>CM050508.1:39325000-44747500 GCA_027563665.1 Antrozous pallidus
TTGAGACCAGTTTTTTGGTATTGTCTGCTCTTCATATACTAGCAAAGCTGTCTGGCTATGAATTGTGCCCAGTTTCATATTTTGTAATGTACACTTTGTGGTTGCAGACAGATTTACAGGCTTCAGAAAGGCTTTAGTTCTATTATATTAGTCTAACAAATGAATTGCATAGAATGCAGGCACTCTATGAAGAAACCATTGTCAAACAGCATGAGTAGGCTGTCTCCTAAAATTAATCTAAAACATCTAAATCCTCAAATAATAATACAAGCTATCAACACAGGAAGCACCATAAATTAGTAGCTGACTCTGCCAAGAAGTGATATCAAAGTAATACTATGAATTTACTGAGATGAGGGCCCAATGACTAAATGAAAGATTCAAGGAAGACTTTATAAAAAGGTAGAAAATAATTTCTGATCTGAAGGAGGATGGGAGTCACGTAGATTGAGAGAAAAGGGTTTGGGCTTTGTAGTGGGGAGAATAGTATGGGAGCATGCCCAGAGAATAGACTGAGCACATCAGATGTTTAAGGAATGGCAAGTTGGCTATTCTAAATGAATTTAAAAGTTGGTTTAATCAGACTGTATATAGTGCTTCTCCAATCGTCCTGGGCATGCAGCTCATCCAGAGACCCTGTTAAAGTGCAGATTCTGACTCAGAAGGTCCAGGGTGCAGAGCAGGATACTGCATCCAAGGAGCTCTTCAGTGATGCTGGTGCTTCTGGATCACACTTTTATTGGATGTTAGATTTTATCTTTACCTCTAATTCTTCACTTTGCATTTTAGCTTAAAAAGTTAATTAGAATTTATGCACAGTTGAGACAGTAAAATTCATCACTGCTAATTCCTGGGCTGAAGTGTCTTTGAAATAGTTCAGAGCCTCAAAAAAGTCCTGAAGGTGTACTGCCAGGGTTTCCAGATAATTCTGGCCCTAATTTCTGTTCACCTGCCTCTTGTGCAGTTGCCGACATCTGATAGGCTAGATTTATTATCTCCCTCCCTGTTTCTTCTTCATTATTTTTCTTTGGATCAATAGTAAGACTAGTCTTTGATTCCTGTGGATTGTTCACCTTTCAGTGCTCAAATTCTATCTTCGGGTAAGAATTAAAATATCTAACTCTTACCCTTTGTTTGGTACCTCACCTTGAATCTCCTCACCTATGCTGCACCTCCTCATCTGTGTCTTCTCTTTCACCCTGCCCACGCTTCTCCTCTGAAAGTCTTCAGATGGAAGGTCAAAAAAGTAGGTTGAGGTCCAATTGTGGAGAAAGTTGAAGTCTATGTTAAAGAAATTGAATTTTACCTTATAAAGAAAGGCATTGATTTTTTTGTTTAATATGTAATTTATTTGATTAACACCTCCTTAGAAGGCTAATGATTTATACTCAGTGAAGTTGAACAACAACAATAAAAACATATGTGTTCCAGTTTATATTTGAATTTTTTGTAGCTATAGGGTGCTTGGAAATTTGACTATAAAGTGAATTGTTTTGAAAAAGTTAGATTGCAATTGTCAGCTGAGAGAAAAAGTTGGTCTTCTGTTTTCTTTCTTTTTTTAAATTCTTACCCGAGGATATTTTTTTCCATTGATTTTTAGAGAGAGTGGAAGAGAGAGGGAAAGACAGAGAGAAACGCCAATGTGAGAGAAATATGTCAATTGGTTGCCACCTGCATGTACCCCAACCAGAGCCCGGTCAGGGGAGAAGCCTGTAATTGAGGTATGTGCTCTTGACCAGCATCGAACTTGGGATCCTTCAGTTCGCAGGCCAATGCTCTATCCACTGAGCAAAACCGGTTGGGGCTATTTTCATTTTTGACCTTGAAGGATCTTCTTGGGGTATAATTTGCAGGCCAAATATGGAGTCATCTCTTTGAAACTTGGATAATAATGGAATATAAAGAACTTCATACAGCTTATAGTGATTTTCCCTCTGCTCTTTTGGGCAACCAGGCAAAAGTTGTCCGAGAAGAGGTGGAAGGAACTGCCAGGCTTGGGCTTGGCTGAATTTCCAGTCTGTCTGCAGCATGGAACTTCCTGGCTTATTTCAGATCTATGAGAACACTTTCAAGGAATACTTTTCTTATTTTAAAATATGGATTAATTTTTTAAAAAATTCTTATTGACATAAGTGAGACCTAAAATTAAAATTGAGTTTTTGTCTTCCTCTGTAGAGAAAAGCCTTGGAGGATACAATATACATTTTTTCTTGTATTTTTATGACTCATAGGGAAATACTTATAGAAAAAAAGTGAAAATCATTGGAATACTGAAAACTCTCTGGTGGTGCCACTAGTCATTAATGGTTTGTTTGTACAGGACTTGAAGGTCAGAAATGCTCTGACATTTTGGCAAAGATGGTATTCTCTATTAAGCTTTTTGGGAAAAACGAAATGAAACAAACACCCCCCCCAACAAAACAAAACAACAACCAAAACAAAACAAAAACAACCTCCAAAAAACCTCTGTAACAGGTTTAGAGCAGGTCAAGCAAGGTCATTAATCATCCCAGCAAGTGGTCCTTCTCTTGCCTTTCATTTGGTCTGACTTCCTAACCTTTTCCTGACCTGTCTCTCCTTCTATTGTATTAAACTCATAAGATGTAATTTAACTTTCTCCTTTTACCTAAGAGAATGGTTCTTTGGAATAAAAACACTGTTCTATTTAGGCCTTTAGTGGCTTAATTGGAAACTTCCCTGGGTATTGCCCTTGAGCGTCATCTGGAAGGCTGATAGGGTTACAACATCTAAGAAGTCATTGAGAAGCTCTGTAAGCAAAGCTGCAAAGAGGTGGGAGATAGCAAATATACACGTGTGCTAAAGGCTCTTTCCGCTGCCACAGACAAAGGCACACCTCATGGAAGCATTGTCTCTAAAGAACTTGTCTAGACATTATTGATATAGATGGAGCAAACTGTTCTCACCTTATAGAAATATGTTCTAAAATGTAAAAATATATTGCCACCCTGCTACAGAGGTTGCTAACTTAATTTAGTTTGCTCATTATCTGTTATACATCAAGGACATTTAGTTTTTATTTAATGATGGGAAAAAGACAGGTAGTCAATAGAAATGTGTTCAGTTGTATGGACAAGGGTTTTAAGGGAAAAAAATCTATTATCACTAATACTTGTGGATCATATTACATTAAGATCAAACCATGGAACATTAGGCATCTAGTAAAAAGAATAAAATAGATTTCTACATTAAAATGGATATGTTACCTAAATAATTGAAAAAGTGAGTTGTAAAGTCTACATTAGAATGCTTTTACTAACAAAAGGATTGGGATTCTGTAAGTTTAGATATAGTTATAAATTGAACATTAAGAAAGCTGTAGAAGGATACATACCATACTATTAATGTTGATTAGCTTAGAGAGGGATAAGATTGATAAGAAGAATGGGAACATATTAGCTTTTAAATTTGTATATTAATATATTTATTTTTAACATTTTAGAATAAGCATGTATTGATTTTGTTAGTAAAAATGTATAAAATTGAGAGCATATCAGTAGTTTTTAAGAATTAGGAGTAGGGGAAGATGTTTTGATTCAAAGGGGCAACATAAAGTAATTTTTTGGCTGTTGGAACTATTCTAAATTCTTATGGTAAATGGTGATACATGAAATCTATGCATGTGCCAAAATTCATATAATTTTATACTAATGAAGCACATTTTATTGTATGTGAATTTGTGAAAAAGTAAAAATAAGTGAGGGAAAATCTATAAATTTTTTTAAATACTGAGAAATGACTAATAAAAATTAGTCATCCAAATCCACTAATGTTTTAGGGTTAGTAAAATAATGCTAAAATAGTAACTTTGGGGCTATTTTCTTGTTTACTTAGTCATTGAGGGTCAACAGAATAAGCACTGAGTCACTAGGCATTATTCACCCTGTTTTATAAACAGCTAACATAAAGCTTAGATTAGAACATTTTAGTAATTTACCCAGAACTACATAGTTATTCACATTTCAAATTGGAATCAAAACTTTGGAGGAATAGAGGTTAAGACTTGTAAAAGTTAAGTATATATGAGATACAAACTATTTGTATAAATTCACTACAAGGCAGTGATATAAAAAATCTAGCAAGATTTGAGATCGCTTGTGACATATACCTTGATACAGCTAGAGTAATAAAACAGATTTTAGACATAAGTAAATTATTTACGGCCTACATTTATCTAGGCACTTCTGAAAGCTCTGTGGATATAGTGACCACAAATTATCATAATCTTTTAGTGTAGAGTTTAATCCAGGATGCTGAAAATAAAGTAATATAATATTTTCATAAAGAGTCTGAATTCAACTCTAAAAGAACTTGACATAGACACTTGTAAAGGAGCTCTTAATGAAATAAATAGTAGGGGCTAAAGAGTGAATGGTAAGTGATTTAACATGGGTCATTATAGTTAAAAAATGTATAATAAATTTGAAATCTGTCAGTGCAACATCTACATCTTAGGCCATGTTGAACTCTGTTTTCATGTCAATAGGAGTTAAGTGGCACAAGAGGTCAGAGTTGCATAGTTAAGGTTGACAGATTATATTGTAATTCATGGATATGCCCTTTTCCAGTAATAACAGTTAATATTAAATGTCTTCCTTTTAAGTGATGATAATTCAAAGCAGCACATTTAAAGTATAAACTGTTTTATAAGAGTAGACTGGGAATTTCCTCATAGACTTTATCCAACTTAAGTGGATTTTTTTTTTTTTTTTTACATTTTGTATTGCTTACCTTTTCAGTGTCAAATATATGCTTTCATTCTTGCCTCATCTTTCTAAACCATGACCATCATTTCTGAGCTCAGTTGAAATCCCATATTTTTCATATAAACCTCTTTGGAAATAATGCTTTTTTATTTTTTGAAATCTTATTATACTTAGAATATAGTATTTTTTCTGAGTGATTTAATTTTATCTCTCCAAACAAATTTTAAGTACCTTAAATGCAGAGACTATATCATACTCCTTTGACATTTCCCTAACATTCAGTCAAGAAGGTACTGATCATCTTTTCTGTTTGAGGCAACATGTTAACTGGGAGGGAAAAAACCACCTTAAAACTTGTCCCTGATCCTAAAGAATCTACATTCAGTAGGAGAGATAAGGCTAGTTATACCTGACTCCAGTTTTAGACTCCAATCATGTGGTACAGAGTGACAAAAAGGGGAGAGACAAAGAACACTACAGTGTTGGTACAATGGGTGGAGGACAATGTTTTTCTCCCATACTGATCTTCGAAACATCCAGTGAAACTACTATCCTAATTTGGTTTCTTATCCCAGCAATTTTTCCCATATGTTTGAAATTAACACAAAAATCTTTTTTTGGGGTGGGGGAGGGGAGGGAAAATGGGGGACATGTATAACAGGGTCAACAATAAATCAATTATTTTTATCCACACCTGAGGATTGATATATATATATATATATATATATATATATATATATATATATCTCCTACCTAATAAAAGAGTAATATGCAAATTGACCATACCTCTGATGCACCCACCAGCCACACCCACCAGCCATGCCCACCAGCCAATCAGGAGCAAATAAATACCAACCAAGATGGCTGCAGCCACTGAGAGCAGGAGGGAGGCTTGGGTTTCCCCGGCAATGGAGGAAGCCAAGCTTTCTGCCTGCCCTTGCTGGCCTAGGCCTCCACTCAATGCTACAAAGTTTCAATTATAGAAGATACATAACCCCATCAGAAATGGCGGGAGCCATGGAGCTGGAGGGAGCAGAGGCTAGGGTTGCCCAGGCGATAGAGAAAGCCAAACTTCTGCAGCCCTAGCCTAGGCCTCCACTCTAGCCTATAAAGTTTCAATTATAGAATTTAAATAAACCCCAACAGAAATAGCTGTTGCCACAGAGCAAGCAGAAGGCTTGGCTCTACTCCAGGCTACAAAGTTTCAATTGTAGACATAAATTAATCCCAGATCCCAGGACCTCCGCTTGGGTCACTGGGGGGCATGGCAGGCCTGCAAACCTCCACAAGCCCCTCACCCAGGCTGCCCCATGCCCCAAGGAAACTCCCACCCTGATCTGGGACACTCTTCAGAGAAAACCAGCTGGCCCCCACCCATGCACTAAGCCTATATCCTATCTAATAAAAGAGTAATTTGCAGCGAGACCAGTTTGGCTCAGTGGATAGAGTGTTGGACTGAGGACTGAAGGGTCCAGGGTTCGATTCCGGCAAGGGCATGTGCCATGGCTGCGGGCACATCCCCAGTAGGGGGCTTGCAGGAGGCAGCTGATCGATGTCTCTTTCTCATCGATGTTTCTGACTTTCTATCTCTCTTCCTTCCGCTCTGTAAAAATATCAATAAAATATATTAAAAAAAGAGTAATTTGCAGATTGACCATCACTCCAACACACAAGAGGGCTGTCCCCATGTGGACACAAGATGGCTATCACAAGATGGCCAGCAGGGGAGGACTGTTGGGAGGTTCCAAGCCCTGCAAGGGAGGGCAGTTGGGGGTGATCAAGCCTGCAGGGGAGGGCAGTTAGGGGTGACCAAGGCCGGCAGAGGAGGAAGTTGGGGGCAAACTGGCTGGCAGGGGAACAGTTAGACATCAATTAGGCTGGCAGGGTAGTGGTTAGCGGGTGGTCAGGCTGGCAGGTGAAGTGGATAGGGGCAATCAGGGAGGCAGGCAGGTGAGCAGTTTGGAACCAGTAGTCCTGGATTGTGAGAAGGATGTTCATCTGTCCGTTTAGGCCCTAGGCCCTAGGCCCAATCCTAAATGGGCAGTCAGACATCCCTCGGGGGGTTCCAGATTGGAGAAGGTGCAGGCTGGACTGAGGGACATCCTCTGCCCCCACGTGAATGAATTTCATGCACTGGGCCTCTAATATATATACATGATTTTAGAGAGGAAGGCAGAGAGAGAAATATTGATCAGTTGCCTCCTGTACACACCCCCAACCCCAACCAGGAACTGACCCTGAAACCTAGGCTATGCCCTGACCTTGATCAAGAATCAAATGCCGGGGGTGGGGCAGAAGGGGACACTTGCTGGTGGGTTGGGAGGGCCTGGTGGGGGGTCACGGGAAGAAAAAGGGGAAGCATATGAACTACTATTTGTAATATTTTAAACAATTAAATAATAATAATAAAGTCAAAAGAAAAAAAAAGAATCAAACGAAATCTTTTGCTGTGCCACCCAGTCAGAGCAACAGTAAATATTCTTTAAATTAGATGTAGCTTTTATTCTATAAAGTTTATTGAAAATAACTTTTCCCGCTGAGACCGGTTTGGCTCAGTGGATAGAGCATCGGACTGTGGACTGAAGGGTCCCGGGTTCGATTCTGGCAAGGGCATGTACCTTGGCTGCGGGCACATCCCCAGTAGGGGGCGTGCAGGAGGCAGCTGATCGATGTCTCTCTCTCATCGATGTTTCTGACTTTGTATCCCTCTCCCTTCCGCTCTGTAAAAAATCAATAAAATATATTTTTTTAAAAAGGAAATAACTTTTCCCCCTGGTTCACACTTTTACTCCACATTACAGCGCTTCTGAAATGAGGTTGTGTCATATAAATAGTGTCTTACAATCTCTTTTGAGGAGATAGTAATCACGGTGTATTAGGTTAAATAAATTCAACTGCTTTTGACCTATAAAACAGCAATTGTGTGTGACATGATTTCCAGTCCATTTGTAAATTTTGTCATTGCTGTTCATCTTGTCATTATATCAGTTGTGGTAGGTGCATTATTGTAACAAAATATGTGAGTTTCCTGCCCCTAAAAATGTCCTAAAAATGCAATATCATACTAGAGATGGCATTGTGCATGGAGAAAGGCATGGGAATTGAACACTGGGTCTTGTATTTTATGTTGAAATGAAAATTTATTATGGAATAAATGACCTTAACTATGTATTTTCTTGCAAAGTGGTAACAAAGTACTTGAAGAGAACTCAAAAGGGAGATACTCAGAAGTAGATAAAGCTATTATTCTTTAGATATATGCACAAACATTGCTTTTCATTCCCCAGCCAATACAACTAGAGGTAAGAGCAGGTGACAAGTCAAGCAGGCTGATGAAATAAATGCCAAAGTGATGGTGAGTGGTGGTGTTCCCACCAATGTTATACAGGAATATCATAAAAGCATTCTAAATGACAACTTTTGTTTCTTTTAAGTGATATAAGGATAATGTGTCTTACAATGTTCATGTTTAGATTGAGAGCAATAGAATAATTTAGATATTTGTTCTTTCTTGAGAAACTTAAAAAATTTGTTCATATACTAAAAAGAAACACAGTCTTCAAATGATTACAAACTTTGGAGAACACTCAATCAGCATTTTTTCTTTTTTATCCAGTCATGGCCAAAATGTGATTTCATTTACTCTTTTACATTGTGTTAGATGTGAGTTTTAATTATTTAAAACATCTTTATATCTATAAAAATTAAAATAAGTTGTATATGAATCATTTCCAATATTTATGATATGATTTCTGTCCTCGATGAATCTAAAATCTATATAGACCAGGGATCAAACCTGCAACCTTTGGTGCACGGGACAATGCTCCAACCAACTGAGCCACCTGGTCAACGATAAATAACTTGTTTTTATTTAGTATAAAACTAGGATACATTTCATTGTTTTCCAAGTGAATGAATGAGATGTATGGCATTGACGTGAATGGGGGGAGGGAATTGTCTATTTACCTGGACGGCAGGAAAAGAAAATTTGGAAAGCGTGAAGAGGAGCTGAGTCTTCTAGGATGAATTGGTGTTGGAGAGGGATCATGAAGAGCATCGACACTGGCAGAGAGGCACAGTGACCAAGGGACTAGAGTGGAGGACAAAAAGGAGGATGTGCAGAAAGAGAAACATGCAAATTTGACCATACCTTTGCTCCTGATTGGCTATGCTACCAGCCAATCAGGAGTGGGGGCGGGGCCAAGTGGCGTGATCACCGGGCCCCCGGGGGTGGAGATGAAATGACGGTGGCGGCAAGCGCCCAGCCCCCAGGAACTGTGAGGGGAAGTGGCGGCGGCAGCAGCAGCGGTGGTGGCGGTGGCAGGGAGCACCCGGCCCCTGGGTGCTGTGAGCAGAAGTGACAGCAAGCGCCCAGCCCCTGGGGCCTGGTGGTTGCAGGCAGCCGGGGCTGAGCTGAGCAGGGTGATGACTGGGTGCCCAAGGCCTAAAGCCTTGCCAGAGGCTTTAGGCCTTGGGCAGGCTGGGGGTGAGCCATCAGTTGGACATCCCCTGAGGGCTCCCAGTATGTGAGAGGGAGCAGGTTGGGTTGAGGGACCACCCACCCCCAGTGCACTAATTTCATGCACTGGGCCCCTAGTAAAAAGGAATAACAGAGTAAGATTTGGGTGGATCTTATGTGCAATGCTTAGAAGTATGTCATAATGAGGGTGGTCCAGCATCTCCAGGTTTTCTAGGAGCTGCTGTAAAAGAAGGTGCTCATTCAGGTCCCAGGACCACCAGGAATAAATAGAACAGAAAAGATCTTCATCCTGACAGAATCTACACCTACTACGTTAGACCAACTAAGATGATCCTGATAAAGAACCATTTTTAGAAAGATATTTCATAAATAATACATGGCTGTCTTTGTCTCAGAGTAAGAATAGCCATGTTAACACTTTCTGTTTTAATCCTTATTTGATATTATGTTACTGTACATTTCTTTCCACCTAGCCTTCACAGATTGATGCATTTTTATTTCCTCCTTTTGCAGGATTATTTAGTCCTGCAAAATCCTTGCCTGTGAGCATTACTTTGTTCCTGTTTGTGCTGTTAAAGTTCAGCCAGATGGAACTCTTCCAAGCTCTGATTTCTGTCAGACATTTGAACAGCTGGGATTGTGCAGTTTTTGAGTTTGAGGGAAAAGATCTGTAGAGCTCGTGTCAGCAGGGCCATGAGCTCTCATGATCTCTCCCGGTAGCTTTATACTCACACAGTCCACTTGGAAAGACTGACATCTATATTTGCACCAGGATAGAAGAGATAGTGAGAAGGAGTTACATCCTCTATCTGGCTTTCAACATTTCAGAACATTTGTGACTGCTTTATTAAACCCATTTTAGAAAATTATAATTATGTTGTTATTCTATCTTGTGAAGTCATTTGGCATGAAGTATAAATTTAAATAGTTCTAGGATGGATTTTCTTTTTTGGAAGGGGTTGAGATTCATCATTTTCAACTTAGAGCATGAAGTGGAAGATAATTAACACAAATTGGTGTTGATATAGCATGTGAGATACATCTCGAAGATTAAGTAGGTTTCAAAAGTGTTCTTTACATTATTAAAAAAATGGAGTTTGTTATTTTAATTTATGAAAGTAATTATCAATAAGATTTAGTCAAAGCAAATTCTCCCCTAACCTCATTTTTCATAGCTTAATATTCATAAAAACTAATTAAAAATTTGTAAAAAATAAATTTCAGTTTGTTGCATATCCTTTGTGGGTCATGTTGAACGTCCCAGCAAATGCTATGTTAGATTAGACACCCAATTTTTATGCAGTTAAAGCTATGCTAACATAGTCAACCAAAAAAGGCAGGATTTCCATAGTAATCTATATTTATGTAAGCCTAAGTGACTGACCGTCTGACTGGAAATTATGATGTGCAAATACCATCAGGAGGCAGACACTCAATGCAGGGGCTGCCAAACTGCATTGACGTGGCAGCTGTGGTTCTCAGGTGACACACCCAGAACCAAAGAGGAGGGAGCCCAATTCTGGGGTGTATCACCTGAGAACCACCTTTTTGTAATCTGGGACCCCTTGGGGGTTGTTGGAGAGCTGGTTTTGGCCTGATTCCCACAGGCCAGGCCGAGGGACCCCACTAGTGCACAAATTGGGCCTCTAGTATAATTCTGATTAGAGATGAAGTGAGAAAGTTTGTAGTTTGAGAGACTTTGAATAATACAATGAATAACATCTGAGTCACATATGATAGCATTTTATTAGGTCAGCTTATTAGTTGCAGTTTGAAGTTATATAATGTTAAACTTTTAAAATAGTAACATACAAATAGATTTAAGTATAACATATAGAGTTACCTCAATAATTACTTTTCTCAAAGCTCTTTAGAAAATTATTAGTCTTGACAAAAATATTAAAATAGGAAGGGACTCTTATCAATCATTTTAGTTCCTTTTATTTTTTATTAATTGAAGCATAATTTATACACAGTAAAACACAAATGATAAGTATTTGACAGTTGTTGACACATGTAACTATAAATCCAAATAAAATATCAAACATTTCATCTCTCCAAAAAGTTTCCTCAAGGCCCAGTCAATATTGACACCACCCCCATCACCCAAAGGCAACCTCTGTTGTAATTTCTATTACCTTATTTTGGTTTTGCCTGCTCTAGCACTTCATGTAGATGGAATCATTCATGATGTGCTCTTTTGTATCTGGATATACTAGCTCAATATAATATTTTTGAAGTTTAACTATGTTGCTTTGATGATCACTACCTGATTCTTCTTTTTGTAAATTTCTAAGTAGAATTTCATTACATAAAAATAACAATTTTTCCATCATCTTTTTCTGTGGTGAAAATTCTGAATTAACTTAATATGGACAAATCCTTTTTGTGAACACATATTTTCATTTCTTTGGGGTAAATACCAAGGAGTTGGAATTGCTGGGTCACAAAGAGGTTGTAGAGTGAGGGGCCCGATTATTATGATCTCTGAACGCATAATAATCTGGCCACTCAGTGTGTGTATGTGTATATGAGGCCCAGTGCATGAATTTGTGCATGGGTGGGGTCCAGCCAGCCTGGCTAGGGGGAGAGGACATGGGCAATTAGCCAGCCTGCCTGTTGGTCAAACTCCTGGTTGAGGGAACAATTTGCATATTAGCCTTTTATTATATGGGATATACACTGAGTGGCCAGATTATTATGCGTTTAGAGATCATAATAATCTGGCCACTCAGTGTATATTTAACTTTATGAAAAAACTGCCAAACTCATTTCCTAGGTGATACCACAATTTTTCACTTTCACCAAAATACCAGAGAGTTCTGTGTGCTTTACTTTCTTCTCAACACTTGAGAAGAAATTTTATCCTGTTCTAGTGGGTTCGAAGTGATAACTCATTAAATTTAATTTGCATTTCTCTGATGACTATAATAACACTGAACATCTTTTAATGTGCTTATTGACTACTTTGCCTACACTGAGGTTACAAAAATATTTTTCTATTTCTTCTATAAGCTCTATAATTTTATCATTTATGTGTAGGTCTTTGATTCATTCTGAATTATTTTTGTGTGCATATGATATGAGGGAGGGAATAATGTTTATGTTTTTCATATAGATATCCAGGTGTTCCTGATGATTTTCATCATAGAGCTTATTATGTCAATCTTTGAGAGTTGTATATTTCAATTTGATGCATGAATAAATGTGCATACAAATTTTAAAACATCACATAGGAAAGATAATATGAAGTATTTGCTATAATGAATTGTTCAATAATATTTTATGGGGTTTGTTTACCTAACTAAAATTTAAATTTTTGAACATATTTATACTCTAATATTTTTCCACCATTCCCCAAATACTTAGTAAATATTTATTGATTGAATGATTGACTAATTAAGGTGGAGGACCAATAACATTTATTAGTTTCTGTTCTTTTCTGTTTACCAGAGATCTGTCTGGTTCATTTAAATAGTTTCACATGATTGGTAATTCAGTGTAGTGATTCAGTGGGAAATCAGTAGGAGAGGAGACACTATTAAGTCTGAATTATGGGAATTTTATAGAATAAATCATGTGATTTCTTTAAAAATTATGACTAAAAAAGAGCAGCAAGGGGTAGTGTTATAAATAGATGAAAAGAATCATTATATACATATCAACATTATCAACCAAATGCAAAGTCTGGTTTTTTTTGAGGGGGGGAGGAAATGAAGGGGACTGGGTTATTTCTGATTTAAACTAGGTATTTGATGATATTAAGAAATTAGTAACACTGTAAAATATGATAATGGTATTAGGAAATGTTATAAAATTACATTTGCTATAAATGATATATTTAAAAGGTAAACCTGTAAAGAGTTATTAACTGTGAAATTTGCTTTAAAATATTCATAAATCCAAGTGAGATAGAGATAAATGAGAAAAGATTGGCAAACTTCATAAATGTTAAACCTTAGTGGTGGTATACTAACTGTTCTACTTTTGTATGGGTTTTAAATTTATTTTCCACAATAAAAAGTAAAAAAAAGAAGAAATAAAAATGATGATACATACATTTTCAAATTTTCTTTCAGATGTAAGACTGAATCATGAAGGAATCATTAACTCCTTTTAGTATGTATTATGGCATTTGTGCATAACAAAGTATAATTTCAATTACTTTTTAAGATACTAAAGAATAAATAGATTTGGAAAACTCACACTGACTAACGTATAAGAACTACTATTTCCACCACATGCAGTTTGACACCTGAATTAAGTTTGCTGAATTAATTTGTCAGGATTCTTCCATCAAGAAGTCAAATACCCTGGACACAAATTATTGATTTATAATTTATAAATCAATCTTTTCTCATTTATCTCTATCTCACTTGGATTTATGAATATTTTAAAGCAAATTTCACAGTTAATAACTCTTTACAGGTTTACCTTTTAAATATATCATTTATAGCAAATGTAATTTTATAACATTTCCTAATACCATTATCATATTTTACAGTGTTACTAATTTCTTAATATCATCTCTCATTCTCCTTTTCCTCATCTTTTTACTTATATTGGCCAATCACTAATCTGCAAATAAATGTTTATTACACAGAAAAGTTCTTTAGTTCTACTCACTGATTTTTTTTTGGGGGGGAAGACAATTTTTCATCACCATAATTTATAATTTATTAGAGTTTTATTTCCAATGTTTAATATAGAGTCTAAAATTTTAACACATCTGAACTAGAACTATGAGGAGATAAAAGGATTACAAAAAACGTGGGTGAGCAGATTTGTCAAATGTATCACTTATGCTGTTGGGAACTAAGGAGCAAATTGTTTTACATCTGATTCTAGTCATCAGGAGCAAACTAGTTAAAGTGATTAATAATAAATAAAGGATGGCTTTTGCCTTGAAGAGTCTTAATATTTATACTCAGCTGCTATGTACATTTTTAATCTTTTCCAAGTGATTTCCAAATCAAAGGAATCAATAAAACAAGCTTGTGTATTTTTTCTAACTTGCAAATTTCATAAGCCATTAAATAGTTTTGACTAAAAGAATTAGGCCATTTATTGCCATAGTGACCAATAATAATTGGAAGAAAAATGGTCAACTAGTACTTAAAACTTGCTTATTGTGTGTGTGTGTGTGTATGTGTGTGTGTGTGTATGTGTGTGTATGTGTGTGTGTGTGTGATGTTATGTCAAGTTTATAGTTGGTTACCTTGTCATAGTAAATAGTGCCCATGATGATTTAACATGAGTCTGTGACAATGATGCTTTACTCTGTTTATTTATGTATCACTCTGATTGCTCAAGGAGCTGATCACTCATTCCATATTAGCCACAACTGCCAAGTCTACTAGTCAAAACAATTTCACAATTGGACCATTAACGGACTCAAGAACATTAGCAGGAGCAAATATAAGCATGATACCATAGTAACCCATGAAGTCTGGGGAAATGGCATTCTATTAGCGGGTAAGATAATATCACAATGTAAGGCTTTATACAAATAGATTGGCTTCTCATACTTTTATTAAATCAATGGGGACAGAAAGATAATATTACTTTATATAAAGGTAGCTAGTTTAAGTTTTTTAAGGTTACATAATAATTTTTAAGAGAAGCAACAGGCAAATAAGTCAATATGATTTTAGATTCAGCACTAACAGAAATGTCACCTCACCTGTAAAGACACATAGGAAACACATCTCTCATTCTCCTTTTCCTCATCTTTTTACTTATATTGGCCAATCACTAATCTGCAAATAAACGTTTATTACAGTGGGTTTAAAATTTCATGTTTGAGACAAACTCTTTAACATTAGAACTTTGGATGTCACCCTTGCAAGGATTTTAAAAGTCAAAATAGCACTACACACAGAAGGAATAATTATATTTTCTAGAGAAATTCCTCTCAGTGTACATTCCTATAAAACTAACTACAATTTCACAGATTATATGTCATCACCTACAACAGTGTGTCACTGAATGTAACATATTGTAAAACTAGCATGTCTTTGTGCTTTGGATGCAAATTCCTGCACATTAGAGTCACTTTAGCATTTTTCAACATTTGACTGCACATCTATGAAGAGTATGGTAAATAGCAGAGGTGAGAGCCGCTGATAGGTATAAAACCCTGTAGTAAGTTTCACACACTCTTTTAATGTATTAGTTTGAGTACAATTATATAAAGGACAATACAAAATAAAGAATATATTTATACACAAGGATACTAGCAAGTAGATATTTGAATCTATGGTCAATCAGAAGGATTCTGGGACATTTTTAATGTTGAGAGACAAAGGTAAGTCTAAACAATGTTAATTCTGTCATTGTAGGCCCAAGACACAGGCAAGAGAAAGCAGGGAGTAAGGAGAAGATTTATGACTTATAACCAAGAATTAATTAAGGACATGCATTGCCATTAGTTGTATAATGTGACCATTTTGTGATTGAGAAACTGATTTAGTTTACTTTGCTTCTCCTTGGTTTATAATATTTAATATATTTATACTAAGCTAAGTTAAGCTTAGTATTTAAAGTCAAGCCAGCAGAGGCATGCTCTAAAGAAATGGAGTTGTGTTCAATTTCTTCATAAGTCCAGAGAAAAAGCTCTAGAATAAATTGTCAGTTCTTTTGAAGAACAGATTGTAATGGAGTAATCATACATATTCACTGTGATCCATTCATGGATGATTACACACGCTTGTTGTTTGGCATTGTCTCAGTTCACACCTGTCTCTCCATAATTAGTCCCTCTGTAATAAGAATGTCCTGTCTCACTTTCACAAGTGTTCTGGTTTGCATGATAAAGAATGTAAACATCCTACTCACAAACTTAAGTTATAAAAATATAGATTTTTATTCAAAATTAGGAAGAAATTTCCATAAGTTAAAATTTTCCAATAATGGAAGTAATTGCCTTAACAGCCAACAGAAATAGAAGTCCTCAATTAGATGATAACAAATTATTACTTATGAGTTTTGTTTTGGGGGGAGTAGAGGGGCCTAAACCAATGATAGTTAGAACAGCAGACCTACCAATTAATTATAATTATATAAAATAGTCAATATTTGGCTGTTTCAGAGTTATAAAAATGTCAGTTTCATATGGTTCAATCTAATACGACAATGTCCACCAACACTCTAGAGTCTGTTTTATGTTCAGAGTGCTATAAAAGTTATACTTATATTTGAAGAGTAACCTACAAGTTGTTTCATTTTAAAATCTTAGAAGTTCATTAGGAAGAATAAAAATTAAACTATATTTTTATTTTATACAATATTAACAAAGATTCATGAGTATAAGCCAGGAGGATAGCATTGAAAACCTAGAGAAAAGTTGGATGTATTTTGATGCCAAGCTTTCATGAAATGTCAGAGCTATACACTAGAACTTTCTGTAAGGGATAAGATTTCTAGAAAAGAATTTAGAGTACTTAAAAAAACCCACCAAATTGTTTTAATAAAGTCTGAGAATGTTATAAAAGCCATGTTGAATTAACTATGATTGATAGAGTTAAGATTAGTGAAAAGCTTTCAAAAGTAGACTACTATTTATTGATTTGTAAGATTGCATTGTAAGCATATTTTCCAAACAATAACATTCCCAGGACCCATGTGGAAAATTATACTGATGCATTGGCAGCTTCCAAGCATATTAACTGACAGACATTCCCAGGATTCAAATGACAGAATTCTAGACTCAGACCTAAAGTAAGGTGCTTGAATCACACGGTTACTGAACAAATGAAAAAGCACAGGAAGAAATCAGGGGAAAGAGTTAAGGAGAAGTTAACATACTCAGGATGGGTAATAGAGGGGTGGAGGGACTAACCCATCTGAATCCTTATTACATAACTTCGGTTATGTCCTGTGTCTCTGCCTCTCTGCCATATCAGCCTTTCTTACTGAAGATGTGGTTACAAGTTACAATGAATAAGAAAGCTCAGGGAAGGACATTACCTGGAGTCAACACATTCTTATCCTATTAGAGGCATTTAGGGGCAGGATTGGCCAATTGCTATCATTTTCACATGATCTGCTAAATAGCCTTGCCTTTACTCTGCACATGTGGGGCAGAACACACATGGGACCAAAACAGAACTGCTATTCATGTCTCACACATGGGTGGCTGACATAGTAATGATGTACCTTTCAGTCTGGTGAGGCATGATTTATATCTTGTGGCTTGTTCTTTCTATATATTTCAATCTACAAGTAATAAATTTTTGATATATTCCACTTATTATATCTATAGGATAGAGATCATATCTTACAAGTGATTATTTTATATCATACTTCTTTTGAATTATACTATATTTCACAAACCCATTTTTACTTCTGAGTATTTATCCTTCCCATTTCTTTGTCTTGTTTTCCATATAGCAGAATTGGCTATTCATAAATACTGTGGCAAATGTACATTGCAAAACCACAAGAGGAAGGTAGGAGAGAAAAATAAGGATAAAAGGCCGAGTGTCCCCATTTCAACTTCAATTTGAATAGTTATGATTTATACTTTTACTGAACAAAAGCATAATATGCTAATTAGGCTGGAGATAGACTGGATGTCCTTCTGGACAAAGCTGCAGTGGCTGCGAGGGTCGAGGACCAAGGACAAGGCAACCAGTGGCAGCTGTGAGGGCCGAGGGATAGGCAGCTGTGGGGCTGGCAGTGGCAGCAGCAGTAGGCGGATGGTGGTGGCACCTTCCCCTGATGGGCCTGGTTACCTCCCACAGAGGGATGCTAGACTGCGGTTTAGGCCTGCTCCTAAGCCCTCAGTAGACCATCCCCTGAGGGCTCCCAGACTATGAGAGGGGGCAAACTGGGCTCAGGAACGCTCCCCAGTGCACAAAGTTTATTGTACCAGGCCTCTAGTTTATATATTCTATATGAGAGCTTGCATAACAAATGTCTTCCATGGTTTCTAATAAAAGAATCTGAAAGCCAGTGCTGCATAAGCTTATTTCCTTTATTATTTAATACTTATTAATACTTGATTAGTAATTCCATAATTGTAAATGAAATTTTAAACATATAATTACAACATTGTTGAGGGTTGCAGGGAACATTGCTACAGAAATTGCAGATAATGTATGAGCCTATTATTTCAAACTCTGTAACATAGGCATCTATTCCTGATGAAAATGTTAGTGGTGAAATTTGCTGAAAATCAAATTTCATGTTTAAAGTGAATGATAGCTAAATAAAGATATCTTCACAGATGAAAAAACCTATGATTTAAATAAATTAAGTTGCCCAAGATTATGTCCATTATTTTATTCATTCATTAAACTATCAATTCTTTCATCTTTCTAAGAATTACTTAAATGCCAGACATGGTTCTAAGAGCTAGTGATACAAAGATGAATAGACCTCTGCTTCCACGCTCAAATAATTCAGCCTGGTAGGGAAGATAGAAAAGTAAAGCATCTGTTAAAATCCAATATAACTCTTCTGAGGTGGTTTACTTTGGAGACCCAGAAAAGTGGGGTGGGGAGGCACAGTGAAAGAAACTTCATAGAGGAGTTCAAGACTGAGCAAGAAGTGAGGGAATAATTGGGATGAGGATAGTAGAGACACACTAATTGTAGATAGGAAATAAATAGCATTACTGAGGGCTTAATAGGGAAAACAGATGTGGAGTCCACATGGAGAATTACCAGGAAATGAGACCCAGACAAATCTGTCTATGAATGGCTTTTATGCTTCAAAATGAAGATTAGCATTTAATCTGAAGTTGAAGACGAGTGCCTGAAGAATTTTAAGTAATAGAATGGCATGTTCTTGTGATCATGTTTGCAATTTGAAAGATAATTTTGGAAAAGAGGTGTGGAAAGAAAGAGACTAGATGGATTAATAGCCATGAGAGTAGTCTACATAGGAAGGGAAGTGGTGTAAGGAGTGGAGGAGAGTCTCAAGGTATCTAGCAAGCTGCTGAGATTAGATCATATCTGCTGAATTCTAAATAGCATAGTACAGTTTCTAGGTCTTTAATATCGCCACTGTCACAGACCAAATACTGGCTCATACCACACACATCTGTTAATTATGTTTTGGCTTACACTTCAGTTCTGGAACTTGTGTGTTAACTGTTTAACCGTTTCACTTGTTACATCAGAAATGGTTTCCCCAAGCTTAGCTTTCTGCTATGAATTTTAAGACATGTTTGGGAAATGTTATTAGTTTTATTTATTAATATCACTGTTGCCTCTTATTAAGATATAAAGCAAATTATTAGCAAATATGAAGTGCTATGTCTGTTATATAGAATACTCATTTTTCAAAGTAATTTATCTGTGTTCATTTTTAAACATAAAGGACTGACTCTATTTCCCCTCAATCTACAAAAGTCCTGAGATGTGTGTATCATAGTTCTTACACATACTTATTGGGTCTCTAAACCTCTCAAACCTCATATCTGTAATATGTGGTAAACATATTTACTGAGGGCATTGCCTTGTTGGTCTCTAGAGGCATTCATTTTTATTCCTCCTGACAAAACCACTCTGTGGTATGTGTTATTTTAAATGGCTTTAGTAGTCCAATTCTGCCTACTCCACATTTCATGTTGCAGCTAAATCAGCTTGGAGAGTTGGAGTTTCCTTTCTGGGTTCCTCTCTTCCTACACTGTATGGCCCACACAGGAGTTTCCCTCTTCCTCAAATACATCAAGCTTGCTCCCTGCTTAGACTCTTGTATTGTTTCCCCTTCCAGGAACAAACTTCACACCAATAACTCATGGCTCAATCTTTTACCTCCCATAAGTCCACAGTCAACTGTCCCAATCTTAGTAAGGCTTTCCCTGGACATTCTACTTAAAGTTGGTGCCCTGGATCAATCTTGTTTTTTTAAATAACACTTAAAATTTTCTAACAAATTTTATACTTCATTTATACCTTATGTTTATTTTTTAATCTCTCTTCCCCCATTAGAGAATAATATCTTTGTAGTATGGATTTTTATCTTGTTTTCTTTCCTCTGTTTTAAGTAGAGAAGTATGTGCATGTATCTGTACAGTTATTAAATATTAATAAGCACATTCTCTATAGACAAAATTGAACATAAAAGGAAGGTAAAAATGTAAGTTGAAAATTTAAAAAACATCAACATATGTGGCATCTTGTTCTTGTGTGCTGGGGGCTTCTTCAGTTTTAACACTGAAAATCCTGTGTCTTGGGAACCCTCTATGCCCTGGGCAAACTGGGACAGTTGGTCAACTCTTATTTCTGTGTTGACATGAGATGGCTATGCTACTGATGACACTATTATGTTTTCAGTGATTATTAATAAGATTGTGGATGTTTATCCCACACAAAGGCCTGAAGCCTTCCACATTTAACTGATAAGTTTATAAATGTGCCATTTCTTTGAAGTTCTGTCTTGACTTGCAGAATAAATACATGTTCTTCTCACTAATACTTCTCATGTTATTATGAAGGAAGTACAACACTAACTGATTCCGACACTAATTGGCTCAAATCTCCTCACTAGCCTGGCATCAGTTTATTTTTTCATAAAATGAGGAGAGAACAGATGTTAATCCACATCCTTTCCACTACTAACATTCTAGGGCTCTATTCTACTGGATTTCTTCTGACTTGCCACTGAAATTGTTCCTTTAGCTTTGGAGGTAGCTTAGCCACTGCTACCCCATCAACTGGATAATTTGTCACCTGGGGGGAAAGCAGAAAACATCTCCAACCACAGAAGGTTGGGAGAATTTTAGTTCCTTTATCTCCTCTGTGTTAGGGCCTTCCTTGTCCTGTCCGAACCCAGATTTCAAAATGAAGAAAAGAGTGATATGGCTCTGAAACATTTTGCTTTTAAAGTGGTGTTTCCTGCTGAATTAATTTGTTTTTAAAGTACCGAAAGCCCTTTGAACAATTTAAAACTTAATTTGAACTTCATAATTTACCAGCAAATTTCTCATAATACATACACGCGCATGAATAAAATAATATATGTCCACACACATATATGAGACTGTGAACTGTGTATGTCTTTGTATGTCTAGATTAAAGAAAACCTGAAGGTTCCTATATTTCCCTTATTTTACCTTTCGAATGCTTATGTTACCTTTTCATTGGTTTAAACTAGAAGATAGGTAGTTTTATCTACATACAGCTCTCATATTTAGATCAAAAAGTGCTTTGAGGAAAATTTTTTTATCAAAAACAAATGTCGCCGAGATCGGTTTGGCTCAGTGGATAGAGCGTCGGACTTCGGACTGAAGGGTCCCGGGTTCGATTCCGGTCAAGGGCATGTACCTTGGCTGCGGGCACATCCCCAGTAGGGGGCGTGCAAGAGGCAGCTGATCGATGTTTCTCTCTCATCGATGTTTCTGACTTTCTATCCCTCTCCCTTCTGCTCTGTAAAAAATCAATAAAATATATTAAAAAACAAACAAACAAACAACAACAAAAAAAACAAATGTCACCATTTGCAACTAAACACTGAACAGATAAATGGTTCTTAGGTATTGAGAAATCACTTCCTTTGACTACTGATCCCCACAGTGAACCTGGAAAGAGAACAGGTGTTCAAATCAGATTGGATTTAGTGTTTTGCTCTACTGCTCACTAATTATTGAGGCAATTAGGTTAGCCCTCTGATCCTCGGTTTAGGCAGATGTTTGCAGTGTCTGCTTCACTCATCTCAAACCTTTTCCAAGTTGTTGTAGGACTAAATAAGGTAATGCTTGTCACACACCTAGATGACTGCCAAGTACATAGACCATTATTATTATGTTGGGGAGATAAAATTTCTCCTCTGCCCTCTGGGTCCTCCTGGCTGGTCTAAGAATTAAATTGACTTGAGACAGATTGACAGGAGAAAATAAAATTTAATTTCATATGTACAGTGGTTCCATCAGACTGTGAAGCTCCCAGACAGTCAGGCAGTCAAGGTTTATATGCTATTCTGAGCTAAAGAGAAGCAGGTCATGGGACCATGGAAAAATGTTTGGTAAACAAATGTTTGTTGCATCAGGGAAAGACATTGGGACACAAACAGAACTTTGAGCAAGCAGGGCTTGCTAAGTATGCCCCTCACCCAGGCTATCACACCTCACTCATATTTTTTGTATTATCTAAATTCTTTTAGCCAGATAAGGGGGGATGTAAAAAGCTGTGGTACATTTATACCATGGAATACTATGCAGCAATGCAAAAAGAAGAATCTCTTACTCTTTGAGATAGCATGGAGGGACCTGGAGAGTACCATGCTAAGTGAAATAAGTCAGTCAGAGAAAGACAAGTATCATATGATTGCACTCATATGTGGAATCTAAGTAACAAAATAAACTGATGAACGGAGTGGATACAGAGAAATGGAAGCATGGAACAGAGTGCGGAATCTTGGAGGGAAGGCGAGTGGGGGAGGGTGGGAGGTAATCAACCAAGGACCTTGTATGCATACATGCGTGGCCCCTGGACACAGACAATGGGATAGACTAGAGGGGGTCTATCGGAGGAAAGAGGGACATATATAATACTTTAAACAATAGATAATTATTTAAAGAATAATAATTACTTATAGGCCAAATGGCACATTTTGGGGAGACTCATTCTGAGCCCCTACAATTATTAATCTTGTTTACAGGTAAAAAGACTGAAGGTAGAGGAGGTTAACTGATTTGTGCACCTGACTAAACTTGTAATCTGTGGACCCAGGACTTTCTTGAGCCGTTGGCATTTTTGCCTTCATCGGCCCTTTTTGCCAAAGGGGAAAAAAACCTGAATGGACTTCATTATGACATAGGCCTTACTGTGACATATTTCGTTTTTGTTCATATTTCAAAGGAAATGAAGATGAGAACATTTCCGGGGATCTAAACTTATCATGGGCTTTAGGTACTGTGCCCACTGTGTCTAATGATTAAATCAACCTTAAGTTAGAAAAAAATCTGCTTCCTATGAGACAAACAATACAAATTATGGATCCTTCTATCCCTGTGTTTGGTCTTGCAATTCAAAAATTGTTCTAGTGAGGTCTTCCAGCTACCCTCCCAGTGCCTCTCAAAAGGCACTATAGTTAGCTTTTAACCAAATTAGATAAAACTGGGACACCTGCCAGCTCCTATTGCCTCACTCTGTGAGTGATGGATAGGATTGTACCAATTTAAAAGTTCATGATAAAAAGTCAATATTAAACGTAAAATACAATAATTCTTCTATGTCAGATGAGATCTAAGATTAATTGCAAGCAAATCTGTACTAGGACATGTTGTGGTAGTTTGTCATGTCTTCTCCGGAAGTGATGTCTATGCTGAGTGTTCCCAAACAGTATCCCAGTCGGTGCCTGGAATAAGCATAATTAGGAGAGAAAGGGAGCCCAGAGTCGTGCATTTTTAAACCTGGAGGCTGCATGTAGTGATTCCTGTGAGAAAGAGGAAGTCTATAGCAGTTCCCTCATGGTATTTGGGTTCCAATTTGAAGACGCCGTAGAATATAGGAATCCAAAGCTTGAACTATATAAAATCACTGGATCATTCTCAAGAAACAAGCTAAATAAACATGGCAATCCCAGGATAAGTGCCCCTTCTTTGCTGGGTAATTTTTGGTGTGGTGTGACCCACTGACTCTCCTCAGACAGGAAGGTTTATGGATGCGGGGAATAAAAGCTCATGGGAAAATGCCTTCGGTAACCTTTTCCCTGTTACTTTTCTTGACTGCTGGGAGCTTTAGTCTCAGCAGCGTAAAGAGTGTCTGTGACATACAGTCCGATACAGATTTTAACTACTAAGTTATACGAACATGGACCTCAAGTAAATAAACCACTTCATTAAAACGACAATAATCTTTCTGATGCATCAAAGTGATATTTCAGACTGAGAGAAATGTATTAGTACAAACGTAAGCTTAGGCGTCTGAATCCTTAGAGTCAGAAACGGATTTCAAATGGAAGGTCATTTACATTAATCATTGACATGTCAGCTCAGAACTGGTAAATTTGTCAGCTCTGAAGAGCAGTTTTACGTTATAAAGTTGCTCAATAAAACCCTCCAAATATAGAATGGAGGTGTTTATTGCCATTAATTATTACATGCTTTTAAAAAAAATCAATTAAATGAGTTAGTGTGCTCTGAAAGGATATACTTAAATTTTGCTTCAAATAGATCCTGATTATTATCAGTTTCAAACTAAGAAAACAAACTATTTATTATAATTTAATTTAGATTTATTCGACTTTTAATATATATATATATATATATATATATATATATATATATTAATTGATTTCAGAGAGGAAGGGAGATAGAGAGAGAGAGAAATACAATGAGAGAGAGAGTCATTGATCGGCTGCCTCCTGCACGCCCCCATTGGGGATTGGGCTCACAACCTGGGCGTGTGCTTGGACTAGGAATTAAATCTACTGGCTTGGCTGAGTTATTAACCTTTTTAAGAGTTTGTTTGGGAAGACTATGCCTACCTTTCCTCAAGCTCTACTCAGGCGTGTTCAAAGACGTTAATTTGCTTTGGAAACATGCACAACTACATGTTAGGAACCATAATAAGCACTGAACAGTCCAAACAACAACGTTAACAACAACAAAAACACACCAGAAAGCAAGCAAGGAAGAATGTAAAGAAAGAGCGAGTAAAAGACAATGTGGGGAATTGGTTGAGAACCAGGGTTATGGAATCAGGTGGCCTGAGTTTGAATACTTTCCCTTCCAATAAGAAACGAAGGCATAAGAAGATGACTTCTCTCTGCCTTAGTGTCCTCCTCTTAAACATTGGGGTGATAATCCAATCTCGTAGGACTGTTAAGAAGATCAAGTTGGTTTATTCATGTTAAGTGCTTAGAATCATGCTTGGCACTTCCTGAACCCTCCATAAATATGTGTTATTAACTGAATATCCCTGCTGCCAAGGAACTCAGTGTATCAGGAAAACAGCAAACTCCAAACCCAGATACACAGCACACGGTGCAAAAATTCCACGCCATAAATCTGAGCAAAGTGCTAGAGGAGGCGCAGAGTTGATACCAGGTGGAAAAATACTGTGGTGCTTAGGAAATGGAGGTGATGAGGAATTAAAAACATCACTGCAGGATAAAATAAAGAGGGAGAGATTAAAACTGAGTAAGTCAGACCAAATTTCAAAGGAGGAGGTTACCCAGAAGCATATTAAAACTTTAGAAAACATACAGGTAAAAGAGTATGAGTAAAGGATTGGGATAGAGGAATATAGATAAGAAACGGTGATGGATTAGGTATTCTCAAGTCAGGGAATGGCTCAGTTGAGGAATATAATAAGTCTGGAAAAATGGTTAGGATCAGGCTGTCAGTATCTTCTCATGAACATATGCTCACTAGGACCTTTAAAGGATTTGCATGCAAAGGTGACATCATTGCATTTGTCCTTGAAAAGATAACTCTGAACAGAGTTATGTACACCAAAAACATGGGAGATTCAAGTAATTGCAAGGAAAAGGGAGAACTGGCTGAGAGGCAACCAACAAACTTGCATCCACTGGATGTAATAATTCCAACACTGCTCATCACAATCAAAGTGCTGACTGCATCCCCTACTTCTGTCTCCTTTGATCTAGAGTTCTAGAGCTCAGGCTCAGTGGGGGCCGAATGCTGCTGTGGGAGAACTGCTTAGAAAGCTAGTATATATCATTTTATGATATTATGATAGTTCATTTATTTCTTTGATGAATGTACTTAACTAAATGGAGCTGTCTTTGAAATGCATAGTGGGGCAATTGAAGTTAAAGTGAAGTCTGGAAACTAACATAACTTAGATAAAGCAGTGTTAGTTATAAAGGTAGTTTCTTCCAGACTCTAAAACTATTTAGTAATTAGAATACAAAATGGTCACTGTAATAATGCAATCTTACTTTCAGGGGTTATATTTTTGCTTTGACTTAATAAAGCATTACTCTGAGGATCTAGAGAAGAAAGTAATCTTTGTGGTCTATTTAAGGACATATCATCTCTTCAAATCCCAAGTGAGAGTTCATGGTGTAGAAACATGTTAAAGACACTGTCTTTGAAGAAGGTGTCTTGGGTGGTTCTTGAGTATTTAATATGAATTTAAAAGCAATATAAACATATATTTGTCATTTTGATTTGAATTATTTCCATTTCAGAAAGTACTAAGAGCTATTTGTACAAGCATTCAAAATTTTCAGAAGTCTTTTCACTAGGGTGTTATTAATGTTAATTATTTCTGCTGTGATTTGATATATATGAAGTGGTGATATTCTCATTCAAGTCATAGTGATCCTAAGAGCCAAAAAGGGATTTCCGATCGGGGGGCAGGGGTGCATGGGGGGAGAGGACATGAACTTTCTGCAATGCTCAAAAGCTTGTTGGCAACATAATTCCTTAGTGCTTTCATATTGTAGGTTGACTTCCTAATCTAAAGAAAGGCCAGTAAATTGTGATGATTCATGTTCTTTAAGTGTGTCTTTAAGCATATGACATGTATCATATATATATATGATTATTTAAAGCAATGAATAGATTTCAGAGATGATTCAAAGTATTGATGTCATCTAAGTATTTAGATCGCTAGTTCTGTTCTCTCTTGTCTCCAGTCTTTTCTCACTTTTTTCCCCTCTCTCTCTTTCTCTCTCTCTTTTTAATTCCCCCATGGCTCTCTCTCTGTCTTCTTTCTAAGTAGCTCAGAGAGCTATAATTTCATCAGAACCGTTTATCATAAAGATTATTGGGCCATAATTAATAATTATAAATTAGTATTAACAAAAATCTTCAAGATATTTTTCCTTTTCAAACAGATGTAAGAATGTATTTAGCATAGTATATATCTCCAAGGGAATATACTATCTCTTGTTTTGTTCAGTTTTTGCCATGTAGCCTGTTTTGCTACAAAGCCATTCATTTTTTTTGTTACAATTAAATTCTTCTGTTTCTGGTATTTCAGCAATTTTGTAAAATATCTTTGTATTTTTGTAAGGTTCAATTGTTTCCTAATATCAACACTCAGCAGGGTATTTTAAAAACTCCTGTTACACTCAGACTGACCTTTAGTTGTTTCCAAATTGTGCAACTCTTACATGTTAGATATTATCCAACTCAGACTTTCCTATCTTGGAATATGAACAACTCTTTATAAAATTTTTGGTAAAGTTAATATTTCTCCAAACTTCTATAACTCAATGCAAGTTGAAAATATTGCAAACAAATAATTTTAAGGGGGAGAATCATTTGAAATCAAAGTAAAATTTCATTAAATGTTTTCTCATTTTTTTAACTTTAAATATTACATTAAAGGAATTTCACTGAAATCATGAGTTGTCATAGAAACAGCATCGCTGCCAAACTCTACCTTAAATAAAACCTCTTTCAAAAAAAAAAACACACCAAACTATGAAATTATTTTTGAGAAATAAATGCTGTAGGCAATTTGAATTTGATAGTAATTATTTTAATCAGTGAATACATGTTAAATTCAGATGATGATGATTAATGCTTTTTATAAAAGCCACATAAAACATGTAGACATAAAACCTAGTCATTTAGAAGTGATTGAAACATTTTTCAATGTTTCTAAGTTTTACAATTTCATTTTAAAAGCTGGATTTATGTTATGAGAACAAGAAAAATCAAGATAAAATTTTTTTTTTAAATGACAATCATTTTGGCCTAAAGTTTTATGACATACAAAATATACTTACATGTATCATCTTCCCTGTACTATGAGTATCAAGACAAATTCAGAAATTGGTTCTTTGTAGCTGTTGATATGGATGTGTTGCTGTTTTAAAAGATTGGAATAACAGTATTTATTTTAGTGTAACTCAGCTATTGTTATAGCTTGCAATAGAATATTCACATGATTTTTTGTGTGTATGAGAAAGACTGGCTCATATTAAATATTCATGTGAGTTAAAACACAAGGCCTCTACTTATCCCTTTTGTTTTCCAAATTTGATTTGTGTATTTATTTTACCAAGTGCATTGGCATGATAGTATGTGAGCTTATGTTTACGTGCATTCCATAAGTGTATTTGATTTATATAATATATACTTCACACCAAATAATTCTGGATTTTTAAAATACAATTAGGCTTCTAGCATTGATAAATACTGACAGTTTAAATAATTAATTGATTATTTTTTAGAAAACAGGTGAAATAGCAGCATAACTTAACTCAATGTGCCTTCTATGGCCATAAACAAGCTTTTGTTTTTAGCTTTCAATGTAAAATACATGTCACTTTTTCATAAATAATTGTGATAGTAGTTGTCAAGGTGCACTTTTGCCTAATCAAATGTTCATATTTATCTACCATTACTTTATAGTTATCTCATTGGAACTCTTAGGCCCAGACAAATGAAATGTTCTGTTCAAGTATTAAATTTTGATTAATTTATACCTCACATATTTGAAACAAACTAGGTTAAATTGCTGATTTTTTAAGGATGATTTTAAAGTTCTCACTTTATAAGTTGGCTAATGGTCTCTGTGACTCAGGATGAAATATATATATACTATTTAACTAAATGTAGCAGCTATGTGTTGCTTACAAAATCTTATCTAAAATAAATTCTTTCTGCCATATCTCAAGCCAACTCTTGTAGGCAACTTCTCTAGTCCAACTGGCAATTGGGTAGAACACATATGCAATTAAAAGAAAAACTAACCATTTGAAGACAGTGATTATTACTTTAATATTCAACAATAAGTTGAATGCCCTTGTCTTAATGTCTATGAAATAGTTTATTTTCTACCTTCCTTAGTTTATTTCCCTGTTTCCATTTTCCTTGGAAATGAAACATGAAGTTTGACTATTTGGGTATCTCATTTTAATTTGCAGCATTTTATATTTGATTTAACTCTAATTACAGCCTAATTAATTAACCTATCATTGCTTCATAGATGCAGGCAAAGACATGAAACTCCTGAGTCAAAACAAAAAACTTAATCACTCAGGGCCCTGAACACAACATGAGAATCATCCTGTGCATCTGCTATCCTTGCCCTCTAGTCCCATAGAAGCAATACAACAGTGGATTCAGACGGACACTGCTTGTGCAGTGACTGTATCATCGCTGAGGAACCCTGAGCTTGGGGAACCCACAGTTTTATGGCAAACAATAGGCAAGCCTGCCCTTTGTCCCAAACAAAGACATTACCTCATCTCTCAAGGTTGCTTACCTCAAACACCCCCTGAGAAATAGCCTGGGTAAAAACCTTCTAGGTCCTGCAGCCTTGGCACACCCAGCAGGACACATTGGAGTACTAGAGACCTGCAGGGGTCTCTATAACATGACACATGTGCAGACATTGTAAATATTTTAGGTAGATCTGTGTGCATATTTCTTAACTTTTTTTGATATATGACTAACTGAATGTGTATATGACAAACTCTGTACTTACCAGTTCACTTCCTTAATCCAGATTATTTTCTAGAACGTTAGCATCAAGTAAATTATTAACATTAATTGATTGCAGTTCAGATTCTTATAAAACTCAATAAAATTTATTTGCAGGGATTACAGGATCTTGGCTGTGATTTTATATTCAGAAGTGAGAATAGATGACTGTGACTGATTATAAAATGTCAGTGAAAGGCTGTTACTTGAAACACCTGAAATGAAATGATTCATTTGTAGCATGCATGCATGGAAAAGCATGCCAAATTTGCAAAGAAAAAAGACTTGTTCTTTGATACCACTCTGTTAGATATTTTCATCTCCTATTCACTGTCTTCTGTAGTTTTCATATTCTAAGCTGGGATTAATTTTCCTCCAGTTGATAATCAGGCCCTCAAAGATAGATTCTCACCCAACTTTCAGTTATTATCTAAGAAATTGGATTTAATCAGTTTGAGACATTTATAGAAAAACAAATGTCTAGAAACTGCTCCTAATTGTGGCCATTGTTAAAGTGTTAGAAGATTTAAGCACTTATCCCCATTTACAGATATTGACAAAAGAAGAAAAATTTGATAATTACTTTGAGAAACAGCAGGTTAATTGTAGAAGCAGTGAATTAGGATGGCACAAATTATCTATGGTATATAATTTCAGTGGTGCTGAGAGATGTCAGAGTTTAATGGAATCATTTCTAGAGTCTAGAAGATAGGATCTACATATTTCCAGTGCATTCCCTCCCCTGCTTGAAATTATCCCAGGAAAAATGTGTTATGTTGTTTTATGTGCTTTTTATTAATATTGCTGGAAAAAGCAAAAGCGAAATGGTTACCCTTCACCACAAGCCAATTTTAATTTGTCATAATTTATAAAAACCAAAAAGAAGCTATTCAAATTACTGGGTGGGAACAACCAGAACAAGTTCTTGGATTTAAAAAAGTCAGAGTCTCCCAGCCGGCATGGCTCAGTGGTTAAGTGTCAATTTATGAACTAGGATGTCATGGTTCAATCTGGTCAGGCCACATGCCTGGGTTGTGGGCTTGATCCCCAGTAGGGGGCGTGAAGGAGGCAGCCACTCAGTGATTCTCTGTCATCATTGATGTTTCTATATCTCTCTCCCTCTTCCTTCCTCTCTGAAATCAATAAAATATATTTTAAAAGTCAGGATCAGATTATTGACGGGTAGGGAGTAAAGACAGGTTGGTGAGTCAGCTGGTGAGGGTAATACTGGTGGTAGTGGGGGTAGCAGTAATGTCCTTACAGTATTTACTGGGGGCCTTTAACCTAGTCTCTGCTCTGGCCTTTTTCTGCCCATGCCCATTTCACAGATTGAGGAGTTAACTGGAAATTTCCTCTTAGAGTCTATGCATGCCTCTCTTCTTGACCACTACACTGGGGAAACCTGGAATGCCAGGATTTCATGCCCAAATGAATTACAATCTGCTTCTAGACCTGTGTTGAGCTTTCCCGCCAGCTGTGTCTTCCTGAAGGTAGACTGGCCTGTTGGTGATAACCTATAATTTACTTTCTCTGCCATGATACATTTTCCTTCTCATATATTTTTCTTCAGTTAGTCTTCATGTGATCTCAGAATTTCTCCTTGAGGAAGAGGCTGGTTTCCCTCCATGTCATAAAACTTTGCAGCTGTAGTTAATATCTGTAGGTCTGATTCCACCTACCCCAAATCGCCAAGCTCTGTGACAGCAAGTGGCCTCAAATGAAAACTCACCACGCTCACTTTTGAGTGTTTTTCTTGGCTAACTTTCTGACTTGTAGAATTTCAGTTTACAACCATCATGTATTGTGCATTTTCAAAGGATATGCTTGACTTCCAAGAGTTCTGGAACTTTCCTGCCCCTTCATATCTTAGCTGATCTCCTTGAACTTAACTTGGTACTTTGGCTATTTTTCATCTCTCTCCTTTTTAAAGAAGTTCCTGTCCTAATCTCTTCTGGTCAAGCCATGGTATTTTCTCTTTCCTTTCACTGCCTTAAAATTCTCTCTGGATATTGTCTTTTTTAATATCTCCTTTTTCACCTCAAAGATGCTTTTGTTTCTGATTTTGGTATCTGAATATAATTCTAAATGTTGCTGTGGGATGTAAAAAGATATAGGGGATTTCCACAAGCATTCTTTCTTATAGGTTTCCCCTCATGGCCATTTGGCATTTTTGTATGTGCCTAGTGAGAGTTTCATGGTGGCACAATCTGTGTAGTCACACAAGGCTCTGGGATAAAAAGGACCTCACATTTGATTTAAAGCTCTGCTGTTGGCATCTTATCAGTCTTACGAAATGTACTGTTCAACTCCTATTTTGTATGTGAAGCTCCATGGGACAATGGCACACGTGCCAGGGGCCTGCAGCCTGTGCTCATCCATGATGATGCCTAGCTCCACCCTCCTTTCATTCCCTGGGGTTCAGGTCCTCCCTGGTCTCCCCCTTCCCTCTCCCAGCTCTGCCCCACAACTCTGTTGCCTTCTGGAGTGTTGATGGAGACAATCTGTTTTGTCTACTGAGTGGGGGTAGAAAGAAAGAGAGGCCCAAGTTTAGCTGACTGCCTCCAACACAGAGATCTGGACACAGGCACAAGGGTAGGGAGGATTGGGGTCTGGTATGGGAGAAGTTTTGGAGTGGGATGTGGTAGTAACTGTCTCCACCATGGGTTGGCAGCAGTACAACCCATTTTAAAAGACCCTTGCGGGGAAGGGTCACCTCTTTGCTGTATGTAGGTTGAAGCAATGGACTCATGAAAGGGGAGATGTCTGCCTTAATTTCCCAGAGCCCACCTCTAGCTGGGGCCTGGAGTGTCGCTCCAGCAGCTAGTGGAAGGAGGAACCTGGCATTCCTCAGACTTGAGGACGTACCTGACTGAGCTGTGAGGTGGTGTCCTGGCTTCCTTGCAAGGCCCTGAACTCAGCTGAGAATATTGTGCTCCAGAGAGAGTCCTGAGCCAGCTCTGTCCCTGGGGTGTCCTTCCCTCCTTTTCCAACCTTCCTTAGTCAGGATTGTGTTGGTTCTGGCCAGCTCACAGTACCCTCTAAAATAAGATTTATGTAATTTTGGTGATTCTGAACATAAAAGGAGTACCCTTATATTTGCATTTAAAACTGACATTGCATAACATTGATATAAACAATAAAATTCATGCTAAAATGTTCAACTTTAAAAATTGTCTTTACTTAGAATCTGATCATATAGCAAATAAAAATGACAAGTCAAGAAAGAAAAACACAAAAAATGTTATATCTATAATAGTACTTTTTTTCCTGCTTTTTAAAGAATGAGGCCTGTATTTTTATTTTGTATTGCATTCTGTAATTTATGTAGCAGGCCTTGTGTATAGTCACTTCTGCTTACCCTCAAATAAAGATACAACAGCCAACACACTAAAGTGGAAACATAAGCATCTGTATAACCCAGCAATTCAACTCATAGGGAAATAAGCAATAGAAATGCATACATATGTTCATTTGAAAACATGTACAAGAATGTTCATAAAAGCACTATCTCTTGTAGTCCTATCCAAATGCCAAATAAATTTGTGGAAATGGATTATACCCCAAGCAACAGTATAAATGAATCTCACAAAGATGATGCCGAATGTATATAAATCACAGGCAAGACTAATCCATGATATTAGAAGTCATACAATGGTTACTCTTGTTAGTGGGTTAAGTAGTTAGAGAAGGGATAATATTACATTTCTTGATCTTTAAAAAAATATATTTTATTGATTTTTTACAGAGAGGAAAGGAGAATGATAGAAAGTTAGAAATATCGTTGAGAGAGAAACATCGATCAGCTGCCTCCTGCACACCCCCTACTGTGGATGTGCCTGCAACCAAGGTACATGTCCTTGGCTGGAATCGAACCTGAGACCTTTCAGTCCGCAAGCTGACTCTCTATCCACTGAGCCAAACCGGTTTTGGCAACATTTCTTGATCTTGATGCTGGTGACCATGGTATGTTCATTTATGAAAAGTTATCAAGTTGTAACTTAACGTTGTGCACTTTTCTACATTTGTACTACTTATACTACAGTACAAAGTTAAAAATAAATTAGCATGAAAAATCCTTCATTCTTCTATTCACTGCTACTGTCAAGTAAGACCTGGTTCTATTAATGTAAATTTCAGTGCAACAAATAATATAGCAAAGTAAATTCCTTTTTTATGCTAGAGTTATAGACTCTGCAGCTAAAGAAGAAAAAACCACTACCCTGCCAGCCTGATTGATGTCTAACTGCTCCCCTGCCAGCTTGTTTTCCCCCAACTTTCCTCCTCTGCCGGCCTGGTCACTCCTAATTGCCCTCCCCTGCTGGCCTGATTGCCCACAACTGCCCTCCCTTGGAGGTCTGGAACCTCCCAACAGCCCTTCCCTGCCAGCCATTTTGTGTCCACATGGGGGCAGGATCTTTGACCACATCGGAGCATCCATCTTGTGTGTTGGAGTGATGATCAATCTGCCTATTACTCTTTTATTAGATAGGATAGAGGCCTAGTTCATGGGTGGGGGCCAGCTGGTTTACCCTGAAGGATGTCCAGGATTAGGGTGGGGGTTTTCTTGGGGGATGGGGTGGCCTGGGCGAGGGGCCTGTGGTGGTTTGAAGGCCAGCCATGCCCCTCAGCGACCCGACCCAAGTGGAGGCCCTGAGATCTGGGATTAATTTATGTTCTACAATTGAAACTTTGTAGCCTGGAGCAGAGCCAAGCTTTCTGCTTGCTCTGTAGCAACAGCCATTTAAATTCTATAATTGGAACTTTGTAGCATAGGGTGGAGAGCTGGATGCTAGGGCTGCAGAAGCTTGGCTTCCTCTATCACCTGGGTAACCCTAGCCTCTGCACTCTCCAGCTCCGTGGCTGCTGCCATTTCTGTTGGGATATATTTTCTATAACTGAAACTTTGTAGCATTAAGTGGAGGTCTTGGCTGGCAAGGGTAGGCAAAAATCTTGGCTTCCTCCATCACTGGGGAAACCCAAGCCTCCCTCCTGCTCTCAGTGGCCACAGCCATCTTGGTTGGGCTTTATTTGCTCCTGATTGGCTGGTGGGCATGGCTTGTGGGTGTATGGGAGGTATGGTCAATTTGCATATTACTCTTTTATTAGAATTACAAGAATCCTTCTAGATAGGGACAAGTTATTGGAAGGGGTTACAGAGATGTTCTATTCAGGAATTAGAACCATCCTTGGTAATGTTAAAACTATGTTTTTATAGGTAATATTTCATTAGGCCTGTTAGAAGAATGTATTCCTGTTAATATAGTGCAGTTTTTTTTTCTTCTTCTTTTTTACTTGTCAATATTGACTAATAAGAAATCTGTTGGAACAGTTTTCAAACATTCTCAGTTTCTCATAGGAGCAATGTAACCTTCGTATAAACTTTGAAAAATTGGAAAAGGCCAGCCAAATGCAATTTCCTACAACATGTAATAATTATAGACTATTTAAAGTAACTTTTATTCTCTATATGTCCATAATTTGGCAAATCTACAAAGAATGGAAAAAATAGAAAAATTAATGTTCAATGATAAAATATTTAATTAAGTTATTATTATCTCTCCCAACTATATTAGCAGATTCCTATATATATTATTTTGCCAGTAGTTCCCTTGGAATGATTCAGTTTTTTTTAAATCAAAAGATAATTTTCTAACAATCAAATATGAAAATATTACATTACTGAACTTAAATATCTCAGTTGACTCCCTGTTACCCATTGAATAAGGCCCAGTGTACTTAATCAGGTCTATAATGCCCTTCACAATTTGCTTTTCATCTTGTCTGAGCCTGTATCTCTCACCTTGTCTTCTGCCATTTCTCTGACTTTCCTTAGCTTTATTAACCTGGACCTACTGTGGTTTCCAGATTATGTTATGACTTCTCATATGTCTACTGCTGTACTTTGTTTAGAAGGCCTTTACTTCCTCTTGAATTCTATCCCCATCAAGAGTTAATTATCCTTCCTTGGTCATTGTGTGTGTTTGTGTGTGTGTATGTGTTAATTTTTGAATTAAGCACCTTGTCTAGAGTTCTGTGGCTTTAGAAAGTAATGCAGTTTGACACATCTTAATCTTTGTAATCAAACGATTGATAGTTTACAGAAATTTCAAGCGCCTTTCAAAGTCAGAAACACTAAAAAATTCCACCAACCTGGTCTCTGACCAAGAACAACAAAAAACATGACATAACATCTAAACAAAATTTCCATTCAACTTGTTGTGGTTTAGCTACCCAGGACTCAATGGCCACATGACTTTGCTGACCTGCACTGCTTAGTTGGAGGTCAGTATGTTTTTTTGGCAAAGAGAATTGGAAAGTGTGTCTTTTTCAGACAGATTCTATGTTTATCCTGTTGTGATATTTTAAAAAATTAAATTGTTCACCCTTAGAGGCTTCCCTTTTCCTCAGTGTACTCCATTTTGTAATCTGGACGTTGGTATATTGAAATACTGCTCCTGGCATCCACAGCAAAAACCTTTCTGACTAAATAAACTTAGCAGTCAAAGGTCTGGTCTACACTCACTTGGGTTATTTTCAATTCTCCTGAGACTGAAATCACCATAGCAATGACATTTTATTCTACCTAGATCCCAATTGGAGAAGCCTATTAATATACCATTTATCAGAACGGAATATTTTGGTTTTACAATAATACTTTTTACAGAAATTCAAATTGTCCTACCTCCCTTGCATAGCCCTTTCTGCCTTGAACTTTTTTTCTCTTTTTATAGACAAAATCATTTAGCTCAAGCTAATTTAGTAAGGGAAAATATAGAACAGTCTGAACTCAAAATTGAGAATAAGGTTCAATAACCCAAATCTAATCTGTGCAAAGTTCTGACACAGATTAGATTTGGAGATCCGGGCTACAGCTAGGAGTGTACCTGGGCATGGAGCTAAGGTGAAGGATTTCGTGCAAGGACTAAGGACTGCTTTTTGAATGAAATAAATGGAATGAAATGGATGGAATAATGTGGAGACCAAAGACTCAGTTGGATAGATATGATTCACACACTTACTTAAAATGTGCAAAAGAGAGGAATAATGGCTGAAACACGAGAAGAATGAGGAGGAACTCCCTGAGCACATGGGAACACAGGAGGAAACATTTTCTAGGAAATCTGTGGTCCTACTTACTGTTATGTGGTATGAGCAAATTCATACAGGTAAGGTATAGCCCCCGCCCCCAAAGCCAGAGGGCACAGCACACGGCAGTGGGCTGCACCTATTCATTGGCCTGTCACCTTTCCTCTCTTCTGCTTCTTTCCTCTTGGTTCTCATCATTTCCCCTCCTTACAAAAGAATCTGACAATCTGCCCACGTTCCCAAAGACTCCTGTCAACATACACAGAATAAAGAAATGATCTTTTCCTGCCTTTGTGTACCTCTCTATGCCTGTATTGGCTTTTTTGAGGTTATTTATATAAAAATAAGTTTGTAATTTAACAGATACGATATTTTTCTTAAAGATGTATAATAGTAGATTTTAAAGTGGATCCCAAACAAATGACAAACATACTGTTTGGCTTCACATCAGCATAGCATGGGGGTAGGTTATGTTTAATAATGTTCCAGGAGTGTCAATCAATGTAAATGTATCATTTGTGGCTGGCATTAAAAATTATTTCCCATAAATATACGTATTGCTTTCTTTAAAGATCACCATACACACCACAACTCTCTGTCTTTTCTTATACTTTTTTCATCATCTAGCAAAAACATTTTTTAAATTCTCAACTTTCATGTAACTTCATTTCTGATCCTTCCTTTCTGTTTTCATTATGCTTTGTTAATGGATTTGCATTGTAATTATTCTGTGTATCCTTTTCCTTCCCACCAAATGATATTCTCTTTAAGAATGAAGAACATGCCCTATTCATTCTTATTGCACAGTATGTAACATGGCATTTGTCTTAAATTTGCCAGTTGGTATGTATTAGAGAAAGAGTTTCATTACATTATGAATAAAAAGCAATTTTCCAAGGGCTGAATTTATGCTACACTTAACAAGGTTTCAATCCATGATTGCACCAGAGGCAAAGGAAATAACAAGTTATTAATAGATAGCATGAGGGAACATAATTTTAACAAAATGAAATGGATATCTAAGTGCATTAATATCGAAATTGGATATATTAATTATACAGACGCATAGCACAAATTGGCTATAAGATTGCAGACTCCAAAGGTTTTAGTATTAATTTTTGAGTTTATAACTTTAAATTACATTAATTTTCAGTGAGGCAAATTGCTTTCTTTGTAGCAGAATCTGTATAAATCCCCCCCCCTTGGGCTATTAATATGAGACAGGGCCAATTAAAATTTAAAAACTTCTTATCAGTATGTCAAATGGCTTTTATATTTAGGCCAGAGGGAAAAGCAAAACTCAGCTTCTTGCTATCTTTTTTTTTTCCTCCCATGAATGAGGACATAACCAGTAACAGTCAGCTCTGACTTTACAAAACTTTATCTCAGATTTTGTTTTCAAAAAAATTTTCTGTAAAATAACAGTGCCTTAATCACTGCTTAACTAGCTGCCAAATGAAGGAAAAGTGCTTCTATGGAGCACAAGTTAATTTTTTTCAGCAGTTTTGGATGAAATACTTGATATTTTTTCTTGGTGTAACGTTTTTAGAGTCCAGACTGACAGGAATTCAAACGCCTGCTCTGCCATTTATCCTCCAAGGGATCCTGGCATTGTCACTTCAAGCATGAATTGATTTCCTAATTTCTAACACCGGGATGTATTGTGACTACTTAAAAGATATGTCCAGTGCACATACGCATCCATTTCTGTGGGCGTCGGGTCACTCCCCGACGGCGCCTGCAGGGACAGCTGCCGCCTGGCCTCCAGCTGGAGGGCCTGGGTGCCTCTGAGCCATCAGGTTTGGAAGATAGATTTACTCTTTGGGGCACACCCTTTACACCATGAGGGCATTGTGCCGATACATGTACTACCCTTTTAAAGGTAAATTGCTTAATTAAAAAATAAAAGACCATAGAACATGAAATACAATTCCCAACACAGTTCCTGACATGATATTCAATAAATACTCTTAACTCTACCTTCTGTTTTATCTTCTCACTATTCTCTTATCTGGTACTCACAGGAAAATATACTCACTCTTGTGAAAATTTAGATTCTATTATATTTTATCTCAATCCATCTTTGTGTTCTACTCAAGAAGTTTTAGGGTTTAATTCTTCACTTGTTTGTGACCATTAAATAAGTTTAGATGCATGATTCATTTGAAAAAGTTTGAAGTTTGTTTTGTTTTTACTTCTTTGTGGGTAGGGCTAGTATATTTTAGAAAGTTAAATCTTCTAGATTATTAATAGTTAAAATAGAAAATGCTAAAGATATTGATGTTTTCGGAAAATCTAAACTCTGATGACTTCGCTTGTCATCCTGTTGTGTGAGACATACATCTAAAAACCTAATGATAGCATAGTCATTCCTCTAAGACAGTGGTCGGCAAACTCATAAGTCAACAGAGCGGCAAACTGCGGTTCGTGAGCCACAAGTGGCTTGTGAGCCGCAGTTTGCCGATCACTGCTCTAAGGAATGTTTATATGGTATTGTTTGCTGTGTGTGTCAGATGTTATTCTAGACCCATGAGCAAGGCAGACAAATATTCTTCTTGCAGAGGATGCACTGACTTTTTTTCTTTAAAAGGATCACTCTGGCTGTTCTATTCAGAACAGACTATAGAAAGGCAAGAGAGAAAGCAGGAGATTGTATTTATCAGCATAATATAGGCAAGAAATTGTGTCCTGAGTGGCAGCACTGGGTTTGCTGGGGTGTGAGTGAAAGACAAGGCCAAGAATAATTTGAAGCTGTGTGGGCTGAGAGAAAACAGAGAGAATCGGAGATGGAGGGGACTATCCTGGCCATTCATTTTTGAACATATTAAGCATGAAATATCTATTAAATATCTAAGTGAATATGGCGATGAGGCAGAGAGGTCCAAGGTGAAGATATAAATGTGTGCTCATCAGTCTAAATGAAGATTTTAAAATTAGTCACTTACTTTCAGTCTAGGAAACAAGATCAGGGATCTAGCTCCCTCTATATACAATGGTGTGCATTTGAGGATGTTTATTTTACTAAAACCATGTTTCCTTTATCAAGGAGGTAGTTTTAAATTATTGCTTTATTTCATTGATGATTTTGTTGTTAGCAGAGGTTGGGTTGATATTAAAACATGAACTTGGTTATGTTGTGGGACTTACATAGGAAAGTTTGCTGCCCATATTCTGGCCATGGAGGTCACTGAGTAAGCGGAGCGACCACCCAGGTGAGTATCAGAGGCCCAGCACGACAGCAGGTGAGCGGCAATGGGTCACCTGAAGGAAGAAACAAAACAATGCTCGTTCAGAACTGGGAAGGCCATGTGTTTACTGCGTAGGCCTCCAGATGCACTTAAGGATGGAGGAGACATGAGAAGGAAGCTGGAGATAATCACAGCTCCTTGCATGGAGGCCGAAACTAGTATAATTTTGGCATATGTATGAATATGATTTCATTCATACACTCAGGTAAAGTCTGGAGACAGTTAAATTACATATAATTAAGTTATAATCACTAGGAAGATTGACGTCAATTTGCCATCATTGCTAAGAATACTAAAAGTAAGCATGAGATGCATTTGTGTATGCCAATCTTCTTGTTTTTGTAAGCTTTGTCCTATGTATTTTTATAAATATTGCAAATTTGAAGGCTTCCTCATATTCACCTTTTTGTAAATATTCATGTTTTTTGTAGATATAAATAACATTTTCTATATTAAATTTTAATAATGGCATCAAAAATATTAAGTGACTAGTATGCTCTACATGTTGTAATATAATTCAGGGGAAATGTAAAATATAGTCTGCATGCTCTTCTCAAAGATGACACTTAATATTTTAATTTCTAACAATGAGAAATTATAAATGGTAGTACGCTAATTCTTCCACTTTGATACCCAATTCGATCATGATGATTTTCATAAGTCTATTACAAAAACACTTTGCTAGTCTGAACATGTAGATCTGTGTAAAATGTCAGCCTCGTCAATTAGACTGCAAAGATTTTTAAGAGCAATAGTTTTTAAAGGTTGGGGCAAGTTTAATGACAATTTCTCTAGCTTTTTATCTTAGAACAAGCATGCTGCACTACAATTTCTATAAGGATAAAGTTATAAAGATATCTTAGTTCAGTCTGCTGCCTATCTTCCTATATAATAAAAGGCTAATATGCTAATATGCAAACTCCCTCAGGAGTTTGATCACTCATTATGATGTGCAGGGATGTGGGGGGGATGAGGAGGGGGGCGGTGTGGAACATGGCGGTGACTGGTGGTGAGGAGGGGCGCTGAGGGAGCAAAGGGAGGAGGAGGCAGGGTTGGGGAAGGGAGGGACCAAGAGGCAGGGAACCTGATCAGCCCTGATTGCCACCTAGGACTCTACCTTGCACCAATTTTGTGCATAGGGACTCTAGTAGCATTATATTGAACAAAATTCCCAGCAGAAAACTGATGAAGGTGGTCATGTGACTTATTGGGACCCCAGTCATAGTAGACCTGTGATTTTAACTTTTGTTTTCTTATCCATGTGATGTTCAACTTCTTAGCTATCTTTTACGTCAGAAAATGCTTCTGGCGTAAAATTTCTATTTTATGAGAACGAACCCACGTCTCTAAATTCCATCTTGTCCCAGATCTTGATCCTGTAAATGTTTCTATCTTATTATGTGCATCTTGATTTTAACAAGGTTTTAAAATTTTCTTCAGGAGCAGTGCTAATCTGAATTATCTAGTCATTCATTAGAGGAAGCAGAAGTGCTGAACAACAGTTAATATAGTCACATTTATATCTCTACTACTGCTATACTACAGAGGAGCATTTTAAAGCAATAGGGCCTTTTTCTCTTTGGAAATGTTTATATTTAGTTACAACAGAATGTGAGGTCCAAAAGAATTTCCTGTCCTGCTCTCACTTCTGTTTTCCACACACCTCCACCAGCAGATTCCAGGCCATTGCTGAATTCCTTATCCTACTGTCTTTCCATTCACTCAACATGTGATCGCTCATTCAAAAATAAACTGTCTTTAATATGCAGATCATTCTAATGTTCAGTCCTTGAGGCTTAAGATATACTTTGACAAAATAAAAATATACTTATAAATCATATTTAAAGGTAAAGAAAATATCACGAGTGCTGTTTATGGGCTACATGATAGATCAACATCACTTTGAGAGAGCATAGTTGGTTGTAATTATTAGATTGTATTTGATACAAGGTTGAAAATTAAGAGTTACAGAGATTCTGATTTAAATAAATTGTTTATATCAGTCAAGATTGCAAGATGACCAAGAAATGTATAGGTAAGTATTAGCTCTAATATATGGTAAATAAGCAGAAGTTAGAGTTTCTTCTTTAATGTTAAATGCCTACCAAAATACCAAGATAAAACAACCTTGAGCTGTGACTATACCCAAGTTAACTGTGTCTTGGCAGGGAGTGACATTACAAATAAGTGTTATGGGCCTATTTGTTTTTAAAACAATGTGTCACTCTCATAAGACAGTTGTAAAAAAATAAATATAGCTGCATTTGTTCTTTATATGTAATGTATATGTGTATATGTACAGACATATACATATGATATATACTCACTTTATCTGTGCAAGATTCTAAAGAATGGAGATTGTGTCATTTTTCTACAGCGCTTAATTTCTCCTCAACCTCACACATGGGACTCTCTAGTTATAAGTTCTAAGAAGACTATTGATTTTTTACTAATGCAAGAATATTTTATACAAAGTTATATCATATAATGTGGTTCCATTTCGATAATAATTACTCAGTATAAATCCACTTAGTGTTAAAGTGATCTCTGTATTCCTGTATCTTCCTAATTTGACTACCCAGTCTGGTCCAGGTGTAGTAAGAGAGAAGAGGAATGTTCTCAGCCAAATCATAAAAGCTTATTTAATAATTACAAAATGAACATTAAACACCAAATTTCCTGTGGCAAACATAGCAAATTCTGCTGATATATAGAAGACAATTAAAGAAAATACTGTACCAGATTTAGAGTTTCTTTAAAAAAAGTTTCATATAAATATGATGAAAACTATGAGATTTTTTTTTCCTATTGTTCATTCAGTGAGGCTACCAATTTTCCAAGGCAACTAACTATTTGTGCTGTGTATAGATAATGGCTAAGCTAAAAATCGCACCATGTGTTCTTTCTGGTAAAGAAAATATAATCTTCATGGTATTCCAAACGATTTCTAAATTAGAAGTAAAAAAAATTAGTACAGTTAACCCATTTGACATGTAAAACTTTATATTCATCATCATGAAATTATTTTCAATACCCAGGTTTTAGTTAATTTCCTCCTATTTTAACATCAGGACTATAGAAAAGCTAGTTATTATCCCCGTCATTCTAGCTATTTTAACAACATGTAACAACCATACAATTTTTAGGGCCAACTCTCCCTTAATCAGTTTTTCTGATTGAATATCTGAAGATGCTAGATCTTGTTAAAAGGTAGCTTTTTTTGGTATTTTGTTTATAATTTTGACATTTTCATTTTTCTGCTTTATGAAGTAAATATTAGAAAGTATGAGGTATTTTATGAAGTTTTATGAGACAAGATGCTTTTTGCTTAGATTAATGACCAAAGAGAAAGAGAGAGTGAGGACCAAAAAATAGTTAGAAATTTTGTTCTTCAGAATTCACTCAACTTCAGTTCTCTCTGAAAGTTTTGACAGCAAGCTGGTCTTCAATGATGAGAGCAGACATTAGCCATGCAAAGGTTATGGTGGTTCATTTGTATTGAACAAACTTCCTGAAGAATAACATTTAAATGTGGTGTAATTTGCCTGAAAGCAAATGGTAACACAAGTTATATATTTTACAAATGGCCTTAAAAACATCCATTTGCTTATTTTGAAACTCCTTTTGATAATTCTATAAATCCTACAGACTGCATATCCTTCATTTTGCTATTTACCTTGGCCTTATTATGATTCAACAATCCCCATTAAATTTTCTTCAATTAAAGTTGCAATTTATAGTAGAATTTCAGTGATTTATGCCCCAACTATGAAACAGGAAGTTGATTTACATGGGCTATTTGAAGGTAGGTTTATATCTCCAAATAAAGTACTATAATGCATGTATGATGATCACTCTCTTTATCCCACACTAATTGGGGTCAGGACTTTACAAAATGAAAACTCCTTTTCTTCTTTCACAAAATTGCGTTATAAATCCCATTATGAAATCAACATAAAGTATACCTGCTCAATCAGAAGCTCATGGAGTGTGAATATTTTTAAAATATTCTTCAGGTAATTATGCTTCAGTTGTTTGGAGAAGCTCAGCCATAAATGGAAGTAGATATCTACTTTTTCTTAGAGGAAAGATTAGATTTACAATTCCCAGTTGTTAAGATTTAGAAATGCATGAGGTTCACAGAACTCGCAGAACTCAGGGCATTTTTATGTGAGCATTCTGACCCAGAATTGGGTTGAGTCACTTTTGAAAGCAGTTATGTTCTGATGATTATTCACTATACACGTTATTAATGAAAACATCACATTCCTATTAAATAACTGTAGTTTTTATTGAAACTAGATTGTGTTTGAATTTTATAACTCTTTTAAAAAAGTCCTTTTCAAAGACTAGATTTTTACTGCCATACTTTCATTTGTAAAATGAAAACTCATGGATATTTTGCGGATAAAAGCAAGTATTTATATTAAATATTTACATAGGTGACTTGAAAATTATAAAGCTAAATAAATGCATCTTTTAGAAATAAAAATTTCATAGGAAGGTTTCACAATCTATTAAGTAGAAAAGGCTTTTATTCTTGTGTCTCTTAGTTTTACCAAAGAAGGCCTTCTTCACACACCTTATAAAATTTTCTTTTGTGTAATGATTCAAAGAAAGGGAAATGAGTCTTTGAGGTTGGAGCAAGATTACAAACTTTCATAGTCTTTGAGGTTAGAGCAAGATTACATGTGGAAAACAATACTGTTCTGCGCAGATCCATTAGGAAAGCTTTAATAAAATTTATGTTCTTCAACAAGGCACTAATAATAAGCAAGTAAAAACAAGGCCAAGGGTTTCAAACAGCTCATTAAATGCAGTCTAGTTACCACTGAAATATTGGTTACTGCCATTGTTGAAGTCATGAAAGAGAAAACAGATGGCTTAGCTGCCTGTTATGTCAGGCTCTTGCTGCCTGGTTACAAATAAAATCATGTGTTTAGCAGAGGAGGATTGGTGACAGGGACTGTTGTGATGAGTAAAGTGGTTTTGATTACGTAGGTGCTTATGCCAGTTAACATACTTAGTGCTGAATCACCAAGAAGTGGAGTCTTGTGTTTGTTTAAGTAAATGAATGAACATTTATTGAAGGTGTCTTACATGCTGATTTTATTAATCCTTGTGAGGCAAGTGGTGTTAAACCCATTGCACAGTTGAGGAAACTGAGGTCCCAAGAAGCCGGAGTAACCTCACATCAAATAGTAAGTCATACATTCAGAATTTCAAGTGCAAATATTTCTGGCTCTAGCACCATCAGTTCTACTTTGGCCCCACCAAGACAAAAAGAGTGATGTCACTGCATCCAGAACGTCATATGTCTTGGGATGATTGTCTCATGTCTTAGCCTTATTTCTGAAACATGGCATTAGAATACTTTCATCAGTCCAAATGGTGCTGACAGTGTATAGGTATTGCTAAAAGACATAACAAAATGGGGGATCCAGTAAAAAAAATATAACTAAAAGTCAAATATGATAGACATAAAGACCCTCTAACTTTAAATAACAGGTAGCTCTTTGAGGACCAAAATTGACAAGGAAGGTTTTAGTTAGGATGTGATATTTCATCACCGACAATACCAACAATGGTGGGACACCACATTTTCTTTGAGTAAAAACCTATATTTATCTTCAGCCCACTGAAGTGGATCATCCTACTTTTTGTCCAAAAGGCAGCAGCATGCATTTAGCTCAATTTAACAAAACTCTATGATAATGATGAGAATAGGTGGCCTTTCTAAATTAGGAGTGAAACCCACTGGCCGTGTATGGGTATCTGAAATCAATTGCTCTTCTTGTTCAGCTCTGTTTAATCCCAAGTGCTTGGACATCTGAACCTAAAAGCAAAACCATTCCTCAGTATATGTGGGAACATTGCTAAAAGCCAATTTCCAGACTTCAGGGACTAATTGTTAAAATTGAGGAGATCAAGTTATGTGTTATTTACCAAAAGCTCTAGGTCATTAACTTTATGACTTTAAAAATGACAGTTATTCATTACTCTGTCATATTTCACACATACTCCATTGATATAGTATATATTTAACATGACTCAGTATTATGATATGGTGAACTACTAACTTTAAAATTAACTATAAAACCCTAACATGTAGGAGATTTTTTTCTTTCCATTTAATGTACTATTGTTCTTTTCTCTTTTGTGCTTCTTCTGTGTAGACTTTCTATCTTCCTTTGCTCAAATTTCCCCCCTGCATTTGAGGTTTGCACTGTGTCACATATAATGTAAAGGAACAGATACAAACCCCAGGCAAGGAAAGTAACACCTAACATGTACTTGTTACTTACTCTGTATCAGGTACTTGTCTATGTACTTTATACGCATTTCATTTTAATTCTCACAGACAATTTGTGACATAGGGACTATTTTCTAACCCCTTTTGAGGGAACTAAGGAACAGAAAAGTGAAGTGACTTGCTCAGTTCCAATATTCAAATTTGGAACTGTGATGCTTCTGCTCAGCTGTTTCAAAACTGGGAGATCTCAACTAAGATGCTAACCCTCTCTGTGCCTCCAACTGCTCACCTGTAAGGGAGTGCAGTGGGGATACAAAATAAACAGATAAGCTTCAAGTTGTTGACAGTCCTCTTGGTAGAGCTGTTCAGTGAGCAGATTAAAAAAAATGTGACTCTGGAATTCAAGAAGCAAAGTCAACCAAGATTTAGGAACCTGTTCATCCTGGAGAGGAAAAACACAATGAGAAAGATTACCAAAGGCCCTCTATGGGACAGAATGCCAGGCATGAGTGATGAAAAGGAGAGTGTGGGAGAGAAATTAGAGTCTGGAAAAGCACTGAGATATGGTGCTAGAGAAGTTGAAAAACAAAACAAAACAAAACACAGACCTACAAAGCCAAACATAACTTTATCTTTTGAGGACTAAACCCATGTCTTTATGTTTGGTGATGAGGTCCTCACTGACCTTCCTAGAGCTGCTTCTGTGGAATGAGGTTGCCGCAGACTCTGGGGTAGGAGGGCTAGAGCTGGAGGTGGGCTGGGGAGTGACTGTCCTAGCAGTTTGGCACAGAGATTGCAGCCAGAGAGAAAGCCAGTGCTGAGAGAAGGGTGGGGAATAGAAGACGTCCAAGTGTGTTTCCATATAATATTTAAGAATCAGAAGAACAGGGAGAAATTGAGAAGGGAGAAATGATAAAATAAAATATAGAAGAAATAGGCCTATTGCCCTTCTGAAAACATTTGCATTTTAATGATTTCTTTTGTGCTGCTACCAAAAAGAGTAGCATGATAATTTGAGATTTATTAAGTGGTCACTATATTTATTAAGTGGTCACTATAGGTCAGACACCACTTTAAGTGCTAGGAAGACAATAATAGCAAAAATAAAACAGGCAAATTTCTGCTCTTGTAGCACTTTCGTTGTAGTGTCTATCTAAAATGAGCAATTAACATGCAAATGAAGGCATAAAGAAAACTGACTTGGATTAAGGAGGCTGGGGTGGTGCTTAGTGGGGTGTTGATGCTGTTGTAGATGAGGGTTAAGGAGTCTTATTTGATAAAGAGATTGAGTGGAGACCAAAGCAATGAGAGGCTGGCTTTTATAAGTAAACTAGAGGCCCAGTGCATGAAATTTGTGCACTCAGGGGATCCCTCAGCCAGGCCTGTGCCCTCTTGCAGTCCAGGAGCCCTCGAGGTATGTCTGACTGCTGTGGAGGTGGGAGAGGCTCCTTCCACCGCCGCTGCGCTCGCCAGCCGCGAGCCGGGCTCAGGGCTTCTGGCTGAGCAGTGTTCTCCCTGTGGGAGTACACTGACCACCATGGGGAAGTTCCTGCATTGAGTGTCTGCCCCCTGGTGGTCAATGTGCATCATAGCGACTGTTCATTCCACCATTTGGTCGATTTGCATATTAGCCTTTCATTATATAGGATGATGAGAAAATGTTTAGGCAGATGAACAGTGAGTGAAACAGCTTACAAGTGCAAAAGTTTTGGAAGATTCAAGGAAAAGCTAAGAGGCCACTGTGGCTGGAGTGGAATGAACAAAGCTGGGGTATGACAACTTGGCAACTTAAATTGTACAATCATATAAAAAGTAGTCTGCTTTTTTTTATAGGTAACGTGAACTCTAGGAATGGATGACACTTGAATTATTTTTATTATGTATAGTTTTTTATGCCTTAGCGATAATTTTTATATCTTAGGATTTTAGACCATTTTGAGAACCTGATGGAAGAATTTATCATCTGGACCACTGTCTCTCCAGTCATATTTCATAGTGCTTCCTCAAAGAACCCTTGCACCTCAGCTCCTTGGTCTGATCCCAGTCATTCTCCTTGATCCTTCAACCACCTGCTCCCATGGTCATACTTTAGACCTGAAAACTGTATTTATTTGACTATCTGTTTCTAGAATCTCAGTCTCTAACCACTGTGTCCTGTCTTTCCAGTTCATTCCCTCTAGTGTCTCACTCCCAAAGTTCTTGATCCAAATGGAACTAACTGTCCAATAACCCTGCTGCCATTTCACCATGCCGCTGTCTCTGAACTGTTTCCTTATTTCTCTCCCCACCCAGCTCACATGCAATGATCTGTCACTGCATTAGTCACCGTCCTTACACTCTCAATGTCCTTGTCCCATTGCTTCCTATACTATTCTGGCAAAACTCTAACATTGTGAAATTAAACTTGCACACTATTCACACCATTAATTCAGCAATGTGGTTCAATAAAAACAGGGATATGCTTAATATTCTGTGTTTAAGTTCATGATCAAAATCTCAAATAATCCTTGATGCCTGCTGGCAGTCACATAATTTCCCTACTGCTTCAGACTCAAACATATTCCTAGGATCTGTTTCACACCTTCTTGGTCTCTCCTCCCATATCACCTAAGAATCATTCTAAGTTGGAGCCTTTGTGAGTTTGTTCCCTATATCACTGAGAAAATGAAAGAAATCAGTAGAGAACTTGCCACATTGCTAGCACCTCCACCCACCTAAATTCACTCATGCTGTCATATTCTACTTTCACTGCTATAAGAATAGATGAGTCTACCTATCAAAGCCATCATTTCTACTAAATCACATTTCTTCTGACATTCTCAAAGACTTTGGCTATTGTTCCATCTTCCCACTAGATCAGTGACGTATTGCATCAATGCATTTGGTATAAAAATATTTTTATTTTTTCCATGTAGAAAAAAGCACTCCCTAAACCCACATTTCTCTCCAGTTTTTCCCTATTCTTCTTTATCATTTATGGCAAACTCTTAATGTATTATCTGTATGTCACTATCTACTTCCTCTTCTTCTGTATTTCTTAGACCCACGAATTAGATTTTGTCCCCATATCTCCACTAAAACAGTTCTTTGCAATTTTCAGTGACCCCATGTTGCTACACTCAGTGTCACATTTCAGTCTGCTTAGGGGAACTATCAGCAGCATTTGAGATAACTACTTCCCATTTCTTGAGATAACTTCTCCACTTAGTTCTACCCTCATTTCATTAGCCACTCCATCTCAGTGGTCTTTGTTCATCCACATCTCCTTACCTTTAAAATATGGAGTATTTTTTTAAAAACCTCTGCTTCATTCATACTGAACTCCATACTCTTTCTTGAACAACAGTTCTGTGAATTGCCTTTTCAATTTGGTGATGGTGTTCTTTGATGTATAAAAATTTAAATTTTGATAAAGTTTTTCTATTTCTTCTAATGTTGCCTATACTTTTGGTGTCATATCTAAGAAATTATCGACAACTCAATGTCAAAAAGCTTTTCCTTATGTTTTCCTCTAAGAATTTTATAGGTTTAGCTCTTACATTAGGTCGTTGGTCCATTTTGAGTTAGTTTTTGTATATACTCTAAGGAAAAGGTACACCTATACTTTCTAGTCACATTGATGTCATAGTTGACACAATATATATACATCACTAAATTAATTACTAACCGAAGAGTCTAAATTTGGTAATTACTATTATAATTGAGATTTATATCTTTCTGTTTCTAATCGCTCTTCATGACCTTCATTTATTCTACTTTTTATTCTGTTTGACTTGTCATGTGTTCATTCATAACCAAAGATTTTAGCTAGGATGTGTTGTTGGTGTAGGAAAAAGAGCAATGAATTTCAAGTCCAAAGCTTGGACTGAATCCCAGCAATAACTAGTTATATGACTTTGAGCAAGTCATTAAACCTTTCAGAGCTGCAGTGGTATTAATACCTACCTTAGAGTTTGTTGTGATAACCTCTGTAAAAGCAACTAGCACGTAATAAACACTTTAATGTTTGTTGAATTTATTGCTCAAGACTGAACCACTGATTATTTCTGAATGACTACTCTCAGCTGACTTGGTGTTGTGTCTAGTGCAGTCAACCATTCAGTAGGTAGAGGGTAGAAAGGGCAAACCTCCTATGATGGGGAAAAAGGGCAGATGCCAAGAGATATCATAGAGGATTACAGATATGAAGTGGCAGGTACCCATAGAGCAGTAGTTTTGTTTCCTTATTGGTTTGGGGCAAAATATGCCACTTCAAGCAAAAAGTTATGGTAATAACAAAATTGATCTCTAAAATACAGTATAGTTGGTATTAGGTAAGAAGGCTAAAATGCTTGAAAATTGGGAAGAAAGTCTTTTACGAATACACAGAAACCCTCTGATTTCCATCTGTTTTGAATTTTCCACATATATACATCTAGTTATGACAAGTTGTCATATTTTGAAATATCCTATATGTAGGCAATACAATTATCTTATGCATATCATTTTTTATATTTAACATAATTATAATTTTAAAATATGCCCCAGATTGTATACATTAAGTTTCTTATGTGCATGATCCCCAAATGGGAGTTTTAGTGGATTAATGTGAAGGAATCAAGATTCTGGTAAGAGAATTATGGTGGTTCAGATATTTTCCCTGTCCCCTAACCACTGAAACACAGAACTTTTAGTGCTATTCCCTCCTCAATAAAACAAAAATATTTATTGTCCTATCTCCCTCATATTAATAGCATGAGGTAAAATAAAGTGAAGCATATAAACTTGCAATGAGTATTTTCTCCAAGCAGCAGTTTAGAGAATGGACAGTAAAAATTAATAGCATCACCCATTGTTATAGCTCTGTCTTTCATTCATCTCAGTGTTTCAAAACAGGGTATCTTCTCTCTTGGCTGTGGTGAGTCTCTGAGTAAGCCCCTAGCCCACTAAGAAAATATATACTGTACCTGAAAAAATTGTTTGCTGCTCAGATAATTTGCATAGTGTCACTGCAATGCGAGGTCTTGTAGCTGTGCCTATGGTGACAGGATACACACTGGCCTATACCACAGGATGGAGAAGTCTCTGGAAACTGGTTTCCTCTTACTTCTGAAAAAAATAAGGTGCCTTGGACAAATGCTCTAAGAGCTCCTGTGTTGCTGCATTTGTGATGTCCTCCTTGTGGTCCATGGGTGCCTTCTGGTCCTGAAAACAGGTAACTATTGGACCTACCTCTCAGACACTCCAGGCAAGGACCCTCTAAGCTGTACTCACATTGGAGATGGGGCTTTCTGATGCTCGTCTGACATGCACTTACGTCTTTTAAAGAATTCTCTTTCCCTTAGAAAAATCAAAAGAAATACTTAGCTGCAACTACTGGACATTGGGACAGAGGTAGAGATTTTGTTTTTGTTTTTTAAAACACACACATATATTGGCTTGGCCCCAGCCTGCATTTAACTTTTGACTTCCTAATTGTCTCTATCTTTCTTCTAGGATAAATTCTCATTATTTAAGTTATTGCTTCCCTAGTGGTAGAAAACTTATTTTTATAACTTTTGTGACTTTTCTGCCAAAGAGAGAAATAGCTTATTTGAGAGGGAAATGGGAGTTTTTGCCTCCCCAATACAATAATAAGATATACTAACCAGCATTGACAATAAAGAAGTATTTTAATAGGTCCTAAGGAAGAGAGAAATGGAGTATGTTTTCCTTTTCTTCCCTTAAACATACATATCTTTTGGAATGTTCTTATTTCCCACTGTTTCAACTTGTTTAAAAATCTTAAGGCTTTACAAAGCTGTTTGTTTTAAATTTGCTTGTTAAAACTTATCAGGTCAAAATAATATTTGCTTGGTTTTATAATAAAATAGAGGCCTGATGCACAAAATTCATGCATGGGGTGAGGGGAGTGTTCCTCAGCCTAGCCTCTACCCTCTCCAATCTGGGACCCCTTGAGGGATGTCTGACTGCCCATTTAGGCCCGATCCTACTGACTGCTGGCTCCCAACTGCTTGCCTGCCTTCCCGATTGCCCTAACCACTCCCCTGCCAGCCTGATTGATGCCTAATTGCTCCCTTGCCAGCCTGGTCACCCCTAACTGCCTTCCCCTGCATGCTTGATCACCCCCAGCTGCCCTCCCTTGCAGGCCTGGTCCCTCCCAATTGCCCTCCCCTGTTGGCCATCTTGTGGTGGCCATTTTGTGTCCACATGGGGGCAGGATCTTTGACCACATGGGGGCAGCCATCTTGTGTGTTGGAGTGATGGTCAATCTGCATATTACTCTTTTTTATTAGATAGGATTAGAAAAGACTCTCAACTTCTTTAGGTCTGGTCTTACAAAATATAACAATAGCAGTATTATATATAACACTTAGAATATTGAGCACTCTTGGTCATCCAACTAGAATTCATTTTGTAGAAACTAAATGTAGTTTAAAATTTTGCTAACTCATTGTTATGATATTATTTTTATAGAACATAGTCTTTGCTTTGATTTATGGGTCTAAAAGTAGTTATTTATTGATATCTAAGAAGCAGTTTATCTACTTTATTATTTATCTTCTAATACAAAAATGGTAAAAAAATGTAGTTTCGTGTATTTACTTAGCTGGATGTTCTAAACTTTATAAAATACTCTGCATGTCTCAAATGAAAATTTTAACAAGGTGAAAATGAAACATTTTGGAGAATCAAATAGGTTTTTACTTGTGATTCTGCATAATGAAACATGAATTCAGCTTCTAATATCCCAGGAGCTGTGGAAATGTAGAATGGATTCTGCAATGTACTGTGTGCCCAACATCATACAATAATGCATTTTATCCTAGTGATGTAGATCTTATTTCCTTTTATAAAAGAGAACACTGAGTTTAGAAAGAAAAACTAACCTGCCCAAGATCACACAGTTTTCAAGTGGCAGGGAGAGGTTCAAAGTGCAATGTGACTTGGGAGCTATCATTTCCAATGATTATTGACAGACAGATCAGGAAACTTCTGAAAATAATATTTCGAGGTTATAAAACCAGAGTAAAACTGCAATTTCTAGAATCCTTAAATGGTAAAATTGGAAGAGAACTTAAAAATTTATCTAGCCTAATGGCTTGTAAATCAGTTCTTATTCTTAATTTTTTTCAATAAAAATTGTGTTCTTATTTATATTGAATTTATTGGGGTTACAAAATTATATAGGTTTCAAGTGTACAATTCTATAATATATCATCTGTATATTGTATTGTGTGTTCACCACCCATAGTTTGGTCTTCTTCCGTCACAATCTGCAGCTTAAATATCTAAACCATGCAAGTTTGGCGAGCTCTGTTAAAGAGAAGTAGCCTTGTGCAATTTTCAGTTTGAGGTACTTTCTGAGGGAGTCTTGATTCTTCCCAGAATCAAGTCCTACCAGAGTAATATGAAAAACCACTGTAAAGTCCAACACATTCATTTCATAAATGAAAAGATATCTTTTCAGTAATGTAGTTTAAAATAAATACTATCGCCCTGGCTGGTTTGGATAGAGTGTCAGGCTGTGGAAGGGTCCAAGGTTTGATTCTGGCCAAGGGCACATGCCTGGGTTTCAGGCTTTATCCCCAATAAAGGGATGTGCAGGAGGCAGCCAATCAGTGGTTCTTCCTCATTGTTGATGTTTCTATCTCTCTCCCTTCATCTCTAAAATCAATAAAAATATATAAAATAAAACAAAATAAAATAAATACTATAAAAGTAGTAAAGACTCCCTTCTTTACTAGTATGCCTTTTCTCTTTCACTGTAGATCCATTCTGTAAGACAGACAACATTTTTTTCTTCTGGTGAGACCCATTATTAGCAGAGTGCCTGGCATCTAATAGAAACTCAACACTGTGTGTGAATGAATTAAAGAATCAATGCACAAGCAAACTTTCTAAAAAATATTTGTAGCGTTTGTGTGTCCACACCAAGATTTGGGAAGAAAAAATAATTTTTATACCCACATGTTGATTTGTAACTAAAATCTTCAGACTCACTTCAACATATTGTGTCAGGGAGATTTTGTGAACTATTAAAAATGGGACACCATGTCCCTTCACGAAGAAATAAGCAATAAGTGGAGAAGTATGCCAATTGGAACTACAGGAGAGCTCCGAAGTTCTGGCTGTGATCTTATGAATTGGAGTCTAGTCAGAGGGCATTCATAAATGCTCTTTCTGGAAAATGCCATTACTGCTGTGTTTTTTTTTTTATGACCATGTTGGTTTTATATCTCACCCAACATTCAAAACATCTATCTGCTTTAAATCAATACTCACACAGAAGTCATCAGCAGTGATTGCCCTAAATACTCATTTTTTCTTCTCATTGAAACCAGATTTATTTTACTCGAAGCACTTTATGACAACCTCTTGCAAGAGATGGAATGTGTAAATATTTAATTAATGAGATTGTACAGGTTATATGCTTGCTAGTGATACAGAAAAAAATAGTTTGTGGATATGTAATAATTTACATGTGGATTATATTTTGGTTTAGGCCAGTACCTTGGAATCCATGGAGACAAAGGAGTCACAAAACAGAAATAGTAAATATGCTACTATAAACCATCAAATAGTAAATATGCTACTATAAACCATTATGTTTCACAGAAGTCTTTTGCAATAAGTAGCCCATTTTCAAATTGTTTAATTGAAGTTAGCTAAGAACATGGAAAAGGAGATTTGATACTAAAGGTAACAGTCACATTTTAAAAACTAATTATATTGAGTCCCAAAAATAGTGAATTCAAAGCAAATTTGTACATATGGTTAATAATATCTACTTACTGATGTAACAAAGATAACTATAAATTTAAAAAATGTTTCTTTAATTCCAGAAGATACTGTTATTTTGTTCTTATTTGGATTCATAATACAGTTTTAAAACATAATAGTTATTTAAAATATTTCTTTGGCCTGAGTAAAGATGCGTTTTTTTCTTTTTTAAAATTTCTTTATTGATTAAGGTATTACATATGTGTCCTTGTCCTGCCATTAGCCCCCCCGCCCCGACCCTCCCACTCATGCCCTCACCCCCCTGTTGTCTGTGTCCTTTGGTTAGGCTTATTATATACATGCATACAAGTCTTTTGGTTGATCTCTTCTCCTTACTCCCACCCTCCTCTACCTTCCCTCTGAAGTTTGACATTCTGATTGACGTTTCTGTCTGTGGATCTGTTTTTGTTCATCACTTTATGTTGTTCATTGTATTCCATAAATGAGTGAGATCATGTGATATTTATCTTTCTCTGCCTGGCTTATTTCACTGAACATAATGCTGTCCAGTTCCATCCATGCTGTTGCAAATGGTTCCAAGTTTCCTTTTGCCAATTTCCTCCTTCTCATATGTGACCTGCATGAAGACATAAATCTTGTGTCCCGCACCTCACAGAGAATCTGGGATATTACAGTTGTTAACTGCTACATAAGGACTACAAGCTCTGGCTTGCACATCACCTCATCTATTCAGACAACCTGGTCAACCAACCAAGGATATTCTTAACTCTCAGGATATAATAACAAAGCAAATAGAAGCCTCCCATACTGATCTTATGTTGTCAACAATATTGATATCAATTCATAACTTTGACTATGTACTAATTAGATGATTTCTATATTGTACTCACTGTGATCCAGCAAAGCTTGTATATCTTCCAGCTGGCCCTTATTATACAAACCTGGCAAATGAACATAGAGCAGTGATGGGCAACCTTTTGAGCTTGGTGTGTCAAAATTCGCCAAAAAGTTGAGCATAACTTGAGTGGTGTGTCACTTCGAGAAAAATAACAACAACATAATTTCGTGATATTTATAGTTTAAATAACAAAAATGTATGATTGTAATATATAACTATTTAATAAACCAAAAACTAATTATTTAACTTACCTGCTTAGTGACTTCTTTGTTCATCTGTCAGTCAGTTTCTTTTGTTGGTCTTGATATTATTTAACTTGGGTGGGGTGCCGTGAACTAAGTAAGATAAGTGAGGGGGAGAGGGAGTTCTTTAACTAACCTGCCTATTAGTGACTTTTTTGTTGCTGAATTTCATTGGCTAAACCTTCAATTGAAGGCTGGAATTTTGTACACTTGAAGCCCAAGCAAGTGCTACTAACTTCATCTGTCAGTCTGTTTCTTTTGTTGGTTTTGATATTATTTAACGCTGAGAATAAGGTCTCACAAAAGTATGTAGAGGGAAAAATTATGAGTAAAGCCATTACTATATTTTTCAGGGTGCTAAAAGTGTCTGGTGATCGGTTCCAGGCACTCCAAATTTCCTGTTCATAGTGGCACTCCTCTTGATTCTCTAAATGGCACCTTTCCAGATTCTCAAACTTTGATCTCAAGTAGACAAACACCTGAGCCCAGATGCTGTCTTGAAATTCTGTAAGTTGCATCTCCAAATCATCAATTTGCATCCATTGGAAATCATTTAATTCCAAACTACTGTAGACTACTACATCGGAATACTTAATTATTTTTATGGTCTGTTCTAGGCTTCTAAATTGATTAAATATATCACTGAACTGGTCAAGTAATGAGTCTAAAACATGCTGGTACTTTATATGCAAGGGTTCCATTTCATTTTGTACAGCTGCACTGGCCTTCTCAAAATACTTTACTTGAGGAAAATACTTATAAGTTTCGTTTCTATATCTCGCTTGAAAATTTAGAGTGTCTACACTATACTATAGCAAATGTTTCATCCTCGACTGCACCTGGCCGTGTAGAAGCTGAGAATGAAATGTCCTTCTTGGCATGCGGCCCCATACTTCTCTGTATGCGACCACATGCGGCTATGTGTCATCGAAAGTGGCTACGTGTGTCAGTGCTGACACGCATGTCATAGGTTTGCCATCACTGACATAGAGAATACAGATCCTACCACTTGTTAAGTCCACCAGGAAAATGCGGACCGATGGTATAACATACATTCTTATTCAGAAGAAATAAACTTGGAAGTGGAAAGCTGCTTCTTGGTTTGACATAGCCTCAGAATCCAGTAGAGACTGAAGAAATATTCAGAATCTTAAGGTCTAACTAACATTGAAGAAAATAACCTCATTGCATGCCAGTGAAACAGTGTGCATCATATTTATTCTCTTTGTCGTGACAGTTTTCAGAGAAGCTACATCGTTTTGTATTCCTCGGTGTGTTTCTCTGCTTGTCAGCAGGAGCTGAAGTCATTTTGGCAGGTTCTAAAGAACAGCTGTATGGAGCTGGATGACTCAGTAAGAAATGAAGGAAGAGGGCTGACTCGTACTTCTCACTTCTTATGTTATACTTGGAGCCCTCCGAAAATCAGTTTGGGGAAAATTATCCCTTAGACTGGTTGTCAATAGAGTAAATGAAGTTTGTATGATAGCACCCTTTTGATGCATTTTATGCTGATTGTTTTGATACAGAAGTATAAGAGTAAGTAAAGGTACAACTACTAGTAAATATGAAAAGATTTAAATGCAAAATTAAGGGCAGGATCAAAGTGAATGTTTTTAAATTTATAAGCCTAATAAAGAAAATGTTAAGCTAGGATTCAGGATTAATGCATTGTAGAGCCTTTTTAAAAAGCATCTCCCTTCATAAATAACATTTTTATCATCAATGTGATAAAGTGTTTGTTTAATATTATCAGTAAAAACCTGGTATAATATGTTTATGTTTAGGTTATGTTAGGTATTGTCAGTTTTTCTTCTAACTCCCTCAATAAATCATGGTTTTATCAAATAATACTCTTTTAAATAATTTTAAAATAATGTTTGTGAGAAATGTTTAAAGAGCATCTGCTTTCTTAAAAAATTAAGCATAAACATTTAAAACTCAAATCTGGAGACACATATCACTACAAGTGTTATAAAGCATAAATGCATGAGAGTGTTAACATCTGGTTAGCCTGGAAATATGTTTAAGTCTAGGTATTAAGATGCATTGCTTAACTAAACTTGTCCAAGCTTCAAACCAGAAATTTGTTATTTGGAGGCAACATTAAACCAAAACATAGGCTTTTTAAACCTGAACACAGGCTGGTCAGAGGAAGAACAATGAAAACATGTCTATCTTTAATGTCTTGTGAAAGGATATAAGTAATTTTTCACATTTTTAAATAAATGCTGCAATCCAACAACAATTTGGCAGATTTTATTCACTTAATATTCAGCTAACATGTGTCAGAAATGAAACATCCATGTTGTTATCCCTGATTTTAAACAATAATACCAAATTCAGAAAACTTTGATATGTTTTAATGTATGTAGAGTGTTCAGTCTATATAATATTTATTTGAAAATAAAAGGACACTATATAATGATAGATTGAAATGAAGTTTAAAAGAGAATAAAGATTAAAAATAAACACTGCATTTCTGATTCTCTGAATATCTTCTTTTCAATCCCTGGCCCCGAATGAAGACTAGGAATCCTTTTGCAAATTGTTAACTATTTGTAAAACTGGTATTTTGCAAATTCTTTATGTGACGAGCTTATTAATAGAATGGAAAGAATTTTAAATTAGAATTCAAAAGACTCAGTCTTGTCAGGGCCAATGTGTGTTTTTTACAATCTCTCATCCCTGTTGAATCTTAGTTCACTCCTTTATAAAAATAGAAATAATTCCTGTTTGCTTAAAAGTTATTTATTTAATAGGATGATATATCAATGCTCTTTGTGAAACTCTAAATGTATATAAACTAATATTGGTATATAATGTAACTTTAGAAAACATTACCTTTTTTTCAAAGTTTGACCACATACATTACCTCATTTTTTATGTGTCATCTGTTATCCTGTTTTTGTGAGGCTGAATTAGGATCATCTGATATCACATCTTTATTTCTTAATAACCTTTGTGTAATGTCACTGACTCTTAGATGCACTTGCCTAGCACAGGGTCTCCAGCCACATTTAGAACCTCACTCAGTGCTGGGAAACACCACAGGGAGAAGGAGACAAGTTTGGTGAGTACATAGTGGGGTACCTGCCACATCAGTGGACCTGTGCCAGTGAAATGTGCAGATATAGAGTGCTGAGGAGTCTGGATGTAGGAAGCTGGCAAAATTTGTAAGGGAGTGTGGGAGGAACTGAGCACCAATATTAAGGAGTTTATATCATCTCTGGGGCAATAGCTGGGCAAAGATATTTTTGTCAAATAGGATGATACTCACCTGCTACTTCAAGGTGTGCTGAGAATGGAACAAGGTAAAATATTAAATCTGTCTTCCAAGGTTTATAGAGCACTATGTGAGTATGACATATTTTCTATTAATTTGAGGTTACTACAGTTGTAAGGCAATTTTTTTTCCTGTTCAGTGACTTGGCCTGGAAAGTTCAGTTTTTCCACAACTTTTCAACTTTGCTAATTAGTCTCTCCATACTACCCTACTCTCCTCCAAAGGAATAGTTGTTTCCTTTGCTTGTCTTGTTCCTCTCTGAGGAGAATATATTAATAAGTTATTAACTATAAAGGGAAGAAAACCACAGGACCTCTTAGAACACTTCTCTTCTTTGCAATCCTGCTGTGTTGTGGCAAAGGATATACTATCACCATCTGTGCTAATAAAAATAGCAATAATGTGCACAAATAATATTGAAGTATAGAAAGATAGAGTATTGTTTTTAAAAAATCCTGTTTTTTTCATTCTTTGTGCAGATTTCATTTTTGCCTTAATTATTTCTTTTTCTTAACATTAGCATGTTTAGGGTGTCTTGCCTCAATTACTAGTACTCTGATAATTCTGTTTCTCTCCTTAGCGCTGTCTTCCAACAGATTACTTCTGAAACCAATTTTCTTCGTTATATTGGCATTCTCTTCTTTTCAATCAAGTTCTCAGTGACTTTGAATCCAATTTTAACTATTTTATTGAGTTACAGGACACTTTCCCACTATTCCTAAGCTATTCATATCCATCATATGTAGTTATTTCACCTCTCCATATCTTCATATGAGAATCATTCTTAAAATAGTCCTTTTGATATTTTCTCCAACTATATTTTCATGTATATTTTTTACCTGATTGGATATATCTGCAAAATAAGTTTTTCTTCATCAATTTACTCTTCTCAACTTACAAACGCTCATTTTTCTAATGAGATTTTAACTGAAATGATTTGAATACACTTATCTTTTTTATCTTTGATATTAGAGTCCACCAAACATTGATACGGTAGTAAATGTTTTATAACCTTAGAGGATAATTGTGATTTCATATTGGGAAGCTGACCCTCTATCATTTTCCTATCACTTTGGGTACATATTTGTTTGTATACTTTCTATACCCCACACTTCGTTATGAAAAAATGGACATGTTTAAAAATTTGGTTAGATGTAAAAGCAATAAATTACTATTATTATGGAGTTATAATAAAGGTATTATGTTCAATATTATTCTCTACACAACAAAATCTCAATGTAAACACAAATACTCATTTTTCTATACCTGATTTTACAACATTGGCAGAGAAAACATGGTTATATAAAATAAAGAGATGGTTCTTTGGCGCAGCCCGTGTGGCTGAGTGGTTGAAGGTTGACCCATGCACCAAGAAGTCACAGGTTGATTCTTGGTAGGGACTGAAGGCTCAATCCCCAGTAGGGGCCATGCTGGAGGCAGCCCATCAATGTTGATGTTTCTCTCTCATCGATGTTTCTGTTTTTCTCTCCCTCTCCTTTCCTCTCTCTTTAAAATCAATTAAAACATATTTATGAGAGAGAGAGAGAGAGAGAGAGAGAGAGAGAGAGAGAGAGAGAGAGAGAGAGTTAGTTCTTTGGTCTTGTCTCTTCTCAGAATGAACAGAAAAGTTAGTTTCTTAAATAAACAACTTTTTACCTGAAAGGAAAACCTAGATTTCATGATGCTCTTATAGATTAATTTGCAAACTCTTTTGTTTTCATGTAAACCACATTGTCACTTGTTTTTCTAAAAAATAACATTAATGCCTACCCTATAAACTTAGTAAAGACAAAGTAAATAATACTTCATTTTATTTATTTATTTATTTATTAATCCTCACCCAAGGAAATTTTTCCATTGATTATTCTTAGAGGGAGTGGAAGGGAAGCTGAGAGACAGAGAGAGAAACTTCAATATGAGACAGACACATCAATTGATTGCCTTCCACACACACCCTGTTTGGGGCCAGGGATTGAGCCTGCAAACCAGGAAGGTGCCTTTGACTAGAATCAAACCCAGAACCTTCAGTCTGAGGGCTGACACTCGATCCACTGAGCCAAACTAATTAGGGCACTAATATTTCATTATAAAAAGGAAAAACAAACATGACAGATTAAAATTGTAGCACTAATCTGAAACTTAATAAATTCTAATAGTATTATGGAATACACTAGAGGCCCATGTAGAAAATTCATGCACAGGAGCAGGGTGGGGATTCCTTCAGCCTGGCCTGCACACTCTTGCAATCTGGGACCCCTGAGGCAGTGTCTGACTGCCGGTTTAGGCCCGATCCCAGGCCTAACCGCTCACCTGCCTGCCTGATCGCCCCTAACAGCTGCCTGCCTGCTTGTTCAGTGCACTTTATAGTGATGGGTCATTCTACCATTTGGTCGATTTGCATATTACCCTTTTATTATATCAGATACTATACTTTATAACTATAGAAAAATGCATACACTTTGCCTCCAACTGAATATAAAAGAAGTTACTTTATAATATAACTCATGCTATATCTGAAAAACATAAATATACAATTGGATTAAAGTGACAATTTTTTGTTGAAAATTTATGAATGTAGGGAGAAAGGAGGCAGTAACCATGTGTTTTCACTCCATCAGGTAATCACATTTACATTATAAGCATTGTTTAATTAAAGCTATGCTTGATCAAATTTCACTTTTTAATACAATTATTCATTTGTTTCTTAGCTATTTCTTTTAATTTCTACATTGTCTATTTTATTTCATCCTTTAAAATATTGTACCTGTATAAAAATGAAAATGGAAGAAAAACTATATTCCTAGGGATTGCACTAATTTACAATTTCTTATTATGCATAAATTTGCTTTTTAAAGTTCTCAATGCCTTTAGTGTACATTTCAGGTGCTCTGTTTAAAGATTTATAACAATGTACTTTATTTAGTACTTCAATCTTTAATTTAGTTTTAGCAATTTATAAGTGATGATTTGGGTAAACCACATCCATCTTTATTGGAGTCACAATTTCTCTTTATTACTATGTAACTGACTTAGTTGTAGCATTAGGCTCTAAACAAGAGTCTTGTCATGTGGTAGTTCTTGCTGTGTGCTCTGAGCTGGAAGTGATTTTGTTCTGATATAGGCTATCACTATTAAATTTATGCAGAATAATATTGTCAACAGGGCCTGCCAGCTGAGAAAAATAATTATTTCCCCAACGGACATTATTTTTCAAAGTGAATTTTCAATATAACTGTCAGTGCTTTAATGCTAAATGTTAAAACATATTCAAATTTAGATATAGTCTAAATTATTATAAATATATTGTTTTTATGAGTAGAGGACTGATTTAAAAATACTAAATTTTAGCAATAATTTTAGATGATTTATGTTTTTACAACATTTTAACTTCTTCTTGGAGTTATTGATAATCTCTTGGGCTTGAGGTATGTTCCAAAGTGTTTACTGAATATAGAGCACACAATAAAGAATTGTATAACATGAAGAAACTTCAGAAATAATTTAGAGCTGGGATCAGCAATGGCAACCTTTAGGCTAAATCTGGCCAGCAGTGTCTTTTTGTAAATGAAGTTTTATTGGAACACATCCATCCCCTTATAGGAACATGCTCCTAACCCACATCCTGGGAATCATTATCTCTTATATAACAGAGCTGAAAGTTGAATGTGCAAAGCACAAATCATGGCAGACTAATTGGATCACGGGAAGATAGTAAAAGGGACCATTTCTAGTTTTACTGTTGGTTCTCAGAGATATGTATTCTAGCTGTTAGAGGCACAGCATGATACAATAGCCACTGGCATTTAAGGGTAGCACTCTGATCCCACAGAAGAGCAGTGTCATCTACAAACGAGTGGTTTACTTGTGCATAAGTCTGCAAGCAACACAAGTGCTCAACAGATGAATTGATTAAAAAAAACATGGTACATATATACAATGGAATATCACTTGGCCATAAAAAATGAAACCTTGCCCTGGTCAGTGTTGCTAAGTAGTTAGAGAATCAGTTGGCCCACTGAAGGGTCTTGGGTTTGAACCTGGGTTGCAGGTTCAATCCCTGGCCCTGGTTGTGGCACATGTAGGAGGTAACCATTTGATGTGTTTCTCTCACATTGATGGTTTTTTCCTCTCTCTCCTCCTTCCTTCTTTTCTTCCACTCTGTAAAAATCAATGGAAAGTAAATTTTTTGAGTGAGGATTAACAACAGCAACACAAACAACAAAAGCAAGAAATCTTACCATTTGCAACAGCATGGATGGACCTAGAAAGTATTATTCTAACTGAAATAAGTGAATAGGAGAAAGATAGATACCACATCATTTCATTTACATGTGGAATCTCGAAAACAAAATAAATTAACAAATAAACTTGAAACAGGCTCATAGACACAGAGAATAGCCTGATAGTTGCCAGAGGGAGGGAGTTTGGGGGAATGAGTGAAAAAGTTGAAGGGATTAAGAAGTACAAATTGGTAGTCACAAAACAGTCACAGGGGCCTGGCAGGTTTTTCTTAGTGGTTATAGCAAAGGCCCCCTGACTGAAGGGTCGCGGGTTCAGTTCCTGATCAAGGGCATGTAGGCTCCATCCCCAGCACATGTGAGAGGCAACCAATCGATGTGTCTCTCTCACATGGATAGCTCTCTCTCCCTCTCCTTCCGCCCTCCCACTTTCTCTAAAAATCAATGGAAAATATTCTCAAGTGAGGATTTAAAAAATGTCACAGGGATGAAAAGTACAGCATAGGGAATAATATTGTAATAACTATGCATAACACTAGTTGGTTACCAGAAAAATCCGAGGGAACACTTTGTAAAGTATATGATTGGTTAACCACAACGCTGTACACCTGAAACTGATACAAAATAATAGTGAGTGTGTGCCCTGTACAGTTTGGCTCAGTGGATAGAGCATTGGCTAAGGACACATACCTTGGTTATGGGTACATCCCCAGTAGGGGATGTGCAGGAGGCAACTGATCGATATTTCTCTCATTGATGTTTCTAGCTCTGTATCCCTCTCCTTTCCTCTCTGTAAAGAATCTATAAAATATCCTATTTAATAAAAGAGTAATATGCAAATTGACCATCACTCTAACACACAAAATGGCTGCCCTCATGTGGCCAAAGATGACTGCCCCCATGTGGACAGAAGATGGCCACCACCAGATGGCCAGCAGTTGGGAGGGACCAGGCCTGCAAGGGGGGCCAGTTGTGGGCGATCAGGCCAGCAGGGGAGGGCAGGTGGGAGGGACCAGGCCTGCAAGGGAGGGCAGTTGGGGGCTATCAAGCCTGCAGGGGAGGGCAGTTAGGGGTGACCAGGTCAGCAGAGGAGGGAAGTTGGGGGTAAACAGGCTGGCAGGGGAGCAGTTAGACATCAATCAGTCTGGCAGGGGAGTGGTTAGGGGGTGATCAGGCTGGCAGGCAGAAATGGTTAGGGGCAACCAAGGAGGCGGGCAGGCAAGCAGTTGGAAACCAGCAGTCCTGGATTTTAAGAGGGATGTTCAACAGGATTGGGCCTAAACGGGCAGTCAGATATCCCTCGAGGAGTTCCAGATTGGAGAGTGTACAGGCTGAGCTGCAGGATACCCTCCTCCATACACGAATTTCATGCACTGGGCCTCTAGTTGAAATATAAAAAAAGAAAGAAAGAAATAATAGTGAGTATAAACTGCAATTTTTAAAAATGCCATTATTTCTCAAAAAACAGATTAATCCAACATTCTATACGGCCAACAGATTTGGGTTAATGAAATATATTGTAAAATGAATGCTATCTCACATTCATGTACCGTTGTCACCTTTCCTTTGCTGTAATATGGATCCTTTCATTCAGGAAGATGTTATACAGAATCTCCTGATGATAATCCTCCCAGTCTTTAAGCCCTTAGATAGAATTGCTGGATTAGACACTTAGGCAGAAAAAGCAAATCCGTACCAAAATAATATTCAATCTTAGCAATAACAAATTACTGTCCTTTCTATAAAGGAAAGTGTCAGGTAGTACCAGCTTGCAACCAATGACTGGTTGGTTTTCTTAAGGGATTGTATCATACAAAGTGATCACTGTCTGGTGTTTGATTATGACAAATCAGTCATTCAACTGAGGTAGTAGTTCCATCAACCTCATAAGAGAGAGTCCATGTGTAGCCTACATCCATGACACAGTTAACTACTCCTCCCATGGGCCATTGCACGGTAAGTATAGTAGCCGAGGAACAAGGGGGAGGGGAGGGAGAGCTGGTTCCGTTAGATAGGTAAGTTTATCCATTTGCTTATTCTGTTCTTTAGAGGACATTTGTACAAAAAGCAAAGATCTACATACTTTATGCCTACTCCTATAAATACTTCTGCTATTTCTTCTCTGGACACTATTATCTCCAGCCTTTCAATCCTGTTCTCTCCAAAGCCCCTAATTACATGGTGAAGTCATTTCCCACTGCTCAGCATTTCATATATAGCTTTACCTTGAGCCAGTTCTCCCTTCACACAGTTGATGGCCAGGTATACTGCTTGAAGCCCTGCCTACTCGGAGGAGTTCACTGTATTATTATCTTTCAGGGCTGTCACTAAGGCTGTACTGTGGCATTGTCAGCTCCCAACCATTTATTGGAATGGCTCATCTGTGAACCAAACTCATATTTTTTATCAAGCTTCATCCACCAGAGGCACTGGTGTGAGCGGAGAGAGAGATGTTACTGCAACATGGAAATGGAGATTAACCTGTTCCTCCAATTCACGTATTCCTTTATAATATACTCAGTATATTAGATTTCATTCCAAAGGTAACATCCACAAATGTAATATGAACGAAATGTCTTCAAATCTAAAGAGGCCATTAAATACTGTGTTTCTTTCTTAGTACTGAAGGTACAAAGTAAAACTTGTTCTTTACCTTGGAGCATATATTCTGGCATGTTCCAGGCAACTGGACTCCTACAAGCTTCACCAGTATGGTACACCCTTTAGTCATTATAGGAGTTGTCCCCCACCCTCTGTCAGACATATGTCCCAGTATGGGTTTCCTTATTACTTGCTGTTGCTCAAGTTTGAGTAGCATGCTGTCACCAATACACTGGACTGGAGTGATGATCTGCAAAATGTCTATCTGATCAAAGTATCCTCACACAATATGGTGACAGAGAGCCGAGACCTAACAGTCCTGGGGCATGACCATGAACACATGCTGCTATTTAACCACATAAATATGAGCTGCTTCTGATCCTCATTTCTGATGGGTATTGAAATGAAAATATTTACCAGTTCAATAGTTGCATACTATGTGTCAGAGGTTTTTAATTGGCTCTAGAAAAGATGAACACATTTAGCTCAGCAACTGAAATGGAACTATTACTTAATCTTTGCAGTTAGTAAATGGACAGAAGGGAGGAAGCTGTTTTATGGACCTGTACTTGATCTTTCCAACCATAACAGTATATCATTATGCAGAATGGGAGAATATGCTGGAGTACCATATGATAAAGATTTGGATATCAATTCAAATTTCTGTCAGTTGCTAGGTATATCCAGATTCTTTATTCAGGGACAGAAATAATCATGGGACAGATCAGTGGACACAATGGACCCACCATGAGCTAGACATGATCCAGGACTCCATTAGTATCTGGCATTTAAAAATGTCAGTTCTTGAGAGTACTTAAGGGTCTTTGGTATTCAATACACTTCAAAAGATATATTTTTCCCAAAATTACAGAGATCCCGGGGGAAATATTATATATTATATCCAATAAAAGAGTAATATGCAGATTGACCATCACTCCAACACACAAAATGGCTGCCCCCATGTGGACACAAGATGGCCACCACAAGATGGCCAACAGGGGAGGGCAGTTGGGAGGGACCAGGCCTGCAAGAGAGGGCAGTTGGGGGTGATCAGGCCAGCAGGGGAAGGCAGTTGGGAGGAACCAGGCCTGCAAGGGAGGGCAGTTAGGGGGGGGACCCAGGCCTGTAGGAGAGAGCATTTGGGGGGAACCAGGCCTGCAGAGAATGGTAGTTAGGGGTGACAAGGCTTTAGGGGAGGGTAGTTAGGGGCGACTAGGCCTGCAGGGGAGGGCAGTTGGGAGGGACCAGGCCTGCAAGGGAGGGCAATTATGGGGGACCCAGGCCTGTAGGGGAGAGCAATTGGGAGGGAACCAGGCCTGCAGAGGAGGGCAGTTAGGGGTGACCAGGCCTTAGGGAATGGCAGTTAGGGGTGACCAGGCCTGCAGGGGAGGTCAGTTAGGGGCAAATAGGCTGGCAGGGGAGCAGTTAGGCATCAATCAGGCTGGCAGGGAAGTGGTTAGGGGGTGATCAGGCTGGCAGTCAGAGGCGGTTAGGGGCAATCCAGGAGGCAGGCAGGCAAGCAATTGGGAACCAGCAGTCCTGGGTTGTGAGAGGAATGTTAGACTGCCCGTTTAGGCCAGATAACAGGCAGTCAGACATCCCTCTAGGTGTTCCAGATTGGAGAGGGTCCAGGCTGGGCTGAGGGACACCCCCCATGCACGAATTTTGTGCACTGGGCCTCTAGTAACATAATAAGATAGCATAGAAAATTGCTATTAATATATTTGTGATGGCTTTAGATCTAGAATTGGTGCTGCCCTGGAAACTGGCTTGTTTTAAATTTTCATTATAGTAGCAATTATCAGCCTTCTGCTCATCTGATCTTGATCCTTTTTTTGAGTGTGTAGCCAACTTTATGTTTCACTCCTTATATTTCAGCCCTTATATTCTAGTATCCTCAAGACAGATTCTCAGGCATGTTTTCCCAGTTTTTGCTGGAACATAAAATCAAGCTCCTACAGCTTTTTGGTGAGTAATCCCTTTCCTGTTTTAGAGGCACTGCTGAGGCCTGAGCTTAGTTTTTTTGTCTGGAAGTAGTGAGGAAAAGTGGGGGAAGATCAACTTGTGAGACATCTGCTTTAGGTGAGGAGTTAGCATAGCTTCCCGGGAGGGAACGGCTACAGTTCTTTAACAAGGGAAGTGAGACACCTCTGTGAGCATTAAAGGGAATTTGAGAGTCCATTGTTACCAAGCACGTGTATCCCCATTTTCCCCATCCCATTCCACACCTCACAATCACATTTCTTTCTCAATAGGGCCTTATTTTAGCATAAGGGACTTTTTGTTTGGTTCCGTTTTCTAGTCTTTCTCACAATAATATCCTGGGGTTGATTTATTTCCTCTAGTTATAGGAGATAAATGCCTATTTAAATCATGCCATGAAAACTTTCTGTCACTAACATCCTCCCAAGTTGAAAGTGGGCTCAACTGACACTATCATTTTTTTCTTTAAGCATTGCAGTGGTACTTAATAGCCATCCAACTTAATAGTTCCTATAAATGGCATTGCCCCATCACTCTCCAATGCTATGCATAAGTACCTCCTTCCATCTGTATCTTATCCCAGTTCTTTACAAGTGAACGAGTGATAGTGGCATTGGACCACATCAAGGATTATCATCACTGTAGTAATAGCCAGAAGTGGGATTTTTCTTTCCATCTGACTGGCGAGTTATCCAATTCCACTGGCTTGTGTATCTGTTTTTTAATATTGCAAAATACTTTGTTTATACTGTCCCCGAAGCAGACCAGCTGATCTCTGGAAATGTTGGTAAGGATATGGAGAAGTGATACATGGAAGAATGTATTACCAAGCAGGTTATCAGTGTGGGAAACTGGAGCTTACTGAGGAATTCTTGGAAATAATATGGAACACGTGCCTGTGAGTGATGCCATGTAAGGTGTGAGGAAGATAGGGTATTATTATAGCGACAACTGTTTTTGTCACTTACTGGTGGCCGATTCCAGAGTCAGGCATAAGAGAGTGGGCACTGGCATCCAGGTAAAGAGAAGTAGAAAGTAGAAATGGGGGGGGGGCATGGGCTAAGTGATAAAGTCTGAATAGATAGAGGCAAGGCACAGATAGCACAGCCCAAGGTCTAAAAATGGTAGAATGGAAACAAGAGTATGCACTTTCTTACTCCTAGTGACCACACACTAAGCTGTTTCTCTCACATTTATCCTCTGAGAATATTGTCTGTTTTATTTATACTTGTGATTGGCATGTATACAAATGACTTCCAATCCAATTTAATGACCAAACATCCTCTTTGTAGCCAGCCCAGAGAAAAAAGAAAATAGCTCTTGTCTTTTTCACTTTGAACTCAGGAAATGGAGTTTACTAAGTGAGGACAATGCTCTTGCATGAGAGGGAGGGGGGAAGAGGACAGGAGGAGAAGTAAGGATTTCCCCCACTAATGGAAGAAAGCAAAACACACAAGACATTGGAAGCTTTATGTAATGGGAATAGTTTCTGTAATCCCAGGGATAGCCAAGAGTTAGTTTACAGTTAACCAGTGGTGCGCCAGGACATAAATATTAGCATGCCTTGGCCTGTAGGTTAGATTGTAGAGCTTCCAAAAGGTACTTTTGCCAGGTATTCCTTATTGAAGGTGAGTGTCCTCTTCACTACTCAGCCTCGTGTCTCTTGGGCAAGTGGCCCTGGCCACTCACTGGTATGCCTTTAGGGAAAGGACAGATAGATATAGGAAGGTTTTCCCAGAGCAGCCACACATACTGCCATATCCACTTGCTTGGAAAACTGAAGGCGCTTTCTTTCTTTGTGCACCTTTGTTGATAAAGCAAGCACATTTGTGCCTTAACTTCACCAACATCTCCTTATATGTAGGACAGTAGGGAGGATGGGATTGGGGGGGAGGATCAAGAGTAAGAAAAAGACAATAAAAATTTATATTATGGGATTGGGACATAGCAGGCCAGAGAGCCTGTCTGTTCCAAGCAATCCCAAAGCTCAAGTGAAGGCAGTTTACTTTTAGGTAATAATTTTTAGCCCCATTCTATGGACTTGAATGCATTTCATATACTTAGTTTCAGTTCACCATGGATATGTGTTTAGTTTTTATATACTAACTGGTATTGAAGTTGAAACATTAAAAGCATTTCCTTGCTTAAAATAAAATCAGAGTTTTATGTCTTATCTAATTTACCGAACTTAAGTTACTTAACTAGTAATAGAAGTCTGTTTGACTAGACTATGGTGGATTTCTTGCTAATACATAGCAACACTACATGAATGTGACCCACAAATCTCAATTTCTTTTCCTTATAAGGAGTCATTAATTAGCAGAACCTAGGATTCTACATGTTGTAGTACTTACTGAATAATGTTAAGTCATATTTTTTTCTCTTTTTACATATATGTCTATTAGAAATAAGTTTTTACCTAATTTTAAATCAGGATACATTTGAACAGTTTTAAGTTCCCTTAAAAGTAGACATTTTGGTTTTCAATGTGGATGACCTCAGAATAATATTGGAAAATTTACTGAAAATTCTGAAATCAAGCCATAGCTGTAGCCCTAGAGCTTATGATCCAGTCGGTCCCAGGCAGGATCTGGAAATCTGCATTTTGAAACATCTCCAGATGATTTAAGAAACAATGGTGAAGTCACTCCATGTGGCTTAAAAGGTTTGGTTTCCAGTACTAACTGAAACTCTTTATGGCCATGTGATAGTAGATATGTCACTTTTTCTTTTTTTGAACTTTTGTTACTCAATTTACAAAGTGGGGGTATATTGATCTATTATTTTGATTGGTATCCTTTGGTTCTAATAAACAGACTTACCCAAGTTATCTTAGGGAAACTGGGTAGCTCTAGGCACTGACCATCTATGTATGCCCTTCTCTTTTTTCCTCTCTTTAACATTTATGTTTCTCTCTACTCCCTCATAATTTTGATTTGCCGTGATTCCTTATGATCTTGATTGCACCTCCTAGCTCGTTTCTCTAAATGCTCTTTTATTTATACCTTCCATTATTAACTGCTTGATTCTTGCTATTTCCCAATTCACACTTTTAAAAATATATTTTTATTTTATTGATTTGAGAGAGAGAAAGAGAGGGGGGAGGACACATTAATTTGTTCCATTTATTTATGCATTCATTGGTTATGTCTTATTATATGTGCCATGACCGAGGAGCAAACTTACAATCTTGGCATATCAGGATGACACTCTAACCAACTGAGCTACCCAGCCAGGACAAATTCACACTTTTAACAGAGAGAATCTAATGGTCCCAGCTTAACTTTTTTGCCAGGCTACGTTGTATAGTGCTAGATACCCTATAAACTGCCTGTTCTTGGATCAGAGCTCACCTTTTGCCCAGTAAGTTAGTGCCAAAAGGCACAGAACTATGTGATATTAAATATCACACCCTAAAATGTATCCTGTAAAATAAACTTAGGACTTACCCTAAAACAAGATGTGTGAGCAACATTCTCAATGTCACACATATTTCGCAAGGATGCTCTCATGCTTAAATTAGATTATGTGTATGAAGGTACCTTGTAAATTATAAAACCATGTTCACATGAGGCTATTAATCCCATTATTATTAAAAATATAATCATGGCATGCAAATATTAGTGTTCTATTCTAATATAAAAACCAAAATTAAGTGAAAAAGTACTTTATGTTAATTGAAGCATTTTTGAAAAATTCACATTAATGAACCTAGATGATTACTCTCTGTTTAGTTTACATTTATCTATCATGCTTGTTTATGTTATACTAGAGGCCCGGTGCACAAAATTTGTGCATGGGCGGGAGGCGGGGTTTCCCTCAGCCCAGCCTGCACCCTCTTCAATCTGGGATCCCTTGAAGGATGTCTGACTGCCCGTTTAGGCCCGATCCTACCAGGATCGGGCCTAAACGGGCAGTCAGACATCCTTCTCACAATTCAGGACTGCTAGCTCCAAACTGGTCACCTGCCTGCCTTCCTGATTACCCCTAACCGTTTCTGCCTGACAGCCTGATCACCTGCTAACCACTACCCTGCCAGACTAATTGGTGTCTAACTGCTCTCCTGCCAGCCTGTTTGCCCCCAACTTCCCTCCTCTGCTGGCCTGGTCACCCCTAACTGCCCTCCCTTGCAGGCCTGGTCCCTCCAACTGCCATCCCTGCTGGTGTGATGGCCCACAACTACCCTCCCTTGCAGGCCTGGAATCTCCCACTGTCCTCCCTGCTGGCCATCTTGTGCCGGCCATCTTGTGTCCACATGGGGGCAGGATCTTTGACCACATGGGGGCAACCCTCTTGTGTGTTGGAGTGATGTCAATCTGCGTATTACTTTTTTATTAGATAAGATAGAGGCCTGGTGCATGGGTGGGGAATGGCTGGTTTGCCTTGAAGGGTGTCCTGGATCAGGGTGGGGGTTCCCTTGGTGTGTGGGGAGGCCTGGGCAAGAGCCTATGGTGGTGTGCAGGCTGGCCATGCCTCCCAGCAATCCAAGCCGAGGCCCTGGGATCTGGGATTAATTTATGTTCTACAATTGAAACTTTGTAGCCTGGAGTGGAGGCCTAGGTTAGGGCTGCAAAAGTTTGGCTTCCTCCATTGCCGTGGCAATCCTAGCCTCTTCTCTCTTCAGCTCCATGACTGCCACCATTTCTGTTTGGGATTATATATCTTCTATAATTGAAACTTTGTAATATTGAGTGGAGGCCTAGGCGGGCAATGGCAGTCGGAAAGCTTGGCTTCATCCATTGCCGAGGAAACCCAAGCCTCCCTCCTGTTCTCAGTTGCGGCAGCCATCTTGTTTGGGGTTTATTTGCATAATTTGCTCCTGATTGGCCCATGGTCGTAGCTGGGTCATGGCTTGATCAGAGGTATGGTCAATTTGCATATTACTCTTTTATTAGATAGGATTATTCATACACTCATAGTTTAAGTATATGGGAATAAAATAAGAGATGCAAGGATAAAACACCAGGTAATACCAACACTTCAGCAGCAGGATGAGAAAGGAAATAGTAAAAGGCTATAAGGAGAACTAGACTGGAACAAAGGGAGAAGTCAGTGAGTGTCATAGAAGTCATGGGAATACAGGATTTCAAAGGGAACATGTTGAGTGTCCTTAAGGCAGGCAAGGAAGGCTAGACTGTTTATTCCATGGCATAGTTTTTCCATGTTTTTTTTAAAATCTTTATTGTTCAGTTTATTAATTACATCGTTCCCCCTTTTTGCCCCCCTATAGTTCCCCTCCACCTGGTACTCATCCCACCCTCCGCCCTCACCCCCCTCCACTGTCCTCTACCATAGTTGCATGATTTCTGTCCAGTCTCTTGCTGCACTTCCCACACCCCGTTTCTCCCCAAGAGTTGTCAGTCCATTCCCTCTCTATGTCCGTGATTCTGTTACATTCACCAGTTTATCCTGTTCATCAGCTTATTAATTCACTTGATTTTTAGATTCTTTTGTTGATAGATGTGTATTTGTTGTTCCTAATTTACACTTTTATCTTTTTCTTCTTCCTCTTCTTAAAGAATATCTTTCAGCATTTCATATAATATTGGTTTGGTGGTGATGAACTCCTTTAACTTTTCCTTATCTGCGAGCACTTTATCTGGCCTTCAATTCTGAATGATAGCTTTGCTGGATAGAGTAATCTTGGTTGTAGATTCTTGCTGTTCATCACTTTGAATATTTCTTGCCACTCCCCTCTGGCCTGCATCGTTTCTGTTGAGAAATCCGCTGACAATCGTATGGGTGCTCCCTTATAGGTAACCAACTGTTTCTCTCTTGCTGCTTTTAATATTCTCTCTTTTTTTGCTCTTGGCATTTTAATTATGATGTGCCTTGGTGTGGTCCTCTTAGGGTTCCTATATATTGGGGTTCGGTGCACTTCTTGGACTCCTAAGTCAATTTCTTTCACCAGGTGTGGGAAGTTTTCGGTCACTATTTCTTCAAATAGGTTTTCATTGTCTTGCTCTCTCTCTTTTTCTGGCACCCCTATAATTCGGATGTTGATATGCTTGAGGTTGTCCCAGAGGCCCCTTACACTATCTTCAATTTTTTGGATTCTTTTGGTTTCTTGCGTTTTCAGCTGAGTGGATTTTACCTCCTTGTATTTCAAATCTTTAACTTGGTTCTTGGGGTGCTCCAGAGCACTTTTAGGTCTTTGTATAATATTTTTTGTTTCAGTAAGTGTATGCTTAATTTCTGGTTGGTCCTTTTTCACATCCTTGAGAGTCTCCTTTATATCCTTGAGAGTCTCCTTCATTTCCTTGTATGACTCATTCATTTCGACCTTGGTCTTGATCATTTCCTTGCAGGTCTCGTTCATATCCTTGAGGGTCTTGTTCATTTCCTTGTAGGACTCATTCATTTCCTTTGCGGTCTTGCTTATTTCCTTATAGGACTCGACCTTTTCTAGGAGCCTCTTGAAAAGCCCTATAACCGTGGTTTTGAATTCCATGTCCAGTCATTTTTTTCTCTCCATTTCTTTCACATCTGATTTCTTTCCATGTCTCTGCATGGTGGCTGCTTCCCTGAGTTGGTCAATTAGCTTTGTGTGATAGACTTCCTACTAGGGACAGTGGCTCAGCCTCCCCAGTTACCTGAGGTGGATATGGGCTGCAGAGTCTTGCTGAAGTTAAGCTCAGGTTAATGGTTGTTAGCACTTGGAGGGGTTGACCTCCAGGCCAATTGTCTGTGAAGCTCAGCTGTGCTCAGCTTGGGTGGGCGGAGTCTTCGGGCCAAGCAGACAGCGTTAGCTCTGCCCTATGCAGCCCCAAGGACTCTGTGCGGGGGGCAATGGCTGCCAGCACCTCTGAGAGAGAGCCGCTGTGGAGCTCCACCGGCTGCCGGGGAATTCAGACTCTTCTCCAAATGAGTCAGCACACCCAATGTCTCATCCAGGGTTGTAAAACAAAGCAGACTGATGGTTTTCCCAATGAGAGAGAAAGTCGCAGAGTGCTCTCTGCGCCGTCACGCAGCCGAGCTGTTCGCGCAAGCTGCCTTCTCCACAAGCCGGCAGACCCTGCAGCGCCCGAGTTTTGGCGTGCCCTCCCACTGTCTGGTTTTCACCCCGTATGATAGTGGGTTCCCTGGACTTTGCCCAAAGCTGGAGAATCAGTCCAGTGGGATGTCTTTGTCTTCCCGTTCGAGAAAACTGGCCAGTTTTTAGCCGCCCGCCCTCTCCGCTGGCGCGCGCTCCAAACCTCTCTCCGTGCAAATCTTTCAATGCTGTCCGCTGCCGCTCCTCCGAGTCATAGTGTCTTATTTTCACTTTTATTTGTGGAATTTTCACTCGGCGAGCTTTCTGGTGATTCTGGAAGGTGTTTGTTCTTTCGTTAAGTTGTAGTATTAAAATTGTTGAGTATGACGGCAAGATAGGTGGTTTACCTATGCCGCCATCTTGGTTCTCTCCGTTTTTCAATGTTTTAAGATTGAATCAAACTTACTAGTAACACTACCCTTGTTTCTCTCATTTAACCCTAGTCAGTGTTGCTAGACAGAAATTTTAAGCTTTGAGGAAATTAGTAAACATCCAGTTAAACACTTTTAAATTAAATAATTCTTTCTACCAAGGGACTTAGAGATTATTAAACCTTTTATTTTTTAAAAATGTTGAATATGCTGGATACTTACTTTATTTTAAAAAAGCTTAGTGATAAGATGCACACAAACATACTACATATGTATTACATACATATCCTATGTACTTTTTTTCTAGAGTTTTGGTATTAATGTAGATTGAAAGTAATAACAGAATCAGAAGTAAAGGTTAGAATTTTAGAGTTAAGTATGTTTGCCTTTAGTAGACATAAGGCAGTGATAAATTTTAGGTCTGGAGATCCAGTAAGGAAACTGAACAAATTGTTCCATTTGAAAAAAAAAATAACTGTAGACAATGTCCTTATTGTTAAATGTTAAAATGGCTCCTCTTGAAATCTACTTTTTTCTTGAAAAAGAGAAAACTAAACAAAGAATCTTTTGTGATTAGGGAAAAGAGATAAATATTAAAACACGGAGTGATGTCTATCTCTAGTTTAAATATTTATACACATGTTTATTTCTCTTAAAATTTTTATTTAGAAACATAACTTTCCAAGTTTCTAATTATTGAAAATTTAGGAAATATAATAGAACAAAAGGAAAGATATTTGGGGCAGTTATTTTTTAGAACCCCTCAAATTACTTAAGGGCACATAGCTAGCTTCATATATAAGGACACAGAGGCAAAGAAGTAATAACATAACAGTTAGAATAAGCTAAATACATGTATTAGAATTTATCCACTTTTTTATATCTAAGCAAACAGAAAGAGAGCACTGAGAATAAGGGTAATGAGATAGGTAAATATTGATATTGTAATGGGGGTGGGAGAGTAATACAGAAGCAAGAGTAATAAAATCAGAAAAGGAAGCAGGCATGGTAATTGTTGGGAATTACATAGGGAAATAATACTATTGGGAATTACCTAAGCCCAAGGAATCTTAAGGAATAATGGACAACTAGAAAAGCGAGATGAGGAACTATGATATGCTAGAAAGACCATGGATCCAGCAGAAGCTGGAGTTCTATTCTTTACCAACTCTAATGGCAAGCTTCTCTGAATTGATTGATTCCTTGGCAAAAAGAAACATCTCAAGCCAGATTTCTGTCCAAAATCCTTCAAAATATGGCTGCTACATGTATTGGAAGTGCCCAGGAGAAGCCAAACTGTGAAGCAAGGCAGACTGCTCCTTGTGCTTGGTCTCGGGCCTCTTATTGATAGGTAGGGGGCATACTGTTGCCAGCTGCTGTTTGTTTGAGAGATTTTAGGGAAGTCTGAATGTTCTAAAGAAGAGGCAAGAGCTGGTATAATGACTCTAGGAAGGAATTTTTTGGATTGTCAAGGAACAGAAAGAAAGTCAATGTGAGAAGACCACAGTGAATGCTAAAGAAATTGGCATTGAGACAAGCTCAGAAAGGTAAAGCAAGGGCAAGATGATGAAGGAGTGAAGGTAAGCAATTTAGGTTTTAGTCAATGTACTATTGAAAGAGACTGGAGAATTTAAATACAGGAGTCAGATGATCCAATTTCTGTTATATGGAATGCCAGGAATTGAGTTGTAGGGGGACCATTGTTGGAAACAAGGAGGCCAGTAAGGGAACTGGGGCAATATATGGCTATCTGCTCACCATACCCTTTACCTGTTTCCTTGGCACTTACTTGAATTGGCTTTCCTAGCTTCCCTTAAAGTAAGATGTAATCATATTTCTGATTTCTCCTCAATGTAAAATGAATAAAAATAATGAGCACCACTTTTATTTGTCACCCACAAAGCCTTTTACATGTAGCAATCTATGCCCTTTTTCACTCAGCTGGCTTGATGTGAGTCCAGTGATCATGGAAGTCACGTGTTGAAAATAGTGGCAACATATGAAAGAAGGTCCTAAATTATTTACTAACTTGGCCTTTTCATAAGTGAAAAGTAAACTTTGATTGTGTTAAGCTGCTGGAGTTTAGAGTTTTATCTCTTAAAGTGGTTAGAAGAACCTTAACTAAAATAGGAACAAATGCAGTAAAATAAGTGAATCAAGGTGTCAGCAGTGAGGAGAGAGGGTGATAGATAAGTGGCATAAATAAAATAGAAAAAACAAATCTAACAAAAAGTACTTTCATGACCATTTCTTAAAATCATTCATGTTGTATAGGCCTAGAGTCCTCAAACTAGAATTGGAAATACTAGACAATCCTTCTTGTACACAGTATTTCCCTGTGTTCTTCCATATAGGCCATCTCCTTACCTTACTCCCAAATTTATATGCATGCCTGCAATAGGACAGGGTGGAGCTATGAGGTCACTAGCTATTTAGAAGCTGGGACCTAATTCAGTTGTTGCAGGGAGAAATACAGGGTATGTACGTAACCATAGTAACTTTTACTTTTACAGAACTACCGCCTTGAGCTTCTAATGCCCAAGTAATCTGAAGTGGCATTAGGTCTCAGATTCCTTTGACATTTTGCACCATCCTTAGAATACGACGTTAAAATGGGATTTGATCATGTACAATCTTTTAAGAGACATGTTGCATTTCACAAGTGTGGGTGTGTTGCCATGGAGTTGTAGCTAACCACAAATTTAATCAAAATCATTCTTCCTTGTCTGAATTTCACTTTATAATCTTTTTGTCAAAACATACCAATTTATAGTGATGCTTTTTTGTGTCTTTTGTTTTGGGGTCCAAACTCCAGTTCCTGAGAATGATTTATTTTATTCTGGATGGAAGTGGTTTTTGTTTCCTTCTAGAAAAACTTCAGATCTGTGTCATTCCTTGTTAAGCTGATGGTCACTAATGATTTGTTCTGAGTTAACACTGAAAAGTTTTAAAAAGAAAACAGTTTCAGAAATAAAATAAAAAACCCAAACAGAGCCCTGTATCATTATTCAAATCTACAAATTGTATTGTATAGCATTTAATTAAGGCCACCACTGAGTTAGAACGCGTTTGTGTGTGAAAACTCAGTATTCTACATATGAAAACCATGTTCTCATATTGATAAGGTAGACTCTTCAAAAGATAAGAGTTTAAGTGATGTGTTGTATTATGCTTGAAAAGATTTAGCGGTTAAAAAAATACATCAGACTCACTGAAAACATGTCATATAGGTAAACCATTCATTCCTAAGTGTGGGGTTTAGCTGGTTGTACCTATGTGGACATTCAATAGATGTTCACTATTATTTACTTTGCTAGTACCTTTACTAATCTTTGGGAATGTTTATCTCAAAAGTTGACAATTTAAGAATTTGAGAGGAAAAAGCATGGATCTCTGAATAAGATAGACTTATTTTAGATATGCCTTTTCTACTATTTGACAGTATAGATGTAGATAGTCAAGTTAAAACTCAAAACTTCAGTGTCAGCTCCTAAGACAACAGAAACTAAGAAGAAAATAAACAAATGAGACCCCATGAAAATAAAAGCTTCTGCAAAGAATAAACCATCAACAAAGCAACAAGAAATCCCACTGCACAGGAGAACATATTTGCCAATATTATCTCTGATAAGGGTTTAATCTCCAAAATTTATGGGGAACTCATACAACTTAACAAAAGGAAGATAAAAAGTCCAATAAAAAAATAGGCAAAGGACTTAAATGGACACTTTTTGAAAGAGGACGTACAGAAGGCCAAGAGACATATAAAAACATGCTCAAAGTCACTAATCATCTGAGAGATGCAAATCAAAATGAGAATGAGGTACATTTCACACCTGTCAGAATAGCTGCCATCAACAAATCAACAAACAAGTGCTGGCAAGCATGTGGAGAAAAAAGAACCCTCTTGCACTGCTGGTGGAAGTGCAGACTGGTGCAACCACTGTGAAGAACGGTATGGAGTTTCCTCAAAAATTAAAAATGGAGCTTCCATTTGACCCTGTAACCCCACTTCTAGGAATATATCCCAAGAAACCAGAAACACCAATCAGAATGGATATATGTACCTCTATGTTCATTGCAGCACAATTTACAATAGTTAAGATTTGGAAACAGCCTAAGTGTCCATCAGCAGATGAGTGGATTAAAAAACTATGGTACATCTACACAATGGAATACTATGCTACTGTAAAAAAGAAGGAACTCTTATCATTTGCAACAGCATGGATGGGCCTGGAGAGCATGATGCTAAGAGAAATAAGCCATTTGTAGAATATAATGAACAACATAAACTGATGAGCCAAAACAGAGACAGAGGAAAAAAATATTTTAGAATATAATAGAAGTAATCTTGTTGTTTGCAGATTTTTAATATTCCTTAAAACTTTTGTGATGTTATACTATGTTAGTACAGTTTTGGTAATATCATTATATTTAAATTTTTTCTTGAAATATTAATTTTTATTGCATGTAACATTATTATACTTAAATATTTTTTCTTGAAATAAAAAATAAAATAAACAAAAAAACACACCTCAGTGCCCTTATTTTAAAATTGAGACTATTTTATTAGTCTTATTTTGAGGAATAAGTAGTTTTATGATCTTCAGGTAGATCTTAAATAGTTTATTGAATGAACAGGAGTGTCAATGAAAACTTAGGACTAAGAGATTTATTAGGCCATAAGTCATGAATTTGGACTACATATTCATATATTTGGTTAATCATTTATAAATTACAAAAATTTTAATTAAGTTCTAGGTATACTGGAAAGAAATAAAGTCAACTTTTGGATTCATTTGTGTTTACAGATATACATATACACATAGCTAACACAAAACTTCAATATTAGAATATAAGATATAATATGGAGACATCAATATTGAGATCCTTAGGTGTGTTGCAGGTAATGGAACTAAGAGCTACAAGTTAGTGAGAATTACTGCTTTTGTGCTCAGCTTTTTGTAATCTTGAGTTAAGGTTGCTGCAAACTGGGGATATAGCAGCAACAAGGACACCTATGAACCTATGAACCTAATTAGTTCTGTGGGATAAATTTCCTCCACATAGTTTTTCTTAGGGAAGATGATTGATAGCTGAAGTCAAGGCAGGAGATTGGAGGGAAGGTTACCAACTTGACAAGTATATCAAGTCAACAATAGTGAATTGTATTACTTAAAAATGGCTAAGAGGATATACTATCTTAAAATAAATCTCACATTCCCCCCCTCCCACACATAACATAGATGGCAACTATTTAGCTTGACTGTGGTGATATTTTCACAACGCATGCAGACATTAAAACATTAAGCATCATGCCTTAAACGTGTAAAATTTTATATGTCAAAGATATCTCACTAAAGTTGTGTTTTCCTTCAACAGGGGTCATTTCCTCTTGGAGCAGAGGAGTAGCCTAGCTAAGCATGGGTAATGGGGGAGGGTTTACATAGCAGGGACTGATTGGAGGAGAGGGCTCAAGAGCAAGAGGATAGGAAGGGCAAGTTAGGGGGAAAGTGGTAGTGAGGTTAAAGTTAAAGATCTCTACGAGGTGAATGAGTTGAATCATGGGAGTTAACTGGATGACCCTACTCCCATTTCAAGGTTAAGTAAGTTGTACTAGCATTCTGTCTGCAATAACAGCATCATTGCAATCAGTGTGACATTGTTCTAGATGACAGAAGGACACAGCTACTAGAGGAATGACCCAAGTGGTCAATAATAAACAGACAGAACTATGTTAATAATGTTTACGTTTCTTTTCTTCAACATTTTAGGCTAAGGTTTATTTCTCTAAGATTTCTTAACTGCAGTACATATTGAATTCAGAAACATTTAGCTGTAGTTTTAGAAGCTGAACTGACCATTTGCTTGTTCACTGCATTACAAAATATTTTCCTCTTTCAGTCAATACTTACTTGCTAAATCAGATTGAGTGTACAAGCCTAAGCAGCCATTGAGAAACTTAAAAAAATATTTTCACAACCTCATTTCTTTGAACATACTGATGTTTGTCTGATTCCACTGCTTTCCTTAGTTCTATTTTTCTAGCTGTAAAAGTACATGGTGACTACATAGTACATTGAGTGTGCATAGTTATGTTCCTTTTCTTAGCAGCAGTAGCAGCAGCATCTGCTCAACACCTGGCCTCTTTCATGGGGCAGTTACTGGAGTTCTGATCAAGTCTTTTAGTTTATATGGTTAGCACTCAGATAGATTTCTCGATACTGCTTTCCTATTTTATTGGAATCATTTTAAAGTTCCATGGGTTTATTTTAAGTAGTTCCCTTGAAAAAAATTTTTTTTATTTTTATTTTTGGGAGGGGAGGGGTTTATACTTACGCTAAATTATTTTTTATTTATTTTCTTAAAAAACTTGATTGTTGAAGGTATTACACATGTCCCCTCACTTCAGTGACTCTAGCCCACCCCTGCCTCTGACCCTAGGCCTTCACTATCCTATTATCTTTGTCCATGGGTTATGCATATATTCATACAAGTTCTTTGGTTGATCTTTTCCCACCCACCCACCGAAAAAACCATTTCTTTAAAAGCAATGTTCTTTTAAATACCACTAAGACAAAACACTCATTATGACATTCTTCAGCATGATTTCTTTTCCTGGGACATTTATTTTAAAACCGAGTTGCACTGGAAAACCAGCATCTGTGTTATAGAACTTGAGAGCATATCACACCTTCAAATGAAAATGCTAAAGTGATGAAGACAAAAAATTAGGGCTAAAATTAACAAATGAAAATGACTCATGCATTTTAGATACACAGACTCCTTTAGAACATGTCTCTTTGAGCCTTTATAGTTATAGTCATGGGGGCGGATCGGAGTAATGAAATGGAAAAACTATGGAATTGCATACAAATCAAGAGATGGTTTTCAGTTTCTAGATCAAACTAGATTCTGCCTACTATCTAAATGGACTTTCATCTATAACTTATTGTTCCTTTTATCCCAGTCATTCTTTCTGCCCCAGCAAAAGACAGATTTTCTTCTATTTGGGAAAAATGCTCTGCAATTTTTATGAATACCAAATAGCTAATAACCATTTGCACGAACCCTGTACATTTCCTGCTTCATCATTATTATTTTGTTCAGATTTTTTGATACTTCGTCAAAAATAACTTTTCATTGTAGCTGTATCCTATCATCTTTTTTTGCTGATTTAATTAGACAGCAAGAAAATAAAATTCTTATATTTTGAATAAAGATTGTGGGTTGTCACATATATTTATTATTTTCCTATTCAAGACCCTCCCTAAAATGACAGTGGAGTAAAATTTTATATACCCACACAATCAAAGAGAGAAAAAAAGAGAGAAGGTGTTAAAGAATAGGATATTTTAATGAATTTTTGAAATATGTAAATAGGAGGAATAGTGGTAATTGTCAGAGCAGAATAGTGGCTGAGCATATGACTTCCCTTAGAGAAGAAATGAAGCCTTACTAGTGGGTAAAGGACACTATTTTTCCTTCATTAGAACACATACATGTACATTTACATAAAATATATTTACTATATAAAAAGTATATTTTATAAATAACTATATTTAAATATACTATATATTTCATATATTTAACTATGTTTAAATATGTATGTATAGTATTTCAGAGGACTAACAGTATCTGGGCATATAGGATTAATTCCCTCTTTAGAGTCAATATGCTCTTTTGCTTCCAATGAGGAGACAATTGATCTTGAAAGCATTTCAGGGTTTGTATCGCTGTACCTAAAAGGAATTCTTTAACATACTGGGAAATATGCAATGCCTGTTTCTATAATAAAACATTGTGATAAATAGTTTACCTAAATTGTGATTTGGGTAGAAGATAGAAAACAATTATATACTCTCTTGTGCTTGAAAAATACTTTCCCATTATATAGTCTTCATTTCCATTGGATTTTTTTTGTTCCCTTAAATGTACAATGTAAACCTATATCAAAGGCTAATAATATTGGCTACACAATTATTTTCCTATTTTAATGTGCCAGTTGTTTTGGGAGTTACTTATGCCATAAAATGAAGGTGATAAGGAGCTTTATAATGACAACCTTTGCCTATGTGAAAGAAAAATGTCTTTAAAATTTTTACATCTATAAGCTTTGCTTCTTAGACTGAGGTTAGGATTTAATATCCTAGGAATTGACCTGTGGAGTAGTTGGGACAATTTAATTACTTAATGACATCATTTTTTATCATGCTCGGATCAGAGACAAGCAGAACTTTTAGAAAATGACATAGCTTCTTGTTCTGGATGTCCTCAGTTTTGGGGCACTCCTATGTATGACCATATTTTAATGTGAATATCTGCTATAGATATTCTTTTAGCTTTACCTTTTCTACATTTTATTACAGCATCCTGACAACCACACCTTCTCTCTTTTGTATTTCAATCAGGTCACTAATGGGGACATTTTTAGAAATATAATGATTATTCTCTTTTCAATTTCACTTATTGGTTTATTATTCACGGTCAATAGCATTAGAGATAACCTGGACATTTATATATATATATATATATATATATATATATATATATATATACATATAATTGATTTTTTACAGAAAGAAAGGGAGAGGGGCAGAAAGCTAGAAACATCGATGAGAGAGAAACATCGATCAGCTGCCTCCTACACACACCCTACTGGAGATGTGCCCACAATCAAGGCACACGCCCTTGACCAGAATCGAACCCAGGACCCTTCAGTCTGCAGGCCGACGCTCCATCCACTGAGCGAAACCAGTTTCGGCTAACCTGGACATTTTATATCCTAGAATTTAATAAAGATATGCAGAGACACACAAGATATTTTAGTATGAGAATATTCTTAGTTATGTAGGTTTTGTCTTTTTGCAAGATTGGGTCAAGTAGCCATATCTTACAAAGTAACTTTAGAGTATTTGCAGTACTTGATTATGAAAACTACATAGTTTTATATTGAGTATTTTTTCATTTGAAGAAGTGACAGTTCTATATTTGGATTAAAAAAATACTCAATCATTTTCTACAGCTCAGTAGTCTTTGTTCAAAGGTAGAAATTATGTCTCCTTTGCAACTGCTTGATTTGAATTACAGAGCCACTCATTTATTTTCAAAGATTGTGTTTCTGTTTTCATTTCTGTCTTTTTTTAAGTGTTCTGATCATTAGAAAGGAAGGAAGTCTCTTCAAAAAGCTAAGATCAAAGACTATTCTGTTCATAATATTACTGTCATTCTCTTTGAGAAAAGATCATTAAAAGTTGAATGCTGCTTTAGATTGTTTCAAGTCTTTGATAGTATATATTAGAATTTTAAGTATTTTGATAAAATGCAAAAATCAGATATGTAACAGAAACATCTATTTAGCATATAGCTTTTTTTCTATCTCAAATTAATGATTTCACATTTCAGTTTGTAATTTATAATTTGATGAAGGTGGACATGTGAAACCATCCCACAATCAAGAAAATTAACATTTCCATTACCCAGAAGAGTATCCTGAATCTCCTTTGTAATCCTTCCCTTACTCCTCTCCGGTCCCCTCTTCCCCTATTCCCAGCAACCAGGGATCTGCTTCCTATCACTATAAGAATAGTTTACATTTTCTAAAATTTATGTAATTGGAATCATACAATATGCTCATGTTTTATTTCACTCAATATAATGAAGATTCACTTATGTCATTGTGAATATCAATGTTTTTTTGCTGAGTACAACTCCTTTGGATGGTTATGCCCTGGTTTGTTTTTTCATTTACCTGTCGATGAGCATTTGGATTGTTTCATAAAGCTGCTATGAACATTCATGTACAAACCTTTGTAAGGACATATATTTCTTTTTCTCTCCACCAAAGAATAAAATAGCGAAGTCATATGTTAGATAAAAATTCAGCTTTTTAGGGAACTGTTTTCTAAAGAGATTGTACCTATTTACATCCCTAATAGCAGTGTACGGTAGTTCCAGTCTCTCCACATCTTTGACAGTCTTTGGTATGATCAATTATTTTAATTTCAACCATTCTAATAGGTGTTTTATTGGTTCACATTATTGTTGTAATTTTATTTTTTTCAAATAAGTAAAAATTCTGAGCATCTTTTCATGTTTGCCATAAATATATCATTTTGGTGAAGAGTCTGTTCAAATTGTTTGCACATTTTTATATCAGGTTGTCTTGGTATTATGGAGTTCTACAAGTTTTCACGTGTTTTGGATACACATCCTTTATCAATATGATTTGCAAATGTTTTCTCCTGGTCTGTGGTTTGTCTTTTTATTTTTTAAGCAATGCTGTCAAAGAATAGAAATTCTTAATATTGATTAAGTTCAATCTATTTTTTTCATAGTTAATGCTTTAGGTATCGCATCTAAGATAATATGGACTGACTCAGATCACAAAGATTTTTCCTATATTTTCTTCTAGATTTATAGTTTTGGGATATACATTTATATTTGTGATGCATGTATGAATTCAAGTTTCTTTTATACATAGATATTTCTTTTGATCCATCACTGACTTATAAATGCTATCTTTTTTCCACCATATATTATCTTTGCAACTTTTCCCAAAATCAATTGACAATGTATTTGTGGGACTCTTCCTAGATTCTATATTTTGTTCCATTGACATACTTCTCTGTCTTGCTGCTAATAATGTAGCATATTATGCTGTTTATACTTACTGATTAATGTAGCTCTAAGATAAATCCCAGAACTCTGTCATTTTCCTTAAATTTGTTTTGACTATAGTAAGTCGATTGGATTCTTATATGAATTTTACAATCAGCATGACAATTTGTACAACTAAAAAGCCTGCTGGAATATTTATTGGGATTGCACTGAATCTAGAGATCAAGTTGGGGAGAAATAACACGTTAACAATATTGAGTCTTTTAATCTCTGAACATGGTGTATCTCCATTTATTTAAGCCTACTTTGGTTTGTCTTTGCTGTTCTGTAGTTTACAGTAACACTTGGACATATTTTGTCAGGCTTATGTCTAAGAATTTCACATTTGGGGTACTATTATAAATGATATTGCTTTTTACTTTGATTTCTATTATGTAGAAATGATATTTTGTATATGGGAAACTTGTGAAAAAACATTTATTAGTTCCAATAACTTACTTTTTTGGTATATTTCATCAGATTTTCTATTTACACAATCATGTCTGTGAACAAAAACTATTTTGCTACTTACTTTCCAATCTGGTTGGCCTTTACTCTTGCCTTGATGCATTCCTAAGAGATCCAGTTTAGTGATAAATAACTGTGTTGAGAGTAAAGCCTTATACCTTATGTTTGGAGAAAAGCATTTAGTCACATTACTTATGACATTAGCTATAGAGTTTGTAGACTTTATTAGGTGAGGAAGTGCCCCTCTGTTTCTAGTATGTTTAGAGTTTCAGTAAGCATTGATGCTGGATTTTGTCGGATGCTTTTTAAATATTTATTGAGATGATTATATGGCTTTTCTTATTTAGTCTCTTAATATTGATAGATTTGATTTCCTAAAATGTTAAGAATTTTTTACATTTATGTATGATCATTTGAAAATGATTCATGAAGCTGTTTTGGCTTTATATTATCTATAAAGTGAAATAATAGTCAAAATTAAGATTGTTGGAATTATATTCATAAGTTGATTTAAAAGTGAATTTATTATTATAATTATAATTATATAAATTATTCTTTTAATCTTCTGTTATAATTATAAGTAATCTTTTTTCAACACAAAGGTTTTTTTAGGTCTACTTTGATTTCTTTTAGCTGTTCTGTAGTTTACAATAATACTTTCACATATCTTGTCAGTCTTATGTCTAAGAATTCCACATTTGGGGGACTATTGGAAATGATCTTGCTTTTTAATTTCAGATTGTCCATTTCTATTACATAGAAATGATGTAAATAGAAATATGCACTCACTAATGGAATTTGATACAGACAAAGGAGATAAAAGAGAAAGACATTTCAGTAGCTCCCAAATACATATTTTCTCTCAGTACTTTTGGGTTGACATAGTGAATTTAGGGGTTGGAAGGGTATAAGCACTCAAACATACTTGCTTATGTGTGTGTACGTGTGTTTAAATGGTGAAGGTTTTACAGAACTATGATCATGTCTAACTAGATTTTCTAATGAGATGGTATTATTTTTTTTCAGAGTATTTTCTTGACAGATTATAGGCGCATACCCCTATTGATATATAACAATTCATAATATTTACTGTCTTTAAGCTACTTCAAGTTGTCTTTGTGAAAGAGCATGTCCATTGTGCAAGTATTAGAGCCTCTTGAAGTCACAGGTATCAGGTGTGCTGTGCTGCCCTGAGGACGGTCTGACGACTTCCCTGGGGGCACCTGCAGGCTGCCATGAGTTAGGAAGTGCACTTATGGATAGCTCCCCAGATTGTCCCTCTCATTTTATATGACAACTAGAGGCCTGGTGCACAAAATTTGTGCACTCTGGGAGGGGGTCCCTCAGCCTGGCCTGCATCCTCTTACAGTTCGGGAGCCCTAGGGAGTGTCTGCCTGCTGGCTTAGGCCTGCTTCCTTTGGGAAATGGGCCTAAGCCAGCAGTCAGATATCCTTAGTGCTGCCGCGGAGGCAGGAAAGGCTCCTACCACCTCCACTGTGCTCGCCAGCCATGAGCCCAGCTTCTGGCTGAGTGGTCCTCCCCCTGTGGGAGCGCACTGACCACCAGGGAGCAGCTCCTGTGTTGAGCAGGATTGGGCCAAAACCAGCTCTCCAACATCCGCTGAGGGGTCCCGGATTGGGAGAGGGCACAGGCCAGACCAAAGGACCCCATTGGTGCAAGATTGGGGCTAGGGAGGAATGCAGGAAGTTGGCCATCTGAAAAGGGACCAAAGGCTCCAGGGCATGGCTAGCCCATCTCGCTCAGTCCCAATCGGCCGGAGCCCAGCAACAAGCTAACCTACCAGTCAGAGCATCTACCCCCCTGGTGGTCAATGCATGTCATAGCAACTAGTCGACTAGTTGACTTGTCTGCCCCCTGGTCAGCACACATCATATCAACTGGTCGACCAGTTGAGTCTACTGCCTGGTGGTCAGTGCATGTCAGAGCGAGAGGTTGAGTCGCCTTAGCATATCATTAGCATATTATGCTTTGGTTGGTTTAGTGGACAACTGGGCACTTAGCATATTAGGCTTTTATCATATAAGATTAGGGGTCCCATGCACAAATTTATGCACCTTGAAAGGAACTGTGGGCTGTGAGGCTGTGGTGGGCACAGGGGCGGGTATCAGCCCATCCTCCGCTCCCCTCCTGGCCTCTCCCACTGTGGCCCCCGGTCCACTCTCTGCCCGCAGCTCTGCTCCCGCCACTGACAGTGCCAAGCAATTGGGAACAGTGCCAGGTGCCGGCGGCAGATGTGAGCAGTGGCTCCGGGCACAGGCAGCGGGAGCAAGTGGGGCCAATGCCAGCAGCAAGTGTGAGCGCTGGGTGGGACTGCAGCACATGGGAGCAAAGAACTTTCAGTAACCACCAGAGGCTCGCCCCATGACACCTGCTCCACCATCCCACTGCGGCCGACACCCACCATGTTCCTTGCTCTGCCTCCTGCTGCTGACGCCTACCATGTTCTGCACACACACCCCGATGGTCAGCACACATCAGAGTAACCGGTTGTTTGGTTGTTCTGCTTTTTGGTCTATTTGCATTTTAGCCTGTTATTATATAAGATTCCTCTTTTCTTGAGTTCTTTATTTTGAGTCATTTCTTATTCATTTGATTTATCAGTTAAGATTGGGTTCAGCTGCAAATAAAAGAAATCTCAACATAATAGTGGCTTAAACAAAACTTTTTTTTTTTTCCACGGGAAAGAAGTCCAGAGGGAGGTAATGTCATTCAGGTGGTTCACAGATGGGGTCCAGGCCACTTCCATCTTCCTTCTCTGTCATTCTCTGGCTTTCCTCTGCCGGGTCTCTTTATGGTCCTAGACGGCTGCTGGCCATTGAGCTAGTTCCACTTGATTCCAGGCAGCGAGAAACGGGCAAGGGCTAGAAAAGAACCCCTTCCAGCTGAGCTCGCCTTCCTCCAAATAATTGTTCTGAAACTCTTAAACTCCATTCATTCTCCTTGGCCAGAATGCAATCTCATGACATACCTAGCTTCAAGAGAGCCTGGGAAATGTGGTTTCTTAGTGATGAAAATTACTACGTCAAATAAAATTTGAGTTCATTTATTCAGAAAGAAGGGGAGGCAACCATCTGAAGTACTTTTTGTCTTTAAAACCACTTCATACAACCAAATACAACCAAGCTGTACAAAGTAATTTCCACAAGAAAGATACACAAGTCATATATTTTTAAGCCATTGCAGAACTATGAAAGTCTTTATTCTAATTTCACACATGGAAGGTAATTTCACCAAGTATAATGTGATTGGGTCATAAACATTACAAAGATCTCAGAACACTCTCTATGTGTTGGTTCCTTATCATCACACTTTGTGTTTTAGGCAAGCTTCAAAGTCAGACTTAATTTTTCCTAAGTGACTTGTTCTGGTTATTATTTTTCTGCTCTGTATAAGTAAGACTTACTTATTGGCATATGACATTTATTTTGAAACGGTATGATCTGCTAATATTTTGTCACATGGAAGTATATGGCAGTTATTTGTAGCTTCCTAAATAAGAAGTTTTAATCTAAATGTGATGTTTTTCCTATGGAGAAATAAAGTGTTCCTTATGGATGAAGGGATGTCAAATAGCCTTGCTACAATTTTTGACTTGTTTTTATACCCTGGTCTTGATACTGGGAATCATACAAAGCAAATTTTCAGAAAACTTACTATAGTGTCTCTAAGACAATGCCTAAAAGTAGATGCATTTCTCTCTGAAATACTTTGGGTCAGGTGTAGAAGTAAATTCTGTCTATTAACTTAGGAAATCCATAAGTTGTCTTTACATTGGTTAACTACAGTATATAGAGAGTAAGAAATATGTTTTTTTTCTACTTGTATAGAACAGTAGCTTCAGAAACACTTTATGAATGCATAAAGTTTCTAAAAGTATTATAAACTGATTGAGGTAATTTATATTACCTCATTTCAAGAGATGTCTATTGCTGCACAAAAAGTTATCCCAAACTTTAGTCTTTTAAAACAATAACACTCATTATCATAGTTTCTATGAGTCAGAAATCTAGACATGGCTTAGCTGATCCCTACGTCTTAAGAGTTGGGACATATCATCCTATGGACCAAAAAAAAAAAAAAAGGGAAAATACATCATAGATCTGTCTCAGGTGAAAAACCATTGCAGTGAAAACACCAAGCATACACACATATATGGTTTTCTCATCTTGTTTATATTTGCTTGGAAACTTTGCATTTCTTTTTTGTTTTTGTTGCTATATACAGTAAATAATTGCTACAGAAGTGGTCAAAGGAGTACTCTTTAAAAATGAGGAAGCAGGAGTACTCTTTAAAAATGAGGAAGCAGAACAGCCATAGAATAAATTCTAGGTTAGGAATATACTTTCATGAAAGTGTCTATATTGTCTTGAATTTTCAGAAAACCTATCTTTGAAATATGATACTTAAACTGGAAACCTACAACCCTAATATTATTGAGAGGTGAACAGAATTTCTCATAGTTGTTTAAGTAATAAAGATTGATCTTAACTATACCCCAAAATATATAAGATATTTCTATTTGATGACGTAGAAAGAAGTGTTACATGTTTAACTGAATTTGTGTATTTAATACTGAACTATTTCTCATATAGTTATAATTAATCTTTTTTTTTTTCTCTCTCTCTCTGGCTACTCTGTGAAACAGACTAAGATGCCTGGTGAAGCAGCTGGAGAAAGGTGATGTGAACATTGTAGACCTAAAGAAGAATATTGAATATGCAGCATCTGTGTTGGAAGCAGTTTATATCGATGAAACAAGGTACGTTTTAACCACCTCTCTCTCTTTTATCATCTCTACCTTTTCCCCCCTTTTCCATTTCTTGATGTTCCTTTATCTCAAACATGAATTTAGCACATTTAGTCATGAAATTAAAATCAAATCGTATTTAAATTTAAGTTCTTCGCTGAACCTAACTGTGACGTTTTCTTTTAAAAGTGCACATTTTAATCCAAATGTTTGAATATCAAGAAGTAATCAAACAATAAAGTCATAAAATGAATAAATTAAAGTCTCTTATCCCTCTATTTCTCACTGTCTTTAAGACCAGATTGTAAATGTCAGAAACAGACATAGGTTTATACTAATTTTCACTGATGTAAGGATTTTCCTATTATTTCAAGATTTCAGAGTTCCTTCTGAGAAAATGGTGTCACATGTGCGCACTTTCTCTGCGCAGGGCTTACTAAGGGGCAGTCGCAAATGGGTATTTGATCATCATCTAAATCCATCAACTAGCCTTCTGATGGTTAGAGTGGTGGGGAGATTAGGAAATGGGGGCGTATTTGAAGGGAGTTGTAAGCCTAGTGCTGTGGCTCTCAGCCAGGCTCTTTGCCTTCCAGAGGTCATTGGCAAGGTCTGAAGACGGGTTTGGTTGATGGGAGTGTGCTACTGTTATGTGATGGGTATAAACTAGGGATGCTGCTAAACATCCTACAATGCACAGGAAAATCCACCCCCTTTCCTCCCCCACAAAAAAGGACTATCTAGTCCCAAGTGTTAATAGTACAGTTATGAAAAAAATCCTGGCCTAACAGAACTATGCAGTTTCTCTTTCTTCTCCAAGAAGGTACTTCCCCTGACCTGCAGTCATGAGAGGGCGTCTTGGGGACCCCCGCGCTAAGGGAAGACTCAGTAAAACATGATATGACAGTTCTTGAGAGATTTTCCCAGTGTCTTTTGGAGTTCAGGGACTTCTGAGGCTAGCTCCTAACTCGCATCTCAAAAAAGATAAAGGTAACAGGCTTATCAGGACTACATTGAATTCACAGTTAAGAGGGACCCTGTGGAAGGGGAGACATGTACTTCCAGCGTTTAGCAGAGAAAAGGCCCTGAGTCTTTTCAATGTCATGAGGCAGGTGGAGTAGAGGTCTTTTGAAAGGAGTAATCAAAGAAACTAACTTCAAATAGTAAAAGAGAGGCTCCATGGGGTGATTGCTGATATAAGAGCCAGGGTAGAAATCATAAAAATTCAGCCCAAATATTAGAGAATATATAATATTCAAGGCACCCTCTTGGTGTAGTGAGTTGTCTCTGAAGGACCCACAAAATTTCCCCAGGAGAAAAAAATAACCAGTATTTAGCCATTTATCACATAGATGATGATAAATACAAGTCTTGTAAGACCCTTTAACCTCTATAATTTACTGCCTCCCCATCACCACATTTTGAACAATGAAAAATAGCAGAGTTGGTGTGACAGGAGACAGAACAGGGAGAGTGAAGACATCTATCAGACCCTTTCCCTCTGCAGGTGTTCCTGCCGGAGTCAGGCCTGAGCTTGGGAAGGTGAGAAACGTTAAATCTGAAGTGAGATGGACATTTTTATATATTGATGTGTACTGGGCTTCAATGCGCGCGCGCACACACACACACACACACACACACACACACACACACACATTGTTAAATTCACATGGCTAAAAAAAAATCAAAATAGCCCAGCTAGTGAGGCTCAGGGATTGAGCATGAACCTATGCCCCAGGAGGTCATGGTTCAATTCTGGTCAGAGCACACACCCAGGTTGTGGGCTCGATCCCTGACGGGGGGGCATGCAGCAGGAAACCAATCAATGATTCTCTCTCATCATTGATGTTTCTGTCTCTCTCTCCTTTTCCCTTCTTCTCTGAAATCAATAAAAATATATTTTAAAAAATCAAAATAATGTAAAGAGGGAGGTGCCTCGTGAGAGTTTTGCTTCTACCCTTGTCCCAATCTACTCAAATCCCGCAATTATAAATGTCCTAGGTATATTATCAATAATTTCTTACAAATATTTATTTCATATTTTTATCTTCTTCTTTTATGAAAAGTTATACACTGTACACAGTTTTTCATTTTACTATCCCCACCCTCTAATAAGACACCTTCCTATATCACATGCTGAACTTTTAAAAAATATGTATTTTTATTGATTTCAGAGAGGAAAGGAGAGGGAAAGAGAGATAAAACCATCAGTAAAGAGAGAGAATCATTGACTGGCTGCCTCCTGCACACCCCCTATAGGGGATCGAACTGGAAACCTGAGCTTGTGCCCTGGTAAGAAATCAAACCGTGACCTCCTGGTTCTTAGGTGGATTCTCAACTATTGAGCCACACTGGCTGGGCATGAACTTTTTAATATCAATAAGAATTTTCACTAATAATGGACAGAAAACAGCATGGCAAGGGCATTGCTACACAGGTAATTTTTTTTTAATCCTCAGAGAGGAAGTCCTCTGTTAAAGCATGATTTATAGTCATAAATTAAGAAATATCATGGGCACATTTTTAGATTACAAGCTATATGCATAATTGTGTTCTTAGTTAGCTTTCACTGAATATATATAAATGTAGATGATTCCTCTAAAGAGAATTCAAAGTGTAGTTTTTAAAAAATCTTACATTGTTTCTATCACTTCCTTGCTCCTTCATTGTCATGTGAGCTCTTTATTCTTCACAAGTTTACTGAGCTTAGCATGTTTAAGATTTTTCCAATCTGTCCTTGACATTTTATTTTTTACGTTTATTTATACAACTAAAAAATTTTACTTTTGAGAATCATTTGGTTATTTAGATTATTCATCTTATAAAGACATAATGCTGACCATCTGGTATACCGGAGTGTTTCATCTCCCATTTACTAGATTATTACATATAATATTTATTAATTTTCTAGTTGTCTTTGCTTTACCAGGAAGTTATAATTTCATAGATAGTCTATTAACTTAGTTTCCCATAGCTTGCCTGTGCCTCAGGCTGGCCCTGGGCAGTTGGACAGTTACCATCTAAGGCTTGCTTGTGCCTTGGGCCAGCTCTGGGTGGCTGGAGGGCTGAGGGGGTTGGGGGACTCTGAAGGCAGGCATGCAGAGTGGCCATACCTGCCTGGGCATGGGCCTGGCCATGCTGCTCACCTGCCGCCCCAGAGGGGCTCAGAGGAATGGGCACTGTCATCTTGTGGTTGTGGGTGCCACCATCTTTGAGGGTGTGACAGTCAATTTGTATATTCGTTATTTATTAGATAGGATTATTAGATAGGATTGTTCTCTTGTGGGAAGAAAAATGCTTAACTGCTTCATGGTAAAGCTGTGGGTGTTTTTTCTTTACTCAAATGACACAGAACTTTTCACTATTTTATTTTAATGCTTCTGTGCTTCCATGGCATCTTGATTTCTAAATTGGATTAATAATAATACCCTTCACTTGTAGCACCTTCCCAGGGCTCTGAGTTTCATTATCTCCTATTAGTCTTATCACAACCCCATGCATTTGACAGGGTGATTGTTACTTTCTGCACTTTACTAATAAGAGATCGAAAGCACTCAGAAGTAACATGGTCTGTCAAAGGTCACAGACCTAGGCACTACAAACCTGGACTGGAAACTAAGGGATGACTTGTTTATTGCTCTTCCCTTTCTAACTGGCTCCTCTCAGGACATTGCTATGAAGCTGGATGGTTTTCAGTGATCTCTGAAAGAGTTAGATGACAAAGTGTAAAACCTTCTGATAGTTGGAATTGTAAATTCTAGAAAAATAATGCCTAACATTTATTACTAATAGCCTATCATGTCTTGGTAGGTGCCAAAAGCGTTTTTAAGAATTTTAATGCACTACTGCATTTAATCATCACAGCAGTCCTATGAGATAGAAACTTTATTCATTACTATTTGACATATGAGGAAAGAGAGACCCAGAAAGTTATGGTTCTTTACCCAAATGACATAGAGGGTAATTTGAAGAATAGAGTTAGGGGTCTTGGCAGCCCAGTTCTAAGGCTTGAGCTATTAAACACAATTCTCACCTGAATCCTTTAGTAATTCTACCCAAAAAGCGATTTCAGAGACTTACTGGATATTTTGATGAAAGCTCACATGCCATCAGTGGTTGCATCTCTTCCCAACTCTGCCTTCAGGGATGTCACAATAGGAGTATTTACACTATGGACATTGGAAAATCCTGAAAATCAGGAATTTTTTTATTATTATTCCTGGAAAACCTGTGGTTAAACATTTACCATCATGTCATTGATTAGACCTAAGATTACATCATATGTATCTTCTAAGGCTGTGACTTCAAGATTAAAATACCAGCTCAAGAAATTTTGTAGCGAAGTACTTGATGTGGTTTGATTTCCTATAAACTTAGTGGGACATCCAGCAGTAAACAGGCTGTTTTTGTTAAGATGCCTATACAATTATTAAAATTGCTATTGCATTAGGAGTATCAGTAAAATAGTCAATTTAGAAGGATGAATGAAGAAGCATTTAGTTGCTTTTAAACTTTCAGTTAAGAATCTGCTGACTTCTGAGATATTTTTAATGGAAAATTCTCTTTCTAGAAAAAGGATGTTTCAATGGGTATTTTAGAGAAGCATTTCTTTGTTTGAGATTTAGACTGGGCTGCATTTAAAGGTTGACACCTAATAAAGCCTAAGGAAATAGAAACTATGAATTGATTTAAAACCCAGAAGCGAGTGTGTGCGCACATCCACACATCCACACACACACACACACACACACACACACACATTTTCCTTGGTGACTTGTTGACTGTAGGGTTTCAGTTAAGAAAACAAAGCAAAACAAAAATCTCTTTTAAAAGATTATTTCAGTGAGAAAAAGAGTTTTTGACTATTTAAATTCTGACCTTCTCTGAGGGAGTATAGCACAATTCCCTAATGAATTCCACTGTTGGTTTTTTAACAGACATTTCAAATGCAAATGCCAATATTTTATGAGCGCTGCTTTCAATGTGTCCCTAGAGGCTATTGTTTTTCAAAGCTGCTCAGTTGCTTTAAAAAAAATCTGGTTGATTGTCATTATTTGAATTGGGATACTGCCAGGCAAAGTAGCATCCTTGGCCTCATGAATTGCTAATTCCTGAAGGTGGGTGGCTGATTGGGAGATATACTTTCAGAGGTAGATATTATGCTTACTAATCCTGCCTCACAATACAATTTGCAACTTCATTTTCTTAAGGTGAAACCACCCTCGTCCTATGATTACCACAGTAAGAGTGCAGACTCCAGATTCAGAAAGAGTGGGCTGTTCAAAGCCTGGATCCTTCACTTGATACGCTCTTGCTTTAAGAAAGTTACTTAACTTCTGTCTTTCCTAGCTTTATTATCTGTAAAATAAGAATAAGTATAATGCTGACCCCACAAGGTTGATCTGAGGGTTAGATGTAGTACAGTATCCGTCAGAGTAAAAGTTAAATTATAACCACTCTTTTTAGCTTGCTAACAAAAAGCAGATACTTCTGGGGAACAGAACACATTAAGATATATTATACCTCCTAGTGGAAATATCAATTTATTTATTGAGAGCAGTTTGGGTATGAAACAATAAAGACAAAGTGGGCTCAAGTTACACACACAGCCCAGGGTCTTCAAAGAAGCAAAACATGAGTAGCCCTGTACAATCGGAACGGTTAATTACCATTTATCTAAACTCAGTTGCTCAGCGTGGGTAAGAATGCTACAATAACTAGGACTAAAATAGAGACGATGGGCTATGAAACACAAGGACCAAAGTAACAGGGAGAAGAAACCCTTTGTGGCTAATCACTACCACCTGCACATTGTGATGACATAGACTTGTGTGCTTCTTGGAGCTGGAGCAGGAAGCAAAGAAAACAGAAAGAAGCTGGACTAATGAGCACCTATCATAATTATTTCAGTTGTGACTGGAAACCCAACCAAACCAGCTTTAACAAATTCTGACAAAATTGCCATGGCTAGTGACTTGAAGCCTAGGTGAATTGAGCAAACATTATGTCCAAGGATGAGCCTCTCTGTTTTGCTTGCTGTGTAATGGCCTCTTTCTGATACTTTGAATAGTAACAAGACGAGGCAGTGGCAGTATTTCCAAGCTTTACTGGTACATCCTCGCACCTTCAAATGCAGCAGGAATGAGAAAGGGTTTCTTTCCCAGAGGCTCCAACAAATATAAGCGTTCTGTGTCATTGGCTCTGGTTTGGTCAGATGCTTATCCCTGAAACAATCATGTCCTGGGGAAATGAATATATCCAGTGGTCAAGCATCTCACGAAGCAGGTAAGAGGTCAATTTTATTTCAATCACATGCCTAAGCATTGGGAAGGGAAGAAAGTGCTTTTTAAACGAAACCACAGTTTCCTCTTTAGAGTGAAAACTAAAACATGTGCTACTATGACATGAAAGGGGACCTGAATCAGGGTCTGAGGAGGATGATGAACTACTTCCATCCTGGCTTTGCTCTTACTAGTGATATGCCTATGGCCAAGCATTGTTTATCCCCATGCCCCCCTCCCCACAACGCCAGTCATTGGTCTCCAGTTCCTTTCTTTTCTGGAATTCTGTGGTTATATCTACAGTTTCAAAGGCCCCCACAAAGACCTGCTCATGCCTAAATTACCCTGGCGACCAGGAGGGTGACAAGAGAAGGCTGGTTAGCTTACTGCTCACTGGGGGAGCATTTATAAATATGGGCACTTGTGTTGTGTTTTTTTTTTTTTTTAGTGTGAGCCTTTGGATGTCTAAGACATTGCTGGAGCTCAGTGAAAAATTAAAGAGCAAATTGTAACTTTTATGAATTCTATTTTTATGGTGTGTTATAGGGAGGGGTGGCTGTTTGGAGTGCTGTGTTTGTAGGCTGTTCTCACCATGTAGATAGGGTATGAAAACCAGGCTTGGAAAAAGTTGCGATACATTTTGGTTGATTTTCATATTTTCTGTGCGTCTGTGGCATATTACTTCCTACACTTTCAAAAAACAGACTCACTAGTGAAAAAGGAAACAAAGTCTGACCAGATCTTTTGAGAGATAACTGATCCAAAATCTCCATCTATTATTTAATACCTCACTGTTGTGATATATTGGGTCAATAAAATATAAACAAATACTTCCTGGATTTAAAAATGTATAATTTTAAATATCTTATGTTCTAATAATGATAGCAATAGGAATTAAGACTGACAATTATGTCCAAGGCAACATATTATACAATTTACACATATATTATATATAATTCTCAAAAAACCCCATGCCTTATATATGTACATTATTTACCCTATAAAGTTAAAAATTTGAGGCCTAAAGAAAGTAATTTACTTCCTTAAAGATCGTATAACTATTAAGTGTCAGAGACAGGTTCAATCTTAAATGGAGCATATCCAATGTCCATTCCTCCTTTTTGCTAATAGAACACCCTTTTTACCAATAATTTAATCTTCTCTACAAAGCCAAGTGCTTCCAGGGAGACCACCCCCAGCCCCACGCTCAATTTTCTAACAAAAATGGAGACTAATGGTGAGTTTGGACATGGTCATGTGATGTAATTCGGATCAATGAGACTGATAGGGATGTTGGCAAATATTTCCTCTCCATAGAAAAAGAGTCCTATGCCAGTGGGTATTAGGTCTGGGTACAATGCTTGAAACTGATAGAACTGTCTTGCATTAAGTGTAGAGTGACACCTCACACTAAATCTGGCAGTATAGAAAGATGTAGGAAACATTCGTCCTCAGTGATATTGTTGACCTGCTGACTTTAAATAATCCCTACTGGTGTCAACCTACTTTTAGCTTTGATGATAAGGAAAATAATAAATTTCTCCATTATTTAATGAGTATGGTTGACGTCACTTCATCCATACAGCCACATAGGTCTGCCTTGCTCTAAAGTCCATGTTCTTAATCTCTAATCCTTTCAGGGATCACCATCCTATATAATAAAAGCATAATATGCAAGTAGACTGAATGGCAGAACAACCAGTAGGTCGGCTGGGGGCAAAGGGTGAGGCCAGGCCAGCCAAGGCATGTGCCAGCGGGCAGAGGGACAGGATGGTGATGGTGGGGTGGGGCAGTGGAGGGGTGATGGAGAGGTCAGGGCTAGCTGCTTGCCTTCCCCTGATTGGCTACCTGGTTGCCTCCTGCACCACTAGAGATGCTATTATTATCATCTCTATTCTATTATTACTATGAAGATCTCTGTTTTATTGACAAAGAAACTGAGATTCAGACAAATGAACTATTTTTTCCAAGACCACAAAGCCAAGACTCTGACTCCAGAGGTAGTTCTCCTAATGAAAAGGGATGCTCATTGATTAAAAAAAAAATTAGCAATTAGCATAATGTCAGGCTTTGTGCCTAATGGAATATTTTCAAAGATATTTTTGAACCAAGAGGACTTCCTGGTAGGAAGTCAAGCATCACCAGCAAGGCTTAGGGCAGTTTTCTGCTTCTCCCATTCTTTCATTTCTATCTTGGGACTGACTCCAAAAATACAGTCTTGATCCTAACTATCTAAGCAACTTGATTCCTTCTCAGAGTCCTCCCCTACATTTCCACCAGCCCTTGCTGCCTGTCCTGGGGGTGGGGGTGGGGTGGGGTCCTCTGCCTGGGCTCTGCTTCCTGTGGTGGGTACAAAGGAGGCACAGAGACTGCCTTAGGCCTTAACTTAGAGAAAGCCACAGCTAACTTTAGCCGTCTCCTTAGCTGACCTCATTTTAGCCAAGATTTGCCTCTTGAGAATTGAGCTAAGGTCGCCATAGCTGACTTGTCAATCCAATGTTTAGTCTTTGTAGTCACTCAGATGTAATGCTCATCTTCTCACAGTTTTTTTTTTAAAAATAGACCAATAAAACCAAAAGAAACATTGAGCAAAGCTACCAGGTAGACAGAAAAAAGAAAGAAAACTGCCAATAAATAAATAAATAAATAAATACAAACAAACAAAAACAAAACACACAGAACAAAGCAAAACAAAACAAAACAAAAAACTATTGAAATAAATTTGAAAGCCTGCTATTTTAAGTCTCCTATGGAACAAGACAAGGAATCATATCTAATAAAAGAGTCATATGCAAATTGACCATCACTCCAACACACAAGATGGCTGCTCCCATGTGGTCAAAGATCCTGCCCCCATGTGGACACAAGATGGCCACCACAAGATGGCCAGCAGGACAGGGCAGTTTGGAGGGACCAGGCCTGCAAGGGAGGGCAGTTGGGGGTGATCAAACCTGCAGGGAAGGGCAGTTAGGGCTGACCAGGCCAGTAGAGGAGGGAATTTGAGGGCAACCAGGCCTGCTGGGAAGGGCAGTTGGGAGGGACCCAGGCCTGCAGGGGAGGACAATTGGGGGTGACTGGGCCTGCAGGAGAGGGCAGTTAGGGGTGACCAGGCTTGCAAGGGAGGGCAGTTAGGGTCAAACAGGCTGGCAGGGGAGCAGTTAGGCATTGATCAGGTTGGCAGGGGAGTGGTTAGGGGGTGATCAGGCTGGCAGGCAGAAGTGGTTAGGGGCAATCAGAGAGGCAGGCAGGTGAGCAGTTTGGAGTCAGCAGTCCTAGATTGGGAGAAGGATGTCCGACTGCCAGTTTAGGCTCAATCCTACCAGGATCAGGCCTAAATGGGCATTCGGACATTCTTCAAAGGGTTCTAGATTTGAGAGGGTGCAGGCTGGGCTGAGGGACACACTCCCTGTGCACAAATTTCATGCACTGGGCCTCTAGTAAATAATAAATAAATAAATGGTGGTGGTCTGGAAAATTAACTCAGATGTATTTAGCACTGAGGAAGTAGGGTACTGTGAGTCAATAAGGCTTTTCAAAGGTATTTCCTTTTACTATCCTAGCATTTAACTCATATGTACTTCAAAATACCCTGAAATTCCTCCATAAGGATGTATTTTTCCATGAGAACATAGTGCAACATACCAGCTGTAGGAAATAAATTTAAGCTTCCTTCAACTGAAAATTCTTTGGTTGGCCAAACTCATTTAAGACTTTTTAAATCGAATTTTTAACCCTAAATTTCAAGGTAAAGGTGGAATAAGGAATAATGATTACTGATATTTATAGTGTTGTGTCTGAATGAGAAGGTAGTCTGGGTACTTAGTGAAAAAAAACACATGAATTTAAGGTGAAGGATAGATAGCTCAGCAGTTAAAAACTCAGATTCTGAATTTTGATAGATTTGAGCTCAAAAAGTGGCATGGCCACTCCTTGTATGATTATCAGCAACTTACATAAGTCATCTGTGCCTCAAGTTTATTCATCAGCAAAACAGGGATAGTGATAGTAATTGTGTTCCTTATGATGATATTGTAAAGCTTAAGTGGGGTAAAGCTTTGCTGTGGACCTGGTTCATAGCAAGTAAGCAACAAAGTCAGCTGGCACTATATCTATCTTAAGATAGTTCTAAGTCTAAGTGAAACTTAATGAATGCCATTAGGGTGTGTTTTTTTGTGGGGGAAGGGAGAAGCAGTATACAGTCAGCTCAGAGATGATACATGTTAATCAAAGAAATAATACTAATAAACTTGCCTACCAGGGAACCACTTACCCCAAAAAGAATAACCATATGGCAGGAAGATCAGTCTTTCTTAATTCCCCCAGCCATTCTGGAAGGACTCACCCGAATGATGTTTACTTCGTAGGAATTCAATACCCATCTTAGCCCAGGGTCAGTAGAAACTGCCCCCATTTCAGGGTGCTCAACAGTAACCCTCTTTTAGTGTGCCCCTCCTGATGGTAATAGGTCTCCAAGGCCAAGAACAATCTGGAGCCCATGACCCTCTCCTACTTCAAGGCACTTGGCCCTGGAATCCCATGCCCTGCGCAATGTGCCCTTTATCATATTCTGGATACTAACACTCCAGAATTCTCTCCTCAAAGGTACTCAAGCCTGTCTTTTAAGCCTTTATGGGCTTTCTTTTTAAGTCTTTCCCCCTGAGGGGACACAGGATGCTGTTGCTGTATATACCCTTCCACCCCTAAGAGTGGCCAAAAAGCAGCCACTTTCAAGGCTGGGCAGGTTGCTGACAATTGTACTAAAAGGCTGCAGTGTTCACCTACTTCTATATTGAGGACCTGAGTAGAAGGTTAGGTAAGTGCAGAGGAGCAACCACAGCCAGAGGACCCAACTCTGTAACTCAGGAGTTGAGAATTCTCAATTCAAACTCAAGTTGTCAGTCTTTCATGAAACTTATTCAAAGGTAGAGGATTGCCTGGCCGGTGTAGCTCATGTGTTGAGCATCGCCCCATGGACCAAGAGGTCACCAGTTTGATTTCCGGTTAGGGCACGTGTCCGGATAGTGGGCTTGATCCTCAGTAGGGGTGTGCAGGAGGCAGCTGATAGATGTCTCTCTCTCATTGATGTTCCTATTTCTTTATCCCTCTTCCTTGTTCTCTCTCTCAAATCAATAAAAACATATTTAAAAGAAAAAGTAGAGGGATAAAACATATTAAATAATTTATTCACTCGATATATAACTTTATTTAATTACATAGTATTTGGGAGAAATGTACTCCTCTACTGGCCCAACAAATGTTAGGGGCAGAATTAAATGACTTAGTTGCTTGCTGAAATGTGTTCTTTATAATAATAGTAAAACAGGAGGAAGAAAATTTCAATCTTGAGAGGTTAGTTTCTTCTAATTGCACTCAGCCCTTAAATTTTAATACTTAGTAGGTGTCTATATGGGCACCAATTGCCTGGAAATAACCATGTGGATACAGAGGTAATCATTTTCCAAGAGTCCACTGTGAAAAGAAATATTTTCACTGATATAATTGTAAGAGTCAAAATCCCATGACCTCTCCTTCCGTGGCTGCCTCCTTTATTCCCTTCCCCTACAAACTTTCTAGTTCAAAATATAAGCCCTTTGGGAGTTGTGTCATCTGATTTCGAGAGAAAATTTGGAATATAAATATCTCCCAAGAATCAGCTGAGTACTGATTGGATACAGGGTCACTTTTCACAGCTTGCCAGCCCCCCATAAACACACAGTTCATATTTATGCTGTATTGACTCCATTGGGATTAAAAAACAAGTTACATCAAACACCAGTAGAAGCATTTGTCCAAGGTCAACAGTGATAAAATTTTATACATATACTCATTATTATTCTTTTCTCTGTAGTACATTGTAGGAATTCCCAAGGAAAATGCACCAATGATTCTTTTATGTTGTTAATTTCTTAAATACACAGTCTTCAATTTTTTTAAGAGCACGGCAGTGTAAAGAATTATGCTCACTCTGCCATCTAACGCTAAGATATTGGATGAAGGGCAATAAAGCTTTAGGATGTCTTGAAAGCAAAATTCATTATAGTATTTGATGTCACATTTTATCAAGCTACTTGGACAAATTTATTCCAAAAATAAAATAAGTGCAGACTATAATCTTATGAGTTTTATATGTAACATAATCTTATTTAAATATTCAGATATTTTTACATCTACACTAATAAAAGAGAAAGATGCAAGTTGACCATACCTTTGTGATGCCCACCAGCCAATTAGGAGTGGGTATGCAAATTAACCCAACAAAGATGGCAGGTTAATTTGCATATTCAGGCACTGAGCTGCTAGGGATGGGATGGGATACAGACATTTGTCACTGCCCCAGCCACCCAGGGCCTCTGGGCAGCATGGGAAGGTGGGGCTGGAGCATGATGGAGCAGAAAGAGGTGCTCCAGTGCTGGAGTAGAAAGGCAGTGCCTGCAACCAGGGAGAGAAAGGCCCATTCTTGCATGAATCTTCATACATCGGACTTCTAGACTTAGATAAATGTAGAGGAAAATTATTAATGATAATTCACTAACTAAATCCAGGATTACTATTTTATATTACTCTATAGTTTTTGTTCTTGCCCTATCTTACATGGTCTAATGAAATTTGAAGAGTTTCTTGTGCTCAGAGGAATGAAGACAGAGTGTACCAGGGAAAGGAAAAACAAATAAGGAAGAAGAAAGAGGTGGAGAAGAAATGCACCACTAAGTGTACTGGTTTATTTTTTTAATTTAAATTTAGGTTTTATCCATTTGTCTTTCAACTTTCTTTCTGCCATACTGGAATGATTGTCTTAATTAATCTGCTATACCTTATTTATGCCTTCATTAGGAATTTCTTACCATACTCAATATGTGAGCATAAAAGAGTTATTATTTAACAGAAATACTGAGGTCCTTGGCTAAAGCCGTGGAAACAGTACATACTATTTTTAAAATTCCTGTACCTTTAATTCAAAAGGCTATAAAAATGTTTAATATATTTTCCATGCCAAATATATGTTTTCCCATAATTTGCTTCAAAAACTGTAAAGAGACTGTTCAAGGGCACAGTAAGAGAAAGGCATTGAGGAGATGATTGCCATCAGCGAACTGTTCCCAGCATGCTGCTGCTTATCATTCAAATAGCACAGCCAGCACTCCAAACACTAAAGCTTCTTCCACCATCTCCATCCTCACGCCACTCCCCAAAGCTAATTACTTGTAATAGCTCGGTGCAAATATTTTCAGACATTTTCTAGTCATTTAGTAGGTATATGTTGGTCCCACAATCTATGCCATCCACTGCTGTAGCCGCTGGTGACGCAGCAATGCACCACAAAAACAGAACAACTCTCTCTTCTCAAGGTTTTTGTAGTCAGTGAATGAAAAATAAAATGAATGAACAAACTAATTAGCATATGGCATGACATCAAATAGCGGTAAGTGCTATGGATAAAAAGGAATAAAGGTGTTTACTATTTGAGTAGGGGGTTCAGGGAAGACCTCTACCCAAAAGCAGTGAGGAAATGACCCCCACAAAAATTCCGTAAGAGATTCTAAGCAAAGGGAGCAGCAAGTGCAAAGCCCTGAAGCAGAGACAAACTTGGCAGGTTTTCGTGCAGCAAGGACATCAGTATTGCTCGGGCAAAAGGTCTAACGGGGAACTGGTTAGGAGATGAAGGAGGAGACAGAGCTTATGATGAGCTGTGTAGGATTTCATGAATCAGGCACTAGCATGGTCTGATTTATACTTTAAAAAGAGTTACACTGGCTGCAGAGGAAAGAGGTAAGAGGTGGCTCTAAGGTCAGAGCAGAAAGGCAGTGCCAGCAGCCAGGGAAAGTAAGGCCCATTCTTGCATGAATCTTCATGCATTGGACTTCTATAAATGTCAGGACAAGAACTGAAGTATCTACTGCAGTGGGCCACGCAAGAAATGAAGTTGGCTTGACCACTCTCTTGCTCACTTGGGGAGATAGTTTGGAAGTGTCTTAAAAAACTAAACACCATAAGTTCCAACCATTGTGCTCCTTGGTATTTTCTCAAATGAACTGAAAAAACTGCTCAGAAATGTTCATAACAGCTTTATTCATAACTAGAGGCCTGGTGCACGAAATTCGTGCTCAGGGGTGGGGGTGAGGGGGGTGAGGGGGGTGGTCCGTCAGCTCAGCCTGCACCCTCTCCAATCTGGGACCCCTCGAGGGATGTCCGACTGCCCAATCCTATGGGATAGGGCCTAAATGGGCAATCAGACATCCTTCTCACAATCCAGGACTGCTGGCTCCAAACTGCCTGCCTGCCTCCCTGATTGCCCCTAACCACTTCTGCCTGCCAGCCTGATCACCTTCTAACCACTACCCTGCCAGCCAAATTGATGTCTAACTGCTACCCTGCCAGCCTGTTAACCCCCAACTTTCCTCCTCTACTGGCCTGGTCACCCCCAACTGCCTTCTCTTGTAGGCCTGGTCCTTCCCATCTGCCCTCCCCTGCTGGCCATCTTGTGCTGGCCATCTTGTGTCTACATGGGGGCAGGATCTTTGACCACAGGGCAGCCCTGTTGTGTTTTGGAGTGATGGTAAATCTGAAAATTACTCTTTTATTAGATAGGATAGAGGCCTGGTGCATGGGTGGGGGCCAGCTGGTTTGCCCTGAAGGGTGTCCCGGATCAGGGTGAGGGTTCCCTTGGGGTGTGGGTGGCCTGGGTGAGGGACCTGTGATGATTTGCAGACTAGCCATGCCCCCAGAGACCCAAGCAGAGGCCCTGGGATCTGGGATTAATTTATGTTCTACAACTGAAACTTTGTAGCGTGGAGTGGAGTGAAGCCTCCTGCTCACTCTGTGGCCGCAGCCATTTCTGTTGGGACATTTACCTCTATAATTGAAACATTGTAGCCTGGAGTGGAGGCCTAGGCCAGCCACAGCTGCAGAAAGCTTGGCTTCCTCCATCGCCCAGGCAACCCTAACCTCTTCCTCTCTCCAGCACTGTAGCTACCGCCATTTCTATTTGGATTATGTATCTTCTATAATTGAAACTTTGTAGCATTGAGTGGAGGCCTAGGCTGGCAACAGCAGGCAGAAAGCTTGGCTTCCTCCATTGCTGGGGAAACTCAAGCCTCGCTCTTGCTCTTAGTGGCTTCAGCCATCTTGGTTGGGGTTTATTTGCATGATTTGCTTCTGATTGATTGATGGGCATGGCTGTGGGCATGGCTTGATTAGAGGTACAGTCAATTTGCATATTATTCTTTTATTAGATAGGATTGCCAAAACTTGAAAGCAAAAGACATGTCCTTGTAGTACACCCATACAATAGAATATTATCCTATCTAATAAAAGAGTAACATGTAAATTGACCATCACTCTGACACACAAGATGGCTGCTCCCATGTGGTCAAAGATTCTGTTCTCATGTGTACACAAGATGGCCACCACGAGATGGCCAGCAGGGGAAGGCAGTTGGGAGAGACCAGGCCTGCAAGGGAGGGCAGTTGGGGGTAATTAAGCCTCCAGGGGAGGGCAGTTAAGGGTGACCATGCTTGCAGGAGAGGGCAATTATGGGGGAGCAGGCCTCTAGGGGAGGGCATTTAGGGGAGACCAGGCCAGCAGAGGATGGCAATTAGGACTAATCAGGCTGGCAGGGGAGCAGTTAGGCATTAATCATGCTGGCAGGGGAATAGTTATGGGCTGATCAGGCTGGCAGGCAGAAGCGGTTAGGGATAACCAGGAAGGCAGGCACGTGAACAGTTGGGATCCAGCAGTACTGGATTGTGAGAGGGATGTCCTATCAGGATCAAGCCTAAATGGGCAGAATGACATCCCTCGATGGGTCCCAGATTAGAGAGGGTGCAAGCTGGACTGAGGGACACCCTCCCATGCACAAATTTCATGCACTGGGCCTCTAGTCCTATATAATAAAGGGCTAATATGCAAATCAACCAAATGGCAGAGCAACCAGTCTCAATGATGCCCACTGTCTACCAGGGGGCAGAAGCCCAACTCAGGAGCTGCCCCCTGGTGGTCAGTGCAGCTCCCACAGGGGGAGAGCTGCTTAGCCAGAAGCCAGGTTCATGGCTGGCAAGCACAGTGGCATTGGCAGAATCCTCTCCTGCCTCCACAGCAGCACTAAGGATGTCGGACACGCCGATTTAAGCCTGCTCCCCGCAAGTGATTTCATGCACCAGGCCTCTAGTTTAGCAATAAAAAGAAATTAACTATTAAGCCATGAAAAGACAGTATGATTTTTAGATCCATTACAGTTAAAAGCACACTTTAGTATCTTGCAAATGATATTTTTATCATTTAAAACCAGAATTAGGATTGATATACTTTATTAAATGAATATTAATGTAATATAAAGCTGGGCCTTTATCTTCTATCTATTTATAACCCATTCTGGCAGTTACCACATAGTGTTCATGAAAGTTGAAAATATTCTTTCTGTGTCTAGATAGTTAGGTAGATAGATAAATAGATCCTTAGTCTTTATTTTATATTAAATATGTATAATAGTATATTAACTTAAGGGCTTTGAAGAGAAGGAGCAAGATTTATCTTAAAGAATTAGCTCATGTGACTGTAGGGGAGCTGGCAAAGAGGAAATCTGCAGGGCAGGCTGACACTGGCTGGACATTCTGGCAGGAATAATGTTGCAATATTGAGTCAGAAAACATTCTGGAGCCAGAATTTCTTCCTCTTTGGGGACCTCCATTTTATCTCTTAAAGCTTAAGGCCTTCATGTGATTGAATAAGGCCCACTCACATTATGGAGGGTCAGCTGCTTTTCTAAAAGTCTATGATTTAAATATTAATCACATCTAAATTATATCTCATCTAAGCAATGGTTAGCCTGCCATTTGACCAAACAAGTGGGGGCTGTATGTAACCTAGCCATGTTAATATGTAAACTGGCCATCACAGAGCTATTTGTTGCTTTTTCAAGATTTGCCTTTTTAGTTATAAAGTAGCATATCCTATCTTTTTCTCTTTGCACACGGTCTTCCTTTATCCCCAGATCCACTCCCCCTCGCTCTTTCCCCCTGAGATTAGAGGCTCTTCCCTTTTGAGTGCATGACATCATGCCTCATGACTATGTGAACTCTCACTTCCATATGCTGATTGTTGTCATGTTTGCCCATCTGGCTAGGACACTTTATGAGTGTAGCCATAAAGGACACGTAGCCATAAAGTAATCAATGTCAAAGGAGTAATTGACAACCTTACTATGTGTCTGTCACTCAATAGTTGATAAAACAAGGCAGGAATAGAATTCTTGGAGCACGGTGACGTCACAGTATTATAGTACAATGGTCCTCATTCCACATGCTCTGCTCTGTGGTTTTATGTGATCACTGCTTAAGAAATGGCATGAGCCCTGAAACTTTTAAGCCATGCTGGGTACTATCTTGCTTCCAGTGGATAAGGAATCTAATTTAAAATGGGCAGAAGGAGAAAAAAGAAGATGTTCCTTTGAATCACAATGTCAGTGTATAAAGGCTAAATCAAAATCATCTACACTTGAGGCCCCAAAAGAAAGTTACAAATGACATACAGTAAGTTTAACCGGTGCTGACTTCCAACTGTAATCTTCTTCTCAGACGTGTACATCCAATTTTGTAACTCCAACACTTAAATTGGGTATATTTTTTTCATACGTTATTTCATAAATGCTTTCATGATTAACACCATGAGAAATAAATACTGGCAAATGATGGTCCTCTGAGAGCTTTTAGAAAATGGCAATACACCGAGAAGGTGACATTATCTTTTGGGCTTCGCTTTGGTAGCAGTGGATGGGCTTCTTTCTCTTTTGCCCTCGCCTTGGTCCCTGTCCTCTCGAGACGGTGTGTGACTTGTTCTGGATAATTTAGTGTGCGCTGCCATTTCTGGCTACCTTCCTTCCACCGACTCATAATCTTTTAGGCCTCACTCTGTGCAAAGAGATTTACCAAAGCAAATAGAACCCAAAGGTCAAATCTTACATGTGCCCAAAATAGCTCTAGGTTATTAAATTGGTGCACTGACAAGGAAATAACCGAATCAAATGACAGGCAGAGCTGGCCGTGTTCTTCCTGGAGGCAGAGCCCGGTTGCTCTGCTAAGCTGGTTTTATCTTTTGTGGGGAGCCTTTCACACTTTCTTGCTGGTTTAGACATTTAGGAAGTTCTGGGCCACTGGAACTGACCAGCCTTAAGGACAGCTGCATGCGTTTGGGACATATGGCCAGAAAATCATCAACGGTATCAGCCTGTCAGCACTGTGTGTCCGGAGCTTATGTCAGAGTTTATGCGTTCAGTCTGTTCACCCCCTCCCTCCCTCCGGGGATGTTCTCAGCCAGCAGTTCCCAAACCCTCAGAGCTCCACCCTCAACGATCGTTTGCTCACAATTGGAGGAGTTTTTCTTCCACTTACACTGGTTCTGTCACCTAAAATGAGTTTTCAAATAATTTGTTTTTACTTTTTTTTTCAATTTTAAAATCTGTGATGTTGGTATCAGAATTAATATATTTTAGAGTACTTATTATTTTCCTAAAATTTAAAGATACCTAAAGCAAATGAAATAGCACATGTGAATGATCTTTGTAAACTCACAGGCCTTATTGAAATAGTATGTGCCATTTGTACTGTATGTATTGAATATAAGATGACTTTGGTGGCTTCCACTCCTCTTTTTTTCCCCATTCTAGATCCTTCCTTTACTAGTAAACACCTGTTTAAGACCTTTCTTTCCAATCTCATCTTAGTTTTACTCGCCACTAGAATATTAATATTAACAATTGATATCTCCAGACTAGTATCATTGCTCTTAAATGATCAGGAATGTGTAAAATGCTCAAGTCTATTATCTTACCTTAAGAAGAGTACTAATTTGAGAAAATCAGAGCTTTTCAAATATTAACCCAATCATTTTTCTTTTCTTAGGTAGCTCATATTAAGGAATGATCCAAAAGTGATTTGTGTATTTGAATGCTATTGCAATGCTAATTTTATTGTTATTGTCTGAAACGTCCCTAAAGTTTTAATCTGTATACATTGCTGTAGGAGACTGCTGGATACTGATGATGAGCTCAGCGACATTCAGTCAGATTCAGTCCCACTGGAAGTCCGGGACTGGTTGGCTTCTACCTTTACACGAAAAATGGGGATGATGAAAAAGAGATCTGAGGAAAAGCCAAAATTTCGGAGCATTGTGCATGCTGTTCAAGCTGGAATTTTTGTGGAAAGGTATGTGGAATTTCAGGTATCTCAAGACAAAATTCGAAAGGCAGAAGCTATACCTACACCTTCAAAGTTATAGGAGACTATATATTACTTACTGAGGAAAACCACAATCATAAGTATACCTACAATGAACAGATTTAGGACTTACGATGAATTTACCTAGAACAAAAATTTTCTATTCTGGATTATTCTTTTTATTTATTTTAAATTGACATAAAGACTAAAGGCAAAGGCTTTAGTTTTTGAATGAACTTTTGTGAATAACTGTTTAAAAACAATTATAACAAATTCATATGCCACACAACTAATTTTACCTGAATAAACTGTAACACCTCATACAATAAATCCTATACTACATACCAAAACCAAGCAGGTCTCACTGCACTGAAGAGAAAAGACCGTTCTGTTCTATCCATCTTGGAAGAATTGTGTGTGTGTGTGTGTTTTAAACATTTTTGTCACTGAAGCAAGAAATAATTGGTGGCTCCTAGAAGCACTGAATCAAATACCAGTTCTTCCTGTGGAATACATGTTAATATGACCCTATGTTACATTCTATTGGCCCTTAAAAACACAACTTACTTTTCTGCCTGGGAAACAAGATGTTTCAACACTAAAACTACAAAAAAAAAACTTGAAATAAACATGTTACAACTAACCATGTTGAAAACTAGTTATTAGAAATTATTTAGAATAAAAAACAATAACATTGTTTTAATTTCTATATAAAATATTATTTTAACAGTTTTGAGACAAATAAAACTGAGGAACAGAGAAATTTGTCAATATACTTAAAATTAAATTTAAGAGAAATCATATCATTTTAAATCTCTGACATCTCTAACCATTACCTCTAATTAACAGTATAATCTTTAATTTTCTTCTGTTAAGGGAAGAATGGGAAATAGATTTGGGCTTCTAAAACATGAAAATGAGAATGCATTGTAAAGAATAGTCAATGTGTCACCTGAAACTAATATAAAATAATACTGAATATAAACTGTAATTGAAATATATTGTTTTAAAAGGAAGTATTCAATGTGACTTAAAAAATATAACCACGCACATAAAGTTTCTAGGATCTTGGCTTGTGCCTGTGTTACCCAAAATAAAAACCACTCAGTGACTACTCAAATTATTTTGAATATTTATTAATCATATCTAAGTTGCTTTGATAAAAGAATCATTATAATAAGAAATTTGATTAGTCTGGTGAGGTGACACCCCCTACACACACATACACACATGTGCACACACCCTTTGTACATAAACTGATCCCAACCCTGCTTGGTGGGTCCAGAATCTGGAACAGGGAGACAGGTCTGGAGAGAAAGAATTTCTATAACAGTATTCCTCGTTTTAAAACAACTTAGGCAAGTGTGTGATAGTTATTGATTTTTTTCATAACATCAAATTCAAAATAAATACTAGTTCAGAAAGTCAGTGAGAGAATCACAGAGACTATGTTTTGATTTACTGAAGCAATGCATATTTTGTCTTTTTAAAGAAAATGTTATAGAACTTGGCAAACTGCAAAGAAATACAAACTGTGAACATAAATCAAATACATTTCCATTTCTACTCAGTAGAAGACTAAGAAGAATTCTATAAAATATATTGACATGATAAATTTTTTTGTGCTGCTCAAAATATTTAATAGCCTTTGGAAATATCAAAACTGTACTTAAGATCACTAAATTAGTAAGCAGTCTTGAAGAAAGCAATGTGCTACAGATATTTGGAAATAAAATCTTTTTTATTACCCTTAAATTCCCATTAGTAAATGCATAAAAATAGTGGGATATGCTTATCTGGAGTTTTCAAAAATAATCATCTTTGATCTTGAAAGTTAGAAATTATTCTTGAGCTTTCTCTCAGGCATCTTCCCCAAAATTCATTACCTCCACAAGTCCTGGCAATTCACTTACCCACAAGGACTCTGAACCTGCTTTCTCAGCTGCACTCCTGCATCTCCGACACCTGAGCCTTCATTACTGCCATTAGGAAGAAGTATGGCAACAGCTTCTGAACTGGGCTCCCCTCTTCCTCACTTGCCTTCTCCAAATAAGTCATCCTACTGTGCTGTTTTAAAATATAAACTAGTTCCTGTCCCTCTTAAGCTTAATATTACCTGTTGGTTTTCCTTTTCACTTGGTATTAGATAATTTTTATATGATGGCTTTGCAGGATTAGCAATCCCCTCCCCCCCATCCTTTTTTACCTGCCTCACTGAATATCTATACCAGTCGGGTTGCAATTCCATGAACATCCTTAAACTCATTTCTTCTTTGAGGCCCTTACTCCTCACATTTCCTCTTTCAGAAATGATTTCCAACTCTTTTTACCATTTCAGCCGGCCCTTTTATTTTTCCAGACCACTCTGTGTACTGTTCATGAATTTATCTATCCCAACCAGTAGTTTTCCTCATAGCATTTACCGCTGTAATTACATATAGTTTCTTATTCATTTTGTCTCACCACCACTGACTAAATCTCATTCAAGTAGCAACTATATTTTTCTTATCCACCACTAAATAATCTAGTGCCTAGTGCAGTGTCTGGCATAAATAGTTGTGTTTTAAGTTTTGAATTATATTTTGTAACTATAGTCAAAACTTTCAAAAATAACCCGCTGTATTTCCAGCTGGACTTTTGTCATTTGTAAGAGCCCAGGAAATTCATTATTCTTTTTCAGCAACTTGCCATATGTAAACTACTTACTCAAGTGTGAGGCAACTGCATTAATCTCTCCCACACTCATTCTGATTCCAGGATGAGTCATCTCACTTTCCTATTTCTAATTTTTTATCTCAACATTTTATTTTCAATTATAAGATTAAGAAATGATAATGGGAAATTTTCTCTATTTATTTGGAGGGGTAATCTCCATTTTTGTCTTCCTTTACATTCCATATAGTGAGAATATATACTGATATTTATTTCTTAACTTATTGTAAGTCTAAGGGACTTACTAGCACCAGAGATCCCACTGAGCCCAGGGAGCCCTAAAGAATGTGAAGCATTGGAATCAAGGGTATTTGATGCAGAGTAATGAGAATAATAATATTAATAATAATGATGATGAATTTCTTATATCGAGTACTTACTATATTATGCTAGGCATTTATAGTATGTACTCTTCACAGAAATCTTATAGTTATTCTCATTTTACAGATGAGTGACATTAAATAGTTTCCCAAAGGTGCACAGCTAGTGAGTGGCTAACAAGCTATTCAAGGCATGTGTTCTCTTTGCTACATCATGCTGCCTTTTATGCCATTAGGTCAAACTGTTTTAATATTACTTAATTTGTAAAACTTCTTATTCCTATTGATTTTCATATTGATCATTTTTCTTGATCTATCACCCTTTCATTTCTCCTGTACTTTAACTCTTTTTTAAAAAAGTAATAATAACTAGAAAAACTATTTGTTTCCTTAGGGAAAAAACTCTAATAAATATCATTATTGACAATAATTATTTTCTGGCTCTTTTGTAGTGTAGTTAGTAGTTTCCTTGCCATAGATTTGAATAATTATCTCTGCTTAATGGAGCAATTAGTATAGGTATTTTTATTTATAAACTATTCTGAAATCTCCCAACAGAATAGAGCAGTGGTTGGCAAACTCGTTAGTCAACAGAGCCAAATATCAACAGTACAACAATTGAAATTTCTTTTGAGACCCAATTTTTTTAAACTTAAACTTCTAATGCCACTTCTTCAAAATAGATTTTCCCAGGCCGTGGTATTTTGTGGAAGAACCACACCCAAGGGGACAAAGAGCCACAGTTTGCTGACCACTGATATAGAGTATACAGATATTTTTATTATAACTGATCACCTACATTCAAAAATTACTTAAAGTCATTTACAAAAAACATAACCGGAAAATAAAATAACATCTCTGTCATAAAATGGAGGGTGCTTTATTAAGAAAGACTAGGGTAGATGTAAATAGAAACAATATTTTAATTCTGATATTCAAGAAGTCAAGATTTAAAAGGAAAACATCATAAATTAGTTGACTTTTATGATCTTTTAAAAAGATAGCTTTTACATAGAAAATGAATAATATGTCTTAAGGATTTTTGATATAGTATAAATTAAATAAAAAGATTGATATTTTGCATAGTGGTTTTATAGAAGATGCAGAATATTTTTCAAATTACTTTTTCTTATATTGAACCCTAATATAAATTAATAATATAATTATTAAATTACTAGGGGCACAGAGCACAAAATTCATGTACTGGGGCGGGGGGAAGGGGTCCCTTCAGCCCAGCCTGCCCCCTCTCACATACTGGGAGCCCTCAGGGGATGTCCTACTGATGGCTTTGGCTGGTTCCCCACGGGGAGCAGGCCTAAGCCACAGTCTGGCCTCCCTTTGTGGGAAGAGACTGGGCTGATCAGGGAAAGGCACCAGACCCATCACTCCACTGCTGCAGCCACTGTTAGTCACTGCAACCACCGAGGTGTTTTCATTAACCCAGACTCAGGTCCCTTCACCATGAAAAAGTGACAACATTCTTTAGGAATTTTCAAGATATGTCTTTCATAAGATATAACATTTCTTTCTTTTTCTTTTTTTATCCTCACCTGTGTATATGTTTCCATTTATTTTTAGAGAGTGTGGAAGAGAAAGGGAAAGACAGAGAGAAACATCAAAGTGAGAGGAACACTTTGATTGGTTACCTCTAGCATCAGCCTTGACCTGGGCCCTAGCCAGGGAGGAGCCTGAAACCTTGATACATGCCCTTGATCAGAATATAACCCGGACCTTGAGGTTGGCAAACCTAGGCATTATCCATTGAGCCAAACTGCCTAGGGAAAGGATATGATATTTCTTAGCTCTCCAGCAGCAGACCTTTGTTTTTATCTCCAGGAGTGTTGTAGAAGAACCCTATATTACTTTTTTTGGATTCTTATACCCAAGTTACTAAGAATATTACCAGTGGCGTACAGGGAGCTTAGCCAATGAGTGGTCAGAAAAGGTGTTTCCTCTACAGTTCACATCTATCTCCTCTGATCTCCAGCTTCCCCCCTGCCAAGGCCCCAATCCTCTGGCCAAGGATCCGAAGCTCAGGTCTAGGGCAGGGGACCCCCAGTGCACTTGATTTCTCTGCTCCGAGGATGGGGCCCTGGGTGGTTGACCCCCCAGCATGCACGATTGCCCTGTTCTAGCCCCCCGCCAAAACCACAAGCCTCTGTTTGAGGCTCGGGCCCTGGGTGGGGAACCCCTAGCATGTAGGATTGCCCTGCTCCACTCCCGGCCAAAGCGCAAGCCTCTGGCTGATGCTCTGAGGCTGGGGCCCTGGCGGTTGACCCCCCAGCAGGCGCAATCACCCTGCTGCCTCTGTTTGAGGCTCGGGCCCTGGGCGGGTGACCTCCAGCGTGGGTGCCCACCCATTGCCCGCTGTGTCACCCCACCTCCCCTCCCACCATGCTGCCTCCTGCTTCTGATTGGCTGGTAGCATAGTGAAGGTACGGTAATTTGCATGTTTCTCTTTTATTAGATAGGATAGTTTTGTCTAATTTGATTTTTGATGGACATCTCAGTTGCCCAATGAAAGATGGAAAATCCAACAAATTATTGATAATAAAAATATTTTTATCATTTATACTATTACAAAAATAAAAATAACTTTGTTCTTTCTAGATAATTTTTCTTAAATGATATTGACAATTTGAAAAACCTTAAACAATTTTTGTCGATATAGTTTCCACCGATATTCTAAACTTAAAAAAAAGAAAACTGCAGATTTTCATGATACTACACATTCCATTCTATAATTTCCATTTCGTAGGAAAAAACATCTATGAGCTATTTTAATGACACTGAGAATTTTGGTGCAAAATGGACATAGAACAAGAATATTCTGCTGTGAGTGATATGGTGACGTGCTAGACTGTAGTGTTGTTGCATATCCCAAAGACAGTCCCTTTTAATAACATGAAGTTAAGGCAAAGGTATCTTGACCTGGAAACTAAAATCAATAGGATTTCAGTTTGTGGTTATAAGTAAACAAAATAGTATTAGCATCTGTCACATTGTAAAGCTTAATAAAGGGTGACTATAGTTATTTCATTGTTGTCACAAAGGCAGCCGGTAACTAATGACAAAAGGTTAACTAGTTAAAAGTAATCTTTTCCCTTATATTTATATTGATAAATGATACATATGTATATACACATACTTATTTTTCTTTTTTAGGATGTACAGAAAGTCCTATCACATGGTTGGTTTGGCATATCCAGAAGCTGTGATAGTAACATTAAAGGTGAAATAATTTCAATTATTTTAGTTTTCCAAGTAGTTATGTTTTTAAATATTCTTAAAATTGTCAGAGGAAATGAAAATAGGTCTTTGTTGCAGCTTACGTATTGGTATGTAAAAAATATTTTAACCATTTTGCAAAATGTCACATGTTCCAAATTATGACTCATTTTAGACTTACTTGAAGATTGATTTTCACTAACAAACTATATTAATGCATATGCATATGTGAGCACACATGTGTGACTTTTTTCCTATGCTTTATTTACATGTATCTTGAATTCAATTTTTATAGCACCAGGACTTGTCCGAATATACATATTTGGTTTTGTATATGTTATAGAAAAGTTGAATGCATTCTAAAAAGATGTTTCAGTCAAAAACTTATATGGAATAAAGTTGTACAGAAATTTAGGTCAGAAAAATTTATAAAAAGTAAGAAAATTAAGAAAGAAAACAACAACAACAACAAAATCTGTCTTACTTCTTCTTTTCCTATGGCTGCCCTAATCTGAGACCCAATTGTGGTATTAAAATACTTAATGTGTTAGAAATGCTAATGTGTCAAAACTCTGAAGAAGAAAGGTTTTGGCTCATTTACTTGTCTGCAGTGTGTGTGTGTGTGTGTGTGTGTGTGTGTGTGTGCGTGTATGTGTGTGTGTGTGTGTGCGTGCGTGTGTGTGTGTGTGTATGTGTGTGTGTGTGTGTGTGTGTGTGCGTGCGCGCGCGCGCATGTTGTTCCTAGCTATTATTTCTACAGAAGAATTTGAAAGCTCATAATTAAACATTCCTTATTTTTTTTCTATCACTTAATTTGGGTGGAAGAATTTCACCTTTGTCTTCTCTAAGTCTTAAGGTGGTTTTTCCTGTACTAACCAAGAAGTTAAAAGATGTATTAAACTACTTTACTAGCTTAAATTTATTTTGCTTTCTTTTGTCCTTTGATTTCCTTTTATGTATCCCCTTGCATTTGTTTTTTTCTTTGCTACATATTATATTTTAATCTTATATAAGTAAAAAAAGATAGCTTGTTTTTCTTAGGTCCTTTTTTATCTTTATGCTTCTAAATCTGATATAGCAATTATTGTATAGCTGAAATGTCACATTATAGGATATTAATTACCCAGCTTTTGAGAGATCTTTATTTCCTCAACTATGGGAAAGTATATTATTTATTTTTAGAACTTTTGCTTAGAAACCAAATAACAAAATATTTAAGTATGAGAGAATGTAAATGGTTTTCTAAAATAAACTATAGAAAAAAACATGTGAATCAACAGGTTGAGGGAAGAACTAATAAAGAATATTTTTACTTAAATAATTATTATATCCAGAGATACCTCCTTATTTCTTTGTTCTCAATCTGACAAGTAAAAGCCAAGCATCTGCATTAATTTACAAAGGTAATCATCATTGTTGATAAAAATCCCCAAGAAATGGAGAACTAACCTTTTACCCAGTGGGAAACCCCTAATGGGAACTGTAAACAGCAGCCTTGTAACAGTCTGAACTAATTCTTCTGTGTTGGCTTTGGAATTTGATAAAAGATATGTTGGCCTCCTTTGAGCTTTACTGATGGTAAAATGCCTTCTATTAGCACTTTTAGAGACTTGCAACTGACGAACAATAAAGCAAGTGTTTAGGGATCAAATCAGGGTCAAATGCAATGAATTTAACAAAGGTACACAAGCAGTTCAGTAAATATTTCATTGGGTGTTTCCAAGTGATTAAAAAGACCTCTTAAAATTATTGCTATTTTTCAAAAGAAATAAGTTCAAAAGAGACTGTTTGAATGCTTTTTATCAGATGTTTTAGATTAGTTTCAGCATGTGACATGCAGCATACAGTTGGCCTCCATAAAATGTGTTAGGTGAGCGAAGCTCTAAACATTGCCTGCTCAAATTCAGAACGGATGCATAGACTTAAGGTTGTCTGCTTACTTACTAATATTAAACCTGCAGTGAATGTAATCAGGCCTTCCTGGCTAATAGTTTCTGATAATAATTAGAACTGACTTTGCTGCATTTCTTTAGGTTTCTTAATTTGAGTGATTTAAAGTTTGAGCTTCGTTGTTGGAGCTCAAACTTTACATTAAAAACTTCCCTAAAGATGTATGGGACTGATTATCACCTGCTACAAGGCTATTTCAAGTTTTTGCCCTGGAATTACCTTAAGCAAAACCATGCAGCAGCAAGAGGCACTTTCCTACAATACATTTTTCCCAGACGCCTGTCCTCTTCCTTCCTGAAGGAATTGCCTGAAATGCCAAAATTACCATGCTCCTCCTCAATCAAAAAACCCACTTCCTTTATCATTCCATCTTTCCCTGGAGGAAAGTATAAATGAATCCACCAAGGTTAGAATAATAAGGTGGTATATACATGCACTTGAAAAGGAGATATAAAAATATCAAAGATTTAAACCAAATTATTAAACTCTATGGTGAAATTTCAAGTAATGCAGCAGGTAGGTGGGTAGGAAAGAGAAATTTGGGCTGACTTCCCTTTACCCCTCAATTAACATCATCTACATAACCTTCAAGATGAGGCCCACTCTGGGGAAATTATTTTGGGCATAAATTTGGAGCAAGATTTAAGTCAGAGAAGTATTAAAGTATTATCAGGCTTATTGCACCTTTTGATTATCTTGGAATTAAGGAGACAATCTTACCCATACATTAAGCCTTATGGTCTCATTTTTTGAACCATAGACACTAAGTGGTCCTGTCATATCAGACACTGGTAGAAATATAGTCTAATGTGCTGATTTGAAATCTGGCTGGCTGGATGTATAATGCCTGATCTTTCCTACAATTTTTCACAGAAAGAAACAAAATGGTATGAATTTGACACCTGAAATATTTACTCCTTTTCTCTACAGGAAGTTGATAAATGGTCCTTTGATGTATTTGCCTTAAATGAAGCAAGTGGAGAACATAGCCTGAAGTTTATGATTTATGAACTGTTTACCAGATATGATCTTATCAACCGTTTCAAGGTCAGAAACATGGACTAAAGGGAAATGCTCTTAGAATTACTTATTTGAATAACAATGAGAATGCACAACATTTGAATCATTTAACCAGTGCACTTGACAGTGTTTCTAGTTGACAGGTCACAGAGCTAGGGGGAAGAGTTCCTCACCTGAGACAGCCATCCTCTCCTACGCACTGACATATCCACTTGGATATCATGAACCCCTTATAATATCATTATAATGACATACCAACATCCTCCAGAATTACTCATAGGCAGCCATGTAGAGAGTGAAAGCTATCTTTTAAAGAAATACGATCTTCTGTGTTCCTGAGACACAGAAAGAACCTTTATTGTCAGCCTTTCCTCAACTAAAACGAAAAGGCTTCTAATTTAGTACTTCATTTAGAGCCATTTAAACAACAGGTTTGATACAAAGTTCTGAGCATTCTGCAGCTGTACCTTGCATAATTACCTATGGAATCATGTCGTTTTTAGAGCTGAAGGTACTGGGAGGACATTTATTTTAATGTCTTGTTTTGCCATCAATGGGATGCTTTCTTGTGCACCCACCTATTACTGGCGAAAGTGGAGTTCTTGAGGTGCCATGGGAAAAATGAATTTTCTGAGGCCCCTATGGGAGGTGAGGTATTTGGAAAACCTTATTATGATATAAAATTAAGGGAGTTCCCTTCCAAGATCTCATCTCCTTCTGTCTTGCCATGGAAAAAGTCCAATCTTGGCTTCAGGGGAGCTGGGATTAAAGCCGCTGCCCGGAGGCTCCACTCCATCTGAAAGCACAGTCCACTTTAGCATCTGGCTAGCTTAGCTTGTGTTCTCAGCTGCAGTCCATTGTGTGTGGGGTCCACATGGCCAGTGCAGCTGTTGATGGCCACATGGTGGGTGAGTGCAGGTCAAGGAGCAAGAGAGTGCAAGGGAGCAGGAACAAAGCAAGAGAGAGAGAATTCTTTTTCTGGGGATTATAACTGGGTGTTTAATCAATTAACTCTTCAAGATTTCACACACTTGCAGTAGCACTAGCTAATTATCTTTTTCCCAGGTTAGACTGACAGGCAAGTACCTCTCCTTTGGCAACCCAACTTGACCGCTCATGCCCTATCGCCTCCAAGAGGGGAAGGAGGGGGGTTAACCCCCTTGGAGGGACAATGCCCTGATTCAGTGGGTGTTCCTGGTGATGCTGCCCAGATGACCATATTTATAATATCTGCCCCCCCTTTGCTCTTTTTCTATTATTAATATTAATACACTAGCTAATTATATTGAGACAATATTACAGCTGGAAAAAACTAGACTTCATCAATTCTAACAGGTGAATTCTATCCTTTTAAGAACTAGTCTTCTGACTTGACTCTGGAAGATATAAACCTTTAAAGACAACAGTATAGGTAAGACTGCTATTTCATCTACCTTAGTTAAACACTTGGGGGTTACAATCCTCAGGATTGAAAGCCAACAGGTTGATGGAGTAGTTTTTCAGGATAGCCTACATTTGAACTTCAAGAATCTAACTCACTAATGTGTCCTCTCCCTAAAACTGTTGTGTTCATGTTGATTTAAAACTGCTCTTTTGGTAAAATATAATCATAATTATTACTTTCCACAGATTCCTGTTTCTTGCCTAATTGCCTTTGCAGAAGCTTTAGAAGTTGGTTACAGCAAGTACAAAAATCCTTACCACAATCTGATCCATGCAGCTGATGTCACTCAGACTGTGCATTGCATAATGCTTCATACAGGTATCATGGTAAGAATGGCTTTGTAACTTACGTTTGTTTAATGAATAATCCAGAACATACATTTTTCAAAAAGTATTTTAACTTAGTGGGGGAAAAAAGATACCCAGAGGCAAATGAAAATATACTGTGAGTTTTCCAAAATTTGGAAATGAATTTACAAATAAAAGTTGAATGTTTTTATTTGTAAATTCATTTCCTATAGTAATAAAAAAATGATCTAAAGAAAAAGTCTTTGGAATAAAAGTTACAGTGCAGTGCTCTTCCCTTATATCATCGTGTTATAAACTGCTTCAATAACCTTTTCTCTTTTACATACATTGCTAATCACAATCAAATCCTAATGAGTATTTGGGAAATTATTCTTGTGATTTTTTCTTTGCATCTGAATGAATAAATGGGTAAGTAAATAAATGACTCAGCAATGCAAAACTTGGGACAACAAGGAGTGGATGATAGGAACCAGGAGATTGCCTGGAGTTTCTATAAAGTCTTATAGTTTAGGCTGACTCCCAGGTGAAAAGAAAGAAGCACCTCTTCTGAAGGTTCCAAATTGAGGTGGGTTAAGAGGGGTGTAGGGCCATGTGAAATCCCCAAATATGAGTACCTTCTTGATTCCATGTTCATCAACCGAGGCTGAAGCAGTGTCAAAAAGCACATAAGGAGAATGTTCTAGCAAGCCACAGGATATGCATTGTCTACCTCTTTAGAATTAAGAAGCTTCACCATTTCTATTGGAAAGGGTCACTGGCACTCATATCTATGTAACTAGTACTCTTTGGGGGACTAGAGAACCTCAGTACTCATCTTTCTACATCAGAGACTGTGTTCCAAAATTGGTGGCATGCAGAGCCCCTAGAACCACACACAGTAGGTTGGCCTGGAAATCACAAAAAAAAACCATACAACAGTTACATCATTCTCCAAGTTTACTGTATACAGAAAATTTTCATTACTATTTCATTTTCACCCAAGAAACTATAGGGTGTTGTTTAATACACATATCATTTGCTATGGTTCATCTAATAATGTCTCATGTGATAACTAAAAAATTATCTCTTCTTCTCCATCTTTGTTTGCCTCCAAAATGCTGCAAATCTATCAATGCCTTGGGCACAGATGCCACTCCTGCCCCATGTTCCAATTATCTGTTGCTCCATAACAAATTGCTACAAATTTAGTGGCTTAAAACAATAATTTATTAATATATCTCAAGAGCCTGTGGTTAGAAGAGTTCCAACTAGAAGGCTATCACTTGGAGTCTCTCCTGTGATTTCAATCAGCTAGCACCTTTGACTGGACATGTGAGGACATTACCGGGCAAGACATCCACAATGGTTCACTCACATAGCTGGCTGTTGATAATGGCTTATTTCTGGGAAGCTCAGCTGGGCTCTTAATAAAAAATTTTCTTGGAATCTCACCAGCAATTCAGTAGAAATATGCATTTTATGACAAGACTAAAGGCCCAGTGCACAAATTTGTGCACCTTGAAAGGAACTACAAGGCTGCAGTAGGCAGAAGGGTGGGTCTTGGTCCATCCTCTGGGCCTCTGCCCAGCCCCTCCGACCATGACCCCAGGTCTCCTGTCTGCCCGCAGCCCCACTCCTGCTGCTGCTGCTCCCATGTGCTAATGTTGCAGGACCACTGGGGCTGGCACCAGCAGTGGGTGCAAGTGGCGACTGCTGCTCTGATCGCCCCTCAGGAGCAGGGGGAGGTGGAGAAGCCCTAGGGGCCATCAGGGCCAGCAGCCACTGCTTGCACCCGCTTATGCGACAGGCCCTGGCAGCAAGTGGGAGTGGTGGCTCCAGTGCTGACTGCAGGTGTGAGCAGGGCTGGTGCTGGCAGTAGATGCAAGCACCGGGCAGGGCCATGGTGCGCAGGAGCAAAGAATTTTCAGTAACCACCAGAGGCTCACCCCAGTGACATAATTGGTGTCCTGCCTTGGTCTGATGCACCTGATCACCTGCTCTGCCATCCTGCTGTGGCCAATGCCCACCATGTTCTGCACACGGCCCCTGGTAATCAGCGCATATCATAGCGACCAGTTGTTCAGTTGTTCCGCTGTTCTATTTGCATATTAGCCTTTTATTATATAGGATTGCAAAGTAATATAACCTGATTTGGAATTGAGTTCTATTTGAAGGGAGGTAGAAATCTCAAAAGCCTTCATTGATACAGTGGCATGAGCCTCTTGAGATGTCCTAGGCTGAACTATGTCAACCTCATACTTTGTGTTTTCTTGATTTAAGTTTTATGTGGGAGCATCACTGAATTAAGGTGTAATTATGTCCATTGGGCTAGATCAAATGTAGTAGTGGTGGGATGTGGTCCTTGATTGAGTTACCAATCATTCTAGGAATATGATTGATATTTAAAGGGAGGAAACAGAGGTTACCAATAATAAGTAGAAACTCAAATATTCAAAGATATAACTTTAAAATAGTGTAAGTTTTTTCAAACTAGTCTGTATAACCTTCTTCATCCCTGTTTGTCTTTCTAGCATGTGTGCCTGTGCACACACACAAACATACTCACACAGACAGACATTCTTTTAAAGCTCTTTTAATTTCCAAGCTTCATTGTCATGGCTATTTCTTGAACTCTTTGCTTTCACCTGGTCTGATGTGCATGGCAATTAATGTGATAAGCAAAGTGCCCTTGACAGTTGTCAAAGCTGCTGCACTCGCAGAAATTGCTTTGACATCTTCTTGGTCAGAGCTGCTTACTTTTTCCTTCCTAAGGCCTTGCTCTTGAAACTGATAGTGAGGTGGCATACATTTCAAGTATTTGGAATTTCCTTTTTTTTTTTTTTGAATTCTGTGGCTTTGAAAAAGTTAACTGAAAAATTGAATATTTAAGATTTATTCTTTAATGAGAACTGAACTGATTGAGCTTCCTCAGAACAAGATAGGATAGAAAGATAGGATAGATGTTTTATCATACCTACTTTGGTATGATAAAACATCTGCTTAATTTTGAAGTAGAATGCGAAGATGTATGCTATTTACGCTGAGGGGATATAATCAGAATTTTAAAATATGGTTCTGCTTACGTCCTTTCTTTGTCACAAATGTAAAGGGAGCTAAAAAAAAAAAAAGTGTCCTATTTCAGCTTCAGGACAGAGGTTCTGAAGGTGAAATTGAAGAGCTGAGGAATGCTGTATTAGTGGGGAAATAGAGAAATTCAAATACACATTGTGACTTTATCCTCAGACTTGCAAAGAAGATCCATTCCAGGTTACACAAGCCATTCCGATTTCTCTGGAAGGCTGAGGATGACTGGCCCCACCGGGCACAGCTCCTGTGAAGCAGAAGTTAGTAAAGATGCCACAGTCACTGTTTGAGAGAACAGTTACTTACCAATTGTAAATATAACTTCACTCTAGCAAGTTTTGAAAATTTGTTTGTGATTTTTACTCATCTTTAGCAAAAAAAATATTAGTGGGTTCTTTGCTTATTCCTTACTTTGGTCATTACAAAAACATAAAAAATAAAAAATAATCTGGCGGGACTGTCAGTGTTGTCCTAGATCCAGAAAGTACATTTAAACTAAAGGGAGTAAGGAGAAATGTTATGATGGATGGTGAAAGGAAAGACAAAATAAATTTACAAATTCATTGACTATTTTGTCAAAACTAGGTGACACTGCCAGCTTGACCGTTTTTGGAAAGTTATTTTAAAAGGCTTTTCTTTAGATGAAAAAAGTAATGACAGGTGAATGTTAATTTCCATCCATATAAATGTGTTGGGTTTTTTTTATAATTAATTTTTTTATTTTTTAAAGTATTACAAATAGTAGTACATATGTCTCCTTCCCCCCCCATTGACCTCCCCCAGCTTCCCCTACATGCCCTCACCTGTTCCCCCCCCACCCCCCACAGTGTGTTGGTTTTTAAAACAAACCAAAAAAAAAAGCATTAAAAATATTACCCCAGTGTTTTGGTGGATGAGCTGCTGTTTCAGAATGGTCTTATCAGTGATGATCTTATCAGTGTGACATTAAGGAGCACGCCGGAGCAGCCCAACACTGTCCCGTGACGAGTGCAGCCTGTCCCCTGCCCAGTGTTCTGGGGACATTGCCCGAAAGGGGCCATGATTGTCCTTCAGGTTGTTAATGTCATGTGGACACCCTGGGAGTGGGCAGTACAGAGGAAAGCCGATGCTAGTACATTCTCTGTCTCCCACTTTCTTTTGTCCTTTGGCTAATTTGTAGCCCTGAGTCACAGGGAGTGTGATGTGGGTAGCTCAGTCTATTTGCTGAAGAGAAATGCTTCCCTGAGGGCTGCCACGCCACCTCCAAATGTCTCTGAATACGAAATCAGGGGTGTTGGCAGGGGAACGTTTGCCTTTGATGGCTCCTGGCTCTGGGTTCTCCGTAACTTAACTAAGAGTAGAAGAAAAGGAGGTGACTTGAAATCTGTTTCTTTTGGAAATTGTAGTCCACGTACTATACCCAGAAATAGCCTCCCACACATTAACATTACTCATTTTTCTCCAACCAATCTACAGAAAACTTGCCATTATGTTTCTATTCTACACACTCTGTGGAAATTCTGATCTCAGAAATGGCTTCCCATACAGCACTGTTTGGAAGTAAATGGAAGAGTGGAAAGGGTGTAGGCTTTTGAGGCCATCAGACACGGGCCTGAAACACTAGGTTGTTTGCTCTCTACTTTGGTTCCCTTGTCACTAAAGTGCAGTTAGTGACATGTAGTATGACAATAAGGGGTCAATGATATCATATATGTAAAGCACCTAACCTAGTTCCTGACATATAATAGCTATTAGCACATACACTAATATTAGTTTTAAAAAATCATTAATTTAATGATTATTAATACGGATTCATGCACTGGTGGGGTCCCTTGGCCTGAGCTGTGGGAATCGGGCCGAAACTGCTCTGACATCCCTCAAGGGGTCCTGGATTGTGAGAGGGTGCAGGCCAGGCCGAGGGACCCCACCGGTGCACAATTAGGGCCGGGGTGGGACAGCAGAAGGGCTTCAGGGCATATCCAGCCCATCTTGCCCAGTTCTGATCAGCAGGACCTCAGCAGCAAGCTAACCTACTGATCGGAGGGCCTGCCCCCTGGTGGTCAGTGTGCATCATAGTGACTGGTCAAACAGGTGAACATTTAGCATATTAGGCTTTTATTATATAGAATTATTATTATGTATTTACTTGCTATACTGGGTAAATTATAGCAAATTATCTCAGTCTATTCAAAGGCATAGAGAAAAAAAGTGCTCAGCCCTATAATTTATGATAAAAGAGCTGTTAATTATGGTCTTTGGTCACAGCAGGAATTAATAGATCAATGTGATTTTCTGATGTGAAATTCTTCCAGCCCTAGACATACATTTTTTTTCTCTCTCTCTCCCCCCATCTCTCCTTCCCTCCTTTCCTCTCTCTCCTGGAATAATTCAGTTAGAAAATTAACATCATGCATCTTAAATCAAAGCTCTATTAACTTTTAGTCATCAATATATCTGGTTAAATTATCTAGAACTTCTGCCTTTGAAACTTTAGAAGAATTTATTCAGCATATTGCCTCCCTTGAGTAATGAATGCTGTTGTCATTCATAGAAGAAACATTGTAATTTGAGGAAGGAACAGAAATGGGAATTTGACAGATTGTTATTTGAATCTCTGCTCTTTCACTTGAGAACTAGGTGATCTTGGGGAGTTTAGGATTCAGCTTCGTTATCTGCCAATTAGGGAAAAATATATTTACCTACTAAATGGTCTATAGGATGGTTATAAAAATTAAATGACACCATCTAATTAAAATTCAGTTAATGTTAGTTCCTTTCTCTTCTCTCCTGTCATCATTGTACATGCTATTAATGGCATTCATATCTCCCTGTAACATAATTTGAGGACTTCCCATTTTGAAGCAAGGCCACTTGAGCATTCCTCCAAGCAAAATGCAACCGGCAGTGTGGATGAAGCACAGTCCTGTGTTGCTTATTATTCATCTGAAATCAGAAGAACCCAGGTTACGTACAGACCACCATTCTCATTAGGAAGAGTGGTATTATGATTCAGCCTCATTTTCTCTGGCTTTGTCCTCATGAGTCATTTACAAAATCCATAATTTTAAGCATTAGTTTTCTGAGTTAGAATTCTCATTTGATACCAGTATAAAGTGAATTGGCAACTAAGAAGCTAAAAATAAGCTCAAAATTCTACGTTTGCTAATACAAAAAAGATGTATTTAAATGAAATAGTAAAGCTCGATATTTCTCTCTTCCCAAATTATCTTATAATGTAAACTTTATTAGTAAGATTTTAGTGTGGCAATACATAAGAGGATTCAGGGAGGAAATACTGCTAATGAGAGGCAGAGGTTAATGAGATTGAAAACAAGAAACACGTGTATAGTCAATTTTGACAGCTAGGAAGATAATGTTACATACTTATGAGATAATCTATGATTAACACCTATTTTCTATTTAATCTTTTACAATTTTAGCTTCGTAGTCTATATTATTATAGTAAATATTGGATTTTTTAAAAAAAATCACAGTTAAATATGTAAATCTTAAATATAAATAAGAAATACTTAAGAAAATGTGTTTTGTTGTTGTTGTTTTTTCAAGGAACAATTCCCTTTAATAAAACAATAGGTTTCTGGGAGTACAAAAACTGGTTTAGTTTCAATTCCTATTCATTTCATGGTACTTACATTTTCACTGAGGATATTGGAGGCTTAGTCCCAGTTCAGCCTATAGTACAGGCCATTAATAAGGTCATTTTCTTACTTTTAATTACTCAAATTAAATGCACTTGTAAACACAGAGCAGTTAGTTAAATCAACTCCTTTTGATTATGAAAATAATTTCTGCTTCAGTCATCCATGTGTGAGACAGTTATCCTTGAATTGCAATCACTAAAGATATGTTATCTCACTATTATTTTCCAGATTAAATAACTAAAAAAGTTTATTTAAGGTAATAAGCTTAGTAGAATGCCACTTATTCTGTATTTTACTATATGGCAAGACTTGCAATAGGCACAGTACATACATGGACAATAAACTTTTAAAAGTCACAGGGTGGGGGTGTGGAGAGGGTGATCATTAATTCTATTTTCATGGGAACTATGGTTGGAAGGGAAAGATGATTTATTTGTCTAATAATTAACAAAGATTTAAAACCAGTATTGTCTGATTTCATATATTCACCAACTACTCCTTACTACTTCCTCAAAATGCAACACTGGTCCAATTCAATTCAACAGACAAATACTAAGTTGCTACTACATGCCACATGCCATGCTAGCTTACATGAAAGGAGTAAAGATTAATAAGAACATGCCTTTGGCAACTATGAGACACACAGTTGTCACCCCCTTCATTTATCTATAAATAATTTCATCAGAACCCAAATTGGTTAGGATATGAATTCAAAATCCAGTCAGGGTTTAACCATTTAAATAATAAAGAAATTACTTTTTTTTCAGTTAGCAATGAAAATTATAATGTGTGGATTTTGAACTTATAAGACATGAACTAATCTTTGACCTTATGAAGAATTCATTATTATGCACAGGTGAAATAGTAAGAAAACTGTATTTAAAATCAATAAAACAATCATGTGATTAATTATACTGCGTGCACTGAAAATCTTTTTCATGGTATGACAACATGGTCTCTTCTTTCTAAAACTATTGGAATCTTTCTTCATTTACTAGCACTGGCTCACTGAACTGGAAATTTTAGCAATGGTCTTTGCCGCTGCCATTCATGACTATGAGCATACAGGAACCACAAACAATTTTCATATTCAGACCAGGTAAGCTAAACATAGTATTAAATTTTCTAAGTTAAATCTTGAAATGTATTTTTCTGCATATGACTTTTAAGAGGATTTAAAAGTAATAAAAGTAATGAAAATATCTAATAAGAATAGGTTTAATAAATTTTAGCAAAATGTCTTAAGCTTTAAACACTTCAGACAATCAAATATTATTTATCAAGAATTTTGAATGTATTTTGTGGCATAGTCAGCAATTTAAAGAACCTAAAGATGTGTAATATAATTTTTCTCTGTCCATAATTTGCACTTTGAAGTGTCACATGAGTCAAACACTTATTTATTGAGACAAAACTTGCAGCTTGTTGTCTAAGGCATCAGTTTGGTATTATTATGTATTTGAAAGTAATAACACAGCACTTCTGAAAAACAAATCTACAAAGCAAAAAAATCTAACTTCCAGGTGAGCACAGTGTTAAATTTAAAATAATTGGAAAATGTGATTTTAAAACTAATGGTGATAATGCCAGTTACTAGATTCAGAATACCAGAGTGGAAGTGTATTAGTCTGTCAGGGCTGCCATTCCAAATTCCACAAATTGGGTGGTTTAAGTAACAGAAAGGCTCTCACAATTCTGGAAACTAGCTGTCCAAGATCAAAGGGATAGCAGGGTTTGTTTTTTCTGAGGACTCTCTATGTGAGTTTGCAGATGGTCACCTCTTGCTATGTCCTCACATGGTCATTTGTTTGTGTTGGAACATCCCTGGTGTCTCTTTTATAAGAAGACCAATGTTAGTAGATCAGGGCCTCACTCTTATGACCTCATTTGATCTCAGTTATCTCTTTAAAGGCCTTATCTCCAAATTAAGTCATATTCTGGGGGGTTAGAACTTCAACATGTAAATTTTGGGGAAATGCAAGTCAGTCCATACTAGGAAGGTGCTCTACATTTTTTGTTGTTGTTGTTGCACAGAGACCTCCCTTTCTGGGAGGCAGAATTTGGTTGAGGACCCATCAGGATCCAACTCACTTTACATGCATACAATCCTGAAATTTCTGTCTTTCACTAGTCAGATATGCTTAAGATGGAGATGTAAGTTGAAAGATAGATGTGGTTTGGAACTACTATAAAACTCTCTATTTTTGTTGAGGAAAACTAAACCTATTTTTTATTTGTTCATTTTTTTAATTAATGAAATTTATTTCATAGAGCATATTTAGGCTTACAGAAAAAATGAACTGGAAGCACAGAGTTCCCATATGCTCCCTCCCTCAATCCATAGTATCCGTATTATTAATATCTTGCTCTGCTGTGCTACATTTGTCAAAATTGATGAACCATTGTTGATAAAGTATCCATAGTGTGCATTGGGATTTACTTTTTTGTGTTATACATTGCATGTCTATTACAAATGTATAATGCCATGTATCCACTATAAAGCAACACACATGATAGTTTCACTTCCCTAATTGTCCCCTCGCTTCACATTTTAATTCCCCACCCCCTTTTACCCATGGTAACTACTGTTCTTGTTAATGTCTCTATAGTGTTGCCTTTTCCAAAATGTCACATAATTGAAGTAATACAATAGGAAGCCTTTCCACATTGGCCTATTTCATGTAGCAATATGCCCTTAAGGTTCCTATATGTATTTTATGATTAGACAGCTCATTTGTTTTCATTGCTGAATATTCCATTTTCTGAATGTACCAGAGTTTATTTACTTATTCACCTATTGAAGGATATCTTGGTTGCTTCCAAATCTTGGCATTTATGAATAAAGCTGCTATACACATTCGTGTATAGGTTTTGTGTGGTCTTTCATTTGTTTTATAATAATTTCTAACAAAGGATTTTCTAGTTATAGGAAGTTACTGTTTTGATGTAGAGAACATAGAAACATTTTAAGAAATATTAGATGTTTTAGAGCCTCCAGGGGCCCAAAAGTGGCTGGGATCCACATTATGGAGCACCTGGTCTAGACCTCACAGTCTTAGAAGAAAATGAAAGATCTGAAGAGGTGAAATGACTTATTTATATGCACACAGTCAGCTGATGACAGTAGCCCAATTGAGAAGCTAAGAGGGACACTCACTCTCAAACCAGGCTACTTACACAACTCTGCTCCCATGGCCAGAATCAGACATATGATGGTCCCAGAACTTTATAGCTTGGAATGGATGGACTTAGAAACCACGGCCCCTTGATGGAGACAGACAAAGAGTTGAAATCCAAACAGTGAAATATTGGGGAAGGTGTTCTGTCTGTCCCCAGATTGACAGAGCATGAAGGGGAGGGAGGAATGTGGAAACTAATGCAGTAGGGAATGTGTGCAGAGTGTAGGCCGTTGTTTGTTTCTCTTTGTGTTAAACAGCAAAGGAAAGGCAGCGTATGCAGTTATCATTTTTGCTTATCAAAGGCTCTTCTACATCCACCAGATCTCACAGTGAGTGGGATTTCAATGGAAGACAGCTCACTATGGAGCTGGGTCCTGCATTGGACAATAGTTTGGGGAGTTGGAGAAGGGAGCAAGTGATTTGGTCTCCATGGATACTTCTTTTTAAAAATTTAATCTTTATTGTTCAGTTTATTAATTACATTGTTCCCCCTTGTTTTCCCCCTATAGCTCCCCTCCACCCGGTACCCATCCCACCCTCTGCCCTCACCTTCCCCCCCACTGTCCTCTCCCATAAGTGCATGATTTTTATTCAGTCTCTTGCTGTACTTCCCACACCCCTTTCCTCCCCAAGAATTGTCAGTCCATTCCCTCTCTATGCCCATGATTCTGTTATATTCACCACTTTATCCTGTTCATCAGATTTTTAATTCACTTGATTTTTAGATTCTTTTGTTGATAGATGTGTATTTGTTGTTCATAATTTTTATTTTTACCTTTCTTCCTCTTATTATAGAATATCTTTTAGCATTTCATATAATATTGGTTTGGTGATGATGAACTCCTTTAGCTTTTTCTTATCTGCAAAGCACTTTATCTGATCTTCAATTCTGAATGATAGCTTTGCTGGGTAGAGTAATCTTGGTTGTAGATTCTTGCTAGTCATCACTTTGAATATTTCTTGCCACTCCCGTCTGGCTTGCATAGTTTCTGTTGAGAAATCCACTGATAATCATATGGGTGCTCCCTTACAGGTAACTAACTGTTTTTCTCTTGCTCCTTTTAATATTCTCTCTTTGTCTTTTGCTCTTGGCGTTTTAATTATTATGTGTCTTAGTGTGGTCCTCTTTGGATTCCTATAGTTTAGGATTCAGTTTGCTTCTTGGACTTTTAAGGCAATTTCTTTCACCAGGTAGGGGAAGTTTTCGGTCACTATTTCTTCAAATAGGTTTTCATTGTCTTGCTCTCTCTCTTTTTCTGGCACCCCTATAATTCAGATGTTGGTATGCTTGAGGTTATCCCAGAGGCCTCTTACACTATCTTCAATTTTTTGGCTTCTTTTGGCTTCTTGCTTTTCCAGCCAAATGGATTTTGCCTTTTTGTATTTCAAATCTTTGACTTGGTTCTTATGGCCCTCTGGACTGCTTTTAAGTCTTTGTATAATATTTTTTATTTCAGTCAGTGTATGCTTAATTTCTAGTTGGTCCTTTTTCATATCCTCATAGGTCTCATTCATTTCCTCGTATGTCTTGTTCATTTCCTTATAGGTTTCGGCCTTTTCTAGGAGCCTCTTGAAAAACCTTATAACTGGTTTTGAACTCTATGTCCAGTCGTTTTTTTTCCCCTCCATTTCTTTCACATCTGGTTTCTTTCCATGTCTCTGCATGGTGGCTGCTTTCCTGAGTTGGTTGATTAACTTGGTGTGGTAGATGTCCTCCGAGGAACAGTGGCTCAGCCTCCCCAGTTACCTGAGGTGAATACTCTTGCTGCAGCCCTTTATGGGTTACACAGTCTTGTTGAAGTTAAGCCTAGATTATAGTTGTTAGCACTAGGAGGGTTTGACCTCCAGGCCAATTGGCTGTGAGGGTCAGCTATACTCAGGTTGGACAGGCAGAGTCTCCAGGCTGAGCAGGCAGCGTCAGCTCCACCCTGTGTGGCACCTGGGTCTCTGTGGTGGGTGGCAATGGCCGAAAGCACCTCTGAGAGAAAGCTGCCACTGAGCTCCACCCGCTGCCGGACAATTTAGCATCTCCCCAAATGAATCGGCACACCCAAAGTCTCATCCAGGGTTGTAAAACAGTGCAGTGTAGCAGTTTCCTGAAGAGAGAGCAAGTCACGAGTCCCCTCTCTGCACTCGCACAACTCTGCTGTTCTCAAGTTCACGGGCACTCTCCACAAGCTTGCCCTCTCAACAAACTTGCAGACCTCTGCAGTGCCCGAGTTTCAGCATGCCTCCTCACTGTCCAGTTTCACACTGTATGAGTGTGGGTTCCCTGGACCTCGCCCAGAACTGGGATATCGATGCAGTGGGACACCTTTGTCTTTGCAGTCGCTCGCCCTCTCTACTTGCTTGCACCCACACAGGGCTCCAAACCTCTGATTCCATGCATATCTTCAATGCTGCCCTCCGCCACTCCTCTGAGTCAAGTGTCCTACCTTTACTTTTATTTGTGGAATTTTCACTCAGCCAGCTTTCCGGTGATTCTGCATGGTGTTTATTCTGTCGTTAAGTTGTAGTTTTGAAATTGGTGTGTGGGGCAGCAAGATAGGTGTTTACCTATGCTGCCATCTTGGTTTCTCTCTCTCCATGGATACTTCTTGCTCTTTCTGCTCTGAAAAGGGAAACCAATGGACCGGACTTCTCCCAGTAGTAGTGTTAGATACTTCTAGCCTTCACATTGGACCATTCAGTTATAACTGAAGGAAATGTCCTATATTTCCTTGTACTTTGGACTAGAGAGAAGGAGAGTGAGCTGGAAAAAAGAAGGGAGAGAAAGAGGAGGAAGAAGCCTTTATTTTCTATTTTTACATTAAAAACTATAAAGGGGGGAAAGTTGCAGTATTTTACTATTTTCTTAAAAATTATCCACTAGGATCAATTATTTACTGGGTTAATACTATATGAACTTGAAAATTCTATGAACAAAATGTTGTAGTGACTGAAATGCAACCAAATAACATGCTTTTTTAAATTCTCACTCTCACCTTCACATTTTGTCTAAGGAGAAACAGGTCTTACATTATTGCATCATGCAAAATTATTGAAAATAATTTAAAAAACAGTGCAAGGCTAGTTTTAAGTTTAATATACACATAATTTATGAAATCCTTACAAGTATAAATAAATGAAAATAATTTCTTCCCTGTGAAAAGAAAATCCTGAGCTTCATGTTACCATGGATACTGAATGTTACTTCAAGTCTTGTTCTTTTCTTAGCAAAGACCACTTCAAACATTAAGACTATTCTGTGTTCTCAGCATCCTGCTCTATTTATTAGACACAACTATAGATACTTTGCTACAATTAAGTCTAGTTCAAAAACCTATATTTTCTTGTTGATGAAAGATAAAAAGAGGGTTATTAAATATCTTTTCCTAACCCTGGCAAAACTGCCATGAGTAGATTAGACGCCATATAAGTGATATTTGATCACACATTATAGAATTTCCCATTGCTGGAAGCTTCAAGAACCGCACCAGGTGTTAGACTTTGGGGTTCAGATAGGCTTGGCTTCAGAAACCTCACTTCTTGAGTTCTCCCTCGGAAAGAATTCAGAGCTAAGCTCAAAGTCCAAGAAAACCTTTATTTAGGAAATCACAGAGATAGAAGGAGTAATTCATAGAAGAAATGGGCTTAGGAAATAAGTTATAGAGGAAAAAAAGACCCTTGGAGCTTGGGAGTGAGGAAGGTCATCATGGTAATGTATTATGGGGGTTAGGGGAGAAGAAAGGCATGGGCATGCTGCCAGGAGGGAAAATGCTCTGGGTCCACTTTTCTAAGAGTTTTAAGGGTGGATATTATAGGTGGGGCTCCCAAGGAAAGATCTCAATAGAACATTCAGTAGCTTTCCAGGTGTGTCCTTTAAGGGTCTGGTTCTCCACTGATGGGGGGTCATTATGCAACGTAGCTCGTCCTGAAGTTAGTCTTGGTGATGTTGCTTATCTGGTTTTGCTGCTTTTCTGGGCCTGGAGCTGAAATACAACTGAGGTGTAGATGTTATCTCTAGAGAGGAAAGGTCAGAGGGTCTAAACCACATGACTAGCAATATGCTAGGACAGGAAAGGTCACCAGGGATGAGGTCCCTCCCTACAATTGTCCATCGTTAGGCACCCAGGTTCCACCCTGGTGACTTCTGTATCTGGCCTGTTATCCTTGCTCTGCTCACATCTGTATAACTGCTACCACACCATGACCTTAGCCAACTTCTGGAAATACTTGGACAAGATATATTTAATTCTCTCCTAAGTAAGGATTACATGTGTGCTTTGCTACTTCAGTTTTCTTTGTACTAAGCTATGACTAGTGGCTAAGTAATTTTTAGGCCATAGCTGAAATTATTAAAAGAAAATGTACTTAGGACATATGTACTATTAGCGAACTACATGTTATTCTACTTTTATAAAGCTCTAGAAAAAAAAGGGGGGGGGAGTAAGTATTCTTCTTCCCAATAGGTCATTTCCCCTATGTGGGAGTAATAATAAAGCTTGGTTTATCTCAATTAGGTTGCTTGCAAAAGAGCCAGGTTTCTTTAGTACTTTGCTTTGTTTGTCTTTGCCTACTCATAAACATTCAGTGATAGGGTGAGTATAAGGTGATAACCTAGGCTCTACTCACTGTAAAGCCTAAATCAGTAAGTCTTAAGAAGGTAATTTTAGTGTTGACAGAGTATTTATCTAACAGGAGGGAGGAGTGAGAGGAGCCTGATGTTGGAAAAACATTATAGCAATGTATCTAAAGGTTTCACCTTGACTTTCCTTTTGCTGTTTTTGCTGCCTACCTCCAACTTACCAACTTATAAGAATGAGTTCACGTTTTAATAACATTGAACACAGTGGCCCACACCTTGAAAATGATTTGGCAACCTAAGAAGATAAGGAAGAAGAAGCAAGGGCTTTGTTATACGGAGATGAGAATGCTTGGGGTATTTTACACACTGTGCTGGAATGCTACATTTAACAATGCAACTTCAAGTGGCTTATGTGATGATCACATGATATGAAGTACAGACAGTTAGGAAACAAAAGGTTTTCCTTAGTCAATTCATTTAGAAATATAATGTCCATTATAAATTGGTGATAAAACATACATTTTAAGTTTGTATAAAAATGGTTTTGCTACTTTAATTTAATGCTAGGGAATATAATGTTTAAATTGAATCATAACATTATAAGGAAGAAAAATTAGAATCATAAATAGACCAAATTATTTTCATCATTCCCCTCTGCCCTCTGCTCAAAGTAATTTCAGTTCCAGAGATAAGGGTGGTAATTAACTATGTGGAAGGAGTACAAAGAGGCTGCTTTATTCACTGAGTGTATGAGAATGTTAGTTTTTTTTTCTCTCTTCAGCATATCTAGATTATCTCATAGGTATCTGAATTTCAAATAGAAAGGAGAAGCTATAAGTGCATTTAAACTATGTTGTTTAATACTAAGATCAAGTGGGGTTTATCCCAAGTTCAATATTTGAAAATTAATTAAAGTAATCTATCATATCACTATGGCTAAAAGAGAATAGTCACATGAGCATGTCAATAGATGAGGGAAAGGATTTAACATAACTCAATACCCACTCATGATAAGAATGCTCAATAAACTGGGAATAGAGAGGAAGTTCATCCACTTGACAAAGAATAAATGCAAAAAAACCTATAGCTCATGTCATCCTTAATAGTGAGGAACTAGAAACTTTCCCACTAAGATCAGAAACAAGGCAAAGATTTCCCCTACCATTGCTGCTTTTCAACGTCATACTGAAGTCCTAACTAATTCAATAACACACACACACACACACACACACACACACACACACACACAGAAACAAACAGTATACAGATACATGTCATAATATACTTATTCAAACCCATAGGATGTACAATATCAACAGTGGACCTTACCTAACATAAAACTATGGACTCTAGGTAACAATGAGGAGCCGTTGTAGATTCATCAGTTATAACAAATGCACCACTCCGGCGGGGAGTGTTGGTAATTAGGTTATGCATATGTGAGACAAGGAGTATATGGCAGATCCCTGTATCTTCTGCTTCATTTTGCTGTTGACTTAAGATTGCTAAAAATAGTTTATTCTTTAAAAAATTGTCATGTTTTTTTTTTTAAAGAGAACTAAGACATCCATAAATTTAGATGTTTGATTATAGGGTTTTTATTGTTGAGATGTCTTGTGACTTGAGTATTTTTATTAGTCATTCATGAAGTCTAGAGAAATCCTCTAGTAGGCATTTTCTTTGTCATTCTTAGGTCAGATGTTGCCATTTTGTATAATGACCGATCTGTCCTTGAAAATCACCATGTGAGTGCAGCTTATCGACTTATGCAAGAAGAGGAAATGAATGTCTTGATAAATTTATCCAAAGATGACTGGAGGTGAGTTTAAGAGGAAACCTAGAGGAAATTTAATTAGAGGAAAAAGTTAAATTATGTGACTTAAGATGAAGAAAACAGATGAAAGTTAATTCCTTACTCAGACAATAAACAATTCTCCTTGATTGGCTGATGCTGATATGAATACCTGGAAGACTTTCTTCAGGAGCCAAGTCCTGTTCAGTGGACATGAATTATTTCCAGGCCAATTCAATGTCTATATGCATTGGAGCCAGTCCATGAGATGGCACACCATAAAACAAAGACTTTAAGATTCATAGTTACATACTTTTTAGAATGTATGTTCAAAATTTTAGTGTCATACTAATTCCTTCATATATTACTTTCTATATGTGGAATTCAGTTTTATTTTTAAGAATTCACTATTCGATAGAAAACATAACAAATATACTCAAATGGCCCAGGAGAAGTACATCTTACATGTTTCTCCAAAACATTTGTCTGCTTAGAGGGAAAAATAGCAAGGTGCACCTCTGTACTTGGCAAACTTTTTCTTCTCGCTTCTTAATTTTGGTCATCCTTAGCCCCTAGTATTTCTAGGGGTAACAAATAAAAATAAAGGATATCCAGTTTAAATATGAATTTCAGATAAACAGAATTATTTTTAGTATAAGTAGGTCCCTAATATTCAAAAGAACGTACTTATACAACAAAAGAAAAAAAAAAGAAAAAGCCTTTTTTTGTTGTTGAAAGTCGGTTAATGGGTTGTAAAGCTTCCCATCCAAAAGCAAGTATCTAAGATGTTTTTTGTTTGTTTTTTTCTTTAAATCAAAGTACAGAAAAATGTACAAAGAAAAGAAGGGTCAAGAACTGCCTTTAAATAAATAAGTTAATTAATTAATAATTAATGAAAGGTCACTTTCAGGTTTAAAACAGCCCTAATTTACCATGGATACTTTTCTAATCATTGAAGTTCCTGGTTTTTCAAGCCTACTTTTGCAACTTAGAAACACCTATAAGATTGGGGGACTGTGGAATGGGGAGGTGGGGCATGGATAAGGTGAGCAGGGAGGAGGCATTTTGTTTTGGGAACTTAGTTTATTCTGCAGGAAACAGTAGACCATGAGGGTTTCCAAACTAGGAAGGCCAGTATCTAATTATAAGAAGACTTAAAAGTGACCACTGCTGGGCTACCTGGAGAATAGAAGGGCAAAGGTAGAAGTGTTCGTGGGGTGCCCTCAGTATCCCCGTCTGTTACCTGTGGAAGTGGAGTTCTTGTGATGTTGCAATGAATTTCCTGAGACTCGCATGGGAGGCTGAGTAATTTTTTATGTCTGTGGAATGAAACCCCTGGGTTTACAGTGTCCCATTTCCCTCCATCCTTCCATGGAAGAACCTCAATCTTCTCTTCAGCAGGGCAAGAATAAGGCCACTGCCCGAGTCTCCACTCCATAGTAAAGCACAGTCCAGTCCAGCATCCTTTGTGCGGCTTCTAAGACCACATGGCTATGGAGAGAGAAAGGCAAGGGTAGTTCATGGAGCAAAAGAGCACAATGGAGCAAGAGCCTCAAAGACAACAATATGAGATAAAGAACTATTTTTAAGTGGATAGTCCATGATTTTCAGCAAGAACCTCTGATGTGTGGTTATTTTTAAAAACAAATGATTTGATCAGACCATCTTCAGGTGGCTTACTCTGCAGGCCCTACCACACAATGAAAATAAAATATGGTTTCCCCTATGAATGACCATAGGGTGGGGTAAAAGTATGTCTACAGCTTTTTGTATGGAAAATAATCCAATAATTAGTAAATAATAATACAAGAATAAACTGTGTTTTGTGTACTCACAACTGTAAATCTTTATTTGCCCCACTCTGCATTTTACTTATCTGTACTGAGCAAGCAATGAATTAGGGAGGATGCAAGCCTTTGCTGGGCAACTTAACTTTCTACTTGGTGTAAGAATGAGTTATTTGTGTATAGGTTTGTGACATTGTCATCATCTTGATAGTGTCTTGGTTTACATTTCAGTAGTACTGATAGCTCACGGCATGTAAATGAGTCTTAGTTTTCATGGGGTTCTAAGAAGGGGGGTTGGCATGTTGCAGAAGACCAAATTAAAACCACATGATGCTTTAAAGAAGTGGAGGTACACTGTTTAATACGCCGGCGGACTCAGAGAATAGCTTTCCAAATCTGAGTGAAGAAACATGTATGGGCTTCTTTTTGTATCCCCCTGTGGTCTTTGTCCCACAACATGGATTATGCTTCTGGTCTTTTTTGTGGGCCTTGCAAGAAGGCCCCCAGGTGTTGGGGGTCTCCGGGTCATATCTGATAGTCTGGCCTGGCGCCAGCGTTAATAACCCTCCCTCTGGGGCAGTGCACTGTTCACAGTTTTATGGCCTCTGGAACAGGTTCTGCAAGACCAGTATCTGGGAAGGAGGTAGTGACTTAATTATAGGTTATCAAGAATAGACACTGAGCTTGCTGGCATGGATTCCAATTGCTATTCCCCAAATATCAGGGTTACATTGGAATTAGCCCTTTTTTAGCCTCCTCAGGCACAGTGGAGTGGTCCAAGCACCAGCTTTGGAGTGGGAACTCTTGGGCTTGAATCTTATCTCTGCTATGTTATACGTGTGACTGGGCAGAGGATTCAATCTCTTCTGGTAGAAAATAATAATACCCCCCTGACTGGGTTGCTATAATTATATATATATATATTAACCAGAACACTGCTGGGTTGAATAAATACTATATAAATAGTGGTGATTTTATTATAGCATATATCGAATTTAGAATAGGTTTTCTTTCAAATTGGTTAGGATCCTTTCAGATAGAAAAACATTTATGATTTACGAGCGGGGGAGAATTGCTGGAGTAGGAAAAACAAGCATCTCCAAGGGGAGGTATTAAACAGCATCATTCACAGATCACTCTGCTGGCAACTTCCTAAATCACTAAATATTTAAAACAATAACTTTTATAAGTACGTTTACATTAAAAAGGTAGCTTCTTTTGTGCTTATATCCATTAAAAATAAATAAATGTGATCAGTGATGTGTAAGGAAATGTTCCTCTTCAGAACAGTAAAAGGCCAAATGGCCATTTTCCTTTCGATAACCCCACAGGGATCTTCGGAACCTAGTGATTGAAATGGTTTTGTCTACAGACATGTCCGGTCACTTCCAGCAAATTAAAAATATAAGAAACAGTTTGCAACAGCCTGAAGGGTAAGTCATTTTCTTTTGTGATATTATAGTTCTGTGGGCTTGTACTTAGAAAGAACTGTAATTGGTTACTTCATTCTGATAATTTGAGTATGTCCTTGGTTTGACAGGACTGACAGAGCCAAGACCATGTCCCTGATCCTCCACGCAGCAGACATCAGCCACCCGGCCAAAGGCTGGCGGCTGCACCGCCGGTGGACCGCGGCCCTGATGGAGGAGTTTTTCCGACAGGTACTACTTCACACTCTGTGCAGGTGTTCTTGGAAATAGTGACTATGCATGCTGAGGTGCTCATTTTTTTATATATATACAAAAGGTGACTTATTAACTGGTCACAATACATTTTTGGGACCTCGACAAATTGTGTTCATCTTTCAGATAAATGTATTAAAAATTCCTACATGGTAAAAACAAACAAACAAATAAAAACTTAAAGAAAGTCAAGTCTTAAATCTCAGATGTCACTCTCAAGTAAGAAAGAGAAAAAGGAAGGAAGGAAAGAAAGAAAAAATCAGAGTTGTTTTTGGCTATTAAGAGGTAAATGCTAGATTAGAGATAGAAAAAACTTTCATAGGAAAAAGGGGAAAGGGAGGATATATGATACTTCTGCATACATCTTGGTTAGAATTTTGTCCTGCATGCATAGCTGCAAGGGAAGCTGACAAAGACAGCTTTTAGCTGTGTGGACCCAGACCTACATTAAAATATATATCTATTGTTATGTGAAAAAGCAAGCATGGATTTGGCTACAAAGAATGGCTAGTGGCCTCTGCTATAAGTATGTGGGGTTTTTTTTCAATAATGTTTCTGTTCTGATTCCATTCCCACCTGGGATGCTAACCATCTGGAGTTGGTTGGCATCAGATCCCACAAGTTAAGAACTCAGTGGTCCATGAGACTGGCTGTACTTCAGATGCCAGCCCCATGTGAGGCCCCAGAGAATATTGTTGAGAAAAAAAATGTTAAAGGCCTATATAAATTGAGAGACATGTTAATGGATTGAAAGATTAAACGTTGCTAAAAATAAATTCTACCCAAATTGATTAATAAACAGCATAATCCTTATAAAAATTATAATAGGCTCCCTTGTTGAAAGAAACACTATGCTAAAATCCACTCTCTCTAAAAATTAATGGAAAAAATATCATTGGATGAGGATTAGAACCCCCTCATTCCAAAATATTAGCTCTGCTAAATCCCAGACTCTTGAATATTACTGATAGATCTCTCAATAATACCATGACTTGTATTATCCATGTCTTTTATTGATTTCAAGCCAGACAAAGAATAACTGACAGAATCATGAGAATAATGAATTCAATGGATTTGAGTGCAGATGTTTTTAAAGTTCATCTTATTTTGAATTTTCTAGCAAGATGACTGATACTAACAATGAAGCTTCCAGCATGCAGTGATTTTTCATATCTGAATTTCAGGGCAGAGGGAAATGGTTTTATAAGGCTACTTAATCATTCTCAGTGCTTAATGAACAGTGATTCAGATATCTGAATATTAATGTTTAAGATATACCCAACACAAAAGGTCAAGTTTTAGAATAGTTATAACTCATGCTTGGTTTTGTATTCTGCATTTTTCAGGCTGTGCTCAGGAAGTGGGTATCAGGTTTTTGTTTTGCTTTGACAGGACTGTTGATGGACAATGATAGATGTTTGTGTAACCACAAAATGTCCAGAAATGACAGTGTTTGCTTTGATGGCTTTAATGAAGAGCCCTAAGGAGAGTAAAGTGTATATATTAACATGGTCTGTTAGGAAATCAAACTATCACTGCTAGCATTGCCTCTTTCCTTCAACCTCAAAAAATCCTCTCAGATCATAATGAATTGACTTAGGACTTTAGATTTAACACTACAATCATATAGCTCTCTGTCTCTGGGTTTTTTAAAGTAAGTGATGTTCAAGTCCCCTTCAGAAACATACATAGCAAAACAGGAGAATGTGGAGTTAAAGGTCAAAATGAGTGAGTTTATACTGCCAACAAACATGTTTCACAAGCACAACAAGTTTATAAGACTTATGCTAAAATGTGACCTTGACTCCAACAGGTAAAATGCTTTTATGCATTCAGTTAACTAAGTGAGTCTTCCAGTTCCTACATATTCTTAGCCATGCCATGTAATTTAGCTCTGGAGGTAGATACAGCAATGAATCTGAAATTCCTCAGTGTATGCCTTGCTCATAAGCTATTTAACTGGATCTGTGTGTCTCTGCAGAGGTCCCAGCCATTGGCAGGACTGCAGTGGTTCTCCCATGTTTTTCTCATTCTTGCTCCTCCTCATACCACCGCCTGTGAAACTACCACATTGTAGAATCCACAGGGCAGAGAGACCCTTTCTTGCCATGTAGCCAATTGACGGTTTTTTTTTGTTTGTTTGTTTGTTTTTGTCTCAGCCAGTCCAAATAGCACTTTTACAAAGCAATTTGAAAATGTATTCCTTAATTCCTTCGGAATGTACTAAAAATCTAAATACTATGTCATGTGAGCCACTGTCTATACTAAAGAATTTGAGGCAAATCAGCCAAGATCTGCACAGAACCCAGCATAGCCCTCAGCTGCAGTATAAATGCAAACATTGTGTGTTGTCAAAGAAAGTGTTTTATGTATATTGAGCAAGCATAAGAAGTCTGATAATGCAAAGTAAGAGATAACTTGACTTGGCTTCAGAACACCTAAGTGTAAGCTCTAGCTTTCTATCTGTCCAATAGGGAAAATATGAGTCTTCACCTTTTTACCTATAAGATGGTGTTAATTCCACTTTGCCTCCTGCTAGGATGGCTGTGAGGAACAAAATGATAGAATAAATGTGAGAGGTTTATAAACATAATACAAATATGAGGGATTGTTATTATTTATTATTTTCCCAGTTATTTTAAGCTTTATATTTTTCCAAAGCAAAGTATTGGGAAGCCATTGATATTTTTTTACTTGATAAGTATTCAAAGCCAAACCTTGAAGGATCTGGCTTCAATAAAAAACACACACATTCCCAACCCAACCATAGTTTAAAAATCAGTTGATTAAGATAAATATTTTATTTTTGCTCTGCAAAATATGGCACTAGACTTGAAATTCAAAATTAGACACAGGATATCAATTCAAACAATAAAAAAATACTACTCAAGATAAGAAGCTGATTTTTAGAATCAACAGCAACAAGAAAATGTATGTGTGCATGTGTGGAAATGCACACACATTTTTAAAAATCTCACCTGAAGTTATTTTAGAGAGAAGGAAAGGAGAGAAAGAGAAGTGAAAAAAACATTGATGTGAGAGAAAACATGGATTGGTTGCCTTCCATATGCACCTGGCCAGGACTGAACCCACAATATGCATTCACACACATTATATGTATATAGGTTTGTGTATACATATACATATGTATGAATTAATGTTTCGAAAAACCTAGAGGAGTTTGGGGACCAGTTTCTTATTAATTTGTCTACCAAATTTATTTTATCTAACAAAAGAGCTTAAATAACCATTAACAATTTTGAACACCGTGCATTTTTGGAAGACAGAAGTATAGACCAAGCTACTTGTATCATCTTTTAAAATCCCGTCAATGTTACTCAAATTGTTAGTGTAAATATTTTAAGTATATCTTCTAAAATCAATGCAAATGATAGCAAGACGAGATCAGAATTGTATCCAGAATTTGCAGTCTTGAGAAACTCCTAGTAAGAGAGTTTCTCTTGAGAGATTCTTGAGTAAGCTGCTGATGGTAAAGGAGATAAAGCAGGTCCTTATGTCTGGAGCATTTTCCACAGCACACCTGTGAGTCATCAGCACAGCGGTGCTCTTTCTGAGTGTCCATGCAGGTCAGCACAGTGGCCTCTGCCCTCTGACTGTAATGGGTGTATTTGAAAAGTGCTCCATTCATTTCAACTATGTCCAATATTACTGAGAGATCAGAGGTGGCGGTACCAGCCAAGAAAATAACCATTAATCAAGGAAGACAGATTTTTACTTAATATTTCCTTCTTGAACAGACATATTAGGTTGGCAAGATAACAAGAAAGTTAATACAGTTCAAGTTGAGAATATGTATAATCACTACCATTAAAAACTGCGCACTTCATACTACGTGAGCCTGATGACTAAGTGAAATTTTCTCTTTTTCAAATAGCTGCTTTGTGACACCTGAAAAAAAACACACACAGATATATGTGTGAAGCCGACCTTGTGTTACCTGATCAGCCCAAGAGAAATGAAGGGTTAGAAATGCAAATCATTTAGAAAAGAAGTTCAAAATGATTGCTTTTATCCTAAATAGTAGACAGTCAGCCCCCCTTTTTTTCTTCAGAGTTGTTAGAAATAGTATAAAGTGTGATTTAAAAATAAATTATATCTCCCCAAAACAATAAAAATGTATTTAGTTAGTGAAATCTCAACTAAGGATCCAGCATCAAAACATTTTCAGAAAGAACTGTAGCTATGAGCCAGGATAATAACTCAAAATTTAAAGAGCAAAGCTTATAGTTTTAAGAGGTATGGAAGTGGAAACATCAATTACATAGGGCATATGTAATTGCCCTGTAAAATATAACACTAAAAAAATACAATTATATCATATAAATTTTGCTGAAACCGAATGTTAGCTATAACAATCATTAAGCATTCAAACTGTTTTGGTGACTTTTATAGAATTTAGAAGGGCCATTTTTAGGAGTAAGGCAGGAAGGTAATTAGGTGGCCTAAATTCCTTAAATAAGTTGTTCAAAGAAGGCTAAACTATTATACCTACTCTTCATTTAAAATCTCAATTAACTCCCCTATTGAAATAGAGGTCCTTCAAATATTACTTTTGACCTCACAGTGGCCCAAAAACTTGTGGCCAGGGGCTTGCTACATGTTTGTTGTTGCTGTTGCATCTGTGATTAAAAATGGGTTTTGATACAAAAAGGTTTCTTAAGACTTCATTCTTTACTTTTTCCTACCTTTTGCAATTTTTTAGAACTATAGAAACTGTTTGACTTCAGAGAAAAAAGAAAAAAATATGCCATTAAGTCACTGGATTTGAAATCTTGTTGACAGCCATCAGAGCATTTCACGCTGGTAGGAAAGCATAAAAACAATTATTAGATCTTTGTCATGGCCTTTCAAAGAAGAAATCTCAACAGCCTCCAAGGGAATTGCTAAGACAGGCATAGCTGTCAGGCACAGCACCTCAGGCTGCCTTGTGCTTCCATGTCAACGGGGCCACTCTCTCCACTTCCACACCTGCAGGTTCCTCCAGGAACAGCTGCAGACAGCCCGGGGTATAATTGAGTGGTACTGATTAATTAATCTTTATGGCCCTATAATTTTGCTCCAATCATTTGTATGAGTCAGAACCTCAGAACATAAGTATAGTCAGTAAGCTCTTAAAGGTATTTATTGGGCCCCCAGAAGACAGCACAGTCAAATGAGAGCACAACTTCCATGGAGAACAAGGTGACATACAGTGCCTGTGACTTTGACCCTGATTTCATCTTGATGGAAAGTAAATGTTCACCATTCAGGGACAGAAGAAGGAAAATTACAAAGTTTGTCAAATTTATACTCTGGGGTCCTAACCTTCTCTTTACATAGCTTTTCTTCTCCCTTAGTATCCAACTGGCCCCTTTGATTCCCCCATAGTCTGGGTGCAGAACCACCTGCTAATCTTGTATTCATAGCCTCTATTTGCCCTAAAGAATAAAGAACACTTTGAAATACTTATAAATAAATTAAATAATCAGTGAATTTTAATATTCAGTGTGTCTTCACACTGGAAATTTTATATTCAAAACCAATTATAGAGTACAAGAAGCAAAGAGAGTATAAAATCTCTCACTCCATCTGTAGGAAGGTCGACCTTGTATGTATCTGTCAATTGCCATACAGCATTCTATAAAATTTAGCTCATGGAAGTTAAGTCATCACAATGCCTTTATCAGGTCCAAATTTTCATTGTTAGGTCAAATAAATAACTTATATAGTATAAAAATACATCTATTAAAATATCAGATGGCTACTCTTTCACCAATAAAACAAATCATTTGTGTCTGCATATATCAAGTAAGTATCCCCAATATCGCATTTCCCCTGAGTTTTATTTCTATTTTAACCATAGTAATGTCATTATTTATATTTTAACAAACTATTAATGATATTATTCTTACACCTTATTCTCAACATGTTAACAATCAACTCCTTAATAACCTTCACAACTACCGCTCACACAGGTTGTCTTATGTATATTCATGGCATCAAAGACTCCTTTTCCTTCAGGTTTGTTGCTCAAGAGTCAATTTCAGTTCATGTCAAGCCATCCTCCCCACTGCTGACAAATTAGTCTTTCAAAAGTCCAATCCTGTCATGTCAATTCCTTGGTAGAAAAAAGACAGGGTGGAAAGCCAGTGCCTCTCCATTACAGTAAATAACTGCCAATCCCTTTCCTGTGGTTTAACGCCCTCTGGATATGCACTAGCATCCTAAATACTTTCAATTTTCACAGTTCTCTACTTTTGCTTTTGCTATTATGAATTAAATTTAATTATTATTTACTAAATATTAGGCCCTGTCTTTAGGCTTCACATTCATTACATTGATAACCTCAGGGTAATTCTATTTGGGAGATACTATTATATCTTTATTCCTAAAATGAGTAAACCAAAATTACCAAGTTAGGTAACAGATGAGATTTGCAGAGAAAGCCGCTTAACAGCAGTGTTTCCATACTATGTCTGTGATTCCAAGCTAATTGTCCTAATAATTCCCTTTCATCTGTGCCTTAAGCTGGGTACAAATATTAATTCCACATGTTGTGGATGTTGTTACTCTCTAAGGGAATGAGGGTAGTTGCTGGGAGAGGTCATAGAAATTATATTACCTGTTTGCTTTAGGTCCTGACACAATAAAACATTCCTGTGTGTAGCTACTTCTTTGGTGGCTATAAATTTTCCTGAAAAATTCTGATTTCAATATAATGAGGCATGGTTTAGAGGAAATACACCAGAAAACATTAAAGCCCATAAAACATATTGACATGAGGCTGAAAAGATCATGATGGAAAGTTGTTAAAGGAGCAGAGTGAGTGGAAGCTATGAAGTCCCCAGACACATGTTGCATCGTTATAAGTGAAGGACTCCCTCCCTTTTGTCTCCTGATTTCAGAACCTGACCCTATATCTCAACTTGTGGCTGGATGCAAGGCTAGTATCCCCCTTGAGGATGTGGATGAGGATTTTCCCCCTTTAGGGAAAAATAAATCCCAAAGCTTTTTTTCAAATGGCCAAGCAGTTGAAGAGAACAGGCACAAGTGAAGTATTCTCTCTGTTTATTTGTAAGAAGAAACACATCCCCTCAAATGCAAAGGAAAGCACTGATGTTTGATGAACCTTGTGATAATAAAGTTTTACCCAGAGCGGCCATCTTTATTTTAGGAGATGAAAATCTAATTAGCTATTCTGATGTTAAACCCAAACATTTAAATGGAGTTCTTTAAGATAGGCACTAAGTTAATCTACTATAGATAAGGTCAGATTAAAAAAACACCTCAACATTGACATTTAACTTTCCTCTGAGAAAATATTAAAATAAAATTATGCCTACAGAATTTAAGAATATTGAAGATATTCTTTGTTACTTGGTATGGGAGATTCAAATAAAATTGGTTAATAAATAGATATTTTAAAATGCTCATATACTTGCAATTTCAAAAAGCAGTCTAATTAAGAATTCTTGATACTGATGATCTGCTGATATATTTGGCACAGGACACACACAAAAAGAGCAGAAAAATCCCTTAGCTGGGTCGTTAATTAAATTCCAAATAACACACTAAGATGATTATTTTATGGTGACTTCAGAAAATTCCAAAGAACAAGGTGTCTCTTTATAGTCAAGGGGTTGTAATAACACAGCAGCGTCTCCAAATGATGAAAATACTCATTTCTTTTTTTCCTTTTCAATGTGTTCCTAAAGTAGACCATCGAGTAGAATTATACAGACGTAGACTACGCTTTGGCTTTATCACAATCATAAACACACAGTGCCAATTAAAAAACGGAAGATGTGGCTTTTGGCTCTGTATCTAGACTGCTTGTCATCTTAGCTTCTCCAGATCATGTCTGTACTAATGAGCCTTCCTTTCTGCAGGGAGATAAAGAAGCTGAATTAGGGCTTCCGTTTTCCCCACTTTGTGATCGGAAGTCAACGATGGTGGCCCAGTCACAAATAGGTAACACTGAAGATCGGGGCTCACGGGGGCCGTGTGTGCGTGTGGGCTTGTTGGTTTTCAGAGGGTACACCATATTGTCCAAAGAGGCAACATCCATGAAGACCTCATTCCATAGTCACGATAGCTCGTTCCTTAGCCCTAATTATTGGTGCTAAGTAATAGGAAATATTAAAACATCCTCCCAAAATGAATTCAATGAAACAGTGTTAGTAAATGTAATTGTTATTCTGTTGGTTATCCTTTTACTAGAAAGGAGGTAACTTTAATCTCGTGGAAGAGACAGCCTTTTTTTTGTTGTTGTTTTTAGCTGATAATTTGTTTCTGTAATTTAATCTTTGAAATATAGGACAAGTCAATGAAAATAGTAATATAGCTGTTCTATGATCACTGTTTGCATAATATGCTTAATATACTAGCTTATATTTTTTGAAAACATTTTTACACTAATAGATAAGCCAACAATAAGTTTGAAAAATGATACTGCTCCCAACCATATCCATTCTTTTCATTTGTATTTGTGTTTGAGACTTCGAGTCCTACCCATTATTAAAATGTATCATTGCTATGCTGCATAGTTCAAATATTTGTGGTAGTTATTTCCCGAGCCAGCCTTTGTACCACTCCATAACTGTTAGGTGGCTGCCTTGCCTCTCCAGCTGCTCCTGCACCACCTCGGAAAAAGCCAGAGTCAGCTGTAAGACAGCTTCTTGCTCTGACCTTTCCCCCTTCCCACCCAAGTTCTAACAGCCGTTTTTCCTGGATACCGTAACACAGGTGCCTGTAACGCAGGTGTAAGGGTGGCAGGCTAAGGAGCTCCTCAGGGAACCTGGGAGGAGTGGAAGTTTCTGAGGCTTGTTTCTGCAATGGAAATTGCCGCTGTGTAAGCACAGGTGGCCTCTTACCTGACAGTCTCCACATCCCAGGCATTAAAACCTTAGCCAATGGCAACTGGGTGGCCAATTAACATTGCTTTGACCCAAAGGCAAGATTAAAACACAGAACTGTTCAAGTTTTATTTTAAATTAAAAATGTATCTTTATATATTCTATGACTAATTCAGTTATTTGAAGTTCGAATTACTTTTATACAAGTATCTGGTGGATGGGCTACTCTTCAGATATAGATATTGCTTGGGACACTGTAACCTAAAAAACCTCCCTCTGGTTACTCTCCCATATTCAGATGGTAGCCCATTGCTACAGGTGTGTTTCAGGCAACAAGCACTCGGTGTCCAGCACCACCCCTCTCCAGGGACCTTGGGGTGCTGAATGTATACCATGCTTAGAATAGATTTCCTTCTCTTCCACTTAGACACTGGGTGGCAAGTGCCCTATTCTCCCTGTGTGTCATTGTTCGTCTTGATGAGGACTGTAAATGTAAAAGTGTTTATGCATTCTGACATGTCCACGTGGTGAGATTAGTGTTGTCTCCCAGAGATGATTTGACAGAACTCACCCACGCACTGTGAACTAACACTTTACATCCAGAGAATAATAAACAGCAATCTGAAATATTAACATTCTGGCAGAAAGCTCTGACTAATATAGTAAGAGGGGGGAAGGTGGTTACCTTCCTGTTATCGAGAAAATACTTTAATTTCATTTCTTTGAAGCTTAGATATTATTTCTTATTGGGGAATAGTGAAATTGAACAACCCAGCGAAGACTTTCAGAAAGGGTAATGATGGCTATCATTGTGAAAGGAAAATATATTAATTCTGGTTAGATCCTGATTTATTGTTAACAATAGCAGGAGGCTGAATATTAAGTAGGAAAGCCAATATACTTGAGTTAGCAAGCTTACATTGTATCACTTCCACCGAGAGAATATTTTACCCTGATAGATTGTGTCATTGGATTAAACATCCTCACAAGGGTTAAATAAACCAATATTATAGTTGATATTTGTTATAAGGAGCATCAGAGACTGTTCATGATTACTAATTTTAGAATTCAGTAAACTGTAACATTTGAAATTTTTCTTTTGCAGGTTTTATTGATTTCATAGTAGAGCCAACATTTTCTCTTCTGACAGACACAACGGAGAAAATTATTATTCCTCTTATAGAGGAAGATTCAAAAACAGAAAATTCTTATGGAGCAAGCAGGTTTGATGTTTTCTTTTTTGTATCATTTTTTCATATTAGTGATGTTTCATAACCTTTTAATTATGATTCACTTTAGCATTTTTTGCATAGGCAAAAAAATTCTTACAAGAATTATTGGACATTATTGCCACCTGGTGGCTGTGTATTATATTGCCTATGCCTTTGAAATAACTTCATGTCTGTTACAAAAAAATATCAAAGTATTAAGAAGTATATTAGAATGGTATTAAATACCAAAGAGAAAAAATTATTGAATTTTTATTGAGGATATATGTATTGTAACCTGGGTATCTAATACATCTAATTGTGTTAGATTTCTTATAAACAAATCAATCACAGCCCACTTGTCTATCTTGAAAGATGCTTTTATCAAAGTTAGCCTTTTAAATGACATGAATGCAATGAATCTATATGACATGTTACAGTAAAGTTCGTTATATACACAACTTACGTTGTTTCAAACTAGATTTTTTTCATTGATAAATTTGTTAAGGGATAGTATTTAAAACTTTCAATTGTAGAAAAATCATACTAAATTCTTACCCATCTGAACACACAGCTTTGCCTAATAGCATACCAGAAGGCTCCCCAAATGTTGCCCTAAGGAGGAAACTGAGGGAATGTTCTACCTGAGAAAGAGTCAGGTCAGCTGGAGACTAACTGGTGGAGGGAGAAACAGGTGCCATTACCCACGTTGGGCTCCAGAATTGTGATGCCCTTTTGTTGATGTTTGTCAATGGACTCACTACTAAGTCAGCTCATCCCAAGTTTCTGCCGCCCGCATCAGCCTCTTCACCCTGTAATGCATTACACGAGCACCCCAACTGCTGCTCTGGGAGTCTCTGACAGAGTCTCTGGCCTTCTCCAGGCTATAAGGAAAGGAGGGAGGCGAGTGTCCCTAACAGGTGCTCAACACTGGGCCGAGCACCTGCCAGCCTGCTTCTCCAGCTGGTTTTGTCAAGGGTTCCAGGCTTTGCTCCCTCATTCCATATCCCAATCGCAGTATGTTCTGGTTTCTTTGATTGCTACTGTTAGCTTAAGCACCTTCATGTTTTTGTACACTGCCGATTCAATTTAGACGATCAAATAAGAAAGGCACCGTGAACGATGGCTCCTGTTCCCCAGACTACTCCCTCGCATGCGTGGACCTGAAGAGCTTCAAGAACAGCCTGGTTGACATCATCCAACAGAACAAAGAGCGATGGAAAGAGTTAGCTGCTCAAGGTACAGTTGTTACGAAGCCTTACTGCCACCTCTCTCTGTCTTACCTCCTCTGAGATTTTGGGTTTTTTCCTCCTGGTTTTATGCTTTTATAAAGTATGCGAGTCCTTGGTGGTATTTGGAACTTAGCTACGCTTTGATTATTCTTAGGGAAGTAAATCTGTTAAAGAAAAAGAGATTCTGCTCTGTTTATGCTACGTGGACTGTAGAAGAGTGTCGGTGAGCGTCAGTGACGTGGACATAGAGAATGGCCAATGAAAAGCTGGCAAGCCTGCTAGAGGCTTTTATGTTGCCTTAGAAATGTAGCACCTAGTGTCATAGATTTGGTATCAGGTTCTTTTTCTTCTTTCAATTTTACTAAGTTGCTTTTTTGTCTGACAGTTTCATTCAGGAGTTGGAAAAGTCATCTGTAATTTATGACCTGAAAAACAAATAATAGAGCTAGCTCTAGTTATGTCTGACTCAAATAAATTAGTCCAATTCATTTACAGAGTATGTGAGTTAATGTCCATCATTCATTAACTTTAATGCAGGAAATTAGCTTTCAGATTTCAGATCTGGCCCCTGCCTTCTCTCACCACCCCCCGTGGTTCTGTCTGGCCCCTGCTTTCCCTCACACCCACCCCCACCCCCTGCCACCCACCATGCTTCTGTCTGGCTCATGCTCTATATTCCTTGCACAGTGCACTCTGGCAGTTTCTCAAAACACCCAGGGTCTTTGTAGTGTTTGCTTCTGCAGTCAGGAATTCTCTTGGATCTCTCTGTAAAGCTGATTCCTTCTTGATTGGCAGGTCTGTTTTAACTTCTAATTTGAAAAACACAACATTTAATAACCCATTTAACAATTCCTATATAGAGTTATATACTATTGCTATTTTACAGATAAGGAAACAAAAGCAGAAGACAGTTTTGTGACTCGCTCCAAATCTCACAATTAGTAAGTGCAGGAATTAGAATTCATTCTTTCCAAATGCAGGGCCCTGAAACACCCCAAAGGGACACCCCCTTTGACTACTATTCTATTCCCCCCATTAGATCCCAGTTTAGTCACTTCACAGTGATATCACTAATCCATAATCCATACTTCCACATTTCCTTCCTTACTTATCATGTCTTCCACATGGAAATATCCAGTCCACAGAAGTCCATGATCTACTGTTTTCCAGGGCATCTTCAGTGACTAGCACAGCACTAAGTAACAATAAGTGCTCTGCAAATATTCATTTAATTAAATAGTTAATTAATCCTGGAAGATGCCATATATTTCTCCACCTCTGCTATTAAAAAAATAAAAGAAATAATAATCTAATGCCTTTATCTTAGCATGTAACTCACATTTCCCCATCTATGAAGTTCTTACTAATTAGAAAATTTTAAATGCATAAGCAACAGTAGATAATAGTAAGGCTAATCAAGTAACTATCTTTCCACCAAATAACACAAACTCCATAGAAAACTTTGTCTTTGATATTTCAAAAAAAACACAGTTAGAAAATACTTATATTTAACAAAAATTTAAAATTCGCCCTTGAAACTCAAGAAGAAAAGAATGGCTGGTTTTTAACAACAGTGTTTTGCAAAACCAAGCCAGTGCGGGAAGACTCTTTCGAAGCATCTTCTATGTCTGAGCAGTTTCTCAGCCACCAACAATGCATGGAGGGTTGTCTTTGCCCTAGATGGCCTTTAACTGCTAGGATCTTTCTGTTAAATCCTGCTGGTCTACCCCTCATCCCAAACTGGGACCTCAAACTCAGGCTTGAAAACCTGTGAGTTTTCCCCATTTTCTTCAAAGTGAAATCCCTCGTTTCCTGTAGGAGAAACCTGGGATTACTGCACTCTCCTCCCATTCCAAATTGAGTCTACCCCAGCCATTTCCAAGCGGGGGCTGGCAGAAGGGAGCTTGGGCATAGTTAGCTTCAGGCCAGAAGGTCATAGCTTCCTGCTGTTCTTGAATCTCCAGCAATTTTTCATGAGTAAATGCTTCTCAAATTGTTGTGTTGCCTTGGTTAATTTCCAGTGGATGGAATAGTTAATATTTTCCAATTTTATACTTGATTTCTATGGAGAGGAAACACTCAAACTCTCTACATCCTGGAACAGGAAGTCCTCTTTCTCCACAATGGTTTTTGAGAAAATCAAGTGAGTTGATTTATATAATCTACTTAGAATAGTAGCACTACATGAGTTGTTGTTCTTACTGTAGTTCAAGCCTGTCAAGCTCAAAGGCTTACACAGGCCAAATAAACAATGCTTAAGTTTATGTGGGCCACAAAAAAACCCAAAAGCTTCAATTTTCATAGAAATGTAGTTTATTTCGATAGAGACATGCTGACTACAAAGGGCTGAAATAAGTGAGTAATCATTAACATAAAATAATAGAACATTTTCATAAAATTAATGTTTTTATTGAACATTAACATACCAGGCACTGAATGACTGCACAAATTAATAAGCATAATGCAAATAAACCTATTTTTCTTGTTCTCCAAAAGCAAAATATTCCCTGTTGTGCACACCAAACAAGTCAGTCCAAGACTACTGACGTGGCAAGTGGCTGCTAAAATATTTGCTGCTAGTATTAGTGGAGAGAAATGGTGTGCCTGTGCTAAGGAAAATGGATGCAACACGATTATAATAAGTCATTAGCGAACATTGTAGTTCATTTTTAATAATTATGTATAACAAGATGTAATAAAAATTAAGTTATGAAATTTTGATTAAAACATTTCTTACATACTGTTATGTTGGCTGGGCTGCAAAAATATTGGTTATGGGCCATATGCAGCCTGTGGGCTGCAAGCTTGACATGTTCGCTGTAGTTTTTACTGTTCTGTCAGTATTTTAGGAATTGGGGATATGGTAGGAAACAAAAAAGATAATAATTCCCATCCTCATGAAAGAGGGAGTGGAAGTTAGGAGCAGGATTGAAATTTTTAATAAGGAGGCCAGGAAAGACTTCACTGAGAAAGGGATAATTTAAGTAAATACATGAAGGAAGTTAGAAAGAACTCTGGGAAGATCTGGGTAAAGGATGGGAAATATACATTTTCAGACAGAGCAAATAACCAGCAAAACATCTGGGAGGTCAAGCTTGCCTGGCCTGAAAAAATAACAGGAGGCAAATGAAGTTGAAGGAATGAAAGGAGGCAAATGAAGCTGTACCCATGGGAGTAATGCAGGCAGTATGGTAATTGGGTAGCACTGCACATCACTGGTTTTGGCCAAAGAGAGATAGGTAGCCAAATTTATAGACTTTTGAAGAAGAAAAATTAAGTGGTCTGAATGGAAGTTATAAAAGGATCACTCTGGCTACAGAATGGAAAATATTCTCCTCTTTGGGAGGCAAAATGAAAACAAGGAGGCCAGAAAAGAGGATGTTTGCTCATAACCCAATAGAAAGAGGGGGGTTAGATCAAGTGGCAGTGGGGAGGGAAAAGTGTCAACTCTGGATACATAGAGATGGTGGCTTAAGCCAGTATGCATGAGTAGGAAGAGACAGGAGAAAGAGACGAATCTGCCAGGCTTGTGTGGATCAGAAGCATCCAGCTATGAACCAGGAGGTCGAGGTTTGATTCCTGATCAGGACACTTACCTGGGTTGCAGGCTTGATCCTCAGTAGTGAGCATGCAGGAGGAAGCCAATTGATAAATCTCTCTTATCACTGATGTTTCTCCCTCTCCCTCTCCTTCCTCTTTGAAATCAATTAAAAACTCAATCATAATAAAAGCATAATATGCTGATTAGACTGGAGGTCCTTCTGGACGAAGCTGGGGCTACAAGGGAAGCCCGGGTCCCGGGTGCCAGAGGGAAGCCAGTGCCGGCAGCTGGGGGAAGGAAGGCCTACTCTTGCGGGAACTCCATACATCGGGCCTCTACTATGTACATAAAATACATGTAAAGATATTGGATTCGGGATAGATTTTGAAAACAGAACTGATAGGATTTGTTAGATTAGATGTGGAATATGAAATAAAGAGTCAAAAAGGATGTCAGGACTTTAGGTTTTCTTACACATTGAGTATATGTAAATTTATATAATTATTTTTGTAGAACAGATTGGCATCTCTAGCAAAGCTGAAGATGCACATGCCATATTTCCCAATAATTTCACTTTCATATTTTTACCCTAGAGAAACTTTTGCTCATGTACATCAGAAGACATGAGCAAAATGTTCATAGCAGCATTGTGTATGAGTGTAAAATACCTGAAAAAATGAATTCATAATCTGTGGCATATTCATATTATGGAATAACTGCTAGGATAAATGAATTTTAGCTGTGAGCATCCCAAACTTAGGAAGTCACCAACAATGCTGAGCAAAATACACAAGCTGCTATAATATAGAAAGATACTACTGATAGAACATTTTAAAAATTTATAAGCTAAATAATAAATTTAAGAACATACATGATAAAAGAATGATGGAGGTAACATTCAGAATCTAGGAAGAAGATTGAGAGATTTATTTAGGAATTAGTAATATTTTATTTCTTGGTTAGGTGTCAAACACACAAATATTTATTTTATTATATGGTTTTACCTACCATATATGCTTTATATATGTACATATAATCCATTTGTGTGAATTGCTGCATATATATATATATATATATATATATATATATATTTGCTTAAGTACACTGAACCTGAAAGTTCATGATAATTGCATGAGATGAGAATAAGCAGGTCATCTGATGCTTAGAGCTTTGAATATTAATTCAATTTTGAGGCTCTGAACAGAATCCTGGATAGTTGGCCATTATCATATTAGCCTTGAAACTATATTTTAGGATATCTCGAAAATATCCCACAATCCTAGAGCTGTGGAAAGTGTGACTGCTTGGTCTCCAAAGAATATAGCTCTTGGGTCATCAGTTTTAACAAAAACAAACAAACAAATAAATAAATAAATAAATAAATAAAACAGCACTTTTATTATACAGTAATTTTATTCACCAGCCCTTCTATTAAGAATCTGGGAACATCTCTCTAAGGATGTTGTACGGAAACCCACTCCTTTTTGACATGAGGCCTTTTCAAAAACTTAAACACACTTTCCTCCATCCAGAATGTGTTACTTTTTTAGTTAAATCTTACAGAATGAGGAAAATGTTTTCATAACATACTCAGCATCCCTCAGTATCTCAAGTTTTTGCCCAATCTGAACCTTTTCCTGTGATTTAAGACCAGATAGGACTTTTTAGAAAGATGTGTGTGTGCCTCTTTCTAGTGAGGCAGTTGGAGGGAAATAGTGATAAAAGTTACTCTTTTTGCCAAAACCGGTTTGGCTCAGTGGATAGAGCGTTGGCCTGTGGACTGAAGGGTCCGAGGTTCAATTCCGGTCAAGGACATGTGCCTTGTTTGTGGGCACATCCCCATTAGGGGTGTGCACGAGGCAGCTGATCGATGTTTCTCTCTCATCAATGTTTCTGACTTTCTATCCCTCTCCCCTCTTCTCTGCAAAAAACAAAACAAAACAAAACAAAAAAAACAAATCAATAAAATATTTTTTAAAAAAGTCACTCTTCTTTTCTACCTATGAAATCTCAGGCAAAGCATAGCCTCAAAAATTGTGACTATTGGGAACACAATATCTACCCAAATGAAGGAGCAGACATTCCCATAAATCCTGGCCCGGTCTCCAGTTACACTGCAGAGCCATGAAGATCTATGATGCAGCTTTGAGAGCAAGGCACCTAAGGAAGTGCAAAAAAAAAGAAAAAGCACATTTGCCTAAACTGGTGGCAAATGGGTGATAGATGCCTAATTAACAACCAAGGAAATCACACACAGAAAAGTGTGCATTTTAAGTGCCATGTAAATGTAGCTCCTTTTCATTGGTGGTCCCATCCTCATATGTCATGAGGAATATTTTCTGAGGTTGTGATGGGGAAGGGGGGTAAGTGCATGCTAATGAACTAGGAAAGAGGCATATATATTTAGAGCAGCCTCTCAATGGCAAACACAAATATCTGTTTTTTCTTACAGTAAATGCATTAGCTTTTGTAAGCCATCTGAGAATTTGGTTCACCTTTAGATGCAAGAATTCCAAATTGAATCAGGCCCACCAAATTCACCTTGACAGGAGCAAAAGCTACCCACCAACCCCCAGATCTGCTTTCTATCCCAACTTCTGAAGGAGAATGTGTTCTTGAGAAACACTAGTTATGTCCTAGAATGGAATCTGGGTGCTCAGCCTAGAATGGAATGCAGTATGTTTCTCACTATGCTGGGCACTTTTCTGATTTATTTGATATTGATTCAAATCCCAAAATACTAGGCTCAAAGAAGAGAAGACATGAGAAAAGGAGACAACGTGGGAACTGAGTTGCTACTGGATTTGCATTGTGCACGAATCCCAGCTGTTTAGAACCAGCAGGAAAGCTAGAGCTAGCTGAAGGCAAGCTTGACATTTGAGAATATGTATTAAAATTTTTGAACACAAAGTGCTTTCTTGTTTCTTTTTATAACTTATTTCCTACATAATCGCTTTAAGTCATAGAATATGTTCAACATGATATCATCCATTTGAATTTTTTGAGACCTGGTTTTGACTTAAGTAGCTCATATGTGCCACCTGAAAGGAAAAAAATAAATAAATTACCATTTTTGAGTAGGCTTACTTTTATATTAATTTGGGGAATATTGTCATCTTTATGAGATTGTCTTCCTATTCATACATATATCATTGTGCATAGATCTTTTTTCATGTTACTCCAAACATTTATTTTTTCTTAATAATAATAAAAATAATGATAGAAAATTCTTATTAGTGTTATTAGATGTTAGCTATTATAGTAAACATATACTGCATAGGGCAAAAGTAGGTTTATGATTGTGAGTACATAAAACATAGTTTATTCTTATATTAGTTATTGCATTATTTTTCATATGAAAAACTGTAAACCTACTTTTGCTCCACACTGAACTGTATTATGTAATCACTTAATATTTAAATTATGAATATACTTTGTTGGAATTCCCATCAGTATTTCATATTTGTTGTAGCTTTTGTAAATGGCTATTTCTTGTAGGTGTATATAAATATATTTGCTTTTGAATACTTGTTTTCTGTAAGTAATGGCAGTTTCTTCTTTCCCAAATGTATATCTTTTATGATTGTCTTCCTTGTGTCCACTTCACTAGCAAGCTTATCCAGAACATTCTGAAATGGTAGTAGTTTTGACATTCAGCCTGTCTCTGAATTTAAAGAGGTATTTAATGTTTCACCATTAACAGTGATATTTCTTAATTTCTTTGATCTCTTTATGAGCTTAATTATATTCCCATCAATAAGTAATTTGTTAAGAAAATATATTCTTTTTTGTAGCTTTAAAAATAATTCACATGATTTTTTCAATTGATTCATGTAGTGAATTATATTAATATATTTTTTAATGTTGAATCACCTTGTATTCTTTGAGTAAACCCATCTGAATTATGATGTATTAACTTTTAAAAATTATTTTTGCTGACTTTTAAAAAATCTATATTTATGAGTGAGATTAACCTGTCATTTCACTTTTTCATACTGACTTTGTTTTGTTTTGGTATTGAGGTCATACTCACGTCATAAAATGAGTTGGAATTTTAAAATTCTACCACCTCTCAGAATTTCAGATAAGGGGACATGACAAAGGTCTCTTCTACTTCTGGATCCCTGAGTTATTTCCAAAACCTTTCACACTTTTCACTCAAAATGTGATAGGACTAGCAAAGCCAGGGTCCTGTGTCAGAGGCTATAAGTATCTAGCCCTCTTTTATCAGCCAACTTTTCTGTCTTCCTTTGGGTTCCATAGGTTGGAAAAAATATTGCCACTAGAAAAATAAGAAATTAAACCTCTCTCATCACCAACCTGAATTATCCCCTTATCATAATTGCTTCTCTTGGAGAAAACTTCAGTCCATATCCAGTGAATCAGAAACCTAGAGATCTTCTGGAGGTGTGGGTGGGAAGATAGAGTTTGACTAAGTATTTTCCAAGAAACTTTGTGCCATACTCAGACATGGCTTTTGAATATGATAATTAAGATTTTATCCTTTTGTTTCTGGGTACTTCCATAATGACACCTATGTTTACTTGTTCAAATGAGTGTGGGCCATGGTAACAAACAGTGATAATAAAACCAGACTAGTTAATAGTTCACAGTATCAGCTCATCAATAAAGCAAATAACCTTTGTAGTTCTTTCACAAAAAAAGAAATTAAAATAATATGATTATTTAATTAATGTTATTAAAACAATATTGCTAGATTAACATTTATTATTTGTCACCATTTTGATGGAAGAAAAGATTATAGCTTACTTTTTCTTTTAATTTGAATAATTTGAAATAATATATGCAAAGCTGTGTTCATAGCAGTGTTATTTACAATAGACAAGATTTGGAAACAGCCCAAGTGCCCATCAGTAGAAGAACAGATACAAAAAAAAAAGCTGTGGGACATTTACACAATGGAATATTACTCAGCCATAAACATGGAGGAAATCTTACCTTTTGTGACAGCATGGATGGACCTGGAGAGTATTATGCTAAGCGAAATAAGCCCGTAAGAGAAACACAAGGTGCTATATGATTTCACTGTATGTGGAATCTAATGAACACAAACTAGCAAACAAAATAGAAACAGACTCATAGATACAGGTAATAGACTGATAACTGTCAGAGGGAGAGAGAGTTGGGGGCTGGGTAAGAAGGATGAAGTGATTAAGCAAAGAAACAAACTCATGGCCACAGACAACAGTATGGTGATTAACAGAGGGAAGGAGATGGGAGAGTGGCTCAGATAGTTGGATCATTATCCTGTGCACTGAAAGGTTTCCAGGTTCAATTCCCCACGAGGGCACATGCCTGAGCATCAGGCAGGTTCGGATGCAAGTGGAGGGCAGCCAATGCATTACTTTATTTTTTGAAGTTCAACATAGTTTATCTGCAGTTCACAAAGATAGGTAAAAATAGAACACTTCTGTGCATTTAAATGAATGCAGCAAAGGGGGTGGGGAGCAGGGAATTTCATTAGCTCACGGTCAAGCACAGATTAGAATCTGACCAGTGCCACGGAGGCAAGCTGTACTGGGAAGCAACAGCGTGTCCCTTGGTAATGATGTTCCTTACATTTCTGTCTTGGGTCATACAGCTCTTCCCTGAAATTTTTGCCTTCTACTCCCAGGAAAGTCAGTGGACTTTCTTTCTATCTTTATCCTGTTCTTTCCTCCTTGGGGAATGCAATTCTTGGATTCTGGGATCCCCTCATCCACTCTACTCATTAAAATTCTACCAAGGATTTTAATTAAAATGCATTATCTAAAAAGCCTATCACTTCTTTATATAAGCATAGATATCTTATTCATATTATAGTATAAGTACTTATATTTTGCCTTGCATTTTCAAAATGGTAAAAAAGAAAAAAAAGGTTTTCAAGAGAAAGCTACCAAAAATTAGTGTTAAAATAGAAGGGGGAGTGGAGAAGAGAAGATTCAGGGTTTCCCATTCCACATGCCTGATAGAGATTCTGACATTCCCCTTTGAGGTCCGGACCATCTCTCCACCCAGCCACTGTGTCTTATGAAATATTTGATTGGAGTGTGTTGTACAGTTTAAACTATGGAGCCTGAAAAAAAAATTGAGGATGAGTAATGAGATTATTCCAACACTATTTACAGAGGCCTACTATGTGCAACACAAATGCCTACATATTTTTTTCAGAGGCTACAAATATCCTGTTAACTCTCACAATATTTACTCATATTGCAAAGTAAAATTAGAACAAGGAACTAGGTTTGGAGTGTCAGAAAACAGCAAGAACAGATGTTGAACAAGAGGAGGATTTGGAAGGAATATCTTTACACTTAGTTTTCTCATTGGCCATTTATCATCTGTTTGTTTTTTAGATCTTTTGGCTAATAAATAAAAATAATTACAACATAGTGGTTAATATCATTTAATTTATACAGACTCACTGTTACAATCAGATTTCCATAGTTTAGAGTCAATTCTCTATGTAACACTGACTGAGCTCTTGTGCCCTGACTAATAATGGAACCTACAACCTTGGCATATGGGGATGACTACCCAGCCAGGGCAGAAAATGCTCTCAAGAAAAGAGATTTTAGTTAATCTAGCAAACTTGGTTTACGGCAACTTATTTATTTCCTTGTGACTTAATGCATTAATAAGAAAGCACATATATTATTACTAGAGGCCCAGTGCATGAAATTCATGCATGGGGGGCGGAGGATGTCCCTAAGCCCAGCCTGCACCCTCTCCAATCTGGGACCCCTCGAGGGATGTCCGACTGCCCGTCTAGGCCCGATCCTGGTAGGATCAGGCCTAAATGGGCAATCAGACATCCTTCTCACAATTCAGGACTGCTGGCTCGCAACCACTCGCTTGCCTGCCTCCCTGATTGCCCCTAACCACTTCTGCCTGCCAGCCTGATCACTCTCTAACTACTACCCTGCCAGCCTAATTGATATTTAACAGCTCCCCTGCCAGCCTGTTTGTCCCTAACTTCCCTCCTCTGCCAGCCTGGTCACCCCTAACTGCCCTCCCCTGCAGGCTTGATCATCCCCAACTGCCCTCCCTTGCAGGCCTGGCCTGGTCCCTCCACTCACCTCCCCTGCTGGCCTGATCACCCATAACTGCCCTCCCTTGCAGGGCCTAGAACCTCCAATGGTCCTCCCCTGCTGGCCATCTTGTGGTGGCCATCTTGTGTCCACATGGGGGTAGAATCTTTGACCACATGGGGGCAGCCGTCTTGTGTGTTGGAGTGATGGTCAATTTGCAAATTACTCTTTTACTAGTTAGGATAGAGGCCTGGTGCATGGGTGGGGGTCAGCTGCTTTTCTCTGAAGAGTGTCCCAGATGAGGGTAGGGGTTCCCTTGAGGTGAGGGGTGGCCTGTACAAGGGGCCTGTGGGGGTTTGCAGGCCGGACACACCCTCCAGCCACCCAAGTGTTGGCCCTGATGTCTGGGATTAATCTAAGTCTACAATTGAAACTTTGTAGCCTGGAGTGAAGCCAAGCCTTCTGCTCACTCTGTGGTGGCAGCCATTTCTGTTTGAGACTTTGTAACCTACAGTGGAGGCCTAGGCCGGCAATGGCAGGCTGACAGCTTGGCTTCCTCCATTGCCAGGGAAACCCAAGCCTCTGTTCTCTCCAGTTCAGTGGCTGCCGCCATTTCTGTATCTTTTATAATTGAAATGTTGTAACATTGAGTGGAGGCCTAGGCTCACAATGGCAGGCGGAAAGCTTGGCTTCCTCTGTTGCCAGGGAAACCCAAGCCTTCCTCCGGCTCTCAGTGTTGGCAGCCATCCTGGTTGGAGTTTATTTGCATAATCTGCTCCTGATTGGCTTGTGGGCATGGCTGGTGGGCATGGCTTGTGGCTGTGGCAAAGGTACGGTCAAATTTGCATATTACTCTTTTATTAGATAGGATATTCATACAACTAGGATAATTTAAATATGCTATAATATTTTTTAATGTCAGTAGAATCCTTTGTATTCCTTTCTATTTTATTTATTATACAATTTATTTTGAGAAAGCCATAGTTTCACCAAACTAAAAGAGGTGCCCATGATTAAAAATGTTTAAAACCTTGGGCTATATGGATGTTTCTCAAGGCATTTTACAAGGATAACCCTTGAGCCAAAATTATCTTTAGTAGATTAAATAATGCAAATCATTTCTTCTTCTATAGCAGAATATTAGGTCAAAATGATATGAGTCTCTTTTTTTATGAAAGTCTAAGGGTTACTTCCACATGGTATTATCCAAGTTAATTGTAAAGGATTCTACAATTAAAGAGTTATTAACTAAAAGTAACGTGATTAGGATTTGCTGAGGATGATGGTATTTTCTTAAGCCATCTGGCTCCCATGTAATTGCTTGGCAATGTTGTGTATGTGCTCCTGAAAACATCTAAAATTTTACAATTTTTAAAGGAAAACACTTTGTTTTCAGTGCTGCAAAATTCTTGTCTTGAGTTGCTCATAGCTTTTACTTGCTGCTGTTCTAATTACATGTTTAGAATTACTCTTGGATGTTATCTGTGTATCATTTTGGTAATTTATTTTTGTAATTACTGCATTGTAGGCATTTGATGATTTCGTTCCTTGTCCACTCTTTTGCTACTGGTAAGCTCATTATCAACTAGATATAAGAGCATTTGGTAGTACATGGACCTCTGTGTCCTTTGCCCATTGTAAAAACTCTCTGAAAAATTTTAGAATCGGAGAATTAATTACTTATATTCCTTTCTGTGTATCACTTCCACCCTGTTCTGTTTTTAGTTTATTTTGTGGGTTTTTCTTTTCTTTTATTTTTTTTAAAATATCTTTTTATTGATTTCTTTTTTTTAAGTTTAAATTTTTTTTAATTACAGTTGACATTCAACATTATATGAGTTTCAAGTGTGCATAGTACATTTATATAACTTACAAAGTGATCCCCTTGATAAGTCCTGCATCCATCTGGCATGATATTGTTATTTTTTATCTTTATTGTTCAGTTTATTAACTACATTGTTCCCTTTTTTTTCACCCTATATTTCCCCTCCACCTGGTACCCATCCCACCCTCTGCCCTCACCTCCCTCCACTGTCCTCTTCCATAGTTGCATGATTTTTGTCCAGTCTCTTGCTGCACTTCCCACACCCCCTTTCTCCCCAAGAGTTGGCAGTCCATTCCCTCTCTATGTCCGTGATTCTGTTATATTCACCAGTTTATCCTGTTCATCAGCTTATTAATTCACTTGATTTTTAGATTCATTTGTAGATAGATGTGTATTTGTTGTTCCTAATTTACACTTTTATCTTTTTCTTCTTCCTCTTCTTAAAGAATATTTTTCAGCATTTCATATAGTATTGGTTTGGTGGTGAAGAACTCCTTTAGCTTTTTCTTATTTGCGAAGCACTTCATCTGACCTTCAATTCTGAATGATAGCTTTGCTGGATAGAGTAATCTTGGTTGTAGATTCTTGCTGTTCATCACTTTGAATATTTCTTGCCTCTCCCGTCTGGCCTGCATCATTTCTGTTGAGAAATCCGCTGACAATCATATGGGTGCTCCCTTATAGGTAAGTAACTGTTTTTCTCTTGCTGCTTTTAATATTCTCTCTTTGTCTTTTGCTCTTGGCATTTTAATTATGATGTGCCTCGGTGTGGTCCTCTTAGGGTTCCTATATATTGGGGTTCGATGCGCTTCTTGGACTCCTAAATCAATTTCTTTCACCAGGTGTGGGAAGTTTTCGGTCACTGTTTCTTCAAATAGGTTTTCATTGTCTTGCTCTCTCTCTTTTTCTGGCACCCCTATAATTCGGATGTTGGTATGCTTGAGGTTGTCCCAGAGGCCCCTTACACTATCTTCAATTTTTTGGATTCTTTTGGTTTCTTGCTTTTTCAGCTGAGTGGATTTTACCTCCTTGTATTTCAAATCTTTAACTTGGTTCTTGGGGTGCTCCAGAGCACTTTTAGGTCTTTGTATAATATTTTTTGTTTCAGTCAGTGTATGCTTAATTTCTGGTTGGTCCTTTTTCACATCCTTGAGAGTCTCCTGTATATCCTTGAGAGTCTCCTTCATTTCCTTGTAGGACTCATTTATTTCCACGTTGGTCTTGATCATTTCCTTGCAGGTCTCGTTCATATCCTTGAGGGTCTTGTTCATTTCCTTGTAGGACTCATTCATTTCCTTTGTGGTCTTGCTTATTTCCTTATAGGACTCGACCTTTTCTAGAAGCCTCTTTAAAAGCCCTATAACCGTGGTTTTGAATTCCATGTCCAGTCGTTTTTTTCCCTCAATTTCTCTCACATCTGATTTCTTTCCATGTCTCTGCATGGTGGCTGCTTCCCTGAGTTGGTCAATTAGCTTTGTGTGGTAGACTTCCTACTAGGGACAGTGGCTCAGCCTCCCCAGTTACCTGAGGTGGATATGGGTTGCACAGTCTTGCTGAAGTTAAGCTCAGGTTAATGGTTGTTAGCACTTGGAGGGGTTGACCTCCAGGCCAATTGTCTGTGAAGCTCAGCTGTGCTCAGGTTGGATGGGCGGTGACTCTGGGCCAAGCAGACAGTGTTAGCTCCACCGTATGCGGCCCCGGGGACTCTATGTCGGTGGCAATGGCCGCCAGCACCTCTGAGAGAGAGCCGCTGCTGAGCTCCACTGGCTGCCGGGGAATTCAGACTTTCCTCAAATTAGTCTGCACACCCAATGTCTCACCCAGGGTTGTAAAACAAAGCAGACTGACGGTTTCCCGAATGAGAGGGCAAGTCACAGAGCACTCTCTGCGAAGTCACGCAGCTGAGGTGTTCATGCAAGCTGCCTTCTCCACAAGCCGGGAGACCCTGCAGCACCCGAGCTTCGGCGTGCCATCCCACTGTCCAGTTTTCACCCCGTGTGATAGTGGGTTCTCTGGACTTCGCCCAGAGCTAGAGAATCAGTTCAGTGGGACGTCTTTGTCTCCCCGTTTGAGAAAACTGGCTGGTTTTCAGCCACCCACCCTCTCCGCTGGCGCGCGCTCCAAACCTCTCTCCGCACAAATCTTTCAACACTGTCCGCCACTACTCCTCCGAGTCACAGTGTCTTATTTTCACTTTTATTTGTGGAATTTTCACTCGGCCAGCTTTCTGGTGATTCTGAAAGGTGTTTGTTCTTTCGTTAAGTTGTAGTATTAAAATTGCTGAGTATGACAGCAAGATAGGTGTTTTACCTATGCTGCCATCTTGGTTCCTCTGGAGTTTTTTTTTTTTTCTAATCTAGTAATAAGGAACAGGATAAAAAAGCAGAAGTTTAAGCCAAGACTCTGATATAATAAATATCAGAAACAAACTGACTTGAGGGTAAAAAAATTCAAAGTAGTTACAGAAGCTAATTGTAGGATGCTTAAAGCCTCACCCAACTCAAGTAGTGAAAGGGTCAGGTTGATAGTTGGATAAGGATTTTTGAGGCAGGTTTCTTCAATGGGCTCTCTGGGAAAGATGTAGACATGCTTCTCTCTTCATCTCAAATCAAGAGAACAGAGCTTCACCAGAACCATAGGGGAGCTAGAAGTCAAGGAGATTTGGGGAATGGAGTCCAGTTCTTACATGAGAAATATAGTTAAATGGTCACTGATGAGCCAAAGTAGACTCCAGCCTTTCCTCATGTCTCTAATAGAAACATTTGCCTCACAAGTGTTTCATGTGAACCAAATATGTCCCTCCCATATTTGAAAGGTGATAGCACCTCAGCAGTCAGAAGCTGGAAAGGTAGGAACAAATTTCCCAGAAGCCGTGGACATTGAAAAGGAACCATCATTCTAGGTGCCCATGCCAAGGTGGAGAAAGGCTCTAGCCATTGTCCTTGGCAAGAAGTCCCTGAAGAGCCCCTGAATGTGCTCACAGAAGAATGAGCTCCAAACACTGACAGTGGAGAAACTTTGCTGCCCCTCTCAGCCCTCTTCTCTCCTTTCTCCTGCTCAGGAGGTGGTGTAGCCATTTGGGGAAGGGTATAAGAAATATCAACCATGTCCCAACCCCCACACCTTTTCTGGGCTCTCCAACAAACCCAATGTTTAAAAAAATTTTTTTTCTTTATTTAAGATTGATCTGTATTTATGTGATCAGAGCTTCTAATATCTGAGTTCAGACTTTGGCAACTTAATGTATAAAAAAATCACACAATTTTTTTGTTATCTAAGAATGACCCAAAAAATCTTGATACTACCTGAAATTTTTATCCTGGTACAAAAGATAAGTTGTCCCCATTGAATATATTTTTAAAGTAGGAGACAAAATAAATCTGCTTTGTGGTAACACTTCCTGAGTTTATATGTTTACTAATTTTATAACTTCGGTAGAAAATCTGTGGCAATTGAAATCATGCAGTCTTACAATATATGTTAAGGAATTCTCTCAAAGTTAATTGGTGCAAAGTTTAACTGTTAACATATTTTTCAATCAAATGTCAGACAGAAAGAGTAGTTGCTTATGTACCACTATTTCGTGAAATAGCCAGATAGTTTGAGTAATTGATTCAAAAATTAATTTCTGTGACTTGTTTACTTTCTTATATTGTAAGCTCTTTTAACTGTATATTTTGCTTCATATTTCTGTTTTTGATAGATTACTTGCTACCTTTCTTGAAATTTTGGAACAGTTTTTATGCAAATGTTTTTCTTCTTCCTGAAGGTTTATATGGAAGCCAAGTGATTCTAAGATTATAAATTTCATTAGTTTGCTTTGGCAGATTGTTTTATCTTAAACATTACTCTTCTCGTAGGCTCATTTGTTTTAAATTCATAACAACTAAGCAATGTGTGCTAAAAGACACTGATCATTAGAGGATTGTTTAAAAGAATTTGTTTCAATTAAAACTATTCAAGAAAAACGTATGTAATTTTTACATTTGATTTAATAGATGTTTAAACATATCTCTTCACTTCTGTATTCCCAGATTAAACTGCAACTTCACAAAGTTGTGTAATGGCCAGAAGATGATGTGTTATACTTTGTAAATCCCACAAGCTGAAAAGAAAATGTTCGCTATCTTTGGAGAAATGTGCCACAAAATCCATTGTATAATATTCTTCAACATTTTACAAATTGCTTCAGTTTCCCGACCTTGCTCATTTTTTTCACAGGCCTATTTTGATTTTGTTTGCTTGTTTTCTAGGTGAACCTGACCTTCGTAAGAACTCAGAAGGTCAAGTAAATGCTGAAGAAAAACGTGCTGAAACACATTCATAGGTTTAAAATACAATAATGGCTTCTGTCGTTTTAAACATGAGAGGTAAGTATTATTTTTAGATAAGAAACCTAATTTCTGAAATGAATGGTTTATAGAATGTCACTGGAGACAAAGTTATTTAAATGGCCTCCCAGATTCTTTTTAGAAAAATTTCTGTTTTCTATCTTCTGAAGCAATATCTTAAATATTTACCTTTTCAAAAGTTCTTAATTTGCTTTCCAATATAAATTACTTTCTGAGACATTTTAGCCCTTCAAAAATAATAGGCTATAGTCAATGGGGAGATTTAATCCTGATTTATTTTTCTTCTTCATGTAGAAAATGTAAAAGTTTACAACAAGTGGTCATAACAAAGCAAGTACATATTATGAAGGAAATATCAGCTAAAATCTGTGGACATGTGCCTCAATGGTTCTCTTAAAATTTCAGCTTCTAGAGCTTGCCTTCAGTCTACCAAATTGTTAAGTCTGGGAGTGATGCCTTAGAAGTCTGAATTTTTAATAAACCCACCTATTGATATTTCTGTGCACTAAAGTTGAGAACCACTGTGTTGGGATTCAAAGGAGGTGCAGGTAGTTAGAAGGGAGGGATGTGTATTTATAGTGGCGATGCCTTCATGTTTCCTTACATAAGTAAAAACCTAAGCTCAAGTCTCCTAATTCATCCTGCTGTCGGGGTGATGGTAGGAGCAAGAAATGCTGAGAGTTTGAGATATTATCATAGTTCCTCAAATGTTGCTCAAAATATGAAAGAGTTAGAATGTGATTAGTTTTTAAGGTGATTAATTTCTCAGTATTCTGCACTTGTTTATAAAACTGATTGATAATAATAGTTTCATTAATAGCAAGTTTCAAGTGTAAGGCACTGTGGGGCATATCTTACACATATTATCTCATTCAACAACTCCAGAGTTAGTGATTGTGAATCCTATTTGACGTATGAAGGTTGGGTAGAAACCAAGGGATCAAGACACACACACACGCGCGTGCGCACACACACACACACACACACACACACACGAGAAATAGATGAATGCCAACTGATATAAAATCAATATCATATACTGAGAAATTGCTTATTTTTGACAAGCTATATAAAGTCTAATGGGCAATTACAACATAACAGTAATTAATGTCTATATATGACTAAGACATGATCTTCATATTAATTTGAATTTTATTTCAGGATAAAGTACTGAAACTTAACTCCTCAACTTCCTGCAGGACTGTATTCTCTTTTACCACACACTTGGATTGGGCCATTTTTATGGACTCCTGTGTAAGGATGAATAAGAAGAACATAAATTCTACTCTAGTAACTCTGGCCAAATAAATAACACTCAAATTTGCTATTGAGGTTTTTAGTCAGTGCTTTTGCCATCATTTTTCCTCCACAATATTGTGTTCTTCCATCAATCTTGAGAAATTTTTAAGACAAAAGTCGGACAGTTTTAAATTGTCATAATTTTGAACCAGGTATGGCATAGCAGAAGAGGTATTTTAAAATGTTACTTTCTTCCACTGTTTTATTCAGAATGCTATAACTATAAGTTTTTAAGGTCTTAAGTAAAAGGAAACACCAAAATGATGGAAACATATTTTTACAGCTCTGATGAGCAAGGCTTTTAGATCGTCCTTGTTATTTTAAATGCATGGGAACAAAATGAAAGGCAGGACTATTCCGAAGCTGTGGTGGAAGTCCCGGAACAACAATGGAGCATCACAACCTCGGCCCTGTGATCTGACAACCATGTCATCATCACTCGCAAGCTGGGAACCCGCAGTGCAACCCATCCTGGACAGCAGTGGACCAGCCTGCACCCATCCCTGGGGCTTCAGAATACTAACACGTCCCCTACAGGGGTGCCAGCACCACGGAAATCACACATTCCCTACAGTTCTGGATAACAAGAACCTCCGCTATTGCTGGAGACAGACACAAGAACAGAGAATGGAATTTTGCCTTCTGGGGTGTTGACCCCATTAGAATGTGTATGTGTGTGTGTGTGTGTGTGTGTGTGTGTGGTATGTATTTAAAAATACCAATGAGAATGGAAGCCCACACTTTCCTGTACAGATAACATTATTTGATGTGACTTGATGTTTTCCTACACAGAAACAAACCACCACCTTTGGAGACTCTGCTTCCCTGTCATGTTTTGCCTGAGCATGTGCAGAGCCTTTTCCTTGCTCCAAACTGAAGAACTACCTGTATTTGTTATTAGCTGACAAGAAAGTCAAGCACAGTTAGGTGTTGTAACTTTTCACTGTAAACACTTCAGTGATTGTGAGACTAAGAGACTTTGTTTTGGTAAAAGGCAGAAACTGGATGGGGAAAATCAAGAGCAGCCATCAATTAAAGTGAAGGAGGGTGTGTCGGTCCTCAAGACTTTTCTGTTGCACCTGCTTCTTTTCTGGGTTCTACCATGCTAAGCAATATTTTAGAAGTGGATACAACCAGAAGCTTTTAAGCCTCAAGAATGGGTTTTTTATAACTCATAACTTAGATCTCTTTTAATGTGTAAGCCATATTCTATATGCATATTAGGTATGCATCCTTCTAATTTAAGATATATTTGTGTATAGACTGTGTATAAAGCGCTTTTAAATGTTCTGTGAATAAGATTCTTAGCTTTTGTTTTACCTAAATCTTGTGTAGAAGACAGCTATATAATTGAATTGTATCATAGCCATCATATTGTAATTGATATTTTAAATGTAAGCAGTAAAGATTGATCTATAATGATATATTGAGGGAAGTACAGATATGTACATCATGGTGACAATTTGTTCTTTTAAAAAGGTATTTTATTTTTATTTATGGAGACACTACAACTATGGCTTTCAATGTCTTTTCTTTAAGTAGCTATTTACCAGCTTGAAAACATTCTCCATTTAAAATAGAATCTTCCTCTGGGAATTCTGCTTACTTTGGTTCCTGTTTGAGCCCGCTGTCTTTCCTAAAGCTGTGGAGCCTCTCGAGGGAGAAGTCCATTGGAACACTCCCAGTCCATCGTCCTAGGAAACATGCTCACTTTGTTCCTATTAGTACCTTACAATCTATAGACTTTGTTACGAGAAAACATGGAAGCATATAAGGAATTTATCCATTTCTGTCTGTGGGCTTTAACCTACTTTTGCAGGTGGCATGACACAGGACATTGGCCGAACTTCCAGGGGGAGTGGAGAAAACCTGCTCCATCTCTTCAGAAGACTTGTCTTTCCTAACTTCCCTTTCTTCTCTCTTTCCCTCCTGGCCCTCCCCTGGCTCCTTCTCTCCTTTTTTACTTCCTTGTTTCTCCCTTTCCTTCTCTCCTGAAGACAGCTACCAGTAGCTGACTAGTGCTAATGAGGGGGTCACAGTGGGGGTTGCCAGTGCCTCCCTTCTTCGAACATCAGCGCTGAGGCGCCCTGAAGAAGGATGGATGGGTTAGGTTGCTGCACCGTGAGTGTTCTGCTTTGAGCTTTATTCCTCAGCTACCCACCATATAGCTAACGTTTTCATATGCCTTTCCATGTAACCAGCATCTCTCATTGCATTGTAACATGACAAGCTCCCATTCCCGTGTTTTTATTCTGCTGTGATTCTATTTCGTATATATGACTGTTAAATAAATCGTACTTGAGGGAATACATTGTGAAACATTTGGTGTCTTCTGTAATGCAATTTGATGGGGCACTGAAACATCGGAGAAATCAGGAAAAAACAGAAGTGCACTAACTTAAACATTGATTTGAATCCTGTCCAAGAGTGCCTTTTGCTTTATCAAAGGCTTATTCCCTCAATAGTCATTATGGCACCTGTTATTTGCAAGCTCCTGGCTAGGTGCATGGTGCACATAGGAATCTGGAAACCTAAATCTTTCCTCTAGAGATTTCATACCAACAGAGGGCCTAATCTACACACCCAATAATTAAAATGCACATATAGAAGTGCCAATAGATGCACCTCTGGATCATAAAGGAGGTAAACATTGCTTCCATCATCAGGGCTCCCAAGAATGCTGCTGGAATAGGTGGTACATGTGTTGACACCTCCATCAAAACTAATAACCAAAGCCCATGTTCATTGCTTACTTTCTGGGTACAGCCACCATAGACTCTTCAAGACATTATCTCTAATCTGCAATAATCCAGCAGAGTGCGCATCGATGTGAGTCAGGAAACCAAGTCCCAGAGCAAGAGCCTTCTCTGAGGCCAGGCAGCTCTCAGGCAATGGAGGCCACGCTGGGTTTAGTCCCAGGTCTCTCTGGCACCGAAGACCTGTTTTTCTTTCTACGACATCTATGTGGGGCGGTGCAGAAGCGCAGTGGGAAGGAAAGCACTGTGGAGGGCAGTATGACTGAGGTGACACCAGAGAATAACACAGAAGCAGAGAGTTTCAAGTCCAGGCAAACTAAGAGTAATTGGCACAATTGATGTCACCTCTCTGGCTATGTCTCCAAGATGCTAAACCGTTTGTGATAAAAATGTACAAATGCATCTTGTCATCAGATATATGACTGAAATTTTACTTTAAATGTCATTCCACGATAAATTTCTACCTAATAAAAGGAAGCTTTCAAAGGCCTTATTTTAATTTAGAAATACAATTTAGACATAAAACACTTATGTCCTTTGGAAGCTAAATTAAGCCGTCTGTCCTCTAATTGCTTTTCTAAACATTGCAATGCTTAGTCACCATTTTATGCAAGCCTTAAACAATAAAGACTATATATATATATATTAGTCAAAAAGCAAACTCTTAATAATGTCCCACATTACATACATGTCATTTCTTTGGAGGGAATTCTAAATAAAATACAAGTCCTATAAGTGGAGCAACATGTATATTTACATATTTATTTGGGGCTATTTATTCCTTTAGTAACATTAATAAATTTCTAGGTCATTTTCTTAATACTTGTGATGGTTGGAGAGTTTCCTTTGCATCTCAGGCTGATACATTTCTATCTCTTATCGTTAAAAATGATAATTATTTAGTGTTTATTATAGTCTCACTACTGCATTACATTATTTTCTTTTTAAAATATATTTGTGGTTTTTTTCAGAAAGAAAGAGAGAGGGAGAGACAGATAGAAACATCAATGATGAGAAAGAATCACTAGTTGGCTGCCTCCTGCATGCCTCTTACTGGGGATTGAACCTACAACCTGAGTATGTGCCCTGACTAGGAATTGAACCATGAACACCGGGTCCATAGATCAACGCTCAACCACTAAGGAACACTGGGTGGGCTGCATCACATTATTTTATGACATTCTTTCTTTCACACCCTGTAACTACTCTTTGAGCAATTGTTACCCCCATTTATGGAGGAGGAACTGTGACCAATAAATAAATAAATAAATAATCTGTGTGAGCTCATGCAGCTAGTAAGTGGAAGAACTGGATTTGAGGTCTGAAGGGGTGCGACTCCTCAAACTATTAAGTAGACTGCCTCTGGCCATTGTGGGAAGATCTTCAAGATCTTTTCTACCCACCATTTCCATTACTTCTCATTCTGCCCTTTATTCCGTTCTCTTCTTTATTCCATATCCAGGCATGTGTCCCTAAACACTACCCCTCTGATAGGGGAGAATTTCCAGTGACCAATGGCAGGGGCAGGTGTTCTTTGGTGACCAGTTGCATCGTGTCTTACAGCAGATATCTGTGGGTAGAGGAATTATTTCACATGCTTAATATGTGACCTTAAATTTTTGCTTTTAAATAATTACTGGTGTAAGCCTAGACTTTGTTACTTAAAGTGTGGTTTCCACTTGGGAACTTAGAAATGAAGAATCTCTGGCCCATCCAGACCTACTAAGCTGTATTTGGAATTTAACTTGGATATTTCTACGCACATCATTTCTAGGGAATAGTTCAATATGGAAGTAATTCTAAACCCAGCTATGCATTTAAACCTGAGGTCCTCCCCCTTTTCCTGCCCATCCCCCCATCCCTGACACACACACATTAAATAGGGGGCTTTTGTGCTCTCACAACTTCACTACTCTCTGAAAACGGAAGCAAACCAAATCCCAAGAGACTGCTGAACTGGATGAAGTCTATGATTTCTTCAATTGTGGTAAACCTTACTGTGGAATAGTGTTTGAGTCAATTTAAAGTTAAATCAGATTATTTCTATAAACATTATAGGCCAATTTCTTCTTTTTATTCAAATAACATTGCATTATTTACCATCTCCCTTGTCTTCATTAATTGGCTTCTCTGCTTCTAGCTCCCTTCACTTTTTCTTTTCTGCACACTGTGATTAACTGAAATGTCCTTAATCCATTCTTTGGACCTATTGAGCTTCCCCAAAACAGTGTCTTCTTGTCTCCACCAGAGGTCAGCAAACTTTCCCCGTAAAGGACCAGAGTAAATATTTTAGACTTTGCAGGCTACTTTCCATCACAGTGTCCCCTCTCCTCCTGCTCTTTCTTTCTTTTTTACTTTCTCCTCCTCCTCCTCCTCCTCCTCCCCCTCCCCCCGCCCTTCTCCTCCTCCTCCTCCTCCTCCTCCTCCTCCTCCTCCCTAAACACTACCCCTCTGATAGGGGAGAATTTCCAGTGACCAATGGCAGGGGCAGGTGTTCTTTGGTGACCAGTTACATCGTGTCTTATAGCAGATATCTGTGGGTAGAGGAATTATTTCACATATTCCCCTCCCCCTCCTCCTCCTCTCCCTCCCCCTCCCCCTCCCCCTCCCCCTCCTCCTCCCCCCTCACTTTTTTTTTCTTCCTCCTCCTCTTCCTTTTGGTCTTCAACAAACCTTTAGAAATGTGAAAGCCACTCTTAGCTTAGGGTAATGTGGTTGCACACATGAACAGACCTCCTGGCAGATTTGGCCGAAGCCATCCACAGGACCTGAAGGCAGTATCTCCAGTACTCCTGTCATCCATTCACTGCACACGTAGCAGTTTGGGGGGCCTGGCCACAACACTGGTTCTCAACCTTCAGCATGCATCAGCCCCCCTACCCTGAGATTCTCATTTAGTAGGGCCTGAGGTGATGCAAACCACTGGCCTACAGGTAAAACTTAACTCCTTAGTATAGTGTTCAAAGCCCTTCACAGTCTACCCCCAGCCTGTGGTGTTAGCCAGAGCCTTCGCTGCACTGCTCACTTTCCTGGATGTCCTCCATGCCTTTGCACTGAGTGGCTCTTGCTGCTCTCTTTGCCTTCTGTGCCTGTCACTTTACCCCCTTCCTCCAAGGGTCTGAGCATATGCCAGTTCTCCCAGCAAGCCTCTTCTCATCACTCTGGTCAGAACTTTCAGACCCTCTCCTCTGGATGAACAGAGATCTCCATCCCTCTGTGCTGGGAAATTGTAGCTCTCCGTGTCATACGCTTACTGCCAGATTTCAATGTAAAGAAATATCCTTACATATAGTAGGTGCCCAGTAAATATTTGTTGGGTAAGTGGATATGAATAAATGAAGGAAGGAGGAAAGAAAATGTTTGTTCTTGTTTGTCTGAAGTGTTGGCTATATGATGAGTTAATCCTTTTTAGATAACATCCCTGGTCAGTCAAAACGAGACTCACTTTTCAAGCACTTAGATCCACGCAGTCTCAAAAGGCCATTTGTGTGTTTGTCTCAGGGCAGGCAAATGAGGAGTGCATTAATTCTTAATTAATTCTTAATAGCACACTAAAAGCAAACCTGAATTATACAAGAGAAACATTCAGATCTCCCCCTCTGTCTCTTATCTACCCTTGGGGAGATGGATCTGCAGATGCACTAATATATTAATTGCAGCTAATCTTACCCACTTTGCTAAGGAGAAAAGCCCACACATCTAGGTGATTTCCTATAGTGGGAACCATACAAGCTTTGGAGCAAGAATGAACTCCATCCTGGTATTCCTTGGTGTTTGGTGGCTGTAGATCTTAACATTGTCTCATCTCTCACTGTGAAGACTTTGATAGAATGGTCAAATGATAATGAAAAATATTTAAAGGATCTAGACAATACCTGGCACAGTGTTGGTTCTCAATTAACATAAACCAATATCACTACTTTATATTTATTCAGATGCTATTATTTCTTGTTGAATTTTTGTGGAAGACCTGAAGCAAGAAATACCTTCTCCAATGACCGAGTTTGTTTCTCGTCCATTTTTACACTTTGTTACATATGTTCTCTGTGATCTTAGGCAAGCCTCCGTTTTCTCATCCTAAAAAATGGAGATAGTAAGAATACCTATTTTATAGGATTGTTGGAATGATTAAGTAAAGAGCTTGTGTAAGGTGCTGAGGCTATGTAATGGCACATAGGAAAAACTGAAATGGTACAAGCTATAAAAATAAGAATCTACCGGGAACTTCGTCCTCTTCCTTTAAAATTAATTCAGTCTCCTCATTTCAGGCCTATAGCATGGCCTTCGCTTCAGTTGCAATATCCTGAAGTCCACAGGATGCGGGGGCTGTTCCGTGGGAAGAGAAGGCCAGCCATTCCCTAGTAAAAATCATAATATCATTGATTTCAGCATTCATATCCTTGCTTGAGGAGTGGAAAGGCCAAGTTACACATAGATATGGGTAGGTTTGAGACATGCACTAATGTATATGTATATATACAGATAGCTCTAGACCTATGCATATTGATATCTATGTTAATATATGTCATGTAGACATTGGATGATAGGGACAATTTTCATGGCAATATTAAAGAGGTAGGTGTCAGCATAAGAATAAAATAAACTTTAAACTTCCTAGAAGGCTTTATTAATTAAAACACATTATTAGACATGCAGGTACCCCATAAAGCAACAATAGCAGTTTCTCAAAAACAACAATAAAACACACACACACACACACACACACACACACACACAAGCTACAGGCACAGGTTCCAGCAAACTCCACCAGTTTCACAGAATCTTCAATAGCAAGGTAACGAGGTAAGGAAAGTTTTCTTTGAAGAAAACAATAAAAGGAGAGAATCCTTCAGAGTGTGGGAACTGCCATTGTGAGAAGAACACTCATCCACTAAATGTGGTAAGTCCGATGCAATCTAGAAGCCAAGTGGCTCAACATTGAAACCATAGTCTCCAAACTCATCAGAGAAAAACGGGCTACTGGGCATAGCGATGGTGCAGAAGAGACATTCTGACGGCGATGATTGGCAGATGGGAAGGGACTTATTAAGAGCAAGTTGTGTGGCCGGGACAGGGAGGAGCAGGGGCTGGCCTCACCTCTCCTGCCGGCTCACCCGCTGGCTGCTTTTCTCTTCCCATCTTGGCCTGTGCCACAGCTCTTCATCTGTTTGTAGGACGTCCTCACATTCTTCCCTTTGTCTAGTTTATTCTGGGCATCTGCCTCCATTCCTACCCACCTTTCCTTAATAGAAGATCATTTGGATGTGATCGCTTAGGGAAGTATTTATTTAACCAAGTTTTAATTCTTTGTGCTTAATTAAGTAGCAAATGGGTTAAATTTCTTCTCTGTCTTTAAAGAAGTTTTCTTTTTTATTTCAGCATCAGTAAAATTTGTGTATGTATATATATATATACACACATTTCTATACATCTATATATTTTCTATACATACATATGTATATATACATGTAGGCACATATATAAATACTAAGGGCCCAATGCATGAATTTGTGCACCTTGAAAGGAACTGTGGGCTGTGAGGCTGTGGGTGTATAAGGGCAGATCTCAGCCCATCCTCTAGGTCCCCATCCAGCCCCTCCAGGCATGGCCCCTGCTCCCCTCTCTGTCGGCAGCCCTGTGCCCACTGCTGCTGCTTCCATGTGCTGATAGCACCATCCCTGCTTGTACCCACTGACGACATGGAGCAATTGGGGCCAGCACTAGCAGCAGGTGTGAGCGGGGCCAGTGCCATCAGTGAGTACGAGCAGCGGCTGCTACCCTGATTGCCCCTGAGGAGTAGGGGGAGTGGAGAAGCCCTCAGGGGCGATTGAGGCCAGCAGCAGCCACTTGCACCTGCCAAGTGATCAGGACCAGTGCCAGGCACTGGCAGTGAATACAAGCAGGGCCGGCACCTGCAGCGGGTGCAAGAGGTGGCTGCCAACCGAAATCACCCATCAGGAGCAGGGGGAGGTAGAGAAGCCCTCAGGAGTGATCAGGGCTGGCAGCTGCCACTCATACCTGCTGATAGCGCCAAGCAATTGGGGCCAACACCGGGCACTGGCAGTAGGTGAGAGCAGTAGCTTTGGCATCAGCAGCAGGTGCAAGTGGGGCCAGCACTGGCAGCAGGTGCGAGTGCTGATCAGGACCTCAGGACCGCAGTGTGTGGGAGCAAAAATTTTCAGTAACCATCAGAGGCTTGCTTCGATTACAGCGACCAGAGCCCCACCATGGTCTGGCTCCCCCACTTACCTGCTTCACTATTCCATCCTGGCCAATGCCTGCCATGTTCTGCACTCTGCTGCCTGCTGCCGACACCCACTATATTCTGTAAGCACCCCCTGGTGATCAGCACACATCATAGCGACCAGTTGTTCTGTTGTTCAGCCATTCAATCTATTTGCATATTAAGGTTTTATATATATAGATTATATACACACACATACTTATTTCTATCTGAAAAATAGTCCAACTCCACATTACACAATGAAAGACTTTTTAAAAAACGTATTAATAGAAATAAACATACAAATTTATTTGTGATATAAATATAAATTTATTAATTTTGGCAATTATATTTTCCCACCAAAGTGCATTAAATTATTTAATATCATTACAGCTTTTCATAGTTTAGGATGAAAATGTCTAATATTTAATGTTACTCTGCCCCTACTATAAAATTATTTTTTAAATTTTTATTTAGATAGCAACCAGTTCCACTGAACTACTTCCGATGAAAATTCCTTTTACTGGTGGCGCAGATGTGCAGCCTAAGCTTGGTATCATAGAGAAGTGCAGGACTGAGTAGTGTAATTCCTATTTTAGTTATCACTGACTTTATGTCAAGCTTGAATTTTTAGCATACTGGGTGTTTTCAAAAGCAAATAAAGACCCATATGATGTTTAAAACGCCTGACAAGCATAACAAATAAATAAACACTTCAAAATGGCAATCTATGTTTGATTAGGGCAAAAAAAGAAAGATGAAAACAACATCCAGGAATACAGTTAGGAGAACACATCCACATAATTCATGCCGCAGAGGCTATGTAATGGGAAACCTGCCTTGCCTTGATAAATGCTAGTCTCTTTTATAAAATAAAGAAGAGAGGATATACTCCTGTCATTGTTAAAGAGATATCAAACCAGCCATCTTCAAGCTATTTGGCTTTCTTTTAAGTTCTTATTGTTTCACTGCTTTGATTTACAGAAAGCCATGTTATACCTTTGCTACTGCAGGGAAAGGAAGCTTTCCTCCACTCTCTGAGGGTGCCTGGCTGGGTCTGAAAATTAAACTGACAAAGACAGATTAATAGGGAAATACAAATGCATTTAATGTAAGTTTATCTGACATGGGAAGTTTCAAAAGAAATTGAAGGTCAGAAAAGATCTTTAGATTGGAGAATTTTTATGCTAGGAATGATAAAAGATGGCCAGTTGTGACCAGCTGGGATAGTTTAGTAGCTGAGCATCAACCTATGAATCAGGAGGTCATGGTTCAATGCCTGGTCAGGGCATGTGCCTGGATTGCGGGCTCGATCCCCAGTAAGTGGCATTGATGTTTCTATCTCTCTCTCTCCACTTCTCCCTTCCTCTCTCTGAAATCAGTTAAAATAAAAATTTGAAAAATATAAAGAATGGGCAGTGTGGAGCAATATGATAGTTTAAGGAGTACTAGGTAAGCATGGTTGTAGGGAGCAGTTATAGGGTTAAGCCTCGGACTGACCTTTTGGCAAATTCACAAACAAGTCCCAGCTCAGAGGGCACAGTCCTCTTAGCATAATTAAGCTTGATCTTGTGACTGCTCCCTAGACCTTTCCTGGGTAGCTAGCTAATGGGCTGTGGGAGGTGCAGCAAGTGCTGCCAAAACAAGTGAAACTCACAAGAACATTGTAAATCACCTTGTTTACCTCTGACCATAAAATAAAGTATCAGCGTGCAGTCTGGATCTGTTCCGTGGTCTTAGTCATGCGCAGAAGAGCCATCTAGACCCAGCTTATTCTGTTTGTCTGTCTTGTCTTCATCCTTAGCGGGTCCTCCCTCAGGCTCACTGAACCCTTGGCTGGCACACGTGGTCAGCTGGGGAACCTAACAAGGCCTGTCATGTCAGATTCTTCTCTGAATCTCCTCGTCTTCAGCGACCAGGATGCTGCTCTCCTTCAGCTGCAGGGTGGACCCCTCTCTCTTGGGGCTTTATGGCCTATTTCAGGGGGAAGCAGGGGAGATCAGATTGACCTTCCTGCTTCTACCATTTTCTCAAGTTCCTCCAGTTTAAAATAAGGTGCCGTGTGCCAAGGTGCCGTGTTCAGAAGTGGTATGTCTCGATCCCCATCACTACCTTTGAGAAAAATGGTGCTTTGAACTTCCAATGAAAATCATTCCCCAGTTAGCTAGAGAAGAGCAGCAGTTGGAACATTCTCTTTGGTTCCTTGTCAAGTAGCATATTGTGTTTTTTTTAATGCCATAATACGTATAAGATCTATGTATTATGCATTTAGGTCTGGGGTAATAAAGCTTGCTTATATTATTTTTAAGTCTTTTAGCAATACTGGGTCTGAGTGAAAATAATCACTTCTCAAATACAGGGGTCAGGGGGCCATGAAGAAGGAGAAAGAAAAAATAGCAATTATGAAATTATTTTCATTTTTCATTTTATAACTTATTAGAGATTAAGAAAATGAAACTACTTAAAAAGATTGATGCCTTGTTCTTTAAGTAAAGATTGTACTTCAGATTGTCATAAACTTGGCAATTTTATTTTGTATAATATCAAAGGTAATTTTTTTGAAGTATAGATTTAAACATCGAAACTTTTTTTCTTTTAATCCTCACTCGAGGATATTTTTAGAGAGAGTGAGAGAGATACTCAATTAGTTGCCTCCTGCACGTGCCCAGACCAGGGCCATGGATCAAACCTGCAACTCAGATACATGCCCCTGACTGGGAATCCAGTCCCTTCCGTGCGCAGGCCTGTGCTCTGTCCACTGAACACCACCAGCCAGAAGCTATTTTTAAAGAAGCCAAATACTTTTAAAAGAGTTTCAATTTGCTTCTTTTATTGGTCATAAGTTATTTAATTTGAAGGCCATGCCAAACAATTAAAGTAGAACTCCGGTCCTTCTTCCCACTCCAGCCTTATTTTAGCAAAATAATTCCTTATGCCTTATTTCTGAAATAGAAAGTTTAGTTCCAGGTCAATATGTGAGACAATAAGAAAACACAAAACCTATGGTTCCTAGAGAGGGTGGTTTTTTGCAACCTAAAAATTCTCACAACCTCTCCAACAGTTCATAAGCTAGGAAAAGGGCTTGCTAGATTATTAGTTCATGCAGTGACACTAATGATCTGTGGACTCTAGTCTTCTGACCTAAAAAATAAGTCTTTCCTGTCAAACATATTTATTGTAATTATTAAAGGCTTGGATTCCAAAATTAGAAAACTAAAAATAAATTAACAAAATGTACCCAAATTCAAATCTTCCTTTTAGCCATATAGAAAAATAAATCCAAAATGAGGACCTTAGCAAATAGTATAGAGTGAATGATTAAAAATATATAGAAAATAAAGGAACAATTTCTTTAAAAAATATGTCAATATTTATGTATAAAATATCTACAGTGCTTCAGAAAGCAATTCAGGAGAGAAAAAATAGCACTTCAGATGGAGTTGGAGGTGATGGTGGTGTGGTGTGTGTTTTGTGTTGGTACTTTTCCAAACTCAAGTAGGAGCACAGTGCTGACAAGCCAGCTTCTGGTTGTTGTCAACCCATTTTGCACCTGGAGGAGCAAAAGACAAGAACTAACTATCCGGAGCCCAGTGGAAATGTTCCAGAGTGTAACATCATGTCACGTAAATCTCCGTGAAGGGGAAAATCTGGTACGCGGCACTTAATAGCAACAAAGCGTGTGTGCTAGGGTCCAGTAAATTATCCATTAGTGATTGGGGGGAGGACATTTTTCCTGGAAGGACTTTTCAATCTTTAAAAAACAAACAAAAACTGATCATTTTAAACCTCATTTTCTAAAGAGAAGCTTTAAGAGACAGACGATAATTGGTTACAGTGCCATTGTTGTCACCACATGCACACAAACATATGTGTGTGTATTTCTAACTCAAACAATTGTGTTCTGTCGGCTGTCACCCAAGCACACAACACACCCCCTTCTCTTCGGATCCCCCCTCCCTTCCTACTGCCGTTTTCTGTCGATTCCCATCTTTTCCTTTCTCCTTTGCTTCTTACCTGCAATTCCTGAAAGAGAATCAGAGAAGAGAAACAGATCTTAAAGTTTAAAGGAGCTTCACAGTGTTATTGGTCAAACCCTACCCCATACTTTTCTGAGTCCCAGAGGAATTAAAGAGCTTGCTCAAGGTCACAAAACTGCAAAACAGGAAATGCTAACTAACCTCTGCCATATCACCTTGCTTTATTTTATTCCAGGAATGTTTCACTATCTGAAATGATCTCATTTATTTATTAGTTTATGTATATAGGAGAGGCCTGGTGCATGAAAATTCGTGCACTGGGAAGAGGGGTGGCGTTCCTCAGCCTGGCCTGCCTCCTCTCACATTCCAGGAGCCCTCAGGGGTGGGAGGTGACCCAGAAGGCAATGCCCCATCACGCCTCTGCTATTGCCACTGCCGGCAGCACAAGCTTTGGCTGGCCCTGGTTACCTGAGCCTTGGGCCGCCCAGGGCAGCCCTGGGCAGCTGGGCAGCCACCATCTGAGGCTTGCCTATGCCTCAGGCTGGCCCTAGGCAGCTGGCTGGATAGCCGACATCTGAGGTTTGCCTGTGCCTTGGGCATCGGCTGGCCAGCCAACATCCAAGTCTTGCCTACACCTTGGGCTGGCCCTAGGCAGCTGAGAAGCCAACATACGAGGATTGCTTAAGCCTTGGGCTGGTCCTGGGAGCCTAGGGGGCTGAGGACAGGTCCGGCTGCACCAGGTGCCTGCTACCGTATCCCCTTGACCCCCCAGGCCCTGGCAAGGCTGAAAGGACTAGGGGACTCCAGTGGGGCTGAGGGCACTGGGCACTGCCATCTTGTGGCTATGGGTGCTGACATCTTTGTCATGGTGTGATGGTAAGTTTTCATATTCCCTCTTTATTAGGTAGGATTGGCAGTCTTCAAACGCTAGAATATACATCCATAGATTTAAGGGCCCTAGCTATGTTGTTAATACCTGAATCCTCGCCATTTAAGCAATGTCTAACATGCCTTAGGGTTTCGTGAATATTTTTTGAAGAATGAACTATAATAGTGATCTCTTGTTTCTAAAATAGACTTTTAAAAACTGTACCAAATTACACTATGAAAAAAATAGTATAAAATAATTAAGGATATCTGAATTGTTTTATCTAGCTTCAGGTCTATCACAATATTACCAAAATATATGCATTTTAAGGAGCAAAACTATCTAGTGAGCCCTCGTCAGTTTGGCTCAGTGGATAGAGTGCTAGCCCACAGACTGAAGGGTCCCAGGTTCGATTCCAGTCAGGGTATGGACCTTGGTTGCAGGTACCCTGACGCTCATTGGGTGTATACAGGCGGCAGCCAATGTGTCTCTCTCACATTGATATTTCTCTCTGTCTCTCCCTCTCCCTTCTACTCTTTCTAAAAATCAATGGAAAAAATATATCCTCATGAGGATTAACAACAAAAAAATATCAAGTGAGAATTAATATTTTTAACTCCTTGAGATGTCTAATTAGCCGGTGCTTTCTTTAGATGCCCCGGGGGGAAAGTCCCTGAATTCTGTCCACCTGAAAAGCAGATGACTGCTGACTGATCAACTGATAACCGGAGTCACTTTTTACCTTCCAAGACGCCCCTTAACTTAGTTGGAAAGTGGCAAGGAACCTGGTTAAAAATACTGACTTTCCCCAATGCCTTTGGATCAAGGGATGGTCTTGTGACACAGTTCTGGTCAGTGAGACATTAATATGGGTTCAGGGATGCCTTTGCTTCTCTGCTCTGCATCCTTTCCCTTTCTCTTCCCACTAGTCCTTTTGCTTGGAACAGCCCTGGAGCAGCAGCTCTCTTGAAACCATAAAGTAATAAGTTTGAGAATGTGAAGAAAAATGAAAAGTGTCTGGATGGCCACTGGCATCTTGAGGCATACTTTCAGTCTCGGACATTACACTGCGTGACACAAACAAACCTCTATGCCATTATTTGCTGGGTTCTCTATTATTTGCCACCAAATGCTTGCTCTGGATAATAATGAAACATCATTTGCTGAGCATACCCTATTATTCTATCACTTTCAGGATTTTTACAGGCTAGCGTAATATACGCCTGGGGCTTGTTGTGCTTATTAACTCACATTTGCTTTATTTGCTACTAAAGTCAAAGAAAAGGGGAAAATGATGTCACATTTGTAGAATGAAAAACAAAAATGAAGATGAACCCAATATCATTGTCATATCCTTTCTCCAGTTTCTTCATCAAGTTTTCAGAATTGCGTTCTCTCCTTCACCTACTTTTCTCTCTAATCTACCGTCAGGTACATCTTCACTCTATAGACCACATCTCCGCTATCTACATAAGCTAAGTATGAAATGCAATGAGGTCAGTGGCTGCACCTATATCTATCCGTAGAGTGAGGGGCTCCATAATGTAACGGCAAAGGAAACTGCTATAGTTGAGTGGTAGCCTCTTTACAAAATGCAACCAGACATTGTGCATTCATGTAGATTATTCTACTTAATTTGAAGAGCAATGCAAAGTAGAAACCCGCCCCCCCCCTTTTCTGGGTGAGTTCTATGGGATATTTGTGAATATCCCATAAGGATATTCAGACCTTAAGTATTTAAGGCCAGCCATCATTCTCTGAAATGCTTCTTCCTCTGATGTTTAGTTCTTCGGAATGTTATAGTGTTATGAAATATAGTAATTTACTTTCTTTAACAGAGCTCATATTTCAGCAACATAAAAATGTTTAATAATTAATATACTTGCTGGAGCTTTGAAGGCTGGTTTGTGAAATCAAAGACTTAGAAAAGTGAAGATATTTCTTCTGCCATCTTCCTTCTTCAGAAAAAGCAAATGTTCAAAATTATATGTAAGCGTGAACAGTTTCAAAGTAGCTAGATATGCTTTTTCTATTCAGTTTGCACTTGTACTGCTAATAATTGCTGTCTATTGCTATTATGCGAGTGGGTCTATCAATTTGAAATAGAATTTTTAAATTAATGCAATATTAAGTGGCTTATTTGCAAATTCATACTACAATTTAATGAATTCTGAAATACTTACACTTATTTGCTCTGACAATACCCCAAACCAAGGTTTCCAAAATTTCATTCAATTATGTATCACTTTTATGATTTTAAATATTTTTCTTTAAGTTGATTTAAAATATACTCACACTTTAAGCTTGTCTCATCCTAAGCAACAATAGCTATAAAATTATAAATTTGGGGTTGCTGATTATGTATCTTTTGTAACATATATTATAATAGTATTTATAAAAATATCTTGTCCCTCACCAATCTAAAGTAATCTGTTTTCATAATGTTGAATGGACAAAATATTGAATTACAATAAAAAATGGATGATGAAGCCCTGGCCGGTATCCACAGCGGTTAGAGTGTCAACCTGCATCTTGAATTTGATTCTTGGTCAAGAGCACATACGCGGCTTGCAGGTTCGATCCACGGCCCCAGTTGGGTACAGGAGGCAACCAATTGATGTGTCTCTCTTCCATCATCACACTGATGTTTCTTTCTCTCTTTCCTTCTTCTTTTCCTCCTCTCTTCCACTCTCTCTAAAAATGGGGAAAAAATCCTAGGATGAGGATTAACAACAACAAAAATAAAGATGGTGAAAACCTTTTGGAGAAAATAAAATAGTGTGAGAACTTTGATTTTATAAAGACACTTACCCTCACCAACTCTGGAAAGAAAAGAGGGTTACGAAATTATTTTCTAATAAAAAGACTCTAGCCTAGAATCCTACTCTGCTCCACCACACTCTCTGCTTCAGTTTCTCAGGTTTCGGGGCTAAAATAAGGTTTGAACGTATCCACTGGACATAACCTTTCTTAGATTCAATCTATGCAATGGAAGAGGACCCAACAGCTGGTGGCCAAGATGATGAGGAGGTTTTTGAAGGAACTGGTGAGGGTTAAGCACAGAGATGAGGTCACTTAGAAGATGACATCGGCGTGTTCTTCAGTATCTAAATGGCTGTGACATAGAAAAGGAGGTGAAGTGTAGGAGAAAGAGAGAGTTTAACACAGAGGGGAAAAATTAGAGCTCTTTGGCTTGTTTGGGGTTCAGTTGGAGTTATTCAAGAACAAGTGAGAAGCCCGGCCAGTGTGGCTCAGTGATTGAACATCGACCTATGAACCAGGAGGTCATCGTTCGATTCCTGGTCAGGGTATAAGCCTGGGTTCTTGGCTCCATCCCCAGTGTGGGCCACTCAGCAGATAGCTGATCAGTGATTCTCTCTTATCATTGATGTTTCTGTCTCTCTCTCCTTCTCTCTTCCTCTCTGAAATAATATATATATATATATATATATATATATATATATATATATATACATATACACACACATATACATATATATATATGTATATGTATTTTTTATTTAAAAAGAATAAGTGAGGAGATTAAGGTCCTTTCTCACTCTAATAATAATAACAATAGCCACCAATTATTAAGGGCTCACTAAGGTGTGCTAAGCATTTTAAAGGTCTTATCTCATTTAATTTTCCCAAATTCCAATAGGGTAGAAACAACTGAATCCATTTTACAAATAGAGAAACTGAGGAAAGAAAATTGGCAGAGGTTTAACTTGAACCCAAGTCAGAGTGACTCAGAGCCCCCTCCACTAGCCATTATGTCATAGTTTAAATGTGGTCTGGGAAAGGTAGTTATTGTTTTATTTTGTTTTGGTTAGAAAGTTTCTTTGCTCATTCAGTCAAACTGAAGCCAAGATATCTTCTTGAAAAAAAATTGTTGTAAACTATAAGTACTGTGTGAAAAGGAAACTGGAAAGCCATTATCTCAGCTGGTTTCCTTCAAATTTCTGAGAAAACCAACACATTTCCCAAGGACAACATATGCTTTTAGATGTGATCTCTGTTTGGAGAGTGGAGAACAGACTAGAAGAAAGCAACATTTTCTAAGGAAAATTTATGCTTTTAATTTTGATCTCTTTGTGTTTTTAAGAATGAAGGACAGAATAGAAGAATCCAGAAGCCATGCTGTTCATTTCCCAAATGATGTTACAAAATCAGCACATGCTTTGGTTTCTTTTGTTTGTCTGAATCCTCTTAAAAAACACTTATGAAAGTATCTGTTCAAGGAAAGGGAAGGGCAGTTTTATTTTTCAGCACCTCAGGGTGCTCAAATAATCTCAAGAGATCTGGGGATGTTTTTTAAATACAAATAATTCAAAATCACTTAAAGCAATATGTGACTCAATCAGGTTTTAAGTAAAGTGATATTTAGGAAATCAAATAGTCACAACAGGTGATCTAGAATCTCCAGGAAGTTTTGGGTGAAATTGACTTAAAAAGGAAAAACAAAACAAAAAAGGACAGAAAGAGGGGAAGAAGAGAGAAAGGAAGAGAGGAAGGAAGGAAAAAAAGAAGGAAGGAAGGAAGGAAGGAAGGAAGGAAGGAAGGAAGGAAGGAAGGAAGGAAGGAAGGGTACTCATTCAAATTTGAGATACTACTTAGTGTGTTTTGCATTTATTTTCTTGTAGAACATATACTAAGAAAAATGATCATTTCTATTATATCATCTTATAAATGCACACATTTTCACTCAATCTCTATAAGTATCACATTCAAAATTTTAAAAATATAGTTTTACATCTTTGAATCTTGGTATTAATATCCCACAATGGAGGTCACATTTGATTTTTTTCTTTCTGTCCTAATTTCTCTCTTTACTGACTTTTGAGAGATCTTTTGATTATTTTTATCCATGAAACATTTGAACCTCACTAATATCATCATTGTAGGAATGAAGCTTGCCATTCCTCCAAGATCACTAAATTTTCACATTGAAATGCCATAAATAATTAACATTGTTCAAGAGGCCATAACTTTGAATTATCAAAAGCCATATTTAATAAATAATACTGTCTTATGAAAACCTTGATTTATTCTACTGCTTTATTTTCTCTGCCAGTTTTATAGGAAATTATTTTTCCTTTATTTTCATAATCCTCAGCAAAGTGCCTTACTAATGATGAACTGGTTAAAAAAAATAGTTGTTGAATTAATCAATGACTTCAGGCATGAACTAATGGAATTTCTTATTTATGATAATAGAAGATTTATAGAATGCTAATGAATAATTAAAATGCAGTAGGGAATATTTTCGAATAATAACCAAAAATAAAAAAACATTGCAGGGCAGATTTTACATATTTTATTTTAGATTTAGCATTTTTTCTTTTTTAATAACTAACGATGAATATATTGTGGTATTTTGAATCAAGAAACCTGGCATTTCTTCATCATTTTGAAATAAATATTATGTACAGATCAACTTAAAAGTTAACAAATATATTAAATATTGATATTCATGAAATATTTCTCTATAAGTTAAGCCCAGACACACATTTATGTCTAAATGTATTTAATATTTAACTTTTACTCTTAAATTGCTGCTATTTACATTTGACCTCTGAAGTCAAGCTATGTCAGTAGGCTATCAGCAATTAAGCTCAGCAGTATTAAAGTTAGAACACTCCCATGTTTGCAAATGTCAATGTCATGAAAAAGAAAAACCCCTGTAAAATAATAAGTACTTGTTCTTTTCTTGTAAGTGATATGGAACAATCTGTACTTAATTCTCAAGTTCAATCAAGGAGGGCTTTCGAGGAGGTGCACTACTACAGGACGAGTGTGGAGAGCACAGGTGGAGAATGCTTCTGGAAGTCAAGCAGTAGCGTCCATGGGTTATTCAGAAACGTTAATAGTTCATACTCCCAAGAAGCCCTCTTGCTGCAGACCCGTAATTAATGGTTCCATTGCTTTTCTCTTTCATTCACACCTTCTTCTTCTTCAGGGAAAGCTGATTCACTCTGGCCTTTCAGGTGTTTAACCCCTGAAATGACACAAATTAATTTAAATGAAATGTATCCTGATAGATACACTACTTTGCTGATAGAGATAAAGAAAATGAATGGAAAGTGTTTCCTGGGGTATATGTATTTTCTTCAAGAATCTCAACAATCTAATCCTATGCAAACCTTTTAATTCACCAAGAAATAAAAACATAGGCAGCCAGAGGAAGCAAGATGGCTGCATAGGAAAACATATATCTTGCTGCCCCACACAACAATTTCAAAACTACAACTTAACGACAAAACAAACATCATCCAGAATCACTGGAAAGCTGGCTGAGTGAAAATTCCACAAATAAAAATAAAGATAGGACACTGTGACTCAGAGGAGCAGCAGAGGGCAGAGTTGAAGATATGTGCGGAGTCAGAGGTTTGGAGCCATGCATGTGCAGGAGTGGATAGGGCAGGCGGCTGCAAACCCGGCTGGTTTTCTCGATTGGGGAGGGAGACAAAGGCCCTCCCACTGCACTGATTCCCCAGTTCCAGATGAGGTCCGGGGAACCCACACTCATATGAGCTGAAACTGGACAGTAAGAAGGAAGCATGCTGAAATTCGGGTGCTGCAGAGGTCTGCGAGCTTGTGGAGAGGGCTCATAAACTTGGGAACAGCAGAAGCACGTGAGCATGCAGAGAGGACTCGTGACTTGCTCTCTCGTTCAGGAAACCACTGGACTGCATTGTTTTACAACCCTGGGTGAGACTTTGGGTGTGCAGACTCATTTGGGGAGAGGCTGAATTGTCCGGCAGTGGGTAGAGCTTGGCAACAGCTTTCTCTCGGAGGTACTTGCAGCCATTAACACCTGGCACAGAGACCCAGGTGCTGTATAGAGCAGAGCTGATGGAAATCAAGGCTTTCTGCTCAGCCCTGAGACTCTGCCCATCCAACCTGAGCACAGCTGATCCTCACAGCCAATTGGCCTGGAGGTCAAACCCTCCTAGTGCTAACAACAATAATCTAGGCTTAACTTCAACAAGACTGTGTAACCCATAAAGGGCTGCAGCAAGAGAATCCACCTCACGTAACTGGGGAGGCTGGGCCACTGTCCCTTAGAGGACATCTACCACACAAAGCTAATCAACAAACTCAGGAAAGCAGCCACAATGCAGAGACATGGAAAGAAATTACATGTGAAAAAGATGGAGGAAAAAATATGGCTGGACATAGAGTTCAAAACCACTTTATAAGGTTTTTCAAGAGGCTCCTAGAAAAAGCTGATGAACTTAATGAGACCTTCAAGGAAATGAACAAGACCTACGAGGATATGAAAAAGGACCAACTAGAAATTAAGCATACACTGACTGAAATAAAAAATATTATAAAAATACCTAAAAGCAGTCTAGAGGACCATACGAATCAAGTCAAAGATTTGAAATACAAAGAAGCAAAATCCACTCAGCGAGAAAAGCAAGAAGCCAAAAGAATCCAAAAAATTGAAGATAGTGTAAGGGGCCTCTGGGACAACCTCAAGCATACCAACATCCGCATTATAAGGGTGCCAGAAAAAAAGAGAGAGCAAGATAATGAAAACCTATTTGAAGAAATAGTGACCAAAAACTTCCCCCACCTGGTGAAAGGAATTGACTTAAAAGTCCAAGAAGCGCACAGAACCCCAAACTATAGGAATCTAAAGAGGACCACACCAAGACATATCATAATTAAAATGCCAAGAGCAAAAGACAAAGAGAGAATATTAAAAGCAGCAAGAGAAAAACAGTTACTTACCTATAAGGGAGCACCCATAGGATTGTCAGCTGATTTCTCAGCAGAAACTATGAGGGCAAGAAATATTCAAAGTGATGAATAGCAAGAATCTACAACCAAGATTACTCTACCCAGCAAAGCTATCATTCAGAATTGAAGGTCAGATAAAGTGCTTCGCAGATAAGAAAAAGCTAAAGGAGTTCATCACCACCAAACCAATACTATATGAAATGCTGAAAGATATTCTTTAAGAAGAGGAAGAAAAAAAGGTAAACATAAAAATTATGAACAAAAAATACACATCTATCAACAAATGAATCTAAAAATCAAGTCAATTAAAAATCTGATGACCAGGATAAACTGGTGAATATAACAGAATCATGGGCATAGAAAGGGAATGGACTGACAATTCTTGGGGAGAAAAGGGGTGGGGGAGGTGCAGCAAGAGACTGGACAAAAATCATGCAACTATGGGAGAGGACAGTGGGGGGAAGGTGAGGGCGAAGGGTGGGATGGGTACCGGGTGGAGGGAGCTATAGGGGAAAAAATGGGAAACAATGCAATTAATAAACTGATCAATAAAGATTAAAATATTTAAAAAAACATAGGCAGCCAAATTTCCATGAGAGGCGGCCAATCTTTTATAATTTAATCTTCTCCATTAAGAGTTGCATCACAGCCTGTTAAAAACATGTTAACCAAAAAATCTGCTCACAGGCTTTTATTGTAATCCTGATATATCATTTTAGTTCAAATATTTCTTTTGGCATCTCTGGACTCTATCGCAATGAGAACCACTGAAACCCCTAGGAACAAAGGGGCTGCTGTTTGCCATTTCATTGTAATGTGTAAACAACAAGAGAATCATAATATTGTTATTGGGAATAGGAACATACTTATAATTATGAAACCTCTGTACTCAAAATTCTTCAGTCACTTCCCCTACCTCCTACAGAGAGAAAAAACATTGGCATACCTTTGCCTGCTGTACAGGCTTATGTGATCTGGCCTCTCCCTTCCAATTTGGCCTCATTTCTCACCAGCCCTTCCTGCTCTCGCCTTTCACAGTAATTTACTCTTTAACAATGCAATCTACTCTTCCCTATTCCCTGATCAGACCAGGTTCCATCAAGCATCCATGCTTTTCTTGTTCTGTTCTCTGACAAATGGCTTCTTCCTACTCGCCCACTTGGTAATTTCCCACTCATCCTTCTCGTCTCAGCTTGCCTCCTCTGAAAGGCTCCCTAACTCACAAGTAGAATGACCCAGATCTTTCTCATATTTCCTCACTGCTCTTGGATCACTTGCTCTTGTACCAATCACCCAGTAGAACTGAAGTTGTTTATCTATCTTTCTCATTAGAACAAACTTCTTGATGTCAGGATTATGTAGATTCACCTTGGGGTCCTAGACACAGTGCCTGGCAAATAGTAGGTGCTCATTAATATTTATAGCATAAATGGTTGATAGAATTAAGGAAGTAACAAACAATTTGGTATATGTTTTTGGCCATTCTACACTAATGTATATGCAGATTTTTTTCAAAATTAATTCAAAGTTGGAATATAAATCAGAAGACAACTACTATAGTCATATCAATCTACAAAATTATCCTTATACTAGCTGACACTGTGCATGTGGGAAATTTTATGCATTTTTTTTAATTTAGAAAATTGGTTTACGAGATTTTTGTACTACTGAAAAACATACCAGTTAGAACTGATAAATGAAAGGAAGTTACCGCTCATGCTTTCTATGAAGCCAAAAAACTGGGGGAAAAAGTGTGGGTTTTCATGTACTGCAGAGTGGTGTTTGGCAAAGAATGACATCCTTGGGCTTGGTGGATTATCTTGCAAAAATATTTGATCAGTTGTAACAATATTTAAATACTTTAATTTGATCCGCAAACACAGATCACTCACAATTCCTATTGACCCAAGACTTTAGAGAGAAGTTTATTATTAACAAATGGAACTTTTTTCATATTATTACAAATTACATGGGTAAAAAAAACCACAGTCTAAATGCTAAGGAGAAGGGAAGAGAGTTTAAAAGCATCCAGTTAATCACTGCTAGAGTCTTACATACCTGAGACACTGAACTCACAACAGCTCCATAAGATAAATACCTGGATGGTGAAATTTAGACTCTGAGAAGGTAAAATTTGTTCAGCATTCTAAGGGAAATATAGTTATAAGAGAAGGTCTGACATATAATAGTCCCTCGGTGTAGGGCAACTGGCTGACTGAGGCATAAAATTCCACTCTCAGGAGACTCCAACTTATCTTCACTTTTAGCTTTTTGGACACTGACCTAGATCTTCCTAACATCCTCTAGGTCCTAGGACTTATCAGGGTTAGAGTACCTATTAACCTGGCTTAGATGATCTCGGGATTCCCTCTAAAATATTAAATCCCAGTCATCATTCATCTGTCTGCCACTCTTGCTCCTGAGCTAAACTTGTCTGGACCTCTCTGTATTTGCTTCCAAGCTCATCCCTTTCATCTGCAAGGTGACTAGCTATGGAGTAATAAAACTGTGTTTAAGATATTTTTCTTTAAATTAGGGTTAATAACAATGTCAACATTGATTTGTCTACCTTAGGGGGTCGAACATTTTTAAAAAATCAATAACTAAAGTACTCAACTTACTAAACCACTAATCAATTATTAATTAATTTTCCATACATGAGTATAGGTCTACTTGCTTACCCTGATCCATACTTATTTCATTTTACAATATTAATGGTCACAAAATTATGTAAGTAAGCCTTTTTAAAAGTAAAACCACTCACTTGGGCAAACCTTAGAAGGGCCTCAGTTGAGTGTGACACTCTTTCTAGATAAAATGTTTTGAAGAGGCAAGAGTTGGTGAATCACAGAGATGCTCTGTGGAACATTTCTATAAAACCACACATGTTTTGGCTCCCAAGGCAATTTACACTAATGGCATTTTTCCATTAGATAATGGATTGCTGGTAAATTTGTGTTTTGAATCTTTTTTTCCTAACAGCAGTATTTATTTGGTTATAGGTACAATAATGTTGAGATTAAAGTGGAAAATCTGTGAGGACTAGTAAATCTTTCTCCCCACCACCCTCTTCTCATCTCCAAACACACATATACTTTGTTTTTAAATTTTCTTTAAACCCTCATTTGATATTTGAGTAATTATGGAGGTGGAGGGAAATAACTTGGTTTGGGTGTTGAGATTCTTAGCTTCCTCCTCTGCCAAGTGCTAATGCCTCACCCACACAGGGGCTGACTCTCAGCAGGGGCAAAGGGCTCCTGGAGACAGCACAGACTCGGCCAGCCCTGTGCCGGGCCAAAGTCAAAGGACTCCCCAAAAACACAACGTAGGTTCTTTGCTCCATAGCAAAATGCACACATGGAAAAGAGGACCACATATAAGAGTGGGGTATGCAGTATGAATACATGGAAGAGTGAAAAAAATAGAGTTTGAGAAAAAAAAGTAGACTAAGTAAAAGTTAAAGGAAAAGAAATAAGTATTGCTTCCAAATAGAACATAACACTCATGGTCTTCTCCACCCTGTAGATCAGGAGGTTAAATGTGAGTTGGATGAGGTTGTAAAGAAGTGGCTGAATGAAGACTTAGGAATAATGAATAATGAAACCATAGAAGGAGGCTTGTACTTGGCAAACCACAGGTCAATATGATAACTAATAAATTTGGAGAAAGTCAGTTTTATTACATTTGTGGATGGCACAAAAACGTGGGAGATAAGATGACACAACGAATGACAATACAAGCAGTATTCCAAAAGGTTTTAATTGCTGGATAGATGGCCTAAGACAGTGGTTGGCAAACTTATTAGTCAACAGAACCAAACACCAACAGTACAACGATTGAAATTTTTTTGGAGAGGCAAATTTTTAAACTTAAATTTCTTCTAACACCACTTCTTCAAAATAGATTTGCCAAGGCCGTGATATTTTGTGGAAAAGCCACACTCAAGGGGCCAAAGAGCTGCATGTGGCTCGCGAGCCACAGTTTGCCGACCACTGGCCTAAGCAATTATGGTAGAGGTCAACAGGGAGTTCTGTTTTTAGAAAGAGTATTTGCAATAAAATACAGAGAATGAGGGCAACCTAGATTGATTATAGCGAGGGGTTTCGGGTGACCACAATTTCACAATGACCCAGGAGAGTCACCTGTTTCTAGGAACAGAGAGCTCTTGGAGGTGTTGGTGGCATTCCTAACAGCAGAGTCAGCAGTTTATAAGAGGGAACCACTCTCTAATCATGTGTTAGTCAGAAATTTTCTGGAGCATGCTACCTAACTCCTTTTTTAAAACTATGTTTACATTGATTTTTTTTTTAAGAGAGAGAAAGGAAGGAAGACAGAGAAATAGAAACACCAATGAGAGAGGAGCATCATTAGTTGGCTGCCTCCTGCGCATCTCCCACTGGAAATCAAGCCTGCAACCCAGGCATGTACTCTGACCCAGAATCAAACTGTCAACCTCTTGGTTCATGGTCTGACGCTTGACCATTGTATCACACCAGCTGAGCCATGCTGCCTAATTCTTGACTCTGAATTTTAAGAGTTTCATTGAAGGAGATAATTGGGATTAAAAGTAATCTTATAGAGTGGGGTCGGGGGGGGGGGACAATGGGGCGATAAGAACACATATGAAATACCTTAATCAATAAAGAAAAAAATGGGGGGGGTAAATGGCGGCGGAACAGACGGACACCTTCTGAATCTTGTCCCAGGGCAGACGGAGGGAGCAGCTGAGGGTCGTGCAGGGAGTGTTTGCTGGCGAATACAGATATCAACCCAAATCACTACGCTCAATTAATATTTGACAAAGGAGGCATGAACATAAAATGGAGTCAAGACAGTCTCTTCAATAAATGGTGTTGGGAAAATTGGACAGATACATTGCAAAAAAATGAAACTAGACCACCAGCTTACACCATACACAAAAATAAACGCAAAATGGATAAGGACTTAAACATAAGATGGGAAACCATAAAAATACTAGAGGAATCCACAGGCAGCAAAATCTCAGACACATGCCAAAAGAACTTCTTCACTGATACTGGAACCTAAAGAGAAAATAAACAAATGGTACTACATCAAAATAAAAAACTTTTGCACAGCTAAAGAAACCATCTACAAAAGAACAAGAAAACCCACTGTATGGGAGAACATATTTGCAAATGTTATCAGTGATAAAGGTTTAATCTCAAGCATCTACAGGCAACTCATACAACTTAATAAAAGAAGGACAAATGATCCAATAAAAAATGGGCAACAGACTTAAATAGAACCTTTTCAAAAGAAGATAAAAGGAAGGCCCAGAGACATATGAAAACCTGCTCAAAGCACTAATTATCGGAGAGATGCAAATCAAAATGACAATGTGGAACCATCTCACACCAGTCAGAATGACTATCATCAACAATTCAACAAACAACAAGTGCTGGCAAGGATGCAGAGAAAAAGGAACCCTCGTGCACTGCTGGTGGGATTGTAGACTGGTGCACCCACTGTGGAGAACAGTATGGAGTTTCCTCAAAAACTAAAAATGGAGCTCCCATTTGACCCAGTAATCCCACTTCTAGGAATATATCCCAAAAAACTAGAAACACGAATTAGAAAGAATATATGCATCTCTATATTCATAGCAGCACAATTTACCATAGCTAAGATTTGGAAACAGCCTAGGTGCCCATCTGCAGATGAGTGGATTAAAAAATGTGGTATATCTACACAATGGAATACTACGCTGCGGTAAAAAAGAAGGAGCTCCTACCATTTACAACAACATGGATGGAGCTGGAGAGCGTTATGTTAAGTGAAAGATAAATAGGCAGAGAAAGATAAATATCACATGATCTCACTCATTTGTAGAATATAATGAACGGCATAGACTGATGAACAAGAACGGACCCAGAGACTGAGAAAAGTCCATCAGAATGTTAAACCTCAGGGTAAGTGGGGGATGGCAGGAGTAAGGGGGAAAGTCAATATATTTGATCTCTTGAACTAAAGTAAGTAATTTGTGTTTTTACATTCCTGACAAAGTTTATATAAAGTTATAATAAAAATGGCAGCTAGTTTGAGATTGAATTGACATGGCCTAGAGCTTGTCAGCTCCTATGGACACCAGTCCTTAGGCTAGGCCCCCCCTTAACTGCCTGTGACACCATAATACCCTTACATAATATTATTCTACAATGTCATTATAATTTTTGATATTTGACAACAGCATATTGTACAATTATCTCAAAGACACTTACAAACTAATTCTTTGAATGTTGGGCAGCAATTTAAAAAAGGACAGGAAAGGAATTAATCCCTTTCAGAAGGAATTAAGGTACTGGGAAGGCACTCGAGCATTCTATATTGCCCCCTCTTGCCCTTTTTGCCAAGAGGGACCCTCTTCTCACAATCCAAGTGCACACAGCTGTTGCCTGAGCTTTCAGTTCAAGCTGTGGCTGAAGCCTCTGGGTGGCTGGCACCATGGATCTGTCTTTTGTTCAATGGTGTGAGCTGGACCCTCACTGGAGAAGAAACCTGAGTCCCTCGAGATATGTGATCAGTAATGGGACCCCGCCAGCAGGCGAGGGGATCCCAAGGCAGGTGCTGGGTGTGGAGGCCACAGGGGCATAGACTACCAAGGAGACAGAACTGAACCTCACATCACCCTGCTTGGCCCCAGAGGATGGCTGGTTAGCCAGAGATGGGTAAGATTCCTCAGGGAAGGAACAACCTAAGACAGGCACAGTCGCAGATGGGGCCAATAGGAGAGAACTAAAAGGTTAACAGAGGTGGGGCACAGACCCTCATCCCCTAACCTTGCAGGGGCCTGAACTCTCACTCCTTCTGAGGGAGGTCTCCTGCCCCCATGGCTGCTTCACCTCCCATGCACAGATCAGATCGGGACTCAGGTTACAGACAGAGACTCGGCCAGCAACAGCTGCCCTATATCTAAATTCAATCTAGTACCAGGAATGCTCAGGGCCTACTCAAGGATGAAAATAATCCTTTCCACTAATATTTACAGGGTAAACTAAGATTATTGCTTGAGTATTAAATTTGACAATAAAATAGTAATCAAGTTTTCAGATTAATTTAAATTGGCCAAGTGAAATAAGTGAATACTCAAGAAAATTTAAGTGTACTGGACACAAAGCTGTTCCTAAAATATTAACTAAAATTTCTATTAGTAGTTCATCTCATTGTAAAATTGCCTAACATCCAAAGAACCTAAAGCAGTCATATTTTTGTGCAAAAATTAAAATTCAAAGTTACCAAGACTGCCTTATAAAATCTCCAAAAGCCCCCATTAATCAAAAAGGGGGGGGATAGTGGGGTAATATCATGTAAGAAAAAATATCCTGTAAGTAAATTACATCTATAAAATTCTTACTCCAGAAAAGTAACTTCCACTTGTAATGCCAACAGCATGACACCCATGAAAAACACACATGGTGTCAAAATAAGCCAAAGGAAAATCATTTGGGCAAAAATAAAAAGAATCCCAAGTCTAATTTACAGAAAAGATTCCTTTATTAACTTTTGGCTGAGATATGTTTGTATATTTTCAGAAAACAACTCCAAGACCATATGGATTCCTGCAACAAAGAGCAACTGACAGGTCTGTTCCAAATGCGAAGACAGCCCAGAGATGGAAGACACTGATGACATCTTGCCATGCTAACAGTTATTAGCTGTGCATCGCTGCAGGTGGCCCAGGACCAAACCGGAGTGGTTGGAACCTCCATTGCCACCATATCTCCACCATCCAGATACCATTGCTTTCATGTACACATAAGGAACTATTTGACATTGAAACTGGGACTTACAACAGTTGGACATTGAAACTGAGACTCAAACATTTTTTTGTTCTTATACATTTATTTCCACTATGCAGATGCAGGATCTTTTTAAAGAAAAGAAACAGGGGGAAAAGATTTATACAGAAGCAAAGAAGCATTGAACAGACTGTCAAAGTATACGGGGAAGGCTGGGGAGGGTGGAGGGCGGGGGCTGTAAGAGATCAACTGAAGGTCTTGTATGCATGCATATAAGCATAACCAATGGATTCAAGACACTGGGGAGGGGTGGCAGGTGAGGACATGTGCTGGGGGATAAGGGAGGCTGGAGGAAGAACAAAAGGGGGGAAGGAAAGCATGTGCTACTATTTGTAATACTTTAAAGAATTTAAAAAATAAAAATAAAATAAAAAATAAAAGTAATCTTAGGAAATCACTTTTCTAGAAGAATTAATATGAAACTAGAATGTTTAACAGAGAGAGAATTAAGAGAGGACAAAGAAGCTGCCCCTGAATTCCTAAAAGATTGGAGAAATGTAATTTATTTATGTAGCTCCTGGGGGCAGAAATAGGGTCAATGGCTGAAATTTATGTGGTAAGGGACAATTACAGCCCAATATAAAGAAAAAAATTCCTAAACTCTTTATATTTGCCTAGCAATAAGCATGTGAGCTCCCCATCACTGCATGTGTTCAAGTCAAAGCTACATTCTGATCTCTCAGGCAAGATATAGAAGGAACCCTTCATTGAGTAGTAGGATGAAGACTAATAGCTACACTGACCCTGAGATGTGATTAATGCACAAAGGAGATCTAATTTTAACTGAAAAATAGCTCTGCTGTGCGTACTCTAAGTTATAAAAAGTAATTATAATAGCAAAAGTTACAAAAAGTAATTATAACATCAAAAGACATAACTGGCCCAAATCTCTATATTTAAAAACTAATTCACATTGGGAGTAGTAGCACATGTAAATGGATTCATTTTTTAAAACCATGTACTTTAGATCTTAGAAATCATCTGAAAGCCCTCAAATGAATCTGTGGATGGATTATAGAGAGCCTCTGACCCTGCTTGGAATTATATTTATAGTTGTATTTGTGCCTTTTTTTAGGGACAAAAAGTGCATAGTTTTAAAATTGTGAATGTGAATCCTAGTCTAATCTCTGCAATTTAAAGATGAAGGAAAAAATTCAGATAGCAAAATGACTTGCTTAAATTCACAGAGCAATCATCAGCTGAGTTGGGACACAAACTAGGGTCTTTAATTCCTATTGGGGGCTGTTCATCTGAGTTACTAGGACTCAGTCTTCCACTGTCACTGATCTTTTCTGAAGTTAAAACCAACAGGGAAATTTGATTCACAGGATCACAAGACTCTTCTTATTATCAAGCTCATTCAAAGGACATTACATGGCTGAGAGATTAGATGTAATGTTTCAGTCTTTGCTGTTGTCATTGTTTTGAATAGAATTCAAGAAATACAAAATTTCACCTTCCAGAAATATTCCCAACATAGAACCCTGTCACAAATAATGTTCAGGTTATTACTAGAAAGAATCAGCCTTTCTCTCTGCTGTGCTCAGATCTGGGACCAGATCTGGCCGGCTCAGAAATGACATCATGATTTGATTTGGGAGGCGAGACATAATAGCCATCAAGCAATATGAGCTAATATAAAAAAGCACGTCCCTCCCCACTGTGTGCTGAGCATGAGAGAGACACAACCACAGATCGGATGGTGAAGTCAGTCATGGGATGACGGTGTGGGCATCAATGAAGTTAATTCATTGAAAAGACGTTATGAACCAGTAGAACAAGTAATGCATTTGTACAGTTCTGATATGGTAAAGAAGATCTCCAACTCAGGCTTTAAGTTTGGAGCATGCCTGCCATGGTCAAAGAATAGCAGTGAGTCTGGAGTGTCAGAAATGAGGTGAATGATGGAGAGACGAAGAAGGTAAGCTTAGGGAGATGAAAGCAGGCAGGGAGGAGGAGGAGCCTGCACAGGTTGTAGGACCTTATGGGACATTATTAAGAGTTTCGGCTGTTGTGGCAGGGAGCCACTGGCAGATTTTTTTTGTTTTATTTTGTTTTTTAGTAGAGGAGCAACACAATCTGATCTACATTTACAAAGAATCACTCTGGGTCTGGGATGTAAGGAACTTACAAGTCACCACTCTGTTATAACAAGTAAAAAAGCTTAACAAACTGAAAAAAAAACCCCAAAAAAACCCAAACAATTCTTAGATCTGTTCGAGAAGGTCACAGGGCAATCACTGCTACAACCTGCCAAAATATGGAGAGACGGACATGTGAATACATACAAACACAAGTTACTGGAGCTGAAGCTTGTGTAGGAACCAGTATCAGTGTAGAAAACCCTAAGGTGTAATTGATGAATGGCTGGGGGCTCAGTGTGAACAGGCTGAGAGATTAAAAACCCTGGGCGGGGTGAGAAGCAGGGGGCCAGAAGGGGACCTCACACTTTTGTAAATTTTACCTCTGGGAGTTCTATTCGTTTCTTGAAATAAAAGTCAAAGAAAAATCTCATGCTTCTGACAGGAAAGGGGAACAGTGGGCATTTTAAAAAACAGAGAAGTCTGTTCTTCTTTACGAGGTCTCTCTCCAGAGGAAATATTTTACCACAGCCTAACCTTCGGAGGTTTTATCAGTGACTAACCTACCAGGGGGAAGAAAATGCCAATTCCACTCCCCTTTGATATTATGTGTCACTTAATGGGGGGATGGTGGCTGAGAAACACTAGTAAAGGTCATAGTTCAGAGGCACAGGTTCCCACAATTCTTAATTTTTGTATTTTTGCATTTTAATTCTTTGTTTTTCTATTTTGGGAGTTTCTATTTTATTGATTTTTTACAGAAAGGAAAGGAGAGGGATAGAGAGCTAGAAACATCAATGAGAGAGAAACATCAATCAGCTGCCTCCTGTACACTCCCTACTGGATATGTGCCCACAACCAAGGTACATGCCCTTGACTGGAATTGAACCCGCTCTATCCACTGAGCCAAACAGGTTAGGGCTCTATTGTTATATCTTTAAATTCAAGTATTCTTTCCTCATCCATGTCCAGTCCATTTGAGATTGGATATAACCATCAACTCACAGGACTAGCACTTTCCAATTAAAAAAAACTATTCTTTAAAAAAATAATAAGAAAGGTTAAACTTTTAATTTTAACTTTACTTATTCCTTTAATGATGCTCTTCCTTTCTTTAGGTAGATCCAAGTTCCTGATCTTTACAATTTTTCTTCTATCTAAAGAACTTTCATCATTTCAGACAGGGCATGTCTATGAGCAACAAATTTCCTCCATTTGGACATAGTGCAGACTCTACTTCTATAAACTGGCTTGGAAAAAAAATACCACTAATGGTATTGATTCTGTATATTCACAGATCCAAATCCCTTACAATTTTCATGACACAATCCATTTTTATAATTGGAGGCTGTGTGTTCTGGAGATTCACCAGCAGCGCTGCCAGATTATAATTAGAAACGGCCAGAAATAAAAGGTCTAAGGTTCTCAGGAATGTTTGTTAATTTCTCAACGAGTAACATTATCTCCCAGGATTTCCTGATTTCTGATTTGTTCTTTATGAGTATTTCTTGTTTAGTCTTTTGGGAAATACTCTCTACCTTTCCCTTGCTGGGGTTAAAGACTATTCTCCCACTCATCTTCTTCCCAGAACCACTCTCTCCACACTCTGAACACGGAATAACAAGGCCAGGCACACCTGACATGCTATGCCAGTCAGAATCCTTTCCTCAGGATCTTGCTGTCATAAACCAAGTCATCATGAAGAGTTTTTAAATTATAGATAGTACAGAATTTTAAAATTGTTGTTTGCTCTTGATAACCATGTCTCCTACTTAGAGAGAGAGTTGGCCTGTGGGGACTGTGGTGGGGATCAATTTGACAGGCAAAATGAATGAAATAGAAGAGAAGGCAACCTCATTTATTTCTTTGTTTTCTGAGGCCCACTGCTGTTCTGGCAGTTTTCCCTTAATAACATGAAGTAACCAAGTAAACTTTCAATAGATTTCCCTTTGCCTAAGCTAATTAGGTATAGTTTTTGACATGTGAAACCCAAAATGTCCTGAATAGTTTTTTCTCTCTGTCTTATATATTTCCTAGAATATCCTTTTGGAATAGGAGAAAGAAGAGAAATGAAAGACATCTGGGGTATTAATTTTTCTTTTTCTTATTTTTGTTGTTTGTTGTCCATATCTCCAGCTTTGAATGAAACTTATGCTGAACTGACCAGACAAAGGTGGGAAATGTTTCATTGTGTCTCAGGAGTAGCTTTCAAGTTACTTCTAAACCTTAGACTCATTAATGAAATTAAAATAATAGAGAAAATTTAGGACAGTTTTTTTTCTTTCTTTCCCCCCCCCACTTTCCTCCCCCCAACCTCCCCCACCCCCCAGCACATGTCCCCACCTGCCCCTCTGCCCCAGCGTCCTGCATCCATTGGCCACGCTCACGTGCATGCACACAAGTCCTTCAGTTGATCTCCCACAGTACCCGCCCCCCACCCTCCCCAGTCTTCCCCCGCAGCCCCACAGTCTGTTCAGTGCCTCCCTGCCTCTACATCAATCGCTCTCCACTGTTTCTTTTCTTCAAAAATATCTTGCATCTGAATACTAGAAATAAATGTATAAGAACAAAAAAAATGTTTGAGTCTCAGTTTCAATGTCCAACTGTTCTGAGTCCCAGTTTCAATGTCAAATAGTTCCTTATGTGTACATGTCAGCAATGGTATCCAGATGGTGGATACATGGTGGCAATGCAAGTTCCATCCTCTCTGGTTTGGTCCTGGGCCACCTGCAGCAAAGCACAGCTGCTGACTGCTAACATGTAAAGGTGTTGTCAGTGTCCCTCATCTCTGGACCATCCTCATGGCTGGAACAGACCCGTCAGTTCCTCACTGTTGCAAGAACCCACAAGGTCTTGGAGTTGTTTTCTGAAAACACACAAACACATTCTTGAACAAAAGTTAACAAAAGGATCCTCTCCGCAAATTAGACTTGGGATTTTTTTTTATTTTTGCCCAAATGATTTTCCTTTGGCTTATTTTGACATCACGTGTGTTTTTCATGGGTGTCCTGCTGTTGGCATTACAAATGGAAGTTACTTTTCTGGAGTAAGAATTTTCTAGATGTATTAAGACAGTTTTTTCACAAAATCATTAATTGTCTCCCTACAGGCAAGGCATCTTTTGAAGGCTAAGTATCATAAATTAGCAGACCAGAGGTAAAAATTACTACCACTCCTTTCATGCTCTCCTTGGTCCTGAGGCAGTAATTTATTACTACAAAACCCTGAGCACTTATGGTTAATTATCGTCGTGTGGATTTTAAAATAACCTTAAAAGATCTGAGAGATTCTAAAAGAAGTGTCTTACTCAGAAGTATCCCAACCTAGGTTTATAATTTGTCAGTTTTCTCAGGTTAAATATTTACTTCAACAATTATGGAGATGACATAACCAGATAGTGACACTAAAGACTCTAAGAAAATATAGGAAAAGTATTTTTTAAAACCCTCTAATAAATTAGCTTGTGCTTCACCTTATCATAAATTAGCTTGTGCTTCAACCTTATCATTATTTCGATTTGGCCTTAAAAATACAAGAAACAGAATTTATATTCTTGATGCCATAATGGTTTTTGTGTATATATATATATATATATATATATATATATATATATTCCCACTCAATTTATCGTAACAGGAAATTCTAGGTAAAAGTGAAGTTCAGTTTAAGCATAACTTATCCCAACTGCTCCATGGGGCATCCAATCCATCTTAGAGTGTAGGATTGTTTTAGAAGCTTGATCCTCTTTTCTTCCTTTGCATCTTCATTCTATATTATCAATATTTATAGTTATCACTAGCTAACCTGAAATGAGGCTCACTCTACCATCCATTTTATTTTCCTGATCTTAATTCTATCATTCTGTCTAATAATAATACCTTATATTTTTATGGCACTTTTCAATTTTTCAAAGAAGAGAATGCATGTCATTCAATCCTTAGCATAACACTGTAAAGTCAGAAGGGTTACTTCTATGACCCACATTCCACATTTCCTAATAATAAAATGGGTCACCCAAGAAGCCTTGTCAAGTCAATATCAAAAACAGCACCAGGACTCAAAGTTCCTGAATTCCAATCTAGTTCTCCCACTATGGAATTAGTTTCTCATTCCCTTAAGGCCAAGATATCATTCTTCTAGTCACAGACTATTCCTTATTAAGGATCCTCCTTCATGCCTTGCAGTACAACAGGGTAAACATTTTAACATTTTTTTCCCTAAGGAATATACATTTCTTTATCGTATTTCCAAAGAAAGGCTTAATTAATGGCAATTTTACTTCAGGTATCAAGAAAGACCACCCTAGGGGGAGATGTTTCAGGAAATTAGGACTTTGCACTATTCCTTACATCATAATATTTAGATAAGTCCCTATTCTCTGTCTATTAATAGGACCGATTCTCTTTTGAAATAGGCAGATAGTAATTTCAAATATTCTGAAATGCTTTGCTCATAAATTATGAAAATGTCCTAGGAATTCCAAAACCTCCAAAACTACTTCCTGCACCAAAACCATTGCAGCATTACAAATGACCTTCGTCCTGATTTTTTCCCTAGAAATTATGATCACCAAAAGAATGTAGAGACACATTACATCTGTTGAAGGGTTGGTTACTAGAATCAAATTTTCATTTGTTTCTTTCCCAACAAAGTTATTTTAGGGAACTTATTATGATCTCCAATTATTTTTAGATATTTATTCTTAGGATAATACTCTCTGTACACAAATGACTGTAGATTAGTGTGTGCTGAGACAGTACAGCTTGTACCTTTTTGTTATAGACCAGATACCATAATAAAAAACACATCCATTATATTTGAAAAAAATCCAAAAATTTATTTTGTGCTTATGCAAGAATACTTTATTACTTACTACATAAAAATAGTATGTGACCTTTGTTGGAAACCCAGTAAAGTATAAAGTGGACAATAGATCATCAATGATTCTTCTATTTAGTGAAAAATGCTATAAACATTTTACCATTTCCCTTAAGCTTTTATTCCATACATTTTTATCATGTTATATCAAAATACAATATCTTTCTTATTTTCTCCATTTAATATTATATTATAAAATTTTCTTCTTGATATAATATAATGAATCATTAAGGAATTTTATAAATAAATATATATTAATGGCTTTGTACAATATTCTTGTTTGGTTTGAATATTCTGTACTTTATTTACTTTTTAGGTTCCTTGAACATTGAATTTATTTTTTAATTGAATTTATTGGGATGACATTGTTAATAAAATTATATAGATTTTGGAGAACCAAGATGGCGACATAGGTAAACACTTAAATGGCTGCCTCACACAACAATTTCAAAAATACAACTAAAAGACAAAATGGACATCATCCAGAACCACAGGAAAGTTGGCTGACTGGAAATTCTACAACTAGAAGGAAAGACAAATGCACACGGAGAATCGGAGGAGCTGCAAAGCCTGAGGTACGGAGAGGCCTGCATGGAGAGAACTGGCCTGAGAGGACGGAGCGGCTGAGTGCTTGGCTGGCATGCTCTAGCAGGAAGGAGACAAAAGCTCCAGGCTGCACTGAAACCCAGTCCTGGATGAGACCCTGAGGATCCAGGTCCATATGGGGGAATCTGGGCTGTAAGGCAGACACTCAGGGGAACTGTGAAAGGCAGAGGTCCAGAGGCATGCACGCAAGTGTGTGCATAGAGGAAGGACTATGGACTGTGCTGCTGGCTTGATCTGGTGGGAGAGAGATGGGAGCTCTGGACAGCGCTGAAATCCAGTTTCGACTGCACTGAACCCCAGTGCCAGGCGAGAATCTGCCAGTCCGGATTCACTGGGGGAGAGACTGGACTATTTGGCAGCAGGCAAAACTCTAGGGCGCCTTTCTCTCAGAGGTGCTTGCAGCAGTTGCCTACCAACACTGAGATCCAGTGTTGACTGGAAGCCAAGGCTGTTGGCTCCACCCTGAAACTCCACCTCATCCAAGCACAGAGGCTTGTGCAATTTTGTAAGTCTTGTCACATAAGGCTGTTTCCCAATGTAGACACAGCTGATCCTCATAGCCAATTGGCCTGGAGGTCAATTCCTCCTAGTGATACCAACAACAATCAAGACTTAACTACAACAAGGCTGTACACAGAGTCCACAAAGAGGTGCACCAAGAGTGTCAACCTCAGGTAACAAGGGAGGCTGAGACATCTAGCACATAAAGCTACCCTACCAACACAGGGAAGCAGCGAAAATGCGGAGACAAAGAAACAGATCACATTTCCTCCATTTGGAGGAAAACAAATGACTGGATATAGAGTTCAAAACCACATTTATAAGGTTTTTCAAGAGGTTCCTAGAAAAGGCCAATAAATTCAGCAAGATCCTCAAGGATATGAGAAAGGACTGACTAGAAATTAAACATACATTGACTGAAATAAAAAAATATTTACAGAGACCCAAAAGCAGACTAGAGGAACTCAAGAATCAAGTCCAAGATTTGAAATACCAAGAGGCAAAAAGCACTCAACTGGAAAACCGAAATGAAAAAAAGAATCCAAAAATTTGAAGATAGTGCAAGAAGCCTCTGGGACAATGTCAAAGGTACCAATATCAGAATTATGGGGGTGCCAGAAGAAGACAGAAAGCAAGATATTGAAAACCTATTTGAAGAAATAATGACTGAAAACTACTGCCACCTGGTGAAAGAAATAGACTTACAAGTCCAGGAAGCACACAGAACTCCAAACAAAAGGAATCCAAAGAGCACACCAAGACACATCATAATTAAAATGCCAAGAGCAAAAGACAAAGAGAGAATATTAAAAGCAGCAAGAGAAAAACACTTAATTACCTACAAAGGAGCATCCATAGGATTGTCAGCTGATTTTTCAACAGAAACTATGCAGGCCAGGTGGGAGTGGCAAGAAATTTTCAAAGTGATGAATAGTAAGAACCTACAACCAAGATTACTCTACCCAGCAAAGCTACCATTCAGAATTGAAGGTCAGATAAAGAGCTTCACAAATAAGAAAAAGCTAAAAGAGCCGAGACCGGTTTGGCTCAGTGGATAGAGTGTTGGACTGCGGACTGAAGTGTCCTGGGTTCGATTCTGGCAAGGGCATGTACCTTGGCTGTGGGCACATCCCCAGTAGGGGGCATGCAAGAGGCAGCTGATCGATGTCTCTTTCTCATCGATGTTTCTGACTTTCTATCCCTCTCCCTTCTGCTCTGTAAAAAATCAATAAAATATATTTTTAAAAAAAAAGAAAGAAAAAGCTAAAAGAGTTCATCAACACCAAACCAGTATTTTATGAAATGTTGAAGGGTATTCTTTAAGAGGAAGAAGAAGAAAAAGAGGAAAAGGTGGCTGCTTTAAACTAGAGCATGGATGGAACTGGAGAACATTATGCTAAGTGAAATAAGCCAGTCAAAGAAAGATAAGTATTACATGATTTCACTCATTTATGGAATATAATGAACAACATAAACTGATGAACAAAAAACAGATTCAGAGGCAGAGAAGAATTGACTGTCAAACCTCAAAGGGAAGGTAGTGGAAGGTGGAGGTAAGGGGAAGAGATCAACCAAAGGATTTGTATGCATGCATATAAGCCTAACCAATGGACACAGACACCAGAGGAGGTGAGGGCATGAATGGGGAGGGAAAGGTTGGAAGGGGTAATGGGGGATGAGGACACATAGGTAATACCTTAATTAATAAAGAAATTAAAAAAAATTATATAGGTTTCTAGTGTACAATTCTATACTACATCATCTGCAGCATATTGTATTGTGTTTTCAGCATCCCAAGTCAAGATTCTTTTCATCTCTACTTATCCCCCTTTACCTTCTATTACCCCTCACATCCTTTTTCCTCTGGTAATCACTATACTCCTGTCTGTGTCTAAAAGTTCTTTCGTTTTGTTTTGCTTTGCTTAATCCCTTCACCTTCTTCACCCAGTTCCCCAAAACCCTCCCTCTGACAGCTGCCAGTCTGTTTTCTGTATCTATGAGTCAGTTTGTAGTTTGTTAGTTTATTTTGTTCATTAGATTCCACATATAAGTGAAATCATATGGTATTTGTATTTCTTTGGTGTATTTCACTTAGCGTAATGCTCTTCAGGTCCATTCATGCTGTCACAAGAGGTAAGATTTCCTTCTCTTTTTTTATGACAGAGGAGTATTGTATAAATGTACAACAATTTTTTTGGCCACTCGAATACTGATAAGAGCTGCTTCTAAATCTTGGCCATTATAAATAATGCTGCAATGAACATAGGTGTGCATATATTCTTTCAAATTAGTTTTTGGGTTTCTTCAGATATATTTTCAGAAGTAGAATCAATGGGATCATAAGACAGTTTCATTTTTAACTTTTTGAGGTAACTCCATACTGCTCTCCACAGTGGCTGCACAAATTTGCATTCCCACCAACAGTGCATGAAGGTTCCCTTCTCTCCACATCCTCGCCAACACTTGTTTGTTTATTTACTGATGACAGGTGTGAAGTGATATCTCATTGTGGTTTTCCCAAGGAGATATATCAGAAAAAAATAGTGGTACAAAAAATGGTCTGAGATTTTATAGCCTATGTTTTCTTTCTTGGAAGAAAACATCTAAATCTTTCATTTATTTTGAGTTTACCCTCATGTGTCATCATAAGAAGCCTCATCCATCAGACGTGACAAAATCCAAAATTAATGAGCATGTTTTCCTATTTCCATTACTCAAAAACTCTCTAAATAAAGGAGGGGTTGTGTTTCAAAAATCTATTTGTAAGGTTTTTGGAACTCAACCTATTTTTCTAGAAGAACAAATGTAATAATGTGGGAGATTTGGTTTCATTTTTCCAGGCTGCTGACATACAAATCCTCCAGAGGAAAAGATCTACATTTGCTGGTTGATAAACTCATGCAAAGTGAATGCTGGGGCTTTAAGGCCTATGCTGGGATTCAGAGTACATGGTAAGGTTATTATGCATGTAAAAGGGGAGAAATACATGTGAGGAAGAAGGGACCTGAAAGAAGAGTATGTCTCATGAGAAAGTAAAGAGAGTTGACGTTGGAATATTTGACATGAAACACTCTCCTCAGTTCATCTTGTGAAACTTAGTAAATTCTACATTGCTACTTGCACATGTATGAAATGAATTTCTCTAGAAGAACAGGAAGAGAAAAGGGATCGGAACTAATTTGTGTTTTATAATAATTGTTGAGGGAAGCCTACACCTATCATCATACCTAATAATGGACAAACATGTAAATTGACTGTACCTCCATATTACCACAGCCAATCAGAGGGAGTATGCAAATTAACCCAACAAAGACAGAGGTTCATTTGCATATATAGGCACCCAGCAGCCTGGGTCCTGGGAACTTTCTCAGTACCGAGGTCACTCTGAGGTAGGTCCACATGGGTCCTCAGCAACCTAAGAAGGGCCTGAGCCAGGGGACTCCTGGGCAGGGGTGGAGCCAGTGATCAGAGGGGGCCGAGGGGCTCCAACCCAGGCCCAAGGCTTTAGGTAGGCGTTGGTAGGGGTGGAGCCAGCAATCAGGGGGAGCAGGGGGACCCCTATCCAGTCTCGAGGTTTTAGGCCTTGGCAGGGGTGGAGCTGGAGATCAGAGGTGATAGGTGTTAACTACAGAGGAAACACCTTTTCTAACTGCTCATTGGCTAAGCTCCCTGTATGCCACTGGTAATATTCTTAGTGACTTGGGTATAAGAATCCAAAAAGTTATCTAGGGCTTTTCCACCACACTCCTGGAGACAAAAAGCGAAGGTCCACTGCTGGAGGGCTAAGAAATGTCATATCCTGCCCTAGCTGGTTTGGCTCAGTGGATAATGCCTAGGCTGGACGACCACAAGGTCTGGGTTTGGTTCTGATCAAGGGCATGGGCCTAGGTTGCAGGCTCCTCTCTGGCTGGGGCCCAGGTCAGGGCTCATTCAGGAAGCAATCAATCAAAGTATTCCTCTCACTTTGATGTTTCTCTCTGTCTTTCCCTTTCTCTTCCACATTCTCTAAAAATGGAAACATATCCTCAGGTGAGGATGAGAAAGAGAGAGAGAGAGAGAGAGAGAGAGAGAGAGAGAGAGAGAGAGAGAGAGAGAACGAAATGTCATTTCCTATGAAAGACACATCTTGAAAATGCCTAAAGAAAGTTGTCATTTTTTCATGATGAAGGGACTGTTGATAAAAACACCTTGGCGGCTGCAATCACTGGCAGTGGCTGCAGCAGCAGGGTGATGGAGCTGGTGCCTTCCCCTGATCAGCCTGGTCACCTCCCACAAAGGGAGGCCAGACTTCGGCTTAAGCCATCAGAAGGACATCCCCTAAGGGTTCCCAGTATGTGAGAAGGGGCAGGCTGGGCTGAGGGACACCGCCCCCCAGTGCACAAATGAGTGTACCAGGCCCTTAGTTTAACCCATAAAGATCCAGAAATGCAAAAACAAGAGCTCCATTTTAAGCCAAATCAAGTCTGCTTTGTTTCTGTGACCAAAGACATTTCCAGTTACAGTGGGAGGTGTCAGAAACAATTTCTTCAAATTCTATCTGAACCATATTAAGAGTGAAGGGGTGAACCAGGCATTCTTTATCCTAGTAGCAAACTAACTTTTTAGTCTCATGCCAATTCACTCAAAATTGGTGTTGGGGGAAAGGAGTGCACAGAGCTGACAGGAATCTGAGTCATTTATTCTACATATGGGTAATTCCCTAATTGTTATGTTTCCCTATGACTTACTTTAAAACACATCAGAAAAGAAAAATATGATATGTGTAAGTACATGTGTACAGCAGTGTGTTAAGTTTATCTACTTCTAAGGGATGGTTGATTAATATTTCAAGTACACTAATAAGGCTAATACCCCAGAGATAGTTTGTTAGCATTTGAAATATTCTAATAGAAAATCTATATCAGAGGGCACCATTTTTAACTCCAATCAATATCAGAAAGTTTACTAATTAGTATATAATGTGTTAGAAATAATTTTTCTTCAGGAAAATGAGTGGTGTTCAAGATACACTGAAAGAATAACTTTGTACTTGCATGTAGAGGGCTTTAAGATCTGATAACAGAATAGCATATACTCTTAAAAGTTAGACACAGTCTTGTGATTCCACTTTGTTCTGTGCGCAGTCTTTGTCACCAGATTCTTACTAGGAGTTGCAATTAATTTGGCCACTAGGAAATTCCAGTCTCTTTTGGGCTCTGCCTTGGCCTTCTCTCTACAACTTCATTCTATCCTCTCTCTACTGCCTTCTTCCCTTAGTTTATAACATAAATGCATGCATCTTCTATCCTAAAAATAAGCAAGCAAACAAAAACCTACTTTAACCATGCATATTCTTGGTCTGCCTCATCTCTTAAGAAAGGTGCTATCTAAGCTGCTGGTCCACTTTCTCACTTCCTTTTTACTCAACCACCAACTCCGATATGACTTACACTCCAATCTCTTTACCAAAACTGTTTATAGATTACCTTTAGTTGACTTAACCCAATGGGCTTTTATTAAGCTTTATTATTTCATCATTTCTCAGCCTTTGCCATTATTAAATAGGACCCAGTTCACTCTTTAGGATTCAACTTCTCTTGCCTTCTGAGATATAATTCTACTGGTGGTTCCCCTACTACATTTATTAATTTCCTCTGTCTCCTTTGTGTTCTACTTTTCTGTTTTTACTACTTCTTAAATGTAGGTATTCCCCAGGGTCATTTATTACTTAAGATTAGGACAAAGCTCTTCACAACTACAGGCACCATAAACTCAACATATCCAAAACTATATAGTTATTTATTCTCTTTTAAGCCTGATTATGGTTAACTGTTTGAGTATTTGTTTCTGGGAAAGGAAGGTAAGACTTTAATCTGCCTTTGGAAACAGACTGCCTACTATTATTTTCAAGTTTTATTTTTTCAATAATAGTTTATATTTTCATGTAACCGTGAACACAGTGCATATATGAATAGTGAATTTGAGTATTAAATGTTTCGTTTGCAACTTCACATGTTATGGGAAACTTACTGATTACAATCTAAAAGCGTTTGACTTTCAAAACCTGGCATATTGCCTAATTTTATTCTTAGAGAAATTAAGATTATATTGTCATGTCTGGAAGAGTACACTTGGGGTATTTTCATCTTTTCATCCTAGACTATCTTTTCAAATAAGATCCAGTTTAAATATTAATACAGCATTTAAAGAAAATGAGTTTACCTAGTTATCAGAAGTTACAGCAGAAATTCTTGTTTTTATCTGCTATAAATAGCAAATGTTACATAATTTATCACTTGTTTAATGTTGAAAAAACATCCTTCACCAGTGAACGCTCTGCAGCCTTATTTTAAGAAGGTATATTCAACTACATAGCTTCATCTCACACACATGCACAAAAACAGCTTTATAGTTCAAGAGAATTACTTTTCAGCAGTGTGACATAACATCAGGTGGCAAAATGAATTTTGGCTATGGTTCCAAACTGCTACCCATTCAGTATTAGCACATATTTTTATACAAAATATTTTATTGGATAGGCTTGTTAAGTTTCCATAGACAAGAATGTCCAAATGAAACAAAAAGCACATATACTAAAAGAAAATAAATACATTTCTTCTTGAGAGACTAAATATTTATGCTTGAAAGAATTTTCTGTTCGTCAGGTATTCAAACAAAAACACATTCAAATGTATAATTTATAAATATGTGCGTATTGAGAGAATATATGATTAGTGTCTGTGCAAATGGCAGTATAATTCATACTAATTTTATATGTATTAACTTATATTAAATAAATATAAATTGTTTAAAATGTTTTTGCTATTAGAAGATAATTCTGGACACACAAAAAACTCAGGAGATTATTTACCTAGAATAGAAATTATTCAATCAAATTTTCAGAGATTAATATGTACTATTATTTGTTTTAGTAGTAGGAAAGTGTGTGATGGCTAAGACAGATTACTACCAAATTACACAGCAACATAGTGATGGCTATTGTTGTCAAACGGACATGTTATTCTCTGAATACCTGTGTGTACTTTGAATAATACATGCTTTAGGCTGTGTAATGAAAATAAGACTTTGTATACAGAAATTTCTATACCTTTTTGCATTTATAAAAAGGCAAAAGAGCTGAATGTGAGACAAAATATACAATCCATAAAAAATTATGGAACATGAAACATTTATCTCAAATCTGGCAAAATTTTAAATTTCCTGGAAAAAGGCTAGCTTTTCCAACTTGGAAACATGCATATCTAGCAAATGCTCATGCTTATGGTTGGAACAATTTAAGATACCAAGAGACTTGTGGTAGTTGGGCCAGTTGAAACCACAAGTAAGAATTAATCTCTTCCTCTTACTACCCTTCCAAGCTGCTGCTTTCTATGTACCTAACACTTTGAACCTGAAGTTACTACTGATAGCCCTTTTCGTGGAAGAGTTTAGTTGTTCTTGGGTTGAAATAATCTAAACAGCTGGGATCTGTTTCAGAGTTGTCTGGCTCCAGCTAGACATACTTTGAAAAAAAACAAAACTCTTGTTCAGAGCAGGATTTTCACTGTAATCACAGAATTTAGTTTACAAGACAGATATAAATGATGTTTCTGCACAGAACTGGTTTGACCTGGTTGTCCAGACTGAAGAAAGCCTAACTGCTTATTCTTTTCTCCAGCATTTAAAATTGTCTCACTTTATTACAAGGGCCCAGAGATCTAGGTCCTTTAAATATAGCATGTTTATATCATGCTTGCTAGTAGCAACTCTATTAGCAAATTTGTTGTCTTAGTCTCAATTATAGTAAACTAAACATGTAGAGCTAAGAAAAGAACACATTACTAAGAAGAAGAGACAAAAATATAACCAACGTAGTTGCAATATCCACACAAGTTTTCAGGGTAAGAAGAATAGAGTGATAAGAAAACTGTCAAACCCTCAGTCAACCTTGGCCTGATTGTCAGTCACAGCCTCTTAGGGGAAATCCCACAGATCTCTGATTAGAGCTTCACTTGATGTCCCCATCACCTTGATGTTACTCATGAACTTCATGACCAAGCTGGCAGATGAATACTACTTATGGGGTTACTATGTATGAGTATCAACAACCCTCCTCCAAACATCATCAAACTATGGTTTCCAGTTTAGTGATAGTTTAGAAGTCTCTTGAAACTTAATTGTGGACTAGGAAATTTCTATAGAAAGAATCCCTAAAACATGTGGTAAGTATCTGTCGCTAATAATATAAATCCTGGTGGTCAGACTCTACTAATGGTAAAGCCCCCAAGTAGGAAATGGGAAATTGTTACAAGGTGTGCTTGCATTCTTACTGGTTACCCCAGGGAACCACAGAGAAGACGATGTTTAAGGCAGCAGTCTAAGAGATGTATCTGTAAGACTTTAAATCTTCCATGTGATATCTACCTATAATTAGAGAAAGCATACTGATTTTTAAATTTCCAAAATTAAAGTGGGAGGAGGACCCACAAAAGTTCAAAGCAACTACTGAGAACTACTAGGAAAAAAATTACATCACTTAAAAGACAGTCAACAAGAGGACACGCTTCTCCGCTAGGGCGGTGTTAGCATTTGGACCAGGTCAGTTTAATGGTAACATTTGCAGCCATGTGATTGCCGCTGCTCCATTTCCTAGTCTATTGTTATGTCTGTGGGGGCTCATTAAATACTAACTTTGTGTAGTCTATTCAACTTTGTAAGCATTTCCAGTTTTGAGCCACGAAGACAAATATGTTACCATAAACTATGGACTTGTGACCAAAAGTTGCATCGTGATTTGATGAATCCACTTGACAGTCTCAGTCATTCAGCAAACCTTTATCTAGTCCACTAAATGCTATGTGGTATACTAAGTGTTCAATATAGTAATACTAAGTTAATGCTATCTGAACTCGCCTCAAAGAGGGAGAGATTCTTTTTTGGGGGGGTGGGAGGCAGGAAGGAGCTCTGTCCTTTATTAAACCCTTGGTTCTTAGGCGGTGTCCTCGCCAACGGAGAGCAGAGGTGTGTGATGCTTCCAGACATTTGGAGGCTTCAGGGGTGATGCTGCTCATGACTGGCAGTGCCCCCCAAACGGGAGTGATGACTGAGTTGTGAAGAGGAGCTCTGAGGCATGTGGTCCAGGGACCGAACGGGGCAGGGAGGGCACAAGGGCCCGAGAGCAGCACCAGAAGGGGCTGGGATCGTCCTCCAGAGGCCAAGCTGCCAGCCAGAGCCCCCTGGTCAAGACGGGAGGGCAGCAGGCGGGCCTCGGGCAGGTGTGGCTCCTGTCCGAGCGCGTCTGTATCTCTGCATCTCTTGGTCCTGGGTCCGCTTGTCCGTAGGGGCACAGGGTTCCCGCGGCAGCCAGCAGCAAACCAGGCCCCCTCGGTGAGTTCCGCGCTGCTCTGGGGCAGGCACTCCCCAGAACCGGGTAATGAAGGCTCCTTCGAACCCCCACACCAGGACGTTCAGCTGGAGGCGGCCCGCTCCCCTTTCTCTCCTTCTTCCCGGTGGGAGAGGCTCCCGTCCCCCTGGGGGCCCTGCTGGGGGCGGTGGCCCCAGCTCCGGAGGCTGGAGAACTGGGCGCAGCACTCAGGGTGGTGCCGGGGGCCTGATTCTCCCACCGCTAGGGGCACCCGAGGGGCAGCCGCCCCAGGCCGCCCCCCAGCCTCTGGCCGACCCCCGGCGATCGGAGAGATTCTTTGTGATTTTTGTATCGCTATCGGCTGTCCACGGTGTTGGAGGAAGACTGTATTCTTTATCTATCAGTCAAGGGAAATAGGAGGAACGTGTCCCCCTCACCATCCCCCACCCGTCCTCGATTATCTCTGTCAGCCCGTTAGTAGGTTTACATGGGTGGTTACTACACTAACTGGCGAGTTTATGTTTGCAGAACACTGTGCAGGTACAGAGAGACATAGGCACAGACATGCTCATTTACATAGTATACAAATGGGGAACTTCAGTGTTCCAATTTTTCAGTTCCGATCTTGATTTACAACAGTCTCTCATACTAGTAACCGTTGTAATTATTGTATTCTCGTCCATTTTAACTAAAAAATTGATACCATACAAGGGATGAAACAAGTATCTTTGCAAATCCAGCTTCTCTCATTTCGTGTTTGATGATTGTTATTTTCCCCATGTTATATTTATAACAGATTCAAAAGCACGGAATTCTGTAATAAGAGGTTTGAACATTTTTCTGTTCCTTGCTAAAATGGTACCAATTTATATTCCAATTACAATGTGTGAATGTTTATTTTCTCACGTCTCTCAAAGTTTGAATGTTATCTCTTAAAGAGAATTGTAAATGTATAGGTTGTTTTATTTTTATTTCTTCAATTATAAAAGAGACTTAGCTTTTTTTGTCTTTTCAGGGACACTAATGTTTTTCTATAAATGTTCACATCTTTAATTCATTTTTTAATTTTTTAAAATATATTTTATTGATTTTTTTACAGAGAGGAAGGGAAAGGGATAGAGAGTCAGAAACATCGATGAGAGAGAAACACCAATCAGCAGCCTCCCGCACACCCCCCACTGAGGATGTGCCCACAACCAAGGTACATGCCCTTGACCGGAATCAAACCTGGGACCTTTCAGTCCACAGGCCAACTCTCTCCCCACTGAGCCAAACCAGCCAGGGCTTTCATTCATCTTTTGAAAAGTGACTTTTTCAAAAGTAATTTCCCCTTGATTTATGAGAGCGCTTGAAATAATGATGATATTGTTCTATCTGCCATTTTATTTTCCAGTCAGCCAATTATTTCACAATGATGTTTTAGTTTTCAAAATATTTTTTGTTCATCTCTATAGTCTTTTTTCTTTTTTTTTTCCTTGGGGGGTAAATTCTTAATTTTTCATTTGTGTCTTAGACATATTTTGTAAATATTTTATACCATCATTCCTTTTTTAATTCTACGATTCTTTTGAGTTTATTTTTATGTATTTATCAATGTACTTTAATTTGATCAAAACACTAACATTTACAGGAGGGCAAAGTAGACCAAACATGCATGTTAAGTGATCAGCTTTCTTTTCTGTCTCTTTTCTATTTTAAAACAGTTTTCCTTGCAGCCTGTTGCAGTGTAGTTTATTCATTGAAGGAATACCAAATATTTGCACTTCAACAAATATAACCGAAGTTGATTCTGTCAGAGAGAGCAGACAGTTGCCTTGGGCAGCAAAAGCATTCCATGAAGCAAATTCTGTAGGAATCGTTTTTAGTGTGAGAAGGTAACGGCAATAAGATACAAGATATTTTCCATTTTATCTAAAGTGAATTGAACCAAAATTCAATTATTTCTTAGAAGTATCATGTTTGGCACCCACATTCTTGTTTATATTCTTTTGGCAGCTGGAGGATAAAGCTATATAAGTTACTGATGGGCATTTTAGAAAACATTTTTTTTATAACTACCCATTTCCTACAATGAAGGACAAATATTCAAAATGTTTTCCTTTTATTGTATAGAGATACGTGTGTTTATGTGCATGGAGATGAGTGCGTGTAAGAGAAAACTTGCAAAATAAAATGGATAAGGAAAATTAAATTTTTATCTTTAATCTAGTTATTCAACTCTATCGATTAGAAGACTCTAGGCAAAAACCTGTCAACAACTGGAAATATGCAGTTTTACTTTTTCTTTTTCCTAGACTTGAGCAATAGGAGAAACTAATGGGATCTTAAAAGCATAATACATGCTTCAAATCTCTTTGACTCTTGAACCTACGGAAGGCCTCTTTCAAAATCTACTCTGCCCTGGTCCTGCCCCAAAACGCTCAGGACTTTTCTGGGTGTAAGGATGTAACCAACCGTGTTCACACCTAAGTGCATTAATTCTGACCCACCAGGTACCGTAGTCTCCCACTGGGTGTCACCAGACTCCACTCAGTGGAGCAGCTTCCCAGCAGGTACATCTTTGCTTCATAAAATGTTATCAAGTAAGGTCCTCCTGATACCAAGGCAGAGGATTGTCTGGGGCAAAGTAGAAAAGAATGTCCCTTTTCCTTTCATGTTGCATTTGACTAGAGTGCCCCCCCCTCTCTGCCTCCAGGAATATTTCTTAGAAGAAGAGGGAAAAGATAAAAAATATGAACAATAAAAGGTAATAAATACATCTTTCAACAATTGAATCTAAAAATCAAAATAAAAGACCAAGGAATCTAATAAACAAAATAAACTGATGAATAAAATAGAACCAGAGACATTAAAAGATGTAACAGACAGATCAATCTCAGAAGGAAGGTGTTGTGTGTGTGTGTGTGTGTGTGTGTGTGAGTGTGTGAGAGTGTGTGTGTGTGAGTGTGTGTGAGTGTGTGTGAGTGTGTGTGTGAGTGTGTGTGATGTGTGTGTGGGGGCGGGGTGGTAAGAGATTAACCAGAGGACTTATATGTATACATGCATTACCTATGGACAATAGGGTGGTGAAGGCCTGGGGTGGAGTGGGAACCAGTTGGAGGGGCAATGGAGGTAAAAAAAAAAGGGGGGGGGTGGAGGGGGGAGAACACATCTGTAACACTCTCAACAATAAAGATTTTTTTTAAAGACCTTCAATCCTTCAATTGTCCAATAGTACCTTTACTGAAACAACTCTTTCAATCCCTTAGTTTCTTTTCCATGCACCTAGCCTCTCATATTTTTTCTAATGCCAGCAGGTCCACATATATTCTAGCCCATGTTCTTCTAGGACTCAGGCACAAGGTCAATTAAGAGCCGGAAACAAGTGTGAGTGACAGAATGGGCCCTGTGCTCAGAGCCAGTTTCTCAGTGACTGAGGCTTTCTTACCAGGTCAGGCAGAATCTCAGGGAGCCCGATTCCTTTGTCCTTAAGAGTAACTTTACAACTGTGTTTTCCAGGCCAAACACATGAAAACATTCTTTAGAGACAACGCATCATGGTTTTGTCAGACGTAATGAGGATCATTCTTAAAAACCCAGCGAGACCTTTGCTATGCAATACTTTCATAACAGTACTCCCTCTGATCACCTCTCTAAGTGCTATCACTTTAAAAGCAAACGACTTCCAATATCACGGGCATGCATTCGTCTGTTGCTTTATGAGTGTGTTTCTGTCCTTTGTATGGGTGTAGTGAGAATTCCTAAGCAGCGCATGAGCTTCTTAAGAGCAAAAAATGTCAGAGTGGTAGTTAAAGGGCAATATATATCCCTGTGAAAATCTCAATATGTTCATATCTGCTTTGTCCAAGTAATAGCTCTGTGTTTATGTCTTTAAGCTGCTAAACAAGGGCATTTTTAAAAGGATGTGTGTGTATGTGGTTAGAGCTTTTCTGGTATTTATTTTCCCACTAACTACAAAGTCTCTGCACATGAAGTTTCTCTCCTAGACATTTATGACAATAAGTGGGATATTGGTAATATGCAGAATAAAATATGCAGTTATGGTAAGATGAGCATGGCCTTACACAGGATAAAGTATGAGGTGTATGTGTTGAGCTGTCTGAGTGGCTTTTCAACCACACACATTAGACCCAGTTAATGTAATTGCTGCCAAGTACAGTTGTTACGGATGGCACGATATTTTTAAAGGAAGCTATCCATGTAGCTTTTAAAAATTAGCTGCATGAAAGCTCACCTCTGTTTTATCCCTGCTAATTGTATCTTAGAATTCAGTATCTCTCATTCACTTTATTGAGTAATCGCTTTCATCTGACCCAACATTCTTCAGAATCTCAGCTTTCAACAGGTGCTGAATATAGGTGGGTTATTCCAGCATTAGAGCTATAAGGATTTTAAGAGTTTCTATCCCAATGTTCAATTGTTGTCTGTCCAGATACCTCATGTAACCTCAGCACCATAATGGATTGCACCCAGTGATACATAAAATCGGAGCCTGGAAAGAACATATAATACTGGTAGCCACCATTTATTGAGTACTTAGTACATGCTATTAGTTCTCATAATACATCTTAGCCCCCTTTTATAGAAAGGGACACCAGAGAACACTAGGCTCAGAAAGAACACATCTCTTGCCTAAGCAGTTGTCCAACAGCAACTGATGACTCAGAAGCCAAATTCTACCTGACAGTGGTGCACACGGCACCCAAACCACACTGCCTTACAGAAATGCAGCCACACTTGCAGTTTCCCTGTAAGTGAAACGAGCGCTCAAGTGAAACAGCAGCCAAATAGGTACAAGAATTTTAGGGAATTAATGTCTACGTGATTCTAAAATTATAACTAATAGCTAATGCTTATTAACATGTATTAGAGACACAGTATTATTTTGAAGCATTTAATGTATAACTTCCTCATTTCATTGTTATGACCATCTTATGGGTAAGCATAATCTCAATTCACAGATGACAAAACATCGTGTACGGAATTAGAGAATTTAAATAACTTTCTCAAGGTGACATTTTACTGATAAGGAAACTAAGGACAGAGGTGTAAAATGTCTGGACAAAATCTGTTTCAGATCTCCACACCTTTGTTTACATTTTACAGATCAGAAACATAGCAAATATTTTTCTTTTCTCCCCCCAAGCTTCTCTTTTCTCTATAATAGAGCTACTAAATAAGACCATTTTATTGTAGCATAGTATATTCCATAATTTTTATTAAATCATAAAATAGACCTATTCTCCAAATTAAGGGAAATGTTATTTTTCTGCTCTCTAAAACATGTGTGAATGTGCATTTGTGTGTGTGTGTGTGTGTGTGTGTATGTGTATTCAGTGTGTCTTATGGTGTGACCATATTATGCTATTTCTCATGTCCATGAATGTTAAAGAAGGCCTGACCTGGACAAGGAAAAGTGAGAATATAACAAGGCATTGCTCTCAAGGTACACTCTATAGGATCAAGTGGTTTTTTAGATAAGACAACAAAGAAATAAGAGTTGAAAAATGTTGTTGAGACTTTGAATCTTGGAAATGAGGGATGGGCAAATGGGGTTGGTAATGTCTCAAGAATTGGGGAAGCTAGTGGTTCTCACTGGGAGTGAAAATGTAAGCAACCTTAAATGGCATGAACTCAAAATACAGTGGGCCATCAAGGGAAGCTACCTAGTGGATATTCACAACTGGGCACCTGAACTATATACAATTTTAGCAGTCACCTTAGCTAAATCACCTGTGACAGGCTTTGCTCTATGCTTTAATTCCAGTAATTCCTTTAATCCTCAAAACTACTCTCTGAGGTATGCAGCGGGTTGAATAGTGATCCCCTAATATTCATGTCCACTTGGAACCTTAGAATGTGACCTTGTGTTACAAAAAAACAGGGTCTTTGCAGTTGTAACTAATATGAGGTCATCGGTATTCAGTATCCTCCATCTAATGATGGGTGTCCTCACAGGAACAGGAGAGGACACACAGTGCCCCAGTGGGCGGGCCTTGTGAAGATGCAGGCAATGTTACACCTGCCAAGATACACTGGGGCCACCGGAGCTGGGAGAGGCACGAGGGGCTTTCCCCAGAGCTTTGGAGGAGAGCATGGCCCTACAGGTAACTTGATTTCAGACTTCTGCCCTTCCAAACTGGGAGAAAATAAATTTCTCATTTTAAGTCATCAAGTTTGCGGTAATTCAGTCAGGGGGTCCTAGGAAGCTGATACCAAGTGTACTTTTATAGCATCATTTTGTAAGTGAAGAAAGTGAAGCACTGATAGGATATTCCATGTACTCTCTCAAGGTCAGACAGTCCAGAGAGCTAGACTTCAACCCCAGATTTTCTGGCTTCAGTGGTTTGCACTTAGCCACTATTATACTGTCTCTGTTATTTTTTTATTACCTGTTAATGAAGAGTGAGCTAGTCTGTGTACATAGAACTAGAGACAGCAAGACATTCCCTGGAGGCAAACTGTCGCTCAAATACATAAATATTAGGCTCAAACCCCTTTTCCCTATCTAGTTATTTGATTATAAAACCATTGTTTACTGTGTTATAAAACCCTAATAAACTAAAATTACTGTGATAATCTATAACAACATCTACAACGCACTATCTAAATCCTTCTCATCAGAATATATTGTTTACCTTGTTTCTTTGAGATCCAATTTAATGGGTTTCTGGGACCTACAATCTTGCAGGGTCAACTATATTTTTTATTTTGTCTCCATGTCATATGACTGGATTGTAGACTGTATAACTAAGGCGAAGTCAAATCATAGTAATTTCTTTCAAGAAAAACTATACATCTTATATGATTGAACATGTGTTATACTTTCAGAATTTTGAGAAGTTATCTCTCTTTGATGGTCTTTAGCTTACTTGGTTGGTGTGAGCAAAAACCCAGAATCCTCAAGAATAGCGTTAACTAAAACCAATTCCCAACCGCCATAGGCCAGGCATTCACATGCACTGCTTTATTTAACCTTCACGACTCTGAGGATTTTATGTCCAAATTGTAAATGTGAACAAGGATGAACAGAGAGGATAAATAACCTGAAGAAGGTTATGCAGATTTTTGTCAGAGTTGGAATTCGAGGCTGTTTCTCTGATCCCTGTCCACTTTTTCAGCGACCCTGGCTATCCCAAATGAAAATGGTCACTAATGCCACAAAGATGAGATGCGCAGGATTTTCATTGGTCAGTTTGAAAAAAACATTCACTTCTGTATAGCATTCATTTGCCCTCCTTCTCTCCCCATGTAGATGGAGTAAAGGTAAGCTGAAGCCCTTATGAATAATGCCCTGCCTTATGGAGCTGATTGAATCATGAAACTTATTTTGGTTAAAGTTGTTCAGAAAAATTCCCTGCTCATTGTTCTAGCGCCTGCTTTTTATTGTAAAAAATAAGACAATACAGGCATACATAACGGTAAAACGATTGCACACGAGTAAGGTGGCTCACAACTTAAGAAACATTAAAATAGAAGCGTCTCTGTTGCCGTGTCTTTAGCGTCTCCTCATTGCATACCTAAAAATGACACATTTTTCTCCCAATGGGCCTTAGTTCCTAAACATTATTTCTACTTATACTCTTTTAAGTTTGTGAACCAGCAGAGGGAGCTCTAGGGTCACAAGCAATCTGCTCGTTTTAAATGATGTAATAAGCACTGAATGTGCAGCCCTTCTTTGTGGTTTCACTGCCGAGGAAGAAAATACAACACCCTCACCTCCTCCTGCATACAGTGTTTATTTAAAGGCTCAGAAAGCTCCTGGGGGGTCTGCTGGCCAATCCCCTGGGTAGGACAGAACGTGTTTACACAGAGCACAATGGAGTGGCTCCAGGGCATCTGCTCTGGTCTATTAACTAATTATATAATTAGTGAAAAAATATATTTATCTCAGCGATTGGAGCAGATTAAAATGCCTGTCTGGAAAACAAGGGATGCTGATATATGTAAAAAAAATTAGGATGAATAAGATTGATACGAAGAAGTATGTACAGATCAACATTGTCCAATAGGCTAAGAATCTTTGACAAACAAATCTCTCTCCCATATTTCTTCATGTTAAGATTTACAGGTGTGTTATTTAAAATCCAATTGAATAACTTAATAGTATGAAAAAATGTAACATAGAAGAAAATAGCCTAAGCAAGATACTACAAATATATATAATTGGAAAAGATCAATAGAAAAATATTTTGGAGAAAAATTATTATACAAGTACTAATTAATTTATTGTTTAGAGGAGAAATTCTGTGAAGGAGGAATGGTAGGGTTAGGAGATTTGGGAGAACTCTGATCAAATTTGTTAATCATCAGGGCTTACCTATGCAAGGGGAACAGCATAGGTAATCTCAGATCCAATACTTCTTTCCTCCATTCCTCTGACCTAATTTTTACATATATTTTTAATTCTGTAATATCAAAGGTAGGCTCAGGTCCCTTTTGCTTGTGATTTAAAGAAACATGAACAGATGGAAGGAGAGGACTCTTCCTCCTCTTGATATGTTCTTCTAAAAGTTCAAAATTCTTGAACTTTTCAAAGAGCTAACTCAAAGTATCCAGAATAATACCCAGAGTGATAGGATAAATCTTTTGTGGCAATCACCAAAACAATAAATATGTCATTAAAACTTAAAAATGAAATAACACTCATTATATATAAAAATACAGTTAAAATATTTTTATTGATTTCAGAGAGGAAAGAAGAGGGAGAGATGGAAATGTCAATGATGAGAATCATTGATTGGCTGCCTCCTGCACACCCTACAGGAGGGATTGAGCCCACAACCTGTGCATGAGCCCTGACTGGGAATTGAACCATGGCCTCCTGGTTCATAGGTTGATGCTCAACCACTGAGCCATGCTAGCTGGGTATAAGATGCATTTTTAATCACTTTTCAAAACTTTTTTTTGTCCATACAAAAATCTGTATTGATAATTATAGTTAACACAATGTAAGCAAGATTAGCCAGTGGTAATTTTCAACACATGAAATATATTTACTTTTCACTGAACTACCACTGTAAGTTAAGAGGCAAAACTAATACTATAAAGATCATCAAATAAATGCATCAAATCTGAACTAGGATACTTAGACTTCATAATTTCAATTAAATGGACATAGAATCTTACATGAGGTTAATAGTCAACAAGATTTTAAAATTAAGTGAGATGTTTTTGTAAGTAACATAGTGATTTATTATTCTAATTATTCATTGATTCCAATGTGGTTATCTATGACAATGAATCACTGTGACAGTGGCAATTTGGCTCAAGATTCACCACTCTAATAACAGCCTCTATTATTTCAAGGTGATCCTTTCAACTTTCCAGATTAAATGCTTTGGGGAAAACGCAAGAAATCTTGAAAGTGAGTCTTTAACTTTTTGTTTCTGAGAAACATATTTAGGAGGTAGCATGCTGACCTAGGCAAAATTGTTAGGTAGGTCAAGTTTGTTTGCATAGCCTTCTTAATGTCCTGGAATGACTAGAACACTCGATTGTGAGTTACTGAGCTCTGTTTACTTCCTGTCGTTTCTCACTCTCACTGAGTGGCCATTGTAGCTCATAAGAACGTTCATCGAGTCTTCAGAAAAAGAAAGAACTAGAGGCCGTGAGCACTTGTATTTTCATGTAATGTACAGTTTATACCGCGCTAAGTAAAAACTCTAAAAAAAATGTGGGATTGTACCTCTTTTATTGTATATTCTCACTTTCCTGCCTTTTAAAATAAAAATAGCACTGTACAACATTTTTTCTGCGTGAGTTGGGTCATTGTTTTGATTATCTTTTGTGTAAACAGTGATGTAGTACAAATTCATAGTGTTTCTGCTTCTTCCCCCAGCCAGCTTTCACATCTCTTGCAGTCATTTTACTTGTTACTTCCACTGCTTACTCCTTTTTGTCATTTGCCTCTGGACTGCCAGTGTCTAGGAGAACCAATAAGCTTTTAAGAATTAAATATTTATTAATAGACTGAGCTATGGCCTTCGATTCAGAAGAGGCAAGATGACGCCATTGCCAGCTCTCTAATCCTGTATCCACTTCGGTTCTGCCGTATCTAAGGCTTCAAGTGTCTTTTGGTTGTTACAGTGATGGACAATAAGACAGCTTGTTGGAGCAATAAGTTGATTTTCAGTTTCATTTTGAGAATAATATTTTAGCAAGTTGTTCAAGTGTGAAGTGAATATAATTTCTGGGTTTTTTGTTTTGTTTTGTTTTGTTTTGTTTTTTAAGTAGCTTCAGCATAGCTATGAGGGATAAGGAAAGCGTGGATGGCTTCCCTTGGAAATAACAGCAAAAAGGAAGGGATGTAGAATACAGAATATAATGCTTAGCATGTAATTTTTATCTTGGAGAGCCTAGTCATTTCTTGGAATGAATCTTTGGGCACTTCTTACTTTTTATGAAAAAACAAAAAACACATTTGTAAACTTTCCTCAAATTTGACCTACGGTGTTTTAGAACTTGATAGTTCATTGTGTAAAATAACAACAGCTCAGAGCTCTGCCCACAGTTTTTGAGTTTAATAAGTGTTTGTATATCTATTGACAGCAGTGCTGACACCTTTATTATCCCATAATAAACACTCCACAGAAAGAGGGCAGCCTGTTCTGGAAACAGAAATGTGGGGTATTTTGTCATGAGGACCTACTGAGACAATTAATGAAACTTCTTAAAATGTCCTGTAAATCAGAATTTATTTTGAGGTTCAGACAAGAAGATAAGGTCTTAAAAGGGAACATATTTAGAAAAGGTTTATAGACCAACACAAGTTTGCAAAGAATGTAATCTTATCTTAAATTTGTCTCACTGAAAACCAATTTCTCAATTTATCTTGACATTTATATTATAACACATTTCTAATTTGATTTCCTTTCATTTATTTTGGAAGATAATATGATGAATATTTCAACTTCTCCTAAGTCATAAATATTACTTAGAAAGTCCAAATGTATAAAGGGGGGAAAATGAGGTTGGCACTAGCAGTTATTCTTTTATAAGTAAGAGCATTGGAAACAGGGTGATGACATGAGGCAAATAACAACCAAGGTAGAATCATTCACTAACTCTGTGAATCAACTTGTTTGTCCCTTTCTCCATACCCCATATTTATGAGTCATTCAAGAGAACACTGTAGCATATAAAGCCATCTTAAAGATTGCCCAAAAGTGCTCTGGATAAAATCCCGAATTCTAAGCACACGACACACAGGCCCGCTGACAAGTCCCCAGCATCTGTCCGGTTATCTCTTTCTACAGGCTCTCCCACCGGCCTCACCATGTTCCGGATTCGTGCGCGCTTTCACAGTCTGCACCTCTGCATCTGCTCAACTCTTCCCTTAATTCACCCCTCAGCCTTCTCTGAAAATTGTACTCTCCTTCAACTGGCAGGTGCTTATTTCTTCTGTGATGTCTTCACTATCTGTGACAAGGAGAGCTAGTGATTTCCATCTCTGCATTCAAATATCCTTGTCCATGTTAATCGTACAGAACCTACTTTTTTACTCAAATTTCTTTTCCATTTGACTATAATTTTCCTATGAACAAAGACTGCATTTTATCTCATCTTAAACTAAAAGAGACTCATACATGCCCTGGCAGAAAGTAGGCATTTTACAAATATTTGTAGAATGAGTGAGTGAGTGAGAAATTATATATATATATATATTTTTAAATATAGCTAAAATTAAGCCATTAAATCTACATTTTTAAATCAAAAAGATTATTTACTCATTGATTCAGCATTTACTAAGAAACTTCTGCAATACAAATTAGAAAACAAGAATACTTCTGGAAGACAAATAAGACATTGGCCCTGTCTTCTAGGAGTTCAGTTTATCTAGAGGAGATGACAGATGCACACTTTGGGGTGGGAGAAGCAGAGTTTTTCACCCCAAAATATGACTTTTGGGAATATTGATTATTTTAAGCAAGTTGTTTTAAAGACATGAAAAACGCAGGAAAAACCCTTGATCTTCCCCCTAACTGGCTCGGAGAAGTTAGATAGAGGACCTGCTCTGAAGTGGGAGATGTCATTAGAGTTAACTATGGTTTAGTAGGAACCCATTTGACCAAGGTCCTTTTTGTGTCCCATTGTTAAGATGGCCCAGGAAACATCTGCATGTAAATTGCCCTCCTGCACTTTGAGGCTCCAAACCACAGCCCACCCACCCACTTCTCCTTATATCAAGGTGATATATAAGCCCCAACTGCCAGATTTGTTCTAGGCTCCCATATTCTTATGGAGACACCATCTGTACATATATTTAGTTATTTTCTCCTGTTCATCTGTCTCCTGTTAAGTTGATTAAGTTAGACCAGCCAGGTGAATTTAGAAGGGTAGAAGGAAAATTACTTATCTCCCTTACAGCACAAATAGGAAAGCATAATACATTCCGAGTCTCAGAATAGCACAGCACAAAGGATTTAGAATTAAGATGGACAAAGAAAGGACTTCTCTGTGGGGGAAAAAAAAGGTATAGGAAAAAATGTGCAGGTTAAAAAACAAGTATTATTTTCAACCAAATACAGTTCAGCATTGCCACATCATGAGATAAAAAGTAGCTGTGGCGAGAGGTAAGGCTAGACAGAATTGAGGCGTTCTGCTTGTAACCAGCCCTGCACATTGTTTTCAGGGTCTTATTCTGAAGGAATTGGAGCCTGTTTGAAATGCTGTAAAACAGAGACACAGGGACAGATTTGTGTTCTCAGCTGACAGGGGAGTGGGAAGGCTGATTAGAGAGAGAAGATTAAAGTCAAGCTTGAATAGAGTACAAAATTGTTATTGCATATGGACCTATAATGTCAGTTTAATATACAAAAATGATTAGAAACAAAGGTGCTAAGCATTTTGTAGGACCTTTGGTATAAAATGTCTTGTAAAAACATTTCCATTAAGTTATAAGGATCTCTGAATTTTAAAGGGCAAACAGCATAGAAGGGTAAATAGGAAAAAAAATGAGACCTATTGCTATTCCAATAGAAAAAGCAAAGAAAGGCTCATGTGAAAATTTAGTCTTGTAAAGGATGGCAACTTTTCACATAGGAACTCTGCTTTTTTTTTCTTTTTTAAATATATATTTCATTGACTTTTTACAGAGAGGAAGGGAGAGGGATAGAGAGTTAGAAACATTGATGAGAAAGAAACATCAATCAGCTGTCTCCTGCACACCCCGTACTGGGGATGTGCCAGCAACCAAGATACATGCCCTTGACTGGAATCGAACCTGGGGTCCTTCAGTCCGCAGTCCAATGCTCAAACCACAGAGCCAAACCAGTTAGGCTAGGGCAACTCTGCTTTTCTTGAGCCTCAATGCCCTCTAAAAGAAAATATCCCATTTAACTGTAAATGGTTTTCTGAAAGAAAAAAAAGGGAAAAGAAAAAGAACAACCAACAGCCCTGACCAGTTTGGCTCAGTGGATAGAGCTTAGGCCTGTGGACTGAAGGGTCCCAGGTTCGATTCCAGTCAAGGTTGTGTACCTTGGTTGCAGGCACATCCACAGCAGGAAGTGTGCAGGAGGCAGCTAATCGATGTTTCTCTCTCATTGATGTTTCTAACTCTCTATCCCTCTCCCTTCCTCTCTGTAAAAAAATCAATAAAAATATATTTTAAAAAAGAAAATTCAATAAAAATATATTTTTAAAAACAACCAACAACAACAACAAAAACTTACACAAGACACACTGCATATAGTCAAGCACTATACAAATATAAGGTGTTATAAACATTACTTTTTCAAATCCCTGACTTAAGTAAAGCAAACGGCCAGTCTCGAAGAAGGCTGCATACCTATTACTAATTCTTCATCTATAAAGGGGCAAAACAAATCTCATCCCAGAAATCATCAGAGAACACTGTATTAAAAAGGAAGACAAGCCTATAAAGACAACATCTGCCTATTCTGCTATTAGCCATTGTTTTTCTTCCTGGAACTCCATTAGCATTGATAAGAGTAGAGTCTAACATGCCTTAAGTATCCTTTAGTGCCATAAAGGATACGCTAAAGCAAAACAACAAAACCCCACAATAATGGGCTTATCAAAAGGACATAGGAGTCAATACAAAAAATTCCCAATGGCCAAAGTTGGAACTATTTAAACAACAAAACAAAGTAGCATTGAGTTAAAACCCAAAGTATAAAATATATATCCATGAGTCTATACTAATAAAAGTAAATGATTGAATAAATCAATGTGCAGAGTTCCAAATGGCTTTGGCACATACATACATATCCTTCTAGGAGGTGGAACATAATTCCTCCCCTTAAGCAAGAGTGACACATGGTGACTTCCTTCCAAAGAGTACAGAATGGAAAGGGGGCAGAAGAGTAACATGATCGCAGAGAAACTTGACAGACACCCCCTCAGCCAGGTGATCAACATCAGTAGTAAGAAGTCATATTGACAGTACGTGCCCTTCAGATCATGCAAGGGAAAGGTTATTTTATAGCTAGTCTTTCTCTCCCAAAACCCATAACCTCAGTCTTATTATGAAAAAAAAAAATCAAACAAATCCCAATATAGGAAAATTCTAGAAAAATATCTGCCCAGCACTACACAAAATTGTCAAGTTCATCAAAAATAAGGAAAGATGAGAAATTGTCACAACGAAGAGAAGACATGATGCTAAATGTAACGTGGTGTCCTGAAGGGGCCCCTAAAGCAGAGAAAGGTAAAAGCTAAACAAACAAGGCTGAGATACGGACTTCAGTGAATAATAAGGTATAGAATTCAGCCGAGACTGGTTTGGCTCAGTGGATAGACCGTCGGACTGTGGACTGAAGGGTCCCAGGTTTGATTCTGGTTAAGGGCATGTACCTTGGCTGCGGGCACATCCCCAGTAGGGAGAGTGCAAGAGGCAGCTGATCGATGTTTCTCCTTCATCGATGTTTCTGGCTTTCTATCCCTCTCCTTTCCTCTCTGTAAAAAATCAATAAAATATATATTTTTAAAAAAGGTATAGAATTCAGTTTCTTAATTGTGGCAAATGCATCATCCTCAGGAGACTCACAGGAGAAACTGCTGCAAGGACATGTGGGAACTCTCTGTACGATCATCATTATTTTTCTATAAATCCAACACTGTTCTAGAATATAACATTTCTTTTTTAAAAGTATAATTTGAGCTGTTTTAAACGTAATATTATCCACAGCAAAGACAAAGCTGCGAACCAGAACTTTTAAAATGTAATCAAATGCACCAGGATTTTCAAATGCTTCGGAAAGTGGTGTCTGCCTGGTCCATTAGTGGGTCCTGTTTAGACTTTGCATAGCAGCAGAGATCTTTGTGATGATTCGAGCAGAACCTGACTGTCTACATGATGGTGTCATCTTAAGTGCTCTGCACGTTATTGTGAGCTGGAGGCTGGAAGATGGCGAGCCGTGTGCCCCCCTTTTCCACGACTTAGTTTATTGTACTCTGCGGACACATGTGTAAACATGACTGCTCCCTCTGTGATCTGAGAATGGCCTCACCCTCCTGTCCCCCAGGGCTAGTGTGTCTCCTCACATCCCTGATAATGCTGTAAAATCCTTAATTGAGGGTTCATGGTGAGCTCTCCCTGTCTGTTTGAGTGTTGGGTCTCCGAGGCAGGTCTCCCAGAGGGCAGGGGCTCCACTCTTCCTCTCTGCGGCCATACCACTGCAATGCAGCGCTTGACGCACCGTGGAGGCTCATATGTGATTTGTGGAAGATTATTCATGCTTACACAACTGGATTTTACCATTTGCATATCTGGGAAAGACCTAAAAATGCTGTTTAAACCAAATGCAGATGTTCACCTCTTTCCCTACTTCTAAGTTAGGAAGCAATTTTCAAAGGTGTGCTATTTATACAGGGGGCCAAAAATATAGAAGATCAATTTTTAAATAAGTAAATATATAGAGACATAGGAATGGAACTACATTAACAAATAGTGGTCTCCTTGTCAAAATGTAAATGGCACTACAGGAAATTAAGTTTCTTGTCCCAAATTTGCAATTGGCAATTTAATTCATCTTCAGATTCTTTAGACCTTTCAGTCTAAGAATCTATAAAAACTGTATTAAAATATAGTGTCCACTCAGACTTGGCATTTTCCTCTTGCCTCGCTCTGTGTGGACCTCCTAATGAAAGGACATCTTAGTGATTTTCAGTAAGGTGCATTCTCAGATCAGGGCTCTATACGGACCCTGCCCTCTGCATTCAAACATAGAAGCAAAGACGAACATGAAATTTAGTTGAAGAAATTAGACAGACGTGAGAGAAGTAGATCTGGAAATGGAAGCATATTTGGTTTTAAAAAAAATAAACAAGACTTGTATATATTTAGAATGTTCCTTGTTATCTAGAAATCTGTTAAAACGTGTCTCCAGTTGCATAAATAAGCCCCACCCTACCCAGTAAATAAACGGAGCCAGCACAAACAAAATAGCTATGATTCAGAAAGGCAAATGCGATGACTACCTGAAGAACACCCACGGGGGGACATGGGTGTCTAAAAAAGGGATGCGGTGCAGACGAGCTCAAAGTTCTCGCCGCCTTCTCTCCCTGCCTTCCATGTTCAATGTGCAGGGAGTGATGAGAGCAGGCTGGTCTATTCCGTTTGAAGACTATTTTAGTCACAATTACAAGAGGCTTGAAATCGGAAAGTGAAATAGTCACAACTTGGTATCATTATCATTAAGCTACTTACCTTGCTTCATTACAGGCTAAATTTATATGATGTGATTTCCTGCTCATCCCTCTGGCCAGAAATATTTGTTGTATCATTTTAATTTAGCACCCCCAAATTCATCGTTAACCATCAGCTTGTTCTTAAACTTTTTTTGAAATACAAGATTTATTTATTTAACTATCAACACCTCTGAAAGGGCTATTAGTTCCCTGAGAAGTAAGGGACACCGCGTCTGAGAGGAAGTGAAAGGTAAAAGATGAACTCCACAAGTCCACCTGAGACTGTCACAAATAAAAGCGGAGCAAATGTGGCCAGGTTTGGTAATCCACGTGCTTCTTAGGACCAGGCACTCCAACCCTGACTTCGCAATTCCCACTGGGATGAGAGCAAAGCTCCATCAGGTATTTCGTTCTCTTCCAAGTCCTTTCATCCCTCCTTCATTGCTTTCCCGGGCTCCTTTCTCCATTCTGCTGGGCTCAGTGGAAATGGAGGAGGGGTGTGCCTGACCTAATCATTCCAAAATTATATCTCACATAGGGCATGCCTCTTCTAAGCATTCCCTTCACACACACTGCTTTATTTTGCCCCACCGTAGCTTTAGGTATCATCTCTGTTTTATTGATGAGAGAAGAGAGGCATGTTCAACTCACTGACTTGCTGTAGCAGAATGGTTAATAAGTTGGTGGTGCTGAGGTTCGAACCTTGATCACTTGCCCCCCAAAGTTCATGTCCTTTTATGTTGAGTCCCATGAAATTATTATGACCAACAGCCTCCTGATTCGAAGACTACCTTTCAGTTAACTTTACAAATCCTTGCCCCAGTCAATTTCTTATTGGGCCAGTTTGACTTTTTTTCCTACTTGGGCTATTATTTCTGCATCCCGTTTATTGCTTTGTTATGAAAAGATGCTAAATGGAGATTTAAAATATTAAAATCATAACCATTGTTGAAGGAAAAAAATGTAGAAATTTCAATGCCACACACATTCTGAGAACAACCTCTAAACACTGAAGTAGCTGAAGTATTTATTCTGTTAGAGAAATTATGAAGAACGAGAGGAGGAAAATATTTTTCAAAAGTGCAAGAAAAATATCTGACTTGCTATGCATGAACAGTGGTAATGTAATATGAAGAGGCCCTCCTATTCAAAGCCATTTTAGTCAGCTGCTTTGGTTCATGTTCAGATTTTCTCTTAAATCAATAGCACTTGCTCTGCTTGCCTCAATTTGAAGGCAATTGCATTCCGGTAAGACACACATAAACACAGAATGGGGGTGGAAATGAGTCAGTCTTTTCCTGTCCCGAGATTAAAACCTACTTTGCTTTTCTGAAAACATGGCTCAAGCTATCCAACAATAATTTAATTGGCTGTTCTGTAAATTAGAGGGCTGACCACCACCTAAACAGCAGAGAAGTGCACATGGGTAGTCAGTAGTCAGCTACCATTTTTCTGATAATCTTCAGAACTTTCTACGTATATAATTATAAAGCACTCTAATGGAAAAGTGAGTGATGGAGAAGTGAGTCATTTTTTATGCAAACTTCAACTTCTGCCATTGTATATGCAACATGCATTAGATATTTATGACTCATCCCTATAGATGAACAATGTGGTTAGTGTAAGATACCTGAAATACGGCAATGTATCTACTAAGAGTGTCGCAATACCCTCTGGGTTAAGGGATGGCATTTCTAGATGACTTACTAGAACAAAGATCTTTCTGAAAGATTAGAGACAAGGTGCTTTTCCTAAGGAAATGATTCATTCGCCAACACTAGTGTTGAGTATATTTTCAAAAACTCATTTAAAAGTATATTTGTAAACATGCTATGTCTCAAGTATATGTGAACTCTGCAGATATGATAGTGGACAAAATAGACATTGCCACTGTTGCCACATAGATCACTCACATAGGTCATTTATGGTCTAGCTGGGGAGACAGACACTAAAAAAATTGCACTGTGATTACTTGCAATGAAACAACTCAAGAGAATTGTCTACTGATCGAGAAACATAGCTATAGAGACTTTAGAATGGAGTTAGGGCTAAGGAAAGCTCCTTTCGGGAACTGACCTGTAAGGGCAGGGCTTGAATAATGAGTAAGAGCCAACTGAGGAATGATGACAAGGAGTAGACAAAGGTGAATATTCTAAGTGAAGGGAGAAATGTGCAAGCCTTTTCTGAGTCAGTAAAGAGCTTGGTGCATTCAGCAGTTTGCAAAATGCCCATATACTAGTAGCTGTGATCGAGAGAGAGGGGCGGGAAGAGAGGTGGCAGTAACCTTTGAAAACTTTGCTCTGGAACAGGGATTTTATCTAATGGCAATGGGGAGCTATTGAAGAATTTTAACTGAAAAGCAGCATAAGCACTTCTATGTGTTAAAAGCTCATTTTGGCCCTAGCCTGGTGGCTCAGTGGGTTGGAGGATCATCCCATGCACCAAAAGGTTATGTGTTCGATTCTGATCAGGGTACATATCTAGTTTGGGGATTTGATCACTGGTCGGGGCATGTCCAGACAGTAACCAATTGATATCAATTGATATTTCTCTCCCATATTTCTCTCTCTCTCTCTCTCTCTCTCTCTCTCTCTCTCTCTCTCTCTCTCTCTCTCCACTCCCCCACCCCCACAGACACAAATAAGTAAAACGTCCTTGGGTGAGGATTTTTTTTAAAAAATTTGAGTTGGCTACAGTGTAGAAAATGAATGGAAGGCAAAAAAAGAAAGACTAGAGGGAGAGTAACCAATTACATCCTGGCAAAGAGATGATTGTGACTTGGAATGTGGTGGTTGCCCTGGGAGTAAAAAAGAAGAAGCATGAAGAGATACTAATGGGGTACAATCCACAAGACCTTAGAGAGAGTCACTGGAAACTCCTAGAACCCAGGAATATACCTAGGAAGATGAAAATTCCACTTCCTGAGAAGGCCAACAGTGGAGGACAAAACAATTTGTCTTGGAGAAGATAAGAAAGTCAGTTTTGAACATGTTAATTTTGATCTTATGAGCTCCTTGATCTCTATGGGATATCTACATATGACACAAGAAAGACATATTAAGTAGGTGATTGGATATATGAGTTCCATCAATCTTTAGATTTGTTGCTACAGAATCACTTTAAACATTTGATGATCTGACTCCACCCCAGGACTAATATATTAGAATCTTCAAGAGAAATAGCCAATTTAATACCCTGAGACTAAATGCGGTGAAAATATTTGGTTATCGCTAAATAGTTGCACTAGCTAAACTTTAAGCTTCCTGACAACTTTGAGTGCCTACAAATTTATGACAAGAAAGATGGCCAGACTGAATATTAAATCTGTTATTACTTTCTAGGAGTCAATGTGCTACACGCACTGTGAAACACCCTGGAAAAGGAAAGCTATATCTAGATCCTTCTATTTACATTTCCATGTTGGTATCATATGATGTTGCCACCTTGGCCATTAACTAATTGACTCAAGAGCCAGGTCCTAGAGAAGGTAGATAGAGAAGCAAAGAGAAACAGAAGAGTCACAGGTGTAACACTTAGTAGGACAAAGCTCAAGAGATACCTGCTTCTGATCAAATGACAATGTGGCTTGATTCCCCAGTTCATTACAGTTTATTTATTCAATAAGTATTTACTGAGTACCTACTATGTGCCTAGCACTGTTCTGGGTACCAGGCATATTCAAATAAACAAATCTGTTGTTGTTGATATCTCATTCTAAGTACATCAAATTGAATGCTATGGGGGAAAATATGTATGTAAGGACATAAATAGGGATGGTAGAAGGGGCAATTTCCAGGAAAGGAAGGCCTCTCTGAGAAGGTAGTATTAGCTGAGTCACAATAGATAAAGAGCGTTCCAGGAAGAAAAAAATGAGAAGTACAAATGCTTTTAAATGCAAGTCTGTTGAAATGTTTAACAGCAAAGTAGTTCATAATGTTGGACACCAACAAACAAGGGCTAGTGGGAAAGAAGATGAGGTCAAAGAGGGAGGCCAATGCAGCTCACACAGGGACTTGTGAGCCGTGGGTGAAGCTTTAATTTTATTCTGAATGTTGTCACAGGAAGCCATTGAGGATTTTGATGAAGGAGATGGCATGACCCCATTTGTGAGTTAGAGGAATTACTCATGCTTCTCTCTGGAGACTGTAGAATAGCAAGAAAGAAATCAGGGAGACCAGTAAGAACATCACTCCAGAAACCCAGGCAAGAAAGAATGGTACCTTGTACAAAGTAGAAGCAGTAGAAAATGTAGAAAGCAGTCAGGTAAGGCATGCACTCTGAAATTAGAGCTAACAAATGTAGACAACAGGTTGGATAAAGGAATGGAGTCAAGGATTACATAAAGGTTTTGATTCTCAACAGCCAAATTCAATTTATTGAGAAGAGGGAAAAAAAACACCGAACAGACAAAAAAAGCCAATGACTTTGGTTTTGGACATATTAAATTTGAGAAACTTAATAACATTCAAATGGAGAAATTTGGTAGCTAGTTGGAAATGGGGGTCTGAAGTCCAGGAAATATGTCAGGACTGCAAATATAAATTTGGGATTCATCAGCATATCAGTTCTGAGAGTGCCTGTTAAAATGGTTTCCTCTGCTCTATTTCCCTCCTCCCCCCTGTTGTACCTCCAAATAAAACTCTAATTATAGGTGGTAGCCTGGCCATGTCTGTTTCCTGAAACCTGGTGGAACCATAAGTAACATAGCAACTAAAAAAATAAATTAATGCAAGAGCTAGAAGACTAGCTTGTGTATGCATTAATTAAAATTGTGCATAGGTGGGATGCCTCCTGCCATTTTGGCATCTGTACCCAGTAACTTTTTATTATATTGATTTCAGAGAGGAAGGGAGAGAGAGAGTAACATAGAAACATCAATGATGAGAGAGAATTGTTGGTTGGCTGCCTCTGGCACACTCCCCACTGGGAATTGAGCCTGCAACCCCAGCATGTGCCCTTGACTGGAATCAAACCCAGGACCCCTCAATCCACAGGTCGATGCTCTATCCACTGAGCAAAACCAGCCAGGGCCCCTGTAACTCTTCATAACCTAATAAGAGAGGAGAATAAAGAAGTCTTGCTGTTTGTTTTTGTTTTGTTTTACTAAGCAGCTTACTTACTGAGTCCTTCATGAAGCCCTAGTTGGCCTTTTTGTCAGAGTGATTCTTTTTCAGAACTCTTAATCATATCTGTTGCTGCTTTGCTCTCCCAGAAAATGCTTTTACCCTCAATAATCGCATGTTCCAAGGCAATTTGAAGAATTATACATTTCAGAGCTTGTACTATTGTACTTAGCATCTCAATAACATTTCCTTTGCTAATTCATCTTTCTTATTATTGAAGCTTCTTATTGCTAAATTTCGTCTTGGAATATTTACTTCTAGTTCTTAGGGACAGGTAAACTGAATAAAATGTGGATTTAGCTTTCTCTTTTATCAGGAGCAGGAGACTTACCTAGGTATTTACTGGTTATAAGTGAGGATCTATCTAATTGGCTTGTAATAACACCTTCATAGTCTCTTAAAAGGATTACTTTGCTTTTTCAAGACTTTAACTCATGACCAGAAATGACTAATATTGAACGACCATCCTGGAGTGTTTGATAGTAGTAAAATTATATGTAAAAATGTGCAATATAACTAAATTTCCTAAATGTTTGGGTCCCACATTCTTATGATATTTGAGAACTAAATATAATGAAAACCAGGATCCCTTGGGGCCTTGGTTTTAATATTTCTCTTTAAAAATAATGCTATTATTCTCTGAGGACATGAGAACAGTATTACTTTATTTAGTTAAGCTGACCAAAAATAGAACAGAGGAAATCATTAAATGAGTAAACATATATCTTTCAGTGTGGCCCATTCATGCCAAAACTGATATGTCTTAAAAGTACAAGATGACTTACATTAGAGAAATTGTCTCAAAAATGATACATTTATCATCAGAGAGGAATGCCTGATAGTCTCAATAATTATTCCAGCATAAACTACAATGCTGATGGTGTGTTATGTACAACAGTCTCATGAACAAGCAAACATAGTGTTTTACAGCAGCACAGGAAGGAAGTTTACTGAAAAGTAGCTCTTAATGTGTCCATTTATATCCCACCTCCCTGAAAAGGCCTCAAATCTAGAGAGAATACAGAGTGGAAAATTTCACTCCCAATTTAGACATCTCTCCAGACTCCTGGGGAAGATGCTCGCTGGCTTCTGCTGTGGCCGAAACCGAGCTGGAGAGGACACAACGACCCCCTGGGCCAACGGCTCAAGGCCAGGCTGGAACATGAGCTACTGGACTGGACTCATTCTGTCTTATGTCAGGAACATTTTGGTGTGAGAAATAAAAGAAGCCTTTCCTGGAATTGATGTTGGTCAAAATTCTGATACTCTTAGATGTTCTTTTAGCAGTTCCAATTTTAGGGAGAAATTCTGGGGAAATGCCAGAATCTGAGTTAGCATTCTTAGTTGTTATTCCAACAGCTGTTATATGTTCAGCGAATAGCTGTCTGATTGGGTTTCTTAGCACCGCTCCCAACACAAGGCAATGAGGCAGCACACTATATTAAATCTGCCAAAATTCTCTTTGTTTAAGCCAAGAAAAAAAATGACACTCATCTACCAATACTGAGAAAAATATGTAAGGAAGGGTTAGAGAAAGGCCTTCATCATTATTTTGGAAAATCTGAATTTCCAGGCAGATTCTAAGATGTCTCTAGTTATCCCTTCTTCAACCACCTGTTTTTTTTTTCTTGATGAAACCAAATTTTAGGTAGATAAAGTATTTTGCTAAAACTCACTGAGTTGTCCAGCTGAGACGAGATCTAGGTTATTATCAAGCATACTAGAGGCTCAGTGCATGGATTCATGCACCAGTGAGGCCCCTTAGCCTAGCCTATACCCTCTCACAATCTGGGACCCCCTCAGGGGTTGTAGCAGTGTGTGAAGCAGCAGGTGGCCTCGGAGGAGCCTAAACTTAAGTCATAAACTAGCTGAGCACACTGACCACCAGGGAGCAGCTCCTGTGTTGAGCATCTGCCCCCTGGTGCTCAGTGCACATCATAGCGACTGTTTGTTCAATCATTCAGTTGCTTAGGCTTTTATATATACAGATGGTTCTTGAGAGCAGACAGCCTGTGAGCTATGAACTCAACACTCACACAACCCGAAACAGTACCTGCACAGTACCTTTCATGGTGGGTGCTGTGTATACGCTCTGCTTCCTCTGCTTAGGAGATGCATTCTGTGACTGTGGACAAAAAGAAAAAGAAAAAGTCTTGTATTTGGATAAAAAGACAATGACATCAGCCCTGTGAGGGAATAAACACTGTGCTGCATTTCAAAGAGCTTTCTGATTTCCCCCTTGGGAAACAGAACTCTAATCAATGAGAAATTATGGACATGTTCAATATTACAGTCTTTAAAAAGTTGTGAAGCTATAGGATATATTTTATTTATTTTTTAAAATATATTTTATTGATTTTTTTTTTACAGAGAGGAAGGAAGAGAAATAGAGAGCTAGAAACATTGATGAGAGAGACACCGATTCAGCTGCCCCCTGCACACCGTCCACTGGGGATGTGCCCACAACCAAGGTACATGCCCTTGACTGGAATCAAACCTGGGACCTTTCAGTCTACAGGCCAACGCTCTATCCACTGAGCCAAACCAGTTAGGGAAAGAGTATATTTTACCATATATACTCTTCATCCATTGCAGTCTTAAAATTGCTTTTTATTTTTTTCAACTGGTAACATTATCTTATTTCTAAGAAGAAGAGAGAAAGAGACACTAATCCTTTGCATTTCAAAGAAAAATATAAATGCCAGGACAAAATATAGTCCAAAAGCTATGTCCATGGGATCCTAGGATTGTCAAATGGTTCTGATGGAATAATAAGGGATTGGTCAACAATACCAGTCAATCAATAACCCTCTGGAAATGATAAGTTCAATCTAATATCTACACCTACTTGGAATTACAATGTTAAGATAATATTTTTTTCTACGTTCAAAAGATAAATCTTTTTCTAACAAAACTGCTACATGGCACTCTTACCTAAGCCATTGGGTCGGGATTTCTTTCTCTTAGATGACTCTTAAACCGAGGCCCCACCCAGTTGACTTGACTCCCCCAAACTTACCTGTAGCCTTTCAGATGAGCAAATTAAACCAACCATTTAAGAAAAAAAATATTTTTGATCCAAGGTGAGGAATCTGGATTTGGGAAATTGGTTCGAGAATAAGAAAATACTGTTTGCAACCTGCAGTTGGTTGAATCTGTGTATGCAAAACCCATGGGTTGGAAGTGTCATCTGTATTCACTGAAAAAAATCCATATACAAATGGACTTACACAGGTCATATCCATGCTGGGTATGTGTGTATATATACATAATATTATTTATGTAATATATATATGTGGTCTATACTCACATCAGACTATGTCAGACTCCTTTTTAATAGTGTGTCAATCTGTATCTTAATATGGGTTTTTAAGTGTCTGAAGCAATTATTTTTGCTTTGAAAAGGTCAAGTATAAATAGTTACAAGATACTTTTGAGGAATTATTCTACACTTGTCATGTATATTAGAAAGAACATAATGTACAGTGTAAAAAAACAAACCTAGAAACTGTTTCACAAAGTTGAAAATAGAAATTGAGGCATCTTTCCTGGTACATATTAAAGCTTAATTGTCCTTAAAGCATCATCACAATGTTGATATTTAGCTGATGCAAAAGCAATCTATTAAAAAGCAAAAATAATAATTGGTTAACAAAAATATATAGGTATCAAAACTTAATTTAATGAAATAATTTAATTTATTGAATTAATTACATTTAAAAATTTTAATTCTAAAATTATATTTTGTCCCTGTAAGATATATTTCTGTAGAAATATAGAACACAGAAATATATTGACAAGTAAAATCTATTGAAAATAAACAAAGAAGATTGAAAAATGTCTTAACATAATAGTTCATTTAGCAAATGAAGTGGATCTTAAATAAACACTAGTATTATTTTTTAAGTAAAAAATTCAAACAAACAATTGCCAAATCCATATAAACCAAACAAATGGTATCAGAAAATTTCTCCAGAATGGAATGTTTGGTAACAGTCTGTCACTCAGACGTGCAGGCAGGGAGACTCTGCAAAATGGACTATTAACATGTGGATGACTGACATGAGTGTAAACATGTAAATGATGGACATTTCTGGTGTACCTCTACTGTATTCAGTTCTATCCTCTTCCAGGATTTCTTAAATATGTATTTTCACACACATATTCAAAGATCAAGTAGAAAATTAACTCTTTAGAAAAGTGTATTTTGTAACAATAGTGAAACAAAAGTAATAAAAACTGTATTAATGTGAGAGTTCAGTCTCCAAAACATTTTCACATATATAATTTCATTACTTTTTAGTATTTTGATATTTTGTTCTTTCTACATTTTTCTGATTATGTACTTAGGCAGCCTTTGGGAAATTGACTTATAAATCTGAATGCTTATTAAATACAAGAGGCCCGGTGCACAAAATTCATGCATGGGAGGCAGGGGGTGTCCCTCAGCCCAGCCTGCACCCTCTCCAATCTGGGACCCTTCAAGGGCAGTCGGACATCCCTCTCACAATTCAGGACTACTGGCTCCCAATTGCTCACTTGCCTGCTGGCCTTATCACCCCCTAACCACTCCCCTGTCAGCCTGATTGATTCCTAACTGCTCCCCTGGCAGCCTGTTTGCCCCTAGCTCCCCTCCACTGTAGGCCTGGTCACCTCTAACTGTCCTCCCCAGCAGGTCTGGTTACCCCAAACTGCTCTCCCCTGCAGGCTTGATTGCTCCCAACTGTCCTCCTTTGTAGACCTGGTCCCTCCCAACTGTCCTCCCCTGCTGGCCTGATCACCCTCCCAAAAGCCCTCCCTGCTGGCCATCTTGTGTCCACATGGGGGGAGGATCTTTGACCACATGGGGGAATCCATTGTGTGTGTTGGAGTGATGGTCAATCTGCATATTACTCTTTTATTACCTAGGATAGAGTCCTGGTCCATGGGTGGGGGCCAGCTGGTTTGCCCTAAAGGGTGTCCTGGATCAGGGTGGGGGTCCTGTGGGGTGTGGGGTAGCCTGGGTGAGGGGGTCTGTGGTGGTTTGCAGGCTGTCCACACCCCTCGGCGACCCAAGCAGAGGCCCTGATATCTGGGATTTATTTATCTTCTACAATTGATACTTTGTAGCCTGGAGCAGAGCCAAGCCTCCTGCTCACTCCGTGGTTGCAGCCATTTCTGTTGGGATTTATTTATCTTCTGAAATTGAAACTTTGTAGCCTTAAGCAGAGGCCAAGGCAGACCAGGGCTCTGGAAAGATTGGCTTCCTCCATCACCGGGGCAACTCTAGTGTCCTACTCTCTCCAACTCTGTGGCTGCCACCATTTTTGTTGGGATTTATGTATCTTCTATAATTGAAACTTTATAGCATTGAGTAGAGGCCTGGGCCAGAAAGGGTGTGTGGAAAGCTTGGCTTCCTCCTTTGCCAGGAAAACTAAGCCTCCCTTCTGCTCTCTCCATGGCTGCAGCCATCTTGGTTGGGGTTAATTTGCATACCCACTCCTGATTGGCTGGTGGATGTGGCTTGTGGGTGTAGTGGAGGTACAGTCAATTTGTATATTACTCTTTTATTAAATAGGATTTGGCTCATTTCTGGGTGTAAATTTTTGCATTCTTTATTTTCTACATCACCAGTTTCCCTAGCCTCTCTTGACTCCTATTCTCTATTTTAGCAATTCTCAATCTTTCTAATGCCACAACCTTTTAATACAATTCCTCATGTTGTGATGACCCCCAACCATAAAATTATTTTTGTTGCTACTTCATAACTGTAATTTTGCTATCGTTAATAAATTGTAATGTAAATACCTGTGTTTTCTGATGGTCTTAGTCTCTACAGCAGTGGTTTCAACCGTGAGTTGTGACCCACAGGTTGAGAACCACTAGTATGGTCACCTAAGACCATCAGAAAACACAGATATTTACATTACAACCATTGGAAAACACAGATATTTAACTTAGGACCATCAGAAATTACAGATATTTACATTATGATTCATTAACAATAGCAAAATTACAGTTATGAAATAGTAATGAAAATAATTTTCGTTGGGGTCACCACAACATGAGGAACTATATTAAAGAGTCGCAGCATTAGAAAACTTGAGAACCACTTCATTTGAACTCCTAGATGTGTGTTTGGAGACTTTGGCCTCATGATCTCCTCTTGCCTTCACATACCAGATGCTTTAAGAGATGCCTGTCCCCCTTCTCTTTGCTCCAGAATTCCAGTATTGGCTCTCCTCAGCCTGTGGTGGTCCTATGCCATCAGTCACTAAATTAAAAGTATCTATACCATATCTTGCCACTATAAGCAGTAGTTTATTTGAGAACTTTTTTCAAGGGTATTTCATAGATATAGAATTAAGGTAACTTACAGGCAGAGACTTAATGGCACATTTTACTATATGTTCATCACAATTATATTGATACCATTTTTTGTATCACAAAATTGAATTATAAGAAAACTTACTTCTGCTTGTGTGTTGGTCACTCTCTTGTCATCTATTTCTGCAAGAGAAGTAGATGTAATTTATTAGAAAGGTAATATTCTTTCTTATAATATCATTAATATTTTCAGTAACCCAGATCAAAATGATTTAATAACTTCCTATCTATATATATAAAACTCTAACATGCAAATAGACTGAACGGCAGAATAACTGAACAACCAAACAACCGAACAACTGGTTGCTATGGCATGCGCTGACCACCAGGGGGTGTGCGCAGAACATGGCAGGCATCAGCCATGGAAGGATGGTGGAGCAGATTAGCAGGGGTGCCAGGCCAAGGCAGGGCACCATTCGCTGTCATCGAGGCAAGCCTCTGATGGTTACTGAAAATTCACTCCCGCACACTGAGGTCCTGCCTGACCCTTTCAACTGTGGCTGGTGCCGAAGCTGCTTCTCACACCTGCTGGTGCCATAAGCCCTGATTGCTCCTGAGGGTTTCACTACCACCTCCTGCTCCTGATGGTATTGGCCCTGCTTACACCACTGCTGGTGCCTAGCCCCAATCCCTCTGTGCCATCAGCAGTGTGAGTGGGGCCAGCACCATCAGTGCATGGGAGCGGTGGTGGTAGAAGCAGGCTAAGCAGGGGACAGGGGGTCATGGCAGGAGGGGCCAAGACCTGCCCCTGTGCTCATCACAACCTCACAGACCACAATTCCTCTCAAGGTGCACAAATTTGTGCACTGGGCCCCTAGTGCTTATATAACATCTGTGGCTAAGTCTACAGGAAAAGGGAACAGAAATGAGTTGTTTCCTTCTAAGATCACCTTTCCCCAAAGTTTTTTAAAATGGTAATTTAAAAAATCCCTCCTGAAATTCCAAATTTCCCACCTTCCAACAGTCCAGAAAGGGTCCAAAGAAATTACTCTTCGACAAGTATTGGTGTCATCAGCCTCAGCATGCTAAAGCATAAATGACTTCTTTTTCTCACGGATTTTGTTGCCACTGTCTATGGGCCATTCCCTCTGTAAAATTTCCTCAAGTCTGCCATTAAGCAGAACAAACATCCCTTTTCATTCTGTCCAATTACTCTGGCTCCAAGAGAGTCGGCACCCTCTTTTCTATATGCCACTGGAAAGAATCAGTTACTTTGTCAAAAATATTTCTTATGACAGTGCTCAGGCAACTTCTACAGCTTGTGTAAACACATGGTGAGGAGGGAAGAGAGGAGAAAGAGGTTCTCACATACTCCTTTCACAAAGGGAGGACATTCCGGGCTGAGCCTCCTTCCTACCTCCTCACCTACTTTGTATGGATCTGGTTACCCTTTCCTGACTCAGGTTAGTCCTGAAGCTGAGAGACTGATCCAAAACTGAATGAGGACTTCATCAAAGAATATCTGCTTCATGATAATGTGTTTATGGACATAAAAACATGTGCTATATAAATGAAAAGAATTTGGAAACTATATTGTGGCATTTTAATTTATGAATGTTAGATAAAATATCAATTTAGAGATGATAGAGAAATGCATATATATGGAAAGAATATATACCAATATGTTAAATGTAGTTATCTCTGGGTATTTGAATAACACATTGTACCTTATTTTTATCTGTATTGTTTGCTTTTATTTTTACAATAAATATGTATCTGAATGTATATGGATATATAGTAAAAATTTTATATATAGTAAAAATTATATATATAATACAATTTTTATATAAGTCCATGATACATAAAGTTTTTATTTCATATAGTAAGAGACCAAAATAGCCAAGCAACTAGGACGAAGAGCATATATAACTACTGTTTATTCTATTATTATCTTGATTACAAGCTTTTAAAAATGTATGACTTTTATCTCTCTTGTATAGGGGAAGGCAGACAGGACAGAGATTAGTTGGATACAGCAATCACAATTGTTTCATGTAATCCCTAGAAGCATCTGGCTCACAATTAGGCAGTTGTCAATTGAACAGTTCTAGCTAGTAATGTGAAATCTTTATTAACACCTTTTAAGTAAATATCAAATATGATCTACCCTAACAATGCATGTATGGTGAGCCATTGAATTATTAAATACCAATGGAGTTTCTTAATATTTCGTTTATGCCTTAGCAATTTTTAAAATCTAACCCAGGATTCATAAACTATTATTTAAGCAACAAAAGGAAGTCCAATCATCCAGCTTTATACTTTTCTGCTGTCTGTTTATAAGACAGGTGTGTGGGTTTTACTCATCACACAGTTCAATGAAAAAGGGTTTCATTCTTTGTGAATTTTATTGACATAAATTGGCTATTTTTTCATAAATACATGGATCACGAAGATTCAAAACCGTGTTCTTGAAATTAAAGTGTAAAAATTACATGACTTTTAAGTCAAAGCAACTCAGACAAAAGTAGAAGCCAAGCCAAGAATGGATCATGGATGTTTTTGAGATCCACTAACTTACATAAATTTCCATTTTCCTTAATTAGATTGTTATTAAATTGGAAAGATCCATCTTTTCTGCCTTCCAGCCACTTCATATAAGCAAACACACACACACACACACACACACACACACACACACTGCACGCTCATACGGTACACTGGGAAAACATAGAGACACAACATACAGACACAAACACATGTTCTCTCTAATTTGTACCAAGAGTTTGTAACTGAAGGAGGAGACCAAAAATATACATACATGCACACTTCTCCAGCTCTTTATTCTGTACAAAAAACATTAAATAGAGTTCATAATATCTCCATGTTTCTTCAGGGCCACAACTTGTGACTCCCTGGCTAATACCAGAAATGTTTAGAAAGCCAAGTCATCAATGAAATATAAGGATAAATTCCTGTCTTTAAATACTGTTTAGCTTTCTCATTACATGAAAATAAATACTATATTGAGTAAGGTGGAACACAGTCAATAAATACATGAGAGACTTTTTAAAATGATGGCCCATATCTAAAACTACAAATATTCTGAAATAGGCTATTGTACCTATTTTAGCTTTCTTAACTTTATTTTTCCCTTTTTAAGGGCCATTTGGTCTGAAAGAAGAAATTTCTTGCTTTGAAAGACGATTATATAAGTCATCTAGGCATAATGTTGCAAAGAATATTGCTGTCATTGAAGGGGATAAAAATAGCCTAGAAGGTTTGAGTATTGATTAGTTAGAATACTCTTGAGACATTTAAATTCATGAAAGGAATAGGACATACTCAAGTCAAAGCAACTCAGACAAAAGTACAAAGCAAGCCAAGAATAAATCATGGATTTTTTTTTTTTTGAGATCCAGTGAAGTAAGTACATTTCTATTTTCCTTAATAGATTGTTACTAAATTGAGGAAGTTATGTAGATATGCACATAAACTGCAAACACAATTGTCTCTTTTTAATTTAATTTTTCCATCACCATTTATCCCCTTTATGCCTTCTTCCACTATTTTTTTCTTTTTTGCTCAATCCCTCCACCACACACCCCCAACATCCTTCCACTTCCATCAGAGTTGTCTACCTGCTCTGATTTTAAGAAGACTAGTTGTAATAAAAAGTACTTATAAAAATAAAGTCTAAAAGAGAAGGAAATAATGAAGATCATAATCAAAGAATAAGGAAAAGTTTCTGAACATCAACAGAGTAAGAACTACAAAAACTAAGATGTGGACAAAATATAGCTAGAGAACTAAGGAAAGACTAGATAATCTTGATTGTAGCTAGCCAAGAAATTTGTTTATTGATGAAAGCACTAGAGAGCACATATAATTCCTAATATGATTCTTCTACTTTTTTGTCTTGACCATAGGCAAGTTTCTTATTTCATAAGCTTTGGGGTTTTTCCTATTTGTGAAGTGGGTTTGGGAAGCATAATAATTCTCTGCCATCCTCATTTCACCCTAAGCTTGTTTTTAGAAATAAAAAATATGAAAAAATTGGAGCATAACTCTCCACTCCTTAAGTATGAGGTGCACATACAGAAAGGAGGCAAAAATATTATATTATAAACACCTAATAATAGACCATCAAAATATATGAAGCAAAAACTGATGAAATTAAAAGGATATTTTTATAATAATAGTTGGAGATTTTGATACCTCATTCTCAATGATGGATAGAACAACCAGAAAGAAGATAAGTAAGAAAATAGAGGTTCTTAAGAACATAATTGATGAAATAGGCAAAATAGACAGTAATAGAACATTTACTCCACAATAGCATACATAATTCTCATGTGCACATGGGATATTTTCCAGAACAGACCACACATTAAACCTCAATAGATGTAAAAAGGTATATGTCATAAAAGTATCTTCTCCAACCACAATAAGATTAAATTAGAAATCAAGAACAGCAGTAAAACGAGAAAATTTAGAAATGTGTAGAAATTAAACAGCACACTCTTAAACAACCAATGAGTCAAAGAAAAAATCATAAACACAGAATACCAGAGCTCAAGGGATACTGCAAAGGTAGCTATCACTTCCAATATTAAAAAATATTAAAATCAGCAACAAATTTACAATTTTAAAAAGTAGAAAAAAAGAACAAACTAAATGCAAATCTGAAGGCCTGAGAACCAGGGAGATTGATAGTTTAGGTCCTGGTCCAAGTCCCTTGAGCATTCAGGCTTACACCAGAATTCTTACTATTGCCACTGCCCAGTTCTCAGGCCTTCAGATTTGGACTGGAGCTATACCACTGGCAGATGACAGATCGTGGGACATGGTCATCTCTATAATAATGTGAGCTTATCCCTCATAATAATAAATCTCTTTCCATATATCTATTTATATCCTATTAGTTCTGTTTCTCTGGAGAACCCTAATATAATCATCAAAAATGAGGAGAGCCTGAGAAAGCGTTATAGCCTAAAAGAGGCTAAGGAGGCATGACAACTAAATGGAATGGGGTATCCTGAAAAAGAGCATTGGGTAAAAACCAAGGCTATCTGAATAAACTACGGATTTCAGTTAATAGGTCAATATTGGGTGATTAATTATAATAATATAACACTGTAATTACTAAAGCAAAATATTAATAATGGGGGAAACTGTGTAATGAGGGGGAGGGGTAAATGGAAATTCAGTGTGCCCCCTGTGGAATTTTTCTCTAAAGCTAAAAATCTTCATCTGTCAATAAATAAAGTAAAATAAAGATCAGAAGCATGAATAAAAAACATGCTATGAATATGCTTTGCTATTGCTGTTGGGATTCTGCATGTGATTTGAGTGACACCAGATAGTCATTATTAGAAAGTAAGTAATGTAACTGAAAGGAAGTTCATGAAAAAATATATAATTTTTAACAATGCTATATTGCGACTAATTATAAAGATGAGATAAAAAGGTAGGATAAAGGTTATAAAGAGAAATTTTCAATGTTCAATTAAAGTTGTTGAAAGGTTATGTAAGCAAGTTTATGTTAGTGGAAAATGAGGAGAGAAATGATTTCTAAGTAAGTCCAGTGATAATGGGAGCTCTTTACTTTTATTTATTTACTGATTAAATGTTGAAAGAGAAGGAACAAAGTGTAAAAGAAAATACTAGTCGTACCTGTTTGATTATACCTCCCCCCGGCTTGCTGCTTCTGTGTGTTTATTCCTCATTCCCAAATCCTCCTTCCGTCAATACTACTATTCTCCGAAGTTCCATCTCCTCTGGAAACTCACCCAATTCATGTCTCCCTCTTCTCAATTACAAGTCATCTTCTTCCAGCCAATAACCACAGTACTTTCTCTATGCCTGTCACGTAGTAGTATTCATCATTATAAATGCTGTATTGAGGTCATTATTGTTTTATCTCCTCAAATAATGTGTAAAGAAATGAGGATTAGCCTCCATGTTTGATTTTTCCACAGTTCTTAGCACGGTAGCATAGCTAACACATAATAACAGGTTGTCAAATAAATAGACTTTAAAGCTTATGTTTTATAAAACAAGGTCTTCTGTTTGCTGCTTCTCTTTATTACAAAAATACAATAGTAGTGCAATTAGTCATACTAAATTAATAATTTTAATATATAAGTATTTGATGTCTAACTTCTATACATACACCTGAAACTAATACTAAATAATATTGAATATAAACATGAATTGAATAAAATATAAATAATAATAAATAAATAAATAAATAAATAAATAAATGCATTTTATTTCCAAATTTGTTAAACAGAGGCCATGACTTGTATTTCTTTAAATCAGTTTACCAGGTCCAAGGTAATGGTACAGGCACTCCAGGAAATACTGCCCAAGTAATTTAAAATGTAATCTTGGAGCTAAAACAAGGGTATATATAATTTGTTTTATTGTTTTCTGGAGATTGGGAAGATATCTGGGTCAAGGACAATATATATCATAAGAGAAATTAAAAATAAGTAAATGAATGGTATATAAAATCTAATTCAATATACTATTTTATTGATATCAGCCTCAGACAATAACTAATATTGAAAAATGCAGTATTTATTCAGAATACTGGCTACACAAGAACCACTGACCCACATACAGAATACTTTCATAAGGAGAGATCTAGTTTCTTAGCATATACCAAAAGACACAGACTTTTGATGAATTTAAATAGAACAGAGAGCCACTTAAATCTTTATTCTAGGCAGTTATATTGGAAATGAGAGGAGGAACGTCAGTTTAGAGGAAATTGGTGTACTTCCAATAAAAAGAGCATGCTTTGAAGATTTCTCTGCTCAAAAGCAATAACAATGACAGATTAGATATAAAAAGAGATGACTAATGTGATACATAGTCAAAGTTTAGTCTAATGTTTCTCTCAAAGAAGAAGAGCAAGATGCACTAAGCAGGTAAAAAATCATGGGCTTGAAAAACTTTGGCTCCAGAAAAAGGTAGAGACAGCTGGTTCTTTTCCTGAGGAAAGGGATTTACCGCAGGAGAACGAAGGGACCAAGGCCAGGCTGGCTGACTGGAACTAGAAGCAGGGCTCTGTCGCCTACACTGAGAAAGGACACTGTCTCTGTGTCCAGGAAGATGGGAGAAAGCAGACAACTTGGAACAAGCCACCATAGGCTCTAGGACTACATCTGCTCTATTTATAAAATCACCATGGAGCAGGAGACCTGAGATCCAAATTCAGATCTGATTCTAGGTTAAAGAACTGTCATATGGAATGGAGAAAGACTCAAGAATATTAACAAGGAAAGATGAGCACAGATGGTGAGGGATTGGATTCTCACTCACAATGATTAAAAATTAAAATATAAGAAGAAAAGGAACCTTTAAGAATGACTGCTAGAAAAGCAATTGGAAGATGAATTTCCTCCAGATGAAATGAAAACTTCAGAGCAATGTAAAAATGTTTTTCAAATGAGTATATTTGGGTCCTGGCTGGTATTCTCAGTGTTACTGGGTAGGCCCAGGTGCCAAATGGTTGTAGGTTTGATTTTCAGTCAGGGTTGCAAGGTTCATTCCTGGCCCCACTCAGGGCTGGAGTGTGGGATGCAACCAATCGATATGTGCCTTTTTCACATTGATGTTTCTCTCCCCTACCCCCACCCCGCCCCTTCCTCCTTTCCTCCCTTCCACTCTCTAAAAAGCAATGAAAAAAATACCCTCGGGTGAGGATTTTCTCTTTCAGCGTACATTTGGGGCCCAAGAAGAGATAAAGAAGAAAGTGTATCCTTTTTTTTTTTTTTTAATCACAAAGTGGGGCTTGGCTGGGTGGCTCAGTTGGTTGCAGCATCGTCCCAAACAACGAAAGGCAGCCAGTTTGATTTCTAGTCAGGGCTCATGCCTAGCTGCAGGTTTGATCCTTGGTTGGCCCATATTGGAGGCAACCAATCAAATATTTCTCTCTCCCTTCCTCTCGCTCAAAAAAACAAAAACAAAAACAAAAACAATATATCCTCCTAGAAGGATTAAAAAAATGTTCAGCATATCTTTCATTACTATGTTTAGCTCCTCTGGGTAATAAGTGGGATTTTCTACATTGGCAGAAAATAGAGATACTCTCCTAAGTCAGTAGATATTTTCATTCAGCTTCTTTTTAATCTCTTCTAGCATTACTTTGCAGAAAAAAATTAATTCTGTTCTGTAGAGGAATGGTAACAGAGAAGAGCAGTTTATAGACCTCTTTTTGCAATGCCCTGGAGATATACACACAAGAACACTAGCACCATCCATGACATTCTCAGAAGGAGTTCACCATCAGATTTCTGGAAACAGCAAGGAACTCTAAATGATCACATTTCAGCTGATCCTCTGTTTTTGTGCCTCACATATTTGAAGGTAAAGCATCTTTCTTTCCAGAGACCCTTGGATCCCAACTATGGGCTTTAGGTTTAACAGCTCAAGAACAACCACTGACCCACAAGTGTTCAGGAGTGAATGAGAATAAATCAAACACAAGTGAAAGAAATTGCTGTGCACAGCTCAGCTCTTCACTTTGCATGTCAATTTGTCATTGCCTTGTGGGTTTAGCACTCCAGCATAGACTCAGTCAGTTCCAAGTGCCAGAGAAATCTATCATGTGTTTCTTACATATAGGAAGCGACTAGAATACTCAATGTTTCTTTTTAGTAGGGCGATGCAAAATATCCTAAGACAGCTATGATTAAGCCCCTCTTCCTGATTAACAGACTCTCGCTTTTCTAAAATGAGGTCTAGTCATCAGCCTTTTTGCAGGAAGCCTGCTCAACTTTGTTGGAGGCCTGTCATTTGGGGCCATGAGTTAAGCCATCAAGCAGTGGTTTCAGCTGTGTTTTTCTTTGAGCTCTTAGATTCAGTCATAACTGGGGCCCAACTGAAACCACCAAAGCAATGAATGTATATGCACTGAAAAGGGGACATGGGAAAAGAAACAAACAGTAGGAATAGTTTCACCCTATTGTGCCAATACCCACACAGCTGTATTTTTCTTACCATATTATTTATAGTTTTCCACTTCTAATTGAGGAAAGGAAAGACATAACCCCATTAACAAACAGATTTGGATCTCTCACTGCCCCCTAGAAATGGATTTTAGTGGCAGTGAATACAAGCCAGGTGCAGAGCATTCTATGTGGAAATAGTGAAGGAGGTGGCAAGAAATGCAAAAGATAGATCGTGTTGGTTTATTAAGAAAGAACTCTCGACCAGTAATTGTCTTGTGATAGGCATTAAGTATCTTCCAATGTGCTTATATTTCATAATTTCTGCTGCCCCTTCCAAACACAATAAAAAGACAGAAAAATCAGATCATTTAAAACCTCAAAAGCCTGCTTTTCATCAGTATTCTTGGAGTTTATAAACTTAGTTTCTCTTATAAAACCTATTTTATCCTACCACAGAACCAATTTTTATGAGGGTCAAAGAACTATTGCATCATCTTACTGGGTGTAATTTTCAGCCATTGGTAAAGTTTTTCTGCCTATTTGGAGTTTGAATTTCCCACATTTCCTCCAAGAAAATATATTTATTTTTAAAGCATGGGTTTTCTTTTGGGGTAACATCAGGGTAAATAGCCACACTTATTCTAGAAATTCTGATTTTTAAAATACCATGTCATTTTCATAAACTTATCTAGAAACTAATTACAAGGCATACCTCTTACATAAATTTTATAGATTTATTTAAAATAATGACTAATGTTTTAGGCAATGTGGACAACCACCAAGAAATTATTTAATGAGCACTTACTACATTCCCAGCAATGTGTTCTATGTCATTTTGATCTAATATACCTAACTCCTTTAATAATTAGGATTTGAATAATTTCATTTTTAACCAGTTTAAAACACTACAATTTCATTATTTTACTATATCAGATAGTAAAAAGGTATTCTTAGCAGAGACCCCAAATGAAATCCCATATCCAGTTGCCTTATAAATCAGAATAAGGATTGAGGTTAATGAGAAAACCATTTAGAGGTTAATGATTTGAATGGTGATGCCAGGGAATTTTGAGAACACCTACTTTAGAGGTGATTCTGAGAGGCACAGGAGTTAGAATAACCTGCCTACCAATATTTGAAATATTTAGAACTGTTCACACTCCATTGACTACTTTCTCTTTTTCCACACTGGCTGCTAAAATTGACAGTATCTTATTTAATCTACTTTATAATTTGAGCCAGACAGTCAGAGAAAGTGTAATACTTTTCATTCCTAGAAAAGATATCCTACTTAATAAAAGAGTAATATGCAAATTGACTCTCACTCCAACACACAAGATAACTACCCCCATGTGGTCAAAAGATGACCACCCCCATGTGAACACAAGATGGCCACCACAAGATGGCCAGCAGGGGAGGGCAGTTGTGAGTGATCAGGCCAGCAGGGGAGGGCAGTTGAGAGGGACCAGGCCTGCAGGGGAGGGCAGTTAGGGGAAATTGGGCTGGCAGGGGAGCAGTTAGGCATTGATCAAGCTGGCAGGGAGTGTTTAGAGGGTGATCAGGCTGGCAAGCAAAAGTGGTTGGGGCAATTAGGCAGGCGAGTGGTTGGGAGCCAGCAGTCCTGAATTGTGACAGGGATGTCTGACTGCCAGTGGGATCAGACTTAAACAGGCAGTCGGACATCCTTCTTGGGGTTCCAGATTGGAGAGGGTACAGTCTGGGCTGATGGAACTCCCTGCCTCCATGCATGAATTCGGTTCTCTGGGCTTCTAGTTGTGATATAAAAGTAAACTTCTAAAATGTTTCTTTACATGTCATCTATTTACTTACTAATGATTGTTCAACTTGAAATTACAATCAATGAACATATTTCTAATTTGAATTAATAGTCAGTGTGGGGGGGACCACCTTTTCACACAAATGGGAAGCAGAGATAAAGTTAAAATTAGGTTTCAGTGTATTCTTATGAAGACAAATACACGTGAACATTTGGTCATATTGGAGCATCTCTAACTCAATCAAACTATTAAACTAAAGACTTTCTTGTTTAAATCATATTCTTACTCCAAATCAAATTCTTGATATGCTCCATTGAAAATATTATTTTTACCAAATCCTTTTGCATCTTAGACTGTGTAGATATACTCTTATGAATTTCAAAATAATTTTATCTGAGTATCTATTCTGAGTAAACTATTATAAAATGACATGAAGTAAAGCAACAATTTCTTTTTACTAGAATCTAAGAGGCAAACTTCCCCTTTTTGCTACAGATGGAAGTTATATTAAATATATGAATACCTATATATAAACAACATGGTAAAATTTTCATGATTTAATCAACTGAAGGTATCCCATCATCAATAATAAGTATATTTCTACTAGCAAAGGAAAAAATGCACTAATCATAATTTGAAATTAAACAATCATTAGTAATTAAATTTATGATATATAAGTAAACATTTTAGAAGTTTACCTTATATCCCAATGTCTTTTCTATAAATAAAAACTATTACTTTTTCTCTGGCTGATGCAAAGCAGATTTCTCTGGCTGATGCAAAGTCAGTGTCAATTTTATATCTTTAAAATCCTACTCTATATAACTTTTTGTAGGCTTAAAAAATACATGTTAGCTTTTGTTATTAAATGATCTATAAGTATTTACATCACATTCTAAGTAAAATTTCTTTGAAAATGATGCTTAATTCATTCTGTTTTGAAGAATGAAGGATTAAAAATTTGTGGAATCAGGTTCCCTTTCCATCTCTTGATACTTTATCTGTTTTGGAAATCATAACCTTCATGCAATTTCCCAATTTTCTTGTCTCAAATGAAATTTACTTGAGGGTTGCACAGTGTGTTCTGAAGGCAATGATTATTTGTAGTAATTATGTGGAAGAACTATTAAAAGACAAAGTACTGTAATCAGAAATTAGTCCATATGTGTAGCAACAATATATTTGATAGGGAAATAGAAAAAAATTATACATGTGTATATGTCAGGGGGAAAAATAGAGCTCTATATTTGTATAAGCCTCAAAATTTATTTATTTTCTTCTGAATGGTGATACAAGAAGAAAATGGAATAAAAACATATTTGAATGCAGTTTATAAGTAAGCAACTATGGTTGCCTGTGTTTTGTATATAAGTCTGTCACCGTGGAACTAAAATGCATCTAGTATCATAACAATAATGTATCAATTGTATGTATAATATGTACTGGGCATGCTGCTAGGAACTTGGATCCAACCCTCCTAGGGAGTTTAAACTCTTTGAAAGAGACAGTCAGTTAAAGAAACAACCACAGTATGGTGTAAAAATCATATCTGTAACAGAGGAAGCACAAAGCAAGGTAGAAGTACAGTCAAAGGCATTTAGCTTAGCCTTGGCAGTCAGGAAGGAAGTGGGGAAAAGGATACCTAAGCTGACATGGCCAACAAAGGTAGATGGACTAAGGGCAGTTGATGGGACAGGATAGTTGAAGAAATTTTCAAAGAAGAAATAGTTTTAGAAATTGAAGCATAATTTAAATATTTGGACCAGAGGTGAAGTCAGAGAGAAGAAAATAAAGACTTAATAAGGAGCTGGTTAATTTGGGGCTTTGTGACTTTATTAAGAAGTTTTAACTTTATTCTAAACGTATTGGGAAACCACTGACACGTGTTAAGTCAGAAGAAATGATCCGATTTCTCTTATTGAAAGATTATCCTGACAGTCGGGTTGAGAATTGATTAGAGGAGACGATTAGTTCTAAAAATTAGCCTTTAAAAGGTTTATATCCCTGGATATAAGTAGTTCACTTAGGAAGACACTGCAGTAATTCAGGTGCTGGAAAATGGTCATTTGAACCAAGTTAGAGCGATGTTTAAGGAAAAGAATGTACAGGACTTGGAGACTGGCTGTGGCACAGGAGTGACAAGAAGGGAGTCAAAGATTATGTCAAGTTTCTGGCTCATAATATGAGCACTTATGGAAATGTTGATTTTGAGGTCCTTGTTAACAATCCAAGCAGAAAGAGATCATAAACAGTCACTCTCAGAAGTGAAGACCAGGGCTGAGAGGCATCAACCTCCAGGTGGTCAGTGATGCCTTGGGAAAGAGAATGCCCAGGAAGAGGGGAGCACTAGAGAAGCAGAAGGCCTAGGTGGCAACCCTGAGTGACAGCAGCAGTTAGGTTGAGGAAAAGAAGCCTAGAAGTAACCAAAAAATTAGCCAAGAAGAAGATGAGGGAAACTTTATTGGTAATCTTACGACTTAAGTCATTCTTCAGAGTGGGTATGAATTTGTCCTAGGTCATCCACCCCACATTAAAAAAGTGGCACATGTGTAAACTGCTTATACATGGCTTGCTATCTAGAGAGATTATTTGTATTATACCATAGTAAAAATGGATACTATGTAGGTCTTCTTTTATGTTTTATGCTTTATTTCAACAAGTATGGCACTTTAGCAAATAAATCAGAATTCTTTTGCTGGTTTTCTTGCTTATTTTAATTTTTAAAGCCAAAGTGTATTTGAAGAAGTTTGGTACAATAACCATATTTCTGCCTTTTTTAGCAGGTTTGGCAGGAAGTTGAGATATCATAAGACTCTTGGAAATCAATTCTTGTAAAACAAAATGTTGGTGGTTTAAGAAAATAATTCAGGAACAGATGGATCAAATTTACTTCCAGTCACATGAACTTAAATATGAATGGTTAACCAAATGTATTTTGCCCTCATCTAAATATAATGACTATAAGCATTGAATTGAACAAATGCTGATTTCTGTGTTCCTTCACCCTTCTAATATTCAGCAGTCATCCTTTATCAGTAAATTATTTATTTGACTTCCCTCGTGGCTCATTATTTGGAGTAGCATACATAATTTTAGGGTTAAAAGGAAAGTTAACATAAATATTCTTGCTAAGGTTTTCTCAAAAACTGATCACTGTACCAGATGCTTCAGATGCACCGTATCTCATCACATCAGCCCATCCCTGGTTTCAGTCATGGCTGGAGTCAAGTTTCAGAGAAGCTCAGACTTATCTCTAGCTGCTGAACCTATCTTTCCCCCTGGTCTCTGCTTAAAGCGAATATCTTCCTTAGTGTTTTTCCATGTGACTTTGTTTCCATAGCTTATGCTATCTTATTTGTTTTCACCATGTGAAGCACCCTCTTAAACGCTGGTGTACAGAACTGAGCATAGCATTCCCAATCAAGGCACAAGCCATTATAATGTTGTTGTTGTAGTAATGGACTATAATGCTCTTGTTCTCCACATCCCACCTCCAAGAGGCATGTCACATTCATCTTCCCTCTTCTCCTTAGGGCATTCTCTGGCTCTCAGAGAACCAACTGCTGGTGGAGTTAACGCTCTGGGGGGGGGGGGGGAGAGGGGGTAATGGGTAAGCCCTCGGGGAGTGAACACAGTGGATACTAGCTCTGGCTTCTTGTTTTTCAGGTAGGCAGCTTTAGAAAGGCATTCTATTGGTATGTGCTTCTCAAGACATCCCACCACATAGGCTCTCCATTCCACAGCAAGGACCTGGATAATGCCTTTTTCTTCTTCCTTTCCCCCTGTATCACTCATTCTTGTTTACTGGGATTACATTTCAGATAAGGTATTTTAATCCAAATCCTTTTCCCAGGCTCAGTACTCCAGAGAATCCACACTTAGTTATTTATAGTTAGCATTTTATCTGTGACTTGAAATAATAGTATGTACTTGGACTTAAACAAAGATCAAGAAGTATTCATTTATATTTTTTATTGAAATTTCACCACACTTGTAGAAAAAAATGATATATATATTTTTTTCTAGTCCAGAATTCCTTTTCAGTGAATATAATTACACAGTGCAATTAAACATAAGTAAAATGTTGTATGTATGCTGACAGGTAAGTGGAAGAGAGAGAAAGCTGCTAAAAAAAAAATCAAATATTTGACTCCTTTCTCCTCTGTCATTGCCAGCCCATAGCCAATCTTCAAGTCCTTTCCATTCTTACTCTTAAACATCTCTCAGTTGCTGACCCTCTTAAAGGCTAATTTTTAGAACTAAGCACTACATTCCAAGTGAGAGTATATCATAATTCTCTTAATCTTGCAAATCACTACATTAGCTTTCATACATGATGGGCTCATACAACCTATTGTACCTTTCAATCCATAAACATAAACTCTTTTTCTTTCTTCTTTGTGTATTTGACCTTAAATAGTTAAATACAGGATGTTATGTTCTTCTTTAATATCTTTAATCTTGAAGGCTTTCACCACATCTAAATACCTTGTCAGGATATCTTTGACCTTGATTCTGCCATCAAAAGCCTATAAGTATATTTCCAGCTTTGGAGCATTAGCAAGACTTAATTTAGAGTTATTAATTAAAAATATCAAACAACAGGCAAGGAGATCCCAAGGCAGGTGCTGGGCCTGGAGGCCACAGGGGCATAGGCTACCAAGGAGACAGAACTGAACCTACTTGGCCGTGGAGAATGACTGGTTAGCCAGAGATGGGTAAGATTTCTCAGGGAAGGAACAACCTGAGACAGGCATAGTCGCAGAGGGGCCATCAGGAGAGAACTTGGGGGTCAACAGAGATGGGGCACAGACCCTCACCCTTCCAAACTTGCAGGGGCCTGAACCCTCACCCCTTCTGAGGGAGGTCTCCTGTTCCCATGGCTGCTTCGTTTCCAATGCCCAGCACAGATCAGGACCCAGGTAACAGACAGAGACTTGGCCGACAGAAGTTGCCCTATATCTAAATTCAGCCTAGCACCAAGAATGCTCAGGGCCTACTCAAGAATGCAAATAATCCTTTCCACTAATATTTACAGGGTAAACTAAGATTATTGGTAGAGTAATAAATTTGACATTAAAATAATAATCAAGTTTTCAGATTAATTTAAATTGGCTAATGGAAATAAGTGAATATTCAAGAAAATTTAATTGTACTGGACAAAAAGCTATTTCTAAAGTATTAACTAAAATTTCTATTGGTAGTTCATCTCATGGTAAAATTGCTTAACATGCAATGAACCTAAAGCAGTCATATTTTTGTGCAAAAAATTAAAATTTAAAGTTATCAAGACTGCATTATAAAATTTACAAAAGCCTCCATTAATCAAAAAAGGGAGGATAGTAAGGCAATATCATGTAAGGAAAAATATCCTGTAAGTAAGTTACATCTAGAAAATTTTTACTTTAGAAAATTAATTTTCATTTGTAATGCTAACAGCAAGACACCCATGAAAAACACACATGGTGTCAAAATAAGCCAAAGGAAAATCGTTTAGGCAGAAATAAAAAGGATCTCAACTCAATTTTATAAAAAAAGATTCCTTTATTAACTTTTGGTCAAGAATATGTTTGTATATTTTCAGAAAACAACTCCAATACCATGTGGATTCCTGCAACAGAAAGGGATTGACAGGTCAGCTCCAACCATAAAGACAAGAGGAGAAACAGTCCAGAAATGGAAGACGCTGACAATGCCTTGCCATGCTAGCAGTCAGCAGCTGTGGTCACTGCAGGTTGCCTATGACCAAACCAGAGAGGCTTGGACCTGCATTGCCACCATATGTCCACCATCCAGCTATCATTGTTAACATGTACACATAAGGAACTGTTTGACATTGAAACGGGACTCAGAACTGTTGGACATTGTAACTGGGACTCAAAAAAAAATCAAACAAAATGGCTCAACAAGAAGCAAATCACTAGGATAGTTTACTCCAGGCCCATACATACTGACTGATTTTTAGTTTAAAAATTATGAATTGTCATATGCATTATAATCCAATTATTTTCCATCTTATATATACACATACTGGGAGTTATTTGCCAAATATTAATATACATATGATTTCAGCATTCCCCATCCCATTGATCAATCAATGTAATAATCTAATAAAATAGTAGAAATAAAGTTGTGGCGATATAATTTATTTTCATAAACCTCCTTTGTTTCTAAAACTCAACATTTTAGATTACTCAGAAGTCTGAAATAGATTTTGCTTCAAGTTCAACTTAACATTTCACAGTTTCTAAACTCCAGTGTTTTCTCAACCGTAAACTTCAGGACTCCCCACAGTCTTCTGGCACCTCGCTTATTTTACTTGTATCTTTAAATGTTGACTTCCATAGCTCTTTGATCATAATTGCTGTTATTTTATTATCTTGTGATATACTTTTTCTTCTGAGCCTGGGAACCTGCACTTAAAGTGACAAAAAGCTTTCTTAATGTTATAGCAAATGTATCTTCAAGTCTCTTTTTAACAATGCTCACAGTACATTCTCGCTTAGGGGGAATTTGCCTTGCAAAAAGAGATAAAAGAAATATAAAAGTTAAAGAACTCTGTCTTTGTTGGCTTTTGATTTTAAGTTAAGAATACAGCGTCTGAACAAAACAACTGGGATACACTTTATTTCTTGCTCCTAAAGGATCTAAAAGCTATCTCATGTGTATGCTTCAAAGAGTTTTATTTTTAATCCTCAACTTGTTCTGCCATTTAGCCTCTCTGACATAATTCTTACAAATCCACAAAACTCTTTGAAATATATGTGTTGGTATATGCTTCTTCTTTCATCTTTCTGTTGTTTCTGAAAAAGAAGCATATCAGACTTTATTCTTATTAAAACAGCTAACATAACAGAATGATAGGATGAAAATCCAAGCCTCTAGTGAGTTTACCTTAAAAAATACAACTTATAAATGTAAATACTTATGAATGTCATTTAATACTACACACACACACACACACACACACACATAGTGTAGTCTTTTTAACGCAATATTTTATAATATACATTATGAATCTATGTCAAATACTTTGCCAAACAATGTAAGTTATAATTATTAAATTATCTTTATTCTCAATAATTTAGAATAATAAAATGTTGATAGTGGAACAAATGTAAACATCTTAAGGATCAGCTCCTAGATAAATATGTTCTAGCTAATTGATTATTACAACTGTCTAAATACTAAAATTAGCCGGGACCGGTTTGGCTCAGTGGATATAGCATCGGACTGTGGACTGAAGGGTCCCAGGTTCGATTCCGGTCAAGGGCATGTACCTTGGCTGCAGGCACATCCCCAGTAGGGGGCATGCAAGAGGCAGCTGATCATTGTTTCTCTCTCAACTATGTTTCTGACTTTCTATCCCTCTCCCTTTCGCTCTGTAAAAAAATCAATAAAATATATTTTAAAAATACTAAAATTATATTTATACTGAAAAGCAGAATTAAGTATTAGTATGCCTGTGTAGTAACTTCATCTTTAAAATATTTGTGAATTTCACATATGCATATAGAAATAAGCAGTGTATAATAATAATAATAATCCAATAACTACTATTTAAGATTATTTATTTTATATCAGAGCTGTGTTAAACCTTTTAATATTTTTTTCTATTTAATCCTTTCAACAACTATTGAGTATTTTTCACTAACCTTAATTTACAGGGAATAAAAGAGACAATGAATGATGAAATCTGGGTTTGAAAAACATGGTGTGAACAAGCCTATTGAGTCCTTAAGAGGAGAAATTGTCTAGAGTTACAAAGACTATAAGAGAGGTAAGAGGCTTTTGTGTTACCACATGATTATTGAGTCAAATTGCATTGAATTTATAGCGCCAGCCATCTAACTCTTTGTCTTGAAAGGACTTGTTTTGGAGAATATTTTCCCTTCCACCGTTTAGTCACACTCCTTGTATATGAACAAGCAAACAAAGATGAGTTGAAAAGCAGTGAAGTGAGTACATCTTAGGTCTCCATAGTAAACCATGGTGGGACTAGTCAGAAACAAATGTCACTTCTTTTTTTCCCCTAAGGCAGTGGTCGGCAAACTGCAGCTCACAAGCCTCATGCAGCTTATGAGCCATGCCGCTCTGTTAACTAATGAGTTTGCAGTCCACTGCCCTAGGGTATTTAGAGTTGGTAGTTAGAATGCCAAGAAATAAGCTCTATGCAGAAAAAAAAATTATATTTAATTTCTTATGGAAATTATTTTTATAACTAAGGCACGTACATAACTAGTTAGAAGCTTATTCTTCAAAAATAAGAGTAAGTTGAGCAATTATTCTACATGTGCTGGCAAGGATGTGGAGAAAAGGCAGTACTAGTCTGAGAATGCAGACTGGTGCAGCCACTATGGAAAACAGTATGGAGTTTCCTCAAAAAATTAAAAATGGAACTGCCATTTTACCCAGCGATCCCACTTCTAGGAATATATCCTAAAAATAAATAAATAAATAAATAAATAAACCGATCAGAAAGAACATATGCACCCTTTTGTTCATGGCAGCGTTGTTTACAATAGTTAAGATTTGGAAATAACCCACGTGCCCAGCAGTAGGTGAGTGAACAAAGAGCTGTAGTACATTTATACAATGTAATACTATGCAGCTGTAAAAATGAAGGATACCTTACCCTTTGAGATAGCATGGAGGGGCCTGGAGACTATTATGCTAAGTGAAAACATGATCTCACTTATTTGCGGAATCTAATGCAGAAAATGAATTGACCAAAGACCCGAAGCATGGAGGCATGGAACAGACTGGCATACCCTGATGTGGGAGTAGGGGGACGAGGAGAGATAAACCAAAGAACTTATGCATAAACCATGAACACAGACAATAAGGTTGTGAAGACTAGAGGCAGGTAAAAGGGGAGAAAGTGGGAGACATCTGCAATACAGTTAACACTAAAAAAAGAGGGAAGAGTTAAACAGTTATTAAAGCTGATATGATAACAACCATTTCTTCATTCATTCATTCACGCAATAAACTTTATGAATCTGGTACCCTGTCTATGCTGGTGACGGGAAGAAGTGACATGATGGAATGATGAAGCGCCATCATTCCCGGTCAGACCACTGAGTAGCTAACGAACAGGTAGGAACCTGAACACACAGTGGCTTCTCATTCCCCCTCCAAGTATTTCCTAGACTCAGTAGGCACTCAGAAATGTTTCATTGCATGAAAACATCAATGATTAAGTATATTATGATGTATACACATTGTCAAAAACACACATCTCAAAAAGACACATACTCTAGTTTGGGGTGAAAGAAAGAAAAGAAAGAAAGAAAGAAAGAAAGAAAGAAAGAAAGAAAGAAAGAAAGAAAGAAAGGAAGGAAGGAAGGAAGGAAGGAAGGAAGGAAGGAAGGAAGGAAGGAAGGAAGGAAGGAAGGAAGGAAGGAAGAAAGAAAGAAAGAAAGAAAGAAAGAAAGAAAGAAAGAAAGAAAGAAAGAAAGAAAGAAAGAAAGAAAAAGCTTCTTGATTCCAAATCTGAATCTTGACAAAAGATGAGAAGAGTGAGCCCTTCAGGAATGCAGAACAGCAGAATAAAAAGCCACATTTGTAGAACTGTAGGCAGTTCAGAATGGTTTTGAGCAGGGATGAGAATGAAAAGACCAGTAGAGTTCTCATCATATGGAGCCTTAAATATCATGCAAAAGAACTTGGAACTTTTTCTGCATTTGATGGGAGAATTTTAAAAAGTGTTTAAATAGGGCATGGGTCTGGTCAGATGTATATGTTAGGAATGTCACTGTTGGAAAAGAAGAGAAAATTGAAGTTGGCACAATGAGTCACACAGGTTATCGCAGAAGAGTGGATGTGATAAGGGCCCAAGGTAAGAAATGGTAGAAGCTATGGAGATGTGGGCTGCATTTGAGGAATATTCAGGAGATGAAATTGACAATAATTGGGATTTAAATGAGTGTTAAAGAATACATGAAAAGAGGAAGATTTGGGGAAATAAAAGGAAGTGATATTTTCACTCTTTGTCATATTAAGTTTACTATGCCTCTGGGATATCCAAAATAAAATGTCCAGACAATTTTTAAACATAAACATCTAAACATCAGGCAATATTTTTGTCTCAAAACACAGATTTGGAAGTCATCAGTACATGCTTGACAGCGTTCTAGTTTTTAAAAAGTACTCTGATATTTCTTCAAATGTACTGGGAGGAATAGATGCTAAGATAAAATTTTGGAAGTTGATAAGGTTGAAACAATTTTTTTTTACCAAAGAGGTAACAGCACTTTAAAGATAGCTCTAATATTATAGGGGGGTAAACAGTAATAAAAATATTATTTTAAGTAATATTTGTAGTTTTTAACTGACTATACTATGAAAAACAAAGAAACTAGTACTTTTATCTTTCATCAGATTTCTTTCTTAAGTTCTGAATTTTGGGGTTCTAATTCTTATAGTCAAGATTTATAATATTCCTGTTAGCTTCTAAAACATAATGATTTAGCCTTAATTGTAAGACTATTGTAAGAGACTCACAATGTAAAACAGTTTCTTCACCTTGAATATTTTTCATTTGAATTTCCCTTTGGGTTAGCTAAATACTATTGTTGTTTGTTTGTTGTAGCATACCTCATGAAACTCTTCTGAATGCTTGCATGTTTTAGAATACCCACACTCTGAGGTAATTTGGCTAATGTAACCATATTGGGTTACACTTTCCTTTAGAACTATGTGGATATAGCCCCTACTGTCTTCTGTAAATTAGTGTTGTGGGAGCATTCACTTTCTATGTCTGCACATTTGAAAAATAATTTATTATTAAATTTTAATAACTTAATATTAATATTATTTTATCTTACACTACACAAGCTTGAATTGGCTCATCAGATGTTCTTTCAATCTTCAGTCATTTTTCCATTATTATAGTTAAAAATTCACTACTATAATTTTGGGTTTCTTTTTTTAAATATTTTTTTATTGTTTAAAGTGTTACATGTAATAGTACATATATCTCCTTGGGTTTCTTTTTTTTGTTTGTTTCTTTGTTTTCCTTTGGTAGAAGGAAGGGAGGCCAATTGTTCTTAATTGGATTCTTTGCCCTTTTTCTGTTTTTTTAATTGCTTCAATCTCTTTTCCCTATGCATTAATCTTAATCATCTTTATATCAGTTATTCCACTTTTAGTGTGTCTATTATGTTTTATTTCTGTTTGTAATTTATTCATAAATTCTATAGTGGTGCCATTTTGGCGTACAGTCTCCCATTTACTTTATTCCCTCTAATCACCTCAAGTTGTAGTTATGGGGCTATAATATTAATGTTGCTAATGTTAGTGTATTTTTTTGTATCAGAGGCACTGACAAGTAAATCTTTTTCTGTCCACACTGGCTTCTTCATCAGTATTTAGCAAGCTGCATTGTGTGGTGTTTGTTTTTTCTTTGTGTTATGTTCACAAAATTGCCATTCTATTTCTTTTTTATATGATAAACTATGAATTATTCTTGATACAATTTCCACTCTGTAGTTGAATTCTTTACCTTCTTGCCACCTTACAATTGAGGAATTGGTATTTTTCTGTCTACTTTTGCATAACCTAAGGATTTAATAGGGGAGGGATAGGGAGAAATATCACATTGGTATTGGCTCTGCCATTTGCTCAACATCTTATTAAATTTCCTGCATTAGGGTTGACTCTATCAGTTAGCAATGTACATTATTCATCAGAGGGATACCCTGATTCTTTGCATTAAGTATGGAACCCTGGGTATGACGATTTCTAATGGGTTTTCAAGTTTCTACTGAGATCCTAACAGTTTATAGTGGTAGATAAGAGCCTCTACTATTTAGGGTATTATTTTCTACCCCAAGATTTTATTGGATACTCCTAATTAAAGGTCTCTAAAAACTGGAGGCTTTAAATAAAAATTCACAGAATATATTGTACTACTTTTGGGATTGAGAGTGAGGATGGAAGAGGAGTAAGGAGCTTTTTTTGAGTTGAGAAAGAATCATCTATTTATTTCCTTGGCTACCACTTGTTAAAATTTGTGGTATGTGATTTTACCCTTTTGCTACTTTTGGTTCTGCTAGGTTTTTATCTGATCATTTTCTTGCTGGTTTTACCTTTCAAAATATAGTATGAAGAACTGAGGAGGGAGAGTCTGTAATACAGCACCATTAAATTGTCTTTATCCAGATTTATGTTATGCTTTATTTCTAATTTTCCCCCAAAGCATAGCAGAGTGGTTCAAAGTAACTTTTGAATTTAATTGAAATTGTAAATTGACATTAATGTAAAAATTTTATTAACCAAAAAATAGTTCATCAATTTGTTTCCTACAATATACGGTGGGAATTTCTTTAATTAATTTATTTGTCTCATTTAAACAATAGCATAAAACACTGACTACAAATTCTGCTTAAAATTTCTTTAAAAAACATGCAATTTAGTTCAAGACTAAAAGAAACATCTACTTACAAGTTATTCATTGACAACCCATTGTAGAGTCTGTCTATCATCTAATCCTGATTGTAACAGATATTACGTTAATGGCTTTTCCAACTATGGTCTCTCCTCCTTTTGCTATTTCTATCTCATTTTCAAATAATTACTTTTAAATTATTTATATCATCACCTGAGGATATGTTTATTGATTTTAGAGAGAGGAAAGGAGAAAGAGAAATATTGATGTGAGAGAAACATCAATCGGTTGTCTCCCATAAGTGCCCTGACCGGGGATTGAACCTGCAGTCCTTCAGTCTACAGGATGGCACTCCAACCAACTAAGCCATCCAGTTTGGGCTACAGATATTTATTGACCCTTAAAGTGTGCTATGTGAGTAGCTCTGATATCAAAAGTAGTGGTCCAATTGTTTGCAATGACCACTTTCTGTGTTTTGTTTTGTTTTTCTGGGAAAGGGTAAATATCTTCTTTATACTTTCTAGAGCTTACCAATACTTTATATTTCAGAGATTTCTGCTTTATCTGACTTCTTTTTTACCTCATTAGCTTCCTTTTGCCAAATTGTTTTTCTTTACAGGAGAAGCTTTTAAAAAGCAAAGAAAGATGACTAACAACTGTTTTCCTATACCAGTGATTAAAAGGAAAATAACAAAAATTCATTCACAAGACAAAGTTAGATGACTTGGGCCATATTAATGGATTCTAACAGAAGAAACTTCTAAATATTATAGATAATGTAAATCAATAAATGCTGAAGGGATGTAAAGTAACTATAATGAGGTAGTTGACAGATGTGCAGTTGATGACACTAGTTCTGAGTAAGGAAAGGACTGTTGGCTCTTGAGAAGCACCATTCATTGAAGGTAAGGGGAACAAGCAGCCACTAGGCAACAATACTGAGAAGTCACCTTGGCTAAAGGAGTAAGAGGACATGGAGTCACAAAAGCCAAAGGTGGAGAGCATTTCAAGAAGGGAATTGTTAGCAGTTTCAAAAGCAGCTGAAAGATAAGCACAGAGAGGAGACCTTTGTTTCCATAAAGTGACCTTTGAGAGAGGAGGTTTAGTGGAAGCCAAAATGGAGTGGGTTGAGTGACTGATGAGAATCTAAAAGCAAGGACAGGCTAACCTTAGAAAGGCTGAGTCATAAATGCCAGAGAGAAATCAAGTAGTATTACAGGACTTGATGAAGGTCGGGGCGTGAGTCCGCTTCTGTCTCTTTTTAGGAGATAGGCCCCGATTCATATTTGAAAGCAGAAAAACGAAAGAGGATAAAGATACTGGAGAGAATGGGGAGCAAAAACTCTTAGGGAAAGAGGAAAAAAAGAATACAACAATAGAAGGAGAAACTACATGTTGATAAGAGCTGTGATTTCTGATGAGGCTATCAGGGAAACACATGCAAACTAGTGTTCAGGACAAGAGGGTCCTCAAGGGACTACTGATTCTATGTTAGTATTCTTCACATAGTTAACTTTACCCAGAGAGCTTTCTTAGTGAACAAGAACCCTTATATGGTTCTCAGAGAGAAAAAGAGAAAAGCACAGGTTACATATTCTTTCACATTCTTTATCCCCCAAATCCAGAATTTATGTAATGTCTAATAATGTTTTGTAACCTAAGTTATTACTTTCCTTTCCTCTAATTCTATGTAATGATAATATGGAAATTAAAATATAAACTACTTACCTCAGATATTCTTATCATGACTCACAGTATGAATATTTTATAAGTACATTAAAACAACTTATCAAATAAAAATCAAAATGCTTTTTTCATTTAAATATATATAAAGTATAGTCATTTTAATTTTTCCTTCAGTTGTCAGTAATCTCATGCAATAATTGAGAACTAATTATACTTCTAAAGAGTTTTCAATATTAAATATCAAACAACCATGTAAATTGTTTAAACCAATTTCAACAGGCTCATATTTCCAGGGAATTGATTTTTAAGTATCTCAATTACTTAACGCATCTGATATTTTAAGGTGCTGGTATGGAAATATATCCAGATGCCACTTCCTGTTTTATAGAAAACATCACCAAATTAGTTACTAAGCTTGGCTTCAGTTCAGAGATTTAAGTCTTACTAATTTGAGAAGACAATGGCTCTGATCCCAGAGTTTATTTCAATGCTGTCTTATGAGACTGCATCACAGTCATAATTATTTTTTAAAACTCTGTTTTAAAAAAGACTTTGCAGTCAGATAGAACTAAGTTTGAATTCCAGGTCTGCCACTGATTTGTCGTATGGTATCTGTCACATTACTTAATCTCTCTGAACTCAATTCCTCACCCAAAAAAATGGAAAAAGGAGTATACGTTAAACCACCATACTCAGTATTAAATTGGTCCTCAGCATTTTCCATCCCCACTAATAGGCTAATACCAAGAAGAGAGCAAGAGACATTTTTAGAGATATATTTTATTATTTTTTTTACAGAGAGGAAGGGAGAGGGAGAATTAGGAACATCAATGAGAGAGGAACGTTGATTAGCTGCCTCCTGCACACACCCTACCGGGTATGTTCCTGCAACCAAGATACATGCCCTTGACCAGAATCGAACCTGGGATTCTTGATTCCGCAGGCCAATGCTCTATCCACTGAGCCAAACTAGTCAGGGCAGGAGAGGGACATTTTTGAGCAAAGCATGGTTCTACTAAATTACCCAGAGGACCAGGATTGTGCCTGAAAAATTATGTGCCTGGTGGTTGAAACAATTTGAAGTAGTAGCAGCTGGGTCCAAGGAACAGTAAAAATAATGAGAAATAGTAAAATGTGATAGTTCACCCAAGGGATTCAAGAAAATATTTGATTAGGGAAAACACTTAGTAGAGGGCTGGAAGGCCCACGTTAGTAGGTATTAGCTACCACACCAGGGAACTTTAGCAATTATTATAAACTAGTGGCCAGTGCACAAAATTTGTGCACATTAAAAGGGTATTAATTAGAGGAAATATTTAATAGTGCTATTTGCCCTTTCTCTATAATAAAAGTGTGACAGATACACAGTACAATGTATATGAAAATAATAAATAATTTCATTAATAAATAAATAATAACAAAATAATATAACAACAATAACAAACTCATGATATAAAAGCAACATTGATGCAAATAATGACTGATAAAGTGATTAGACTTATTCTAATATCTCCCTGTATACCACATTAACAGTGAAAACACTTTCAGAGTGCTTGACTAATTTCCCTTGGGATAAAGTATTTACAACTTTAACTTTAACATCACGTGCTCTTCGAACTCTAAAGAAAGCAACATAATAACTGACCATGTGTGAAAACGGGTTCAGGTAGGAATATTCCTACTCTGTCTAGAGTTTGTCCTTGTGATTTATTAATAATCATTGCAAATGCTGGCATCACGGGAAACTGTCATCGAATTAATTTAAATGGGAGGCCAGTGTCAGATGGACAAATCAATTCTTGGAACCAGGACAACCTTTCCCTCGCAGATCCTCTTAATACTTCAGCTTCGATAATGTTAGGTAGTAATCTTTTGAGAATAAATCTGGTACCATTACAAAGACCCCATTTACTATTAAGATTTCTCAATAGCATGATGATTGCACCCACTTTCAATTTTAATTTATGACACGGCATTCCTGAAGGAGTAATACTATTAAGAATTCAATGGGAAAATTTTCCTTTTCTGCATCATCTGTTGAGTCAATGGAATCATTGTGTCGAGGGCTGACTTTCAACAGATTGCGGCGAGGGACCTGCTCTGCTACATAGGAAATGCTGACCCAGACGCAGAATGGTTTAGGGCCAGGTTCCCCATGACCGTGCATTGCATGAAGGGCTTGGGGGCGGCTGCCTTTCTGGCTGCACCCTGTTTCCCAGGACAAAGGGCTCTCAGCACTGGACCCCGGTCCCAACATGCACGCTGAAGCCGCCTCTGCAAAGCGGTTGGGCGCGGCGGTGGCAGCCCTGGCCCAGCGGGGGACAGTAGGGGACCAGCTATCAGAGGCCAACCGAGGCTTCCGCAGCGCACTGCTGGTCCTTCCCCCAGGCAGGATTCTGAGCACTCATTACCCAAGGTGCCCCTGGTGCTCATTTGCATGTCCCATGCGACAGGTAAACCCCACACCTCAGTCACAGCCTAACTATCAGAGCAACCTACATGCAAGCCTCTTGAGGGGATATCATGGCATCAAATTCCCCTAACCGTCCCAAGGTCACCGCAAAAGGTCGTGACTCAGTCAACAGTAAGTGTAAGAAGAGAGGGATCTCGCTGGCCCTTAAGTACCATGTGGGCAGAATGTGGTGCTTGCTTACTGGGCACTGTGGCCACACCCCTGTCTGCTGACCATGCCCCTGTCTGCTGGCCACGCCTGCTGGCCAGGCCCCCTGCTCCTGATGGTAGCGTAGCGGAGGTAAGGTCAATTTGCATGTTACTCTTTTATTAGATAGGATAAGATTATATCTCAATCTGTAGGTTGGCAAGACCTATGACACTTTAAGTTGCATCTATGATGATATGAACCTCCACACTTTAAAATATATATATATATATATCATTTTTAAATAGAGCTATCAGTTGTTTTTATATTTTAAGTTGTTTTTTTGTGTGTATAAGTATGTTTTCACAGTATAAATATGGTTATAACTATGACATGTAAAATAATACATCAGGATCATATTTTGTATACACCATATGAATTTTTAATGTGTTATTGAGTAGCCACATAACCATTACTTTTACATTTACAGCCAACTCAATTTTTACCAGAAAATTATTTCCCGCTTCTAGGTTGTGATTTCCCAATTCCCCTTTTATTTATCCTTAGGGTCTTGCTTTACTCTCGTGGCTTTCTCGACTCATACCTATTCGGGTAATCGATGATTCAGGCAATAAATTGATTCATTTTTCTCAATGCCTCACACAGTTGTCTTTTATAAAATGTTGTTTTGCCTCCACCCCTCCCTAATTTAGATCCTTATCACTCATTCCTCGACTATCCCATTAGTCTTCCAACTGACCTTACTGCCATTGTTCACTCAATACCATATGCTGCAAAACTGAGCTTCTGATCACATCATGCTCCAGCTCAAACAATGTCAATAATATCCACTTGGTAAGACAAGTTCAGAGTTTCTTTTGGTCCCTCCACTCATTGGCTCCCACATAGCTAAATTCTTATTGGTTTCCAATGTTAATTAGCCTTCTGCTCCAGTCCAATTACCTGAGCAATTAACTTAGCAAGTTCCACCGCCATGATTTTTTCAGAAGCTAGGCCTGGAATAAAACTCTATTGCCTCCAGGAGGTCAACTCTAAATCACCAATTTACTGGCAGTTCTCATTGCACTGAACTTTTGCAGTTATTCATTAAATAATAAAAGTCACCCGGCTTACTAAAATCCTATTGCTGTTTCTTGTCTTTAGTAATTGTTCTAGTTCCCTTTACTTATATCCTGAAACTAGTTTATAAACTCATAAATCAGATTCTTGCAATATATTTTATCAGCGCACCTTGCACAGAAACTAAATTTTCAATATTTTTACTTTGGCTTAATTTGGATCCATCATTACAGTCCAGAGCTATACACTATGAACTCATTCTTTTCACAACACTGTTCTTTTTCCCTTTAAATATTTAAGAAGATAGGATCACAAAGATTGAATTTGAGGAAAATCAATAGAAATGATTATCGATTAGCCTAAATGGACATAAAGTCTCAAAAAAAAAAAACTTGAACTATACTCATGTTCTTTTAACTGACATTCATTTAGAATAATGACTATTCAGCAATATAAATGGCACATGTTTTACAGTGCAAAACAAAAGAGCATAATTTTCCTCTCTTTATGGATTTATCCCAGAAATGTAGAACTTTAGCATCACACATCTATTTTGAGATGACAAAGGGTTTGCAATATGACAATTACAATGAAAACTATATGCTCTGCAGTAAACTACTATTAAATACATAATGCTAAATACAGTGCAAGACATACATTATAACATTTCTGTGATTTGACAAAACACATATGCACAGAAACTTTCATGTTAGAGATAAGAACTTAGTCATTAATGAATCCCTTTCCCAGGAGATCCCATTAGAATGTGTGCATCAAAAGAACGAGGACTCTGTTTTCTTCACCACTGCATCCCCAAGTGCCTAGAACATGTTGTCAATGCTCAAAGCCTACTAATTTATTGAATAAACGAGCAAGTAAAAATTATTTAAATTCAATCCCATTATCTTTCAATGTTAACATTCTAAAGTGCAAGTGCTATGCTAGACTCTATGAACACAAAACTTTCTTTCAAGTTTACAATTAAGTTGAATTAATTGAACTCTGTTCTAAGGGAGAAACCAAGATGGTGGTATAGGTAAACACCTAAACTGCTGCCTCGAACAACAATTTCAAAACTACAACTAAAAGACAAAATGGACATCATCCAGAACCACAGGAAGGCTGGCTGAATGGAAATTCTACAACTAGAAGGAAAGAGAAAAGCACACTGAGACTCAGAGGAGGTGTGAAAGTGAAGTGCAGAGGTATAGAGGCACACGCTCAGAGAGAGGGCTGACAACTGAGTATGCGGCTGGCTTTCTCAATTGGGGGGAGACAAAAGCTCCCAACTGCTCTGAACTCCAGTTCCAGGTGAGACTCTGGGGACCCAGACTCATACAGGGAGCAGATGAAATCGAGGTGGCTTTCTCTCAAAGGTGTTTGCAGTGATTACCGTGGGACATTGAGACCTGGGGGCCTCTTAGAGCAGGGCCACCAGGAAGCCATTGCTGTCTGCTCCACCCTAAGACTCTGCCCCATCCAAGCTGAGCAGAGAGGCTTTTGTATATTAATGGCCTGGTCCTGTGAATTCTAAGCTTACCTAACAAACTGCAGCTGAGTCAGCGAGACCCAGAACATCCAAAAGAAGGCCCAAGACTCCCCACCAGTTTGCATTGCTCCACAGCTGGGCCTCATCTGGGCTCCCCCAAAATCCAAACAAAGGAGAGAAATCTTCAGATCTCTCCATAGCTCCTGCTGGGTGGCCTCAGGAAGAGAGTAAATTAGTACCTCCTTGGAGATCCAAGAGCCAATGTACCCAGGGGTCAGAGTAGGATCACCCAGATAACAACTCTTCAGATCCATAAGGGACACACTCAGGGGGCAGACTCAGTGAGCATCAAAATCCCACTGAAACAAGTCTTATCTCATAAGGGTGTCTCTAGCACAGAAGTTCTCCTAGTATAGACACAACTGACCCTCATAGCCAATTGGCCTGGTGGTCAATTCCTCCCAGTAATACCAACAACAATCAAGGCCTAACTACAACAAGACTGAGCACACAGCCCATAAAGGGGTGTACCAAGAGTGTCCATCTCAGGTAACTGGGGAGGCTGAGCCACTGTGCCCTATAGGATACCTCATACACAAAGCCACTCTATCAACTCAGGGAAGCATCCAAGATACAGAGACAAAGAAACAGGTCACAAATGAAAGAAATGGAGGAAAGCAAACAACTGGATATAGAGTTCAAAACCACGGTTATAAGGTTTTTCAAGACTTTTCTAGAAAAGGCTAATAAATTTAGTGAGACCCTTGAGGATATGAAAAAGAACCAATTAGAAATTAAGCATACACTGACTGAAATAAAAAATAAGATACAAAGATCCAACAGCAGACTAGAGGATTGCAAGACTCAAGTCAAAGATTTGAAATACAAAAAAGCAAAAAACACCCAACCAGGAAAAAAAAAAGAATCCAAAAATATGAAGACAGTGTAAAGAGCCTCCAGGACAACTTCAAGCATACCTACATCTGAATTATGGGGGTTCCAGAAGAAGAGAGCAAGGTACTGAAAACCTATTTGAAAAAATAATGACCAAAAACTTCCCCCACCTGGTGAAAAAAATAGACTTACAAATCCAGGAAGTGCAGATAAGCCCAAACAAAAGAAATCCAAAGAGGACAACACCAAGACACATAGAAATTAAAATGCCAAGAGCAAAAGACAAAGAGAGAATATTAAAAGCAGCAAGAGAAAAACAGTTAGTTACCTACAAGGGAGCACCCATACGATTGTCAGCTGATTTCTCAACAGATACTATGAGGGCCAGAAGTGAGTGGCAGGAAATATTCAAAATGATGAATAGCAAGAACCTACAACCAAGATTACTCTACCCAGCAAAGCTATCATTCAGAATTGAAGGTCAGATAAAGCGCTTCACAGATAAGAAAAAGCTAAAGGTGTTCCTTACCATCAAACCAGTATTACATGAAATCCTGAAAGGTATTTTTTAAGAATAAGAGGAAGAAGAAAAAGGTAAAGATAAAAATTATGAACAACAAATACACATCTATCAATAAGTGAATCTAAAAATCAACTGAATAAAAAATTTAATGAACAGAATACACTGGCGAATATAATAGAATCAGGGGCAAAGAAAGGGAGTGGACTGACAATTCTCATTGGGAAAGGGGTGTGGGGGTGCAGGAAGAGACTGGACAAAAATTGTACACCTATGGATGACAGTGGGGGATGGAGGGTAAGGGCAGAGGATGGGGTGGGAACTGGGTGGAGGAGAGCTATGGGGGAAAGAAGAGGAACAATTATAATAATCTGATCAACAAAGATTTATTAAAAATTAAAAAAAAAGAAGTTCAGTTAACAACAAAAAAAAGAAATCTGTTCTAGAGTCAGACTATTTCAGCAATGAAAAGACCTTTACCCTATCTCATTCTAACATCACTTATTTTCAATTTGTATGCAAATCTAAAGCCATGTGGTAAAAAATAGTGAACAAAAAGAAATTTGTATGAATTTTGTAGTAAGTAGTATAAAAAATTGGGATGAAATGAGAAAAATATTCTGACGATACTAATTTCAGCTAAGTGAAAAGGTAATTTGGATGATGCTTAAGATATATAGTTCTGTCAATGATTTAAGAATAGTTTGTTAGAACTCTGAGAATTTATCTAAAGAATTTCTACATGGCACATTTACCTTACATTACATAGCTCTTCAGTGTGTTTTTGTATAAAAGTTCTTATTTTCCATCTACAGCTAAAGCAGGACATTCACCAAGAAGCAATAAGTAACTTCTACTTGAGGGTTGTACCTTAGCCTCTGGGCCCCAGTTTCCTCCTCCTCCTCCTCCTCCCCCCCCCTCCTCCTCCTCCTCCTCCTTCTCCTCCTCCTTCTCCTCCTCCTTCTCCACCTCCTCTGCTTTTTCCATCTCCTCTTTCTTCTGTCAATTGCTCCCCACTACAGTTTTTTTTTAGGTATAATTGATGAATAAAATTTATTTTCTCCTTTTATTCCATCTATCGAATATGATTATCACAAGTATACAGATACACACACACACACACACACACACACACACACACATGTTTTACCCTTGATCTCAGATTTGCACAAAGGTTTTGCTTTTTCCCATATCTAATTTTGGTCATACCTTAAATCTGTTCTGTTGAACAAACTTCCAGTATCTTTCTCATGTTCACCTAGCATCTAAACCCTATGCAGACTAATTTGGACTTAGCCTTGTCTCCGAAAGCCCACACTGTCTCATCTCCTCAGGAGAATAGATAGGACACTCCTTCGTTTTATGTATCAACAAACAAAATGCCTAGGAAGGTTTACCAACCTGCTAAGAGATATAACAAATTGGAAACAGACTTAGATTAGAACTCTATTAACTGTATTGTCATCAAAATATAAATTATTAACTCCAAAATGTACTGACATATCTTGATTACATACATTTATATATACATATATGTATGCATTTATATTTATATACATACTAGAGGCCTGGTGCATGAATTTGTGCATGGGTGGGGTCCCTTGGCATGGCCTGCGGGGATTGGCCGAAACCAGCAGTCCAATGATGCCTGCAGCTCCTGCCTGCTGCTCTCACCCGAGCCCTGCCACGCCTATTCCCAGTGCCCAGTCAGCCCTGATCTGGAGAGGCTGGCACCCCCGTAGCAGTGCTCTCTAGCTGTGAGCCCTGAGTCTGGCACTGGTCCTGAGAAGGGATGGGAACTCGAATGGCCCTCCTGGCAGGAAGTAGGATGTTCTTGCAGGTCCAGATCCAAATCCATCCTGCTGATGTTCATACCAATTGTCAGGAGCCCTCTGGTGGCCACTTTTATATCATTTCTTCCTTACGGAGCCTCTAGGTGGGGGAAGTGGCTGTGGTGCCCAAGGCTGACTTCCAGGAGGTCAGCAGCGCTCTTGGGATCGTATGGGCAGTGCCTGGCCTATTCTCCAGAGATTGGGCCTGCAAGACTACTGAGGAAGTGAGTGACTGCCGCTAGGGTCAGCTGTTGAGACAAGTTGGCAAGCTGAGTAGCACTTCCATTGTAGGATCACACTGAACACCAGGGGGCAGCTTCTGCATTGAGTGTCTTCCCCTTAGTGGTCAATGTGGGTGTCATAGCAACCAGTTGTTTGGTAGCTTAGGCTTTTATAAATATAGATGTACAATATATACATATGTTTTTATATATGTCTTCCCAGAAATGTAGCTTTTTAAAATCAGTTTGTGAATCTAATGCTAAATTCATACTAAGCGAATGAATAAATAAATAAACACCCTAATGATGTAGTTGATCCACTTAGAAAATCTATCATTAGTGGAAACCTAAAACTTGTTGGCCCACCACATATTTGGCAAAGACTTCAAAGATGGCTAAACCTCTTCAAAGATGGGCAAGCTATACACTATCATGTATTTGTGATGACAAGGAAAGATTTCTTTTGGATCATGGATGAAAGTGAGATTAAAACTTTAGTTCTGTAATTGAAAATTTGGCTATGAATCATACAAACTTAATATTTTAGAGCCTAGCATATAAAATGAACAAAAATTAAACAGATGTCTAACCACTTTTAAGTAGTTAATAGAGGAATAAGTGCATTGACTATATAATTGGGAACCCAGACTCCTATAGTTAGGCATGTGTGTGTTTTTTTACCAGAAAATAAAAGCAAAATTAGATACTTAAGTCTGATGAAGTGATGCCTATAGTTTAAAGAAGCTGGAATGTTAACATGTTTTAGCTATAAAGAATAGGAATCAGTTTCTCTTTCAAATATATACATAATATTTCTTTAAAATGTCAGCTTTCATGTTCAAAATGCATTTCAATAAGAAACTATCACATAGTGCCAATAACTATATTATTTCATTTAACCCTCATTTAATAATCACATGAGATGAATAGCTTTGTGTCATTTTTCAGATGAAAAAAACCAAATCTCAAAGAAAATTTTATCACTTTTGTGAGCTTTTAACTGCTATGTGCTCAAACTAAGATACAAACCCACATTTAGCTTACCCCCAAAACCCCTGTGCTTTGCTCAACTGCTTCAAAAGTAAAGTCACTACAAAAGCACGGTTTCTAAGTTTTCTTTTATTGAAACCATTAAGAATTTATTAAAAAGCATTTAAAAGAACATATTGTAAGATGTTAAAGATGTTAAAGATGGAAGTGTCCTCTTTAAGTATTGAGTACCCAGAGGCCCAGAGTGGCTGGAGGGAGGGGCTGTTGTAATCTTTGTTGGGTTAATTTGTATATTCACTCCTAATTGGCTGGTGGGCATCATGAAGTGACGGTAAATTTGCATATTTCTCTTTTATTAGTGTAGATCACATATCTCAATATGCATAGAATTCCACACAACACATTATGTACAAGACAAATTTGAGGGTATTTAAATCAGTCTCTTCTATGAAGCTCAGAATAGAATTGAGTAGAATTTCAGCTGGATTTTAAATGACATTTATATTTAAAAGGATATGTAACTAAAGTATTAGTAATATTAGTAGTGGTATTGGTATTTTATAAAATAAATAAACCATAATATGCAGCCATAGCATGATGGGGCAATCTTCAGTATATTTGAAGATTGTGTATGTGTGTGCATATATATATCTGTGTACATATCCAACAACAAGTATAAATTATAAAATTTCAATACATAGAAAATTATCTCATCAAATTTCATTTCATAAATCCATAAAATGACACTCAAAGACATGAGGTGGTTAATCCTTTAATATAGCTACATCATAGCAGAGTTGAGACTAACAATACACAAGTTATTGTTTTTGTTTTTAACTACTTTCATGCTGCTGCTGCAAGCAATTCCTATAGATAAGTCATGATGATCAGTATTCCTTTTAAACAAAGAAATTCCTACCTTACATCCTAATTTTGAAGAATAATATGATGAGCAATCTGCAAACCATTAACAAGTAGTGGGAAGCCAGGTTAGCCAATTCGAATCCTGAGGCTGCAATCTTTTTTCAGTCCATGGTTTTAACTTTGATTATTGCTCAAAACTTTAAACTTCTTACTCTTTTTCAATAACTCAAATATTTCAGTAATGGCGCACGCATAGGGTTGGGCTTTAATTCCTTTGCGTTTCTCTAATAATGGCACACAGCTTCTCATGCACGTTTCAACACATCTTCCCTACAGAAGGAAACTACTAAAAACTCAAAGCCACTGTTAACAAAAGAAAAGACTAGACAGAAAAGATTTCAGGGAATTTTAAAGACAATTTTTAATTAGTTCATGTACTTTTGCTCACAGGGATAACCACATTCAACAATAGCATTTATCCTTCAGTCCTGAGAACCAATGGGTATCACCAGCAGATGTAGACAAATTGGCTAAAGTATCATTTTTTTAAAAATCCCCTTATTCTCTCAATGCTCTGCACCTTTTGTGCAGACTTGGTTAACTCGAAATCCACTTTTAGTCTCCCTCATCTAATTCGTATTTTCTGACTAAGAAAATAAATTTTTTATGTGTTCAGGAGGTTTCATAAAGATCAAAGTAAGTGTCTTTGTTCTTTTATACAAACCCTGACTTTCAAATATTGTTTTTATCTTGTTTAGTAAAATCTTAGGTAATAAAAAAGATAATAGGTTAATCTTCCTTCATTACTTTTTAAAGGTGCCCGTTTCTTCATTTCAATCAGTGGTCTCTGGGGACACTTCATCCCATAACTCATAAAATCTCCATCAAACAAGCGCAACGACGAGACTGGCAGCATTTCCAGTTGAGGAAAGGAAAGAGCACAGCTCTTGGCTTTTATGATTTCCAAGAGATTAATGTTTTACTTTCACTGCTATTGGCTCTAACACTGTCATCTATAATGCCAAACATTTTTATTCATTATTTTCATCTTCAAAGCAACTCTATTAAGTAGATATTATTAATTATATTTTATGTGTGAACAAACTGAAACTCCAAGAGGATGGATGACTTGCTTAAAGTCACAGAACTAGTTAGTGGCAGAGTTGGGATTCGGGGCTAGGTCTGTCTGTTTCCAAAGGTTCTATCTTTTGATTATATCATATGCTAGAACCATGGTTTTTCTAAGATTGAGGTAAGAGGGACTGAGAAAAGAGAATGACAAAGTAGGTAGTGTAGTCAGGCACTTATTGGAGACTTGAAAATAATGCTATGTATAACATAAATGATAGAAAATATGGGTGTTTATATAAAGTATAACAAATGTATTTAGTTACAGATTGAAACAATATGCTGCTTCTGACTTTATAAATCTTCAAAATTTCCAAAGTGCATATTTAGGTAACTTGTTCAGCCACACATCTCGCTTCACTAAACATTGAAAGTGAGAAGGGTATAAACTCATTAAAGAAGAATGAACATTTTCCTCCAGCTGGATCTTGAATTTAAAAGGATGTGTTGCGTTGAGGTCATGCAGTTCAGAATTAGCTGGTTATTTCCTGAGCCCATGCTTATGGAGCATCTGTCAGAGGTAGGATAGATTGTCTGGCAGCATGTTCGTGACTCAGCAAAGTAGATGTGAGTAGATAATCTTAATTGCTTGACTAATTATGTATGTGTCTAAATGGAGTTCTTTAATGATTAAGAGCAGTAATGGTTTTTCAGGTAGTTATACTGAGCCTATCACAGATAAATTACCAACATGATTAAGGTAATAATTACCAGGTAAACATTTTCTTTTTATCAGCACATTATGCTTATGCTTAAAAGGCTCTAGTAAATTGGATTTTAATACCAGTGGCTCCATTAGAGAGGCATTACTTCCAGGAAAGTTTTAAATATTTCATATGGCATTAGGATAAGAGAGATTTTATCCATTATATCTAAAGTAATGTGCTTCATTCTGAACTCGCCTTCCCCCACTTCTCTCCAAATGTGATCTGCCTTCTTAGAAAAGGCCCTGGTATCTGTAGCCTTAGTCAAACTGCTCCCCATCTGCCATCCAATTAACCAAGGCCACTGACTGTCCATGGCCTCAGACTTTCTCACTCCTGTTTATTCTTTATCTGTGACCACAGGGACCATTTTAGAAAGAATCTGAGCACGTGAGCCCCCCTGCTTGAAATCATCTGGGGGTTCCTAATCATAACTCCCTTAACATTTTTACAATGCTCCCCTATATGGTGCCCACCTAATCTCCGCCCTCACCTGATGCCACTTTATGTTGATTCCGACTGAACTGCTTACACTTTCTCAAATCTGCAAGGCCTTGGCCTACTTCTGAGACTTTGTCCCTGTTTTTGCCGTTGTCTTGAATATTCTTCCCTGCTTTTTCCTTCAGGTTTCAGCACAACTTCTTCCCTCCGTTAAGCATTGACTGACTGGTTATGTGCTCCTACTGCGTTTGTAATTTTATTTGAAATATTCAGAGCATGTAACTCAGTCTAGCTCAGGAAGCAATTTTAACAGCGAAGTTAAAAGCTAATAATATTTTATATTTCAGTTCTTTGAAATATCATTTTTGGTTTTTTTTTGTCTTTATCATATTTTTCCTTCATCAAAATATTCAATCAAAATTATTAATAAAAATTAAAATTCAAGTATTCTACTTAAAAAAAGAAGTCTTAGCATTATTATATAATAATTACATAATTAATTAAAATATAAATTTAATGATATACACAAATAATATTTTTAATTCTTTTGATTTTTGATTTGCCTTATTTTGTTTCCACTTGCATGTGTTCCTTAGGATATAAAATTTGGAACAGGAAGTCATATTCTATTTTTTCTCAATTTATTTTATGTCAAAGATTCAAGATTACTTTATATCTAAGAAAGATATTTTCTCATTGGGAGTTTGATGTTAAAGACTTTCAGACTTTTCACTGAAGTGACACGTAGGTCTTTACTTCTAAAAACAGTGAGGTGAATTTCAAATTCAAGGTATTGCACAGAAAAATTTAATATTAAAAGGGAAATATCACAATAGTAAGTAGGTTGTGGTATGTCTGAAAAGTTGGCAAGAAGAATGTCAAACTAAGTTAGAAATAAGAAAATGAACTGATGACTGCAATGAGCTCCTTTTTATGTAATATGCCCCAGTACGTCCATAATGATAAATATATATATATATATATATATATATATATATATATATATATATGCCAAGTGACCAGAATCACTGGAATGACCAATCACTATGATGTGCACTGCGGTCAATTAACTGGTCCAATCTGGGGTGGGGCCAGCTGGCCAACCTCCTGTGGACCCTCCCCCCCACCAGTCTGGCCCAAATTGGCCCTGATCAGGGTGGGCTGGCCAGACCCCACCTGTACACAAATTTTAATAAATACCCAGATAACAGAAATACATAGAACACAGTCTTATGTCAACCAGAAAATAAAGCAGCTGGAATGTTGTAATACAAATCTATGTGCTTACAATATGCTTGAAAATAATGCACTGGGGCCACAGTAAGTTGTTTCTGTGACTGCCTTGTGTAAAATATGAGGAAAAGTTAGGCTAAGGCACAAGGTCCACTCTAAAATTAGTTTCCTTGTAATCATTACGTTCCACTTACGTTGAAATCTTACATGCAAGCCAAAATGGATTTTTGGATGAAGTGCGTAATTTTAAATGTTTTTGATAAGTCATTAACTGTTTGATTTTCAGTATTAACTACAAGTTACTAACTATTCCCTGATAGCTTTTTGCAAAGAACAATAAAGTTTAAGGGCATTAATGGGTAAAATGTTTACTTCTCAATTCAAAGGAAATAAAAATAAAATTTAGTCCCTATTTATCTGGGCCCATATAATCATCAACTTAGAAGAAAGGTAAATGACCATTACAAGACAGATACTGCTATTATATGGCAGTATTGAATAGAACCCTTGTACTCCTGTGTTCCTATAAGAAGGTAGCCAAATTGATTATACTAGTTTACTCACTTTTCTACTACACCATTTTACTGACTTTTTAAAAACAGATTCAGATAATTTAAAGAGAGCAATTGATCATTGGACAAGCACACAAGCTCTGGGACCTAAGTCTCAAAATCACGATTATGCAAAGTTGTCTATCCACAGTCATTAGCTGAGTGTGGTGCTAATTCAGAGCATGTCTAAACTGAAAGAGTGACACAAACAGCTCCGATCCATTGCTAATAAAATTTATCCTTGCTGAGATGATTCCAACTTTTTTTCATCCTGTTCATGTGCTGTAAAAGCCATTTTAAATTATCTTATAAATATTTAATGTAAGAGCTCCTGTGGTTCAATGGACTATGATTTGTAAGTACTTGTGAAATGTAAGGGCAAAGATAAACTTTCTGAAATAATCAGGTAAGTTTTAAGTGGTCTCTATTTTCCTTCCAGAGTAAGAGTTCCTCTTAGTCACTCTCTCAGATCTCCAGAGCCCTGTTCTTCAGTCCTGCTACCCAGAGAGGATTTAACTAACAACTGATACACATGGAAGGGCCTTCTGACATGATATTCCTTCTTCCAATTCATATTAAAATCTAATGACTCCATAATCCATTCCTTCAGCGCATGGCAAGGTGACAGAAAGTCACTGACAATCAGTTGGAGTAAATGAGTCAATGGACCCAGTGACTTGTTACTTCTACTGGAGTCAAGCCTTCCAAAGCTGGAGTGGTTGGTGAAAGGTTCATAGGGAAAAGGAGATTTGACCTGAGTCTAGGATGATAAGAGCAACTGCAATAGACAGAAAAGGAAGATGACATCTCAATATGAATACAAATCACTCATATTGGTCAACTAGAATCCAAAGTTTTAAGCTGTTAGCCTTCCAACTAATGTTCTAAGTTAAGACAAGAATTGTTTGACTAAGTGTAGACATACAGGTAGGAAACCAGACAACCTATATTAAAAAGAGCTAATAGGCAAATGGTCATCATGCCCTCACACCTTCCTGCCCTCATGCTGGGGCTGGGGAACCTGTTGCTGCACCCCTCTCCCTGTGGAGCTTAATGGGAGTGGGACCAGCCAAATCTTGGTCTCACGTGATTTTGAGGCACGTGTAGGTGAGCAGGCACTTGACTCTGGGTCCCAGGGCACAACCCAGACTCTGACAGGAGGGAGATTGTCATATACATTTTACTAATTTTCTTTCATCTCTGACACTTCAATTACAGAGAAAGGGCATATAGCAATATTAAAATATTTCCTCTAATTAACACTTTAAGTGCTCAGACTGTTTTGTCTTCCAACAAAAATATAGTGTCAGTCACCAGTGACTGACAGGGTGCTTAATGTGTTAATTCCCCTTTAATATGCACAAATTTTGTGCACCGGGCCACTCGTAAATAAATAACAGGGTCTAATTCTAAGAACGAAATAATGCTTGAGATTTATTTTTTGTTTGATTATCTGATTTTTGCTTATATAATAAAAACTTAAGTATTAAAGTCATCTTATTTGATATATTATGAAAGAAAAGAAAAAGGAAACTGTATAGAATCGACATTCCGAGACAATATCACTTACATCAAAATGGAATTTTAAAAAAGTACATTCTGGTGCCACATCCAATAGAACCTTGTGTGGCTAAGTTACAGGGAAAACTTGCTGGTGATCACTTCCACGAGAAAGACAGAATAAAACAGCAGGAGTGTGGTGTTGCTCACATGTAGAAAGAAAAATGTATTCACATAATGGGAAGTCCACTGACTTGGGCTAACCTAGGTTTAAATTTCAGACCTACTTGCTCACTAGCTTCTTTGATCTTGAGCAGCTCACCTATCACCCTCCTTCTGTAAAATGAAAATAATACTCATCTCACAGCATTTTGAGGATATATATTACAGGTGAAATAGGTTCACAAACTATTCATTTATACTAATAAAGAGCAAATATGCTAATGAGTGGGACGCTGTAATGGGTAATGACCAGGTCATTAGCATATTAGCTGGGGTATTGCTCCAGAGACAGGGTGGAAGCAGTGAGGTGTCTAGAGGAGGCAGGATCATTCCGTGCTGGGGAGGGGAGGGTTGAGAGCCCATAGCGCCCCCCTCTCCAGTCCTTCACCACCCACCACTCGCACTCTGAGTGCCTTGTGGCCCACCTGCCAGGGGAAGGATCACAGTGCAGCAGGTGGGAGGCTTCCATGCTCTCCTCTGGCGCCATGACCAGGCAGAGCCACCTGGTTGCTCCGGAAATGGGGTGGAAACGGGGAGGTTCCCAGAGAAGGTGTGACCAGCCCAAGATGACTGGAGGGACTGAGGTCAGGGCTTGCAGCAGCCAGTGAAGGCCAGAATGTTTGGGGGCTGGACCACGCATGCTGGAGCTCTGCATGGACAGGTTTGAGTGTCAAGGCAGGGCTGCAGGTGGGTGGGTGGTGCTGCACTAATTCACGCACTGGCCTCCTAGTATATATAAAAAAGCCTAAACAACCATCCAACCATTCAACTGTCTGACCAATAGCTATGACGTGCAATGACCACCAGGGGGAAGATGCTCAACACTGGAGTTGCCAAACTGCGATGACTTGGCAGCTGTGATTCTCGAGTGACACACCTGAAACCAGAGAGGAGGGAGCCCGATTCTGGGGTGTGTCACTGCAGAAACCCCCTCTCTCAATCCAGGACCTCTTGGGGATGTTGGAGAGCCAGTTTTGGCCTGATCTCTGCAGAGCAGGCCAAGGGGCCCCAGTGGTGCACGAATCCATGCACCAGGCCTCTGGTAAAACTATAAAAGCTAAGATAATCTACTGTGAAACTCTTTACATTTGCCTTTGAGCTTATATTATTTTAAAAAGTATTATTTGTAGTTTAGAGGCATTTTTCTTTTATATACTAAATGTATCTCAAAATATTTTTTTAATATGTTTCTTGTACCATAACTGTCCATATAAACAGTAAAGTTGGTATTGGCCTTGACTCCAACTATGGCTGTGAACTATAAAACTACAGTATGAAAATATCTTTGATTATCTCCAAGACCTTAAACAAAAAGTACCCTTTATTGGCTTAGTAAAGTAGGAATTCTGGGCTAGTCACCAAGTAAAATGACCTGTGGTAGAATTTGAGATGAGCCATTCTAGCTCAGTCACTCATGACATTTTTCTTCACTGAAAAGTGATGATGCGCCGAATCGGTTTAGCTCAGTGGATAGAGCGTCGGCCTGCGAACTGAAAGGTCACAGGTTCGATTCCGGTCAAAGGCATGTACCTTGGCATGTCCCTAGTTGGAGGTGTGCAAGAGGCAGCTGATTGATGTTTCTCTCCCATCGATGTTTCTGACTTTCTATCCCTCTCCTTTCCTCTCTGTGAAAAATCAATAAAATACATTTTTTTAAAAAATTAAAAAAGAAAAGAAAAGTGATGATGCATAGCTCTCTGGCATCATTTCTTGAAAATCCTTTAATCACTGGGGCAAGTGGGCAGTGCTTAAAATCCATGAAGGGAGAATGGATAATCCTTTGAAAAGCAAATCCAGTCTGAGTCTGTCCGGCTTGATCTGAAATCCCTGGACATATGGCAAACGAGCAAGGTTCCTGTAACTGAGCTTTAGAATTCTCAGCCAAAACCAGAGGAAATAGAAAAGTCAAATGAACAAAATGAACTGACAAGCAAAATAGAGACAGACTTACCCTAACCAGTTTGGCTCAGTGGATAAAGCATCAGCCTGTGGATAGAAAGGTCTCAGGTTCAATTCTGGTCAGGGGCATGTACCTTGGTTTCGGACACATCCCCAGTAGAGGATGTGCAGGAGGCAACTGATCAATGTTTCTCTCTCATCGATGTTTCTAACTCTCTATCCCTCTCCCTTTCTCTCTGTAAAAAAAAATAAAATATTTTTTTGAAACTTTAAAAAAATAGAGATAGACTCATAGATAGAGTCAGGCTGACAGGGATGGGCGTGTGCTGATGGTGTGTGGAGGTACTGAGCAAAAAAGAAAGAGAAAACAAATTCATGGACATGGACAACAATGTGGTGATTGCAGGAGAGGGGGGCATGTTTCGGGGGGAGGACAGTGTAGCAGGGATAAATGGTGGTGGAAAGAGAATCGACTTGGGGTACAAATTATGTATTATGGAATTGTACAACTGAAAACTGTATAATGTTGTTAACCAGTGTCACCCCAATACATTCAATAAAAAGGGGGACAGAAGTAGGGCCCTAGCCAGTTTTGGTCAGTGGATAGAGCATTGGCTTGCAGACTAACGGGTCCCAGGTTTGATTCTGGTAAAGGGCACATGCCAGGTTGCGGGCTTCATAACCAGGAGGGGGCATGCAGGATGCAGCCAATCAATGATTCTCTTTCATTACTGATGTTTCTATCTCTCTCCCTCTCTCTTCCTCTCTGAAATTAATAAAAATATATTTCTAAAAAAAAAGAAGAAGAAGAAAAGAAAGAAATTGGGCCAGGTCAAAAATAATAAATAAATAAATAAATAAATAAATAAATAAAGCAGTAATGTTAGCCATAATCTAACACAATTATTTTCCTTTGCTCTGTTCATTTTTTTTCCTTTAATTAAATCTTAGCTATGGTACAATTATCAATAATTTCTGTAATAAATGTTCCACAGACTATGTAGGAAATGACTGAATGACTTAAAGCAAAAACAATTATAATGATGTGCAGACTGTGAGGAAATATTTGAGCTTCTCATGAGAAGACCTCATGTGCCTTATCATAGCTAATTGAAAGGTAGGATAGGTAAATTATAGAATACAAATTAAAGGTCATAACAAATTATGAAAAGTAAATCTTCCCTAGTGAATCACTCATATATAATTAAGACTGCCAAAGCCTCTCACATAAACCAGAGTGGGGCAATAATAAATCCACTATCAATAGGATTGCTGGTATACATCATTTTGCTTGATTCCAGCATGATCTGTTATCATGCTCTGTGCTTCACTGAACTGGGAACTAAAGCTCAGAAATTCAGATATACCATGTTATTCTAAGGTTAGGGCTGTTAGTTCTTCACAAGCTAACCCCCAGTGTTAAAATCATGGGGAAGCAGTTTGAAAATTACTATATGATTTTGGAATAGAGCAATAGTGCCCTACACTGAGCAGCCAATAAAAATATTTCATCCTCCACCTGAACCACAGGGCTCATCACAATGTTATACCTACACAAAGCCAGGGCACTCCTATACGTCACCTGCCTGTGCCCTGGGGGCATTTTAATTTAAGCCTTTGATAAATTCTGCCCCCAAATGTGCCTAGAATTGTTGGAGAAGTCAAAGTCATGACTAGAAAAGGATGGAAGAAAAGGTAGAAAATCCCCAAACTTTCAGACTTGCTCCTGAGCAATTTTATATATATATAAAAGCCTAAGCAACTGAATAACCAGTCGCTATGAAGCACACTGACCACCAGGGGACAAATGCTCAAAGCAGGAGCTGCTCCCTGGTGGTCAGTGCACTCCCACAGCCAACCTCCTGTAACTGGCCAACCTCCCATGGTCCCTCCCCCAGGCCGGCTGGCCCCTGTGAGCCCTGATTGGGACTGGGTGAGAGGGTCCTCATAGCCCTGATAACTGACCAGGCTGAGGGACCCACCTGTGTATGAATTCATGTACTGGGCCTCTAGTTGTAAAATAAAGAAATATGGAATTAACATTGCTCAGTTAATTACATAACTTGGAGAGAATTTTTTTGGTAGAGGTCACCAAGTACCACCAATTTACTGTTTTTCTTGAAGAAGACTATGATCCAGAAAGAATTAGAAAGAGCTGTTAGTAACTTTTTTAATCTTAAATTTGAAACTGAATGTGCCCTTCAACTTCCCCAAACAGCTGATAATGTTGTGGCCATGTATATTATTATGCAGACACAAAAATGCACATCTACTAGTAAACATAAAATAGCCTTCTTTCTAAAGAGCATATGTTATATTTAGTGAAATATGGTAGTGTTTCCGCAAAACAAAACACATGCGTTTCAGAGTCACAAGAACCTAGTTTTCTCACATAATGGAGCTTAGGATGCTGAGCGACTTTGCCTGGGTAGCACAGGTAGTGTGCAGCCCACTGAGATCCCTATCCAAACCTGAGTGATTCCAACACCTCTGCTTCTAGGTACTACACGCCTGCCTCCTCGAAAAAATACTTGGCACTTTTCAAGCATATAGTCTTTGTACTGTGCTTTACATGATAATTGAATTCTGCAGCAGGCATTTATGTACTGAATTATGTTTTGTATTTTCGCCACACGTTCATTTTACTAACAATATGCATGTGTTAAATTATAAATATGTCTCAGGTACGTTTCTCCATGAGGGTAGCAATGGTGGCTTACCTATTTTATCCTCAAGAGGACTGAACACTGTGCTTTAATCAGAGTTAAGTGCCCAAAATGTTAATGTATGGTAATTGGATTTAAGGATCTATTTGTATCCATTTAAATTTTATAACCCATAGAATTTACTCTGCTAAATATTCACTCTGCCAGTTTGAATACATATATCTACTCTATTAGTTTGGAATAAATAATAAAATTTTAGTTCTGATTCCAATCCTTAAATGCTTTAAGCAAAAAGATCAAACTGATCATACAAATGTTGTTCAGACCAGTGAGCATCATCTTATCTAATAAAAGAATACTATGCAAATTTGACAGTACCTTTGCCACTCCCAAAAGACATGCCCACAGCCATGCCCACCAGCCAATCAGGAGCAGATTATGCAAATAAACCCCAACCAAGATGGCTGCCGCCATTGAGAGCAGGAGGAAGGCTTGGGTTTCCCTGGCAACAGAGGAAGCCAAGCTTTCTGCCTGCCATTGCCTGCCTAGGTCTCCACTCAATGTTACAAAGTTTCAATTATAAAAGATAAAGAAATAGCGGCAGCCACTGAGCTGGAGAGAACGGAGGTTTGGGTTTCCCTAGCAATGGAGGAAGCCAGCCTTTCTGTCTGCCATTGCCAGCCTAGGCCTCTACTCTAGGCTACAATGTTTCAAACAGAAATGGCTGCTGCCTCAGAGTGAGCAGAAGGCTTGGCTCCGTTCTAGGCTACAAAGTTTCAATTATAGACATAGATTAATCCCAGATCCCAGGGCCTCCTCCTGGGTCACTGGGGGGACGTGGCCAGCCTGAAAACCCCCACAGGCCCCTTGCCCAGGCCGTCCCTCACCCCAAGGGAACCCCCACCCTGATTTGGGACACTCTTCAGGGCAAACCAGCTGGCCCCCACCCATGCACCAGGCCTCTATCCTATCTAATAAAAGAGTAATTTGTAGATTGACCATCACTCCAACACACAACAGGGCTGCCCATATGTGGTCAAAGATCCTGCCCCCATGTGGACACAAGATGGCCACCACAAGATGGTCAGCAGGGGAGGACAGTGGAGGTTCCAGGTCCTGCAAGGGAGGCCAGTTGCGGGCAATCAGGCCAGCAGGGGAGGCAGTTGGGAAGGACCAGGCCTGCAAGGGAGGGCAGTTGGGGGTGATCAAGCCTGCAGGGGATGGCAGTTAGGGGTGACCAGGCTGGCAGAGGAGGGAAGTTGGGGGCAAACAGGCTGGCAGGGGAGCAGTTAGACATCAATTAGGCTGGCAGGGTAGTAGTTAGCAGGTGATCAGGCTGGCAGGTAGAAGCAGTTAGGGGCAATCAGGGAGGCAGGCAGGTGAGCAGTTTGGAGCCAGCAGTCCTGGATTGTGAGAAGGATATCTGACTGCCCGTTTAGGCCCGGTCCCCTAAACGGGCAGTCAGACATCCCTCTAGGGATCCCAGATTGGAGAGGGTGCAGGCTGAGCTAAGAGACATCCCCGCCCCGGCCCCCTCCCTGCACGAATTTCGTGCACTGGACCTTTAGTATCTAATAAAAGAGTAATATGCAGATTGACCATCATTCTAACACACAAGAGGGCTGTCCCCATGTGATCAAAGATCCTGCCCCCATGTGGACACAAGATGGCCACCACAAGATGGTCAGCAGGGGAGGGAAGTGGGAGGTTCCAGGCCTGCAAGGGAGGGCAGTTGTGGGCCATCAGGCCAGCAGGGGAGGGCAGTTGGGAAGGACCAGGACTGCAAGGGAGGGCAGTTGTGGGTGATCAGGCCAATAGGGAGGGCAGTTGGGAAGGACCAGGCCTGCAAGGGAGGGCAGTTGGAGGTGATCAAGCCTGCAGGGGAGGGCAGTTAAGGGTGACCAGGCCAGCAGAGGAGGGAAGTTGGGGGCAAACAGGCTGGCAGGGGAGCAGTTAGACATCAATTAGACTGGCAGGGTAGTGGTTAGGGGGTTATCAGGCTTGCAGGCAGAAGCGGTTAGGGGCAATCAGGGAGGCAGGCAGGCAAGCAGTTTGGAGCTAGTAGTCCTGGATTGTGAGAAGGATGTCCTAATGGGATCGGGCCTAAACAGGTAGTCGGACATCCCTTGAGTGGTCACAGATTGGAGAGGGTACAGGCTGAGCTGAGGGACACCTGCCACCACCACCACCCCTGTGCACGAATTTCGTGCACTGGGCCTCTAGTAATAAGTAAGTGCTTCTGTGTCTTGGCCAGAATTCATCTTACTGGTCAGAGAAGCTGGGATTTCTATCATTACAACTGTATGTCATCCAGACATACTTATTATTCTCTGCTTCCTAGAATACATGTTCCTGGAGGATTTAAAATAAGAATTTTATAAATATTTATTGAATTGAGTTGAATGTATAAGCCAATGAATAGTTCCAAGTGTTAGAGATGGCAGGAGTGCCTTGGAATAACAAAGCCAGACAATGGATCAGATTAGTCAGGAGAACCTTTCCAATATAAGTGAATCTCATGATACAATTTAAATAAAAAAATTGGTGGAAACCATGAAGACTGATTTACACAAATAAGCCTGTCTAGACTTAATCTTAAGAGCTGGCAAAGAACCAGCAAAGGAACTAAAGAAAGAAAGCTTAGCCAGAATATAGCACAGAGATTGATTGGTATGGAAGGCAGTGAGAACAAGTGGGATCAAATATAAATGACCAAAATGAGTATTTGATAGATATCTCTGAAGGATTTTTGTACTCAATATTCAACCTTCTTTCTTTCCACATACAATTAGAATATGAATTTCAATTTGGCCACACACAAATCTGCCACAAAGATCTCTAATGCTTGCAATAGTATTGTCATAACTTTATAAACACCAATGTCATGCTTATTTTAAAAACTGTAAAGGGCTCATATTTCATGAAAATTGTATTTGTAAACATGCTCAGTTGGACAAATACTGCAGTATGAGATACATAACATCTCCTTAATTGTGCATTACTATGCTGATGCATTAGGAAGTATAGTATATCTTTTTTCTTATCAAAACCCCATCTCTTGGGGATGCTGTTGGACAATGCCTAATGCAGTCAGAACTGGAAAAGAGCTGAGCTATCTTCCAATAAGAAACGCAGGCTTTAGGAGACTTCAGCTTTCCTCAGGGGCCTGCATGTCTTCAGTATTACCTGATTGCAGGCACTGTGCTATGTGCACTGTCTCATGCCTCAATACCGTATTTGAGAAAGGAGGGAACCCCGCCAATAGACATTAAGTACACACCTAATGACTGACCTCTGGTAATGGGGAAAACTGGCATTCTAACCCTAGTCTTACTCCAAAGTCAGTGCTTTACTTATTACAAATACTGCCTCTCTATACATAAAAAAGTTATTTTCATCTGTTATGTCCAAAACATGAAAAATGAAGTGAATTGACCCTACCACAATTCTGTCATATTTCACTAATCTATTTTTAGTTAAAAATCAGCATAAAGGTGAAAAGTATATGATATTCAAAATTAGCAAAAGCAGTAATCATGCTGAAATAAAGTAGAACTATTTCATAGTTTTATAATTGACCCTTTCATTATTTCCATTTATTTAAAGAGTAGACTAGTTCGTTATATTTAGAGTATAGCAAATTTTGGCATGACTAAGAACTAGAAACTCATCTTTGGCTCACAACTATTCCAACTGATTGGGCTATTAGCTGAATAGATTAAATAGTTATGGGAAAATATGTTAATCAATTATATCTCTGAAAGCTACACACAACACTTGTCTTTATATCATTTAGCATGGTTTGGAACTCAATAACGCATAAAAAGAAATGCTAAGGAGAAAAATACATTTTTTCTGAAATCCCTTCGAAATTGATACCAGTTGACTCTTGAATGATCTTCAAACATTGACATTTCTTTGTATCGACTGTCATTAATACTAAGAAGAAAAATAAAAGCTGAACAATCAATAGGGATTGTGGATCAGAATGAATTACAACCACATTCTCAGAGAAGATGAGAAAACCTAGAATGAAAACCCTGGCATTCTAACATGAAACAAAACTCCCAGATGATGGGTCAGTACAGCTTTTACTTGAACACATTTGATTGGAGGTCCCTGAGGGTGACAAGCATCTGCAGGTCTGGGTTTATGATGTCTTACCCATCATTAAGAGTGGTGGGTAAGGAAAATCTTCAGTGTGATTTCTGGAGCTTGCACTCAAGGTGCTCACAGCCTTTCGATCACAAATCGTTCATTTTGTTACACAGAGAGACTCCATGAAAAGAGATCGTGTGCATATGAATGCCCTAACACTGGAAATAAATCTCCGCTTTAATTCTGTTGACCCTGCAAAACCTCCCATCAATAGAAATTCCTGGAACCTACCTCTCTGAACAACTCAATTTGAGTCCAGCACTATTCTCCAGATACCATCCAATGTCTCTAGGATTATAAATACAAAGCCTTCAAAACCTCATTAGTTAATTTAGTGTTAGAGTTCTAAAATGCAAGCTTCATTTACTAATAGGAAGTCATATGCTACATCCAGAAGGGACTATGGATTCTTTTTCAGTGTGTATACTTGAATAGCACAGTCATTTTGAAAGCCCAGTTCTTTCTACTTAAGACAGTGTGATATTTAATTTATATAACTCATATGAACTAATGTGTAGGATCCTGGTCTATATAAGAAAATGGTTGTGCTTTTATTCTTCAGTCTAAGAATAGTTAGAGCTAGCAGTGCCAAAGGGAAAGCCAGAGGCCTCAAATGTGGCTGTGATAGAAAGTGCAATAAATATCATCCCCAAAACATTTTACATTATATTTCTGGTCTCACTTTTCAGATGTACAGAAAGGTTTTAAATTATACCAAACTTCTGGGTACTTACCCAAATATTCACTAAGCTCCAGGACTTTTTTTGGTTCACTGGTGTTTAACAGGCATCAGGTCCATTAAATTTAATTGCAACCATATTGTCTCTGCTTAACCGTAAGTGGAAAAGAATGGGTGCCATAAACTTTAATCGTCAGAAGGCCTGGTCTAGGCTGACTTTTTACTGGAAGATAGTGCACAGCTCTGGGTTCCAAAGGCCAACAGACAAGGATATTTTAGATACAGTTCACTCAAGCCTTATAGGGGCCTGGGAATATTCATCCAGAAGAGAAAAGGATAAAGACTATTCTCTAAAATAAGAGCCTAATACGTTAAGTGTCCCTTCATCCAGTCGTCCATTCAACCAATCAAAGCTTAATAGGCTAATGATATGCTAAGGCCATACAACCACTCATTATGACATGCAGTGACCACCAGGGGGCAGATGCTCCAACCAGTAGATTAGCTTGCTGCCGGGATCCAACAGATTGGGACTGAGTGAGACGGGGCCAGATATGCCCTGGAGCTCTTCCATGGTCCCTCCCTGGCTGACCAACCTCTCCCGTCCCTCCCTGGCCCTGATCATGCACCACTGAGGTCCCTTGGCCTGGCTTGCACCCTGTTGCAATCCGGACCACTAGGGAATGTTAGCCTGTTCTGGCCAGGTCCTGCAGACCAGGCCAAGGGACCCCACTGTGCACGAATTATTGCACTGGGCCTGTAGTTTGTTTACATTCAAAACGGTGAGTAAATAAACTTTCATTGAAGACAATAAATAAAGAGTTACTTTAGAATGAAGTGTGGCATTACTCAAGTTTGCTGTAACAAACTAATTTTCTAACAACTAAAATTATTAGATCTAGAATTGGAAAATTGGGATAACTATAGATTCTTTTCTGATATATAAAATGGAGTGAGTTTCTGGGGCTTGGGTTGATTTACATATCTTTCATGAAAATGTGTGGTTAGGTATTTTCTGAAGTTCTTTTTGAATTCTAGATTTCTAATATTGGTAATCAAATATATAATTTCTCATAAGTCTATTTAAAGACAAGTATGTTTAAGTAAATACAGAAATGTGATGAAATAAATTGAAGAAAGTGGCATTGCACTTATTTCTGAATAGAGAAAATGTATGAGTAGTCATCCCTCTAAATAAAAACACAGAAACCAAACTATTTAACTACATATTTTCCAAGAGTAAACATGAAGAGCACATAGAACAAGAATAGACAATGAGCTCTACTGAATAGCCTCAGAGGGTTTATCGTAAATAGGCCCTTAACAGAAAATGAACTAAAAATCAGTTTTCTATAAGGTCATTCACATTATTAACCCCAAAAAAACCTTTTTAAAAGGTGAAAGTTTTCTTTGCACTTCTCTGCCCCCACATCTCAAGTTTCCACCATCTTTTTATTGCCTCTGGCTGTTCAGAGTCATTCCTAGGAGCAATGCCCTCTCCACCCTAAACACCCTTTGCTATTACATTTTTTAAGGCATGATGTTTTCAATTTTAAAATATTTTGTACTGTTTTCCGTTATTTTGAGTTAAACTAATGAATCTATGCCAGAGGACGATAGATCCTTAACAGGTTACATATCTGTTGCTGTAGTGCTTCTCCTGCTGAGAGCACTAGGCTACTGGTTAGAAAGGGATTGACAGGCATTTTGTTGCCCTGCAATCATACCAGTCAGGTGCCCCCGTCACCTAAGTGTTTAGACATCATAGATGAACTAGCAAACAATCTGGATTTACATCTTTCTGTTCTCTTTCTCTTCTATCAAATATAAACACAATGTATTTCTAAATTTAAAATTAAATCTTTCAGATATTATTTTATTATTGATTATTTCTGCAAACTTTAAAAATATTATTTTATTGATTTCAGAGAGGGAGAGAGAGAAACATCATTAATGAGAGATAATCATTGATTGGCTGCCTCCTGCATGCCCCCTACTGGGGATCAGGCGAGCAATCCATCATGTGCCCTGGCCTAGAATCAAACAGTGACCTCCGGGTTCATAGGTTGATGCTCAAGCACTGACCTACACTGGCTGGGATGCAGACTTTTGAAAAGGTTAAAAAATAAACTACATTTAACTCATTTAACAAGGATTGCAATATACTGATCTAATCAGATAAATTGAAAAGGTTTGTTAATTATGACTCTATATGGAAAATTTAATTTTCTTTGCTTCATTAATTGACAATAAAGAATGGTTTTTCAGGCATTTTAAACAGCACTAATGACATTTGATTCCAAGAACACTCACTTGTTTCCAGGGCAATTTCAACAAATTAAAGAGATTTGTTTAGTTTGCCAGGATTTAAAGCTGCAATCAATTTTTATTTGTCAAAGAACATATTGCTATATTGAGAGCTAAAAGAAGCAATTGCTTAAAAAAAGATCATTTAACATTTAACGAGGTTTTTGTTGTTGTTGCTGTTATTTGTCTTGGTTTGTTTGGTAGAGAGTGTTCGGCTAACATTTGAAACATAAGGAATTGTTGTAGGGCAGAAATATTTGATGCAATGAGATCTAGTTTTTATATCTTAACTTGAATATCACGTGCAAAGTTTATATTCCAGAACACATAAGCTAATGACACCTAACATTTGTTGCACTTTGCAATTTTTAAAGTGTGTTTACATTAATTCTTTCAATCATTACAACAACCCTATGACGTAGGAAGGATGGACTTTATAATCCTTATTTTATAGATGAGAAAATAAAGCGTGTAGATATTGTCCCTTACCCAAGAACACATGTCTAATAAAAACTTGCATCCAAGGTTGGTTGGGTTTCATATGATGTTCTTTGGTTGCTGTTTGTTTGCTTGTTTGTTTGGTCCTTAGACTTATTTTCTCAATAATCATGGCTTTATATAATTTTTACTGAGAAAACTATGTAAGTATTTGGATTTTTGCTGCAAGAACTGATTAATACTTCAAATCTCTGGTTGCCATACCTATTGCTATACACAGCCAAAGACTGACATGACAGTCCTTGTAAACTATCCTCATTTCCAAAAGATGGGTGAAGACTCAGAGAGAGATGACATTATTAAAACCACACAGTACTCTGTGAGATGCTATTTGCATCTAAGTCCTCTCCAAAGGTGCTTATAAAAAGAGAAAATGATAGAGTCTATAAGGGAACTAGCATACTGCCATCTAGTAGGTTAGGAGGTCTGATAAGAAAAGGTTTCTAGAGAAAATAGGAATTTTGTTCACAGGGATATCCTATATAATCCCATATAATAAAAGCCTAAAATGCTAAGTGTTTGGTCACCCAGTAGTCTATTCAACCAATGAAAGCATAATATGCTAATGATATGCTAAGTCTGCTCAACTGCTTGCTATAACGTGCACTGACCACCAGGGGCAGACAGGTGACTGGTAGGTTAGCTTGCTATTGGGGTCTGGTCAATCAGGACTGAGCGAGACAGACCAGACATGCCTTGGAGCCCTCCTGTGGTCCCTCCTCAGCCTCTGTTGTGCACTGGTGGGGACACTCAAACTGGCCTGCACCCTCTTGCAATCCAGAACCCCTCGGGGGATGTCAGAGAGCCAGTTTCAGCCCACTCCCACTCAATGCATGAGCTGCTCCCTTGTGGTCAGTGCACTTCCACAGGAGGAATGTCACTCAGCCAGAGTCAGGTTCATGACTGGCGATCAAAGCGGTGGTGGCGGGAGCCTCTGCCGCCTCAGCAGCAGTGCTAAGATGTTCGACTGACGAGGGAAGCAGGCCTAAGCCATCACTCAAACAGCCCCCAAGGGCTCCTGGACTACAAGAGATTACAGGCTGGGCTGAGGGACCACCCCCCAACATCCTGAGTGCACAAATTTTGTGTACTGAACCTCTAGTCAAAATATAATTCCTAATCTAGTAAGCAAAGTGGTCTGGAGACAACGGACTTATTTAAAGGTTGGATTTGCTTCTCAATAGGACCTGAATGTCTAGTTACATTTACAGAGCCTTCACTGTGTATTGCGGACTGAAATTTATAGGGCCAGAATCATAGGAAATGCATGGGCTCTAGAATCAGAGTGATCTGTGTTTGTCTGTGTAATCTGTCACCTCCAGTGGAAGAAATTCTGCAAAAATCACCTCACTTCTCTGTTGCACACTTTTTTCAACTATAAATGGCAAATATTTGGCATTCAAGAAATTATAGTTACTATTTCAGGAGCTCAAATGAGTTCCATGGCTATATTATGTTAAAACAGTAACAATACCTGCAGAATTCTGAAAGCTGCTCTTTAGTAGTCAAAGGACATCTAGAAATCAAGATGAGCAATCCTTTTGAAGGTTGGCATAGGGAGGTAAGTTCTAGGACATTATGGAAAAGTCTGCCACTGTGAACAAAGACGGTGATGAAAAATTGTATAAAATCACCTCCGATCTGAGATTTCATTATTATATTTACTTTCTTATTTTTATTTGTAAAGTATGAGTGCATATCATCTGCACCTCCTATTCATTCAAATATAAGTTAACATTTTTTAAGTGAGATAATATATTTCAAAATGATTTTAAAATGCTACAGCACTTTAAAATTGTAGGATCAAATTATGAATCTTTGTTTTCAGCAGAAATAAATGTGCTTATTTTTTTTGTTTTTTTTTTAATATGTTTTTATTGATTTTGTTAGAGAGAGGATGGAGAGGGATAGAGAGATAGAACATTGATGAGAAAGAAACATCATCGATCAGACGCCTCCTGCATGCCCCATAGAGGAGATGAAGCCTGAAAATCAGGCATGTGCCCTAATTGGGAATCTAACCAGTGACCTCTTGATTCATGGGTCAACACAACCACTGAGCCACACAGTCCAGGCTGCTTATTTGTTTTCTTGTCAGCTAACCACATTCCTATTTTTGGACTCAATGATAAATATTCTATTAGATTTTTACCTTCTTTTCTTATGTATATTTCCCTAATAAGAAAGGAATTTGAAAAAGTCAGTGTGTTTTGTCTTGATATTATTAAAACATCACTTACTACAACCTATACTTAGACTTGTTCCCACTATTCAAACTCCTTATAAACATCCTTATTGTTTATTCCTACAAAAATCCAACACCAAGTCCTGCCTGGCTACCAATTAATCCCACGACCTTTGCTGTCTTATGTTACTAGAAAATGCACTTAAATCTGAGATTAAAATCACCTCCATAAAATAAGTAAATAATGTTTGCGTATTGCAGATTATTGTTCTCTATCAGAAATAATGATCAGTTTTACTTTTTACAGGAAATGGAAAATAAAACCTCAACAAATGGAAGCAATTCTTCAGAATGGCTCTTAAATGGACAGAGATGAAAATTGATCTGGTTACTTGCCAATTGAATTATTCAGAGATGACATCATCAACAAAGCTATAGCCAATGCTGGCTCATTGCCCACCCCATGACAACCCTTCATAGATAAAAAAAAAAAGAAAAGACCTAGTCTTTAAAGATATAAGCATCTCAAGAGCTGTAATTTGAGATTTGAAACCTAATTAAATAACTTTCTACCAGCCTCATTAGTAAGCACAAAATCAATTCTATATAAACACCTGAACATAGGACAATGAATGCTAACAAAAATTTCAAAGCATGTCATCATCACCAATGTGTTATTCTAGAAGAAAAGCAGGCTGCTGGCTAAGACAGTTTCTATATTTATTTCTGCTTTTTGTTTAGGATCCATTGTAGAGATTAACTTGTTAGATTGTTGCTAATTGAAATGCAGAATTAAAGTCTTTTGGCAATGAAATGCTCTTTGATGTTATTCTAACAATTCTATTCCGTTCCATCAGCGAGCGTGAAACACAACACGCTTCTTTACCTGGAGGGTTATGGTCATTGAGAATCACAAGCGATGCCGGCGTAGGTCTTCTTTTCCTGATCTGTGAACGACAAAGGCCCAGCTGAGGTCAGAGGGCGTCAGACACTGCTCCAGGTGAACCTGCAGCTTGCAAAGCTGTCCCATCCTCATCTTTCCCAACACACAAAAGCAAATATCTGGAGGGCACACGGTGGGTGCTCACTAAATTTATTTTGAAACATAGAAAGTCAGACGGTAGAACTGTCATATATGAATATCACCTTTGTTTACCAAAAAGCTACACTTCCACAAAAAAGAAGTAGTTGTGTACAATCAAATGATGCCCCCCCAAATTAATATGCACTGAAGGTAGAGGGATGGCTTGCTAATTTCATAATATTAATGATGCTTTCAAGATCCATTGTCCTTATTTCTAAATGAGAGAAGCTTAGAAAACTCAAATTTCTAGCAGGTTAAATTTAACAGCATGAGTTTTTAATTTTAATTAATATTATAAGTTTTTCTTATTTTCTAGTATAGTATTTAGAATAAATCAACAAATAAAAAATGAATATGGATCTTATGAGCGTATATTATTCATTTAAAACTAATTGGTTTAGTGTGTGTTTTTTTTCTTAATTTAAGTTATAGGAGTATATTATGATTAGAATTTCTAATATGTCCATGATTCCTTGAATACATATGTAAATTCCTAAAGTATACGTCATTTACCAATGACATTTTGTCCAAGATAGAACCAATGCCTCCTTCAACACAGATATGTGTTCAAGGTTGTATTTAACTGACCCAAGGCTGGGTGAATCTACTTCAATCTCATAGAAAATTATGAGTCTCAGATTTAATTATTGTTTTTAAAGCTTTGTATATATTATTTGGTAAAAGATTCAGGGATAACTTAGGTTTTAAGAAATTAATGAATGAAATTGATGACCCTGTAAATTTCTTTGCTTTTGCCTCCTCGCTGCTATAATTTTTCCACAAATGATGTTTTAAGTGGTTCTGAATACGAAAGGCAATATTACAGATGTAAACCAATCACATGTGAGAGAGTCAGAGTCAGGGAGACAAAGAGAAAAATACATACAGACATAGTATAGACGGAAAAGGAATTCAGGAAATGTTAAAATACTATCCTTAATATCTGAATAAAATGTTTTTTTAATTATACATATACCTACACATCCTATCTATCATATGTTGCATATATTTATAATTATTATTCTGGACATATAATAAAAATACACTAAAATAAAATATTAAGTGTATAATCTGAAATTATTCCAAGATTTAATGCTTTCATTATTAAATGAATCTTTATCTTTTTATTTCATAAATAATGAAATAAAAAGTTGTTTCACTTTAGAATTTATTTTTAAATTTCTCTAAAAGTTGAACCTATTATTTTAATAAGCAAAAGCAAAGATATTTTCGGATCCAAATCTGAATCGCTAACATAACCATTTTTCCCTGACAGATGCAAATTTTGCATCACATGAAACGCTGCATTTTAACCAATAGTTCACGCAGTGCAACTCAAATGCAAGTGCATATGGAAACCAATTTATTTCTCATTCATGTGTCCTGGAAACCCACGAAGTTGGGCAAATTTAAGAGGTAGAGAAGCCTTCAATTCATAACAGAACGTACGTCCATGTTACTGTAAAGCCAATAACCGGTCCCCACCCAACTCTGCTTACCTGCTCCGCCGCTTCGGGAGCAATCTGACTCTGGAACAAAGGTACAGCAAACTGTATCTTTTTGGGACTGTTGGGCTCCATGGTAATGATGAGAATTCGTCAGACACGCGCAGGACTCAGAAGGACTAACCCCAAGCGGTGTCTGGGATGTTTCCTCGGGCACACTCCACCCAGCCACACAGAGCGCTTCCTAATAAATAGCTGCAACTCCAGCGTGAGCAAGTGAAGACGCCGCGGTCTGAGTAACTCCCTCTTTAAAATCCACACTGGTTGTCTGGTTTGTTCCCGCACCAGTCTCTCGGATCTTCTCAGCACACGACAGAAAGGAATAATAAGCTAATTGTATTCCTCTTCACTAATACACATGCCAAACATTCGCTCAGCAGCTAATTGAAAATGCAATGCTAGCCTTGAAGGACTCACTGCCCTGGGATTTGAAAGAAAAGCTCTATCCATTGCACATTACTAACCGGCTGCTCAAAAGTGCAACGTAAGCTCCCTCTGAGTATTGCAGGGATGGGCCATTCATTATTGATAAATATAAAGCGGGAAGTTTTTGGAGTTGGGGGCTGGGTTTGAGTATGGAATCGTTTCATTTCTCTTGCAGCACCTTATAATTCAGACACCCTTGCTCTTCAGCCACCAAACAGACGAATGGCCACAGAGGATAATATCTGCTATATCTGGTTAGGTGAGAATAATCGTAGCAGGCAGAGCATCTATGGTGTAGTGAGGATGTTACCCGCTGAGCAGATCCTGGTTCAAGTTCCATCTCTTCCATTAAGAAGTTCTGTAGGCTGAAGCAAATCACAGGCCCCCATACTCTCATCAGAAAAATAGGGGATTGGACTCAATGACCTTTAAGGTCCTTTCTGTTTCAACATTCTATCATTGTAGTTCACAGTTCTCATTACAGAGAAAATCATCGGACAGCTGAATTTAGCAAACAGCTTGGTCACTGCTGCTGCAATGACCTCTGTTTCGTTTTCTGGTGGAGCTGGTTATAGCCTCTGATTTGGAAGAATACAGAAATGATTAGAAAACATTAGTGGAAACATAATGGTATCTAACATTATGTTATGTTGTCAATAGTGGGGATATGTGCAAAGATAAGGAAAGAACTTGGAGGAGGGGGAGAATTTCATAAAAGGTGTGTAATCTCCAAGATGATAGAAGATGGTGGTCCTCTTGGCTGGTGGTCAAGGTAGAGAAACACTGCCTGCTCTCCACATCTGTGAATGTTAAAGGGGAGGCGATAACATAGTCAGACAGCCTTCATGCATTTGACTCCTTTGGTGAAGAAATCCCGAAAATGAAGCAGCTTTCATGGAAGGAAGAACTTAGTTTTCTACTTCTTTATTTGAAACTAGAGGCCTGGTGCATGAAATTAGTGCATGGGGAGGGGGCAATATCCTTAGCCCAGCCTGCACCCTCTCCAATCTTGGACCCCTCGAGGGATATCTGACTGCCCGTTTAGGCCCGATTCCCGTGGATCGGGCCTAAACGGGCAGTCAGACATCTCTCTCACAATCCAGGACTGCTGGCTCCAAACTGCTCACCTTCCTGTCTCCCTGATTGCCCCTAACTGCTTCTGCCTGTCAGCCTGATCACCCACTAACCACTACTCTGCCAGCCTGACTGATGTCTAACTGCTCCCCTGCTAGCCTGTTTGCCCCCAATTTCCCTCCTCTGCCAGCCTGGTCATCCCTAACTGCCCTCCTCTGCTGGCCTGATGGCCCACAACTGCCCTCCCTTGCAGGGCTGGAACCTTCAATGGCTCTCCCCTGCTGGCCATCTTGTGGTGGCCATCTTATGTCCACATGGGTGCAGGATCTTTGACCACATGGGGGCAGCCCTCTTGTGTGTTGGAGTGATGGTCAATCTGCAAATTACTCTTTTATTAGATAGGATAGAGGCCTGGTGCATGGGTGGGGGCCAGCTGGTTTGCTCTGAAGAGTATGCCAGATCAGGGTGAGGGTTCCCTTGGGTTGAGGGGCAGCCTGGGTGAGGGGCCTGTGGAGGTTTGCAGGCCAGCCCTGTCCCCCAGGTACCCAAGAGGAGGCCCTGGGATCTGGGATTAATCTATGTCTACAATTGAAACTTTGTAGCCTGGAGCAAAGCCAAGCCTTCTGCTAGCTCCAGGGTGGCAGCCATTTCTGTTTGAAACATTGTAGCCTAGAGTGGAGGCCTAGGCCAGCAACGGCAGACTGAAAGCTTGGCTTCCTCTCTTGCCAGGGAAACCCAAGCCTCTGTTCTTTCCAGCTCAGTTGCTGCCGCCATTTCTGTATCTTTTATAACTGAAACTTTGTAACATTGAGTGGAGGCCTAGGCAGGTGGAAAGCTTGGCTTCCTCTGTTGCCAGGGAAACCCAAGCCTTCCTCCTGCTCTCAGTGGCAGCAACCATCTTGCTTGGGGCTTATTTGCATAATCTGCTCCTGATTGGCTGGTGGGCATGGTTGTGGGTGTGGCTGGTGGGTGTGGCGAAGGTACGGTCAAATTTGCATACTACTCTTTTATTAGATAGGATGTATTGTTGCCCGGACGATGTTGATGAGTCATTGAGTGTTGTTCTAGCAATAAGGAGCTTCTGGTTAGATTCCCGGGCAGGGCACATGCCTGGATTTCAGACTAGGTCTCCAGGAGGGGGAGTGCAGGAGGCAGATGATGTTTCTATCTCTCTATCTCTTCCCCTTCCTCTTTAATCAATAAAAACATATTTTTAAAAGAAATATATCGAGGAGAACTAAGATGGCGGCAAAGGTAAAACACCTATCTTGCCGTCATAATCAGCAATTTTAATACTACAACTTAACGAAAGAACAAACACCTTCCAGAATCACCAGAAAGCTCGCCGAGTGAAAATTCCACAAATAAAAGTGAAGATAAGACACTGTGACTTGGAGGAGCGGCGGCGAACAGCATTGAAAGATTCATGCAGAGAGAGGTTTGGAGCGCACCGCAGAGAGGGCGGGCGGCTGAAAACTGGACAGTTTTCTCGAACGGGGAGACAAAGGCATCCCACTGGACTGATTCTCCAGCTCTGGGCGAAGTCCAGAGAACCCACTAACACACGGGGTGAAAACTGGACAGTGGGAGGGCACGCCGAAGCTTGGGTGCTGCCGGGTGCTGCCGGGTCTCCCGGCTTGTGGAGAAGGCAGCTTTCGGAAACAGCTCGGCTGCGTGACGGCGCAGAGAGCACACCGCGACTTGTCTCTCATTCAGAAAACCGTCAGACTGCTTTGTTTTATGACCCTGGGTGAGACATTGCGCATGCAGTCTCATTTTGGGAAAGTCTGAATTCCCCGGCAGCCGGTGGAGCTCGGCAGCGGCTCTCTCTCAGAGGTGCTGGCGGCCATTGCCCCCGGCACAGAGTCCCCGGGGCTGCATAGGGCGGAGCTAACACTGTCTGCTTGGCCCGGAGACTCCACCCACCCAACCTGAGCACAGCTGAGCTTCACAGACAATTGGCCTGGAGGTCAACCCTCCAAGTGCTAACAACGATTAACTGAGCTTAATTTCAGCAAGACTGTGCAGCCCATATCCACCTCAGGTAACCGGGGAGGCTGAGCCACTATCCCTAGTAGGAAGTCTACCACACAAAGCTAATTGACCAACTCAGAGAAGCAGCCACCATGCAGAGACATGGAAAGAAATCAGATGTGAAAGAAATGGAGGAAAAAAAAACGACTGGACATGGAATTCAAAACCACGGTTATAGGGTTTAGAGAGCTGCAAAGAAATGATCAAGACCAACGTGGAAATGAATGAGTCCTACAAGGAAATGAAAGAGACCCTCAAGGATATAAAGGAGACTCTCAAGGATATGAAAAAGGACCAACCAGAAATTAAGCATACACTGACTGAAACAAAAATATTATACAAAGACCTAAAAGTGCTCTGGAGCACCCCAAGAACCAAGTTAAAGATTTGAAATACAAAGAGGTAAAATCCACTCAGCTGAAAAAGCAAGAAACCAAAAGAATCCAGAAAATTGAAGATAGTGTAAGGGGCCTCTGGGACAACCTCAAGCATACCAACATCTGAATTATAGGGGTGCCAGAAAAAGAGAGAGGCCAAGACAATGAAAACCTATTTGAAGAAATAGTGACTGAAAACTTCCCACACCTGGTGAAAGAAATTGACTTAGGAGTCCAAGAAGTGCACCGAACCCCAATATATAGGAACCCTAAGAGGACCACACCAAGGCACATCATATTTAAAATGCCAAGAGCAAAAGACAAAGAGAGAATATTAAAAGCAGCAAGAGAGAAACAGTTGGTTACCTATAAGGGAGCACCCATATGATTGTCAGCAGATTTCTCAACAGAAACGATGCAGGCCAGACGCGAGTGGCAAGAAATATTCAAAATGATGAACAGCAAGAATCTACAACCAAGATTACTCTATCCAGCAAAGCTATCAGTCAGAATTGAAGGTCAGATGAAGTGCTTCGCAGATAAGAAAAAGCTAACGGAGTTCATCACCACCAAACCAACATTATATGAAATGCTGAAAGATATTCTTTAAGAATAATAAGAAGAAAAAGGTAAAGATGAAAATTATGAACAACAAATACACATCTATCAACAAATGAACATAAAAATCAAGTGAATTGATAGGCTGTTGAACAGGATAGACTGGTGAATATAACAGAGACATGGACATAGAGAGGGAATGGACTGACAATTCTTGGGGAGAAAAGGGTTGTGGGAAGTGCAGCAAGAGACTGGACAAAAATCTTGCAACAATGGGTGAGGACAGTAGGGAGGGGGAGGTGAGGGTGGAGGGTGGGATAGGTACAGGGTGGAGGGGAGCTATAGGGGGATAAAAAGGGGAAACAATGTAATTAATAAACTGAACGATAAAGATAAAAAAATATTATTCACATAAAAAAAGAAATATATCATTTCATAAATATTAGATTTTTATATGTTTTGGGATTTATATAATACATTTAGACATTGACTATGATCCTAGTTACTAACAAATGAAGTTTTCTTTCTTTTTAAAGAAATTCTGATCCCATACCAGGAATCCATCTTAATAACTTAAGCATGCAACATTCTGTTGAAAGAATATAGAAAGTAATATGCATTATTCAAGCAGATTTCTATACCCACTGGGGAAAAAGCAAAAGCAGATGTGGATGTGAAAACACTTTCAGTTGGAGAACAGTGCTGACCAGCAAGAACTTTTGTAATGGGTGCATCCTTGTAGTGTCGAAGGAAAACTTATAAATTACATTATGAGTAATAGATTAGAAAGGTTCTAAAAGAAAACATGAATTAATATCATTAATGAACTTATTTCTCTGGATACTTTTAAAATTATATAAAAGAAAAACAAGAAAGTATTTCTAGTGAGAAATGAATTAAAAACTTTATTTAGAATAATGATTAAGAGTTCAAACTCTGGTTCTGATACTTATTCAGTTTATCCACATGGGCAGTTATAGAACTTTCTACTTATGAGGTTTAGATGAATTAATTTTTTAAAAGAGCTCATTACATGTCCAGTACAGCATACCCCTTAGTAAAAGATAGCTGCTACTTTTCTTTCATTACATAGCAGACTAATAGGTGATAAAGTGAAATTTTATGTATGTATAATATAAATATTAACTAAATGATTCTCATTAACTAACTGCTCTATTTTTGAATAGTTTGACCAGAGATAATATATTGTAAAGGGATTACCTAGCCCAGTGGATGGCAAACCTCGGCTCTGTTGACTAATGAGTTTGCCAACCTCTGACCTAGACTCTCGATTCCAATAATTACAGGCTGTTGTTGTTCCTTGTGATTAAGCCCCTATCCCAGTGGTTGGCAAACTCATTAGTCAACAGAGCTGCAGTTTGCCGACCAGTGACCTAGCCCCTTTAAACTTCTTCTTCCCCAGGCCAGCTCCTTGGCATACTGCAGGACTCAGCTGAGGCATATCACCTCTAAGAAGCTATTATAGGTTTACTTGAGGCCTGATGCATGAAGATTTGCACAAAAATGGGCCTTCCTTTCCCTGGCTGCCTGCACTATCTTCACTCTGGCCAGAGCCATCTTTTTCCCTCCCCACACTGCCCAAAGGCCCAGAGCAGCTGAGGCAGTGCAGAACGCCTGTGTCATTGCCATGGCAACAACACAAGTGCTCTGCCCCACCCCCAGCCACTAGGCGCCTGAGTATGCAAATTAGCCTGCCATATTTGTTGGGTTAATTTGCATACTCACTCCTGATTAGCTGGTGGGTGTCGTGAAGGTCTGGTACATTTGCATCTTATTTTTTTATTACTATAGATTCCTACCCACACTGTTTTTAGACCCACCTCCTCTGTATTTCCAAAACACCCAATATACCTCCTCTTAGTACAATAACTACATGACTATCTTTTTACTGGTTAGCATTTTGAAATTCCATCCATTCACCTAGCAAGTATTTGTTGAGTCTACTCTTTGCCAGGCCTTTTGCTATGGCATTAGAGGATAGACTGTGGTCAAAGGTGAGTGAAGTCATTTTAAAGATAAATTATTTTTCTAAGAATCATATAAAATGCAATTTAAATTTGAAATTGTTATGCCCAGAGTTCACGGTCTCCAATAATCAACCAGGGAGCCATTGTCCGATGCAAAAGCAAAGAGTCTTTATCCGAGCTCGGGCTCGGCCCTCACAGCCCCCTCACCAGCACAGCGGTGGGACCGGAGAGAGAGAGAGCCTGGGGAGACAGAGGTTATAAGGACTGGTCATTTGGGAGGGCCTAGGAGAGTGGCGTGGGTTACAGAGACTGGTCACTTTGGTTAGGGTTTCATATTCTGAGATCAGAGCCCTCCCCTACTGCCCCCTGAACGGTCAGTAGCGACGCATAGGGAGCACCTTTGTAATATGACCTTATCAGGACCTAAGCCGCTCCCTGGAGCTTCCTTGGTCCACTCGGGCAGTGGTTGGGGGAGTTAGGACATTCCTCGTGCTCCTGTGGTCACTGCCATCAGGGGAGGAGGGGGGTCAAGGTTGACCAGCTCCACAAGATGGAGGATAGCCAGTTCTGCTTTGTTCTTTCAAAATAATCCAAAAGTTTTAAGGTGTTCCTGTGCAGAGTGTAATGATACTAAATATTAGGTGTACATTTTTCTCCTGTTAGAGATAATAGTAATAGCTAACCCTTATATGACATTTACTGTGTACCAGGCATTATTATAAGTGCTTTACCTGAATTGATCTATTTAAAACTCATAACAAAACTTTGAGGTAATGTCAGTGCCATCCAGCCCCTAATTTAAAATGAGGAAATTGAGAATCTGAGAGTTTAGTAAATTTTCTCAAGTTCATCCAGGAAATACATGGCAGGGCCAAGATTCAAACCAGGCTTAGAACCTGGGCTTTTAATCATGATGGTTACTATAATATAAGGGCCACAAAGAAGTCAGTGGTAGGCACCAGAACCTCTCTCACATCGATGTTTCTCTCTCACATTGATGTTCCGCTCTCTCTCCTCTCCTTCTCTCTAAAATCAATTAAAAAAAACCTATATGTCCTCAGGTGAGGATTTAAAACAGCAACAACAAACAGAGTATCTTCTAAGTTCACTTATACTGTTTTAAATCTTATATTTTTTCACATTCTACACTTATAAGAAGTGTAGAATCAGGCCAAGCTCACTAAGTAACCTTTAATAAACTTGAAACCCCCACAGCACTTAAGGATAAAAGTAGTCACCCTCATGCTTAAAAGCTGACATCATTGATTCATTTATTTATGTAGTGCCTAACATATCCTTTTAAATTGTTTCTTAATTTTTCATGATTGCATATTTTTGTCTTCCCTAACTCAAACAATGTTGATTTACTCTAGGATCTTTATATCAATGAATGCTGTGTTTATAATATGTGTTGAATTGAAGAATTACTACTCAGTTATATAAATACTCAGGATTTTTTTTCTCCTAACTATGGACATGGTGTTTTATTTAAGTATAATATTTTCCTGGATCATCACTTAACAATTTTCATCTTTGTTTCTTATGGATGTAGGCTCACTAATGAAGCCAGAAATCTGAGAAAGCTTTTCAGCAAGTTCATATCAGCCATGTGGCTAGAGAAGTAAGTTCCCATCAGAGAGAAGGAGTCTGCTTTGGAGGATCTTTGGACCAATTGGCCTTTGTTGATGCCACCATTGGGGAAAAAGTTCATTGGGCAGTTTGAGCAGAGGAGAGTCACATAGACACAGAACCTATCACAGCTTAGTATGGACCAGGCACCTTTGAAATATTGACTACGTGGACTGTTATAAGATTTTTAGCTCAGGTCCAGCAAAGACACAGGAGTAATAGGAAGAAGATATGAGATTTATACTTTACCTATCCCTCTTTTCATTTGTGTTCATATCTTTCAGTTTTATTCATGGTCATAGTTTAATTTTAGCCTTTCCCTGCCTTTATTTGGAGGTGATGATTGTTACATGAAATATAGAATTGTAATTAATGTGTTTACCTAAAGTATATTAGTTTACAAAATGCTTTCATAAATATTATTCATCTAACAAATATTTATTGAACATCTCATTCTATGCTAAACTGGAATATAGACATGAACAAAATGAAGTCCCAACTTTCAAAGAACTTACCATTAAGAGAAGGCAGAATCTTAGGCAAATAAACATTACAGAACTAGAAATGCTATAGTAGAAAGTGGTGATAGGAAATAGAAAGGGACCTGGGTAGGAGGTTGATGGCTGTCCCTGAGCTACAGGCATTTTTTGTTTGCCTTCACAGTGTTTTTAAAAATTGAGATGACATTTTAAAACTCATGAAAACAAAGACATCTTGTTTCTCTTAATAAAGTGGAAGGTCTGGAAAATCTGGGTTCTCATATCCACCAGGTCACTATCAACTCCAGCAACATAGAGCTACTTTCTGTAAACATGACAGAGATTTCCACAGAGAGCAACAGGTTCCATCATGGCTAATACAGGGTGTGTATGGTATACACACTAGCTAGTTCCAGTTGATCCCTGAACTAAAGGAAGAGGCATGACAACATTTATACCATGCAAAGAAATGCAAGATGTACTGTGAAGGCAATCGGTAGAAGTAGAAAAATTTAAGAAAGAGAGTATCATAACTGGATTTGGGTTCTAGAAAGATCACTGTTGTACTTGTGTGGAGCATAGATTTGAAGGAGTCAAAAACCAAAGGCAAGAGCCTCTGAGGACATTATAATAATCTACTCAAGAAATGACAAAAGCCTTAACTAAAAGTAGCAGCAGTGAAGGTGGAGAGAGGTAGATGGACAAAATATAATTATTTAATGGAATTGGATGGTGATAAAAAGAGAGATGAAAGAATGATGGGTCCAAGATATCTTATTCAGCAACTTAGCATATGGAGATATCATTCCCTGAGAGAGACTGTGAGGATGATAAGATATAAAGCAAAAATCAATTATATTTTATTTAGATTTGGGTTGGTACCAGTGAGCTCTGTGAGTCATAATGCTCCTTATATTTTTTCATAATTAAAATCAGTGAAAATCAAATTTTAAAATAAAGATGAAAATTATAACCATTTCTTAAGGTAGATATTAGCAGTTAGAGTCATAATCCATGAAAAGTGCTTACCACATTGCCTGATTGGATGGTATTTTGCAAAAATGACTACACCACCTCCTATTCCACATATTCTTCTGCAATGTGCTCTTACTACTCACTCACAATTAGAATGGAGTCTAATTCCTCTCCCCTTCGTGACTGATCTGTAACCAAAAGAATACCAAGGAACAGATGCCACATGACTGCCGAAGCTAAGTCATAAAAGGCCATACTAATTTTACTTAGTTCTCTAACTTCAATTTACTCTCTAGTCCCTCCATCTGGGACTGCTCCCTCTTAGAAACAGCTATCGCCCTAAAAAAGTCAAAGCCACTTGGAAGATACATGCAAGCACTCTGGTCTACAGCCTCGGCTGAGCCTGGGAGTCATGCTTACCAAGATGCCAGATACAGTAGTTAAGAAGGCCCCAGAACATTCTAGTCCTCAAGTGGTCAAGTCATCCCGGCTGACTGTGTTTTGGAGCTTCTGACATAAAGATGCAAAAAAAGAAGAAAAAAAAACATTCCTGCTCTGCTTTGTCTGCCTACATTGCAGGTGCTTGCTCTTGGGACACTTCCTTTCAGAACCCATGTGCAGTGAGAAGGCCGAGTGATAAGAAGAGATCATATGTTGACTCCAGACAACAACCTCAGTGAAGGCAAGCCTTTGAGTCATCACAGCCATCCCGTGAGGCATGTGAGTGAAGAAGCCTCCAGATGATTTCAGCCCCAGCCATCTGAGTCACCTCAAGCTGTTTGTGTATTCCATCTGAGGCTCCAGACATCATGGAGCTAGCCTCACTTTGCCCTGTCTGAATTCTTGACCTACAGAATTTGGTAACATGTAAACTGATTGTTGTTTATACCACTAAGTTTGGAACAGGCTCACTCACAATTAGAATGTAGTCTAATTCCTCTCCCCTTCATGACATATATAGACAAAACTCAGTAATTGTTGGCTACTCTTAAAATTAGAATTATTTTTGTAACAGCTGGCCATTACATATGTGTTTGTGTGTGTAATATATATATATAACACAGAAGAGAAGTATATTTTAAAGATATTGTAAGGTTCTATGCCGCCGTGAGAGAAACTGCAAGCAGGGAGTCCAAATAAGTGAGCAAATTAATCAGGCTTTATTGGGGGTCTCAGGGCGGGTTCACAGGCTCGGGGGGAATGGAGCTGGGGAAGCCACGCCCTGTGACTGGGGCCAGGGGAAGGGGAAAAGAGGGGACCCAGCCCGACCGCCTTCCGAACTGCCTGGGAGAACAGTCTGGGAGAAAAGGGTGCCATGCGGCACACTGAGACATCCTTTAAGGGGCCGGAACAGGCAGGGGTTGGGCCCAGGGCGGAATGGGAAGGGGTGGGACACAGGGCACTCTGGTATGTGACTGATTGGTGGCTCAATGTTTCTGTCAATTACATCATAACTCCGCCCACCAGTTGGGGGGTACCTATCAGATATGTACATAAAAATATGAGTCATTGTCAAATAAACAATAAAAGACATGGGAGTAGATGAATTAATTCAAGCAGTATGTGGGGTGCAAAGAGAAGGAAGTATATAATTTTGAGGAACCCAAAGATTAAGGAAGGAAAGAGAAGGCAGCATGGAAACAAATAAAAACCAGTCAGAGTAGACAGACCAGGAAAGAATCATAACATGGAAGTCAAGGTTAAAGAAGGTTTCTTTAGGAACATATAATCAGTACAAAAACAAACAAATAACAGCAAAAGAAATTCAGAAAACATAATTATGATCATTAAAATATATCTGTTAAATTTTAGTAGCTAGGATGACAAAAAGTATTGGGAGATGGGTAAGTGGGAAAAAAAATCTTGTCAATTAAAAGAAAGTCTACTTCATACATAGAACTTTACTGTAGAGTGTGTGAAAGAGACTCGATGTCTTATAGATGAACAAGACTTGAGTATGTCCTGGGCTGCAAGGAGGTAGCCATTCAATAAGGATGAAAATACAGAAGATACAGAGAAGAGAGAAGGAGAAATTATAAAAGGAAATGCAAATATATTTTTTTAGTTAAAGAAAATAAAGTGTAGGCAATATATTTCAGATTATATGTCTTTTTTCTGTGCTGAAATTACTTCTTTGGATTCCTGAATAGTAGGGCAGTCTTTTTTATGGATGCCATAGGTGTGGTTCTCTTTCTTAAAAATATGAATAAACAAATCAATGAAGAAATAATTCTTTTGTAAAATTGTTCACATTTTACCAATTTTTGATAATGTGATAAAATGATGTTATAATGACATTGGGTGTGAATTTGGAATAACTTCTAAAATCTCACCCCTCGTTATTATGGTTTTCAAATAATTTAGTTTTTTTTCACATTGTATTAAGTGCAGTTATGTTTGTTAAACAGTATGTCTAGTATAATTTCATTACATATTTTTATGAATACACACACATACTCATGCATAAAACACATGCTGATAGACACATATACACATACTTGCATTTTTGTGTGTGATGTGGAAAACTGTTTAAAAGGACCTGTTCTGAGATGTTACTAAGAATTATCTGTGGGTGGTGGCTATATCTTTGCTCTTTATGCTTTTCTATTTTATAAAATGGGAAGGTGTTAATTTTATAATTAAAATATTAGCTTCCAAAATAACAAAAATATGTTTTTAAATAATATATTCTGTTTTTGTTGTTGTTAATCCTCACCGGAGGATATTTTTCCATTAATTTTTAGAGAAAGTGAAAGGGAGAGGGAGAGAGAGAGAAACATCGATGTGAGAGAGACATATCAATTGGTTGCCTCCTGCATGCACCCCAACCAGGGCTGGGAACCTGTAACCAAGGTATGTGCCTTTGACCAGAATTAAACTCAGGACCCTTCAGTCCAGGGGCCAACGCTCTATCCATTGAGACAAACTAGCTAGGGCTTGCTTCAATAATTCTTTCTATAAAAAGGTTTAATTTTCATTCATTAAAATACTATTTTTAGACTTTCCCTTAAATAAAAAAATGAATATAGAGTTATTTTTCAAAAAACATGTTTGTTTGTTTTTAAATTAAGGACAACCTGCATTAGATGAGAGCATTATTTCCATAAGACATTGAATTTACCTTACCTATTAAATGCAAAAGAACACTGCTATCAAGACTCTTGTATTTACCTCTAAGAGCAATATAACAGGAGAGATTGCAGGTACACAAAGGGCCTTTCAATATACTTGCTAAAACATGTAATATAATGCAAATGAACTACAGTAATTGGAATTTCTTGTTTTCTTGTAGTTTCCTTGAAAGCAGCTATTATTTTCTTAGCTTTGTTGATCTTTCCTCTAAGCTATGAATTAGCAAAACATAGTCTTACTTTTACCAGTACATAATTAAAACAGAATGAATGTATGAATGAATGAATGAGAGAGGGAGGGAAAGAGAAATAACTAACTGGGTAGAAAACGAAGCTTTTTAAACTTGAAGAAATTCCAAGCCTCCACTCGGAAAAAAATGTTCAAATTGTAAATGGCATTATATAATACAAAAATGTAATCAGGCAACGTATGAAATATATTCTTGTACTACTCTTCAGTTAGAGAAGACTTGAAGGAACAAGTTCTCTCCAAGTCCTGCCCAGTCTTTATTTTTTAGATGTCTTGCAAAAGAGAAACGTAAATATACAACTTTCTGAAGAAAACAAATAACTCCCCAGCTAATATATCTAGTTTTGTTCTTCATAACATCATCTAATGTCAGATACAGAGATTCATCTTGTAACCATGCAGAAACCTTATTTTCTCTAATCTTGCCTTTATTTCAATTTATTTCCTTTGACTCAAACTGGCCTCACCCAGTGCCGTGACTCACCCACCTCCCTCTCCCTTGCTTAATCATTAAACTCTCAGGACAATGAGGTCCTGGTCAGCATCCAGTAGTTATAACAAAAGGTCCTGAGTCTATTGACCATTGAGACAGTTTTTAATCAAATTAAACATAATATCTTAGACTTAGTTGCATTTTAGCTCTGGACCCCCCCCAAAAAGCAGAATGATCCCACAGAACAAATCTTTGCAAAATGGGACTGCTCCATGGCTGGCATCAAGACCAAATGCAATGATCAATTACCTCCTACCGTAGCACCAACTAATCAGGTAGAGACCTGACCCTACCTCTATTAGTCCTCATGATTAATGAAATTTTCCCTATATAATCCATCTCCTTAAAGTCATTAGGGAGTCAGGTCTTTAAGCAATAACTACCTGTGATTCTGGGTGAAGCCATGTCTATAATAAACCCTTATTTTCTTGGTTACAAACTCCTGTTCCTATCATTGGGCTTTGATGCCCCTTCAGTCTAGTAACAACCTCAATTACCTCCAAGATTTTTAAATTTATAATTTTTCAAGGTAGAATTTTGTGAGTCACCTAAGATCTGTGCCTTGTAACCTTGTATGATTTGATTAATGTCAGGCACAATTTGTATAGTAAGCAAAATGTTGGTAGATTCTTAAACCCTTTCATTCATTTCACATGTAAGAGGAAAAGCATTTTGTGCACTACTTTTAACTGCAGATTGTTTTAAATGATTGAGGAAGACAGGGAAATGCTGCACTCCTGATATGGTGAAGTACTTTACTTTAAAATGCAAGTGACATTTTAGAGGGTATTCAGGTATAACTAGTGGGAGAGCAGGAAAATCCCAGCCACTGGCTGCTGCCAGCCTAATTCTGACCTCTAGGGATCAGTGAAAATTCTCATTTGTAATTCTCAGGTTAGGAGCTTCTTCCAAACCCAAACTGACCTTCTGCTTGTGCTTTGGGGAATCTCCTCCTTCACCCCTTCATGCTTGGACAGTGTCAAATGGTTTCTTCCAAGCCTGGGGCACAACTAGGAAATTTGAGTTCCCCAGAAGAAGGGCCCATCCTGTGTGTGAGGTTATGATTGAGATGCTTCAGGTTTATCTTAATTCTGGAGAAATCTCTTATCAGAGTAGATGCCACATCTTCATGCAAGGGGTATGACCAAAGTCTTTTCCAATTACAATTTGCAATAAGAATAGAATCTAATAGTTCTGTGATGAGGCAAAAAAAAAAAAAAGTAGTAAAAATATTCTCAGAGAGTAATCTTCTGTGTGGGTAAAACCCTAATAATTAGGCGATTGCTTGAAGGCAAGTTGCAGGGAAGGAAAATTGGAGATAAATGTCTACATAAGTCACCAATTAATTCATCTGAAACAGAAAGTTGGTGTTAATAGTAATTGATCTAACAAGCTTCTCAAAACCTTTTTTTTTTTTTTGAGAAACAGGATGTAAAAATTACATATAAATGTGATTAGAAAAGGTTCATCCAATATAGGTGTCAGCCAGGCTATCTATAATAATAAAAACGTCATATGCTAATTAGGCCAGATGTCCTTCTGGATGACCTTCTGGATGAAGCCGAGGCTGTGAGGGAAGCTGGGGTCCTGGGAGCCAGAGGGAAGCTGGTGCTGGCAGTTGGAGGAAAGAAGCCCTATTCTTGCATTAATTTCATGCACCGGACCTCTAATAAAATTATATGAATTTTGCCATTATTATTATACTAGAGGACCGATGCACAAAATTCATGCATGGGTAGTGTCCCTAGGCCTGCATATATTATACAAGAGTCTAATGAATCCTATGTTAATTATATCTTTATAAGTAGGTGGTTATGGGATCATAAAAAAAAGGTTTATAATATTTCAAACTCTCAAGAAACAGACTATGGAACAGCATTAATAAAACCCATTACAGGTCGCCATGAACCAAATGTCATCCATAAGCAACTCTGTCTTAAAGACCAGACCAGAGTAACTGCAGACCAACAGGAGGAAGAAACAATGGCGAATACCCTCAGACATTCAATACAGGTTTCATGTTCTTACTAAGAGTATTACTTTTATGAGAAGTGACTCAACTTAATCAGTGCAATATTCCATTATCTAACGTTCCATTACCTAAGACTATGCCTATGTTTTGCATGGAAATATAGACAAACAATGGAGAATAGCTATCAGATTCTTTTCAGAGTTCACTTCAGAACTAGAAGATTCCTAAATTGCAACATGAAGCTAAAAGTTGCAATCATCTTGTAAATAACTTATTTTTAAAAAATAGAAGTCAGAACAAAGAGAATATATACAAAGTACTAAGTATATAAATATCATTCACATAGTTGGAATGCAGGTGAGCAGAAAGAATAAGACAGAGAATTTATCAAGTTTTATAATAACCTATAATATATAATAAAAAGCTAATATGCAAATCAACCAAACAGTGGAACAACTGGTCGCTATTACATGCATTGACCACCAGGGGGCAGACACTTAACACAAGAGCAACCACCTGGTGGTCAATGAGCTCCCACAGGCGGAGCACCGCTCAGCCAGAAACCAAGCTCATGGCTGGCAAGCACAGCAGCGGTGGCGAAAGCCTCTCCCACCTCCACCACAGTGCTAAGGATGTCTGACTGCTGGCTTAGGTCTGCTTCCCACAGTCCCTAGCAGTCAGACATCCCCTAAGGGCTCCCAGACTGCGAGAGGGTGCAGGATGGACTGAGGGACACCTCTCTTCTGTGCATGAATTTCATGCACCAGGCCTCTAGTATATATATAAAAGGCTAATATGCAAAGTGTCCCTTTCACTCACTGGTTCAATCACTCACTGATCTGTATTGACCACTAGGGAAGGCACAGAACGAAGGAAGGCCCTGGCTGGCAGCTAGAAGGTCCTCATTGGCCCTGATTGCTAAGACAATGTAGAGCCTTCTCCAGCAACAGCCTTTATATTGCAGTGCTTTCTCTTATTTCTCCAGCAAATGATCCTATCTGTTCTTTACCATCAAAGAATTCCACAGAATTTCTGGTCTAATAAGTTAATCTTTTTTACTTAGGGTGTATTATGTATTTATTACCCAGTAAAATATTTCCTATAATTCCAACAGAATTTCTGCAATCCCATAGGCACAGAAGGGGAGTATGTCTTGATTCATAATTTTATGAATATATTACACTATTTATTAGAGTAACTATGCTCTGTTCACCTGTCTTCCTGCTATAAATGGACTTTCAGATGACAGCAGCAATGTCTTGATAATCTCTATGGCCTAGCCCAGTCATCTATAAATGAAGAAAGTGAAGAGACCATATGACTAAGGACACAATGCTTTTTTTAAAAGTGCAAGGACTTAAGGAGGAGAGAATTCTGATTTTTCTATGAATGAAAAATAGTAGAACCTGGTGAGGGGCTGGAGAGAGAGAGAGAGAGAGAGAGAGAGAGAGAGAGAGAGAGAGAAGGGAAGGTAGATCTATGAAGCAAATAAAACTCTAGAATGATAGAAAACTTTTTGTGTTACATTGAGTTTGTGCTTGACCCTTTTCTGGGCCCCAGTTCTCCTATGTGGGAAAGAGAATGTGGCCACAAGTTGACCTAGATTCTTTTTCTGTTTAACCATTGTGCGATTCTATGAATTAGATATTGGAAATAATAGGTCTTACCAGACCACTGATATTCTCACAGCACACTCCAGATAGAAAACATATGGTGTGAACACATCCTAAAATTACAAAGCTTTTTCTTCTTTTCTATGATTTTTGAGCAGCTCTCCTTTAGAACTCTTATTTTTCCTTGGTTTTCTCTCTTTTAGCCATCATTTTCCAATGATTCGTCCTGTGGCTGGTCCTACTAATCTCTGATAAGGAATTGATAAGAAAAATGTTAGCTAATAAGGTCTGAAGGCAGAAGCTTTATAGAATTATATACAGTGACCATTGTATAATGTCTATATATATGAGGGTGGTCCCATAGATTACAATGGAGCTGAAAATTTCCTATTGCTTAGTGATGACATTATACCTGCCAGAATTGTATAGTCCTAGGAAGACTAGAATTGTTGTAAAGTCATAGCTATCATAAAGTCACAGCCATAGTAACATCTGCAGCAGACACATTAATATGGAGTAAGGATATAAAGAAAGAGATATTTTTTAAGCTGTATAATGTGTATGTGTTTTAAGTTAAGCATTATTATAAGAGTAAAATGTTTTAAAATTTTAAAAGTTTATAAAGTAAAAAGGTTACAGTAAGCAAAGGTTATTATTGAAAAAAAATTTTTTAACTAAATTGAGTGTAGCTTAAGTGTACAGTATTTGTAAAGTCTACAGTAGCATACAGTAATATCCTAGATCTTTACATTCACTTATCACTTGTTGATTTATCCAGAACTACTTCCAGTCCTGTGAGCTTCATTCATGCTAAGTGCCCTAGACAGGTGTACTATTTGTATCTTCTATTCTAGAGGCTCAGTGTACAAAATTTGTGCATGGGGAGGAGTGTTCCTCAGCTCAGCCTGCACCCTCTCAAATCTGGGACCGCTTGGGGGATGTTTGATTGCCATTTTAGGGATCAGGCCTAAACTGACAGTTGGACATCTCTCTCACAATCCAGGACTGATGGCTCCTAACAACTTGCCTGCCTGCCTGCCTGATTACCCCTAACCACTTCTGCCTGCCAGCCTGATTGCTCTCTAACTGCTCCCCTGCTGGCCTGATCACCCCCAACTGCCCTCCCTTGCCAGCCTGATGGCCTCCAATTGCCCCCCAATCAGCCTGAATGCCCCTAACTGCTTTCCTCTGCCAATCTGGTCATACCCAACTGCCCTCCTCCACAGGCCTGGTCATCCCCAGTTGCCCTGCCCCACAGGCCTGGTTGCCCTGAACTGCCCTCGCCTGCCAGCCTGGTTGCCCCTAATTACCCTCCCCTGCTGGTGTGGTCACACCCAACTGCCTTTTCCTGCAGACCTGTTTGGCCCCAACTACCTCCCTGCCAACTCAATTGCACCAAGTGCCCTCTCCTGCTGGCCTGTTTGTCCCCAACTGCCCCTCCCCTGCTGGCCTTGTCACCTCAAGCAGCCTGCTGTTTGGTCATTACTGTTACTGTGATGGCATCCCGGACAAATTTTCATATTCCTCCATTGTTAGCATAGATTATATTTTATTGTGCTTTTTTATACTTAGACTAGTGGCTCGGTGCACAAATTCCGTGCACATTAAAAGGGTATTAATTAGAGAAAATATTTTAATATTGCTATTTGCCCTTTCTCTATAATAGAAGTGTCAGAGATGAAAGAAAATTAGTAAAATGTATATGAAAACCTTCCTCTGTCAGAGTCTGGGGCATACCATGGGACCCAAAGTCAAGTCCCCACCACATGCACCTCAAAATCACATGAGACTCAAACCCAGCTGCCCCTCCCCCATTGGGTTAGATCCAGACCTGGCCAGTTTCACCCTTTTTAAGCCCTGCCAGGCAGGAGGCATAGCCTCAGGTCCCCTGGCCCGGCACCAGGACAGGAGATGTGGCCTGAAGTCCCCCAGCCCAGATCAGGGTGGCAGCATGCCTTGAGGTCTCCTGTCAAGCCCCACTGGGTCAGGGGCATGGCCTGAGGTCCTCCATCAAACCCTTCCAGGTGAGGGCAGGTGCAACCTCAGGTTCCCCAACCCAACACTGGCTGGGGGGGCACAGCCTCAGGTCCCCCGTAAAGCCCCACTGGGCAGGGGGCAAGGCCTGAGTTCCCTGATCCAGCACTGGGGGTGCAACTTGAGGTTTCCTGTTAAGCCCCGCTGAGTGGGGGACATGGCCTGAATTCCCCTGTCAAGTCCCATGGGGGAGGAGGAGGGTGTAGCCCCAGGTCCCTGCTGATTGCTCATTAAGGCTCCTTATGGGAAATTGGCCTCAGCTGTGGGTGCAGCAATGTTTGTGACTGAGTGATGGTCAATTAGCATATTCCCTCTTTATGAGATAGGATAGATTTAGATACACAAATACCATTCATTGTGTTATAATTGCTTATACTATTCAGTCCAGTAACATGCTGTACAGCTTGGTAGCCTGGGAGCAATAAGCTACCCCATAGCCCAGGTGTGTGGTAGGCTATACTAACAGGATTTGTGTAAATACACCTCTATGATGTTCTCACAAGGACAAAACCACCTAAGATACATTTCTCAGAGCATATTCTCATGGTTAAATGGCACATGACTACAATTTTTTTGAGGCAGTATTTAATATGTAGCATTATCTTTTATTTTTTAAGACTTTTTTAGTTGTAAGGAGAAAATTTAACATACAAACCATGTGATTGAATAAATTTGCTATCAAAGGCTATGAAAACCCTGCCCTTTTTCTGGGGGCAATTAACAAAAGCTCTATAAAAGTATACAAACATCAACCCCAAGTATGTTGAGGTCCAAGGATTTCCAGGGATGCATTTTATCCAGCGGCAGCCCCAGACATTAGGGGACAGTTACAAAAACTAGTCTTGGGATGCCACCTTACACCACCTCAGTGTCACCCAGCTCCTAGACTACAAGGGACATCAAAGAGTCAATGCTATTCTTTCAGACAAGGGACCTCCTCAAAAATAGAGCTCTCTTGGCCACTGGAAGAGGCAATGTTCCGGGGCCAGGGGGTCCTCAGGCCAGAATCCACCCACACAATGGCCTGGAAGTGAAGGAGCCCTAGAGTTTAGACCCCAAACAGTTCCTTTTAGGGATTAGGGTCTTGAAAGGTTTTCATTAATTATACGGATACATAATCTTGGAGTCATGATTCCTGAAACATTTATTAATGATTTGCATTTTAGCCAAATGCAATTAGCCATACAATCATTTAACAAGACCCACAGCTTCCAGGAGACCCACCCCCACAGCTTCCAGGAGACCCACCCCTGTCTGGTGATTATTGAGACAAAGGACATCCAGAAAAGGTCCAAAGCACAAGCTTTGCCTGGTAGGGAAGCAGAGTGGGGCATGAGAGATACATTCCTCAGGATAGAAGCAGCAATATTGGATTTTGGTCACAGATTTAGGGCATAAGAAAAGAAGAAATAAAACTTAACTTTTTTTTTTTTTTTTTTTTGAGCAGAAGACAATCTAACTTCAGGAATTTTATCTAGGGTTATCCCTCAACTGATTAATATTTATTGATTCTATTTATAAACAATGAAATGGATGCATGCTATGATTCAGTCAATCAGAGGGACTTAGAATATTTTTAAGTGGTTGAGAGTGGGGAAATTACTACTGTTCTAGATGAAACCCAGGTGGCTTTATAAATTGATATTTCAAGAGCTTGCTTGATAAAAGCACAGTTATCCAATGGGAAAGCACGTTAATACTATTTACTCCAATTCAAACATCGCATAGAATTATTTTTTGCTCAAAATCCATTTTAAGGTTTAAAAATGTGAACAGCTGGTGGCATGAGCTTTAGAATTAATTACAGAGTAAGTCAACGAACATAAAATTATAGAACATTTCAGGTGGAAATTTATAAGATAATGAAATTTAAATCTATACCTCACTACTTCAGTTTACTTGTATCTAAAATAATCTTAAATTGGCTTTGTAAACAGCTTGTGCAAAAAGAAAGGTTGTTAAGTATTATGCTGCAGTTTTTTTTGCAGCAAGGGTTCGGGGATCTGGAAAGGAGCTGCGACATAATTGGATACACTAGACAAGAAATATAAATTTAGAAGGCCTTGGGGGAGCCAGAAGAATCACTTCCCTCTAGTGAAGAAGCTTCCCCTTTGCTTTTATTTACTAGAATGTACATATGCCCTTTAGCAAAGCAAACACACACCGGAGGGTAAGGTTTGGTAAACAATAAAGGATTATCAGTTAGGGCAGTCATGGCTAACCGCTGGGTTAGGGGAATTGCCTTCAGCTGTTCAGCCAACAGCAGGTAATAATAAGGAGATTTTCAGCCCTGCTGAATATCAAAGTCCATCAGCCTTCTGACGCACTTCTCAAATTTATTGTGCTAACTCCTGTTGGTCTTTGCCTCCAGCAGTATTACATGATTGATTAAATTGGAGTGAGCCGAGACTGGTTTGGCTCAGTGGATAGAGCGTCGGCTTGCAGACTGAAAGATCCCAGGTTCCATTCCGGTCAAGGGCATGTACCTTGGTTGCGGGCACATCCCCAGGAGGAGGTGTGTGGGAGGCAGCTGATCGATGTTTCTCTCTCATAGATGTTTCTGACTTTCTACCCCTCTCCCTTCCTCTCTGTAAAAAAATCAATAAAATATATTTTTAAAAAATTGGAGTGAATGGTATTCAAAATTACCTAAATAAACTGTGACACATAATGAGATTATAAAAATTGTATATAACAGAAAGATGAATATAAATGAAAGGCTGGACTGAAGCACACCAACATTTGATAATGTTTATCTCTGTGTGTTGGGATTGAGGATCATTTTGTTTTCTTCAACAGGAAAAGTGTTGTTTATGGAAAAGATAATGTATAAGATGCTCCCTATAATTCTAAGTTCTCTCAAAGCCTTAGTGGGTAAATGTCACCTATGCATGAGATTATGAAAGTACGTTATAAAGGCTTGTGTAAATTAAATAGAGATTTACTTTGATTTCTCGGAAATACTGCATATGTACTGCCTAGAAAACATCTATAATATATATAAACTATATATATATATATATATATATATATATATATATATATATATATATGCCTAAGCGACCAAACAACCAGAACAATGGGAATGACCAGTCACTATGACACGAAATTACCACCAAGGGGCAGATGCTAACACAGGAGCTGCCTCTGGTGGTAAATGCTCCACAAGCGGGAGTGCTGCTCAGCTGACCAACCTGTCCCAGTGGCCCATCAGCCTGGCAGCAGGCACTCACTTCCTCAGTAGTCCTGCAGGTCCAATCTCAGGAGAACGGGGCAGGGACCGACTGACCAGCACTGCCAGCAACACCACCGGCCTCTGGGAAGTCAGCCTTGAACACTATGGCCGCTTCCCCTCTCTAGACTCTCTGGAAGAAAGAAACAATATAAAAGTGGTCACCAGGTGGCTTTTGACAACCAGAGCAAATGTCAGCAGGACAGATCCAGATCCAGATGCACCGCTTGCTGGGAGGGCCAATTGTGTCCAGCCCCAGCCCCCTGGGAACCCCATCCGTGCACGAATTTGTTCACCAGGGCTCTCATCCTAATATATAAAATCCCAGGGTCCATAACATCCAAAACAACCAAAGGCTCGACCAACCAGAAGTCAGGAGACACAGCACTGACTGTCACCGCTGCCAGAGTCCCAAACCAGCACTGACTGCCGAGGGGGCTACGGATCAGGCCTGAAGAAAGGCATGGGGAAAAAGAAGCAGGGTCTGATCTGTAGCCTCCATGGCAGCTGTTGATCAGCACTTGCCTCTCTCTTTTGCTCTGGGCCTGGCTAGCAGCCCTGCCTCTTTTCCTCTTGGGTCTCCACTGGGGCTGTTGACCAGCCCTGCCTCTCTGATCAGGCTGGTTGATAGGCCTGGAGACACTGACTGACATAGAAACTGACCAATAAGAACCTAACTGGGTGAACTGTGAAAGCTAAGGTAGGGGCTGAGGAGGGGTTTTAAGGGCAACAGCTGTTTGTTGTAAGGTGTAAGGAAGCAGTTCAATTTTTTAATGATTGGTTTGACAGTATAGTCCATATGGCTGCCAAGAGTTTCTCCTCCTGATGAAAAGGCTCTGCCCCTCCAGCCCCATTTAAGCAATCCTATCCTATATAATCTACTAAAAGGGTAATATCCTAATTAGAGCAGGTCGACCAGCCATCTTCCAGACATCAGACTTCCTTCCTGACAAAGCCATGGTGGTGGGGCTGAGTTAGAGGCTGATAGGAGTAATCAGGCCTGCAGGGGAGGGCAGTTGGTGGTGAGAACAGATTGGCAGGGGAGGGCAGTTAGGGGTGAGATCAGGCCAGCAGGGGAGGGCTATTGGGGATGAGATCAGGGCAGCAGGGAAGGACTGTTGGGGGTGATTAAGCAGGCAGACGGTGAGCAGTTAGAAGCCAGCAGTCCCAGATTGCAAAAGAGATGTCCCCCAAAGGGTCCCCGATTGGAAAGGGTGCAGGCTGGGCTGAGGAAACTCCCCCACATGGAAGAATTTTGTGCATGGGGCCACTAGTCTATATATATAAAAAGCCAGCTACTGTAATGGCCATAATGACCTAATAACCGGTCGCTATGATGTCCACTGTGGCCAGTGAATCAGTTCGATCAGGGGCGGGGCTGGCCTACCAACATCATGCCCTCTCCCCTCTGCCCTGATCAGACACTCCCTCCCTGATCAAGAGTAGGGCTGGCCAGCCAAATACCTGCTTCCTTCCCCCCCCCAAGTCCTGCCCCCAAGCAGCTTGCCCCGCCATGATAGGCCCACAGCCCCTCTCCTGGCCTGCCCACTCCTGATTGCACCCACCACCTCAATAAGGGGTGGGCTGGGTGACCAACCTCCTGTAGGCCCTGTTCCTGGCCATCCCGCCCCTGATTGTACCTTCCACCCCAATAGGGGGCGGGGCTGGCTGGCCAACCTCCTACAGCCCCTCTCCCTGGTGGGCCATGCCCCCCATAGGCCTCCACCATCCTGATTGGCCCAAAGTCCCTCCCCCAAGCCAGACCCACCCCTGATCACCCCCAAACCCCAATAGGGGGGCTGGCTGGCCAACCTCCTGCAGCTCCTGACCCTGCCCAACCCCACCCCAAATTGACCCCCAATCCTGATCAGGGACAGGATTGGCAGCCAACCACCCCTGACCCTTTCCCCAGGCTGCTGGCTCCTGATCAGCACCCCCCACCCCATTGGCCAGTCCCACCCTTATAGCCCCTCCCCATGGCCGGCCCCACCCCCAGTCGGCCTCTCAACTCCAATTGGGGGTTGGGCTTGCCAGCTAATTGCCCTCAGCCCCTTCCCTCAGCGGTCCCAGCCCTAATCAGGCCATGATCAGGGTGTGCAGGCTGGCCAACCTCCCGTCATCTTCTCCTCCCAACAGGCCCAGCCCTGATCTGCCCTGAATGGGCCGGGCCAGCCAGACCACACCTGTGCATGAATCTGTGCATTGGGCCTCTGGTTTTACAATAAGGGACCAAAACAGAACTATTTTTGCTGGTACCGCTGAGATTAGACAATCGACTTTTTCCTAATATATATATATTGCCTTGATGGACACAGGCTGACAGGGCAGGGATATACACATTTAAACACACACATGATCCTTCCTTGGCAGAAAAGAACTTATATTTGTGTAAGTGTTCTTTAGGTAAGTGCTCAATGATTTAAACCAATTTGAAAGTATGATAAAGGGGAAAGAAAAAGAAAACAATTTAAGAGGAAAGGCACAGCTGATGAGAACAGGATTTAATGTTTTTTTTTTTTTCAAAACTCAAGTTTCCATTGCTTAGAAAGGGATTAGCTGTGAATCTGTGGAACAGTTGATCTCATACTTGGAATTTTCTATGAGTCACACCTTACACCTGAGCATCTTAGACTATTTTATAAACAAAAAAAACCTCAATAACATCTGCTTATTTTCTTTGTTTTATAAATGGACTAAGAAGTCACCAAAGAGCTTGTAAAGTTGATGGAGGTCACGTAGGATGAGACCGATTTCATATCAACACTTCCCATGGCCCTCAATTAGGATTTAGAGAACTCCACAGCTCTTACTCTAGCACATTCTCTAACACGAAACCCATATCTTTAACTTTTTAAAAATAACTTTTAAGCTCTGGCTGGTGTGGCTAAGCTGGTTGGACATCGTACTGTGCACCAGGAGGTTGCTGTGTCAGTTCCCAGTCCAGGGCACACGCCCAGGTTGTGGGCTTGATCCCCCATGGTGGGTGTGTGGGAGGCAGCCTATCGATATTTCACTATCACATCAGTGTTTCTCTCTCCCCTTTTCTCTCTCCGAAAAAAATCAATAAACTATTCTTTAAAAACTTTTTAAGATAATTCTTAAGACTTTTCTAGGAAAAGATCTATATATGCACTTATAGATAAATATCATCTGTCTATAGATGCAGATAGGAGGATATATATAGAAAGACTTCATAGCCGGTAACATGGCAGTAGATTGATCCCAGGCCAAGAAGTTGGAGGCTGATTTCTGACTATGGACATCTGCCTTTGCTTACATAGCTGAGAACAGAATGGGGATGTCTGCAGGCAATAAATAGAAAGGTGGAATGTTCGCAATTTGGGGAGCGTGGGGTGGGGGCGAGAGAAGGTTAACTTCTTTCTGAATTGTCATCTTTCTGGCATCTCTTAATACTTGTTCAGAGATCCTTAAACTTTCTTCATTGATGGCTCCCTGAGGTCTCAGTAAATTTTTCACAGTATTCCCGGGCGAAGGAAGTACCTAGTAGTTCCATTTAAGTTGCTAAGTCCAAACAATTTAATTAACAGTTTGCACGATTTCCAACAGATGGCACTGTGCTTTCTCTGGGTTGTGTTAACTACTCCCCCTGCTGCTGCGAGAGCCCTGAGCGGGTCAACAGGGCCCTGGGCTCGGTTTGGAAACCATGGCACTAAGTCTCCTATAAACAAGGCAGAGTGAGCAGTGGAACCAGCCTTGGCGGATGGGATTTGAAAACAAGTGGAAGGGACTTCATGGAGCCATCTTTCTCTCATTATAAGAACTTCGGAAAGTTATCTGGTTCTAATAAAAATTTCTAATCACTACCCTTTATGCCTAATTACTATTGTGCCCCAGTACAGAAGGGCCACAGATGGTCTCTCCCACGTAGAATATACAGGAAGCTGAATGCCATGTCAGATTTAGCTTTCTCCTCCCTAGACAAAAATTACAAACCATCGAAGTTCATTCATTCGATTCAGCCACTAACTTTCTCATTGTCTAGAAATCATTCTCCAATCCACATAGCCTTCAAGATAATTATGCAAATACAAATCAGTCTCTGTATCTGAATCATACCAAAAGGCAAACACATTTTTTTCCAAATGTTGAAACTTTGGGACAACAATGCTTAACACATAAACATAAATGACTTTTTTTTTTCTGGGATCCTGAATGGACACTGAGGAAACAGGCAGGCTCTGCCTTTGGGAACAATCTTTCGTCAGCCTGTGGGCTTGCCAGTGGAGGAGAGCTGTTGAAGGGGGTGAACCGACCTAGACAGAGGAAGTGGCGGTGTGAAAGGAATCTGCAGGTGAGAAGTTACAGGAGTAGAATACTTTAACACGCAGGCGTGATCTGCTATGGAACTGTTTCTCACACAGGCAGCTCCTTGAAACATGTATCCAGGAGTAAAGAAGCAGAGATTTATTTATTTTTTCCTTTAACCAGTGATTAGTGATTCACCTAAGCCACAGAGTTTCTAATCAGGCTCTGATAAAAAAAGAAATTTGCTGTTTTGAGTTAAATACAATTCTTTTTTTCTTTTTTCTTTTTTTCAAGAACTCTAGAGAGAGTGCCTATTTCCTGCCAGGCACTGTCTAGGTTTAGTGGGAGAGCAAGGACTGCGGTCAGGGATGAACAGGGAAAGGAGAGTCCGGCCCTCGCAGAGCGGGGCCTGATGGTTAAGAACAAACAACAGGAGGTCCCATTTTACACCCCGGAGGAAACGGAGGAGGTGTTCGGGCAATTCACGTTCCTCTCTGACCTCAGTGTACTCTTTTTAAATGAGGGGTTTGGACTATGCAATCCCTAAGCCCAAAGGTTCTGATTCCAGCTCCCTAGGAAGTTCACTTCAAAGTCAGCGAGAGAGTGGCAGCCACATAAATAGACCTCTGAGTATAAACACTACGTTATCCAAAGGGAAAATAAATATGACAGGCTGCATGTTTTTAAATAAACTCACTGTGGTTTTTAATTATCAATTCCAGCCTCGAGTTTTACGAGTATTGATTTCCTAAGGAAAGAAAGCCCTCCCTCAAGTACCTTCCTATTCATCTAAAATGAAGGTCATCAAAAATTTTCAGGCCTAATATATAAAACTTTCAGTTTAATTGCCCTTCTTACCCTCACAAAAAGGACTTTTCTTATAGAACTAAAACAAGAAGTTTAATTTTGGGAGACATAGAAAGCACTTATAACTTACTATCCTAAAAATATCTTGACTGTGATGTACTCAGCACTTATAACTTACTATCCTAAATATATCTTGACTGTGTTGTACTTCAAATGTTAACAAGAAGTACTATTGTCAACACAATGAAATGGGTAAATGAGGGGACAGGACCTGAAACACCGAAGATTTATTTAAGGTCACAAAGTCATTTTATGCATCTGCCTAATTTTCATCTTATTTTATTTATCAGTAGTCCTGTGGAGTGATTTCCCTGCGCTACAGACAAGGAAATTGAGTTTTATCAATACTAGGTTCTTACAATAATAATGGATTTCAAACTAGGTCTACTTAATTTCCAAAGCTCTTTCAATTTTCCCCTATACCTTGTGGGATCTAGCATAGAACCCCTTCTGTCATTCACATAACCCCAAATTGCACATTCTCACATAGATCAAATAGAAAGGATACCTTTATTTTTCTTTAAAAAATGAAAAATGAGGAAGTTGTAGAGGAGGATAAGGGGTAAAAGTGATGTTAAAAAAATGGCCACACTATTGCTCTAAAATGTTTCCAGACTTATCTTACCCTCACCCTGCCTGGATCTTATATTCTACTCAAATTAGACTACCACAGTTCCAGCCTTGGCTTCTTTATTCTTTTCTTCCTAGAGTTCTCTTTCTCTCATCTCTGGTTACCAAAAACCTATTCCTCCTTTTAAAATCCATTCCATGAGTCATCCCCTTCCATGAGGCTCTTTGAGCCTCAGTTTCCTTATTGCAGAGTCAAGAACAATCATATTTCCCTTGCAGCATCATTAAAATGATCATATGACACCTCATCCAGTAATAAAATATAAAAAATAAAATAAGTATATTATTTATCAGTATTAAAGATAAAACTTTTATAGGCCACAGATTTTACTAGTATACTCACTCTTAGATAAAGTGTTGGCAGTAAACGATCCACTCTAGTCTAATAATTGCAAAACTAGAGTCCAGTCCAGTGAAGAATAAAATACCTAAACTCTTATTTGATATAAAGCTTTCCCAATTCTCAGAATGGGGGCCCAGGGCAAGGAGGGGAGAGGGCTGTGGTTGGCTTCTTAGGCAGTTTCTTCACTGACTCCTCAGCCCTGTGTAAGCCACAGTTCGGGCCTCTGGAAAGGAAGTTACCCTAGCAAGCGAGGGACTAGAAGAAAGGGAACAGGTCCCATGGCTGGTAAAAGGTAATCTGTCCTCAGTGGCCTTGGGACTGACGCATTGCTGATTCTTCCTCTTTTGGACACTTGTTGATTCTTTGGAGATGCTTATTCAGGATCTCGGATGAAGTTCCCCTACCCTTGGCATTGTCCTCTTCTGGGGAGCCCTGTTCTGCATATCTAGCAACAACTCACCATCTCTTGTGTAACATAACCCACGGAGGCTGTCCTTTTCGGAGAGATTTCTTTTTGAGATGACCCAGGTCAGTTAACCTTTGGAAGATGTCTCATTTTGTGCCCTCATGAGTCAATTTGAGTGGAAGTGCACACTGCCCTAGTAGAACGTCTTCGCACCTCTTGACTTTAGACCTCTCAGACTTGTCAAACACCACTGTCTATCATCCTCCATCTCCAGGACACCAATATCAAAATCCCTCATAGTTTTCCCTCATTAGCTTGTGGTAAACATCATTCTATTCCCATGAGGAGGGAGCAGAGGATACCTCATAAAGCTCACACAAAAATCTCTCTACTCTCCTTTTTCCTCTTCTACCAGTTGGGGTGTGTGATCAAGCTGGCTGAATGATTCTTTATCCCTTAACAAATCATGCACAGGTGGTCCAGCACTTTAGTATCTGGGGAACTGGACAGAAAGGGTGGAGGGAAAGTTCTCTGGAATCTGTTTTATTGTTCTCTCTCTTTGGGTTCCATTTTTAATATCCTGTAATATGGATAATAGGCCCTAAGGAGTAGCTGAACCAGTAGCTGAATGTGAAGTCATCAGGAATCAAGGAAGCTTTTCTTTGTCTTTCCCTCTCTAGGGTCAAACAACCACCTTGATTGTTTCTCTCTGCTCATAATCTACATCTTTCTCCTCTCTTTTCCAAACTGGCTTTCTTTGTTTCTCTAGGCACATACAACAACAGCCACTCCACAGCTTCCAGTTTCATATATTTGCTCCCACAGACCACAAGAAACCAACTTGTTTGAACCCCACTGCAAAATTCCCGGAGCAGGAAGACAATTGGACTAATCTGGACCAGGTGTCTAACAGGCTATCAGAGCCCATTCCTGAGGGCAGAGAAATTCTCAATGAAAAGAAGCAGATACTCTCTAATAGTGTCGGAAACACGTTTGTGGCTTGGCACAAGGCCTAGTAATCAATGCACAGTATGTTTTTCTTCACTTCCAAGACATGTATTATCTTCTGAGTAGTTATATATACTGGACATTGTGGTTATTCTCTGACATTACCCTCCCTTTCCTTAGTCCTACCCAAATTTCAATTCAAACATCTCCACCTCCCTTGAGCAGACCACCCTGGCAGTGGGGAAGCGGCTGAAGCCCAAACTAATGAACATAATCTTTCCCTGGTCACAGGTATCTGCTCCAGGATGACCGATGTCAGGCTGACGAGATCAGAGGAGTGGTTTCAGGAGGAAAAAAAATGCCCTCCGTCTTCTGAGAACACTCTTGGAAATGATCCTCACTCCCTCCATAGATGTGCATGGACTAGCACGGTGGTCAGCAAACTACGGCTCACAACCCACACATGGCTTGCAAGCAGCGGTTTGCTGCTCTGCTGACTAATGAGTTTGCCGACCACTGGGATAGGGGCTTAATCAGAAGGAACAACAGCCTGTAATTATTTGAATTGAGAGTCTGGGTCAGTGGTCGGCAAACTCATTAGTCAACACAGCAGCAAACCTCGGCTCGCGAGCTGCAGTTTGCCGATCCCTGGATTAGCACATTGCCCTGGGAGTGGACATAACCATCACAGTAGACCACTAAGTAGAACCAGGCTTAAGAAAAAGATGAACTTCCAAGAGACAGAGAAGAGAGGAAAGGAAACTGCATCTTTGAAGATGTGATTGAACAGCTGATTCAAACTAAACCTGAAGCCAACTTATTTGTCAACTTCCAGTTATATGAGCTAATAAATTCTCTCTGCCATTTTAACTAGCTTAGATTGAATTAGTCAAATATCTAATTTGTATATAACCCCCAATTCTAACATATATTTGCAAAAGATTATGATGTTCCCCAAGGGGAAGTTGTAAATGGACTCTAGGAACAAAGGGAATTTAAACTCTCCAAGAATATTAGGATAAATGCAAACTTAAAACCTCTTAGGGAATACACATATGTTAAAAACTCAGGGACAAATGCCCTAACGGTTAGGATAGGGCCTAACCGGTTTGGCTCAGTGGATAGAGTGTTGGCCTGTAGAGTCCCAGGTTCGATTCCAGTAAAGAGCATGTAACTTGGTTGTGGGTACATCCCCAGTAGGGAGTGTGCAGGAGGCAGTTAAGTCAATGTTTCTCTCTCATCGATGTTTCTAACTCTCTATCCCTCTCCCTTCCTCTCTGTAAAAAAAAAAAAAAAAAAAAAAATCAATAAAATTTATTTTAAAAAACTCAGGGAAAGGTGTTGGAAGATGTTTGAATTGAATCATAGTAAACTGGCTGATTTTGTACTAGCAGATGTTATTTCAAGGTGACCCCAAGTGATGCTATATGGATTGTCTTTTGACTCTGACCATGGAGGGTATTGAAATCTTTCAAGAAATTGAAGGGAACATCAAGACTTGTATAACACCTGGGGGTACCTGAGAAAATGAGAAAGACTACTTTACATGAAAACCAAATCATATATAATAAAAGGCTAATATGTAAATTGTTCCCTTGAAATAGAAACTAAATCCTACATAATAAAAGGCTAATATGCAAATTGTCCTCTTGACTGGGAGTTCAACCAGGGGGTAGGGCCAGCTGGCCAACTGCCTGTGGTCCCTTCCCCCAGCTGGCCCAGCCTGATTGGCTGTGATTGAGACAGCTGGCTGGACCCCACCGGTGCATGAATTTGTGCACTAGACCTAGTAAAATAATATTGGGTGTAGGGAGGCATAGGTTTCTACTACCTTTAATAAACCCAATCTAGAGAAGCCCTTGAACACTGGGACCCAGAACCAAGAGGAGATGGAGCAACCTCAGTAAGTGCCAGATTTACATTCCAAGGTAAGACTTGAACAATGTCAGACAGGCGGCAATCCTGAGACCAATATAGGGGCCAAGCATGTACTGCCATCAGAACTTCAAACCAGAGACCCTGCCAAGGAAGAGAAGTTTCTCTGAGTTCTAGCAGCATCACAGGATAGAGAGAGGGAAGACAAGAGCTTATAACAGAATGCTACTTTAAAAAAAACCCACGTTGTTCAATGTTACCTTGTTACCTAGTTCTTCTCAATTATTTTTTATGCATGGGTAGATATTCTTTTTTTATACTTGAAATAATATTTTGAAACATATTATTATGCTTTTGTTTTTGGTACTTCCTAATTTTTTGTTTTACATTACTCCTCTTCAACTAGAGCTCTTTATTACATCTGGGATGATTACTATTGTTATAATTAAAAAAGAAAAAGTCAGTAATCAGAGTTTGGCTTGGGATTCCAAAATTAGGTTCTTAAGATCAATTTCAGTAAGGATATACTTGAATTTAGTTTTCAATTTCAAGAGCCAGGTGAGAGATTAAGAGAGAGAATGGTTTTGGTTTTGTGTTTTGCTTTTATTTCACAATCTATCCTTTAAATGTCAAGAAACAAATTCTGGAAGGCTGAGAATAGAGTGTCTACCAAAAACTTATAAATATGAAGAATACAGGAGATGATAGGGGGACAGTTTTCTAGTCCCAGAAAGGAAACCAAAAAATAACAAAATCTTCCTTAGCTGTGGCGTCTTAGATTGCTGGGCTGTAATAACAAAATACGATAGACTGGTGGCTAAACAACAGCAATCTAGTTATCACAGTTCTCAGGCTGGGAAGTGGGAGATCAAGGTGTGATCCAACTGAGCTCTTGGTGAGGACCTTCCTCCTGGCTTGGCGGTTGCCTTCTCTTTGTGTCCTCACATGGCCAAAAGAGAGAATAATTAAATTAAACTTCTAGCATTTTGTGAGTTTTTTGTATAACACTTTTATTCTTCTGACATTTTATCTGTTAATTTATAATAGGGACAGAATGTGTGACTTATATTTTTATAAATTTATTTTTTAATTTATGATTAGTAATCCTATCTAATAGAAGAGTAATATGCAAATTGGCCATTGCTTCGAAACACAAGAGGGCTGCCCCCATGTGGTCAAAGATCCTGCCCTCATGTGGACAAAAGATGGCCACCACAAGATGGCCAGCAAGGGAAGGGCCGATGGGAGGTTACAGACCCTGCAAGGGAGGGCAGTTGTGAGCAATCAGGCCAACAGGGGACAGCATTTGGGAGGGACTAGGCCTGCAAGGGAGGGTAGTTGAGAGTGACTGGGCCTGCAAAGAAGGGCAGTTGGGGGAGACCCAAGCCTGCAGGGGAGAGCAGTTCAGGGGGTACCCATGTTTGCAGGGGAGGGCAGTTAGGGGTGACCAGGCCTTCAGAAGAGGGCAGTTAGGATGACTGGGCCTACAGGGGAAGGCAGTTAGTGGCAATCAGGCTAGCAGGGGAGCAGTTAGGCATGAATCAGGGTGTCAGGGAAGTGGTTAGGAGGTGATCAGGCTGGCAGGCAGAAGCAGTTAGGGGCAATCAGGAAGGCAAGCAGTTGGGATCCAGCAGTCCTGGATTGTGAGAGGGAAGTCAGACATCCCTTGAGGGGTCCCAGATTGGAGAGGGTGCAGGCTGGGCTGAAGGACATCCTCCCTCCTCCCCCATGCATGAATTTTGTGCACCAGGCCTCTAGTCTTTTCATAAATTTTATAAAGCTATTAAGCATTTTATTTCATTGACTATTTTATTTTGACTTCCAAGCACACTTTTAAAATTAAAAATATAATAACATCAATACTGGTTTTTAGTTTTACATAAAATAAATACCAAAAGATTTATGTCACAATTTCACTCCCTTATAAGAATCACTTCTTAGGAGGAATCACTCTATATTCCTCATTTTGAATAAAAATATAATTAACTGCATCACAGTAAAAAGAAAAATATCAACTGGGAAAAGGCAAAAGACTGATATCTAAAGAAGAATATATAGTTTTGTTTTGACTTATTATTCCCATTAATTAGGCTATCTTATAACCATAAAAATATAAATATTAACTTATAGAAAACTGATAGCAATTCAAATTAATTTTGTCCAATAACATTGCAAATGAATTTCATTCTGTAGATGAGTAAATGATTTCTGTGTAGTCAAAAAGGTCAAAACACAAGGTTTTAAAATTCAATTTAACAATCTTATTCTGGTATTTCAAATATATTTCTGCCTAACCAGTAGATATTTAAATTAGTATTAGTATTCTTCTGGTTCCCTCATTAATTAACTAAATCAATCTTTGACACTTGCTAATTTTATATTTATAGAAGAATCATGTTTTTATTTTTTTGAAAATTAAAATTTGATAAGCATTAAATTTGGTGAACAAGCACAGTTTTAGAGAAATTAAAATCTGCATTTTAACAAAATTAAATCACAATAAATGAATTAAAAACTCACCTCATTTGTTTCACAGGATTAGTCAACCAGCATGGGAATTTTTATATTCAAGAGATCAGTGTCTTTTCCATGCTATCTCTTCATCTTATCTCCCAAGAATGTCTACATACTGGACACAATCTCATTAGCTGACTTCCCCCAAGAGATGTACAGAGATCTTTTACAACTTGTGTGTGTCACAGATGTTTATTTAGGAAAACGAATGGACTTGTAAAAAAATGAGAAAATGACAGGCTTAAGAAATCCCCAAATTATTTCCATCATCATCATTTTTTCTACAGTCCTCAACTTCCTTCTGACCTAGTGATAGGCAGTCCTATTAGACTGTTTACTTTTATATGAACTTTGAAATTCATAAAAACTATCCGTAGACAAAGGGTGTGTGGTCATCCTTCTACAGGAAGTTCTTCTGTAAAAGCCCATGTTCTATAAAAGTCATCAGCGTTGAACAGTGAGTGTCTGATCTGAGAATATCCAATCTTGCACCATAATCACTTCTCCAGGGACCCTGACGTGGAACAGTTACAGTTGCTGTCAGGTGAGAGTGGATTTTCTCCCAACACAGTCAAAAGATGAGAGCCCAAGTGGAGTCCTCTCGAGTTAGGAGTCCAGGAGAGCTGCCTCTCCTTCAGTATCGGAGAATCAGCCTTGCATCACAACCTTGAAGCAAGGAAGTGTATTTTCCTCACTCATCAGAGCGAGAAAAATCCTGAGGAAATAGCATAAATTAATATGAAAAAATTATCCTGCCAGAGCAAAATCAGGAATAAAGATCTGACAGACATCGACTCTCTTAAATTATATAAATGACAAACTATCCCTCAACGTTAGGTCCTTGCTAAGCCCTGCCCAAATTACAGATTCATGAATGATTTGATCAAATTGTGTTTGTTTCTTTGTAAATAAGTGACTGAAGCCAGAAAAAGTGACTAGTTGTTCAAACCATAGGAAGCCATTTGTATAGAACTTGCCTAGAAATGCTAATTCACTGGGTTGAATTCCATATATGTCTCTGTGAAGCCTGGGAAACAAATAAGGGGAGCTCATTCACAGACTTAGGTTTCCATAAACAACATGACAGAGAAAAGGATGAGCTGCTGATGTTTTTCCATCTCACCCTGTGAACATTTCACTCTGGAAATTATCCCCGGGCTAAGGTCTCTGGGCTCACCATAATTAGATTGTTTCTCAAGGAATGCAGCTTCGTTGGTGCTTACTTGGTTACTGTTGACACTGCAGATGCAGGCTGCCCAGGGAAAGCATACTTCACACAGATCTCGAGACAATACCAAATATGTACCTGCTGCCATGCCAGCTTCCAGTTCCAAAACGCCAAATCCAAGGGGAAGTATTTCAGATATATCTACACTCTAAGTCACCTCCTTAAATTTACCATAATTGAAGTGAATAAAGGAAACACATGGAATAATCCTCTATAACTATTCAAACAGGATTCTGTCAATATTTACTGTTTTTGCTGGCCACATTTGAATACGATATTTGTTTCCTACTTTATTTCCCATAATCCATGAACCCTTTCTAGTAGGGGGCAGTGAACACTGTAATTTCCTTGTTCTGGGATGTATGGCTAAAGATATTTATGTAATTTTTCAATCCCACCAAATTTAGTAGGTCAATTAGCATCTCCATGATCATCCAGAAAAGTATTGTGCGTTTTCAATGCAATAGTAAGAGTAGAACATCCTTAAGAATCTTTGGAGCCCTGTTATTTAACTGAAATGAGGTGGTCAAGCAGGCATTAAGATTTTTAAAGAATCTTCCCTCTGTTTGAAATGTTTTGTGAGCAACAGTCTTAAATCCTTTTAAAGTATTAACAAAGAGTGTAGACATTCCCCCTGGATTTGATCTTCTCCAGAAGCCATTTTCCAATTTAGTAATTGTTTTAGAGAAATAATTTTATTTCAAAACCAAAATCCTGACTCCACCTAACTAGGGTCCCATTTCTTTCATTTTCAATAATATTTTCCTTTAAGGTTTGCTGACAGCCGCCTCAAGGTGTTCCAGGCCTCCACTAACACTCTACTTCAGACCCTTTGGCTTTCGGTCTCCTTCACACCACTCTGACCTGGTCCCACAGTTCCAAAGCCATTGCCACAAGTTCAGGTTTTTGTTATGGCAACATTCCACTCACAGGTACCAAAATTAGTAGCAATTATCTATTGATACGTACATAACCCCAAAACTTAGTGGCTTAAAGTCACAACACTTATTTATTTTGTTCGTGAATCTGTAACTTGGGCAGGGCTTAGCAAGGACAACCTGTCTCATGGGATCATCTGATGTAACTTGACTGGCCACTGGAGAACCTGCATCAGGATAATTTACTCACATGGTTGGCATTTTGATGCTGTTCATTGGCTGGGAGTTCAGCCGGGATCAAAGGCTAGAAGTTTCTGTTCTCCACATAGGCCTCTCCTTCCTAAGCACCATCTTTTGGCTTCCTGACAGCATGGCAGCTTGGTTCTGAGATTAAGCAAGAGAAAAAAAAAATAGTAGTGCATGGTATTTCTATACCCTAACCTTGAGAATCATAGTATTCACCTATACTACACTCTATTATTTGAAGTAGCCAAGAAGTTTGAAAGGGGGAAAATATATAAACTCCAGCTCTTGATGGAGCTTTGAAGTCACAAGGTTTTATAAGAATACTAGAGGCCCAGTGTATGGATTCGTGCACGGGGCTGGGGGGGGTGACCATCAGCCCAGCCTGGGACCCCTTGAAGGATCCGTTTAGGCCCAATCCTACCAGGCCATTCACCCTGGATCGGGCCTAAATGGGCAGTCAGACATCCTTCTCACAATCCAGGACTGCTGGCTCCCAACTGCTCCCCTGCCTGCCTTCCTCATTTCTCCTAACTGCTTCTGTCTGCCAGCCTGATCACCCTCTAACCGCTCCCCTGCCAGCCTGATTGATACCTAACTGCTCCTCTGCCAGCCTGTCTGTCCTTAACTGCCCATCCTGCAGGCCTGGTCACCCCCAACAGCCCTCCCCTGGAGGCCTGGTCACCCCTAACTGCCTTATCCTGCAGCCTGATCACCCCACAACTGCTCTCCCCTGCATACCTGGTCCCTCCCAACTGCCCTCCTCTGCTGGTCATCTTGCCTCCTCCTTTCTCCAGCTCCATGGCTGCTGCCATTTTTGTTGGGATTTATTTATCTTCTATAATTGAAACTTTGTAGGATTGAGGGGAGGCCTGGGCTGGCCAGGGTGCAGAAAGCTTGTCTTTCTTCATTGCTGGGGAAACCCAAGCTTCCCTCCTGCATTCTCCATGGCTGTAGCCATCTTGGTTGGGGTTAATTTGCATACTTGCTCCTGATTGGCTGGTGGGTGTGACTTGTGGGTATAGCGGAGGTATGGTCAAATTGCATATTACTTTTTTATTAGGTAAGATGTGCACCTATCTTTGGAAAATGAAATCTGTTAAGCTAAGTAAAACAGGATTGCATAAAGAAATTAATATTTAGGGGGATATTTTTATCACTGATGGAGATGAAAAAAGAGAGTCTCAAAAACAATGGGGAGTCATTAGAATTCTGAGCAATAGAGGCAAAGGGGTGATAGAACCATATTTTTCTGTAGAAACAATCACTCTAACAATATGGGGAATATGGACTTCAGATAGGTTTCTATAGGAGGAAGAGCTCACTAGAAAATAGTGCCAGAGCTGAGATAAGAAATAAGAAGGCCTGAACTAAGATATTAGCAGTGAAAATTATTAAATATAAGTACTTGGTGGAAAGCAGCATGGTACATGGCATAAAAAAAGACAATGAAGATTTGTTAAGCAGAACTGGAAGTTTGGTAGGACTCTTAGCTATTTTAACAAGGGGAAAATGTAAAACATAATTTTAAATAGCTGTTTCAGATGACATAAGCTTTGAATATAATATTCCCTTGAAAGGAAAGAAATGACATGGCACAATCTAAAAGTGTATTTTTATGTACTTAAAATCTATAAGTTAAAAAAAAACGCTTAAATATATAAAACTGTTTACACATTTTTTCTCAAGGAGAAGACAAGTATATATTTTAAAAACTACCTAATCACCAAACCAGGAGCTTATTATGAATACTATGAAGTTTTTTAATAGTTACTCTTATAGATTACCAACGTCATTAATTGGAAGTCTTTTATTTTTTTTACAGAAATAACTATGAAGTTTTGACCAATATCAACAGCAACAAAAAAACAGGTAGGCTGAAAAGAAGTACCTTCAGTATATGGGATGTTTTTCTAGTATTGTACCATAATATGTTGGAGATGTCTAAATGTTCCTTGTTTAAAGAAGAAACCAGGAAGTTGGCAGTGGCCATCACCTCTTGCCTGTAATGAGATATCAAGGTCATGAAACACTGATGTGCACACTTCCTGATCATCAGGCTCTCAGATATACAAGTTGTGGTTAAGTGCTATTTCCTTAGCAACCCTCATGATCCAGAGCTGTAAATTCTTCCCAATAGAGAGAAGATGCTGACCACCGCATTGTAGTGCCCTAAAATATTGTTGTACAGATTATTTGCAGATTTTACCAGTTGAATACTTATTTAACTTTAGATTGTTTTTCAGAATTATATTGACTTGAAAATCATCCGGCTGAATGCATATCAATTAGATCTCTAATATTCTGCATGGAAGAACCACTCAGAAGTAAATAATTATAATGCACTCTGTATAGAGTACATTTTATTTGTAATACTTCCGTGTTGAAAATAAATTGACTTAATTTATTAGCCAGTTTTGCTCAACTTCTGTTAAGCCATACCCCATCAGTTCATGTGATTTAAAAAGGCGACGCTTTCTGTAGTTTGTATTTCAAAGGAATATTTCTCCAATTGTAAAATTACAAAACTGAATAAAAACAGTATGTTCATTCTTGGTTTTGAAGAAATAGAAATAGGAAAAGGAAAAGCAGAAAGAAAATGCTGAAACTGAGAACACACTATAAAAAAATCCATATTACTCTATAAGTACCTGTGGTTGGGATTTTTTCATTATAGAGATGCAAGAGGCTTAGTGCACAAAATTCAGCCCAGCTTGCACCCTCTCCAATCTAGGACACCAGTAGCATTGGGCCTAAATGGGCAGTCGGACATCCCTCTCACAATCTAGGACTGCTGGCTCCCAACCACTCACTTGCCTGCCTGCCTGATTGCCCCTAACCTCTTCTGCCTGCCAGCCTGATCACCCACTAACCACTACCCTGCCAGCCTAATTGATGTCTAACTGCTCCCCTGCCAGCCTATTTGCCCTCAACTTCAATCCTCTGCTGGCCTGGTCACCCCTAACTGCCCTTCCCTGCAGGCTTGATTGCCCCCAACTGCCCTCCCTTGCAGGCCTGGTCCCTCCCAACTGCCCTCTCCTATAGGCCTATTCCTCCCCCCCAAAAAACCCCTCCCCTGAAAGCGTGGTCATCCCTAACTGCCTTTCCCAGGCCTGGTTCCCCCTAACTACTCACCCCTACAGGCCTGGGTACCCCCCAACTGCCCTTCCCTGCAGGCCCACTCACCCCCAACTTCTCTCCTCTGCCGACCTGGTCACCAAGCTTCCCTCCCCTGCAGGCTTGATCACCCCCAACTGCCCTCCTTACAGGCCTGGTCTCTCCCAACTGCCCTCCTCTGCTGGGCATCTTCTGATGGCTATCTTCTGTCCACATGGGGGCAGGATCTTTGACCACATGAGGACAGCAATCTTGTGTGTTGGAGTGATAATCAATTTGCATATTACTCTTTTATTAGATAGAAAAGAGGCCTGGTGCATGGGTGGGGGCCAGCTGGTTTACCCTGAAGGGTGTCCTGGATCAGGGTGGGGGTTCCCTTGGGGCATGGGGCGGTCTAGGCAAGGGGCATGTGGTGGTTTGCAGGTCAGCCACACCTGCCAGTGACCCAAGTGGAGGCCCTGTATCTGGGATTTATTTATCTTCTACAATTGAAACTTTGTAGCCTCGAGTGGAGCTAAGCCTTCTGCTCACTCTGTGGTGGCAGCTATTTCTGTTGGGGTTTATTTACCATCTATAATTGAAACTTTGTAACCTGGAGAGTAGGCCTAGGGCTGCAGAAGCTTGGCTTCTCCATCACCGGGGACAACCCTAGCCTCTTCTTTCTCCAGCTCCATGCTGCCACCATTTCTGTTGGGATTTTGCATCTTCTATAATTGAAACTTTGTAGCATTGAGTGGAGGTCTAGGCTGGCAAGGGCAGGCGGAAAGCTTGGGTTCCTTCATTTCCAGGAAACCCAAGCCTCCTTCCTGCTCTCAGTGGCCACAGCCATCTTGGTTGAGGTTTATTTGCATATTTGCTCCTAATTGACTGGTGAGCATGGCTTGTGGGTGTAGCAAAGTTGCAGTCAATTTGCATATCGCTCTTTTATTAGATAGGATTTTCTTACCAGAAGATTTCTATTCAGGCTATTACTGATTCCCCCACTGCCCTCTCCTCTTTTCCCTTTCTTTTTGTTATTAATTGGAAAGTGTTAAGTACTTTAAAGAAAGTTGCTTTGCTGCCACCTTTGCTATAATTCAGATGATCCATAAGCCAAGACATGCTGTAAATGGATGATTATCAGTTTCTCTAATGTCCCACTTGTTGTTTCTATAGAGCCAAGCACTTGGATTTCTAGAGGGTTTGGGGGAGTGTGAGGAATTTACCTATGAGTAGACACAAATCCAAAATCTTTGGGAATTAAACCTATTTTAGAAAAGTTGTGAGTGATACTTCAATTGTGGTTTATAACCCACACAATTTTTTTCACTGCTGTTGTGCTTCTTTACAAATAATTTCTATCAAAATATGTATTTAAATTTTAAAGAATTAAAACATCTCACAAGATAGGTTATTCCATTCATTTTCTTTCCCATTGTGGGAATTACAGGATGAGCCAAACTATGAGTCTTCTAGGAAATTAATATCCACTCAAAAAATGGTTTAGGATTATACCTGACACAACTGTGATATTATTTGTGTTCTGCTTTTGGCTTCCTATAGAGCAACTGAAAGATAACAAAAACAACAATAATGAATTGCACCAAGATAAAAACCCTCATGAATTGTAAAAAACTTTACTCAAATGCTAGTAGAATGAGCAAAGAGTAAAGTAAGGTCATAAAAAATATTAACTTTGTCATTGGCGCTTTGTACTCAATAGTTGCTCATTAAATATATGATGAATGAATATAATTGTAAAGAGGAAATCACTTGGAATCACAGTTAAGAACAGTTGTGAAGATATATAAAAAACTCTTGGGGATCCCCTTCAATATAAATGTATGAGATTTGGGAGAGAATATGCCTCAGCTGGTGATGGAAAAAGATTTTCAAATGCCTATCATCACTAACGCAACCCCTTATCTCCTCAAAGGCTGATGAGCTTGGGTAAACATTCCATTTGTATTCCAAGGCTTATATGAGCTTATTTACTATCTCAGTAGGTTAATAGTGATGTAACTACGTTCTAACCAAACATAAAAACATTCACAATTGAGATTTACCTGATGGTCCCTGGTGAGTAATCCAGCAATCTCTGCTGTGGCACAAGATTGTGATACATGTTTGTGAACTGACTGATCAGATAGCATCTGCTTTGCAATGCCTCAAGGGAATTTTTTTTTCCACCTTGGGATTGGAGAAATAATAAAAAGAATTGTATGTGTTGTACTGAAATAAAACATGAATTGTCTACGGATGGATTTACTAAACAATTAACTCAAGAACACGAGTAACATATTACAGTGTGTTCAACACAGGTATAACTCTTTTTAATCACTAATCCCTTCCCCTAAGGGATGGTAAGCAACTCCAAACACCAACGACAGAAGCCAATTCCACTTCTCAGAGCTGAACTCCTTCTGCAGCGTCTCCAAAGCAAGTTCTTTCCTTAATGGTCTCATTCTCATTCTTGACTAGTTGACTCTAGAAGCATTCGACTATCTTTACTCTTCTCAATATCCAGTCAACACAGTCAAGAAAATACGTATTACCTGCTACTATGAACTACAGAATAACTCTTTGCTCATGCTCTTATTGCTGCCACAACCTCTCTTGACCCCTCTGTTTCCATGAGGACTTTGGTAGTTTCCCTCTGACAGGTAGTTCTCCTTCTTATGTGCTATGCTTACTTTTGTTTTTACTTTGAACTATGGGCTATAATAAAAAGCTTCCTTAGTGATAAAATGTCCTTTTACTGTTTAACAAATTTCTCCCTTCAAAGCATCAGACAGATAGTAAGACTTGGTATTCTAAATCTTGCTACCAGGAGACAATCTAATTCCTATGTGTATTGATTCTTTCAGAGTTCTGAACAATGTACTTCATTCCTTTTCTGAAAACATGCTGCTATTCATTCTTTCCTTATATATCTATTTTCCTAAGGGTGAGTATCCAGTAAAATTTAATAAGTGAGTGAATGGAGTGAGCAGGTAAGCTAATCATTGTTCACAAAAGATTAGTCTCCGTTGGGGCATCCAAATAGACACTCATGAGGAAATGGACCCTGATATTTGGTTGATAGGCTTACCTTTCAGTAGTCAAGAGCATTAACAAAGGTCATCCAGAATAAACTCAGTTTGAGTCACAATATGTATCATGAAAGGAATGATTTTTAGAACCCAAGTTGTCTATAGCTTGCACATCCAATCTAATAAAAGAGTAATATGCAAATTGACCATCACTCTAATACACAAGATGGCTGCCCCCATGTGGACACAAGATGGCCATCACAAGATGGCTGGCAGGGGAGGACAGTTGTGGGCAATCAGACCGGCAGAGGAGGGCAGTTGGAAGGGACCAGGCCTGCAAGGGAGGGCAGCTGGGGGAAATCAGGCCTGCAGGGGAGGATAGGGGCCCCCAGGTCTGCAGGGGAGGGCAGTTGGGGGTGACCAGGCTGGCAAGGGAGGGAAATTAGGGGTTACAGGGCCAGCAGGAGAAGGCAGTATGGGGGTGACTAGGCCTGCAGGGGAGGGCAGTAAGGGACAACCAGGCTGGCAGGGGAGGACAGTTAGGGGTGACCAGGCTGGCAGGGGAGTGGTGAGGGGGTGATCAGGCTGGCAGGCAGAAGTGGTTAGGGGCAATCAGGCAGGCAGTCAGGCAGGCAGGCAGGCAGGCAAGTGGTTGGGTGCCAGCAGCGCTGGATTGTGAGAGGGATGTCCGACTGCCCATTTAAGCTCATTTCTGGTGGGATCAGGCTAAATGGGCAGTTGGACATCCCTTGAGGGGTCCCAGATTGGAGAGGGTGCAGGCTGGGCTGAAGGACACCCCCAACCCCCACGCATAAATTTTGTGCACTGGGTCTCAAGTATTGTGCTAAGAGCCTGAATGAAGAAGGTATAGAAGAGAAAGGATCTTCTGATGGTGATTTGAAAATTGGGGGTAGCTGTGAATGATGAGATATATCACTGTCAATAATGGCAGCTTCTCAGACTTGAAGTACATATTGTTCCTCTAAGAATATTCTGCTGAATTTCAGTAACATTTAAATGATGCATTGTGTCAGTTAGGATTGTTTATTCAGCTGGCCATCTTCAACTTTTTTTTAAGACTGTATTTTTAGAATAGTGTTAGGTTTATGATACCAGTTTTTAAAAAGGAAAATAATGCATGTAAAATAATATAACAAAAAGTATGTTTGGGGGATTCTTGAAGATAAGTATTGCCCAGGCTCCTCACCTGTTCAAATGGAAGTGGTGTTAGTAGAATAATAGCCCAAACTGAAGAAGCATAGGTTCTTTTTTTTTTTTTTTTCTTTTCTATTTTCCTTTCTGGAAAGGAAGAATTTATAACGGCTTTAGGAAGTGGCAAGAGTAAACATTGTATCTTATAATTAAACCTAAGGATCTAAATTTTGCAGTGTTATGACTGTTGGAATCATGTATATTGAAAGCATTTCGATAGCACTTATTCTGGATGCTTTCTAAATATATAAAGTTAATAAGTCAGATCTAATTAATTGCTCCTCTCATAGTTTTTAAACTTGTATTTGTTTCTATTAAGGCAGGCCCTTTACCTTTTTTCTTTGTTCTCATGATCACAGTTAATACTTTGGTACTAGAGTAACAGCTTGCACACAAAGTGCCAATGTGTTCAACAGTGAATCAAAAATGTAACTACTTGAACCCCATCATTTCCACTTCCCATTCTGTAAGGCTTGATTCAATCCACATTTCCTTGGTAAAGACTTCTCTGACCATCCAAGGAGTCTTTCGAATACTTATTCTTTTTCTGCATACTTTTCATTTGGCGCTTCCAAACTTACCCATAAATAAAAAGATGCCTTATTCTTCCACTTAGTTCGTAGACCCTCTCTAATTCATTCCCCCACCCTCAGAGGAGAGTGTGAACACAGTCCCCACCAACACAAATTATGCAGTCGAGTATCCCAGATTTGGGGAAATCACAGGGGTCAGCACATCCCAAGTACAAGGGATAAGCCTCCACCTGAAAGACCACCTTCCTGATCACAGCATCTCCCCTGCCAAGTAAGTATGGATCTCTCGTTCATTTATACATAGCAGCCTGCAGGTGGCTTCAGGATAGTAGCTTCCAACAGTTCAAGTGCACAAAGGTTTAAAATGGGGAGAGGAAAGATGAAACTAATAGTGTTGAGTTTCATTTTATTTGTATACTGTTGATCTGCCCACTAGCTCGGCCTATTATTGTAACTGTTACATCTCTAATTTTGATTAGCAAATTCTGGATATTTTGTATTATCAGAAATGAACTAAATATGGCTACAAAGCTGAGTAGTAAAAATCATTGATATGTATATTGTTATTAATATGAGGTATTTGGTTCTTACTTGTCATTATTAAAATCAACTAAATTGCTGAGTAATTTTACCACAGAATAAGGTAACATGTTAATGTTTTTTGTGTAGTTTAACAGTATATTTTGCGGAAAGGTTTTATTTTGCCGCAGATGGCGATCAATAGGACCACAGGCTAGATGAGGCCAAGAAGCCTCAGTATGTATCTTTCTCCAGGGTGGTCTAGTCTAAATTGCATCTCAACTTCTTTAGGAAAAGAGAATATTAGCCTATTAGGTTGTATGCTGTAATTCTTTTGGACTTCATTCATTACTCATCAAATCTAATCCAATTTCTTCATGCTGTAGTTGCAGAAAAGAAACCACTTAAAAACATGTTAGGCAAAATAAATACTTTATTGTTTTATTTTTTTTTTTTTTTTTTTTTTTTAGAAATCAGCCTTTGTGTGATAATTCAAACATTTATAAACCTTTTAGTTTTCCAAAGAATATTGTTAACATTACGACCACTTTTAATTAAAATTCCACACAAAGAAATAGACTAGGAATTGAAAATTATAAATGCCAAGGGAATAATTCTAGTAACATTTGGTTGTTAACTTACATATTTACTTATTAACACATTCACCAAAGAGGCAGCCATCTTCCTCTTCCCCTCTCCCCCACAAAAACAGTTTTCAATGGTTGAACTGAACCAAAACCATCTACTGTAAGGAGAACAAATCTAAATTATTTCCATTTTGAAAAAAACAAAAACAGCTTATTTATTTCTACCCATTCAAGTCATAAGCCCCGTTATTTTTGGAAATTCTCTATTTAGTCTAAAAAACAGAAGAATAAACATCTCCTTACAATAAAGAAGTCTGGACAATGCAAAAAGTACATAGTGTTTAATATAAGACACATTTCCAAAAGAAAAATAGTACATAAGCTATAACAAAATTACATTTGTCTTGGATAAAGTAACAATGCTTACAGTGTAAGAACATTAAGTAGTTGCAGGAAACCTCATATAAGAATTCTATTTTACTGCTATTAGTAACTTCCTCAAGAACTAAGAGCAAACTTTCACAACAGAACAACTTTTCTTCTTGAAAGAGATACTAATTAACAGCAGTAGAGGGAAAAATCATTGGTTGTTTCAAGCTCTCAAAAAACAAATCAGTTATTGCACAGTAAATACCTCATAGAGGTCAGTGTTTAAGGAAGCTAGTCTAAAGAAATATGTTATTTATATGTTGGTTAAATCTGGAAGTTTTCAAGTTTTAAAATTAATTCTACATAGGGAATCCATTGGAAAATATTGACATACAAATAAATATTAGGCTTTCTGAATAGCTACAGTTTAGGAGAGAAATAAAGTCAGCAAAGTGCCCAAGTTTCTATGTATGTTTTTTAAAAAGATATGCATAGAAGAAATAAACATAGTACACTGTATACAGCAGCCCAGCTCAGCAGCAAGTATCTTCTGAAGCACAAATAACACCTCCACCAGTGTATAACTCCAACATTATTCCGCTAATATGAACCATGCCAACCTTGGGGGGAAAAAGGAAAACATCAAAATCTTTCAAATATTATTACTAAAAGGTTATTTAAAAGTGAAATTAGAATGTGTGATTTCTACACATCTTCCTGAGAGCTAATTCTTTTTTATCCCTGGCTTTGAAAAAGGCCCTGTTAGTTATTTTATGAAATAGTTTATAAAACTATTTTTTCCTATTTTCTACAGCTGAAATTTTTATATTTTACATTATGTATTTATATTATAAATATTTATATATTTTTATATATTTTTTCAAATTATATATTAGTTTCTCACATTCTACTGAATGAATATTTTTAGTTCTGGCATTATTCTACTGAACAGTATTACTGACTTTGGCATTCGAGTATTACTATTAATCTATATTTTATAAAATGTAACACTAGAGTTATGAGACAAAATTAAAGTTCTTCATTTTAATACTTAAAACACATGAAACAATTCTATATATTCTGACATGACTATGGAACTATGGGAAACATTGATTTAAAAGTCAAAAATTGAGAAAGATACTAAGAATTTGTGATTAATTCTCAAAATCGTGGTCCATAAATTATACATCTAAAATACCTTTATAACTAATGCAATTAAAATAAGACTCAGGTTTAAAGGTCCTGATTTCCCCAATTCCAGAATTGTCTACTGTAATGAAATTTCAGTAAAATGACATAATACAGAATGGGGCGAAAGTAGGTTTATAGTTGTATGATAATCACAGAGGTAAAATCTTGTATTATTTTCCATATGAACAGTTGTAAAGTTACTTCTGTCCCACTCTGTGTAACAATCCCTTGGAGGTTAGTATTATAATATTTTGACTACATTTCAAAAGGGGCTGAATGGGGCTTTTACATTGTAAGATTATTAATATAGTTCATACATTCTGAAAATTAAAATTTCTTAGAGAAGCAGACCTGTGTACTAAGAAAACAAAGCAATAAAAACTACTTTATATTTATCCAACGAACATCAGTAAATTTACCTATTTATTCCATTTAATGACTATCTTGCTTAGAATTTGATGCTTTACTTGAAGACACTGCTGCCAGAAGTCCACTCACAATTTCCCGTCTAATTTCCCCAACAATAGAATCTTTAATCTAGAATAGAAACAGAAAATAAGAATTTAGCACTGTAACTGTCATCCCTTTCTTGTTTTCAGAAGAACGTAAATAGCATTTCATTTCTGTAATCGCCTAAACCATGAGGAAAGCGGCACATTCATGTGAAACTTGATGCAATACGAAGGGAGAGGACAATCACATTCATCTCTCCTCTAGCTCGGACCCGACTTCTAGGTCTGGTAGACAAAAGTTCAGACAGCTGCATTATGAAATATTACATGTCCTAAGTTGAGAACATTAAAAAATGTTATTTCACAGATTAAAAATAATCTTTTAAATAATTTGCTTCATGTCACAAAATAACCTGGAAGGAGTGATTAAATGTTAGATTCACTTGTATGTTTCTGATTAATGTCCACCTTGGTATCATAGTCAACAGGATGCTCAAGTGTCCTCATTGTTATGAAAATCCATTAGTACCAAAACAATATACAGGATTATGGTCTCAAAGTGGAATATCTAAGGATAAGTGATATATTGTTCTAAATGTAACATCCATGCTTTAAGTGGAAAGAAATGACCATTTAGCACAGATTACTTTAAAACATGAATGACCATAAACTCTAAAGAAATAATTCTAGTTGTATGGTATGTTTGTCACCTGTCTAAAACTTTAGCTTCAAGAAAGATATACATTTCATTTTTATTAGTGGAAAGGACAAATAAAACTATGGCAATGACAATTTCATCAAGATTTTCTTCTCCAGATGCCTAAACACTACACAGACCTATCCGTGCCTTTTTCTCTCTTATGATATAGCATCACCTCCAAATAGCCCTCTGTAAAGACTTTAAATGTGTACTTCCTGAAATAAACTGATAATGCTCTCCTAAATTAGCACTGGAGACACTCTCACCCAGCTTTTAAAAATTCTACATTTCCACAGTTTCCTGCCAGCCTGATCTATTTCCTAAAATGTTTCTAAGTACATCCTGAACTCATTCCAAATGAAGTCTTTCCAAAAGTAGCTCTGAATTAATCTGTCATGCAAAACTGGCACAGCCCACCGGTGTGGCTCATGAGTGGCTGGTGGTAAGGGCAAATGCCTGGACTGTGGGCTCAGTGGGGGGTGTTCAGGAGGCAGCCAAACAATGATTCTCTCTCCTTCATTGATGGTTCTCTCTCTCTTCCTCTCCCTTTCTCTCTGAAATCAATAAAAATATATATATTTTTAAAGTCTGGTACATGCACAATATATAGATTTACACACAAGTATACATAGAAACAAATGCTCCATAGCTATCAACCATCTTCACAGGAATATATCCAAATAAATATGAGTTTCTCATTCTGTTTTCTACCAATATTCTAAACTTTAAGCATCACCAAAAGTTTTTGAAGTTCATAGCATTTCAGATTCATTTTTTAAACAAATACACATAAGACACAAATATTTTGAAAACCAGAATCTCTTAGCCACAATATGAAGCATAAACACAATGTGTGCTGAATCAAAACCACTGCACACCTGTATTTACAGAAGACAATAAGCAGCAGAGTCTTTCCAGTTCCCTTGTCTAATGCAATAATGCAATTTTATTAAATCTTGTCATTCTTCAACATTCAAAAGACAAACTTGTCAAAGAGTATTATTTACAAACCAAAAATGTGTGCCAGCATATCTGGGGAGTATAGGCATTACTGGAGTAAAGCAAAAAGTCCCCATCATCAAGGATGTCATCATCTAGATATCATTATCCTAAAATACTACAAGAAAAGGTAATTTGTTAATTCACTAATGACATAAGAACAGAAAAAATTTTGAAAAATGAAAGAGCACTTTGGGGTAAAAGAAGAGAAAATAAAAAACATCTCAGAGAACAGCAGACTTTAATGTAGCAGATCATAAAAAAGGAAAGATGATTTCAGAAGACAATAGAAAACTGTAGCAAAAGCACCCTGGATAAGAAGGTGCAGGCCAAAAGGAGCCTGGCTGACAAGCTAGCTAGTTCCTGCGAGGGAGCGGAAATAAGGAAATTAGAATAGAAAGGATGAGGTCAAATGGAAAGTGAATATGAGCTACTTCAGGGGAAGGGTTTGGCCTCATTTATCAATGTATCCTGGCATAAAATAAGTGCTCAATAAATGTTTGAATGAATCAATGACAGAGCAAGAGAGTCAGAGGGAGAGAGGGAAAGAGCGCAAGAGTGAGAGACCATATCACACACAAAAGGAAACAAAGTAGGGAAAAAAGGGACTACAGACTAGCACTGAAAACAATCAAATGTCTTTAACAATTTATTGAAAGAATTAATGTACAGACAAACAAATTATTTCTAAAATCCTCCATGCTACAGAGAGGTTGGAAGGGTTAGGAGTGAGAAAACACTGGGATGAGTGGTCAAGTTGCCTTTATGAGCACAATTTCCATAAAGTGAGACAGGGTGAAGGTTAGTGGAGATTAAGAAAGGCATGCTCCCTTCCCTGGCTGAGGAACAGACTGACAACCTGAAGTGTGGGGCAACACATCCATTTAACACGCATCTACTGCATGCGAACTTCGTGGCAGACGTTATATCAAGAGATCACTAACACACGTTATAATAAGAACACAGTCAAGTTGGGGATTTACCAAAATACATGTTTAAAGCATGTCAGGTGAACTGTGGTGAAGACAGTAAATGGTATGAATCAAGTCTAGGAACTTAATAAACCAAGAACAACTCTCTAAACACAAAGCAATCTACGTTTACACTTTTGACATTTAATTCTGTTGCATTTGCTACTGTGGGCACATGTTCACTCATTCTATTAGGTAATCTTTTTTATTTATTTACTTAAAAGGAAAGCAAATAAACAGTTTCAGGCTACTGACTACACACATCATGGACCACCAGGGAAAATTCCAGGAGAGTGTACTTTCCCCCCACTACAACCTACACCATCTGCACAGATAAGGGGTATCTTCAATCCAACAAAAGCTTAGTTATTGAATGAGCGTATTAAACATTTGTTTGAAAGGACTTCCTATCTGTCCTTCAAAAGAATTTCACTGTATTAACACATTGTAAGTAATGAAAGCACTCATTTTAAAAACTTCAGATATGGTTAAATGATGGAAACAAAGGCCTGACAGACATCATTGTTTTCATGCACCCAAGAGCGCAATAAGAAAACTTCCCTGAAAGTGTCTGCCAAACATGCTTAATCCTCATCTGCAAAACTGTTCAACACAAGCTTAAAGCTTGTCTCCTGAATAGCGGCTTTGTTAATGGGTTAGGGGTCCAGAATTTACTGGAAGACAGAATCTAATTGAACTTTCTTGGTACCTAAAACAATAAGCTTTAAAAAAAATTGGAATTCAGTACCAAGTATATTTAGGTAAAAAGTGTATGGATTTGAAATTATAGTGCTTCAAAATAGTTTTTCTTTTTAAAGTAGTTTATTGATAGTTAGAGAAACAGGGAAGGAGAAAAAGGAAACATCGATTGGGAACGGCTGCCTCCTGGACACACCCCACCCGGCATCACACCCCAAACCTGGGCACCTGCCCTGACCGACAATCCAACTAGCAACCTTCTGGTGCATGGGATGCCGCCCAACCAATTGAGCACACTGGCCAGGGCAGTTTATTTTCTTAAATACACCAATATTCCTCTTTTACTCTGTTTGATCTATACAGTTTGTTTAGTAAGTTGCCTTTTTTTCTTTTTTGGTAGATAGTAAAAGGTTAAATGGTAAGCCCAATTTCCTCTACACATGTGGAATTCTGACTTAGGGAGTGTCTAAGTAAGAGTTTTCATAACAAACTCTGAATAGTTTTGAAGCATTTGCCTTGCATGTCAGTTTAAATATCTTCAAGTTATGAAATCTTATGCATTTCATGGAAGGTTCTTACAGATGTTTAAGTAATTCTCTAAAACCAAGAGAACACCACCAACTTCCTACATGCCATGCTCTGAGTCGAAGATCAGCGCTCTCATTCAGGAATCACTCACTCCTAAGAAACTACACAGCACACACCAGGCCATCCAGTATCGACTTTTAAAATGAGGACCGGATGTGCAGTAAGGAAGTATCTGTAACAAATTAGTAATATAAAGGAAAACTTTCAAACCAAAACAAGCTAAAGGGAGCAAAAATATCACATTTGTAAGGTGGGGAAAAAGTACCTTAAAACTTACTTCCTTAGTTAACAAATAATAGTGTGAAGAGAAATAATTACTCAATTTCACTCAAAAATTGATCTCTGACATGAAACATACAAATAAGAATAGGTGATAATCGGTCAAACCTGAGAAAGTTGCACATACAGAACTTGATAACCGCTAGTTGGCCACAACCAACTTATAAAAATAACTACATCTGTAAGACAAATAACTTTACAGAATTAAGATCTTTCAGACTTTAGTATGTTACCTCATGTCAGGAAAAGAAATTATATACATCCAGTCTCTCCTGCTAAAACGCTTGTTCTGAAAATGTGTGTTTGTCTCAAACATGACTGAATTAGAAAATAACTTGATCTCCCCCTTTTTTTGTTTGTTGTTGTTTTTTAAATATATTTTTATTGATTTCAGACAGGAAGGGAGAGGAAGAGAGACAGAAATATCAATGATGATAGAGAATTATTGAATGGCTGCCTCCTGCAAGCCCCCTACTGGGGATTGAGCCCACAACCTAGGCATGTGCCTTTGACTGGAATCAAACCCAGGACCCTTTAGTCTGTATGCTGATGCGCTAACCACTAAAATCAAAACTACCTAGGGATCCCTTTTAAAATATATATATATACAATTCTTTCTTACTACCTGATCCTAGTGCCAAAAACCGGTATTCTGTTAATTTCCTAAATTAACATTTGACCTCTGACTACTCACCTTCCTATTTTTCTGTGGTCCTTTTGGTTACTAGAACCGTGGTTAAATGCTTCAGGTTTGACCACTGTCATCATTCAGGATAAACCTTTTCATTCTGTATTGCTATCTTTGAGCAACTCATATAATTTCCATATTTCTCCACCCACTAAACCAAACAGACCAAATTATTTATACTTATTAAAGTCACAACACCACCTTCCTATGTAAATTGACATTATAAAAATGATATAACATCCTGAAAGAGACCTAAATTACAATCTCTCATTTCACAAATGCAGAAACATTTCAAACTCTAAACACACTTTCTTCCCTAGAGTGAATAATACAGAATTGCAATTATTCCACACTGTAGTATGAGATTTATAGAAATGCCATTAAAAATATTACAAAAATATTTTAATTGATATAAGATGGGAAGGGAAGGTTAATTTAAAAGCTCTATGAAAATTCCTGAATACAGTGAATCAAAGGAATATCTCAGAAATAATGTTTAAATAAAACCTCCTCCAACGTGTATAACCAAATAAATTAAACATGGATTTTACTCACCTCCCGTATGACTTGCTGCAATTCATCTTGCTCTACATTTTTATGCATTTCCTCAGCAGCTGGCATCAATGGGCTTTTTCCATACCCTTCTTCCACTTCAGAATTAGGTCCCACAGCCTCTAAGGGCTCTTCAGCTGCACCAACTTCCTCAGAACTCTCCACCTCTGGAGGCGAATGCACAGAGCCTGTTCTGGAGGGAGCGGTTGGCGTCAGGGCCACTGACGCACGGAAAACTTTCTTGCTTGGTACCCGATGAGTCTTGGTTTTGCGCGCGGAGTCACCAGAAGGTCCTCCCGTTCTTCTATTAGGATGAAAGGGACTAGAACATGCAGAAGATGACTCTGATGTTGCTTGGGAGAAAACAGATTCTGAGCTTTCTCCAGGAGGAATGTCAAATCTCATATCTCCAAGGCCCAGGCCTAACTCAGACTTTAAGTATGACTGTTCCCGCATCAGTTCAGTGACCTGGAGATAAGAAAAACTGTAATTATTCTTTCTTGAAATTAAGATCACTGGTTAAAAAAACTAAATTCCTAGCTGTATGGCCAAAAGTCACTTAACTTGTAAGGCATGATTTTAACTCATTCATTTAGTAACTACTTAGTTTCATTTGCAACAATAGCAAAGAAAATTTAAGTTCTTAGTGAGATCAAGCCATAAGATGTGTAACTAGAATAACTAGTGGATGGAATTGTACTTGTCACCATATGGTCGTCCAAATGACTTATAAGGAAGTCTAACTAATGAAAAGCAAAATCACTAAACTAATTTGTTTAACGTATGCTAAAAATTAGATTTTTGCTCAAAAGTAGTCTCCTTAGAGATCCAATTATCTAAAGGACATGGAATCAGACTGTAAAAGAACATTTACCCTGGAGTATAAATTAAATATTTTTATAATGCATTATTTCCTGTAGGCCACAAAGATAAATCAGTTATGCAATTAACTGGCTTCCTAGTGGCCTAAGGTAGCAAGGGACTTTCAGAAGTCCCAAACTCACTTCCCATCAATTAAAATAACTCATCAAATGTTGTGTTTAGAAAGCACTTAATCTACACTACGAAAGTTGTATGTTTTTGAAATGTTCTATCATTCCCTTCCCCTGTGATTTAAAAGGAGAGAGGCTTACTGGTTCCATTACATTCAATGGAGAATGGCATGACAAGTTATCAGCGCTTCTACTGCCACACATTCCCTGAAAAAGTAAGAACAATATATATATTTACATGTTTTTTTTTCAAGCTGCAACTGTTTTATAATAAAATAAATTAGCTAATTATTTCTCTAATGCATTCCTTTATGTTACCCTCAACTGTCATGGGACTCTATAAAATGTGCTACTGCGACTGAAGGTGCATACATCACACTGTTGTCACCAACACACGTTTCTCAGAATAAATCAAAACCTTTTACAGAAAAAGATAGTCATCATTGATATGGAATATTCTTATTTTATGCTATTCATTCATATGTGTACATACACATTCCTATTCTATTGATTTTACCATATGTGCACATATGCGTGGGTGTGTGATAATCATCCACTTATTTATAACAAATCAAATGTTATTCTGGTAACAGAGAAAAATTCACTATTTCAGCATTTCAAAGCAATATATTCTACAACTGCAAAGGTATCAGCAAAAATAAGACTACAACTTTTTTTGTACAAATTTGATTGAAAGGAACATGAGAAGTATAAAAAGTGGTACTTTTATAAATATAAAGTGTTTCTTTTAATTCTTGTATATGTTTTTTGCCTTTACAAAGACCTCATGTGATTCCTTAAAAAAAAAAATAGAAATGGATCTAAAATAAAGGAAAAGCTTAAAGAAAATAGTTATTCAAAGGCAAGAAAGGGGAAAAAAAACTGAGTGGAATATATATTTGTGTTCTTTACAATTGCATGCAATAACTAAAAGCTAAACGTCAGAGATTAACCCACAATTACTTTCCTTTAAAACCCCTAAACGTTTGTATTGCTGCTTATTTTCTATTATTAAAAATTATGATTAAGAGTTTTCAATGTATTTCCTAAATATACTATTTAAGAAAGTAATCACAATGTGTACATTCAACTAATTTGGGGAAGATTCCTTAAACATACTCCATGCTTCTAATGCCATTGAAATAAGTGTTTTTAAGTTAAGACATTTATCTGAAATTACATGGAACACTATAAGCAGCTCCTTACTAGAGGTACTGACAATGCCGGGACCTACCACCAGTGCCGAGGAGCGGAAGGGGGAAGGAATGTGCCTGGCGCGCAGCTGCTCCTCCAGGCACACCAGACGCTCCTCCAGCTGCAGCTCCAGGTCTTCAAGTTCCATTCGGACTGAATTTCGCAAACTCTGGAGCTGATCCACTTCATACCTAACGGCAGGGGGACAGGCACAACGTCTGAATAAAGCAGGCTGGGGATTCAGTCACCATTCTCTCCCCAGCTGTCAGAAGGCAGTGGAATTTCAAGTTCTAAAAATGGGCGCAACAGCAAATGCCAACAGGTGTGACCACGAGGACAACTGTCCTTTCTCTCTCTGGCCTTCCTCACAAATATCCAAACACTGAAAACAGATGACAGCACTGCCTTCCTTAATGCACTGAAAGCAGGGAAGCCTACTTAGGAATTTCATTTACACTTGTTCGCAAAATAGGTAAAGAGTACACAGCAGTAGAAATAAAACCTCGCTTTAAAGAGAAAAGCTGGCAAAAGATTAGAATAGAAAAAATTTTGAGTCACATTAAGACAAAATGCACTTTTACCTTTCCTCCTCAGTCATATGATGATAGACCATGGTTTGCTGACGCAGCATCGCCAATTCCAAGTCCATCATTTGCGTTCTAAACAAATTCAGGCTCCGCCTCATTACTTGGAGCTCCTGAAAAGTATTCTAAAATACAACATCACAAAATTATACTTCGAAATCATAGAAGCTGTCCTGTGCACAGTGGTTTCAGGAAGAACTTACTTCATAAAGAGGTAGAACAGATGATTTCTGAGGACTGTACGGAGCAGCAGCAAGATCGGGTCCTCTCATCACAGGATGCTTCAAAAAAAGGGAAAGGGCAGTCACAAGTCAGTGTCGAAGTGACTGTTCCCGATTTATCTGAAGTATTTAAACTATGAATTTCAGGCCTTCGTGTCTTTCTCTTTGAGGCAAAAGCAACAAAAACGAAACTGCATATTGTGAGCAAGAGCCAAATTAACCAGTTCCTTATCCTACCGACTACTCCCATCTGTTCCAGGGGTAAGTCTATTTGGAATGAGGCTGAAGCAAAGGAACACAGGTAGCTCATCTATGTCTTTCAGGACTTAACTCTTGCCTTAAGAAAGCAGAAAAACAAAGCTCACAGAAGAAATAACAAGTGTCATTCTGAAATGACAGAACTATTTATTTGAATGGAGAGAGTAGCGATCCATCAGCACCCATTCTGAGACAGTCTGAGCATCTACTAAACATCACTATTATAGGCAGTGAAGGAAAAAGATAAAAGGCATTCCCAGCCTTTTAGTGTTCTCATAACATAAGAAAGAAAGAAAAGAGAACTTAGGAAATTATGCTACTGGGGTGGAGGGGAGTGTTATGATACAAGCATACAAAAATCCAGATTAGGGGAATACACAACCTCAACGGTGCTGACCCCCGACACAACTATTCAAGGGCCGGCATGCGGTCCAGTATGGCTGGAGCTCACGCGTAAGGAGTAAGTCAGGAGATACAGGCAGAGTCCAGGTCGTGAAGAGCATCTGTCTACTGAGGTGGGGGTGGAAATTAACTGAGTTACTGAAGGGACATCTGAGAGAAGGCCACCCCTAGGGTAGATCTAGCTGGCCTAGAAACAGAGCCACAGGGAGACAGGGCCCTGGGAATCCCCAGTTTCACGCAATTACAGTTGAAAGATTCAATGTCTCACTCGCAGACAGAACTACATTTTATACACAGGAAGACAAACACCCACATTCTGGTTAGACTGAAAATCATTTGGAGAAGGTACATTACTAAACTTAAAAAGTCACAACTTTAGTTTTTACTTTCAAAGTGGCTTGCTGTCTACAGGCATCCTGGGGAGAGATCTACTATGTACATCCTAGGCCTCCTGATGCCTTGCTGAGCACTCTGCTCCTGGCATGGCAGCCATTTTCTTCATTTCCTTAACTGTCTGAATGTGAGTAGTTTAGAAAGAGAAACAGAAAGGAAACGTGAAATATGAAAGGCAAACCTGAGGACAACTTACTTATTTTCAGAGTTTTTTAGGGGGAATTATTCCCAGTCCACTAGTAGTTCTCTAAGTGACAAGACACATAAGACTATTTTAATTCAAATTCAGTTTACCTGATTTTGTTCCTTTTCTGGGGCAGTTTCAGTCTTTGAACCCAGTGGAAGCAGACTAATGCTGCGCCAGGAGACCAGCCTCAGGAATCAGTAGGTGAAGGGGAAGGCTTAGGCAGAGAGCTACGAGCAGAACCAGAGCACACGGCGACACTCAGGCCAAGGGCACGCACACCGAGAAAGAAGAGGTGGTGAACACTGTCCGTTGGCAGAGAGAAGAAGAGAAAGTACTTGAGAAGGAAGATTTTTTTAAGTAGCAGGGACAACCTAAGACAAAAACAATGGAGCAGAGGCATAAGGAAGGACGTTAATGGACAAAATCTCCTTTTTAGAAGGGACATTATGAGCAGAGAAATTAACCTTGGTCAGCGTTAGAGCCATTTCTGAGACAGGAGGAAGGCATATAGGAGGAGAGCTGGTATAGATAAGTATAGACGTGGAAGACAGTGAAGACGAGGAGGTTCATGTCTAATGCGTCTTAACCTCTCAGTGAATTAAGAGGTGCTCAGATCAATAAAATAAAAAATTACTATACATTTTTTTCTCATACCTGTGAAAGATTCTGCAGTGAGCTTCTAATATCATGCAATACTCTTCGCAACTGCATCTCGATGGCAGAAGGAGGGTTCACAGAGCCCGATCGGTACGGGTAGGCAGCATGTCTATGTGAGTAACACCCGAGAGGGGGCGTGAAGGCACTGCCGGCGGCACCGGAGATGTTGGGGACACTGCGAGTGCTCAGAGTCCGCATGTGCTCACAGAGGGGCCGTTCCTGCCACTCGGAGTGAAGGGAGTGAAGGGAGCAGGACTGAGAGATAGGTGCGGGAGCATAGAGGGAACAGGTGGGAGTCCTTTGATGATGACACTCCTCTGACTGGCTCGCCTCCCTCGGAGAGGCTTCCGAATCTTTCTTCCCAGAGGACGGAGAGATGAAAATAGTGGATTTGACTACAGACTGACCATCATGCTCAACCGCCTCATTTTCTAATTTCTGTTCCTCTTCAGGTGTGTACTTGTAGGTGAAGGAGGGTGGACTGCATCTGGTCTCTTTTCCTGGGGACAATCGAACATTGACAGAGGACACCACCCTGACAGGGCTCAGTAAGGTGGTTGGTAAAGACTGAGACCTTCTTAGAGGATAGCCAGCTTTGGCAAGTAAGTACCTCTGTTTTAACAGGTCTTTTGATTTTATCAAGCTACGCCCTGCTCTTTGATGAGACAGACCACAGATCTTCATTTGAGCTCTCTGCAAAGCTGTGTTAACTCTGTCCACAGAAGAGGGAAGCCCAGTTTTCGTTTCAGAGCCCTTCTCACCGCCTTTAGCGTCAATAGAAGCCAGTGATTTAAGAATGTGGTGTGTGGTATACTGCACGAATTCACACTCAGTGCTTTTGTCCACGTCACTTTCGGCACTTGCTTCCCTCGGCAGTCCCTCTGGCTGTGCTGGAGATGAACCCTCTTTCATTTCAGTCACTTCAGTAACGCAATCCCCTACACTGCAGGTGGACTCCTTATTGCCTGTATTCCCACCTGTCTCACACTGGGGGAAATCCTGGCTGTCTGACCTTCTTTGGTCAGCAAATGCTGCCGCCTTCCCACTTCCCTCGGGAACAGGCGTGAGAGACTCCTTCTCAGGCTCGTTAAAATAAGGCTGGTCACGGGCTGTTGGCGTGGCAAGGTTTTCGCCAAATGACGTGACTGTTGTCTCGCTGTCACAACTATCAGCACTGCTCCCCATGTCTGGCAGCGATTCGTGAACCTGTGAGAGGAAAACAGATGGAAGGGTGAAAAACTCCAATAAGTGTCTTTAAGGAAATGCCAGAGATAGGATGCATCTGTATGTTGGGGTCTCCCACCTCTGCTGTGACCTGGGTGCTGTTCCAAACTGCTTACACCACCCTGGTCAGCAATCCCTACAGTTTCTCACCAAGATTATTCCCGACCTTTACAACACCCTTAAATTCCTTTTCAACACCCATCACATTTTCTCCCAACACATGACACTGACTCAGAAAAAATGGACAAAAACTGCTTTAGCTTTCTTCCCCAACACCTACAAGCTTCCCCATACTTCTTCACATCATTTCCTCCTCTCCGTTTTGAAACTGTGTCTCTTTTTTTAAAACTAAACCCTCCAACCTGTCCTTCTGATCACATCCTCTCCGGAACAAGGGTATTTCCCCAAAGTGTCATCCTATATTTTTCTGCATCCAACTATCTTCTCACAGGGCCCTTCCTTAAAAACTTCCCTAAGCCACTATCATATAAAAAAAACCCCCCCAAAAAATCTATCACCCTTAAGCTATCATCATAATTTGAAAGGACAGTTAACATTCATATCTTCTCTTTCTTACCATCGATTTACTCTCCAATCCCACTTTTGCCTCATTTACTGTATCAGAATTGCTCCCTCAACTATGCAATTTCCAAACAACCAAATTCTCATCTTTGCACTCTGATGGCCACAGCTTTCCTTTGAAAAGTTTCTCCTCCATCTCCTAATTTTTCTTCCCACTGAATTATTCTTTCGGAGTTACCATAGACACTTCTCTTATATTTCTACTCCAATGCTGCTTCTAAAGACTCTTTTGGGAGTTCTCTTATAATTTTATTTAAAATTTGTGTATAGGTGTTGTACACATAAATTCTGTGTACTGCACTCATAGACTATATATTCCTTGAGAATATAGATATGTTTAACTCTTGGGTTATCTAACATACTCTCACATAAAAGTCATACAATAATCAGCAAGTTATAGATCCATACTTAATGTTGGTTATTAAATAAATTCTTATTGGAAAATACTAAAACACAATGATGGTAAAAAATAAGAAAAAAATAATAGACAAGCTAGGATAATGATTAAAATAACCTATTTACTGGTGGTCCAAAAAGAAAGACGTTTTTGTTGCTGAAACCGGTTTGGCTCAGTGGATAGAGCGTCGCCTGCGGACTGAAAGGTCCCGGGTTTGATTCTGGTCAAGGGCATGTACCTTGGCTGTGGGCACGCCCCCAGTGCAGGAGGCAGCTGATCGATGTTTCTGACTTTCTATCCCTCCCCCTTCCTCTCTGTAAAAAATCAATAAAATATATATTTTTTTAAAAGACGTTTTTGTTTTTTTGTTTGTCTGCTGTTGTTAAATATTTGTCAGAGAGAGATGAAGAATTAGTGAGACCTAAAATCTGGAGCCAAACACTTAGATTACATCCGCATCCCAGAAAATGTTTTATTCTTATTGTCATTTGAAAAATAAAGGTAACACAGACTGAATCTTGGAATACATAGCTACTTAAAAAAATCACTTAAATGTGAAGTTAATCATAGTGCTTACTACACAGAAAATTTTACCTGAAGATGATGATTAAGGGAGACACCGTCTGTCGGGTCTTCAGCAAAACCGCTGCTGTCAGAATGCTGACTGGCAGTACGTAACAGGTGATCTGCCAAAAGAAGTGTAGTTATACAAAACTGCCAAATACGCCCTCAATGAGAGCAATGTTATAACAGCTGTAAGATGTGTGACCACTGATTCTGTCTTAGAAAAACAGGCATCACTTATTAAAAGTTGTGACTTCTAAGCACAGCGTTAAATTCAAACAAAAACTGAATCAGATCAGAAATTCGCAGTGTTCGCTTGCTAATTAAGCTCTAATTATAATGTACTTCGGTAAGTCCAATTAATGTCTTGTCCTTGGAGGACAACTGCTTGAATTAAAATATTGGCTCTAGTAAAAACAAAAGTCCCCAAATAAACCATTTCTATTATGTAAAAATATAAAGGTTAAATATGTAGTAGGTAAAATTAGAAGTTTAAACGTAGTGTACAAAAATGTCTATTACCTTCCTAATAAGAAAATAAAAACACAATTAAGGTCAATTTGTTAAATAACTTGCTTGCAGGTATCTAAACATCTCTGGTGTTTTAAATGATGCAAACATTTTTAAGTTATGAAACAAGTTTTTCATAACAATTGCATAAAACTCAGTCAAATAGGTTCAACTAGTACATAATATTGTTAATCTTATAAAAACCCTATTTAGTTTTTGGTCCGAAACCTCTAATTCCCAGTTAACATAACCTAAAAAAAACTCACCCACATTAAGTATGTAAAAAGGTCAACTAAGTGTAAGAACAGAATCACACACCCATTCTCACTACAAACACCACAATGGGAGAGACTTGACCACTACATTTACTAATGGAGACACTTCACGAGATTAGTCAAGTTCTGCAGAACTTCAAAAGCAACAGGCTAAGTAAAGTGTGCTTGCCAAATCCACAATCATTTCAGATTTGAATGCTAGAAATAAAAAAGTCTACTATATGTATGAATCAAATCCAAAATCAATTCAAGTTTGCCTGACTGAAAAATGTCCCAGTGTAGCCTCAGTTTCACCTAGAGTGTCATGGAATGGAGTAATTTTTTTTCTCATTAATAATTTAGAATAATTCTGTAATATCATTTGGAAGTTAATAATACTGCATAATGTAATATAAGAAACTAATATCCTTAAAAAGTCTAGGTACTCTGGAATAATTGTGAAACTGAACTGGAATAAGCTGTTAATTAACAAAGGTATTCATTATGCATTATATTAATTCATAAGACAATTAACATCTTATGTTACAGCAGTTATCACCTAAATTATGTGTTTGTATGCCCTTTTTTTAAGGTTCATGAAGGCAGGAACCTTATTTATTCTTCTTTGTATCCCAGTATCTAGCAGAAGCTAACAATAAAAAAAAATGTTTGCTGAATGAATGAATGAGAACTATCTTCTTAAAGCAACAACAGAATTAAGCAATCACCTAAAGGATTTAGAAGTGAAACTGCTTATCTGGTTGGGGTTTGAGATTAAGATCACTGTAATGTTCAAAGCTGCCAGATTTAGATAAAGTAAAAAAGCTGCCAGTGCGAGCCGGGAAGCCTGAGCTGAGTGCCCAGCCAGGCTCAGGTCCTCTCTGCTAAGATCCATTTCATCTGCAGCGGAGCAGCCCGGGCGAGCTGACCTCTCCGTGGCTAGCCTGTCTGAGCTCACACAGGCTAGGTCCAAGTGCAGACTGCTCAGCCTGCAGAGCAGGTGTCGGGCAGAGGGAAGAACAAAGAGGCCTGGGTTCAAGCTCCTGCTTATTTCTGAAAGCAATAATATCTCTCCTCTGCAAGACAGAACAATAATCCTATCTATCTTACAGGCTGGCTCACTTTAGGAACTAAGAGCAACGCAGGTGAAACTGCTCCATAACCTAGAAATCACAATGGAGGTTCCTGAGTCAGACATTCCTGTTTCAGAAAATGCACTGCTCTCCAAAAAGGTACAACTTTAAAGAAAGAGACCTCTGTCCTAACTGAAGACATAAGGTATTTCTAATTTAAAAACTGGGAAGTTAGAACACACTAAAGTGAGAACATAATATCTGGACATTGTATTGGGACTAGTGTCATAAAGAAACAAAACAGAACACCTGTCTACTCTGCTAGACTTAAGAAAATATTGTTTCTCCTCTGTACTAAGGAAAATTTTGCACTGCTCTCAAAATAATTATGGAATGTTAGCTTGTGACATGAAGCCCTCTCTGGGCTTCAGTATGTAAATCCCAAGGCTGGATTCGAGTTTAAGAGCTGTAATCTCAAACGTCCTATTAGCAAAAGTGTGGAATATTTTTATATAGACATTATATGCATTTTTACTAAAGTTGCAAAATAAATACATTACCAGTGATTCTAATTCTGCAATTATGATTAATCTAATATACATGTTTGCGTTATCAAAATAGGCTACCTTCAAAAATGATTAAAACACTAACTATATTGTCCTCTCTTCCTCTCATGCACACACAAAACCATTTTACTATCAATTTATAAAAATGTGACTCATAAAAATGTTAACATTCTTATGTATGCCACCAGAAATAAGAGATCATATGTCAATAAGAGGAAGAAACCCGGATATGAATTCAAACCACATTCCATCTTTCCTACCACAGGAAGCTTACTCTTGGAAGATCTTAAATTATACTGTTTTTATTTAAATGTACAACATTTTCCCACATCCTAGTAATGTGGGAAAACCAGCCAAACATAAGGGATTTCAATCTTGAACAAATCAGAGAACAAATAGCAAGCAGGTTTTAGGTAGAATCCTCCAAGTTTTGAGCTATGAAGCCATTTCAAGAATAAAAAATATTTCATAGGCATGAGAGTAGAATGACCAACATGAAAAAAAGCTCAAAGGTTAAAAGATGCTATTACCCCTTCAGACACAATGTACCCGCCCTTGTCTACCTATCTGAAAGGAAGATTCCTATGAACTCTTCCCAACAGCTCAGAAGTACATGTATTATGGATTTACATAGGGAAAAAATTAAATAGTGAAATTCAGTCTGTGTCTAATGGGAACTATGGTAACCTGGTAAGTGGAGCTTTTGTTTCTTAGTACCTTACTGCAATAAAAGAAAAATTCTATGCAAATTATCTCTTACAAAGTCATTTCAGAGATCAGAAAACAAACATGTAATTTCCTATTCTAGGAACTTACATATGAATCTTTGCTTAAAAAAAGCAGGGTGGTTCGGCATGGGTAAAGTTTTAAAAATACACAGTCCTACCTTCAGTGGTCATTTTAACTTCTTTACTTCCTCTCTTTCTCTAAATCTCAAAAGCTTTGTGATTTTAAAGGAGATCAGACACGCATTTCATGTTGTAAATGAAAAGTGAAAGAAATGGATTCAAAGGTCCTTTGGTCAATAATTAATAAATCAAGAGAAGAATGACATCTACAGCCACTCACCTTTGATCCATAGTTTGAATTTAATTTAACTAGCTTTAACTATTGCTGAGACATTGGTGGTTTTTTGTTTTTTGCCAAAGGCATATTCATGTATCAGACTTAGGAGCATATTTAAATAATGAAAACCCAGAGGGGGGATACAGGTGTATATTTCAATCATAACTACATAAAAACGTACGCTTGAATCTGCTGCTCTATCACTTCCCACCTAGCCCTATGAAGAACTGGAAAATATTAATAATGAGGTCATTGCAGAATAAGCAAACTAAGATTACTTTATGAGTGCAAGTCTTCAAGAATACAAAAAATTCTACAACCAAACCGTAATGAAACATGCATACCTGTGTTCTTAATTATTGTTTTATACTATTATCTTCTACTAATACTGGTAGACAAAACCCCTTTTCCAAACCAAAAGACGACACTTCGGTCATGTGCTTGGGATCCAGTGGACAATAGCCTACTTACCTCTTTTCGACTTATTAAGGCCTAACGCTGGAACATGAGGCGCTTCTCCCTCTGTACTTTGAACCTAAAGAAGAGTTTTAAGTAATTAAAACGTAAAAGAATCTATGGCAAAGAATACCTCCAAACAATCATTAATTCAACAAATCAACCTGTAACTAAAAGGGCACCAAAGCTTCACATATTTAAAAACTGCATGCTATCTTATCTAAAAATTACTTTCAAGTTAATCGGAGTGCAAGTTTCTAACTAGCAAAGAAAAATGACTACCTGTATGAATCACCTCATTTTAAAAAGTTGCTGTTGTGCTGAAACTGGTTTGGCTTGGCCTGCGGACTGAAAGGTGCCGAGTTCGATTCCGGTCAAGGGCAAGTACCTTGGTTGCAGGCACATCCCCAATAGGGGGTGTGCAGGAGGCAGCTGATCGATGTTTCTCTCTCATCGATGTTTCTGACTTTCTATCCCTCTCCCTTCCTCTCTGTAAAAAATCAATAAAATATATTTAAAAAAATGAAAAGTTCTGTTGTATGAAAATTAGATTCATAACAAAAAGGTCTCTCAGTGTTAAACTTCACACTACTCAGTGCGCGGAGAAACACTAACAGGGTCCCTGCAGCAGACCACGGTGTGGCTGGCATCACCGAGGCAGGCACAGACCCTGCATCTTTGAAAAATGGCACATTTTGCTCCCATTGCGAAATTACATGAACATTCCACAAATTTCAGGCACAGAATCTGCTCGTGTGTAAGACTTCTTTATCCAGACATAATTGATCTTTTAAGACATAACTTGGGAGTCGTAAGCGGAAAAGCAGGTTAATAACAGAACTAAAATGTTGAAAGATGCTTAACCATAAATCTTCCCTGAAAACTCTGTCCGAAGAAGGTATCAAACCCACAAAAGTTGTCTCTTACACTGTCTCCCCGCAACTCCCTACCTGCACAACTACAGAATTTAGAAATTTTCAGGTTCCTTATTTGCCACACCCTCTATTCTAACATAATCAACTCTATACTAAGATTAAACATTGGGCCCACTGGTGGTGGGGGCGCGGGGATACTAATTCCCAACACTTTAAACCCTGTAATGATTAGTGCTTAAAGTAATAAACAACATCCTAGTAATGTGGGCAAACTAGCCAAACATGTGGGATTTCAATCTTGAAAAAAATCAGAGAGCAAATAGCAAACAGGTTTTAGGTAGAACACTGGTAGTTTCAAGCTATGAATCCATGCAAGAAAAAGAAATATTCCATTTGAATCAGAGTGCAATGATCAACATGAAAAAAAAAAAAAAAAAAAAGCTCGGAGGTTAAAGATGAAGTTAATAATTTAAAAATGGGGTTGTGTTCTAAATAGTTCCATGAATCCAAGTTTAAGACACTTCTGGAAACTGAAAGCACACTGGCCATTTAAAACCATCACCTATAAATCACATATAGAACAGTTTCTACTATTCTTTGTTATTGAAACATTATAAAATATTCTTCAAAGCAGCAGACATAAGTTCAACAGGAAAACCATTGTTTTGTGTGCAAGGAAATAAAATGCATTTTCCTTTTATAACCAACAAAGGGTCTATTATTAGTCTCTATTTAGGCCTACCCTACTTCAAAGAGTTTTTATCAAATAGACCAGAAATTATAGAAGACATGCAAATGTCTCTTTAATTATATTCTAGAAATCTCAATTTATGCACACTAAAATGATACAAATTATAAGCTCTCAAAAGATTATAAGCTCATTTTTAATATAGAATATTATGTCCCTTAGAGTTACAAAATTAGTCACAAAACAATATGATTTTAATGAATATGTATCCTCAGCATATTATCCCTTCAAGAAGCTTCTCCTGGCAAAAATTGGTCAATCAATCAATCATCTAACCCCCTCTCCTGTCACCATAAACCCTATAAACTGATTGAAAGAAAAAAGGCTCTTGTAGAAAAAAGGCCTGAAGATCGTCTTTTACTAATGAAACTATTAAAGTCGGGCTCCTTTTGCCAACTTACTCAGCAAAATCATCAATGTCTTTGCTGAAGGCAGATATAGACACACTAGTGATAAAGGCTGAATTTCATAGCTGGTTGTTTTATACGCAAAGGAAGGCAGTTGTATTCCAGATGGTGTGCACCATAGAAAACTATGACACACACACAGAATTCAGATTTATGTGGCACGGTTTTTCCTATTCAATGGTTTCAATTCTAGGCAGAATTCTGGTCATTTGCTACAGGTTGCCTTTCATTGAGTTAACTACAGCTCAATAATGATAACTGCACTGAGTGACGACAGTGGGTGTTCATTACACTATTTTCTCTAATCTTTGGGTAAGCTTGAAACTTTCATAATAAGAATTATAAAAAAACAAAAAATAAATAAATAAATCCGGTTTTCTACAGCACTTAAAAAAAAGAATTATAAAAACACACACACACACCCAAGGCCCCCACTAAACCAAAATGACAAAATAACTTGGTCTCGGTGTTTTGAGATTTAAAGCTGTATTACAAAATAACTTTAAAAGTAACCCATACATAAAATGAAGTAACACACTATTTCATTTTAAAAACATTTAATTAAGCAAAGACCATACCTTTTGAATCAATGTCCTGCTACTGTAGCAGATTTTTAAAAAAATACCTATCACATTTATCTCTTAGGTACAATACTACTGCATTGTGTTTTATAGAGCAGCAATATGTGGAATGTTCTATCTCAAATAACCCTTCCTCTAAGGTTTAAAAAGGCCTGTATGACAAGTTTTTAGAAAAGAAAAATGAAAACTGGAGCTTTAGAAATTACAATTCTACCTAATTTTCAATATCTTAAAAAAAAAATCCAAGGAAAACATTATTTTTCCAAACAAGTAGTAGGGGCCTGTGCATCAGATGACATGAGTTCTTGTCCCATGTCTGTGATAATTATTTCAGTTTTCTTAACTGAAAAATAAACACTGAAACTCCTACTTCACAGGTTCTTAGGATGAGCAAAGTGATTACAAGTATTTTGAGAGAGTAAAATGGGAAAGACTTAGAATAGATCTCTCTCTCTTCCACCCTCCAGGAACTCCCTATGCTGACATGCCCTTGCCCCTCCCTTCAGTGAGGTGCTGATATGGAAGGGAACAGAACTACCCTCAGAAAGATGATGGAGAACCACTGCTATCAATTAATATCAAATGTGAGGGAGGGGAAACCATTTCCTTACTGTAAAGGAAGAAAACTGGAAAATGAATTCAAAGAACTAACTCATTCTCTACTAATCTATGGTTCTATAATTAGCTGCAAATTTTTACCTTAAAAAAAAAACTTTCAAGTTTTAAAAACACACATACATATATTTGGTTTATTTTTACTATTAGGTCGATACTTAAAAAAAAAAAAAAGACTAACTTGCTCTTTTAGATAAACCATATAACAAAGCAGTGATTAACTGGGCTGTGAGCTAACAGACACTGGTTCATTGGGTCATGTATCTGAGCTCATATCCTTCTGCAGACACAATACTTGCCTTCAAAACATATAGTTCACTCTGAAAGGTCAAAGGGACAACTTTAGTGTGTATCTGCCCCAGTGGGTTTAACTCAGGCCAATAAATAATAAAAGACCAGAATCATTTAACATTGTGGATAGGTTTTGCTACTTCAAGTGAAAGAGCATATAACAACACCCAATGTGTCAGAGGCTAGGTGATATAAACAAAAGTTAGGTTCCGGGGCCCCTCTTCACTGTTATAACGAAACGATGTTACATAAACTGCTAATCGAGGACCCAGTGAAATGGGGTATATTAGTTAAGTCACCAATCAGTGTCAAGACAGGATTAGAAACACTTAGTAAAACTCTTGATAGCTTAAAAATTATGTACATACACTTCCATTAATATCTGTATTTGAATGTACATTCATTTATAGGGTGAGAAGACACTAAACAATCTCTTTACAGAAATATACAAATAATGAACTAGTCCTTCCTCTCTCGTGTAAGTTATGACAAAGTTTTACTATTAAAGTCGGGATCCTTTTGCCAACTTACTCAGCAAAATTCTTACACCTATAAGAACAATTGCTTAATGAGTAGAATCATTTTGGTTTTACTGTGCATCATTCATACTACCTACCAACCTATGGTTTATTCAAAATACACCATTTCAACACCACACAATTATCCAGAGAAGTTATTAAGAATTACAAAACTCAAGAGCAGATTTTACAACTTTTAAACACACTGAAACTTTAAATAGACATTTTTTTTTTTGTAAGGTAAGCTGACTTTTAATTAAAAAATAGTCTGTGTTTTTTTCTTCCTTTTTTTAAGAAACAGTCACTTTCATTTTCCAAGGCTGGGGTCATTCTTGTCATCTACTTACTTGCTGACAATTAAATATTTCCTCTCTTTGCTCCTGGTGACTGTCAGATCTTACCTTCCTGCCTCAAAGGAATCAGGCAGCTTCACGCACAGAGCCGTCTGCAGCGTTTTCTCCTACCTAGCTCCGAAGCAGCTGGCAGGCAGTTACTCCGTTTGGAAACTGGCTTACTGAGGAAGACAGAGTCCACTCTGACTTATACTTATTCCCTGTTTTTACAGGAAGAAATTTCCCAATAGGAATCAAACCTCAAGGGAAAGGAATCCAAAAGAAAAATAGCAACACTTTGAATGGGATCTAAAAGTCTGCTTCAATAAGACTGTTCTCTATTTGTCAGTATGATTCAAATCATGCTTGGGAGGGGAGGAAATTAAACACATTATTTCCCTTCTTTATCCATTGTTCTACGAACTCTCTTTAAAGTTCCCAAAAAGATTAAAACATTTCTAGGAGCTTTTTATCTATATTTCATATATATCTGAAGAAGGATTCATTTTTTAAATTCCCCTTATTTACAATGTAGCTATGGTTAACCACATATTCTTTCTTTAAAAAAAAAAATACTCTACTATTCTTTAACCACTAATGCCTATAAACATGTACTTCAAAATACTTTCTTGTCATTAAGTGTTTTTTGCCAGCAGAGGGAGCAAAAAAAGACCAGTCTATCCATTAAATGTTATCTTGCGGCCAAAGCACACCTAGCTGGCACTTTATAAACATTTTAAAGACCTTTGATGTGTATGGTATCAATAATATTTTTAAACTACAGCTTAGAATTCAGGAATTCTAGAAATTAAAAAATGGCATAAAAAAGTGTCATCACATCAGAGTCACTGATACGGAGATTTTCAAGAATCTAACATGATATGTTTAAATTTTTATACTCGGCCATTGTATTAAAACAAGAAACCGATCATAGGTGGTTGTCACAGAGAGGGCCGGCCCTATTGGGGGGCAAGAAGTTACACTATAATTATGAGTGCTTGGACGAGTTTTGAGCACGAGCTTTGAAGTAAAAAAAGAAATTGAACAATAAAATGAAATAAAAAGGAGTTTTAATTAAAGCAGTCATTTTCCAAATTCATTATAAGAAATATACTAAGAATTAAAGAGTATAAATATGAAAATATATAAAAGATGAAAAGAAGCTTACCAAAAAAATATAAAATATTTCAAAGGGCTGCGTCTGTTTATTTCACTTTTTAGTAGAAATTAAAGTATTAAAAGATATATTCAAAGACCAAAAAGAGGTAAATAGCTATATCAACCATTCAAATTTTGCAACAAATGAAAAACCTTTGCAAGTGAGAGATATACACTCACCTACCATTTATGGGCAAAATCAATTATCCCGTTTTCCAATTCCCTAATATAATGACATGAACTACTGTGACTATAACGATATTTTGCAATAAATTTTAAGAAGAGAAGTTGCGCATAATTTATAGCCACAACTCTTCAGCAGTACGTACGTGCTCCTATGTAAAATGAAACCACCACTGCCTGCCTCCCAGAGAGAGAGAGAAAAGTACTCCAAGGGCCTGGTACAATGCCTGACACAAGGGAGGACAGGTGTTTCCTGCCACAACCTATACAGCCCCAACTCATAAGTACCAGCTCCCATTATCCAAAAGCAGTGTTATCTGAACCTCATCAAAATTATTATTTTCACCTCGTCCAATTAAAACGGTATGTACGCTAGCAGGACTATCAGTAGGTAAAAGAAAAAGTAATCAAACACTGCTCTTCTGGACTTGCAGAAATCCTCTTCAGTGGTCTTTCAAACCTTCCCGAGGTTCTCTATCCTCCCCTTCAAGTTCCTATCTTTCTCTTCTTTCCAGTCCCATATCAAAGCTAACCTCAGCCTTCTTCACATTTAACTTTTCCACTGAGATACTTTAAATCTTGCCCAAAAGCACACAGAGACAGAACTGAAACCTGTTTGATTTCATAGCCTGCGCTTTTAACTATTATGCAATATTAACTTGAATAGGAATATTCTCTCAGGACTTTCTCAGGGCATCAAAATCTCAACCTGAGAGAAAGTAGGTTCAAGTTCAAGTATTGTATCAGCAGTGGACCACAGAGGATCTAGAGGAGCTGATAAACTGCACCATGACCTTGACTTCACATATTCCTCGGATTACTTCTTGGTTTGAGAAACACAAAACAAAAAACCTGGAAAAACAAAATTAGGATTTTTTCCCCCTAGTATACGTCCATTAGCCACCTTTCATTTTAAAGCCATTTTTGGCACTTTTCCCCCTAACTTACTCTTTGAAACAGGTCTTAGTAATGTTTTACCTACCTCTTCCATTTCGAAGGAGTCTTTCTGCTCTACCATTATATTTCTTATGGATGGGATCGGCAGCAGGGCACCCGGCTCTTTTTCCACTGTGGACTCGCGCACATTTTTCAACTCATTAGAACCTTCCAGCTCATTGTGGCAGGCCGTGTTGAAATCACTACCTAAATTGGATCCTATAATACCACATTCCTCACCCAGTTTACCATGACTTTGAGTTTCTTTACTTTGTTCACTTTCCCTTTCTTGGTTAAAATTACTGTTTGCTTCATCAGAAAGTCCCTCCTCAAGGTCAGCATTCTCCACAATAGTTGACGTACTAAGTGATGCTTCTTCTTTAACTGTAGCCAAAGGTGAGTCTTTCCTCTTTACATTTTTTTGAGACTTCGGATCATTTTTACTGCCACTGTCTTCACTTACAGCAGTATTCAGAATCTTTCCTTTTTCAGTTGCTGGGGAAGAAGTACTACCTTCCCCTTTCTCTGTTTTATCAACACATAAATTCAGTTTTGATAGTGTTTTCATTAAGCGATTTGCAGTGTTACTTCGGGTTAATGGTGGAGGAGAGTCTGTCTCCTTGTTAGAGGTTACTGAGGCCATACTTCCAATTCTCTGCAGAGGAGTCCCAGAGACTTGGGAATACAAAGAAGAAAACGCGTTGGCCACAGTAGTAAGCACTTCAATTTGACGAAAACGACCTACAAAAAGAAAAAAGTGTTAATTATGTTTGTGTGTGTATACATATGTGTGTCTTTCATATATATGTCTACATATTAAACCATTACTATTGTTGAGAATTCCAGTAACTGTACTTAGATCAGAAAGATCATGAAACCAGATTTTTTCCTTTTTACCGAACACTTAAAACTTCTCATCTACTCTGGAGATTTTTCACTCTAAGCACTAGAATTTAGTTTTGAAAATCATAAGTACAAAGAATACCACCACATAAAACAAAAAAGACTCGATGTTGTTCTTCTGTTTTTAGGTCTTGGACTCCACTAAGACTCTTCAATATGTTCAACTAATAAAATGTACATAATTGGGGAGGGGGTGGATTTATAGGTCTCTTAAAGCTAATTCAAGGACTACCTAGAGATCCTCTTTTGGAACTTTTGGTCAACAGAGAAAAGTAAATGAAGGTATAATATGAATAAAAATTACTAAATTCACCATGCTATTTTAGATTTACAGAAAAGCACCTGAAATTGACTTTATTTCATAGTAACAAGGCCCTTACTTCTTTCCTTCCTGAACAAAGCCTTCTGGAGTGAGGGGTAAGTCTAACATTCTGCTCCACAAGGTAGCATGTGTCACTCCATAAGGTAACACTTAAGTCAAGAATCGGGGGGCAGGGGAGGAGACTGGGTAAATTAACTTCTATAAATAGAATAAAATTTCTAAATAAGTTAAAATAGCTATTGTGTTAACCTCGATAATTAAATCTCCAGTGCTATTCCTAGAAATCAGTTAGGCTTTGAAAATAAGACTATCTTGCTATGGATGCTCTAATTTTGAAAATAATATACTAATATTTAGAAACCTTACTTGTTAAAGCATAATTTGGGTTTTCTACTTCCATCCGTTGCATTTGCGCACTCAAAAACACTTTAATATCTATTCCTCTGGCAAATGATGAGGAACTAAAAAATCTGGGAGGGATTTTAGAAGCAATATCCGGTTCATCTCGTCCAAATCCAAGATTATAAAGAATTTCTTCAGGATCTTCCTCATAAAGTTCCAACAATTCTGAAACACTACAAAACAGGAGAAGAAAGAAAAAAAAAAGAAATACCAAGATATAAAATAAGTTTATAATCCACATTACATTATAAATAAATTCATATTCCTGTTTTTCTATGATGAAAACTTTTTTTCTACAGCTTTAAACCATTATTTATTTCAGTATCTTTCTACACCATGTCTTAAATGTGATAACCCTTAGAAAATGCCCACTCTCTCAAGCTGTCAGCATTGGGAGAAGAGCTAACCCCTAAGAACATACTCAGTCAAAGATTCCCTAAGTGATTCCTCACCTTATTTTTTTTGTCATTTGAAGAGATTCCCAGTAAAGCAGCTAAAACAAAACAATTTAAGAGGAAAGATGGGAGAGAATAAGGAATAAAAAGATTAAAAGAATAAATGAAAAGGGAAAACACACTAGGAAGTTGATAGAACTTTGGTACCAAGTGACATTCGGTAGAACCTGAGCTTCTCTGCTATCTTTGGCTCTCCTCTAAGAGGCAGCACAGGTAACCACCTGATCTCAGGAAGGAGAGGGAGGAGCTTACTTTCAACTTTTTCCAACCACTTCCATTCAGGAAGGAGGAGGAGTAAGGTGAGTATGGGTTACACAAAGGTAACTTCTTACTCTAATTCCATTGGGAATTGAACTTTTATTATCCCATCTCTCTCCTACTGATACTCCAAGCTGAAAATCACTGGGAAAAATAGAACTAACTGTTAGAGATAGAATTTGAACAGAAAAAAATTTCTATTTGTTTCCAAAAAAGTGCTCAGGTTTCAATAGAATAGTTTAGATAACTGGTTCCAGAGGCACAAGAAAAAACCTATGCTTAAATATCAAGCTTTAAATTAGAAAGGTTTGTTCTGATTTCTATGTCAGAGTAACTCAAGACCCTAACAGAAGGGAGAATTTTGGAAGCAGAAGTTACTCCACTGTGGAATTCCTCTTTCAAGTTGTTGATAGGGTTCAAAATACTTATTAATGAATTCCAACAGCACTATAAATATATTTGTCTTTATTTACTCTTAATAAAAAAAAAAAAAAAGAAGACAGCAGCTGCTCCTGTCAGTCATGTTGAGCCATGACACTTTGGATTCCTGTCAATTTCATATTATTACACCAAATCAAAGTTTGAAAAAGTGGCAAGAGAAGATCATCTACAGCACAATGTAATTGCAGCGTAATTTAATAATAAGTTACCTTGAGACTGTCCCACTACTTTTTCCAGATCCAGTGGAATTCATACTTCTCCCTTTCTGATGAAACTGTAGTCTTCTCTCCTTGGCCAAGATATTACTGCTATAAAATAAAAATAGATTATTTAAACTCTTATTTTCCTAAATGTCCCTTATTTTTAAAATGAAAACAAACAGTTACATACCTGTTTTCAATTTGAGCATCAGTTTCATGGAGTTGGTTGGCTACAGGTAAAAAGGATAAATGTGAAGTACAATTGTTAGTAGGATAGTAACTACTATGATACAATTAGCAAATAAGCCACAATATTATCATTAAATGCCTAATATGCCAAATTCTTGTCATGATTCCATAATCTACATCATTAAAAGTAATACACAGATCAGTAAGAATAGAACCAGTAGCTTTTGGAGATTGTTTTTATGAGTTAGCAATTTAAAACTACTTCTACTGAATGTTTAAAATAAAAAGACATCTAGATAACCAATTAAACTTCTTGTTTAACAATTTAGAAATAAGTGGTAAGAATATACACAGCATATGTGGCATATGCAATTCCAATTATTAAATTTAAAAGTTGTTAATAAAGAATGGTTCAGCATTATTTAAGTGTGGCAACTGTATGCATCAATTTCTACTGTGATTTTTTTTAAGGCTGGAAACTCCAGTTACAACCACTTTTTAATGCACATATTTGGAAAACTTCTACTCATTTCAATGCAGGTTTTCTTTTTAAAATTGCCTTTCAAGTTTATCCCAGACTTACAAGTCCTAAATAGATAAATGTCTTTACTGTTAAGTTTAGAGTAAGTTAAATTTACTGCATTTAACTTTTTTAGACAAACATAAAGAATGAAATTAATTTAAAACGTCTATTCCAGCATACCCCATTTATTGTTTTATTTCTGATCTGCAGAGTAACAGTAATTTCTCATGTCTCTTTGTACATTAACACACAGCTAGCTACTCAATATTTACTGAATGAAAATAAATTTGAAATATTTTTCAGTAAAACAACATAACTCCTCTTTCCTTTTTTTAATTTTTTTTTAATCATCACCTGAGAATATTTTAAAATATATGTTTATTGATTTCAGAGAGGAAGTAAGAGGGAGAGCTAGACACATCAATGATGAGAGAGAATCATTAATGGGCTATCTCCTGCACACCTCTTACTGGGGATCAAGGCGAAACCCAGGCATGTTCCCTAACCAGGAATTGAACTGTGACCTCCTGGTTCATAGGTTGATGCCCAATCACTGAGGCACATCAGCTGGGCTCACCTCAGGATAAATTTTCCATTGCTTTTCAGAAAAAGCAGAAGGGAAGGAGGAGGAGAGGATGCGAGGAGAGGAAAAGGAAGGAGGGGAGGAAGGAGGAAGAGAGGAAGAGAGAGACTTCAATTGGTTGCCTCCCACATGTACCCCCACAGAGGACAGGGAGCAAACCTGAAACCCAAGTACCTGCCCTTGACGGAGAATTGAACCAGAGACTCTTCAGTGCTAGGGCTGATGCTCTAATCACTGAGCAACACCCGCCAGGGCATAACTCCTCTTTTCTGGGACACTCCTTTAGAGTCTGCTTTCCCATGAAGTCATTTAACATGGATGAACAGGCAGAACAGGTAGGATTTTTAGGACAGTGAAAATATGCTATGTAATATTACACTGGCAATATGTAATTTCACATTTGTCCAAACCCACAGAAAGAACTAGACCAAGAGTGAATCCTAAAGTGAACTATGCACTTTGGGTAATTATGATGCTTCACTGTAGGTTCATCAATTGTAAATAAATGTACCACTGTGGTGGGGGGTGTTTATAATGGGGGGTGCCACACATAATAGAAACAAAATACACAAGAAATCTCTGTACTTCCCCCTCAATATTTTTGTGAACCTAAAATTGCCCTAAAAACATAGTCTTAAAAATAATTCCATATTTTGAAGAAACTACTCAGATAAATGTTGGTGTTATTTATGATAATACTGAAAGGCATTTAAAAATGGGTTGACACCAACATGTTCAACTATAGTGATTGGAAAGCAGTTAAGTTTAAGCTCCTTACATAGAGTTTATTCCTTGAAAGCATATTATCAGTGATGATAATTTATTCTAGACTCTTCAATATTTACCAGAAGGTTCTATAGCATAAGGATTAATTTAAAACAGCAAAAGATCAAGGATATTAAATTCAGTGGAGAAAAGTCACTATAATCTAATTATAATTTTAAAAAATCTAATAAAATTCTTAATTCTTTTATTATAAAAAGTATACTGTATTAGTAACCCAACTATATAGCTACCAATAATCTTAAAACATACCCCCAAAATGTTAAAAAGTTCTTAATTTTACATTATGAAAAGCTTTATCAACCCACAGGAAAAGATTATTATAAAATCTGTGAAAATTAAAGCATAGCACAATACACTTAAAATGCTAATGCAGTCTGGAATAGACCTCAGCATATTATTTCTAATAAAAATCTGGAAAGAGAGGAAAGGGAAAGACAGGAGACACTTGAATGCAAAGAGAAAGGCACACTGCAGCTGTTAAGTCTGACATAAAACTACCTCATACTAAAAATAAGTTTCAATTTAGTTTTCTCACATATTTAAGTTTCCTTCCTTCTGTAGGACAATTCTTCCCCCAGTTATAGCACCATTGTTTGCCTCCAAACAGTTCATTTAAACATTTAAGTCCAAAGAAGACTTACGGACATTTCACAAAGGTTTTCAGAGGCATTCTTATATGTTTCATACTTGCTCTGACTAGATTACTAACATATAAAAGGTCCTATAAAATGTGTCTGAACCATTTGCAAGAGCTTTAAATTTAGCTCTGAGGATGTGGAAGCAATCAACTTGCTCTCCTTTGTTATGTAATTTTAAAAACCAAGTGAAAATACAAACAAACATACCTTCAGCTCCCAGTGACAAATCATCTTCAAAACTTCCTCCATTTCTCACCAGCACACCTGAAAGAAACATTACAAGATTCATCCTACTGTTCTGTTCCTCCTGACCCCCATGTAAAATCAATGTCTTAGGAAACCAAACTGACCAAGTAAAATATATGATACAGTCAAGTCTTTCAGACCCGAATGCCCTCAAAAATTATTCTGATTATACTATTTCAGGAAGTATAAACTTTATCATAAAGAAACCAAGATTTGCAGGGAGGTAAAGTTCTTAGAAGCCAACTTACAGGCTATTTAATACCTATGCCTTTGTAGACATTCAAATAGATATCTTACCCAAGGTTTGCATGGAAAACCAGATCTTGGAGTGATCATTCCTTTCACACCCCTCATATTGAATCAGGAGCGCAAGCTAGATTTTCCTGATACTGTAAATTTTCCTTAAATGCCTTGCCACTACCTGCACATTCTTGTTGTACTTTGAACTTTAGAATTCTGTCTTGCAAAGGTGGTAAAATTTCAGGTGTGGCCATTTCAGTTAATGTAAGCAAAGAAATGCTGCACTAAGGCTGATCTACCTCACATAATATCTATTTTCCTTATGTTCACATATCATGCTTCTATAGCTGATTAGTATATCTCTATCAAAATCAATAAAAACACGAGTTTCACGTTATGGAAATGTTTGGTAATTTGCTTAAGCTTGCCACCTTTTAAAAATTTACTGACAAGATATACTTTCACTAAGAGGACAAATGAAGCAGGGACCCTGTAAAGGACAGATTTAGAAAGGCAGCTTTTTCTTACCTTTCAGTGTACTACTGCTCTGCTCATCCAGTGAGGCTCCCAAAGGGGTACTGAAACCACATAAACACATAAACCTTAAGTCTTGAAAAGCTGTCTGGAGAGCGATCACTGCGAGCCTAATACTTAAAGGGTTAGGGCTAAGCAAGCTTCTAATCACAGTGTAACTCTCCTCCCAAACACACAAGGAATGCAAGTGGGTTACATAAGGAATAGGCTACCGCTACGAACTAGGCAAATACCTGTGTCAAGTCAGTTTACCAGGAATGATTTAATCACATGTCTGATCTGCTGGCAATTAAGAGCAAGAATGGCAATTATAAATGACATGAACTGGCACTTTCTTTACAGAAACAGAGAGAGAATGACAGCAGGAATTGAGAAAATGTCTGCTTCTCTCAGTCTGTTCCCTAGAAACAGGAAACAGAATTAAAAGAAAGCAAATGGTAATCTTGACAAAATTAAAAGTCAGAGTCTAGTTAGAAATAAGGCTCAATAGTTTATCTAAACCTTATCTGTTAAATCTGTCACTAGCATTTTAGAGCATGGGGCACCTCCTTTATCCCAACTATTATCTTTATTGGTATAAATGGAAAGTCTGGAGATTTATTTTCTGCTTTTAAACTAAAAAGTACATGCATTCTTCATTTAACTCTGAAAAGAAAATTATTAAAAAGTCGGCTTGAGAATCAACCTTAAGAACTAGCCATTACTAAAATCCCTTCACATTCCTATAGGTCACAGATAACTTAAAATCTCTTTTTCAATGCAAAAAAAAAGTTTTCCACTTCTTCCTCAAAACTATGCTAAAGAACCAGATTGTTTTAGCTTGAAAGTTTTACTTTCATAACAATTTATACCTGTTAAAAATTCCCTCAGATGTAGTATCAACATAAAAATATTGGTTTCAAATAAATGTTATTGAAATAAATGCCAATTAAACGTTGACTTTTCTGCAAACAAATATATAACAAAGGCAGTTCTTTGGAAATTGTGCTCTTTTAGTAAAATTCGTGCTTTCTTTTATTTTTTTTTAGTAAAAGAATCATAAACAATTACCATAAAAATAATAAAACCTTTGAGCTAAGTTTTTGCATATGTTTTAATAAAACTCTAATTTATGCCATAAAAATAGGTCATTCTTCTCAATGGCTCCTTTATTAGGACAAAATACTATTACTCCTTGTAAGATGTATCCACTGGTCTGTGCACTGACACGAAGTGGCAAGTAAGCATAATATAACTGGCATTCTCCTTCAAAAACAAGTCTCTCTCTCTTCTACTTGCTCTCTTCCAAATTCTATCAAAAACTCTGTCCTGTCTTAGATGGCAATCCAAGCAATATGTTTCCACTTAGCCAAAAATAAAGTAAAATAAATGGTTATCAAATTAAATATTTACTTTAAGAAAACACAATATGGTATCTTTACTCAGGATATGGGCAGCAATGAGAAAACAGTGACTATTTGAGAACTTAATTGAGAAAAAATGCTGTCTCCAGATAATTTATTTACAATGTACAAAGTAGTCAGATGTTCAACTCTGGGAAGGATCCTAAATTGTTACAGAAAAAGAAAATACAGTTGCATATATTCTAGAAGTCAAATCTGTGATAATAAAGCCAACAATAAAAGACCTGTTCTACCTCTCCCAGGTACAGGTGAATGTCACTTTTGAACAGAACAGGTGCAGCTGTAGAGAACAAAAAGAAGCAAAGGAGTGGCAGACTATAGAATCTGCCTACATTAATCGAGACTAGCAATAAAAGTTCTCAAATGTTCAGATGTGATGCATCCTGCTGAACACGAACATTTATCTTAAATGTTGCATTTATCTTAAAAGATGCACTTATTTACTATTTGCTTGAAATAATCAAGGACATCTACCCCATATTTGATATAACCTCTTATACAATCTTAATTCCTTTACATCATAAACATAAATGTGACTCTTCTCTTGCTCTTAAAACATTTTTTTTTGGTGTATCTTTAGGGAAAGGGGTCACAAATTTTATCCTTTCTCAGAAGGGTCTATGACATCCTCAGTAAAGGTTACAGATCTTTGTAATAAAGTGTTCAGGAAGGCTCCAGGCAATTCATCAAAGTAGGATATCAATAGACATGCGGCCACTATTTTATCTATCTTTGGGAAAGAGAAATAAACTGACATATATGAGAATCACTTCGCCCTCCCCCAAAAAAACGACTTCCCAAACTCTGGTACTTGAACACAAGATTAAGAAAAGCCCCAAATATCTGGCAAAAAAAAAATACGTGCAGAAACAAACATCTTCAAAAGCAGCATTCTTTACCAGAGATTTTATAAGCAGCAATAAATTGGAAAAAAAGAATTAACAAGCACATTTCAGTCACAAGATTTAATTACAATATGATTCATCTCCTCCTTACTTTATCAAACATTTTTGTACCAGCTGCCAAAACATGTAATTAAACAGATTTATGCAGTCTGAATGCCTTCAAAGCTCGATTCCCCTTCCGTGAATTCCAGCGCCATCTGACAAATGCATTTCCAAGAAGTAAGTTACAAGAACAAAGTTAGCGAGTTTTAATGGCTCTCCAAATAGAATGAGGGCACGCACACAAAAATATTCAAGCCCCGAGAGTGCAGTCAGGCGCATTGCAACTCATCTACTACCAACACACATTTCAAAGGGACACGATTTGAGGCCAGATGTAAAGATGTCAAAACAAAAGCAAACTGAAATATTGCGTGGAATGTGAAAAAGCCTCTCGCACAGGAACGAGGCAGCATAACCGCACGGCACGGTGACCGGCGTGAGGTCTGCGTTCCCTGATGCCAAGCCAGCATCCCGCACCGGAGCTCGAGTTCTAACAACCGGGGAGCGAGCACGGCCACCCAGCCAGCGGCGGCCACGGCGCTCCCACGTCTGATCGCTTAGAGGAGGAAGCTCCCCGCAGGCTCACGTTCCGGTGTGCAGTTTACAGCGACCGGGGGGCCCACGGGGAGGGCGCCCCGTCGGCCCGGGTCCCCCTCCGCGCTGCCCGCCGCGCCCGCCGGGACTCACCGGCAGTCCTTGAGCCATATCGCGATCTTCTCGTTGGGCACGTTTCCTGCGGGGCAGAGGGGAGGGCACAGCTCGTTACCGAGCCCGGGGGGCGGGGGGGGGGGGGCTCCAGGCGGCGGCGAAGACCCGGACACTTGACCGCAGCACCAGCGAACGGGGTCCCACCGCAGCCGCGGCGACAGCCCGAGGGTCCCTCCGAAGAGAAACGAGGCGGCCCCGCGCGGTCGGCGCTGACGCTGGAGACGCCTCACCGAGCGCGCGCGTTTAAAGGTCGGAAGCGCCCGCTCTGCCCTCGGCCTCTGCAGCCCGGGAGGACCGTCCCCCCGCGGACCGGAGTCGCCCCGAGCGCACCAGACCGCCCCCCGCCGCCGCCGCCGCCGGCCCGCATTCCCCCCCGAGGCCCCCCGCCGCAGCCCCGCGGGGCGCACCGACCTCTCCCCGCGGCCGCCGGCAGCTTCGCGCCCGGGAGGTCCTCCTCGTCGTCCTCGTCCTCGTCCTGCGTCGTCGCTTCGGTGGACAGGTCCTCCGTCTCCGACGCCTGCCAGGACCCGCGGCACTTGGCCCAGGCCTTCCTCCGGCGACTCGCCACTTGCCACTCCAGTTCCTCCTCCGCCTCCGCCGACGCCACCAGGGGCCGGTCCATGGCCGCGCCGCGCCGCGCCGGGGGCTCCGCGGCCCCAGCCGGAGCCTGCGCGGGACGAGGCGGCGGCGGAGACCCCCGCCCCTGACTGTCAGCGCCCGGCTGGCCGGGCTGGGGGCCCCGGGCAGAGGGCGCAGGGGGAGGAGAGGCAGGAGGAGGAGGAGGAGAAGAGGAGGAGGAGGAGGAGGAGGGGATGGGAGGGAGGGAGGAAAGGAAGGGGAGGGAGGAGGCGGAGGGCCGGCGCTTCACATGAAGTCGGCGGGCGCGGGAGCGCGAGTGGCCCGAACGTGCGCCGCGGGGAGCCGAGCGCCGGCCAGCCCCCGCTTCCAGGTCCCCGCCCCCGGCCCCCGCCTCCCGCCCCCCTCCTCCCGCCCCCCTCCTCCCGCCTCTCACCCCAGCCGCCCGCCTCCCGCCGAGGCGCCCGGGTCTGGCCGGCGGCCGGCGTCAGCGCGCCCCTCCCTCGGCGGCGTCCCACGCCCCCTTCCGGCCGGGGGCGCGCGAGGCGGGGCGGGAGCGTGAGGCTGGCCCCGCCCGCCGCCCCGCCGCCGCCCGCCGAGTGGGCGAGATTTGTTTGCTACTTTGTTTGTTAGTGTGTTTTCTTCCTCGCAACTTTCTCTCTGCTCCAAAGCGGGGAAATGTGGCAAGACCGGGTCTCACGAAAAGGACTTTTCACCGCGTCCAAACCAGTGTCCGCTGGGCTCCGAGGAGACCAAAGAATTGGGTTCCAGCGACTGGGGGCCAAGCTGGAAGGTGGAGGCGCGTGCCCGTGGGCCTCGCCTTGTCCAAAGTCAGGACTGGAAAAGACCCTGCTGCGCGCAGGGCTGGCTGCAGCCGCGCTTAAGGGAGTTGTTTAGGAAGGTGGTGTGAGGGGTGCAGGTGGCCTGACAAAGAACTTGTGAGCTGGGAAGTCCACACTGAAGCTGGACAGGGAGAGGGGAAAGAAAAGGCGCGGAAATAGCTTGGATTTTGGTGCAACAAGATGCTGCAAGAAACAAATGATGTCAAGGTTCAGAACTAAATTTTCGCATGAGTTTGAGCACACCCTTATGTTGCTTCTAACAAATCTCATGCGGAAGACTATAAAATCCTAGGCAACATCAGACACAAACTTCTTTCTAATGGTTTGCCAGCACAGTCTCTATAAAATCAGATCCGGTATCCATACTAACTTCCCAGTACCTCTTAATATCATCTAGATGGGCCTTATGTATTCCACGAAAGATTAAGGGAACGAGAACAGTGATACTTTTATTTGCTCTTATTCGTTTGAAACTTCATGAATTACCCTTTTCTTTGAATTTTAAAGACGTTTCAGCCCTCAAGAGTCCTGTGGCAAAAAGCAGCTAACAGATGAAAGGCCCTCAAAAATAGGCCAGGGGCTAGCTGCCTGTAGGAAAGGTAAGGAGAGGGGATGAGGGAGGAGGCACCCAAAGGTTCTGGTCCAAAGACAATAAAAGTACACTGTCTTTAGTGTCATTCAGGGCCCTAGTGGACCCCACCTTACCCAACTTCTCCCAGCATCAGTTCCATCATCTCCACAAACTGTGACTGACTGTATATCCTCATTTCTCAGTTTATTCCTGGTCTTTCTGAACAATACCTTCATGGCCTTCAAGATCTGATGGAGCCAGAACTTTCCCTTCACTATATCTTTCCACCACCCCTACTCACATCTCTCCTGCATTTTCTGATCTGCAACTGCATAATGTCTATCGTGGGGACTAAACTGTACAGTGAATAATATGACTGGCCTCTGAGGGGATGTTTGACTTTCCAGCCGAATTGTAAACTGTGAGAGAATAAAGAGCATTTCTCAGTATTCTTCCTATACCTCTTACACTTTTAGTGCAGTGTCAGTCCCACAAGGAACAATGAGATCTTTTGAAGTAAATTTTTTATACTTTACGTCCTTCAGAATGGACGGTGGAATGGATAAGATACTTTGCTTTATGTTGTTTCTCTAAGACCTATTGTCTTTTACTTAGTTTTATTGTTGTTTAAACACACTTTTAGACAATAAAGAATTCTTGAGAAAAGCAATAATGAACCATAATGCACATTTAAAAACAAAACCACCAGAGTTAGTAAAGGAAGAAAAAATTGTCAGCAAGTAATAATAGTTGTTGAATTTACAATAGCACAATCCTCTATTTCCTTCTACATGCTGATTTTTTTAATGCAAAATGTTAAGTACAGAAATAATAGAGAAGGAAATCCTTGAAATAGCTGGCTATTTTAAAAAGTAGGAGGTTATCATTTTCAACTTGAAGATTTAAAAAAGTGCCCAAGGTATTTTATTTATTCAATAATGAATGCCCTATCACACATGAGGAGAGTCTAGCTGTTTGCTTCTTCAAGGTTTTTTTTCCAAACAGGTACTGCATTGTAGACCAACTGCACATCCACATTGCAGAAATTCTACATACAGGATAATAATATCTGAGCTACTGATGCTTACAAGATGGAAAAACACATTTATATTGCACTAGAGGCCCAGTGCACGAAATTCATGCACTAGTAAGGGTCCCTAGCGGCTGGTGGCGGCCACCAGGTACTCCTTCCCTTCCCTGGGGCCGGCCTCACCCCCTGGTCGAACTCTGGGAAGAACTCCTGGTGGAGGGATCCATTTGCATACTCCATTTTTATTATATAGGATGTGGATAATTTCATCCAGCATGATGTAATGGAAACAGTAGGGTCTTTGGTGTCTGACTGAAGTTTGAAATCTGTTTCTGTATCTCTCTAGTTGTATGGCTTAGAGCAAGACAGCTAATATCTCTCTGGCCATCACATTCTTCATCTGTGAAATAGCAATCATGATGACGACCTAAGGTGATGTGAGGATAACATAGAATATGGTAGGCCCTCATAGCTACTGGAATTATTATATTGCAGAAGGAAAAAATCAATTTCATATGGGCCAGTTAGTCTTACACTAATAAATGGCATGTATCTTAATGCTTATGCAGCTGAATTTTTAAAATGCCATAAATTCAGGCTATGACAGAAAACATACTCTGGTTAAATTAGGCAGTGATAAATAGGAAAGCTTACATCAAAACTACATCATTATGCTCAGTTCAATTACTTCAGTTATTTTTTATTTTTTGCTTTCCCAGATTTTAACACATATCTCAAAATTAGAAAATAAGATTTATTATTAGGCAGACTAAAGCATTTCACATCTAGTTACGGTATTGTTTCTTCAATATTTACAAGATCAAAAATGTTCTTTTATGCATCTAAATCTTAATGATTCAGAAAGTGATAATGATGCAGTTTCCCAGATTTTCAAACCTTTTTAAGACAAAGGGAGCTGGAGGTAGAAGGTGAGTAGAATGCAAATTAAACGAAGAGAGCAGCATTTTATATTTCAACTGGAGGCCCGATGCATAAAATTCGTGCGAGGGGCTCAGCCCGCGCAGCCGTGGCAGCTTGCCTGGGCCCTCGCAGCCCCGACTTCACCGGAAGGACATCGGGCTGTCCAGTCTAATTAGCATGTTACACTTTTATTATCATAGATACGAATGTCTGGGGAGAACAATTCTATATGAAATAAGGTTGGAAAACACTGTAGATTATATCCTCATCTCCCCTTACCACAACCCAGTCATAATAAGACTTGATAAGTCCTCAAGATTTCCTTTAAGAAAAAAAAGGCTTAACTTTGTTTACCTCACTATTTCTAAACTGTATTTCAACATGAAATCATTTGGGCTTCTCAATATAACTATTAATATTTCCAGGAATAATAGTGGAATCATTTGCCATAGTATAAAAGAGAATGAAAGGAAAATGTTACTCAGCAAGTGAATACTCCAAAAATGTTTAAAGATTTATTTACAAATCATATAATTGAACTCTGAGGAAAAGTGGTTTGTCTAATTTAGATTTTTTAAATATATTTTTTGTCGTTAATCATTAAAGTTTTTCTGGTTTTTGTTTATATGTATTTGAAAGTAATAATTACACCTGTTATTCTTTCACGGGTATAATCCTTGATTTTTTTTTTTTTGCTAAGGTGTATAATTACACCTATTATTCTTTCACCTTAGCAAAAAAAATCAGGGATTATTATACCAGTTCATTTTCCTATTAATGTTTCATAAGGGAGCATTAATATGGCATAACAATACAGTATTTTAATTTCCCATGTTTTCCCAAGTACATATTAAAAGGAGAAGCAGATATCAATATCACAGGAACTTTACCTTGAATATTATTTACATAATCTGGAAAAGTTTTATACTTCTGATTTTGTGCATGTTGAAAACTTGTAATTTTATCCCTCATTTCATCATTCCCAAATCACAATTTTTCCATTTGCCACATAATGTGACATTTACACTTTCTGTGGTAAACCTTGTAGAGAGCTTGATTTCTTCTCAGTGGCTCAATTCTCTGGTGTTTCTGAGCAACAGCTAAAAATGACTCATCTATTCTTCATCGATAATGGCATGAAGCAAGATTATATAACAGAATAAGTTTTATTGGGTCTATTTCATAAATTAAACAACTCAAAAGAGGTTTTGATATCCTCATAACTGGACATAGTTACACATAGGAAAGCAAAAATATTTTTTAATTCAGCTGTGAAGTCTTAATGCTCAAGATTAAGTCAGTCCTTTATTATTTTTCTCTTTAGGCCTGCCCTAAAATGTTGCTATTAAAGATCTCTGGCATTATGAATCATAAAAGCTTTTAAGGAGGTATATCTAGTGGTATCAAGTGCTCAGTTGATGCCACTTCAGAGTAAACATTTTTCTGCAGTGCACAACTAAACAGTGGTGTCAATATTGCATGTCTCAGTTTTTAAAAAATTGTCCTGTGATCAACAATTGATACACATTTGTTTCCTAATTTAAGATTATTTCTAGTTCTTATGTGATTACTTCCTATGTGCAGCTATTAAAATTTTTATCATTTCATTATGCATATCTTTGGAATTATATATTTACATGTAAATATCTCATATTTTATGAGAATCAGAAAAAAAAAGAAGTTAGTGACTATAAGAACCAGGTACCTATCTAATATTAATGTATCTTTAAAAGCCTTAAATGGTGCAGATCTTATAAATGGTTCTTGAAAATATACACACAATGTCTTTTTCAAAAATAATTCTGATGTGTGCCTGAGCTACACGGGCCTCTCCCATCACACTTCCCTTCTCTAATCTGCCTTCTGCAGCCCCTTCATGCCCATCTCAGAACAAACACAATCTGCATTCAGCACAGGACCCTTCACAAGTTGAATGGAGTTATTTTGGGTGAGTCATTGAAAACAGTACAAAACCTTTCCTCACTCGCCAGAAGTGCGGTTTTTAAATAAAGCCAAAGCGAACAAGGCTTGGCAAGTTTGAAGGTGGACAAAATGGGGAGAGGGCAGGGTTTCTGCCAGACTCAGAGAGGATTCTGCTATTTACTTTTACCTCCACCAATTTACATTTCTGGCTATTTACATTTACCTCCACCAATTTCTTTTACCATCACTGAACAAAGTGCAAGATTGAACAGGTAGGAAGCAGGCACACTCCATTTCAACCAGCACTGTGATGGTGAGCAAAACCAGAACTACTGTAGTATAGCAGCAGCTTTAAATCCCCCATTTTTTTTTTCATTCTTTAATTCAGAAGCTATAAAATGTATCCACTTGCCCCAACCGATTTGACTCAGTAGATAGAGCGTCGACCTGCAGATTCAAGGGTCCCATGTTTGATTTCGGTCAAGGGCATTTGCCTTGGTTGCAGGCACATTCCCGGTGGGAGGTATGCAGGAGGCAGCTGATTAATGTTTCTGTCTCATCGATGTTTCTAACTCTCTCTCCCTATCCCTTCCTCTCTGTAAAAAATCAAATAAAATATATTTTAAAAAATAATAAGATAAAATGTATCCACTCAAAAATCTCTTTCTTTTGATTAAATCAATCTTTTCCAATTAATAATGCTTATAGGCCATTTTTATCTTTTAAAATATATTTGTATTTATTTCAGAGAGGAAATGAAAAGGAGAGGGGAAAAGAGATAAAAACATCAATGATGAGAGAGAATCATTCCTTGATCAGCTGCCTCCTGCACACGCCCTACTGGGGACTGAACCTGCAACCAGGCGTGTGTTCCTACTGGGAATTGAACTTAACCATAAGTAACACCGGCCGGACCATAGGCATTTAGAAAGTTGTTAAAAATTCAGTGTGAAGTTCTTTAAAATTGCTTTTAAAGTAAGTGAAGTTCATGAGAATTAATCAAACAAAATATTAAAAGAAATAGAGCTGTAGATACAGAAAATAATTGCTACTTTTTAAGAAACTTTAAAAGTTGAATTGCTGTAATCAAAGTCTATATAGTATCTTGATACATTTTGGATATTTAACATGCAGTTATCGATAGAACATATTACTCACCCTTTATCCTGCAGAGAACTTTTTAACAATAATACAAGTGATCACTCTTCTATAACCTGGTATAAATTTGTTGGGGTTCACATCTCATGAATGAGGAGAAACCTGGAATCAAGAAGGAGACATTCTTAAACATATAATAGTAATTCAGATCTATTTTGCTATGAAATCTGATGGTCCCTGAAAGTCACCTTTAACTCAGCTAGTTACTATGGGTTCATTAACCCATCCTATTGGGGCCCTTTCGTTATAAATGTTCCTGTTCACAAAGGGTCTGTCTCCAAGCTATGGGGTTACACTTGGCCTTACTAAGTGTAATTATGCAAGTTTTCTTTTAAATATATATATATATATATATATATATATATATATATATATATATTGGTTTTTTTTTTACAGAGATGAAGGGAGAATGATAGAGTTAGAAACATCGATCAGCTGCCTCCTGCACACTCCTTACTCAGTATGTGCCCACAACCAAGGTATCATACATGCTTTTGACCAGAATCAAACCTGGGACCCTTGAGTCTGCAGGCTGACGCTCTATCCACTGAGCCAAACCAGCTAGGGCAATGCAAGTACTCTTGAGCCCCCGTAGAATTATCGGTTTCCACACTGCAGGGTGACAATTGTTGGTTATACAGAATGAAAATGCAGTGTTTGAAAGTTAATGAAAACACTGGGGTCATAATAAACACATATTTCCTGCTGTAGTTAAGAGCATAGCAAAGAACTCTGGTTTCCCACATTGGGGGGAATTATTCTTTTCTGGTTAAGCAATTGTTTTTAAAATATAAAATATAGTAGTTATACAGCCTTCAAAGCTTATCTCACCCATCTAAGAATGATTTTATCACATTCAGTTGTATTTAAATATGATCAAAAGTTAAAACAATTAAATGTCTGTTGATGGCAACTCAATGCTAAGAACTTCCCCCACAATCTTGTTTCAAAACAGGCAGAAAAGTGAAGCAAGCTTCCATTATAATTGCTTTGGAGAAGGTTTATTATTACTTTCAGGTAACATATTTGGCCTAGATTACACTAGTTCAAATCAAACAGCTTAAAGTTATGTTTATTAATAGACTGCTATTAAGTAAAAGAACTACAGGGTAAAGGTCAGCACACAGGTTGTTTTGTTTATTTTAAAAAATCCTCTGAGCCCATGTCTTTCCAATTTTTTTCTAAACAAGTCAGCCCAAGTTGGCACCTTCAAACCTTTAAGTGCTATAGTTATAATAGTGCTGATATTCAATTCGGAGAAATGCTGTTAGAAGAGCAACTATTTCAGTGGACGCAAGAAAATAACAATGTTAAAAATAAATGATTTTGATTGAGTACTTGTTGTGGGCCAGGTACTGTATTTAGAGCTGGATTTACAGTCTCCTTCAATACAACAACTCTATAAAGGCTTGTGTTATTCTCACTTCACAGATAGGGAAACTGAGCTTTATCAAGGTGAACACTTGCCCCAAGCCACATACTAGGAAGTTGCAGAGTGGAACCAGGACTATTGTCCTGCAAAGCCCATGCTCACACCTAAGACATGTGACTGCCTTGGAGTACTCCGGGTCCACTGTTGGGCAGAGCATCAGTGTGACTTACCTGTAAGTGGAAGGCGTTCCAGGAAAGTGATGAACTACTACAATGTCCTCATTTTACAAGGGAGGAACACTGAGCTCAGAAACTTTAAATTGCCTGCGTGAGGTCAGCCATATAATTAGTGATCGAGTTCATTAGGAACAAGAATCCACATCTCAACAGCCCTACAAATATTAGTAAAAACAAAGCTAGAAAAACTGCTTCTATGTTATCAAACCTGAAAAACTCCAGCGACTAGTAGCCGAAGAGTGTAGTAGCCAGGCTTCTGTGTTAATGCCACTTGAGTTCCCTCTGACACCTGGCGACCCTATGATTGAGCGATGTGCACAGTGCCCTGTCCTCAGCAGCCCTATGGACGCATGGCTCGAGCTTCTTTTATGGATTTACCCATCTCATATTTGGTTTTTCTTTTTTCCAGTTACTTTCTATTTTTCCCAGCATTGTTATTTTTTCCAAAGAACCCTGCCTTCTCATGATGTGCCCAAAGTAGGACATCTTTAGTTTTGTTACTTTTGCCTCTAGTGGTTTCAAGCTTAATGTGCTCTCAGACCTACTTGTTCATCTTTCTGTTGGTCCAGGGTAGCCATACAGCTCTTTTCCAATGCCATATTCCAATGAATCAACTTTTTTCCTATCAGCTTTTTTGCTGTTCAACTTCTGCCTGCATACGTAGTACTTGGGAATACGAGGGTGTGAATGGTTTTAGGCTTGATCTCTAATGACACATCTTTGCTCTTGATCCTTAATAATTCCTCTGTTGCTGCCCTTTCTAATCTCAGCCTTCTCTTCATTTGTTGGCTGCGGCTTCCATTTGAATGGACTGAACTAAAGTAAGCAAAATCTTTAATAATTTTGATATTTCCATTATCTATGTAAAAGTTGTATATTTCTTCTGTAGTCATGGTGTTCAAATGCAGTTCTCCTTTGGCAGTTTCTTCTTATACTTTCATCAGAAGTCATTTAAATTTATTGCTACTTTCTGCCAGTATGATGGTATTATCACCTGCATATCTTGTTATTTATTTTACCAATTTTCACTCCCCCATCCTCTGAGTGTAGCCTAGTTTTAATATTATTTGTTCTGCATACAGATTAAACAGAGACATTAAATGCACCCTTTTCTGATACCTTTGCCTATAGGAAACCATTCTGTCCTTCCATATTCTGTCCATAATACAGGTTACATATCAGGATGATCAAGTGCTGTGGTACTCCTGATTCTTTTAGAGCAACCCAGAACTATGGGGAGACATTCCTGGTCCAGCCACATTCCTGTACTCAGAGGGTTTTTCCAAAGGGAACAATGTTCATGGTCAAAAAGTGAGGTATTTTATTTTTTTTAAAGTATACTTTATTATTTTTTTACAGAGAGAAAGGGGGAGGGATAGAAAGTCAGAAACATCAAAGAGTGAGAAACATCAATCAGCTGCCTCCTGCACACCCCCTACTGGAGATGTGCCCGCAGCCAAGGTACATGCCCTTGACCGGAATCGAACCTGGGACCTTTCAGTCCGCAGGCTGACACTCTAACCACTGAACCAAACTGGTTTCGGCAAAAAAAAAGTGAGATATTTTACTTTTCAACTTAAAATCTGGTCTTCCAAGCAATCCTCAATTGCTCAATGGGGTACCTGGAGTTTTAAGATTTTACCTAAGAATTATTTGAAACTCAATCTTGAAGAGAAACAATAATCAGAAAGTTTTTCTAAATGATAAAAATCCAGCCATTACTGTGACTAATATATATTCTATGTGAGTATTTCAATATATTAGGATTTACCTATGACTTAAAGCAGACCTGCAAAGAGCTGGGTGCCTTGATAAGGTCAAATGATTTCCAAAAAGATAGTTTATACAAAATCACTCTGTGACTTATGCTATGGCAACCATCTGTATTGGTTTTCAGTATGAACAAAGCCATGAATTGAAATGCACTGTCTCTGATACAGAATCTTCCCAAAGTTAAGCATTCGCCCTGTGTTCTCCGGAGGATGTCAGTAGAAACATCTTCTTTACAATATGTGTTCCAAGAAGAGTCAAAATTACTGAGACTTTTCAAAAAAAAGTCTCAAGAGCACTGGGACTTGGATAAATGACTAAGTTTCTGTTTTTACGTTGGTTACTAGAAAAGTGAGAGCCAAATGTGTGGCTCACTCAGGGTAGATGAGTAGGCCATCATGGTGTGCATCTTAAACCTTACTCAGAGCTCTAGTTTGTCCCCACCCTTGTTTTTGGTTCTTTCAATTTTTCTTTTTCTCAAAATAATATTGTGTAATTTTTTATATTTCTTCTCTGCAGCAGGAGAAAGAAAATAACTAAAATATGTTAGAATGTTATTCAAAATTATGTTTACTATACAAATATGTACACTTATAGCAGAATATTAGGAGAGAAATAAATATGTTTTGTTAGAATGGCAATGTTATGCCTAATTTTTTTTTCTTTGATTACACAAACTTTCAGAAATTGTATTTATAATTTAAGGAGGAAAGTGATTTCAACTTTGAAAGCTCTAGTTATTTATTCCAGAGGTAGAAGAAGTATGGGAAGTATGTGCATGACCTCGTGATTATGTTAGGACGAGTGGAGGACTGTGATAAAGTGAGGTCGGAATGGTAGATAATAACCAAATTTTAAGGCCATAATGTGCTATTCTAAGGGATTGTATTTTTGCCAGTGGGAAGATGTAAGCAGCTCTCAGTTTTTAACTAATGTTCTTTTTAAAAATATATATATTTTATTGATTTTTTACAGAGAGGAAGGGTGAGGGATAGAAAGTCAGAAACATTGATGAGAGAGAAACATCTATCAGCTGCCTCCTGCACACCCTGTACTGGGGATTTGTCCACAACCAAAGTACATGCCTTTGACAGGAATCGTACCTGGGACCCTTGAGTCTGAAGGCCGATGCTCTATCCACTGAGCCAAACTGGTTAGGGCAATCTAATGTTCTTTATTGGAAGTTTTTTCCTTTTTATTGGGGTGACATTAGTTAACAAAATAGACAGGTTTCAAGTGCACAATTCTACAGCATATCATCTGTACACTGTATTGTGTGTACATCACCCCAAGTCAAGTCTCTGTCCATCACCATTTATCCCACTATGCTGTTTCACCTCCCTTCACCCCCGCCTCCACCGTGGCAATCACCACACTTTTGTCCATGTCCAAGAAGTCAGTTTCTCTATCTCCCCCTCTTTCTTTCTCTCCCTCCCCCTCTCTCCACCCTCCTCACCCAGCCCTTACTTATCCCCAAACAGCTATCAGCCTGCTCTCTATCTATATGTCTGTCACTCTTTTGCTTGTTAGCTCATTTTTTTATTAGATTCCACATATGAGTGAAATCATTTGGTACTTGTCCTTTTTTGACTTGCTTAACTAGCAACAATAGAGTTGAAAGAGTAGAAACCTAAAGTCCTCAGGCAAGGGAGGCTTAATAGTATAGACTTCAGTGAGATAGGGGCTACAATTAGATTTGACAGATTAGAACTGGGTGTGGAGGAAGAAACAGAATGAGCCCAAGGTATGTTTTCTACTTTAAGTAAGTAGGTAGGTATTGGGGGTAGGTAATGGGGTTTCAACATGAGAGAGAATGTATGAGAATTGGGTAAAGATAACAAGAGGGAAGAAAGAAAATGAGTTTATTATTGGACCTATTAGATATGAGGTGTTTATATGACACACTGATGGAAATGTAGCTCCAAGCATTCAGAAATACAGTACAGTGCTGAACTCTGGATAAAGTTTGGCTTAAATATTATAGGGGTGTGTGCATGTGGGACACTGGGGATCATTAATACTAAATAGCAGCCCTTTTCCTATTTCCCTATTTAATAGATTCTAAACTAAATCTGTTAAGGCCATAGTCATCAATAACCTCTAAAATGCCAAACCCCGTACATGCTTTTCAGCCCTCATTTTATAGGTATCCTTGTAGAGCTTTTGCCAGGATTCACTGTTCTCATTTCTTTCTCGATCTTATATTTTTTGGTTCTCCTACATGTCAGTCTCCTTCACTGGGTTCCATTCTTTCACCAGCTTTTTTTGTGGTGTTTCTGAGGGTTTCTCTCTCTTATGTTCACACATTCCACACACTCTCCCTGACTGAGATGGCAAAGGCTTCAGATGGAGGAGTTTGGGGAGGAACAAAAGTTAGCTGAAAGTGTGAAGTTTGAAAAGCCTGTTAGACATCCAAGTGGACATGTTGAGTAGGCATTTGGATATATGAATATAGAGTTCAAGGGAGAAAATACATTTAGAACTCATCAACCTATAGATGGTATCCAAAGATAAAACAAAACAAACAAACAAACAAAAAAACTGTTGTGGTCCCCAGAGGCAAATGGGTAAAGAATGAAGAGATAGCCAAGGGCAGTGTCTTGGGGTACTTTAGAGGCAGATAAATGGGAAGAACCAGCAAAAGAGGCTGAGAAAGACCACGAGTGTGGCAGGAAGAGGATTAAGAGAAAGTGGTGATCAGAGGCAAAGGAGAAAAAAGGTTTCAAAAAAGGAGGAAATGGTCAATTCTACCAACTTCCTGATTAGTTGATTAAAAAGAAGACTGAGAATTGACCTCTGTATTTGGCAATACAGATGGTATTGCTGACCTTGAATATAACTGTGGGGAGCAGTGAAAAGTGAAGCCTTGATTACAGTAAGATTCAGTGGGACTGATTCCTTTTAGAAAAGTAAAATAGGAAGTAGCAATGGTATTCAAACTAGAACAATCAGTTTGGTAAGTTGAACAAAAAAGCAGGAAAACCATTATATAGACATTCCAAATAATAAGGCTGGAGGAAAAAAAAGCCAATTCTAATGCTTTGACCCCTCTGAACTTATTCCCAATTAATTTTTTTTAACTTTTTTTTTTGAAATTTTTATTTTTTGTTTGTTTTTTTATTGTTCAGTTAATTAATTACATTGTTCCCCCTTTTTTATCCCCCTATAACTCCCCTCCACCCTGTACCCATCCCACTCTCTGCCCTCACCTCCCACCCATTGTCTCTCCCATTGTTGCAAGATTTTTGTCCAGTCTCTTGCTGCACTTCCCACACCCCTTTTCTCCCCACGAATTGTCAGTCCATTCCCTCTCCATGTCCATGATTCTGTTATATTCACCAGCCCATCCTGTTCATCAGATTATTAATTCCCTTGATTTTTAGATTCATTTGTTGATAGATGTGTATTTGTTGTTCATAATTTATATTTTTACCTTTTTCTTCTTCCTCTTCTTAAAGAATATCTTTCAGCATTTCATATAATATTGGTTTGGCGGTGATGAACTCCTTTAGCTTTTTCTTATCTGCGAAGCACTTTATCTGACCTTCAATTCTGCATGATAGCTTTGCTGGATAGAGTAATCTTGGTTGTAGATTCTTGCTACTCATCACTTTGAATATTTCTTGCCACTCCCATCTGGCCTGCATCATTTCTGTTGAGAAATCCACTGACAATCGTATGGGTGCTCCGTTATAGGTAACTAACTGTTTTTCTCTTGCTGCTTTTAATATCCTCTCTTTATCTTTTGCTCTTGGCATTTTTATTATGATGTGTCTTAGTGTGGTCCTCTTTAGATTGCTATATTTTGGGGTTCTGTGTAGTCCTTGGGCTTTTAAGTCAGTTTCTTTTACCAGGTGGGGGAAGCTTTCAGTCACTATTTCTTCAAGTAGGTTTTCATTAACTTTCTCTCTCTCTTTTTCTGGCACCCCCATAATTTGGATGTTGGCATGCTTGAGGTTGTCCCAGAGGCCCCTTACACTATCTTCAATTATCTGGATTCTTTTTGTTTCTTGCTTTGCCAGCCAAGTAGATTTTGCTTCTTTGTATTTCAAATCTTTGACTTGGTTCTGGACTGCTTTTAGGACTTTGTGTGATATTTTTTATTTCAGTCAGTGTATGCTTGATTTCTAGTCAGTCCTTTTTCATATCCTTGAGGGTCTCCTTCATATCCTCGTAGGTCTTGTTCATTTCCTTGTAGGTCTCATTCATTTCCTTGTAGGTCTCGTTCATTTCCTCGCAGGTCTTGTTCACTTCCTTGTAGGTCTTGTTCATTTCCTCATAGGTCTTGTTTATTTCCTTGTAGTTCTCGGCCTTTTCTAGGAGCCTCTTGAAAAGCTTTATAATCGTGGTTTTGAATTCTATGTCCAATCGTTTTTTTCCCCTCCATTTCTTTCACATCTGATTTCTTTCCATGTCTCTGCATCTTGGCTGCTTTCATGAGTTGGTCCATTAGCTTTGTGTGGTAGATGTCCTCTAAGGGACAGTGGCTCAGCCTCCCCAATTACCTAAGGTGGATACTCTTACTGCAATCCTTTATGGGTTGTACAGTATTGTTAGAGTTAAGCCCAGCTAATTGTTGTTAGCACTAGGAGGGTTTGACCTCCAGGCCAATTGGGTGTGGAGGTGAGCTGTGTTAAGGTTGGAGGGCGGAGTCTCTGAGCTGAGCAGGCAGCGTCAGCATCAGCTACGCCTTATGCGGCTCTAGGGTCTCTGTGTTGGGTGGTAAAGGCTGAAGGCACCTCCAAGAGAAAGCCGCCGCTGGTCTCCACCTGATGCCAGACAACGCTGCCACTCCCCAAATGAGTCTGCACACCCAAAGTCTTCCCCAGGGTTGTAAAACAAAGCTGTCCGGTGGTCTCCTGTACGAGGGAGCAAGTCGCACGTCTGTGCTATCGCGCACTTTTCGTGTGCAAACTGCTGTTCTAATCTATGCGCACTCTCCTCAAACTCAAGAGACCTCTGCCATGCCTGGCTTTTAGCGTGCGTACCCCAGACCTTGGACCTCTCCTGGCAGTGGGGAATCTGTGCAGTGGGACATCTCCACCCTCCCCGTTGGAGAAATCCAGCCTGGATTGCTGCTGCCAGCCCTACAGCCCGCGCATGCTCAAGGCTCCGAACCTCTGGCTCCGTGCGTATCTTCAAGGCTGCGCTCCGCCGTTCTTCTGAGTCTCAGTGTCCCTCCTTTACTTTTATTTGTGGAGTTTTCACTCAGCCAGCTTTCCGGTGATTCTGGATGATGTTTGTTTTGTTGTTATGTTGTAGTTTTGGAATTGTTGCGCAGGGCAGCACAATAGGTGTTTACCTATGCCGCCATCTTGGTTCCTCCCAATTAATTTTAATATTAGACCTTACAGTTACATGTATCATTTCTTGGTAATGTAGTCATGAGAGTGGTAAAGGTAGAAATAGTAAGTGTAGACATCTGATGAAGGAAAACATGAAGACAGGAAAATAGCTGAAAGGAAATGGGAGGTTGAAAAAGGACTTGAATTATTTTTTAGGAGAATGAATGGAAATAAAACAAGAACAAGTAGACAGAGAAAGGTTAATTGTATACAGAAAAGGTTAGGTATTTGAAGGGATACGATCTTGAGAAAAATGAAAATTAATGTAAGAATATCATATCTTAGATGGGAAGGAAATACAAATGTATTTCCACCAACGTAGTTCAATGAATAATTTAAAGGAATTCACGCCTAATGTCCTATTTGTACTCAGAGAATTAGGCTAGGTCATCTGTTGAAGTGATGGAACTTAAGCTGTTTGGAGAATTAAAAAGAGTTTAGAATAACTATTACTAAAAATGGAAACAAAACTGTACAGAGGAATTAAAGTATTTATTTGACAATTATATACTTCTCTACACATCTTATAAATATTAGCCCATTTATTCATTATAATATACTCATGGGATATACTTGATTATTTATCCCCTTTTTGCAGATGAAGAAAAGGAGGCGTAAAGTGGGCATGCTATTTTCCTATTGAGCACCCAAGCTAGTAAGGAGAGGAACCTTGGTAGTCTGGCTCCAGAGTCCATTCTCTTAACCACTTCACAATGCTGATGACAATGATATAGGACTTTATTTCAAAGGTGTGGGCATGCAAGTATTAAAATTCAAAAGATAAAATTTTAGATTCATTCAGGATAGTAGTTCAGAGGTTGAGTATGATGGACGTTAAGGGCTTAATGAGTTAAACCATGGAATGCAGACTAGATGGAAAAAGTCAGGCAAGAGGGAAGGAAGCAGCTTATAGAAGGGCTCAGAGATTTGAATGTTTGTTATTTGACTAAGGTTTTAGATTCCTCATGAAGTCAAAGAGTTTGATAGAAGTGAGGAAGAAGGATCAGGAATTCATATTAAGGCAGTACAATTGCAAAGTATAATTAAAAGAGGTGAGGAGTTGCTGGATGACTAGGTAGCACTGGGGTGTGGCCCTAAAGTCTAAAGGCCTGTGTAGCAGCTGAGATCAAGAAATGATGAGTTTAGGGTGTTGGGTGGGGCATCTCTATAAATGTTGAAGTCACATATGAATCACTCAAGATGAGGCAGGAAGAGGGGTGGAGAAAATGGTTCCGAAACCAGTGGATTGCAATGTGAGTAAGATTAAAGACCAGGAGGTAGTGGAGTCATAGGCCAAACTTTTTGTAACTCTGCCTCTGAGTGTGTTAGGGAAGCCAGAAGTGCCCATATCACTACAATGCCTAAACTGGCAGCATTTCTGAAGAGGTAGGTTTTCAAAGGGGTTGAATTATTGAAAAGATTAAAGCCTTAAATCACTCAGAGGTCCAACACATTAGCAAAGTAAATATTAACACACATTACTTTCCTTAGCTCACACAAAACTATTATCATTTAAGTACAAATAGGGCCCGAAGGATATGGATAAGTTTTAAAAGGTAGGGGAGTAAAAGGAGGAAGAGAACACAGGAAATGGAGTTTTGATTTGGTCATGAGTAATGTGAACTAACATAAAGGAGGAGAAAGGAACCAGCAGCCTCAATCATAGAGAGTTTCTAACACAGTGGTTCTCAACCTTTCTAATGCCATGCATGACCCTTTAATTCAGTTCCTCATGTTGTGGTGACCCCCAACCATAACTGTAATTTTTCTACTGTTATGAGTCGTAATGTAAATATCTGTGTTTTCTGATGGTCTTAGGCTCTACAGCAGCGTTCTCAATCTGTGGGTCGGGAACCGCTAACAGGGTCACCAAAGACGGAAACACCATAACAAGTTTTTAGAATATTTGTTCTAGATCTGCGAGATATGCATTGGTATTTTAATAGGGTTTATATTGAATCTATGTATTGCTTTGATTAGTATGGACATTTTAATTATGTTAATTCTTCCAATCCATGAACAGGTCCTTTACCTCCTTGATTAAATTTATTCCTAGGTAACTTATTTTTTGTTGTAATAGTAAATGGATTGTTTTCTTAATTTCTCTTTTTTGATAGTTAATTACTAGTATTTAAGAGCACCACTTATTTCTGAGTATTAATTTTGTATCCTACTACTTTGTCAAATTCACTTATTAAACCTAGAAGTTTTGATGGAGTCTTTAGGGTTTTCTGTATACAATATCATATCATTTGTAAATAATGACAGTTTTACTTCCTCCTTTCAAATTCGGGTGCCTTTTATTTCTTCTTGTCTGATTGCTGTGGCTAGGACTTCCTGTACTATATTGATTCTAGACCACCAACTGACACCATATAAAAGAATAAATTAAAAATGGATAAAATACTTAAAACCATAAAAAGCCTCAAAGAAAACATGGGCAATAAAATTTCAGAGATCCCTTGTAGCAATACTTTGCTGATATATCTCCTCAGCAAGGAAAACAAAGGGAAAAACTAAACAAATTGAACTGCATCCAACTGGAAAGCTTCTGTACAGCAAAAGAAACCGTCAACAAAATAAAAAGGGAACCAACTGAATGGGAGAAGATGTTAGCCAATGATACATCTGATAAGGGGTTAATTTCCAAAACATATAAAGAATATACAACTACAAACCAGGAAGACAAACAACCAATTTAAAAATGGACAAAGGAGTTGAATAGACATTTCTTCAAAAAGGACATACAATGTACACATAAAGAACTATTTGACATTGAAACTGGGACTCACATTTGGACATTGAAACTGACACTCAAACTTTTTTTTGCTCTTATACGTTTGTTTCTAGTATGCAGATTCAAGATATTTTTGAAGAAAAGAAACAGGGGAGAGCGATTGATATAGAGGCAGGGAGGCATTGAACAGACTGTCAAGCTACAGGGGGAAGGCTGGGGAGGGGGGGACGGGTGCTGTGGGAGATCAAACTAAAAATTTGTTTAGTTTTTCCCTTTGTTTTCCTTGCTGAGGAGATATATCAGCAAAGTATTGCTACAAGGGATCTCTGAAATTTTATTGCCCATGTTTTCTTTGAGGCTTTTTATGGTTTTAAGTATTTTATCCATTTTTAATTTATTCTTTTATATGGTTATATAGGAGCATAACCAATGGATGCAAGACACTGGGCGGGGGGCAGGTGGGGACATGTGCTGGGGGGTAGGGGAGGCTGGGGGAGAGAAATGGGGGGGGGAAGGAAATATATGTACTACTATTAAATCTAAGTTATACTGCAAAAAACATAAAAAATAAAATATTTAAAAAAGGACATACAGGTGCCCTTGCGAGGCTGCAGCTGCGATCGCTGAGGTGGGCCCAGGTGTAATTGAAAAGTGACTGATCCTTTCTTCAGAGATGTCAAAAACAAACAAATCCAAGTCTGGATCTTGTTCTTCTCGCTCAAGATCTGCATCAAGATCTCGTTCTCGTTCATTTTCCAAGTCTTGATCCCGAAGTCGATCTGTCTCTCGTTCAAGGAAGCGAAGGCTGAGTTCTAGGTCTCGTTCCAGATCATATTCTCCAGCTCATAACAGAGAGAGGAATCGCCCAAGAGTATATCAGAATCGGGATTTCCGAGGTCACAACAGAGGCTATAGAAGGCCCTGTTATTTCCGTGGGTGCAACAGAGGCTTTTATCCATGGGGCCAGTATAACCGAGTAGGCTATGGAAACTACCGCTCAGATTGGCAGGATTATCGGCAGGCATACAGTCCTCGACGGGGCCGGTCCCCAAAGAGAAGGTCTCCTTCACCAAGATCCAGGAGCCATTCTAGAAACTCTGATAAGTCTTCCTCTGACAGGTCAAGGCGCTCCTCATCCTCTCATTCTTCCTCCAACCACAGCTGAGTTGAATCTTCCAAGCGCAAATCTGCAAAGGAAAAAAAGTCCTCTTCCAAGGATAGCCGTCCATCTCAGTCTGCTGGAGATAACCAAGGTGAAGAGGCCAAGTAGCAGACATTCTCTGGAGGCACCTCTCAAGATACAAAAGCATCCGAGAGCTCGAAGCCATGGGCAGACGCCAGCACATACGGTGCTGGTTCTGCATCATGGGCATCGGCAATTTCTGAGCTTAGTCCCTGGGAGCGGAGCCCTGCTCTGAAAAGCCCCCACCAGTCTGTGGTAGTGAGGCAGCGGTCTCCCCATCCTAGCCCTGTGCTAAAACCCAACCCTCCACTTTCCAGCACATCCCAGATGGGCTCAGGTCTGCAGAGTGGTTCCGGGTACCAAGCTGGGACACACCAAGGTCAGTTTGACCATGGCTCTGGGTCCTTGAGTCCATCCAAGAAGAGCCCTGTGGGTAAGAGTCCACCGGCCACCGGCTCTACATATGGCTCCTCTCAGAAGGAGGAGTCTGCTTCAGGAGGAGCAGCCTGTACAAGGAGGTATCTCGATGAGCAGAAGACAGAGAATGGAAAAGATGAGGAACAGAAAGAAACAACTACTGATAAAGAGAAAATGAAAGAAAAAGGGAGCTTCTCTGACACAGGCATGAGTGATTCAAAAGTAAAATCTGATGTTTGCTTCCAAAACTGATTCTGAGAAGCCTTTTCGGGGTAGCCAGTCTCCTAAAAGATATAAGCTCCAAGATGACTTTGAGAAGAAGATGGCTGATTTCCACAAGGAGGACATGGATGGTCAAGATAAGGACAAAGCCAAAGGAAGGAAGGAATCTGAGTTTGATGATGAACCCAAATTTATGTCGAGAGTAATAACCGGTGCAAACAAAAACCAGGAGGATGAGAAGTCAGGCAAATGGGAGGTGTATGCACCTTCAGGGAAGGAAAAACAAAGGAAAACAGAGGAGCTGGAGGAGGAGTCTTTCTCGGAGAGATCCAAAAAGGAGGATCGGGGAGGACTCAAGAGAACCGAAAGTGGGCACAGGGGGTTTGTGCCTGAGAAGAATTTCCGAGTGACTGCTTACAAAGCGGTCCAGGAGAAAAGCTCTTCACCTCCCCCAAGGAAGACCTCTGAGAGCAGGGGGAAGCTAGGTGCCAAAGGAGACTTTTCCACAGGGAAGTCTTCCTTCTCTTTTACTCGAGAGGCCGAAGTCAGTGTCCGGATGGACTCTTCTGATGAGGACCTTGCAAGACCCAGTGGATTACTGGCTCAGGTGCGCAAGCTTTGTCGGGATCTAGTTCACAGCAACAAAAAGGAACAAGAATTTCGTTCCATTTTCCAGCACACACAGTCAGCTCAGTCTCAGCGGAGCCCCTCGGAGCTGTTTGCCCGGCACATTGGGACCACTGTTCGCCACATTAAAGAGCATCACTTCGGGTCCTCAGGAATGACATTGCATGAACGAACGCTTTACTAAATATCTAAAGAGAGGAACTGAACAAGAGGCAGCTAAGAACAAGAAAAGCCCAGAGATACACAGGAGGATAGACATTTCCCCCAGCACATTCAGGAAACATGGATTGGCTCATGATGAAATGAAAAGTCCCCGGGAACCTGGCCACAAGGCTGAGGGAAAATACAAAGACGACCCTGTTGATCTCCGCCTTGATATTGAACGTCGTAAAAAAAACATAAGGAGAGAGATCTTAAACGAGGTAAGTCAAGAGAATCAGTGGATTCCTGAGACTCAAGCCACTCGAGAGAATGATCAGCCGAGAAAACTGAGAAAACCCATAAAGGATCCAAGAAGCAGAAGAAGCATCGGAGAACACGAGACTGGCCCAGGTCATCATCCTCTTCCTCCCAGTCATCCCACTCCTACGGAGGCGGCTGGCCATGGAGCCTGGGGCAGCCCCAGTTTTTGAGCAGAACACAGCAGAGGAGAGAGAGGAGAGCACCACCGGCTTTGACAAATCAAGACTGAGACTTTGTGGGTCCAAATGAAAGAGGAGGCAGAGCTCGAGGGACCTTTCAATTTCGAGCCAGAGGTAGAGGTTGGGGCAGAGGCAGCTACTCTGGTAACAACAACAATAACAGCAACAATGATTTTCAAAAGAGAGGCCGGAAAGAGGAGTGAGACCCAGAGTACACGCCCAAGAGCAAGAAGTATTACCTGCATGACGACGGTGAAGGCGAAGGCAGTGAGAAATGGGGGGGCCGGGGCTGAGGAGCCTTTCCCCGAGGTCGAGGCAGGTTCATGTTCCGGAAATCCAGCCCCAGCCCCAAATGGACCCATGACAAGTTCAGTGGGAAAGAAGGGGAAATTGAAGACGACGAGAGTGGGACAGAGAACCGAGAAGAGAAGGACAATTTACAACCCACCACTGAGTGGGGGCTGTTCTGATGGGAGCTCCTACCCAGAGGGTACAGGCGCTAGGAAATGGCTGGTGAACTAAACAGAAGAGCCCCAAGAGGATTCGGAAATCCCCCCACCAGCCATGCAGAATGCTGCTGTAGCTGACAGCATCCCGGGCGCAGTGTCCCCCTGGGCGGAGGCAGCTGGCCATGGAGCCTGGGGCAGGCCCAGTGTTTGACAGAACACAGCACACCGGGCTTTAGCTGTGTTTCTCATTTGTTGTTGGTGTGTGGGGTGGGGACTGGGGCAGGGAGGGGAGAGCAAGATTTGGATTTTGGTTTGTTCCCTATTAGAAACCAGTTTTGTTCTTAATTTCATTTCATTTGGAGCTAAGAGGACTAATTTGATGATTTTTAATTTCTTGGTTTTTAAAACCCTCTTTTTTTTTTAGGCATATATAGTAATATTAGCAGAAAGATTTAATTTGGACAACTTTTGATTCTGATTCTTGAAAGAGAAAACAAAGCATGTGAATAAACATTGAAGTGTTCATCTCACACAAAAAAATAAAAAAATAAAATAAAAAAGGACATACAGATTGCCAATAGACAAATGAAAAAATGCTCAATATCACTAATCATCAGAAGATGAAAATTAAAGCCACAATGAGATACCTCCTCACACCTGTCAGAATGGCTATCATCAATAGATCAACAAACAACAAGTGCTGGCCAGGATATGGAGAAAAGTGAACCCTCATATACTGTGGTGGGAGTGCAGACTGGTGCAGCCACTGTGGAGAACAGTAGGGAGTTACCTCAGAAATTAAAAATGGAACTGATTTATGACCCAGTGATTTCCCTTCTGGAAATATATATTAAGAAACACAAAACATGAATTCAAAGAGAATATGCACCACATGTTCATTGCAGCATTATTTACAATAGCCAAAATATGGAAATAGCCCAAGAGCCCATCAGTAGATAAATGGATAAAGAAGCTGCGGTACATTTATACAATGGATGACTACTGGGCCATTAAAAAAAGGGGGTTTGGGGAGTTTTACCATTTTTCACAGCATGGATGGATCTGGAGAGTATTATACTAAGTGAAATAAGGCAGTCAGAGAAAAACAAATATCAATCTCACTTTATATGTTGACTCTAATAAATAAAACATACTGATGAACAAAATAGAAACAGATGCATAAATATATGGTACAGAGAGCTGTTGTGGAGGGGGTTGATGGACTGGTTGAGTAAGGTGAATGGATTAAGCAACCATATACATCTGAGAGGTGGGCAAGGGGGGTAGAATGATGAAAATAGATGGAAGAAGACTTTGCTTGGAATGATGGGCATAAGATACAGGGTGCTGATTATGTTTTATTGAGTTGTGCACTTGAAATATATGGTTTTGCTAACCAATGTCACCCCAATAAATTCAATTAAAAATAAGAAAGTTTGCTAGAAAAAAAAGTCTTATCCCTGGATCAGAAGACAGGATAAATTACACACTATTATAGAACTAACTGGCAAATATTAGAGGAAATTATGTTTTAGTCAACAAAAACTCAGATTTGTCTTGGTTACTCACATTATCTGCCAAACCACCACTCCTCCACCTTCTTCCTTATCAACAAAATTCCTTTGATACCACTGGCTATTGGCATCTATATCTAACACTAAGAGACTGGCAGACACCATGTGACCATATGTGGAGCTTGTCTACAAAGAGAAACCTAGATGCTGATAAGTTTCCTAGACTTTGGAAATAGTAATGCAGGAACCCAATATAATTTGAAATTTAGATAACGAATAATATTGCACAGGACATACAATGATCAACTAAAATTCAAATGTAACTGGATATGCTATATTAAATCAGACCAGCCTAGATGCCCAGGATGACAAATGGAAAGTTGAATAGATTTTCAGTCGTTGATGAAGCAATTGTACTGCTGAATTAGCCAGCTCTGGGCATTCATTATCTCAAAACATTTTAATATTAAGTGTATGTTTCTTACTGTTAAGCCAGTTCTTGTTGCATTTTCTGTTACTTACAGCCAAAATAATGCTGAATATAGTTGTATCACCTTCTCACTTAGCAAGTCTATAACTCATATTGCTCATCCCTCAGTATCAACTTATAAATACTAATTAGTATTTTCAAAAGTCTGTGTGAAAGTTCTTCACTATGAAATACACCTATATTTCTGGAATTCATAATCCTAGACATTTGTGTGCTACATAAAAATTATTTTTGTGAAATGCATAACATGTAGCATTTTCCTCTATATAGTTTAGCTGTATTGGATGATCTCTAAGGTCTATTCTAGTTCACAAAATATTAGTTAATATGGGACAAGTAAAATGTGACATAAAGATGAGTAAGGTACCTAATAATAAGGCCATACAGCAGAGATCATTCAATGTTAAAATTAATTTTATAACAAGGAGTTCTATTGGAAGTAGTCACTTGTTTTAAGAGTTAACACAATTATATGCGTAGTACCACCACCATGAAAGCAGCAGTTCACAACTTCACATGGTATTTCTTGAGTTATAAATACAAATTAGAATGAAGTCCTTTATCCATATAAATATATAGTTTTGATTTTTTTTATATTTTTATTGATTTTAGAGAGGAAGGGAGAGGGAGAGAGAGATAGAAACATCAATGATGAAAGAGAATCATTGATTAGGTGCCTCCTACATGACCCCACTGGAGGTCAAGCCCGCAACCCTGGCACGTGCCCCTGACTGGAATCGAACCCAGGAGCCTTGAGTCTGCAGGTCGATGCTCTATCCACCGAGCCAAACCAGCCAGGGCTAGTTTTGATTCTTAATATCCTAAAAGTACAAACCTCATTTAAAATAAAACAAGATAAATGATGGAAATTTTCTAAATAATTTTATTCATAGGCCCTGGAAGCACCAAAAGTTGACATTTCCAATGGCTTATCAGAAGATCAAATCAGTTTGTATGATCTTCAAGTTCTAATTTCTACTATTGAGCATAACCTCAGTGTTTCAAGAACAGAGTAAATTTTACATGAACTGACCTCCATGGGCAATGGGGAAATAGCGCAGCTGACAGATAGGAACCTTTTTGCATGGTGATATACATTTGTGTGCATAGGTGTGCAAATCTGCAGCTGTAAGCACATGCCCATGAATGTGTGTGTACACCTAGCTTGTGAGTGATCCAGAAGCAATTAGATCAAAACCTCTGTCTTTTCACCCATGTCTATCCTCTAGACAGATTCATCTGTACAATATCAGAGCAGGGGAGGTCCTTTTTTACTAAAGATTTCCAGGACTGGTAAATGGAGGCGGGGGGGGGGGGGGCGCTACTAAGAAAAAGTATATAATGGTCATTGTTATCTGGCATATTAGTACTCTTCAGAATTATGCTCTGGTCTAAAACTAGCCATCTCACCATTCTTTTACCTTCCTTTTCTTAACACAGTCTTATTTAAATGTATTTCAGTTCTTTTTCTAAGCTTGTATTCCAAGAAAAACAAAAACACTGCAGTTATCTAAGCACACAATGTTAGAATACTGTCCAGTGACCACTATTCCATGAAAGCATACTTCTTGACAGGCTTCCCATGTATAGCCCTCAACAAGTATCTCATAGCGTTTATCCAACAAAACCAGGAACTTGGGAAAGAAAAAGAATTGGAAAAGGGGGATATTTAACATTTCAATTGGGTGGTCTGAAGGTATTGGAGATTAAAGAAATGTATCTAGAAGTTAAAAATATTTTTGTAGGACAATTTTTGAGATATAGTTTAATTTATATAAAGAATGTGCTACTTTTTAAAAAATGGTAGTCTATATGCTTCTTCCCTAAAAATTAATAATCGTGCAATGAATTCTTTCTAAGGAACATTCACTGAATTGACCTGGAAGGATATTTCTAGTTGACTAATTCCTTTTTTATATTACTTATTGATTTATTTGTCCTGGGTAAAATTGTGTCCATGTCTTTCATAGTAAAGAAACAGAAATAAAAGCTATAAATGAAAAAAGAACACTCCTTTAGGGTCATTTAATTCAAATCTTCCTAAGAAAAATTCTTTCCTCAATTTTAATTACCTAGTAATAACCATGATTTCTAATGTATCTAATATTTCTATACTACCTTGAGAGACTATTTTATTTCACATATCATCTCAAACAGTAAACTTACATTAAGCAAAAAATTTTAATTAGTATCTAAATTATTTTTAAAAGAACAATAAAAATGAAAAATTATAGTCATTTTATAAATCTGACCTGAATTAGATGGAGTAGGGATAGCGTATTCTTCCTAAGTTTTTATTTATTTACTAGAGGCCCGGTGCACTAAATTCATACATGGGAGGAGGGGGTGTCCACTCAGCCCAGCCTGCACCCTCTCCAATTTGGGACCCTTCAAGGGATGTCCGACTGTTGGTTTAAGCCCGATCCTGGGAATTGGTCCTAAACTGGCAGTCAGACATCCCTCTCCCAATCCAGGACTACTGGCTCCTAACTACTCGCCTGCCTGCCTGCCTAAGTGCCCCTAACTGCAACCCTGCTGATTACCCCTAACCACCTCTGCCTGATGACCTGGTCGACTCTAACTACCCGCCCCCTACTGGCCTGGTCACCTCCTACTGCCCCCCTGCCAGCCTGCTCTGTCCCCAACTTTCCCCCCCAACAGCCTGGTCACCCCCAACTGCCCCCCTTGTGCCAGCCTGGTTGCCCCTCGCAGCCTGCTTGTTCAGTCGTTTTGTCGTCCCTCATTAACCCTCCCGCCAGCCATGTCGCCCCATGCAAGCCTATGTTCGGTCTTCCATCCAGTTTTGTTTCAGTAATGATGGCCTCTGGCCTTTTATATATTTTATATTTTAGAATTTATTTATTTGTTTGTTTGTTTATTTATTGCCAACTCAATAGTTAACAGCAGTATAAAGTGTCTATGTAGGCCTACTATTACATATGTGATTTTAAATCTATGAAAGCAATCTAGCATCTTTTGAAGTATCATCTAAATTTTTCTACCAGTAATTTCATACCATAAAAAGTCTCTTTTCTATTCAGAATGCACTGCCAGCCAACCAGCACTAAAAGCTTTCTTTTGTTGAATATCAGAAGTATGCCCTTCTGCATACTTTCAATTCGACATCTATTGCCTTTAAAATGCTTTCTCCATATAAACCAGCACTTTACCAATTCAAGCTGACAGCTCCCTGGCACAAGGCTCCTCTCCATTTGAATCTTCTTTCTCTCTGATAAATATGCTCTGTGGTTCTCTCCACAGGAATGACATCTCCTTTATCTTCTATTCTTACTCAACCACCTCTTTTCCAGAAAGCTCTCCTAAGTCTTTTAGCCCATATGGTGCTCTTACTTTCAGTAAGTCCATTTAGAATTCCATTGTTCTAATTTTTGTTAGCTGGTTTATCCTTATGCCTTTCAGTATGCTCCACCTGTCCCTGCATTCCAAGACACATTGGAAGTTTCTCTACTAAACTCTGTTTATTCATTGTTCATTTCTGTACAATTCAAATTTCTAAAAACCTAAGTAAACAGCCTAAGTTGAAGCAAAAAAAAAAAATAAACAAGGTTTTAGTTGTATTTAAAAAGCAAGTATATTCAGAATCTCATTTCCATTCTTTAGGCATGCAATTTCTAGGCATTTCCATGATAGCTACTAACAATGACATTTTTCGGATTGGAGTTCCCATAATATTTCTTCCTCTTTTCTCCCACGGTACACAAGGTAATGCGGTGGTTTTCAAATTTTTTTTTAGGGACAGAATTCATCTTTTTCTAAACTCATTCTCACCCAGAATTTCAAGTATGTAAAAAAAAAAAAAAAAGATACAAATGGAGCAACTCCTGTTACAGAGTGCAGTGTATGAGGGGGGTGAGGGTGCTACCTGCTTGGCCCTCCCACAGCTCCAACAGTAGCTCCTGTGGCTCTTTGGAAGAATCCTGAAGGCACTTTAAAGAAAGAGCAGAAACCCTGGCCTTGGCTCTGCTGTTTTCTCTCTGGTCCAGGGCTCCAACAAGTCTCTTTCCACAACCTTAAAAACAGTGAATTTGATCTTCAGAAACCATTCATATAAACTACAAAGCCCCAATGCAAGCAGGACTCAAAACAAATGAAGAGAAGATTTATGCCTGAGTTATTTTGGTGATCTATTATTTTATTGGTTCAGTATGCTTAGGCACTTTCTTAGAAAAAATTGGTTAATGTTTGATAAAAATTGGTCTTGAGGGTTAATTACAGATTTGAACAATCTTCTTGGTTTATTTAGCTTATGGTTTATGAGTACCTATTATTAGTAAATTTCAGTTTTTAAAATTCTATTGGAGGTAGCATTTCAAAAAACAGAAACTCAATTTTGTTTTCAACATTCATAACTTCTAATCTTCTGTATTCTTTCAAGGAAGCAAGCAGTGTAACACTGTGTTCCTACATAGAAACAATCTGGAATAAGTATCATTCAGATATTTGCTTTTGGCAGGTGTTCATTTAATAAAATGTGTGAAGAAATACACAAACTCAGTGTCCAACAAATACCATTGAGGAGTACTGTCATTCCAGTTAGTAAATTATATTGGTGCAATTAGGACATTACATTTTTACTATGTTTTAAAATTATTTATATGGGGCACTGATTCATTTGTAAATGGGAAAAAAGTCAGGCAAAACACCAAAACAGTAAGTTCCACTTGATTCTGAGCAACCTATTAAATAAACTGTTGCTGCTTCTAACTGTAGAGTACTTGAATATAACTGCCAATGGCTGTAATATTTTTTTAGAATTCCTGGTTTTTTCATCAGATACACTTGACTATTATATGATTGCCTTAGCTGTCAATATGGCTTAATCAAAAGAATTTTTGATACAACAATCTTTTTACCAAAAATTTTTATTTAAAAAATAGATTTATAACATGAAAATCTCAATAAAAACTTCAATTTATCTGTGTGGATGTATGCATGTGCACATATATCTTTATACACATATATAATTTTAGAAATATTTATTGTTAAAGTTATTTCCAGTGAATTAAACTTTGCAAATACAGTAATACATTTATACAAGTTACTAAAAATGTAATTTCATCCTAGTGTCCTTATTACTAAAAAGTTATGTAAGATTTTAAACACACTTCAATTAGGAATTATTCAGTGCATGCACATTATTATTCAGTCAATAAATAGTTGCATTGTGCTTTTTATATAAGGAGATTAACTTGACCCAGATAGAAATTGAGTACTAAGATTTTGTTTCTGATACCCAGAAACCTGAAAACTAACAAGGACCATAATGAGGAACCGCATTATAAGATATTTGTCATTTTAATTACAGGCAAGTGTTTTAAAATATCACTTTTTTAAAATGTTAAAAAAGTGAAGAGGTCTGAGATGTATCACAGGAAAACTTTTTTTGCCTGGAAAAGCAGTGAGTCCTAGTTACTCTTTCCCTCCTCCTACAGAACCCACACAACCAGCTTTAAAAGTGCTGTTATTTAAGAAAAAAAAAAAGAAGAAAAAAAAGTCTGGCATGAGTGAGAAGAGTGATTTTGACTTGGGAAAGCCTGAGGGAGAAAGAATGGGTAAAGAAGTAAGATAAGAAAGAAAGCGAACTAACTAACGTTTATGGAGTGCTTAGCAATTGAGCTTTTGTTTCTATCATGAGATTATGTTTCTTCTTAAAGGAGACCAGCTAGAAAGCTATTGAAACCACTGAGGTATAAGTAGGACTAGAAACTCAACAAGTGGAGTAAAATTTTTTTTATCTTGACTCTATTCAACTTTGTCCCAATTAGTTAGTCCTTGAAGGAAGAGTAGCACCAAACTAATGGAGAATCTTAAATACGATTTTCTTTCAAACAGGCATGTATCCATGCCTAAAATTTAGTAGATCAACATTTTTATGAGGTTTCATTAAGCTGTAAGTTACAAAGAAAAGTGAGTAAATAAAGTTGTAACATATATTTATGGAATAAGTTTTTTGAATAAATGCCACACTCAAGCAGTTAAATATAATTGCTATTGATATGGCCCACAAGAAGTATATAGTATAGCCATGAAAAGATACTTGAAAGTTTATTGCATATTTCTACTTATTTACTTATTTAATCCTCACCTGAGGATATTTTCCACTGATTTTTAAAGAAAGTGGAAAAGAGAAAGAGAGACAGAAACACCGATGTGAGAGAAACACATTGATTGGTTGCTTCCCGATTGCCCCCAGTCAGGGCCCAGAGCCTGCAACTGAGGTACATGCCCTTGACTAGAATTGAACCCAGGACCCTTCAGTCCATGGCCGATACTCTACCCACTGAGCCAAACCAATCAGGGCACATATTTCTTTTTAGAAAGATGTTGAATTTTGGAGTCTTTAAGTGAAAGATTCCATTACTTTTCAGTAGTGTAAATACACCAAAATAAAAACCAAAGCAAAGCATTCTACAACTAAAATGCTATAATTTCATTTTAAAAAAATAGTCTCTAACTTTAATATACATTTGTGTTTCATTTACCTACATATGTTTTTTATTTTATGCCCCCAAATAAATTACCCTCAAATTTCTAGCAATAATAAAGGGAAGTCTGGTTTTTCCAATTTCTCTACAGTTAAACTTCTTCAGAGTAGAAAAACCAAGGGCAGGCAATAATTTGAACTTACCTATGCCTTCTAGAAAAATCTGTATTTAGTTTACTTAAATATTTGGTGAGAATGCATAATCATTGGTACAATTTTATTATATATCATAGGATTATAGCCCATCTTGTCTAAAGAGGATGTTTTTAAGGAAAAAAAAAATATATTTGTGCTCAAGTGTAAAATTCCCTAATAGGAAATGTCTAAAAATAAGATTGAAATAGACTTAGTGCATATTTTAAAACTAAAAATTACTTGGTAATTATTTCTGTAAAGAGCTAGCTGGGGCAAGTTAAGCTGAAATATTAATAGGAATGGAATTGCATGCCAAACTAAATTAGAACTATATTAGGTTCACTTTAAGAGGGGACTTTTTTTGCACTTCTCTGAGTGCATACTAGTCACATCAGTAAGCCAAAATTTCCCTAATTATTTTCCTGTCAACATGCACATTTTTATATTCTGCTTCCTATATTATAAAATAAAATATTAATACTAATTGCTATGAAATTCTATATTTCACCTCAGTATTATGCAGATTTTTCATAAAAATGTACATATAGTATATCACACATTATTAATTTGACATTATGAAGTAAGAAAAAGTTATTTAAGTGTGGTTATTTAAATATGGTTCTTAAGGACATAGTAGGACAGAGTCAGGACATTTTGGTTGTTTCTGGAAAGAGGCCAGTTAGTAAATGTTTTGGGCTTTGTGAGTCCTCTGATCTCTGTCACTACTCAGTTCTGCCATTGCAGCACAAAAGCAACCATAGGTAATATGTAAATTAACGAGCAGGGCTGTTTTCCAATATAACTTTATTTTTAAAACAGGTGGTCAAGTCAAATTTGGCACCTAGGCCATAGTTTGCTGACCACTGTTTTAGAACATACAGATTTTTTACATTTTCTTTGTTTAACAAAGGTGATTAAAGCACACTTCCTACTCTCTATAGTTATTATGTATTACTGGCCCAGTGCATGTAATTTGTGCACATTAAAAGGGAATTAATTAGAGGAAATATTTTAACATTGCTATTCATGTCCCCCAGCCTGGCTCTGGGCAGGGAGGCAGCCTCAGGTCCCCAGCCAAGCACCGAGCTGGGAGGTAGCCTCACATCCCGGCTGGCGCAAGTCCCCATCCACTGACACTGCAAGTCCCCGCGTACCCATACCTGCGTCGCATGCAGCCTCCTGCTTTTTGGTCATTATGGTGTCAGGGCATGATGACCATTTACATATTAGCCTTTTATTATTATGACTAGAGGCCCGGTGCACAAAATTCGTGAACCTCAGCCCAGCCTGCACCCTCTCCTTTCTGGGACCCTTTGAGGGATGTTCCACTGCCCAGGAGGATCAGGCCTAAATGGGCAGTCAGACATCCTTCTCACAATCCAGGACTACTAGCTCCAAACTACTTGCCTGCCTGCCTCCCTGATTGCCCCTAACCGCTTCTGCCTGCCAGCCTGATCACCCCCTAACTACTACCCTGCCTGCCTAATTGATGTCTAACTCTTCCCCTGCCAGCCTGTTTGCCCCAACTTCCCTCCTCTGTCAGCCTTGTCACCCCTAACTACCCTCCCCTGCAGGCTTGATCGCCCCCCAACTGCCTTCCTTGCGGGCTTGGTCCCTCCCAACTGCCCTCCCCTGCTGGCCTAATGGCCCACACCTGCTCTCCCTTGCAGGCCTGAAACCTCCCACTGTCCTCCCCTGCTGGCCATCTTATGGTGGCCATTTTATGTCCACATGGGGGCAAGATCTTTGATCACAGGGGAGCAGCCCTCTTGTGTGTTGGAGTGATGGTCCATCTGCGTATTACTCTTTTATTAGATAGGATAGAGGCCTGGCTCATGGGTGAGGACCGGCTAGTTTGCCCTGAAGGGTGTCCTGGATCAGGGTGGGGGTTCTCTTGGGGTGTGGGGTAGCCTGGGTGAGGGGCCTATGGTGGTTTGCAGGTTGGTCACATCCCCCAGTGACCCAAGTGGAGGCCCTGGGATCTGGGATTAATTTATGTTCTACAATTGAAACTTTGTAGCCTGGAGCAGACCCAAGCCTTCTGCTCGCTCTGTGGCCTGTGGTGACAGCCATTTCTGTTTGCAGTTTTGTAGCCTAGAGTGGAGGCCTAGGCTAGGGCTGCAGAAGTTTGGCTTCCTCCATCATCCCAGCAACCATAGCCTCTTCTCTCTCCAGCTCCGTGGCTGCCACCATTTCTGTTGGGATTATGTATCTTCTATAATTGAAAGTTTGTAGCATTGAGTGGAGGCCTAGGTCGGCAACGGCAGGTGGAAAGCTTGGCTTCTTCTGTTGCTGGGGAAACCCAAGCCTCCCTCCTGCTTTCAGTGGCTACAGCCACCTTGGTCGGGGTTATTTCCATAATTTGCTCTTGATTGGCTGGTGAGCATGGCTGTGGGCATGGCTTGATCAGAGGTACGGTCAATTTTCATATTACTCTTTTATTAGATTGGATTACTAGAAGCCTACTACATGAATTCATACATGGATGGGACCCCTCAGCCTGGCTGGCAATTAGGGGGCCAATGAAGGCTGGCCAGCTGTGAGGAGGGACTGCAGGAGGTTGGCTATGGGAGCACATTGACCACCAAGGGCTAGCTCCTGCATTGAGTGTCTGCCTTCTGGTGGTCAGTGCGCGTCACAGTAACCGGTCGACCAGTCATTTGGTTGTAACTGTTGCTTAGGCTTTTATATATATAGATACTTTGTTATATTATATTGTTATATTAACACTAGAGGCCTGGGACATGAAAATTCATGCACTGCAGTTGGGGGTCCCTCAGCCTGGCCTGCCCCCTCTCAGAGTCCAGGGGCCCTCAGGAGCAGGGGCAACCTGGAGGTCAGGGGAAGGCAATGCACCCATCATACCTCTGCCTCTGCCACTGCCGGCAGTGCACGCCGTGGCCAGCCCTGGGTACCTGAGCCTTGGGTGGCTGTGGGTGGCTGGGCAGTTGCCATCTGAGGCTTGCCTGTTCCTCAGGCCAGCTCTGGGTGGCTGGGGGCCTGAGGTGACTGGGGACTCCAGAGGCAGACACATGGAGCAGCCAGATCCACCTAGGGGTGGGTCTGGCTGTGCCACATGCCTGCTGCCTGGCGGGACTGAGGGGACTGGGCACTGCCACCTTGTGGCTGTGGGCACCGCCATCTTTGAGGTTGTGGCAGTCAGTTAGCATATTCCCTCCTTATTTGCTGTGGGTGCCACCAACTTTGTGAGGGTGTGATAGTCAAATAGCATATTCCCTCTTTATTAGATAGGATAATATAGTATATGACATATTGGTGGAGGATCAGTATGACATACTGTAGGGATCAAAATAAAAATACATGGGAAATCACTTAAGAACCCAGAAGTAAATAGAAGTAATGAAATAATAAAGATTAGAGTGGAAATAAATGACATTAAGACTTAAAAAAAAAAAACAGTGCAAAAGATTAATGACACCAAGAGTTGGTTTTTTGAAAAGATAAACAAGATTGACAAACATTTAACCTGACTCATCAAGAAAAAAAGAGAAAGGACCCAAATCAATAAAGTAAAAAATGAAAGAAGGGAAGTGAAAGGCAATGTGATAATAAATATGAAATATTCACATGTAAAATGATACCTTTTCTAATATTATAATGGATGAAAATTTTTTCATGTTTCTATTAGTTGGAGATATTTGGAAATACCTATTATTTATGACCCTCTATTTTAGTTAATTCTATTATAAATAGGAAATTTTATGGTGTATTTTTAAATTACATTTTAAATACATGGAACCTCCGCTATTTTTTTTCTATACTAAAAATGAGGAAGTTAATGTTTAAGATGAAATATAAAGTACATACATAATAATCCCATTAATTTACTATAAAATCAGTGTCACTGTGATATAGTTATTGGTGATGGTGAAGTTAGGAAAAACATATAAGCTAAGGAAGTGATAGTAACAGCATTGTTGACAATGGAAGCTAATGACACCTTCACAAGGAAAAATGAAAGACACTGAGCCTGAAATTCTCTATGTACATTGGGAACTATAAGTTCTGACCCAGGCAAGAAAAGAGATTCCTTCAAATCATTTTAATGTAAATATTGTTCAATTAAAAGCTGTGATTTATCTATAATAATTTATTCATAATAGATTAAAGAATTAAGATTACAGTGACAAATAGTTCAGATTCACATGGAAACTTTTCTGCCTCAAAAGCAACAAAAACATTACTTCACAGTTTTAAGGAATATGTTTTGTACCTTTCAGTCTCATAAATTACGATATCCACATTGTGTTCTTAGGAATACTATCATATTTTAGGTAGTGACTTGACTTTAAAATTATTTTATAATATAGTACATAATCTAAGGAAATGTTTCTAGTTAAACATATTGCATAATTAGCATTTTAGGGCACTTATAAGGGAGACCAGGGTGTTTTAAAAGATAAGGGGACTAACAATTCCAGTTTAACATTATCACTCATTTGAAGAATGATTAAACACAAGTTCGTGCTAATCAGATGCTTTTCTTACCTATGTAAAATGATTCAACCTTCCCATATCCAGTTACTAGAGAAAAAAAAATCACTAAATTACTTAATTATCTTTTATTTTTCTCCAGGTTTGCCAATGTTCACTATAGATTCTCAAGTGTGATGTAGATTTGACGCATACTTCTATGTTAGTACTTATATTACATCATGGAGATTTTATGTTTTAAACTTATAAAATGAGTTATTTAAGGGCAGAACTTTATCTCACTCATAACACTCCTAATACTTAACTCACAATATCCCTGGCACTTAGTCATACTTTACCAGTTAAGTTTAATTAAAGATTATACCACCAGGAGTCCACTGTCATTAATAGTGACATTGTTAAGATGGATGGTCTCCCAACATGCTTGCATTGTACAAGAAACTGTTCTGAAAAGTATCCAGGGAGGCATTAGATGGATAAAATTGTCTTACAGAGTAAAGAAGGTACTGTGCTGAAATTTCCTCAGGTGCCTAATTAGCTTATATTTCAATTACTTTTTAATTTTTTTAATAAAAACTTGCACTGACTATTGAAATCTCCAGTTATTCTGAGATAATCTATTGTTAGGAGAGGAATTTAAAAACACCCTTAAACCAGCACTTCTCTGTAAGCCCATGTATACACAGGGCATGGAGTGTAACCTAGTCTATACATTATTTACTACTGTGAGAATGGTAAGATTAACACTAACAATATTTTTCACACAGGAGGTCAGCAAGATGCTTTTCCATTAGAAACAAAGGAATTTGAATGTGTAAGTCTAATGTAGATAAGTTTCCTTAGGAGAGAATACCTGGAAGAGGGAAGTTCAGGAGATTTCTCTCAATTGTTAATGAGGTTATTTTCCCTAAAAAATATACAGTACCTATAGCTGACCTCCTCCCAGGCCTGGGGCAAACATTATATTTAAAAGGATCTTGACCTATGCCTCAAAGTAAATGATCACCAGCCTGTACTGCAGGTACTGAGTGTTGGGGGCCAGTGAACATACCTCATTGTGTACAGGTGTTCGTGCTGCCTCTTCGTGGCTTGCATTTTCATGGCTGGCAGAGGAGAACTGCTTCAACTTCTTCCCCTTAAAACCCAGGCTCCCGCCTTTCCCTAAATTCCCCTTCCCAGCTGAGCTGGTCTATTGTAAATACTAGGCGCTGTGTGTCCTCTCACTGAGCTGCAGCTCTGCAGGCAGAGCATCTTCTCCACTCCTTTGCCTGCTGTTTCCTCTGCTTGGGACACTCTCCACCCCATCTAAGCCCATGATCTAATTTCTGTCCACTTCAAGCCCTGGTTTAGCTGTAAACTTCAATGGAAACGAATGCCAGGCCTTCCAGCCTGGATTAAGTGTCTTTATACCCGTGCTCCTGGAGTGCCTATACCAACTGTCCACTTACTTATTGTTTTTATTCCTTTTTAAAGTGTTGTTCTTGTAGACAGGGCCAATGTTTTATTCATGATCATATATCTGGGAATCCAAAATCAAGGGGGCAGTGTGGAGAAAGAGCAAGGATTTGCAGTTGCTGAGGCTATAGGACTTAGTAGTGGTGTTACTTTAGGCAAGTCCCAATCTCTCTATGTCTTGGTTTTGTCATCTACTAGAGGCCTGGTGAATGAAATTTGTGTACATCGGGGATTCCTTAGCCTGAATTGTGAGAGGGCCTAGGCCAGGCCAAGGGACCCCACTGGTGCATAATTAGGGTCGGGGAGGGACATGGGAGGTTGGCCAGCCAGAGAGGGACTTCAGAAGGGCTCCAGGCCATGTCTGGCTCATCTCTCTCAGTCCTGATCAGCCAGACCCTAGCAGCAAGCTAACCTACTGGTTGGAGCATCTCTCCCCTGGTGGTCAGTGCACATGATAGCAACTGGTCAGCAGCAGGCATAGAAAGTGGTTTAAGGAGCTGGACGAGGGAAAAGGAAGATAATGAGTAATTTCACTACACATATGTTTCACATCATGGCAGTACATCTGCATCTTATATTTTACAAACAAGGGCAAGATTTTTTGGGCTGAAAATTAATATATTCTACAGATTCATAAGTCTTATTTCTGAATTCTGTTTCTTCTAAGTGATTTCTAAATTATAAAAAACATGAGTCATTAACTTTAAAAAAATAAGAACCAATATGGTGGCATAGGTAAACACCGGTGCTTGCTGCCTCTCGCAACTACATCAAAATTACAAAAGACAGAACAACTATTACCTAGAACTGTGGGAAAGCTGGCTGACTGGAAGTACTATAACCAGAGAGGTAAAGAAGAAAGCGCATTGAGACTGGTAGGAGGTGCAGAGGCACAAAATGGGCTGGCAATTGGGTGCGCTGCCTTTTTAGTCAGGAGGGATATACAAGCTCCTGCTTGCTCTGAACTTCAGTCTGGGCAAGGCTATGGGGGACCCAGACATATATGGGAGAAATTGGAATGTCTGGCATCAGGGCAGGAACTCAGGGGCAGCTTTCTTTCAGACGGAAGTGCTTGGCAGCGGTCATTGTTCCTGCACTGAGATCTCTCTGGTTCAGGGCTGACTGGCAGCCATTGCTGTTTGTTCTGCTCTGGTGATTCCCTGAGACCCCAACCCACCCAATTTACAACCCCACCCAAGCTGTGTTTAGTGGCTTTTGCATCTGAATGGCCTGTCCTTTTTCAGCCTAAAACCTGTCAAACAGGCAGCAGTTGGGTCAGAGAGCCCCAAAGCTATCAAAAGAAGACCAGTAGCCTACAGCAGCAGCCTGCCTTGCTTCACAGCTGGGTCTTGTCTGGGCACTTCCAAACCTGATACAAAGAGGAGGAATCTGCATATCTCTTTGTATCTCCTCCTGGGTGGCCCCAGGCAGAGGATGACTTTGCACTTCCTTGGAGATCTAAGAGCCAGTGTGAGACCATACCAGATTACAACTCTTCACATCCATCATTGACACACTCAAGGGGCAGACTCAATGAGCACCAAAGCCCCACTAAAGCAAGTCCTGCCCCATAAGAGTGTCTCCAGCACCAACAGCAATCAAGGATTAACTATAATAAGACTGTGCACACTGCCTACAAAGAGGTGCACCAAGAGTGTCCACCTTACTTTATTGGGGAGGCTGAGCCACTGGGTCCTATAGCACACCTATCACACAAGGTCATTCTATCAACTTAAGGAGACTTAACAGCTACCCAATATATAGAAACAAACACAGGGAAGCAGCCAAAATGCAGAGACAAAGAAACATGTCACAAATGAAAGAAAAGGAATAAAGCAAAATACTGGATATAGAGTTCAAAACCACAGTTACAAGGTTACTCAAGAATCTTCTAGAAATCTCCAAGGAACTTAGTGAGACCTCCAAGGAACTTAATAAGAATGCAAAAAAAAAAAAAAAAAAAAAAAAGGAAAAAGACCACTTAGAAATTAGGCATACACTGACTGAAATAAAGAATGATATACAGAGATTCAATAGTAGACTAGAGGATCCCAAGAGTCAAGCAAAAAATTTGAAATATGAGGAAGCAAAAAACACTAAAGCAGAAGAGCAAAAAGAAAAAAGGATCCTAAATATGAAGATAGTGTAAGGAGCCTCCGGGACAACTTCAAGCGTACCAACATCCGAATTATGGGGGTGCCAGAAGAAGAGAGAGAGCAAGATACTGAAAACCTATTTGAAGAAATAATGACAGAAAACTTCCCCCACCTGGTGAAACAAATAGACTTACAAGTCCAGGAAGCACACAGAACCCCAAAGAAGATCACACCAAGACACATCATAATTAAAATGCCAAGGGCAAAAGACAAGAATATTAAAAGCAGCAAGAGAAAAACAGTTAACTACAAGGAAGTACCCATATGACTGTCAGCTAATTTCTCAACAGAAACTATGCAGGCCGCAAGGGAGTGGCAAGAAATGTTCAAAATGACAAATAGCAAGAACCTACAAACAAGATTATTCTCCCCAACAAAGCTATCATTTAGAATTGAAGGTCACATAAAGAGCTTCACAGACAAGTAAAAGCTAAAGAAGTTCACCACCACCAAACCAGAATTGTATGAAATGCTGAAGGGTGTCCTTTAAGAAGAGGAAGAAGAAGAAAAAGGTAAAAAATTATGAACAACAAAGTGACAACAAATACATATCTATCAACAAGTGAATCTAAAAATCAAATGAATAAAAAAATCTGATGAACAGAATAAACTGGTGAGTGTAATTGAATCACAGGCATGGAAAGGGAGCAGACTGACAATTCTCAGGGAGAAGAGGGTGTGGAGGGATGCAGGAAGAGATTGGACAAAGATCTTACACCTATGGATGAGGACAATTGGGGGGGGAGGATCCTGGGGGTGGGAACCAGGTGTAGGGGAGCTATGGGGGGGGAAGGGGAAAGGAACATCTGTAATAAATAATCTGCACAATAAAGATTAAAAAAATAGGGCATCTAATTTAGTCCTATGAAAACCTGAGAGTGCCTATTAAATCCAGCAAGTACTGAGATATATCACATAACACTTCTTTATAGAAATGACATACTTAAAGAAAATCCCTCAAATACTCCAGTGGCCCTAAAATAGCCCATTCATAGTCAGTGCTCTATCTATTGAATGACTAAATGAATGAGAATACAGTCAGTGGCAGTTAGTTAAAAAGTAATAAAAAAATAAAGATACTAACTTTGGAGCTGTCCAGATATTAGTGAGAATTCGTCAAGAAAACCCCAAAGGGATGAGGTCCAATACAGAAGAGAAAAAGTTCTAGGAATATATCTTGTATTACAACTAAATTTAAAGAATGGAGAGAAGAATGATATAAATAAGAAACTGCAACGTATAAAGAGTGGACTATGATGGTAAATCCAATAAAAGACCTAGGAGGAAAAGGGCTAAAATAAAGTTGCTGATTATGTGTGCATTCTAGTGAAAAAGACAGTAAGTGAGAGAGGGTAGAAATTGTGCTAACATAAGAAAACTGGATATAACTATAAAGAAACTGTTGTACAGTTGGGTTTTGGCATTTGTCCCATCCCCACAATTTACAGCATTGGTTTGGTTCACAAATGCAGGTAATTGCAGATCAGCCCTCACCTTGAATCTGCACCCTGACAATATATAAAGTTTGCTTAAATTCTCAGTGAAGCTGACCATGCATTGTGCCAATCACAATTCAGGAACCTTTCTTTATTTGCCAGGTATTGTTTGAGTGTGAAAAAATAAAATAAAGTGACGCAAGTAGCTTTTCTGTGGCTGTATTGTTTGCCAAAGCTATGATTGGATAGGTTCCAGTAATACTTTTAGGATAGGCCCAGGCATAAATAAAAAAAAGCAATGTGTATCTTGAAAGAAAGTTCCATAAGTATTACAGGATTTTATAGCTTTAATTGACCTTAGAGATCAGAGCCTAGACCCTTCTTTACAATGAAAAAATTTAAGGCCAAAATATGTCAGGTGACCCACCCAAGCTTACCAAATTAGTTATTGACAGAGCTATAACCAGGAGTCAGATGTAATTCTTGTTCCCAGGACCCTGCTTATTTTATAAGCCACATACTTCATGCTAATTCACAGAAACTCTAGGTGCCAATAGTTTTAGCTCTGGTATATTCTAAAAACACTATATATAGTTACAATTTGCAAGTCCCTTTAGTGTCTGAGACATTTTGGAATAATTTTTTCTGCTATTCCAAACTGAGTCATGAGAAGCAAAATTTAAATCAAATCATTAAAACAAATTAGTTCAGTTGAACAGCTTCCCAGATATTATCTTTGTTGTTTAGTTTCACAGATTGGAAACTAGAAAACACTTTACCTTTCTCATGAGAACTTTGAAAGGGTTTTAATGATTAACACACTTTACATTTTAAAAACTAATACCTTTAAAAATCCACACAACTTTATAGTAAGACACTATAAGGAACATTGGATCAAGTTCTGTCAGGAAAAGCTAGTTAACATATTTTCTCTCTCTGCCTCTTTGTCTCTGAACATGACAAGTGAAACAATTCCCCCAATACATTAAAACATGTAACAATTTTTTAACTGATCTCTCTAAACCATGGCATTCACTATGTTATCCTACGTGAAGAGGCTAATTGCATATGGTAGGAATAATATTTGCTGTGGGTTTGTTTGGTTTTTATCAATATTTACAGTTTAGATTTCATTTTATTTTTTACAAGATCTTTTATATCAGTTCAAACTAACATTTCACACCACCTTAGCAAAACAGCCCAACGTTGTTACAGTACACCTCCCAATACACTCAGGCCCCTACACATCACCTACATACCCCCCACCCCCGACGCACACACATTCTACAAGCCTTTTGCAAATATTAGAAACCTGCAGATAAAACAAAATGGTCACTCGATACTCATTATATTACTGAGGATTCATCTCTCTGGCCTATCTGAACAGAGAAATCAGCAAAAGTATTATAATTCAGTGACAGAGAAGGCATTTTAGAATAAGATCTAATTCATTTTCCAATTATTTTTTAAAACTCTTGAGGCTTTCTGCAGTTTATTGCTTAGATGGTTTTGAAGTTACGCAAGTGAAGAAAACACATGAAGGTGTCTAAACTGCCAGGTAGGTTCTAGAAGATACCATACTTGAAGAGCCTCAGGAAAGCCATTGGAGGTAGACACAGGCTGGGAGGGGCAAAAAGTTGTTATATTTCAGGCTGGAGTCCAGGGAAGTCAGGTAAGGCCAAGCGTAGCTGGCAAATGCCATCGTTCTAGATATCACCAAGCTTCCCAGAGTCCAGGAAGTCAAAGCAAGTTGGAAAGAAAGTTTCTGGAGAACAGGTGACACTTTGTTCTTCCTGCTGTGTGTGGCCTTGACAGGTCCCTGACTGTTGACTGCTACCAGAAAGAGGTCAGAAGTCCTCCTGGGAAGTCGGCCTTTGGCTGAGGTAGAGGAACCCGGACCACTTAGTGTGCAGAGCTTTGCCATGTTAGATCCCAGATTACTGAACTGACCTAACTGCACTGTTAGACTTGAAAGGAAGTTACTGAGTATATATATACATTTCATACTCTTGATATGCCAATTAAAGCTAGGGAAATTTAAATTTCTGATACAGATAAATATGAGGTAATAGAAATAGTAAAACAACAGTAGTTGGTAGGTAAGTCCATCACTTGACAAGCTGTGTGTTCTTAGGCAGATTATATAACCTCATGGATTCTCATTTTCTTCACCTAAAACAGAAGATTTCATGCTATACAAGATATAAAACATTAATCAAGCTAAAATACTAATCTCTGGGCCATAGTCAGTACTTGATATAATTACATTAATTTACTTATTCTTTTGTTAGCCAACAAAAATTACTAATGGCCTACTGTGGGCCATTCCAGATTCTTGGTTATGGACACAGGTCCGTGAGCGAGTGAGATGTCCTGTCCCCAGGGAGCTTGCCCTCTTACACACTTCCTCTGTTTGGTTATGGATGCCAATTACCCACTTACTTCTTCACAGAGTAACACAATATTAGAAAACATGGTTAGGAGATAAGGAAACCCACAAGTAGTTATAATGATAATGATCCACAGTGTTGATCACTTAAATTATCTTGCCTCAGTACAAATTATGGCACATTGGATCACAATAGATTAAACTCACTACTACTTCAAGTTATCCAAAACTATTAAATACAATATTAAACCTGAGTAATTCACATGCATATATCTGTAATACTTGTTCAAACAACTGATTCATTTTGCTTAGAATTGCTTTATTGCAACTTGTATACTTCAATGGCATCTCCTTTTCTCTACCCCCAAGCCTTTGACTTCTTCACCTCTAAAATACAAACACAAACTGAAACATGACCTCTTAAAAATTAAAAGCCAAATTGACACATAAAATGTAATTTTTTTCTTACATGCTTCATTTTGTTGATTATGACTTTTCAATATCACCATAACACAAATGTAAATTTAGTTAGGGCTGCAGTAATTTTTTGTGTAAAAGACTAAAGATTGAGCTTCAACTCTCAATTGCCATGAGGTTAAGGAGATGAGGTTTCAGGAGAATTCCTTCCAAAGTGCATACAAGAAGAGCAAGGGCACTCAAGAGAAGCGGATGTGAAGCCACCAATGAGAAGGGAGGGACTCTGCTGAAGGCGGCATCTAGTCAGCCCACTGCTATGTTTTGCTCAGCAGGAGATAATGCTGCTCTTTTCCCCCCAGTGCAGAGCAGTGCAAAAGGAATGAGATGAAGTTGATCCTTCAGTACACAGATGAAGGAAACTTGATCGCTTTCCAGGCCTTTCTGAGAAGGGTTTTAATCTCATTATTGCACAATGTATCATCATTTGTTTGAAGTATTTAGATATCCACAGTCAACTAATTATTGTAGTACATCCAAAGACAAATGTGTTGTATTGCTCACCCTTTTAGATCATCCATAAGGCAATACCTCTCTTTTAGATAAGATAATCGACATGTGATTACATGCTAAATTTTCTACATCTTTAAAAGATATACAGGCAACAATGCTTGGCATACACACACATATAGTATATAAATACCTACAGAGAATGACTCTTAGACCAGAGCAAGAGGAGGCTCTGTTATGGACCTTGTGCTTAGAAAAATCTCTCTGACTATAGACCTATGCCCAAGATAAAGAATCCAGAAACTGAAGGACTGTGCCCCCCACGAGCCTGAGTCATGCCCCCTTTTTTATGCCTCTCTTGTGATCAGGAATCCCTGAATTCCCCATCCAAATGGCCATGAGTCTACTTTATCGTCTCCCCTAAATCGGTTCTCAGGCATTTATTATTCTAACTGTATGGCCCAAGGGATGCCCAAACCAGCAGGTGTTTTGCAAGGGATCTGATGCAGATATGTGAATAGATGCGGCCATAGGCATACTCTTAAAACCTCTTACCACGTGGGATGGAGTTGAGGAATGGGAAGAGAAAAGGGTCTAGGCTGTGGGATTTGGAGCAGGCTCTACTAATATCTTCACTTTTTAAACATGAAGCTCCAAGATATCAAAAGACTTTCTAATTGAATTTTGCCTGAAGGTGTACGTTTTAAGGTAAGGAGAATGGAGGAGACTTCATTTGAAGATATTTACCATGATCGATAACTTGATATATTGTATGTGGGTCTTTATTTATATTTTTCAGGTCCCACAAATGTTAGGAAGGGGACAATATGTGTATAGTGAATAGAGTTAGTTTACCTAGCATTTCTGGTATATGAATTTCTAAGAGAATGATGAAAAATCTTTAAATTTTATAATGTGTGCTTCAGACTGATTTCATACTGAGTCCACATTACTTTGGATTGCTTTTCCTAACATGTCTCAGCAAAACATTAGACAACCTGGTTAAACAAAGCCTCATTCCCACACAGCTCCACCTTCCTTACTTGGCAATGATTTAACCTGGTAACACCCTTTAAAGACCATTATTCTAGCCACATTTAAAAGAACTAGCCATTATAATTCAATACAATGTTATGTTTTGTTTTAAGCTTAATTCTATTTCTGACCACAGGACAGGTAAAACCAAAGAAAAATATCTCTAGAAGAATATCATACTTTAAACTTTTCTTCCCATTCATACTCTCCTATTTATTTTTAACCAGAGCCATACAAACTAAACAAATAAAACTAAAATACATACACAACAAAATAGGAATACAGTTAAACCCCATGGGGTCATTCTAATATTAGTTTCCGTAATTCTTCCAAGCCACAATAATAATACACTAGTAAATATTTATTGAGAATCCTCTAGAACCATGGTATGCTCCTGGGTGTTGGCAGTCAAGGGATGTGTAGTATGTACAAGACAGTGTGGAAAACAAGACATAAGAAATGCCAGGCAAGTGAAAAAAGTTTCAATGTAAGGTCAGGGGCAGGAAGGATTATTTTATTTTAGGCAGTGGGTAAGAATTAAATATATTTGGCAAAAAGTAAGAGGGTATTCCATAATTGCATTTTAATTTAGTTCAAAGCCTTATGGAATATTCTAAGTTTAAGTATTGAAGGTGTTAAAGGATCTTTCCTTCACATATCCAGGACACTTAAGATTTGCCAATTGCCTAAGGTAATCTGACTTAAAGATCATAAATACGGGCAGGGAGAAATAGACAAAGGTTGGGCATTGATTTTCAGGGCATTATTTCTGAAAAGTGATGGCTTTTTAAGAAAAGTGATGGCCGTAAAATACATGAAAAATTGTATCTTTTCATTGGATATTGATATTCGGTGGAAATCTATAATAATAAAAAGGTAATATGCTAATTAGACCAGATGTCATTCCAGATGTCCGTCCTGATGAAGATGGGGCCAGAGGGAAGCCAGCCTTGGTCCCAGGTACCTGTTGGCAGTAGAAGGAGGGAAGCCCGGGTCCTGGGTGCCAGAGGGAAGCTGGTGCCTGTAGCCGGGGTAAGGAAGGCCTACTCTTGCACAAATTTTTGTGCATCGGGCCTCTAGTATAGTATATATGAAACATCTGATTTTCTAACATTAACTCCAGTGAGTCATTGAATTACCACAGCCATATATGGATAAGTGATGAACTGACCCCATTATATATACCTGATGATTCATAGATGATGACACTCAAGATAGACTATTCATAAACCATCCAGATTCTTCAACATATAGCATCTTGGAAGTAAGTCAGACCAGTGGAGTTTATTACATTCTGTACTGTCAGAATACAAATATAGGTATCATAAATTCTTTAGGCCTATCTTTCATTATGCAAACCATGTGAAGTCCCTGGTGGAAGTTCTGAATTACAAATGTAACCCACAAATTATGATTTGAGAAATATCACCATAGACATTCAATTAAATTTGTTGAATTAGATTTAAGTTACAACATTAGAAATAATGCTTCATTAATAAAGCAAAATATAACAATAGTTTTTGTTTTTATATTAGTTTTAAATTTATTTAATTTTGAAACATTTTCTAAACTGAATCTTTTTAGGTATGGTACTATGTATAATCAATAATGGCAAAATATTTTTAGGAAAGAAACTGTGATAAAATTGGGAGGTGTACAGAATTAAGCTGTTTGCATTAGAAGTACAGAGGGAGAGGGAAAATTTAAGCTGAGCCAAACACATTCCACCTCAGGTCATTGCACTTACTATTCCCACTGCATAGATAGTTCACTACAACTCCAACTAAATGCTGACTTAGTCAAAAAGATCTCTGACCATTCTATATAAACTGGCAACCCCTTTTTGCATCAGTCTCTGTCCTCATACTTTGCTTTAATTTTCTTCTTAACATGTATCAATACCTCACATAGTGTACATTTATTTGTTTTTTGTTTGATTGTTGTTTGTTTGCTTTTGCTTTTTCTCTCTAAGACATGTTCATTGAGGACACGGTCTATGTTTTTTTTTGTTACTATATTCCGAACGTTATATCTATAGCATATAATAGGTACTCAATAAATTTTTCTTGAGTAAATAAATGGATGAATTGTTAGCTTTATGTAGGTCAATGTTAATTACTTATAACAGTTGTCACCATTTTTTACCTAAAATACAGTAAATGCTATCTTTGCTTTGGAGAAGAGAAATACAACTGAACTTCTAAGATAGTCAACAGAATAAAACCCACAAAATATTTAGAAGCATGAAGAGATGTAGAGCATACACGAATGTACAGGACCAAATACTGATATCTGAAGCCTTTCAGAGATGAATTTTCTTACTAAGTCAGTGATAGGCAGCTGACATAACAGGTTCATAGTGTAATTGAAAAAACACATGCAATTTCAACAAATGATGATGGATAATTGGATATTGACATGAAAAAAATTGAAGTTACACCCTGACTTCATTCCATATACAAAAATTAATCCGTGAACTAAAAATAAAAGCTAAAGTTATAAAAATCTTAAAAGAAAACCTTTGTGTTCTTGGGTTAGGCAATGCTTTCTTAGATATGACTCTCAAAGAATAAGCAACAAAAGAAAAAAACAGACAAATTGGACTTTCTCAAATTTAAAATTGTTATTCTTCAAAAGAAACCAACAAAACAGTGAAGAGACAAAGCACAGAATGGGAGAAAATACTTGCAATTTATGAATAGGACAAACAACTTATATCCAGAATATATGAAGAAGTCTTACAACTCAATAATAAAAAGATAACACAATTAAAAATGGGCAAATGATATCATAGATATTTCTCCAAAGAAGATATATAAGTAGCCAATAAGCACCTGAAAAGATAATCAACATCATTAGTCATTAGGAAAAGGAAAATCAAAAGTGTAATGAGATACAACTTCACACCCACTAGGATGGCAATAACAAGTGTTGGCAAAGCTGTGGAAAAATTGGAAACCTCATACATTATCGGTAGGAGTATGAACTGGTATAGTCATTTTAGAAACAGTTAGGAAGTTTCTAAATATGTTAAACAGAATTGTCATATGACCCAGCAATGCCACAAAGAGAAGAATTAAAAACATGTTCACACAAAAATGTGTACATTAATGTTCAAAGCAGTGTTATTCATAATAGACAAAAAGTGGAAGCAACCCAAATATCCATCAACTGGTAAACAGGAAAAAAAAATGATGGTGCATGCCCTAACTGGCTTGGTTTAATGGATAGAGCGTGGGCCTGCAGACTGAAGGGTCCCAGGTTATATTCCAGTCAAAGACATGTACCTTGGTTGTGGGCACATCTTCAGTAGGGAGTGTGCAGGAGGCAGCTGATGGATGTTTTTCTCTCATCGATGTTTCTAATTTTCTATCCCCTCTCCCTTCCTTTCTGTAAAAATCAATAAAATGTTTTTAAAAAATGATGGTGCATCCATATAACTAAATATCATTTGGAAATTAAAAGGAGTGAAGTATTACAAATACATGCTATAATGTAGATGAATCTTGAGAATAGTACGCTAGGTAAAGGAGGCCAGTAGCAAAAGATCACATGTTGTATGACTTCATTTATATGAAAGGTTCAGAACAGGTAAATCTATAGAGCCAGAAAATAGATGATTTGTTACTTAAAGTCAGGTTGGGGTAGCAGGGTGAGAATGGGGAATGACTACTGATGTGTACAAGATGCTGAGAATGTTTGAAAATTAGATAGTGGTAACAAGAGTTTTGCTAAAAATTACTCAGTGGTAAACTTTAAATGGGTAAATTTTACAACATGGAAATAATATCTGAATAAAGCTATTTAAAAAAAATGCACATGGATGATTCAAGTAAGTACCCGCAGCTGGACAGGAAATATCAGCGTTGGTGCACTGAATTGTGCTACATGACAAGTTATCCAGAATAGCACAAACCCTCTCCTGAAGGCCACAGACTATACAAAGGCAATAGAATTCTTCCCTTCAGGGCCAGTTCTACTCCTGGCCAAGCAAGAGCCTGGGGTTTGAGAAATTTTCAAAAGCCCATTTGCTCAAATTTTCTCAGCTGTGGCCTTGGGGTCTGCAATGACTTTCCTGGGTCATCCTGTGAAATAAGTCATGAAGGACCCTATTAAAATAGAAACAATGTATGTGAAAATGCATAGTATATTCACTTATTAATAACCATAAGAATAAGCTTATGAACTTACTTAGGCATTTCAGTAAGGCCCTAAAGGGATGAAATGTTAATTAAAACTAAAAGGAAGAGGGAAAGATTTGGTACCTGGTACAATGCCCAAAGCACTGATTTTAGTAGTAAAATCCAAAAAATATAAATAGAAAATGTGAGGTGGCTCTAAGGACTAATTTTTTTATAGGTCATAATATACCCATCTTGCCTTACTTTTCCTGCCATGTAAATCTCTGGCCATATAGGCTAGATGTATATAATTTGATTCTTTTGTTCTTTAAGCTTTAGTAGGCATGTGGTAAATCTGGGATTATAAATCATAATCCTTGGCAGCACAAATTCACTGAACTGTTTTTAAGAAAGAGTTTCATGATCTGGTGTTTTAGAAATATCACTGTGGTTGCAGCATGGAGAACAGATTTATGGAAGAAGACTAGATGTAGGGAGATAGTATAATGACCAACAGCTCACCAAAATGGTATGAAGATTACTCCAAAGTGAAAATATCTGCAGAAAGAGATCTGCTCTGAACTTCCCTTATCTGACTAAAGCAGGACTTTATGAGAGTTAGGGAGGTGACTGGCCTTGGGCACTGGGACATTCCAAAAACTGTGTCAATGAGCCTCTTCCGAACCTCCCATTCTTTGAGCCCTGACCCCATCACCTTCATTGAGCTGGTACAGGAACCCTACTCCTCTTTGTTCATTGAGTTACTTCTTATGGGGTGCTTCCACATGAATGTGAAAATAGACTTTCCTCCTATTAATCTATTTTTAATTACCTTGAAGGCCCTAGGGCACTCAGACCTACTAGAAAATCAGTTGAGGCTAAATTTTCCTCCCAGCAATATGTTATGAGGCTGTTATACTAACACTAGTGAAAAGGCAGTGCTGGTTTGGATTAGGGTAGCAGCAGAGAGAAGGAAGATGTATCAAGTAAAATCAACAGGACTTGGCATTTGGATATGGTTAGCAGGGATTAAAGAAACGTGGGAATGAATCCCAGATCTCTGTCCAGGGCCCTTCAAAACCTAGCACTCTGTTGGCTGAATGGCCTTCAAAATGTAAAATGTGCTACAAAACCTTGTGTGTGTGTGGGCAGGTGGTAGGGCGGGCAGATAACTCCAAAGCAAGCAACAGAATCCCTCATGGAAAAAAAAAAAAAAAAAGCCTTGTTTAGCAAAAACATCTTGGTGAGCCATCTTTGATTCTGCATTTGGAACTTGTCTAAAATGAGCTAAAAATTGGACAAAAAATATTGCCTGCATAATAAGGTAAGAGCAGTGTTTTGCTCCAGCCAGAGATGGATGCTTCAAGTGTTCCAAGACCAGGAAAAGCAGTGGGGCCTAACAGGAGGTAGGGAAGTTGGCCCAGCAAGACATCAGGAGCTCAGTCCTGAGCAAAGCGTGCTTAGTGGCAAGTACTGCCAATGAACAGGATGTCCGATATTCACTTTACCATCATTTGCCCTGCTGCGCTGTAATACAATGTCCTCGTATTCCAAAATATACACCCAAATATTTAACTCAACTGCTTGGTGTGAATGTGTTTCAGGGAAATAAATAAAAACATGTATCTCATAGTTGGGTCCATGCAGAATGGATAAAAGAGGGCGGCTGTCAGAGGAAGGATGTGGGAGAGAGAACTCAACAGCAGTGGGAACTGAGGACAAAGGATGAAGAGGGAGCACAAACCTCCTGACATTCACCACATCTACTGGGAAGCGGGGTGGGAGATGGGCAGTAGCAGCAGGGAAACAAGAAAGTTATTTTCCATGCTGTAGGAGACTCAGTGTAGGGGCAAAAGCAGGGCGTTTCTGGCCAGCTATTGTAGGACAAGGCAGTTCTGAGCAAACTGGATGGGTAGGGCCACCAGGCAGCTGATGCATGAGTAAACACCTAAATGAGAATCTTTTAAATTATCTTTTCAGAAATCTAACTTCTAAATTTCCCCATTCTTTTCTGACATTTCTATGCAAAAATGAAAGCACTTCTTTACTTGGGAATGTAGGTTATCTCAGATACACACCCAGTATTCTGAGTATTAAAATTGCTATTATCTGTATCACGTCTGAGATGTCCTGATTAGGTGAAAAAGCTGAGTGTTGGAACACAGGACAATAATATTGCCTGGAATAGTAAGTGATACTGTACAGTTTTTAATATTATGACTTCTTAATGCTCAGCAAGGTATAGGTTTTTTCTTAATTAAGACTCCTGAACTAATGAAAATGTCTAAATTCTAGTATAAAAATTTGTATATTCTCACCTGGAATATCTAGTAAGCAGTAAAATTTATTGTGAAGAAAAATATATTGGAATGTTTTACCTAATTTTTTAAAGTTTGTGTTCTTATTGTTTGAATTATTTCCCCAAAGTCACCTAGAAGCAGAGTAGTTTAAAAGAGCAGTTTAAAAGGTTATCCTCATAGGATAACCTTTTAAAAATTACATCCTTCATTTGTGATTTTCACAGACATTATTGTATTTGCTATATTACTGGCTCTGTGGTTACCACCAGCAACTCCAATGAAAAAATAGATTGTTTTCTCCTTCTATTGAGATCAATGTGACCTGTAGTATTCTCTTAAATTTCAAATAAGACTTAATAGAATATACTGTAAAAACAAACTGGAAAATGAGTGGCTTTTGTGAGTTTAAAGTTGCAAATGCTTGGTTTAGATTAGCCTCTGAATTTGTATATTCTACCAGTAAAATATATAAACCTATTTACATTATGTTGATTTTATACCTTGGATTTAATTTTTTTTAACTTTGCATAAACCAGGTTTTTATAGATTCTGTGGAAATTTTAAAATTAAATTTACTTTTTCAGTTGTGATAGAAAAATACCAACATGAACATTGTAATTAGCTACCAGCTCTTCTTGCAGCTCTTATCTGTCTGTGCACAATTATTTGCAAAGGTCCATAGTGTCAGTGAGCTAACCCGAACCTGTCAGCCTGCCCTCTAAGCAGGTGACAACTGAAATCAAATTGAAAGCTTTAACTTGTCACCAAGGCTGATTCTAACATCATCTAATAGAAAAGACATGCCTCCCAATCTTTCCCAGGAAACCAAGTCTACAGTGGCAATTTGGTATAAATTTAGTGGCCTTTCCACCTACAACTTTAAAATAAAGCTCACATCTTTGAGAGGTTCGTTCGAAGACAATTTTTGCAATAGCTTTACAAAATGGGAAGTAGATAAATGTTTCTGTTTTTAGACATAAAAATTCAGGAAATGAAACATTACTAGTCCTTTTATATTAGCTCATTTTTCCCAGTCTGTTAATTTAACTGTCTAACCAAAATTTGATATTTCATTATCAGAGCTCTCCAGTGGTTTTTCTCATATCAAAGTTCTCTCTGAATTTGAGGAAATCTCAAGAATAGCAATAAGAGGTTTATCAATAAAATATTCTCCTCCTTTCTCTACCCTCAAAGCCATAGATAAGGAGTTGGGCCCTAAGAGGAAATATTCTTTTTGTTTGTGTATGCAATGAAATCGTTAAAAATAAGTCTTTAGCAATATTTTCTCTCTGAGTATTTTGAAATTTGGGGGTGGTTTTCAATGAAGAATTTTTAAACAGAAATATTGGGGATTTGCAGGAGTAAGCACGTTTATCACAAAAATTTGGGAGAAAAAAATTAAAAGTTACATTTTATTAATTAGAAGGAAGAAATCAAACTAATGTTAATTTCAGTTAGCTTTTATTTCCTAAGAAACTAACACATGAAATTATTAAGCATTTTATTCTAAAATAGAACAAGTTCCAAGTCTGGAAACTCGTCAAAAATGAAAAAAATAAGATTGTAGCTTAGGTTCTCTCTCTCTTTCAAATACATACGCTTTGTGTGTAACTTACCCAAATAACTAAAATAGCTAATAAAGTTTTAAGTCACCAATTTCAGTCATTTGTAGCATTTGTGGCAGTGGGAGAATTGAGAAAAAATTCCTAACATGTTTCCCTCCCACTGTCTTTTCTTCATAATAAAGGTCACTTTTTTGCTTTGTAATAGGTTGGATTATAGGCAGTAGGAACTAAAAGTGACTCTTCCAGTCATCTAGACTCAATTTCTTGTTTTATACAGAGGAGGAAATTGAAACCCATAGAATTTAAGTGACTTTTCCAAGTTCACAAAGCTAAAATAATAATGATAATAATAATAATAACAACAACAACAACAACAACAACAACAATAATAATAAAGTGGGGGGAGCGGAGCTAGAAAATATAGAGCAGGGATGTTTCTATGTTAGTTATTTTTTGTGATTGTTAGTTCAAATATGTTGGTCCTATAAGAGGTGGGTTCAGGTAAGCCAACTAAAAGTGCTTGTACTTGATGTTTCTCAATATGATAAGGATAGAAGACAAAATCTAGAGCATAGGAAAGAAAAGAGGAACTGACCCACAGAACAAGTGAGACACCACGTAACATGCTTTGGTTTTAAAGCCTCTGGGCCAAAATTACACTTACGATCTTGGTAACCAGGAAGAATCTTGTTCCTGGAATGCCTGTGGAGACCTGAATTAGTCATAAGCTTCTTAGGAAAGAATTCACCCTTTGTTTGATATTGCAATGATTCTTGATCAGAAAGGCAAGCAAGCCTCTTTTATTGTTATGGGCTTCGTCATACTGCTATTGCCTGTATAACAAATCCCTTGGAAACCTTTGAGTGAAGAACCATCTATTTTGAATGACTTTAGCATACATTAGGTGATCTCCTGAGGTCTCTCCCTGCTTATCATTCTTTCCCTCTGGGTGCCAACACAACAAATCTCACATGCTTGTTTCAGAGGCTTAGACTGGCCAGCCATGCTAGAATTTCTAATGGTAGGCTTATTTAATTGAGGAAATAACCATATAAATTATTCCAAAGTATTGCCAGAATCATTATTCTCAACAGTTTAAATGAGGAAGACTCAAAGGTCAATATCCAACGCAAAACAAGTCCAATGAAGTCATGGCTTTGGACCAAATATTTGGACCATTTGATACCTAACGTGATAAGCCTGCCTCTGGTTTTCCTCAGTCCTCAGCCCTCCTCATGTCCACACATGTCAATCTGTTCCTGCCTGTAGCTGGAGGATAAAAATTCCTTTCTAATCTACTTTCATAGGTAGGTGACTGACCAAAAGCTCCATTCGGTTCTTAAAGTTTTTCTTTTAGCTAGAAGATAAGAAAGAAGCACTCTAATTTTGAATTCCCTAGGAACAACTTTAAATTGATATTATATTAAAATAAAACATTCAAAATAATATCTGGCATCTTCTTGACATTCCAGAGGCATACTTGAAATAAGTGATGCCAAAAGGAGCTAAAAATGGTAAAGGAAATTACAGAAGTGTTTGACTATCATCCAAAAGATTCTAACAGAGGAAAATTCCCCTCCTCCCCACAGCCATTTTAGGGCTTTGTACTAAAGAATGCTAAAGATTTTAACTAGCTGGCAGAATACATAGCATGTGGCAAAATTCATAGCAGGTGGCAAAGTATTTTGAACATGGTAGGTGAAACTTTTCTTTTTATTTATGCCATTTTATAAACAAAAACAGAAGCTGAAAAGCAAACAAAAAATCAGGAATCATTTCTATATAATAAAATTCATTCTGTGTGGAAAGAGCAAAGTTCTTCCACCTTTTATAACAAAGAGCAACTCTTCAATGCTCAAATTTGATCCTCTGGCCTCCCGTTTCTCCCTGCTGCCGTGAAATACTGTGACCCACTGTCACATTTATTGTTACGAATCAACATGAAATTTGACAACACTTTTCCTTCCTCATTTCAGATGTGACTCATGCGTGGCTCTTGGTTTAATCCCCCACGGACCAGAAGCTCTGCTTTAAAGTAAGGAAACAACAGAAGCACCTTTAATTGAAGCTGCTTTACCCAGAGAACTCTAATCGTTATTATTCACTGACTTCTTAAGTACACATTGTAAAGCTAAGTGCTTGAAGTGGCTTCTCTTCTACTTTCCCTGGGGAAACCAATGGAGAAAAGCCGGGAGAGGTAACCTGACTGATAATTTAGACCTGAAGTTTATCAGTGGTGCTCTTTAACCACCCGTTATCTCTAGGATGCTATTGGATTTTAGTGTGGGGAGCATTTTATTTCATTTTCAAGATTTTGGATCATCTTCCCTCCAGACCCCTCTAACTTTGCACACAGAAAGTAATAGATCTGAGCTGTTTCTTAAAAAGCCTTTTGAATTTAAAACTTGACCCATTTTCCCTGTGTGATAAACCACTACCCCACCTTCTCAGTCTCTCTCAGAAAGTGCTGTCGGGCTCCATTCACTGTGGAAATCTTAAGTCATCTAGAAAAGCCTGTGGTCTCTCAAGCAGTATTCAAATTAGAAGGAAACAAAAAGAATGTGACACTCAAAGTAAAGTTCTACTTACCCTTACTTGAAAAGAGGAAACAAATAAATAAAAAGTTGAGGCCCTTTTATTTTTTCTAAATCCTAGAAATATCTAGTCCTAAGAGAAATTGTTTCTTGGTTTAGAAGATGAGGAGAGTTGAAGTTAAACAATGATCCTTTTTCCATTTCTTAAAAAAAAAAAAAGGCCAGCAGAAGCAAATGCTCTGTTGGACAAATTGTTTCAGCAGATGTTCATTATCCCAGGGAGAAAACAGCTCCTACTTTGCAGCTTAACACTTGCACATTCAGAAACTTTAATATTTTTAACTTGAAATGGCCCATGTGGCATGAGTCAGATGTAAATAGTTTAATCATTTATATGAACAAATGAGCAAGTGGTTGCATTTTATATTAAGTCCACAGAATGCTGGCACTGTTGTTATATCATTATATGATGATGCAGTGAGTGTTGCCTATCTGAGCTTTATGAGCTTCTTTAAATATATATATTGCAGAGAGGAAGGAAGAGGGAGAGAGAGATAGAAACATCGATGATGAGAGAGAATCATTGAGCAGCTTGAGCAGCTGCCTCCTGCTTATACCACACTAGGGATCTAGCTTGCAACACAGGCATGTGCCCTGACCCCAAAATCTAATAGTGACCTCATGGTTTGTAGGTCCATGCTCAACCATTGAGCCCTGCTAACCAAGCTATGAGTTCTGTATATTTGTTCTTTAATCATTTACAATGGCACCCTGGAAGAATATTAGTAATTATAGTAACATTATAGTAACATTTATAGAGTACTTATGATATACCAGACACTCATAATTATCTTATAAGGTATTATAACTATGCCTAGTGTAAAACGTATGAACTGAAGCTCATGAAGGTTAAGCAGTTTACCTAAATCACAGACCAAGAAGTGGCATTGGCATTTGAATGTAAAAGGCTGACTCTAGGACATGGGTGGTCAAATGCAAAGGGTCATGTAATAAATATTCTAGGCCATGGAGTCTGTGTTACAACTAAACTCTGTCTTTGCAGAAGGAAAGCAGCCTAAGACAATATATAAATGAATGAACTTGGCTTGTTCTTAAAAAAAAAAAAAAAAAAAAAACCTTTATTGATGGACACTGAAATTAAATTTTCATCTCACAAAGTATTCTTCTTTTATTGTTTTTCAACAGCTTAAAAATGTAAAAACAATTCTTATCCAATAGGTTGTACAAAGCCATATGGTAGGCTGGATTTGGCCCACAGAATAGTTTTTTGACCTCTGCTCAAGGCTCTTAATGACTAAACTATTTTTCTATGGTATCTTTTTATAATTATTTTCAATAGCCAATACATTTACATTTCAGCATTATTAAGTTATGTCAGACTTTTATCATATAAAATTATGTTAGGGAAAATAAGATTTTTTGTAATATATATATTAGGTTGGATTATATGAAATTGGCCAGTATTGACCAATTTATTACCTAATAATCCTATAAAATAAAAGCCTAGGTGGCATTCTCACAAGAGGGCCATCACAAGATGGTCACCACAAGATGGCTGGCAGGGAAGGGCAGTTGGGGGTGACCAGGCCTGCAGGGGAGGGTAGTTGGGTTGGGACCAGGCCGGCAGGGGAGGAAAGTTGGCCATCAGGCCAGCAGGGGAGGACAGTTGGGGACAAGATCAGACCAGCAGGGGAGGGCAGTTGGGGGCAATTAGGCCAGCAGGGGAGGGCAGGTGGTGGTGTTCGGGCTGGCAGGGGAGCAGTTAGGCATCAATGAGGCTGGCAGGGGAGCAGTGAGGGGACAATCAGGCAGGCAAACAAGAAGGCAGGCAAGCAGTTAGGAGCCAGTAGTCCTGGACTGTGAGAGGGATGTCTGACTGCCAGGATTGGGCCTAAATTGGCAGTTGGACACCCCCAAGGGGTCCCAGATTGGAGAGAGTGCAGGCTGGGCTGAGGGACACTCTCCCTCCATACAAAAATTTTGTGCATTGGGCCTCTAGTAAATTACAAAATAAGTAAGGAATTCTAAAGAATTCAACAGAGACAGAGATATCCAGCAGAGGAAAAGAATTACTCAAAGTTAAACTGGAAATATGTTTCCTTCTTTTTGTTATTTCTTTTCCTTTTGCCTTTTCCTTTGACTTAGCAAATAAAATAGATTTTAGGCACAATTGGTCTCTTTCTCTCACAATTGTTCATCTTTACTTTTAAGACTTTTTCTCCCTAAATGCCAGACACTTTTCATACTAACATCATTTTAATTCATCAGATATTCTATTTTTATTCATTCAGATTTACCTGAGAGTCAGTCTTCTCATCTGCCAGAAAGTGAAGGTTAGAAATAAATGAAGTCCTGGCAAGTTTTACTAAGTGGTTGGAGCATCAGTCCATGGACCAAAGGGTCACAGGTTCAATACCTGGTCAAGGGCTCAGAACTCGATTGCAGGTTTGATTCCCACCCCTGGTGGGGGCACATGCAAGGGGCAGCCAGTCGATGTGTCTTTCTCACATCAGTGTTTCTCTCTCTCCCCTCCTCCTGCTTCCCTTTCATTCACTCTAAAAAACAATGGGAAAAAGATCCTTGGGTGTGGATTTAAAAAAAGAAGGAGAAGGAGAAGGAGAAGGAGAAGGAGAAGGAGAAGGAGAAGGAGAAGGAGAAGGAGAAGGAGAAGAAAGAAGAAAGAAGAAAGAAGAAAGAAGAAAGAAGAAAGAAGAAAGAAGAAAGAAGAAAGAAGAAAGAAGAAGGAGGAGGAGGAGGAGGAGGAGGAGGAGGAGGAGGAGGAGGAGGAGGAGAAGAAGAAGAAGAAGAAGAAGAAGAAGAAGAAGAAGAAGAAGAAGAAGAAGAAGAAGAAGAAGAAGAAGAAGAAGAAGGAGAAGAAGAAGAAGAAGAAGTGGTGGTTAATGAAAAGGTTTGGAGCATTCCACCAAAAATAGAGGGTTTACATGAAAAAACAACAACAAAAAGCTTTTGCGATTATTTATAATGCACCAGATTCTGCTGCTTTGTTTTGTTTTGATCATATAGTAGACTAGGGTGAAAAATAGTTGAAGGAAGGGGATTTTGGATCTTCTGCTTTCCACTAGAATGCAATCACTGAGAGAAACCAAGATGGCAACATAGATAAACACCTAAATTGCTGCCTTGCGCAACAATTTCTAAACTACAACTAAAAGACAAAACAGACATCATCCAGAACCACAGGAAGGCTGGCTGAGTGGAAATTATACAACTAGAAGGAAAGAGAAAAGCGCACTGAGACTCAGAGGAGCTGCAGGAGGCAGAGGTACTAAGACACAACTGTGGAGAGGACTGGCAACTGAGTGTTTGGCTGGCTTTCTCAAGCTGAAAGGAGACAAAAGCTGCTGACTGTGCTGAACTCAAGTTCCAAGTGAGACTCTGGGGACCCAGACTCATACAGGTGAAACTGGGCTTTCAGGAAAGAGAAAAGCACACTGAGACTCAGAGGAACTGCAGAAGGAAGGGGTACTGGGTCGTGTGTGCAGATAGGGTGGGCAACTGAGTACATGGCTGGATTTCTCAAGCAGGAGGGAGACAAAAGCCCCCAACTGCACTGAACTCCACTTCTGAGCAAGACTCTGTGGACCCAGACTCATTCAGGGAGAAACTGGATTGTCTGGCAGCAGGCAGAACTCGAGGGTGGCTTTCTCTCAGAGGTGCTTGCAGTGATTACCATGGGACACTGAGAAACAGGGGCCTATTAGGGAAGGGCTGATGGGAAGCCAATGCTGCCTGCTCCTCTCTGATACTCTGCTCCATTCAAGCTGAGCACAGAAGGTTTTGCAAGTCTTCTCCCATAAAGTTGTCTCCAGCACCGAAGTTCTCTCAGCTGTTCCTCACAGCCAATTGGACGGGAGGTCAATTCCTCCCAGTGATACCAACAACAATCAAGGCTTAACTACAACAAGACTGTGCACACAGCCCACAAAGGGGTGCACCAAGAGTGTCCACCTCAGGTAACTGGGGAAGCTGAGCCACTGGGCCCTATGAGACACCTAGTACACAAAGCCACTCTATCAACTCAGGGAAGCAGCCAAAATGTGGAGACTAAGAAATAGATCACAAATGAAAGAAATGGAGGAAAGCAAATGACTGGATATAGAGTTCAAAACCACGGTTATAAGGTTTTTCAAGAATTTTCTATAAAAGGCTGATAAATTTAGCAAGATCCTTGAGGATATGAAAAAGGACCAACTAGAAATTAAGCATACACTGACTGAAATAAAAAAAAATATTATGCAGAGATCTAATAGCAGACTAGAGGATCACAAGAATCAAGTCAAAGATTTGAAATACAAAGAAGCAAAAAACACTCAACTGAAAAAAAAAAAGAATCCAAAAATAAGAAGATAGTGTAAGGAGCCTCTGGGACAACCTCAAGCATACCAACATCCGAATTATATGGGTGCGAGAAAAAGAGAGAGAGCAAGATACTGAAAATCTATTTGAAGAAATAATGACAGAAAACTTCCCCCACCTGGTGAAAGAAATTGACTTACAAGTCCAGGAAGCACAAAGAACCCCAAACAAAAGGAATCCAAAGAGGACCACACCAAGACACCTGATAATTAAAATGCCAAGGGCAAAAGACAGAGAGAGAATGTTAAAAGCTGCAAGAGAAAAACAGTTACCTACAAGGGAGCACCCATGTGACTGTCAGCATATTTCTCAACAGAAACTATGCAGGCCAGATGGGAGTGGCAAGAAATATTCGAAATGATGAATAGCAAGAATCTACAGCCAGAATTACTCTACCCAGCAAAGCTATCATTCAAAATGGAAAGGCAGATAAAGAACTTCATAGATAAGAGGGAGCTGAAGGAGTTCATCACCACCAAACCAGTATTATATGAAATGCTGAAGGGTATTCTTTAAGAAGAGGAAGAAGAAGAAAAAGGTAAAGATAAAAATTATGAACAACAAATACATGTCTATCAACAAGTGAATCTAAAAATCAAGTGAATAAAAAAATCTGATGAACAGAATAAACTAGTAAATATAATGGAATCGGGCATAGAAAGTGAGTAGACTGACAATTCTCAGGGGGAAAGGGGTGTGGAGGGTATGGGAATAGACTGGACAAAAATTGTACATCTATGAATGAGGACAGTGCTAGGGGGTGTCTGTATGTGTGGAGGGTAAGGTCAGAGGGTGGGATGGGAACCGGGTGGAGGGAAGCTATGGGGAAAAAAAGAGGAACAATTGTAATAATCTGAACAATAAAGCTTTATTAAATTTGGAAAAAAAAAGAGAATGCAGTCATTACAAAAATAGGGTTTCTGTCTTAGTCATTGCTAAATTCCCAACATAAAATAGTTTTTGGAATGTGATATGTGTTGAATAAATAGCTCTAGAAAAAATAAATGATTATTGAAGATTGAGTTTGGACATGAAATCAGAAGCACAGTAATTAAACATAATAGTTCTGTCTTGTCCTAATGAGCCCTTCCTTAGCCACAAGTGAAAGCAATGAGGGAAGTACTCTGAGTCATTTAGACTAACCTTTACTTAGTAATATGACGTGACATGAGCTTAAAGATAATGCGACCATTGTCATTTTGGTACTAACAATCATAAAATCCATAAGATCTTGATTCCTAGACTTTATAGAGGCAGATTCCAGCAAGTTCCATTAAAAATTAGGCCAAAATTATAAACAAAAGGAATGAAGGCACATGAGATTTCAGGATGATCTAAAACAAAAATTCTAACCTGTACTCATGCATTTGGCCATGAGACAGTACGTGCGGCTTGTGGAGCCAGGTTTCTCAATCTCAGCATCACTGTCATTTGAAATCGGATGCTTCTTTGTTGTGGGGTGGTCCTGTGCATTGCAGGGTGTTAGCAGCATCCTTGTCCTCTACCCACCTGATGCCTGAAGTACCCAACTCCCTCTGTTGTGGCAACCAAAAAAATAAAAATTTCAGACATTCCAAAATTGAGAACAACTGTCCAAAAAGAAGGAACAGAAGAAAGATTACATGTTCAGGTTTAAAAATACTTACAGGTAAATGAGGGAGAGGGGCATAGTTTACCACCTCAAAATGTGCCTTTGGGGAGATCTTTATTATTTTAAGCTGGTGACTTTTAAGAAAGGAAAGACACAGGAAGAACCTTTCATCTCCCCCCTAACTGCCTAAAATAATGTAGATGGAGGACCTGCTCCAGGAAGAGAGTATCATCACAGATAACTAGTTTAATATGAACTAAGTGTGATAGACAAATGCAAGGCCCATTTGATCAAGGTCCTCTCTGGGTCCCATTGTTAAAGATGGCCCAGCAAACATGTATTTACCAAACATTTGCTTTTCCATTTCCATGTAAATTGCCTTCCTCCCCTTTGAAGTCCCAAGCCACTAACCCTCACTTTTCTTCTTAGCTCAAGATGGCAGATAAATCTCAACTGCCTCAGATTTTTATGGAACCCCCATATGTACAAACAAAATTAAGTTTGGCTATTTTCTTCTCTTCCTCTGTCTCATCTCATTTTATTATTAAACTAGCTAGTATAAGTAAGAATGAAAAGAGGGGAACATTTTTCCTTCCCCACACAAATGTAGAAAAAGGAACTTATCAGAATAATTTTAAAAAATCATATCATTGCTATTGAGGAGATAAAAATACCACATTAACAAAAATTTTAAGGACAAAAGGAAATAATGCCCCTCGTGGCTTACAGAGCAAGATAAAGTTTGGTGCTGATTGTGTATAAATAAACAACAGAATTAAAATTACTAAAATATTTTGTGTATATCTCCTCCATGTAGACATATGATCTAACATTATAAAGAGTCCATTTTAATTAAGAAGAGAGTAAGAAAATACTTTATTATTTTATATATTATTCTGAACTCCTAAAGTTAGGTAAATTTCATATAAAATATGGGAAAATAGCAATGAAAAGTACAAAGTTATTAGAAATCTTTGATGTGATGTTGAGGAGTTGTACCATAAAATAATTAATACCAATTTTTTAAAAAATAGGTGATGTTAAAAAAATTGATAAGCTACTTAGTAAAGGTCCCTAAAATAATTCTACAACAATGAAAGAAATGGGGTAAGAGATCACCAAAGGACGTGTATGCATGCATATGAACGTAACCAATGGACACAGACAGAGTTGGGGGGAGGGCAGTGCAGGAAGGCATGTGCTGGGGGTTGCGGGCAACCGGGGAGAGGTCAGTGGGGGAAAAAGGAGACTTATGTAATACATTAAGCAATAAAGAATGTAACTGTTAAAAAAAATGATGAGTGCCATGAAGTGGCTGTCTAAAACCTTCTGAGATATGTCAAATCAATCTTCTATTCTATTAGGTTTCTTGAATTGTAGATAAGAACATTCCTATTAATATAGTGCATCTTTATTTCCACAAAGGAAATACTCTTTAGTGTGTTCTTGCAGATAAACTCAAAAAGTATGGGCTGTTTGAAATAGTTTATTGATCTACACCCATTTAACCATCTCCTCCACCTGTACACACTCACCATTGTAGATCTTCTCAAAATAAAGTTTCAAAGCCATAAGATTCAATAATCAATACGACCTTATAAGTCTAACATTTCATGATATTGCAGTCACTCAGATCTACAATGAATCCAATTCGGTATCTTCTTAATTAAGATTGAACAAACATTTTATAGACTGATTTTCATACTAACCTAGATGGACATCATTCTTTTTGCATAATTTTTAATCCACAGAGAAGCAAATCAATATTTCAACAAATACCTAATATTTGTTTAATTAAAAATAGTAATCAGATAAAGTCAAGATTTTTGTTTACTATTACATATTTCCTTTATAGTTAGTTAACATGACACAGAAGAAATGGTATGCTAGGTCTGTTCAGAAATCTGCTATAAGATACTGTATCTGTCTGACTTTTGCTCCACTCCACCCATCCCACATATTCACCTGACCCTTTGCTCCAATAACTGCAAAAATGACTAAGCAAAAATTTTACCAGCATAGATATTTTAAGTACCAATGATATCAAAGTGTATTTTCAGGGCAAAGAACACTTTTTGACAAGGTAAAAAAAAGGAATGTAAACCAGAACAGAATTGTTTAATTATACCTTATCTGGAAAGAAATACAAAGTTCCAACAAAAATGGTAATAAGCCACACCAGATATTCATAACTACAAACCATGCACTTATTTAAATGGGCTGCTTCAATGTTACTGCTATGTAAATAAAAATAGGGTATAATGAGTTTGTGATAGCTGATGATATTGTGATTCTTTCAGTTAATTAAAAAACGTACAGAAATTAAAGAAAGGAGACTCCAGTTTGACAAGTTAAAAATAAATAGATGGATTGCATGTCATATTCAACTATTACTTCATTGATATTATTCCACACAATAGTTGGCTTACCAGCGCATTGGTTCATTGTGGAAAACCCAAACCATATTATCAGGTAAAGGCATGCTACAATAATTTCTTTCCAGCTTCAACCAGGATTCCTGTTACTCAGGTCGTATTTATACTCATGTTTCTCCAAACTCTGAACAAATGGAAACTTGCCTAATGAGACAACAAATATTTGACCTGACATATCCATTTTGATGATCTTCCTGGTAAAGGAAATATAGTCCTAGGAAACCCAGAGCCAAGGAAAAGAAGAGGTGAAATATGACTGAGAGAAAGGGTCAGTGGGTTCCTGTGCAAACTGGAAAACACTTGTTCTCAACATATAGTCTATACTGTATAAACTGTGTGATGTTGTAAGTGTAAATTCATGGGGCTGCAGAGTTCAACCTAAGCCTATGTGAGTAGGAACTACTAAGAGTGGAAGGATGGTTTGATGCAATAAACATAAAGTCCTTTTCAAGCAGTTGCCCCACATTATTACCTAGAACGAGCTTTGTGTTAGTGAGCTAGGAGTAACTAACTGAATCAAGAAATGCTATTTTCCTTCCTGAGGAAGAAGAGTGACTTTTTTGTCTGTGTGTATACCTGGTGTGACTTATTACCATTTTTGTTGGAACTCTGTATTTGTTTCCAGGAAAGGTGTAAGCTTCAAGGACAGAATACAAGGACCCAGCACTATCCAAATACAAGGACCCTGATTTATCTTCATCTTCAATACAAAAATAATGAAGAAAATAGCCAACAGAGATAAATATAGTTGTGTGTGTTTTTAAAAGAGAGACAAGGCATGTAGTTCTACATAAGATCCACAAATCTTCCTTAAGAAGTTAACAAATATAAAGCTCATTTCTCAGTTGGAACTAGTCAGACATGATTTGAAATTTTTGCTCCAAATAGAAATATCATTTACTTCCATTGCAATGACTTGCTATTTCAATCCTAAACACACTCACAATTTCTTGCTTTGCATGTATTTACCACTCTAAATCAAGAAGAAAAAACTCTACAGCCAGTTTCATGGATGTCTATTATGATCTTTACATTTCCTCCCCCCTCAGAACATTCAGCTGGGAAACAAAAAATCAACTTAGAAGTATTCTAAATTCTCCCAAGTAAAGCATCATTTTAGATATACTCATTTACTCAACATAAAAAGCATTTACATGAGTTAAGAAAAGTTAAGCATAAGGAAAAAGGTACTACTTTCAAATCCAAATCTTACCTGGTAAATTGAAATGGAACTACACAACACCCCTGCAAGTGTCCTTGATTTGTGCTCCTCTCCTCCAGACAGAGCTCAATCAGAGCAGCCTATATTCTCAAGCTCTCAAAGAAAGATCAGGAGGCTCGATCTGTGCACATAATGGCCTGCATAATGTAAGAAAGTGCCGTTTCTTGGCAACAAGAAAACAATCCTTTTCAATTAACTCAGCAATTGGCCCACATTTGTTGTTAAACACGGAGTAAAGAAAATTTTTTAAGAACTCAGATGAACCTGCTAATAGCTCAGTGAGAATGTCAGATCAGTATGTTCATTTTGAAAAGCATTTTTTATTAGTTGACTATTCATTCCAATTGCCTAACCCAAGAACTTTTATCCACATGCCTGTCTCACTTCCTCGTAGCATTTTATTTACTTAAAGCTCCAATCTTAGATAGTTGCATCCATTGTTGCAGAAACACAGTAAAAATGTGAACGATAATTATAGCAAGGCTGTGGCATGTAATGTTGTCCTGGTCTTGGTCTTTTGCATACCATATTTGGCTTTCTAAAATATCAGCATGAATATAGCCCTGGATGCTCATTAGGATACATAATTTGAAACACTTATATACTCTTAGCTGTTAAATCAGACACTAATTTTAGAGAATATGTAAGAAGTGCAGAAGGGCTAGGTTCAATTTGTGCTATTTTGTGGATTCATATATACTTATGGGAATATGATAAAATCTTTGGACAATGCTTAGGGTTCTATGCATTCTCACATATATACTAGGAATTTTATACATCAATTAGAATACATATGTGAGACATCTATTTAAGAAACTTTGTTCAAAAAGGGAAGTGGTGAGGAAAATACAATTTTTGCTGTTAGCCAAGTTTTACCATTGCAAACAATAAAGTTTTAACTATCTGGTATGGTTCTATCTCCCAAATGAGAAGACAGCTTAAAATAGATAATTTTCATGTACTAGTATAGCTGAAGTTGATTGGGTGAATTTTGTCTTTACTACCCCTCTCCTTGCCAAGGTTAACCAAGAGTGTATGTATATTGTGTTATTTGCCTTCAATAACTCTTTTGTTTTCTTCTTTTATCATTGAAATCTGTCTAAAATGTGTCAACTTTGTCTTGCTATCTTTAATGGGCAATTCTTAGGTAATATTTTTAAAGATACAACCCTTTGAAGGCATTGTCTTCATACAAAGCACTATATTGGTGGGAATTTGAAACAGTGTTGTAAACTGTTGCAGGTGATATATTTGGTTAGACCTTCTGGCACCTTCAAATCACACTCTCAACAGCTGTGTACACTTTTCATGGATAGAACTGGCTGGGATAATTTCACAAGTGTTTCTTCAGCTTTTGCATGGACTTTACCACGTGCCAGCTCTGACTTCAGGAAGATTTGTTAAACATTTTGTGTCTCAGATGAAGTTAATATTTACATCATAAGCATTCACTCAGATCACATAGGTGAAACTTCTTAAAACAGTGCCCAGCAGAGGTAAATGCACAAAAGTTAGCTATATCATTAGCATTATTGTTTACTGTGGTGTTCCTGAATTAAATAGCTTTCCAGTTCTTTTCAGATTTAGGATTTCCAAAATCCAATATAATCCCTATATAACGATATAAAGTAATGTAAACAAAGCCTCTTGAGGTACATAATAATTTTTTTCTTTTTGTATAGATTAATTTTCATTTACCAGCTAATACATCTAATATTTAGAGCTCTTATATGCCCTTTTACTAATAAAAATGTGCAATTAATTTTTTAAAAGTGGGAGATTTATTTATCTTTCTGAAAAATACACTCATTTTAAACACATTCACTTAAACAATTTAACCAAAGGCATAGAGAAACAGAAATTCTGCAAGGATTTCTTTGATTATAAGATATTTTGTTATGTGCAACGTAATTATTAAAAGATTCATAAGCCTTTCTTCTCATATCCTTAAAATGTATGGACTATTTGTTTCAGCTTTTGGTATCCATTTGGATGTATTTTTAACCAGCAGCTGCAAACCCTAATATTTGAGAGGAAATGCATGCTTTCGAGTATTTGTTGTAAACACAGTCCAGCCAGAACGGGCCATAAAGACTCCATCTGATCCTTTCCAGCTTAAAAGGCAAGTTTAACCTTTGGTCTCAGCCAAATCCATTATGCAGCTCCCTCAATCAAAATACCACACCCTCTCTCTGCTAGGCAAGAATTTTAAATTATCAGTAAGAGGCCAAATGAACCAGTCTTCAGAAGTATTAGATTCAGCTACTCAGGTAGATATTTATTATTATCTGCTTAGTACATGGCAGTGCCTCTCTTGCTCTGTATTTCCGACAGTCTCATTTGCCTCAGTATCTTAAAAGAGCAAATTTGGCTACAAGGAAATTAACCTATGAAACCTGCAACAACAACAAAAAAAGAAAGAACAGTATTTGTTTAAAAGCATCGAACTCTGGAGTCTACCAGAAATACTCTGGGAAACATCAACCTCGTGTCTCTTCACAGAAGACTGGGCGTAATGTGAGAGCAACACTGCACAAACTACTGAGAAATGTGGATTCCTGCAACAGTCTTAAGTCACAGACGCATTTTCCTGCCAGAACCCTGAGAAAGTTCTCAAAGTTCAGTGCTACCAACTTGAGCAGTTGAAAACGCATACGAATTTATAACTAACTTTTGGGTGCCTTTATTTCTAATTCAAATATAACGTTGAAAATGATTCACCATGGGAAAATTGGAATTTAAATAAAAATAAAAATAAAATCAGTGCTGCCAAACCGGTTTGGCTCAGTGGATAGAGCTTCGGCCTGCAGACTGAAAGGTCCCAGGTTCGATTCCGGTCAAGAGCATGTACCTTGGCTGCGGGCACATCCCCAGTTGGAGGTGTGCAAGAGGCAGCTGATCGATGTTTCTCTCCCATCGATGTTTCTGACTTTCTATCCCTCTCCCTTCCTCTCTGTGAAAAATCAATAAAATATATTTAAAAATAATAATAATAAAATAAAATCAGTGCTGTTAAACAAAAATACATAGACATCACAGATAATCCTTTCACAGTTTATAAATTTGGAAACCAGATACCAAGTCTCATAAGACACAAGTGGATGAGGAGTGTGCAAAATGGTTCTTATGGATATACTTAATGATGAAATATTTCACAAAATAAGGAATTTTATAAGCATTGAATAAAAAGATAAACCAAGTTTAGCAGATGATAATCAGTCAAAATATAGTAGAGCCAAACCAAATATTTCTAAGTTTCTGTATTTGGAGCTAAGAAAAAAAAGTATAATTTTATTTTATATCCATCAGAAAGAAGGCTGCTCTTACTATGATCTACGCTGTAATGTTTAAGCCTTACATTAAGAAAGAACTGACCTGGAAAGTGTTCAAACATGCAGCTTCTTGGACCCCAACCCCAGTGACCCTGATGGAATTAAGAAAGGCCAAGGAATCTGCATTTTTGTAGGTTTCTGGCACTGACACAGGCAAGCTCAGGTCCACTGATGAGAACTGCTGAGAAACACAGGTATCTGGTCTCTGCTTCTCTGGCAGGGGAGACACTTGGATCATTGAAAGACGGGGAAGGTTGTCAAAAGGAAGAAATATGATTAGTGACGAGGAGAAACAGGAAAATACAGTTCAGCTTCCCCAGGTCAGAGAACTGGATGGACAAAAGTGGTGAACAAATTTTGAGAGACAAGCAGATGTAAACATATCTATAATGGCCTCTCATTTTATACTTATAATGCCATTTAATGTAATGGCATGAAAGCCAAAGTTCTTAGAGTAGAATCCCAGACTGGCCACCTCTTATTCCTCATTTCTCACTACTCTGCCCTTGACTGACTCCACTTTGGCCTTAACACATGGCATTCTCCTCTACTTCCTTCACATCTTTCCTTAAATGTCATCTTCTCAAGAGCCCTTCTCTGACCATCCATCTGAAATCACAACCCCAGCCCAACCCCACTGACACTCCCTAGTTCTTTCCTGCCTTAATTTCCTCCTTATCGTTCATCACCACATTCTATATTTATAAATATTGGTCCTCTTCTGTCTCCTCTCATTGGACTGCAAACTCCATGATGGCAGGGATTTTGGTGTTTTGTTTTCTGTAACGTCCCCAGCATTTAGGATGTTAGGAGGCACATGGTAACTACTATACAGAATCAAAGAGGTTCCCCATTGGAACGCATGATAACGTTAACATTCGGAGACAGAAAGAACTTTAATCAGCACTGAAGTAGAGAAAACATTTATTTAAAAATTTAGTCCATTTCTTCCGTGCTCTTCCAGGAAAAAAGAAAAATAAGAAAGAGCTGAAGTATGGGAATTTTTTCAACTGTTACATCGCTTCAAAGTATATTTGTTTTCCATTCTTCCACAAAGGTAAGCATGGGTGGTTATTGTTTAACTCCATCAAAAGCTAATAATTGTGTCACTTTAGCCTTAGGGGAATGAAAAACAGGAAACATTTTTATTGAAGTGCCTAGATTCATAAGTAATATTTTAAAAGGTTATTTGAAGGGTGTTAGAATTGCTTTCAAACAGACTTGTGTTAAGGTAATATGCAAATCTAGTGTTTTTTTTTCAGAAAGCATGGAAAAACCCAGAACTTAAACAGAACCGTTACATAAATAATCCTTAAGCAACGGAAATTATTATTCTTATTAATGATGCCAAGATTATTGCATTACATCACTAAATGTATTTATTCCAAATGGCCCAATGTATAAAAGTTAAAAACACAAATGACCTGCCTGGCCGGTGTGGCTCAGTGGCTGAGCATCAACCTAGGAACCAGGAGGTCACAGTTCAATTCTGGTCAAGGACACGTGCCAGGGCTGTGGGCTCAGTCCCCAGTGGGGGGCGTGCAAGAGGCAGTCAATCAATGATTCTCTCTCATCGTCGATGTTTCTAACTCTCTCTTCTTCTCCCATTCACTCTGAAATCAATAAAAAAAAGCCTATCTAATAAAAGAGTAATATGCAAATTGACCATACCTCTGCTACATCCACAAGCCATGCCCACTCCCACCAGCCAATCAGGAGCAAATATGTAAATAAACCCCAGCCAAGATGTCTGCAGCCACTGAGAGCAGGAAAGAGGTCTGGGTTTCCCTGGCAATGGAGGAAGCCAAGCTTTCCACCTGCCCCTGCCAGCCTTGGTCTCCACTCAATGCTACAAAGTTTCAGTTATAGAAGATACATAATCCCAACAGAAATGGCTGCAGCCACAGAGCTAGAGAGAGCAGAGGCTAGGGTTGCCCTTGGCAACGGAAGAAGCCAAGCTTCTGTAGCCCTGGCCAGCCTAGGCCTCCACTCCAGGCTACAGAGTTTCAATTATAAAAGGTAAATAAATTCCAATAAAGTGGCTGCTGCCCCAGAGTGAGCAAAGGCTTGGCTCTGTTCAAAGCTACAAAGTTTCAATTGTAGAAGATAAATAAATCCCAGATACCAGGGCCTCTGTTTGGGTCACCGTGGGACGTGGCCAGCCCGCAAACCACTACAGGCCCCTCACCCAGGCTGCCCCACACCCCAAGAGACCCCCCACCCTGATACAGGACACCCTTTAGGGCAAACCAACTGGCTCCCACCCAGGCACCAGGCCTCTGTCCTACCTAATAAAAGAGTAATATGCAGATTGACCATCACTCCAACACATAAGACGTTTGTACCCATGTGAACACAAGATGGCCACCACAAGATGGCCAGCAAGGGAGGGCAGTTGGGAGGGACCAGGCCTGCAAGAGAGGGCAGTTGGGGGCAATCAAGCCTGCAGGGGAGGGCAGTTAGGGGTGACCAGGCCAGCAGAGGAGGAAAGTTGGGGGTGACTGGTCCTACAGGGGAGAGCAGTTGGGGGGAACCAGGCCTGCAGGAAAGAGCAGTTAGGGGTGACCAAGCCTGCAGGGAAGGGCTGAGCAGGGGGGAGGGGGACGAGGCCTACAGGGGAGGGTAGTTTGGAGGGACCAGGCCTGCAAGGGATGGCAGTGGGGAGCAATCAAGCCTGCAGATGAGGGCAGTTAGGGGTGACCAAGCTAGCAGAGGAGGGAAGTTGGGGGCAAACAGGCTGGCAGGGGAGTGGTTAGGGATTGATCAGACTGGCAGGCAGAAGCAGTTAAGGACAATCAGGAAGGCAGGCAGGCAAGCAGTCGGACATCCCTCAAGGGGTCCCAGATTGGAGACAGTGCAGGCTGGGCTGAGGGACACTTCCCTTCCATGCACAAATTTCATGCACTGGGCCTCTAGTATTTTTTTTTAAATGACCTTAGCAGTTCATTTAAAAAGGAAGGAAAGGCCTTGCACACCTCAAAATCTTTCTTTGACTCCTCCAACTCTTGTTTCTTAGGAAAGTCCATTTTTATTTGTACATTACATTAGACTTTCCTCCCATAATAACATGAAAATACCTCTTTTATTTGCAGTGACATCATATGGCCTGATGGCTTTCCAACTCTTTCTCCTAGTGGACAGCTGAGTCTTGTTCAAAGGCCAGACCTCTGACATTGGGTATGAACAAGTGCTGGAAGGGGTACAAAAGTATAGTTGAAATGGGAACAGAATGGGGAGCGGGAAGTGGGAAATGTTTCCAACTTTCTGCTTTGTTCTATGGATAGGAGGCAAGTGACTTTCACAAAGTAACATAAATCTCCAAGTATTTCCTCATATTCCATTCCTGATCCATTCCAACATATGCAACATTCAAAATACCTTCATCAAATAAATGAGCATCAGCAAATAACGATCATCACATCTATACTATGTTTCTAACAAGGTTCTCTCTATATCCTTACAAAAATATTCTCTCTCCCTCTCCATCAGTCACTTTACCTTTCTCGCCCTCCCTCCTCCTTTCTTTCTCCACTCGCTCCTTCTTTCTCATACACACACACACACACACACACACACACACACACACACACTACTTATCAAAAATATATGCTCACTATTATCTGACTTATTAACTGTGCAGCTATTCTGTGCCAAGCACAGATAAGTGGATTGCTTATGTTATCCCATTTAACCTTTAAGCCAACTCTAGATGGTGAATATTTTTATCTCCATGTTACAAATGAGGAATATAAGCCACAGAGAAGTTAAGTAAATTTCTTAATCACACTAAGTGATCAGTGAGGCTATAACAGATCTGACTGACTCTAAAATCTGTGCTTTTAATCACCACATATATGGCCTGTCCTCAACCCCTGCCATGTCTAACAAATGATTGTGCTTGAAAAGTTCCCTGACTTTTGGGTGAAAAATAATTACATAAATTAGAATGCCTGACACGTGTACTAAGGCCTTCTGAATGTTTTTTTCCAGTCCAATTAATATTTTTGGCTATTTATAAAATACCAGGAAGTATTTTAAGGACAAAAGAAACATTTTCATGCAGTCTTATGTAATGATGTACCATTTAGATCTAATCCTTTTAGCCCTAAGATGGAAGACTGACACGCTAAACATCACTCATTGTGTTCTTTTGCACTGCCATAACAGAGTATTTATTTTTTTTTAAATATATTCTATTGATTTTTTACAGAGCAGAAGGGAGAGGGACAGAAAGTCAGAAACATCGATGAGAGAGAAACATCGACCAGCCGCCTCCTGCACGCCCCCCACTGGGGATGTGCCCGCAGCCAAGGTACATGCCCTCGACCGGAATCGAACCCGGGACCCTTCAGTCCGCAGTCCGAAGCTCTACCACTGAGCCAAACTGGTCTTGGCCATAACAGAGTATTTAAAGGATGGAATTCTGGGGGGCAGATGGACTTTTTGGCATCACTATACTTGCATCACATAAATTTTGTTTCAAAGAATTCAAACAAGATGCCTGACATTTCTCAGAAGATATTTCCCCTTATAAATATGGTAACTTGTTAGGTGGAGATGCTAAGGAACAATAACCAATGTTTTTAAGTTTTTTAAATCATGTTTATGATGTATAAGAAGGGCATTTACTAAATCTAATCCTAGCTCAGAGTCTATGTAGTTGGCCTTGGTATATAACATTCCTATTGCTCCTCCAATCTACATGAAGAATTTCTCTGTATTCTGTGGCACAAAATAAATGGAACAGAAAAAGATGTTCAGCTGTCTATCTGTGATGCTCCCTAGGAGAGCATCATAGTTCTTCCAGATTACTTACTTGCCGGATGTTTCTTGAGATTGCTATAAGGTTATCATAACTCTACATACTTTTGGAGTATGGGAACCTGACTATTATTCAAAAATTCAAATAAAAATTCTAGTAATTATGAATTCCCTTGTGCCTAGAATATTCAAAAAATGAAAAGGACCAAAAAATATATATACACAAGGTCATCCCTTTGATTTTAGACAAATGAGTGTTTACATCACCCCAAGTAGCCAATAGTGTCTCTTCTCTTCTTAAAGATCCCAGGGATAAAGACCTCAATGTTGCCTCACTAGTTATAGTATCACCCACATAATTTCTTGCCTTTCTGTACCAAAATCCATGAGGGCACAAACCAGGCTAAGAGACACCTCTCCCCTACCTCCCCACGCAATGCATGACTGTCATATCCTTTATAAGAATCTTAAAGGAATAGATCCACAATAGTGTCATAAAGAATCCAAGGTAGAGAGATACACTGTTCAAGATTGAATATTTTAAGCAAAAAGCAAGGTAATTTGGCTTATTACATAAGCCAAAACCATCCAAGTCACAGGTGAGAGTTTCTTTTGAAAGTTTACCTCAAGATATTCTAAAATATAACATTCTCTTTGGAAGGGGAAGCATGTACATGGCCATTGTGATTTTCCTGACCCAAGCCCCTACCAAGCTCCGTTTGTTGAGACAGAATCCCTCAGATGCAGGACACCTACTTTGACCTTAACTGACTGCGTACAACCAATTGTGATAACTCACTACCTCCGGACCAACTCAGGACACCTACTTTGAAGCAGTTATCAGCAAGTATTGGAACCCTCAGCAGAGGCTGCTAACCTAGTAACTGTACACTAGATTACATTCTCAGGTAGTCTGATTTTAATGAACAGACAGGGGATTTTTGAGTTTGAAGAGAACATGCTGCATAGCAGAAAAGAACACGCTGCATAGCAGTAGTAGCAGGTTCCAGAGGCAGAGGTGTGAAGGAGATTAAAGTGTATGAACTTGCCATTCATTAATAGGTACATATGACCTCAGTCCTGTCAGAACATCATCTCTGTGATGAAATACTTGAGAGCATCGTAAAGCGCACCTGATAATGGTGGAGAGTTGCTGGGACTCGCACATCCATGCCCCCACCATGCACCAACAGGAAGCAGAAAAGTTCCCTGGAAAATGTGTTAATACTAGAGAGTCTTTTGTAATGAGCTAAATAACAAGGTGCTATTGAACAGTTTGGAAAATCAGATTCAATTAAAGCAAGTTATTACAAGAATAAAATACAGTAAGGCATTATTCAAGAAGGTTTTTAATTCACAGGAGACCTAAATTGTCCTTCTTAGCAAAGCTTTAGTTAAGAAGAGAAAGAAAGAGGTGACAGATGTCTTTATGGAACCCAACCAAATGACAGAGTTGAACTGGAGGCCTTAATTGAGACTTGGAGAGATATAGTTGATCATGCTGGTTTATCAGCTTTCCTACTTAATCAACTTTCCTTCCAATAAGGTCACAAGAAGTGTTCTCCAATCTCCCTTTCTGATGTGAAACCCAGCAAAAGTGGGAGATCTGGTGAGACTGTGTCCATTAATTTACCTTTAGTGTATGAAGTCTGATCTCAGAGCAGCTGGGACCAATCAAGTACAAACCACTTTTCGGACCTACTCATTTACATGGAGTATATTCAGTGCATTGGATTGCCGGGTGAAAGGAAAGTACTTCCCAACCCTCTCCTTTTAAAATTTAGTTATAGAAAGATAGGTATTTTCTAGAAAACAACACTTGTCATGGGAGACTTTCCTTAGCCATCCAAAAATAAAGATCATAAAACAAGGAGGAACCAAGGAGACAAATCATCCTTGCAAGCAAACTTGCCCAGCAGATATTCTAGCTCCTTCTTGAAGGAGGCAGAGATGATGCATGTTGGGGTTGAAAAGAAGCTGATGCTCCTTGTACAGACATACCTCTTTTGATTTAACTTCATTTTATTGAATTTCATCAAGATTGCCATTTTTGCAAATTCAGGCAAAAGACTCTGACTCTCTTAACTGCGATTCTCACTTTATTGTAGTAGGTCTGGAATCAGACCTACAGTACCTCAGAGATTTGTCTGTGTGTAGAAGTCATTAACTCAGAAGTAAACCTTGATTCTGAGAGTGAAAGAAATAAAAGACAGTGGGGTGAGAATTTTTCCTCAGAGTCATATTCTCTGATGCAATGATCTTCAAGCTAGGAACAACAGTGTACTTACTCCCAGGTAACCATAGTCATGGATATGTCTGCTGATGCAGGGAGACCCTGCCTGATGAGCTGGGGCAGTAGCTGTGTTGACATGGGTGACTAGTACTGTGTGAGTGTGAGATACTTTTTCAGTATCCAGGAAACAGGAGTCAGAAATGAATGCCTCAGGTGCCAATTCAAATCCTCAAAGAGCAAATGGAGTTTGGGGCTTAGAAGAGGAGTTCAAGGCTTGTGTGCTAAAAGTGAATTCCATCTTATCTTTTCACCCATCTCTCAGGAACAGGATTTTTATAGAAGGTGAGTCAGAGACTGCATTTTTCCCTCTCAGCGATGCTGTCATATTCTATCTGGATCCCCTTTTAGAATTAAAGTAGTCATTCTCCTAGTTGACCACCGTTTTGGATGCTGATGGATCACACCTGTGTCCTTTACAAAATGATCTTGGTTCAAGGTTTGTCCACCTTTTCTCCATTCAAGACATCGCTAAAGGGCCATTCGACCTTCAGAGATCCTCATGGGTTGACTGTGGCTGTTCTTGTAATTACATCGCATCACGGCTTTGCTTCTCATGTGTCCCAAATAAGTGACAATTTTTATTTATTTATTTCAGAGAGAAATGAAAGGGAAAGGTAGAAACATCAATGATGAAAGAGAATCATTGATAGACTGCCTCCTGCACATCCCCTACTGGGAATCGAGCCCACAACCTGGGCATGTGCCCTTGACCGGAATCAAACCCTGGATCTTTCAGTCCATAGGCTGATGCTCTATCCACTGAGCCAAACCAGCTAGGGCAAGTGACAATTTTCTTAAACTAACTTAAATATGAGACTAGCCCCTATGAAAATCAAAATTATGACATTGTCTCTTGACTTGGAGGACATTTTAAATTATAGAAATGATAAATGACTCCAAAATATAATATTGTGTGGCCTAAGTATAAGGTGCGAAGGCATTCATTCATCAAATCTTAAACATCTGTATGTGCTTTGTACAGCAGTATAAAGATCAGTAAGATGTGTGCCCTGCCAGTAAGGATTTCAGCATGTTCAGGGAAGGAAAGACATGTTCTTGACAGGAGTTTTCTCATGGAGACTCAATTTGTTTAAGTGCTCACTTACAAAAATAATTTATTTTGAGTTGGATTATAAGAGGTAATTAAGTGTGTCATTGAGGGCTGGAGTATGATGGGGTGGGTGGAAAACTGCAGGTTGAAATAATAAGGTGGAGGCAGTAAATAGAACATTTTCTTACAACAATTTCTGATAGGATCTGTTAATATTTCACAGGCAAATGGAGTCCAGAGTGGAGAAAGGTCTGAAGACCAGGGCAAGGATTTCTGATTTTGAGCAGTAGAAACCATAATACATTTTATAGTTTATCTCCTGTATTTATTTAAAACCTTATTGTCTAGCTCACAGTCCCTTTCTCTCGCATCCTGCCGCTGTTCGTTGGTGGTAACATCACAATCACTGTCGTAACAATCTCATTTCGTGGCTTTCTCCTTCATTCCACGTCACTTGACTCCATTCTTGGCCGTGTTTGTCATCTCTCTTTAAGAAATTATCACCTGTTGTTTTAAAACAGTTTGGGGTGGCTTGTTACTCAGTAGCAAATAAACAGATATATTATTTGGACCCACACATAGGCCTCACTCAGGGGTGACCTTGAAAGACGGCAGTGAGGGGCAGTCTTCCCCATTGGCAGAGATTTGGGTAGTGTGCATGATCCTCTATTTTGTGTCAAAAGAGAAGTACATTGACATAAGCTTATATGTGGACTCTTCAGCAGTGATAAATGGTTGGGCTTATTGGTCAGGGACTTGGAAGGAGAAAAGTTAGAATGAGACAAAAGATGCCTGAGGAGGAGACATGTGAACTGACCCATAAACATAGGCATGAAGTGAGAACAGCTTTGATTTACATTATAATTGCCCACTAGAAAGAATCAGCTATTGAAAGGGCAGGGAATAACCACATAGATTAACCAGTTGACAATAGATAGTCTTTGTCAAAAGTCACCTCAATGTTGCACAAGGGGTTTATTCAGGATAAGTTATGGATTCAGGAACAAAGGTGTGAATGGGCCCGACAATATGATCCATCTCTCACCAAGGTGGACCTAGTACTGATGTTGCCAGTCATCTACCCTGTCAGCAGCAGGACTAATGCTGACCCTCTGCTATGGCACCATCTCTTGAGCGAACTAATTAGACAAGGTTGATTACATTGTGCCCTTTCCATCTTGGGAGACAGAAATTTATTTTGAGTGGAATTCTCTATGTGATCAGCTTTCCTACTCATTAGGCAGCACTGTTATCCAAGAGCAGACTCAATGTTTGATCTACCAACATATGATCCTACATAAATTGTATTGAATCAAGCAATGCCTTTTTACTGCAAACTAGGTGTGACAGTGGAAACCTGATCGCAAGGCTCACTGTTCCTATCACATATCCTACTACCCCAATTCTGCCAGCCTGATAGCATGATGGAATGGCTTTTTAAGACACACCTCAGGTGATAACTTGGATATTATATTCTGCAAGAATATGGTGCACATCTTTATCCTCCGGGATGAAGAGCACACCCTAAATCATCAACTATTATATGTGCCGTGTTCCCCAAGGGAGAATACATGGATTTGGTGTATCACAAACACCCAAAACAGTGCCAGGCATATGTTTGTTTAATTCTGTAGTAAGCCCTTTATGATAGTTTTTATTGCAATTCTCATATTTCCAATTTTAATATAATTTCATAGATTTTTTGGCTTCTAAAGTCTGGTGTTTATGTAATTAAATATGAAATTCATAATATGTACAGAGGTTGGCAGCATGTATGTCTATGCCCTGGAAATTTTATATCAACGTACATATGCATAGTTAATCTCAGGAAGGGATCTATATTTAGAAATGAGTTTGTGTCTCAAAAAATGTTTATTGACTGTATTCATTGATTGTGTTCATAATACAAATTATAAAACGTTAAGGTGTACCTGGGAATCGACTCCCTGTCTCTTACTCAGAGCCCCTGCAGTGCCGCTTCTTAGCTGTGCAATTTTGAATATGTGATTTAACATTCTGAGCCTCTGTTTCTTTCTTTTTTTTATCTTTATCATTCAGTTTATTAATTACATTGTTTCCCCTTTTTATCGCCCTATAGCTCCCCTCCACCCTGTACCTATCCCACCCTCACCCTCACCTCCCCCTCCCCACTGTCCTCTCCCATTGTTGCAAGATTTTTGTCCAGTCTCTTGCTGCACTTCCCACAACCCTTTTCTCCCCAAGAATTGTCAGTCCATTCCCTCTCTATGTCCATGTCTCTGTTATATTCACCAGTCTATCCTGTTCAACAGCCTATCAATTCACTTGATTTTTATGTTCATTTGTTGATAGATGTGTATTTGTTGTTCATAATTTTCATCTTTACCTTTTTCTTCTTCCTCTTCTTAAAGAATATCTTTCAGCATTTCATATAATGTTGGTTTGGTGGTGATGAACTCCTTTAGCTTTTTCTTATCTGCGAAGCACTTCATCTGACCTTCAATTCTGAATGATATCTTTGCTGGATAGAGTAATCTTGGTTGTAGATTCTTGCTGTTCCTCACTTTGAATATTTCTTGCCACTCCTGTCTGGCCTGCATCGTTTCTGTTGAGAAATCCGCTGACAATCGTATGGGTGCTCCCTTATAGGTAACCAACTGTTTCTCTCTTGCTGCTTTTAATATTCTCTCTTTGTCTTTTGCTCTTGGCATTTTAATTATGATGTGCCTTGGTGTGGTCCTCTTAGGGTTCCTATATATTGGGGTTCGGTGCACTTCTTGGACTCCAAAGTCTATTTCTTTCACCAGGTGTGGGAAGTTTTCAGTCACTATTTCTTCAAATAGGTTTTCATTGTCTTGGCCTCTCTCTTTTTCTGGCACCCCTATAATTCGGATGTTGGTATGCTTGAGGTTGTCCCAGAGGCCCCTTACACTATCTCCAATTTTTTGGATTCTTTTGGTTCCTTGCTTTTTCAGCTGAGTGGATTTTCCCTCTTTGTATTTCAAATCTTGAACTTGGTTCTTGGGGTGCTCCAGAGCACTTTTAGGTCTTTGTATAATATTTTTTATTTCAGTCAGTGTATGCTTAATTTCTGGTTGGTCCTTTTTCATATCCTTGAGAGTCTCCTTTATATCCTTGAGAGTCTCCTTCATTTCCTTGTAGGACTCATTCATTTCCACGTTGGTCTTGATTATTTCCTTGCAGGTCTCATTTATATCCGTGAGGGTCTTGTTCATTTCCTTGTAGGACTCATTCATTTCCTTTGTGGTCTTGCTTATTTCCTTATAGGCCTCGACCTTTTGTTGGAGCCTCTTGAAAAACCCTATAACCGTGGTTTTGAATTCCATGTCCAGTCGTTTTTTTTCCTCCATTTCTTTCACATCTGATTTCTTTCCATGTCGCTGCATGGTGGCTGCTTCCCTGAGTTGGTCAATTAGCTTTGTTTGGTAGACTTCCTACTAGGGACAGTGGCTCAGCCTCCCTGGTTACCTGAGGTGGATATGGGCTGCACAGTCTTGCTGAAGTTAAGCTCAGTTAATCGTTGTTAGCACTTGGAGGGTTGACCTCCAGGCCAATTGTCTGTGAAGCTCAGCTGTGCTCAGGTTGGGTGGGCGGAGTCTCCGGGCCAAGCAGACAGTGTTAGCTCTGCCCTATGCGGCCCGGGGACTCTGTGCAGGGGGCAATGGCTGCCAGCACCTCTGAGAGAGAGCTGCTGCTGAGCTCCACCAGCTGCCGGGGAATTCAGACTCTCCCAAAATGAGTCTGCATGCGCAATGTCTCACCCAGGGTCGTAAAACAAAGCAGTCTGACAGTTTTCCGAATGAGAGACAAGTCGCAGTGCGCTCTCTGCGCCGTCACGCACCCGAGCTGTTCGCGCGCAAGCTGCCTTCTCCACAAGCCGGGAGACCCGGCAGCACCGGAGCTTCGGCGTGCCCTCCCACTGTCCAGTTTTCACCCCGTGTGTTAGTGGGTTCTCTGGACTTCACCCAGAGCTGGAGAATCAGTCCAGTGGGACGCCTTTGTCTCCCCGTTTGAGAAAACTGGCCAGTTTTCAGCCACCCGCCCTCTCCGCGGCGCGCACTCCAAACCTCTCTCCACGCGAATCTTTCAATGCTGTTCGCCGCTGCCCCTCCGAGTCACAGTGTCTTATTTTCACTTTTATTTGTGGAATTTTCACTCGGCGGGCTTTCTGGTGATTCTGGAAGGTGTTTGTTCTTTCGTTAAGTTGTAGTATTAAAATTGCTGATTATGACGGCAAGATAGGTGTTTTACCTTTGCTGCCATCTTAGTTCTCTGAGCCTCTGTTTCCTGTATAAATTCTGGATGTTAGCACTGACCTCACTGATTCTTTGTGAGCACAAAAATAAATGCTACATGTCCAAGGAAAAACAGATTAGGAAACTTAGTATTCAAATCACAGTTAACAATATTTGTAAAATCCTGTTTTTAAATCAGTTATTTAAAACTCAGTGGTTTTCATTTGTACTGTCATCCACAATGAATGAATTCTTAAACTATTTAAGAGAGCATGTAGAATATATTTAAAGTGCAAATTACACCTTGATTGACTATATAAAATTGCCCTAATATAAGAGAATTGAATTACCATGGGTGGGGGAAGTGGAATATCTCAATTCATTCACTTATTCATTCACTGAACTTATAATTTTCATCATCTTCTCTTTGAAAGGTACTACAATGCTAATTTCCTTCAGGAAAATATATAGTCAGAGCCGTGAAATCTCTCACCCAGAAGCTCTAAGTAGGCCAGACACTTCCTGTCACCTGCCACGTGGTCACCTGTGAGCATCCTCGCCTCCGGCCATTGGACATAGTTCCATGGCTTTAGCAAGGCCTATACCCAGAGATACTTCTCAGATTCAAGCTGGTTTCTTCCATTTGTTTCCTACTGACAATATTTTCACTACTACTAACTTTCTTCCTATCACTACTGTCTTGAACCACATAAGATAAATTATATTCAATTTCTCCCCAAAGTTAAATGTCTCCAAAGAAAGTGCCATATCTTTTTTTATTGGTAGCAAAGGGACGGGTGAAAGGCAAGGGCCAATAATAATAAGAGAAATGTCCAAAATACTACCTCCTCCAAAAGCCCTTAAAAATAAATTATCCTGGTAGTATAACGGAGTCGAATTTCTAAGGTTCATGGTTTTTCCTTGATTTTAACTACAGATGCATTTTTGTTCTTGAAACTCCTCCACAGAGTAAATGACAGATCCTATTTCCTAAGGTTTGCCCACAAATTAATTTAGTTTTTAAACCTACCAGAAATGATTGACAACGTAACAAGATTAAGTTTTGATTTCTTTAAAAGGGCCAAATGGTGAGCTTTTCATTGGCATCAGCTCTCAGGCAATAATAAACTAACATGCTATTTAAATCTGTCTCCAAAATGGAATGCATATACAAGTACCCGTTTTTCACTGTGAGAAAGGATTGTGCTTATTCTGGCCATCTAGAACGAGTTAAAATCACACTAGAATGCCAATCAGTATTTCACGATTTCTCAATCAGCCTGTGTTTTCGTTCTAAAGCATAGTAAACTTTCAGATTTCATTCAGTCACTTCACTGTCTCTGTGAAGAAGTTAAACAATGCTGTATTTAACCTTTCAATTGGGATCCTGAGAACACTTTGGGCATGAGAATTTAAGCTGTCAAATTTGCCTTCTGGGATGCTTTTCTTTCACAAATTAGTGTTTCTCAAAAGCATCCCATAAAAATAACGACACTGATATTCTCGATAACTAAAGCAGCTGTGTTTCTTTCAACAGTTCTCCTTGAGTGAGGAGATACAATTTTACAACCATAATTACTTAACAGGCTGTCTTTCAAAAGCATTTTTAAAAACTAGCATCCTGTGCCTGTAGTTGATGAAAATAGGCTCCCCTGTTGAGAAACATATACTTGTGAATAATTGTTTTTAATTTTCAGAAACATGCTTGATGGCCAGATAAAAATGATAAATTTCTAGGCATTTATTAAAATGTTTTATCTTTCAAAGCACATGTTCGGAAACGGAAGCTATGCCCCTTTGAAACACCTATCTCATCTGTTTTCTTATTTGCTGCCACAGCTATCAAGTATGAAAAGAACTTTATCTCCATATAAAAGCTGGAAATCAATAAATGATCATCTGTATGCAAAGCTCTATGTTATACAGACTGAAAATATGAGCCATAGCTTCTGTCCTCAAGGAATTAATCTATCCTATATAATAAAAGGGTAACATGCAAATAGACCAAACAGCAGAACAACCAATCAAAGCGTAATCCTTTATAATAAAGAAGTAATATGCAAATTGACGATCACACCCTTGCACAAGATGGCTGCCACCATGGGGTCACAAGTGGCTGCCACAAGATGGCTGGCAGGGGAGGGCAGTTGTGGGCAATCAGGCCTGTAAAAGAGGGAAGTTAGGGGCAACCAGGCCAGCAGAGGAGGGCAGTTGGGGTGACCAGGCCTGCAGGGGAGGGTAGTTGGGGGCAATTGAGTTGGAAGGGGAGCAGTTAGGCATTGATCAGGCTGGCAGGGGAGTGGTTAGGGATTGATTAGGCTGGCAGGCAGAAGCAGTTAGGGACAATCAGGCAGGCAGGCAGGTGAGTGGTTGGGAGCCAGCAGTCCCAGATTGTGAGAGGCATATCCAACTACCAGCAGATGGATATCTTCTGAGAGATCCCAGATTAGAGAGGGTGCAGCTGGGCTGAGGGACAATCCCCACCCCAGTGCACGAATTTCATGCACCAGGCCTCTAGTATGCTAGTGATATGCTAAAGCTGCTCAGCCGCTTTCTATGATGTGCACTGACCACCAGGGGGCAGATAGTCAACTGGTTGACCAGTTGCTATGATATGCACTGATCACCAGGGGATAGATGCTCCGACCAGTAGGTTAGCTTCTATTGCTGGATTGGGACTGAGCGAGATGGGCTGAACATGCCCTGGAGCCCTCCTGCGGTCTCTCTACAGCCTGATCATTCACAGGTGGTGTCCCTTAGCCAGGCCTGCATCCTCTTGCAATCTGAGATCTCTCAGGGAATATCAGAGAGCCAGTTTCAGCCCAATCCTGCATGCCACTCCCTTTGGGAGGGCATCATGGCTGGCGAGCGCTGCTGTGGCAGCACTAGCCTCTCTCTGTAGGGACTGATTGGGTACGAGCCTATGGCAGGCACAGTGGGGCATGAGCCCATAAAGGCACAGTGAGCAGGAGTGGCAGCTAGGAGCTGCAGGTGGCATTGGACTGTGAGTTTCAGCCCTTCCCTGCAGGTCACTCAGAGGAACCTCACTCGTGCATGATTTTGTACACTGACCCTCTCTCTAGTCCTATCTAATAAAAGAGTAATATGCAAATTGACAGCATTTCCAATCAAGCCACACTCAGAGCCATCAGCCAATCAGGAGCAAGTTCTGCAAATAAACCCCAACCAGGATGGCTGTGGTCACTGAGAGCAGGAGGGATGCTTGGGTTTCTATGGCAACAGAGGAAGCCAAGCTTTCTGTCTGCCCTTGCCTGCCTAGGCCTCCACTCAATGCTACAAAGTTTCAATTATAGAGGACATATCCCAACAGAAATGGCAACAGCCATGGAGCTGGAGAGAGCAGAGGCTAGTGTTGCCCAGGCAATGGAGGAAGCCAAGCTTCTGCAGCCCTAGTGCCTAGGCCTCCACTCTAGGCTACAAAGTTTCAATTATATTGCCACCATGGAGCCAGCAGAAGGCTTCACTCCACTCTCGGCTACAAAGTTTCAATTGTAGAATATAAATTAATCCCATATTCCAGGGCCTCCGTTTGGGTCGCTGGGGGGGGGCATGGCCAGCCTGCAAACCACCACAGGCTTCTCGTCCAGGCTGTCCCACACCCCAAGGGAACTCCAATCCTAATTCGGGACACCCTTCAGGGCAAACCAGCTGGCCCCCACCCATGCACCAGGCCTCTATCCTATCTAATAAGAAAGTAATATGCAGATTGACCATCACTCCAACACACAAGAGGGCTGCTCTCATGTGGTCAAAGTTCCTGCCCCCATGTGGACACAAGATGGCCACCACAAGATGGCCAATATGGAAGGGCTGTTGGGAGGTTCCAGGCCTGCAAGGGAGGACAGTTGGGGGTGATCAGGTTGGCAGAGGAGGGAAGTTGTGTGCAAACAGGCTGGCAGGGTAGTGGTTAGGGCCATGATGGTGAACCTATGACACACGTTTCAGCACTGACACGTGTAGCCATTTTCATGTGGTAGCATACAGACAAGTATGGGGCCGCATACAGAGAAGTATGGGGCCGCATACAGAGAAGTATGGGGCTGCATACAGAGAAGTATGGGGCTGCATACCTAGAAGGATGTTTCATCCTCAGCTACTGCACAGCCAGGTACAGTAGCCCAGGATGAAACATTTGCCGTAGTGTAGTGTAGACACTCTGTGCCAGAGGTCCGTAGGCCAAAACAACAGAACTCCAGCACAGAGCATCTAGTTCTGGGACTTCCAGTTAGGCCCTTAGGGGATCTTTGATCTCACTTTCTGTCGGTGAAGCAGGGAGTAGTGGAATGCCATGGGGAATGCATCTCTGGGGGCCCTGTGATCGCCATTACCAGCACCCACATAACCACAGCAACCATCATACAATCTACTGTTCTGGGGTGTCGTGGATTTCTAATTGACCATCATTATTGAGATAAGTGAGGGGGAGGCTGGGAGAGGCAAGGCCCTGTGCTATGGGTGCTGTTCCCCGCCATTAGAAATAGTGGCAGCCATCTTAATTTATATAAGGAATGTCATTTTGCAGCATAGTGCAGACTCCATTTTATCACTATTACTGTTGTGCATCCTTATTAACCCCTATTTCTGCTTATTAACCCTGCTCTTTCCTAAAAGACAGTTACATGTGCCCTCTTGTGGTCAGTTAGGCTAGTTAACCCCTAATTGCCTGCCGGGCTAACAGGCTATCTATAATTCTATCTTCTGGCACTTCCCCCCTGATGGAGAACCTGAAAAAAAAAAAAAACACACAAGGTTAAGTAAAAGAAGTGGTAGTAGCAGTAGCTGACCCTTTCAAGAGACATGGACCAAGATGTATGGCATTATAGAAAAAAATGGCAGATCATTTTGCATCCTATGTACTGAAACAGTAGCAAGCAGAATGTGGAATATAAATAGACATTTTGAAACTAATCATTCCCAGCTCTTGAAAAAAAGTGAGGATGAAAGGAAAGAATACATTTCCAGGCAGCTACACCTTTATAAGAGCCAATCTAATTCCATCCTTAAATTTATAAAAGGCTCTACAAATCTAACATCTGCAAGTTTGAACATTGCTCACTCCATAGCTCACCATGGAAAAGCATTCAGTGAGGAAGAATTTATTAAAGAAACTCTCCTAAGATGTGCACCAGTTCTATTTCACCATATGCAGAATAAAGATGTAATTATTAAGAGAATATTTGAGTTACCACTCAGAAATATCATAAAAGACCAAATAATGAGACTGAACACAAATGTACAACATCAATTAAAGAGAGACATAAGTAATTGTAAATATTTTTCGATCTCCCTTGATGAAACTACTGATGTCACATCACATGCTCAGTTGGCCATTATTGGTCGATATTCTGATGGTCTCACAATGAGAGAAAAGTTGATAAAGTTAGTATCAGTGCCAACAAGTACATCAGGAAGTGAAATATGTAAGGTTGTTATACAAACATTCTGTGACCTAAGCATTGATATTTCTAAAGTTGTGTCAGTGATGACAGATGGGGCACCAAACATGGTGGGGAAAAAAGTCGGATTTGTCAAATTGTTTACAGAAGCTATTGGACATCTGATTGTGTCTTTTCATTGTATTATCCATCAGGAGGTTTTATGTGCCAAGGCAGGATTCACCAACTTAAACAACTTAATGTCAGTTGTTACAAAAATAGTTAATTTAATAGCTGCTTGCCCCCTTCACAAGCAAGAATTTTCTGCACTTTTACTGGAGGTTGATTCCACCTACAGTGGACTGCAGATGTACAATAATGTAAGATGGCTGAGCCAAGGCAAAGTTCTTGAGCGCTTTGTGGAGGCCTTTGAAGAAATTAAGGTATTTCTTGAGGATAAGGATCTGGGAAACTTTTCTCAGCTCAATGATGATAAGTGGGCCAACACCCTGACATTTTTTACAGGTCTCTCTGTTCATATTAATAAACTGAAGTTAAAGTTACAAGGTTTTCGCAAAAGTATTGACGTTATGTTTGGATACATAAAAGCTTTTGAAAGTAAACTTAAAATTTTCAAGCGAGATGTAGAAACTAAAACTTATAAGTATTTTTCCTCGAGTAACAAAGTATTTTGAGAAGGCCAGTGCAGCTGTACAAAATGAAATGGAACCCTTGCATATAAAGTACCAGCATGTTTTAGACTTGTTACTTGACCAGTTCAGTGATATATTTAATCAATTTAGAAACCTCGAACAGACCATAAAAATAAGTAAGTATTCTGATGTAGTAGTCTACAGTAGTTTGGAATTAAATGGTTTCCAATGGATGCAAATTGATGATTTGGAGATGCAACTTGCAGAATTTCAAGACAGCATCTGGGCTCAGGTGTTTGTCAACTTGAGGTCAAAGCTTAAGAATCTGGAAAGGTGCCGCTTGGAGAATCAAGAGGAGTGCCACTAGAAACAGGAAATTTGGAGTGCCTGGAACCGATTACCAGACACTTTTAGCACCCTGAAAAATATGGCAATGGCTTTACTCACAATTTTCCCCTCTACGTACTTTTGTGAGACCTTATTCTCAGCATTAAATAATATCAAAACCAACAAAAGAAACAGACTGACATAAGAAGTTAGTAGCGCTTGTTTGGGCTTCAAGTGTACAAAATACCAGCCTTCAATTGAAGGTTTAGTCAATGAAATTCAGCAACACAAAAGTCACTAAATGGCAGATTAGTTAAAGAATTTCCCTTCCCCCTCACTTATCTTAGTTCACGGCACCCCACACAAGTTAAATAATATCAACACCAACAAAAGAAACCGACTGACAATGAACAAAGAAGTCACTAAGCAGGTAAGTTAAATAATTAGTTTTTGGTTTATTAAATACAGTTATATATTACAATTATACATTTTTGTTATTTAAACTATAAATATCACGAAATTATAGGTTTTTTTTTTCTCAAAGTGACACACCACCCGAGTTATGCTCAGTTTTTTGGTGAATTTTGACACACCAAGTTCAAAAGGTTGACATTCACTGGGTTAGGGGGTGATCAGGCTGTCAGGCAGAAGTGGTCAGGGGCAATCAGGGAGGCAGGCAGGTGAGAAGTTTGGAGCCAGCAGTCCTGGATTGTGAGGATGTCTGACTGCCCATTTAGGCCCAATCCCATTAGGGCAGTTAGACATCCCTCTAGGGGTCCCAGATTGGAGAGGGTACAGGCTGGGCTGAGGGACACCCCCTGTCCCATGCACGAATTACATGCACTGGGCCTCTAGTATATATATAAAAGCTTAAGGGACCATTATGACTGGTTGTACAGTTACTATGACATGCACTGACCACCATGGAAAAGATGTTCAACGCCCCTGGTGATTCCTCCCTCTGGACTGGACAAGATGGCCCCAATCATCCCTGATTACAGGTCAGGCTGAGGGACCCCACCCATGCATAAATTCATGCATCAGACGTCTAGTATGTAAATAAAGGTGAAGAGACATTGATGTCAATAACCATGTTGTAAAGAAGAAAGTTCCCCTTGAAGATCCATTTTATTTTATGGTAGAAAACTGAACTATACTCTGATATAATGTTTAAGAAACTCACAGCCAACCTCAGATCAGCCTACTGCCTGCCCACTGTGGTGGCAATGTGGCAGTGAGAGAAGGAGCAGGGGGAGCAGGGAACCATGCAGTGGTGGGGCACCAACGATGGCAGCCTTGGTGTCTGTTGTTCATTCCTTCTGCACCTGGCCTGGTAACTGTCACTTCATCTCTTGACCCTGCTGGAGCCTTTGGTATCCAATTGGCCCAGCTCCAATCTGCCAGGCCCCAATCAGCCCTGATCTCTGGCCAGGCCTAGGGCACCCATGCACGAATTTTGTGCACCAGGCCTCTATAAATATAATGATTGTATATAGTGTTCTACTTAGGTCATGTGGGTTTAATCTTCCCAACTACATGGGAAATGCTTTAAAAGCAGAGTCTAGCCCTGGCTGGTATGGTTGGAATGTCATCTCTTTTACCAAATGTGACAGGGGTGGCAGTTTTGATTGTCAGTCAGGGCACATACCTAGGTACTATTCGATTCCCACTTTGGTGTGTACAATCAATGTCTCTCTCTTCCTTCTTCCTTCTCTGAAACCAATTGAAAAGAAAGAAAGGAAGGAAGGAAGGAAGGAAGGAAGGAAGGAAGGAAGGAAGGAAGGAAGGAAGGAAGGAAGGGTCTACATCTTATTATTTTTACCATCTTCTCAGTGCTTTCCCCATGATGAACACATAGAAAGACAAAAAACACCTTCCAAGTTCCTATCTCCTGCAGAATAGATGGCACCCTCATGTGCTCTGCTACTGTAGAGATCTCAGCACTGACATGTCCTTTCCTTATTTCTGTTTTCCTGCCACACAGTGAAACATCCTGTCTGCATAGCCCAAGTTGATAAGTAGTTCTAGCAATAATCTTCCATGATTACGGTGTTTTACCAATGGTGAACTAACAACAGGCCCTGCCTCTCTAAACTGGTGATGAACCAGGATCATGGCAAACTAATGTTCAAAAGATCTGGAGACATGCAGGGCTTTGAAAACCCTAAAATTACATAAAATTACCTAAAATTATATAAATTCGGTGGCTAAGGACTCCAGCTGAACATCAGGCTAGATTTAGTCCCCACACCTGATCGTTCAGCATATTGTCTGCTTTAGTTACTTCTTTTTGCTTCAGGGAAGCTGTTAGAGCAAGTGTTGATCAAGAATGAGAATGATCATGATGATTTTCAAAAGCATAAAGTGCACTGTAGGAAAGAAAAAGGTGAAATGTTATTTTTTTTCATGGAGCTACCATGTTTGACAGATTTAAAGACACAAAACAGAGCTCTGGAAATAGGAAAGAATACACATACAGGAAAAAAGTCTCCAGTGTTTTTAAAGAGCTGATGACCAAGAAAATCAGAAAGAGAATTAACTAAAAATTAGTTAACCAAACTGGTGAAAAATTTGACTTTTCTAGAAACAGTATAATTTAAACAGTCACACAATGCATTAATATTAATTTTCTCACAATTGAAAATATGATGTTCAAGTGTGTGAGCAATGAAGCAAGTCAGGGAAATAAGGAAATTTGTAAAAGTGCATTATATTCATGTATTATTTATATTTAATATTACTTTTAAGGGTCTCTGGAAGAAAATGGATTAATTTACAGAAATGTTTTTGAAGGTTAAATTATATCCTTATATTTCTTCAAAAATTTCACACTTTATCCAAGAGAGCATACAATTAGACTAGGCTATCCATGAGTAGCTTATTGAAGGGCTAGGGCTGATTTGTGATTTGCAATTATTAGTCAATAATGACCACTATTGAAGTGTTTTATTATTCGGTGAAAAGTCTAGTTTATTAATGTTAGCATTTCATCTCACCATGTTTATTTACTGGTGGCAGTATAACTAAGATTCAATGGGCAGGGTGACTTGAATTCAGACTTTAGTTCACTTTGATCTTATTAACTGTGTAACTTAGGTAAGCTACTTGATTTCTCTATGCACCATTTTATCATCAGTAAACAAAGTTACTAATAATTTCTACCCTATAGGATTATTGTGAGAACTCAGTGAAAGAAAACATGCAAAATACTAAGTATGGGTCAGGTGTAAAGCAATTATTTGATTAAGATTAGTTGGTTTCACTCCTGTGTTAATAAGATACCAAATCTTAAACCAGGACATGTACAAAATATATTAGGGAAATAATTCAAAATCCAGCAATTAGTACCAGAGAGCTATTATTTTCAGAAATTCTATCTGTGATATATACATTTTAGAAATTTTCTTTGAGCCTTTAACAAAAATAGTAGTGGATTAGGGGGGTAAATTAGTCATATTATTGACTGTCTTTAGGAAATTCTCAAATTTATAAATTTTTCTCATAAAATATTTCTGAGCAAATAAATTTTTTGCCTCTCTTTTCTTAAAATAACACTTTAACACTTTATTATCTCTCTCATAATATTAACATGTTCATCAAATAAGTTGTTATAAAATTCGTAATTCTTCCTCTTAAATTACATCATTTTCAACATTAATTGTAAGTTAAGTATGCCGAAAATACAATGTTGGGATGAGGGAAGTGGTAGACTAGAGAACATCCGGCTACATTTTTATAGATCTCCTGGATTTTTAAGACTCCTGGATCAGAGGCAAAGACCTTTATTACTTACAATAATGTTCATAGCCAGAGTGCCAGCATTTGTACCAGTTCTCTGAGAGCCAGGTGACACCTCTACACTCAGTGGGCCATGTTACATACTAGCAATGCTGAGATTAGGGGGCCTAAATCTCTTATAATTGGCAGTAAGCACACCTCACTTTTGCTCCAGAGGGAGACATTATCTTTTTGTTATTGTTGTTAGGCAGTAAGCAAACCTTCCCTTTGCTTTGGAGGCAGACACTGTCTTATCTTTCAAGCCTGTGGCCTATACAAACAAGTTTGAAAAAGCAGTCCAGAACAAAGGTGTTCAGTGTCTCTGTTCAAAACATAGGCAGAAATACAAGAAACCTATGGAGAATTGTCTACCAACACTCATAAATAGCTGTTATAGTGAGCTGATTCCATATTTGCAGAAACTAAGGAACTGAGAAATTTCTAAGTGGCAAAATAATTTGCCCAAGGCTTGTGTAGAACTTCATTCAAACCTAGTCAATTCCAAGAGCCTAGCATCTCAACCAATGTAATCAATTGATATTCCCTTGAATGTAATTATTTAAATATATATCAGCATGCAAATGAAGTTCTAAGTGCTATCATTCCTGCATCTCTCTTGTCTATAATGTGGGCAAAGGGCCAGGGGAAAGAGGGCTTGGGTTAGAGGCTCTTTGAGATCCTTTTACATTTAATATGCCATAATTCTAATGAAGAGATAGCATGTGTAAGTGGATGCAATGCAGATTGGAAACACAGAGAGGAAAATAAGAGCATTTCATTCTCAGTATACATTTTACAATTTTTATTAAGACCTTTGTACTCCTTAATTAGGTTTTATGAGATTCTTGAGAGAAATGGGTATTGGATTACTACTTAGGGTATTTCTGGCCTTTCTAATAATAGCTCATGACTAGAGTAAGCAGATACTTTATTTTCCCACTACCCCTATCATAAAACTTCCTTTTTGTATAATATGAGTGAGGATATTATCTAAGAAAAAGACGAGGGCTGCTCGTGCCTGGCACCTTACCAGAGAAGCATGTCCTGGATAGAGAGCATTACCAAAGAAGGCAAGGAAGAGGAAAGACACTGTAATAACATCAGTGAGATAGTCAGGCCCAGAGTCTTCTTCACTTCCAGAGAAGATCAAGAGATTTTTGTTTTAGTTGGAATCTGGCTTTAAATCTATATTTAGATATTGACTGATCCTGTAACCCAGAACATGGCTCTATATCTTATCATCTCAAGTTGGATTGTGGTCATATGCTATCAATTTTATAAAACCCTTTATTTTCTTTTTTTTAAATATATTTTATTGATTTTCTACAGAGAGGAAGGGAGAGGGACAGAAAGTCAGAAACATTGATAAGAGAGAAACATCCATCAGCTGCCTCTTGCACACCCTCCATTGGGGATTTGCCTGCAATCAAGATACATGCCCTTGACTGGAATTTAAACTAGGACCCTTCAGTCCGCAGGCTGATGCTTTATCCACTGAGCCAAACCGGTTTTGGCAATAAAACCCTTTAAATTTTTTTTTTTTTTTGCCAGAGAAGTGCAAGAGCAGCCATCTTCCTCCTTTATACATTGATGTTCATTAGAAATCTATTCTTGATCCTCCTCTCCTGTCATTCTATCAACTTTTTTTTCAGTGTTTCACATCTACTTCCAGGGCTTTTAAGACCATTAAATGCTAATGAGTCCAAAATCTTTATCTATGGTTCTCTTAAGCTATGCAATCAACTTTCAGTTTAACATCTCTACTTGAATATGTCAAGGATTTTTCAAACTCAACCTGTCCAAAGGGAATTCAGTGTCATGACTTGCAAACCCACTTTTTTTCTCCTTAAATGTTTTGTATATCATTTAAGGGCCTCTGGCTCCTACACCAAAAACCTAGTCATATTTTATTTCACTTTCCTTATACAATTAATCACCAGGTCTTGTTTTCTTTTTTCTTTCTTTCTTTTTCATTTTTTTCATTTTTTTCTTTTTTTTTTACCTTTATTGTTCAGTTTATTAATTACACTGTTCCCTTTTTTTCCCCCTATAGTTCCCCTCCACCTGATACCCATCCCACCCTCCGCCGTCACCCCCCTCCACTGTCCTCTCCCATAGTTGCATGATTTTTGTCCAGTCTCTTGCTGCACTTCACACACACCCCTTCTCCCCAAGAGTTGTCAGTCCATTCCCTCTCTATGTCCGTGATTCTGTTACATTCACCAGTTTATCCCGTTCATCAGCTTATTAATTCACTTGATTTTTAGATTCATTTGTTGATAGATGTGTATTTGTTGTTCCTAGTTTACACTTTTATCTTTTTCTTCTTCCTCTTCTTAAAGAATATCTTTCAGCATTTCATATAATATTGGTTTGGTGGTGATGTACTCCTTTAGCTTTTTCTTATCTGCGAAGAACTTTATCTGGCCTTCAATTCTGAATGATAGCTTTGCTGGACAGAGTAATCTTGGTTGTAGATTCTTGCTGTTCATCACTTTGAATATTTCTTGCCACTCCCATCTGGCCTGCATCGTTTCTGTTGAGAAATCCACTGACAATCGTATGGGTGCTCCCTTATAGGTAACCAACTGTTTCTCTCTTGCTGCTTTTAATATTCTCTCTTTGTCTTTTGCTCTTGGCATTTTAATTATGATGTGCCTTGGTGTGGTCCTCTTAGGGTTCCTATATATTGGGGTTCGGTGTGCTTCTTGGACTCCAAAGTCTATTTCTTTCACCAGGTGTGGGAAGTTTTCGGTCACTATTTCTTCAAATAGGTTTTCATTGTCTTGGTCTCTCTCTTTTTCTGGCACCCCTATAATTCGGATGTTGGTATTCTTGAGGTTGTCCCAGAGGCCCCTTACACTATCTTCAATTTTTTGGATTCTTTTGGTTCCTTGCTTTTTCAGCTGAGTGGATTTTCCCTCTTTGTATTTCAAATCTTGAACTTGGTTCTTGGGGTGCTCTAGAGCACTTTTAGGTCTTTGTATAATATTTTTTATTTCAGTCAGTGTATGCTTAATTTCTGGTTGGTCCTTTTTCATATCCTTGAGAGTCTCCTTTATATCCTTGAGAGTCTCCTTCATTTCCACGTTGGTCTTGATCATTTCCTTGCAGGTCTCGTTCATATCCTTGAGGGTCTTGTTCATTTCCTTGTAGGACTCATTGATTTCCACGTTGGTCTTGATCATTTCCTTGCAGGTCTCGTTCATTTCCTTGTAGGTCTTGCTTATTTCCTTATAGGCCTCGACCTTTTGTTGGAGCCTCTTGAAGAACCCTATAACCGTGGTTTTGAATTCCACATCCAGTCGTTTTTTCCCCTCCATTTCTTTCACATCTGATTTCTTTCCATGTCGCTGCATGGTGGCTGTTTCCCTGAGTTGGTCAATTAGCTTTGTGTGGTAGACTTCCTACTAGGGGCAGTGGCTCAGCCTCCCCAGTTACCTGAGGTGGTTATGGGTTGCACAGTCTTGCTGAAGTTAAGCTCAGGTTAATCGTTGTTAGCACTTGGAGGGGTTGACCTCAGGCCAATTGTCTGTGAAGCTCAGCTGTGCTCAGGTTGGATGGGCGGAGTCTCCGGGCCAAGCAGACAGCGTTAGCTCCGCCCTATGCGGCCCCAGGGACTTTGTGCCGGGGGCAATGGCTGCCAGCACCTCTGAGAGAGAGCTGCTGTGGAGCTCCACCGGCTGCCGGGGAATTCAGACTCTCCCCAAATGAGTCTACACTCCCAATGTCTCACCCAGGGTCGTAAAACAAAGCAGTCTGACAGTTTTCCGAACAAGAAAGCAAATCGCAGTGCGCTCTCTGCGCAGTCACGCAGCCGAGCTGTTCGCGGAAGCTGCCTTCTCCACAAGCCAGGAGGCCCCTTGCAGCGCTCGAGCTTCGGCGTGCCCTCCCACTGTCCAGTTTTCACCCCGTATGATAGTGGGTTCCCTGGACTTCGCCCAGAGCTGGAGATTCAATCCAGTGGGACGTCTTTGTCTCCGCGTTCGAGAAAACTGGCCCATTTTCAGCCGCCCGCCCTCTCCGCGGCGCGCGCTCCAAACCTCTCTCCGCGTGAATCTTTCAACGCCGTCCACCGCCGCTCCTCCAAGTCATAGTGTCTTATCTTCGCTTTTATTTGTGGAATTTTCACTCGGCCAGCTTTTTGGTGATTCTGGAAGGTGTTTGTTCTTTCGTTAAGTTGTAGTATTAAAATTGTTGAGTATGACGGCAAGATAGGTGTTCCACCTATGCCGCCATCTTGATTCTCTGCTCCACCAGGTCTTGTTAATACAATCTTTTTAAATGTTCCCATGTCCACTGATATCTTTGCTGAAATTGCTAATCATTTTGGCCTTGGCCATTGTATCATTTTGTTATTGGTCTTTGGAGCTAGAATTATCTCTATAAAATGCATACCTGATCATGTTAACCTTCTGCATAAAGCCTCTTAACAGCTTTCCACCCACCTACTGGATTAAGACTGAACTCCTAATATGACTTACAAAGCTGCTGGAATTTAGCCACTGCTCTCCTCTCCAGCCTCATATTGACCAGGTATCTTTATTTGACCCATGCTAGCCTATTTTCAGGCCTTCAGGTCAAGCTCTCTCTTACCATCCCTCACAGACTATCCCTCCTGCCTTGGACATAATTTCCATTACAAAATAGCCATTCCTACTCACCCTACTCTGCTTAACAAATCACATACCAGAGAGAACTTCCCTGACCCCTAGACCACTACAGGTTTCCATAGTGCCTTGAACTTCCTCTATCATTAATACTGGTTTCATTTTATAGTAATTGCTCATAGCAATGCTATCTGCCTCACTGGACTTCAAGCCTGAGATGGCTAAGCCTGGCATGGCAGTGAGCATGCTTCGATCTGTAGCATCTGGCTTTGAACATGGCACCGGTAGGGACATAATAAAATCTGATGAATGAATGAATGAATGAATGAATGAAGAATTTGTCAAGCAAGTAATTTGCCAGATGCCATCTATTTTTTAAAATATATTTTATTGTTTTTTGTGTTTTGTTTTGTTTTTTTTTACAGAGAGAAAGGGAGAGGGATAGAGAGTTAGAAACTTTGATGACAGAAAATCATCGATGAGCTGCCTCCTGCATACCCTGTACTGGGGATGTGCCTGCAACCAAGGTACATGCCCTTGACCGGAATTGAACCTGGGACCCTTCAGTCCGCAGGCTGACACTCTAATCACTGAGCCAAACCGGTCAGAGCAGATGCCATCTTTTTTACATGAAGGTCTAGAGTTACCTTCTTTTAGATCCCTTTCCTAATATGTACTAACTAGTAGATGGTAGAATCTAGATAATTTCTTTGACCAAGCCTCAAAGTGCCTTTGGTTTCTTAGACAGTCAAGATTTAACATCAAAAGTTAAAACAGTCCTCAAAATAAGAAAGATGCAATGTCAGATTTTTTTTGGGTGTAGTTTATACATTATACTTTTTATACATTGTAATTTTATAAAATGTAAAAGTATTTAAAATTTTCCCATTTAAAAAGTTTCTTTCCTCAGGAGCATAGCAGGACTAATTGTTCCATTAGGACCTTACATCAGGGTATATAACCACATTCCTGCCTCCAAATTTAGTTGGTGTCTTGAATGCCATTAGGTATATCACCAAAGTATATTTTGTATTAAACAGCACTAGGAGGGAGGGAATGCTTTCTGGATCCTGACAAGTTTAACTTATAGGACTGCAAACAAAAATCTCCATACTCTTAACCCACCAACTCTAAGCGTGGCATCCCTGGGTGGGTGCCAAAATGTGGGAACCCTTTTCATGTCCTTGAGATTCAGGGTCCCTGGTTCAGGGTTCGGATTTCTGGAGAAGGCCACACACAAATGAATAAAGAGACTCAGAAAAATATTAATTTGGAAAATAGGGGCCAGGTGATAGTTCAACTCTAGTGACATAACTCCTACCCACTCTGGCTTTACCTTTTATTAAGATTAAAATCATAAGATACGTCTCCCCCAGCCAGGAAACACCAGTGAAAGCCAATCAATGAATCTTCTTAGTATTAACAGGTGGGGGCTGCTTCAACTGCCAGCATCCAAATAACTAGCTCCCACCCTTCAGAGTAATCAAGGTTGACCAGCCCTCCAAATTCCCTGTCCACAGCTCTCTATTATTAAAACAATGATTGGCTTCCGGCATCTAAGGGCACTTCTGTGATGTAGGAGGTGGAAGCTATTCTTGTGGGTTTGAAAGCATGTGTTGGCTGCTTAGGCAAGAAATAAAACTGGTTTTCCTTCAGCTCAAGGAGGAAAGTCAGGAGAGTAGGGGAAGAAAAAAACTGGGTCATACACTTTCCTTTTTCTACTTAACTATTTACCACAAACTATGTTGTGTTCACGATCCAGTGATAAATATTATGAAGTGTCTGAGAGGAACCTTGGCCAACAACAATAAAAAATGTGAGTGATTGCAAAATTATGATACCAAGAGATAAGGAGTTCAGACTCCTTCCCCTTGCCCCATCAACAAAGCAACATGACTATAATTAGAGTGAGTACACCTTCAGATTTACTGAGGACAGTCCTTGTTTAGTCTGCTGTCCTGGGCTAATTATTAATCATTATGCTTTTACGCTTAAAAAAATGTCTTTGGAATATAAATTGTTATATGGTTATCCTAAACATAATATGCATTTAGCATAACACAAACTCATTTTGATGTTTTAAAATTCTCTTTCTAAATTAAAAGTATCGGGGTGATGTTGGTTAATAAGATTAAATAAATGTCAAGTGAACCATTCTATAATACATCATCTGTATGTTATTGCATTGTGTGTTTACCACCCAAAGTTAAATCTACTTTTGTCACCGTATATTTTACCTCCTTTACCTCTTACTATCTCCCCCCATTTCCCTTCTATCTGGTACCGTCATATTGTAGTCTGTGAGTTTTTGTCTGTCTTGTTTGTTGTTGCTTTCAGTTTTATATCCAAGAGCAGTTAGGAAAGAAAAAGGAATAAATATCTCCAAATTGAGAGTGAAGAAGTAAAATTGTCACTTTTTGCAGAAAACATGATTCTTTATATAGAAAACTCTAAAGACTGCACACACACACACAAAAAAACTATTAGAAACAATAAAACAAATACAATAAAGCTGTAGGATATAAAACCAATGTACAAAAATACATTGCATTCTTACATATTAACAACTAGGGGCTCAGTGCATAAAATTTGTGCACTGGGGGTGGGTGGTCCCTCAGCCCAACCTGCCCCCTCTCACATATTGGGAGCCCTCAGGGGATTTCCTACTGATGGCTCACCCCAGGCCAGCCAGCGATCCCCCTGCGATGGGGCCGATCACTGGCTGGCTCCACTCCAGCCCCAGCCTGCCTGCCCAGGGCTGTAAAAAGCCTCTTGGCAAGGCTTTTTCCGGCCTTGGGAACCCAGCGATCACTCTTCCTGGGCAGCAGCCATCTTGGTTGGGTGTTAATTTGCATATCGCTCCTGATTGGGTGGTGGGCATGGCTGGTGGGTGTGGCTTATTGGGTGTAGTGAAGGTATGATCAATTTGCATATCACTCTTTTATTAGATAGGATATTGCATATTTACCTTTCATATAAACATAAGAAACATGACATTTGGTTTTAAAAGAAGAAAGCAAATTATGGCAGGCATATATATGGAATATTTTTAATTTTTGCAAATTTTCCCATCTGAAGAGTTATTCATATCTTATATAGTACTAGTGGCCCAGTGCATGAATTCATGCACCTTGAAAGGAACTGTGGACCGCCAGGCTGCAGTGGGCACAGGGCCTGGTCTCAGCCCATCCTCCATGCCCCTGCCCAGCCCTTCCCACCCTGGCCCCTTGTCTGCCAGCAGCCCCACTCTCAATGCCACCACCATTCCAATGCACTGATGGAGCAGAGTGTTTGGGGCCAGCACCAGCAGCAGGTGTGAGTGGGGCTGGCACCATCAGTGGGTGCAAGTGGCAGCTGCTATCCCTATTGGCCCTCAGGAATGATCAGGACTGGCAGCAGGTGTGAGCACTGGGAGGGACTGTAGTGCATGGAAGCAAAGAATTTTCAGTAACCACCAGAGGCTTGACCTGCTGACAATGACTGGCGCCCCATCTTGGTCTGGCATCCCTGCTCACCTGCTCCGCCATCCTGCCATGGCCAACGCCCACCATGTTCCATGCTCTGCTGCCTGCTGCCAATACCCACCATGTTCTGCATGTGCCCCCTGGTGGTCAGCACATGTCACACCGTTAGGTCTATTTGCATATTAGGGTTTTATATATAAAGATACTTTATAATCTCTTCCATAAGTTCATGTCTATTAAATAAACTGGTTGACCTTTTTCATTTTGTATATAGTCCATCTCTGCCTCTTCATTCTTAGAAGATGTTTTATATGTGGGCTAGTTTAATGGGATAATGCTGAGATTTTCCTTTTAGAAGAATCTTTTTATTATTGTACTAGAGGCCCGTTGCATGAAGATTCATGCAATAGGCTTTCCTTCCCCTGGCTACCAGGACCAGTTTTCCTCTGGAACCTGGGACCCAGGCCTTCCCTCTGACTGTTGCCTTCCGTTTTTGCTTTGGCCAGCTGGAGGCTTCACTCCAGCCGGAGCCTTCAGTCTTCTCTGCTCTGGCTGGAATGCTACGCTGCTGCTGCTTCGTCTCTGTCCCCGGGGACAGGCGCTTCCACCTGCCGCTGCCACCGCTTCTGCTCAGTCCCTGGGGCCGGGTGCTTGTGCCGCTCGGCCCCGTCCCCTGCTCCTGATTGGCTGATAGCATAGTGAAGGTACGATCAAATTTGCATGTTTCTCTTTTATTATATAGAATGATAGTTAAAAAAAGAAATGAAAAAACAACAATCCTTTCTGAAATCGCAACAACAACAAAAATACCTAGGATTAATATTAACAAAGATGTGAAGGATCTATACACTGAAAGATATGACATTATTATTTTTTTTTTTTGAGAGCCTACTATGTACCAACTGTGAAGCCTCTCTTTTTCATTTGCAATCTACTTTATTTTTCACAACATATCTACTAGGTAGATGATATCACTCTTCAAAAGACAGAAAACTATAATAAACAAATATTAAGGCATTACCAGAGGCCATAAAACAAGTACATGATAGCCACAATTTAAACCCCTTTTGGACAACTGGGAAACCATTCTCTTTTAATGACGTTATGTGCAGGGTCAAAATTGAGCCTTCAAACACTCTCCCTCCATTTTCTATAAATAAATCAAACACATAGACTGAAGCAGCGAGTAACACGAGAGTCTAAATTCAAGACAGAGTCAGGTTTACTCCTGGATGATGATTAAATCGGCCACAGACACTGTAAGTAGATCATAAATTGTAACACAGCCCCCATGTTATGAGTGTGTTCTAGACCACTGCATCCACGCCTAGGGTTCCCCTTAAATAAGAAAAGACTCCTCCAGGACAACTTCCACCATCCGTGTCTCCCTCACTTTAAGCACTAGGAACCGAACGGAACTCCTCCCTTGCCTGCTGCCCACTGCTACCAGTCTTTCCCACACCCCAGATATGAAGAGAGATAATAAGGCCCTCAAATAGAAGTTTCCCTATTGTGAGTCACGGCTTACTCAGCCTTTGTTATAGAGAACCTGGCAGCCTTTGACACACACTGTTGATTTTGGCACACTTAACTCCCCATGCTCTTATCAAGAAACAAGTTACATGACTAATTTGCTTGAGAAATCACCTCTGTAATGAGTATAATAAGAACATCCTATGTTAAAGGGCTGGTGTTTAATAGATGGTGTTTAATGTCTGTATATATGAATATATACTCGTTTCCTTGAACAATGCTTCACAGCTAATAGTTCCTCAATAAATATCTGCTATAATGAATAAAATAAAAATACCAAAAAAAAAACTAACAGTATTATAGGGTACTTAATATGAGTCAGGCATCATTACAGTAAGAGCTTTATGGAGATTATCTTCTCTCTATTGCCTTTTTTATTAAAAATATATATTTATTGATTTCAGAGAGAAAGGGAGAGGGAGTGAGAGATAGAAACATCAATGATGAAAGAGAATTACTGACTGGTGCACATCCCCTACTGGGGATAGAGCTCGCAACCCGGACCTATGCCCTTGACTAGAATCGAAGCTGGGAGCCTTCAGTCCACAGGCTGATGTTCTATCCACTGAGCCAAACCAGCTAGGGCCTCTCTCTCTCTGTATTTCCATATGTACATATACATCATATATATATGATGTGTATATGTACACATTTCTGTTTGAAACATACAGACACACACACACACACACACACACACACACACACACACACACTAGGGGCCTGGTGCACAAAATTCGTGCACTGGGGTTGGGAGGTCCCTCAGCCCAACCTGCTCCCTCTCACATACTGGGAGCCCTCAGGGGATGTCCTAATGATGACTCACCCCAGTCTGCCCAAGGCCAAAAGCCTCTGGTGGAGGCTTTCGTCCTTGGGCAGGGGACCTCGGCCACAGGGCCCCAGCCAGCAATCGCCCTGCAATCTGGCTGATCACTAGGACCCCAGTCAGTGGTCACCCTGCGATCCAGCTGATCCCTGGCTGGCTCCACCCCCCGCCCCTCCCCATCACTGGCCCAAGCCTGCCTTAAGGCTGGCGGGGAAAAGCCTGTTGGAAGAGGCTTTTGCCCCCGGCCTTGGGAATCCAGCAGATCGCCCTGCCATGGGAAGCAGCCATCTTGGTTGGGTGTTAATTTGCATATCACTCCTGATTGACTTGTGGGTGTGGCTTAATCAGTGTAGCAAAGGTATGATCAATTTGCATATTACTCTTTTAGGATAGGATATTACTAGAGGCCTGGTGCACAAAATTTGTGCGTGGGGTGGAGGGAGATGGGGGATGTCCCTTAGCCCAGTCTGCACCCTCTCCAATCTGGGACCCCTGGAAGGATGTCCGACTGCTCGTTTAGGCCCGATCCTACTAGGATCAGGCAGTCGGACAGCCTTCTCACAATCCAGGACTGCTGGCTCCAAACTGCTCACCTGCCTGCCTTCCTGATTGCCCTTGACTGCTTCTGCCTGCCAGCCTGATCACTTGCTAACCACCACCCTGCCAGCCTAATTGATGTCTAACTGCTTCCTTGCCAGCCTGTTTGCCCCCAACTTACCTCCTCTGCCAGCCTAGTCACCCCTAACTGCCCTCCCCTGCAGGCTTGATCGCCCCCAACTGCCCTCCCTTAAAAGCCTGGTCCCTCCCAACCACTATCCCCTGTTGGCCTGATCACCCATAACTGCCCTCCCTTGCAGGGCCTAGAACTTCCCAATGGCCCTCCCCTGCTGGCCCATCTTGTGGTGGCCATCTTGTGTCCACATGGGGGCATGATCTTTGACCACATAGGGGCAGCCCTCTTGTGTATTGGAGTGATGGTCAATCTGCAAATTACTCTCTTTTATTAGGATAGAGGCCTGGTGCATGGGTGGGGGCCAGCTGGTTTGCCCTGAAGAGTGTACCAGATCAGGGTGGGGGTTCCCTTGGGATGAGGAGCGGCCTGGGCAAGGGGCCTGTGGAGGTTTGCAGGCCGGCCATGCCCCCCAGCGACCCAAGTGGATGCCCTGGTATCTGGGTTTAATCTATGTCTACAACTGAAACTTTGTAGCCTGTAGCAGAGCCAAGCCTTCTGCTTGCTCAGTGGCTGGTGGCATCCATTTCTGTTTGAAACATTGTAGCCTACAGTGGAGGCTTGGGCTAACAATGGCAGGCAGAACTCTTGGCTTCCTCTGTTGCCAGGGAAATCCAAGCCTCTGTTCTCTCCAGCTCAGTGGCTGCCATTTCTGTATCTTTTATAATTGAAACTTTGTAACATTGAGTGGAGACCTAGGCAGGCAATGGCAGGGGGAAAGCTTGTCTTCCTCTGTTTGCCGGTGAAACCCAAGCCTTCCTCCTGCTCTTAGTGGCAGCAGCCATCTTGGTTGGGGGTTATTTGCATAATCTGCTCCAGATTGGCTGGTGGGCGTGACTGTGGGTGTGGCTTGTGGTGTGGCAAAGGAACAGTCAAATTTGCATATTACTCTTTTATTAGATAGGATATATTTATGCACCTGAAGTAAATGAGCAGTATGTATTCTACAAGGGCATGTTATCAAGAAAAATGAAGTATTGTAGTCATTTAAATTATGTTAGACAACATGCATTGTTATTTAATAATGTGGTATCCTTATCTGCAAAACATAGATAATAATATTACCTAATTATTAGGGTTTCCAAGTAGACAGAATTAGATAATGGCTTTGAAGTACAGTCCCTGGCATATGTCAAGTACTCTATAAATTTACGACATTCTCTTCATAACTCCCATGAGACTTTGCATATAGACAGGTATCTATTTTATTTAGGAGAAAAATCTTTCTCAATATTATTTGTTAAAGGCACTGTTTTAAAATATATACACTTGTTCTATCATTGTAAATATTGCTACATTGTTATTAATATGTAAACTTAGAATAATAGCTTTAAGGTTGACTTGGGAAGGTAAAATATTATAGCCTACAATTTTCCATAAATAGATTCTGAAAATTTCACCTGAAAGGAGACATTTTATAAAATGTACTTTGATCCAAAACAATGGAAAGGAAGATAAAATAGCGAAGTTCTCCTTATCTAAAAACTACCATTCCTGCATTTCAGGGTTAGTCTTTGATTAATTTTAGAGGCATGTCATGCTCCTTGACCGCTCAGGAACAAGGCCCAAGCCAACCAGCAAACAGGGCTGCCCTGCCCATTTTTTCCCCAGAAAGAAGAGGTGATCTAATTTAGGTCATGACCCAAAGAAACATCCTAAAGGCTTTGGTAAAGAAATTTCCTTGTTCTTCCAGAAAGGGCTGAGTTCTTTTTCGTTGCATATTTTTGTGCATAGTTTCAAAGCTTAAAATGGCTGCAGTCATCTTGCCAGCGATTGAAGGTTAGGCAGACATTCAGAGGACATAACAGCTAGAAAGAGGCAGAGAAATAGAGCTACCTTAGGAAGCCCCTCGGATGACTCTGATGCAGACTAATGTTTGAGAACCACTGGATTAAGCCAGTTTGAGTCATATTTTCTGTTACTTGCAGTTAAAATAAATTAAATGTAACATATAGACTTGTAAGCATAGACCAATCATTATACTTAATAATAATAATAAAAAGAAATTGCTTGAAAGTATCCTCAGGTTAGCTAATGATAAATTAAAGTGAAAATTAAAAAGGGAAATCCTGGTATATATGACAGGACTGGGAGATTGCCCGTTGAAGCTAATAGTAAGACTCAAAGGCTTTCCACCCAAACTTCCGGCTTTATATTCCAGCTTCACTACTTGCTAACCACGTGGCTATGGGAAACTCTTTTAGTTTCATCTTCTGCACCATGTAATGTAAATACCCGGCGCTGTTTTGAGCGTTAAATGAGTTAATAAATGGAGAGCAATTAACTTTTCCTGACATACACCAAGCACTCAATAAATGTCAGCAATTATTATTATTCTTGCCATCAACAGGCCAACTAGTGGCCACATCAGAGAAGTCCGGAGGAACTAGCCACACCTCACTGCGCTGACCACATTAATATTCTTTCAGTAATGTGGAGCTGTTGGTGCAAACTCATGATGGCATTTGGATTCAAAGTCAGTAGTTTTATTACAAAACTTATGTCTCACTATGGGAATGGCATTATAATTGTTCATTAAAAATTCCTCTGGGGAAAAAAATAGCTCTCAGAATCTAATTAAATGTTATTTTTAATTTACTTAACAAATGTTTACTAAAGGCCAAATTATAGGGCATGAATATTAATATTTTGTTAGGTAAAATGCACAGATACATACACAAACACACACACCTCTAGTGAAAACAGAAAAGATTGGATGTTAATGGACCTGTTGTAGGTTTTGTCTTTGAGTAAGGGAACTATGACTTGTATTTTCTTTTCTATATATTCTATATTTTAAAAGTACATATTCATGTTGCCATTTAATAAAAATACACTTCTAGAAAGCACATATAAAAATTACTTTTCTTTGAGAGAATATCTCAGTGGTCAATCAATCCTATATTGTACAGAATTCAGTTTCCAAATTGTATGCTTGTTTTTGCTCCTATAGCCAGATTGGGTCAGAGTTCACTGCCTGGGCCAAGTCATGGCCCTGAACTTCAAGGAAGAAAACCAGTGGTGGGTGCTTTAGGGCTGAGCACAGGCACACAGACATGCAGTTAGTGGGCCAATGCCAATGAGCCAGCCCATTCTGTCCAACTGTCCTGAGGCTTTAGTCTGGGAATGCACAGAAGGAAGCTGACCGAGTGTTTGAGGTTACATATCGCAGGAAAATGCTTGAGCCAGAAACCAGCCTACGGTCTCACTCACACTTTCATTCGCCAACAGCTCCATTCTCCTGACAAGACTCAGCGATGCTAAGAATTACCCACTTATGAACCATGGCAGTGAGCAGCCATAACCTAGGACTCCAGAAAGTAGCAATTCACAGCCAACAAATAGAAGGTACACACATTCTAATCACGCTTTATTTACTTTGTTGATTTGTAACCATTCGTTTTCCTCCCGTACTTCTTTGTACGTTCCAAACTGAACAGGGGGGGCAGAGCATGGCAGGCATACAGCACAATCATTAAAAACCTGACTCTGTACTCAGACCGTCCTGGGATTGAATCCCACTCTATACCAAAGATCTGTATGATGTAACAGACACCTAACCTATCATCCCTATGTCCTTAAGCTGCTGTGAGGGCTAAAATAATGCATGTACGATGCTTAACTTGTCTTATACAGAGGAAACACTCGGGAAAGGCTAATCTATATCCATAAAATAGAGAAATATGCTAATTAACTGGAATGCCATAACGAGTCGGCCGGACAGGAGGAGGCTGCACCTGCAGCATTGGGAGCAGGGCGGCAGGGGCCTCAGTGTGCCTGTGCTAGGGGAGGGCCTGATCAGCCGCAGCCTCTGCTGCTTCAAGGGCCGAAGGGGGAGGCAGGGCCGGACCGGCAGCGGCTGCTGCAGAGCCCAGAGCCAGACCAGCCACTCAAGGGTGGGCGGTGCCGTGCAAGTCGCGTTTTGGGCTCCTGGTACCTAATAATATTGTTATTGTTCTAGATACTTTGTTCTTTTATCTGTGTTTTCTGCTATTAACCACAGAATGGTGTAGAAGCAGTAACTGCCAGGGAGAGACAACCCTTCAAATATAGTATGTGCTTTTTTTTTTTTTAAATCTCTGTAATGAAGAGAGAAGTAAAAATAAAAATGTATGTAATGTTTTTTAGAAAGCAAAGCTTTAGTAATTTCAAAAATGCTACGCTCTAGAGGACATGAGTATACTGTATATGGCACAATGTTACTTGGTGGCCTGCTGCCCAGGCTTTCTTTGGGCAACGCAAGGAGGGACTACTCAGACTGATTGCCAAATGCAAGGGTCCCGAGTTTGGCAGCTCCCTTGTAGTAATGCTGAAATTCCTAAGAGCTATGAGCTTCTGACTTTCCCTCTGACACCCACTGTGGTTCAAGTTGATCCCATCTCAGTGTGAAGTGAACACTTTGGGCCAAAGCCCTGGCAAAATCCAGGCCCTCCGGTCTCCAACCCTGATGTCTGCGTTTAAAGCAGGGAGATGCCAGCCCCCCTTGGACTTCCAATGGAGCAAGTCACTTAAAGAACCTCCAAACTTTGGACAGCCCAGGCCAGACCAGACGTCATTTGCCCTCTCCAGGCCCCTCCTGATCCTCACTGCCTTCTCCTTTTCCAGTGGTCAGCAAACTCATTAGTCAACAGAGCCAAATATCAACAGTACGACAACTGAAATTTCTTTTGAGAGCCGAAAACTGACTTCTCCCCATGGCCCACTAGCTTTCAATCGCAATGTACGTGCGTGCCCTCATGTAGTATTTTGTTGAAGAGCCACACTCAAAGGGCCAAAGAGCACATGGGCTTACGAGCCACAGTTTGCCGACCACTGGTCTGACCCACAGCCTCTCAACTCTGCAAAAGCCAGGAATGGGAAGCCCAGGTTGCATCAGCAGACTGGATCTTATTTTACAAGGCATCGATGGACAGTACTTTAGTACATATTATTGCAAGAAAAACCTTGGGCACTAGATTGTTTCTTATGGAAAGGGAGACAGAGACTTGAAAACAACTCAAGACTTTCCACAGTGCAGTTCTATTTCTTCTCTCCGGGGCTCATTTGGAGGGTAAATAAGGAAGACCTTGAAGCCAGTTTTGGAAAGACATCAAATCATAAAACTGAAATGAACTAAACAAATGATGCATCTATTTTAAAAAAAAAAACTCTTATGGAATTCAAAAGGACAATACTTTAAAGGTTAACAAGGTTACTTTGCTAATTAGGGTCCTCTCTCTTCTGCCAGAATACCTTGTTATAAAACCTCAACTCTGCCAAATATCTAAGGCTTAGAGTTATCACTGCATCTGTTACGTGATCTGCAGAATATCAAGGTTCTCAGACTCTTTGTGTCAGTGAGGGAAAATATAGAATTCTGGATTTGTTGTGAGGTTTTTTTTAAAAAAAAGCATTATTCACTTCCTTTTCAGGTCCTATTTTCTTTAAAAAGTAACAATTCAACCTGTTTGCCCAGCCCTTACTTTTCTTTTATTGTGTGCTACATTCTATTGTTAATTAACAATAAGAATGTTCACTAGGGAAACCTTTGATGGATCCATTTTTTTTTAGAATAAAAATAGCTTGGTACTTTTAAAACTTGTACAGAATCAGAGATTTGGAGTATATTAGATTGTAGTAGCTCTTGAACTTCTAAGTCAATACAGGATTAATTCTGAAATGTTCCCTCTTACACTAAACAACTAAAATAATTTCTACTCAAGTTTTAAGAAATGCAGACATTTCAGCAAAGATCGAATCACCAAAGAAAAATAAGATAACTCAATTCCAAATACATTTTACTAATTATAAAATTACCATATATCTAGTCTCTTCCATTGACTACTCATCCAGAATTTCAATGGGCTAGAGAAAAAAATCAGGATGGAGACTTATTCAGAAAGCATTTTTGATGTTCACTAAAGGAAATGGTAGGTACACTGAAGTAAGCAGATGAGCATTTTGATAAACAAATGTGTTATTCTAAAAGGACAAGGTACCTATGAAAGTGAAAATATTTATAATTTATGCCATCCAAGTTCATGTCTTTGTTATGATTTCAACATGCCCTAGGCCAGAAGACCACTCTTGTTATTGCACGGATCAAAGAGGGAAGGCTCCCAGCACAGGGATCCATCAAGGATACGTCTTCCTATGGTGCTATAAGTTGAATTGTGTGCCCTCCCCAAATTATTATGTTGGGGTTCTAACCCCCAGTACCTCAGAAGGTGATTTCTTTTGGAAATAGGGCTGCCACAGATGTAATTAGTTAAATAACGTTATAGTGAAGTAGGGTAAGCTCCTAATTTAATGTGACTGGTACCATTATAAAAGGGGGATGTTTGAAACAGAGACAGGCACAAAGGGGCACACCACTGGAAGATTGGAGTTATATTATCATAGCCAAGAAACTTCCAGAGGGAGAGAGAGGCCAGGAACATATCTTGCCCCGGGGCCTTCCGAGGGAGTAAAGCCCTGATGACACCTTTACTTCCAACTCTGGCCTCCAGAACTGTGAGACAATCCCTTTCATTTGTTTGAAGCCATCTTGTTTTTGATGCTTTCTTATGACAATCCTGTAAAACTAATCCAGATTTTTTTTTTTTACTCATAAACTTTTTTTTAATGTATTTTTTCCCAATTAATTTTTTTTCAGTATAACTTAGATTTAATAGTAGTACATATGTTTTTCTTTTTTTCTCCCTCATTATCCTCCCCCCAGCCTCCCTTACCACCCAGCACATGTCCCCACCTGCCCCCCTCCCCGCCCCAGTATCTTTCATTCATTGGTTATGCTCATATGCATGCATACAAGTCCTTCAGTTGATCTCCCCCAGCATCCGCCTCCCATCCACCCCAGCCTTCCCCCTGTAGCTTGACAGCCTGTTCAAGGCCACCCTGCCTCTATATCAATCACTCTCCCCTGTTTCTTTTCTTCAAAAATATCTTGCCTCTGCATACTAGAAATAAATGTATAAGAACAAAAAATGTTTGAGTCTCAGTTTCAATGTCCAACTGTTCTGAGTCCCAGTTTCAAGGTCAAATAGTTCTTTATGTATACATGTCGGCAGTGGTATCCAGATGGTGGACACATGGTGGCAATGCAAGATCCATCCTCTCTGGTATGGTCCTGGGCCGCCTGCAGCCACGCACAGCTGCCGACTTCTAGCATAGCAAGGTGTCATCAGTGTCCCCCATCTCTGGACCATCCTCGTGACTGGAACAGACCTGTCAATTCCTCACTGTCGCAGGAACCCATATGGTCTTGGAGTTGTTCTCTGAAAGCACACAAACACATTCTCGACCAAAAGTCAACAAAGGGATCCTCTCTGCAAATTAGACTTGGGATTCTTTTTATTTTTGCCTAAATGATTTTCCTTTGGCTTATTTTGACACCATGTGTGTTTTTTCATGGGTGTCCTGCTGTTGGCTTTACAAATGGAAGTTACTTTTCTGGAGTAAGAATTTTCTAGGTGTGTTTTACTTACAGGATATTTTCCCTTACATGATATTACCCCACTATCCCCCCCTTTTTTGATTAATAGGGGCTTTTGGAAATTTTAGATTGCAGTCTTGATAATTTTAAATTTTAGTTTTTGCACACAAATATGACTGCTTTAGGTTCTTCGGATGTTAGGCAATTTTACAGTGAGATGAACTACTAATAGATATTTTAGTTAATGTTTTAGGAACAGCTTTTTGTCCGGTACACTTAAATTTTCTTGAGTATTCACTTATTTCACTTGGCCAATTTAAATTAATCTGAAAACTTGATTATTTTTTACTGTCAATTTTAATACTCAAGCAGAAATCTTAGTTTACCCTGTAAATATTAGTGGAAAGGAATATTTGCATTCTGGAGTAGGTCCTGAGCATTCCTGGTACTAGACTTAATTTAGAAATAGAGCAGCTATTGCTGGCCGAGTCTCTGTCTGCTACCTTTTAATGTATTTTTTTTTATTGATTTCAGAGAGGAAGGGAGAGGGAGAGAGATAGAAACATCAATGATGAGAGAGAATCATTGATTGACTGCCTCCTGCATGCCCCCTACTGGGGATGGAGCAAACAATTGGGGCATGTGCCCTTGGCCAGAATTGAACTGGGACCTTTCAGTCCATAGGCTGACATTCTATCCACTGAGCCAAACCGGTAAGGCTACTCTTCTAAACTTTGCTGCTCCTTTCAAATGACACAAAAATGCCAAACCAAATATAGAAAGACTTATAAAGCAGAGGCCTGACCCTACACACTTCCCATTCAACCCAAGTCTCTTTCCTCCTGACCCTCCCACATGATCAGACCACATGCCATCAGGGAGGCAATTTCCACAAAAGCAGCTCATGCTATGCTCTCTGCAGAGAGAAAGCACAGCTAGCCTTCCGTGTGGGCCCCACTGGCTATCTGGCTGCGTTAAACCAGCCTTTTGTCAAAACTTCCTTGTCTGATTTAGTTGGGAAGTTTCATTTGTTATGTTATGTTATTTATTTATTTATTAAAATATTTTTATTGATTCCAGAGAAGAAGGGAGAGGGAGAGAGTAATAGAAACATCAATGATGAGGGAGAATCATTGATCAGCTGCCTTCCACATGCCCCAAAGTGGGAATCGAGCCCACAACCCAGGTATGTGCCCTGACTGGGAATCAACCATGACCTTCTGGTTCATAGGTCAATGCTCAACCATTGAGCCATGCCATCTGGACTATATATGTCATTTTAGATGAGAATGAGCCCTTTGTAGCAACTACCTCCATCTTTAACCAACAGGGCTGAAATTCAATAAAAATGTCTTTTCCTTTCTGTTGACCTGTGAAATAAACTGTCCCCCCTAACACACCACACACACACACACACACACACACACACACACACACACACCTCTTTGTATTTTTGTTCTCAGACACACTGTAAATTCATTAATGGACCAAGGCTTTGCCACTAATCTCATACTCTTGTAAGATCTTATAAAGGGTGTGTTTGAGACCAAGCTGTCTAAGCAGGATTCAGGTTTGGGAGGAAATAATTCATCTTCCTCTCAGGTGAAAAAGTTCTGATAGGCTATAGCAATCTGATGGCCATGGCACACTAGAAGTCAGCCTCAGTTCTTAGCACACAGTCTGAGTGGCTTTTTGGAGATGCCTGCAAACCCAAGGCCATGCGCTAGCCTGTGATTTGGTCAGAATGAAACATAAGAGATGATACCTCTGACCACACACAGTTTACTCACCAGAATATCTGGAAATATATAATATGGCTGAGTGATACTGCATTAAAAAGTAGACAAAATACCGTATAGAAATCAAATCTGTAGATAATCCAGAAAGGACATTTTAAATAACACTTTTGCTATTCTTTACTTTTTAAAAAAATGTATTTTTAGTTTATTTCAGAGAGGAAGGGAGTGGGGGAGAGAGAGAAACATCAATGATGAGAATCATTGATCGGCCTCCTTCTGCACACCCCACGCTAGGGATGGAGCCTTGGGCATGTGCCCTCACAAGGAATCTAACTGTGACCTCCTGGTTCATAGGTAGACACCCAACCACAAAGCCATACCAGCTGGGCCCAACTATTGTTTTAATTTTTAATTCCCTCATAACAAATGACGTTGTGCATCTTTCCATATGCTTCTATGCCATCTGCATATCTTTAAACACATTTTTAAACACTTAGATATTATTTAAGTGACCATCAGAGCTGGATTGCAATATTACATTACTTTTTAATTTAAATAATTGATACTCCCCCAAGAAAACATTTAAAGTTTGTGTCTCTGAATTAAATAGATAATATCTCCCATGATTCCTACATTATTGATAGAAGTCTATTTTAAATGATGATTATGCCTATTTAATAAGTTTTTATGGACAGTCTACATAATAATCTTAAATATTTGTACTGTTAGAAACTTCTTCCTTCCACATCCAATAAGGAAGATAATACCTAATAGTATAAATTACCTAACACTTAAGCAGAAGGCTCACGCAAGTCCAGTTAATAACTTTGTCATGCTTTGTGTCTGTGGACAAGTTACTTTATTACGTGAAGCCTCAGTTTCCTCCTCTGTGCAAGAGCGGGGGATGTGGATCCTTGAGAGCTCCTTCTAACACTCTGGTTTTATTCTTTACTCCGCTCAAAGACTCAAACACTGACCTGAAGCTCATCATCACAGTATTCTTTTCTTTGGCTCCTTTCCTCCTCCTATTGCCACACTGAACTCCCTTTGTTTGGTTGTTAGAACTCTTTCCAGACCACTCCTTAAGTACAACATGTAATTCTCCTGGCTTTAATTATCTGGAGATCACTTTCCTTGTTAATTTGCTGTGTTTTAATTTTTTTCATGTCAAATCTAATTAGGAAGAACTTGCTTTGTATGAACGTAATTAAATTTTATCAGGGCAAATTAAGTATAAGCCGATGGCTTTATAGTTTATCTAAAAATCATCCTGGACTGCTTACTAAAATCTAAATTAAATTCCTTTCCATCCCTTCACCAGGAAGACTTCAGGGAAAAAAATTGGATTTGTGATCAATTTCAGTTTTTAAACTACTCTCTTTTTTAAGAGACAGATCTTAGAAGCCAAGAAATTGACCCTGAAAAATAACAAACCACCAAAAGGTCTAACTCAGGATATATTTTGTAATCTCTCTTTTCCTTGCTGCTAAATGTATCCTGTTGCCTTGAAAGAAAGGAATACACCTACCTTATACAGTGAGCAATTTTCTCTCCAGGGGGCATTTTACTCATTCAAGTTCACCATAGGTCAGGCTAAGAGCAGTCCTAATATAATTCATATTTCTTCCCACATTCTTAACTGCTTCAGGATGTATGACTAATTAGAAAAAATATACACAGCAGGCAGAGTATGAGCACATAAAAACCACCTGCAAAGGTTGCCATTGTGTTTAAGTCACGTAGATTGCCCTATGAGTCATTAACTTTCATTAAAAGTCTTCAAAATCCATGTATTAGTAGAGAATGTGTATGAGCGCTTTCAAAAATTCAGGTTATGTCAAGTGACAACAGGAAAGCAGCATTTTCTCCTCACAGGGAGTAGTTTACAAACCTAGGGATTATATACTTATAACCAGAAGAGTAAAACTGTCTCTAATGGGTAAGTATATTGCTTTTCAGTCTCACACAGATCTTGAAACACAGGTCTTGGCTCAGGGACCTGAAGGTGTTCGTTGCTCCTCCCAACACATTATTATTAAATTGATGAATATGAAGTTGCCCCTAGTCTGCCTGGCCAGACATATTCCTGGCCTTGTAGATATTTGAAACCCAATAAATGTTTAGTGTTGAATTAGAAAAAAGTGAGCTTTGAATAAGGGGTTAGGAGGTCTCATCTTAAGTAAAATACAAGACTGAAATCATAAACATGCCCCAACAAACAGGGCAGCTTTATGAGAGGTGGCATGCTTATCTGATCTGCCCACTCCGGGTGGGCCCTAGAACTTGAACTAGAGTAGATCCAGATACTATCAAGTGTAATAATAGCTGGAAGGGTTTTAGATTGGAAATTTATGAAGATGACACATTTAAAATGAAGGAATAATGATGAAGATAGATTACTATGGAGTTAAACATGTGATCCATTGAAAAAGCTTTTCAATAGCATCACACATATATGAACAAAGGAACTGATTCTTTAACAAAAAAATAAAACATCCTTATATGCTTTTTGGATCTAAATTTCTAAGTTTCTAAATTGTTCTATATAGTCTTCAACCTATGCAGGTTCCACAGAAACTCTTATGTGTGTCCAAGTTGTTCTTTTTCCTGGAAAAACAATAATAAAAGCTAACTTTTGTTAATGACTTAGCATACTTGCAGAAGTTCTAAACTCCTATGTGTGTTAACTCATGTTTCTTCTATCAAGGCCTCTATGGCTGTTTTCCAGGACATTTCTGTCTCAGTCTACAACTGCTCAGTGTTAGACTTGAAACGTCGTCTTATCAGGAAGGAGTCGGCTTTCCTTCAGTCTCCACTGGAGTGGGCGGGGAGTTAATGATTGGGAAAGGCTGCTCTGCCTTCATTGCCTTGAAATCTGTGTATTTTTCTTTCCTCCTGCACGCTGACTGCTGGAGTAAACTTCTAGAATGTAACTTCTAGCCTAGAACCAACTTGGAATCGCTTTGTCCATTACACATGAGCATGGATAAATATTACCCTCCTTATGAATGACCAATAGAGCTACCTGCAAAAAATCATGATTGCCATTGCAGAATATTACAATAATCTGTTGTCAATTGTTCATGAATTATTTCATGCCCATTATTTGCACAGGGTTTATATGTGCTTTGTAATAGCTAATATAGCTATACTGATTCATTTTTCACTTACTTCCCACATCTCAGATATATTCTATATAGGTGTGATTCTAAATAACAAAGAGTTCCTCCCTGTCTCTTACTGCAAACCACATTGTTGATGTATAGTTTATTCCCTTTAGAAGGATTCTACACTTGGCATTAGGGGGTCTCAATTTAGCTCTTCAGCATCTAATTCAGAAATAATATAATTATTAGTAGTTTAAAATGAGTTGAGTCTTCTACACTAAGTGCTCGATAATCATTATCTTCCTTAATCCTCACAACACTCTTATGAAAAAGGTACTATTCTTTATCCCATTTGACATATGATCTAAGTCTGCTTTGATGATATTAAATAATTCAACAATTAAGAGTTTGAAAGCAGGTCTGTTAATTCTGGAATCTGGTCTTCACCATTACAGCTGTGTCTTACACATAGTGTTCATGCTAACAAAACAAATCAATTTATTTGTTGGGTGAAGACAGACCCTACCATTCTTTCTCTCTAGTCATGTAAAATGAGTAAGGAGGAAAATGGGGAGAAACACAAGAAATCCTGTGCAGCAGCAGCAGCAGCAGCAGAGCACCCCAAAGTTTTCCAGGGTGTGTATAGACCTGGAAATGTTGCTTTGAGCCAAGTGTAGTTGGAGTTTCAATACCTAGAAGACACTCAATAAAACATTGAATTGAATCTAAATATGTTCACCAGGACAGCTAGCCTCAGAATGAAGGGAAAGGTAACAGAATAACCTAACCATTGGATTATCATGTCAAGGTCTGCAATTTGCTTTTGAAGTCCAAACATAGAGCCTGTGAAGTAGCTAATGGTAGTGCCACTGAGCTGCTGTTACTCATGGGGTTTAGACATGCTACCATCTTACCGTGGCATAGTATCCTATTTTTCTTCCAGTCTTCACAGTCACCCATGATAGAGGTAGGACAGATACTATTTTTCGCCTTAAGAATAAACACTGTGTTTAGTAGTAAACACATTTAATAATGTATGGCAGATAAATGGAACTGGATGGAGACTTGATTTGGGATGGAGAACACAGGATGCTGTGTATACTAGTAGAAGATGTGTTGTGGAATTGTGAACCTGAAACCTACATAATTTTTGTTAACTAGTGTCATCCAGTAAATTAAATATGAATGAAGAAAATGAGTGGCAGAGATTTGATTCTAATAATTTTGAAAATTGAAAACTTGCCACGGAGCAAGTTCAGGAAAATTAACGCTGGTGAGCCTTTTATTATTACTTTTAAATATATTTTTATTGCTTTCAAAGGAGGGAGAAAGAGAGAGAGAGAGAGAGAGAGAGAGAGAGAGAGAGAGAGAGAGAGACATCAATGATGAGAAAAAATCATTGATCAGCTGTCTTCTGCAGGCTCCACACTGGGGATTGAGCCCACAACCCAGGCATGTATCCTTGACTGGAATCGAACCTGGGACCCTTTAGTTCACAGGCCTGTAATCTACCCGCTGAGCTAAATCGGCCAGGCTGGTGAACCTTTTCAATCTTGCAGATATACATACAGATGCAGACTCATCCTATATAATAAAAGAGAAACATGTAAATTTGACTGTACCTTCACTCCTGATTGGCTATGCTACCAGCCAATCAGGAGCGGTGGTGGGGCCAAGTGGTGCAAGCGCAGGGCCCTGGGGGTGGAGAAGAAATGGTGGTGGTGGAGAGTGCCCAGCCCCCGGGCACTGTGAAGTGGCAGCGAGCGCCCAGCCCCCGGGGCTGGGTGGTCACAGGCAGCCGGGGCTGAGCCGAGCAGGGCGATGGCTGGGTGACCAAGGCCTAAAGCCTTGTCAGAGGCTTTAGGCCTTGGGCAGGCTGGGGGTGAGCCATCAGTTGGATATTCCCTGGGGGCTCCCAGTATATGAGAGGGGGCAGGTTGGGTTGAGGGACCACCCACCCCCAGTGCTGGGCGCTCGCTGCCACCTAGTCTTAAAATCAAGAGGAACTTGTTCCTGGAAGGTCTGTGTCCTTTTTTGTTAGATAGTTGTTCTCGGGATTCTGGGATCAGAGGCCAGGTTATGACAAGAGAGACTTGCAAGTGTCATCCTTCCTCTACCTGCCTTTCCTCCTACTGCAGGTGAGGCTGTGATGGGGAGTTGGCCTGGGGCTTGTATTCTGCTGCCTGGACTCATAGTATACTATGAGTATACTCATAGTTATGTGTCAGTTAAGACTGAGCAATTAGGATTTTGAGAAATAGGGGAACAAGTGTTATGTCTTACAAGCTATTGTGGTCAAATTCCACACGAGTGCGTGCTGATGGGTAGATAGGCTCTTATCTTAAGGAAAGATAGTATTACTGCCAATTATTCTGGTTTAAATAAAACAAGTATGGCTTCTTTTAAAACAAGAACAAGAGGAACAACATTAAATAGTTGGGCCTAGAGTAGAGTTTGGAGGTGCTTAGAACTCACTGATGGGGCAGAGCGGGGCTCCACAATTCCAGAAGCTGTGGGAGCCCATCAGGAACTCTGCGGTCTACCTGAGTCTGTGGGTCTTAAAAGTAGCCACCACTGATAACAGCTGTTGGTTACTCTGCATTAGACTCTGGTTATTTCCTGGTCTTCAGTGAAGTCTTACTAAAGTCACAAACTGGTATCACTGGTGCTGCAGAGAATTGGCAAAGGCAGAGAGCCCTTTCTGGGGCTGAAGAGGAGGTGTCAGTTGTGATCACCTCACTCAGACAGGCCTACCCCAGTGTCTGCAGGCTTGGGCAGGATTACAAAGGAGATGGGCCTAGAGCCAAATATTTAAACATTCTGAATTAAACTACCTAATTGCCTAGAACAGGTCTCATCTTCTTCCTTTGCCAAGTCTACCTTCATAATGACCTGGTAGGCCAATTCAAATTCAGAATTTTTTCTCCCCTCCTCTGCCCACTGCCCACCCCTCATCCCCTTCTCTTCCCAAGATGGCTCTGCTCCATATGAGGAAGGGTTTTGTTCATTCATGAGTGAATATCTCCAACCATACTTTTAGTCTACATACATACTCTCACAGCAAACAACCACCCTACGTTGGTCTGTTATCTGTAGGGTATGTACTCTTGAGTGTTCTAGCTTCAGGATGAAGGCCCCAGGGAGGAAGCCTGACGTCCTTCTGGGCTGAAGATTCTTGAGTCCTGGAGACCCAGAGAATGATCTAGAGTGACAAGTAGACCCAGGGGGTTCTCCACCCCAGGAGGTGGGGCATGGCTGGAGGAAAGTCAGAGCAGCCCGTCTTGCCCAGTTCCAAGAGCAGAAATCCAGTAGAGACCAGTCCTCTCAAATGAAGAATGGCTATCTCATAAGTGTCACCCCAGCAGAACCAACAGTAGAGTAAAAAAGAGAGAAGATCAGAACAGAATAAACTAAAAAAGACTCTGCCAGGGATCAAAGACCCCTAAGGAACTTTCAGAAATAGCTGGGGTGATATCGAGAGGGGCTCATTTCAAGCAAATCAACCATTAGAAGGTTCAACTGTAAAATTGTAATTTAGAAATCTGAGGATGCATATTTTGAGTTGGAGTACATAGGAATAGGTTACATTGCATTTCCCAGAGAGGAGAAAATAGTCCACAAGGGGCTAAGAGGCTTGTCCACAATCATATTTCTATTGCACAGCAGTGTTAAGCATTCCGATGATAAATCCAGTGCTCTCTCTTTCAAATATATGCTGAAGAAGCAACCAGAAGAGTTAAAGGGAGTTTGGGGCAAGTCTGTTATCAAAGCCTCTGCACTGCATTTCATTCATCCCTGGATGCAAGGAAGAATCCTTGCTTCATTGATTTTTCTCAGTAGGCCTTCCCACCTCACTGATTTTTGCTGCTGAGTGAATTGGCTTTCTGTTGTTGGATGTGTCTTATTTCCTTTTGATTCCCATTACTCAGTTTTCTATACTGTACACATGTATAATTTTACTGCTACCACAGTGGATTTCTACTTTGAGTCAACAACATTCATCCACTTCCCCAGTATGGGATTATTAACCTTACCCAGAAACTGTTTGCCTCATTCTTATGACTTGGGGATTTTTCTGGCCATTTTTAATGCCGTTTTGATCACATTGTGTGGTTAGTCTTAAAACCCTGGGTTTCAACTGATACTTTTAAAAAGGAGCCAAGAATGGATGCTACCTATGAAGCACCCAAATTGTACTGGGGGCCTTTATTCCCGTAGCAATCCTCTGTGACAAAACAACGAAAATAATGACTCACCTCTATTGAGTACCAACTGTGCCTGGCTAAGCTCTGCCTATCTATTTGGTAATTTGCTACCATAGCCTCTTCAGGGAAGATGGATTGCTCCCATGGCAGAAGGGAGCAACTGGCGGAGAGCATTACATGAACTGCTTAAGACCGGTAATGGTGAAGCGAGGGTTTCAGCCCCAGTCTGAGTCACTGCATGTTCTTTTTATTATGTTCTGTTCCTCCCATATTTTGTAATATAGTAACTTAGGGTGCATGCTTTTTTTCCAAGAGAAATAAATCATTATTTATAGTTATTATTCTCTGACCCATAAAATGTGATTGTCCTGGAAATGTTAGAGCTAGAGGGAACGTTAGAAGGAGCAGCTAGGCTGATAACTCTCTTTTTGTGGTTAGGAAACTGAAGTTTGGACACATTAGGTGGTTTGCAGAGGTTTTGCAGTGAGTTGTATATAAACCTAAACCCTTATTTTACAAATTCTTATTTCCAAATTCTTTTGTTTGCTTGCTTGCTTCCAGAAACATTGTTAGGGGCCTATAAGAACCTAATTTACCAATGCTGGGAATGTAAAAGCATAATGTTCTCTGAATCATCATTTTTTAAAATCTCTCCTTTTTAACAATGAAACCCAATATTCTCTGAATGACTGTAAAAACTTTGAGTTACCAGTTCTTCACTAAAAATTCAGGAACTGAAGAAAAATCTGTATACAGATGGAGTGTCACTTTTCAAGAGGTTAATAAAAAGTAATACTGCTATTATCAAAAGACTGATGAAATCTGGAATATTTTTAAAGGAACAGTACTTGGGCTTTAAAAGAAAAGCTTTATTGTATTACTATTACATTTATAGCCATATAATTGCCCCATGAATTTATTGCTGAAATGAATTATGGTACCTGCTGTGATTTATGAAACAAGACATAAAGTGTGGCAGAATTTCCTTAGCTTTGCTAACAGAAGGCCCATTGCCCTGGCTCCAATAGTGATAAGCTCAAATAAAATGGCATATTAACCATGGGTCAGAAGGCCAAACAGCAACAAAACAAATGTACTATAATCTAGAAACTAGATTATAGAGTGAATTAACATCGATCAGTAGTTCAGCCTTGATTGCCAACTATCCTGATATTTCTACCACATCATTATCAGGAAATAATTACTATGTCAAAGAGAAAGGGCAGGGAATGCTCTATCCTTGCCTGTCCTGAGGGTGAATGTACCATAAGGAATTTAATATGGGACTAAAAGGATTAAGTTCAGAAGAAAAGCAGCTCATGAAGAAAAGGATATGCACAGGACCACACACATTTTCAAAGTGGTATCATTTATTATTCAGTGTTGCACAGGCATGATATTGGAATTTTTACATGTCAGGAGCCAGAAAAAGGTGAAATCAATAGCTAGCTGCTGTATTCAGCTTATCACGTGCCTGGTAACAGAAGCAGTAAAACTGATGTTAAGTAGTTTCCCTACCTACCCATCTACTGACTCACTTCTCTACATTTCTGTCTATCTGCTTGCTGTATGCAGTGTATAACTGTATGAGCAGCACCACAGCCCAGTATTGATTCAATTAATATAACAGCAGTTTTGTTATTATAAGACTGCTTACATTTTTTAAAGTCTGGCTAACTCAACTAGGAAGTCCCCAAAGCAATTTTTTCACATTTTTATGCCATTTTTTTCACTTTGAAAAGACTTGTAATCTTTCTCTCTCAGAAGCATAACAAATATTATATTCTATAGATATATGTGTCATTTTCTGGAGATATTAATAACCAAAAGTAATGGCAAGTCTTTTATTTAATAAAAACAGTACAATATCTTGACTTGAGCCAAATATAGTTGTGTGGTCTGAAGCTTTGGAGAAATTACAATCCTAAAATACCACTTATTCGGATTAATTATAAGAAAAGAATATCTCAGTGTAAAGCAGTGCAGAGTCCTAAACTAGAAATATGTCAAGGGGCGGCACTTTAGCTGTCTGAGAAAAGGCATGCATTAGATGACACCTCACAGTATGAGCCACCCACCGTGAACTCGGTACCTGCCTACTCTCAGACCCCCACCTTCCTGATGTCACAGTGGGGGAGTCTTCCCTTCTCCTAGGGCCAACTCCTTCCATGTGTCCAGTGAATCATGGAACTTCTGTGGAACTTTGCAATGTTAATTTCCTCCTCTCTCCCCACCTATCCTCAAACTCTTTCCCTTCATACAATTCTTCCCCTCAACTTTCAACACACCCAACTCTTTTCCCTCTTAAAACACGCACACAGAGAGCACTCTCTTATCCTTTTTTCGCAGAGCCAAGCTTTGTGAGCTTTGCTTCCTCAATTTTCTCATTTCCCATTCATTCCCTTCCTTTTAGAAAAGATATTAAAGCATTTTAAATATGTGTGCACTTCAAGCGGCTCCAGTCTGAATCCCATTCTGCCTAACTACTCTCGCCGAAGTCCTCAGTGACCTTCGTGTTGCTACTGCCAGTGGCCATGTTCAATCTGTATCTTATTTAACATCTCAGCAGTCAACACTGGCAAGTACTCCCCGCCCCTGGCTAATGTGCTACCCTCCTCTCTGGCTTTACTCTGTCATCCCTACCATTCCCTCCTAATCTCTTCCGCGTCTACCCCAGGTTTAAGTAATGCAACTCTTCAGGAAACTGTTTGAAAGTGAGCTTCTTTTCTTTTTCGTAACACTGATTTCCCAGGCAATTTCAATCACTCCTCTCGGTTATATACCACTTGTGTACAGACAACTCCCAGCACGTGTACCCAGCCCAAACCAAGATTCCAAAATCCAGATGGATATATCCAATTGACAGTTCAACACCTCCACTTAGATATGGCATAGGCAACTGAAATTCCTTATGTCTAAAAATGTTTGAACCACATTTTTCCACCCAAATCTCCTTTCTGCCAGTGTTTCTTATTGAAGAGTACATCACATATGCCCTACTACTCTTAGCAAAAACCAGGGAACAAGGTTGAACCAAAACACAGACTATAGCAAACCATCCGTTCAACATTTATTTAGTGGGTGTGTTGGATTCCTACAGCTACCATAACAATTTACAACAAACTGGAGGCTCAGAAATAACAGAAATTTATTCTCTCATAGTCCAGGAAGCTAGAGGTCTGAAGTCAAGCTGTCAGTAGGGCCAAGCTTCCTTTGAAAGCTCCAGGGAGCCAACTGTCCTTGTCTCCTCCAGCTTCTGGTGGCCCCAGGCATTCCTTGGCTCAGAGGCTGCATGCGGAATCTCTGCTCTGCCTTGCAGGGTCCTCCCTTTGTCTCTGCTCTTCTGACAAGGACACCAGTCATGGGACTTAGGGCCCACTCTAAACCTAGGATGATTTCATCTTGAGATCCTTAACTAATTACATCTGCAAAGACCCTGCTTCCAAATAAAGTCACATTCTGAAGTCCTGGGTGGACATGAATCTATGGGAACACAAATTCAACTTGCTTCCAGGCGAGTGGAGAGAAACACACTTAATAATTTAAAAAATAAATAAAAAAAAATAAAAACATTCACTTCCACTGGTCAAAGCAAGAGACTATTCTGGAGGAAATGACAAAACTCTTTTGATTTTTCTGCAGTTTTTGTTCTCCCCAGCTGTTTAATTTGTTCTCTCTTTGTTCCAAACTTAACACTGTATTGTTTGGTATACAAAAGGATTTTTAAATTTTGATAATTTTTAAAATAACCCCCCAAAACTAGTTTATTCCCAGTAAATAGCATTAGGTCTAATGGGTTTCAAGATTTTAACTAATTTTTAGCTGACTGACCTGAAGACTTGTTCAGAGAGAGGCCCTCACTGGTGGGGAGAGCATTGTTGTTGTTCGGTTTCCACTCATGGGCACTGTGCACTTCAGCACTGTGTACAGGGCCTGCATCGATAGTCCACCAAGTGCCCTGGTGGAGTTGTGATGCCTTTGAAAGATCGGCATTTTGACAGCTGTCTTACTCTGGACCCCACAGAACTCTGTAGCTTCATCTCTCACCTTGTTTGTTCCTTGGCAATGTCAAATTCTCTCTAACCTACCTCAGGGCCTTTCCACAGACTATTCTCTTTACCTGGTATATTACTTAAGAATTTAAAGGCACAGGTTTTGAAGTCAAGAAAACCTGCATTTGCGATCCTACTCTATTGTTTATGACCTTTTTCTATGCCTCATTTTCTGTATCAACAAATGTGAATGAAAATAACATTCCCATGATTGCTGTAAAGATCAAATAACGAAATGAATTTCATTTTTTTCTAAGTTACATGGCACTGTTTAAGTCCTAGTTATAATCATTATAATTATTATAATACCAGTATCCAGTTGGAGTCCTTGAATCTCACTATAAAGTACAATGTTAAATACACAGATCTGCCTCAATATGTAAGTGCTGTTGTAAAACTCTATTTCTTTTATAGATTGTGTCTATATTTCTATTATAATAATATGTCAAACATGTCTCAGTCAGCCTCTATTTGAGTTAAGATCCAAATAGAAGTTTCATTGCATATGTGGGAAAGAAGGTGATTTTCTATACAGTTTGTGTGTGTGTGTGTGTGTGTGTGTGTGTGTGTGTGTGCGCGCGTGCAACAGGATGACCAGTTCATCTCGGTTCACCCAGAACCTTTCTGGATTTAGCACTTAAAGATCCATATTCTGAAGACCCACTCAGTTACTTAATGCCACAGAATCACCTTTCCTACGGTTTGTCCCAGAACAGGGCAGAGGCAAGTCTGCTGCTCCAGTGGCCACCATGAGAACTGAGGGAGAGGCCTACTGTGGAGGTTCTTAGGGGAAAGGCAACCCCCCTACCAGTGTCACATCTAGTCATGAGTTTTCATGTCCACTCTGGCCAGACAGAGCCCAAGGGATTTTAGGTCTGGTGCTCAGCTTCCTCAGTTCTCACCCACAGCCATCTATCTGCTAGGCAGTTACTACCATGTCATGGACCCAGAACCACCATCTTTCCAACTCCTCCCTCTGCCCAGTGTCTTCCCTCTCCAGAGGAGCATCTCCCCTTTGAATAAAATAAGGTTTCTCCCAGGATATCTTCCCTTTTTAGGAAGCTAACTCAGTGATTGGCTGCTAATTTCCTGTCTCCCATCTTATTACCACTTATTGTTCACCCATCTCCTAAGCAAAAGAGAAGAACAAAGGCCTTCTCGGCTTAATGCCTGGCTGGTGTACCTTTTGGTAGGGTTCACATTATATCATAAGCAAATTATTGACAGGAAAACAGGAAGCATGGCTACAAGAAGACATGGGGTCTCCTTACCCCTGGAGGGATGACCAACCGCAGGTATTTATAACAAAGGAGCCAGGCTGTAGTCATATAATATTTTACAGTGAAGACATAGGATTCTTCTGCTCCTTCTGGTCATAAACAGCCTTAGCTGGGGTCCAAGTACTGATTGCTTTACACTGAAATGTCCTGGTGGGATTGAGTAGCCTCTTAGCAGGGCTCCGGAGTCTCTGACTTAAACAGTACTGTGCTCTTGTCTTAGTTTCTTACATCTTGTCAGAAGTCAGCAGCAATTAATCTGATGCTATCTGTGGCTGCTGGTTGCTTGTTTGCCATCATCCACAGCTTGAACCATCCCTTTGTTTATTTTGGTTCTCTGTAAAGGCCCTCTTTGTAGTCTTAAGCACTGTAAGTAGATGGAGTGGAACCAGGAGTTAATGTGTAAAGTTTTTCATCTTTGGAGAGTTTTGTTTCAAACTAACTCCGGGTCACATGTGCACCGAGTTCAGTTTTTGTTTGGATAGAATGCTTCAGCTTGGAAAGAAAGAACAGGAAGTGGTACATTCCAGCCCACAGGCAGCAGCTTCTGCTTGTCAAGCCTTTCTCGACAATAAGGTCAGAGACATTTAGTAAGGGCAGCTCTGGGAAGTAATTTACAAATTATGCTCAGAGCAACAACAAAAAAGGTTTATTATTAAACTGGAAATGCGATGAGCACACTAGCAGAAACAAGGTTGTAAAATGAGTTCACCTCCAATCCAAGTATCATAAGACTGTGCCAATTAAAGAGAGAGGCACTTTAGGTGGGAGGGAAACCAAGGCCGTAATTAGAATCATGCTCCCTGCAAATCAACTCGGTGGGCATGGGCGCGGCCGAGGAAAAACGACAACTGCTGTCCAGGTTGTGAAGGGTGGCCGCCAGAAGACAGGAGCGAAGAGCAGCTTTTAAGAACACAGTGAAGCACATTCAAGTTTCACGCATGAAGGGACCGTGGAAGACAAGCGCAGCTATCAAAGAGGTGGTGCTTTCTGAATGAGGAACTAGACAGACACCGAAAAGCACGGTTGCAGCCGTCACAGATGGATCCTGGCAGTGCATACTTTCAGGCTAGGAGAAAATGAGTGGCCACCTTCTAGTCTTTCCTGAAGTCTGGGATTAAAAATTTCTTGGCATTAACAAACTGTTTCCTGTTTCTTTCATCACTGAGGATGTCCCAGGGTCATTCCTCCAGGGGTAAGGAGACACTAGAGGTTCAGCCCGGCTGAACCATGGGTTGCCATTCTCATAAGCCTGACCCTTTTCCTGAATTGAGAAGAGGCAGTGCTACCATTGGAGAAGAGACACAAATACCATAGTGTCATGATGATGAGTGCCTGGTTGACTTGGCGTGGCGCAGTTGTTAGTTATGCCATTTGATAGCCAGACTGTCAACATCTTCAAAGAGAAAAGATGGTATGTTCTTATCGTCAGCATACGTCATCATCCTAAAATGCCACAAAGAACCTGCGTGTACCTGAATCATACGTTCTAACCAGGCCATAAATCATTCACAGGCTAAAAAATGGAAGCTGTCAAGTTCATTACAAAGCACAATTGCTTGAGAAAATAATGAACATTTATTGATGCTCTTTAAAAAAATAAAAACAACAAGAAGGGATAGTCTGTAAAATGAGACTATTTGTAGATTCAAAATTTCCCAGGTCACCCTTTACTTGTTATGCTCAAAAGATGGGAAGCTGTTTTTAAAAGCACACAATCTCTGTCTAGTCTCCCAGCACATTGCTTTGTTATTAGGAATGCCATTTGTGTTTGAGCTAGGAGGAAATCCAATGTCAAATGAAAGGGGTTTCTCCTTTTCATGAATTAGTCTTTCTTTTGCCATGCCATCAAAAAAGTGAGGACACTGCTAATTTCCCAAATCTTTTGCAGGCTGGCAGCAAATGATTCAAGCAGATCACTGGATGCCTTTATCTCCCAGTGACTCATGCTGATGAGAGCCAGCTTTATGGGTTTGAAACCCAGCTAAGTTCTCACTGCCTCCTTTGTCTTTCACATAGCACAGCTAGCTTAAAGTGAATTTAAATTGTTTTTGACCTATACAACTTGTTATTAGTTATTTCCCATACAGTTTTATCTGCCTGCTTGGTTGGAACTAAGTATTATGCTGACATTTTCTTTGCAACCTAAAATATAATCTTGACATAATTCTGAAAAATGATAACTCTGTGGTATGTCCCCAAAGCATAGGATATCTGTTTCATTTTTAAAAGGGAAAAGGCATTAACTTATTTCCCATCTTCTCTAACTGAACTTTTAAAAGATTATGATATGAAAGGAAGTGCAGTTAATAATCTAGCATTGTAGAAGATAATCTTATCTATCTAAAATTAATCTGAGAAAATGGCAAAGAAGGGATTCAGTCAGGCGGTTTTGTTAAAATAAACTCCAAAACATTTTCTCAAACAAGGTAAAATCATCTCTATCTTTATTAGAAGAGAAAAAAATAATTTCATATTAAGACTATGTGTCTCCTTTTATTAGGAAGATTCAAAGATTTGGAATCTTCAGTTGGAGTTACTAATTAGCAATATTTTTCTCCTAACTCAAAACTTGCTTCCTCTGAGTAAGTTTCTAAAGAGACAACAATCCTGCTGACTAAAACTACACAGAATTTTCAAATGGTCTTACAGATCAATGTCATCTTAAGTAATTTTCCTAATGTGTTTGATAATATCATGTTTCAAGAGTAAGCAAGCCATGTGAAGTTAGAAGTCACCCAATCCTTTCATTTATTAGATCAAAATCAAATTCAACAGAAAAGCCATAAAGATAAGCACAATCAACTTGTTAAGCTGTCATTACACCCAGAAACTGGCTCACCCAAACAGGTTATGTGACCCATAAAAGCAAGCGATATTTCTCATCCCTTTTGGTGAATATCAATACTTCCTGCTGTCACTTACAGCTTAAAACAAATAACAAATATTAACATTTAATTACTGCTGACACTTGTCAAGGCCCTGCATTTGAGACTGCAATAGTAATAAATGTACCCTTTATTTTAGAAAAAAAATTTTTTTAGAGAGGGAGGAAAGGAGAGAGAGAAACATTGATAGAAACATTGATCAATTGCCTCATGCTCTAACCTGGGCTCAAACTGACAGCCTTCTTTTGGTCCACAAGCAACGCTCCAACCAACTGAGCTACACCCGGCCAGGGCTCTTCACTAAAAAAAAATTGAAATGACATATTCAACACTTTCAATGTATAGTTTGTTGAAACTAAAACATTAAAAATGGCCGTAAGAGTCAAATTAAACAAGCTATGTTTCAGCAAAAAGAGTGAGGGGTTTGAGAGTACTTAAACTGAGACAAAAACTGATTTAGGTTTCATCTAAATTCACCTATTTACCAATTGTATAACCTCAAGCAAGTTGCTTATTCCCTCTGAGCCTTGGTATCCACACATTAAAAACGGGATCATGGACCTTATTTCAGAATGTGATTTTGTAAGGTAAGTAAGAGAACGTCTAGGAAGCATCTACTGCATTACTAATGCATAGAGGGCATTCAAGTTGCTAGTAGAACTCTTTTTGTAGAACCCCGATAGTTTTTAAGAGAACTTGTTTCATTATACTGGTTGATGTTCTCAAACTGAATATCTTTGTAAAATAGAAATAAACTGCTTCTGGGAATTCAATGATTCTGACAGGAGGTCTCATGGAATGTCATCAGGATTGGCATCACACCATTCAAAGATCCCCAGGAACCAGAGATGGTGCTATGGTGCCCCTCAGGGCTGGGGAACAAGGAATTCACTTAAACCACTCTGTTTTTCTTATGCTCCAGTTTCTTTGCATAAATTAGCTTTTAGTCAACCATATTGGGGCAGCATAAAATTAAACAGATGCACTAATGAGGAAAAAAAGTAACGTGAGATGACAACATTTAGTCACTGAAGTTCTGCAAAACAGGATGTTCTTTCCACACCACCTCTTCCTCTCATTCACTAAAGATGACGAGTTACTGCAGTTTGGTGCTTGGCAATTATCATCCCAGAAGGAACTTGGCATGTCTATGAACTAGAGGTGTGTGTTGAACTTGCTTTCCTTTCCTTTTTTTTTTTTTTTTTTTTTTAGAGATTCCCAGGGGAATAGCAGAGAATATGTAAATGTAACTTTCTATAACATATAGCTTAAATTCCTTGAAGAGTGAAAACTTAAAAGAACAATAATGATAAAATTTCTTTGTAAGAGTTGTAATTACTAAGGTATCTTAAATAGATTGGGAAGAAATCATAAAGAACTAAAAGATCTAGCAATGATAAATCAGGAGGTAGTGGTACCAGGAGTAAAGGACACTTCAATATCCAATCAGCATAACCTTCATACGGTCAACTACCATTTGCCAAGTGGTTATTATGTGCAAGGTACTATGGGAGCCACCTGGAAGCCACTAATATAAAACAGTCTGACTTTAGAATCTATAATGGTGGAGATAGACACAATAAAAATTAATAATTTTATAATGTTCTAAAGCACAGTACCATTTGTGGGCATAGTGTTGTAATGAATGAAGAGTTCATAGTCTTGCTTTGGAGGTATCAGAGAAGGATTCCTGGCAGATATAACACCATTTCTAAGCCTTAAAGGATTAGTAGAAACTAGCCATTTGTAATGAATGGGGAAAAAGGCCATTCCGAAAATGAGAGACCATGCGAAAAAAAGTCTGGATGATAAGAAACCCCATGAGCAGAGAACAACAAACAAATCCATACAGAATCTTGGAGTGTGCCAGCGAGTAGCGAGAAAAAACAGTAGGATGCAGTTTGTGGAGGATCTGATAGAATAAGAAAAGTATGGGTGATGAAGAGTTGAAGAGAATTAACCAAGGGAGCAATACGGGTTAAATTTGCATTTTTTAGTGGTTCTTCAGATAGTATCATAGAGGAGAGATTTGAGAGGGAAAGAGAAACAGAGGGAGAAAGAACCACCAAAACTATTGCATTAATCCAAGTAAGAAACGATAAAGACTAGAACTAAGGCTATGGTAGTAGGAATGGAAAAAAATGGATTCATTAAATAAAATTTGGGGGCAAATCAAGCCAGTGTGGACAAGTGATAAGCATGTAGAGTGAATTGCTAGATTTCTAACTTGGGTAACTGAAAGTTTGGTGAAGACACTGACAGAAAGAGAATACTCTAAGAGTAGTCAATGAAAGGAAAGATAAAAATTCACCAACAATTTCATTGGAGAGGCCAGTGAACTGTATCAGTGACAGTAATAAACAGAAAACTAGATAAGGAAATCTAAAGCTTGAGGGAGAGTAGGGACTGTATATACCTGTGGGAATCATTAGCAAATAGGATTGGTTCAATCAAAAGGGGGCAGTTTACTCAGGCGAAGGCTATAGAGTGAGAAGAGTGTCTGACAGAGAACATACCCAGGGCTATGGCAATAGTTATTGTGTGGGTAGAAGAAATGCCAGAAAAGGGGTGGTCAGGATGATACAAAATAGCTGGTGAGATACAGTTTCATGGGTTTTATAGGAAAAGAGAATTTTGAGAAACAGAGAAGAACCCACAGCACCAAATGTTGCAGAGGCTGGGCAAAATATGGGCCAACAGCATCTGCTGGATTTAGTAGTTAGTAAAGGCATTGGTGACTGAGGAGAGGTGAGATGCAGAGGGCTGAGGAGTCAACGGGAGGGAAGCAAGTGGAGAAACTTTCTTGGAAAAGATTAAATACCCCCCAATTTTCCTGTGGTACCAGGAAAACTGGAGGTGGGGTAGGTATTTCCATACTATTTGTAAAAAAAAAAAAAAAAGGAATTCACTGGCGTATATTCATAGATTAAGAGGAACTTGAAAAGATCAATTTTCTTTGATAAATCAGATCCAGCATATTATGGATTAATAAAATCTGAAAGCACTTTAAAATTTTATTTAAAACTATAATTCCTCCACTCCCCCCACCCACCCACCACCAAATCTTTCATCTATATGCCTGGTGACCTTCAGTTTGGACTGATTGTGCTTTTCCTGGCTTTTTCAGCCAACATTTCTACTGGCACCACTAATAAGCCATGAATGCAAGCAACATAATGAAGAAGGAAATAGAAGGGGGGAAACAAGGCCCTGAAAAATTCAGACTGGAAAATCACCTTCTGAAGGGGTCCAGGTTGGCTGGTCACACACTGAGTCATGCCAAGTTGGCTGTGCTCCTTTGAAATGTATCCAAGCTCCATCTCAAATGCTAAACACTGCAGAACCCTAAAAAAAAAGAGTCCTATGCTATAAAGTATGGGCTTGGTCCACTTTCAGGCTTGTTATTTTCCAGAGAGAAACCATGGTATCTGTAAGTGGTGGCATGAAAGCAATTACTTAATTATCTTATTTCCCAGCAGTAGATGACATCTAACAATCACTGTTTGGCTGCATACCTTTCAGTGTCATCCCTCCTCTGTGAACACCCAGGGTGGTGAAATCCAGGGCATGCTGACAACACTGCTGGGTGTGTTGTACTGACTTTGGCTGGCCCAGGAGCTCTGCCCAGTTTCAGGTGGCAGACTCTTCTTGATCATACTGTGATGGTAATATCAGGGCAAGATCAACACAGAAAGTAAAATTTATTTTCCCTGCTTATCTCTAGTTATTTCACATGTTTTGCATAATTCTTTAACAATAAACCCTACGGACCTGTTGCATTTGGGACACAGCCTTGAAGTTGAAAAACGTTATTAGGTATAATAACCTGCCTTAGATTCTTTGGGGGGAAAGGCGGAGTATTTATACACTTTAAAAAGAGCCAGTAGCGCTCTAGGGTGGATACAGAATTCAGTCCATGACAAAGTCAGTGACAAATGAAAATACAGTGAGCAAACTGAAGAGAAGACATAACATCAGGCTGCAAATGTTGCTTTCCAGGTGGTTTCCAGGAGTGGGTGGCAGTTTCTTGTTTTTGAAAGATAATTCTGGAGATTAAGGATCCCAGCCAGAGTGCTGAAGATGCGTTTAGACAGGGAAGATGCATTTAGACAGTGAGGAAATACTGAATGCATACCTGTGAGCATCAACACATCAATAAGGGACCTGTTTGGGGTCCTCACCTGTCAAAACTTTGACTCAATTATGTCAGTGAATTTCACCAGGCATCCCATCTTCTTCCCCACAAAAGCCCACCGAAATACTCTAATGCAGCCTGAAGTTAGCCAGGATTTGTTTGAATCATGATTTACATATAAAGTAGCAGGTTTTCTTTACTTAAACCCCTCAAGGCTATTGAGAAAAGGTGAACGAGCTGAGAAACATTTGAGTTGCTTCCTAGATTCTGGTAACATGGCTAAGGTGAGATGAAGTTACAGCTCTCTTGGGGTTCCGAGCTACTGATTTCATAGCTGACAATGGTAGCTGAGGGGTACAATAGCTAGGTGAAATATTGGATACTTGCAAAGGGTTCCAAAAGCTCACTCCTGGGAATTTAATGATTTCGGCTTCCAAGTTCTGGGAGGATGTGGCTGTTTCTTAGGCTTAATGTTGGAGCTACTTTGTTGCCGTAGGAATTAAAACACTGTTTCACATCAAGTCACATTCATTTTGGATCATAGCCCCAGAAAAACTAATCAATAAATCATTACTAAGAAGAGATAATTACATTTTAAAAAATTGTCGTTGCTTATTGACAAAATAAGAAACCGGAGCACCAGGTTCCTCAGACCTCATTTATTCCTTTTCTAGAAAGCTATAAGACAACAAAAGACATAGGTCTAGAATTTATAACACTTAAGCTTAAATTTTTAAAATCATCTAGAATCATTTAAACAGCTATCTTTTTCAGTACTGAGATAGTAAGTTTTTGGAAACTGAGAACATTTTCTCTGTTTGCAGGACCTAATTATATGTTGGTACATAGTAGGTGCTAAATTAAAACATTTTAAATTTCAAAATCTAAATTGAAACATTTTGCCTAAGTCAGAGAGAACTAGAAAACAAAGGACCGTTGTCCTTAAGACGTTTTTCTTTGGGAAGGTAAGAGAAGAGTGGAACATTTTCTTGAGGGTGGTACATTTTCTTGATGGTCCTTTTTTGAGGTGGGAGAAAGAATAAATCTTGACTGACTACCTGGGGGGAAAAAAGAAAACATTATATTTAAAAAATGTAGGTTGAGATTCCTAGCCTTTATTAAGGGCCTATATTATATACAAGAACCCTCAGTTTACATGCTACAGAATTACTAGGCCATGTGGCATACATGTGGGTGCTCATGTATGACAGACTTGCCAAATCATTCTAACTGTGATCTGCTCCCACTGTAATGAATACCCTGTCCCTGCTCTTTTCAAGCTGCTAGCTCATTGTTATTCCCCATGATGTCAGCGACACCTCTCCTCCCACCCCAGTCCCAGTCCTCAAATATAAGTCATGACTATCATTTCCCTAATAAAAAAAAAAAGACTGAACTAGTACAGGAGACAATATATACCTGGCTATGTAGGGTTTTGCTTTTTAAGCACCCAGAGCAAATTAAATAACACATTAGCAGGGGGGAAAATCTGGTCTTCGATCACACTATTGTTTCTAAAAATGTGAAATTTCAGTATGGTGCCAAACCAAACAATGACTAAATAAGAAGAAGCCAATAAAACATGAAAGATCCCAGAAGGTTGGATAACACTGAGAGCCTGAGGTTTTGCTAAGCATGTGCCTAAAGGCTTCTGGCCATCAACTTCTTATGCCTGTTATTCAAGACTAGTACATTCACAACATTAAAGTGTGTGTGTGTATGTGTGTGTGTGTGTAAAGAACTTCTTTACTATTTGAGAAATACTACTATATTCTGCCACATTTAAAAGTGATAGCAGCTGCAAAAATAAAGCCCAAGAACTTAGTGGCTCCCTTCAACACTCAAATTATTTATTATTTTCACAAAGCAATTTTTAAATATAAGAAAGCCTGTTGAAGGCTTGAAGAAATAGGATGCCTGGAATAATCCATCTAAACGAAAAAACTTAAGTTTGAGCACAAAACTTCACTGTTCCTAAGAAAACCTACTGGTTTCAAGCAGGATGATATCTTTATGTTGCTGCCTAGAAACTATTGATAGAGCGGACGCTTTAGAGTATGGATGATGACATTGCTTTTTGCTCCTCATAGAACTTGAGACCAGTTATTTAATTCTATTAGTCCTTAATTCTGGCATTCCCTAAACAGAGTTGTTTATATCTTCTCCCTCTGCTAAACAGTTTAGAGAGCAATTAGATACGCAGGTGAAAAGGTGTCAGGATGTGTCTTTTAGTGAGTTAAAGCCTAAAGCCCATTTCTAAGAGGCGTTACCGCTTCCTTCTCCTGGGTGGGCCTGGCTTCGTTGAAAATAGCAGAAGAGAGGAATTAGTTGAATAATGAAGGCAACATAAAAACATTTCCATTCCTGCCCTTCCCATTAAGTTGTGACTCATTCTTCAAGTGTGGTATTATAGTCACTTCCTCTGGAAGTTTCATGTCACGTGCGGATCGCTCCTGTAGGTAGCACACCTTAGATCTTGGACAGTATGCTTGTATAAATAGTATAATTATAGCATTCTGTACGTCACCCCCACAGGTGCTACAACGTTATTCACTCAAGGTCTGAAAGTTTATTAGCTATTAGAAGAGTAAAATTAACTCTAATTTAAAACATTATTTTCTGGTAAATCCAAGGTTTTTTAAAATGGGGGAGGGACAAAAGGGGACAAGGGGTTGAATTTGAGAAGAAAGCTAACCACGTTATCACCCTGTGAAACCTTTGGGAAGGGAAAGCACATTCTTATTTCATGGTGCTCAAATATATAGACGTGGCTAGATTCAAATCTTAACTCCCTCTCACCTTCCTTGTTAACGCTATGTGGCCATAACTCTTTCTTGCCTGCATGTCCTCATCTCAAAAATGGAATAAAAATAATGGGCTGACAGCATCCGCTTGATTTAGCAATTAGTAACCTCAGAATTATAAGTAATAAGAGAATGAAGCACTTGGCACACGAACTCTTCAGTTTATGCTGTGGTGGTGCTGTGTGTAGTGAGCACATAGTACCTGCTGGGTGGCTCTTGTGGATAAGAGCAGCCATCTGTTGTTTAGAAGAACTGGTGTGTTTTATAATGGCCCCAGCAAAGTCGTTTTACTCTCACCCTGGTTGTGAAGTGCTGGCGCATTGAGATCAGTGAGGAGGAAATACAAACAGACAAATGGCAAAATAGGTTTAAAATGACAAGAGCTAAGTCCTTATGAAAGGTAAAGATTAATTTTTGGCCTCGAGGATTCTCAGCAGTGGGAGGGACTTTCGTAGCCATGCCAATTAACTCCTCGCTCCCTAACCCTGATGCTACACTGCAGGTTCTGCTTAGCTAGAGACCAAGAAAAACACTAGCCCTTAAACTCTCAAATGGCTGTTCTCCCAAACCCATACTTGTGAGCGTGCACAGATGTGGAAATGTAAGAATATGAAATCACCTTTGTGATGGCATTCACTGCTGCTAGTGATTAAACTAAGGGAAGCCTTTATTTTTTGTGCATTTTGCTTCTGTTTTATACTTTCCTCGTGGCAAGATTAGTATAACTCTTTGTAAAAAACACCTCCTGGCCCTGGCCAGCTTGGCTCAGTGGACAGAGCATCAGCCTTCTGACTGAAGGGTCCCAGGTTCGATTCCAGCCAAGGGCACATGCCTGGGTTGCAGGCTCGATCCCCAGTGTGGGGTGTAAAGGTGGCAGCCGATCAATGATTCTCTCTCATCATTGATGTTTCCATCTCTCTCTCCTTCTCCCTTCCTCTTTGAAATCAATAAAGAAATATATTTAAATAAAAATAATAAAAATTTTAAAAAATACATCCTGTTAACTACTGTTAATTTATAATGTCTGCTAGGCAAAAACCCCACCCAGGCATCAGCTTGTAGAATATTTTGGGGAACCATTTGCTGCCATGTCTTTACGCCTCATCTGAGTTCTTCCCTCAAAATACCGGCTCCACAGGACCCGCCGTGCCATGACATGTGAGACACGCCGGGAAGGTTTGTCTGTGGACCCAGGAAAGACCTGCGCCTCTGTCCCACACAAGCTTGCAGCTTCCTCCCACCCCACCCCCGACTGCCTGCATCCCAGGCTGGTGCCCCTGCCAGCGAGCCTTTTCGTAGCAACCTGGTGTCAAGCAAACAACCAGGAGGGATGAAGGTTTCAAGGAGCCAAGCCCAGTCTGTCCTCTCCTCCCACGCGGAGGCTGGGCCACTAACCGGTGCCTTGACATTCCCAGGATACATGACGCACGTGTCTCGCTGTTGCCAAGGCTCCTGTCAGACCCGGCTTTGTGCTGGGGTTTCAGGCAGAGTCCTATGGCCTAGGGCTTTTTCTCTGCCCACCCTGAGCACACTGTGACCATCAAGCCTGTGGGTGAGTTCCTGGGAAACAGCAGAGGTCACTAAGGCAAGGAGCTTGCCAGTCAAGGACTCTCATCTCTAATAGCTTTCAAGGGGCTTGGCCTCATCGTTAGTCTTCGTCCCGCCTGCTGGAGGGGATAATGCTGCTATTGTTTTCATTACAATGTCAAGGCCCTGCTTGCTGCTATCCCCTTTGGATCAGCCACACTTGGCGCACACTGAACTTTCTCCTCTGCCCTTCAAGTCCCAAGTTGCCAAGCCAATGTCTGCAAAATACAACAAGGCATGCAATTGTAGCCACTATGCATATTTCAGGGTTCTCCCCACCCAATAGATTCCTAAGGAAGAGCTAGCCATCATCTGGTTAAGCTCTTTGGTACTTTCACGAAGGAATGACCTTCTCCCTTGTCCTTACATCCGCTGTCACCTTCCAGGCTAAAATACTCTGTATCCAAAGCCAGCTTTTTGATATGAAGGAAATTGTTTTAATGTAGTACTTTGAGTCACATACAATAATGAAGAGTCGTTGAGGAGAGCTGAAGGAATCTTATTTTAAATGTCATACGTAAACAGTTTCCTTTATAGTATGTTTCCTTTCCCAACCTTGCCCTGTGTTGGCTTATAAATATCAGGTTAAATGCTTGCCTGCCTGAAAAAGTCCATAATCCACTTCATGATCCCCTGAAAGGCCATTCCGGAACCCCAACCGCTATGGGGCCCAAATCTTGTTCTTCAGCATCCAGCCCGAGTAGAGTAGAACCATCCTTGAGAGCACAGCCAAGCTGAAAACAGTGGAAGGCGGTGGGATGACCTCACGCACATTATTAAAAAAAATCTTGCTGCAGCTCTTTTTTTCCCTCTTTACTTTTCTTGCTCGTTTACATAATTGCAGTGCTCTTCTGATTCACTTTGCCAACGAAGACTTGGCTGCTAGCCCTGCAGACTGCTTTCATATAAAACTGGAAGTGAAGAAGTAAAGTATGTTGCTCCAATTAGCCTAAAACCCAACCTAAGTCACTGCTGCACCAAAAGAGGACTTTCTAAAGACAGGTCAAAGCAGTGCTTATCACTTTAGTAGCCGATCTCTCAAGAAAAGTTTGGTTGACTGTCCTCTTTCTCGATGAGATAGAAATGACATTTTAACGTTCTCATTCAAGGTCAATGGCTGTATTGTCCTCTCCTGGTAGTTGCAAAATAGACTGAGGTGGGGGCAGGTGATGAAAGATGAGGGGAACGAAGCTTCATTACTGTTACCCAATCAGCCCCTGCCCACCAACTGGAGGTCAGGAGAGTACAGAGACACAAAACTCAGCTCCGCCAGGGAGAAAAAAGAGGTGCGTTTGTTGGCTGGGGAACACGCACTCTGTTTTTAGGTTGGTAGTTGCTCCATTTGTTTACATGGTGACTCATCCACGCGGCCACGCTTTGTTCGCTAGACAAGATAGGCCGTCCAGCAAAACAAATCTTTATTTCTGATGAGTTCACCTTCTGCAGGCCACACCTGTAATTATAATTATGGCCCAATGCTTGGGATGCTGTAATCCTCTCTAGTGAAACCAATTGTGAATTCACAAACCAGATGCTTAGCAAAGAGAGATTACCTGAACTGATAGAATTGGTGTCATTAGTCCCTTTCACTGGTTATTCTGTCTGCACTTCGCCTTCCATTAAGATTTGGGTGATTAAGATTTTTCAGTAATATGGGGACGTTTTGCATTTTCAAGGGAAATATGATGCTAAACTAATTGGGACACTGAACAAGCATAAGAAGGTGAGGCTTTCTGAAGAAAACAGCTGATACCAAGAGCTGAAGAAACTGGTGAAGTTGCATCTCAATGACTTTGATGAAGGAAAGAGATCCTTGTAGCTTCATTGAAGTGAACTCCTAAGAGACAGAATCATCACATGTTGACTGTTTATTTTGACCACATCTTTCTTATAAGATGGGTATATGTTTCAACACTAACAGGTTCAGTGTGTTGCTAAAATATTCTGCCTTATGAATAGTCCACCCTCAAGTCAGAGCAGCCTGATGGTTTTACAAATTCACTATTCTTTAGATGAAAAAATGTAACACAGAACTTTTTTGTTTCAATTAGACTGAGACTTGGGGACATGCAGGCCTTGTTCTAAAGTAACAGAGTTCCTTTTTTTCTAAAGAGCCATTGTTCTTTTTGATATAGTGTTCTTTCCTAGATACTTGATAAGAAAAGGAATTTGTGATTACCAAGTATATATGCAGTTTGAAGTTCTAACCTCTTTTTTTTTTTGTTTTTCTAGCGTCAAAATAGGAGGAATGAGATTTTTTCATCTATATAAAGCAGATAAGACATTTTCCCCCTCTACAAGGTTAAATGTCTAAACTCTGCACCCGAATATTACAGGCTTCAATTGCTCTATTGTATTTCCATCAAACAAAGAATTTAGTCAACTGCAGTGGCATTTTAGCTTTTTAATCCTGTTGCAAATTACTGGATGTACCATGAGATGTTTCTCTTGTGTATCAAATGAAGTTTAACTTAGGAAAATAAAAGAAGCAAAATCTAGGACAAGGATAATTAATTTAATTTATCAGTAAGCCCATATTCATCTTAGGAATTTAGATAGAATGAGTGTGCTTGAAAATTATATATATATATATATTCATGAAAACTGCTTTTTTAATCAGGAAGAACCCCAGAATGTTATAGTTGGCCGTCAACATTGCCTCACACAGTGGTTCCCCAAGTGTGGCATCCCTCAGGAGCTGTACAAGCAGCCTGCTTGCCTCCAGGGTTGCTGCCCTCAAATTATTCTCCACACTGTCTCCAGAATGCCACTGAAAAATACTGATCCAATTATGCCAGACTCTTCCTTAAAATCTGACCCAGCCCCCCATGACCCTTGAGTCAGGATATTCACAGTTTTCGAAGTTCCCCACCTACTACAGCTCCATTCCTCCGGAGTCCACCCCCCCACACACACACCTCCCACCACCACCTCCACCACCAGGCACCTGCCAGCCCACATGCAGGCGCAGGTGCACACAGACAACCTCCACACCCACACAGTTCCAGCATTCTGAGCTCCTGACAGGTACACCCCTGTCTCCATCTCATCCTGATGCTCTGTTCATTGTTCCTTTCTCCTTAAGTTCCCTGTCCTCTTCCTTTCCTCCCACTTTTCCCACCTTTCTTGTCTGTATAACTTGTTCTCATCCTTCCGGGACTCGTGTTGGTTCTCACTCATCTCTAGGAAGCTCTGCCTGAACACTCCCACCCAAGCCTAAGCTAGTTGCTTCCCTAGGAATGTTCTGTATACTTCTATCATTGCACTCCCACATAGACTTACAGAACTGCAAGTACTTTTTTTTTTTTATCTTTTTGCCTCTAACTACACTATAAGCTTCTAGATGGGAATGAATATCTCTTACAGTCTTGATATCCCAATAGCTAGCATAGGGCTTGGTTCATAATAAGCATTTAATAAATCTGCTTTGGATGAATAAATGAGTTCCTTGCTACTGCAGATGAACAGAATTTGGTCTAGAGAGAAAATGTGTCCTGACAAATCTACTTTGCAGGATTAACACCCTAACACCCTATTTTTGGATCCAGTGTTCTTGCTATTAAATCATACTGTTTGTTAGACCCAAGGAAAAAGTCACCCCCACTGTTCTGTGTGCTGGTTGTTCTACTCCAGACAGAGAAGTAGGATTAGGAGGTCTTTGGGTTTATTTTGTAACAATTTTAATGATTGATTATGATTTTGTGATGAGACATCCTGAGAAAGGTGACGACCCCATTCCAAGATAGAGTAACATATCATTTAGTGCCTCTTCCCAAGTTCCAGAGCATAAGCAGGCTGTCTGTTGGCTGCATAACACAGGGTTCCTCAGATCTTAGCTAGATACCAGTGCTCTACTGGTTTGAAAGATCTAATGAGGTGGCTAAACCAGGAAAGTCACCTCACACAATGGGTGAGAATATGGGCTGTGAGCTCAGACTCGTGGCTCAATCTTGTTCCCACCCTATGCTAACTACTGTGACACATAAGCTTCAGTTCTTTCATCAACCACATATGGGAGAAAGTGCTTCTTGGCTGTGGTACTAGTGTGGAGACCAAAGAAAGATGATTAATCAACAAGCATTTATCACTCTGACATGTAGAAATGCCTGATAAACATGTACAAAAGTAAAACTATGATGATACTGAGAAGGTTAGCCACTATTTTCAGGAGAGGCCAGCCTAAAGAGGCCAACATCTTTTAACCTAAAAAAAGTTTAAAATGCAAGTTATGTCCACGTTAGGCTAAGATTCCACTAAAGGGCATTGTTTCTCACGTGTGTTATTTTGAAGATTTTAATCGAGCAACAGAGATACTAGGATAAAGTTCAGATCCCAAAAGTTTAACATTAATATAGTGGTATTTTATTTTTACCCAGCTTTATTGAGCTATAGTTGACAACAAAATTGTAAGATATTTAAAATGTACAGTGTGAAAGGCTTCTACCCATCTAGTTAATTAACACATCCATTACCCCATATGTTTACCTTTTTGTGTGTTTCTCAGAACATTTAAGTCCTACTCTCTTAGCAAGTTTCAATCATACAATACAGTATTAACTATAGCCACCATGTTCTATATTAGATCCTGAGATCATTTTCATTTTATAGCTGAAAGTTTGTAACCTTTTATCAACCTCTCCCTATGCCTCCCCTCCTTCCCTCACTCCTCAGTCCTGTTAACCACTCTTCTGCTCTCTGTTTCTATGAGTTTGACTTTTCAAAGTTCCTACATATTAGTGATCCCATGCTGTATTTGTCTTTCTCTGTCTGGTTTATTTCACTTAGTTATAATGCCCTCAAAGGGCACTGTAATGTAAGTTGTTTGTTAAGGGGAAAACATTTGGACATTTCAAAAATTTCTGTTTTCTGTTTTTGCAAAGATTGAACACGCTATTACCTCATGGATTTAGAACAATCACGGGATTGTTTTTTTTTTTTTCATGTACAAGTGCTATGTCTGAAAAACAAATTAAATTCCCGCTTATGAAAGTATCCTCCTTTGCTCCCTGACAGTCATCCCTCCGGTGGTCCGAGCACGTTCACGCTCCCTGCAGTCCAGGCCCAGAGGTTCTGAGGCTGAGCCGACAGACCCACAGAGCCACGGGGGAGGAAGGCGCAAGTTCAAGTGTGAGATAATATGGCCGACTTTTTCATTAGACAGAGATTAGTCAAATACATACCCTTTATCAAGTTTGCATTTTAAAACACAAAAATCTGACTCGAGCACTTACTGGCTGGGAGAAGTCATTTAACCGCTCTAAGCCCCGGCTTTCTGATCTGTAGAATGGAGATCTAGAAAGCTATACATCTTACTCAGGCTCTGAGATGAAACAAGATCACCTCTGTGAAAAGGAAAGCATAGTACCTGGGTCACAGGGCTCAGTAAACATTAGCTTTATAATCCAAACCCAGTGCACCAAAGCTATCATTGGAGGGTATTTTGTGGGAAAATCTGACGGTTCCTATTATTCCATATTATAGCCCTCAATTAGTTAAAAATGAGGACACCCCCACTCCACTGTCCTTATTACAGCTCCACCAGAGCTGAGAGCAAGAAGCTGCCAGGATGAGGGCTATAGTTCTCTTCATCCAGGAAGTTCCATGACACATTTTAAAGACAAATGTGTCTGAACTCAACTGAGATGGGGCAGCAATGAAACTCCGTGAAATGTACTGAGCCCTTGAGAAAAGAATGTATTTATTTTGAAAATATTTATCTGTGCTTTTTCTTTTCTTTTACTTTCCTGTTTCGAGCTTCCTGACGCTTTTTTTTTCTTTTTTCTTTTCTACCATGCTTACCACTCTTGCTTACCACTCTCTCCAGATCTGAGTTCTTGCTCCTCTCCCACCAGCTCTCCTCATGTCGTACCTTCCATTCCACTGTCAGCAGCCCCCTACCAAGTAGCAATACTTACAAAGTTTTCGAAAAAAGCTACGTAGTTCATGCTTTGCATCCATTGGACTGATTGGGCCTATTAAACTGTCATCGGTGTGGTGCTCTGGGTTGACACCCAGCTAGAGAGAAGCCCAAAGGGGGTTAACTCAGCTCTCCATGGAATAAGGGGCTTTCAGGGAGACCGATTAGAATAAAATTATGAACTTAAAGGTGAGATTATCAAAATCTTTGAAATAATTTAGGATAATAACAGATTACAGTAGGCTTGTTCATTCAGTTCTGGAATTTTAGAATTAATGTGTCTTCTTGGTGCCTGAAGGGGAGATGGGCTTAAGAAAACTAAAAGAGGCATAATGTGAACTTGCACAACCAATTTCCCCACAGGATTTTATAGACTGGAAGTAAAAATCATTTAAGAGGGACTTGGATATGCTATGACTGGTAGGTCGTATTAAATTGGCCTTTTTTGACCAACTTCTGTGCGATTCTCAAGGTCAGATTATAAATTACCTTCTCTTCAGAGCCATGTTATTAGCTCTGGGAACACAGGGAGGTTGGGATTTCTCATTTCATGCATCTCTCTTGAAATATAAGATGTTGTGAAGCCAGGGTTATCGAGTGTAAATGTGATGTCAGATCAAATAATGAAAGGCTGGGGCATAAAGGCTGAGGTGTGTAATCTCAGTGATTGTCATCATTACTCTGTGGGAGTCATTCGACCAGTCTCATCATGCCAGAATGCTGCCTGCTTCACTTTCTGTTTCTGAGCGTCATGACTGATGGTTGCTGGGCCACATTCTCTCAAGAGAAGACTTCATTCTATAATGTAGGGATGGCTGCAAAATGACAGTGTGCTCCAGTGTCAGGAATCCAAGGCGTGACCTTGGTTGACCATCAAGCTGACCGCAGTTTCATAGTCAGTGTAGCCACAGGTAAATACATTTTCACATGCGAACTGTGGTGAATTTTGTCTCTTACGTGCACATGTATTTCAGCCCCCAAGGCCAGAAAAGGATCTCACAGTGCCTTGTGCTCTTGAATCATCACTTTAAAAATTAGCACTTCTTATTTATAGGCTTAAAGACAAACACTATGCAGGCCGCTGTGGCTCCATGGTTGAGCGTCAAGCTATGCACTAGAAGATCACGGTTCTATTCCTGGTCTGAACACAAGGGCGCATGCCCAGCTTGTGGGCTCAATCCCCATTAAGAGGTGTGCAGGAGGCAGCCAATCAATGATTCTCTCTCATCATTGATATTTCTCTCTCTCTCTCTTTCTCTCTCTCTCTCTCCCCCTCCCTACCTCTCAATAAAAATATATCTTAAAAAAAGGAAAACACTAGTCAGTATTTATGAAGTTAAAGGTGTCCTGATTTTTTGCTTCCACTGTCTTCCCCAGGCCAGTTACATCAGACTTTTCTTTTTTTAAAAAAAATATATTTTATTGATTATTACAGAGAGGAAGGGAGAGGGATAGAGTTAGCAACACTGATGAGAGAGAAACATCGATCAGCTGCCTTCTTCACAATCCCTAGTGGGGATGTGCCCGCAACCAAGGGACATGCCCTTGACCGGAATTGAACCTGGGACCCTTCAGTCCGCAGGCCAAAGCTCTATCCACTGAGCCAAACCAGTTAGGGCTACACCAGACTTTTCTGTTTCCAGTTGCACAGATTCCTAAACTTGGCTGCTGTTTTAAATAGCATATATGTTTATTAGATCTCAGAAATTTCTGTTTATTAATTGTAACTTCCCCCCTTTGGAAGTATCAAATTTGACATGTATTCTTTTAACCACAAATGTCTTATTCGAGCTTCTGGCTTTTCCTTCAGAATGAACTAACTGTATTTGTTTTAGATTTTTTTTTCCCTCAGGGAAGCTTGATTAGAAAGTACAGAACAAACAGACCATCAAAAAACATTTAAAGCTCCTTTACAAGCCATGGATGAACTAGACACGGTAATGAACTTTAAGCTCTTACTACATGTATTTGGTGGCTATTCTCCAAAGAGCCAGGTTACCATTGTGACTGTTTATTTGAAAGAAGCAAAATTATGAGTTAAATATATTCTTCTTATTAATTTTAGGAGGCACAGAGGGAGATGTAATTTTTTTCTTGTTATATGTATTTCATTGAGACTACCCTACAATGCCTTTTTTTAAAAGATTCAAACAAAATTGCAAAGTATGACAAGAGAGAACAAGATTGATTCCTTGTGCCAGAAAAAAAAGGATGGTCCCTCCCGCTCAGGAAAAAGCAACCCCTTCAAATGAAACATGAGCCATGCCATAGTCAGCAGATTAGCACAGTATCTAGCAAGGAGGCCAAGCAAGATAACGGGCTCGGAACGGCAACACCCCATTTTTGCCTCCACACATTTTCCTGCCTCAGAAGTCTATACAAAAGTCTAAATCCACCCCCAGGATATGTTAAGGCTTTGGAGAGTTCCAGCATCCCACTTTTTAGGCTCATAAATTGAACATTTTAATTCAGGGTCATGACAGAGCACACTTTTGTGTCTGGCTTGATCCATACTTTTGAGTAAAAGTTGAGAGGTAGGGACAGACAGTTGCCTTAAAGATAGCTGTAATTTTGATAAATATTTGATCAGAACCTCAATTCTAAATTAAATTTTTTGCTTTTCAAATGCCTGGGGCAGTGGAGCCAACAAAAAGCCTCCTGAGAAAAATGATGAGGTTTATGTTTCCACTAAAATACTCTTTTTAAAAAATACATTTTTTATTGATTTTTTTTACAGAGAGGAAGGGAGAGGGATAGAAAGTCAGAAACATCTATGAGAGAGAAACATCGATCAGCTGCCTCTTGCACACCCCCTACTGGAGATGTGCCCACAGCCCACGTTTATACATGCCCTTGACCAGTTGAACCCAGGACCTTCCAGTCCGCAGGCCGACGCTCTATCCACTGAGCCAAACTGGTCTCTGCTCCACTAAAATACTCTTAAGGTTTCACCTTAAAGTTGGCGGGACATGGAAACCATTTTCAGCAACAATACAAAGAAGCCAAATGGAGCACCTTGTCTGAAGTCCCACAACCCAATGCAGGGATTGTGCTGTCTCTTTTCGAATTCTTCCCCCAAATATTATAGTGTGGTTTCAATTGCCTTCTACACGGCCTTCCCTACACTGTGTTCTCACCTGCTTGCTGACCCAGGGGTTCCATCTGTGGGTGCCACATTTCTTCCTGCTTCAAGCTTGTGTTTTGGTGTCAGTGCTACCCTAAGGAGAAGTGGAATATGCTTCTACGCAGTGGAAGAATTAAATCTTACCGTGGTTTATTCTTCCCTGGTTTCCTCCATACTTTCCAAGATGACAACAGTTATTCCAATAAATTTCACACAAAATTTAAATCAAACTTATAAATAAGTTTGATGTGACAAGGCTATACCGGATGCTTCTCCTTTCTACCAACATGCTTTAGTGGACACTCCTTGTGGGACTATTTTATAGATTATATTTTAACCCAAATAAATGTCTCAAAGGCTGAAATTCCAGGCCTTCTTCAGCAGTGATGAAGGAGAGAGATTTCATATGAAAACATTTAGGTAATTCCATATCCACCCATAATTAGAACCATGGTCTGGTATTTTACAAAACCATGGGGGAAATCTCTGAGCACAGATTTGATAAAGGTGCAAATGGCCTGATTTGTCAAGGTTGAGACTAAAATGTACCTCTGAGGTTTTTTGGAATTATGATCTCTGGTCGGTTCTTGAAGATAGCCTTGTCTGGAGGTTTTATGTCCATCCTACCCTTGCAGAGCTGTACATGAAACACACACATTCCCATTTATACAAAGCAGCTACCAGTAATTTCAGGCCTATTCCCTTCCTATAACTTCCACAGGGCTCTTCGAAACTTAGTGGGCTGCCAAGATTGAAAACAATTAGTTCTCAGATAATTTTATCTGATATAATACATGATTAAAGAGAACACATTCCATCATTTATTTGTGTTTTTGTGTCTGTTCTGTCTCAACCTAACACATCGGAGAAATGATGTTGAGTGTTTAATAGCAGTACTGAACTCAAGAATACAATATTTAAGGTTCTCTTTACAGCCTGTGAAGCATGGCCTTTGAGAGTTCATAAACCCTCTGAACTAAATGGGTCTTGACCATGCGTGGCTTTTCACAGTGCTTCCATTGGTAACCTAACATGTCAACCACCAAAGGGAATGTAATGGTGATGTCACTGCTGATAGAGTTCCACGAAATCACACCCTCTGCTGAGGCAGGGGAAATCAAAGTGGCAACAGTCCAGCAGAGGAAAGCATTGCAGTAGTGATAAGGAAACTAGAAAAGGCATTTAGATGCTAGCTACCGATGAAGAAGAACCAGAGAATACGATGCAGATTACACTAGTACCTTGCAAAGACAAATGTGGCTTCAACTTTGGGAGAGGGAACATTGCTTTTATATAAGACAGAAATGCTAAGGAAGGACCCTTCAAATTCTACCATGTGACTAGGCAAGGGAAGGAAAGCTTTTATATCATATTCATTCTACAATCACAGATTTAAACTTGGGACAGTCTCCTCCTCATCAGCAATAAGATATAAGAAGTATACATAGTCCATGGAAGTTTCCCTAATTCAGAAACAGGCCTTTCATCCTACATATCTGCCTAAAATAGGTTTCAGAGTCTCAGAAAGATAGGGAGATTTATAGAAACACATTTCTGAGGACAAGAATTTCTTCTTATGTTGACCCTTAGATTCCTGAGCACAGGGTGGAGTAGTCTATAGTAATTTAACTGGAAGTTGGTAGCAAATACTAAAAGCTATAAGGAGTGACAACTTTAGAGATGCCAGCACAGAAACCATATAACTCCCAAGAACACCAAGAACTTAGGGCTCCAGGATTTAGCAATTCTTAACTTGGCAATGGGCAGTCATCATGGTAATACCCAGGGTGTGTAACATATCCAAAGACTTTTAAAATTAATTTATCCACCAGATATAATTGTACTATTAGAAAAACACACAGGCCTTGCCCTCAAATTGTTAATTTATAGTCAAATTGTTAATTTATAATAAGTAGACAGGCATTTACATCATGAACTGAAGAATGACTAGAGGAAGAGCCTACGGGCACAGAGAACAGACACCTCTTTTGGGAACATCTTCCTGAAGGAGGGGCTGCCTACCTCCATGGCTGGGCAATGAGCTCGAGTTGGTGAAGAAGGAGGAGGGCAAGGTTGAATTCCAGGCAGAGGTAGAGCCATCCATACACAAACATAGAAGCAAATGAAACCTGGTGACTTTGACAGAAATGAAAGTCTTTCAGAATAGTAGGCAGTGTAGGGGGTTCTGCCATAGTGGCAATACAGATAAGGGTAGAGGAGTCTTCTTTTCTCATCTGCTTTTGTTCCTATATTTATTTTCTTGGCCTTGAAATAACTAAATGTCTTAAAAATCTGACTTTTGTTTGTTTTTTTCTTTATGTTTGGGATACATTTTTACCTCCTTTAAGATAAAAAAATCTCACCAAAATTAAAGAACTGATTGTGAAGTTTCATAAAGATCTTACCATTTCTAATACACCTACTTCTCAATAATTCATCACCTAAAACAATAACAATAATAACAATAAATGGCAGAGCTTTAAATATGGCTACTCTGTAAACAGGTCTGATTGAGGTTGAGTTAGAAAGCTTCCTTGTTCAGAAATATGCCTGCTAACTCCGATTACTTGTATAAAACCTGAAATTGTCATTAGGGAGTTATGCTTTTTTTCCTTCTAAAAAGGAGTAAAACTGTGTGCCAGGCAAATCTTAAATTTGCCTATCATTGAAAGAGCTCAGTTCCTACAAATCAAATTTCTTTTCATCTCTCATCCTATAGCTTATTCCCTTAATATCAAAAACACACAACTTGGTGAGACAGTTAATTACCCACAAAGATTAAAAAATACATAGGTATGTTACACATATTAAAAATCAATTCCAAACAAATTAGGGGCTTAAAAGTGAAAACTTTAGAACTTAAAAAAAGTAGAATTCTTTTTAAATTCCAAACAAGGAAATGTTCCTTAAATAAGACCAACAAAGTACAATTTCTAAAGGAGCTGATTGATAACTTTGGCTGTAGTAATATTAAAAGCATCTATTCATAATATATATTATTTAAAAAGGTAACATTTGCAAACATATAGAGGTCTAAAATCTAGACTATTTAAATGAAAACTCCAACCAATAGAAAAGGAGAAGAATGCAATAGGAAAGTGGGCAAACTAACAAATAAGTAACTTTGTTAGACATCAAAGACATGCAAATGAAAACCACAAGGAAATGCCATATTTTACTTTGCCATTTGCCAAAATTTGTTAAACTTGGAAGATATCAAGTTTTGGCAAGTTTGGAGCCACTGAGCTCTCAGCCATTGCTTGTGGGTGAGTAACTTGTAGGACTACTTTGGAAGAAATATCCCTGGTCCAGCACTTTCATTTTTAGGTATATGACTCAGAAAAACTGTTGCAAATGTGCATCTGGAGACATGCACAAGAATGCTACACAGGAGTTTTGCCCTCACCAACAAAATGCTGAAAACAACTCACATCTATGTAAATCTTAAACTAGAGAAATGACATTTACTGGAATCAGTGGAAGCTATACCACCTCGCAAAGGGAAGACTACACTTCCTGTGTCACCGTAGAAGGACCTGGAAACAGAATGTGGAGGGAAGGAAGCAGAGCACAGAAGAGAGCATGTGAGTCCAAGTATAGAATGTTCAAATGCAGGCACACGTAAGTAGTAATTTCTCTAGAGAGGCAGCAAAGTGATCAAGAAATGCAATGAATTTTAAGAGAAAAATGAATGAGTTTCCATAGCAGTGTTGTTACCCCCAGCTGAGGGAAGTGGTGTGATCATAAAGATAATGGCTGGTCTTTTTTGTTTGTTTGTTTAGAGTTTTTTACAAATTCTTAAATTTTCTTCCTTTGGAAAAATTTCTCTCTATGAAATAACAGAACAAACACGGCTTAGTTTCTGAGATCCGTGAGGGTTTGGGAGGTCCCTTCCACCGTGTGGCCTGCTCCACACTCTTCACAGTGAAGCTTTCCCTCTCCTTCCCACTGGGGGGTCTCAGTAAACCCACGGCTCTGGTGTGTGCCAAGTCTGACATGACTCTGCCCCCGCCCCCCTGCAAGTTGTAACTGTGTAATAGATGCTCTTAAAGGAAATTGATGTGATCATGTCTGGCCCGCAGGAAATTAAGCAGATAAGTGGTCAGACCATCACATGCGAGCGTTAGTGGACCAGCTGCTGACACTTTTCTCTGTGTCACTGTCCTCCATGGTGCTCCTCAAGCTTTGGATTTCTGTCTCAGTACCATTTTCATATCATCATCATGTGTTATTTTAATTATTTTTAAATCTTTACATTGTTTTAAAATATAAAAAATAATTGTAATAGAACACCTTAGCAAAGAGAAATTTTATAAAACTTAAAATGTGTTGGTGCTAAAGAACTAGAGCAAGGCATTTTCAAACAATAGCAGCAAAGCACTTAAAATATTTTATTAGGAATAATAAATCTGTGACCACGGGACAAATTTATAGCCTTTGATTCTTGTAGAAGGATGTGTTGTTTCCCCTTTCTGTACTTGAAAAGGGAAAAAGGTCAGTGCATGAAGCATTACAGTCATCACTGAAGCTCCATAAAACCAGGGAGCACAATTTTCACATCTTTAAGTCACATAGAAATTTACTGAATTTTGTATTGAGATGAACATTAATGCAAACATCCATCACTATTCCATTCTATTATGTTATCCCTCAGATACAGGTAAATCTAGCTCAGCACATACTTATTATGTGTAAGCTGGGAATTAAACTTCCTACTTTGAATATACAAAGAAAATGTCTCAAAAGTCTTCGGAAGGAGTATTGTATAATGGGTGAACTCCAAAAAACTCATTTCAACTTTTCTTTGCCACTGTCTAGATGTGAGATCTTAAGTAGGTAATTTTACTTTTTCTGGGATGCAGTTTCCTCATCTAAATTTTCTCTTATGTTGCTTCCATTCTAAAATTTTCTTTACTCTTTACTAAAAGACATGTTATTTAAGCATGAAACACAAATATTTGTGGGGGGAAGGGGAGATTGCAGTATTATGAATCATTACAGGGTTCACCTGGCAATACTACAACCAGCATCTTATATAGAGTAGGTATTCCACAATTATTTTAAGTAAATGAGTGAATGAATAGCATAAGCTTGGGAAGCTAACCAAAGCTAGTTTGTCTAAAAATTTGTGATTTTCCCTAACCGGTTTGGCTCAGCGGATAGAGCATCAGCCTGCAGACTGAAGGGTCCCAGGTTCGATTCTGGTCAAGAGCATGTACCTTAGTTGTGGGCACATCCCCAATAGGGGGTGTGCAGGAGGCAGCTGATTGATGTTTCTCTTTCATTGATGTTTCTAACTCTCTATCCCTCTCTCTTCCTCTCTGTAAAAAATCAATAAAACATATAATAATAATAAATAAAAATTTGTGATTTTTCTTTCGTTAAAATGTGATAGCAAATTCTGTGTAAGAATTTTAAATCATCTTATTTTCCTAAGGGAATTTTTTTTAACTCCTTATCTATACACATTTCTGGCACATCACAGACTAGCATTCTAAAGAACTGGAGTTTTGAAATAGTTGAAAGAAACTGATTACAGAGCAAGTATTTACTTTTCTCATTAGCATTTTATTGGCCAATTGACATGCCTTCTACCTACTCACTAAACAATCTTGGGTATGTTAATTCTCCATCTCTGGTTCTTCTAAAAATGGAAATAACAATGTTGACCTGTTTTGAAGAAGAAACAGCTAATTGAGCCATAAGGATAGAAATTAATCACTAAGCCTGTGATTAATTTCTTATAACAATCAGTGAAAGATATTTGTGTGGTTGCTTCTTTGGGGAAGGACTGGAAATGAAACAGTGCCCATTAAGAAATAATGTTTTTGCCCTTCCATAGTTACCCAAGTTTTTTTTTTTTTTTTTGAGTGGTTGTTTTTTTGTGGGTTTTCCCCTTCTATCTTTCTTAAGGAGGTTGGAATATTATCTGCTGGGTATGTTCCCTTCAAGGGCAAGACTTTTTTTCATGATTCATCCAAGTAAATAATGAAGAGGTGGGTAAGTTTAAAGCCCATAGGCAGGTCCTTTGTGGAGAAAAATTTAGTACTGAATTGTTTTTTTTCTTTTTCTTTTTTGTATTTGATACAGAATATTTCTGGACCATTTTGCTAAATTTTAGACTAGAAACTTTTTAAAGGCATGATTGAAAAGCTATGAAAATATTATATCAAAAATACCTCATCATTATAAATATCATATCTAATTTTAATAAACATGAATCACAAAACTAGCATGTTCCCCCCTTCCCTAGAGGCGTCACTGACCATCGTAATTAATCTTAACATCTGTTAAGGTCACTTGCCTTGTGAAATAATAAATGATCAAATAGCAGGGCCATAAAAGAATGACGATGGCCTGTACATGGTTCACCATATGGCCCAGTTCAGTATTATTCCAGGGAAAGCCACGTGCTTAGCAAACAGCATGCATATTACGGTCTGTGTTAACAAGAGTGCGTTTCTAGCAAGCAATGAAAATATAAAGTCATATAATGATAAATTTTGGCCTCCCAAAGATGAAGCTAATATCATTAGCTATATATTGCAAGGGAACTTAAATCTTTTCAAATTAAACTCATGATGGATTTTAATCACTCCGTTAATGTTGGTAAATGATTATGCCTCAAGCCATTATGATAATGATCATTATTAGTAAGACTCTGTTTTTACAACAATGTTTTTAATGTTTGAAATTAATCTAGAAGTCAAGAGCCATTAAATCATTTTTCCTGCAGCAGAATTTAAAAGATGCACATCCTTCACGTAACTCCATTTTAAAAACAAAAGCTAAAAAGGCAATGGGGGGGGGGGGGGGGGAGAGGGAAGCACAAGAAAATCAAGCTATTAACTACAGCGCCACCAAGTGACTAACCTAAAAATTCCATGTAGAAGCAAAAAGGGAATTAGGAGTACACCAAGGAAAGCAGGTGTACACTGAAGAGACCACAGTAGGAACTTTAGATAGATGCTGTTTATTGACCTATAATGGGTCTCAAAATTCTAAGAAGTCAACTACTACTTCTAGAGTTTCAAGGTTCAGAATGCTGGAAAATCTCAGGAATCAGTAGGGGGTTGTCAGAGAGCCTACAATTTGCAGAATTTGAATCACAGATGGAGATTAGCCCTTTAAACAGCAGTTACATTTTCAAATGTAAAAAAAAAGTTTGCATGAGCGATATGAGAGAATTGACCATTACACATGACGTGGTGTCATCTTCTCACACAAAGAATAAAATGTGAACAAAAAAGAAAATTATGCTACAAAACATTTCTATCATATTTCCTATAACCTGAGAAGTCTATACTTCTAAGTGCTAGGTTTCATGTCTATAAAATGTTGAAATTAGACTAGATGATTTCTAAGTTACTTACCAGGCCAGAAATCTTGTAGCAAGAATCACTTTAAGGCATGTGTTCAATAAATTTTATGCAAAATCATATATTTTAATGCTTATACAGGATGAGATTGTAGTCTAATTGATAACACATCTAAATAAAAGAAAATGAGATAAACCCAAAAGAAAATAATTTAGAAATAATTCTTACCAGCAATATTTAAAACATTTATTTGTTCACCCATATCCCTAGTGTATCTTGCTTTCCAACAATATGTCAGGCAGGAATAACAACATAGCATAGAAACAATTCTTTAAGGGAAAGTATCACAGATAGGAAGAACTCAAAACTAACTACACAAGGAGTTATGGATTGAAAAAGATTGAAAAATTAAATTAGTTCCTAGGAATATGTAAAATCAGTCTATAGATTAAAGCATCTGACCCCACCCTATGAGCTGTTGTTCCTGGAATTGCTGTTTTTAATTCTGAAGCCAAGAATCATAAACTGAAAACCAATCAACCAACAAACAAAATGACTAAGGGAATGACGAGTTTGAGTGACTAATGGGAGAAACTCAAGAGGAGCTAAATATAAACTATCCTACTACATAGATTAACAAAACCAGGTCTAAAAATAGAACAGGGCCTCAGTATTGTTTTCCCCGGCACAAAGAGATAACCATAAGAGTGAGCAGTTAGGAGAAATTAGGCAAAGGAAAACTTTAGCCAGTATCAGAAAAAAAGCTTCCTGTTGGAGAAAATCATTAGCTTCATGTTATACTCAGGGGAAATGTTAGATGTTCCACTGGGTGGTTTGCTGGGAGTCCCTTGGATGAAGCTCTGGGGTGTGTATTGTTAATATCCCAGGAAGATTGTAGACTGGTGGTGCCTCCAGACTCTCATTCACACTCTGTAAGTGCTAAGGTTTGGAATGGAAAATCATGAAGTGGGAGGGGCCATGGAAAAGCAAGTGTTCCGTTGTGTGTAATATGGAAATGATTTATGACGTTTTTCAAAATGATAAACTACCCAATTAAACCATTCCCCCCCCCCTTTCCCTTGTTTCTCTTTCGCTGGTTTGAATTAAGGGAGTAAACAGGCCCAAACACCCTTTCCCTGAGAAGACAACTGGATTTTAGTCCTTAGTGCCACTAACTAGACATAGTATGGAAATGTTATTCAAAAAAATAAGTCAACACTTGCCATACATTATAATTCAATTTCCTGGTTCTTTCTCTTGTCCTAAAATAAGGAAATCATGCAGAAAAAGTCACCTGACCAACATAAGTGAGTTCAAGAGTGTTCAGTCCATAGGGTGAGTCAGTGGTTGAGTGTCAACTTATGAACCAGGAGGTAACATCTAGATTCCCAGTTAGGGCACATGCCCGGGTTTTAGGCTTAATTGCCAGTAGGGGGCATGCAAGAGGCAGCCAATCAATTATTCTCTCTCATCATTGACATTTCTATTTCCCTCTCCCTTTCTCTCTGAAATCAATAATTTTTTTTTTTAAAGAGTGTTCAGTTTGTCTGATTTCCCTGACTTGTCCACCTCCTCACTTCCCAGTACAGTGACTACCAGGGAATCTGAAGGTCTCCTGATTTTGTTGGACAGGTGCAAACTCTCAATCAGCCCATATTTGCCTCTAATCTGACCATGAAGGTGAGGCACCAATATTATCTTCTCTGCCTTTTTAAAAGGGTAGGAAACAAACAAACAAACAAAAACTCTATTGTCTCAGCACCTGTCCTTAGGGTTCTGTGACTAGGGTTCTGCTTGGCTTCCATTCCCAGCTTGGGGGTTAGAGTTAGGCTGTGTTATTCTCATCACTTCTGCCTTGTGGTTTGGACCTTGACTCTTTTAATTACTTACGACTTTTACCATCTGCCATGTTCCTAGAATGACAACTGGCTGCATTGGTTTTGCTTTCCCAGTATTTTTCCCCTGTACTAGACCTAAGCTATGACCCTGGTGTTGATTCACAGAATTTGGCCCTAACCTTTGCTTTGATCTATGGGGTAATTTTAAAAACGTTGTTTCAGGCTTAATCTGCTCAGCTCCCCTTCTATTTTCAGACCTGTACCTAAGTATTTGTCATGTAAAAACAGACCTGTTTTTTTTTTTCTTTTTGTCAAACTATGTATAAAGAAATCAACAGTGATATCTCTGCTGAAGTAATAGAATATACTTTAAATTATTAGTTAAGCCATAAGCTATTAGTTATTATTAGCCACTTTGACAGGTGAAGGGACATTTTTACTTTACTATATATTCTTTCCCCCCCCCCCACCCAAAGATTGAAGTAGTGAGATTTTGTGTATTTTAATATGAGTGGTTAGGAAGAAATGCAAGTTAGAATAATCATATAACTGACATATCCCTTTGGTTTACTAGAGCATTATCTACCATAGCTTACTATGTGTACTCTATAATTTTCTTGCATAAGTAAATTATTGTTATTTCTTTTAAGTATAGCTGGCATTCAGATTTTTCTTGCCTCCATAATTTAGAAATTTTGATCAACAGACAGGTAAATAGATGGTCTTTTTTGATGAGTTATAATTAAAGAACAAAACAGTTACTTATGTCAGGAAATAGATTTCCTTAAAATATACTTGCACATATGCTTCGAGTGGACTCACGTGATTTCAGTAGCAGGAAGCACTTATAATAGAAAATTGTAACTCTAAACTATGATGGAGTTCAAATGCTGAAAGCTCCAACACCTGGTAAAACTATACCACAGCTTACAGAGATTCTCTGGTTTACAGAAATATCAATTCATACCCCCCTTATTCTCAACTACTTCCAGAGAGCAAGTTGACAAAGACAGCATCAGTTAATAAGACTGCCTGATTTCTCTTTGGTAATCTGCTTTAACTGTCAGGGCATACGCCTGGGGCACGGAAGATATAATGACTTTTCCACATGCTCTCCCAATCCCATAAATGTGTGTGTGGTGTGAGCTTCCAGGGATTTGGAATTCTACCCAATCCAGCAATTTTGTGCTTCTGTGGTACACCATGAGCAATATCATTTTGACAAGGTTTCTCAAGATCAGAATTCAACTTTAACATTTGTAACCACTTGAAAACAAAAAGAAAACTTCCCATCTCTAAATCATCATGCTATGCTTCTTTTTTTTATTAAGGAACCAGAAGCCTGATACATGAAGATTTGTGCAAGAATGGGCCTTCCTTCCCCTGGCTGCTGGCACCACCTTCACCCCAATCAGAGGCGCCTTTCCACCTTCCAATGCTGCCCAGAGGCCCGGAGCAGCTAGGGTGGGGTGGAATGCGTGCATCATTGCCATGGTGATGAAGCAAGCATCCCACCCTGCGCCCTCCCTCCCCCCAGCTGCTTGGTGCCTGTGTATGTACATTAACCCACCACCATCGTTGTTAGGTTAATTTGCATGCTCACTTCTGATTGGCTGGCAGGCATCGTGAAGGTACAGTTAATTTGCATCTTACTCTTTTATTAGTGTAGATAAGCAATAAAATTTTTGTAAATATCAAATCCTAAACCTTAATCTTGGAATCTTAGACATTTTAGGAATTAGGATTTAATAATATCGAGTCTTGTTAATAATATCAGGTTAAGTTACGTGTAATTACCACTATTATAAATTAACAAGGTCAAATATTGGCAGCTTCAGAAGATTTAACTACATAAAATCAGAGCATAATAAGAAACTTCATTGAACTAGACATTTCTATTGGGCACATATTTGTATTATATTAAAGCTTCACAAAACCCTGTGAGTTAGGTAGTATTACTATTCCCATTTATAGAGGAGAAAATGATGTAATTTGACATTGTTATTAGGTTTTGGTTTAAACCTATGTTCTTTTCACTGTGCTGTGCGGCTTTCTTAGATCATTTCAGAGGTGATCTCTCCCCTTCTCCCTACATAGTCCATGAATTCTCTCTAAAAAGCCCTTAAATATATATATTTTTTATTGATTTCAGAAATGAAGGGAAAGGAAGAGATAGAAACATCAATGATGAGAGAGAATCATCTATTGGCTGCCTCCTGCAAGCCACCCAATGGGTATCCAGCCCATAATCTGGTGCAACCCGTGCATGTGCCCTAACTGGGGATCGAACTGTGACCTTCTGGTTCATAGGCTGATGACCAACCAATGAGCCACACCAGCCAGGTGACATAGGCCATTTTTTTATAAAGAGCTTGGAGCTTTAAGAACCATTGTGTGTGTGTGTGTGTGTGTGTGTGTGTGTCCCTGACCAGTGTGACTCACTTAGTTGGAGCGTCCTCCCATTCACCAAAAGATGGCAATTTGATTCCCAGTTAAGGCACATACCTAGGTTACAGGTTCGATTCCCAGCTGATCCATGATTCTCTCTCACTCTCTCTCCATCCTTCCCTCTCTTTAAAATAAAATTTTAAAAACAACCATTAAGTGGCCCAACATTTCTTTCTTCTTTGCCATAGGAAAGCCAGTATTCCAGATACAGCCTTCTCTTTCAGCTTGGATATGCAGTAACGAGGACCCATGGCAGACGTATAACATGAGAGACATAACCCTTTGTTGTTATAAGCAGATTTTACACTTGATTGTTCCTAAAGCTCACCTGAGCTAACTGATAACCCCCTGAGTATGAAGTCTAAGGGTACTGTTCAACTTCAGTCCACAAACTTGGGTGCACAAGAAAGAACACAGGTCTTTATTTTCTGTATATTATCTGGACTTCTGTCTTTGAAACTTAAGCTTTTGGAAACCAAATTTAGGAAGCCTTAGGGCTGCTTGTGCTTTTCAATCTTATATGCCACCCCCTCTCTGCTAACCACCAATGGAGCCTGCTGCTGGAGTGAGCACAGATGGAGGGACTAAAAAATATAAGGGGAAAACAAACAAATCTCAAATTATTATTTAGCTGTACTATTAAAATATGGAGTAATATAAAGCAAGAAAAGAATGTAGGCTGTATTGGAATTGATGAGTGTGATATTTTATCATGAGCAATTTTCTCTTCCTCTCTTTACTACTGTAGACATACTGAAGAGAAATATAAAAATAGTATCCTTACATTTTGCTCTACTTTTATTTTTAAAAACTAAAACATGCTTGTAATTTCCACTTGTATAACATTCTGCTATGTTATACAAAATGAAACTAGAATGAATCATATGGATGAAAAAATAAAGTTTCATTTGTTGCCAAATATCTTCTCTATAAAATATCTGAGAATTTAGAACATCTGCATGACAAACAAACTTTCAGTTTTTCATCTGGATGTTTGACAAACATGGAGGAAATATTGCCTTTCTAAATGTGATTTTTGTTTTTATGCAGTGCTGTTCTATTAGCATATTTGTTAATATTCCTATCATCCTACTATTTTATCAAATATTGGAGCCAAACAACAAATTATTTAGTGTATGGTTCATGGCCACATATAAACTCTGACAGTTGAAAAGGGAAACTTTTAGTGAATTCTTCCTCCACAGCAATCAGTCTATTTCAAGACAGATTAGCAATAGCATATATCAAAGCACTCAGTTCATGTTCAGTGGCCTTTATTGTGTATGCCCTTTATGTGAGATGAGAGAATTCTACTTTGGCCAGATGCTGATATGGCCCTCTAACATCTGCATGGATATCTGCTTGGCACTTAGGGCAAGGAGGGAAATTTTATTGTCCTCTCGAGGTTATGAAACATAGAGACAAGCATCATAATCACTCTTTGCAAAAACTCCAAGGGGTTTCCTTAGATGTTTTTCTCTTGTCAACATCTGTCAAGAACCATATGTCAAATACTACTTCATCTTTTCTCAGGTAATAAAGGAACAGAGTACTCCCAAATGAACAATCTTTATCTTTCTAATAATATGCCCCAGGCCTTTGCTTTTAGATGTAACTCTCATAAATTTTTGTCATTTTCTACTTGCAGGGACCTTGGCAAAGAAAGAGTCCTGAATGGAAAAAAAGAGTATTAGTTTTCTTCCCACAAACCTTGTGTGTGAGTCCATTTCAGGATATCCAATGCAAAAAAAGGCAGAGTAAATTCACCTGAGTTATTTTATTTTCCCTAGGTCTTTCCCTGTCTTATACTAATAAGATCACCTAACAGCTGATTTCTATTGTCTCATTTCCTATGCTTGTACAATTTTATCTTTCTTTATGTGTCATCATATGTACTGGCTTATACAAGTGTGCATATGTGCACCTTACTTAGCAAAAACCCCTTATAAAGTAATGAATAAATACATGGTGATGCCCTTCTATGTGCCTCGGTTGAGACTTGTAGCCCCCTATGCTTCAAAATAGATATTGTGAGAACCAAGCTACCTTTTATGTATGTTCTAGCCAATTTTATTTTCTTCTAAGAGACAACCAACAAAAAAATAATGGGCAGAGGTCTTATTTTAGTAGACCTTTTCATAAGACTATGGGACAATGTTAAATCATCACTTGCCTTAAATTCCAAATGTTCCATTCATATGACCTTCCAAATTGAATCAGCAGAAAGGCTCCATATTCAGTTAGGGCAAGTGGGCAAGCATCTGAAATTAAGTGACCACAGGAGCAGAAAACGCACACAGATGTTAGCGCATCGCCACAGTTTCTCTGGTAGGAAAATGGTTGCAAAAAGTTAGTTATCAAATTGCACAGGAGAGGAACCTAAGAGGCCTTGAGGGTGTGTGTTCTGATGTGAGTGTTCCAGGATGCTTTTCCTCCCCCTTAAATAACATAGGTTATGATTTTTCTACAGCCCCTCAATTGCCGTTTTTGAAACCCATTATATGCAAAGCATAGTCTTAGGTGCTAAAAGCCAAAAGAAAATTAAGATCAGATCTTGCCGTCAGGAGTTTAGCTGGGATGACAGTGCCAGACACACTCAGGAACGCTGTGTTGTGTATTAAAGATGGGCACAAATTCTGTTTTGCTTCTCCCACCAAGATGTGAAGTCGTTTTCCTCACTCCTACAGTCTGGCTTGGCGTCATAGATCCTTTGACCAGTATAATGTGGCAGAAGTAACTCTGAGCTGGTTTCAGGCTAGGCCTTAAAAGTTCTGGGAGCTTCTGCTTCCTTTCCCTAGCACCAGGGCTCTAAGCACATGAAAGAGTCCTGCTTGGACTTTCTGGCCAACTGCAGCTACCAGTTGGGGGCAGCTTCCTGAATGACTCCATTAATTACCAAGTAGAATAGAAGAATCATTTAGTCAGCCTATAGAATAGTGAAAAATAAGTTATTCTTGTATTATTATGTTGATTCCCTGGGGATCATTTGTTGCACAAGTTAACTGATACAGTTTACAAATAAATATACACAACAAAATTAGCAGAGAGCCATATTGGGGTACCAAATGGGTTTATGCAAGGAATTCTGAATTGAGACATGATCAGAAATCATAGGAGGCAGTAAAGTCTGACAACTTTGGAAGTAAAACCTATGTTTGAATCTCTGTCCCACAATTTACTATCTTTATGATCTTAGACAAGTCAGGACCTCCCTTGTGATTCCATTTCTTAATCTTATGTAATATAAATAATGGTTTCTAGTTCATAGCAGTGGAGTAAAGAGCATACATTTAGCCTCCTGTCCCTTTCCTCTACAGTGCTAAATATTGGGAGATTATTCTTCTTTGGTTTTGCCCAGGTGCCAGGAGGCAGCAAGCCCACCTAAGCACCTTGCAAACAATGGATAACTTTTGTGGGTACTATCAGCACCACACCCATCTCTTTGTCTCTTCTGACTTCAGTGTGCTCCAGCCATCCTCCAACTTCCAATATTCCATTTCTTTGCCCACAGCCATTTTCTGCAGCTGCTGCGAGACACCCTTCCTGTACCAGTGGCAGGACAGAAGCACTGAGAAATTATCACCGAGTAAAATAGATCTTCAACCAATAATTGGTAAAAAAAAAAAGATCTTAAACCAATAATTGGTAAAATACACTAGCCTCTTCCCCACTCTCCTTAGGTGGGAAACCTCTAAGCCCCATGTTTTGAAGCTTTTCCCAGAGTGGCCCAAGGTGGGATCTATATTGGTATCTTTCCCTTCCTGTATCCTGCTTCCTTGCACCTCCAAATAAGCCGTTTTCACTCAGATCCTTCTCTCAAGGTCTGCTTTTGAGGAAATCCAAACTAAGATGATATTCAAATAAAGGTAAGGGGGATAATTAGAAAGAAGGGCAGGCTTATAATACTAAAGACAACCACTATTTATATACCATTAGAGTGTGAACTCCTTGAGACCAAGGATTGTATCTTAATCTCCTATCCCCAATGTCTGGCACATACAAGGCACTCACTAGTATTATAGCTTACTGTGTTTTACATATGTTGTTTCTTTGATATGCCAACAATTCTATTCACTAGCTATTACTGCCATTTTTCAGCCGAGTATATTAAAGATCAATAGTTTCAATGAATCTCCCAAAGTCACACAATAAGAGACAGTGTTGAACCTGGTCCAGGGCCTCAGACTCCAGATCCTATGCACATCCCTTTAGCTGGTGATGCTCACGTGCTGGTCGTGGCATTGACTTGGCTGCTGGCCTCATAGAAGCCCTCAGCAATGCCCACATACACTCTGTGCACCAACTCTACCTGACAGAAGAGGGTGAAGCGTGTTATTTATTTCTGCTTCTGGTCCATGTGATAAGTGTGTATGTTGTTAACCTCATACAGTGGTTTCTATTTTCAGGGACAATGGCTCTTGATCTCTGGGCTTGGTCTTCAGGACAAAATGTGGAGAAGAAAATAGTGAGTTCCTGGTTCCCCACCATCTAATCTCTGCAAGTCACCATCTCTCCCAGACTCACTCTGGGAAGCTCAAGGACATACATTATCAGATTCTGTCCGGAACTTCCCCAGCCAGGCTGGGCTAAGACTCTGGAACTATCGATAGGTGGGAGGAACCGCTGAACCTCAGGGATCTCACTCCAGGTTCTGCCCCTGCACTCAATTTTTGAACCTTCTGTTGTCTGAATGTTTTGCTCAGACTTTGAGCTTGGTCCTTGAATAGGGTTATTTTGGGGGCCGGGGAATGTTTTCCATTTATGGGATAGTGTGAAGTTTTGATCAAGCTGGTTGGTTCTGGGGAGAGAATGCCTGGATTAGAATGTATTTTGTAAGCTTTAGTAAGCAGTGAGTATGAGCCTTGGGTTAATTATTTTAAATTCTCTAAGCTTCAGTTCCTGATGAGTGGAACACGTATGATAATGAAAGTACTCACCCATTTTTTTTTTTAAAGTACCCGGAGCTAAAACTAGTTTGGCTCAGTGGATAGAGCATCTGGCTGTAGACTGAAACGTCTCAAGTTCTCGTCAAGGTCTCAGATTCCGGTCAAGGGCATGTACCTTGGCTGCGGGCACATCCCCAGTAGGGGGTGTGCAAGAGGCAGCTGATCAATGTTTTTCTCTCATCAATGTTTCTGACTTTCTATCCCTCTCCTTCTCTGTAAAAAATCAATAAAATATATTTTTAAAAAAGATATTTACATTGTTTATTTTTTTTAAGTACCCGGAGGTTATGAGGCTTAGAGGGGATAATCCATAAAAAGCATGTAGTACCTTGTAAACAAGTTATTGCTGTTAGATAGTATTTTTTATTGGCCACCCAGCTGCATGTCTCCTCCTTTCCCTTACCCTCATAAGTGCAATTTGGACCCCAGAAAACCCAACCTGTCATTGAAGGGCTTTATCTAGAAATGGGATTTAAGTCAGTTTGCTACCTCTTTCAGGATCAACAGGAAGTCTGGGATGTACAATTCCTCAACTGAAAGACATGCATTTTAATGAGATCCTTCTAGGAAGAAAGCCCATTTTTGAGCAGGGTGCCACAAGATGTAGGGACATTTGCCTCCATGTTCTGTTCAACTCCCAGTTAGTCACCAGACTGTGCTAAATGCATGGTGTAGGTTAAACAGTATGTCCTGTACATGGAGGTGGCAGACATTCTGACCAGCGTGAATGCTCATGCTTTATAGCTAAACCGTGCAAAAAGCAGGGGGAGGGGAAAGGACTTCTTCAGATAGAATCATTAAAGGCTGAGAGGCTTTTTAAAATAAAGTCACCTTGTGAGCTACATTATTTCTCTGTATGTGCTTAGCTGGGGGTGTAATACTGATTTCTTCTTTACAAACGTTTGTTTTTATAGTGGAGATCGTGTAAATCTATGATATCATGTTTCCTGAGCCAAAAATTTGGGTCCAAAGTCTGACATCAGTTTCCCCCAATTTTTATATTCATGTAAGCTGTCACAATTACAAATGCATAAGAATTAGATTTCACTTGGCTATCTAGTCAGTGAAGCACTTAGTGAAAAATCCATAAACATATGAAGTTGGGGAAGCCCTGGAGGATCCGGGTACCACAGTAGAAAACCTTCTGTGATGCTGCCTTCATCTCCATTCCTAGACGTTTCCACAGCAGAGCTCATTGCCCAGCTCACAGGCACTTTCAGACTGGCATGATTTCAAAGGAAACTTGGCCACCATCTTTCCACTGTCCTGTGACAAACTATAGTCTCAGGAAAACGGATTTGGCCACACAACTGGAGTTGGCAGAAACATTTTTTCAGCTTTTTATTACCAAGCGAGATGAAGTCCTACCCACTCCACAGAAAAGCGTGCCTTTCAGCCTGGTTGGTTTATAAACTTTTAACAAACTGTCCTGAAGGTGGCGCCACGTGCTTAGCTATGCTACAACCCGTATCATCCTGTCATTGCTTCTGAAACCATCAAGTCCCTAAGAGCTACACAGATTTACAGAAAGATCTGTAGGAAATAATATGCCTGCACTAAAATATAAAAATCTAAGTCACTCAAGGAATGATGTGATTATATATCATCTCTACATTTTCAGCCAAGAACATAAATTACAGGGGAAAATACAGCAAAGGTTATTTGAGTTAGATCAGTGGCAGGTTCTGAAAGCCCAACGCCCTCTCTGAGCTGGTTCCTTCTCCTTTGTTCCCTGTTTGCTGTCAGTGGCCTCACTACCTTGCAGGTTACCTGAGCCAGAAACTTGAATGACACCTTTGATTCTTCTCTCTCCTTTGAACTTCCCCACCAGCAGTCCCACATCAATCAATGTCCCAGTCCTCTCTATTCTAGTGCATAAATATCTTCCAAGTGTGCCCATGTCCCTCATTCCCCTGCTACCAGTGAAGTCCAAAACGCACCACCTCCTCCCTGCATCACTACAAGAACTTGTTACCTCTTTCCCCTTTACCACAGCTTCCTCCTCCAATCTGGTCAGCTGGAGTGATCTCTCAAAAGACACACGCAGTGAGGTAATCTGCCTGTTTACCATCTTCCATGGATCCCTGGTACTCCCAAGGAAAGTCTGAACTTTGACATTAGCCTATAATGCTTTTTATAATCTAGCTGCTCCTCAAACTCCTTATACACTTCTTCAACTTCATCTGGCCACACTGGCTCACTTGTTCCTTTGCCTTAGTCATAATAGATTCTTTTTCAATTCTGGTACGTTCACCTCAGGGCTATTTATTTTTACTGCTCCTGCTTTTGACCCCAACTACAGCTGCAACTCACCCTTCCCCAAACCCTGAGCCATCACCACCTTCACCCCTCTAAACATGCTCTTCCTGTAGGTGCAGCATGAACGCCATTTCCTCATGGAAGAGGCCCCTAGAGGATGTTAGGACCCCAACTCTGATTCCACACACCCTGCAGTTTCTTACTTTTAACAGTCATCTCATTTTATCATAATTATTCATGGATTTCCCCCCTGCTAAATTATAAACTCTGTGACAGCAGAACAGTGTCTGTCTGTCCTTACAGTACATTCTCACAATGACCTATAAGGCCTTTCTTTTTTTTAATTTTTTTATCTTTACTGTTCAGTTTATTAATTACATTGTTCCTCCCTTATTATCCCTCCACCCTGTACTCATCCCACCCTTCACCCTCACCTCCCCCTCCCCCTGTCCTCTCCCATTGTTGCAAGATTTTTGTCCAGTCTCTTGCTGCACCTCCCACACCCCTTTTCTCCCCAAGGATTGTCTGTCCATTCCCTCTCTATGTCCATGATTCTGTTATATTCACCAGTTTATCCTGTTCATCAGGTTTTTAATTCACCTGATGTTTAGATTCTTTTGTTGATAGGTGTGTATTTGTTGTTCATAATTTTTATTTTTATCTTTTCTTCTTCCTCTTCTTAAAGAATATATTTCAGCATTTCATATAATATTTGTTTGGTGGTGATGAACTCCTTTAGCTTTTTCTTATCTGTGAAGCACTTTATCTGATGATCAATTCTGAATGATAGCTTTGCTGGACAGAGTAATCTTGGTTGTAGATTCTTGCTATTCATCACTTTGAATATTTCTTGCCACTCGTGTCTGGCCTGCATAGTTTCTGTTGAGAAATCCACTGACAATCGTATGGGTGCTCCCTTAAAGGTAACTAACTGTTTTTCTCTTGCTGCTTTTAATATTCTCTCTTTATCTTTTGCTCTTGGCATTTTAATTATGATGTATCTTGGTGTGGACCTCTTTAGATTCCTATATTTTGGGATTCTGTGTACTTCTTAGGCTTTTAAGTCAGTTTCTTTCAACAGGTGGGGGAAATTTTCAGTCACTATTTCTTCAAGTAGGTTTTCATTGCCTTGCTCTCTCTCTTTTTCTGGCACCCCTAGAATTCAGATGTTGGTATGCTTGAGGTTTTCCCAGAGGCCCCTTACCCTATCTTCAATTATCTGAATTCTTTTGGTTTCTTGCTTTTCCAGCCGAGTGGATTTTGCTTCTCTGTATTTCAAATCTTTGACTTGGTTCTTGTGGCCCTCTGGACTGCTTTTAGGACTTTGTGTAATATTTTTTATTTCAGTCAGTGTATGCTTGATTTCTAATTGGTCCTTTTTCATATCCTTGAGGGTCTCATTCATATCCTCGTAGGTCTTGTTCATTTTCTTGTAGGTCTCATTCATTTCCTTGTAAGTCTTGTTCATCTCCTCGTTGGTCTTGTTCATTTCCTCACAGTTCTCATTAAGTTCATTGGCCTTTTCTAGGAGCCTCTTGAAAAGCCTTAAACTGTGGTTTTGAACTCTATGTCTAGTCGTCTTTTTTCCTCCATTTCTTTCACACCTGATTTCTTTCCATGTCTCTGCATGGTGGCTGCTTTATGTGGTAGATGTCCTCTAAGGAACAGTGGCTCAGCCTCCCCAGTTACCTGAGGTGGATACTCTTAATGCAATCCTTTATGGGTTGTACAGTATTTTTGAATTTAAGCCCAGCTTGTTGTTGTTAGCCCTAGGAGGGTTTGACCTCCAGGCCAATTGGCTGTGAAGGGAGACTGTGTTCAGGTTGGATGGGTGGAGTCTCTAAGCTGAGCAGGCAGAGTCAGTGTCAGCTACGCCCTATGCGGCGTGCGGGTCTCTGTGTTGGGTGGTAATGGCTGCAGGCACCTCCAAGAGAAAGCCGCTGCTGGTCTCTACCCCTTGCCAGACAACTCTGCCCCTCCCCAAATGAGTTTGCACACCCAAAGTCTCACCCAGGGTTGTAAAACAAAGCAGTCTGGTGGTCTCCTGAACCAGGGGGCAAGTCGCCAGGGAGCAAGTCGCATGTCTGTGCTATCTCGCACTTTACGCGTGCAAACAGCTGTTCCAAGCTACGCAGACTAGGAGACCTCTGCCACACCCAGCTTTTAGGGTGCGTACCCCAGACCTCAGACCTCACCTGGCACTGGGGAATCTGTGCAGTGGGACGTCTCCGCCCTCCCCATTGGAGAAATCCAGATGGGGTTGCTGCTGCCAGCCCTACAGCCTGTGCACGCCCCACGGCTCCGAACCTCTGGCTCTATGTGTATCTTCAAGGCTGCGCTCCACCGATCTTCTGAGTCTCAGTGTCCCTCCTTTACTTTTATTTGTGGAATTTTCACTCAGCCAGCTTTCTGGTGATTCTGGATGATGTTTATCTTGTTGTTATTTTGTAGTTTTGGAATTGTTGCGGGAGGCAGCACAATAGGTGTTTACCTATGCCGCCATCTTGGTTCCTCTGGCTTCCATTTTTGTTATGAAAAACCTATAAGGCCTTTCATCATCTGCCTCCCTCACCTTATCTTTCAGCCCTTGTGGCCTGCAGTTCTCTCTCATTCTCTGCTTCACCCTCCTTGCTTGTTCCTCTAACTTGCTTCCTCTCACTTGGCCTCTTTGCTGTTTCTCTAACTCCCCAGGTACAATCCTGAATCAGGGCCTTGGCACTTATTGATCCCTCTGCTTAGAATGCACTTCCTCCAGCTTTCTGTGTGGGTCTCATCCTCACCTGCTTCAGATTTTTATTCAGTGGAGTCTTCTCTGATCATCTGATCTATCACACAGAACCCTGACATTCCTCTCTCCCTGCTTTATTTTTGTCCTAGGCTCTGTCACTATCTGCTGTACTTTCACGGTCTGTTATCAGTCTTTCTCCACTGGAAAGTAAGCCCCCTGCAGGCAGGCCCTTTGTCTCTGTGGTTCATCACTCTGTTCCCAGCACCTGGGGCTGTGGAACTGTTCATCCCAGTGGGACTAAACTTAGTCTTTCAGAAACTTGTCTTTTCATCATTTTTAGTACTAAATGATTCTGGTTTATGGGTGGGGAGAATTTTATCTTCACCTGGAAAATCTTCCCCCTACTTGATTACAATAGCTTCCTATTTCCAGGACTAGTACGTCTTTGTGGGAAGAGAGATGGAGAAATCAGAACTTGAAATAAATATTCCCATTAAAATACAAAATCAGAAAGTTATTGAATTCCTTTAAATTGCAGTTGTTTCCAAAAAGTATATATTTTCTGATAGCTAAGAGAACATTGGGTGTGAGGCCAGACTTCCAGTCTTGTTAAAAAATGTCTCCACCCAGACAGATCCTAGGCTTGTGGTTCTTTATCATTCTATTAATTGATGAGATACTTAGAGGAGAAGCCTGATTCCCCCTGTCACTAAGGTATATTCTATATTAAAACTCACAGATATGCTGGCTATACAACCATCTTGATCATTTGGGTGGATATGTGAGGCTGCTAAAGGCAAGCTAGCTGTGCAGTCAGATGAAGTCCAGTTAGGATTTTCCTGAGCAGGAAATGGCAGAGAAGAATCAGGTTAAGGGACTGAAATAGGGGTATATGGTCATTTTGTAGAATTCCAACACAGTGCAGTGATCAACAACTCTGGGGAGAGGAAAACAACATCTAGTCCCACACTATGTAGGGCTGATTCTTGGCTAACAATTTATCACGAATGTTGGAGTCAATGTCCATTTTCAGAGTTGTAAGATGAGCTAACAGATGCTCACTACCCTCTAATTTCAAGGGACTATTACATTGCAATTAAGCACAGTTTCTATATGAACATGTGAAATACTGTTATGGAGAAAACTAAGAATACAAAATATAAGTGCAAGTAAATATCTTTTACCAAACTTTGAATTTTTGACAGAAGATAAAGATCCTAAGTAATTAAAGCCAAAGAAAAGGAGAAAATCTAATGCCATATTTGATTGGGGGTATAAATACAAGATTTGAAAAAGCAGCTCATGCCATTTCAAAATAATTCGACTTGGCAACAAAAAGGAAATCATATGGATTCAGTGATAAAAGGAGGCTACTATTTAGGTAGGCATTTTAATAATAACAAGAAAACAGCAATCATCAAAGAGTATTTCTGGAATGAAATTCAACTGAAAAGAAAGTGAATGCCTGCATGGTAATTTAATTAAAATAGGCATCCAGACCAACAATAGAAATGAAGGGAAAAGAGAGAGATGTGGAACTAGAAAAGATAATTTCTGGAAGAATCTATACTAATAAAAGGGTAATATGCTAATTAGACAGGGAGACCTTCTGATGTCCTTCCAGACAAAACCATGGTGGTGGGACCAAGGCAGAGGTGGTTAGAGGTGATCATGCCAGGAGGGGAGGGCAGTTGGGAGTGATCAGGACAGTGGGGGGGGTTGGGGGAGAGCAGGCTGGCGGTGGGGGACAATTGGGGGTGAGCAGGCTGGTGGGGGGCAGTTGGGGGCAAGAAGGCTGGGGGGTCCAATTGGGGGCAATCAGGCCAGCAGGGGGGCAGTTGGGGGCAAGCAGGCTGGTGGGGAGGCAGTTGGGGGATGATCAGGCTGGTAGGCAGAGTGGTTAGGGGTTATCAAGCAGGCAGGCAGGTGAGCGGTTAGTAGCCAGCAATCCTGGATTGCGAGAGGGAAGTCTGACTGCCTTGTGGGATCCAGCCTAAATCAGCCGTCAGACAACCCCTGAGGGGTCCCAGATTGGAGAGGGTGCCCTCACCCTGCATTTTGTGCACTGGGCCACTATTATACCATAATTGACAGCAACAAGGGTAAAAGAGCAGAGGCATAATCAGGGTTCAAAAGGAAGGATGAAAAAGTGGCCAAGAAATGAGTGAAATCACATAAACTAAGCTACATAATTAGCTTCTTCATTCCAAAGGATGGATCTTTGAAATTGGTAAAAGGGACTATATTTTTAAAGTTTCTTCAAATTAACAAAAAAGTAAATATCAGGCGGAATGGAATAGACCTTCTGGAAAAGAAATGTTTCTTGAAATTGCAGAGGACATTCCACTCAACATACCCCTAAATTATAAAAGAAAGACTGTAATTAATAATAGGGAAATCTACAGCCCTTCCCTCCCCCCCCCCCCCCACCCGAATGCATATATGAGTCCTAAACTTGGTTCAAAGACAAACTGATGGGGAAAAAAAGACAAACTGATGGGACAAAAGTGGAAAATCCTGAGAAAATATGGCCTGCCTAGTCCCGTGTTGGAAAAACTCACCCATATATTGATACATTTTTTTAAAAAGCCATGGCAGATTTTGAACTGGAATGTACATTTGTCAGTCTCATCAAATGAGTAGGTAATAATTTGGACATTTCATTTTTTAAAAGAGGCTTCTGTCAGCATCATTTTGGGGAGAAGGAGAGGAACTGATAGGCTATCTGGCAATCATTTTCAAAACAACCTCTTTATTCCGTGAGGACATTTTTGGAGAGGTCCAAATAGGGCAGGCAGCGGCCAGGGCTTCCTGCTCACACCCCCTGACTCTGCTGAATCCAGCCTTGCTGGTCTACTGTTTTTACCGATGTGTGCGTTTGTTTTTGGAGCAGGGAACTGGAAGGTATGGCTCAATAATTCTTTCAATTATGATAATTTTTGCTTGAAATGGATGCATATTCTAGTGCTTTGACTTAAGTAACAACTTTCTAAAAGCTGTTTATCACAGTTACTTAACTTATACATGATTTTGCTATGTTTTCATCACCATTTGGGGAAAGTTATTCAGAGAGAATGAACTAAGAGTTTCTGTACTTATTCTCTTAAATAAAAATAAAGAAAGAAGGAGAAGGCTGTGTGTAGTCAGTGCTCACAGCATTGTACTACAAAGAAATGGGATTTTTCCATGAAAAAGATGTCTTTCCCTGGGGTGTTGATACTGCTCCACACACAGAAGACCTGCTGCTAGAGCGGGACCAGCACTTGTCCCCTTACAATGGCACTGCAAACATCACCAGGCCAGATGGGTTACTGCAAGAAATATGTGAAATGTTCCAGTACAGCCAACTACACTTCTTTGTGTTTCATAACCAGATCTAACATTATATTCTCTCTGGGAGGAAATATTCCTGGATCAACCAGCTCTCAGGTCTTGTGTTACATTCAGGGCCATTTCCATTCACAGAAAGTCTCTGAATAATCAACAGGAAAGCTTGACCCTGGCTAGAGATAATTGTATAAAGTGCTGGGTCACCTGGACCTGATGAATTCTAAATCACCAGCCAGATGAGCCATCCGGTAACATATTTCTCTTCTGGAGTCCTACATGGTGAAAGTCCAAAAACAGTGTGGAAAAATATTACTGCATATAGACTCACTTGTTTTCTAAAATAAAATGTATCCAACCTATGAGGGAAGGTGGGGGTGACGGGGTAAGAGATCAACAAAGGACTTGTATGTATGCATGCATATGACCACTGGACACAGTAGAGGGGTGAAGGCATGTGCTGGGGGTGACTGGGGAGAGATCAATGGAGGGGGGAAGGATTTATGTAATATTTTAAACCATGAAGAATTTTTAAAAATAAAAATAAAATGTACAAGCAAACATACAAATAAGACTCCTTTCACTTCTGATTCCAGGTGTGGCTCTCCTCTGGCTTCTTTTACTCACTCACATCACAATGTACTAGTCCTTCCAAGGACTTAACGGCATTTTCTGGCATGAGAAGGTCTTTTAAACATTCTGGATCATCAGTGCATTGGCATTAAACCTACAATAAGTCATCTATTGGCAAATTATCACCACACCAAAAAAGGAGTACATTTATATTACTTTCCAAAGTCTCAAGAGAATTTTTATAACATCTTCCTTTCATTGAAACAGATGGAGCAAAATATTTTAGCAGTGGACAGTTTTAGTTGCTTCCTTTCATTTTCTCTCAAGAAAATTTTTATGGGAAAAATGCATGTTTAGTCTACTCAGAACTGAGTTAGTAGGAAAAGCAGAGGTTGCTCTTCAAATGCCACTGAAGTTGCACTTCTATAACATAGCATCCCTTCTGTCAGAGCAGGTAAGCTCTTTCAATAACCACTTCTTGCTGGTACCCAAGGCTGCTGGAATGCTCTAAGTCATTGCAGATGCCTTGTTTAGCTCAGAAAATTTACTTAAATTCTGTCTCTTCTCCTGTTTCAACGTTTCTTACTCCTTTCTGGCTGCTCCCATATGTGTCTCATGGCCTTCCTGGCTTTGATTCTGCTCATATTAGATGCTGTTGGTGCCCTGCTGGAGTCCACAGGACCTTGCCATGGTAGTACATGCTGCCTAGACTGTTAGTTGCTAGCACCTGCATCTCATTGCATAGTCTGCTCTGCCCATGCGCATGGGAACAACCCTTACCAAAGACTGACAGAAATTGGTGTGTATAGCTTTAAATATCTGATACTTTTATTTGTCAGTTATACCTCAATAAAGCTGAGGGGGAGAAAGAAGAAATTGGTGTACCTTAGTTCCTCACATTTAAGTGGGATATCCGAGGCATATTCCACCATAGCTCCATCATTTCTCAAACAATATTAAGCTCTGTTACCCATAGTAGCAATAACCTAGCACCTCTTTTTATTAACTTCTTTTATTTTCCAATGCCACTTACCCATTCCCCTAACTTATGTTTTCTGGAATAACCTCCCAGGTCTGCTTTTAGGGAATCTTAATCAAGATACTGCCACTGGACTTTCCAAATTGGGCAGCCAGATCCATCCCAGCTCCAGCACCCTACATCCTTATATATCTTAGGGCAAGGCTGAGAATTAGATGTCATATTTGTGTTTGGAAGGTATGTTTTCATGTGCAATATACTTTTATTGTATATTCTTAGATGCTTTGATCTGTGATATTAATATGCTAATGATTTGTAAATATGTGCCTCTCTCTCATTTTTGAACATGTATATGGAATGGCCTACTTGTCACTAGGATGTACCCACACCCATCACACTTAGCATAAACAATCTTTAGCCCAACAATTTCTCTTTTTTCCTTTTTCCCCCTTTTTTAAATTTACAATATAACTTATATTTAATAGTAGTACATATGTTTTCCTTTCCCCCCCAATATCCTCCCCCCAGCCTCCCTTACCCCCCAGCACACCAACAATTTCTTTTAAACCCTGTTCCATCCTCAGGCTTTCCTGCACCATTTATCTAATTGATAAACTCAGAAACGAGAGAAAAGCATTGACAACTCTCATTTAGTCCGATATGGGAGAGGCTTGTGTGCAGCTACAACTACAGTAAGTCTTCATGTAATGTTATTGATAGGTTCTTAGATGTTAAGTGAAATTATAAGCAGCAAAACCAGTTTTGCTACAGGGTAATTGATGTAAAGAAGTTAACTTCCTGTGGCATCTCATCAACGTTATAATGAAATGATGTTGAATGAAATAGCATTATTCAAGAACCTACTACAATAGACAACTCAATTTCTACATCCTTCATTAACAGCAGCTTTATGATATTGCTTTATTTTTTCTCACATGACAAGCAGGTTCAAGGTAGGTGGCTGTGTTGTTGATTCAGAAACTTAGAAACACCCAGCAGTATTTTTGCAAATCACTTGGTCTCCCACAATGGAATTGAGACAGAGCTGCCTCATCTTCTCTTCCAAGGAAAACAGAAATAGAAAGCTGCAGGAAACAAAACTTCCCCAGCAGTCTTCTCTTTATGGCTCATTGGTCAGGACAGAGCAGATGACAATCCCAGCTACAAGGGAGACGGAGAAAGGAAGAGACAGGATTCCTATGATCGGATAACCCCATTAAGATCCATTGACTTGAGATGGGCACATTGGCACCTCAACAAAAAAGGAAGAAAATGAGGCTACCACGGTGAGGCAGTCAAAAGATAAAGATGGGAGCCAAAATGGGGTAAGATAAACATGGACAGAAAGAAATAGGTCGATTTCGGGGCTACTGGGGGCACCATTAACAAGAATTTATTGATGATTGACTTTAGTGGGTTATAAGAGTTAAGAGTCAAGCTATGGCCCTGGACAACTGGGCTGAACAGGGATGGCATGCATTGAGATGGAGAACGAAGAGGAGACAGACTTGGCTAGGCCTAAGAGTGAGGGGATCTAGGGAGTTTACCTTCAAACACATTGATTTTCAGGTCTTTGCAGTGAATCCAAGGGAAATTACCTAACAAGGAATTGGGAATATAGGTCACTATTTCTGGAGACAGAGCCACTCGCACACAGAGGATAATTAAAACTGTAGGAGTGGGATGATTACCAAGAAGAATGCCACGAACATTTATGATTTGTCTGCCAGCACATTTCCCTTGGTTTTTAGTATTTTGCACTGCCTCACTGACAGTCTGTGTACTTTGGGTGGAGGTTCCTCCCTAGCCCCAAGTATAGAACATGAGATCAGTTATAAGTAGAAGACCCCTACGGTGATTGGGGTGTAGGAGTGGCAGCCTGAGCTAGTAAAATAAATGGGAATCTAGGGACTTGAATAGGAGCTACTGATAACAAAAAAAGGCTTATTCTGCTTGATTCCATTAGACTAGAACCTGGAAAAATATAAAATTAGAGCTACTGGGACCATCTTACTACCATGAGAGTGACAGACACTGGAGACCATCCCATAGAGCACAAGAAGGTAATAACCACATAGATTTGAGATGAAAAAAAAAAGAGGGGGAGGATTATTTTTATGTTATTTCAGTCCTGAATCTAGTCATGCTAGAAATAAGACCTAACCTTGGATTTTTCATTATGTGAGCTACAAAAAAAAAGCGCCTTTTTTTTCTTAAGCCAGTTTGGCTTGAGTTTTCTGTACCTGCATAATAAGGTAGACAGACAGTCCTCATTTTGCATGTAATCCAGGACCATAAGTATGGCCTTGCCAGCTGAAACCATACAATGATCTTAATAATTAATTAATCTGTGGCCTTTCAAATGTTTTGTCAAAACGTCCAAATCTCGTTTATTGTTGACACATTAAGAAGTTATATAACTAATATTTATTTGGCACACGGAAATTTAAAACATCAGAAACATTGAGAATGAAAGTGTTTTTATTAAAATTTCTCTGTAATTAACTTTCAAAAGGCATTTGGTTCATTTTTACCATCTCACCAGAACTTCAGATGTAGAGAGAGCACCTTTATTGTGGCTTTGTGACAACATACTCCTTTCAGGTTTGGACCTGCTTCCAACATTTTATCTTTTGTACTTTCCATGCTGTGAAACATCTGCGATTTCCTTTCATTTTAAGTTTCTTGCCAGCACCACTTCCTCTTTCACATCATCCTTTCTGTCACAACCACTGTCACAACTACTGTCCTCTACATTGATGCACTTCCCCTTCATGAACTTCCCCTTCATGAACTTCCCATGGCTGTGTGTCTAGAACCTCTTGGATAACAAGTGTCAACATTCCTACAGTGAACTATTTCTTTTTAGCTCTACATCCAATTTGAATTCTGAAAAGTCTTGCTAATTTCTAAAACAATGAAATCAACTTTACGGCAGTGAAAGGTTCTCCCTGGTAATTACCATTTTCTTTCAATGCAGCACCTAACTTCAAGTGCTGGCCTAAATGCTAGTTACACTGATTGGATTTTTTCATTATTGTCTTCAAAACAGAAGTAAACGGTCCATTTCCAGCATTAGCAGCTTTCTGTTCTGAGCACAACTTAAACTAAGCAATGTTGCAGCCACTTTGCCTTGTATTTTATTCATTGGACTTTTAAAATATCATTCATGCAGCCCAGGTCTTGTCCTAGCTATGTCCTGCTGTCTCCACTTTCAAATCTTCAAATCTCCTAACCACATCCAAGTTCATTCCCAGCATCTTCATCTTTAATTTAATTTAATTTTTTGCTGCACTTTCTTTTTCTCTATTATTAACTTCTGTAAAATGTCACATGGGTTTATTACTAAGAGACAAGGATTGTCCGTGCATGAACTGAATAACTGATGTGCAATGGCCAATTACCAGTAGATTTTAAAAGAAGCGATCTGTTATTGATGTGGGGATTTGTGGAACGAGCTGTGAAGTTTATACTTTAAGTAATTATAGTTAATACTAGAGGCACCGATGGGGTCCTTCGGCCTGGCCTGCGGACATTCCCCAAGGGGTCCCGGGTTGCAAGAGGTCACAGGCCAGGCTGGCCAAGGGACCCCACGAGTGCAGTATCAGGGCTGGGGAGGGACCAAGGGAGGGCTCCAGGGTGTGTCCAGCCCATCTTGCCCAGTACCCGATTGGCTAGACCCCAGCAGCAAGCTAACCTACCAGTCAGAGTGTCTGCCCCCTGATGGTCAGTGTGTCATAGCAACTGGTCTAACAGTCGAATGAATGATGGGACACTTAGCATATTAGGCTTTTATTATATAGAACGCTGTGTAACTGAAATGTGAACTATTTGGGGGGACTGGTATTATTAAACTAAACCATAGTAAATGAACTTGGTGCATATTAGAACTGTTCAAAGCAATAGCTGACTTACTAGATATTATATGAAAGGAAAACAGAAGAAATTCAAAGAAAACCCTCAAGAAAACCAAGATTTAAAGGAAAGCCAAAGAAAAGAATCCTGTACATAATTCATAAAGAATGGCCTGGGGGGGGGGGGGTAAGAAGAAGAAACTCTTACCATTCCCAACAGCATGATCTAGAAAGCTTTATGCTAAGCGAAATAAGCCAGTCAGAGAAAGATAAGTATCACATGATCTCACGCATATATGGAATCTAATGAACAACATAAACTGATGAACAAAAATAGACCTAGAAACAAAGAAACATTGAACAAACTTCAGAGGAAGGCAGAAGAGAGTGGGGGAATTCACATTCGTATATGCATAACCCATAGACACAGACAATAGGGTGGTGAAGGCCTGGGAGAGTGGGAGTGACAGGGATGGGGGAAGAGGTCAATGGGGGGAAAGGGGGACTTATATAATACTTCCAGCAATAAAGATTAAAAATAATCTTACCTAATAATAGAGAAACATGTAAATTGACGTACCTCCATTATGCCCACAGGCAATCAGAGTGTATATGAAAACTAACCCAACAAATATGGTGGTTAATTTGCATACATACCTGGATCCCAGGAACCTCCTTGGCACCCAGGTTACTCCCAGCCGGCTATCGGGTGGAGGCTTTAGGCTTGGGAAGGTGCCGAGCCTGGGATCAGAGGGAAGGGGAAAAAATCAATGGAAACATATCCTCAGGTGAAGATAAAAAGAAAAATAAAGAAAGAAATGTCATATCCTATGAAAGACACATCTTGAAAATTCTTAAAGAAAGTTGTCATTTTTTCATGGTGAAGGGAATGGAGTTCATGTTGGTGAAAATACATTGGCAGCTACAGTGACTAGAAGTGGCTTCAGCAGCAGGGTGATGGGGCTGGCACCTTCTCCTGATCAACCCGGTCATCTCTCCCAAAGGGAGGCCAAACTTCAGCTTAGGTCCACTCCAAAAGGGGAGTGGGCCTAAGCCATTAGTAAGACATCCCCTGGGGGCGCCCAGTATGTGAGAGGGGGCAGACTGGGCTGAGGCATCCCTCCTCAGTGCACAAATTTCATGCACTGGGCCCCTAGTAATTTATAATGATAAAAGCATAATATGCTAATTAGACTGGACAGACGAACGACCTTCTAAATGTCCTTCCAGATAACCTTCTGGATGAAGTTGGGGCTTCAAGGACTGAGTCCCTTGTATGAATTTTGTGCATTGGGCCTCTAGTAAATAAATAAAATAAAATAATAAAAAGATAGGAAAAAAAAAAAAAGAATGGCCAGAGAGGGAGGAGGAAAACCCAGTGCATATGGTATAATACAAGGCAAGAAATGAGATATTGCAATTGCATCTTCTATTTCTTTAAATTGAAATATAATTCTCATCCCAAAAAATTCACCAGTTTAAAGTATATAATCCAATGTTTTTTCATATAATCACAAGATTGCATAAGCATTACTATTATTTAATTCCAGACTATTTTTACCACCCCCAAAAGAAGCAGTCACTTACCATTCTCCCTTCTTCCCAATCCCTGGGAACTAGTAATCTACTTTCCATCTTTATGGCTATGAAGTAGCCTGGATATTTTATATAAATGGAAATATACAACATAAGCCCTTTGCATCTGACTTCTTTAATCCTATGTAATAAAAGGCTAATATGCAAATTGACTGAATAGTAGAATGACTGGTCACTATGATGTGCACTGACCACCAGGGGGAAGATGCTCAATGCAGGAGTTTCCTGCTGGTGGTCAGTGCACTCCCACAGGGCGAACGCTGCTTGCCCAGAAGCCCAGAAGCCCAGCTCATGGCTGGTGAGTGCAGCAGCAGAGGCAGGAGCCTCTACCACCTCCACAACACTAAAGATGTCCAACTGACAGCTTAGGTTCATATATGGTGATTTCAGAGAGGAAGGGGAGGGAAAGAGTGATAGAAAAATCAATGATGAGAGAGAATCATTGACCAGCTGTCTCCTGCACGACCTCCACTGGGGATAGAGCCTGCAACCCAGGCATGTACTCTGACTGGGAATCAAATCTTTTTTTTTTAATCTCAATTTTTTTTATTTTTTTTAATCTTTATTGTTCAGTTTATTAATTACATTGTTTCCCCTTTTTATCCCCCTATAGCTTCCCTCCACCCTGTACCTCTCCCACCCTCCACCCTCACCTCCCCCTCCCCACTGTCCTCTCCCATTGTTGCTAGATTTTTGTCCAGTCTCTTGCTGCACTTCCCACAACCCTTTTCTCCCCAAGAATTGTCAGTCCATTCCCTCTCTATGTCCATGTCTCTGTTATATTCACCAGTCTATCCTGTTCAACAGCCTATCAATTCACTTGATTTTTATGTTCATTTGTTGATAGATGTGTATTTGTTGTTCATAATTTTCATCCTTACCTTTTTCTTCTTCCTCTTCTTAAAGAATATCTTTCAGCATTTCATATAATGTTGGTTTGGTGGTGATGAACTCCTTTAGCTTTTTCTTATCTGCGAAGCACTTCATCTGACCTTCAATTCTGAATGATATCTTTGCTGGATAGAGTAATCTTGGTTATAGATTCTTGCTGTTCATCACTTTGAATATTTCTTGCCACTCCCGTCTGGCCTGCATCGTTTCTGTTGAGAAATCCGCTGACAATCGTATGGGTGCTCCCTTATAGGTAACCAACTGTTTCTCTCTTGCTGCTTTTAATATTCTCTCTTTGTCTTTTGCTCTTGGCATTTTAATTATGATGTGCCTTGGTGTGGTCCTCTTAGGGTTCCTATATATTGGGGTTCGGTGCACTTCTTGGACTCCTAAGTCAATTTCTTTCACCAGGTGTGGGAAGTTTTCAGTCACTATTTCTTCAAATAGGTTTTCATTGTCTTGGCCTCTCGCTTTTTCTGGCACCCCTATAATTCGGATGTTGGTATGCTTGAGGTTGTCCCAGAGGACCCTTACACTATCTTCAGTTTTTTGGATTCTTTTGGTTTCTTGCTTTTTCAGCTGAGTGGATTTTACCTCTTTGTATTTCAAATCTTTAACTTGGTTCTTGGGGTGCTCCAGGGCACTTTCAGGTCTTTGTATAATATTTTTTGTTTCAGTCAGTGTATGCTTAATTTCTGGTTGGTCCTTTTTCATATCCTTGAGAGTCTGCTTTATATCCTTGAGGGTTTCTTTCATTTCCTTGCAGGACTCATTCATTTCCACATTGGTCTTGATCATTTCTTTGCAGCTCTCGTTTATATCCTGGAGGGTGTTGTTCATTTACTTGTAGGACTCATTCATTTCCTTTGTGGTCTTGCTTATTTCCTTATAGGCCTTGATCTTTTGTTGGAGCCTCTTAAAAAACCCTATAACCTTGGTTCTGAATTCCATGTCCAGTCGGTTTTTTTTCCTCCATTTCTTTCACATCTGATTTCTTTCCATGTTGCTGCATGGTGGCTGCTTCCCTGAGTTGGTCAATTAGCTTTGTGTGGTAGACTTCCTACTAGGGATAGTGGCTCAGCCTCCCCAGTTACCTGAGGTGGATATGGGCTGCACAGTCTTGCTGAAGTTAAGCTCAGTAATCGTTGTTAGCCCTTGGAGGGTTGACCTCCAGGCCAATTGTCTGTGAAGCTCAGCTGTGTTCAGGTTGGGTGGGCGGAGTCTCCGGGCCAAGCAGACAGCGTTAGCTCCACCCTATGCGGCCCCAGGGACTCTGTGCGGGGGCGCAATGGCCGCCAGCACCTCTGAGAGAGAGCCGCTTCGGAGCTCCACCGGCTGCTGGTTGCCGGGGAATTCAGACTTTCCCAAAATGAGTCTGCATGCGCAATGTCTTACCCAGGGTCGTAAAACAAAGCCGTCTGATGGTTTTCCGAATGAGAGACAAGTCGCGGTGCGCTCTGTGCCGTCACGCAGCCGAGCTGTTCGCGCAAGCTGCCTTCTCCGCAAGCCAGGAGACCCGGCAGCACCCGAGCTTCGGCGTGCCCTCCCACTGTCCAGTTTTCACCCCGTGTGATAGTGGGTTCTCTGAACTTCGCCCAGAGCTGGAGAATCAGTCCAGTGGGATGCCTTGTCTCCCCGTTCGAGAAAACTGGCCCGTTTTCAGCCGCCCGCCCTCTCCGCGGCGCGCACTCCAAACCTCTCTCCGTGCGAATCTTTCAATGCTGTCCGCCGCCGCTCCTCCGAGTCACAGTGTCTTATCTTCGCTTTTATTTGTGGAATTTTCACTCGGCGAGCTTTCTGGTGATTCTGGAAGGTGTTTGTTCTTTCGTTAAGTTGTAGTATTAAAATTGCTGATTATGACGGCAGGATAGGTGTTTTGCCTTTGCCGCCATCTTAGTTCTCTCTGGGAATCAAATCTCGATCTCCTGGTTCACAAGTCAATGCTCAACCACTGAGCCACACTGGCTGGGTGGGACTTATTACTTTTAATGGCTGAATGGTATTTTATCGTGTGGATATAACACATTTATTTCTCCGTTCATCGGGTGATAGAAATTTGAGTTGTTTTTACTTTTTGGCTATTATGATAATGTTACAATAAACATTGGTATAAAAGTGTTTGTATGAACACATGTTCTTAGTTTTCTTGGGGATGTACCAAGGAGTAGAGTGGTTAGGCCATATGGTAACTGCAACTTTTTGAGAAAATGTCAGACTGTTTCTATAGTGGCTATACCATTTTGTATTCTCATGAGCAAAATGTGAGAGTTCTTTCACTTTTTAAAATTATATACATATATATATTATTAATTTTACAGAGAGGAGGAGAGATGCATAGAGAGTCAGAAACATCAATGAAAGGGAAACATTGATCAGCTGCCTCCTACTGGGAATCGAGCCCGAAACCAAGGTACAGGCCCTTGGACCTTTCAGTCCAAGGGCTGAAGCTCTATCCACTGAGCCAAACTGGTTAGGGCTCTTTCACTTCTTATTTTAAAATCTTGTACATGAATATTACTTTCATTTTATTTTACTTGTCTAGTTTCTCATTTTATTTTACCAAGCATATTTTCTTCTTGCATCTTTGACTTCCATACTTCACATTTGTTAGTTACCTTCTAGCTTTGCAAATAATGTGTCTTATTGATATGGCAAATAATTTATGGCTCCCTTATCCCATACTGTATACAATATGTTTAAATTATGCAGAGCACAAGTTCTCTCACATATCTCAAGTCATTTGTCTAAACTGTTTGTAACCACCAAAAGCATTTCCAAAGTTGGTTAACTATGGATAAGAACCATGACTTTATTTACCTTCCCTTACTTTTTAATTGAATTTAATACAGTTCAAAACATTGGTTTTGTTATTCCTCACCCAATGATACTTTTTTCCATTGATTTTTAGAGAGAGTGGAAGAAAGAGGGGAAGACACACACACACAGAGAGAGAAACATCAATGTGAGAGAGACACATCAATTGGTTCCTCCCACATCCACCCCAACCAGGGCTGGGAATCTAGCCTGCAACTGAGCACATGCCCTTGACCAGAATCGAACCCAGGACCCTTAAGTCTGTGGGTCCGTGCTCTATCCACTGAGCCAGACTAGCTAGGGCTACAATTCAATAAGTTTTCATGAAAATTTGCATAACAATCATAGTGGTAGGTGGTATAAAATAAATTGTCTTTTACTTTGAAAGAAATATCCCAGTGCGCCCCACTCCTAAGAAACCCCAGACTCTTCACTGAGATGGCAAGCTCCTAAATTTTCCTTGAATTTACTTCCCATCCTCTGGAATGCATGAACCTCTTCAGTGCAGCTCAGGTGTCTGTCATTGATGCAGCAACTCAGTGTGGCACTCATTCCAGGTGACCACAGGTGATAAGTTAATCAACTAATTTATTGCTGAGTGTCATGGATTTCTGTCATCTTCTTTAACAGCTTTAACCCAATTATATATATTTTTAAATCAACTAATCACATATTCCCATCTTGTTAATGTTCCGTTGCCCATAAACTGCTCTGGTACCAATTACTAAACAGGAAAGCGTTTTTAATTACAGGCAGCATAATCAACTTTATGTAGAATCCATACAAATGAAATGCATGATGGATATAGCTAATTCACAGAAAAATTAAGAACCCTGAAGAAACAGACTCTAGCGTGACATTCCAGGCACAATATCTGAAACTATATCACAAAAGTAGGCTATTCAGAAAACTGCTGTCTTTCTGGAGTTGGGGGTCTAGCACATCAGAAAGCCATCACCAGATCTGCTGACTTCCATCCTTGGCACCAGAATTTGAGGCAGCCAAGTAAATCCCCTGTCATCTGACTCCCCAGGTAACTTCATTCTGAATCAAAGCCTAATGCATCTGATTAGCAAAACATATACCACATCTAGGAAGTACAGCAAACATTTTAAATTTATTTATTTGTGGTAGCTTTTCAACCTGTAGAAAAGCATGCACAAACATTGTTAGGTTGGGTACTGAGTGAACTGACTCATTATATCTGCTATAAATAGAAAGTACAGCATGTATTTCGTTGATTGTGGGTGACAAGCTAAAAGGTTATAGGAAAAGAGGGGATCGTAATGCTGAAAGAAAAGTGGGCCCAGGACATGATGGGCCACAAAGTTTCCTGAAAACCATCTGATAAGGGGTTAATATCCAAAAAATATAAGGAAGTCATACAACTTAACAAAAGGAAGACAAACAACCCAATTTAAAAAATGGGCAAAGGACCTAAATAGACACTTCTTCAAAGGGGACATGCAGATGGCCAAGAGACATATAAAAAATGCTCAAAGTCACTAATCATCAGAGAGATGCAAATTAAAACACAAATGAGGTATCACCTCACACCTGTCAGAAGGGCTATCATCAACAAATCAACAAATGACAAGTGCTGGTGAGGATGTGGAGAAAAGGGAATCCCAGTACACAGCTGGTGGGAATGCAGACTGGGCAGCCACTAAGGAAAACAGTATGGAGTTTCCTCAAAAATTTAAATATGGATCTGCCATTTGATCCAATGATCCACTTCTAGGAATATATCCTAAGACAGCTGAAGCACCAATCAGAAAGAATGTGTGCACCACTATGTTCATAGCAGCACAATTTACAATAGCTAAGATCTGGAAATAGCTCAAGTGCCCATCAGTAGGTGAGTGGATAAAAAAAAAAACTGTGGTACATTTATACCATGGAATACTCTGCGGCTGTAAAAAAGAAGGATCACCTACCCCTTGAGTCATCATGGAGGGACCTGGAGAGTATCATGCTAAATGAAATAAGCCAGTCAGAGAAAAAAAAACTAACAGCATAGGTATTGCTGCTTGGCAAAAAAAAAACAAAAAACAAACAAAAACAACAATACACAACCCAAAACTTAGGGGATTAAAGCAATAAATATTTATTATTTCTCATGTATTTGTGTGTCAGCTGATACTTCTGATGATCTGGCTGTATTTGTCAAGATTCTCTGTTTTCATGGTCTCTGGCCCACACTCCTCCCAGCAGCTCAAAGCTCTTCAATGGGAAGCAGCTCTGGGTCCTGTCTTTCTTTTTGCTACCTCACCACTTACTAATATCCCTCCTAGTCTTCAGTGCCAGCCTGCACATTTTTCCAGTTCTTACACTTCCCAAGCTCCTCTTGTCACAGGGCCTTTACATATATTCTTCCCACAGCCTGAGGACTCTCCTTCAGGCCAGTTACCTTCTCATTGCTTTAGAACTCCACTAACTCCGGGAACCCTCCCACATCAGACTTTGGCAGGTTCCTCAGCTTCTGTGGACTGGTGGATTTTGTTTTCCTTCCCTACACTATCTCAAGTCAGATGGATGAGCATTCACTTGAGAGTGAATCTTACTGAAGTCTATCTCTTTCAGTAGATTGAAAGCTTTGAGAGGCAGCAACTAATGTCTGTTTCTATTTACTTCTGTGCGCCTGGCACAAAGTGGCACTCAATATAGATTTGCTGAATATGTTTATTACTCAGCAATTTCTGAAGGTGGGAATATGAGGAGACAAACTCTGCAAACATTGACAACAGACATATGAAAAAAAACTCAATGTCACTTTCAGAGAAATGCGAATTGAAACCACGATGAGATATCACCTCACACCTGTCAGAATGGCCACCACCAAAATAAATCAACAAACAAATGTTAGAGAGGATGTGGAGAAGAGGGACCCATCATGCACTATTGGCAGCAATGCAGACTGGTGTAGCAACTAGGGAAAGCAGTTTGGAGTTTCCTCAAAAAATTAAAAGTAGATCTGCCTTATGACCCAGAGATTCCACTTCTGGGAATATCCAAAGAAACCCATAACACTAATTCAAAAACTATGTTCATTGACACATTATCTACAATAACTAAAGCAACTTTAAAGCCCTTGCTCAGGCCTGGCCACTTCCTAGTGTTGTGAATGACAGAAAACACTGGGTGTGTTTTTTCCCCACCGGAGGATCCACCTTGTCCATGTCAGTCTATATGAAGTGGTAGACAGGAGTGAATTCAAAAGAGAAAAAACCACATATTTAACTTAAGAGAAGGCTGCTTTCAATTATATCTCCTCTTTTGACATCATCTTAATTCTTTAAAAAAAGTTTTCCACATCTATTGTAAATAGATAAAAGGCCAAAATATGCATAACCTTTTAACTTTACCATCAAAGTATCTAAAACGTTTGGTACATGATGGCTAAAGAGAGCCTCCCTAGAGGCTGCATCTCCTCACCCCCAGCCACAGCCACAGCCTGAGGACCAGTCTTGAAGGGAAGGCAGAGAGACTACAATTGTAACAGAGCATGTGCCCAGCCTCCATTCAGAATATACCTCCCTTTGCCTTTGTTCATCTCTGAATGTCAATATTAAAAGCATTCTCCCTTTTTCCTGTTCCCTGTGCTTTTGCAAGCACTCCAGGTAGGGCACAGGTTAAGCATGTTTATCTTCACCGCTCTCATCATTCCCTCTCTTTCTCTCTCCCCTTAAAACTCATGAACTTTTTTTTTTTTCAGTACTAGGCATGGATGACAAAGAGCAAAAGGCTACTGGGGGCACCTGAGGGGACTTGGAAGGGCCTGGTTGGGGCACAGAAGACACCTTGGTCTAATTTATAATCTTGGAATATTGGTTTTAATCTGACTCATCAAATTAAAGGTTTCAAGGAAATGGGAAGGAGTTGTGTAGAAACTGGAGAAATTTGTTCTGTGTCAGGCAAGTGTGGTGCCTGATCTCATAGTTTCTCACCATACGCTAGGATGGAAGGGGTGGGCTCTCGGCATTTATACTCCTCCCCCTGATGATTTTCTGGTCCCACTTCTTTTCAAAACTAGCCTGCCTGCCTAAGTAAAGGATAAGTCAATGAGCAGATGTGATGCATGAGACTCAGACTATCAGATCATCTCATAAAGGAGTAAATATCTCACAGGAAGAAAATAGATTGAGGTATTTCATCCATAAACTGGGAAGTTGTTTTAAAACATCTCATCTGTTACAAGTAGATCCTCTGATATAACATCATTATGTGCAAAATACCCAGAGCTTAAGAACATTTGTGTTATTTAGCTATATCTGTATGTGTTTATTTGTTTGTTTATTACTGTAGTCTGACCTAATCAGACGGTCCTGGTTGGGCCCCCAAAGTGGCTTGTCACGGAGTGAAAGTGATTTCCCATGGCAGGTGCTCTCAGCAGGTGGCTGCTCACAGTACCTGCGTTGGAAAGGTAGATTTAGTCAGAAATTTTATTTTAATATGAAATTCGTATTGCAGCCTGAGCCACTACTGGGTGATGTGCCAAAATTCATGTCTGCAGCATGATTTATTATGTGAAAATACCACAGAACTAATCAGTGGAGTTACTAATTAATACAAATCTGCATTTTTTGCATAAGCAATTAGTGCAAGGAGAAAGCAGTGAAAGAGGAAGTTTGACTCCTTTAATCTCAGTGCCTATTCAAGCAGAAAGACACACCAGGGCCAAACTCCAAGATCTACATTTGGAATTTCCCCCCTTTGATTAAAGACACAAAAGGTCAAATTATCAATATTTAATTTATGTGAAAATGTATTTGTTAAAGAGGAACAAAACATTTTATTTAATAAAAATGAAACTATACGAATGAATTCTTGAATAAAAAACTTATACTTTTCATTACAACAAAGTCTAAATAAAATTTAATAAAGATTCTGATTGCTAATAATGAAGTTTGAAAATTAGATCAATCATGGGAGAGGGTGTATGTTTCTAAGATGTTTAAATTACCAAAGGTGCTTGTTCTTCTTAGAGTCACAACTCTATTGGACTTTTTCCAATATATTCTGTATGTCATGTGTATTAAGCTGTAATATTTTAAATATAATATGATTTAAATTAATTGTGTGGCTCACTAAATCTGAGTATAAGATGCCATTTAACTTTAGCTGATTTATTTCTCCTATTGATTTAATAGAAGTTGTTTATAATATGAAATAACTGGAGAGTTGATATGATGATGCTGGTAGAAAAAATAATAATAAAATGTGTGTTCCATAAAACAAAAGTAATATCAGAAACATGTTTAAATATTTTATTATTTCTGTGCACAGCAAAGAGTCCACTATGGTTTTTGTGTGGCAAATACATGCAAATATTAGAAGAGTGACTCTCTCTGAAAGTTATTTCTTTTAGCTCAAATTATAGCTTAAGCCCTTCCCCCACCCCTGAACGTGGATACCTACCTTTCCAGAAAACTTATTCTGAAAAGAGGGTGGCTAACTAATTGCAGATTTACGGAGCTCTCTGATTAAAAGCTCGATTTGGTGCTCAATCATTTTGACAAAGAAGACAAACAGGAAAAAGCAAAAGCTGCTGGAAGGGGAGTGGTTTTGCTGAAGCTTACTACTGCGGATATCTGGGCTAGAGAAAGGGGGAATTGTCCAAGGTGCTGATTCCCAGAGAAGCCATTTCCCCTACAATCTGCCTGGGGCTCTAAACCTGGTTTCCTTGGCATCTCGGGCCATTAGAAACTTGATGGATCTCCTCCCCCAGCTCACTGCAGCAGCATTGTTTGAGGGATGCCCAGGTGCCAAGGGTGTTCGTCTCTGCTCTCCATGCCCGCAGCTATACCCAGCTATCCTGGTTGTTTGCTTGCTGCTTTCTAAGGCAAAGGCTGGCACATACAGGACGCTTATCAGTTACCAGGCCCTTTGGTCCCATGTGGACCGAAAACTGTTCCTCCATCCGGGAGAAAATAGGTGTGCGCCCTGTGTAGGCCCTTCACTTGAGAGCAGGAGCCCCCACGATCACACACACACACACACACACACACACACACACACACACACTCATGTAATCCACACACTCATTGACACAAATCCCTTATACATTTCATACACATTAACAATCACACACACTCGTGCTTCCATATAGGGGTACACACTCCCATTCAAAAGCAATCTCACTTTTATACATCACTCTTAGATTCACACACGCTTGTACACCTTAGCACACTCGGTCACACGCAGCCCGTCAGATGCACAAGGCCTCGGGCAATCATGGGAGTGCTCTGAGCTGCGTTTTCACATTGTGGACAGGCGCGCTGGACGGTTTAAGGAAAGCCTCTCCACTCCTGACCCGGGTCCGAGATGAAATCCCCCAGAGGCCTGGAGTCGCCGTGAGGGGCACCCCCCAGGTCCCAGCGGGGCCGCGAGGACATCAATAATAAATGAAAGAGCCCGGGCAGACGGCAGTGGGGAAGCGCGGCACTAAATCACCCCCCAAATCACAGCCGCGTCGTGCTCCATCCAATAGCTCCAAGCCATTTGTGGGGTTGAGGGTTGGAATCAATTTTTTTCTGTCCTCGCAGGTGCAATATGAATCAATTATATTAATTAAGATTATGCCGCGAGCCCAGGAGATTTGGAGAGGAAGGGTTTTTCGCTGGGGGCGACGGCGAGGCATTTTAATAGCTTCTCTTTTGCTCCGAGCTCTCCCCAGCCGACTGCCTGGGAAGCCGGGCGCCTCCAGCCTCTGTCCAGGGCCCCCGGAGGCCTCGCTGTAGGCGGAGGCGCAACCGCGGCGCAGGGCCGCGATCTGGACCCCACCAGCAGCATCCTCCTCCGGCCTCCCGAGGGCCCGGGAGCCGCGGGGCCTGCGAGGGACCTTTGGCTCTGGGCCCCAGACTCCAGGCCACGGCGGCCCCCGGTGTCTCCCGCCCCTCAGCTACCTCCTGCTCCAGGGACAAGCCGGGATCAGGACAACCGCCCCCCCCCTCCTCCCAGGCGTGGGGCGGGGGGGACGCTGGAAGAGGAAGCAGGAGCCCCTTGGGGCAGCCCGGGCCACACTCGGTTCTTTCACCGAAGGCAAACTTCCCTTTGCAAAAGCAAGCATCTGCCTCCCAGAGAAACAGGTCACCGCCGTGGACGCGGGCCGAGCCCTGCTCTTTATCTGGGCCTGGTGAGTGCGGCGCGCACGCCCCACTCCCCCGCCAGCCACACGCTTCCCAGCCCGCACGTCCCAGCCACAGGCCTCCTTCCCCCTCTCCCCCGCCCAGGCCACACTCCTCCGCCCGCCCCCCTGACCCCCCAGCACCCCCCGCCTGCCTCCCTGTCTCCTGTCTCCCCCCCCCCCCCCCCCCCGCCTCTCTCCGGCTGCGGCTCCAACGGCCGGACCGTCCGGCCTGCGCTGCGCGCTGGGAGCGGGCACCCGGCGGCAGATTTGGGGCATTGCTCGAGGGCAGTGAGTCATGAAAGACGCTTTTGTTGCCCGCGCGTGCAGTGCGCGTGCCGCTCAGCCGCCTGTGGCGCCGGGTGGGGACGGGGCTGGAGGGGGGGAGGCCGCTAACGGGCGGCAGGAGCCGAGGACAGGGGGAGAATCGGGGAAGCAGGAGGGGCGAGTGTGCAACCGTCGAAACAAAGTTCAAAGAAAGAGAGGAAGGTGGCAGGCCAGGGCTCAGCGGGGGGGCTCTGAACGGAGCTGTCCTCTCCCCTCCATCCACTACCTCCGGCCCCGGTCCCCACTTCCCCCCACCAAACAAAAAGCATGTCCATTTAGGTCTGATCTGCCTCACTTCGGGGACTGACCCGCTGCGCAGACCCACAGGGTCCGGTGGACACTCACTGCACCCGCTGCAGACGCGGGAGGGGGGGTCGGGGGGAGGAGGGGAGATGGACAGACCCCGCACGGAGGCAGGTCCCAGGTTTCTGGAACGACCAGGAGTGGCCTTTTCTTTGTACAAAGCCCCTGGCCTGGGCGAACGGCGGGCAATGGTAGGGGTGAAGGTATCAGGCTCTCGGCTGGTGAAACCCCAGCTCCAGCACAGCGGCTCCACCCAGAGTTCCCCGCACTCCACAGGGTGTCTTGGACTGGGGCGAGGGGGGGGGGGGCGGTATCTTTTCTGGGGGATGCATAAGAGGGGGTGGCTCCCTAGGCCACCTTGGGCCTCAGAGCAGCTGGAGCCTGCTTTCACCCCGCCCCCAACTTCTTCCCCCCAAAAACGGGGAAATGGGAGCTAGGACGTGAGTCCCTCAACCCGGACACGGGGTGGGCCAGGCCGTGGGGCAGCTGCCGGGAGAGTGGCAGGAGCTGTCTGACCTTGCCCTCCGAGTGTGAGCCTGTCTCTGCAGGTTGCTCCTCTGATGCCCCTGAAGTTTTCATCCATCACTAATGATACAGGAGTAAATACTGAGACCGGTTCTTAAATTTTTTAATCCTCCTCCGTGCTCTTTGTACACCAATGTGAGGTCGAGAAAAACAAAGACGCCGTCCAGTTTGCTCTGGAAACTCAGCACAATTCACGCTTTGGGCAACGGGTCAGGTCACACCCTCTTTATTCCCCCTCAGATTTGTGCCAGACTGGGAAGCTGCAACCTCCACTCTCCAGACACCAGCGACCTCCTTGGGATCCTCTTCCCCTCCCCTCCACACCCCCTCCTGTTCCCAGATGCACCAGCTCCAACCCTCAACCCGACCCTGTTTGCCAACTCAAGGGGCTTTTAGAGCAGTTGCCTTTCAATAAGTAGTTCAAGTTCCATGCGTTCATTGCAAGGGGCTACTGGGTCTGGGAGGGCATAAGGGGTTAGTTAACCAAGGATTTGAGGCGAAGCTGACAGAGGAAAAGTGGACAGGGAAGGGATGGGGGCAACTTAAAAAAAAAAAAAGTACCATGGTCTAACATGTCTTGCTGGAAACAAGTGAATAAATAATGAAAGAACCACAATTTAAACACAAATATGGGTCCTTCCAAATCAGCTGGGAAGCTGTGTGCTCTTCGCATGACCCTAAAAGTGGAGGTCACATCAAGCCAGCGTCTTTGAGGTCTGGAGCAGTCCTGGCCTTCAGCTCTTTCCAGAGCCGTGCTCATGGCCTTTCTCTAAAGAGGAGCGGGTAGACCCACTTGGCACAGGCCCTTTGCCTCCTCCCCTGGAGAAGTCTCCTCGGAACCAAATACCTATTTACAGAGTGGGGATTAAGGGGATGAAGCAGCCTGTGGCTAGGAACCAGGGATGTATGGGTGAGGGCAACAGTCCAATGGCCTTGGTTGAAAGGCAGAATCTGCGTCAGAGAACTCGCCCAGCTCTCCAGCAAGAGAGCTCCCAGGCCAACGGGGCCCAGCCCTCAGCAAACGGACTAGCTCTCTCTGACCTAGTGAGGGGTCTCCAGAGACAAGGGCACCTGAAGATCAGGGCTCACCATTTGGGGTGGCATGACAGGTACAAGATTACTCTCCCGGAGGGGAGGGGCTGGCAGTGGGCGACTCAGTGCAGGGGGGTGGAGGAGCAGTCTCAGCTGCTTTGACAGATGAAGCCTTTCTACGAGGCAAGAATGTTTGCTTAAGGTGCTGGAAGAGATGAGCAGAAGCCACCTTTGGGCGCCAACGAGCAAAGAGGTGGTCACCGCAGAGAGGACAGGGAGCAGTGCCTGTGCGAGCAATGGAAAGGAAACCGGACGCGTGGCTGTGCGCCCCGGACTCCGCGTCTCCGCCTCTCTCACCGGGGCCTTACTTTCCGCCCCGACGCTGGCTTCTCCCTGGGATCTAAACGCAGTCGGCTTTCCCGCTTCCTCTCCCCCGATCTCCCCCCACCCCCTTCCCCAACGGCGCTCTCCCTTCTGCCGCCCGAAAGGGTTAATCTCTCCTGCGGGTAAAAACTGGTCCGCGGAGTCTCTAACTGGCGACAGATGGGCCACTTTCTTTGGGCCACAAAGGGGCCGGAATGAAGCTCTCCGCGGCATACAAATGGGCAGGTCACGTGGTCCCCGGCTCTTGGCCAGACTGGAAGGACCATATGGCGCGTGCTGGGGAGGATGCAGAAGGGGCGGAGGTAGGGTTGCGGGAGACTGGAGCAAGAGTAGGAGGAGGGTCGGGAGAGGTGCAAGGCTGGAGGGGCGGGGGGTTGAAGGGGGAGAGGGAGGCGGAAAGGAGCGCACAGCCTGGACGCATGCGCAGGAGCGGGCGCCGGGACCTGCGGGCGCTCAGCTCCCGCCCCGCCCGCTCCCAGCATCACCACCGCGGCTATATAACCTGAGCGCCCGCGCGGCGGGGACACGAGGAATTCGTCCCGCGCAGAAGGCACGACGTCCGGAGGCCCCAGGGTTATGAGACCATCACTGCTCAGGACCTACTAACAAGTACAGGTAAATACAATCCTTTCATTTTTGCTTGGAAATAAAAGCAGTAACTGAAGACCCAAAGTCCCTAGAAATTCTCTCTCTCTCTCTCTCTCTCTCTCTCTCTCTCTCTCTCTCTCTCTGTGTGTGTGTGTGTGTGATTGTGTTGAAACAGGCATTCCTCCCCATGATTGCTGGCACGTATACACACATTTTGACTACCGTCGCTCACATACCTGCTGCAAGCTTTCTGATTTTAAAATTTATTTTTAAAAAATTGGGGGGGGGGGACAGAGGAGGTGAAGAATAGAAGCATCTTTGGATTTTTACTAATGCAAATAACTCTCTGGTCATTTGCTAATGGTGATTTCAAAGTCCTGAAAGCAATGCACTTCTTTACTTTCTTACTTATTCCAGTAAGAAAAAAAGCGCCCTTGTTACCAAGATTTATTTTGTGTGCATGTATGTTACCCACATTGGAAGTGCCAAGTTATTTTTTTCAGCGAATGAAAGGGATATGGGTTCCTTGGGTATAACACACCCTGGAAAACAAATCGAGTTGAGAGAAAGTTTAATGGAGAGGAAGGGAAATGTGGAGAAAGGGAGCGGCACTCACTCTTGCTACCTGTTACTGCTCCAGAGGCGGCCAAGTCCCCAGCAGCCACCGCAGAAACCAGAAATGCAGTAGTCTCACCCAATGCTTTTTCTTTCTCGTATTAAAAGCGCTAACTTCGCCATTGCCCGTGGCTGATCATCATAATGACTCGATCTTTTAAAGGGAGGTTTGAGGAGAACTTCGAAAAGGCCCAATAAAGAGCGGGCAGCCTTTTCAATGGGCTGTTTATTAGCCAGGAGCCTCCCGCACCTGATCCCCGGCGCTTGGGAGAGCGCCCTCGCCGTGCCCCCAGCCCCAGCCCCAAACAGGCGCTTTTGTACAAGGTGGGTGTTCAGCGGAGGCCAGCAAAGAACGGGCAAGTGTGGAATGGGAGATCTCTGCCTGCTTCCCCCCCACCCCCAATGTTTTGTTGATGGTGAAATCATTGGGTTGAAAGTACTTTTCCTCCACCATGCATTTCCTCTTCAATCTCCCGGTAGCATAATCTTCTTAAAAATCAGGGCCAGCGTTGGTAAATTACGTAATGGCTCTTCAACTTTAATCTCTGAGCACGGAGAAGCCAGCATGGGAACAGCACTGAGATGTTCCAACTCATTATTTTTGTGGCGTTGTGACTTTGAATTCAGGCAGATGAGCACAAAGTCACGGAAATGTACGCTCGTGTTCACATGTATTATCCTGCCGGGTAATCGCCATAAAAAGACTTAAGCTGGTCACTAGGAAACACGCACACATGAGTGTACACATACACGTAGTCAGTCTCTCCCCCCCCCCCCCCCCCACCAGCTCTGCCTTGGCTCCTACGCACCAGCGGGGCACACACATGCCATTATGAAACACTGCGTTTAACTTTTCCTGGGGGACGTTCATTTTGTAAGGAGTTGTACTCCCCATGCATTTTTACCGGATTAGGAAATGGGAGCTGAAGGCAGATGAAGTTTTTGAATGTAGCGTTTTCCTCTTTTTTTTTTTCTCTCCTTTCTGGTTTTCTCTCTCCCTTACTGAATCTAGGAAACCGAGACATGACCAAATCCTACAGTGAGAGCGGGCTGATGGGCGAACCTCAGCCCCAGGGTCCTCCGAGCTGGACAGACGAGTGTCTTAGTTCTCAGGACGAGGAGCACGAAACAGACAAGAAGGAGGACGACCTAGAAGCTATGAACGCGGAAGAGGACTCACTGAGGAACGGGGAAGAGGAGGAGGAGGAAGACGAGGACCTGGAAGAGGAGGAAGAAGAGGAAGAGGAGGACGATGATCAAAAGCCCAAGAGGCGCGGCCCCAAAAAGAAGAAAATGACCAAGGCGCGCCTGGAGCGTTTCAAGCTGCGGCGCATGAAGGCCAATGCCCGGGAGCGGAACCGCATGCACGGCCTGAACGCGGCGCTGGACAACCTGCGCAAGGTGGTGCCCTGCTACTCCAAGACCCAGAAGCTGTCCAAAATCGAGACGCTGCGCTTGGCCAAGAACTACATCTGGGCTCTGTCGGAGATCCTGCGTTCCGGCAAAAGCCCCGACCTGGTCTCCTTCGTGCAGACGCTCTGCAAGGGCTTATCCCAACCCACCACCAACCTGGTTGCGGGCTGCCTGCAGCTCAATCCTCGGACTTTCCTGCCAGAGCAGAACCAGGAAATGCCCCCGCACCTGCCCACTGCCAGCGCTTCCTTTCCGGTGCACCCCTACTCCTACCAGTCGCCAGGGTTGCCCAGCCCGCCCTACGGGACCATGGACAGCTCCCACGTCTTCCACGTCAAGCCGCCGCCGCCGCACGCCTACAGCGCCGCGCTGGAGCCCTTCTTTGAAAGCCCCCTGACTGATTGCACCAGCCCTTCTTTTGACGGACCCCTCAGCCCGCCGCTCAGCATCAACGGCAACTTCTCTTTCAAACACGAACCGTCCGCCGAGTTTGAGAAAAATTATGCCTTTACCATGCACTATCCTGCAGCGACCCTGGCAGGGGCCCAAAGCCACGGATCAATCTTCTCGGGCGCCGCTGCCCCTCGCTGTGAGATCCCTATAGACAATATCATGTCCTTCGATAGCCATTCACATCATGAGCGAGTCATGAGTGCCCAGCTCAATGCCATCTTTCACGATTAGAGGCACGTCCGTTTCACCGCCCCCGGAAACGAACCCACTGTGCTTACAGTGACTGTCGTGTTTACAAAAGGCAGCCCTTTGGGTACTACTGCTGCAAAGTGCAAATACTCCAAGCTTCAAGTGACATATGTATTTATTGTCGTTACTGCCTTTGGAAGAAACAGGGGATCAAAGTTCCTGTTCACCTTATGTATTATTTTCTATAGCTCTTCTATTAAAAAAAAAAAAAAGTAGTACAGTAAAGTAAAAAAAAAAAAAAATGCACCACAAATTTGGTGTAGCTGTATTCAGATCATATTAATTATCTGATCGGGATAACAAAATCACAAGCAATAATTAGGATCTATGCAATTTTTAAACTAGTAATGGGCCAATTAAAATATATATAAATATATATTTTTCAACCAGCATTTTACTACTTGTTACCTTTCCCATGCTGAATTATTTTGTTGTGATTTTGTACAGAATTTTTAATGACTTTTTATAATGTGGATTTCCTATTTTAAAACCATGCAGCTTCATCAATTTTTATACATATCAGAAAAGTAGAATTATATCTAATTTATACAAAATAATTTAACTAATTTAAACCAGCAGAAAAGTGCTTAGAAAGTTATTGTGTTGCCTTAGCACTTCTTTCCTCTCTAATTGTTAAAAAAAATTGCACAATTTGAGCAATTTATTTCACTTTAAAGTCTTTCTCTCTTTAAAATGAAAACCAGATCCACAACACTCAAGAGGATGAAAAAAGAGATGTATTCCCTATCAAACATATCAAATCATTGCTTGCACAAGCTTTTATATACATATTATAAACAAATGCCAACACACCCTTCTTTAAATCAAAAGCTGCTTGACTATCACATACAATTTGCACTGTTTCTTTTTAGTCTTTTACTCCTTTGCATCCCACAATTTTACAGAGAATCTGGAGCTATTGATGTTTCTAGAAAATATAATGCATGATTTTATACATAGTCACACAAATGGTGGTTTGTCATATATTCATGTAATGAATCTGAGCCTAAATCAAATCAGGTTGTTAATGTTGGGATTTATACCTATTGTAGTCAGTTAGTACATAGCTTAAATAAATTCAATCCATTTAATTCATAATTAGACAATAGCTATTGCATGTAAAATGCAGTCCAGACTAAGTGCTGTTTGAGACGTGATACTGGTACCACTGCAATCAATCTGTACTGTAATCTTGTTTGTAATCCTGTATATTATGGTGTAATGCACAATTAGAAGACACGCATTCAATTGCAATAAAATAGTATTAAAAATCTGAGCAATTGCTGCAGTTCTTTTTACAGTGATTTTTTAGTATAAATAATTCCTAAGTGGAAGAGTTGCTTTATTTGCTGAATTAAGAAAGTACTAAGCAGTATTTGAAGAACAAAAAGAAAAGAAAAGAAAAGAAAAGTTTACTTTAGCATACATTCTAGTCTGTTTATCTTGCTTAGGAAGTCATCAGATTTTTGTAGATAGGAAAGGACCTACGTGATGTTTCCATGATATTTCACTACTTGGAATATGAAGCTGTGGGGGGAGGGGAGAAGGGAAGTTGTGGGAGACAAATAGTTGTTTTTGCTTTTCTTTGCTTTAAGCATCTTCACATTTAGTTTTTGGGTTTCCATTCTTTTAAACTATTATGTTATGTGTTTTCAATTTTTTTAAAGGGACATTTAGTTAATTATTAACAAGCAAGATACAAACAAGTACCCTAGTTTAGTTTGTCAACATATTTAAAAATATATTTAAAAACTTTACCATTTGCATAGTGCTTTGTTACTTGTATATTTTCCTGAGCTGAAATATTCTCTAATACAAACCAGTACTTTCCGCAAAAGAAAGTTATAAGCCTTTAGAAAATGCCTGGAAGAAATTATTTAATTAATTTAAAGAAGCCAAGAAGTGGCATTTTGTAATTGTTCTATAAATACCTGGTGATGATTTCAACAATTTTTCCAAGAAAAAAAGATAATGAATTACTTTTCCTGAAAAACATACTCTTTGTACTATAGTGTTGGAAGGTTCATTGGAGCACTATTGTGCTCTTTCATAAACAAAGTTCACTGGAGAAAGCTACAGATGATTCTGTCCATTGTTAAGTCCACTGAAAAAAAAGGTTGGCATTTTTGTTCCTCTGGATGTATTGACTGACAGGAAAGATTCCTAGGGAATCTGGTTTTGGCACTTGTGCTCTGGCTCTACCTCGGTGATCTGATTACTGTCATTAGTAACTCCATTGTTCCTCCTCTGATTCCAATGCCACACTGGATGACTACCTCCCTTCCTGAGCTTGTTCCTTTAATCTCCTTCTCATTGGTGATTTAGGGGTTCCAGAAAACTGACCTCATTTAGCAAGCTGCTCCAGAAAAATGTGAGTAATCTAATGGACAGGAACAATTAGCCCTACTAATAACATTGCCAATGGGGCTCCATCAAGCTGGGACAGCAGCAGCAAGGAGTATTTCAACATTAAGAAAACGTTTGAGTGCACTTTATAATATATTATTTTAGCTTGTTTTCCATCAGCCTTCATCACATGACAGAAATGCTCTTAAGTTAGTCCTAACCTTATCCAAAATGCAATCTCTCATTCCAAGTGAATCAGAGTTGTTTTTGAATCAAGCTGTTGCTTCCCATATCCAAGATTGCTCTCTCTGCTCTTACTTTAAGGGATATAATAATAATATGATATCTGAACTATACCATCCTTTAAGTCTAGGAGACCATGAAGTGAACATTCAGATCTGATGTTGATCTATTCAGCAGCTCGATTTTAGCTCTAATTAAAATTAGACATCCTCATGCCAACTAAAAACTGTTGCTATAGTGAACAAAAGAAATAAGAGAATGACATTACAAGAATCAAAATAATTTAAAACAGCAAGTAGAAAAATCTATTTTGTGGGGTGTAGTTTATAAGGTAAAAATGAAGACTGCAAGTTAGGTTTGATCTGCCCCTTGCTCCCATCTACTCCCCCTGCCTTTTTTGGTTGTCTAACTTTTTTCTAAAACATAAGGATTCTTTCAGTCAGTCAAGGAGTAACTCACATGCCACCATCTTTTATTCAAAGGCAGGCACAGATGTTCCTTCTGCAGGGAAGGTTTTAATTTATGAAAATGATATTGTTTATGCATGAATGAACTGAATGCACTCTGCATAACACACAGCACTTCCATCTGATCAGAGAAATACCACAGAACCAATGCCAATGCCAGGAACATATTCTGCAAATTTACTCACTTAAATGTTTAATGAATATTTGGAAGACATTTCAAACCACAAAAAACCTTTTCAATTATCTTTTTCATTTTTTGGGGGGGGGTTTTCTAGCCATATTTAAAAGAGACCCTTGAAATTTTTATAGTAGGTTAGTGCCTATAGTTAGCTAAGAAAAGAGAATGTTTTGCTAAGTGAAAAACAACTAAAAGGAAGAAACACTGGCAACTTTAGTTTCATTGGGAAAAATATTCCTATCAAATAATATGCTTAGCTCTCTATTTAATGTGAAATGTGAAAATGTTCTGAAGAGTTATTTCCGGAAAAAGGGCTGCAATTTAAAATCAGCGAATAGTTTTAAAATTGGAGATGAAATTTGGCTAAATATTTTAACTGGTGCATATTTCTTTTCAAAAAGAACACCGCATAACTTAGATAACATTTACATCACCAATTGTTTTTATATACTATGATCTGTCTACTTTTAATCTTAAAAAGAAAATTAAAGGCAAATTAAATGGAGAATTATAATATTTTAAGAACGTTCTACTAATTTTAGGTTTATAATATGTTATAGTAAAATAACATTTGAAACAAATTTGTGTTCTAATTTGTTAATCTAAAAATACTCCCTGTTTCCACATTTGAAAGTCTATAATTCTTACAAAATTAATGCATTTTTGAATGTAACTAGCAACTACTAAAATGATATATGGATCATTAGCTAACAGTCTGAACCAAGCTGTTTCAGTTCTAGAATTAAACGAGATTTAAAGTGAAAATTAAACAATTTGTAAAACTGGTTTTCAAAACATAGACTGGTTTTATTCTAATAGGAATCATGAAATAGCAAAGCTATTTCTGAAACTACACTAAAGTCTCCAGCCCTCTCTTTTCCTCTCCCTCCATCAGCACTTATTTTCTGGAAACATTCTACATAACATTTTTAATTTCGGGGTCTGACAAAGAATAAAAGAGCCAGTGCAACATCTTGTGGAACACCAGCACTGAGAACTCTTGTTGCCATCGCACAGAGGCGTTCTGGCGTCAGATGTACAGTGATTTGTTTGGTGGCAGAATCATTGGCTCCTGGCCAGGCATTATGTTTCAGAGGACACTATTGTCAAGAACCATTCAACTAGAAAGCTGCGCTGTATGCACTCAGAAGTTGGGATCATCTGCCTTTCTATGTCAAAAAGAACTCTGTGCTGGCAATTGACTCATGGGCTCTCTTCACACACACTAACGCTTGGTTCAGTGGCTCTGATGGAATTAGCTGTGTAACCTAACTAGTGGCATCAGCAAGACAAGGCCACAGCCTCTGGGGACTTCTGTTTAAACTGCTAATTTTAAAATATCTTAAAATGCACAGTATTATGTGAATGCTGGTCTAGATTTTCAGATACATTAAATGTGGATTTGGTCATCTGAACATTATCATGCTATTTGCCCAGCTAATTCAGAGGTAGATGGATAGTGACAATAACTATCTTTACAGATCATTAGGTATAGAGCAATCTAAAGGGATGGATCTGATTGTGAAATAACATCTAGAAATTAGAGAATAAAGTTAAATATCATATATGAGGTGATTCAGTAACTTACTTTGCTGTTAACCAGATTAAAATCTAACCCTGCTTTAAGCTTTGATGTCTTGAGGACAGCCCGCCAGAAGAAAGATGCTCAGTAGGCTTCATGTACTTACTAGGTCAGTGTTAAGTGCTTTCCATTCACTCACATATTTCATCATCAAAGCAGCCCAGTTCCTTATTTTACTGATTCAGAAACTGCAGGAAGTTGGAAACTTGCATTACAGGTTTCCTTTCTTCATTCAGGTACTAGTTCAAATGCCACTTCCACCAAGAAGCCATTTCTGATTCTTTATCTAAAGCAGCAACCAACCACCTGGCTGGCATGGCTCTGTAGTTGTGCCTTGACCCAGGAGGTCAGGATTAGATTCCCTGTTGGGGCTCCATCCCCAGTGTGGGGACTGCAGGAGGCAGCCAATCAATGTTTATCTCTTATCATTGATGTTTCTATCTCTCCCTCTCCCTTCCTCCCTGAAATCAATAAACATGTATGTAAAGTAAATAAAAAATTAAGTAGCAACTACCTCCAACCCCACTAAATTCATTTATTCATCTGATGTTATCTTGCTTATTTATCTGCTTAGTTTATTTTTTAAATATCTCTCTCCATAGTAGAATGTGGGCTTCACCAGAAGAGGAAGCTTGTCTCTTCCGTTTGTTGCTGTTTCTCTGGTGCTTAGAAGACCTAGGAGATCCTCAATAAATATTAACATCCTCAGGGAATCAAACCACACTGAGGCAAAAGCTTGTTGCCTTAACCACTATGTTACAAATCAAGTTAGTTGAGAATGGAGAGAACCATAAATGATTCTTAACCCAGTGAAAGTTATAAACATTAGTTCTATAAAAAAAAAAAGAACAAGTGAAACATTGCCTGTTACATAGCATGACACTAAACTCCCCCTCTCCCCCTACTTTTGAGGATCAGGAATGAGCAATCAGTAATCTTTTTTAATATATATATTTTTATTGGTTGCAGAGAGGAAGGGAGGAGAGATAAAAGCATCAATGATGAGAGAGAATCCTGCAAGGCTCACATTGGAGATCAAGCCCACAACCCAAGCACATTGCCCTGACCAGGAATTCAGCTGTGGCCTCTTGGTTCATAGATTGATGGTTAACCACTGAATCATGCCCGCCAGGCAGCAATCTTTTGTTTTTATTGATATCAATAGGTTAAATACAATTTGCAACTGGAATAAAAGGAGAACTAATATATTTTTAGCTCTTTCCAAACCATATATAATTTTTGTTTATGTTCATTAAAAACTTGAGTACACGTTACTTTTTTTTCTGTTCACCATTCTTCTAGCAATTGTTCTTGTTCTATTATTATTGTTATGTAAAATTGTCCCAAACTTTCTTATCAACATTGAAGAGCTGAGATTACAGCAGATCAGAATCTAACCCATAAGGGCTAAGTTCTCCAGCAAGGAATTTGGGAATTTGAATAGCATCCAACAAATTTAAAAGCAAAAATAGGCTGCCTATCGGCAGATGAATACAGAAATGGATAACCATGATGTAAAGAGAGTACTTCATAGCCTTTTGCCAAAGTACCAGTTAGACTAGAAAAGTAGTACGTTTATAGGAAATATGATATTCTTTGTGAATACAACACAATTAAAGAACTTGGAGTTATTTTTAACATCAGGTATTCAATTGTAGCACTTCCCAGGAATTATTAGGAGATCGGCTTAGGGAACAGAACACAGAAGGAAGGATCAGTATTCTTGGAAGAGCATATAGTGTAAAATCACTGAACACTGAAGAATAACCAATGTTCTTTATAATAGTAATGTTTATACACAGTATGTGTTATTGGTTGAGATAAATGCAGCTGAATTACCTAACCTATGATTTTTACTTTAAAATGTTCACTGTTTAAGCTGAGCACATCAATAACATTTCTTTAGTGTTCTCGCTCCCTGATGTCAGCTAGGAGCTCATCCCCACATTCAGTGACGTCAATGAAGGGGGATTACAATGCTTAAGAGAACTGTTAATTCCTTATCACTGGTGTCATCAACAATCATAGGGTGGCAGGAAATTACAAATGTATTATCTGTGGTTGGGTACAGGTACATGACCAACTAATGTTCACATCAAGAGTAGAGAGGGTAATGTAGTATTCTAAAAAGGAGACTTGGGATAGTATCCCTTGTCATTGTTAATAGATAACAGAATAATCTTTATTCCAACCAATGGTTAAGTGCACAGCAGACAATTAATAAACAATAGTAACATGCATATAAATTATAACTAGAATCTAAGTAGGAATATTTATTAACATATTTCTTTACCGAGAGGATTTCTTAGTTAATAGAGGCAAGGCTACTGATTTAAATCCCAACATGAGATTTTTGGACACGGACAATATATTTTAATGTTTTCTCAATGCTACTGGCATACTAAAAATGTTAAGAGGTATTTTGCTTCCAAGGTTTCATCTTGGCTAATTAACTAATAACTTAGATATTATCTAACTTAAAATATCAAAGAAAAATATACTATATTGAGTTGCTCCTGAAAATTCACAGTCAGCCAGAACCTCAAAATAGGATCTTATTTGGAAATAGTGTTCAAATAATACATCTTAAGGTGTACATTAAGATGAGGTCACACTGGACTAAAAAGATCCTTATAAGCAGACTGATGTCCTTAAAAGGAGAGTACAGTGCAGACACACAGACACAGAGCACACTGGGAGAATGGAGATGGAGACAGAGATTGGAGTGATATGTATATATGCCAAGAGACTGCAAGAGTTGGCAACAACCACCAGAAGCTAGGAAAAATACATGGAACAGATTTTCCCTCTGAATCTCCAAGAAGGAACCAACTTTACAGACACCTTGATTTTAGACTTCTGGTCTCCAGAACTGTGACAATACGTTTCTGTTATTTTAAGCCACCAGAGTGTGGTAATTTGTCATGGCAGTCCTGGGACACTAATACATATGTTAAAGTCTACAATTGATTGATATGTTAAATATACATAAATATAGGAGAGTTCATTTAAATTCTCCTGAAAATATTACCATGAAGCTTTAGTGACATAACATATAACTATCAGTGTGTTTTAGATAGTACCACCTTTGATTTTTTTCTTTATTTTTTTAATCCTGACCCCAGAATATGTTTATTGATGAGAGAGAAGCATTGATGATAAGTTGCCTCCCATAGGCACCCTGACTCAGAACAGAACCCACAACCTAGGTATGTGCCCCAACTGGGAATCAAGCTGCAATTATTTAAGTGTTGGGATGATGTTCCAACTAACCAAGCCAACTGGCCAGGGCCCAGTTTTAATATCTGAACAAGCTTATAAATAATAGCTTTTTAATAATCACTTGAATTATGTAAAAGTTTTATTGGTGTTTATTCATGTAAATAAACTAAACTGACATCTAGATTCAGGGACATGTGAATGCATCCACCAAATAAATCAACAATTTTCAACTTTTTTCATCTCAAGGCACACTTAAACTAATTGCTAAAATTCTGCAATACACATACACACACAAAGACACACATATGTGCCAATCTGAGGAAAAAATGGTTATAACTTTGATTCATTCACACTGGATAGTTATTGTTGTATTTCCCGTTGTCACTTTTTAAATTTGACAATCTAAGGGATAGGAGGCCAGAGCTCTAGTCAGGTATTGCATGTTTAAAAAATTCTTGTGGCACACAGGTTGAAATAGCTATAATAAACTAAGGGTGATTTTGTCTAAAAACCTTCTCTTACATTTTATGAAGAGCATAATATAAAAACTACTATTTATTCTTCAGACAAAAAATGCCATATTTATTCTATTTTTGGGGAAACATACGTACTAATAAATAGACCTCTGAAAAAACAGGTATTGCTTGCTTTCCCTGGTTTCAAAAACACTCGTTTAACACATAATTTTATAATGTATAAAGTTACATGAGTTTATTTTTTAATGATTGTGGCCCAAATGAATATAAGTGCAATGAATTCTAAGAGCTCTCTCTATTTCAGGTTGTGTAGGGCCTTGAATGAGCAGTCTCCTTTTTGATCTTAAAACACAAAGGTTAAGACTGCACTCTTATTTATCTATGGCTGTACATCTGATGCCTTAACTGGTTTGATTGCTCAGAAATACCAGCTAGTGGTTATTTCTTCGGAAGGTATTCAATTAATCAGGAGCTTTAGTTCAAGTAGATCTGGGCACTATCTTGTTGATGTGTGTAGACATTCTGGGGAGAGGATATAACGCTTAGACCTGCTACAGCCATTGGGAAGCCACAGTGGTGTCCTTGTTGATACCTGGACCCGGTGGAATAGAAAGCTCCTGAGTTTTTAATGATCATCCCCTGAACAGCCTGACTCTGGGCCTCTGTTTATGTGAAAGTTAAATCTTATTTCAAAACCATGTTTAGCTTGATAAATTATTGACAAGTATTGATAAATTATTGATAAAATATTGATAAATTATTTAGCTTGTCAATTATTGACAAATAAACAAGCCTTGTGGTACAAAGGAAGAATGAAGAGGAAAGAATACTCACTGACTGTAAGAGCTGTTTTTATTGTCTAAAATCCATGGAATCATTTGGTGTGCTTATTTAAAATATACGTTTCTAGGAATAGTTCAGTTATGGATTCAAAATCTGAGAGCATCAGGGAGGGGTACAGATTCTGACTTTGCATTTAGAACCAACTGAACATACGTAAGCACATCCAAGTTTGAAAGGAGCAGGAGGTTGTGTCAGGAAGAATGCTTATTTGAGTTGAAGCAGTCAAGAAGTCTACAAGGTCCAGAGGATATAATTGCAGGAGCCACCAGATATTTGGGATGAGGCCGTCATGGAAATTTGAGGCCAGGGCATTATAAAGGACACCAAAGTGCCCCGAATGGTAACACAAAATGATGTAAAAGTAAAAATCAGTGAACCTAGTATCAAACTCTTTGATGTTTATGAGCAAGAGGCCTGAAAGCAATGGGCTTTTTTCAATAGTGAGAAGGGACATTGCCTCCTCTGGGTAATGCCTTTTTCACAGCTGTACTAGTGTGAGCTATCGGAAATGATTTAAGTTTTCTATTTGTGCATCTGGTTATACCTGATTTAAGATTTTACATCATGGCAGTGCTAGTAGTTACTATGAGAGTCTCAAACTCTCTATTTGGTAGAAATACATTTCAGATAGTTTGTTCCAGGTTTATAAACATCAAGACCTACCTGAAAGGGGTGTCTTAAAAACTTGATGCCGAAACCGGTTTGGCTCAGTGGATAGAGCATCGGCCTGTGGACTGAAGAGTCCTGGGTTCGATTCCGGTCAAGGGCATGTACCTTGGTTGCATGCACTTCCCCAGTAGAGGGTGTGCAGTAGGCAGCTGATCATGTCTCTCTCTCATTGATGTTTCTAACTCTCTATTCCTTTCCCTTCCTCTCTGTAAAATATCAATAAAATATATTAAAAAACAAACACAAACTTGATGGAAAGGGAAGAAGGGCCTATTCTCCTTCTCTGTATTATTCATTATTGTTGCTTTTTGGGGACCTACATGGTCATTGTCACCACATACACAGGGGAGAAGTGTCCTAAAACACAGAGCTTCTAGAGTTTTAAACAGAGCTACATGGTCATTGTCACCACATACTCAGGGGAGAAGTGTCCTAAAACACAGAGCTTCTAGAATTTTAAACAGAGCTTAAATTTGAGTGTGAAGAAAATGTGATATTCTGAATTGGTGGGACTTTAAAATTTCTTCTGTTTTCTCTGTATTTCTTGCAAGGACACATGGCTCTCCACCTTTTAGGTAGAAGGAGCCAGAGTAGTAACAACATTGACAAAATCTCCTCTCACCATGTGAGGAAAGTCATTCCCTTGACACACTGATGGTGTGCCCATTTAGTGTCAGAAATGACTGAAGATGGATGTAATCAAAGATCACTTTACCCAAAATGTAGATTGACATGAAGAAATTAAATGTCATGAATTATTTTCTCACTCATGAGGTATAACATGAACACTATCAGAAATATAAGAACTCAATTTAAAAAGTTATTCATGCATGCATTCAACAAACCCATTATTTTTTATATTGTTCAGTTTATTAATTACATTGTTCCCCTTTTCCCCCCCTATAGCTCCCCTCCAGCCAGTACCCATCCCACCTTTTGCCCTTACCTCCCCTCCACTTTCCTCTTCCATAGGTGTGTGATTTTTGTCCAGTCTCTTGCTGCACCTCCCACTCCCCTTTTCTCCTAGAGAATTGTCAGTCCATTTCCTCTCTATGCCCATGATTCTGTTATATTCACCAGTTTATCCTGTTCATCAGATTTTTAATTCACTTGATTTTTAGATTCATTTGTTGTTCATAATTTTTATTTTTACCTTTTTTTCTTCCTCTTCTTAAAGAATACCTTTCAGCATTTCATATAATACTTGTTTGGCAGTGATGAACTCCTTTAGCTTTTTCTTATCTGCGAAGCACTTTATCTGACCTTCAATTCTGAATGATAGCTTTGCTGGATAAAGTAATCTTGGTTATAGATTCTTGCTCATCATCACTTTGAATATTTCTTACCACTGGCCTGCATAGTTTCTGTTGAGAAATCCGCTGACAATTGTATAGGTGCTCCCTTATAGGTAACTGTTTTTCTCTTGCTGCTTTTAACATTCTCTCTTTGTCTTTTGCTCTTGGTATTTTAATTATGATGTCTTGGTGTGGTCCTTTTTGGATTCCTATAGTTTGGGGTTCTGTGTGCTTCTTGGACTTCTAAGTCAATTTCTTTCACCAGGTGTGGGAAGTTTTCGGTCACTATTTCTTCAAATAGGTTTTCATTATCTTGCTCTCTCTCTTTTTCTGGCATCCCTATAATTCGGATGTTGGTATGCTTGAGGTTGTCCCAGAGGCCCCTTACACTATCTTCATATTTTTGGATTCTTTTTGCATCTTGCTTTTCCAGCTGAGTGGATTTTGCTTCTTTGTATTTCAAATCTTTGACTTGATTCTTGTGGTCCTCTAGACTGCTTTTAGGTCTTTGTATAATATTTTTTTATTTCAGTCAGTGTATGCTTAATTTCTAGTTGGTCCTTTTTCATATCCTCGAGGGTCTTGTTCATATGCTCGAAGGTCTTATTAAGTTCATTGGCTTTTTCTAAGAGCCTCTTGAAAACCTTATAACCGGAGTTTTGAACTCTATGCCATCGTTTTTTTTTTCTTCCACTTCTTTCACATGTGATTTCTTTCCATGTCTCTGCATTTTGGCTGCTTCCCTGAGTTGGTGGATTAGCTTTGTGTGGTAGATGTCCTCTAAGGGACAGTGGCTTAGCCTCTCCAAGTTACCTGAGGTAGATACTCTTGGTGCAGCCCTTTATGGGTTGCACAGTCTTATTGAAGTTAAGCCTAGATTATTGTTGTTACTACTAGGAGGGTTTGACCTCCAGGCCAATTGGCTGTGAGGATCAGTTGTGCTCAGGTTGGATGAGTGGAGTCTCAGGGCTGAGCAGGAAGCCTTGATTTCCCATCAGCTCTGCCCTATGCGGCATCTGGGTCTCTGTGCCCAGGTGCATGCACCTCTGAGAGAAAGCTGCCGCCAAGCTCTACCTGCTGCCAGACAATTCAGCCTCTCCCCAAATGAGTCTGCACACCCGAAGTCTCACCCAGGGTTGTAAAACAACATAGTCCAGTGGTTTCCCTTTTTCTTTTTTTCCTCCCGAACAAGAGAAAGTCACGAGTCCTCTATGCACACTCATGCACTTCTGTAGTTCCCAAGTTTACGCACCCTCTCCAATAGCTCGCAGACCTCTGTAGTGCCCGAGTTTCAGCGTGCTTCCTGCTTACTGTCTAGTTTCACCTCATATGAGTGTGGGTTCCCCGGACCTCACCAGGAACTGGGGAATCAGTGCAGTGGGACGCCTTTGTCTCCCTCCCCATTCGAGAAAACCAGCCAGGTATCCTGCCACCCGCCCTCTCCACTCGTGCATGCATGGCTCCAAAACTCTGACTCCATTCGTATCCTCAATTCTACCCTCTGCTGCTCCTCTGAGTCACAGAGTCCTATCTTTACTTTTATTTGTAGAATTTTCACTCAGCCAGCTTTCCAGTAATTCTGGATGATGTTTGTTCTGTCGTTAAGTTGTAGTTTTGAAATTGCTGTGTGGGACAGCAAGATAGGTGTTCACCTATGCCGCCATCTTGGTTCCTCCTCAACAAACCCATTATTGACTATCTATTTTGCAAAAAGCACTGTTTACGCACAATAAGTAGAGCATTAAACAAGCAGACTAGGTCACTGTTGTTGTTGAGGTACCCATCTAATGGGAGAAGAGAAACAAGAAGTAACAAATAAATCAATGACAAACTTTTAGATAGTAGGGAGTGTAATGAAAGTAATGTTGAGTAGGTGTCAACTCTTTTAAAAAGTATATTTTATTCTTTTTTACAGAGAGGAAGGGAGAGGGATGGAGTGTTAGAAACATCGATGAGAGAGAAACATCAATCAGCTGCCTCCTGCACACCCCCTACTGGGGATGTGCTCACAACCAAGGTACATCCCCTTGACTGGAATCGAACCTGGGACCCTTCAGTCTGCAGGCCGATGCTCTATCCACTGAGCCAAACTGGTTAGGGTAGGGGTCAACTCTTGCTTGGTTAGGAAAGATCTGAGAAAGTGACATCAAGTTGATATGGGCCCCATGCAAAGTCATACCATGATGATAATTGTTTTAGGCAGAGTAAACAACAGTAGCAGAAGCCCTCATGACAAATGAACATGGTTTATTTGAAGAATGACAAAGCCAGTGTGGTTAGACCTAAACATAATACGAATAGAAGAAAAAAGATAGGAGATAGGGTTTGAGCAGGTGGCAGAGTCAAATCACATGGGCGCTCATAGGTCAGGGTGGGAGTTTGGATTTCATCCTACCTGTACTGAGGAGTCCTTAGTGAAAAATATTCGGTAAGTCCCTAATGAAAAACATTCTGTAAAGTAAGCTGAAGTTTGAAAAATAATTATGTTGATGGTAACCTGATAACACAGGCACTCAATCAGTTGTCACATAAACTCCAAACTGTGAAGCCAGTAGAGACTTTGAGAGATCAAAGGGAGTGACATAGAATTATCCATTGGCCAAAGCTCAGGCATCGGGCTTCCTTGTCCGCTGCCCTTGAAGCAGGAGGTCTGAATGCATCTGTCGGCTGTGTTTTTACCAGCCTCCAACTGAGAGGAGGTGATCCCAAATTCAGGAGGCTATGCCATCAGAGCTGCACACCTGGGATTTGCCCAGGTCCTCACTGGCCTCCTGAAAAGAATGTTAACAATAGCAGATCTCTCCCCCCCCCCCCCCCAAGGTCTGCTCAGATGTAGATTTCTTAAAAAAACAAACAAATAAAAAAAACAAAAACAAAAACAGGGATGGAGACTGTGTTTCTAGACCTAGCCAAATGTCTTCCAAGGGGAAAGCAATTATGTTACTTTTTTAAATATATCTATATTTTATTGTGTTTTTTGTTGTTTTTTTTTTTTCACAGAGAGGAAAGGAGAGGGATAGAGAGACAGAAACATTGGTGAGAGAGAAACATCAATGAGAAACATCAATCAGCGGCTTCCTGCACACCCCCTACTGGGGATGTACCCACAACCAAGGTACATGCCCTTGATTGGAATCGAACCTGGGACCCGTCACTCAGCAGGCTGATGCTCTATCTATCTACTGAGCCAAACCGGTGAGGGCTAATTGTTTTACTTTTAAGAAAGGACAGGTTATTGTTTAATGCTCTGGAAACAAACACCCAAGCTTCAGCTGAAGCAGGAAAAGCAATGTTCAGGAGAGCAATTTTCATGCATCACTGTATTATATGAGTCACGTATGGGGCAGGTGATCCTCGGGAACTGATGCCTATGTAGATAGTGCCGCAGAGCCGGGAAGAGGACAGCTCACCGAAGACAAAGAATGGAGTGACACCATTACTTTCGTCCTCAAGAAATACAAAGCCTATGTTTTTGACCTTCTGACCTGACTGAATTTTTTTTTGAAAGGTCCTAAGAAGTAGCCACCACTGTTGTCCTGTTTGCCAGGGCGCTCAGTGAGCTTTTAAAGGGCCAGTGAGCGCTAATTGTGTTGATTGCCTGACAGCTGTGACTACAGGACCCTGACTCCAGAGCTGCAACTCCTTCTGCAGAGACACCAACCTTCCGCACAGATGCCTCCTGCCGGGGCCACCTGAAGCCTGCGTGGGGTTAGCAGCAGCTGCGCTTCTGCTCCAAGAAACAGCTCGCTGTAATCAGATCAATCCCAGGCGCGTCCCCGCTTTGCCTGGAAGCTTGGTGTTTGTTTTCAGAGCATTGAACAGCCAGAGCCCTAGCTTAACTGGCACACAGGTGTTTCATGTCTGAAAGGGATTTGCCTGGGCCACCACACAGCCTACCTCCCTGTTTTTCTGAAATCCAAGTTTGAGCAGAGAACCTTGAGTCACTCCTGCTGCCATAACTTTTCGGGGTGACCAGAGATGAGGATGTCTTTGGTTAGGCACCAGCACACTGCCATTAGATTTACAATTCTATTAATTTAACCTCCTCTTTAACACCCTGACCCCTAACTTTTTCTCCACACAGTTATTCTGACCTTATAAAACACCTGCTGATTTCCTCCCCACTCTCGCCCCCTCTTCCCCATTATTACACTTGCTAAGAGCAGCTTTTCTCAGCCCTGAACATTGGAACTACCTGGGGAGCATTTAAAACTGAACTCTGGGTCCCATTCCCAGAGATTCTAATTTAATTGTCTTTTGAGTATAGCCTGGGCACCTGGATTTAAAAAAATCTCCCCAGGAAACTCCAGTGCAGCCATCACTGCGCACCCCCCACCCCCGCCCCCGGGGGGGGGGGGGGGCAGACTCCCTGCGTTTTCCACATTAACTATCAGCTAATGCCAGGCATCTCAGCTACCAGGAGATCGGGCAGGGTGAGTCCCGGGGCCCTCCACTCCAGGTAACTCGCCATTGCAGCGGAGGCCTCCAGAAGAGCAAGTCCTGCTGCTAGTCGTCTCTCTCCAGGGCCTGAGTGCCAGATGCGGGCGAGGACAAGACAGGTAGGTATCTTGGGGGCAGGGAGGCACCGTCCTTTAAATCTGCCACTTGAGAATGGGCCTACTATGCAAACCAAGGATTTCTCTCTGACTTCCTCTCAGGGCTTTTGGGAATGGAGCGGGTCCTCCCCCTATCCCAGCTGCATAAAGATCAGCTAACTATTGAGGGGTGCACAGAGCGACCCCCGCTCCCCAGGAGAGGCCTCTGCAGAGGAAGGGCAGAACCGGGGGGAGAAGGGAAGGGGGGGGAGCTAATATCCTTGCAAAGTGTGTTCCGTGGCTCAGCAATACCGTACTTTGGGGTCTCCACCCAGACCTTTTCAATAAGAATCTGCGTTTCGGCAGAGCGCCCACGAGGGTGAGGATGAAAGTCAGCAAAGTTGGAGGAGCGCGGGTGCATTCAACTGCGGGCAACGCCGCGCGCTCCACTGCATGCAGCAGTAGGGCCCGGGGGGAGAGAGCCCCTTACTCCTCTCCCCGCACCGGCCTTTTGTGGTTGTTGTTTGCTGGGTTCTGTGTGTCTCGGGCGGCCGAGGCCAGAGGCCGGCCGGCGGGTGCTGCACCCGGTCCGCGGCCCCGCCCGCGCGCCCCGCCCCCTCCTGGGTCTCAGCCCGGCGCGCGGTTGCTGTGGCAGCGCGGGACGCGGCTCCAGCCGGCGACTGCCGGGCCTCCGCCTTCTCCTCCTTCAAATCGCCCTCCTCCACGACCCCTGGCTCCCGCCCAGCCCGCGGCTGGCTCCGTCATGTCCCGGGGGAGGCGCGGCAGCCGCGTGAGCGCCCTGGACGGCGGCGGCGGGGAGGAAGGGGCGCCCCAGGCGGCGGCCGCGCTGCCCTCCGTGCCTTGGGCGGCCTCGCAGCGGCCGGAGGCGGCGGCCGAGCGGGTTCTGCTGCGGGGCATCTTCGAGATCGGGAGGAGCAGCTGCGACCTGGTGCTGAGCGAGCGGGCTCTGAGGTGGCGGCCCATTCAGCCCGAGCGCCCCGCGGGTGAGTGTGCGGTCCGAGCCTTCGCCTCCCCCTGCGCCCCCTTCCCCTCCCCCTGGTCCCCGTTCCCCATCCCTCGCACGCGCCGCCAGGGCGCTGCCTCTCCTCCTCCTCAAGCTCCTCCTCCGCCCTGCGGGCTGCGGCGTCCTCCCAGCCAGTTGCGGGGGACCCGAGCCACCCCCTGGGGCCTCAGCTACTGGCCGCCTCCCGCAGGTCTTTCCCCTGGGGCGCATTCCCCGGCCCAGGTCACACTCAGCTTCTGCTCGGCGCCACAGAGCAAAGAATGGCCTCCCCAAGGCCCTAGGGCAAAGGGGTGGTGTTTTCCGAAGGCGGGGAGGTCATTCCTCCCCAAGTGGATGAAGTTCTAGCGCAGTTTCTGACCTTGCTCTGCAGGAGTGAGCCGTTTACCAGCCTCTCCCGCCCCCACGAGGGTTCTGGATGCAAAAAAAGGGAGGGTTCCCTTTGCTGACTTCTGAGAGTTTCACCTCGGGCTTTAGAGTCTCTGGACTTTTCCATCCTTCACATCCCCCTCCCTGCCAGTGTCTGAGTCAAGCCTTCTTCAGGCTCAGTCAGGAAACTTGATTTTTAAGGTTCACTTTAGAGTCATCATCATGCTGAATACTTGCATTGGACTTCAGTGGACTTGAAACTTGCGTTATTTAGAACGTGTTATAATGCTGTATTAACGATATAAATATTTCAAGCCTGAGTCTAGGGATGGTTTAAACCTCTGGGATGTGGTGCAGCCTCTTCTAGTTAAAATACAAATGCCTGAAATTATAAATGGCCTCCCCTTTTGGAAAACAAAGAGTACACTATTTACATCACTGGGTAGGAAAACAGCACTGTTTAAAACTTTCTTGCACAAAAGTCTAACAACAAAATGAAGTGGCCGAGCTAGTGACCCAGCACTGGTTATGAGTGTGAATTCAGCATCTGTCTAAGCCATGCTCATGCCACTAAAACCACCTTGACCTCCATTTAAATGTTTTTCAGCCTTTTGAAAACCAAGGTAGAAGAATATCTACTTGCACTTTTGAGTGAAAATCTAATATGGACAGAATTGCTCTGCTTAGTGTTCAAGTCAGTTTGAATTTGGGGGATATAGAAGTTTACAATTAGAGTTTAGGTTAGTCTACAAGAGCCACTTTAACCCACAACGAAGCTGAAAATGATAGAATTAAAATGAAAGATGCAATGAGTTGTACAAATGAATATTGCAATTCTGGTAAACAAAGAGGCAAATAGTGACGTGAAAGCAATGTTATTTTCTACTGAGTGGTGATTGAGGAAAAGTAGGCTTAATTAGTGGTAGCATTTAAAAAGGCATCTTGACAGTTACAACTCTAAAGCTTGCAAGTGTTGACTCTTTTGTTTGTTTGTTTGTTTACTTTGGCCCTAAAACCCTCTGGTTTTCTTTTCCTTCATCTGGATAGCCCACTTTTTCTTTGCAACTAACACCTAGTATGCAGAACACATTGGGCCCCTAAATTTGAAGGTACAGAAGCAACTAAGTATTTCTATTTATAGGAGAAACCAAAAGATGCTCTACTAAGATTGGGAGAAGAAAAGGAGGTATTAAGAGATGTTTAAATGTGAGAAATAGTGCCTGACGTGGAATTAGTTTACTACATGTGAGTAGCAAAGGACAAGGAAACTGCAGAAAAACTACTTGTGAGGACATGGTGTGGGAGGGCAAAGTGGGAGGGGCCCATGTCCATTGCAAGCTGGCAAGTGACTGGCGGGCCATTCCAGGAAAAGGGGGGGGGGGCAGTCACGGCATTATTAGATCACACATATGAGAAGTTTTTGAGATCACTGTTTTTAAACCTCATAGTACCTTAGTAGTTGGGTTTTTTTTTTTTTAGTAGACTTTACTTTTAGAGCAGTTTTAGGTTCACAGCAAAATTGGGCAACAATTTTTACCATATACTCTGTCCCACACATATCCAGCCCTCCTGTTGTCAGTGTTTCCCACCAGAGAGGTTTGTATGTTTCAAATGATGAATTTACACTGATGCATCATCATCACCCAGAGTTTATGGACATTACAGTTCATTTTTAACAAATCCTCACCTGAGGATATTTTTCCATTGATTTTTAGAGAGTGGAAGGGGGGAGGCAGGAAGGGGGGGGGAGAGAGAGAGAGAGAGAGAAAGAGAGAGAGAGAGAGAGAGAGGAGAGAGAAGAGAGGAGAGAGGAGAAAGAGAGAGAGGAGAGACAGAAAGAAGAAGAGAAACATTGATGTAAGAGAGAGACATCAGCTGGTTCCCTCCTGCAGGTGCCCTGACCAGGGCCTGGGGTCAAACTTGCAACCCAGGTACATGCCCCTGATTGAGATTCAAACCTGAGAACCTTTGGTGTACAGGTCGACACTCAACACTTAGCAAAACCATACAGTCCATTATACTCCTTTTCATTGAGTTCAAGTGTGACTTGGAATAATGGCTGTGTTGCCCATCCCCATGGAAGTGAGGACTGTTACGGACAGCCTGTAAGTCAAGATTGGAGGTATAAAAGCACCAGCACTCTTTTTTTTTTCCTTAATGGAAGAAATGTCTTCAGTTTAGTAGAACTAGTCAATCAAGATATTAATTTGATTTAACAGTCATTTGCTTAACAATTTAACTTGAATATTTCCTTGCTAACTCAGTGGCAGAACACTTGGCTAGCTGCTATAACAATGCAAAATGATGAGCTGGTCTTTGTCTTCAAGGAAACCTTATCTTTTTGGAAAGACATGACAAAGCAATAATAATATAAGGCTGTATGTCATCGATCAGTCATTCACCAAACATTAAGCACCTGGATGTGCTTGGTGGAGCAATGTAAAGATCGGTCAGATGTGAGCTCTTCACTTAAGGATTTCTGTGTGTTCAGAGGAGGGAGAGAGATTCTTGACAGGAGTTTCCTCATGGAGGATCAATCTTGTGTATTTAAGTCTTCGCTTCCAAAAAGAGCTGCAGTTGAATGGTGAAGAGCCCTTGCTCTGCTAGCTTTTGGGTAAGCCCAGTGATGTGCTCAGGACTCTCCTATCCTAGCCACCCCCCGCCTTGATCCTGTAAGCTTCTCTTTCTAGCGGCTACTCTGCCTCTTTTCTCATGTTCTTGCATAGACTCCTAGCGAAATTCATTTACTCTCACTGCCTATATTAGTTTACTTCTTAATTAGTCATCAACCATCTGAGACCTGACTTTGTTCTCTCTGCTAAAGCTGCTCGGGCAAAGGTTAGCAATCGCCTTCTAATTGTGCAGTCATATGGACCAATATCCACCCTTACCTTTCTGGATTTCCCCTGCATTTGACTTTGACTTTGCTGCCTTGGTTTCTGTGGTAACACCAGAACCTAACTTTTCAATCTCCGGTTTAATTTTGGTGTTCTCAAGGAGTCTGCTCTTGCTAACTATTGCCACTCATCATCTACTCTCTGGGTTATATCAGCCACTGTTCTCATCTACCCTCGGGCCAAACGTTCAATCTCTGTCTTTAGTTTTAACCTGCATACATCAACTTGGGAGTCCCACAAATTTAACATGCCTGCCTACAAAGAAAGCAACTTTTCCTGATGCTTAAAAATAACATCTGGTCTTGTATTCCCTAACATAGTTTTGGAACTTACTAGTTTGTCAGTTGTCAGAATATTTAACTTTGCTTTTTAGGTACGTGTAAGCTGTGGTACAGTGAGTAGAACTCCTTGAAGTTTATGTTGGATGGGTGTACCTGATAGATGGCATATGTAAGTAGTGAATGTGCTAGTGTAATATGAGAAAGGACATTTAGAAGGTTATCTGGAATGTTATCTAGGCCAGGATTCGGAAGATAAGCCCCGACTCACTCTCCCTCACTTATTACTTCTAGCCAATCATCAATTCTGTTCACACTATTTTCTCTCTTCCTTCACTGTCCAGCCAATCACTACCCAAACTCAGGCATTATAATCTATTTGGCCTACTTTGTCATCTTCCTTGAGCCTGTATTTTAATGTCACCTTCTCAGTAAGGCTTTCCCTCATCACTTTTTAAAAATTCCTTTCTCTGCACACTTTCTGGCTCCCATTACTCTTGTATTCTTCCATAGCATGTATTGTTTAATATGCTATATAATACTTACTGTCTGTCTTCCCCACCACCACTCCAGCTTTGGGGGACCCAATAGTGAGTAAGAGGCACATAAATAAGGATAACTTTATAAGAGTTTTTAAAAGGCAGTGTTTTATAAAGATGTAAGCAAGAAGTAAAGATAGTGAAGTGCTCTTGGGACTAAAAATAGAGGGACAGGGGATTCTATTCTTAGGCTCAAAGGGAAAGAGTTGCCTGAGTCTGGATTCCGAGAGACCATGCGAAGAGGGTCACCAGACAGAGGCTGTGACCTTTGCTTCAACTTGGCTAATTTCTGCAACCACTTCTGGTCCTTACCATAATCCAGAGCCAACAAGAAGCTGGAGTACAAGAGGACCACTTGATGGAGGTACAGAATAAGGGAGAAGGGTGGAAGTTGGATCTAGATGGGGAAAAGGGAAGATGTTCAGAACATCTTGTTGACTGTCAGCACCTTGAAAAGAATGCCTTACATGTAAACAATCAACGTTTGTTGAATGGGTGAATTTGCTAACTGGTCTCAGGAACTATTGCATCATGATCTGATTACAACACTGCTACTTCAGGAAAGCAACTTTTCCTGATGCTGAAAAATAGCATCTCCCTCCCTCCCTCCTCTCTCTCTCTCTCTCTCTCTCTCTCTCTCTCTCTCTCTCTCTCTCTCTCTCTCCTGTCTCACACTGAGAACTTTGTCATTTACTAATGGAAAGCACCCTAAAGTAGACCCTAAAGCATTATAGCAGTGGTTGGCAAGCTGTGGCTCGCAAGGCACATGCAGCTTGAGAGCCGCAGTTTGCCACGCTGTTGACTAATGAGTTTGCCGACCACTGCCCTATAGGGTCTTTCTAGGCTTCCTCCTCCAGCTGTCTGTAACGTGCTCCCATTAAGAGTGGCATCACCCACCCATTTTGTTAAAGAAGCATCAGAACTCTTCTTAGTTTTTGATTTTATTTATTTATTTATTTGCTCATTTTTGGATCAGCAAGGCAGATTTACTCCTGGGCAGAAGAGTGCTCTTGCCAGCTGGAAATCATGGGCAAAGCACCAGAACTCTTTGTAAAGTTAAATTCTTAAGCTGAAGTTGGGCCACTTCTCCGCTGTTAGCACCATGGCCAGAGGTTTCATCTTGCTCAGCTGCAGGGCGGGATGTCAGCTGTGTGCACCAAAGGACACAATCTTTTCAGGAAATACTGTGTTGCCTACAGTGGTGCCTAGTGAACTTTAAATTGGAATCTCAGATTATAGCCATTTTACTTGTGGAATAACGTATGTGTTTTCTCATGTTAATGTAAAGTAGTTGCCAAGTTAGCTGTCTGTGAACTCAGAGGAAGCAACATCCTAAAGAAATGGAGGAGGGATCAGGCTAGTTCTGTGAGACCAAATGAGAAAGGTAGACATGACTGGGTCATGAGACCCTGCCCGGGCAGAGCTGACCAGGAGGAATGCCACAGTGCGGGTAGCCCTCAAAAGAGTGCCCAGGACTGGGCGTAAGGTGCCAAAAAGTGAAAAGAGAGCTCTGAAAGGGACCCTGAGGGGATCAATAGACCAATGTGCCTATTTTATAACTTAGCCCTCAGCTTGTGCTGTAACTGAATCAGATTTTTTTCAGTGTTAAATGCTTTCAAAGACCACTGATTGCTTGTTGGCATTTTCCCCAAATCTCAACCGAGGACAAACTTCTAGGAACATGTGCTTACCAAGTGGTAAGCTTCTACCTGAAATGTTAGATTGAAATAGAAAAATACAGGGTTTTGTGCCTCCCCAAAGCAGAATCTGGATTATAATGTTTTTATCTGTTTTCCACAAAGGAAAAACTACTGATGGGGAGAGTTAGTAATGGGTAGAATTGGACTATATTAAACTCATATTTTTGTACATTTAAGAATGATCAATTTTGAGGATCTCTGACAGGAATGCCAAATGTCTACAAGTCTTGTCCCTCCCTTTCCTCTCTCCTCTCCCCTCTCCCCTCTCCTCCTACTCCTCCCCCTCTCTCCCTCCCTCTCTACCCCCTTCCTCTCCCCTCCCTTATATTCAAATATTGAAAAGAATACCTCACACGTAAACAATCAACATTTGTTGAATGAATGAATTTGCTAACTTCCCCTCCCCACTCCCTTCCCTTTCTCTCTCTCTCCTGTCTCACACTGGGAACTTTATCATTTACTAATTAAAAAGCACCCTAAGTAGACCCTAAAGCACTATAGGGTCTTTCTAGGCTTCCTACTCCAGCTTTCTGTAGCGTGCTGTCATCTGTGGTGTAGGCAAGTCTAGGGAGTGGCTATAGGGTTAAGCCTAGGACTGAGCTGCTAGCAAAGCTGCAAACAAGTCCAAGCTTGGAGGGCATAGGCCTCTTAGCATAATTAAGCTTGACCTTATGAGGCTCCCTAAATCCTTCCTTGGATAGCTAATGGGCTGTGAGAGGTGCAGCAAGTGCTGCCAAAACAAGTGAGACTCACAAGAACGTTGTAACTGTGGTGACCACTACCTGTTTACCTCTGGCTCTAAAATAAAGCATCAGCTTGCCGTCTGGATCTGTTCTATGGACTCCGCCAGGCACAGAAGATCCACCTAGACCCAGTTTATTCTCTGTCCCTTTTCTTCATCCTTCGCCAGCCTCCCTCAGGCTCGCCGAACCCTTGGCTGGGACAGGAAAGATTTCAGGAGCGGGCACCAAAGGACCCTCAGTTTTGTCTCCACAGTCACAGGGGTGTGACTGACTTGGGAAAGTCACTTACCATCTCTGAGTTACAGTTTCTTCGCCTGCAAGATGAAGCATTTGTATTATATGGTCTCCAAGAAACATCAGCTCCAAAGTTGCTTTGTAAAGAGAATACCCCTTTTTATAGACTTTAAATGTTAGGATGGGTATCTTCATAAATTAAGGAAGTCTGAGCAGGGTTTGAGTGACCAGTAGGGTCCACCATCGGCTCCGTGTGGAAGGGTGTTGCATTTGACAGCCAGGGCTTCGCAGCCCTAATGAATTTCTAATTAGAAGACCCACAGGAGAAATTGCTCCCCTTCCCCAGCTTCGGGGCATAATGGTGAGAGGTGAGCCATCGTCTCAGTACAGGTCCTGTCTTTGGAAAAGAAGAAACCGTTATCTATAGACAGTTGTTGGTCAAGGCCAGACAAAAGCAGATTTTTCATAATGGACAAAAGGACTAGTGTATCCTTTCTTCCCGCTGTTTCATTTCCCGTACCCTCTCATCAGATTTCAGAGTAAGGATTTTATGTTTGCTTAGTATTTGGATATAATGTTTTAAATATTTCTAAAAATAAAGTGTGGGTTTCAAAGCTTAATAATGGTTTATAAGCATCTCTTTTTCATAGACTTACTACCTCGGGTTACACCGTTTCACCTTATGTTTTTTCAGAGGGTTATTCCTGCCACGACTCTGAGCTCAGCTGACTTGGAGCAGCAACTTGAAAATCTGAGGGAGCTGCACTGCAACATGCGGTCTTGGCAGTGTTTCTTCGAGAAGAGAGTTAAATTGGTTCTCTTGTGCTTTAAGTTTACATAAACATTTATTTGCTGGAAACTTAGCAATGTGAAAGGCGATGTGCAAAAATGTGAAAATGGGAAAAACAATCAATTTTAAAACAACAAGAGTTGGTGATTATGTGGGACTTAGCAGAGCTGGGTGCATTCTAAGCACTAATCTGCCTAAGCTGTTGGGGAACAGATGTACGTGAAACAGATCCAGTCTTCTGTTGTGTACGTCCAAAGTGAGACATCTGTCAGCAGGCCGTGTGGTCAGAAATAATGGAAGCAGGGGTTAACCCCCAAAATGACCTATTACTCATGTGAATTATTGAAGGACTAATTACTCAGGAAAACAGGATGCTTTGATTCACTGTGCTGCATATTAAGAATAAAACAATTTTAAAATTTAATCGTGTGTTTCTGAGCTGTCAAATTGGAAGGAATTTGAAAAAGATGGTTGTGAAAAATCAAGCTTACCAAGTAACTGCGTGTTCTGCATGTGAAGTTTTCAAATTTATTTAAATGCTTTCATAGGTCTGTTAGCCTATTGTATACATACTAGAGGTCTGGTGCACAGATTCGTGCACTGGTAGAGTCCCTTGGCATGGCCTGTGGGGATCAGTCGAAACTGGCAGTCCAATGCCCCCTACTGTTCTTGCCCCTCGCTCCTGCTCCTGCTCATCCTGGCCCTGCTTCGCCTGCTACAGGCTCGCGTCCAGTCAGTCCCGATGGAGAGAGGCTTGCACCAACAGTGCAGCAACGGCACTCATCAGCCGTGAGTCCAGCGTCTGGCACCTGTCAGTGGGCTGAGTGCCGCCTCCACTGTGGGAGCACGCTGACCACCAGGGGGCAGCTTCTGCATTGAGCGTCTGTCCCCTGCTGGTCAGTGCTCATCACAGCGACTGGTCGATCAGTCATTCAGTCGCTTAGGCTTTTATATATATGGATTGTGTAAATCTCATCTTGTATAAATATTAGCTTTTAAAGTAAAAGTTCATTTGGAATAAAAAATGTGCAATGAATCTCTACATCATGACTGTTTGGATGAATGTTCTGTCATGCTGGAATGCTCTGTGTCTGAATGTTGGAAACCATTGCCACCAGCCACATGTGTCTATTGACTGAGGAACTGAATTTTAATTTTATTTAACTTTCAATTCAGTAGTCACATGGTAGCTAGTGGTAACTACAGCTTTAAAGACTAGAGAGTTGAAAATGTTTATTTCCTTTATCCCAGGGAACTTAAATCTTTATTTTAAAAGATACATTAAAATTTTAAAATATCTGTTTCTATGGAAAGGTACAGTTTTCAAATGATTAACCTCAACATAGAACTGATTTGCTCATACAATCTGAGCTTCTGATTTAAAGGTAAAAATGATAAGTCCAGAAAATGGGAGTTTGAAGGAAATTAAATCTTATACTCACCGTTTGCATTCACACCGTATTTTGAAGACCCTTACTTAGTGTAATGAATGACTGAACCCAGAGGCAGGGAGGCAGGCAAAACTTTAACATATTCTGTGAGTACAAAAAAGTGCTTTACTTGTAATTGTGAATTAATTGGCTAATAGTAAAGTTGTTAACAGTCATCATATTATTCACTGTGACTTATTAAACTGAAATTTGATAAACTTAGTTTCTTGTTTTATTTTTTATTATTTCTTTATCATTTAAAGTATTACATATAGTATTACATATGTCTCCTTTTTCCCACATTGAAATCCCCCCTGCCACCTTCCCCAGCACATGCCCTCAGCCCCCTAGTGTCTGTGTCCATTGGTTATGCTTCTATGCATGCATATAAGTCCTTTGGTTGATCTCTTATTCCCCCTCCTCCCCTGCCTTCCCTCTAAAGACTTAGTTTCTTAGTGTAGGGTTAGTATAATCAAAATGATAACTATTCTAGCCTATATACCCTGACCTCATGGAAGTTGGCATACTAAAGTTGTTCTTAAACATTCCACAACCACAGACGCCATCTGAAGGCCAGTACTTTTAAAAACTGATCTACATTTGTTTTCCTTTTTATATCATCCCTCCCCCACGTGGGTGTCTTTGGGACTGGAAATGGCACTCCGCCTAGGAGTGGGGAACACTTGCATTAATGCCAAGGGCTATAGGATAAACAAATTGAGAGTCAAATGGTCTGGATCAAGGTCAGTAAACTAGTAATGTTGGTCCAGGTGGGATTGTCCAAAGAAGGAGGATCTGAGGTATTCTGCAGAAGTCTAAATATGGTGAAACTAAAGAGCAAGGGCAGTAGATACAGGAATCAATGGGTAGGTTGGGTACATAGACTGAACTTTTTTTTTTTTTTTTTTAAGAAACAGTTGCCCTGCTTGGTTCTCTTTTTCTCTTTTTAAAAATAAATCTTTATTGTTCAGATTATTACAATTGTTCCCTTTTTCCCCTCCATAGCTCCTCTCCACCTGGTTCCCACCCCACCCTCTGCCCTTACCCCCCTGTCCTCATCCATAGGTGTACGATTTTTGTCCAGTCTCTTCCTGCACCTCCACCCCTTTCCCCCTGAAAGTTGTCAGTCCACTCCCTTTCTAGGCCCCTGATTCTGTTATATTCACCAGTTTATTCTGTTCAGATTTTTTTATTCACTTGATTTTTAGATTCACTTGTTGATATATGTTGTTCATAATTTTTATCTTTACATTTTTCTTCTTCTTCCTCTTCTTAAAGAATATCTTTCAGCGTTTCATATAATACTGGTTTGGCGGTGATGAACTCCTTTAGCTTTTTCTTATCTGTGAAGCTCTTTATCTTCAATTCTGAATGTTAGCTTTGCTGGGTAGAGTCATCTTGGTTGTAGGTTCTTGCTATTCATCACTTTGAATATTTCTTACCACTCTCATCTGGCCTGCATAGTTTCTGTTAAGAAATCAGCTGACAATTGTATGGGTGCTCCCTTGTAGGTAACTGTTTTTCTCTTGCTGCTTTTAACATTCTCTCTTTGTCTTTTGCTCTTGGCATTTTAATTATGATGTGCTTGGTATGGTCCTCTTTGGATTCCTTTTGTTTGGGATTCTGTGTGCTTCCTGGACTTGTAAGTCTATTTCTTTCACAGGGTGGGGGAAGTTTTCTGTAATTATTTCTTCAAATAGGTTTTCAGTATCTTGCTCTCTTCTTCTGGCACCCCCATAATTCTGATGTTGGTACGCTTGAAAGTTGTCCCAGAGACTCTTTACTCTATCTTCATATTTTTGGATTCTTTTTTCTTTTTGCTTTTCTGGTTGGGTGTTTTTTGCTTCTTTGTATTTCAAATCTTTGACTTGATTCTTGCATTCCTCTAGTCTGCTGTTGGATCTCTGCATAATATATATATTTTTTTATTTCAGTCAGTATATGTTTAATTTCTAGTTGGTCCTTTTTCATATCCTCTAGGATCTTACTAAATTTATCGGCCTTTTCTAGAAAATTCTTAAAAAACCTTATAACCATGGCTTTGAACTTCATATCCACTCATTTGTTGATTTCCCCATTTCTTTCATTTGTGACCTGTTTCTTTGCCTCTGCATTTTGTCTGCTTCCCAGAATTGATAGAGTGGCTTTGCGTGCTAGGTGTCCTATATGACCCAGTGGCTCAGCCTTCCCAGTTACCTGAGGTGGACACTCTTGGTGCACCCCTTTGTGGGCTGTGTGCATAGTCTTGTGATAGTTAAGCCTTGATTGTTGTTGGTATCACTGGGAGGAATTGACCTCTAGCCCAACTGGTTGTGAGGATCAGCTCTGTCTATGATGGGAGAACTTCTGTGATGGAGATACTCTCTGCCTTCCATAGCTCCTATGAGTCTCAGTGTGCATTTCTCTTTCCTTCTAGTTGTAGAATTTCCACTCAGCCAGCCTTCTTATGGTTCTGGATGATGTATGTTTTGTCTTTTAGTTGTAGTTTTTAAATTGTTGTGTAAGGCAGCAGTTTAGGTGTTTACCTATGCCACCATCTTGATTTCTCCTGGACTGAACATTTTTGTGCCCTCTCTAATTTGGGAAAGTGGACCATCCTTGTTTAAAAGGTCAGGGTTGTAGGAGATATAATTCATTGTGGTCTCAGTTACTAGAATACTCATTCTGAACCTCATTGCTTATCCTACCTAGTCTATTACTTGACTAGGTTGTTTGATTACATTTCAAATATTGACAAATCTACAAACATCATTGAGTCCTCAACATGGGCTTCTTTAAGTTCTGCCATATAACTATTTTTGCCCAAGTTTTAGGAGTACTGTGACAATGATGGGGGTAATACATGCTGAGCTAGTGAGGTGTGTGTGTGTGTATGTGTGTGTGTGGTGTGAGCAAAGGGAAAGAACTCTTAGTAGTCATGGCTTTTTATATTCTTTCATATTTTCCTAAATTAGTACATGATGAAGGAGAAGGTAAAGGGAAAAGAGGGAAGAAAGTGGAGTTTGAAGAAAATTAAATCTTACACTCACTTTTTGCATGCAAACCAGAAGTTGAGGACCCTTACTTAGTGTAATGAATGACTGAACCCAGAGCTGGGAGGCATAGACAGGCAGAGATAGATAGATAGATAGATAGATAGATAGATAGATAGATAGCACAGTGCTATGGACTTATGGTAAGCCTAAAGTTAAGTATAAAATAATGTACCAGCTGTCATCAGGAAATTCCCATGTATATTCCAAGATTTTCATCAGAAACAGTGTTCTGGAAACTACCACAGCTGCTAGACAATAGTGTCCAGTGTTTGACTAAAAATAGTGAACATTTATTGATGTTTACTCTGCCAGGTCCTGTGCTAAGTATCTTATCTGTTTAATCCTCCCAACAAGGCTGTGTAGTCTAGATAGGATTTTTATCCCCGGAGACCCAGAGTTGTTGAATAGCTTGTTCAAAGTCATGCTAGTAATACAGTTGCTGGGATTCAAAGCCAAACCATCTGACCCTAGAGCCACACTGTACGCATTCGGTAATACTGCTTTCTTAGTCGAGCAAGAAAGAATACTTCCTCATGCCTTTAGGAGTCTGATGTCTGAGTTAGTGATAGTGTAGCATTGTAGTCCAAACTAATATGACCCCCCCCCAAAAAAAATACCTTTAATACAATAATGTCATCTAATTTATTTCAGACCTTTAAGACAGTTCCCCCATATAGAGCATATTCCATTTCTCTCGTTATTTTTAAATTTATGAGTAAATGACCAAAATGGGATAGAGAAATGGGCGTTTTATTTATTTTAAAATATATTTTTTATTGATTTTAAAGAGGAAAGGAGAGGGAGTGAGAGAGAAAAAGATCAATGATGAGAGAGAATCATTGATTGGCTGCATCCTGCATGCCTCCTACTGGGCATAGAGCCCACAACCCAGGCATGTGCCTGTGACCGGAATTGAACCCAGGACCCTTCACTCTGCAGGCTGTCGCTTTATTTACTGAGTCAAACCAGTGAGGGCAAGAAATGGGAGTTTTTAAAGTTTTTTTTAAACCCCATACATATTACTAAAAGCCTGGTGCACAAATTTGTGCACGGGTGGGGTCCCTTGGCCTGGTCTGTGATGGGGGCCTATCGGGACCATCTCGCCCAGTCCCTATTGGGGCTGGCTGGCTGAGGAAGCGGGGGTGGAGGAGGGAGGGACTGAGGGAGGTTGGCTGCCAGCCAAATTAGGGCCAATTGGGGCTGGCTGGCTGGGGGGTGGGGTGGGGTGGTGAGAAACTGTGGGAAGTTGGCTGTGGGAGCAGACTGACCACCAGGGGGCAGCTCCTGCATTGAGTATCTGCCCCCTGGTGGTCAGTGCACATCATAGCAACCAGTTTGGTCATTTGGTTGCTTAGGCTTTTGTATATATAGATGGAAAATGTTAAATATACCCAAATGCAGGAAGAATAACATAATAAGCCTCCATGTTAAATGAGAGGTGAAGCTCTGTGTAACACATTGAGGTTAGATAGTTTTCAAGACCAGTCTTGTTTCATCTGTGACCCACCCATTTCCCTTCTTTCTCTGAAATAGTTTGAAGCAATTCTTAGACACATCTAATTACGTCCATAAATATCTCAGCATACATCTCTGGGAGGTAAGAATTTTTAAATTTATAATACACAGTATAACCACAATTCCAGGATTTTATTAGTTTACTTTCAATATTATTTTGTATTGGTTTCAGCATAGTGGTTAGACAGTCATATACTTTACAATTTGTTCCCCCCAATATTTCCAGTACCCTCTTGGGATTATATTATAGCATTATTATTGACTCTATTTCTTATGCTGTACTAAATTTACATCCTGATGACTATTCTGTAACTGCCAATTTATACTTCTTAATCCCTTCTCCTCTTTCACCCAGTCCCCTAGCTCCTCCCACACTATTCCAATGTAAAACAATCCTTAAATATCCAGTGATCATATTTTTCTGATTATTTATCTTTTTCTTTTTTTTTAAATATAAGTTAACATTTAAATAAGATCCATATTGCAGTTGATTGCTGTGTCTTTCATTTTTCTAATCCACAGATTATTCTCTCTCTTTTTTATTTTCTTGTAATTTATTTTCTGAAAAACCTGGTGGCCTGGCCTGCATTTTCCCATTGAAATATGGAGACAAATGTTTGTGAAAGATAAAAAGAGGAGGAAGCATATTCAGAGGGATACCTTCAGATTGTGATGACACCTGTATGTGTGTGGGAGGAGGGGTGGGTGAAGCAGGCAGGGGTGGGGAGAGTCTCAGTAGAGGATGCTTATATGATAAACTCTTTGCTTATCTAGATTGAAAGTTTGAGAGAAAAGACTGCCCCTTAGGAGTCTTGCCTTAGACAGAAATGGCCAAATCTCAGCAATTTTCAGTCATGGGCTATAGAATGCTCAAATTGTCCCAATTCTAGATTTTTGGATCAATGGAAACCCCTTCAAGTTGACTTCTTTGAGTCCTTTGACCTTCTCTCAGCCATCTCTAAAAGCTTTCTTTCATGAATGGCAAGATATTTCAGGCTCATCTCGAACATTTCATGCCTGAGACATGGCATTAACTCTATCATCAAGGAAGCCTAATTCCTTTTATTGGGTTGTGGTGTTTAGAGACCATAATTTGAGCACCATCTGTGCTCATTGCTAATAATTTCTTTATATGGTCTTGTTTCATTTTTTTCCTAAACAGAAAATGTACAATGGAATTATGTAATACTTCCAATTCAGGTTCAAGACTAGGAGGTTTTTTACTTTCTCTTCTTTTTCCTAACCTTAAAAATCCCTAACTGTTGCTGTATCCCGAAATACGTGTACATCACAGAGTACATACCACAGAAAAACAATACCAATGCTACATCAGCAGTATAATTATGGAAAGCCATTTAAGATCATTCTGTACTTTTGGTTGTTGCTCCTAGAGTATGTACTACTTTAAGTGTATGCCATGTATAGTCAAATATTGTGTTTTATTCTATTTATTTATTTGCTCTTTAACTTTATTGCTTAAAGTATTACAAATAATAGTACATATGTCTCCTTTTTTTCTCCACTGACCTTTCCCTGGTCTCTCCTACTCCCTGGTACATGCCCCCCCCCCAAATTGTGTTGCATCCATTAGTTATGCTTATATGTATGCCTACACGTTCTTTGATCTCTTGCCTCTCCCCCACAACCCTCTCCAGCCTCCCTGCTATAGTTTGACAGTCTGTTCAATGCTTGTCTGCCTCTGTATCTATTTTTGTTCATCATTTTATAATGTTCTTTATTATCCATAAATAAGTGAGACCATGTGGTATTTTTCCTTCACTGACTGGCTTATTTCACTTAGCATAATGTTCTCCAGTTCCACCCATGCTATTGCAAGTGGTAAAAATTCCTACTTTTTACAGCAGCATAGTATTCCATTGTGTAGATGTACCGCAGTTTGCTAATCCATTCATCTACTGATGGGCATTAGGCTGTTTCTAAATTGTATGAACATAGGGGTGCATATATCATTTATAATTGGTATTTCTCAAGTACTGTTTTTAAAGATACTTGGAATCATTCCCATTTGTGATGTTATGCCTCCAACTCAATGTGCAGAATTATTTCATTTTGGTTTTGTTCTGTAATAATGTAAAACTTGAGACCTGGTGCATGAAATTCATGTATGCGTGGGAGAGGGGGAAGGGGATGTCCCCTCAGCCCAGCCTGCACCTTCTCCAATCTGGGTCCCTTTGGGGATATCTGACTGCCAGTTTAGGCCCAATCCTGGGAATCAGACCTAAACTATGAGTCAGTCATCCCTCTCACAATCCTGGACTGCTGGCTGCTAATCATTTACCTGCCTGTCTGCCTTGTCACCCATAACTGCCCCCTCCCTGATGGCCTGGTTTCCCCAACGGCCCCTTCTGCTGGCCTAGTTGCCCCTCACTGGCCCCTGCTAGCCTAATCACCCCAAACTGTACCCTTCCCCTCCCCCCGCTGGCCTGGTCACCCCTAACTAACTCCCCTCCCCACCCACCAGCCTGGTCAATCCATGCAGCCTGCTGTTCAGCTGTTTGGTCATCCCTCATTAACCCCCTGCTAGCCTGGTCGCCCCATGCAGCCTGTTTGTCTAGTCATTTAGTCGTCCCTCACTAACATCCCTGCTGGCCTGGTCATGGGCAGCCATCTTGTGAGGGCGTGAGGATTAATTTGTACATTATCTCTTTATTATATTTATATGGTCCCAAAGTTAAATTCACTAAACAAGCCCTATTCTGAGAAATATAACTTATCTGTGTTTCTTTTACCATTTTTCTTTCTCCCTATTATAGGTAAGATTTTTTTTCAAGTTTTTTATTCTTTTATTTTTTAAAAAACAAGCAAATATGTGCATACAAGTTGCCTGTTACACAAAATTCATGCACATTAAAAGGGGATTAGAGAAAATATTTTAATATTGCTATTTGCCCTTTCTCTATAATAGAAGTGTCAGAGGAGAAAGAAAATTAGTAAAATGTATATAAAAATCTTCCTCCTGTCAGAGCCTGGGATGCACCACGGGACCCAGAGTCAACTCCCCACCCACTCACATGCACCTCAAAATTTCATGAGACCCAGACTCGGCTGCCCCCTCCCATTGGGCTAAATACAGACCTGGGCGGTCCCACCCTTGTCAAGCCCTGCACAGCCTCAGATCCCCTGGCCCGGTGCCAGGGGCACAGCCTGAGGTCCCCTAGCCCAGGCCAGGGTGGGGGGCATGCCTTGAGGTCCTCTGTCAAGCCCCATCAGGTAGTGGCCATGCCTTAAGATCTCCTGTCAATTTCCACCAGGAGGGGGTACAGCCTCAGGTCCCCTGGCCTTGGGTGAGGGGAGCAGCCTGAGGTCCCCTGGCCCAGCACTGGGGTAAGGGAGGGGTGCACCTTAAGATCCCCTGTCAAACCCTGCTGGGCGGGGGGTGCAGCCTGGATTCCCCGCCCGACCTGGCACTGGAGTGGGGGCCACGGACCAAGGTTCCCCAGTCTGGTGCTGGGGTGGGGGAGCAGCCATCTTTGTGGCAGAGTGATGGTCAATTTGCATATTCCCTATTTATTAGATAGGATATTCTTGTCCTTACTCCATCTCTACTCACTTTCTTAAATGCATGTGGGTCTTGAAAAATGATTGTAGTTGGCTACACAAAGAAGTAAAGAAACATATCTAGACAAATAGTATTTTAGAAAAAAAAAATCTTAGGAGAGAATGCTTTGATCTATTGGGAAAATAAGACCATGGTCTATAGAGTGGGGGAGAGATGACAGTGCTTTGTGATAAGTTAATGGTTTGTATAAGACTTTGAAGATCATACTAACCTGAGGCTTGAGTAAGGGGTGGCAAAAGCCAATTGTCAGAAGAAATCAAGTTTTTGTTTTCTAAAGTAAGTGAGTTTGTGTTTTAGAAAGGCAATCGTGGGGACAGGATGGGTTTTAAAAGGGCTCTTCATTGCATAGCCCCTTTCAGTGACCCATGTATCAAAAGATCCAGGAGGCAGTGTGTATGGAGCAGGGAGAGTGGAGTGGGGAGTCTAGATGAAGGAATACTGTCAAAGAGTTTGAAGAATGTGGGACTTGAGAGAAAGGAAAGAAACAGTGGCGATGCTGAGATTTTTAGCTCAGACAATGAAATGAATAGTGGACACTGTTAAAGTTAATTCTTAGATGTGCAAAACGAGGTGCATTTTACTTGAAATGTGTCCTACAAAGCATCAGATAGGCCAGTGACTAGCAAAATGGCCAAATAGAAGGGAAATTGACAGCCTGAAAAATACATAAGCTGGAGAAATCTCTCCTGAAGGATTGTCAGGTGAACCCTATGGAGTATAAGATCAGTGTTTTCATGAGCCTCAGACTCTCCTGTGTCTGGTTTCTTCTAGGTTGAAACCACTTAAAAAAAGTTTAAATCTATTTTCAGAAAGCATTAGTCAATAAATATTCATAAATAAATTTATTTGTACAGCCATAATATTTAGGTATTATTAAAATACAAAGTCAGTGAAATAATTTAAAGAATATCAATTTTTATATGTAGGAAAACTGTTTATATATTATTTTAAACTAAAAAAATCCTTTACTGTATAAAATCTCTATGCTTTTTTTTGGGGGGGGGGGTGTCTAAAACAATGTTTTCCAAATCAAAATTTTATGTTTAGTAAAGGTTACAAACACATAATTCAAAGTACTTTTTAGTGTCCATCTGTGCAGAAAGCATAAGATCAATAAAACTGACCAGCTGTTAGGATGTATTAGTTTCCTTACCTTTTAGGCATGTTTTCATGTATTGAAAGTGTAAAGGGAAGACAGTATATATATATTGTTGTGGTTTTCATTATACAGAATGAGAACATACAGTGAAAATCTTGCTGAACATAATATATTTTTCAAGTGCCACTCATAGCATACTTATTTTAGGTAATATTTCTTTTAAATACTCAGAGTAGATTAAACATTATAGATAATGTTCTTTTGTCATATAATTTGACTTATAATAAGCTCTTAATTTTAAAGTAGAAATAAATCTTTCCCTAGAAATTGCATTTTTGTTTATTAGAATTAACTTTTTTTCGTGTTTGGGGAAAAACATGTGTTGGTAGCTTCTGAATGAAAGGCAAATCTAGCACTTCACAAGTTGGAATGTTTTACACTGGGACCAAACCAACTCTGTTACTGGGTTTCATGCCCTGAAAAGTTTACGAGTGATCCTAATTTTACTCAAATCTGCATGAAAAGTATGTGCCTTAACATTGAAAGTGGTCTTTCAAATTTAACTTTCCTAGAGTATAAGGTAAGTTCCAACAATTAATTTGGAAAGCTGTGGGATGTGTTTTGGTTTTGATTTTTCAAAAACCTTCAGTCAATAACATTTAATTAGCATCAGTTGTATACATTGTGTATTTTGAATGATATGACAAGTTCCAAATATTCTAGAAAATCTAAGACTTCTGTGGTTGAAACTAAAAATACACTTACTAAACTATTAGCTGCTTTACATTAAAATAATGATTTAGTTACCTATTGTTTAACTACTGCCTATGGGACACCCAGTTGAAGTGGTTGATTTTGAAGTGAAGAATTCTTTTTAAAAAATATATCATTATTATTGAACATATTACAGATGCCTACTTTTATTCCCCCTCCTTCCCCCCACCCCCCCGTTAACCCCTATCCACCCTGCTCCTGCCCTTAAACTCACCAAGTGTTATTGTTAGCTTTGAAAATAACAGCTATCTTCACCGTCATTCTTAGGTAGACTGAAGAAATCAGAAAACTCACCTTGAAGGCTACTATAAACACTTTAATATTCTTATAGGTTAAAATGCTGCCTTCATATGAATATCAAAAAAATCAGTTAAACACAAACTCTGATTATTCAACATACTATCATGTTTACTGCTAAACAATATTATGCCCTCTATATAATATTCTAATTTCATTTTTTCCTTAATAAAAGCACCGGTCATTACTACTGCCACTGATGCTCATTTGTCCGCACACACTGTTGCAACATAATGTGTGTGCATTTGATATGGATATTACCATATTGCCATAAGGAGCTGCTATTATTTTAGACACCAACTGATTCCATGATAGTGTCAGATTTCTTTAACATATGCTTATGTTTTTTGTACAAATGACCCTGAGAAACATCTGCTAGTTTTGTGGTGGTATCTACTGTTTCTTTTTTAGAATTTGACCTGCCAGTCACTTTTTAATGTGAATATACAGTATTTCATTAGAGTAGGCTCACTTTCAGGTTTTCATGCTACTGATATAAATTAACAATTTGAGTCAGCCTAATGGCATCATTCAGAAATTGAAGCTGCCTGTATACATTATTTTAAACATAGCTTTAATTTTTTAGACATTGATACTTTAAAATAGAAAAGTGCCCTGTTAATGGATCCTTTCGGATCCGAAAAGATAGGTCCAAAATTGCTTCCTAATGGGTCTGAATTTACTCATTGAATTTTACATAAATGTGTAGGAATTAGTTCATAACCTGTGCTGATTGCTAGTCCTTCTTTGTATCTTTGAAGTTTTTATAAAGTTGTGAAATCTTTGCTCTGGGAGACTGGAAAGTGTCTAGAGAGCTAAGCCACTGGTATCCCTCTGACTGGCTTTGTTATGACCTTGCCTAAGAAGCAGGGATCACAGATTTCCATGGTCTGGCATTTTCTTTTCTGTTGTCCTCCTTGTTTGCTCTATTTTTAAAGATAGCTGTTTATTCAAAGGAAGCAATATGACTGTATATTTATGGTATTTAAACCTGAAACATCAAGAAAATGAAGAATAAACAAAACTTGCTTTGAATAGCAATATTTGTCCTTGCTTTCCGGTGGAAAATGTTTAGATTCTTTCCAGTTCCCTGTATTTTTCTAGAGGACGTTATCATAAAATTTTTATTACCTACACACCGCACCAAATCTAAATCCAATAAATTAAATACTATATATAAAAGCTATGGTCCTTAATCACAGTATATACCTGGGCTGTTAATATAATAACTAGAACATCTCCCTTCTGTGTCCTACTCATCTGCCTCTGTGCACCAGCTATTGGACTCCTTTAAACTTGAAGCATGTCATCATTCACATCTTTGTGCTCGTTCAGCTGCCCTTGCTGCTCTTACTCCCGCTCCGTCCCCTGGGTGACTGATGTCATTAGGACAACCTTCTGTCTCCCCCTTGTCATCACTTGGCTGAAACTGAGCAAGGTGCTTGCCAATCACCTTAGGGTGCTGGATCTGCTGTGGTCCAGCTTTGGCCCCTGTGAGATCTGTGTGCCTTCCACGCCAGCAGTCAATTCTGTGAGGGGTGACAGGATGACTGAAAGCATTATTTTCAGTGATAAAACCCAAGTAAGGCTGTGCTGAGTGCCTAAGTGGCTTTCTTTCAGGCCTGAAATAGGAGAGGTAGGTGCCTCAGTGTCCCTTGAGAAAGAGGGATTTCCCTGAGCCTTCTGGGCTCAACATTCAACCATTTAAGTGGGCTGGTTGTTGGACCCAAAGGGGAATGTAATTTCCCCCCAATTGTGCTTTAGTTTCCCCCTCTGTGTCTGATGATGAGTAGGACCAACTAAAGGAAGTCCCCAATGACTTTTTCTCTCTCTCTTTATAAAATATATTTTATTGATTTTTCACAGAAGAGAAAGGGAGAGAGATAGAAAGTTAGAAACATCAATAAGAGAAAAACATTGATCAGCTGCCTCTTGCACACCCCCCTACTGAGGATGTGCCTACAATCAAGGTACATGCCCTTGACCAGAATCAAACCTGAACCTTTCAGTTTGCAGGCCGACGCTCTATCCACTGAGCTAAATCGATTTTGGCCCAGTGACTTTCTTTGTCTCTTGTACAACAAGCCATTTACTTTCAGTCATAGCTTCCCATTGCTCTTGTTCCTCCTACCCTGCCTGTCCGTGGCACTGGAGAAACCACAGGGATGGGGAGGACATTCTTAAAAAATGATTTTCAGGTACTGGGTATATTTAGAGTCACATTTGAAGTAAAAACAATTGAGTAATTTTCATTTGAATACTTACTGCTTCCTATACTTTTTGTTGTTAGTTTTTTAAAAATAAACTTTATTGATTTTTTTACAGAGAGGAAGGGAGAGGGATACAGAGTTAGAAACATCAATGAGAGAGAAATATCGATCAACTGCCTTCTGCACACCCCCTACTGGGGATGTGCCCACAACGAGTTGCATGCCCTCGACTAGAATCGAACCTGGGACCCTTCAGTCCACAGGCTGATGCTCTATCCACTGAGTTAAACCAGTTAGGGCTGTTATTAGTTTTTAATACAATGAATTTTGTCTGTATTGTCATGGTGGGGGGAGGTAGGGAACAGAATGAAATAAATTTCCTTTAGCTTTGTGTGGTGTCTAGTATGATATCATGAACAGGTGGACCCATAATTGTTTATTTGATGCTCTTTTTAAGAAGTTAATTATATCATGAAGAATAACAAAATTAATTTGTTGAAACGTTCTTTAGGAAATCTTGCATGCATGTTCACTAGAGAAACTTGAGATTTATCCTTTAAAGGACAAGGCTCCATCTTAATTTTAATAAGATACACTCTTTATAATTAAAACAAAATCCCGGTGTAAAGGGATTGCTATTTTAATTTTTTTCTTCTTTCATATATTTTTAATTGATTTTTTACAGAGAGGAAGGGAGAGGGATAGAAAGTCAGAAACAATAATGAGAGAGAAACATTGATCAGCCGCCTCTTGCACACCCACTCCTGGGGATATGCCCACAACCAAGGTACATGCTCTTGATCGGAATTGAACTTAGGACCCTCCAGTCCACAGGCCAACGCTCTATCCACTGAGCCAAACCGGTTTCAGCAAGGGATTGCTGTTTTAAATAATTACAGTTACTGCCTTTGTTTCCCTGATCTCTATATATGAGAATAAATCTAATGGTGTTTTAGGATAATACATATTTCTAGATTAAATAGTTCTGTTGACCACTGCATTTTAATAATGCCTTTCAAAATTTTGGGATAAAAACATAGAAAAATGCAAGGTCAAGACCTTACTTTATTAATTATTTATTTATTTTAAAATTTATCTTTATTGTTGAAATTATTACAGATGTTCCCCCCCCCTTTTCCCCCCCTTTTTCCATTGACCACCCTCCACCCCACACCGGCCCCTCCAAGGCCTTCACCACACTATAGTCTGTATCCCGGGTCTATGCATATAAGTTTCCTAGTTAATTTTTACTCCCCTCCCCCTTCCCTCTGATATTAGTCAGTCTGTTCCATGCTTCTATGTCTTTTCCTCTATTTAGTTTATTTTGTTTATTAGAGTCCACATATGAGTGAGGTCACGTGATACTTATCTTTCTCTGCCTGGCTTATTTTGCCTAGCATAATGCTCTCCAGGTCCCCTTACTCTAGGTTTGGGAGAGGCAAAAGTACAGAAACAGTTTAAGAACAATAGAAACTGTGGAAGCACTCTTTTTCAATGATGATGGGTTGATCTTTGTAATGCAGTAGTCAAAAATATAAATTCATTATTTGCATAATTTTATTTAACCCTACCCTCAAATACTATATTTAGAACTATATTTTTTAATTTCAGATAAATGCTTTCCTGAAATAATATTTTAGTCTCTGAAGATAATTTAGTTTTAAAAATGGTTAGAGTTAAAATGTTGGGGGTGGAGGAGAAAGTGAATATAAATGTCCTGCACTATTGTTACTTTTAGGAAAAATTATCAGAATAAGCTTTGTTCTCCTTCTCTTTTCTGTCCTCATACTCCCAGCCCTTTTCTGAGACTCCTAAGTCATGTGAGCTCTGGAGAGGACAGCATTAGAGTAAGTGGTAAGAAGTGGAGTGTTTTGCTTGGGGCAAAGTTTTTCTCCATATGGGACCTTTTAAAAGCCTCCCTTCACCTCCTTAAATCAGAGCTCCCAGGGAGCAGAGTTAGCAGCGGGCAGGGGTAGTGAGGGGTGGAGGTACTTGAAGGGCTGTTTTTCTAGTTGGTCCCTTCGGGACTTCTCAAACGGATCTGTTTCTCCACTTAATCCGGGCTCAGTCTTGACCCTTTTTTCTAGAAGTAGCTGTACTGAATCCTCCTGGGTTTGGAAGTTCAAAGAGGCCCAGTTTCTAGCTCCTTTACAGACCTTTTATAAAAAAAACCGTGCTTTTATTCATTTTTAGAGAGAGAGAGAGGAAGGGAGAGGAATAGAGTTAAGAAACATCCATGAGGGAGAAACATCATCGATTGGCTGCGTCCTGCTTGCCCTGACTGGGAATGGAACCTTGATCTCGGTTCCTGAGTCGGTGCTCAACCATGGAGTCACACCGGCTGGGCCCAGTACAGACTTTTAAAGAACCAGGGGGACAGAAATATTAAGGACTTTTGAGAGACGCTGTGTTTGGCCTTGCAGGAAGGCAACATAAGAAATATTGTAAAAGCTACTTTCAGGTCTTACACAAGTTTCTAAGTGACCTTCATCTGTCTTCTCTGGGGCTGAATGCATCCATTACTGTCTTGATTCATCCCGAAGATAATTGTCCTCCCAATATAACTCTAGAATTGAAATTAGTAATGAACCAAGAGATTATTTGACATTCTTCTCCTCTTGGTGTTAAATATTCTTCAGTGTCCCCAATGGGAGATATTGGAACATAGAGGGGGAAAAGGGGAATGGTCAGTTTCTTTGTTTGCCATACTCTGCTTGGTGTGGTGATAAGACAGAAGGCCACCCAATGTAGAAAATTCAGTGATTCTAAAGAAATTAAAACTTAAGGAAATATGGTGCATTAGTCAGTGAGACTGCCCTAACAAAATACCACAGACTGGGTGGCTTAGTCACGTACTTATTTTCCCAGTTCTGGAGGCAGGGAGTCCAAGATTAAGGTACTCTCATACTTAGTTACTGGTCTCTTCCTTAACTTGCAGATGGCCAACTTCTCCCTATGTCCTCACACAGCCTTTTCTCTGTGCACACATGGACAGAGAGAGAGAGAGGGGAGGGGAATAGAGAGAGGGAGAGGGGGAGGGGGAGGGAGAGGGGGAGGAAGAGAGGGAGAGGAGGAGAGAGAGAGAGATATCTCTGGTATCTTCCATTTATTATAAGGACACCAGACCTACCAGATTAGGGCACCACCCCTATAACCTAATTTAACCTCAATTACTCTTTAAAGATCCTATCTTCAAATAACAGTCACAATTCAATATATGAATTTTGGGGAGACATCATTCATTCATAGCAGGTGGATTACTATAGTTCTCCTTAGGCTAATCTTTTCCAAGCCTGAAAAAGAGTTTTATCCTCTCTCCCAAATTTCTCTTAACAGTAAGATGAGGTGTTTTTTTGTTTGATTCTCTTTTATTTATTTTTCCATGTAAAGGTAACCATATATTAACACTGAATTGTCAGGAGTCAAGTGAGCTAATTAAAATTGTTTGAGGAGATAGGTTATTTTTTCACATATTAATTTAACTTGGGTAATCTAATCAGGCTAGAGGCAACCCAAACAGCAATCTTTTAGTTATGTAATAGCAGCAATAGCTGTTCTGAAAGATGGTGAGATACACTTGAATATCACTAACACTGTCACGAGTTTGCTTGTCCTCCTAAAATATTCTGAAAGCATGATGAACTCATAACTTCAGGCTATTTTTGAGTCTATGATTACTAATGTTTGTTAAGAGATGACATGTCTGATTATTTCTCCCAGGGATTAAGGGATTATTTCAGATTTTGGTACTAAAATCAGTGTTCACTTATATTAATATATTCTTGGCGTACCTTGCCAATAAATAGTTACCTTGCCCATGTTGGGATGCTTTTAGGACTATCAGATTACTGGGGCAGCCTTAAAAGGTCATGCAGAGAAGTAACTTGGGTCAATATTGCTCTGCTTTTTTCAAGTCTGAACAATTCACTTTTATGGCACAATCAAAATACTGACCTATATTTAAAAATGCAACATTATCCTATCTGTTATATAAATCCATTGTGCTATAAAAGGTGAAATACAGAAAAGAGGTTGCTAGTATTATTTCCTCCGATGACCTTGATTATTGGTTGCTTTTCTTTCTTTCTTTTTTTGGTTACATAGTCTACTTCTGAGAGATAACTGAAGTAGAAAGTCACTAAGATTCTTATATGCAATCAGAGTAAAATGATTCTCAAGATTACAAAGTAATGATATTAAAAAATATAAGGACTATTACAATTTAAATAAGGACTGAAATGTGTTAATTCTATTTAGAAATACAGGGGTAGGAAAAAGTGGGTTTATAGTTGTTTATGAGTTGTTAATGTGGAAAATAATACAATAAGTAAATAATAATACAAGAATAAACTCTGTTTTGTGTACTCACAACTGTAAACTTACTTGTGCCCATGCCATATTTATAATAGAATTAGCTTTAAGTTTTGATGAATGCTGAATTAAAATGTTTTTCTGAGTATTTAAGCCTTTAATAATTCAGTCATTCTCCCTCAAGTCGACATAGAAGCCTGTTCTTGCTTTGGTTTGGTTAGGCTCTGAACATGCAAAGCAACAGATGTCATCCCCAGCATAATTATATGTATCCTGGAAACACATCTTTATAGCGTGGGATTGGTTCTTGGGGAAACAAAAATTTGGCAAACAAAGGGCATTAAATTGCTGATCTCAGCAGTAATTACCTGGGATAGATTATAATAATCTTGTGTACGTGGTAACTGCATTTATGTATTGGAAGAATAATAGAATTCTAAAATACATTAAACCGAAAAATGAACTTATATAAATGTTATCAATCCTGTTAAAAAGCTGAAAATGCCCTCAATTTTACTTTTTTGGGAAGTTGCTTCAATAACTTTTTGAAGTTTTCCAGGACTCCAGATCCTGATATACTGAGACCGAAGCTTGTAATCTTGTCTTTGTAGTTTACTGCTTTTGTTTTTGTTGTTATTCCCACTAGAAATAGAGCACTTTAAACAAATAAACGGACCCCCAGTCTTTAGCATCCACATACCCTGGTAACTGTTGGAAACAAATTGGCACTTTGAGCAACATGCTTACCTGTATCAACAACAGGCAGGACCAAAGCCCAGGTCTCTGTAATTCTGACCTTCTCTTCATGGCCATCTTAAAGCATCCTTTCTCCCTTGCCTTCTTAGATAAAGCAAAGCAGAGCTACATAGGTCCATGTCATGGAAGGTCTGGAATGATCTGGAGGTCCGTTTGAGAACCATGACATAAACCATTTCTTAAAGAGGTAGCAACAAAGTTGTAAGGATTTAACAAAAACTTCTTGGAGTTGATGGTGTTAATTGTTGGAATCTTGAAGCTTTTGGAATAAGACTTTGTCTATAGTCTTGTCTAAATAGCCAGTTAACATTAAGATCATCTAATTATAGGGCTGTTTACATATTTTTCACAAAAAAGACTCTTGAACACAAAAGAAACCTTCAGGATAAGACATTATACTTTAAAAATATCCTAAAGTAATTGTGCTATGGGTTTTATTTTGTGTATCTTAGATGATTGGCATGTATTTTTTGCTGTTTCTGATGATCTTACAGACATGCCATCTCCTCGTCTTGAATTCTTAGCAACTACTTTACTGGTAATGTGTTGTTATGACACAGTTTTCAAATCTGTTGAGAAGCTGGGATGTTGGATAAGGAAAATGGCGTAGTCCAGGGTTGGTGTGCTCTCACAATATCTAGCGTTTCAATACTTGGGGTGCTGATGTATGCAGTGTTTCCTTCTCGTCACAGAGGGTGCAAAGCTTTTTCTCCTCAGCACAGTCTACATTTCTGTAACAGAATCCAGAATCTAGAGAAAAACTACAAGATGAAACCAGGTGATTGTGATCCAATTTCTGTTCCATGCAGCATAATCATGGCAGTGATCGGCAAACTCATTAGTCAACAGAGCCAAATATCAATAGTACAACGGTTGAAATTTCTTTTGAGAGCCAAATTTTTAAAACTTTTTCTGATGCCACTTCTTCAAAATAGACTCGCGCAGGCCATGCTATTTTGTGGAAGAGCCACATTCAAGGGGCCAAAGAGCCACATGTGGTTCTTGAGCCGCAGTTTGCCAACCACTAATCATGGGTGTTTGTCAAAAACATATCCCATCCTGGGGTAGAATCTATGAAGAACTCTGCATGGTGGCGAGGGGGCACATAAACCTTTTCAGGATGAATACCAGCAGAAATTGATCAGTTTCCCACAATATTGGGGCAATACTTGTGCCTGATGAGGATCAGTTTGAGTAGCAGTGGAACATGAGTCAACATCTGGTAATTTTTCCCTCTTACTATTATTTCTAATTTATTGTCCCATTATTTTCAATACTCTCTCAGTTTCTACTTTTCTCCTCCTAACCTAGTTCATAAATTTCATATAGACACTTTGTGCCAGGGGAGGTTTACTGGTCTGCTTTGGAGAAGACACTTAGGATGCCCCCTCCTCACAGGAGCTGCCTTTTTATAAATTTGAAACAAGGCCAGTGCATTTTGTATTCTAAGTAGAACATGGAGAAATACACAAATTACCCCTGCCTGTTACCATCCTGTCGCAAATACCGACGTTCCTGGTTTATCTGACTCAGGTCCTGGTGTGGTGACTACAAATGATTTGTTGAACTTAGTTCAGATGACAATAATAATAGTAATAAATAATAACAATGATATTAATAAAAGAGGAACAACAATAGCACCTTGTATGTGCCAGAAGCTGTTAGAAGCATCTTATGTGTACACTCACTGAATCTCCACGAGAGTCCATGGAGGGAGGGCTCCTCCTCATCTCCAAGGCTAAATCACTGCCAAGGCCACACACGGAGTAACGTGGGCAAGGTCACACAGTCACTTCTCTTCCTATGCAGGTGGGAAGAGGCCAAGCCTGGGTTTTAACCCCTTCCATAGGAGGAATGCTTTTAATCACTAATGTCTGTTTTCTTTATATATATATATATATATATATATATATATATATATATATATATATATATGTATACACACACACACACACACACACATATATATATATATATATATACACACACACACACACACACACACATATACATACGCTAGAGGCCCATGCATGGAATTCGTGCACGGGGCTGGGGGCTGTCCCTCAGCCCAGCCTGCACCCTCTCCAATCTGGGATCCCTTGAGGGATGTCCAACTGCCCTCTCACAATCCAGGACTGCTGGCTCCCAACCGCTCGCCTACCCTTCCTGATTGCCCCTAACTGCGTCTGCCTGCCAGCCTGATCACCCCCTAACCACTACCCTGCCAGCCTAATTGATGTCTAACTGCTCCCCTGCTAGCCTGTTTGCCCCTAACTTCCCTCCTCCACTGGCCTGATAACCTCTAACTGCCCTCCCCTGCTTGCTTGATCACCCCCAACCGCCCTCCCTTGCAGCCTGCTCCATCCCAACTTCCCTTCCCTGCTGGCCTGATGGCCCACAACTGCCCTCCCTTGCAGGCCTGGAACCTCCCAACAGCCCCCTGCTGTCCATCTTGTGGTGACCGTCTTGTGTCCACCTGGGGGCAGGATCTTTGACCACATGGGGGCAGCCCTCTTGTGTGTTGGAGTGATGGTCAATCTGCAAATTACTCTTTTATTAGATAGGATAGAGGCCTGGTGCATGGGTGGGAGCCAGCTGGTTTGCCCTGAAGAGTGTCCCAGATCAGAGTGGAGGTTCCTTTGGAGCATGGGGTGGCCTGGGCGAGGGGCCTGTGGTGGTTTGCAGGCTGGCCATGCTCCCCAGCAACCCAAGTGGAGGCCCTGGGATCTGAGATTAATTTATGTTCTACAATTGAAAATTTGTAGCCTTCTGCTTGCTCCCTGGCAACAGCCATTTCTGTTGGTACACTTACTTTCTATAATTGAAACATTGTAGCCTAGAGTGGAGGTCTAGGCACTAGGGCTCAGAAGTTTAGCTTCCTCCATTGCTGGGCAGCCCCAATCTCTGCTCTCTCCAGCTTCATGGCTGCTGCCATTTCTGTTGGGATTATGTATCTTCTATAATTGAAACTTTGTAGCATTGAGTGGAGGCCTAGGCAGGCAAGGGCAGGTGGAAAGCTTGGTTTCCTCCATTGCCGGGGAAACCCAAGCCTCCCTCCTGCTCTCAGTGCCACAGCCATCTTGGTTGGGGTTTATTTGCTCCTGATTGACTGGTGGGCGTGGCTGGTGGGTGTGGCTTGATCGGAGGTACAGTCAATTTGCATATTACTCTTTTATTAGATAGGATATACTAGAGGCCCAATGCATGAAATTCGTGCAAGAGTAGGCCTTCGCAGCCCCAGCGGCCTCGACCCTCACATCTCTGCTTTTGTCCAGAAGGTCATCCCACTGTTCAGCTATTCTATTTGCATATTATGCCTTTATTGTTAGAGATTTTTTATTTTTATTTATTTCAGAGAGGAAAGAAGAGGAAGAGAGATAGAAACATAAATGATGAGAGAGAGTCATTGATTGACTGCCTCCTGCACTCCCGATACCAGTGATGGAGCTCACAATCTGGGCATGTGCCCTTGACAGGAATTGAACCTGGGTCACTTCAGTGTGCAGGCTGATGCTCTATCCACAGAATAGAAACTTACATGCTGTTTCTAATATGAGGTTTCAGGAAGACAGCAAAAGATAACCGAAACATGAATCCATTCTGTGGAAAGCAGCATGTTGTCTCAAAGCCTAATTATGAAGTGGGTGATAATGCAATTGCAATGACAGGGTGGTTCTTTAGTCCCTCTGGTCTATAGAATACAGGACAAGAGTATGAGATTTAAAGTCTAGGGTTAGGCTGCCATTGAGGTTCCATCATTTAATCTGTACTTGATAAGCCTCTTCACCTCTCTGAGGATATGTTTGGTCTTGTCTGAAATCGAGACACAGGGTGTCTGTATCCTTTCATTCTACCATACCCTGAAGATAATTTATAGTTAAATAGATGGTATCTGATTTAGTGCCTAGCCTGACAGGCACTTGATCCTGCTCTCCATTCTCCGTGTTTCTGTACCGTGCTATTTATAGTGAAAACTGGCTGCTTTCTCACAAGGCAGGTAGCACATTAACGGAGGCAGGTTCAACCTCTTCTAGTTTCTGGCTTTGAACACTAAGTACTATTGACCTTCACATTTATATCTCTGTTCCAGACCCCTGCTCAGAATTCTAGATTGAGAAATATAATGAAGTAAACTATCAACTTAGAAGTCTAGTGGATGTCTTAAATGTAAGTCCTAAAACAAATGTAAGTCAACCCCCCCCGCCCCCCCCCCCCCCGGCCGCAGCCTTCAAATAAGCACTTCCTATGGACCTCCCCATCTCAGTACCTGAGGACTTCATCCTTCTAACTGCCCGAGCCACACACACTTGGAAATCTGCTGGATTCCACTTTCTTTCTCACTCTACATCCAGTCCATCAACAAATCTTACTGCTTCTTCCTTTAAAATACACTCTAGCCGAGGCCAGTTTGGCTCAGTGGATATAGCGTCGGACTGCGGACTGAAGGGTCCCGGGTTCGATTCCAGCAAGGGCATGTACCTTGGCTGCAGGCACATCCCCAGTAGGGGGCATGCAAGAGGCAGCTGATCGATGTCTCTCTCATCGATGTTTTTGACTTTCTATCTCTCTCCCTTCTGCTCTGTAAAAAATCAATAAAATATATTAAAAAAAATACACTCCAAATAGAGCGGCATCACTGGCATGGCCTTGGCATGAGAGACCATTGTTTCTCACCAGTATTGTACTCATTCCCATAGAAGTCTAGTTCAGAATTCCCTGTCACTTTATTCTCCACGAAGTACATAGAGTGTTACTTTTAAACTATAGAGAACACCCTTCTTCTACTTAAAAACTTCCAATGACTTAACATCGCATTCTGGCACATACAGGTTAAAGTCCAAAGTCTGTGCTGTGGTCTTTATACTTCCAACCTTTCTGTTCTCATGGCTCACACCTCTCCTCCTTTCTCATTAGCTCCAGCCACCTCTCATTGTTCCTTACTAAGTATGCTCTTGCCCTGGGGTCTTTACCCTTACTGTTTCCTCTGCCTGGAAATCCTTGGAATCATATGTGTTACAGTTAGATATTGCCTGCCTTTAGTCAGTTAACTTAAGGCATATTTTATGTAACACAAGTGGCCTTACATAATCAAACACTAGTCAAATTTCTGAAATAAACACTAAGAATATCCATGCTAAAGGGGATAAATAGAGCTTAAAATCTTACTGTCAATGCAGGCCCAGTTTTCCTACAATGTGAAGTCAGCTCATGTTTTGCTGTTAAATGACTTAAGAAAAAAAGTACAGTTTTCAGAGCTTTGGGGTTTTGGAATCACAGATGCGAGATGTTGGACCTGTACCCACACGGCTTAGACTCTCATTCACTTTTTCTGATCTTTATTCAATGATGACTTCATTGGGTAGTCAGGGAAGATTTCTATCTGTGAGGGTTCTCTGCAAAGTCTGGTATGTGAAAAGGGTTTAGCTTCCAATTATTGAAAGAAGGAATGAAGCTCAAATCGTTTTTCATTCAAGTATGTGTCTTGTTTTTGTTTTAGAAAACAGTGTGATCAGTTTAAGAATAGTTAACTATTGTTAAAAACAAAGTAATATTTGGTTAGTCAAAGTTAACTCAAATGCATATTAGGATTAGGAATATTAGAAATATGTAATGGAAAACATAATGCCTGATTTAATGCCTGGTAGTTTGCCTAACCGGTTGGAATCTTTCATTGATCTGTTATTGATTTGGCATGTAACTGTAAGTTGAATATTAGTATAATTTGATCCTTTCCTGATTGCCCTCAATATTCAAGTAGTTTCAAGCAATTGATCATGGATATTGCAGTCTTCTTAAAATTAAAATTTTCAGTGCTCATCTCATTTTAAGTAACTCTTTAAAATTAATTGAAAATTGAAGATCGTGAAAACTTTTATAAACATCACCTGAAATTTTAACATTTATTTATATTCTTCACATAATGATAAGCCTCTTCACCTCTCTGAGGATCTCTCTAAAGAAAATGTAATAAAGTTCCATAATGATGTCTGTCTTCATGTTGGTTGAACAGCCACGGCAAAAAGTTAGACATGAGTAGGAATTATAGTACCACCTTTGGCAAGGGTTCTCCAGCAAGAAGGATTTTGTGTACTTCCAGAAATTAATCATTTTCTCTTCTATTGAGCTTAGCAAAATTGTATTAAAATTGCTAATCTGTTTTGGAGGCTACATAAATTGTTTGACATTTAAATTCAATCAAATTTATAATTAGCATAATATTTTCAGAACATTTGAACAATTAAATGTAAGAAAATGAGAATGTGTTCTTATAGTTTTACTATATTTAAAAAACTTGGCTCTTGATCTGTAGACTGCAATTTTCAATCATGATTTTTTATTGCTTTTCTATCATTGACTAGATAGAGCAGATGTGATTTTATTTTTTGAATTACGTTATGGGGACAGCTTTGTTGGGGTTTTATGGAAATGACTTTATTTATTCTGGTCATGAGTGATATTTCAGTTGTATAAGAAAAGCTATTTTAAATGTAAGCAGTAACTACTTGCAGCCTTATTAAACGTAGCAAACATGTCTTTAACTAGTCAGTATTTTTTAAAGGTCTTTATATAGCTGATCACAATGGCTTATATTCAACAGTACCATTAAATGAAATAAACATGGGCACCTCTCCTGTCACAGAGGCACAGGTGGACATCTTGGTCGCAAGCTTCATGCCGTGTGACACATGGCACAGCCCACCATGGGGCAGAGAGCATGCAGCTCGAGCTAGGAGTCATTTTCTGGGTACTTTGCTGTAGACTTGTATTTTTCTGTGAAATAACCATTACTGAAGACATTTGCCTAGTATAACATTTGTTTTGTTATTAGATGATCACCATGATTTCTTAAAAATCGTCAAGACCTGCGTAGCACAACCAATTGAGAAGCCAAATGTTCTGTACCCCAGCCCTTGCTACCTACATAAAGGGTATTTTTGACTCTGCCCTTTATAATGTTGGCACCCTGTGCATATTAGATGTAATCGGGGCTGAAGGGAAACTTGAATCCATCTGGAAGCAATAAACTTTTCTAAGAGACTGCACAGTGTTATTTAATCCTGTGACTTCTCACTGTGAGTGAAATTAAGGTTTGATGCAGTTGTGTCACATCATATTGATATCAAATTTATCTCTCTGAAAAAAAGTCCTGACAGTAACATCACAGCCCAGAAAAGAAGACGGCTTGCTGTAATCCTATAAGCTGTTTGCTTTAATTACATGTTACATAGGGTAGCAAAAATATATAAAATGCTTGATCTACATTAAAAATTAAAAAAAAAATTTACATTACCAGGTAATACTTTCTTACCTTTTCCTTTAACATTGGCCTTTTACCATAGTATTAACTATCTTGTAGAGACTACAGAACGGTGAAAAACATGGAGGAGAAACTTATTTTTAAAACTTTTTAATTGGGAACACTTGTGTGTAAATATATAGGTAGTAGGCGAAGGTCAAAGCATTGAGTTTATTTTCATGTCACACTTTTTGAATCAATTTAAGTCTTTTTTAGAAAAAAAATTAACATTCTCTAATTTCTACTCCAAAATGGAATTCAAAATTTTGTTTTGCTTTAATGTGTAGGTGGAGGATCCTATTTTGTGTGAATAGGAGCTTAAATGATATCATCTGGCATAATTTAGTATTTGTGTGTGTTTGTTAAGACTTAATTGTTCCCTTACATTTTGCCTAAGTTCAATTGAAAATAATTTAGAAAGTTGGGAAATTTGACTACATTTTTATAGGTAATTTTTCTTTTTTAGTCAATTGGATTAACCTAGCTAGTGTTTTAGAAATATTTTTGTCAAGTATATACTTTTAGTGGTGGAAATGAGATAAAGGGCTATGTCTCCCATGTGCCTAGCATATCAAAAATAAACATGAACTTTATCTTAAAGGTTGCTATGTTGGATTTTTTAATAAAACCATGATAAGCTATATTAAATTTTTTTTATCACTTTTCTTTTGTCTCCACCAAGTCTAGGACTGTAAATCCTCATCAAATAAATACATAAAGGTTTACAAATATTTTTTAGAATATCTTGTGTTATATGTATTTGTTTTTAGTTTGCTCTTGAATGTTCAGTATATATATAGCTTCTGGCAATTTCTCTTTATCCTCCCCCTCTCCCCCACATCCCCAGTGATTTCCTTGACCACAGGTGGCCTCCTCCAGCATCAGGAGGGTGGATTGGTGATTAGTTCAGATAACCTGGGGGTTGATTAGTTGAATCCTTTTAGTTGGTTTCTGGATAGTGGATGGATTTTTGTTCCTAGCTACCAAACTCCCTAAATGAACTTCTTCCTTTTTGGTACTAAGACTCCTCTTCAATTAAAAACTTCTACTTCGTTAATCTCCCATGTAGTGGTTCTGCTCCTTTTCAACAACACAGATCTGCCTTTGCCAAGTTCAAGTACCCTGGACTTTGAGTAGTTATGAATTTCCTCTTAAGAACAAATAGTGAAAGTCTTCTGGGGAAAACTGAGTGAGAGTGGTATGAAAGTAAGCCTTTTAGTGTTCTTCAGGAGCAGAGCTCTTCAGATTAACTGGAGGGTTGTGTGGCATCGTCACTGTGACTACTGTTAAGTCACAGGGATCTGACCGACACAGGCAGGGCATTGGTTGATAGTAGTGGAGGTGAAAGCAAAGTCAGTGTCACTGTCTCCGAGGTCCTCAGAAGAAAAGTGTCGGTGAGTCAGTTTGGTCTGAGATGCAAGGGTCTATATCTAGCAGGAAGCCCTGACACAGGCATTATCCTTAGACGATGGCAATAGAAGCCATTATTTTGGCTTAGTTCAAGTCCTATTTCCACAGCCCAGTAACTTCTGGGCCATGAAAGATAGAGAACTCCTTAACCTTTATGAAAATTGTTATCTTAATTGGATCATTTTAATATGTACACAGAAGTGCCTGGAATGTGTGGTAGGTATTCAAATACATTAAACGAAAGGACACATTTGGACTTACCCGAAACCGCAGCTTGCAAGCCACATGCAGCTCATTGGGCCCTTGAGTGTGGCTCTTCCACAAAATACCACGTGCGGGAGCGCACGTACAGTGCGATTGAAACTTCGTGGCCCATGAGCAGAAGTCAGTTTTCGGCCTGAGCGAGTCTATTTTGAAGAAGTGGCATTAGAACACTCAATGGGCCAAAGAGCCGCATATGGCTCATGAGCTGCCGTTTGCCGACCACTGCCCTAAACTATTACAGTCTTATCTTTCTCTAACCCTTTCCTTCCACCACCATTTTTGAAAACCATATTTAATTAGTATGGAAAAAATATACATATAACTGTAACAGATTTTCCAAGACTTATGTCTTCAACTTCTGATAGCTTAGGAACTTCTGATATCGGACTAAATCTCACTGAGTAGCACTGTGTTGTAGGAGTTGAGAGAAGCTGGGAAATGAAGGGTATCTCTTGGAGCAGGGGCTTACTAGTGTGTGGACAGATGGTTAATGTTTGAAAAGATTGGAGTAAAAAAGGCTTTGCTGGGAATGAAGGAGCAAAGGTTCAGAGGTAGAAATGCATATAGTATGGTTAAGATATTATTTGATTAACTGTAAATACAGTCAGCAACAAACTTTTATGGAAAGCCTAGCCTGTGTTTAAAGAATTGAGCTAAGTGCTGTGATACAGAGATTAGAGATGAGGAAGATGAGGGAGATATTGTTGAACCGAATTGCTGAGAAACTAGAAAAGGGCCAATTACCATGTCTTTGAGGTTCTTGGGGAAATCTGTACAAAGATCATCTGGTGTGCTGTACATGAACGATATATTATATATTAGAGGCCTGGTGCACAAAATTTGTGCATGGGTATGTGTGTATGTGTGTGTGTGTCCCTCAGCCCAGCCTGAATCCTCTCCAATCTGGGATCTCTTTCACAATCCGGGACTGCTGGCTTCCAACTGCTTGCCTGCCTGCCAGCCTGATTCCCCCTAACTGCTTCTGCCTGCCAGCCTATCACCCCCTAACCACTCCCCTGACAGCCTGATTGATGCCTAACTGCTCCCCTGCCAGCCAGTTTGCCTCTAACTGCCCTCCGCTGCAGGCCTAGTCACCCCTAACTGCCCTGTCCTGTAGGCCTGGTCCCCCACAACTCCTCTCCCCTGCAGGCCTGGGTCCCCCCCCCCCCAACTGCTCTTCCCTGAAGGTCTGGTCACCCCCAACTTCCCTTCTCTGCTGGCCTGATCACCCCCAACTGCCCTCCCTTGCAGGCCTGGTCCCTCCCAACTGCCCTCCTCTGCTGGCCATCTTGTATTCACATGGGGGCAGCCCTCTTGTGTGTTAGAGTAATGGTCAACACACATATTACTCTTTTATTAGATAGGATAGAGGCCTGGTGCATGGGTGAGGGCTAGCTGGTTTGCCTTGAAAGGTGTCCCAGATCAGGGTGAGGGTTCCCTTGGAGCGTGGGGTGGCCTGGGTGAGGGGCCTGTAGTGGTTTGCAGGCCAGTCACGCCCCCTGGCAACCCAAGTGGAGGCCCTGGTATCTGGGATTTATTTACCTTCTATAATTGAAACTTTGTAGCCTAGAGCAGAGCCAAGCCTCCTGCTTGCCCCATGGCTGTAGCCATTTTTGTTGGTATTTGTTTATATTCTATAATTGAAACTTCTTAACCTATAGCAGAGGCCTGGGTCCACCAGGGAGTGCAAAAAGCTTGGCTTCCTCCATTGCCACAGACATCTTGGTCAAGTTAATTTGCATACTTGTTTATAATTGACTGGTGGGCATGGCTTGTGGGTGTAGCAGAGTGATGGTTAATTTGCATATTACTCTTTTATTAGATAGGATGAACTGATATACATACCTGAATTGGTCATGCCAAAAATGATTAGATTATAAGACTAAGAAGAATCAAAAAGGCCATATTTTCTGTCATTGTTATTCTCAGAGACTCCCCGTTTATGATTTTCTTACGGAATTGGGATGGAAGTAGACATAAAAAATGATGAGGCAAATATATAGATAGTAAAATCAAGGAATAAATAGTCTCCACACAAATAGCATATAGTACCTTTCTGAGGTGAAAATGGCATTGCATGATAAGGCTATAGAATATGAAATATAGAATATGAATTTTGAAGTCTTTTTTACTGTTTCAGATATAGGGACTTGTTGCATAGATAGTCTAAAACATTAATATAATAATAAAATCTTAGTTATTTGACACAAGGTGATGAAGGATAAAATGCATGAATCATACCATCTTCTGACTGTGTTTTCTTAAGGTTATGCCTATCTTCATGAAGCTACCTACCACCGATTCTCAAGCTTTTGGTCCTGGGGACCCTTTATACTCTTAAATTATTAGAAACCACAAAGAGCATTTGTTTATGTAAGTTACAATCATTAATATTTATTGTAGTAGACATTAAGTGAACATTTAAAATACTAATTCATTGAAAGTAACAGTAATACGTTTATTGCATTTTAATGTATTTTATAAAAACATCAGAGGAGCAATGCCACTCTACTATTTTTATATTTTTGTAAATCTTTTAAAAAATATTTTTATTGATTTCAGAGAGAGGAAGGGAATGGGATAGAAATATTAATGATAAGAGAAAAACATTGATCAGCTGCCTCCAGCACGCCCCCTCGGAGGACTGAGCCAGAAAACCATGCGTGTGCTGTGACCGGGGACTGAACCGTAAAGTCCTGGTTGGAGGTTTGACACTCAGCCCCGAGCCACTCTGGTCGGGCTCTGATGGAAAAATTTTAAAGTTAAGATTTATGTCTTTAATAGAAGTCATACCTTTACTAAAAGTCTTAATAGAAGACAGCTGAATTCTTAAGATTGTTTCTTCATTCAACCTGTTGTGAATATTTTATTTGGTTGAAGTATATAAGGAACATCCAGTTTCACGCAGATGTGAGGTTAGAAAAATATTTTAATAATGCTTTCCAATAATTGTGGTTATCTTTCTTTGATACTAGAACAGAACTTACGTGCTCACATCTTAAAGGTTAGTTATAATGCAGAATTGGAAAACATATTACCTTTTGTAGTCTAGGTGAAAATTTATAGGCATGTCTTGCACTTTGAATAAATGTTTTACTCATGCATGATTTTATAACATCCTGCATTGGCTATTTGAAAAATTGGTGTACTGAGTTAAAAAGAGCTTCCAAATATTGACACATTTCATTATACAATATTTAAAATATATCAGATACACTAATATCACTGCCGGTCTCATCAGAAAGTTCTTTAAGTATTGGTAATCTGTCAAGTTCATGTAGCAGATACAGATTTTTTTAATTTTAATTTTTGCTTTAAAGCTTGAATTTTATCACAGGCAACAAACGTTCTCTGTTGTTTTTTCTTGACTGACTAGCTGACTCATTTCCCAGAAAATGTTTGCTAAATACTCGCATCTGAATACCATAGTCTGTTAGTTGATCACTCAAATAAAAATGGTTTTCCACAAAAACTACCTAGTTTAGTGGCAACTAAAATGGTGTAAGTGCTTTTCTTGGAGAGAACCATTCCTTTCATATGTGGCATAAACTCTTTTTTTTAAAGATACATTTTATCAATTTTTTACAGAGAGGGATAGAGAGAAACATCGATGAGAGAGAAAAACATAGATCAGCTGCCTTCTGTACACCCCCTACTGGTTATGTGCCTGCAACCAAGTTACATGGCTTTGACTGGAATCGAACCTGGGACCCCTTGAGTCTGCAGGTCGATGCTCTAGCCACTGAACCAAACCAGTTAGGGCAGCATAAATTCTTTTTGCATATTTACCATTTTATCACACATAATAATGAAAAGAAATATACTCAAGCCTAGAGATTTTCAAAAGTTAAAAAAATTAAAGTCTCAGAACTGTTAACAGTTAAGTTAAACTTTTTTTAAATTGAATTTGAGATGGTAAAGAAGGCAATAATTATTAGTAAAATTTGATGTCATTGCCTTTATTTTTACTTATACCAAAAGTTTTAACCACTATTGCCTTTGCATTATTAGTGCAAATACTAACATGGTGAAAAAAGAAAATATTATGATAAAAATCAGTGTGACCCTGGATACCCTCTAAGACCACACATTGAGAATTGCTAATGAAGCTCTTTTGGTTTAAGTATTTAAATGATTGACTTAATTTGCCAATTTCTCCTGATTATTTGTCTGTATAAAACAACAGTAAAAGTATACACATATTTTTTATTAATGGTAGATGTTTTTGGAGGAAAGTGGTTTCTGAAAGCTCACTGAGATATTTGGAACATGAATAAGTAATATATCAAGAAAAAAGCTTTAGAACAGAAGATTGCCAATTATTTGAAGTCAGCTTAAATTTTCAATTATACTGTTTGTTAAAATAGGTTTTATGTGGTATTTATGATTGGGCATAAACCTCATGATTTAAAATTGCTAATATCACTTTGTACCATAGGCATTAAATGTTGACTTGTATTACATGTATTGTCTACATTTCAAATCCTCAACCCAAAAAGCAAAATTTAAGTTCATTTTGGATGTCATGCAAAAAAGAAAATATCTTCAAGTGCTTAAATTCTTAAGAAAAGTATTTAAGCTATTTACACATGACTTAGTGAGGGACAATTACAAATATAAATTGATCATTGATTTTTTTTTAACTTGGTGTGGTAAAAATATTTTATATCGAGTATTTGAGTATCAGTTTCTCACTACTTCTTGATTCTTTCTGTAAATGATAAATTTAAAGTTACTTCTATTTCTTTTACTAGATAAAATACTTTTTCTTATCACTCTTGATATGTATATAGTTAGAAACTTAAACCTTCATGTTAACAAATTCTGTGTCATAATTCTTGAAGATAATAATGCATTGTGATGGTTTTTCAGTAAGCAACAGGAGCAGCCCTATTTGTTTAAACCCTAATTTAACCTGATTATTAACAATTAAATTGTGTTTTCTTCTTACAATTAAAGTGTATTCAAATTTATTGGTCCCTTGCTTCACAGATTTATCTCAGTATGTGGTGTATTCAAACAGAATTTTGTATTTTTAATTAGGGGATTAGATAAGTAATTCTGAAGAGCCAAAAAAAATTGTTAGACATCACATTGCTTAACCATCTAATATACCGGGTGTGTATACACTGTGCTGTGGGAGTCGTCTCTCAGGCAGGCTTGTGTTCCAGGCAGCATTTGAAAGAGTGGACATGTGCAGAAACTGTGAGCACAATTAGCGCCAAGCAGATAAATCCAGCTCTAATCCTGTTTACGGTCTGCATCAGACAGATGTGCCAAGATTGATTTAGACAAGCCCTAGGCTTACAGTAATATTTTTAAAAGTTCCACTCACTGTTCTATTTTTGTTAAACCTTTGCTAAATATTCTTAAGTGCTGCTGGTTTTACTCTCCTTGTTAACCACTGTAACCTACTTTAGGCAGGTTCTGCTCTGCTCTCATGGTGACAGGGTAACCTGCCAGGAGAGGCTATCTTTATTCCATGTAATTAAATTGACTTTCTCCCCCAAGAAAATACAACAATAGGAAGTGGGTGCTGAATTAAATAAATAGCATGATATCCAATAGATGTATACTTAAATCCCCTGCAAGAACAGATGGTCCCCAGTATCTCCGTAAGTAATGTGAGAGGACAGTTAATGTTCTGAAAAAACTAACTAGAACCAATACAATAGAAATGAACCCATAGAGTTAAAATAATAAAACACATACCACAATGCAAAATTATATATCATCGGTAAGGCTTTAATTCTTTAATCTCTAAGAATAAGTGGCCGTAGATGATTTCCATATTTTTATTACTGTTGCCAAGTGTCAGTTTATGAATAAAGTTTTACTTTATAAATATATTTTTTACCAATTAAGGTATATTTTTACATTAATGTAAAATTAAAGTTATATTTAAAATACATGTCCCAAAATTATGTTCTTTATTTTTAATGCCTCCTTTAACATATTGCCTGCATGTGTTAAGTTGAACATGGAACCATGGCTTTTGTGTACAATTATGAAAACACTTGCTTTTATTTGTGGCAGAAACTGGTTGTGCTATTACAGGCGGCTAAATTGGGGATCAGAATAGCTGTCTCACAGGTAAAGAATTAATCAGAGACATAAGACCTACGTTTTGTCAGCATTTTCCTGATTCACATGGAGAATAAAGTGAGTCTAAGTCCTTCTTAAGTTACTGCTACAAAGGGGTATATATATAAGTGCCCAATTTGTATAGACAAGTCTTCTCTCTTTATGTAGTTTCTTTCCCCTCCTGCCCCTTTAATCTTACTCCTCATAAATATTTGCGTATTCTAAGAGTAAGTGTTTTGTCATGGGGGTTGAGGGGAAACAGTGACCTTTTTATTTCAGTTTATCCTGTCAGATGATTTCCAGAACTTTCAACATCACTGAGGGTTAGCCTGAGGGCTTCGCAAAGAGAAACCTGAGGACCTTTGGCCTGAGCTCTCTTTCAAGTCAAGGAAACCAAGGTCCTGCTGCCCCATAGAACCAGCTGGTCAGCTCCTTGTATCTATCACAGGAACTTCAAATACCAGAGACTAGAAAAGCACCAACTAATCTGATGAGCGATTAAACAATAGCTAGACAGTTCCAAGCCTTCACATTAAAACATTTTAAATTCAAGTTCACAGAATCAAACATGCTTTATTCCTGAAGACCATATTCTAAATGAGAAAACAATTTTATCTAACATTAATATTATACAAATCTTCACATGTTATAAAAGTTATATTGAAAGTCAAGTGAATCCCTTGATTAGAGAGAACAGGGCAGATTTACTCATGTAATGGAAATGATTAACGTTGCAGAAATAAATAATACATCAGAGTTTCTGTGCAGGAAATTGGCAGCTGAGAGATTTATACAGCTCCTGAAGAACATTTGCCTATAGTTAGAAATTGGTAAATGATTTTATTCATAAATATCTCATCCTTTTTTTCTTTTCAAGTAGAAACAAAATGTTCTAAATCTGTTTATCCTTCTTGTCACACTGGCAAAGAGATCATTTATGTAAAAACTCCAAATTTGAATTTGTGGGCAAATGAGGAAAAAGAAATTGGAAGCCTGAGCAGGGAAAGCAGGAAATAACCATTCAGAGAGTTATGGAAATTTTCAGTATTATTTCTGGGAGCTCCTGGTTGCTGCAATCTAACCTTCCATCTCCGTGAAGGACACCTCAGTTTCTGATGAGATGCTACTCAGTTAATTGACACATATTTAAAAATTGATGAGAGAGACAAAGAGACAGAGACAGAGAGAGAGAGACAGAGACAGAGACAGACACAGACATGGATCCACTGCCTCCTATAGGCCCCCTACTGGGAATTGAGTCTGCAACCCAGGCAGGTACCCTGATTGGAAACTGAACTGGAGACTTTTTGGTGCATGGGACAGTGCTCAACCAACTGAGCAACACCAGCCAGGGTGACACATTGCTGTCTTATTCTTTTCCTACTAGAGACAGAACAATGGTTGACTAACTCTTTTAACTTTGACTATTTCAGTCAGAGCCAGAGGGTCTGATGAGAGTGTTTGTGTTTACTTGAAGGTCCTTACTTGCCGTTCAACATTGGTAAGGAGTTGTGAAGACCAGCCAAAGTGCTTGGATTTAAATCTTGGATCTGCCTCTTACCTAATGTAAGATCATGGGGAAGTTACTTCAACTCTGTTGTGAATTTCTCTTAGGAAATTGCATCTACTACATAGGGTTGTTTTGAGGATTAAATGAGACAATACACAAAAAGTTCTCAGGGCAATTCTGGCATATAGCATATTATCATTAAATATTAGCTACTCCTACTTTTTAGGGAATGGGCTTTTAAAAATTAGGATAAGTAATATTAGGAACTATTTTAGGATGAGCAAAGGAAATAGTCTTTCAACTATTGCAGAAATATTTTTGTAGAACATTTTTAAATTCATATATACAAACTATATCACAATCTCACTATCCTTCCAATTTTTCATATGCACATTCATTACACATATATTATGTATTCAATAAATATATCCAAAACAGCAATGGAATTGTGCTGTACTATTTTAGATAATTTTTAGTTAGATTTATACATTTTAATGACTGAATAGCATTCTTATATGAATATATTTATTTTGCAGAACCAATACTCTGTTGTTGCACATTTAGCTTGTTTCCAGGTTTCACTCATATAATGCTTGGGTAAGCATTCTTTTAGTTAAATTGTGCACATTATTTTCTTAGAGTAAATGACTGGAAGTAAATCACTGGATCAAAAAGATGCATATTTTGAAGCATTTATCCTTTTCTACATTTGTAAAAAGTATCCTATATAACAGGGCTAAAATGCTAATTAGACCTTCCAGAATGACTTTCCAAGGCGAGTGGGCGGGGGGGGGGGGGGGGGGAGGAGCAGAGATGCTGGGCCTCGAGGCAGCTGGGGCTGTAAGGACCGAGCCCCATGCACCAATTTTGTGCATCAGGACTGTAGTAAAATATAATGCTGATTACAGAAAGAGAAAATTGTGGAAGTTTACAAGAAAATATTAATCTCATACTCTCTACAGCATATCTCTCTTTTAGTAGATAACCAGTGTTAGTTTGTTATGTGCTTTCCACTGGATTTATTTCTTTTCTACTTTTAATGGGAGTGAGGTCAAACCCCTTAGGTTTCTTTGTAACTGCGTTTATTCCACTAATTTATATCTTTTAACATGAATACCTTTCCATATCAGAACACAAATCTAATTTGCTCATTTATGAGCTGTGGAAGCCTAATTTCACCATCTTTCTGTTGAAGAATATGAATATTGCTTCAAGTCGTTTGCTATTATAAATACTGCTGCAATTAACATTTTGAAATCTTTTGATACCTATTTACAGCTTGTTCTCCAGCAGTTACCATTTTTGCATTCCCACCAGCACTGAGACAGGCTGCCTTTACCCAAATCATCATTGAGCATTATTTTTGATCTTATGCCAATCTAAAAGGCAAAAAATGGTATCTTGTTGTGTTGATTTGCATTTCTTTGATTACTAATTAGATTGAACTTTCTCATATATTCATTGGTCCATTTGCATTTCTTCTTTTGTGAAATGCCTATCTTGAGTCTTTTATGTACTTTCCCACCAAGTGTTTCTTTCCTTGATTAAATAGATTATTTAACTGTCATATGTTGTGCATATTTCTGCCCAGTTGGCCACCTTTGCTTGTGACTTCTATTTATGGGTCTCTAGGACTTTAAAGGCATTAAATAAGTTTTATGTTAAGTATCCCAGTCTTTGTATATATGCCCATACTGTCATACTTAGGGCTTTGCTAATTTATGGTTATACATAGTTTTATCTAATCTAGATATATTAGTGTACATTAATATTTAGGGCTCTGATTTTTCTTTTCTTTTTAAAAAGATTTAGTTCTAAATTACCATTTACTCAGTATTTCCAACTGAACTGAGATGCCATTATTGTCCCATATACATTTAAAATGTATATGAGTATTGTTTCTTTAGACCGGTCACTTATATAATCCAAATGTTTTCATTATTATCTACACTAATAAAAGAGAAATATGCAAATGAATGTACCTCTGTGATGCCCACCAGTCAATCAGGAGTAAGTATATAAATTAACCCAACAAAGATGGTGGGTTAATTTGCGTATGCAGGTGTGGAGCAGCAGGGTGGAATGGGATGCCTCCTATGATGGGGATGGCAGGGGGCAGAGGGAGCTAAAGGAGTGGTACTCTGGCCAGAGGGGAGAAGATTGAAGGCTCCAGCCGGAACGAACACTGAAGGCTCTGGCCAGAGCGAAAATGGAAGGCAGTGCCCAGAGCAAAGGCCTGGGTCCTGGGTGCTGGAGGAAAACTGCTGCCGGCAGCCAGGGGAAGAAAGGCCTATTGCAAGAATCTTCATACAACAGGCCTCTAGTGGCTTTATAAAATACTAGAGGCCCGGTGCACAAAATTCATGCATGGAGTGGGGGAGTGTCCCTTAGCCGAGCCTGCACCCTCTCCAATCTGGGACCCCTTGAGGGATGACTGACTGCCCATTTAGGCCGGATCCCAGTACAATCCAGGACTACTGGCTCCCAACTGCTCAACTGCCTGCCTTCCTGATTGCCCCTAACTGCTTCTGCCTGCCAGCCTGATCACCCCCTAACCACTCCCCTGCCAGCCTGTTTGCCCCTAACTGCCCTCCCCTGCAAGCCTGGGTCCTCACCAACTGCCTTTCTCTGCAGGCCTGGTCACCTCCAACTTCCCTCCTCTGCCAGCCTGGTCACCCCTAACTGCCCTCCCCTGCAGGCTTGATTGACCCCAACTGCCCTCCCTTGAATGCCTGGTCCCTCCCAACATCTTCTCCTGCTGGCCATCTTGTGGTGGCCATCTTGTGTCCACATGGAGGCAGGATCTTTGATCACATGGGGGCAACCATCTTGTATATTGGAATGATGGTCAATCTGCATATTACTCTTTTATTAGATAGGCTAGAGGCCTGATACACAGGTAGGGGCTGGCTGGTTTGTCCTGAAGGGTGTCCCGGGATAAGGATGAAGGATGCCCTTGGGGCATGGGGCAGCCTGGGATAGAGACCTGTGGTGGTTTGCAGACTGGCCATGCCCCCTGGCAACTCAAGTGGAAGCTCTGGTATCTGGGATTTATTTTTCTTCTATAATTAAAACTTTGTAACCTGGAGCAGAGCCAAGCCTTCTGCTCACTCTGTGGTGGCAGCCATTTCTATTGGATTTATTTAACTTCTATAATTGAAACTTTGTGGCCTTAAGCAGAGGCCTGTGCCAGCCCCAGCAGGTGGAAAGCTTGGCTTCCTCCATCTCTGGGTGCAACTCAAGCCTTCTACTCTCTCCGGCTCAGTGGCTGCTGTCATTATCCTATTTAATAAAATAGTAATATGCAAATTGACCACACCTCTCATATACTCACAAGCCCTGCCCGCAAGCCCCACCTATCAACCAATCAGGAGCAACTATGCAAATAAACCCTGACCAAGATGGCTGTGGCCACTGAAAGCAGGAGGGAGGCTTGAGTTTCCCCAGCAATGGAGGAAGCCAAGCTTTCCACCTGCTCTTGCCAGCCTAGGCCTCCACTCAATGCTACAAAGTTTCAATTATAGAAGATACATAATCCCAACAGAAATGGCAGCAGCCACAGAGCTGGAGAGAGCAGAGGCTAGGGTTCCCCCAGCGATGGAGGAAGCCAGGCTTCTGCAGCCTTGGCCAGCCTAGACCTCCACTTAAGGCTACAAAGTTTCAATTATTGATAAATAAACCCAAACAGAAATGCCTGCCACCATGGAGCGAGCAGAAGGCTTGGCTCTGCTCCAGGCTACAAAGTTTCAATTGTAGAACATAAATAAATACCAGATACCAGAGCCTCCACTTGGATTGCCAGGGGGTGTGGCCAGCCTGCAAACCACCATGGGCCCCTCACCACAGGCCCCTCACCCCATGCTCCAAAGGAACCCCCACCTTGATCTGGGACACCCTTCAGGACAAACCAGCTGGCCCCTACCTGTGCACCAGGCCTCTATCCTATCTAATAAAAGAATAATATGCAGATTGACCATCACTCCAACATACAAGATGGCTTCCTCCATGTGATCAAAGATCCTGCCCCCATGTGGACACAAGATGGCCACCACAAGATGGCCAGCATGGGAGGGCAGTTGGAGGCAATCAAGCCTACAGGGCAGTTAGGCCAGCAGAGGAGGAAAATTGGGGGCAAGCAAGCTGGCAGGGGAGCAGTTAGACATCAGTTAGGCTGGCAGGGTAGTGGTTAGGGGGTGATCAGGCTGGCAGGCAGAAGGGGTTAGGGGAAATCAGGAAGGCAGGCAAGTAGTTGGGAGCCAGCAGTCCTGGATTGTGAGAGGGATGTCCCAGATTGGAGAAGGTGCAGTCTGGGCTGAGGGACAACACCCAGCCCACCCCTCCCATGCAGGAATTTTGTGCACTGCCTCTAATCTTCTATAATTGAAACTTTTAGCATTGAGTAGAGGCCTGAGTCAGCAAGGACAGGCAGAAAGCTTGGCTTCCTCCATTGCTGGGGAAACCCAAGCCTCCCTACTGCTCTCTGTGGCCATAGCAATCTTGGTTGGGTTTATTTGCATATTTACCTCTGATTGGCTGGTGGACATGGCTTGTGGCTGCAGTGGAGGTATGGCCAATTTGCATATTACTCTTTTATTAGATAGGAATATATCTGATTATACATGTACTGCCTCTATTTATTGTACTTTAAAAATACTTTCTTCATGCCGAAACCGGTTTAGCTCAGTGAGTAGATGGAGCGTTGGCCTGCAGACTGAAAGGTCCCAGGTTCGATCCCCAAGTGGCAGGTGTGTGAGAGGCAGCTGATCAATGTTTCTCTCTCATTGATGTTTTTGACTTTCTATCCCTCTCCCTTTCTCTCTGTAAAAAAATCAATAAAATATATATTAAAAAAACAATAAAAAACATTTTCTTGATTAATTTAATATATTTATTTCATAAAATTTATAACTATTTGTTTAAGTTTCTTGTCCCTTACATCAAAGAAAGTACTAATGAGACTGTGATTGGGATTGCATTAGAAGTATTAATAATGAGAATACTATTATGAAAAATATGTAATCTTGGAAACTTGGTATGTCCCCCTTTATTCAATTCTTTGTCTCTCAGTATATTTTACATGCTCTCCCCTTCCATGTTAGTCCAGGATTATTTTATTAAATTTATTCCTAAGTATAATATGCTAATTTTATGGAATATCTTTATCTCTGTTACACTTTCTTCCTGAGTATTAATATATTTGTAAATAGCTTCCTTTCTGGTGTTCTTTTAAGTTCCAGTGATTTTAAGTTGATTCTTTTTGGGTTTTACAAATATATCATGATATCATCTATAAATAGTTATAGATAATATTATATCTGTTGGGCATGTACTCCCACTCTGCCCGTCACACCACCAATGGTTATCTTTTATTTCATTTTTTTTAACATATGGTATTGGGCAGAATATCTCGAATAATTTGGAATAATGAGAGTGATAACAGGTATCCTTTCCCTATTTCCAGGAATTCTTGTTTTCACTAATAAGGTTGATCTTAGCTGTTGGTGTAGTATTTTTAAATCTGCAATTTATAAGATATTTTAAATTGAAATAGTCAGTGACTTATTTGCTGTTAAAGTAAAGCACCCATTGTAAAAAATTCAGACTATAATATAGGACTTTGAATGAAAAGAATTTCTCTCTCCCATGTTTTCTCTTTCCCAGTGGTTCTTTGTTCTCTCTCCATATCCTTCCTCTACTCTCTTCTTTCTTTCCTCCTTTTTTTTCTATATGTCCTTCCTTCTGTTCTTGAAGCTCTTATTTGTTATATCTTTGACTACATAAAAATTAAAATTTATCTGAGATAGAGGGTCATAACTAATATAAGAGTAGCCTAGAAGAAGTTATTTGTAACATATATCAGACATATATGGTAAAGAACTGATCTTAAGAATATTTGAAAGGCTCCTACAAATTAGCCAGGCAGCATCCAAACAGAAGTATGAAAATACATGTGTAGAGGAAACTCTTTTAATACATAACAATACTCTAGTCTGAGCATATCGCTGAACCTGCTTAAGGGCTAAGGAAGCTGAACAAGGGGCTCTGCTTCCGGGGCTGTTTCAGCACTGTTGTCATTTCTGTACTGGTTTCTTTCGATTACTTTTTCTCCTATCATGTGTCATATTTTTTTTCTGTTTATTTATATTCATAGTAACTTTTGATTGGCAGGGACATATTATGAATTTTAGTATGTAGACTTAGTAATTATTTTGGTATTCCTAAAAATATTCTTGAGATTTGCTCTAGAATATAGTTAAGTTACTTGGAAACTTGAGACCTGCTTTTTAGATTTGTTGGATGGAATGAATGCAGACATTCGTTGGTCAGCTCACTAATGTAAGAGACAGAACTCTTCGAAGTACTCTCCCCAGTGTCCTGAGAATTTCCAAATTTCTTCACCTGTGGGATATCTGAGCACTGTTCTCTTTAATCCTCTGGGTGCTCCTTCCCCTAGCCTCACACATACGCTGATCCGTGCTCAGCTGAAGACTCAAGGGGCCCTTTTCAGATCCACAGAGTTCTCTCTGTGCAGCCCTCTCCTCTCCAGTAATGGGCCCAGTGAACTGTGGTCATCTTGGCTTTCCTAGACTCCAAACTTCTCCTCAGCCCAGGGACACAACAAGCTCTCCTATGGGTGCCCTACTGTGACCTAAAAGCCTCCCACAGAGTCAGCGGAGGCAATCATGTGGCTCCTTTGCTGCCCTTTTCTCAGCAATCACTGTCCTGTGCCACTTCTCGTATGACATCTGAAAACAGAAGCTTCAGCTATCTTATATAAGTTGTTTCAGACAGAAGGCAAAAATCAGTGCCTGCAATTCCACGTTAGCCAGAGTAGAAGTGTGGAAATACTTTTGTAAAAAGACACTCCTACTTTGAGAGGGATCCTTTACTACAATAATTATTTCCTGATCTGTGGTTAAACAATAAAATTTTCGAGCCTCTATAAAATAAAGTCTGATTGTGGTAACATTCCAGTGGAACCTTGTTTCTAGATCAGCAGGGATTTATATTTTCTAATCATGATCATCTTACTCTGCCTTCTTTTGTACATGTGTTATTTGACCTAGAATGTACATTTTCTTTCCTTTAAATGTTGCCTCCAACAACCTGTCGTAAACCCAGTTTTGTTAGTGCTCTTTCTACTACTTCACTCTGTCCATATTAGTGGCACAGAGACTCTTGTGGGATACCCATTTTTATTGCTGAAATGTTGCTTTATGTTCTCATCCTCAGGTTTTGTATGTCCTAGGCCTTGAGTGGCAGAGACTGTCTTCCACTTTTCTATTTTTAATTCTTGTGGAAACCCAATTTTTCTTGTCTTTCCTTCCCATCTTATATAGAGATTGACATAAAGGACTATCACTAATATTACAAATGAGAAAGATTTTCTAGGTTTTTTTACTGTGATTTGTACATGGTAGATATCGACACAGTGGTTTTGATTGGAAAACTTAATTTCTTTTCAGGTGAGTCCAAGTATGACTTGCTGTGTAAAGAAGAACTTATTGAACTCAAGGACATATTCTCTGTCAAACTGAAACGGCGTTATTTTGCTAGTGGAAATGGCACTTTATTGGGTATCACACTCTTCATCTGTTTGAAAAAGGAACAAAATAAATTAAAGGATTCTACACTTGATCTTATTAATTTAAGTGAAGACCACTGCAACATATGGTTTCAACAGTTCAAGAAAATTTTGGCAGGTAAGTACTCCTTATGGGAATTTTTAATGAGTCTAGTTTCCTTGATGTGAGTTATTAATCTAACCGTGGTTTTTATGAGTAAAGAAACTCTTAGGTTGATATAGTTTCCTTCTAATCCCAATTTCTTGAGTGTTTTATGCATTAAATGCATAAATTTTGTTACATCTTTTTTCTATATAGATTGAGATCATATGTTTTTTCTTTCATTTTGTTAATGTTGTGAGTTACATTTTCATATGTTGAACCATCCTTGCAATACAGGAATAAATCCCACTTTGTCATGGTGTATTCTTTTAATATGTTATTGAATTTTCCTTCCTGGTATTTTGTTGAGGACTTTTACAACATTATCCATAAGAGATATTGGTCTATAGTGTGTGTTTTTTTCCCTTGTAGTATGTTTGTCTGGCTTTGCTATCAGGCTAATTCTGGCCTCATAAAATGAGATAGGAAGTAACTCTTTAAAAAAAAATATTTTTATTGATTTTAAAGAGAGGAAGGGATAGGGATAGAATGTTAGAAACATCTATAAGAGAGAAACAACGATCAGCTGCCTCCTGCACGCCCCCTACTGGGGATTGAGCCAGCAGCCAAGGTACATGCCCTTGATGGGACTCAAACCTGGACCCTTCAATCTACAGGCTGGTGCTCTATCCACTGAGCCAAATTGGTAAGGGCAGGAAGTAACTCTTGAAAGACCATTTCTATGCAGAAGCTTCGATAATCTGAAATAACACAGTTCTTAGATAATTTAGTTCAGTTGAGAGTTGTTTTTGAAAGCATATTTATTTTACTATTAATGTCTCAAGTTTATATTAGAATTTATTTTCCTTATACCTATACAATGATGGCAAGTGCATATATGTACTGTGTGGCTTGAGAATAACAGCTTTTTTTGCAGGTAATATTTAAACTATTTATTTCAGGATAGATTTTTTTCTAAAGTTAAATAATCAGAGAAAAGAGAACATATTTATTAAAATACTACTAATGAAGTCAATGTATCTGAAAATATGTTATTTGTATTTTCTGTCCTAAATAAATGCATGAATTCAAACATAGTGCAAACTGGATTTTTAGAAGGCATCTTGTTAAATAACCACACTGAGTTTTGGGATTTTTTTTCTCATAGATTTGTAAACCTTGCTTTCTTTGTAGCTCATTTCTTTCTGTTTGCCAGATTGATCAGGGTAGAGGCAGCTGGTGTGGTTGGTGGTGCAGTTTGGAGGAAGATGACACAGGACAGAGATGGGTGCCAGACAAAGAGCAGGCACATGGTGATGTTAGACCGTTTCAGGCCAGGCATCATTAATTAAGAAGAGTGGGTGTGGTGCCAAGTGCATACTAGACTTATTGGGAGGCTCGCTTCACAAATTATAAAAATGTCTAACCACTATGCTGTACACTGAAACTAATATAAAACAATTTTCAATGTAAATGTAATTGAAAAAATAAAGACTGAGGACTTAAGTTGGTCAAGGGCAGCCTACTGACAGGTTACACCTATAAAAGATAAGCTGATGTGACAGTAAAACTAGGTGACCCTGTTACTAAGGCCCCTATGCTTCCTCGTTAGCCCCTTTGGGACTTTCGAGGATACCTGATCCTTTTAAGAAGATAGAAAACCACAGAAGCCTTAGTTTAGTTCATCTCCCTGAAAACAGAGAAAGTACACACACACACACACACACACACACACACACACACACACACACACACGTGGGTCAAAAGTAGGTGTATATTTGTGACTACACAAAACAGAGTTTATCCTTGTGTTATTTACAATTTTATTATTTCCCATATGAACAACTGTACATCTACCTTTGTCTCACCCCTGTGTATTTAACTTAAAGCATTCCACTTTAAGAGTGGGTCTTTCATGGTGTTATTTTACATTCATGTCAGAAGAGGTTTTTTAAATCTAAAATAAAAATGACATATTAATGAGATCAATTTAATAAACTTCTCTAACACTGGCAGGTACTCATGAGATTTGCCTGGTCTATAAAATAAGAAGGTGTCCTTTTAGAAGAGGCAAAGCTCTTTCTTGCACTGGAGGTCTGAGGGTCTCTTTTCTCATGGAGCTTATGAAGGGCTGGCGAGCTGAGTGAGGTCTGAGAGGCAACGTCCTTAATAGATCTCATCCATCAAATCAATAGTGAGTAAGCATAGGACATCACAGCAAAGTTTAATTTAGTAAGAGCAATTTTATAGGAATAGAGGAGCTTGTCGAAAAAAAAATCCAAAACAGTGTTTAATTTTCCCCCATCTTAATGAATGATATTTTGGCTTGGTCTAGGGTTAAAATCTAGGTGAATTACATGTATTTTAGGCTCTCATCTTTTGGGAATGGTGCTTTTTGTACCGTTGATTTTGATAAGAGTTAAAAGTATTATAACAATTGCGGCCATATTCTCTGACATGGTTCTGGAGTACAGAGTGATTTATTGGTTAAAATAAAATAGATTGATCCACTTGTCTGTTGATGGGCACTTGCGTTGTTCCCACATATTGGCTATTGTAAATAATACTGCAATGAATATAGGGATGCATACATCATATATTCTTTTGAATTAGTGTTTTGGGTTTCTTCAGATATATTCCCAGAAGTGGAATTGCTGGGTTATATGGCAATTCCATTTCTAATTTTTTGAAAACCATACTGTTTTCTGTGGTGGTTGATCCAATCTTCATTCTCACTAACAGTACACTAGGGTTCCCTTTTCTCCACATCCTCACCAACACTTGTTTGTTGATTTATTGATGATAGCCATTTTGATAGGTATGAGGTGCTATCTCATTGTGGTTTTAATTTGCATTTCTCTGATGATTAGTGATGTTGATATATATATATATATATATATCTATTGGCCATGTGTATATCTTCTCTAGAGAAGTGTCTATTCAAATCCTTTGCCCAGTTTTCAATTGGATTGTTTGTTTTGGTGTTGAGTTGTAAAAGTTCTTTATAAATTTTAGATACTAACCCCTTATCAGATAGATGTATTATAGGAGGATATGTCCTCCCATTCAGTGGTTTGCCTTCTTCATTTTATTGATGGTTTCCTTCACTGTGCAAAACTTTTTAGTTTGATGTCCCCTTTATTTTTTCTTTTGTTTTCCTTGTCCGAGGAGATCTATCAGAAAAAATTATTGCTATGGGAATCGTCTGAGATTTTACTGTCCATGTTTTCTTCTAGTATTTTTATGGTTTGAGTCTTACTATTAAGTCTTGAATCCATTTTGAGTTTATTCTTGTGTATGCTGTAAGAAAGTGGTCGTCCAGTCTTAAACTTTTGCACATGTCTGTAGACAAACAAAAACAAAAACAAAACCAAAAAAACAAAACAGAATTCAGATCATCTAATCAAAATGAAGAAATCTAACTAAGACAGACTGAATAAATGTCTGATCTATCTGTACCCCCAATTGTATTCAGCAGGTCTTGGAGGAGGAGCCAACTCCTTCTCTTCACTGAGCCCCACCAAGACAGTGTCATCTTCATCCTACATAAATGAATGGTGGAGGCTTCAGTGCTCTCTACATAATGTTTGGTAGAGAGGTTACAGTCTTAGAAGATTTTTCTTGTTTCTTTTATGTTTAAATCCATGTAATTTAGGTGTTCATTCAAGTGCCTGTCATCTGAGAGACAAACAATTGGCTCAATCCACATGCCATACGTGCTCTCCTCTCTGGTTCTGATTTCCATGGGGTTTGGTCTATTTGTGGATGAACTTCCTGACTCACATCCATGTCTCTGCTTTGTACTACATACATCAAGTTTGAGGGATGGTGATTGTTTCTTGGTTTCCAATTTTATATTTTGAAGTCCTCACCCAAGGAATTTGTGTTTGAAGCAGACTTGACTTAAGTTTGAGGCCAGGGGGTGGGAGTGTGGACTATAAAAACGACTCACAATTGAATATTAGACATCACTATTTAAAATCCAAGTCCTTGCTTTTAACTGGTGCTGTGGCAAGACCAGCAGATTAGAAAAAAATTTTTTTTTCCATTTGTTTGTTTGAATGTTGTCTTTAATCAGCAAATTGAGTTTGTTTCCTGCCAGCCTTTTACATCTTTCCCCTCTCTCTGCCTCTATTAAGAAAATCATGAAAGCCTCAACTTCATCTTTTAGTTTAAATAGCTTAACAATTATAACTTTAGTATATTTAAATATTGAGTTACTTTCAAATATGTGCATTTATATGTTGAGCATGAATAAGATGTGATGAATTTTTGAGGAAAGAACTAATTGGCAGCACTAGCAGGGGAGAAGGCAGGCAACTGTCCAATATTTTAAGTTTAAAGACTGACCAGAAAAAAGGGGGTTTATAAATATAAACAAAAGGAGTTTCAACATGATTTCTGTTTTTCTTGGAAAATATGTTAAGTCCTTTTATACAGTTAAGCATAGCATTTTTTAAATTCTTAGTAATAGAAAAGTTACCATAACTTTATTTACTAATAGGCAATATAGGTTAATTTATCCAACACATGTTTTGTAGCAGGCATTGTGTTAAGTGTTGGGAGTACAGATATGAATAAGATATAATCCTATAAAACATTTTTGCCCTTGTATTATAAATGTATTAAAAACCACAATGAAAATATGAACAAACTAGTAAGGTTTATAACTATTGATCGTTGATTCAGAAATTCAGATCTTTAAAAAAAATGTGGTTGAGCCCGGCTGGCATGGTTCAGGGGTTGAGTGTTGACCTATGAACCAGGAGGTCACAGTTCGATTCTCCGTCAGGGCACATGTTCAGGTTGGGGGCTCGATCCCCAGGGTGGAGCATGCAGGAGGTAGCTGATCAATGATTCTCTCTCATCATTAATATTTCTCTCTCTCTCTCTCTCTCTCTCTCTCTCTCTCTCTCTCTCTCTCTCTCTCTTCCTCTCTGAAATGAATAAAAAGATATATTTTTTAAAATGTGATTGATTAAGGCTGATATGTAGTGGAGTGATAAGCCTAACACATAGTCATTATGGTGAAACTCACTTAAGTCTTTTCTGCTTTTTTTAATATCTGTGATACAAAGACAAACATTCACAACCTTTAAATATAGCATGTGTATACACTAGATGTGTTAATTTTTATTCAATTAGGGTGTGAGCAGTCTCTGCATATTTGGGTTTCCTAGAAATGATGAGTTGCAAGTTCTTCTGGATCCTGAACCAACCAACCCTCTAGACTCTGAAATCTGTACTTTAAAGCGTATTCATATCTGAGAATACATGAAGAGGTGAAGAGGAAGAGCTAATGTGATGGGAAAAGATGAAAGCTTGCAAGGAAAGAAATACAGAGTTTTAAAAAAGCAGAGGACTAAATACAGAATCTTGGTGATACTCATATTAAAATAGGCAGAGAAGATAATAACTGGAACTAAAAAATAGAAATAATCAAGGAAACAGAAGAACCCTTATAGCACAGGACCATTGAAGTTTACTTGTATATGTAGATTTTGTGAATTATTTTTAATATATTTAATGGTTACCCAGAGACAATTAACAAAGGTATTTTTGGCACTCACTTGTTTGAGTTATTTCTGATAATTTTGTTTTATTTCTACCTGGTAATTTTATAAATCGGCAAATATAAGCAAGCCATATTTATTTAATAAATTTTGTCCTTGTAATGAAGCCTGCTCTTATCTTCTCAGTCAGCAATCTCACTCAGTTTTCAGCTATGAAAACTAGGAATATGGAAAATTATTTACATATGGGTAATTTTTTCCAGTTTCCTACTAGATGTCAAATCTGTTTTTCATGTGATAATAATTTGGTCTTAATTGGATGTGTTCCTTGATAGCCAAAACTCAGACTTTATTAAAACATTGATTTTTGCTTAATACTTATATAAGAAAATCATGGTGTAATATATTTCGGGTTCTTTAAAAAAGTCCAAGCTATGCTATCAATCATATTTTTGTGAACCACGAAGATATTTTTTCTTAGCAGAACAGAATGATGTGAAGTTTTACTTGGATATGCTGCCAAACAATGTACTTATAATAAAAAATAAACCGGATATCAACCTTATAACGATTATTTAAAATGAGCTGCTGTTACATGTCGAAAATATGATAGCTCTGGCACGTTTGGTTGTGCACTCTTTGAATTGGCAACACTCCTCAGCAACAAGTTATTTACTGCAAGAGCGCTATTTCTGAAATACGGCTAGTTTCTTTCTTGAAGCACTGAAACAGTGATCCGAGACTGTTTTATGACCAGTTGCGTTCGACATTAAAATCACGCATGCCACTTCTAAATATGTTTTTGCTAGCAAAATATATTATAGTAATGTGAAAACTGATTAAATATGTATTACCTCATTTACATGTAAATACTGAAGTCCAATCCCATTTGGAGTACTCTGCCCAACAGAGATCACCGTGACGTCTGCCTCCTGTAGTGGCTTCAAACTGCGCTCTGTGGAGTGTCCCCATCAGCCCTCAGGACATGCCTCACTGGGTAGGAGCCACACCTGCCACTCACTCCCGAGCCAGTGTACCTCCTCATTGGTCTGTTTTATATTCAGTAGTTCTCAGGAAGGCCTTGTTTAAAACTTTTAAAGCAAAAACACTTGAAAATCTCTGCTTTTGTCATCCCTTGGATGATAACCCATCAGAGTATTTTCACCTAGTCATGCCTGTTTTTGTTCGCCTTCAGGCACACTGAGACCTCCTGATTTTGTTAGGTACGCAAATATACACTCACCATGGCAGTCACAGAGTTTGAACTGCCAGAGATTGTCCATGTAGTTGTATTCTTTTCAATAGAAGTTACTTGTTAAATATACAGGCTGTCGCCCCAAAAGTATGTACACACTGTAATAGCTGATAGCTCAATTTTGAAATGAAATGTATTTTAATAAACACTGACTATAATTATTCAAAGTGTGTTATACATTTTTGACAACCTATATATTTAAGTATTTTCCTTTCTATAACTTTATGAGATGTTGCTTTTCGATCAATTTGCAAATAAGAAAAATATATTTTGTCAAATGCAAGATTAAAATTGAGTTAAAGAAAGTTTGCTTTGGAGTTTTCCTGAGTCTGAAAATTCTGGGGCTTTGATTAAATACATCTGGATGGACAGAGGCATCAGTTGCCTTTAGAAGTCCCTTCTGTGATTCTAAAGTGTGGCCAGGGCCAAGAACCACAGATGTCAAAAATCTGAGCAACACAAGTTTGATTTAATGAACATATATACAACTCTGCACTCCACACTTACCAAAGCTGCTTTGGTAAGGATTAATTGTAGGTGGCAGGCCATTGTACATTCTTATTATATTAAATAGTCTTAAAGGTTAGCCAACACTGATTCCTGGTCTTGTGATATCACACTTATGCCCTGGGACTGCTTCGGAAAAGCCTGTTAAAGACTGAGAGAGGCATGCCTAGGGTTTCTCTTGTCACTTGAAGTTTCTTAATAACATCAGCTCTACCTTACAGCCATTGCTCTTTTAGCTGAAAGCAAACTACAGTTTTCCCCTACAGACTATTAATGCTGTGTATACTTGGGATGCATGACATTATGTATCTTGAAGAATTATGTTTTCCTTTTTCTACTAGCCAGACACTTTAGTTATTTTTCCAATGAAAAGAGAAAAGGAGAAGGTGGAGCTACTGTGTGGTCAGGTTCCTGGGCTCTCTGCCTGTGCTCATCTGTGCCCACTGGGTCCTATGGGACCTCAGTGCCTTCCCACTTGCTAAGTGGCAAAGTTAGGAATCTGTCTGTTGAGAGTGGGTCTCGTCTCTTGTTTGCCCAGTGAGGTTCAATTTGCAGTTCAAGGCCCCGTATGACCAGCAAATCCTCTGCAAAGTTGAGACACACAACAAAATCAGGCCTTTCCTCTATTAGGTTTGGTAGCACTTTTCATGCCTCCTAGAACAGGTGGTCACTCACTTTCTAATTGTTGGCTTAATAGGTGACACATTATTAGACTGTAATCCAAGCCTGTATGATTCTTTCTTGTTTCTCTCCTTTCCATATTTGTATCTTCCCCTCTTCCATAAGTGAGAACTCTGACTCCCAACAACAACTTTTGCCTATTTGCCCAGTCATATAACATACACAAAATAGTTTCAGAACCGCAGCGACCATACCTCTATCAAAAATAAACCTACTAAAATTAGTTCAAGGTTGGTTGGTGGTTCTTTTTTTCATGCCCTAGACCAGTGTTTGGCAAACTCATTAGTCAACAGAGCCAAATATCAACAGTACAACGACTGAAATTTCTTTTGAGAGCCAAATTTTTTAAACGTCTTGTAACGCCACTTCTTCAAAATAGACTTGCCCAGGCCGTGATATTTTGTGGAAGAGCCTCACTCAAGGGGCCAACGAGCCGCAGTTTGCTGACACGGCCCTAGGCTGAAGGCATATATTTCGAGTTCTGCGTTCACAAATTACATGGATTCGTTTTTTCCCTTCCTAATATTAATAGTTTTGTCATTTACCTGAAATATAGTTGGTTTGGTTTCTGTTTACTGGTATATTCAGTTTTTTGTTTTATTTTTATTTTCTCTATCATCCTCATTGATTTAATATATATATATATATATATATATATATATATATATATTATTGTGTAGGGCAGAAAGATGTTTCCAAAGGAAAAGATACTCCTTTTAGTGTTCTTTCCACTTCATCCCTGTATAGGTAACTAATTCTACTAGTTTCTGGTTTATCTGAGCTCAATTTCTTTCTTTTAAAATATATATTTTTTGATTTCCAAGAGGAAGAGAGAAGGGAAGGAGAGATAGAAACATCCACTATAAGACAGAATCATTGAGTGGCTGCCTCCTGCATGTTCCCTACTGGGGACTGAGCCTGAAACCGAGGCATGTGCCCCAACTGGGAATCTAACCGTGACCTGCTGGTTCATAGGTTGGTGTTGCTTAACCACTGAGCAACACCGACCAGGTTGAGCTATATTTATTTTTGCAAAAATACCAGATATGTATATTTTAACAATTTCCTTTGTTACATAAAGTGTTACCATATAAACTCTTCTGCACTTTACTTTTTTCACCTAACTACATTTATTGAAAATCAGTCCATAGTACTTCATAGAGTGCTTCATTATTCTTTTTTTTTTTTTTACAGCTGTGTAAGACTCCATTATGTGGTCTGTATCATACTTTATTCAATATATCTCGATGTCTGAACATTTTGGTTATTTCTCATACCTTCAGTCACAAATAATGCTGCAATAAATACATTTGTACCTATTGTAGCTTGGGGGTGACTTTACAGAAGTAGACTTCTGGATTAAAGTGTAAGTGCATGTGTAGTTTAGTTAGATATTGAATAACTTCCCTTCCAGAGGATTTGGACCCTTTTTTTTGCCATGTTCACCAGCCAAATATGGAAATATCTCCCAAAATAAATTAAAATTCACTTTATAGATTGTAAAAATCTGGAAAAAGTAAATGGATGATATATTTGGCTAGATTTTTCCCCCCTTTTTCTCTCTTTGCTCTCCTTCCTGCTTGTGTACTCTTGCTCTATCTACATAGTCTTGACCCCTTTATTGATTAATACTGAAGTATTGAGGCACTACCAACATCAGGTGATTTTTTTTTTCTATTAACTGCTATTCAGTCTTGCAGCTGTTAGAAAGATATGCCACATGGGTGGGCTGCGTGTGAAGTTATTGGGCGTGTTTGTTACTGTAAGTAAACCACATAGCATTGAGTTATTTTCATCTGTATGTGTAAAGATGCACATCAGTAAGCTTTTGCTGACAGTAAAGTGAAATTGGTGCATTTGATATAAATCACATTCTGTAAAGTACCTCCAACGCCAAGCTCCACTGGGACGTTGTCAGATCTTATGTGTGAAAGGCTAGGCTTTTACCATCACTGTTACACATTAACTGAGTCTAGTTTAATATTAATAGCTCGCGAGATTTGTGGCAAAAGGGAGATCTTTATTTCCTGCGTTTGGCTTTGTTCTTTGCAGCAACTTGCTTGCTTTTCTGTGTGAAATGGCAGTGAGGATATACATTCAGGACTATGACAAGTCATAGTCCTGTATTGTATGTATATGAACGGACGCCGTGCCATTTCCATCCCATCGTGCTGCACTCAAAAACAGCACAGATGTGTGTCTGGGAGTGGCGTCCCCGCAGCTCTCAGGAGCCTTTGTTTGGAGAACACCCTGATTAACCCCCACCCTTCATGGTTCATTGACTCACTGATAGATCAAGTTTAAACTAGTACATATTAGCACATTTGTTACTAACGGAGGAACAGTTGGCCATTCTGTTTTACATGACTGGCTCATTGCAAGCCGGCATGCTAAGAGGTCTGTACTCCAGAGTATGAATTGAGAGATTACCAAAGGACCGAGGACCCAGTCCGTTGCATATCCATGTTGAATCATACCTACATTTTAATCGTCGATGATCTATTTTGAGGCTGTTTATACTATTGTCAAAATTATGGTTTAATGGTAATTATCACTCTGGGATTCACTTTTTTCCAGGAGTTCAGGGAATCTGTGTCTCAATACAGCTTTTGTATGATACAGTTTGTTGTTGTATAAGAGAAGAACAAGGTTGTCATATTTAAAAAATATTTTTTCATAGGGTTCTTTGTAGCCAGTGATTTTACATAAACCTTTATAGTGTACTATATTTCTATATTATGTGGAAATATTTATTGCTTGCGCAAGAGGACTAGGATGCACATATCTGTTTTCCATGTACAAAATTAAACTTTTTATTGATACATTAAATTTCTTAAAGCTCAAAGAACTTTCTCCTCTTTCTTACCTCCCTAATCTAGTTTTCAAAGTCTCCGAAAGCTTTTCTCTTGTTACAGTTCTTTTCAGGGAAGATAGGTTTACCTATTCATTTTACAGCCTCAGCTGTTGAGTTTTATCTTGACATCATCTTCACTCCCCTGTGCTACCTACTTCTATTTGAATTTTCCTTTCTCCTGTGAGATGATGAAGCTCTGAGTGCCCTGATGGGGCTAAGGGACAGCACTGAGTCCATGCCTAGGATATGACTATTGAGTTTGCTTTTCAAAACCGATCAGGGTATAATTCAGGTGACACATGGTGATTTAAATCAGGATAGGAGCAGGAGAGGTGGTGTGAAGAGGTCAGACATAGAAAATACAACGTATTTTTTTAATAATATACTAAAACACATATTAGTGCCATCCTTGACTTTTTCTCTCAATATAGCCCATATCCACTAAGTCAATAAACCCAGCCAGTTCTATCTTCAAAACAAGCCCAAAGTCTGACTTCTTCACACCGCCTCTCCTGCTCCTATCCTGATTTAAGTCACCAAGTCTCACCTAAATTATACCCTGATCGGTTTTGATCAACCAAAGGACTTGTATGCAGGCATATAAGCATAACCACTGGAAACAAGATACTGGCGCGAGGGAACAGGTGAGGGCATGTGCTGAGGGGTAGGGGAGGCTAGGGGGAGGTCAATGGGAGGGAAAAAAGGAAACATATGTACTATTATTTTTAATACTTTAAATAATAAAAATTTTTAAAAAGCAAATACAGAAACATTACAATTGGCACCTATATTCCTACCACATAGATTTCACAGTTCTTTACATTTTTCTATATTTGATTCAAACATTTTATTCTGTCATTGTGTTTTAAAGTAAATTGTAGACATCATGACATTTCTGCCAGAAATAGTTCAGTATGCATCTTTAAAAACAGACACTTCACAAATAAACAAATATCATTATAAACAAGTTGTTTGGTCCCTATTGAAATTTTCCAAAATGTCTTTTATAGCAGATTTGTACCAGTTAAGTGTCCAACCAAGACTCATTCATTGAATGTATTTAAACAAAACATTCCCCTCCTCATCACCTTTTTCATGTTGACATTGACTTAGGAAAGAGATTGGATTACTTGTCCAGTAGACAGTCCTCTCAAGTGGTGGCTGTTTCCTTTGCCATGTATTTTATACAACTGGTCCTAGGGGTGTTGTCAGTGTTTTCATGTCTTCCTTGCATCTTACTGCTATTCTAGGACCATTTTCTCAGTGTATTCTCTTTAAAATCTTCATCATTAAAGCTCTATTCATTAGTCACCGCCAGCTCCTCTATCTGCAGTCTTGTGCAAACTACTATGTCCTTCTCCCAGTTCTGAAGACTTAGTTCCCACCTCACCTCACTCCTTCTAACAGTCCTGCTGTCATAATTCTGTGTGTTTTGTAGAAATTGTCTCAGTTTTTGGCCTCTTCTTCAAAGATCTTGACCTGCACTTCACTTTACCCACTTTCTCCCATAATCATATTTCTCCATCAGTGGTTCTCAGAGTATGTGGTACCCAGAGCAACATCAATAGCATCATCTGGGAACTTGTTATAAAGGTGACATCTCAGACTGTATCCCAGTCTACTGAGTCCAAAACTCGGGTTGGGACCCAGAAATCTGTATTTAAGAAGGCCTTCAGGTAATTCTGATGAATATGGGAGCTCATCAAATCCTATGTAATAAAGAGTTAAGATGAAAATTAACTCTCACGCGCTCACAAGATGGCTGCCTATGACCAAGCTGCCAGGGGGGTTAGTGAGGGACGACCAAATGACCGAACAGCAGGCTGCATGGGGCAACCAGGCCGGTGTGGGGGAGGAGGTGTGGAGGTGATCAGGCCAGTAGGGGGGGCAGTTAGAGGCAACCAGGCGACAGGAAGGTGGCAATTGGGGGCGACCTGGCTGGCAGGGGGTGGGGTGGTAGGGGTGACCAGGCAGGTGAGTGATTAGGAACGAGTGGTCCAGGATTGTGAGAGGGGTCTGGATTGGGGAGGGTACAGGCTGGGCTGAGGGGATCCCACCCCATGCACAAATTTCATGCACCAGGCCTCTAGTCTTATTATGATTAGCTGTAACTTTTTATCTCAATTTCAAGCATTCTACCCTCTATATGGCTACTGCCTTCTGTCTTCCCAGCTCACCTGTTTAGCTCTCCCAACTCCTAAAATCCTTCAGTTTCACTAAGACCACAGTTTATTAACTCTGCAAGTCCTTACATTTCTTACATCCTCACTTTCCTTTTATCCAGCCACACATTTGATTACTCTTTGATTGTTCTCTTACACATACCATAACCAAAAAATAAACAAGTCCTGTAATCTCTCCCTTCAAAATATATTTGGAATCTAACTTTTTTTTTTTTTAGTTTCCACGTCACTCCAGTCCAACCACAATCATTTCCCACTTGGAATATTTCAACTGTTCCTACTTTGTCAGTATTTGCTCTCACTGTGGCTACTTCCCACACAGCAGCTAGAGTGATCCTTCTAACACCACAGATTATGATGCTGCACTGCTCAGAATTCTCCATGCTTCTCTCACTCAAAACATGAGCTATAGCCACGACATCCACAAGGTTCTGCGTGATTGGATAATCCTGGCCAGCAAGTCACTTCTGCCTTTGCCTTCGCCCTTTCCCATCGCAGAGCTTCATTTTTATCCTTAGAACTTATTACAATTTGACATACTTTTGAGTTCTCTTGTTCATTTCTGTGTCCCCTCATTGGCATGAAAGCTTCATGAGGGCAGAGGTTTACTTCATTCACTGTCAGCGCCTCAGCTTCTAGTACCTGACAAATAACAGGCATGCAGTTTTTTTGTGTGAATAATGAATGGATATTATTGTTTTATATATGGCCTGAGGGTAACGCTACCCTTTTATTCAGTCATCAAATATTTGGCCATCTATTGTATACCCTCACTGAGGGGATAGAATATGGAGAAAAACCTCAGCGTTTCCAGTCCAGTATGGGAGAACAGCTAATAAATAGATAAAAAATTACAACATTGTAGATTGGGATGTGTATGAACCCGTAAGAACAAATAAGGGGAAATAACCCAGCCAAAGTCGCATAGCCGAGGAGGCATGCATGATTTCCCAGGGAAGTGGCTAAGGTGAGTCAAAACAGAGAGTAGAGGTTAATTGGACAAAGTGGGTATGGGGGCAAAAAGTGTGGGTGGGCAGATAAAGGGGAGGACAGGTGCAAGGGCACTGTGGTAGAGGGAACATGCTGAGTTCCAGGACCTGAACAGAATAGAGGAGGAAATATGGGAGAACAGAAGGTTGTAGACTTTTAAATGATATCTCTTTATTCCATCTAATGAAGAACATGTTTCAAAATTCTGCTTTATTCATAGAAATCCCCCACCTGATCTCTAAATTATTATCAAATTATCACCTGATTTGTACACACTTAGACTGTAGCTTCCTAATCATTATATTAAGTGTACCCAAAAAGGAAGAGAAATGAGAAAATGAATTCAGGCTCTGGTGAAAAATTAGCTTTGTTGGCTTGTATTTAAAAGACCTCAATTTACCAGAATACCTAAAGAATAGAATATTCTTATGAATGTATTTAGTTTCTATTGCGATTGTTAACAGGGACTTATTGCCAACTGAGGCTTAAGAATTAAATTATTTTGTTTAAATCTTTTTGGAAAATCTTTAAACAATAATTTTATCATCTTTCCTACCTTATTTAGGGGATTATTTCACAAAGGTTGGAGGGGCCATTTTTTGTGCACTTTTACATATACATGTTCAAAGGCTACAAGCTTTCAAGTACAATGAGCTTATCCCCACAAGCCCCAATCAGCTGTTTCTCACTTCCACAAACTTCTATTCTCCATGGTCATGATGTAGGAAGAGGGAGAGACACAAGTTGCTTTCTGTGATAACATCTGGGAAATGTCATTTGGGGCCTAGATACAATGAAGCAGAGTCCTTTGATAAATTTACCAGGTGAGGCAAACTTAATTTCGATATTTAATCTGACACTCAGACTCCAGGGTTTAGAACCAGTTTCTTGTCTGTCATGTTTTCAATAAAAGTAAGCCCTGGACTTATGTGCCTAGTTTTCCTGGGTAATGGACAGCAGGTCTGTCCTTCAGGGCTTTTTTCCCCTTCTTTTTATACCCGATTTGGAATCACTTGTCATCCAAATGATTTCCATTTACTTGTCATCTCTTTAACCTCCTTCATGGGAATAGGTTCTCTGCCTTTGCCTTTCACAGCCTTGACATTTTCAAAAAACATGTCTGTATTGACTTTAGAGAGAGAGAGGAAGGAAGAGGGAGAGAGAGAGAGAGGAATCTGGTGACCTCTTGGTGCATATGAAGATGCTCAATCTACTGATTGCCCTACACCAGCTGGGCAATTTTTTTTTGAGGTTAGGGCAGTTATTTTAAGAATGATCCTCAGTTTGTGTTGTCTGAGTCTTCCATCATGTTCGATCCACATGTTGCACTTTGGGAAGAAGTACCACAGAACTGGTTATGTGTCCTTCTCGGTGCTCTGTTGCATGTCATGAGGCATATGTATCATTTGTACCATGAAGGGTGTTGTGAACTGTAAATGGAGACATTTTACCCTTGGTAACGAGAATAATAAGAGGGAGAGCAGAGTTTAAGAATAAGTAAATATTTTATTCCCCAACTGACTGTCACTGATGGTTTTCACTTCCATTGCTAATTCTTGCCTGGAGCCATTGTTTTGATGGTTGAACATAGAGATTTTTCTAATGCTCTAAAGTCAATGGTCGGCAAACTCATTAGTCAGCCAAATATCAACAGTACAAAGACTGAAATTTCTTTTGAGAGCCAAATTTTTTAAACTTAAACTTCTTCTAAGGCTACTTCTTCAAAATATACTCGCCCAGGTCGTGGTATTTTGTGGAAGAGCCACACTCAAGGGGCCAAAGAGTCACATGTGGCTCGCGAGCCGCAGTTTGCCGACCACTGCTTTAAGTTCTCCCATATTTATTAGTTGTCATTCTACTATAAGACAGAGTTTCCTTTCTCCCCTTTAGTATGGTATATGACTGTCTCTATTCCATTTCGTATTGTTCAGGTTTGGCTAATGAGAATCCTGAGATGAGACAGTGGGTATTTCCTCAGAGTCTTCTGTATGAAGTGAGAAGCCAGAGAGGTGAATTCTGTTGGTGAATGGGAAAGGCAAGAAAGTGGTATTTGAAGTGAGCTTTGGAAAAGCGGTAGAATTTTTAGAGAAATGGGGGTACAGTGGAGTGGAAAAGGAAAACCGTCTAAATAATGGGTGTGTGTGTGTGTGTGTGTGTGTGTGTGTGTGTGTGTGTGTGCTAGAACACCTGCTATTTGGCAAGGGTGTGGGTCCAAAGCATGATCGGGAAGCTGAAATGGGACGGAAAAGCTCCTGCACTCACCTTAGCATGAGCCTTTGCCAGGGCTGGTTGCACTGCTTAGATCTTTCTCCACCCCCCACCTCTGCTCTTTCGCTCAGGGATAGGGTGAGGTGTAAGGAAGGAGGGGATTTTAAGTAGTGAAAACAGCATGAGCTCCAAACCACGTTCAAGGACTCCTACTGCAGGGAGCCTTTTCCGGGTCCCTGCTAGGAATTCACCACCCCCTTCTCATACACTCCTGTGGCACCTTGCAACTCTGTGAACAAGTCCATTCTGTCTTGCCCTACTTCTGTTGGTGCATCTTTTTCCTTTAAAGCATGAACCCTATCTTCCTTGCTCTGCCCCTCTACCCAGCAGTCAGCACAAATGCTCAATAAATGGGTCTCAATATGTGTGAGAGAAGAAGGGCAGACACCGGGTCAGAGTTTGTTGGGAGAGGGCTCTGAATGTCAACGGAAGGGCTGTGGGCTTGCTCTGCCTATAACCATGAGCCATGGCAGCTTTCAAACAAAGCAGGGCTGGTCAAGCTGGGATGGAAGGAGAACATCAAAGTGCCTCCGAGTGGCCTGAGCCAGAGACCACAGCCAGGAGGGGCAGAAGGGACAGGAGGCAGTGGTTAGCACCTGCTGAACCTGGGTACCCATTTGAGTGGAGGGATTAAAAAGGAAGGAGGGACTGGCACATGGCTTTGAGCTTTCAGGACTGGGTGACTAGGAGACAGAGGCCTCTTACTGAGAGTGTGACCCCTGGGGCCATTACAGGGCACATAAAGGATTCAGCATGGTCCTAGCTCTTCCTCATCCCAAGCTCTCCCTGAGTTCAAAACAATATGTGCTGTTGAAAGATTCAGTTGTATCAAATATGATGGGAAATGAGATACTGTCTCTACACGAGGCACAAAAACCTGACTTTCGTGTAGTGAACACTTTTCACTCGGCTTTAGTACTGGTTTTATTAACAACGGATGTTAGCTTTTTAACATTGACTCTTGGCCGTGTCAGAGCAGCTTAAGCATGAGACGGTCAGCGGCTTCCTTTTGGCTCCTGTGTCCCTCCTGCCCCCTTCCCAACAACAGAAAATTTGCTTTGCACCTGCTCCAACTGGGTTCTAAGTGATAAACATCTTGCAAGCCCAGAAAATTGTAGTATCAAATCTCAGCCCCAACTGTGAGGCAGCACTCAACGAATCCCACCGAGAGGGCCTGCTTTCCCGGTTCCCTGGGGGAGGGTCCTTTCTCCCCTGGCCCCTTCTCAGGCCTGAACTATGACCCAACCCCAGTTTTTAGCTCCCAGCATGCATTGCTCTGGCTGCAGGCCCTGACCAGGCCCTGCACACTCTCCCTTACCCTGCAGGTTAGGCCTGATAGACCTGAGGTCCCCCAGAATGCCCGATTCCAGTTATGAGCGTATTTATCCGAGGAGAGGAAATAGGCTTTTCTATTTGTTACTGTTCATCATTTTTCTCCCCAGAAACACACACTAAAGGAACATTGGATATTTCATTTGTGATTTGCTAAATACGTAAAAACCTTGCCTAATAATCACAATGTTTCTTTTATTCACATATTCCTTCATAAATTAAATGCTTTGTTATAACTCATGACTTATTTTAAGAGGGATATTTCTATTTTCGCTGTCAAGAAATGAATGTTTTAAGCTAATGCCATATTTAGGAAAACTCTTGTGAGAATTTCAAATAAAATTAGCAAATACTATTCAGATAGGTCTATAACATGCTAATTGGACTTAGTCTATGGCTTTAAAGGGAATTTAAAAAATGCTGACTGTGTAACATTATCTTTATGCTTGCTTCTTAGGTTTTTCAAACAGACCAAAGTCATTAAAAATATTCCTTAACCCCCAAAGCCATAAAAAGGAAGCTAAACAGATATATTATGAGAAGGTTGAACCACTGTTGAAGATTGCAGGAATTAAGACTGATGTAACAAGTAAGTGATTTTTATAATATAATTTTACCATTAAAAATCACTCTTTAAGGAAACAAAATAACCTGAATTTGTTCTAAGTATAAATTTAGGAAGCTACTTGTAATATGGAAAGCTGTTTAAGTGTTTCCTAAGCTCTGCGGCAGCCAGCTTCAGGATAATAAGATTAATTATTTTTTCTTTATTGTGATATTTTTATAACAGTATCAGTATTTTCTCTTTAGAATGTTTTCCAGACTTTAAAAGTTACTAGGTATTGCTTTTTGATAACTTCATTGACATGTCTTCTATTTACACATCCTTTCTGCAACTTGGCAGGCAATGGGCATTTGCTGACTTAAATGTTGGATATCTTTCCATGGGATCCTTCCTTAGGTGGTTTTTGTTCTGACTCTGACCCCTGCTGGTTAGGTCAACACTAAGCACTTAGCTGCTGGTTTTAGATGAATTTAAAGAAGCAGAAGCTTAAATCCATTGTCTAAAATAAGAAAGGTGCTTAGGTTGGTGCCCAGGAATATAGAAACTTGCTACTTCTGAAATTAATAGAAAGAAGATGAGTAAAATCTTTTTCAACTTTTTTGAATTTGGTAATCAGATTATTTTGAGACAAGATTACTTTTCCCACAGGGAGGTGGGACTGAGAAGAAGGGCTGATCTACTATTGTTAATCATATCCTCATTTTTTCTGATTTTACTTCGATGTAGCTTTACTAATTCCCACTGTAAATTTATAGCAAATTTTAATTTATGAAGATTACTGAGTGATAAGTCTGCTCAGAGGCAAGGCTGGAGTGGGCTTGGAATCACCTCATCCTGGTGATAAATTCCTGGGGCCGGGATCCAGTGTGACCTGGCTTTGCTCAGCTGCGACCACAGGATAGGGGTTTCCCAATATTCCTAAAGTTAGTGAAGGCCACACCTCGTGATTGATGGATTGGGGTAGAAGGAGGTTCCTAAAAATAAAACGAAAACAAGAAAGAAAAGATAATCATTGTGGGAAGGTCAGCCATCTGAAAAGGCTAATTACAACAAAAGAAGTTGAAGAAAAATGGACATAAAAAACACAAGAGAAATTTCTGGATTAAAACTAAATTGTAGCCAAAGAACCATAGCCCATAGACACAACAATGTGGTGATGGCCAGAAGGAGGAGGGAGCGGGGGCAGGGAATGAGGACACCTGTCATAGTATCACCTGTAGAAATAAAGTTAAAAATAAAAAAATGTGCTGGTTAGTAAAGTCTCAAAAATTAAAATAAGAGTGTAGAAATAACCCTTTCATCGTGTGGCTTTTGGCTTACCTAGATGACTGTAAGCAAAAGAAACAATGTAAATCTATCATTCTCTCCTCTGAAGATGCTGAAAGATTGGCAGAAGGAACAGTTTGAAATTCATATTAGGATGAGTGGAATAAATTTATTGGCAAACATTAAAATCATTTTGTTTTTATATTTTTTTATTTAATATCCAGAACAGTTTTATATGGATATTACTCTATATCATTCAGTTCAAGAAGTTCTTGTTGAGTTTTTTGTTAAACACTATGCAGAATGGGAGATAAATAAGATAAAAAACCGGTTCCAGAGTGACCTGTATAGGTCGTTAGGGATGCAAATAGGTATCCTATCTAATAAAAGAGTAATATGCAAATTTGACCATGTGTGCCACACCCACAAGCCACGCCCAAAGCCACGCCCACCAGCCAATCAGGAACAGATTATGCAGGATTATACAGAAGAGGAAGTTTGAGTCTGGAGTGGGTATAAATGTTTTATAGAGTTGTAATCTGGTTCAGCAAAAATAATTCTGCCAGCAGAATAGAGAGTAGGAAGACAGAGAGGATCAGAAACTGGTACAGAGGCCTGTCCTAAGGCAGAGTTAATGATCAAAAGATGGTTTCTTTTTTAAAACAATCAGGTGGGAAAGAAAAAGATTATGTTCTTGGGCTTTTTTTTTCTAAATTTGTAAATGTTATTGAATATTATATTTATTTTGACATAAAATTAGAATATTACATATTTATGCAAAATGGCTAATTATTGCGCTATACTCCCCCAACAGGCAAAATTATAAAATTGCATCTTTTGCTTATAAAACCATTTCAGTATGTATATTTACTAAATATTTATATAAACATGTTTTCTTTTTTGTGTGAAGGGATGAATAAATATGTGGATACTTGAAAGGTTTTAGACTCCTCCCACCTAGTCTCATAGTGTCATTTTGTAGTTTGAATAAAGTAATGTATTTTAAACTACCTTTTGTATTAGAAAATGCTATAGAAATGTCATAATGCTGTGCATTTCAATTTTATAAAATTATGCAACAGTAAAATTCAATTCACACTTCATTTGAAAGAAAACTCATTTTAAAGAGGAAAAGAGAAAGAGTACATATTTTCTGCATGTCCAGTGTGATTCTTATTCAATGTATCTTACACACATTGCTGAATGCAAATGGAATTTGAATTACATAAGTTCTATACAATGATTAACTCATTAGAAGATAGTGCCATATAAATGAGTGCTATATAAATTATAGCTAGATATAGTCATTATGAAGTAATTTTTTTTCTGTAACTTTCTTTTAAACATCTCATCACATTAATAAAAATATACTCACTCCTTTCATATTGCTAATTCTGAAACCCTAACCACTTCTGGAAATACTTCAACATCTTTAGAAATAGATGAGCTGAAGTTGCATCCCCCCCATCACCAATGTAGGATCTTATTTTCATAACTAGAGACCCGGTGCATGAAATTTGTGCACAGGTAAGGTCCGTAGGCCTGGCCAGCAATTAGGGCCGATCAGGGCCTTTTGGCTGCTGGCCGGGGCCTCTGTTCCCTGGGTACCAGCTGGGGTCTCCAATCCCTGGCTGCCGGCTGGGGCCTTCCTTTGTTCTGAGCCACCCCCTGGTCATCAGCACACATCATAGCAAGCAATCAAACGCTCAGTCGAACTCCCAAGGGAATACTTTGCATATTAGCCTTTTATTTATTTATTTATTTATTTTTATTTTTTTAAAAAATATATTTTATTGATTTTTTACAGAGTAGAAGGGAGAGGGATAGAAAGTCAGAAACATCGATGAGAGAGAGACATCGATCAGCTGCCTCTTGCACGCCCCCTACTGGGGATGTGCCCGCAGCCAAGGTACATGCCCTTGCTGGAACCGAACCCAGGACCCTTCAGTCCGCAGTCCGATGCTCTATCCACTGAGCCAAACCGGTCTTGGCCATATTAGCCTTTTATATATATAGATAGATAGTTTAGAAAAATTTTTGGAAGAAACTGAAAAAAACTGATTTATTTTTTTTCCTAATAATTTGGTATATGAATCAAGGAAAAGCATATGTGGTAATCCCATGCAGGCATGTGATATCATTGCTCTCACTTCCTATCAAAACAGAGGAGATTTTAGGAATTAGACTATTAAAGGGAAGAGAAATTTTGAGAGATCCTTAATTCATAGGATTCATAGGATAATTCTGAAAATAATGAAGTGAAAAAGTTAAGACAGCAGAGAAACCAAGCTGGAAAGAACAGTAGAGGCCATCTAATTCAATTTCCCCTATGTGGTAGAGTGCAGGGGTGTGACATTCCTCATCGATGAGCACCCAGCCTTGATTTGGGCATCCTGTGGTTGAGTCAGTGTGTGCCATAGATGGGCAACACTGGTGGACAGTCTTATCTCGAATTCAGGATCATTATGGTTTTGTGCAGGTTAGAAAATGATGTCTCCTTTTGCTGAATTACAAAAAGGTGCCCTAATCAGCTGGCTCAGCTCAAGATCACCTAGCCTGTTGGGTACGTGCACTGGCTGCACTGCAAACCCACCTGCCTTTTTGCCTGGTTGCCTTTGTGCAAGACATAAACTGCACAGCACAGAGAATTTGTGAGCTGACATTTGCCTCCTTATCATTTTTATCTACTAGAGAGAATGTTATCCTTTGTGGGAATACATAATAAGTGACATCAATGTGTCCCTACTTCTGTATAAGAGTCACTGAGATATTTGAAAACAGATATAACTATCCTTGATCTTGTTTGTGGCACGCAATTCCATCTCCTTCATTCAATCTTTGTGTTAAAGCACCCCTGCACCTTATCATGCTCATTATCGTTATTATGGTCCAAGTTGCTGCCGGGTACTGCCTCGACCTTTGCCAGCTCAGGGCCCCCAGGAGTGCCCTGTCACCAGGTAATTTTTACTTCCTGGCTGGCCCTGGGCAGAATTGTCAAGAAAGTAGTTTATTATCACTTCCTTCTTTTTTTTTTCTCCTTCTTACATCTAACTTTTACCAACTCTCCTCTTTGGACTCTCCCTGTCTGGCTCCTTGTATATAACTGAAGCCTTCCCTCTTTGGAGATGCCATTTGTTATTCCTTACATCAGCCTGTGGAAAGCAAGGCAGTTTGAAAAAACAGAGTCCCTCAGGAAGGTAGCAGGCCGAGACATGGCTCCTTTCCAAATTCACCTGCTTCTTATGAGAAGTCCAGAGAGTGACCATTCTTACATCATGGTCAGCAAGCAAGAAAGAAAATTCTAGGTGAAAAGTTCTTTTCATTATACCGTAAACAATTGTGAATGTAAATGGATGATCCCATGTCATATAAACAGATGTCAGTTAGGAAGTTGGAACTTTATCCTGGGGACAGTGAAGATTCATGAATGGGGTTTATGTAGGGAAGTGATGTGATTAAGTTTGTGTTGCGAGAAAGGTCATTCTGGCTAGAGTGGGATGAAGGTTGGAGAGAGATGGAAGAAGACGCTGTTGTAACTTACACATTAAAGATGGTGGCGCCCATATCCAGGGCATTGGCTGGAGGAATGTTGGGATGCTGGAACACAATGAGAGCCAGAAATAACTGACCTTGGTCAGCAGATGGTTGTGGAGAGTGAAGGAGAGGGATAATCTAGGAAGAAGTAAGTTTTCCTGTCTTGAGCAATGGGGAGTGGATTATGGAAGACAAACAGAACAATGAATGTATTTGAGAGGAAATATATTTAAAGGTGGAAAGGATGCATTTCTTTTTGAGTTTACTAAGTTCGTAACACTTAGAAGAAAGCAAATGACATCTCAGCCTTTAATCCAATTATAGAATTTTACCACCAGACAAAAATGTTGTCTTATGTCCAAAGGAAATCATCTGTTTTTACTTCAGCCCATTTCCTCATCAGCATTCAATATCCACCTCAAGACAGTTCTCTCTTTCAGGTTTGTCTTCCCGGAGAAGTAATTTAAATTGATCATTAGGGTAGGAGATCCCAGCAGTGAGAACTCTTTGAAGACTTGGAAATAATAGAGACTCCAAATTTCCTCTGTAGAAGGGGTGCTGGGTATCAGCCTCACTGGAAAAGGATGGATGGAAAAAGAGCTAGCAACCTTTGGATACTGCATCTGCCCAGTGGTCAACTCTTTTTATTTTTTTATTGTTATGTTCCTTTGGAGTGGCATGATTTGAATCTGTATTTTTCTGATTCCAGAGGCTTTATTATGCCCTTTAAATACGTATTTTGAGTCCTTCTACTATATTTAAATAGTAATCCAGATTATTCTCTATAATTTTCCCTTAAATTATTTTTTCCTTAAAATAACTATTACGGCTTTATATTGTACATTTATTTTTTTTAAATTAGCATACATTGTTGGTATCTGGAATGTGAAGACCAAGGACTTTATTCATTTTATCCTAATATATTGTGGTTAGGTTTGCTTCATCTTTTCTGTCTTTTTATTTCAGCTCAGTGATTTTATTTAACTTATATAGTGCCCCTTAAAAATTGTTCTTCTTGGATGATTTGCATCCATGTATAATCAAATTCTACCTGCAAGATAAAAGGAAAAAATAAACTGTTATTTCAGATTTTACTTAAGTAAAAAGAGCATTCAGCCATGACATACTTTTAAGCTAATTTTGTACTGGGTTTGAGAAGCTTTTCCAAAGTAAGTGTTGGTATAAAAGCGAGACTTGATAAACTGATTCTCAGCATAAATATTTCTTCATAATATTCTTAATTATTTTTAATGTGTATATGTAGATATTTTATTACTTTGCATTTAAGGTTGTAACTACTTACTGAGGTTATGAATAAATGATCAACACAAAATCATTTATGATAACTTAAACTTCCAAGCTTGTCGCCTTCTTCTGATTAGAATTTAACAGAGAGGTTTTACTCATGTGAATATAATGGCATTTGAATAAGCTATGGGAGAATTACAATGTAACGCTGCTGGATACAGAATGATTCTTTTAGACACCAAGACTAATAATATCTAAAAACACTGTAGGAAAAGCTTGAACCATGCTGGTACTAGGGACAGACAGGCATGAAAGATTAATGTAATCTTGCATATAACGATGCACATTCTTACACAAAAAAATCCATCTGCAGTGTCACGTCAGTCAGCAGAAATCTTTGATGGGTGGATACAGCTGGGCTGTCTCTTCTGGCAGAGCTGCCCCAGAAAATGCTAAATGTGGCTGGGATGCTTGGTGCCATCTGCAGTGTGCCAGTTTATCCTGTCTCCACTGGCATTTGCAATACTGCATGGGGCATCATAACTGTGGAGACAGCCATAGGGAGTGACAGATTCATTTCCTCGGAGGACCAGCTCTGGTGGGCCTGTGCCACCCTCCTGGGCTTGGATCCCTTACCCCTGGTGTTGGCTTTGCTTCACGTTTTCACATCCAACTCCTCCTCCTTGTAGTCTAGCAGTTCCAGATACACATTCTTCTAGTATGTAAATCGTACACTAACCTTTCAAGTAATTTATTCATGTAAGGTTGCCAAAGCGATTTAACATTGACGGCTTGATGCCAGCCAATATGCCTTATTTTCAAAATACTCCTGTTCTTAGGTTTCTGATTTAAAAGAAATGTGTTTTATTTAGGGAACACTAAGTAGACCGGCACCAAGATAAATTATCCAACTGCTCTGTGTGGGATATCCCCAAATGACTTATGTAGTTGGAACAAATATATGACCCTCTTTTACATAAAGCTGTAAAATACATCAGGCAAGTAACAATCCTCTTTCCCATGATTAAAATATAAATATTCAAGAATAAATGTTGTTTTGTGACCTGACCATATGTGTATTGTATGAATTTGCCAGAACCAGTTAAAAAGTATAGATCATTGTTTAAAACTTTCACTTGTTGTGTGTGTGTGTTTTTTTAATAGTAACAGAATATGAAGGGCATGCTCTGTCACTGCTAAAGGAATGCGAACTACAGGAATTTGATGGGTAGGTTACATTATTAATATATGTATGTGATATGGTTTATATTATTAAATGTTTTTGTTTTTGTTGTGGTTGTTAATCCTCACCTGAGGATCTTTTCTTCCGTTAAGTTTTGAAGAGAGTGGAAGGGAGGCGGAGAGACACAGAGAGAGAAATGTGGATGTAAGAGAGACACATTGACTGGTTGCCGCCTGCATGGGCTTGCAACTGAGGTACATGCCCTTGACTGGAATCGAACCCATGACCCTTCTGTCCGAGGGCCGATGCTCTAATCACTGACCAAACTTGCCAGGCCTATTCTCATTAGTTTTTAGCTATATATTTGGGACTTACAATTTTTAACTATTTGTAATGTATATAACTGAGCACTATTTCTTTCATATCAGTGTAATGACAGTTAATGGTAATCATGATAACAGGACATAGTCATCACCTCCCAAGATTGGGCATAGAAAGCAGAAAGGAGAAATGTAATCGCAGGTTCTGGGAAATCACAGGGCGCCATGCTGTACAGAGCTAACATGCAGACATTGGCATCTGTGGTCCCGAATTCTTGCCTTTAGCCATGTGAGTTTCTAGAAAATCCCTGATGGAAGATATTATGTTGATCGTACAGCATAACTATACAGGGACCCTCTCTTGCAGATTTATTGAGAGTGTTCATAGCAACTCACTAGTTATTTGACTGTGATTGACAGAGGATACATATTTTATACAAAAATATATTATTTTCATAATTAATAACAAGATGTTAATTTAGATCATCATCTATGATTCCGTGGCTAGTACCTAGTAAGTGTGCCATTCACCATAGGCATCGGAAACTGTTGTTTGCAGTGCACTGTGGGAGTGTGTAGAAAGTGGTCAATGAAATTCAAACATTAGAAACAAGGCAAGTGGCATATAGTTTAATAGCCATTTTTAAAAATGAGGTGAATTAATTTGCTAACATGCTGGGCTGATAGGTAAGATAAAAACATTCTTTTCAAGGGTGGATATTTCAGAGTTCTAAAAGGTGGCGAGTGTGTGAGTCATTTGTGTCATGTGGCCATGTGCAAGGGGGACAACAAAAGACTCATCATGTCAAGAAGGGCAGGTGGGCCTTTCAACCGGGGTGAAAGGCTTGCCACGCAAGGATTAGAACGTGTGAGGGAGGAAAGTGATCTAATCAGAATGGAGCATTAGAAGGGTTGTTTTTCAAAGTGCTTACTATTTTTTTTATTTTTTATTTTTGCTGAGGAAAATATTAGTAGATGAAGAAAGTTTGGTAAGTAAAATTATTTTAAAAAAAGTAATTTAATAGAGAGGAATAAATCTAGATAGCAATATTATATAAATGATGAGGACTATAGGGCAGGCGATTCAGACTTAGAGCTAGACAGGTTAATTAATAGGCTACATTTAGGAAATTATCAAGTTTACAATTTAAGAAAGTAATTAGGGGAAGCATGCCCACTAACTACATACCTTAATATACTGCATAGTCCTGAATCACAGCTGGGGGGGGGGTGGTAAATGTAAGTGTGGCTGTATTTCAAATAAGCTCTTGCTTTAAAACATGATAATATGAATATGATAGATATCGCAGGTATTAGACCTGGTTTTCACCTTCAGCATTACAAAGTGTCCAGCTAAATGTGGTATCTATGAATAAGTTTCATTGGTAATTATAGCTTTGCAGCCCTAACTGGTTTGACTCAGTGGATAGAGAGCATAGGCCTATGGACTGAAGGGTCCCAGGTTCGATTCCCATCAAAGGCATTCATGTACCTTGGTTGCAGACACATCCCCAGTAGAGGGCGTGCAGGAGGCAGCTGATCGATGTTTCTCTCTCATTGATGTTTTTAACTTTCTATCCCTCTCCCTTCCTCTCTGAAAACATAAATAAATGTATATATTTTTAAACAGAATAGGTTTGCAGAATGATGAAAGATTATTGCTCAAGCGTTGTATGGTCACCTTTTCCTTTTTACCTGAACCTACTTATTTATTTATTTATTTATTTATTTATTTATTTATTTATATATTTATTTTGCAGTATGGCACTAACAGAATATATAGATCCTTTAGTTAATACCCACATTTTTTTAACCAAATAGTTTAGTCTACTCATTATATGAACTGAGTTCCAGTATTAACTATTTTTAAACTCTAGCATGTTGATTTAGTTAGGACTTACTATAATTTGAAAGTTCTCTATCTTATAAGATCCTTTAAATAGCTCATTTATTTCCTTGGGCTCAATTTTTTTTTTGTAGTAGAAACTGATATGGTAGTTGGGATCTTAGTAAAATGGTCATTTTAATCCTCTACACTTAGAATTACCTGGAGAGGTATATGAGGAGGACAATGGAAATATCATTTCTTAGGCACTTCCAAAGAACCATTTTCTAACAAGTGGACCATTTGAAAACGCAATGCCCTACAGTCCCGAGTTCCCTGTTTCTGAACCTGTTCAAAGAGTGCCTATATACGAGAAGTTTTTAAAGAATATATTTAAAGACTCCAGGGTGGGATAAGTAACCTCACTGTTCCGTGGGATTTTGATGAGAGAGGAGCTGTCATTTCTCCAAGGATGAGCTCTGCTGACTCTGGAGGGGAGCCGTTTGGACACAGAGAGGCTAGGATCCAAGAAAGATCCTATGTGTATTTTTCAGTAAAGTGAAAATGGTTTGTTAAGTGCTGTTTAAGAAACGTTATTTGCTAGGATTAATGAGTTACATATGTTTCTGGAAGACACATTGTGACATGTTTCTAAAGCCAGCAGGGAACAGTGTACAGCACTCATGACAGCTGGTGTGCAACTCCGGTGTGTTCTAGAAAACAGATCCTGCTGCCGAAATTTCAGGAGTGCCGCTTTCTGTATTGGCTCATATATTGGGCACAATAGCGAGTTTCGCAAAGGCAAAGAAAAGATGTGAAGCAGTAACAGTTGAATGTATAGTGTAAATATAGTTAAGCAAATCTGTAGCTCTGAGGCAATTATAAATATACTAATATTTTCCTATTTTGTTTGACAGTGTTTTCCATTTGAATTTATTTAATTGTGTATTTTTCTTATCCTGTTAATTTCACCATTAACTAGAACCACAATAATTTAAACATTATTTGGCTCACATTGACATTTTATCACATTGACCATAGTATCTATATAGTTAAGGTTAGAGAAAAGTATCTCTTTTTCAAAAACATTTTAAATAAAAAAATCCAATATTATAGTAAATCATTCAAAAGTGATATTGGTTGATAGATAAATACATAAACATCCATTTAATTTTTTATTTTATTTTTATAAACAGATATAAGATAATAGCCCCCAGTTGTGCTTTTCTAGACAGAATCATTCTTTTTGGGACCATGACAAGAAGAAATCGACTTATCTAAAAACGTATGACAAGCCACATGCCAAATATTACTTACTCTAAGGGTTATGTTTTAGGTTCTCCTAAGTGTGGTTAGATTAGCTCATTATAAAAGGTTGATTCCCCCGCTCCCCCTTTCCTTGTAGTATCTGGACCCTTGTGATATGTTTGTATTAAGTATATTTGTAGGTCTAGTAACTACATCTGGAAATGATCTTAATGATCTAGTAGTAGTCAATATAAATAAAAGTATACCTCCCTAACTCATTTAATTTCACATTAATTATCCTGGTAAACTAATTTTCAAAGTAATAAAATTCTCATATAGCTATCCTCAATGAGGTTTTACATAGGATAGGAAAGGAAAATAATATCTTGAATGAAAGTGCAGTCTCCAAGACCAAATGATCTTATTTCAAATCCTCATCCTCTCACTTACCACGGTATGGCCTTGGAAAAGTTACTTAATCTTTCAATGCCTTAGTTTTCTAATCTGTAAATTGAGTGTGAAAGTATATCTGTTGCACACAGTTATTGTTCAAATTAAATTAGTTACTACATGGTGAGTGCTCAAAGCAGTGCCTAGTACATAGTAATTATTCACTAAAAGTTATTTTATTCTCATTTGTTATAGTTTCAAAATACGTAACACAGCTTGTGTGATGATAACATTTCCAAGGCTTTTGTAGCAGAGCATGTTCGTAGAAAGGCCATCTGCACTAACTTTAGCCACACGTTAATGTGCAGTGATGCTCTAACTCAGTGGTTCTCAACCTTTCTAATGCTGCGACCCTTCGATACACTTCCTCATGTGGTGGTGACCCCCAGCCATGAAATTATTTTCATAGCTACTTCATAACTGTAATTTTGCTGCTGATATGAATCGTAATGTAAATATCTGTGTTTTCTGATGGTCTTAGGTGACCTTGCTAGCGGTTCTCGACCCACAGGTTGAGAGCCGCTGCTGTAGAGCCTGAGACCAATGGAAAATACAGATACTTGCATTATGATTCAATAACAGAAGATGTGGTCCTCGAGGCCTGCGCCCACAGGATGTGTGTGGGTGGGAGCTGAGAAGTGCCTCTCCTTTAGCCTGAACACGCTCTTCCATTCTTGCTCCGCCCTTGAGTTGTGACACATGCTTCCAGTCTCAAAATCTTCCTTTTGCGGCCTTGCCGGTGTTGCTCAGTGGTTGAGCGTCATCCTACTCGCCCAGAGGTCACTGGTTTGATTCCCAGTCAGAGCACACACTGGGGTTGTTGTGGGCTCAATCCCTAGCGTGCAGGAGGCAGCTGATAGATGTTTCTGTCTCTCATCGATGTTTTTAGCTCTCTTCCCTCTCCCTCCCTCTCTAAGAAAGCAATAAAAACATACTTAAAATTTTAAAGTCTTTCTTTTTGAGAAAATTGAGGTGATTTTGCTACTTATGGTTACTTCGAATATTTTAAATACAAATGCTTATGAAACAAATGTCTGATGTCTTCTATATTACTTTCATGGAGTCCCACCTCCAAGGCCCTACTTTTCATGAAGTCTTAAAAAGATGAGCAGTACTAACTAGGGTCAAAGGTTAATAACACTGATTTTGGAAGTGCCATTGAACATTAATGTCCAAGAGATCAAAACCAGTTCAGCTTTGCAATCACTACAGCATATACTAATGATAATTAGCAGTTCCTTAAATTAAAGCTTCATATTTTACATGACTTCTATTTCAGTCTTTTCAGAACTGTATCAAAAATGAGCAGGATTTTATCACTGTTTTCCAATCAGTGAAAGGAACTACCCATCTGTGCAGTACAAGTGCCATCCTATCCACTGCCACATACTAAAATGTGGGAAGGTGTGCAGTGATCATTCACATAGAACATAGAAGATTAATAACTAAAGTCTAGGTCACATGGATTATTATCAGGTATGTTGGTGTCCTGCATTGTCTCATGTAATTTCTTGTTTCCTAGTGTCGTCTGCGTTGGTGGAGACGGTTCTGTCAGTGAAGTAGCCCACGCGTTGCTCCTCAGAGCCCAGCAGAGCGCCGGCCTGGAAACAGACCGCATCCTGACCCCTGCCCCAGCCCAGCTGCCACTCGGGGTGATACCGGCAGGCAAGGGAGTGGCCATGGCTTTGCTAACTGGCCCCTCTCCTTCTATCCTTCCACTCTCCCCTGTTTCACTTCCTAACCTAGATAGGGTACAATAGAGTAAAACACATGGGCTTTGAGTCTGAAAGACCCACACTTGGCATCTTCCTCCCAAGGACGTGGGGCTCAGACAAGTTATTCAATATTTTTGAGCTTCATTTTTCTAATCCATAAAAGGAAGGTAACCCACATAATATTAAGTATAAGGTTATTGCAGTGTTAAATTAGGAGGTATACTAATATGTAGAGAGATGAATACATATAGTGAACCAATCGATAAATGGAATTGTTGTTATCCTACCTTTCCATGTGAAGGTCCAATGGTCACACGATCCCAGATCATGAAATTTCAAAACAAGGCCACTCCTGTCAAACTGCAGATAACTTCATGCGAGGGAAAGTGTGGTAACCTCCCTAATCAAAGTGTACACAGATAAACTTGACAACACCAAGAGGATTTATTCTGATTGCTGCTTCTCCAACAACTACAACAGAACACGACACAGCAAACACTCAGTAACTAGGTTTATTAGTAAGGGTGATGTTATAGAGTAAGCAACACTGGAATTAGGCCTAAAAATTGGTTCGATAGGATCTGGCCTGAAAAAAAAAAAAAGAGAATGAGTTGGGTTTTTACCTGCAAAAGTAAAAATGCCAAGGCAAAAACCCAAGAATGTTGAGGAATAGAAAATGGATCATTTGTTGGGTGATTACGGTATCAAAATAGGATCAAAATATGGTGGCTCCTGGATGCCATAGGAAGGCATCAGGATGGTATTTGATAAATGGGAGTGAACAATGGGAAGTTCTGAGCAAGGGAGCAACCTGCTGGGAACCTGTTCTAGGAAGATTCCTGATCAGGGGAAGTGAGCAGGAGAACATGGGGAGCTGAGGCAGGGAGAAGAGCTGGAGCATGCAGGGATCCAGAAGGGAGGAGCACACAAGGACCCAGGAGGGAGGAGCGCACAGGGATCCAGCAGAGAGGCGCGCACAGGGATCAGGAGGGAGGAGCACACAGGGACACAGGAGAGGGAGGAGCACACAGGGACACAGGAGAGAGGAGTGCACAGGGATCCAGGAGAGAGAAGAACACAGGGATCCAGGAGGGAGGAGAACACAGGGACACAGGAGAGGGAGGAGCACACAGGGACACAGGAGAGAGGAGTGCACAGGGATCCAGGAGAGAGAAGAACACAGGGATCCAGGAGGGAGGAGCGCACAGGGACACAGGAGAGAGGAGTGCACAGGGATTCAGGAGGGAGGAGCACACAGGGACACAGGAGAGGAGTGCATAGGGATCCGGGAGGGAGGAGCGCACAGGGACACAGGAGAGAGAAGAACACAGGGATCCAGGAGGGAGGAGCACACAGGGACACAGGAGGAAGGAGCACACAGGGATCCAGGAGAGAGAAGAACACAGGGATCCAGGAGAGAGGAGCACATAGAGACACAGGAGGGAGGAACGCACAGGGATCCAGGAGGGAGGAATGCACAGGGACCCAGAGAGAGGAAAACATCTTTCGTTAGTTTATGATGTTGTATGAGTCACTCCTTCAAAAATATTATTTAAACACACAATAGTGAAAAAAAGTGATTTTTTTATTTAAAAAAATAACTTTTCTCTAAAGTAAGAAGAGTTATTCTTTCCTATGAAAACAAATAATGTATATGATTGAGAAAATCAAACCATTTGATAGTCACATTCATTTAGTATAGATGTTAGTATATTCATTAATTGACAAAAAACAAAAGATCTTAAAATCTCCTTTTAAAAGGCTACTTGAATATACCCTGATAATTGTCAAGCATATAGAGAAAAACTTGTGATAGTCTTTAAGAAAAAGAGAACAAAACCTCAATTTAGAAAGAAAAGTAAGATGCATTTGGGGCCAGCCACTTTGACCTTTTTTGTGGGACTTTTCAGCATTTTCTTCCATACAGAGGGGACCTGCGTGGGTTGCTGTTTTTCTTCATTAGTACTGTCACTCATGAGGTCACTCTTTGACTTCTGCGAATCTAAAGTGGAAAGATGGCTGTCTCCACAGCTGTGCCTGTGACAGAAAGTGAATTGTTGAGTACAAAAATCGGTGGCTATGCTTATTTTTTAAAAATATGTAAGTCCGATTTTATAAAGGAGTAGCACCAAGTTTTATCACGCTTTTTAAGCATATCTCTGATTTTGAAAGCATTTTTTTCATACACAGTGCCCATGTAGAACTTGCCATCTACATACTCATTGTTTAGGAGATACAGCCTGTTTCCCAGACACTGGTCTTTGTACAGGACTTGCGGCGTGTGGATCCCATCTAACGGGAGGTGGGAGGCCTGTTAAGGACGTGTTTCATGTGAGGACTCTGCCTACTCAGGGCTTTGGCAGAACAGGAGCGAGGCAGGAAGTTTGCAAGCTGAACACAGAAGACAGTTTGCCTTCGAAGCCATTTGCCTCCTGGAGAGAGACACCCAGAGGGAGGGTGTTTAGTAAATTACTGTCCTGAGCCAACAGACTAAGCCGCTGAATTACGGTCAGACTCAGATAGATCAGATGGGGAGAAGCCTGTATTTGAACTGCTGGCCATTAGCAATGGTGTTTGTTGCTATGGGAACTGGTGCTAAGGAACTATTCCGGAGAGATTTGGATTAAAGGGTGTGCCTGTGTGAGGTGGGGGAGAGGATAGAGAAAAAAGCTTGAGTGGACATACAAATTTAAAAAAAGCAATCCAGTTGTTGTAAAACAAGGCTCAGTCCACATACTGATGGCTGCAAACCATATCTTCCTATAGAATTCACATAAATAAATTCATGCTTTCCAATTAATTTGTGGAAAATTAAGGATTGCCAAGGGACTGTTAATTTCTATGATATTTTGGGCATAGAACCAATGTGTAGGTGCAGATTTCCTGAGAATTTTAGATATGCTTGACTAGGAAGTCATTACATCACATTTATCTGTTTAGATGTGGAAGACATTAACGGCCTTATGAATATTCATGATGTCTGGTTAATTAAGTTAATTGTTCTGCAGAAGTGCTTGCACTTCCAAGGAGAATTTTTTTTTTCCTTTTTTCCTTCTTGGCTTCTGCCTGCAGCCTCCATCAGTCATGCTCTACATGGACCCCAACTTCTGTCCTTACTCTGTAGCGGGGGCTTTTTAACAGGTTTGGGGAGGTGGTGGTGAGTGAGCCCAGTTGCTGGTAATGTTAAGAAAAGAACTTTTCAGGCTAATTAAAATGTTTACGGTAAGGTAGACCATTTATAGTTTTTGTGAGGATGCTAAATTACATAGTTGTTATTTATATGAGCAGCATGTTCTTTTAGCATGTAGACAACTTTTCAGATGAGTCACATTTTGTTTCAGCACACCGTACTCTATCTTTTAGATTATCCAAGTAAAAATGTAGAGCAGTCTATAGTTTTACAATTTTGCATCCAGCTTCCTCATGAACACCTCCTTCCCCACCCCCATGGACTTCATTTATTTATTTTTAATTTTTAAAAAATCCTCACTCAAGGATATCTTGTTGATTTTAGAGAGAGAGGAAGGGAGAGAAACATTGATGTGAGAGAGAAACATCAATCAGTTGCCTCCCATACATACCCTGACTAGGGAACCAATACTCAGTCTGGGTATGTGCCCTGATTGGGAATTGAACCTCTGATCTTTCAGTGTACAGGAAGATGCTACAATCAGCATCTGTCCAGGGCCATTTTTTTAATTTTAAAAATATTTTTTCATCTACAGTTCACATTCAATATTATTTTGTATTAGTTTCAGGTGTACAGCACAGTAGTTAGACAGTCATGTACTTTACAAAGTGTTCCCCCTGATATTTTTCCAGGACCCCCCGACACCATGCATAATTACTACAATATTATTTCTTTTTAATGTAGAGCCTAAAACACCTTCTTAAGACTAAGGTACAGGTTAATTAGAGTAGAAGATGACAAATAATTTTCTGACTTCTGGTCATGCCTGTCATCACTACCAAGTGCTATGGAATTAAGAGAAAGTTGCAAAGTTGAAAAGCCTTAGAAGATGTAAAAACAAAAACAGTGATCTCTAGCATTCAAAAAACATTTGTGCTTGGGCATGCTTAGCATACTTCAGTTCACAGGGAATAAACAGGCTTTATTTTCTTGAGTCATGATATGTGTCATTCTCTATTGCACATGACAACATTGCATTATGCTTTTTAATAACCTTTCTAGAGGAATGCTTTTATGGCCATTCCTAATTAACCATGGTAATGGAGGGAATGTGTTTCATGGAGTACTGTAATCCATTGATAATCCTACATATCTCCCTCTAATTATGTGGCATCCTCTAAAATCTTCACCATAAATCTGACTGGGAAGCAAAACAGACTGATTTGTTCTCTCCCCTCCCCTCCGCCAGTCCAGATTCATTAGCAATAAGATGGCCAAAGGGCAGGCTGTGAGGGTCACAGGATTGTTAAAAAGGACTAGGTATTTGACTTCCAAGTAAAGGTCCACTGAGTAACAGGTGGACCTTTTATTCTGGACCACTTGTTCTCAAAATTTAGGGTGCATACAAATCAACTCGAGAACTTGCCAAAACAGGGACACCTCCCTGGGCCTTCCTCCCAGACATTCCACTTCCCTGGGTTGTCGGTGGAACCCAGAAATTTGCTTTTTGAAGAAGCTCCCAAGTAGTGCTGATGCTGCTGATCCCTGGACCATGCATCCTGGGAGTGCCTCTCCAGGCCAATGTGCATACACATAACCCGGGGATCTTGTACAACGCAGACTGACTTGGTCGGTCTGGAGCAGGGCCTGAGAGTAGATCTTACTAAGCACCCTGGTATCGTCATTTGCTGCTGGACCCTGGGCCACATTCTGAGTAACAAGCGCCAGAGCATAACTTGCCTTTTGCTCTAGCAATTGGAGCCAGTTTACCAGTTGATTAAGGTTGGAGTTCTCTTTGCACTGGTATTGGTAGAGGTCTGGAAATCATTAATGATTAGATAGATCCCTACTGATTATTATTATTTTAATGACATTCTGTTACCTCAGCTTTTCCAACTGAGCAACTCAAGCACACATGGGTTCAAAGTGACGCAAATTGGAGAGAGTAACAGGGGACAACACAGGAGTATTCCTGATTCACAAATCCAGGACAAACCTTTGCCTTGAAAGCATAAGAACAGAGCACATACATGTTTTCACAGCCTGCAGCTTTTACTGGATTTCTTTCTCATGTTCTTTAATTAAAGAAAAATTGTAGCTTCTTAATTTTAAATGCTTTTTGCCTCCTGGGGATGGCAGGGGCTAGCTGGTACTTTCCCCCTCAAAAGCAAACCTTTACCCCAGCATCTCAGACATAAATGCTATAGGGGCCTGACTTGAGAGAGCTCTTTTTTTCTGTAGGTCAGAAAAATTCATGTGGATTTTAAATTATCTTAATGATTATGAAAATCAGAAGTCTATACTGTCTCAATACAGTATTTCATACCATGGCAAATACCATGGAATTAAACATTTTCTTCATCTGGGATACCATTTTCAGATGAAGGGAAATCCCTGTTTGGGTGAGAGCTTATCTCTGAGATTCATTAATTGTATTTAAAGCATGCCCTTTGGACTTCGTATTGGTCTTGTATGTCTGTCTTAGTTGCTGTTGGGGCTTTTGTTTTTTATGTGTTTATGCATTTGTCTCTGCTCTCCAGAAACACGCCCTTTTGCTGTTGGTGCTCCTTTTGGTGTAGAAGTTAGAAGCCCATTTATTAAAGCTGAATGGAGTAGACTTGGATATAGCTAGTAGTTTTGGGTAGAAAAAGACATTCATGATAGAAAAAGCTGTAAGTAAGGAGATACTAATCTTTAAGTTGTTTGAAGATTAAAGAATCATTCATTTGATGTGCATCTGAGCTGTGAATGGAAACAAATTTCCATTAATTTGTCATCTGAATATTACATAATGACATCTGCACAAAGAACAAATGGTTGATTTGTAACCCAGGCTACATTGACTGAACATGTTTTAAAATTGATTTGACAGGCTCTACCAACGTACTGGCACATTCTCTCCATGGAATCCCTCACGTGGTAACTGCAACTTTGCACATTATAATGGGTAAGAATTATTTCAAAGGAGTGAGCTTTATAAGCAAGTTTCTATATTACTATAAGGGAGGCTATTTTATTCCTATCAGACTTGCCCGAGGAAAAAGACAGGTTCTTTGTTTCTTAAAGCAGAGAAATGTTGAATTAAAACCCAAAGGTCAATTAGGCAACACTTCTCTGTTTGGACTGTCTTATCTTCTGAGAGCACAGATGCTATAAAGAACAGTATGTAAAGTTTGCTATAATACATTGATAGAAAAAATACATTGTAATGATGTGTAAGATCATGATTTTATACCCAGGTCAAGGAAATCCATGTACACTATTCCAGTATATCGGATACTGTTGTTGGACTGTACCAAGACTCCATGGCTAGACTTATGTTATTGAAAGAAAGAAAAAAAGTACATGATGACACTTTTCAGCCACTGTACATCCCCTCGACCTTTCATTATCCCAATTGATGGGAAACATATACACTCAGATAAATGCAATGCGAAACTGCTGCTAAGTCTGTTTACCTTTCACACACATTACATCACATCCTCGCCACGCTTTATATGAAATAGCTATATGCTGCAAAATCTACTGTTTTTGTGTTTCTTTCCTACAACCTAAAAAAGTTGCAAATGGCAATTCCAGTCTGAGGTAAAGATGGAGAGAAAGCAAAGATATTTACTCTGGTGTAAAGTAGCTTGAGATCTAAAAGTAAATAATTGTGCTCTCCTGTGTTTGCCAATTTGACACCAGCACTCTTGCACAGTTGACAAATGTTTACTATAATATTTAAGGGCACATACAACCGGTCGATGTCTGCACCTTCAGCTCCACTGGCAAGTTTCTTCGCTTTGGGTTCTCGGCCATGTTTGGCTTTGGTGGAAGGACTTTGGCTCTGGCAGAAAAGCATCGATGGATGTCCCCTACCCAGCGGAGGGATTTTGCTGTGATTAAGGCACTGGCAAAACTTAAGTAAGTCTTTTTTTTCTCTTAAACCGAGAATCTTATATTTCAGAATCAGTGTTAATAACACATTTTGTTGTATTTTAGACCAGAGGACTGTGAAATATCATTTTTGCCATGTAACAGCTCTCCAGATTTACAAGAAAGGTAGGTAGAAAGCTCAAAGCAACATCTATATCTGAATCTTTCTTTAAAGCATAAAATAGTTCGATATAAAGTTTGTTTGATTGTGATCTGTGGTTGCTTTTATAACATACTAGTGAGTAATATAGAATCATGGAGTCCTAAAGATTCTAGTAGGTCATGTAATTTGGTTTCTGTCTCTAGATACAACCATTAATTCATTCCATCCATCCACCCCCAACACCCCTCCCCAGCTGTTTATTGAGTGCCTACTATATTCCAAGCACTTTGAATCATGAGCCAAAAAAAAAAAAAAATAGACAAACCCCATAGTTTCTGTCCTCATGAGAGTTTGTTGGGTGTGGAGTAAAAATATTAATCAAAATCACACAAAGGAAGTCCTGTAGTCTTTAAAAACTGAAAATCATTTTTACTGGTGATGCTACCTAGAAATGAATCAATGCAATATAATTTAGTAATGGAATTATTCACATATTTTTACTTACTGTCTACTGCAAGAAAACATTTAATATATTTAACGTAGGAGTCTATAATTTTCTCATATTTAATAGATGTTATTTTTGTCTTTATTCTTTCCCTTTGTTTTCTTATTTTCAGGAGGGCACAGGGATCTCCTAAATCTGGTGAGTCTAAAAGCGTCTCCTTGGGAACTGCCCCAGGTTTTAGCGCCATTTTGCTGTGGTGAGGGAAGGTCACTGTCGCTTTCCTATCTTTAGACTGTAATGCTCAGTGGCAAATGATCCAGGGTCCGTTCTTGAATGTCAGCATTATGGCGATTCCTTGCCTATGTTCAGTGGCACCTAGAGGCTTGGCACCTGATACCAGGTTAGTAAGTGTTTTTATTGAATCATTGGTACTTTCGTGTAAACCTAAATTTTCTTGCAGAATACCTGCCCCTCCTTACCCCACCTCTTGGCTACCTAGAATATTCTGAAGAGGTATTCTGTCCTTGACTATGTAATATCAGAGATTTTCAGGAATTTGTCATCAGAGTAGGTTCAGAACAGCTGTTAGGCTGGGAAAATGATCATGCTCAGACAGTTGCTTTGATTTTTTAATATCACTGAGGGTAAAATATTCCTTGGATTTTATTGACATGATTCTATTACATTATTTTATAACACTTTGCTTGCTTTATTTACTTAGGTTTACTTATCAGTTGTTGAGAATATTATATTTAATTCTGGTTTCCAATTTTAGAGCAGACATAAATAACTGTAGCATGAAAAGCATGTATTTGTGTATATCTGATACCTTTAATCAAAAGAAACATTTTTGTTTCACTTAATGTGAATAGTGGCACCTGTGAATAAAAATCTACTACCTACATTTCCTATAACATGAGACATTTTATATATTGTTTTATCCATAAGATATAGACATTTCATCTCTTACACATTCTTTTCAGTGGTTGTCCATTATTGGTATGAAAATTTCCTTTTTCTGTAGAGCATAGAAGAAAAGATCATGAATGTTATATAACATAGTCAAATCTAGATTTTCCTTGGAGGTGGAATAAAAGAATGACTAATGTACTTTGGCAATCTGCAACATTATTGTAATGATTAGTTTCAACTTTCCTATAAAATATTTAACTAAAATGATTATGAGTAAAAATTAAGCACATTAAAAATATTGTTCCAGTGTTGTTTATTTTCTGTTGGGAAGAGATGGCATGACAAGTCAGAGAAGCACTGAGCCCTGAGAAGTAAGAGCTCTGGTTCTGTGATCATTTTTTCTTTGTGTGCCTCTGAACAAATCACTTAAGCTTGGGGTCTTCTTTAGCTTCTACATAAAGTGAGTGAATGATGGGTAATCTCCAGTATTCCATAGAGCTCTCCCCTGAGCTTTCATAAGATTTAAACAGCTCCTTTTTGCTGTTATTCTTGGAATAACTCTATATTTCCACTGAAATTGAGCTAGAAGTCACTCACATGTATTTCTGCAAATGACCTTTTAAAGGTGCATACATTTGTGAGTGGCATTTTTGGCACAGAATCACACATGCTACATTTACAGTCTCTTTTATATTGAACCAAACAGCTATGCAAGATTAAAATACTCGGCCATTTAACCGAACATGTGTGGCAGCACTGGTTCATTTCGCGTCATCCACCCAAAGGCCAGTTTGATTTAGTTTCCTGTGTCACTTAGACCGGCCCATAAATAAATATTTAAGTCAACGTTAGATTTTAGAAAGTGTTGAGCTGTTTGTTATACCACTGGTACACATTAACTATTTTATAATGCATATTTAATAAAACATGTGGTTTCACATGTAGAATCTTTAAGTACATTGGATTTTAAATTGCATCTTGATATATGGATAGGGTGCATGATGGTTCATTTTATAAAAAGCCCCAAACTGAAGAGCTTGCTGAGAAGGAAGGCAATTGTTTAATAAAAGCATTTTGAAAGGCTGTGTCATTTAAAAATAACAGCAAAATATGATTTAAGAATTTTAAATAAAATTAATATGATGATGATTTATCTCTCTTGCCTAAAACTTCTAGTAAATGTTATATATTTTAGAAAGAATGATATAGAATCAATTCTGATATAATCTCTTAATAAACTTAATGTCAAATACAAATATTTAATTTCAGGTTAAATAATGGAAGTATGGCTCTTATAATTGCACGGAACACTTCTCGACAGGAATTTATAAAACACCTGAAAAGATACGCCAGTGTTAAAAATCAGGTATGGTAAATTCTTTTTGTTACTTATATACAAAGCTATTAAGCATGGACAGTGTTATGTTGTAAGAATTAACATTAAGTCTTGCCTCATAAGGAGGCTTTATTTTCTTCCAAATACATTAATTTTTTTCAACCTGTACTTTCTCCAAATTTTGAAAAGCATCTACTAGTACTAATTTAGGTTGGCCTTTTTTGAGCTATGGCTTTGTGGTTATATATTTGTCTCTTCTTGGTTTTTTTTTGTGTGCAAAAATAGAAAATTTAGTGTTATATAGAAATTATGAAGTAAATTGAGGTTAAAATTACATACTAGGGATGCTCTTCAGAATGAGAAGTAGTGAACCATCTTTAGGTTGAACTGAATGTTCATATATGTTAACAATGGTAGGGCATATTGAAAACCACCATTTGCGGGGTGACTCATCTTACCTCCCCATCTCTGTGTACAGTCCATGGAAGGCAAAAATTCCATTTCAGGTTCTTTCGAATCTGGACAGTTCTCACTGTCCATGCATTTCTACATTCACACTGACCATCATTTTTGGGAGGGAGTTTAAAACCCTTAAACGTTAGTGTTTCCCCAGGGATTTGTTGGTAGCCTCCTTGTCTTCTCAGGACACTCCCTCCTGGGTGATCACATGGCCCCATTTTGAACTGAATGTTCCCCACTTTCAAGAGTTCTGTCTTCTCTACTGACCTGCAGGACCACTGTGGTTTCCTCTGTGCTGCAGTTACAACGCTCACAGGCATCCTGTGTCCATAGCTGCTGTATTTCCCCCTAACGGCACCCCTTCCATGGTTCCTGACCCAGGTCAATGGCCTCACTCCACCCGTCCTGGAGTTACTCTGACTCCTCTGTCTTCCTCATTCCTCTCAACCCACCCCCCACACAGGTCTGTTTGTTCCCCGCTTAAAGGTTTCTGAAATTGCTCCTTCTCCTTCAAAACTCATTCCTTCTTGCTTCTGATAGCCCTCTCTCTGGTGTTCCTTTTCCCTGCTCTTGTCTTCCAAACTTCCTTCTAAGGGGCTTTTCCTAAAACACATCTGATTTCTCTTCTGCTTAATTCTACAATGTTTCCTCATCGTTATCAGGCTAACAGCTAATTTCCCCAGCATGTGCATGGCCCTCTGTCTCCTGGCCCTTGCCCCTGAGGCCTCACCTCTTTACCATTCTCTGCCAGAATCCCTGTTTCTGTCATTGTGTCAGTTTGCTAGAGCTGCCGTACAAACATTGTAGGCTGGGAGGCTTAAACACAGAAACTCATTTCTTTACAGTTCTGAATGGGAGAAGCCCAGAAGGTGGGGTTTCTCCTGATGCCCCTCTTGGTTTGCAGAAGACTGCCTTCTGGCTGTGTCTGCAATGGTCTTTTCTCTGTGTGTGCACATCCCTGGCCTCTCTCTGCATCCAAGTTTCCTCTTTTTACAGGGACACCAGTCCCATTGGATTAGTGCCCACCCCAATGGCCTCATCTTAACTAATGACATCTGCAGAGTCCCTATTTCCAAAGATGATATAGGAGTTAAGACTTCTAGATACCTTTATGAGGGACACAGTTTAGCCTGTAATAGCCAGTTAGCAATGACTCATTTCAAGCTCATTTTTACAATGAATGACTATGTAGACAATGAATGATTAAGGAGAAATTTTTACAAGTGCACAGTATGAAGGATGTCTGCAAGGCGGTACCCTGAGATGGGAAACCTGATGCAGAGACTTAAGCATTTTTAGAGAACTGCTTGGGGCACTCTAATCAGAACAGCCAATGCCACCATGTAACCCCAGCGTAATCTACTGAATGAAAACCAGTGTATAATACAGTATAAAGTGGGAAATCTACTGGACTGTGTTATTTCTACTATGTAAAATAAGGATGTTTGGAAAAATTTCAGTTTTCTGTCAATTTACTCTGCATCTCTGCTAGAGTAAGTAGGTTATTTTTTCACTAGTTTCCTTAAACAAGAAAAATTGAAATTTGAAGTTTACACTATTCTAAACACAATTATCTTGCAACTTGTGGCCACCTTTAAAGTGGGGATGAAGCAGGCAAACACCTGTGAAACATTTGATTGATTTTTTTTTTGTCTTCAAAGTTTAGGCCTAGGTTCTTCTTAATTAAACTCCAAGTGTAAAACTTACACTAGACTGCTTTATATCAGCTAAACTAGTTGACAAGTTACTAATCAAGTCAGTGGATTGTATAAATCTTTTGTATCAACAGACCAGTATTAAAGATTGTCTTTCATTGGAAATTCTACAATATCATTACTGTATATAATTTCATAGAGATTTACTATTTTGTCATAAAACAAGTTTGGCCAGCTGCTAGATCTAAATGAGATAGGAAAGCCTCAGGAGGGTTCCTTCTTCCAGAGAAACTGGGGAACCCTGGTTATAATTAGTTTCAAAGCGTGCATGTTGATATTTACTTGCAAGGGAGAGCACAGTGAACTTTCTTAATGTGGACTAGCAGTTAGGGAGAAAGGAAGCACCCTGATTATTTGCATTTTTTAGTTGTTGACAGTATTACAGATGTCTCCCATTTTCTCCTTTTTGTCCCATCTGAGACCTTCACCATGCTATTGTCTGTGTCCATTGAAATGCATCTATGTTCTTTGGTCAATTTCTTCCTGTTCCCTTTTACCATCTCCCCTACCGGATCTCTTCTTCTGTTCCATGCATCCGTACTTCTGGACCTATTTTGAGACCATGTGATATTTGTCTTTCTCTAACTGGCTTAGTTTGCTTAGCATACTACTCTCCAGGTCCATCCATGCTGTTGCAAAGGGTAAGAGCTTCTTTTTTATGGCCACATAGTATTCCATTGTATAAATGTAGCACAACTTAAAAAAAAAACTTTATTGTTTTTTTAAATATATTTTATTGATTTTTTACAGAGCGGAAGGGAGAGGGATAGAAAGTCAGAAACATCGATGAGAGAGACATCGATCAGCTGCCTCTTGCACGCCCCCTACCGGGGATGTGCCCGTAGCCAAGGTACATGCCCTTGCCGGAATCGAACCTGGGACCCTTCAGTCCGCAGTCCGACACTCTATCCACTGAGCCAAACCGGTCTCGGCAAAAAAACTTTATTGTTGAAAGTAGTACATTTATATATGTCTGCTTTCTCCCCATTGACCCTTTCTCTCCCACCCCCCACCTTCACCACCCTATTGTCTGTGTCCATGGGTTATGCATATATGCATACAAGTTTGTTGGTTAATCTCATCCTACCCGCGCACCCCTCCCTTCGGAGATTCCACAGTCTGTTCCATGCTTCTATGTCTCTGGATCTATTTCATCAGTTTATGTTGCTCTTTAGATTCCACTTATGAGTGAGATCATGTGATACTTTATCTTTCTCTGACTGGCTATTTCGCTTAGCATAATACTCTCAAGACCCCTCCACGCTGTCTCAAGGGGAAAATGATTCTTCTTTTTTAGTGCAGCAGAGTATTCCATGGTGTAAATGTACCACAGTTTTTTTTATCTATTCATGTACTGATGGGCGTTTCAGTATTCTTAGAATATATTCCCATTAATGGGATTGCTGGATCAAATGGCAGATCCATTTTTAATTTTTTGAGGAACCTCCATAATGGCTATACCAGTCTGCATTCCCATCAGCAGTGTACTAAGGTTCCCTTTTCACCATATCTTTGCCAGCACTTGACGTTTGTTGATGATAGCCACTCTGGCGGGTATGAGGTGGTGATACCCCATCATTTTAATTTGCATCTTTCTGATGATTAGTGATGTTGAACATTTTTTCATATGTCTATTGGCCATCTGTATTTCCTCTTTGGAGAAGTGTCTATTGAGGTCTATTTGTTTTATTTAGTTCAACTTTCCATTCGTTGAGACTTACACTGTTGAAGAAGTAAAAGTTTATCCAAGGAATAAAACAAGTGCACACAGTCTAGAGGAGGATCCACCACATGAAACTGCTTCAGAAAACAGTTTCCCCTGGAATGTAGATGGCGATTTAATGGAAGTTACGTCAGAGGTCCATGTTAAGTAAGTCTAATTATTTCGCTGCCTTCTATGTCCACCAGTAGACACAAAACTACTAGTATAATGGAGGCCTTCTTCCTGTAACTATCAAAGCAAGCAATTGGCTAGATTTTTTTTAAATTAGCAAATCAGGGAAGGATAAATGTCTAATTTTAATAAAGTATGACTTTTATTCATTAATTGTTTAGAGAGTTAACACATTTTCTTTGGTTATAAGTGTACACTGTACAGATAATGCATGTCTACAATTTCCATTTTGAGTTTGAAAAAAAGAGCCAAAAGTTTAAACTTTGTGACACCGAGTAGCAGATTATTACAATTTAATTCATTAGTCTTATACTATAACACTTAGTATTCAGCAGTTCCATGTAATTTACATATCATTAAATTAAGTAACAACAACTGGTGAGCTCTATATACAATTGCCTGCATTTTACAAAAACAATGGAGAATATTAGTTCAGGCTTTATACTAATTCAGTGCTGATTTATTACACATCCTACCCCAGTTTCTCTAGATTTCACCTCTGCCATGAATGTGTATGATTTTGTTGGCTATCATTAGACTTGCACTTGGTATATGTGTGAAAAATAACAGTGATAGGTTGATAATCAATTACACATATTATTTTATTCTTTGCAGATTACACCCAAGACTTATCAATCTTTATGGTGAAAGCATAGAAGAAATGAATGATTCCAAAGTAACATGTAATTGTTTATAACAGAAAAAAAAATGAATGGACATATTTTAAACAGATATCCTAATAGAAAAATATCTTATTTTTTAAAGAAATTAAAACTGCTTGCTTCTTTTGACATTGCTAAAAATTAGCATTGAATATACCAAACATTATTTCAATTCTGGGTGTTTTTTTTTGAATGTCTTTATATCTACTTTTTAACCTAGATAATTTCAAAGTGAAATAATTTACATTCTTTCATTTTTCAGGATTTGAGTCCATCAATTCTGATGTTAAATATCCTGTAGTCTGGCACTAATGAACAGACCACAGAGTTCATGTAAGAATGCCCTGATTTTTCTAATGAAGTACCTGTCCAGTGAGGTTAAATTTCAAAATTATACAACTCAATCTAACCAGAATTAGAACTACTAGTATTACTTTTCAAAACTTCTTTAATAACTAAACTTTCCCCCAAAAGACATCCTCCGATTTTTAAGTTGTTATGGTGCTAATTTTGTGAATATTCTCTGCAAGTTGAAAACTCAAGTTGATTTTACTTCAAAGTGGTAGGGCTTTAAAATTCATAGTTTATTAAATTTTATTTTAAACTATGCAAAATATCTAACTGGGTAGAATCTGGCCTGTGCTCCCCTTCTTGCTCCTGATAGTCATGTGTTCTGGCCATTATTACATTGTTTTCAATAGCACCTGAAGTGCTGTCATTTCTGAATAGGAAAAAACAAAATTTAAATTTCCTCGGGGATCATCCTTGAGAAAGAAACTCTAAATTTAGGCTTCATTTTCCACCAGTGATTCCAGACATTCTCCTGAATAGCTTCTATTAAAAAATATAATTTAAATATTATAAATGTAATTAGATTGTATTGGCACACAGAGTTCACAGGAGGTTTCATGTTCGTGCATCTGTGTGCATTCTACCTATCACAGACTGTAGGGCTGGGATGGATAACTTACACAGCAATTAGGTAGGCTGAGGAAGATGGCTTTTGGGGACTTCCTATAAATATTTCCTGTGGAATATTTTCCATAATAGTAAAGACTGACCTCTAATTTATCTATTGGATCACATCTTGGAACAGATTTTCAAAATTTGAACACAGTCTTTTATATTTAAAGACAGATGTAGCCCAGTTCAGATGAAATTATATTCTAAGATCAGCATCTAGTTCATATGTATGAACATATGTATGAATAAATAAAAGAAAAGATTATCTTTAAATGCCTTAAAAATTGAAAATATAAATTATATAATTATAAAAAGGAATCTAAGATAACCAGTAAAAATTTAAAATGTTTCACTGATCACTAAAACATATACCATGGAAATTTTGATGTTATATTCACTGGATATAAAGTAAATCTGTTTTAAAATTATAAATTATGTTTCCCCAATTCCACGCAGAAGAGGCTGATCTTATAAGCATTTAACACTTACATATGAATAGAAAAGAGTAATATCCAGTTACTATTTACAGAGTATCAGCATATTTCTCCTTAATCACTGTTTTTACAGAGCTTTGATTTTAAAAAATTATTTGTGAGGTACAGTTTTCATATTTTACAAATACCAGTTAAAGTGCAATATTGACAATCTGTTTCAGAATATAAATTAGAATTTTAAGTAGTATTTTTTTGTAAATAAGAAAATTGACTAATGATAGATTTTTAAAATTTACTCTGGGGTATCCTTGAAAAAATTGTTACAGGATAGACTTACGGATTTATATCTATGTGAACATGTGTTTATATTTCAGTTATATACATACAGAAAGAAGAAATCCATAGTTGTATAAACAACAATTACCCAGAAGTCATCCTATTAAGCTCAAACTAGTGTATAAAAGTTCAGTCTGAAGTTTGCTCTTCAGGCCCATTAATCTTAGACTGCTGAATGGTTGTTGATCAAAGCCCATGGCATAGGAAATGTATTACTAGTAAAGGGCTTAAAGGTAAAACGCTTTCTTTAAAAATATTTAGCAGATTTTTTCCAAAGAGCTATTTCACTCATTAGGAAACAGCTATGAAAATTTTTGAATATTTTAAAAAACATTTTTAAAAGAACATAATTCAAACAAGTTTCAAAGATTAGGAATTTGTTTTGCTGGAGCAAGCACATATGTTGTAGTCCAAGATTTCTTCAATCAAGTTTATGATTTAATTCAGATGCACTTTTATTTCTGACTATCTTCTAGGGATTATCTTAAATGTAATGTTTTAGTGTTTTCTATCCATTTAATAACTGAAACAAGACCTTTTTCATTTGCCTTAAGACATAGTATGTCACAAGGATAAAAAGTAGATAAAAGAACTCTGGGCAAAGCAAAGTTCATGGTTTCTTGTAAACAATGTCTTAAATTCTTTATTATATACCTGAGTCTTGATTTTCTCAATTTAAAAGAAGTCTTTAATCAGAATCATCATTGCTTTTACTGTTAATGTAATTCCAACTGTCTCTTCTGTTTTCTTCTTGTAGGATGGATTTATACTGTCTTTTAAAGAAGCCAGCCTGAAAAAAAAATCATTGTATAATGATTAGTGTGCAGTTATTACACTCATATAAAATATCTAGACAATCAATGGCAATTTAACACCGGTGATACTTTCTATGACTTTAAGTAAAACAATGTATAACAAAACCAAATTTTTCATAGGCTAATTAATAATTGACACCATTTGAGGATCTGCTACAGTTCTTAAACTGTGTCCTATGTAGTCAGTAAAAGTTAGTTTGGAAAATATTGGATTAAAGAGCAATTACTGCAGGACTTACTAATGCATGTGTAAAATTGACATTCAACATAATGTGCGGTGTTTCTCATGTTTTTTTTGAAAATGAGTTATCTTTAAAGAAGGCATATTTTTCTAGAACTCTGATAAGGAAGTTAAGAGGAATATGGTGAAATCAGTGCTGTATATTCACTTGGGAGGTACAAATTGGCTTTAAGAAAGTCCAGGGTGGAATTACCCAATGTGACACAGAGATAGGAAGCAGGAGAGAGAAAAAAGAAAGCCCGGGTGGCGTTTTGAGTGGGTAAACATTGGTAATTATTAAAGAAAGGCTTACCTTCCACATAACATATGAAATCAACAAAAGTAAAATAAGTCCAAGTATCAAGCTACTTGAAATAATTGCTAAGGTCAAATGACGTGAGGGTCTTTGATGATGTAGCCCTTCGAGCCAAACCTGCATATTAACCAAAATAAAGAACCACCAGTTTAAAAGTTTGCTATTTCCTTTGTAGCCCCCCTTCCCCCTCCCCCCATGATCCCCAATAGCATTTAGAACAACCCATTCCATCCTCTTGCTGGTTCGAATATAACCATAGGAAATGCTGGTAACTGATCAGCAGAAACAGTAAGTGCAATAGATTTTTTCTGTAGTTTTTCCTCCAATCCATCCTAAACTCCTTAAAAAGCCATCATTCCCTCTTTCCAGGTGTGGAAAATACCAACTCTCAGGAAAGTATTTCAAGCCCTCCATGATCTAGTAAAAAACCTATTTTCCTGATTAAACACCCTAGCAATACTATTTTTCCTACAGTCTTAATGGTTAGCTTACGTGTGCAACATTGGCATCCTTGTTTAGTTCAATAATTTTTGGATGTGGCTCTGGAAAAGCTGTCGCTCTTATTTCAAACTTGAGTGCTGAAGTCTCATCCTGTTTAATAAATGAAAGATCTCTATTGATTCATAGTTTTATTTCATGAAGACATATTAACAGAACTAATTTCTCATGATCCTTGCCTACTATCTAGAAGTTTTCATAATTAATCTTCCCCAATTTACTTCACCATTTGTAATTAATTGCAATGCTTCCTTTGATTCTAAAGGCATTGGTATTAATTTCTAAGGCATCATTTTATTGAAATTATTTTATTCAGCATAGCCACTTTGCAGATAACTTGATTTAAATATGTGTTAGTTTGTAGTGTATTTCCCCCTAGATATTGAATTTTTAACCCCAAAATAAAATGAGTTTTAGGAAAGGTTTATCAAGTGAAGAAAGTTTTATTTGGGCTTTATTTTATTTCTTTCTAAGTTGTGTTGTCATCTTTCCACTCTACCTAATACTGTAATGGAAAAATCTGGTACAAATAAGTTATAGCATTCAGATATCAAATCAGTAAGTTGATGAACTCAGAGCTTTACTATTTAATGCAGAGACTTATAAGTGAGAATCCCCAGACACTAAGGACTTTTGAAATTGTATGCAAAATTGAGGTGTTTTAAGTGTGTGCATTCATTGGGGAAGATGATAGTATATCTTGAAGGTCTTAAAAGTTTTTTTTGTTATTGTGTTTTAAATAAATTTTACTTCTTAGCTTTACTCAATATTAGATTTTAAGCATAATTTAAAATAGTTTGGAAAGAACTTTAAGGTTATACAAAATGTTAAGATAGTCAATTTCTTTGATTTAATCGAGGTCTATAAATAGTTGAACATACTTCCTAAAATAAACATCTTAATTATCTATTTAATTACTAAAAACAATGTCATTTACACAATGGATTCAGCTAAAGTAAAAGGGGAGAGATTAACCAAAGGACTTGGATTCATGCATATAAGCATAACCAATGGACACAGACACCAGGGAGATGACAATGAGGAGGTAAGGATACATATGTAATACCTTCATCAATAAAAAAAAAATAATTGAAACAGTTAAGTTTTACTCTAAATTTTATTTGTATTAATACCTTCTTAATTTGTTGAATACTTCCCTACATACCATCCCACTTAGGTATCGTTTGCAGATTCTGTATGGACTTACCATTTCTAAGAGGGATGGCCGGCCTTCCAGCTGAATGTGAACACTGGCTTCTTTCTTACTTTCCATTTTCCCAAAATTGCATAAGAAATTCAAACAATGTGGATCAGCTTTTGTGCAGTACTTGAAAGAATATCAAAAAAGCTACATTATTCAACTTTTTTTTTAGAAGATGGCTAAAATAATTTACATGGAATTAAAGATCTGTTTTTGCTAGTGGCATTTAAAAAATATTACTTTAAACAATTTAAACAAATGTTTGTTATATAAAATAAAGTATTTGAACTGGAACATGTGTTCTTATGAACCTAACCGTCTGGGATAGATGTTAAAAAGAAAGACTCCTAATCAGAATTTTGCCAAGTTGGATTTTCTCTGTTTGTTGTAAAAATTGAGTAATTTGAATGCTAAGATCGCTCCTTGTTTTTTTGTTTTTCCATAAATTCACTAATCTGAAGAGTCCAAGTTCTTCTGGTAGCCTTTGTGAAACGAGGTCAGGAGGGCGTGGAGAAATGCCTGGCTGGCACAGAATGGGCATTTGTCAGACAAATAATTAAAATGTACACAGTTAACCCTGGGTCTGTCTCAAATGTCCAATCATGTCTGTTCCTCACTTGCACGAATATTACTTGTTTCTCTCCCAACTGAAGCTCAAACCCATTGATTTTAAGCGTTTCAGTTCTGTATGTGGGAAAACAAAAAACAATGAAAAACTGAAACTTACCAATAGCCTCTTATCAGTCCTCGAAAAGAATTTATATATGTCTCTTAGGGCCTCCATTGCATCTTTTTTCTTTTCTGATGTGCACATTCTTTGATAATTTTTAAAATGGCATTCTCCAGAACTGGTCTATAAAAGATAGGAAGCAAAAAAAATGTTATAATTCAATATTGGAAAGAATGAAAGCTACACAGTTTTAAAAGTTCAATAAAATGAACTTCCAATTGCTTGATTACCTTTTCTAAAAATATCAAGTACTTCTGAAAATGTGAAAATATTTTTGACAGATTTATTTGGGAGAGATTAAATCTCTGCAGCAAAAACACAAACTTGGAAATATTTTAGAGGGTTAGATATAGGCCCTAAACTAATCAAATGGCCTTAACCCTACAGAAATTAGGGCAATGTGAAAAATGGGCACTTGAACATTAGCATGAAATTCAACATACCTCGGGCTTTTAGATACCATGTCCTACTATCTAAATTTGGAATTCAAGTAAGATTTTAAAAGGCTGAAATACTAATTTTGTTCTCCAACAGTGACCTCAAGTTTTATGGCAAATCCTATCAATCAAATTACTTCCTCAGGTCCATATCACAAAGAAAATGTACTGAAATAGAGCATAACTCTGTTATTGTATATGTCAAATGCAGAGGTTTGAATGCAATGTATAATATTCAAGGTGTACTCAATGAAGGCAGGGTGAATTTACAGCTAAGAGTAAGTGTGATTGAAGGTAACAGACATTGCAATTTCAGCAGTATTACTTACAATAAAGGAAGGAACAGATTTTTTACCTGGACATCCAAAATGTTGAACAATTTATCAGTTTGGGGGATAAAAGAATTTGGGACCATTATTTCCACACTAATATTTGGAGCCATGCTAGGGCCAGTGTTGATAACCTGTTAAGAAGGGGAAAAATAAACTTTTAAATGTTTTCATAAATGTTACGTACAGATATAAATGAGCTCTTAGGTGAGCCCACCTGTATCATGAAACCCTTTTAGTGGTGGAGATTTGTAGTTGGCAGCAAAACCGCAAAGGGAGACAGAATGTTGACAGTGAGAACTGAGTAAATTTGCTAAGAATTACAACCTTTAGTCTTTACTCCCATCTTTCTCCTTTTGCTATTAATTAGCCCAGAATGTCCAGGCAGGTGTTCTATTTAGTCTAAAGAAAGAGACATCAACAATGTACATGTGTATAGCACATTCTGTATCTAAAAAGCCATGACCAATTGGTCCTCATCACTATCCTATCAGATGGGGTAACATTTAATTATTTGCCAGCTCAAAAAAAAAATGCTAAGAGGTGTTAGTCAACGATGTGCCCAATATAAAAATGACAAGAATTGGGACAAAACCCAGGTATTCTCATTTAAATCCTATGATGTTTTCACAAACCACTCTGTGCAGAAAGGATGTCAGCAGTAAGTGAATTAAATATATTTTAATTCAGGATCATTAGTGTTGATACACTCAGAAAAATCACAAAGGGGTAGGTTATTTGGTTTTAGAAAAAGTTCAATAGATTTTTAAAGAAGAATGCATAAGGGAGTGATAGTTCATTATTGCTGGTAAATTTGGGGATTGCAGATCCCTGTAAAAGAAAATTGGGCCAAAATATTGCCTCTTGAGAACTTCAGTATAAAACCAACACAAAGTCAGAAATGAGATGTTCCACAATACCTAAATGAAATAGCATGACTCACACAGACTTGGAATACTTTTTTGAATGCATATGATATAAATGAAGAAAGTGTCCCTGATTTGGGACATATGGTAATTACTCAGCCATGCAAGCAGGGGGCAGTTTCAAAGGCAGTGCCCAGACCTTTAGACAAGTCTTCCTGATGCCTGCAAATGATCATTCTAACGTATAAGACCTTACATCCTTGTTTGCCGCATAACATTTGGACCTCCAAGAGTTCATTCATCCTTACTCAGACTCACCAAATCTACAGGACCTCAAAATAGAGGGCTACATTTTTTTCAATACTGCTGTATACTAGCATAACGAAAACTTGATTGCACATACACACAATAGGACTTCAAGGTCATTCTTCTTCCACAGATCTGGGGCAGGGCCCAGGAGTGTGTACTTTGGACAAGCACTCCAAGTGATTCTGATATACATTTTGAAAAGCACTGCCTTACAAACTATCAAAATGTACCAAAACCCAGACTCACACCCCATAGATTGTTATATAGCTCTAAAAATATTTGACCAGTACACTTTTGGTTCAAAAAATATTTTTGTGGACATTATCTCCAATTACTTACTAATCATCAACATCCATGATGTACCCCCCCAAAAAATCAGTTGATAGTAAATAAACATTTTTAAGTTGTCTTTATATTAGTATACTAATATTCTAGATAATGACACTATATTTTATGGAATAACTGATACATGCTACAGGTAACCTATCTATGGCCTGAAAGGCAGACCAAGCAGACCTTAAACAGAGCTGACTTTACTTGGTAATTTTAGGGCTTTTAAATGCTTCAACCAGATGAGAGTTCACTGATTTGCACCTAAACATGCCTTCCCTTGGCCTATCCTGTTGTTTCCTAGGCACCTCTAGCAGATTCTCTTCCTCCCATAACGTTGCTAGCTTCAAATGTGACCTCTGTTCCTACTAGCTTATTCCCACCGGCATGGGGAGGAGATGTGGGGCTGAGTAAGAGGGACAAGAACAGTGGGAGGAAAGGGCATGGGTACCCTTATCCTAACCAAACCGTGCCGGCCCAAGGCTGAGGGACATCACAGGGATACGATATCTTCCCGAGCAATGCACCAGTCACATTCTTTCAGCCCATTACAAATATCAACACAGCCAAGTTTTCTTACATGGAATGTGAGGTTCATTTTCTCTGTCATGCACGTTTCGGGCTCATGGTCCTCCTTTGATCCATACACAAGTGAAGTTGGATTTATAAACCTGATAGAAACAAATCCAAATTTAGTGTGTTCTTCAGTGTTACAGTCTTATTTATGAAATATATATAGGATGCATACCAGGTGCCAGGCTGTGCTAGGAGGCCAATATTCATAAGACACACGGCCCCACTCGAGATTTGTGCAGCCTACTTGAACTTGGTTAACGGTCTTTCTTTTGATGAGGTGTCATTAACAGTCTTTCTATACAGTTGGGATTATAGCTTGTCTCTTAAATATGCTATAATTTAGACAATAGGCACTTTCTTTTTTAAAAAATATATTTTATTGATTTTTCACAGAGAGGAAGAGAGAGGGATAGAAAGTCAAACATCGATGAGAGAGAAACATCGATCAGCTGCCTCTTGCACACCCCCTGCTGGGGATGTGCCCGCAGCCACTGTACATGCCCTTGACCGGAATCGAACCTGGGACCCTTCAGTCCGCAGGCTGACGCTCTATCCACTGAGCCAAACCAGCTTCGGCGACAATAGGCACTTTCTTAAGCACAAATACTTTTGGTTTCTTGGTAAGATAAAATGTAATGAAATTAGAAAGTCATGTGCTCTGACTTGGGTGACAATATCTCTTTCCAACACTGTATGGCTCATTCTACTGATTTATATAAATCTGGCAAATATGATATAAGTTCTTAGCTTTTCCCTATGACTTCAATATACTCCTATACTTCAATCTACCTTACATATTTTTGAGTTATTTCTTCCCATCTCCTAATTCCTGCTGGCTATTCGTAATGAACCCAGATCTGGTGAACAATTCAAGCACCAATAAGTATGGTAAAATTTTTGTTAGAACACAAAGCTGTTCCTCTTTTACTTGTGATGATACGTATGTATGGTCAGTAGTGAGCTTTAAGAAATACTTTTCTAGGGAAATCCTGACTCCACAAGTTGCTTATATTTGGCAACAGATATGAGGCAATGCAAATTAGGTTCCCATTACACAGGAAAAAATGAGAAATATTCAAATGTAGAGTAGGCAGTGTAATAGCTGCATAATAGTCCTTGCTCAAAATAATAAGATGTGGATAATGAAAAAAAAAAAGGGAGAACGCTCATTATAGGAAAATGAAGGAGGGCAGGCAAGACAACATTCAAAACCAAGAAACACACAATTGCTTTTCTTTGCTTCCCACTGATTTTCTGGGTCCTCATCTTCCTCAAACAGCTGCCTGTATTTCCCTGCTTTTTATATCTCACAAACCTGTTACTCCATTTCATCAGTTTCGGACACTGATATGTTTATTTTTATACAATTCTATGCCATCTTATGGGTGGCTAAAAGTTATTGGGGATAGTTTATATTTAGAGCAACAAGAAAAACTCGTCCATTCTGTATTTATCTTCAATTGCTTTAAGATGTATTTTTAAACAAAGATTAGTAGCTTAAATAATTTACAATAAAATTATTAAAGGTTTTTTTTAAGGAATCTGTTTTTAAAAAATACATTTTAGTGATTTTTTTACAGAGAGGATGGGAGAGCGATAGGAAGTCAGAAACATTGATGAGAAACATCCATCAGCTGCCTCTTGCACACCCCCTACTGGGGATGTGCCCGCAACCAAGGTACATGCCCTTGACTGTAATTGAACCTGGGACCCTTCAGTCTGCAGGCCAACGCTCTATCCACTGAGCCAAACTGGTTTTGGCTAAAGGTTTTTTTTAATACTCCTTTCATGAAGAATGCTCAATTCTTCATATATGTCTTTCTTACATCACAGTCAGAACCACATTAACAATTACTAAAATTATGAGAAATAAGCGACTACTGACTCTTGAGCTGTGGGTGAGGATCTCTGTGATTCATAGTTATAAAGAGCAGAAGAAAGCTGCTGACAGCTCTGTCCCGTGCAGGTTATCTCGAGAGTGGTCACTTGCTCAAGCTTGTGATTCTTGAAACTTCACACTTGCCACAGCCACTGAATGTGATCAAGCAAACTGTGCACTGCTCAACGCCCAGGGGTGTGGCCTGGCCTGCGCTGGGTACCTCAAAACCTGGCCCATGCAAAGCTCTTCCAGTAAGAAATCCCCCCATCTGAGCACTAGTGTGATGTGGTCTCAGTGACACTTATATGATGGGTAAAGTAATGAACAGCTGGGCAATGGACTACAATGCTGCGGTAATTGTTGAGACAAACAGCATTGGATCTTTAAGAAGTCTTTTAAATATGGTTTAGACCCGTGGTCGGCAAACTGTGGCTCGTGAGCCACATGCGGCTCTTTGGCCCCTTGAGTGTGGCTCTTCCACAAAATACCACCGCCTGGGTGAGTCTATTTTGAAGAAGTGGCATTGAAGAAGTTTGAAAAAATATGGCTCTCAAAAGAAATTTCAGTTGTACTGTTGATATTTGGCTCTGTTGATAATGAGTTTGCCGACCACTAGTTTAGACTAATAATGGACGCAGCAACGAGATTTAATTCAGCTCTCCTCTCTAGAGGAGGCCTCAGTGTCTACTTACCCGTGCGCAGCGAGCATGACTTCATACCTCAGAGGTACAGCTAACGTCACTTTGTTACGCTTTAGGTGGTCCATCTCCCCTTGGTTTTGGCTTCGAAAACGAACAGAAAATGCCCTGTTAGAAGGCGTTGACACAAAGACCACCTCCAGCGAGAGCTAGTGATATGCCATGTGTACCTTATAAACTTGGAGGTGGGTTTAAATAGTGCTTTTGGGGAGCGGGGATAAAAAATGTGACAGACATTTTTATGACAGGGTTGGCAGCAGTTTGCTTTCATTATTCACACTGTTATTTCCTCCTGTGCTGGTTAAAAGTTTGTGTCTTACGTGCCGTCAGAGAAGTTTTCTCCTGCAGACAATGGGACACAACTCCATGGTTTCCCTAAGGTCCCCTCCTGAAAGTGCCAGGGGTATATTTCCTCCCGCAACATTGTTTCGCACAGTGAACCTACCAAGAGGCAAGCACTGTGATGCCGAGGTCCTCTTCTGCTCTGCTCAGGGAGCTCGCATCCAGCAGAAAGCTCACATCTACCTGCACACACAGAGAAGGAAGATGCATTTAAAAAACATATTTACCACCTGAACTTTAATTTTTGTTAATAGTTTATACAGCTGGGCATTCCTCAGGGTATAAACTATGTTCCAGAAACACAGGCTACCCCTCATGCACACAGCGAGCTACAAGGAAGCTGTTGGGTTTGTGGCAACTTGAAAGCACCAGCAATTCCACAAGGGACATCCAGAGACAAAGCCCCCTCTGCAAAGACAGGCAGGTCCAGAGGTACAGAATCAGAGATGCCTTAACAACTTAAGGGGGGACTCTTGCCAGAAACACGTTTCTGTACAGCAGAGGCAACATGCCTGGCAGATAGGACCACCTGAGGCAGGATGGGAGGAGGAGTGGGGAGGGGTAACACAGGGGAGCAGAATTCTGTTCGACACATTCACGTGGCCCCCTCAACCCCCCAGCCTCAAAGGTCTCAAGCCCAGTTGGTTTTGGTTTTATCACTTAGCTATTTACCTTAAGCAAATAATAATAATTATATATTTGTATGCAATATAAATATAAAAAATAGAAACATTTTGTATTAAAAATTATAAGTGCTAAATGCTTACCCTTGAGAGATGATCTACAAATATATAACCAACATTACAGTCAATTTTTACTATGCCAGAGCTGTCTGTTACGTCACAGTTCATTTGCTTCTCTTCCTAAATAAACAAAATCAGTCAGTTTAGGTAAAAAAGGGAAGAAGAAACTTGTAACTCATATTTAAGGATGGCTTTTGAAAAAACATCCCCAAAGAATTTAGTTTCCTAGATAACTATTTTGGGAATAAACAAAATGTAATCAAATGATATAATACGTACATATGTGTCTAGGTTTATTTTAACATTCATGTAAATTCTCCACAGAATAATTCCTAGACTTTAGGGTTTCATCCAGGCCTTTAATCAAGGCCTAATTCCCTGTAGGCAAGGAACTCATAAGGTCTGTGTTTCACACATCCCTTTTCTGTGGGGATGTGAGAATGTGTTTAAGGTATATAACTGCAATAACTGTAATCATAATAATATAAATAAATAAACACATATACATATCCCAGTATTTCAAGGAGATATACAACTCTGTATATATTTGTACAGATATGTATTTCCCTGAATATTTGTGTTTTCCCTCTTACTCGTGCAGACAGGCTCTTAATGCTGTAGAGAAAGAGGGAGGACCAACATTGCTTGTGTAGGAATCCAACCAAGAGCAGCAACATCAAGCACCAGGAAGATGTACTAGTGAGAAAAACAATGGCACCCAAGCAGCTTGCTTGGATAACTAGCAACTGTTTCTTGGAACTAGGAGGCTGACTTTTTTTTTTTAATCTCAGATTCCAAGGAACTTGTCATTTGATCAGGGGCATGAGAAAGTCTTAAAGTTTCTGGAAGCCAAAGGGATGTCTAAAGAACTGTCAGATATTTAGACCTCAGATTGATGTAGTGAATTATGCCATTTATATCTTTAAAAAAACTAAGTGAAATATCATGTAGTATCATGATATTGTGGTTTTCAATACTTACCAGATCTAAAATCTTAATGAGGTAAAGACCAGTGGGTAGTTTAATATGTAGAGTTGTTTCATATGCATCATCTCCAGCATTAAACAAGGACACATTCAACATTAATGTCTTCATACTTCCAACAGCAAGATAGGTTTTATTTTCATGTGGCCTAAAAATTAAGTAACATTATTTAGTTCCAATTTGGATATAAAAATCCCATTTCTTCATTTATTTATCCCAAACATAAAATATTAATTTGAAAAAATAATCTGAGGGAAATGACATGTAAGTAGATGCAAATCTATTTTTAAAAGAACTCAATTTCCCTTAGTTCAAATAAATTTGGTCAGGTATTATTGGTGAAAAGCTTTTTAATTAGTTACAATTAAATCAGCCTGCTTTCTGTTAAACTTTTTTTGCATTCATTGGTTATTTTTTAATCTTTTAAAAATACATTTTATTGATTTTTTAGAGAAGGAAGAGGGATAGACCATTAGAAACATCAATGAGAGAGAAACATGGATCAGCTGCCTCCTATACACTGCCCACTGGGGATGTGCCTGCAAGTAGGGTACAAATCCTTGACTGGAATCAAACCTGGGATCCTTCAGTCCACAGGCAGATGCTCTATCCACTAAGCCAAACCAATCAGGGCTTAAATAAATCTTTATTGTTGAAAGTATTACATATGTCCCTCTTCCACCTCCTTTATCCCCCCCTCCCCATTGACTTTCTCCAGCCCACCCTGCCCCCACCTTCTTGATCCTATTATCTGTGTCCATGGGTTTGGGATATACACATACAAAGTCTTTGGTTGGTAACTTCCTACCCATCCACCCTCCCCTGTCTTCCCTCTGAGATTCCTCACTCTGAAATACTTCTTTTTGGCTTAACTCCTTGGTTCTATAATTTTAACATTTTCCAACATATTTCTAAAAGCAAAGTATATTTTCCTATCTTTCTTTACTCTTGAATAGAACTGAATTAGCTGCTTCCCAAACCAAAGTGGGGATCGGGGGAGAAAAGGAGAACAGAGGATTTTCACAAAAATACAACTGGTCACCTCTATGGATAACGAGACCAAATTAACAGACTTGCAGAAGCGCTTCACTGTGCTGTGAACTGGAAAGAGAAGACTGTCACTCCAGACACATGAGTGAGATCAACTTCTGGCTCTGGCCCCCATTCTTCTGGAGGGGTGGTATAATTAACATTTTTAAGCCTTAATCACTTCACCTATAATAATAACTATTATTCATTGAAAATTTAGGTCATAGGATCCTCAGAACAACATGTTTATATATGAGGAACTGGAGGCTTAAGAAACTTACTCAAGTTCTCTCACAGCTAAAAAGTTTTAAAGTTTCATAGCAAATGCAAATATCTTCACCTACACAGTCCATTCTCTTTACCAATGAGAGACTGAGAAGAGCTGAATGTTAAAGAAGATTTTGCTACACTGAGATTCTATAATCTTCTCTTAAAGGCAGATATTCCTAGGTATCCAAGAATTTAGAAATAGTAGTTCAACCAGAGAAGGGTGTGACCCAAAGCAAAAGACCGGATGAGAATAATCATAACTACACAGAGGTAAAACATTCACTTAGCACTTTAAAGTTTAGAAAGTTTCCTTAAGAAAGTAAGCATCTTTTATACAACACTCATGTGATCTGTACACCACATGCACAACTACTCAATTGACCAAGAAATTAATGGCAGCATCAGTATTAATGTGTATAGTTTTGAGTGGATTATTAATTTCCATGAACTTCAGAATGAAAACAAAATTATAATTCGGGGCACATTTCTCCACTTTTTTACCTTTAGGATAACTTTAAGAAATAGAACTATTTACTTAATATCTACTAGTAAAAGGCCTTCCCCTCTTATCTTGATTTTTCCTGTTTTAAACTTATTCATCAAGGTAGAACATACACATAGCAAAATGCACATACTCCAACTGTGTAGCCCAATGAATTTTTACAAACTAAACACACATGAAACCAGCACCCAGATCAAGAGAAAGGTATTACCAGCACCACAGAAATCAGCACTTCCCTCCAGTTACTTCCCTGACAGATTGCCTTGCTTTTACCAGTACAGACTGGCTTTGCCCACTTTTATATTTCATATCAGTGAATTCATAAAGCATGTAATTTTTCTTTACTCAAAATTTAAATAATCAGGCCTTCTTTACTTAAAATTTTGTTTGTAAAGTTAATCTACACTGATTTATGAATTGTTTATTCATAAATTGTTTATTCTCATTGAGATATATATATATATATATATATTCCATTTTGTAAATATACAACATTTTACTTATCCATTTACAATCTATTCATCCAACTATCTGGCAATTTCTAGTTTGGCTCTATTATAGTCTCTTGGTGAACATATCTATATAATTTTGTTGGGTCTCTCTATCTAAGAGCAGACCCTTATGGTTTTGTAACCCAGAATTAATTCCTTAAAATGCTACATCTTGGATTATTTTAACAACCAGCTTAAATTATATTAACTGTATTTAAATAACAAAATATACCATAAGGAACCATATTTAAGTAACCAAAAATAAAGATATACTACAGAACTGTCATATAAAAAGCAAACATACTAGAGTAGGTGTTCAAAAACTGCTGCCAGAAGGCTTCGTTCAGACCTCGGCCTAGTTTTGTAAATAGCGGCTTCATAGAACACAGCCATGCTCGTTCATCTGTGGCAGCTTTTACACTACGGATGCCAGTGGAGTTGAGAGCTAAGAGAGATCTCCGTCCCACAAAGTCTAAAACAGCCAATATCTGTCCCTCTATGGGAAAAGTTTGCCAACTTCTGCCATAGAGCAATCTGATGGGCAAGTAGAATTAATTTCAAAATAAGCATATTATCTAATTAAAGAGAAACATGCAAATTAACCATCACTCTGCTACACCCACAGCCAATCAGAGTGACTATGCAAATTAACACAACAAAGACGGAGGTTAATTTGCATATGCAGGCGCAGAGTGGTGTGAAGCCTGCTTTGGGGGGAAGCGGGGGGGAGAGGGAGCTACTAGAGTGGTACTCCAGACAGAAGCAAGGACTTGCTGGCTCCCAGGCAGCTGGGGAGCGGGGACTTGCTGGCTCCCCTGGCTTCACTCCCAGCCGCCTATTCTTGCACGAATATCATGCAACAGGCCTCGAGTACAAAATAATATTACTGTATTTAAAATCTATTGTGTGTTCCTCTGACAACCACAGAGGCTCATTTCAAACAGCCTGGGGTACAGCATTAGAGAAAAGTACTCCCTATGCCCCAAAGCTCCTTGGCTGGTACTGGAGACATCAAGGGGAAAGGAGTGAAGAACGTGCCCATACGCAGCCTCTCCAGCTCTGGACCCCTGGAAAGATTTGCTATAACTAGCAAAGCAGCCATTCTAAACCTTTTCAGGGTGGAACAATTTGACTCAGCGATGGTGTGTTTTAGTGAGCAGCGTGATTCACCCATTCCTGTGTTGTAAACTGTGTTACATAAGCACGCATCTGCTTGGCGGCACCGTGTTAACTGGCAGAGAAGAAATGTGCAGGAACACGGCCATCCTGCATTCCCCCTACTGCTCTCTAATCATGTTACCACGGAAGGAGCCCAAGACGTTCTAAAAGTGAACTTCAGCTTGACATTAAAGTTTAATTAAGACTTGAAGAAGAGCTGCCTAGAAATAGACATTTGTAAAATATTCTGGCATGTAACCAAAGCATTAGTCACTGAACACCTTTGGGAAAGGAGTTGGCACTTAGACAAGCAACAGAAGGTGAAAGCATTGCATAAACAGCCAGGTTCCCAGACAACAGCAAATTAAAGAGAAACACAATGTTCACATTTCAGCAGCCAGACTCCTGGTTTAGTTTCCATTTTTAAGCTATTTTGTCACACCATCATAATTATGATTCTACTCTTTTTGTTAAAATATACATCGTTTTGTATCTTGATTCGTTAACAAGGTGCCGTTGGAATGATACCCACCAGCTTTGTATGGAGACATAATAATAAAGGGCCAGGTGCACATCTGGAAGTGCGACAAAGCTGCACCAGAGCTCTCTCCAGAAATCAGAGTTCATTTTTCATTAAAACATGCATAATGCAGACTTGAAATTTACAAAACAGCCTAGAATCCATGGAATTTAAACAAATCAAGGCACTGTGTACATACAGAATCACAACTTAATAAGTGAGAGAGGAAAGATAGAAAATTGATGTATGTTAGCACCAATGCACTATGTTTTTCTTGAATGAATGAATGAATGAATGAATGAATGACGTCGTTTTATTTTGCAAGAAATGCTCCCCAAGTCTTAGTACAATGAATCTACTTTGCCTAGATAACACAAATTAGTGCTGTCCTGGCTAGCTTTTTTTTTTTTAAGATGGTGGGATAAAGTATAATGTAAGCTGATATGTACCTGTGTCAAGATGCACGAGTCACTTATTTGACAACATGTAGCCTGCTGCAGGTGGCTTGCGGGTTCAAGTAAAGATAACTTTTCTTTAAATTTTACTACTGACTTCAGGGGGAAAAATACTGGAAAATTCTTGTTTACTGGAATACATCAGTTACCCAACATTTAAGAAGATTTTACTGAATAAAGGCAAACTCACTGAAGTCTAGAGGAGTACAGCAGGCTGCACTGGATTAGAAGACTGAACTAGGAAACGGCATGTTTTCGTGTACAAGGCAGATAATTCATCTTCCCCAACCTCTGTGAGGCACACCGGGGTGGGCAAAAGCAGGCTTACAGTTGTGCGTACATGAAACACTGAGTTAATAAAGCTATTGTGATAGTCATATCCTGCATGCCTTTTCCCATACAAACACCTGTAAGCCTTTTGCCCACCCTGTATATTCCTACTATCTCCATTTCAAAAAGGAACACGTTCGTTAGACTAGCTCTTTCAGGGGCTAACAGCATCGTGGCTGACGTTGACAGTTGTCTGCTGTCTGGTCCACAGATTGCCCTTTTTAGCTGTTAACAGACCCAGCATTGGGCAGCACTCCCTTGATGCTACAAATGACAAGCCCCTCGTTCACCTTCAGGGGATGAATTACAGCGCACTAATCTGATCACAATGACTCCATTCTCCTCCTGCCACATTGGGCCCAGGGGTGAGTGTGTGATACAGGTCCGGCTGATCAGAGTAAGTCTGCCCAGGCACTGCCCTTCCTGAGGACACAGACTTTGGCTCTTGTCCCTTTTTTTTTCTTGCTGGGAACCTCGGTACTGCTGCAGCCATCTAGTGACCGTGAGGGAAAAGCCAAGAGAACTGGGAAGATAACCAGGAATATTCAGATTTTGGTAGAGATGCTCACTAACCCTGCTACAATAATTAAATGCCTTTATGTAAAAGCAAATATCGCTCAAGTATTCTGTTCCTTGCAGTTAAAGGTATTCCTAAAGGATGTGAAAGCCATTGTTTCACTTGTGCGGGAAGTATGGCTGCGGGAAGCATGGCTGAGGAACTATCATTTACGTCAGAATCTCTATACAAGACTTGATTTCAAACTATCTCTGCGACGGCTAACACCAGCTGTTATATTTGTAATCTTGATAGTCATATTTGTTCTTCTTCATTTTGCAGTCAGTAAGTCCATGTGAACATGATTTATTCTCTTGAGAGTTTAATCATTCAGGAGAAAGCCTCAACTTAATGAAAACACTAAGCACTGTTTAGTTTGCTGTTGGCAGTCTGTCACTGCCGTCTTCTGCCATGCACGCCCGTTCCTGAGTAAGTGCATTTACCTAAAGCGGGTGTGTAGCTCCGGGGCACATCAATACCATTAGTGCCAGCAGAGTTATGGGCAGGAGAATGCATAGAACATATGGTCACAATTTGCCTAGTAATACAGAGAAGGGAGAGAGGGCACCTGTGTGAGACGGGCATCTATCGGTCTGATAATTTACTAAAAATGCAAAGCAGTTTGTCAGAATCTCTTACTGTAGGCCTAAAAAATTGATTAGAAGAGTTTTCATAAGAGAATTTCTTAAATAAGTTATCATTTCCAAAGTATAAATCGCCTGGAACCCTCCTAATTGATGCAAATGGTGAAGGGCTTATATTTCACACCGGCATTCATGCCACTTCAAATCTGATAAAACAAACAAAAAAAATAAATCTCATAAAACTGAAAACTACTGACCTAGTCACAGTCGGCAGCATTTTGGGGACATAAGAGACAAACTCTGGACAAATAACTAGTATATATAAAGAAAATGTTTAGACTTCAATGGCAACATTCCATTTTATGGCCAAACTAAAACTTTATTATAATCTTAAGTATTCTAACCATAATTTATCAAAAATAACTTATAACTTGTATAGCAGGTTTTGTGCTATGCACTTGGGCTGGCATTACTGATTATTTATCTTTAAATCACCTTTCACGGAGTAGGGACTCTTTTACCCCCTTATCAAGGAGGGAAGTGGTTTATAGAGCTTAAAAGGCTTCTCTGCAGCTAGCAGAGGGTAGATACAGAACTTGAGTCTGGTTTGTTTGATTTCAAATCTGAAACCACCACTACCACACTGGCTTTCAGATCTTAGTGTAATAAGAAACCCTTGGAGCCCCTTTAATGAACAGCGTTTCTGGCCTGGTCCCCATCGCTTCTAATTTGGATGATCTGCATTTCTATTAAGCATTCCAGGTTATTCTTGTAAAAGTGACTCAAAGGCCACAACTCGAGAAACACAGCTGTACCTTCAGGTGCCTGCCATTTAAAAATTATAATGGCCTTGATACTTAGATAATAAATAGTATAATTTCAAATGAATGATGCAAATTAACGATAATATAATAGCCTACTGTGAAAAAATATGTAATGAATAAAAAAATAACATTTCAATTATATTAATATATGATCTCTTAATTCAAGATGTATTTTAATTATTCAGAAAAAAAGCATTCTTGGTAAATTTTTATACAAATTTTAATAGGTCAGAAGGATTGCAATGAAAGATAACCAAGGTGACAGTGGGAGTTTCTGATTTAAGAAAATAAAACAATGCTTATTTGTAGTTGAGATAAGCTTTCCCACACACAACTCTACTTATCAAAGGCCCATGGCCGCAAAAACACCAAGAACACTAAGCATTTTAGGAGGAAAATAAATACACGAATGGGAAGGTTATACATTTTTTTAGCTAATACATCAACAAAGGCACCACACTACATGCTGGGATGCAAAGTAGTTAGTAAGCACTGTTTTTGGACTAGATGAACAGCCAATCTGGATAATTAAGTATAAAGTCCAATTACTAATCAAATAGGTTAGGGCTTCTTGGCCCTCAATTGTGGATGCTCAAGGCTATACTGGCATTGCTTAAGTGAAAAGAATTAATTTATTCTCTGCCATATGTGTTCCCCTCCCAGCAGGGTACTCAACACTTTTTGTCAACCTTTTTACTCATTCCTAGTTGACTTCCTATCCCATTTATCTTAATACTATTTTTAGCCTTTCCTTATGTCTTTCATGTTTCCCAGATTTATCCTAAAGGCCTCCATTTTCCATAGATGAACCTGCTTTTTTTGTATCCTGGCCACCCATGAATTCTCTACATTTTATTTCCTTCCACACTGAGTTTCTTAATCAATGTCAAGCATCTTTGCATACCTGCTCAGCTCAAGATAAGGACAATTTTAATTTCTTTCTAAAGCAAACTCTTCCATCTGAGTTGATCTCATTATATAGTGGTGGGTTTTTTTTTTTTTTTAGAACCTTGTTCCATTCTCAGCAAACACCTATTAGTCACTGACAGTGTTCCAGACATTGTTTTGGGCAATGTCAACACAAAGATGAAAAGACAGGAACCTGCCTTGAAGCAGCTTACAGGATGGTGTGGGGACAGACAATAATGGTAGTTGAGTGGCAAGTGCAGTGGAACTAGGGGACACAGGAGGACTTAGGTTTATGTACCTGAAGACAAAAGGGACTTCACCTAGGAAACAGCTGAGATTTGCAAGATAAATAAAAATTAACCAAGTAGATACGCTGGAGAAGTGAAACCAAGAAGTGAAACTATTCAGAGTTCGGGAGAGCATCGTGTGGCCAAGCAACTCTAAGTAGTCTGCCTTCAATGGAAGAAGGTCCCAGGGAGTTGGTGAGAAAGAACACTAAGGAGTTTATAGTTTAGGTTATAATGACCCAGTGAAGCACTGTTATCAGAGGTGCATGTGAGAAAACTCCCTCTGGAAACATCATGGTAGAGGGATTAAAATAATGTTAAAATATGAGACCAGTAGAGAAAGCAGGAAAGCCTGTGAGCTATGTAGACTATTCAGTGCTTGGTATGAAGCAATAGTAGTAGAGACAGAGGATTATGATGGGGAAAAAAACCAATAATAGCTAGGTGGTTATTATAGAACTTACTAATTTATTGAATAGTAGGGTTAAGACAGGGAGAAGAATGCAGATTGAGCTCGAGAGAACATGTCCAATAGTCACCTGGATGTGTGGGTGTAGAGCTCAGAGATACTGACTTGGGCAATGGCAGTGTAGGCAGACCAGGTGCAGTCACGGCTGTAGGTAAGGTAGCCAGGGAAAATATGGGAGCGTGAGAAGGGGGTGAGAAAACCATCTGGGGAATCAACAGAGCCAAAATCAAACATCTCCAAAGACAACTGAGAAGAAAAGGCTAGAAAAGGAGAAAGGAATAGGGTGACATCATGGAAATTAAAGCAAAAGACATTCAAAAGAGGGGGGGAAAAAGCTGTCAAATGCTTCAGAGAGTTCAAATAGGTACAAAAAGTGCCCCCTGGATTTAAGTAGAAAAATTCTCTCTCCAATTTCTTTCTTTCCCTGCCTCTGCGTGATTAAATAACATGATAAAGCCACTTGTTCCCAGTATATTTTCTTCCCTAATCACTTATCCTGTCATTCAACTTACTACTGCACTGAAATTTCTACCTTATAATTTGCCAGTGATATTTTTTCCACAAGTCACATTTTAAATGCCAACTCCCATGAGCTTTCTCAGTCAGTATGCTATCTGGCCTCTCTACAAAATTTTACAATGTCAAGTCCCTCTTTTTATATTGGCTGTTTCATAGTACTCTCAGTCTTCTTAGATCTCTTCAGTCTCCTACAGGGACTCCCTATTTTTGTTAAGCTCTTAAAATAAAACTGTCCCCCCTAGAGTTAATCTTCAGTTCTTTTCTCAGTGAAGTGCACATTTCACCTCCTCCACCCCCAAGCATTCTCACAAGTCAGGAAAGTGTAGAGCACTTCACAGTAATCCTGGAGAGCTGAAGTCCCACCAGATTCAACATGCCCCCATTAAACTTGTTGCCCTTATAGAGTTACCTCCCAATATAATTCCCCACTTTTCTGTCCTGTCACCGATGCCTCCTTCTCCTCTTTCATTTCCCATATAGTCACCCCTCAGCCTGCACTGTGCATTCAATCCCTGATCCTCATGTTCATGTCTGTCCTCTGATATGCAAAATAATTTCAATATAGGGGACTTAACAGGACAAAATTATAATGGGTTCTTTCCCATAATAAAATAATGATAGCAGTCGACATTTACCTAGTGTTCTCTATATGTTAGCTACTATTCTAAGCATATTGCATAAGTTTTTTTTTTTTTTTTTTACTGTTTCTGCTTCTATAAATTTAGAAGAACAAGATGGTTTATTCCCCCTCAAAAGTGTCATATATATTTAGGAATTTCTTTGTTTTATACATCAGTCTGAAGTATGTAATCATTTTTCTGAGTGACACAAAACTAAGCATCATGTAGTGAAGGTTAGCTCATTTTGCCATCAAAACTCTAGTAAGAGGCACTGACAAATGACAAATGTCTAAACACAACTAAAATTCTAATGGTGATGACTTAAGGCACAGTCAAATCCTAAAATATCTTTTTGGTTACCAAAAGATTAAGACATACTTCATAAAGCCTTGGTGTTCACATACTCTTGTTCTTTTGAAAAGCGATAATCTCTCTCAGTTGAATCTTGCTCTTTTCCAGTTCTTTAAATGCAGCTAACCCCCAAGTATTAGTTCTTAGGTATTTTCTCTTTGAAACCCATATGCTTACCCATTATCCCATCTTGATGAATAACAAAGAGTAAACTATACTTACTTCAAAAATCCAATTTTCCCAGAAACTTGTAAATCAGCAGAACAATTTTCATGGGCACAAAACCTTGCAAAGTTTATCTGGAAATAAAATATGACAGTATTTTATTGTTAGTTCAGTTAGTAGGCATATTTCTGTGTTTTTTTAAAGAGAGATATCTATGATACATGAGAATAAAATTAACAAATCAGATTGACAACTCATTGTTTTATCATTTTTGAGGAGTTCAATATGAGAATTAATTAGTAGGTTTAAGTGAAAAATAATTATTGGGCTAAAAGAGCTAGTTCTAACAGGCAAATTTAAAACCTAAATTTGTTAGGTGGGGAAAGGATTTTTTTCTTTCATTATAGTTGTAAGAAAAAATTTTTAAACCAAACGTTGGTAGTGATCTATGTAAGTATTTAAAACCCATACTGCAAAGATGTTCTTTGTCAGGTCCCTCTCAATTTTCTGATACTTTGATTCCACTTACTATATATGAGCCTGCCACTTAATTTTGCAGCAATTTTGTTTTTGTTGAAAAGAATAGATTGTAGAAATTTAGAAATTTCACTTTAAGAACACATTGAGCAAAAGTAAGTGATAGCGTATCATACCTCTTAAGAATTTTAATAGGGCCAGGAAATACTATAAGGTACATGGAAGACCTGAGTTTAAAAAGATAAAGAAAAAACATGAAAAGAGCATGGAGAGAAGGGGAGAAGAAAAATGAGAGGCAGAGGTGAAAAACAATGAGATGCAGAAAAGAAAGAAATCTAGAAACTCAGAGAAGGAGCCAGGTACATGAAATGGCAAAGGACTAAAGTGCTGTCCAATTGCATGTCAGACCACAGACTGCCTATCCTGGGGGAGCACAAGGAGAGTGTCAATCTTTCTCTAAATGATTAGGTAATTACGATTTTTTCTATCATTCTTATTCATAAAACAGGTTGTTCTAAGAGACAAAATGTTTATTATAACTATAAACTGCTTAGGTTTTGCTTGTGCAGGAACAATAAAACACATTTAAAGGTACGTGCTATTAAAAAGTGAAGTCAAACAGGAAATTGAAAAAATTAACCTCCAGAATGGTATAAAGAAAATTTGCTCTTAAGTTATTATCTTTATTCAATCTAGTATTGTAGTCTAGACAGTGGTGATTGTAAGCTCAAATATCAGTGACTTAGGGGCAATTTTGTTGGGACAGGAAATGAACTAGACCTTAAAATGTCCCTTTTATCTTTTACATTCTGTGTGTCATTAGCAAACATTTTAATGAATGCTTTTACCATATCCCCAAACATCTTGTTGACTATGTCTTTGTGTTGTTGGATAGAAAAGTTATGAACAACTGGACCCCCAGAAATAAACACTTGATCAGTGAATCTGATATATTTTGAGATAATCTGGAAAAAGCAGTTCACTGGTTAGAATGCAGGATTCATCCCAAAATGCAGTCAGTGCTGGGATGGGACTGGAAAGCATACAGTTAAATTTTGAAAGAGAAACTATTGTGTAATATAAATACATACACCTATAAGTGAGTAAAACCCATTAGGGGAATTTAACTAAAAAGACATGAGTGAATCATTGGAGGAGTGAGTGAGAGAGAGACACAAATGAGCGAGAAGAGACAGTAAAAGGAGAAAGATAAACTAAACACACATGATGACACAGAATAACCAACTCAAGAACGCAACTCACTCCCACTATGAGTTCTCTCTAGTAATATACTTTCTTCCCTGGCAAGACATCGGGAGAAAACTAACATTTTATGTAGCATACTAGAGGCCCAGTGCATGAAAGTCATGCTCTTAAGGAAGGGGGGTTGGGAGAGAGGTCCTTCAACTCAGCCTGCACCCTCTCACAGTCCAGGAGCCCTCGGGAATGTCTGACTGCTCAGTGCTCCTGCTGTGGGAGGGCACTGAGCACCAGGGGCAGCTTCTCCATTGACTGTCTGACCCCTGGTGGTCAGTGCGTGTCACAACACTGGTCAATTTGCATATTAGCCTTTTATTATATAGGATGAGAAACCACTGCTATGACTAAATGCACATTTTAAAATATCCAGTTCAATATCCTGAAGAAAATATAAATAATAAAAATGAAAATGAAAAATAAGACATACCATACATCTCTTTTTATATAAGTTTTATACAATTTTTTAAAAGATTAGTTCATTTTCCTAGAATTATGTAATATTTGAAAAAGTAATTTTTAGTTACGTCACAATTTTTGAATAAAAGAAAAGATTCCTACTGTTTTTTCAATTATATCTTTTTCTTTCTTCTGCTGAAGAATTGGCTTGAGTGGTGGGAATTCCTCTATACTTCGTTTACTGGTGATATCATGCCCAAGGCGGTAAGCAGCTACAATCTGAATTGGATTGAGGATGTCTCGTACATCTTTCTAAGGAAATTTAAAACCATATGAATTAAAAATAAAGAGAAGAATGTAAATTAAAAAAACAAAGCTCCTACTTTCTTGCGTAAGGCCAAACACAACACATGGAAGTAAAAATATCTTAGCTTTTAATATAAATTATTTTTTAATATGAATGTTTATATTTTTCACATTATAAAACCCTTCATGTGTTTAGAACAAAAATAGCATAAAAATAAAAAAAACACTATAATCATCTAGAAATATATAAAGGTCTACCATTGAGCATTTTCTTCCATGGTATTTTCTATGCATACTTTTTATAACTTGACTTTATAACATAACAATTTTCATTATAAACTCATTGTAGATCATTTCTAAGTATTAATGAACATTTTATTCTATTTAACATTGCCCTCTAATAGACTTGTAGAAATATAATCTCTCAATTTATTCAAGTTTTCTTTTTAGATCTTTCAGTGTATTTTTATGTAATTTGATTCATTTGCCTTTATTTATAAAACATATCCTTTTATGGACATTTTCAATTATCCTAACAGGTTATGGATGGTAATAACAAAGTTGCTTATTTTATATATTCAATATTTTATCCTATTCACTGTACTGAATCTTCTTGCTAGTTGTTTTATAACTTTTCTAGGATTATTATTCTCACACTTCACAAGAACTCTTGAATTTATTTATCAATTATACAGAAATAGTAGCCCATTTGGAATCCATTATATTCTGTATGCATTCTTATAAATTTAATATTTTACTAATTTTCAGTTGAAATTGACAGCCTTTCTAGTGAGTTATGTGAATGGGCTGATTTTCTATTTATCTATAGATACCCCAAGATAGGAATATGGCTTAAACATCACTGTCTAAGAGCAAACACAAAACCAAAACCAAACAAAAATTAAAATAAATAAAAAAACAGATTATTTTCAAAGCTCATGAATTAATAATCTCTAATGGATAATAAAACAACAACACCTTATCACACTGATTAATGTTGTACTAATTATATCTATAGTAACTTGACACTATTAATGAAGTAAAATGAATACACATATCGCATGAAAAAGACATCTATAGGTATGTCTTTATGTAATGATGAAAAAAACTACATCTATTCTGTCTTTATGTAATTTTTCCTCTTTCTCACCAACCAGGACATTATCAATATATGGAGGGTGGGAGGGAAGGAGAAACACAGCAATAAAAACATGAAAAGCAAGTGGTCTGGAGGCAGACTACTGGGGTTAAAATCTCAGGTTCATCACTTATCTATGTAACCTTAGGCAAATTACCTAATCTCTCTGTGGCTCAGCTACCTCATTTAAAAATGGGAGTAACGATAACGATGATGTGATGATACCTACACCTTATTGTTGTAAGGATTCAATGGTATAATGTACATGAAACACTGAGCACAATGCCTGGCACTTATTAAGGTATCAATAGATGTTAGATATATTATTATGTGCATGTTGCTTTCAAAATATAAACCAACAAGGACTTACTGAATTTTAATTTCTTATAAGAAATTCTGGTAAACATTTAGAAGAAATAAGAAAAAAATCAATTATAACCAATAAACATTAAAAAGATAGTGAGTTACACAACAAGTATTAGACTTGCATTAATTAAACGGTTCCTGAAAGATTTGGAGCATGAATGAGAGTACTCAAGAGCTCTCATTACTTTTCTAATCTTATACATGGAAATGATTTTATTAAGTGATCATCTCAACATGAAACCTTGACTATATAGGAATGCTGCAAATCAAGGCCCAAATCCCAAGTTATCAACTTGTGAAAATGGAACAGCTTGAAGCCCCGAGTATTACAATAGCAAACTTGATTAAATTATCCCTGAGGTGTAGGAGCTAGACAGCCATTGATTGTCCCTCCACATGTCCACTGTTTTAATTTTTCTCAACAAGCTTGCTTTGACCAAATCACATGTTACCTAATTCATACTAATTTTCCACAAGGTCTTCTCTACATCTGGTGTATATTACTTTCATTATCCTAATTAGCTATTAATTATGCTTTTCTCACAATATATAAAATGTACTTGTACTCTTGCAAGAACTGTACTTGACAGATATTCACACTTATTTAACTTTAACAGCTCTACCTAAGGACACATGCTATAATATCAAAAATGTTTTAAAGTGACTAAGTATTTAGGAGGGAAAAAGGAGACTTGCTTAAAATTTTTAATTTGGATGGGTATGTGCTATCTCTACCAAAAAATAATGAAGATTCCATGCCACATTTTTATGGACAATTTCATAAAACAGGGCACCCAGAAGCATGCAAATTACCACATGCTTGAAATTATACAAAATCCTCCTTCTCATTTGACTTTCATGAACATTTGTATCTATGGCCAACTTAAGAACTGAGCTGTAGGCCCATGCCCTCCTATTGTGCTTATGTAGTGAAGGAATTTACTTAATGGGCCAGAAATATTTATAAAATATTACTTAAAGAAAAATGACATTGAGGTATCAGCATTTGAAGATATCTATTCATAGATCTACTGTGTACAACACAGACTTTGAGGACGTAAAACTGAAAGGCAATTCCTATGTCATAGTCTATAACCCACAAATCCACACATAGTAGAGAGAGGAGTGTGGTGACATATGCATACACAAGTACAGAAGAAGGATGGCCCCCCAATCTACACTTGAAAGGGGATAGGAATGTTCTTACACAGAAGAATTTTGAGTAAGAATATGATCAAGTTTTAGGTTTGAGGTCTTTAAATTTATTTTTATTATTTTAAATTCTCACCTCAGGATGTTTTTCCATTGATTTTTAGAGAGAGTGGAAGAAAGAGGAAAAGTCAGAGAGAAACATCAGTGTGAGAGAAACACACTGATTGGTTGCCTCCTGCTTGATCCCCGACCAGTGCCTGGGCTGAGGAAGAGCCTGCAACCCTGCAACTGAGCCAGAATCAAACATCAGGGAGAGAGGGGGGTGAAGGGAGGAAACACTTCTGCCTATAGGCTGATGCTCTATCCACTAAGCCAAACTGGCTAGGGCAGTTTGAGGATTGTTTTCTTTTTTTAATATATTTTTTATTGATTTCAGAGAAGGGAGAGGGAGAGGTAGAGAGTGATAGAAACATCAATGATGAGAGAGTCGTTGATGGCCTGCCTCTTGCACACCCCTTAGTGGGGATCAAGCCCACAACCTGAACATATGGCCTTGATGGGAATCTAATCCAGGACCCTTCAGTCCACAGGCTGCTCTATCCACTGAGCCAAACCAGCTAGGGCTGTTTTTTAAATGCTCCTCTAGTACTAAGGTTGGGAAAAGGTTGGAGAGGGAAAAGGTAAAACTGAGGCACAGATTAGAACCTAAGTCAGTAGGACCATGTATAATTGTAATCACTTTATCTAGCAAGCTTGAATTAGGAGGCAAAAAACTAACAAAGATCCAGCACTACAATTTGCTGAAAAAACACACCATCCCCAAACAGGTGTCCTGACCATTTTATCAGCAGAACATGCTCAGATTTTCCCTCGTGGAATTCTTTAAATAGCATCGAGAAGCCATCACCCATAAATTGATTAAATATTGATTTTTCTGCCTTATGTAATGTATGAGTTCTAAAAAGAATACAAACATGCCTAAGATAATGTTCTGTTTTCAAAGACCTTGCAATCTATCAAAGAATTAATATATGTTGGGATAATCAATTCACTTCTAGAACAATATAATATGAGTATAGGTATATAGTTTGCTTGCACTTAAATTTTGAATAGAAATGTATGAAAATCTAACTGTCTTGGAACAAATGGCACTTCACTAAACTATGTGCTTATATAAGCAAATAAGATATGTAAAATAAAAATAAATCAAATCAAATACTCATTCATTTCCTTGACATTATCAAAAAAGATGGGCTTTAGAAACCACCCACAGAGCTACATAACAAAACTCCCTTATTTCAGAAACTTAAAATCTAGAAATGAGGAAAAACAAGGGAAAGAGAAGAATGAACTAATTGACTACACAGGTAGTAGGCAGGTTGATGTAATGATTTTTATACAACATGCTAATGCCTCTGTACTCACTGGCTCTCTGGACACCAACAGGCATTCCTGCTCTGACTAAGCTAGATATTTCTAATTTTTATTGGAAATACTACATTGGCAGGAAGGGAATCCTGTTACTTCCTTTGTTATCTCAACGTAGCACCTTTTCACTCTTCTCAAACATCAGTGAACATTGTGATGCAGAGACTCTGTCAAATTCAATGAAGAAATGTCATCTAGGAAAACCTCAAGGGGCATCTCCCTTCCATGGCTGCTCCAATATTTCCCCAAATTGCTGCCAATTATCAATCAGGTTTCTTTAAATCCAAACAACCTGAAAAATTATCCCTTGTCCTAATATATCTTTAAGATCTAATAAAGTTGTGTATTTGAACACAGAAAAGACAAAAATTCATTTCATATATTTACATGGGTGGGAAAACATTTTCATTGAGGGAGAAGTGATGTCTAGTAGAAGAGAATTTCAGTAGAAAAAATACTTGAAGGTATAAAAAAAGGAATCATTTCTCTAATATCACAGAAACTTTTTATGAGCTCTCAACTCTAACTTCTAGGTTCTACTTTCCTAAAAATCAAATTTTATGGTTCTAGAAGCAAAAAAAAAAAAGGTTGGCATAATTATAAGCAACTGAAACAGAGTTTCGTAAGAGAAAAACAATTTCTGCCCTCTTTTCTGTTTTTTTTTTTTTTTTGTGGAACAAATTTTGATCATACAAATAAAACAATCCTATATGCTGTTTCACTTATGATTAGGTTAAGTAGACTTCAGGAAACGTGTGTTTGCCAACCAGATAAATGACCGTACAGTCTCAGAAAAATAACACACTAGAAAACGGACACACGAGATATAGCTGCCTATCAGATTGTTAAAAATGTCTCCTATATTCCAAGACCCACTATATGAAACTAAAGAATGTGTGATTAAAAATAAAACATATAATGAAGCCCAACTTTTTGAGAATTTGTTTTTTTAATAAATTATCTACCATCAAAGAATGTGATAGTTTTCATAAATTCAGGCAGGCTGAAAGACACATTTACACAATATAACCAGGAATTGTGACCAAGTATAAACTAAAAATTCAATCTTTTCTTCAACTTTAGGTCCCTAATGGCTATTAATATAATATTGGTTATATCTTTCCAGCTTATTCCCTTTAAAACTCAATTCTAACAGTGTGCTGATCCCACTAGAACCTCCAATTTAACTTAGTTCCCTCACTCTGATGTCCTTCCCTCTCCTTGCCATCCTTAAACTTTATGGTGAACACTCCTTTGCATACTTCCTTGACTCTCTGACCCCTTTGTTTTACTTCTTGGACAAACCACTCCATGGTTAATTACTAATACTGTTTTATTTATTTTCACCTGTAAGATTGAATGTGACTGGAAAAACCCATCACCATCGGACTCCTCTCACTTTACGACCATGGGCATAAGTTGGACACTAATACCATCTCACAACCATATTGTACTTCACAAAAGACTGTATCATATCTTCTTATCTCTTGCCTTCTCAAGATATTTGTTCTAACTGTTCTCTCCTCTCATCTATATCATAAATGTTACACTCTATTGGAACATATCTATCATTATAAAAACATGCTATTTCTTCTATCATTTCACTTCTCATGTTAGCTACTAACTCCCAAACCCATTTCTTTGGTACAGGTGGAACAAAATTTTGTGAAAAATCACCTATCCTCTCTGTCTCGAATTCCTCTCCTTTTTCCCTACTACTCTTCTGAAGTGCTGTTGCCACAGTCATCAATAGCCTCCACATTGCTAATCCAATGCCCAGTTCTCAGCCCTCATCTGATTTTACCAAGCAGCAGTTTTGAAAACATTGTTATGCCCTCCTCTTTGCTCTCCCCTGCCACTTCACTTGCAGGATGCCACAGATCTTGCTTGCTTTTATTCCTTTCTCCCCTCTGATCTCCTTTGCAAACATTCTCTTCTCTCCAGTCTCTTCATGTGGCAGTGCCCTAATGTCAGATCTCCACCCTCTCCTCTTCCTGTGGTGGCCTCAGCCATTTCCATATGGCTTTAAAAACCATCCATATGCCAAAGGTACTTTAAGCTATATTTCCATTTCTGTGCCTCTTCCCAACCTGAGACGAGTGTATACAAATGTTTGATATTTATACTTGTAAGCAAAACAGTTAAACAGTTATCTCCAACTCAGCAGGTCCACACTCAACTCCAAAATTTTGCACTCCAGCACGTGTTTCCTTGCATATTATCTCCAGTGATGAAAACTACGTTCTTCTAGTTGCTTTGGCTAAGACCTTAGAGTCACCTCAGAGCCCTTTTTCAAAGGTCAGACATCCCATCTGTCAGCAAACTGTGTTGGCTCTTTCTTCAACTACCTCTTACCATATCTATTGCCACCACCTTTGATGAAGCCATCACTTCTCACCTGGGTTATTGCAGTAGCCTCTCCCCACTGTGTCACTTCTTGGTCCCCGACTGTCTAAGTCTCAACACAGCAGTTAGAATACACATTCAATTTTATTACTGAGTCAGGTAGATCCTCATTTCATTCAGAGAAAATGTCACAGGTCCCATATGAGCTCTTTTCCCACCACTCTTCCCTTAGCTTACTTTCCCAGTCATCCTTGCCTCTCCATTGTTTCTTAAAACAACCAGGTGCATTTTTGCCTTGAGACATTTTTACAGAGCTCTCCCTTCTGTAATGGTCTTCTCCTAGATCAGGGTTCTCAAAGTGTGGTTCCCAAGTCAGCAGCATCGGCACCACCTGGGAACTTTGTAGAAATGCAAATTCTCAGGCCTCACTGAAGATCTATCGAATCATGAACTCCAGCAATTCGTGTTTTAACAAACCTTCCAGGTGATGCCATTGTTACTTGCTAAAGTTCAGAACTGCTGTCCTAGACATCTACACAGTAACTTCCTCACCTCCTTCAAGTCTGTCCTCAAACGTCACCTTCTGAATGAGGCCTATTTAAAATTGTACTCTTCATTCCTTCCATAAAACTCCATAATGTTTTGAACTCTGCCCTCCTTTCCCTCCTATCACCCATATCGTCTTCTAAAATACTTTACACTTCACGTTTTGACCATATTATTGTCTGTCTCACCCTCATAAGACTATAGGCTCTTTGAGGGTAGTAATCATTTTATATTTCATTAAATGATTACAAATATCTCAAACTCAACCTGACATGCATTCATAACTCACTAAATATCTTCTGAATTAATTGAGCACGTGGATAAGTGAAACTTACTTGGTATAGCCAAATAAAACAATTATACAAGGAAAGTGTGCCTAACTAGTAAGCTAGGAGTCCTCTGAGAGGAGGGGTCTGTGGCGTGAGTAAAACATTAACAAGCAACACCTCGTTTCACTGTATGGGTGCCAATGAAGGATGCACCTGTATATTAACACTGCTGACACTGGGCATGTTTTACAGAACAAAGGAACTACCCAAGCATCCTGACTGGTGGTCATTTTCTTTTTCTCTGTTATTAGGAAGGTATCTTGGCAGAATTGGGGTTGCAGTTCTCTTCTTTCAAACGGCGGAAGCACAACCATGTTAATGTTGCCGAATGCCTCCCATCAGGTGCCATGCTGTTGGGGTGACAGGCACTCACCGCATGACTACACTTTCCTAAACAGCAGCTCGTGCTCCCTGACGGAGGTTGGGGAAGCTGCTTCTGAGGCTCCTACCTCCTCCCTGGATTGTGGTGGGAGAGTCACAGTACCCCTTTGCCTTTCTATATCCGAGTATTAAAATGTCCCAAAGAAAAGCAAGAAAATTTAGGAAGGGGGGGAAAAACACAATAAAATCATATGTGTGTGTTTTTTTTTCAATCCCCACTATGTTCCAACCCCAGAGCTAAGTGTTTTTGTTTGACATTGACAATATGGCCCAAAGCCAATGGTTGATACCATGGTAACATTTACAAGTCTATAAACAACAAACACAGAAAGCTCTGCTAAAATCTCACTTCTACTTACAAATGTATTCTGAAGAAAATGTACAATTTTGAAGAACACATACTCATAGGAACAACGCCAAGAAACACAGGCCTAAATAACTCAGATCAATTTACTGCCATTTACACACATTCAACACAATATGTTTCTTTGTGACTGTCTAATGTTGGGTCTTTTATTATCTTTAAAATGGTCTCCACGTTAGTCTCTCAAACTGACTAATCTACGTGAAAAGAGAACCTCTTTAAGCTTTAGCATCTAAATGATGGTTACATTAATATCATTGCATACTTTTTGGCTCCCGATCATCTAATTGCTTTTTTCAAGTACAACAATAAAAACTGCTCAGGGAAATGAGGAAACAGCATAGGGATTAGTGTTCTTAGCATGTAACAGTGTATTGGCGTCCTGACGCTTGTTTGCCTTTGCTTGGAGTAAGTATCAAAGGGACAATTATGTTCTAAGCTGAGGCTACTATTTGAAATCCTAGAAAAGGCTCCTGGGAATAGTTTGGCTTTTTTTGTGACAATAGATTTTCTGATGAAGTACACCATTCCCTCTTGAAAAAGACCTGGCACTGCTTCATCTGATAAAATTTGACCAATGCAAGGAACATGATGATCAGTTTGGGGACGGGTGTTTTAATAAAAGAAACATGAAATCGACTGTGCTTTGGCAGGACATACCCCACACCACCATGCGAGCTGTCCTCCTGGCCCACAGCTGACCCCTCTCCCACTACAACTGTGCACGTTCCCACTGACATCCCTCACAATGCTGGCACGAGACAATGACATAACCCAAGAGCAGTCATGCTGCATTCTGCTTTGTTAGAGTCACACGAAAAGCAAACCAACTTTCCCACCTCCCACCTGCCCTCCCCACTCCCCGCCCACCTCCCCCTGCTTCCGTCCCCCCCACCCCCCCCAAAAAAAAGCCCTCCTCAGGAATAGATCTGAGGCTCAGCTGAGCTGTTTAATATGTACGTTTCTAGGCAAGGGCATAAACAGAGATAAGAACATTGCAACTGTAGAAAGGAAAAGCAAGTCTTTTAAAAACAGGGGTGCAGTAAAATGTAATAAATGTGAAACAAAGGAGGTGCAAAAAGTGGACATTGAATTATCCAGGTCACAGGTTATTAAAGGTTTTGAATCTGGAGCAATAAAATAGGTCAGCTAGTTCAGGAGGAGATAGCACTGGCTTTTAACTGTATATTATAAAAAGATACAAATGCCCTAGGTCAGTAGTCGGCAAACTCATTAGTCAACAGAGCGGCAAACTGCAGCTCGAGAGCAGCATGTGGCTTGTGAGCTGGGGTTTGCCGACTATTGCCCTAGGTGGTTTGGTTCAGTGGATGGAGCGTTGGCCAGAGGACTGAAGAGTCCTGGGTTCAGTTCCAGTCAATGGCAGGTACATTGGTTGCAAGCTCAATCCACGGCCCTGGTCAGAGTGTATGAAGGGGGCAGTCAATTGATGTGTTTCTCTCACTTTGAGGTTTCTCTCTTATCTCTCCCCCTTCCTTTCACTCTCTCTTAAAAAAAAATCAATGGAAAAATATCCTCAGGTGAAAATTACCTACACTATCACCACCACCAACAACAAAAAAAACCCAGATACCAATGTACTAAGATTTTTACTGTACTAATAAGACTGAAGTTTATACATTAATACAAACTAGTGTAAATTACCCGCATAAATGCTTGATGTGTTCTACAGGTAGCGTCTGTGCTTGATACTTGCATGCTTCCTGTAATCACATCGGAAGTTCCATTAGAAGAGAAGTAAAACCTCGATGGAGACTCCGCCTTTCTGCTCACATCCAAACTCATGTTATAAAACAAAACTGAAAAAAATGTAGAGAGAATTTCAATTAATTTCTAAAAGTGTATCGTGTTATTTCTGAAGTGATCATAGTCAAAGTTATAGAGAATATTGGAAAATGTCTTAAATTTTATTCAACAAATAGCTTTTAAAAATTAACCTGAACTATGGGAGAATAATTTAAAAATACAAATTACATAAGTTATTTTATAAATAAAAAATGTATAAATAAAAAATGTATAAAATTTTCTAATTTTAACAATAGAATAAAATTAGGTTTCTAATTTTAACAATATTAAAATCTTTAGTTATCTGCTTAATCCACTTATATGTAAATATTTTGAAACGACAGTACCAAATTGTTACTAATAATAAAAGTCCTGAGAAAAGTTTCAAATTTCTTTGGAGTCCTTTTTTGTGCTTAAAAAACCTGTCCAAAGAAGTATAGGCAAAGGACTGTGCTCAAATGTCATCTGGAAAATTTCTATCTTGTGTGGTTATATAATTAAATTCATATGTTGTTAGGGTCACTTATTTCCATTTGTTTCCAATTTGAGGGGTTGATCTTTCTCTTTCATTTGTTTTCTTTTTTAATGTAAAGTGAACACATGATTCAAAAGTCAAACCTATATAAACAGTTTACTCAAAGATGTCTTCTTTCCCAGCCCTGGGCCCTGATGAGCCAGCTCCACAGTTTTATTGATTTCTAGTGTGAACTTTAAGTGCTGATTTGTGCAAAAATAAACAAATACAGACAGTCATTCTCTCAAATATTTTCGCAGTTCTGTAAGGAGTTATTTCAGCGGTCACCAACCTTTTGGACCTCACGGACCACCAGTGGTCTGTGGGCCACCAGCTGGCGACTGTTGCTCCAAAGGTGTCCTTACGCCAGCGGTCACCAACCTTTTGGAGCTCCTGGACCACCAGCAGGCAACCGCTGACTTATTTCAAATCTGATACAGTACATAATCATCTGCTAATCATCTCAGTAAGCAAAACAATAAGGAAGATTTACAAGCAACTTTTTTTTTTAAAGTTCAAGGCAGGTCTTATCAAGAAAGAGCCATTTCTTGGCTCTAAGATCTTTGCAAAACAAGCTGCATCTAATAGTTTGTTGAGGTGTCACTCATATAGGAGCAATAATTCACTGAGTGGTATTTTGAGTTTATGTAACTCCTGAAGTGTTCACTTATATTGTAGGCATAACTAACTCCTCTGAAAGTATTTTATCTATTTATCTCAGGGAAATCTATACTCCCACGAATTTCAAATAAATCTGCCAATCTTCCTTTTATTTAGAAAGTAAATAATAAAGTCCAAATCAATTGGCTTCAAAATCATAATAACTGAGATTCAATGCCTTAAAGATATTCAGACAAAAGCAAATGAAGAAAGGTGAATAAAAATCCACTCACAGTCAGAGGCAAAAATGTTCTGGTTTCATTAAACACTAGTGGCCCAGTGCACGGATTCATGCACATTGAAAGGAAATTAGAAGAAGTATTTTAATATCACTATTCACCCTTTCCTTATAATAGAGGTATCAACCAAATTCACAATCAGCAATGACAGATCAAGACACATGCATGTGATTGGCGCCAGCAAGAGCTTTACATGTATCGTGCATGTATGAGTCAACTTAGCCTTTTATATGTGTAGAATAAACTTGCTTAATTAGACTTGCTTTCTGAAGTAGCTAAACTTTTTCCAGCCCAGTGAAGCACCTCAACTTCTCTTTTAGGTAATTGTTAGCAACAGAACAGAAAATATCAATACGAAGCAGATTGTTATTGTAGACCACATAGGGAAAACAAAGGGTAAACTATTTAACTGCAACAATGTTTGACTATATTCTGTGCAGTGAGAAAACCTGAAGTTATTTTAAAGGTACATCATTTCTTACTTTTCAGTCGGGTCAAGTTTCTAAGCTTTCTAAATCTAGTCTTCTATCTAGAAGGTCTTCTGTGAGGAGCAAATGAAATGAGGCACAGGAAAATGCTTCACAGATACTTGGTTCAAGTATGAAATGTTTGCACCTGGCTGTAAAGCAAGTTATGTTCCTGGGCTGAAGAAACTGCAAGGAGGCTAGTTGTAGCTAGGGAGATGAAGCCAGGCATTGCTACATGACATCATTACCCGAACAGACACTTAGCATATTAGCCTGTTATAGATAGATAGATAGATAGATGATAGATGATAGCTAGCTAGCTAGATAGATACTTAAAGTGAATTATTTCTCCCAAGGAGTCATTTTACAACTATAAAGCATGTTTTTGTAACACTGCTGTGGTTATTTATGAATTTCACATATTTGTTTTCAACCAATTAAAAAATATCTGGTCACAAAGGAATTGGTAGTACAACATATACTGATTTTACATAAAGGGAAACAGTCCTATCAATTGAACACCTATCTTTTGGATAATCCATCAGCTTGTCTGTGCTCCTGTGTTACTCAAACTGCCACTTCTTCCATCAGGAACCAGATGAAGGTTGTACCCACAGTCCTATCACTGCATCGCTAGCCAGGACTTTTGTGGAGTGCTATAAAAATGAGTCCTACCACAAGTAGAGATGCTAGGCTCCTTCTGTACTTCTCACTACAGGCTAATTCAGACTGGAGCATCTGTTATACATCTGTTATTTGGTTCAGTATTTGCTGCCCTTCATGATGTTTAGATGAGGGCAGCCTGCAAGGTCATGAGTACAGTCAACTGTTAAGTGTGGGACTCATAAATTTTGTGAATTATTGATGTGCATATGATAAACCCAGGTCTCTATCATAGGGTAGTTTCATTAGTAGTCATTCCCACATTAGCCTTAGTATAACATAATCAGAAAAATTAACTTGCTAGTAAAAAATGTAAAACTTATCAAGTTACATATTTGGATTTGGGATTAACCACAATTTTGGATGAGCCATATCAATGATACTTTTTGCAGAGAGGAAAACTTAGCTACCTACATACAGAAAAATATGCACAAGCACTCAGGAGTTGAAAGACATAACAAATCCTGAACAGATGTGTGTTATTTATGAAAAGTAGAATCAGGGTCTAGACTTTAGATAGGTTCTTCAATTACTCAAACAGGACAGAATATAAAGAATCCTCTCTCCCTGGGTTTCCAACTTCAGCTAACACCACGCTTTAAGAAGCCCAGTAAAACAGAGGAGGAACTGTGGTGATGCTTTTTCTGTTCAAAAGAGCTGTTACAGATTAAGCTCAGTTAGTTCACTTTAAATAATACAGTAAGTGACACACTTGATTTGCTTATCATAACCTCTAAATAACAGTACCCTTTTAATGTGCCCCACTCGATAGGTTAGAATAATGAGAGAATCTGAAAGATGGGGAAGAAAGGTGGATCAGGTGACTGCTCTCTCCTGCCCTAAAGCAGTCCTCCATGATAACATGGAGTGAGGGCTCAAAAGATGGCAGTGAGATTAATGGGTAAATTACACATTCTATTAATTTTGCAAGGGTGCCCTTACCAATATGAGCTGGAACCTCTTTGCCCTTGTATGAGAAACAGAGTGTTAGGTCCATGCACACAGAAGGCAATCCATTTTCAATACAGTCAAAATTTGTCCTATTTACTGACTCAGGATGGTTTAAAAAAGCTTCGACAATCACTACAGGTCTTGTCCTAAAGAGGAAATAAAATTAGCAATATTAACTACAGAATTATTTTTCCTTAGGGAAAGAATTGCATTTGTCAGTTGCCATTGACTAAGTAATTTCATGGAACTGTTTTATTAATAGTACGTGCATATAAACTCAATTAAATTTCCATGCATGAATCAAGAGGGATTTTTATAAAATATTTACTTTGCCTGATTATATTAATTATATCTATGTAAGGTGGGAAAAGTATCCTAAAGTTCAATAATTAAATTTCGGACTACCAAAAAGAAGGTTAGGAGGTCACCACCATTGCTGATTTTAAAAATTGCCTCCCATCATTTACAATTAAGCCCAATTATCAATAAGCAGCAAAATGTAACAACTTTACCTTAGTAACACCGCAGAATCAGACCGAAAAGCACCAACTGCTATATCTGGAGGATAAAAACAACACGTATTAATGATCATCATTAGCCAAAGAGAATTACTTTTCAGTCAGAAATACTTAACTACACATCACCTTTTGACTGTATCAAAACACTATTTACAGAAAATTAGTTTCAAAAGATATGCTTACATCTTAAGATTTATTCCACATTTGTCTGTATCTAGTCAGTTGCAATGACATTTATTCCTTTATCATATAAACATAATGTAATAGAAAATGAAAACCCAATTTTTAGACTAGAGACATTCACCCAGAAATCTTTCAAATTACAAAAAAGAGAACCCACAAAAACAGTCTTCTTTCTTTTCATCATCATACTAGAGGCCTGGTGCACAACATTCATGCACTTGGGGGTGGGGTGCTCAGCCTGCCACAGAGGCAGGAGAGGCTCCCACCACTGCCTTTGCCCTTGCCGGCCATGAGCCCACGAGCCCAGTTTCTGGCTGAGCAGCGCTCCCCCTATGGGATCACAGTGACCACCAGGGGAAAGCTCCTAGGTTGGTGGTTAATGCTCATAATAGCAACCAGTCTTTCAGCTGTTCAGTCAATTTGCATGTTAGCTTTTTTATTATATAGGATAGTTCATTTACTTTTATGGTTGTTTTTAATTTTATAAAGAATAAGGAATAATGTTAAATAACTAATAGTGTAAAGCTCAGGAATTACTTAAACATTTCAGAGACATCCTTGAATTCAAAAAAGCTTTAAAAATGAAGGAAAAGAGTACATCAGAACTCTCTTGTGTACTTCTCAATAAACAGAATCCACAATAGAGCATATCCCAATATAAAAAATAAGGTAAATTTTATACTCACCCATATAGCCATTATTATCTGCATCAATTTGTCCAGATATGGACTGTCCAAACATACTTAAGGATTTGCTGATTTGAAGCCCTTCAATTCTCTAAAAAAACAGATAAGTTGAGTGAGAAGTGCTTTTCAACACCATCTATCCTAGAGAAGCAATGATTTAGTGAAGAAGCCTTCCCATGCCCTGGCACATTTATGAACAAAATACATTTTAGCTGAGTCAAACACTTGTACCTCAGAGAAACAAAAATTTTCCAGCTTTCCCTGGGCAGTTGACATCTAAAAAATTACTCTATTTTGTGAGCAAAGGGTAATCATGTAGTACAGACCTCCTATAATGGTCCTGACCCCTCTCCCCAGTCTTCTCTTTGATTCTATATTCATTTCCCTGACCATCATGAATGACCAAACAAGTAATCTGGAAAATAAGACATTTCTAGTCACTTAGTGGAGCCCTCAACTCAAGCTTATGAGGAAAGCCACTCGTTAGCAAATTACATCCTAGCATTTGACAAGGACAACTCAAGTCCTGTGCTTCCTATTCCACGGGTCTCATTTGATATCTAGATATTGAGTTAAAAATATCAGGCTGGCATCCAGATTTTGAAAACCAGTATTTTTTACTAGACAAATACACATCTTTCATGTTAAATATGGAAAGCCACATGCCTGTTTTTTTTTTTGGGTTTTTTTTTGCCTAATCAGAAATAACAGTATGGGCTAATGTTTTCGTAAAAGTGTCTTTGGAAAAGCTTTTCTTCTCTGCATGTACATATAGTTGTTTTCTATGCACTGAAATGGCTTTTTTTCCAGATTACATAGAAGTGAAGTCAGAATTAGATCAGGAACTTTATGAAAGTGCTATCGTCTTACTACTTTGCACTGAAAGAAGACAGAGTAACATATGGAGTGTTTGCTTTGTGTGTTCTCCACAAAATATGGGGCTTTAGCCACAAGACATGATAGTTAATCAAATCCAAATGGGCTCATTTGGAATGGTATAGATATTATCTCAGAACATAAATTTAATGAAACACAGAGAGAAATCTTTATAGGTTAATGACAAGCTAGGATGGACGTGAACTAGAACTCTTATTTATGGGGAGAAAATGGTTCCAAAGACTCTTACAAATGAGACCATCTATTATAGTGATAAAAAAGGTGAAACAGAATATTAAGTATTTGAATAAACAAATTAAGAAAAAAAAGTCTCATTAACACCGGAAATGTTAGAGAAGCTTTTATTACCAATGCTTCTTTAGAAAACAGAATCATCTCTTACCTGTGAGAAGGCTGGTGAGATCCCATCTGCTCCACCATTGTAAATATAAATGGCGCCTCGCAAGTCATCTTCCTGTGGAGCTCCAATAGCAACATCTATTCAAGAACGTAAGTGGTGGAAAAATAAATCTTTGATATAAAGATGCAACTCTAAAAACTAACCTGCATACTCCTTAATCACATCAGATGACACAAGAAACTCCCTCCCTCTCTCTCTCTCTCTCTCTCTCTCTCTCTCTCTCTCTCTCTATATATATATATATATATATATATACTAACACTTTTCTCATTAGAAAAAAAAGATTACAAAATACTAATATCACAACAATGTACAGTGTTGTGCATGAAAACAAGTACATGAAAGAAGCAGAATAAACGGATCTGAGGGGCAGTTTAACAGAATGGTTACGGGCATGGGCTCGAGAACCAGACCCCTGGGGCGGACCCCAGCATTGCTGCTGTGTTGTTATCCTGGACACAATTCTTAATCTCTGTGTCTCTTCTGTTCCCTCACTTACAATACAGGGTCATAAGAACTCAGTCACTCAACACAGAAGGACATTATTCATCTACAGTGCTCAGGGCAGCACCTAGAACCTAATAAATTATTATCATCTATGAAAAGCATAACCAAAGAATCCTTACTTTGAGTTTTTGAGTTCTAAGATTTACTTTCTTTGCAAAATGACTTCTAAATTAACTCGTGTTCCAATGCAAGTAATAAAGTAATCCTATTTATAACTGCATAAAAAAAGAATAAAATACTTAGGAATAAATTAAACTAAAGAGGTGAAAGACTATACACTGAAAACTTTAAGATATTAATAAAAAAACAAAGACAAAAATAAATGGAAAGGTTCTTCATATTCATGAATTAAAAGAATATTGTTAAAATGTCCATATTACTGAAAGCAATCTACAAATTATAGCAATCTCTATCAAAATTCCAGTGGCATTATTCACAGAATTAGAAAAAATATCCTAAAATTTGTATTGAACCACAAAAGGTCCTAAATAGCCAAAAACAATCTTAAAAAAAAACAAATCCAGAGACCTCACACTCCCTGGTTTCAAACTGTATTACAAAGCTATAATAATCAAAATAGTATGATAGTGGCATAAAAACAGACACATAGATCATTGGAACAGAAGAGAGATCCCAGAAATAAATCTATACATATATATGATCAATTCATTTAAAAAAATACAAAGGAGAAACACAGTAATAAACATTGAGGGCAAAACTGGACAGCTACATGAAAAAGAATGAAACTAGACCAACTACCTTATACATATACAAAAATTAACTCAGAATATCTATCATAATATTTTATAAACTATGTATGTTACTTGTATAACCATAATCATAAAAATATCTATCCTTTTGTTTTTAATATAGTAAAAAATTCCAGAAATGGTAATGTTTGTGTACCAAATTACACTATCTTACATTAAATGGGGTTCAACAACCCACTAACTTTCTCCTTGCAGAGTAACATTTTAGACATCTAAAGTAAAATGAAGGCAGCACGTAGGCATAAAAAATCAAGGAAGTGAGAATTTACAGTACTGCACTAATTTTTGATATCCATATAAGTTTTGACCTAATATTTCCATATACCAGTCATCAATGACTATATCAAGAAGACACAATTCTAGCTCTGAAAATAAATTATCAAACACTTATTTGCTGAACTCCATGAATCACACACATTCTCCCAAACCCATTCATCATTTTATGCCCAGTTTTAACAAACTTGGTAATCACTCAGGGCTAGATTGGAGAAAGCGAATTTTAAGATGGAAGACTGGTAGAAACAAGTACTTCAGCAGCTGGGCTGATTTCCAGGCAACAGGCACAGTGATAGTACCATCTATTTCATTATTGAAGTCAGTCCATATCAGTTGATAGACAGCCACTATTCTTGAGTCTGCTAGTTGTTCCCTCACCACTGCTCAGGACTCAATCCCAGGACCCCTCAGATCCTCCCACAATGCTACAGCTGAACAAGGAACTCCTGGTATAGCAGGGGGCTGGCTTCCAGATCCTGCACCAGCTCTGCAGCCAGCCTCCACTAGGTTTTGTCAGAGTCTTTACTGTACTAATAATGAAAGAATAGGGTCCAATGAGTCTATGACATACATTTTCTCTACATTTTAACATTTCCGAAATCAGAATCTTTTTTACAATAGAAAAATGGTGGCTCAGAATTTAATAGCATTTTTAGGGGCACAAAAAATGCCACTCATAACCAATGGTGCCTTAGAATCAATGATATATAACAACAGTAAGAATGAATAGCTGACAACCAAGGAGAAGTCAGGTGTGACAAAAAAAGAAAAAAAATTAGCCTACATTCTGGCTCCGTTTTCTATAGAAAGACAAACGAAATAAAACTCCAATCGTATTTTCTTCCATGTACCATTTTAAAAGTGGAAATCAAATGCTAAATTGGATACATTTATTTACCTTCAAAGCCATCGTTATCGATGTCACCAAGATTAACTATAGATTCTCCAAATCTTGCAGCATATTTGTCACTTCCAACAAGCTCTGTTTCCATTTCATTCATTACTGCTCTCTAGATAGAAAGGGGGAGAAAGGTGTCATTATAATACTCCCTGACAACTTAACACATGATTTACTGTTATAATTGGATATTGATTTTTTTCTAATGCTTCAAACAAGTTGGACAAACTATGGACTGAGCTGTAGTACACACATCTCAGTTCAATTCAATAAATATTTACCAAGCACATGTCAACACATAATAGTATGATTAGAGCTGAAAGGATATAAAAAATTGTCAAACCCATGAGTCTTAGTTTTGAAAAATCCAATAAATCATTTTGATAATTCAATTTAGCAAATATTAATCGAGTTCCTACTGCAGGCACTACACTCTACAGACTGACCAGTGAAAGGGAATAGGCAGTGTGTTTATATGGCACAGGCCCTTTCTGAAAGAAGCCCAGAGTTACAGAAAAGGCTACACCCCAGCATGGAAATGACGGAGAAGTATAGACTGCTTGGTTATATCAAAGAGCAAGGAGAGTATATGTAATTGAGAGAGCCAGGAGAGATTTCATAAATAATATTCAAGATAACTATTGAAAGATGAGCATAATTTTGTTATACAAATTATCAGCAAAGCACCAATTCCAAAGAACTTGGCTATAATGAACAGTGTGTATAATGAGTGAGAACAAAATATTCAGATTGGGTCCTTGTAGGGTGGGACTGTGAACACTGGGGAAAATTTACTCTCAATTTAGGGGACCATAGGAAGCTGCTGAAGGTTTCTGAGTTAAGGAGTGATGTGCCCGAACCTGGCCTTTGGAACTTTATTCCAGCAGCAATGAACATGGATTGGTCAACCTCTATCCCCGAAGTGGGGAGATGAGTGACTATAGTAAGACATTTAATTATGCTGAGATAAAAGCTACCAGACTCTCTAAATGCCAATCATGTCACTCTCTTGTAGACAAAAATAACCACGTGCTATTCCTCATTCCTCTGCTCAAATAAATCCATTCAGTTTCCTAAGTACACACATTCTACTCCTTGCCCTTCACCTTTTCCTTTCCGACTAAAAAATTGCTATACTTATTCTGCTCCCAGAGAACCACCTCAATTAAAGAGCAGAAGGCAGCAGAGACTCCAACAAGAATGAGACGGTGCAGACCTAAGGAAATGCCAAGGCACTAGGGGTCCAGGGGAGAGTTTCAAAAAGTGGCAATCACTCTTCTGCAAGGATTCTCCAGTCACAGAGAACGGTGCCCAGGAGTTCGCTGGGGACCCTTGAGAGCTATTTTAGTACAAGTAGTTGGAAGCCATATTCATTCAAGTATCATTCTTTCCTGAGTTCATTAACAAATAATTACTGAGCACCCACTTGTCCCGGACTCTGTCAGGCCCTGAGGACGCAGCAGTAAACAAGACAGATGATACCTTTCCACAGGGTGTTTTCATCCCAGGAGAGGAACATATATTAGCAAACCAAACTAATAAGTAAATAATATAATTCCTTTGTGGTAGTGGTTAGTGCCTTTTTAGAGGGATATAAAACAGGAAGTTAGTAAGGAGCCAAGAAAGAATAATCAATGCCAGAGCAAGTTTTAAAACCTGAAATCAATTAAGACTTTTTAAAATATATTTTATTGATTTTTATTTTACTTTTATTTTTTACGGAGAGGAAGGGAGAGGCCTAGAGAGTTAGAAACATCGATGAGAGAGAAACATCAATCAGCTGCCTCCTGCACACTCCCTACTGGGGATATGCCAGTAACCAAGGCACATGCCCTTGACTGGAATCGAACCTGGGACCCTTGAGTCCACAGGCTGACGCTCTATCCATTAAGCCAAACTGGCTATGGCTCAATTATGATTTTGAACTCATGTTCAATAGTAGTGCTTCAGGGCAGGAGTGAGGAAAGAACAAAAGAGTGGACTTGTGGGTACAGCTCCTCTTTTGCCCTTTAAGCAAAGGAGTGCCACTTTTATCTGGCTTTCATATTGGGGTTGCTTAAGATTTCAATGGGAACAACAAAGTCCCATATTGCCTTATTTTAGGTATAAATGCTACTATTCAAACTATTCTCGCAAAGTTTAGCTATAAAAGAGAAGGGAAAGAGGAGAATGCAGAATGAAGATGTAGCTAGTCTAAGGAAGACCACTTATAGATGGGTAAATGTGAAATAGCTCCGCCAGAAAAAGTAATGATACCTGACATCACTCTTAATGAGGTGTGATCACTTTGTAGATAATAAGCTTTTACTATTAAATTTAGATTAAAACAGTATAGAAAATTCCAACACATACATAACTTTCCTGCTCTACATCTAGAACTTTCAGAATATCTCAGCTTTATAAGATAATTTCCTCTTAAATTTTAAAAAGTTTAACCTGATGTCTATGATAGAAATTTATTAAAAGGTGTGGAACCATTAATTAAATAAGAAACAGATTTCACTTTGTTGAGTCCTGCCTGTGCCTTAAGAAATGAACTAATGTTCTTACAAATCCACTGGTGCTCTTAAACCAAAGGTAGGCCCAAAGGACCCCATGAAAGCCCTATCAATTCTCTGCTTTGATTTAAGGTCAAGAAGATAGACTGGCAAGACAAGGCCAGCAGAACCCTTTTAACTGACTTGTCCATAATTTAACACTCAACAATAAGCAATAATTGTGTATTTCTACAAAATCCTCTATCCACAGTGGAAGAAACTATGTCAAGTTTATATTCTTTTTTTAAAAAATATATTTTATTGATTTTTTTACAGAGAGGAAGAAAGAGGGATAGAAAGTCAGAAACATAGATGAGAGAGAAACATTGATCAGCTGCCTCCGGCACACCCCCTTCTGGGGATGTACCCACAACCAAGGTACATGCTCTTGACTAGAATCGAACCTGGGACTCTTGAGTCCGCAGGCCGATGCTCTATCCACTGAGCCAAACCGGTTTCGGCTCAACTTTATATTCTTATCAATCTATATTAATTGTGCAAATTAACATTTTATCAAAAACATGTCTTGTTTCCAATGGTCAAATCAAGAAATTGAAAATGTGAAATATTTTCTCGCCTACTTCAAGTAATATTTTGTAATTATTAAATCCTATAAGGACAATCACTACAATAAGAAATCCACATTTTGAAGGATGCAAACATCATGCTTTCAAATTAGACTTGTGCCACAATGAAAACTGAAAGAAACGTCATATATTGGGGGGAGCACCTCCCAGCTGTGAATAGGGCATCTCTGGAATGACTCAGCTCCTCCTTCTGGAATGTCAGAATGGGTCAGCGACCCATTTATCATCCTAACCCTTTTCATGTTGGGAGCATCAGTACCATACCATGAAAATTTTTTTTTCATCTTTAACATAAGCTTAAGAATCTATAGTCTCAGAACTCTGGAATAGGTCTAACAACATGATCCCCTGAGGAGCTCCCAGCTTGGGGACCCTTGGACTTACTGAGCCGGAGTTGATGTACACGAACACTCTGCCCTCCTCCCTGATGCTGCTCTGCATGGGAGCCCCCACCAGCAGGTCCGAGAAGCCGTCTGCGTTGAGGTCCACGGCACAGACAGAAGCTCCAAAGTAGGAGCCAAGCTGCTCCAAAAACAAACCAGACCAGCCGCTGAGAAAAAAGCAGGGTCAGGCACCAAAGCCCTCGGGGATACCAAAGGTAGAGACATATTACCTTTTTACCTTTCATTTCATGTAAGATATTTATTTCTCTCTCATCAATTCTGAATATGTACGCCTGCAATTGTGAAAAGAATTAGAAAAGGTTAGACTATGACAGTTAAAAAATTTTGCATTTGATCAAAATATCATTTTTCATAACTTGTAATTGCTCAAATATAGTTTTAAAAATCCTTTTCAGAGTGATCCCAAAGGTTTAGGAAACCATGTTCAGGTTAACTGTCTTCTCGGGAGCTACCTCCTGGCCCCTGAGAGAGAGCGCAGAAAGAAATCATTTTTGCCTCAATTTTCAAAGTAAGGCTAAGAAAAATTTAGTAACCTTTACGCAACAATGTGACAAAAGCTAAAGCCAAAAATAGCATCTTATTCTTCATAGTCTTGCCATAAAACATGTTGCCACCTCAATTTCCCATTAGTTGTAAACTTGTTAACCAATAAATATATTCCCCAGACACTTTGGGATAGTTCTCTCAAAAACAGTTTACTCATAAGAAAGAAAAGCTTCATTTGACATAACACTTTCCTTAAAGCTTTTCTGCCCAATTTTATCTAAAAGCCGTACACTGTTCACCAATTCCACTAAATGTAGCACTCGGCTCATCAGTTTTAGCTTTCATTCCTTAGCATGTGTGCGCTTCCTCCTTTAACCTCTCCTTCTCTCATGCAATCGATTTGAATCCTTGTGAAGAAATAAATACAAAAACGTAGCTCTTACTTTCCCAATCTGTTCATGTTGAGGGGCTCCTCCGACGACTTCGATGGTATCCCTACTCCGAAAATGACCAGCTCCGACGGAGTATCCTTCAAGAAAACGGAGAGAATTTGAGGCTCATCACTACCATGGGTAAGATATATCATCACATATCCACTCAGAATTAAGTGAGACTGAATACAAAGTGACTACATGGAACAGAATTTTAATATTTAGCACAGCAATACTAGTACACACAATTGGTCGTTCATTTTATGCTTTAATTATTAATATGTGTGTTATGAAACTAGTCGTATGACTTTATCCAAGCCCTAGAAATTGAAGACAGCACCTTTATGTTTGGTTAGTCTCTGTGTAGTATCAGGACATGCAAGCTTCTGGGATTACAACAGGAATATTTTAGATCATATAAGATATGACATTTTAAACTGTAAGTGTAAAGTTTCCTAAGTTGCAATTTTTTGGCATGAAATCTTTATTATGATAAAATTTTATGATGATAGAAATGGGGAAATACTTTTATTATGTAATAGAAAGGTTAATACCAAGTTATATTTTATAATACTTGAAGATAAGCTTCAACTCTAAACAAGTAAACGTTGAATTATAAATGAATTCTCTCTGTTTGAAAATGAATTCCTTCTGTTCAAATGAGAAAAATAGTACTGCTTTTTCTTAACAGTATTTCTGAGTATAGACTGCTCACATTTTAAGCACATATGGCTTAAGCAATTCTATACTTTCTAAAAAACTATAGGAAAATCATTCCTTATATTATCACAGGGGAATTAATGCCAGAAAAATCTTGTGTTTCTATTGAAACAGACTATAAATAATCCCACTGCTGAGTCATTAAATAAGAATAAGAAGATAAATAAGAATAAGAAGATAAAAATAGTTAAGCAGAGAAATATTCTAAGAACTTATGAGGCAAAGGTTAATGAGCCATTTTTTAGACCCATATGCTTCATAATGATACCCATTGTCTTAAATGCAGTCCACAAGCTGATGGATTTCCATCTGGTCCTTTAAGAAACTATACTTACTTACTCTTATATAATTAAATGAGTTAAGTAAGTAGAGTGCTTACAAAAGTTCCTTGGATATGGTAAGCACTCAATCAATACTATCATAATAGTAATAAGTAGAGTACATCAACACACAAGCTCACAAGTTTTACTCCAAAGAATAAGCACTTTGCAGTACACCAGGAGTTCCAGTCTAAGAATCCTATATTGATGACTGTAGTTACAATATGTTAAATGTGAAATTAACTAAAGTTTCACAGATTATATTCTTAAACAGACAAACTGTCTTTTTAATAACCACTGGCCATTTTGATCTTTTGTTTGTTTTACTCCTCACTTGAGGATATTTTTCCATTGACTTTTAGAGAGAGTGGAAGAGAGAGGAAAAGACAGAGAGAAATATTGACATGTGAGAGAAATAATGGATTGGTTGCCTCCTGTACACTCCAAGGAGGAGCCTGCAACCAAGGTACATGCCCTTGACCAGACTCGAACCCAGGACCCTTTGGTCTGCAGGCCGATGCTCTGTCCACTGAGCTAAACCAGCTAAGGCCATTTTGATATTTGAAAATATAATTTCCCTTATTTATAATCACTAGTATCTGTAAGAAAGATTATAATTTCAGTTTGTCATTTTTTACAGTACCTAAGTAACTTCCAAATTTTACTTGATTGTCATTGTCTAAAAACGCCTTGTATTTATATGTAGTTATATTGTAGGCAAAAATAGAGCCAGTCCAATAAGATGTTCCTGGAGCTCCCATCACAATTAAATCCTGTAAGAAATAAACAGTTTAGCATCTTTTACATTTTAATCTCACCACTCAAAACCTCTTCCAGATATACATTTTAATTAAATAGTGATAAGAATGAATTTTTATAATAAATTTCTAAAACCTGAGCATTTTATGAACTTAAAAACACACCAGCAAAAAAAGAAGAAGAAAAAAAGCCAGATAAGCTAGCTAATGGATTTTCACTAAAAGTAGAGTTTTAGAAAAGAAACTTTCACTTCATACTTATCAGTGGACTTATAAATCAAAGGTAGAATCATTGAACACTAGAGTGAACTTTCAGGAGAAAGGCAATGTGGTTTCTATTAAAGTAAATCATATCTGGGTAATTCATTAGTGCTCATTATAGAGATATAATCATGTGTTGTCAAAGAGTGAAAAAGTGGACTTAACTTAGTTCAATTTGCAAAAAGCCATTAACTAGTTTCCTTAATAGTGTTAGCTTAGAAAAAAATAATCCAATAGAATCTTGGGCTTGCAATCCATGATTCTCACTTATTGATGTTTCTCTCATTCTCCCTCTCTGAAATCAATTAAAAATATTTTAAAAATTTGGGGACATATTTGATGATAAATTTGAATTTAGGAAAAGCAAACAGAGGGAAGGTTGGAATAAGCAAATAGTTGTCTAGTAAAATATGAACACTTTCAGCAATCAAACCTATTTAACATAAGCACCCCCTCACATTAACTTGCAAATATGGATAGACATTTGGGATAAGAAATAGCATAAAAATCTGAGGTGGGGGCCCCTTCTGCTAGCAGAAGGCTGACCTTAATAAAATTAGATGATATATTTCGAAATTTCCTAAACAATTCTGAATTTCAAAAAAAAGACCAATTTAAACATATACTAAAGAAACCATTGCTTTTTTGTACATAGTAGGTAATATTTATGGAAATTGTAAACCTAAGGCTTTCTACAGGGATTCAGAAAACATTAATAAATTCATAACTGGTTTTAAAGGGAAACGGGCAGCTTTGAAGGTTGAGTACAACTGTCACCATTCACTGGGAGTTACAGAATGACTAGAGTGGTAGAATCTATCTGATCTAAGAGATTAAGGAGATTATTAAATTCTTCAATCTCCCAATTCTCATCATTTTAATTAAAAGTATGAATTCATGTTTACTCCCCTCCTCAACAAGTAAAAATAACATACTTAGGTATTTTCAATGCCTACGTTAACAAAACATAACTATAGTTACTTTTAATTTCTATTAAATTCTTAAAGTAATACTTTTAGTTGCTCTTATGTGGCACAGCTATCTAATATTAGGTATTTTCTCAAAATATATGTCAAATATTGATTGATAAAAACTAAGCTGTACTACTGTACTTTCACATTTTAATCAGATATTATATAATTTTTACTATAAACCATAATATCAGTCATCAAAGTCTTCAGAAACATTAAAAATTCTTTATGTAAGCATTCATAGCAGCTATTTTTTGGACTATTACCTCCATGTGGAAACTAGATATTCCAACTTGACATGATGCATAAGTGTCTCCAAAATTTTTCACATAATCTGAAATAAAGTAGAAAAACAATTCAGGATTTCACAAAAAGACAAAATCTGTACAATTTTATTTTATGAAGGATAGGTGACTAGGCCAGTACACAAGTTAAAAAATATTAGAATGGAGTCTCCTAGCTCTGCCACCAGCCAGTGTTTAACCAAAATCAGAGAAGGGGGAGAAAAAGCTTTCACAGACAATGACTAGTGTCCTCATTTCATAAGCACCCCCTCACATTAACTTGCAAATATGGATAGACATTTGGGATAAGAAATAGCATAAAAATCTGAGGTCAGCAGAGGGCTGACCCTGATAAAATTAGATGATATCACTTGGTCACTCACAGTTTTCTCCTCTATAAAACAAAGGTATTTAACTCAAAAAACTGCCAGAATTTCTCCCACATCTAATATTCTAAAGGCTACTGCCTAATTTACTTTTCAGTTTATGTGATCACCAACCAGAAATCACATGTATTTCATTCCCATTTTTCATTTTAGTTATAGTCCCCCCATTAAAAAAATAACAGGAAAAAACACACACATACAGGCTCCCTAGATTTTCCTTAGTAGAGGGTCTCTTATTTTGAAGCCCCCATGAATCGATGCTTTTGGAACTTGCTATGAACCTCTATTAAATAAGAATCAGGACCACATCTTTGCTTTCGTTTTACTAACTAGAAAATTTAAAAGAATTGCTGTCATTATAATTACTATACTCTGCATGATTTTCACTCATTTTTATATCTTCTGAGCCTGTTTTTTCCATTTTTATAAATTTTCCCATAATTTTAGTTATCTTATATTTATGTCATCCTGAATTTTTTATAGAATTTGACTAGTTATATCTGAACAAAACTAAAAACAATTATGAAAATGTTTCAAAGTATAAACCATAGGAAAAAGAAGAAAATAAAAATGCAGAAAACTAGACTGAATTTTATTGCAATTAAGAATTCAAAATTCACCTTTTATCTTCTTGCCATCCAAAGGCCAATCAAGAATATATATAAGCTTCTCCATGATATCAAATGCCAATATTAATAGAGTCAGTACCTGAATTTGCTTATTTGTCAAAATTTTGTCAGGTGCCAGATATTTTCTTGGAGACTGGGGCAATCATTTTGGTTAGAAGTTGGAATGTATATTTATTTAATGCTGAGTTTTTCAAAGACAGATTTTTAGAATTTGTTCTGTAGCAGATATTTTTTTAATGCTCTATTGCCATTCACTGTGAATGCACTTCCACTGTTTATGTCCTAACTCGGTGTGCAGTAATGCTACCAATGGCCTAGAATTTTTATGAGAAAACCTTTCAAACTTAAGATACCAATCCCTTGCTAGTTCAAGAAAAACAAGTGAATTTGCAAAAAAAAAAAAAGTGAAAAATATTTGCTTCCATTATACTTGAATCTTTCTGAATATTCTTTGCAGCTAAAGATAAAGCAAGTAACCTAAATAGTTTTTTTCCTCACTGATCAGATGTTTCAATGTAATTTCATGATTTTAAGTGTCCTATAATTGTTGAATATTAGACTCACATATATTGAATTGAAAATATATTTAATGCAAAACTGGGTAATTATCAACTAGATTCTAGAATTATTAAAATTAAACTGTAGAATTTTCTAAAAACACAAAGTACATTTATAAAAACCAATTAAAAAAGGAAAGGGTGCTTTGAGTACTTATAAAAAACACAGCTATTTCAAAAATCCCCTCCCCACACATCTAAAATTGGAAATAATTTTTAAAAATTAAAAGCCATCCACTTATTTCTATTGATCCAGTTAATATTAAAATCTTCTCTTACCTTGATAACATGGAGCTAGTCTTTTACTCAATTCTGTTCGTAAATTAGAGGGCATTGTATAGCAACCACCAATGGGGAGCTTATTGTCATTCTTCATGTAATATATATTTTTCCATCTATGCCCACAAGTCTGAATAAAACACAAAAGCAGACTAAGTTATGTGAAAGTCACACCCAGAATACCTGATATCATGATGCGATCAGTGGACCAATTCCATTAACCTACCACGATGGATCCATTTTCTCCTGGCTGTCTGGAAAGCGTGACCCCCAACCACTGATTGTCTCTTTCTTCCAAACAAGTCTTTCCACAAGGGTCTCCATTAGGGCTACCTACCACATTTGAAAACAACATTATCAGCGTTACCTTGAAAACTATGTAATTCTAGGCAAGCAGAGAAAATGAACACATCATGCTTATCCTCAATATTTTTTCCCTTCAACCACGTATGAAGTGCCCAAATCCCTGCTTATGTGTCGTCTTATATTCAGTGCACACTGTGGGGGAGAGATAACTGTGAGTTATGTAACTCTGAGTTACTTGATACAAATGTGTTTTCTCGAAAGGTGATTTTTATTTGTAGAAATGACTGGGTGGGAAGTGACCAGTTAACACCAACATAGGCTGTACAAAGTCAATGGCAATGTAGAATGATCCGTGAAGAATCCCTACCTTTGCTTGGACCATTTATCTAGCGTTATTGACAACATTATCAGAGAACTTTGCAAGACACACCTTGTATTGAGAAATCCTATCTAATAAAAGAGTAATATGCAAATTGATCGTATTTTCACTACACCCACCACCCACGCCCACCACCCACACCCACCAGCCAATCAGGAGCTGGGGTGGAGCCAGCCAGCAAGTGCGAGGCCAGGCCACAGGGGGCAGCCGAGTCCGCAGGGCATGGGGGGGGGGGGCGCGGGGCTGAGGCTGCCTGGAGCTGCGGGGGGGCAGGAGAGTGTGGGCCCACCGTGCTCCAGCAGGCCCCATGGTCCGCCCTCTCCTGCGGCACAGCAGGAAAGAACGAGCCATACGCAGCAGGAGAGGGTAGCCCTCAGCGCCCCTGGCCAGCACATAAAAACTCCTAAATTGCACAAAGGAAAGTCATCTACACAGTGATAATGTTTCCCTTGTTAGAGTGACTTCTTTGCTTTATAGCTAGGATCCTGTATTCAAGTGAGTTCGATTAAGTGATTTTAGGGAATAATAAGATGCAGTGCCTTAAGATTCCTTTTGCTGTCTGTACTTCCACTTTCTTCAATTGCCATGTGATAGCCTATTCCACCTGGGCTTCCTTCTGAAGGCAGGCCAATGTATTTGCATTAATTTGATTGGAAGAATGTGGAACCTGGACTCATTTACTTCATTTTGAATACTGGTCACTGTGTTCATACATTTATAGGAACCATTTTCAAATCAGGCACTGTCTCCTCCTATAACCTTAACCCTTCAAGTTTTCTGGGCAAACTCAGAACACCTGTATCAATAAGGCTAATATTTTGAAAGCAAAATTATTTGCAGAAAATCTCCTAGGTAGGAGAGATTTTGTTTTAAGGAGTATAGAAAGACGAATGTGTATACACTTGTTTGTTCTCCAAGATGTTGATCAGGAAAAACAGCAAAATCCTTAACACAGTGGAACTGAAGAAAGCTTCCCAGGTTCTAGAAGATTCTGCTTAAGTAGGTTCAGGTGAGGTCCTGACTACCCCAGATGGTTCCTATGATCAGGAAATGGCTATGAAATAATTACAATTCTTATGGATTATGTTGTTCTGGTCAGGTTTCCTGTAGAATAGTGACTGGCAAGTCCCACCTATTGGCAGTGGCTGCTTGGAGCACTACAGTGAAAGTAAGACACAAAGCGATGGGCCTGCAAGAAGAATTCTGGGATTGATTAGCAATGTCTATTTGGAATAGGAAGAATCTTACTGCAGCCCAAACCTTGGCAAAAGATAGTCCCAGTGTAAATGTAAAGTCTCTATGTTAAAATTAATAAAAAGGAAGAGGGAAGAAGGGAGAGAGAAAGAATTGTATTGTGTGCTTCAGTAGGTAAGGTCTCATACAAAGTTTGATTATGGCTAAATGATGTCACCATAATGAAGGAAAAGTGAAAAAGACTGACAATGAAATTTTAATTTTAATTGTGATGCAATTTTCAGTTTGACTTTTCACTAAAATTGCCACTTTTTTTTTTTACTAATGTCAAAACAGATGATAAATGAGAGACCCTGTTTACCTGAAGTTCAAGTTCTTATTATTTACAATAGACACTTCAATGAAATATCTTCTAAGAAAATACCAAAGCCTTCTAAATTTACAGTCACTAAGGCAACCGTGTAGAAAAACTAAGGACAGGAGAGGAAGGAGATCACAAATAACACACATCTCTATTAAATTGTGATGTAATATAATGGACACTTTCATCAAAATTATTTTACTAATTTACTGTTCTAAAGATGCACTCCCCTCCAAAGTAAACATACAATAGTTGAGAATCACACAATGCTATTAAGTTGCTTGAGAAAAAAATTTTTATCTGCAAAAATAGTGAATTGTTATTGTCTGTTTCTTGGCCGAGTCTTTAAATTTAAAAATGAAGACTAGAGAAACACCTGTGTGATTCAATGGTTTTCTGGAGCCATCGGTGATTCCACCTTGTATCCTCTGTTTTCATTTTAGCTCCACCAGGCTGTTTGCTCAGAATCTCACTTCCCTCAAACATCTTTCTCTCCATGTCTGAGTACCACTCAGGTCTTTGGGACTTATACCAATGCACCATGCCCCCACTTCTGCCCCCCACTTCTCAAGCCTTTGGCCTGAATCACACCAGCGTTCCTGCTTCTTCGGTTAGCCTATGGCAGGTCATAGCACTTTCTCAGTCTCCATAACTGAGGGAGCCAATTGTGAATCTCCTTGTAGGTAGATTGAAAGGTAGATGTTAGTAAATCCATCTAGCTACCCTGTCGGTTCTGTTTCTCTGGTGAACCCTGACTAATACAAGTACATTATTTATTTACAACTATCCTGTCTACTTCCCAGGCTTAGTAAATAATGACCTACTTCATCTTGACCAGTATTGTCTTGTTCGTTACTAGCCCATCCCCAGCACAGAGCCTGGAAACGTGGGCTGAAAATGGAAGTTCAATAAATGAAAAGCAATTCAACGCTTTGACTGGTTTGTTTTGACTGAGTATCTTATCTATTTGTGTTTTGTATCTTAATGGGAAATATGGATTCAAAAGGATAAATACCCTGGCAGAAAGGAAATTCACAAATCAACACAGTCATGAAACAATTACCCTTCCACACAAGAAATAAAAATAAATTCTAATCAGTGAACAAACACAGACTCACAGTTATAAAGGCTTCTCCTTTTCTTCCTAACACACCATCTGCCATCACGGTAATACTTTCAGCACCGGTTACAAGACAGGATCAATTCAAAGAATGCCTGTAAGTCCCCACTACCACTCTAGGTCTTTTCTTAATTTCCAGGGACCTTTGTTTACGGTTTACTTCTTTAACGCCTACAGAATCTTGGCAGAGAAATAAAACCTTCTCATCATCAGCTTACACTGGGGGCCTTCTCCAGAGCTTTTCCTTAACCTGGCTTGCTCCTAAGTCCACTCCTTTATCACGTGGTTCCCGGCCTTGACTGGACATGAGGACCACCTGGCCAGAGTTCTGAACACAGCCTGACACGTGGTTCCTGCTCCCAGTGGCTCTGATGTGATCTGTCTGGGTTGAGACCCAGGAGTCTGAAAAGCTCCCTGGGCAGTTATCGTGTGCTCTTGGGCTTGTGAGCAGCTGCTCTGCAATGTAAATGCTGTGGCTTTCCTGCATTATGTCATATCTGAAAAGAAACCACTTCCTTTTAAAAATAATGCTAGAGGCCGGGCTGTAAGGAGTCAATGGGGAAAAAAAAAGGAGACCTATGCAATACTTTCAACAACAAATATTTTTATAATAATATCTTTTTCCTCCTTGGTTTTGGCTAGATATTGAAAAAGGCTATCACATGTTAAGGAAATTCTTTTTGTGTATAAATTCAGTATTTCTAATGTGGCCAGAAATGACGATGATTAAAACCGACATGAGAAAGTTAATGTCAGGAAACTGAACATCGCAAACAAACTCAGATTATCTTTATTTTTGACTTAAATGTCAGGCTGAAAATTATTTATAATCTGGTTTTCAACTCAGCTCATTTATTACTAATGTAAACTCAGTCAATTAAATCAGCTTCATAATTAAAAAAGTACTTTACATGGTTTAACATAAAAGAGGTCAGCAGAAATTAGCATGTGATAATTTTCCATGTTTTTATAGAACTAGAATGACTAACCCTTAGCACAGTTGAATGCATTTTCCCAATAGACATTAAAAATACAAAGCTATATTCTGAAAACTGAAACCCATCTTTCTCTTTTTTTATTTTTCATTTGGGAAAGGAAATACAAAGATGCATGCTTACTGCTTCATTTTTTAAATTTCCATCTACTGATCTTTGGATCAGTATACATCCATGTATATTAATGCGAACAAGCAGTAATCCAATAAATGAATATAAACAACATTAGTACAAAGCCAGTTAGGTACACTTTTTGCCACTGCCTTTTGTTGTTATTCTTTAGTGTCATTGTACCAAGTCTGAAAATATGAGACTAGGGAAGGGTATTCGATCTTGAATGTCACCTCCATGAGGACAGGTACTGTATTTTGTTGACCGTGGCATGCCGACAGCCCAGAATAGGGCCTTACCTGCAGAAGGCCAGAATGAAATACGTATTCGCTGAGGGAAGGAATCCTGAAATACATTATGCCACCACAAATCCTTTACTAGATTGACTGATCATTCACTGCAGCGATTTTCAACCTTTTTTATCTGATGGTACACATAACCTAATTACTAATATTCTGCAGCACACTGAAAATATATATAATTTTCCCCGATTTGATAAAAAATAAATAGAATAAGTATAATTTTAATTCATTCACACCTCGTGGGGCACACCAGTTGAAGATTGCTGCTTTACTGCAATAATTTCATCAAACTCTCTGGGATCTAAGCTTTGGAGTTTTTTCTTCACTACTATTCTTCCTTGCTTCTCTTCTAACATACTGCGTTGAGTTTTAAGATGGTAATAGATGGTCTGAAGGAAAACCATGTTTGCTGGTTTGAAAGTCTTTATAAAGTGGGGTATGTGAGCAGGACTATTTAAAATGGAGAGTCAGCTGGGCCCACAGGAGGTGCCTGTCTCACAGCCTTTGCACTAGGATTATGGGAAGTGAGATATGTGTGAAGCACTTGGGCCAGAGCTTAGCAGATAAAGCAAACAAATGTTAATTGACATTAGCATTGTTATTATTTTAAGGATTAATCTAAACATGTGATTAAACTAAACATATGTCATGGAATATATACTCCATAAAGTTGTTGTCACTTAATTCCCATCTTATACTTTAGCTCATTTACTTCTTGTTGTCACTTAATTCCCATCTTATACTTTAGCTCATTTACTTCTCACCGTGGCAGCAGGGAAGAGTAGTTTATCAATCCTATTTTATAGATGAGAAAATTGAGTCTTAAAAAAATAACTAAATAACTGGCCCATCCCAATGGGGCTAGTACATGAAAAATCCTATCTAATAAAAGAGTAAAATGCAAATGTGACTGTACCTTCACTACGCTACCAGCCAATCAGGAGCGAGGGGCAGGGCCGAGGTGTGCATGAGGCGAGGGGCGGGGCTTGGAGGCACTGGGCAGCCCCTGCGGTCCCTCGTGTCCCTGGCCAGCCGTTCTGCTGCTGTGCAGGGGCCCACGGAGCAAAAGGGTGGTCCCTCGCATCCCTGGCCAGCTGTTCTGCCACTTCGTGGGGGCCCGAGGAGCAGAGGGGCAGTCCCTCGTGCACCAGTCCCGGGTGGTCCCGGTGGTCCCTTGCATCCCTAGCTGGCCGTTCCATTGCTGTGGTCTTTGTAATGGTACCAGATTTATTCTCAAAAGCTTATTACCTAACATTATCAAAGCTGAAGTATTAACAGGATCTACAAAGGGAGAAGTTGTTCTGAGTCCAAGAACTGATTTGTCCATCTGACACTGGCCTCCCATTTAAATTAATTTGATGACACTTTCCCGTGATGCCAGCATTTGCAATGACTATTAGTAAATCACAAGGACAAACTCTAGACAGAGTAGGAATATTCCTACCTGAACCCGTTTTCGCACATGGTCAGTTATATGTTGCTTTCTCTCGAGTTCAAAGAGCATGTAAATACTTTATCCCAAGTGAAATTAGTCAAGCACTCTGAAAGTGTTTTCACTGTTAATGTGGTATAGAGGGAGATATTAGAATAAGTTTAATCACTTTATCAGTCATTATTTGCATCAATGTTGTTTTTATATCATGAGTTTGTTATTGTTGTTATATCATTTTGTTATTATTTATTAATGAAATTATGTATTATTTTCATATACATTGTACTCATTACCTTTTATCTCTCACACTTTTATTATAGAAAAAGGGCAAATAGCAATATTAAAATATTTCCTCTAATTAATAACCTTTTAATGTGCATGAATTTCTTGCACCAGGCCCCTAAAATTAGAATAAAAAACTTGTCAGAAATAGAAGGTCTGTTACTTCCCATTACACTATCTATATATATAAAAGGCTAACATGCAAAGTGTCCCCTTGGGAGTTTGGGAGACCGGGAGTTTGATTTCTTGATATGATGTGCAATGACCACCAGGGGATGGCACAGAATGAAGGAAGGCCCTGGATGGCAGCCAGAAGAAAGGCCCCAACCAGCAGCTGGAAGGGCCTGATCAGCCCTGATTGCCGGCCAGGCCTACTGACCCTACCTGTGCACAAATTTTGTGCACCAGGTCTCTAATAGCATTTAAAATAGAAGTCTACCAATATTTCAGATGTATGAATTAACTGAAGTCATGTCACTAAGTTTTTCTCATCAGAAAATGTATAAAATGTCACAAATCTCCCAAACTATATAGTCAACTCTACAGTGTTCATGAAAAATGTCATTTACTTGGTCCCTGTCTTGTCCTGTGCTTTCTCCCAATTAAGATCAGTTCTCAGTGTCTTGGCATTTCCATCAAGGAAGAACCAAAAAGAAAAATCAGACTCACAGTTCTTCTTTCATCACTTTTTGACAGCTTGAGTGAAACACTCTGTAGGTAGGGGTGCCTGGGACTTTTGATTCAAATGACATGTTTGCATTATCTGCCTGTGTACTATGCTGTGATTTCCCCCATCACATCAGACATTTGATTGGGGAACTCCGTCTGGCTGACTAGCTACAAAGATATACATGTATCTGATCTTTCAAAACATGTGATGTAATTTCAAGTTTCAGAAAAATAATGAAATTCCTTGCTTCCACCAATTCCTTTTATTTAAATGTTGAAGTTCTATTCCATTTAAAAAGTCATTTATGTTTCAAACTCTTCCACTCTTTTCTTTAAATAATCCTGAAAAATGAATGACTCTTATTCTATTCTATGTTATATAAAGAATCATTCATTCAAGGTGCCTTTATTTATAGAAGCAATAATTACTGAGAGAAAATAATTATACAATTCATTCCTCTAAATTAAGAATATTAGAAAAACATGTGTGATCCAAGGCCAACATATCAATTCATATATGACAAGATTATAAGAACTACCATTGCAGGGGTATGAAGATTACAGGACATTTATGACTGTGCATGCAAGACTGCCTGGCAACTAGTAAGTGTTCATTAAATGTTAAATGCTTCCACTCCCCAGCATACCCACATTATGTTGCTTTGGACTGCACCAGTAGAGGGAGCTCACAGTGCCGAGAGATTTGACCAGTAGTCAGCTCTTTAAGCCCTTCTTTTAGTTTTTCTTATCAAACCCTAACTTTAAATCCATAATAGTAAGTTTGTCATATTAAACTATTTAGTTTCCCCATGCATCTAATAAAACATGATGATGTTTCTAAAAGATAACAGTAATGTGTATGAATTTAATAGCAATTACAATCTTATATAATAAAGAGCTAATATGCTAATTAGACCAGATGGCAGAATGACCTTCCAGAACGACCAGCGGGTGGGGCTGTGGGGCCAAGAGGCAGCGGGGGATGCAAGGGCTGAGCCCCTTGCATGAATTTTGTGCATCGGGCCTCTAGTTGAGTAATAAAGAGTAAAATGCCTATGTGCTCGAGGTGAAATGGGACACAAGAGCATTAAACTTCCAAACCATAGCCTTCAGCTTGTGTAGTGGGAAACAAGAGTCAAACTATCAAAATAAACATCAACATTAGATACCATTCTCAAAGTAGTTTCTTCCTGGAAAAACAGGTATTAAAATGTCAGCTTCTCAGATTTCCTATCAAAATCTGATAATGATTAATAATCATTCTCAACTTATGTGAGAAACAGCTTGTATAATCTCAGACCTGAAGATGCCAGTATTTCAGTCCTCTTTTTCATTTCATTTCATTTTATATATTTTTTTAACTTTAGAATTTTATTTATTTCACTTTATTGTTTCCAGAAGGAGAGTTGAACACTGAGGTAAACATCTGCAGAGGGTAGTGCCAAGTTTAGTGTTGCCTTTTTATAAATTGGGGCTGATCCTGAGCTACCACGAGGCCCCAGAACTGAAAACCTGGTCACTTGTGAGCTTGATTCTAGGTTTAGTGTCTCTTCCATGGACCTTAGGCCCAAACTCTTTTAAATTCCTGCAGAAAATCTACACAAACCTTTTTACTAGCTACATCAGAAAAATATACTGCAACCTGTCATATTTTAACATTTAAAATATGAGGGACCATTTCAAATTAACATTTAAAGAGGAACCATTGTCTTACAATAATTGCTAATATCTATGTCATGCTTCCTATGTATATATTAACTCATTTAGTTTTCCTTCCATCCTTATGAGTAGGTGTTATTATCATTATCCCAATTTTACAGGTAGAGAAGCTGAAACAAAGGGAGATTAAGCATCTGCCCCAAATCACAACCCTAATTAGTGGAGGAAGAAAGGATTCAACCCCACACTGTTAATTAGCATCTATACTACCTTACAATGATCTGCTATTAATACTTTTCCCTATTAATGTAGAAAAAGAACCCAAATATTAACATTATTAATAATTCTATACTTATTTTATTTCTATAATAAACCTACTAAGCTGGTAACATTAACTTCCTACATTAGAAAATTCTCTACTTCCATGGTTTCCAGTTAATTTCTGTCTGCAGGATTCATTTGAAAAACTATCACTAATATAGGATTACCATTTTGAGTGTCTTTGAAAGAAGAAAACACAAAAATGTTAACAGAAACAACCTCTGGGGAAATCTGCTCTGGCTTAATGCTAGGTGAGCCATACTGAAGTTCTGTGCTTGGTTTGGGAATTCACAGGGGAGAACAGAGGATGTCAGGAAGACAACAAAGTTTAAAAATACATGAGAGAAGTAACAGGAAGTGTTGGGCATTGTCCTGCTTCAATAGAGGGTCGGACTGATATGAGGAGTTACAGATATTAGCAGACATGTCTCTATAAAAAGCTTCAAGGATTGGATAAAATGTTGCAGAGATAATGACTGTGAAAAAAAACCTACCAAATACTAGAAAACATCCACAGGAAAACAGAATGGTATCGGTGAGGTAGACATAAAAAGATTTCACAAGACAGGGTGTGCCTAGAAAGAGTCTTTTATGTAGGGTGTCTAATCCACTTCACATATTATTTTCAATCAAAGAGATCTGGCAACTAAGTCTACATGGTTACTCTTCTCATTGTGCATTACAGAATTTCATATAAATATTTCCTACCTTAAAAAAAGATTTTTGGAGGTAAACTGAGAGCGTCAGCACAAACACACTGCATTATTGAGCCCGTCCTGTCACTTGTAAGACCACTTCCATGTTTTAACTTGATGTTCTAGCTACTTTTAAAGTACAAAAAAACCACTGTTTTTATTTATTTTAAAAATTATAATATTGGTTTTTTTATAGAGAGGAAGGGAGGAGGGATAGAGAGTTAGAAACATGGATGAGAAACATTGATCAGTTGCCTCTTGCACACCTCCTACTGGAGATGTGCCCGCAACCAAGGTACATGCCCTTGACCGGAATCAAACCCAGGACCCTTCAGTCGGCAGGCCGACCCTCTATCCACTGAACCAAACCAGTTAGGACAAAAATCCTTGTTTTTAAAGATGGTCAGGTCCAAGCTCCCATGTCTGGAGTGAGTGTTACTGTTTAGACTGCTTGGAACAAATTGATGGACTTTGGGAACCCAAGGCTGCCTACACTTCTTGGAATGATGCTGAAGTGTGCAACAGAAGATCCCATCCAATCGGAGAGATGTATCCATACATTTCACAGGTATTGAGCTTTTACTATGTGCTAATCAAAACTGGTAAGAACTGGCTAAACTACTCAGGGATCTACTCTTTCAGGAAACCATCTCTCATTATCCAATTTCTTCCTCAAACTCCCCCTGGGTATGTCTCTATTATCATGCTTAGGATATTTTCTCACCATTAACTATTCAACTGAGTTCTTTGAAGACTTCAGACATGTCCTATTCAACTTTCTATTCCCAGTACCTAGCATAAGTAATTGACAAAATATTTACAACTAATGAAAAACCCAATTAAAAGTTATTGAGACTTGCTTCCAATATTTTCTCCTTCTCCCCAACCCTCCAATTTGGCTTCATCTCTATAACTGGTATACCAAGGTTACTAATGAACTGATTCAATCTGAATTCAATGAAATCTCCTAAATTCTTCTTTGCTCAACCTCTTGGCAACTTTTCCACCCCCCAACCCAACTCATCAGGGACGGGGTCACAGTAAGTAAGAAAAGGAAAAGACAAGCCTGCCGCTGGAGCGATTTTGATACTGCAGATCACTCACTCTTCTCAAATTCTCTCATCCTTAGACCTCGTAATGTCATACCAACCTGATTTCCTTCCCATCCCTTTGGCTTCTTCTCGGGCATTTTTTCAGGCTTCTTCTCTTCTTCAGTGGTTCACAACCATGGAGAAGAGATAAATATTCGGATCATTTAGGACCCTACAGAGAATCCTGATGCCCTACTAAGGATTCTGCACTCAATTCCAATGAGTTCATCAACCTGGAAGCTCTCCATACTCTATACTTTGGGTTTTTATGGAGGCTTCATTATATGGGCATAACTGATTAAAACATTGGCCAGGCGTAATTGATTCCACCTCCAGCCCCTTTCCCCATCTTGGAGCTCATGGGAGTGGGATTGAAAAGTCCGCATGCTTTAATCATCTGGTTAGCTCCACTAGTAACCAGCCCCTATTCTTTTTTCTTTTATAGTTGCCAAATTTTTTTATTGGTTTTAGAGAGGAAGGAAAGGAGAAGGTGAGAGAGATAGAAACATCGATGAGAAAGAAACATCAGCATCCATCAGCTGCCTCCTGCACACCCCAGCCAGGGATCAAGCCCACAACCTGGGCACGTGCCCTGACTGGGAAGCCAACAAGCGACCTCTCAGTGCATAGATCAACGTTCAACCATTGAGCCACACTGTGCCACACTGGCTTGGACCAGCCCCCATTCTTTTTTTTTTCCTTTTTAATATATTTTCTTGATTTTTTACAGAGTGGAAGGGAGAGGGATAGAGAGAAACATCGATGAGAAAGAAACATTGATCAGCTGCCTCCTGCACACCTCTACTGGGGATGTGCCCGCAACCAAGGTACATGCCCTTGACCGGAATCGAACCTGGGACCCTTTAGTCTGCAGGCTGACTCTCTATCCACTGAGCCAAACCAGTTAGGGCCCAGCCCCCATTCTTAAGCGAGGTACAAAAACCACTTCATTAAAATAACCATAAATATCTTTGTCTCTCTTATCCCTCAGGAAATTCTAAGGGTTTTGGGTGTTTTGTGCCAGAAACAAGGACAAAGACTAAATATATATGTTTTTCTTTCTATAAATTACAATATTACACTTTCCTAGACTCACCTCCCAACATCTTGGGGGATAAACAGCAGTATTCTTAAAGTTCTGCGGAATCTAAATAGCAGCCTGAGTAGAGCTGCATTGTTCCAGCCACTTCTCAAATGGTAGCTTCCTCGGGGATCTATCCTGGGCCCTCTAATCTTTTCAGGATGGAGATTTCTCAGATTAAACTCATTAAACTCCAGGGCTTTGGCTACCATCTCTGGGCTAACTAATTGCCTTCAACTCTGAATTGCTGTTACAGACCAGACCTCTCCTGCCCGCCTGACCCATACCTCCAACTGGTGGCAAGATATTCACGTCTGTCTCACAGGACACAGCACGATCATCCAGACCAGCGGTCGGCAAACTCATTAGTCAACAGAGTCAAATATCAACAGTACGACGATTGAAATTTCTTTTGAGAGCCAAGTTTTTTAAAGTTAAACTTATTCTAACACCACTTCTTCAAAATAGACTCGCTCAGGCCGTGGTATTTTGTGGAAGAGCCACACTCAAGGGGCCAAAGAGCCACAGTTTGCCAACCACTGATCCAGATAACAGCCCATGTTAATCCACCTTTGAAAAGTTCTCTGAATACTTAAAAGTTAAAGCATATTTTCTTTATATTAACAGTTCTCAAGTGTTGGAGGTCACATCTGAGAATCAACTGTGGAATTTTTTGCTACACCTACCTTTTATCTGTATAAATTAGTGTATTGTTTTGGGTTCATTTAAAAGTAAATTATGTCCTAGGAATTAAAGAAACTTCCCTCCATCTCTCATTTAATAATGATCACATACTGCTGAATCTGTCTTTTAAATAATTGCAGAATCTCTGTGTGTTTTTTCCCATTCCTACTGCCACTATTTTAACCCATTTCCTCCAAAGCATTCACTACTCTGCAACTAGAAGTATCTAAAACACAAATCGAATCATGTCACTCCTCAGCTTTAATTACTATAGGACAAGTACCCAAAATAATCCTTGCTTACCTCACCAACTTACTCTCCGATTTACCCTCCATGGTCCAACTGCATGCATTTTTATTTCAGTTAAAAAGATGCTGTGCTCTCAAAGACCTCAGGGTCTTCATGCATAGTTTGCTCTGTCTGACACCTTTTTCTGTAACCTCTATCTAACTCCTGATTGTCATTAAGTTCCCCACTTGAACATCAATTTCTCAGGAAGTCATCACCATATTTTCCTACCTCAGATTTTCTCACCATACTTTCCAATTAGAACCCAACAGACTGTGAACTTGCTGGGGAAAGGGCCATGCGTCTTCTGTCTGTCCAGGTTCTGGCCCTTCCTCCCCCTCAATAAATGACTAAATGAATAAATGATCTCCATGTACAATGAATTACCATTACTGACCCAGCACAGCACCATCAGGGGAGATATTTTTTAGTCATTAGGAATATTACATAGTAATCAAGTAAACCTAAGGGCAAAAATAAAATGCATTTAGGAAACCTCATCTCTCCAATTAGGTGGGAACCATTCTTTTAGATGGGAGTTTAGGAAATTGCTGGAAATCAGGGAACTTGATTCTCTTAATGTTACAGTTTATTAATGAAGCTCTCTGTCTTGATTATTCTGCATAATTACCATGACAACCTATGTTCACAGTTGATTTTTAAAAATGACCAGTCTGTATCAACTCAGCCCCATAAGCTACAACTTGAAGAGTAGTGCAAATGAAAAAGAAAAGTTACCAAGTACATATTTAGAGTTTCAACACTGGGAGGTTTGCCTTTTAATGTTAAGCTAATAATTCCTGTAAATCAGGCAGAAGTGAGAGGTAATCATAAGTTTAATAATTCAATGCTAACTGACTTAACTTCTTTCAAATAGGTTATCTATAGTAATAAAAGCATAATATGCAAATCAGCTGATCGACCAAACAGCAGAATGATTGTCCCAACGCTGTGACACTGGAACCAGGCCATCCAAGGCGGGTGCAATGAGACTGGTTGGGGGCCCTGCCATCACCCCACGATCGCCTGGCAGAGGGAGGCCCAGGCTATGCTCTGCAGGACAATTGCTGGGGGGGCTCTGCGATTGATCACTTTAAAGAGGAAGGTCCAAACTATTGGCAGGTGGGGTGATCTGTGGAGGGCTCTGCGATTGCCCCAAAGAGGGAAGCCCAGGCCACCCTTTGCTCAGGGATCAATTGGGGACCTCTGGAAGGGTGGGTGGGACTTCCCTCTGTGCAGCATGGATTGTGGACCCCTGCTGGATGGGGTCTCCCTCTGCTGGGCCATCCATCACGGAGCCCCTCGCTCAATAGCCCAGCAGTGGGAGGTCCAGGCCACCCGCCAGAGATGCTGTGGTGTGTGTGCGGGGCCAGCCAGCAATCACCCCGCAGAGGGAGGCCCAGGCCAGCCAAGCAATTGCACGCACACCTGTCCCCCACAGAGGGAGGCTACTGGAGGCAGTGGCAGAGGGGGTGGGGGGTAGGGCCAGCTTCCAGCAGCCAGGGGAAGGAAAGCCCCTATAGGTCCTGACTGTCAGCCAGATCTAGGGATCCTACTCAAGGGGTCCTGGACTACGAAAGGGGGCAAGCCAGGCCGAGGAACACCTCCCCACAATGCACGAATTTCGTGCATTGGGCCTCTAAGTATAATATAAACCAGGAGGCTGGCGAAGTGAATATAATTTTCAGAAAGAAATCTGAAGGGGAATAATGATGACTGATTTATGATGGACCATTCTTTGTAGCAAGAAAAAGAGAGGCACAAGCAGGGATCTTTAAGTTCTAGCACTTGTACAATGCTTGGTCTGGAAAAGAAAAGTAAAAGTATTATCTATTTATGCATAGTCTTGCTAAAAAGTTAGTGTTAGGTTATGCAGGAAAATTATGTTTCTCTAGATTAGTGCTGTTCAACAGGAATATAATACAAGCCACATATAAAATGTTTGATTTTATAGTGGCAACATTAAAACAATAAAAAGTGAAATTAATTTTAATATACTTTAACTCAGTATATCCAAAATATCACTTAAACATGTATTTATTTCAACATGTAATCAATATCTAAAAAAATAATGGAGCCCAGCCAGCATGGCTCAGTGGTTGAGCATTGACCTATGAATCAGGTCATGGTTCGATTCCCAGTCAGGGCATACGCCTGGGCTGTGGGCTAGATCCCCAGTGTGGGGTGTGTAGGAGGCAGTCAATAAATGATTCCTCCTCATCACTGATGTTTCTATCTCTCTCTCCCTCGTCCTTCCTCTCTGAAACCAATAAAATAATATTTAAAAATAAAATCATGGAATATTATATTTTATTTTTTGTGCTATCTTTGAAATCCAGTATGCAATTTATAATATAGCACCTCTCCCTGTAAACTAGCCAAATTTCTTCTGCTCAATAGCCACAGGTGACCACTGACTATTGTATTGGGCAGTGTACCTATGTGACTTTAGACTCAAGTAATCGTGTGTGTGTGTGTGTGTGTGTATGTGTAATGCTATTAGGGACAACTCCAAAGTAATGAAAGATCTGAAATATTTTTCAAATAACCAATTAAGTAAAACTTTTAAAGCATGATTTTATAATTCTTTATGCATTTTATTATAGTCTAATTCTTTAAATATTATAATCTGTGGATGGACTATACTTAACTATAGTAATATAGTCGTGATTTGTAATGCCTTATTTAACAACCATCTGCTATCAAAGTTTCTTTTTAAAAAGCCTCAGTAAGGATGCAGACTATGAGTAGAAAAGCAGCCTGTCCAGTGGACTCAGTGTTTGAACATTGACCCATGACCCAAGAGGTTATGGGTTCAATTCACAGTCAGGGATCATGCCTGGGTTGCTGGCTTGATCCCCCAGTAGGGGGAATGCAGGAGGTAGCTGATAGATGTTACCCTCTCATCCATGTTTCTCTCTATCCCTCTCCCTTCCTCTCTCTCTAAAAAAACAAACATTTAAACAAAACAACGACAAAAACATGAGAAGCAACTAGATGAGCGGCAGTAACTAGAGCCTCCTCAGATATGACGTCTCCGTGAGCAAGTCGGCTCAGACCCTCCAGAGGAAGACCAACTTCCTTTTGGTTTATCCAGGGAAGTACCAGTGGAGTGAGAGGACAGACACTTCTCAGGCAGGCAGGGAGGTGAGCGAGTCTGTCTGCATGCAGGATGAAAGTGCCTCCTCTACAGTCAGTTCCCTTCCCTGAAAGAGTATCTGACTCTCAACTTCTCACACCCTGAACATTCTAGATAAATGGGCATTTGCTGCTCACTTTAGATTATAGCTACAGTAAATATACCACATATGCAACAACATTATCCACAAAGATAGGGGAGGAACTGGGGGGCGGGGTGGATATTGAACTCCTCTTTTATGGGGAATTGTCTATTTGAATCTAACTTTGATCTGAAATTCTGAGACCTAAAGGCTAGTCAATGTGGGTAGTATTTTGAATTGTGCATGAGAGAGGCACCATTATAAGAGATCTTTCAACTTCATCTATGGCTTTTCAAGCTAAGCTATTTTTAATGAAAGAAAATACCTTATTGACAAGGCAATCATAGCTCAATCTTTAGTTATTAAAATATTTTTCATCATGTTTCATTTCAACTATTACCTTTTAATTTATACATTTAACTTTAAAAATTATTGAATTTATTGGTGTACATTGGTTAATAAAATTATATAGGTTTCAGCTGTACAATTCCATTAATACATTAGCTGTACATTGTATTGTATGTTCACCACCCCATCCATCACCAAATCGCCTTCCATCACCATTTATCCCCCCTTTACTCAAGAAAAGGGTAAAAGAGATACCTAATCTGATATAATCCCATCTAATAAAGAGGTGATATGCAAATTGACCATTACTCCAACCCACAAGATGGCTGCCCCCATGTGGTCAACGATGGCTGCCCCCACAAGATGGTCAGCAGGGGAGGGCAGTTCGGGGGGAACCCAGGCCTGCAGGGGAGGGAAGTTGGGGGGACCAGTCCTGCAGGGCAGGGCAGTGACAAGGCCTGCATGGGAGGGCAGTTGGGGGCAACCAAGTATGCAGGAAAGGGCAGTTAGGGGTGACCAGGCTGGCAGGAGAGGGCAGTTAGGAGCAACCAGGCCTGCGGGGGAGGGCAGTTGGGGGGACCAGCCATGTAGGAGAGGGCAGTTAGGGGTGAGCAGACCAGCAGAGGAAGGAAGTTGAAGGTGACCGGGCCTGAAGGGGAGGGCAGTTGGGGGCAGCCAGGCCAGCAGGGAAGGGCAATTGGGGGTGATCAGGCCTGCAGGCGAGGGCAGTTAGGGGCAACCAGGCTGTCAAGGGAGGGCAGTTAGGGGTGACTAGACCAGCAGGGTAGGGCAGTTGAAGGCAGGGGAGGGCAGTTAGGGGCAACCAGGTTGGCAGGCAGGCAAGCAGTTGGGTGCAAGCAGTCCTGGATTGTGAGAAGGATGTCCAACTGCCCAGTGGGATCAGGCCTAAACAGTCAGTCAGACACCCCTCAAAGGGCCCCAGTTTGAAGAGGATGCAGGCTGGGCTGAGGGACACACACCTTCCCCTGTGCACGAATTTAGTGTACCGGGCCTTTAGTCCTATATAATCGAAAGCTAATATGCAAATCAACTGAACTACAGAACCAGTCGCTATGATGTGGACTGACCACCAGGGGGTAGATACTCAATGCAAGAGCTGCCCCATGGTGGTCAGTGTGCTCCCACAGAGGGAGCACTGATCAGCCAGAAACCAGGCTCATGGCTGGCAAGGGTGACAACGTTGGCGGGGAGCTTCTCCCACCTTCACGTCAGCACTAAGGATGTCCGACTGACGGCTTAGGCCGACTCTCCTTAGCCGTCAGTTGGACATCCCTCAAGGGCTCCCAGACTGTGAGAGGGCACAGGCTGGGCTGAGAACCCCCACACCTCCACTCAGTGCATGAATATCGTGCACCAGGCCTCTAGTTTCTTTATAAAAGAGAAGATGCACTGTTTAAAATATTGCATTAAAAATAATTTGTCAATTCTTTTGCTAATATGCAAAGCTAGTACTACAGCCATTAGTGTTGCAGTCAGTGATTGAATAGAAGTCTTGTCTTCCTTTTTGCCTTTAATTGACCCAAAATTTAAAAGTTAAAAATATCCCTTTGGCTTATCATTTCTAATTACTTCTCTTATTTACCAATCAAACTTTTGCTTTGCTTTTACTCATTCAATATATCTTCATTTAATTTGTGTTTGTTGTGCATTTCCCATGTGCTCAATTCTCTAAGGATATTTCCGTAGCTGATGCCTATGTTCCCAATGCCCAAAGAATTTAGGTTTTCCTCCTATTTTGACAGGCATTATTAAATGAAATTTTATATAATGCTATGACATCTTTCCAGTTAAAATACAGAAACAGACATCTAGAAATAGATTCCGTGACCTTCCAGATAGGAATTGAGTGCTAGATACCAGCAGTTATAATGTAATGGATCAGAAAACTATGACAGGATAACAGAATTGACATTTCTACCTCCTGAGTCTTGTCAAGATCCTCTGGCAGGTCAAGGTTGCCTGTTCCACTCGTCAATGCATTATCCAATGAAAATTATGTTTTATAGAATTATTCCAAATAGATGGGGTCTATGAATGTGTTATTCTTTAATAGTCTGTTTTGGGGGATGGAATAGGCTTCATGAGTGACTGGGGCTTTATTCTACATGCTACTGACAACTCCTAGACTTTATGGATGCTCTCGGAGTTCAAAACAGAAATCCCATTTTATGCATACTCTATTTGAATTAATTCTAAATGAAGAAAACCAGCTTCCTAGTTTGAGAGAAAGCAAAAACTACTAGAAAAAGGGGATTAAAGGTGTAGTAACTAGCTTATCTCAAAGTCTCAATACGAAAGCGCTACCAATTATAACCTTTTATTCAGCACGTACAGATGACTCAGTAGCTCAGCAGGTTGGACTCTTCATTGGCACTGAAGATGGATACAGAAAAGAGCAGGGCGTGGCCGTTGGACTCAAGCAGACCTGACTTTGACTTAGGGTCCCGCCTTCCACTCACTAGCTGAGTAGTTTTAGAAGGACTTGCAACCCTTGAGTCACAGAGTCCTCTGTGTGTTAAGTAGGAACAATGCCCACTATGACCCAGTGGTGCTGAGAGGAGAACATTAAGCAACATATACATATAGCAGTGCCCAACAGTGTTTGGAACAAGATAGGTCTGAATTAGTATTAGTTCCTCTTTCATACCCCACCCCAAGTGTCTGTGCAAAGCAAATTTGCTTTGGTGCTTTGAAACATGAATTTTCTCCCCTCCTCCTTCAGAACGCATTTTCCAAGTCATCACAAATCTGAGACATTAAAAAACGACTTCACATAGAAGTAGCTATTTAACATGAGGGTTTTTTTTTTTTTGAGATAAAATCGAATAATTATATGTTCCGGCTAATTTAACTGCCTTAACAATGAAGATGCCAAAATTTGCTGTGGCCTTCTTTGACATTTTCATACGCTAAGTAAAGCTACAGCGTTTTCTGTTTTAGAGAGCCCTCAGGCTACTTGACAGGATGTGGGATCAATTCCAACTGCTATTCCTGATCTGCCCCCGAGCCCCCTGGTTCTCTTAACAAGGCTGGTGGGTCAATGATGGAAATGCAATTCTTTAGCCTTGGCTTAGCTGTATCCTGTTCTTAATGTGCTGCGACTTTCACATGTGTTTTACAAAAGGATGGGGGAGGGGGAAGGCCCTATAAAAATGTCCCTCTACGTAGTTCAGTCCCAGTTCTGTCAGAGCACTGCAAGCATTGCCACAGGGCTTAGCACGGGGAGGGAGGAGAACGGTGACAGAAAGAAGTGTTAAGTGAAGGCGGTGTGTGTGGAGTTGAGTGAAAAACCCTTTGCTTTGCATGAGAAGCAGAAGACACCACGCGTTCTTCCGGGACTTGTGTGACCTCGGGGCCCCCTCGTTGGGGGCAGGGTGTGTGCGCACTCAGTCCTGGTCCCAGATCCTACTCACCCAGCTGGAGCTGTTGACAAGTCCGGTTTGGGTTCTTTCCGATCTGGCATTTGTAAATGGCCCCGGGATGGACCACGGAGGCGTTGGCGAGCCAGTCGGCGGTGGGAGCCCCCACGACGAGCCTGGGGAGAGACGCGCACGTGCGCGCAGGCTTGGGCTGAGCTGCGGGCACTCGGGTCTCCGCCGAGGAGCCGCTGGCCGCAGGCCCGGTGCCCCCTCCCCCGCCCGCCACCCGCGCGCCCCCGGGCCACCCTAACTCGCAGCCCCAGGGCCTGTGCCAGGACGCACCCCGGGCGCTGCCGCCCCGAGATAAGTTACTTTCCCGGTCAGCTCTCCAAAGAGCCTGCCATCGCCGCGCTCCCCTCGGCCGCCTCCTGAGACACAGGAAAGTTTGAACCGGCAGGCGATGCCCAGGCACCCTTCCCGGCTCGGAGATGCCCGGCGCGCCCGAACCCCTCTCCTCACCATCGCTGGGGCCCGTGGCTGTGCAGCACCACCGAGTAGCCGAAAAGGGTGTCGGGGGGGCCCTGGTAAAGCAGCGCGCTCTCGGTGTCCACGTTGTAGGGGCGCCCGGCCGGGACCCCCAGGCACAGCAGCAGCATCACCGCCTCCCGGACGGCGGCCCCTCGGGGGCCCGGCCCTCGTCTTGCGTCCTCAGCCATGAGCTCTCGGAGGGGAACATTCAACCCCAAATGGCACGGTCCCGACGTCGTAAGGGTTGAGACTCCTCCAAGGGGAAGGGGGCCCCCAGAGAAGAGGTTCAGCGTGTCCGGTGCCAGCAGGCAGGGGGAAGGAGGGAGGGAGAAAGGAAGAGAGGGACGCACAGAAAGAGGGAGGGGAAGTCGGCCTCGGGCGGAGTCACCGCCGCGCGGGAGGCAGCGCGCCCGCCCTCGGGACCCCACGCCCGGTTTCTGCGGCGGGGAGGTGCGGGCGCTCCTGTGATCCTGGGCGCGGGCCGCTGGGCGGGGTCCCGGGCGTGGTGCTGAGGCGCAGGACCGAGTGCCGGCCCCTCTGCCCCCACGAGGGGCTGTAGGGGGCGCTAGGGGACCTCCGCTGCTGGGCGCGTGTGTCCGGACCTCCCAGCCTCCTCCGAGAGCCGGATGACTGGGCTCTGGGGCTTTGCAAGAGTGGAGCTGGAAGGCGCATGGGCTTCCCCTTTTGACCGCGCTTGGGGCCTGGCTGCGGAGCGGTGTGGCCCCATCCGACCCGCGTGGAGCCCGCTAAGAGCGCGGAGCTTCCGCGGCCTGCCCCGGTGGGGCCCGAGGGCCAGCCACAAACCTGGGCGCCGGACTGCGGCGGGGAACCGTCTAGATCTGCGTTGATAATCGGTGCTCTATCTGATTTTTTTTTTTTTTCAGCGTAAGAATAACCAGTGGGCCACGATGAAAAACAAGCAAAAGGAACTCCTGAAGGCGCCGGAGGTCCTTCGGTCACAAAGACGTTAGGGTTACTCACTTCAGGACTCAGAGCCCCGCGAGCGTCGGTGCTCCGGACCTACCCCCCCCCCCCCCCAACACACACACACACACACACACACACACACTCACACACACACACTTCCCCTAAGTCCTGGGCTGCCTGGGGAGGAGGACTCAGAGGAGCAGCCAGCCTCTCCGGCAGAAGGGCAGGAGACTGAGGCTGGGCTAAGAAAACACTGTGGCTTGCCTCACTTGAACCAAGCGCCCAGTTCTTGCTGCTCCCCCTTCCCACGCATCCACTCACCACCAGATAGCCAGTGTGAGGTCAAGGCCCAAGCCTCTGAAGATGGGCTGGGGACCCAGGGCACAGCACATCCGAAGGGGTTCGACTCTACTTCTCATGCCATCCAGATGTGCCTCAGGTTTCTTTCTGGAGCAACCAGAGAGACAGCCATAGGTGATTCGGCTGATATTTGGAGATAAGTCCAGTTACTAATTACTGCTTTGTGGGGAAAAAAAAGACACACAAAAAAAGAAAAAGGGCTTCTTGAGGTGTGTGAGTGTGCCTGTGTGCGGGCGCGCATTGGTGCACACTAAAACCACGCACACTGAAATATCACATCTTACATTGTCATGGCAGATACGTCACTAAAATACTTGTTCAATTAATCAGCGCATTCACTGAGCCAGCAAGTTGCAAGACCCACAATACCAGGGTGAGCAAGGCAGGATAAGCCTTCAGGAAAATGTTTAGTCAAGTGGTAGATGGACAAACTTACACTTACTAGAGGAACTTCTGAATACTTAAGGGACAATTAGAGAGAGGTTGGGAGGACAAGGAATCGAGTTAGACTAGGCAGTTTGAGAGGAGGAAGAAGGGCGGGCTCCAGCAGGGCCAGTTAGAGAAACTGGAAGAGGTGGTCTTGGTGGCACATTTAGTTGTCTACACGCAGGTTGGTGTAATATGAGGCTCACTAGAGAAACAGGGACACATCAAGAACCTCCTAAGCCAGGTCAGAACATGTTAGCCTCTGCTGGGGCTGATAGAAAGCTGTTGAAAAGTTTCTCTTGGTCAGCCATGTGTTTCAAAAATGTGAAGAAAAGATTGGATACAGGAAATTCCTGTGGTAAATAATTAGTGGTGCCATTGATGGCCTGCACTAGGACGTAGCAAAGGAGGAGCAGAGGAAATAATAGACTCAAGAGATATGAGAGGCAGAGCCCAATAGAACTTGGTGATGGTATTGGTAAATACAAAGATGGAGCTGAGATGAAGGAGTAAGGATGATGCCCAAGTCCTTGAGTTTGGGATTTGAGTATATGATGCTAATTCATAGAGAAAAATAATACACAGGAGGAACAAGGTTTTGCATGAGTGTATGCACAGGAATGGGCACACACATGAGCCATTTAAGTATTAGATTTGGAGTTTGAGATATTTGTGGAATAGTAGGATATTCTAGCCAAACCCAATCACTTTTTACTCTTTTGTTAACAGACAAAAGAAGAGCAATAGTAATAGTCTAATATTTGCAACAAAGTAAAAGGCAAACAATAGTGCAAAATGAAATGAATGGCTTCCAGAACAGTAGCTCACAGGCCCATGGAGAATGGTCCTGTTGCTCTGTTTTTCCACTCCAAGCTTCTTTCTTTCTGAGTCGATCCACATGCTGATTTCAACCCAGCTCTGCAGCTAGCTCACATTGGCCTCATTATAAACAAGCAATCCCTCTTGTTTTGCAGCCACATTTCCAGTTGGGGCCCAGGAAGTAGTTGTCTCACAGGCACTTCCAGACTCTCCAGACTTGGGCAATGTCAGAACCACAGATCTGAACCCATATCTTTTTATTTCTCTCCCTTCATATGTGATAAAATCCACTCAACACAATTCTGTTCATAGCCTAATTAAGGTATGTAGCAGCCAATAGAACATTCATGGGGCAGGACCTTATTTCTATGATTGTGGTTATAGTTACGATTTCACCACTTTTCAAGAACCAACCACCCTGTGTTAGCCCAAGTTTCCTTCCTCCAAGGCTCAGAGAACAATTCACTTTTCCTAAGTCAGCAGAAATAAAGGGTGTTTAATGTAGCTTTGACAAAGCCTGTAGATACTGTTCTCTCTTTAATCAATGCTTTTGTAGGCTAGTATGAGAATCTGATAGGAAAGGGGTATGTGGAGGCGGGGGAGAAAAGGAAGACTTCTAAAAACTACCCATGGCTATCTATAACCCTCAACTGAACATAAATATCCAATGATTCAATTAATATGTGTCATTTGATTAATATGTATCAAATGCCCACTGTGTTCCAGGATCTACTTTAGGGACTCAACAGTAAAAGACTACCCTTGATAAGACATCCTCCCAGTGGAGAGGATCCTAATATGGGCTCACCCAACTTCTCAGTTGCTATCAAGAGTGAACATTTCTCCTTCCTGAAAGCCTCTCTTTTTGTGATAATATTATTTTAGTCCCCACACCACCTTCCTATCTAGCCATTCTGAGTCTCTTTGCTGGCTCTTTCCCTTCACCATAGTGTTTGAGAATCCGGGGCTCTGTCTAGGTCTTCTTTCCTTCTCTTTCCATATCTCTCTCTTTAGGAGTTCTATACCTAAACGTCTTTTATGTCTTATGTCTTTAAATACCAGCTAAATAATACCATTAAATCCCACATGAGTCCCCAGTCCATGTCTCCAGCCTGGCCCTCTTTTCTGAGCTCCAGGGTCCTATGTTTTAATGCCTTCCTGACATCTCTACCTGGATATCTAGCGGGCTGTGCATATAAGATTATCTAAAAAACTGAGTTCTGATTCTCTCATTTCACATCTAAACTAGTCCTCCATCCAATGTCTTTTTTTTTTTTTTTTTTTGAGAAAATAACAATCCACCTGCCCGGGTAGTTGTTTGGTCCAGAAATGTGGAAAATAATTTATGATTCCTCCCTCTCTGTGTTATAACAATTTGACCTTTGGAATATAACTCAAGTTTATCTGTTTATCTTCTTCTGCCCTGCTCCAACCCTCTTCCAAATTGCAATAATCTCATCTGGCCTGTTCAGTAATCTGCTACCTGGCCTCCCTATTTACTCCTTCACACCATCAATTTTCTACATACATGTCAAAGTGAACTCTTACAATTCTAAATCAAAGTACACATGACACTCTCTTGCTTCAGTCATATAAGTAGTGTTTCCCATTGCTCTTCAGTACAGACTTCAGGTGGTCTAGAAGGACCCGATGATCTGGTCTCTGACTACCTTGCCAGTTCTCCATTGGCCATGCCCTTCAGGATAACTTTGCTTTAGCCACATCGACCTTCCTTAATTTCCCTAAGTGCATTATTTTGTTTTTCCACCCATGGGGTCTTTGCTTGAATTGTTTTCTCTGCTGGAATACACCACCTGTGAATTTTCACGATTCTTCTCTTTCTTTAGTCTCAACTTAAAGGTCTCCTCCTTATAGAGGATAGCCCTGCTCATCCAGTTAAAATAGGTCATCATAATTATTCTCTGGAAGACAATTCTGCTCAGTGTCTTTGTAGCTCTTTAATTTATGTATTTAGCTTTCATTCTGTCCTCCTCTCTAGACAATGAGAAGAACGTGTGTTGTGTTCTTACTGTTGTTTATCACTATATCTCCATCAATTGACATGCTACCTGGCAAATAGAAAGTGGTCAATAAGTATTTTTGAATGGCATTTACATAATTTGGACTTTTGATGTCATAAACTGAGATAAATCTGGATATTTCTATAACTTTAGGTTGATACATTATTTCATGCAAAACAGTATATTAAGTTCTCTGGTAAATTCAAAGATAAATAAAACATGGGTTCTACTCTCAGACAGCTTATAATTTACAAGAGAGAGATGATATCCTTAGAAGACCAGAAAACATAGTCAATGTGAATGTCATATACATTAGGGTAAGAAGAGACAGTTGGTACCTAACCATGGTGTGACATAAAGGGCACCTGAATTTGGGTAGAATGCAAGGCAGATAAAAATGAAAGAACTGATATAATACATTGGGAAAAACTGATATGTTGTCAGGTGCAGGTAATATGGAAAAGTAAAATATGCCTGGCATTTTTAGGCTAGACAATGGTGGTACCATGATAAAAAAAAAAAAAAACACACACAAAAAGCAACCTGAAAAAAGAGCTGGAATGGGGGAGGGCAGGAACAATGTGTTTGGATAATGCTGACTTGGTTTTTATTTTATTTTTAAAAATATATTTTATTGATTTTTTTACAGAGAGGAAGAAAGATGGATAGAAAGTTAGAAACATCGATGAGAAAGAAACATCGATCTGCTGCCTCCTGCACACCCTCTACTGGGGATGTGCCTGCAACCAAGGTACATGCCCTGGACCGGAATTGAACCTGAGACCTTTCAGTCCGCAGGCTAATGCTCTGTCCACTGAGCCAACCTGGTTTCGGCCTGATTGGATTTTTAGAGATGAGTCTGAGATGTTAGTGGAATTTCCATAGATTTGTCCGACAAGTATTGTTTGTTTGTTTTTTAACTAAATTAAAGCATTTAGTAGTGTATAAGGAAATGTTTCCAGCCTTTCCCTGCCTTCCTCTAATCCAACCGTTTGAGGCTCTCCCCTCCCCCATAAAGTGCTTGTCCCAAGGCCCTCTCTTGAGGGATTCAAACTAAGATCCCTTAAGATAGGATCCAATCAAGAGAGGACTTTCTTTTTTCAGTAACAAAGCTCCAATAAGAAATAAGAAGCTCTGAGCTTTTATCCCGATATATAGTATTAGCATAAATTTCCTGATAAAATAGCAATGATAAGCTTGCTGTAAAGGAAACAAAAAGCAATGCCTTCCAAATTACAGGAGTTCGTAAACCTGCCTGTTCGTTTGGTTCAGTGGTTGAGCATTGACCCATGCATCAAGAGGTCGCTGGTTCCGATGCCTGGTTAGGGCACATGCTGGGATTGCAGACTCGATCCATGGTGGGGGTCATGCAGGAGGCAGCCAAAAGATGTGGATTTTACTCTTTCATTGATGTTCCTTTCTCTACCTCTAAAATCAATAAAACCATTTAAAAAAAAAAGAGTTCTTAAACCTGCTGAGAAACTGAAAGCATACCTTACCATTCCCCACCTCTGCCAGACCAGGAGGCCAGGCATTTATCTAAGGACTCATTCTCTTCTGGTGGAGGGCTGACCCCACAAACTTGCAGGTAAGCACACTCCCAGGAGCCAGAGTCCTCAGGCAGAGAAGAGAGACAAGGGTGCTGGGAAGCTGCCAACATGCTGAAATTGGAAGGGGCCAGGCATTGACAGCAGCTGCCACAACTGCCAATCAAAACCTTGTTCAGTTTGCTAGTGTTACTCAAACTTGTGTTGTTTTGTTTAATTGGATTTGTTCGGGTGACACTGGTTAACAAAATTGTACAGATTTCAAGTGTACAGATCTATAATGTATCACCTGTACATTTCAGCATGCATTCACCACCCATTTATCCCCCTTAACTGTCTTCCACCTCTCCTTACCTCCTTTCCCTCTGTCAATCACCCTACTGTTGTCTGTGGCTATTTTTTCCCTTAATCCTTTCATCTTTCTCACCCAGCCCCCCAACTTCTATCCCTCTCTGACAGCTGTCAGTATGTTCTCTGTATCTATGAATCTGTTTCTATTTTATATGTTAGTTTATTTTGTTCATTAGATTCCACATATAAGTGAAATCATATGGTATTTGCCCTTGCTCCTTTCAGCAATATTTACAATAGCCAAGATTTGGAAGCAGCCCAAGTGCCCATCAGTAGACAAGTGGATAAAAGATATGTGGTACATTTACACAATGGAATACTATGCAGCAGTAAACAAGAAGGGAATCTTACCTTTTGTGACAGCCTGGATGAACCTAGAGAGTGTTATGCTAAATGAAATAAGCTAGTCAGAGAAAGTCAAATTTGGTTTTTAATCTCTAAGTTTTCTCTGGATGGATGGGGACAATGAGTGGCTGTGGGCATACTTAATACAGTGCTTAGCTCATAGTTAATACTGAATATATAGTAACCCTTTCTCCTTTATCCCTCTTTTCTTATCATCAGTATCAGTAATGATATAATTTTTATAGAAATATACTACCTATAGAAATAAACTATGTATGGAAATCTGAGCTCAGGGCGAATGACCCATATGTGGAAGGTTTTTGAAATTAATAAGAAACATTCTCTGCTTCTATTTGTTTATATTTATTTACTCATTCAACAAACATTTATTGAGTGCCTGTTTTGTGTCTTTAGAGATGCTGTGTATAACATGATAAACAGAGTGGAATTCTTATCCTTTTTACATGTGCATTCTAATAAAGCAATGAGGCAATAAGCAATGCTCAAAAATGTTTCCTGTTTTTAGTCATAACTTTTCAGTACACTGACATTTGTAGGCAGATGATTTTTCTACAGCACAACTATGAATATGTCATATTCCCACACAGAGACTGGTAATGTCTCCATTCCCAATCCGACCCAATTAGAATGTCTTGCTGGGGCTTAATACACTCCACATTTGGCCAAGAACGTTCTTTCTTTCCACCTCAAATTTAGAGCCCATTTTTTCTCTTTCCTCTAGCAATGTTCCCTCTAGCAATTAGTTTGTGAAATTAATAGATCAAGAAAGGCCATTTAAGCCAGTAGGTAACAAATCCGTGCAAATAGCGCATAACAGAGACATGTAACAGACAGGTTTGCGTGTGTGTGTGTGTGTGTGTGTGTGTGTGTGTGTGTGTTTCCTGGCTGAGGTGTTCAGGACAATTTTTTTGAAGCAAAGGGCAATTTTGAGAAAGTTCACGTTTCTCCCAGTCTTTTCACAACTCCTGCAACTATTGATACTTCATAACTTAAACCATGTCTATTTCATGCCTCAGCTCAGAAGAAGAAACAATTGTTCCTCTTGTTACTGTGTAAAGGACCAGCATAAACCCTCTCCCCACAGAGCACATAGTTATTCTATGACATTTTATCTCATAAGTAATCTGATCTGAAAAATTGGATTTGTGCGCTGGAATGATTTAACAACTGGTTCAAGCAAAAGTGCAAAGGTTTACAAGACACAGATAGTTTCCAGCATTCCTCTTTATTTTCAGAGGTCAAACTCCATGTAAAAGTGCTATACAAGAGTGTCTTATCTGAAACCTCTCATATGCACAACCTCATCTTGAAAAACAGAGTTCTTAGGCATTCTGGAAAGGGACTTGGTGAATACACAATGTGGAACTAGTTCATCGTGGATACAGTTACATCACACAACCAACACTGATAGACATATGTCCCAAGCACTTTACACACACACACACACACACACACACACACACACACACACACACACACTATTACTAGTAAAGACATGTTCTTATTCTTGAATAGCTGCTAATTGAATATCAGACAACACAAACTTGAAACCAGAAAGCAATTTCAAAGCAACTTACAAAATATATTGTAAATATAGCACGAATTATATAATGTAATAATGATGTCTGCAGAGTGGCAGCATATTTTGTGGGAAGACTTAAAGGAAATACATTTAGTTTAATCTTAGATTTATTTTTCTTTTCTTTTGTTTTCCCCAATCAGACCAGACTGGGAGAACACAGAGACTAGTCTTTGTAGGTCAGATAAAAGAGATAAGAAAACATCAGAGACTAAAATATCATCAGTAAATAGGAGAAATGTAAACATCAAAAGAGGCTACACTACTTTGCAAAGACAATAGTGGGAAATAAGATAATAATGCAATGCATCAAAGTTTCCTACATTGTTTAAAATCCTGGAGAAACTTTGGAAAAGGAATTCTAATTTGGATTGCTGAAGTAGTAAATAGTACTGCGAATACAAAATAAGTTAAGCTCTATCTCACATCTATGCATTGCAAGACCAGCAGAGCACTTAGATATTCTATTTTGGGTGCATACTGAACATCAGCTTTGTTTATGTCACTTGTGCAGTATATTGACCTCGTAAAGTAAATTTCCTCTGTTTATAGAAATTAGAAAGTCTATTTTGGTTTTAAAACCACAAGTTTTTCATAAGAAACTTGCTGGAATTGTGAATAAAAATGAAGGGATCAATTTCAGACTCATTTTTTAAAGTATGGTAATACTAATTCAATACAATAATAATATAAACATTATATAGAGAGATATATCTTACTTTTCATGCTTCACATAAAAATCAGCAGGCTTCTTCAAAACCAGTTTTAGAAACCATGCAGTGATTGAGAACACATGAACTCTGGCAATGGAACTGACCTTATATTTTTACAGCTTCTTTGTTAATAAAATGAACGAGTTCCTTTAGATTGTCATGGAAGTGATTTCCATTACAACAATGTTGTTAAGCTGCCATTCAGAGCTGGAGATCCCAGTTCTTTCAGAGCCTGTGATAGGAATCAGGGAACCATGCAGACAGGTAGGCAGGACATTTCAGTGGATAACTCTATGCAAAAAGGCAAGCTGAAGCAGCTGTGAGGAGATAAATAGGAACCTTGAATAAATGTGGCCAGCTGTATGTCTGTATGTCAATACCCCTAACTGGCTATCTATCATTTATCTTATCATATGTGGGCTTGGTTAAAAATATGCAAATAGAAACGTTTAATTTTCCTTTCCAGAAATGTTAGATAATACTCTTTTCTAGTTGTCACATTATGATATAGTAAGAATGATATATTTTGGCCTTCATCCCAGATCCTGACCATTTCTAAAACCTTGTAAATTCATACATGATAAAGGTGAAAGGAGCATCTTTTGTGATAATATTCGGGTTCTGTCCCTAGTTCCTGAAATAGCTTTGGAGAGACAAAGGTGACTTTTAGAAAGCCTGTAAGATTGGGGGCAGAGGAGGAAAGAGGGCTGGTTGCCAAGGGGAACCAACCATGTGACCAGAGGGTTAAAACTTGCAACTGTATCCTCAACCTTTAAGGAGAGAAGAGAGGAGAGGGACTGGAGAGTGAGTTCAGTCACCATGGCCAATGTTTCCATCAATTCTGCCTATATAAATAGTCTAAATGATGGGTGTGGAGAGTTCCTGGGTTCATCAACACTCTGAGGTTCTGAGAGGGTGGTGTGCCCAAAGAGGGCATAGAAACTCTGAGCTTCTCCCTGCCTTCACACTTTGCCCTATGCATCTCTTCCATCTAGTTATTCCTGAGTTTTATCTTTTATAATAATCTGTTAAACATAGGTAGAGTTTCCCTGAGTTCTGTGAGCCATTCTATCAAGTTTTTGAACCTAAAGAAAGGATCTTGGGAATCCTCAGTTTTTATTTGCTTGGTGGTAAGTTCAGGAGGCCCAGACGGTGACTGGCATCGTTTTACGGGGCTGATCTCCTAACCTGTGGGGCCTGCTAACTCTGGAGAGTATACCAACCTGATGTTTGCAGAAAATTGAAGAATTACTTGATGTGAAAAACTCACACATTTAATGTCAGAAGTGATTAATGAAGAGAAAAGAAATGTGTAGGGATTTTTGTTTGTTGTTTTGTTGACGAGTGTTTTACAGTTGCCTTCTCTAAGACTCATTTCCCTTTGTACTCTTATAGTGTGGTCTTCAGATAAATGACCAAAAAATAAATTGCACTTGTATGGCTCTTTACCATGCACAAAGTACATTTTCCAAGATGCACTAAAATAGATGTGAAGTGATTATCGGTAAAGCTTGAGATCCCAGAAGCATTGTAAAGTGCAAAAAGAAATTATATAAAATGTACCATAAGAGCCAAGACTACATGTTAAAATTAAAAACAAACAAAAAAATCCTGGGGACAAGATTTTCACCAGAGGCTTAATCTAGAAGTTATTTTTCTCATCAATAAGTGAGCAAGTAATATCAGTAGTTCAAAAGTCAGAGACAGAATGTCAAAGACAAAATGTCAAAGACACCCAGACAGATCACAGAGCTCAGGAATAGCATATTCCTAGAGTGACACAGACTGATTAAAGATAATTTTATACTATAATTGCAGAACACTAGAACCTTTATTAAGGGAGACTAAGCTTAGAGTAATTGTACTTGAAAAACTGAGAAGCTTCTGTATTTAGAATGAAGTATCATAATAAAAGGAAGTGCCAGCCCAGGTCCCATTAACATCACACGAGTACTAACAGAGGCATGAACAGAAAGGAAATAGAGACCCAGGTCAAGAGAACAGATAAGAAACAACATTGACCAAACTAGCAACAACTGTCTTGGCCACAACAGAGTAAAGATTATTACTGATTCTTCAGAGAGAACAGATTGGCATCAATATTAGAAGACTACCTCACTGATTTTTTTCAAGTTTATAGTATAAGTTACTTGTAGCTCACATTCCTCTGATAGTTTAGCCAGCCCTACTTGATGCTTTTATTATTAGCACAAAGTACTAAGATACCAGTTTTAATATATAGAGTTCTAGAAGCAGCTCAACTAAAAATTGTAGTCAAAACTCTGCTACTTAGAATACTTACCAGTTAGCTAAGAGGTAATGCTGTCTTATTAAGCATTATTCCTGGCTACTTAAGTAAACTATATAGGTTTGCTGCACTGTAGGTTTACATATACTAACTTCATTGATCCTTGGGGGAAAAATACTGAATTAGGTAGAATGGTTTCTTTCATTTTAGAGATGAGATAAATGGCTGACAAAGTGTAAAGTGGCTTTCTCAAGGTGAGTGGCTACATTCCTGACACTCTAACATTCCCTTAGCGGGAGACTGAACTGGCCTATCCAGCAAGATGACCATAGAGGGTCTCTGGGAACAGAATTGGACAAAAGTAGAAAGATCTTCCTCAAGTTTGAGTTAAAGAAACCAAGATAATTCCATTCAACCAAAGAACAGAATTCCCCTCGTCCAGTTATTTTTGTCCAATACATATCAGTGTCTAGAGAAACGAATATCAGTTTATGAAGACACCAGACAAGGAGCCTACTTTAAGAATTCACCCATCATTCTTCCAAGAAATCTTGTCTTTAAATGTTGACAGTACCTACTTGTTTAATTTTTAGCTTAGTCGATTTCAGATTTACAATTTTCTTCCTTGTAAATGGAGGAAGCCTTGGGGATGCAAACTCTGAACCACTCTTTCTCTCAAGGCAGTTCTGAGGAAGTCCTCTGCCCAACCTATGGCCTTTCATATGCATGAGTTAAGCATTGAAAGTGAGGCTGAAAACAAGGAATTAAACAGAATGACTTTCTAGATCCATATAAGTCGGATCTTAATAATGAAACTTTATTAAAAACTAGAGGCTTGGTGCATGAAATCCTTGAAGAGGTAGGGTCCCTAGGGCTAGCCAGTTATCAGGGCTAATTGCGGCCTTCTGGCTGCCGGCTGGGGTCTTCCTTTGTTTTGTGCCAACTCTGGTGGTCAGTGCGTGTCATAGAAAACAATCGAACTCCTGGTCTCCAGGTTGAACTCCCAAGGGGACACTTTACAAATTAGACTTTTCTATATATAGATAACCCCTTGACCATCTCTCCTACCTAAATTCAGGTAGAAATGTAAAAATAAGCTATTCTAATTTTAATTAAGAACAATTTTCAGGTTATTTACACTTGAGTCAAAATTACCCTTCTATTATTTCTGCCAATAATTAGGAGTTGGTTTTACTATCATTAACTTGAACTCTAACAAGTTAATATATAAAGACTTCACTCCCAGGCTTTGGCAAGCTTGCATAATTCTTTAGGGGCAACAGATAGAACTGGATTAGCAGCAGAGCCACAGGGCTGGGTGGAAACAATACAAATCTAATCTCACTGCTCTTTTACAACTGTCACTTCTACAAGTCTCTCATTTTACTCAGACATAGAGAGGTTACTATATGGCTTTCAGCCATTAGGTGATTTTGAAAGCGCTCATAAATCTTTATGAAATCCAATTCAGTTCCCAACTATAACAGTTTAGGGAATGCGTAATAATACTTTCATAGCTCAATTGAAAAAAAATTCAGAGTCCAATGAAATTTTAGTGGCTTGACTGACATAAATCCTTGTTTGGGGATCAACGTCGATATTGACAGTAACTGCTGCCAATGGACATTTTAATAGACTTGGACTGTTTATAAAATAAAAACCATAGAGCAGAACGGGGATAGGGCGGGATTAAACCTCTTGTGCTGCCCTCATAATAGACTCACATTCTAAGCCACACTATCAGTAGCACCAGACTATTTTTTAAGCCATGAGAACTGTCTTCAAAAATAAGAACAAACCCTGGTTTCATAACTTCATTTGATAATCTTTCACTGACAAGACTTCCAAATGGCTTTTTCACTCCAATTTAGGGGAACTCCTTATTTCCACAATAAAGAACTCAGCTAAAAGGAAAGGAGATGTACACAGGCTACGGATATTGTTTGAAGTGAGATCACAGTCTGACTTGTAAACAACATCAAAAGGTCTCCTGTATGGGAATTAAAGTGAAGATACATTTGTCTGAGCATAAGCCTTCTTGTTCTTTTCTGCTCCTGTGTATGTGTAACTCAGACGTCTGTTAACAGATAAAATCTGCCCCTCTTCTTTCCTTTGGAACCCCCTGACCACTTGTCAGAGCCCATATCCTTAAGAGATCTGTTTCTTCTCATTTCCCGGCACAAGAATGACTGTGGTAGCACTCTTTTAGGCCATGCTGTGAATGCTGTCTGGTCTACCAGAGGCATTTCATTTTAAACCAGGCTTAGTTTTGATACATTTAGGCACCAGCAAGGAGACTACAGACAAGTTCCCTGTTTTGAATTCACTCCATGCCTATAAATTTATTCTTTCTTTCCGTGAATATGTACTGACATCTAGCCTATGCCAGGCAATGTACTTGGTGCTACCAATACAAACATAAATGAGACAGGATCCCACACTTGAGAAAATTACTATATACACTATAGGCCCAGTGCACAAAATTCATGCACGTGCGAGGGGGCTGTCCCTCAAACCAGCTTGCACCTTCTCCAATATGGGACTCCTTGAGGGATGTCTGACTGTCCATTTAGGCCCTCTCACAATCCAGGTCTGCTGGCTCGCAACTGCTTGCCTGCCTCCTGGACATCCCTCTCATAATCTAGGACTGCTAGATTGGGAAACTGCTTGCCTGCTTGCCTTCCTGCTTTCTCCTAACTGCTTCTGCCTGCCAGCCTGCTCATCCCCTAACCACTCCCCTGCCAGCCCAATTGCCCCTAACTGCCATCCCCTGCAGGCCTGGTCACCCCTAATTGCCCTCCCCTGCAGGTCTGCTCCCCCACAACTGCTCTTCCCTACAGACTTGGGTCCCTCCCCAACTGCTCTTTCCTGCAGGCCCGGTCACCCCCAATTTCCCTACACAGGAATCACCAGAGAGGTAAGAGAACCAGGGTAATGTGATGGTTCAGGTGACCAAGAGTAGAGAATGAAAAGTAAGAAGAAAGTAGCTTATATGTGAAATTGGGCTGATAGGCCAAGTACTATGGGGATTTGCAATTAGGGGCTCTTAGAGACATTATTTAAAAGACTGATTTCATACACTAAGGGTGTTCAGAGAAAGCTGAGTGAGAAAGCCAGGTCTTGAAGGCATCCTAGGGCTGCATGTCTATTCCATCTAAGAGGGGGCCCTGAGTGAGGATCTTCTGATATCATTACATGCTATACTCAGGACTAGCATTAAGGCCAAATTAGTACAGAAAGAGGAAGACTGCTTCCTCTAAATGCTGGTTTTTCCATACATCTAGTTTCTTCATTTCTCTATCCACCTTTTCTACTAGCATGTACCTCATCTTTTTTCTCCCATGTTACTACCAGATACCAAATATTCTCTCAAATTTCCACTCCACTGGCCTTGGTCCTAACATTTAGTTCCCTCTACTCTGTTCTAAGAATGGCAAGTAAGAATGATCACTGCCCCAAATTCCAGCTACCCCAGACTCTTCAAATGTAGGAGAAGTTGGTTTATTATAGGAGGTGATGGACATATGAATTTTAGTGTTTGCAAACCTCACAAGGAAGAATGTAGCTTTGACACAGAGTGTTGGAAAATGAGGGGAAGCAAGAAGGTCTGCATGGGAAGGCCAGTGTTGGGCTCCTCAGGAGAAGAAAGAAGACAGCCAAGGACATGGTTGCACTTCAACCTAACACACCAGACCTTACTGCCAGATGCCAAATCTTCCCAGCATCACTGCCCCATCTTATGGTGCTGAGCTAAGTGATCAGCATATAATTGTGTTGCATTGTAGATTGATATGTAGAGAAGGTCAGACTCTGAGATCAGAAGTTCTTGACATTTTATGTGAGTTCATGCTACCCAGGTAGTCTGGTGATGTGCTTGAGAGTGGGCTGAGTTTTTAATAACCTTGAGGATTTTAGAAAAATTTGGTTCAGAAATTTCATTTAGAATCTAGGATGGAAGTTGCTGAGGCTGACCAGCAGACTTGAGCAACAGATGAATGATTACTCTGACACACATTTCTGTACAAGAGAGGGCTAACAGACTGCTTGGCTATAAGAACCAAAGAGGCCTGTTTGCCTGCCTCCTTAGGCTTTTATTGTAACAACAGCTTGAACTAAAATTAACTTCTAGATACTATTAGCAGGATAAGTATCCTTGAGAAGACACATCGTTCCCATAATGTGGCAAGCAAAACTGTACTCCTTTGTTACATGTTTACCATAAAACCCCTTATCTTAGCTAACTTCCTTATGGCCATACCTTCACCCAAGTCATCACTTAAATTCCTTTCCATAGATAACCTAGCTGTTTATAGAATGCTACTTGCTGAAGGACAACATGCTTACTAAACTATTATTATGCTTAAAGGTCACTATACTCTAGGGGGCAGAAAGTCTGACTAATCTTAGGAGCAGGCAGGCCACTTTGTGAAATCTGCCCTTTCAGGAACTTTGTCAACTGAGGTCACTCTCCACAGCCCAGCGACCGAAACAGCAGAATAACCAGAATGGCCAGAACAACCAGTGGCTATCGTGCGCACTGCAGCAGCCAACCAGCCTGATCTGATCCCCAATCGGCCTCTATCCCAGTCAGCCTGGCCCCTGATTAGCCCCCAACACTCTGAACGGGAGTGGGCTGGCTGGCCAACTGCCTGTGGCCCCTCCCCCCTGCTGGCCCAGCCCAATGGGCCCCCATTGGGGCAAGCCAGCTTAACCTCACCTGTGCATGAATTCATGCACCGGGCCTCTAGTCTTCAATGATAGCAAAACACCTGGAGAATGTATTTGAAGGCAGTGCTTCTCAAACTTTAATATGCCTATGAATTACTTAAAAATCTTATTAAAATGGAAATTCTAATTTAGTAGGTTTGGGGTGAGGCCCAAGATTCTGCATTTCTAATAGGTTCTCAGATAATCCCAAAGCTGCTAGGCTATGGATAACACTGTAAGCAGTAAGGCTTTAAGAGAATATTCTTTGGTTCAGTTTTATTACACACTTATACCAGTAAATACAGAGTCTACTGTCAGAATTGCCAGAACTGAGCAGCTGAGTGTAAATGCCTTGTAGTTGAGAAATTAAATTAGACTATGTAATGAAAATGTATTTTGACATTTAGTTAAGAGCCATATTAATCCTTTTTCATTATGAGATAAAATTTTGCAGCATGTGATCTTTTACTAGCAGTCAATGAATTATAGTTTGAAATCCTCTCTCTATATATAACTATAAATTGTTATGTTAAAATTTCTAGTGTAGTTTAGATTTTTTATTTAATTAAATGATTTTAAGTACTAACAGAATGAACTACTGTATTTGTAAAGAAGACTATTAACTGTTTCCCTCCTTCCTTCCTTTTTTCCCCTCCTAAATGGTACAACAACATTTTGAAGACTATTATTTGATTCTATAAAATTCACTCCTTTGTCCAATATTATCATAATGGTGTTCTGAAGATTAATTCTGTGAACCAGAGTATTAATCCCCAAATGGAAACTCTTTGGTTATATACATTTAGGACAATCTGGGTTCTTTATTTTTCTCTTGAACATATATAAAGCACATACATATTTTTAAATCCAGAGAATAAACATATTGTACTCTATCACAGTGTTTTTCAAATACATTTGTTCACAGAGTAATCTTTAGAAAATGTGACATTTTCTCATTTTCTAACTTTTTCCATATCATTGAAGTGCTTGGTTTGAGGGAGAGCTGGACAGAATGCCTTTCCTTCCATCAGATCAATCAGAAGAAAGCCTTTGCAGAAGTCTTTTTGGATCGTCAGGATACTCTGGGCAAGTGATCATCTAACAAGGGGAGCCAGGATCATCAGCATATGATCAGACCTATCATAATTCATTACCAGGGTTTGGACACCAGGTGGGAGTCCTGTTAGCAAACTATGAAAGTGGGGATAGCTTCTGAGAAGGCAACTAACAACAGCTATAGGAGCTTTAAAAAAATGTGTTTACCACCTCCACCATTTTCAAACTGGTTTAAGTTACTACCTTTCCCATTTCTGTAAATGCCTGTTTACTAATGCTTCATTCTTGTGCCCTTACTATCAGTTCTCTACAGGGCTGCCAGAGTGATCATTTTAAAACATAAACCAAGTCATGTCACTTCCCTGCTCAACCCCTTCCAATGGGTTTCCATTTCATTTAACAATTTCATTTTGCATAAGCCTTACCTCATGCTTTGTTCAATTCATTCTAGTCCTGGCCTTTTTATCATCCCTCCAAAATGCCACAATTTTTTAATGTTGTGCCTTTGGCACTTTCCATCTTCTGCCCAGATTTTTCCCCACTCAGATTTTCACTTGACTTGCTCCCTTACTCCCTGCTCATATGTCACCTCCTCAGGGAGAACCCTCTTGATCAGGCCCTGTAAAACACCTACTTTATTTTTCTGATGTATATTTTTTGTTACATACTTTCATACTTAGCTTTTTATCCTGCTGCTTCCACTAGGATATAAAAGCATGAATTGATCTCATCCATAGCTATATGCTCAGCACTTAGGACAGGACATCACACAGTAGGCTTACAATTTGTGGAATGAATGACTGAAATTCACAAAGTTAAAAGAGAAAGCCAGCACAGACAGTTAAAAGATAAGGCGATGGGTTGTTTGGAAAGAACAGTGCAGAGTAGTAGAAATTATTTGGGGGCCTGCATAATGAAAACAGAAGAGCAAAGTCCTTGTTGACATCTTTGATTTCTTTTAAACCCCGGATGAGGATAATTCACTGAGTGTTAGCAAGGCTAAAACAACGCATTTGCAAAGCTTGAATTTGAAGTTCTACAGTATGCCTTTGATTCCATTTGAAATCCCACCTTATCTTCTGCTGATATCTCTCACATCTACAACACGATCACATTGATGTTAGAATCAGACTTTTTCTCATCAGTATAAGGAAGAGCTACCTAACAAAGATATAGGACTGGAGCACTGATTCTGAGAAAATGTCATCAATTAAAATGGACAAAGAAACACCTATAAATTGGACAGAATCTAAGGTGTCTTCCACATTTTGGGTTTTGAATCCAAGTTTCCCACTGATCCTAAAAACTGATCCTTCCCTTACATTCAAATTATATTTGAAGTAACTCTCATTAAAAAAACACATCTTCAGGAGAGGAATCAAGATGGTAGCATAGGTAAACACCTATATAGCTGCCGTGGACCACAATTTTGAAACTACAACTAAGGGACAGAACAAACAGTATCCAGAACCACCAGAAAGCTGGCTGAGAGGAAATTCCACAAATAGAAGAAACGATAAAGGGACACTGTGACTCAGAGAGCCACGGAGGGCAGAGTTGCTGAGATCTGCAGAGTAGGAGGTTTGGAGTTGCGCCCAAGCGATAGCGTTGGGTGGCTAAAGACCCAGCTGGTTTTCGTGAATGGGGATGGAGAAAGAGGCATCCCACTGTACTGACCCCCCAGTTGCGGGCAAGTCTCAGGGAACCCAGACTCATATGGGATGAAACTGGACCTTAGTTGGGAGCTGCAGAGGTTTGAGAGCGCCTGGAGAGGGCGTGTTCAGCAGAGGTGCGATAGCTCATGGAATGTGCGTGTATGGCAGAAGTGCGTGAGCTAGCTGAGAGGACGCATGGCTGGTTCTCTTGCTCAGGAAGAAAAAAAAAAAAACCCCACCAGACTGCATTGCTTTCCTGTTCTGGGTGAGAATTTGGGTGTACAGACTCATTTGGAGAGAAAATGAACTGTCTGGCAGCAGTCAGAGCTCAGGGGCAGCTTTCTCTTCATTGCCGCAGGGCACAGAGACTTGGGCGCGGGAAACTTAGGCTGTCTGCTCAGCCCGGAGACTCCACCCCATCCAAGCTGAGCAAAGCCACTCTACCAGGATAAACACAGCTGAATCCCACAGCCAATTGGCCTGGAGGTCAACCCTTCCCAGTGAAACCAACAACAATCTAAGCTTAACTACAGCAAGACTGTGCAACCCATAAAGGGGTACACCAAGAGTATCCACCTCAGGTAACTAGGGAGGCTGAGCCACTGTCCCCTAGAGGACACCTATCACACAAAGCTAAGCGACCAACTTAGGGAAGTAGTTAAAATGAAGAAAAAAGGTAACAAATCACATTTGAAAAAAAATGGAGGGAAAAAAAAAACAACTGGACAAAGAGTTCAAAACCATGGTTATAATGTTTTACAAGAGGTTCTTAGAAAAGGCTGATAAAATTAACGAGACCCTTGAGGATATGAGCGAGACCCTTGAAGATATGAGCGAGACCCTCAAGGATATGAAAAAGGACGAACTAGAAATTAAGCATACACTGACTGAAATAAAGAATATTATACAAAGACCTAAAAGCAGTCTAGAGGACTGCAAGAATCAAATCAAAGTTCTGAAATACAAAGAAGCAAAATCCACTCTGCCAGAAAAGCAAGAAGCAAAAAGAATCCAAAAAATTGAAGATAGAGGAGCCTCTGGGACAACTTCAAGCATACCAACATCTGAATTACAGGGGTGCCAGAAAAAGAGAGAGACCAAGACAATGAAAACCTGTTTGAAGAAATAGTGACCGAAAACTTCCCACACCTGGTGAAAGAAATTGACTTAGGAGTCCAAGAAGCGCACGAACCCCAATATATAGGAACCCTAAGAGGACCACACCAAGGCACATCATAATTAAAATGCCAAGAGCAAAACACAAAGAGAGAATAATAAAAGCAGCAAGAGAGAAACAGTTGGTTACCCATAAGGGAGCACCCATACGATTGTCAGCGGATTTCTCAACAGAAACGATGCAGGCCAGATGGGAGTGGCAAGAAATATTCAAAGTGATGAAGAATAAGAACCTACAACCAAGATTACTCTACTCAGCAAAGCTAACATTAAAAATTGAAGGTCAGATAAAGTGCTTTGCAGATAAAAAAAAAAAAAAGCTAAAGGATTCATCACTGCCAAACCAGTATTATATGAAATGCTGAAAGGTATTCTTTAAGAAGAGGAAGAAGAAGAAGAAAAAGGTAAAAACATAAATTATGAACAATAAATACACATCTATCAACAAATGAATCTAAAAATCAAGTGAATTAAAAATCTGATGAACAGAATAAGCTGGTGAATATAGTAGAATCAGGGGCATAGAAAGGGAATAGACTGACAATTCTTGGGGATAAAGGGGGCTGGGAGGTACAGGAAGAGACTGGACAAAAATCATACACCTATGGATAAGGACAGTGAGGGGGAGGTAAGGGCAGAGGGTGCGATGGGTATCGGGTGGAGGGGAGTTATGGGGGGAAAAGATGAACATTGTAACTGATAATCTGAACAATAAAGATTTATTTAAAAAATCTTCAAAGACATTAAAATCCAAGGCTAGATTATTCATAAACTTAGCAGACAATTTTATCTGGGCTGCGCAGTTTTATATTGAAAGAACCCACATTAACTTTCCTTGCATGAAATGCCCTTGCACGAACATTTTCAGTATAGATGGCAGTGTCACCTTTGGTCTGATTTCTGTTCAAACCAATATTTTTTAAATGTATGGCTTATCTATCATACCTTGTCTCTTACGGTATATATTAAATTCAAAGAGCAAGATTTATAATAGAATTTAGATTGAAAATCTGGAACTGATTAAAGACATTTACTTTTAACTTATGGCTTTAGTCCCAGAAGAATTGTAAAGCATTCCAAGCTAACAGAAAAATTGGATTACAATTAATATGAGGTTATTTTTCAGAAGGCTTTGTAGTTATGTCAATGACCTGATAATAATGTCCAAGAGAAATTTGCACCATTAAGAATGCTTTATACATAGTCCCAGAATCCTAGTACACCACAGTCTGCCCTTGGACAGTAGACAGAAATACTCTACAAGCCAGGGCTGAGTAAGAGTAGCTACAGCAGGGAATGCTGGCTGGGCACCAAAGTTCATTTTCCCCTTATTCTCTAGGAATGCCGTTAGTCCAGGGATCTCCCAATCAAGCCAGAGACTAAACTGTGTAGCACTGCCACTGGCTCACCTAATCCTTGCAGCTAAAGAAGGCTATGTGACTTCATGATGGGACAATAAATGGAGGTGCCATGTATCTCTTCTGCTCCTGGAGTTGAAACATTGAACACATGTGTTTTTCTTTTATGCATTTTCTCCTACAACCAAGCTTAACAAATTTTACTTCTAAGAAATCTTCCTTAGAAAGCATTCCTTATGGGAATAAGGGAAACACCCCAGATGCTAATGGAGAAAGAAGATGGAACCACAGCCTGGGTTCTGACTGTGTGGAGCATAGCAGCCTGCTTCCTTGCCCCAGATGGAGATGTGAGGAAGAGATAGAAGTTAGTTTTAAAGGCTCTCTTGTTAAGACTCACTGGGATACCATGTATAGCAGCGTTGCTTTTCACACTAAGTAACCCAGGGGTTAAAGCCATCTCTGGGGCCCTCCCACTCCCCACTCATGCTCTGTGTGTCTTCACTGTGCCTTCTCACTCACCAGAACCCTCAGGAGCTATGCGTGTGTTCTGTTCTGGGGTCTCTGCTTCATGCTCTTGGCTTGTTGGATGTCTAAGTCCTGAGTCCTGTGGCATTTATTTTTAGTGATCTGACATTTTCAAAGGACTCACATAAACTCAGTCAAATGTTTAGATGCTTATAGGCCATTACTTCTCCTAAAGGTACTTATCTTTCTTGAGAGTTGAGACTTAACCCCAAATTGATGAATTTTTACTGCCAGAAGTTGAGGCAGAAGCCCAAAGACCCTCAGGTGTCTGTCCAGTTATATCCTCTAGACTGAAGGGAAAGAATCTTTTCCTCTCAGATTCTCAGGCTAGAACAGCCTCCCCTGCAAGAGAGAGAGAGAGAGAGAGAGAGCAAAAAGGGAGGCCAGCCTCTTGGTCTCATCTCTTTACCACTATTTTTTAAGGTAACTAGGAGTAAGAGACTATCCAAGTTTTTAATTTGAGAAACATGAGCTTAATTTATAATGTCAAAATGGTCATGAATTAAATAAATATCAATTACTACTTACTCTCTGTAAGTAGATTTAACTGAGATTGTATGACTCAACACAGATTTTCATTTACTTGTCTCAATGAATTAGACATTCAAAGTTTCTGAGTACTGTCTTAGATATTCCAACTTAATCAGGTTTTGTGAGGCCAAAAGTGAAAGAATTTGTAAACAGCACTGATGAAAGGAAGTTCATGCCACCTGCACTTGGAAACCGGGGAATAACAGGTGCACACTGTCCAAGTCATTCTTCATAATGCAACTTGCCCAGATTTCCAAAATCTTTAGCGTGACATGATATAACTTAGTGGGTCATGATTAAGATAGAAAAAAAATAGGATGAACAGAATAAAATAGTGAAGTAGTGCTTTGGCTATCATTTTAATAAGTATCATTTATGTACTTTATCTTTTTAATTTTAAAAATATCTTCTTATTTATTTCAGAGAGAAAGGGAGAAGGAGAAAAATAGAAACATCAATGATGAGAGAATCATTGATTGGCTGCCTCCTGCACACCGCTGACTGGAGATGGAGCCCTTAACCCGGGCATGTGCCCTCACTGGGAATCAATCCATGACCTCCTGGTTCATAGGTCGATGTTCAACCACTGAACCACACTGGCCAGGTAATTTAGTTTCAACTGTACATAAATGTGAGGGTGTGATGGTGTGTGTGTATATGTGTGAGTGTGCGTGTGTGTGTGTGTGTGTGTGTGTGTGTGTGTGTGTGTTAGTATGTACTGGGTTGTGATGCCAAATATTTCTCACTATTAAACAAAGTTAAAGGTGGGCTTCAGCCCATCAGCTCATTTAGAAAACAGGATTGCTCCTCTTTTTGGGCGCCGGTCTCTTGCCTTAGTGTTTTTGAATGGAGTCTCTTACTAATCTCGGAAGTGCTCCAGTGCCACGGAGTCACACTATACATTATGTACTGGAGAGTAGGCTCCGGGGTCATCCTTCTGCAAAATTATCTAACTCTCTCTTTATGTAAACATCAATCCTCAAATCCCAGCACTGCCCCTGCCTACTAAGAATAATGCTTTAGAGAAGGAAAAAAAAGTCCCCACCATATAAATGTATCTATGGTCACTAACTGAATTAAACACATGGAATAAATATATGGCCTCTAATTTTAACTTTCCCTAATCATGGACAATCTCATGCTGCCCTTCCTCAAAGCACAACGCAGCTCCTTTCCAAGAAAGCACCAATATACAAATGAACTTAGTAGATGATACATTCTTTACTGCAAAAAAGGAATGTGCTCAGCTTTATGCTCAAATCCATTTGCAGATTCTGCTATAGATTAGCTTTTGTGGAAAGGAATTTAGGGAAGCATTTGCATTCTAAATGCAAAACAAAAACAATGCATTTTACTTGGTAGAATTCAAGCATCTTATTGTAAATTGCTTACTGTATTTAGATTTTAGATTGTTATGTATAACATTGTGGATATTCCAGATGAAATTACTTATAGCTAGATGCATTTGTTTAATTATTGTACATACTAAAATGTATAAAACATTTGCCAACATACTCAAAATCAAGGGAAAGAAGAAATTCCTGACTGATTGTCTTAGCTAGAAATACTGACACACTAGTTTATCTTATGAATGATCGTACTCAGTAGTCTAACTCATAACCTGCACCATCATCTATTCTATAATGGGTAAAAAATTGAGCATCAAGATGATTGAACAATGAGTAGAAGAAATTATGTATATTGCTATGAAAAATGATTTAACTGTTTAACTCCAAAGTATTCTGCTTTTCAGAAATCAGCTTGAGAATAATCTATAAACTCATTAATTTGCTCAATGTACCAATTTAAAAATGAAAAATAAAACATATATAGTATTAAAACTCATGTCCTAAGAATAGATTATAATAATTTTAGTTATTCTAAGATCATGGTAGTAATACTTCATTTGAAAGCTCATTATGATATATTTGGAAGTTTTATGAAATTGCTTTCCCCTTTTTCTATGTATTATTGACAAATGTTCTCCAAATAATCTACAGGCTTTATGTAATCACTGAAACTTCACCGTAAAATAAATCATTTTGTACTGACACTCAGCTTTTTGTGAGCTGAGAATTATTTTAAAATATGCAAAAAATTAGAAAATCAAGTGTACTTTTTAGGCTCCTCTAATATAAAATTTGTGATTACTCAGATTTGGCCTAGAATGTAATTTACCTTTTCCTATTGTCTTTTGAAGAGAGGGGGAGGGGAGAAGAAGGAGAGCAGCTTGTTAAGCAAATGAATAGTGCACCCACCATTTAGTACTGGAGGACCATTTTGAAACACTTGAGAAGTGTGCAAACACTGTGGTTGCCACACAAAGACCACTGTGCTCAGCAGAGCTTGATCTTTGATATGGAAACTACAGGTCAGTTCTTCTTTTGATGAAGCAAGATTTCTAGAGAGTATCTATCCTTTGGGTCTTGCTGGATTATGGAGTAAAACCTCTCTACATTTTCAGACACTTCCTCCTAAGAAATTTAGATCGCAGGTGGCTATTAGTGTCGTGCCTTGTGCCTTCCTTAAAATACAATACACCAGGGAGTTAATGCTTTGGCTTCCCAACTCGGTGAATCATTAAAACCACCAAGGGTTAGATGGATGAATACATGGAAGGATTCATAAAATTGTAGATTTATTTTTCTCCCTCCTCCCCCCCAAAAAAAATCTCTTAAACTTGTCTTTGAACTATGAACGATAATTTTGGATTAGTGTTCTTTTGATATTGGAATAATGTGAACAGTGGCAGTGCTATATTCATAAGCTGTAAGCTTAGCTGCACATAATAATTTTGTAGAAAATATTTTAGCCAATTATCCTCTTAAAAATGCAATCTTATAGCAGTTTGTCACTGGACTGAGTTCTAGGTACTCAGAGGCTCCCTCCAATGACCAACCCAACGAGGAATTTGGCAAACAAAATTTTTCTATGGAAAGAATGGCCTCAGTATATTAGGTAAAGAATGTCTCACTCAAAAAGAATAAAGATAATTTAATCAAGGGACTACTCGAAAGTGTGAGGTCAGGGTTGCAGGTAAGTAAAAGAGGTGGCAAAGTGAGTATTACCACTAGACTTGAAAGTGAAGGCAAGAAAGAAGTTATTGGGTAGAGTAACCCTATAAGAGGATTTTCTTGTTGAAGAAAATGATAGATCTTCCCTTCTCCCAACTGATGGATGGAATATGACGTAAACTGCACCTGCAGCATGAACATTCCTGAGCACCTAACCAGGCATCTTATATGGACTATACATTGAACCACCCATCAGCACATGCCAAATACCCTAGGCCCCTGATTCCTAAGTACCTAAGTGCCTAATCATGTGCCTTATATTAAACCACCAATCAGCCCTTGCCAAGTACCCAAGCCCTACCTCTTCCCATTCCTCCCCTCAAAAGGCATGTTCCCCTCTGCATGTGTTGCTCTCTCCCCTTGCGAGACAGCCCAGCAGGGTCCTTCTCCTCTAATAAAGCCTATAGTCCTAGTTTTTGGCCCTCTGTCTCATCTTTCAGAAAAAAGCTGCTGACAGCCCAAAGTCTGCCATGAAATAAAATCCCCAACTTCTTTCCTCTGAACTCACTAATCTACCAGGGCCTCCCAATGGCCAAGGCCAGCCAAAACCAGAGGACAGGGACATAGTTGATGTGGCCTATAGAAGGGGGCCATCCAACACCCCAACAGAATGGAGATACTTTATGGAAAAGACTGGAGGATCAAGACTGTCCAACATACTGAGAGTCCTAATATCCAAGTAGCCTGAGAGCTGTTTATAAGAAAATCACTAAGTAAAAGCATGTGGAGAGCAGTGTCAATGCTTCTCAGAGGGCTTTTATGAAGGCTGTGGTTTGTTGAGCAGCCCAACTTTTTAAAAGAAAAAGTCAGGGCACCTCCATCCTGAATACATGGGATGTCTTCATGCCTCAAAAGCAGCCTCTTCACTCCTTCCTTCTCCCTTACCTCCTTGTTCAGTCTATGAACATGGCCTACAGATTTTTCCTGGAACAGACCAATGAATTAGTGGTCAGAGTATTAGATTCAAACCCTGAATAAATCTAAACACTTCTGCATTGGTTCCCAGGAGACAGATTGTGTCATTTATTTGACTAAGTCCTTCTTACATCATCAGTGTGTCAGATGAGGTGCTGAATAGTTGGGAGCAGTAAATTCAAAGGTCTTCGGAAGACTAATCCAGGGCTCTCCATCCACTGCAGGAAAAATACTTATCCATCCTCTGGAGGACCATTGTCTCTGGAATTTCTTTCAACCAACAGGGTCCTAGGTTAGCCACATGTATCTTTGGGCAAGACAGAATTGCTACATATGCAAGATATCTTGTTTTGTTTGAACTATTATCAGAGTGATGTAAACACTATCACCAGTTTTGCAGATAGTTCCTATGAGGAACAGAGAATCCTTATTTTTAAAGCAGCGTTATCAACATCATTTGCAAGAAAAAATTTTTTCACATTTTCAGTGCACAATTCAATGATTTTTGTAAATTTATAGTGTTGTAAAACCACCTCCCAATATGACTTTAGAATATTCTCATCAGCCCACAAAAAAAGACTCCTTAATTTTTAAGTTTGTAAAACAAGCACAAATAAATGACTCCTATTTAAGATTACAATGTAAAAATATGATGACAAATTATCTAATGTGAACAGTTAGTATTTAATTTGTGGATTTTTATAGTTAAACTAATACCTCAAATTCTTGGTTGACATTGAGTTGGCAGACCGGATAATGTAGTTGTTGTAAATATACTGCTAATCCATGGCAATAATTAAAATGTTAACTGAATTATTTTTATGTTGCATCAGAATTCGCCCCTAAATTAAAGAATTTTTATCCTTTAATGGAAGAAAAAGCAGATAGTTAAAAATTCTTCTCTCTACAAATAATTTTGTTAGGCACCCTTCCATCATTCTGAGAAGCGAGATTGTTTTCCTTTATGACTGCTGAAGAGTGATGGGGCGTGGGAGCTATTAAGATCAACAACACTCCAGTCAGAAAGGACAAGCCCAGTTACTGAATTGAAACAACTGCTTCCAACAGTATGGTGCTGCAAACAACAGCACCAAAACTGGAAATGCCAGTCCTCCCAAAAAAGACAGACCAGCAATTCAAGCAACTATCTCACTCAGTCAATTACACAGTAGAGCCCAAATTTCATAAGGAAACTATCTTCCAGTTTCTACATTTGCAACCAAAATGTTCTTTTCTGTGTGTTTTAGTTTCCTAGGGCTGCCCAAACAAAGTGGGCTTTAAACAACAGGAATTTATTCTCTCACAGTCCTGGAAGCTAGAAATCTAGAATCAAAGTGGCAGCAGAGGCATGCTCCCTTGTTGACAGGACAAACCCCTGCCTTGCCTCTTCCTAGTTTCTGAAGGTGACTGACTGCCCATCCTTGGTGAATCTTAGTTTGCAGCTGCATCACTCTAATCTCTGCCTCTGTCATCATGAGGCATTGTCCCTTATGCATGTCTGTGTGCTTTTAAAAAAAATTTATGTAATTTTCAATTAGAGTTGAAATACAATATTATATTAGTTTCAGGTGTATAGCATATTAATTAGACATTTTATATAACTTACAAAGTGATCACATAAGGAAGTCTAGTACCCATCTTACACCATATATAGTTATTATATTACTAGAGGCCCAGCACATGAAAATTCATGCACTTGGGGAGGGGGTGGGTCTCTCAGCCCAGCTTGTGACATCTCTCAGTCTGGGAGCCCTCAGAGAGAGGCAACAGCAGGTCAGTTGGGAGACAGCTCTGGCCCATGATAAGCTGGCCCCACCTCCGACCCCCATCACCCTACCACCACCACTGGGGTAATTTAACCATCTATGTGGGAGGTGACCGGTGGGGTAATCAGGGGTCAGTACCTGCCAGCAAGTGGCTGGCCCTGCTGTTCCCCGATCACCGCCCCCTCCTCTGCCCGCTGGCACCACCTTGGCTGGGCTGGTGCCACCTGCCGACCGGTTGTTACTCCATTTGGTCTTTTTGCATATTAGGCTTTTATTATATAGGATTATTGATTATAATGTATCTTATATTACCATGACTTTTTTAAAAAATTTTAATATTTATTGTTCAGTTTATTAATTACATTGTTCCCCCTTTTTTCCTCCCTATAGCTCCCCTCCACCTGGTACCCATCCCACCCTCGACCCTCACCTCCCCCCTACTGTCCTCTCCCATAGGTGTATGAATTTTGTCCAGTCTCTTGCTGCACCTCCCACACCCCTTTTCTCCCCAAGAATTGTCAGTCCATTCCCTCTCTATGCCCATGATTCTGTTATATTCACCAGTTTATCCTGTTCATTAGATTTTTAATTCACTTGATTGTTAGATTCATTTGTTGATAGATGTGTATTTGTTGTTCATAATTTATATCTTTACCATTTTCTTCTTCCTCTTCTTAAAGAATATCTTTCAGCATTTCATATAATATTGGTTTGGCGGTGATGAACTCTAACTTTTTCTTATCTGCGAAGCACTTTATCTGACCTTCAATTCTGAATGATAGCTTTGCTGGATAGAGTAATCTTGGTTGTAGATTCTTGCTATTCATTACTTTGAATATTTCTTGCCACTCCCATCTGGCCTGCATCCTTTCTGTTGAGAAATCTGTTGACAATCGTATGGGTGCTCCCTTATAGGTAACTAACTGTTTTTCTCTTGCTGCTTTTAATATTCTCTCTTTATCTTTTGTTCTTGGCATTTTAATTATGAAGTGTCTTGGTGTGGTCCTATTTGGATTCCTATATATTGGGGTTCTGTGCACTTCTTGGGTTTTTAAGTCAATTTCTTTCACCAGGTGGGGGAAGTTTTCAGTCACTATTTCTTCAAGTAGGTTTTCATTATCTTGCTCTCTCTCTTTTTCGGATGTTTGTATGCTTGAGGTTGTCCCAGCAGCCTCTTACACTATCTTTAATTTTTTGGATTCTTTTTGCTTCTTGCTTTTCCGGTTGAGTGGATTTTGCCTCTTTGTATTTCAAATCTTTGACTTGGTTCTTGCGGTCCTCTACACTGCTTTTAGGTCTTCGTATAATATTTTTTATTTCAGTCAGTATATGGTTAATTTCTAGTTGGTCCTTTTTCATATCCTCATAAATCTTGTTCATTTCCTTGTAGGTCTTATTAAGTTCATCGCCCTTTCCTAGGAGCCTCTTGAAAAACTTTATTACTGTGGTTTTGAACTCTATGTCCAGTCGTCTTTTTTCCTCCATTTCTTTCACATCTGATTTCTTTCCATTTCTCTGCATCGTGGCTGTTTTCCTGAGTTTGTCAAATAGCTTTGTGTGGTAGATGTCTTCTAAGGGACAGTGGCTCAGCTTCCCCAGTTACCTGAGGTGGATACTCTTGCTGCAGCCCTTTATGGGTTGTACAGTATTGTTGAAGTTAAACCCAGATTATTGTTGTTAGCACTAGGTGGGTTTGACCTCCAGGCCAATTGGCTGTGAGGGTCAGCTGTGCTCAGGTTGGATGGGCGAAGTCTGCGGGCTGAGCAGGCAGCATCATCTCTGCCCTATGCGGCACCTGGGTCTCTGTGCCTGGTGGTAATGGCTGCATGCACCTCCCAGAGAAAGCTGCCGTCCATCTCCACCCGCTGCCAGATAACTCTGCCTCTCTCCAAATGAGTCTGCACACCCAAAGTCTCACCCAGGGTTGTAAAACAATGCAGTCTGGTGGTCCCCCTAACAAGGGAGCAAGTCCTGAATCCTCTCTGTGCGGTCGCGCACTTCTGCTGTTCCCAAGTTCACAAGCCCTCTCCATAAGCTCTCAGACCTCTGCTGCACCCGGGTTTCAGAGCACTTCCTTACTGTCCAGTTTCACCTCATATGAGTGTGCGTTCCCCAGACCTCACCTAGAACTGGGGAATCAGTGCAGTGGGATGCCTTTGTCTCCCTCCCCATTGGAAAAAACCAGTCAGGTTTGCATCTGCCCACCCTATCTGCTCGCACGCGCACAGCTCGAAACCTCCAACTTCATGCATATCTTCGATGCTGTCCTTCTGCTGCTCCTATGAGTCACAGTGCCCTATCTTTACTTTTATTTGTGAAATTTTCACTCAGCCAGCTTTCTGGTGATTCTGGATGATGTTTGTTCTGTCGTTGAGTTGTAGTTTTGAAATTGCTGTGTGGGGCAGCAAGATAGATGTTTACCTATGCCACCATCTTGGTTCCTCCTTACCATGACTGTTTTTATAACTACCAAGTTTCACATCTTTACTCCTTTTTTATTCAGCCTTCCAAAACCTCTCCTATATGGCAACCATCAAAAGGTTCTCTCTGTATCTAAGTGTTTGTGTCTGTTTTGTTTTTTAAATTCTACATATAAATGAAATCATATGGCATTTGTCTTTCTGTGTCTGACCCAATTCACTTAGCATAATACCCTTGAGGTCCATCTATGTTGTTACAGATAGCAACATTTCATTCATTTTTATTACAGTAATATTCCATTGTATATTATGTACTACCTCTTCTTTATTTATCATAGATGGACACTTAGGTTGCTTGGCCATTGTAAATAATGTTGAAATATGCTTTTTGAATTTTTTTTTCAAAAAACATAGTGATGCATAATGATGCATATGTTTTTTGAATTAGTGTTTTGGTTTTCTTCAGATAAATACCCAGAAGCTGGGTTCTTTGTCATGTCTTAATATACCCTTGTTTTAAAGTCTATTTTATCTGATATAAATTTTGCTACACTAGATTTTTTTTCATTTTTGTTTGCATGGAATGTTTTTTCCATTCCTTTATTTTCAGTCTGTGTATCTCTTTTAATTTGAAGAGGTTCTCTTGTAGACAGCATATGTATGAATCTTGTGTATGTGTGTGTGTGTGTGTGTGTGTGTGTTTATTAATTCAGACACCCATGTCATTTAATCCACTTACATTTAAAGTGATTATTGAAAGGTATGTAGTTATTGTCATCTTATTATTCATATTTTTTGTTTTCTCTTTTTCTTCCTCTCCTCCTCCTCCTCTTCCTCCTCCTCCTTCTTTTTGTTCAAGAAGTCCCTTTAACATTTTTTATTAAAAAAATACTGGTTAGGTGGAGATGAACTTTAGTTTTTTGTCTGAGAAGCTCTTTATCTGTTCTTTGATTCTAAATAATAGCCTTGCTGGGTAGAATAAGCTTGGGTATAGGTACTTGCTTTGCTTTTTAAAAAATATTTTGTGCCAGTCCCTTCTGGCCTGCAAAGTTTCTGTTGAGAAATCAGCTGACAAGCTTATGGGAGCTCCCTTGTAGGTAACTAACTGCTTTTCTCTTGCTGCTTTCAAAATTTCCTCTTTGTCTTTAACCATCAGGGTTTTTTTTTTTCATACTCACCTAGGGAGAGTATAGTATATTAAAATGTGCATATTAGCTTTCCCATTTCTTTAATATAAATTGTTAAATGCATTTTAAAATGAACTAATCATGCAATAATTTTTTATGCAGGGTAAAATAAATTTAAAAAATACAATTTTTGTTTGTTTCAAAAAGTGACATATTGTTTTCTGCATTATGCTCAAAGTTGAAAGGCAAAGACCGCCTTGAAAATATTATGACATTATGTGACTCTGGTAAAACACCATGTTAAACATAGAATCTGTGAGGAATTCACATTTTTTATTTGGACTTCCTGGGGTGATATTGGTTAATAAAATTATCTAACTTTTAGATGTACAATTATATAATACATTAACTGTATATTGTATTGTGTGTTCACTACCCCAAGCCAAGTCTCTTTTATCACACCATTTATCCGCGTGTACCATTTCTACCTCCACTTCACCCCCTTTCTCTCTGGTAATCACATTAGTGTTGTCTGTGTCAATTAGGGTTTTTTGGGATGTGTTTTTGTTGTTTTTTGCTTAATTTATTCACTGTTTTCACCCAGCCTCCCAACCTCCTTCCCCTCTGGCTGCTGTCAGTCTGTTCTCTGTATCTATGAGTCTATTTCTATTTTATTTGTTTTATTCATTAGATTTTACATAAAAGTGAGATTATATGGTATTTCTTTCTCCTACTGCTTATTTCATTTAACATAATACTCTCAGGTCCATCCATGCTGTTGTAAAGGGTAAGATTTCTTTCTCAATTATGATGTGTCTTGGTGTAGCTTATTTGGGACTCTCTGAGCTTCCTGGTCTTGTAATCTATTTCCTTCCCCAGGTTAGGGAAGTTTCCATTATTATTTCTTTCAATAGGTTTTCAAATATTGCTCTCTGTATTCTTCTAGTACCCCTATGATGCTAACTAATGTTGATACACTTGATGTTGTCCCAGAGGACCTTTAAACTATCCTTTTTTAAAATCTCTTTTTTTCTGTTTTGAATGGTTGTTTTCTGCTACCTTATCTTCCAAATTGCTAATTCAATTCTCTACTATCATCTAATCTATGTTTAATTTCCCCTACTGTAGTCTTCATTTCTGACTGGTTCTTTATTTTTTCTATCTCCATTTTTATATTTTCTGAATCTTTGCTAAAGTTCTCACTAAGTTCATCTACTATGCTCCTAAATTTATTTAGCAACCTTATAACCAGTTTTTAAAACTCTGCATCTGATAGATTACTGGTCTCTATTTTGTTTAGTTCTTCTTCTGGAGTTATTCTGTTCTTTCATTTGGGATATGCTTCTTTGTCTCCTCACTTTGGATGCCTCCATAAGTTTGTTTTTATTTATTAAGTAGAGATACTATGTCTCCCTGTCTTGACAGGGTAGCCTTATGTAATAGGTGCTCTGTCAGGCCCAGTGCTGCAGTTCTCTTGACCTTGTTTGGGTTTGTGAACCTTTAAGAGATGTTAGGAAAATCTGAAGTATAAGCCAAGACAAGTCATTTGTATGAAAAAGCCACTTGAAGCACCTTGAGTGGGCCTGCAAGTTGGGTATGGCAGAGTTTCAGGGATCACCAGGACTGATTGGGCCTGCAAGTTGGGTGTGGCAGAGTTTCAGGGATCACCAGGACTGGGCCAATAGAGTTATCCAGCTTAATAAACCCTCAGCCTTGGAGACTGCCTGAGCCTGCAGGCTGGGTTGTGGGAGGGCTCAACAAAGGAGCAATGCCAGCATTTATGTCTGGGTGAAAGCTGCCCCTCCAACCCTCACCCTGGAGCTAGACAATTTAATTCCTCCTTGGGTGTCCCTGGCACTTTCTAGCTGCTGATCAAGTGCTGGAGTTCAGAGCAAGAGAGTCATCAGCAAGTAGGTCCATGTGTGGACCCTTTAAGAGTAATGCCTGGGTCTCTAGAAGCCCTTCATCTCACTCAGCTCAGATCCCATCAATTATAATCCCCGTTGAATTTTACACCTAGAAATTATGAGGACTTCCGTTCTGGGCTCAGGAACCCTGGACTGTAGGGCCTAGTGTGGGATGTGAGCTCTCACTCTTCAGGGTGGACCTCCACAGCTGAGATATCACTCTCAACTTTTAAACACCACATGTGGGTGTGGCAAGAGCCAATTCTGAATCTCTTCTCCACCTACCAGTTTCTATGTAGCTTCCTCGTTATATCCTTAGTTATAGGAACTCTGTTCATCTATTCAGGTGGTTCTCAATGGTAGGTGCTCTATAGTTTAATTGTCATTTTGATATGGCTATGGGAGTAGGCAAGCCTGGCATTTATCTACTCTGCCATATTAAAAAATAGTGTTTTTATTGATTTTAGAGAAGGGAGAAAGAGAAAAAGAGAAACATCAAGAATCATTGATGAGCTGCCTCTTGCATGCCCACTCCTACGGATCAAGCCTGCAATCTGGGCATGCCCCCTGGACAGGAATTGAACCATGATATCCTGGTTCATAGGTCGACACTCAACCACACTGGCAGGGCCCTACTCTGTCACTTGACCAGAAGTCCCCATGTGTCTCTGTCTTCACAGGGCATTTTCCTGTATAAGGACACCACCAGTCATACTAGATTAGAACCTATTCATTGAAATATGACCACATTTTAACCTGATTACTTCTGAGAAAACCTTTTTCCAAAATAAGGTCACATTCACAGGGGCTAGGGAATACAACTCCACCATGTCTTTTGAGGAGACACAATTTAACCACAAGATGTCTTTTCAGATCACTCATTCCATGAGTATGCTTCAATTATAAAACTTAAAAAGTTTCCAAAGAGCAAAGGAGGTCATAATGTAAGGTTGAAATTAGGTTTTTAAGAGGTCAGGTCTCTTCTCACATCATGTAGGTCCTCCTGCACATGAAGAAACTAATAAAACCTACACAAACAAACAAACAAACAAACAAACAAAAAATGAAGCTGAAAGAGAAATTTTTAGTCTTTTTGTATTATTTCAATATCTGAATAATTCTATAGAATATACTTCATGTTTATTGGAATAAACATCCCTCATTTGTTCTCTAGTTTTTCACACAAAAGACATACATACATATTCTGAAATGAAAGCATATGACTCATTTCTTTCTCTTGTAATTATGCTTCATAGATGTAGAAAAGAGTTTATTTTTTCATTGAAGTGCAATATGGGTTTGAAAGTGTAGTTTCTATGGAAACAAGCACCACAGGTATGGTCAGATGAATTTTCTATGTCCCACGCAATGAGCTTTGTCATCCTGCTGGTCATACATAGTTTTTCTCATTAACCATCTCAAGGCTTTATTTAACCAGATTTATCTAATAGTAACATATTAATTTTATGATTTTGGTAAGTGTTTACTACATATTTATATCTCATTGGTAACAGGAAGTTAAATGGGGCTCTTTCTGTTTGGGGTTTAGCTGAGGCCCAAACTAGAGGTGACAAATATACTCCCACTTCACACATGAAATGTCAACTAACTTCAGCTGTATTTGTACAGGAGGGGCTTTTGATACCCTTAACTAACCACTCAACTACAGCTTATAAAGAAGCTTAGAAAGCTCATGAGAGGTGAAGGGATTTTCAGGAGGATTCTTTAGAGAGACTCTCCATAGTACTTGGATTATTTCTATTGAGGAGAGCTTTGAAACATATGTCCTTGTTGCTGCAAGACAAGTGAGAAAGGCTTCAAAGAGGCCACACAGAAAATTTCCTGGAATTACGGAAATACAGTGGGCTGTAGTCATACCTGAGCATCTCATGACGGCAGGTGGCTGGCTGAAGTGACCCATGGTGACAGTGGAGAGTACTACGCTTGAAAATAATTGAATGGCCTATAGTCAGAGCCCCAGATGGGAACCACAAATGAGAGCTGTCTGGGGTTTTCCCAACAAGACTATTAGAGGGTCAAAGAGGCTTCAGAAGAAAGAATCTGGAGATGACTTGCTGGCTAACCAGGAACTAAAGGAGAAATGACAGCTGGAGAAGTTGAAAGATGTAAATGAGACATCTCTAGTGATGAGGGATCTGAGAAGAGTCTGAGAAAATACACATAAAATACTCACTTTAAACATTTGTCTAATAAAGAGAATTGAAAAGTCATGGGCACTGCAGGGCAGGGAAAGAGCTAGCCCCACATAACAGCTGTGAGTAACTGTGAGGAAAAAGAATAAAGTTTTATGACTTTGAAATATGTTGTATTTTGTTTTTAAAAAATGACTGAAATATCCTTATGTAAAGAGGACATTTTTCTACCAGATGATGATTGTGTTCTTATCACGTGGAGAAAGCCTGTGGAGGTAATTTACAAAATATTGTGTCATATGTATCACACACGTGTATGCAGACTTCCAACATTTGAATACGAAAAAACACTTTCTGTGCATGTAAAGCACCCTCTCTTTTAATTAACATGCGTCATAAAAGGCAGTGAGCAGAGAACTAGTGTAGTCAGTGGAGAGCAGAGTTTCAGCTAGATATGATTTATATTAGAAAAAGTGAGCAATGGAATTTTCTTCACTGCTCTTCAACTATGCCTGATCAGAGAGGTTTAACACTTACATGATGTTGTTTATGCTTCTCTGTCCTCTGTCCATCATTAATAGTCTTTGGTAGGACTCAGAATTTAGACAGTAGCACATTAAAAACCTCAGGCCCTAGTGTTTCTTTTGGTATCAGAACACATGTTTTGAGGGTCACAGAGGGGCGTTCTCCTTTGAGAAACTTCAGAGATGGTCCAAGTCCTGTCCTATATCCTGTTTCTCAGGACATGTCTACTTAGGTGTCATGACCTCATTATATTTTTTAATCTTCATTATATGTCGCCCTTAAATTCCTCTTTCCTACTTCCCTATTCTGATAACTGCAGAATTATTTTCTTTAGTTACCAATGAAAATCAGTCATGTTTTGCTTCTTCATATACTTTACCCTTCTATCCAAGTGTTTCTCTTTATATTTTCCAAACAGCTGTCTTTTTCTTTGCAGACTTAGCAAATCTAATGTGTTGCCCAAATCTGTTAAGACTTCAAAATTATTTTCACAATGTTTCAGGTTCTCCTTTCTTTTGGTTTATCCCACATAAAGCAGGAAAACTACTATCTCTAAAATACAACTTCTGACTATCACTCCATCATTTAAAAATATACTGTGGCTTACAACTGCCCTCAGAAGAACCATAAAACTTCAGACCTAACACCATCTACAATGCCACTTCTCTGAATCTTGTCAATTACATGCTTTACTCCTATTCTTTAAAATGATTCCATTCATTATTTGAAAATGCTTGCAACTCGACTAATGCTGGGGATTCAGCACAGAATATGAAAGACACAGTCCTTGAGCACATCTCTTGGGGTCTAGAGAGACACCTACACAAGTCACACAAATTGCATGTTGGGAAGCACAATGTACTACAGGATAAGGCATAGGGCAGCTCCACAATATGAATGAAGGAACTGACATTTATACTGAGGCCTGAAGGCAAAGCAAGAGTTATTCTGATGAAGTGTAGGCAAGTGGCACAGCAAGAACGTGAAGAATGTGTTTGATCTAGAGGTGAGATGAGCATGGCATACTTAAGTAACTGGGGAAAAAAGTTTCTACATAGGAAAGAATAAATCCTGAAAACCAAGGTGAGAAATTTGGATTTTATCCTAAGAAAAATGTGGACCTATTGGACGTTTTTAAGGGAAAAAAAAAACAAAAACAATGAACAGATTTGTCACAGAAAACACACTCTGGCTGAAGGGTGCTGAATGGGCCAAGAAGAGAGGCAGAGGACTGGGTAAAAGGCTGCTTTGAGAACTCAGATGTGAGTTTATGGTGGTCTAGATTTGAACAGTGTTGGTGAAATCAATGAAATTGAGAAATATTTGAGAAAAAAATGATAGAAATTCTGATGAATTGTAAATGTGGTAAGTTAAGGTGAACCCCAAATTTCTGCTTCTGGGCAATTGCAAGAATGCTGGTATCATTTCCTAAAATAGGAAGTGCACATAGAATAGATTTGAGGTTAGATATGATGGCTTAATTTTTGACATGGTGATCTTGATGTACTTATGAGACTTCTAAGTAAAGATGCACTAGAGACAGATGAGGGGAATTCAGAAGAAAGATCTGGGCTAAAAATATAGACTCAGGAATCATGAAACTCTAGATGGTGAATAAAGTAATAAAAATAAATAAGGCCACTGAGGAGCAACAAGAGTAAAAGCTGTCTTTATATAAGTCCTGAAGAACACCTGGAATTTAAAAAAGGCATAGAATACAGACACTGCAGGTGAAGAGAAGTAGATTGATGTGGCATAAAAGGATCACCAAGAGGAGAGTGTCAAGAAGAGGACATCATTGTTAAGTGCTACTGAAAGCCTGAATAAGAAGACTCACGATAGATTTAGCAATAAGGTTGTGCTGGTTCTCTTCTGTTGGTTCCCATCCTAGTTCATTTTCTTCCATTCCCAGGCAGTTTGGCCAGTATGACTGACCTCAGTGAAGTCTATTGCATTCTACTCTCTGAGTTAGACCAATGGTGAGCGCTGGTAAGAAATGAGGTGGGAAGAAGGACAAGAGAATGAATGGGGATATATTTCCTCTGTTTCTTCTCTGTGAATTTGCTGTGGGCTATGCATTCCTTGGTCGAAACCACATTTCCTATCCTGCAGCTCTCTCTGCTTATCCTTTTGGGGGCTCAGATGAGAAAGAATTTCCTGCACTTATCATCTCTGAAGGGTTGTGCTATCATTTGAGAGTTCACTATATACTATCAATGGCCCTTAATAGTCTCTTTATTACATTCTCTTTAAATAATTCCTACTTGAATGTCCCATCTGGTGCCTGCTGGGATCTTGATAAAGACAATGGTCCTTTGTGACTCTGATGAGAATCTTTTCAGGCCAAGCCAGGTTACAGATAGATCAAAGAATAAATAAGAGGTGAAGAAAAGGAACGAGCAGGTACAATATTCTTTTACAAAGGTTCACTACTAAAGGGTGCAGAGAGAAGGGGTAGAGGCCACAGAGGAACATCCAGAGGGGTTTATGCATTTTTCTTTTTATGATGGAAAGACTTGGTCATTTCATTATTTGTGAAAATAAGTTAGGATAGGAAGAGATTTTGAGGATACAGTAGAAAAAGGAGCTAGCAACCAGAGCTTAGTCTCCTAAAAAAGGTGAGAGGAAATGGGATTCCCCTAATAGAATGGCTAGTCTTAGCAGAGACCCTGTTCCATAGGAGGGGAGGAGGAAAGTATGGTTGACATACAGGGAAATCTATAATCTGAGTGGAATTCTAGGGCTCTTCTATTTTGTTGGCTTCTATTTTCCTCATGAAGCTAAAGGAAATTTGCCTGATGAAAAAGAGTGAGGGCTGGAGATGCAAAAAGAGAAGTTTCAAATATTTTGAAAAACAAAAGAAACCATAGAATTAACAGAACTCTTTGAGAATCCATTTTAGATTAAAAATCATGTATTTAGGCATATCCCTACTGGAAGCCAATTCCAGCATGTCAGCAGGGATAATCACCTGGGATGGCTAAAAAGCATCTCCCCCAAACCTGACTAGGACATTTCCCCAAACCTAAAGATTTTTATATATAATTGTTTGCTGCCAGACAGCTCAGGGCATCTTAAATCTGCATGTTATTGCCTCCTGTTGGCCAAACACCTGAACGGCTGTAGGCTATTCCCCAAACTGACAATGCTTCTGTAAACCTTACCCTTTAAAGTGTACGTCTCCACCTTGCTTTAGGACAAATCTTACCTAATAATAGACAAACATGTAAATTGACCATATCGCCACTATGCCCATAGCCAGTCAGAGTGAGTATGCAAATTAACCCAACAAAGATGGAGGTTAATTTGCATACATATACCCCCAGTGCCTGTGTCTTGCCTGTGTCCTGGGAACATCCTGGCATGCAGATCTCTATGAGTTAAGCCATCAGAGCCAAGGGGGCAGGGGCAGAGCCAGCAATCTGAGGGGACAGAGAGTCCCCTGCCCAGGTCAGAGGCTTTCAGTCTTTGGCAGGCCGGGGCTGGGGTGGAGCCTGCGATTGGGTCGATCGCAGGGCACTGGGGGTCCCCTGACCAAGGTCCCCTGCCCAAGGCTTAAAGCCTCATCCAGAGGTTTTCAGCCTTGGGCAGACTGGGGCAGGACCAGAGCCTGCCATCGATCCATTGCAGGGCACTGGAGGTCCCCTGCTCAAGGCATAAAGTAAGCCATCAGTAGGACATCCCCTGAGGGTTCCCAGTATATAAGAAGGAGAAGGTTGGGCTAAGGGACCACCCATCCCCAGTGCACGATTTTGGTGCACTGGGCCCTAGTTGTGTTAATAAAAGCAGGGTCCTGACTCAAGGGGTAGTCTTTAGCTCATTTAGCTGAAGCTCCTCTGACCCCCACTGCCTTTCAAAACTATCTTTTGTCTTTGAACTCCTTATTGAATTTACACACAGCTCCTTTTTCCAGATTGCTGAACCCTTTGTAATGCGGGTACAAGAACTCTGGCATGCCCCAATCTGCAAGTTCGTATGAAGTTTCTCCAGAGGTACTGAGCAGTGTGGGTATTCTTTCCGAAAAGATGAAGAATTAGATTGGGCCATGGCTGGTTTTTTCCAAATAGCCAAACTGAAAGGTAAAAGGAGAAGAGGGTTGAGGGATTAGGAAGCAAGCATTTGAAATAACAGAGCATGACATTTCACTTGGATAGGTAAGGTGGGTAACAGAGAAGAGAGGAGTCAAGAGACTAAATGTTCCTGAGAGAATGAAGACAGACATGGAGGAGCTGACAGAGGGGATTTGGTCCTCAGAGACCGAACGCTTCAATTTAAAATTTCAGTATAGCTCCTCTGACAGGGTCCCAGATGAAGCCATGAAGTGAGTGGCCACGGTAGAGAAAATATAAAGATCATTGAACATAAGGGTTGGTGGGTGATCGATGGGATGCTTGCCATTCCTCAGATGATGTCCTATTTGCATAGCATGAGTTTGATCCTTTTTCAGTGCATATTATTTATAATTAATGCCTCATAATCATTTATCATATTGGAGTATTTATCAAATTGCAGTGTTTCACAAATACACATAGCATTTAAATGTATTCCACTTTATAATTCAATTTCAGTTTTCTGAGTTATTTAAATATTTAAAGATACTAACTTAAAAATATTTTTAAAAAGAGAAAATAGGTGGGTTTCTTAAACCAGGCTGCCCAGAAAAGTTTATCACTTGGTTTTCTAATCATAAAGTACAGAAGGAAATGAAGGTGTGGTTTGAAGTCTCAAGAACTATGCAGGATTAGCTTCTTTTTCGTTTTCTTTTTCTTTCTTTCTTTCTTTCTTTCTTTCTTTCTTTCTTTTTTTAACATGCAATCCAGTATTTGACAGTTGTTAAATATCTGCTTTAACTATGAATTTATTTTGAATACAAGATAATTGCACCAACTATTGCTGCATGACTCTTTCAGGAGTGGCATACACTCACAATATCTAACTAGAGCAATGGATGATTTAAAAATAGAAATGCACAAATTGCTACTCCCTTGGAAGCACATAAGCTTTGACAGAAAGTGGAGTAAAGTGGTTGCATAAAAAATTTTCAACATGTTTTCCCCCCCAAAAATAACCTTTTATTTCTATTAGCTCTAAACACATTAACTCTTTAGTAAGATCTCTTTGGAACACATTCAAAATTCAATAATGTGCACCAGACCTATAATAATGGGCCTTAAGTTTTTCCCTTTGAGATCCCAACAAATTATTATCTAATAATGATAATATTGCTTCACATATTTAGAATATATATATATGTTTACACACACACACACATATATATATATGTATCACGCGTGCACGCACGCTTCTGTGTGTGTGTGTGTGTCTCAATTTATATCTAGATATATACATTTATACTTATCCTGCTCTCAGCACATGAAGCAAGGACTAGTAACATTTGTTGACAAGTTGTGAAGGATTATATGAAACTGGATTATATGAATAAGAATACATTAGGTTTCTGGATGAAAAGAAAGATATAATGTATCTTGATGCTTAGACAACAGATATGTTCAGTTGAATGAACTTGCATTTGATCTCATTACCTTCATGATATAAATCAACTGTGACAACCATTCAGGTAGTCATTCATGAAACATTTATTGAAGTTCCACTATGTGTTAATCCCTGAAGATAAAGTGGGTAAAATATGGGATCTGCCCAATATAGATTGGGTTTGTAACTGATCTAGCTACCCTTAGTGCTTTGTATATTACCTGTCAAAATGATGTATATTCATACTGAAAAATATATTTTATAAACCAATTTATGCTGTTCCCAAGAATTTAAAAAGTTTTAGTAGTTTTTGGTTATGAATTACACTGATTCTCATATATTACTCCTATTTACTTTATGAAAAGTATGTCTTTCTAAGTTGTCCCAGAGCATATTTCAATATATATTTGATTATTAGAATTTTCTTCTAAGTTTTATAGATTATTATTGTATTTCATAACATTTCTTTTGGTCTTAGAGAATATTTACAATCATTTACAACACAACAATATGAATATGAATACTTTTTCTGTCCAGGTATATGAGCTGAATTTTAGAAAAATTAGAGGGTAAAATGCTGATATTCCAACTATGGAGTTGATTCATAAAATTTTCCTCTCAACAATTGCATATTGAGATTGCAGAACTAAGATGGCGGCATAAGTGAGCACCTATCTAGCTGTCCACGCAACAATTCTGAAACTACAACTTAGCAACGAAACAAACAGCGTCCAGAATCGCCGGAGAGCTGGCTGAGGGAAAATTCCGCACATGAGAGTAGAGGCGGGACGAAGCGGTGACTTGGGTGCAGCGGTGTGCAGCTTTGAGGTTCGGAGCGCGAGAGAGCGGTGAGGGACGGGCGGCAGACAGCAAGCCTGGCTGGTTCTCTCCAGCGAGGAGGGCGGAGATCTCCCACAGCACCGACCTCCCCAGTTCCAGGCGAGCTCCCAGGTCGGGGAAAGGAGGATCCCGGGCGCGGCTGAGGTCTGTGTGTTTGGGGAGAGTGCACGAGTAAATTGGAGTGCGCAACCGGGCAGAGAATGCGGGCAGAGAACGCGCGACTCACTTGCTCGGAGACCACCATACTGCTTTGTTTTACACCCCTGAGTGAGTCTTTGGCTGTGCAGACTCATTTAGGGAGAGGCAGAGTTGTCTGGCAATGGGGAGACCAGCGGTGGATTTACATTGCCACCCAACACCGAGACCTGTGAACCGCACAGATACCCTGACTCCGCGAGCCCCATAGACCTGAAGCGGGGGGGTGGAGCAGGAAGGGCAGACCTAAGCCTGATGGTGCGCGCCCATTAGATGCAAGCTGTGCGCCAAGTAGGGCGGAGCTAAGGCTGACGCTGCGCGCTGCAAAGGAAGCTGAGCCACTGGTTCCTTAGAGGATACCTATCACACACCGCTAAGGAACCAAATCAGGAAAGCAACAACAATGCAGAGAAAAGGAAATAACTCAGCTGTGAAAGAAATGGAGGAAAAAAGACGATTAGACATAGAGTTTAAAACCACAGTAATTAGGTTTATGAAGAGGCTACTAGATAAGGCCGATAAAATTAATGAGAACTATGCCGAAATAAATAACACCTACAAAGAAATGAACAACACCTACAAGGATATGAAAAAAGACCAACTAGAAATTAAGCATATACTGACTGAAACAAAAAATATTATACAAAGACCTAAAAGCAGTCCAGATGACCGCAAAAACCAAGTCAGAGATTTGAAATACAAAAAAGCAAAATCCACTCAGCTGGAAAAGCAGGAAGCCAAAAGAGTCCAAAAAATTGAAGATAGTATAAGGGGCCTCTGGGACAACTTCAAGCATACCAACATCAGAATTATTGGGGTGCCAGAAAAAGAGAGAGAGCAAGATAATGAAAACCTACTAGAAGAAATAGTGACTGAAAACTTCCCACACCTGGTGAAAGAAATTGACTTGAAAACCCAATAAGTGCACAGAACCCCAAAATATAGGAATCTAAAGAGGACCACACCAAGGCACATCATAATTAAAATGCCAAGAGCAAAAGATAAAGAGAGAATATTAAAAGCAGCAAGAGAAAAACAGTTAGTTACCTATAAGGGAGCACCCATACGATTGTCAGCAGATTTCTCAACAGAAAGGATGCAGGCCAGATGGGAGTGGCAAGAAATATTCAGAGTAATGAACAGCAAGAATCTACAACCAAGATTGCTCTATCCAGCAAAGCTGTCATTCAGAATTGAAGGTCAGATAAAGTGCTTCACAGATAAGAAAAAGCTAAAGGAGTTCATCACCGCCAAACCAACACTATATGAAATGCTGACAGGTATTGTTTGAGAAGAGGAAGAAGAAAAAGGTAAAAATGTACATTACGAACAACAGGTACACATCTATCAACAAATGAATCTAAAAATCAAGTGAATTAACAACCAGATGATCAGGATAAAATGAGGAATAGAACAGAATCATGGACATGGAGAGGGAATGGACTGATAATGCTTGGTGAGAAAAAGGGTGCGGGAAATACAGCAAGAGACTGGACATAGGTCATGCAACTATGGGAGAGGACAGAGGGTGAGGGGAGGTGAGGGCATAGAGTGGGATGGGTACTGAGTGGAGGGGAGCTATTGGGGAAAAATGTAATTAATAAACTGAACAATAAAGGAAAAATAAAAAAAACAATTGCATATTATAGATGTGATCAAACACTAAGTGTTGAGCAACTAAAACTAGCCAAGCATGATTACTGCTTTGTTACCTTTTATAACTTACTAGAGGCCCAGTGCATGAAATTTGTGCATGGGGGGCAGGGGATTCCCTTAGCCCAGCCTGCACCCTCTCCCATCTGGGACCCCTCAAGGGATGTCCGACTGCCAGTTTAGGCCTGATCCTGGTAGGATCTTCCAGCCTGGTTAACCCTAACTGCCCTCCCCTCCAGGCTTGATCACCCCAACTGCCCCCCCTTGCAAGTCCCTCCCATCTACCCTCCCCTGCTGGCCTGATCGCCTACAACTACCCTCCCTTGCAGGGCCTGGTATCTCCCAATGGCCCTCCCCTCCTGGCCATCTTGTGGTGGCCATCTTGTTGTCCACATTGGAGCAGTATCTTTGACTACATGGGGGCAGCCCTCTTGTGTGTTGGAGTGATGGTCAATCTACAAATTAATCTTTTATTAGCTAGGATAGAGGCTTGGTGCATGGGTTGAGGCCAGCTGGTTTGCCCTTAAGAGTGTCCCAGATCAGGGTGGGGGTTCCCTTGCGGAGAGGGGGAGGTTTGCAGGCCAGCCTTGCCCCCCAGCGACCCAAGCAGAGGCCCTGGGATCTGGGATTAATTTATGTCTACAATTGAAACTTTGCAGCCTGGAGTGGAGCCAAACCTTCTGCTTGCTCTGTGGCGGTAGCCATTTCTGCTTTAAACTTTGTAGCTAGAGTGTAGGCCTCGGCCATCAAGAGCAGGCGGAAAGCTTGGCTTCTTCCATTGCCAGGGAAACCCAAGTCTCTGTTCTCTTCAGCTCAGTGGCTGCCACCATTTCTGTATCTTTTATAATTGAAACTTTGTAGCATTGAGTGGAGGCCTAGGTCAGCAACGGCAGGCAGAAAGCTTGGCTTCCTCTGTTGCTCGGGAAACCCAAGCCTCCCTCTTGCTTTCAGTGGTGACAGCCATCTTGTTTGGGTTTAATTTGCATAATCTGCTCCTGATTGGCTGGTGGGCATGGCTGTAGGTGTGGCTTGTGGGTGTAGACGATATGATCAAATTTGCATATTATTCTTTTATTAGATAGGATAATAATCAACTAATCAATCTTTTGTGATGAGAGACCTGATCAGATCTAGGTAAATTAGAGAAACCAGAATATAATATTCAGAAAATAATTAAAACACTACCTTAAATTATAGTTTATTTGTTTAGGGAATATTTGAAATATGTAAGGACTGCTAATAATGCTAATTACTTTGTAAAATACCTGATATATTTTTTTAAAAGGCTAGTCACATTGATTTTTAAATACCAAAGATTTGCTTCTTCATTTACATATTCATTAAGAACATTTTTCAAGATCTGCAGGAATTAATTAGTGTCCCCATACTTCAATGATAGCCACTGGGTATTCAGTAGTAAATAAAACCGAATCTAGAAGCTCATAGGCTTTTATTTTTTCGTTTAAAATTTTTTTATTAACTAAATCTTTATTGTTTAGATTATTACAGGTGTTCCTCTTCCCCCCATAGCTTCCCTCCACCTGATCCCCCTCCCCACCCCAAGCCCTTATCCCCCACCACTGTCTTCATCCATAGGTGTAAGATTTTTGTCCAATCACTTCCCAAATTCCTCACACCCTCTTTCTCCTGAGAATTGTCAGTCCACTCCCTTTCTATGTTTCTGATTCTATTATATTCATCAGTCCATTCCATTCATCAGATTTTTTACTCACTTTATTTTAGATTCACTTGTTGGTAGGTATGTATTTGTTGTCATTGTTGTCATTTTGTTGTTCATAGTTTTCATCTTTACCTTTCTCTTATTCTTCCTTTTCTTAAAGAATACCCTTAGAATTTCATATAATCCTGCTTTGGTGGTAATGAACTCCTATAGCTTTTTCTTGTCTGTGAAGCTCTTTGTCTGACCTTCAATTCTAAATGATAGCCTTGCTGGGTAGAATAATTTTGGTTGTAGGTTCTTGCTGTTCATTACTTTGAATATTTCTTGATATTACTGTCTGGCCTGCTTAGTTTCTATTGAGAAATCAGCTGACAGCTGTATGGGTACTCCCTTATAGGTAACCAACTGTTTTTCTCTTGCTGCTTTCAAAATTCTCTCTTTGTCTTTTGCCCTTTGTATTTTAGTTCTGATGTGTCTTGGTGTAGTCCTCTTTGAATGCCTCTTGTTTGGGGTTCTCTGAATTTCTTGAACTTGTAAGTCTATTTCTTTCACCAGGTAGGTAAAGTTTTCTGTCATTACTTGTTCTAATAGGTTTCTAATATTTTGCTCTCTCTCTTCTTCTGGCACCCCCATAATTCTGATGTTGTTGTGCTTAAAGTTGTCCCAGAGACTCCTTACACTCTCTTCATATTTTTGGATTCTTTTTTCCTTCTGTTTTTCTGGTTGGGTGTTTTTTTTTCTCCTTACATTTCAGATTTTTGGTTTGATTATTGGAGTCCTTTGATCTATCGTTGAATTTTTGTATATTCTTTATTTCAGACAGTGTATGCTTAATTTTTGTCTGATTCCTTTTCCATTTTCTTGGCATTTTCATTAAGGTCCTTGAAGGTCTCACTAAGCTCCTCAGAGGTCTCATCAAGTTTCTTGGCGGTTTTTAGAAGATTCTTGAGTAACCTTATAAATGTGGTCTTGAACTCTAAAACCGATAGTCTGATAGTCTGCTTGCCTCCATTTCTTTCATTCATGACATGCCTCTCTGCATTTTTCTGTTTCCCTGTGTTGATGGAGTGGAGGAGCTGCTGTATGAAGACACACTTATGGGAGTAGACTTGATTCAGTGGGGCTTTGGTGCTCACTGAGTCTGCCTCTTGAATGTGTCACTTATGGATGTGAGTAGTTGAATTCTGGTGTCGTCTCACATTAACGTCTAGATATGCTAGCTTCTGGATCTCTGATGGGGTGCAGGTCAGCTACTGTCTGAGGCTATCCAGCAGGAGCTACAGTGAGGTCTGCAGATTTCCCCTTTTCTGACCAGAGCTGCCATTTAGGTTAAGCTGAGAAAGTGCAGGCCATTTATATGCAAATGCCACTGTGCACAGCTCAGGTGGGTTTGCAGGGCAGAGTTTCAGGGCATCACTAGATTAGAGTATGGCAAACAGCCATGGCTGCTACTTTGTAGTCTCCGGGTCTCCATGTCTCTAAGTCCCCACGCCCTGCACCCCCACGCAGTGAACACTAATTGCCATGGGCACTTCTGCAAGGGAGCCTCCCTCAATTTCCAACCCAATGGCAGACCATCCAGCTTCTCCCTGTAGGAGTCTGGGTCACCAGTGTCTCCCCAGAAACTCAGGTTCTGAGTAATCAGGAGCCCACTTCCCTTCGGGTTGAAAAAAAAAGCAGCCACAAAGTCACCCGCCGCCACCAGCCCGGCTCCCGCGCCGCTGCACCCCTGGTTTTCAGCACCTGCACATGTCCCAGTGCTCCTCTCCTTCCTTCTGATTGAAGAACTTCGGCTCGGCCAGCTTTCCCATGGTTTTGGGTGATAGACGTTTTGTCTTTTAGTTGTAGTTTTGAAATTGTTGTGTGAGGCAGCAGTTTAGGTGTTTACCTATGCCACCATCTTGGCTTCTCCTGAGACTTCAAAGCTCATAGGCTTTTAGTCTGCCCTGGAGTGGCTGTTCCAAGTACATCTGTCTGGGCCTTAGTTAAGAAGATGTGGGATATGGACTAGGAAACAGCATTTTTAAAGACATAGTCCCAGGTGAGTTTGAAGTATATTCTCAAGTTTGATTTTGATGAATAGTCTTTTTAAATAGATCTTTTTGAAATGTTTATCAGATTGTTATTCTTCTACAAACAATCCAAAGGCTACCTGCTGATTTAGAAAACTTCCAAACTTCTTAGCATAGCTCCTGCCTTCTCCTGCATCCTCTTTGGCTAACCTTTTCCTGATTGGTGAAGCTCTGACTTGATTGGCTTGCTCCATTCCTGGAAGCCAGCCATGTTTGTCCTTGCTAATTCATGGGCTTGAAATGCAGTCCCCCTGCATTTTCTCATCATTCAGGCCTCAACTCAAACACCCTCTCTGGGGTAGACTTTCAGACTACTCATAGGCTGGGATTCTCAATCAAATGCTTCCCACCATTGCCTGAGACAAATCTGAGCCATTTGTAAAAGAATGAATGTCATCGATCTGCAGCTCTAGGAGACAAGCCCAGGAATCTGTGCTTTTAATAAGCTACCCAGGCAAGTCTTACTATCAAGCAAATCTGGAAAACTGCACTAGCAAGTGTCTTAATTAATATTTTCACAGAAGGTATAAATGTCAAAAAAGAGCTTTGTTGGGTAAGAGCAGGAACTTTGGGTTGTTCCATGCTCTGTCTTCAGAACTTGAACATGGTCTGGTCCTTTGTGGACAAAAAAGGGGCCACATACTGAACCTGATAAACTCAGGGGAAGCCTGCATGGTGAGTCTTACAAACTCAGAGACTGAAAGTAATCACATAGGATGGTCTGAACATAAAAATTCCTAACTAAAAGTGAGTCATGGTGAACAGTCAAGTCCTAGGCCTATAGTCTCTTTGACAAAGGCCAATGTTTACTTTAAATGAGTCCCCCCCTTTTTTTTGCATCTAAAATAACAAGTAATCTGCTTTCCCAGAATCCTCAGGCACAAGAGCATAAGACCGTAGATGCCCTTATAGTTATCTTGTTCCACCAATACCATTTTCATATGCTTTAAATGTTAATTATTAACTATCTTGTACCCACAAATATAAAAGAAGTATCTATCTTTTATTTTATCCAATCTCAGAGGTTCCCCCACTTTGCTTTTTTCCACCTCCCTAATCTACCAACCAAGAATTTCATCTAATCCCTTTAAGTCTCCTTTGACTCTAACGTTGTAAAACTGCTATTTCTTTGGAGCAGTTTCTCAATCCATTGAGATTTTGCTTCCTGGCAACTGTTGTCAGTTTGGCTCAAATAAAATCTTATAAGACTATTTATTTGGCTGCATGTTCTTTCATTGACATCTTGCAAAAATAGCTCAGTAACTATTTCTTGACCAAACTAATGAAACATGTCTAGGAAGCTTCCTAATCGCTTGTTTACAAGGAAGTAATTGGAGCTATTTTTAGGGTTTGTTGTTAAGATGGAGCTTAATTTTTAAATGTTAATGTGAATAGATTTCAACTTCCTTCAAGCAACAAAAGTATTTGTAATTTGATACTAAAATAAAAATGGGATTTTTTTTTATTTTTCTTACACTTTCTATGTTGACTTTACAGTGACTCCAAGGGAACATGAGTCTTAGTTATGATGGTCATTCAACAGGAAGTGATATTAACATCTAATTGAAGTGGCAGAATTTCTGGAATGGTTACATTTTCATGCTGAATTGAAGAGGTAGGAAAATGATAAATATATAATATCTAAAGAATACTTGGCATCCAGTAGACAAAACATCCTGTTATGCAAATCTTTCAAACAAGTGTCTGTGAGTAGAGATTTCTTTTTCCTTTGCAACTAACCTTAATCTTACCAAAGTCTCTCCAGCAGACAGAAAAGAGGGGGTGCATCTCCTACCCTGTTCCTCTGTAGTGTATACATTTGGAGGGAGCAAATCATATCACATCATCAATTTCTGGCAAAAGAATTCTAATCTCCAATATATCTCTTAATTCCTCCAACCCGTTTCATAGACTGAGGTTAACCACTAAGTTATTCCCTCTTTGAAAAGGCCTTATAGGTAGTCTAGCATCACACTTCAGAATACTGGAGTAGCAAGTGTCTTAATTAATATTTTTACAGAAGGTATAACTGTTAGAAAAGAGCTTTGTTGGGTAAGAACAGGAACTTTGTGTGTTGTGAACACCTTTTGTTTTGTGAACTCGGCTACAACTTAGGTAAAAATCCTAATGGAAGGTTTTATAACTGTAGTTAGCGCAATGTAGAAAATTAAAATCAGATGATATGATAGACTCACTGGACAGTTTTCTATTGACAAGAAAGAATGAGTTGTGAGATGGTCCGAGGAGCAAGCATAGTGGACAGAGGAAGAGCTGACTTGAAAATGGTCATAGAACAGAAAGCAGTCCAGTGTGGGTATAGTGTAGGGGTGAAGGGAGAGTTGAAGTCAGAGAAGTAGTCAGGGGCCAGGATGTGTTGTGCTTTATAAACCAGGGAAAAACTTTCTTCTTCTTCTTCTTCTTCTTCTTCTTCTTCTTCTTCTTCTTCTTCTTCTTCTTCTTCTTCTTCTTCTTCTTCTTCTTTTTAGTGGCTGGGTTGGAAGGTGGGGGCTGGGTAATGAAAAAGAGGAATCAAGACTAATTACTCAATATCACCAACTAAATCTGTGCTTATCATCATAAACACAAAGAGCAATTAGAAAACAAGAGGCCTGCCTGTTTCCATTAGGAGGAGGAGTTCCATAGCTTGACCTCGGTCCAAGACTTTTCACTTCATGCTGCTAACTTTTGCACAACATATGGCTACTGGATTAGCAAAATCAAATGTTCACTTTTTGAAAATTAAACATTTTATTTATTTTTTTAAAGATTTTATCTTTATTGTTCAGTTTATTAATTACATTGTTCCCTTCCCCCCCCCCCCCTGTAGTTCCCCTCCACCTGGTACCCATCGCACCCTCTGCCCTCACCCTCCTCCACTGTCCTCTCCCATAGTTGCATGATTTTTGTCCAGTCTCTTGCTGCACTTCCGACACCCCCTTTCTCCCCAAGAGTTGTTAGTCCATTCCCTCTCTATGTCTGTGATTCTGTTACATTCACCAGTTTATCCTGTTCATCACCTTATTAATTCACTTGATTTTTAGATTCATTTGTTGATAGATGTGTATTTGTTGTTCATAATTTACACTTTTATGTTTTTCTTCTTCCTCTTCTTAAAGAATATCTTTCAGCATTTCATATAATATTTGTTTGGTGGTGATGAACTCCTTTAGCTTTTTCTTATCTGCGAAGCACTTCATCTGACCTTCAATTCTGAATGATATCTTTGCTGGATAGAGTAATCTTGGTTGTAGATTCTTGCTGTTCATCACTTTGAATATTTCTTGCCACTCCCGTCTGGCCTGCATCGTTTCTGTTGAGAAATCCGCTGACAGTCGTATGGATGCTCCCTTATAGGTAACCAACTGTTTCTCTCTTGCTGCTTTTAATATTCTCTCTTTGTCTTTTGCTCTTGGCATTTTAATTATGATGTGCCTTGATGTGGTCCTCTTAGGGTTCCTATATATTGGGGTTCGGTGTACTTCTTGGACTCCTAAGTCAATTTCTTTCACCAGGTGTGGGAAGTTTTCGGTCACTATTTCTTCAAATAGGTTTTCATTGTCTTGGCCTCTCTCTTTTTCTGGCACCCCTATAATTCGGATGTTGGTATGCTTGAGGTTGTCCCAGAGGCCCCTTACACTATCTTCAATTTTTTGGATTCTTTTGGTTTCTTGCTTTTTCAGCTGAGTGGATTTTACCTCTTTGTATTTCAAATCTTTAACTTGGTTCTTGGGGTGCTCCAGAGCACTTTTAGGTCTTTGTATAATATTTTTTATTTCAGTCAGTGTATGTTTAATTTCTGGTTGGTCCTTTTTCATATCCTTGAGGGTCTCCTTCATTTCCTTGTAGGACTCATTCATTTCCACGTTGGTCTTGATCATTTCCTTGCAGGTCTCGTTCATATCCTTGAAGGTCTCATTCATTTCCTATTCAGTCTTGCTTATTTCCTTATAGGCCTCGACCTTTTGTAGGAGCCTCTTGAGAAGACCTATAATTGTAGTTTTGAATTCCATGTCCAGTCATTTTTTTTCCTCCATTTCTTTCACATCTGATTTCTTTCCATGTCTCTGCATGGTGGCTGCTTCCCTGAGTTGGTCAATTAGCTTTGTGTGGTAGACTTCCTACTAGGGACAGTGGCTCAGCCTCCCCAGTTACCTGAGGTGGATATGGGTTGTACAGTCTTGCTGAAGTTAAGCTCAGGTTAATCGTTAGCACTTGGAGGGGTTGACCTCCAGGCCAATTGTCTGTGAAGTTCATCTGTGCTCAGGTTGGATGGGCGGAGTCTCTGGGCCAAGCAGACAGTGTTAGCTCCGCCCTATGTGGCCCCAGGGACTCTGTTCTGGGGGCAATGGCCACCAGAACCTCTGAGAGAGAACCACTGCCAAGTTCCACTGGCTGCCAGGGAATTCAGACTCTCCCCAAATGAGTCTGCACACCCAATTTCTCACCCAGGGTCGTAAAACAAAGCAGTCTGACAGTTTCCTGAATGAGATAGCAAGTCACAGAGTGCTCTCTACACAGTCATGCAGCTGAGCTGTTCCCAAGTTCATGCGCAAGCTCGCTTCTCCACAAGCCGGGAGACCCCAGTAGCACCCGAGCTTCAGCGTGCCCTCCCACTGTCCAGTTTTTACCGCGCATGATAGTGGGTTCCCTGGACTTTGTCCAGACCTGGAGAATCAGTCCAGTAGGACGCCTTTGTCGCCCCTGTTCGAGAAAACTGGCCGGGTTTTCAGCCACCCGCCCTATCTGTTGTTCACGCGCGCTCCAAACCTCTCTCCGCGCGTATCTTTCAATGCTGTCCTCAGCCGCTCCTCCGAGTCACAGTGTCTTATCTTCACTTTTATTTGTGGAATTTTCACTCGGCCAGCTTTCTGGTGATTCTGGAAGGTGTTTGTTTTTTCGTTAAGTTGTAGTTTTAAAATTGCTGTGTATGACGGCAAGATAGGTGTTTTACCTATGCCGCCATCTTGGTTCTCTCGAAAATTAAACATTTTAATAAAATGTTTAAATCCATGCCATTTTGTGTGCTCCTTCCTTTGCCATATACCAGCTGCTCTGGTTGAGTCTGCTTTATTATGTGTTTGAGTTTCAGCCCTGATCGAAAAGGGAAGGGACTGCAGTCCTCTGTGCTCTAACATGACCTACACTGTGTAATGGTTAGCAAATCACTCAAGGAGGAGAATAAGGAACTTCATTCTTGACTCTGGAGTTGGGACCTCAGACGAGGGCTGTAAGCACCCTTCAAGGCACCAGTGTTCCTCATGAAGCTGCTCCTCGTGACAGGAAATGTCAGTAAGAGGATTACAAATGTCCATCTATATTTAATAAAGTGAGTTGCAGACAAGGTTCCGGGGCAAAGCCATGGGGATAAAGGAATTAAGTTCAATTTGCACAAATAAGTGAAAGTAAGTGTGGTGAGTAAAGAGGAAGTCATAAGATTTCATGAGTGTCAGCGAGAATCTTTATTTTTCCCCTGGCTTGTCAGAATGTGGAGCCTGACAATGTAGAAGAACTAATGGGACTTAGAGAAGAAGTGAAATGCAGAAATATTTGGCATTGAAGCTCTATTTAGTAAAAAACACATGCTCTGGAGTTAAACTGCCTGGGTAAGTTAGTTTCTCTCTGATGAGCTGTGTAACCAGCAAGTTGCTTAGCCCCTTGAGCCCCAGTGTCTTAACCTGTGAATGGGAGTAATGCTCCTTATCTCCTGGCTTTGCTAGAATTCAGAGTCTTCTATGTATGGAGCCCTTAGAACATGGCCCATACTGTGTAAGCACAATGTAAACATAGATAGTAGAGACCCCCAGGATCATACAGAAGTGGCTTCTCCAAGGACACATCCAAGATTAGACTGGTGGACAGGATCCAGTTCTGTTTTCTTTGACAGTGGTGATCTGCAGAAGTGATCTGCATAGGTGATCTGTTGAGGGATATGTAAAGGTGATCGGCATAGATGATCTGTATAGAACTCGCACCTCTGAGATGAAATTCAATCAGAAATGAGATCTCACCTGGTAGTAGTGGATAATAAAAGGCTCAGATAGAATCACCTTAATCTGGGAGCACAGGGACAGTTGAAGAGGAAGGGAACTGCAAAGCAAGACTCTTAGACAGCCTAGCCAAAACCAGTTTGGCTCAGAGAATAGAGCGTTGGCTTGGGAACTGAAAGGTCCCGGGTTCGATTCCGGTCAAGGTCATGTACCTTGGTTTTGGGCACATCCCCAGTAGGGGGTGTGTAAGAGGCAGCTGATCAATATTTCTCTAAAGCAAGCAGGAGAGGAGCCACATATTTAAAAAAAAAATCAAATCCAATGGATAGGTTCAGGGTGAGCAGAAAAGAAAAAGTATGAAATAATTCAAAACACAGATGGTAAAGTAGTGACTATATTAAATAAATAAACAAACAGATAAGAGGGTAGATAGATGGATAAAATACCTAATTCTTTTGAGAGCTGCTGGTAAGTGAAAAGAATTCATTTTGGCTCCAGATATAAATATGGAGGGAAAAAGAACTGAAATGTTGAAATTGACAGATTGTTCGCTTCAGGAAAGATGAAATGTGTTGTCTGAGCGAGAACCCATGCTTTGAGAGCATCCGTTCTATCTGTTCTTTAGATCACTGAGATCCGAAGGGTTAATGTGGAAAAGGGTGTTATCTGTGACAGGAGGCTTTTGGTATTCTTCCAAATACCCAAGCCACAGACCAAACACACTGCTCCAAGCATAAGACTAAGATAGTAAATTTGAAAGAAATGGCTAGAAAATGTGTCTAGTTACGTCTGCCACATCTTTTGTGCTCAGTTTAAATGGATTCAAGTGAAAACTCCGGGCTGATCCACTTTCACAGCTGCTTTGCCAAGGGAGCCGCTGCTGCAGGTGCCAGGTGAAACACTCCCAGGGGATGCCAGCGGCTGCGGAAATTCAGGGTAGGATGCAGACAGCAGGCCCAGAGGGCAGAAAGTGGGAAGCACAGTGCGAAGTGATATTTCAGGTTTCTGAATTGGCACCTTTTTAAAAAATCAAGAGTAGATGAGCAGAGATTCTGGAGGTGTACTGTCAGGCACTTTGTCAACAAGCAGCAAGACACATCAGGCTTGCCAGACGCTGCTTGCTTCCACTGGGGCCTGAGCTTCCTGGACTATTTACATTCTAGTATCTGGTAAGGTATAAGTAAAGCAATGCCATTTATACAATTACCTTCAGCAAAACAGGACTCAAGATTTTTTGTTTTGCTTTGTTAATCCTCACCTGAGGATATTTTTTCCATTGATTTTTAGAGAGTGGAAGGGAGGGGGAGAGACACACAGAGAAACATTGATGTGAGAGAGACACATTGGTTGATTGCCTCCTGCAAGCTCAAGGGCCTGGGTAGGGAGCGTGTGAGAGCGGGGAGCAAGCCTGCAACCAAGGTATGTGCCCTTGACTAGAATCAAACCCGGAACCCTTTAATCCATGGGCTGATGTTCTATCCACTGAGCCAAACCAGCTAGGGCAGGACTCATAATATAACCAGGGACAGGAGAGAGCTATAGAAGGAGCCAGAGAAAGTTTGGCCACTGTTGAAATCATCAAGCTCTTAGACTCTTGGTTTCACTGAAAATGTTTCTCTCTCAAGAATTTGGAGCCAGAACTGGGTTTGGAAGTGGAGATGAGTTTAGAAGAAAAGGCAGAACTGGGTGACAGTGGAGATAGAACTAGCTACCATGTGTTCAGGGAGGCTGAATTGTCAAGAACAGGGAGAAAGATAAGGAAGATTAAAACATCATACCTAAGCAGCAGGTGGGGAGAAAAATCTGGCACCAGAATTGATGGGTCTGTCACTGGGAGGGAAAGTAGAGACAGGAGAGTGAGAAAGCTGGTGAGGGATGGCCAGCTGTATTGGGGAGCACAGGAACAAGGGGTTATATGTGGAGTGCTCTGATTGGAATAACCTACTTTCTTTACCCCCACAAACAGTGATATAATAAGTAATTTCAGATGCACATAATTTAGAACAGATTTGGATATTATAGGAAGCAATCTGGTTAGCAGGAACTGACCTTCTCTTTATTGGGGCATCATTAGTTTTATAAAACTTTTCAATTCCCTTTTTGGAAAGAGAATGGAAAAATTATAACCTACTTTGCAAAAACGAATAAAGAAAGTCTGAGTCTTATAGTAGGAGGAGAGAGGTAGGGATGGAGTGTGAGCCCAGAGGACTATAACAGAGGGTTTGTCAACTTTCCCAAATACAGTTCAGACAGGACTGAGCAGCCCAGGGCCAGAGTTGACTAGCAAGGGAAGGAAAGAAAACCAAAGTGAAATATAGGAAAGTCAAAATTATATTGTCAATGAGATAAAGCCATTCCTGCTTTGCCTAGATTTATGAAGTGTCAAGGACTCCGCCTCACCGAAACCGGTTTGACTCAGTGGATAGATCGTCAGCCTGGGGATTGAAAGGTCATGGATTCGATTCCGGTCAAGGGCATGTACCGTGGTTGTGGGCACATCTCCAGTAGGGGGTGTGCAAGAGGCAGCTGATCGATGTTTCTCTCTCATCGATGTTTCTGACTTTCTATCCCTCTCCCTTCCTCTCTGTAAAAAATCAATAAAATATATATTTTTTAAAAGGACTCCGCCTCTTAGGCAAGAGGAACTGTCTCTGAGAAACCTATACATCAGGCACAACACACAACCTGACATCTAATCCAGCCCTGCCTCTGATTCTGTGATCTAAACAATGAATCCAGGTTTCCTCCAATCAAGGTCTGCAGCATGCTTCATGGATATTAATTTTAAAACACTGGCAAATATTTTTTAGTAGAATGAGAAATCTATAGAACATATTCTAAACTCCTATGAAATGTACTTTCTTGGCAATCTGTGAAAAATAAGATGCTCTGTCAATGAGAACCACATACTGTTTGCTCAAAATATCATTCTGACCCACATTAAGAAGATAAGCCATAAAAAGTTAGCATCCAAAAAAAAAAAAGAAAAGTCAGCATGAAACTTGTGAGAATGCAAAGAATTACCAAAGCTCAGTTGTGTTTTAAAGACACTGGCTTATTGACTTCCTGACATAATTTTTCATAGAGAAGGCTTACAGATGACTGGGGTTTTATGATTGAGGTTAAGTTAAATGGGTGCATAGATGTTTCCTCCCAGCAAATGGAAATTCAATTAGCAACAGGAAAGAATGCCATTTTCTCTAGAAGTTCTAGAATGCAAGCTCATTTACTACAGACGCCTGTCTGCAGAGAGGATTGTTAAAGATGCACAAAAGGTTTAGAAAGACCTTGGTCAAAATGAATACTATGAATGGAAACTGTCATATCTTAGATGTCTTTTCTTACTACTATTCACTGTATCATTCTGTTATGTTAGTTTTTTTAATATTGACATGAACTTGCATTGACATTTAGTTGACATTAGTAATTTATAATATCTTCACATTTATGTTTCTCTTTTTCCCCATGTACACAATGTGGATACTGTCCATTCCGGAGAGAATTACTTACAGCCATGTTTCTCAAACTGTCTATGTTAAAGGACCAACTTTTTTGATGAGCTGTTTTTGTCTACAATCTATTGTAGGTCAATTCTATTGTATAAAAATGAAAATGCATTACTAGCAAAATGAAACTAATAAAACACAGGCATATAGACAAAAGCCACCTTTTTATTATTAAATTCAGTCACATGGCTCTGCCAAGTTGCCACAAATATTTTTGAATGCTCACAGCCAATGTTTCCATTTATCTTATTATAGATCAGCAATAGTTCATGGATTGGCACTGGTCCATGGTTCAAAATGTGAGTACAATTCACATTAATTTAGAACCTACTGTAATTTCCCATAGTACAGAAAGACATTGAGTTACAGGGATCCTACTTCAAATACTAGCTGAAGAAATAAACAATATATTTTATTTATGTAGCATAATTTTACTTCCCAAAGTGTTTGCATGTTCATGCTCCCATTTATCTTCAGTACAGACTCTGTGGCAGGTAGATAAAAGTCCATTATTTTATCAGCAAGAAGCCAACATATCTTCATTAGGGAAATACATTTATTTAAGTGCACATGTTTTAGCCTACTATTTTCTAGTATTGCACTATCAAAGTCTGTTTAAAACACTCATTGTGCAAACCAAACCGTGAACTGGCATTTTTATTCAATTTAAGAAACATTTACTGAGTGCTCCTATGTGCCAGGCACTGTGCCTGGACTCTGTGGGGAATCGGAGATGCACAGATGTTGCTGCATTCTGATAGGGTAGGTGAAGCATACAAAGAGTAAGTGTAGTGCAATGTGACAGGGGTATTAAATGAGTACTAAACCGAGTGCTGTAGGAGTTGAGAGGAAGAAGTGAACTTTGGCTGGAGAAAGTGGCGTTTGGGTGGATGTAGAGTAGCTTTTGGAACTGCTGAAATGGGTTTTTAATGAGGATGTAGAATAACATGAGGAAAGTCACAGAAGTGCTAAGGATACTGGATCCCTTTTCTGCTCTACAAGTGTGAGTGCAATGCTGAGGAGAGACTTTCTGCTTTCAACTCTGCTCACCTTGACTTGGCACTTAGCCAGAATCCCCAGAGGAGAATCCTGACCACATAAATGTTAGCAAAAATAGATATTATAGAAGATTTGATAGGGAAACAAACAAACAAAAGAGAATTACAGCACACCATACACAAAAGTCATAACAAAAGTCCTGATTAAATATATATGTCCTTGTTAATGACTCATCAAGTTTCTTACTGATCCCAAGACAATTCATTTCTCTCTTAACTTTTTCTTCTCTCAGAGCAACTTAAAATCTCCTCCCTTTGTAATCGTGTATTTCTATATTCTTCATCCTCTTCAGTAAACACAGACTCTCAATATCATCTTCCTTAGAATATACAGAAGGAAGGTATAAATAACATTCAGATCTCCTTCTCTTTCTCTAATTTGAGACACACAGGGGTACTGGTTACATGATGGTTGGCATTGAAATAGTCCCGAGTGTACAGGGCAGGTGACCAGTGGCTAGCAGAGGCAGCTGCTTGAGAGTGAAGAAACAGAGAGAGAAACAAGATGACAGAGAGCCCATGGTCTGTGAGAGCTAGCCAGATCAGCTCCAAGTGACCTCCAGATCCACTTTCCACTCCAGATCTAGCCAGACTCTCTCCGATATCTGCACAATGGTCTTTCTAGCCTTACAATGACTCTTTTTTTACTTAATTCCATTTTAATAAGTTTTTATTGTGAAGACACACTTACTTCCTACCTGGTTGTAAAGGAAAAGGGAAATAACAACTATAAATCATCTTCGGATACGCCAACGTTACAAATCAGATAACAGAGACCAGGCTCATTTCTCTCTCCCTAGTCCTAATGAAGCAGAGGCTGAGCATATACAACTTTAAGTTACAAAACATTTATTCTTGGAGGTTAAATATCCTAATAAGAGGAAACGAAAAAAAAAGGAAACTGATGAAGGAAGAGGAAACTCTCAGGAAGATCATAGCATTGGTATGGTGGATGTACATACTGCTTTGCAGCTCCCCACGACTCCCCCATTTTATGAAACAGAATGCTGAAGAAAACTTAAGAAGCTAATGGATACATTCATTCAGATAAGAATTTAGAATTAAAGTAAAAAAGACTATTTTCTTCTCATATGAAGTGAAAATGTAAAGCTCACAGGTGTATGTTAAAATTTCAGAATCTTAACTCTGCCACTGGTCACAGGCTTTGCCCGATGAAGTAGGGAGTTGTGAACTCGGCACAGGTTCTTTTCAGCAGCCACACTATCCCATTGTCACCTTTGGCTATGAAGGACGCGAGTACATACAGCACCCCCAGGACAGCATAACAGAGCTCACAGACACCTAGCAGGAGGGGAAGTCACCAGCATGGGACAGCAGAGGCTCTCCGTTTCAGAACATTGGATTTTGTGATTAAAAAGGGCTGGTTGCTAGTAAAACTCAGTGATTATAACATGATTTCCCCAACCATATTTAAGGTAACACCAAGGTTACCCAAATCAAATACATTTTAATAGATTCACAAAGACCGGAAGGCGTTTCTAGATATCCCAGTTGTAAAAATTCTAAAATATAACTAGGTTTCCCAGCTGGAAGAGTTCTAAAATATTACTATTACACCGAGCTCCACAGAACAGTAAAGCAAAAACGTTTAGTGTTGGTGACATTCCAGGGAACAGTTAAAATTGCTTTATGGCCTTTGGTAATGAGAGTGGACAGCAGTGTAACAATACATAATAAGGTGAGTTTAGTTTTATGTCCTGAGAACAATCTGCTTGACTTTTATGGTTCCATTCTTTAAACTGCTTCTGTTTTAAGTAATTACAAATGATGGCTGGCAAGTGACGGTTATAACCACTGTAGCGGATGGACGTTGCTGTAGCCTTGTGGTCTACTCCCGACTACTGTTATCTTAGACGTATAGAGGACTTAGTGTAAGTCACGAGGTCATAGGAAACAAATGTCCCCTGACTTACACCAGACATAGAAGGATCTCCTTCAAGCAAGACCAGCTCCAGTTTGGGCTAGAGGTGTTCGCATCTAATATTCAGGATGCTTGAGTTGCTGTTAGAAGATCCAAGAACAAAATGTATTTTGTTTTACCAGTTATATTTTATTTGGAAATTATTAAAATAAGTATACAGACCACATCAAAACATGATTGCATGGGCATTATTGCTTAAGTTGGGTTTGTTAAAAAATTTCTTATAGGCCCTGGGCCAGTAGCTCAGAGCATCATCCTGATATGCCAAGGTTTCAGGTTTGATCTTTAGTCAGGGCATATACAAGAAGCAACCTATGAATGCATAAGTAAGTGGAATGATAAATTGATGCCTCTCTCTCTCTCTCTCTCTCTCTCTCTCTCTCTCTCTCTCTCTCTCTCTCTCTCAAATCAATAATATTTTGAAAAAGCTTATAAAAAGAAAAATATTAAATAAATAATATTGTAAGTGGTATGTGGTAGAAAAGAAAAAACTATTTTTTGTTTCTTAGATTTTAGAGAGAAAGGAAGGGAGAGGGCGAGAGAAACATCAATATGAGAGTAAAACATCAATTGGTTGCTTCCTGCACACCCCCTACCAGGGTTGAGACCCCAACCCACTTCCCCGGGCTTGTTCCCAGACTGGGAATGGAACCGGAAACCTTTAGGTGCACAGGATGATGCCCAACCAACTGAACCATACAGGCCAGGGCAAAAAGGCAAAACTTTTGACACTGGTGGGTACGTGACTGTGTACCTAACCTTCAAAATGGCTTCAGTGGTCCTCAGATAGGACTGATGTGTAACCAATAGGCTCTTGTGGGAATGAAAGAGTGTGACTTCCAAAGCTAGAGCAAGTCATTGAGGTTTCACTTTAACTTTTGACCATTTGTTCCCAGAGGAGTCAACTGCCTTGCCATGAAAAGCACCCCGTAGAGAGTCCCATTTGCTGAACAATGGAGGAACTAACAGCCAGCAGGAACTGAGTCCTCTTGTCTACAACCACCTGAGTGGGCTGACATCTTGATTGCAACCTGTCTGACCTCCGGGCCCCGAGCCGCCTCAGCTAAGCCGCTCTTGAATCTCCGCCCCACAGAAACCGTGTGAGATAAAACATGGTTACTGTTAAGATGCTAAATTTGGGGGTGGTTTGTTAAGCAACAGTATAACTAGTAACAGATAAAGAATATAAATAACATGATGACCATTTACCATTGCTCACAGGGAGCTTTGTTTTGTCTCCTCTTTTCTGCAACTTCCGTTACATGGAGCTGAGCTGAGATCTAACATACTGTACCTGCTGCTTCTGTTTTTGCTGAGCCTGTACAGGGCGCCGCCTACCTGACAACGTGAGGACCCTCACTTCTTCTGACAAAGAGAGGATGAGAGGCTTTCATGGATGCAGACTCTGTGACCCAGAGAAATCGAGCAGCTGTCCGAGAGATGTGACCTGAAGTTCTGAATTCCAAGTGTTAAACAACTTGCTGTTTCTCTTGTGTCCTTACTGTTTCTGGAAAGATCTCAAAGCAGCTGCCATCTCTCAACTAGATCCTCATGGGTGGTTTTACAGTTTTCCTGGGCCCTAACTGGGTATATGGTTAATTCAGAATAATTGTTATAGTTGTTATTTTATGCTACTTCTATAACAACTTACAAACACACATTAGGTGTTTTTCTTATTTATTAACTTCCTCCACATGTCAGCACAAGAAGGTTGCTTAGAAAAGTTCCTGGACACATTGGTCCAGGTTCTTACCTTCACGCACAGGACTTGCTGGGAAGATTCTCATGATGCTGTTCTTCCCTCCGATTATGGAGCAAAGAACTAGTGAAAAAAGCAGAGACAGTGTAAGGAGAATTCAGCTCATCTTCTATATTTACTCACATACTCTCACTCACTCTTTATTTCCCACTTATTTTCTCGTCATCGCCGGAACTTTCTTATTAGGTCGTGGGCATGCCTGCTGAAAATTAATTTGGTTTCCACTATGTTCTATATTCTGCTGTGTCAGCATTTCCATAATTATAGCCCACCACTGACTGCTCAGATGACTGGTGAAATTACACATCGTGGGGTTTAACTACAGACCACGGCGTCTTTTGATCTTCACTGGAATTCCTTTCAAATAACTGAGGAGCTAATCACCCTAGCCCTATTTTTCTTGTCTCTATTTTGGGGCTTTTCAAATACCCCTCTTTCAAAGGAACAGGAGTTCCTACACCTCTTACATTTTCAAGCTGCTTTTAGGTCATGGTGTTGGGGACAGTGAACGGAGCCTGCTTTTCTCCATAATCCCATTCAAAGAGGCTTCAGGAGACAGAATCGTAATACTTGGCAGGATGTTCTGACCCACAGACACATTCTTTGCCACATAATAAATGTAGTCAATAGCTAATTTTGTGGAAATCTAAATTCTACACGATCACGTCTTGATTCTAGCCCATGGATTATGTTTTTTAGTGTGAATAATCCAGAAGAAAGCAAATATCGGTAGAGGTGTAAATTAAATATATCAAGAAGGCTACCTTCTAGTTCTGGTTCTAAATTTTTACCATGATGTGAGTGCATCTCATCACTTTCCAGGTGCCAGTCATTCTATTTGTAAGATAGGAAGTCTCTAGTAAATGATGAGTTCCTCAGACCCGGAGCCCCTGGAACAGGGATGGCAACTCAAGACGCCCACCACATTTCCCACGGCCACATGTTCTGCCAGCCACCTTGGTCTTGGTGTTCATGCTCCCTGGTGATTTTATTGTCAACAGTCATCTTTGCATTCTTCCCTTCCTTCCTTCCTTCCTTCCTTCCTTCCTTCCTTCCTTCCTTCCTTCCTTTTTTTCTTTCTTTCTTTCAATTTAGATTCCCCATCCTGTAGAAGGCCGGCCCCCAGGGAAGGCATCGGAACATTTTTTTAAATCAGTGTCAGCTGAGTCCCAGGTGCCAGGCAAAGCCATTTTTGGAAACACATCCACTAAAAGGGTTGGATGGATTACTCAGTACTGACTCTAATTTGCTTCAGGTGTCGGGGGGAGGGCCCTTAAAATGTAGACTTAGTGGAGCCCCAGGAATGAGGGAATGAATGGAGCCTGGGCCCACTTAAGCTCCTTTGATTTTAAGTCTTTTCATATGAAACCCTTTTTCTATGTTAGTATAAATAAACATGCTGTGTTTGCATTGGAACTCTCTGTCTCTCCATCAGAGAGAAGAGATTCCACCAAACCCCAGCTTTATTTCTACTTCTGTGTTGTCTATTCTTTTCTATTATTTCTTAATCCCCAGCTCTTCTACTCAGTAACTGGACCCTACTTATCTCTCCATGCTGGTCATGAAGAAGAGAAGAAAACCCCTACACCCCTTTATTTTTCTCTCTAAAGTCTTTACAGATTCAAAGATGTGATAGAGACAGAGACTGGCTACCTCTTGATATGTATCATACTATTCTAGAATGCTTAGAAAATGAACCCTCTAGTCATTCTTTATGTGCTTATCTTTTCTTCCTGGAATGCTCCCCTTTAATTATTTGATTACTAGTGGCCCGGTGCATGAAATTCGTGCACATTAAAAGGGTATTAATTAGAGGAAGTAATTTAATATCGCTATTTTATCTTTCTCTATAATAGAAATATCAGAAACTAAAGAAAATTAGTAAAATGTTTATGAAAACCTTCCTCCTGTCAGAGACTGGGGTGCACCATGGGACCCAGCATCAAGTCCCCACTCACTCACATGTACCTCAAAATCATGTGAAACCCAGACCCAGCCACCACCCCCCCCCCCCCGCCCAGATTGGGGTAGATCCAGACCCGGCCAGCCCCACCCTTGTCAAGCCCCGCAGGGCAGGGGGCATCCTCGGGTCCCCTGGCCCAGCACCAGGATGGGGGCATGGCCTGAGGTCCCCCATCAAGTACCACCAGGTGGGAGACTTGACCTGAGATCAACTGTCAAGACCCACTGGGTAGGGGGCATGGCCTGAGGTCCCCTGTCAAGCCCAGCCAGGCAGGAGGGACACAGCCTCAGGTCCCCTGGCCTGGTGCCGGGGTGGGGTGCAGCTTGAGGCCCCCTGTTAAGCCCTGCCAGTTGAGAGAACAGTCTGAGGTCCCCTAACCCAGCACTAGGATGGAAAGTGCACCTTGAGGTCCCCTGTCAGGCCCTGCCGTTTGGGAGTGTGGCCTGCAGTCCCCTGCCAAGCCGCACCAGGTGGAAGGCACGGCCTGAGGTCCCCCAGCCTGGAGCTGGGGTGGAGGGAGCAGCCTGAGGTACCCTAGCCCAGCACCAGGGCAGGAAGCACACCTTGAGGTTCCCTGTCAAGCCCTGCCAGGTGGGGAGCATGGCCTGTGGTCCCTTGTCAAGCCCTGCTGGGCATAGGGTGCAGCTGGAGGTCCCCTAGCTCAGCACCAGGATGGGAAGTACACCTTGAGGTCCCCCTCCACTGGGTGGAAGGCATGGCCTCAGGTACTCTGGCCTGGTGTTGGGGTGGGGGTCGAGGCCTGAGGTCCCCCGTCAAGCCCCTCTGGATTGGGGGAGGGTGTAGCCTCAGATCCCTGCTGATTGCTCTTTCAGCCTCGTGTGCACCGCACTAGGCCTTGCCCAGTACGTCAGGCTAGGCCCCGCCCCTGGCGCCATGCTTGGCCCTGCCCCGTGCGCCATGCTCAGTCCCACCCCTCTGGAACCTGGGACCCAGGCCTTCCCTCTGGCTGTTGCCTTCCGTTTTTGCTTTGGCTGGCTGGAGGCTTCACTCCAACCGGAGCCTTCAGTCTTCTCTGCTCTGGCCGGAGTGTCATGCCACTGCCGCTTCATCTCCACCCCCGAGGGCGGGCACTCGTGCCGCTCGGCCCTGCCCCCCCGCTCCTGCTTGGCTGGTAGCGTAGCAGAGGTATGGTCACATTTGCATGTTTCTCTTTTATTATATAGGATTTATTGGTAAACAAGCTCTCCATACAGTCATCTGTGTGCCACATTCCTTGCTTCAGTCCCAGCTGCTAGGCCATTGTTGGGCAAAATGTCAATTCTACTTGTTTGTATCAATGGATATGCTCAGTATACTAAGCTAATTAATTGAACCAGAATCCCTTTTTAGAAAATCTGTCTTTTGAAGAAGTATGCCTCCAAAGGCATCAGAACTATTTAGAAATAGCAGCAGTTCAGAAAACACTTAGTATAGCCCCATTAAATTGTCCCTGGTGTGATATACTGCAGAAAGTCAGAAAGAAAACATTTATAGACAGAGTAGTATCTAGTAAACCTCTAAATAGTGTGCAGCTATATAGCATGTGGTACAACTGGATAAACAAAGTTAAGCACATTTGGGTTGGAGAATTCTGGCTGTAATTGTACTTTATATCTCTTTCTGTGGTTAGGCATAAAGTAGAAGCCTTAGCGGTGCTATTCTGAATGGCCATGCCATTTTAGGTTACAGAAAATCCTCATTAATTTGAGTTCTATAAATGTAGACTTTACAAATCTAAAACTGATTTAGTTTTTCAAGTAGGAGTGATTTCTAAGAAGAAATATTAAACTAAATGAAGGAAATATAAATTAAATTTTTAAAATTTAAAATTCATGATGAGATTTAGTCCTATTTTGTAATTTGTTTTAAAAGAAATAATGAACTCTTCAATTTCAGTGGTTAATTATGTCTGTTTATTGACTGGTGTTTTGAAAGTACTTTGCTCATTTTTAAATAACTAACAGTCCTTTGATGCCATTATGCAAGAGAATACAAATTTAAAAGATTAATAGCATTGATAAAAACTCAATTTTTGCACTCTTTTTATATATACCTAAAGGTATTGCACACTTAAAAATTATGTTTCAGGCCCTAAGCAATTTGGCTCAGTGGATAAAGTGTTAGCCTGCGGACTTAAAGGTCCTGGGTTCGATTCCGGTCAGGGGCATGTACTTTGGTTGCGTGCACATCCCCAGTGGGTTGTGTGCAGGAGGCAGCTGATCGATGTTTCTCTCTCATTGATGTTTCTGGCTCTCTATCCCTCTTTCTTGCTCTCTATAAAAATATCAATAAAAATATATTTTAAAAAATTATGTTTCAGTAAAGTTTTGCAATTCCAAAAAAAAAATTATCCTGACGTACTTAATTTATAGTATTGATATATAAAAGTGAAATTGTTTTGAGGCTTGCTATTTCATAAGAAAATATATAAGTCACAAATTATTACATTGCTATCAGTACAGTGACACAATTGAAATAATGCCTCTATTTTTATAACTAAAATTTAGTTTGAAATTATAGAAAGCAGAAGTTTAGAAATATATTTTGATGTTTACTCTGGTTCTTTATTTTACAACTTACATATTTTTAACTTCATGGGATCAGCAGGCAACATACCTTTTGAAGAATATGAAAGGAATTTGGGGTTGAGTAAATATAATCTGAAAATCTAACTAATGTTAATGAAAGTCAGTGACAGATAAAACAAATTTAATTTCCATATAATACTTTAAATACTGAAGATAACCTCAAATCCCTATGTGACACAAGACAAAGTTTGCTCACCACAAAATACTTATTTTTTAAATTTAAAGATTATTCATAATTAGTGTATAAATTTATAAAAGCAACATAAAAATAGGAGGAAGAAAGTGGTCCATGTTGAATCGCTAACATTCGACTACTTTTATTTATTTACTTTTAGTTTACCTTTGTTGTTGAAAATATTACTGATGTTCCCCATTTTTTCACCACTGACACCCTCTCCCTATACTCCTCCACCCCAGGCCTTCACCACACTATTGTCTGTGTCCATGGGTTATTCATATATGCATATACATTCTTTGATTAATCTCTTCCAACAAACTCACTTTTTGTTTCTACATATTTAAAAACATAATTAAGATCTTATGGAATGTATGTATTTTTATATACTGGCTTTGAGAAAACTTAAAATTTATTTTTTCTAATTATAAAAATCTTATGTCTTTTGTAGGAAATTTAAGCATAAAAAAAGAAAAAAACAAGAACTACTCAGGATCTCATTATCTAGAGAATATTAGTTGGACCCAAATATATATCAGGATTTAATAACTCATGCAATGGTAATGCAATCAATAGGTAAAAGATAAATTATTTAATAAATAAACCAGAAAAAACAACCCACCATATATGGGATTATTCATATTGTACCTGTACATCAAGATAAATTTTACTTAAATGAGAGATATAAATGTTAAAAAAAAAAAGTATTATCCCTAGCTGGTTTGGCTCAGTGGATAGAGTGTTGTCGGCCTGCGAACTGAAGGGTCCCCAGGTTTGATTCCAGTCAAGCGCACATGCCTGGGTTGTGGGCTCAATCCCCAGTAGGAGATGTGCAGAAGGCAGCTGATCAATGATTCTCTCTCATCATTGATGTTTCTATCTTTCTCTCCCTCTCCCTTCATCTCTGAAATAAATAAAAATATATAAATTTTAAAAAGTATTAGAACACTTCTTTATGTCACTTTCCTTTTTGTACTCTCTTACCCCATATTTGAAATTTTACTCCTTTTTTTTTATCATTATAGTAGGTGGGATTAAAAGTCTCACATGGAAAAAAATACTAGAATAAAAGAAAGAATTTCTTTATAATCCTAGAGAAGCAATGCTTTTTAGACTATGACTCAAAATCCAGGAGATATACTTTTTTAAATAATAACTTTGACAATTACATATATGTCAAATATATGTGCATGATAGAACAAGCACCTAAGCATATGAAAACTTAAGAGAAGTAAAAAAAAAAAGACAAGCCAGAAAATACTTGCAATTCATATCACACACAAATTGCAAATTCCCTGATATGTACAAAGCAGGTACAAATTAATAGGAAGCATAACAACCCATAAAAATGGACAAAATATATGAACAGTCCACACAAAGATCAAAATTATCCTTACACAGATGAAGAAATACTCAGATTTAAGATAAATTTGAATTAAAACTACACTGAGGGTCAGTTAGCAGTGACTCTGAAACCGCCCGGCAGAGGTCAAAACTCCGTTGGAAAGATACACCAGTAGGAAAGCATAAAAACTCCTTTCTTGTCATTATAATTACCTCCCATAGGTGTGACACTTTCACACCCCTCTAACATTAACTTTGCATATTCAATTATATTTTTCATGTATTGCCTTAGACATTTAGACTGAGACAACTTTTTAGACAAATTTTTTTAAACCATTTTGTCAAAGAAAAGGGAGTATTACATGGTAGCTAGAGGATGATAAAGGTTACTTGAGAGCTCTCTCCCTATAAATGGGAATTTAAACAATTTTTCATGTGAAAGGTAAACAAATAAAGAAAAGTTCAGCAGCATAATTAACAAAGATGGTCCTACTATAAAGTTAAACAAAATAAAACACCTGTACTGAGATACCATTTTTATAACCCAGAAGACTGGCAAAAATCCAAATTGGGAAAATGGGCTCTCCCATGCATTGTTGGCAGCAGTAAAACACAGACAGGACGCATTAGTGGTCGAGTCACACGGGAGCATGTTTATCCCCTCCAGGCCCCGTTCATGTCTCGCCTCCTCAACAAGGCCTTTCCTGCTATCACACCACCATGTTCTTCTCTGCTTTCCCTTATATTTACTGTCTGTTCATGTCTCTTTATTACATTCTGTCATACGTCGTCCTGTTTAAAATTTTCAAATGTTTATAAATTGTCTCCTGAACAAGCTAACCCTCTTGAGGGACAGGTACTCTGTCTCATTTTTCTTTTCATTATCCTATTATTTTCTTGGTGCTTGGCTTATGAAAAACCACCCCAAACAAGTTTCAGTAGGACTGAATGATTTAACAATAAGAGTAGAAAGTGATCATGAATAGTTTTGTAAGGAAGATCAAAGCAGGGTTCACAAACTGCACCTTTCCCTTTTATGACTACAGCTAAAGAAACCAAAGTAGCACCACCAGCGTGTGGCTCAGTGGTTGAGTGTTGACCTATGAACTGTGAGGTCACGGCTCAATTCCTGGTCAGGGCACATGCCTGGGTTGCAAGTTCAGTCCCCAGTTGGGGGAATGCAGGAGGCAGCCAATCAATGATTCTCTCTCATCATTGATGTTTCTATCTCTCCCTCTCCCTTCCTCTCTAATATATATATATATATATATATATATATATATATATATATATATACACACACACACACACACACACACACACACACACACACACACACACACCAAAGCAGGAACTTTTATCTCTCAGGATCCAAACAGGAAACAGAAGGTTCTCTCAAAGAGACAACTGGAGGGATTGTAGGAAGGGGCTATATATACAGAGGTGTGGCAGGATTAAGGAAACAAACAAGAAGTGGTGAAGCATGCCAGGAGTAGCGCCTGTGGAAAGCCATTACGAAAGTACCAGAAACATGGTACTGAGTGTGATGAGAGCGAAGTCATGGGAAATGGACCAACTAACTGAGCTGTGCTGTCGGCAGAAGGATCCATTCATTACCAAAATTCACTCTTTCTGCGGCTCACTACTTGGCTTTCCTTTTCCCCAGCCCGCTGCTCTCTGAAATCTACCCACTGGATGAACCCAAGGGAAGTGAGGGAAGTAAGAGGGTGAGAGAGCCCATGGAAGTCAGCCTGACGGAGCAAGAGCCCCACGGGGAGAGCACAGAGTGGATCTGGAAGGACAAATGGAAGATCATCAGCACAAGACTCCTTCCTGTTTTCTTTGGATATTGCTATTCATAAAACATGTTGCTGTTTGTGATTCTCTATTTTTTATCAAATAATATAAGGATGGTCACCAGATGCAAAAGAACTTATTTATTATCAATCACCAAATAATAAGGTCTTTATTTCATATATGGCATTTTTTTTTAGTTTTTCTGAAAAACATCTTATATGGTTTCACTGTTTTTACATTTTATTAGAGTTGCCACTTAAGCTATCAATCTAACAATAATAAAAAATAGAACTTCCTCTTGTATTAATGTATAATTTTTATGTTAACCTTACTTCTAATTGAAGTCTATAATTCATCTCTACGTAGTATGTTATTCAAGACCATTTTGATCCTTCAATTTTTTAAACTACAACTACATATATATTGTAATTTTTTAAAACATATAGAAAAATGCGCTGTGAGAAATGTAGGCATGACAGTACAATTTTGCTTATGAGAAAAGTTATTAACACTGTTTAGCCCCCAGAAACTAGCAAGAAACCACAATAGCTGAAGACATCAGCTCCTCTGTTATAAATACAAAAACTAAACTCCTCCAGGGGTCCTTGACCTTAGCACCCCTTGTTCACATGCTAATTCAGGTGCACATTTTGACCTCTAGATGCAGCGCATATTTAACTTGCCCCCAAATGTCACATTTCCTATTTTAATTGATGTTAGAAGAATTCAACCATTTCTACACTGATAAAGTGACTGGCTACCACAAAATTAAATCTGCCTCTCACTGTACACTATGTAGGTGGTAAAATGTGACTTAGTGAGTGGAGAAGACTGCAGGGAGAAAAGACCTAAAGAAAAAAATTCAAGGGTTTGAATGACTTATTGAAACAAAAAGGCTTGTTCAACTTCACAGGGAATAATTTGGTTGAGAGTTCACAGGAGAGGCCTGAACCAGAGATAAAGTTAAGGAGTTGAACTATGAAAGCTCTGAGCCTGGCTAAGATCACCAGGGAGGAAGTACACTGAGGATGAAGCATTAAACAGCTCTTCATGAATGATAAGGCATTTTGAAAGAAAGGGAGCTTTCCAGGTATTAAGATGTACTTTTTAAACTCTAATGATGAAAACATTGTGATAATGAATTGCAACTGAGACCAATGGTGAAAACTCCATAAAGAGACTCAAGAACATATGGGAATTAAAACATGACAAATGGAATGTTCCTAACCTGTAGAACAGGCAGAGATTATTCAGCAGAACAAAACCAGCGTGGGATTTCTTCCCCATTCTCTAGGATATCACTATCTTTAAAACTTGTTGCTGTTTTGACTATTTCAACAAACAAAACTAATAACTAAAAACCTGGAAAAAATATTAGAGCCTATCTTTAATCTGTATGGCATTCATTTTGATATAATTTACAAACAAATAAATAGCATAAAAATAAAATTTTAAAAATAATTCTATGATAAGGAAGGAATATCTAAGCATGGCATGTAAGAGAAAACATTGAAAAGTTAATAAAGAATGAATAATGCAATTAAACAGTAAAAAATAACACGGAGAGAAAAAGATTTTCAACCAGCCCTACAAAAGGTTATACTCTTAATATAGTACATGAAGTTTTATAAATCACTATTATACAAATGAATACATCTATAGAAACATAATGGTTATGTCAAATAAAAAATCATGAAAAATATTAATGGCAAAAAAGTTACAACCAATGTTTGGCACGTTTGATTATAAAAACAAACTAAAATGATAGTAAAATACCATTTTTCATATCACCAGGTAGGCAAAGATATTATACAAATTTTATATTATTGATGGAGATCACTTTGGCTATGGTAAGTAGTATTTTCTAAAGACACCAGTCAGCAGCAATATAAGCCCATTCCATTTTCTTATAAATGTGACATCAACACTCCAAGATCTAGAGAAAGGGCCTAAGTTCCCTCCCCTTGAATCCGAGTGACCTTTGTAATTGCTTCAACTAATAGAATGTGGCAGAGCTGCTGCTGTGTGACTTCCAAGGCTAGATCATAGAATGTAACCTGGTTTCACCTCTCTCCTTCCCTCTCTCCTTCCCTCTCTCCCTCCCTTATCTTGAAACTCAGTCCCATGAAAAAGCTAGGCCCTCAGTTGATGCCTGCCATTAACACCTAGATAACTAGAAATAGAATGATTGGCCCCACCCCTAGACTTCCAGTCTTGCCACTGAGATCTAGCATCATAGAGCACAGGTAAGGGGTCTCTGAGTCTAAATTTCTCACTCACAAGAACCATAGGGGATAAGAAATGATTAGTGTTATTTCAAGCCACTCAGTTTGGGAGTGATTGTTTAATGTGGTTAGCAGGTAACTAATACACTGGCTTTGGCACCATATGTAAAAAAAACCTGGATACAGGGGACATATGATAGGAAGCACTTAAGCAAGTATACAAGAATTTATGTACAGGGAAGTCAATTACAGCTTCCAGTTTTTTACTCTTATAAGAAGGATAATGTCAATTGAAAACTGCTAAATTAATTGTGATACATTCACTAATGAAATATTCAACTATTCAAAATATGTAGTAAATCTGTATTTGGCATAAAAGCTCTTCTTAGATGATTAGACCAAAAAAATCAAATTTCAAACATTTTACATATAGAGTCCTATTTTGAGGAAAATATTTCTCTTCAGGCATAAATTTTTTTTGAAAAATATGCATCAAAATTATAATAACAACTTATCTTCATAATCAAGTAAAACAAGCAATTTCTATGTTGGAAATTGTAAAGAAAAATCTCAAAGCACTTATGACATCTCACTTAGTACTCACAGATGCTGTGATATACCTGTTTTAGGGCTTTTGTTTTTTAAAAAGATGAGGTACATATGTCATAGTTTGAAAAATTGGAAAATACTGTCTTTGTCCGTCCTGTCCTCCCACAAGCCCCTTTCGTACTCCTGATCAAGCTGACAATTGCCCTTCTCATTCTTAAGTAATATCTAGGGAGATGGGAATAAAACTTTATTTGAATGGATGTGCATAGATAACACCCTGACAATAAATGAGTCATTTTATTATTGAATATCAAAAAGACTCTGGATACTATTACAATGTCTATTTTTATAAATGGAGAAAATGCCTCAAAAACTCTATCTGCCTTGTCCATTATCAGTCAAGAATTATCTGAAGAGAAACTAAATATGCAAACTCCAAAACCTGTGATCTTTGCAGAGTAGTAGAAAGCACTGCAAAGCATTTCAAATTTCAATACCAGGAGCAATACCAGGTATTATGCAAAAAGAATTATACAGGAATACTGCCCTAGGTGTTATGTAAATTAATGCTCAGTGACTTCATTTAAACAGAACTATAAGGTGAAAAATAATGAATATTATACATTGAATTTCACAAATAGATTCGTATAGAGAGTTCCTGGGAAGGCACAATGAGCATTTCTTTAATTATTGTCAGCTGAATCCAGTGGCATTGGCAGAGCCACACCCTGGAGACATACTGTGCCAGGGGCGCCTACTTCGTCAGTATGACCCTTAGCTCTGGTGTCAGGGGGTGGGTTTCATTATCTAAGTTCAGCCAGGCACAAGGAATGAACGCAATTATCTAGGCTTAGCCAGGAGTGACTATTACAAAGAAGCCACAAGAATGAAAAATTAGAGCTTGATCTTTAACCATGATTTCACATAATTTCCTTTGTTTTAAACTCTAGTAAAACTTCCTGGAATTATACTGTATATAATAAACTCGCTGCACTGCCTCTGGGTCACTGTCTCTCCATCAGAGGACAGCTGTCCCACCTGGTCCCAGCTTTCCCTACTGTCTCTGTGTGTCTGTCTCTTTCATTTTCTCAATCCCCACATCACCCCTTCTCAGGACTCCTGTCCACTCTCTGGCCGCACTGGACGCAGTAAAGAGAGAAATACTTAATAGATTATTGTTAAATGATACAATGAAAAAAGCCAAAAGTTAGTGTTCTCTTTAAATCTGTTCTAATTATGTACCAAGATAATTCAATTATTTAGATGACTATTGTGATGCTGTTTGTTAAATATATTCTACTTACTTTTCATAATCAGAAGGGGCTTACTTCAAACCTTAATAACACTGGTCCAAGTCTTCTTTATGAGTTCAGCAAAATTTGTGTTCAGAACTCACTCATTTTTCTTTATCCTTCAAATCTCATTTCCTAGTCCTAGGGATATGCGCCTATTTCCTTCACAGGAAGGTTGATTCAGGCTCTAAAATCTACTGTTAAAGTACATGGCCTGGCAATTCTATATCATCGGCCCAGAAGTAATTACACATTTTGACAACTGAAAATTAGTTATCCTGTCTTAATAGTGTTTAACTGATTTTTCATTATGTTGCTTCAAGATACTGCAAAGAAATATGTCATTGGGATTTTTTTATAACTACCCTGGTAACACTTTGGAAAATATTTCTACCTTTAGGATAAATTACCTAGAGGTGTGCCATTAATTAGGAACGTCTAAGAAATTACCAGCCGTAGCTCACATTCCACATAGAAGAGGACACTGAAGCTCAGCGAGATCATTAGTCAAGGATCCAAAACCAAAAAGTAACAGACCCAGAATTAGAAATTAGATTTCCTAAATCTCCGTCTACCTCTTTCTCCCCCGGCTTCCTTTCTGCCCTGTGGCAGAACACTGCATCTGCCTAGTTGGCCCAAAGAAAACAAGCGACTACGTTGAGTTCTCCAGGAGAGGTTGTCTGCTGTCTCCGGGACACTCAGAACACAGTGGTTGCCGAATTCTGTCTCATTAACGAGACAGTTCTAAATGTGTACTAAGGATGCGCCTAATGCTATAGGTTGCATCCAAAACCACTGCTTAATTGAGTGGTTATGGCAATCTTCCTAAATCATTGCAAATTATTAAGCAGCATGTGGTACAATTGGGACCAGAAAGGCTCAGGTGTAACAAATGATTTTCCTTTGAGAGAGTCATTTCTTCATATTATGGAAGTAATTCATTAGGGAAATAAAAGAAACTTCAACTGTAGCTATTAAGCATATTGAAAGATCTTTTATACATAAAATCCTTTGCTTCTTGTGTGAATCAAAGCATAAATCAAAGACCCATTTCCATAAAAATCAAGACCAAGCAAACTCATTTAAAACAGAATTGTTCTTTGACTCATTATTTATATTGTGGCATAAAAATAGTAAAATTCTTCTATGAAGAATTTTAAATTTCAATTTGTAGTGTATGTATTAATTCATATTTTTCTGCTTAAATCAAATACAAAATGAAATAACCAAACAAAAATTATGGTATTATTGGTATTTAGAGAAGTATAAAACAAGTTGAAAATCCAGGCAACTTATAAAACAGAAGTATTTAAAAAATAAATAAGGAATCAGGAATAAGTCTATAGTGACTGAGCCAGTGGTAATAAGCCAAGAACTAGAACATTAAGAATTTAGGGCAGGGTAATTTATAGTTACCCTGAAAAGCCTCATGGCTTTATCAAAACAAACAATAACCTTCCCCTCCCCTCCTCACCTCCCCCTCTCTTCCTCTCCCCTCCTTTCTCCTCCCCTTCCCTTTCCTCCTCCTCTTCTTTCTTATTCTTAAAGCCCATGTACATTGTGTCTGTTATATTTTAATTTGTATATACAATTTTTGAAGCATGTTTTCCCTTTTTATTACATATTAATTAGTAGTTAATATTTTTTTTCTGGGTAATAATTATCAACGATTATCCGAAAAGTTCAAGCTGTATAGTTTAGATTATCCTATTATTTCAGCATTTTTCAATATTCGTGAATACATTTCATTCAAAAGCATTTTTATTAAAATCTGTTGTATAAGAAGTGGTTTGAAAATATAGTACAATTTAAGGGGATTCCGAAGTGGATAACAACATAAATCGCTAAAAGGAAACAGACCAAAAATTTATATTTTATGTGCCTACATTTTAAGAAAAGTCTAACATCTGAGAGTCATATTTAGGCATTAAGGCAAATGAATGTCAAGAATCTCACATGAATTTTATTAATCAGATTTGCTATTACATCATTTGAATAGGAGCCCTTTATTTCTCCACTTCGTAAATAATCTCTCATCAAGGACCTACCAGTGGGTGGAAATATGACATGGAGTTTACATTACTCTGAGAAAACCAGATGCAGAAAGGGGCATATGCCTGTGAGGCTCTCTGCTCATCACCCACACTTAATCCACCCGGCCAGGAGAAAGTAGCTTGTTTTAAAATGCATGTCTCATTGTTTCCTTTAAACAGGTATATAGTTTCTGTTTTTGGTGATGAAAAAGTTTGGAATTAGATACTGGTCGTGGTTGTATAACACTGTGAATATTATTAATTCCACTGCAATATACATTTAAAAATAGTTAATGCATGCGAATGTCAATTCACATTGTATACCTGAAACTAATATTATAATACTGTATGCCAACTATACTTTAATTTTAAAAAATTTAAATGTTATCTTTTTTTTCAAAAGAAAGAAAATGAACTACATAGTAGTGTCATTATAACAGAGCTTACTAAGAAGCCAAAATCTAGCAAGCACAAAAAAGGATAGGATAAAGATTTGTCTGAAGTCATTGTGTTTTGATGTTGTACTAGATATTCATTCATGAATTTCAAATTCATGAATTTCTAGACAAATATTCATGAATTTCTTTTTCTTGAAAAATAAGAAATCATTGGAGGCAATATGTTAATTTAATTGCATTTATTTCTTGTGTCTGATTAATCTTGCATACTCAAAATGGGAAACAGTTGGGATTACTCTTCAAGTTCAATTAATGATTACTTTAAATAAACCAATGGTATTGTTTGAACATAGATTTTTTTGAACATGGATTTTGATTAAAAAGACATTGAAACAAATCTTTAGCCATCTAATGATAAGAAAAAACAAAATATCACAGTGGACCACAGCGTTCTATGTATTTAGAACATATTCTTAACACAATAAATTAAGAACATTATTTCTGAGGAGTTGATTTGTAGGTAGTAACATTTTTTTTCAGCTGTCAATAATTTAAGCTACTCCTAAATGTAAAGCTGACTACTTTTCATGAATTTGGTGCAGCTGTTCAAAATTGAAATAGTGTCTGTCTTGCGTCCTGGAAACTTTCACAGAAAGTTAGAAACCAGATGGAATGCAACATTAACAAACTCAAGGAGTAAGATTTTAATTTTAATTATTTTGTGTAGAAAACAGTATTTTATACATAATTGGTATCTGTAATGGTAGCTGCTGCATATGCAAAGTGAGCAGAAAGACAAGTGTTTCCTTAAAGAGTGCCCAGCCTGAATACCAGTAGATTGTTTGGCAATGTGACATCCCCAGAGGCAGTTCTGTGCTGAGGGCACAACTGCTTGTGTAGCTCACCAAAAGGCCAGATATGGCTACTAGAATGTTCCAAGGCTTGGCATCTGGGTATTGGCAAGACCCAGAGGTAGCCTCAGGTCTTGTGCTAAAATAGAAAATAAAAGAAAGGCCCACAGTAGAGGGTCTAAATGATTCTGAAGACATACACAGGAATAATAAGTAATTCAAAGTAGCATAGTTCTCAGTAAGTGATTGGTTTGTCTCTACCAATTAAATATACTGAGAGAATGTCAAAATGGTTTCAAGGCTTGAGAGAATGAGTTTTCATTGGCTTTACACATGTTCTAAGTTAATTGTATCAATCGAATGAATTACTTTCCAGTAACCTAGAATACACAGCACATCTTTCAGTGCTAACTAACAAGAGAAGAAAGGCCCCCATATTCTTACCCTCAGATGTCACACACTGGTAGAGGCTTTGAACTATTCTTTGCATTGCCATAAAATTTAAGGTTGGAAACCATAATATGGTTGGTGGAATATAAAAATGAATATGACTTTATAGAGTTATTTTCTTATAGATTTATAGCTAGATTTTGAAAAGTAGCATGGTAAAAATAAGAACCTTGAAATCTGTACTCTGAACTCATTAATTCCACTTCTCAAGAATCTATTCAATCTTAATTAGAGATGAACAGTGATTTATTTGTAAGGATGTTCATTGTGAAAGTAAATATCTAAATACTGATACAAATATGCATTTATAAAAATGTTACATATAATAAAGTATTCTGCAGCACTAAAATAAATTTTAAGACTGTTTAATGGCATAAAAATGCTATTAAAGATGAGACAAAACTATATAAACAATAGAGCCTAACTTGATATAAAAAAAAAGGTTTATATCGACTCAATACTGGAAAAAATATATGAAAGTATTAGTATCATTATCTTTAAATGGTGGATTATGGGTAATTTTTATTTTCTTCTTCATTAGTTATTGTTAATACATTTTATAAAGATCATACAATACACATTTAAATTATGCAAATAGGAATGAAAACAGTGTGCATATTTATAGTATTAGTGGAACATATAGAATTTGAAAGGATTGAAAAGCAACCACAACTACTTCAAACATAAAATACTGAAAACTCTTCACTGAATTTTCAAAATGCTCTTGGCAATGACACCCAAGTATTGGGATTTCTGCTTCATTGTTACTGAGGATACGGCAACAGATTCAAAGGGAATCCTGATACTATTGCTCTGGTGGAAAGCTACATGTGAAAAGGAAAATCCGCTTTTAAATTAAAATAGCTCAGAAGTATTTCTAATAGTACTGTATTGAGAAATAATTTCAAAATGGGAAACAAGTTTATCATGATAGTGACCTCTTGTTATAAAATTGATTTATTTTAATTTATTCCAAATGTTAGATCACTTACAGTTTCCTTCCCAAGATGCATCCCCTGTCTCATTTCTCCAATACTCAATACTGAAAGTTAGTCACACCATTCTCATTGGGCATCTGTTTTCTAATTAAAGATCATTAGAATTCTTTATTTTGTTTTATTTGTCTCTTGTGCCCCTCTAAGAATATTTATATCAATGTATTTTTGTGTGTGTGTGTGTATATATTTCTAAACATTCCTGAAATTTAACACTTTAAGTATTTAATACCAATATCTATATATCTTTATAACAAATTTCATGTTTAACCCTAAATAAAAATTCTCCTACTTATAAGAGGCTCCTAGCAGCTGGCTTATCATTTCACTTGCTTGGGGTTTAATTTTCACTAAACAGCTTTCTTTTAAATTCCAAACAAAATCATTGTAATCTGCGTTAGATGCTCATTTAGCAGTATTATTGAGAGGTGGGACTTCCAACTGTGGCATCAAGAGGACAATACATTAAGGCAGGTTCTCTCTCTTTCTGAGGACAGCAGCGCGAGCCCAGCTGGGCCCGGTCCTCAGCCCAGCCCTCGGTGGCAACAGTGAATTCAGCCATAACTATAGCCGAGTCTGATCATTCTCCTGATGAAATTACACTGATCTAATTTGCACGCTGTGAAGACATTTGGCACTGGCTGGATCTGAGCCTTGACATCTTCATTGGAACTAAAAGTACACTAAGAACTGACATTACATTTCACATTCTCTTCTGCCAGGCTGTGGCATTTCGTCCTCTTTAAAGACATTATTTCAAGAACATTTAATTTGGCTTTGATATGCCTGCCATTTTTCTGGGTGGAACATACTGTGCCAGGAAAGCTCAGCTGTAATAAAGTTTGGCACCAACAGCCCACCATATACCTGCACCATCCTGTGCGGTTTAATTGGCATTCAGCGGGTTGATAAATGGATTGGCTTAATGAGACAATATACTTGACATATGCAGGGCTCTCCTGAGGAACAGGATTCATTTTTCCACTTCGCACATCAACATGTTACAGATACCGACATAGTCATCTCCAGCAGTTGTGCAGTAGCCAGTGAATGCCATCCACTGGGCTGACCAGTGACACTGTTATCTTCCAAACATCTCCCTCCTTTCTCCTCCAGCACAAAACAAAGCATGGATTTTAAATGTCATTGTCTCTTGTATTTTCCCAGACACAAGGAAGATGATAAACCCCATGCTTTATTTACATGAATCTGTATTTCCCTAGGAGATCAAACAGCCTGGTAGTCTAACCAAATTAGTTTTACCTGCTATAAAACCATGACTATAAAATGCAAGTAATAATGAATGCTAGGTATAACTATTGACATATGCAGTCATGTAAAGGAGCAAAGAGGTGGGTGCCATTCTATCTTCAGAAATGCAAAAAATGAGTTAATTAAAACAACAAAGAGACACCATTTTTCACTCCTCTGATTATCAAAGATGAAAAAGAATCATAATGCTGAGTGTTGGCAGGGAAACAAGGACATAAGTGTCTCATGCACTGCCAGTGGGATCCTAAATTAATACAACTTTCTGGAAGGCAATTGTCAGTATGTATCAAAAGCCTTAAAAATGGGTATAGACTTTCCCTAAAGCACTCCCACTTCTGAAAATATGTCCCAAGGGAATAGAGACATGTCAAAGACGAATATTCAATGGTGATCAACGCATTGATTATAATAGGGAAAAAATATAAAGCAGTGCAGATGCCTAAAAAATAGATACCTTAAAGAGAATATGGAATAATCATATCCTAGAACAACAGCAATCAGTCCTTAAAATGCTATTGTAGCTGGGCTGGTGTGGCTCAGTGGTTGAGCATCAAATCTCCATCAGGTTGTAGCTCAATCCCCAGTAGGGGGAGTGCAGGAGGCAGCCAATCAATGATTCTCTCTCATCATTGATGTTTCTCTTTCTCTCTCTCTCTTTTTCTCTCTCAATCCCTTCTCTGAAAGAAATAAAAATGATTTAAAAAAATAAAGTGCTGTAGTAGAAATATGTCATGAAAATGGTTCTAAGTATTATAAAATACTACTTCATTTTAGCCACTTTTTTGATGAAAATTTTATATATCTATACATCTATACTCATACTAAAAAAGTCAAAGGACAAATACCAAAATAATAATGCTTGCCTTTGGAAGTGGGATTAGACTTTCTTTTTTTAATGTTTATCTTGATTTTTAAACAAAATGTATTTAAAGGATTTCATCAAGATGGCCTTTTAAACTTCTCAAGTAATTTCTATCTGACAACAGTGTGACTCTTAGAAAATCTTTTACTGTGTCAAGTCATGCCCATGTAATTCAATTCTTATGGTTCCAGGTTACTTAAGTATTCAATTGAATAGCTGTCCAGATAGATAACCCATCTTAGACAAATGACCTTTCTTTCTATTTCCAGCTTCCTGGGATTCTCACGCCACAAGTAACAGCTGAGTAGTGGAAAGCAGCAGATTTTTAGAACACAGTTGACATTCGAAAGACTTCTGCAGTATGTAATAAAAACTACTTGGTCCACTCTGTTTTGTTTGTTTTACAAGGCCAAAGATGTCTGAAAAAGATGGAAAATATGAGGATCCAGATGTGAAAAGCTTATTTATTTAGATTTGCTAAGGCCCCATGGAAACTACATTGGGCCTGGCAATAGGAAAATTAGGGTCCCTGCCTTCAAGTCTGCCCAGGCAAACAGAAAAGGAAAGATAACGGGGTTGGAATGAAAGTGCTTTCAAAAGGAGATCAGCTTAGGGAAGAGGAAGTGCTCCATAATGACCACTGTAGGGCGCGGTCAGCTTTTCAGCCCAGGCGGGAGGAGGGGCCCTATGGGGAGCACCCAGGGCAGCTGCACCCCTCATAGCTCAGTCATCCTCCCTCGTCCTCCCTTGTCCTCCCTGTCCTCCAGGCGAGGCACCATGCTGCCGGACCCTGGCTTCCTTCCTGCCTCCGAGGTGGGAGGGCGCCCAAAGCCACTGCCCCTCATCCCAAATGGGGACCAGTTTGATGCTCTCCATTCTGCTCCACAGGAAGTTCCAACATGCAAATAAGCCCGAGGAAATGAAAAAAGGAAACGGTGTGTGACAGTTTCTAATTACTGCATAAAAACAACATATGGAAACTTCATTGTCCATTTCATCTCTCAACATGTATCATCAAGTCAGACTTCTTTTACTCAAATCCCTGTCTCGAGCATTTGGATCTGATTTACTTCAAAAAGAAGTTTTGTGTTTTTTTAAAATTTCTGATGGAATAACAGTATTTTTTATTTTAAACATCTTGCTCATTGGGAGGTTTTCATAACCTTGTTCTATTTTCCATTTGAGTTTTCTCATTCTGTGTTAGTTAATTCTATTCCCTTGAGTTGTTCACAACCTGGATTGAAGTTGTTCATTCTTCAAAAGTTTAAATTAACTGTCCCTAAGTACCTGTTATAAACGCTTGAATGAGTCCCTAATCACTGATTAGAGTCGGCAGGAGGATTGATTCGGCTCTTGTGTCTGCTTCAGTGTTCTAAAGGCGATGAACAGGAGGTCAAAAGAGGAAAACGAAGCAGGCAACGTTTGGTGAACTAAAAAAAAGTAACAGTGCGGCAAATAAAAAAAAGGGAAGTTAGTGAAACCAATGTGTTGAGGTAGAAAGACTGGATTGGGGCTCCAAAGACCTGGAGACTGGCCCCATCTTAGCCACAGGAGTGTGATCCTCGGCAGGTTCACTTCCCCCACCTTCTGCCTTCAAATAGGATTTAGACGACAAGATTTCCAAGACTGTTTTCCCCGTCTCCAGACCTCTCAGCCTGCACAGAATGATTTAAGTCTACTTGCTGTCTATATGGGACCAGACATACCAAAGGTGGCTTGCATTTAAATGCTAACCTTGGAGTAATGTTTAAAAGTTGTGGCAAAACCAGAGAAGCAAAGCATATATCAAGTTCCCATTTGCTGACGGCAAAGCCTTCCAGATTCTCCTCTCATCCCCGCTGGCCACAGAGGCAGAGGCAGTTAATGAATCAGAAAAAAGCTGGTTACCAGATGTCCTGGCTTATTAACATCGCATTCTGTAACGGCATTCGCAGAGCAAGCTGTGTGGAACCGAGGGATGGCAGAGGGAAACTTCCCCTCTCACATAAGCTTCAAAATATGGTGTGCTTTGCTACATTTCTGAATGGGTGCTGCCTAAGTTCATGTGAGCCGTTGGTAGGCATACTCTCCTGCGGGAGCTCGCCTGGGTTCCAAAGAACCCCTTCTCCAAGGTCATAGGCTACCTCGCCTCTCTCAGCCCTCCCTCCTTCCTCTAATTTGTGCAGAATTGCTGCCGTGATCTCTTACACGTGGAAAGAAAGACAACGGTAATCAAGTTAGGAGTGATGCAAGGGAAAAGCCAACTCTGTTTGATTGGTTTTCACCACCGCTAATTTTAAAGCCACCCATTGTTCAGCTCTGCAGTGCAATTTTATGTTAATATCCTGAAAGTTGTCAAATCTTGGCAAAACCTATGCATAAATTACACAGAAAGGAGCTCGCAGGAGGGGGAAAAGTAATGACTGTCATGGATAGCCAAACCCATTAATAGTCTGACAAGCAATAACCCAGGAGCTCTGGTCAACTGCTGCAGACATCTGTGAAACTTTTGTAATTAATACCATCCCCCCCTCCCACTTTTTTTATTTGGTTGTTGGAAGAGGTATCAGCTGTGAAATAGCATGTAACGGATCACTATCAGCTCTGGGAGCAAGGGTTAGGCTGTATCATCTCTCTTGGTTGACCATGCCCTACTTTTCACAAAAAACAACTTAAAAACATTTTTTAAAGTAATGTAATTATCAACACAGAGACCAACAGTCTCTGGAGAACAGGTGCCAATGGTGTGGCTACTCCAACAATAAAAAATAAGATGCTTCAATCTCTTATTCATCACTGATTTTTCTCCTTTGAGGTTGAGAAGAAATAAAGATGGAGAGACACAATCTCTCTTAAAAGCTACACCCTAGGCTCTAGGCTTGCTGGTAGATCATCTATTATGCCTTCTCCTACCACTTTCCACATCACTTTTCTGTGGGTGAGGGCTTCAGGGTAAAATAAATGGTCGTGCTGGTGGTTAAAACATTTTGAATATCACTCCGTATACATGTATATATACATCTATTGCTCATTTCCCCTAAGAATACTACAGGTAAATTAGCTGAGTTTGCTACAATGAAAAGCTCTAAAGCAAGCATGTCAAAATCATGGCCAACAGGCTGCATGCCTTTTTTATTTGGCCCCTGTTAGCCTTTCAGTTTGACATGTTTGTTCTAAAGGCTTTTCAATATTTCCCCAGAGCTGTTACAGCTGCTGTGTCTTACATAGTGCCTGGCACTGAGTAGATACTAAAAAATCTCTGTTGGATGGACGGATGGATAGATGGACGGATGGATGTTAGCAAAGAATATTTCCCATTGATGATCTTGCTATTGTAGCTCCATTTGTTGATTTTTATGAAGAACTTCCTTGCTGCTTAAAAAATCATTGCCTGTGTGTAGGCTTTCCTTGGAGAATGCTAACAAAAAGACTTGCTTTTCTCAAAACTTATATAGCCTGAAATGCCTGTGTTACAGAATCATTTGGTTAACAAACTCTTTCCTAGCTCTGGCTTTATCCAGGGCCTATGCTTAGAGATAGGAAGGAATAAGAAGATGAATAAAAGACAGTTTTTGCTATCACAGAGCTCACAGAATGTTCAGAGCAGCCATATGGAAAGTTGATTCCAAAAATACTGGTGCATGCACATGTTATAATACAGGTTTCAGCTGCCTTTAAGGACCAGCACACTTTAGCTGGCATTGCAGGGAAGGGTGTCATAGTACAAATGCATGTGGGATGGGTTTGTAAAACGTGGCCTGACAGAAAGAGTGAGGAAAGGCTTTCAAGGCTCCAGGTCTGCATGTGTATTTTTAATAAAAGTATCAGGGGGAACAATAATAAAATATCAAGTTCACTGAATTTAAATAAAAAGAATGTATTGACAGACAGCTATTTATAGTTTCTGAGTGTGGAGGTTTCTGAACTGGCTATTGAATGAAATGTTCAACCTAACCTATTTCTTCTTCCTTCCCTAAATATCATAGTAGCATTTACCCAATGAAAATAGTATTTATAAAACACAAAACACCCCAAGCGTCATAGTCTTCAATTTGGCAAGACATATGGATTCCTCTCCAGCCTTGTCTGGACAAATCAAGAAAGAAGGAAGTACCAGAGGAATCGCATAAACCAATGCCAGTTGTCTGAAAAACAAGTTTGCTGTCATCTTGGGACACATCATTTTTAGAAACAATGACCCATTTGGCAGCCTCACACATGTTCCCATCTCTGAAAGCTTTCTAACATTCCAGGCCTTGCTTTATTTAGGTTTGGGATTTTCTTCAGTGAAGCAAGTGCAGAATCTTAATTCCATTCAGTATTACTCATTCCATTCACACAATTTCACCCCCCTCATTGTGTTAGCAACCCTTGTTTCACTGTTTCAGCGACCATGTCTGGGCACCTCATATCAAATGGCAGTAGTGTGGAATGTCTGGCTCTTTCACTGTTGAACTTGTACAGCTGTCCTAGATGGTCTGTTTAATAATGTGAATCTTCTGGCTTTTGAAAATAGCCTTTGTTACATGAAGGATGTGGCTTTCCTCACCAGAACAAGCTTCTTTTGGGCCCAGTCAACTTCTAACCTGAGTTAGTTTATCCAAAATATCATACTCTATTTATTTTTCAGTGTTCAATGACTTTTTATTGATTACATGGAGTTTATAAAGGATATATCCCACCTATCTCCAAACATCTGACAACATCACTCTTCACTGAATTTTTAGACTTTAAAATTTCTGCTAACTTACTGTGTGATTTGCCAGCATATGTGAATTCAAAGTCAAAAGGAATTTCCTGGAGAAATTCTAGCCAATTGACCTCAGTTGGGAGAGATTCTGGGGAACTACATATTTTCCTCGAAAGGGAAGTCAGACTAAGTTTCAGGGGAAGAAAATGGGGTCATGGAGATAAGAGGGGGGATCCTGTCAAAGAACAGTCTTTTATTGGGGAAGTACAGGGTGGTTGGGTCTAGGGAAGCAAAGGCACCCTGTTCCGTGGAGGCCTTTGACTTTTGAACCCGTGATCACTTCATTCCTTTTGGGATTTTTCTCCAGGTTTATGGCTCTTTTGTTCATTTTTGACACTTAACTTGATTTCCATTGTAAGGTGATTTTTCTCCTCTCTATCTTTTGAATCTTCAGATACAAATAGTCAAATGACTCTAAGTTCTTTGTAGAAATAGCCTAATAGGCTGTTTTATTTTTTTCATTTCACTCAGCTGCCTAGTTTCAGTTTGTGTTGCTATGAAACATTATTACAATCAGAAGTAGCTAAAATATGTATATTGCTCTTCATCTTATAAATCAGTTTTATAATATATCCCATTTATTAATTCACAGTCCTTGAATAATTGTTGATTTGAGGCCATTAGAGGTAACACACTTACAAACTGAATGAACTCTTCTTCAAAAGATAGTTTGTAGATATTTGCATAGACCAAATAAAAATAATAGAACATTAAAAATCCTTCTTGATAATTGAGTGTAAAAAAATATTTACCACTTCTTCCTGATCCGAAGCATCCTTTAGGAAATAGTTGGAATTGAAGTCACTGTTTTCAGATTATATGTTTGAATCTAAATGAAGAAACATTTTGGTTATGTTTATTCAGCAAAGAAGAATTAAGCTCAACTATCTGCACTCTTATTTAGAAAAAAAAACGATTAGGGACAGAATTTTGCGACTACATTAGTTAGCCTGTATTCTTAAATCTATGGATACTTTCAATAAACTGACATAATTGTGTGAATATACACATTCCTTTGAAAAATTACTACATTTCAAATAAAAATCATATTGAATATACTACATTAGAGTAGATATCATTTTTTTAAAGGAAGAATAGGCTAATTTATAACTTGTCAAGTGTCAACAAGGCCAAATGCTCTGAGCAATACAGAGAAAACCTATCATGAAATGGCTGGAGTACAAAGGGGTCATTGACTTACAAAGTGCATGATCTCTGGTTCTCTGCTTTATATTATGAACATTCCTTTGTAACCCTTTTTTTCTCTAGATTAAGTCAGCAAAAGTGGTTGGAATGTAGAGCAAGCACGAGGTCCACATTTGGGTCCAGATCAGCTCTTTAGTAGTTCAAGGTTTTGCCTCTGTGCTCACATATAACTTCTCATCTTCCTACCAAGAGTGAAGAAGGACCAGAATCTGCTAGATGCCACTCAGTATCCATTCTCTCCCTCTTTCTCAGGAATAAATGTTTATTTGAGGTAAAAAAAAAAACAACAAAAAACGCAAGCAACTTAAAGATTACATTTTTCTTCCTCTCTTACAGTTATGGCCAAGTGACGAAGTTCTGACTAGGAGATGAATAGACTTCTGGGTGGACTGCTTGAAGGCAGCTGATTCAGTAGAGGGATTTAACTTTATATTTTTTCTCTCTGATGTTTGGACTGAAGAGTGATGAATGGAGTTCTGGTTGCCATCTGGAATTATGAGGTAAACTTGAAGAGGAGATGGGAGCCAAAAAATAAAAGAATCATGGATTGCTGATGATTGTGTTGCTGTCATACCAGCATGGACCATCTAACTCCTGATTTCTTGTATTTGAGAGAGAAATAAATGTGTATATTTTTATTTATTAAATTGATTGGCTTGGGTGGGCACACGGTACAATATACAGATCTTATAACATAGAAACTCACATCTGAAACCTATGTGTTCATGTTGACTAATGTATGTTTTCTTTTTTGTTGTTGTTGTTAATGCCTGAGGATATTTTTCCATTGATTTTTAGGGAGTGCAGAAGAGAGAGGGAAAGACAGAGAGAAACACATTGATTGGTTGCCTCCTGCATGAGCCATAACCAGGGCTCAGGCTGGGAGAATCTTGCATGCAACCAAGGTAAGTGCCCTTGACTGGAATTGAACCCAGGACCCTTTGGTCTGCAGGCCAATGCTCTATCCACTGAGCAAAATTAGCTAGGGCCCAATGTATGTTTTTAAAGTTGCTATTTTTAAGGGTTTTCCACTTCATAGATCTAATACAAAATGATAAGAAAATTTGTTTTATTTCAGTTGTACTGTTATTGGAAAGGGGCTGTATGACCTTTAGTTTCTCATTATATACAGGATTACATGTCTTGGAGATAATGATGACAAAATTATTACTATTTAATAAAAACTTGGTCACTGTTTGAAATTCTGTTATATATATATATATATATATATATATATATATATATATATCCTATATTCTGCAAAACAATCCCAAAATGTAGGTGCTATTGTTACCTCTGTTTCATGAATAAGAAAATAAAGAAGGTTAAGGAGCTAATTTTAAAATGTAGAACTTAGGAAATAACCCCTGGACCAAAGTCTACGGCCTTAATTATGAAGTTATACTGCCTCCCAGTGAATGAACGAACCATTTCCTGGACATTTTTCTCTCCCGAGAACAGTATATTCTCATCTTTTATTCTCTTACCATTGATACCATTTTGACATGAGGTGGAAACTACATGGACTAAGATGTGCATGTAATGATTCCTAGTCCTGATTTAACAAATTTAATCTCAGAGCCCTAGGGGACTACCAGTTTAGCCAAGTGGCCCCTCAGACTTAATACCGGTAGACCTAATTGGAGGGGAAGGGGAGAGTATAGGACAAAGGAGCAGCACTCAGTGACACAGAAAGTGTCGTTAACACTGTAGAAAACAACCAGACAGCTACACACTTGCCTCCCAGAATTCTATTCAGGGTCTGTACAAGTAAAGCGGCAATAGCACACTGATATGAAGCATCCCTGGAAAGCTGCATGAAGATTCCTCAAACTTAAAACCTCATCAGAGCTATTTTGTCTTCCAACTGTAAAGTGTAAGAGGGCATGCTGTTATGGTTTTACTTAAGATAAAACAATTAATAACGATACGGAAAACAATACTTTCTCCTCCATTATTGTTTTGATTTTTATTATTGTTGCTGCTATTTGTTTGGCATTGGACACCATCAGAATACACATAAAATAATAAACCATAAAATGGGTAAGTCCTTTCTATCAGTCAGGGTGTTGTAGGCTACATACAGAAAAAGGAGGAGGAGGAAGAGGAGGAGGAGGAAGGGAATAGGAAGAGGAGGAGGAGGAAGAGAAAGAGGAGAAGGAGGAAGAGGGGAAGGAGGAGAAGAAATATGCAAATCTCATAAGCCCCAGATAAGAGATGAGAATTGCTCATGTAAATAATCAGGCACTGTACACTATTCTACTTTTCTTTTAATCACTTGCATCTAGTAACAGTTAAGCCTAAACCTCCTTTGGCCTTATATGCAGATAAGTCAAACCAGAGGAAATGCTGTTTTCCATGAAGCTCTCAGATATCACACTTTAAAATACCTGCTAAGAGCAATCTGGTTTAACTCCAAGAGACTAACCATTTCTGGCAACTGGATTTCAAAAGGGAGAAGGGACATGAGAAGGAAGTCCTTCAGAATAGATATCCTTGCCAGAAAAAGGAAGGTCACTGCCTCATTGTTTGTGGACATGTAAGAGAGAACAGCATTGACAACATCCTGAGAATTTGGAAAACATAAGGAAACAAAGAATATCAAAGCCTGCCTAAACATTGTATGGCATCATTAGACAAATGCTTAGTTCTTAAGGGTTTTCCTTAAACCTTGTGCATATACTATCCTATATAATAAAAGGCTAATATGCAAATGGACCAAACAGTGGAACGACCAGTTGCTATGATGTGCACTGACCACTAGGGGGCAGAGGCTCAAAGCAAGAGCTGTCCCCTGGTGGCCAGTGTGCTCCCACAGGGGGAGCACTGCTCAGCCAAAAGCTGGGCTCATGGCTAGAGAGCACAGTGGTGGTGGCAGGAACCTCTCTTGCCTCCACTGCAGGTGGGTGGTAAGAAGCGAGGGGTCCTAGACTGTGAGAGCCCCGGACTGTGAGAGGGATGTCTGACTACTGGCAGGCAGACATCCCCAAGGGGTCCCAGATTGTGAGAGGCCAGGCTGAGGGATCTCCCACCCTGAGTGTACAAATTTTGTGCACCAGGCCTATAGTTTAATATAACCTATATTCTGCATTAAATATAAAGTAACATAATTGCTACTTTAATGGCTATGGTCAATGCAATTACTATACTGCTCTAACTTAAAGAAATTATTTTTGTTCTTTTTGTACTTGTAAAGTTGATACATTTCAGACTCAGCTGGATATTATTTGCAGTGAGCTGGTTCGGCTGAGGAAATATAATGACCCTGAAGTTCAAGGTCTTGTAGCTGACATAGAGTATATTTGTTTTCAATATTAGGATCATGGCCATCTGGCCAAGTTACCCATTCCTACTTTCGAGATGCCATAATAATGACTTGTCTCTTCGTTTGGAAGGCAGGGGGGAGGGGGTCAAGCTAGGTTGAGAAGATAATGTTAAGGTAGAGAGAGCAGACTGAGTTAATTCTCTGTATGTCTGTAAACTTCCAAAAGGCTTTCAAACTCTGCCTCAATCACCAAGAGTCAATGCCATTATTTGAAACTACCAACTGACTCAAGTACAGAGTCTTTACCTGGAGCCCTTTGCTTAGACGTCATTTATTCCAAGTGGCATTTTCCTTAAATTACTTTCTGTTTTTCAGAAGTTCTGTTTATTCCTGAGCCCCAAAGAAAGCTTATTTAGTGGGGGAGAGGCTAACATGAGCATTTTGTGATTCTGTATTGCTTCAGAGTTCTTCAGTAGTGACAGCAAAAGGGAATGTTATGAAAGGATGTGGGGGAGCTCATGGGTTCAAGAGGTTGGAACAAGTCTGGCCTCTGTCCAGCTGCTGCAAAAGGAAATGAAACTTCATTTCTCTGCCTTTGCAACCCTCTAACCAGGGAGAGAGAGTTTTATTGACTAAATTTAGTTCAAGGCCTAACAGAATCCAGTGAAAGGAATAGAAGGGAGTACCTACCTTTATCACCGTAGGGCCGTGGTCGGCAAAATGCAGCTCGCGAGCCACATGCAGCTCTTTGGCCCCTTGAGTGTGGCTCTTCCACAAAATACCACGGCCTGGGCAAGTCTACTTTGAATTGGGGTTAGAAGAAGTTTAAGTTTAAAACATTTGGCTCTCAAAAGAAATTTCAATCGCTGTACTGTTGGTATTTGGCTCTGTTGACTAATGAGTTTGCTGACCACTGCCCTAGGGGAACTGTACCAGTACACAATGCAGAAAATGACAATTTCATTGGAAAGATGGAAAGAGTAATAAGAATGGAGAATGGATGCTATGTGGCCTAAAAAGCAATAACTATTTCTGCTTTTGTGAGAGAGGTGACAAGACTTGATGACCAGCAGCAGGAGCATACTATGGAAGAAAAACAAAAGCTTATTAGATAAATTAAAGCTAAAGAATGTGGGTATTTTTGTACTAAATGAAAACAAAAGAAAATAAACAAAACATGCCCTTGAGTTGAAGTGGGACTGTTAAATTTCAGTCTTGTGAACATTTCCTTTTGTTTCTTTCCACATACTTTTTCACTAGGGATTCTGGAATAAAACTGGGCAAGGAATGCTAAGTGGCTCCAAAGGTAATACCAGTTTGCTGGGCTGGTTGGGTGATGGTATTTTGCCATTTGATCATTTATTTACTTAAATTTCAAAGCCATGAGGATTTAGTTTTGGAGGCTGAGTATAATTTAGTTAAGTGGAGAATAGACAAGACTAGGTTTGGAGGACCTCCCTGCGATTTGACAAATAATTGGCTCATCAATTAACCTGATCTCACCCTACACTCATCACCAATCAGTCAAGACACCCTGCTACTGATCACCTGCAGAGAAAATTACCCATTGCTCTGTCCCTTCCAAACCCATCCACTATAACACCATTTTCATTGTCATTCTACAATTTCAAACTGGATCTCTAAGACACTTGACAGTCTTGCTCCAAAAGCATTTATCTGCCCGCACATAGCCTCTGCTTCAAGTCAGTGATCTTCTCTGCAATTTTCCTGTCATGTACTATTTTGTGACCTTGTATATGTAGTTTATTTTTTGCTCAAATACTCTGACCTTCTTATCCAATGGTGAACTTCCTCCCATCTTTCAAAATATTCACTCCTTATCTATGGAACCTTCCTGAAGTCCACCAAACTGAGTTAGTTCTTCTTACCCTTTGTTACTTGTTAACACTTTGCATTTCTTTCTATATATCTCATAACCTCGATTCAATTTTAATGTTTATATGCCTGTGTCCCTCATTAGGCTTCATGCCACTTGAAAGTAGACATACAACTTATTCTTCTTTTAATTTGCCCTAACCTGAGTATAGTTTGGTATGAATGCACAATAATGATTACTGATTAATAAGTGAATGTCATCTGAGTTCTGTGGTCAACTTCCCATAATCCCCTGGACAGGAGGAGTCTTTTGATTCAATGTTATATTTTCCTTCTCACTGAAAAGTGTATGTTTGAGGTTCATATGTATAGTGTTTGATCTGCTGTCATTTGAAATATTAATTGAAGTTTATAGTTTTGCTTGTTTCATTTTGCTTAAGCCTAATTTGTATATTGGTCTTTATAAATGTAAATTAAAGTCTTATGCTATTTAGGGAAGCTGAGATTAATCAAAACCCTGCGCTTTAAAAAGAATATCCATATTTATTATTTCAATTACATATAATTCTGTTTATTTTAACAACATTTTTCTGGGTAGAGTTTTGAATCTCATTGACTAGATGTTCATTTTCAACCCCATCTCATCATATAGTATTCACAGGAGTGTTTTGTTTAAAAATGCACAAAGGTATCTTATTAAATAATGTCACAAACACGAAGTTCATTATTATGCAAATGACATCCTAGGAACAGATTTGTTAATTGCAACTCATTTGCATAATTAATGAACTCCCAAATGAATTATGCCTTTGCAGATTTGTGCAGCATTGTTTTAAAATAAATTATAAAATACATGTCAAAGGAAGAGTGCTTTCTGGGTTCCCATAGCATTGTTTGAAAATTAATTACCAACTGCTTGTCAAATTAAAATGAGTTTGTAATTTTTACAATGTTATTTTAAAATTAATCACAAAATAAAATGTCACTGCATTAAACAACTTACTATTTTCTCTAAAAAGAACCACAAAAATAGCATTTTTAACTTCAATTATATTGTTTGATACAATGATTTGGTGTTTTATTTATTTCACCTTTACACTGTAACTTAACAAAGTTGGTAGTTGTTAGCATCTTAATGTTTTGATAAATTGAGATTTAATTTAATTTTATTATGTAGCTTATTTTATACGGTTGATGATTAATGCATGGCATATGAATCCAGTATGGGTTTATACATGATAAATTGGAGTTTAAAAAGACATTCAAGGTCACTTAAATCTGTTTTGTAAATAGTATTCTTAAGAATTTTATTGGGATTTTGACTGCTTCTAGTTAAACTGATTAAAAACCTATAGCTTGGATTTTTTCTACTTATTCTGATAAATATACAGCATAAATCCTCCCTTGGGCATGAAGAAGGCTTTTGGTTCCTCACATTATTTCCTTCACTCAATGGAAATGCACTGTTCTCCCACAGAAGCCATAGCTGCTCTCCAGTCTAGACTCCCTGGTTCATGGGATGGAAAAACCCTCAGTATGCCTAAACAATGAGTCAGCAAAATTATTTTCAAAATAATAGATTTGATAAAAAGTTTTCAGGAATTAAGGTTGCCAACCAAATGCCTTTTCAAAACATTAAAATATAATAATTATCCCTGTGCCCTGCAGAGAATCTCTAACCGGGAAACTCTCATCTCAGAAGAGATTTGTTTGTTTCTAACAATAGTATCCTCTCTTTGCTCATCTCTCCTTCTCTCTTTCCTTCAAACCAAACCACTGTCTGTGGTTTATACTGCATTTTGTCAGTTCTTGACCATGGGACATAAATCCATCCGGGAGGCCTTTGTTTGATGTGATTGCAACTATGCAAGTTAAAACCTACTAGACAATAATTCTTAAGTAAAAAGAGAACCTTTCTCTTTCTGTTCTGTTTTCTGTATAAAGCTGCCTTTCTAAACACCTACATGGTACTCAAGGTTGCCCTTTCTAAAACGGATAAATGTAACAGTCCTTTTTGAAAAGGAACCATTTCTTCTTTTTCACATCAGGAATGCAAATAAGTGGCTCATGCAGAGACATGGTTTTTGACCTTTTGCCATCTTCTATTCAATTCTAGCACAATAAGCAAACACCTTAAAACATATATATTTTTTTCAATCAAATCAAAGATTACTACTATTGTCTAAGCCATGATGAGTTCTGGACACCAAGCATGTCAAATGCAAAAGCTAACACAGGCCAAATAAACAAGGTTTAAGTTTATGTGGGCCACAAAAAAACAAAAGCTTCAATTTTCACAGAAATGTAAGTTTATTTCGATAGAGACATGCTGAAGACAAAGGGCTGAAATAAATCAGTAATCATTAACATAAAATAATAGAACATTTTAATAAAAATTAACATTTTTTTTCTTGAACATTAAATTACCAGACATTGAATAACTGCACAAATTAATAAACATAATGCAAATAAACTCATTTTTTGTGTTCTCCAAAAGAGAAATATTTCTTGTCATGCACACTAAACAAGTCAATCCAAAACTAAAGATGTAGCAATTAGCTGCTGCAAGTATTAGTGGAGAGAAATGGTGTGCCTGCATGTAAGGGACATGAATGTAACACAATTATAGTATTCAGTCATTAGCGAATGTTGTAGTTTATCATTAATAATTATGTATAATGGGATATTGTAAAAATAAGTTATGAAATTTTTATTAAAATGTTTCTTACATACCATTATATTGGCTGGGCCACAAAAATATTCATTGTGGGCCACATGCAGCCTGCGAGCCATGAGTTTGACATGCTTGCTGTACATATTCCTTTGTTTAAATACTTTGGGATACTTTACCTTGACACCCTTTTTTAAATTCTCTATCATTATGCTCATAAGTAAAGAACAACAAAACACCTAATATAGACAAACTACCTATTGACTAAAATTTTTAGTGGACCAATAACTATATTCTGAAAACATAAGTAAATTAGTATAGATGCAGGATCTTTCATCATGAATAAGGTTTGGGAGGACTCCCATTGAATTAAAGTAGAAGTGTTGTGAGATCATTCAATCTACAATTATTTTTAATGAACTGTAGTCTTCAACGCAGTTGCAAATATTTCAGTCTTTGGAAAAATTACATATTGATAAGAATAAGAGTAAACAAAGATACACTTTTTGTCAATTTAATGCCAATTTTTTGTGAAGTTTTGTAAAGGTCACCGGTCTACTCTTGACATAATCTCCTCAGCCACTCTCTTTTTAGAGTGAATTCATTTCTTTATTGTATTATACATGCTCCAGAAACTTGGGTAGGATTGATATTTTATGACATAGATTAGATTTCAAACTTTCTTGATTAAAATCATGACTTTTTAACTGAGTTTTGGTGTCAATTTACACAGAATGTCATAAACTATAGAGTTCAGGAAGGAAAGTTGTAAGTTCTCTTGAAGGTCTTTTCAGGTCCTCCATAAAAGAACCCTATTGCTTTTTCTGGAGTCTTTACGAAAGAGCTGCATTGTCCAGAATAATATCAGAAGCCATAAAAGCCAAATCTACCTATTCTTTCTTTATTTGAGTCTACCAAGGAAAAATCATTCCAATGCTACTTTGCAAACCAAAACTATCCTTGAGGCTTTAATGTCTGAAATGTTAGTTTCCCATGATTTCTGTTCTATTTATCTAAATCACTTGTTGATAATATTTCTAGGCATTAAATACATGCTACCCAATTTGTAAGTTAAATATATACATTTCAAGCTACAAGTTGGAAAAAATCAATTTCTCTCCAAACAAATGATGAGTCATTTCTGTATTATCACTGAGTATAAATAGATCATATTCTTCAGAAATAATTTTGGAAAATAAATTATCTCATTTCTCAACAGAAATAATTCTCCCATGCAATGTTTTATATAACATTGCACATATTTAAGTGACCAGTGACTTATTTATCTTTGATGGAGGGAAATGTCTAAAAAAATGCTCAATAATAAGGGTAAAATAATTAAATTATATTTTGTACTTTTTCAATTAGATACTTAGGTTGTGTAGATACACAGCCAGAAAGAATAATAGGCATTCTGTGGCTTTGACAGTAACACAGAATTCCATTTTATGTCTTCATTTTCTTACATAAATACGTATCCTCCTTTCTTATAATTGAAAGAGTCATAGACTCACTTCATATTCATGCATATAATTTGAGGTCTTTTTTTTTCTCTAGAGTTCAAGTTGAAATACATTGTTTTGATGTATGCTCTTTGTGACATAACAATTTTTGAAGTTATTTTTAATTAGATATAAAATATTAATCCATTTGAGTTTGTAGAGAATGTACTTGGAGGAGAAGGGAACTTACTAGTAAAGAGGTATACAGTGACAGAATTTTAATGATTTTTTTTTAAAAAAGAGAAGTCACTTTAGCTTGAAGGGCAGGAAAGGTTTCTTGCTAAAATCCCCTTTGTGACAAAGGGGAGGGGATTCACAATGACTCAACTTACAGAGAAAACAGAAATCCCTTTAGATTTGATTTCTCTCATTAACCCAAAATGGTTTGTTTTCTCCTGGATTTGAAAAGCAAGAAACTGAACTTGTGAGTCTCTAAGATTTCAGCCTTCTGGTAATAAGGATACCACTCTGTGCTGACTTTCAGTGAGATGATAGAAAGCATCCAGGGAAACTATATGAGTGGTTGGGCCCCTGTCACGACATGTCAGGTTCCCTTCTGAAGAGAGGTCTGATTCCCGGAATTTAAAGAATGAGTCAAGGCGTGTATGCTGAGACTATTAGATGACCAATAGTAAAGAAGAAGTGTGACTTCCACCTCCGTGGCATTTACAAATGTCATGATTCAGAACCCCATCTTGCCAACATTATTGCCCTCTTAAATGACTAGCATCAAGAATTTCTACTAAATTAGAACACATATTTATTATAAAAACTCTGTACCCATGAAGTTGGAAGTGAAAGTTAACTCATATATTCTGATTCTTAGGTGTTTTTTTTCTTCTCCAATTTGGTTCCATCAACTAAAATGATGGGGTGTGCAGGAGGCAGTTGGATGCCAAATCACTCCTCCCTGCTCCAAAGCGTACACACCTCCACATGTAGGTAAATTATTACATGCTTATTAATAACAAGTGAAGAAAGGCACAGTTGTCCTTATTCACAGTGGCTAATATGTATTTTGGAAATTACCACATGAATAAGGAAAATTCCAAAGGAGGAAGCATGTTGTCTATGCCTATTCAGGACCGTCAGACAAAAATCCCTTGGCAGCAAGGGAAATAGCAAGTTGCTCTACATCATGGATGACTGAGCATTTCCAAGTAGAGGCCACTCTGACCTGGAAGTGGCTCCTAAAGGAAGTAGCCCAAAAATAAAGGGAAATAAGGATCATGCCTATATAAATGGCCCAGGTAACCTGTCCAGACCCGCCTGGACTACACGTGTTTGTCTATTTTTCAAACTCGTGGATGCTGCTGTCAAAGTTGTTAGAAATCAACTTTTACTGAATATGTATACAGCCACATTCAATAAATATTTATTGAGTACCTACTATGTGCCAGATAGTGTTCTAGATGCTTAGGATACCTCATGAACAAAAATAGAAGAAACAGAGGAGGAACCAAGATGGCGGCATAGGTAAACACCTATCTTGCTATCCCACACAACAATTCCAAAACTACAACATGACAACAAAACAAACATCATCCAGAGTCACTGGAAAGCTGGCTGAGTGAAAATTCCGCAAATAAAAGTAAAGGTGGGACACTGAGACTCAGAAGAGCGGCAGAGCACAGCCTTGAAGATACGCACAGAGCCAGAGGTTCAGAGCCAAGAGCACGTGCAGGCTGTAGGGCTGGAAGCAGCAATCGGGGCTGGATTTCTCTAATGGGCAAGGCAGAGACTCCCCACTGCACAGATTCCCCAGTGCCAGGCAAGGTCCGAGATCCGGGGTACACACCCTAAAAGCTGGGTGCGGCAGAGCTCTCCAAGTCTGAGGAGAGTGCGCGCTGGAACAGCTGTTTGTGGGTAAAGTGCACTACAGCACAGACACACGACTTGCTTCCTTGTTACCAAGACCACTGGAATGCTTTGTTTTATAACCTTGGGTGAGACTTTGGGTGTGCAGACTCATTTGGGGAGAGGCAGAATTATCTGGCAACAGCGAGGAGATCAGCTGTGGCTTTCTCTTGGAGGTGCCTGCAGCCATTACCACCCAACACACAGAGACCCTCATGCTTCACAGAGCATAGCTGACACTGATGATGCATGCTCTGCCCAGAGTCTCCGCCCATCCAACCTGAACAGTTTCCCTGCATAGCCAATTGGCCTGAAGGTCAAACCCTCCTAGGGCTAACAACAACAAGCTGGGCTTAAATTAAAAAATACTGTACAACCCATAAAGGATTGCAGTAAGAGTATCCACCTCAGGTAACTGGGGAGGCTGAGCCACTATCCCTTAGAGGATATCTACCTGATAAAGCTAATCGACCAACTCAGGAAAGAAGCCACCATGCAGAGATATAGAAAGAAATCAGGGGTGAAAAAAATGGAAGAAAAAAGACGACTAGACAGAGTTCAAAACCAAGGTTATAAGGCTTTTCACGAGGCTCCTAGAAAAGGCCGATGAACTTAATGAGAACTACAAGGAAATGAACAAGGCCTATGAGGAAATGAACAAGACCAACGAGGAAATGAACAAGACTTATGAGGAAATGAATGAGACCTACAAGGAAATGAACAAGACCTACGAGGATATGAATGAGACCCACAAGGATAAGAGAAAGGACCAACTAGAAATCAAGCATATACTTACTGAAATAAAAAATATTACACAAAGTCCTAAAAGCAGTCCAGAGGGTCGCAAGAACCAAGTCAAAGATTTGAAATACAAAGAAGCAAAATCCACTCAGCTGCAAAAGCAAGAAACAAAAAGAATCCAGATAATTGAAGAGAGTGTAAGGGGCCTCTGGGACAACCTCAAGCATGCCAACATCTGAATTATGGGGGTGCCAGAAAAAGAGAGAGAACAAGGCAATGAAAACCTACTTGAAGAAATAGTGACTGAAAACTTCCCCCACCTGGTGAAAGAAACTGACTTACAAGCCCAAGAAGTACACAGAATCCCAAAATATTGGAATCTAAAGAGGACCACACCAAGACACATTATAATTAAAATGCCAAGAGCAAAAGATAAAATATTAAAAGAAGCAAGAGAAAAACAGTTAGTTGCCTATAAGGGAGCACCCATATGATTGTCAGTGGATTTCTCAACAGAAACAATACAGGCCAGACAGAAGTGGCAAGAAATATTCAAAGTGATGAATAGCAAGAACCTACAACCAAGAATACTCTATCCAGCAAAGCTATCATTCAGAATTGAAGGTCAGATAAAGTGCTTCGCAGATAAGAAAAAGCTAAAGGAGTTCATCACCACCAAACCAATATTATATGAAAAGCTGAAAGATATTCTTTAAGAAGAGGAAGAAGAAAAAGGTAAAAATATAAATTATGAACAACAAATACACATCTATCAACAAATGAATCTAAAAATCAAGTGAATTAATAATCTGATGAACAGGATAAACCGGTGAATATAACAGAATCATGGACATAGATAGGGAATGGACTGACAATTCTTGGGGAGAAAAGGGGTGTGGGAAGTACAGCAAGAGACTGGACAAAAATCTTGCAACAATGGGAGAGCACAGTGGGGAGGTTGAGGTGAGGGTGGAGGGTGGGATGGTTACCAGGTGGAGGGGAGCTATAGGGGGATAAAAAAGGGGGAATAATGTAATTAATAAACTGAACAATAAAGATAAAAAGTAAATAAATAATAAAAATAAAACAGGAAAAAAATAGAAGAAACATGTGAAACACTGTTTGGGGCTGATAAATAACTACTAAATATAGAGTAAGTACTAACTGATGACAAGTATTAAAATATGTAAAATACCATCTTTATTCTCAAGGCATTTACAATCTTGAATGAGGAGTGACCTAACATAGGAGGTAGCACACAATGAGTATCAGAATGTTTGCCACAGTGCCTCCATTGGACTAGTAAAGAAGTTGTAAAAATGTGCATTGCTGTCTACCATACAAAGTAGAAAGTTCTAAGAGTCTTAAAAAAAGAGGTGCTAATAAAATTCTTACAACATTTTGAGGAGAAAGACATCACTTCTAGCGAGTTATCACAGAAGGCTTCATGGAAAACAGTTGGCATTCAACGGGGCCTTATAAGAGAGGAACATACCAATGAGAACTGACTTAAGGCAGGTCAGAAAAGAAGCCTGATGAACAAGTGGGAGAGATTAGAGAGTGGGAAGGTCACTTCAAAGGTTATTTTGCAAGTGAAAGGAGGATACTCTATGTAAGAATCCAGAGTTTTGTTAACTTTAAAATTATAATTGGCCACATCAACTTTCTTGATCCCCTACCATCTCATAAAATATTTGTTGTTTCTATCACCAAATCATAAACATGCATTGTTTTAGTATTTAACATTTATATACTATTTGTTTTCTTGATTTAATTTTTGAATTTTAGCTATTATCATGCCCATATTTCATTATTACTTCTGATTAATGTCTTCACTAGTGTTTAAAATTATTTTTATTATTACAAAATGATTTTTGACGTGGTCACTGCTCCTTTTCATCTACTGTCACTCTTTGCTGAAGTTTCTGTTTCTCTGACCTCTCCTGGATTTAGAATGTTACACATATTTTTAATGATTTAATTTATAGCTGTACTGTATGTGGTGAGTTAATTATATCAAAATAATGAGAAAAACAACAACAATGAAATGTAAAATTCTGCTAGAATTGTATTTCCATCACCCCATGTTTTGTCTCTGACAATGGCCCTCAAGAGAATTATTTATAGTTCCCAATTTTCCTCTCTGAGGTCAACTTCAGAAGGTAAATAATGCACTTGAAATAGTATAGTTTTCTACAACATATTTTTTTTATGTGAATGTGTCTGAGTGTATGTTATGTGAGTAGTGATGTTGAGGGTGACAAAGGCCATATGTAGAGACAGCAAATTGATGGCAATATACTAAAACCTTTGCTAGTCTCAGAATGAATGATGTCCCCATCTGTGTCTGGCCATAGTGGCAGGACATCTGACACCAGAGCCCAAGGGGGAGGATTGAGTATGGACCGAGCAGGGGTTTGGAATCAGTAGAGGAGCTTGGTACCTGGGTCCCCTCTGCCTCCTCCTAGGGCTCCCACTTGGCACAACAACCCTAGAAAAGCCAAGGAGAGTATGAGTGGAGGAAAGCACAGGATTCCTGATTCCCTTCTGTCTACACATTCCTTAATTTGTAAGGAATACTGCCACCTGCTTTGTGCTGGGACATAGTTAAACTTCTACCCTGAACCTGGACTGCTCACAGCTTGCAATCTAGTGGGGGTGACAAACATGAAAGGAGTCGTTTTATGAGTTACATCATTACAGCTGTGACAAATGCTCCCAGGCGGAAGTGCAGAGTCCTTTACGGGAAAATTTCTGGACATCATGCAGGGCCAGCATTCCCCAGAACAGAAGAAAATACAGCCAGTGTCCTTCAAAGCACAACAATTAACATCAGAACAAATGACAAAATTTAACTTCCTCAGGGAAACAGCAGTATAAATAATATCCTGGCAAGGAACTTAGAGAACTTGAGCTGTGTGAAAACCTACGCATAAAGTTTTGTTATACAAATGGCAAGGAACTTTTGGAACACTTCCCCCACAATCTTTTCATAATATGTATTTTCCTTCCATATAAAAGGAAGGAAAATTTATCTGAAATGTTATGCACCTGTATGGCTAGTCCATTATTCACAAAGCATCATGGATCTGATATATATTTGCTCTACCTAATTCTGTTAGACAATTAATTTGTAATGCTACACAAAATGTGCACAGAAACCTTAAAAATAGCCATGCAGGTATTCCCTGGACATCCATGAATTGTTTACTGCAGAATATTTAGAAAAATCAGATGAGCATGCTCATCATCCTAGCACATGTCCACCTGTCATCTAGCAGTGCCAGTAAACACACTGCTTAAGTAGGAGTGGTTAAGCGTAGAGACCCTGGTGATGACGGAACCCAGGAGCACACCATATAAATGATCATGGGCTCCACAAAGATGACTACTATGCCAGACATCAACAATATAGTTGCAACCTTGATTATTTGCTCAGATGCTCCATTTCTAAGGAATCTCGGGGAAATTTTTATAGTGTAAGTTCTTTCAAAATAAATGAGAAAAAGAGGAGTTAGTAAATATAGGTTGCCCCCAAAATGTACACACACTTTGAATAATTATTAATTCCAATGTATTAAATCTGAAAAGAAAGAAACATCAATTGAGCGATCAGCTGTTAGTGTGTATATACCTTTTCTGGGACACCCTATATATGCCACTGGAAAAAAACTTAATTCTAGAAAACAAACCTAAGTTTTATAATTCTCTTCTCTCCCTCACCACTAGGAAGTGGAGGCTACTGTTGCTCTTTTTGAAAAATATATTTTATTGATTTTTCACAGAGAGGAAGGGAGAGGGATAGAAAGTCAGAAACATCGATGGGAGAGAAACATCAATCAGTTGCCTCTTGCACACCTCCAACTGGGGATGTGCCCGCAGCCAAGGTACATGCCCTTGACCAGAATCGAACCTGGGACCTTTCAGTCCGCAGGCCGAAGCTCTATCCACTGAGCCAAACTGGTTCGGCTACTGTTGCTCTTTGAACAATATGTACATTCACATTCTTTAGTTGCATTTGCTAAAAAGCTGAATTTTTGTTGATGTTCTTGAATTCCAGCACCTCGAGCTGACAATTTCTTTCTTAGGCTACAGTGGGCTTCTGAGAGAGATTCTGGCTTCATCAGAAAGGAAACACTTTTTTTCTGAACTTGGGTCTAGGTTGATGAATGTGGAGGGAGCAGTTTTTGCAAGTTCCCTGTTCTCACTATACCTGCCATTATAACCAGGGAGTAAAAATCAGAGCAAGAAACACCTGAAGAGTATCCACAACCCTGGTGTTCTCCAGACATAAACAAATGTGCCTCCAGTTTTGCACTGTAAGATAAACAAACCAAGGAGCAAATGTACCTCCCCCACAAAAATAAAGATTCCTGTTTTACAACTCTTTTCATTGTCATCAAAAATGCAATCATATAGAACATGTGTACAATGCTTTTTATCCTATTTACTTTCCTATTTCTATTCTGAGAGAGCTGTGATTGCTTATGACCCGCCTTACACTCATACAGTAAACAGCCACCCAGTCGTTCTAATCCCTCTAAGAGTAAAAGGCTTCTTATTTGATGTGACTGGAACCCACAGCGACTTGTTTAATTTTTAAAATGTAGGTTAAAGCTGAGAATCATAAAAATGATACACACATATCTTAACATATTAATTTAAGCAATATTATCATTCATTTGCTAAACTTCAAATATAGAGCCAACATCAATTTCATTTGGCTAGAAATCTGAGCTGACCTATAGCACGAACAAATCCAAACGCATCCTCAACAAGTGACAGTGATTCTGTCTGTCAGATGTGAAATAAGAACGTAAAGATATAGATGAAGCAATACAAAGCAAAGTCTATTGGTTTATTTTTTTCCCCAAACTTCTATTTTCTCACCTTAATTTTGCACTTAATTGAGGAGCAATATTAATGAAGTTTTCAAAACTTTGCAAAGCATTAGAGTTAGTGTTCATACAAAAACTTTTTAACAATTACACCTCAACTGTTTATTTAATATTTAACTAAGTTTTATCATTACAAAACAAGAAACAAATGGAATAAACAAGTTGGAGAATAAATAGGACAGGAACAGGTTATGAATAAAACTCATTAAGCAGTAGCAAAGGTGTGTGCTTAACCTGAAGGAGCCTATTTCCACAAGCATCTGGGTGCCATGGGACAGAATTAACAAGACCAGCAAGTAGGTCAAGTGTGTGGGTCTATTAAGAGAACATCCATGGTAATTGTCATATTTTAGGTGCTTCTCAGGATTTATTGTTATAAGAATAATAATTTTATTATTTAAAATTTGTTTTAAAATTATTTGATATTTGCACACTGAATGAGAAATTTCAGAAAAGAACTATTGGGCCTACTCAGCAGGACCCAGTCTTTCTACTTAACACTGAGAGTCAGCAATTCTGCGGGCCCAAAAGTAGTAGTTCCTGTCCCATGTGGTATTGCTTTAACAGCTCCAGGAATCCTGTGAATTCCACTCAAATCTATGTATTCTCCAGCTATTATTGATAGCCGAGAAGCTTTTACCTTGAGAATATTATTTGTTGAGGCCAATGGTTCTCAAGATGTAGGGGAGGAAGAATTTCTGACAGCACACTACAGGCGAGAACGCAACCCAGGGGCCCCATGAGGGATTTTGGTGCGCAGTACTGGGGCGAGCTACGGAATCAGCGCAACAAGCATCATAGGTAATTCAGGCACTAACCGCGCTTATGCACCATTTTAACAAAACTTTGAACACTATGCAAAGTGTCATCCTCAAGGGTCATCCCCACTTTCTTTTCCACTCTACTTTTGGTTCCCAGAACAAAGTAGGGTCTATTTATCCTCAGGACCTTTATTTAGGTAGACACCCTTCCTGGAATGGGAATTTTCCCATACTTTTTGGACCAACTCCAACTTCCTCCAATGTAAATATCATTTCCCCAGGGGAATTCCCTGCCCCTGCAGACAAGGGTAGCAACTCTTGCATACTCGCCCCTGTTCCCTTTATTTCTCGTTTTAAAGCACATACTAGTCTTGTTCAGTGTCTGTGTTTTCCCACATGCTTTTACCTGCTACATCATGAGCTCTGTGAAGGGAGAATCCATGTTTGCCTTGGTTACCCCCAACCCTTTTTATGGTGCTGGGCAGCCTGGCCACTCAGCAGTCAAATAAGTGAAGAAAATGAATGACTGCTCATGAAAGGCAATACTGCCTGCAATTGCTTGTTTAACTGCTACTTAGATCCATTAAGAATAGGGTCTAAATGGGGAAGAGGATAAATACATTTATTTTGGGAAAGGAGCAAGAGGAGGTGAAATTAAAAAGGGCTGACTCCTCAATTGCTCTAGAATTGCCTTGAGATAAATGTGACTTCCTGTGTTGAGCTGTGCTGTAAAGGAAATTTCCATTCAGTACTTATTTATTCTGCATATGATTCACTGATGGCTACTTAACTTTATCAGCAGAAGTTCTTATTGTTAAGAGTTATTAAACACTAACCACATCAGGGGATTAGCAGAGACTCAAGGAAATTATCCCTGAAGTGTTAGGAGAAAAAATCTAATGGCTAATTACAGGTTCATTCACTGAATTGGCCTCTGATATTAGATTTTGAGGCATTCCATTGTGGCTATTAGCATGCCTCTCAGAATAACAAAAAAAGAAATTGAGAAAAATTATTTTCAATTGATCTTTATTCATGGAGCCATCCGTATTCATTAAATAAGCCTCTACTAAGTGCAGGACAAAAGGAGTAAAACAAAAGCCCTGTCCTCAAAAGGTTTTTAACTTGGCTGGTGATTGCATCGCATTTTATTGTGAAAACATCTGTGCAATAAAAAAACAACAAATCTCAGTGATTACCTATGTATATAAAGCCCTAATATGCAAATAGACTGAACAGCAGAACAACTGAATAACCAAACAATCGGTCCCTATGATGTGCGCTGACCACAAGGGGACATGCGCAGAACATTCAGGCATTGGCCACAGTGGGATGATGGAGCAGGTGAGCAGGGGCATCAGACCAAGGCAGGGTGCCGGTCACTGTCATCAAGGCGAGCCTCTGGTGGGTACTGAAAATTCTTTGCTCTGTGTGCTGTGGTCCCGCCCAGCACTCGCATCCGCTGCAAGCATCAGCACTGCTTGCACCCACTGCCAGTGCCATCAGTGGTGTGAGCGGCAGCTCTTGGCCCCGATTGCCCCTCAGGGCTTCTCCATCTCCCCCTGCTCCTGAGAGGTGATCAGGGCTGGCAGACGCCTCTCACATCAGCTGCCGGTACCAGCCCAACTTGCACCTGCTGCTGGTTCTGGAGCCACTGCTCGCACCTGCTGCCAGCACTGGCACCAGTCTTGATTACTCGGTGCTGTTGGAGGATGCGAGCGGCAGCTGTAGACCCCGATCATCCTTGAGGGCTTTTCCACCTCCCTCTATGCCTGAGGAGTGATCGGGCAGCAGCCGCCACCACTCTCACCTGCTGCTGGTGCTGGCCCCAATCGCTCCATGACATCAGTGGGTACGAGTGGGACTGGTGCCATCAGTGTGTGGGAGCAGCGGCAGTGGGAGTGGGGCTGCCAGCAGACAGGGGACACGGGGGCACAGCAGGAGGGGCCGAGCACGGGCTCAGAGGATGGGCTGAGGTCTGCCCTTGTGCCCACTGCAGCCTTACGATCCAAGGTGCATGAATTCGTGCACTGGACACTTCATACAACAATAAATGTCTACTATGTGTCTATAAGTTTCAATTTATCTATGCTGGATTCACTCCTGAATCTGAATGTCCACTGGGTGTGAACTAATCCAGGCTGATCTTTGCTGAGTCAACTTGGCTCTGCTTCATGAGTCTCTCTCACCCTCATCTTGGGTCTAGCAGGCTAATCTAGGCCTGAAGTGTACTGGCTCAGCACAAGTGAATAAACTCAATCTCAGAAGCTATGCTTCTAGCTTCTGCTTGTATCACATTTATTGACATCTAATTGGACAAAGCCAGTCACATGTCTGAACTCACTTCTTTTTTTAAATTTAATAAATCTTTATTGTTCAGATTATTACAATTGTTCCTCTTTTTCCCCCCATAGCTCCCCTCCACCCAGTTCCCAACCCACCCTCTGCCATTGCCTCCCCCCATTGTCCTCTTCCATAGGCATACGCTTTTTGTCCAGTCTCTTCCCGCACCCTCTACACTCCTTTCCCCCTGAGAGTGTCAGTCCAGTCCCTTTCTATGCCCCTGATTCTATTATATTCACCAGTTTATACTGTTCATCAGATTTGTTATTCACTTGATTTTTAGTTTCACTTGTTGATACACATGTATTTGTTGTTAATAATTTTTATTTTTACCTTTTTCTTCTTCCTCTTCTTAAAGAATACATTTCAGCATTTCATATAGTACTGGTTTGGTGGTGATGAAATCCTTTAGCTTTATCTTATTTGTGAAGCTTTTTATCTGCCCTTCAATTCTGAATGAATTAGTTGTAGGTTCTTGCTTTTCATCACTTTGAATATTTCTTGTTGCTCTCGTCTGCCCTGCATAATTTCTGTTGAGAAATCAGCTGACAATCATATAGGTGCTCCCTTGTAGGTAATTAACTGCTTTTATCTTATTGCTTTTAATATTCTCCCTTTGTCTCTTGCTCTTGGCATTTTAACTATGATGTGTCTTGGTGTGGTCCTCTTTGGATTCCTTTTGTTTGGGGTTCTGTGCACTTCCTGGACTTGTAAGTCTATTTCTCTCACCAGGTGGGGAAAGTTTTCAGTTATTATTTCTTCACAAAGGTTTTCAATATCTTGCTCTGTCTCCTCTTCCGGCACCCTCATAATTCAGATATTGGAATGCTTAAGGTTGTCCCAGAGGCTCCTTATACTATCTTCAAATTTTGGGATTCTTTTTTCTTTTTGCTCTTCCAGCTGAGTGATTTTTGCTTCCTTGCATTTCAAATCTTTGACTTGATTCTTGTGGTCCTCTAGTCTTTTGTTAGGTCTCTGTATATTTTTTATTTCATTCAGTGTATGTTCAATTTCTAGTTGGTCCTTTTTCATATCCTTGAGGGTCTTGCTTAAATTTATCAGCCTTTTCTAGGAAATTATTGAAAAACCTTATAACAGTGGTTTTGAGCTCTATATCCAGTCTTTTGCTTTCCTCCATTTCTTTCATTTGTGATCTGTTTCCTAGTCTCCTCATTTTCACTGTTTCCCTGAATTGGTCAGCTGTGTCTACGCTGGGAGACATTTTGTGGTGGAGATGCCCTTATGAGGCAAGAGCTGCAAAATTGCAAAAGCCTCTGTGCTCAGCTTGGATTGGGTGAAGTCTGAGGAGGGAGCAGACAGCCTTGGCTTCCTGTCAGCTCTGCCCCATGAGGCCCCTGGGTCTCAGAGTCCCTCGGTAATCGCTGCAAGCACCTCTGAGAGAAAGCTGCCCTTGAGTTTTGCCTGCTGCCAGATAGTCCAGTTTCTCCCCAAATGAGTTGGGGTTCCTGGAAACTTACCTGGAACTGGAGTTCAGCGCAGTCAGGAGCTTTTTTCTCCCTCCCGCTTTAGAAAGCCAGCCATGCACTCAGCCACCCTTCCTCTCTGCTTGCACGTCTCTGTACTTCAGTTTTTTGCAGCTCCTCTGATTCTCAATGTGCTTTTCTCTTTTCTTCTAGTTGTGGAATTTCTACTCAGCCAGCTTTCCTGTGGTTCTGGATAGTGTCCATTTTGTCTTTTAGTTGTAGTTTTGATATTGTTGTATGAGGCAGAGTTTAGGTGTTTACCTATGCCACAATCTTGGTTTCTCCCTCTGAACTCACTTCTTGATAGAAATTTTCAAAACTACAGAGCAAATGATGTGGATATGGGAGGGGAATAATTGAAGCAATTGTAATCTACTATCATTAATATAAAAGCCAAGCAACTGGAATGATCGGAATGACCAGTCACTATGACATGCACTGTGGCCAGTCAACCAGCCCGATATGGGGAAGGGCCAGCCAGCCAACCTCCTGTGTTCCCTCTTCCAAGCTGGCTCAATCGGCTCCGATCGGGGCGGGCCAGCTGGACCCCACCCATGCCTGAATTTGTGCACCAGGCCTCTAGTAGTAATATAAACACAAGATTGGGATTCAATAACAAATTTTGAAAAGCATCAGTATCAATAAAATCAAGTTAATTTTTCTATTTTCATATCCTGTTTTTAGTACAACTAAAGAACATTATAGCCCTAACTGGTTTGGCTTAGTGGATAGAGGATTGGCCTTCATACTTAAGGGTCCCATGTACAATTCCAGTAAAGGGCAGGTACCTTGGCTGTGGGCACATACCTAGTAGGGAATGTGCAGGAGGCAGCTGATCAATGTTTCTAACTCTCTATCCTTCTCCCTTCCTCTCTATAAAAAATCAATAAAATATATTTTAAAAAAGAACATTATAACCTGATGAATAAAAAGATAGATACAGAGGCAGAGAAACATCAAACAGACTGTCAAACTATAGCAGGAAGGCTGGGGATGGTTGTGGGGGAGGAAAGAGATCAACCAAAGGACTTGTATATATGCATATAAGTATAACCAATGGATGCAAGACACAGGGGTGGGGACATGTGCCTGGGGGTAGGGGAGGCTGGGGAAGGTCAATGGGAAAAGAAAGAAGACATATGACTATTATTTGTAATATTTTAAACAACAACAACAACAACAACAACAACAATAATAGTAATAATAATAAAATAGCAGCAAAATAATAAGTTTGCTTAAACTTTTGTAGTTGGTCAAATTTAAGAAGGATCTGAAGGATTAAGAACTCTCCATATTCCCTTAAATCTAAAGTTTGCTCAACATTAGAAACCACCAGGTAGCAAGAGTTTTAATAGCATGGAATAATAGCTGTGGAAGAAAAGTTACTTACTGCTATTTTAAAGCTGCTAGGTATACCACAAAGAAGCTGCTCTAAATAGCATTTCCATTCTTTGTTAAGATGCTTTGTGTAATTAGTAGTGTTTCTATCAGAATAAATAGTAATTTGGAATTCATCCAAATTAAAAGCCCAAATGAGAAAGAAACATCAGTGGTGAATGGAATGTTAAAAAGAGTCAAACTTCTCTAGGGTAGATATGTCTCTGCAAGACAGTGCAATTTAGATAGAATCTGTAGAATCCATGTGGAGTGAAGGCAGAACAAATATAGAGGGAGTCTGTGGGAGGGGGAACCAGGAACCCAAACAGGCTTTTAGTCACAAGTTTTCTGAACACTCAAAAAATCTAACTAAATTCTATATATAACGTCATGAAATCTGCATTGGCATATTAAAAAATAAAACCATATACATCATTATGCAGCTTTGTTACTTAACATCTTGTTTTGATAAAGGTGGATGTTACAGAATGGAAGGAGTAACTTCTCCATATAATATACAACTATAACTATAGATACCACATTCTACAGGGAAGGTTGTGAAAGCATTTCTGATATCACTCACTATGAGTATTCAAGAGAAGGGACTAACCTACATCATCGGGTCTAATTTTTCTCTGTGTTGACAGCATCATCTTGCTTCAGGGCCCCCTGGCCATGAAACAATGATTTGGCATAATCATACACAGCCACATTGCATCTAAGCAATGCTGGATGGCCTATAGCATTCAAAATTAGTTCCTTTTGATATCTAGGGGAAAGTCAGCATTGCAGCCCTGGCCTGTGCTTACCATAGAAGTAAATAACTCTCTACAGGCTCAGTATTCTACCTAATAAAAGAGTAATATGCAAATTAACTGTACCTTCAATCAAGCCACACCCACAGCCATGCCCACCAGCCAATCAGGAGCAAATTATGCAAATAAACCCCAACCAAGATGGCTACGGCCACTGAGAGCAGGAGGGAGGCTTGGGTTTCCCTGGCAATGGAGGAAGCCAAGCTTTCTGCCTGCCATTGCCTGCCTGGGCCTCCACTCACCACTACAAAGTTGCAATTATAGAAGATACATAATCCCAAAAGAAATGGCAGCATCCATGGAGCTGGAGAGAGGAGGAGGCTAGGGTTGCCTCGGTGATGGAGGAAGCCAAGCTTCTGCAGCTTTGGCTGGCCTAGGCCTCCACTACAGGCTACAATGTTTCAATTATATTGCAGCCATGGAGTCAGCAGAAGGCTTGGCTCCGCTGCAGGCTACAAAGTTTCAATTGTGGAACATAAATAAATTCCAGATACCAAGGCCTCCACTTGGGTCACTGGGGTGTGTGGCCAGCCTCCAAACCACCATAGGCCTCTCACCCAGGCTGCCCCACGCCCCAAGGGAACCCCCACCCTGATCTGGGACTCTCTTCAGGGCAAACCAGCCTGGCCCCACCCATGCACCAGGCCTCTATCCTATCTAACAAAAAAGTAATATGCAGATTGACCATCACCCTAACACACAAGATGGCTGCCCTCATGTGGTCAAAGATCCTGCCCCTATGTGGACCCAAGATGGCCACTATAAGATGGCCAGTAGGGGAGGGTCGTTGGGAGATTCCAGGCCTGCAAGGAAGGGCAGTTGTGGGTGATCAAGCCAGCAGAGGAGGTAAGTTGGGGGCAAACAGGCTGGCAGGGGAGCAATTAGACATCAATTAGGCTGGCAAGGTAGTGGTTAGCAGGTGATCAGACTGGCAGGTAGAAGCAATTAGGGGCAATCAGGGAGGCAGGCAGGTGAGATGTTTAGAGACAGCAGTCCTGGATTATGAGAAAGATGTCCAATTGCCTAAATGGGCAATTGGACATCCGTCAAGGGGTTCCATATTGGAGAGGGTGCAGGCTAGGCTGAGGGACATCCCCCGCTCCCGTGCATGAATTTTGTGCACCAGGCCTCTAGTAATATAAATAAGTTTAAACATCAAGACCTTATCAGCTTCTGCAAAACAGAGACAATTCTGGTTTAATGGAAAGTGCAATGGCCTCCAAAAAAATGAACCTCTTATGAAAAAATTTTAATAATTATTAGCATTATCCCATATCATATCTAAAACTATAAAACTTTTAGGAGACAAGATTCATGGGCTTAGGTTAGTCAAAGATTTTATTAGAGAAGGACTATAAAAACAAAAATGTATAAAACATAAAAAATTGATAAATTATTTGGACTTTATCAAAATTAAAAATTACTCCTTGAAAGACACTGTTCAAAAAAAAAGAAAGGCAAGCCAAAGATTGTTAGCAAAATTTCTACCTCTTAAGGAAATTGATTTAGAATATATAAGGAATTTTTACAACTTGATAAAAAGAAGACATATACAATATTTCAAAAATTTGACAAAAATATTAATAGATACTTCACAAAAAAATTCAAGTGTCAAAATAAGCACGTGAAAAACTTCTCAACATCATTAGTTACTAGTTAAAAGCATAATGAGATACTACTACATTGTGTAATATGTACATCAATTAAATTTGCCAACATTTAACAAACTGAAAACACCAAGTGTTGGCAAGAATACAGAGCAACTAGAACATTTGTATATTGCCAATGGGAGTGCAAAATGGTACCACAACTTTGAAAAACCATTTAGAAGTTTCTTGTAGCATCCAATATATACACAATACATGACACAGCAATTCAACTTCTAGATATTTACTAAAAAAAACCACATTTGTCCATACAAAGACCTGAATGAGAATGTTTATAGCAACTTTTTTTCGTAATAGCCAACTACTAGAAATAATACAAAACTTTGTAGAAGAATATATAAAATGTCTATAACTAATTTTCTTCAAAAGATATTTATTAAGTACCAGATGTCATGCTACATGTTGGGGACATAATCTAATGCTAAACAAAATATCTGTATTCTCAACAACGAACTTCTAACTTGGTCAAACTTACAAATAAACATGTAATGACAATAGAAGGGAACCTACTTCAGTAACTGACCCTGCTCCCACCAGAGATTTAAAGGGTAAGAGTCAAGAAAATTGTCATTATGGAAATTATAAGTAAACTGAGGATCTGGTGGGTAATTACAAGTGCACTGGTAAGGGCAGGTGATAGTGGTTTGTGGAAATATGGGGGGGAAGAACATTTTCTGCAAAGGGGGGTGGCAGTTTGAAACCTCAGACACAAATGGGGGCAGGTTCACTCCCAGTGTTGCTACAGTTGGAGATGAAGGAGGGTGGGAGCACAAAGAGTTGCAAGGGGTAAACCTGGAGAGGTAAATAGGTTGACGTTAAGGTGAGCTTGGTAAGCCATCCTAAGGATTTTAAACTTTATCCTCAGGATGTTAGAAAGCCATTGAGGGGTTTTAAACTAAAAACGATCCATTCTGATTTGTGCTTTAAAAAAATTACTTTGGCATCAGTAAGGAGGCCTGGGGAAGGTGGGGACTAAGTTAATGGAAGGACCAACAAAGATACTGCAGTGGGAATGGAGAAGAATTAAGGATTCAACACATTTTTATCAAAGTATAACATTCAGAGACTGATTGGCCATCAAGGCTCAAAGGGTGGTAATAATCAAGAATAATGCCCACATTTCTAACTTATGTGTCTTGGAGCATGATGATGTCAATTTCTAGAGACTAGAGGCCCCATGCATGAAATTCGTGCACTGGTGGTGGTGGGGGGCAGTGTCCTTAAGCCCAGCCTGCACCCTCTCCAATCTGGGACCCCTAGAGGGATGTCCAACTGCCAGTTTAGGCCCAATCCCATTGGGACATACCTCTCATAGTCCAGGACTGCTGGCTCCCAACCACTCACCTGCCTCCTGTCTGATTGCCCTTAACCATTTCTGCCTGCCAGCCTGATCACCCCCTATCCACTCCCCTGCCAGCCTGATTGATGCCTAACTTCTCCTCTGCCAGCTGATTGCCCCCAACTGCCCTCCCCTGCAGGCCTGGTACCCCCAACTGCCCTCCCTGCTGGTCCAGTTGCCTCCAACTGCCCTCCCCTGCTGGCCATCTTGTGGTGGCCATCTTGTGACCACATGGAGGTGGCCATCTTGTGTGAGGGTGTGACAGTCAATTTGTGTATTACCTCTTTATTATATAGGATGGGAACTATTGGAGCAGGAGAATATTGGAAGGGAGGATGATGGTTACATTTTTGGATCATACTATAAAAATGCTAGTCAAAATACTGTCCAGCCTTTTATTTTTATAAATGTTTCTTATGTCCCGAGATGAAATTCCTATCATGTTAAAAACCTTCAAACTTTTTACTTTACAAAATACGAAACTTGCTCATCTAATAATTGGCATTAAAAGTCATTACACTTTTTTTTTCATTCCTTTAGTGCCAATTTATATTTTTAGAACACATTATGAAGTCTTATTCTAAAAATAAATCTTTATTTAATTGGTTTGACCTTCCCCTTTATTTTCTTTTTAAAAAATGTATGAGTAAAGACAATTTGTCCTTTAAAATGCTTAATCACCCAAATTTTAGAATGCTTAATCTGCAGTTGTCCAGGATTTGAACAGTGAGACCACAATATATTTTCTGTTACAAAAACACCACCAAACACATAAACCGTGAAACCAAAATGTCTGAATTGCTTCAACTGTCACACAGTTGTAAATAGTTAATGTGCTCCACTGAAGCCACAATGTGATATGACCAGAACTGCTCAGCGTGTTGTCATCAGAACCTGAATTGTATTTTGGCATTGGCTGTAAATGTGACATGGTATAGTTCAAGCTGATTCATTTTAGTTTTAATGTACTTGCATATTTTCCTGATATCTGATTCTTCTCTTTTCTTTTTGTTTATGCTATCTGACTCAGAATAGATTGCTTCTGACTTGGGTTCTAGTAAAGGATTTAATCTATTCATGGGGCAAAAGTAGGCTGACGGTTGTGAGCATGCAAAACAGAGTTTATCCTTATATTGTCATTTATTAATTATTGCATTGTTTTCCATACAAGCAATTATAAACCTACTTTTGCTCCACCCTGTACCTGCCATCTGAAAAATAGCCCATATCCTCCACCCCAACTGAAAGTACAAAAAGCAAAAGGGAGGACACTGAAGCTAAGTGTTCACCTGGAGCCACTACTGAGCCTGCACCAGCACAGGGAGTGGCTACAGCTGCAGCCAGAGCATCAGCGTCATCTGGGCCAGGCCTTCCCGACAGCACGCAGAGTTCTTGATTCCTGGAGGAGTGCGTTAATGGTGCTTGAAGAAAAAAAGAAAATGCACCCCAGAACTTTCATCTATCAGTATATATTTCTAGGAATTAAAAACCTATGGGCTACATTTTTATGATCAGAAGCAAAATCTGTCTATTATGTTCATAGAAGAAATCAGAAACATATCTGAGTTCTAGGTAGAATTAAGTTTTACCTTCTTGCGAGTTGTCTTCTTCTTCATCCAGCTTTACCCATGACTTTGTTTCCTTTCTACATAGCTCTCAATTACTGTAATCATCTGTTTATATTCATATCGACAGTTTTCTAGTATCATATCTTCTATCTTGAGAATAGGATTATGCTTAGTTATTTCAAAGTACTAAAATACCTTGGAAAGTCCTATAAGGTATCTCTTATGGTGCTGGACATAGTGGCCACTCAGCAGTCAGTCGAATGAATGAAGAAAATGAATGAATGTGAATATGCAAATCTCTTCATAAAAGGCAATACTACCTCCAATTCCTCATTTAGCTGCTATTTAGATTCACCCTTATTAAGAATAAGGTTTAATGGGGAGGAGCTAAAGATATTTATTTTTGGAAAGCAGCAAAAGGAGGTGAGGATGAAATAAATATTATTAAAAATAAAAAATACTCAGTGTTAAATTACCACCTGAGGTGTAGGGGGAGGGGGGGATTCTGAAGCACAGCTTTTGAAAAATAGATGACTTTCTCAATTGTATCTTGTCTTGGTTAATAAAAAAAAAAAAATTCTGGCCCTAACCGGTTTGGCTCAGTGGATAGAGCGTAGGCCTGCGGACTGAAGGGTCCCAGGTCGAATTTTGGTCAAAGGCATGTACCTTGGTTGTGGGCACATCCCCAGTAGTGGATGTACAGGAGATAGCTGATCGATATTTTTCTCTTTGCTGTTTCTAACTCTCTATACCTCTCCCTTCCTCTCTATAAAAAAAAAATCGATAAAATATATTCTAAAAAAATTCTGTGTTTTCAACAATTACTTTGTAGAGGGCGTTTAGGATAAAAGTGATATGAAAATTTATAGGAAAGTAAAGACTAGCCATAGCTACTGCTATTGAAATGGATAATCTACCCACAGATAATCCATATTGTATTTTATCATTGAAATGGAGTTCCTCATTTGATCACATATTGACCACATTGAATTTTTGGACATATTAGAGGACTGAGGTTTTAAAAAAATCATGTCTTTTTATACGCTGCATAAATAAAACTTGCTTCTTCAATGTTGAGAGTGGCTGCTTACTTTCCGGCAAAACTATCTGTAAAGATTCCCAACTGGAAATCTATTTTGCATGATAACAGGTTGAAGTCATGAATCACTTGGTAACTCATTAGAGTAACGAGCATCAAAAGATCCCTTAGGAATTTAGAGAAAAAGGTAGTTAAGCAATGAATGAAGTTATTTAAAATCCTAAAATGGTTAAGCCTGCTTTGAAGACTGCTAGGGATTAATATTTATTTAATAGATTATCAGTTTCCATGCCAAAAAAGAGAAATTTGACAGAAGTCATCCTAGTCTAAATGTAAAAAATGTAACCCATTTGCAGCATATTTTATTGCTGTAGTTGACACCATTATAGTCTGTACCATTATATCACCATACAAAAGCCATCATTCTCAAGCTGAAATTAACATTGCTGTTGTTTTCGATTAGAAGAATTGGCTCTAAATCCAGCAGTTCTCTGCAGTGATTTATATTTTAGTAGCTGCCATCTTGCAGCAGGAGGGAACTTGTCACAGTGTAACCACTCTCTGATGAGACATAAGACATTAAAAATGTTCTGAGATGACAAAATGGGAGAATAGCATTATAGGCGTGAAGTTTTCACTGGAGGACAGGTTCTGTTCTGGATTCATTTCTGAGGCTTTCTGCTAGTCTTTATGTTTGGTTCAGAAACAAATTCTTCCCATGGAAATGTATAGCATGTGAGCCTGGTGTTATATAATTAGCTCTTATCTCTTATATTAAGTACTGAAAATGTATTAAGTACTGGAAAGATCACCTTTATAAGAATAAATGATGGCTGACTTGATTGACAGAATGAATGCTCCTAAAGATATGACAGTAGTTTCCTTGATTTTATCAAAATTTATTTTCATACTAGAGGCCCGGTGCATAAAATTTGTGCATAGAAGAGCCTCCTCTGCCCAGCCTGCACCCTCTCCAATCTGGAACCATTTAAATGGGCAGTCGGACATCCCTCAAGCAATCCAGTACTGCTAGCTTCCAACTGCTCACCTGCCTGCCTTCCTGATTGCCCCTAACCACTTCTGCCTGCCAGCCTGATCACCCACTAACCACTACCCTGCCAGCCTGATTGATATCTAATTGCTCCCCTGCCAGCCTGATGGCCCCTAACTGCCCTTCCCTACAGGCCTGGTCACCCCTAACTGCTCTCCCCTGCAGGCTTGATCATCCCCCAACTGCCCTCCCTTGCAGTCCTGGACCCTCCCAACTACCCACCCCTGCTGGCCATCTTGTGGCGGCTATAATGTGTCCACATGCGGGCAGGATCTTTGACCACATGGGGGCAGCCATCTTGTGTGTTGGAGTGATGGCCAATTTGCATATTACTCTTTTATTAGATAGGATATTATAGCTAGCCCAACCTATTTTGCCCAACTTCCAACCAGCTCTAAGCATGCGTAGTATAATCTTTTTAAAATGGAGCTCTTGATTATTTCACTCTCTGAACACCATAGCAGATACAATATTATGTTTACTACACTGCGCCTTCTCCCAAGCCATATTTCCCAGCCACTTAATTGGAATCAGGCGACTGAATTCTGGCATATAGGAAGGTGAACTGACCCATGCATCGCTTCTGTGATGGCATATGACAGGCAGTATGCCTCTGCCATCTCTCTTCCTTCCCTGATACCCTTCAGATAGCAGCATCATGAGATGGAGAGAGCCTACATTTCCAACTCACTGGGTAGAGGAAAGACCATCTCACAACAGACTCTCCGTGAGCAAGAAATAAGCTCTTTTGTACTGTCATTGACTTTTTAGGATTTTTATGTTGTAGGAATTGGGTTGCTCACCTTAATATCCTCAGATACTTGCATTCCATTTCCAGAAAAGAACTTGTTACTCAAATATTTAAGGTCCTTCTTGATCTGCTCCTAAGATAAGCATGGATTAGGTGCAAGGCCTTTGGCTTAACACTTTATGTATCATCTCTCATTCATCTTTATAACAACCTAGTGAGAAAATAGAGGTTCTAAGAGGTTAAATAATTTACACTAGCTCACACAGCTCACAAAATGGCTAGGACTAACACCAAAACCCACACTCTTTCAACTACACCCCATTTGTCTCACTCTTGCAAGTGTGTCTCCTGGAGATCAGTCAAAAACTTGCTTTGTAGTCCAGTACACTTGAGATTGCCACATGCCATGCCCTTCTTTAGCTGTGGGTCCAGTTAGATATAGGGCCTTGGTTGCCTGGCAGTGATTAGGAGCCCTGAGGACGTCCTTTCCTGACGTCACCCTCGGGAAAGAACTGTGCAACACCAGGGGAGGGGCTGCAGGTGGATGTGCAGGACTAAGCTGGACAGGAGGTTTGGTGCCACAGGAGTTTCTGGGGCCACAGCAGCTGTATCAGCAGCAAATCGTACTGCTCTGTTAAAGGATATTGTGAGCCAGAACCCATGAAGGATACTTGGGAAGTTCTGCGGTCCTGCACAAATGTGAAATAGGGCTATGCATTTACTTTCTCCCTAAGTCTGTGTGAATAGACATCGCCCAACCACTGAAATTTTAAAACTCATTTTATATTCACATTAATAACTGGCAAAGAGCCATGGAGAGCTTCATATAATAATCCCAGGGGGATGTACGAACTGATCTGAAGGAACAAAGATTGGTAAATGGCAGAAACAAAGCCGAAATGAATGCTTGTCAATAGTCCGGTGCAGACCCAGCTGGTAGGGTAGGTTTCATGTTCAAAGACTCATATTAGGTTAAAACATCTCATTTTATTTATTTAAACAGAAAGTCTCTGTTATTAGGTATCTAACTTTCACTGGGTATAAAATTTTCTGCGTGTTACTTAGCATAAGGACATGCAAAAGTTTCCTAATATAATATTCTTGTAACTTGGAAAAATTAGTAACTCCCACCATGCAACCCTAGTAGGATCAAGTGCTAATGAAGAAGATGCTCTAATAATTAGGCCTAGAGCCCACTGAATGTAACACCTTCCAATTAGCACTCCCCAGCATGAATACTGCCATTATCATTAAACAACAAAGACAAAAATGGGTATCAATCCACATAATAGAAAATAATTGATGAAGTTGGAGTGCGTGATTATTTGTGATTACTTTACAGTCATGCACAGAAAGTAGAAGAACCGCAGCTAGTGGTTAATCTCTGGCTACCTCTTTGAAGATAATGAAATTGGCTTCCTACTGATGATTATTCATTAACAATTAATTCTTTCTCAGTGATCTGCCTCATTTTCAGCTTCTCACTACAAACATGCAATGGAATAATTACAAGTGGAAATGAAAAAGCAATTAGTGGCAGATAATGCCAACATCTGATTAAAAAACAGTAGAACAGATTATCAGTTCCGTAACTGCGAGTCTGCTGTCTTCGGCAGGGAGGTGTAAGTCACCCAGTTCTACTGCACTTCAAGCTGTGCTTTCCCTTTATTGCCTCCCTTCCATCATGGTCTGCCACATTCCATGTTCTCTTTTATTCTAGGGGGTACTGGCTTGTTGTAAATACTTTCCACAGATTAACTAGCATTTGACATGATTTATGGTCCTACACGCTGAAATTCTTAAAGACACTGTGTCATTGTATGGCTAAAACCTCTCTCTCTCTCTCTCTCTCTCTCTCTCTCTCTCTCTCTCTCTCTCTCTTTCTCTCTTTCTTTGGGGAATCACAGAAAATATCATCATATATCTCTCCACTTTTGTTTTAACTTAATTCTAGTTAAGGGTCTTCAGAAGAAGAAAAGTGCATCCCTAAATAAAAAAGCAAGCATCTTAATTGAGCAGCTTAGATCTTTTCCTTCCTGCATCCATGGTTATGTTGGTCTTGTAGGTTGGTTTCTCACCCTACTGAGCGAAACTTAAACTGACAGTTCATGGCTTTGTAGTAGAGATTTATTAAGGGTTAAGATATTTCTAAACCGTAATAATCCCTCAATAAAAGATTCAGAATTTCAATGTTTTCAGTGACTCAGCTTTTGTGTTTGCACTTCACATTATACAGAAAGTCAGAACTATCAATTCTGAAGCAAAAAGCCTTATTTTAAATAATTTGGAATATGCATAAATATAAAGGTCTGGTAAAATCTTATCAAGGAATTTGACATGGGGGGATAGTATAGAACAAAAGCGTCTTAGGGAATTGTGTTTTGAAAAGAACCACATATTTTAAATGATTTAGTTATAGTATACTACTTTACCGTAGCCACAAAGATAAAAATAAAAAAGAAGGCATAAATGGAAATAAAACAAACTTTGATGAGCTGATATAGTGATCCTTATGACCATCTGAACATCTGCTAAAATTGGTCATTTCTTGTTCAGTATGGCTGTTAAAGATTTTAAAAATGCCTCTGACTATAACTAAATACTATTAAGCTTTTTATGCACCTGGAACTATGTAGGGGCATTGGTGCTAATTAAGTGTGGTATCTCAGGCCTCCACTAGTTCACAATCTTATGGAAGAGACAGACATGTGAAGAAATGAGTAGAATAAAATGTGATGACTGTTACATTTGGGGCATTTACAGGGTACAAGAAGGAGTTCTACAGGGTACGAGCAGGAGCAATAGTCACTGGAAAGACTCCATAGGCAGTGGTGCTTGAATTTCGCCTTGGGGGGTGAAAATTATATATATGGCACAGGGAAAAACAGAGCAAAGGGCATTGCTAGAAGTGGGAAAGTACGACTCAAGGCACAGAGGCAGCAACATCCTGTCTTGTTTGGAGAGTGTGGGGGTTCAATACAGGTGAACAGCAGTGTGTCAGGATGATACCTGGGAAGAGAGAAGCTGGAGAAATGGGTAGCTCGCTCATGAAGGACTTATATACTAATAAATTCATCTCATGAAGTGAAAAGCTTCCTGTTTCCTCAGATGGATATTTTTTAAGAGAAAGTTTTTATATTTCTACAGAATTTAAAACTCACAAGTCATATCCATACATCTATGATAAAAAGTTCTTTAGAAAGCTGATGTATCTTGACTTGTAAAACATGGCTGTGTTTTTCTTAGAGTCTAAACGTAAAATGGTTCATAAGGATAATGATGTTACCTTGGTACTAACTTTTTGATATTTTCATTCTGGAAAACTAAAAATTCTGTGAAATAAGTAAAAAAAATCTCTGAAAAGTAGAAAGAAAACTATAATCACTTACTTGGTAGAATGCAAAGTCTAATAAGGTCTCACTTACCAGGTATGTGATTTTGATGAAAGTCATTTGAAGGCCGGTTGGTTGTATCTATCAAGGAGCTTAACTCAGTGCCTGACACCAGAGAACAAGGTCAATAAACCATAAACCTTCATCTGCTTAGGAAGTCTCTTCCAGGTTAATAAATCACAAACATGCTGTAGAAAATGGTTAAACACAACGAAGATAGAAGATGGATTTTTTTTTAAAGAATAATAGATTATGGGTGAAAATAACAGAATGCATTTTAGCAAATCCAACTAGGTATTATTAACATAACCTTGATCTGGAGGGTTAAGAATTGAGGTGAGGGAGAGAACGAGGCCACCAGTATTGAAGAACTTTTTCTCTGATGTGAACCAGCAGCATTCTTAAACTCCCGATTGGAGCTGACAGAGAGAAAAGCAGGACTTCTCCAACTGGAAGTCTGGGGGTGTCATGACTTTCCTTGATCTGGAATCACTGGTATCTAACGAAGATATAATCTAAGTAATTTTTAACCTTCTAAAAGCTACATTATGAAAACTAAATATAGGTGAAATTTACTTTAATAACATATATTCTATTTAACTCAATATAATAAAAGTGTTTTACCATGTAATAGATAAAGTTATTACTAACATATTTTACTAGCTTTTTTGTATTAAATATTCAGAATCTGATCATAATTTTATACTGATTTCTCAATTCAGGACAGCCATATATTAAATTCTCAAGAGCTACATGTGCCTAGGGACTCTCATACTGAACAGTGCAATGCATGATTTGCAATGTATGACTTATAAACCCCTATCATCATTAAAATATATTTACTTTTGAATATATGATAAAATATTATTAGCATTAACACACAATATAACATTTACAAAGAAATCTTTTTAAGAATTACATTCTTCATATAAATTATAGATGTAGACATCCTCCCTCCCTTTGTTTTTAGATATATATTTTTCTGACAAATGGGTGCACACCTATGTAATCTTAAAGTTGTTTATATAGTATAACACACTGTAAGACTGGCAGGGTTTGTATTATGACTTCACTAGATTTTATCTTGGTCACTATAGAAATTGTCTCCATACCCCAGTTTAATAAATAAATGTAAATAGTATACATATACAGGGATGGGCAAAAGTAGGTTTATAGTTGTGAGCACATGATACACAGAGTTTTTTGTTGTATTATTATTTATTAATTATTGTATTATCTACTTACATTATTTGTCTTATTTTGTATTCTTATTATCTTTTAAGTAATAATAACTGATAATTTAACCTACTTTACCCATATACATATATATCCTATCTAATATAATAGTAACATGCAAATTAACCACCACTCTGCCATACCCACAAGCCACACCTATCAGCCAATCAGAAGAGAGTATGCAAATTAACCCCAACCAAGATGGCTGCAAGCAGGAGGGAGGCTTGGGTTTCCTGGGCAATGGAGGATGCCAAGCTTTTGACACAGCCTGGTGGGCCCAGACTTCCACTCAAAGCCACAGAGTTTCAATTATAGAAGATAAATAAATCCCAACAGAAATGGCTGCTGCCACAGAGCGAGCAGGAGGCTTGACTTCACTACAGGCTACAAAGTTTCAATTGTAGAAGATATATAAATCCCAGATACCAGGGCCTCCACTTGGGTCACCAGGGGGCATGGCCAGGCTGCAAACCACCACAGACCCCTTGTCCAGGCCGCCCTACACCCCAAGGGAACCCCCACCCTGATCTGGGACACCCTTCTTGGCAAACCAGATAGCCCTTACCCATGCACCAGGCCTCTATACTATCTAATAAAAGAGCATTATGCAGATTGACCATCACTCCAACATACAAGACCACTGCCCACATGTGGTCAAAGATCCTGCTCCCATGTGGACACAAAATGGCCACCCCTAGATGGTGAGGAGGGGAGGTCAGTTGGGAGGGACCAAGCCTGCAAGAGAGGGCAGTTGTGGGCAATCAGGTCAGCAGTGGAGGGTAGTTGGGAGGGACCAGGCCTATAGGGGAGGGTAGTTAGAGGTGACCAGGCCTGCAGGGGAGGGCAGTTAGGGGTGACCAGACTGGCAAGGGAGCAGTTAGGCATCAATCAGGTTGTCAGGGGAGTGCTTAGGGAGTGATCAGACTGGCAGGCAGAAGCAGTTAGGGGCAATCAGGAAGACAGCAGGTGAGGAGTTGGGAGCCAGCAGTAGTTCTGGATTGTGAGAGGGATGTCCGACTGTCCATTTAGGCCCGATTCCACTGAGATCCAGTGTAAACGAGCAGTTGGACATCCCTTGAGGGGTCCCAGATTGGAGAGGGTGCAGGCTGGGCTAAGGAACACCTCCCCCCCCCAACTCCATGCAGGAATTTCATGCCCCGGGCCTCTAGCGCACACATGTGTATGTGCACGTATGCACAAACGCATACACACACACATGGCCTGGTGCATGAAATTCATGCACAGGATGGGGGATATCCCTCAGCCCAGACTGCACCCTCTCATAATTCAGGACCACTGGTTTCTAACTGCTTGCCTGCCTGCCTGATCACCCCTACCTGCCTCTGCCTGCCTGCTTCATTGCCCCTAACCATTTGCCTGCTTGTCTGATTACCCTGGTCTCTGGGTCTCTGGTAATTCTGGTCATTCCACCTTTTTGGTTGCTGGGCTTTTATTATATAGGAGATATATATATATATATATATATATATATATATATATAAAGATATTATGAGGATTAAATAAAATTATACAAATGATTCAATAAATGTTTGGTATTGTGATTTTAATAGCTATATTATTTTATTAGTATTTTTATTAATTATTTTATTACTTCTGTGTCAAAACTTATTTTACCAGTTTTCTATTAATGACATTTAGGTTGTTTCTAATCTTCAATTTTATAGAATGCTCTCATGCATATAATTGTGCTTGCATCATTTTGTGCATGAACATGTATGTGTAAAAGATAAATATCTGGAAATGAAATTACTAGGGCAAAGTTGATATGCTTTTTACACTTTAATTTATGATGCTAAATTTCTCTTTACAGAGGTTGTACCAATTTATTCCATAATAACAACATACGACAATGTCTATTTTTCCTTTCACAAGATGTTAACATTTTTTTACTGTTGACGCTATTACAGATGTCTCCCCTCTTCCTACCACCCCACCACTTAGCCCATCTCCACCCAGCCCCCTCTGGCCTTCACCATACTGCTGTTTGTGTCTATGGGTTATGCATATATGTTCTTTGGCTAATCCCTTCACCTTCCTTCATCTATCCCTCCCCATTCCTCTCCCTCTTGTCAACTGTTAGTCTGTTCATGTATTCAGGCCTTTGGCTCTATTTTGCTCATCAGTGTTCCACAGGATGTTAACATTTAAGGTGTTTTAAAAATGACATCTGAAACGTAATATGATTTAAGAAATATATCTGTGCTTCATTGAAAAAAGCATTTCAAACTAATTTCAAATAAAAGAGCATCATGAACTACTTTAGATGTAGATGTTGGAACTCTTAGAGAATTAAGAAGAGATGGAGAAAAGTAAGAAAAGAACATCACTTAATTTACCCAGTATTTTTGCTTACTGGAGAGTACTAATATTTCAATGTCTCATAATAATTAACAAGTTAATTTCACCAATTTATCACTTTTATAAGTGTAATTATTTCTATAGATCATTTTGGATCACTTTACATTCAATTAAGAAACAAAAGTAGTGGACCTACGGTATTATAATTTAATTTATACAACATTAGGGTTTTATGACTAACTCATATTATTAAAATAATGTCTCAAAATTGGGCTTTTTGATTACTGAGCCGTGAGCTCCTACTGATGATGATTATAAAGGACGAATGATGAAGCTCCTGGGAGGCTCCTTGTCCTTATTCTAGGCCTGCTCACCATGGGGCAGGGCATGCACTGCACCAAAGGAGTGTGCTCTCTAAGGCTTCCCTCTCATTACCAAGAACAAGGAAAAATAGGGTGACCCAGAAATTTCCTGGGAAGGCCATAGTGTGAACTCACAGGAAAATTGAATAAACCTGACAATATTAATATCTAGAGACATTTTTAAAACGATTATGCTCGATTATGCTCTAATTAGATTGACAGTGAACATATCTCTCTTTCTCTCTTTTTCCAGTTGTTGCCACTAACGCCTTGAACATTTGCTTTCTGCTGGTTTTGCTATTTTCAATAAAGAGATTCCTATTGAGGAGTGAGGGATTAAGGACCCAGAAATATCACACAAACACATGTTATTACAAAAAAGAGAAAATAAATTATGAAATAGCTTCACTTTGGAAACTATTGTTCAGGGCATGTTTCATATTGGAATTTTTCTAAATATCCTTAAAGGAAAAAGAAAGAGGCAAAAATTAGCACTTTGGGAATCCTCCTTCCTTTATGATTAATATTAGCCTTATTTTAAAAAATATATTTTATTGATTTTTTTTTACAGAGAGGAAGGGAGAGGGATAGAGAGTTAGAAACATTGATGAGAGAGATATATTGATCAGCTGCCTCCTGCACACCTCCTGCTAGGGATATGCCTGCAACCAAGATACATGCCCTTGACTGGAATTGAACCTGCGATCTTTCAGTCCATAGGCTGACGCTCTATCCACTGAGCTAAACTGGTTAGGACTAATATTAGCCTTATTGAAGTAAGAATTTTTAGGGATTAAATACGCAGGTTTAGGGAATTTGCAAAAGGATATATTTCCATAATACAAGGGAACTGGAAGAGGCAACAGTTACATTTCCATAAGACAAGGAAATCATAAAGGTTTCCATCCATGGCTTCATTCTTTGACTCCAACTGACAAAGAATCTGGGGAAGCCATCTGCCCAGAGGAACACTGTGTGTTCCAGTAAAAAAATCATGTATCATTATCATAGTATGAGTTCTTAAATAGGATGGATTATAGATGATAGGTGGATAGGTAAGCAGACAGACAGATAGATATGAAAATATGCATAAATGTGGCAGATATGAGTGGATGAGAGAAAAAAAGAGGGCCTAAAAATAAAAGAAACTAAGAGAAACTGTTAGGGAAATAACATCTGAAGGGGAAGAGGAAGATACCAGATGCTCACTGAAAAATAAAGCATATTATTTTAATATTTAAAAATGGAGAGTGTCTGATCATGCATAACTGTTATCCTCACAATTAGCTAGTTGAAGATCAAAGGGAAGACCAGATGTTATAAGTGTTGTCATCTGAGCAGCTTCACCTGGAAGTTATAGCTTCTCACCCTTCCCTCCCTGTCCTGGATTGCAGGGATGGGAGTGAAGTAGGGGGAGATGGGCACATGCACAGTGAAATCAGTGTGATGTAAGGAAGGTGCTTGCTGGGCCTGTCAGTCTAACCTGGGAAAATGATAATTACTAATAAGTGCTGACAACTGCAAGGGTGCAAAATCCCCAAAGAAACTCTTTCCCTCTTGTTCTGCTCTTGCTTTTCTCCTGTTCCCTGGCACTCATTCGTGCACTACTAGCCTGCCATGTGCCCTTCAACAGCCCATGGTCATGCAGAACCAATACACAGGGACTGCATCTGGGAACACAGCTAAGCTCGACAGATGTTGGACTGGACTGTGCTTCAATGAGATGCAGAAACTCTAGGCAGTGACCTTCATTCTAGCTCTGCTGAAGACAAGGCTGGACTTTTTCCTTAGCAAGAAGGAGGAAAATAGGATCTTGGAAATACAGGGGTTTAATTCCATGCAAATAAATATCACACGTCCTCTGTGCCAATCTCAGGAAATTCCTTTCCTAGTGACATCACAGAATTCCACTTCCACCAGCAACAGATGGAGATATAGAGGGCACCCCTCCGATAACATAATGACAAAACTACCTATGTCATATGCCACCTAGGGATAATCTGTGTGTTCATTTCCCAAATGACACCATTGAGCCATATTCTAACTTTTTCTTAACCTTCTCCTTATTACTTAATGTGAAATAAAATGGGGGAAATCTTAGTAGAGAACCCAACAAATTGTAAAAGGGACATACATAACAGATTTTTTATCATGACAAACCCATTCAAATTAAGTTAAATATGTTAGATTAGATATTTTATACTTTATATTGAGTCTCAATTGTTTCCATATTCTCTAATTCTGTATTTATTTCTGTAAGAAGCAAAAAAAAGGGGGGGGGGAACTAGAACACTTCATATTTTAAAATTTTGGTAAAATATTATTTATATACTAATTTTTTATTTATGTATAAACTATTTAGATTTTATTGCCTGTTATGACAGAAAATAATTATGATTCTTTTCATTTCTCTCTCTTAGGTTCTATTATATCTGCATACCACACCTAAAATGATTTTTCACTAGGTAAAGTTGTAGCTAAGCTCAAAAACTCTAGAGAAAATGAACTTGACACAAAGTTTTGGATGTGTTTATCTATGTAAAATAAAATATCCAAATCGGAAAACAAAGAAAAAAAGAAAAGGTCTTCATGGTTGCTGTAAATAAAAAGTATACCCAACTCTAAACAAAACTAATCCCCTAACTACTGCTTTAGTGAATTTTCCTATAAGCATATACTCGATCTTTCCTTTCCACACTGTGTCTAATGTACTAATTCTTTTTAAAATTTAATTTATTTTTAAATCATTTTTAAATTTTTATTGATTAAGGTATTACATGAATAGCATACTAATTCTTGTAACTGTTATCACAAAAGTGGTCTTTGTTTCAAGTGTGTGATTTCACTGATCCCTTATCACAACCAGACATTTCTCTGCTGTGTCTCATGATCACCAAGAGAAAAGACAATGAAGCTAACGAGGCCGTGTGTGTGTGTGTGTGTGTGTGTGTGTGTGTGTGTGTGTGTGTGTGTGTGTGTTAAATGAAGGCTGTTTGTATGCAATAAAATTCAGAATAAGCCAAAACACCGCATTAGAAGAGAGAAAAGTATAGAATATTCCTAACACTGATAGCAAAGAACTTAGCCTTCTACTGCAAAAAATAAATGTTGAGATTAGTTATTTTTTTATTTAAAGTGATTATAATCATTGGCTCAAATAGAGAAGGATAACCACTCTGGTAATACTTGTAATAATGGAAATAATATTATTGAAAATCACAGTGTGAAAAAGGAAAACTCAAAACATGCATTGAGTGCGTCTCTGAAATTTCTGCAGGGAGCACTGATTTCAAAGGTGCTGGCAAGAGCATGGCACAGGTGCTGTTCTCATGACATTGGCCATCTCCTTTTTCAGAGTCTGGTATCACTTTTGTCTTGGCATATCAAATACTTCATTTCCTCATTTATAAAAAGAGGATATTTAACTGGGTGGTTTCTAAAATCTTTTCCAGCTCTTGGGTTCTTAACCCTGCATAACAATCTTTTTGGGAGGGGATGTGGGTAGGGGGAAATAGACCTTTGTTGAGCATTTACTTATATTAGCTTATTCCATTCCCCAAAGTACACAGTCACATGCAGCTCTTAATCTTTTTGACAGATAAAGAGCTAATGTTGAGAAACTGGGCAAGTAGCTTTTTTAACACAGCTAAAAGGAATGGGAGAGTTGGGAGTCAAATCAGTAATCTATGGCTTTAAATTCAAGCCCTTTCCACTTCAGAATGCTGCTTAACATTTTTTTTTTTTACTTTGCCCAATATTGTCATGAAGTTTTGATTTGAACAATCTTTAGAATAACAGAAGCTCTAATGTTGTCCCCGGTTGCTATGGAGCCCTCCATCTGATATTCTGCTTTTCTGAGACCAGTGTTTACATAAAACAGTAACTACATATGTTTCCTCAGAGACAAATTTGCTCTATGAGAAGAGCTGAAAACATTAAGAAAGCTTGAGTAAATGAATATGTCTATACCTACATTTGCTGTTTACTCACTATTATATAAAAACAATATTTTGAGTTTCCTGCAAATTAGAGTGAATTTTTGCAAGCCTGTATTGTTAAGGCTGTATCAGCTTATGCCTGGCAAAGGGAAAAGTCATTGAAGAATCATCCATTACAAGCTCTAGTTCTCCCTGACCATGCATCATAATAAAGCTGAACATCCGGGTGTGATCAGCCCTCATTCCAAATATCTGTAATGAAATTAGTATGGATTGGAATAATGAAAACCAGTCAGTCTTCAGACACCAGCTAGACACAGGTATGAACTAAACAGACTTGAACCTATCCCCAAGGAGCTTAGAATACAAAGCTTGACCATTTAGTGGAGTCTCTACTAGCCTCATGTGCCTAGCTACACTAATAAAAGAGAAATATGCAAATTTACCATACCTCTATGACACCCATCAGCCAATCAGGAGTGAATACGCAAATTAATGCAACAAGGATGGCAGGTTAATTTGCATGTGTGCGAGCAGCCTAGCAGGGTGGGGTGCCTGCTATAAGGGGAAGCAGCCAGGGGGAAGAAGACCTATTGCACTAATCTTCATGCAATGGGCCTCTAGTTTAAATATAAATTAATTAAAATTAAGTAGAATTTAAAAATAACTTCCTCATTGCACTAGCCATATTTCACTCACACACACACACACACACACACACACACACACACACACTTTATCCTGTTATCTGTTGATGGACATATAAGTTGTTTTTATTTCTTGGCTATGAAATTTCTTTTGAAACCCAAATTTTTTAAACTTAAACTTCTTCTAATGCCACTTCTTCAAAATAGACTCGCCCAGGCCATGGTATTTTGTGGAAGAGCCACACTCAAGGGGCCAAAGAATCGCATGTGGCTTGCGAGCTGCAGTTTGCCAACCACTGGTTTAGACCAATGACCACTAGAAGACATTTTAAAAGTTGACCCAGCAAATTAATATAATAGCTTCAGATAAAAAGTCAAATTAATCACAGGTCAACATTTCTCTCTAGATCATTCCTCCTCAGCACCTGTTTGTCTTTTCATAATATGTCAAGACATCAGTTAATATGATTAAATCGCTTAAATGGTCTCTTACTATGACCACATTTTAAACAACCACATTCCTTTAATTTAGACATGCCAATGCTAATATAATAATATGTATTGCCATATGGATAATATTCATTAGAAGCTCTAACAATTTCAATTTTTTTATGTACAAAAGGTCCACTAAGAGCACTTTTTTTTTTTTTTTTACAAAATGTATGTGACTTTCATTTTAAGGACTTCCTATTTTCATTTAACTTTTTCTCACGGGACTTACATACTTCTGCTTCTAATATGAACATTTAAGTCACTAAGTAAACATTCAAAAGGGTCATTTGTTATTTTGCCCAAATTGCCTTATACATCTATTGTTTCATTTCTGAGTTGGTGTATTCAGTTTTGAAGGGAAATTCATTATGAGTGGCTAGGGAGAGGGGATTTACTTTCTTCCATAAAATAGTGTCTTTCTGATCCACAATGTATTTTATTTGGAGATTTTTTTTTGGAATGATTTACTTTTTGAAACACAGCGTTATAAACACATGAATCACGTGACTGGCTTTGTTCCTTTTTGGGTGCTTTCATCTTCCTGCCTCTATCATGACATAATTTTCCTAAGATCTTGACTCACTTAACTCAGATGGTCCTTTTACCATGTCCCTACTGTCCTGTGGTCATTATGAAATAGCCAGATTCACTTTCCAGATAAGAAATATGTACAGATTAGGCAACCAGGGGATTTGGGCTGGGTCTGTCCAAAGCCGGTGCATCTGAGACAGTTTTATATCTGTCACTCCCATCCCTGCCCAGGGCACCCCAGTTTACCACTAGTTACTTCAATATGAAGCTAGAGTAGTTCCCTTTCGAAACACTGCACATCTTTTCATAGCCATACACACACATTCCCCCACATTGCCACCCTTCTCCCTACAAGCTCTGCCTGTGATTTTTTTATTTTTCCTCTCTGACAAGATATTCTTCTTTTGATTGAACATTAGAATCACCCTCATTTTTAAATCATATAAATGTCTGAGCTTTATTGAAGACCACTCAAACAATATTTTGTCAGTGGGATCTGGGCATTCACTATTTTAATGGGCAATCAGGGCTGAGAATGAAAAGCTTAAGTGTACACACCATTTAAATACCAGCCTGAGCCCTACTTTCTGAATTAGATCAAGCCATTCAGCTCTTATAATCCTTCGTATACCTACACTATAGTTCCTTATATTTCTATTATCATTTATAATTTTTTCAATTTTTTCATTCATTCATTTAGTGAGTACTTGAGTACTAATTGACTGCTTATTGCTTGTAAAACCTCATCTTACATCTCTCAAAAACTTATCTCTTTTTTACTAACTGAAACAACCCTGGAGAAATGTTATATCTTTTTGTTCTTTTAACCAAAACAGACTTAAAACAGTTATAAGCTCATATTAGATCTCCATAAATACTCTTTAGTGAATAGCTACAGTTCTATATTTTATTCTTTTAGCTCCCCAGTTCTTCAGCAAATATTTATTGAATTTCTAATTATGTAAAAGATACTAGATGTTTTAGTTTTAAAGAATAATATTCACCTTGAGCAACTATAAACATATTTACTTCTTTTATGGCTTTCTGTTTTAATGTTTTGAAGTGATTTTTGCTCTTTCCTATATTGAATAATGCATCCTAATAACTTAAGTGTATTAAATACTTCTCCTATGCCAGACATTCTAAATTCTTTGCACTTATTAATTCTTTCAATTGCCTGATTTTGTAAGATAGTGTCTACACAGGCTGTACATTCTGAGAGTACATATGACTTTGCACAGATGACCTGGATAGTTAGTGACTAAGCCAGGACTCTGGCTCAGACAGCCTGGCCTCAGAGCACAGCACTGTGCCCTCATCGAAGAGACCAGTTTCTTCTAAAAAGACAGTTTTCAGGTAGAGAGATATTTCTTCAATGCAGGGAACAAAGCCATAGTTTACTTAGATCTATTAGGTTATGTGTGGTTATTGACTTATTGGAAGAATCCTATCTAATAAAGAAGGAATATGCTAATTGATGCTCATGCCATTGCAAAAGATGGCGGCACCCACAGCCAATAAGAAGGGAATATGCTAATTGACTGCCCCACCCTCAAAGATGGCGGCACCCACAGCCAAAAAGAAGGGAATATGTTAACTGACTGCTCTGCTCTCAAAGATGGCAGTGCCCACAACCAATAAGGAGGGAATATACTAATTGACTGCCACACCCTCAGAGATGGCAGCACCCACAGCCACAAGATGGTGGCACCCAGTCCCCTCAGCCCCCCAGCCACCCAGGACTGGCCAGAGGTGCAGGCAAACCTCAGCTGCCCAGAGCTGCCCAAGGCTCAGCTAACCAGGGCCAGCCGAGGCTTGTGCTGCTGGCAGTGGCAGCAGCAGAGTTGTGATGGGGAGTCACCTTCCTTGATCACTGGGTGGCCTCCCACCCCTGAGGGCTCCCAGGCTGTGAGAGAGGGCAGGCCCAGCTGAGGGATCCCCCTCTAATACATGAGTTTTCATGTACTGGGCCTCTAGTTGTAATATAATTGGAATGCAAAAAATTGCCATTACTGGTACTAAAAGTGGATCTCATTCAAATGTCCCTGATGGAACTAAAATATCATGCAGAAAAAAAGGTCTAAGAACTCTCAACAGTGAGGAGGAATGACCTAATTATTTTAAAGTTCATCACTTTAGACTATTGAAGAATATTTTGAACCCTATATAACTGCCACCAGATGAGGTTTGCATTTTAAGTGGCTGAGAGAAAACTTCTCTCTTCTAACTTCACATTTAATGAATTTTTTTAAAGAGGAAAAAGCAAAGGTTTCAGTTACTAAGTAAACAGTCTATAAATGTACATCCTGTCTAAAGAAGCCGAGAATATGAAACCAGAGGATTCTCAAGATTCAAGAAAGAACAGAAGACTTATAGCTATTTTGCAAATACCTTTGTTCCTCTACACATTTTTCTTTCCCGTCTCATATCATTTCTCTCTTTTACATAATTCATTACCTTTTGTATTTCTCTATTTTTCTATGATTCATTTCTCCTCCTCCCTTTTGTCCATCTTAATTCCATGGTAAAGTCTTTGTATCACACTTGCCACATATGTGAAATCCCAAAGAATCTCCTTGTAATAAAATCCAACTCCTTGTTAGGATCACCTAGTTGGTCAGGAGTTAGGAGTTGACGCTTCTTCCTTGGTGAGATATTAATAATGTTCAAAGCCCAGCAATTTCTTAATATATTTAGTATCTAGCTTCTGACCATGCACATTTAAGATATAAGTTAAGAGGAAGTAGTTTATGAAGTCTGATATTTAAGCCCAGTTGACAATTGAATCAAAAAAGAAAAAAGGTAATATAGAAACTTTCGAACATCTCTATCAAACTATGCCTCGCAATTTTGAATGCATTATCTGTAAGGGATGACATATGCATTCTGGGTCTAATCAACCTGACCAAAACATACTAAAATAATGCAGTTTGGCAAAGCAAAATTATGGTAGCTTTTTTGGGGGACTCTATGAACTGGCTGTTTAGGACAGCCTTGTCTAAATGTGACTAATCTGTGGAAGCTTGTCCTATCTAGAAACCATAGCAAAAGTTTGACATATCAGACCTAAGAAAATAGGTGGTAAACATCCATAGTAAATAATATATAAACACTTCCTAGTCTTGAGGTCAAAGGCAGAAAATGTTTATTGCTAAGCTATAGGCAAAGCAAGTATTCTTACCTTCCCAATATGGAAGAAGTTCATGGCGCACAGTAAAATAAATAATACTGTTATTTCTATCTAAAGTGTTCAAGGCTCTTTGAAAGACAGGCCCAAAACTCTCAGAAATAAAAACTTCCACTTCATACATGAAAATAGAAGTACAACTGAGAAATTAGAACTCTGAGCAAGAACTATATGTCTAGTGACTTCACAAATATTTATTGGGCAATTAACATATGACTTGCAAGATACTTTTAGGTTCTAAAATTATGTTGCATCTCTCTGTTCAGTACTATGAACTTTAACTATAAGATTAATAAGTCTTTTGTAACATGAGCTTAATAATCTCTTTGCAAAATGAAGTTGTATTTATATTTTATTTATCTAAGGAAGTAACACACTTCCTATAATCGAATGGAAATTTAGAACTGCCTTGCTCACAGCTGTCAAGAGATGAAGGAAACTAGAAATAAATCTGTAACTGATCATTTTCTAACTGATAGATTCACATCACAAACAGGCATTAACATGGTCCTTTATCAACGTTCACATTGCCAACTGAACACAAATTATGAAGCAAGGAAATGTCAAGACCTGTGCTTTCCTTACAGACCCCAGTTTGTCAACATTCCTCAACTGTTTTAATGTATGGTCTTCAAGATAAGAAAGATACCACATTATAATATACATATTCAGAATTGGTACAACAGCTTCAAACTGTCACTAGAGCTCTCCAAACCACAAACAGTGCCTCCACAGAGCAACTGAAGTATTTTAAGCAATTCTTTCAAACAATGGTTTCTTGTCAGTTGACTCTGCCTTGGACTGAAGGTCAAGGAAAATGTGAGCTGCAACCTTTGATACCTCTCAGCGGCTGGTTTCTGTGTCAGCCTTCCCGGTCATCCAGAAGCGGGCTCTGAGGTTCATGCAACTGTGCTTTGTGCATTGGGTCCCCAAGGAGTTAAGATACAAAGGCTCTCATTTCACATTCGGACTTAAACCTACATTTCAATTCTTTCAAAAGAAGTGTTTAACTAAGCACAGTAGTACTTCTCAGTTTAATCTATGGCACATGCCAAGGTAAGTTTTACTGAACATTTAGCATGATTTCCATACCTCCAATGAAAATAATAAATGACTCCCTCTTTCTAAAAATGCTCCTCTTCTGATTAATATAAAGGTGAAAATAACCAAGAATTCTTAAAATCTCAAAGGTTATGGTATTGTGAAAGATATTTAAGAGCATACTTTTTAGAGGTCAGGATAACTCCAGTTTAGATCCCATGTAGGACCTATGTGGCCTTAGGACATTTTACCTAATTCTCTGAGATTTAATTTCTTCACCAATAAAATGTGAAGAAGAAAATTGTATCTCACACACTTGATATGGTATTTAAGTGAGGTTAAATGTCTGGCATACCATGGACATGCAATAAATGTTAGCTCCCTTTACTGTAGTGTAAAAAAAGAATAAGTTTACAAGGTTTATCTTTAAATAATTTTTCTATTCTTGAGGGAAATAACCACATTTAAATTATAACATAAAGAAATAAAATTTCTGAGGCAAATTTGTAGGGCTCTTTAATTTTTGAAATAACACCTATGGTGGTTGAATAGCAATTCAAGAGGGAGGAGTAACCCACTTACATTCTATTATTCAAGGTACAGTGGTAAAATGAAGAAAAAAAAGCTACATAAGTATAGTTATTATTCTTTAAAACACTGTGTTTTTTTTCCTTATAGCAATATGAACCTTCACTAACAGTCAGAAAAGTCTAATGTGTTTTCCTTGAGCTCATGAAGAAGATTCTGAAATTCAGCATCATTACCCAAACAGAAATTAAATTTTTTAAACTTAAATTCTAGACAGTGAAAGATATCCTGCAGCAACAAAGGGTAGTCCCCAACCTCTTGGTGAAGAAGTAAGCTTAAACTCAAATCTCTGAAGATCTATAGCTAGATAATCACGGATTTACATCTTTAATGGGGGTAATTGATACAGAGACTCAAATCTCTAGTTCTAGCCGAGACGTCAAAGAATTACATTAGTCATGATGACTACAAAAACCAGTTTGTAACCATGGTTAATCAAATAATGGGGCAAGTTGAGAGGCCACAATGCAATTTTGAGACAGTTTGATGATAGAATTGACAGATCTTAGTGATCCTTGGATGTAGGAAAAAGAGAGGAATCAGCAGGATGATCAGGTTTTATGTATGACTACATAAATGGATAGTGGTGAGACTATTTATTGAGATCAGGAGCACAGAAAGAGATCTGGTTGATAGGGGTGCTACCTCCTCTGTCCTGCCCTCATTTCCTGGGCCACTCTTCCTTTCACAATCACAGATAAGGAATTTTGAAGGAAGGAGAAGATGAGTGTAGTGTGGGATGTGTTTGAGGTATGCATGGGACATCCAAATGCAGATGTCTAGTAAGTAGGATGTCACTAGTAAGGAGGAGACTGGGAGTACAGGTTTGGAAATATTAGGACACTAGAGGCCCGGTGCACAAAATTCGTGCATGGGAGGCAGTGGATATCCCTCAGCCCAGCCTGCACCCTCTCTAATCTGGGACCCCTTGAGAGATGTCCAACTACCTGTTTAGGCCTGATCCTGGTAGTAGGGATTATACCTAAACGGGCAGTCGGACATCCTTCTCACAGTCCAGGACTGGCTCCAAACTGATCACCTGCTTGCCTCCCTGAGTGCCCCTAACCGCTTCTGCCTACCAGCCTGATCATCCACTAACCACTACCCGGCCAGCCTAATTGATGTCTAACTGCTCCCCTGCCAGCCTGTTTGCCCCCAACTTCCCTCCTCTGCTGGCCTGGTCACCACTAACTGCCCTCCCCTGCTGACCTGATTGCCCACAACTGCCCTCCCTTGCAGGCCTGGAACCTCCCAATGGCCCTCCCCTGCTGGCCATCTTGTGGTGGCCATCTTGTGTCCACATGGGGGCAGCATCTTTGACCACATGAAGGCAGCCTTCTTGTGTGTTGGAGTGATGGTCAATCTGCATATTACTCTTTTATTAGATAGGCTAGGCAACAACTGAATCCATGAGTGTGTACAAGATCACTCCAGTGCCGAAACCAGTTTGGCTCAGTGGATAGAGCATCAGCCTGCAGACTAAAAGGTCCCAGGTTCAATTCTGGTCAAGGGCATGTACCTTGGTTGCAGGCAAATCCCCAGTAGGAGGTGTGCAAGAGGCAGCTGATCAATGTTTCTCTCTCATCGATGTTTCCGACTTTCCATCCCTCTCCCTTCCTCTCTGTGGAAAATAAATAAAATATATTTTTAAAAAATTACTCCAGAAACTAGTGTAGAGCAAGGAGAGGGAAAAGCATTGGAAAATGGTTCTAAATATCCTTAAATAGGTCAGTAAGAGGTGCTGCCTTATTAAAAAACTGAAATATTGAAAATATGTGCTACCATAGCATGAAGTAATGTTGTTTAACATCAACACAAAGCTGCCAAAGCTGTAAATTCATCTTTGCTTTCTAGCGCCTTCGATATCCTTTAGTTATACACAGTGTGGTTTCCTCAAGTTACCGCACACATTTACTCCCTGGGCTGAGGCCAGTCAGTTTCACTTTATGCCACACAAACAAGCATGTGGCATGAGGTTAAATTCCTCTAACCACACTTCTCATTATTCATTTATGTTTTAGAAAACATAGACCAGCACAACAAATCTTCTAGTTTCTCAAAGTTAAAATTACCTGTGAAAATGATTGATATTATACATGTTTGACAACTGCCCATTTTCCAAATTCCTCTCTAAACATTGGTGATCAAGACCTTCAAGAGACTTTAAGACCTCACTAACCACAGGATTGCTATCTCGCCTCTTTGTCTGGTTCTGTCAGTTATGAGAGACATTTTGCAAACTCTAAACTCTCAATTAAACTTTGCCACTGAAGCAGGAGTCCATGAATGTACTGTGAATTAAGGGTTAAACTAAACCTATGTGCCACAAACAAAATAATCACAGGTCAGACATATTTTAATACACAATTCTTAAGTTATTTTCTGTGACCATTAGCATAATCACACTTGCTGTATAACATGAGATTGACCCATTTTCTTTTGGTAAAATCTTTTAATATTCAAAACCTCTGAGTTGTCTCATAGTATCTAATTCACCAACCTCTGCTATCCCTTGTCGTTAAAGCGAGGGTTCCAAGTTAAAATTTTTTTAAGTTACCTCTTAAGCCTGGTGGCCTTATTGAAAATGCCTAATCCACTGTCAGCTTCACACACATAGAATTAATCTTCATTTACGTTTTCATGTATCCTAAAGTTTCCTGTTGGAAAGCCATTGAATCCTCTTTCTCAGCTACAGTATTAAATCTGTTACTAAAAATATGTCTATTATAAAGTCAGATTGTTCTGAACAAAGGCAAGAACAAGAATATAATGCTCACTATGATGGAATGGGTACAAACCACTTCTGTAATCTTTGTTATCTTAAGGTATTTTTACTTCCCCCAGGTCTAAAAAAGAAACCAAAATGGCATGTGCTGTCAGAGTGCTTGAGCAGGAACTGAATATGAAAGTCTTCATTTACTAAGTTACTAAGAGTTTAGAAACCATGAAAGGTTGGATATCTTTGAAGTATTTTCCTACCTGTGTTTCCAATAAAGTGTAAATAACGCTAGGTAGAATTTTTTAGGAATTGCCATTTTTAAAAAATAGAGTAGTTTTCAGACTCAGAAAAAAATAATAGGGAAATAAATACCTTGCTTTGATCCAAAAACGATTCAGATTGCTTCCTGATCATCAAATGAATTATTTTTGCTTAGAATGAAAACAGAAAGCACATTACCTATCCCCCATACATCCCAACTGGTTTGATTGGTCTTCATTACTATTACCTTTCTGCAATGGAATGATGTGTAACTGGATGAACAACTATGATGATGTGATCAGGTCTGAAAAACCAATATTTTCAATCAGGCATGGAGGTTCAGTATTTCCTTATATCCTCTTCAGTCCAAATTAAAGAAATTTTTCTCTCTCTCCTATGTGTATGATAATAAACACTATTTTAACATATTAACTTTCTATTTATCTTGAATATCAATAGGCTAATCAGTCATAAAATTTTAACTTCTAGGTTACTATAGGACTGTTTTATTGCATTTTATGTAATATAATTTAACAGTTTACTTGTCTATCTTCCTTAAATGAGGAGCTTCTCGGGGATAAGAATGTATGCGGAGGACGGCTGGCAAAGCTCAGTGGTTGAGCATCAACCTATGAGCCAGGAGGTCATGATTCAATTCTCTGTCAGTGCACATGCCCAGGTTTCGGGCTCAATCCCCACTTTGGGGCATGCAGGAGGCAGCCCACCAATGATTCTCTGTCATAAATGATGTTTCCATCTCCCTCTCCCTTCCACCCTGAAATTAATTTATATATATAATAGAGGCTTGATGCACAACATTTGTGCATGTGGCTCAGCCCTCACAGCCCCTCACAGCCCCTCACAGCCTTGGCTGGCTCTCACAGTCCCATCTTCATCTGGAAGGTCATCCAGAGGTCGTTTGGCTATTGGTCTAATTAGCATATTAGCTCTTTATTATATAGGACATAAATGGTTGTAACTGCAACTGCATTATTTTCTTCAAAAACAAAAGAAATTGTGCTTGTTAGCACACATTATTTAAAAGAGCATACATTATTTGCTATTATATTGTTTGCTGTTTTAACTCTGTTAAATTGTATGTTATCATATGATGGTATTAAGGGAATCACTTTCAAATGTTGGACTTTCTGTAATTATTGGTATCTTAAGGATATCTTCATTGATATCTAAATATTTCACCATATTCCTTTTTCTCACTTGAGGATAGCAACTGAGGTATGTGCCCTTGATTGGAGTCGAATCCAGGACCCTTCAGTCTGCAGGCCAATGCTCTATCCACTGGGCCAAACCAGCTAGGGTTTATCTCTTATATTCTGAGGAAGCACACTAAGTGATATATTCTTTTATAGCTTATAAAATGTAATAGATATTAAATTTATATCAGCCCATATTCCATGAAGGATACAAACAGGAACCTTACAAATCAATCTATATTAGTTAATAGTTTTCTTCTGTAAACTATTACTTACCTTGGTTGTTAAGCATAAGTAAAACACCATTGAAATAATTCAGAAGTATTAATATATCACTGAAGATTTGTATAAATCAATTTATAGATTAACATTCAGCATTTTTATTTCCATGAAGAAGCCATTAACAATAAGCTTATTTAAACCTCAGTCATTATATCACTTGTTCTTCTCACTGTTATGTCTGACCCAAGCTGGAAATGAAAATACTGATTTAATTTTTACCTCTATCAGTCTCTGGACACCTATTTACCACCCCAAATGACTGTGGATTTTAATTCCATAGTTAAAATGTGGCCTCAAGAAAATTTCCAAAGCAGTGTTATTTATAAAAATGAGACACACCTTTTTTTGTGCTTTCCCAAGTAAAATAAAAAAGAAAAACAGAAAGCAAAAATTATATATATATATATACATATATATGTATATATATATACACACACACACACATATATATATATATATCCCTAATATGCAAATAGACTGACCAGTGGAACAACTGAATAACCAAACAACCGGTTGTTATGATGCACTGAACACCAGGGGCATGCACAGAACATGGCAGGCATCAGCCATGGCAGGATGGTGGAGCAGATGAGCAGGAGTGACAGACCAAGGCGGAGTGGTGGTTGCTGTCATTGGGACAAGTCTCTGGTGGTTACTGAAAATTCTTTGCTCCCATGAGCCGCAGTCCCGCCAAGCACTCACACTTGTTGCCCGTGCCTTGCACTGGCCCCAATCTCTCCTCAGGGATTCTCCAACTCCCCTTGCTCCTGAGGGGCAATCGGAGCCAGCAGCTGCCTCTCACACCCACTGCTGGCGCTGGCCTCCGTCGCACCTGCAGCTGGCACTGGACCCAATTGCTCTAGCTGTGAATGCATGGGAGTGGGGTTGCTGGTAGACAGGGGCCCAGCAGCCATGATGGGAGGGGCCAGGAAGGGGTGCAGAGGATGGGCCAAGACCCACCTGTGCGCCCATTGCAGCCTTACGGCCCACAGTTCCTTTAAAGGTGCACGGATTTGTGCACTGGGTCCCTGGTTATTAAATAAAATAGAAAAATGGAAAGAGACGCATTCTCTAAAATATCAGTTTGGTGTAAAACTTTGTAAAGGTGATGATTTGCTGTTACACTCAAAGTTTCTTTATTCCAGTTTGATAATTTTTAATGAAATAGTGGAGGCAAACGTAGTGACTACCAATGTGGGCTGGGGTGATGGTGGCTGATATTAAAGTGCATAGATGGAGATGAGCTAGTATTTTAGATTGATTATAGTTCAGAGAAAGAAAGAAAACTGGTTCATTATTTTCAACAGAGTAACTATAATTTTCATATGTGCTACTTTCCCAAATACAGAGCTTTATTCTTCTTTGTATCCATAGAACTTCTTCTTATTAACAATTATTAATAAATGATGGTTCAATTGAATGATGTTGTTTTATTAGCAACTCTTGGGAATGATAAGGTTTTGTAGCTTGGATCTAGTTCCTATTATATTAAGAAATTAATGCTCTAAAAGTATGCAGCTTTAAAAAATAGGTATTTCTTCATAATATGCTTATTTTAAATAATAAAAGTATAATTTTAGTTTCTGTGAATAATGTAGCTCTTTGAGCATTTAATATTTTCAAATTTAACACAACTTTTATTCAGCTGCTTTGATAAGGATAAGATTAAGTAAATTTATAAGCTGAAAATTATACACAAACATATGAGTGCACATGAAGTTTGGAGCTCTTTAACAAGTCTATTCTAAAATTGTTATATTCTAAGACCATATAAGAAAAATCATTTGTTTTACAAGGATGCTTCCGGCAAACTGTGACTTATGCCATCACTCCCAACAGCCTGGTTTAGGATAGAGTTGGACTCACAAACACATAATTAAATGCTTTGTCAAATAATAAAACACCTTGATTCCAAGGGCAGACTTAGTCACCAAGATTAAAACATGAAAAACAACAAAAGGGGTCTTAAATTCAATCTTAAAATTCACAAAGGGTCACTTCCACCAGAAATATTTATAAGTGAAGGTTTGACTTTCTGCTTTTCTGTATTACTATCTTTTGCACCAGTTGTGTTATGAAATATGACCACGTCAGCTCTAAAGGAGAAGATCATCCCATCCAATCAAGCAAAATAAAACAACATGAAAAGTCCTTACTCTGAGGGGTGGACAATTGTTCTCCAACTGTCCGATGGCTATGTTTCAAGAATTCCTTTGATTAAAGATATCTTAGTCGAAAAGATGGATTATCTCTTTTAAAAAAATATTAAAAGTTCAATAGCATTTTGCTGAAATCACATACAGAAACATATGAATTTGAAAATGAAAAAACAGCAGCTTGAAGGATTCATTATTTGGAAGCAAATTACCCTCTTGAAAATAGTAACCTTACTGTGTAAGTGTGTATTAAACTATAAAATGCAGTGTTTCCTTTGTAATTCCTGCAGTGTCTTTCCAGGTATATGCAGCTAAAATGATTTTGACAGAATATTCAAGAATATGGAAAGTATGGCTTGTAACAGGACTATTTTTTAAGAGAGCATATTATACTTAAACAACATGCCTCAACTTCTCAGTGAGTTTAAAAACTGACATTTTGACCCTCTTATGTATTCAGTAAATGTAATTTGAAAAATTACATGAAATATGATTTCTCATCACTAAAAAATATTGCGTTATAAAATAAGAAGATATTGGGTAACTAAATGATTGTCTAGCTACTTTTATTCTTGCTTAATACTAAACAAAGTAGCCAAAAGCAATGAGTTCATTCTCATTATCCATGAGCAGAAAAAAAATTAAGAATAGCACACCAAAAACAAAACAAAACAAAACAAAACACACAAACAAACAAAAGAGAACACCTACATTAAAATGAGTTATGGGATAAAGATATGAGAGAGGTTGTGTTCTCCTGACATTACTTTGCCAAAGTATTTGGTAAAAATAAATGTTTTTACATGGCCAAATATTATTTTAGAACAGTTAAAGGTAGATCTGTAAAAGAAAACATCACTTTGAAGAAGAAGATATTTCAGTTGTGTTTCTTCATATGAGTATCAAAGATGGAATTACCATTTCTATAGCACTGGTTGCTAATTGAGCCCATAGGAACATCAGCTTTGGTTATTCTAAATGAGGCATCTGATAGTGAATTTTTACATGTCCAATTAAAACATCACACATTTTAAAATATAACTTAATATTTGCAGAATGAACCAAAAACCAAGAAATAACTATTTGACATTTGGTTGTACTTAAATTATAACAAAAAAGACAGTCTGGACAACTATTCCAGTATCTTATACCCTGTATCCATTTATTGAGGGGAAAATTAACAGACATACCTCAATATATTAAATTTATAAATCCTGAATTAACCATATTTTTTTAGTCTTTTATATTTTCTTAAAGTTAAGTGTAAGGCTCAGTAACATGACCCTTAGACCAGAGAAGTTGCTAGTAAAAAATGTACTCACAAATTCTATTGTGACAAAACGTCTTACTCTGTAGAAACTTATGTAGATTGTAACTTGATAAATTCTGTGAGCAAAAGCAGTAAGGAAATAAAGTGTTGGCAGTCATGTTTTAATGAAGAATATATAAATTTTTCTGTGGTTCTGAAAGGTTGAGGGTGTGGGAATAGCCTATCTAACAAAAGAGAAACATGCAAATTGACCGTACCTACAATATGCCCACAAGCCAATCAGGAGAGAGTATGCAAATCAACCCAAACAAGATGGTGGTTAATTTGCATACCCAGGCACAGAACAAAGACTGAAGACAGCATAGAAGAAAGCCAAGTGCTGCAGAAGGGAGTGAAGCTGTGGAGAAGCAAGTAAGTGGGGTGGGGGAGAAGGAAGGGAAGCAAGCAGGGCAGTGGAGACCACCATAGGAAGCCCTATTGAAGGAATCTTTCTTCAATGGGCCTCTAGTAGAGTAGTACATTTCTAAAGTCAAGTTCACTTCCAAAATGGTTCTGAGAAGATGGCTTAGTCCCGTGGTCAGCAAACTCATTAGTCAACAGAGCCAAATATCAACAGTACAACAATTGAAATTTCTTTTGAAAGCCAAAAACTGACTTCTGTGCATGGGTCACGAAGTTTCAATTGCACTGTCCATGTGCCCACACATGGTATGTGTGAAAGAGCCACACTCAAGGGTCCAAAGAGTCACATGTGGCTCTTGAGCTGCAGTTTGCCAACCACTGTTTTAGTCTATTGTTTCACAACTTGTCTGAATGCAAGAATCACCTAGCACTCTTATAAAAAAATACAGATCCTGCCTGGCCAGTGTGGCTCAGTGGTTGAGCATTGATCTATGAACCAGGAGGTCATGGTTTGATTCCCCATCAGGGCACATTTCTGGGTTCTGGGCTTGATTCCCAGTGTGGGATGTGCAGGAGGCAGCCAAGCAATGATTCTTTCTCATCATTGATGTTTCTATTTCTCTTTCCCTCATCTTTCCTTTCTGAAATCAATAAAAATATATTTAAAAAAACACAGATTCCCAATGATGTCCCCTGCGCTAATTGTAATCCAATAGGGCTAGTGATACCATAATCTGTGCTTTTAATAAGACTCCAAGTTAGTTTTATAAACAGGAGCTAGGGTTCAGGAAACCCTTCTTAATCTCTTTAATTGTTTAACCTTGCACTTGACCAACATGCCTGAAAACTAATAATTTGGTAAAGGTGGAAAAGGGCATAGAGAGGATAAATGGTCCTGAAAAATTGTAATTAATAAATCAAATGTTTAAAATAAAACTTTTGTCAAAGGATCAAACAAAAAGACAACACATTACTATTTTTGATTCAGGGATATACTTTTGAAAACATGACCTATCCAATCATGAAATTTTCCATATATAAATCTTCACATAAGAAATATCTTTCAAAATTATTATTAAGGAAAATTAGTTTGCCTAAATAATTGCTATACTTTTTCCATATAAATACTGAAAAAAGGTATATAACCAAACATATTTCTTCCTATTTTTAATTGGCAGTCATGAATTTTACATCCAAATTTAAAGCTCACAGTTGAAATCTCAAATGAAGTTAACTATGCTAGTCTTAACGTTATACAAAAATATGCATCCAACATAAACCCACACAGTTATACCCACATTCACACATTCTGGCTTCTATTTTTATTCTTCTTACATATTAAAAATAATCATTATTCTTATCTTCTATATTTTATTAAGATTTTAAAATAATTCAAGTATTCTTTTGCAATGAAGAAGGATTTTCCATTCTACTAATATTGTAGTAGTACTAACAATAATTTATTCAATATTTACACTTAAGCTCAATTATCAGGTGAGACAGCTATAATCATTTCTGTATTTACTAATGAAAAAATGGAAGTTTAGAGGGGTTAAATAACTGATCCACAGTGTCACTGCTAGTAAATGTCAGATGAGGGTTTTAAAGCTTGGTCCTAGGTCATATTTTAATCTCATATACTAACCACTAACCACTATGGTGTGTTGTAAATGTCAAACACTGTGATATTAAAGAAGTAGTAAATTCTATCACTTTTGACAGTATGATTATTTGAAATCATAAGCAAAGAATTGTGATATATCAGTCTTCTTTAAATTTAAATTCCTTATTGTTTAATGTATTACATAAGTCTTTTTCCCACATTGACCTCTCCCCAGCTGCCCCCAACTCCCAGCACATGCCCTTACTCTCCCACAACCCCCCACCCCATCTGTGTCCATTGGTTCTGCTCATATGCATGCATACAAGTCCTTTGGTTGACCTCTTACCTCCTTACCCTCCACCCCTAACCTTCCTCATAGGTTGGGCAGTCTATTTTATGCTTCTATGACTCTGGTTCTATTTTTGTTCATCAGATTATATTGCTCATTATATTCCACAAATGAGTGAGACCATGTGATATTTATCTTTCTCTGACTGGCTTATTTCACTTAGCATAATGCTCTCCACACAGAAGGCTAAGAGACATATGTAAACCTGCTCAAAGTCATTAATCATCCGAGAGATGCAAATCAAAACAACAATGAGGTACCATCTCACACCTGTCAGAATGACTGTCATGAACAAATGGCAAGTGCTGGCAAGGTGCGGAGAGAAAGGAACCCTCTAATACTGCTTGTGGGAATGCAGACTGGTGCAGCCACTATGGAAAACAACATGGTGTTTCCTCAAAAAATTAAAAATGGGTTTCCCATTTGATCCAGTAACATCACTTCTAGGACTATATAAAAAAAAAAAAACATAAACACCAATCAGAAAGGATATATGCACCCCTGTGTTCTATAGAGGCACAATTTACCATAAATAAGATTTAATAACAGCAGATGAGTTCATTAGAAAACTGTGGTACGTCTAGATAATGGAATACTATGCTGCTATAGAAAGGAAGGAATTCTTACCATTTGCAACAGCATGGATGAAACTGAAGAGCATTATGGTAAGAGATATATCAGTCTTCATGTTCCATCTTCAGTAGTCGATATCTAACTCTTACAAACATAGCTAATACTCATTCCACTGGAGACCATGACTTCTTCTTTTTACTTGATACCAGAACAATTCAGGAGCTCAATTTACAGTTGTGAGAAAGGAAATTGCCCCCTCCTCAATCAACTTAAAAAAACAAAGAAACAACGACCAATTAATAACAACAACAAAAATTACTCTCCTATTATTTAATCATTCTAGAGTAAAATGCAATATCCCTGGTCTGCTTAACTATTGAGTTACCTCAACACTAACCAACTCATACTGTGTTAGACTCCAAGGGCAGACAGCTGAAAGAGAAGTTACCACATATTTACAGTGAGTGTCCTTACCTGATTCTCCTCAATTCAAACACTTAATTCTAAGCTGCCATGCCCAGAGCACACTCTGTTATATCTGCCTTAACATAAAGTTAGTTTCCTGCTATAGTCTCCTTTGAAAAAGTGAATCTGAGAAGGGCAAGTAGAAGGTGACCATCTACATGTCCTGTGAGTGGTAAGCTAGACTGTGGATTCTTGGAATACTGCCATGACGACAGGTGGTCCTCTACATTGCTATTCAGGGATCATATTTCTAAGTGCTGAGAAAGCTCAGCCATAGATGACATAACATAAATGGCTACATATTTAAGGAATTAGTTTAAGTCAAGTATCCATCAATTCTGTTTTCCAGCATTTGTTCTCTGGAGTTAGAAACTGAGGTTTCAGATGCTCTAGTCTATCAAGGCATGTCATATTAGGCCTCAAAGCTTTGTATGGAATTTTGTAAAAAACCTATTTCTCATTTCCATAGGGAAGTGAAGGCTTTTCTTATAAATATGAGCCATAAAGCCTGGCAATTTATACCAGTTTTCTTAAGTTACTTATTAGCAAAAGTGCAACAACAGAAACCAGTTTTAACCTTCCTTGCATTACAAATGTAGTCTGAAAATGCACTTCCTTGTTTTACACATACAATTTGATAGACAAAGTTAAGCATCTTCTTTAACAGTTACTTCTTTTGTTATAAAAGTGAATCAAGGTTATGCAAGTTCCACAAATGCCCACTTTGCACAAGCCAGAAATCACTATCATCCTATCAATCACTATCAAGTCATGCTGTTTTATTAGCTTTTACATCTAATCAATCATAAATTTGACTGCTTGAACTTCCTAACAATTTCTCAAACCCATCCTTTTCTCTCCATCACCAGTGACATGGCCATTGTTCAGGCTCTACCATCATCCCCAGTCCAATTAATTATTGTCTCCCGAGTCTAGCTCTTTCTGTCCATTCTGCATCTGACTGTCATGGTGTTACTTCTAAGAGCCAAGCCTAATCATGTCTCTCCCTAATTAGAGTCATTTAAGACACCTAACAGACTAAAAAGGATAAATTCTAACTGCTTAGCCTGTCACAGGAAACTCTTTAAATTCTGGCATCTGCATACCCTTCCAGTCCAACCTCTCGTCACTCACCTCACTCCTTCATCCCATGGATTAGCAATACACTTCCCACTTAGTAGACAATCAGTATTTGTTAGACCAGTAATTGAATTGTTTAAAGACACCAATGCAGAGAAAAGTTAAGTGACTTGCTCACTATTGATGCAAGCTGTGTCACTGCCAAATATTGTTTTACAACTTGCTACATCCATCAACTAGTAAAAGAGGTATGCAATTATATTGCTCTTCACATGCATCCATTAGCTCACATTTTAAAGAGACAAGTGTTGGTCCTGAGTAAAATTTCTTCCTCTCATCAATAAGGCAGATGATAAAAATTAGATTAAAGTGTGTTCAGGGAGGAAAAACCAAGATGGCGGCATAGGTAAACACCTATTGGGCTGCCTTGTGCAACAATTCCAAAACTACAACATATCAGCAAGACAATCATCATCCAGAATCACGGGAAAGCTGGCTGAGTGAAAATTCCACAAATAAAAGTAAAGGTGGGACACTGAGACTCAGAAGAGTAGCAGAACACAGCCTCAAAGATACGTGTGGAGCCAGAGGTTTGGAGCCGTAGGCTCATGCAGGCTGTAGGGCTGGGAACAGCAATCCCGGCTGGATTTCTCCAACGGGGAGGGCAGAGACATCCCACTGCACAGATTCTCCAGTGCCAGGCGAGGTTCGAGGTCCAGGATACGCACCTTAAAAGCCGGGCACGGCAGAGGTCTCCTAGTCTGAGAAGAGTCCATGTAGCTTGGAACAGCACTTTGCACATAAAGTGCACGACAGCACAGACATGTGACTTGCTCCCTGGCAACTTGCTCCCTGGTTCGGGAGACCACCAGACTGCTTTGTTTTAAAAACCTGGGCGAGATTTTGGGTGTGCAGACTCATTTGGGGAGAGGCAGAGTTGTCTGGCAAGGGGTAGAGAGCAGCAGCGGCTTTCTTTTGGAATTGCCTGCAGCCATTATCACCCAACACAGAGACCTGCACTCTGCATAGGACGTAGCTGACGCTGACGCTGCCTGCTCAGCTCAGAGACTCCACCCATCCAACCTGAACACAGTTTCCCTGCACAGCCAATTGGCCTGGAGGTCAAACCCTCCTAGGGCTAACAACAGCAAGCTGGGCTTAAATTCAAAAATACTGTACAACCCATAAAGGATTGCAGTAAGAGTATCCACCTCAGGTAACTGGGGAGGCTGAGCCACTGTCCCTTAGAGGACATCTACCACATAAAGCAGCCAGCATGCAGAGACATGGAAATAAATCAGGTGTGAAAGAAATGGAGGAAAAAGATGACTAGACATAGAGTTCAAAACCACAGTTATAAGGCTTTTCAAGAGGCTCCTAGAAAAGGCCGATGAACTTAATGAGGACTATGAGGAAATGAACAAGACCAACGAGGAAATGAATAAGACTTACAAGGAAATGAATGAGACCTACAAGGAAAAAAGACCTACGAGGATATGAACAAGACCCTCACGGATATGAAAAAGGACCAACTAGAAATCAAGCATACACTGACTGAAATAAAAAATATTATACAAAGCCCTAAAAGCAGTCCAGAGGGCTGCAAGAACCAAGTCAAAGATCTGAAATACAAAGAAGCAAAATCCACTCAGCTGCAAAAGCAAGAAACAAAAAGAATCCAGATAATTGAAGACAGTGTAAGGGGCCTCTGGGACAACCTCAAGTATGCCAACATCCGAATTATGGGGGTGCAGAAAAAGAGAGAGAGCAAGGTAATGAAAACCTACTTGAAGAAATAGTGACTGAAAACTTCCCCCACCTGGTGAAAGAAATAGACTTAAAAGCCCAAGAAGTACACAGAATCCCAAAATATAGGAATCTAAAGAGGACCACACCAAGACACATCAGAATTAAAATGCCAAGAGCAAAAGACAAAGAGAGAATATTAAAAGCAGCAAGAGAGAAACAGTTAGTTACCTATAAGGGAGCACCCATACGATTGTCAGCAGATTACTGAACATAAACTATGCAGGCCAGACGGGAGTGGCAAGAAATATTCAAAGTGATGAATAGCAAGAATCTACAACCAAGATTACTCTATCCAGCAAAGCTATCATTCAGAATTGAAGGTCAGATAAAGTGCTTCGCAGATAAGAAAAGTTAAAGGAGTTCATCACCACCAAACCAATATTATATGAAATGCTGAAAGATATTCTTTAAGAAGAGGAAGAAGAAAAAGGTAAAAATATAAATTATGAACAGCAAATACACATCTATCAACAAATGAATCTAAAAAACAAGTGAATTAATAAGCTGATGAACAGGATAAACTGGTGAATATAACAGAATCATGGGCATAGAGAGGGAATGGACTGACAATTCTTGGGAAGAAAAGAGGTGTGGGAAGTGCAGCAAGAGACTGGACAAAAATCTTGCAACAATGGGAGAGGACAGTGGGGAGGGGGAGGTGAGGGCTGAGAGTGGGATGGGTACAGGGTGGAAGGGAGCTGTAGGGGGATAAAAAGGGGGGAACAATGTAATTAATAAACTTAACAATAAAGATAAAAAAATAAAGTGTGGTCGGTCTCTGAATCACGTTCAGAAGTTGCTCCAGTGTTCACATTCTCTATTAAATACTTTCCTCAATGTGGTACTTCACTCTATAAGCACATCTCTTCAAATATGTGCTGTGAGCTGCTTTGCATATACTTCCCCTATGGGCTATTTCAGAGAAAGTGCCGGATTTAAAGTGAGTTGCTGGAGGAATGTGTGGACTCCAAGCAACTGTGTGCTACTTTGCCATGATCCCTTATGTCTTTCCAATTTGCAATTCTATAAGTCAGAACATAAACATAATTTTAAAATAATTTTATTCATATGTTCTCTCATAGGAAATTTCACTGTGCTTAATGCACTTAATAAATCAAACAAAAGCAGAATGTGATATAAATAGACATAAAAGGCTTTCCCTGGATAAAATTTATGTTCACAAATGAGCCAGGATACTTGACCATTGGGAAAGCAACCAGAATGTCTGTAGGGGGAGAAAAGGTAATACACAAACAATTGCATTTGGTTCATTGCTAAAATGATTCCTGTCTGTTCCCCCTGACATACTGATACAACTAGTTAGCCTATCATGTTATGTTTCATTTACTCTAAATCTTAATACTTTTTAATGTTAACCTTTGACAAGGATCATCATAGAGTGATAATATTTCAGGCTCATGTAACTTCAAAATAGTGAATTATGATTCTTTCTGCATGAACACTTTAAAGCACCAATTGCGTTTCCTCTGTTCTTGCCAGCATCCCCAATATTTCAGACATGTACAGTAAATGAAATATGATTCCTGCCCTTTGTATTCAGTGCCAATATGTGTATGCAACTTAGCCTTGTACTATTCTCTCAATCTTCTCTTCAGCCTTGAAATCTACAATTCTGGTTTTGTAAAAGTCAAAGATATGGCCAATTATTTCAATAAATGTTGTGAGAACCCTTAAGATTATCACTTTCAATTAATTTTATTAAAAATATATACTGTGTACCACTTATGACAAAAAATCTCTATGGACAAAAGAATAATTTTCTGTAATCATAGGGAAGATTCAACCAATTTTTCTCTGCCACATCATTAAATTGTATGGTCATCTTAATAAATTACTGGGTAGACAATAATGATAATGGGGAAAAAGGAAATACAAAGATTTTCATTTCTCTGATACACTTTTAAAGTTAAGATTTTGCTATTTTGGTTGTATTTAGGATTACAAACTCTAGTACTGGTTTAAATACAAACTAGTTCTCAAAAAGCTACCTAATTTCCACTAACCTTCAATTCCCAAATCTAGAAATTAAAAGTATTGGATTGAACCATTCAATCACTGTTTCCTAAACTCTCTTCTACTTTCAGCACTCTGCAATTTCATTATTCTTCTTATACATTATAATTTTTAAACCCCACTGTGCTAATTTTCATGCATGTCTGAAGTGTCCAATTTATTTTATTTATGGTTCAGTGTTAGAAGGAATATTTTCTTTACATGAATGTTGAGGAAGCATAACATTTTCTTGTTACTCAAGAAAGAAGCAAACTCCAGGCAGGTGAGATACATTATAAGACCTCTTACAATTATTGTAACTAATTTGTCTGGATCACATTGTGAAAATGGAGGGCCTGAGTATTTTATTTCTGATTGGTTAAACAGCTTTTCTAGAATAATTTTTTTATTGACCTTTTAAGACAATAAAAAATGTTGAGAGATTTATAATGGCTATATCTTTATGTAGGATTCATTACTAAAAGACTCAATGTTTTAAAAATATGATCTAAGTAATCTTCATGTATGGAGTAGAAATATTTTTTATGTATGAATATGATGGAGCTAAGCACCAAAAATGTTCCCTGATTCTCTGCTTAAGAATATCAATGGACCCCAACTGCTCTCAACTGCATAGTAAAGAAAATATTGTGAGTAGGAACTATCTCGATACCTGCCTAACCCATATCTTTTTTCTTGAGAAGTTCCTCCAATGTCACTTAGCAGTCATTTTTGTACTTTGCTCTTGCCCTTGGTTGATTGGACCAAGAATGAAAGCCCTCCATTAACATCGTCAATCCATTGGCTAAGTGCTCACAATCAATATTCCCAAGACTGGGTCAAGAGACACTGACCATTTGGTCAGTGGCACTCCTGCTGGAAGGTCATGTAACCTAAAAATGGGTGCCAGCCTGGCTGCTGTTGCTCAGTGGTTAAGCAATGACCTATGAACCAGGTAGTCACAGTTCCATTCCTGGTCAGGGGATATACCTGGGTTGTGGGCTCCATCCTGGGTGTGGAATGTGCAAGAGGCAGCTTATCAATGATTCTATCTCATCATTGATGTTTCTATCTTTCTCTCCTTTCTTATTTTCTGAAATCAATAAAATATTTTTTAAAGTGAATACCAGGTGCATTTCAAAGTATCAAGAGATAAAGAAGAGAGGAAAGGAGAGACAAAGAGAGCTATATTACTACCCTTAGGTTATGATAAGAAAATCTACATCTCCAATAAATTCTTCTTAACTAAATTTAATTTGAGTTGATTTTTATTCAATGAAACAAATCCTTCCCTAAGACCCACTGACTTTAATTCATTCCATGATTCTCTTTCTAAACCCTCTTTTACTGGACCAATGTGGTACCTAGTTATTCCTAGAAACATTTTCAAGATCAGATAAGGCAATTAATAGGTATAAGACAGTTATCAAATTACATAAATGTTAGCTCTGATCAATTACATTTAATAAAGTATGATCTTTCTTTCTAAAAATAGCACTGTCCTTCCAAGTCAACTTTAAGAAATAAACTGTCTAGAGAGTGACTCTATATAGATCCTTGATTTTCCCTGGCACCACTAACTGTGACAAGAGAGAATCTATTATGAAAAAGTGATGGAAATTAAACCTTATTCATAAGAGTTTTTGTTATTTCAAGTTACTTTCTAAGCCCATAAAAGCACCAAACTACTTTAAAACACTTTTTATTTTATAAATTTTAGTAAATTAGCATGGGAAATGGTTTAGCATGTAAAAAATTTGAAAAAAAGTATGAGAATTTTACTTCTGACTTCAACAATTGATCCCCTATTCTAAATTCGTTTTCTGGGCACATCCCTCTGGTTATATGGGTACATATGGGTATATAACATCCACTAGAAAATCAGAACCATTATAAATGACACAGACAAGAATTTTATAATGGGGGTTTGACCTTACGCAAATGTGGGAGCTGATGATACAACCTTTGCAAGACCATTGCTTCTGATCTGGTGCGAGGCCTGAAGATGGCAAGAAGGAAAGAAAGATGGTCCTGAATTGAAGAGAGCAAGGATATAGTGGAACTAAAGTCAGTTGCTCACAGCCTCCAGTTTCGATGATGTGGGTGTCCTGCAAGAGGAGCTGGGTCAGTAGTTAGAGCAGATGAAGATCTGGCAGGAACTGCAGGCCACCACAGCCCCTCACCTACAGGTGAGCCAGCAAAGAATAGAACATGCAACAGTTGCCAGCAGAGCACAGAGCCCTGAACTACCTTCCAAGCACAAAAGAACAAAGCTTTGTGGGTTGTATGGTTCACTTTTATTTAAGATAAATCTACTTGTCTCCTACTGTTGGAGCTGTTTCCTGGAGGAAACAGTTTCTTAATGTTTGAAAAGTCATGAACCCACATGAGAATGTGGGATATGCACTTTCTTCTAAAAAATAGAAATAAATATGCATTGATATACAATACCCCTGCCTTTCCTTCACTTCCACATACCAAATCTTATGTAGAATGTCTACTGCCTCTCACACTAACCTGAAAGTAGGTAGGAAAGGATTTCCAAGGAAGTTATTTCCAGTGTAGCTAAATTAACATAATGCAAATTCACCCCACTGTGGTTGTTGCTTGCTGACATCCTCTTATCAATGAGTTACAAAGCCCAAATTTTAACTTATTTTTTCAAGCAATTTTCATTGTTGAAACAAGAAAAATTATAACACGGCCATGTTTTAAGTTTTCATTTTTCTCACCAGGAACCTATGCTAATAGGTAAATAATTAATATTAACAGTTCATGTTAATTATATCTGAATTGAATTGCATTTAATATAGTTAGGTAATTTGCAACCCAGAACCTGGTACTTAATCTGATTCCTTCATTTTATTCATGTCAATGTCCCTTGATCATCAGGTTGAGCACATATTTATTTCTCATTTCCTTTCACTTCCCAACTCTTTCTGGAGTAATTGCCAATGATGTACGACACAGTACAACTCATCCTTAGTTTCCCATGGCTCTTTAAATTGTTCAAATTGTAAAGAGAGGGTGTCTGATGACAAATAGCTTGAACTTTTAACATATTTATCCAAATAAAAACTGTGTTACTGGAGTTGTTGTATTGATTTGTTTGAAGACATAAACACAGCACTTAATTTGTTTTACACTTTGGCTACTTGCAAAGCTTTGTTGGTTGTATGCGTTCATTTTTGTTTAAGATAAATTGATTTATCTCCTACATTGGAATTCTGTCTTCTCCAAAACACTTTCTTAATGTTTGAAAAGTCCTGAATCCACATGAGAATGTATGATATATAGTTTCCTCTCAAAAAATACAAATATATATAATATATATAATGCATGATATATAATTTTAAAGGAGTCAGGGACCCTCAAGACCCACCTATAGATTCTTGGGAATACTCTTAGACCCAAAATTAAGACATCCTACTCTTTTTTAATGACAATGGTTATGAAGAATATTTGAAATATATAGGGCATTAATTTAAATGTATCATATTACATTGAAATTCCCTTGAGATGTAGATGCTTATGTCACATTTCTTATTTTATTTTTTAAATTTAAATTTAATCTTTATTGTTCAGTTTATTAATTACATTGAGCCCCATTTTTTCCCCTTATAGCTCCCCTCCACCTGGTATCCATCCTACCCTCCGCCCTCAATTTCCCCCACTGTCCTCACCGATAGGTGTATGATTTTTGTCCAATCACTTGCTGCACTTCCCAAACCCCTTTTCTCCCCAAGAATTGTCAGTCCATTCCCTCTCTATGCCCATGATTCTGTTATATTCACCAGTTTATCCTGTTCATCAGATTTTTAATTCACTTGATTTTTAAGATTCACTTGTTGATAGATGTGTATTTGTTGTTCATAATTTTTGTTTTTACCTTTTTCTTCTTCCTCTTCTTAAAGAATATCTTTCAGCATTTCATATAATATTGGTCTGGTGGTGATGAACTCCTTTAGCTTTCTCTTATCTGTGAAGCTCTTTATCTGACCTTCAATTCTGAATGATAGCTTTGCTGGGTAGAGTAATCTTGGTTGAAGGTTCTTGCTATGGATCACTTTGAATATTTCTTGCCACTGCCGTCTGGCCTGCATAGTTTCTGTTGAGAAATCTGCTGATAATCATATGGGTGCTCCCTTATAGGTAACTAACTGTTTTTCTCTTGCTGCTTTTAATGTTCTCTCTTTGTCTTTTGCTCTTGGCATTTTAGTTCTGATGTGTCTTGGTGTGGTCCTCTTTGGATTCCTATAGTTTGGGGTTCTGTGCACTTCGTGGACTCCTAAGTCAATTTCTTTCACCAGGTGTGGGAAGTTTTCAGTCACTATTTCTTCAAATAGGTTCTCATTATTTTGCTCTCTCTCTTTTTCTGGCACCCCTATAATTCGGATGTTGGTAGCTTGAGGTTGTCCCAGAGGCCCCTTACACTATCTTCTATCTTCAATTTTTTGGATTCTTCTGGCTTCTTGCTTTTCCGGCTGAGTGGATTTTGCCAATTTGTATTTCAAATCTTTGACTTGGTTCTTGTGGTCCTCTATATTGCTTTTAGGTCTTTGGATAATATTTTCATTTCAGTCAGTGTATGCTTAATTTCTAGTTGGTCCTTTTTCATATCCTCGTAGGTCTCATTCATTTCCTCATAGGTCTTGTTCATTTCCTTGCAGGTCTCATTAAGTTCATTGGCCTTTTCTAGGAGCCTCTTGAAAAACCTTATAACCATGGTTTTGAACTCTATGTCCAATCATTTTTCCCCCTCCATTTCTTTAACACCTGATTTCTTTCCATGTCTCTGCATTGCGGCTGCTTCCCTGAGTTGGTCGATTAGCTTTGTATGGTAGATGTCCTCTAAGGGACAGTGGCTCAGCCTCCCCAGTTACCTGAGGTGGATACTCTTGCTGCAGCCCTTTATGGGTTGCACAGTCTTATTGAAGTTAAGCCTAGATTACTATTGTTGGCACTAGGAGGGTTTGACCTCCAGGCCAATTGGCTGTGAGGGTCAGATGTGCTCAAGTTGGATGGGCAGAGTCTCTGGGCTGAGGAGGCAGTGTCAGCTCTGCCCTATGTGACACCTGGGTCTCTGTGCCTGGTGGTAATGGCTGCAAGCACCTCTGAGAGAAAGCTGCCACTGAGCTCTACCCCCTGCCGGACAATTTAGCCTCTCCCCAAATGAATCTGCATACCCAAAGTCTCACCCAGGGTTGTAAAAACAATGCAGTCCGGTGGTTTCCCAAACTAGAGAGCAAGTCACGAGTCCTCTGTGTGCGCTTGCGTGTTTCTGCTGTTCCCAAGTTTATGCACACTCTCCACAAGCTCGCCCTCTCCACAAGCTCGCCCTCCCCACAAGCTCGCAAACCTTTGCTGCGCCCAATTTTCAGCCTGCTTCCCTCCTGTTTTACCCCGTATGAGTGTTGGTACCCCTGACCTTGCCTTGGAACTGGGTAATCGGTACAGTGGGATGCTTTTGTCTTTGCAGCAGCCCACCCTCTCCTCTCGCTCCCGCACGCACTTGTGCAGGGCTCCAAACCTCTGACTCCACGCGTATCTTCAATGCTGCCCTCCACCGCTCCTCTGAGTCACCATGTCCTATCTTTACTTTTATTTGTGGAATTTTCACTCAGCCACCTTCCTGGTGATTCTGGATGATGTTTGTTCTGTTGTTAAGTTGTGGTTTTGAAATTGCTGTGTGGTGCAGCAAGATAGGTGTTTACCTATGCCGCCATCTTTGTTCCTTTGGCTTATGTCAGATTTTTTAAAGACCATATGGATATCTACACTAAGGAGTTTCTGTAATTTTGAAACTGTTTGGGGGTTTAAAACCTGCATCTCTCCATCCAAACTGTTTATTTTATATTTTTGTTACTGTTCAACCACCCATTACGCTTAGAACCACTGGTGTTCTAACAAAGTGCTTTAAACTTAAGCTATGCATTTTAATACATTTTACATCACCAGATACTAAAGGGATACAGGCATAGACAAAAGTAAGTTTACAGTTATTTATTTATTACTATATTATATATTTCACTATTCCTTATGAAAATGTTTCCAAGTTTTCTATTTCATTCATGGACCTTACAGTTCTTTTCATTCCCATGTGGTGCTAATATCAAGGTGTGTAGACAATCTCCACGAAAAGGAAGATATTTTGGTTTAATAATTAAGCCCCCTTGCATTTAGAAAGTAGGTCCCCAGAATTTAAAAAATGTCCAGTTTTGCATGGGGAATGTTTTTCAGCCTCCACATATCTGTACAGAGTGTACAACATCTAAATCACAAAGTGAGGTTCTGAATTGTAATTTGTTCTGGCATGAAATTATGAGTGTAACATCTGTTTTGCACATGTTTCATTGCTATAATTTTTACCCCAAGGTTTCCAAATGCAAATATTTTAAAATTTCAATCCTTATTCTTAAAGATAAGGGATTTTTAACTCAGTAAAAATGTCATAGTATTAAGGTGAGGAAATCCATGGGTTATTATATCTTATATAATAAAAACCTAATATGCAAATTGACCAAATGCAGAATGACCACTGGAACAACCAGTTGCTATGATGCTCACTGGCCACCAGGGGGCAGGAGATGCCTCCAGCCTGCAGATCCTAGTCCTGTGAAAGCAGGTGTCAGCAGGGGCCCCCGATTGCTCCACTGTGGGAGGCAACCAGTAATGGCAGCAGGGGGCAAGGCTGGCAAGTGGACAGCGCCAGACCAGCCAAAACAGGAGCCAGCAGGGCCCCCAATTGCCCTGTGCGTCACCCCACAGATTGGCCCCGATCACCAGCTAGGCCTAGGGCATGAAATTCATGCCTACCCATGCATGAATTTCATGTACCAGGCCTGAAACTAAAACTGACTTCTCTTTCCTGAGGTGGCAAGGGACCACATGCAGAATTACTCCAATATTACTTTGCCTTGCTGACAGCTGTGGTCTTGCAGCACATGTGGCATTTGTACAGACCAAGGGATGTGGGAACCAGGCCCTCCTGTGTGGTTTGGCTTGGGGGGGATCAGCCAGAACTCTACCTGCCTCATTTGACTCCATCCAGGTGACTCAAACCAGTAAGGAAGAGGGGAAATGATTGAGGGACCAGTATGGATATGATGCATCTGGAAGGTAAAACCCTCACAATAAAGTACTGTAGGTGGAGACAAAATATATAGTACATGCTAAATAATTGATTAATTTTTTTCACATACTTGCCTGTTTGAGATGTCTAGCTAATGAACAGGTTTTTAAATCCCTTGTCTCAGAGAATCTTGAAATCTTTTTCTTTACTCCCTAAGGATATTCAGCTGGGTGATTGGGAGTGGAGGAAAGAAAAGGGTGGTTCTGGGAAGAGAGATTCCCTGGGGTTGGACACTGGATACGAAGAACTGTGTGTGTGTGTGTGTGTGTGTGTGTGTGTGTGTGTGTGTGTGTGTGTTGAGGGTGGGGATGGAGGTGCGGAAGGGAGAGGAAGGGGAGGCAGATGGGTTCCTTGCAAAATCAGAAATCACATACATATGATACCACTATGTGAAAACAGGAACCATCACTCATCAGAGACCAGAAACAAACACACATGTTAAAAAGTTCAAGGATCTTATTTTGACATGGCTGCTCTTCTATGAGTCTGCATTATTGAGATTTTAGAAGCCTTACTTTCTTTTAAAATTAAAAACATACTCACACCCTGGTCAGTGTTTCTCAATGGTTAGGGTGTTGGCCCATACATCCAAGGGTCAAGGGTTTGATTCCAGGTCAGGGGCAGGTACCTGGGTTGCAGGTTCGATCCATGGCCACAAGGTGCATGTGGGAGCAGGAGACAACCAATTACTGTTTCTTTCTCACATCCATGTTTCTCTCTCTCTCTCTCTCTCTCTCTCTCTCTCTCTCTCTCTCTCTCTCTCTCTCTCCCTCTCAAAATCAATGGAAAAATATCCTCAGGTCAGGATTAACAAAAAACACACATATTCACAAAACAAAGACGATAACCTATTTTAGCTCTGTTTTTCATAATGAAGGTAAATAGAAGGTCATTTAGAGCCTCAAACTATCTTTCCCCTAATTACCATATGAATTCATCTCAGCACCATCATAAGGTAACTTTAAACATATATGAACATACTAAAGCATTCCTAAAAGTGCAATCCTTTATGTAAACTAATGCTAGACACAATAAAAGAAACCAAACGTGTTAAAACACAAGGTGAAAATAACAAAGAATTATCAAAGTAACTTTAACATATTCAATATTGTGCATTTGTGCAAATTTATCAAACTTTTAATTTCTCTCTACAGCTATAATTTAAAAGATCTAATTTGGGAGATGTCAATTTTGCAATTGTTCTATTCTTTGAGAAATTCTATCAACTGAAAATATTAATTGAATGACACTAGGTGAGGAATTCACTAATGAAAACAACCGGAAATCCTTCTAAAGCAATACTGTAATTTGGTTGAACTATATCCCTTGCTAAGATACATTCAACATTAATATATAGGAGAGAGGGATAAGTTGTTTTGGGAGTATTTCTTTTACAAAACTATAACTACAGAAAAGGTTAGGAACATAAAGGTTCCTAAATCTGCCTAATTATATATTCACATATAGGCATTTTTAATGAAGAAAGCACAGTAATTGCTACTCTGGAGTAGTAAAGTATACAAACCTATTTATTTTTGTTTGAAACACACACAGCTGTCCCTTTGAGAGCCTTCAGGAAGAGAAGTTATATGACTCACCAGCACAGGAAGTTCCCAGCATTTATGGCTTACACACAATCCTCCCTTCTCTACCCACCCCCATGTTCTTTACACTTAGTAGTGAATGGCTAAATTTGAAAATGCTGTCTTATTACTGAAAAATTACACTACATTCTGTCATCTAAAGACTTCTTTTATATTCAGCAAATTTCTGAAACCCAGAGTGTAAATATGGGTGTAAAAACACTCCATTAGCCAAGTACCTTGTAAGTACCTTTAAAAAATAAACTTTCAAAGACATTGAAGTCATACTTGTTTGGAGCTTAGACCTACTTACTCTTCATCAGCATTTTACTTTTAATTGATTCAGAATTATGCCTCGGAGAGTTAGTAAGATACATGAGAGTATAACTATAAAAAATGAAACAGGTTTTCTCTTCCATAAACAGAAATTTGGCATTCTATTCATTATCTTGCATGGCTAGTAATAATATTTTCACTGTATAATTTTGGGTTGTGGGCAAGGATATGAAGCAAAGGACAGATAACATTTGGGGAGAGGTTAATTGTGTCCATCCCTTGCTATTCCTGCAGATCACTTACTCACTCTGAACCTCAGCCTTCTCAGCTATAGAATGGAGATTATACTGATTGCTTTACATTTGTTGTGAAGACTGAATATTATTACTGGAAAGCACACAGACCAATATCTCAGACATGAGCCCTTGATGATATTGAGTTATCATGATCATTGATAAGAAGTCTGATCACAATTGTGGGACAAATCTGTGCAGCTCCCTCAAATCCCATTAGATTTTTCTGAATATGATTCTTTCACTTCCAAAGGTCACACCTGTGGCACCTCATCTTCAGAGGGCTATCTTTAGGCTGCCAAAGCCTACTTTTCCTCCTGGACACAGAACAAAAAGTACCAGGAGATTTATCTCCTCCATGTGCAGCCCAAGATCACTGACCTTGGGTGGGTACAAATACCCTAGTTTCTAAGGCCCAGGCAATCTGAGGTGTGGACCACATACCTTCAGAGTTTCTTCCTGGGACTGAGACAAATCCACCTCCCTGGAACCACTGGAATTTTACCTACTATTATATCTTCGTTTGGACTCCTCACCTTCCCAGTCCCCACTGTGTGCTTGCTTCTCTTCTGAGTTTTCTTGAGGGCATTTCTTAGTAAACCACTTTTCTATAAATCCTCATCTGAGGTCCTGCTTCTAGGTAACCCCAATCTAAGGTAGTGATGAAGAGGAAGGTAGAGGAGGAGAGGAAGAAGGTAAATGTGATTGTTAATTTCATGTGTCAACTTGACTGGGCCAGTGGTGCCCAGATTATTGGTTAAACATTATTTGTGTATGTTTGTTTGTAAGGGTGTTTCTGAATGAGATTAACATTTGAATCTGTAGACTGAGTTAAGTAGACTGCCCTCCTCAGCGTGGGTGGGCCTCATCTGCTTTGCTGCAGGTCTGAACAGAACTAAAGGCCAAGAAAGAAGGAACTCATTCTCTGCCTTGTGGTCAAGCTGGAACATCAGTCTTCTCTTGCCTTTGTACTTGAATTGGAATTTCTACCATCAGCTCTTCAAATTCTCATGTCTTTGGACTGAAGAGCATGAGACTTCTCAGCCTCCATAACTGCATGAGCCAATTCTTTATTTTATATGCATGAGCACACACATACAAACACACATCTTCCCTATTAGTTCTATTTCTCTAGAGAACCCTGACAAATACAGAGGAGGATTCAGAAGTAAAGGAGTTCATAACATTTTTCACTTTCCCTGAATTAGATTAAAAATGGGGAGTGGGGACAATAAGCTTGACTACAGGGAGTGCTTTTATAGTAGCTGATGAAGCGAGGACCAGCCCTCCTCTCTCCTTCCCCAAGGAATGTGTGTGGGGGGATGAGGGAAGGGGGAGGGCAAAAAATAAATGAATCAAAAGATACATTTCTCCTCTGATGGGTTCCCATGTATACAATACATCCATTTTGCAACATTTCTCTGTATTAGTCTAGAATTATGCTCCTATGAGCTTGCTTAAGGTTGGCTACTTAAGAGTTTACCTGTGGCTCCCCAGTGGTCATTGAATATTTGGTGCATAAATTAGTGGCTGAATAAATCAATAAAATAAACTTCATAGAATCATCGCATCAATGCCATATTTTGAGCATAATATTTTATAACATGTTTCTTTAAGAGAGATTAAAGAATGATAAGGATGAAATGTCCTGATATCTATAAAATATAATGACTTGGAAAAATTAAGAGTTATGGATGTATTGATGAAGCAAATATGGCAAAATGGTAGAAATTATTAAACCCAGATGATATATGGCTGGCTGGCCACTGCACCATTTTTCTACTTTTCTGTGTATTTGAATATTTTAACAAAAGCATACAAATAAGGGGCTACATGAAACACTACACAGAAAACAATTTCCCTCGTTCACAGCACAAGCTTCTCCTCATTCTCTGTGACTACTTTTCCTGATGAAAGGGGCCAGGGTTCTCACTTGGATTTCCTGAAGAAAAGTCAGGTTTGCATGAGACTCCACACTTGGCAATCTCTCCTTCTGAACCCAATAGAAATGCACAGAGATTTCACCAAAATGTGAAAGAGTGTGACTGCTCCCATTTTCTACTCCTGAGAACAGTGTAAGCAGTAGAGGTGGCCAGGTTACATTTCTCCTGGGCAAGTCTGGGAGTAGACACAGAACACTTCACTGGATCTGCTTAGCTAAGCTCCAAGATGACACTTCTCGGTTACATGCTAATCCTGGTGTTTTGTTTGTGGTTAGCAGTATTCTTTACTGTACACATGGGATGTTATTCAAAGAAAGCAGATTGCTTGGGGAAATCTGGAGGATGCTCTCTGCTATATGAGGAATTTTTGCAAACATAAGAAAATGGATAAGGAAGCAGAAAGGAAAGATGAGTTTACCTAACCTCAGCTGCAATGTCTACAACTCTCATTTTGTTGTAAAGAAACATCCTTAGCAGTTGGTGAGTTCTCAAACATGTACTGAGTTTGTTTTCTCTGCCTCCATCCATCCTAGTGCAAGGCTATCACAGGGCAGATAATGACAGAAAGAAAGATGCCAAGAGCAAAAAAGGTACAGGCAGAGAACAGTTTCCCGGAGCAGAGACTCCCCGTGGAGCACAGGTTTCAGAGCCCCAGGGGATGCACAGATACCACCCCCCTGGGGAGAGAAGCCCGTCAGATCCTTAGAGATGCTCAATTTTGTTATTCTCAACTTTTTATATAAATTTGCTGTCTTGGGACTGCTCCAGAGAGGCTGGCTCTATGCCCGCTTGCTTACCAGGTCAAATTAGCAAAACCCAATGCTCCACCAAATTCCTAAGCGTTTATTGAGAAATTCATGGGATCAAAAGTCCCTGGCATGTCAGCTCTGCAGGACAGATATCTGGGGAGCTGGGGAACTCTCCCTGCAGTTGGCTTCTGGTCATCAGTGGTGAGCAAAAACGGCCATAGTCCCTTTGGAGCTTAAAGTTTAGTGATCAGAGAGGCATTAGACACCATTATTAAAAAGAAGTTTTAAATATTTCAAATCCACAGAAGTTTGCAAAAGAGAAAGGGGACCTCAGTCATGTAAACAGGGAAATCTGTCTATTCATCTATCTGATCTCTACCACACACACACACACACACACACACACACACACACACACACACGTATTTTACTATAAATACCCTGAGAACCTTGCTTTCAGCCATAATGTCTTTGGTTGCAAAGAACAGCTGTCCTAATTAATGGTGCTTTAGAGTAAGACTAGATGTCAGGGTAAGAAAGGCAAGATCTCAGACAACCAGCCAGGTGTCCTGCGAACTGAGGAGCCAGGGAAGCTGAGCCTACAGAGCCCCTAAAAACTATGGGAACTAGAAGTACCTCAGCTTTCCAGGGTGGCTCTTTCTACTCTTAACTCTTTGCACCCCAGCAGAAGGACTGCACAGATATCAATTATAATACTGAACATGTTCTATGTATTAGACATTGTTATAAATGCTTTACATTTATTTGTACATAAGAGGAAGACACTAAAGCATAAAAATTTAAGTGACCTCCCAAGGTCACAGAGTCAAGATTTGAACATGGAGTCTCACTCCAGAACCCTCACTTTGAGACATTTACATTCTTATTATTTATTCAACTTTATTCTGTCTTTTTTCATTACCACCTAACTGTCTCATCATCCACTCTGCATATTACACACACTCTTATTTGTCTTCACAACCCGGCCACAGACTTTGCTCTGTGTCTTTATGCTCCTGTTCCAACTAACAACTTACTTGAAATCACTGTATCACAAGTCAAATTTTTCAGAAAGAGAAAACCTAATTGTCTCCATCAACAGTTCTTAAATTAAACCACCTCCTCTTTCTGTAATTTGGCTGCCAGCAAGTCAGATGCCTGCATTAGTTACCTATTTCTGTGTAACAAGTTACACCAAAAATGTAGTGGCATAACTAGCTATTTATTATGCTTATGAATTCTGTGGGTTAAGAATTAGAACAAGGTAGGCCAGGGACCATTTGCCTCTGCCTCACTATGCCTGGGCCTCTTAAGACTGAAGTCTGAGGATTGTAACACCTGAAGACTCAATCACAGATTCGGATTGATGCTGAAAGGACTCAAACAGTCAGGGACAGGGACAACTGCGTCTCCTTGGACATCCCTATGTCTATATATCATCCCAAGTGATGTTTGTAGGATGGTGGCCGCAGGCTAGCTAGATTCCATATTAGAGCTTCTAAAATATGCATCCTAAGGGAAAGAGCTAAGAACTCAGGGTTTGATTTCTTATGACCAAGCCCTGGAACTCAGGAGTCACTTCTTTTTTAGTCTCAGGCTCACCCAGACTCAGGGGAAGGCACCCTGCACCAAAAGTAGGAAAGGGACAGCGACACTGACAGAGTGAAGTAGGAAGCTGCTCATGAAAACATTCATGTATTTGACCATTTCTTCTATATTCTCCCTGGAATTACAATCTGCATCTCCTTTAGAAATGATGCCCAAATGCTAGAACTATGATTATTTCACCAGAAAATTAAATTGTCTGCTCTAACAACTGTATTACTGTCCAAATTTAGCTTTCAGTCCTCTTCCAATGTGGAGCCTTCAGACCAGGAAGCAAAGGGGCTATTTATTTTCAATGTGATATGGGTTTATTTTGAAGGAGAAATTACATGGAGTGTAGATGATTCTGGGTGCTACTCTCTACCCCAACTCCTGACTATGTAGTATCCTTCCAAACCTTCTAGACAAGAATCAGAAAAGATAGCTCCTTCAGTTTGGGACTGAGCAAAAAAGATGCTGTACTCAGATGAATGGGACTCTATTCACCCCTCTTTTAAAATAATTAATTTGCATGTGTTTTACAAATATGATTGCAATATTTCTTCTATTGTTATAGTTCAATTATAAATTCTCTTATAATAAACTAGAGGCCCGGTGCACAAAATTTGTGCACAGGGGGTGGGGGATGTCCCTTAGCCCAGCCTGCACCCTCTCCAATCTGGGACCGCTTGAGGGATGTTCCACTGCCCATTTAGGCCCAGTAGGATCGGGCCTAAACGGGCAGTCGGACATTTTTCTTACAATCCAGTACTACTGGCTCCAAACTGCTCACCTGTCTGCCTCCCTGATTGCCCCTAACTGCTTCTGCCTGCCAGCCTGATCACCCTTTAACCACTAACCTGCCAACCTAATTGATGTCTAACTGCTCCCCTGCCAGCCTGTTTGGCCCCAACTTCCCTCCTCTGCCGGCCTGGTAACCCCTAACTACCCTCCCCTGCAGGCTTGATCACCCCCAACTGCCTTCCCTTGCAGGGCCTGGAACCTCCCAACGGCCCTCCCCTGCTGGCCATCTTGAGTCTACATACAGGCAGGATCTTTGATCGCATAGAGGCAGCCTTCTTGTGTGTTAGAGTGATGGTCAATCTGCAAATTACTCTTTTATTAGATAGGATAGAGGCCTGGTACATGGGTGGGGGCCAGCTGGTTTGCCCTGAAGAGTGTCCCAGATCAGGGTGGGGATTCTCTTGGGATGAGGGGCAGCCTGGGTGAAGGGCCTATGGAGGTTTGCAGGCTGGCCACACCCCCAGTGACCCAAGTGGAGGCCCTGGTACCTGAGATTAATTTATATCTACAATTGAATCTTTGTAGCCTGGAGTGGAGCCAAGCCTTCTGCTCGCTGTGGAGGCAACCATTTCTGTTTGAAATTTTGTAGCCTAAAGTGGAGGCCTACATTGGCAAAGGCAAGCTGAAAGCTTGGCTTCCTCCATTGCCAGAGAAAACCAAGCCTCTGTTCTCTCCAGCTCAGTGGCTACAGCCATTTCTGTACCTTTTATAATTTAAACTTTGTAGCATTGAGTGGAGGCCTAGGCCAGCAATGGCAGGCGGAAAGCTTGGCTTCCTCTGCTGCTGGGGGAACCCAAGCCTTCCTCCTGCTCTCATGGTGGCAGCCATCTTGGTTGGGGTTTATTTGCATAATCTGCTCCTGATTGGCTGGTGGGTGTGGCTGGTGGGTATAGGGAAGGTATAGTTACATTTGCATACTACTCTTTTATTAGATAGGATCATGGTTATGTTCCCTAACCTTCAGTATGGCAAGTATTTTGTATGATAACTTTTTAGAGAATAAATAGTTATTAAGAGAGTATGATTCCCAGAACACCAGGATCAAACTGATTTTGAGGAGTTCTAAAATAACAATCAACTCTTCCCTCATGGAGTTATTATTTGCTCTTAGATTTATAGAAGGCTTTAGGTGATTTGCTTCATTGTTTTAAGCAAATCATCTTCTCAAAGGGATTATATTGTGATGGTGTTGTTTTTCTTTTCTTTCTTTCTTTCTTTCTTTTTTTTAAAAGAATATAGAAGTCTCTTTGCCTTTGGATTATAAGGTACTGTATTTTTCCCCATATTAAATTTGAAAACTAAAATCATTGACTGCAGTTAGGTAAATTGTGAACATAAGCTTTTCTTTCAGGGCATTCCTCCCACATTATCAGTAATACCCTCTACATAGAATTATGCAGATTCACAGAAAGGCCCTTCTCTTCTCTTTCCAATACCTCAATCATGCTCTTCAATGACCCCAAAAGATAGTTGTTGCTTTTTATAAGATCTATCAAATTTATCAACTTCTAGCCAGACTGTCAGGGAAAACTAGAGAAGACACACATTACCAGTTGCAGGCATAAGAGAGTGAGCACCTCTATAAATTCCAAATTATTAATGGGATTATATGGATAATGAAAATTTTATTCCACTAAATTTTAGTAAATGAAATGGATAAATCCCACTCAATGGAGGACCTGCAGGAGACAGTCAATCAGTGATTCTCTCTCATTGTTGATGTTTCTTCTCTCATTCCTCTCCCTTCTTTCTGAAATCAATAAAAATATGTATAAAGTAGAAAAAGAAAAAGTGGATAAATTCCTATGATGATACAATAAAAATAATCAAAAATAAATGTTAACCTGAATAATCCCGTATATATTAAATAGTTTTTTAAAATCTCCATATGGTTTCAGGTAGGCACTTGAATTATTGGAGAGAACACTTTGTAAAGTGTATGATTACCTAACTGCTGTGTTGTACACATGAAAAAAAAAATCTCCCCTACAAAAAAACAAACAAACAAACAAACAACAACAACAACAACAAAAAACCTCCAGGCTTAGATGGTTTCATTAATTAATTCTACCAAAAATGTAAAAGAGATTATACCAACTCTATAAAATTTTTTTTCAGAAAATTAAAATTAATTCTATGATGTTAAATTACTCTGACATCAAAACTGGAAAAGACATTACTCAAAAACTACAGGTCAATGCCTTTCATAAATATAGACACAATAATTTGCAATGATAACCAATCTAATCCAACAATATATAAAAGGGATAATACATATCATGACCAAGTGAAGGATTATATCTCAAAAATGCAAAACTAATTCAAACCAAATATAAATCAATGAAATTCACCATATCTATAGACTAAGGAGAAAATAGATGCAGAAGAAGTCTGACAAAATTTGTCATCTGTTTATGACAAAAATTTTCTGCAAATTAATAATAAAAGGGAACTTCATCAATGTGATAAAGAATACCTAGAAAAATTATATAACCAACATTATACATAACAGGGAGAGACTAAATGTGTTTTCCATAAGATACAGAACAAAGCACATATCTCCTCTCACAACTTCTATTCAAAACTATACTAAAGGTTTTAGCCAGTGCTACAAGCAATGAAAAGTAAGAAAAGGACCCCAGAATTGAAAGAAAAAATAAACCTATCTTTTTTTACATATAACATGATTGTTACATAGATAATCTCAAAGAAACTATGACAAAACTACTAAAATGATTAAGTAGATTTGTCAAACTTGCAGGATATAGATCAAATGTTTAAAATCAATCATAAGTTTTTATATGACAATTGAAAATTGAAATAAAATACAATTTATAATAATTCCAAAAATATGAAGTACTTTAATAAAAATCTTACAAAATATGTGCAAGATCTATCCATTGAAAACTATAAAATACTAATGAAAGCAATAAAAGGAGATATAAATAAATGGAGAGATATACCATTTTAACATACTGGAAAGCTCAATATTGTTAAGATGTAAATTTCCTCAAAACTCATCTATAAAGATTTACAAACATATGTAAAATAGACAACATGGTATTAAATAACCAATGGGTCAAAGAATAAATCAAAAGGAAAATTAGAAAATATCTTGAGATAAATATAAATGAAGATATAATATATAAAAACTTACAATATAAAAATAAAGAAGTACTTAGAGAAAAATTTATACTGTAAACACCTAGATCAAAAAAGAAGGAAGAGGAAAGGGAGTGGAGCCCAGAACCAAGATGGAGGCATAGGTAAACACCCATACTGCTGCCCCGTACAACAAATTCAAAACTACAACTAAAGGACAAAACAGACATCATTCAGAACCACCAGAAGGCTGGCCGAGTGGACATTCCACAAACAGTAGGAAAAATAAAAGGACACTGAGTCTCGGGGGAGCTGTGGAGGACAGAGTTGAGGATACGTGCAGAGTCAGAAGTTTGGAGCTGCGTGTGAGCGGAAAGGGCGGGCAGCTGCAAACCCAGCTGGTTTTCTTGAACTGGGCAGGAGACAAAGGCGTCCACTGCACTGAACCCCAGTTCCAGGTGAGTCTCAGGGACCCCAGACTAATATGGGGTGAAACTGGACTGTAAGGAGAAAACACGCTGAAACTCGGGCACTGCAAAGGTGTGCGAGCTATCAGAGAGCTATCAGAGAGGGCTTGTGGCTGGCTCTAATGTTTGTGAGGAAAAAACAAAAACAAAAAAATGCCTGACTGCTTTGTTTTCCCGTTTCAGTGAGTCTTCTCTTTGGGGAGAAACTAGACTGTCTGGCAGTAGGCAGAGCTTTGGGCAGCTTTCTCTCAGAGATGTGTGCAGCCGTTGCCGCAGGGCACAGAGACCTGGGAGCCGTTAAGGGTGGGGCTGTTGGGAAACCAAGGCTGCCTGCCCAGCTCAGAGACTCCGTCCCATCCAGGCTGAACACGGCAGCTCTCTCAGCATAAACACAGCTCATCCTCACAGCCAATTGGCCTGGAGGTCAACTCCTCCCAGTGATACCAGCAACAATCTAGGCTTAACTAAAACAAGACTGCGCAACCCATAAAGGGGTGCACCAAGAGTATCCACCTCAGGTAACTGGGGAGGCTGAGCCACTGTCCCCTAGAGGATACCAACCACACAAACCTACTCGACCAACTCAGGAAAGCAGCCAAAATGCAAAGACAAGATAACAAATTACATGTGAAAGAAATGGTAGAAAAAAGTGACTAGTCATAGAGTTCAAAACCACAGTTATAAGGTTTTTCAAGAGGCTCCTAGAAAAGGCCGATAAATTTAACGAGACCCCTGAGGATATGAGCAAGACCCTCAAGGATATGAATGAGACTATGGAGGATATGAAAAAGGACCAACTAGAAATTAAGCATACACTGACTGAAATAAAAAAATTATTATACAGAGACCCAACAGCAGACTAGAGGACCTCAAGAACCAAGTCAAAGATTTGAAATACAAAGAAGCAAAAATCACTCAGCCTGAAAAGCGGGAAGCAAAAAGAATCCAAAAAATTGAAGATAGTATAAAGAGCCTCTGGGATAAGCTCAAGCATACCAACATCCAAATTATAGGGGTGCCAGAAAAAGAGAGAGAGCAAGACAATGAAAATCTATTTGAACAAATAGTGACCAAAAACTTCCCCTACCTGGTGAAAGAAATAGACTTAAAAGTCCAGGAAGCATACAGAACCCCAAACAATAGGAATCCAAAGAGGACCACACCAAGACACATCATAATTAAAATGCCAAGAGCAAAAGACAAAGAGAGAATATTAAAAGCAGCAAGAGAAAAACAGTTATTTACCTACAAGGGAGCACCCATAGGATTGTCAGCTGATTTCTCAACAGAAACTATGCAGGCCAGATGGGACTGGCAAGAAATATTCAAAGTGATGAATAACAAGAACCTACAACCAAGATTACTCTATCCAGCAAAGCTATCATTCAGATTTAAAGGTCAGATAAAGTGTTTCACAGATAAGAAAAAGCTAAAGGAGTTCATCAACACCAGACTAGTATTATATGTAATGGTGAAAGGTATTCTTGAAGAAGAGGAAGAAGAAGAAAAAGGTAAAGATAAAAATTATGAACAACAAATACACATCTATCAACAAGTGAATCTTAAAAATCAAGTGGATTAAAAATCTGATGAACAGAATAAACTGGTGAATATAATAGAATCAGGGGCATAGAAAGGGAGTGGACTGACGATTCTCGGGGGAAAGAGGTATGAGGGGTGTGGGAAGAGACTGGACAAAAAGTGTACAACTATGGATGAAGACAGTGGGGGGAGGTGAGAGCAGAGGATGGGATGGATACCATGGGAGGGGAGCTATGAGAGGGGAAAAAGCAACACTGTAATAATCTGAACAATATTTATTAAATTAAAATAAATAAATAAATAAATAAATAAATAAATAAAAAGAAGGAAGATCTCAAGTCAATAATGTAATCTTCCATGTTAAAACACTGGGGACTGTGGGGAGAAAGAACATCAAGTTCAGAGAAGCAGAAGAAAGGAAATTATATAGTTTATAGTGGTAATTAATAAAATGGAGTAAATAAAAACTAGATATGTGTGGGATGATGACACTATTCTATATCTTGATTCTAGTAGCAGTTAAAGAACTATATGTTTATCAAAACTCCTGAATTTTACACTAAAAATTGTGAATTTAACTACATGTAAATTCTACCTTTAAATGAAAAAAAATCAAGCAATTAGACACTTCTAAAATGTTTTCAAAAATATTTTATTTTCAATGTCTTTATAATTCAATGACCTCTGATTTAATCTAATAAAAATATTCATGACATAACTCAGACTTGTGTTCTAAGTTTTGACTTAAAATATTTTATTAGGTCACCCTGATCTAATACCATCAAAATGAGCTGGTAAGTTTTTATGATGTTAGACCACAAAGACAGAATATGCTCAAAGAGAATGGAGAAATGGTAACCTTTTTCCACACAGTGGAACGTGAGTGTGCTGTTGACCAGGATGCTCACTTTCACCTATTTCCTTTGGTTTCTATGAGCTTAGAGCTACTGCTTTGTTCCCCTTCACCCCTTAATATTTTAAACATACTTATAATGTTGAAATCAGCAAAGGATAACTGAACATATACACATAATGCATATGTGCTTCCTTCAACATAATTATAGTTCAACTACTGAGGTTAATACTTTCAGAGAATACTATCCCAGTGGGTAGAAATGTCCAGAGGTAGAAATATAGAATATATGAAGATGTATTCCTAGGCCTGGTATTTTCAAAATAAAAATAAAAATATTTTCATTTACAATGTTACTGTTTTATTCACTTTATCTTTTTAGGTCAAAATTAATAAAAGTTTAATGATAAAAAATAAGTTTGTAATCTCACTAAACTGTAATTTACATATATGACTATCTATTTACCATTTTCTTTTTTTTATCAATAATAACTTTATTTTTTATCTTTATTGTTCAGTTTATTAATTACATTGTTTCCCCTTTTTATCCCCCTATAGCTTCCCTCCACCCTGTACCTATCTCACCCTCCACCCTCACCTCCCCCTCCCCACTGTCCTCTCCCATTGTTGCAAGATTTTTGTCCAGTCTCTTGCTGCACTTCCCACAACCCTTTTCTCCCCAAGAATTGTCACTCCATTCCCTCTCTATGTCCATGTCTCTGTTATATTCACCAGTCTATCCTGTTCAACAGCCTATCAATTCACTTGATTTTTATGATCATTTGTTGATAGATGTGTATTTGTTGTTCATAATTTTCATCTTTACCTTTTTCTTCTACCTCTTCTTAAAGAATATCTTTCAGCATTTCATATAATGTTGGTTTGGTGGTGATGAACTCCTTTAGCTTTTTCTTATCTGCGAAGCACTTCATCTGACCTTCAATTCTGAATGATAGCTTTGCTGGATAGAGTAATCTTGGTTGTAGATTCTTGCTGTTCATCACTTTGAATATTTCTTGCCACTCTCGTCTGGCCTGCATCGTTTCTGTTGAGAAATCCGCTGACAGTCGTATGGGTGCTCCCTTATAGGTAACCAACTGTTTCTCTCTTGCTGCTTTTAATATTCTCTCTTTGTCTTTTGCTCTTGGCATTTTAATTATGATGTGCCTCGGTGTGGTCCTCTTAGGGTTCCTATATATTGGGGTTCGGTGCACTTCTTGGACTCCTAAGTCAATTTCTTTCACCAGGTGTGGGAAGTTTTCAGTCACTATTTCTTCAAATAGGTTTTCATTGTCTTGGCCTCTCGCTTTTTCTGGCACCCCTATAATTCGGATGTTGGCATGTTTGAGGTTGTCCCAGAGGCCCCTTACACTATCTTCAATTTTTTGGATTCTTTTGGTTACTTGCTTTTTCAGCTGAGTGGATTTTACCTCTTTGTATTTCAAATCTTTAACTTGGTTCTTGGGGTGTTCCAGGGCACTTTCAGGTCTTTGTATAATATTTTTTGTTTCAGTCAGTGTATGCTTAATTTCTGGTTGGTCCTTTTTCATATCCTTGAGAGTCTGCTTTATATCCTTGAGGGTTTCTTTCATTTCCTTGTAGGACTCATTCATTTCCACATTGGTCTTGATCATTTCTTTGCAGCTCTCGTTTATATCCTGGAGGGTGTTGTTCATTTTCTTGTAGGACTCATTCATTTCCTTTGTGGTCTTGCTTATTTCCTTATAGGCCTCGATCTTTTGTTGGAGCCTCTTAAAAAACCCTATAACCGTGGTTCTGAATTCCATGTCCAGTCGTTTTTTTTCCTCCATTTCTTTCACATCCGATTTCTTTCCATGTTGCTGCATGGTGGCTGCTTCCCTGAGTTGGTCAATTAGCTTTGTGTGGTAGACTTCCTACTAGGGATAGTGGCTCAGCCTCCCCGGTTACCTGAGGTGGATATGGGCTGCACAGTCTTGCTGAAGTTAAGCTCAGTTAATCGTTGCTAGCACTTGGAGGGTTGACCTCCAGGCCAATTGTCTGTGAAGCTCAGCTGTGCTCAGGTTGGGTGGGCGGAGTCTCCGGGCCAAGCAGACAGCGTTAGCTCTGCCCTATGCGGCCCCAGGGACTCTGTGCCGGGGGCAATGGCCGCCAGCACCTCTGAGAGAGAGCCACTGCGGAACTCCACCGGCTGCCGGTTGCGGGGGAATTCAGACTTTCCCAAAATGAGTCTGCATGCGCAATGGCTCACCCAGGGTCGTAAAACAAAGCAGTCTGACGGTTTTCCGAATGAGAGGCAAGTCTCGGTGCGCTCTCTGTGCCGTCACGCAGCCGAGCTGTTCGCGCAAGCTGCCTTCTCCACAAGCCGGCAGACCCGGCAGCACCCGAGCTTCGGCGTGCCCTCCCACTGTCCAGTTTTCACCCCGTGTGATAGTGGGTTCCCTGGACTTCGCCCAGAGCTGGAGAATCAGTCCAGTGGGATGCCTTTGTCTCCCCGTTCGAGAAAACTGGCCGGTTTTCAGCCGCCCGCCCTCTCCGCGGCGTGCACTCCAAACCTCTCTCTGCGCGCGAATCTTTCAAGGCTGTTCGCCTCCGCTCCTCCGAGTCACAGTGTCTTATCTTCACTTTTATTTGTGGAATTTTCACTCGGCGAGCTTTCTGGTGATTCTGGAAGGTGTTTGTTCTTTCGTTAAGTTGTAGTATTAAAATTGCTGATTATGACGGCAAGATAGGTGTTTTGCCTTTGCCGCCATCTTAGTTCTTCCCACTATTTACCATTTTCATCTGAACAAATCATTCAACAATAGAATTTCAAAAATGGGAGAGATTTCCCCTAAATAATCCTTGCCCTTTATATATGAGAAATCTGAGATTCAGAGAAAATAATACAGTTGGCAAAGACTATGCAAATAGTTAATGATAAAATTGGCACTAAAATTCAAGTCACTAGATTTTGTAAAAGTTTTAAATTATAGTTTAAAAACTAATACTAGTTATCTTTAACATAGAGAAGAAATGACTTTATTATCAAACTTGTAAGTTATTTAAGCAGACAATTTAAGGCCATGTTTATAGAAACAATAAGATAGATTCAGTGCAGTAATCTATACTTATAAAAGGGTAATATACTAATTAGACTGGGAGACCTTCCAAACAAAGCCAGGTAGGGCTGAGGCAGAGGTGGTTAGGGGCAATCAGCCCAGGAGGGGAGGGCAATTGGAGGTGATCAAGCTGGAAGAGAGGTAGTTGGGGGCAAGCAGGCAGGCAGGTGAGTGTTAGGAGCCAGCAGTACTGGATTGCGAGAGGGATACTGGACATCCCCTGAGGGTCCCAGATTGGAGAGGGTGCAGGCTGCCTGAGAGACACCCCCTCCCCTTGCACAAATTTCATGCCCTGGGCCACTTACTAGTAAGTAAATAAAGGGTAAAAAAAAATGATTGTGGAAACACAAGATATAGTTTATATTACCCAAATTAATGGACATTTTCCTAAACAACCTTTTACTTTTCCATTTTCAAATTTAGTACAGTGATTTAAAATGCATAGGATTCACTATAGAATACTATGTCTAATTTTGAATTTTAAATAATCATTAGTGTAGACACCTTTAAGTCAAGCATCCTTAGAGAATTGATAAGAAAAGAAAGTAATCCAGTTTATTTCTAAATGATTCATGTAATTAAAGTTTTACAGAATTGAACATCAATTGTTCGTTTCTGTATCCTGGAGCACACATGGTGGGAAAATTTTAGTCATAAAGCATCTCTGTCTCAAGGATGTAAGTGCCTCTGACATTGCCGGATGATTGTGTCACTGAGGGAATGGGCACCATCTGTCCCTGCTTAGTTGTGTTGAGAATGCTGACCTGACAGCACAGGGTGAAACTGGAGATGCCTAAAGGAGGATCCCCATTCCTTTTTAACCTAGTAATATGTTATCTGAAGTGCTGCAAAGCCATATGAGTTTAGGTCTGTGGAATGAAGACAGTAGAATTATTGTCAGTTTCTAGAAGATTAATTATGGGAGTTTAGGAAGGGAAAGAATTACACAGAAGCTATCTGGGCTCAGAACTAATAACCTTTTCCAGCTGTCATACAGAAGTAAAGGGGGGAAGCAGATTATTTGCTGAGAATCTAATTGAGATTGCTGAATTAGAGACCTGGTTTAGAGAACACAGATGAGGATAAAAACAGGCTACACTGAGTGGAGGGTGTTATATAATTAGATTACAACAATAGTCCATTTAATTCCCAATAAACTTGGAAAGATAGCTTTGTAATCATAAGTCACCATTTAAAAATAAATTTATTGGGGTGACATTGCTTAATAGGATCATATAAGTTTCAATTGTACATTTTTATGATACATGATCTGTATATCGCATTGTATACCTACTACCCAATGTCAAATCATCTTTCATTTTGGTCTATTATAGTAAAAGAACAGAAGAGAAGCAAACACAAATGGCAGCCAATTGCAAGGGTTTTATTTCCTTTGACCCACATGACTGATTTTATAAGTAGTCTATTATCTCCACTTATACTACATATGTGTATCTAATTAACTCATCATATTACTCATCCTGAAACATTCTCTTCCTCTCTCCTTCTGTGCTCTCACTTTCTATTGATGGAACTAGCATCACCTCACCTCCAAAGCCTAGAATCAATTTAGCCCTCCCATACATGATTTGCTTCGTAATTGAGTCTACTTCCAAATATACCTCCAATTTGTTCTATTTGTTTCAATATTGCAATCAAAATTCAAGCCTATCTTTCTTACCATGTGTTTATTTCCTAAATATTCAAGATGGATTCCTTTTCTCCAATCTTCCCTCCACAGTCTGATATATTATTCATTTTCCTAGAGACAAACTCTAGTCACATTTCTATCTTGTAAATCTTTGTTTATGCCAGATGATCTGCTAGATAAAGCCCAAATATAAGTAGGCAATCATGGTTTCTTATTCCATGACTCTATGTTTCCTCTTTTCCTCTTTCATGTTCCCTGCTCTGAGTTTCTTTGTCTCTATAACTTATTTGTGATGTTTCCTCTGCCTGGAACACCCACTCACTTTCTATTTCTCCATTAAGACCTAGATAAAATTTTACATCCTACACAGCACTTTCTTGGGTTATAAAATTATGAACAATTTTTGCCACTCGAATGTTCACGGAATGGGCTGACAGATACCACCTATGAATATTATGAGGATTCAATATTGAAATCATAGTATTGTTGGACAATACAGATATCTTTGCAGTTCAGATCACTGTGTTAAAAAAACAAAAAAAGATAATATGGCCAGTACAGCTCCCTACCCTAAAATACTTCCAAAGGAAGATTTTGAAAAAGAAAGATTAGTGAGCCTTCTTTTTATATTTGGGAGTTTGGTTGAATCCATCATAACAATTTTTAAAAGCTCCATTGAACATTTAAGCATAAAAATATGAAAAAGAGGAACATGTTTTTAAAAGAAAAATATTTGAATAATTGCCTGGAATTTATTGAAAAGGATAGATAACCATTAAAGTGATGTGGGACTCTGCAGTATGATTGTTAGACTTCTGTGGCAAAGAAATGTCTATTTCCTATCATTCCATGTCTCATATTCTGTAACAATTCACATTTTTCACAGTTCTCTAAATAATCCATGCCCTTTCATACCTCCATACCTGTTCATCATTTTCTTGGTTCTTTAAGCTAGATTGAATGTTAGCTTATTTTTGAAACCTTCCTCCAAAGCAATGAAATAAATTCACATTACTCTTCAACTTCCTGCCATTTTGGCACTATTTCAATTATAATAGCACTCAAAATAGTGCCCTAAGTACTTTTTTACACATATTCCTACTTATAGGTAAATCCCTGTACTAGAGGGACTTAGCTATTATCCACTCTTCATATCACAGAATCTAGCAAAGTATAATATTGAATAAATAAAAGAATAAAATTGATGAACATATGCTAGGAACTACTAAACCCAAGTTCCAAAAGAAAATGAGATTCAGAACTTAAATTACTTGCTCTTACCCAGCTCACCAATTGGTAAGAAAGCTAATATTCAAATTTGAGTTTCTTACTCCAAAGCTAAAGTTTATTTCCCAAATTCACTCACATAACCTTCTTTGTTAAATCCTTGAATATTTAAGCAGGTAACACTCTCGGAGCTCCACTAGCTAGGTTTTTTAAAAGGAAGAGGCATACTTCTTTGCACAAAGTCAGAACTGGAATGAGCCTTAAATATAAATAACTACATAAAATGATTTATTTATGTGCATGGCACAGTCATAAAAGACTAAGGTAAAACAAAATATATTAAAACAATTCTTGCGCTAGCTAATTTGGCTCAGTGGATATAGTGTCAACCTGTGGACTGAAGGGTCCCAGGTTCCGTTTCGGTCAAGGGCACATGCCCAGCTTCCTGGCTTACCCCCATTGGGGGGCATGCAAGAAGCAGCTTATCAATGATTCGCTCTAATCATTGATATTTCTAGCTCTCTCTCCTTCTCCCTTTCTCTCCAAAATCAACAAAAATAAATTAAATAAAATTATTTTTTTAAAAACCACACAATTCTTAATTTGAGAAAGCCATGCTCTTCTTCATCTACCCTTCATGTGACTATCAAAGATAGATAATTGGACTCCATATTTCGAGGTCTGAAACAATATATGATTCAAACAGATTTCAGCCTGATAAACAAATGTGCCATACCCCTCAGGGTTTTTGGTACTCAGAGGGCATGAATTGATTAATGTGGGCTGCTAACTATGCAGTGTATTATTTTAGTCAGGCAAAAGAACTATGTGATTAGAAAACAAATCAATTATTTCAGGTTACTTGAGATTGTTTTAAGTGCTTTTAAACAGGGAAATTGCAGTCAAATCTCATGTCCATATTGTAAATGGATTAGCCATGTATTCCTACTTCACAATTGATTCCAGCTGTGTCTACAGACTTGGCCATTGAACAATTCCAATAAATATTTCTACCCATCAACACTATCTTCTTAATGGCAGGACTGTTGGCAGAGATAAGAAAAATTGGTTATTCTGTTCATACCAGAACTAAGGTAAAACATTCTAAGTTTGACAAAGAGAGAAGAAGATATTTCTAAAGAAACATTCGCCCCATTTGTAAAGACATAACCTCTTTTGTCATAGGGTTTCTTTTTCTAGCAAAACATATGACGTTGGCTACTTTGGGGAATCTGCGTTTATTCTCTGTGGTTCCTTGGTCTGATGCATTGTGCCCACATGTGCATTGCTGTCTTATGTTCTCCTTACACATTTCTTTTTCTGTACTGATTTTTTAAATATATTTTTGTTGATTTCAGAGAGAGGAAGGGAGAGGGAGAGATAGAAACATCAATGATGAGAAGGAAGCATTGATCGGCTGCCTCCTGCACTCCTCCTACTGGAGATCGTGCCCTGACCAGGAATGGAATCCTAACCTCCTTATTCATGAGTCGATGCTCAACCACTGAGCCTAATCAGCTGGGCTGTCATAATTTAAGAAAACAACATTATACGATTTGCTGTCGATTTATGCAGAACTGTGGCCTGCTAACTACACAGTATATTATTTTAGTCAGATTAAATGTTACCTTATTTTTGAAACCTTCCCCCAAAGGTTGAAGTGTGATGTTATTTTGGTCAAAACTAAATGGCATAAATTCAAAAACCCTAACCTGAGATTATTCAATTTCACAAATTACTAGATTTACATATTAATAACTCTTAGGACATTTTTCTTTACACCAGATCAAATTGTAGCCAGAATTTATGGTTTGGAATCTTTTAAAATCCAAACTCAATGGCCAAGTGCTTAAAGCCTGGAGCCTTTCCATACTGGCATAGAGACCCTCAGTATCCACAACTCTAAAAGGTGGGGGCTTTGCACCCCATGAGATAGTTCTCAACACATTATTTAACATTATATGCTCATACATTCTCAGGAAACCCTACTGGTCCATTGATTTAAAATGTGTTCACTTTTCTACTACATTCATCTTTATCAAGATATACACATAATTTTTTTTAAAAAAATCAAAAATTTTCTCCTTGAATTCATCTTTGCCAATTTCCATAGTATCAATGAATTGTAAAAGAAAAAATGTAATCTGCTTTGTGTCTCTATGTATGTATAACTTTTGGGTGTCTTACCTCCTTTGAAGTAACAAGATCTCCTGCAAAGGCAGCTGGGAAAAGTAAGTTTGGTGAAATATTTCTCAACTCACTGAAGAGAGTTTATATTTGCACACACATGCTTAATGGTCAATTAAAGAGCCACCCCATAGGTTGTTGGGGTTTGGGTTTAAATTCAAAACTCTCCTGACCCTACTTAACAGCAAATGAATGACAGTATATTTCTCATTGAAGATCTCTTTTCAACAAAGGCATCTGCAATGCATACTAGTAGTTTACTTGGGTAATAGTTAACCTGAAACTAGGGGAGACAGTTTCTAGCCACAGAAAGCTAAACAAAGAGGCAGGGCCAGGACTGAGAGGACTGAAGTGGAAATTGTATTCCTCAAAAATTTCTCTAAATTAAATTTAATTCTAGAATTGTGAATGACTATTCTGTGAAGGTACAATAAAAGTTGCCTCTGGGAATGCCCAGATGTAAATTTAGTTCCTATGGCCTTATATTAATAAGGAAGGCTAGGCCAAGTTCACAGACAAATACAAAGTGGTAAGTGATAACCTGCATAGGTGAGGTACAAACAACTGCTGTGGAGGTCAGCGATCCGAGGGAGATCATATTTACCTGGCATGCGCGTAGATAAGAAAAGGCTTTCTGAAACACATTCATGTAAAATGGAATTAAGAGAGAAGATTTGGGTAGGATGAGTGAGGGTTGATTTTCTAAGTAGAGAGAAAACAAGAACAACACATGACCAGGAGGACAGAGGAATGAGACAAGTCTGGGGAACATCACATAATTTGAACTTTTTTGAGAACTTAACATACGCTTTGGGAGCTATCATTAGATTAGAACAAATTTGGGGAGTCACTTTGAAAATAGCCCAAAAGAATGTAAAGAATTTTTTCCTGTTTCTGGAATCCTCAAAGAGTTCTTCAGTGGGGAGTTGGTTCTTCTTTATTTTGTTGTTAAATAAGGGCAGAGAACTTAGAATTATTCCACAGTTTTAAGCTAGTCTTTGGAAGGGCTCATTAAAATAAACCATCTATAAGACAAGATAGATTTGGAGGGTGAATCAACAGGGGATAATCTTGGTCCCAAAGTGATCCCTCTTCCATTTAATAATAATCATAATTATAACAACTATGTATTGAGTATAGTATTTACTATGTGACAAGTACTTTATTTATTTTATTTAATTCTTACAAGTGCCCTATGATTTTATAGATGAAGTAACTAACACCCTAAATCTATGCAAATCTATCTACATCTTTAAGAAGCCAGGTGAAACTGACTCTATGTATATGAGCACTACTCTCTCTTGCCTCCCATGTGGACACCAGACAACTCTCTTCCCCGACTGTTGTCCAAACAGGGCCTTACAAGAGCCTCACTTACCCACCTCCTCCTGCCACCAGCACGTCTGCTGTTGGTAAGGCCTGTTACTAGATCTCCAGCTCTCCGTGTCTAAAACTACTTAAGAGAACAGACTGTATTCCAACATGTGTACAGCATGGGATCTGGGAACAAGCGGCAAGGTTCCAGTGCTGTGCCTACCACATACCAAGCATATGATTGCGGGAAAATTCCCCTCTGCTTCATGGTTCACCCATGAAACAGGGTTATATGAGTATCACCCTTGCACGTTTGTTTTGGGGATTAAATGAGGTGATACATGTAAAGCACATAAAATTTTATCTGGTAAATACTGGGTATTCAAGAAATGTTAATGTTTTCTCCCAACCAAAGAGGTCTCAGCCCCACAGTGCTACAAAGGGGGAAGTGGAGCAAATGCCACAGAGAACATTGATTGCATTGGGGGTGGAGTGTACCATGGTTCTCCTATTTGTATCTCCCTTTCTCTTTCTATTCTGTTATTTCTAAGGAAGCACAGTCCCTGATAGAACAAATAACCTTCCAAGAAACCCACAGACACTCAAAGGCAAAGCATCTAAAAATATGGCTCTTTTTCAGTTCTCTCACAAGGAGATTATAAATCATTTCAGAATAAAAAATAAAGTTCAATTGTAATTACTAAAAAAGGAGGACAAAATTATGTTTTAAAAACCATTTTTGTATTATGCAAAACTTTCATCTGTTCTTTTTAAAATGGCAGAAATACTTTTTTTTCAGATGCTGGCTTTGTACCAACCAGATAAGAAACACATGGTGATGTCAACAAGGTAAATAAACAGAGGAGGAAGAATAGACTAAGGATTTAGTCTGGCAGCTGGATTCTCACGTATCTTATTTTAGATGACCCTTAAATTCCCTTCTTTCAATAGCATTTGCAAGTCTTTTGGATTAGTGTCAGAGGAGAAATACAACATTTTAATCTATATTTATGTTCCAAAAGTCTCTTGGGAGGCAAGCCCTCAAAACTTTAAACTAGTCTATACTATTTAAGGTAAGCTGGCTATTTGTGTCTCTTTATGCTCAAATCTATTCCAGCCCTGCCTTTATTCTGTTCTGTGTTTAGCAAACCATATTTCCTAGGCTTCTTGGCACTCTGGCATGTACTAATAGATGGGCTATACCAATGGGAGGCAATGATGGAAGACTGGAGAGCAAACTAAGGAGTGGGGCCAGGGCATTTATCTCCTATTGTCTCCAGTGACATTGCTGGCATCGACTGTGTCTCCTCTCTAATTCCAGCTCCCACAGACAACCTCTCACTCTGGGTTCCAGCTTCCACTGCATAATCCCAGCTTCCAGGCTCAGGTAATACCACCTTCCTGTGTCTCTCTAGCCCAGTGGTCGGCAAACTGCGGCTTGCGAGTCACATGCGGCTCTTTGGCCCCTTGAGTGTGGCTCTTCCATGGCCTGGGAGAGTCTATTTTGAAGTGGCATTAGAAGTTTAAGTTTAAAAAATTTGGCTCTCAAAAGAAATTTCAATTGTTGTAGTGTTGATATTTGACTCAGTTGACTAATGAATTTGCTGACCACTGTTAGCCCAAGGGTCTGGTCGTTTTCTGCTGTGGTTAGTCTCTGGGTTTGCTTACCAACTCCTGTTGGGCTCCTTGATCCTTATATCACCCATGTAAATGGTGTCCAGTATGAAATTCCCTCTGCTTGAAATGTTCATATTGGCTTCTGTGTTCCCTGACCTTGACTGATAACACTGTATAAGCCTTTAATTCAGATACTGTTGGTCAGAGTTTCCCCTGCCACAATATGAAGTAGGCATTAGCTTTTCAATATTTCCTCCCTCTGATTCTGCATCAACCTCCCAGCTTAGTGCATCCAATCAGAGTCCCAAGGGCTTCTGTGTATCATATACTGACACCCTTCTTCTTCACTTCCCAGCTGTGCCTTCTCAGAGGGCACCTTGGCAAATTATCAGAAAGCTAACCCATAATCTTAGTATCTGACATCTTTATGTAGAACCCTTACCAGGATTATTTAATTAAAATCAGCACTTCGCCCCAAAGCAAGAACCCTCCAGCATAGCCAATATTTTTCAGTAGCATTTTTGCTCAGTTTCCCTTGCTCAGAATGTCATGGTAGAATTTAAATCCATCCTCACTGTTATTCTATAAGCAATTAGTTGTCACTTGCAGTTAGTCTTCATAATGGTTCCTGCATTTTTCTTTTTTCATCACTGCCATGCTCAGGCCCACATCACCTGTGTAATTTCGTGAGGCTCCCTTGGACTTGATTATTTGCCCCTAAGTTTAACCAGCTCTCATCAACCCCATGTAAAGTTCAATCAGTGTTAACACCATGTTCATAGTTCTTAATCATAAGCTTCAATTGTTCTTCTTCTATGAGAGTTCAAATTTAGCTTGACACTCAAGACTCCCAAGATCATCCAAAGTATACATTCTCAACAGTTCTTTCCCTTCCCAATATGTAAAACCTCTTCTCTGTTCATTCTGAGTCTTTCCAGTTCAACTGTTTATGATTTGCTTTTCTGGACTATGATTCCCAGGGCACGCATAATAGTCAGTGAGCAATACACTTAATTTTTTAAATCCTCACCACCATCCCCTCCCTTCCCTCAGTATTTACAAATTCTAAAGGTTGTTGTAGTGTCCTATAGCTCTCTGAAGATTTAGAATCTAGACTTGGTCTGCCTTGAATCTTTGGGGTTCCTGAGAAAATGAATAGGTCTCATGAAGAAGGAAGGATGCATGCATGCATGGAGGGGATTGGGTTTGAATTAGAGACTCTTTAGACCAGGAGATAGATATCCCTTTAAAAAGTAGACTTGGAGAAAACCACTCTGGTCTATACAGGTCCCTCGAGCTACTTCAGAAACAAACGGACCTTGTAGCTAAAATGAGGCTGAGTTGGAATCTACTCAGACTGCTTTATAACCAGGCAATGACTCTGATACTTACTAGTAAGACCATGACAATATTGGGCCTTGGTGCTACTGATATGTATAAGAACTTCCCAAAGGACAAGCAAGCCAGCTGTTGCTATTTATGAGACCACTATAAAATGATCAAAAAAGAAAATATGTGCTTGAACAGTTTAATATTATCCATAAACACTGTTAATTCATCACTGCTAAAGAGAGCTTCCAAAATAGTTCCTAAATCTTTGGCTGAACATCTGTGCTAAATGTGGGTGGTTATGTTAGTAGCAAATAAACTCAGTTTTTGCTAATTTATTGCCATGAGTTAAAATTTATAACACAATTCTTCTATTAAAAATGACTTAAGGTGCTGAAAGCATAGAACATAACTTTATATGAAGAAATCATATCATGTTTTTAATTATAATCTTTTTAATAAAATGCAATGTTCTAAGAATTAGTATAAAATATTTAGATGAAAAATGATAGAAATTCTGTAAATTCTAAAAAGATGAGTGAAAACCTATAATTATTTGCCTGTAACTAATGGCACCTAGAGATGGCACAGCTAATTTTGGTTTTCTTCAGGAAGAAGTCATTCCTTGGCATTCATCATTTTTTCAGCTCAAGCTGCCTGCTCCTTATTTCCCAAAACATCTAAGGCACTGGAGGGGAATAAGAATAAAGCAGCTGGATCTTTTACTTTGCTTATGAACTCAAGACTGAATGATTATAAATTTCCATATTTCTTATATATGTCTTCAGAACACACCATCCCAAAATCACTGGTTTCTTCACTGTCTTTGGGAACTCATTCAACCCTGTTTGGGAGTGTAAAGGATGAGGGGGCAAAGTACCTTATGTGATGATGAACTTGACTCTTCATTGTGCAGGTCAGTAGAGGTTTGGTGGATTCCTGTTCTTCTAATTCCAGAGGATATGTTTTTATTGATTTTAGAGAGTGAAAAGGGGAGAGAAAGGGAGAGATAAATATTGATGTGAGAGACATTTTTTTATTGCTTCTAGTGCATGCCCCAACCGGGGAGCAAACCCCCACGATCTAGGTATGTGCCCTGACTGGTGCATGGGATGATTCTCCACCAACTGAGCCACCCGGCGAAGGCAGGGCAGAATATCTTTAAGTCTGATCATTTACTTGATATTGAGCTATCTGAAGAATAAGTCTGTTTAAACTTAAATTATCTGAGATACAATCATTGACAAGTTTAAGTTATTTCCACAAATTCCACCAAACCCCTCCCTCCAGGAGTGGAGGCTCTTGAGAATCATTGGACTAGTTATAAAACATTAACAAGCTAATTTCTGTTCTTTCTGGATAGCACTAAGGAAATTTATGTTTCTCCTACATGAGTCACTGACTCTGGTACAGACTGGTTAGTGTTTCTGGAGGCAAGTTAGCAGTATATTTTAAAAGCTTTCCTTTTCTGTTATTTGTCCCAGGAAAATAATTAAGGAGCTATATGACTACCTACTCATAAGACATTTCTTCATCATTTATAACATTGAAAACATGGAAATAAGAGGTGTCATTATGTGACAGACATTCCCTAGCAGAGAGGTCGTTACAAGACAAGTACCTAGTTAATGTGTAGAGGAATGAATAATAATCGGGTATATTGTCATGGTAGGGCCATCTTATGTGGTTTTGATGGGTGAAGTCAGGTAGAGAATAGTATAAAGCTAATGCCTGATCCAGTCACCTGAGGATCTTGAGAAAAAACAAACACAGATGAACCAAAAACTGAATCCTGAGAGAGTTCTAATGGTGGAGCTTACCAATTTGGGAGAGGTGTGTCTATAATCTAGAAAAGCCACCTTCTCTTCTGTACACCACAGAATTGCTATGGGGAGTGGAAATAGTGAGGCAAATTAGTCATGCTGAAGATTGCCCAGGCTGTGCACCAAAGTGAGTCCTCTGGCTTAAGTCAAAAGGCGTGTGGAATTCTTGAACACATCATATAGCACACTGTGGACCAAGGAAAGGCCAGGGTTCCATAACTATGGGCACATGGCAGATTGAAAGTGTCATAATTTTATTATTAGAGAAAACATGGCTTTACTTTGAAACCACAGACTGTTAATTTTGAAGACAGGTATTTATGTGTATATTTGTGTCTGCTATTTGTGTTGGGTGAAGGGGTTGGAGGGAAGGTTATCTACTGGTGTGTCTAAAAACCCATATGAAAGGATAAATACCAATGCCTTAAGCTTAGTTGTTGGATGAGTAAGATTCTTATTATTTTAAATGTTCTTCTTTTATCTATATTTTCTGATATCAAGTATTGCGTTTTCATCAACAGAAAGAAGCTTCATTTTAGAAAACATAATCTTAACTGAAATTCCATTTAATGGTGATATTGCTGATATTTAACTTTTCCCCCGTATTTAATATGTAATTCATGCCTTATCCAAAATGAATACATTTTCATATATCCTTTGACAAGATTCACAATTTCAATGATCTATTCTTCAGCTCAGATGAATATCTCCATTCAGTGAATATGGCAGGGAAAATTCACCGAATTTCTATAAAACAATATGCTGAGTTGAAACATAAAATATTGTTCAGATCATTAAAGTTTTATTATTTGGAGCTTGTGTCATACTGCCAAACTAGTGACAAAAAACAAAGATTAAATCAGATTCGTAGACAGTACTAACAATGCTGGCTATAAATGAACTATAGCTTTTTCAAGACATTAAGTTGTTATCAATCAATCAAGTTCTCATACAAGCAAAGCGATAAATGTAAATTAAAGAACTTCTATTCAAGATACAATTTAATTATGAGTCCTTCTTTTCTGTATTCTCAAAGAAAAATGTGGAGGTGAATTTAACATTCATTTATCAACTATAAATACAGTGAAGTTTTCTCTGCAGAACCTACTAGAGAATGGAAACACCTTCATGCACGCAATGACTTGATTATTTTTTTCCCCATTACCATATAACTACCAAGATTTGCTGTATCTAATGATTTCACTGCATTGGGAGATAATTAGTGGAATCCCTACAGATTAGAGATATAATCAAAATAACTATATTGAAATAATCCTCAAATGGAATTACACAATGAAGACATTTTACAACCAAAGAGACTTGAAAGATCATCTGTCATTTTACAGTCATAGAAGCCACTGGAGACCTACGTGGAACAAGGGTCAAAAAGCTAATGATAAGCAATGCCAAAACTAGAATGAAGACCTTTTGTTTCTTTAACATGTACATCATTTTTAAAACTTCAAGTTTAAAAAGGTGCAAGAAACTTGCATCTTAACCTAGTTTCAATTTACTTTGGATTCAAAGGTAAGAGGAACCATACTTCATCCCCTCATGATTTCATTATAAAATGGTTTTCCCAATAAGCATCCTAGTATACATTTTTACTCATGATTCATTTAATAACTTGGGTTCTCACATGTGTCAGGCATTATTTTGATTGTACATTTAAAGAATGGGTTAGGGTTCTCCAGAGTAACAGAACCAACAGAATACATACATATACAGAGAGAAACACTTAAGGAATCGGTTTATGCTATTGTGGAAGGTTGGCAAGTCCTAAATGTGATGGAGTAGGCCAGCCGGCAGCAGACTCAGGGCAGAGTGGAAATTCAAGTTCACAGACAGTTATCTGAGAGAATTCCTTCTAGCTTGGAGGGATCAGTCTTTGTTCATTTAAGGCCTCCAACTGATTGAAAGAGACCCATCAACATTAGGGAGGGTAATCTGCTTTACTGAAAACCCACCGGTATAATATTAATCTTACCTAGAAAATATGTTCACGGAAACATTCAGAATATTTGATCAAATACTTGGATACCATGGTCCAGTCAAGTTGACACATAAAATTAACTATTAAAAGCAAGGCTATCAATTAGGTCAGCAGCTGTCTTCGAATTAAAATCAGGCTTGGCTTTAAAACACAAGAACAAGTTTCTGATTCCTTTATCACTGATGATGCCTTACTGGATGACTAATTGGTCCTCATTTTCTTGAACCCACCAAAACTTAAAAGATTTATGCAGTTACTTTCATGTACAGCATCTCAAAGAGCTGTCAATTTTCTGTAATGTGTCTTGCAACGAACTCCAGGAAAATTCAGACACCCATGGAAATTGATATGTAAAAGTGAAAACACTCAGGTTTCTCTCATCCTAAGCAACAGGGTGAAATTATAATCCAGGAGACCAGTATAAAGCACTTTCCCAATGGCAGGTAATGTGACAAAGAGACTGCTTACTCCCCAAACCAAAGCTAATCCTTGTATGGAAACTAGACATCCACAATGCCTGAGAGCATGGCTGCACTAAGTCCTATAAATTTGAGACAAAGTACCCAGTAGTAATCAAGAACTGGATAAAAAACTAGGGCAGTGGTTTTCAATCTTTCTAATGCTGCGACCTTCATGTTGTGGTGACCCCCAACCATAAAATTATTTTTGTTGCTACTTCATAACTGTAATTTTGCTACTCTTATGAATCTATGTTTTCCAATAGTCTTAGGCGACCCTGCTAATGGTTCTCAACCCATAGGTTGAAAACTGCTGCTGTAGAGCCTAAGACCATCAGAAAACACAGATATTAATATTACGATTCATAACAGTAGCAAAATTACAGGATGGGAAATAACCACAGTTCAGATGATGGACACTACTAAGAAGAAAATGAAAAATATTTTTGTTGCTCTCCTGCCTTCACCTATTTAAAGAAATTCTAACCTGAAATACAGATGGTAAATTATACCAGGTCAATTACATAAGTTTCTTCAGAAGGGGTATCAAAATGCAAAATGTGAATTGCTCATCTCTATAGACCAATTTAGCCTAGTGAAGTTAAAATTTGACTTTAAATCCCAAGTAATAAATCATTTATCTTTAGAATATGACTTTACTAAATGTAAACCACATACCAAATGATATATATCAAGATGTTTCTACACTCTTAAAAATGCTACTTAAACACAGATCAGTGTCTGTTTCCCTACCCTGTTAAGAATAATCTTTCCTCTTGGGTTTGCAGAGCACAGCAGGTTATCCTGTTCAATATATTCCCTCAAGCAACATAAAAGAGTGCCATTATTCCTACTAAATTCTAAAGTTGATCAGAACCAAGATAGCATAAGTGTCATATGATCACTTTGAGCATTAGCAGTATAATAAAACAATAATTAGTCCTAACGACTTGTTGAAATAGCTTTATTTTATGATCTCTATTCATTCATGAATAAAGAGACACTTTAAGTTAACTAGATATGTTTAATGCAAAAGATGACAAGATGAATAATAATTTGAATCTGCAGAAAGCATTCAAACTTAGGAAATATTCTTAAATTAGTGTGAAAATCTGAATTCTTAAATGTCAGTTCATGATTCTGGGAAAATACATATTTCTAATAGATAAACTTTTATTTTACTTTTCAAGACAAAATATATTTGATAAAATATTTTGGTGTTGAAGTCTTGTCAGAAACAAGCTTATAGATTCAGTTCTAATACATTTAATGGGTATACTGTTTTTGTCATAATTTATTTTCATTGACATAAATATGCACTTCGCATTTTCCCTTTATTTATTTATTTTTGAAATATGATGGCACAAGTTCTCAGAAATATTCTAATTTTATATTACTTTATTCTTAAAAATTTAATCAGGACCATCTTAAATTAATATTTCTTATTTTAAATTTGAATGAAAAAAATCCTATATAATAAAAGAGAAACATGCAAATTTGACCATACCTTTGCTACACTACCAGCCAATCAGGAGTGAGGGGCAGGCTCTAGCAGCGCAAGCACCCGGCCCTGGGGACGGAGACAAAGCGGCGGTGGAGAAGACTGAAGGCTCCGGCTGGAGTGAAGCCTCCAGCGGCCAAAGCAAAAACAGAAGGCAACAGCCAGCGGGAAGGCCTGGGCCCCAGGTTCCAGAGGAAAACTGGTCCTGGCAGCCAGGGGAAGGAAAGCCTATTGCATGAATCTTCATGAAACGGGCCTCTAGTAGACTTATAAGAGGATTTATGCTTTTTTCACATATATCCACTAACAGAAGGCCTATTTGCATAGAAGTCCTCCTTTAAAAGTTTTAGAAATATTCAATTACTGACTAAAATATTAATTATTACAATTCAGACTCAGAGGTTAAGCCAGATTTTATTAAACACTATAAAGGGTTCTTGCTTAAAGAATAATGTCAGGATTTATTGTTCTATTTACTTAAAAACTGACATTGGAATTTTTATGGGGATTGCATTAAATCTGCATATTGCTTTGGTTAATATGACCACTTTAACTCTGTTTAATTGTATTCTTTTAGAGAAAGCCTGTGTGAACATGAAGCTTAACATTTGTGTGTCCCCTTTCCCAAGGATGGTAGCCCCTCACTGAGGTGCTATCCAATGCTTCCTAATATTGTTTTACATATTTTGTCCAGGTTTTGTAGTTATTTATAGCGGCAGGGTTATCTAGTACCATTTACTCTTATAACAGCCAGAGACATAAATCCAAAAATATTTTTAAAGAAGAAATCATCAAGACCTGTGTTTCTATCTCTGTAATCATCCTCAAATCCATCTTTTCTTTTTCCCTATTGCCTCTGTTTCACTGTAGGCCACCCTCACCTCCACTCTACCTTATTGTTACAGGGCTCTGACTGATCTTCTTGTCCCTAGTTCTGCTTCCAAACACCTGCCGCACTGAAGTGAGTGTTTGCATGTTTTTAATGTTAATATTATATGTCAGTCTTCTATGGAAAACCTTCCAATGATTTTGGTCCTTATGATCAAACCCAAACTTCTTGTGTCCCTCTTTAGCCTTCTCTCTCCCTGTTGCCCTCCTCTTCCCTCACCCCTCCCAAAATATAATAAAGAAATGATATTCAAATTGACCCTCACACTCTTGCATAACAAGATGGCTGCCCACATTGTCACAAGATGGCCTGTAGGGGAGGGAAGTTGGGGGTAACCAGGCCTATAGGGGAGGGCAGTTGAGGGGGACCAGGCCTGCAAGGGAAGTTAGGTGGGGATGATCCAGTTGGCAGAGGAGGGCGGTTGGGGGTGATCCGGCTGGCAGGGAGAGTGGTTAGGGGCAATCAGGCAATCAGGCATCCCCTGAGGGGTCCCTGATTAGAGAGGGAGCAGACTGGGCTGTGGGACAACCCCCACAGAGCACAAATTTTGTGCACTGGGCCTCTAGTATATTATAAGTTACCTTCAGTTTCTAGACATTCGCTGCTCTCTCTCACCTCCAGACTCTTGTCCCAGCTGCTTTACTCTCTCTGAAACAATCCCATATCTAACTCCAGCCATGCTCTCACATGCCATGTTTTCTGGGACGTCTGCAATGATTTCCCTGGGTTGGACTGGGTTGGACTAGGTGCCCCACAAATGCTCATTTGCACTCTGCACTTTCCCTTATCATACTCTGTACTGCACAGTTTTATAATTACCAATTTATATTTCTGTACTCCCATAAGTTTCTTGAGGCAAACCCCATGTGTTATTCATTGTTTTATTCCTGTTTACTAGATTACTGAATAAATATTTCTTGAATTAATGCATATTAATTTTTAGCAACTTGCCTGACAAGAATATATTTCTTCTCAGTTAATTATATATCCCCATTTTGTGCAAAACACAAATACATAAATAAACCTAATTTAAGAGTAAATAAAATAGTAGAAGTCAAGGGACACATAATGAGAGTACTACACTAAACAAAATAAAAAGCCTTGGTTCGAGCTGTGTTGGGTATCTGAATATAACAAAACCTCTATATTTTGGTTTTGTGATATATGGACAAAGTAATCACTATTATAAATAATTGTCCATTAGAACTAATGTAACTTTATTATTGCCTATATAATTATGCTGATTCCTAGCATCATAAGATCATTGTATGTTAGTTAGAAAGGAGAGTTTAGAACTATGTCATCCTCTTTGTTTCATAAATGAAGAGCTAGTTCGAAGGAAATAAAGTTACTTTTTTCCCATAGTTAGTTGAATGGTAGCCCTATAGCCCGACTTTCCTGTACTCCTTCAATTGTCTTCAGATTTATTGTGTGCTGTATAAAAGAAACATTGACCATCACCAATTTTTACCAATGTCCTACTAGACAGCAAGGGAAACAAATCACCTAGCTCTCTATATTCCTCCCTTATCTTAGGACCCAGTTAAATAGCTATGAAAAAATAACCACAGACACATTAGAGGCATTGAGGACTGGGTTGGTCAAAAAGGAGAGCTCCCCATGAGATGTCAAGGACCATGATAACATGACCACTTATGGTCAACTTATAGTTAGTTCATAATCTAATAATCAAAATATGGGCATTTAATTCTGCACCCTCTAACAAGTGGCTTTTGCTTAAGAGAGAAAGTTTATTCCTTGGTTTCTATTGGATTTTAATGAATAACACATATGGCAGTCAAAGATGTGTCCAAATAAAACCAGGAAGAAAAGTATTGACTTGTTTCTATCAAGTAGTAATACTGAAAGCCACAGGATGACAGAGTAAGTAACTCCTGCTTTCTGAACACATTTAACAAGCTTTTCAGTTGTCTTAAATCCTTTCTGGAACTAGGTGGGGCAAATGAGAAATAAGACAGAAAAGAGCTTCTGTTTTGTTTTCAAGAAATGACTGGCCAAAATAAAATACTTGATTACACCATCTGGGAATCAGTTATATTTCAGTAACATTTCCTCTTATTGAAATTCAGAGATCCAGATGCTAAAAATCATCCATTAGAAAATGTCTCATACCATGGCATTAATGTTATTTTTTGGAAAATTTTTGACTCATAAGTTATTATACATATCAATTTCTGGTCCTGCTGTACACTCTCCCAATATTGCTGAGATTGTTTATACAAATGCTTATATTTTTCTCTCAATATACCTATAAGCAGTATTAAATTATACTTTATAAACAAGAACAGTTAGGCATTTGGGGGTTACACTCCTTATCTAATGTCCCAATAGCATGAAGCACTACCTAAGGAACAGAAGGAGTACCTTAAATTCAGCTCACAGAATCAACTCAGTTCTGAAGATAGATATTTTCTTGATAATACCAACATGAGGCCCAATGGACAGGAACATTTATTGAGTGTTTTTGGTGTGCAGAAACTATGCTAATCCTTTTAAGCATTAACACATTCAAACTGTCATCCTCATTTCATATATGAGGCAAAGGGCCTGTGAGGGTTACAGCAAGCCAGTAGCAGAGCTAGGACTTAAAGCCAGGTAGTCCGGCTCTAGAATCCTCACTTTTAATCACTACCCTCCCCACCTTTCTATTTCACCCCACTAATGTTGCCTTACTGAGAAAACAAGTTTTTCCTCAATTTCCATTTGGTCTTTGCCTTCTTCACCAAGAAACAATAAAACAGCTGAATTTTTTTTACTTTTATTAAAATGAGTTCACTTCGGGTAACAAGAAATCTAAATCTCAAGGCCAGCAATGAAGCAAGGGGAGACCTCACAGGAAATGTTTATTTGTCTCAAGAGAATCATTACAACACTCCCAGCTTAAGAAAGTGATACAATATATGCTTTTGAGGGTTCAACATACACACAAGTCAGCTGCCCCTGTCAGGTGTTCACCAGAAAATTCCATGTATCCAAGGCCTTGTGCTCATGTTTTGAAATGTACTGATGGCTGTTAACATCATGATAAAGCAAAAAATCAAAATCCGGATACTTAGCCCACACACATGGCTTTCCTCAGCTCCACAAAGCTCAAGAGCGATGTTATCAGCCCCCTGATCAAAGGAAGCAGCAGGAGCTGATGCAAACACAGATCGGCTACGTACAGGGTCCTCCACTCAAGAACACTCCAGGGCAGAGTGTCTCCAGGAATAGAGACAGAAGTCAGCATCCAGTGTAGCAGACCCATGAATGGAGATTTCGTTAAAGGCAAAGCCTGGAGTGCATCAAGCTGAAAATCAGATCCTGAATCGGCGTGACTCATGTGCCTGTCCCTATGAGTGATAGCTTACTCGTGCGAAGGTCCGTCAACTTGCTTTCAAACATAAATGGCATGAAGCACAAAAATCACATGACTCAAGTGTGCTTACTTCTGTACAGATAAAACTGCTTGATTTGGAAACATGGCGAAGGAAGAGGAAAAGACATCTGCAAACCATGAAGCTTATTAAACAAATTTGTCTCCCAAGCACTTGAGGTGCTCTCAGTCCTAATTAATGTCTCTTGCAAATGCACCCTCATAGCTAACACTCCCTTTCCTGATCTAAGCCATATGTTCCTTCCTTCTTTTTAATGATATAAATGGAAATCATTGGCATTTGGGGTTGAAGGGGGAAGTTGACTGAATATTTCTATTACAAAAACCACCTTTCCAAGCTGATGCTCTGTGCTGAGACCAGTGGGTGAGAAAATCTCTCTGTAGAAAGTTTCCCACTTTCTGCCTCTCCTGATAGCCTGTGTGCAGAGGTGAGGCCTTATATGTGACTCAATGTTGCATTAAGTATTTCGCCTGTATTAGAAGCAAGCTTCTATAGAGTAGAATTTTTCACATAAAGAATGGGAATATTGAAAAGGAGACAGCTGAGGTCACTAGATAGCTTGATGGTGGAAGCGTAATCATCTCTCATAGGGAGGTTTATGGTTTACAGTGAGGTTCAGAAAATAGGTTGCTTTTTTTTTTTTTAGAGACTAAGAGATTAAATCAATTCCTTAATCCTCTCTAGCCACTGCTCTTTATCTGTGTTATTTTTAAGAAGCACACCTCATGTGAAGAGAGGTGTACAAATGTATGAGATTTTAGAGTTGGAAGAGACTCTAGGCTTCACCTAGTTGTTGGTCCAAGAGCCTCACTGTGTATCCCAAACTCCTGGTGAGCTGGGAGCCTGGTTCTTTACCTGAGAGATTGCAAATAAAGTTGATTCGAGGTGGACCTAATGGAGCCAGATATATTATTTTCAAAAGCACTCCCGGTGATTCTCATGCATGCCCCAGCTTGAAAAGCTCTGATTTTACCTGCTCACCTCTGTGGGGGCAAGTGATATTAATTTTTTTATTCAATGTCCATAGCCAGTTGTTTGTGGCAGGGGTGTGGGGGGCGGCAAAACCTCAGGCTTTAACCTCCTCATCTGTGCATTTTTCACTGTATTATTTTATATCCTTCTTACAATCTGCTTTTTAAACGTTAAAATTAGTTTGATGACAGACACATCTGTAAAAATAAAACAAAACCCCACACTACTTTCCTACTCTTCTCTTTTCAAGGATCTCTTCTCTGTCTTCTCTTTTTTCTCTCTAGAATGCCAGCCATAAGTTAGTAGTTGTCTCTATAAAATTGAAAAAAATTAGAATATTAGTAAACCATTCCAGAACTGCCCTCAACGTACTGCTTTTAACAAGGCAAAACACAAAGAAATGGCTCCTACTTGATCTCATATTAAAATTATCAGGATAGCAGCCGAATCAGCACACTGTACTCTGTGAGTTTGACCTACATCATCTCACTGTATCCTTGCAGCTGTACAGGGTTAGTATATTATTATTCACCTTTCACAGATAATACTGAGCCACCAAAAATTCAAGTAAAGTGCCCCAATTTATTTCGCACGGCTAGGAAATTGTAATCAGTTAGTTTAGTCCCCCAAAAATCACAATGCTAAACTGTTCTTCAAAAGTAACTATTTTTAATAATAATAATAAACTAATAGTTACAAAGCATTTTTAATATGTTAAGCGCCGAGCCTGTTTTGTTTTCCGGATGGAAAGTATAGTGTCAGTCACTGGTGACTGACTGGGTGCTTAACGTGTTAAAAGAACATTTTACTCATGTCTCAGAGATCTCATTTAAACATTACAAGCACGATAAATATCACCGTTTGGTTGAACAGAAACCAAGGCTGGGGAAACACCCAGTGTTCTCAGAGTTAGTCGGTGGCCAACACTAAAGTAGAGCCTTTGTGGCGTGTGCAGTGTTGCCCTCAATCCACCACACCTCTTAACATCTGAACACTGTGTCCTGGCCCTGACAAGTATTTCTTATGAGCTGTCCTGCGAGGAAAATAGTATAAAACTGACTATCAACAGCCAAAAAAGCAAATGCCTTCCTGTTCAGATCAAACTGTTGATTGTACTGAAATTCATGGGTACACCAGGAACAAAATCAATTGTGGCAAATCTCCCCAAAGACTTGGTTGTGCACCCTTTTCTTTTTATTCAGATAATCTGTGTCCACTGAGCTGCAGGAAAGGATGTGTGGGCTATTTTTATTCAGAGAAAGGTGATAACACCAGCCAAGCAGAAGGACCCATCCATGACCAGAATGCAATGGCCTTCATTATCTCCCAACTCACTCCTAAACGACTCACGGAGACCTGGCAGATGGTGTTTTCTCTTGCCCCTTGCCTTGCACTTATTTAATTATTTTAACTTAGTTTTTGTTTGGCTACAATGATGCCTATTAGGCAGGTATAGTCAGGAATAGATTTCTTCTAATATTGACCAGTGCATTTGGAAAATTTGTCAGGCTCTAAATTCTGGATCAAGTAAGGATAGAGATTAGTGATGACAAAATTATTATGGATAATAACTAGCATTTACTGGTTACATACACTATGCCAGATACTGAGCCAATGCCATAAAAAACAAACAATCCAATTAAAAAGTGGGCAAAGGACCTGAATAGATACTTTTCCAAAGAGGACATACAGATGGCCAACAGACATACAAAAAGATGCTCAATGTCACCAATCATCAAAAGGATGCAAATTAAAACCACAATGCGATATCACCTCACACCTGTCAGAATGGTTATCATCAATAAATCAACAAACAACAAGTATTGGTGAGGATGTGGAACAAAAGGAACCCTCATGTTCTGTTGGTGGGAATGCAGATCAATGCATCCACTATGCAAAGCAGTATGGAGTTTCCTCAAAAAATTAAAAATGAAACTGCCTTATGACCCAACAAGTCCACTTCTGAATATATATCTGAACAAACCCAAAACACTGATTGAAAAGATATGTACCTTATATTCATTGCAGTGTTATTTATAACAGCCAAGATTTGGAAGCAACCCACGTCCCCATCAATAGACAAGTGGCTAAAAAAATGTGGTGGCTACATATATACAATGTATATATGGAATGGTACTTGGCCATAAAAAAAGAATAAAATCTTAACATTTGCAATAGTATGCATGTACCTAGAAGATATTATGCTAAGTGAAATAAGTCAGACAGAGAATGACAAATACCATATGATTTCATTTACAATAAAATCCTTCAATTTAAAGAACAAAACAAATGAACTGACAGAATAGAACAGACTCATAGATACAGAGTGGAGAGGGGCTGGGTGTAAAAGGTGAAGGGATTAAGTATAAATGGTAGTTGCAAAATAGTCACAGGGATATAAAAAACAGCATAGGAAATATAGTTGATAATATTGTAATAATTATGTATGGTACTAGACTTACACTTGTGAAGTATATGATTGTCTAACCACTACACTATACACCAGAAACTAATACAAAATAATATTGAATGTGAACTGTAATTTAAAAATATAATTTAAAGTTTGAAAAAAAGCACATGTTTTAATGAAATAATGCACTTTTGTTCAAAGAAAATAACAAAGTCCTGCTTTGGATCTACCAGTATGTGCTCGATTAAAGGCCAGAAGCTCTGTAGGGGCTTTCGGTGTACAACATGGGCCCTCCTCCTCTTCTGAATTAGGCAGGACCTCTGTGCTTGGGCCGCACCCCCAGGAGTCTTGAGCTCTCCGTTCACTCTGCCTCGGCTACTGAGGCTGATCCCATAAGGGAACAGGTCAGTCCCTTCAGCTGCTTTTGTCACCACAGGACCCGGACCAGCCTCAGCACAGATAACAGTGCCACACATTCTGTGCTTTCTCACTATTGCCTCCTTGCAGAGAATGTTGCAAGTCTCAAACTTTCCAAATGCAAACGTATACAGTAAAAAGGAAGGAAAGCCAGGCCAACAGATACAGACATAGTACTTACAAGGAAAAACACTCATTGGCATTACCATTTTTTTCTTTTTAAGTGAGCGTTAACCATTTATTCAAAGTCAGACAAGAATTTGAGAGACTAAAGTCGTCTGTGACATAAAGCCATTTCAAATAGTTTCATGTATCAGCTGAGGAGAGGGTGAAGGAAGTAGCGAGTAGGCCCCATTTAGACAGTGAGACAATACAAGCTAACTCAGCAGCCTCCTGGTGTGTGTGGTGTGAGCAGCATGCCAAGGGCTCATTTTAAATCCAATTGCCTCATTATTTTTTAAAATATATTTTTATTGATTTCAGAGAGGAAGGGAGAGGGAGAGAGAGAGCTAGAAATAGCAACGATGAGAGAGGATCGTTGATAGGCTGCCTCCTGTACGCCCCACACTGGGGGGTCGAACCTGCACCCCAACCTGTTCATGTGCCCTGACTGGGAATGGAACCATTACCTCCTGGTCTATAGGTCAACACTCAATCACTGAGCCACACTGGCCAGACCAATTGTCTCATTATTAATGTCAAAGACTCTTCTTGGATTGTTTTAATAAATTTCTCACACTGTATTAATAAATGCATTTCTACATTGGAATGTAGACATTTCCATGAAAGTAAGTCTTAGCAGAAGTTTCCATGAAAGTAAGTCCATGTTCTCATTCAAAAGCTTCACCTTTTTTTACTTCTCTTCTATTTTCTAAACCACGTTCATTTCCAATAGGCATAATGACTGTGTTGGAACTGGAGTGCTGATGGGCACCTTCTAACCTGGTTGTCAAGTGGTTGTGTATATCTCTCCTTGTAATATCACACTAGTAAAGCCCTTGTGTAATATGACTGTGTGATGTAACAAAAGGACTCTTGTACCAAGTCTTATTTTTGTGTTATCAGTAGTTATCATTCAAGCACCAAATTCTACACCAATAGTAAGGTCATGCACTAGCTGAAAGCTCTTATCTGTAAACTATAGCTATAACCATGATTTACCAACACAGGTGTCAATTTATTTAACACTTTTTTTTTCAGGGTACTTAAATACATTCTTCATCAGGAGAACTATAAATAGATAGCTTTGTCTATGTATTACTTTGATTTTATATAGATTATTTGAAGTCCCACCAAAGTCATATTATTATAGTATTGAATGTTTTTAAGATAGCTAATCTCAATGTACAAGGTAAAAAAAATTATAGCTAACTCAATTCACTCTCCCAAAAACTTACTTTTAAAAACAAATTAAGTGTGGTTAAATATTTTAAAATAATAATAATGAAGCTCATATATGGGGTCCATTCTCCACAGCCTTGTGTACTGTGGGAGCTAACATTAAACAACCAATCAAAACACTTTGAATCCTCAATTGTACTAGTTCACTGATGACAGCAGAATAATCTGGCCACCTCTGCTGCTATAGCAAAGAAGGTCATGCACCTCAACACTGTGAAGGCAGCTACATTTGGAAAGCTTTTCTACTGAGCATTGTAAATTTGGTCAAGTGTTTTAGCTTCTCTGAGCTTCGGTTTTTCTCAAATATAAAATTGAGACAATATCTTCTTTTCTGGGAGCTTTTGGAAGAAATAAACAAGAAATATATGCAAGGTGCCCTAGGGCTTGGTATTCAGCAAGTGAGTGCTTGCTGTAGTTAGTAATTATGATTGTAATAGTAATTTTTAAAATATTAATAGTACTTATTCCATGGAGAAGCTAGCTGGAAAAAAAATGTTGCAATAGCCACAGCTTTTCCAGTGTCCCTGGCTCCCTGCCAATAAGGAGGGCAGCTGCATTGTGTAGATTCTTTTCATGTATTGGAAAACATGTAAGAGGAATATCATTTGCCCATGTTCCATGTCACATGCATGATCAGAGAACTGTTCACCCAAGAGGAGTGATTTCTGAATTTAAAGTATCCACTGATCCCTAAATTTGTCTATCACTGGTGATTTCTGGCAGTATAAATGAAAATTTGGTTCCTCCAATATTTGGTCCAAGATACTGGAGAAAAAGATGACTATTGCCCATGCCTTTCCTTTAAGGAGCTACAATCTAATGGAAGAAAGATGGAAATAATTCTGGGAAATAAGCCAGAAATTGGAGACATTAGAAGAAAGCACTAAGCATCAGGAACAATAAAAAAAAATCTGGATACCTTGGAGCCAGTAGATGGAAACCAAATGTAAGTGTTCCTACCATCTTCTCTATTTCTCCATTTGTATTCAGATAATTCCCTGATCATTCCTTAAACCTTTCTTTTTAAAGCATCTTTCATAAGGTGAAGAATGTAGCAGGATGGGTCAATAATTATCTGATGTATAATATTATGCCATCACTTTAACAAAGAAGCTATGCTATTCATTCTAGTCAGTTCTAATATTTCATAGTAGAGCACAGAGGCTAAATCTCACATTTCTCTTTTTAAGACAGACACCTTATTTCTAAGTATATGCTAAGACATGGTTTCTACCTTTATTTAAATAAAGTGAGGAGTAACGCATAAAACCAATGCAAAACATAGCTTCTTAAGCACCAGTACAATAAGAACATTGGGGAAAGCCTTTGAAGGGATCAACAGAAAGAAATCTTATGTGGACTTTGCTTATCTGATGAAAGTGGAGTCTCCCCAAATTAGAGCTGCCATTAACGCCCTTCTGGGACAGCTTCCAGCTCCTTCCAGGAAGAGGCTATCCAATAAAGCACCCCATACTTTTGCTGCCCAAAGAGTACACAAGGGAGATTCCTGGGAGTGGGGTTCTTGGGGGCACTGCTGAAATAAGAATTTTCAGAAGTCCCCCCAGGAGAATGAGAGGTAGAGGAAGATTTTATTGGGATGGAATTACATTCCTCAGTTTCCAATGTTCCATTTCCCCAAGCCAGTCTTGAAAGAGGGGCAGCTGGGAGTTCAGCAAAGTCAACACCAGAGTTCAGAGCTTCTGTTCCATGTCACAACTGGGTGTGGTTCAGCATCCACATTAATTAAAGTCCATTCGTCCATGTGTGGAGTCCGGCATGGCTGTGTATCACATCTCGGTGTAGGGGAGCAGAGTCCCCTGTGGCGGGAGTCCCAAGAAGGTCCAGTGCATGTGGGAGAAAGGAGAGAAGGAAGGAACTTTCTTTGGAAGTTGAACTATTTAGGTTTCATAAGCTTGCAGTGGCCACGCCCATTCTGGCTACTAATTTCTTCCCAGGTATGACTGGCAGAGAGGTAAGCACCTTCCCACATCACTCAGCCTCTGGTGTTCTGTTTCTTTCTTTTTTCTTAGACAATAACCAGGTTATTACAATGGCACCACTTTCATGTTGAAACCATAAACCATGGCCACACCCTGTGTTGTTAAGCTGATATACAAACCCTTTACCTGTGGTTATTTTGCTATTTACTCACTGCTCAGAACTCCCACAGTATAATAAACCTTTCTCTCATTAATCTTTCTGCTGTCAATTAATTTGTGGGCCCCACCAGTAGAGCCTAAGTTAGAACCACTCAACTCTATGACAGAAGAGAAGGGGGTGGAGGAAATTCTACGTTTACTCTGCAGGCAATCTGCCATAGTCCAAACACTAGACTTAAAAAAGTAATTTTGTGTAATTTATGTTTGTCTGATGATTTTTTCTCAAAATTTATGGAGTTGGGTAGATTTTGTTATAGAGTTGGATGCCACTCCTCTATTTTAGTACCCAATAAGCATACCTTTCCACTAGACCTTGTTAATTTTTGCAAGGTGTTAAAAAAAAATAGAATTCTTGCCGAATGCAAAACATTTGTAGTTAACATATTTTTTAGTAAGTATGTCTAGTTAGATGCACTGAACCATGTGAAAGCTGTTTGTGAAGGATGGGAGCACCTGAAAGTGAAGTGTGTCTAGAAACAAAGCATGAAGTGTTAGTGGGGTGATGTGTGATCTTGGTTTCAAGTACTAAAATTTGAAGAATCGTACAGGCAATGTTGTGATCACCACACCCAGACACTGATGTTTCCATAATAACCAATCTGTTTATAAAGAAACGGGTGATGTGGAAGGAGAACAAGCAAAACTAGAATGAAAAATAAGTCACTGGCCCTGAATACATAAAGATGGCAAAAGAAAAAAAAAACTAAGGTAAGACCTGTGGAGATGATGTTTTACCTCAGAAAAATATTAGGAACTTGGAAGATTCTGGGAGATGAAAATCATATCTTCTGTTTCTTTTTAAAATAATATATTTATTGATTTCAGAGAGGGAGAGAGAGATAGAAACATCAATTATAAGAGAGAATCATTGATCAGCTGCCTCCTGCACACCCTGGACTGGGGATTGAGCCCACAACTAGGCATGTACCCTTGACTGTAATCAAACCCGGGACCTTTCAGTCCCTAGGCTGATGCTCTATCCACTGAGCCAAATGAGCTAGGGTCCTTTTGAAACTTTTTATAGACTGAAGCAAAATCATGCACAGAACAGGAGAGAGAGAGAGACAGAGAGAGAGAGAGAGAAGGTGGACACAGAAAAGAGGGAAGAATGTCAAAGGAAACAAGTATTTCTGTACCTTCAGATCAATAGGCATCCAAGTAATGGAGCAAATATATCACTTTTAGCATCAATTCTCAAACATAACGATCAACTGTGAATGCTAAAGAGGAAAACATACCTTAGAAAACCTATGATTATAGGTGTTCATAAATGTCACTTAAGTTGCTCTTTCATGCTGGTTGCCACTGAAATGAGAAAGCCTCAGCCTAAAGGTGCATTATTTTCACAAGTTTGAGTTTAATTCATTCAGCCAGTTTGGAATTTTGAGAAGAAAACATGTGTTTCCTTCCCCAGTGTCATTTTTATACTCAAATAAGTAAAAAGTAACTATCTTGTCAACAACTCAAGTAATTAAAAAAGGCAGGGTTTTAAAGATTCATACATCTAAACATACATGGACATTTTACAACATGTTTGTAGATATTTTTGTTTTTTCAAATGTGACCTTTGTGGTTTGATGTAGTTTTTTTTTTCACTTCTGAGCTTATCTATCTTTAAGCTTACAATAGCAATTAAACATGAAATTGGCCTTATTGGAGAGGTTAATTTATTTGTGTTGCAGATGGAAAGAGAAATAATCCAGGCTGTACTTACAAAGCAGTTTGTCTGTGTAAACCTCAATGCTTGATAAAAATATTATGTGGTGATAAGTTTGCAATTATCAGGTTCACTGCATAGAAACCAACCAGTGCTTCTGTGACTTGCATGTGTGCACAACTCCTCTGGCACCACGTCCACATGCAGATTCTGAGTTAGGAGGTCAGGAGGAGGGCCTGAGGCTTGCCATTTCAGACATCCATGGGATGGTAAGGCTGCAGGTCAGCAGAAATATTTTCAACATTTTCCCCTTACAATTTGTGATTGATTCATTGAGAATGTTTACCTTTAGAATAGCAAAGTGTTCTATCTCTTTCCATCCTATCCTTTTTACATAAAAAGAACTGTACACATGCATTTCTTTAGAAATCTCTAAGAATTTCGCATCCTAAAAGATTAATTTGTTTGTTTTTCTGTCTGCCTTTCCTAAAGATAAAACCCTGCTTACTTTAAATTCAACTCTTGCAACAAATTTTGCTGCATTTACAAAATATGCTGATATGAAAATCTAAAAAAGAGCCACAGATCCAAAAGATATCTTCAGACCTGACCAACAATAACATTTTTGGCAACACATGGAGGGATGGGAAGCTGTAATGAGTATGTTTTTTAGTGCAAAAAGCAACCACAAACTATATTTCATACTGTTATTGGAACAACAGATAATCAATGTCCTCCACATGGGCCAGCAAAACCACCATTAAAATGCTACGGAAAGCCATGAATTGAAAAATGGTGCAGCAAATGGTACTAAAAGAGTAATGGTACTAGCAGGACACAAAGGGAAAGCCAGAAACTCTTTAGGGAGATCCTCCATGGCCTCAATTATATATATATAATGTGTGTGTGTGTGTGTGTGTGTGTGTGTGTGTGTGTGTGTGTGTAGTTTCTCTACTTTTAAATTCATTCTGGTGAAGAGCAGGAGAAATTTCCTTAAGAGATCTTGATTCTTGACACAGTGCCCTTGGGAGCATGTATGACAATCTTGATTCATTAATAAATGATAAAGCCCCAGGTAAACTTTCCTTTGTGAATAAAGTGAAACATTACTGATAAATGATTCTTCTGTTCCTTAAGAGACAGGAAAATACAAGTTGAAACTTATAGCTTCATTTTTGTTGTTGCTGTTCTCTATTTGTCCACAAGCTTTTAGCACAATTTTGAGTACTGTATTTTCCAGCATATAAGATGACTTTTTAACCCAAGAAAATCTTCTCAAAATTACCATATTGAAATCAAATCTAATGTTTATTTAATTTTTACTTGGTGTGCATTGGAAGAGGGGTAGTCTTATACGGCAAGTATATTCCAAACTCTATATTTTAACTGGAAAAGTTGGCGGTCGTCTTATACACCCAGTCGTTTTATACACCGGAAAATACGTAGGTAGCCAAGTAATTCAATCTGGTTACCTACCCAAGATATACTATTTAATTCAACTTACTCATCTGGATAACATTTTAGTTTTTAATTAACCATATATGGTCAATAAGCAAAATACTTTATACAGAAAGAAAATAAAATATGTGCATTCATTTAATTTCATACTGAAATAGAATTTAGGACCTAAAGTGAACATAGATTTGATAGCAACAAATATTACTATTTTTAAAAATAGCTGGATTTTAGCTTCTTCCACTGCAGATGTACTAACTTACCTGTGTTTAGCTTTGTTAAAAGCTAGTATGGACATTAAAATACTAACAACTACTACTACTGCCTTTTTCTTAATTTGTCTCATATTCATGTCTCTTACAATAGAGGGGGGAAATGATACATGATTGACTAGACACATTAATGTGAGTCAAAAAGAAAATAAGTGAGGTTTCAGGCATTTAACCTCCTTTCAAAATATCAGTTCATATACATTGAACCCATCAAAGACTCTAAATTATTATAAATTAAAATGTAATTTAATTAAGTGGACTCAAAATATTTCAAAATACAATCAAGAATACTGTATTTGCACCCACGAATATGATAAAATGACTTTTAATGATCTGACTCCTTTATTAAAGTGATAAATATTTTATCTCAAGCATTTACTAAGCACTCCCCAAAGCCCAACACTTTGATAGGCATCACAATCCCCCCTTTTTATGTAGATATTTTAATTTCTTGGAGACATATTAGGTGCACAGTTCAAAAAAGAATAAAAAGCCTCCTCTCACCCTGCTGGCATGGCTCAGTGCTTCCGCCTCGGCTGATGATCCAGGAGGTCACAGTGTGATTCCTGGTCAGGGCACATGCTCAGGTATCAGGCTCAATCCCTAGTAGAGGGCATGCAGGAGACAGCCAATCAATGATTCTCTCTTATCATTAATCTCTCTCTCTCTCTCTCTCTCTCTCTCTCTCTCTCTCTCTCTCTCCCTTCCTCTCTGAAATCAATAAAAATAAGTTTTAAAATTCCTACTCTCTAGAACATGAGAAGACAATCAACAAAAGATAGAGGCTATTATACAAATGGAATATTTGAACATAAATAAGGCTATGTATGTGACTTTCGATCACATTCATACACACAGTTTTAAAATTATCTAATCCCTTTCAAGACCAATTACTTACTTGAAACTGTAGAGTTGGTAGAGGATGTATGCCAAGTAAGTATTAGTTCAATGATATATAAAACAACTAGAAGCCCACTGCATGAAATCTGTGCAAGAGTAGGCCTTCCTTCCCCCAGCTGCCGGCATCAGCAGCTGACACCTGGAACCCAGATTTCCCTCACAGCCCCGGCTTTGTCCAGAAAGTTGTCTGGAAGGACGTCTGGTCTAATTAACGCATTACCATTTTATTATTATAGATTTTATTGGTGGTGCTTATGTGTGTGAGGAGAGAACTGTTTAAATTATCACTATCATGTGTCAAACTCCCTTTGATGCCAGAAGGTAGATTGTTGTTGTTTTTTTAATTTCCTATATGACTAAGAGTGAAAACAAAAGTCCCTAATCCCTAATTCCTAATCCCTGTACCCATTTTGAAGTACAGATTCCCAAGAAAAGCAGGAAGGATGAATGACTTTTATTTTTATTCCTGATATCTTAATGTGAGAAAAACTACATGTTATAGTAGTTAAGACATTTCACTAAATTCAGAATGAATCTTTATATTTTAACAGCTACAGCAGAATTTCTTATACAGTTCAACATTTTCAAATTAAAAAAAAAAACATTTGAACTTACAGGAATGGAAATTGACCACTATGATGCTAAATATATTCCCAAGCTTCTAATAAAAACCTCATGGCTTGCCGAGACCGGTTTGGCTCAGTGGATAGAGCGTTGGACTGCGGACTGAAGGGTCCCGGGTTCGATTCCGGTCAAGGGCATGTACCTTGGCTGTGGGCACATCCCCAATAGGGGGCGTGCAAGAGGCAGCTGATCAATGTCTCTCTCTCATTGATGTTTCTGACTTTCTATCCCTCTCCCTTCTGCTCTGTAAAAAATCAATAAAACATATTTTTTAAAAAACCACATGGCTTACTTATCCTATCTAATAAAGAGGGACTATGCTAATTGACTGTCATGCTCTCACAAAGATGGTGGCACCCACAGCCAATAAGGAGAAAATATGCTGATTGACTGCCACACACTCAATGATGGTGGCATCCACAGCCACAAGATGTCGGCACCCAGTCCCTTCAGCCCCCGTCGGATGTCGGCTGCCCAGCTGCACAGGGTAGGCCTGAGGTGCAGGCAAGCCTCGGATGGCAGTTTCCCAGTTGCCTGGGGTCACCTGAGGCTCAGGTAACCAGAGCTGGCCAAGGCTTGCATTGTTGGCAGTAGCAACAGCAGAGCTGTGATGGGGGCATCACCTTCCCAATTGCCAGGTCACCTCCAACCCCTGAGGGCTCCCAGACTGTGAGAGGGGACAGGCTGGGCTGAGGGACACCCCCACTCCAGTGCATGAATTTTCATGCACTGGGCCTCTAGTAATGTAAATAAGCAGGAAAATTCTTGCTAAACTTTATCTTTTTAATGCATGTAATGAATCAACTTTTCCAAGATTATTATAAAGTTTACATGACAGATATAAAGGACAAAATGCAGTTTCTGAGTCACAATAAGACCTTCATATTAACAATAAGTGACCATAGTTATAAAAAAAAAACTGCTTTGGCTCAGGACCTCGCTAATCCAGAGATTACATTCAAAGGGCCACAGGCCACATTAGGCTTAAAAATATGTGTGGACTGAGAAGTACGTTTGGCTTGGTTTGGTTTTTGCAGTTTGGTATTTTGACAGCCTTTGAATGGGGTCTGAGTTTTGCCACCTCACTCTGATTTTACACTCTTTCTGGTTGTTTGACATTCCATCAAATCTACTCTCTTATCTGTCTGAGCTCAGCTCTAAGCCCTGAACCATAAGCCAATGTCAAAGGAAAAACCCCGAATAAGGTAGCATCCACTGCCACATTTCCTTCCCCCTTAAACCGTAGTTGGTATCCTTTCATTTCACATCACTGCAAGCCAGTATTTGAAAGACTAGGGAATACTCAGCACAAACCAGTTTGGCAGCATTTCAGCAACTCTTGTGACTTTGAGCATCCCGGAAAATTGTCTGCTGATCTGTACGCTGCTCAGCTTGATATTTGAACCTGCTTTGCAACATAATCTTGCCAATGAGAGAAAAATGTGAGGTCTCCCCTATTCCCTGGTGCCCTAGTCTCTCAACCCCTCAGATAATGGAATTTCCCAATAGAAAGAGAGGGTGTAGCACTTGAAGGGAAAAAGCCATTTTTGTTCTCCTTCTTCTGTCCACTACAATAGAAAGCTTTGCTCCTTCTCTCGGGAAAACGTGAGGCTGGCAGGCAGTCAGTTTGACAGAAGGAGAGCAGTGCAGCGGAAAATTGGGTAACAGGATAAAAATCTATGGGGCCACAGGAATCCCATCAAAAATGGCTCCTCCTGTCACAACCCACACAAGTGACAAGGAGAAATATAGAATGTTATTTATATTTAAATATTTCTAATGATATCATAATTATGCCTCTGCCACAGTTAGGCAGCTATTTTCCTGTGAGCCACCATTCTGCAAACCAAATGTTATGTTGGAGAAAATCTACATAAGAATCAGACAGCTTCAATATGACATCCAGGAAAATCCCATAAACTCCTCAAAAAGCTTTTTCTAAAGCACAGAGAACAATTTATTTTTTCAAGATATTTTCTTCAGGATACAATAGTCAAGCTCAATAAAAAATGAATTATTTCTAGCTCTTTAGGCATTGGAAAAATCAAGCCATCTAGCAGGTAGCTAATTTCACTTAAAATTAACTCTGGTATTGTGGAAAATATCCTCTTTTTTGTTTCTTTTTTAAACATTTTTTAAATCTTTATTGTTCAGTTTATTAATTACATAGTTCCCTTTTTTTCCCCCTCTATAGTTCCCCTCCACCTGGTACCCATCCCACCCTCCGCCCTCACCCCCCTCCACTGTCCTCTCCCATAGTTGCATGATTTTTGTCCAGTCTCTTGCTGCACTTCCCACACCCCCTTTCTCCCCAAGAGTTGTCAATCCATTCCCTCTCTATGTCCGTGATTCTGTTACATTCACCAGTTTATCCTGGTCATCAGCTTATTAATTCACTTGATTTTTAGATTCATTTGTTGATAGATGTGTATTTCTTGTTCCTAATTTACACATTTATCTTTTTCTTCTTCCTCTTCTTAAAGAATATCTTTCAGCATTTCATATAATATTGGTTTGGTGGTGATGAACTCCTTTAGCTTTTTCTTATCTGCGAAGCACTTCATCTGACCTTTAATTCTGAATGATAGCTTTGCTGGATAGATTAATCTTGGTTTTAGATTCTTGCTGTTCATCACTTTGAATATTTCTTTCCACTCCCGTCTGGCCTGCATCATTTCTGTTCAGAAATCCGCTGACAATCGTATGGGTGCTCCCTTATAGGTAACCAACTGTTTATCTCTTGCTGCTTTTAATATTCTCTCTTTGTCTTTTGCTCTTGGAATTTTAATTATGATGTGCCTTGGTGTGGTCCTCTTAGGGTTCCTATATATTGGGGTTCGGTGCATTTCTTGGACTCCTAAGTCAATTTCTTTCACCAGGTGTGGGAAGTTTTCGGTCACTATTTCTTCAAACAGGTTTTCATTGTCTTGGTCTCTCTCTTTTTCTGGCACCCCTATAATTCGGATGTTGGTATGCTTGAGGTTGTCCCAGAGGCCCCTTACACTATCTTCAATTTTTTGGATTCTTTTGGTTTCTTGCTTTTTCAGCTGAGTGGATTTTACCTCTTTGTATTTTAAATCTTTAACTTGGTTCTTGGGGTGCTCCAGAGCACTTTTAGGTCTTTGTATAATATTTTTTATTTCAGTCAGTGTATGCTTAATTTCTGGTTGGTCCTTTTTCATATCCTTGAGAGTCTCCTTTATATCCTTGAGGGTCTTGTTCATTTCCTTGTAGGACTCATTCATTTCCACGTTGGTCTTGATCATTTCCTTTGTGGTCTTGCTTATTTCCTTATAGGTCTCGACCTTGTGTTGGAGCCTCTTGAAAAACCCTATAACCGTGGTTTTGAATTCCATGTCCAGTCATTTTTTTTCCTCCATTTCTTTCACATCTGATTTCTTTCCATGTCTCTGCATGGTGGCCGCTTCCCTGAGTTGGTCAATTAGCTTTGTGTGGTAGACTTCCTACTAGGGACAGTGGCTCAGCCTCCCCTGTCACTTGAGGTGGATATGAGTTGCACAGTCTTGCTGAAGTTAAGCTCAGGTTAATCGTTGTTAGCACTTGGCGGGGTTGACCTCCAGGCCAATTGTCTGTGAAGTTCAGCTGTGCTCAGGTTGGATGGGCGGAGTCTCTGAGCCAAGCAGACAGTGTTAGCTCCGCCATATGCAGCCCAAGGGACTCTGTTCCGGGGGCAATGGCCGCCAGCACCTCTGAGAGAGAGCCGCTGCCGAGCTCCACCGGCTGCCGGGGAATTCAGATTCTCCCCAAATGACTCTGCACGCCCAATGTCTCACCCAGTGTAGTAAAACAAAGCAGTCTGACGGTTTTCCGAATGAGAGAGCGAGTCGCAGAGCACTCTCTGCGCGGTCACGCAGCTGAGCTGTTCGCGCAAGCTGCCTTCTCCACAAGCCAGCAGACCCCTGCAGCACCCGAGCTTCGGCGTGCCCCCCCACTGTCCAGTTTTCACCCCGTATGATAGTGGGTTCCCTGGACTTCGCCCAGAGCTGGAGAATCAGTCCAGTGGGACGTATTTGTCTCCCCGTTCGAGAAAACTGGCCGGTTTTCAGCCGCCCGCCCTCTCCGCTGGCGCACTCCAAACCTCTCTCCGAGCGAATCTTTCAGTGCTGTCCGTTGCAGCTCCTCTGAGTCACAGTGTCTTATTTTCACTTTCATTTGTGGAATTTTCACTCGGCCAGCTTTCTGGTGATTCTGGAAGGTGTTTGTTCTTTCGTTAAGTTGTAGTATTAAAATTGCTGAGTATGACGGCAAGATAAGTGTTTTACCTATGCCGCCATCTTGGTTCTCCTCCTCCTCTTTTTTGTTTCACAATGTGTCTTATTGAGTCATTCTATAATTCATCATAGACTTAATTTATTACACTATACAATAAATTATATAGACTAACACTTAAATTGCCAAAAGATATACTTTTTCCTATTTTGAGACTTGGAAAAAGTTTTGAGGTAGAAATTCTAAATCAATATGTCTTATAATTAAATCTGACATTTTGGAGTACCTTCTTAAGAGAATACACTCTAAGTGATTCCAAACATTTTAGCACCACCATGGACAACAACATTTATAAATACTAGCAAATACTCTATGTAGAATCCAGTTCATATTATACTTCCATAGACCTTTAATTCTAAGTTTCTTAAGCACTTATTGGTCATCATTTATATATATATATATATATATATATATATATATATATATATATATGTGTGTGTGTGTGTGTGTGTGTGTGTGTGTGTGTATTCTTCCTTTTTTATAGAGGGATAGCTATACTTATCTATAAACATACATCAGACCTGTACAACAAAAAGTAAAGTGAAGAACTATCAGCATGAAGAATTAACTCATCTATACTAATAAAAGCCTAGGTGGCCCTCGTGCCCTGATGTCATCACAAGATGGCTGCCCCCCAGTTGTCACAAGATGGCTGCCACAAGATGGTCACCACAAGATGATCAGCAGGGGAGGGCATTTGGGGTCAATCAAGCTGGCAGGGAGGGACATTTGGGGGTGACCAGGACTGCAGGGGAGGGCAATTGGGGTGACCATGCCTGAAGGGGAGAGCAGTTAGAGGTGACCAGGCCAGCAGGAGATGGCAGTTAGGGGCAACCAGGCTGGCAGGGGAGGGCAGTTGGGGGTGACCAGGTTGGCAGGGGAGCAGTTAGGTGTCGATCAGGCCAGCAAGGGAGCAGTTAGGGGCAATCAGGCAGGCAGACAGGTGAGTGGTTAGGAGCCGAAGTCCTGGATTGTGAGAGGGATGTCTGAGGGATGCCAGACTGGAGATGGTGCAGGCTGGGCTGAGGGACACCCTCCCCCCAATACACATATTTTGTGCACCAGGCCTCTAGTTACTTTATAAAAATCCTGTATCTTTGTTGCCCATAATATACAACACTACATGCCAAGTACTGGGAGGAAAAAAAGCAAATATTTAGGGATATTCAGTCACAGTGATATGCCATTGGAAACTTATGTTCAGAGTGCTATGCAGACAGAGTGCTAAGGATCCTACATCTGTATGTCATTTCCCTTCGGAACACCTCTGCATACGAGCAAGGCTCCCAACTTCTGGAACCCATTTTCCTGAACACATTTAATTCTCCTCTGATGCCGTCTTCCAGTCTTTTCTAAAGGACTCCTGCAGTCTTGCTCATATGTGCTGTTTTCTTTCCCAACTTCTCTTGCTTATGCTGTTCCTCTTCCTGGATTGCCCTCCATCTCTTCCTCTCTTTCCCAAAGCCTAACACTTTAAGGTCTTCCTAAAGTATCACTTCACCTTGAAGCCTGTTTTGACTAATCCAATTGAGTTTTATTTTGTGAAAGGCCATGTCCTAATTGTTTAAAATAGCTGACCTTAGTTCCTGCGATGGTGAGGAACTGATGGATCTGTTCCAGTCACGAGGATGGTCCAGAGATGGGGGACACTGACGACACCTTGCCATGCTAGCAGTCGGCAGCTGTGCATGTCTGCAGGCAGCCCAGGACCAAACCAGATAGGATGGATCTTGCATTGACACGATGTGTCCACCATCTGGATACCATTGCTGACTTATACACATAAAAAATTATTTGACACTGCAACTGGGACTCAGAACAGTTGGACATTGAAACTGAGACTGAAACATTTTTTGTTCTTATACATTTATTTCTAGTATGCAGAGGCAAGATATTTTTGAAGAAAAGAAACAGGGGAGAGTGATTGATATAGAGGCAGGATGGCCTTGAACAGGCTGTCAAGCTACAGGGGGAGGCTTGGGTGGATGGGAGGCAGATGCGGGGGGAGATCAACTGAAGGACTTGTATGCATGCATATGAACATATCCAATGAATGAAAGACACTGGGGCGGGGAGGGGGGGAAGCTGGGGATATGTGCTGGGGGGTGGGGGAGGCTGGGGGGAGGATAAGGGGGAGGGGGAAAGGAAAACATGTACTATTATACTGCAAAAAATCAATAAAAAAATTTAAAAAAATAAAATAAAATAGCTGACCTTATTTAGTTGTCACAATTCCATTTTAGAGATGTAAAGACTCAGAACTTCCCTCAAAATACACAGTATAAAATTAGCAGAGTCCAGATCCATGCCATATTTATCTGATGCAAACATGTAGTGAGAAAGCCAGTGTTATTCTGTGCCTCTTCTAATACCTTTTTCTCTGGTTTCATGTGCTAGGCAGTAGCATATGATTTAGCATTTAATAATTCTTGTGTTAATATAAACTACTCTGGGCTCTTCAGTTAGACTATAAATGTGTAAGAGTTTGTTTATCCCCCACTCCAGTCTAATACCAGACATTTAACTTGTTGATGGATTGAATCTAGTAAATCTATAGCGCGTTAAGACATTTGAGAGAAAGCTATGCTTCTCAAACAATTGCTATATTGCCACTGGTTAAGGTTATTTGTAGTTCTAACAGCCCTGTGGAACTCACTTTTCATCTTACCTAATAATAGACAAATATATAGATTGACCATACCTCTGCTACACCCACAGCCAATCGGAGTGAGTATGCAAATTAGAAGGCCAAAGATGGAAGCCACTCAGCTTCTCCAGGCATGGAGTGGCCAGGCAGGGTCTACTATGAAAGGGAGGGCAGTGGGCGAAGAAATCTACAGGAGCAAAGTGCCGCAGAGAAGAGAAGACTGCAGACTCTGGAGTTCGCAGGGAAGACGAAGATGGCAGACTCTGGCTGGAGTGAAAGCCTGGGTCCCAGGTGCCAGAGGAAAACCGGTGATGGAAGCCAAGGGAAGGAAGGCCTATTGTACAAATCTCTTCATGCAATGAGCCTCTAGTGCACTATAAAATGAGAAGTCACAAAAGGACATCCTCATTTTCATGCAAAAGGTCTTTTACTGAGTGCCAGTTATGTGACAGCATTTTGCCAGGTACAAGGGGGAAAAATACTAAGGTTTAAGACAATCTCTGCTCTTAAACACTTATCTTATTTTAAAAACATATTTTATTGATTTTTTACAGAGAGAAAAGGAGAGGTATAGAAAGTTAGAAACATTGATGAGAGAGAAACATCCATCAGCTGCCTTCTGCACACCCTCTACTGGAGATGTCCCCAAAACCAAGGTACATTCCCTTGACCAGAATCAAACCTAGGACCTTTCAGTCCGCAGGCCAACGCTCTATCCACTGAGCCATACTGGTTTCGGCAAAACTTATTATCTTATTGAAGAGAGGTGTATTTTTTCCTTTATTAAATGTTATATATATATTTAATGTTTAACTATATGTTACATGTGATTATTTATAATGTAGTATATTTGCATGAGAATACACAAAACATGAGTTTACATATAAAAAGTGCTATAGTACATAAAGTGCCTCGCATATAGTAAGAGCTGAATAAATACTGTATCCATTTAGTAATAGTAAATAAATAGAGGATAATGAACAAAAGTAATTTGCCATTATTCATAATAAATGGCTATCATTTATTACAACTATCATTCAAAAATATTTAGTGTTTATTTAGTGTTTATTCTGTGTCTTTCTAGAAGTAACAGTCCGGCAAAATTAGTGCTAAAAATACTTTTCTGGTATTAGACTGGAGTGGGGGATAAACAAACTCTTACACATTTACACATAAACAAACTAGATTTTTTTTTTCTTGTGGGGCTATTTCCTGAAAAATGCCCTGTGAACCAAACCCTTAGTGTGAGCTTTTTTCAACATCATGTTTTATCTCCTTAAAAATGGAATGCAACAAAAAGATAATTTTTCATATCTAGTTGAGATGAATTATCTCTCTTTTTTATTACATGATTTTGGAAACATTAATCTAAGGTCAAATTAAATGAGAAAATATCAGCTATAGGTCAGCATCAAAAACAGTATGTGGTTCTTTGATTCTGTGACTTATTTAATGGATTACAATGAGGCACCAGCTAAAGGCTGGTAATTTAAATTATAAGCAGAGGGTTCAAAGCTGTCGCTAATTCATTACTCACACGTCTCTAGTTGAGATAGTAATTTAAAGTCATGTGTGTCGCATTAATTGTAATCTTCTTTCCAAATGACAAGATAAATATCTCAAGGAACATAATATATTATGGTCATAGGTCAAACCAAATGAATGTCTAAAATAGATTAGCACTAAGTGCATGCAATATGTCATGTTTATACACTTTTAAAAGGATAAATTGTATTAACATTTAGCAGAGTGTTCATTGCACATCATCAATGTTTAGCTTTTAAGTGCATTAATACTCGATTCAGTTAAAATGTTCTCTGAAAATGCCACACACAGAGATACTATAAATTCCTCAACTGAAAAACTAATACATGAGAAAAAAAATAGAACAAGCTAATTTGTTCCCTTTTCCACCAAGAGGTGATTGCTTTGTTTCACAGTTATGTGAAATAGAAGATATATTTTGGCTTTGAAGTGACTCAAACAAGGACAATGCTACAACTAGCAAAAGAAGAAAACTGCCGAAATGGCGGTCATTACCAATGTGCATCTAAATACCTCTGCTTTTACTCTGAGGCTCTCCATCAGCTGGACTGGGACAGAACCTCACACACTGTCCTAGAGTAGAAGACCAAACTGCCTCCCACTACCACGTAGTAAACTAAGTGCAGAATAGGAACACAGACTGTTATTGCAATTAAAAAATAGTTGGTTTTCAAATTTGGACTGAAATTTTACTGTTGTGACTTTAGTAATGGATTAGCCAGTTTTCCTACCTAGGAGCCCTGAGATTTTTGGTGAAGTATTTATCCAATTCCCTCTTTCACTTCGTGCATTAGACATCATACACTGTAGCCTAGAATCCCTGCTATGAAAGAGCTTTTTGTATTACTTGGGTGCATTTTTTGAAAAGTCACTTAAGGTGAAGTGAGGCATTTTGAAGGAGGAGCAGCAAACCAACAAAATCCAGGCCACAGAAGTATTTGTTTAGCTCACACAGGTGTTCTTTTGGGGTTTATTGTTGTTTGTTTTTGTTGAATTTGAGTGTCCTTATAGCAAGGCAGACACCATGGAGTTCATTAACAGTTTTCCCTACTCCCTCTTTCCTTACGCAAAGTTCCATCCCACACCACGCGTACCTGTTCAGTGGTCAGCAAATTTATTAGTCAACAGAGCCAAATATCAACAGTACAACGATTGAAATTTCTTTTGAGAGCAAAATTTTTTAAATGTAAACTTTTTCTAATGCCACTTCTTCAAAATAGAATCGCCCAGGCCGTGGTATTTTGTGGAAGAGCCACACTCAAGGGGCCAAAGAGCCACATGTGGCTCGTGAGCCGCAGTTTGCCAACCACGGCTGTAGGCAGGAGAGTTTGGAACAGGTAGTTGAGGCTCTGCAGAGGGCAGGGCATTTGTTTTGCCAAGTGGCCTTTTCATTGAACTGAAATGATCAACACAGTGGAGGGTTCTTGCTCTAATCTCATTTCCCAGTCTCCCAATTGATCCTGTGATATGCCCAATATTTTTTTAAATATTTTTAAAGCTGCTAGCTAGTTGCTTGGCTTCTATTGTTTATAACCAAGAACCTTGACTGATAAAATCTAGAAATCTTGCCTGCTGTCCTCTGTTGCTACCAATGCTCCTCCTTACTCAGAGTTCATATCCCAAATCCCTTGTTATTTCTCAAGGAAACCACCCTTGACCCCTCAGACTAGGACAGACATTTCACACCACTCTCATCTCTGTTACTAAAAAATACAATTAATCATTTAATTACCATTATGAAATCAAGTTTCCTCTAGTAGAATTTTGGTTAAGACAGAAAACATTACTATCTTGCTCCTTATTGCATCATCAGCATCTCACATAGTATATCTCTCCAAAAGTGAGGATAAAGTAAAAACAAACAAACAAACAAACAAAAAACAAAAAAATCTTGGTGGTATCTTTACTGTTTTTGAGAGCTGACATCCTTCAAGCATCCATTTTAGTTGGAACTGAAAAAGTTATTGTCTCCGTTTGTTTTTTTACATTTTCCTGTGCTTCATCTATTCATTTTGAAATTGGTACTTTCAAAGCTCAGTTTGATGTTGCCATCTTCTGTCACCAAGGGTTTCAGGTGAATAAATACTTTATTCAGTGAATTCTTTCCCTATAGGGAGGCCAAAATATAAGTTTTCCTCATGCACATGGAATTTTAAAACAAAGTTGATTATTTGATGTGATTGTTCGATGGCGTCTGGCTCAGGAAACTTGACTGAGCACAGATGCACTCCTGCCAAGATGCCCGAGAGGTCCACGAGCCAGCATCCTCTCTGCGGGGATGGGAAACGCCAGCTTGATTCTCCGGTCCTCATTTTCTCTGCTGGGAATCTGTTTGATTCTTTCTTTCAATATGTTATTACCATCCAAGCCCACATTTGATGGTGTGAGGACAACTTATTTTAAAGATAATTTTATGCCTGATCAGGTTTGGAGACTAGAAAGTAGGGGGGGGGGAGCACAATTCTTAGGCATAACTAAAATTTCGTGGCTCTTTTTTCAATGAATCCAGCCAATGCGGCCTGTATCACCAGCCTGAGGCATAATTAGGATCACAGATCTCTTTACTATTAAAATCAATCGTTCAATCCTTCACAGAACCAATTTAAAAGTAAGCCCAAAGGCTACCTCTGGAAACCTCTCCCTTTAACCAAGTTGTCAAGAACGGTGGACACTTATGCAAGCCAAAGGTGTCACCCCTGTGTCTCATTCCTCTTCAGAAGGAGCATTAACACAGGAAGGAAAGGAAGCAGGGCTGGGGAAAAAAGGGGGCAGGCGGAAAGAAAGACTAAAAGAATGAGGAAGAGGGAAGGCACTCAGCTCTCTGACCAGTTTCATGTTGGCCCCAACATTCAGTTGTCATTTCTGCTGCCAGTGACATACAAATTCACTGCACTTAGCTGCTCTAGTCCAGTGAATTCATCTGAACTTTTTACCCTGTCCAATGATGCAGCATAAGCTTCAGAAGTACATCACACATGAGCTTCCAACGTCACAGATTCCCTTTTAAACTTTCAGTCTAGGCCACTTTCCCACATGTGCCTATTGTGAGAGGGAGATCTTCCAGCCACAGACTGTTAGGGGGGAAATCTTCCTACATGATGTCCTGTAACTGGTTAATCAAATACCTGCCTTCCCTCTGTGTGAATGCTCACTAGGGGCATATTTGAAAACACCTCAATCAATCTGATATTCTAATAAGGTGGTCTCAAATGGAAAGTGGAGATTATATTTCTTTGACAATGCAAATTCATACAACTTCTCTCTAAGCTTGCTATGTAAAAGATACCTGGAGAAAACTTTATTAGGCCACAAAATATCCTAATACATACTTTTCCTGGGTCAAGGGTTTCTACTTCTTCCATTTGCATAAGAAATCTTCAAGAAACTCCTGGGGAGGAGTGGGACAGGAGGAGATTTACCAAAGAACTTATACATATATTATGCATAACTTATGGACACAAACAATAGTTGGGTGAATGAAGGTCTAGACTCTAGGGGAAGGGAGAAGGCCAGGTGCAGAGTGGAGGAGGTCAGTAGGGGGGAAGGGGGACATCTGTAATATTTCCAACACTAAATATATTTTTTTAAAAAAACAAAACTCCTCTCAGAATAAGGAAATATACTTAAAATTGTCCCCTCATAGTCAACCAGCAGAAAGGTGGTTTACAGTTTCATTCACCAATCAAGAAGCAAAAAAAAAAATAGTTTTATCTTGCCAGGCATTCTTCATACCTCTTTTCAGAGAAAATATATACAGCCTAAATTTAATAAAGATGCTATACGAAGATGTAGAATTGACTTGAGAGGTACAACACAGTAGGTAATTAGACAATTTGCATAGAGTTACCCTTGGTAACAGTACCCTAAATTTGTCCAAGTATTAACACTTCCTAGATGCAGCCTTTGTGTTTGGAGGTTTCTGACACCCCACTCCCATGTCTGTAGGGTAAGCAGACATCGCAGGCCTACACTAATTCTGTTTCCCTGGGCACAGTGATGGATATAATATAAGGATAATATAGGAATTACTTTACTGGTGGCGCATATAGCCAGCTCAGCACCTGGCAATGTGTTTTCTGTTCACTAGCACTTGTGGCAGGTCCCTATGATGAAATATGTCATTATAGCAGAAAATAAGCAAAAGATCCCACTAGGTAACATGCAGGAACAGATCCATGGCTCAACATTAACCTATGAAACCCAAGTTGTTGCTTTAAGGAAAGTCTTTAAGGAAAGAAGCTCTCTTTCCCATTAGATGAGATGTGCAATCAGCACTATAAAAGTCTGCCTTAAAATACAGCCAAGCCAGAGGAAGCAGAACTAGCAATGCATCCTGGTCGTATCAGATACAGAGTGCTCAACTAATAAAACAACCAACTTCCTTTTTGGTTGCATTATTTTTGTTTGGAATTTTTATGAAAAGATTCTCATCAGGTACATATGAACCAATTAGCATATTAGAAGGTTTAAGTAAATTAGTGGTGTACTAGGTAGAAAGGAAAAGGTGGTAAAGCACGTTTTCTTTTTCTCTTTAAACGTGTGCCTCTCATAACCACTTTAACACAGGAAGCACAGTTTAATTGGAAATAGGCTAACAAAGTTCTAAGAATAATCATCTAAGGCTAACTGCCTATGCAGTTTGGGTGTCAGCTAAATTGGCTCTCCCATTATAAAGTGCAACTCTTCTGATTAGTATTTGATTAAACAATAACAAAAATAACCTCCTAGAACTGAAATATTAGCAGCTTTTGAATTCCATTTCTCTTAGCAAGATAATGAGCATAGCACGTTGTTTAGCATGTTTTTAATTGGATGAATATCAGATATATGGCGTTTTTCTCTCAGTGATGCCTTTTGTGCTAAGAATTTCATTACATCCTAGAATTACCACATAAAAATGTGCCTGTATTTGTCACAAATATATTCCTACACACAAGGATAATTATCATAAGTTCTTTCAAGTATCCACTTGAAGTCACAAAAACTTCATCTGGTTGAAAGATTCTGCTTTTGACCATGATTTTTTTTAAAAAAAGAGGAAAAGGTGAGTGGACTTTTAGTTTCATGAACAAGTCCTCAGCAGTTAAGGCTCACCCACTGCATAGAGTTCTGTAAGAAGAGGAGAATGTGGTCCCGGCCGCCAGAAGTTTATAAACTGGATCCAGTTACAAAATGGGCAGGGCACAAACACGTTACAAGTCAAATAAATATAATGGCGAACTATTAAGAGAAAATAATCGGTGTGTCATCTGAGGGATGTAGGTTACTCAAGAAAGGCTGCTTAAACATTTAGCAATACTTAAAGTGTCACATAGTACCCCAAAGTCAATCATTTTTACCCTTCATCAATTCAGCAAATGATTATGTACACATGCTATGTGTTAGGTGCTGTGTGAGAGGCCCATGGTCCATGCTTCAGTTAGTCCTTTTTTTGTATACACAGCAATTGTACAGAAACATTACCCTGGCTCATGACACTATCATAGATTCATTCAAGTGCCACGATTGGGTTGTCCCCAGTGTGTGAATATTATAAATACACTAGAGACCCGGTGCATGAAATTCATGCATGCAGGCGGGGGGGGGGGGGCTTGGGGAGGGTATCCCTTAGCCCAGCCTACAACCCTCTCCAATCTGGGACCCCTCGAGGGATGCCTGACTGCCCCTTTAGGCCCGATACCAGTAGGGTCGGGCCTAAATGGGCAGTCGGACATCCTTCTCACAATCTAGGACTGCTGGCTCCAAACTGCTCACCTGCCTGCCTCCCTGATTGCCCCTAACTGCACCTGCCTGCCAGCCTGATCACCCTATAACCCCTACCCTGCCAGCATTATTGATCTCTAACTGCTCCTCTGCCAGCCTGTTTGCCCCCAACTTCCCTCTTCTGCTGGCCTGATCATCGCTAAATGCCTTCCCCTGCAGGCTTGGATCATCCGCAACTGCCCTCCCTTGCAGGCCTGGTTCCTCCCAAATGCCCTCCCCTGCTGGCCTGATGGCCCACAACTGCCCTCCCTTGCAGGCCTGGAACCTCCCACTGTCCTTTTTTGCTAGCTATCTTGTGGTGGCCATCTTGTGTCCACATGGGGGCAGGATCTTTGACCACATGGAGGCAGCTCTCGTGTTTTGGAGTGATGGTAAATCTGCATATTACTCTTTTATTAGATAGGATAGAGGCCTGGCTGGTTTGCCCTGAAGGGTGACCTGGATCAGGGTGGGGGTTCCCTTGGGGTGTGGAATGGCCTGGGCGAGGGGCCTATGGTGGTTTGCAGGCCAGCCACACCCCCCAGCAACCCAAGTGGAGGCCCTGGGATCTGGGATTAATTTGTGTTCTACAATTGAAACTTTGTAGCCTGGAGAGGAGCCAAGCCTTCAGCTTGGCCAAGCCTCCATGGTGACAGCCATTTCTGTTTGAAACTTTGTAGCCTAGAGTGGAGGCCTATGCTAGGGCTGCAGAAGTTAGGCTTCCTCCATCGCCCCAGCAACCCTAAGCCTCTTCTCTCTCCAGCTCCGGGACAACTGCCATTTCTGTTGGGATTATGTATCTTCTATAATTGAAACTTTGTATCATTGAGTGGAGGCCTAGATCAGCATGAGCAGGTAGAAAGCTTGACTTCTTCCATTGCTGGGGAAACCCAAGCCTCCTTCCTGCTCTCAGTGGTGGCAGCCATCTTGGTTGGGGTTTATTTGCATAACTTGCTCCTGATTGGCTGGTGGGAGTGGCTGGTGGGCATGGCTTGATCAGAGATACAGTCAATTGGCATATTACTCTTTTATTAGATAGGATGTTCATGCTTCCTGACATGCATGATTGTATATATCTAAGGGAATAGAATTGCTCAGTCAAAGGTATACAAATGTTCTAATTTACAAGATCATGCTAAATTGTTTTTTAAAGTTATTGAATCAATGTATATTCCTGCCAGTAATAAATAAGAAATCCAGCTGACTCACATTCTCACCAACATTTGGAATGGTGACTGCTTAATATTTTCTAGTCTACCATGTATAAAAGGGTATGTCACTGGGTCTTCTTTTCCTAATTAAACTTAAACAGCTCTTCATATATTTTGAGGTAATGTACATGTGTTTTCTTAATTTTTGACTCTGTTAATATCCTTAACATTATAGATATAAAAATAAAGAATAACATATGCAAGATTCTAGCAAGTCAACAAATTATGGACCATCACTTAAGAGCTAAAAGTCTCTCAGATGCTTTACTTCTTGGGGGATATGTAAAAGAGCTCTTGGACTTTGTTCTAGTAATGACAGGAAATATTAACCTAACCCCCTAACTGTTGTTCACCTTATTTTATATGAAGCAAGTTTGCATCAGAATTCCCGATTTTCTTGCCTCAGCTCATTCCTCGAGTTCAGAGAATTCCAAGCAAATCAAAAAAAGGAAATCTGGACAGAAAAGCCCCCCTTTACACAGAATGACTGAGTGACCTGAGACCAAGGCCTGTATAAACTGGAAGGCTTATGGCTCTGGTCATGCTCTAAAGACTAGTTGACTGTCCAGGAACAAAGAACTCTCTAGTCACCCTGAATCACCTTTGATGACCACAAGAGAATGACCCATATGTGAGACCTCTAACAAAAGTAGAATGGGGATCTATTTGGAGTCAGAGGGGCAATAAACTTTTGCTTTGGGCACAGGGGAGAATACCCATTAAAGTCACACTTTTTCAGCTTTTCAATTTTCAAATGTGAAAGACTTGATTGACAGAAAGGTAATAATTGCACAAAAATTTTGCTTCAAAGAGTGCCTGGCACTTATTGAAAAACACAATAAAATACTGTTCATACTGTATAGCTATAAAGACAGACCAAAAATAATTTAACAAATTAACATAAATATTAAGATGTTTTTAAAGATGGAGAGAAACGTTTGCTTATGTAAGCCATATTTAAGAACCTCTGAACTTTTTAAGATCAAGGTACTTATCCTCAAATGAAAGCAAGAAATTACAAAGCTTCAGAATCCAGTTTCCAAAGTGGGCACAAGAGATGAGGGAAATTTCAACAGTAACACTTTTCATTTGCATTCTCAGATTGCTGTCTTAGTCCATTCAGGCTGCTGTAACAAAATACTGCTGACTCAGTAACTTATTTCTTACTAGAGGCCTGGTGCATAAATTCGTACACAGAGTCCCTCAGCCCAGCCTGCACCTCTCACAATCCAGGAGTTTGGGATCGGGCCTACACCAGCAGTCGGACATCCCTCTCACAATCTGGAATCACTGATTCCTAACCACTCACCTACCTGATCATCCCTAACCATTCACCTGCCTGCCTGATCACCCCTAACTACCTCTGCCTGCCTGCCTGATCACCTCTAACTGCTTGCCTGCTTGCCTCTAACCACCTCTTTCTCTACCTCTGCTGCTGTGGCTTCATCCAGAAGGACATCTGGAATGACATCCAGAAGGTCATTTGGCTGTCCTGTATAATTAGCATATTACATTATTATTATAGTCTAGAGGCTGGGAACTCCAACATTAAGACACTAGGATGGGTGCATGCTGATGAAAGCCAACTTCCTCATAGCCTGTTTCTTCTCATAGTTTCCTGACATTGTGGAAGGGCTAGATATCTCTCTGGAGTGACTTGTAAAAGACACTAATCCCATTCATTAGGGCTCTACCCTCATGGTTTAAGCAACTACCAAAGGCCCCATCTACCATCACATCAGATATAAGGATTTCAACAAAGGAGTTATATAGGGACACAAACAGAAGATAACAACTATATTTCTACTATATTTTCTTCCTCAACATTCCAGTGTATTTGGAATAGGCAAATATTTAACTTTGCAATTTTACCTGTGGACAAATGGAATTGAAGAGAAATGGGGCAACTGTCCAAAAGCCACAGAGAAATGAGTCCCACACACAGACCTGGAAGTCACGTCTCCTAAATCCTACTGTGTCCTATGATTGGGCAATCCTCTCCCTGCTCTTCCTATATAATAAAGATGTAATATGCAAATTGACCATCACTCCAACACACAAGATGGCTTCCCCCATGTGGTCAAAGATCCTGCCCCCATGTGGACACAAGATGGCCAGCACAAGATGGCCAGCATGGGAGGGCAGTTGTGGATGATTAGGCTAGCATGGGAGGGCAGTTGGGAGGGACTAAGCCTGCAAGGGAGGGCAATTGGGGGCAATCAGGCCTGCAGGAGAGGGCAGTTAGGGGTGACTGAGCTGACAGAGGAGGGCAGTTGGGGGGGACCCAGGCCTGCAGTGGAGGGCAGTTGGGGGGAACCAGGTCTGCAGGAGAGGGCAGTTAGGGGTGACTGGGTTGACAGAGGAGGGCAGTTGGGGGAAACCCAGGTCTGCAGTGGAGGGCAGTTGAGGAGAATCAGGCCTGCAGGAGAGGGCAGTTAGGGGTGATTGGGCTGACAGAAGAGGGCAGTTAGGGGTGACCAGGCCTGCACGGCAGGGCAGTTGGGGGCAATCAGGCCAACAGGGGAACAGTTAGGCATCGATCAGAATGGCAGAGGAGCAGTTAGGGGGTGATCAGGCTGGCAGGCAGAAGCAGTTAGGGGCAATCAGGCAGGCAGATAGGTGAGCAGTTGGGAGCCAACAATCCTGGATTGTGAGAGGGAACCCAGATTGGAGAGGGTACAGGCTGGGTTTAGGGACACACACCCCCATGCACGAATTTTGTGCACTGGGCCTCTAGTCTTGTGATAAATGGGTTAGAAGAAAACAAGTACAATTCTAATATTTCATCATTCAAAGCTTCTTTTTAAAGAAATGAGGAATAAATGTACCATGTGATCCACTATTTTAATTCTGTGTGTATATAAGGAATTGGTGAAGAACTTATGAAACTGGTTACCAGACACCTCAACTCTTCCTTGTCTGACCTTATAAAAATCCCCAGATGTCACAACTGTCACACCTACTTGTTAAATTGGAGAAACTCTTGAACCACAGTAAGCAGATGCTAGAACAGATGGACAGTTACTCTGGGGTTGAAAGAAAGATATTTCCAATTAAGAAATGCCTGGATATTCTTTTATCTCCCTTCTAGTTGACTGAACTATGAGATTTCCTTATGTCAGTTTACAATTAAAAAAAACAACACACTTTCTATTTCCCTTAATATTCTTTATTTCTTCACATACCCATAATTATTAGCTTAAATTTTCTCACTTATGTTCTCCTTATAAAATTGCTATGGTGCTTTCAATATTGAAAATTAATGAAATGTTTTTATGTAATGGTTATACTTCACACCTTTAATCTTATCTACCTTGTGCCAAGTTTGTGTCTTCTATCTCTCTCCATTCACTTACAACTGTAAACTATCTATTATGTGTCTGACACAGGTTTCTTCAGTATGTTATCTCCTACCTACCCAAAAGAAGCATCACAATGCAAAGTAAAATAGATTGTTGGGGGCAGGTATGGAAGCAGATGTCAGCTTTTATACCAACTCTTGTCCTGGGCCCCCAAGTGCAATTGGAGCCATCCTCCTGGTGGCATCTCTGACAGGCACACTCACCAGGCCATGATCATTCTTTTGAGCCCTTTCCACGCTCACTGCTACCACTACCTCAAGTTCTTCACTCTCTTCAAATTACCACTAACTTGAGGACAGGCTGACAGCCCTTATAGAAGGGCGATTGTAGAGGGAGATGTACCACCTAACTGGTATCTTGAGATAAAATATCAGTCCTATTATTTAAGTGCCCTCAGCCATTTAAATACGCTTAATTTAATATATATATATATATATTGACTAATTTCAGAGAGGAAGGAGGAGGGAGAGAGAGAGAAACATCAATGATGAGAGAGAATTATTGATTGGCTGCCTCCAGCATGCCCCACACTGGGGATCAAGCCCACAACCCAAGCATGTGCCCTGACTGAGAAACCAACTGTGACCTCCAGCTACATAGGTCTAGGCTCAACCACTTAGCCATGCTGACCAGGCTAAATGTGCTTAATTTTTTAGTGCAGTTTAAGTTTCACAGCATAGTTTAGCAAAAGGTAAAGAGAGTTCCCATCCCCCCTCCCCCCCCCCACACACACACACAACCTCTCCTACTTTCAGCATCCAGCACCACAGTGGTACATTTGTTAAAATTGATAAACCTGCACTGACACACCACAAACCAAAATCCATAAGTTATATTAGGGTTCACTCGTGGTGTTCAACATTCTATGGGTTTTGACAAAGGTGTAAGGACATGTATCCACCATTGTAGTATCACGCAGAATAGTTTTACAGCCTTAGAAATTCTCTGTACTGTGCCTATTCATCTCTCCATCCCTCTAACCCCTGAAAGTGGCTGATCTTATTACTGTCTCTCTAGTTTTGTCTTTTCCAAATTGCCATATAGTAGGAATCAAACAGTATATATCCTTTTCAGTTTGTTTTCTTTAACTTAGTAATATGAATTCAAGGGGCCTCTATGTCCTTTCATGGCTGGATGGCTCATTTCTTTTTAGCACTGAAGAATATTAAATTGTCTGGAGGTACCACAATTTATTTCTCTATTCACTTACTGAAGGACATCTTGGTTGCTTCCAGGTTTGGACCATTATAAATAAAGCTGCTGTAAAGATCCCTGCATAGGCTTTTGTATGGACATATGTTTTCAGTCGCTAGAGTATGTAAGAGCGTTCAGTTTTATAAGCAATTGTCAAACTGTCTTCCAAAGTGGCTGTGTACCATTTTGCATTTCTTCCAACAATGAATGAGAATTCATGGCGCATCACATCCTTCCCAGGATTTGGTGTTGTCAGTGTTTAGGATTTTGGCTATTCTCATATGTGTGTAATGGTATCTCATTATTGTTTTTGTTTTTATTTTTTTATTTTTTATTTTTTATTACAGGAAGGTCATGGTGTCCTGCCACCTGTGAGGAATAAGCCCAAGTTGCTGTTGGATGTGTCATACACAGAGGAGCCATTCTTCAGGCACTCTGCTCTCTCCAAATCCTCATTATTGTTTTTAATTTGCAATTCCTAATGACATGTGATGCTAAATATCCTTGTCCCCTACCAGGGACCGAGCTCACAACCTGAGCATGTGCCCTGACAGGTATCAAACCATGACCTCCTGGCTGAGCCTAAGATGTATTTTAAATGAGTCAACACATTCTAGAAAACAACTTAATGAGTGACTAGGACACCTGCTTTCCAACTTCAAGGAGCATTGTGACATTTTTATGCCATGTAAGAAAAGATTTGAAGGACCAACTACTGAGATTTACCTGAAAGGTATAATAAAAACATTTCTTAAGAAATTATCATCCCTATCCTTGGTAAAACATGAAATATATGAGGAAACATCAAGTAAAAGGAGATAGTAATATATGGTTACTACAATATAAGTGAACCCTCAAAAATGGGAGGCGAGCATTAAAACAAAGTGGCCAGGTAATTAACGAGCTGAGGATTATACAATGATACCCTTTGTTGGGATTCCAGCTGTATCAAGATACATTTATTTTGGGTGAATAAAATTCCACTAATGTTCCTTAGAGTCTTTAGCTTTAAACTTCTATTAAAACATGCCTTGATTGATTTTAAAGATTTAGGAGCATTTCTCAGACACTAACACCTAATGAAATAGAGATAATCATTACTACTCATTTTCATTGTAGCATAACTTGTACATGCCTTAAAACCAATGGATAAGCATTTATAAAGACACCTCTCAGACCCTGAAGTTACTTTGGTTTCTGCTTTCTAGGACAGTAAGTAAATAGAAATGTGGAGAAAGTAAATGAATTTTGTACACATAAGAAGGTTAAAGATACAAAGGCAAGCATTCTAAACTGTCTTCCCTAAAAACTGTCTCCTGTTTACCAAGCTTCTTAAAAAAATTTTTTTATTAAAAAGAAAGACAAATGTCTAAAATTCAACAACGTGGGTAACAAATAAAAATACATTACTTTCCTTTGAAAATGTAAGCAGTAAATTGCTAAGGCTCTATAAGATTGGTTCTATATAAGATTTAGTAGCAAAATAAAAGACTAAAAATAAAACTTTAACCTCATTACAGAATTAGGATTTATATATTTACCCCTTTTTCCCTTTAAACTTTATTTAATTTTACATATAGTTTGTAGGTTTTCTGTATTTTTCAATAAAGCTTTTTGTTGTTTTCCAAAAGAAAAGACATAATGATCCCTCTAATTCTTTCTAAATTAAAGTTCTACAGTAAAACTGCCATTATCTCTTTATGTTCATTGCTTTTCTTCAGAAAACAAGTTTGAAAGTTAAATACCTCCATTACAAACAAAATAAGATCACTTCTTAACCGTGTACCCAATGCTCCATTTGGGGCCACTTTTACAAATGTGTGATTACATTTTCATGCAATCAAAGCAGTAAAAATGTCTCCTCCAAATTAGTTTGTATCCCCACAACCAAATAGACCTTAGTGTGTGAAAACAAAAGTTGACTGTGATTTGAGGAGACTGTTTTATTCAGAACCATTTAATTTGAAATGAATGTCTCCTCATTCTTCGCCCACTACAAACAAAGGGCTCCTAGCTTTTTAATACCAATGATGAGAAGCAATTACAGACTGGTGAGTAGCTTTTCAAGTCATCAGCCCAGCTGAGAAATTGGCCATTGACAGCTGGACTGATGGGACATTAGGAGTCATCAAAGGAAGCCCATAAGAACCATATGGAGTGATATACCAACATTTTTAATGTGCCCATCAGAAATTCCCACAGCTGATGATGTTCATACAGCTGTAGGTTATTAGGAAGGAGCCTTAAATGAATGAGGGAGCCCTCTTTAGGGTCATTCACTATCATAATAATGTTAACTAAAACCTGCTGGGGGTGAAGAAACTTACTGAGGAACAATAATATATCACTGTATTTTGAAGGCTGACGTAAGCTATAGGGAACTCTATCTTTTCTTTTGTGTTTTGAGAAATTAATTCTATGTCTGAGCTTTACAGTGATCTCAAGGAGTTAATACAAGTGGTTTGTTTGGGTGTGTTTTTGCCTAACTTGAAATTCAAAAATATGACTTCATTAAATCAATAAAAGTTCATTTGAATTAGGACACACACACAAACATATAAAAAAAACCACACCCACAACCCAGAAAGATAGTCTCTAAATAATTTCTTGAATACTTCAAGTGAATAATCAAGTAACTTTATGGCTTACAACCAACATGAAAGTTTTAGAATGCTCTCCTGGGTAGCTAAGGATAGCCAGGACATTTGGCGTAACATTTGAAATGCAGGGTTGGTTTTACTCCTCCACAAATTATTTATTTAATATTATTTATAACATGTTGAAATATTACTGGCTGGTCAGCATGGCTCAGTTTGAATATCAACTATGAAACAGGAGGACATGGTTCGATTCCAGGTAGGGGCACATGGCTTGGTTGCGGTTCCATCCCCGGTGGTGGGCGTGCAAGAAGCAACAGATCAATGATTCTCTCTCATCATTGATGTTTCTATCTCTTCCTCACCGTTCCTCTTCGAAATCAATAAAAAAATATATATTAAAAAAATAAAAATAATAACAAGTATTACTTATTAGTAAGATTCAGCAATGCAATAAAAAGTAATTTTAAGATAACATGACCTATAACTGTCATTCTACATGGAGAAGCCAGGTTCTTTTTCCGTTTAAATTCCAAGTATGCCAATATTCAGAAAAATAATTTAAGAATAATCAATGACTGCCTCTATTGTTCCTTCAAAAGGCACTTAATAAGTACTTGCTATGTGCAGCAGCCTGAGATCCCCATGATTAATAACTGTGGCTCAGTTCAGCAGCTTCTGTTTCTGGATGTGGCAGAGAGAAATGAAGTCACGTGTTGCGCCAAATGTCCTGGCTTCTGCATCAAGCCAGTAAGCGACTGCCAACGAATCACTCACAGCTCATTATCAGATAACGATCGGAGTCTTCTCATATGTGTAGATGCTTTACTCAATGAGGATAATATTGTTGAATCAATTGAAGCACTTAATCAAAAAACACAACCAAGAAACCAATGAAATAAAAGAAAAAGCAAGTTGTCGAGTTTCCTCATTCACTTGTAGTGCTTCTCAGTTAATGAACAGCCCTTGAGCCAGGACCGATCCTGCTAGAAAGTGTCACTGTGAGGCACTGCCATTTTTCTGCACACTGTGCCCAGTTGTCCGTCATCCACAGACAGCACATGTGGCATCATGCAGACCAGGAGGTGTGATTTGGGGGCAGGTTCAGCTGGCAGCCTGGTCAACAAATATCCAAGGAGGACATCCTGCTGTCGCTTGTTGCAGAGCGACGACTCCCCATGCCAGAACATTCTGTTGATTACCCTCTCTCACTTGATTTTTAAGTTTTTGTGTTTTCAAGTTTCTGGCCTATGGTGTATGGTTGTATGAGATGGTCAGTCAGGTACAGCCACAAGAGGAGGCAGAGGAGAAACTCAGGAAAACAAAGTTTATTGTACCCTCAGGTCCTAGAGACAGGAGACACACTATCAAGGTCATGTGGACAAACACCAGGGTGTTCAGGAGGCAGAAGGCAGGGGCAGGGCAGAATTTAGGCCTCCTCCTTCTTTGGGACTTCTGTGGGAAAAGCAAACCAGGACAGGCAAGGGATTTCAGGTTAGCTGTTTTGAATAATTTAGGTGGACTCTGGGCTATAAGGATGTTTCTCTAGTTGCCTGGTGTCTGATCCAGGAATGATTAGGGCACAGGAATATTGCTCCTGGGGTGTGCAGGAAGATACTGGAGACATGGCTCTGGATTGGCTGGTTTGCACATCAAAGGCATATTCTGCCTGGGCCCTTTCTCTCAACTAACTCTAGGAGGGGCAGTTCCCTCCAGCCAAAAAGATTTTTTTAAGAAGTCAAAACATCATAATAAAGAAGAAAACACACACATGCATGCAATTCCCCAACCCTTCCCTCCCACCCACCCCCGACACACACACACAAAAAAAACACAAAAACAAACCATGGCCTTAAAATTAACTGAATTAAATATTTTACACTTAAAGAAACAAAAACAAAAAAACAAATTTACATTATTTTATCTTTAAACAAAGATAGAATAAATCAAGGCTACTTATTCATTATGCTTTTCAGAGTGCTTTAAGAAGACTGATGTTGATTTGTTCTGCATCAAAGATTTCTTTTCTTTAAGCAGCAATTTTTAAGATCAGAAATTGGCAGAAAAGCCAAATGAGACGTGGTCTCGGCTTCACAGCTCTCTCACTTGTGAGCTGTATTTCAAACACCTCATTTTCCTGTACCCCCTCTTCTACTGAGTGGAGGCTTGGACATACTTGTTTCTATCTAAAAGGGAGCACAACACAACAACCAGTGTTTGACACACTCGGGTGTCACACTGAGGCGGCGCTGGCTGAGGTCCTGGCATCACGGAGAAGACAGAGTGAGGAACTTTTATGCCCCACCCTGGCCAAGCTCCAGGGCTGGGTCTCCCTCTGTGCTGATGCCTTGATATGTAAGTGACTGCTCGAGGCTAATGGAAAGGGACTAGTTGAAAATATACGTGTATCAAAGGATGTGAAAACTCACAAGAAACAGATTATGTCCAGTATTTCCAAAGTGGCGAAAATCCTTGGAAGATGTTTTCTGTCTGTTGCATGGGTAGGTGGCCAAACACCTTGGTTTCCCTGACTCCCTGCGGGCTTGCACCTGCTGCCCCAGGCTGTGTTGAACAGCATAGTATGTTCAAAAGTGCTTTCAAAAGTGACTGATGGCTGGAGTTCAGATTAGAGCCCCCCCTGTTTTCCAGGACAACTGTGGCAAGTTGCTTGACCTGTCGCAGCGTTGTGTGTCAGTGGGGCTAGCAGGGCCTACCTCAGAGGGTGGTTGTGAGAACTGTATGTATTAGGTGAAGTGCAGAGAATAGGGCCTGATACTTAGCCAGTACTCAGCAGGAGTTAGCTATAATTTTACCCAATAACATTTATTTTATAACTCAAAAGATATTGTGGAGTAGCTTCTTAATTTTGGTGTCTTCATTCATTACCTGCCTATAAATATGTATATATGAAATAAATATCTAGAGAGAATATAAATTCTCATTAAATATAATGGAAAGAATGGCCTGGGGTAAGTAAAAGAAAATATAAAAGTATCAATTGATTTAAAAAAAAATTGGAGATGTCCATGTAATAAATAGATGGAGAGAGCACTATTCATTCAACATGAAGATGTAATTTTTTTAAACAATTCTCAACACAGAAAATGACTTGCAATCAATGTGTATAAATTACTTTGTATCTCCTACCCACAAATAATTTTTTTGAATCATGAGACTTATCATCATTAAAATAATGATATATATGCACACACACATTTTAATAAATATATGTCAAATACCATCTTTTCAGATGTGTATGTGCATGTTTGTGTGTAAACTTGCTTAATTTAAAAGGAAATATATTGATACAGTTGACCATAAAAATTAAGTCATTTAAAGAAAATGACAAAATTAGTCACAAAATGTAAGAAGATACTTACAACACACATAACAGAAGGTGATAGTATCAGAAATATATAAAAAGTCATACAATCAATAAGATAAAAAATAGAAAAATGAGTAAGATACAGGAATAAGTATTTCTTACAAAAAGTACACTTGTCCAATAAAGAGATAAATTTGATAAAGCTCATGAAAAAAATCTGGACAATATATATAAATTACAATGCTATTTAATTTTTCAAAATGTATGGGAAAAAATGAAGAAATCTGACAATACCAATATTAGAGAGTAAAACTGACTCACCAGTTTTATAAACATAATTTGTAAAGCCATAAATCTTATAGATTTGAATATTAGAATACCCTATGGCCAGTAATTGCCTTCAAGGGATAGTTCTATGAAAATAATTTGTAAAGTCACAAATCTTGTAGATTTGAACACTAGTATACCCCATGGCCAGTAATTGCCTCCAAGGACATATTTAGATGTGTAAACTAGGGTTCCACATAAAGAGCTCCTCTGTCACAGTTCAGAATAGCAAAAGCTTTGAAATTCCAAATACCCATTCACAGAAAAATGGATAAACAAACTTAGTATATGTTCACCATATATTATAAGACAGTAAACTAATTATAATAACATGGATAAACTTAGTAACAATATTGAATTTTAAAAAGTAAAAGTAAATAAACAAAACTCAACATATTGTTTACATATAGGTATCGTCTGGTTTATGTGTGTGTGATAAAACTATTTTTAAAAGGCATAATAAGTACAACACTTGGAATATTACTTATCAGTGAGGGGAGAGAAAGGGATCAGAAAAGAATGTATAGATAAATTTTAGATAAATGTAATATCCCGGTTTTTGGATTAGGCTATAGGGTCCTGGGCTGTTTTATATTATTAAGACAAATAAATAAAAGAGGGCCATGCTTATTCAAATGATGATAGTGTATCCTGGAACAAGATTTATGGTTAACCCAACTCCAGGCATCTGGGGTCCAGAAAAGATGCCAGCTCCTTTTAAAAGATTAGTGGTGGCTGGTTATTTGTTTTTATTGATTTTACTTGTTCTACTTTGCATTCTACTTATCATCTCATGAGAATTACTCCACATGTCATTACTTCTTTCATAGTAAATGTCAAGAGATAAAATTTTACAGAATAAAAGAGAATTTCCTCTCACACGTTATAAAATCTATGATGATGGCTACTTACTATTATTGATGCCTTCAAAGAACCATCGAGTGAGGAAATTGATGAGATAGCACAAATAGCAAACAGATTTGCTGTTAGAAAACATCAACTAGAAAAGCCGATTTGCTTCTTTTTTTTTGGAGGGGGAGTGGAATGAAAACAAATCTATTATTTACATATTAGAGCATATTAGAGAGTGAAGAGGCAAGAGAAAATGGCTCTGTTTCTTGCTGCCAATCACCTTTATTTTGCAGATAATTAGCTGCTGCACAAGCCATGTGCTCCAAGTTCCTAGTGGTGAGTACTCACCAGGTAGAGTGGAATCAAGTCCAGTGTCAAATTCTAAAATGTAAGTGTATATTTCCTTTTGTCGATACAATCAGAGAGAAAACATGTGGCACACACTGGTTTCTGAAGACTCAAGGAGAGGGAGCTTTTGACATTCATTCATCTTCCAATTATTGCTACCTACATTTAGATTAAAATATTATAGAAAAGCACAGCGTGAGGCACATTATGCTTTGCTCTTGGTAATTTAAAATTTAAAATTGAAAATTGCTGTTGAAATCAATCAAATTCCTGGCACCTGAACAAAGAATATATAATTTAGAGGTGTACTAAATGTCAATGAAATAGCATGAGCAGACCAATTAAAATAAAACATAAAACCATAAATTTGAGCCAACCTACGAAATCCGTTCATAATTATGTAGCTAATTATTCACTCTACATAGTGTGGTCTTCACTAACTCCAGAAATGAAAGAGCATAAATATTCTCCACTCAGAACTTTAAGAATACTATGACAACAGACTTGGCATTTGATCATTATCTAATTTCCAAATTGGTGATGTCAAGAAGTTCTGCTGAGGAGCATATGTGCATCTGTTTCCTCACATGGCTGCTCTGTAGCTGTGCTTCATGACTCATCTGTTTTCAGCCAGAACACTTTCTCATTCAAGAGGAGCTGGGAGTGGGGTATAGTGAACAGGGAACAAAGGCAAAGACCTATGTGCCATTCATTCATGCAATATTTATTCTGTATCTTCTACATCCTGTACACTGTGCTGAATGCTGGCGAGTCGTGTTGAACAAAAATGGCAAACCCCTGCCCTTCATGCAGCTTATGGTCTTTTGGGGGATGCAGCCAGGTCCGTGGGGAAATGGACTGCAGAGCGGCATTGTGATAGCAGAAGCACAAGTGCTGTAATGCTTTCAGCAAACTGGACCTGAAGACTCCACAGACACGTTACCGACAGAGTGTTCTCGTGGAAGAGCTGCACATATGAGTCACCTAGGACCTTTTCTTAAAACTGCAAAGAACAGGCCACACTCAGATCAATGAAAATGGCAATCTCTAGGAATGGGACACAGGCACTTACAGTTTTTTTAAGCTCCCCGGGTGATACCAATATGTACACAAGTTTGGGAACCACTTATCTAAAAACAGGAAAATAAATAAAGGGGAAGTGAAACTGCTCTCTGCATAAAGGGCCTGGTATAATGCTCAGACTACAAATCCAAAGGTGTGTTATTGTTGTTTTCTATTTAAAAAAAGGTCTTTGTTTTCTGTAAATGACTATAATTTCTCTCTTAAGCCACCAATTCCACCAGGTGGCCAAAATATGTACTCAGTCAATTCATGGTTTCTCTTCTTTCTTCCCTTTGTTCTTTATTCATTGGGGCAGTGTTAGGGAGAAGGGTTAGCAGAGATGAGCATCTATCTAATCTCCAGATAATATCACCCGCTGAGTCCCCTCAACATGGCTTCTCCAGTCTGAGTTCTGAAATCTCTAAGGCAGCTCCCTCCTCGCATCCGCAGGGGCTCTCAGGTCCCCAGGGTCACTGCTTACAGCTCTGGCCACACCAGAGACATCTGTACCACCCCGCATCATACTAAAGTTCAAGGGAAGTAGTAGCCCTTAAAAATAGTGTAGAAAGGAATTATTGAGAATAAAAAACACTAATCAGTAATATATCAAAATAAATCATGATACTTATTTCTCTTTTTCATTGACTAATTATGCAAAAGAAGTTTTAGGTTTGTTAAAATTTGTTTAGCTTGTTATCAATATTATTTTCAACCTTCTGTTTCTTTCCTGAAATCTTTTTAAGCCAATTGTTCATTTTGTCAGAGTTAATTTTTTTTTGCATAACATATATAATCCATAAACCTATTTAACTGAAGGCACAGAACTATAACACTGTACAACATAGTGAGGATTAAAAAGCTAGGAGAGTGGCCCAGTCTGCATCTCCACTTCAGAGAATTCCCACTGCTCCCTCAGGAAGCCTCCTAGACCACAAAGTGACTCATGACTGGCTGATAAGGCATCCTGCCAATTTTTTTTAAGAGTAGTGAAATTTTTCATAAATATAAGTTAAACGCATTTGATGATAAATATTGGCCAGCATCTGTCTTACAGTATTTCTTCAGTTTCTATCTGAATCTCTATTTTGCATTCTCATCTCAGCATCAGTGAATAGTAAACAATTAAAATGAGAGATTATATTTATGGGTATGAAATCATAGTTCCTTTATGATTTAATGACTTTTTCTTGATCTCTCAAAAAGTAAATTCCTCAGAATGTACATATTTAGAACCTATCACTTTCCATTTAAAAGATGTAAAAATCTACTGGAATACCAAAGGATCATTTTTTGTTAGGATAACATAAAACAAAATAGCAGTGTAGCAAACGTTTTCATAAAATATGCTTTATACTAGGTCAAAGGTACTGCAGATTTAGAGAAATACTGGAAGGAAACAAGAAATTAAAATAACAATTATGTGTAAAGTGGCTGGGAAATGAGTATTTTTCTTTCAGATTTCCTTGAATTTTTCAAGGATTATTATAATGCTGAACATGATAGTCCATGATGTTTATTATGCTAGCTATAAACAGAACTAAAACTCTGCTTACTAGACTATACAGGGCGTGGAAAAGTAAGCTTACAGTTGTCTATACGGAAAAGAATAAAACAATCAATAAGTAATAATAAGAATAAACTCTGCATTTTGCACATTCACAACTGTAAACCTACTTTTGTCCTACCCTGTAGTTCAGGGCATGTACTGGCTTGAGTAAAATTTCTTAAACTATAACTTAAACCTGGTTAGTCAGCAGCACAAGAATTAGGATTCTACTAAGCATTATAAAGGAGTACTGCTTTCTACAAAGTCTTTTCTATACCTGAAAGTTGAGGGTCTAACTATTGTGGTAGGTTTGTTTTAAACTGCAATATAGTGGTATAGATGCGTCAAAGCATTTGCCCTTCATCAATAAAAACGCACTCAGGCTGAGTGCTTTTAAATATGCATGACTATACTCCCAGTGACTTTATGGTCATTGTTTACCACCTGGAAGCCTGCTCGGTCACCTGTTATCTGATCAGAGAAGCAGTTCAGACCCCGATGTGGTATAACAGGAAGTTCAGGCTCAGAACACTGAATGGCCCTGAGAACTGAGTGACATTGCATGGTGTCTGAGAGATGAAGGAAAAGAGCGCTAAATGAGAAGAAGAATGAGCAAATCTGTTGCCTTTTTATTGAGAATGGAATAGGAGCAGCGTCCTGGCTCAGATCAATGTCCTGTGTAACAGATGATCTTCCTGTAGAATGATGCTTTTCCTCCTTAAAGCAAGCAGATTCCATGTCACAGTCTGTGCCACAAACGTGAGTTCTTGCAGACGCAATGGAAATGATATCTGGGCTTTGGGAGGAAAAAGAGGGCTAAATGGACCTACCTTCTTTTGATAAGAAGCATAGGGGCTACAATTTCTAAATTGAAATAAAAATCCCAAAATACAGAGATCCTTTCTCCCCTCTCTTGGCAAGTTCAAAGTCAGATTTATTGAGCTTCGGTTATATTTAGGTGTTATTTGCAAAGGCTATGGGGTTCCAAAGATGATCTTACTTTAGGCCAAGTAGGAACATCGAAGCATAAACAGCTAATATCTAAAGCAGAGTCAAAGAATGGACCACAAAAGAGATGACTCAACGGCTGCAAAAAAAGCAAGATGCCTGGGTAAAAGGATCAGGACATGAAATTTGAAGTAGAGTGCCATGACAGGTAAGATTTCAATAGATTGCATGTGAGGAAGGCTTTTTAGAAGGTAGATTAGGAGGATAAGAGCAGAGACAGAGAGGCAGGACCATGAAGGTCATGATGAGAGAAAAAAAGGAGAGAGGCAAAGTGGGAGAAAAGGAGAGATGGGAAGAGGAAGAGACGGAGAAGAAAAAAATCAGGAGACAATGAACAGCTGGAAGCATCTGTTCTTCATTTGTTAGCCAATGACAAAGCTTGGAAATATTTCAAGGATTTTAGTGGCTGATTGGCAGTATGCTTAAGAAGCTAAATTTAGAACAGAAAATAAAATTAATTGCAAGAGGAAAATAAAGGTACAAAAAACACTAAGATGGGCAGTTCATCACTCAGGGTTGGAGTGCAGTGGCATGAGTGGCAAGGGGAAAAAAGACACAAGCCAGAGATCCTGCAGAATTGAACCAGGCAAGTTATTGAATTGGAAGAAGAGACAAGCAATTAAAATGGACACTGAGATTTCAGACCAGCATAGAAAAGTGGTTCCACTAACAGACATAAAAGAAGGGAGTAAAGTCTGGAGTTGTTGCTGATTTTCCAGGGAAGATCATCACTTACTTTAAGGCGCGCTATTTGCACTGCCTGCGGAGCTTCCTAGTGAATAAACACATACATAGGAAGAGCCATTCCTCAAAGTCAACAGAGCACAGCAGTTAAAAGCAGGCTTTAAACCAGACAGAGCTCAGATTCCTCATCTATAAACTGAGGGTAACATTGGATCTGACTTTCCCTGAAAAGCCTGACTGAGGAAATGTGAAATGCACAGTGACTGCTTAGTCAATATTTGTTCTGCCTTTGATTTGAGAATTAATGACAAGTAAATGCTCTCAGAAGCTGGGAGAATGAAAGAACTAACTAAACACAAGACTGTAGAAAGAGAACATGGGACATGAATGCTGCTCAAAAGTAACAAGAAATACAGTGATGGTGATTCTGGATTCAAGGCGGTCACTGGATGTGTAATTACGAACCCAAAGGCCCAGTGACATAATAATCCTGCCGTTAAATTCCCAGGTGGCCTCTCCTTTCGGCACATTGAATGCTTAGTTCTGTGACTTTACAAATGTCTGGTACACTTCTCTCTAGCCAATAACTAGTGATCTCATGATCATCACTCGCTAGAGAGGACTGCTGAGGTAAGTTTGGGTAAATGGATGGATGGACAGATGGACAGAGAGACAGACAGGAGAAACGTTGTATTGTGTAGTAGTTGCTTACAAGTAAAAGGATCTGTCACAAGAAATTCTGCTAAGTTAATTAACTTAGAGATACAGTAGACTCCTGGCATTAGTAAACTTAACATTTGCATTTTCAACCTCTCACACAGGTCAATGATACACCAACAAAAGAAAAAATTGGCTAGTTAACTAAGCCTAGCTAAGTGTCAGTATTTATATCTCAACATGTCTCTCTTGTTTAGAAAAACATCTATTTCCAACCTCTCTTCACCAAGATATGTAATCCTAGAGCTACAAACAGAAGTAAAGAAGCCAATGAGAGCATGGTTGGTTGTAAGACTGGAATGTTCAATTCAGCAGTGACTTAGTGTCTTAGAATGATAACATCTGATACAGAAGCAAGTAAAGTCAATAAGTGAATAATCTCCACTGTACTCAAGTCAGAATAAAAGTTATTTATGTAGTGAGAAGTTGAAAGGATTATTAAAATGTGTTAAGTTGCACAAGCATGTTGTTTGCTAATTTAGGGATTCATGAGATGTCATGTGTCAAGTGTGTGCAATATTGGTCCATTATGGCATGCCTTTTTATATGGTTTATTATAAAAAATAACTTCTAGAAAGACAATTGATCATTAGACAAAGAGATAAGAATTCAAGTCTCAGTATATATATATATATATATATATATATATATATATATATATATATATAATCTGATTTTCTGGTTCAGTTATAGTTCTTGACCAAACCTATTAGAAGGAGGGAAGCACAGATTATGAGATCCAGACTCTAGCTTCCTCATACATATTTACATCCAGGTGAACAAAATTAGATGATCATAAATGCTTTTCCTCAAGAGATACTGACTGTTCTTCTTGTACTAAATTATATTCATCCTGATACACTGAAAGGCATCTTGTAGTAAGAAAAAAGGACAGATTCCTCAACAATACTTTTTTTTCTTTGATTAATGTATTATATATGTGTCTTTATCCCCCCCCCCATTGTCCCTTTCCATCCCCCGTTCATGTCCTCATCCCCCTGTGGTGTCTGTGTCCATTGGTGAGGCTTATATGCCTGTACACAAGTCCTGTGGTTGAACTTTCTCCCTTATTCCCACCCTCCCCTACCTTCCCTCTGAGGTTTGATGGTCTAACTGATGCTTCTCTGTTTCTGGATCTGTTTTTGTTCACCAGTTTATGTTGTTCACTATATTCCACAAATGAGTGAGATCATGTGATATTTATCTTTCTCTGACTGACTTATTTCACTTAGCATAATGCTCTCCAAGTCTATCCATGCATTTGCAAATGGTAGGAGTTCCTTCCTTTTTACAGCAGTGTAGTATTCCATTGTGTAGATGTACCACAGTTTTTTAATCCACTCATCTGCTGTTGGCCCTTAGGCTGTCCTCAACAATACTTTTATAATAAATATTTTTATAATTTCAAAGATGAGGAATTGAAAGTGTATTATGACATATTTGACATCAATTTGTTAAATTTTGACTTTGTTTTTTTGTAGCTTTCACTACAAAAATGTTCCCAATCTACAAACCTCCAAATTAAAACCATTTAATATCAGACTCAGAAATCTACTCTCCTAGCTGGACCTGATTGCTACAACAAAAATATATTCAAAACACAACCATTTTAATTGACATGAGATGGTCAGCTACCCCTTGGAATGGTTACAAAGCATGTCCAAACAGATTTCAGGCAATTAAGATCTTAGTAAACAATATATCCAGAAGAACAAGAATTTGCAAGACAGAGGCACATTATTACTGACAAATTTATGTACTTGGGACAATTTCTAATATTTTTCTTTGAACGAAATGTTCACAATGAAACTGGGTAATCAGACTTACTCTCAGCTTTCTGCCTGGGTCACAACAGTACTTGTCAGAAGTTGGAGAAGAACCTGAAAATCCTAACGCTACTAAATACTTCCTTCAAGATTCCAGCCCTGCAACGTTAATGCTAATCAAACTAATCAGTTGGAATCATCCTATAGGAATCACTCCTATAGCTTTTTATATTCATTACCTCACTTCAATCAGGTTTTGAATAACTTACCACTATTCTAGTTAGAACCTGTGTAAGAATGGCTTATTCATACTCATAAGGATGAGCCTGATTCTCCCACCCCTCTGCCCATGTAACTTGCACAAAGTCAAAATTCCTTTCCAAGTGCCTTAACCTTGAGAATGGGAGTATTTGTACATCTTTTAAGATGATTGTGTTTTTGTTGCTATTATTGTCTTCTCAACATAAAAAGAACAAACAATGCATGCCATGCCCATCTTTTTCAGAGAAAAAGATTTCCAGAAAGTACTTACTGGTACAACTGGAAAACGTTCTAACAATGCAGTCTTTCCTGGTTTTTCAATTTATTACAGGTGGATAATCTCTGAAAAACCCAAGACAGAAAACAGATTGAATCTCTTTTAATAATTTGAATTTTGAATGAATTCCAGAGTGCTGTTGAATTCCAGTCAAGCTGTTTTGCTTTTCTTTAATATCTCAAATCAAGATTAAGTGATTTTTCTTTGAAAATTGGTCCAAAATACTGGAAAGTTGTGTGTTTTGGAAAACTACATTCATTATAAAATCAACATTTAAACATTATAGTTATACTGATATTTTAATTGGCATTGCCATAAATTTGAGGGCAGAATCTGTCTCTTAATATCTTGCTTTGGTATGCTGATGTTCTGCAAAAGAAACATAATTCTAATAAATTGAAAAATTAAAACATAACTGGAATATTTCATTATATAAATACTATAATGGGCTTGGAACAGAAAAGTGTGGACTTTCAACATTGAATAGAGTAAGGCATTCTGCAATCTTGCCTTTGGACCTCAGATTTCTAGTCTGGTATGAAATCCTTTACTAGCATGATATGGCTACTCTAAATTTAGCACCAACCACCATTTTAGGTTGAACTTACCTTCAACTGAAAAAAGGCCAGGAAAGTAAAAGTATGCAGATGGTTAAATGGTGTGCATTCTATTAATGTATGCATCTAACAAGAATAAATGGTGTAGGCTGGCCAGTGTAGTTCCATAGATTGAATGTCATCCCATGAACCAAAAGGTCACCTAGCTTGATTCTTTGTCAGGTCACATGCCTGGTTGCTGGGTCAATCCCCAGTAGGGGTGTGCAGGAGGCACCATGCCCCCTACTCTATCCTCAAAATAAAAAGAGCAAACAGTATATGCCATGCCTGTCTTTCTATCTCTTCCTCTCCCCAAAACATTTAAAATATTTATAAAAATAAACAACTGTATATATTCTATTAACTTATAATGCATCTAACAAAAATAAAATATAAAACCTGACCAATTAGCATGCAGTCTCCAATTGAGATTTGAATTAAAAATATCTGAGCCCTGGCTGGTGTGGTTCAGTTGGTTGGCATGTCATCCCATGCACCAAAAGGTGGTGGGTTCCATTGCCAATCAGGACATAGATCCAGGTGGCGGGTTCGATCCCCAGTCAGGGCACATATGGGAGGCAACTGATGGATGTGTTATGATCAACATTTCTCTCTCTTTCCCTCTTTTTAAAATCAACTTAAAATTATACATACATGAAAATTCTCTCCTTGTTTAAAATATGTACATTTAGATGACTTCAAAATTGCTTTATATTTCCATTGTTGATGAACACAGCCAAAGCTACTTCTTACTTCCTTAATTTAAATATGGCAAACATTAAGGGAAAATACAGACTACCAATTCTGGACATAAAGGAAGTAAGCATCAACAAAAAATGCCCATTATGAAGAAAATGTACTTTTTAGAGTCAACCTGTGCCATTTCCTTTCACCCTGTGCACAGGAAGGCTTGCCATCGTAATCAGAAGGGTCCCTGAGCACTATCCCGGCCACATGGAGAGGTTAAATGGCACAGACTTTGCTGTCACTTTCAGGCTGAGAAATTCTGGCCAAACTTACGATTCTGGAAGAATATGAGCTATTGGAGAGGCGATATAAATATAATTTATCATAGCAATTGCTTTGGAATTTGAACTTGGGGGGTATAAAATTGGCACCTGTGTTATATAAAATGCATCACTCCATAAGAAAAATCTCATCCTTTTTGGAAAAACTTCTGTTTCCCCAGTTGCACTGCTTGAAAGTGAATCTGTGTACCAGAAGGTTGCTCAGGATTATGAAACTTAATGCATTTTCACCGCAAGCAAATATAAACATGTTCAAGGAAAACACAAGGCAAGAGACATGAAAGACCATATGTTTTCAATGCTCTCCATGTCAAAACAATACCAGTCTCCAGAAAATAACTGCTAGTCATATTGAGTTATTTAGCCAGATATCTTCCAAAAGTTACTTGGAAGAAAGTACAGTGCATTCCATGTACCATGTAATGGATAAAAATAGAGTTCCCTAGACCAAACATATTACATTCATGAATTATTTTATTGGCCATAATACTCTAAAAGATTTCTGAGTTTTACTGCTCAGAGGTTAGTGGCAAAGGTAAAAACGAGGTAAGAGAAAACAGAGACTTAATTTTCTGGAAAATGTTTCTCAAGCTGTGTAAATGCCTTTTAAAACTAATATTCTTTTTTTATGTGCATTAATCCTCACCTGAGAGTATTTTTCCCATTAATTTTTAGAGAGAGTGGAAGATAAGGAAGGAGGAAGGAAGGGAGAGAGAAACACTGATGTGAGAGAGACACATCAATTGGCTGCTTTTCCCATGTGCCCCAACCCTGCTGAGGATCTAACCTGCAGCCCAGGTATGTGCCCTTGACCAGAATCAAACCGCGACCCTTCGGTGCATGGGGCTGACACTCTAATCACTAGGAACACCAGCCAGGGCTACACTACTATTCATAATATACAAAAACAGATGAGGCATTTTCCCCTCCGAGAAGCTAAGGTTTGTTTTTCTCCTTCCGCTGAGAGACTAGTTTTTTACAAGTTCATTTAGCTTTTGCCATGCTTTACTTTGAAGTCCAACACACACACACACACACCTGGGAAAGCTGGAGCTGAAGTAAAGGTGCTCCATGCCACCTTCCAGCTCTAAGATGTCATGAGCTACCTTTTTAACCTGCATTTTAATATTGTCCAGGTGACTAGATGGATGCGGCACTGCAAATAAAATAGTTTGTGTAACCAATTATCCTTTTTCAGACTACTCTTAGAAATGGCTACTTGCGTTGCACCCCACTTGCTAAATAATGATATCAAAAACTTGATGAATGAATCCTCAAAAAATATCTCTAGTATCAAAGGATCAGCCCACTCCCTAGAAACAGCCATGGGTGCTGAAGAGAAATAGAGGACGTGAATTGGAAGGGTTCTTTCATCGTGATTCTGGTAGAATTCATGTTCCTTCCAGAATTTCTCTCCTAATCTTTTTACATTTTGAGGGCCCACAATTTACTTCCTAAGAACAGACCATGTTGCCAGACCCTGTGCTAGGTGCTTGTCTCATCTAACCTGCCCAGCAACAGAATGCACATCTCCACACACAAAACCAGCTAAACAATTGGCAGGCCCCAGAGCAAAATGAAAATATAGGGTTTGTGGTTCAAAAAGTTGGTGAAAGTGCCATTACAATTACTGAGATATAAAGCCGCGCCTTTCTTGAGCATCTCTCTCTGAGAGCATTTCTATTTGCTATTTGATGTCGCACTGCCTTGCACTCCTGAATACGCAGACAGGGGCTCAAAGCACTGGCCTGGGCCTGGCTTGTCCTGTGTGCACATTTAAAACATTAAAGCTCATCAGCTAATCAGCTGCCAGATGCACCTTCTTGCCAGCCACCCAACCCATAGGTTTGGGGCAAGCCCATCATCTCAACACAAAACAGAGCAGACACACTATTTAACCAGGATCCAGAGTGAAAAAAAGGCTCCCTTGCCACTCCCCTGCCCCCGCCTCCATGTCCACCCCTGTGCAATGCATCCTAGACACCTTGCAGGAGAGACCCTCCCCACACCTGTACCCAGGTCCCAGAGGTTCTGGGAGACCAGTTAGGGCCCAGAAAGCCAGGGGGTGAGGAAGATAACAGCCAAGAACCCACCTAGAAGTGGTGGGGAGGCAGCAGGGAGACCCCCTGGCCTTCTCCATTGTCATATCTGACTTCACTTACAAATCACAAAATCAATGATAAAACTATTAAGAATTTTAGAATGGTGACCATAGTACCACAAACCAATCATTGGGCCCCACTGAACAGCCGTGAAGCCCTGGGAGCCTATGGTGACAAGCCCATGAAGCCAGCCCTGTAGCCATGGAGCAGATATCTAATAAATGCCAGTACCTTTTTCTCCCTCAACCCTTCCCTCACTCTACTAGTAAGAACCGCAAGGAGTGCCCCCCCCCCACTCCAAATGGAGGGCATGGGGTCCTACTAGGGGAAGAGAAAAATTGTAGGGTTTTTTTTGTTTTGTTTTTTTGTTTTTTGTTTTTTTTACAAATGAAACAGAGACTAGTGGATGCCAAGAGATAATTAATCTCGTGTGTTTGTGGTGGACTTGGGTCTAAAACCAGAACCCTTGACCTTTCCATTATGTGCAGCTGTCCTGTAGCTAAGAATGGAAAATACATAATGAATGCTTCCTGCTGTATGTTGAGATCTGACAATGTTACCACCCTATTTTACCATTCACTTTTAGGGGGAAAATAACCAAAACATCTTGACACTTTAGCAGATGTTTGTGAACTGTCTTCCCTATGTGTATTACGGTTTTAATGTAAAAGTAACACCATCATTAACTTGTTAATAAATTTTATGTTGTTATAATGTATAAAGGATGATGTTTCGTTGATTTATGCTTTGTAGTAAGACACATCTGATTGTAAACTTGTTTTTAAAATAATCTTGAAATGTGCATGTAAGCTAATGTACTTTAGATAACATTGTTTTATTCTCTAAACAAATTAATGTTAATCAAAACATTAAAAATCATATTATAAAAAAATAATTTGAAATATAAGGAAAAGAAAACAGATCACCCATCATCTCTCCAGTCTCACACAACCACACTTTTAATTCTGGTGTATTTTGCTTCTCATATTTTTATATAAGTAACAGTATAAAATCAGACTGTAGTAGTTAGTTTAAATGAAGAGAAAATCTAACACCAAAGATAAGAAAAAGCCTTACACATTATTTTATTATTTTACTTGAAGACGGAGACATATATTAGGTCCTTTTAAAATCTGTATTGGAATTGAAATCACAATGTTTTGATTTGAAAAATATTAAAAAGAAAAAAAATAAAAATCTCCCAAAGCTCACCTAAGAGATAAATGTTCTCCCTACTCCACCATCCAATGCCATCCCCTAAATGTGTCTATTCTTTTTTAAATTATATTTTATTGATTTTTTATAGAGAGGAAGGGAGAGGGATAAAATGTCAGAAACATCAATGAGAGAGAAACATAGATCAGCTGCCTCTTGCACACTCTCTACTGGGATGTGCCCACAACCAAGGTACATGCTTTGACAGGAATCGAACCTGGGACCTTTTAGTTCACAGGCTGACATTCTATCCACTGAGCCAAACTGGTTTCAGCTAAATGTGTCTACTCTTAAAGTTTTATATCTTGCTTAAAATTTCCCAAGTCGGCATAAACATATATAGTTGCACATGAATACACATAAATTATAAAATCTGAATCATACTGTACATACAGGTCCATAACTTTATTTGTATACTCAACTACTTATTACCTACATCTGGTACTAAAACATTAATTCATAGTTTTGATCTACTTGTGTTTATCTACCTATCTAAAATAAAGCCTAAAGGGTGAGATATTTTCAAGTCAAAAGACATTTTTCATACTGACTTATCCAGAAGTCTTTTTATTATGAAGATACTTTTATTGACCCAGCATCCATGGGCATCCTTCCCATGTGGAAGTACTTTTGCCCACCTCCTAACTTCACTAGATCTTCATTTACAACTTGCTGGTTGGACAGTTAGTCTTGTTGTGGTACAGTTAAATGCACAAGTGAAATCTTCTCAACTAGATTGTAAGATATTAGGAAAAGAGCAAACCTAACATATCTTTTCCTCCTGTAGTTCTTAGAATATTGTCTTGTAAAAAAAAACATGCCCTTAGTTAATGTTTGCTATTTAAACAAGTGCATGAATGACTGACCCAGTTTACTTGAGTTGTTTCACTGAAGGGTATTAGATATGCACTAATCAATACAGATTCCCATGCAGTCTTTCTTGGGAACCAATATTTGAGATGACATATCAAGTTCAATACATGAGTGCTGCCAGAACAACAAAGGGGCGTATGACTAGACCTGAATCTTTGTTTTCCATCATGATAATTAGCAGGGAAATTATTTAGTAAATGTTTACCATCCTAAAAATGACATGATTTGTTTCCAAAGAACTCTACAATAGTTCTTGTCAGGCTCCTTTTCAAATGCTAAACGAGGCTCTAAGCATAAGTAAACAGGACAAGAGTGGCCTCAAACACATGTTCTTCAGGAAGTGAAACCCGGAACCATATGTATACCCTGAACTGCAGCTTTCAATGCAGGACAGGCCTCATGCTGAGGTATCTTGGTTGCAAAAGAAAACAGTGGAATGCAGAGTGAGGAGCAATAGAGATCACAGGTGACCCAGGTGTCCAGTGTAGTACTGTGTGCCTAGAACTGTGCCAGATTCTGAAGAGTGCACAGGGCGAGTGTGAGGCACAATTCTGCCCATCAGAGGAATCAGGGAATGATAAGCTACCTAATTGTCAGGAAAAAAAATGTGAATGTTCAGTTTGATAAGCCAGAAAGACACCAGTTCAATGGTGTTGAATCATTTCTTTATATCCTACGTGCTTTATTTTTTTCCAGTCCAACTAATAATTGTCTTGGTTTTCAAATTACTAAGAGACATGTTAATGATAAAAACATGTAGTTTGGTAGAAAAGTTTGGCTTTCCTACCTTTATCAACAAAACCACATAAAGCTAAAAATAGATATATCATATAGTACATATGCTACCAACAACCTTATAATTTCTATTATAGCCCGAGTGAACTTGGCAAACTAATATGTAAAAGAGCATGTAGCTTCATTTTAGTTGATTTATCTGTAACAAAGTGCATACACACACACACACACACACACACACACACACACACACACACACGCACATAAATTTGAGAGCGGAAGAAGAGGGAAAGAAAGATAGAAACATCAATGATGAGAGAGTATCATTGATTGGCTGGCTCCTGTACATGCCACACAGGGGATCGAGCCCGCAACCCAGGCATGCATGTGCTCTGACTGGGAATCAAACCATGACCTTCTGGTTTATAAGTCAATGTTCAACCACTGAGCCACACCAGCTGGGCTGCAGCAAAGTTTTACAGAAACTATCCTACAGCTTATCCTTTTAATATACATTCATTCTGACCTGCCTAGAAGAAAAGGTAATCCAAGTGCTGGAGAGAAAGCAGGAAAAGAAGCATGAAGTAAAATCATGGAACTTCTTCCAATTCCTCATCCACAGTAGAAAGTATGAGCAAAGATAGGAGCATAAGCCTTCCCTGAAAACTAGTTAGAAATGTAGAATACAAGATTCCATCCAGCTCTACTGAGGAAGAATTGGAATTTTAATAAGATCCTAGGCTGATTCTTATGCCTAATAAAGTTTGAAAACAAAGCTGTCTTACACTTTCTTACCTCTCTTTACAGATTCTATACAACTGTATTATTTTGCCACATCTCTGATGACATAGTCTCTTTCGATCAGAGAATCAGATTTCACGTACCTTTTCTTTAATAACATACATACATATATGCTCATGGATACATTTGATTTAGTGATCTTTTGTATATAGGTCTTAGGTATAAAGACTAATTTTTTTATCTCTTATCTTTTAAAATGCAAGTTAATTTTAAACTTTGGTTAAGACCTTTAGAGATTTAGAGTTGGCAGTAAGACCTTGGATTTCTAGAAATCAAGTAGAAGTCTCAGCTAGAAAAGAAAGTCCCTTCAAACTTTCATAATAATCAACAGATTCATCCATGTCTCTGTGTCTCAGCAAAAGAAAATGAAGAAAAGTATATATTCAAACAAAATATTAGATTTTATAAATGTAAATATTACTATTAGCATACTCCAACCCAAACCATTATAAAAACATATAAACCCACAATCTCATAGCATCTTCCATGGTCATGTCCTATAAATAGAATATTAATTTAATCTTTAAAACAATTTTTTCTGTATATCTGCAAAATACTTCTAATTGGAGAGATAAGAAGGCTAAAATGTTTTCCATTCTATTATATTAGCCTGTTTGCATTTAAGTGAACTATGGCTTCAAAAACTTTTTTATTATTTAAAAATTTTAATACAATAATATTTTTAGTTAACTATTTCTTTTTACATACAGTGTGGGGCAAAAGTAGGTTTACAGTTGTGGGTAGGTGAAACAGAGTTTATTCTTTTATTAATTATTGTAATTTTGAACCATATGAACAATAGAAAATCTACTTTTGCCCCATCCTGTACATTTTGACCATAGCAATGATGATTACGCATATGGCCTCTTGTTTCAGGGTTAGAATACATATGTCACAAATGTCTTTATGAATCCATAAAATAGTCAACAAATCTTCCCATATTTAGTACTTTTCTTAAAAAGACACATCTAATCTCCATAAACTAACAGGTCCTTTAAAATTGCATTGTGATGGGGTGGAGATGAGTTAAGTTTTAGAGCAGAAGAGAGTTTGACTCTGGCAGAGCGTGAAGGGCAGACTCAGATATTAGACACGTGGTCCGCTCCAAGGTGGCAATGTGGGGACAAAGAAAACGAGACAATTCTGCCCAGCCTCTCTTTTCTGCTCCTCCCCCTCTCTTTCTGCACTGTCACCACCAACTCCTACACTCTTTGCTTCACAGATCACAGGACTCTGTCTTCACCAGCCAACATGTGCCAAGAAATATCTTCTCTAGACTGTTCCTTATGTTTTTCTCTAGGCAGTTCATTAGGGACTGTCCCTAAAGACAGAGACATCTGATATTCTCAGTTTTAAAATGATATTTCACACAGAACACAAAATCACAGGTCTGATCTTAGAAGGTAAGACCTCCTCTAAAGTAATTATTAGGATACATAGCCACCTAATATGTTTGACCTGCAAACATGAGAGTGGTTCAGCTTGAGGCTTGCCAAGACCTAAGTTGTCTGAGAAAAGTCAGATGCTAGCATAAGGAAAACATAGGACTAAGGAATGAAACTAACTTCACCATGTTCCAGGGTACATGGGCAGAAATCTAAATTAGACCTTCCAAAAAGGGCCTGGAGAGACCAATCCGTGCCGGGGCCGCCTTGGTATTCATAAACTATGGGATCCAGCCCATGGTCGGCAACAGCAGGAGTTGCAAGCAGAGACCACCCTTGAGGACAGCCAGGTGATAGCATTCCTCTGAAATATTTTCTTCCTTCGGTAAATGGTTTTATTTTAGGAACGGACACATAGATGCCTGAGGCCTGATTAATAGTTTCTAATTATTTTCCTCCTAAGAAATATTTGGCACATTTTCTCTTTTTGTTTTTCTTAGGCCAAAACCCTCTCTAGTTTTAGTTGAAATTCTCTCCTCCAATCTGAGATTATCTTGACACATCCACATGCTATAATAAGATGTTTCCTTCTCGTGGCAGACCCATATATTTTTTTATCATACGCAATGGTGTAAAAAATGTTCTTCAACATTATTTGTGTCAGTGTTTCACTTCCCTGTTCCAAACTCTTTACTTTCAAATGCAGGAAAAGATTTTTTTTAATTCTATCTGTAAACTCAAACCGTTCAGTTTCTATGGTAGAATTAAATTTTACATGAAATACATTCTGGGTATTTTTCTGAGTGGTATCTGTTTCTTTGTGGTCTATAAGCAGAAGTGTGTAGAAGTTAGTGGGTTGTAAGAATCTTGATTCACTTTGTGATTTCTGTGGAAAATACACCACAGCACTTAGTTTCCCATCACCACCATGATTTCTCCAGTAAGGCCAATGCCAAAGATCACAGTTGTTTCACAAAATGTGGGAAGATTTCTGCTTCATTAAAAGAGGAGAGTGTATTTTACAAGCTTTATCTTGCTCCAGAAACAGTTTCTTCTCATGTTTCTCTGAGACATAACATATGCATTCACTTGCCAAGATTTTAACCCTAATATTTGTTCTCCTATACCAGTGGCCCGCAAACCGGCTCACAAGCCACATGCGGCTCTTTGCCCCCTTGAGTGTGGCTCTTCCACAAAATACCACGGCCTGGGCAAGTCTATTTTGAAGAAGTAGCATTAGAAAAAGTTTAAGTTTAAAAAATTTGGCTCTCAAAAGAAATTACAATCATTGTGCTGTTGATATTTGGCTCTGATGACTAATGAGTTTGGCGACCACTGTCCTACACCTCCTCAAGCTAGTTTATGTATTTGGAGTTTTTGTGTGTGTGTGTGTGTGTATTGACATTTTGTGTAGGAATTTTTCGTCCTCCTAAACAAATTGGAGCTAAATCAAATGCTCATAAAAGCCTTTTACAAAGGCTTGGTGTTTTCCCCTACCATATGATAACATTTTTATATACTTCTATCATGTTCTATTTCTAAGCTTTCCATATATCACTGAACTTTCCATCTCTCCCAAAAGATTATATTCTTCTCAGAAGAGTTTCTTTTAAGTTACCACCTCAAACATAATCATCACCATTGAGCCTAACATATTCATGACATCAATTAGGAATCCAACAAGTGCTTCTTGGACTACAACATGAACCAAGAACCGTTCTTTTTATGGCCATAATTCTGTTTGCTCCAAATGGATTATAATCTGGGAGAGTTAAACATAACTAGAAATTCTTGAGGAATAGGAGGTCCTTGTGAACTCTGAATGTCCACATCTTTGGTCCAAAAGCTACCAATATTGTGAGTGTTAGAAAATAGAACGAATATGCACCATCCAATGAACCTAGCCTCCTCCAATAATCACAAAGCACCCTCATATCCTGGTAAACAAGGGACAAAATATTCCATTCACCTTTTCCTGCCACTGTCTCTTTCTCCTAGTGATTCTTGCTTTGGGGATCTCAGATTCCTAGAAACACTGTTTAAATGCCTCATTTGACTACTTCATAATTCGTGTTACACATTTTTCACATCTAATTTAAAAGTAAGTTGGATTTCAAGAATAAGTGAAGGATATGTATGCACTATTGATGCTTTTAACTTTAAATAATGAGAGTGAAATAGAAAACAAAATTATACATTTCTGTGTGATGTTTTCAGTAATTTTACCTTTGTTTTCAAATATCTTTTTAAGGATTTTTTAAATCTTTATTGTTCAGTTTATTAATTACATTGTTCCCTTTCCCCCCCCCCTATAGCTCCCCTCCACCTGGTACCATCCCACCCTCCACCCTCACCCCGCTCCACTGTCTTCTCCCATAGTTGCATGATTTTTGTCCAGTCTCTTGCTGCACTTCCCACACCCCTTTTCTCCCCAAGAATTGTCAGTCCATTCCCTCTCTATGTCCGTGATTCTGTTACATTCACCAGTTTATCCTGTTCATCAGCTTATTAATTCACTTGATTTTTAGATTCATTTGTTGATAGATGTATATTTGTTATTCATAATTTACACTTTTATCTTTTTCTTCTTCCTCTTCTTAAAGAATATCTTTCAGCATTTCATACAATACTGGTTTGGTGGTGATGAACTCCTTTAGCTTTTTCTTATCTGCAAAGCACTTTATCTGATCTTCAATTCTGAATTATAGCTTTGCTGGATAGAGTAATCTTGGTTGTAGATTCTTGCTATTCATCACTTTGAATATTTCTTGCCATTCCCGTCTGGCCTGCATCATTTTTGTTGGGAAATCCGCTAACAATCGTATGGGTGCTCCCTTATAGGTAACTAACTGTTTTTCTCTTGCTGCTTTTAATATTCTCTCTTTGTCTTTTGCTCTTGGCATTTTAATTATGATGTGTCTTGGTGTGGTACTCTTAGGGTTCCTATACATTGGGGTTCAGTGCACTTCTTGGACTCCTAAGTCTATTTCTTTCACCAGGTGTGGGAAGTTTTTGGTCACTATTTGTTCAAATAGGTTTTCATTGTCTTGCTCTCTCTCTTTTTCTGGCACCCCTATAATTCAGATGTTGGTATGCTTGAGGTTGTCCCAGAGGCCCCTTACACTATCTTCAATTTTTTGGATTCTTTTGGTTTCTTGCTTTTTCAGCTGAGTGGATTTTATCTCTTTGTATTTCAAATCTTTAACTTGGTTCTTGGGGTGCTCTAGAGTACTTTTAGATCTTTGTATAATATTTTTTATTTCAGTCAGTGTACGCTTAATTTCTGTAGGTCCTTTTTCATATCCTTGAGAGTCTCAATCATATCCTTGTAGGTCTCGTTCATTTCCTTGTAGGACTCATTCATTTCCACGTTGGTCTTGATCATTTCCTTGCAGGTCTCGTTCATATCCTTGAGGGTCTCGTTCATTTCCTTGTAGGTCTTGCTTATTTCCTTATAGGCCTTGACCTTCTCTAGGAGCCTCTTGAGAAGCCCTATATCCGTGGTTTTGAATTCCATGTCCAGTCGATTTGTTTCTTCCATTTCTTTCACATCTGATTTCTTTCCATGTCTCTGCATGGTGGCCACTTCCCTGAGTTGGTCAATTAGCTTTGTGTGGCAGACGTCCTACAAGGGACAGTGGCTCAGCCTCCCCAGTTACCTGAGGTGGATATGGGTTGCACAGTCTTGATGAAGTTAAGATCAGGTTAATTGTTGTTAGCACTTGGAGGGGTTGACCTCCAGGCCAATTGTCTGTGAAGTTCAGCTGTGCTCAGGTCGGATGGGCGGAGTCTCTGGGCCAAGCAGACAGCGTTTGCTTCGCCCTATGCGGCCCCAGGGACTCTGTGCTGGGGGCAATGGCCGCCAGCACCTCTGAGAGAGAGCCGCTGCCAAGCTCCACCAGCTGCTGGGGAATTCAGCCTCTCCCCAAATGAGTCTGCACACCCACGGTCTCACCTAGGGTCGTAAAACAAAGCAGTCTGATGGTTTCCGGAATTATAGAGCAAGTCACGAGTGCTCTCTGTGTGGTCATGCAGCTGCGCTGTTCTCAAGTTCACGTGCACTCCACACAAGCTCGCCTTCTCCACAAGCCAGCAGACCCCTGCAGCACCCAAGCTTTGATTTGCCCTCTCACTGTCCAGTTTTTACTCCATATGATAGTGGGTTCTCTGAACTTCGCCCCGAGCTGGAGAATCAGTCCAATGAGATGTCTTTGTCTCCCCCATTCGAGAAAACTGGCTGGTTTTCAGCCACCAGCCCTATCCGCTGGTGCGCACTCCTCCAAACCTCTCTCCGCGCGTATCTTCAATGCTGTCCTCAGCCGCTCCTCCGAGTCACAGTGTCTTATCATCACTTTTATTTGTGGAATTTTGACTCAGCCAGCTTTCCGGTGTTTTTGGATGGTGTTTGTTCTTTCGTTAAGTTGTAGTTTCAAAATTGCTGTGTATGACGGCAAGATAGGTGTTTTACCTATGCTGCCATCTTGGTTCTCCCTCTCTTTTTTTTAAGATTTTTAAAATTGATTTTTAGAGAGAGAGGAAGAAACATATATATGAGAATGAAACATCAATCAGCTGCCTCCTACCCATCCCCTACCAGGAATGGAGCGGCAACCAAGGCATGTGCCCTGACTGTAAATGAAACTGGCAACCTTTCAGGGCATAGGATGATGCCCAACCAACTGAGCCACACCAGCCAGGTGTTTTTCAAATATCTTTAAAATTAATTTTATAGGAGGAACACCAAGATGGCGGCATAAGCAAACACCTATTGTTCTGCCCCGCGCAACGATTTAAGAACTACAACATAACAGCAGAACAGACAAGCACCCAGAATCGCCAGAAAGCTGGCTGAATGTAAACTCCACTAATAGGAGCAAAGGTGGGACACAGACTCAGGACCTGCGGGAGCGCAGCCTTTCAGATGGAACACAGTTTAGGAGCCGCCCTGGTCACGCGCGTGCGAGCTGGGGCTAGAGCAGGGACTGGCTGGATTTAAGCGGGGCGCGGCAGAGACTCCTAGTCCCAAGGGTCGCGCAAACCCGCGACTTGCCCCCTGGAAACTTGTCTACTGGTTCCGGAAACCATCTATTTTACAGCCCTGGGTTGCACTTTTGGTGTGCAGGCACATTTGGGGAAAGGCAGAGTTGTCTGGCAAGGGGAAGAGACTAGCGGCTTCCTCTTGGAGGTGTCTGCAGCCATCCCCATCCAACAGAGACCCGCTCACGCAAGCGCTGCATAGGACCCAGCTGCCGCCGCCACTGCCGCGGCGGCGCGGCCCACAGACTCCGCCCATCCAACCTGAACACAGTCTCCCTTCACAGCCAATTGGCGTGGAGGTCAAACCCTCCTAGGGCTAACAACAACAAGCTGGGTTTAAATTCAAAAACACTGAATACAACCCATAAAGGATTGCAGTAAGAGTACCCACCTCAGGTAACCAGGGAGACTGAGCCACTGTCCCTTTGAGGATATCCACCACATAAAGCAGCCACCATGCAGAGACATGGAAAGAAATCAGGTGTGAAAGAAATGGAGGAGAAAAGACAACAAGACATAGAGTTCAAAACCACGGTAATAAGGCTTTTCAAGAGGCTCCTACAAAAGGCCGATCAACTTAATGAGAATTACCAGGAAATAAACAAGACCAACCAGCAAATGAATGAGAATTACAAGGAGATGAATAATACTTACAAGGAAATGAATGAGACCCTCAGGGAAATGAACAAGACCTCTGAGGATACGAACCAGACCCTCACGGATAAAAAAAAGGACCAACTAGAAATCAAGCATACACAGACTGAAATAAAAAATATTACACAAAGTCCTAAAAGCAGTCCAGAGGGCCACAAGAACCAAGTCAAAGATTTGAAATACAAAGAACCAAAATCCACTCAGCTGGAAGAGCAAGAAACAAAAAGAATTCAGATAATTGAAGATAGCATAAGGGGCCTCTGGGACAACCTCAAGCAAGCCAACATCCGAATTATTGGGGTGCCAGAAAAAGAGAGAGAGCAAGTTAATGAAAACCTAATTGAAGAAATAGTGATTGAAAACTTTCCCCACCTGATGAAAGAAACTGACTTAAAAGCCCAAGAAGTACACAGAACCCCAAAATATAGGAATCTAAAGAGGACCACACCAAGACACATCATAATTAAAATGCCAAGAGCAAAAGATAAAGAGAGAATATTAAAAGCAGCAAGAGAAAAACAGTTGGTTACCTACAGGGGAGCACCCATACGATTGTCAGCGGATTTCTCAACAGAAACGATGCAGGCTAGACGCGAGTGGCAAGAAATATTCAAAATAATGAATAGCAAGAACCTGCAACCAAGATTACTCTATCCAGCAAAGCTATCATTCAGAATTGAGGATCAGATAAAGTGCTTCGCAGATAAGAAAAAGCTAAAGGAGTTCATCACCACCAAACCAGTATTATATGAAATGCTGAAAGACATTCTGTAAGAGGAAGAAGAAAAAGGTAAAAATATAAATTATGAACAACAAATACACATCTATCAACAAATGAACATAAAAATCAAGTGAACTGATAGGCTGATGAACAAGATAAACTGGTGACTATAACAGAAACATGGACATAGAGAGGGAATGGAGTGACAATTCTAGGGGAGAAAAGTGTTGTTGGAAGTACAGCAAGAGATTGGACAAAAATCTTGCAACAATGGGAGAGGACATTGGGGAGGGGGAGGTGAGGGCAGAGGGTGGGATAGGTACAGGGTGGAGGGAAGATATAGGGGGATAAAAAGGGGAAACAATGTAATTAATAAACTGAACAATAAAAAAAATTAAAAAATTTAATTTTATAGTTGCATAATAACAATAGGGGGTGGAGAGAGAGGGAAGATGAATGGATTATTAAATAGAAACAGAAAAATTGTGAGTAAACTATTGCAGTTGTGATTGGAATTCAAAATCCAAGGCATTCGTAATTCAATAAATGCTAAATATCAGCAACATACTACTTACTAGTAATTGCTATTCCATAAATCTTTACCAAAAAAAAATCACCTTTGAACTTCCAGACCCAGCATGTTATCTGGTATATAATAAATAAGTTTAGCTAAACCATATACAGTGTTGAACCAGGTACTAAGGAGAGTTATAACAGAAATACCAGATATTTATGTATTCTTTAAATTTTGCAGTTTAACAAAGTGGCAATATCTAACAACTATAATATAAATATTAGAACATATATATTAATAATATAAAATTAAATAATTTAAATTGAAAAAATTCTTATATATTCACTGAAAACAGTAGAGTGGGCAGGATTACCCAAACTTAATTGACCAAAAGTTTATTTTTCTACCTTTACAAAAGAACACTGATTAATATTTTGAAGAAAGCAATGTTACATAAAACAGTTTCAGAAAGTGATGAATTTATGTGATGGCAGTGACTAAAACAAGACATGATTCATCAAGAAAAGACTCATAGGAAGGAATCCTGAATTGAGTTTTAAAGGAGAGTGGCATGTTTGGAGAAGATGCAAAAAAGCACCAGAAGGCAAGATTAATGTATGTTCTTAGCTCTCATTTAGAAGAGATGCAAGCAACTGGTAAGATTAGTTTAACTGCTAAACCAGACTGGCAAGAAAGGGGCATATAGTAGAATTTACTAGAGAAGATGAAGACCAGTCCAGCTTTTAAAACAGAGATTTCAGAAAGATTGTGCTTGTGGGTATGTCTGTACTGACGTAATTACGGGCACACAAAGTATAAAAACATGAAAATAGATATAGTTTATTACCTTACCATAGTTTATTACCTATGCTAAATTATATTAATCTAGTGCCATGACCTGTTAGTCCACATGTAGGTTCCCTCATCTGGGTGGGATACTGACTGCCATCTTCCAAACGCAGTGCCCGTTTGGACGAGTTGAAATGCATTAGAGCCCAGCTGGTGGTTCAGTGGTTCAGCATTGACCCATGCACCAGAAAGTCACTGGTTTGATTCCCAGTCATGGAGCATACCTGGGTTGCAGGATTGATTCCCAGTAGAGGGCATGCAAGAGGCAGCTGACAGACATTGATTCTCTCCCATTGATGTTTATAAAATCTCTCTCTCTCTTTCTCTCTCTCTCTCTGTCAAAAATCAATCAAACATGGTGTTTTTTTTAAGAAATGCACTAGAGATTTTATATGTTTTTACTGAAAAGAGGGAATACAAGGTGTGGGAGTTGGGGATAGGAAGAACTCAGAGAAAATAAGAAAAAAATGATAACTAATATAATGCCCTGGTGTCATTCATTCCGTCAAATAGTTCTAAGGATGAAGTTTTATAACACAGAAGAAAGAAAATGTAGAGTCAGAACTAAACTTGCTATTTCCCAGTAAAACTTTGAGATTTGGGGCTCTATACACAACAATTTGAAAATGATATGGGAAAGGAAACACCACCACCTCTGGACTGAAAGAGGATGGTAACATCTGGCAGAGCAGTGGGCATGGGAGTCACACTGGGGCCAGGGGAGTGGCAGGGAAGCTGCTTTCCCAGGAAGGTAACAACCTCAGCAGTTGTGACTTGATACCTTCCCTGAGTGCCTTGCTGGAGCTGAAAACACGTGAGTGAATTTATTTTTCTTTTGCATGTGTGAGCCTTCCCTGTAGATGTGCCAAAAAAAGTAGTGCTTATATCTGAGAGCCATGTGTGTGGAAGAACCACAGTTATTTAGCATCATCTTAATGAGATTTCATCTCAACTTATAGGTTTGTCAGACCCGGTGATATTTATGTAACATCAAGACACAGGGTTTCTACATGGTGTTCCAAGAAATTCTTCTAGATCCAGAATTATGAACACTAAGGCCTCTAGGAGGCTATGCAATAAATGCAAACATGTGGAGTATGCCAGGTCTGACACAGCATGTGCAAAACAGCTTGTATTCCAACCCAGCCTCACCCTTGCCGTGAGATATCTCAGTTTAAAACACCATGTAGGTGTAACCAAAGGGCTGTATGCAGCTAAAGACCTTTCCTGTTTCACTTCTGCTCTAGGTGCTTCTCTTGATCCTTCAATTGTTCCTCACTGTCTTACAACTAAAACCTAGCTTCATTGTCATGTCAAATGAGGGTTTATCATACTTTACCCTACCGCTCTGTCTTTATCTATCATTGTCCCTCATGTGTACTCTAGGTTCCAGCTGTCACTGCATCATGAATAAGTACACTTCTTTTCCAACACACTGATGAAAGCATGGTAATAGCAGAAATGAAATGGCTAACTTTAATCAAGAATTTGATCATATAGTTCTCTGTGTAGCAGGCATAGACTATAGAACAATACCATGACCTAATTAACACTACAAGGGAAAGTGAGAGTAATTCTAATTCATTTGCAGTATGCCACCACTTGCCTAGGAGATTTCTGTGCACCAAAATTCCTGTTTCAAACTGCTCACAAAGCTGCAAAATCTTGCAGGTGCCAAAATGGGACTTATCCAGAGAGGCTTGTGAATATGCCCCAGAATGGCTTCATCATTTCAGGATCACAATCTTGTATGGACCCAGGAGCCAGTGCATGAGCCTGCATCCCTGTTGACCCTCCCCATCCTGTGTAATAGAGACTGAGGCATCACCATCCTCAAATGGCCACTTTAGCAGGCTTTACTGGGATCACACTGCTATGTGTTTGTCGACAGAAATAATTACTACCAATTTTACTCTAGTTTGCTAAAATTAGTAATGTTAATAATTTCTAGCCCATATCCTTGTGATTGCTCTGTAACAGTCATTGAAATAAATCTATGGACCATAAAGAAAAGACCATAACCCTAGCTGGTGTTGCTCAGTGGATAGAGCATCAATCTGCAGACTGAAGGGTCCCAGGTTTGATTCCAGTCAAGGGCACAAGTCTGAGTTATGAGCTCAATCCCAAGTAGGTGCCTGCAGGAGGCAGCTGATCAATGATTCTCTGTCAACATTGATATTTCTATATCTCCCCTCTCTGAAATCAAGAGAAATATAGTTATATAAAAAAAGGCCATTGCTTTCTTCCTGAGTAGTATCCACACCATACTTACATGGACTAGTAGCCCCACACCCCCATCAAGATGCTATAAATACACTACTGAAAAACAGAAAATTTATTTGGTCTAGATTACCAGGAGTTACATATTTCTACCACAAATAGTGTCCCTGGGTCTTAGCCTATGATAAGTTCAAAGCAGGATTTTAAAATATGATATGTGGTCACTCTCATTTCTCTCACAATAACAGGCTGAAATGGAGTATTTTCCTTAAAACCACTTTTTTCTTAAAATTATTTTGAATCCATGATTATGTTTGAGGAAAACCAACAATGATGAAAGCATAGCTATTTACCCATCGAGCCAGAAAACCAGAAGAAAATGTTCAATGGAACTTATTTAGGTTACAGAGTCAAGTTCAACAGGAAACTGTTGGGACAACTTGGTCAGACTCATTGACCCCCTTTTGCTGATGATGAGGACTCAGCTCTGGAGTCGTCCTAGTTCTCCGACGTAAAGACTGCCTCTTCATATAGCAGTGTTCCTTCTTTAACTGCCGTGGTGAGCGTGCTGGGTACACATGGTTAAGACATGGATGACGTTTCAGATCCTTGAGTCTTTAAAAGCACAATAATCTACAAGATCCGTAAAGGTTACCCCACAGTAACCCCTCTGAGAAAGCGTAGCTGATTCCTCTCCTATTTATAAAGGCCATTTCAAATCCTTCATGTTTTTATGTCCCATATCCAACATCCATTTCATAAGCCAAGTGCACTAAGTCTAAGAACTTCGAAGAATCACAGGTTGCAAATGAACTTTGAGAAATCGTTGAATATAACCTCTTGCTCATAAGCAAGGCTATACTTAGGCCATCTCAGAAAACTATCCTATTTTTAAAGACCATCATCGATTTTTCCAGTTTGCCTACATATCCTATTACAGACCTGTCATAGGCTTCCTTCACCAAAATTCTTCATATTTTATCTAAATCCCTCACATCTTAACCGTCCATTTTTTTCCTACTCCAATCTATTGCTAATTCACCATCTTTTCTACCAAGTTCTATTGCTTATTTCAGTTGATGGCATATTCTCTCGGTTATCAGTGATCTAAACTGCAGACATCTATCTTTTAGGACTTTCGAGCCATCACTTGATTAGTCACCAATCAACTCTTCTTCCATGAACTTTTCTAAATCCATTTGTTTCCTCTGCATCGTTCTTCAGCCTCGTTCACCATGCCGTCTAGTAAACAGAATATAGTGGAAGCACAGATTTATTTGCTGCCTCAGTCCTGTTTCTTTGATTCCCACAGAAAATTTGTTTTCTAAACTGCCTCAAAAACTCAAGCGTTAGCCCTGGCCAGTGTGGCTCAGGTGGTTAGGCATTATGGCATGCACCAAAAAGTTGCTGGCTTGATTTCTGGTCAGGTTGTGAGCTCAGTCCTTAGTAAGGGACATGCAGGAGGCATCTGATCAGTGTTCTGCCCTCACCTTGATGTTTCTCTTTCTCTTTCTCTTCCATCTCTTTCTAAAAATAAATAAAAATGTTTTTTTAAATCTCAAGATTTATAACTATACATGTAAAGCATCCTCTACCCTCTATTCTGCATTATGAAGCTTATCTCCTAGTTCACCCATTATATCAACATGCTTTTAAATTTTAGGGAATTGGGGGTCCACCTTCTATATGTTTTTTATATCTGCCATTGTTATGCCATTGCTGTTATAATTGTGAGACATGCCACTAATCTCAACTGTGTTCTAATTTTCCATCAATAAGAAAAGCTGACAATAATTCCCTTAAAGGGCAGAGGGAAAATGAGCTTGGCTTATTTTTATATTTTGAGAGTCTTATGCAAAAGAATATCAAAATGTTGCCTGAAGGAATGTTAAAAAAAATCAAACTGTTTGGCATTCAGATGTAAATACAGAAGTTTACATTTACACAAAGCATTTTGAATTTCTTGAACAAAATAATCATGTAAATGTAGCATAATTAGATAATATAATATCCTAGGTAATTCAGGTATTCTGGACAAATTTAATATAATGATAAAATCAAGAAATATAAACATTGTTATATCAGTTTTTTAAATTTCTCTTTTGTAAATCTACCGAATTAAAATCTCCTTTTGAGAAATCTGATAGAGAAATTTTCCTTTTTGTTTTCTTATTGTACAACTGTTAACCTTTAATGAAATAAAAATAATATGTGGTTTGTATGCTTGGAGTAATTGCTAAGATACCCAAAGACTATTTTCCTTCCTTAACTATCTGGTTGTGAAACCAGAAATGCTGACTGACTTCCAAGTTTGAGAAACAAAGTTAAGCAGAATTTTTTCATGGTGATGCTTATTTCTGAGGCTCTCCATTAGCATTTCTGTTGGGACTACTGACTATAGAACTGAGGCAAGCCACATGGAGAACTGTTAACTGAATTCTTTTGTAATTTGAAAGCCAAATAGTGGAAAGCTTTGACATTGTGGCTTGGTTTTATGCATCAACCGTCTCATGTTACATTCACTAGGCTTAACCCTGATATGAACTCTGTAAAATTGAAGAGTCATTTTAAATAAGCATCTTCCCACACAAAGTATTCTGTAAGAATTCTGCAATCACAAACCAGATACTAAAATTGATATGTTCACAAATCTTCCCTTGTATTGGCCATTTCTATTCTCTTAAGCCTCTGTCCCCTGCATTATTTGAGGAATAATCATCCCACTGCTTCTCTGTAAACATCAAATTATTTTTTTTCTTGTTTTAGAATTTCAAAATCCATGCTTTGTTTTCAAAACTCAAGCCCTGTACCATAAAGGAGTGCCATCTGATAACTAGAATTGTGAAAATGTAAGGGAATATATTAATACCAACAAAGTTCCTTCCTGCTACTGTGAACTGCTCCTGCCAGCTAGCTATCCCAGTAAGTGTCTTGATCTTTATTCTCACAAAAGCCTAAGAGGATGTTATTTTTCCATATTTAGAGTTGAAAAACTGAGACTTCCGGGAAGTAAAGTCCCTAAGTTGTGTAGTAAGTAAAGGATTGACAGAGCTGAAACATGCAGAGCTGATTCATTAGTTACACTATGCTGCTCCCTGTTGTCTCTCTTTCAATAGACTGAGGTAATAGGTAATATTCAACCGGTTATATGTATGTTATAAAACTATATAACTATTATAGTATTCTATAAGTTTGTTTTATAATTACATATTATTATATGTTATATTATAAAACAATAATATAATGTATATTTCTATATAAATCACATATAGTATAAATTATATAAATATATGGCTATTAAAAATTACATAAAATATAATCAATCCAACACACGCATTATGGATGCTATACAGATGTAATTGCAGTATGTGAGGTCTAAAGAAGTTACATATTTATAATAATTTAAAAATATAGTCTTGAGAATAAAAGTCTTCTATAGATATGTGAGTATATTTTAGTTATATATCATACTTTAGAAACATCTTTATAACAGATCTATATAGCACCTCAAATTATGATTGCTTTTCTATGCAAATCAGTCTGACTACTAATGACCTCTTACTTATGCCACTCTAGAAGAATTACAACTAATTATTCTAGTCAATAGATGTGGCAATAATTTTGTTAACACAGTTTGTATTGATTACAATGAAAAAAATTAGAATAAGATTTCACTTATAAAATCAGTCATTTTGTTGAAAACAATGTTAAACTATAGTTTGATAATACAGAACTACCATAGCCTGCTGGCAAATGTGTCCCTATTTTTTGATCCTTACAGAACAGCATACAGTGAAATAATATGTCTGTTATGACTATAGTTGTTTCCTGTGCTATGTTGGTTAAATATTTTAGCAGTACCCTAATTGTATAAATATATACAACTTAAATTTGCCTGTGCTTGTGTGATATGATAAACACTCCTAACACTCATATTTTAGGCATTTGGTTTAGAAATAATAGCATATACTTTTTTGTGGTCCCTTGAAATCACTTTCAAAGCACATCAGTTTAACTTAATATTTTGTCTAGACAAACTTGTTTCTTCCAGATACAAGTACAAATTCTAATGAAACATAGCATTCAAATAGAGGAGACTGAAGAAGCTAACTTGTTTTTACTCAAGAATGAAATTTTAAAGGAGTTAATATCAGCTTGAAAAATATCATTTGATTTATAATATGCATGTACCAACTTGGATGTGCTTATATATGGGTTTGATAAATAGGCCTCTATTTTCTGGGGTGGAAAAAAGAGACTTAAAATGGAAACTCGGCAATTTAAAACTTTTATTCTATAAACTGATGCTTGGTTGATTTTAAGTTGATATCTTAACTTGCCAAAAATGAGCTCCATTTTCTTACCTTTCCTATTCCTTAGTGATCATTTAGTAATGATTCCAAACAGAAATGTTACTGTCTTCTACTTTATCTTACTGATCACATAAGCAAAAAGTAATACAAGTAGAGCATAAAGGAAATATAAAAAATGTGTGAAACCAAGTTAGAAATGGGTGAGAAAAATGTATACAAAATACTGAGGCAAGCATGAGAAGATATGCAGGCACTTCTTTACTAATATAATGCTTGCAGGAAAAAAAGGTGTAAAACAAAGTGTAAAATAAATTAAGTGCATGCTTCATCCATGACTCCTAAAAGAACTCTCACAACCAAATTAAGTAAGGATCATGGAACATTAAAGATACTGCCTACCCAGAAATGATGTCATTAGAGGTATCAAATAATAGTGATCTTTGCTTGGTTACTGGATCAGTGTAGTTTGGCATTTTCAGTTAGGCAGTTGGCCTATCTTAGAATTCTGCACTGTTTGGCTTACGGATGCACCACAAAGCATCACACTATCTGTTTCACTCCCAAGAGATAGAAAGATTGTTTAATTGGGGAGACACAGCTTAATTTATAATCTGGAAGGAGGATGGGGCACAGAATTTATAGTGGTGGGTAAATACTTGAAATGTTTGAGGATTTTTTTCTTTAGTTAAGATTTGCCTTGTACTGTTTTAGGTAAGCCACAGTTAAATGTACTTTCATATACATATGAAAGGTGCTTGCCTTTCAGGCTCTTTTATGCCATGTTTTGAAACATTTCTGATGTGTTTTCTTGGCAAAATAAAGATTCTGGTATTTTGAATCAGAAAAAGTGGGTTTAGTTCTGGCTGCACATTAATAATTCATTTACCTTAGCCGAGTCTAAGTTTCTTGGGGCTAATAAAATCTCTCAAAAGTGATGAGTATGTAAGTCAAATGATAATCACCATCAAAAGAAAAGATTAGCTACTAAGCTAGATGCTTTATCAACTGTAATTCATTTCATTCTCATTTTCAAGGAAAGGACTCTTTATTTCACTTTTCAGATGAAAAATGAAGGCATAGCCCTGACTGTTTTTGGCTCAGTGGATAGAGTGTCAGCCTGGGAACTGAAAGGTCCCGGGTTCGATTCTGGTGAAGGGCATGTACCTTGGTTGCGGGATACCTCCCAGTAGGGGTTGTGCAGGAGGCAACTGATCAATGTTTCTCTCTCATCGATGTTTCAAGCTCTCTATCTCTCTCTCTTCCTCTCTGTGAAAAATCAATAAAATACATTTTTTTAAAAAGAAGGAAAAATGAAGGCATAAAGAGGTAACTAACCAGCTTCAGCTCACACAGGCAAGTCAGTGTGGGACCCCAAGATAAATCCAAGCCTGTATGATCTCAAAGACCATGTACTTTTTGCTACACCATCCTACCTTAAGGAATATTGCTGTGTTTTGTAAATGAGTAGTTTATTATATTTTATTATTGAAAGCAGGATTATTAGAATTACTGATCACCTAATATAATCGATCAACGTTTTGCTTTATATTTTGAGCACAATGTGATGCACTCTAGGAATTTCTTATTTCTACTTTCTATCTTGGTTGATAGTAGATGAAAGCTCAGGAAGAGACCTGTGGCAGATATTTCCTTTTCTTTCTGGGCCCACAGCTACACTAGGCTTCCCAGTCTTCAGTTCAGTCAGGATGGGTCATATATTTAAGTTCCAGACAATAAACTGTGGACAGAAGTCATATAAAGATCTCCAGGGCTGATGTGTAAATCTTCCATTTTTCTCTCTTCCATCAGCAGCTGTCTCTATGCCAAGGATCCAGGAGAAGACTCCAAAAGCCCTTGGGGATGGGTGAGACATGAGACCAAAGGCATTATGTCCTTAAATAACTATATAAAATAGAGCTCCTGTCCCTGTCCAGGCCCTGTCAATCCTCAGTGGGCTGTAACTTGAGCAATAAATCTTTTCTGTATTAAGCCGCTGAGATGTGGGAGTAATTTATCACAGCAGTGAGTTTACCCTGACGTATACAAGATTGTACCTAAGAAATGGTTTATTAAATCAGACCTGTGGCCCATTTAACCTGGGCACTCATCTCAGACAAGTGCACAGGAGCATATTATATAACAATCTTATATAATAAAAGACTAATATGCAAATCAACCAAATGGCAGAACAACTGGTCGCTGTAACACACACTGATCACCAGGGGCAGATGCTCAATGCAGGACCTGCCCTCTGGTGGTCAGTGTGCTCCCACAGGGGCAGTACCACTCAGCCAGAAGCTGGGCTTATGGCTAGCAAGTGCAACGGTGGTGGTAAGAGCCTCTCTCACCTCCTCAGCAGTGCTAAGGATGTCGGACTGATGGCTTAGGCCTGCTCCCCTTGAGGAATGAGCCTAAGCCATCAGTCAGACATCCCCTGAGGGATCCTGGACTGTGAGAGGGCACAGACTTGGCTGAGGGACTCCCCCCAGCATGCATGAATTTCATGCACCGAGTCTCTAGTGATGTAATAACAAAGGCAGCTACCACTCTATAAAGCGCTGACTAAGCACTATTCTAAATATAAACCACTAATCTCAGCTTTACACTTATTATGAAATCTTCACCCTATGAGGTAGGCAAGTATTCATTATTTTCATCTTACCAAAAAGGAGATTCTAACTTAGTTTTAAGTAACTTGCTCAAACTCTAAGGCAATTTGTTCTGACTCACAAGTTCATTGTACAGGAAGGTTTGGGTGTCCTGGATTCTCCAACAATCTATCCACAATCTATCACTGTAAGTTTGTCTAAACACTAGAGGCCTGGTGCATGAAATTTGTGCATGGGAGGGAAGGTGTCCCTCAGCCCAGCCTGCACCCTTTCCAATCTGGGACCTCTCAGGGGATGTCTGATTGCCAGTTTAGGCCTGATCCCTAAACTGACAGCTGCACATCTCTCTCACAATCCAGGACCACTGGTTCCTAACTACTCACCTGCCTGCCTGCCTACATGCGTGATTGCCCCTAACCACCTTCTCCTGCTGGCCTGGTTGTCCCCTAACTTCTCCCCTGCCAGCCTAATTGCCCCCAACTGCCCTCCTCTACTGGCCTGATTGCACCTAACCACCTTTGTCTCGGCCCCTGCCACCTTGGCTTTCTCCTGAAGGAAGTCGAATGTCAAGAAGATTTCTGGTCAACCTGGCCTAATTAGCATATTACCCTTTTATTAGTATAAATTTGGCAGTGTGTTTATAAGCTCAATTTGTACCACCTCAGCTCCAAACATTTACTAACTTATTTCTGTCTTCAAGCTTCCTTCTTAGAGCTAAGAGAAGTGACTCATTCATTCTCTGTCATTCACTGCTTTCTTGATGTAAATATCCAAAATAATAGCTAATAATATAGGTTTCAAAATCCCATTTTTAAGACTTTTTAAAATTGATTTTTAGAGAGAGGGGGAGGGAAAGGGAAAGAGAGAGAAACATCGATGTGAGATTGAAGCATCAGTCGGCTGCCGAGTGCACGTGTGCCCTCAACCTAATTGACTGGCCATTAAACCGGCAACCTTTTCGTGCGGGATGATGCCCAACTGAGCCACACCAGCCAGGGCTCAAAAATCCCACTTTTAATTTTTTGTTCTTATACATTTATTTCTAGTATGCAGAGGCAAGATATTTTTGAAGAAAAGAAACAGGGGAGAGTGATTGATATAGAGGCAGGATGGCCTTGAACAGGCTGTCAAGCTACAGGGGGAGGCTTGGGTGGATGGGAGGCAGATGCGGGGGGAGATCAACTGAAGGACTTGTATGCATACATATGAGCATAACCAATGAATGAAAGACACTGGGGCGGGGAGGGGGGGAAGCTGGGGATATGTGCTGGGGGGTGAGGGAGGCTGGGGGGAGGATAAGGTGGAGGGGGAAAAGAAAACATGTACTACTATTATACTGCAAAAAATCAATAAAAAATAATTTTTAAAAAATCCCACTTTTAAAATGAGTTTATAAAAACACCTTGCTTGGTTTCTAAAAGCTTTTCTGATCATCTCCTTGATTTTCTATTGGATCATGAAAGAATGTTGAGCTAACGTTGACCCCCCAAAAAATCATCCGAATAGTTCAGAAGCAGTTACAATTATTTTCCATTTAGACTACCGTACACTTGTCTGTACCACAGCTACCAGCCATTTTCTGCTCACTCCAACAGTCTGCAGCTCCTTCTTCTGGCTCAGATTTCCCTGGCAAGAAAGACTGTACCATATATGAATTTAAACGAGTCACTCTGTCTTCTTTGCTCCAATACTTATTAGAATAGACAACAATTTTCATCAATGCCATTAATCCACAATGGACTCCGGAGTTAGTGCTCTAACTATATGGTAAAATAACTGTTCATCCCTCATCATTCCTTTTCTTTTTAAAGCCAATTCTCAACCACTACCAAAATGTCTTCTTCAACGTATTTGAAGGTTTTTTTGTGCCAGTACAAAACCAGAGAGTCATGAGTTTAGAGAATATTTTGAGATTACTATCAAAATTTGTAATGAGACAGTTATAGACCTAAAAGATGTTTATCTCATCTGGTTTATACTCTCAATGAACTGGTTTGTTCATAATGAAAAACACCGCTCATTAGCAACAAGGTTCATACTTGCTATTATGCAATTAATCAATTTCTTGGCTACGGGATAGCTTTTAGTCCTTTTCAACCAGTGGGGAAAAAATGTTTATCTTTGATTCTTCTATCTTAATTTTATCACTTTGTGTATTTATCCTTTCTAGTTCTTCCATAAGGATGCTAGAGACGTAAATGACATCTGAAAGAACTAGATTGCCACGTTGATTAAATTAGTAACCTCTAAATAAGTTCCCCAAATAAAAATTTTGCTTCTAAAAAGCCCAACCCCTTTGACAGCTGTTAAGCAATTTCCCCCTATCTGGCTTGCCAGTGGCATAGTTCCCATTTCCCATTTGCAAGTAGAGTCTGGAAGGAAGTTTTCATTGTTTTCTTTCCCAGTTTTCTATCCTCTGTATTTTCCCCTGTAAAGTTCTGTTTACAGAGAAGGGCAAAATTATCCTACAGAAAACAAGGGCTATTTTAAGACGTGCCCTTAATTTTCTGAAACTCTTCCATGAGAAAATTCTAGAATGTCATAGAATGTGTTCTCTCTGCTTCGTATACCATTGCCCTCAACTCCATCTGCACAGAGCTAGCAGGATAACCTACCTCAAATATAGTTGCAGGTTTATCTCTGAAATCATTTCCCACTTCCCCTTCAGAATACAGTCCAAGGGTCTTCATGTAGCTACCATGGGCTCCCACAATCTAGTCTTTGCCTACCTCTCCAGCCTTCCCACCTCATAGATAACACACCAACAACTGCCAGGGCTTGGTTTATGTCTTTCACCCTCCCCCACCACCCTCACTCCCACTGTATCTAACTCTCCACAGCCATGTAATTCAATGACAGCATCTGACCTCAGGGGAGACATTTTCTTTGTTCTGGACATTATAATCACCTGTGCCTGACACCATTACTGCTTTAACATGTTGCATTTTAATCATCTGTGTCTTCACCACATGACTTCGTGATCTGGAGGGCAGCGACTTTATCTATTCTTTTATTTTTAAATCCCAGTGCTTTAGCAGAGGTACTAGCAGAAGAAGTACATAATACCTAAAGAAGGAGAGATTAACAATAGTGACTTAATAATGGCTTGAATTACATTTTCATGTTAGTGTGCTAGCAATATGCAAAAATCAAAGTAAGATATGATCAATACAAGTTACATTCCTGCAATGTAATTAATATAACACATGGAAAATAAATAGAACATCAAAATGTTAACTATAAATACTATCTTTAAGTGGAAGAAATATAGATTTTTCTTCTCTCCATGTTCTTGCATTTTACAGTTTCCAAAATGAAGATCTATGTCAATGGAAAAAAAATGACTTCTGTTCCAAAAAGGAAACAAACAACGACATTATCTTTGCCTTTTTATAGCTCATATGCCAAACTAAATTCCTAAAATTTTACAGCTTTAAAGTATTCTCACATTTAATATATCATTTTATCCTCATAAAAAAAAAAAAAAACGCAGGTTTCTACAAATGCAAAAGAAAAAAGAAAAAAAATTCAGAAATTAAGGAACTTTCCCGCATTCACCAGTACTGAAGTGGGCAGAGAGATTTTAAAACAAATCCTAGTTATATTTTAAGTACCAATTATTTGACAAAAAGGCCCAGTCGTATGAAAAGAAGGTACAGGATGAAGAAGGAAAGCTACAGAGCCAGGGAATAGGAAGGAATCCTGAGAAATAAAAGCAAGAACATTTAATGAGTGTAGGCCACATGCCCCACTCAGTTGTGAGCACTTTGGGCACATAATGGCCTTCAAGCTTCTATCAGATACTTACTATCACCACCTCCATTTACAAATGGGAAATTGAAGTACAGAGAGGCTAGGTAAACTGGCCAAAGTCACAAAGAGATAAGTGGCAGAACCAGGATTCACACTACCATCCTACCTATTAATCCAGACTCTTCTGCGTTCCTCCTCATGGCTCAGGCCCCCGTCAAGTTTCAGGCTTCTTTAAGAGACCTGGAAGATCAGAAATGAGTCCATTTTCAATCATTTCAGCAAAGTGAAAATTTGTAAAGCACATCTCTTTCTTAGAATACTAGTTTCAGTTTGTTTTTAACAAGTGAAAGGAAATAAGAGGAGTAAATGGCGATTTAACAACCTATTTTTTTAAATCACTATTTCATGGGAGAAAAAATGTTTTTATTACATGAACATACAACTTATCTGGATGTTAGTTATGAACTAGAATACCAAAAGAAATAATAACAGAAAAAATAATTACCTAATCTTAAGGCCACAATATTGGCCCATACCATTATCTATAAATCTAATATTCTGACTCTGGTTTTCCTCTTTCTGCTCAGAGATATGGCTGTAACTAGCTATTTTAAACAAGGGAGTAGGGGGGAAATGTGTATATGCACATGTACACAGATATATGTATGTGTGCGTGTTTTGTACGTGTAGAGAGAGGGAGAGAATATGTGCATAACATATATTGACAAAGAGACTTTTTAGAAGTCTTCTCACATGAAAACCCACAGATGGAGCAGTTTTACTTTGTAATTTACTAGATTTTGTTGAAAATAAGTAGATTTTCTGACTCATAATACCTGCTGAGTAAAAAAAAATTAATCCTTGAGTTCTATAAAGCTGGATTTAAATTTAATCACTTAGCTATTTCAGATTATATGCCCCAGTTCCTGCGAGCTCTAGACCAATTAAATGTAAATCATTATCTTTTGCAATTGTACTTGAAGAAGGTGCACTCAGTAATAACAAACACAATAGATTCTAATTCATATAGTCTCAAGTTTATTTCACTTTCTTGTAGGCTTTCTACATGAAGTTTAGTGAATCACTTATTAAACATTAGTGTCACCTGCTGAGCTAACAAAGTTAGATAATCTATTAGTTTCGCTGTTCTAGTCTTCCTGCTCACTTCCTTTGGATTGATTTTTCACTGATAGAGACACAGGATAAATTGCTTGGGTAGATTTTAAACTCTTTACCTTTAGGCATTTCCTTTGCTATTACTTTTTTTTTATTTTAATCCTTGCAAATTTAGACACCATGGAAAAGACTGTTATTTGCTTCATAATAGCCTCTTCAGTGTGTTTCACAGTCTTTTGTGGAGAATAATGACATAATAATAGTGTTCTCAGACCTATATTTTCTACTTGATAAACTAGCAATTATATGATTAAAGCATTTTCAGAAACTCACATATTATACTCTAGAAACCAGTCTGTCATTTAATTATACATTGAGAAGAGAAATAATGTCCACAACTAAGAATCATCTGAAACATGTTCTTAACCACTATGTGATTTTTAAATTAATAAATATTTCTAAAATATTAAATAACTCCATATATGATATGCTTATGTTAGGAATACAAATTCTGAATTCTACAAATTGTTTTTAAACTTTTATTTTCTGTCCTAGTCTATGCTGAAAACATGTGCTACTGTGCTGGGTATATTAGGACCCACCCAGGAAACCTTCTAATTTATCTCCTAAAAACACATACACAGAACAGAGAAGGGAAGCTCAAAGCCTATGTATTTGAGCTCTATAATAAACAGCAATTTTGCCTAGGACTTTTCTCAGACATATCTTAAAGGCAAATTTGACTAGATATTTGTGATTTCCTTTCAATGCAGATCATTATATCAACATTGTGATGAGTTGGAGGAGTGATAAGTATATTTATACATATTGTTTTCTCTAGAAAACAGGAAGGACACTTAACAGGATGCCCAAGAGGCTGAAACAGCATGTACTGGGAGGATCCAACATCAAAACATAATATAATAACATTTATCTCTTCACTTTTTTTTAATCATCAACTCCTGGAAGAACCAGTTACTTTGTTTTTATCACTAGTTATTTAGGAAAACTATAGAAAGCTACAGAGGTATATCCTGAGAACCAACCCTTCAAAAAGATACTCTCCTATACACAATCACCTAGTTAAGTACTTCCTAAAAAGAAAGTTTAAGTTATTAAATAAAAACAAGATATCAAACCATGTATGTTATTTTAACTCACTTGTATATTTATAAAACAAATTATATATATATATGTTGGGTTACAGTTATTGAAAAGTACCACCTCAGACCTGTCAGAATGGCTAGTATCAAAAAGACAAGAAGTAAAAAATGTTGAAGAGGATATGGAGTAAAGGGAATCTTCATACACTTCTGTTAGGAATGTAAATGGCTGCAGCCACCATATAATCCAGCAATTCTTCTTCTTGGTATATACCCAAAAAATATAAAAACACTTATGTGTAAAGATATATGAAACCCTATGTTCATTGCAACATATTTACAATAGCCAAGACAGTGACACAACTTAAGTGTTCATTGACAGTTGACTGGGTAAAGAAGATGTGGTATATGTACAATGGAATATTACTCAGCCAAAACAGGATGAAAGATTGCCATTTGTGACAGCATTGATGAATATTGAGAGGATTATGCTAAGTGAACTAAGTCAGAAAAGTACAAACACTGTGTGTCACTCATGTGAAATATAAAACAAAAGGTAATAAACTCAAAAACACAGACAATAGAATGAATGACGGGTTTTTTTTAGATATAGGTGGTTTTATCATGAAAGTTTTCATCTGCTCTGCTTATTTTTTTAAAATCTTCACTCGAGGATATTTTTCCATTGATCTTTAGAGAAAGAAACATAAAACTGGTTGCCTCCCCCATGTGCCCCGACAGGGACAGGCGATCAAACCTTGCCTGGGAATCAAGCCCATAACCCTTTGGTCCTCAGGCCAAAGCTCTAACCACTGACCAATGCCCAGCAGGGTGACTCTTGCTATTAGGAAATAAGATAAAAGAATTACAAATGTGCTAGTCCTTGTGTAAAGGATAAAAATGATGGGGATGCCATCAGACACTGGCATAAAGCCACATAGAGCTCCAATTGTGAGAACCCCGTGTCCCATCATTACTCTGGGAATTGGCGAGTGCACACATTGTCAACTGTACTTTCCTATCTCTTGAGGGTGAAGACCCTGCTTCAAAGTTAGTAGGTGGCAGGAACTGCAGAGCTTATGTTCACTGCTATCACACACAGTGTGTCTTCTTGGTGTCAGGACTTTCTCCTTCCCCAAGTAACAGGCTTTCCAGAATTGTGGAAAGTGAGGCATGTAATACTTAATGTCATTTACTACTACACTGAGAGGGGCGTTCAAAACATGCTCTTTTCTGGATCTCTACTGAAATTTCTTTGCAAGGGTCAAACTGTTAAAAAGGAACTACTGTATTTTGCAAAATGAAACAAACATTGATTGCAACATTTGAGCGTTCAACTCAGAACTTAAGAACATCGTGTCCTATAATGTTGAGTTTAGATAACCAACTATAGCTACTGACACAACTCCTACCTGACCTTATCAGTTTAGGTCGAGGAGTGCTTGAATGAAAAAACACTTGCTTCTACTTCTACCTGCCCAGAAAGTTCCCATATTACTAGCCACATGGGAGGTGATGGGGTAGCATATCAGTGATACACACTACAGAAAAATGTCCAAACTTGACCGGAAATCTAAATCATGTTCTTTTAGGATGAGCTGTTTAAATGTGTGTGTGTGTGTGTGTGTGTGTGTACAGAACTTGAGGAAGTCTTTTCTGATTTTATTTCTACTGCACTTTAGTATATGCTGGTAGAATTTCAATATATACCTGCTCTCAGGTCTTCAAAGTGAAAACAGAGAAGAAGGTCTTGAGGTCAGGCAGGTTAGCCTGCTCTCACTCATTTCCTGTGCTGCTGTTATAAAGTTTTAATGGTTTGGTGTAAACAGAGCAAGAGTAAAAAGAATATTTTTAGAAAATAGGCTTTCAAAAAATTAAAGACAGGGATGATTGCTTTAAAATCTCCACCATTTGTGCTTTAATAATGTAACCTATCATAAAAATGCCATTTTGCTTCACTGTTTAAATATTTTGAGTTCGTTGTTATTCTCAGCAGATAACAAGAAAATAGTAGCACTAAACTCAATCTGAGACCATTTTTCTCAAAATCATAATACTAATGAGCTGTGAAGAAAATGTGGCTAATTACACTTCTCTTGCAGTCTTGTAAAAAATAATTGCTAACACTCATGTACTAGTATAAAGTATGTAGAAAGTATGTGTCTGTGTGTATCGCTTACCAGGCAAACTTCTTTAAATCTAAGACAAAAAATACCCAATAAAACATAAAATGATATACAAATATATGCTATCAGAATAAAAATAATTTAATAAATTATAAGTTCCCAATGGAGAGGAAATGTAAAGTATCTTATTGTTAATAATCTCGAAATGGTAGCTCCAAAGACAGTGTTAAAAGTCTAGTGTGCAGCTTCACATGATCCAAACAACTTCTAACGTGAGTGGGAAGAATAAGAGGGGTTATCATTTTAATTTTTATCTTGTTGTATTTTAATAAATACAAGTGAGATTTATATTTGGGAGAGAGCAAAAAGTCTGCACTTAGATTTAAAGATGAGTGCTCATCTCCTACTCATGCTTATGAGGCAAAATACGAAATGTCTATCTCGTGCTTGCTAGACAAAACACAGATATGTTAATAATGTTATTTTTAATTATGCAGCATAAGAACTGGCTTCTAGACTCCCACAAACCTCTCAGATCAACCTACTAACTCTACGACCTCTGGTAAGTGATTATCATGTTTCAGTTCCTTAACTTGTGAAAAGCAGCTAATGGTGGTACCAGTGCCTCAGAGCCTGTGAGCGGCCATCGGTTTAGAGCTTAGCACACTGTCTGACACATAGTCAGAACTCAGTAAATGTTGTTACAATATGACTACATGTCTCCTCACAGGGCATCTCAGATATGCCCACTACTTCCCAAACTCTCTTTGCAAACACCAATGAAATGAGAATGCAATGCAGATGGCACCTTCTTCCAGGGGTTTGGGCATTCACCCTGGAGAGTCTTTCCAGATGAAACCCATGTGATTCCTGCTTTCAAGTGTAACTGGTTAACTTGAGAACCCAAATTATCTCACTAAAAGAAGCTCTCATAGCCCTAGCTGGTTTGGCTCAGCTGGTTTTAGCATCGGCTGGCAGACCAAAGGATCCCGGGTTTCATTCTGGTCAAGGGCACATACCTTGGTTGCAGGCTCCTCCCCAGCTTGGACCCTGGTCAAGAAGTGTGTAGGAGGCTACAAATTGATGTGTTTCTCTCACATCAATATTCCTCTCTGTCTTTCCCTCTCTTCCACTCTCTCTAAAAACCAATGGGAAAATATCCTCGGGTAAGGATTAAAAAATAAACAAGAAGTGCTCCTATGCTTTAATATCTTAGTGGCCACATTGTCTAGTCTTATTAAATAATCACAACCAACTTGGTAGAGGTTTATTCCAATGTTTTGCCTTGTGGCTTTATGGATGTGTTGAAAGTGCTACAAAGGAGAAAAACCCAGTGCTTACAAGAGTGTAACAGTTTTTAATGAACAAAGTATGTTGGTGAGGAAAGCTTCCCTGAGGAAGTGGTCATTGAATTGATATTAGAAGACAGAGTGGAGTTCCCAGGATAAAAATGTGAGTTAGTGGTGTAAGTACAAGAATATATGTGTGAATAAAGGGAATGTGGTCCCTTTAGGGGCCTGAAGGCAGGCAAGTGAGACAGGAGCTCAAAGGAGTGTGGAGTGAATGATTTGAGGCTGGGGGAGTGAGCCCAGCCTGCAGGCCAGGATAAGAGTTTGTTTTCTCACCCTAAGACCAGAGGAAAAGCATTGAAGACTTTTAAACCTTGGTGTGTGGTTGTTTTGAGGAGAGGAAGGGACTGATAAGACTCCATATGAATTCTCTGTGTAGAGAGCAGTTGAGAGGGGGTCAGAGTAGCTATGGAGAAACCAGTTAGGAGACCGTTGATGGGGTTCAAGAAAGAGAATGTAGAAAGAGAATGTAGATTAGGGCAGTTGAGATAAAAATGTTTGAAAGTGATAAAGAGCTTGGGTTTCCATAAAACATATATGCTTTTTTTTCCCATTACCCAGGCACACTTTTCATGTAAAGATATTTTCCTATAGAATCCAAGTAAAGGTTAATGGTGGGTAGAGGGTTTTCATACACATTTGAATTCAGGGGGGAGCAATTAAATTTCCAATTTCTAAATAACCAGTAGGATATCCCTGTAAGATAAGCCCTTAGCCAATATCACTATAAGACATGCAACACTGAAAGTAATTGAACAAAATGAAATACTTTCCATGAAAACATGCTAATTATGAAAATGCCATAGGTAAACAACCATTCCTGAGAAACTAGATCAAAGAGCAGAAAGACATTTTAATTCAAGCTGAAAGAAAGGTGAATGAATACATCCAGGAAAGGAAGAGATTCATCAACTACATATCCAAGAAGGATGGTTCTAAAATAACCAATGGCACCATCTTTGGAATCTTCCAGAAGACTAATTGCTACCTTGGGAAGAATACCTCTCATATTTTGGGCATTAAGCAACGATGCTCAAATGTAAAAGTGATATATACAACAACCTAGGCACCTTCATAGTACCTCATAGCAACTGAATGAAGAAACACACATACACGAGCACACACAAATAGCACCAAAATGTATTAAGCTCACAAATCTCAGAAAAGCAACTAGGGCAAAACACATCTTCATTGCACAAAACAGCTCGGTAGAAACAATCATTGCAATTTTCTAAGATAAACTGTATCTCTCAATAGAAGGGGAAAAAAAGAAATTATTGGCAGCCCAGTTCCCCCTGAGTAGAAGTGAGACGTTAATTTAGATCACCGTGCACACGGTAAAGTTACTGCGCTGCAGGGATTTTCAATTACATCATGCAGACCCAGAACTCAGGGTGTCACTTGGCTGCCAGCATCCATGGGTGAGCTGTGTAACACTCCTCTGTCATGCAGCTTGTGTGAGAAAAGCATTCTGCTGCTCCCAGAAATGGCAATCATCTTGGAGACCTTCCCAGTCACACAAAAGAGCATAATTTCCACATTATCCCCAGGCATACTGTCTAGGATGATAAGTCTATGATAGCTTTATGTGTAAATTATATACACAGTCCTACTGATGAAAGGCATGTGAACTGCTTTTTGGTGGTTGTAGTGCAGAAAAACAAACTCAATTTGTTTTTCAATTTTGTTTAAAATGACACCTGAGCTATCTCTAATAATCAACAAAGGCGGTAAGGGTTAGATGGCAGATAGGGTAATTGTGCTTTGATTATCTAACAGATCAGAACGGAGTTGGCAAGCAAGGTCGAATGAGGGCAGGCTTACCAACTAACCACTGCACAACTGGCTTATTTTAGTACTGTGATTTTAGGTGGTTCAAACTTTTAATTTCGTACTTGTCTCACTTTTTCATCAGGGACTACACTCTTTTACACTCTGGCTTAATTTCTCTACAGGTGAACACACACAAAAGACAAGATAAGAAGTAAAGGAAGGATGAATATTTTCATGTTTTATTGTTCGTTTGGTGATAAAATTCCACATGGCGTGTATAGTGTGTGGAGGGCATGGGAGATAAACTGGAGGGCAAAGACGGTGTTTTCCTCTCTAGATCCACACAACTCTCTTACTAATGATCCCGAAACTCGAAGACTTTTGTACACTACTAGTCAGTACCACAGGCAGGTGAGGCCATTCATCAGATATTAATATTACCTACTTAAGGTTTGGCACATCACAGAATCTTAATTTTTATATGTGAGGACAGCATTCTTCATGTGAGGACCTCTTGGGAAAATAAGAACAGTGCTTTTGGAGAGAATCTGATCCCTCAGAAATGTCTCTGGTCTCTCAGAATCCCTATATTTTCTGGAAAGTTCCTGGTAATATGTGAAAACCATTCAAGTCCATGTTGTCAGGTAGTAGGACTAAATGACTCAGAGCTCGTGCTCTGAAGGCAAATATTCATTTTGTAACTTTGGGGGCGAAATACAATCTTTCTGAACTTCATTTCCCTTTCTATAAAATGGAAAGAATAAAGATAACTTCAGTAGCTTGTAAAAATTAGGTGATATAAAGTGGCTATTACATAAATGTTAATAAAACATATAGTACAGGATAGGCAAAAGTAGGTATACAGTTGTGAGTACATGAAACACAATCTATTCTTGTTTAATTATGTATTAATTATTGTATCATTTTCCATAGGAACAACTCTAAACCTACTTTTGCCCCATCCTGTATATACAAATATGGACAGAGAAATAATAGGTAAATATGACATAGGTCATGTTTATATTGCATATACCAAACCCTTTTCGATCCTTTATTTCACTCTCTGATTCTTTATTCCCTGAATAGTCTTCTCTATGACCAGTATTCATACATTTAATCTCATAAATAAAAGTCTAAAAAGTTTAATTTTTTTTCCAAAGTAATAGTTCTTAAACGAAAAGGAGTTATGAAATTTTAGAAATCAGTAAGAAAGAAGCTATGGTAATTTTCTAGCATTGAGAAATCACAACAAATGTGATTTCAACTCAGTCATTTATTTCATTCAGTCAACAAATAAAAATATGTGGGAGGCAGTGTTCAGTGCTGGCTTTATAGCTGTTAACAAAAAGATATGGTTCAGCCCCTCCAACATGTACAATCTTGTATAAAGAGTTAGACTTAAAATATGTAAATAGTTTTATGCAATTACAAAATAGAATTACAAAATTATCAAGTCCCTTGAAGATAACAGGCAGGGTACTATAATTGCAAACAGCAGAGTACATAACGGAGAAAGTTTAGTGACAGATCATTTGCAGATGTATTAACTCAAGCCTTGAAGAATGAGAGAGCATTAGTCATATGATAAAATTAGAAGCCCTGGCCGGTGTTGCTAAGTGGCTTGAGCATTATCCCCCACAATGAAGGCCCCCAGGTTCAATCCCCGGTCGGAGCACATGTATGAGGCAACTGCATCAGTGTTTCTCTCTCACACATATGTTTCTCTCTCTTCAATCAACGGAGGGGAGGAGGAAAAGGGGGAAAGGGAATGTCCTTGGGTGAGAATTAAAAGAAAAAAAAACTAGGGAAGAACATTACATGCGGTAGCAAGGCTTTAAGGTAGGGAAGAGTTTGGAGTTTTCTAAAAGTCAAGAGGCTAGTGTGATGAAGCACAGGGGAATGTGAATAGTTCTTGACAGATAAGTTTGGTCAAATTTCTTGTACCGTGTAGAACTTTGTAAGCAGTCTAAATTTTTATTTTATGTACAATAAAAAATATTTTAAAGGATTTTTCTTCTTCTTAAAGAAAATCTTTAACATTTCATGTAGTGCTGGAAATGATGATGATGAACTCCTTTAGCTCCTTGTCTGGGAAACTCTTTATACGTGTTTTGATTCTAAATGATGTGACCCTGGTCTAGGCAAATATTTTTAGATATGACCACCAAAAGCATAATACAGAAAACAGATCAGTCAGTTGTACTTAACCAAAATTAAAGGTGCCCTCTCTTAGACACCATTGAGAAAATGAAAAAAAAAAAAAACGAGCTATTTGCAAATAATATGTCTATTAAAGGACTTACATTTAGAAAAATATACATATGAATGCATATACTTTTCCTCAAAACATACATATGTATATATATATATATATTTTTTTTTTTTTTTCTCAAAACAAACAACCCAATTAAAATACTTGGACTTCATAAAAAATAGCATGCATAGCACAGTCGGGTGTGGCTCAGCTGTTGAATGTCAACCTGTGAACCAGTAGGTCACTTGATTTGGTTTCCAGTCAGGGCACATGGCCAGGTTGCAGGCTCCATCCCAAGTAGGAGGTTTGCAAGAGGTAGCTTATCAGTGATTCTCTCTCGTCACTGATGTTTCTATCTCTCTCTCACTCTCCCTTCCTCTCTGAAATCAATATCCTATCTAATAAAAGAGTAATATGCAAATTGACTGTCACTCTAACACACAAGATGGCTGCCACAAGACGGTCGGCAGGGGAGGGCAGTTGTGGGCAATCAGGCCTGCAGGAGAGGGCAGTTAGGGATGATTGGGCTTGCAGAGGAGGGCAGTTGGAGTTGAACAGGCCATTGGGAGAGGGCAGTTGTGGGACCCAGGCCTGCAGTGTAGGGCAGTTGGGAGGGACCAGGCCTACAGGGGATGGCAGTTTTGGGGAACCCGTGCCTGCAGGGGAGGGTAGTTAGGGGGGAGCAGGCATGCAGGGAGGGCAGTTGGGGGGACCATGCCTGCAGGGGAGGGGAGTTGGAAGGGTACCAGGCCTGCAGGGGAGGGTAGATGGTGGCAAGCAGACCTTAAGGGGAGAGCAGTTGGGGGGGGGGGGGAACTATGCCTGCAGGGGAAGGTAGTTGGGACAAGCAGGCCTGCAGGGGAGGGCAGTTTGGGGGACCAGCAGGGGAAGGCAGTTGGGGGGGGGACCAGGCTTGCAGGGGAGAGCCGTTAGGGGCAAGATTAGGCTGGCAGGGAAGGGCTGTTGGGGGCGAGATCAGGCCTGCAGGGAAGAGCAGTTAGCAGCAATAGGGCCAGAAATGGAGCAGTTAGGCATCGATCAGGCTAGCAGAGGGAGTGGTTAGGAGGTGATCAGGTTGGGAGACAAAAGCAGTAGAGGCAATCAGGCAGGCAGGCAGGCAGGCGAGTGGTTTGGAGCCAGCAGTCCTGGATTGTGAGAGGGATGTCTGATTGCCATTTAGGCCTGATCCTGATGGGCCTAAATGGGCAGTAGACTATCCCTAGAGGGTTCCCAGATTGGAGAGAATGCAGGTGGGGCTGAGGGACACACACACCCCCATGTACGAATTTTATGCACTGGGCCTCCAGTATATATATGTATTTAAATAGTATGCTTATAGCAAATAAGCACAAAAAGACACTTTAAACTATGTGTTATCAGGAATATGGAAATTAAAACTACATTGATATAACAGTACATAACTGTTAGAATTAAATTAAAATGCTGATCATAAGTGCTGACAAGGATAAGGACTAACTAGAGCTCTCATATCCTCGTGGTAGGAATAGCAATGGAACAACTGCATTAGAAAAAACAGTTTGGCAGCTTTCTAAAAGCTTAAACATTTGCCTCCCAAATGATGTAGCCATTCATTCCCAGGTTTTACCAAAGATAAACTAAAACATATGTCCATACAAAGGCTTATGCAAATGTCCATAGAGGCCATATTTATAATAGTCAAATATTGGAAACAACTCAAATGCTCATCAACAGGTGAATGCATTAAAAAATTGTGGTATATTCATATGACAGAATACTATAATCCAGCAATAAAAATGATCAATTGATAAATACAACATGGGTAAGTCAGAGAATAATTAGCATGAGTAGAAAAAAATGCAGAAATGTTTGAAAAATCATTTCAAATGACTATTTAAATCAACATTGTGTATTTGTATTTTATCATCTTAAAGCTCTAGCCCTGAAATAGTTTAAATATAACAGGAACATTTTATTCATTGTATCAAACTAGAGGCCCACTGCACAAACAGATTTGTGCAATAGGCCTTTCTTCCCTTGGCTTCCTGCACCAGTTTCCCTCCAGCACCAGGACCCAGACCTTCATTTCACCTGCAGTCTGCCATCTTCGTCTTCACCGCAGACTCCAGAGTCTGCAGTCTTGTCTTCGCTGCAGCACTCTGCTCCTGTAAATCCCTTCGCTCCCGCCCTCCCTCTCATAGTAGGTGTCCTGCCCCACCTGGAGCAGCTGGGTAGCCACAATCTTTGGCCTTCTAATTTGCATACTCACTCTGATTGGCTGTGGGTAGCAGAGGTACTGTCAATTTACATGTTTGTCTATTATTAGATACTAGAGGCCAAGTGCATGGAATTCATCCCTCAGCCCAGCTTGCACCTTCTCCAATCTAGGACCCCTCGAGGGATGTCTGACTGCCCGTTTAGGCCCGATGGGGATTGGGCCTAAACAGGCAGTCGGACATCCTTCTCACAATGCAGGACTGCTGGCTCCAAATTGCTTGCCTGCTTGCCTTCCTGATTGCCCCTAACCGCTTCTGCCTGTCAGCCTAACCATTACCCTGCCAGCCTGATTGATGTCTAACTGCTCCCCTGCCAGCCTGTTTGCCCCCAACTTCCCTCCTCTGCCAGCCTGGTCACCCCTAACTGCCCTCCCCTGCAGGACTGATAGTCCCCAACTGCCCTCCCTTGCAGGCTTGGTCCCTCCCAACTGCCTTCTCCTGATGGCCCACAACTGCCCTCCCTTGCAGGCCTGGAACGTCCAAATGGCCCTCTCCTGCTGGCCATCTTGTGGTGGCCATCTTGTGTCCACATGGGGGAAGGATCTTTGACCACATGGGGGCAGCCCTCTTGTGTGTTGAGCTGATGGTCAATCTGTGAATTACTCTTTTATTAGATAGGATAGAGGCCTGGTGCTTGGGTGGGGGCTGGCTGGTTTGCCCTGAAGGGTGTCCCAGATCAGGGTGGGGGTTCCCTTGGGGCGTGGGGCAGCCTGAACAAGGGGCTTGGTGGTTTGCAGGCTGTCCATGCCCCCCAGCGACCCAAACGAAGGCCTTGGGATCTGAAATTAATTTATATTCTACAATTGACACTTTGTAGCCTAGAGCGCAGCCAAGCCTTCAGCTCACTCCATGGCGACAGCCATTTCAGTTTGAAACTTTATAGCCTACAGTGGAGGGCTAGGTGCTAGGGCTGCAGAAGTTTAGCTTCTTCCATCGCCCCTCCCTAGCCTCTTCTCTCTCCAGCTCCGAGGCTGCCTTCTGATTATGTATCTTTTATAATTGAAACTTTGTACCATTGAGGCCTAGGCCAGCAAAGGCAGGCAGAAAGCTTGGCTTCCTCCATTGCCAGGAAACCCAAGCCTCCCTTCTGCTCTCAGTGGTGGCAGCCATCTTGTTTGGGGTTTATTTGCATAATTTGCTCCTGATTGGCTGGTGGGCATGACTGGTGAGTGTGGCTTGTGGGTATGGCAAAGGTACGGTCAAATTTGCATATTACCCTTTTATTAGATAGGAAGATTACTTAAGTTATGTAAAATTCTAGAATGTGTAAACCAATGCATAGTGACAGAAAACATATTTTTTTATTATTGCCTGGGACTGAGTGATGGGGTGGGGAAAATGAGAGGAATTAGAAAGGGTGGAGTAATGTTCACTATTTTGTTGTGGTAGTGGTTTCATGGGCAAATACATACATCAAAACTTACCAAATTGTACATTTAAAATATGTGTAATTTATTACAAACTAGAGGCCTGGTGCATAAAAATCATGCACAGGTAGGGTCTGGCTGGCCTGCCCCAATTAAGGTCAATTCAGGGTGGGGTTTTCCAGGTGGAGGGTCCAGAGCAAGTTGGAGGGCCATCCCCACCCCCAATCAGAGTGGGGGGAGGGGCAATAGGTGTGGGGCTGGCCAGCAGAGGGGTTGCAGGCAGTTGGCCGGCCCTGCTCCCTGGCAGAACTCCCTGTGAAACTCCTGGTTGGAGGGACAATTTGCATATTAGTCTTTTTATTATATAGGACTAATGGCCCGGTGCATGAAAATTCATAGACTGCCCCCTCTCACAGTCCAGGAGCCCTCAGGGGCAGGAGGTGACCCAGCAATCAGGGGAAGGTGATGCCCCATCACACTTCTGCTGCTGCCACTGTTGGCAGTGCAAGCGTTGGCCGACCCTGGTTACCTGAGCCGTGGGTGGCCCTGGGTGGCTGGGAAGCCGACATCTGAGGCTTGCCTATGCTTTGCACATCAACTGGGCAGCTGCCATCCAAGGCTTGCCTATGCCTCAGGCTGGCTCTGGGCAGCTTAGGGGCTGAAGAGACTGGGAGAATCCAGAGGCAGGCATGCAGCAGCCACCCTGGCAGGCTGAGGGGACTGGGCGCTGCCATTTTGTGGCTGTGTACACCACCATCTTTGAGGGCAGGAAAGTCAATTAGCATATTCCCTCCTTATTAGCTGTGGATGCCTCCATCTTTGTGATGGCATGAGGTTCAATTAGCATATTCCCTCTTTATTAGATAGGATTATTTCTTGACTAAGCTGTTAGAAGAAAAATAAGGAGAGTAAGCAGGAGGATTAGAAAAAGAAGGGGATAGATACAAAAGCTTGGAGGAGTGGTGTTTGCTCGAGAAATAAATTTTGTAGTCGTTAACGTATAGAAGACACTATAAACCTTGGGAAGAAATGAAATCATCTAGGCAGAGATTAGTCCAAAAAGAGAGGAGTGCCTAGGGTACTGCCTTAAGAAACACCAAAATTTAGAAGTTTAGCATGATAAGGATCATGACAAACTCTTTGGTTTTCTTAAGTTGTTTAAATATAGCTGTTAACAAGTTTGAAGCATCTAATCATCACTTTATTCACTAAAGGCTGAGCCAGTAGGAATATAGATTCATTTAAGATCATTTGTAATCTAACAAGTATTATATCTCATTATACTTGTTCCTAATCATTATTCTACTAGAGGCCTGGTCCACAAAATTCATGCATTGGGGGGAGGTAAGAGGGGAGGTGGCCCAGCCTGCACCCTCTCCAATCTGGGACACCTTGAGAGATGTCTGACTACCTGCCACTTGGACATCCCTCTCCCAATCCAGGACTACTGGCTCCCAACCACTCACCTACCTCTGTCTGATTCCCTATAACCACTACTGCCTGCCAGCCTGATCATCCCCTAACCACTCCCCTGCCAGACTGATCAATGCCTAACTGCTCCCCAGCTTGCATGATTGTCCCTAACTGCCCTCCCTTGCTGACCTAGTCACCCCTAACTGCCCTCCCCTGCTGACCTAGTCACCCCTAACTGCCCTCCCCTGCCAGTCTGTTTGCCCCTAACTATCCTCCCCTGTAGGCCTGGTTTCCCCCAACTGCCCTTGCTTGCTGGCATGGTCACCCCTAACTGCCCTCCCCTGCTGGCCTAGTCACCCCTAACTGCCCTCCCCTGCTGGCCTGGCCACTCCTAACTCCCACCCCTGGATGCCTGCCCTCCCAACTGCGCTCCCTGCTGTCCTGATTGCCCACACCTGCCCTCCTCTGCAGACCTGGTCTCCCCCAACTGCCCTCCTCTGCTGGCCTGATCATCCTTAACTGCACTCCCCTGCATGCCTGGCCACCCCCAACTAATCTCCCCTGCTTGCCTGGTTTTGCCCAATTGTCGTCCCCTGCTGGCCCGGTCTCCCCCAACTGCCCTCCTCTGTGCCCAGTCACTCCTAACTGCCCTCCCTGCTAGCCTGATAGCCCACAACTGCCTTCCCCTACAGGCCTGGGCTCCCCCAACTGCCCTCCCTTGCTGGCCTGGTCTCCCCCAACTGCCCTCCTCTGCCAGCCTGGTCATCCCCAACTGCCTACAACTGCCCTCCCTGCCAGCCAATTTGTAGCAGCCATCTTGTGTCCACATGGGGGCAGCCATCTTTGACCACATGGGGGCAGCCATCTTGAGTCTTGGAGTGATAGTCAATTTACATATTACTTTTTTATTAGATAGTACTAGGTGGTGGGTGATCGATCCCTCACCCCAACCTGCCCCCTCTCACATACTGGGAGCCCTCAGAGGCTTTCAGCCTTGGGCAGGGGGCCTTGGCCAGAGAATCCCCCAATGCCCTGCAATCTATGGATTGCTGGCTCCACCCTAGCCCCAGCCTGCCCAGGCCAAAAGCCTCATCCAGAGGGGACTCTCAGATCACTGGCTTCACCCCTGCCCCCTTGGCTCTGATGGCTTACCTCACAGTGACCCAGGTGCCAAGATGTTCCCAGGACACAGGTGCTGGGCTTCTGTGTATGCAAATTACCCACAATCTTTGTTAGGTTAATTTGCATACTCACTCTGATTGGCTATGGGCACAGCGAAGGTACAGTCAATTTACATGTTTGTCTATTACTAGGTAAAATAGAATTTGATAAGATTATTATTAATCTTAATTTATAGAAGTTGTCTTATTTTTCCAATGTCATTATTTTTAATAGTTCCTTTTAAAACTCTATTATAACAAAAATATTTTTTTATATTTCTGTAAAATAGCTAGCATATTCTGAAAATCTAATGGATTCTAACAATATTAAACTAACAGCATTATACTTGGCATGTGTCATCAACAGAGTGCAGAATATAAAGTGTTAACAAAAGTGAAAATGGGAACATTGTCATTTTCCTTGATATTTATGAGATATGTGTCAGGGTGTCCTAAATTAAGCTTACTAGAATTCAAAGTAAGTCAATTCTGTGTTTAAGCCTATGGTGAATGATTTCGGTTAACTATTTAATTAACTTTGTCAGATTGCTTACTTCTATTTTGTTATATCAGAACTATTTCCCTGAAGCCTTCTAAATACTACAGAAACTTTTAGATTAAATCCTCATATTTCTGTCAGAAATGGAGTTTTATTTCTAAAAAAACAATAAAAAAATCAAATGCATCTCTCCCCTCAATCTTCTCGCTGGCTCAGTCTATACACTTTGCCTCTTTCTGCCCACGACCAAATATTTTTATAAGAGTTGTTTATGCTCACTGGCTCCACTTCCCATTCCTCTCAGCCAGTCAGTCTAAAACTGCTTTCTCAAAGCCCACCAGGCAATCGCAGTCGCCAGCTTCTGGGCACGCGCTTTTATTATCCTGTCACTTGAGCTGCTGCAACATTTGACACTACAGATGGCTCCATTCTTCTCACAACTTACTTTATTTCTTCTGCGATTCTACCTCCTCTCACTTTGCTGAATATTCCTTTTCAGTCTTGGAATTTTTTTCCTCTCAGCTTAAATGTTGAATCTGCATATCTATGTATTTTCTAGCTTTTTTCTTTCTCTTCCCTCTTCTTGGACAATCTTATGTTTCTGCCACCAGCTTCCTAAATTATTTGTACTTTCGTGAAAGAAAGCCTATTCTCACTTTTGGAGTCAAAACATCCTTGCCCACTTCAGTTTCTAACTAACTAGAGGTGGAAGACTCAGGTCAAGAAAATATGTAATTCTTTTTTTTTTTTTAATATGTAATTCTTAATGGCTTAAAGACCATGTCTATTCAACAATAAGCAGGTTTGTTAGCAAATAAACCTTCCCCAATAATTATGTTATAATAACATTTAAAGTGACAATCCATTCTAATTGTTAACAAAATCACTTGAGGGATAGTTTTCATGAAAACAAAACCAAGTAGTTTAAACTTGCGGTTGTCAGTTACTGGGCAGTATATAAAAATTGTGGGGAAAGGTGCTAGAGATTAAATATAAGAGAGGGTATGAACTTTCCACTTGGCCTAGAGCTCAGTCTATATGAATCTCATAAACATCCTGTCTAGATGAAATTAACAAAAGTAAATTAAGGTATAAATTGCAACCAGAGGATACAGCATCATGCTGAAGCACAGAGAACTCTGTTCCTAGTATTTGTGACTCCTCCCTTTTCTAAATGAGGGCAACTTAATGTGCTGACACTTCAAGCTATAAGCCATTGTGGATTAGGCCCAAGATGTATCTATAGTAAGGTCCGTTTTAGTGGCCAGGAAGTCCAGAGGATTTGGGAAGGCTTTATTCATGAATATTCCACTAGGGGAAAAATATGTCATTGTCACAGAAGCAAATTTCTCTTCATTTTTAAATTAGTCACGACAGAATTCTTCATCATAATGAGAGGTTATGAATAACAAAGATATATGTAATTTGTATCTACATGTACTATAATCATGTGAAATTAGCCTATACAAAGTAGTCAATTATTTTATCATTTCTTAAGAATACTTTCTTTGAATTTTCTAAATAAAATTTTAGTGGTTATAGCAGTCATTACCTGAAGTTTTATATGACCTCAACCGTAATTCTATCCAAATAATTCAAGTCACATTTGGTAAAGAAAAAAGTCTGTGTGTGTGTGGTGTGTGTTTGTGTAGAGAGAGAGAGACTATGAGAATGGGATTGAGATAATAAAGATTTTAAGCATTTATTCAAATTAATTTTATACATAAAATATGTGGTTCATAAAATATTAGAGTTTTACTACATATAATGGATTTTAGTTATGAGTTTAAAAATTTTAAAGATAATATTCACATGTAGAAACATCTGCATATTGCTCATTATGTTTTCAGTAAAATGTGTTTTGTTTTATAATAATTTTATATCTAAATTACATTAAAATATTTAATGAGTTCTACAAATAAAATTACTTTTATAAGATTACTTTTAAACTTATTTCTAATACTTTCTCTTATTTACAAGGTAGCAGATAATATCAGTACATATGTCCAATTAAAAAGGAAAACATTATTATTCTTTGACAATGCTTTACTTTAAATGAATTATAGACATGTATTTTTAACATAAGAACAAAATTACAAATCTTAGAGGGAGACTACAAGTATGTAGTAGGTAGGTCAATGACATTTAAAAGAAAACACTATCTTAAACACCATTCATTAAAAAGCTTCCATGCGTATTGCTCGGCAGATGCATTTATAACAAAGGGAAGAGCCTGTAAAAGGCATTTATCTCAAAGGCTATGAAAACCCTCCAGGGTGACTGTAGGTGTCCAGGATGAGTCAATATATCATCTACTACTAAATTTCTCTACTATTTTCTCTATTAATAAGATTGAAGTCATTATTTGTTTCAGATTTCAAGATTTTTAAAAGGGCAATGATGTTATTAGGCCTTACAATTAAGCAAAGCCCTAGGGCACCGGAGAGTCCTGTCTGTAGAAACTTGTCAAGAGTCACTGAGCTGATGTCTAATGTCTGTACTTTCTTTTACCAGAACACAAGCAGGATGACTACTGCATGTTAATACTAAAAGTGCGCTTCTCAACTAACCCACAGATGGAAACTTCGCCCAAGAGTCTAAGAGCCTGAGCTTTCAGCATGGTTTTATCATTCAAGAAGTCTAGCTCATTAATTTTGAAAAGGAAGCTGCAAAGCTCCCTAACCCTGAAAATATTTCACTCCCCAGAGGAGTGAAGGCAAGGTGAAAGGTCAACCATGAGATCATGGAAAGAGTAGTCTCTGACCTACTGCTCTTTCTGTATTGCTAATTTCCTGCACGATTGCTTTTTAAAAAGCAATCGTAAAGGGGTAGGTACATTTCTTTCTTTGTGTCTGTGTGTTTTTTGAGCTCTCTCACTTCACATAATCAAAGACCTCCATCCTGAATGTGATTGTCCAAGCCCCGCATTTATAGTGAAAGAGAACAATTAACTGATCTCTACAATGTGTTGCTGTTTGGTGATCACTAGACATGCGTATTAGAAATTCAGAATTCTTACAATATTAGTCTATCGATGTCGACCCTTCCACACACACACACACACACACACACACACACACACTTCTTTTTACATTATATACTTTTTTGTTTTGAGAATAAGAGTTTGGTTTTATAAATATATTGATGGAGAAAAATAGATAAAAGAAAAATCTAAAGCTGGAAAAAATACTCTTAGGATTTCTTTTTCCCAGTTTCAGAGTTTAAACATCTTTTCCTCCTCTCATAAAAATACTTTTTGAAGTACTTTTAAGATGACTGAATGGTTTATGGCATCTGTTAGCCCAGTTTCTTATTGTAACTATAATAATTTTTTTACATTCTTCCCAAGTTATACCATTGATGTTCAACTTTAAAACACTAATACGCTAGAAACCCAAGTAGTAAGACACACATTGTATCTTCTAAAATCAGTCATTATGAAATCTTTATCTTGCCTTCATGGAGAAGATGTTTAGAGTTGGTATTCCTAAATTATTCTATGTAAAGTGCAGATAGATAGGTACCTGAAAATCACCATCCAATGAAAGCAGTACACAATCCCATCCTTACAGCCAGTGGGTAGAAAATACAACCAGACTATATGAAAATTCAGATGACCAAAAACCATGGTGAAGGGGACATATTCTTACCCTAAAATATGGAGGGTTTGGTCATCGTTTGTATTGTTAATAATTCAAACCAGAATTTTGCCTTTACCTTCTTGCATTAAGACAATGCTGCTTTATTTTCAGAATGTTTACTGTTTGTAACTTGATGTTGTTTCCCAACATTTCTATCAGAGGGCAGGGTAGCACTCTCTTTAGATAGGTGATGCACATTACCATCAAATCAGTGCACACAATTATCCTCCCAAGTGCACCTCCCAGACTCATGATTTTTATGGGCCCTAGTGAACCACAAAAGCCTACGCAGTCCAGAATCAGTTTTATGGTGTTTCCTCAAAATACCCGTATGCATGATAGGCTACTGCCCTAAGAGCACTGAGGACTCAGTACATAGTAAAAGACAAATATTGTTTTCATGGAATCCAAGAGAGTCCAAGTGGACTGCCTGGAATGCCTGCCAGTGCATCAACACTGAATTGCCAAAAAGAGTAAATACTGGAAGGAATCAGGCACCTGGAGTCAGAGCCTGACTCTAAGTCTAGTCCAGGTTGGGGTGGGAGGAGAGGAGATTTGACTGAAGTTGCTGTGAAGTGTATCTAGCATTGCAAGGGGAGCTGGAGCTCACACTGGCAATTATTTTATTTCCCTTTCAGCCAACTTTTAGCCCCCTGGTTCTCTTTTCCATGTCCTGCTCACCCTGCACAGTCTTCCATGGATAATTAATGGTTATAACCTGTGGCTGTTTTTTTGTACCCATTCTCATGAAAGCATGTGGAGTTAGGTAATCGGTAGGTCAGTAGTTAGGTAGGTAGATAGTTGGTTTGATCATTGCTTGGGGTCCTGTACACTCTTCTGCACCTGCACTTCTGCCTTCATAATGCATTTGAGAAACCTTTGAATGACATAGACCTAATTCATTCTTCTCAGTAGCTGCATAATACTTCATGTCATTGATATATCATAATTCATCCAACCACAGGTATTTCCTTTTTTTGTTTGGGCATGTGTTATTACAAACCATTCATTATAGGAAGAACTCTTCATTAAATGCCTGCTAGTGCCTATTCAACTGTAGGGATAAATTAATGAACAAAACCAAACCCCCACCCTCCTAGAACATCCATTCTTGTGGAGGGGACGAGCAATAATTTATTATGTAACATAATGTCATATTTTTATGAAGCTAAATAAGGAGATACAGAGGTAGAGGAAATTATTTATTACTTTAAATGAGGTGGTCAGTCCTCAAGGAAGAGATAGTTGAGCAAAAACCTGAATGACATGAGGGAGAAGTCATGAGGAGTGTTAAGAGGACAGCAATCCAGTCAGAAGGAATAGCAAGCACCACAGTTCCGAAGAGAGGGCATGGGCAGAGGGGTTCAGAATGAACGGGACACCACTGTGGCTGCTGCACAAAAAGCAGGAAGAGAGAGTCAGGCAAAGCAATTAACAGATATCCGGCCCAGGGCCCGGATGATGTAGGGCTTGGCAGGCTGTGGTAGGCACTTTTGAAAATGCCACAATAAACGTCCAAAGATATTGCTAGGCTGGTCTCCAAAAGAACTATTATAATTCACATTCCTACAAGCAGACTATAAATATACTTTTCCCTGATACCAGGTGCTATAATTTTAAAAATTTCAAGAATTTGATGGATGTAAAATGATACCTCATTGTTATTTTAATATTTATTTCCCTGACTATTAGGGTGGTTGAGTATTTACTTACCTATTTCTATTTATATAATGAAACCATAAATAGCACTTGCTATTTGACATAAAGACTTTACATGAGTTATTTAACAACCTAATATGGCATAAACTTATTTTATGCGTTGAGAAACGAAGGCAGATAGATAGCTGTGAGGTAACGTGCCTTAGGTCACATAACTAGTTAGCAGAGATTTAAGAATGTAAAGGTACACAATTGGTCTTCAGATACTACACAGCTATTTCTTAGCCATTTGAGTTTGCTAGTCTATAAAATCTACCATAACCTGCACAGTTGTTAGGAGAATAAGATATCTGTGTATAAAAGCTATACAAATAGAAAATATTAGGTTACCATGTCTGTCGAACCTAAAGTCAGATCTGGATACTAGATCCACCAGTGAGAAACAGGAGAGTTTCACTGTTAAAAAACAAAAAACAAAACAAACAACTCAGGTTGAGAAAAATAAACCAAAGTGCTAGCATAATCTCAGGTCTGATGGCCTCCAGAGAAATCACTGCCGGAGCTAGACCCAGAAACTTGAATTGGCAGCATCAAAACAAAGCTATTGGGCAGGAAAAAATTGCTAAAAGGCCCTGGTCCAGGGCAAGTACCTGGGTTGCAGCAGCATGAGATACAATTCTCTAGTTTGGAAGGAAGTGATCTTGTAAATATGTCAAAATGCTGACTTTCAACTATAATTTTAACAAAATAATTTATATCAATAAAAGTGTGTGAAACATAAAAAAATGAAAGAAACTTATTGTCATTGGTGCCTTTCGTATCCTTAGACTGATAGGTCTTACACTCTGTGGGGGAGGCCGCAGAAAAGCACAAAAGGCCAGCCGGTCAACGGGAGGCAGAGCCTGGCAGATCAAGAACCGCAATATCTACAAAGTCTGTGTTGCCTTTCCACAGAAAAGATCTAAGGAACCCTTGACAATCTAATATTTACAATGCAGGAAAAAAACTACTTCAAACATTGAAACTTGTAGCCCTTTTACAAGATTATGTAATAGTCATTTAAACTAGCCATGCACTCTGTTTGCCAAAAGGAGACTAAAGAAAAATTCTAGAACTTGGCTGCTGTGGTTCAGTGGTTGAGCATCAACCCAGAAACTAAGAGGTCGCTGGTTCAATTCGTGGTCAGGACATATGCCCGGTTTGTGGGCTCAATCCCTAGTGGGGTTGTGCAGGAGACAGCCAAGCAATGATATTTCTCTCTCATGGATGTTTCTATCTCTCTATGCCTCTCCCTCCCCCACCCCTCTCTAAAAAGCAATAAAAAATATTTTTTAAAGAAAAATTTTAGAGGTGATATTGACTGCACTCCAACTTTAAAACTCCTGATGGAGGGGGAGAATAAACATAGGCTTGTTGTACCACAGGCATATATCTTTCTGATCATTAACTTTTAATCTGTATTTTGGGCTTAAAGACAGACTTTCAGAAGGGGGGAAAAAGTAAGAAGGGAAAAAGCCGTCAAAAAAGCAACAAATCAAGAAAACCTCAGTTATATTCTCTAGCCTTCACTTGGCTTTTAAAATTATGCCCTCAAAAAATAAAGCATTTCCTCTTGTCTAGACAATATAACCTGCGTTCCCTCTCAGATAGGGCACTCGGGAACCCGGGCTCTGTCTCATTTCGTTCATACCAGCTCTGATTCCACACAAACCAGGGTGTCAGGTGTCCTCCGCATGGCAAAGAGGGAACCCTGCAAGGTGGTGCTTCACCAAATTCTGTTTAAAAAAAAAAACACATTTGTTCCTGTTTTGTCTTCACTTACCTTGTGAAGTCTCATCCGCCTGACATCTGACTTTGGGTGTAACGCAAAAAAGGTGGCTTTGGGTGTAACGCCAAAAAAGCGAAAGCAGCCAGCAGTGGTTAAGGAGGCAAGTTCTGTGCACACAGGCTGAGCAAGGTAATGCGTCGGCTGCCAAAGTTCAGGGCAGGCTGAGAATAGTAAAACTGCGAGTGCAGTGACAGTGAGTGATCAGGCAGCTAAATATTTCCATATGTGGGGGAGTGAAACATTTTGACTTACAAAAACTTTTATAACAGACTGTATTTTTGAGAAACAAAACCCTTCCTTCTTTTATAGTATCCAAGAGCCATTCTATGCAGCCTCTACAATGGATTGCTCTTGTATTTATGGATGGACAAGGGGCCACATACTAAACCTGACAAGTTCAGAGGAGGCCTGCATGGCGCGCTTACACACTCAGAGACTGAAAGTAACCACATAGGATGGTCTGAACACGAAAGTTCAAAATTCAAAGCAAGTCACAGCCTTCACCAGCGTTGCTAAGTGATTAGAGCATTGTCCCTTGCCCCCAAGGGTCACAGGCTTAATTCCTGGTCAAAGGCAAGTACCTGGGTTGCAGATTCAATGATTCCCACTCTTCTCTGTCTCTTCCTGCCCCTCTCTCCCGTTCACTCTCTAAAATCAATGGAAAATATACCCTCAGGTGATGATTAACAACAACAAAAACAGAAAAGCAAGTCACTCCTAGGCCGGGGAGCCTCTTGACAAAGGTCACTCTTTACCTTAGGTAAGCCTGTGTGATGTGCTGTTGCATCTGAGGTAACAACGTACCACTGGAACGGCAGAGTAATCCTTTCTCTGGATCCCGCAGGATACACCCACAGCATCAGGACACAAGCCACAGAACCCTTTATTGTTCCCTTGTTCCCTGAGTACCATCTGTGTGTGCTGTAAATGTTCATTGCTATTTTATACTCGCGGATGCCAAAGACATATTTCCCTCTCTGCTTTACTCTTTATCCATCCTCAGGGTTCCCCCCACCTCCCGCCCTCCCTTTGTTTCCTCCTGCCTCCCGAATCTATCATCAATGAACTTCATGTAGCCCTCCTTAGGGCCTCTCCTTTGACTGGAATGTATAATATAAACTACAAAACTGCCAGTCTCCAGAGCACCTTTCAATCTGTTGAGATTTAACTCCTGGCAATTGTTGTTAGTTTGACTCAAACTCACAAACATTCTCTACAGGTTTGGATGCATCTTACACTGACATCCTCTAAGTGCCATCAGAACTTGGCTGCTGTGGTTCAGGGAGAGAGAGATAGAAACATCAAGGATGAGAGAAAATCATTGATCGGCTGCCTCCTGCACGCTCCCTACTGGGGATCAAGCCCACAGCCCGGCATGTGCCCTGACTGGTAATCAAATGGTGACCTTCTGGTTCACAGGTTGATGCTCAACCACTGAGCAACACTGGCCAGGCCATCCATTTATGCATTCATTTAAGTTATGAGACATATACTAAGTTCCTCTTCTTCACTCCCTGCCCTCAATGAGTTTATTCAATCTAGTTAGCAAGAGAAGACTGATGTTCAACTTTGGAAAATCAAACTTTAGACAGCATGCTTTGGGCCCCCATCAGGCCAAAGGGCACTCTAACTGAGGTGGAAGAATTGACCAGAGGAGGAGATTTTTTAACTGTTGGAAAGAGTGTTGCCTGGACAGTACCCATTCGAGAAAATGCATTCCCAGCCGGGGGCCCAGCACGTGTGGAGATCCAGAGGCACAGAAGAGTGAAGCATGCTCTAGGAACCGTAGCTGGTTCTGCTTGGATGAAGCGTAGTGGACCCTGACAAGAGATGAGACTGAGATATTAGCAAGATGATTTTTACTGTCAGGAGGCATTTCTCTCACAGAGAGAATGCAATACTTCTTAAGAAATCGTTTAGTCAAAGATTTGATCACTTCAAAGAAAAACTATTATTGAAGTGTATCAAGGTGCTTTCAATAATATAACCCTTGCCAGAAAAAAAAAATAGATAATAAATTTTCACAGTGATGAATGTTCATGAAATAGTTTTTCAAAGGGACTCCCATTTTATAATCTATGTCAAATTTATTTTCATGTCATGAGTTAGGTCAATAGAAAATTACAGCATCTATGATAGTATCTGGCACATAATAGGTGTTGATGGAAGTACCAAATTAAGGCTGCATTTGGCAAACAGAAATGCTTGGGTCACAGGTCCTCGCTCTCCAGCTCATACCTGCTACTGCTCCTTTGATAACGCGGTCTTTTCACCTTGGAATTCCTGAGTCGTATTCACGAGGTCCCTACTCCTAACTGTTCCTCTTTCCCACACAGAGCTGGAGATCGGTGAAGAGGTTGTTTCTAGGGGTGTCTGGGCAGGTTCGAAGGACATTATCAGGATATCGACCTTGGACATGCAAACCAAAGGAGTGGATTTGCAGTTGCCACCATCAGTGACAAATCAAAATGTACATAACTGAAAGGGAAAAGCAAGAGCTCCATGTGCCACAATAAAAAGCAGAGAGCCATTTCCTCTGTGCTCAGCTTCTGACTATTTGGGTGTGTGTGGTGCAGGGTGGGGTGGTGATGTCAGAGAAACCAGTGCAGGGGAGAGAAGAAAGAGAATGCTTGATGAGCAACTCTGCTTAACAGAAGAAAGTGATAGAAGATCTCAGTCACAGGCACCATTTGAAATGTCCCTCTAGCCCCACTCCTGCCTCTGTGTAGCTCCCATGTCCCAGCATGCTGCTGCTAACTTCCTGCTGGTCCTCTTCAGGGCCCCTTATACTCCTTTCACCTCTTTGTTCTGCAACGATCCCACTACTCTCTTTCCATCAAAATGGACCAACATACCTAGAATCTACAAGCTGGGTGGGACTTTAAAGACCATCAAACTCAAATCCCTCATTTGTGAAGAAACATCAGACAGTTTCTTATCCAAAACCATATTCCTGGTGTGCAGCAGCAATGACCTTTGACTCCTGACAACCTTCCCCACCCACCACCACATCCAGGGCTGGTCCACCAACCAGGTTGTCACGGCTCCTACCCAGCTTGTCTGTGGATGATTATGGGTGGGTGCAGGCATCATGCATTAAACCTGGACTCCGACCTCTCCTTCATTATGTCTTTCCAACAAATCACCAATTGATATGGAGTCACCTTTTCCCTAATCTCTGCATTTTTGTTCCATTTCATTCACTTGAACAATTTGAACCTCAGCATCAGCCTGCCTGCCCTTCCAGGAATCTGTCTCAATTCCACTACCACTCTCTCCTCTGAATTCATGCACCTGAACGCATGGCATCCTTTGTTCGAACCATTTATTTGGCAAGTGTTTTCATTTTTGAGTAAGATCTTAAATTGCTATTTGACTTGCTTATGTGTATCTTCTTTTCTAGCCTGGAAAATAATCTTTTTGAAGGTAGAATCACATATGGGTTCCATCAACTAAGATTGTACAGTACTCAGGATAGAAATTTAAGAAATATTTGCACAATGGATAGAAACTGGTAACAGAATGGATACTTTAATGACAGGAAGGTTGTAATGGAAGGTTAACACTTCTTGGCCTTTGAATAGCCCATAAATCTTGCTATATAACTAGCTTCTAGAAAGAAACAAAAAATGGCCAGGCAGAGGTGTGAGGTATCTGTGGTTCTAATCTGTGTTTGTGACTTAGATGAAGGAGAAAGAGAAAAAGGTATCATTCAGGTTATTCAAATTAGAAGGCTATGCCTAACTTGCTCTATCCAGCTACAATCCTCGCTGATAGAATTTGGGACACTTCGATTTACAGTGTTTTTCAGTGCTTTCCCAGAATGACACTGCAAATCAAAAGCAAATAACATCATCCTTTAGCCCCTTTCTGGTGACTTCTATCTTATTCCTGAGGAAATATGAGAGGATGTTATCTAAACTCTGGATTTTTTTGGTTTATTTGTTTTATTTCAAGACCAGAGGTCCAAATGCAACTATGTTCCAGGACATTAATGTGGAACTCAGAATTTTTTTCCCTCATTAACAATGTAATACATGGCCCTAACTGGTTTGGCTCAGTGGACGGAGCATCGGTCTGTGGACTGAAAGATCCTAAGTTCGATTCCAGTCAAGGGCATATACCTTGGTTGCGGGCACATGCCCGGTGGGGGTGTGTGCAAGAGGCAGCTGATCGATGATTCTCTCTCATTGGTGTTTCTAACTCTCTATCTCTCTCCCTTCCTCTCTATAAAAACAAAAAATCAATAAAATATATATAAAACAACAACAACAATGTAATACATGGAAAGTAGAGCCTAAAACAGAATTAGTTCTATAGTTCATATACATTATAGGTAAAATAAATTTCACTGGTCAGATTGAGCACACACTTATTATCATTTCAGTTTTACATATTGAAATTTGCATATAAAATCTTAGAATACTGAACTACAAATAAACATTTGGAACAAAATCTGTTTTTACATTAGGGACTGTTTAAAGCTACATTTTATCTAGTAAGATCAAAGTTATTGAACTTACTTTTCTGAATATAATGTGGTTATATATTTGAATCTATCTAAATTTTCTAACTTGATCCCATAAGAAGGGATAGACCTTATCATCTAATCAATTTGGAAATTCTTTCAAAAAACATATTTCCTTCCTTAGGAAGAAATCAATTACCATATAGCACTTAATATATGTTACTGCTAAGACAAATTTCACTTCCGTATACAAAATTCTTAAGTGTTAAAGCATTCCTTATAATTTAAGCCTAAGTTATTTATATTAATTTTGAATTGAAGCAAAACTTGCTCACTTTGTTCAATTTAACTTAAACTAAATTACTTCAACTAGAAATAACAGCATTTTGAATATTTTATTTTGTTCTTACCTAGAATTGCATCTTATATTAAAAAAATGGCTGGTGTGTATCCTACACACCTCTCTATATGAAAGTACAATAAAGGTTTTATTTTATTTTATTTTTTATCTTTGTTGTTCAGTTTATTAATTACATTGTTTCCCCTTTTTATCCCCCTATAGCTCCCCTCCACCCTGTACCTATCCCACCCTCCACCCTCACCTCCCCCTCCCCACTGTCCTCTCCCATTGTTGCTAGATTTTTGTCCAGTCTCTTGCTGCACTTCCCACAACCCTTTTCTCCCCAAGTATTGTCAGTCCATTCCCTCTCTATGTCCATGTCTCTGTTATATTCACCAGTCTATCCTGTTCAACAGCCTATCAATTCACTTGATTTTTATGTTCATTTGTTGATAGATGTGTATTTGTTGTTCATAATTTTCATCTTTACCTTTTTCTTCTACCTCTTCTTAAAGAATATCTTTCAGCATTTCATATAATGTTGGTTTGGTGGTGATGAACTCCTTTAGCTTTTTCTTATCTGCGAAGCACTTCATCTGACCTTCAATTCTGAATGATATCTTTGCTGGATAGAGTAATCTTGGTTGTAGATTCTTGCTGTTCATCACTTTGAATATTTCTTTCCACTCCCGTCTGGCCTGCATAGTTTCTGTTGAGAAATCCGCTGACAGTCGTATGGGTGCTCCCTTATAGGTAACCAACTGTTTCTCTCTTGCTGCTTTTAATATTCTCTCTTTGTCTTTTGCTCTTGGCATTTTAATTATGATGTGCCTCGGTGTGGTCCTCTTAGGGTTCCTATATATTGGGGTTCGGTGCACTTCTTGGACTCCTAAGTCAATTTCTTTCACCAGGTGTGGGAAGTTTTCAGTCACTATTTCTTCAAATAGGTTTTCATTGTCTTGGCCTCGCGCTTTTTCTGGCACCCCTATAATTCAGATGTTGGTATGCTTGAGGTTGTCCCAGAGGCCCCTTACACTATCTTCAATTTTTTGGATTCTTTTGTTTTCTTGCTTTTTCAGCTGAGTGAATTTTACCTCTTTGTATTTCAAATCTTTAACTTGGTTCTTGGGGTGCTCCAGAGCACTTTTAGGTCTTTGTATAATATTTTTTGTTTCAGTCAGTGTATGCTTAATTTCTGGTTGGTCCTTTTTCATATCCTTGAGAGTCTGCTTTATATCCTTGAGGGTTTCTTTCATTTCCTTGTAGGACTCATTCATTTCCACATTGGTCTTGATCATTTTCACATTGGTCTTGATAATTTCCTTGCAGCTCTCGTTTATATCCTTGAGGGTATTGTTCATTTTCTTGTAGGACTCATTCATTTCCTTTGTGGTCTTGCTTATTTCTTTATAGGCCTCAATCTTTTGTTGGAGCCTCTTAAAAAACCCTATAACCGTGGTTCTGAATTCCATGTCCAGTCGTTTTTTTTCCTCCATTTCTTTCACATCCGATTTCTTTCCATGTTGCTGCATGGTGGCTGCTTCCCTGAGTTGGTCAATTAGCTTTGTGTGGTAGACTTCCTACTAGGGATAGTGGCTCAGCCTCCCCGGTTACCTGAGGTGGATATGGGCTGCACAGTCTTGCTGAAGTTAAGCTCAGTTAATCGTTGTTAGCACTTGGAGGGTTGACCTCCAGGCCAATTGTCTGTGAAGCTCAGCTGTGCTCAGGTTGGGTGGGCGGAGTCTCCGGGCCAAACAGACAGTGTTAGCTCCGCCCTATGCGGCCCCAGGGACTCTGTGCCAGGGGCAATGGCCGCCAGCACCTCTGAGAGAGAGCCTCTGCGGAGCTCCACCGGCTGCCGGTTGCCGGGGAATTCAGACTCTCCCAAAATGAGTCTGCATGCGCAATGTCTCACCCAGGATCGTAAAACAAAGCAGACTGATGGTTTTCCAAATGAGAGACAAGTCGCGGTGCGCCCTCTGCGCCGTCACGCAGCCGAGCTGTTCGCGCGGAAACTGCCTTCTCCACAAGCCGGCAGACCCGGCAGCACCCGAACTTCGGCGTGCCCTCCCACTGTCCAGTTTTCACCCCGTGTGATAGTAGGTTCTCTGGACTTCGCCCAGAGCTAGAGATTCAGTCCAGTGGGACGCCTTTGTCTCCCCGTTCGAGAAAACTGGCCGGTTTTCAGCCGCCCGCCCTCTCCGCTGGCGCGTGCTCCAAACCTTTCTCCGTGCGAATCTTTCAACGCTGTTCGCCGCCGCTCCTCGGAGTCACAGTGTCTTATTTTCACTTTTATCTGTGGAATTTTCACTCGGCGAGCTTTCTGTTGATTCTGGAAGGTGTTTGTTCTTTCGTTAAGTTGTAGTATTAAAATTGCTGATTATGACGGCCAGATAGGTGTTTCACCTTTGCCGCCATCTTAGTTCTCCCTAACGGTTTTATTTTAATTCAACAAACTATAAACCATCAATTACATGTAGGAACATGTACTACTCTAATGTCAGAGTCAGTTGAGTTTGAAATAGAGAAACTTTCTCTGCTCTCAGCCTACCTTCATCTCTTGCTATGGTATATCTGATGTCCTTATTCACATTACTCAGCTGAGATCTCAGTAAAAATTGGACTCATCTCTTAAGTGCAAAGTCTCCAAAAAGCATAAAAGTAGTGGCATGGCTATAAGAAAGGGCTTAGTCTTTGGAGACAGATAGGAATTTGAATTCTGACTCTGCCTCCTATTAGCTATGTGACTTTGAACAAGTTAATTAACCTCTCTAAGCCACAATGTCTTCATCTGTAAATAATGCCTACTCTGGGACAATGTTTGGCCCACACACAGACATATTGCCATGCTGGTTAATAAACAACAAAAGCACTTCCATACATCAGTAAGTAGCCACTGCCCAATTCCCACAAATCTATGTCCCACTCTACACCAGGGTCCTCCGGAATATCCTCAAATTCAGGAGCCAAAGGGTCAATGCCTCATCTACCAGGGAGGCTTCTGGGATTAATCTTCAAAGCAGCCATCCTGATTGGTCAGTGCCCTTGTTCTACTAGTTCTAAACATAAAACAATCAACATAAAATACTTCATGCATATATTCTTGGGATTTAGGGAGCAAGCAATGCCTAGCATTAGTGCAAACTGTCCTCCTGTGCTCAATCCCACAACGCTCAGTGTGTCTGCCAAGATTTACAGAGACCATCTCTCATTTCATAAGATTATAGAAGCTTTTACCCCCAAATTATTCCCTCCTTTCTTTGTTCCCTGGCAAGTCCAACCACATATCTTTAGTATAAATGTCTTTAGCAATCTTAAAATGCAATAAAAATAAAATATTCCTAAACTACATCAAAATGAGTTGGTAGGCTGACTTTAAATTTCACGACTTCTTTTTTTACTTTCATACCAACCCATTAAATTGATGAGAGTCTGTACGTTGTTTCTATGTTTGTATGATTTGCCATTGTATAATTGTAAACACATAAAATTAAGGCGAGAAAAAGGGTTTGCAATTTGGTTTAAGTGTGAAGTATGAACCCAAATAATTGTAATGTTTTTGTTTCAGGAAAAGAAAGGCTCAGTTCTCAAAAGAAATCATAAAATAGCCCGGCCAGCATGGCCCAGTGATTGACCATTGACTTATGAACCTGGAGGTCACAGTTTGATCAGGGCACATCCCAGTGTGGGGAATGCAGGAAGCTGCCGATCAATGTTTCCCTCTCATCATTGATGTTTCTATCTATCTCTATCTCTCTCTCTCCCCCTCCCTCTCTGAAATCAATTAAAAATAAGTAAATCATAAAATAAATTCATTTTCTCCAACTTTATTGTTAAAGAAAATGGTTAAACCAGAAAAACTAAAATCCAAAAACCATATACACCTTTAACTTTGCAAAGACCGAGTGTGTTGGAAAGTAAATAGATGTACTGCAGAGTCGTTTGCTCCCTTTCCTGGTTTGCCACTAGACCCTTTCAGCAGGGAACGATAATGTGAGCACACATCCCTGAGTGTTTCTATGCACAACTGACCTGTGTGCATTGAACTAGAAGCAGTTCTGCTCCTCTATCCCTGTTGGCCTTGTCAGGCACAATTAGTGCAGAATATTAGGCAGGGCAGAGAGTGGTGGGTAGCTTGCCAATCAGATTTACTGTTGAAACAGTGGGTGTTGCCACTTCTGGCTATTTCTAACAATACTGTTAGAAATTAAATCATGGCATTAGCTGAGCACTATTTGGCTGTGGAAACTTAGTAGGGCAGTGGTCAGCAAACTCATTAGTCAACAGAGCCAAATGTCAACAGTACAACGATTGAAATTTCTTTTGAGAGCCAAATTTTTTAACTTAAACTTCTAATGCCTCTTCTTCAAAATAGACTCACCCAGGCTGTGGTATTTTGTGGAAGAGCCACATTCAAGGGACCAAAGTGCCGCATGTGGCTCTCGAGCCGCAGTTTGCCGACCACTGTAGTAGGTCATCAGTTGATGCCCCCACCCTCCAGTCAAGTGACAGGTGGAGCCCCACTAGCCTCTGCTAATGCCATGAGCTGGAGGCTTTGGCCAGGAGATGAACATTTACGGGTTTTTGTGTGTGTGTTTTTTTAATTCATCAGGCCATATGCTGCCAGGCTCTCATGCAAATAGGCAAAATTGCAAATAATAAAAAAGAACCCACTGGTTTAGCGGTCGGCTGTTTTCTGTCACCATTGCCATCTATGTGAGAGGCCAGTTAATGAAAGAGGAGTCTTGGACTCCCAGTGATATCAACCTAAAGGGATGGATACTTCAAAATCCAAGCCTCATTCAAACCATGTTAAACCTCTGTACTAGGGTAACTGAGCGCCAGGCCCTATTTGGCTGAAAAAGCAGGTAGCCTGGCCTTCCAGCTGGCCTCGGGACTGGGCAAGCCTGTCTAATGCTCCCTGCAGCTGAGGCCCATTGTCCACGGATGTGAGAACAGAGAAAAGGTTAAGTTTCATTTCGGTTGGGTTAAGTTGGGGCCAATGGGTTTATCAGATTCAGACACACTTCGAATAAGCAGCTTTAGAAATAAAAGAGATTAGTCAAAGCAATTTTCTGTTTCAAAATTACAAGAAAATTAGCATTTTTAGGCTGTTTGGAAATCCCCAATTTTTTAATTTCAAAGATTGCAAGCAAATCTTTCCAAGCAGAGATTTTAAACTCTTCCCCTGAAATACGTGCATTTAAAATTTAAATGTTGCTAAACTTTTGTGTAATTGCTGCTATTTCTGCAGTCATAATTATTACCAAGTTTCCAGTCTGTACAAATGGAGAATTTCACACCCTTGATAGCATTCACACATTTACTTCACAAATTAAGGCAGAAGATGCCCAACTGAAAAATGAAGTAAAGTGACTCAGAATTCATATTTATATGTATATTTCAAAATGATCCCATCTTAGAAATGTTGTATGAACGTTCATTTACACCTCTATCAGATAACTTCAAAGCCATGATTTGCACCTTTTTAAAGACAACTCAAGGCCAATTGTACCAATTAATATGCAAGAACTGTCAAAATAAAAGTGTCATGGAAATATGTGCGCCTACATGTGTGACACTGGGAGAAGTTGGTGATGAGAGTCCCTTCTTCAACTCTTGCTACACAGCAAGGATGCACTGAAGAGAGCTCTGCCCACAGCGGCCAGGTCACAACAAAAGTCTTGCAAGCAAGCAAGCAAATGCAAATTATTTTCCTTCCTGTTTTCCCTGCCATGTCACCAAAATCTTTGTGTGTCCCTGGGTTTGCTTCTACCTCCTGGCTTATTTGTAATCTGAAGTGTGATTATGAAACACACATGGGCTTAGCTCTACTATCAGGAATGGTTCCCAGATCCACTGGGGAGGGGGGATCATAGGAGGGAAAGAGGAGCAAATCATACTATAAGGCTGCAAGGTTTATGTCCAACAAACTGCCATAGCTTGACTCCAGCAAAATTTAATGGCTATTCAATGAAGAAAAAAATTTAAGTTCATAGGTAAAATTGATGTTGTTAGGAAATCTATTTCATATAGCATATAAACATTGAGGACAATGAAAGATAAAGCCCTCATTAATTGTTCAGAAGAGAGTGATTGCAGAGTCCTATGACAGAAATAATAGACTTTGTTGTCACTGTCATTCATGATCCTGTATTCCAAATCAAATTAAATTTGTGTTTTTCCCCACTAATTTAAAAGGGTTGACTTCGAGGAGAATCAAGATGGCGGCATAGGTCAACACCTATTGTTCTGCCCCGCGCAACAATTCAGAGACTACAACATAACAACAAGGCAAACATCGCCCAGAATCACCAGAAAGCTGGCTGAGTGAAAACTCCACGCATAAAGGTAAAGGTGGGACACTGAGACTCAGAAGAGCGGCAGGAGCGCAGCCTTGAAGACGGAAACAGGTTAGGAGCCGTCCGGGTCGCGCACGCACGGACTGGGGCTGGAGCAGCAACCCTGGCTGGATTTCACCAACAGGGAGGGCGGAGACGTCCCACTGCACGGATTCCCCAGTGCCAGGCGAGGTCCGAGGTCCGGGGGACACACCCTGGAAGCCGGACACGGTGGAGGACTCCGGGTCTGCAGAGAAACCAGGTGCTTGAAAAAGAAGTTTGCGCGCAGGGGACACACCCTGGAAGCCGGGTGCGGCAGAGGTCTCCTAGTCTGCTGAGAAACCGGGTAGCTGGGAAAAGAAGTTTGCTGCAAGTAAACTGTGCGACAGCACAGACGCATGACTCGCTCCCTGGAGGCTTGTCTCCTGGTCCCGGAAACCACCTGTTTTACAACCCTGGGCGAGACTTTGGGTGTGCAGACTCATTTGGGGAGAGGCAGAGTTGTCTGGCAAGGGGAAGAGACTAGCAGCTTTCTCTTGGAGGTGCCTGCAGCCATCCCCATCTAACAGAAACCTGCCCGCGCAAGCGCCGTATAGGACGTAGCTGACACTGAGGCTGCCTGCACAGCTCAGAGACTCTGCCCATCCAACCTGAACACAGTCTCCCTTCATGGCCAATTGGCCTGGAGGTCAAACCCTCCTAGGGCTAACAACAACAAGCTGGGCTTAAATTCAAAAATACTATACAACCCATAAAGGATTGCAGTAAGAATACCCATCTCAAATAACTGGGGAGGCTGTGCCACTGACCCTTAGAGGACATCTACCACATAAAGCAGCCACCATGCATAGATATGGAAAGAAATCAGGTGTGAAAGAAATGGAGGAGAAAAGACGACAAGACATAGAGTTCAAAACCATGGTTATAAGGCTTTTCAAGAGGCTCCTAGAAAAGGCCGATGAACTTAATGAGAACTACAAGGAAATAAACAAGACCAACCAGGAAATGAATGAGACTTACAAGGAAATGAAGGAGACCCTCAAGGAAATGAACAAGACCTCTGAGGATATGAACCAGACCCTCACGGATATGAAAAAGGACCAACTAGAAATCAAACATACACAGACTGAAATAAAAAATATTACACAAAGTCCTAAAAGCAGTCCAGAGGGCCACAAGAACCAAGTCAAAGATTTGAAATACAAAGAGGCAAAATCCACTCGGCTGGAAAAGCAAGAAACAAAAAGAATTCAGATAATTAAAGAGAGTGTAAGGGGCCTCTGGGACAACCTCAAGCATGCCAACATCCGAATTAATGGGGTGCCAGAAAAAGAAAGAGAGCAAGTTAATGAAAACCTACTTGAAGAAATAGTGACTGAAAACTTCCCCCACCTGGTGAAAGAAACTGACTTAAAAGCCCAAGAAGTACACAGAACCCCAAAATATAGGAATCTAAAGAGGACCACACCAAGACATATCATAATTAAAATGCCAAGAGCAAAAGATAAAGAGAGAATATTAAAAGCAGCAAGAGAAAAACGGTTGGTTACATACAGGGGAGCACCCATACGATTGTCAGCAGATTTCTCAACAGAAACGATGCAGGCCAGATGCGAGTGGCAAGAAATATTCAAAATAATGAATAGCAAGAATCTACAACCAAGATTACTCTATCTAGCAAAGCTATCATTCAGAATTGAAGATCAGATAAAGTGCTCCACAGATAAGGAAAAGCTAAAGGAGTTCATCACCACCAAACCAATATTATATGAAATGCTGAAAGATATTCTTTAAGAAGAGGAAGAAGAAGAAGGTAAAGATGTAAATTATAAACAACAAATACACATCTATCAACAAATGAACATAAAAATCAAGTGAATTGATAGGCCGATGAACAGGATAAAATGGTGAATATAACAGAAACATGGACATGGAGAGGGAATGGACTGACAATTCCTGGGGAGAAAAAGGTTGTGGGAAGTACAGTAAGAGACTGGACAAAAATCTTGCAACAATGGGAGAGGACAGTGGGGAGGGGGAGGTGAAGGTGGAGGGTGGGATAGGTACAGGGTGGAGGGGAGATATAGGGGGATAAAAAAGGGGAAACAATGTAATTAATAAACTGAACAATAAAGATAAAAAATAAATAAACAAAATAAACAAAAAAAAAAGAAAAGCTCACTCTTGATTAGTTAAATTAATAAAGCCAAAAATAAATAAAATACAGATGGCTCTTGTATATAGGAAGCAAAACATTTAGTCATATCCTCTAATGATGCCTCAAACTCTGAGTAAAGTTATTTTAAATAATAAAGAAACTGTACTCTGGAGACAGATCTGAATTCACTCACTCACTCATTCATTCATTCCACAAATATTTCCTAGACTCCCCCACTATGTGCCAGGGACTATGATTTCTAGGCAATGGATATCCATCTGTGATCAAGATAGTCTCTAGCATCATGGGGAGGCAAATCGTAAACAGGAAAGTAAACAAGATAATTAGAGGCTGCGATAAGAGCTATAAAGAAAATAAATAGGTAACATAATTGAGAATAACTGTCTGAGAAGAGCCATTTCAAATAGCCAAAGATGATTATTTTCCTGGTGTGAAATCTATAATATTAACTTATGACACATTCAAAGACAGATGAAATCAGAGAGCCTAATATTTTCTAAGCTAAAAGGGGCCTTAGAGGTTCAACATTACTTTCTCATTTCATACAATAAAACCAAAGTTCGGGTAGGTTCAGTGGCTTCTTCAATGTCTCATGGCATTAGCTGAACAATTAGCTTTCACTCTTAATAGGAAAGAAAAAAGCTCTGTTGGTATATATCTTGTTACTAATTATTGCATGTTGGTGAGTCATACATCTAAATGGTACACCTAAATTTAGTTACAATGGAAAGAAACTATATAAATAATGTCCTTCGTTTAATTAAATTATTTCATATCTCTTCTATGGCCTGTGGATCTGAATATTTGACTTCGAGTTTCCAATTTCATTCCTTCATAATAATGATTTTTCTTTCCAAAATTATCTAAGAAGACTGTATTCCTTGGATACTAGATACATAAGCAGAGGCACAGAAAATATTAGCAGCAAAATGCTCTTCTGAACTTTGTAAGAAAGATCATCCTAATATTAAAAATCTACTGGACTAGATCATATTTAAAAGAAGAATGGAGGGATAATACCATCAAACACCTACAAAGCATTTTATCATTATTTCAGTATTTTATTGGATCCCAAAACAAATAAGAATGGCATAAGTAGAATAAATATTATAATTCCTTTAGAAATGATAAGATTAGCTGAAACTGGTTTGGCTCAGTGGGTAGAGCGTTGGACTGCAGACTGAAAGGTTCCGGGTTCGATTCCGGTCAAGGGCATGTACCTTGGTTGTGGGCACATCCCCAGTAGGGGGTGTGCAGGAGGCAACTGATCAATGTTTCTCTCTCATCGATGTTTCTGACTTTCTATCCCTCTACATTCCTCTCTGTAAAAAATCAATAATATATATATATATATTTTTTAAAAGGAAGTGATAAGGTTAGATTCAGAAAGAAAAAGTGACTTGTCCAAGGTCACACAGCTAGCAATTATCAAAAATAACTGAAACCTAACCATCTCATCCCAAACTTCATGTGTTTGCACCAGAATCCCTATCCCCTCATAAACACGTATTATAGAGGTATTAGGTACTTAACACAGTACCAAGATGTAGGGCCAAAAAAAGAGACATGGGCTTTGCCCTTTAGAAGCTCACAGTATAAATTTACACACACACACACACACACACACACACACACACACACACACACAAATGGATTAGCTTATTTGATGAATTAAAGAATGACCCTCAGCAGCCAGATCTTTCTGGGGAGTGTCTAACTCGCAAACATTTTTCTCTTAAAATGTCCTATTACTAAATTCTCAGCCCCGAAGGTATTAATAGTTCCCAGTGTTGGAGCACTGCCTGACTAGTATGCCTTCTTGCTTTCTAACGGCCATATTAAAGAATACAGCAAAGAAGCACATGTGAGTAATTATAACAGACTAATTTGCTCCCACCATTAACCTAAATGCAGTATATTTAAACTATAATGGACAAACAGAGACAGCATGAGCTCGGGAATGCCCCAGGCATCAAATGGTTTCATTAACTAGGAAATTTGTCCCACCAGGCTGAAGAAGCCCACTACAGGAAATGGGTTATTCCATCTTCTTATGGCCAATATTGCTATTGTGTGAATCCAGCTCAGCACAACATCCCTAACTGCAGATGAGCTGGCCGCTGGGATTGCCAATTGTTCGCCCAGAGACTTGCATGTAAAGCTCTAAAATGGCCCATTACATCAGGTGGTTCGGAGGCATTTCATGATCCTGACTTCTAGAACAAGCATAGATAATGAATAAGGCTGATAGAGCCCATTATTTTTACACATAAGTGCATCACATTAAATTAACAGACAGAGGCCACATGATGTGTGACATTTTTTCCCACTGATCATCATTTATGTGGTGCCACTTCTGCTACCACAGTTCTCTCTTTAGCCAGGAAAGAACTCCAATAGCCAGCCAGTTGCTATGCAGCCCTTCCATCAGCACCAGTGTTTTGCTTTGTTTTTATTTTCCTTAACTGAGAAAACTATTTTGAGTCATTCTCATTGGTAGAACTCTGACATGGTGGGAAAGAAGTTTGAGATGAAACATTAGCATAAAGACATACAAATATAGAGCCAACACTGGTTGAGCCCAAGATACCCAATGTAGACAGGAAAAAAAATGACCTTAGAGTATCTGTTACAAGGATAGTCTTTGACTTTACCCTCAAATTTTCATAAATGGTATTTGTTGATTTGAAGGAATTCTCTCATACGATGCAGCTATCCTTGGAGGAATTAAAGGAACTATTTTTACCTACTCTGTACTTTCCAACAAGATGATGTGTTATTTTATAAATTCTCATTTTCGTACATAAAGATCAAACTTCGGATGCCTATTGTCAGTAATGATAGAAATAGTGCACTTGGGTAGTTAGTGTGGCTTTCATTATAGAAACAATTATTTAGAAGTGATTGCTAAAATTAAGTAATTCATAGTCATTAAATCTGCAGCACAATGAAACCTATTTGAGACAAACCCTAGAACATCGCATATAGTCAAATGTTTACTGCCATCAGAGTCTCTCTGCAAGGAATTATACAGCCAGTGCTGCTGCCTTTTGGAACTGAAGAGAGAATCTTCAAGATATGTGTGCAAATTGTTCTTATTTCAGAGTTTCGTGGCCTTTCTTCCATCCGTTCTTTCTCTCATCTTTCTTTGACCTAAGAGTTTACTAGAAATCGACCACCTAATTTAATCACATATGGCTCCTGTTAACCTTCATAAGTGAAATATCAAATCTAGACTTAAACGTTGCAGGTTTTCCACCAATGAATTATTCACCCACCGCATAACTCATATTTGTAGGGCAACATCCTTACCTATGGAATGCAAAGTCATGAGAAATATCCTTCAAATACTGTGAATTTACTAATGCTCAATATAGCTACTTATTCATTTGATCGCTATATAGAATAGATTCACCCTAAAACAGGGTCTATCTAAATTAGAGTAATATAATTTTGCTTTAAAAACACCATTCCAAATTATTAGGATAATTAATCTTCTCAGTCTACTACAAAATTTCACCTGTGGACCCTACCTCCAGCTAGAACGTTCTTCCAAAACCTTACATAATGACATTTACTTCTTCAGCTTCCTACACTTATTGGCTAGGAACATAAAATCCTGAATTTATCCATCAAGTTGTTTTGAGACACTCTATTCAGAGAAAAGAATACTTTCGCACCCACTGTGCTGATGCATTTGAAACATCAGCACTGGAAATTCTGAGAGGGCGCTCTGCGCTGTGTCCAGAACACTGCCCTGGGCCCTGTGTCTCACTGATGAGGTCTGTCATCATGGAGAGCTGCAGGCTTCTCCTGTCAGCTCAGGTTTGTGTGCAGAGAAGTCATGTGTGTAAGGCGCACTGAATGCCACGCTAACAGATGTCCACAAAACATGAGATGGAGAAGTCATTTTTAAAGCATCGCAGAAACAAAATCATTGTCTGAGGCACTCTTAAGGATAACAAATGTAAATATTTGTGATTGTCATAGGTTGATTGGGTTACACAGGTTCTTTCAAACCTGGGAATGGAAGGATCCCCATGTAGATGAACCTCAAAAGCAAACAGAAGCCATTTGACATAGTGTGATTCAAAGAGATGCATATGAAAAGGCCACCAGCCCCTCAATATTGCTGTTGGTGGCTTTTGCCATAATGGCCTTCATTTCCTGGTGTGTGAAAGATTGCAAAGACTGAGAGGTGGGTCACAAAAAGGGCGATGGACCACAGATAAAATTCATTTTCTCATCATTTTGTATAGGACCTCACTGGACTATGAAGGCATAATTCTATGTAGATAAAGTGTAAACAGCCTTTTCCTCCATCATTAATTTTGAAACAAGATTACTGATCCAGATTACCTGATAACTCTTTTTCTCCCACATCTATGGTCTAACACTGTGGTCGGCAAATTGAGGCTCATGAGTCACATGCAGCTCTTTGGCCCCTTGAGTGTGGCTCTTCCACAGAATACCACGGCCTAGCCGAGTCTATTTTGAAGAAGTGGCATTAGAAGTAGTTTAAGTTTGCCAAAACCGGTTTGGTTCAGTGGATAGAGCGTCGGCCTGCGGACTGAAAGGTCCTGGGTTGATTCCGGTACCTTGGTTGTGGGCACATCCCCACTGGAGGGTGTGCAAGAGGCAGCTGATCTATAAGTCTCTCTCATCAATGTTTCTGACTTTCTGTCCCTCTCCCTTCCTCTCTGTAAAAAAAATCAGTAAAATATATTTTTAAAAAATAAAAAGAAGAAGTTTAAAAAAATTGGCTCTCAAAAGATGTTTCAATTGTTGTATTGTTGACAGTTGGCTCTGTTGACTAATGAGTTTGCCTACCACTGGTCTAACATATTAGATGTGTTTTCAGGTAAATTGGTAAAATAATATACCTTGATTTGTATCTACTTGTTGACTTCCACTACAATTTTAGGATTCAAAAATATCAGCCCTAAAAATTCACTTAAAAATCACCTTTGAGAATATTAATGGTCTCCTCCACCTATTCAGGATAAGAAATCCCAATCCCTAGCCGCTGCATTACCATTGGCAGTCCCTCCCTACTTCTGTAGACTAGAACCTAAGCCATACTCTTTTCTCCCTGCTTTGAATCTCATATCATACTTTATCAATCACCACTCCTCCCTATACATCATCAACAAATTGCCGGGTCATTTTCCACCATTTCTTAAAGAATTATTCCCAACCAGCTTCCAAAACTTCACATCTTGAATCATATTTCAGATTATATCTATCGTCTCTGAATGAATATTTGTGGCCCTGCCCCAATCATATTAAAACCTATGAGCCCAGCTGGTGTGGATCAGCAGTTGAGTGTTGACCCAGGAACCAAGAGGATGCTGGTTCCATTCCCCTCAGGGCACATGCCCGGGCTGTGGTCTCAGACCCCAGTGGGGGCTATGCAAGAGGCAGCCAATCTGAGCCTTCACAAATAAGATTAGTTTCCTTATAAAAGAGTCCCTGGCGAGTCCATTGCCCCTTCTACAGCAAGACAGGGATCAATGAAGCAGGAAGCAGGTCCATTATAGATACCAAATTTGCTGGCACCTTGATCTTGAGACTTTCTAAACCTCCAGAACTGTGTGAAATCAATTGTTGTTTATAAGCAATCCAGACTGTGATCTGGCAGCCCAGACCAAGTCCAGCATTCTACCCTGCCTAAATTTGCCTTCCTCCATCTTTTAAAAAAACTTGGTGACCTCTATTTATTTCAGCTCCTCTTGGAAGCTTTCCATAATTCTTCAAGTTCAGAGCTTTCCCAACTTTATTTGATGTCACGTGGGCATCTTGTTAAAATGCAGATTCTTTTTCAATAAATCTGGATGGAGTTTGAGATACTGCATGTCTAACAGCCTCCTAGGTGCTGCAGAGGTTGCTGGCTCTCAAGTACACCTTGAGTAACAAGGTTCTAGCCTCTAACTTCATATAAGGAAGGGCAGGCACCATTCATGATTCATTCATATTTCATCTCCAGTGACTCACAGAGTACTTGACACATCAACAAACAGTATTTGTTGAGTAAATGATTGAGTGAATGAATAAATGTGTAATACTCTGGCACTTAGAACATTCTGCTTAAAACGGAGAAGTTTTAAAGTTTAGTTGAGGGCAGGTATTGTATTAAACTTATTTGTATCTTTAAAGGCCTGTATTTGCCCTTTGTGCCTAAAGAAAATGGGCACTCAATATAAATAGTGATTAAGCAGTCAATTGCTAAAGCAGTCCATTGTTAAAGTGACTGAATAAGTACCTGGCAAAGGAGGGGCATCAAGAGCTACCTAGAGTGCAGGGGTCATTTGACAAGCTGGCCCTACCAGGAGATAGCAAAAGCAGAGGAAGGCGGGGCAGAAATATTAAAATGAGCCACCAGGAAAAAAAGGCCCTCTGTAGACACAGACACACTCTAATGAGAAAAGTGCTCAGTTAGTTAAAATGCCAAGCCAGTGGTTGACATGCTTGGTAATAAAATCAAGCATTATTACAGTGGTAGGCAGATGGTGCTTTTTTTTTTTTTCTTAACTCAAAGCTTCACTTTTGTAAATAACAATGGAAATTGAACAACTGGCACATACCAGGCTTTGCAGACTAAAGGTTTTCAGAAGTGAATTTCCTCAACAACTTCTGCCTTTGGAGGATTTAAATGTATACTGACTTGCAGCATTATTCAATATTTCATATCCCTGAGTTATCTTTATAATCACTCTGCAGCCACCCAGGATAGGGACCTTATCTATGCCGATAGTAAACTCGCAGTCACACTTGTTGAATAAATAGAATATTCAGAAGACCTTGGATGGCACTATTCTGGTTCCAGATGTGGATCTGGTATTGAGGAGAGAAGAGCAGGCAGGGTCAGGGAGTGGAATTTGAAGCATGTAACTTGAATCGCTTCCCAGCCTAGAGAGGGACTTCACACACGCTGGGTATGGATTTCTTTCTTTCTTTTCCGTGTTCTTTCATTGCATGCCCAGAAGATGCACTAGAATTATGCCAATGACTAGTTGTTAGAGAACATCATGTCGTGTAAATAGATGAGAATTGCAGTGCCCTAAAGCTTTCAGAATCTTGTCACCAAGCATTGATTCTGTCACCACATTACAAACAAGCCAGATACAAGTAATTTATCAGTAGGGGCACTGTGCTATTATAGTCAGTTTTTATATGTGCCAGAAAAGTAGTTAATATGTTGATTCTTAAAAATATAGGGTATATTTATGTGTGTATGCACATATATATAAATACGCAGATAACTATATGGTTCAAGATATACCTATAATGCTTAGGATTCATGTTTTTTTCTATTTACCTATTCTATAATTACTTAGCCAATTATGCTTTGATTCAGCTTAAAAGGAATCTGCAAGTACATAGAAGCTTCTCATATAAAGAGTATTTAAAATGGAATTGAGTTAGCAATCTGTAACTTGAAATTATACATCACGTTTAGCTTCATTTAGAATGAGCGCACTGGAAGAAGCCGATTTCCATGGCATTTTCATTATGCAGAGAGGTAAACAACAAATAAATACGAGGTACATGAATGTGAAATTAACAGCATGATAATTGCCTTACTCCTAGAGTGTGTGCGATATTAAATCCTCAAATAAACACTTACTTAACCTCATTCTCACATCTGCCTATTGCCTTTATCGAAAGCAGGGTACCTGGAACATTCACACCAAGGCAGCTTCCGCAATGAGAGACAAAGCCCACAGAATTCACTGCCAGCCCCTGGAAATTTCAGGGTGATTTCTTTGCAAGCTCTGGTATTGGAGATGCCTTGTACAACCAGTGGAAATTTCCAAGTCAACAAAGAACGCATTTCACATACCATTATTGCTTTGTATGTGACGTATACCTAATGTCTCTACTAGTTTCTTTTAAAAGCCTCCTCCAGGTTCTGGTGGTGTTGGTCAGTGATTAGAGCACCCGCCCACACACCAAAGGGTCTCAGGTTCAATTCCTGGTGAAGGGCATGTACATGGGCTGCAGGTTTGATCCCCTGATCCAGGCATGTGCAGGAAGCAGTCAATCAATGTGTGTCTCATGTTGATGTTTCTCTCTCTCTCTCTGTCTCTCTCTCTGCCTCCCTCCCTCCCTTCCACTCTCTCTAGAAATCAATGGCGAAGACAAGCCTCATCCAGATCATGGGCGCAGCCACCCAGGGCAGTGCTACCACCCTGCTGAGCTCCCGGCCCCGCTCTCCCTCTCTGACAGACACCGGCTGACGTGTTTTACAACGTTTATGCAGGAAACTGTTCAACCTTATTTCTGCTGAATGTTTCGTGCCCTGTGGTAAGCAGAAATATTTTTTGCAGTTTCCCCATGGCTGTGTAGCACAGCTTAAGTCTGTCTTGTGTTCTCGGCTCAGCTTTGCCCTAAATTTAACCCCAAGTAATGGTTTCTCCTTCTTACTCAGACTCTGAAACTGACTCATTTCCAGCGAGGCTTCTGGCGCTCGAGTTTTCCACTCGGCAAGGGTTAAAAGGTCAGTAATAATGTTCCCTCTACTCTTGTGAGCACAGAACTGGCAGAGTTCAAAGTTATTTGTTGTAACCTAATCAACGCTCATCATTTTCCACAAATGGACTCAAAGGTAAGGTTCAGACCAGACCTAGGGCTTGTGCACACAGGATACCTGCTTTCCTAGCAGGAAGTATCAACTGGCGCTCTGGAAGCCAGCGACTAAAAAAATAAAATAAATAAAATGAATAGAAACATTAGAAATGAGGTCCACAGGAGAGAAAGTCTTGTCATCCCAAATAAGCATCTTTAGAAATTATGAAGTTCTATTGTTCCGGTGATGAAATGAGTATGTCTCTGTGGATGTAAGCTTAAATTGGACACAATGGGTACACTGAAGCCCGAGGCTCCCGTGCCATTATCGAGCCTCTGTCGGTGAGTGCTTTAAGCTAATTACATTTGATGCAGCAAATCAACAAAACCACTGCTGGTTATGACCTCTGCCAAGAGCACTAGCGCGCTAGACAAATGGAGCTGAAGATGCCATTAGTTGCTCTGTTGCAAAGTTCCAGATACAGCCTGACAGGGGGCTGCTGCGCGGCCCGGGCAGGCCTCCTCCAGATGGCGTTCTGCATTGGCTTGTGGCACAGCTCACAGGGATACTGGCACGTTTTCTCTGTCAAAATGAAAGTTTTCCAATTACAAGGAGATAATGTGAGGAGATGCAAACTTAATCTCTTGAACAAAAGGTTGCAAGCTGTGTAATAGCCATTTCAGGGGAGAGATTTCACTATCGTTCAATTGATTTAAACACTGCGAGTCACAAAATGGGCTCTCTCCCCTGATAAAACCGAGGAATCGGCGGCAGTTGACTTTATTTCCTGGAACAGTGTTGTAATAGTTTCATCATGGAAGGGAGGCTTCTTTTAAGTGCGAGCTCTTTCATTGAATTGAACTCTGTGGTTTTTTTCCTAATGTGTAAACACATACAAAGCAGCCACTTTTTCCTCTTAAACACCCAGTGATTTAAATGAAGGCTTCAGGTGCGATGTTACAACAGACGATTATTGGATATCAGACCCTAGAATGTCATCAGCACGGCTATACATGTTGAATAATAAGAAAGCTCTGGCTGGTGCAGCTCTGTGGTTAAAGTATTGGCCCAAGCACCAAAGGGTCTCGGGTTCGAGGATACATACCTGGGTTGCAGGTTAGATTCCCAGCAACCAATCGATGTATCTCTCACCTCTCTCTCTCTTTCTCTCCTCCCCCCCACCTCCCTCCCTTCTACTCTCTTTAAAATCAATGGAAAATACTCAAGTGAGGATTTTTAGAAAAGCACTATTATCATCAAAACCTATTAGGGAGGCCTGGCCAGTGTAGTTCAGTTGGTCATGCCTTGTACCATGCACCAAAGTTGTCAGTTCAATTTGTGGTTAGGGCACAAGCCCAGGCTGTGGGCTGGATACCTCCTACACTCCCCTCTGCCTCCCCATCAGAAAGCATGCAGCAGGCAGCCGATTGATGTTTCTCTCTTCTCCTTTCCTCTCTCTCTGAAAAAAAAATCAATAAAAACTAATTTTTAAAAACTCGTTAATAAAATGTCTACGTCTTCATTTTCTAACCTGATGAGCACTAGTGAAAATGATGTGCGGAACTATCAACAGTTATGGAAATGAGGTGATATGCCTCAACAATTGTCCAAAAATTGGACCCACCAAAGCAAGTTGGTGGCATGCTTCGTTGAAGGTTACTTCTCAGGAAGATGTGGCTTTGCCACTGGACATGGACACGCTGTGACAAAGCGGGAGAACCACCACCTAGCCACTCTGCGAGCTCCAGCAGAGACACTACAGAGGAGGAGAGCCTGTGGGAGGTGGTTTCGAGCAGAATGTTTTGCAGGGTACCTGTGACCACACTCCTGTAGTGAACATATCATACAGAACTTCAACAGAGTAAATGCAAATCACTATGCAATTCTAGCGTAAGCAAAGATCCTTTAACAGTTATGTTGGATTCCTTTTTGTATGTGTAATTTAAGAAGAATGAACCAATCCAAAACTTCTAAGCACAGATTCAGAATATTAAAAGGGACAAGGTAGACTTCCAAAATTTAATTAAGCTAATCCGCAATTTAATTAAGCTAATCACATTCGAAACTCATGTAGAATATATACTTTACTCATTTCGATGAAGACCAATGATATAAGGCGTCTAAAACACCAAATTGCAGTCGACAAGGTAAACCTGTAGTCAACGGACACCTTTTGTCATTGCCATAGAAAGTAGTTAGGAAACTGTCATTTCTTTTCGAAAAATTCCGTCAGCTAAATAAAGCAATATTATAAATTCTAAGTAGTCTCAACTGTAACATTGTAAGATCTGTAAATCAGTCAGAAATATAAGCAAGACCTTCAAATCACTCAGAAAGCAGACTCCTATCGAAGAGTTAACATTTTCAAGCATTGTTAAAAGTCTCAACATCAACATAAAGTGGTCTATAGCAGCTGTTGTAAAGCTCCACATCAATTTTATGTCGGCTCAACTGCTAAAGAGCAATCACAGTGACATCCCTCAGGAGGCATTTAAGGGCCCAAGCGTATAGCAATTTAAAAACTGAGCAGGAAATCAAAACTAATTCCTAGTCTGCTTACGAAAATATTTCTCCCTATGTTCTTGTACCACCACCTAGTGGTTACAGAGCTCCCAATCGGCCCATTGATAGAAAACAAATAGCTGTTGTGAGGTTTTAAAATGCAAAGGAGAAAGACAGGAAGAAAAAAAGGGTTGGAAAGGGGAAGAAAGGAAGAGAGAAGGAAAAGAAAAACAGAGATGAGAGGATATTAAAAGAAAAAGAAGAAGAAAGTAAAACAAAAAACAAGTAACATAATTTCTAGGTCATAAGATCTATTTCCTCATAAAATTCATAGAATGTTATCATTTGAATTAAAATATCATTTAAAATCATTTTGTTTTGTGCATTTACCAATTACATAATTCTGTAGTTGACACAATGCCTGTTTGTTTTTTTTTTAAAGGTAGGTTTCTAGGGATTTATCCTACACTATAGAACCTATCGTTATATTTACCTATGCATATAAACTGAGATAAGTACAAAATTATACAATTACTTATAATTGCTTCACTCTAAGTAGTAAAGCTATTTACATAAATTATGGCATATCCTTAAAGAATGAAATACTATCTCTACGTGGTGGAAAAAGCAAGATGTAGAACAATGTGTTTTGCTTACAACTACTACTTGTATAAAAATACGTTTTCTTTTGTATGTACAGAGTTCCTCTGAAAAAGACAGGCAAGAAGTTGAAAAAATTATCTCCAGAGGGGAACTGGGAGAGTTGGAAGCCCAGGTAGGAAGAACATTTTGTAGTTTAAACCATGTAGATGTATTCTCTATTAAAAACTAAACAATTTTAAACCTAAAAATTAGTGCATGATTAAACAAAACTAAGTATTACATGAATGTTTTTCACCAATGTAATTGATTAGAATGCAAGATTTTTTTAATCAATAAAACTACCTCTGAAAAAAATTACTTGTAGAAGGTATAAAATTAAAGTAATGAAATACTAAAAACTCTTTCACCCTCGTGGTTTGACAAGCTTCAGAGACCTGGCCTGAGGAATAGTCTCAAGAGAAGAACCAGGGTGTGTACGACCCTTGGTGCTCTGGGCGGGTTCCCTGGCCAGTGAGAGAAGTGCATAGGAAGCAGTGACAGTTGCTCACCAGGTGTCTAAAGGGAGAAAACTCAAGAACTATTAGGAGGTGGAAAGAAGCAGGAAAGGTCTATACCTTATTTAACAGAGGAGGTATAAGATCAGGATGATTGGAGCTCAGTTCAACCTTTTCAAAGAACTGCGCTTTCAGATGTTCGCCGTTATCTTCCAAATGAAACTACACCCGTAGCCACAGGAAGAGGTAAAATCAAGTGGCAGAAGAATAGGGTCCGTTGTAAATTTTTGTGTTGAAATGTTCATTTGTCAAATACAAACATTTAACGTATAGCCTCATGTCTGCACCCCTGACTTAGCTGTGTTTTATTTTTCTGGGAACCTCACAAAATGAAGATCTCTGAGAAGTTCTAGAGACAATCTTGAGTAGTTCAGGGAAGCTGCAAAAGAGGAACAGAAAGGAGGGGGAGGGGACTCAACAGGTTTTGAATCATGAGACCTGTGGAAGCTGAGGTCCTGGGACTGAAAAGGGGCATCTGAGAACACCAAAGGAAGGAAGCTCAGCATGAACGAGGCACAGACAAGGAAGTACTTCTACCACCTGCCATCCTAATAAAAGAGAATTCATTAAAGAGCTTGACTTTTTGCTTGGACAATGTGGTGCAATGGTTGAGCACTGACTTCTGAACAGGAGGCCACAGTTCCATTCCTGGTCAGAGCACATGCCTGGGTTGCGGGCTCGATCCTTTCAGTTCTATTTGCTTTCGCTTCACATGTTTTGTATCTCTACTGTTTGGGGCCCTCTATGTAGAATTGCTATGTCTTTGGGGTAGATGACCATTTTTGTCGTTATATAATGCCCCTGTCTGTATCTAGTAATTATCTTTGACCTAAAGTCTATTTATCCAATAGCCACTCCTGCTTTCCTTTAATAATGTTAGCACAATATATATTTCTCATTATCTTACTTTCAACCTGCCTACATCATTACTTTTTAAGTAAATTTCTTATAGGCGGTGGGTAATGTTTTTTAACCTACATTGCCAATTTTTGTCTTTCAATTGGTATATTTTTAACTTTATATTTAGTTTAATTATTGATATGTTAAGGTATAAGTCTGCCTTTGTTGTTGTTTTTCATTCCTGTTTTCCTTTTCCTACCTTCCTATGAGTTATTTCAACAATTTTTAGAATTTTATTTTGATTCATCTAACATGTTTTTGAGTGCCTCTCTATATCACCCTAGTGGTTACTTTAGGCATTACATTATATATGTGTAACATTACAGTCTACTGTCCAGCCTTTTACCAGTTTAAGTGAAGTATAGAAATCTTACCTCCCTTCACATCCCTTTGTCTTCCTATGTTTATAATTGTCTCAAATATTTCCTCTACATACATTTGGGACCTCAGTTTTTGTTTTTTTCATCAGCCATCAAACAGGAAGCTTAAAAGAAGTAATTCCCATTTTATTTACCTTTTTTCTTTGGCCAATGTAAAGGGCCTGGATCAGGAAGCATGTGGGACCTCTGAAGGCAGAAGCAGGTCATGGAGCACTGACCAAAAGTTAAATTTATCTAATGGACTTGAAGGCGGAGAGGAATGAATCTGAGCAAAGCACACGGGACATGCTCTAAAAAATCTTTAGACAAAAAATAGGAAAGCGAAGATAAACCGGCTGGGGTTTTGAATGACTGCAGTGCAGAGAAATAAATAAAAAGGCTCATTAACATGAGGCATGTTTGTTCAAGGATTTAAATTTTAATCGTAATTTAAGAAAGAGATGCCATGCTGGTGGTGATGTTCACATTAACACGGCTGCAATTCTTCTTTTACTCAGGCCAAAGATTAAAGAAACATTTGGGAAAGAAGCTGCAATAAAAAGTAATAAGGCATCAAACTAACTTTCAAATCCCTGAAGACAGTTGTTTTCAAATTCTTATTCTGTCTTGATTTTGCCGAGTTGTCTTGGACAGGTTATCTCATTTCTCATCTTATGCTTTCATATCTATAAAAATGAGAATGATTTATACCTCTCTCACATGGATATGGAGATAATTAAATAAGAAGACATATGTAAATGTAAAAACCAAATCATGTGGGACAAGAAGTCATGAATATTAGTTGCTTCCAGGGAGCAGTTTAAAGGACATGAAATCTTAAGTGAGTCTTCCTGGCAGTGGGGTTTCATCTCCCTCCTCATCACAGGGGAGAGCAAGCATGGAGGAAAGAAAGGGGAAAGGGAGGAGAGAGGGGGAGAGTAGGAGAGAGGGAGGGGGAGCAGAGGGAGGGAGAGAATCCTGATCACCCAGAAATAAAATGACTGCCATTTAGAAAAAGAATGTAAGTGGAGTGCCCAAGTTAGTGAGGCAGAGAATTGAGCTACAGGATCAAGCGAGGAGGAGGAACCTCTATAGAGAAAATAAACTTTTTTTGGTTATATTCCTTGTTTGTGATTGTATGTGTAATAAAGTTAACTTTTTTAACATTAGTTTTATTGTTAACACTATTATAGATGTCCCCATTTTCCTCCCTTTTGCCCACCCACCCCCACCAAGCACCCACCTCCTCATCCCCTTCACCAGTGGCCTTCCCCTCACTGTTGTCTGTGTCTCTGGGTTATGCATATCTGTTCTTTGGCTCATCCCTTCATCTCCTTTCATCCAGTCTCTGGACTTCCCTCCTCTCTGACAGCTGTCAGTAATGAGGTTAATTTTAATAAAGAATTTCTCTTAGGGCAAGAGAGAACTATCTTTATTTGGGAAAACGTCCTGCTTACGCTCCTTCCCACCTAGGTGCCCAGCAGCATGGTGACAGGAATCAACAAGTTGGAGGTATGGGAAGCTGCTCTGTGGGAGATAAAGGGAGGGATTTGTCTGTTCAGTTTTTTTCCCCCCAACTGGATAAAAGGGGACAAAAATGAGTAAATGTTAGAGAGAGGGTAGGAGGAAAAGCCAGCAAGGTAGAAACACACCTGGGAGGAGTTGAGAGGAATCAGTAACCCCTGGACTGGTGGAGTGGCTAAAGAAGAAATGCCCGAGGCTGTTTTAAGGTATCTGCTCTATTGCATGAAAACTCACATTTCTTTAATATGACTTTTTTCTCCTTCCTCTCGTGTGTGTGTGTGTGTGTGTGTGTGTGTGTGTGTGTGTGTGTGTGTGTTTGAGTTCTTACAGAAAGTAAGGAAGAGGGAGAGTCAGAAATATAGATGGGAGAGAAACATCTATCAGCTGCCCCCTGCACACCCTCCACTGGGGATGTGCCCACAACCAAGGTACTTGCTCTTGACTGGAACTGAACCTGGGACCTTTCAGTCCACAGGCCAATGCTCTATCCACTAAGCCAAACTGGTTAGGGCAACCTTCCTCTCCTTTTGATTCAAACTGGCTGCATCCAGCGTCCTAACTCACTCTGCCTCCTCCTTCCAGGTGTGTCTACCTTGCTGGCTTCTCTTCCCACCCTCTCTCTGACCTTTACTCATTAAGCCCTTGTGACAAGGTTCTGGTCGCATCAAATAATCTTAGGAATAAAGTCTCGGGTCTGTTGACTACAAAGAGTTTCAATCAAACTAAAAATAACATCTGGAAGTGGGATCATTGGGTCCCACTTGGCAGTTCCATTTTTAATTTTTTGAGGAAACATCATACTGTTTTCCACAGTTGCTGCACCAGCCTGCCTTCCCACCAGCACTGAAGGAGGGTTCCTTTTTCTCTGTATTCCCTCCAGCATGTGTCATTTGTTGATTTATTGATAGCCATTCTGACAGGTGTGAGTGGTACCTCATTGTTGTTCTGATTTGCATCTCTTGGATGATTAGTGACTTTGAGCATATTTTCATATGTCTGAATGAATGTCCTCTTTCAAATTTTTAATACTTTCTGAATGTCCTCTTGAATTTTTTAATACTTTAAACAATAAAATTAAATTAAAACAAAACAAAACAAAACATCTATGCCTCAGTTGTGTTTCGGCTCCAGGCCCAGAAAAGCAGTTAAACCAAATGAAGCAACATCATGGCTGACATCAGAACCAGATGCAATGACCAATGACCCCCCCACCTTAGTGCTGACCACCATTCAGTAGAGACCATGACCCTGACCACAATTCTTAGTCACCAGGATTACTGATTTTCCCACCTACAGAACTCATCCTGGCAGTCATTGGGAAGCCGGGTTTCTGAGCATTAGCTCCCCCGTGACTCTGGGTGTGGGCCACTTCCTAATAAACCCTTCCTTTTTTGACTGCTAGTTCCTGTTCCTGATCTATTGGGCTTTGATGTGCTCAGGCCAATGGACCCCTTTAGTCTGGAACATCAGGAGCATATAATTTGAAGATTCAAGGGCAGAAGATGTAGTGTGCCTCATAGTCTCAAGGAACCTAGTGGTTGTCAATGAATTCCCTTTTACAACCTTATTGCTCACTCCTCCTCGATGCCAGTGTTCTCCTACAACTACTTCTCAACCTGTCATATACCAAATGCACCTTTTCATTCTCATCAGGGATATAACCACTGCCTCTGCCTATCTTCTGCTCCCTAGTTAATTTCCACACAAGGTTCATTCAAGAGCCTCTTCCACCAGGCCTTCAAGATTACTTGTCATTAATTTGAGGATTAATCGTTATTTTTTCATGTGCATATACTGTAGCCTCTACACCACATTGGGGGTGAGGGGCAATAAATCCAGTAAAAGTAACCCTATGTGATTGTTTAATGCTGTAGAGGCAATGACAAGGAAGTTGTCTGAGTCTTTCAACTTTTCAGTTAAATTTTTACAGCAGAATCATTCATAGCAACATAAAATCTGGTTCTCAGTTGAGATTTTATACTAATTCTTTGTCACAATGCTTTGACTGACAATCCTAAATTAATCTTCATTTTAATCATAAGCTACCAAACTTGTTCTTTTGGGAGGGTAGGACTCAGAGAGGGCAGACCAGGGAGTAGCACATACCTACCGCAGGTATTTATCAAATGCTCAGTGAAGTATCTCTTCAAAAGGACTCCTTGTTAGTACTACGTATAGTTTTCTGGGCACAATATCTTTTTGGCTATGGGTCTGCAATCAACATCTCACACCCTTAACATGAATAGGTGCATCAAATTATTTTATTGATAGCTCTATAAATGTAAAAATAATGGAAGTTTGGAGCCACGAAGCTGTCCACAGACCCACTCTACTTTGCTTTTTCTTGGTCACTTTTGGCTTCATCTGTCCTGTCCAAGACAGTGGAGTGGTGATGACATGCTGTGCTCCCTATGGGACATGAATTTGCTTCCCATTTATTGACTGAGCATTGTGTTAGGGTAGCACTGCACAGCACTACTAGTATAACAGTGCCTTACTTGGGAGAAAAACATTCTGGGCTAACTCCAACAAAAATCACTGCAGATTATTACTGCAAAATTATTTTTAAATGCCATGAAAATTGAACCCCAGTGTTTTGTAGAATATGAAATACCCCTCTCACCAAAGCACATAAACTTTTAACCAGCAAAAGACATCTTTTAAGAAGGCTGTTGATATAAGTATCTCGACTGAAGCAATGATCACAGCAAATAAAAGTGACTTGTGTTTTTTTTTTTTCCTTCTTTTTGTGCCCCTATATAGCTCACAATATATGGAAGAAAAATGAACAATCAATGGCTGTAGGAAAAATTCTTGCCTGTCACCCTGGAATGACAGACTCTACTGTCAAGGATACTGAACTGCAGCAGTGACCCGGGCACATACATCTTGATCAGTTGTTTCAATCGTCAGTGTATATGAAAATCATATTAGACATTTATTGAAATGCAGATTCTTGAATCACTTTGCAATAGTCGGTTAGAGTACATTTGGAGCGGGGCCCAAACACCCATATATTAACCATCACATTTAATTTTAAGACCACGTTTTAAGAAACCCTGCTTTGGAACTTGGACAGTACAGGCCCTATGCGCTCCATAACGAGAAATGGAAATAAGATTGATGAGTCTCCCCCGAGTACTGTTTAGGACCTGCGCCAACCTGGGCTTTGAGGCAGTGAACCATACCTGAAACAGCATGTTGTGCTAGGTAAGAAAGGATTTCTAATATGAAACTTTCCACTATGGAAGGTTCCATATAACAAAGTCACATGATTGGCAATCGGTTCAGTACCAGAACATTTGATACTCAGTTTCAAAGCCTGTACAAATGTATAATTATCAAAAAGCAAAACACTTCTGTGCTGTATTTTTGGTGACTCAGTTGTGTGGATAAGTTACTCTTTCATTAAAAAGTCAGTGTTTGCCCTAACCGGTTTGGCTCAGTGGATAGAGCATCGGCCTGCAGACTGAAAGGTCCCAGGTTTGATTCCGGTCAAGGGCATCTGGGTTGAGGGCACATCCCCAGTAGGAGGTATGCAGGAGGCAGCTGATCAATGGTTCTCTCTCATGGATGTTACTGACTTTCTACTAAGTAATGTTGAGAGTTTTAACTAATCAATTTTTTTCTTTCTAAGTTGAAAAAAAAAACTTTGTTAAAACCTTCAAGGAGCTATGAAATCATTCTTCCTAGTGAGCATAAAATCAAAGGTTTAAATAATCCAGATAAATGGATTACACTGTAAAAAATATACCATAACAGATAAATTAGAGGAAGGGGAGGTACTATCTCAATGAAAGTTGGGGTATGGAAAAGCCAATAATGTTCTTCATTAAGGTCTAAATCAAAGTTGTCTATTTAAATGAAAAGAAATTAAAATTGTCAGATGGTCCAAGATAGTATGAATGCAACACCTAGGTAATATCTTTTTATTTTAAACTTATAAAACCTTTTATATCTCCAACTCTTAAGTAATCCTAAATGTAGAACTAAATTTGATGCAAACATTTGCTTCTATATATTTCCCCAATGTCACATTTTCATAATCAAAAATCCCCTTCCCCTCACCCACAAGAATGATGCCTGGGAATGGGAGCCACGTGGCTGGCCAGCAGAGGCCTGGAGCAGCTAGGACACAGCCCGGTGGATGAGCACACACCTCCCTGGAAGAGGAAGGAGAGAATGCTCAGGCTGGGTTGGGTTGAGAATGACGTGAAATGACTCAAACATTAGAAACAGTGTGCCTAGTCAGCTAGCCCCTTTGCTAATGTAATGTGCTCCAGGGAGTTCAGTTTCACCAAACAAAAGGAAACCAACGCCTCGGGTAGCTCAGAAGTAGAAGATAACACACTTGTCTCCACAAGAATGTATTAAGGGCACAAAAAACGTGTCTTCCAGCAGTTTACATAATGAATAGAAAATGACAATTCTAGCTCCTTACTTACAGTCTAGGATGGGACAAGCAAGATTGACAAGGTCCCTGGCTACAGAGGGGATGCTGAGTCCCCTGGGAGTGAGGGCTAAAAGGAATCATTTCATGAAACAAAGGGACGGCCCGAGGGTGCACAGGGGGGCAGCGGCCATGGCCAGTGGGTCTCAGGCCTGTGCTGGGAAGTCGACCAGAGGAAGTCAAAGTAGCCAGTTTATCGGAAGGAAGATGGCAGCTGATAGGCTTCCAAGCAATCCCTGCTTCGTCATTTGAACTAGAGAGATATTTGAGGGATGAAAGCACAAAATAACTAATATTTCACACTCCAAATGACCCCCAAGGCCAATGACCTAGCGCAGTGGTCGGGAAACTGCAGCTTGCAAGCCACATGCGGCTCTTTGGCCCCTTGAGTGTGGTTCTTCCACGACCTGGGCAAGTCTATTTTGAAGAAATGGCATTAGAAGAAGTTTAAAAAATTTGGCTCTCAAAAGAAATTTCAATCATTGTACTGTTGATATTTGGCTCTGTTGACTAATGAGTTTGCCGACCACTGACCTAGGGCAATAATACCTGTCACCTATAAATACAGAGGAATCTTTAATAGCAATAATTACTCATGAGAATTTTTGAGCTATCAGCACTATGCTGGGTTCTGGGCAACGTAAGGAGTAAGATGATGGCCCGGCCCTTGTGTTTACGTACTCCCCAAGCCCAAGTGGGGAAGGTAGATAGTCAAAGAGCCACACCTGAGCAGATACCCTGATTACAGACTGCAGTGGTTTCTACTATGGACAAGCCAGGTTACATGAGAGCGCCTATGACATGGGCTGGTGGGATGGAGGTTTCCCACTTGTAAATCATGTATAGTGATAGAATAAATACATGAATTCTTCATCTTGAAAGTTACCTAAGCAATCTGTCCACCACAGTAGATGACATAAGTATGGGAAGAGAAGCAGGGTGCTTTGGATAGAATTGTTCAGATTAGCTCTGCTAAGTAGGCCAGCCTCAACCAAGCAATACTTATTATTGTAGTTTCCTGTTGTCATGTTGCTACGTACTTATAAAATACTAGGGGCCCGGTGAACAAAATTTCTGCACTGGGGATGGATGACCCCTCAGCCCAACCTGCCCCCTCACACACACTGGGAGCCCTCAGGGGATGTCCTACTGACCACTCACCCCCAGCCTGCCGCCCAAGGCCTAAAGCCTCTGACCGAGGGCTTTAGGTCTCTGACCGAGGGCTTTAGGTCTTGGGCACCCAGCCACCGCCCTGAATGTGGCCCATGGCTGGCTCCGATCCAGCTACGCCCCTTCCCCTACCCCCCACCCCAGGCCTTCACCCCAGCCAGTGCATGCTGGCCACCTTGACCGCACCCCCCCCCCCAGGACCCTGGCTGCCTTGGCCCCAACTCCCCCAGGCTTGCCCACCTTGGCCACATCTCCCATGGCCCAGCCACCACAGCCCTGCCCCCTGCAGCCTGGGCTGCCTCGGCCCCACCCCCCAAGGCCCCGCCCCACAGGGCCTGGGTCACCTCCACCCCGCCCCAGCTCCTGATTGACTGGTTGGCGTGGCTGGTGGGTGTAGGGAAGGTGTGCAATATTACTCTTTTATTAGATAGGAAGGTTTCTTAGCTATTTCCTGTCATGTTACCCAGCTGTGGCAAGGGGGACCTTATTATTCATCAGTTTGCTCACAAATCCCTGAGGGACACCACTGTACTTAAATGTATGCCTGCTGTGAGAAATTTTACAAATCACAGCACACTAGCGCTCCAACAGAATGGCTATGCAGGGTGGGGTAAAAGTAGGTTTACATGGGAAATAATATAAGAATAAACTGTTTACAACTGTAAAGCTACTTTTGCCATACTGTGTATATTGAGGAGTAAAACTGATTAAAAGAAGAAAAAATATATAACCTCCATATCCAACATGTTTAAGATATATTTTTAAACATAATCTTTAATTTTTGAGACAGTTATATTTTGATAACCCTTAAACTGAAGCAATTATTATCAAACACTGCTATGTGAGGGTCAAGGAGCTATTTTCTCCAACAACAACGATAGCACACGCAGGTACTGAAGAATTCATTAAAATGGAAAGGGAACACTTGAGTAACAGTTGCATATTTTAAGCTATGGCAATAATTAAAACTGAAATTTCTTTCAAGTTAACTTATTTTAAGTTAAAATACTTTTCTATTTAACCTCATCTTTACCCCCTTTAACTTTCCAAAAGAATAAGCATTATTCCAAGAAGATAAGAGCTTTAAGAAGTTTCTTCCAGTTGCTTATGGAATATTTTCAATGTGTTGAATTCTTAAATTTAAAACAAAGTACTTCCAAGTTCTTAAAATATTTCTATCAAAGTTTTAAAGAGCTTTGCCATCAAGAAAAGCCTGCAACATTTAAAAACAGTATCTTAACACCTACAGAATATCCTTCGGTTGTGGATTTCAAGAAATTTAACCCTTGCCAAGACCGGTTTGGCTCAGAGGATGGAGCGTCGGACTGCGGACTGAAGGGTCCCGGGTTCGATTCCGGCAAGGGCATGTACCTTGGCTGCGGGCACATCCCCGGTAGGGGGCGTGCAAGAGGCAGCTGATCGATGTCTCTCTCATCGATGTTTCTGACTTTCTATCCCTCTCCCTTCCGCTCTGTAAAAAAAAATAAAAAAATATATATATATATATATAAAAGAAATTTAACCCACTATGACCAGAAAACTAAGGTCTAAATAATTTTTAGGTCCCGGGCCTACAGAATTTCTACTCTTTATCCTCCTGAGTATGCAGACCGTCAATACAAAATCTTCATCTTCCCATGCGTGGCTTCAACTTCCCAAAGTTTACAAAGATAAGAAACATGAGATCAAGAGAGAATGAATGGTGAGATTGGCTAGCTCTGTGGTCGGCAAACTGTGGCTGGCCCCTTGAGTGTGGCTCTTCCACAAAATACCACAGCCTGGGCGAATCTATTTTGAAGACGCGACGTTAGAAGTTTAAAAAAATTGGCTCTCAAAAGAAATTTCATTGCACTGTTGATATTTGTCTCTGTTGTCTAATGAGTTTGCCGACCACTGGGCTAGCTGATCTTCTTTGGGCAAAATGTGAGGATGAGGGGCTCACCTTGGCAGCATGTCAGGAAATGCCCGCCAATTGGAACTTCAGCCCGTGTGGGACGGCAGGCCCAGGGCTGCAGACATGGCCAGGAGACGCTGCCTACACTAGGGGCCTCCCTACTGAAGCAGACTCTCTGAGACAGGTTCCAGAAATCCGTTTTAACGAGCTCTCCAGGTGATCCTTCGTCTCACTCAAGGGCGAGGAGCTCTGATCTCGTGGATCCCTGTGTTACAGGACTGTGTGGACGCACAGGTGAAGGAGATTAAGTTCCTCCACACCAGGGACAGGGACCAGCTGGGAATGCAGAAGCCCCTCCCCCAGCCCCACAGAGTCAGAATCTGAGTTTTAGTTGGAAATTGATTTTCTCTCTTCCCCTGGAGATACCGCCCTGGACAGCCAACCCCTGTCCATCTTGCCCTTCCTCCCAAGCAGAGGCTGGAGTCCTCTGGGCTTCTTTTCACTCTCCTCTGTGAATATCCTCACTTACCCAACGACTTGCTTCAGCCAGGTGTGGGGGTCGAGGACGAGGACGGGGTGAGGGGTGGGGGAGTGATTTTTTCAGAGCTAATGAGCTTTAGTGTCTGATCCCTGAATAAACTCAGTGTGTTCCTGATCCCTGTAATATTACCATTAAAAATAAAAGATTTCTGGAAATGCACATATTACAAAGAATGAATCCATACGGGTGGGATTCTACCCGCAGTGAGAAACCTGGTAGAGACATACATAAAGGTCTTATAGAAGCTGTCATTTTTGATATGTTACAAATCAGACACGAGGCAGGCTGAGCTGACCTTGGTCTTCCACCTGGATTCTTTTCCTTTATATTGAACAAGAATTAACTGAACAAGGAGTTCACCTCCAAATAGGAGTCTAATCACCACCACTAACGTATCACCTAGATTTGTTTCAACTTTAATGATTCTAGGCCTCTATAAGCCGAATACTCAAGATGCTTTAGGCTAATAGCATTTTGTGGCTCCAGAAATCCAAGAATTAACTTACACTGAGTATATACCTGGGGGTGACTTTGAAGGTTTAATATGCACCAGGACTTTACGGCATGCTGCAAAGTCCTGAAATTGCACCCTCTTGCTCCTCCATCCACCTACCCCACTGCTAAATCTGGAAATTCAGGTTTCCAAACATCACAAGGATAGGCTGCGGATGGTGGCAAGGAAACACGTATGGTTTTCAAAAAGTTTTCTAGGCAATTCTGATACACATGCCCAACTTCTCCAACTGATAACCACTGATCAGTTGTGCAAGTTTTATTATTGTCCATTAAGTTTTATAGATAATTCATTGGTGGCTACACTGTTATTTCTTGAAATGAGACATATCATAAAAGAACAAGTTTTCTCTCATGTGAAATGCTACTTTATACCTCAATTTAATCCATGCATGATTTGATATGTAGTTTTGAATCAAAACATAGGTTCAAGCATGCAAAATAAATAGCTATACAAAAGTTTAATTTTAAGAATCTCTAGAATTCACTTGGTAATTCTCTTAATCTTGCACCACTGAAAATGAAAACACATATTAAAGGGAACCACATTTACTAAACACTTGATCAATATACACATTTACTAAATACTTCATCAATAATTAACATCGACAATCACTGTTGGGACTTAGGCAATCATTAATTTTTTACTAAAAAGTCACAGTAAAATGTGAAAATATGACTCTCCACTTCTGCCACTTTAACCTTGATTTAACCTGGAAGTCAACAAACCAAACGAAATCTAGAATTTCAATAGTTTAGAATGTGCCTCATTGGTATGAAACAAGCCTTTCTAAAGCTGTGATTGTGGCAAATTTTTACAAGAGGGACCATAAAAGAGAAACCACTTTTTCTTTTTATTTACTATATAAATATTTACCCATAATCCCACTGTGCTCACATCTTTTCTGGGTATACTTTTCATCTTTATCCACAATCATAATTTTATGGTTGTAACCTGTGTATTTACTCAATTTGGGGGAAATCGCTATTTAAATCCCAATATACAGGATTATATGCAGTCTCCTCTTTAATAAAATTATACAGTGTAAAACCTACAATATACAACATGTCCCATAATCCCCAAATACCCAAGAGCTTCCACCATCCAGACAAAATTATAACGGCCTTTCTCTCCTTCTCCACTTGAGTACATGAACTAAGATGAGGTTCACATTGGTCTGAGCTCATCATCTCATGTAAAAGACAGTTGTTCTGTGTTGGTTGGTTAGCACATTGTCTTTGTGCAACTTTTATAAAATCTTAAAATTCCATCTTTAGCATCACCACACTTCCTAAGCTGATCATCTCAACCATTCTTTTTTATTAGTCCTCTCTTTTGGAGTTCATTACAAAAGGTAGTTGATACAAATGGCAGAGGAAGGGAATCTGCGTCTAAATGTACTACCTACACACAGGAGAAACAGTATAGCGTGTCCCCAAAAATGTATACACGCTTTGAATAATTAGTAATTCCAATGGGTTACATCTAAAAAGAAACATCAGTTGAGCTATCACTATTAAAGTGTGTATACATTTTTTGGAGACACCCCATATTTAGGCAGAGTAGGCTCTGTGAGTGCCAAATACCAGCCTGGGTCTATCAGATGTCGACTGTGTGATCTTGAGCCAATCACTTTGTTCCCTTGCACTTTAGGTTACTCTATCTCGTTGGGAATATTATAAGAACCAGAATACAAGTAAAGCATTTGAAAGTTCTCAGATGAAAGGTATGGGTTTAAAAAATATATTTAATTTTTATTAATATTCATTATGAATATTCATTTATTAATATTCAAACATAACTTATTACTAACCTACATATGTACTAAAACTTCTCTGCATCATCCTGGTTAAAATTATGTGTTCTCCTTTCCAATACAGTATGTTTCAAGAACAGGTCTGGAGAGCATGGGGAACTGGTTTCACTTAGTGACACACTGACATCTAGTGGAGATTTATGGTGCGCTCTGGGACACCACACCCCAAAATAACTTTTGGTGGAGCAGAGTGAAGCAAAAGCACTTCTTGGTCTTTATACAAAACATCAAGAAAACATATAAACAATGTTTTTTAAAACTGTGTTTCTTGTATATATTTTTGCTTGTTCAATTAAAAACACTGGCCAATTCTCAAGACATTAAATCAAAAGTTAGGAGTCGATGCACGTGGTGGTAAAGAGCTGTTCAGGGTAGTAGTGGGAGGGCCCATAAAACTGCCCTCTGATTCAGGGTTTAAAGGAACAAGTAAGTATGCGTTCATCTGCTCTTTTCTTTCTACAGTGAGTGTAGGCAAGGATGGGGGAAAGTGAGGGGAGAGAAGATAAAGGAAGGGAAATGTGGAGGAAGTAAGTTTTCCAGATTTTCCATTACATTCCCTTGAATTAGGTTCTGTTCCTCTTTGTGGTTAAGAATTTTATTAGATCCAGAGGAAAGTTCCTTTAAGCAAATGTATACGTCAATTCTTTGGCACATCACTAAGCATTTCTCTAACCATGGTTATTGAATACACTGCATTTACTATGGAGTAGAAATATAACATAAAAAGCTTCTATGACCTGGAGCTTTCACAAATGCCTAGCATCATCAGTAAAGTGTGGCTCTATCTCTTCTCCAACTTTTCCTACAGCTACAAGAGGCTGGGAAAAGGTCAATGAGGGGCGGAGGTGGGGGGGAAATAGATGTACTATTATATGTAATACTTTAAACAAAAAATATATATATATATTAAAAAAATTAAAAAATGAAACTCCCCCTAAATTTATCTCCAAAAAAAAAAAAAAAAAAAAAAGAAAGAAAGATAGAAATGTTGAGCAGCCTTGGGAGGGAGTCAGTCTGACACCCGTATACTTTAACATGTGATTATTTAAATTAACAACTACTAATTGGAGTATTGTCACAATCACATTTTATCTGCTAAAGCACAAATTAAATTAAATGCCGCCCCACCTCCCTTTCAGTGAAGTGGGAAGGGCTGAATGTAAATGCTCTACTTGATCTAACCAGCCTCCTCCTCTGTCATCTCCCAGGGTTCAACCATGGAATGGGCCTTCTTTACACCACTGTTTAATGGCGTCATTATTCCAATGAACAGTGAAGGTTGAAGAGGAGCAATTTTGGATGCTGGAATAAAGAATTTTTTATATTGCTGTATGTTTAGCCTCAGTTTCTGGCAGACCTTTCCATCATTCCTTTTCTGGAAAAAATAAAAAGAGAAAGAAAGAAAAGTGAAAAACATCTTACTACAGAAAACAGGAAAGACTAAAGGAAACCTCAAGGATTAGGAAATGTGTTTTTCTCTTGAGAAGAATGTGCACCAGTTGGTCCCACCACACCCAGAATGCTTCTAAATTTTTCAGCTCCTTTACCATTTCATTTACATCTGGGAACCAGAAAAATCAGCTAGAAATTATTAGGTCAGGCCAGACCAGCTCTCAAGTATAAAATCCTAAAAGAATCTATGGCAGGTACATTGCTTATGATCAAACATCCTTAAGTATGTATTCACTATTGGTAATGTAATTTTAAAAAAGAAATATACTCACATCCTTCTTGGTAGTTAATAGTAAATTTCAATCTTCAGAGCCAAGACAAAAATAGAAAAAGATGCAACACAGCCTATCAGTACAAGGCAAAACTAAATTCTAATAGTGAAGCTTCACGCAACAAGCAAACATAGAATTATCCGTACAATTTGCAACTCTATTGTTTTGCTGTTTTAGAATCTTTCCAGATACTTTATACTGCCCAGTGTTTTACCACTAGGTTTTTTTTTCCTGTCACTCCATTTTCGCAGTGTTGTTCATTGTTTTTGTATACTTACATAATTGAGAAAATTAGGCCCAGAGGAAAAAAATCTATATACATAAAAGCCTAAGCAACTGGCCTGACCACCGGCCAGTGACTATGACATGCACTGACCACCAGGGGGGCAGGAAGACATTCAATGCAGGAGCTGTTGAGGTGCAGTCACTTGGCAGCGGCGGTTCTCGGGTGATACACCCGGAACCAGAGAGGAGGGAGCCAGATTTTGGGGTGCATCACCCGAGAACCTCCCTCTCACAATCCGCAACCCCTAGGGGGATATCGGAGAGCCAGTTTTGGCTTGATCCCCACAGGCCAGGCCACAGGACCTCACCAGTGCATGAATCAGTGTACCAGGCCTCTAGTGTGTGTGTGTGTGTATGTGTGTGTGTGTGTGTGTGCGCATATATATATATATATATTATATATGTGTGTGTGTGTGTGTGTGTATGTTCCTACTTAAAAAGCAAGACTGTAAATAAGAACTTTGAAACCTTATTTTATTACAGGCTGGTGATTAATTAAATTGTGTTGGCCTCAGAAGTCAGAAATGAAATAATTATTATTAGTGTTTTACTCACAAACTATTGTGATTAATCAATGCAACTAATACAACTAAAGTCTAAATGTTGTGATCTCCATATTCATTTCTTTCATTTAAATAAAATGTCAAAAATGTCAGGATATAACCCATAGCAATTAACTTTCACATATGTATAATGTATAACGTATATTTTTTTTGATTTTTTTAAGTGGTAACTGTAAAGATTCCTAGGCAGGACCTTGACTTTGAGGCTAAGGTCACTGTCTCTACTGTGTTAAAATAAACAGACTGCAGTGACTTTGAGAAGCTTTCTCTCTAGTGTGTGTGTCTTCCTAGATCATTCTCCCAATGCCGTTCTTCCAGGGCGCAGTCAACAGGAACAGAGTCTTCCAGATATGCTCCAGTTGTAGATGCTAAAGAAGGGGCAACTATTAAGAGATCAGTCCATGGGTATGTCACATGAAATGAATCTAGATGTGCCCGAGTACCTGTGCACAGTATCATACATGTCAGAAACAGAATGTACGGTAACATTACAATCAATACAAATAGCCCTGACACCAGAAACCACCACTTTCTGTGATCATGGTTTTTGGAAATGTAGAGAAAAAAGAAAAATCTGACTTACAGAATCCAAGGAAACTTTTTATTAATCTCTTTATCCATTCAACATTATGAGAACAGGAAATACAATATTTTTAACCCAAGCTCAAAGGTGTAAGCCTTTTCCTAATGCTTAAATGGACTGAGCATTTTCTCCACAGTATAGCATTCTCCCCCAAATCCACAATCATCCTCCATCAATAGAACCCACAACCAGCAGAGAATAGGGGGTGCTTTTGCTGTTTCTCTTCAGAGGTCCCCATAGAGTGTTCTAGTTACGGGATTTGGCATTCTATACTTCACACCCAGTGTTCCCCAAATGATCATCACAGTTACATAAATCCTACTTTGAAAATACATGAAGAGAAAAAAATGCATGACTAGGTATCCAGCAAGAAGGCTCTAAAAAGCTGCAAGGCAAAAGGAATACAGAATAATTTCTAAATTTATGTGTCGAAACAAAGGGCTTTAGAGATGTTCTTCGTTGCAATCTTCCAGCCAGGCCTCAGATAAGGAAATGCTGTCTTAGGAAGGTGCCTGAGAAGAGGTGTTAATCAGAGGAATAAAAAGGAACTGAGAGGAGATGACTGACCTGAGACTTAAAAACCTCTGCTTCTTTAAACTCATTTTAGAAACATGAGAAAAGCCCCCCATTGGATCTTAACTCCCCTTAACTTAGCTAACAGGTAACTGCCAAGTTTTGTGCCTATGTTTAAATATGGTCAAATACTCTTTCATCTTACTAGAAACATACTACCATAAAGAAAATAAAAACAAGTGGTACCGTTCGCCAAAATGATACACTGCTTACCCATTGATTATGCACTTCATATGCCTGTCATATTTTATGAAGGCATATATATATTATATTATGTAAGTTATACCACTTCCAAATATTCAAACCCAGCCAAAAAATAAAAATAAATAAAGAACCACACACAGTTGCCCATTCATCACGGACTTATTCTGAGTGGCACAGAAAGCTCAATTTCAGCATGGCCAAAGACTCTCGGCCATAGAAGCAACGCACTATGAGTCTTGAAGCACCAAGCACATCAATTCAGATGTAAAACACTGGTGTTGGCCCAGCAAAGTATCTTAAGCAATCCATTTCCTGATGTTTGACACTTAACAGGGCCAGCCACAGGGTTACATGCATCAATACTTTGAACTGCTAGTGGTTAAAAAAAAAAAAAAAAAAAAAGATAAAAACGTCAGAGCATGAAAGAGCTGCAGTCCTACGAGCCGGAAGCCTTGAAGAAGCAGAGTCCGAGGACTGGGGAAGTGTTCTCAAGGAGTACCTACTGTCATTTCTCTGGGAAAACAATTTGAGTGAAAGGTGGAACTGTGGCCATTGGTAGGGAAGACTGGCATTTCACTACAAAACAAAAGCATAAACTGGTCAACTGCATCCTGGGAAGACTGATGTCCTGAAAAGCTGGACTTCGCTCTGTGACCAACAGGCAACCATGCAGTCTTCTGAGCAAGGAGCGTCCCGATGAGGAGCTCATTCTGGGAGGCCTCCTGTGGGAGAGGTGCGAAGACTAGATGGGTGTCCTCTGTACCAAGAGGTTAACTTCAAAGGCTCCTGTGGGTCAGGAATAAGCAGGGGCTGAGTAAGACTAGGTCTGGAAAGGAGAGAACAGAATCAAAATGTGATGCGCTTCAGGAATAAGGGAAAAGGTCAGCAACAACCAGGCTGTGTACATGTGAGACATTCTAGAGGATATTATGATTAACTTCTGTAAAAAAAAAAGCCCAACCCTATTTTTTACGTTCAGATAATGCGCAATAAGGGGGGAAAGTTAACTTCTAAGTGTTTGGCTCTCTGGGATCGAAACCTGCTCTTCAAATTTCCCTACCTCCTGAGAAAGGTGCGGCCCCAAGCAGCTAGAAGCCCTGGAATCTGGAAGGTCTTACCATATGACTCGGGGGAGAAGTCAGTGGTAATGGGAGTTGGAGTCCCCGTCCTCTGACCACCAGATCCACAAAGCAGGCCTAGGGTAAAGAATGCTCAATGTTCTAGAATCATCTGAATGGTCAAGAATGGATTCTGAGCAGTTCTCCCCTAGCCAACAGAGAGAAGTCACCTGCCACACCACCTACTGCGGTGTTACTGAAGTCCTCTGTACTCACCTGAGGCCTCTCTTTTCCTGACTAGACTATAATGAGAATTTGGGAAACATCAGTTTCTTCTCTTTCCAGCACTGAAAGAAAAAATAACTTTTAATAAATATTTTAATTCCTCTAAATTTGATGTCAAGGTAGATTCTTCAATGACAAAAGGAAAATCAATCACTCAGAGAAAACATTAAGGTGCTTTAAGATTCAAACCAACTAACACGGCTTAACCACACCCGATGGAAGAGACATTCCAGATGCCATGGGAATTTTAGCTACTTTTTCCTCATTAACATGCAACTGAAATTAAAGGCCCATCTAAATAGACAATTCACGTAATCATTCCTTTATCCTCTCAACCACAAATGACCACTCCACTGGGCTCAGAGGAGTCAACCAGACAAGTGAGCTCTGGTGCTCACACCCTCACTTCCAGCCAATAACCACTTCCTTTTCTAGAAGTAGAAGCAACAAGTGAGCTTCCTATGACGGCCTCTACCCACCATCCTGGACCCATCCCCTTGTCCTCTGCCTGTTCTGCACCTACCGATGGGATGAGAAGTCTGAGCATATTTAGGAATCGGAATGCTGTGTCGCCCGGATTTCCTAGCCTAGTCAGAAAGACAAAAGCCCAAAGAAAGTGCACAGACCTTTGGAAACACCCTCAGCAAATAGGGCAGCAGATGATTTTCCCCAGGACAGTGCCTCTCTGTCCTACATCATTTCCCCTCTCAACATACCTCAGCTGCCTTAGGAAATACTCTTGTGACAATGAGTGAGAAGTTGCTGGAATTACACTTGTGGAGCCTTTATGCAGTCACTTTTGAATTCTATTGGTGCAAGAAAACATGTGGCAATAAAGAAAAAGTGGCCCACTTGATTCTTTATCCTATTCTATTTCCCTTTCCCATGAAAGCTAGAAGTGGGGAAGAAAGAAAAATAGAGAGACTTGGATATTATCTCAATAACCAACTTTCAGCACTCAAGGACTGCCCCTTACTGTATAGTATGCATGTTCCTTTTCCCTAAAATACTTCTTTTTCAAGGGCCATCACTTTTCATTATTTCTGTTAGATTTCCCTAAAATAATATGGTAAGCAAATACATATATTTCCTTGTATCCTTTTCTATTTTTAACAGAAAAGTGAATTTGGAGAAATAGATTAGGAAGATAGTAACGATTATGGTAAATTATGTTAATTTTGTAAGACAAAAGGCATTTTGGTATATTTAAGGACTTTTAAAATTACCAAATTAAATCATTCTCCTTTTTTGTTTTTTTAAAGCCTACAGCACCCAGGATTCCCAGGCAGTCTTCCATCTAAGTACTAACCAGGCCTGGCCCTGCTTAGCTTCCGAGATCAGACGAGATCCGGCGCGTTCAAAATCATTCTCCATTTTAAACAAGTAAACATTAAAGATGGAACTAACCCATTGCTATTTCTAAAGTTAACAGGAATATATCTAGCATTTATGATAGAGAATTAGGATAGAGAATTAAAGAAGACATGACTGATGTGCTGCACATGGTCTCTGAATAACCTGCAGAAGGCTCGCATCCATGATATAAGTCATTCAGCAAACATGTATCCTGTTAGATGGTAGGCTGAGAGACAGGAGTACAGGGATTATCTCCAAAAGCTCACTGTCCAGAAATATGTTTAAGGTGTCAAACTAAATATAATGATAAATTACGAAGAGCAGTTTGAAGGACAGAGAGTAATTACTAGCATTTTAAAAGCATCAAACAGTATTAAGTATGTTTAATATCATGTAGATTGGGTAAAACTTAGGAAATCATTAAATTAATATTTTCATAGTTAAATCAGCAAAGACATCTGTTAAATTTCTCATTCAACATAAAATGGATACATATTAGCGAAAATGTGTTCTTCTGTGTTGAGAAGAGGGAAAATCTATCTGCACAAGAAATAATAAATTAAGGATGTGACAAGATATTATTCTCTGTGTATACCACAGCGCCTGAAAGGGCCTTCTAACAGCAAACACTTAAAATTTGTACAATACACTTACAATGGAAGTCAGTTAAGGGGTCAAATAGCATAGTGACCCTCCACACATGCCCTCAGAAGGAAAAAATAAAGAATTTCTACAAGGAAACCTGGCTTGTAGTTTGTTTGTTGTTTAACGTGAACATGTTTGAATTTATTATTTCTGATGTTTGTGCAGACAAGTGTCTCAGAGAAACACATTGACAGAAGTCACATGATAGCAAAATGGAATGGTTTCATTAAAGGAGTAGGACTTGAGATAAACTTTAGGGATGGAAGGATTTGGAAGAAAAATGCTTTTAATGTTCTGTGGTGGGTAGACCTGCATAAACGGCACTTGAGCCTCATTGAATTTCAACAAGGTACCCTACAGATAGTAAAGATGTAAACACACCATGGGCTGTGCTGCCTATGCAATCAAATCACTGGTTCTCGTCTAATTAAATTAATGACAATCTACTAAACACTGTTTACATGTCCCTGTGCCTGATTCTGGGTAATGTTACCTTTTTACTTTATTTTCAAAATCAGCTTATGTTTGGTCTTACAAAAAGAGTATTATCATTGAAATATCACCTTGGGCTTCTAGTCACATGAGCTACTGAAACCCCAAGATATTGAGAACACAGGATTTGGACACAGTAAAAAAAGAGAGACACTGCTAGAGAACAGGATACTCCCTTCAGAGAAGGGCTTGAGTTTCACAGGGAGAAAAGGAGGAAAGCCAGCCCCGGTGTGACCCTATGCAACCGCCGTAGAGGATCACTCCTCATTGCTAAGTAACAAGACCTTTTCTATCTGATGAGGCTTTACCACCACCCCACATTGTTGGCAATGCAGTTTATAAACCAGTTCCAGAAATTCACTTTATAACCATTTTGAAAGAACTATCAGTCCACTGTAGAAGCATTCTATTAACCATTCTAGTACACATAAATAAATCACTGAAGAACTCTTACCCCCAAAAGTTGACAAACTGGTTACAAAAAATGATGTTTCAAATAGTGCCTATCTAATAAAATGTAATTATGAATTATTTTTTATTTGGGTATTACTTGAAAAAAAACTTTATTTAGACCTGAAACAAATGATTTATATATTCTATTTATCTAAAATAACACTAATGAAAATATATATGGATAATGTAATTATTGTAGAATCAGCCCAGTCTTTTAAGATAATTTTCAATGGTTTTATAAAAATAGTTTCATATCATGTCATAATTCTTTCCAAAGACCACAATATAATGTAGTACATGAACACAGATGGTTTCAACTGAATCATTAACATGTTTCTAATGCAGGTTAACATTTGAAGTCTATGTGCTTAAATTTTACAACACAGTCATTCTTATGTTGTTACTAGAGGCCTGGTGCACAGACTCATGCACCTGAAGGGGTCCTGGATTGCAAGAGGGAGGTTCTTGGTGACACACCCCAGAATCAGGCTCCCTCCTCTCTGGTTCCGGATGCAATACGAGAACCGCAGCTGCCAAGTCACCACAGCTCAGCAGCTCCTGCATTGAGCATCTGCCCCCTGGTGGTCATTGGACATCACAGCCACTGGCTGGACAGTTGGATGGTCACTTTGGCTTTCATTTAATACACTTGGGCAAGTTGGTGTACTCATTCAAGTACACAACACCCCAACGTTATTATTAGAAAGAATAGCATATACATTAGTCACCTCATAATTTTAATCCTGTGATTACTTAAGATTTCCTAGCAAAAAAAAAATTAAGAAAACAATGCTTAGATAATACATCTTGTTATTGTGAAAAGGGTAGATTTCCTGATGTCATGTGATGTATGGTTAAATAGATTTAAAATAACATCATTTTTCCTTTTTTCTAATTAAAAATAAGGAAATTAGTGATGTTAAAAGTATTTCTATGACCAATGTCTAAGGCAAAAGCTAAATAAATATACCTCATATTCATTGGAAACTGTCAATAAAGTCTGATTTTGCAAGGTCCCATTTGAGACTTTTCAAATAGACTATTAAAATGAGGGTTTACTAAAATAGAAAACTGTTACCTTATTTTCTGAATAATTTTCTTAAGTTATCAATAATATTAACTATGATATTATAACAAAAATTCTTAGCCTATTGTAAAGAATTGGGGCTGTACCTGCACATCATATTGGCTGTATAATCTGGGACAAGTTATTTAACCCATTTGTGCATCAGTTTTGCTGTCATCTGAGGATCACCAGTGCCTCTCCTAAAGCTCGTTAGGGGACATTAAACAAGCTAGGGCCCTCCCTAACTAAGTGGTACCTGGCATAGCTGTACCTGATAGCATTCTATATAATAAAAGCATTACATGCTAAGTGTCAGACCATTCATTTGACCAGTTGCTACAATGTGCACTGACCACCAGGGGGCAGATGCTCCGACTGGTAGGTTAGCTTGCTGCTGGGGTCTGGCCAATCAGGAATGGGCGAGATAGTCCCTATGTAACTGGGAAGGGAGCTATAGTTTTTCAAAAGTAGAGAGATTTAAACATTTCATAATTTTAAGGGAACCTTATAGCAAACCAAATGGTTGGTTTTTATTTTAGTCCATTTAAAGCTGTAGCCTGTTCCTGAAAGAGCAGTAGAAGCATAACAAATTTTATAAGGTTAGAACTACCTGAGGAAATGAGGGTTAACAGAGACCATGGAAATATTCAAATTCAACTCTTTGTTTCATATGAATACACTGAAACCCAAAGAAGTTTAAGTATGGCATTTCAAGGCTCCCAAGGTAGTTTGTGCAAGAGCCACAAATACTTCCAAGGAGCCAATTCCCCAAATCTGTCCCAGGTGAGGGAGGGCACAGCCCACAAGTAAGCAAACTAGGGTAGTAACAGTCTGTAGGATGATAGCAAATGAAGGAAATCGATGACGGCATCCTCAGACATCCTAACATTCAGTACGACAAAGGCTTTTCTGGCACTGAGAGAGAAATGTAATACCTCAGGGTGTAGAATGGACAATACTGGGAGCGGAGAAAACTACTTCCTACAGCTCAACTCCACAGAAAGCCTGGCAGCTTATAGGAAAGGCCCTCACTTTCACTACATTGACTTGGACTCCATTACAGATTATTGGTCACCACTTCATACAGTCAGAGCTTAGAGGTTTTCATAGGCCTAGGCCCGAATTCTTCAAAATGCTACCATTTTGTTTGGCATTCCTTTGTAATAATGGGGAGATTTTTTTTAAGGGAAGAATTTAAGTGAAAAGTAGACATAAACAATTTATTTTTACCCCAATTTAATACTTCTATGACCACTATTCTTAGTTAGGGGATAGGAAACTATAAACGTCTTACTTTATTGAAACTATACATTTTATGCTAATAACTCCACCCTATAAAATTTGAGATGATATTCAATTTTCATATATAGGACTGAAGAAGACATTTGCCGCATTTTCCACAACTTTGGTTCTATGACCAGAGAATTACCTCAGAAATTATCCCAGTCATAGGGAAAAAGTAGCACATTTATACTGTTTACCATATCTAAATACTGCAAATTAATTCTAACTCCTTTATGACATCTAATATTTAACAGTTGTAACTAGAAAGAAGGAATTTATATAACCTGGGAAACCATTAAAATTTGGTATGTTTGCAATTGAGAAATAAAGCCACATTTGCACACCAATCCAGAGTTCTCGTCTACCTTCAGGCAGAAAAAGGTTTCTGTGTTCAACTCTGCCTCTGGCTACAACTGCTGGCCAAGTGCCACAGTAAGAATGGTAATGCACACAATACACCATAATCATTCAAGACCAAGGTCAGAAGCAAACGAAAAAAAGTGCACCAAGACATACAATAGCAACCAGATTGTATCATTTGACAATATTTTCCAATGGTGAACAGATATCAACAATTTGGAAACAAAGTGTTTCATAAGGCAATATCAGATTCCTGAGTGAGCCTAAATTTCATATCATTTTTATTTCAAATATCTTATTATCAAAATAGAGCTTTATATATTTTTGAGACCAAAAGCTTTAAAATCCAATTTTCCACCCTAGCTGGTTCAATTCCCAGTCAAGAGTACATACATACTTCTGTTGCAGGTTCTATCCCCAGCCCCAATTGGGGGCATCTACAGGAGACAATCAATACGTGTCCCTCTTACTTTACCTCCCCCCCATCCCCCCGCTTCCCACTCCCCAACTTCCCACTATTCTCTCCCAGTCTCTCTAAAAATGGGAAAAATATCCTTGGATTAGAAATAAAAACAAAAAATAAAAACCAGTTTTCCATGTTTAAGTTCATTATATTCTCTCAGTAGGACTTAAAGGAAAACAAAACTATACGCATTTAATAAGATTCCACATGTTTCTATTTAATAATTTATTTGTACTGGTCTTTAGTAGTCATCTTCATATTTGCAATTTTATTTCATCAACAATCATCTCAGACACACCTGCTAACAAGACTGACTTAAAATAGTACGACAGGAAACTCTGCCTTCAGGAGCATGTTTATTATGTTTGAGATGATACATCAGGTGCTCTCTGAGCTACAAAGGGTAAAAGGAAATCCTCTCGTTACAAACTGACAAAGGTAAAAGGTAAAACATTTTTCACAACAGCATTAACCACATACTCAGAAATAGATCTGGGTTTAATACAAATGACATAATTCCTAGTCATCTACAGCTACTTTTATAACTTCATACAGATAATGAATTAGGCTAAAATGCACTATAATATTTGGTAGACTTCAGGACCAGTATCCTTAGTACATCACAAAATACATTTTGATATCCCAAAGAAGCAAGACTTGCAAGTAGGCATTTTAAACATAACTAATCTACAGCTACAAAGTTCTACCCTTGATAGCATTTACCTTTTTGGGGAGCCTCCCAGTCTCCAAAGGATAAAAGCAGAGAGTAGAATCAGTATAACATATACACAGAAGTCCGTATTGTAAAGGCTATAAAGATTTGCAGCACAGTGAGAAGACGCCTTCTACGCCTTCACACTGCATACAAATTATGTGAATTATGTTGCGTATCTCTTGGTCCACTGTCTGGCTATCCTGTCATGTTCTGCTCTGTTGGTCAAATACTGAGTGGCTATGCTTCCAACCAGAGGATCCGCTGGAAAAGTGAGAAGAATAAAAAATATTAGCTATCTCAAAGGTATAGTTTTAACATTCTATTAAACTGAAATGCTGATTTTTAGCAGCATCTTAATATTAATATTCAATTTAGCTAAAGGCCCTGTAACTAAAAAATGAGTGTTAGTAAATATAATTTTTATAAAAGGGGTATACTTTTCATATACAAAAACTGTTTTTTACTCTTGGCATTTTATTAAATAATCAGTGTGCTGCTCTGGCCAGTGGGTTCAGTGGTTAGTGTCAGCCTGCACAGAAAAGGGTGCCAGGCTGGATTCCCAGTCAAAGGCACATACCTGGGTTGCAGGTTCATCCTCAGCCCTGGTCAGGGCGCATGTGGGAAGTAATCAATCAAAGTGTCTCTCTCACATCTCTCTCTCTCTCACACACGCACACACACTCTTTTCCCCTCCCTTCCCTCTGCTCTCTCTAAAAATCAATGGAAAAAATATCCTCGGGTGAGAATTAATAATGCAATGCTATTCAGAATAAAATGTTTCCTTCATTCTATGCAATAATATGACTCAAATATCCTTATCTCCAATTGAAAACTCACCATTCTGTTTTAAATAGAATTCTGAACTAGAAATTGAGTCTGAGATATAAACCTTCATTACTCAGGAGTTTTTTTCCCTGGCAAGTGATTGTTACCTGTTTACAGCATTTCTACCCAGAGATATACATGTGTACAAGCATGGAGAACATACTGTTATGCATATGTGTTTTTTTCAGGGTCTTACTTTTTTACTTAATATATCTTAGAAAGCTTTCCCTATCAGCTCATAAAGAGTTGTCTCATTCTTTTTAATAGGTAGATCCTCTATTAATGGACATTCAGGTGGTTTCCAATCTTTTGCTATAATAAATGATGTTATAATTATCTATCTATCTATCTATCTATCTATCTATCGTATATGTATAACTGCTGGGAAAAAGATAATAGTAATAGACTTTGGTGATTAATTAAATGTTTAGAAAAAGCAAGTCAATTTCTTTTAAAAACTGACCCCTCAGTAAGATAACATACAAAATCCCTGGCTTAATCATTTTTTTTTCAATTCAATACCTCAATTAAAGATCACATATGGCAGTTAAGCATTTCTTTTAAATGTTATAAATTATGTACGAATGACTTTAACATCTAAGTTTATATATAATCACAATCTAGTCCGACAATCTCATCAGCTATAGTTTTTTTAAATATTCTTCACTATTACTACACCTAATACAACAAACATAATCCAAAAAGGAATAGAAAACAACAAGTTTTTCATTACTAAGTGGTTGCTTCAGTGCACGCGGAGGCACAGAAGAAGAAAAGGAGGCGCTGGATTAGGTCCATCGCTCTACTGCTGTCAGAATGGCCTGTGCAAGCATGCACCTCAGAACAGAGTCCATCAATGAGAAGGAGAAAGTAAGTATAGGCTAGTAGTCCATTAACAAACCACAGAAAGTTACTGTGAAACTTTGGTCTATTCTAATTGAAATGGCATTGATAATTTCCTTGCAAGACGCTTTACACTGATCTTGCCACCAATAGTACTAACTTTCCAAATCTACATTTAAGCTACAACCTCATTGCATGTGGTAATAAAGATGTGCTTACCAGGGTTGCAGTCTGTCAAAAGAGAACAAATGGACAGCAAAACCTTTGAAATGGTCAAAGCGGGACTCCAGTTGTCTTTCAGGATGTCCAGGCAGATGACTCCCTGACTGTTGATGTTGCAGTGATAGATCCTGGTGCGGAAAGTGACCTAAGGGCAGTCCCATTACAAACAGGAAGAAAATGAAATGCTTTCTCACCAACGAAGACTCTCACCAGCAAAAATGAAGAGTAACATATCTGTCACATGATATTAAATAGCAAATAATTTAACTGAAGAGAAAATAGAATACTGGGTTTCAGTGCTAACAAAATCAAATGGTTTTATTTTAATTTGGTTAAAAAAATGTTCTGGTTTTTACCCAGTACAGCAAGAACTATATTGATTTTCAACTAACGTAACTGATTTGATTAGTTTAATCCAAATGAATGACATAGCATTCTATGTATGTATGTGCGCGCACACCATCCACACAGGCATGAGTGCACACAATCCCTGTTTAAAGACAGAAGTAAGGGAAAACAAAAATGTGCTGATGCCAAAGGTTAGAGGAACTGGTAAAGATTTTTTTAAAGCACAAAGTGAAAAGTTCTATTAGTTTGTTAGTACAAAATATCAGTATCAACTCAGCTATTTTCTTGCCATGGTCAGAAAATACTGAAGAATTGAGAGGAAGATTGGTTAAATCACCAATCTATTTCCTACCCTTTTATTTCCACAACTGGCTCACTGTCTTTTAGGTAATTACGTTAAATAAAACAAGCAAGGTCTTAAGCTACTCAATAAAGGAAGTATATCTCCAGATGTGTGAAAAAAAAAAAAGAGGATAAATCATAGGAACAAATACTGTTAAGTTTCAAAACAATCATAAACACTGAGTAGTTAATCTTAATTTGGAGTTAGAGGGAGAAAAAAAAAGGACAGTTTTTGATCCCTTGGAACAGTGGTTGGCAAACCGTGGCGTTTGCCGCTCTGTTGACTAATGAGTTTGCCGACCATGCCTTAGAACTAGTATAATAAATATCCCAAGTGGAATATCTGTGGAAAGAAAATATTAAAGTCCTCAAACATGTATTTCTGATAAGGATACAAAATTAAAGACAAAAAAATTAAAGGAAACAGGGAAGAAGCTACTGGTCTTGCAGGGGTGAGGGGAAGGGACCATGCACCTTCTAGAATTGCTCTAATTTAATTACAGAGGTCTTAAAATGTGACTAGTTGAATTGAAAAGGAATGAAAGTATAAATCACACACCATATTTCAAAGACTCAATACCAAAAAGAGAATGTAAAATTCCCTCTTATACTGGTTATATGCTTGAAATGACAATATTTTGGATATGCTGGGTTACATAAAATATATTATTAAAACTAATGCACTGTTTCTATTTTTTTAATGTAGCTACTAGAAAATTTAAAATTACATCTGTAGCTTGCATTATATTTATATTAGGCAGTTCTATTTAATACAGGAATAACACATGTTCAGATTATTGATAGCTCACTATAGGGTTTACAAACACAATACAATTAATATTTTGAATATGTTTAGCTATTAACAATGAGTGAACAAAATAATTCAATTTTTATTATTCTTTAAGAAGCTCAACACCTTCTCTGAACTTCAAAAAGAATCAGTATGTAGAGAAATAATTGTACCTAAGACTAAGATAACAGCAGAAGTCTTACTTCTTTTCACTTGTCTAACTAGAGATCTGAATGCTTTATAACACTGTATATGATACCTTAGGCAAAAGGAATTAATCAACATTAAAGGGTTAGAAGATTAAAATGAGATCAGCAAAAATATTCACATGCTAAATTAATTTTAAAAAATATATTAACCAAAACAATTATGATAAATCACATAAAGGAAACCACAGTTTGAATCCTTCATTTCAGTCAATTTCTATTTTCCATGAAAGATATTAAGAAGTCTTTTTCTTCAACAGATTTCCACTCATGTTAAAACCACTTTTCCAATATGCAAAATGAGGCATGTAAAAATAAATATCACTATATAGTCATGAGCTATTTTGCTCAAGTTTTATTTGTTTTCTGTAATACTGAATGCAACTGAACAGCTGGTGACATGCTGCCATTTAACATGTCATGTGACTATGAATCAAGTTTGTGTTATTACTAACATGAGGGCCTTTATTTGATTGATTTAGCAAAACATACTCTATAACTGAGAGCATTAAGGCAATCATTTAAATATCTTAAATTCTGAGGGGATCAAACAAGAAAGTACTCAAAAAACTGAAAGCCATATTTGACAGCTAATACCTCTAGGGGGTAGGAAGCCTTGGTATCTGCAATTTAAGGTAAATAGCACTAGGTGGAAATATTCTTACCTTGTTATATAATATACTGTCTGGGTTTTATCTTTTTCTTTTTCTTTTCCAGGCATTAAATTGTTACATATATTTTACACAGCTTTGGGAACAAAATGAACTATGTTGAAAAGGAAAACGTTTTATCACAGTTAAGGGCTTTATAGCACAGGTTTCCCTACCATGTCAGAAATCTCTGAAACGAAATAATTATGCTCAGGCTAAATATTGGTGGTTTTCACCCGCTAGCCTGATGATTTTATTTTATAATGAGAAGTCAGAGGAGAAATCTATTTAGATAACGGTTATGTTTAAGATTTGACAAATAATTGCCAATCGTTACAAGGCACAATTCAACCCTTCTCTGTCATCATCTAATTCATATTCAGACAACAAGGAGGCATTAAGTCACCCAAGCTACCCTCATCCCCATTACTACATGCTACCAAAAGAGGGCACAACATAATAGTATTAGTTTCCTTCTTTGCCATGGTTTTCTATATTTTGCTCATCTATAAAGATAAGGGGTTTAGCACAAAATTCAAGTTATTTAACGATTATTTCTAGAAGCTGTTAAACAGGTTTACTTTTGAACCCCAGTATGTTTCTAAGGAAGTTCATAGGATATTTTCCTTCATATCAAAAATCCATCTGCTTTTCTGATGTGCCCAAAATATATTTTTTTATAGTAAACAAACTCTCTTTCTGCTGATCACAGTTATTTGTAAAAGGCAGAAATCAATTACTTTCACAGTTATATCTTAGAACATGAAAGTTTCCATATCACTCCATAAAAAAATGAAGTTAAAGTGATTACATTAATACAATGATTTTAGAAGAGAAGGATAAATATTAAAGAATGTACCTCTAGGTTCTTACCTTTGGTGGCTTAAATGGATAATCGGATGAAAATGTGATATCCAGAAAAAACACACCACCTTCATATACAGAACCTGGTGGACCGAGTATAGTCGATCTCCATTCATAAATATTATCTCCTTTAGGCCCAGCACTATTTAAAAGAAATTAAAAATCAATGTGCATATCTGTAAGCAATAAAAGCTGTTACCAATTTTTTTAAAAAGCTTATAACAAATATTAAAGGTAAATTAGCAACTTAAGAGTAATAAGAGATAAGTTCCAATGAGTGCAAGCATGTGTATAAACTTATTTGGAAATACTTCAAATCTACAGAAAAATTGCAACAAAGTATACCATATTACTTGACCCAGATCTCTTTCTATTAGCATTCTGCCCCATATGCTTCATCACACCCTTCTTCTCTTTCTATGTATATGTACATATATATGTATATATACACACCCACATATACACAAAGTGCTTTTTTATGAGCCATTTCCCCATAAATACTTGGACATGCATTTTCTAAAATAATCTCCAGTATACAATCACAATACAGCTATAATTCAGTAAATATAGTATTAATACACCACTTCAACCTACAATCTGCAAAATATTGTTGTCAACTGACCCAACAATGCCTTTAAAACAAAAAACAAACTTCTAATGATTAGATGCCGGTGGTGCACTCCTGGCCAGGATAGTACACAGGTGATGTGTTCTCAGGATATCACATCCAGAGGCATATGGTCTTCTCCTGTCCCTAACTGGTGATGCTAATTTTCATTACCCAGATCAAGTGCTGTCCAATTTTTCCTGCTGTTTACTTAATACCTTTTCCCTATAAACAAGAGGCAACTTCTGTACAGACACTTGAAAATCATGTAAATATCCTGCTGTCCATCAACGTTTCTCCCTTAGATTTAAGATCCACTTTTGAGCCCTGGCCCATGCGTGGCTCAGTTGGTTGGGTGTTGTCCAGTGGAGGGAAGCCGGTTAGATTCCTGGTCAGGGCACACGCCTGGGATTGAGGGCACTATCCCCAGTTGGAGGTGGTGGGGAGGAGGTAGAGTAGCAGGAGACAATCTATTGATGTTTCACTCTTGCATCAATGTTCCTCTCTCTCCCTTTTCTTTCCACTGTCTCTAAAAATCAATAATAAAAAAAAAAAAAACTTTTAAAAAAGGTCCACTCTGAGTCTTGGCTAAACTGAATTACTATGATGGTGATAAAATTCTGACTTTCCAAATTTAGCATTTCCTCCATATATACCAGTTGGCTCTTGAGCCTTTAATTTTCCCATTTGTATGAATGTATACCAGGTATACTGGTTAATAGTGAGGATTTTGTAGTCAAAGAAAACATTGTGGGAAAACGATCATTGTCTCACTAATTAGAAAGGTATAGACAAGGAACCCGGAAGGCTGGTCAATCTTGAATCTTTGAAAGGTCAGACCCAACCGCTCCCTATCTAACTGAGACAATGGTAGCTGAAGCAATTTCCCCACCAAATAATCATGTAAATCCTTACTGATAAGATAATCTGCCTGTTACTGGAATTTCCTGGCTAACGGCAATGGGTGTATCCCAAACCAGAATAAAAGAGCTGGCAAGGCCAAAGCAAAGCGTAGTCCTCCCTTGGGCCTCGGCCTGGCCTCCAATTCCAAAATTAATGCTTTTCTATTCTCTCTTCATTTGTGTGTGGCTTTCTCCAGAACCCGAACCCTGAACAGGTACCCTGAACCACGTGGGACGTGAAGGGGGTTTCCACAAAACATAATTTCAAGAGAAACATCAAAAGTACTGTATTCATAGTAATGTCCATTGCTAGCTACACATTATTTTCTCAGGTAATTTGTGGATACCCTCCCAATAGAACTTTTCTTGTTTTGAGGCAAACCATTCAGAGACCAAATTTTCCACTTTTTCAGACGTTTTGAAGTGCTGCTCAGAAAGTGAATGTGCCATGGATTGGAACAAGTGGCAATCTGAAGGAGCAATGTCTGGTGAATAAGGTGAGTGGGTTAATACTTCTCAGTCAAGATCTTTTAACGTGTCATTAATGGGTTTTTAAGTGTGTGATGGTACATTAGCATGAAACATTACTTTGCCATGTCTTCTGGCACTTTCTTGTCATTTTACGATCAAAGCGTGGTTCAAACTGATTATTTGTTGTCGGTAGCAATCAGTATTAAAGGTTTCACCTGGCTTTAGAAGCTCATAATACATCACACCTTCCTGATCCCACCAAATACAGAGCATTGTCTTCTTTCTGAAGCGATTGGCCTTGCAGTAGATGTTGATGGTTGACCTGGATTAAGTCATGATTTTGTGCATGTGGGATTTTCAAAATAAACCTACTTTTTTATTGCCAGTCACAATTCGATGCAAAAAAAGACTTTCTTTCGTGTCGTTAAAGCAACATTTTACTGATGACTTTCAATTTTCCATTTGTCTTTTGATGTGGCACCCATTTTCCTTCCTTTAAAATCTTTCCCATTGCTTGCAAACAATCGGAAATTGTTTGCTGAGCAAAGTTTAATCTTTCTGCGAGTTGTTTTTGAGTTTGATGTGCAACTTCAACCAATAATGCTTGTAATTGTTGGTCTTCAAACTTTTTTGGTTGACCTGGACAGTCTTTGTCTTTCACATAGAAATTATCACTTTTAAAGTGCTTAAGCCAGTGTTCACAAGTATCTTGAGATGGAGCATGTTTGCCATAAGCTTCCAAAGTATATAACTTTCAGCAGCACTTTTCGTCAAAATAAATTAATTAAAACTTCCGGCAAACGTTTGTTTTGGCATGAAAGTCAACATTTTTGAGTGTAAAAATATCTATGATGGCACTGACTGGTTTGGCTCAGTGGATAGAGCATCAGCCTGCGGACTGAACCAGGTCCGATTCCAGTCAAGGGCACGTACTGTGTTGCGGCCACATCCCCAGTAGGGGGTGTGCAAGAGGCAGCTGACTGATGTTTCTCCCTCATGGATATTTCTAGCTCTCTATCCCTCTCCCTTCCTCTCTGTAAAAAATCAATAAAAATATTTTAAAAATATTTATGATGTTAACACCTTCAGAATATCTGACATACGAAGTTTTGAACCTTCCTGTCAATACAAAATAGCATACATATCAAATTGCATGTGTATAACATATGTGTAACTCCATCTATTGAAAAAAATCCGAGTAATTAACGGGCACACCTGGTAAGGCTACGTGAATTCCTATTTTTTTCCTAATGATATGTAGTAGTCCATTATAGCCTTCAATTACTTTGATACTCAGATTATCCCAGATTTGGCCAGTGGGAGCCTCTTCAAATGGCTCCCATCTCCTGGTGATAGGCCACCGTCAGTTTCACTGAGCACTTCCTTACTTTCTGGCATACCAAGATGTTCAAGGTTCCCAGCCTTGGAATCAGCCTTTTCTTCAAGGAGGCCTCCTGGTTCCTTTTAGTGGGAAGGTTTTAGAAACCAGGATTTGAGTGCTAGTTGTTACTGAAGTCCAGGTACACTGTACTTTGCTCAGTGTCATTTATAAAATACAAATGTGAGAGGTAATTCAAACAAAATCTAAATTTACAATTATTTGTCAGTAGGCCCATCTAATAGTTCTCAAAACTCTTTTCAATTTTATCTTACAGCTTCCATTTTTCTCTAACCTTCACATCATAAATTACCTTGATTTTCTAGACTAATGTATTATATAAAGCTTTTTTCCCTTTAAAGTGGTCATCAGTTTTGAAATGATCTGCATGTTTCATTTAAAATAAGTGCAAATCAGCACTGATAACCCAACCACATTAATTACAATACACCGTTCAGTATAATTAAAAATGATTTAACTAGTATATCTTATTAATTCTGTAAAACATAAACTATGAACTGTGAACATCAGGAAAGTAACGCTATCAATAATCAAATATGTGCTCTGAAAAATTGTTCATACAGAAAGAGTATAGAAAACTTGATGGTGTAGTCAAAATATATTTATAGAATGTTCAAAAAACTATCTTTAAGGAAGATATATATGACAAATAAAATCTTAGTATTTTGGCCTATTTAGGAAAAACATACTTTTAAAAATAATCCTACTTCATAAGTATTAAGTATTACAGCAAGTGGTACTAATTACAGAAATAGCTTGTTGTTCTGTCATCATTTGAGAATCAGTATATTCCCTGAGTGAATTTTCATTGTAAATAAAGACATATAAAATAGGGTATCAATTTTGTGGTACATATAAGATGATAGAACACTACTCCACACAAATGAGCTATCAAACCATGAAAAAAAAGGAAGCTTAATGCATATTAGTAAGTGGAAGAAGCCAATCTAAAAAGTCTATACATTTTGTCTGATCCCAACTACATCACATGGTGAAAAAGGCAAAACTATGAAGTCAGAAAAATAAAAAAAATCAGTGGTTTCTACGGTTTAGTGGGAGGGTACATAGGCTGAACACAGAGGATCTTTAGGACATTGTAACATGACACTCCAATAGTGAATGAAGGTCATTATACATTTGTCAAAACCCATAGAATGTACAACAGCAAGAGTCAACCCTAATGTAGACCAGACATCAATTGTAGCAAATGTACCACTGCTGTGGGGTATTGGTAGTGGGGAGACGGTGGTGCATGCGGGGTCAGCAGGTTCTTGGGAACTCTTTATACTTTCTGCTCAATTTTACTGTGAACATAAAACTACTCTAAAAGATAAAGTGTACTAATTAGAAAAAATACAAATAAAGTTTAGAAGTAAATGTTTCTATATTAAAGCAAAAAGTAATAAATATTACTTGAGAATTGGTTAATAAAACAGACTCCAACTTATAAAGGGATGCGTGCAAAAATTTGTTTTAAGAATCAGGTACTTTGGAACTTGGAACACACTTTAAACACAGTAATATAAATGTGGTTTCAATGCTGGCTCACAGAAAGCCCATTTAAACATCTCCCCCCGTAACTTTAAATGAGCTGCTGTGTATTTGCAGATTCCTGACTTCTTTCTTACTAATGAAGACATCAAGAATACCTGTCCTTCACATCAGATACCCATCACCCTTTCTCCTCCTGGTCCCCACTGCACTCTCTTAGCTGAAGCCCAGTGAGTTTTACCTTTCTTGGAACTCAGGACTTGGGGGGAAGGTAATTTTAGTTATCAATTAGTTGTCCACTTTAACGAATTATGAATGGTGGTCGGGCTTTGGAATATTCCTGGCATACAGAACAAATTTAATTACACTAAGCATATCACAGCTAAATGTACATGTGTGAACTTGACTGAAAACCTCAGCAACCTTTGTATTGAGAAAATGTATCCCAACAAGAATAACAGCTGCAGGAACCACAGCCACTTGCACTGATTAATCACTTGTATGTTAAATGCCATATATCTATCTCATTTAATCCTCACAGTAATACTATGAGATAGATAACATGACTGTCTCAGCTTCACAGAGGAGAAAATCAAGCCTCACAGCAGTTAAGTAGCTTCCCTTAAAGTCTCACGGTTAACACACAAGCAGAGAGTGAATGTCTACATAGACAGAATACAAAGTGAGCATATCTCTGTATTTCTTTGGAAACTTCAAACAACTGTTTTATAAGTGAACAGGTAGTATTTCTGAGTGCTTAGGAAAAAAGTCATTATTTCTCTAGGTTGAAAGCAACTAGAAGACTCACAATTTATTAGGGAGAGATATAAGACAATGGGGGAGCATAGATGGCCTAGGAAACAATACAGAAAAATAATTTTATTAAAAGACAGATCTATCAGTTCACAATTATCGTATCTTCCTATTCCCCTATCCCAGACTGATCTCCTGGTAAATTTAAGACCTGTGAAGTCTGGTGGGAAATGGTGATGCTTACTAATTCATACTGGGTCATTTTGAGCATATAAATTCACTTTGAATCTGAAAAGATGTATTTGAGCTTTTATAATATGCCAAGTATAGTACTTTGTAAACTTCAACAGTAGATTGAACTGAGAAAATAGAAATGAATTCATTCATTCATTAAAGATCTGAGTGTCTACTTTTTGTGCTGGGCACCTATGCTAAAGTGGCCTCTGCCCTCAAGGAGATTACCTCCTAGCAGGAGATTTTATACACACACACACACACACACACACCCATATATATAAATGTACAAGGAGATTACCACCTAGCAGGAGACTGTATATATAAATGTACAAGAAACATGGAAATGTGCTACAAAGGAGAGGTATGTGACCTAGTTAGGAGTATCAGGGCAGGTTCACAGAGGAAGCAATGCTTGAGATAATATTTGAAACATCAGTGGGAGTTAAGGAGGAGAAGGTAAAGGGAAGAGCCAGATAAGGCTGAGGAGCTCATGTAAAGGCCCTGAGGCAAAAGGAGCAAAGGGCAGCAGGACCTAGAAATAAGGCCTCTGTGGTAGAAGCCAAGAGAAGGGGAAGTGCAGTAAGAGATGAACTGACAAGTAGTAACACATGTCCATGCAGGACCTTGTCAGGCTATCTTAAAAATGTTTGTCTTTATTCTAAATGTAATAGGAAGCCATCAAAATATTGAAGCAGGGGAGAGGTCACAGTAATGTTTGTTTGGAAAGCTTCCCGAGGGAAGAGGACCAGAGGGACTCGGGGGGACAGTAATCCAGATGCAGGTGATGGCAGGCTGTACTAACTGGCATCAGAGACAAAGATGATGGATCTGAGACATGCTTATGAGGTAAAAATCAAACAAATTTATGCTTTTGGAGACGGGCATTTCAAGAACAACTCACAGGTTGCTTAACTGAGATAAATATAAATGCCATTTACTAAGACAGGGACAATGAAAAAGAAGCTGGTTTTGGATATACTGAAATAAGATGGCTTTGAGGGGTCCAAGAAATAGATGTCAACTCAGAATTGGGGCCTGGGCTGTAGGTATAATTTTATGAGACCTTGGTACACAAATGTAATTAAAGTCCTGAAGGTGGGGAGGGCCAGATTACAAAAGGGGTACAGAGACAAGGAAATGACAGCTAGGAAGAGAGAACCACCACATGGAAGTCATGATGACACCTGACAGACCTGTGACAGGTGTGAAACAGAGGGGCAAAAAAAGTGAGAGCAATACAGGGGAGAGATTAATTACACGAAGAGATATGAGAAGAAGCTGGGCTTGAAAAGGATGTTAAAAAAAATAAGGAAGACTTCATCTGGTAACGATTTGAGAAAAATAAAAAGTAATTTAGAAAGATCTCCAAGATGTATATTAAGTGGGGCGGGGTGGGGGAGTAAGGGGGGAAAGAAGATACAGAGCAGTGGACAGGAGTTTATTATAGGTATAAACTACAAAATCTATCTGCATGTATGCGCTGGCAATGTGAACTAACTGGAAAGATACACAAGAAAATACTAATAGGGATTTCCTCTAAGAAGGACCTGATGCTTTGGAGTAAAAGAAAACTGCTTTTACTGTGTACTCTTCTAGTCGCAATTGGCTTACTATGCGGAAAAAAAAAAAATGTGTATGGGTGTGGTTGTTTTTTTTAATTTTAAAAATCATAAGGGGAGAGAAAAAAAAGCCAGTGAGTTTTGTATGGCTGAAGCACTAAGACCACAGGAGGAAATCTAAACCATAAAGGATTTTATTTTTTTTATTTATTTTTTTAAATATATTTTATTGATTTTTTACAGAGCAGAAGGGAGAGGGATAGTAAGTCAGAAACATCGAAGAGAGAGAGACATCGATCAGCTGCCTCTTGCACGCCCCCTACTGGGGAAGTGCCTGCAGTCAAGGTACATGCCCTTACCGGAATCGAACTCGGGACCCTTCAGTCCGCAGTCCGAAGCTCTATCCACTGAGCCAAACCAGTCTTGGCTAAACCATAAAGGATTTTAAATAGGCAGTGTGAATTTGTATGATTTTCAAATTGTTATCCTCAATTCTAAAACTGGAGAATTCTACAAAGTTCTGAAATAACAAAGATTTAATAAGAGCTTTAGATTATCTTGACTAGAACTATTTATGCTTTCTTAAGTAACTTCCCTTCCCAATTGCAAACTTAAGCCATTTTCCCAAATATATTGTATATCTGTGTTACAGAATTTACCAGGCGACACACAGGAGTACTTGGAGATACAGGAAAAACCCATTTATTTCCAGATGTATTAGTACTGACTCAGGAGAACCTGTTTCCAAACTCTGAGCAAACCAATATGGAGGAAGCTTTCTCTTATGCCCTTTGCCTTCTTTGTCCCCCAAATATGGATCAGACTTCGGGACCTTTGCAAAATTTTCATGCACCAGGCCTCTAATATAGATATAAAATTTATGGCTTAGAGATACGCTGTTTCATATAAACTAGTTCCTAAATCTTTGCTTGTAAAATTGCATCTCTCCATTTCACTCAGCATCATTAAGTACTACACTACTTACTGATCATTATACTTATCTGTCCATTGTCACTTCAAACTCAAAAAGTCAAAATAAGCCTAGCCTTTTGAAAGACCCCAAATTCTAGTACCTGACTGCAAAAGTATAAGAGGGAAAAGTCATGCCCACACACTACCAGTGGGAAGAGAAAATAGTATGACTTTTTAAAGGCTCCTTAAACACATGTATTAAAAGCCATTTTGATTAAGTAAACGCACTTCCAAAAAGCTATCCTAAGAAAATATATAGAGATGTGGATAAAGATTTTTTTTCAAGGAGGTTCAAAGCAAAGTAACAATGAGACTCAAAATCCAACAAAATGGTAAGTTAAATCACCTCTGATTTTCAATGAACTATAGGGTTGCCACTGAAAATCAAGGTTTTGAAGATTATTTAATTACATGGGAAAATGCTGATGACAGTAAGATAAACAGATCATAAAACTGAATATATTATTCAAAGTGTGTAAAAACATGTTTGTGTATCATATTTTAAAGGTGAATACTTATATCTACAAAAAAAATCACAGTTGATTTTATTATGTACCAGAGGCCCGGTGCACAAAATTCATGCACGAGGGCACGGGGGGGGGGGGGGGGGGTGTCCCTCAGCCCAGCCTGCACCCTCTTCAATCTGGGATCCTTCTCACAATTAGTGGCTCCCAATTGCTTGCCTGCCTGCCTTCCTGATTGCCCCTAACTGCTTCTGCCTGCCAGCCCATTTGCCCCTAACTACCCTCCCCTGCAGGCCTGGTCAACTCTAACTGCTCTCCCCTGCAGGCCTCATCCCCTCCCTCCCAACTGCCTTTCCTTGCAAACCTGGTCCCTCCCAACTGCCATCTTGTGGTGGCCATCTTGTGGTGGCCATCTTGTGGTGGCCATCTTGTGTCCACATGGGCGCAGGATCTTTGACCACATGGGGGCAGCCCTCTTGTGTGTTGGAGTGATGGTCAATCTGCATATTACTCTTTTATTAGATAGGATAGAGGCCTGGTGCATGGGTGGGGGCCAGCTGGTTTGCCCTGAAGGGTGTCCCAGATCAGGGTGGGGGTTCCCTTACAGAGTGGGGGGGGGGGAGGCCTGAGCAAGGGGCCTGTGGTGGTTTTCAAGCTGGCCACGCTCCCCAGCAACCTAAGTAGAGGCCCTGGTATCTGGAATTTATTTATGTTCTACAACTGAAACTTTGTAGCCTGGAGTGGAGCCAAGCCTCCTGCTTGCTCTGTGGCTGCAACCACTTCTGTTGGGATTTATTTATCTTCTATAATTCAAACTTTGTAGCCTTAAGTGGAGGCCAAGGCAGACCAGGGCTGCAGAAAACTTGGCTTCCTCCATTGCCAGGGGCAACCCTAGTCTCCTGCTCTCTCCAGCTCCGTGACTGCTGACATTTTTGTTGGGATTTATTTATCTTCTATAATTGAAACTTTGTAGCCTGGAGGCCTGAGCCTGCCAGGTGTGGCTTCCTCCATCGCCAGGGAAACCCAAACCTCCTTCCTGCTCTCTCCGTGGCTGCAGCCATCTTGGCTGGGGTCAATTTGCATTCTCCCTCCTGATTGGCTTGTGGGCATGGCTTGTGGGTGCAGCAGATGTATGGTCAATTTGCATAGTACTCTATTATTAGATAGGATTTTTTGTTTTTGTGTCTTACCAGATACTCTACAGTTATTATACTTTTATATAAAATCTGTATAAATAAAAGCCAAGTGACTGGAATGCCAGAATTACTGGTTGCTTTAATGTGCATCGGGGCCCCAACCCCCCCACACACACCTAGATCAGGGACAGAGCCAGCTGGCCAAGTGCCTGTGGCCCCTCCCCTTAGCCAGCCTGTCCCCAATTGGGACAGGATGGCCAGACCTCACCCTTGCATGAATTCGTGCACCAGGCCTCTAGTCAGAAAATAAATGTTATTTTTTAAAATGGTACCGTCATTTAATGTTCCAGTGTTGCAGGCATAAAACCTAAGTTTTAAGTCTCTTTCCTCCCTAGACCCCTTATCCAGGCATTCAGCAAGTTTTTTAAAGCAATCTTTCTTATAACACCAGAATGAAGTACAAACTGTTGAAAAGTCAAGGAAATTCTTCAGAATCCTTGGGCAATTCTTCCTATCTTTGCTCCTGCCATTTTTCCTACCTCCTGGATCATTCCTGCCTCTTTGAACGTTCTTTATCTGAATTCATTAATAAGCAGAAGGGCCTCCTGGAAGCTAAAAGTAACCTATCTAAGTACTCGCTGTTTGGCCTTCTGCTGAGGTCACACTGAGGAAGGCCAACTAGAAGCAGAGTACAGCAGCTTGAGGTCAAGACAGAAAACATAAAATAAATAATAACAGTAAATATCTATTTACTGTTCAATGCCCCTCTAAGAAGAGGTAAAGGGCTCCGTCCCTAGTGCTATTTGATACTTTATATGAGGATTGAAATCTATTTTAAGAAGGAAAAAAAGGCCAGTGACTCTTTGAGACATAATTCTTCACTGTACTTCTTCAGAGAAAAGGAAATGTACTGAAGCCTCAGAAGGAACCTCTAAGAGACTACTAATGAAAATTCAAGACTTCCACTGTTCATTTTCATTTACTGCACAGTCTAACTCCTTTGATCAATCTAACAATATGACAGTAAGGAGAATAATTTTATGAAAATCCCAGAACCTTTTTTGTTAAGTGACTTTTAAACTATGATTATTTTGAATATTATAGCTGCTAAAAAGATATTTCCTTTGTCATCAAGAATAAACTGTTTTTCCGGTATTTTTAACCTATGATCCAACTGGAAGCTCTAGTGATTACCCATCTGACTCCTTTATATTACTCCTTGCACTGCACAGATTACATTTTATTCTAATCTTATTTAGATGTTACAGAATTTTTACATGTCCCAAAAAGCTACCATAATGCTTTCCACATAACACTTAATACATGTTTGCTGCATAAATGTTCAACATGATAAAAGACATCATGACAAAAGATTGATTCTGTATAAAAACTTTTTTCTTATCTATCCACCATTTTATTTAATGTACATCAGAAGTCAGGGACTATAGACTGTGGTAAGGATGAGAGTCAGGATAAATAAGATACCACCTAACTGAATTTATAAATATGAAACTAGTTAAATGCAATACAGTGCAATGTGTGCAGAACTAGAGATAGTTCTGCTTAACTGGGTATAACGGAAAGCTCTCTGCATGCCTGAATATAAGCCAATCCTCTATTTCTCCAATAAAGAGAAAAAATGTTTGTCCCAAGGCAATTTTGTTGTTGTTAATCCTCACCCAAGGATATTTTTCCATTGATATCTTTTAGAGAGAGTGGAAAGGTGGGGGGATGAGACAAAGAGAAATATCGATGTGAAAGAGACACAGACTGGTTGCCTCTCACATGCGCCTGACCAGGGCTGGGGATGGAGTTTGCAACAGGGGTTCCAGGTTTGAGGTACCAGGTTCCAGGTATATGCCCTTGACCATAATCAAACCCAGGCCCTTTAGCCTTCAGGAAGATGCAATATCCACTGAGCAACACTAGTCCAAGCCAATCTATTTTTAGGAATGCCAAAGAAGCAGATGAGGGCTAGTCTATATTTTATGACTACAGTAAAGCCTCTTAGTGTGTGGGTCATGATAAGCTCTAGGTTGTTCTAAAAAGAATGGGTGTGCCCCAGCATGTGACTGTCCTAATGCATAACCTGTATTGTGGCCAGGAAGCCAGTCAGGACAGGATGATTCCCTATGGGCAAAGGTGTCAGACACACTTTATCTCCCTATTTGGTTAATCTGTACACAGAACAAACACAAAAAACTGGGCTACACTCAGAGGAAGGAGGAGTGAAAACTGGTGAAAGAAATAGCAGTAACTTAAGATACGCAGATGACACCATCTTACTGGCAGCAAGCAGCAAGGATTTGAATTCTAATGAGAGCAAAAGATTAAAGTGCCAAAGCAGGACTACATTTGAACATCAAGAAGATAAAGAGCATGACTACAAAAGAAATAGACAATGATGATATCGAAATTGTTAAAGATTGTGCTTATCTTGGTTCAGTATCAATTCACATGGAGACTTAAAGAAAAAAAAATCAAGAGAAGAAGGAGACTCTGAAAGGCTATAGATATGTCGTTGGAGACCAAGATCATTCATACCCTCATAATACTCAATTACTAGTCAGGCGAGTGAAAGTTAGAAAGTGAAGGTGGACAGGAAAGGAATGAAATATGGTGTTGGAGGAGAGCTCCACAGACACCCTGGGCCACCACAGAGACAGGCCAGTGGGCCCTAGAGCAAATTAAGCCTGACACGTCACTGGAGGCAAGTATGACAAAACTGAAGGTATCCTACTTCAGGCACATCATGAAGAAGGCAGGGTTCTTTGGAATGGACAATAATGCTGGGAAAAATAGAGAGCAACAGGAAAAGAGAAAGACCAAATATGAGATGGAATGAGTATAAGAAGCCATAGGCATGAGTCCACAGGCGCTGAGGCAGGCTGCTGAAACCAGGATACTGTGGACATGACTCATTCACAGGATCGCCAGGAGTTGGAGCCCACTCAACAGCACGTAACACACACACACACACACACACACACACGCACACACACATACACACACAAACACACACACACACAAACACACACACACACACACAATCACTTACTAGTTTATCTACAAATATTTAAAACCACCCCCCAAAAATAATAAACTAACTTGCAAATAATGCCTCTATCCACTACTGTTTCACTAAAATTTTATTCAACTCCTTTTCAGCAGTCTTTATCACTACTAGAATCCTTTTTTACAGTACATTTCCTTCACTTTAAGTTACTCAGATGCAGTACTTTCTGATTAAGCAACTGAAAATTATCAGAAATTTTATCCTAGCCAAAAGAACTATCCATGCATTTTTAAGACAAATATTTTCATTCAATCTGAAAGCTATTCATTATCTGGTCAATGTTATTTATGTTCCTTTTAAAATGTTCTAATCAGCTCTGTTGAGGTATAATTTATTTAAAATAAAATTCACCATTTTTAAGTGAACAATTTGATGAATTTTGACAAATATATAGCCCTGTAACATCACCACAATCATCAGAGAGGACATTTCTACTATCTCCACAAAGGGTTCTCTTGTGTTCCTTTGCAGCTAACTTTTTTCTCCATCCCTACTACTATTCTTTCTGTCACTATAATTTCTCCTTTCCTATAATAATAATTTCTAGAACATCTAGCATACAGTATATAGAATTTTGTGACTGGGTTTGCTTCAGACTCATCCATTTTATAGCAGTAGTTCACTTTATTACACAGCTATATCACAATTTGTTTGTCTAGTCACCCAGTTAGGCATTGGTCTTCAGCTCTTGGCTATTAGGACAACTGCTATAAATATTCAAATATATTTTTGTGAAAATATGTTTTCATTTCTTATAAGTAAATGACTGTAAGTGATATTCCTGGGTGCAATAGTTTCCTAAGGCTGCCATAACAAAGTATCACAAACTGGGTGGCTTAAAACAACAACAAAAATTATTTTCTTACAGTTCTGAAGGCTGGAAGTATGAAATCAAGGTGTCAACAGGGCCATGCACTCTTGAAGTCTCTAGGAAAAAATCCGCTCCATGTCCTTTTCTTAGCTTCTCATACTGTCAACAATCCTTAGCAGTCCTTGGCTTATTGCTGCCTAACCCCAATCTGTTTCCATCAACACATGGTATTCTCCCTTTATGTACGTCTTCAAATGGCAATCCTCCACTTTCTGTCCCCTGTGTCTCCTCTTCTTCTAAGAACACAAGTCATATTCGATTAAGAACTCCCTACTCCATTATAACCCTATCTTATCCCATCTTCAAATAAGGTCCCATTCAAAGGTACTTGAGGGTTAGGACATAAACAGACCTTTTGGAGGGACACAATTCAACCCACAACACTGGATCATGTGGTAAGTGTATGTTTACAGTAACACACTGCTAAATTACTATTCACAGTGGATATTTTGCTTTCTCAACAACAATATATGACAGCCCAAATACTCCATATCCTCCCCAATAATTGTTTAGTATATCTAGTTTTGTTTTTTAATTTTAACCATTTTGTTCCATGTATGGTTGCAACATACTGTGATTTTAATTTGCATTTCCTTCATGACTGATTACATTAAGCATCATTAGAATTTATAGCTTTGTAGATGACATGTCTTAAAGCTTATGCCCATTTTGAACTGCTTTATTTTATCTCAATTAAGAGTAAAGAGTTCTTTATATGTTCAGGATACAAATCTTATATTAGATAAGGGTTTTGCATATATTTCCTCCTTGTCTGTAGCTTGACTTCATTTTCTAATACTGTATTTTGATCAAGTCCAATTTACCCTTTTTCCCCTTTATTTCATGCCCTTAAAAAATTGTTACTTAATCCAAGGTCATGAAAACTTTCTTATATGTTTTATTCTTGGAATTTTATTGCTTTATCTTCCACATTTATTGCTATGACATACTTTTAATTTTGTTAAATATGCTTTTATTGATTTTTAGAAAGAGGAAGTGGTATAGACACATCCATGAGAGAAATATCATCAGTCAGCTGACTCCTACACACCCGCTACTGGGGATGGAGCCTGCAATCCAGGCAATGTGCCCTGACAGTGAATCGAACCAGTGACCTCTTGGTTCCTGGGTCGATGCTCAACTACTGTACCACACCAGCCAGGCTAGTTAATTTTTATATATGATGTGAAGCAAAGGTCAAGGTTTGCTATTTTGCATGTAGATATTCATTTATTCTAGTACCATCTGTTAAAATCATTTCCCAACTGAATTACCTTGGCACATCTGCCAAAAATCAATTGACCATCTATATGTGGATCTACTTTGGGGCTCTCTTGTGCCACTGATCTATATGTCTATCCTTATGCCAATACGACACTACCTTGGTTACTGAGGCTTTACAGAGTATATATTATGGAATCAGGTAGTGCCAACACTCCAACTTTATTCTTTGTAAAAACAAAATAGAACGTTCAAGGTTGTGCTAGCTATAATTCAACCCCTCCATCTTGTCCATTTCAATTAAAAATTTGGTATATCAAATATACCATTCAAGAAAGTGAGGATGATGACTGTGCTGTTTAACGAATATTCCGATTGTACTGATATCACCTACCATACTGGAAGCTTACTTTAATAGAAACCTATATAGTTCAACGCACACAGAAAAAATACTGAACTCTAGACAGCTAACTACTGAAAAAAAAAAAAAGAAAAAAAAACCTATTATGAAGTTCATATTGCCTAATATTATGTGACCCTCCTCCTGTCCCATCCCCCATGGTAAGAATTCTGAGAACATATAGAGTAAGACTTGTATTAGTAATAAAATTATTTAAGAATTATTTATTTAGGAACACCATTTTAATTCTTGCATATTAAAAAAATTAGTAGTGGGAAGACCTATTGCAGTGGCCAAAAGAATACCTCCATAAAAGGATATTATATATAACCTGATGCCCAGTGCACGAAATTCATGCAAGGGAGGCAGGGGATGTCCTTCAGCCTAGCCTGCACCCTCGCCAATCTGGGACCCCTCGAGGGATGTCCGACTGCCTGTTAGGCACGATCCCAGTAGAATCGGGCCTAAACAGGCAGTTGGACATCCTTCTCACAATCCAGGACCGCTGGCTCCAAACTGCTCACCTGGCTGCCTCCCTTATTGCCCCTAACCACTTCTGCCTGCCAGCCTGATCAGCCCCTAACCACTACCCTCCCAGCCTGACTGATGTCTAACTGCTCCCCTGCCAGCCTGTTTGCCCCCAACTTCCCTCCTCTGCCAGCCTGGTCTCCCCCAACTGCCCTCCAGCGCCCTGACAGGGCTGAAAGGACTGAGGGACTCACTGGGTGCCACCATCTTGTGGCTCTGGGCGCCGCCATATTTGTAATATCATGATGGTCAATTTGCATATCCCCTCTTTATTAGATAGGATATGCATACAAATATACTATATACAAAAATTTTATGTATCCTACCTAATAGAGAAAATATGCAAAGGGTCGTTACGCTGTTACACGTAACAATGATCAGTAGGAGGGCAGGGCAGCAGGCAGTGGATAGCTCCAGGAGAGCAAGCCAGTGAGTTACGTGCAGTGGAGAGAGCTACAAGTGGTGGTGGGCAGGGCGGCCAGATGAGACAAGTGGTAGTTAGCTACTTGTGCACAGATTCGTGTGTAGGGCCACTAGTATTATTGTGTAGGGCCACTAGTATTATTATATAACCATCCCTATATAGCTATATCTCTTGTGTAGCTATATCTCAGTATCTATCCTTGCATCATACAAATCAGAAGACAACTGGTACCTAAGAAATTTTTTACTCGTAGGTTTCACATTTCACTTTTGAAACTTGTATTATTCTTAAAGAGAAAGGTTACAATTACTGAAACAAAACTGCCTTTTGCTATAATATACATAAATAAAAAATTATGAATGTTAATCCTAAAATACTTCAGTGATTTGAATAATTCATAATTACTTGTATTGCATTTATTATGTAGATTTTCCAAAGGGAATTTTGCTATTTATCTAAATAGAAGTTACCTACCTAGAATTATCCTATCTAATAAATGAGTAATATGCAAATTGACCATCACTCCAACACACAAGATGGCTGCCCCCATATGGTCAAAGATGACTGCCCCGTGTGGACACAAGATGGCCACCACAAGATGGCCAGCAGGGGAGGGCAGTTGGGAGGAACAGGGCCTGCAGGGGAGGGCAGTTAGGGGCAGACAGGTTGGCAGGGGAGCAGTAAGGCATAAATTAGGCTGGCAGGGGAGTGTTTAGGGGGTGATCAGACTGGCAGGCAGAAATGGTTAGGGGCAATCAGGAAGACAGGCAGGCGAGCAGTTGAGAGCCAGCAGTCTTGGATTGTGAGAAGGATGTCCACCTGCCCATTTAGGCCCAATCCTCCTTGGATCCCAGATGGAGAAGGTGCAGGGACCTATCCCTCCTCCCTCCCCATGCACGAATTTCGTGCACCAGGCCTCTAGTCTAAAATATTAGTCTATTACCTTTCCCCTTTATCTATCTTTCACAAATTACAAATCTCAAACCAATTCTTCCCTGAATATGTTAGTACATATCCTTTAAATACAATAACTTCATTGTCCTGGAAATATTCTGATGTTGTGTTTCAGTTTCAATTCTCACTTTTTCTATAACAGAGCCTTTTCACCTGTTGAAAGCCACATTTTGCCCTTCTCAACACCTCTTTTGAGACTTGAATAAAAATAGAAATGAGATATAATGCAATGAATATACTGAAATTTGAGTAGGGCATAAAATAATACTGTCATGTTCTAACTCCAGGATTTTTCAGATAGTGTTTGATAATTCTTACATTGCATCAAACACTTGCCCACAAATTTTATTAATTCTGAATCATAGTTGGGAAAGCACATTTTAAATTATTTTTTTCAATCTCATTTTCTTTGCATGTGAAGATACACTTAAAAACTTGCTTTTATTTTCAAAGACTATTGATTTTTCTTACTTATAAATATAAAAAATACTAGGTTAAAGAGATTTAGAGCATTAACAATAGAAAAAATCATACAAATTATGAAGTACCAAAATACAAAGAACACATTGAAAAACACTAAATGATTCACTCTTCATTATCTTATCCACACTATCTACACCATGAAGGTTCCGTTTGATAGGGGCCATTTTAATAAGTTAGCCAAATGATTTTTTGCAGTCTCTATATATTAAGTGATACACATTTTTATCAGATAGCACAAGCTGACTCTCCAGAGAAATGTCACCAATTAAAAATTAATGTTGAATATGTGGTATTTCATACAAATGCTACCAGATGAGTAAGACCATGTTCTACTTTTCTTTTTCTTCGAAATAATGTTCACTTTAGTTTCATAAGATATTACTTCAACATAAAGTTCGTTTTGTCGGAGACATCTCCCAAGGAAAGCTGGGCACAGAATCTGCTCCAAGTAGCACTAGAAGCTTCTGCCTCTTCAGAGGTTAAAACCTCACAAGTTTGGGTTTTCAGGTTTTGTTAATAGAATACTTCCCTAATACAATTTTCCCATTACAGAGAATAATTGTTGGATGATAAGAACAGGCCTCGTGTTACTTCAACACTGGCATTTGTGAGACTGGTAAACTTTGAGTACAGAAACAATCACATTTAAAGTCATCAGTCTGGACCAATTTAAATCGTGAAAGGACTTGCTTGGCATCTTTGTGTTATGTAACAGGATATTATGATATTAACTTAAGATATCTTTAAGTAGGCATGGTAAAATGTCAAGGGAACTATAAGAAAATAGAAATAGTGTAAATGAAAAGACCAGAGCTAATACACTCAATGGAAAAAAGTTCAGAGCTTTTCCTCCAAGACCAGGAACAAGATGACCACTCTCCCACTTTTAGTTAATATAGTATTGGAAGTCCTAGGAAAGGCAATTAGTCAAGATAAGGTAATAAAAGGCATCCAAATTAAAAAAAAAAAAAGCAAAACTGTATTTGCAGATAATATGATATATATACAACCTAACTACTCATTAATAAAACCTATATTTTTAAAGTATAATTAAGAATAATTTTTAAAAATCTTGGGGAGGAATAAAGGATTGGACAGAAATAGCCTCTATAATGACCAAATGACAAGATATTTTATAAATGTCTACCTATATATAAACAAATTCTTGTATTTATTAAAAAGTGAAATCTCAGAATTAAATGGTTTTCCATGTAAAAATCCCTGATAAGATCTTTTTGTTTAATGAGCCAAATAATTCTACTTCTGAATTTACTTGCCATTTTTAATTCATGGTTAACCATGTCCCCCATTTCAAACAAGAGGTTTGGCAGGCATGATGCAGTTAAATATCATCCTGAAAAGCAAAAAGCCAGATATTACAACTATAAAACTTGCCTACACTTTCAGTTAAAATCCTTTTGTTCTAAAGTTAATTTATAGACATATGCACACACATAATTTATAGACATATGCACACACAATATATATATGTGCACAGGTGGGGTCCCTCAGGGTGGCCCGTGGAGATCAGGTCCCAGCTCACGCCCCCAGCCTCGCAGCCCCACAGCCCTGCCTGGCACCCTGCTTTGGCCTGGCAACACCTCCTCACCTGCTCCACCATCCGGCCTGCGAAGTGATCAGTCAGGGCCAGTCCCATCCCCCCCCACCCCCCCCACGCTTGGCTACCTCAGCGCTTGGGAGCCAGGCAAAGGCCCCGCTCCACGCTGCTGGTCACTGTCTGCAGAGCAATCGGGCTCTGGCTTGCACCTTGGCCTGGCACCGTCCACTCACCTGCACCACCATCCCACCACACCACAGCCCACTCTTGTCAGGGCCCATTGGGGTCAGCAGCACCCCCACTGCTGCCCGCTGCCAGCACCCCACCGCTGATGCCCTCCCATGTTCTGTGCCACCCCATGGTGGTCAGCACATGTCATACGAACATCTACCGGTCAAACTCAGTATCAAATGCCTGAGGGAACAATTTGCATATTAGGCTTTTATTATATAGGACACACACACACACACACACACACACACACACACACACACACTAGTGGCACAGTGCACAAAATTCATGTATGGAGGAGGGGTTCCCTCAGGCCAGTGTGCACCCTCTTCAATCAGGGACCCCTTCAGGTATGTCTGACTGTTGGCAGTCGGACATCCCTCTCGCAATCTAGGAAAACTGGCTCCTAACTGCTCACTGGCCTGCCTGCCTGATCGCCCCTAACCCCTCTGCCTGCCTGCATGATCACCCCTAACCACCTCTGCCTGCCTGATCACACATAACCACCTCTGTCTGCCTGCCTGATCGCCCCTAAGTGCTCCCCTGCTGGCCTGATTGCTCCTAACTGCTTCTGCCTTACCCCACACCTGGGACTCAGGCTTCCCTTCCTCTGGCCAGCTATAGGCACCCAGCACCTGGGCCAGCTTCAATCAGGCCAGCTGCAGCCATAGGCAGCCACAAGCACCCAGGACAACAGGGCATGCTGCCTAACTCCAGGGCCGGAAATGGCCCCCGCCCCTCTATGTGCCTGCCTGGCCAAGTCCCACTATTCTGACTGCTGTGGCTTAAAAGAACTTTGCCAAATATGTTCTCCCCAGCCTCCTGGGGAGAGGGCGTGAGCTGAGAAACTGGAGATGCTGCAGCTCTGCTGAGGGTGGGCCTTCCTCAGCATCTCCAGAGGCCGGAGAGCCTGGCTGGTGGGCGCGGTGGTTGGAGGGCTCCCGGCTCCGATCCTGGCCCCGGCCCTGGTCCAGGCAATCAATCCATGCGTCTCTCTGACGTGGATGCTCCTCTCTGTTTCTCCCCCTTTTTTACACTCTCTCTAAACATCAAAGGAGAAAATGTCCTCCAGTGAGTACTCAGAGCCACAGAAGGACAGCAGCCCTGACGTCAGCGAGGAGGCAGGGAGCCCCAGAGTGTGCATGGTGCTTGGGGGAAGGGTGACCGTACTGGACTCACACACACTGCCACTGACAATGGCGTGAGTCATGGAGACGTACCCCTTGAAGGAGCAGAGAAATGCATCCGGAGCTGGGTGGTCCCACACCAATCCGGCATATGCCTGGGTTGCAGGCTCGATCCCCAGTGAGGGGGGGGGGGGGTGATGGTGGAGGAGGCATCCAATCAATGATTCTCATCATTGATGTTTCTACTCATTCCTCCCTCTTCCTCTCAAAAATCACTAAAATATGTATTTTAAAAAATAACATATTATTACACTGTGAAAATTATATTTATTTGTAAAGCAAACACTGGTAATAAAAACATTTACAGAAAGCAAACTTAGTTCACTGTCTTTATGTTATTAATGCAGGGTTTCTGGTCTATTTAGGAAGAGTATCTAGGTTAGTGAATATGTTTAGGAATTCAATGATACTGAACAAAGTGGTCTGGTTTCTGGACAAATGCCTAGAACCATCTTAAAGCCTACACTATACCTTTATTTGATATTTTTAACTGATAATACTTCCAATCTTAGTTCCAGAACCCACCAACATATGACTGACAAAACTACAAGAAATGGTTATGCTAGATTCTAAAACAATCTTTAACAATTTCTTAAATGACTGTCTTATCAATGGATCGAGAGATTTTGCTATTTTATGTTTATTAATAAAGACTATAATAATGAAAAAACAGTATAATGACATAATCAGAAAAACCTACCTTTGAAATTACATTTTAATTACTTACTATTCAAGCAAATCACCTAAGTAAACAAAAAAAGTAGAATCCCTTATTGCATTTTTTTAAAAGACTATGAGATCCCCTTTCTTTTTTATCATGTACAGCTTTTCCTTTATAAAACTGCTACATCAAATTGCCTTTATAAAAATAAATTACTCAATAATAGAATCTAATTGGTGGGCATATAGGGAGTCACTGTAAAATTTTTAGCTTTGGTATAGGTTTAAACATTTTCATAATAAAACACTGAGATAAAAGTAATTGCTATAACACTGACTTATATATATAGCAGCACATCACAACTGTCTTTACACCATCACCCTATATAATAAATTGCTAATATGCTAATTAGACTGAACAAGAGAGGACCGGACAACCTTCCGGAGGAAGCCAGGCTGAGAGGGCTGGCCAAGGCAGGCGGGGCTGCAAGGGCCGAGGGCCTGGCACGAGTTTCATACATCGGGCCTCTAGTTATAGACAAAATGTAAAGTGTGAAAAGAAATTGGGAAAAGTTCAAAGTATAATTTATAGTTTTACAATTCTATTTTATTGCAAAATTTACATAACTGGTTATTGCTTACTCATTCCATGATGATTAAAATATTTTATTAAATCCTTTTTGAAAGCTTCTCTGAATTTTATTTTGTACATGCTGAGTAAATAACAGGATGGTAGAATGTAAGGATGGAGTCTCACTTTTTCTTAATCAAGTTTTAACATAACCCATAATTCACTTTAAGAGTCAATCCTATATACACTGACAATCATTTTCTGAAAACAAATCAGTCAAAAGACTAATAATCTTGCCCAGCTGGTGTGGCTCAGTGGTTGAGCGTTGACGCAGGAACCAAGAGGTCAGTCACTAGTTCAATTCACGATCAGGGCACATGCCCAGGTTATGGGCTCAAGCCATTGGGGGTGGGGGGTGGGGTTATTGGGGAGGGGCCATGCAGGAGGCAGCTGATCGATGATGTTTCCTTTCTCAACAATGTTTCTATCTCTCTATCCCTCTCCCTTCCTCTTTCTCTAAAAATCAATAAAAGATTTAAAAAGAAAAAATAAAAGACTAATTTTAGAAGACAAATATTTTTTTAAATAATCCTTTGATGACTCACTGCTAATCAACTTTCGGCTCAAAATGGAGAACTGAACATATATGTTTATTTCCTCCTCCTTCATGACTGCTTACAATGTTAGAGGGAGAGATAGGATAGGGCATGACTAATCAGATATATGATAACCATGAGTGCACAGAGGGATTACAAACATGAGAAATATCATAAATCACAAGTTTTTTAATTGATCTATCAATGCTGACAGTAAAGGGTAGGGAAGAATAAAAGGGGTCTACTGAAATTAAGGATGATGACAATAGTAATAACAATAGCTAACATTTACTGAGCATTAACTTAAGTGGTGGACACTATTGTAAGTTTGTTCTACATATCCGTTCACTTAATTCTCACACTAAAATCATAAAGTAAATACTACTACTACCCTCTGTATAAAAGAAACTGAGGCGCAAAGAATTTAATAGAACTAAAATCACATCTAGTAAGTGATACCAAGATAGATCAGATGTCCCTGATTTTTATGCCCAGAAATAACCAGAGTATGTGAGAGTATGTGAGAGTAGAGTTACTTAAAGAACATAACTATGGCTGAGTCACATAATGAAAGAGGTACCACACACTGACTACACTGGCCAAAGTCTCGGTCTTCCTTCTAATGCTACACAGCAATTCATGATTCAAGTAGCAGATTCCTTATCCTATCTAATAAAAGAGTAATATGCAAATTGACCATACCTCCAATCAAGCCATGCCCATCTGCCAATCAGGAGCAAATTATGCAAATAAACCCCAACCAAGATGGCTGTCGCCACTGAGAGCAGGAGGGAGACTTGGGTTTCCCCAACAAGGGAAGAAGTCAAGCTTTCAGCCTGCCGTTGCCGGCCTAGGCCTCCACTCAATGCTACAAAATTTCAATTATAAATAATCCGAACAGAAATGGCAACAGCCATGGAGCTAGAGAGAGCAGAGGCTAGGGCAATGGAGGAATCCAAGCTTCTGCAGCATTGGTCGGCCTAGGCCTCCACTCTAGGCTGCAAAGTTTCAAACAGAAATGGCTGTCGCCAAGGAGCGAGCAGAAGGCTTGGCTCCGCTCCAGACAACAAAGTTTCAATTATAGGATATAAATTAATCCCAGATCCCGGGGCATCCACTTGGGTCACTGGAGGGTGTGGCCGGCTTGCAAACCACCACAGGCCCCTCGCCCAGGCCACACCACTCCCTAAGGGAACCCCCACCCTGACCTGGGACACCCTTAAGGGCAAACCAGTCGGCCCCCACCCATGCACCAGGCCTCTATCCTATCTAATAAAAGAGTAATATGCAGATTGACCATCACTCCAACACACAAGAGGGCTGCCCCCATGTGGTCAAAGATCCTGTGCCCATGTGGACACAAGATGGCCACCACAAAATGGCCAGCAGGGGACGGAACCTTGGGAGGTTCCAGGCCTGCAAGGGAGGGCAGCTGTGGGCAACCAGGTCAGCAGGGGAGGGCAGTTGGGGGTGATCAAGCCTGCAGGGGAGGGCAGTTAGAGGTGACCAGGCTGGCAGAGGAGGGAAGTTGGGGGCAAACAGGCTGGCAGGGGAGCAGCTGGACATCAGGCTGGCAGGGTAGTGGTTAGGGGGTGATCAGGCTTGAAGGCAGAAGTGGTTAGGGGCAATCATGGAGGCAGCCAGGTGAGCAGTTTGGAGCCAGCAGTCCTGGATTGTGAGAAGGATGTCCAACTGCCCATTTAGGCCCGATCCTACCAAGAGGTCCCAGATTGAAGAGAGTGCAGGCTGGGTTGAGGGAGATCCCTAACAAATTTTATGCACTGGCCCTCTAGTCACCAAGGCCTTAAGTTAATTTATTTGCTACAAATACCATTGAAAATGGAGATTTTGTGGCTATATTGTTTGAGAAATCAGAAGACAGAGGACTTACAATTTACTCTTAGCATTAAGATAAAAGTATCTGTATCTAACTCAACTTTAACAACTTAATGACTTAACACAACTCATTCTTTCCCTGATCAGTATATAGGTGATTCTTATTTATTCATGGATTTTGTATTTGTGAATTCACCTATTCCCTAAAACATATTTGTAAACTTCAAATCAATACTAACAGCCCTTTTGTAGTCATTCGAGAAAAATGCCAAGTGGCAAAAAACTGAGTCCCAGCTGAGGTAGAACAAGACAACTATGCCTTCTAGTTTCAGCTCTCACACTGTAAACAAGCAAACTTTTCAAGGTCTATTTAGTACCACATTTTTTGCATATGTATATATTTTTTTATTTACTGTTTGAAATGGCTCCCAGGCATAGTGCTGAAGTGCTTCTAGTGTCCATAAGTGCAAAAATACTCTATGTGCTGCCTTATGAGAAAATGTGTTAGATAAGCTTTGTTGAGGCATGAGCTGCAGTGCCATTGGCCACAGGTTCAATGTTAATGAATTAACAATGTATATTAAAGGTGTTTTTTTAAACAGAAATACAAACAAGGTTATGAAGTGATTTGTTGAGGAAATATAACCAAAGGCTCACAGGAACATAAGCCTGTATTTTTATTTCCCTTAAGTGCAATCACTAATTCAGTGTCTATGGCAGCATTTCAGAACATAAACACTGCAAAATAATGAGAAATGACTGAATTTCTTTTTCCAATCATCTTGATAAATCTTCCTGAAATGGGTAGTTAGAAAAATTAATCTTATTTTCAAGACAGTCTCACTGAAAAGGTTAAATATCCTATCAGATAACTTAAACATTCACACACAAAAAAGGTAGGCCAGCCCTAGCTGGTTTGGCTCAGTGGATAGAGCGTCAGCCTGTGAACTGAAGGGTCCTGGGCTCAATTTCAGTCAAGGACACATGCCCAGGGCTGCAGGCTCTATCCCAGTTATGGGCATTCAAAAGGCAGCCAATCAATGATTCTCTCTCATCACTGATGTCTCTCTCCCTTTCTCCCTCTCTCTCTGCCCTCTCCCTCTCCCTCTCTGAAATATATTTTTTTAAAAGGTGGTCCAGCTCTGGCCTGGTGGCTCAGTTGGTTGGAGCTTCGTCCCATACACCAAAAGATTATGGGTTCGATTTCAAGTCAGGGCACATACCTAAGTTATGGGCTCTCCCCATGGTCGGGGAGCATATGGGAGGTCGGGGAGCATATGGGAGGCCACCAATCGATGTTTATTTGTTTCTTTCTCCCTCCTCCCCTGAAAAAATATCAATAAACATATCCTTGGGTAAGGATTAAAAAAAAAAACACACAAGGTAGTCTAAGAATCCTAGACTTATTATAGTATATTGACTATAACAAACATTAGCCAGAGGATATCAAAATGCATTCTCACTTAAGTTCAAATAATATTGTTAATAACCTCTTCTTACTGCTGAACTTCATTTTACAATTTCCAAAATAACACACAAATTACTATTTTATATATTCACACAAGCTGTGAGCGAGGCAGGGCAGGTTTTACTCTTAACAAAACAACTGATCAAAAAAGAAAATTAGTGGTTTCATGGATTAGTAAGTTCATGGATTCTCAAGACTGTTACTCCAAACCTGCAAGTGCATTACCAATAGAAATCATTTAAGTTATAACATGAAACCCAAAAGCGTTTCCCAACCTACTATGGTCTTTGAAAAAGATGAAATATAAACTAATAGAAATAGAACATTAGTCTACAAAAATATTAAGCAATCCATTGGTTCAAATACTATTAGATTAACTTGTTTTCATAACCACAGGTTCAGCTCATCTAAAAGAAAAAGTGTAACTGCAAGGGGGAAAGGATTTAAAATTATTTAAATAATTGTTTTTTAAAACTTTGGATAAGGACAGAAAAAATATTTTTAAAAAATTTTTAAATAACTGTTTACACTCAATATCATTTTGAATTAGTTTCAGTTGTACAGAAAAATATAACTCAAATGAATAGATAATTTCAACAGGGAAAACACTCCATTTGGATTAATTTCTTGTTTGCACAAATAAAAACATCAAGATTTTAACTCATTTTTTTTAGTTGCAACTATGTTATATATATGCATGTCCATAAAAATAGGTATAGTGCTGTAGCAATTATCTACTCCATATTTCTGTATCAGTTAAACCACTTTTCCTCAAATAATTATTGAAAAAGTATGCGATAACCCTTTCATTAGTTTCAGATATATATACATTAAAATATGAAAACATTTTCAAATAAAATATTGTGAAACTGATAAAATTCCCTTTCTTTTCCATCTTCACTAAGTCTAAAAAAGAAAATAAATTTTGCTAATTCTCATCCAAGGATATTTTTTTCCATTGATTTTTTTTTTCTTTTTAGAGAGAGTTGAAGGGATGTAGAAAGAGGGAGAGAAAGAGAGATAGAGAAACACTGATGTGAGCAAGACACATCGATTGGTTACGAGCCCTGACAGGGTCTGGGAATAGAACCTGCAACCCAGGTCCGTGCCCTTGACTGAGAATCTAACCACTGAGCTACACTGGCCAGGGCTAAATATAAAAATTTAGTGAAAACTTTACCCAGTTAGTTACAACCATAAAATAAATAAAATCTAGATTTCTTTACACTCACATCAAGGAAGCTCTACATATATTAGGATAAAAGTACTCTGCTTCTTATGACCACCAAATTCTTCTTTCTTATGCATTACACATGAAACCCACTTTTAATTATTCACCTTCTTTCTCTTAGCTTTATATAAAAACTAGTTTGAACATTTCCTCTGACTCTATTTAATCTTAGGTACCAGAAACAATGAAGAGTTTAGTAGATAACTAACATCTGCTCAGCATATGGGAAGGTGGTAGAGGCAGCCAAGGAATGTTGAAGACAGCCTGCAAATATCAGAAACTAGAAGAGGCAAGGAAAGATTCTCCCCTACAGGTTTCAGGAGCATAGCCCTGCCCACACCTTGCTTTTGAGAACTTGTAGCCCCCAGGACTGTGAGAAGATCAATTTATATTCAAAGCCACACAGTTTTGTAGTAGTTTGTTATGCAGCCTAAAGAAACGAATCCTCTCTAATAAAAGAGTAATATGCAAATTAACCATATCTTCACTACACCCACAAGCCATGCATCACCAGCCAATCAGGAGCGGGGGCGTGGCCGAGGCAGCCAGCGAGTGCGGAGGCGGGGGGTGGGGGCCCGGGGCCTGGCATTCACCGGCAGCCAGGACAAAGGCAGCTGGCGAGCACGCGAGGCGCAGTCGCCTCGGTCCCGCTTCCCCAGCGAGCGCAGAACCCCGGGGCCGGGTGGTCACCAGGGTCAGGGCTACGGCCAGGGCCGAGGTGGCTGGGGCAGAGCCAGCCATCGGCCCCTTTGAGGGGGCAAGTTGGACTGAGGGATCACCCACCCACAGTGCAGAAATTTCATGCACCGGGCTCCTAGTCATTTATATTGTGCGTACGCACACCACACCTATAGATATATAGTACACAGGTTATGTCTTCTATAGTCAAATACATATGTTCATGTAGATGAAAATATTAACCACTTGTATAGATACAGGTGCTTATGTGTGTGTTTATATATTTCTGCATGTATGTACATCACTATAATACATTCCTCCAAGAGGGGTTGAATCTTTAAATATAGTGTTCTTTAGATTTTACTGGCGTTAAGTGCTAACGATCTTTTCCAATAACATTCATTTTAGAAGAGGTGGCCAATAAAGCACTAAGAGTAAGTCAATTAAAGTCTAACCGGCATGAATGAAGAGAAAGCACAGTCACCATGGCAGTCTCATTATGTGGAGCTTGGTAAAAATCAAAATAAGGAAATTACCTAGGTTGATATTCCAGCCAAGAAAGAGAAAATCAGGAAGTAAAGATGCTGTTGAAAGAAAATGGAGGAAAAGTAAACCAAGCTCAGGTGGATTCGAAAGGTGATGGTTGACCACATGAAGGACAAGTCTGTTAACACAGAAAACCTCTAGAGGCAGGCCTCGTCCCTCAGGTCAACTGCTCTATCTCCTGGCTATCAAAGCCCCCTTTTTACTTGGCAACTGAAAGACAAAACAAGCTAAAGGAATACTCTAAGCATTATTTACGTTAAAAGATTTAAAACCTCTTATTTAACACTAGAGGTTCAGTGCACGAAATTTGTTACGGGAAGGGGGTCCCCTCAGCTCACCCTACACTCTCTCCAATCTGGGATCCCTCAGGACCTCTGGCTCCTAACCGCTCATCTGCCTGCCCTCCTGATCCCCCTAACTGCTCTCCCCTGCCTGCCTGATCACCTCTAACCTCCTCTGCCTTGGCCCTGCCAACATGGCTTTCTCGGGAAGGACATCCGGAAGATTAACCCAGAAGATGTTCAGTCTAATTAGCATATTACCCTTAGTATACACTAGAGGCCTGGTGCACGAAATTCATGCACGGGGGGAGGGGGCGCGTGGAGGAAGTGCCTCAGCCCAGCCTGCACCCTCTCTAATCTGGACCCCTTAAGAGATGTCCGACTGCCCGTTTAAGCCAGATCCCACCAGGATCAGGCCTAAACGGGCAGTCGGACATCCCTCTCACAATCCAGGTCTGCTGGCTTCAAACTGCTCGTCTGCCTGCCAGCCAGATCACCCCCTTGCCACCCAGATTGATGCCTAACTGCTCCCCTGCTGGCCCAATTGCCCCTAACTGCCCTCCTTTACAGGCCTGGTTGCCCCCAACTATCCTCCCCTGCTGACTCAGGTAACCCTTAACTGCCCTCCCTTGCCAGCCTGGTCCCTCCAACTGCCCTCCCTAGCGACCCATGATACCAAGCCTTCCCCCCACTCTCCTGATTGCTAGGGTAACTAAGGACACCACGCCTTCCAGCCCATATCCTGTTCTGCTCTGGGGCAATCCAATCCAGGACACCAAGCCTCCCAGCCCATCTCCTGCTCTATACTGGGGTGACCCAGGACTCCACGCCTTCCAGCCCATCTCCCGCTCTGCTCTGGGGCAATCCAGGACACCAAGCCTTCCCACCCATTTCCCGCTCTGCTCTCCCATCAGGCTTGGCATCCTGGGTCGCTGGGGTGACACAGAATGCCAAGCCTTTCCCCCATTTCTGCAGGCTTCATGGCTCCAGCCAGTGCCGCCATTTTAGCCCATCAATTTGCATATTCCCTCCTTAATGGCTGTAGGCGCGACCATTTTTATCAGGAAGTGATGGTTAATTTGCATGTTACACTTTTACTAGATAGGATGCCACTTTGTCCTAAAAATGCAGGTTGTTCCCAGGTTTTCCTATTATGGAAGATGAACCCACAGTAGTTCTGACCAGGGCTTATGTGCTTGTGCTCTATCTCAGCAGATGTGATTCCTAGAAGAACACTCTTTGATGTGCCTTGAACATTTCTATTGAATTTGCTAAATCCTCCTCCAAAAATGTTGAACCACTTTAAACTCCCACCAGCAACCATGCATGTGTCTTCCATCCCACTTTGATGCCAATATCACTGATTTCTCCCTAGAAGCTTCCCTCCCGTCAGCTGGGACTGCTTGGTACTTGAGCCAACCTCACGTTCAGCTGGGGAACAGTGAGGCTGGCTCACTGATGTCCTGAAACAGAATTATGGAGGAGGAAGTTACTTTTCCTCTACCTTTCTGAGTTCTTAGTGGGGGCCCTTGTGAGGAAAGAGAGATCACCAAGAGAAAAACAAAAGTTCATTAACATGTGTACCTTGTGTATATGTGGGAGATCCCAGGGAAAAATGAGTAACTCCCCAAGGTGACTTAGAATGCAGATTTAAATACCTTCTTCCTAGGGAGAGGGGACAGGAGAGTAAATGATTTTTAGGAAAGATGAATGGGGGTGAGGGTGGGGTGAGGATGGGCTACAAAGGGTCAATGGGTGGAGAAGGGGGCAACTGTAATACTTTCAACAAAGATAGATTCTTTAAAACTGTCTTTCCTTGGAGAAAAGTGAACAGAACTGTTGCACTCATGGTCCAGTCTGAGGAGAAAAACTGGCATAAAATAGGGAGAGATTTATACTTAGTTCCCACCCCTATGTCCCCAACTCAGTCTCTGGAGTCGCAACCTCAGATGTACCCACCTCCAAGCTCTCATTTCTGAGCCCCTCTCACTGCCCCTGCTCTTACTTGTGCCAGAGGCTTCTCTTGGGCCAAAGCCTTTACTTGCACACTACTTCAGTCCCTGGAGGGTCCTGGCCTCTCCTGCTTTAGTCTGAGCTTCCAGCCCTCTACTTCTCTGAGACTGCCCGAGCCCTGTCCCTTCAGGCTCTACCCTTCTCTCCTCTCTGAGAGAAGAGTTCCACCCTCAGTTCCAGACCCTCCAGTTCTCCAGGTTCCATTCCTGGCCCAGCTGTGTATCCCACCCCCAGCTCTCTCTTTTAAATCAGATCCAGGCACTCCTTACTCTATCTCTATGTTCTTGTCTGAGATACAGTTCTCAGATGGGATCCAAATGGCCAGTCCCAAACCCACTTCTCTGAACCGTTCCAGCAACTCCAGGCTCCAGCCTATAACCTAGAGATTTCTTTCTCTCTGGACTCTTGGTTCTTCCTACCTTCCATACGTTCTTTTTCTTTTTTTCTTTGTCTGTGTGTGTGTGTGTGTGTGTGTGTGTCAGTCTTTCATAGCAGTTTTAGGGTGTGTGTGTGTTTTTAAATTTATCAAGTATTTCTCTCTCAAATTTAGATAAAATGTGAATACAATCAAGTAAATAACAGTAGTAATGACACACTGATAGGGCAACAGTTGTTAAAACACTACAAAAATGAATGAAGTTTGTGGTCTACTGATGCTATGTAAAAAGCATCAATTTTGGAGTCAAAAGACTTGAGAGTTGGAATTCCACCTTCACTGACTAGGCAGGTAATTTTGTTATGTTACCTCACCTCTACTGTAAAGTGGGGCTAACATGGGCAGGCTCAAGGGGTGTTGTAAGAATTAAGAGAAAGTATTAAGAAAATAAGTATGCCTGTAACACAGTTGATGCTCAATAAATGTGGGTTTTTTTTTTTTGATAGCTCTGACTGCAACTTCACCACTTTATTATAAAGACAAAAGGGTATAAAGATGGTAAAGGTTGTATGTCTTTTCCAGGTTTGTGCAGCAGATTTAGAATTAAAACTTTATTCTCCTAACACTGAATTCCCATTCATTTCAAAGACTTTAAAAAAATCTTCAGTGGTAATTACTCCAGTCTCATTCTTTTAGCTCTAATATGCTCCATGTACTATACATACAGCATTCTCAGCAGGATGAGAAGGGGACCCAATTTCTAGTTTGGGCTCTTCCAATAGAGTCAGTTATGAATTACTGAGCTAGTAACTTAACCTTTTTGAGTCTCATCTCCACTATGGGACAAAGACCAACCGATCCTTTATTTACTACAGTTGTTCCGGGCATCTTTGCATCCCAATTTTTTGTTACCATTCAGTGTGATGGAATTTGTTGCATTTACTTTTTTAAATGTCTATTATTTTTTGAGGACTCCCTAAGCCTATTAGCTTGTTTTTTTAACCTATTCTTATCTGTTGAAATCATAAGTTCAAAGTAAAAAATAGTTTTGCCTTTATCATTTAATGGAAATTATTCATTTTCCCAAGAATGCTGACACTGTCTTTTTAACACTACCATTAGTTTTTTTTTTCTCAAGAATATTACTTTATCATTTCACCACCTGATTTCCTGAAAACAAAAATCCCTTATTTTTGCTCACCTTTGTTGTAAATATCCATCAAGTACTATCTATCCCTGCTTTGTCTCAATAAATACTGCAGTTATTGATAAATGTTCTAGTTTATTAAAACAAACAACAACAACAACAAAAAAAAACCAACTGGGAGTGACCAATTTAATTTGGAAAGAACACATATAAGCTACATAAGAAAGTAAAGCTGAATAAAAATCTGCATTTTTAAAATGGCCTATTGTGCCTATACACTGAATGGCCAGATTATTATGATATCTGAACACATAATAATCTGGCCACTTAGTGTGTGTGTGTATATATATTAGAGGTCCAGTGCATGAATTCGTGCATAGATGGGGTCCAGCCAGCCTGGCCAGGGGGAGGGGACATGAGTGGTTGGCCAACCTGCCTGCTAGTCAAACTCCTGATAGAGGGGTCAATTTACATACTAGCCTTTTATTATATAGGAAGATATACACTGAGTGGCCAGATTATTATGTGTTTAGAGATCATAATAAACTGGCCACTCAGTGTATACAGGAGTGGGTTAATATTTGGGTCATAAACACCTTATTTTAATTTTCAAATATCCTTTTGCATGGCCTGACTTTTAAACTAAACTGACAATATACACAAATTCTATCCTTATTTCTCTCTCTTGATACTAAAATAAATATTTAGAAGTGTCAAACCCCTTCCATTTAAAAAAGAGTGGAACTTTTTAATCTAAAAAGAATCTGTTTACTTCATTTTCCTCTGCAGCTATAGGCCTCAGTCCCTCCCCTGCTCAACTTGACCAAACTAAGTTAAGTTGCTTCATGGGACATCTCCAATTCTTCCCTCCCCTCTCACATTTCCCCTCAGAACTCCTACTTGTTTTCACCTGCACTCCTCTTCAAAAACAATTTTGTTAGTCACCTCCAAGAGATCAACTCCACTAACCACTATTGAATCTTCAACTTGCATGACTATGCTGAACCCATGAAACACTACCTTCCTTAGGTTTTCTTGACATAGATCCTTCTTGTTTTTTCCCCACCTCTCACTCAGTACTTCCATCTTATTTACTGACATGGACTCCTCAAATCAACCTTTAAAAGATGACTTTTAGAGCTTTTATTTCTCTTTTTACATTCTGAGTCTATATTCATCTACACAAACTTTAACCATACCTACTGTCATCTATGAATCTAAAATTCTCAAATACGTTTCCAGCCCAGCCTACTTCTCTGATCTAAACTAACAACATTCTATTTACACTAAATATCCCTCATATAACTCAAACTCAATTCATTCAGAAATAAAGTCAGATTCTTTCTCCTAACTCACCCCCACCACAACCACAACCAGTGAAAACAAAAATGAAAACAAAACCTCCATTCCCATTTTGCTCTTTATCCAGGATTTCCTATCCCAGAGTATGGCACCACATCCACTTGATTGCTCATGTCATAGACAGGGGCCATTCCTAACATCCCATCTCCTTCACATCCACATAGTTTCAATCACTACATTCTGTCCATCTTCTGGCATATCTCTTAGATGCATCCATTTCTTTCCATCCCCTAGCCACATAACCTCCTTCCTGGACTACGAGAAGCGTGCTGATGGATCGACCAGCATCCCGTCTTGTTCTCCCTTCTGCAATAGATTACATTTTCCAAAAATGACTACATTAATACTTGTGGCCCAAATGCTTTTCCAGAACCTTGCCATTCCCCATTAAGAGGCATGGTCTCTTTCTCCTTTCTTGAATTTGGGTGGGACTCTAAGACTACCTTCATGAGCAGAATGTAGCAGAAGTGATGCTGTATGACTTCTACGGCTATGTCAGAAAATGCAATGCAGCTTCCTCCTGATCCCCTCCTCCCTCCTCCCTCCTCCTTCCTCCTCCCGTCCCCTCCTTTACCCCCACCCCCTTTCTCTCTCTCTCTCAGAATGTTTTGCCCTTGAAGTCCAGCTAACATGTTTGTTGTTTTTTGTTTATTAATGGTCACCTGAAGATATTTTCCCCATTGATTCTTAGAGAGAACGGAAAGGAGGGGAATGGGGAGTGAAACAGTGATGTGAGAGGGACACATTGATCTACTGCCTTCTGCATGAGCCCCAACCAGGGTGGGGGGTCAAATCTGCACCCCAGACACATGCCCTTGACCAAAAATTGAAGCTGCAGGCCTTCAGTGTGCCTGCTGATGCTCTAACCTCAGGCCAGATGGAGAAGCCATGTTCCTGCTCCCTCTTCTCTCTCTCTTCTCACTGCTTATTCTGGAGGCAGTGAGCTGCCATGTTATAAGAACATTTAATAGCCTATTGAGAGGCCTTATACTGTAAGGAACTAAGGCCTCCTGCCAACAGCCTGTGAGGAATTGAGATCTCCTGCCAAGAGTTATGTGACTGAGCCATTTTAAAAATGGATTCTCCAATCTAATCAAGTCTGCAGATTACTATAGCCGCTGATACCTTCACTGCAACTTCATGGACCATCTTGAACCAGAAACACTCAGCTAATGCTCTCTCAAACTTTGATTCATAGAAAATATGAAATAATAATATTTGTTATTTTAGCCACTACCTTGAGGGGTAGTTTATTACCAATAGATAATTAACACAATCTCTATGGCACCATAATATTTAGAATCTTTCCTTAAAACTTACTACATTTGCAATTTTTAAAAATTAATGTATATGTACTCCTGACTAAAAAAGAAGGAGTATATACGCAGAAAATAAGCCTGATTTATTCACTGTTACATTATGGACACTGAAAAATGTCTAACATGTAGAAGGGACTTCAGAAATATGCTGTATAAGAAATGTTAATATTTATCAATATACCTAAATTCGTGACTACATACGTGCTATAACAATAAAACTTTAGTTTAAAGTATGATGCCATCAAATGGCTTACCATCTTAATTCAGAAAGTAAATATTATTTACAAATATGTATTTGTATGTATATGTGTGTGTGTGTGTGTGTGTATGTGTGTGTTTATGAAACCATTAGTATACAGAAAAGTATAATGCACTTATTTTACTAGTCAGATCTTCCAAACTGGCTTCAGCTATAACAAAAAGATTACTTTGTGCCATTAAATGTTAAGCCTCTGTGTTTATCATTCAGGTTAATGACTGAAAATCAATCTTAAACACACAAATATGAATTGATGAGAGCGCATGTACATGTGCACCTGTCTGTATGTAGACACTCACACACATCCTTTGACCATGTTTGTTTTTGAAGAGCTAATAAAGTACCTAAAATATACAGGAAACTACCTAGGAAATAATATAAATCCTAAGACAATTCTGATTCAAAGGACAATTTGACTGGCAAACACTTTTGACTCTCCATCAACTGAGTAAGAAAAAATATTTGCCTGAATTATGTTTGAAAATTTACTAATTACAATATTATATGTAATGGGTCTCTTAAGACTAATCTAATCAGTGTAGTATTGCTACACTAGAAAGGAATAGATAATACTATTCCAAAATGTCATTGTTAGCAAAGGGTAAAACAAATTAGTAGCTAGTGATCGATCGCATTGATTTCTCTCAAAAGAAGGTAGTAATTAATTTCCCCCTACCATGCAGCAACCGAGTCCTCCAACTTGCATTAGAAAAAATAGCACCACCCTTCCACATGATAGTTAAGAAAACATTAAAGTGACAGGAAAAAATGATGCATTCTATAGAGTTCACTTTGCCTAATAAACCTCAGCCAGAGAAGTTTAAAACAAATCTATATCCTATATAATAAAGAGGTAATATCCAAATTGATCCTCATGCCCTCGCACAAGATGGCCACCACAGATGGCCGGCAAGCGAAGGCACTTGTGGGTGACAGGGCCTGCAAGGGAGAGCAGTTGGAGCAACTGGGTCTGCAGGGGAGGGCAGTTAGGGGTGACCTGGGCCAGCAGCAGAGGACAGGTGGGGTTGACCAGGCTGGCAGGGAAAGGTAGTTGGGGGCAACCAGGCCAGCAAAGGCAGGCAGTTGGGGGGCGACCAGGCAGGCAAAAGAAGGCAGTTGTGGGGTGACCAGGCCTGCAGGGGAGGGCAGTTAGGGGTGACCAGGCTGACCAGGCCGGCAGGGAAGGGCAGTTGGGGTTAACCAGGCTGGCAGTGGAGGGGAGTTGGGGGCGGGACCAGGCCTGCATGGGAGGGCCATTGGGGCGACCGGGCCGGCAGAGTAGGGCATTTGTGGGAGACTGGGCCAGCAGGGGAGGGTGGTTGGGGATGACTGAGATGGCAGGGGAGGGCAGTTGGGGGTTAGCAGGCCAGCAGGGGAGGGCAGTTAAGGGGCAATCAGGCCGGAGGGGAGCAGTTAGGTGTCGAACAGGTGGGCAGGGGAGTGGTTAGGAGGTGATCAGGCTCACAAAGGCAGGCAACCAGTTGGGAGCGAGCAGTCCCAGAATGTGAGAGAAATGTCCCAGGGGTCCCAGATTGGAGAGGGTGCAGGCTGGGCTGATGGGCACCTCTCTCCAGTGCATGAATTTCATACACCAGGCCTCAGTATTCCATCTAGTCAAAGAGTAATATGCAAATTGACCTCCAATCAAGCCATGTCTACAGCCAATCAGGAGTAAATTATCCCAACCAAGATGGCAGTTAATTTGCATATACACGCACAGAAGACCACATGTAGAAGGAAGCCACACATTGCAGAAGGGAGCAAAGTTGCGGAGAAGTAAGCAAGCGGGGGCAGGGGAGAAGGGAGGAAGCAAGGCAGCAGAGATGGGATCGAGGCAGCAGAGAAGGGAGGGAGCTTTGCTCAGGCCGCAGGAAGCTCTATTATTGCAGGAATCTTCCTGCAACGTGTCTCTAGTATGCATATAAAAGCCTAATATGCAAATTATCACCTCGGGAGTTCAACAGGGAGTTTGATCACTCACTATGACATGCACTAACCACCAGGGGCAGCATGGAACAAAGGAAGGGCCCAGCTGGCAACTGGTAGTCAGGGAAGAGAGGACCTGGCCAGCAGCCAGAAGGAAGGTCCCAATCAGCCCTGATCGCTGACCAGGCCTAGGGACCCTACCCGTGCACAATTTTCATGCACCAACCTTCTAATAAATAAAATAATTGTCTATAATGTAAAATTAAATAATTGGGGAAGAACATTAGAGTCCATCTTTATCATTTCTTCTTACTAAAAGCAGTTAAAAAAGAGAACATATGGCTCACTCATTTCAAAAGTTAAAACGGGAGTGGCTCCCCCTCTGGAGCCGTATCTGATTCTGTCTGCTCCCGGTTCCCACCTTTCATGCAGGCATTACCTTTGTATTTCTCTCTCCTAAGTTAAAAGGGAATTTTTTAAATAAAAGGGTAATATGCTAATTAGACTGGGAGACCTTCCTAGAGACCTTTCAGATGTCCTCCTGGACAAAGCCATGGGGGAGGGGACAAGGCAGAGGTGGTTAAAGGTGATCAGGCCAAGAGGCGAAGCCAGTTGGGGGTGATCAGGCCTGCAGGGAGGGGGTAGCTGGAGACGAGCAGGCCGGCAGGGTGGGCAGTTGGAGGTGAGTAGGCCGACAGTAGGGGGAAGTTGAGGGTGAGCAGGCTGGTGGGAGGGCAGTTGGGCAAGCAGGCCAGCAGGGGTGGCAGCTGGGGGCCAGCAAAGGGGGGACAGTTGGTGGGAGCAGACCAGCAGACAGAGTGGATAGGCCTGTTCAAGCAAGCAGGCAGGCGAGCTGTTAGGAGCCAGCGGTCCTAGATTGGGTAAGGGATGTCCGACCGCCCCCTGAAGAGTCCCAAATTGAAGACAATGCAGGCTGGGCTGAGAAACACGCCCCTCCCGTGCACAAATTTTGTGCACTGGGCCACTAGTAAATAAATACGTAATGATTTTATTTTAGTTTGGAGAAAGAGAAAGAGAAAGGAGAGAAATATTAAGTGTGCGAGAGAAATATCAATCAGCTGCCTTCTGCATGCCCCCCCATTGGGGATACTGAAGCAGCAACCTGGGCATGTGCCCTGACCAGGAATCAAACCAGCAACCTTTTGGTGCACAGAACAACCCTCAACCACGTGCACCACATGGGCACTTTTTTTCTATCTGTAACTTGTTTCCTGAACCCATACAGCCCTGCTGGCTCACCTTTTCTACCTCTTTGACTTTCTAAATAAGATTTGCTTTATTTAAAAAAAAGGAAAACAAAAAATAACCTAAAATGAAACTAATGGTATGATCAAATTCATTCCTTCACTTATTTATTTACTTATTTAACAAATCTTTATTGTTCAGATTATCATAATTGTTCCTATTTCCTCCCCTCCATAGCTCCCCTCCATCCGGTTCCCACCCCACCCTGTGCCCTTACCTCCCCCACCATGTCCTCATCCATAGGTGTACGCTTTTTGTCCAGTTTCTTCCCGTACCCTCAACACCCCTTTCCCCCTGAGAATTGTCAAGTCCACTCCCTTTCTATGCCCCTGATTCTATTATATTCACCAGTTTATTCTGTTCATTAGATTTTTTTTATTCACTTGATTTTTAGATTCATTTGTTGATGTGTATTTGTTGTTCATAATTTTTATCTTTACCTTTTTTCTTCTTCTTCCTCTTCTTAAAGAATACTTTTCAGCATTTTATATAATACTGGTTTGGCGGTGATGAACTCCTTTAGCTTTTTCTTATCTGTGAAGCTCTTTATCTAACCTTCAATTCTGAATGAAAGCTTTGCTGGATAGAGTAATCTTGGTTGTAGGTTCTTGCTATTCATCACTTTGAATATTTTTTGCCACTCCCATCTGGCCTGGATAGTTTCTGTTGAGAAATCCGCTGACAATTTTATGGGTGCTCCCTTGTAGGTAACTGCTTTTCTCTTGCTGCTTTTAATATTCTCTCTTTTTCTTTTGCTCTTGGCATTTTAATTATGATGTCTTGATATGGTCCTCTTTGGATTCCTTTTGTTTGGGGTTCTCTGCACTTTTTGGACTTGTAAGTCTATTTCTTTCACCAGGTGGGGGAAGTTTTCTGTCATTATTTCTTCAAATAGGTTTTCAGTATCTTGCTCTCTCTCTTCTTCTGGCACCCCCATAATTCAGATGTTGGTACACTTGAAGTTGTCCCAGAGTGTCCTTACACAATCTTCATATTTTTGGATTATTTTTTCTTTTTGCTTTTCTGGTTGAGTGTTTTTTGCTTCTTTTATATTTCAAATCTTTAACTTGATTCTTGTCTTCCTCTAGTCTGCTGTTAGATTTTTGTATAATATTTTTTATTTCAGTCAGTGTATGCTTAATATGTAATTGGTCCTTTTTTATATCCTACATTTATAAACCTTTTCTAGAAAATTCTTGAAAAACCTTATAATCGTGGTTTTGAACTCTATATCCAGTCGTTTGTTTTCTTCCATTTCTTTTATTTGTGATCTGTTTCTTTGTCTCCACATTTTGGCTGCTTCCCAGAGTTGATAGAATAGCTTTGGGTACTAGGTGTCCTAGAGGGCCTAGTAGCTCACCCTCCCCAGTTACCTGAGGTCCCTCCCCAGTTACCTGAGGTGGACACACTTGGTGCACCCTTTGTGGGCTGTGTGCAGACCCTTGCTGTAGTTAAACCTTGACTGTTGTTGGTATCACTGGGAGGAAATGACCACCAGGCCAACTGGCCTTGAGGATCAGCTGTGTCTATGCTGGGAGAACTTCTGTGCTGGAGACACCCTTATGAGACAAGATGTGCAAAAAGCCTCTGTGCTCAGCTTGGATGGGGCAGAGTCTCAGGGCGGAGCAGACAGCAATGGCTTTCTGTTAACCCTGCCCTAAGAGATCCCTGGGTCTCAGTCTCCCTTGGTAATCGTTGCAAGCATCTCTGAGAAAGTCACCCTCGAATTCCATCTGCTGCCAGACAGTCCAGTTTCTCCCCGAATTGAGTCTGGGTCCCTAGAGTTTCGCCCAGAACTAGAGTTCAGCACAGTGGGAGCTTCCATCTCCCTCGTGATTGAGAAAGCCAGCTGCGCACTAAGTTGCCCAGAATCTCAGTAATTAAACTGTTATAACTCATAGAATGCTGTGTGAAAACTAAAGAATGGGAGAACATTACCTGGTAATAATATAGTTAGAAATTTTCATTTCTATATCATGGTTCCTTTACAGCAACTGGGTTATCTTTCAAGAAGAAGATTTTGTTTGTACTTCTGGCTGAAAAGAACTCTTAACTGGAGTCTGAAGATAGACTTTTGTTTTGGTTTGGTACAAAATAAGTCAAGACCCTATGATCGACCCATCCTTGATTTTACTAAGGTAGGGGACTGATAACAGGTAAGTCCAGAAGGGTCTGCCTGTTGTATGATGTGCAACTGGAGCTGATTAAGTCTTCAGTGGAAAGTTTTTTAACTCAGGGCATTCACTAAGAAAGATATCAGTATGTTCATGTTTGGAGAAGTAAACACAAATAAAAGTCCAAGACAAATTTGAATACCACTTATAAGCATATCCATATAAGAGTAAAATGCAAAAAAAAAAATGAGGATATAACAAAAACTACCAGCAGTAGATATATATTTTTAATATTTTAAGACATCATACTTCTTTTTATCAAAAAGCATTTTCCCTAAAATGTTTTTTTTTTTTTCAGGCAAAGGCTGTTTAGTTACTCTAAAATCCCACTAAAATAACTTTTTATGCAAACAGAAAAAAAGAGAAAGTATAATATGATACTGAGAAGTCTTCTATTTAATTATAAAACAAAGTTCGCATATAAGTACTTAATCCTTTTTGGCAGCTATAAAACAATTTCTAACTAAAATTAGTGCTAATCCTACCATAATTTTTACTCCCTACATAAGGGAATTTTCAATCTGACAGTATTAAAAACTTGCATTGCTTCTGTAGATAATCTCCCTTATAGCACACAAACATAAGGGCAGATAGGCAAACCTAGAAACACAAACATCCCTTTGATTTCTTCTAAAGTTAAAAATATCAAACACTACTCTTATTTCAAAAAGAAATCAATTAAAAGGAACCATCTCCAAAATAATGCTTCAATATTGTAAAGGACTAGAGGCCTGGTGCATGAATGAAATTCATGCATTCTGGGGGAGGGGTGTCCCTCAGCCCAATTTGTGCCCTCTCACTGTCTGGCAGCCTTAAGGAGATGTCTGGACTGATGGCTTAGGCTTGCTCTGGCAGTAGGACATCCTGTGTTCCTGCTGAGACCGTAGAGGCTCCCGCCGCTGCACTAGCCAGAGGGGAGCCTAGCTCAGGGCTTCTGGCTGAGCGGCGCTCCCCCTGGGAGAGCGCACTGACCATCAGGAGGCAGCTTCTGCGGTGAGCATCTGCCCCTTGGTGGTCAGTGTGCGTCATGGCAACTGGCTGTTCAACAATTGGGTCGATTTGCATATTAGCCTTTTATTATATACTAGAGGCCTGGTGCACATAATTTGTGCATGAAAAGGGGGTCACCTCAGCTTGGCTGAACTCTCTCCAATCTGGGTCCTCTGGCTACAAACAATCTGGCTACTAACCTGCCTGCCAACCTGATCCCCCTAACTGCTCTCCCCTGACAGCCTATTTGCCCTAAGTGCTCTCCCCTGCTGGCCTGATCCCCCTAACTGCTCTCCCCTGCCTGCCTGATTGCCTATAACCTCTTCTGCCTTGGCCCTGACAACATGGCTTTGTGGGGAAGGATTTCGGAAGGATATCTGGAAGGTCATCCAGAAGATGTTCAGTCTAATTAGGATATTACCCTTTTATTAGTATAGATGCCAACTTGTCCTAAAATTGCAGGTTGTTCCCAGGTTTTCCTATCATGGAAGGGAAGCCCACAGTATCATCCTGGATTCTAACCAGGGCTTATGCACTTGTGCTTTATCTCAGCAGATGTGATTCCTAGAAGAAGACTCTTAGATGTACCTTGAATATTTCTATCGAATTTGCCAAATCCTCCTCCAAAAATGTTAAACCACTTTAAACTCCCACCAGCAACCATGCACGTGTCTGCCATCCCACTTTGATGCCAATATCATTGATTTCTCCCTAGAAGCTTCCCTCCCATCAGCTGGGACTGCTTGGTACTTGAGCCAACCTCACTGTTCATCTGGGGACTTTATTTCCCGAGATAGAATTATGGAGAAGGAAAAATAGTTTTCCTCTACCTTTCTGAGTTCTTAGTGGAAGCCCTTGTAATGAAAGACAGATCACCAAGAGAAAAACAAAAGTTCATTAACATGTGTACCTTGTGTATATGTGGGAGATCCCAGGGAAAAATAAAACTCCCCAAGATGGCTTAGAATGCAGATTTAAATACCTTCTTTCTAGGGAAAGGAGACAGGACATATAGGCCTCTTAGAGGCGAGCAAATGATATTTAGGAAAGATGAATGGGGTGGGGGGAAATAGTTTGTAACAAAGTTTGGGTGTGATGTCTACTTCTACTCTCCTGTCCTGTGACAGGAGTCATTCTTCTCTGCCTGATGACACTTCTCCCATCAAGGGGACCTATGACATTTAAGCTCCTTTAGGGGGGTCTGATTTTAGGGAGATCAGAAGACTTCAGTGAAATCCTCTGCATGAATTTGCTGTTTTCCAAGCATCTGCAGCTCAAGATCATCCATATAACAACACAGCATATGTTGGGGTGGCATGTTCTCTGACCTTCAGAATAAACCCAACAAAAGCTTGTTTCCTCTCTTAGATGATTTGCCGCAGTAGCATTATTCCCTGGAGACGGTATTCTACCAGACCTTCCTGGGAATGGTCATAACATTACCCTGTGTCTGTAGAAAGGTGTTGCCACAGCACTAAGTAATCCAGGGGCAGTTTTCTCATCTTGTAGAAAGGGACATAAAGTTGTGATAGTTTTTCTCCCTTTCCACAGGTTTCTTGCAGGTTTGTGTCTCTGCTGCCCCAACCCAAGCCCCTCAGCAACCCTAGCACCTCTGCTTCAGGCCTTGGGGCTGCTGGGTGCCAGGCCTGCAGGTTTTTGTCTTCAATCCATCCCCCCCCACCACACCCCACAGCGGCTGCCATGGCCGGGCTTTGGGTGGCAGGGGGCTGGATCCCCTGCTGGCTCTGGGGCTGTGATTGGGACCCCTGCCACCCCAACAGCCACCATGGGGTGGAGGGGGCCCGCCCACCATATTGGCTGGGGGTTAATTTGCACATTGCTCCTATTGGCTGGTAGCACAGCAAAGGTACGGCCAATTTGCATGTTCTCTTTTATTAGATAGGATGAAGGATAGTACAACCAAGAAATAGGACAATGACATATTAATAGCCAGCTCTAACGCACCTGAAATTGAGCCTTGTACTGATTTCCCTGGATGAAAATGAGATTTACATAGAGAAGCACAATCCTATATAATAAAAGCCTAATATGTTAAGTATCCTGCTGTTTGTTCAACCAAAGTGCAATATGTTAATGATGTGCTAAGGCCACTCAACTGCTCACTATGATGTGCACAGAGCACCAGGGGGCAGAGGCTCTGACCAGTAAGTTAGCTTGCTACTGGGTCCAGCTAATCAGGACGGAGCGAGTAGGGGCAGACACAGCCTGGAGCCCTCTCGTGGTCCCTCCCCGGCTGGCCAACCTCTGGTGTCCCTCCCCAGCCCTGCTCATGCACCAGTGTGGTTCCTCAGACCAGCCTGTGCCCTCTCGCAATCTGGGACCCTCTCGAGGAATGTCAAAGCGCCAGTTTTGGCCCGATCCCTCAGGCCAGGCCAAGGAATCCCACTGGTGCACAAATTCGTACATTGGACCTCTAGTTAAAATATAAAAGAACACAGCTCATCACAAATACATATTTTCTAATTATTATACTAACTAGTGGCCCGGTGCATGAAATTTGTGCACAATAAAGTGGTATTAATTAGAGGAAATAATTTAATATTGCTATTTGCTCTTTCTTTATAAGTATCAGAGACTAAAGAAAATTAGTAAAATATATAGGAAAATCTTCCTCCTGTCAGAGTCTGGGACGCACCACAGGGCCCAGAGTCAAGTCCCCGCTCACCACATGTGCCTCAAAATCACGTGACCCAGACCCAGCCACCCCACCCTCCCCACATCGGGGTAGATCCAGACCCTGCCAGTCCCACCCTTGTCAAGCCACCCAGAGCAGGGTGTGTCCTCAGGTCCCCTGGCCCAGCACCAGGATGGGGGGCGTGGCCTGAGGCCCCCCATCAAGTCCTACTAGGTGGGAGACCCGACCCGAGACCCCCCGTCAAGCCCCACTGGGTAGGGGGCATGGCCTGAGGTCCCCCGTCAAGCCCCACCAGGCAGAGGAGCACAGCCTCAAGTCCCCCAGCCCAGCACGGGAAGGAGACGTAGCCTCGGGTCCCCCGTTCATCCTCACTGGCATAGGAGTACAGGCTCAGGTTCCCTGAGAAGCCCCACTGGGTTGGGGGCACAGCCTGAGGTCCCCTGTCAAACTCAGCCAGGCAGGAGGGGCACAGCCTCAAGACCCCTGGCCTGGTGCTGGGACAAAGGATATGGCCTGAGGTCCCCCAGCCTGGTGCCGGGATGGGGGTGCGGCTTGAGGTCCCCTGTCAAGCCCTGGCAGGTGGAGAGAACAGTCTGAGGTCCCCTAACCCAGCAACAGGATGGGAAGCGCACCTTGAGGTCCCGTCAAGCCCTGCCGGGTTGGGAGTGTGGCCTGTGGTCTCCTGTCAAGCCCCTCTCCATTGGGGGAGGGTGTAGGCCTCCCACCCAGCCGCCACGACCACCTGACGCTCTCCGTGAGCAGGTATGCATAGGGAAGGCTGGGTCAGGATAATTGGGAGGGGGTGATGGGGGCCAGCATCCTGGGTGAGCTGGGCCTCACACCTTCTCTGCTTCAGCTCCCAGCACCCCAGACCTAAGGAGTAGTGCTTTCACAGGGGCCTAGCAGGCACTGGATATGGCGACGTCTTAAAAGCAGAAGTCCCCTGTAACTCTGGCTGTAAGTGCACTGGGAACTTATGGTCGGGGAAGCAGCCCAACATCAGGGCTAAAATAAGACCTTGGGTAGCCTCCGGAGGGGGCAAACCAACAGTAAAGAGCATCTTTGAAATAAAGACATTTGAACTTACAGTGGATATTAGGTGATATTAAGGAATTACCTTAACTTTTCAAGGTGTGACAATGGCTGAATATTTATTTATTTTTTAAAGATACTCATCACAGGATATTTAAGCGGGAAACAACTTTCTTTCAAAGTATGGTGTTGTCCTGGCCAGCCCTCTCGGCACCACAGATGCCTCAGGACTGAGCCTCTCCCGCTGGCTCGCGAGGCCCTCGAAAACACCCTGTGCAGAGGCGTGGTCCCTGCTTCGTTCCCCGCCCCCGCCAGCGTGAAGCAAAGCGTTCCCAGCTGGTGCTGGCATGGCATGAAGCGCCTGCGTTCCGCGCCCGCACCGGTGTGAAGCAAAGTGTTCCCCACAGGCGTGAGCACTTGAGGCGCCGGCACGAAGGGAAGTGTTTACTTGAGTCCAGGCAAGCCGTGGCCACTCCCCCAGTTACGCCCCCCACTCCTGAATGGCTGGTAGCATAGCCAATCAGGAGCCAAAGTAAGGTCACATTTGCATGTTACTCTTTTATTAGATAGGATACTATATATATCAGAATACTTTGGTAGACTTTAATCTTACTGTTTCTAGTTGGTTAAATACTATGATGATTCAAAAATGGTAGAAAAGTGGATATGACTGAATTCTTATTAAAACCACTAGAGGCCTGGTGCATGAAAATTAAATGCACTGGAGGGGGGGGGGCATTCCTCAGCCCAGCCTTCCCCCTCTCACGGTCCAGGAGCCTTCAGGGATGGGAGGCAACCCAGCGATCAGGAGTAGGCATCGCCCCTATCACACCTCTGCTACTGACACTGCCGGCAGCGCAAGTCCAAGCTGGTCCTGGTTGCCTGAGCCTTGGGCTGGCCCTAGGCAGCTGGGCAGCTGCCATCCATGGCTTGCCTAGGCCTTGGGCTAGCCCTAGGCGGTTGTGGGGATGAGGGAACTGGGGGACTTCAGAGGCAGGTGCGCAGCAAGGCCTGCCACCCTGGCAGGGCTGAGCGGACTGGGCGCTGTCATTTGTGGCTTTGGGCACCTCCATCTTCGAGGGCATGGCAGTCAATTAGCATATTCCCTATTTATTGGCTTTGGACACTGCTTACTTTTAGGGCATGGTAATCAATTAGCATATTCCCTACTTCCTGGCTGTGAGTGCCACCATCTTTGCGACAGTGTGCGTGTCAATTAGTATGTTTCCTGTTTATTAGATAGGATGTTTCTGGCTAGAAATAGAAATAGTGTTTACAAAATCAAGTTTCAAATACATTAGACAACAATTAATGAAGGGGGAAAATGTGGAAAAGTTTGCTTATCAAGAAAAATAATAGACAGAACTTTTATGATAAAAGAGCATTTATTTAATAGCTAAGCACCGATATGCTTTATTAATACCACCTTACAATTCTTCTTTTTGTTTTTATTCGTTTTCAGAGAGACAGAGAGAAAGTTAAAAATATCAATGATAAGAGAGAATCATCCATCAGCTGCCCCTTGCAGGCCTCCTACTGGGAATTGAGCCAGCAACGTGGGCATGTGCCCTGTCTGGGAATTGACCTTGACCTCCTGGTTCATGGGTCAGTGCTCAACCACTGAGCACCATGAGCCAGGCACTATAATTCTTGACATCAATAAATCCTTAAAATGCTTCTTACATTTTCTAGTGGAATTAGTATCAGCATATACAGGAGTCAGAAGAAATTTTCTCTAATGAAAGAAAAATACCCCTGGCTGATGTGGGTCAATGGTTGGAGCGTCGGTCCATGCTCCCAAGGGTTTTATTCCCAATCAAAGGCACATACTGGTGTTGCAGTTTTAATGCCCTGACCCAGTCAGGAAAGTGTGGGAGGCAATGGATCTCTCTCTCTCTCTCTTTCTCTCTCTTCCTCCTCCTCCTTCACCTCCTCCACCCCTCCTTGCCACTGTCTCTCTCTCAAAAAAAAAAAAAAAAATCAACATTTCCTCAGTTAAGGATTAATAAAAATAAATACAGAAAAAAATGAAATTATAATTTTTCACTGATTGAAACAAGTGAACACATGAAAATTTTAATAATTCATAAGGGGCTTTATAGATGGTGAAAAAGGTCATATACTTTTCAGCTACTTGTGCTCAATCTCTCAACACCAAAAATATTATACACCTAGGAAAAACATCACACTAGCATTAAATTAAAAATTACTGAGGAACATAAAGGATTAGATAGGTCATTCTTTCTTAAAGATTCACAACAATATTAAAAAAAAAAACCTCATATATTAACTTTGTAGCCTAGAAATATTGAAAAGGTTAAGAGAAAGGTATTATGAATGTATAAAATATACTGGATACTAGTCTATTTTATCATTCACTACCATAAAATATATACAAATCTATTACAAAAGGTTAAATTTTATCAAAATTTACACACATACTTACAGATGGTGCCATTTGCAGAGGAGAAAAATGTAAACAAACCTAAAGATGCAGTATTAAATCCTAACTGCATAAAATTAAGTGTACTATTTACTGTATTATTGTAATAATTTTGCTTCCACCTCCTGTTGCTATTGTGGTGAGCTCAAGTGTTTGAGTATCTGCTTAAAATGCCGTATGATGCTAATCATCTCCCAGTGAGCAATTCATATCCCCAGTGAATTACACATCTCTGTAAAAAGAGATCTCTTGTGGCTCTTGCACAGTTTCATCATGTTTAAATGCAATACCATAAACCTTGACTAACACCCTAGGATCCATACAAATTGCCACTACTGATGCTGGAAGTACTCCCAAGAAGCAGAAGAAAGTCACGACATTACAAAAAAAAAGTTGGATTGCTTGATATGTAGGTAGATTGAGGTCTGCTGCTGTGGGTCTCCGCCATTTCAAAATAAATGAATCCAGCTTAAGAACCACTGGGGTGGGGGAGGTGGGGGTGAAAAGGAAATTCCTCAAGCCACTGCTGCAGCTTTTCGCACAATAGCTTTTTATCTTGTACTGAAATGCAACTTTTATATGAGTGCAGGACAGCTATAAGAAAGGCATTAACTGGAGACTCTAATATGATTCAAGAAAAATCAAAGTCATTGTATTACCAATTAAAGCAAAAAGAAGGTGAAGGACCTAAAGCTGGAGAATTTACGCCAGCAATGGATGATTTGATAATTTTAGAAAGAGGTTTGGCTTTAAAAAAAAAAAAAAAATCAAGATAACAGCAGAAGCAGCTCTGCCAACCAAGAGGCAGCACATGAGTTCTCAGACACTATTAAGAAAATGACTGAGGAGAAAGAGTATCTGTCTGAACAGGTTTCTAATGCAGGCAAAAGTGCCCTATTCTGGGAGGCGGGGGGGGGGGGGGGGGGGAGGTAGGGGGGCATTTATTAGTAAGAAGGAGAAGAGAGCACCAAGATTCAAGGCAAGAGGAAGATACTATATCTACTGTTCTTTTGCAAATGCAGTATGATCAGGACCACCCTTATCCATAAAGCTGCTAATTCCAGAACCTTGAAAGGAAGAGAAACACCAGCTGCCAGTGTTTTGGTTGAATGACAGTAAGAAGGCCTGGACAATGAGAATGCTTTCTCTGGTTTGGTTCCATGGATGCTTTGTCCCCGAAGTCAGGAAGTACCTTGCTGGTAAGGGACTACTTTTTAAAGTTCTTTTGATATTGGACAATGCCCCTGGCCACCCAGAACTCCAAGAATTCAACACCAAGGGTGTGGAAGTGGTCTACTTGCCCCCAAACACCATCTCTAATTCAGCCTCTATATCAGGGAGTCATTAGGACCTTTAAAGCTCATTACACATAGTACCCTCTGGGAAGGATTGTCAACACTATGAAAGAGAACTTGGATATAGAGAACATCATGAAAGTCTGGAAGGATTACACTATTTAGAAAAAGCTGTAAAAGCTACCAAACCCAAAACAATTATTTCCTGCTGGAGAAAACTGTGTCCAGATGTGGTGAATGACTTCATAGGGTTTATGGCAGAGCCAATCTAGGAAGTCATGAAATTGTGGATACTGAAAAAAAGGTTTGGGGTAAAGAGTTTCAAGGTATGAATCTCAGAGAAATTCAAGAGCTGACAGACACCATGCCAGAGGAATTAAAAGACGACTTGATGGAGATGAGTGCTTCCAGATCAGTGCCAAGTGATGAAGAAGAAAATGTAGAAGAAGCGGTACCAGGAAGCACTTATAATTTTCTTATGACATTAGCTAATCTGGCAGAAAGGTTCCAATTGTTCAAGACTGCTTGTGACTTATTTTACGACAGAGAATCTTCATGATAGAGGCACTGAAACTAAAGCTAATGGTGTAGGAAGGATTTGTACAGTACAGAAACATTTTTAGAGAAATGAAAAAGCAAAGATGTCAGACAGAAATGACGTATTTCCATGAAGTTACACTGCGTGTGCCTGCCTCTCCTGCCTCCTCTTCCACCTGCTCCGTCTCTGCACCTCTGGGACAGGAAGAGCAAGCCCTCCTTGGCCTCCTCAGCTACGCAACAAGAAGACATCAAGGAAGGCCTTTATAGTGAGCCACATCCACTTAATGAGCAGTAAGTAAACATCATGCCGTACAGTTAATAAATTTATCTGTGTGTGTGTGTCTTCACATGCACATCTAGTAACTATCTGACGAGAAACACGCGAGATGTTTTTGTGTCACCAGCACCATCATTACTGACCGAGTATTCAAGTGCAAGACTTGTATGGAAGTGGATGGCCTACCCTTACACAGTATATGGCGAATGATAGCCTAATATATAAAAAGCCAGGGACCATCACGAGCTGAACGACCAGACGGATGACCGAACAGCAGGCTGCGTGGGGCGACCAGGCCAGCAAGGGGATCAGTGAGAGATGACCAAACGACTGAACAGCAGACTACATGGGTCAACCAGGCCAGCAGGGGGGGCAATTAGGGGTGACCAGGTCAGAGAGGGTGGAGGGGAGCTGGCCACCAAGCCGGCAGGAGGAGCAGTTGGAGACAAGCCCGGTGGGGAGGGGGGAGTTGGTTGGGGGTGACCAGGCCGGCAGGGAGATGGCAGTTAAGGGCGATCAGGCTGGCAGGCAAAAGCAGTTATGGATAATCAGGCTGGCAGGGGGATCAGGCCTACACCAGCACTCAGGACATCCCCTGAGGGGTCCCGGATTGGAGACGGTGCAGGCTGGGCTGAGGGTACCCTACTCTGTGCACAAATTTCGTGTACTGGGCCTCTATTTAATGTAAAATCAATGTTAGTTTTCTTACTGTTTTATATCTCTGCTTTCAAAAAAATCACATTATCTTACCATATGTGCCTCTCTGCCCCTTCATCCCCCCACTCTCTCGAATGAAGAAACTGTGCATCATTTTAAATGTAACAATGTTTCCCATACTGTATTATTAATATGACTATGATATTACATGCCATAAACATTTTATGACGACTCATTAACTACTATATAGGTTAGGCTACCACAAAGCAATTGTATAGATTACCACTAGGCTACCATAAAGCAATCATATTGCTGTTTGTTTGTTACTGATGCATGAATTATTACACCTGTAAATAAGTATGAATTTATTTTCCACATTATGTTTTCATTTATGTCTAGTGATAGTAATACATATAACATTTACAGTGTTTTGTATCATATAAGACAATACTAATATATATTAACTGACTGACAGACCATATAAACTTATGGTATCAGTATGCAGTACTATAAATGTACTTTCTCTTCCTTATAATTTTCTTAACATTTTATTTTCTCCAGGTTATTTTATTATAAAAACATATAATGCATATAACATACAAAATGTGTTAATTGACTGTTATCAGTAAGGCTTCTGATTAACAGTAGTATATTAAATTTGGGGGGAGTCCAAAGTTATATACAGATTTTCAACTAACTGTGTGGGGAGGGGTACATGGGGGTAGCAATGTTTCTAACTCCCCCTTGTTCAAGTGTGAGGTGAGATTCAATGACTTTTTCAAAGACTATAAGGTAGAAGCATGATCATAATTTATCAAATCATTTTCAAAGTTAACTCTCAAGAAATAAAAGCACAATTTCTCAGTAACTATTTAATGTCTGCTTATAAGAAGCTGTCCTGCCTTAAGCATGCCTAGAGCACTAGCCCACTTTAATTATACCCTTTTCCCAAACCAAAGACCCTCCACTACCCTCACCACCAGACACTGAGAGCCAGGCCTAATCTCTTGCTCTGCTAGATCACTGACCTGCCGGACCTCAGCACCGCCCTAAGTGACTTGGAACTGAGAAACTTTTCCTTACATCATCAGGGCTGCAGTAGAAATCCCTGGAACTAAGTGGATTTTCCACAAATAGTCAGCTTCTATGCATGCAAACAAAATGTGATGGCCACTTTAACAACGTACAAGACCAGTGCAGTATATATAGTAGTTCAGAGCATAAAGTCTAGCCAGTTGCCTGAGTTCTAATTGTGGTTCCACCTTTCACCATAAGGCAATTTAATTACTTTATCTCTCTGTGCCTCAGTTTTCTCATCTCAAAGTGAGAATAACATTCATCAAGCTGTTATGAGACTTGAAATAATGCCTGGCACAAAGTAATCCTATCTAATAAATGCAACTTGACCATCATACCATCACAAAAATAGCAATGCCCATAGCCACAAGATGGCCACGCTCCGTCGCTTCAGCCCTGGAGTCCCCCAGCCCTTTCTGCCCTAAGAAGGTGGTGGCAGGCGCCCGATGTGGCCGGACCTGCCCTCTGGTGATCCGGCCTCTCCTTGTGTCTGTTGCCAGAGTCCCATAGTCTTCCCAGCCCAGCTGCGGGGAGAGGGGAAAAGTCAAACCATGCGACCAAACCCACCCTCAGCCCCCAAGGGGCGACCCAGGCCGCAGGCAAGCCTCAGATATCAGCTACCCAGCTGCCCAGCTGTTTAGAACTGGCCTGTGGTGCAGGCAAGCCTCAGATATCAGCTGTCCAGCCACTTAGGGTCGGCCCGAGGTGCAGGCAAACCTTGGATAGCGGCTGTCCAGCTACCCAGGGCCACCCAAGGCTCAGGTAACCAGGGCCAGGCGAGGCTTGTGCTGCCAGCAGTGGCAACAGCAGATAAGGGTGTCACCTTCCCTAAATAGCCAGGTCGTCTCCCACCTCTAAGGGCTCCCGGACTGTGAGAGGGAGCAGGCCAGGCGGAGTGACCCTGCCCTCCAATGCATGAATGTTCTTGCACCAGGCCTCTAGTTGTTCAATATAAGCAGAATTATTTGCAGTGTCCAGCCACACCTTGTGTAGAAAAACAAAGCCCTGCCCTGGCAAGGTGGCACAGTTGGATGGAGCACCACCATCCAGTACACCAAATGGTTGCGAGTTCGATTCCTGGTCAGGGCACATAACTAAACTGTGGGCTCAATTCCTGGTCAGGGCACAGACGGGAGGCAACTGATTGATATTCTCTCTCACATCGATGTTTTCTGTGTCATCAATTTTTCTTTCTTTTTCTCCCCTTACCCTCGCTTTCTAAAAACAATTTAAAAAACATATCCTCAAGTAAGGATTTTAAAAAAAACAACCCTTACACAACATAGCTGCCTAACTGATAGCCATTATATTTGTTTATAGTGTAGAAAATTCATGATGTCATATAGAATAATTTATCACTAAGGCCAAAGTTTAAACTGATTAAATCTTGACACTTGTCAAGTCCTACTATAAAAAAGCAGACTAGAGACTATTCTGAATATAAAACACTGCATCTATTTGGTTTTATTTTCAGTGTATGCTTTGTGAACAAGCAAACTGACTTTTCCATTCCTATAGAAGCTTGGACAAAGGTTCATTCAATATGGCAGCCACTAGCCACACGTAGCTATCCTATCTAATAAAGAGGAAATACGTTAATTGACCATCATTCCGTCAAAAGATGATTGCACCCACAGCTGAGGCCAAGTTCCCATAAAAAGTCTTCAGGAGCAATCGGCAGGGACTGAGGCTATGCCCTACCCAGCCCCCGTGGGGCTTGACAAGGGACCCCAGGCTGGCCCTCCACCAGGTTGGGCTTGACAGGGGACTTCAGGCTGCAACATACTCCCAGAACTGGGCCAGGGGACCTGAGCCTGCACCCCCCTGCTTGGCTGGGCTTGACAGAGGACCTCAGGCCATGCCCCCCACCAGCGCGGCTTGACAGGGGACCTCAAGGTGCACCTCCCATGCTGGGTCAGGGGAACTTAGGCCACGCCCCCGCAAGGTGAGGCTTGACCGGGGACCTGAGGCTGTACCACGCTGCCAGTGGGGCTTTATGGGGAACCTGAGGCTGCAACCCCATCCCGATGTTGGGCCGGGAGACTTGAGGCTGCGTCTCCCCATGCCTGGCAGGGCTTGACAGGGAACCTCAGCCTATACCTCCCACCCAGCGGGGCTTGATGGAGGACCTCAGGCCATGCCTCCCATTCTGGCACTGGGCCAGGGGACCTGAGGCTATGCCCCCTGCCCAGCAGGGCTTGACAAGGGTGGGACTTGCCTGGTCTGGATCTAGCCCAATGTGGGGGAAGGGAAGCTGGCCAGGTCTGGGTCTCATGCCATTTTGAGGTGCATGTGGGTGGCGGGGACTTAACTCTGATAGGAGGAAGGTTTTCATATACATAATACTAATTTTCTTTCATCTCTGATACTTCTATTATAGAGAAAGAGCAAATAGCAATATTAAATTATTTCCTCTAATTAACTGCCTTTTTAATGTGCACCAATTTCATGCACTGGTCACTAGTTAAAATATTAAATAGTAAAATTAAATTAAAAATTCAGTTCCTCATTCATATTAAGTGCATTTGAAGAGCTGAGTGTCCACGTACAGCAGGTACCAGACCTTTCTACCACTGTAGGAAGCCCTGTTGGACAACACTGCAGTAGACAGCCCTGTAGTCGCACCATCTGCTCCACTGGCCTCCACGCACCACAGCCTGGCCTCTCAGTGAAAGTGGCAGACAAAACGTGTGGTTGCTGTGCTCCTCCAGAGGAGGTCAGGCTGGAGACCAAAGCAGATCCCATGGAAGGACCAATGGCTTACTTAATTTCAGCTACAATTTCCATCTCCTCATTAGAGAACAACAATGTTCTAGAGCTATGTGCCCAGGATAAAGGAAAGAAGAGATAATCAAGTTTTACTTAGTTCACAGTTTTATTCAATTTCCTCCCTTTTCCCCCAGTTTAGTGTATTCTGTTTATAAAAGTGTTGTAAGGTTTGTTTACCAAATGGAGAGCAACAACTGGGACTGACTAAGCAGTTGTGTGGGAAACATGCTGGCCATGTTTCTCCCCATGCCATACCAACTACAGTCTGGATGAGGGAACAGAATTAGCAAGCAACCTGTTCCAAGGGGTGGTGGACATATAGGTTCTGATTGATGCAAATTATAATTCCACAGTTATGAAATCATCACAAACTGCTAGAAAAAAATAGGATTATATAACCCTTTTGCCAAATCTGGGTCAAGGGAGTTGGGATGACTTTGGAGGACTGGGGAATAAAAAAGATCTGAGAATACATGGCTCAAAATATTACCTGCTCAGAGATGCCTCAAGCTAAATTAGCTCATTGTTTCATAACATTTCCAGGGCAGTATCTTGCAGAAAGGAGATTAAGTACTAAATATTCTAAATTTTGCATTGCTTTTAAAGTAATTTTATTTTGAACTTTTCAAAGTGTTGACGTACTAGTAGTACCTTAGCTCAAAGAGTATTCTTTCAAAAATCAGTCTTATCTGAAGTATCAGAGGGCTCCCAAAGGGTTTCTAAATAATATTTATTATTTGCAAAACACAAATGTTTTAAGGTTGGATTTACTTATAATGAAAATATCTAAGGGTTATCATATTTAGCAAATAAAAATACATGGTGATCTCTCTGAATTATCTCTTACAACTGCATATAAATTATAATTATCTAAAATAAAAATTTAATTAAAGAACATATGATATCCAGTTAAATTTGAATTTCAAATAAACAGGGAAATTTGGCGTAAGTATATCCTATATATGTTTGAAACATACAAAAAAGTTCAGTTTAATTAGGTGTCCTTTATTTTATCAGGCAATTATTCTATACCCCAAAATTTTAGTCTTCATGAAATCTGAAAAGGCAACAAACGGAAGGCTGACAAAATCTGAAATCACAATCAGCGTGGACAGTGAATAATAGGCACAAGACAGGGAGGTGAGCCTTTAAAACAAGCGAAGTAAGCCTTAGAGAGCAAACCTTAAGCCTCTAAGTACAAATCCAATGCAAGAGAATCTTATTGGAGGAATTTTTTCTGTATACATTGTGCTGCATTCCAGCCACACTGTTGATACAAATCCCAAATAGTACCACAAAACTGTGCTATCCACCCACCCCATTCTGGCTTGCTCCCAGAATAGGGTTCTTTAGAAATGCCTCCTGATTCTATTCCTATAGAAGGTCTGGGATTGGACCCTCTCCCTTCTAGGTATGGCAGCCACCTAAGAACCCTCAGCCCAACCACTGGTAGTTAGATCGGTATCTTGGTTTAGCTGTAACCATACATACAAGCCAAAATCCTGGTTATAGTCTCTTTAAAAAAAACTAACAGAAGCAATTCAAGACATCTGGCTGAGGTTTAACCAAAAAGTATAGAAATACCTTAGAGATATTGTGGGTTCCATTCCAGACCACCACAAATAAAGTGAATATCCCAATAAAGCAAGTCACATGAATATCTTGGCTTCCTGATGCATATACTAGTAAAAGTTAACTTTATACTACACTGCAGTCTTTTAAGTATGCAATAGCATTATGTCTAAAAAATGTACATACCTTAATTAAAAAATACTTTATTGCTAAAAATTTCTAACTATCATCTGAGCTTCAACAGATTCTAATCTTTTTGCTGCTGGAGGTTCTTGCTGATGAAAACACATCTGTGAAGTTAAATACAACAACAAAACTTTAGAAAAGTCATGCAAAAAAACTAATTAACCTAACTCTCTGTAAACATCTTTGCCATTCCACAATTCAAATAAATGTAACTTCATATTCAAAAATATTTAAGACACAAATTTCCAAAAGATTAAGGACATAAAAATAGATCTGTTAAATAGACCAGAGGAAAAAAAATGTACCTTTATATAACCACAACAAATTCAATAGTTCTGTAACAAGATGCTATAAACCAGGGGAATCAAACTCAAATGCTCTCAAATGCCAAGCAGGTAATGTAAATTAGTTAATTAAGCCAGCATACTAGGAACGATCAGGACTATGGAGAGTGCCTGCTAACTGATTTTGTTTCTGAGTTCCATTCTCACTTGACATGCGGCAACCAATTTCACATTTGCAGCCCATCCCATACCAACATGCTTCCAGCGAGTTCATGCTACCCAAGTCTCAGAGATAGAGCAATCATCTACGCATTAGGCATGAAGCATAGGTACATAACACTTCACTCCCCTCCCCTCTCCCACTGTCACTGATACAAGGATGAACTCAATTAGAGTTAATGGGATACAATTAGAATTCTGATGAAAATACTGGGGCTAGGACTTTCACCTATTTCACAATATATCAGAATCTGAAGAATGTAGCTGGAAGGTACTAGCAGTTATCTTGGGAACACAATGAGAAAACCTGTCTAATAATGGAGAAAACCAAGAGGAAGCAGAGTTAGCCAAAGGAGAAGTCAGGTGTTGATGGTATGGCTGAGGCCAACTCTACCCTGAATGTTTTGGTTATGTGAAACAACTTATTCAGTTGTACCATTATTTAGTTAGTAGAGGCCTGTTGCACAAATTCGTGCACCCATGGGGTCCCTCAGACTGGCCTGCGGAATTGGGTCTAAACCAGCTCTCTGACATTCCCCAAGGGATCCCAGATTGCGAGAGAGCACAGGTCAGGCTGAGGCACCTCATCAGTGCATAATCGGAGCCGGGGAGAGGCAAGAGAGGTTGGCCAGCCAGGAAGGGACCACAGGAGGGCTCCAGGGCATGTCCAGGCCATCTCAGTCACTCCTGATCAGCCAGAACCCAGCAGCAAGCTAACCTACCAGTCAGAGTGTCTGCCCCCTGGTAGTTAGTGCACATCCTAGTGACTGGTTGTCTGCCCTCTGGTGGTGAGTGCCCATCATAGCGAGCACCTGAGTGGCCTTAACACATCATTAGCATATTATGCTTTGATTGGTTGAATGGCTGACCGGACAGCAGGAAACTGAGCATATTAGGCTTTTATTATATAGGATGCCAACAAATTCATGTTTTTCTTAAGCCAGTTTGGTTTGAGTTTTCTACTACTCAACAAAATGAGTCCTCATTCAGGCACTCAGAGTCAACTCAACACACAATACAGGGCTGAATTTGGCTGACAGATTCAGCCAGTATGCAAGTATATGCAAATATAAACTCAGGTTTTATTTAAATTTCTTTCAAAACATTTTCCTTCAAAAATGCATTAGTCTCTTTAAAAAAAAAATAAGCCCTAACCATATGCATACTAAGACACACAAATTTATAAATTAAGTATATAAATTAAAATATACTCCTTGTCACAGATTACTGTGCTAAAGTGATTATCCGTATCTTTTCACCCCCATTCCATATACACACTCTCACACAAGCAGACACCTCTTGCCACCAGAACATTTATAATGCAGTATGATGAACAGTAAGACTTTTGGGATCAGACAGACTTGAGTTTGAATCTTGCTTCCATCATTGGTTAGTATGTCTTTAGACTAATTACATAGCCTCTCAAAGATTTATTCTTCTAATTTCTAAAAAAATAATATCTTCTTGAGAGTACTGAGAAGTAATATATGTAAATTACCTACAAAGTAGCTAGCATAGTTAATGGCTGTTGTTTCGAATGTGCATGCATGCATACCTGCAATTAAGTAAGTAACACTTGTCTTAACACACAAAAAAGGTAAATGGCAATCAACATGTACAAGACTAGAAGTCTTGGAAAGCATAGCCTAGTTCTAACATGTACATACTATGTGAGAACAAATAAATGTTGCTGCATGAAGCATTTTAATAATCAAATTTAGTGTTCAAAAACAGAAAATGACTTATGGAATTACAGTAGTAAAAAAAATCACAATAAAAGAAAACAGGGAACTAGCCATTATCTTATTGAGAGTTTATATCAAATGAAGTTCAACCATAGTTAGATTTAAGCTAATTTTACATCTTGAGAGAGTATTATTCCTCCTGGAATTAAGTTCTTCAAAAGACATAATTTTAATTAAAGTTATTTACAAAGTATTTCTATAAAAGTCCAGAGAGAAAACATTTATTAGAAACATAACTATTGCTAATGGCAAAATTATATATAAAAAGGTAAAGCAATTACCAATATATTAGTTCACACTTGCTTGAAAGATATTAATATTAAAAACTAAACCCCTAACAAATATTTCAGCTTAGAAAACCAATGAAGATATATATAAGTTCAATATAAGCTCCTTATTAAATAAACTCCATCTAGGAATATCACTTAAGCTGAATACACTTCCCGTCACAAAAGTGATGTTCAAGATACACTGTCCACTTTCCAAAAACAGACTTCCTCTCAAACAAAAAGTATACATATGCTACCATAAAATAGCAATAATGAAAAATCATGGGCAGAGAGATATGTGTTTCAAAAAAAAAAAAAAAACCTTTGGAAAATAGCCTGCATTTACGTACTGGGTATTAAAGCTCTCTTTTAGATCTTTCACAGAGAATCACCATTAAAAAGGCTTATCATTAATCTTCGTTTTACAAATGGGAGTATGCCCCAGTTCTTGAAATCTATGCACAATAAAAAGAGGCAAGAGGGAATAAAAACAAGTTGGTCCATGACAGGTAAGAAGACACAGGGCAAATATTCTAAATCCAGGCTTGTCCAAAACAGTACTTGCTGCTATGAAGCACTTACAAAGTCATTAGTGCTTAATGTGTTGAAATATATTGTTAATTGTAAATCACAACAGATTTTGAAGATATTATACCAAAGAAAGGTACAATAGCCCATTACTAATTTTACATTGTTTACATGTTAAAATAATAAATTTAGATGAGTTACTAAAAATACATTAAAATTAATTTCACATATTTATTTTAACTTTCAATGCGGCTACTAAACAAACATCCTATCTTGCCGAATCTGGTTTGGCTCAGTGGACAGAGCGTCAGCCTGCGGACTGAGGGGTCCCGGGTTCGATTCCATGTACGGGCATGTGCCTTGGTTGTGGGCAGGTCCCTGATGAGGGGTGTGCAGGAGGCAGCTGATCGATGTTTCTCTCTTATCGATATTTCTAACTTTCTATCCCTCTCCCTTCCTCTCTATAAAAAATCAATAAAATATATTTTTTAAAATAAACATCCTATCTAATAAAACAGTGATAGGCAAATTGACCATACCTTTGCTACCGCCACAAGACATGCCCACCAGCCAATCCAAATTAACACCCAACCAAGATGGCTGCCGAGGCTTTATCCGGCCTTGGGCAGGCCAAGGCTGGGGTGGAGCCAGCCAGCGATCGGCCCCACTTTTTGCTCCCCTACACATCATAGCAAGAAGGGGAACGAACTTCCAGGACTCTAGGCAAAATGATTTTATTTTATTTTCCCCAACAATTTAAGAAGCTCTTTAAATTCTACTTTCAACATACAAGCTTTCAATTTTCTGGAGGCTATAGTTATTTCTCTCCCACCTATCTTTTCTGAATGAGTGACATCTTTGACCTTGTTTCTTCACACTGATTTACATTAAAGGTAATAATCCTATCTAATAAAAGAGTGATATATGCAAATTACCTCTGCTACACCCACAAGCCACATCCATAAGCCACACCCAGAGCCAATCAAAATGAGCATGCAAATTAACCCAACCAATATGGTGGTTAATTTGCATATCCAGGCACAGAAGATGGCACAGAATGAAGCCAAGCACTGCACAAGGGAGCAAAGCTGCAGAGAAGTAAGCAAGCGGGGCAGGGAGAAGGCAGGGAGCGAGGCAGAGGATACAGGAGGGAGCAACTCAGCAGGGGAGACACAGGGAGAGCAAGGCAGCAGAGACGCAAAGGAGCGAGGCAGCAGAGACAGGAGAGAGCGAGGTAGTGGAGAAGGGAGGGAACGAGGAAGCAAAGAAGGGAAGGAGCTTTGCTCAGGCCACAGGCAGCCCTATTCTTGCAGGAATCTTCCTGCAACGGGCCGCTAGTCTATATATATAAAAGCCTAACTAAGCGACCATTGCAACCAAAACAACCAGACGACTGAACAGCTGTGTGGGGTGACCAGGCCGGCAGGGGGTTTAGTGAGGGCTGACCAAACGAACGACTGAGCAGCAGGCTGTGTGGAGCGACCAGGCCAGCAGAGGGGGGCAGTGAGAGGCAACCAGGCTGGAGGGGGGGTGGGGGGAACAGTTAAGGGCAACCAGGCCAGTGGGAGGGAGGTGTTGGGAGTGACTAGGCCATCAGGGGGGACAGTTAGGGGTGATTAGGCAGGTAGGCAGGTGAGCAGTTAGGAGCCAGTGGTCCCAGATTGTGAGAGAGATGTTGACTGCCAGTTGTCCCTCACTAACCTGTGGGATCAGGCCGAAACAAGCAGTCGAACATCCTCCGAGGGGTCCCTGATTAGAGAGAGTGCAGTCTGGGCTGAGGGGAACCCCCCAGTGTACACAAATTTCATGTACTGGGCCTCTGGTTCACTTATAAAACTCTAGAGCTTGGAATGAACTTTCCGGCCCCCTAACCTCCTGAAATATTATGCCTAAGTATTTTTTCTGAAGAGTTGATGCAAGCTTTCAATAGGTTTTTTAAACAGTCCAAGGAGTGCAACCCTCTAATGTCATTTCTAATTTCTGCTTCTAAGAGCCTGTGTGAATTAATATCCTTCATCCACAATCATGAATCTTGATACATCATTAATATGAGTAAATACTTCATGAATAATACATACCCTCTGTAATACCACTACAAACATTTTTTCTGCGTTTAAAGATTTTATCCCTTTCACAGCACTTACATTATACATTGGAATTTCAATAATCTCCTTTATAATTTTGTTTATGAATTCAAAATTAAAGTTAACCTTCAGGGTCTAATCATGGCCACCAGACTGCACAACTCCAGGGGTTGCCATTCACACAGTATTCTGTGTTCAACTCAGCACAGAGCTGACACTCCGGAGCTGCACAATGTGGATTGTTCTGGACCAACCAATAATACCTATGTCCATTTTGCCAAGGTCTCCAATAGTTTGATTCTTTACAATATATTTAAGATTGTCGTTCATCTGGAGTTTATGTTGGAAAAATTGTGATTAACGATTTCTTAAATCATGATTCATTTATTCCAATTTCACTTAGTAAATCATCTTAACTCTAGCTTTGGAAAGTTTCTTTAACAGATCATTTTTTAAAGGTGTTTGTTCAACATACTTAGTTTCAATCTGAAATTCTATTCAACAAAACTTTAAAAATTATGTATGTATCTTCTATGTGCTAGAAACTGGGCTAAATGCTGATAATGAAAAAGGCAAAAGATGGTTGCTGAAAACAAAAGTCTTAGTCTTATCAGAGAAATAATCAATTACTATACTGCATACTGTTTTTTATTCTGCCCCACTCATCATTGCTATTTGTGGACTTAGTACTATTTTTTAAATCTTTGTATTAGAATTGGTTCTAATATGTCACTTTTCAAAATGCTCTTTCATAAGCATGCCTATTTATCTTCCACATAACAACAACTATTTACCATTATGTGCAACACATACCATGTATTTAATACCTAATCCACTAAAAGCAGATGAAAGAATTACTCTGAGAGAGGCATTAAATAACTTGCTCAAAATTTCAGTTCTTTGTAGAGTTGGGACTTGCACTTGAATTTGTCTAATTCCAAAGCTCTTTATCCGAGCCAGCTGGCCTTAAGAACAATTTTTTTTTTTTTTTTTTTTTTTTTTGGTGGGGAAAAGGATTACTCTGTCTTTGCCTTCAAAATATTTATACCTTTTCTTTTTTAAATTTCATATTATAATCACAGCTGTTACATAACTACAATGTTAACAACTAACCGCCCCCCCCCCCCGTTCACAACTATTTTTAATAAACACAATATTGGTTTTTTGTCAAAGGAAACCTATTTTATTATTCTAAGAAAGAACTATCTTCTACTTTAATATTTAAGTTGGAATTCCATCTAAATATATCAAATGATGCTCAACATCACAAGTGATTAGGGAAATGTAATCCAAACCACAACGAGATGCCACTTTACACCCATTAGGATGGCTATAATAATGTTTTTAAAAAGAGCAAAAAATAAGTGCGGCAAGCATGTGGAGAAACTGGAACTCTAATACATTGTTGGTGGGAAAGTATAGCTTTTGTGAAAAACAGTCTGGAAGTTCTTAAAAACATATTCAGAGAATTACCATATGACACCACAATTCCTAGTTCTAAAAGCAGGTATGCAAACACATGCATGAACGATGCGTGAATAGTTCATAGTGGCACTATTCATGGCAGCCAATAGGTAAAAACAACCCAAAAGCACATAACTAAGGAATGAATAAAAATATACCAAATACTAGCCCTGGCTGGTGTGTTCAGTGGTTAGAGCATCAGCTCGCACACCGAAGGGTCTTGGGTTTGATTTCCGATCAAGGGGAAATACCTGGATTGCAGATTCCATCACAGGCCATGGTTGGGGTACATGCAGGAGGCAACCAACTGCCTCCCTTCCACTCTCTTTAAAAAATCAATGCAAAAAATATCCATGGGTGAGGATTAACAGCAGCAAAATATATACTAGAGGTCCGCTGCACGAAATTCATGTAAGAGCAGTCCTTCCTCCCCCGACTGACTTCCCTCCGCCACCCGGGCCCGGGCTTCCCTCTGGCCACCAGCAGGAACCCGAAACCCAGGCTTCCCTCGCAGCCCCTGCTTCGTCTGGAGTCTGGAGGGTCGTCCAGAAGGACATCTGGTCTAATTAGCATATTACTCTTTTATTATTATAGACATAGAGAGAAAGAGAGCACAATACTTTTATTTCATATTGTGCATTTCCTGAAATACTTTTTCTTCTTTAGCCTATTATTGCACTTAAAGGATTGGGAATTGCCATGCTATTCTTCACAGTCCTATAACAAACTTCCTTTGTTAAGGGGTAGTATTCTCTTTTACTAAATGAATTCTACTTTGTTTTTACAATTTTAATATTCCAGTTCATCTATGAGATTAGATAATTGTCATTTTGGAAGTAATGGTTATCATGCTTAGAGATTTAGATATTGCCTCAAAATATGTAGTTTTCCATCTTTTCCTATGCTCTAGAATAAAAAATAACACGGGAAATACCTACCACTTAGAAATTTAAAACATCTAACTGGTAAATCTATAAATAAACATATTTAACAAAATTATAAATTTTGAAACTTATTTTATAAATCGAATTATATTTTCAAATGAATCATCCTCTATTGATTATCTAAAGAGACGGATGTTACTTTTTTTTCTTATTTTTATAATGAAAAACCTGTATTAGGGAGACTTAGGGGTCTCTCTGGTGCTTTCAGCTCACAGCATCAACTTCCAAAGTTGTAACTTACTAAGTTTTTATTTACTTCTATTTTCAGCTGTTTGCACCAAAATTTCATGCCCTCATTAACTCATTAGCTATGCAGACGTGTGTACACAGCCTTAATGTTTAGCAGACTCCTTCCACTCACTTTTACCCATACTTTTCTATTACGACAGGCAATCAAAGTAGGGGGTGTTTAAGAAATAGTAAGCCATTACAATCAAGTAAGAAACATGATCTTAACTGATCTCCAGCTTCATAAAGAATAAATGGTATTTCATTATCTCCCCTGCCCCTTCCCCACTCTCCACATCCCAACTAAGCACTTAACCCTCAGAGTACTACTTTTCAAATTATGACTGGAAGGCTGACAGTATCTCAATCCTAAGAAACATGCTTCCTAACTGAATCAGAATCTCCGCTTTGGATATTTGTTGATTACAAGGATCTCTTGATTCACCAAGCCCAACCAATACACAGATAGCATCAGGGTACAATCTAGGGCATTTCTGAAAGTGAAAGGAAATGCTATTAATAATTATACCAAGACAATAGATATAAACCAAGATTTATGGTCTAAGCAGGGTTCCTGTGGTGCTCTACACTCTGAGAATTTGGCTAGTTTTAGGATTACTTTTAACTAATCAGTTTATTAAAATTATTCCAAAATGCAGTACAAGAGCATTATATATACTAAGTCTAAAAACATAAAGAAACAATCTTAAGATCCATATCCAGTTCTGGTACTCAGTCTAGAGGGAAAGAAATATCACATAAGAGGCAATAAGTAGAGGGGGTAGGGGAGGCCAGGGGGAAGTCAATGGGGGAAAAAAAGGAAACATATGTACTACTATTTGTAATACTTTAAACAATAGATAGATAGATAGATAGATAGATAGATAGATATAGATATAGATATAGATATATGACAATAAGTAGCAGAAATAATGTGTGAGTCTCTAAAGAAAGAAGCAAGTTTTGAAATAGGTCTTATACTTAAGGCTTAAAGGATCATCACTATCTGGAGGGTGACAGCCATCAGACAATGAGATGGTAAACGAAGATGCAGAGCCTAGAAAACCCATGCTACGCCTGGGAGGTGGGAAACAAACCACTTTCGCTAGAACATAGGGCTTTTATAGGTAATAGAAGATAAAAATAAAGGTAAGTTAGGAGCCAGGTGCAGAAAATTTTGATGGACAACCACTAAGATCTCTGAGAGAATTCCAGAATCAAATAGCAGAGTTGACAAATACAGCATGAGTGCCCAAGGGAGATAAAAAGGGATAGAGGATACAAGGGTGAAAAAAGGATACATATCACACGGAGGAGGAAATAATAAATACTAAAGAAGAGGAAATAGGAGATAGAGGAGATTTCAGGTATGGCCAAAAGCAAGTTGAAAGTAGAGACATAAACATGTGGAAACCTAAAACAAAAAGAAATTAAAGTAAGTCATGAAGAAAATATTACCAGCTAGATTACCAAACTACATTAATAAAACAGAAAAGAAAAAAAAAACAAATTAAAAAAGATGAAAGACATTCAAGACAGAAAAGTAGAGGAGGCTGTATCGATTGATCGATCAGTCAATAGATAGACTGATAGATATCAATAAAAGAGAAGTGGGAAGCCACATAGAGGATAAGAAAAGATGACAATTTAATCAGCTTTAATAATAAATCTTTATATAGAGGCAGGGTGGCCTCGAACGGGCTGTCAAGCTACAGGGGGAAGGCTGGAGTGGAAGGGAGGCAGATGCTGGGGGAGATCAATCAAAGGACTTATATGCATACATATGAGCATAACCAATGAATGAAAGACACTGGGGCGGGGAGGGGGGCAGGTGGGGACATGTGCTGGGGGATAAGGGAGGCTGGGGGGAGGATATTGGGGGGGAGGAAAACATATGTACTAATATTAAACATAAGTTATATTGTAAATAAAATGTAAAATAAATAAATAAATAAATAATTTAAAAAAAAACAAAAACAAAATAATAATAAATCTTTAATCAACAGGAAGAGGTTGGCAATTAGAAAGAGGCTGGCCCTGGCCACTAGCTCAAGTGTCCTATATACCAAGGTTGCAGGTTTGATTCCTGGTCATACAGGAGGCAACCAATGGATGTTTCTTTATTTCAATACCTCCATACCTGTGCGTGTGTGTGTCTGTCTGTCGGTGTGAATGTCTCTTTATCTGTCTCTCTCTCTTTCTCCCCCTCTTCCTCTCTCTCTAAAATTAAATACTCAATCCTCAGGTGAGAATTGAGAATGGGAGATAGGAAGGAGACAGGGGTGGAGGGAGAGAGGGAAGGAGGGAGGGACTAGAGACAGAAGAAAAGAAAAAGTTCAGTTTGAGCCAATAGTCTTAGCAGAAACCTCCTGCTAATAACACAGGATTTCCAATTAATAAAATTAAAATCACTAATAATGAAAAGATCAAAGGAATATACAAAGATACATATTTGTAAAAATATGGGTATATGTACATGATAAACTCATGCATAAAGTTCATATTTAATATAAGACTTCAAAGTTTGGGGAAGCTGTAAAAAGTTAACTGCTAGAGAAAGAAAATACTATATTTTTACATAGAAGATAATTACATATGCAGTAAAATCATACATGTTTGGTCATGATAGACTTTACATAAGAAATCTATGACAAATTATTATACATTACTTGAAGCAACACTCTATAAAAATATTTTTATTACATTATGATTTGCATTCATTACAATTGGAAACTAGACCAGTAACAATAACCGTTTCTCCACCAAGACATTTGGAAATGAGAGGAAGGGGTAATTTCAGAGGGTCACAATACTGGGAGGGGCTCTACTCAAATTCAGTCAGCAGAGTCCAGGGATACTCTTATTTCTGAGGCAAAGCACAACCCAGTCCAAATGCCAAGGGAGCCCCTGATGAGAAACAGTGTAAGTAGAAAAGGAGGTTACTTGCCTTGTATATTTAGATAATAATGTTAACTTTTAAAACTCAATTCTTGTGATAAAGTTGACTCTAATAAAGGTCTTGGCCTTGTACCTTGATCTATCTTATTTCAAAACTTTTACTTAAAAACAGAACTTCACTTCCAATAAAGATATTTCAGTTATTCTAATGCTAAGATATTAGCCCCTGACAAATGATGAAGAGATGGCTAGGAGAATGCCATTTTTTAAAAAAATCAGTAGCTTCAATAAGTATTCTGTTTTCAAAATAATAACTAGGGCAAATGTTAAGTTGAATGCACTATTATTTACCACCAAATATATCCATTCAATTTTTTTATACCCAAAGTTTCCTAAGGCAAAACAATTTAAGTTGAAGCTTACTTAAAATTAAGAAGATCTATCTATATATATAAAAGGCTAATACGCAAAGTGTCCCCTCAGGAGTTTGGGAGACCGGGAGTTCAATCTTTCACTATGACTTGCATTGACCACCAGGGGGCGGCTCAGAATGAAGGAAGGCCCCTGCCGGCAGCCGGAAGGTAGGCCACAATCGGCTCCAATCACCGGCCAGGCCTAGGGACCCTACCTGTGCATGAATTACATGCACCAGGCCTTTATCCTATCTAATAAGAGTAATATGCAAATTGACCATACCTCCAATCAAGCCACGTCCACAAGCCAATCAGGAGCTGGGGCAGAGCCAGCCAGGGAGCGTGCGGCCCGGGCCGGGGCCGAGGAGGCCAGCACATGCTGGCTGAAGCGAAGGCCAGGGCCCGGAGGGGTAGGGCCTAGGCAGCAAGGGATGGTGGGATAGGGGGGAAGTGGGGCCAGGGAGCGGGTCTGAGGCCCGTGCTAGCTGGGCACGAGCTGGCTGGGGCTAAGGCCCGGGTCGGGGAGAGGGAGGAGGCGTGGGCAGGGCTGGGGCGGAGCCAGCCATCGGCCCCATTGCAGGGCAATGGCTGGGTGCCCAAGGCCTAAAGCCTCGGCCAGAGGCTTTAGGTCTTGGGCAGGCTGGGGGACATCCCCTTAGGGCTCCCAGTATGTGTGAGGGGGCAGGTTGGGCTGAGGGATCACCCACCCCCAGTGCACAAATTTCGTGCACCGGGCCCTTAGTCCTCTCTAATAAAAGACTAATATGCAAATTGATGACCATACTTTTGCTACACTAACAAGCTATGCCCACCAGCCGATCAGGAGTGATATGCAAATTAATCCCCAACCAAGATGGCTGCCAGCCACAGAGAGAAGGAGGGAGGTTTGGGTTTCCCTGGCAATGAAGGAAGCCAAGCTTTCCGCCTGTCTGTTCCAGCCTAGGCCTCTACTCAATGCTATAAAGTTTCAATTATAGAAGATACATAATCCCAACAGAAATGACAGCAACCCTGGAGCTGGAAAGAGAAGAGGCTAGGGTTGCTCCTGGTGATGGAGGAAGCCAAGCTTTCTGTAGCCCTGGCCTGCCTTAGCCTCTGCTTAAGACTACAAAGTTTCAATTACAAAAGGTAAATATCCCAAGAGAAATGGGGGCAGCTGCCAAGCGAACAGGAGCCTTGACTCTGCTCCAAGCTACAAAGTTTCAATTGTAGAACATAAATAAATCCCAGATACCAGGGCCTCCCCTTGGGTCACTGGGGGGCGTGGCCAGCCTGCAAACTACCCCAGGCCCCTCACCCAGGCCACATTACACCCCCAAGGGAACCCCACCCTGATCTGGGACACCCTTCAGGGCAAACCAGCTGGCCCCCACCCATCCACCAGGCCTCTATCCTATCTAATAAAAGAGTAATATGTAGATTGACCATCACTCTAACACACAAGATTACTGTCCACATGTAGTCAAAGATCCTGCCCCCATGTAGTCAAAGTTGGCCACCACAGATGGCCAGCAGGGGAAAGCAATTGGCAGGGACCAGGCCTGCAGGGGAGGGCAGTTAGGGGTGACCAGGCCTGCAGGGGAGGGCAGTTAGGGGCAAACAGGCTGGCGGGGGAGCAATTAGACATCAATCAGGCTGGCATGGGAGTGGTTAGGGAGTGAGCAGGCTGGCAGGCAGAAGTGGTTAGGAGCAATCAGGAAGGCAGTCAGGCAAGCAGTTGGGAGCCAGCAGTCCTGGATCCTGGTAGGATCGAGCCTAAATAGGCAGTCAGACATCTTTCGAGGGGTCCCAGATTGGAGAGGGTGCAGGCTGGGCAGAGAGACACCACCTGCCCTCCCCGTGCACGAATTTCATGCACCGGGCCTCTAGTATCCTCCTATCTTAATAAAAGAGTAACATGCAAATGTGACCATACCTTGGCTCCTGACTGGCTATGCTACCAGCCAATCAGGAGCAGGAAGTTGGGCCGAGGGGCGGGGCCAAGCAGCGTGAGGGCTGGGCCCGGGGGTGGAGATGAAGCAGTAGCGGTGGCGAGTGCCACAGTGCCCTGGCCACCTGAGCGTGGAGGCGGCCGGGGCACAGGATGAGGCGAGCACAGGAGCACTGCTGCCCAAGCTTAGAGGCGGCCGCGGGTGCAGGGCACGGCGAGCGCAAGAGGCGGCCAGAGGGCGGGGCAAGCAGCCGGGGCGTTGGCGCAGAGGTGAGGACCCAGCCCCTGGGGCCGGGTGGTCACAGGCAGCTGGAGCTGAGTTGAGCAGGGAGATGGCTGAGGGTGAGCCATCAGTTGGACATCCCCTGAGGGCTCCCAGTATGTGAGAGGGGGCAGGTTGGGCTGAGGGACCACCCCGCTTCCCGTGAATGAATTTCGTGCACCGGCCCCTAGTCTATAATAAAAGCATAATATGCTAATTAGACCAGACGTCCTTCTGGGATGAAGCTGGGGCTGTAGCCTCAGGATCCAGGCAGCTGTGGTTGCAAAGGCCCACTCTTGCACAAATTTCATGCATCAGGCCTCTAGTCTATATATAAAAACATGAGTGATCAGCCGTTGACTGGTTGACCAGTAGCTATGATGCTCACTGACCACCAGGGGGCAGACACTCAACACAGGAGCTGCACCCTGGTGGTCACTGCGCTCCCACAATGAGAGCGCCACTCAGCTGACCGATGGGCACCAGATGGCATGCTCATGGCTAGTGAGCCTACTGAGCAGAGGCACAGTGCCTGGCCCAGCCCCAGGCTCCTCCTCGCTGCCTGCTGTGACCCAATCCCTGCAGGTCACGCTAAGGGACCCCATCGGTGCACACATTATAATGGCACTATACTAAAGTACTGCAATGAATTGAAACACAATAAATATAAGTTCACAATGGTTCTGAAAAGGATACTAGGGAACCAATTTATTGTGAAAGTAAAATAAAAACAAAATTGGTAAACAAGAAAAAAATTGAGCACTTATTCTGCCAAATACATGTAGGTAAGTTTCTCCTTACAGATATATTCCAGTGACTGCCAGTATCCCAAAGACCACCAGAACTTATGTGTCTCCTGACCAAAAAGCACACTGCTACCTTTGAAGCAGCTTTGTCCAAAATAACAATAATAATGTCACACCCGAATCTGAGCAAGCCTTTTTTTTATATTATTAATTTTAATATGTTTTTATTTGTTTTAGAGAGAGAGGCAGGGAACGGGAGAGATAAAAACATGGATGAGAAACATTAATCAGCTGCCTCCTGCAGACCCCCCTCCTGGGGATCGAGCCTGCAACCTGGGCATGTGCCCTGACCAATTGGGAGTCTAATCAGTGACCACCTTATTGGTGCATGGGATGATGTTCAACCAACTGAGCCACATGGCCGGGCTTGATTAAGTCTCTTGACCCAAATCCCAAATTTACTGGAAACACAGAACACAAAGATATTAAACTACACTACAGAATGCAATAAGCCATATCCATAGCCTGAGAAACAGTCCCATTTCTTCATTAAATAAATTTCAAAAATGAAAAAAAGGGAACGTACAGATTAGAAGAATATAAAAGACAGCAACCAATCACAATGTGTCCACTTTATTTGAAAATGAATTCAAATAAGCTGAGGAGGAGGAAGGTAGGGATTTTCTAGGACATCCATGAAACACTTGTAAATCTGAAGAGAGACTAACCAAGGAACTTCAGTGAAATTGTATATGTGCTGCCCTGGCTGATATTTTTCAATCGTTAGAGCGTTGTTGGCCCGTGCACCGAAGGGATAAGGATTCTAATTCCACGTCAGGGGCATGTGCCTTACTTGCAAGTCCCATCCCTGCCTAGGTTGAGCACAGTGCAGGAGGCAACCAACCAATGTCTCTTTCTCACAATGTCTCTCTCTCTCTCCCCCCTCCATCCCTCCTTTACAACTCTCTAAAAATCAAAGGAAAAAATATCCTCAGGTGAGGATTAAGGACAAAAAAAATTTTTAGATGTGTTAATGACATTGTGGTTAAGTAAAATGGAGTCCTTAGTTTTTGAAAATGCACACTGAAATATCTGTTCTTAAAAAATGCAGATTAAATGATGTCTAAAATTTGCCTCATTATAATATGGAAGGTGAAATGGGAGGGGTTTATAAATGAAACAAGGTTGGTCAGAGTTAGTAACTATTCAAACTGGGTGAAGGCTCCATGGGGATTCGTCATATAAGTCTGTTTACTTTTGTATGTTTCAAGTTCTCCATAATAAAAAGTTAATTTTCAAAAATTAGAAAACTCAGCAGGAGGGAAAAGAGATCATTTGCAGCATATTTATTTTAGGGTTTAAAAACAAAATGAATACTTGGCACAGTCCTCTAATGGATGTGAGGATATTAGGCATCTGGGAGAATATAGCAGAAACATATTTTAAAATTTTAAACAGACACTGGTGTAAATAAAGTCTAAAGGTACACTAGTTAAAACTGCTATTGAATTCCACATAGATCACAAGCATCTAAGTTTGTGTCTGAACCTTCACAATGCCAGATTTTCCCTCATTATTACAGCAAGTTAATTTACTACAAGCATATACATCTTAAATCCAACAAATATTACTAATGCTCTTAGAAACAAGTGTGAAATAAAAATAAAAACATAAAGCTGAGGCCTTACGGTTCCCTCTATATTTTGTTGTTGCTTGTTTAAATTGAGAAGGTTACAGAAAGCAACAGGAAGCTATAAACAATATGTAGTCACAATCTTCTTCTATGATCAATTCTCCTAGGAACCCTGAATAAATAGATTCTTGACCTACTAAAATTCAGTGTGAAAAAATGACCCATTTGTAAAGGACCTATACGATTGTATATGGCAAAGCAAACCACAAATAACCACCCTCAGAAAGGGGATGAATGGTGTTTACAAAAAGTGAGAGGCATAGATGTAACGGGAGGATCATCATGATGATTTATAAGTAAAGGAAAATAAAATAAAAAGGTAACAAAATTCATGTTTCCCTAGGCCTTTCATTCAGACCAAAACATGTGGAACTATACTCCCCAAAGCAATTTCAGACTAGAGATGTCTTTATTTTTCCCCAGACAAGCAAGAAGTTAAACAGAAGGACAAAGTATATTTGCTCTGGGACAGTGAAGCAGCAAAAAAACTTTGGAATAGCGTAAGTGACCCAAATCCCTCGCAAATAGGTAAACTAAACTTCGGACAATGAAGGAACACAGCACTATTGCAATTCCTTTCAGAGTTTTATTTGTTGCAAATAACCATAAAATTAAAACAATTATTATATACACCAGAGACCAAACAGAGGGAACTGGCATTTTAAAAAATTTAAATGATCCTAGAAATTTGACCCTATAGTTATTATTCATAAGGTTAACCACTTTCTACTGACCATCAAAAATAGACACTGAAAATTAAAGGCGAGGGAGAACCAAGATGGCGGCATAGGTAAAAAACCTATCTTGCCGTCATACTCAGCAATTTTAAAACTACAACTTAACGAAACAACAAAGACCATCCAGAATCACCGGAAAGCTGGCTGAGTGAAAATTCCACAAATAAAAGTGAAGATAAGACACTGTGACTCGGAGGAGCAGCGGCGGACAGCGTTGAAGAGACACATGGAGAGAGGTTTGGAGGAGCGCGCGCACCAGCGGATAGGGCAGGCGGCTGAAAACCGGCTAGTTTTCTTGAACGGGGGAGACAAAGACGTCCCACTGGACTGATTCTCCAGCTCTGGGCGAAGTCCAGGGAACCCACTATCATACGGGGTAAAAACCGGACAGTGGGAGGGCAAGCCGAAGCTCAGGTGCTGCAGGGGTCTGCCGGCTTGTGGACAAGGCGAGCTTGTGAACTTGGGAACAGCGCAGCTGCCTGACCGCCCAGAAAGCACTCGTGACTTGCTCTTTCATTCGGGAAACCGCCAGACTGCTTTGTTTTACAACCCTGGGTGAGACCTTGGGTGTGCAGACTCATTTGGGGAGAGTCTGAATTGTCCAGCAGCCGGTGGAGCTCGGCAGTGGCTCTCTCTCAGAGACCCTGGGGTCGCATAGGGCAGAGCTGACTCTGTCTGCTTGGCCTGGAGACTCCGCCGATCCAACCAGAGCACAGATGAACTTCACAGACAATTGGCCTGGAGGTCAACCCCTCCCAGTGCTAACAACGATTAACCTGAGCTTAACTGCAGCAAGACTGTGCAACCCATATCCACCTCAGGTAACTGGGGAGGTTGAGTCACCATCCCTTGTAGGACGTCTACCACACAAAGCTAATTGACCAACTCAGGGAAGCAGCCACCATGCAAAGACATGGAAAGAAATCAGATGTGAAAGAAATGGGAGGAAAAAAAACGACTGGACATGGAATTCAAAACCACAGTTATAGGGCTTCTCAAGAGGTTCCTAGAAAAGGTCGAGACCTATAAGGAAATAAGCAAGACCTACAAGAAAACGAGACCCTCAAGGATATGAACGAGACCTGCAAGGAAATAAACAAGACCAACGTGGAAATGAATGAGTCCTACAAGGAAATGAACGAGACCTACAAGGATATGAAAAAGGACCAACCAGAAATTAAGTATACACTGACTGAAATAAAAAATATTATACAAAGACCTAAAAGTACTCTAGAGCACCCCAAGAACCAAGTTAAAGATTTGAAATACAAATAGGTAAAATCTACTCAGCTGAAAAAGCAAGAAACCAAAAGAATCCAAAAAATTGAAGATAATGTAAGGGTCCTCTGGGACAACCTCAAGCATACCAACATCCGAATTATTGGTGTGCCAGAAAAAGAGAGCAAGACAATGAAAACCTATTTGAAGAAATAGTGACCGAAAACCTCCTACACCTGGTGAAAGAAATTGACTTAGAAGTCCAAGAAGCTCACTGAACCCCAATATATAGGAACCCTAAGAGGACCACACCAAGGCACATCATAATTAAATGCCAAGAACAAAAAACAACGAGAGAATATTAAAAGCAGCAAGAGAAAAACAGTTACCTATAAGGGAGCACCCATACGATTGTTAGCGGATTTCTCAACAGAAACGATGCAGGACCGACGGGAGTGGCAAGAAATATTCAAAGTGATGAATAGCAAGAATCTACAACCAAGATTACTCTATCCAGCAAAGCTATCATTCAGAATTGAAGGTCAGATAAAGTGCTTCGCAGATAAGAAAAAGCTACAGGAGTTCATCACCACCAAACCAATATTATACGAAATGCTGAAAGACATTCTTTAAGAAGAGGAAGAAGAAAAAGATAAAAGTGTAAATTATGAACAACAAATACACATCTATCAACAAATGAATCTAAAAATCAAGTGAATTAATAATCTGATGAACAGGATAAACTGGTGAATGTAACAGAATCACGGGAATGGACTGACAATTCTTGGGGAGAAAAGGGGTGTGGGAAGTACAGCAAGAGACTGGACAAAAATCATGCAACTATGGGAGAGGACAGTGGAGGGGGGTGAGGGCGGAGGGTAGGATGGGTACCAGGTGGAGGGGAGCTATAGGGGGGGTAAAAAAGGGAACAATGTAATTAATAAACTGAACAATAAAGATTAAAAATAAAAATAAATAAAAATAAAAAATCCAAAAATAAAATAAAATAAAAGACACTGAAAACAAGCTTATGCTATTTACCTAAACACCCTTATAAAACCCATGAAATGTTAACAGAGAGAAAAATCTCAAATTTTTCGAACTTTATATTGCATTTAGATAAGATGCAAGGCACAGAGTGAACTGTAAAACTCATTACTTTCATCAATCTAAAATGAACCATATAAACCTTGCAGGTCACCCAGAAAAACATTTTCCTCAGCTCCACTTCCAAAGAGAGTTAATTAAGAAAAAAAAAAAAAGCAAATCCCCATATTAATATCTAGGCACAATTTCCGTACATATTTACAAGCTTAGGAAAAACTGTACTTACATAAACTATGAACCTATGTAAAACAAGACAAAATTAAGGAATATCATATAATACCAAATTTCTGTAAAAAAGTAGATCCTGGTACTAGTATTAAAAAAAAATAGTTAAGTGTACATGTTGATAAGAAATCAGTAAAAAAAAAATTCTCATAAATCCTGTGATTGGGGCTTTTCTCCATAAAGCTAAAAATTCTTATCTGCAGAAAGATTTTTTTCCCAACTTCAAAGCAATTTCATAAACACTGACTGGTTCACAATACCCCAAAGAAAAAGGGAGAGGTAGATGGAAAGTTATTCCTTAGCCAACAGGAAAGCCATACACAAAGAACTACAAGACAGAGAACAAAGATTTGCCTTTTCCATTATGATCATATTCAATCCCTTATCTTCTTCCTTACAAGCAAAGTGAACAGGGCAAGAAAGCTGGTGAGTTGGGGAATGCTCCCTGAAAAGATAATGCTTCTAAATAATTTTTCAAAAAAAAAAAAAAGAAGAAGAAGAAGAAGAAAAAGAGCCTAGCACCCCTAAGACCAAGAAAGCAGCTTACTTTTCTCCAACTTATCATATCTGCCAAGTTCTAAAACCCCTAAAGAAACAGTATAGTCAAGAGACTATAAGCAAACAAATGAGATCTATTTATTTACACTAAGCATGTACCTCCAGACCTATAATCAACTTTGAATCCTGTTACCAGATTTCTCAAGCAGCACTGTACTAAAGCAAGAGTGTTTACTCTCATGTCAAAACCAAGCCTCGGTTTTTGCCCTGATATGTTGTATGAACTACATATGTGACATCTGGCAATTTTCTCAACTCTCAAATTCAGTTTTGAATTCTAAACAAGACACCTATTTCATACTAGTACGACTGTTTTGAAAATTAAACAAGATAGTTTATTAATAGGTACTATACTATGGGATTCAGAACAGAATCAGACTGGTGCTCAATTATTTCCTCTTTCCACTTTGCAGTCACAGTGAAAGTCATCTATTCATGGAAGTACTAATATATATCCTGTGTGGCAAAGAAACTGCTTTCTCACTGAGTTCCCATAAGTCCCCCCACATTTTCCAGCCACCCTGTAGTCAGTCGAGGCCATGTGATTCATTCATGTCCTACTTCCAGACCAAAGCACTTCAAAGTTGGCACATGACCCTCCAGCTCTCTTGCCTGGACACATGTTCAAAATAGCAGAGTTGTAAGACGCAAGCAGCATACATCCAAGTCAACTCATCCAAAGAGCTACCCTGAAGAGTTCCTGGACCTACAGTGGATTTCATATGACCAAGAAAAATAAAGCTTTATATTATAACCTTCTACGTTTTTTTGTTAAATGCAATACAGCTAGCAAAATTTAGTGTACCCTTTTACAGCCAAATTGCCTCAAATGCTGCAAGACAAACTGCATACATAAAAATGGCAAATCCTGTGTTTAAGTATTAAAGAAGATCTTCCTTTCTGTATATCTAGAAAAAATGGAATGATTAAAAGACAATATTTGATTGCAAAGTGGAAAAGTAATCTAATATACACAGAACATAAAAAGAAATCAATACTTAGTTTCACCTAAAGGGGAAAAAATTTTTAAAATAAAGTATCTAAATTTTTTTCTAGTTAAGCGTACAAATTGTACAACAACAACAAAAAGCAATAATCTAAAAATAACTGAGAAATTGAAAACAGATATTAGAAACAGGTAAAAAAAAGAAAAAGAAAAGTAGAAAGCAAGACTTTAAAACACCCTTTCCCCATGAGTAAAATAGCTGTAGTAATTTATCATTGTAATAGAAGTAGTACTGCTTATACACAATTCTGGAACCCCAAAAGCTCTATAAAAAAATCAAAGGTTTTTAAAAAATAATTTGAAGCAAAATAATTTGGCAATAACACCAAACAAATTAACCTGACACTATCTGAAGTCTCTATCTCACTTAGTATGAATGCTCATACATTTCTGGTGGACAAACATGAACAGGTTTGATGATGGAGTGCTGCCCCAGATCCCGTGAAGGGCGTTGCATAAAATACAAAAGACACAGCATATTCCCTTCCTAAAATCTGAAAATTTATGCATTCTGAAACACATCTGGCACCAAAGGTTTACGATAAAGTGAATTTATAGCAATAGAAACAAAAAAATCTCTATATTGTCTTAATGATAAAAATAAAAACCAAATGAAATGTAAAACAGAATTTTGATGATTTTCTAATGGCACTTCTCCATGATGGTACTTCAATATTCGTAGTACAACACAAACACAACCCGCCTAAAGTTAGTAGGAAACATAAAAGATATATAAATACTGTTGTAAGCATTTCTGACCTCAATAGACCATAATTTAGCAGGTATTCAAGATAGCCATTTCTGTGAGTTCACATAAACATACATTAGAAAATATAATATAAACTACAGCATAAGAGTATTGCGAGGTGGCACACTGGCTCTGAGGAAGTTGTAGGACAGTGGTCGGCAAATTCATTAGTCAACAGAGCCAAACATCAACAAAACAATTGAAATTTCTTTTGAGATCCAAATTTTTTAATCTTAAACTTCTAAGGCCACTTCTTCAAAATACTCGCCCAGACTATGGTATTTTGTGGAAGAGCCACACTCAAGGGGCCAAAGAGCCGCGTGTGGCTGGCGAGCCGCAGTTTGCCAACCACTGGTGTAGAAGAATATATTAAGCAGGCATCACTAATAAGGTGGGAAATGGTAAAAAGCAAACTATGCAAATTCAAGAGGCAAGAGAATTGAATAAATACCTACAGCAGGATTTCTCAACCTCAGCACTACCAACATTTTAGTCCAGATAATTCTTTGTTGTGAGGGGTTGTCCTAGGCCCGTGATGGCGAACCTATGACATGCGTGTCAGCACTGACACGCGTAGCCATTTTCGATGACACGCGGCTGCATGCGGTGGCTTACAGATTGACAGATGAAGTTAGTAGCGCTTGCTTCAAGGGCTTGAAGTGTACAAAACACCAACCTTCAATTGAAGGTTTAGCCAATGAAATTCAGCAACAAAAAAAGTCACTAATAGGCAGATTAGTTAAAGAATTCCCTCTCCCCCTCACTTATCTTAGTTCACCCCACACAAGTTAAATAATATCAAGACCAACAAAAGAAACCAACTGACAAATGAACAAAGAAGTCACTAAGCAGGTAAGTTAAATAATTAGTTTTTGGTTCATTAAATACAGTTATATATTACAATTATACATTTTTGTTAAACTATAAATATCGCGAAATTATTTTTTTTTCTCGAAGTGACACACCACCCAAATTATGCTTGGTTTTTTGGCGAATTTTAACACAGCAAGCTCAAAAGGTTGCCCATCACTGTCCTAGGCACTATAGGGTATTTAGCAGCATCCCTGACCTCTACTCACTAAAGGTCAGTAACAGCCCCTTTCTATCCCAGTTGTAAAAAGCAAAAAAGTCACCTAGGCACTGCCAACTGTGGATGGATTGGGAGTAGGGCAAGTAGGGAGGCAAAAAAATGGCCCCCAGTCTAGAACCACTCATCCATAGGTAAAAGAAAGATCAAAAGTTTAAAGATGTTTCTTCTTATAGATTTTAACAAAATGTCAAGTATACTTCCCTGTCAAAAGCAGTATGGGGAGAGAAATATCCATTTTCTATTTCTCTAGATCTACAAGTGGTTTTATTACATGTTTTTAATCTCAATTTTGTAGGGAAGATGAGAATAGCAGATCAAGTTCTTCATTCTCATTCCTGCACTATACAAGCAAAAATGATCTGTTGACTTCCTAATGAGTAAACATACCCATCTGTTGTTAAAGCAACTCACTCAAGGAGGGAATGAGGTACCAATCGGCTTCCTATAGAAAGAAACAAAACAACCTGGGCCTTGCATGTACCTAGCTGCAAAGTAACCACATAACTCTTGAAAATGCACACTGTTCCCCCACACTGTCTAATATTATTTTCATTAAACTTAATAGATCCCTAATAAAAATAATGGTTTTTTGAGAGAAAAGAATAGTTCCCAATTATATCATTCTTTTGGAAAAAGTATTTAGTCACAGCAGTCCTGAGTCCTTCTGCCTCACTGGCATATATGATGGAAATAATTATACTTACTGTGATTTTCAATTTTATTTTATTAAAAAAGGTAGCTGAATAATATTAAAATTATAATTAAGAAAAAAGTAAAAAATATATGGGATATTTAAGATTTTCTTCACTCCTTAAATTTCTATTTCTGTTAATTTGACAGACTTCTATTTATTAACAAATTTTCATAAGCAAAAGCACTGTGTGAAGCAAGACATAAAAATATGAGTCCTTCTTTCAAAAGAAGACTAGCTCCTACAGAAGATAAACAAGTAAATAACCATAGCATATAGCATTAACATAGCATATTAAGAATTTGCAACTGTACTGAAGCAACAATTAGTTTACTGAGAAATACAGTATTTAAATTTATCAGTAATGTCCAAATGCCAAGAAAAACCCTCATGATTTTTGAGGTCTACATTGACGCCAAAATTTAATTAATTAATAAGATAATAAAAATTGCCGGAGCCATTTGGCTCAGTGGATAGAGCGTCGGCCTGCGGACTGAAGGGTCCCGGGTTCGATTCCGGTCAAGGGCATGTACCGTGGCTGCGGGCACATCCCCAGCAGGGGGTGTGCAAGAGGCAGCTGATCGATGTTTCTCTCTCATCGATGTTTCTGACTTTCTTTCTCTCTTCCTCTCTGTGAAAAATCAATAATATATATTTTAAAAAAACAAAAAGATAATAAAAATTTACCATTGGTAGATGACCACAGTCGGGTGGGATAGAAAATACCTTCCCTAAGAGTAGTTCTGTATTTATCTGTTTTACAAATCAAGCTTCCAATTACAATTTAGTTTTTATAAAAAGGCAGGTCCAGAATATTTTTTCTGAAGAGTTGAAAATAAAATGACTAGATGAATTCATGAGATAGAATTTTGTTTTATAAAATAGAGTGCATTCACATAGCTCACACTTTCTAATATAAACAATACCAACAATTAGATGAGTTTACAATCCAGTAGTACTGAATAAACAAGCAACAAAGCTATGTCAATATCACATGCTATTTTGATCATGACCTGCCTTCATCCCCCGATTAGAAAAACCTTTCAAATCTCTCCTTAGATCACAGATAAGGAAAGACTACGTTTAGATAACTAAACTATATCAATTCAGAACCTAAATTTTACAAATATTGATATAATCTCAATTCTCCGTAGAACTGCAAATTCTTACAATGAAATATTTAAAAGGGGAAACAGCCATCACTCTTATTTTAAGATTTTTCATTATAATTTCCTGGACAGTCAAAGAATTCTCCACTGAACTAAAAGTATCATTAACATTTAAAAGGGATATACTATTTATTTTTGCTCAATTTTCTTAAGTTTTCTTTTTTATTCAAGTTCTAAGCCACTGCTTTTCCTAACATCAAACAACTTTTTGGTATGTCCTTAAAACAGGTGCTGAACTGACTGAATGAAGTTATTCCTAAGGTATGACACTGACAAACTGGAGAAAATGCAAGCGTGAGGGAAAGCTGCAAAGCCCTCTCTCCACTTTAATCATGCTGTGGCACTTTATGGAACCGATTTACAACTGTAAAGCTAAAACATATTAACTCATCTGCTCCTCCCAACAAACCTAAATGGGGGTGTCATTTTACTCTCCATTTTACAGCCAAGGAAACGGAAAGGCAGAGCTATTTGATAACTTATCTAAGGTAACACAGTGAGTAAGTGCCAGAGCAGGGATATAAACTCAGCCCAGTGCTTTTCAATCCTTAACGTATATACAATTCACCTGGGAATCGTGTTGAAATTCAGATTAGGATTCAGTGCTTCTGCAGTGGGGGAAGGCAAGATTCTAACAATCTCACCTATGACGCAGATGCCGCTTGTCTGAACATCACTCTTTGAGCAGCAAAGTATTAGTCTATGTTAAAAAATGATGGTAAGTGGTAATAATCCTCAAATAGAGGTCAAGTTCATCCACAGACAGAGGCTTATGACTAAATCAAGGGTTTCTAACTTCTGGTTTAGAACTCAATTGCTCCTTTTATTAATTATTTTTTAAAAGAAGGAAGTTATTTAGCAAAATGTGCAAGTATTATATATAGTACCTGCTTTCAGGTTTTGCTCTATGAACATATTAGTACTCTAACTTGATCCAGTAACAAACACCTCCTTCCAATAAACCTTTTCCACATCCAAAAACTATTTACAAATGCCCCTGAATATCTACTTTAACATAAATTCAATCTGAACACATTAAAGAATATTCTAAGAATATATATATATTTGTCTCAGATATATGGAAAAAATTAGAGTTTGAGCTTAAAAATCCAGCATCTTTCTGTATTTTTGCCACTTGTACAAGTGATAACTGAGGGGACAAGAACACACTTTGGGAAACAGGTGGAACCTACTCTGCATAGCACCTCACTCAACAATTCTAGTCATTATCTTTCTCTAAAAACATACGGAAATGCCCAAAATACAATTTCCCTTCATTCTCACCAACTATTTATACGCTAATCTAGATTACAGCATGTAAAGAATATAAACTGAAGCCACAACATATTATGCCTTTGTTGAGGATGCTTTGGAGGATGCTTTGGTCTTAGGCACTTCAATACCTAAAAAACTGAAATGCCATCTAATCACTGGAAATAAACAGTTTAACAAACTTTTATACTATCAGGAAAGTAAATATTAATACTCTCAAAATATATTCAAACAAGTTTAAAGCCACACACATAATTCAACAATTAAGTCTCCTTAAGATCACCCTGAGTGTATACAATATAGACATGGCTATATAATAACTAAAGAATCTTTTACTAATTCAACATAAAAAATGATTTAAGAGAAATTTCAGTCGGAATAATTTTGATTTTGCCGAGTTTTCTTGTATTTCATTCAATATTTTCCTAAATGTACACAGATATACTTTCTTTTCTTCCCTGAGGAACAATTAAACCTGTCACATACTTTGACAAACTTGTAAAATCATATTCAAAACCATAATGGAATTCTGATTAACTACACATGGAAGTCAAAAGAATTAGGTTTCATTGATTTCAAGCAACATGAATTCACATGTGCTAGAATTTATAAACATAGAATCCCATTTTTAATTACATAAATGAAGAAATTTAAACTATATAATCATTATAAAGCTAAAATTCTCACTGATGACCTTGTGAATTACAAGAACACTAGCAATGTGTCACATATTTGACATGAGTAAAAATATAATACAAATTTGGACTTAGCTGTCAAAAATCCTAAAATGTCTCCACTAAATACTCAATTCCTGGACAACTTGATATTCCATCCAAAAGAATCTTAAGACATATAATAAAAAACACAAAAGTATCTGGATATTTTTGTCAGTCCTCTCCTAAGACTCTTATTTCCTGTCTGTTTTTGCTTTATTTAATCAGTCAGTCACAAAAAAATGCATACAGGGGTGAGCAAAAGTAGGTTTACAGCTATAATACATAAAAATAATAATTAAATAATACAATAAACTGTATTTCACATACTCACAATTGTAAACCTACTTTTGCCAACACCCATACACTAAAGAACTGAAAGATGTTAATTTCAATAGTTAACGGCAACCATAAGTTATGACAAGGGAAATCAAAGATCATGAATCCTATGTTATTGCTCACAAGCAAGCCCAAAGGTTTGCTACTTCACTAGCCTGATCGTTAAATGTGAAGCTTTCATGAACTGCAATGAAAACAGGAAAACAAAAACCAGTTAACGTTCTATCTCCCAGAAAGATTCTACTTCCTAAAAATAATCCTCAGTGACCACATGGAACCCATTCCTGCGTTAAACTGTATAATGCTATTCCTTCAGCAACTGCAGTGCTATCCTATTGCTCTAAAGACATTCACACATGTCTACTGGGCTCTCCAGATTTACGCGCGTACACTAGTTTGGGTCTGCAGAAAATAAACAGAAACCTTTAAAATGTCTGGCCTTATGTGCAATTTTAAAACATTAAAGAGTTTTAAATGGACAGCACTTTACATCTTTTATAATAGGAAATACCAAAATACACTGCAATTTAAGTGACTCTTCAGAGAGCAAGAGCAAATTTAACTTGACCCCCTCCCTAAGTGGCTACAGATTTAACATACCATTTAGACACCTAAAAATATTTTGATTTATTTATGCATTAAAGCAGTGCTATTCAATAGAAATACAATGCAAGCCACATATGTAATATTAAAATTTCTAATAACTACATTAAAATGGTAAAAATAAAAATGAAATTTTAAATCACATCTTATATAACCCAATATATATAAAATATTACCATTTCAACAGGCAATAAAAAATGTTTTTACAATTGGTAAGATCATTCTACATACTTTTCTTTGTACTAAGTTTGCAAAATCCAAAATGTATTTCACACTCACAGCATATCTTATTTTGGACTAAACTGAAGTGGTCTTGGCTAGTGGCTACATTACTGGACAGCGTAGGTTGTAAGTAATACTTTCAGATCTGACATACCACTAACTGTTTAAAATTATTTTGCATTCTTGTGTCCTTTTGGAACTGAAACAGCTGATTACAAATTTAAGTTATCCAGTTAACTTACTGAATAAATCAGGATGTGATCACCTTATCTGAGGATCCAGTTAATACACATAGAAGGAAGCAATTGGATTGTATCCTACTACATCTCAGACATACTTCATATATAATAGTTGAACACAACTTGTAGCAAAAATATAGGTAAGAGAAGAAAACATTCTCATATCAAACCATAACACTGCCTTATTTCTAGCAGCCACTCTCATTCTTGAGCACATATCACTATGCAAGTTATCTGCAGGACTGTTTTTTTCTAAGTTTGATGAATTTTGGAAACCATAAAGTCACTGTTGAAAAACAAAGCACTAAGTAAGAGGAACTGAAAAAATGTTTCAAGGAAAAAATTATCAACCACTTATCTTAATGCACCTTATACCAACCAAGAGTCTTAAATTATTCTACATGAGTTTCACTGGTATAAATTCTTTCCATAAATTCCAATTCATCTACTGCTTCTCATACACATATTTCAAATACCTAAATTACTAAGAATTCTTCCAAGTAATTAGGACATTTGATTAAAATGTAAATAATCCCAACAACATACTGTCTCGAAAACAACTAAAACCATTGTTAGCACATGAAATCTGTCCTTAAGGCAAGTTAATGAATAAATCAAACAGAAACAACTTATAACTCTTGTTTACTGCATTTACATTTTATAACACATTCGGTGACTTCTAAATTTGGAAGGTCAGTTCAGATTGCAGTAACTTTAAAGCTCAGCAAAAACTGTAGAAGTTTCTAAAATACACTTCTCAATAAACACACTTTACAGAAATACTACCACAGGAAAAAAAAAATCAGCACCGTTCAACTCACTTAGTAAAAAGCACAAAATCAGTGCATCCACAAGTCCAAAATGTATATTACATGCTAAAATGTATTTTTCCTCCCAAATGTATTTAATTCACCCTAGAAAATGTTTGTTTAATCCACTTGCAAAGCTGCAAAGCAGCAAATGCAGCCTCTTCAGCAGCATACACATCCAAGGACGATACATCAATCTCTTGATATTTTTCCACAATTTGAAATTAAATCAACAAAATTTGTTTCTTACCTGCAGTTAGGAGGCGGATCAAGGGTTATTTCAGCTAGCTCCTTCTGAATTCTGTTAGTGAAATGAGAACAGACAAAAAGGATTTGAGGTAGTCCACAGAATAACCGGGGAATTACACTGCCCTCTACCACCATGCAGTTAAATGCAAGGCTGGCTTTGCCTTCAGTAATGCTAACATGGCTGCTTCCTCTTTGTTCTCAGAGGCATAACCCAAATCCCTTAACAGAAACTTTGCAGCTTTTTTTCTCACTTGCTACTGTAAGTAAGTAAGACATTTACACCTGTTTTGAGAAATAGTCCTCCACGAGCACTCAGTAAAGGATATAAAATCTGTTGTAAAACACTTTTTACCAAAGAAATTCTCTTTTCAAGCTTATATGCAAATGAGACAAGAAGGGAGGAGGGAAAGCATTAGAATATTTGACAATGACTTCAAGTCACTTTTACCAAGGTAAAAATAAGCTACTGCTCTTACACATTAATAGTTCTGACAGTATTTTATCTGTAAAAAAGAAGTTTAAAATTTACAATTGTCTTTACCAGTGAAAAACTTCCAAAGGACTTTGGCATCATTTAACCTTATCTGTTTTCCCTGATCTTAAGTACAGCACTTAAATTTAATAAATTTGGGGAAAAGGAGATAAGAAGATATACTATATTGCTTTGAGAAAAAGGGGGGGAGAGCAATTATTGATTTTATTCCAATTTAAAATGCTCTCAAAGCTTAAGATGTTTAAAATGTCCCTCAAAAAGATTACAATAAATTGACAATTGTAAATTATTCCAAAGACTGCTGTTATTTAATAAAATATTCTCAAGTTATTAACCATTGTTGATACCAGATGAAAATTCATAGAAAAATAAGAGTACTTCTGAATCATTACAAAACACCAATATTTGATCATTTTTATATTTTCTTGTTCCTTTGGTTGTGATCAATAAAAATCAACAAAATGTCAACACTGACTAATAGCGTAGGTACATTTGATGTATAATTACAATTCATGGATATTCTACTACTACCACTGATGGAGTCCCACTTGACAGAACATTATTTTCACCATCACAGGTAATAAAAATCAACAGCAGACAAATGATCTTTCACTTACACCCAACAAAATGTTTGTCCTGTTGTGGAGTATTAAAGTGTCAAGCTTATCCATAAGTTTTACAGGGAAAATCACAAGGACAGTGAAAGTTTTCAATCGCCGCCAAGTGCCATCTAAAACTGTAAGTAGCACTTGCCAGTTTCATTTTGCCCTCACAGGAATTCGGAGGCATACCCATAATTTAACTGCAAAAAGTAATAACTTTTGTAGGGATGCATGGCTTCACGTCACGTTTGGAAAACTGAAAGCAGGTTTACAGCACAGTTTTTAAATCTGCTTTCAAATAGAGCGGAGGCCTGGCATTTGCAAATTCCTAGCCACCATGAAGGCTTCTGATCATTAAGTTTCATGGAGAGGCACAGGCTGATCTATACAAGTGTCCACTTCCATGAAGAAAGGGTATGACTCATAGACAGGAGCATCCTCAATGTACCAGCGAATCCGGGCTCACCCAATTTTTCCTTGCCAACTCCTTCACCAACCTGTCAGGATGTCAGCCCCATCTCTGACTTCAAGGACACTGACACAGAAGTTACCAGAGTACAGAATAAGTTTGCTTCGAAGTCTAATTCCAGGGAGGTGGCTTCCAGACCACCTAAAGAATGACAGCTCCTTCTGGCACAAATAAAAATCCAAGTGAGTATCTCTGAACTGCTGCTGCTGCTGGGAACCCCAGCAAAGCGCCCGGCCAGGCTGGAAGACCATCTGCCAAGGCGCTCACCCCGTGCCTGACGCCTCCTTACCTTTTAGCGCTCGTGGACAACTTAGCAGTGGTTTTGCTGGAGAGTTTGGTGTTCTTCTTCTGCTGGGTGGCAGAAGGCTTTCTTTCTTCCTGTTCCTCGGGCTCCGGAGCGGCCGGGTCTCGCTGGTCCGCATCCGAACTCCCACTGCTGGTGCTGGGGCTCTCGTCATCGGACCTCTGCCTCTCACTGGACATCTTGAGGACGTTAGTACTTGGAAAACTTTTAGAAAGAACAGGGGAGGGGGGAGGAGGGAGGAGGAGGGGGGAAGTAAATATTAAGTCTCTGAGAAACAAGCCCATCGCCTTGTCTTCCCCTGAACCGTCACCTAAAACCGTCCTTTAAGGAAAACGCTCCCCAAGTGCTCACACTCCCCCCTCCCCCGCCCATCGTACCGCAAGGTGACCGGGGAGGGCGGCGAGGTGCCCCCCGCCGGCAGCGCCCAGGGGGGTCTGCGGAACTCAAGTTGGAAAACCCACTCCCATTTCTCCCCGTGCCTGGGACAAATCTATCAATTGTCTACTTTTCTCAGAAGGCGTGGAACGCGTCTGCCGGGGAACTTGGGCAACGGGCACGAATTAACAGATGACACGCTGTAGATAACAGATCTCGCCGGGAAAATGTTAGAAAGTCGCCAATAGCGTCCAAATATTGACACACCGACACGGGTCAGAGCGACCACATTCCCTTCCCCGGGAGGAACACAGACCCTGCTCCTCGCCCATACGCTTATTCAAGGTGGGCGATCGCTGCTCGGTGCACGGAAAGCCTTTACACCCAACACTTAGGATTTAAGGATTTTTTTTTTTTAAATCAACCAAAAGCTGCCCGAGCCGCCCGAGCTGCCTGCACGGCCGGCGACGGTTCACCCGGCCGAGCCCGAGCTGCCAGCCTGGGGCGAGCAGGACCCGGACTGCACCTCCTGCAAAGCTCCCCGTGCCATCCAGGCTCCTCGCTCAATGTCTACATCACGGACCGACATTTTGTCCAAAAATCACGGGAGGGGGGAAGAAAAAGAAAACAAACAAAAAACACCGGAGGAAAACAAACAAACAAACAAACAAAGCCCCAAGAAGTGCAACAAATTTCCGCGCCCGCGGAGAAGGCGAGCCGGCGGCCGGCGGCGGCGGCCACGCAGCCCCGCGGCCCTTTGTGGGGAGGGCCGCGCGGGGGCCGGGGCAGCGCTCGCCGCGCCGGGCGCCAAGGGATGCGGGCGGCCCGGCCGGCCCCGCGGCGGCTCGGCTCGCGGACACCCCGGCGGCGCGGGCGCCCGGCGCGAACAAAGCTGCCCGCCCCCGCCCCCTCCCCCGCCGCCGCCGCCGCCGCCGCCCCGGCCGCCCCCACGCGGCCCCCCGGCCCCGCCGCCTTACCTCGGCCGCCCGCCCGGCCCGCTCGCGCGCCGCTACGGTGTGGGGGAGGGCGAGAGAAAAAAACCCTTCCTTAAGGAAATGGAGGCAGCCGGGGCGGGGGGGGCCGGGGGGGGAGGGAAAAAAGAAGCCGAGGAGGCTCTGGCCGGGGAGTGTGGAACATTGAAAGTCGGAGGGGGCTGTGCAGTGCCGGGCTCCGGCCGGAGGGTGGCGCCGCCCGGCGCCTTCGGAAGAGGCGGGGGGGGGGGGAGCTCGGCTGGGCGAGGGCGCGAGCTCCCGGCGAGGCGGAGAGGACGCGGGAGACCCCCGCGCGCTGTGGCCTCCCGCCGCCGCCCGGCTCGGCTCCGGCTCCGGCTCCGGCTCCTCCCGGCCGCGCAGTCAGCAAGTTCCGAGGCGCGAGCGCGAGCGCGGGGGAGGGGCGGGCGCGGCGCGCGTGCTCGCGGCTTGCCTGGCGGAGGGGCGCGCGCCGCCGGCGCTCGGCGGGCGCGAGCTGCTCCCGCGCGCGCTCTCCGCGCCTCCCTTCTCGCTCGTGGGGCGGGGGCCGGGGGGGCGGGGGTGCGCACGCGTCCGCTCGCGCGCGTCCGGGACAAAGAGCGCGGCGGGGACCCGGCGCGTTGGCCCCTGCCGCCCTCGGCCGCCGAGCCAGTGCCTGGGAGGGCGGGGGTGCGGGCGCCGTCTCGCGGGGCTGCTGTGCCGCGGGGTGGCTTCCGGCCTGAGCCCGCCTCCAAAGCGAGGCTGCCCATTGGGCTACCCGCCCCGCAGCCGGGGGCCTGGGGGCCTTCTTCTTCGGGGCGTGCGGGCCGAAGTCATCCTCAGGATTGGCCACATCCTCAGCGTAGACCCCCCCCCCCCCAATCACTGCTGGGCGAGGGCCCTGGGCGCATGGTGGGAAGTCTGCATTCCCCCCACCCCCAAGGCTGGAGGCTGAGGTGTCCTTGAGGAGGCGTGCAGGTGCAGGAGAGCTGCCTCTTGCCCCTCGTGTGAGCCGAAGGGGCACGATGAGGTGTTGGGCACTGAGGAAGGAAAAAAGGATTCCAGGTTATGGGACCTGCCCCTGCTTCTCTTGGGCCCTCACAGTCTGTAAGCAGGGGACAGTCGCTGGAATGTTTTGCCAACTTAAAATTCCAAAAACAATTTTGTATTTTAAATGCCCCGTTCAAGATAGTTGAAAGTGAAGGAGAGGAGTTCGGGGCTCCAAACCTGACATTTTGCTGCGGGACTATTTCTGACATGCATGCGAGGTGCCAGGTCTGCAAAGGGAAGCCCGCTGATACTTGGTCAGAACGTCCACACAGGTGGACGCTGCCGTTTTTGGCCCCAGGCGCAGGCTAGTCACAAGTGCAGAGACTTCCTGTTTGCAGCCCAGACTTCCCCAGCTACTGAGAACTTGCTCCAGCGATGGAGCCCCAGAGGAATTTGCGGATTCCTCTCCCACAAGTGTCCAGGGGCAGAGGTGCTGGGAGAATGTGGAGTTCACAGAGGGAGTGAGAATGGCAGTCATAACAGAGAAGCTAAAGAAAAGGGGGAGAAAAAAAACAAAACAAACAAACAAAAAAAAAAAAACAGCCAACATACTTTATTTTTCCTCCAAACAAAGTTTTTGGTAGAGAGTTGCTTACAATTCTGAAGAGTAAGTTACATTTCTGTAATTTTCCAAAGATCCAGGCATTCAGTGAACTTTGTCCAGGGCTATGCTGCTAGGTGCTAGACACGCAACATGCACTCCCTCAGTCACTGTGTGGCCAAAGCCAGGTCTCCATTCGGTGCTAGGAGTCCCCAGTCCAGAAAGGGAGCGATTTCTTAATTTTGATGAGGAGAAAGGCTCCTCCAGTCAGAATGCACAGCGTGTCTCAGGAAACGGTGAAGAAAGAGTATGGTGTGCCCGTTAACAAGCATTTGATTTGGCTGAATCCAAGGGAGCTTGTGGAAAGAACGTGTTAGTGAAAATATAGACAGAAAAGTCCCCCACAACCCCAGCTTTTACGCTGTGATGCTGCAGTGTTAATATTGAGCCAATATTGAGCTTGGGCTTTGGAATGGGGAACTGTGCAAGAAAAGCTATATGTAAAAGTGGATTCTTTTAGGAAATTTTATATCACAGAGAGAGCCTGAAGGCCCAAAGGCCAATTGCTGATAGGATTTGGGTGGGGCCAGGAGATTGGGAAAGAGATTTAGCTGTGCTTTGATAGCATCTTCTATAGAAGAAACTGTATTGAGCTGAAAAGCTATGAAACTGGATTCTAATCTCATCCTATCAAGTTTATGGGACCTCGAGGAAGTTACTTGTTTCAACTTGATTTTTCACCTGTGTAAAAAGATTGTAGCAAAGGTTCTAAATCTTCTCTTGCTTAAAAGTTCCATGATTCTTCAATGAGCTTGAAATCAAAGACTTCTACTTAACATTTACTCAACAGAGTACTTAGGAACTACCAAATGCTGGGAAATTGAAGTGAGATATGGGAGCAGTTCCCTTCTAGCTCAATGGGAGAGGGACAGCTAGAAATGTAGGATATAGAATGGGAAGTGCCTATTAAAGGAGTGAACAGAATTAGTGGAGAATTATTATTAATTAATAATTAGTAATGGAATTATTAATTCAGTTTAAGGTCATGGGGTGTGGGTCAAGAAAACTAACAATGAACTGGGCCAGAGGGACCAATAGGTGATAATATAGATAATGCTCTTGGCAAAGTACGTGGGACATAATAGTTGTTCAACAGTACTTACCAGATAGTTACAATCACCATAAAGAGAATAAATGGCTCCATAGGTTAGGGAAAGTAGTGGCCTACCCCCCACAATATTAGCTGCCCAACTACTTTTATTTACCTGACTAAAAGGGTCATCCAACTCACAGCTCGCTCTAAGGTAACATGTCATAACCATGTTGACCAGAAGCAACTTATAAGTTATAAATTGTTTCTAGCACGAAGTTCTTCCTCACAGGACACCCTGTTTTGTAATAATTTTCTCTCTTTCTTGTTTTTGCCATGCCTATCCTTGAAATTAGGGATCATGTTTGGTGTTTTTAATCATCTCCCCGAGGACATGCTTAGAGAGAGGGAGAAAGAGAGGAGCATCAATCAGCTGACTTGCATGTGTGCCCTGACCAGAGATTGAACCCACAGCCCAGGCATGTGCCCTGACCGGGAATCAAACCCATAACCTTGTGGTGCAGAGGTCGACAGTCAACCAACGGAGCCGCTCTGCCTAAGCAGGATCATGTTTTATAAACACTTCTGAGAGTGTACAAATTTGACCTGATGCAAACTGTCCCATAAAGTGTGTAATAAAAAATTCCCCATATGACTCCTCAAAACACTAGCACAAAGCAGTACCACACTAGCTACCACAAGAAAATCGTTCCCTCTCAGTCTTCTATTTTTCCTACTGGGTCCTGCCTACTTCTATCTCACAACTCTGAGAGTCAAGGGTAAGGGGAAAGATACTATATCCAACTGCAACAGATGCTGCCACAATCACCTCCTCCTTCCTCCCCCACTCCAAATGTGACCAAAGGCACCTGTCATAAGGGCAGACAAGGAAGGTTCCAGAATCCTTTAACCCTCCCTAATTTGGGAAGTGTTTTCACTGAGCCTTCATTGGGCCTCAATGATATTTATGTACATGCATATGTCTGTGTAACCAAGAATTCTGCAGGATCCTGTCGTCTGAGTTACCTAAAAGCTTCTGAATTCAGTGATTATACAAGCTACAGTGAGGCTACAGAACTTTTCCATCACCCACCACATGGCCAGCAACATAATTCACACATAATAGATGCAGAATAAACACTGATTTGATTTGCTGATTTCAGAGTGCTTTCGATTGTTTCCTTCCCTCAGTAACTTTTCTCAATAGCTCTTCATTTCACCCTTCGCTTTTTTCAGGCTGTTGCAGATGCTACTCAGTTGCTTGTATCCTTTTGTTCTCTGGCTATCGCATTTTCTCTTTCTACCCGTGAAAGTGGTCTTGGTTTGCTAGGGAAGTTATTTCTTGGTCCAGGCTTAATCTATCTAAGAAGCCATGTTTGCTGCTATTAGTGGCAGTGTCTCTGGACCTCCTGACTCCAAGGCACTGCTTTACATCAGTGTTTCCATACTTGTGTCATGTATGGAAAACCGGCCACCTGCCAGACTCTGAGCTGGTGTTTCAGTGTCTGGCTTTCTAGATAGATAGATAGATAGATAGATAGATGATAGATATAGATAGATATAGATATAGGTATAGGTATAGGTATAGATATAGATGATATAGATATAATTCTGTGCAGACTTACAAAAATATCAAATCATCAAAGACAGTTAAAGGACATGTTAGAAATCTGAGATGATTAAACTATATACTGCTTTAAGGAGGTACTTACATTCCAATACACAAAGTTTGCAAATCTAAAACTATATGCAAAAAAAAAATAAAAACTGTGTGATGCCAAATACCTGTGAGAACATTATGAAAAGGGCACTTGTGTGTATTGATGATGGCAATGTAAACTGCTATAACTTTTTCTGGAAAGCAATTTGGCAATGTGTTCCAAGAGTCATAAAATGTTCATACCCTTTAACCTAGTAATTCTACTTTTGGGAATCTTTCCTAAGGCAATAATCCAAAATACTAAAAAATGCCATATGCCTGACAAGGTTTATCCCAGTGGAATTTATACTATATAATAATGGAAACCACTCAAATTATGTAACATCAAGGCTTTAATAAATTATGGCCCACTCACTCGATGGAATATACATGAATATAAAATGGTGTGTATTATAACTATCATTTTTACTATCAGTTTCACCTCATGATTGAAATCCTTTCCTATGAGATCAGCTGATGTTTTCCTTAGTTAATAAGACTAACAAGAGATGTTGTGCATAATCTTGATTACTGGCGCTTTTACTTAATATTATGTCACTTAAATTTTTCTGAGATACTTTAGAGTATTTCATGTGTGAAATCAGATTAAGTGTATTCTTTCTGCTTCAGAAAGCAAAACATCATATGCGTACTATGATGAGAAAATGTATAAGAGAGATTTGAAAGTAATAGGCAAACACTTTGGTTAAAGGGTCTGCTCACCTGTGAATCTGGCCACCTTTTCTGTATTGCACAAGTGGTGATTTAATTGGGAGGAATTCAATAAGAAATAATATGCTTTAATTTGGGGCTACAAAGGAAGTAATTTAATTTGACTTAATGAAGAAGTTACATTTTAGTTGAATGTCTTTGTAACTAAAGAAGTAAAACAGTATTTTTTAAATGGGAATATTAACTAAGTTTTTTTGAGAGTCATACTTTAGTTTTTTCAGGTCCAAATTCTAGAGGTTTATTATAATTTATAAAACATCTCAAATGTATGTCTGCTGCTTAAGATTTTAACTTTTCTGGATTATAATGTCCCAAAATAACTCGAATTAAGTAGACATCACAGAGAGATACAAGTGGGTTTAAGAAATGATAAATAATTTCCAATAAGAATATACACACAGCCGAGACCGGTTTGGCTCAGTGGATAGAGCGTCGGACTGCAGACTGAAGGGTCCCGGGTTCGATTTCGGTCAGGGGCATGTACCTTGGCTGCGGGCACATCCCCAGTAGGGGGCGTGCAAGAGGCAGCTGATTGATGTTTCTCTCTCATCGATGTTTCTAACTTTCTATCCCTCTCCCTTCGCTATGTAAATCAATAAAATATATTTATATAAAAAAAAGAATATACACACAGTATGTGGTGGGTGTAAGTAGCACACCCAACTTGGATTCATAAAGTAATGACCGCTTAGTACCAGCACTTCTGTGCCAAGAAAAGGATATTGAAATACTAGACTTCTTATGACCAAGGAAATTGAGTCTGAGGCATGAATTGACTTCCCTAAAGTCTTAAAGATAGTTCTTGACAGAACTAGAGACACAATTTTGAAATTCTGTTCCCATCCCACTATATTATCGTATTCACCAGGGCATACAGTCCAGTTTCCCAGGACATCAGCTCCTGCAGAGATGGCATCAGAAAGTTCTTTTCTCATAAGTGTAACAATCTTCTCTTTTTACCCTTGTTCACCAGCATGAGAAAGATCTCAGTGATTTTTATCACAGTGATAAAAATTTGGCAATCCTGTTATAATCACTCATAATTCACTATGTATTGCGCAGTACTTATCATAGTTTGTAAGTACATAAATATTCATGTGATATGTCTTTACTATTTTCTCCCACTGCTAGAATAAGAGCAGGGACCATATCTGGTTTTTTGTGCCTAATACAATGCTTGGCATATAATATTTAGTAAATGATTCCTGAATGAATAAGTGGATGGCCAGGTTATTTTCACATTCAAAGTCAATTGAAGGGAATATTATAGAATAAAAACAGCCCTAGCTGGTTTGGTTCAGTGGATAGAGCATCCTGTTGACTGAAGGATTCTGGGTTTGATTCCGGTCCAAGGCACATGCCCTGGTTAAGGAACCTATCCCCAGTGCGGCATGTGCAGGAGGCAGCTGAGCAATGATTCTCTCACATCATTGATGTTTCTATCTCCCTCTCCCTTCCTGTCTGAAATGAATCAAAATATATTTAATCAAAGAATAACAAAAACATGAAACATGATTTTTTAACACTGCCTAATTATTTATGGATCTGATTTTCATGAAAAGTAGCACAGGACAAATGTACAGGAGTCTAAAAGTATGTAGAGAAATTAACAAACAATAGGTTAATTAAAGGATAAGGATTAAAGGACAAATAAATTAATGGCGGTTGGTATGTGACCCTAACCTCTGAAATACATTTCAGAAGAACAATGACCTCATTTTCTCACCAAACTACTTACAGAACTCGTCAGAGAATGAATATTGGCTTATGTTATTTTGTAAAATACAGGAGGGCAGCAAACTTTTTCTAACCTGCTTTGTAAAATGTCTACATAGAAGAAATCAAGTTATGTGTTTTAGAAAGCTAAATGCTAGCATCCTAGCTGGTTTGGTTCAGTGGATAGAGAGTCGGCCTGTGGATTGAAGGGTCCTGGGTTTTGGCTTGATCCCCAGTAGGGGGTGTGCAGGAGGCAGCCAATCAATGATTCTCCCTTCCTCTCTGAAATCAATGAAAAAATATATATTTTTTAAAGATAGAGGTAAATGCTAGCAACTAATATTAAAATCAATCAACCTTGATTATCTCAGATTTTTTGGCAGACTATTTTAAAATATACTTTTACTGATTATTTTTAGAGAGGGAGGGAAGGGAGAGGCATAGAGAGACAGAGACATGAGTTGGCTGCCTCCTGCATGCCCCCCACTGAGGATCAAGTCCTACCTGGGCATGTGCCCTGACCGAGAATCAAACCCGTGACCTCTTGGTTCATGGGTTGATGCTCAACCACTGAGCCACACTGGCTTAGACTGGCAGATGTATTAAATCGGTATGCTTTTAATAAGGTTGTGTGCATCAGGTGAGAGTTCTACTTTCTGGGCAGATTGATTTTAAACTTACTTGTTTTCCTAGGGAGAAAAATGTTTTTAAGTGTACAAGTTACCTATGGCCATTTTTGCCACACACACCTCCACCTACCTCACACACACACACACACACACACACACGCACACACACACCAGAAATTAAACTTAGTAAATACAACTATTTGCATATCTGAGACTTTATTTAATCATGTAATACACACCTTTTAAATGACAAAGCACAGTGCTAGAAGATATGTGTCAAACGAGATATGAAACCTCTAAAGTGTTTATAATCTAGCAGGATGGTTTAAGAGAGATGGTTTTGGGTCCAAGAACAGGACTTTCCTGACTAAAAAACAAAGGCAGATTTTCATTCACCTCTTCTTCATGGAATAAGCAGCCCCTTAGACTTATGATTTTACTGCCTACAAATACATTACAGGAAAAGCCAAAAGATGAAAAAAGGTATTTATATGCTTATTCAACAAACAAACATTGAGTACCTAATTCAACAAATGAGGAAACTTATTTTTCAATATAGATGGCTTGTTCTTCAAAATACACAGGGAGCAGGCTCTCAAGAAGTAGACACGGGTTGAGTAGATGCAGAAACAAGTTCTATCTTGAGATGATTCTATGGTATAAAAAATCAAGTTAATTTTTGCATTGTAGCAAAATAGAGTTTATGTGTAAAATAGAGTTCAAAGTTCAATCTTCTCATCTTTCAGATATTGGTTTCTCTCACTCACTCCCTGCCATCAAAGCTGTATTCCCAGTGCTACGGTGTGGGAGCTCAATAACTATTTGTTGAATAACAGCAAACACTTCTGTAACACATATTGTCTTTTATATACACTGACTCATTTAATACTTTCAATAGCCCCAATGAGGCAGGTTCTGTTATTATATATGAACTACAGGCCCAATGCACCAAATTCATGCATTTGGGGGAGCGGGTCCCTCAGCTGGCCTGCAACCCTCTCACAGTCTGGGAACCCTCAGAAGATGTCAGACATTCTTAGTGCTGCCGCAGAGGTTGGCAAGGCTCCCACTACTGCCACTGCACTCGCCAGCAGTGAGAATGGCTTCTGGCTGAATGGTGTTCCTCCTGTGGGAGTGTAATTACCACCAGGGGGAAGCTCCTGCATTGAACGTCTGGCCCCTAGTGGTCAGTGCATGTCACAGTGACCAGTTGTTCCGCCTTTCAGTCAATTTGATTATTAGCCTTTTATTGTATAGGATTATATGGGATGTTCCAGATGAGAAAACGGAGGCACAGAAAGATAAAGCAACTTGCCCAAGGTCACGTGACTGGTAAATGATGGACTCGGGCAGGGAAACCCATGCTCTTAACTGCTATGCTGTGCCACTTCTAAGTAAATAAATAGCATTCCAAACAAGGGGATGGGAAGGAGAAGGAACCGATAGCGTTTTTGGCCCCACAGTCAGAAAGGAAAGAATTGGGACCTCTGGGACAGCCTGCAGATGTTGCTAGCCAGTGAAAAATGAGGGAGTGCTGAGGTTTTAACCATCCCAAGAGAGTTGCTTTTGGACAATTTTCAGATGGTGAGATTGACAGAGACTGTCCAATGCAAAAGAAATATGGAAGAAAGCCCCTGTAAAAATCAGAAATGGTTTCTGGGCCCTTTGGGGCATTTATAGTTCTGCCGATCTCTCTCCTTCTTTATGCCATTCTCTTCCTTTGTCCCTTATCTCTACTGTCCCTTGTAGCCTGTTATCCTGTTGACCTACATTTTAAATTATTGTATTTATTAAGTCAAATGTATACATAATCTCTCTCTCTGCATTTCCATGAAAAGGAAATAACTGGAATTATTTCAAACTTGTTCCTTATTAGTGTGGTACAAACAGGTCGTGGCTGTTAACAGAAGAAAAATCTCCAAAAAGTGGACTAAGCCTTAAAAAGTAAAAGAATACAAAAAGAAATCTTGGTACTCGATCCCTTCATTATTAGAGGAGATGGTCAAATCTTAAACACAAAGCATTTCATGTTAAAATTCAACATTTTCTTTAACATTTAAAAAATATCTCCAAATTTATATTTAAGAACTTTTTAACATTGATTACACTCTTCACTTTATAATAACAGAAAGAATCCATTTTGCCTAATGTCAGCTAAGGAACCATTTATAGAATGCTGAAATTTCTGGGTTCCTAAAAAGAACATTAAAACACTGATAAGTTATATTGATGCATTTAACTATGTGAGTACATAAAAATAAGAGGAGTTGTCTGGAGTAAATTCTCAGCACCATCAGGTAATTTGTGCTTAGTCTGGTACAATGTATGGATTAATGAGTTAATCTGGGTAAATTTAGTCTAATTAGTAAAACAATGCAAATAGATGTACGTGTGCCTGCGCACACAATCTGTTTGCTACAAGAACAAGCACTTGTTTGTTAAAGACTGAAAATAAGGATCAACATTGTAGCATTTACAACCACAAAAGTTGATAAACCACATAACTCGGTGTGTAAATATGGAATGAATAAAACCAGTATCAGGTACTGACATCGGGAGCCCACGCCTAAGCTCAGTAGCTAAGAGGGTGTTTTAGTGTGGTATGTGTGATGGACAACCCGCACAAAAGGAGCCCGTTATAAAGAGATTGATTTGGGGAGAGGAATGATGATGTGATATTCATCTCTGTAGAGCTTCTTAAAACTGATTTACCACAGTGGCTTGTGGAAGTAACAGATGTTTATTTGAATGAATATTCATTGGCTGACATCAAGTCCCAGTAGATGACACTTTCCTCTTAAGAGGTCATATTTTCCTCTTAAAGAGTGTTTGCTATTGCGGTTGCCAATTGTCTATTTACAAGCTCCTTTACGAAGGAGCTATGTAAAGTGGAATATTGATGTATAATGATGTAGAGCCTGAAACAGAGGTAATATGCTAATTAGAAATAGCAATAATGCCAGATATAAACATCAGAGTGACTTACCTTATCCTTCTTGACAGAATCATGATAGCTTCTCCTCAAACAAACCAATCATGAGTTTTCTTTTAAATTACCTTATTACTACACTGCTTGAGTTGTAAAAACATTTATTTAAGATAGAACAGTACCAAGAAGTGAGGTGACTTTAAAGCGCCATAGAAACCAAATTACTGTGAGGCTTTAAAAACATTACAACATTTTGTATGAATAGGAATTATTATTTGGAGCCTAGCTGCATCTCTACCACTTGCTATACAGAATCTTGCTTTCTTCTATGTGTGTTTTTAGAGAAAACAGCAATATCAGAAGTACAGATAACCTGTTACAATTGTTTGTTTCATGAATTCATGCATTGGGACCAGTTTATCATACCTAAGGTTACTTTGGCTCTGCAAAAGATTATTTTGGCAGAAGGTTTATTAGTGTGTCAAATTGTCTTTAAGAAACTTGGCCAGGATCACTGCCCAAGATGGTAACTTATAAATTTTAAACCTTATTACTACACACTCCAACTGCCTTCCTCTAATACAGTAGTACTATTGAATTTTCTGGTGCTATGATCCAAATGCAAATTTGTTACAGAATTCCAGAAACAAATAAGATAACTTTCGAAGCAGAGTTACAATAAGACAATAATCTTGTTATATTTCTTGGTTCATGAAATGCCTGAGGTATTTAGTAACATAACTAAGTCTCCATTATCTATGGCGTTAGGAACAGTGTAACATATACATTGAAATCTGTAGCTATTCCAAAAGCATCATTGTTAAGTAATTATAATTAGCCTTCTTTCTCAAACTCACAGATGTGTTTTCTATTATTTAACCCTTTATATTAGTCATTTTCAAATTGAGCTGCACATTGATGCTGGATAACTTAAAAATATACAGGTCAGCCTAATCAGCATGGCTCAGGGGTTGAGCATTGACCTATGAACCAGGAAGGAGGTCAGGGTTTGAGTCCCAGTCAGGACACCTGCCCAGGTTGTGAGCTCGATCCCCAGTGTGGGGTGCGCAGGAGGCAGCTGGTCAATGATTTTATTTCACCACTGATGTTTCTCTCTCTCTCTCCCTCTCCCTTCCTCTCTGAAATCAATAAAAATATATTTTAAAATATACAGGTCACACTCCCAGTTAACTAAATCATAAGCTGTGGGGGGTCAGACCCAGACATCAGTAGTTTTTAAATCTCCCCCTTGTGAGTCCAATATAGTTAAGGTCAAGTGCTACTTAGTGGTGAAGATGCTGAGTATCAGTGATGAGGAGAAACAATAAGAAAAGAATGTTTACTAAATTAAAGACTAAATGTCAGTGATTGTTCAAATTGCTATAGACCAATGGTATGTGAAAAGACATATTTTGGCTATTTTTCCCCTGATTTATTAAAAAATCATAACTTCAGTTCCATCTATTATATGAGAGTAAATTTTCAGATTATAGAAGTATTTACCTACTTATTAATATTGAAAGACACCAGTGACATGTTACCCTTATACTTCAATATATAATCATTATTTTCTTAATTTGTGGAGTTATTTTTTTCAGAGAAGTGGTTTTTAATACTTAGCAAAAATATTTATTCTAAAACATATATATATAATATTTACATTATAATAATCTATATTATTATGGGATATGAGATATGGAAGCCAAAAGCCTGTTCGAACACCTTTGCTGTCTGCAGTTACCAAGATAAAACATCTCCAATTCACACAGGAACACAAGGATTGGATAGTCGAGCATTGGAAAAAGTCATGTGGTCCGATGAATCATGTTTTCAGTTGCATCATGCAGATGGCAAAGTGGGATTTTCGTGAAAACATCATGAAAGCATGTATCCCACATGCATACGTACAACCCTTCAAGCTGGTGGGTCAGTGTCATGGTTTGGGGCATGTTTTCCTGGCATGACTTGGGCCCTTTAATTCATGTGGATCAATGTCTTAATAGCACAGCATACCTAAGTATTGTTGCTGATCAAGTTCATCCTATCATGTTGATGGTGTATCCCAATGGAGATGGCTTCTTGCAACAAGACAATGAGCCATGTCACGTTACTGTTATTGTGCAGGAGTGGTTTCAAGAACACGAGAGAGACTTTACCTTGATTAGGTGGCCAGATCTCAATCCAATTGAGCATTTGTGGGACAAAGTTATAAGAGCCCTCAGGCAACTGGTTCCATAACCATCAAATCTCACAGAACTGGGCAGTGCTATTCATCAGGCATGGTGTCAGATTCCTCCCATCACCTTTCAACATCTCCTGGAGTCAATGCCAAGAAGAATTCCCACAGTATTGAAGGCAAAAGGTGTTCCAATGAAGTACTGATGGGGTGCTCATAACCATCTGGCTATATATATATATATATATATATATATATATACACACAAACACATACACATATACAAACTGACTATACCTTTGTGATGCCCACCAGCCAATCAGGAGTAAGTATGCAAATTAATCCAACAAGGATGGTGGGTTAATTTGCATATGCAGGCACAGAGCAAAGACTGAAGACTGAAGACTGAAGATGACTGAAAACTAAAGACTGAAGAGGCTTGGCTTCTCCACTGTGGCCAGAGAGAAGACCAGGGTGCTGGGTGCTAGAGGAAAACCGCTGCTGGCAGCCAGAGGAAGGAAGGCCTATTGCACGAATCTTCATGCAATGGGCCTCTAGTGTGTGTGTGTGTGTGCGTGTGTGTGTGTGTGTGTGTGTGTGTGTGTGTCTGTGTATATAATTGCCTAGTCATGATGTAGAATAAATAATTTTTAAATGGCATTTGGAGGTAGGAGGGATGTTCTTGAGAAGTAGATTTTAGCTATTCTCAGTTTAGGGTAAAATGATAGATCTATATTTTGTGCTTTTACTCCCTGAAGTTTGTTCATTTTCATAAAGTATGTTTTCCTGAGGTATCTCATAAGCATTATCTAGTAAGAAATATGAATTATAGAAGAGGTGGAAACATTCCCTCTAACTTTACTGTAATTTCAGTAAGTTGGAAGCAGTGATTTATTTGCTTAGATGTAATTAATATAATCAATATAGAAGGCATTATGTTATATATAGTGCTTAGATCCAAAACACCAGGGTTCAAAACCTAGTTATGCCCCTTCTATCCATGTTTTCTAGAACATATTTACCAGTCCAGGACTCCCTTTTTTTCATATTTAAAAGGAGCATATTTATATCTTCTGTGCAAAGTTGTTAGTTGTGGGAGACTAAATGTGGAAATGTTGACAGAGCTCTCAGCATAGTGCCTGGCACATAGTAACCTCTGAATAAATGGTAGTCATTCAAGCTATTTTTTGAAAGGCTATTTTCCTCATTGGGTAATATATACTTTAAGTCAGCTTACTACTGACTTAACATTCAAGGGGGTTACAGGAAATCTTTGCATATTCTTAAATGCAGGTAAAGAGCCCCAGGAGAGTGTTAGTGGCTGCACAGGAACATGCACAGGCACATGGGTTCAGTGTGTAACCCGCCATGCTCATTCATGAACTGAGGGAACTCGTTTTGTGAACAGATGGGTAACGTGCAACATGTGCCTCAGCAAAGCTGAAATCACCTCCTATCACAGGCCACCTCAGCCACGACTGAGGAGAGGGAATCAAGAATATTAAATCAATCCTAGTCAGTTTGGCTGGGTGGATAGAGCATTGGCCTGTGGCCTGAAGGATCCTGGGTTAGATTCCAGCCAAGGGCATGCCTGAGTTGCGGGCTTGGTCCCTAGTGGGGAGCATGCAAGAAGCAGCCAATCAATGATTCTCTCTCATTATTGATGTTTCTTTCCACTCTGAAATCAATGAAAAAATATTTTTAAAAAAAGAACATTAAAGCATCTTATTCTGAAGGTCTCCCATTCTACATATATTGCATATCATTGATTCTAATATGCACATTTTAATATCTCTGAAATCAAAATGTACCATCCAATCGATAATATTTGAAATCACTCTCAGCCAAGCAGTACTTCATAGGTAGTTGGCATTGCCTGTGACTACGTGAACTTGGCCATAGCTTTTCGTATTGCTGTGATGCATGATAAAAACACAAGGCCAAGTAAGTTTAAGAAAATTACTCAAATAATAACTGTAAAATAAAAAATTCTAAGTGATGAAAAATAGTGTCATAGTTTAATTGGCAGTGATTTTTCTTTCTTAATGGCACATAAAATTGTAATGCATCTTAGAATCTAATCTTCGACTCAATGTAATATTTTGCAATGTTTTTGCAAAGCAATTTGACAGGATGCTTCAAAAACTTCTACAATGTGGATTCATCCAGCCATTTCAATGCCCCTCATTCATCCTAAAGAATCGAAATTAATCCACCTTAATTCTTCTATCTCCATTGCTGTTTAGTCTAAGTTTACTAATGTGGTAGGTAGGCAGAATAACACCCCCACCAAGAAATAGATGCCTATGCCCCTCAATCCCTGAAACCTATGAATATGTAAGGTTACAGGACAAAGGGAAATGAAAGTTGCAGATGGATTAAGGTAATTCATAAAATGATTTCAGAATGATTATCTTGGATTGTCCAGGTGGGCGATAAGGATTATTAAGAGAGAAAGACTGAAGAAAAGGGTCGGAGCCCTGCCTGTGTGGCTCAGTGGTTGAGTGTCGACCTGTGAACCAGGGGGGTCACAGTTTGATTCCCAGTCAGGGCACTTGCCTGGGTTGCAGGCTCCATCCCCAGTGTGGGGTGTGCAGGAGGCAGCTGATTGATGATTCTCTCTCACCATTGATGTTTCTCTCTCCCCCTCTCCTTGCCTCTCTGAAATCAATTAAAAATATTTAAAAAAGAATACGGTCAGTAAAGGAGCTGAAAGGAAGCAAGAGTTGCAGGAATATGATGTAGTATGAGAAGCACTCAGTCTGTTGTTGATGACCCTGCAGATGGAGGAAAGAGCTACAAACCCAGGAAGGCAGGAGACTTGAAGAAGCAAGGCAACAGAAAAGGCAAGGAGATATATCTCCCCTAGGCCCTCCAGCAGAGAACACGGCCCTGGAAACACCTTGATGAGAGGGAGAGGAAGGTCAGATCTCTAACCTACAGAAGAGCAAGATAATACATTTTTGTTGTGGTAAGCCACTAAGTTTGTAGGAATTTGCTATATCAGCAATAAGTAACTAATATACTTGATAAGGTAGAAAAACTTTTACAATTTATTGTGTACATTAGGTAAATCATCACTAGACTGTTGAATTTAATAGACCAGCACAGTTTTTAAAATGTTAGGGCCAATTACCAGCTTTTGATTTTGCCGCTTTATTTTAAAGTGACTGCTTAAAATGATAACATCAGCATATTAGAACGTCCTTTTACAAAGGGAAAGTAATATATATATATATATATATATATATATATATATATATACACACACAAATGTTTAAATGAATTTAAATTACAAAAAACTCATTAAGTTGTCTTTATTTTCCTCACTTATCTAAGGATCAATAAAAATATCCCACACAGCACTATTACATGACCAAGCATTTGGGAACCTCTGTATTGACAGCATTGCCTTCATTTCAATGTGTGGACTTCAGAATTCTCTAAAAAGAGGGGCATCGGGATAAAAGCAACAACAAACATCCATAGATCCTAAGTTATTGATTCAGAATTGTCAGAGGTTTGGAGTTAGACATCTTATGAATACTTTTGCTGTGATTTCTTTTTAATTCCTTCCCCATCTTTTCTTGCCATCTAGCCAGAACAGGTTGTATTAGGTTCCCATAGCTGCAGTAACAAATTGCCACAAACTTGGTATTTTAAAACCACAAACAGTTGCTCTCTGATGCTTCTGAAGTCAGAAGTCTGAAACCAGTTTCACTGGCTGAATACACGGTGTTGGCAGGACCGTGTGCCCTCAGAAGCTCTGGGACACGGAGAATCTGTCTTCTTGCCTTTTCTAGCATCTGAGCTATCCTCCTGGGCTCATGGGCCCTTTCTCCTTCTTCAAAGCCAACAGTATTGCATCTCCAAATCTCTCTCTGCTGAGGTGGTCACCTGGCCTTCTTCCATTTGTGTCAAATTTCCCTCTACTCACCTCTTATAAGGATATTTAGGATTACATTTTTGAAATATGGTAGCAATCTTCTTGGGTAAAACTGCTGTTTGAAACTTGATCCTGCTTAACTGGCTGCTGTTCACACTTGCTTGCTTAAAACAAAAGGGTAGTTACTTCAGCTTCCAGCTTGAGACCTTGAGGCCCTCATAAATCCCTTTGTAGACCAGACCAGAACCATAAAGGAGTGACCTAGTGATGCCAAGAGTTGAGCTGTACTATCTGCTTTCTCGAGATAGGACTACATTCCCACATCTAGCAACATACATAGTTAGAGACAAGGATCAGGCAACAGGATCAATCATAGTCCACTGAAACCTCCCTATCCTAGATACAACCTGGAAAGCTGTTCTCAAAATTTAAAACAATGAAAATTTATAGTTAAGACCCTATAAAAAGACTGCCTACACCTGGGACGGCATGGTTGTGGGTGTTTGGTCTCCACCGGCGTGTGGTGCCCTTGCAACCATCCTGGACAGTTCAATAAATCCTTGCTTGCTTATAATCAACTTAGCTGCCTCCGTGGTCACTTGCAACTGGTCATGGAAGTTACCTCACAACAATTTTAGCTCCCATCCAGAGATCCAGGATAATCCTCCCACTGCTCGAGCCTTAATTTAATCAAACCTCCAAAGTCTCTTTTGCCATATGAGCAACATTCACAGGTTCCAAGGATTAGAAACAAAACACATTTGGGTGCCATTATTCCATGTACTGCATATGCTTAGTTTATGCACACAGTACATAGCCATTATATTTGTTTTAAGTAAGATTATTTTGTAAGAATTTATTAAGTCCCCTATTAAAGTTGCTACAGAGTCTAAAGTTGCTAGGATGTCTAAACCCTGGAAATCCATGACTACCCAAGAAAAGAGGGTCATAACACAAGTTAGCAGTTTTGATTGATAGCCTATTCCTTGTGCTTAATAACCTCAGCAGAAAGCCTTCTCCTAGGTAGAAAAGTATAAACTACTTGTGAATATTCCACCTTAATTTTGCAACATCCTCTGAAACTTCTGGTGCAAAAAGAACAGACTGCTCGTGCAGAGCAGTGGGCCCAGCATTTCTCCGTTTCAGCAGTGCATTCCTGGGACCCGCTGGTGCTCAGGTGTATAAAGTGGAATTTAAGAGAGTTCTCACGGCCCCTTCTTCCCTTCTACTATTACTAGCAGACAGTTGTGCTGTTGGGGAAAATTACACAGGAACAAGCTGGCAATCCCTCCTGTTCCAGCTATTGCTGCTGAGGTTCGGGTATCTTAGTGATTCTGACCCATCTAATGCCCAACTAATCACCAAGGAAGAACATGGGTAGAGGGAGGATTTGGCTCTGTGCCAGTTCCTAAAAATAAAATAAATATCTTCGTATATGTCAGGAAAAGGAGAGAGACTGCAAATTAGTGGTTTCGGATTTAGTTCTACGCATTGTAGGATTTCACAAGTACTTCAAAGGGGGAAACCATGGGCGAGGGAGAGGCAGAAATCCAGCTTGGGCTCCTGCAGCCTAGGTTTACTCAGAGCAATCTCACTTTGATCTGTTTTACTTACCAGGGGTTCTGAGTGTTTTTGCTTAAGAATAATTCAACTAGGCACCACACTATCTTTTAAAAATTTATTTTGCTTCACTATGTTCCAAAATTATTTAAGGGAAATATTAACAAACTATAATAATAAAAGCATAATATGCTAATTAGACCAGACAGCCAAATGACCTTCTGGATGTCATTCCAGACATCCTTTCAGTTAAAGCCATGGTGGCAGAGGCTGAGGCAGAGGGAGTGAGGGACAGTCAGGCAGGTGAGCAATTAAGGGTGATCAGGCAAGCAGGCAAGTGGTTAAGGGTGATCAGACAGGCAGGCAAACAGAGGCAATGTAGCATGCAGGCAGAGGCAGTTAGGGGCAATCAGGCAGGCAGGCGAGCAGTTAGGAGCCAGTGGTTCTTGATTGTGAGAGGGGTGTCTGACTGTCGGTTTATGCCTGATCCTATAGGAGTCTCTGTGGAATCACCTAAATTGGCAGTAGGACATCCCCTCAGAGGTCCTGGATTGCGCGAGGGTACAGGCCGGGCTGAGGGACCCCTCCCCCGCCCTCCTGTGTATTGGGCCTCTAGTAATTATATTTTGTGTACTGGGCCTCTAGTAATTATATAAGGATTCAAAAGAGAATGAGGCTTCCATGCATTTTTTAAAAAAACTGATTTGCCCCAACTGATTGTGTATTGAACCTGAAATCTGGGTATGTGCCCTGACCAGGAATGGAACCTCTGACTCTGCAGTATACAGGATGATGCTCCAACCAACTGAATCACAGGAGCTAGGGCACCATGCATTGGTTTTAACATAAGAACTGGTGTAGATAAGCAGAGAGAAGTGGAGAGCATTTGAGTCAGGAAATAAGGAAAACTAGAAGGGTGATAGTCCCCTTATGTGTCTAGGGACAACAGTTCAGTTTATCTAAAATGAAAAGTTAAGGTTAAAAGACCTTATTAATTTGATTGGGCTGCTGTAACAAAGCATCACAAGCTGAGTGGCCTAAACAGAAATGTATTGCCCCACATGGAGCCCAGAAGTCTGAACTCAAGATGCTGGCAGAGCCATGCTCCCACGGGTGGTCCTGGGGGTGTCGGGGGGAGGGGGAGTCTGTTCTAGGCTATCTCCAGTTTCTGTGGCAGCATCATTCCATCTTCATATGGCATTCTCTCTGGATGCCTATGTCTGTGTCCAAATTTCCCCCTTTTCCTAAGGACACCAGTCACATGGTAGTAGCAGCCCATCCCAGAATGATGCCATCTTAACTATTACCTCTGCGATGACCCTATTTCCAAATCTGGTCACATTCTGAGATACTAGATGTAGAGAGTTCAACAAATGACCTTTGGTGGATGCACAATTCAACCCATAGCAAAGCCCAAAGAATCTACGTGAGTCCACAGGAGGGGCGAACTACTAAGTGATAGTTTTCCCCCTGCCTTCTTTGTGTCAGGAACCTGAGGTATTCCAGCAGATCTTTACTAGTAGAAAAGATGTGCCTAGTTGTCCAGGGCAACAATAATTAAAGGGCTATTCCCTGGAGGCAGAGAGCTAATTTTAGACTGTTTAAGGGCTACAATCTAGTAAATTGCCTACAGGGGCTTCCTGATCTGTGCACCCTCCCTTGCAGGCCTCAGGGCAAATCACTCTCCTCCCCTCTTTGTTCTCCAACCAAATGGGCTTTGCTGAGGGCTGGGAGGGCTCCTGTGTTCTGAGCGCCCCAGGTCCTTTCCTCCTCAGTGTCTTTGACATCCTGTTCTTTATGCCTAGATTGCTCTCTCCCTGCTTCACTCTTAATGCCACCACTTCTGAGATCAAGGCAAGTGGTCTTTTCCAAAGAAATCTTCACTTGAGCTCTCCCAACTAGATCTCTCTCCAGTTACTTGCATTTACAATCCTAGTCCTTCTGTGAAGCATTACTACAATTGTAGTTATAGGATTAATTGTAGCATTTGTCCTTTACTGTCTGTCTGCACTGCCAGACTATGAATTCCTTGAGGGCAGGAACAGCATCTGCCCAAATATCATGGCTATGGTACGAATGCTTTATGCAAGAGTAGATGCCCAATGTGTACTTGTTGCATAAATGAGGAATAAAAAAAACCTGAGCTTGGGGAATGAATAATAAAGAACAGAGAATAGGTTCAGAAAAGTTTATGATTTGGTAACTGGGTGTGATAGGGAAAGAAGTCAAGGATAGTGCAAAGATTTCAAGTGAGAAAAGGATGGTACTACCGCTAGAAATGAGACTAGTGGCAGCCAGTTTTGGTGTCTTCTTCCGGGCACTTTTTGTATAAGATGGATGTTGGGACACATAAGTAGTAACATCTACCTCTTAGTTAAAGAAAGGAAGGTAGTCAAATATTTGAGGCTGCTGTATGGGCAGTAATTGTTGAGGGACAGGAAGCTCTATCTCATTTGATTGCATTTCTAATGCTATAGCTTCACAGCCATTTTTCATATGTATTTTTAAGTTATTAAAATATTCATGTTTAATATAGATAATTATAACAATAAAGAAAAAATACAAGGTTAAGTTCGGTGCACAAGTAGAAATTGGCTTGTTTACAAGAAAAATACATAAATTAGTATAACACTCTCAGAAGGTCATTGCTAAACATGACATAAATGATTAAAAATAAAAATATATCTCATACTGTATCATTTCTGAGCTTAGGAATTTACTCAAAGGAAATAATCAGGTCTGTATATAAGGTTTTCATAGAAGTATAATAATGTCTTTACCTGGATATGACCATTAAATGGTTGAATTTACTTTCAATAATTTTTCTATGTTGAGCCTTATTGTATGAATAATAATTTTTAAAATTGAGGTTATACTATATATACTATTTCAAGGTTTACTTTCTTCACTCTATCTTAGGTCATAATCACATATTAGGTTATGTCTTAATAATCTAAAATTAGGTTATTTCAATTTGTCCTTGTATCAAAATGTATAAACATCTATGTACATAAATCTACTTTATCCAAAGGAGGTGAGCAGATGTAAGCACAAAAGTAAAATTGCTATGCATTTTTAATACTCTTGCTTTATTACCAAATGATCTTCCTAAAAGTTGAACCAACATATATCCTCACTAGCAGGATATGGCATTTCAAACTGACAATATAGACTTCAGAAAACAGAAGCCATTGCACCCCCAAAGCGTGGTGGGATAGGGTGGACTTGGAGGAAGGAGCCGGGTTCATTGGGGCAGGAGATGGACTCTATGGACCCATGGGGGCCAGACCTACAGTCTTTCCAGAGAGCTGAGAAACCTGGTTGAGTCCGCCGTCGGAAGACCAGACGGGAGTGTAATGAGGCCCTGGTGGGCAGCCACCGGCCGGCCGTTGGCTCTTCAGGAGCCTCCTGTGGCTCATTGGAATCCACCCATGGACCTCCAGGACCATGCTGCCCCTACTGCCCCCAGGCTAGTGGTCATAACCCAGGGCCGGCTAAGCCGGGAGCACCGGGGTCTCTTCAACCATGAGGTGAAATCTCTGGACTGGCACGGCTGCTGAGCAGAGGGTCACTGGAGCCAGACACCCCCACATTATTCACCAAGCCTTCCCTAAGCCAGGTCAGGGCCCAAGAACCAGGCCCACAGTCCAGGGGCAAGGAGATCCAGGTGCCTGGAGCCTCTGGCCCAGGCCCATCTAGTCCCCTAGAGCTCCCTGGCTTTGGGCAGCTGCTGGGGGAGCTGCAGGGCCAGCTGATTCTGCCACAGGCCTTCCCCAGGAGGAACCTAGTATAAGAGGCCAGGGATGCCATCCTGAGTACTTTACAGGTATGTCATGGTTGTGTGCCCAACCTTACCCTGGTGCTCCGAGGCTGCCAGCCATCCTTGTCAGGGACCAAGCCTGGGGACTCTGAGAAAAGGATGGTACTACCGCTAGAAATGAGACTAGTGGCAGCCAGTTTTGGTGTCTTCCTCCGGGCACTTTTTGTATAAGATGGATGTTGGGACACATAAGTAGTAACATCTACCACTTAGTTAAAGAAAGGAAGGTAGTCAAATATTTGAGGCTGCTGTATGGGCGGTAATTGTTGAGGGACAGGAAGCTCTATCTCATTTGAGATAGAGCAGGATCAATAGCCCAGAGCAGACCCCAGGGGAAGGAAGGCAGAGGAGGAGACGAGTACAGGGGACAAAGGAATTCATCTGTGCTGTACCTCACACCTTCAGCACTCTCACTACACACAGGGTAAGTTTGGCTTCACTAAAAGGTCCTTGGCCACCCACATTGCCTTCGACATCTCCGGTGGCCTGAGGCCCCCCAACAGCCTTTGACCTGCTGAAAAGCATCTGGCTAGTAGCCATACCATCTCCTTCCTGGCCCTGTGGGGTCAGCATACCACAGTCCCTGCCTCAGCTACCATCCTCCTTGTTTCCCGGAACCTCTGCCCTTGACTGGAGTCGCTGTCCTCCTCCCCCACTGCCCAACCTCTCCTATACAGTGGCCCAGAGCAGCCCAGAGGCCTGGTCCTTTCCACCTATGAGAGACTGTACTAAGGGGACTAATGCTGGACAAGGGGCAGCATTCCCAGTCACCTCAATAAAATACCTTCTTCATGGTGAAAAAAAAACCCAACAAAACAAAACAAAAACAAACAAACAAACTGACAATATATTCTGGCAAAGTTTAAATGGATCTCTGATTAGTTCTAGGCGACTCACTGGATCTATTATGTCATACTTGTCTGGGCTTTGAGAAAGGAGGGAAGAAAGGAGATCACCACCACACTTTGGACACTAGTAACATAAATTTAGAATAAATTGACTTAAACCAACGTGTTAAGCATTTTGGTTTGTTTGAATTGCATGTAAGTACTTACAGCTATCCTAGATATGACTGCTTACTCTTTATTTTTATTTTTCAGAGAAAAACTCAGATTTTTAAAAACTACTGATTTGAGAGAGCAAGAGGAGGGAGAGAGAACTGTCTATTTGTTGTTCTACTTATTTGTGCATTCATTGAGTAATTCTTGTTTGGGCTCTGATGGAGAGGCCGGGGAGATTAAACACACAATCTTGATTTATTGGAATGATATATTTTTTTAATATATATTTTATTGATTTTTCACAGAGAGGAAGGGAGAGGGATAGAAAGTCAGAAACATCAATGAGAGAGAAACATTGATCAGCTGCCTCCTGCACACCCCCTACTGTAATGTGCCTGCAACCAAGGTACATGCCCTTGCCCAGAATCAAACCTGGGACCTTTCAGTCCGCAGGCTGACGCTCTATTCACTGAGTCAAACTGGTTTTGGCTGGAATGATGTTTTAACCAACTAAGTTATCCAGCCAGGCCCTGTTCAGTTTTAAACAGAGTGCTATAGCACTATACTTGCTGTATATGAGATATCAACACCTTATACATTGATCTCTACCTGATTCCCCTCTACTCTCTGCTGCAGGTATTGGGGGAGGATTTGGCAATATTAACAGTTACCAAAAGAACCTAGTCTGAGAACATTTTTCTTCCCAAACTGGGATTCAGATGAAAGAAGCCAGTGTTCAAATGTTACATGCAGGGTTACTCTCCAATGAGCTTACATATTGTTTCATCATACAGGCTTTTAAACTGGGAGCATAACGTATTCCATTGCATTTGCTGCAGTGGAAGCTAGAGAAAGGCTCTGTGCAGAGACAGATGAGAATTCCTTTTCCTAAAACAGAGATATATAATGTCGGGCAATTTGGAGAAAATCTCTTTACTGCTCTTATCAAAATTCTGCTCTGAAATGGAGACTAAAAATTAAAAGTCAAACAAAAATAGGAAAAGACAGAAAGGAAACTGAAGATCATCTTAGAAAAGAAGCAGAACCAGGGAGAGCAAAATGTAACTACCTCAAAGTTGCAGAGAACTCTGAAATTAAGATTGTTTTAAGTTGAAATTTCCTTATATTTAACCCTCAACTAAGATGCTTTTATAATTTTTAAATTATGCCCCTTCTCTCTGCTCAAATACTGCAACAATTAATCATGCATTCACTAAAAGCTTTCATGTGAACATCAGTGAGGAGTCATTTTTTTTCTGCGTGGATGAAGAAATTTGGCTTAGAAATTGGATTAGTTATACATGTTTGGAAATAGCTTATATGTAATACACCCGTTTCCACTTAAACACGAGGTTATGATTATGTACATCTTTGCAGATGTGAAATTTAAATATAGCAACATTTATTGAGTCACCCACTATATTATTTAACCACTCGTAGCAAAGCGAACCGTACTTTGCTATTATAAGACTTTTTCATAAATGTTAAGAATTCCCTGAAAGAGTTAATTCTGTCCAATTTCTGATGTAGTTTTTAGATGAGCACTTCCTTTGGCCCAACCAATCTTACTAACAAATTCTGATTTTGTTCAAGGCAACAAAGAGCACCACAAAAAATTCTCACCGCCTGATGCTGCCTGGCATCCAGGATAGGCCATGAGATTCTCTTCTGGCTACAGACACGCAGCAGTCTGTTGGACATGGACTAGGAAGTTCAGCCCTCCTACGACAGGTGCTACTCCTTCGCTCTTCCAGCTCATTCTTTCCTGAAATTTAGAGGTGGTGTCGGAGGGTGCAAGGAAAAACTGGCAGCCACGAGGCAGCAAGCATAGGGAGGATGGTCAAGATGATGGAAGAGAAAGATGGAAGGAGTCTGGATCCCTAATAATGTCACCATGCCTCACTATGTTCAAGCCCTAGATGGGTTGCATCTAATCTGGTTTTTCATAACATGAAAAGTCTCTTCTGATTAAGCCATGATGGTAGAGTTTTCTATTATTTGTAGCAATGCACAATGCTAACTCACGTAGTAACCAATTCTCTGATACATTCTTTGCTTTTTTCTGTTAAGCTTAGCTGAGTAGCTGAGAGAGAGGTTGTGGGAGAGAGAGAGAGAAGGAAGGAGAAAGAAGAGAGGAAAGGAGAGAGAGAAAGCACTTTATTTAAAATTTATAAATAACCACTGCCCCAAGCTTTCCAAGTGCCAGACTCTTGACCCAGTGGTCTTGGTTACAGCTTGAGGCCCATTGGACTCCACAATCCAGCGTGAATCCCAGGTGAGCGTCAGGTGCAGTGAGGAGCCTCCAGAACTTTGCTGTAGCTGGGCCCTGTTTTCTCCCAGGGAGACCTTTTTCATGTCTTAAGGTTGTTAAGTGCTTGGAATAGCATCTCAGATAAAACATCATTTATTCATATGAACAGCTTCAATGATAGTGGGGATCAGGCTGAAACTGGCTCTCCGATATCCCCTGAAGGATCCCGGATTGCAAGAGGGTGCAGGCCAGGCTGAAGGACCCCACTGGTGAACGAATCCATGTACCAGGCCTCTAGTATACTATAAAAGGTGATAATATACTATATGTTTATTGCCCATTTACTTTTCTCTTTTTTTTCAAAATTTGTTTTTGTTTGTTTTTTATTGATTTCAGAGAGTAAGGGAGCTAGAAGAGGGATAGAGAGAATCATTGATCAACTGCCTCGTACTCACTCCATACTAGGGATCTATCCTGCAACCCAGGCATATACCCTGACTAAGAATTGAACCATGACCTTCTGGTTCATAGGTTGACACTCAACGACTAAGCCATGTCGGCTGGGCTACTTCTTTTTCTTATAGAAAACTTTTGGAATTTTCTTCTCGGTTTTAAAAAGATATCCATTAATTGATTTTCCTTTATGGCAAATAATCTGGATAAAATAGTCTTTTGTTCAGTTTGAAGGGATCAAGGCTCTTCTGAATTTCTGTGGTCAAGGATATTTAATCTTAAGCTTGCTGCAGGAGCCTACATCTTGGTCAGGCATCGTCAGCTCCTCTTACCTCTTTCCTGCCTGAAGTAAGGCACAGAGAAGAGCCTGAATATTTGAACCAGAATAACCCATGAGTCATCTGTATTTAACACACTCCTCATCATAAAGCAGGTATTTCTTACTCTCTTTCCAAATGCTCAGTTTTATAAGATCTCAGCTCTTTCTGTAATCACTTCAAGACAAAGAACATTTACTTGGCTCCCTTCCTTTCTTTTTACAAATGTCTTAAGAAGGCAGTCCTAAGGTCTGCATTTACTTTCCTCCTTTTTAAACTTTATATCCCTTTATGGGGTGGTGGTGGGGATACAGGGAGCCACCTTTTACTTCTTCACCTTTATTTTATCTCCTGTTTCTATTTTCCTCTGTCAATCTTATTTTTTCTAGTTAGATGCAATGTGAGCAGCTCATCATTGTCTTATATTAGAACTAACATTATTATAGTCATTGAAAAAAAAAGAAAAAATATATACAGAAGGGAATTTCATGGTCAGATAGAGTTAGGAAGAGATTGCTAAATTCAGGGAGATGCTCTGTTAAATGACATATTTAAAAAAATTTTATACTATAATGTATGCATTAAAAGATATGTTTTTAAAAAAAGGATAAAATCATGATTCTCAAGCATGTATACATTGTTTGTAACTACTCTCATCCGTAGTTTATTTCTCCACCCCTTGAATCTGAGTTAGGCAATGTGACTTTGTTTTAGTCAATGGATCACTAGAAAAAATGATGTAAGTAGAGGCTTTGAAAACACTTGAGTACTGGGTCTTATACAATCCTGCTGCTGGGAACACCAAGGCCACCATGAAAGAAGCCTGGGCTGCCTCCTGGGTAGTGAGAGATGCATGTGGAGAGAGTGGTTCAGCCATCACAGCCTAGCGAAGCCCAGACCTTGCTTAACTGATCTGCATGGTAAATGTAATTATATAAGAAAGTCCAAGCAAGACTAGCAGAAAAACCACATAGCCATCCCACAAAAATATGGGAAATAAACTGTCCTTATTTCAAACAACTAAATTTTGAAATGATTTGTTTGGCAGCAATAGAGAATTCATACACTGGCTCAGTAAAGAAGCGAATTAGGGAATAAGAAGACTGAGGAATTCCCTTAGAATAGAACAGAGAGACAAAAGAGATTAAAATATGAAAAGGCAATGTGGATAGAGGCTTGATGGGCAGACTTTAACATCCTTCTAAGAGGAGTTCTAGAAGGAGAGATTAGAGGGACTGGAGGAGAGGTAATATCTGAAGCAATGATAACTTGGAATTTTCTAGAACTGAAGAAAGTCATGAGTCTCTATCTCCAAAACTATTGAGATATACTTTGTGGGTTTAATAATGAAATGAAGTGTGTGTGTGTGTGTGTGTGTGTGTGTGTGTGTGTGTGTGTATATATATATATATATATATATATATATATATATATATATATATGATATTTGCCAACCTTATAAGGCTAGAAGACAGTAAGAATTCTGTTCAAGTTAAATTGGAAAGGATCAGTTTTTCATTTTGAAATCCAAGTTTCTTACATTTGACAGGTGGCTAGGATGATTGTGCCGAAGGCCTCTTGTAGCAAGTGTCATATGCTGAACATGCTTTGCTTTTTGTCTGTCAAGCCTCCCTTTCTTTTAGGAAGTAACCCTCCCATAACCACATGATTTTGAGTGTCTCTACATAACAAATTCTCAATCCCAGCTCTAGTATAGGAAGGGGAACATATGAACCAAGATGCTCTAGTTTTTTCCCTCCCAAAATTTTTACACTTCAGATATATTCATTATAAAAATACCCAACATGCTTGTGGTACACAAATACAGCATAATATTTGTTTGTAAGGATTTGGGAAAGAGAGATGAGTCTACCATTTTGATATACTCTTTCTTACGTACTCTTAGTCTGCTTAAGTTATTTATTTTTTGAAACAGAAGCAGATAAAAAGCAGCAAATTCAATATCAGGAAAAAGGTTTTTAACAGCATTGAAAAATAACAGATTGGAGTGTCATCATAAGAAAGAAAAAGGAAAACCTTTAAAAGGAGACTCTACTAAGCAAAACACACATCAATGGGATGATATATCTATAATAATAAAAGGGTAATATGCTAATTAGACCATATGCCTTCTGGACGTCATTCCGAATGTCCTTCCTGACAAAGCTGGGACCAAAGGGAAGCCAGCCAGGGTCCCAGGTGCCTGTAGGTGGCCCAAAAGAAGCTGCCCGGGTCTCGGGTGCCTGCTGGTGGCCAGAGAAGGGAAGCAGCCCGGGTCCTAGGTGTCTGTGGGTGGCTGGAGGAAGGAAGCCCAAGTCCCAGGAGCCAGAGGGAAGCTGTGCCGGCAGCCAGCTGGAATTTTCATGCATCGGGCCTCTAGTATATATATAATGTTTCAGTAGACTCTGAAGATACCAGTTTAAGTGGAATATCCAGCGATAATTGTATGGTCATTAATGATTTAAAAATATTTTTTTGTAGCATCTGTTTAATAAGGCAGGAAAGTGGCAGATGTACCTATACATTTGTGAAAAGATTTATATCAAAACAAAACTTTCATTGTTTAAAGGAATAAACACTCCTGTGTAAAATTTATTCCATGAGGACCTGAGGTTCTACTCCATTAGCTAAAAGCTGCCAGTTTAGAAATTCATCAACGTTCTTTTTTTCACTTTGTCATAGTCACATTTTCATAAAAATCACTGGAGTTTTATGCTGATAAAAAGATAATGTTTTTCTTTCTTTGGTAGGTAATGTTTTAAATTTTATCCAAGGAAAATTTCTCTTGTGTATAATTCAGAATAGTTCTATTTTTCCACAGGGAACTGTGGGTACTGGTAGCTTCTTTGTATTTAATGCACTGAGTACTGATTTTTCTGAGTCACAAACATATCAGAACCTAATTATTTTTGCTACTAGAAAATTTTAAATAGAACTTTCTCCAAATATCCCTTTTCAGACATTTTTTGAATTATGTTAAAAAGGTCAAATCACAGACTGGGAGAAAATATTTCCATCATATATATTGAGAAAGTACTCATAGCTCAACATCATCCAGCACAGGAATGCAAATTAAAATCACAATGAAATACCCCCTGTTAGTAGGGTTAAAAAATTTACAACACCAAATGCTATCAAGGATATAGAACTTTCAGAATCCTATCAAATTTACAGAAAAGATTCCTTTATTAACTTTTGGTCGAGAATATGTTTGTATATTTTCAGAAAACAAGTCCAAGACCATATAGATTCTTGCAACAAAGAGGAACTGACAGGTCTGTTCCAACCACAAAGACAAGAAGAGAGACAGTCCAGAGATGGAAGACACTGACGACACCATGCCACGCTAGCAGTCAGCAGCTGTGAGTCGCTTCAGGTTGTCCAGGACTAAACCAGAGAGGGTCAGACCTGCATTGCCACCATCTGTCCACCATCCAGATATCATTGCTGACATGTACACATAAGGAACTGTTTGACATTGAAACTGGGACTCAGAACTGTTGGACATTGAAATTGAGACTCAAAACATTTTTTTGTTCTTATATGTTTATTTCTAGTATGCAGATGCAAGATTTTTTAACAAAAAGAAATGTGGGAAAAAATAGATACAGAGACTAAGAAGCATTGAACAGACTGTCAAACTACAGTGGGAAGGCATGGGGGTTGAGGGGCGGGGGCTGTAAGAGATGAACCGAAGGACTTGTATGCATTCATATAAGCATAACCAAGGATACAAGACACTGGGGTGGGGGAGGGTAGGTGAGGGCATGTGCTGGGGGGGGGGGTGTAGGGTAGACCAGGGGGAGGACAATGGGGGTAAAAAAGGAAACATATGTACTACTATTTGTAATACTTTAAACAAAAAATTTACAACACCAAATGCTATCAAGGATATAGAACTTTCAGAATGCTATTTAATAAAATAATGATATGCAAATAGACTGTACCTCCACTATACCACCAGCCACGCCCACCAGCCAATCAGATGCAAGTATGCAAATCAACCCAACCAAGATAGCTGCAGTCATGGAGAGAGTAGGAGGGAAGCTTGGGTTTCCCTAGTGATGGAGGAAGCCAAGCTTTCCACACATCTTAGATGGCCAGGCCTCCACTCAATGCTACAAAATTTCAATTATAGAAGATAAATAAATCCCAACAAAAATGGTGGCCACCATGGAACTGAAGAGAGCAGGAGGCTTGGGTTACCCCCAGTGATGGAGGAAGCCAAGTTTTTTGCAGCCCTGGCCTGCCTTGGTCTCTGCTTAAGACTACAAAGTTTCAATTATAGAAGATAAATAAATCTCAACAGAAATAGCTGTGGCCATGGAGTGAGCAGGAGGCTTGGCTCTGCTCCAGGCTACAAAGTTTTTCAATTGTAGAAGATAAATAAATCCCAGATACCAGGACCTCTACTTGGGTTGCTGGGGGTGTGTGGCCAGCCTGAAAATCACCATAGGCTCCTCTCCCAGGCCACCTCATGCCCAAAGGGAACCCCCATCCTGATCCGGGACACCCTTCAGAGCAAACCAGCTGGCTCCCACCTATGGATCATGTCACTATCCTATCTAATAAAAGAGTAATATACAGATTGACCTTCACTCCAACACACAAGGTGGCTGCCCCCATGTGGTCAATGATGGATGCTCCCATGTGGACACAAGATGGCCACTACAAGAAGGCCAGCAGGGGAAGGGAGTTGGGAGAGACCAGGCCTGCAAGGAAGGGCAGTTGGGGATGATCAAGCCTGCAGGGGGAGAGTAGTTAGGGATGACCAGGCTGACAGAGGAGGGAAGTTGGGGGCAAACAGGCCTGCAGGGAAGGGAAGTTGGAGGGGACCCAGGCCTGTAGGGGAGAGCAGTTGGGGGTAACCAGGCCTGCAGGGGAGGGCAGCTAGGGATGACCAGGTCTGCAGGGGAGGGCATTTAGGGGCAAACAGGCTGGCAGGGGAGCAGTTAGGCATCAATCAGGCTGGCAGGGGAGTGTTTAGGGGGTGATCAGGCTGGCAGGAAGAAGTGGTTAGGGGCAATCAGAAAGGCAGTCAGGAGAGCAGTTGGGAGCCAGCAGTCCTGAATTGTGAGAAGGATGTCCGACTGCCCGTTTGGGCACGATCCTGGTAGGATCGTGCCCAAACGGGCAGTCGGACATCCCTTAAGGGGTCCCAGATTGGAGAGGGTGCAGGCTGGGCTGAGGGACACCCCCCCTCATGCATGAATTTTGTGTACCAGCCCTCTAGTATTTTCATAATGCTTTCGGGAGTAAAAATGGTAAGCCACTTTGGGAAATACGGTATCAGTTTCTTATAAACTTATACATTTACAAAGCATTGTATTTCCTGATGTTTATCTAAGAGAAATTAAGATATGCATCATGAGAAAGCCTAGTAGAAGAATGCTTAAAGCAATTTTGTTCATAGTAGTAAAAACTGGAAACTGCTCAGATGTGTGTTCATCAGTAGGAGAATGGGCAAACAAACTAGTATATTCATACAACAGAACACTATTCAACAAAAAAGGATTACACTAGTGGTGCATTCTGTATCTCAAAAACTATTATGCTAAGTGAAACAAGCCAGTGTCCAAAAAATCCATATTGCATGCACCTATATGAAGTTCCAGAGCAGACAACACTAACCTTTTGTGATAGAAATCAGAACAGTGTTTCTTTCTAGGTGGAAAAAGGGACACGGAGTACTTCCTGGTGATAGAAATGTCTTATATACTGAGATGGGTGTGGGTCACATCAGTGCCTGCATTTGTTAAGATGGAAAGGTACCCTTAAAATCTGTGCATTCATGACATCTTACTCATATATCAATAATTTTAAAATAGCATACAACATTTCAATTGGTGCTTTCCATTGGAGCCTCCTCTCATCAATCCATGAATTAGTACACATTGGTTAATGCAATTCAATTGCCAATGAATCTATCTGAATCTTTATGCAGCCAAAGTTTGCCCATTGTTTCCAAGGATATCAGAGTTTCATGTTAAATAAAGATATGCTATGTCTGTGATACTCCTCAATATATTAATAGGCCCAGTAATTCTAATTATTGATGAAATTAGACACAGAAGTCAATATTAAGTTTCACAATTCAATAAGTGTTTATTTTTATACTTATTTTCTCTTGTTTCTTATATCTTGTGCTCAACTTACTATAGTATTAAACTCCTTTAATAAATCATATAGTACCTATTTCCTGGCAACTTGGATTTTGTTCCAAAATGTACACTATATAAAAAAAGACTAACAGGATAGGATAAACATAAAATCCTTCTAAACTGAATGATTGGAAGAGGTGTTTGGGTAAGGAGTATTGAAGAGAGAATATGAAAGGAGTTAGGGAGTGATTGGATGAGAAATTTAGGAGTTGTGCTTGGAGCTGTCCGAGGTCTGAATCAAAGAGATATCATGTAGCCACATTTTTCAGAATGGTCCAAAAAAATGGCAGAAAGAATGGGAAAGAAGCCTTCATTTAAATACAGCATGCATTACAAACCTCTTCAGTTGCAAAGGCAATTATGGTAAAATATTGCTATCTAAAAATTAAAAATATTTTTGTAGAGGTCTTACTCAACTAAAGATATTATTAAAAGTATTCCACTCTGTAACTGCTATAGTTCATGAGTTAATGAGAAGCTTTTGATTCTATTAATATCTGTCAATAGCTCAAGGGCATTTGTGCATTATATATAATACTATTAAGGATCAAATGTTATGTTAAAATTTAATCATTTTAGAAAGTTATTACTGCAACATATAAGGATTGTTTATAATGTTGATGATAAGATAGCTAAAGCTTCTTGAGTTTCTAGTATGTACCAAGTAGTATTAAAACATTTTACATAGATTTATCTCAATAAATCTTCCCAACAATTCTAGGACACAGTACTGTTATTTCTATTTTTGTGGGTAAGGCAAGTGAGCTACATTCAGTTTTATTTAGCTAGCAATGGCTAAGTCCAAAGCTTTTCTCTCCACCAACATGCAATGAGCCAAAGATGTCAATTTGCATGTAATCGAATGCTTATATAGCTGCTATTTTCCTTTTAAAATATTCTACTCATAACATTTTTGCTACTTTTAAAGCCCCCTTTTCTCAGGGTTGTTTATTGTTTATTTCTGACAGTGTCTTCAAAGAACAGGGACAGCAATCTTATTTCTATATTCTTTGGTGTAAAAATGAAGCTATTACCTAGCATAAAAGTTTTAATAGATCTTTTCCCACAGAGATGGATTATCGGGGGAAGTAAATGACAACATTCTGTGGCAATAAAAACAACGAGACAAGACAGGACAAAAGTAATGACATCCTCTAGCATAATCTCGGCAGAAAATAACTAAATCACCTTGAAGGAGATGAATTGTTACAAAACACCATCCTTGTCTAATATGGATTGACAGGCAGGGACGGGATCCTTCAAGAGGCTGGCAGCCCACAGGCCGATGTTCTTTCAAGGGATCAAAGGGACTGACACTGCCTGCCAGCCCCATCTAAGCAGAAGACAACAAAGTTCTCTTCAGGCGGATGTTTACGCTACGATAGCATTTCTGGGAAAAGAGAGCTTATTTGGGAGGGATGACAGCATTTTCCCTTCACATCTTGTCATGTGTTAGCGTAGGACATGAATGGGGGGAAGAATCTACTAAACCTATCCTTGGGATCCAAACCAGCCATGAACCTGCAATTAGCAAGGGGGATGGGGGGTTGAACTATTCTGTGACACAACTGTTTTAAACAAAAAGCATGTGGAGTACTTGTTTACAGATTATTATTAATTTCCCTTCTATCAATAAAAAAACTAAAAAAATGTTTTATATAGACTCAGTTTATCAACTACCAAAGTGGATTTTAATAATTATCTAGAAAGAAAAATGGCTTGGGGGGATTAAAATGTTAAATAATAAAACAAGAAAAGTTCCAGAAAAAAATAGGAAAACATTTTATAAGATTTTACAAACACTATATGAAATCCTGAATCCTTATGGAAAACATTGATTTGACTATATAAAATTATGAAACTATTAAAAAGTTGAAGACAAACTAGTAGAGCCAACATTCACTATTAATATTACATTGGTTACTATTCTTAAATTGCAAGAATAATAAAAGAATATAACTTATACTCAGAATTTCCAAATGTTAATGTTATTACATTTACTTTTTCTTTTTATCCTCTCTCTCTCTCTCCCTCTCTCTCTCTCTCCCTCTCTCTCTCTCTCTCTCTCTCTCTTTCTCTCTCTCTCTCTCTCCACATACACTCTCACACACACACTTTTTTTCTTAACCCCTAAATACTTCATTGCGTATTCTCTAAAAGTCCATGACATTTTCATATAATCTCAGTACATATATCAAAGTTAAGATATTGATATGCTATAATACTATTTTCTTACCCAGAGAACTTATTCAGATTTTTTCCAACGTCCCAGCAATGGTCTTTAAGCAAGAAAATCCACGGCTGTGTTTGTTGTTTTCGTTTCATTTCATTTGGAGCAGGCTCTGTGTCATTCTCTGGATGTCATGACAATGACATTTTTGAAAGAGTACAGGCCAGGGAGCTCGTAGGGTTTTTCTCACCTGGAGTCAGTATGCTTTCTCACGACCAGGTTCGTGTCACGTGCTTTCGGCAGGAATACCACAGAAGTGATGTGCTTTCCTTAGCACGCCATTACCAGGGGGCAGATGCTGCAATTTTGTCTTCTCATTGGTGGAGTTAACTTTGATCCCTTGCTTCAGGTGTTTGTCAAGTTTTTCTAGTGTAAAGATACCATATTTCTCTTTGTAATTAATAGGATCTATGAGTATTTACTTTGAGATTAAAGAAATATTCAGTTACTCTTCAAACCTCCACCCACTAATCTTAGTATCCAATGTTGATTCATACTTGAATCAATTATTACTTCCATACTTACCAAATGGTGATTTCCTAATCCCATCCTTTCTTTTATATTGTGTGCTTTCTACTGTAAGGAAGAGCTATCAGTTTTTTCTATGCATTAAGTTTTTAAAAAATTGGTGTGGAGTAATGGATTATAATGTTAGTCAGTAAAATATTTTAACATTTATTAAAATAATATTAAATAATCCTAATTATTAGAATATAATTTTTATTATTTTCATGCTCATATTGGACCAGATTTGTCAAATGAGATCACCTTAAGCACTTTGTGTCCTTTTCACATATCCCAATCATTTTAGAACACTTTTCTACTTTCTGGTACAAGATGGTTGAGGCTCACTATCCTTGGCCTAGCCCTGGAATGAGCCATTTTCCAAAGGACCCCTGGCTCCATTTAGTGGAGCCTGTTATTTAGAGACTTACATCTGTGCATTAGCTGTATAGAGCACTGCTCTTTCTTTGCTTTTTGAGTAACATTAAAAATAACAAAAAATTAGAAACAATTTAACATGTATCAGAAGAATCAGCTAAAGTATATATGTGGAATGGAATACTATGAATACAGCTATTAAAAATAATGAGGCATCTTTATTGTTCTGATATTGAAGAGGTTCTAATATCTATACTAATAAAAGGGTAATATGCAAATTGGTCACAACACCCTCACAGTAACAACCGAACAGCAGGCTGTGGCAAGGCTGGCAGGGGGTTAGCGAGGGACAACCAAACAACTGACCAGCAGGCTGTGTGGGGCGACCAGGCCAGCAGGGAGAGCAGTGAGGAATGACCAGGACAGCAGAGGGGGGCAGAGAGGGGTGACCAGGTTGATGGGGGAGGGGCAGTTAGGGGCAACCAAGGAAGCAGAGGGAGGCAGTTGGGGGTGACAAGCTGGCAGGGGTGGGGGGCATCGGGCCGAAACTAGCAGTCAGACATCCCTCAAGGGGTCCCGGATTAGAGAGTGTGCAGGCTGAGCTAAGGGGACCCCCCTCCTCTGTGCACAAATTTCATGCACTGGGTCTCTACTACATTATATTTAAGAAAAGTAAGTTAGTGAAAAGTTGGTATGGTTTATTTTAAACATTATACATAAGTAGATGTATCTTCAAATAAAGAAAATTTTAAAACCCTGGAAGATTACATACCAAACCACAAAATGTTTTTAAATTTCTATAGTGGAATAAGACACAAGGTAAAATTTTAATTTCTTCATAGGTCCTTATAGCTTTTTGTACATTAAGCATTTATCAGTTTTTATTTAAACATATAAATCTAAAACCAATAAATACAAAATAAAAAATAAAAATTATTAATGGTTTACAAGAGAATAAAAGTAATTTATGGGGAGGTTGGGGAAACTCAGCTTCATTTTATATTAGTAAAATTGCTATATTAGTACACACTAGTCAATTAGTTTGTAATAATTGCCTCAATTAGTAAGTCGATTTTCTTCAAGTCTCATTTAATATTCTCATTAGTTAAGCTTTTTTCCTCTGTAAATAGATTTTCCTCTATCAGGGCACATACTTGCTAACGTATTTGCAAATAAGACTGATAGGTGCCTCTGGGCAGGCTTGACTTTCTTTTGGCCAATCTTGATTTGGGTTAAGACTCACCTGGCACTGACAGTGACTGGCCTAGATCACATGCAGCAAGTTGCCACATTTAGTCAGGGCCACTGACATTCTTATCATTGGGTAGTTATCATCTCATCCTGCATACAAACATTTTTAAAATTTCCTTTCCAATGGAGGTCTTGCTATTAGCTCTGTCCACATCTAGCATTACTATTGCGGACATACAGTGCAATTAACCTGTGCCTCTAGCTCTTTTTTGAATTCTGAAAGATTTTTTTAAAAGAGGCACTTCAGAAATATTTTTATTGATTTCAGAGAGGAAGAGAGAGAGAGAGAGAGAGAGAGAGAGAGAGAGAGAGATCAATGATGAGAGAGCATCATTGATGGGTTGCCTTCTGCAGGATTTTAAAAGAACCTACAGATTTCCTCACAGTTGTAGTGAAAAGACTACTCTATTTGAAATGGAGGAGATTTGTGATAATCTGGTACTATCACTATGCAGCTTTTCCTCTAGACAAGTAATTGACATTCTAAGAACCTCAGTTTTCTTATCTGTGTGATGGAATTGTCACACCTACCTTCCAGGGCTGTGGTAAGGAGCAAACCAGAGAGCAGCTGCAAAGGCACTTTATGCGCTCCATTTAAGGACAAACCTTGGTTAATGCCATAGTTGTTGCCCTCACTCCCATGAGTTAGGAATATGTAATTCTGACATGTTATTAATTCTGAATGAGGGAAACAACAAAGAGATTTTATGAGACACTAATGTGTTGTGCTTCCCTTCACATTGTCTAGTTGTTTTCTTTCATATTTTCAAAACACCTTATTTTAGAATGAGCTTGCATGATGAGATACATGGGAAGAGAATATTCTAACCTACAGGTCTGGCATTACTATACTATGACCACAAAAGATGAGACTATAACAAAATGATTTTTTTTTTGCTTGTCAGGGTTGTGGTTTCTTTTTTGTCTCGCAACTGCTAAGGTTCCCAAGCGACTTTGGTGAAAGCAACCCAGTCTCTGGTTAGCATTCTTGTAACTGATCAGCTCCCGAAGTAGCTAATCTACAAGAATAGGGCTTATTTGTGCAGGCTGGGTTTGTTTTTAAATTTTTTTATTGTTTAAAGTATTACAAACAGTAGTACATATGTCTCCTTTTTTTCACCCATTGACCTCCCCCCAGCCTCCCCTACCCCCCAGTACATGCCCTCACCTGCCATCCCCCTCCCCAGTGTCTTGTATCCATTGGTTATATGTATGCATACAAGTCCTTCGGTTGATCTCTTTCAAGTCTTTCAGGCCCCTCCCCCTCTAACACCCCTTCTCCCCGCAACCTCCTCTGCCTTCCCACTGTAGTTTGACAGTCTATTCAATGCTTCTTTGCCTCTGTATCTATTTTTTTCCCATTTTTTTTTCTTTAAAAAATCTTGCCTTTGTAGACTAGAAATAAACGAATAAAAAAAAATTTTTGAGTCCCAATTTCAATGTCCAACAGTTCTCAGTCCCAGTTTCAATGTCAAACAGTTCCTTACGTGTACATGTCAGCAATGATATCTGGATGGTGGACACATGGTGGGAATGCAGTCTGACCCTCTCTGGTTTGGTCCTGGGCAACCTGCAGCGATGCACAGCTGCTGACTGTTAGCATCTGGCCGGGGTTTTTGATAAAGCAAAACTGCTAGGCCTTAATAAATATAAAATACCAATTGTTGAAGGTATCGAATCTGCAAATTTTGGTAATAGAATAATTTTCATCTACATCTTAAGTTTTCTATCACATGGATTAACAATTCTAAGGTACTGGCATGCCAGAAATAGTAGGATTCAAACTTCAGCAACTGACTGTTTTCTTTTTACAAAGACCTTTCCCTTCTTGTTTGGTGCCGCCAAAGCTTTATCCATAGGAAATCAGTGTGGATGGGGAAGAATATTTCCCCAGATTTGTGTGTGCTTAAAACAGAGAGGAAAACACTCATTTATCTGAATTTGTTTGTAGTATTAAGGCTTCCTTGGCCTAAGTCCTGGCTAATTTGTTCTTGCCAGTAACTCAAAGACCATGAAAGTAATAAAGCAAGAAAACTGATTTCAAAATTTCAGTGAAAAGACAGGTCACCTCTTACATAAGGATTTTATAAGAACACTAGTGGTCCAGTGCACGAAATTTGTACACGGGGGAGGAGGGTGTCCCTCAGCCTAGCCTGCTCCCTCTCCAATCTAGGACCTCTCGAAGGATGTCCTACTGCCAGTTTACATGGACTGGCCCTAAACTGGCAGTCGGACATCCCTTTCACAATCCGGGACTGCTGGCTCCAGCTGTTTACCTGTCTGCCTGATTGCCCCTAACCACTCTGCATGCAGGCTTGCTCACTCCCAACTGTCCCCCACTGATGGCCTGCTTAATCCAAATTCCCCCCTTACTAACCTGCTCACCTCCCCACTGTCCTGCTTGCCCCCAACGGCCCCCCTGCTGGTCTCCTCACCCCCACTTTCCCTCCCCACTGGCCTGATCACCCGCAACTGCTGTCCCATCTTGGCTTCATCACCCACAACTGTCCTCCCCTCTTGGCCTCTAATCACCTCTACTTCAGCCCCACCACCATGGCTTTTTCCAGAAGAACGTCCAGATGGTCTCCTGGAAGTTCTCCCCGTCTAATTAGCATATTACCTTTTTATGAGTATAGTTATGGCATGTAGTAGACAAGAGATTTCTTTCTTTTTAAAAAAATGTTTTGAGGGTTGGAGATTTGCAAATGGCATTCAAAATGAAATACCCCAAAGAAAAAGAGGAGATATTGGTAAAAAAAAATCAGTATGATTGCATAAAGAGATTTCTTTTTTTAAAATTATTGAATTTATTGGGATAACTTTGGTTAATAAATGTAGATATGTAGGTTTCAGGTGCACAATTCTATATTATATCTTCTGTTTATTGTATTGTATGTTCACTACCTTAAGTAAAGTCTCCTTCTTTCATCATTTACCCTCCTTTACCCTCTTCTACTCTGGTAATCACCATACCATTGTCTGTATCTATCAGGTTTGTGTTTTTTTCTCCTAATATCCCTTTATTGTTTTCAACCAGCCCCCCAAGCCCTTTCCCTCTAACAGTTGTCAGTCTGTTCTTTGTATCTTTGAATCTGTTTCTATTTTGTTTATTTTGTTCACTAGATTCCACATATAAGTGAAATCATATGGTACTTGTCTTTCTGACTTATTTCACTTAGTATAATACTCTTCAGGTCCATCAAGGATGTCACAAAAGATAAGGGGTGCACATATTCTTTTGAATTAGTGTTTTGGGTTTCTTCATATATATTCCCAGAAGTGGAATTGCTGGGTCATAAGGCAGTTCCATTTAAAACTTTTTTTGAGGAAACTTCATAGTGTTTTTGCACAATGGCTGCACCAATCTGTATTCCCACCACCAGTGCACAAGTGCTCCCTTTTCTCCACATCCTCACCAACACTTGTTTGTTGATTTGGTAACCATTCTGACAGTGAGATGATATCTCATTGTTGTTTTAATTTGCATTTCTCTAATGATTAGTAATGTTGAGCATTTTTTTTTTCATTTGTCTATTGGCCGTGTGTATGTCCTCTTTGGAGAAATGTCTATTCAGGTCCTTTGCCCATTTCCTAATTGCATTGTTTGGGTCTCCCCTTTTTTTTTGGTGTTAAGTTTTACAAGTTCTTTATAAATTGGGGTTTTTGATGTTAAGGGCTTTTATAAGAACTTATAAAACTCATCAGATGTATTATTGGTGAATATGTTCTCCTACTCAGGAGTTTGTCTTTTTATTTTGTTAATGGTTTCCTTTCCTGTGTAAAAAATTTTTTAGTTTGATGTAATCCCATTTGCTTATTTTTTTCTTGTTTACATTGCCCAAGGCAATAATAGATCAGAAAAAAATACTGCTAAGAGAAATGTCTTATATTTTACTGCTTATGTTTTCTTCTATGATTTTTATGGTTTCATGACTTACATTTAAGTATTTATTCTATTATGAGTTTCTTCTTGGGTCTGGCATGAGAAGATGGTCTAATTTCATTTTTTTGCATATATCTAGTCCAATTTTGTCAATATCATTGATTAAATAGACTATCTTTATTCTGATGTATGTTCTTGCCTCCCCCCCCCACCCCAAATATTAATTTATCATAAAGGCGTGGGTTTATTTCTGAGCTCTCAACTCTGTTCCATTGATCTAAATGCTTATTTTAATGACAGTACCATGCTGTTTTTATTACTATAACCTTATAGGGTAGTTTGATATTAGATAGCTTGATTCTTCTAACTTTATTATTTCATTTTCAACATTGCTGTGGCTACTGGGGTCTTTTGTGGTTCTATATAAATTTTTGAAATATTTGTTTTAATTCTGTAAAATACGCCATTGGTATTTTGAAAGGAATTGCATTAAATCTACAGTTTGCTTTGGGTAGTATGCACATTTTTATGATGTTAATTCTTTCTATCCATGAACATAGTATATGCTTTCACTTATTTTTATATTTTTCAATTTCTTTCTTCAATGTCTAATAATTTTCAAAGTACAGGTCTTTTACATCCTCCGTTAAACTTATTGCTAGGTATTTTATTGTTTGATGCAGTTATAAATTGACTGTTTTCTTAGTTTCCCTTTCTGAGAGTTCATTATTGGTGTATAAAAATGCAACTGATTTCTGGGTATTTATCTTTTATCCTTCTACTTTACTGAATTCACTTAGCTCCTTATACAATCATACTGGTTCACTTATTTTTGGTGGAATTTTTAGGGTTTTCTGTATGCAGTATCATGTCATCTGCAGAAGCTTTCTAACAAACATATTTTGTTTAAAGAGATATATAAAAATTGGGGAAACTCCAAAATAGGATTCATTCAAAGAGTAGCACAAACATCTAGAAATAACATCGGAAAGATTAAAAGCCAGAATAAACTGAGCAAAAAAGTTACCAGAAATTACAGATATGACTTTTAAGTTGTGTTTAGAGCTGAAAGAATAATAAGAAGAAAGGGTTGAATACATTATTAGAATGAAGGAAAATGATTTCAGGCTTCTAGCTATCACAGACAACCTGCAAAAACCTGTTTGCTTTCATATTTGCTGCAAAATGGTGAGGTCCCCAAATAAAAATGGAAACTGAATACATTATAGAATCAATCATAGACCAAGATATACAAAGAGGTAAAATGAAATTTCTGATAACTATAACTGAGTTTTGAGCCTCCAGAAGCAGATGAAGTGTCATTTTAGGATGACAGAAACTTTTACCAGTTATCTAAAATCTCCTGTTAGCAATGTTCCCAAAACATCGAATCCTGTCAAGATTCTTGGAACTTGAAAGATAATATCCTCATTTCATAAAAATAAAAACCTATCTATTGTTAGAACAATGATTATATAAGTGATTAATATTTAGGAAAAATATAAGATTTTCCATGGCTTTTTTAGGATAAAACATTTCTAAATATCTGATCACATTTTAACAGTTACTAGAATGGTATGTATGAAATGTTAAGACTGGCATATAATGATTTTAGAAGAAAGAACTACTTCTAATATCCTAATAGATAAGCTGGTGACATAGGGAATAAGATAGTCCAGCTGTATTCACAGCTTATTTAGTAATCATAATAAATGGTGATGGCTATATTTCTTAAGCACTGGTTAGCTTTATTTACCCTGGATAGAGTACATGTTGGGATAAGAGATATTGAGGCTCTTCCTGTCTTCCTGAGGCTGTCTGGGTCTCAGTGATAGATGTGTGGGTACGGACAGAGCCTATTTTCTTCATGGCAAGCATGGATCCCATTGGAAGCTACAATAGTACTGAAGGGAAGAAATTGGGGTGTTTCTATTCCCAACTGTACTATTTGGAATCTGTGTGGCCTTGCAAATATTCCTCTCTATAAAACAAAGATATAACTGCTGTATGTCAATACCATGGGTTTTAAAAAGATCATAATTTTAAAAGGCTTTACAAAGTGTCCCTAGACATAAAAATACAAGATAAAGGTATCAGTATCTCTGCTTCAATCTGGAATGAGGGCAACTATGGAAGACCAGAGGGATTCTTGCCTGAATCTATCCTGATCAGCACTTTCGTCAATGGAACTGGAGACCTAGTTATTAGACTTAAAATGCTTGGTAACAACAGCTTTGACACCCAAAACATTGTTTCCCAATCCTGCCAAAAATACATTTCCAGGCAAAAATATCAGACCAAAACAGCAAGATGAAATTTAGTAGGAATAACGGGCTGCTACCTAGACTTGGAAATGCAAACATATAAGTATAAAACAGTAGGAAAAAGCAATTGGGCAGCACTTCATGTGAAACAATCTATAGTGTTTAGTTGACCACATGGTTAATAAGGGTATTATGACAAGTGTAGGTCTCTTCAGTCTGAGACAGTTAGACCACATCAACCCAATGCCTGGAATGTAACTGACATATGAGGAAGTTATTTTGCTCAATTCAGCACCCATTCTCCCTTCATTCGAGAAAGACATGTCCAATCTGTAATGTGACCAGTAGATACTGGACATGTCAGGAAATTATGACCTACAGGAAGAGTCGAAAGAACTGAATGAAACAGTTTAACCTTAGGAATCAGACTAGTGACAAACCTTAATAGCTGTCTTCCAGTATCTAAAGGTCTGTCAAATGTTATACGGATTATTTTCACTCTCTGTCATCCCAGAGAGCAGAGCAGGAATCTGTGGGTGAGAGCGAAAAGAAGGCAGATTGTTGGCTTACAAACCAACTTTATAATAACACCTCAATCTGTACAACAACAGATTTTTTTTCCCTCTTGGTGCGAAAATTAAATCTCTACTGGAGGTTTAAGCCAAGACTACTGCAATCTATTTGGGAACTATACAACACATTTATGCTTTGGGCTGATCTCTAAGGTCTTTATCAATTCTCGGGTTCTATGATTTTATTAGAAATTTGTCTTTATTTTTAAGACTATTATATGTCCAAATGTTTATTTTTACTTCTCTTATTACATATATTTCAGTGGACACTTTGCATTAGATGATATATCATTTTCTGACCATAAGACATCTTAAAGAAGCTAGTCAACCCTTAAAAATTGCTGATTTACTATCTTAGAAATTTCTTTACTCTGCAGAAGTAATTTATTGCATGCAATCATGATATATAATATCTCTGGCTTATTAAGCATAAAAATACCTGTTTCTGCATTGTTATAGCTAAGTTTTCTACCTTACAAAGCCTTAACATTCATAGTTAGGGTTTCTATGGTAACCATAATTCAATTCCTTGTGACTATAATTTACTTTTTATACTTACATGTTAACTTTGATTCTATATGTCCATATTATACCTGCTGATTCAAAGGGACAAACTATAGTCTCTCCATACAGATAATAAATAGGTTAAGGGTCTTTCCCCTGTTGATTATAAAAAGGACTGTTTGAAGTAGATAGTTAGAAGCAAGAATAGAAAATTAGTGTGTTGTGTGATAAGGGAGGGCAAAGCAGAGAGTCATGGTAGATTATAGCATGGATTGTAGAGAAAAATAAAGTAACAATAAATCAGCAAAATTATATTGTAGATAAAATGTATAAACTGTGCTACTCTATTGCAGGTTAGGCATAAGAAAAAAGGATGAGCTGTGTGTAACTACTTCCCCTTCCTATGCTCATAGTAACTTTAACAAAACTAATGATGGCCCTTTTTCTATTGATCAAAAGCAAGTGTTCAGAATCCTTCACACTGTATTGTATTATAGACAGTGACTCTTAGTTGATATAAATTCTTCTCATTTTCTCTAGAAATACCTTAATTATGATTGTAAAAAAGGAAAAAGTCTCCATAAATTTGGCACAGATCAGTTTCTACTGTTCCTATGTATGGATCTGGGAGACTGGCTGGAGGATTTACTAAAAGATCAATAATTCATGCTAGCCAGTTTGCTCAGTGGATAGAGCTTAGGCCTGAGAATTGAAAGGTCCTGGGTTTGATTCCAGTCAAGTGCATGTACCTTCAGTGGCAGGCTTGATCCCTGGCCCTGGGCAGTGCGTGTGCAGGAGGCAACCAATCAATGTGTCTATCTCACATCAATGTTTCTCTCTCTCTGTCTCTCCTCTCTTCCACTCTCTAAAAATCAATGGAAAAATATCTTTGGGTGAGGATTAACAACAGCAAAAAACACCAATGATTCTAATATTAGTGATAGTATGGGAAGATGACCATGTTTTACTGAAAAGATTAGGACTTAGACTCAAAAGGAGTCCTGGCTGTGGCATTTGGGTAAAAATGTGTCTGGCTGGTGTGGTTCAGGGGTTGAGCATCAGCCTATGCAGGAGGTCACGGTTCGATTTCTGGTCAGGGCACATGCCTGGGTTGTGGGCTCAATCCCCAGTGTGGGGTGTAAAGAAGGCAGCTGATCAATGATTCTCTCTCATCATTGATGTTTCATCTCTCTCTTTTCTTCTTCCCATTCCCTTCTTCTCTGAAATCAATAGATACATATTTTTAAAAAAAGAACTTAACTTCTCTGAGTCCTAATTTTTTTATTTGTAAAATGCACATAATAATATTGATCATCACTGTTCAGAGGAGAGAGCACTTAGGACATTTAACGACAGGCACTCTATGCTGGGTTGAGGTGAGACGGGGAAACAAGTCCGCTTCCCAAGTCAGCCAAATCAATGAAACCAAACAGGTGATTAATGGGGTCTGGACTGTTGAAGCCAGAGCATCTTTATCTTCATATGTTTAAGTTAATGTGAAGTTTATGCTAAACTTAGTAGTATACACTGTACAACCCTACACAATTTGGATTAAGTTCAGTTAGTACCACACTTTGGATTATCATTATTTGTTTAATTTCCTCAGCTAGATTGAAATTTCCCTGAGGGCAGAGATAATATTTAGTTTGGCTTTCTGTCAGCTAGATTTTTTTTTTCTGATGTATAAATGGCTCCTACACAGTACATTAACCCAAACTTTTTGAAATGGAGAATTCATGCTTCTTCAAGAATTTTGGTCACTTATTTTGTTCTATTTCTTTTTTAGAAAAATACATTTTTTTGTTAATTTCAGAGAGGAAGGGAGACGGAGAGAGAGAGAGATAGAAACATCAATGATGAAAGAGAATCATTGATTGGCTGCCTCCTCCTATATGCCCCACACTGGGGACTGAGCCTGCAACCCGGGCATGTGCCCTGACAGGGAATTGAACTGTGACTTTCTGGTTCATAGGCTGACACTCAACCTCTGAGCCACCGCGGCCAAGTACGGGTATTTCTTTGAATACTTCTCACTTTCTCTGATATAAATTTAAAAGTGGCTAAATTTTCTGTGAAGATACTTGGTGCTAATTATCAAGTTTAGGTAATTTCTAATATTTATTTTTATGCTACAAATTACATTTATTTAAGATTTACTTCTTTATTCCACTTCAGTAGACATGCATATTTATTGTAACTTGATTTGAAAATTTCAGTGTCTTTCCATTACCAATAAAAGCGAGGAATCTCCATAATTAAAGTGAGTTGCTCTCCTTAAGAGCAAGCATCTACTTTTCCCCAAACACCAGCCAGTAATTATAAAGATTTATTTTCCTCCCAAATGTTTTCATTCTTCTTGTATACTGTTTCTTGCACTATCCATCTTATTTGACATAACATGATTTCAATTAGGGTTTTAGTGGTCAAAATGCGTGTCTGAGGATTTTAAAGGTTAGTAGTTACAAGGATGCCCAGCACTTCCTGTCAAAATACTAATGCCTGAGGTTATTTAGGTGATAGCCTCAAAAAAGGAAACATCCGTTGGCTGAGCATCCTCCCAGGCACTAGGAGGTTGCCTGTTTGATTTCTAGTTAGGACACATGCCCAGGTTTAGGGCTCTATCCCTAGCAGGGGGCGGGGTGTGTGTGTGTGCAGGAGGCCCCCAGTTGATGATTCTCTCTCATCATTGATGTTTCAATCTCTCCCTCTCCCTCTGTTTCTAAAATTGATTTAAAAACATTTTTTAAAAGGAAACATTAGTAAAAATTTTAAGCATGGTATATTTTAAATATACTGTGGAATTATTAAATATAATCAGAATAAACCAAGAAGATAATAATGTCACAGTTCCGTACCTTTCTCCACTTGCCCTCTTATCTTAGTTAAAAATGAATCCTCCCAAACTGGGAATACAATCAGTTGCTCTTAAAAGTGTACCTGGTAAACCTGTAAATCATATTAGGCCCTCCTGCTTCCTGCTTTATTCAGTTTTTCTAGACTTCCTGAACATGGAAAAAAAATTAGTAGCCAAACCCCTTCTAGTCCATCCTTTAAAGAATACGTGTGAGCCCTGACCGGTTTGGTTCAGTGGATAGACCGTCGGCCTGCGGACTGAAGGTCGCAGGTTCGATTCTGGTCAAGGGCATGTACTTTGGTTGTGAGCACACCCCCAATATGAGGTGTTCAGGAGGCAGCCAATCAATGTTCCTAACTCTCTATTCCTCTTCCTTCCTCTCTGTAAAAAATCAATAAAATATATTTTTTCAAAAAAGAATAGGTGTTCTCTCTCTCTCTCTCTCTCTCTTTTACTCTATGAACTCAAGATTGGAGTTGTGTAGAAGTCTGTGGTCCTTTCTGACAAGATGAAGAAAATGAAAAAGCCATAATAACAAATCCTGGCTTTTGGTGGGAAGTGACTAGAAAGAAGGGGAGGGAGGAAAGTGGGAAGCAGGAGAGAGAGAAAAATGGCACAGCTGCTATGAGTTACAGATGACTTTCATCTGGTAGCATTGCTTAATCTATTGTCCTATCTTAAATTTCTGTTGTATTTTTTACGTATAAGTAAAGGTTAAACAAGGGCTGGAGTAAGCAATTTCTACTCGTGCTTTCTCAGGACTCCCATTCCCGGGCTTGGAGCATCTGCTTTTCTCCAGCCAGGGACTCTGCTTGGTGCTCCCGGCTTAGCTCTCCCTCTAATTGCTACCCATCTGTTTCCATTAAGCCTCTAAGCCATTTGTCTCATTTAAATATCTCATTCCTTTTTCTAAACACTTCAAACCAAATTCTTACCTCAAATATTTACATAGCATTTCCACAGACTTCTGCATCGGAGGACACTATCATTTGCTATTTAGTAAAGAACGCTATTCAGCACCTTTCACACTGTGAATACTAAACATTCTATTATTATTACTTTGATAGTATGGCAGTAAAAAAAAGTTGAATGGTGTGTTAAACTCATTCTTTTATAAGATATTCTCTAATATAATTTAAGGACAATAGTATCTTTCTCTGATCCACCTTCAAGGTAAAATTATCTTGACAAATTCTTTTCAGATTTTAGATCTTAGAAATATGATTAAATAAAACCAATCAGCAGTGGTAGTTATCACAATAGCTCTAGAGTGTTCCTTTAGTCATCTAAGACTGTGGTCGGAAAACTGTGGCTCTTTGGCTCCTTGAGTGTGGCTCTTCTACAAAATACCATGGTCTGAGCAAGTCCATTTTGAAGAAGTGGTGTTAGAAGTTTAAGTTTAAAAAATTTTGGCTCTCAAAAGAAATTTCAATCATCGTACTGTTGATATTTGGCTCTGTTGACTAATGAGTTTGCCAGCCACTGATCTGAGACAATCTACATATATAAAAGCCTAAATGACTGGCCAACTGGTTAGCTATGACACACACTAACCACCAGGGGCATGAAAAACATGGAATAGACTGATGGATCTCAGAGGGAAGGGGGGGAAGGAGTAGGGGAGGAAGAGATTAAACAAAGATTTTATATGCATACTAGAGGCCCATTGCGTGGATTTGTGCACTGGTGGGGTCCCTTGTCCTGTGGGGATATGGCCAAAACCAGCTCTCTGACATCCCCTGAGGGGTTCCAGATTGGTGAGGGCACAGGCCAGGCCAAGGTATCCCACGATGCACAAATCTGTGCACAAATCTGCCTCCAGTATTTTAATAACATCCCTTGTGTCCAAATTCTGCCTTATTACATCTATATAAATAAAAGCCTAAGCAACTGTTATGACCAGACAACCAGATAACTGGACAACTGGACAGTACTATGATGTGCAATGACCAACAGGGGGCAGATGCCCAACTCAGGAGCTGCCCCCTGGTACTCCCACACCCAACCTCCCTCAGTCAGCCAATCTCCCCCGGTTCCTCCCTCCATCCAGCCAATCTCCCATGGTCCCTCCCCCTAGCAAGCTGGCCCACATCGAACCCGATTGGGACTGGGCAAGATGGTCCTGATTGGCCCTGATCACCAGCCAGGCTGAGGGACCCCACAGTGCATGAATTCATGCACTGGGCCTCTAGTATGAAATAAAAGTCTCAATAAAAAGCCATGAGAAAACAGACTCCATTCCACATCTCCTATGACAGAAGGGGTGATTTAGTTTTCTAGAAGTAACTTAATCAGTGTAAAGCATTTCCTCCGAATGACAACCACGAGGACAACAAAAACAACAGCACATATACATGCACACATTTCATATACCTGTTTTACCAGCTGCTGTTCCATAGCATGAAGTCTTCAGTGTGGGAGTCTCCACACATCCCCTAAATGGTGCTTCTCCATTCGTCAGCAACCACCTGTCTCCAATAATCTGCTTGTTTCACCTGCCAAAAGCCAAAAGAAAAAAATTAAATACTGATTTCATCATAGCACTTTCTTTACTCCTGGAAGTTGGTTTTTAATATATATATTATATATCAGAGAGGAAGGGGGAGAGAGAGAGAAAAAAAAGGAGAGAGAGAAGGAGGGAAGGAGAGAAAGAGAGAAACATCAATGATGAGAAAATCATTAATGGGCTGCCTCCTGTATGCCCCACATGGGGAATCAAGCCAGTAACCCGGTATGTGCCCTGACCAGGAATCAAATTATGACCTCCTAGTTCCAAGGTCAATGCTCAACCACTGAGCTATGCCAGCAGGGCCTAGAAGTTGATTTTTAAAGCTCTTTTCTCCAACTATTTATTTCGTTGCAGTCCAAGGTCATCTTTTTATTCCTCCTGGCATCTTTTCTACTACCTCTTAATTTTTGACGCTTATATGCTTCTTTTATATTCTTCACTTTGTACCTTTTCTCATTGAGCTCCTTTCTAATTGTCTGTCATCACTTTTCCAACAGACCAACAGTTCAAGACCCAGTTCAAATTTAACGCTAACCAATGACTCCCCTCACCCTCAACAGATAAGTCTATTTCTTGAATATATTTTAAGTCTTTAAACAGAAGCAGTTGTAAGCCATTATCTTTTTCCATTCCTAGCATCTCATCATATTGTACCTGCTATGTGTGGTTTTCTCTAGTTGCCATTTTAATCAAGTTTTATGATCTCTAAAGAAAAGAAAAATTCTCCTTAGTAGACCCCCCCAGCCTTGCATATTCCCATGTACAGAAAAGTATTCAGTGATTTTGGAGTTTATCTACAAAGATACTTCTCCTATGAGAAGAGTCCAGTTTACCAGGATTTTGCATTCCTATATACCTTAGAACTTAATTATCATAATATCTTCAGGACCCACTCAAGAGATTGACTTATAAATGAGAATGCTACAGAGCAGGTTTTTCTGTATCTCATTAAGTAAATGTACCAGAGGAGGGTCCAGGATGATCCCTCCCTATAATAACTAAAACCAATAGTTGCCCTGGTCGGGTGGCTTAGTTGGTTGTTGTGTCTTCCCATGCAGTGAATGAAAAGTTTTGTGTTTGATTCCTGGTTAGAGCACATACCTAGGTTGTGGATTTAATCTCAGGTCAGGAGCATACAGCAGGCAACTGATTGATATCTCTCCTCTCTCCTCCTTCCTCTCTCCTCTCTCTCTCTCTGTCTTCCCTTGCTACTATCATAGCAAGACTATAGAAGCCACTTGTCCCACCCCCACTGTATTTAAATTTTCCATGTGGAGTTCTACCCTATTTCTGCTCAGGTAAAGGCAGTCAAAGAGGGGGACCTTGCCAGGGACTTAGTATCTCAAATAGCCTGGAAGGTTAAGCTCCACAGTGCCAAACTGCAAGTAAGGTAAATTCTTGGCTGGTTTCCTCTTTCTGGCCCTTTGCTCCTTCCTACCCCACAGCCTTCTCCACCTCATTTTCATTTTCTCTTTCTTAAGTTCTTTTCTCTCTGTGGTCTCTGAGTTCCTCTTCCTGTTAGGGAACACCCTCTGTCATGTTTTTAGTTATTATTTCAGGAATTTCTACATTTGGAAACTATGTGTTTTTACATATTAAGTGTAATTTTGTCTCTATTCTTAAATGATACTGAAAATATTCCCTTTGTGTCATTTGCTATTTCCTTCTCTAAGTCAGCAAATGTGCCTTTCTTTCCCATCCTGCTCTGAAAAGGCTGGGCACAGTAACTGATTGAGGCTTACAGACATCTACACAAGGTAAAGACTAACTGGGAGCTGGCCTGTGCAGAATTGGTATCTTTAAAGAAGCTGGTAGGAAACCATCTTTCCCCTCCACTTGGTCCCACTCCCCTTACTCCTCTTGGTCCCATTTTTAAAAAAATCAACCCTAAACTTCCTTTCTGAGCCAAAAGCAAGGAGAATTTTTCTACATCCACTTCATACATTTCAAGTCAAATCAAGTGATTTTTTTTCTTGGATACTATGGGCATCTGATTTAATTATTTGACATTAATTAATCTTGGTATTTACCTGTAGCCTCCTTTGTAAGTTTGTTTGGCTAGTGCTCAACTCTTGATTTTCTTGGCAGTAAGTTTCTGTAAGGAAGGACCTAGTTTCCAGTGCAGCACATCAAGACCTCCTAGAGTCTGCTCACAATATTAGACAAGAAGACTATGTCAGCTGATCTAAGGTTTCTGGCCTCCACTACCCAATCTGCTCTCAAGGTTCTGATAATAGAATTAGACCAAGACAAGGGAGCAAGTGTGGTGTTTATCGTAAGGTAGTCTAGGTGTAGATATGTTAGTATGTCTTATGGATATCCATTTCTGCTTTTTAGATCATTTGGCTTTTTATCTTGGATGTTCAGTTAAGAGAAATGTGTGTCTTTTCCATTTTATTTGTGACTTTATTTCTTTCAGCACCAGAATTGATCATATCCTCAGAACATCTGGACACTTTGTGTCATTGGTCAATCACATTTTTCTCTTAGAGCTACATCTGTAGCTTTTCTCTGGCAAACACACCAAGCCATATACATGTTAACCTTACTTTGAACTTCAACTTATTTTTCTTTATTCACTTTAATATTTATCTCAGTTTCTCTAATGTTTTTATGTGATGGTGTAGCTATTTATAATAGGACATTCTAATCCTGCTTGGGATAAAGAGGGGTATACAAATAAAATCACATTGCCTTTTATTTGTATATATAAGGACAACCCACAGGTAAACTTTGAAATACATTTCGCAATTTGAGAAAAAAAAACCTGCAATATAAGAAAATGATAAATATTGAGGAATCACCAAGTTTATATTACTTTAAATATCAAGTTTAACAGTAATTTTCTTAAAGATGTAGAATTAGTAAGTTTAAAATAGAAACAGGAAATTAGTTACATATATAAACATGTAAAAGAAGGCAAGCCTTATACTTTTATATTAGAATATTTTTGTTAATTACAAAGTTAAAATTTATAGGTAACATTATATGGATAATATAACTTATGGCTAAAATTGTCCCCAAAAAATGATTTGTGATTTTCATTAAGTCATTGCTAGTTTTAAAATTATTATTCAATTGTTCTTACAGCTTATTCACCTCAGCTCATTTAAATAATTTATTATTTAGGATTATTGTATAATTTTATATTTGTGAAGTTTAAAGAAGTATCAATATGAGTCATTCATTTTTATACTATTCAATATCATGTTTATGCTTTCCAATTAGAATTGAATGCTACAGACAGCTTGGATTCTTCCTGATACCCCTGTGGCTCTCTGCACTGATCAGGGCATTGAATGCTAACAGCTAGATGGACACTATTAGAAATTCCCTGCTCCCAAACTGGAAGCTTAAAATGCAGTGACACCACAGCTAAAGTGTCCTTTAACGAAAAGACTAGATAGAGAAATCAAATATATGTTAGATTTCTAAAAGGAAAGCTTTAAGTGGCATATAAAATTTGCATGCCACATGCTCAATATGCTAAGGGAGCTGGTCACTTCCATGAGTTCTAGTTAGTTCATGGGATTCATCAATGTCAACAAATAATGACTCTAATTTGAAAACCATCAACCTTCAATTAACAATTGATTCACCATACAGTAGTTCTGACCATGACAAACTTGCTCTATTTATATAAACTATAACTTCTAAAAAATATAGTTTCATAGACTTATAAGTAGGCAGCTGCCAATTAAGAGCTGAATTTTTAAAATGCTAAAAATTTAAAATTTACATAGGAAGAGTCTGATAAAGAACTCATCCAGCCTCAAACAGTAGGACGTGAACAGAACCCTCTACCTTAGCACCCCGACCAGTTCCTGGGTTCTGCCTGCATCTCAGTTACGTATTAACTGCGGTAACCAGCATTGCTCAGAGCGTCAGTAATTGTTTTTTTTTTAATCTTTATTGTTCAGTTTATTAATTACATTGTTTGCCCTTTTTATCCCCCTATAGCTCCCCTCCACCCTGTACCTATCCCACCCTCCACCCTCACCTCCCCCTCCCCACTGTCCTCTCCCATTGTTGCTAGATTTTTGTCCAGTCTCTTGCTGCACTTCCCACAACCCTTTTCTCCCCAAGAATTGTCAGTCCATTCCCTCTCTATGTCCATGTCTCTGTTATATTCACCAGTCTATCCTGTTCAACAGCCTATCAATTCACTTGATATTTATGTTCATTTGTTGATAGATGTGTATTTGTTGTTCATAATTTTCATCTTTACCTTTTTCTTCTTCCTCTTCTTAAAGAATATCTTTCAGCATTTCATATAATGTTGGTTTGGTGGTGATGAACTCCTTTAGCTTTGTCTTATCTGCGAAGCACTTCATCTGACCTTCAATTCTGAATGATATCTTTGCTGGATAGAGTAATCTTGGTTGTAGATTCTTGCTGTTCATCACTTTGAATATTTCTTGCCACTCCTGTCTGGCCTGCATCGTTTCTGTTCAGAAATCCGCTGACAGTCGTATGGGTGCTCCCTTATAGGTAACCAACTGTTTCTCTCTTGCTGCTTTTAATATTCTCTCTTTGTCTTTTGCTCTTGGCATTTTAATTATGATGTGCCTCGGTGTGGTCCTCTTAGGGTTCCTATATATTGGGGTTCGGTGCACTTCTTGGACTCCTAAGTCAATTTCTTTCACCAGGTGTGGGAAGTTTTCAGTCACTATTTCTTCAAATAGGTTTTCATTGTCTTGGCTTCTCGCTTTTTCTGGCACCCCTATAATTCGGATGTTGGTATGCTTGAGGTTGTCCCAGAGGCCCCTTACACTATCTTCAATTTTTTGGATTCTTTTGGTTTCTTGCTTTTTCAGCTGAGTGGATTTTACCTCTTTGTATTTCAAATCTTTAACTTGGTTCTTGGGGTGCTCCAGGGCACTTTTAGGTCTTTGTATAATATTTTTTATTTCAGTCAGTGTATGCTTAATTTCTGGTTGGTCCTTTTTCATATTCTTGAGAGTCTGCTTTGTATCCTTGAGGGTTTCTTTCATTTCCTTGTAGGACTCATTCATTTCCACCTTGGTCTTGATCATTTCCACGTTGGTCTTGATCATTTCTTTGCAGCTCTCGTTTATATCCTGGAGGGTGTTGTTCATTTTCTTGTAGGACTCATTCATTTCCTTTGTGGTCTTGCTTATTTCCTTATAGGCCTCGATCTTTTGTTGGAGCCTCTTAAAAAACCCTATAACCGTGGTTCTGAATTCCATGTCCAGTCGTTTTTTTTCCTCCATTTCTTTCACATCCGATTTCTTTCCATGTTGCTGCATGGTGGCTGCTTCCCTGAGTTGGTCAATTAGCTTTGTGTGGTAGACTTCCTACTAGGGATAGTGGCTCAGCCTCCCCGGTTACCTGAGGTGGATATGGGCTGCACAGTCTTGCTGAAGTTAAGCTCAGTTAATCGTTGTTAGCACTTGGAGGGTTGACCTCCAGGCCAATTGTCTGTGAAGCTCAGCTGTGCTCAGGTTGGGTGGGCGGAGTCTCTAGGCCAAGCAGACAGCGTTAGCTCCACCCTATGCGGCCCCAGGGACTCTGTGCTGGGGGCAATGGCTGCCAGCACCTCTGAGAGAGAGCCGCTGCGGAGCTCCACAGGCTGCCGGTTGCCGGGGAATTCAGACTTTCCAAAAATGAGTCTGCATGCGCAATGCCTCACCCAGGGTCGTAAAACAAAGCAGTCTGACGGTTTCCCGAATGAGAGGCAAGTCGCGGTGCGCTCTCTGCGCCATCACACAGCCGAGCTGTTCGCGCAAGCTGCCTTCTCCACAAGCCGGGAGACCCGCCAGCACCCGAGCTTCGGTGTGCCCTCCCACTGTTCAGTTTTCATCCTGTGTGATAGTGGGTTCTCTGGACTTCGCCCAGAGCTGGAGATTCAGTCCAGTGGGACGCCTTTGTCTCCCAGTTCGAGAAAACTGGCCGGTTTTCAGCCGCCCGCCCTCTCCGTGGTGCACGCTCCAAACCTCTCTCCGCGCAAATCTTTCAACGCTGTTCGCCGCCGCTCCTCCGAGTCACAGTGTCTTATCTTCTCTTTTGTTTGTGGAATTTTCACTTGGCGAGCTTTCTGGTGATTCTGGAAGGTGTTTGTTCTTTCGTTAAGTTGTAGTATTAAAATTGCTGATTATGACGGCAAGATAGGTGTTTTACCTTTGCCGCCATCTTAGTTCTCCTCCAAGTAATTGTTAAATAAAGTCTAATAGACACTGTGTATAGTAATGTGGAATGTTGATAATCTTTCATAATTGTAGCAATTACTATAAAGCTTCCTAATTTTCAAAGTTTAAGTTTTTATTGATTTCTCTGTATAGAGCACTTTTGTCACCCTGCTATGCTGGGCAATGGGAAGGATCTCTGCTTCTCCTCAGCTTGGCTCGCACCATAGAGGACTGCCCCTTCCAGAAGTGGCTCTTCACAGATGAGCGCCTGCAATTCAGAGCACTTTGTTCTTGCGTCTTAATAGCGGTGAGAAAGTAAAAGGATTATTTAAGAGAATCAGTGATACCCAGAGAGTGAAATATTGGTTTCTTTTTTAAACATAGCATGTGAATAATCACCTATGTTCACATAGGTGGGTTCTGGATATTACTCCATGAATTAAAATTTAGAAAGTTCAGGGGGTTCAGTAGCTGGCCTTAAAATAACTTCAATATTAGAATAAAAGAAAACTTTGGATTTTCTTTTTCTTTACAGGGCTCAAAATAGTGTCATATGTCGGACATTGGATTGTTACATTCCTTAGTGTACTATGGTTGGTGTACGTCAGTCTACATTGCACTCTAGAATCATCTAGATAATTATGATTGCCTTAACCCAGAGGAGTCAGAATCACTTTAAAGCTCCCACTTCATTCTAATCTATAGTAGTCAGTGCTTAAAAAACCATCAAATCTCGCCCTGGCCAGTTATCTCAGTGGGTAGATCTCTGACCTATGGACTGAAGGATCCCGAGTTTGATTCTGGTCAAAGATACCTACCTCGGTTGAAGGCTTAATCCTGGTTGGGGTGTATATGGAAGGCAACCAATCAATTTGTCTCTCTCACATTTAAGTTTCTCTCTCTCTCTTTCCCTCTCTCTTCCACTCTCTCTAAAATCAATGGAAAAATATATTCGGGTGAGGATTAACATGACAACAAACAACAACACATCAAATCTACTTGGGAGCCCTGACTGGTTTCCCTCAGTGGATAGAGCGTCGGCCTGCAGACTGAAGGGTCCCAGGTTTGATTCAGTCAAGAGCATGTACCTTGGTTGTGGGCACATCCCCAGTAGGAGGTATGCAAGAGAAAGCTGATCAATGTTTCTCTCCCATCGATGTTTCTGACTCTCTATCCCTCTCCTTTCTTCTCTGTAAAAAAAAAAACACAAAAAAAACCCAATAAAATATATTTTAAAAAATCTACTTGGGACTCATAATGGAAAGGAATGATTGTTTTCTGAGCCATATAAAGTCTGCATATGGCATTTCTCCCTAATTGGGAGCCAACTTTCCTTTGTGTCACACTTTGCTTTCAAATACCTTTAGCAGAACATGGTTCTTCTGAGCGGAAGTCATATAAGCCTCTGTTGCTTCTCAGAAATCCTCCCAAGACAAATTTTTTATTTTGAAATAAAGATTCACAGAAATTTGCAAAGATAGTACACAGAGAACCCATGAACCCTTCAGTCAGTTTCCCCTAAGGAGTCTATCTAACATAATATAATACAACATCAAAGACAGGAATCTGACACTAACTTGATGTAAGTGTATGATTCTGTTATTGTACCTCATGTGTAGGCTCCTACAAGCATCAGTGCCATCAAGAAAGAGAACTATTTCATCACCACAAAGACTGCCCTCCGATTTCAGACACTGAACTGATGCTACATTAAAAACTACCCCTTTATACCCAAGGCCAACTCTCTCCCCGAACCATCCCTAACCCCTGGCAAACCTTTAATCTGTTTCCCTTTTCTACAATTTTATCATTTCTCAAGAATGTTAATATAAATAGACACACAGCATTTGTAGCTGTTTGAATTTTTTTTCCACATAGCCCAGTGTCCTTGAGATCCATCCAAGTTGTGTGTGTCAATAGTTCCTTTCTTTCTTTTGCTGAGAAGTATTACATTTCGGTTGTTTCCAGTTTTGAGCTATTACAATAAAGCTGCTACAAAAGCTGTTTCATTTCTCGGAGATAAATGCCTAGGAGTGCAATTGCTGGGTTGTATGGTAAGTGTATGTTTAATTGTTTTAAGAAATTGCCAACCTGTTTTCCAGAGTGGCTGTACCATTTTATATTCCTACCAGCAATGCATAACAGATCGTGTATCTGTATTCTTGCTAGCACTAGCAAGATATAAAATTAGATATAAAATAGTTTTATTTCATTATGCTGAGAGGTGTATAGTGATATCTCATCATGGCTTGAATTTGCATTTCCCTAACAGCTAGCGATGCTCAACATTTTTTCCCCACATTTTTTTTTTTTTTTGCCATCTTTGGTAAAAATGTCTCTTCATGTCTTTTTCCCATCTTCTAATTAGATTATTTGTTTTTACTGTTCAGTTTTAAAAGTTCTAGATAAGTACTTTGTCATATGTTTGCAATTAATTTTTCCTTACTTTGTAGCTTGTCTTTTCAACCTATTAACAAGATCTTTCACAGAGCAGAAATTTTTAATTTTGGTGAGGTCCAATTTATTGGTATTTCACTTTTATGGATTGTGATTTTGGTGTCATGTCTAAGTACTCTTCATCGAGGGCTGGAAAATTGTCTCATGTTATTTTTTAAAAGTTTTACAGGTTTACATTGCATATTTAAATCTGTGATTTATTTTGAGTTAATGTTTGTAAAAGGTTTGAGGTTTAGGTTGAAGGGAGTTGTGTAAGGGTGGAAATCCAAATCTCCCCTCACTCCCCCATTCTCTCTCATGACACTACAGAGGATGCCCTTTTTGCTAGCGGGTAGAGACGGAAGTCTCGGCCCTCCTGGATACTACCCTGGAGGTGGGGAGGAGGTTGTCACGCCTCCTTACCCCCTGGCAAGGATGGAGTCTAAACTCTTCCCGGGGGCCTTGGCTTGTACTAATGAGACTGCAACATTTTCTGTGGTTTGTGTCTAAATGTTTTCTGTCTTGCTGAGCTGCCTCTCTCCTGGCCCATTGTCAAGAAAGAATGGACTTTTCTTGGGGTTTTTGTTGATTTGTGTCATTAGTGTTTGGGGGTTGCTGGCTTCTTCAGTACCCATTCTGGAAGGTACGAGGCAAGAAGAAAATGCAAGAAATTCACTACTTTGTAGTTGTTTGGGTTCTGAGTTCCCTGGCTTGCCTGACTTTCTTCTTTTAACCTTTCAACATCTTCTGTTTATTTTATATGTAACATTCAGGATTCTAGTAGGCAGAATAGGGAGGGTGAGATATTACTCTTTACACATTTCCCCAGAATCACAAGTCAGCATGAATTCGAATATGACACTTGACTTACAATTTACATGAGACTAATCTCCAAACTTGATAAAAATCTATGTGCAGTTTTTGAAGACTATGGTAATATATAGTGAACAAATTTTACTTACATATGCAATAGTAATTGTAATGCATAGCTTTTAACCATGGTTAACCATACTTAACCATGTTCTGTGTCATTTAAAGCTTACGACAATACTATGTCATAAAGAGTAATAATACTTTCACTAATGAATAAACAAAGTTTAGAGGAGTTAAATATTCCTTTTGTTACCTTGGTCTTCCTAACTGCAGAACTTGTATTCTTTAACCATAATGCAATATTGTTTTTAAAATACTTCCAAAGTTTCTTAGAATAATGTGGTGAAAAAAAGTTGTTTTTAGAGCCAAGAGATACGGTATTTTTGTACAAATTTACAGAAAATTCATTATCTGAGTCTAGGTAAGTGCTTTCAACTTTATAGTTTTTAGTGTTTTCAACTTTAAAATGGTGTGTAATTATGATTTCTAAAATTTTATTAACATTTAAAAATATAGAGAGAAATACAATTGAAAATCCTATCTAATAAAAGAGAAACATGCAAATTGACTATACCTTCACTATGCTTACCAGCCAACCAGGAGCAGGGGGCAGGACTGAGTAGCACGAGGGGTGGGCCAAGCAGTGCGAGCGCCTGGCCCTGGGGACAGAGATGAAGCAGTGTTGGCGGGGAGCGCCAAGCCCGCCCGGGCTGGGTGGTCGCAGGCAGCCAGGGCTAAGGCTGGGGCTGGGGAGGGGGCAGAGCCAAGGCAGCCCCCAGGGCTAGGCGGTCTTCGGTGGCTGGGCTAAGGCTGGGGCTGAGCCGAGCAGGGTGATGGCTGGGTGCCCAAGGCCTAAAGCCTTGCCAGAAGCTTTAGACCTTGGGCAGGCTGAGGGTGAGTGGTCAGTAAGACATCCCCTGAGGGCTCCCAGTATGTGTGAGGGGGCAGGTTGGGCTGAGGGATCACTCACCCCCAGTGCACAATTTTCGTGCACTGGGCTGCTAGTTTCAAGATAAGAGGGGACTTCTCAGTGTGTGAAACTCAGTTTATAATAGTGTAGTGAATAGTGGCAATGATCAGTGAGAAGGAATTAAGTAGGCGGCTCCAGAATTCTCATTTTCTATCTTTAATATTTATCATCCGATGTAGACTTAAAGACACCTGTTTCTGAAAACACAGTCTATGTCAGTCAGGAAGTAGGATACCATGAGCCTTTTGAGAGAGTCAAGGCTGAAATGACACTATGTGAAACCAATGTCCTTGGGTTTGAATGTAGGAGGGGCATGTTGATACTTCTGCTGGAAATCTGCTACTCCCAGTATTTCACAGGATTATTATATATTTGGGTGCTTCGTTACAACATGGTGGACCTCAGTGTTCAACATCTTGATTTGAGCTCACTTATGTTCTATTATTTTTGGCTAATCATTTCATGTTCTCTGCTTTGCACCTCAACCTGTGTGTATTCATGTTCCAAACTGGCTCACATTTTCTGAAGAATTGCCGTGTGAGAGATAATGGATCTATACATCTGCTGAGTGCTCTTTTCTCACAGAGCAACTTGATATGGATAAGAAAAATAATTCAACATAATTTCTATGCTTCTTTTCTGTATCTCCCCTCAGCTGTTATCTTTCTTTAGAACTATATTATACAAATGTCTAGCAATGAATGAACGATTTTTAACAGATGTTTAATGCAATTTCATAAACCTTTGTAAAACACCTAAAATTTGCCAGGATGGGTGGTAGGTGCTAGAGGGGATAATAATGTAACAGCATAAATGGGCTTTTCTAGGAAGATAGCAACATCTTAACTAGTAAGCCATATGTGTATATAATATGTGTATTCATAATAATTATTTTCTAAAAGTTTTTTATGATGCCATATAAACCATTGTTTCACAAACTTTTCCTTATAATATTAATTCTACTGTAGGTATGCATTCATTTAACAATTTCTCTGCTGCAACAATTCTGCCTTTAAAATACCTCTCTACATTATTAACCTTCAATAAAATTATTTAATGTGCAGCCTTGCCTAAACTTGTTTATCCTCTGAACTCCCCCCGAAAAAAACTAGATTTTGAATAATGGTGCTGCAAATTAATGTAATTCAATATTCATATTCAAAGTACAAATTACTGTAAAGTAGGGTTATCCAAGAAGATTCAGAGGAAAAAAGAGGTTAGCCAGGACTTGATGAAATTTCAGGGTGCTCCAGATTTATACATACAACCTTAATATACATCTTTCACCAGTGAGAAAGGCAAAGCTGGTTGTTAAGTGAATCTTCGTTCTTTCCTCTTTTATTCTTCCTTCTCCTCTCCTCACTGGTCCCTGTGCTGATATTTGGAGGACTCTAATCCAACAATCAAAAAGCATTTATCAAAGGAATTAATCAAAAAAGGAAGACAGCAATTTGTGCAACAAAATTTATAACAGCACTATTTTAAGCAGTGGAAAACACAGGAAACAATTGAAAGCCATACATTTGGAGACAGTTAAGAAATCCACTATGAAATAGCATAAGGGCACTGCAAAAGACCAATAGGTGGACAGATTCGCTACAAAGTATTGTGTGTTAAATAATATTAATAAAAATATTTGTATCCAAAACCATATATACACACTAAGCACATGTATATTTCAGACTTAAATTGAGAGAGCTCAAAAATATATGTTACAAATATTTATTTGCTTGCATATGTTTTTTTTTTTGGTTGCTGTTTAAAATAACCAAGAGAAATACCTTCTAGTTTACTTGTCTGTCTCAGGTTGTGTTTTCTGGAAGCAAATATGGAGATGGTTCTTAGAGTGAAGATGTGAGAGGGAAGGGGAAGATGCAGAGGGATATGGGCACAGGGAGAGACTGAACTGATGCAGGCCAACAAGCCTTGACTAATCCAGCAGGAGATATGGAGAGAAGATTGGCCTCCACAGCTTTTTTTGCCCTCAACCAAAATAATGAGGACCCTTCAACTCTTGCCTTGCTTATTCATATAGGCTGCCTTGAGAAGGGCATGATATCAGGAGAGGTGACTCTTTACAGCTCAGGCAAACCTGAAGGAACTGAGAGCTGGGCTGCCTGCAGACTGCATTCCCCAAGGTGGAATAACAAGTACTTCCTTAAAAAAAAAAAAAAAAAAGAGGAGGATGGGAGGGAAAGATAGAAACATCAATGATGAGAATCACTGATTGGCTGCCTCCTGCACACCCCACACTGGGGATTTAGCCTACAACCTGGCATGTGCCCTGACTAAGAATCCAACCATGACCTCCTGGTTCATAGGTCAATGCTCAACCAATGAGCTATGCTGGCTGGCCTTGGCATGTTCCTTTTTAACTTTAGCATTCATTATTGTGTGAAAGAGTATAATTTTAACCGTGTAAATAATGTCAGCAAACACTATATTTTTTCATAACAGAATCATATTTAATAGTACACTCTGTAACCCAAACAATATCCTAAACGGGTCCAGCTATTATGTATAGACTAAATCTGGGACCCTTGGCTCCTTACTGCCCTCCAGCTCGCTGCTCCTTACCACTGGGCTTGCTGCTCCTTAGCACTGTCACACAGGTGGGAGAGACTCCCACCACCGCTGCTGCACTAGCCAGCCATGAGCCCGGCTTCTGGCTGATCAGCACTCCCCTTGTGGGAGCACAATGACCACCAGGGGCAGCTCCTTCATTGAGCGCCTGCCCCTGGTGGTCAGTGGGCATCATAGAACCAGTTGTTCTGGTCGTTTGGCCGTAATGATTCCTTAAACTTTTATTATATGGACTAGAGGCCTAGTGCACAAAATTCTCAGCCCAGCCTGAACCCTCTCCAATCTGGGAACCCTTGAGGTTTGTCTGACTGCCCGTTTAGGCTTGATCCCGGCAGAATCGGGCCTAAATGGGCAGTTGAACATCCTTCTCACAATCCAGGACTGCTGGCTCCAAACTGCTCACCTGCCTACCTCCCTGATTGCCCCTAACCACTTCTGCCTGCCAGCCTGATCACCCCTAACCATTACCCTGCCAGCCTAATTGATGTCTAACTGCTCCCTGCCAGCCTGTTTGCCCCCAACTTCTCTCCTCTGCCAGCCTGGTCACCCCTAACTGCTCTTCCCTACAGGCTTGATCGTCCTCAACTATCCTCCCTTGCAGGCCTGGTCCTTCCCAACTACCCTCCCCTGCTGGCCTGATGGCATATAATGTTCCCCCCTCCCCCTTGCAGGCCTGGAACCTCCCAATGGCCCTCCCCTGCTGGCCATCTTGTGGTGGCCATCTTGTGTCCACTTGGGGGCAGGATCTTTGACCACATGGGGGCAACCCTCTTGTGTGTTGGAGTGATGGTCAATCTGCATATTACTCTTTTATTAGATAGGATGATTTTGACATCTTTAAGCGGACAATAGAGGATACACTTAAATTATGTTTTGAAGTCTGGAGTAGAAAGAAGGAAACACATATATAACTAGAAAGTGATGTAGGGATTTACTACTTTTTCAAGTTGCATACTTTTTTAAAAATGAAAAACTAATAAGTAATCAAAGCATGTAATAGAGAGGCATATCATAGTCTGGAAATGTTTTCTCCTCTTTTCAATTGGGTCCTGAATACAACTGGGCCATCTTCAGACTGGACTCTTTTCTCCCATCATATCCAAAAAAGATAAAAGAAAACCCTCCCATAGGCCACACCAATTAAAGCAGGAAAACTATTGAAAAGAAATGAGAAAACTTATTGAATTTTGTTGAGGGCATTACGTAGAGCATTAAATGGGCATCACACAGGAAAACATTTGTTTTCCCATTACATCTTTCCTCCAAATTCCTGCCTTTACTGTAATCACACATTTTGTTTGCTCTCTAAACTCTATCGCTCAGATTCTTTCTGGATCTTCTCTGACACAATCCCCACTTTTTCCCATCCTCTATTGTTTGTTGTTGTTGTTCTTAAATGGCTTTTAGCTTGCTTCTTTCTTTGCCACCCAGGCTTCATTCTGTTGCAGAGTGAAACCACTGTCTGGCTTCTTTAATTCTGTAAATAATCTCTACCTATAACCTCCAGCACAACCATCTCTGTAAGTCAGCATAACAAAAAAGTGCAGTTGAGCAACTAACTGAAAGTCTCTCATGGGCTGGAGAAGAGGGGAGATGGTGAACATCTGATTTTTAGGGTTTGGACCCCTTCTATCCCATCATTTGTTTCTGGTGATTATCATCTTGTTTCTTATTATTTGGGTCAGTTACAGGTATCTAGAGTTTTTTGAGCTCTGCACTCATAATAAATTCATAATGTATTCTTTGAAAAGTAGACTTACTAAAGTGGGACCTGAGTTTTTAGTGTCCTTTTTATAATCACCGGATTCAGTTAAATCTGACACCAAAGAAGCTAGTGTGACATGTGTTCATTTCTTTTTATCATGAGACTTTACATGACTGATTATCATGTCAAGCTTCCGGCTTCAAATATTTCTAAGCAGTCCTTTGGGGCTATGGTCAGGATAGCTGTAGGAAGACTATAAATATATATATTCGACTTGTCAAGCACTTATCAGAACAGGTCTGGGTGTCCAGTGAAACATATTTAAAACCTTCTCCACCCAACCACCACACCAGAACTAATCACCAAACCAGGGGAAAGAGAATAACATCCTTATTTTTGTATGAGAGTTTTAGGAAAAACCAATAAGGAGAGGCTTTGAATTGTTTGTTTGTTTGTTTGTTTATTTTATTTGCTCTTATTCTTGCTGTCAAGTCTTGTATTCATCAGGGTTCAGTCAGGGGATAAGAACCAAAACAATAATGTGAACAGGAAAACTTAAGTGTAAGGTGTTACCAACTAGGTATGGTATGGTAAACTACTAAAAGAGGTAAAAGATCCCTAAGGTAAGGCATTCAGAGGTAGAAAATGTAGAAAGAAGCTACTCCTAGCACTTAGGGAAAAGTGAAAAAGGAAGAAACTTCTAGAAGAAAGGGTCTCTCACCAGCTGAGAGTTAGAGCCCTGATGAGAGGCAGTGGTAGCTCTGGAACATGCTACCTGGTGGAAAAAGTGGCTGGAGGTTATCTGCTGTTGCAGAACTTGGAGAGCTTCCACTACTGTGGAGAGGGCTCTCAGAACCCCAGGAACGCGGATTTTCCCACCACAGGTGAAAACAAAACACTAGAAGAGGAAACCCTCACACCTCCCTCTTCCAGCCTTGCAGTCTCTCTCCAGCTCCCTCTGTGGGCGGAACCTAACAGGAAGTCCCCAGCAAAGGAGAAATGAAGGTGGCAGAGCCCAATTCTGGTATCATGAAGCAGCCAAGAGGATATGAGTGGAGATAAAAGGTAATAAATTCAGAAGTACAGTGACCCAATTCATCATTGTCATTAACGAAAATTAACTCACTAAGCTGCATTATCTACCTTCTAGCACTTTTTAATTTGGGGCATGATAGCTTGGATGATTATAAGGACATCAACAAAAGTATAAATCAAGTTTCCTAAATGTACACTAAGTTTTATGGGTCATGTATAATTTATAAGAGAAGGGGTTTCTGATTAGCTGTTGCTCATTCAGAACCCCCATAAAATCAAGGAATATGGGAATATTCTTTAGAGGCCAAGCCTAGATACTCAGCTCCCATTATATATGGGAATTCTGACTATAGTTCACCATCTAAATTTTTTTTTACTACTTTTAACAACCAGGAGTTAGTTCACAAGCTGATAAGCCACTTTTTTTTTTCTACAAAGTTCTAATTTTCAGAGAGTTTCTTCTTATCCTGTGCCAAAATCTGCTTCTGTTTAACTGTCTGGCACTGTGCCTCATTTCATTGTACATAATGTACCAAAAACTTCTGTGATACCCACTAAATCAGCCCTCCAAACACTGAGATTCTATCTTAGCTTGTCTCTACCTGTGGTAGCTCACATGGCAGTTTCTGTAGACCCACATCGCTATTGCTTCTTGACACTTCCCGAAATGTGATGCTCAGAAATGACTTTAGTAGTTAGATGTGACAGGAGCGACACAAAATAAAGTGGAGATATCACTCTTAGGTCTGGATACTATATACACATGAGTGTTGCCTTAAGATTTTAAGGGCTCTTTCTACAATTACATCACATTTTGGCTTGAGTTATCACCCTTCTCCATCTGTTCCCATCATTACTAAAGCCTAGGGATGAAGCGTCAGGGGTTCACTGAATTGTTTTTATATAGGAAAAATATGTAACACATCTTGTTCCAAGAATAATATAAATTCACATACTAAATCATTCTTCATTTTCCCGAAGACAGCCCTACTGGCTGGGGTAGCAGGAAGGGTGGGTGTGAAAACGTTGCTTGACTGCGCTAGGCCTCCTCGTAAGCGTTTAACATTGGCCTTAGAAATAGGAAAAGCAGAGTTTACCTGTAACTATCACGTCATAAGTGAAAGTTTGATATCGAGCTAAATTACTTCTTAATTACTCTTCAGGGAGGGTTCCTGACATACTCATTTCCTCTCTGCGACCTAACATGAAACATGCTGAGGCAGAAGTGATTCGTTAGAAAGCAATGTTTTATAAATGGGGTCTGCTTCCTTTCTTCTGCTTACTCAGCTCCAGAATCCTGCCTGTGGTTGTTAGTTTAAGGACTAAGAAGCCATGGAATTTGTCTCTAAAGATCCCTGGAAGGGTTCTTTAACTTTGTGTTTAAGGAGGCAGGAAAAGGATTTGTCTGAAAATGATAATATATGCTTTAAATGCATGTATCAATATCATATATGTGAATGAAATACTCATTTTATGACACAAAACCTTAAGCTTAAGTACCTGCTACAAATGCATGAACTGTGCACTCTAGAGTTCTCTCCCCTCAGATACCTGCTAATTTCTTCACCTCTTTTAAGTGTTTGTTCAAACGTCATCTTTTCAAGGTGTGACCTGCTACTTGACATTTTGCAAATGGTCCCTTCTCCCAAACTTACCTGCCCATTTTTACTCTACTTTTTTCCCCCACAGAATTTAACATTTTCAAAGAGACTGTATAATTTACTAATTTACTGTGTTTAAGGCTTCATGCCAATCTTTTCTCCTCTCACCCACCCAGATCCTTCAGTGTTAAGGTCCTTGAGAACGGGTCTCTTTGTGTGTGTGTGTGTGTGTGTGTGTGTGTGTGTGTGTGTGTGTGTGTTTGGTACTCTGATGTAACATAAAAAATATTTGCTGAAATAATGACATTCACTTTCAGTTTCTTCTCACAAGCTGGTGATCATTATCACAGACAAGCATATATTTATTGTCCTGGTTAGGTTGAATTTTCCTTTCTTTCTAATGGTCCAAGTTCTGCAGCGTCTCTTATATGCACTCCATCATATTTTACTTTATAGACTGCCCGGATTGACGTTTTGCTGTTTTAGCCCATTCCCAAGCTATGTAAATTTAAATAACATGCAGCCTTTAAATGAACCCGAGGCTTGGCTTGCCTTTGACACACTCTGTAAGATGCAGGCGGCTGGCTCTTTTGGCCCTGCAGCTCCTTCTAACTGGATCCGATCCATTTCCAGCCTTCTCTGCGGGCCTCTGGGGAAGGTTACACTTCATAATTGTCCTCTTCGGTGAGAAAAGTCCCTTTCTGAATGGGAGCTGCAATGACACTCACGTCAGTGTACAGCCCTGGGATGCTTCCTGGGCAGCACCCTGAGCCTCTTCTCTGCGCCAGCAGAACTCGGATGTCACTGTTTAACCATTTCCTGTCTGGCTGCTGACCGATATCCCTAACCACTCTGCACAAAACTCTTATGTGTTACTCAGTTCAGGTTGCTATAATGAAATACCATAGGCATGATGGCTTATAAACAACAGAAATTTATTTCTCATGGTTCTGGAGACTGTACATCAGATATCAGGGTGCCAGCATGGTTGAGTTTGGTGGGGATCCTCTTCTGGGTTGCAGACTTAGAGTTTCTCATTGATTTCTCAGATGGCAGACAGCAGAGAGGGAAGCAAGTTTCCTCAAGGGTACTAAAACCATTGATAGGGGTTCCACCTTCCTGACCTCACCCAATCCTAATTTCCTCCTAAAGGTCCCACCTCATAATACCATCACATTGAGGGATAAGCTTTCAAAATAGGAATTTTGAGGGGATATTAATATTCAGCCCATAACACTACCATTCCCTATTAGTCACATTATTGATAACTCCATCCTCTAAATATTTCCTTTTGGAGATTGAGCTCACAAACCGGGCATGTGCCCTGACTGGGAATCGAGCCAGTATCTCCTCGTTTATGGTCAATTCTCAACCACTGAACGACACTGGCCAAGCCCTCCTCCAAACCTTACCAAGTGTTAATTCTCCAGAGGATCATTTTTTCCTTCTTTTTTTAAAAAAATATTTTTTTAAAAATTTATTTTATTTTTTTGTTAATCCTCACCTGAGGATATTTTCCCACTGATTTTTTAGAGAGAGTGGAAGGGAGGGGGAGAGACAGAGAAAGAGAAATATCAGTGTGAGAGAGACACATTGATTGTTGCCTTCAGAGGCTGGGATTGATCGAGCCCGCAACCAAGCTATGTGTCCTTGACCAGAATTGAACCCAGGACCCTTTAGTCCACAGGCCAATGCTCTATCCACTGAGCCAAACCAGCTGGGGCCAGAGGACCTTTCTTGGGACATTATGAAAGGTAATTACTCTTTATACAAATTTACTAAGCTTTGACTTGATTAGCAGCCAGTTGACTATTTCCTTCACAGTTCATAATATATTTTTTATCTTTATTATTCACTGGACACTGGATTGTAATTTCCAACATATCTGTTTTCTGTACTCAGTCTGAGCAGAGTATCAGAGCAGACATTTAATAAGTAAGTGGATCTGAGGGTATCCTGACATGTTGTCAATTTATATACCTATTCAATATACACATGATGAGTTTACCTACATTGGTGATTATTTAGATACTCGAGGCCTGGCACACGAAATTTGTGTGTGGGTGCAGTCTCTAGGCCTGGCCTGTAATCAGGGCCATCTTCCCCAACTGTCCACAGCTGGCCCCGCCCCCTGTCACCACCCACCCTTTGCCACGCGGTGATTGGTGCTTAGTGGCTGGGGGAAGGGACTGAGAGGTTGGCTGTTTATGTCTGTTCGCTGGCTCTGCCCCACCCCTGCAGCAGGTGGCCATCAGGTGATCAGAGCCTGCTGGCTGGGGAAAGGGACCAAGAGGTGGTCAGTCCGCCTCATAGTGGTTGTTCTGGTCATTCTGCCATTAAGGTCAATTTGCATATTACCCTTTTATTATATAGGATGTGGTTGTATTTTCTAAATACTGGTGCTACATACCCCAGATATTCTTATATATAATGATTCGTTAATGGATACTGTTTTGATTAGAAGCTCAGGACAAAGCTGGGACTATTTAGCTGTCAGCATTCATGTCTCTTTTTGCTTATGATCATATTTATTGTCCTTCTTAAATTGTGGCCAGAGAAATTTGATAAGGAGGCATCATCACATATCTATGGTATCTGTTTTAGGTAATTTGCCATATATATAGAAAATAGATTCTACAGTTTACATAGATAAGTGACAAAATGTGAATACACAATGCAAAAACCTCCTGGCATATGTTGAAAGTATTTGTAAGTTCAATGAAATCTTTAAAAAATTATATAGTGCACAACTTGTACTAGAAGGTGCATGTTTTATAATTTGTATTTGTACAAAATAATACTAATGAACTATGCTAGGCCTCTGTATGCCTTATCCCATTTAATCTCCATTCTATGAGTTCAGTATTATCATGTTTTCATTTTATAGATGAGAGGATTGGGGTTAGTGGTTAAACAACTTGCCCAAAATTATACAGCTAGAAAGCAGCACACTTGTGAAAGAACCACTAATCTTAATCACTTTGCTCTACTCCTCCAAAGGATTATTCAAATCATCACTTCCTAATACTACTGCTTTGAAAATAAGATATTTTAATGGGTATAATAGGAAAATTTCACTAAATAAATCAGGAAAGAGAATTGTTGTTTTACTTTATTGGCAATTGTCTTAGCAGTTCTCCAAATGAAGAAATCAGTAAATTAAATGGGGGTTGGGTTGAGTGGAGCCACATAGAATCATCTGTATTGGTTTATATTCATTGCCTTCTCTGATGTGCTTCTACCACCTTGCACTTATGTCAAGTCAAGGTTACAGAATGCTTACTCTATAGTCCAAATACTATGCACAAGACACCCATACATAGTCTCTTTTCATGGGACTAATTCATTTTTATAGCTGTTCCCTGAGGCCCTAAACAGAGAACTAGCACTGAAGATGGAATTTCCAAAGCAATTAGATCTGACAGACAGCCAAAAATGTGAGACAGACATTGAAAAATCACAATAACTTGAAACCCATTGCTAATACTCCATCAGTTCCCACTGTGATTAGTTCAGTTTGACACTTTTCAAAGTGCAAATCTAAGCTATTGAAGTGATTTGTGTTTCATTTTAGTTTGCAAAGGCTTATTTTCCCTTAGAAAGTTTCTAAGCTTTGGCTTGATTAGCAAGCAGTTGCTTTTTATATAAGGGGAGAGAGGAGACTGAGACAAATTATAAGTTTGGGCCTTGCTGCTTTAAGGAGCAAACACTGGCAACTAAACTAGCTTCTGATTGAACAGTAATTTTTTGCCAAATGGTCAAATTTTGGTCCAGTGGATTTTTTTTATGTGTGGCAAAAGTGTCTATGAAAAATTAATTGGTCGAAATGACCTTGTGGTCTAAATAATTTTGGATCCGTTCTGCTTCTGCTTAGGCAGCCCTTGGGAAAGTGATCACTGAAGGGTTAAACAACCAGGCTCCAGGCACTTGAGCTGGGAGGCAGTGGGCAGGGGAATGTGTAAGTCTAAACAGGAGGATCCCAAAGGGAGGCTTTTTATGTTACGTCAAGTCTGGAAGTTGTTCTATTTTCCTCTTGCCAGAATCTAGAGTGAGATATAAAACTCTAGCTGCTGCATTAAGCTTTAGAAAAAATACTGTACAAAACTGTAAATAGAGAGGGGTTAGGGTTAGGAAATTGGCAACTGCAGTAGCCATTTTACTCAGTTTCCATTCATATACGTCAAGACTTAGAAAGAAATGGGGAGAGTGTACTTTCTAAAGAAAGACACTGCTATGTGTATGAAAACAACGTCAGACAAATCACCACAGTCTTGGTCTTTTGAGACCACTGGTAAAGAACCTGTGCTGAAAGAATGGACTTGGAGCACATATGACAGAGGATTAGACATTTCCTCATTTAATATCAGAAGCTCTGATGACAAGAAGCTGGTCATATTGAAGTAGAGCAGAATGAGATCAGTAAAGAGGTTAAGCAGGCCATGAAAGAACGTCTGTGACAGCCCGTCCTAGACACAGGCATTGCCCAGGAGGCTAAGGGTTTCAATATGTCCCGATGAAAAGGAATAAATTAATCAGTTAAAATCAAACAATAGTGTTTCAGTTCTGAGGCTTATTGCATTGTAGTTACCCCTCAAGTTAAATATATTTTTATTGATTTCAGAGAGGAAGGGAGAGGGAGAGAGAGATAGAAACATCAATAATGAGAGAGAATTATTGATTGGCTGCCTCCTGCACAACCCTCATTGGGGATCAAGCCTGCAACCCAGTCATGTGCCTCCAGGTTCTTGGGTCACTGTTCAACCATTGAGCCGTGCTGACTGGGCAACAGCATGTAGTTCTTAATACATAGTGCTTGGCTGATTCGTTCTGATGTTCGAGAATTTCAAGTAGTCTTCAACAATTACTTAAAGAAGTTATAATATTCTGGTATTAATGAAACTCAGAAAAATTCAAGGATTATTAATAACACTAGCTATTGGTAAAGACAAATAATTAGTAGACCTCTATGAGCTATTCAATGTGAACAAACTAGATATCTGGATCAGAAACTACACAATAGTGTGGGAGTAGTAAGGTCAGTTCCTGTCACACAAGTGACGTATGCTCGGTGATGCAATGCCAGTTAAAATAGGAGGCAGCTGCTCTGCAGAATGTCAACGCAGCTGCCAGTTGTTCAGGCGGGTGGCTAGACCACCTGCCTCTTACTAGAGAACAAAACACAAGCTCCTCTTGATATAACCCACTTGACACCAACATGGGTAAGCGTTTTCCTACCTGACATGAATATGATTCTATAAACACACATTACACGTGTGTTTTTTCAGCACTTGTTAGAGAAAGATGTGTTCTGGAAGATAGCATTTTCAGAAACATTTGAGTCACACATAAGATACATAAAGCAAATAGGAATGTTTGTGCACTGTTATACACAGAAATGCCAAAGTGTGAACACATGGAATCTGTTTCCACGGTAAGACAGTTTGTTATCATTCGAGCTTATGTAAAGCCATTGCCGACTGGATTTGGACAATGTAGTCAAAAGAGAATTCTTCTAAATAGAACTCAGCAAGTGCTCTGTTACAAACAGTGTTTTATTTACTAGAGCTGTCCTGATTTCGATAATAGTTGATGTGGCACTTTATAAATAGCCCAAATCAAATGAAAAAAAGTGAATTACTCCTGGTTTGTGACCAAAATGAAATTACAATAATAAACCCATCACAATACACACTAAGAATGGGAGAAAATGTGGCAAGGGCAAAGTATTGGTAACTGATTATGCAAACAGACAAAACTACGACTTTGAAATAAATAAACTTGACTACCATGAAACACTGTTAACCCAAAAATTTAGGCATGTTGAGTATTTTGGACCATTCAACATAAAACATATGCTAAGTATGTTTATCTTTATGACCTAATTAGTTGAAATAACATACTCAGGACAAGGTGATACATTTATTTTATTTTTTTTATTTTTTTGGATATTTTATTTATTTATTTATTTATTTATTTATTTATTTATTTATTTTATCTTTATTGTTCAGTTTATTAATTACATTGTTTCCCCTTTTTATCCCCCTATAGCTCCCCTCCACCCTGTACCTATCCCACCCTCCACCCTCCCCTCCCCCTCCCCACTGTCCTCTCCCATTGTTGCAAGATTTTTGTCCAGTCTCTTGCTGCACTTCCCACAACCCTTTTCTCCCCAAGAATTGTCAGTCCATTCCCTCTCTATGTCCATGTCTCTGTTATATTCACCAGTCTATCCTGTTCAACAGCCTATCAATTCACTTGATTTTTATGTTCATTTGTTGATAGATGTGTATTTGTTGTTCATAATTTTCATCTTTACCTTTTTCTTCTTCCTCTTCTTAAAGAATATCATTCAGCATTTCATATAATGTTGGTTTGGTGGTGATAAACTCCTTTAGCTTTTTCTTATCTGTGAAGCACTTCATCTGACCTTCAATTCTGAATAATATCTTTGATGGATAGAGTAATCTTGGTTGTAGATTCTTGCTGTTCATCACTTTGAATATTTCTTGTCACTCCCGTCTGGCCTGCATCATTTCTGTTGAGAAATCCGATGACAGTCGTATGGGTGCTCCCTTATAGGTAACCAACTGTTCCTCTCTTGCTGCTTTTAATATTCTCTCTTTGTCTTTTGCTCTTGGCATTTTAATTATGATGTGCCTCAGTGTGGTCCTCTTAGGGTTCCTATATATTGAGGTTTGGTGCACTTCTTGGACTCCTAAGTCAATTTCTTTCACCAGGTGTGGGAAGTTTTCAGTCACTATTTCTTCAAATAGGTTTTCATTGTCTTGGCCTCTCACTTTTTCTGGCACCCCTATAATTCGGATGTTGGTATGCTTGAGGTTGTCCCAGAGGCCCCTTACACTATCTTCAATTTTTTGGATTCTTTTGGTTTCTTGCTTTTCAGCTGAGTGGATTTTACCTCATGTGTATTTCAAATCTTTAACTTGGTTCTTGGGGTGCTCCAGGGCACTTTTAGGTCTTTGTATAATATTTTTTGTTTCAGTCAGTGTATGCTTAATTTCTGGTTGGTCCTTTTTCATATCCTTGAGAGTCTGCTTTATATCCTTGAGGGTTTCTTTCATTTCCACGTTGGTCTTGATCATTTCTTTGCAGCTCTCGTTTATATCCTTGAGGGTGTTGTTCATTTTCTTGTAGGACTCATTCATTTCCTTTGTGGTCTTGCTTATTTCCTTATAGGCCTCGATCTTTTGTTGGAGCCTCTGAAAAAACCCTATAACCGTGGTTCTGAATTCCATGTCCAGTCATTTTTTTTCCTCCATTTCTAACACATCTGATTTCTTTCCATGTTGCTACATGGTGGCTGCTTCCCTGAGTTGGTCAATTAGCTTTGTGTGGTAGACTTCCTACTAGGGATAGTGGCTCAGCCTCCCCGGTTACCTGAGGTGGATATGGGCTGCACAGTCTTGCTGAAGGTAAGCTCAGTTAATCGTTGTTAGCCCTTGGAGGGTTGACCTCCAGGCCAATTGTCTGTGAAGCTCAGCTGTGCTCAGGTTGGATGGGCGGAGTCTCCGGGCCAAGCAGACAGCGTTAGCTCCGCCCTATGTGGCCCCAGGGAGTCTGTGCCGGGGGCAATGGCCGCCAGCACCTCTGAGAGAGAGCTGCTACGGAGTTCCACCGGCTGCCGGTTGCCGGGGAATTCAGACTTTCCCAAAATGAGTCTGCATGCGCAATGTCTCACCCAGGGTCGTAAAACAAAGCAGTCTGAGGGTTTTCCGAATGAGAGGCAAGTCGCAGTGCGCTCTCTGCGCCGTCATGCAGCCGAGCTGTTCGCGCGAAAGCTGCCTTCTCCACAAGCCAGGAGACCCGGCAGCACCCGAGCTTCGGCGTGCCCTCCCACTGTCCAGTTTTCACCCCGTGTGATAGTGGGTTCTCTGGACTTCGCCCAGAGCTGGAGAATCAGTGCAGTGGGACGCCTTTGTCTCCCTGTTCGAGAAAACTGGCCGGTTTTCAGCCGCCCGCCCTCTCCGCGGCGCGCACTACAAACCTCTCTCCGTGCGAATCTTTCAACGCTGTTTGCCTCCGCTCCTCCGAGTCACAGTGTCTTATCTTCACTTTTATTTGTGGAATTTTCACTCGGCGAGCTTTCTGGTGATTCTGGAAGGTGTTTGTTCTTTCGTTAAGTTGTAGTATTAAAATTGCTGATTATGACGGCAAGATAGGTGTTCTACCTTTGCCGCCATCTTAGTTCCCCATTTTTTGGGATATTTTAAAATGCCCCTTCCCGCCCCCCCCCCTCCATATTCTCCCATTCAATCTTATCTGCCACAGTGAGATAGACAAAAAGGGCAAGGACACTTTACTCTTGCATTAAAATGCCCTTTGATTCTAAAATCGCTCAAACTCATGTTTTATTATTTTACTTAAAATACTTTGTAAATGGCATTTTGCTAAGAATTGAATCCATTATGAAATCGTATTGCTTGAAAGAGTTCTAAAGGTTGTAGAATGAATTTTCTAGTTAAATATTCATGACAAGTCTTTGAATGATAGGACTATTTTGAATAATAGTGCACATATATACTTTTCTTACTGTTCAGTTTTGCCTATTCATAAACAGTGTTAGGGGGCAGAGGGACAGAAGAAATTGAGATCCAAAGAAACATGCTAATTCATAAATTTAGAATTCACTCATGTTATTTTTTAGCAAAGCAAATATCTTGAATGCGTGCAGGTAGCTGGTAAGTAGTTACAGATTTGTAGTGATTTTTAGCTCTATTTATATGGAATTAAAGCTGCAGTTGTTACACATAATCCTACTTTTAGTAAAAAGTCAGCAGATCTTACTCTGAGGTTTTGTTCCTCATGATCATTTATCAATCTCTTTTATGGTTGCCCCTGACAGTGTATCTAGCACATGCATTTAGTCATATCCTTCAATATTCCTTAGGGAGGTTAGATTCAGCTCCATTTTCTCACAAAAGGCAATTCCCAATATTTCCATTGCTGGCCCAAATATCTGGATCTTGTAGATTTATCCTTGCATTCTGCCTTGTGTCTTAACAGTGTCAGGCACTCAGGCTAAAACAAGTCTCTCAACAATATCTGCTGAATAGAATTCTTTCTTTCTATTGACTACAGAGCTTTACATTTCTGCTCTCTCCTACTTAAAAGTTGTGAAACACACAAGGTATACTGCCTCAATGACACCATATTCGCATCTCACTTCACAGCTTACCCAAGTGATGGTAGTTAGTGGAAAGACTTGCAGTGGGTTCTTGGGCAAAGAGGGAAAGTTAGGAGGAGAGTGGGACAGGGGAAGGAGTATATAAACTAGGCAACAAATGTCCTGGGAGCTGAAGGAAAAGGAGTTGAGTATCTTCCAATGAGCACTCAGGATTACATTTACTCTGTAGATGTTGAGGCCTCTTGGTTTAACCCTAAAGCTGCTGTGAAGTTAGGCATGTTGAGTATATTGGGCCATTCAACATAAAACACATATTAAATATGTTTACCTTTCCAATCTACAAAGTAAACTACGTGGCTAGTGCAGAGACTAGAGGGGCCTAATTACTCTTCATTCAGATTTTTAATCAACTCAGTTGTTTTTAGCCTCATCTTACACACCTCATGTCAGAGACAGCTCGTGCCTCTTCCAGGATTTTTGATGAGTTTATCTCTTAATGTCCTCAGCGTTCACTTATTCTCCCTACCCAGGCACTCAGCAGAGAGGTGAATGCTGAAACATAAGCCAATTACCTATCTACTTTCCATTTTTCTCAGTTTTGTTAACTTATACTATCTGTTACCCATTCTCTTCTATTCTCATTGTCTTTGTGAGTTTGTGCATTTTTTATTGTCATTTTAATGCCCTTTAGGTACACTCTTGTATTCAACCTGTCATGGCTAACTGGAATTTTTAAATTATTTAATTCTGTCTTCCCTGCTCCACATCCATCTGGTTAAATATTGAATTTCTAGGAATAGAGCAATTACTAGTTTCTGCAAAGGGATAAATAAATCATTGATAAATGAATTAAGGATTCAAATTTATTTTGGTGTCTGTACAGATATAAATTAACTAAAACACTCCTCAAGTTATGTTACTTGGTAATTCCAGGAAGGGAATTTCTAGGAGTTTCCCAGGGTTGAACTCTAGGGGTGTGATGGTGTGAATAGCTAAGACTACCCTGTGATGGGCAATTCTAACATGAATATTGAATTTGTATTTTATTGGAGTGAGACAAACATTTCATTTCTGTTCTTCAACTTTTAACAGAGCCAATTCACATCTTGAAGGGAATTCCCAGGTATTACTGCCTAGATGATTAAGCACTCATTAGATCTATACATGATATACTTGAGAAATTTATTGATTAAAGAAAGAAAGCATTGTATTTGGGAGTTTTGTTTTCATAACACTATTTTATCTTGATTTTACCAATTTGGCAGAGTATTTTCATATCATCTTCTTCTTTAGTAATTAGCAATTAAAAAGCCTACACCATAAAATCTGAATATAGTCTTACATGATAATAAGAATGACATTTCAAAAGCTGTATATTGTACTTTTTTTGTAAAATAAATACAGTATATTTTTAGAAGGATAGTTTTGAAGTGATATGTACAGATATTCATCAGGGTAAAAATGTGGTTACTTGATAGTTTTCATCTGTGTAGATATCTTCAGATTCTAAAATTGCATTGCTGTGAAGTGAGCCTACCACAGGCCATACTATGCTACGCAACATATGGCCTGGCACACAGGAACCATCGCCAAAATCTGTGACAGTCTTCAGAAAAAGTGAGAAACTGCCCCTGCCGTGGATCGATGTTAGTAAATAAAAACAAAGTCTACACGTCTAAGCCTTTGCGTCCATTTAAGCCTATTTTTAAGGTTTACGAAATGACCTAAATAAGCTGTTTGGCTCATATATATAAGCCTAATTCTTTAAGGATTTCCCTTACTATATACAATTAAAATGATTATTAAGTGGCTTTGTTTTGAAAACTGGTTTTGATAACTTAACCTCACCTTAATTATTCTTTTATGCTGATTCAGATAAATTTTTCCCTGTTACTTTGGAACATTAATTTGTCCTATTACTGGACTTTGAATAAATTCTATTTGTTTATTCTTAATTGGCACCTCCTTAAAATGGTAATATTTTATTTGTTTTTAGTGATTTCATTCTTATAGAAATCTTATAAGTTTTAAATATGGCCATAGAACCTGGTACAAATCATCATACTTTTACAAACTATAAGAACATTTTGGAAATCAAATGGGTTGCTACACAAAATTAATTTTGTTATATTCATGATTATTTACACTTAGTGTATATTCATTTGGTTCAATAATGACACATGAGCAACATAACATTCTTTTTCTGTGATTAATTTTTCCTAAAAATGGTATGAGAACCAGGTGTTTTGGAAAATTATTTATTACACAAAATTCTCAAGTTACCATTGACAATGCAGAAAGGGCTTCGTCTGGTTCTAACACTGTTCTGAATCTTACAAAGAGAACAGGCTACACCAAAAACTTTGCCCTTGATCATCAATGACTTCTTCCTAAGATGAGGAGCTGTTATCGGCTTTGGCAAGTGGCCTGTGGGGCATCTCATTACTTTACATTGCCTTGTCTCTACATTTTGCTTCAAACTTACCACTGTACTTAATTTTAAAATTAACTATATCTGTTAAAAGTGATTTCCACATGCTCTCTGCCCCAAAATGTCCATTTATCCAACAAATATTTATTTGGCACATGCTGTGCATTGAATATTGCTTCAGGCACTGGAAATAGAGTAATAGACAAAACAGACCAAAATCTTCAGCCTCATATTTTTGTTACATTCTAGTTTACATCCTAGAAATGGGGAAAGAATATAGTAAGCAGGATAAATAAGAAACATACAATATGTTAACCCAAAGTAAACAATAAGAGAAAGAATGTAGGGAAGGAAGGGAGATAGATGGTTTAGAGCTGGGACTAGCTGATAACAGTTAGATGGAGTAAAGGGAATAGCTGTGGGAGGAAGCGTCTGACTATTTGGAGAAATGGCATTTCACGTAGGGGGACAAGAAATGAAAAAGTCCCAAGATAGGAGGAAGCCTGATGTTCATAGGAGGAGTCCAGCATGGGTGGAACCCAGTGGATACCCCAGCAGTTGGAGATGAGATGAGGTTCAAGAGCTAAAGAATGTATATGTGGGGGTTAGGGGGCAAATTGTGTAGATTTAAACCTAAGGAAAACTTCTGCTCTAAGTGTAATGGAAAGCATTAACAATGTTTCCAGTGAAGGAGGGATGTGTTCTGCAGGTTTGAACAGGATACCATTAGCTGCTAGATTGTTAGTAGTGTTAAAAGGAATACGGACAGAAGCAGACACCAAATAGGAGTCTAATGCCGTAATCCAGAAATCAGTGACCTGAACTTGGGTGACTTCAGTAGAGATTATGAGTAGAGGTTAGATTTTGAAGTCTAGTTGAGAGAATTTGCTAATAAATAGGGTGTTGGGTGTGACAGAAATAAAGACTGATTCTTAGTTTTGCCTTAGCATCTGCAAGCATTGTAGAGTTTCCATTAGCTCAGACAGGATGACCCTAGTGGGGGAATGCTTAGTGTCTGTGTGAGAATAGACAATATCAAGAGTTTTGTTTGGGTCTTTTTAGGCTTTAGATGCCTATTAAACATTCAAATGAAAAGACCAAGTAGGCTGTTGGATATACAAGTCTGGAATTCTGAAGAGAAATATGAGCACACTAGAGGCCTGCTTCATGAGATGCCTTGGGGGATGGGGGGGTCCCTAAGACCAGCCGGCATCTTCTTGCAGTCCAGAATCCCTTGGGGGATGTCCGACTAATGGCTTAGGCCTGCTCCCCTAAGCTGTCAGTCGAACATCCTTAGCACTGCCACAGAGTCAGGAGAGGCTTCTGTCACTGTGCTTGCCAGCCATGAGCTCAGCTTCTGGCTGAGTGGTGCTCCCCTTGTGGGAGCACACTGAGCACCAGGGGGCAGCTCCTGAGATGAGCATCTACCCTCTGGTGGTCAGCGTGCCCCATAGCAACTAGTCTTTCTGCTGTTTGGTCGATTTGCGTATTAGCCTTTTATTATATAGGACTAGAGGCCCAGTGCACAAAATTCGTGCATGGGGGTTGGGGGATGTCCCTTAGCCCAGCATGCACTCTCTCCAATCTGGGACCCCTTGAGGGATGTCTGGTAGGATCGGGCCTAAACGAGCAATCGGACATCCTTCTCACAATCCAGGACTGCTGGCTGGCTCCAAACTGCTCACCTGCCTGCCTCCCTGATTGCCCCTAACCACTTCTGCCTGCCAGCCTGATCACCCCCTAACCACTACCCTGCCAGCCTAATTGATGTCTAACTGCTCCCCTACCAGCCTATTTGCCCCTAACTTCCCTCCTCTAATGGCCTGGTCACCCCTAACTGCCCTCCCCTGCAGGTTTGATTGCCTGCAACTGCCCTCCCTTGCAGGCCTGGTCCCTCCCAACTGCCCTCTCCTGCTGGCCCACAACTGCCCTCCCTTGCAGAGCCTGGAACCTCCCAAAGGCCCTCCCCTGCTAGCCATCTTGTGGTGGCCATCTTGTGTCCACATGGGGGCAGGATCTTTGACCACGTGGGGGCAGCCATCTTGTGTGTTGGAGTGATAGTCAATCTGCATATTACTCTTTTATTAGATAGGATAGAGGCCTGGTGCATGGGTAGGGGCCAGCTGGTTTGCCCTGAAGAGTGTCCCAGATCAGGGTGGGGTTTCCCTTGGGGTGAGGGGCAGCCTGAGTGAGGGGCCTGTGGAGGTTTGCAGGCCAGCCATACCCCCCAGCAACCCTAGTGGAGGCCCTGGTATCTGGGATTAATCTATGTCTACAATTGAAACTTTGTAGCCTAGAGTAGAGTCAAGTCTTCTGCTCACTCAGGGGTGGCAGCCATTTCTGTTTGAAACTTTGTAACCTAGATTGGAGGCCTAGGCTGGCAACGGCAGGCTGAGAGCTTGGCTTCTTCCATTGCCAGGGAAACCCAAGCCTCTGTTCTCTCCAGCTCAGTGGCAGCCGCCATTTCTGTATCTTTTATAATTGAAAAGTTGTAACATTGAGTGGAGGCCTAGGCCCACAACAGCAGGTGTAAAGCTTCCTCTGTTGCCGGGGAAACCCCTCCTGTTCTTAGTGGCTGTAGCCATCTTGGTTCGGGTTTATTTGCCTAATCTTCTCCTGATTGGTTGGTGGGTGTCCCTGTTGGGCATGGCTTGTGGGTGTGGCGAAGGTATGGTCAATTTGCATATTATTCTTTTATTAGATAGGATAAGTTGCAGTTACCAGCATATAGATAGTATTTAAACCCATGAGACTGATGATCTACTTTATATAAACTGAGACAGTTTTCTGCCATTACTAGAGAAATTCATTATATTAGAGTTTAAAAGTAATGCTATTTTTAAGGTAATACTATTTTAGGGTAATGCTAAAATTTCTGTGCTTTCTACGACTCAGTTAATTACTTCAGGCTTATGAGGGCTGCAGGTCTTACTGTTTGTTTTACAAAACAGAGAATAAGGCTCACATTAAAATGTTAAATAAAATTATATGCATCACATAATCAGAATCATGGAAAATATGCTTATACCAAAATGTGAAGGAAATATAATATTGACTGTCTTGGTTATTTGGGAGTATAGATGAAATTTTTCAACTTTTATTTATGTCCCAAACAAGTAGGAATATTTTTAAAATGGAAAAAATGATAGATTATCTTCTAAGGTTATAAGAATCAAAATTCCTCCCTATATGCTAATTAGTTAATGCTTGGATATATAACAGAACCAGTGGCTAAATGCACTACATTTGGTTTGATAGAAAAATCAGAAAGTTAAGATGAAGGGCATTTAGCAATCTTATTTGGATATCATATAAAAATATTTGTTTTATCAACAACTTATCATTACCCCAGGCCAGGTTTCCTAGAGAAACGATGAAGAATATAGGGCCTATAAACTAGCCTACTTCATGAATTTCACTATATTCAGGCTGCGCATTTTCCGCCCAAATCAAACTGATGCAATTTCTAGCTTCTGTTTTGGTCTCTGATCTCCTTCTCCAGCACACAGGCCCCCTTGGGAATTTCCTTTTTACACAAGCTTTCACATGGGTTTTTTTCCCCCACCTTGTTCTTCCAGATACACTAAAGGGTTTTGATTCTTCGAGGTTTATTTCAAAGTACTTCAAACAGGGACCTCCTGACGTGGGGTAAAATAGACTTAACAATACCAGCCTACCTCATAAGACTGCTGTGAGGAATAATAATATAAAAGACTACAAAGCACTTTGTAAATATAAAGTTCAATACAGATGTTTAATAATAATTACTGGGTACACCGCAATGCAGTCTTTTGTGCATTTATGGAAGTGCCCACGAGTAGGAAAAGCTTCCCTTCTTTGGCCATTTTTCAATTTTTATAATAAAATTGTTTTATTTAAAATCGTGGACAGAACATCCTTGTATTCTGGGCCTTGGATGGATTCCCAAGTAAGAAGTGAAACAATGTCCGGCTGTGGGAGGAGAAGGAGGATGTTCTGGGTGCAGCTCTCTTCATGTTGGGAGAGGCTTTAGCACAGCAGGGAAACCAGAGATATACAACTCCATGCTGTTTTTTCTCCCTGAAGAACAGATATATATAATCCGCAGTGCTCTCTCTATTCAGATCAATGTGAAGATCTGCTTCTATTGTGCAATCTCACCTCTGCTTTCGATGATGCAAGGAAATCAATGCTACGTTTTAAATTTCCATCAACTAGCCCTGGCATTAAATAGCTTCACATTTCTTGTGTTGTTACAAGTTTCTTTCCCCATCCTCCTTAATTCACCAGACATTTGCAGCTTTGGTCTACTGGTATGCTTTCTCATGAATAACCCAAGCTTCCAAGTATATTATTCCTTCGATGTCTGATGGGTAGCCACAATCACATTGGAGACCACTTACTTTTGGACACTAGAATCCTCCTGATATATATTTTTTTAATCAAAATACGCTCTTTTAAAATATCCTTGTAATTTTTTTCTAAGATGAAATCTGTCCTAAGTTATGTCCATTGTAGCAGTTATAAGGATAAAGTTGATTGGTTTTTCCAGGGCACAAGATTCTATTTCTGTCACACCAAGAACCCCGTGACACTTTGTAGAGATTCCGGATTCTATTATCTTACTTTGAGGAGTGTTGATTTTTGTTTCTATAGTTGTTGCCACCTCTGGCTGGTCCATTTGAACCTCTGTTGGCTTGTTTTTACTGTGGTAGGACAAATCTATGAGAATTCCAAATAGTTCCCAAGCCCTTTAGCTTTGTAAGACTCAAAACATTTAAACAGTATTTATCCTAGGTAATTGTTTTTAGAGCATAGTTGTAGGCTTTGTTATGATGGTTCTAAAGTAAGCCCTATTCTAAGGCATGGTACTTAAATTTAAGGCTTGTTCTTCCTGTTGTCTCACTGGATACCACAAGGTCTTAAAGAAATTTCTCTCCTCTGGCTAGGCTAGATAGATCTCCAACATGTCCAATCTCTGACCTCTAGAACATCTGCTTTGTCCTAAATTCCTTAGCAGCCATTCTCTCAAAAGCCCTGGATAGTCTTGCACTATCAATCTGGAATCTAGCCTTCAGAAAATATTTGTAGGTGACCCCTGTACAACTCTGGCCCTCTTCTATAGGCTATCTCCTCTTCTTCAGTAACTTGCTCAAATTCCAGTCATTGAAGCTACCCCATGCTCTATCTTGTCTACCTCGGATCAACAGCAATTCCATGCTGTTTGGACTCTAGTGTTCTCTGCTATGGTCAGGAAATGGTAGCCAGGCAGAGTCGGGTTAATTTCGAGCCTCATCTCATGCGATCCTCTTTTCTCAGGGACCATAGGAATTAGCACATCCATTGCAGTAGACTGTAGAATGTGAACTCATGTTTGGGCTCCTCATGTTGGAGAAGTGATCCCAAATCTGTTCCAGGATAAACAAACCAAAAATATTTCCACCCAATGATCATTAACATAAAATTTCCCTTCCTCCTGAACCTACAACTGTGCATTATTTTTCATGTTTAAAATCCACTTTCTCTTTATTTTTAAATTTCTCTATACTGTTTTCACTGTAAGCATGATTTATTTCCACTTATCAAGACATGGATATTGCTTTTATAGATTTTAGTATGATTTGAAGCTTGATGAGAAAATGATTGAGAGAAATATAATATCATTATCAATTTTTAAGAAAAAATGGCTTCATTAATGGAATCATTTTACATTTTCAAAATAATTTCAAAAATCTTGGCATCACATAACTACTATGTATATTTAATTATTAAAGAATATAGTTTTTTAAATCAATAATGGTATTTGTGACATTTTATCAAAACAACTTCTCATCACTCTATCTGTACTTTTATTACTCACCATCACCTAAATATCAATCTTGATAAATAGAGCTGGGAATTGAATCTCAATGACTTAAAATCACACACTTAGATGTAGCTCATCTGTTAAGCCAATATAAGAGCTCTATCATTTTATAATTCCATTCAAAACTTGAAGGTAACTTTATGTAAAGAGGGGGTTATTTTACTTTCAATAAATAGCTTATGATTTTCTACTGCTTGTGAGGAGACAATGCTACCAAATTTCTTTTTTGGAATATCTTTGAATGTGAGAAAATAACATTTAACATTTAAAAAATTGACTGCCTATTTAAAAAAAGTATCTCTACAAAATGGACACCACCAGAATCCAGCTATATATAAGTAAGCTGTAAATACTATACATCTTTAAAAATCAAATCCTTTTTAATCTTTTAAAATTATGAAAAGAAAGAATACTAAAATTTGTTCATCATTATTACAGACAATGGGTTTTTAACAATTACTAGCAGAGTAGTGTGTTAGACAACGTGTACCTTAATTTATTTGCAGACAAAATCCTATTAATATATTATGTTTAATACTATTGTTGCATTCACTTTTATAATCCTCAGATTTTTGCTAAGAATATATCTCTATTGACTATAACATCTGACTCTATTTTCAGGCAGAGTAAACAGTCACCTCTAGAAAACAATTCTGAAGCAGTGCAAAGCCTGCCCATCCTAAAGTATGTTTTATTCTAGAAACCTACCACAATTCTTTGCATTAAGGCTTTGCTTCCTGGAAAGACCTATCAACCTGGAAATATACTAACCAACAATCATGTTAACACAATTCCCAGATGTTTAAGGAAATGGAACTAAAACAGGTAAATGTTGATGTTGAGGAAACAGAAGACCACTAGATAGTTGATTCAGGCAAGTATGGGGCAGTAGAGGGTCCAGGCATTAAATACCTTGAAAGAACTCAGGGAAAGAAAGTGGCAGAATGAAATGTTAAGGGGCACTAAAAATGAACAAAACCCAAGTATTCTGTAAGATCTGTTTTCTAGAATAAAGTAAAGAATATATTTTGAGTTAAGTCACAAAATTTTTAGGTAAGCTATTAGTCATGGTCTTGGCAGGAAACTTTAACTGAGTATTTTGATTGTGCTGAAATGGCATATTCACATTGTAATTTTATATATATAAAAGCCAAGCGACCAGAAGGACAGAATGACTGGAACAACCAGAATGACTGGTCACTATGATGCACACTACAGTAACCAACTGGACCAATTGGGATCTACTGGCCAACCTCCTGTGGCCCCTCTTCCCATCAGGCCCTGCCCCTGATTGGCCCTCCCACCCTGACTGGGGACAGGGGTGTCCAGCCAACCTCCCATATCCTCTCCCCCCAACCAGCCTAGCCCCAATAGCCCCCATTGGGGCAGCCTGGCCAGACCCCACCCACGCACGAATTCATGCACTGGGCCTTTAGTAGTTTAATAAAGGGGGTGTTTTTTGTGGGCCAGATGTGGAGGAACTACAAGGGATGCTGCAATAATCAGAGGTGGTTACAAGGGACAGGTAAGAATGTCATGGGACTATAATAGGACCTGAAAACCAGGGACATGGAAGAGGCTTGCTCTCAGGAACTGTGACTTTTGTTGAAAAATCAGTCTGTCTGTGGTATAAATACCATAATTTCACTCTCTTCCTTCTTTTCAGTCTCCTGCCTATGTTCTCCATGAACCAAACCCAACAGTACATCAGTGGGTAAGGCAACCCATTATAATCCAGAAGTGTCTCCCAGAGTAGAGAGCGGGTGGAGAAAAGTGGAAAAGGTATCAATAGGGACAAAAGAAGTATATCCTACCCAGGAAGAAAGAAAAAAGTACACTTACTTTCAGAGTTGAATTTAATAAAAATATTTTCAGACAAAATTTTTCAGTAGTATAAAAACAGAAAACCTATGTTGAGGATTTATGTAGAAGTTGGACTGCTTTTCAAGTGAAGGTATCCATATGCTTTATGTAATATAGTATACCTGATCAGAAGTAATGTAAGCTTACAAGGGCCAAGAGTATATTCTGACTGTATTTTATTTCTATAACTATATCCATTTCAAGTTAGAAAACGAGATGAAATGTTCAGTATATTTTATGTTGGAGAGTTTTTAACATGTTTACACTTCTTATTATCCAAGAGTGGGATATTTAAATTTCTGGGCACTAAACATAAGTTCTACTACTATCTAATGTAATATTTACTCATGCTAAAAAAATAAAAATATATAGGTGTTATGAATTCTACATTAGTAAAGTTTTGTCTTCTTAAATGTTGCTAGTATTATACAATTAATTCTACTTATCAGTAATAGATCTCATTTCTAGTTTTTAGAAATTAGATTTTATACTGTGTATTTGGAGGGAGAGGGAAGAGAAGTTGAGAATGAAGCTTTGAAAATTAATAATAAATTAATAAGAAACTTTTTCTGTTCAAGGTTTAATTTTTCCGTATTTTGTCAATACTTTGTTGTGGTTGTTTAATAGATCTTTTTGTGAAAAGGAGTTGTTGGAGGACAACTGGAATATGTTTCTGAATAGTTCTATTAACCTGCTGCTTATCACCTAAAAATATAATGGACTCAAATTGATAACTACTATAAGGATTACATTATTGATACTCTAATCTAGAAAGAGCAATACTAGACAAGCATGGATCCAACCAGGTCTTCTCTCAGATGATCATAACTTAACTCTAAACATATCTCTTATGTGAGTAAAGATAAATCTGATCTCATTGCTATGTTTATGTGATCTCATGGTAAGAAACATAATTTTTTATGACTACAATGTGTGGATGAGAAAAAGTGAACTCACAGCTACAATGTACTTGTACATTCCAAGCCCCATTTTAATTACATTTTCTATGTAATTATAATTATTTCATCCTGTAACAACCTTATACATGATAATCAAAAGGAAACCTTACAGTTGGAGTAACTTTCTCAAGGTCACTCAACTAGTAAGTGGATTGAACCCAGGCAACCTCACTCTGGTGTTTGAACTCTTAGCAAGTATTCAATTCTCTTTCTCACTAACTTGAACAGAGCATGCCCATATATATTCTTTTCATTCTGAATTACTATTATATATTATGAAGAAATTATAAGTACGTTAATCATTATTTTCTTCTTGAAACTGAGAGAATACTCTAGCTTTAATCTGAATGGTAAAATTAATGTAAACAATCTTTAGACTCCCCATTAAACCAAATCAGTTAGTCAATTCCTTTGCCCATACAGATGACAAAGATAATTTCCACTGGTTTATTCATTAATGTGACTCAGTCCAGGGATGCGCATGTTTAGTTAACCTATTGCTTTGGCATTATGTAGACAGAAGACATATCAGTAATTGTTAAATCTAAACTTGCTGTTTTCTAGTACTGTTTCCACAGTAATTATTGTGTGATGGTTCAAAAAAAATACCTGGACATTTTCTCCTTATAATTGGTATTCTTGGGATAAAGCTATTGAAAACACCACAGTAAAATTACAAAAGAAAAGAAAAATATTTTGGGAAGACATTTCTTCTCAAAGCAACATAAATAAATTATCTAATAATTGTCTAATATATGTTGAATATATTCAGCCATCTAATTAATGAAATGGGGAGATCTAGGCTCCTGAGGAAAGAATTTCATACAGTGGTATTGCAGGAAGACAACTTTTCTGTTCAAATTCTATTGAGTTTTGTAAAAACTACTCAATTATAAATGTGTTCTTTCTCTGATCTGGGGCTCTCCTGTGCATTTAACTTTCTCTGAGTATTTTTATCTTTGCTCATATTAAGAGACTCTATACTAAGTTATCTTTAGTGAGAGCTTTTCAAGAATATTTTATTGGCATCTTGAGATGAAATAACATAACCTATGCCTAAGACTCCAATGTGGTACTCTGAATGTGACATAGGATCTTTGGAATAATAATTTACACTCATAGGGCTGTGAAATAGCAACGATTCACAAAAACAGTCATGAAATGGTAATGGAAGATTTAGAAATGGGCCCTTCAGAAGCATATTTTTAAAAACAATGAGGTGAAAAATCAATATAAAAAGAACTATGGTTTTATTTTTCACCAGAGTCCTCAGAGCACATTGCCACAGAAATGAATCAACACAATTATTCACCACCTATACTCTACTACCCAGAGTTATAAGCACAGTTTTTCAAGTATTTAAGAAATTTTCAGTTCCCATGACTAGATTTTAGCCAATGTTTCTCTTGTCATCAGTATATGGACATGCTGGCTAAAAGCTAACAAATGTTTTGAATAGATAGCCGATCATTAACCCAAGAGAGAAACCCCACTGTGCCAGAAATAAAGAAGAATCTCAAAGCCGGAGTGAGCAGTTAGCTGAACTGAGATGCTAGGCACTATCAAAACCAAACCAAACCAAACCAAACCAAACCAAACCAAACCAAACCAAACCAAACCAAGCCAAACCAAACACAGGCTAAGTGGCAGGTTGGAGCAAGAGGCATTATTGGTCTGACACCTAAATGAGAAAGGAGTCCAGTTTGAAGTCTCCTTGTTGAGAGTTAAAATACTATCACAAAGCCAGATTTTAGGAAGGGTCTGCCTAGACTGAAAATGGTGCTCAGAAGCACTTTATGTCTTGACATGGACAAGTGATTAAGCAGCTGGCCTTCTCCCCATGAGAGTAGACAGGCACTCTCAGAAGCCGGAGCCCTGGATGTGGCACAGACCCAGGCAGGGGCTTACTGACTGAGTAAATGAGCAGTGTCTTCACACAGGTACTATGGGCAGGTAACCTAACTTAATACTCACCTCAATTTTCTTGCGCATCTACCATGGTCCAGGCATCTTCACTGACGGAGATAAAAGCAATGAAAAACAAAACAAAACAAAACAAAACAAAAAAACAAATAAAGTCCTTGTTCTCATAGAACTCACTTTTTGGTTTTCTGAGAAACAACCACAAATAAACATTTAAAATATGCCATGTGATAAAAAGTGCTATGAGGAAAACTAAAGCAAGGTGAGTGTGATAGGAGTAGATGATGGGGCGTATTTTACACAGCCATCAGGGAGGGCTTCACTCCTATGGTGACACAGGACCACCCCAAGGGAGTGGCCGTGCAGGTATCTGGGGGAAAGCACTCTGGGCAGAGTGAGCAGGAAAGACAAATGCTCTGAGGCAAGAATGTGCGCGGTCGGTTTAAGAAATAGCAAGGGTGACCTAAGCAGTCCCGTCTGAGTCACTGAAAGGGAGTAGCTGAAGCTCTGGCAGCATCAGTCTAAACTAACCATATGCAAATTTTCCATTTCGTTTATTACAAGATTCCAATTTCAATATTGACCTTTCTTTTCATGTCTTGTATATTTTCCTTAGGCTATAACATATTACACTAGTTGAAAACAGAAGAGAAATATTTAAAAACAAATCCGTTTCATATCAAAAGCCAATTCATAAGCGGATCCATTTCTGGTTAATTAACTAAAAAAGATGGAAAAGTGCAAAGAGTAATTTTCTGGAATTTATAATGATTTAAACATAGACTGAATCATTGGGGCTTTATAAACAAATTATGTGATATTGAAAACACTGCTAACCAAATGACTTCAATACTAGGACTTTAAACTAATACGAAAGGCAGTCCTTGCGGAGAGTGGACAGTGGTCCTTCCATGCTAGTATGCAGACTAATCACTTGAGAAAGCATTTTTTACAGGAGGGGAGCCTAGGGCTCTTCATTTTGAAAAGTCCCTCTGTAACTCATAGCCAAGAACCCTTTGACCACATTATGGGTTGAGGAATCTCCTTTCTGATTCTTCTTTTGACAAGTAGCATTGCCATTTTCCTCTTTCGCTTTTTCTGCTCCAAAAAATTTAAAGAGGTAGGTAGTTGCAATGGACATTGGCCAGAGAGTGCCAGGAGACAAATATCAATGCCCTTTATACTCTTAAGTCTAAGGCCCTTAAATTGTACTTGGCTTTTTGTGTGTGTGGTTCTCTGTTATTTTAATGTGAAGTGACTTGGTTCAAAGACCTGAGTGTTTAACTTTTCAAGCGTTATTTATTCTCTGAGTCTTGAAAACCCAAACAGTAATTTGGCTTAACTTACAGGGGTGCAGTGATGCTGAAATGTAATAGCATAAGCAACATGATAAGTATGAAGCAAATGTAAAATCCTATCTCTATTACTCAATTTTATTTACTAGATATAGATAAAATATTCTGAAGACAAATGTTTACACTTTTTTTACTATGGGCAATTAAAACAATTATTTAAAAAGGGAAACATACTGCTACAAGCTCTGAACCAGAATTTGAATTCGAATTATCTACCTGAACAAGTATATTCATACATCTTTCATTGCATGATGAACTAGATGTGACCAGAAAGACCCAATTCTCCAGCCAGAGCTATAAATATAGCATCTTTTCTATTTCTTTAGTTGATTATTTGACCCTCCACCTTCTCTGTTGCCATTAGCCATGCAGACAGAATCTTCCCTTTAGGGCACCCGTGGGACAGTTGTCCAGTCTTCCTGGGCTTTACTCAGGTCCAAAGTTGTCGAAGTTGCTTTTGGTCATGAGGTGGTGTCAGTGGGACATGCTGATCAGTTCACCAGAGGTCCCTGACTCAGGGCTGCCCTTGCCTCCATGTCCACACAGAATACTGCTACTGTATTTTGTTCCTTGCATACTGCAATGACTATCCCTTTTCATTCAGTCCTGAAATCTCTGTTAGGCTACATTTCTGTACTTGGCATCCAAGTTATAACTTTTTATTCATAGTCATATGTAGAATACTTATTTTGTACCTTAATGGTGAAGCAAAGAGGCTTGAAATGGCTTCTAGTCTCAGTCATATACTAAGGTACTTCTCAAGATTCTCTCTTACATCATCACAGCAACATCCTCTTTGTAGTACTGGGTGTCCTTTCCTACCAGTGACACCCCCTTCAGAATACTTCAAATTGTGAGGATGGGGAGTAAGGTAGATTGAAATCTGTTGATGGGAAAATTTTTCCTCTCCTCCCCTATGATGTCCTGTATTTCAATAAGGTATCAAGTAGCAAACAACCACAACAAAAAAAGTTCTTCACCAGGAGTAACTGATGCCCACCTGGTATTTGTAAACTAGGACAGTGTAGTGACTCTCAAAATAAATGCCCCAAGGTGACTTGTTTTTCTGAATCCCAATTAAACAAGGGTTAGTAAGAACCTTTGTTGAGTTTGAATAGTCAATGATTAGCACAGAATTTTGAAATTTTTGTGCTTGAAAGCTTTTAAGTGTGTTTATTTTTCTTTATTATGTATCCCGCTACTTCCTGCTACTTCACAGTCAACCTGTCATTCACATATGCATACTTATTTAGCTTTGCAAATATTTTCCTTCATAAACCCTCTTCAAAATTCATCAAAACTTGATTTTTGTTTCAAAAAGGCAAAGCTTAGATTACTAGGCACCCCGCCGCACAAATACAAACATACCTCTGAGATATTATAGTTTGGTTCCAGACAACTGCAATAAAGTGAGTCATACACATTTTTTAGTTTCCCGATATACACAAAAGTTATGTTTATACTATACTTTAGTCTATTAAGTATGCAATAGCATATGCCTAAAAATGTAAAGAGCCTAATTAAAAAATAGTTTATTGCTAAAAAAAATGCTAACCATCATCTGAATCTTCAACGAGTCATCACCAATTCTGATGGCTGCTGACTGGTTAGGGTGGTGCCTGCTTGAAGGCAAGAGTGGCTGTGGCAATTTCTTAGAATCTGACAACAGTGAAGTTGGTCACATCAATTGTTTCTCCCTTTCAAGAACAATTTCTCTGTAGAATGCGATGCTATTTGATGGCATTATACCCACAGTAGAACCTCTTTCAAAACTGAAGTCAATTCTCTCAAACCCTGATACTGCTTTACTAACTAAGTTTACATAATATTCCACGTGTTTGCTGTCATGTCAACAATCTAAAATAGTATCTTCCAGGAGTAGATTCCATCTCACAAAATCACCTTCTTTGCTCATCTATAAGAAGCAACTCTGTATCTGGTAACATTTTAACATGAGATCACAGCAATTTAGTCATATCTTTGGGCTCCACTTATACTTGTTTTCTCACTATTTCCTCATTTGCAATTACTTCCTCCACTGAAATATTACCTTAAAGTCATCCATGAAGGTTGGTTGGAGTCAACTTCTTCCAAACTCCTATCAACGTTGATATTTTGACATCCTCCCATGAATCACAAATGCTTTTAATGGCATCTAGAATGATGAATCCTTTCCGTAAGATTTTCAGTTTACTTTACCCACATCCATTAGAGGCATGACTATCTATGGCGACTATAGCTTTACAAAATGTACTTCTTAAATAATAAGACTTGAAAGTCGAAATTACTCCTTGATCCACGGGCTGCAGAATGGATGTTGTGTTAGCAGGCTTGAAAACAACATTAATCTTCTTGTACATCTCCATCAGAGTTCTTGGGTGATGAGGTGCATGTCAGTGAGCAGCAATGTTTTGAAAGGAATCTTTTTTTCCTGAGCATTAGGTCTCAGCAGTGGGCTTAGCATATGCAGTAAACCATCTTTAAACAGATGTGCTGTCATACAGGCTCTGTTGATCCATTTACAGAGTACAGGCAGAGTAGATTTAGCATAATTCTTAAGGGTCCTCGTATTTTCAGAATGGAATACGAGCATAGGCTTCAACTGCATTAGTCCCTAACAAGAGACTCAGCCTGTCTTTGAAGGCAGTCATTGACTCTAACTCTGAAAGTCCCAGATGGCATTTCCTCCCAATATAGAGCTGTTTCATCTACATAGAAAACCTATTTTGTGTGCTGCCTTTTAAAATGGTCTTAGCTAGATCTTCTAGATAACGTGCTGCAGCTTCTATATCAGCACTTGCTGCTTCTCTTTGCATTTTTATGTTATGGAAATGATTTTTCTTAAATCACATGAGCCAACCTCTGCTAGCTTCAAACATATCTTCTGTAGCTTCCTCACTTCTTTCAGCCTTCCTAGGATTGAAGACAGTTAGGACGCTGCTCTCTGGATTACGCTCTGACTTAAGAGAATGCTATGGCTGGTTTGCTGTTCTATCCAGCTCCCTAAAATTTTCTTCATATCAGCAATAACGCCCTTTCTCTTTCTTGTCATTTTTTGTGTTTACTGGAGTATATTACTTTTAATTTCTTTCAAGAACTTCTTTGCATTCACAACTCAGCTGACTGGCTTAGCATTTGGCCTATCCTGGCTTTTCTCACTAAGCTTACTCATTTCTAGCTTTGGTGTAAAGTAGGAGATGTGCAACTCTTCCTTTCATTTGGATATACAGAAGCTACTGTAGAGTTATTAGTCTAATTTCAATATTGTTGTGTCTCAAGGAACAGGGAAACCCAAAGAGAGGAACACATTCATTTGTCAATTAAGTTTACTGTCTTATAAGAGCAAGGTTCATTGTGCCCCAAAACAATTAAAATAGCAACATCAAAGATCATTTATGATAGATCTCTATATCAAATATCATAATAATGAAAACATTTGATATATTGTGAGAATTACCAAAATGTGACACAGAGACAAAAAGTGAGCAAATGCTGTTTGAAAAATGGCACCAATAGGCTTGGTCAATGCAGGGTTGCCAAAAATCTTCCATTTGTAAAGAAATGCAGTATCTGCGAAATGCAATAAAGCCAAGTACAATAAAATAAAGTATGCTAGTATAATCCTTCTTCTTCTTCTTTTTTTAAAAAAGATATTTTTATTCACTTCATAGAGGAAGGGAGAGGGAGACAGTGATAGAAACATCAATGATGAAAGAGAATCATCGACTGGTTGCCTCCTACACACCCCACACTGGGGATTGAGCACTCAACTTGGATATGTGCCCTCCCCGGGAATTGAACCCTGATCTCAAGGTTCACAGGTTGCCACTGAGCCACACGGCCGAGCTATAGTCTTTCTTAATGGACTCTTATATGAAGAGGTTTTTTACATTGTCAAATATTAAGGTTCAGTTCTACACTTTAAGCTTTATTATTTAAAATAATCTAGAGATACCATAAATAAACTATAATAAAGTACACAATACCTTGCTTATGGGTTTAAAACAGTTTTATTTCTGCAAAAAATAAATGCCAGCTTATAAAATATTCATGTGCCCCTGTGAAAATGATAATCAGTTGATGATGGTTATCACTAGATGTATAAGACCAATATTAAAGGTAATTTTCCTTAAATTTTTTTCTAGAATATGGCTATTTCAGGTATAAAACTGTGAACATGAGCTTCTTTGAAGTGAAAATACCAGTAAACTAGGAAACATCGGCAATGAACCTATTCTGTATCTAAATAATGAGGCAAAGGCATGACCTCATTGGATTTTCATTTTCTCTTTTACAGAGATGGGATATCATGGCCCATACTGATTTTGTGCTCATGATATGAGAAAAATATATCTTTTTAATACATTATTGAATAATTGAACTTGTAAAAATTGTGTGCAAATTGCTTTTTATAGTTTGAATTAGAAAGCAGAGGATAAGTGTTTTTAGGAAATTTATACTGAATTCTTTTATAAATGATATTTCTTCTTAATATCTTGTATTTTTAGGTTAAGATATAATACATTTATTTCTATTAGAAAAATATGTTTAACCATATAAAATCCATGAAAATTTTTTGAAAGAAAACTCTAATAATTTTAGAACATTATCTTTTTTAATTATAGGAAGACCAACATTCTAAATAAATCTCATAAATAATATTTTTAATTGTGTAAAAAATGATCAAATATTAGCTAACACAAAATTTTCCTTTTTATCTTTCTTGATTTTCTTTCCTTTTTTTATGTACTTAGGTAAACAAATAATCAAGTTTAAAAGATAAGTTTGAAAAAAGTTTTTGAGATTTTGGAATACTGATAAAGATATAATAAAATCAATAGGGGACAATTTATAATAAATTTTAGTGTGTAAATTGGAATTTCAACCTGAAGGCAAAGATAAAAAGTTCTTATCAAGAAATTTGGTAAGATATTAATAATTAATAAATATAATACTTTACTATTTGTATGTTGTTTAACAAATACAATATTATAAAGTTTTATATTTAATGAAAAGTTAATTTGAAGCTAAATGGCACACAATCTCATCAGTGACTGAAGTTAACTATTGCTTATAAATATAGGGTGTCAAAAAATGTAAACACAACAGCTGATAACTCAATTAATTTTCACTCCTTTCCATGTTTAACTGATTCGAAATAATGGGCGAAGCCAGAGTAAGCTTTAAACAAAGAAAATTTATCCTAACATGCCACTAGACTTTTTAAAAACCCTTTTCAAAAGTTTTAATACAAGACCATTTTAACTGTGTCCTTAAATATTTTACATGCCTCTGTTTTAATGACCTGTGGTATATTCCAGCGATAAAGTATTATTAGTTCAATTGCCTTTTTCCTCTACTCGGTTTATAGTAGCAAGACTGTTTTGTCTTTTATAAACATACAAAATGACATTGTTGAGTTTTCTAGGTCTCTAAAGTGGTAATTTTTAGAGAAAATAGTTCTCCTACTAGAGCTATTGTACAAAATGATAAAGATAGAAACAGCCGCTTCTATCCCAAAGGTACAACTGTCCACACTCAAAGTGAATGTCATTCCGAGATCAATTTTGTTTTGAGAAAGAAAGCACTGAAGGCATGAGGCTGTATTCTCAAAAAGGAAAACAAAGGACTCTCTAGTTTATAAGTTTCTTACTGAAAGAGAAAAGCTTAGACTCATCCTATTCTCATGTTGTAGATGGCATTTATCTCACAGGAATATAACTGCATTGCTTTAGATTTACTTTCCAATTTGTTTCAATGGAAAACTCTGATTGTTTCAGCTTCACGAGGCAGCAGCCTTCCTCTGGCCAAAATTACATTTATGCACAAATGTTAGATTCTAACTCAAATGTTCAAAGTGAAAACAACTAAGAATTCTATTGGCTGTGGCAAACGATGTGAGTTTAAAAAATGTTAAACCATGCATCAAAATAAATATCTTTACTTGTTTGTTTGTTGGAGGTCGTGTACCATAATAACCACGCACCAACATTTTAATTTTCCCTTTTTGTTTACTTCAATCAACGTTTTGTATTCTCCCTCCCCTAGATTTACTGGTGGGGAATTGTTCACATCTGTGAAGAATGTTCCTTTACAAAGAGGTGGGTTATCAATCTAAGTCACCTTGACCACAGGAACCAAGCAAACATAGAAATAGCAGCACTTGGATTCTAGGCTATTCGTTCATGTTAAAGCCAATCCAACAACTGCTTGTGGATACGGATGCAGAACGAAACCACCGAAGACACTGAGAAGAGTCATAGACTTGTTAGGTCCTAAATATGAGGCAGACATTAAGTCCCATAAGTAGAGCTTCGAAGGGAGAGCTCACTAGGCAAGTTTCCATATTTTTGCTGGCCTTTGGGGCCAAGACCCTACTTATCCTAGGCATCCCAAATCCTATAGTTTGAGTGATCATTCATTGCAAAGTTCACCAGTGTTCTTTATCCACCGCAGGACTTGGGAAGCACATACTAGATTGAAAGACTTCAGGATGGGGTGGTTGACATTAAGCTAGTAGACTGAAGGTATTGCAATTCGCCTAACCAAATTGCAGGGTAGGGACTGACTGGCAGGATTTAAAATAATATAAATACTTCAGAATTATTCCTAGCAAGAGAAAAAAACCCACACACTGAAGATATCTTCCTATTATCTGTTAACTTGAGTCATAGGATCTTAGCTTCTTTAAGTAGATCCTGTCTTTTTAAATCAGCAGACACTTTGAAGACCCAAAATTTCTCCCAGAGTTCCCTGTTGATAACTCTTTTACTGACTCTACTTAGTGATCACCAAACTTCCCAAAACACAAAATTACTGCATCTAGCATTCAGAATGAAAGTGCTATTTGAAAAGACAGTTTACATGACTTCACAAGACACAGTCTTAGGTCACATGTTTAGCTGGTTACCACTACTCTCTACTAACCTTATCAGTGTCCTCACACACCAGCAGCCTCATTAAAACCTAGGAAGTAGATTTAAATGATGGCTTTTACCGCTGAATATTATTTGATACTTTGTTTTAAATAAATGTTATTTAGGACTTTTTAACATTTTACAGACTCATACCCGGAAGTCTGGTTCAGACTCTCATAGTGTTACACTAAATCATTTCTTAGTGAGTCTACTGTTTCCTTCTTGTCCTGTGCTTCTTCCTCAGCAACATGATGCTAGTGATACTTCATTCAGTACTGATGCAGATTTCCTGGGGTTAAATGGGATAGCCAACGTCAAGCCCCTCGCTTGGTGTCAGTTACAGAGTAGGCCTTGAACATTTGGTAGTTTTCTCTGCCCCTTTTCATTTTCTTAGTTTTAAGCCATTTCTTCTGAAGATTCTAAATAGCTTAATGGTAACAACTAAAAATACTGGTATGGATATTATTATTTTTATGCACATGTTTTAAATATTAATGTCAAATGTATCAATAGTTTCTTTTATGGCATATACACTTTATATCTTTCAAAGGTCCCCTGTAATCCAAGATTACAAATATATTACCTTTGGATGCTTTTTATAGTTTTTTCTTGGACATTCGTGTTTTTAAACTACCTAGAACATATGTTCTTTTACCCTTGGCTCCAAATTAGGAACCTAACAATTTTTGTCCCACCTCCATTTGTTTATTCTTTTTTTCATTGGTTTGGAGTGTTCTTCATGGGTTTGGTTTTCCTCCATTTATATATTAATGAATCATTGTCATTTTATTCTAATTGCTATACTTGTATTTATTTTATTTTTAAATGTTTTTTATTGATTTCAGAGAGATAGAAACATCAATTAATGAGAATCATTAATTGGCTGCATGGAGCCCACAACCCGGGCAAGTACCTTTGACCAGAATTGAGCCAAACTGGCTAGGGCTAGTTGCTATATTTTTATAGTATATTTTAAAATCTGATAGCATAAATTCTCTACCTTATTCCTTCTATTGTTGGTGTGTGTGGGGGGGCCTACTTTTGAATCTTTTCTGGAAACTGTACTGTCAAGTTTTATTTTTAAAAATCTTAGGCTTTGATTTGAGATTGCATTTATTCTGTAATTTACTTAGGGTGGAGAATAACTACTTTTACTATATTTTCTTTCCATTTAGAATAGGGTATCTTTTTATTTTTTTATTTAACTATATCCTCTTTTACATCCCACAGTACAGTTTTTATTATAGACCGGAGGCCTGGTGCACAAAACTCGTGCACGGGTAGGGTCCCTAGGCCTGGCCAGTGTTCAGGGATCTACCTGGGCCTTCTGGCTGCAGGCCAGGGCCTTCCTTCTGGCTGCTGGCTGCCAGCTGGAGCCTTTCTTCATTCCGTGCCACCTCCTGGCCGTCAGCGCACGTCATAGTGAGCAATCAAACTCCCTGTCTCTGGTCAAACTTCCGAGGGGACACTTTGCATATTAGCCATATATATATATGTGTGTATATATATATACACACACACACACATACACACACACACACATACACACACATTTACATTAATTTTATTCCTACATATTTTCTTTCATTTGCTGTTATTTTCAATTCAAAATTGTCATTGCTGATGTTTAGGTAGATATTCTTCATCAAGTTAGAAAACTTTGTTCTTGTATTACACATTTATCAAATATAAAAACTATTATAAATAGTTGTCACTTGTAATAAGTGGATTTTTCATTAATTGCAATGATTTTATTGCTTTCCCTTTTAATTTTAAAAATGTAAATTACATTAAAATATTTTGTTGTGTGGAACCTTCCTTCCATTTCTGGTGTTAGGCAACTTTTAATACACTGCTATATTAAGTCTATTAAATTAACATTTAGAAAATTTACAGCTGTAATTAAAAGTAGTTATGTCTATGGTCTCATTTTTTGTGTCAGGCTTGTCTAATTTGGGCAACCAGGTTACAAATTTATCTTAGAAATATATGGGAATGTTTCTCTCTGTTTCTCCTCAAGCTTTTTTTTTTAAAAAAAATAAATTTTATTGATTTTTTTACAGAGAGGAAGAGAGAGGGATAGAAATTCAGAAACATCGATGAAAGAGAAACATTGATCAGCTGCCTCTTTTGCACACCCCCTACTGGAGATGTGCCTGCAGCCAAGGTACATGCCCTTGATCAGAATCGAACCCGGGACTTTTCAGTCCAAAGGCCGACGCTCTACCACTGAGCCAAACCAGTTTCGGCTCTCCTCAAGCTTTAAAAATGTATTATCTCTACAAATTTCTAAAATTTCCAAAACCCCCCTAAAAATATTCCCTGTATACTTAAATTCTTATTTAACTGGGCATCTTGTTCTTTTATTTCCTAAATCTGAAAACCATTGCTTAGAATAAACAATGCCAGACACATAGTAAATAGTTTATAAGTGTAAATATGAGTGGCTCGATGATTTTACTCCTTTGAGATCATATTGTGGACTAAAATATGGTAAATTTTAATAAATGCTCCCTCAGGTACAAAGTTCCTTATATATTCATTATTTATAAAACCAATTTTGGTAATAGTCTGTGGTTTTGAGTTCTAATTAGCTTTAATTATTTTTAGTTTACTTGATCTGTCAATTGGTAAGCAAGATATATTAAAATTTCTGACTGTATTGCATACTTATTAATTTTACTTGCATTTCTCTCCATTTTTGTTTCATATATTTTTGCTGTTAAGAACTTAAACTCTGAAGAGTATCTATAATTTTATACTGTTTCTTTCATCTTTATTATTCTTTTTTTCTTTTCATGTTGCTCTTGATTTCTATTTTGTCCAATATTGACATTTTTAGATCTGCTTTCTGTTGATTAACAATTTTCTGATATATTTTTCTTTCCAAACAATTTTTCATATTGTTTCAGATACATCTTTTGTCAACATCATACATTTAGATTTTAACTTTTACCCACTTGAAAATCTCTAACCTTTAATAGGTAGCACATATCTGTTGTTTTGTAATTTGTATGTCTGAGCTTTTCTTGACCTAATTTTAAAAATGTGTTTATATTTACCAAACTTTCTTATTATATAATACATTTTCCCTGCCCTCTATTATTTCAAAATTTGTCTTCTATATGAATTATTTTTTTAGATAAAAAGTGTCTCAGAGTCTCTGCTGTTCTTATTAGCTGTTATCTTGCTAAATGTTAACATGTAGCACAGTATTTTGCAGATGCAGCTATAAAGGGAATGAGCTTGATAGGAACTCAACCAGATAAGTGCAGCCACCTGCAAAGAAGAAATCAACATGAAATTGGCCAAATAGTGTATATAAGCAATGGCTAAACCTCTCTTCTTGGAGACAGAGCTTTGGATGTGAATCACCTATCCCTTCTACTTGCTGCAAATAAACAGAACTACTTTATGACAACATCTAATTCTTGAATAAAGCACCCCAAGTAACAAACCCCTTGAGTTTGGGAACATTTTGGTTGGCATTAACTTCTCATTTCATACATCTTTCCCCTTTAGAACTTTTCAGAATTGTTCAATTGTTTTTCACATTCTTTTTTTTTTAAAAAAAAAGCCAAATTGATAATTTCAACCTCATTTCTTTGTGATTAATTTAATAACAATGATCGCATATTTTTAAGATTTATAATGCAGCCTGTTATTTTTCATGGTTAAGTCGACTTTTCATATGCCTCTGAAAATATTTATGATTCTTTCAGTTATTTGTTGCTTCCTTCCTGTAAGGTTTTACTTCAGATGTTTTGTGATTTTCATAGTTTTCTTATCTGTGTATTTAAGACCTGTCTGTGAAAGCTAATTTTGATTATCATTCCATGCATGGAGAGAGAGAATACTTTAATTTAGCTATGAATAAATAATTTATCTCTCTTGGCTTAGCGTAAGAGGGGAAGGTGGAAGGAATCACCCTGACAGGTATATTTGCCTCTTACTAATTGCCTCAGTTTCCTCTCTTGGGCCCTCCAAGGAGTCTGTAATATCCCAGACTTTATCTGGCCCAGAATCTTCTCTGATTTACATCTGCTCTTTAGCACAAATTGCAGTAGCTCCCAAAGAGGATGGAATATAATATAATATTTTCCATGGAGGCAGTGAGTTTCAATCATTTTTTGGATCTACAATAAGACATACATGCCATATCTTTCTCACACATACACATTTGAAACCAAGTTTTAACGAAACAATTCTTAAACCTTCTATCACCATGCAATTTCATATTTTCTAATAAGTTACTTTGCATTTATAAAATTATACTGCGTGGCCAGTGTGGCTGTGGGTGAGTGTCAACCCTGAACCAAGAGGCCCGGCCCATTCCCAGTCAGGCACATGCCTGGGTTGCGGGCGATTGGATCCCCAGTGGGAGGTGTGCAGGAGGCAACTGACCAATGATTCTCTCTCATCATTGATGTTTCCTTCTCCTTCTCCCTTTCCCTTTCTCTCTGAAATCAATAAAAAATATATATTTTAAATATTGTACTCAAACGGATATCACAATGAACTAATGTATGGCTTTCTAGGATTGGAGAAACACTGCTTGATGACAACCAGCACTTTGCCAAAGACTTTCCTTCTGTTACCACAAAAAGAAATGTCTACCCTTCCCTGTAATTCACTGCAAAACATTATTTTATTAAGTGAATCTTACTGTCATCTACTTTAATTCAGACTTACACTTTCCTGGAACAGTTACTCCAGTTGACAAATCTGGTCACTGCTGGTACGTCATGTACTTAGTAATCCTCAATCAGGTTGATTTTTTATTTTTTTGAATAATATTTCCCATATTTAAGCAACTTTTAGTTCTAATTCGAGTTTATAATATAAAGTTGATCATAGTTCAGATACACAATTCCACAGTGAAACGAAAGATTCTCTAATAACACATGTCAAAAAGTATACATGAATATAGTAGCTCATTTCCATGTGTAAGACCTATTGCTGTAATGCTCTAATTATGTAGAGCTGGTGTTTATTTTTTAAATATGTTTTATTGGCTCTTAGAGAGAGAAAAAGGGAAGGGGATAGAGAGAGAGAAACACTGATGAGGAAGAGCCTCATCGATTGGCTGTCTCCTGCACACCCCCTTTTGGGACTTGAACCAGCAACCTCGCAGTTTCTGGGTTGATGCTAAACTGCGGAGCCACACCAGCCAGGCAAGTTGGTGTCTATTTTAAATAGAGACTTTGTGGATGCCAATATATTTCTAGTAGAAAATACGAGATTCTTTTTTATATATTTGTGGATAGGTCCCTTAATTCTTCGCTCCCTAACCCCCTTCTATACTTAACAGAATTAGACTGCAATCTTATATTTTGCAAGTAGACATAGTATTTTTTAATACATGATTACATCATCATTCAGCGAATTCCTTAAGTTTTAGACTTTGATTTATTTTGTAAAATGTTTTCTTTATAATTTCTCCAACTTAACATGTTTTAAAATTCACTTAGAGAACTTCAGCATGCATCTGTTATGAAAAATATTTAATTTTCAAGTACAAACTTTTCAAACCAGAGCTGTTCAAAGTTATTAGCACTTACAGTGTGTCTTGGTCCAGTGGAACAGATGTTGCCTGTATCTACAAATATTTCAAAAACAGATTGAAGGCATGCAATATGCAATTCCTTTTTGGCACAATTTATATACATTTTGCCAGGAAATGTTTGAACAGATTTTAAATCCTTGTCCTCATTATCTTTGAAAAATACACAAACTTGCACACATTTTTGCAAGGTGTCGATTATGTTCCATGCTGTGAAGGGTACCTCTTAACCAACATGTCTCTCGTCATGAAAACATTGGGCTATATAAAAATTGGAAAGATGAGGGAAAGGTCATGTGTACAGTAATTATTAAGAGCAACATAAGACAAGTTTATCCTAATAAAAAATATTTAGTCTGGTAGGTGCATAAAATGTAACTCCTTGAGAAAAATTAATAACACCTACTTTCTAACACATTGCCAAGAGTCAGTGCTTCATTCAAGAATCATAGCTTTGAGCAATTCTTATTTTTCATGTCTTATCTAATTATGTTTTGGAGTCCAGTTAAATTTTATCTCTTGACATTTCCTGAAGTTTATATCTCTCTTCAAACTGCTTATTTCACCTGGAATGTTCTTTCTCCGTAATCTCTGTTTAGAATGTGTGGAGTTTGGGGAAGTTCCATGTAGTTCAGTGGGCCTGGGGGGCAGGGTACATTTTAGGATGTTCTGAGAGGTAAGACTGGGAAGGTGGACATGAGCCACATATCTTCAGAAACTTGTATGCAATGCTAATTTTAGGAATTCCCAATTAGTCCCGGGAATTTGATGAAAACAGTATACAATTTAAATCGGATAAGAATGACAGGATCAGAGTTACATTTCATGTCATCGAATTCAGATGATGAATTTAAAAGAGCAAAGCTGGAAGCAGAGTGCCCAGCCAAGAGCTTATTACAATAGTTTAGGCATGAAATGCTTGCAATGAGAATCAATGAATCCCATAGTGCCTCACATTCCTATCATTTGTAGTAGATACCCCTAATTTAAAGTCTTCCACTGTGTGTTGTTTCCCATGTTCTCATCTTCATTTCAAAAGTGCTTGTTCTCCTCTGCCCCACCAAACCCCTTCCCCACCACCTCCATTACCCTTCCACACCTCCCTGTGTGATGCCTGTTTTATGCAATCTACCTCTCCTGCATCTTTACCTTCCCCATACACAGTTGATCCCACTTCGTGGCCTGCACTGAAAACTGACTTCTCCAGCATCTATTTTGAGGGGGTGCCACCCATTTCCCCACATCAAGCTGGGGATGAGGTGGGTCAGCCCCAAATTCTCCTGCCTCAATGTCACATCCATACACTTATGATTCCTCACCACTTTCCTCCTTGGAGTTTCATGACACTTTTTTACAGTATTATCTCCACCCATTTTGCTCTCATAAAGTTTCTAGCGATTGCCTTTCATCCATTATATATTTTGGCCCCTGATGCATCTTTCTTTCTACCCCTATACTGTCATTTTCTGGGGTAGCTACATTGATCATTGGTCTTTTGGAGAGTAGCCTAGCTTCTAATTAGCTTGGTTTTCTCCACACCAAAGATCTTCACATTCGTTCCATTTTAGATAAGCACCTCCATGCCTCCAACTCAGTCCCCATTTCATCACGTAGTGCTCCATTTCTTGAAATACTCACAACTTGCTCTTGTATCACAAACTCTTGTCCTTCTAGGTCCTCCCGCTACTATTTCACAACCTCTCGGGATCTACAATTCCTTGCTCTCTTCCTCTTTACTTTTACCCATAGTTCCCTCCTTTCTTCACTTCCTCCTCTAGCCCTACTACATCATTTGAGTCCCTTTCATGTCCTTTTTCTTAATTCTTGATATTTTCTCCTTCCTGTATCCATCAGCAAAATAAAAGTTTAAGCCTATTTCATTGCTCACTTTCTCCATTCTCATTCCTACTAAATACTAATGATAATTAGCACCCCCCAAAAAACAAACAAAAAACAAAAACAGTCCAATGGTCTGACAAGTTAACAGTTTTTAACAATAACGAGGTCCTGAAAGCTGTCTGGAAAACTTTCTGAATTTCTCTAATTGATTCCCTCTTCCAATTTCCACAGCAAATTTTTTCAATTATTCCTCCCCCTCCCCCCCAACCTTTGATCTCCCTGTCTCACTCAGGGCAGGCAATTTACAGAGAAAAGAAATAGTATCAGATGGATCTTTCCTTAAACTCCTCCCACCACATTTGCAACCTTGGAAGCTCATGCCCCTTCTTTTGCTTTCCTTCCTTTAGATCTCAGTGTTATAAATGTCCTTCCTTCTGATCAAGGACCTTCGTGCTCCTGTGTCCTGTGTCCATCTTCTCCCACCTCATCTTTAAGTCTTTACTATCACCTATCTTTTCTTTTCAACATATACAACCAATCTCATCACAGGGTTCCTCTCTGTCAGCATTTACATGGCCAAACCTCTAATTTTATTAACAAGCAGCCCTCTGTCTTTCTTTAGCATCTTTTCCCTTTTAACATTCAATGACTATAAAGACTGTCTTCATTTTTCTCACCTTCCATTCATTCCTCAGTCTAATTGTAATCGGGTTTCTGTTTCTAAAACACCATGCTCTTTAAGAAAGAAGTCCCTATTTTATTTGCCTCTAACACTGCATTTTAAAAGTGCTGCCTACTTATCGTCTTGAAATGCTCCTTTCTTCTTCTCTACTTCTGGTTTTCCTCCTAACTTTCTGGCTGTTGCTTCTCAGATTCTTTCATGAAGTGTTTTTTGTTTGTTTGTTTCCTTTTAAAGATGTCAGATCATCAGAGTTTATCTTCAAACTTACAACAAACTTAGAGATAATATTTAAATCTTCATAAAGTCTTATGAGGTAATTACTGGTATTATTCTTACCTTACAAAGAGGTTGAGCCTGAGCATGGCAGGTAGCCGAAGCAAGATGCATACCCAAATCTGACTGCACAGAGCCTGTCCCTTAATGACTTGGTCTGTGTTCTTAACTTCTGTGGTTTCATCTACTTGAATTTTTTCACCTACCTAATGCTCATTCTTTTCAAGTCTACCACTCCTTCCCAAATACAGTTCCTGAAGACAAGGCTGAAAAATCCCACTGCTGCTTGCTGTATTGTACAAGCATCCCCAAACCCACATTTCTCAAACTAAACTCACAATCGCATCACCTCCTACCTTCCCAAAATTGTTCTTGTTTCATTTCAGTCAGTGGAGCCACAATTCACTCTGCCAGATGAGGACCTGGCTTTCATCCTCGATTCCCCTCAACCCTTACCTGACCGTTAATTACAATCTTCTCACTTTTACTTATTTATGACCTCAGCAATCTTATCACTTCCTTTCATTTCCACTGTCCAGATTACTAAGAAGGGGTTTCTTGCTTCCAGTAGCCCCATTAATCCTAATCTGTTCTACCCTGCAGCTTAATTTAGTTTTCTAAAGTGCACATTTTATCAAATCATCCCCAGCCTTCAATAGCTTCAGGAACTCCAAACCCTTTAGAATGACATTGTGACCCCTATTCTTCTTAATGTTGTAGTCTAACTTTCTACAATTTCCTACTCAAATTCTATGATTCAGCCATACTGAATTACTAGCATTTCCTTACATGCACTGAAATATGTTCTTTCCCTTAATTCTGACATTCTGCAGATTATTAAATAATCTTATCTATGTCTAAAATAGTTATCATTCTCATCTTCCTCTTAAGAGTTAGGTTTCAATTTATACAACATCTGTTCTGGGAAGTGGTTTCTAATGACTCAGGTCTGTATAGGTGCTGCTCTGATGTTTGCATGGAGTCTTGTGCACTTCTGTACCTCAGTGTATTGTAAGTACCCATTTATTGTTTTCTCCATTAAGGTATAAGCAACTTGACAGCAGGGTTTGTGTTTACCTGCAGTGTATAACACTGGGTCTAGCATATATCAAGTGATCAACAAATATTTATTGAATCAATGAACTTATAACTGTCTAAAAGTGTCATGCTAAAAAACAGAAGCCATCTGTTGTACTTGGCAGTTGATAGTCTGCCAGAACAGCTTCATTAGAGTTGAGCAGGTTAGAAATGAATGGGAAATAAAGAGGTTAGATTTCACTCTTGAGAAACCTAGCTATCAAACTATTTAATTCATAAGAGCAATGATAAATAAACAAATAGCACACAGGAATAACCTCTCAAGAGTCATGCAGGGCTTACAGGAAGGAAGTTAAAAATCTTGACTGGAGAGCTCTAGCTGGTTTGGCTCAGTGGATAGAGTGTTGGCCTGCAGACTGAAGGGTCCCAGGTTCGATTCTGACCAAGAGCACCTGCCAGGGTTGCTGGCTTGATACCCAGTAAGGGGCGTGCAGGAAGCAGCAGATCTCTTTCCCTCTCCCTCCTGCTCTGAAGTCAATAAAGATATATCTTAAAAAAATCTTGACTGGAGGTATAAAAGAAGGGGTGAGCACATGTTGAGACATACCACGTTTCTGGCTAGGAAAACAGTACTATAAGATAGACTTATTTCCCTAAATTAACTTACAGCTTCAATGCATTGTGACACAAATATTCCATTCAATTTTTTTATCGATAATTTTTATGAAAATATTTCATTTCTTATGGGGGAGAAAATCAAATCAAATTTCTCATTCTCTTACTTTCTCTTGTGTGTAAGTATATATGTATATGTATTCAGACATGGATATATATTTATACACACACAGACACACATATATGATAGTCTTTTTTTTTAACACATATGGGACTCTTTCTTTATGTACTCTCTAACAACTATTTTATTTAACTTAGCAGCATAACTTGGATATCTTTCTACATCAATACATATGGACATACCTTATATATTTTTAAACTTCCAAAGCTGAAATTTATCTACATACAAAAAGTGCAGAAATCATCTTTCCTCACAGCCTTTTCTGATCCCAGTTCTCCAAAGGTAAACACTATTGTGACTTATACAGCATTGATTAGTATCACCCACTTTTTAACTTTATTTAAGTGGAATCATACAGCATATTTTTGTTGTGTCTGGTCTCATACTCAATATTACACTTATGAATCATTCAGTAATTTGGCTTTTCATTGCCATATCACATTACATGAATATAATATAATTTATACATTCCTTTGTTAGTGGATATTTGGGTTGTCCTCCCGCTGAGCATATTATGGATAGAGCTGCTGGGAATATTCTTGTATGTCTTTTTGTGAACATATGTACATATTTATGTTGGGTATATATCTAGAAGTGGAATAGCGAAGTGATAGGGTATCCACATAATTAATTTTAGTAGATATGGCCAAAGAATTTTCCAAAATAATTATAGCAATTTATGCTCCCATAGCAGTATACACATCGCATTCTTTTAAAAGTCCTAGAGTATCACAATGTATAAATAAATCATACATTTATTTAACATTGGTTTTTTCAGTTTTCTTTATGAGTACTAACAATTCTTGTTTTAGATTAATCCTCACCTGAGGATATTTTTCCCATTGATTTTTAGAGAGTGGAAGGGAGGGGTAGCAATGAAGAGAGAGAAACAACACTGATGTGAGAGAAACACATTGATTGGTTGTCTTTCGCATGTGTCCTGACCAGGGCCAGAGATAGAGTTTATGACCGAGCTACATGCCAGTGACTGTAATCAAACCCAGGACCCTTCAGTCTGCAGGCCAATGCTCTAGCCACTGAGCCAAACCATCTAGGGTATAAACAATTCTTTAATAAATATTTTGTATACGTAGATTTGTTTACTCATGTGAGTGTATTTTTATTTTTAAAACTTTCTTTATTGACTAAGGTGTTACATAAGTATCCTTATTCCCCCATTAGGCCCCCCCCCCCCATCATCCCTCCCACTCACGCTCTCACCCTCCTATTGTCTGTGTCCATTGGTTAGGCTTATATGCATGCATACAAGTCCTTTGGTTGATCTCTCCCCCTTATCCTCACCCTCCCCTACCTTCCCTCTGAGGTTTGATGGTCTGATCGATGTTTCTCTGTCTCTGGATCTGCTTATGTTCATTATATTCCATAAACGAGTGAGATCATGTGATGTTTATCTTTCTCTAACTGGCTTATTTCGCTTAGCATAATGCTCTCCAACATATTGACAATATCTTTTTAAAGTTCACTTGGAAAAATTAGTTTTTATGGAACAAAATTAGGCAATAACATTTTTTAAAAATATGAGTTAAATAAAAATATTTTAGAAAAATTACTATTATTAAAATTGTAACCCTGGTCCAGAAAAGACCACATACATCGATGAATATCAGGAGAGCTTCATCATTTGGGTTTCAAACAGGAAAACTGATAGTAAACTGAGTATTTAAAGCAGAGGGAATGTAATACAAATAATGGGTGGCACAGATGATAGGAGAGCCTGAAAAGCCAACCAAAGATTCACAATGCAGCTGCAGCTGCCATACCTCCATTCTGCAGGAACAAAACGAGGGAGTGGAGTCCCTGAAGTCAGTGGCTGGGTCAACTAGAGAACTAGTTGCAATCATGGGATGCCTGTCTGAAGAGGGAAAGAGTGCCAGAGGGTAAGTTGATCTCTGTCCAAGATACCTTCTGGAGCAGAAAGAGGGGAGAAATACCTTGGCTCCTCCCCTCTTCCCATCAGTACCCTTCCTGCGGGGAGCCCTGGCAGCCTGTTAATGTGGAACACACGTCTATGCAAGCCAGACTGCTTGGGATATGGAGCAGAGCACAGAAGGACTTGAAAGGGCCAATAGAATGACATCACAGAATATTGGATAAAGATGGTATATATGTCACCAAAAGCACAGGGATAGTGACTTAATAAACACTACTGACATCATTATGAAAAATATCAAGTTAATTTGGGTTTTTACTTCATACTGTAGCCCAAAGTAAATTATAGGGGTGTGAAAGAGCTAAATGTAAATAGTTAAAGTCTATGAAAAAGAAAATTATTTAGATTTTCAGGGACGATGTACATATAAGACATAAAACCAATAGGATAAGTCTGAAAGGAAATCTGAGTATTTAAGTTTTAAATAACACCATAAAAATTAAAAGACACATAAAAAAGTGGGGAAATTATTGGAAAACACAATGAAGAGGGTTAATACTCTCAATTAAACAGCCTCAAAAGCAAGTAGAAAGTGGGCAAAAAAATACGAACAGATATTTCATAAGAGAAGATAAAATGGCTAATAAACACAGATAAAATAATTTCCAAATTCCCCCAAATCAAAGTCACTCAAATTTAAATACACATGCATTTATTTATCAATTAAACTGACAAATACTATAAGATGTTGTTAATGCCACCGTGTAGGGGAAAGAAATGAGCAGCAAAAAATGAGTTAACATGCTGCCATTAAATTATTTTTCAAGAAATATTTGGTGACATAGATACTATTTTGACATAATAGTGAAACATTAGAATTAAATGTTAGGTTAACATTTTGTTACAAAATAAAACAATCCACTCATATAAATGTCTAGAATAAATACTAGAGGGAATACACCAATGTGTTATAGAGTTAAGTAAAATGCTCATTTCTGGACTATGGGATTATAGCAGCTTTTATTTAATTATACATTGTTTTAAGTTTTCAAATAACTATTCCACAGTGAACCTTGATAATCTGACAAAAAGCAGTGGTTGCACATATCAAAAAAGTGAAGTCAAAAGATTGAGTGGTACAGTGGTATGGGGGCATTTATGTAAGTTTGTAGGCAGACAGGAAAGAGCCAGTGGAGAGGAACCAATTGAAGATATGAAGGACTAAAAATTGCTACAGGAAGGTCTTAGAGGAGATTCGTGAACTCTAGAGCCCTGATGGGAAAATTAGGCTCAGATAGAAGGGTGTGGGTGAGGGTATACGGTGTCATGGGGTTGTGGAGGAAAGCCTTAGGAAGCAAGTATGAAAATCAGACTTTTAGGGAGTTCATGCTTTATAACCCTAATTTTCTCTGTGTTGTCAGGCAACCTCTGCTGAGCGTGAGGTATAGGGATTGAATAGTGGATTTACAGAGACTATTGAGAGTATGTGTATTTGCAGAAAAGAATAAGAGAGAAGGAGTTGCTGATAGAAATCAATGGATTACTAGGTTGTTCTAAAGGCCTCTTTGAAGTTAGATGTCTAAACTCTGTAATGGTGATGTTTTTTCTCTAGGTTATGAAAGGTTTCCCAGAAAAAAAACAACAACAACAAACTTCCAATGGAAGTTTGGAATGTTCTCTAGTTGAGAATTTGCAGAGTGGAAATAGTTAACAGACAAAAAGGTTAGAAAATTTAAGAGACACTAGAGTCTGCTAGGTCTCTGCTGGATAGGAAAGGAATAATGCTTGGATTGGTGGGGTCAGGCAGAGAAGGTCACTGGAAGCTGTTGCTGCAATTGCTGAAGAAGCAAGAATATGTTCTCTGCCTTTACTGAATACCCATGGCCTTTAAACCTAACTCGGTATTCACCTCACTCTGCCTAAGGCACCTACCTGATTGTTCAGTTTTTTCAAGCACTGTTGTTGGAAGAGTGAAGGCAACCAAATATGTCAGTTTTTGGCATTATGGCAAGTGGTTAAATTTAGAACTCCTCTTTTGAAGATTGTGCAGTCAAAAGAACTAAATTGGCAACAGTGCCTGCCAGTGACATCAATATGGTGCTTCTTGGGGAAAAGCCAATCGAAGGTGTTACTGGCGTTTTACCAAGCTCAGGGCATCAAATTTAATTGCATTTAAGGACACACCATCTTTTTAAGACTTCAAACCAATAGTGAAAATATCTGTTTCACAAGCAGGCACGGTTTATTCTGAAGTAGCTGACTTGTAGGAATAATAACTGTGGATGTTATTTGCTCAAACAGTATCTACTCAAGAGGGTGGCAGGAAACGTTTTGCCTCTCCCTGAAAGCATGGTTTCAGAATTTGTCTACTGCCATATCACCAGGGCACAGACTTCTTAAAGTATATTCTTCAAGACCTTTTCTGTCAATTTTTCTTAATTTATGTAGGAACTCAGATCCCAAATTTTTATTTACTGGGACGAGTAAAGAGGAAGAATACCACTGTGAGCTACATAATGATTGTTCTGGTCAATGGAGGATCACATCTATGACTGGTCTCATAAGATTGCAATGGAGCAAAAAACATCTCTTTCACTTAGTGATGTCAAAATGGCACAGTGCAAGTCATTACATGTTAGCGGTGATGATGGTGTAAGCAAACCTACTGCTGCTAGAGATATAAAAGCATACCATATGCAATTGTGTACACTAGATAATACTTCATGATATAATAAATGACGCTTATGTATTTACTACACTAGACTTTTTATCATTATTTTAGGGTGTAATCTTCCAACTTATAAAAAAATTGCTGCAAAACAGTGTGCCCTGTTATGCCGGCAACAATATCATACATTTCATGTTTATGGTGTCTCTTGACCTCATCATGTTCTCTTGTGCTTGATTTAATATTGTGTTGTTTTATTCATCATAGTCCCTGTCTGCACAATGATGAAATCGCCTAACAATGCATTTCTCAGAATGTATCCCTGTTGTTGAGTGACACATGATTGTAATACCACTCTCTGATGGTGGTAAAGCTAGGGGCATTGAGAAGGAGGAAGAATCACAATTTCTTTTGGTATCTTTACACACACACACACATACACACAGACACACACATAAACACTCTCAGACATAGTCACTCTGTTACTTGTTTACTCACACGAAACCTTTCCTGGTTCAGTCTTTTCAGTTGGATGTTAAAATTCCAACTCTGATATTTAACTTTTAGTATTTTCAAGGCTCTTATAAATTCATGAATCTAGTAGCCCTCATTCCAGGGAACATTTTTAATTACAGTCAATTGCCCCAAATTGGCTTTTTTTGAATTTAAATGCATTTACCACTTCATTTTTCAAGATGAATTTTATGTATGTCTCATAGTGATTGATGCAAGCTCATTCAGAATATGTGAATAATAAATTTATTGCTCTCTAAAAACAAGTAATAGATCAAAAAATCTCTGGTTTAATATTTTACTGTGAAAGATTAAACATTCTTCCAAATAACTTAGCAACGCTTTCAAACTCAAATTGTTTGGCTCTATATTTAAGGAAACTATTGAAATCATTTCAGTTCCCTTGGGTACAGTTGTGCCATTTGGATTTAGCTGGTCTTCAGATTGTACTCATCTATGTTAATGTTTCCGTAATGAGAATGATCCCACTATGTCATAACCTGTTGGGTCTTAACCTTCTTCATTTAAATAACCTTTTACTTCTCATTTACACAAGCCTGTCCATTTTAGGATGAATATATCAGACACCATCCTCTTTCTCCCATGACCTGATTTTTGTTGCTAAAAAAATCAATTGGTTTATCTTACATATGAGAAAAACATGTTCATAACAGATTTCTCAGTATTTGAAAGAAGCTCGGTGTTATAACAAAGAGAAGTGAGTTAAAAGAATTTTAACACTAGTATCATGATTTTAAGAGAAAACTCAGTAAATTATTTTTACTCTTAAAAATTTTAAATCTGGAAATATTTGAAAACATAAGTAGGCTGTTAAATAAGTAACTTATAGTACTATTGCTTCAAACTGAAAATATATTTAAGAGGGGATGGTGTTTCAAAAATTAATGACAGAATTTGTTTAAATAGCAAATATGATACACATGGAATGATTTGTTTTTAAAATCCTATTTATATGCAAGTATTTTTAAATTAACGATTCTATTCTATTTGTGATACTTTCAAGGAAGAACAACAGCTGTGTGACAGGAAAACCAGATGGAATCTGGGGTGCCACAGAGGACTTCCCTGAGAAAATGTCTTTGGAGAGCTGAGTTCCAAATGGTAAGTAGAAACTAAAAGGCAGATCGATTCCTAGTTGGTGAAGAAGCGGACTCCGAGGAAACCTGTGCTCAGCCATGGAAAGGTCAGGTTTCTCCGGGGGTTAAGGGAGCTGGTAACACAGGGAGATTCGCGCCTGGCGAAAAAAGAGGAAAAACCCGCGGCTGTTGGAGCCGGCAAACGTGGAAGAGGGTCCTCGGAGCTGGTGACAGGAGGGGGGGATACATAGAGGGCGACACATTTGGACCTGAAGGAGAGGGCCAGCCTGGCAGTTTTGGGAGGGAGCAGGCTGCCAAACCCAAGGGGAGAAAGGGTTTCGCGCAAACATACGAGCAGGACGTGAGTTCGTGCGCCTGCGTTTGTCCTCTCTAAATCCGAATTTCTCAGCACTGAACGAGGAATGGGGGATCCCCTGGTGGAAGAGAACCTGGGAGACGACAAGGGCGAGCTGTTTTTCTGACGCTGGGGATCAGAACAGGGCCTCACAATTAGAGAGGCAGCTCTGGGGTAGACTATTTCCACAAATCAGTAGTAAATACCATAGACATAGCGGGATTTTTAGATCAGGCTAGAGAGGACCAATAGACCCAGAGGTCAATTCAGAAACACTACCACCTAGGGGCTGAATCATAAATTGTCTCTTGTGTAACACAAATTAAGGAATCAATTTTATTTCTACTACTATTTAAAAATTTTTTAAGTGCCATTTTATTCCATCTTTATTCTACTCAGAGATTAGTGATATATAGTCTTTTTTCATCTACCCTTTTGTATCTCTTTAATTTACTTCAACTTCCCCCTTATGCCAGCACTCTCTTGCTAACCTTTCCTTAGTTAGTGTCTTATTCCCCTTACACTTTTTCTGGTTTAGAATTTCCTTATTCTCTCTTTTTAGCCCCTGTTAAAATTTCACCCCACTTTTATATCCAATCTCCAACCACCTGCTCCAAGTCCATACACATCTAATGCTTCTCCGACTTCACTATCCTAAAATGTTTTTCTCTCGGTCCTGCTGATGTTGTTTATATTTTATGCATATTTGTGAGATTGGTTTGGTTATTATTTCCTTTTAATTTGTTTTGTGGGGTGGGAGTTGGCATTGTTTTGTGTATTGGTGATGTTTACATTGTTTTTTGATAGATTTAAGCTTCTGTGTTCCCTAACCTCCCTTGATATTAGTTGTTGTATGTAGTTTCTATCAGTCTCCAGGTACTCGTTGCTGGCTTTTGCTGGGATTAGTGGCGGTCCTCTGGGAGGTTCTAACCCATATTTATAGTTTACTCCCTTTTCCTTTCTTTTTACTACTTCCCCTTTTCCCAACTTTATTTTGGCATTCCCTTTTTTTTTCTTTCTTTCTTTCTTTCTTTCTTTCTTTCTTTCTTTCTTTCTTTCTTTCTTTCTTTCTTTCTTTTTTTCTTTATTTTGTGTGTGCGAGTGTGTTTTCTCTTACTCTCTCTTACCCCACCTATCACCTAATTTACCTTCCTCTGGCAATCACTTTTAATTTGGAGTTACCAATACTGTTAATACATTCTTCTTCTGTGCCTGGTGTGCTGCACCTGGTTGTGTTGTAGTCTGAGCCTTTAAATCAACACAGGAGAGTGAGAACTACATAACAAGACACACAGAGAAGAAATACTATGGGGAGACAAAGAAATTGCCCACCAATGAAAGAAAAACAAGCCTCACCAGAAAAAGAGATAACCGAAATGGAAGCAAACAACCTGTCAGAGAGAGAGTTCAGAGAAATGGTCATAGGGTGGATGAAGAGAACAGAAGCCAATACAAGTAAGAACCATGAGGAATTGAAGAGGAATCAAGAGGAAATGAAGAAGAGCCAGGAAGAAATGAATAAGAAATATGAAGAAATGAAGAAGAATTATGAAGAAATGAAGAACAATTATGAAGAAATGAAGAAGACCCAAGAAGAAATGAAAAGTGACATTGCTGAGGTAAAGAACTCCATAGAAAGTATCAGGAGTAGACTAGATGAAGCAGAGGACCGCATCAGTGAGCTGGAAGACAAGGTAGGAAAAAACACACAAGTAGAGCAGCTTCTAGAAAAAAAATTAAAAAGCAGGAGGAGAGCCTAAGGGAACTTTGGGACAACATGAAACAAAACAACATACGTATAATAGGGCTTCCAGAGGGACAGGAAACTGAGCAAGGAATAGAAAACCTGTTGGAAGAAATAATGACAGAAAACTTCCCTGATATAGGAAAGAAAAAACCCACACAAATCCAAGAAGCTCACAGAGTTCCAAGCAAATTAAACCCCAAAAGACCTACACCAAGGCATGTTATAATTAAATTGGCAAACATCAATGACAAAGTGAGAATCCTAAAAGCTGCCAGAGACAGACAGAAAGTCACCTACAAAGGAATCCCCATCAGATTAGCAAGTGATTTCTCAACAGAAACTTATCAGGCCAGAAGGGATTGGAATGAAATATCCAAAGTTATGCAAAGAAAGGGTCTGAATCCTAGAATACTGTACCCAGCAAGGCTATCAATAAAAATTGAAGGTCAAATCAGGAGCTTCACAGACAAAAAAGGTCTAAGGGAATACATTACCACCAAACCAGCAATGCAAGAAATGCTAAAGGGTCTGCTGTGAAAAGCAATAGGAATCCATGAAAGAACATAGGGGCAAAGAACAAAAATGGCTACAAATAACTATCTATCAATAATTACTTTAAATGTAAATGGTTTAAATGCTCCAGTCAAAAGACATAGGGTAATAGACTGGATAAGAAAACACGACCCATATATCTGCTGTCTACAAGAAACCCACCTCCAAAAAAAAGATGCACACAGACTGAGGGTGAAAGGATGGAAAAAGGTTCTACAGGTGAATGGAAATGGAAAAAAAGCTGGGGTAGCAATACTTATATCTGACAAATTAGATCTCAAAGTGAAGGATGTAACAAGAGATAAAGAAGGCCACTACATAATACTAAAGGGAGCAATCCAACAAGAAGAAATAACTCTGGTAAACATATATGCACCCAATATAGGAGCACCCAAATACATACTAAAACTCCTAGAGGATATCAAGGGAGAGATAGACAGCAATACTATCATAGTAGGAGACTTTAATACCCCACTATCACCATTGGACAAATCCTCTGAACAAAAAATTAGTAAAGAAACATCAATCCTCAATGAATCACTAGACCAGAAGGAATTAATTGACATCTTCAGATCATTTCACCCCAAAGCCACAGAATATACATTCTTTTCAAGTGCCCATGGGTCATTCTCAAAGACAGACCATGTGTTGGGTCATAGACAAAGTCTCTCCAAATTCAAGAAGATAGAAATCATATCAAACACATTCTCAGATCACAATGGCATAAAGCTGGAAATCAACTACAATAGAAACAACCCAAAGAAATCAAACACATGGAGACTAAACAGCATGCTATTAAACTATGACTGGGTTACTATAGAGATCAAGGAAGAGATAGAAAACATCATGGAAACAAATGACAATGACAGCACAACAATCCAAAATCTATGGGACACTGTGAAAGCAGTTCTGAGAGGGAAGTTCAGAGCTATACAATCCTACTGCAAAAAACTAGAAACAGCAGCAATAAATTATCTAACCCAACAACTCAAAGAGTTAGAAAGAAAGCAACAAGAAAAGCCCAGTGTAAGCAGAAGGAAGGAAATAGTAAAGATTAGAGCAGAAATAAATGACAAAGAGACCAAAGAAAAAATAGAGAAGATCAACAAAACCAAAAGCTGGTTCTTTGAAAGATTAAACAAGATTGATGAACCTCTGGCCAGACTCACCAAGAAGCAAAGAGAGAGGACCCTAATAAATAAAATCAGAAATGAAAGAGGTGAAATAACAACAGACCCCATTGAAATACAAAGGATTGTTAAAAATTACTATGAACAACTCTACTCCAACAAACTGGACAATATGGAGGAAATGGATATATTTCTGGAAAAATATAACCTCCCAAAACTCAATCAGGAAGAATCTAAACAACTCAATAGACCAGTAACTGTGGAAGAAATTGAAGCAGTCATCATAAAGCTTCTGGTAAACAAAAGCCCAGGGCCGGACGGCTTCACAGGGGAGTTTTACCAAATATTCAAGGAAGAACTAAAACCTATACTCCTCAGACTATTCCAGAAAATTCAAGAGGATGGAACACTTCCAAACTCCTTCTATGAAGCTAACATCACCCTAATATCAAAACCAGATAAAGATGACACAATGAAAGAGAATTACAGGCCAATATCCCTCATGAATATAGATGCCAAAATCCTCAGTAAAATTCTAGCAAATCGGATCCAGCAGTACATCAGAAAGATCATACACCATGACCAAGTAGGATTTATCCCAGGAATGCAAGGATGGTACAATATCCGCAAATCAATAAATGTGATACATCACATAAACAAATTGAGAGATAAAAATCACATAGTCATATCAATTGATGTAGAAAAAAGCATTTGACAAAATCCAACACTCTTTCTTGATAAAAACTCTCAACAAGGTAGGAATAGAAGGATCATACCTCAACATAATAAAAGCCCTATATGATAAACCCACAGCAAACATCATACTCAATGGGCAAAAACTACAACCATTTCCCTTAAGAACAGGACCAAGACAGGGCTGCCCACTCTCACCACTCCTATTCAACATAGTACTGGAAGTATTAGCCATTGCAATTAGACAAGAAGAAGAAATAAAAGGCATCCAAACTGGAAAAGAAGAAGTAAAGCTATCCTTATTTGCAGATGACATGATATTGTACATAAAAAACCGGAAAGACTCCATAAAAAAGCTAATAGACTTAATAAATGAGTTCAGCAATGTAGCAGGCTACAAAATCAATGCCAAGAAATCTATGGCATTCCTATACACCAATAGTGAACTTACAGAAAGGGAGACTAAAAAAGCAATCCCATTTACCATCACACCAAAAAACTTAAGATACCTAGGAATAAACTTAACTAAGGAGGTAAAAGACCTATTCGCAGAAAACTACAGGACACTAAAAAAAGAGATAGAGGAAGATGTAAACAGATGGAAGAACATACCATGTTCATGGATTGGGAGAATCAACATAATTAAAATGTCCATACTACCCAAAGCAATCTATAAATTTAATGCACTCCCCATTAAAATACCAATGGCATACTTCACAGACCTAGAAAGAACTCTCCAAAAATTCATCTGGAATAAAAAAAGGCCCCGGATAGCCACAGCAATCCTGAGAAAGAAGCACAAAGTCGGTGGGATTTCAATACCAGATTTCAAGCTGTATTACAAAGCTACTGTTCTCAAAACAGCCTGGTACTGGCATAAGAACAGACATATAGATCAATGGAATAGAATAAAGAATCCAGATATCAACCCAAACCACTATGCTCAATTAATATTTGACAAAGGAGGTATGAACATAAAATGGCATCAAGATAGTCTCTTCAATAAATGGTGTTGGGAAAATTGGATAGATACATGCAAAAAAATGAAACTAGACCACCAACTTATACCATACACAAAAATAAACTCCAAATGGATACAGGACTTAAACGTAAGACAAGAAACCATAAAAATATTAGAGGAAGCTACAGGAAATAAAATCTCAGACATATGCCAAAAGAACTTCTTTGATGATACTGCTCCTAGGGCAATGGAAGCTAAAGACAGAATAAACAAATGGGACTACATCAAAATAAAAAGCTTTTGCACAGCTAAAGAAACCATCAACAAAACAACAAGAAAACCCACTGTATAGGAGAACATATTTGCAAATGTTATCAGTGATAAAGGTTTAATCTCAAGCATCTATAGGCAACTCACACAAGTCAATAAAAGGAAGACAAATGACCCAATAAAAAAATGGGCAACAGACCTAAATAGAACCTTTTCTAAAGAAGACAAAAGGAAGGCCCAGAGACATATGAAAACTTTCTCAAAGTCACTTATTATCCGAGAGATGCAAATCAAAACGACTATGTGGTACCATCTCACACCTGTCAGAATGGCTTACATCAACAAATCAACAAATGACAAGTGCTGGCGAGGATGCGGAGAAAAAGGAACTCTCCTGCACTGTTGGTGGGATTGTAGACTAGTGCAGACACTGTGGAGAACAGTATGGAGTTTCCTCAAAAAACTAAAAATGGAGCTCCCATTCAACCCAGTGATCCCACTTCTAGGAATATACCCCAAGAAACTAGAAAGGCGAATTAGAAAGGATATATGTACCCCTATGTTCATAGCAGCACAATTTATCATAACTAAGACTTGGAAACAGCCTAAGTTCCCATCAGCAGATGAGTGGTTTAAAAAACAGTGGTACATCTACACAATGGAATACTACGCTGCGGTAAAAAAGAAAGAGCTCCTACCATTTGTAACAACATGGATGGAATTAGAGAGCATTATGCTAAGTGAAATTAGCCAGGCAGAGAAAGACAAATATCACATGATCTCACTCATTTGAGGAATATAATGAATGACACAGACTGATGAACAAGAATGGATCCAGAGACTGAGAAAAGTCCATTAAAATGTCAAACCTCAGGGTAAGTGGCAGGTGGTGGGAGCAAGGGGGAAAGTCAATATATTTGAATGCTTGAACTAAGGTAAGTGATTTGTGTTTTTACATCCCTGACAAAGTTTATATAAAGCTATAAAAAACTGGCAGCTAGTTTGAGATTGAATTAACATGGCCTAGAGCATGTCATCTCTTATGGACACCAGTTCTTAGGCTAGGCCCCCCTTAACCTCCCGTGACACCACAATACCCTTACATGATATTATTCTACAATGTCATTATAATATTTGATATTTGACAACAGCATATTATACAATTATTCCAAATAAACTTACAAACTAATTCTTTGAATGTTGGGCAGCAACTTAAAAAAAGGATAGGAAATCCCTTTCAGAAGGGATTAAGGCACTGGGAAGGCATCCAAGCATTCTATATTGGCCCCTCTGGCCCTTTTGCCAAGAATTACCCTCTTATTATTATCCAAATACACACAGCTGATGTGTGAACTTTCAGTTCGAGCTGTGGCTGAAGTCTCTGGGCAGTTGGCACCATGGATCTGTCTCTCGACCAGTGGCGTGAGCTGGGCCCTCTCTGGAGAAAAAACCTGGGTCACCCGAGATATGTGATTAGTACCGGGACCCCGCCAGCAGGCGAGGGGACCCCATGGCAGGTGCTGGACGTGGAGGCCACGGGGGCATAGACTACAAAGGAGACAGGACTGAACCTCACATCACCCTGTTTGGCCCCGGAGGATGGCTGGTTAGCCAGAGACGGGTAAGATTCCTCAGGGAAGGAACAACCTAAGACAGGCACAGTCGCAGAGGGGCCAACAGGAGAGAACTAAAAGATCAACAGAGGTGGGGCACAGACCCTCATCCACAAACCTTGCAGGGGCTTGAATTCTCACCCCTCCTGAGGAAGGTCTCCTACCCCCTCGGCTGCTACGTCTCCCACACACAACTCACACCGGGACCCATGTGGTAGACAGAGACTCGGCCAGCAATAGCTCCCCTATATCTAAATTAATTTATTACAAGGAATTCTGAGGACCTACTCAAAAATGCAAATATTCCTTTCCACAAGTATTTACTGGGTAAACTAAGATTTCTGCTTGAGTATTAAAATTGACAGTAAAATAGTAATCAAGTTTTCAGATTAATTTAAATTGGCCAAGTGAAATAAGTGAATACTCAAGAAAATCTAACTGTACTGAACAAAAAGCTTTTCCTAAAACATTAACTAAATTATATATTAGTAGTTCATCTCACTGCAAAATTGCCTAACATCCAAAGAACCTAAAGTAGCAAATTTGTATGTAAAAATTAAAATTTAAAATTACCAAGACTGCAAGATAAAATTTCCAAAAGCCCCTATTAACCAAAAAAAGGGGGTGGGGGACAGTGAGGTAATATCATGTAAGGAAAAATATCCTATAAGTAAAATACATGTAGAAAATTCTTACTCCAGAGAAGAAAATTCCATTTGTAAAACTAACTGCAGGACACCCATGAAAAAACACACATGGTGTCAAAATAAGCCAAAAGAAAATCATTTAGGCAAAAATAAAAAGAATCCCAAGTCTATTCTGCAGAGAGGATCCCTTTGTTAACCTTTGGTCGAGAATGTGTTTGTGTGTTTGCAGAGAACAACTCCAAGACCATGTGGGTTCCTGCGACAGTGAGGAATTGACGGGCCTGTTCCATCCATGAGGACGGTCCAGTGATGGCGGATGCTGACGACACCTTGCCATGCTAGCAGTCGGCAGCTGTGTGTGGCTGCAGGCAGCCCAGGAACATACCAGAGAGGATGGATCTTGCATTGCCACGATGTGTCCACCATCTGGATACCATTGCTGACATGTACACATGAAGAACTATTTGACATTGAAACTGGGACTCAGAACAGTTGGACATTGAAACTGACACTCAAACTTTTTTTGCTCTTATACGTTTGTTTTCAGTATGCAGAGGCAAGATATATTTGAAGAAAAGAAACAGGGGAGAGTGATTGATATAGAGGCAGGGTGGCCTCGAACAGGCTGTCAAGCTACAGGGGGAAGGCTGGAATGGAGGGGAGGCAGATGCTGGAGGAGATCAACCGAAGGACTTGTATGCATACATATGAGCATAACCAATGAATGAAAGACTCTGGGGTGGGGAGGAAGGCAGGTGGGGACATGTGCTGGGGGGTAGGGGAGGCTGGGGGGAGGATATTGAGGGGGGAGGAAAACATATGTACTACTATTAAATATAAGTTATATTGTAAATAAAATTTAAAAAAAGAAAAAAAAGAAACTAAAAGGCAAGGGGCAAGGGTCTGGGGAGGAGGAATCTTTTTAGAGTAAGTTTTCAATGTAAACCTGACCTGTAAGTCCTGCATACTCTCCTAAAACCCTACAATAGCTTTTTTTTTTAAAGACACTGTATTTTTTAAAAAACATTTTATTGATTTTTTTTACAGAAAGGAAGGGAGAGGGAGAGAAAGTTAGAAACATCAATGAGAGAGACACATCAATTGGCTGCCTCCTGCACACCACCTACTGGGGATGTGCCCACACCAAGGTATATGACCTTGACCAGAATTGAACCTGGACCCTTCAGTCCACAGGCCAAGGCTCTATCCACTGAGCCAAACTGGTTAGGGCTACAAAGCTTTTTCAAATCCTCACCTTAACTTACTTGTAAACTCTGTTTGAACTGGTCTATACCTGCCTACTTCTTCCTCAGTAGCAGACTTCACATTTACAATTTTCTATTTAGTGGCTACATTCCTGAAGGATAAACATGGACCTTGTATCCCCTAATCTAGATCAAAAGTTGCATACACTGATTCTGTTTATTTCCAGAATCAACCACAAGAGAGGTGGAGAGGTCAGAAAATGATGAGTTCTAAATAAAATATTTTTTAGAAAGGATGAGTTGTGAGGAGAGTAACAAATATTATGAAAGTTTGCACTTAAAAGTACTGTAATAATTATTTCCCTTGCCTCCAGAAAGTTAATTAATTAAATAATTTTTGTTACTCCTTACCTGAGGATATTTTTTCTATTTATTTTTAGAGAGAGTGGATGGGAGGGAGGGAGGAGACAGAGAAGGCATGCCGAAACTCGGGTGCTGCAGGGGTTGGCGGACTTCTGGAGAAGGCGAGCTTGTGAGGAGTGGAGTAGGCTTAGGAACAGCACAGCTGTGTGACCATGCAGAGAGCACTCGTGACTTGCTCTTTCATTTGAGAAACCTTCAGACTGCATTGTTTTGCAACCCTGGGTGAGACACTGGGTGTGCAGACTCATTTGGGGAGAGTCTGAATTCTCCAGTAGCTGGTGGAGCTCGGCAGCGGCTCTCTCTCAGAGACTCTGGGGCCACATAGGGTGGAGCTGATGCTGTCTGCTTGGCCCAGAGACTCTGCCCATCCAACCTGAGCACAGCTGAACTTCACAGACAATTGGCCTGGAGGTCAACCCCTCCAAGTGCTAACAACCATTAACCTAAGCTTAACTTCAACAAGACTGTGCAACCCATATCCACCTCAGGTAACTGGGGAGGCTGAACCACTGTCCCTTGTAGGACATCTGCCACACAAAGCTAATTGATCAACTCAGGGAAGCAGCCACCATGCAGAGACATGGAAAGAAATCAGATGTTAAAGAAATGGAGGAACAAAAACGACTGGACATGGAATTCAAAACCATGGTTATAGGGTTTTTCAAGAGGCTCCTAGAAAAGGCCAAGACCTATAAGGAAATAAACAAGACCTACGAGGAAATGAACAAGACCTACCAGGAATTGAACAAAATCTGTGAAGAAATGAACAAGACAAAGGAGGAAATGAATAAGACCTGTGAGGAAATGAACAAGACAAATGAGGAAATGAACAAGACCTGCAAGGAAATGAACAAGACTTACAAGGAAATGAACAAGACCTACAAGGAAATGAATGAGAACTTTGAGGATATGAACGAGACCCTCAAGGATATGAAAAAGGACCAACCAGAAATTAAGCATACACTGACTGAAATAAAAAATATACAAAGACCTGAAAGTACTCTAGAGCACCCCAAGAACCAAGTTAAAGATTTGAAATACAAAGAGGTAAAATCCATTCAGCTGAAAAAGCAAGAAACCAAAAGAATCCAAAAAATTGAAGATAGTGTAAGGGGCCTCTGGGACAACCTCAAGCATACCAACATCCGAATTATAGAGGTGCCAGAAAAAGAGAGAGAGCAAGACAATGAAAACCTATTTGAAGAAATAGTGACCTAAAACTTCCCACACCTGGCGAAAGAAATTGACTTAGGAATCCAAGAAGCACACCAAACCCCAATATATAGGAACCCTAAGAGTACCACACGAAGGCACATCATAATTAAAATGCCAAGAGCAAAAGACAAAGAGAGAATATTAAAAGCAGCAAGAGAAAAACAGTTACCTATAAGGGAGCACCCATATGATTGTCAGTGGATTTCTCAACAGAAACGATGCAGGCCAGATGGGAGTGGCAATAAATATTCAAAATGATGAATAGCAAGAATCTACAACCAAGATTACTCTATCCAGCAAAGCTATCATTCAGAATTGAAGTTCAGATAAAGTGCTTCGCAGATAAGAAAAAGCTACAGGAGTTCATCACCACCAAACCAATATTATATGAAATGCTGAAAGATATTCTTTAAGAAGAGGAAGAAGAAAAAGATAAAAGTGTAAATTATGAATAACAAATACACATTTATCAAAAAATGAATCTAAAAATCAAGTGAATTGATAGGCTGATGAACAGGATAAACTGGTGAATGTAACAGAATCACGGACCTAGAGAGGGAATGGACTGACAATTCTTGGGGAGAAAAGGGTTGTGGGAAGTGCAGCGAGAAACTGGACCAAAATCATGCAACTATTGGAGAGGACAGTGGAATGGGGTGAGGGTGGAGCGTGGAATGGGTACTGGGTGGAGGGGAGCTAAAGGGGAAAAAAGGGGAACAATGTAATTAATAAACTGAACAATAAAGATAAAAAAAGAGAAAAGAATGGTCCGCAGGTCATTGCCCTATCCATAGAACTACAGTTTTGCAAAGTATCACTTTAGAGCTGAAGAAAGAGGACTCTAAGAAGTATCTTAGGGTGGAAGGAGGAACTTGATAAATAATATAATTGAGAGGCAGAAAAACTGTATTTTAAAGTCACACATTCAAGGAACAGAGAAATATAATGATAAATTTCAGGAAAAAATATGAAACAGTTTAAACTAAGATGTGATATAGTTTTAAGTAATTGTAAAATGTTTAAAAGAAAAATAATTCATTTGAAATTGATGTTAGAAATAAGCCATAAGGTATTTGCATCAGATGTTGGAGTTATTTTTAGATAGAGTGGAAGAGAGGGAGGAAGGAAGGAGAGAGGGACATATTGATGTGAGAGAAACACATCCATTGGGGAACAGACCTGCAACCCAAGTATGTGCAATTGAACCTGTGAATTGAACCTGTGAATTGAACCTGTGACTCTTTAGTGTGGGGGCTGAGTCATATAGGCTAGGGCTCATCTTTACAAGTTTTCCTTTGATTAAACATCTCTGCAAATTATTATCAAGAGCATTACTATTAACTTCAATAAGTAATGTTAGTTTAAATAATTTATCCTGTTGAAATACTATATTACATAACCAATTTCTGCAAATCTGTTAGTGATTTGAATTAATTTGTTCTTTAGAAACTATGTTTGAATAATTAGGCTTTGATCCTGTAAATTAGCCAAATGGAGTATTGTTTATAATGTAATTTAAATGAAATCTGCCATTCTTGGCTCATTGCTTAATGGACCTCAGTTAATACGTTATTCATGGGGAAATGGCAGATCCACTGGGGTCAACAGGATAAGAGAAGCACAGTTGTTCTCATCAATATTTTCATTACATAGGAAGTAATAAAAACCAAATCAATCTATTTCAACAGAATTCTTCAAAGTGTTATTTAAGAATTTATAAGCTAAAAATAAGAAATTTGCCGTAGCAAAAAAAAAGAGTTTATAAGCTGGAGGTAAGTTGTGTTTATATAATGCTTACATTAGTGAAAAACAAAAATGTTAAAACTGACTGTTTTGGGATCTGTTCCGGAAGTCTCACAGTTGTGGGATTTTATCAATGAGAGCGATCATCACAGGCATGCATGTTAGCTACCTATAAGACCCTGGAGCCTCCACCCTAGATCATTTCATTCCTGGAACTATTTCATCCTTGAAATTGTAAACTCAAATATTCCATTCTCAGACCAACTTCAGATTCTTTCAATCCTCTCAGTTTTTTACTACTAGTAGTCATGTCTTGATCTTGATCTCTTCATTTTGTTTTGATTAATTTAGTTGAAAATTATAATTTATTGTGCACTTAATATTACCCTAAGTGGCTTATACACATTATATTATTTAAAGCATATGACAAGCATATGAAGCAGAAATTATTATCCCATTTCATGCATGAGGAAATTAGGCAAAGAGAGGTCAAATAAAGTGCTTAATAGAAGTGGGAGGACAATGATTCAAATTGTTCCTTCTTCCCCTCGCCCTCTTCCTTCAATTCCTCATCTTTTTGTTTTGTCTGTCACCCTTAAAAAGACCCAATTCTATTAGCTGAACCATCCACCCTCTCTATTCATATATTCAGGCTGGTAGCCCTACTGGAGAAATCACACATCCCTGGGGACTGGTGCCAGTACCCACGCATTGCCTCTGGTTCTGGCTGAGTCTTCAACACTACCCAGCTATGTGCCCGTTTCAGTTTCCTTCTCTATTACAAACTTAATTTCCTTAAACCTCTGTTCATCATTTCCTGTTCATTGGGCTAACCCAGTGGTTGGTGAACTCATTTGTCAACAGAGCCAAATACCAAACAGTACAATTGAAATTTCTTTTGAGAGTCAAATTTTTTAAACTTAAACTTCTTCCACCACCACTTCTTCAAAATAGATTCACCTAGGCCGTGGTATTTTGTGGAAGAGCCATACTCAAAGGGCCAAAGAGCCACATGTGGCTCAAGAGCCACGGTTTGCTGACCACTGAGCTAACCCAAAGAATTGGACTGTCAAATTAGCTCACATACATGACACATCTCCTCCAGTATCAAGCTTTACCAATTCTTTCAAGAACACAAACAATCAAAAGGCATAGGGGAACCATGCAGATATCTGAGACATCCTGCATAGCTCTTAGAATCGGTCGCTGATGCGTTAGATATGCACAGTATGATCAGAGAAATAGATGAGGTCTCTAAGAAATACTCATGGCCCTGGCTGGTTTTGCTCAGTGGATAGAGCATCACCCTGCACATTGAAGGGTCCCAGGTTCCATTCCAGCCAAGGGCACATGCCTGGGGTATGGGCTCAATCTCCAGAGGGTGGGTGTGTAGGAGGCAGCTGATTGATCAGTGATTCTCTCTCATCATTGATGTGTTTTCTCTCTCTCTCTCTCCCTCTCCCTTTCTTTCTGAAATCAATAAAAATATATTAAAAAAGAAAAGAAAAGAAAAAAGAAATACACATGTTATCACCTTACATGGTGGGAACATTTAGGCTGTGAAATATCTCCATTCAATACCCCAAATAGTCACTTAGCTTGCATGACATTTCCCAGAGAGCCACGCTCCATAAATCTCTACAACCTGGGTCTGTTTATAATAAGTAATCTTAAAATAGTAACATCCTGCTAAAAGAATACCATAAATAAGGGCTCTCCTTCTAGCAAATATCCGTCTATTTATAAGAGTTGAGTTATCAGCATGTCTACAGTAGTCATCTTATTTTTTCCCTTCCCCAGAAGGTTCCTTTATGCCCAACTACAAACATAGATAGGGCAATTGCTGTAACTCCTTCTTCCCTCTCATACTTAGTCAAGAATCCTGCTCTCTACTTTGTTTATTTTTTTAAAGCATCTCTTAGGTAAGAACAGCCTTAGATATTCTATTTACAATTAGATTTATTATTACATATCCATCCCACACTCTTTCTTCTAGCCTCAATGGAAAAGTATTCTTTTTTTGTCCAAAGCCAAAGCTTTTCTAAGTGATTTGTTCCTCTGCTTTCTCTTCAGAGACTCTGGATATATTATAAACCAATTGCAAGACTATCTAATTGCATTCTGAAGTAGCCAACATTTCTTCTAACAACAATTTACTTTTTATCCATTACTTTTAGGGTGCTTGTTACATGCTACTTTTCTAACATTGACTCATTTAATCATCATAAAAAACACATTAGGTACATGCTGTTAGTGTCCCCAATCTACACATGCTAAAAAGTTACTTAACCTCTCTGGTACATAGGTAAATACCAGAGAGGTTAAGTAACTTAAAAAAAAGTACAGCCAGTAAGTGGCAACACTAGTATTTGAACATAGTCTATACTGTGCTATAGTATCTTTCCTAATGTTCATTTTTTAAAATTCTGAACACATTTTAGACTTATAGAAAAAGTGTAAAATAGTTCAAAGAAGGTGTTTATAACTCTACTAGAGACCCAGTGCATGAAATTCATGCATGGGGTGAGGGGTGTCCCTTAGCTCAGCCTGCACCCTCACCAATCTGGGACTGCTGGCTCCTAACCACTTGCCTGCCTGCCTGCCTGATCACCCCTAATTGCCTCTGCCTGCCAATCTGATAGCCCACAGTCCCCTCAGCCCCATCTCACCCAGTCCCTGCAGTATCCAGCCTCATCCAGCTAGAGCCCCCAGTCCCCTCAGACCCGTAGGGGAAGGCAGTTGGGGAGATCGGGTTGGCAGAAGAGAGCAGTTGGAGGTGATTGGGCCAGCAAGGGAGGGCAGTTGGGGATGATCATGCCAGCAGGGGAACAGTTAGGCATCAATCAGGCACCAGGCCTCTAGACAATATATAAAGGAGACATTTGGAGATAGAACATTAGGAGAATGCTATATGCCCTAGCCGGTATGGCTCAGTAGATGGAGCATGGGCCTGTGACTGAAGTGTCCTGGGTTTGATTTCAGCCAAGGGCATGTTCCTTGGTTGCAGGCTTAATTCCCTGGCTTAGTCCACGAGCACGCAGAAGGCAACCAATCCTTGTGTCTTGCTCATGTCGATGTTTCTCTCTGTCTCTCCCTCTCTCTTCTACTCTCTTTAAAAATCAGTGGGAAAATATACTCGGGTGAAGATTAACAACAACAACAACAACAACAACAACAACAACAACAACAAACAAGCAAAAAGAAAAAAGTGGGAGAACACTATGTGAAGATGAAGATAGAGATTGGGATGATGCTTCTTCATGCCGAGGAATATTAACTATTGTCAGCAAATGACCAGAAGCCAGGGGAGAAAAATGGGCAGATTCTGACTATCAGCTTTCTTTCTTCTTCTTCTTTTTCTAAATAGGATTTTACTGATTTTTAGAGAGAGGAAGGGAAAGAGATCGATGAGAGAGAAACATCATCTATCGGCTGCCTCCTGCATACTCCCTGCTGGGGATCAAGCCTGCAGCCTGGGCATGTGCCCTGACCGGGAATAGAACCAGTGACCTTTGGGTTCACGGATCTATGCTCAGTGACTGAGCCACGACAGCCAGGCTGCTTCACAGCTTTCAAAGAAACCAACTCTGCTGACACTTTGCTTTCAGACTTCTAGCCTCCAGATCTGTGAGAAAATCAATTTCCTTTGCTTAAGCCACCTAGTTTGTAGTACTTATCTAAGGCAACCATAGCAAACTAATACAAGCCTATTGTTGCATGAGTCAATCATTGCTTCATAAAATTATACATAAAATAATGTGTGTTTATGTCTGCAGATACACTTTTTTTTCTTTTTCACACAATTTCACAATCTCTCTTTTAAAAAAATATGTTTTATTGATTTTTTACAGAGAGGAAGGGAGAGGGATAGAGTTAGAAACATCAATGAGAGAGAAGCATTGATCATCTGCCTCCTGCACACTCCCTACTGGGCATGTGCCCACAACCAAGGTACATGCCCTTGACTGGAATCAAACCCAGGACCCTTCAGTCCTCAGGCCGACGCTCTATCCATTGAGCCAAACTGGTCACGGCTCACAATCTTTTATAATCCACTTTTCATGATTAGTAGCAGGAGTATAATCAAGAGAGACAGAAGAAATGAGCCGCAAATTTGACAAAAACTCCTATTTAATTTTGGGGTTCTCGTAGCATGTTCAGATCATGAGCATTTAGCATCTTATGACACAAGAGCATCTATAATAATAAAAGCCTAATATGTAAATTGACCAAATGATCAAACAGCAGAACAATCATCCAAACTAACTTCTGGACGACCACGCTATGATATGCATTGGCGCCCCTCCCCCACCCAATAACATCATGCCTGCCAGGCAAGCCAAGGCAGGTGTGATGTGATTGGGTAGGGGAGGGGCACCATTGCCCTACGATAACCCTGCAGAAGGAAGCCAGGCTACTGACTGGTGGATGATAGATGGAGGTGGGAGGGCTCTGCGATTGCCCCAAAGAGGGAGGCCCAGGCTATCCAGCTGGTGGTATTGCGATGAGTGGGTGGGGGGTCTCCCTCTGGGAGTTGATTAATCTGGGGACCCTGCAATCAATTGCTCCACAGAGGGAAGCCCAGGCCACTGGCCAGTGACTCTGAGGCACATGTGCAGGGCCAGCTGGTGATTGTCCTGCAGAGGGAGGGACAGGCCAGCCAAGTGATTGCACCCCATACCTGTTGCTCATGGAGGGAGGTGACCAGTGGTTGGGGGATACCACACAGATGGCAAGTAGTGGCAGCAGTGGGGGCAGGGTCAGCTGCTGGCAGCCAAGGGAAGGAAAGCCCCATAGGCCCTGATTGCCAGCCAGGCCTTGGGACCCTATGCGAGGAGTCCTGGATTGTGAGAGGGCACAGGCTGGGCTGAGGGACATCCTCCATGGTGCATGAATTTTGTGCACTGGGCCTCTAGTATAGCTATGATTTTCCAGACCCATCTGAGCTTTTAGTTAGCATCTTGAATCCAAGGGTATCTCCTGGATCTTCCCCAATAGTAAGCATTAAAAGTGAGATTAAAAAACACAAATACATTAATCTTAAATGAAACATAAGGAAGGTGAAGGTGAAGTTACTCTGAGACAAAGGGAGAACAGATTATCACTCGGCACTTGCTCTGTGTAATAGATTGGGGAATGCAGAAGTTTAGAAAGCCCTAGGGTGGCCATAAACAACTTACCACAAACTGGGTAGCTTGTAACAACAGACATTTATTATTTCACATTTCTGGAGTGTAGTCTAAAATACAGTTGTGTTCCCTCTGAGAATTCTAGGAGGAGAATTCTTTCTTGCCTCTTCCAGCTTCTGGAGGCTTCCTTCCAGATTTCCTTGGATGTGGCTACCTAACTTCAGTTTTTGTCCCTGTCTTTTCATGGCCTTCTCTCTGTCTTCTTTTCTCTTCCTGTGTTTCTCCTCTATGTATCTCTTATAAGGATACCTGTCATGAGATTTATGGCTCGCTCTAACTCCTGGATGATCTCAACTCCAGATCCTTAATTTAATTACATTGTCAAAGATCCCCTTTCCAAAGAGGGTCACATTCATAGGTTTCAGGGATCAGAATACATACATATCTCTGTGGGGGCCACCATTTAACCCAACAGATGCTCTAACTTTATTGAATTCTGAAAATAAAGGAAGAATAGAATTAGTCTAAATAGATTTAATTTTTATAACTCCATTTCTTAAGTAAGAAGCCAAGAATAAACTCTTAATTATGAATAAACCACCTACTGACAAAAGGACCTGTAATATTTACACTATGGGAATGGTAACTTAAGGGTATAGACCAAAACCACCTTTTTGAAGATAACTAATTCAATATTCCAAATGCTAACTAAAATACTTTTAGGGTGGGAATAAATCACTGTCTTCTTACTTTTATGGACTGTCACCTTAGAAAAGTATTTTGTGAAGCTCTCTAGGGCATATCCAGAAGTTTCCAAAGAAGCCTTATTTGAACCTAATGAAACCAAACAATTCCAATAGCAAAGATAAGTAGAAATAGAGTGAGTTATATTTTGAGTTGTGTGTGCTTTGTACAGAAGTCATCAGCTTGGGGTTGAGGGGAGGGCTTAAATGTTTACAAGTCCACATTTGATGATTTTGCAATTTTCTTTTCCTACACACAAGCCAAAATTTCTTATAGATATTTTCAAGTCTAGGACCACTGAATAACTGTTTTGTTTAGTAACAGTGCTCACAAAATCTCCTGGAAGAAACAACCGAAGCATTTGTAGGTTGAAATAAGATGCAATAATCATGGAACATGAGCTGACAAGGATTACAAGGCCTGTTAATGTGCACACATTGTCCTATCCATGACTTTAATAATCTGGTTCATCTGCTATGAGTTCAAGTAATGAGTCATTTTATTTTTCATAAAAAAGACAGCTTTAACTATATTTTTCTTCACTTTTATTGTTATTATAAAAGTACTATTCATTATTTCCTGAAAACTATTTGATAAGAATTGTATGCAATTATTAGACCAGTATTGGGTCATACAGATTTTGAAGTTATGCCATAGCACATGGATATAAGAGCTAGGGAAGAAGGAAGCATATTGTAATGAGTAATACTTTCATATATATGTTCTCGCTAGCACTTTTTATAGATGGGGGTTTGGAACTGGGTGAAATTCAAATATTTCAGAATAATAAATAATCCCAGGTGCAGATCAGGTTCAATTTCTTTTTTAAAATGTTGAATCCAACATTTAAAATCACCAAAATATGTTAAAGTTGGAAACAGTTCAGAATAACTGGCTAAGGCAGATACTCCAAATAACTGGTGAAGCTCACTAACTTGCTACATGACCAGCATACATCACTTTACTTCTCTGTGCCTCAGTTTTCCCAAGCATTTAAAATAAAATAAAATAAAATAAAATAAAATAAAATAAAATAAAATAAAATAAAATAAAATAAAATAAAATAAAATAAAATAAAATAAAATGGTTGAAAATAGCTTTTTGGCATGAGGTTGGAAAGAAAGCATAACACAAACTCTAAAATGATTTCATTACTAAGGCAACTTGGCAAGCAACTAGGAAGGGTTGCTTTCTAATGATTGTGAAAAACATTGCACTTATGAATGTACTAAAGTGGACTGAACTTGGGAGACTTCGCTTGGGTAACAATAATGACTGCTCACAATATGTCAGGTGTATAATAGATGCTTTCTTTGTGGTGTCTTATTTAATCCACATCTCAATCCAATGATGGGGTTATTTTTTCCCATTTTTCAGAAAAGAAAGTTGAGTGTCAGAGTAATTTATCTAAGTTCCACACCTCATACATATTTCCTCCAAATTCCAGTCCCATCAGCCTGTCTCCTTGGCTCCTCTCTCAGCAATTGCTATATAAACGAGTTCTATGTTAATCATAGCACATCTCCTTAGTCTGAAACTACAGCCAATTAGCTTGCCTTGGTGAACTTGAAGATTTGTACTTTTACCTCATCTGTCTAAAAAGAAAATCATATGAATCATGAAACAAAATACTATTTCATATGAAATATACCTGTTCTTTCTGAAATGTAGAAAATGATAGAATGAAATCTTTATTTAAAACATTAATTTGTTCAACCAATATTAATTGACTACTTGCTACATGCTAGATACTGTGAAATGTGAAGGGAGAAACAGACCTGTCCACTAACTTCAAGTTATATACATAGTCCTTGGGGGGAGGGGAACCGTTAGGGTTCATAGACAATAAGAAGTTAAGAATTTCACAGTTTTCTTTGCTAAGTGTTGGGGTGGGTGGGGTTATACATTTAAGCTGATATGATGGTGGAGAAACAACCAGCCATGAGGAAGGAAGGTAGGAAAGAAGCAAGGACATTCTAAGCAAAGAAAACCAGCGGATGTCCTGATCTGATTTGTGTTTTAGAAAGTCGGCATCGGTGCCCGTGTGGAGAATGGATTTGGATACAGGTTTGAGTATTCTAGACTGAGATTTTCAAACTCAACCATCCAAGCAATCCTTAGGAACTATTGGGGGAAAAACGTTTAAAATTTATTTCCATGGGTGGATTTTCTTTTTATTTAAATCCTAAGAATTCTACTTGTACTAGATTTTTGTTTTATCTTTTTATGTTACAGACAAATTTGGACTGCTATGTTATTTATTATATTTGGCCTGTGCTATTAGCTATTATTAACCTCTTTATTGTTTCCCTTTTACTACAAATCATCCATCTGTTTCAATGACATTTTCTTCTAAGATAAGGTATTACACTCAAAGTCATTCTGTATTTTTTCAAATGTATGGATACCATGTTCACAGAACATCTGTTAGCTTATTGTTTCTTTCACATTTTATTCAGGAGTTTAGTGTCATATCATTTATAAAATGTGTGTAAATAGATTGTTTGAGGTTTCATTACAATTCCAATTGAATGAAAAAATGTTTTGAAAGTGGTCTTTCATTTAAGACATACAAATGCATTGCAGTCATTTAAATCAGCCTCTAGAATGTGACAGAAGGCTCTGGAGGAAAATCAGGCAAGATGAAAACATGGGCTTTATATCTACTTGTCTTCATATTTTGTATCATTTAAAGTAGAAGAAGGAACAATCATGTCATAGATTTTTTTGTGTGCTTTCTTCTCGGTTTCTATTCCGCTTCTAATATTTGCCATTAAAAAAAAAAAAAGAAAGATCACATTGGGTGCAGTGTCAGCGGGAGGCAGGGCCCCACTTCTGTGATGTTAGGTGAAGGGGGATTCCTCTCCATTCTCAACACCTTCCAGCCAGAAATAGGCACAGAGGGTTTTGAATGAAGGTGGGTGTGCCATGGTATGAGTGTCTAGTTTTTGCATGCGATATAGTTTTCGTGGTCTTGGCCAGAAAGTCCTAACTTCTAGCATCCCTTTGGGTCTCACATATTTCCCAGAACAACCTCCCTACAGTGTGCAGACTATATTCTTTCAGTAATTTCCCTGTCACACCTGACAGCCAGTTGGCTCTGCTGCTTGCACCAGGCCCTCTGACCACTGGCCCTGTGGGGAGGCAGCCCATGTGGCATTGTGAAGATGTGACAGACCTGCTTTGTGTAGGTCGTGCACCTCATTCTTGACAGAACAAAGAATAAAATCCACCCTCCTCTAACTCTTGAAAATGATGACTGGCCAACATAAATATATAAGTAACTGTTACAAATTTAATTGTAAAATGTTAAAACATTGAGACAGTTTTGAAACCACTGCTGAAATAAAGCTCTGTGATTCATTTTCAGAAGGAAAGGTGGTCCCTGTCACGAAACATATATTTTATGCCATTTCTGAAGGAACTGTTTTATAGGAGGGGAGCGTTAAGACCATCTCCTGATAGGTGACTTCAATTCTCAGTGTCCTCTCTGCAAAAGTCACCTGTATTACCTTGTAAACAACCTTTGATTTCATTCTTTATTTTATATACAAACAGAGTTTCATATACTAAGTATTATTTACTTTTTTCTTTAACAAGCATAAATTATCTCACTGCACATACATTTAATATGTCAAGGAAAAATATTTTGTAATTTTCAACCCAAAATATCAATTCAGAAAATCTTACGTTCTTGAGATTCTTTTATAAAAATTCTGACTGGAAGAGTCCTCAAACATGTTAAAGTGTTTAAGAGTAATAATGGTTTATAAGGAAATATCAGATTATTGTAAAAAGCAGATGATTAGAAATTGTTAAGTTAGTTTAAGCTTCCAAATCATATGTACTTGCAATTCTTTCAAAGAGTCTCTCTAAAATGGCACTACTCCATTGGCTATTTACTCTTAGAGAATGCAAAGCCAACCTTACTTTTTAAACAACAGCAAAATAAACTTATCAAACTATTGTGGTTTCTGGAAAAGGGCTGTTGGTTTTTGTTTTGTTTGTATGTTTGTTTTTTCCTTCTATGTATTATGGGACACTGAAATACAATTTGGAAGCAAATGACAGCTCAGGACTCAATATTCTAACTCTCCAAGAAGCTGGGAGCACAGATTTTGAAGTTCAAGCTGAAGCATTTACTTTCTGATTTCGTAGGGAGCTCTGCATTTGTCCTATCTTCTGTGATGAAAACAGGCACTGACTTATACAAAGGAAGGTGCTACTATCTGACCATTCTCTTACACCTTCTGTTCTATGTTCACAAGAATTCCTGCATGTTTTTCTTTTGTTTTGCTCTCCTCCTGGGGAAGATTCAGCATATTGTATGCTACTGTGATTTACAGGTTGGCAGATAAAAATTCAACAATTTTCAAACCAGGAAAGTACTGAGAAGGACTGGAGAGCCAGTGACTGCTGTTATTCAGTAAGGGCTTGAGTTTTTCGTTTCCACACTAGATGACTCTATTAGTGTTAATTATTGTCAGTGCATGTTATCTATGTGAAGACAAAGACTAAATCTTCCTCCACATGGAAAACTGTTTTGACTACAGGATCTGATTAGATATTTGAGTTATTCAGACAAATGGGCAGTTCATTGTAGTAAGTGGTTTGATTGATCTCATTCTAAACTGATTTATTAAATTCCTTTTAAATAATTAAATTGTTCATGCTGATATATTATAACTTATTTAAACAGAAAAACTCATGGCCTGCAGGCATTGTGCTAGGCATTAACCAATATGATCACTTTATATTTTAGTATTTTTGTCACTTGCTCTATTATCTTCAGACCCAAACTGAGATAATACTGTAGTATTATTCATTTGATATTAAAACTGCATTAACTAAAATTATGCTGGAATTATAGGAGTTGCTATAAATCCAAATAAGACTAATCATTTTTGAGAGGAATGAATTTTCTAATTTTAAAAAGAGAAGTGAGTGACTTTTAGGCCAATTTAGAGAAAATCTGGTCAAATATCTCAGTAACAATCATACAGAGAATGTTGTCTTTCAAAATTATATTTCCATCAAAGGCATTACACATATGTAGAGAGCAAGGTGAGTGCTGGCCATGTCAGGGGTACACACTTTATAAATAAATGATTGGCTAACCTCTATTCTGTATTGAATGCAAACTGTAAACGAAAAAATTAAAAAAATAATTAGCCAAAATGTAGTTAGCTCATAATAAATTTTTAAATGGTTTTTTCATTAATATCAGCCAGAGAACATTCTAAAATGAGGTGTCTTTAGTAAGTATAAAATAAGAATAAATTATAAGAATATATTATTTACTTAACAATTATCCTCAAATAATCTTTGCTCTTCAATTTTGGATTGAGGGTCAAATGCCATCTTGTGAATTCTTTCTTAATCCTTGTGGTAAGAATGAATTACTCTCAATTGCCTTTTCACAGCATTTTTATAACCTTATTACAGTGCTTAACACATTGAATCTTCATTATTTTTTAACCTGTCTTCCACGCTAGACTCCCAGTTCTGAGATAATGTTTTATTCACAGCTGTGCTCCCACAGAGCCAGTCACAGAGGGGGCAATCAATAAATGTTGCTGAATGAAATGAGTATAACATTTTCCTAAGCAAATATTTTATTAACTTACTGTTTCCCTATTTTATTTTTGTTCTTATTATTTTCAAATGGCTATCTTCTCCTATCTTCCCTTTGCATTTACCAACTTTGCAAATGTTGCTGCCTTTGCCTGCTCACTGTCACTCAGAAACTTCCCCTACTTTCTGGAGTTCCCCGACTCCTGTTTTAAATGCCCCACTTTAGCTCTTGTTTGAGACTGGAAATCCCATCATGAAGTTGCACCACTTGCTTTGCAATAAAAAAAACACCTCCATTATCAAAGCACGATTCTGCAATAATGATTATTGAACACACTATATTCCCACTTTATTATTTTAAGACTGCTGGCAACATTCTACACTAATCACAAGACATGGTCTTGTGAAAGAATTAAGAATTAATGTTTTAAACAAAAGAATATTTTAGAAAATTGCTACCTTGCTTAGTAACAAGGGGAAAGCACAGAAAGAAACCCAAAGATCAGAGATTTTACCACTTATATTAGTCCAGGAGCTAATTGTTTACAAACTTTGCGAACACATTTGCTTTAAGGTTCCCCGACTCCATATACACAGCAACCCCTGAGTCAGGTCCTGAGGCCTGTGAGGGTAACATTTGCAGTTCAGTGTTAGGTCCTTGACTCCTTGTTTGGGTCAAAACAGGAGTGTCTATAAATGATGGAAATGTGGCTGAAATTTAGATGTTTTAGGAACTCCATAGGTTTAAGAGAGTAAGGAAGTATACATACAAGTTACATCATAAATAGAAATTTATCAGACTACCTTAATTAGAAAATGATAAGTATTTTCAGTCAAGTTTTTAAATATATATATATATATAAATAAATATTATATATATATATTATATATAATTAAATATATATATAAATATTATATATATAATATATATATTTAAATATATATAAATAAATATTATATATATTATATATATAATTAAATATATATAAATATTATATATAATATATATATTAATATATATTATATATAATATTATATATAATATATATTATTATATTATATATAATATATATATAATAATATATATATTATTGATTTCAGAGAGGAAGAAAGAGGGAGAGAGTGATAGAAAGATCAATAATGAGAGATAATTGTTGATTGGCTGCCTCTAGCAGGCCCCCGACTGGGGATTGAGACCACCACCTAAATATATGGCCTGATCAAGAATTGAATGTGATTTTCTGGTTCATAGGTTAACACTCAACCACAAAGCCTGGCTGTGTGGTCCAGTATTTTTAAAATTTTACTTTTTTCTTCTCTCCTTCCCCTTTCTTCCTTCTCAGATAAGAGTGTGGAGTTAGGATCTATTTGACTTTAGATCTTAGCTAGGTTCTGATGACTGTTCTTGGTGTGTACTCTCTATCCTATCTAATAAAAGAGCAATATGCAAATTGACCATACCTCCAATTAAGCCATGATCACAGCCACACCCATCAGCCAATCAGGAGCAAGTTATGAAAATAAACCCCAACCAAGATGGCTGCAGCCACTGATAGCAGGAAGGAGGCTTGGGTTTCCCTGGAAATGGAGGAAGCCAAGCTTTCTGCCTGCCTTTGCTGGCCTAGGCCTCCACTCAATGCTACAAAGTTGAAATTATAAAAGATATATTCCAACAGAAATGGTGGCAGCCACAGAGCTGAAGAGAGGGGGAGGCTAGGTGATGGAGGAAGCCAAGCTTTCTGCCTGCCCTGGCCAGCGTAGGCCTCTGCTTAAGGCTACAAAGTTTCATTTATAGAAAGTAAATATCCTAAGAGAAATGGCTGTGTCCATGGAGCAAGCAGCTTGGCTTCGCTCCAGGCTACAAAGTTTCAATTGTAGAATGAAAATTAATCCCAGATCCCAGGGCCTCCTCTGGGTCCCTGGGGGACGTGGCTGGCCTGCAAACCACCATAAGCCCCTCACCCAGGCCGCCCCATGCCTGATCCAGGACACTCTTCAGGGCAAACCAGCTGGCCCACACCCATGCAACAGGCCTCTATCCTATCTAATAAAAGAGTAATACATAGATTGACCATCACTCCAACACACAAAAGGGTTGCCCCCATGTGGTCAAAGATCCTGCCCCCATGTGGACACAAGATGGCCAGCAGGGAGGGCCATTGGGAGGTTCCAGGCCTGCAAGGGAGGACAGTTGGGGGCAATCAAGCCTCCGGGGGGAGGCAGTTAGGGGTGACCAGGCCTGCAGAGGAGGGAAGTTCGGGGAAAACAGGCTGGCAGGGGAGCAGTTAGACATCAATGAGGCTGGCAGGGTAGTGGTTAGGGAGTTATCAGGCTGGCAGGCAGAAGTGGTTAGGGGCAATCAGGGAGACAGGCAAGTGAGCAGTTTGGAGCCAGCAGTCCTGGATTGTGAGAAGAATGTCTGACTGCCCGTTTAGGCCCGATCCTTCTGGAATTGGGCCTTAAACGAGCAGTCAGACATTCCTCAAAGGGTCCCAGATTGGAGAGGATGCAAGCTGGGCTGAGGGACATCCCCTGCCACCCCATGCATGAATTTTGTGCACCGGGCCTCTAGTTGACTATAATTATGTAAGGAATAAAAGAGTATAAGATAGAATTTGGGCACTGTATTAGAGTTCAACAGAGAAATAGCATGAATAGAAGTTCTATCTATCTATCTATCTATCTATCTATCATCTATCTATCTATCTATCTATCATCTATCTATCATCATCTATCTCTAGAAAGTGGTTTATTATAAGGTGTTGGCTCATGTGCTTCTAGGAGCCAAGAAATCCCATAATCTGTCTGTTGTGAGACTCACGAAGGGCCTGAGGGCTGGAGAGCTGATGGTGTAGAATCCAGTCCCAGCCTGAAGGCCTGAGAACCAGGAGCACATAGGGCAGGAGATTTGTGTCCCCGTTTTCAGTCAGGCAGAGAGAGGGAATTCAGCTTTCTTTAGCCTTTTTGTTCATTTTAGGTCCTCAATGGATTAGATGAGGCCCACCCACATTGAAGGGCCATCTGCTTTACTCAGTTCACTGATTCATATGTAAATCTCTTCTAAAAACACCTTCAGACACAACCAGAAATAATACTGAACTAGATTATTTGGGCATCCCTGGGCCCAGTCCAGTTGACACATAAAAATAACTGTCATAGGCACCAAACCCACAACAATCCTTATTTCAGTACTTTGCTAAGACCTGCTCTAAACTTCAATATGGACCAGAAATGGTCTGTGGGTTAGTGTTTGGACATCACTAAGTGAACTCAGCTAATCTTTAGGCTTTTATTAGATCTATAAATTGGAAACTCTTTTAGCCCAGAACTCTTAAATTTCTTAAATTCTTATATTCAGCAAGCTACCTACCAATAGGATGTTCTCTACATAGCTCAGCTTGACATCTTCTCCACCAGAGCTATTACTTTCTTTATATTTTCCATAGCAATAGGCCATGGGACATGCCTTTTGTCACATGTTACACATGAGAGGCAGCTTGGATTGGTGGTTAGAAATATGGATTCATGAGCCAGATTGCCTGGGTGGGAGTTCCAGTGCTCCCACATAATAGCTCTGTGACCTTGGAAAAGCTACTTGGCCTCTCAGTCACAAGATAGGGATAAATAATAGGAGGGTTGTTATAAAAAATCAGTGAATTAATAAGTGCCTAGAAGAGAGCCTAGCATGTAGTAAGTTCTATATGGGTATCTGCTAAATACAAATAATGAAAACAAAAGAAACAAACAAAATCCTACTAATTTTAGAACCCTGAAAGTGATTGTTTGTATGTTTTTCAGCTTCAACCTTTACTCATCCATTACATCACCCACCTATTGATAAGTATCAATTTTGTCTTCTTTTTCTTAAGTAATTCTCTGGACTATAAACTCCATAGACAATGATAATTGTTTGCTTGTAATGTTATTTCTAGTTCTTTGAATACTCACTATGTATACCACAATACCAGGCATACATAGTGAGTATTCAATATAATTTTTGTTGAATAGTGTAATGAATTATATACATCTCCATGTCTTTCATGTCTTGATAGCTTATTTTGTTTTTATCATTTCATTTTAAATGGAATATAATTCATCCAGTTACCTATTGCAGGACACACCTTGGTTATTTTCAAGTTTTGGCAATTATGAGGAAAGCTGCTATAAACGTCTGTGCACAGGCTTTGTATGCACACACGTTTTTAACTCCTTTGGAAAAATACCAGGGGCTATTTTAACTGGATCATAATTTTGTAAGAAAGTGACAAACTTTCTTGAGTAGCTATGCACCTTTTGGCACTCTTACCAACATTGAATGACAGCTCCTCTGGCTCCACGCATTTGCCAGCATTTGGTGTTGTCATTGTTCCATATTTTGGCCATTCTAATTAGTGTGTCATGGTATCTCGCTGTTGATGAGATACCTGGCTCCATCTAATGCAGAACATCTCACATACTTACTTGCCATCTGTTTGTCTTCTTCAATGAGGTATCTGTTAGGGTTTTTTGCCCATTTTTTAATTGGGTCACTTCCTTTCTTATTTTTAAGAGTTCTTTGCGTATTTTTGATAACAGTACTTTAGCGGTTGTATTTTCTCCCACTCTGAGGCTTGTCTTATCATTCTCTTGGCAGTGTCTTTCATTGAACAGACATGTTTAATTTTATCGATGTCTAGCTTATCAATTATTTCTTTCCTGGATCCTGTCTTTGGAATTGAATCTAAAAAGGCACAAGCACAGCCAAGATTATCTAGGTTTTCTCCTATGTTATCTTCAAGAACTTTTATAGTTTTATGTTTACATTTAGGTTTGTGATCTATTTTGAATTAATTTTGTGAAAGATGTAAATTCTGTGCATAGATTTATATTTTTGCCTGTGGATATCCAGATGTTTCAGCATCATTTGTTGAAAAGATTATCTTTTCTCCATTTTTATGGCCTTTGCTTCTTCTTTAATTCCTTATTGTTTAAAGTATTACATATGTCTCTTTTGTCCTTCGTTGACCTCTCCACAGCCACTCCCATGCCCCAGCACATGTCCTCAACTCCCCCCCTCCCCAGTGTCTGTTCCATTGGTTATGCTTAAATGCATGAATACAAGTCCTTTGGTTGATCTCTTAACCTGCCCTCCCCTCCCTTCCCTGTGAGGTTTGACGGTCTGTCTCTGAGTCTATGTTTGTTCATCAGTTTATGCTATTCATTATATTCCACAAATGGGTGAGATCATGTGATAGTTATCTTTCTCTGACTGGTCTATTTCCCTTAGCATAATGCTCTCCCTGTCCATCCATGCTGTTTGCTTCTTTATTCAGGATCAGTAGACTCTATTCTGGTCCATTTACCTATTTGTGTATTATTTTGCCAATGCCATGTCTTGATTAGTGAAGCTTTATAGCAAATCTTGAGTTAGATAATATTGACCTGGCAACTTTGTTCTTTTTCTTCAGTATTGTGTTGGACACTTTGAAACTTTTGCTTCTCCATATAAACTTTAGAGTCAGTTTGTTGATAGCTTTAAAATAACTTACTGAAATTTTGATTTGAATTGTCTTGAATCCATAGATAACTTGGAAAGGACTGACATCTTGACAATATACAGTTTGCCTTTCTGTGGACATGAAATATCTCTCACATATTTGGTTCTTGGATTTTGTTCATTGTAGTTTTTGTAGTTTTTCTCATACATATTTTATTCAATTTATACCTAAGTATTCCAATTTTTGATGTTTATATAAATGATACTGTGTTTTCATTTAAATTATATTTGGTCAATTCCACTATTATAATAAATTTATTGAGTTTGTATATTAACATTGTACCTGCAATCTTGCTATAATTACTTATTAGTTTCAGGAATTGTCTTGTCAATTCTTTCAGATTTTCTACATGGACAATCCTCACCTGTGAGCAAACACAGTTCTATTTCTTCCTTTTCAATTTGTATACCTTTTGTTTATTTTTCTTTCCTTCTCCTTCTCCTTCTCCTTCTCCTTCTCCTTCTCCTTCTCCTTCTCCTTTGTTATTGGTATCTTGTTGTATTACCTAGAACTTCCAGTATGATGCTGAGAAGTAGGGGAAGGAAACATCCTCACTTTCTACTTGATCTTAATGGGAAAGCTTTGTGTTTTTCTATTTAGTTAGCTATAGGTTTTTGTAAATATTCCTTATTAAGCTGGGAAAGTTTTCCATTGATTTGTTTTTATTATTGAGGAAGCTTGCATCTCTGGAATAAATGGCAGTTGGTTATGGTGTATAATTTAAAAGAATATTTTTTTCATTCTACTTGTTAATATTTGTTAAGGATTTGCATCTATATTCATGAGGGATATTGATCCTAGTATTTTTTTCTTTTTGTCTGGTTTTGTTATCATTGTAAAATAAGTTTCATAAAATGAATTAGGAAATGTTTCCTTGTCTTCTGTTTGTTTGTTTTTTTGTTGTTTGTTTGTTTTTAAAGATATTGTGTAGAATTGGTGTTACTTCTTTGAATGTTTGGTAGAATTTCTCAGTTTAACTTTCTGGGCATAGAGATTTTTTTACGAGGGATTTCAAAACTATGAATTCAATTTACTTAATAGTTATATAGATATTCATATGATCTACTTCATCTTGGATGAGCTATGGTGGGTTTTTTTTTAAAGAATTAATCAATTTTGTCTAAGTTTTCAAATGTATGTGGACAGAGTTATTTAGAATATTCCCTTATTATTTTGTTCATATATGGGGTATATAACATTCCAGATGTTGGTAATTTCAGTCCTCTGTCTTACTTTATCTCTTTTGGGAGTCTTACTAAAATTTGTCAATTTTATTGTGTGTTTTTTTAAAAAAAAAACACACAAAAAAACCCTCCTCTTTATTTCATTCACTTTTCTCTATTGTTTTTCTGTTTGCACAGGATGCTTTTAAAATTATTTTTTGCTATTTCACAATAATTCATAAATACAAATAAGAATAATGTAACAAATAACTGTAAGTCCATCAGCTAGATTTAACTAGAGTTAATGTTTTACCAGATTTGCTGATCTTTAACTTTTAATCAAATGCTCAAATAAAGTTCCCTTCCACTAATCAAATTCACTCCTTTATTCAAAAATAATTTCCTTAAAATGTGTATCCTTCCTATCCGTGTTTTCAAATTTTACAATTTGTATAATGTTAATTTGTATAATGTTTACAAATAATATGTTGTGTTATTGTTTGTAAACACATTAATATTTTTTGTTATGGTTATTTTAATGCCTTTTAAAAGTTTTATTTTTTTCCATTTAGGTTTGAAATCTTTATATCAAAAGACTTCATATTTTTTTTGAGGGAAGCACAGATAAAATAAAACATTGTATACTGTAAGAATAACCCTACCAAAGTAATATAAAATAGCAACTGACATTTGGTCTGCACTTTGGAGACACAGAAAGGTGGGATGGAGACCAAAGTGAATGTGAGAGCAGCTTCTCTCTAAAAGGGAGCCTGCTGTTACCTACTGCATGGGAGGAATGAAAATATATATATTTTTTGTCAAAGTATTTGAAATCTCTTCCTGAAGAAGCTTGAAATTTTGAAAAATTTTACTTTAAAATCATGTGTCTAGCCTGCTGGCATGGCTCAGTGGTTGAACATTGACCTATGAATCAGGAGGTCACAGTTTGATTCCCTCCCTGTCAGGGCACATGCCTGGGTTGCAGGCTTGATCTCCAGTGTGGGGTATGCAGGAGGCAGCCAATCAATGATTCTCTTTTACCACTGATGTTTCTATCTCTCTCCCTCTCCCTTCCTCTCTGAAATCAATACAAATATATTAAAAATAAAAATAAAATCATGTTTCTGAGATGCAGTCATGCCCAGGCATTTATTTCCGGTTCATTAACTGCACTGCCAGATAGTATTCTTTTATATATAAACATACACCAATTTGCTTATTTATTTCCTTGTTGGTAGATGTTGAAGTTGTTTCTAACTTTTAAATAGTGCCAATAATACCTTAATGATTATCCTTACATAACTGTCCTCATGTGTATGAAGGAGAATTTCTACATACACATGAACTACATATTGAACTACAATAGTTCAAAAGTAGAACTATTGGATTGTAATGTATATACACTTTCACATTATTCAATATTTTTAAATTGCTCTCCAAATTGGCTTAAACTAATTTATATTTCCAATAACAGTATATGAGAGTTCACTCTTTTCCTTCATCTTTGACAAAACTTAAGTGTTATAAAACTTTTTAAATGTTGCCAATCTCATGGTTATAAAATGGTGTCCCACTGTACTAATGTACATTTTGCTGATTATTAGTGAAGCTGGGCATCTTTTTATATATTTAAAACCATTAAGTTATTCCCTATCTACTTACTGATGTGGAAAGAGTTTTATGGATTTCAGATGCTCATACTCAACACAAAAATGTATACATTTTTGGAACACTCTATATATTCATTACAATAACTTCTCCCCTACTGTGGTTTGACTTTTAATATACCCCCATGATATGGCTTTTTAAATTAAAATTTGAATATAGATAAATGCATTAATATTTTCTGTTATGGTTATTTTAATGCCTTTTACAAGTTTTATTTTTTCTATTTAGGTTTGTAATATGTTGGCAACTAATTTTTATGCTATGAGGTAGATATATTTTTATTTTTTCTTTCTATATGACAGTCAATTATTAACTCAGTCATGTGTCAAGTTTCTGTATATGTATGGCCCTTTCTGGGGTTTCTAATTGCTAATTAGATTAATTGGCTATCCTTGCCCCAATAAATACAATTTGCTGTTTTATTATATTTTCATTATAGATCTTGATATGTGGCAAAACAAGTTATCTCTTTTCATTTTCTACAAAATTGTCTGGCCAATTCTTGAAACTTTATTCTTTCATATGAGTTTTAGACTCAGTTTGCCTGGTTGCACATAGAATCCCATGGGATTTTCATTCAATTTCCATATGAGTGAGTGGAGAATTAACTTAATTACCATATTGAGTCATCTCATTAGTGAGCTCACTGCATCTTGACAATTTCTTAGGTCTTTTTTATGGCCTTCAATAATGGTTGCAATTTTCTCAATAAAAGTCTCATCTTTTGCTAGTGGTTACTATTATTGTTAATATTAATTGTTGCTACTATTATATTTTCTCATTGTTTTCACTATTATGTTTTCTAATTAGTTTTCACTGGTGCACTGGGAAGGTATTAATTTTTACATCCAACAAAGTTTCAGTCTTCTCTTATTAACAAAATTTTGTTTATGAATGTCTTTTGATTTTTCTCTACATTTAATTACATTGCCTGAACACAAAAGTTTTACCTCTTTTATTCTTTTTATGCATTTTTCTTTATCTTATTGCAAGAACCTGCAGTGTAATGTTGCTGTACTAGACACAATAGCCATAATTATTGTCCTCCTGATTTTGATAGGATAGCTCCTAAAATTTTACTCTTTACTATGGATTTTAGCATAAGTTTTGCTAAATATACTTTACAAGGCTAGGACATTTCCTTCTATTTCTTATTTAATAAATTTTTATTTTAAAAATTATGATTATATGTCTATTAGATCAAATGCCTTCTTCTGCTTCTTATGAAATGATAACATAATTTTTCTTCTCAATCTGTTAATGTAGTTAAATTACACTGATAAATCTTGTGGTAGTTAAGCATTCTTTCATGCCAGCACTGTGTTTTGTTTTAAATACAAAGTTGGAAATTAGAGTGCTTTTAACTCAAGCTTATGAGCATTTGATGCATTCTACAAGAGACATAATCATTTTTTCAGACTCAGAACTTCACTTTCTGATTGTTATAATTAGGTAAGATTATGAATCTTTCGTTGTTACACATCAGTGATTTGAACAAAAGTGGTTTTATGTAAATCAATATAATTTGATGAAAAACATACTTTAATTTTAGTTTAGGTTAAATTTTCCCCTATTGCTAATATTTGGTTTAAAATTACTCAATTTGGCTCTCTTTATATGAGAGATTATATTAAATATACGCACAAATAAGATATTTAAATGTAATGGTCATTATACGATGTATCTTATCTCTTAAATAACATTTAAATAATCAGAATCTTTAGTTCAAGATTCAAATTACCATTTTCTTTCCACATAATAATGGATTATCTTGATCCTAGGAGGGGTAGGATATCAGTAATGTCCCTCTTGTCTCATATTTTTTTCAATAACATGTCAGAGGGGTTGGCTTGACTGCTTAAAAACTGAAAACATAAACATTGCTTCCAGCGGTTCTGAAGTTATATCAATTGCAGTGCAAACATCTGTTATTAAAATTATAAATAATATAATTTTATTATTCCTTTCAAGGTGCATGAATTTGTGCACTGGGCCCTCAGTATTCTAAAAAAATTCATACAAGGAGGGGTTCTTCAGGAATTTTACAGGGTTTCTACATTCTTTCCATTAAGTGTAATAAAAACATAACATGATCTATAAAAAGATTAAAACAAAGACTTAATATTAAGAAGTGAATAACTGTCATGTAAAATTCCTCAGTGTAAAATAGAAGGCAGCCCACTTATCCTTATTTTATACCAGAAATTATTTAATTTATTTTAAAGCAATTATTATCACCACCAGTGTGACTCACCTGACCATGATTATAATGGACAGGAAACAAGATGCCCATAATAATTGCTGATTTAACCTTCCATCCTACTAAGTTATAGAGTAATGACTACAGAATTTGGATCAAGAAAGGGAAATCATAGACATATTAAATAAAAATAATAAATATTTTTTAGTCTGCAAATCAAGTTATCATGAGATAAATTACCTATATTCTTTTTTAAAAAAACATTTTAATTTATTTCAGAGAGGAAGGGAGAAGGAGAGAGAGATAGAAACATCAATGATGAGAGAGGATCATTGAGTACCCACCTCCTGCACACCCCATACTGGGAATGGAACCTGCAACCCTGATATATGACCTGACTGGAAATTGAACCTCCTGGCTCATAGGTCAACACTCCACCACTGAGTCATGCTGGCTGGGCCATATTCTGGTTTTTAGTGGGCTTTGGTCTAAGGGTAGTGAATTTTAGTTGATAAAACACTACTTATCCCTGTATATAAAACACTAATATGCAAATAGGCCAATTGGCAGAACAACGGAACAACTGGTCACTATGATGTGTGCTGACCACCATGGGCACATGTGGGACATGACAAGGCATTGGCTGTGGTGGGATGGTGGAGCAGGTGAGTGGGGGCACCAGACCAAGGTGGGTGCCAATTGCTGTCATCAGGGAGAGCCTCAGGTGGTTATTGAAAATTCTTTGCTCCTGTATGCCATGGTCCCAACAGGCACTTGCACCTGCTGCTGGCACCAGCCATGCTCACACCCACTGCCCGTGCTGGAGCTGCCACTTGTACGCTCTGATGGTGCCAGCCCTGCTTACACCTGGCTGCTGGTGCCAGCCCCAATCACTCTGCACTACTAGCAGGTGCAAGTGGGGCCAGCACCATCAGGCAGCGGGAATGGGGCTGCCAGCAGACAGGGGACCGCAGCTGGGGTGGGAAAGGCCAGGTGGGAAGGGGACCCACCCCTGTGCCTACCACAGCCTCGTGGCCCACAGTTCCTTTCAAGGTGCATGAATTTGTGCACTGGGCCCTCAGTATTCTATAAATGTCTCTTTCTCTAATTTTTACTGGGTATTTATTAATTTTAATTAATATTATAAATGATTATCACTCAACACCAAAACAATTTTTAAGAAATCTTAAGAATGAATGAAGCACATTCTATGCATTTTAATCTAAAGTACAAAATGTTTTATGTACTTAAACCATAGGTAGGTACATATGAAACACATTGATATTCCCCTCTTAAGTAAGTTAAGAATGTTGAACTTGCTGCCTTGAATACCTGTCCATGCTTATATTGCTTAAGCTTTAGATAAGAGTAAATCTATCTTTAACATTTGAAAAGAGAAAAGCATTATCAACATGATGAAGTCTAAACCAGGATTGTCCCATAGCATTTTCTGCAATGAGGGAAATGTCCTGCACTTGCATTGTCCAATACAAAAGCCACCAACAACATGAAGATACTGAGCGCTAGAAATGTGTTCAGTAAAGGAATGAATTTTACATTTTATTTAATTTCAGTTAATTCAATCTTATACACAAATATCACATGTGGCTAGTGATTACCATATTGGACAGTGCAAGACAATACTCTTAGGTTTTTCAAACTTGTCATTGACGCCATAGTGTGTTATTTCAATTTAAACATAACTCTTGCTTCTATAAAATGGATATACCAAACTTAAAGGTTTTTTAAAAAATTTTTTAAAAAAATATTTTAATCTTTATTGTTCAGTTTATTAATTACATTGTTGCATTTTATTCCCCCTGTAGCTCCCCTCCACCCGGCACCCATCCCACCCACCACCCTCACCCTGCTCCATTATCCTCTCCCATAGGTGTATGATTTTTGTCCAGTCTCTTGCTGCACTTCCCACACCCCCTTTCTCCCCAAGAATTGTCAGTCCATTCCCTCTCTATGCCCATGATTCTGTTATATTCACCATTTTACCCTGTTCATCAGATTTTTAATTCACTTGATTTTTAGATTCATTTGTTGATACATGTGTATTTGTTGTTCATAATTTTTATTTTTTACCTTTTTCTTCTTCCTCTTCTTAAAAAATATCTTTCAGCATTTCATATAATATTGATTTGGCAATGATGAATTCCTTTAGCTTTTTCTTATCTGCGAAACAATTTATCTGATCTTCAATTTTGAATGATAGCTTTGCTGGGTAGAATAATTTTGGTTGTAGATTCTTGCTATTCATCACTTTGAATATTTCTTGACACTCCCGTCTGGCCTGCATAGTTTCTGTTGAGAAATCCACTGACAATCATATGGGTGCTCCCTTATAGGTAACTAACTGTTTTTCTCTTGCTGCTTTTAATATTCTCTCTCTGTCTTTTTGCTCTTGGCGTTTTAATTATGAGGTGTCCTGCTGTGGTCCTCTTTGGATTCCAATAGTTTGGGGTTCTGTGTGCTTCTTGGACTTTTAAGTCAATTTCTTTCACCAGGTGGGGGAAGTTTTAGGTCACTATTTCTTCAAATAGGTTTTCATTATCTTGCTCTCTCTCTTTTTCTGGCAGCCCTATAATTCAGATGTTTGTATGCTTGAAGTTGTCCCAGAGGCCCCTTACACGATCTTCAATTTTTTGGATTCTTTTGGCTTTTTGTTTTTCCAGCTGAGTGGATTTTGCTTCTTTGTATTTCAAATCTTTGACTTGGTTCTTGTGGTGCTCTAGAGTACTTTTAGGTCTTTGTATAATATTTTTTATTTCAGTCAGTGTGTGCTTAATTTCTAGTTGGTCCTTTTTCATATCCTTGAGGGTCTCCTTCATATCCTCGTAAGTCTCATTCATTTCCTTGTAGGTCTCATTCATTTCCTCATAGGTCTTGTTCATTTCCTTGTAGGTCTCATTAAGTTCATCTGTCTTTTCTAGGAGCCAATTGTTTTCAAGTCTCACCCTTATAACCATGGTTTTGAACTCTATATCCTGTTGTTGTTTTTTTTTCCCTCCATTTCTTTCACATCTGATTTCTTTCCATGTCTCTGCATGGTGGCTGCTTTCCTGAGTTGGTCGATTAGCTTTGTGTGGTAGATGTCCTCTAAGTAACAGAGGCTCAGCCTCCCCACTTACCTGAGGTGGATACTCTTGCTGCAGCCCTTTATGGGTTGCACAGTCTTATTGAAGTTAAGTCTAGATTATTGTTGTTAGCATAGGAGGGCTTGACCTTCAGGCCAATTGGCTGTGAGGGTCAGCTGTGCTCAGGTTGGATGGGCGGAGTCTCTGGGCTGAGCAGGGATGTCAGCTCTACCCTATGTGGCACCTGGGTCTCTGTGCCTGGTGGTAATGGCTGCACGCTCCTATGAGAGAAAGCTGCTGCTGAGCTCTACCAGCTGCGGGATAATTCAGCCTCTCCCCAAATGAGTCTGCACACCCTAAGTTTCACCCAGGGTTGTAAAACAATGCAGTCTGGTGGTTTCCCGAACGAGAGAGCAAGTCACTAGTCCTCTCTGTGCGGTTGTGCAACTTTGCTGTTCTACACAAGCTCACCCTCTCTACAAGCTCGCAGACCTTTGCTGCACCTGAGTTTCAGCGTGCTTCCCTACTGTCCAGTTTCACCCCGTAGGAGTGTGGGTTCCCCAGATTTTGCCTGGAACTGGCAAACATGCAGTGGGACGGCTTTGACTCCCTCCCTGTTCAACAAAGCCAGCCAGGTTTGCAGCTGCCTGCCCTTTCTGCTCACGCTCGTGCACACGGCTCTAAACCTCTGAACCCATGCGTATATTCAACTCTACCCTCCGCCACTCCTCTGAGTCACAGTGACCTATCTTTACTTTTATTTGTGGAATTTTCACTAGGCCAGCATTCTGGTGATTCTGGATGATGTTTGTTCTGTCGTTAAGTTGTAGTTTTGAGATTGCTGTGTGGGCCAGCAAGATAGGTGTTTACCTATGTGGCCATCTTGGTTCCTCCCAAAACCAAACTTGAAGTTTTAATATTATCTATTATTAAAGGCTATCAGGTAAAATTTTTATATATATGCATCAACTTAACCTTCTATATAGTATGTGGTCCCAAACTAGAAAGATTCTGAGCAGAGCAAATGGTGAAGATTTTTATTCCATGTAGAGAGAACTAGTGTGTTTGATGGATATGTTTCTACCAGTTTCCATGCCAACAGAATTTTTATTATTGTGATATTTGATGGTAATTAATATAATGAAACAAATATAGGACACACATTCTAAAAGCATTTTTATTTTCTGATACTGTGAAAAATCCCTAATTAGGATTGCTTATTGGATACCTTCTTTAACTAACATTTTTCACCTGGCCTAGATATTATAGAACTCAGAGAACCAGGAAAATAACTTAATATTTACAACTTATTAAGTCCTTTTTTAAGAAAGATTTTTAATTGATTTTAGAGAGGGAGGAAGGGAAAGAGAGAAAAACAATGATGTGAGAGAAATATATCTATTGGCTGCCTCCCATAAGTTCCCTGACTAAGGATCGAACCTGTAACCTAGGTATGTGCCCTGAGCAGAAAATCGAACCTTTAACCTTCTGGTGCCTTCTGGTTCCTTCTGGTGCATGAGACGACACTGAATCAACTGAGGCACACTAATCAGTGCAAAACATATTAATTTCTTTTTAATTTGTACTCTTTACTGAGATCCATATTTTCAATGGAAATTAAACTGTCTTGTAAAATTACATAGCTATGTATTACATTAACATTTTAAAAGCTTGAAATCATAAGAAACCACATTTTCACACTGTAAATGACTACAGTTATAAATTTTTTAATTTAAATCTCTTCATTGCCTAGTATTTAAATTTAAAATTTAAAAAACTGTTGCATAATACTATATGGAAGGTAAAAGAGAAGAAGAAATAATTTTCTGGGGCCCAAATTCAAAAGTTAGATTCTACATTTTGGTTTTTCAAGTAATATTTTTATAAACACTTTAATCCCGGATTAAGAAAAAGTATTAAAAGACATAATTTATTATGTTTAGCAGGTTTTGGCAATGATTTTCAGACATTAAGGATGGTTTTGACTTTCTCTAATATTTCTTAGTATTCCTAACATATAATTAAGACCAACATAGAATCCTTTCATTAATATTGCATAAATTATATCATGAATTCACTCTCTCTTTCACACACACACACACACACACACACACACACACACACACACACACAGATACATAGCTAAAATACTGTGTAATGCCAAAATATAATTTTCAGAAATTTATAAACATGATTCTCATTCAAATATAAAATGGACACATTAGGATTTTTGAACACACTAAACAGTAAGCCAGCTTTAAGAGAAAATTTTATAAAAAATTTATATTATCAGTCAGGAAAGGAATGCTGAAATAAATGGACCATGTTAGAAACAAACTTGATTAATGTCCTATAAGGCAATAACACATAATATTTGTAGTTATCTTTCCTATTATAAGGAAGTAATTTGCATCTCTACTGGACAAAAACAAACAATTTTACATGTAACCTTCAGGATTGGGCCCTCTTTAATAGCAAATAGTAAGTGCAACAAAAGTACTGCCCCCAGGACTTAAATAGTCCTTGGATGTGCCTGTCAGACAGTATTCCATTAAGACATTGAAAGGAAATAGTCCTTGGATGTGCCTGTCAGACAGTATTCCATTAAGACATTGAAAGGATATGTAGGATTTTTCTTAAATTCTCAAGTTTTGGGTATTTTTTTAATAGAAAGGAAGTATTACCTTTTAGAATTTTTAAATCAAGATAATATGTAAAAATAGAACTCATAATAAAAAGTCATAGATTATTTCTTTGGAAGCTCTTGGATATCATTTTATTTTGTAATTTATGAGAGTTCTTATAATGCTAATAACCTTGAAAAATGGAATTTTATATATTTCAATAATAGTAACAAAAAATTCAAGAACCCTTTCATTTACAGGTGTTGATAAAACTAGTAATCGGTTCTGAGCATGACATTGTAGAACATGCTCCTTCCAGTTTTCTACCAACGACATTAACTACCATTGTAGCGACCACCGTGGCATGTGCCCGACTAAGACTCTCTCCAAACTAAAATGATTATTTGGCAAGTTTCTATCTCTTGGGGACAAAACTTAAAACTGGAATATCACCATAATATTTGAAGTATCTCCCTTCTTTTCTCCTTTGTCCTTCTCTTCCCTTCTTTCCTTCTTCCCTTTCTCCTTCCCTCTCTTCCTGAAAGCTCTCACTACAAAACTTTTTGATATAATGGCCATGAGCACAGGTATCTAAACCCCTTGCATCTCCTTTTCTATTCAGCAAACCCAGGGAAATGGCCAACAGAATAATAGTAATAGTAATAATAATAAATAATAATAAATAAAACACGAGAAAACCTGTGCATTAGTTTTCCATTGCTACTGCAACAAATTATCATACACTTAAGGGGCTAAACAAAACACAAATATCTAAAGTTCTGTAAACCAGAAACCCAATACAGGGCTCACAGAACTAAAATCAAAATGTCCACAGGGCTGCATTTCTTCTGGAGACTGAAAGAATTTGATTTCTTGCCTTTTTCAGCTTCTAGAGGTTTCTCACACCCCTTGGCTCTATCTTCAAAGCATCACTTGGATCACAGCTTTCTCTGACCACAGCTGTGAAAGCTTCTTCACTTTCAAGGCTGCATATGACTATATTGGATCCACCTAGATAATCCAGGATGAATTTCCTATCTCAAGATTCTTAATTTAATCATATCTTCAGAGTAACTTTTACCGCGAATGGTAATATATTCACAGGTTCCTGGTATAGTCATACACCACTTTAAGTACAGGGTCATGTTCTCAGAAATGCATTTTTAGGCAATTTCTTCATTGTGTGAACATCACAGAGTGCACTTACACAAATCTAGATGGTATATAGCCTTCTTCATACCTAGGCTATACGGTTTAGCTTATGGCTCCTAGAGAGTATGTTGCTTTATAAAACAACACAAGATTATATCAAGCACTAGGGTAAAATGATGCTGATACAATCAAGAGATGGGGTGAACACAATTCGTATTAAGTTGCTGCTGGAATAAAACAGCCTAGTGTTTTACAGCAAACTATTTTTGTGGTATGTAGAAAGAACACACTCTAAAATAATGATAAACAGTATAGTAAATTCATGAACCAATAACATGGCTGTTTATTATCATTATAAAGTATTATGTAGTGTGCACAGCTGTATGTACTGTACTTTCAGATGACTGGAAGAACAATAGGATTGTTTAGACCAGCATTACCACAAACACCTGAGTAATGCATTGTGCTATGATGTTACAACATCTCTAGGTGATAGGAGTTTTTCAGTTCCATTATAATCTTACTAGAGGCCCGGTGCAAGAAATTTGTGCATGGTCTCAGCTTGGCCTATACCCTTTCCAATCCAGGACTCCTTGGGGGATGTCTGACTGTCGCTTTAGGCTTGATCCCTGGGATTGGGCCTAAACCGGCAGCCTGACATCACTCTTGCAATCTGGGAACACTGGCTTCTAACCACTTACCTGCCTGCCTGCCTGATCACTCCTAACCCCTCTGCCTGCTTGCCTGATTGCCCCTAACTGCCCTCCCCTGCTGGCCTAATTAATCATCTATAACTGCTTCCCTGCTGGCCTGATCACTCCTAATCGCTTCTGCCTTGGCCCCTGCCACCATGGCTTTGTCCGGATGGAGGACCAGACAACCAGAAGATGTATGGTGGACCTGGTCTAATTAGCACATTACCCTTTTATTATTATAGATGGGACCACTCTTGTGTATGCTCCAACATTGACCAAAATGTTATATAGCACATGACTATACATGGACACTTTTAAGGGGCTATTATTCTGTCTACCACGACCTCTATCCATGGTGTAAAGTTTTTGGCTTTTTTTGTGTGTGTGTTTTTTGGTTAATTCTTACCCAAATATATTTCCCATTGATTTTTAGAGATGCTGGAAGGAAGAGGGGGAGACAGAGAAACATGGATGTGAGAGAGACACATTGATTGGTTGCCTCCTGCATGCTCCAACCAGGGCCAGGGATTGAGCTTGCAACCAAGGTACATGCCCTTGAACAGAACCAAACCTGTCATCCTTCAGTTCACAGGCCGATGTTCTATCCATTGAGCTAAAATGTCTAGGGCCATGCTGTAAAGTTTTAAAATTACTCTCTCAGACTCCAAGCTTCAGGAAATTTCTTCTAGAGCTATGCAGTGGGACCCAGATAAAAGCGGCTTGTGTTCTCTTGTCTGTGGAAGTGTGGGATGCCTGAAAAATAATTTCAGAAAACCCAAACAGCCCATAATTTGATGAGGTTAAGGCACAACAACCAGGTCAGTAAACAGATGAAAAACAGGTGACAAGTGCTTCTCTAAAAAGAAACCCTGCACAGGTTTGGTTTCTCTCTGGAGTGTGTGGGAAGTTGAAGCAACAGGAAACCTCCTGGTAGAATTTTAACCTATATGAAGTGATGGCACAAATTTTTCTTCCAGATTATCCCAGAGATGCAATGCAGTTACAATTAAAGTATTGAGGGAGGTCTTTACAATATTAGGTAGTAAAATATATTGTAAATTTAAAACAGTGAAAACGGTGCACTGAGGCAATCATAGAAAAACATCTTATTACTGACAAAAATGCAGCATAAGAAAAATGGTGTTTAAAAAATGTGCTAATGCTATTAACATTTGGGTTTATTTTAATTGCATTCATTTATGGTTATTTCTCTTTTCTATATTTTTAAGAATAAATATTTATTATAACACAGCATATAGAGTATATTTCATCAAAGTGTAAAATCATATGGCAACCATATATACATATACATTAACATGCATATACAAATATATATGATTTTATTATATTGAAGAACTTAGGCTTTACTTTGACCTCACTTGTTGAAATTAAAGAATATTAAGGTGCATATAATATAAAAGAAAGCAAAGAACAAAGCCCCCCATGGCTAAGAAGATTGGATTGTAGAAAGATTACTATGTATTGCTCAACATTTTAAGTTTCTCTGTTTTTCGTCAAAGCAGATCTGGCAGAGAAACACATGTTTTCAGTTTTGCTCACTGAAATGATAATCTTCATTTTAGAAGTCATTATGTACAATCTATGCAAAATGTAATGAGCCAACTGACTCATACTTTGGTGTCATACAAATAAAACCTAAACACAAGGAAGTGTAACATCTAGTAAAATGTGCATAAAGCCACAAAGGCTAAGATAAGAAAATGGATAGCTAAGAAATGAAATCAGCACATTCACTGAGGGCAACTGGTAGGATTTGGAGATGAGCCAAACAAACATAAATTTGTGTTTTTGGCAAGAACACAGTTACATTTATAGGCAAATATAGGATCGCATTTGCAGAGCAGTTTTTGTACTTGATAAAAATGTGAAAGTGAAAGCTTCTATGAAGATAGGTGAAAGATAGCCATAAAGATGTGTCAAAATGAAACCAAGGGTTCTTATGACTTTGATTAAATTTAGTTTTAAATTCTAACTCTAAAAAGCATCTCTCTCTCTCCGTCTCTCTCAAATGACACGCTGGACCAGATGGATTTAACTGATATTTTCAGAGTACTTTACCCCAGAATATACATGAAACATTTTCCAGGATAGACCACATTTTAGGACACAAAACACTAGTGTCAGTAAATTTAAGATAGAAATCATATAAGCATCTTCTCTGACCACAATGGCATGAAATAAGCAATCAATTATAAGAAAAAACTGAAAAATACTCAAACACATGAAGGCTAATAACATGTTACTAAATAATGAATGGGTTAACAATGAGATCAAGGAAGAAATCAAAAGATATATTGAGACAAAGGAAAATGAAATCACAACAACCCCCAAATCTATAAGACATAGAAAAAGCAGTCATAAGAGGGAAATTCATAGCATTGCAAGCCTATCTCAAGAAACAACAAACATTTTAAGTAAGCAATCTAACTTTACTTACACCTAGAAAAAGAACAAAGCCCAAAGTGAGTAGGAGGAGAGAAATAATCAAGATTAGAATAAAAATAAACCAAATAGAACCTAAAAACAAAACATCAATAAAATGAAGAGCTTATTCTTAGAAAAGATAAAAAGAAAAACAAACCTTTAACTACCAGGTGTACCAGGTAATGTGGATTTTTTTCAATAGATGAAGTTACACATATGTTGATATATATCTGATTTGATATGTATGCTATTTTGTTGTGTTGACAACAAGCTTCAAAACTTCATGTCAAATTTGCTGAAGTTGTGAACATCATAGATATTTTTACGCTTAAAAATGTCAAATTTCATGCCAAAAAAAGAGCATTAGCAGGAAATCTTAATTTATTACTTTATTTTGAAGAAAAGTGCTGCTGAAAGTTATCGTATACTCCGGGAAACTTATGGTGAATATGTTCCCTCTCAATATACTTGTGAACGCTAGCTTAAACTCTTTAAAAGTGATGATTTTGATGTGAAAGACAAAGAATGTCCAGATAAATCGAAAAAGTTTGAAGACCAACCATTATAAGCATTATTGGATGAAGATGCATGTCAAACTCAAAAGCAACTTGCAGAAAGATTAAACGTTGCTCAGCCAACAATTTCTGATTCTTTAAAAGCAATGGGAAAGATTTTTAAAGGAAGGAAAATGGGTGCCACATCAACAGAACAAAAGACAAATGGAAAACGGAAGTCATCAGTAAAATATTGCTTTAATGGCATGAAAGAAAGACTTTTTTGCATTGAATTGTGACTGGCGCTGAAAAGTGGATTTATTTTGAGAATCCCAAATGCACAAAATTATGGGTTGATCCAGGTCAACCATTAACATCGACTGCAAAGCCAAATTGCTTTGGAAAAAAAGACAACGCTCTGTGTTTGGTGGGATCAGAAAGGTGTGGTGTATTACAAGCTTCTAAAACCAGGTGAAACCATTAATGCTGATGGCTACCGACAACAAATAATTTGAACCATGCTTTGATCGTGAAATGACTAGAATGTGCCAGAAGACACAGCAAAGTAATTTTGCTTCATGATGACGCACCATCACACATTTCAAAACCAGTTAAAGACACGTTAAAACATCTTGCCTGGGGAGTACTAACCCACCTGCTGTTTTCACCAGACCTTGCTCCTTCAATTACCACTTGTTCCGATCTATGACACATGCACTTCTTGAGCAGCATTTCAAAATGTACAGAGAAGTGGAAAATTGGGTCTCTGAATGGAAAGTTCTATTGGACAGTATCCACAAATTACCTGAAAGATGGGGGAAATGTGTAGCTAGCGATGGACATTACTTTGAATTAAGCCCTTCTGATGTTTCTCTTGAAATTATCTTATTGTCTTTTATTATAAAGTCTGCCATTAACCGGTACACCTGATAAACTCACCAAGAAAAAAAGAGAGAGGATTCAAATAAATACTCGTAAAATCAGAAATGAAAGAGGATAAATAACAACTACACCACAGAAAATACAAAGTATTAATAATAAAATATTATGAACAACCACATGCTAATAAATTGGACACTCTGGAAGAAATGGAAAAATTCCTAGAAGCATACAACCTCCCAAGACTGAATCAACAAAAAACAGAAAATCTGAACAGACTATTACAAGCAATGAAATAAGTTGCAATAAAAAATTAGAATTGGTCATGAAACCCATATTGTTCAGATATCTAGGTTAGTAATGCTAACAAATTACCAGATAGTCAATTACTTCAAGTAGTTAAATTGGTTTGGTTTGTTGAGGATTAACCAGAAACTAGTATGACAATAAAGATTATTCAGGGGGGAAAAAGAATATTATTCAAACTCCAGTGGGATCATGGAAAATTTGGGGGGTGAGGTGGGAGTAGGGTGGGCAAGAGGTACCGGTTTTCTGAAATATAACAAAGTCACTGAAAGCAAAAGGAGGAAGATAATTTTTTCCAAAGTCAACAGAATACAAAATTCGAAAGTCGGTCTATGTCAGTGGTTCTTGAACGTTTTGGAATTGTTTCACCACTTCAGTAATTAGCACATGATCACATTCATAGTACAGCAGCGTTTTCACCAACCTATAAAAGCAACCATAGGCATCACAGGATTCAAGCAGTTGGCCATTAGCACGGGTTTTCTGCTTGAGAATAACAAATGACTGCAGATAAATGCTTCCTTTAAAACCCAAGTGGCTAAGATCTGGACTTTACTAAGAAACCCTCCATGTTACTTTGAAGCCAGCTTGAAAAACCAACCAGCTTTTACTTCTTCCTTTCAGCAAGTCATAACCTGCTCCAAAGCAAATCATGGGACCTCTTTTGTTCCATATTCCATCTGACAGACATCTCAATGACCATATGTATCTTTAGCTGTAACCAAAATACATTTTACACATTGCTCAAAATTTGGCAGCACACTCAGGAAACATTTGTGGTACATCCCCATATGCCCCAGCATGCCGGTGGAGGGCAATTGACTCATGTGATTATTTCCGTAACATCAGAGGTAAACAGAAATGTTTGACAAACATGACCTGAAATGTATTTAAAAAAAAGAAAGAGAAAGTGAGACAAGTAAAGCCCTAGTTGGTCCTGATTTGGAGGAGAAAAAGGCATTTATGAGGGAAATAATCGAAAATGATTTTGAATGTTAAATGCTCTTGTAGAATTCTCTATTCTGCATTTTCTTTTAATTGACACTGGAGTGTATCCAAATGTTTATTGTTGGTGTGTATTTATATGGTAGAAGGGTGCAATGTGTGAGCTATGAGAGGATCATAACAGCTGGTAATTTATTTCCAGTTGATTAATATTTTCAAAGTATATTCTTTTAAATATTTTGTTCAAGAGGAATTGAGAAGTTAGATAAAATTCCCTACTTAGAGCTTTGTGGTCAGTGTGAGTTTGAATTCTAGTCCTACAAGGGATTAGCTTTGTAACCTTGAGCATTACACTTATCATGTATAGGCCTTAGTTTTCATAAAATGTATTTTGTAAAATGTAGTTAATTAATAAAGACCTTTCTCATAGGGTTACCCAGAAGTTTAAACACTTAGCACAACACAGGACTTGCAAATAATAAGTCCTCAATAAAATGTAACCTGCTATTATCATCCAGCCAAGTTGGACTATATCCAGATATTGAAACCCTTGGAGGCTAAAAAAATATAAATGTAACTCTTAAATTACATGATGACTAAATTTAGACTATCACAGGTCCTGAGAAGCTTACATTAGAAGAATATGAATGAGTAATTTCCAAGAAACAGTGTGAGAAAGAAGCACGTTAAAAAAAGTTATTCCATATAAAAAATCTATCATTTAATATAGGCTTTATGAGAGCCCAGGCATGTATATTTTCCCTCAGTTCTTCCATGAAATATTTTCATTTATCCTAAGCAAGAGGAAATGTCACTGGGGAGTCTCATGTTTATGTGAAACAAAATGAAGAATATCAGAATAATGATTGCTTGCGATAGTGAGTAATTGTTTTCAGAATCCATTTGGCAGGCATCTATTTCCTGTAACCAGGAATATCCAGAAAGTAGTTCTACAATTTACATTTAATACGTTAAAAAGTCTAGGAACATACATAGATGTTCTCTTATTTTGCTAAGAGATGTTGAAACACAGGATAAGAACTTGGAATGTTTGAGAAAAGAAAGGCAGATAAACAAGCAGGTACTTGCTGAGAGAAGGGAAGTTAAGTGTGACATAACTGGGATCCAGAAAGCCACTCTGGAGAGCAACACAGTGGAGAGTAGGCACCACCACGGCCACTGGAAAGGCCGTAGGTGTCAGACTGGCCCAAGGCTGAGCTTCTTTGTTTGGAATCTAGTCACAAGAGGTTTTTCTCTTAGGTCACTTGGATGCTAACTTTTACTTACAGGCTATGGAAAAACATGAACGCAAAGCTGATCTTTCATTTGCTGGGGAGATTGAAACTTACAAAATAAAATGCCAGTCTCTCTTCCATGGTAAGAGACAATGCTTTTCATAGAATGAGTTCTGTTTAGTTGAGTATTTACCTGCTCTGCTTGTAGCTTCTTAAACATTATAAAGTTGTGTGTGTGTGTGTGTGTGTGTGTGTGTGCATGTGTTTCTTTTAATGAAGCTGACTTAAGAAAATTAGAAAGCATAGTTCTTCATTTTACAGCTAGAGGCCCAGTAAACAAAATTCACGCACATGAGGTGTGTGTCCCTCAGCCTAGCCTGCACTCTCTCCAATCTGGGACCCCTCAAGGGATGTCCGACTGCCCATTTAGGCCCAATCCCAGTAGGATCATGCCTAAACGTGCAGTCAGATATCCCTTTCACAATCCAGGACTGTTGGTTCCCAACTGCTCACCTGCCTGCCTTCCTGATTGCCCTTAACTGATTCTGCCTGCCAACCTGATCACCGCCTAACCACTCCCTTGCCACCCTGATTTATGCCTAACTGCTCCCCTGCCAGCCTGTTTGCCCATAACAGTCTTCACCTGCAGGTCTGGTCACCCCTAACTGCCCTCCCTTGCCAGCCTTGTCACCCCTAACTGCCCTCCCCTGCTGGTGTGGTTTCTCAAACTGTCCTCCCCTGCAGGCCTGGTCACCCCTAACTGCCCTGTCCTGCTGGTGTGATCTCTCAAACTGTCCTCCCCTGCAGCCCTGTCCTGCAGGCTTGGTCTCACCCAACTGCCAGCTTCATTGTCCTAACTGCTTTCCCTTGCTGGACTGGTCATCCCACAACTGCCTTCCCCTGCAGGCCTGAACCACCCTAAATTGGCCTCCCTAAAGGCCTGGCCCTCCCCTGCAGGCCTGGTCACTCCTAACTGCCCTGTCCTGCAGGCCTGACCCCTCCCAACTGCCCCTCCCCCTAGGCATGGTCCCCCCCACCTGCTCTCCCCTACAGGCCTGGGTTCCCTCAAAACTGCCCTTCCCTGAAGCCCCAATCAATGCTAACTTCCCTCTTCTGCCAGCCTGGTCATCCCTAATGCCCTCCCCTGCAGGCCTGGTCCACCCCAACTACTCTCCCTTGCAGGCCTTGGTCCCCCTCAACTGTGCTCCCTTGCAGGCCTGGTCCCTCCCAACTTCCCTTCCCTGTTGGCCATCTTGTGGTGGCCATCTTGTGTCCACATGGGGGCAGCCATCTTGTGTGTTGGAGTAACAGTCAATTTGCATATTACTCATTTATTAGATAGGATAAATGTATGTATTAAAATGTTAAAATCAGGGTATTTCTGATCAATTTATGTAAATGAATTCAGGGTCATATAAAGTTTAAGATTTTATGGGCTTTTTAATTTAATTTTATTTTTAGAGAGGAAGAGAGAGGGAGAGAGAGGGGAAAAAAAAATCAATGATGAGAGAGAATCATTGATTGGCTGCCTCTTGCACTCCCTGCAATGGGGATCAAGCCTGCAATCCAGGCATGTGCTGTTGACCAGAATTGAGCTTGGGACCCTGTAGTCTGCAGGTTGATGCTCTGTCCAATGAGCCAAACTGGCTAGGGCAATTTTATGGGCTTTTTGACAATTCTGATACTTTTGTATTATAAAAGATATTTTATCCTATAAATTAGTCCAACCTCCTCTTAACTATCATGCCAAAGAGGTAAAGATCTATCTTAACATATTGATCAACTAGGTAATCCTCAGTGTCCAGCTCCTTGCCTTCAAAAAAAAAAAAAAAAAAAAAAAGCCCAAACAACAATGACAAAAAAAATACACAACACACAAAAAAGAAAAAAACAATAATGGTCAATCAAGTTAGCAATTCTTTACATCAAAACCTGAGTTTACTGTGTCCCTTCTTTTATTAGGGATAATTACAATACACTTCTCAATTGGGATATTTAAGTATAAAACATAAAATAAAACAGCACTACACATATTCTTTTTAATGTTCCATACTGACCTTAATGAGAAGTTATTTTTAAAACATTGTTAGTCTAAAATTAGTCTAAAGCTAAATTCTAATGCAAAAATGTTCACATGATTTTGCATATTCCAGAAGCAAATCTAGAAGCAAATCTTTTTCTGTGATTTTAATAATTACAATTTATATCAATAAAACAAAAACTGTCAATAATTTTTGGCAGTTAGAATCACAGAAATTAAAATTTTAAAGTTAGAAAGATTCCATAAAAACACTAAATGCCACCTCCTCTGTTATAAATGAGGTAACATGCTGTGTGGAAAACTATGGAAGTGCCTGGACCTTGACTCATCCCAAGACTGAACACACAGCTCAGTAAGCCCAGCTGTTTGGAAGTCTTTCGTTTGGCTTTCCTTCATGACACAGGCAGTGGGTTCCACAGCTGGACCAAACCACAGGTGGGATATTGAGTCATTTGATATAAGGGTGATCTTTCCAAGAAGGGTAGAGTAGCAACTACATGTCATGGATTGATCAATAATACAGATGCAAATTGAAATTCTACAGAATCATAAAGTCTGGGCATAGGTTTTTAAATAAGTTAAAATACATTGACCTGCCAAGAAGAAAGTAAATATTTCTGGACACTGCCCAGATTTTTAATTCAATTCTACAGTTACATGTTCTTATGTTGGGTTCTCCTGGAAACTCTGAGGCTAGTGTTTAAGGTACAGGAAACTTATTTGGGAATGATCATATAAAGCAACAATTGGGAAATAGAAGAAGTGGACCGGGAAAGGAGGACAACAAATAATAAAGTGTTTAATGAGCAGCTTATCACAGTGGGTAATAGTGACTCAATCCCACTGAAGACCTTGGGAAATGATGTAAAATAATCTCCAGGGTTGTCACATCTGGGGATGAGGAGGCTGTAATGTGTCATTAATTGTGGCCTGCTCACAGAGGTGTTACCTTTTAGCAATTTGGTTTTCCCTCCTCTTTGTTGTAACTAGAGAAAATTCGAATGGATGTGGGTGGCACATACTCAGTTGTATTAGACACTGGCACAGTTCTTCATTTTAAAATAAAAGTATATTTAAAGATAATAATATCTGAGTATTTCTGATTAATTTATGTAAAGGAACTGATTAATTGAGCCCTCTAGACAAGTGGTGATGCAATGGGGGAATTCTGAATTTACCAGGTTCTTGTTAACCAAGTAGACATGTTCTGAGAATGTGGGGATTAGGTGACTGTGAAAATGGTATGAAAAAATCAAAATGGGCAAAAATAGGTTCTTCCAACCTATTTATTCCGATAAGGTTTTAGGTAAGCTCTGCCTACAGCATCATGTCTAACCTGCTGGTGAAAGGGAAAAAAAGTTGTTAATGCTCCCATCATGCTCTACCAGGAACAAAGCTAGAACTCATGTCATTAATGATATGGGTCACATTGCGAGGTCCTCTCGCTCTGATCCATGGCCACTAAATAACCTTCTGAGTTTAATTTGGCTTCTCAGTTGAATGGAATTACAAAGGGAAGATATACTAGGCAGAGGATATGGTTGCGGGTTGCCTTGATCATTTTATTTTTTGTTATATGTAAGTAAAATTTTAAAAACTAATCTGAGCCTATATATTTAAGATTGATATTATGATGTTGGTCATGACAATAAAATTTCATGGCCTGGATAATGGCTACTTCACCAATATTTTGTGCATCTCCGTGTAATACTTCTTTGTGGCTAATTGGTCAGCAATTCTCTGGCATAACCTCTTCAACACTCAGCAATGGAGACCTGAGTTTCAGGAATTGAATTGTAGAATGATGATGTTTCTGCCTGCATAAACCCTCTATTCATTTTGTAGAAAATATATTTTAATATTGGTCATTGTAGCAGTGACTAGACCAGAATGTTCAGTTAAGTTTAAATCAGTTGGGAAGACATCCAGCTACTTATATGTTCTTCAGAACTCATAGTCCCTTAAAGTGCTTTGTGAAAGATTTTATGGGTTTAAAATATTTGGAAACATCATACACTTTCTATTTAGAGATTCAGAATGTATACTAGTGTTTAAAGACTTGAGAAGTCTTGGGGGTATCTCTTTAACACAGTGTTCTCCCTTTTTTTCCCATCACCTCACCTCTTTGTTCAATCAAACATTTATTAATATCCCCTAGAATACATTTGTGGATTATCATTACCATCAATCTCTTATCCTATTTCATGTTTAAAAGTCATTTAATATTATTAAGATTTGTAATTGGGAAAATTAATCTGGTTTTGCACATTTATAAAGGCTGAATGCATCATGATTATTTACTTTGCCCTGTAATAATATTCAAATCAATTTCTGCTTATCTCCCTTTTACATGAGGTTTGTCCTCTAAGTAACATTCAGTTTACCAAATATGGCAAAAATTCATTTTCATTTCTCACATAGCTAGAAAATCTTCGCAGTATCTGTGCAAATAATTTTCTTCTTAGAATTCCTAGTGTACATCTATTTGCATTGCTCTGTCAATATGCTTGAGTTGCAAATGTAAACATTGAAATGATCTGAAACTTCCTCTAACAGAGAGGTTTCTGCCACTGATAGTCATTTTTCATTGTATGTTTTGCTGTGTGAACAATTCCTTTCTTTGTTCACACATTAAGGCTTTGCCAGAGGCAGGTGTTTCTGACATTAATATACAGAATGTTGTGTGAATCTCCATCTCTGGATGGAGAGCAGATAAAAACAACTCTGAAGTCTAAAAGTATACGCAACTACCAAAGATTTCAAAGACCATACTAGCTGAGGTTCTTCTCAAATTCACCATATAGCTACATAACACTGTGGGGAGGAAGGGGTGTTTGTATGGGTGTGTCATGTGTGTCTATCAGAGAGACAGACAGACAGAAAAGTTTTCCTCATAGCCTTTTTTAAAATGCTATCCTTTTTCTCACCTCTAAAAAGAGTCCAAAAACACAATTTTGAAATATACAGTTGAGCTTAATTAAATAGAAAGATATTTCTCCAGAAAAAAAGGGTTTATTCAAGATCAACAAATAATTGTAATTCAGGACATATGGTCTAATCGGGAATCACGCATAAGTCAAGAGACACAAAGGAGAGGAACACTCTTTTAGGGACTTGGGAGGGGCTGCTGTACACCAAGAGTCGATGGGACAAAACTCAAAAGTTTACAGTGTAGTGACTTTTCATTGGCTGAGTGATGGCAGCCTCCTATTGACTAAGCTGTTACTGGGCAAGGAAGAACCTTTACTTCCTCCTGCTGAGGGAGTTAATTAGTATCACTTCATGTCAGAGATGCAGGGTGTCTCTTCATGTGGGGGTCAGGAGTGTGCGTTGAATGACAAGTGTGTCAGAGTTCCATCTTCTACCCTCCCCTAAATCCATTTTAAATAAGGTGTATAAATTTTCATAATGCTTACTAATACAAAAATATGTTTGAAATATCACAGTGGTTCATAACTACTGATATAAGAATGTTTAAATTAATTCAGTTTATATTCAAGGAAAAAAATGATGGAAAGAGAAAAACATTTGATTGCATACCTCTACTTTTGTGAAAATCCTAAATGAAATTTGGGGCTGTCCAGAGGAAGCAAAAGAACAGAAAAGGCTCTCAGATTCTCCCAGAGGTTATGTGATTGAATGAAATAGGTGCTTTTACTAATGAAACACAGGCTTAATCTCAGCTTTAAAAAGAGACTTGTAGAGTCTGTAATAACTCTCCCTAATGTCCTCAGCACTCTCTTTGTCCAATTAGGCATGACTACAATAAATACTTATCCATATCACATAATTTCTATTTAGCCACATCTCTGAGGAGCTCATAACTGTGTGAATATTTTCAGCCTCCATTATTAATCATGTTTATTAGTATGAAGGAGGGAACAACCATGAAATATCATCCCCATTTAATAGACAAGAGCCTAAAACTGATTTGCTTGAGTTTATAGCAAGGACCTGAAGTGAATGCAGGTGGATAAGTAAATTCCATGACTTGATTAGCCCAAACCTGACTACTGTACTTGTGGGGCCTGAAAATATGTCAGTGAGGTGTCCTTAGGGGCTACAGGCAGAGACGGGGACCTTAAGGAGACAGTTCCTTCCAATATCATAACACTGCCGTGCAACAAGGCAGTCTCAGTGCAGTGTGTATCTTGAACTATGAGTTCTGGAAATGAAGTAGAGCCCAGTAGGATGGAGAGTCAATGAATGGAGGTAACCCAGCAAGCAACTTGGATTCACTTGGAAGTTAATTTACTTCCCAAACACTCTTCCTGAAACAAAGGCAGTTTTTCCCTCCTGGTTGAGACAGTGCAGGACAATGAAACTCAGGAGCAGGCACATAGGTGATTTTGTGCTTCTCATACCACATGAAGCTATCAAGGGAAAAGAGAGGATTAGCTACTGCTACGTAGGAAAATCAGGTGCCAAGTGAAATCCCAAGTCGCACTTTTATAGCCTTTAAGAAGCTGCAGTTCAGGACTCCTGCTGCGAAGCAAGCTGAGAATCCCATGAAATTCATGGTGCACAGCACAGGTCAGTGCCATGGAGTCTTTTGACTGCTGCTGTACTTGGCATAGTGAGAGACACTTGAAAATCAGAAATGTCTATTTTTTTTAAAAAATATGATTTTTAAAAAGCAGCTTTATTGCAGTATAACTGATGTACAACAAACTGCAAATATTTAAAGTATAGAATTTGATGTTTCAATATATGTATTCATCCACAAAACTAGCAGTACAATTAAGAGAGTGGCATCTTTACCTCCCTCAAACATTTCCTCATTTCCTCATAAAAAATAGACATTTCTGATTTTCAAGTGTCTCTCACTATGCCAAGTACAGCAGCAAAGTCAAAAGACTCCATGGCACTGAGATCCTGCCCAGAGAATTCTCTCTGATGAACATCTCAGTGTGCAGTGAAATAGACCAAGCAAAGCAGCCAGAAAGACATCAGATACAAAGGAGAGGCTTAGTCCAATTGTATTCAGTTTCTAGCATTCCTCTGAATTGCTAGAAATCACCCAGGCACTTGGCAGAGAGCAGCAGCCAGCCTCTCTGTCAGTCAGCTCTTGTGTTAGTTTCCTATTGCTGCTGTAACAAATGGCCACACCGTGGTGGCTTAAGCAATACAAATTTATTATCTCCCAGCTCTGAAGGTCACCACCATTCTGAAATGAGTGCTTGGGTTGAAATCAAAGTGCCAGCAGGGCTGCAAGCCTTGCTGAAGGCTCTGGGGGAGAATCTACTTCCTGGTCTTCTCCAGCTTCTCCAGGCTGCTGGCAGCTACTGGCGGCTGAGTCACTCAGCCGTGTCAGGCTGACTCCTCCCGTCCCATTGCTCCAATCTCCTCTTCTGTCATTATGTCTCCTCTGACTAGGCTTCTGCGTCTCTTTTAGAGACCTCGTGATTACTGGGGCCTATCCAGAAACCCAGGCTAATCTCCTTTCCTGAAGGACAGCTAATTAGCAACTCATTCTATCTGCCACCTTAATTCCCCTTTGCTCATAGGTCTGCGGAGTAGGATGGGGGCATCTTTGGGAGATCTTTATTCTGCCTAACACAGTTCTATAGATACCCATCTCCCCACCCACTCTGTGCTGTCTCTGTATGATCATGGGTGTTGGTTCATTTGTGCTCTGTGAAAGTGAATTCATACCTTGGATGACTTGCTTTTTTATGTTTATGAAGTATTTTCACACATCTCACCTTTCAGTTCTTAGGTATGACAAATCTCCATTCTACAGATGAAAAATGAAGCCAAGAGGGCTGTACTAGTATGTGGACCTGGTGGCAGTGCTGGAATTGAAGGCCACTTTGTCCCTAGATTTGGTGTTCCTTCTGCTATGTAACTCTACCTCTCCTACATATAGAATAATAATCTATGTAAGTGTATATATTTAGATGCATTTATTTACATATATTTATACATGCATACACACAATCTTGATCTGTTCATTGATGAAGTGGCAACAATGCTACTTTCCTCTTGGGGCTTTGATAGAGTTAAAGGTATTTAGTGTCAGACACCTAAATCAGAGAAAAATGGTGTTTTCATGACTGAATTTTGCATATCCCCCTTCACATTCCCTTCAACGTTTTGGTTTGGCTAAAACAGTGTTTAAAAATTAGAATTTGATTGACTTTAGTAGGTCTCATAATCTCTAGGATCTGCCAACCTCTAGTGTTTTATAACAAGCTGGAATCAAGACTTTTTTTTTTTGAATTATGACTTTTATTACCTCCTTGGGTCCTGTAGGTCCATAAATTTGTATCCTTAAAATAACTCAGCAAGGAGAAATGAAAAAAACCACAAGTATTTTGAGATAGCAATTCTTTCTAAACATTCACAAGCATACAAACTCATTGGTTAAGGAACAGTGCATTAGGTTAACTCCTTTTCTCAGGCAAATCAGAAACCAGTTAGCAGAAAAATATTAATAGAGGAACCCCAAGCATCATAAGTTTTTTTTGGGGGGAAGAGAGGCATGTAATTGCTAAGTTCTTTCTTTAAATGCTAAAATAGTCTGTTCCTCAACTGAGAACAGATTCTCAGACCCAGTCATCTATATTATCACACTACATCAAACTATTCTTATTTTTTCCTCCTGCTAACTAAAATTCAAAATCCTGCTGTATTGCTACTCAATGGTCTTCCAGAATTGTAGGTTAAGCTTCTTTGACAGAGGAAATTCCCTTCACTTTTTCATCCCTGCTGAGGAGGTGGAGGTCAGACATGGATAAAAGCACCACTGGCCTTAGGACAGAGGATTCTGTTGCTTAGAATAAAAGCAAATGGTTGTTCCTTCAGTACATATCTTTTATAATGTAAATGATCCCAGGACTGAGGGAGAAATGTATGATTTGAAAAAGAATAAATGATAATACATGGGTAATTTGTATATTATTCTTCTGCAAACTATATATCCATTTTATTACAAAATGAAGAAAAGATGGCCCCAAGAAAAGACTTAAAATTCATGCACAGAACATTTTCACTTACAGTTCAAAGTTATCTGGAGAAGCAGCAATTATTTTGTGATTAAAAATTAGTGTAAAACTTATCCACAGGAAATGGACACTTTCCTAAAGAGAATTAGCAGAAAATCAGATGCTGAGTGACTATATAAATAATTTTTCTTCTGACTCTTGTAACTAACCTCTCTTGCAGGTAATTTGTCATAGCTTGAGCTACTTTCCTCTAGAGTAGTGTGTGTGTATGTTTTAATTTCAAAATAAGGAATGTATTTTAGAAATAATGATAGTAATAGTTATAGAAGAGTCGACTATTTTTTTAAAAAGCAGTAAGTTCAAAAATCATTCACAAAAGATAACTGGTTTGAACAGTATGGTGCTTATTTCCAGGCAACTTATAAATGAAATTTAATAAAATATATTATTATTTACTATTGTCCATGTGAACAAGTGTAAACATACTTTTACTCTATTTTTATTTAGGAAAATAAATTGGTTACATTAAAAACCACCTCACATACTGTCTTAGAATAATGTCTATCTTTTAGGTTTGACACATTTGCTCCTGACTTCCCACTAAAAAGAGATGGAAACTTTCAGGGATACTAAAAACCATTGCTGCATGACCTGTTATTAATAGAATTTGGGGATAAGATCCACTAAGCATGAGATTAATGGCCAGCCTATATTTGCCTTGTATAACCAAGCAGACTCACCTACGGCAGAAAAAAAATAGCAGTGGATGAGAGAGATATTTTATTTAGTCTGTATAGTCATGGGTGTTGGTTCATTTGTGCTCTGTGAAAGTGAATTCATACCTTGGATGACTCTTGCTTTTTTATGTTTATGAAGTATTTTCACACATCTCACCTCTCAGTTCTTAGGTATGACAAATCCCCATTCTACAGATGAAAAATGAAGCCAAGAGGGCTGTGCTAGTATGTGGACCATGCACAAAACTGAACAGCAGTCCCCTAATTCAATTGTTAAGTATCAGAGGGCAGGAAATGGACTTTTTTTTTAACACTTTATATCCAGGACCTACTACAATACCCAGAATATACAGACTGAAGATTTCTGAATGAATGAATGAGAATACTAGTAAAGCCCTGGACAGTTTAGCTCAGTGGGTAGAGTGTTGCCCTGCTGACTGAAGGGTCCCAGGTTCAATTCTGGTCAAAGGCATGTACCTTGGTTGTGGGCACCTCCCCAGTGCAGGGTGTGCAGGAAGCAGTTGATCGATGTTTTTCTCTCATTGATGTTTCTATCTCTCTATTCCTCTCCCTTCTTCTCTGTAAAAAATCAATAAAATATATTTTAAAAAGTACTATTAAGAACTGAAACCCAATAACTAGAAGAACATTGATAAAAATTAAAAACAAGCAAAAAAAAAGTGCTTGGGCTTAAATAAGATCAATGGCTATGGATTGAAAGCTATCTGTTAGTTTGAGGCAAAATCAAGAGTCTCATATCTACAGATATTCCAGAATGTTTTTTTTCTAATTTCACAAGTAAAGAAAAGTACTTAGAAGGATTTAGTAAAGGCAGCTTTTTTACAACTTTTCAGCAAGGAGGGGGCAGACAATGCTGAGGGGCATTGTAGATTGAAGCTGTTTGGGAAAGGGCAGCTAAATTTAGCTTGCCAGGAAGATAGAAGCCCGGCATTTATCTGAGAGCTGTTCTATACTCACATAAATAATGGTAGTTTGGTCACAGGGAGGGTCCTGGCCTACGACTTAGAAAACATGTTCTAGGCTCAGGTAAGTACTGGGGCAGAAATAGAATATTGGGGACTAGCTACAATAATCCTATATAATAAAAGAGAAACAAGCAAATTTGACTGTACCTTTGCTATGCTACCAGCCAATCAGGAGTGGGGGGCGGGGCCCAGACAGGCTCAGGGTGAGGGGCGGCGCCAGCAGGCCAAGGTGGCCACTGGGTCGGTGGGTCCAATTGCAGCCCCAGAACCAGCAGGGGGTCCAGACCTGCCCTGAGGCCCGGCCTCGGCAAACCTGTCTGTAGAGGTACCGATGGCTGCCCCGGACCCAGCAGAGGGTCCGGACCCACACCAGCCACCCCAAGGCCCAGCCCCAGCAAACCTGGGGCAGCGGCAGGGGTCCCGATGGCTGATTCAGACCCAGTAGGGGTCTGGACCTGTGCCAGCCACCCTGATGCCCAGCCACACCACATTAAAGCTTCTTTTGTTATTAGCATCTTAAATTAAAATATATTTTAAAAAGTACTATTAAGAACTGAAACCCAATAACTAGAAGAACATTGATAAAAATTAAAAACAAGCAAAAAAAAAGTGCTTGGGCTTAAATAAGATCAATGGCTATGGATCGAAAGCTATCTGTTAGTTTGAGGCAAAATCAAACATTTATTACAATTGATGAGCCTTTATGGACACATTATTAATAAAAGTAAAATCTGCAGTTTACATTAGGGTTCATTCTTTGTGTTGAACATCTTATGGTCTTAACAAATGTACTATTAATATAATATCAGACAGAATAGTTTCATTCCCCTAAAGATCACCTGTGGCCCACCTATTCATCCCTCCCTGTTCTGAACCCCTGGCAGCCAGGGGGTGATCAGGCTGGCAGGCAGAAGGGGTTAGGGGCAATCAGGAAGGCAGACAGTAGTTGGAAGCCAGTAGTCCTGGATTGTGAGAAGGATGTCCGACTGCCCATTTAGGCCCGTACCACGATCGGGCCTAAATAGGCAGTCAGACATCCCTGAGGGGTCCCAGATTGGAGAGGGTGCAGGCTGGACTGAGGGACACCCCCCCGTGCAAGAATTTTGGCACCGGGCCTCTAGTAAGAAATATTAACCATGCTCTGTTAACTGTGATAGTTCTGTTCTGATTAGAGAAAACACATTCTAACCTGGCTGAGAGTTGTATGCCCTTGGACAGTGGTCAGCAAACTGCGGCTCTCGAGCCACATTCAGCTCTTTGGCCCCTTGAGTGTGACTCTTCCACAAAATACCATGTGCAGGTGCAAAGGTACAGTGTGAATGAAACTTCATGGCCCATGCGCAAAAGTCAGGTTTTGGCTCTCAAAAGAAATTTCAATCATTGCACTGTTGATATTTGGCTCTGTTGACTAATGAGTTTGCCAGGACACAGAAGCTAACATTAGAATGCAGTCCCTTGGCCTATCATTATAGAAAGATTTACAACCCCACGCTAAAACAATCTAGCCCTGGAGGCATGGGTCCTTTGCAAACCCAGCCCTTATTTGCCTGTAATCTGGTGCTAGAGGTGCCTGGAGGCACCTGTCCTCTGTTACCCTCCCCCTTATTGCCTTATTGCCTGGAATCTGGTCCTGGAGCATCAGGAAAAGCCCTCCCTCTGCAACTCCCTGCCCACCCTCCCCCAGTCCACATTACTTGTAACCTGTAATGATTATACTGTGCCTACTTTCCCATGCCTGTTATTCCTACTTTCCCATGTAATCTTTGTCCTTCCACTCAATATAATTAAATGGTTTATGGGGAGAGGCAAAGCAGATTTTCGTAGATGACCTGCTGCTCTCCTATTACCATTATTGGAATAAATGCTCATATATGATTTAATCCTATCTCTGCTTAATTGGCTCACATAGTGATGGGGCAGCATGGACCTCTTGGTTGTCCGATTACAATTACACATGTCATTTCTTGGGCCTCAAATTTTTCACATGCGCGTTGAAGAGTGTAGACTCCTAAGGTTGTCAACTTGGTAGCCTGTAAGCTGAATCCAGTCTACATCTGTGTTTTGTTTGAAAAGGATGAAGTAAAACTCTCTATTTGTAGAAGATTTGCTAATATACCGAGAAAATCCAGATGAATCTATAAGCAAGCCACAGTAGTAGAACTACTAAGTGACTTTTGTAAGATTGCATGAGTCAAGGTCTGTTTACTAAAATAAATAGTATTTTTATGTTCTAGCATTGACCAATTGGAAATAAAAGAAAATATATAACAACATTAAAAAAAAATCCCCACCAAACTCTAAGGAATAAATTGAATGAAAGTTTGCAAGACAGGTACACTGAAAATTACTAAATGCTATTTAGAGAATTTAAAGAAGCTCTAAATAAAAAGATATGCTCATGGGGGTCACGGGCGAGTCTCCCTGGGATGTGCCATCCTGACATGCACATTATTTCAAGCTGAAAAGAAGGGAAGCCCAACACACTCAGGAAGAGTTTTGGGCTTTGTTTTTACAGTCCCCTTTTCTTCTCTTTAAGATTCAGATAGAAAAAACTACTTTGGGATGGGAACCTTAGCATAATCGCCTTAGCACATTTGAATTAAGTGTGGCAGATAGGAAAGTTCCATGTAAAAATCTGTTCCTTAGATTCTCCCTTGCCCCATTGTTTCTGAGTTGCCTAGTAAGAATTTATTTGTCAGTTTTCTCAGCTGCTTGTGAATTGCCTATTTGCTCTTTGAAATCCCAGACCCTTTCCTCCGCCTTTTTTCCCCTTTGTCCAAGATGACAATATACACCCCATTTTGCTTCACTGTCTTAGGGATTTTCATGCTTTTGTGAATTCCCTGTGAGCACATACCAAAACTTAATTTTCTCCTCTTCATTTGTCTCTGTTAAATTGGTTATTAGCCCAGTTAGAAGAACTTAGAAGGTGGGAGGAAAATTATTTTTTTCCACAGCCACATGTTCATAAATTTAAAAGCTCCACATTTTTAGATGTTAATTGTTTCCAAATTTAATCTATACATTCAATAAAAATCCCAGAGGACTATTTTGTAGAAGTAGACAAGCCGATTCTAAAATTCATATGGAAATTCAAAAGAGCTAGAATAGCCAAGAAATTCTTGAAGAAAAATATTGGGAAGTGATAGGTACTCCCCCCTCCCCCCAACTGGTGGGCAGAGTTATAATGTAATTGGCATCTGCCACAGAGACATTGAACCACCAATCAAGCACTTGCTGAGTGCCCTGTGTCTCACCCCTTCCCCATCTGCCCTGGGCCCAACTCCTTCCTGTTCCTGCCCTTAAAAGGTGTATTCAGTGTGCCACGTGGCATCTTTTCTCCTGGACTGTTCTCCAAGGCAGGCCAGGAGGCAGTCCGGCTGGGTCCCTTCTTCTCCTCCCCCTGCCCTGGTTTCTCTGCCTCCTCCGCTGGGCCCCATCCCCTCCCCCTCAAAGGTGCCTTCACCCCGCACGTAAGCTCTTTCTCCCTTAGGAAGCTTCTTCTCCTCAATAAAGCCTGTATCCTGGTACCCTGGTCTCTCTGCCCCATCTCTTTCATCTTTCAGGAAGACAACTTAATTTTGAGCTATAACATAAAGCCAATATTAAGTCAGTGTAGTATCAACAAAGAATAGACAAACAACTCAGCAGACGGAAGAGAGAGGTCAGAAATAGATTCACCCACATATGGCAAAATGATTTTCAATAAAGGTACCAAAGAAAGTAAGCAGGGAAGGAAAATATTTTCAATAAACGTTGCTGGAAAAACTTGGTATTCTATCGAGAACAACAATAAAAACAAATAAAAAAATATAAGCTTGATACCCTTCCTAACACCGTACACAAAAGTTAATTCAAAGCAGCCCATAGACCTACATGACCTAAAAGGACATGGCTTCTGGAAGAAAATGTAAGAAGATACCTTTCTGATGACAGAGTAGGCAAATATTTCTTAAGATACAGAAATCATTAACTACAAAAGAATAATTGATAAATAGGACTCAATCAAAGTTAAAAATCTCTCGCCCAACTGGTGTCACTCAGTGGTTGAGTGTCAACCTATAAAACAGGAGGTAATGGCTCAATTCCTGGGCAGGATTTGATCCCCCGGGATCAAGTGTGGGGGGTTCAGGAGGCCGTCGATCAATGATTTTCTCTCATCATTGATGCTTCCTTCTCTCTCTCTCCTTCTCCCTTCCTTTCTGAAATCAATTTTTGTTTCTTAAAAAGAACAAACTTAAAATATCTTAAAAAAACCCCACAAGACAAAACAAACAACTAAAAACCTCTCATTGAAAATTATTCTTAAGAAAATGAAGAGTAAGTGACACATTGGGGTAAAATTTCCACAGTACAAATATCTGATACATGACTGTTATCTAAAATATAAAGTGAACTTCCAAAAAACAAAGTTAAAAAACAAACAATACATATTTGACATGTACTTTACAAAGACATTTAATTGATAATAAGTATATAAAAAAGAGAGAAACATAATTAGTAATTAGAAAAATATAATTAAAACTGAGACAGGCTGGTAAGCAAGGACAAGATAGTTCAACAGCAGTTTGCCACCATCTAGTAAATCCTATCTTCCCTAAATCAGAAACACCTAAGAGCAAATGGCTTGCATTTCCCCCCAAACAGAGGGTACATAGTTTAAATCACTCTATTCAGAAAGAGGCCGACAGTACATTTCCAACTAGTGCCATTTGCCAACCACACCCAAGGACTGATGAAGTTAAGAGAATAAATCTCATTTTGGAATTGCAGCATAAAGCTGATGAATATTCTATTGATCCTCTTCTATGACACACCCAGCATTTATTTATTTATTTATTGTTAATCCTCAACAGAGGATATATTTCCATTGATTTTTAGAGAGAGTGGAAGGGAGAAGGAGAGACAGAGAGAAACAGTGATGTTAGGATTGGTTGCCTTCCCCATGCATCCCTACGAAGGCTGGAGATTGAGCCTGCAACCGAGGTATATGTCCTTTGAGAAGGCTGAAAAGGGCTAATTCCAATGTAACCCTGATTTTGGGGGGGCTAGCAATCTGGATCTGTGCCAGCAAGCCCAGTGTACATTCTTGATAATCTATAATTAAGTCATATTGGAATAAATATGACTTAATATAATAAATATGACTTAAATAATAAATATTAGAGAAAACACATTCTAACCTGGCTGAGAGTTGTATGTCCTTGGACAGTGGTCAGCAAACTGCGGCTCTTGAGCCACATTCAGCTCTTTGGCCCCTTGAGTGTGACTCTTTCACAAAATACCATGTGCAGGCGCACACGTACAGAAACTGGTCTTGCAGAACCTGTTATTTTAAATAGAGAGGTCATAAAACTGAACAGTGCACTGCCTTCGAGAGGTGGTTATTAATGCTGGCATCAGGACAGACCATCAGATATGGCCTGGAGACTCCCAACACCCGGGGGCCTTTCCCAGAAACTGTTCTTGCAGAACTTGTTATCTAAATAGAGAGGTCATAAAACTGAACAGTGCACTGCCCCCGAGAGGGGGTTATTAACGCTGGCATCAGGACAGACCATCAGATATGGCCTGGAGACTCCCAACACCCGGGGGCCTTCTTGCAAAGCCCACAAAAAGGACCAGAAACATAATCCATATTTGTGGGACAAAGACCCCAGAAAGATATAAAAGAGAAGCCCCCCCTGCATGTTACTTTACTCAGATTTGGGAAGTTATTCCGCTGAGTCTGCAGGTGTATTAAACAGTGTAAGTCCTTTTCTCTAAAAGCATTGCTTGTTTTTTCTCTGGTCTTCTGCAAAACTTGACAGGAGTCCAACCTTGGACCCTTTGGTCTGCAGACTGATGCTTTAACTATTGAGCTAAACCAGCGAGGTCTAAAAGCCCCCAGCCTTTAAAATCTCTCAAAAGGAAAGTCCAGCATGTGCACTCTCCCAGGAGCACACCCCCCTGCCAACTTCTTCCTCCTCAGGCATGCATCTGCTAAACTCTAAGGGACCCCACAGAGCTTACAACCAGGGCAGCAAAGGGCGGCAGCAGTCTGTCCCAGACAAACCCTCTGAAGCTGTCCCCAAGATCCCTTTTCTTGGACTTCTTAGTGAGTCAGAGCAGACCAGCCTAGGCACATGTCCCAGCCCTTTCTTAGTTCACTATTCCCAGCTTTAATAAACATCCTCTAAAATTCACCTGGACTCATGTTGTGAAATTTTTCCTGCACGAAGTCAAGAACTCACACACTACTGGCTGGATCTAGGCTGACCCACCAAGGGCCAGGTCCCCATTCCAGTAATAAGACCACAAGAAGGCTCTCATCCACAGAATGGATTAAATTTAAAGATCATACTGTTAGGTTATGGAAGGAGGAACACATGAGGCCGGAGTGGTGAGGGATGATGAATTTATTCGATCATCCGCACTCCAGGTAGCTGAGCCTGGATGGCTCCAGCGCCCAGTGAGGGGAGTCAGTGGCTTTTAAAGGACATTTGGGGGCATTTTTCTGGGTGGAGACTTCTTTATGCATACCTGGAGGGGAGAGAACAGAATGTGTCCACTGCAAGTGAAAAGTGGTCTTCAGCAAAGGGAATGTCCGTAGTGAAATGACCTGAAAAGCCAGTTCCTGGGGGAAGGGTATCAAGTCAATTGCTCCATCAAACCTAACACACAGTAAGTATGGCTACTGGTTTGGATCAACTGGAACTCTAATACATTGACAGTGACAATGTGCAATGACGCTACCACTTTTGGCAAATGAGGTTTTTAAAAAATAAAGTTAAACATACTAGTATATCTTTCCTATGACTCAGAAATTATACCCAAGGAAAGTGAAAGCATATGTCTACAAAGAATTGCACCAGAATGCGCATAATAACTTTGTTTCCAATAAACAAAAACTGAAAACAGCTTAAACGTTCATCAACAGAAAATGAATAACTTGGGTAGGAGGGAGAAATAGAATAGTGGGGACTAGCTATAGTTATAAGAAATAGTAATGTTAACGTAAAAAACAAACAAACAAAACAAAACAAAACAAAACAAAACAAAAAAACTAACACAAAACAGTAGAGGAGAGGAAATTCTCCCCAAGGAAAGCAGAGAATGTGAAATAGATGGTAATGAAAAAGCAGCCAGTATCCAAACCTCCTGTGGGTTAAGAGAGCACTAAACGTGAAGCAAACTGTTGTGCCCCTGCATGAGGCTACAGTTTCTGTGTCTGACATTTTTTTTTTGGCACCTTTAGCTCCTTGATGCTTCTTCCAGAGTAGATCAGAGTGCCGGTGGAAAATTAGTTGACTCTTTTTTGATATGTCATTTGATGAAATTATATGTTCAATAAAGTTCCTATCTACTTATCAGTATCCTATAAATGAATGGAAATATAATTTGTAGAAAAGCAATTTAGGCAGGAAGCTGATAAACAGTGGTCTAAGTTTTTAATGTTGTAGCTTTATTGGAATATTTTCATCATCATACTTGCCAGTGGAGGACATTTGTATTTAGCTTGACCTATAGTTAGAAGGAGACTTTCTTACCAGAAGGGGTTGGTTTTTCTGTTAGGTTTTACTGTAATCATGCCATGTAACAAATAACTCCCCAAGTCTCAGTAGCTTGCAACATTTATTTCTTACTCATTGGACCTTCAGTACAGTGGCCCTGAAGCTGTGATTGGCTGGGCTCAGCTGGAACTGGATGAGCGTGGGTCCAGCCTGCAGGTTGAGTTTAGATCTGGTCTAAAGTGTCCTTATTCTGGAATCAGTTTTTATGCAAGGTACATTTCTTTTATGGTGGATAAAGGAATGCAAGCATTGGAAGAAACTTGCCAGGACCCACTTGCAACTCACTTCAAATGGGGTCCTGGCAGCCCAGGTGACTTCCCATTGTGGGAAGCTGCTATTTCTAAGAAGTATATAAGCCAACTGAATCATTTTTTAATATTTTAATGTTTATTGTTCAGTTTATTATTTACATTGTTCCCCCTTTTTTCCCCTTTCGTTCCCCACCACCCGGTAACCATCCCACCCTCCGCCCTCACCTCCCCACACCACTTTCCTCTCCCATAAGTGCATGATTTTTGTCCAGACTCTTGCTACACCTGCCACACCCTTTTTCTCTCTAAGAATTGTCAGTCCATTCCCTCTCTATGACCATGATTCTATTATATTCACCAGTTTATCCTGTTCATCAGATTTTTAATTCACTTGATTTTTAGATTCATTTGTTGATAGATGTGTATTTGTTGTTCATAATTTTTATTTTTACCTTTTTCTTCTTCCTCTTCTTAAAGAATATTTTTCAGCATTTCATATAATAATGGTTTGGTGGTGATGAACTCCTTTAGCTTTTTCTTATCTGCGAAGCACTTTATCCGACCTTCAATTCTGAATGATAGCTTTGCTGGGTAGAGTAATCTTGGTTGTAGATTCTTGCTGTTCATCACTTTGAATATTTCTTGCCACTCCCGTCTGGCCCACATAGTTCCTGTTGAGATCCACTGACAATGGTATGGGTACTCCCTTATAGGTAACTAACCTTTTTTCTCTTGATGTTTTTAATATTTTCTCTTTGTCTTTTGCTCTTGGCATTTTAATTATGATGTGCCTTGGTGTGGTCCTCTTAGGGTTTCTATATATTAAGGGTTCAGTGCACTTCTTGAATTCCTAAGTCAATTTCTTTCACCAGGTATGGGAAGTTTTCAGTCACTAATTCTTCAAATAGGTTTACCTTGTCTTGCTCTCTCTCTTTTTCTGGAACCCCTATACGTCGCATGTTGGTATGCTTGAGGTTGTCCCAGAGGCCCCTTACATTGTCTTCAATTTTTTGGATTCTTTTGGCTTCTTGCTTTTCCAGCTGAGTGGATTTTAACTCTTTGTATTTCAAATCTTTAACTTGGATCTTGGGGTCCTCTAGAGTACTTTTAGGTCTTTGTATAATATTTTTTATTTCAGTTAGTGTATGCTTAATTTCTAGTTGGTTGTTTTTCATATCCTCCTAGGTCTTATTCATTTCCTCGTAGGTCTTGTTCATTTCCTTGTAAGTCTCGGCCCTTTCTAGGAGCCTCTTGAAAAGCCTTATAACCGTGGTTTTGAACTCTATGTCCAGTCGTTTTTTTTTCCTCCTCCATTTCTTTCACATCTGATTTCTTTCCATGTCTCTGCATGGTGGCTGCTTCCCTGAGTTGGTCAATTAGCTTTTTGTAGTAGATGTCCTCTAAGAGACAGCGGCCCAGCCTCCGTAGTTACCTGAGGTGGATATGGGTTGCCTAGTGTTGAAGTTAAGCCTAATTTATTGTTTCCAGCACTATGAGGGTTTGACCTCTAGGCCAATTGGCTGTGAGGTTCATCTGTGCTCAGTTTGGATGGGTGGAGTCTCCGGGCTGAGCAGGCAGCCTCAGCTCTGCCCTATGGGGCACCTGGGACTCTGTGCTGGCAATGGCTGCAAGCCCCTCTGAGAGAGAGCTGCCGCCAAGCTTCACCGGCTGCCGGAAGATTCCCCCCTTGGCAATCCCCAGCCCGAATTGCCTGGAATCTATAACAGTCGTCCCATGATGCTGGAAATATTGGGAAGTAAAAACACTCATATATGATTCAACCCTGTCTCTGCTTTATTGGCTCAAGTAGTGACAGGCAGCCCAGATCCATTCGTTGTCTGGTTTTATAACCAAATTGTAAAATAGTCATATAATGGAATTTACTTACAGATTAAAAGATATATATATATAGTATGGATATATCTGAAAAGCATTATGTTGAACAAAATAAATGAGAGTATAAACTTATGATTCTATGTATTTTAGTTCAAAAACAGTAATACTATTCTAGAACTGGTGTTGGCCAACTTTTTCTGTAAAGGGCCAGATAATAAATATTTTAGGCTTTGTGATAATAAATTTTCAGTATCTATATTCATTTATGATGTCTTGAAAACAAACAAGAAGTTTCTGGATCACAGGCAGACTATTATTACATGCAATCACTTTATAGGCCCCACTTCCCGTTTTCTTTCTTTCTTTCTTTCTTTCTTTCTTTCTTTCTTTCTTTCTTTCTTTCTTTCTTTCTTTCTTTCTTTCTTTCTTTCTTTCTTCAGGCTGATGTAGTGAAAAACAACAGTTTAGGCCTGACGTACAAAAATGAAGTTTTCCCAGAGAACCTGAGTTATAAATCTGGGAGTTTATATGGGAACTGGTATATATATGTCCTTCATTCCTCCTGAGAGAAGGACATCAGTCTTATCTCCCTAATGGAAATATATCTGTATTGGGAAGGAAAATAGGAAGGTTCCAATTTTTCACTCCTTTGAAATGAAAACCAATGGCTCCCAGTTTCATCCTTCTTTGAAATGGAAATATATGCCCTTCCAAGGAGAAGAGTAACTGTTTCTGTGGGACACAAGGAGGCAATCTCTATCTTTATGGCATGTCAATTTCCATTGCTCAGGAGGCTGGGTCTCTGCAGGAACACTTACAAACCCAGAAAAGACTGATTTTCCCAGGACAAGGTCATCATGTCTCAGTCTCAACCACTCAGCTTCACTCTTGTGGCATGGAAGCAGCAAGCAATACAGGTACATTAAAAAAAATGTACAAACAAACCAGCTTTAACTGGCCAACCCCTGTTCTAGAATGGTCTCCTCAGGAGTGCTATTTATTGGCTGACAAGGAGGGGAGGGAACTTCTCAAAGTGGTGGAAATATTCCTCTTTTTGATTTCAGCAATGGTTATATGGATGTATATAGTATCAAAACTCATCAAACTATGCTGTTCAGGTTTGTGCATTTTATTTTTGTAAAATTAACCTGATTTCAAAAAAAAAATCACTATAGACTCCTGCAGCCATTAAAAATGGAATACTATGAGCAATTTTATGCTCCTTAATTCAACAACCTAAAAGAACTGGACCAATTTCAAAACCATGAACTGCCAAAATTCAATCAAATAAAATAATCTGAATAGCCATATAACCATTAAAGAAATTGAATTCATAATTTGAAAGTTTCCAAAGAAGATATCTGCAGGACAAAATGGTTTCACTGGAGAATTCTATTAAGTGTTTAAAGAAAAATTAACATGAATTCTACATGGACCTTATTCAGAATACAGAAGAGTAAGGAGTATTCCAATTTGTTTTACGAGGCCAGTATTAACCTCATAACAAATCCCATTAACGCAGTACAAATTCTAAACAAAGCAAAACTACAGACCGATATCCCTCATTAATATAGACATAAAACATCTCTAACAAAATGTTAGCAAATAGAGTTCTGAAATACCTACAAAAGTATTATATCTCATGACCAAATTAATTTTTCCCCCTAAGGATGCAAGGCTGGTTTAACATTTAAAAATATATTGAGGTGATTTACCTATGTCAACTAAAATCTAGATCTATAAAACTTTCAGATTATCGACAAACCAGTAAAAATCAATCTGCCCTCAAATTTTACTTTCCAACATTAAGTGCTGTTGAAGTTTTCTATTAAATGGTAAATAAAAGTAATGTTAAGAAATGGTAAAAAAAAAAAAAAGTAATGTTAATGTAAAAAAACCATTGAAACTTGTAAAAAAATTTTGTGAGTTTATTTGAGATAAATTATCAACATATGCTGGGAAGCAGAACCTCAATGAATTAAGATAATGTAATTATCTAATTATTTAATTTGAATTCTTACAGAAAATATACATCCTTATTCATGTGTGCACACCATAACACACATATCTACTACTACATTCAAATTTTAAAAAAGAACAAAGGAGATATCTATCAATCGATAAGATTTTTTCCAATCCTCACCCAAGGATATGTTTTTATTGATTTTAGAGAGAAGAAGGGAGAGAGAGAAAAACATAGATGTGAGAGAAACATTGATCAGTTTTTCCCTGTATATCCCCTGACCAGGGATCAAATCCACAACCTTGGTATGTGCCCTGACTGGGAATTGAATCTACAATCTTTTTGGTCTATGGGACCATGTTCAAACCAACTAAGCCATCAGACCAGTGAGAAAACATATCTTTTTAAGTGGCGGTATTTCTAGGTGGTAAAATTACATGTGGTTTGAATTTTCATTTTAAAAAATATTTTCTACAATAGGTCTGAATATTTAGATCCATGAAAAAAGTTAAGAAAAAAAGAGTAATTTGAGAAAGATGCATTGGTATTACCCCTAAGTAATTTTACTCATCTTTTTTTCCAAATCTTAAAAGTTATTCAAAATAAACAATTCTAAGAAACATGAAACTGTTTTCACAGATAATTGCCCTTACATTTATACCTAAAGGAAAATCTGAGAGGCATTTGATGATCCCAGCTTTAACAACTGACCACCAAAACTGGTTTAAACAGATTGCAAAATGAATTAACATTGACATATTGAAAAAAATGGTAAAATCTCCCAACATGAGCTGCTGTGGTTCAGCCATAAGGAATTACCCTTTAAAAGTATATCTTAAAAATACCAACTTTCCATTATGACAAATTAGGTGCCTTCCATAGATAGATGATATTATGAAAATAAAAATGAAAAGTACATCAGTGGCCATTACTAAACTAATAGTTCAGCATTAATATAGTAATGCCCAGGAATCAGATGTAATTAGAGTGAAAGCCCCATGGCTTAGATATGCTGCTGGTTTCTTAAAAAATCAATTTCAAAATCAGAAATAGTGAGTCCCAAGGCATCTTTACCAAACAAAAAATTATATTTTCATTAACAATAACACATCAGTTTATATTTTGAATGAGCACCAGTGAGTAAAGTATATATTTAATGTCCTAACATAGAATTCCAGACATCTCTCATTCCTGGTTAATGTGTAATATATTTTCAAACAATTTCAACTCCCCCTATTTTAAAATTACAGATGTGACTTTTAGTCCTTGAATGAAGAAAGATTAATAGAAAACTAACTCTGTAAGTCTTTCTTTTGTGGAACTTAGATGAAGTATACACCTAGAGTATGAGTGTTAGCATCTCTGCTTATCCACGATGAAGGGGGAGCTAAGAAGCAGAGAGAGCAAAGGGAAAGGGCTGCTAAGGGTAAGAGTAAGAGTCTGAAGTATAAATTGACACACTCCTCCTCTACTGTCTCATTCTGCTTTGAACTCTTATTTATTCCACTATGGGAATACTATCCATCCTATGTAATAAAAGGGTAATATGCAAATAGACCAAAATGTAATATGCTAATGGTATGCTAAGGCTGCTCAAGCACTTACTATGACATGCACTGACCACCAGGGGACATATTCTCTGACCGGTAGGTTAGCATGCTACTAGGGTCCAGCCAATCAGGACTGAGTGAGATGGGCCAGACATGCCCTAGAGCCCTCCTGTGGTCCCTCCCCAGTCCAATCGTGCACTGGTAGAGTCCCTCATTCTGGCCTGCACTCTCTCACAATTGGGATCCTTTGGGGGATGTTGGAGAGATGGTGTCATCCCGGTCCTGCAGGCTAATCCCCTTAGGAGAGCACCAGACACAGGGTTCATGGTTGGTGAGTGCTGCTGTGGCAGCACAAGCCTCTCCCAATCGGGACTGATTGGGCGCAAGCCCGCAGCAGGCACAGTGGGACTAGCAGGCACAGTGGGGCTTGGGTGGGGAGGAGTGGCAGGTAGGGGTTGCAGGCAGCGTTGAACTGTGGGTTTCAGCCCGATTCCTGCAGGCCACCCAGGGGGACTCCACCTGTGCACGAATTCATGCACTGGTTCTCTAGTAGTTTAATAAAAATAATATTAACATAGGCTGAAACTCTTCTAGGTTCCCCACTGCATCACAGGGTGCAAAACCTAGAAACTAAATTCCACAGATTCCCTTGCCAGCAGGATTCTAATTAGAATCTACCATTGAGAAGCACTTGCATGAGATTTGTAAGGAGAGAAGAAAGGCTGTATAATTTAGCTTTAGGCAGCCCTCAGGCAGATGTAGAGGTAAGGTTTTACCTTTGGCATTTTGACATCTTCCCGAGTTTCAGCCACTTGGATGCTGCAGTCCTTTGGTGGTGACTTACCTGCAATTTTTGCACATTGAGATTTCTGAGAAGAAGCCTTCTTGGCCTTCAGTTCACTTGTGTGGACCTTGACCGGGATGACACCATTGTTTGATCCACAATGCAGCAGTTTCATATGATTTGGCCTAAAAGCAATATACAATCTTAAATTATTTTCAACAAACGTAATAATAACACTGTCAATCTCCCAATTGGCCAAAATTCAATATTAAACAATAAATGGGCTGGTCAAGTATGTGCCCTTTTCACATGGGAAAGTATATGGATGAAAGATGTAATTCCGGAGTGCCACACATACCCTTATTTGGCCTCGCCAGCTCTTGATGAGCTTGGTTCATTCATCTTCTAATGGCACATTTGTCTTACCCAGAGCTCTAAAATATCCCAGGCTTGATGAAAGACGGTTTTAGTCACAAACTCATACTTTTTTCACAAACCCCACTCTGCACTTCAAATACTGAACCAGTGACTAGTGACGCACTCTTTTCTTAATTGTCCCCCTCTAATAAACCTGAAACCTGATCACTTCTTGAGGCTCAATAGCCATGAGCCAGATCACTTGGTTTTGGGGTTTATCAGCAAGCATCACTTTGCTCTGCTTGACTATCAGGGCATTGCTTTCTTCATTCTGCATCCAGTGGTGTTGATGGATGCATTGAATGGTCACTAAAGATGTGTTAGATGCAACTGTGCACAGTGCCTGCCATACTTCATTAATGTTGAAAGAAAGAATAAATAAAAAATGAAAGATTGCTCAGAGCAGGTCTAGATTAATGGGAACTCAGTGTGAGAACCTAAAAATATCTAGAAGAGCCTTTTATACAAATTTACCTCAGAGATGTAGGTCATGTAGGCACTTAGTCAAGGTTAAGCCCAAGTCTTTGCCTGCTTGGTCAAAATGGATTCAAGATAGAGGCTAATTTTTCCCCCCATGAAAAAACAGATTTGGGCAGACAATCTCCAGTAGGTAAGTATGGTCTTCATTCACAGGCTTAAAGCTGGCTGGCTCAGTACCTTCTAGCCCCCTTTGAAGCTTGCAGAAGAGAAGAAAGAAGTGGAAATAAGCCAGCTTCTTCTTTTTTTGACAACTTGACCCAGAAATTACATATATGTCACTTCTGCTCATCTCCCAATGCCCATCATAGACCCACACACATCTTCAAGAAGAAGTTCTAGTGGTAATGCCATGCGCTAAGCTAAAACTCAGGGGTTATATTACAAAAATGAAGAAGAGAGAAATTGTTATTGGAGGACAATTAGCAGAGCCCTGCATATATTGAACTCAAATTCAGCCCTAGGTGAAATCAATGGTTCTCTTGTTTGTTTCACTGTGTTATGCTACATTCCCATCTTATAAGTTATTATATATTTAATAACCTATATATAATAACCATATATATATATACATTTATACTTATATGTATATATAAATTTTAAACAGAGATGCAAAATAATCAGATTTTCATTTTTGAATAAACACTTGGGAGAAATGAGAGGAAGTAATATATTAGGAGACAGTTGTAAAAGTTAAGGCAATAGATGACGGCTTAAACCAGCATTTCTCAGTCTTTTTGGTTTTAGGATCCCTTTCCACTCTTAAAAATTATTGAATATCTCAAAGAGTTTATAATTATATAGGGTATACCCACAAATATGTACCATATTATAAACAAAATATGAGGAAATTTTAAAGCACAAGAGCATACAAACAAACATTCTATCGTCATGACAGTAATGCTGTCACCACCTATCACGTAGCTTCTGGAAAAGTCTGCAGAATACTTGGGAGGAGGTGAGAGTAAAATAGGCAAATAATATCACAATATTATTATGAAATCATCTTGACCTCACAGACTCCTTGAAAGAGTCCTGAAGACACTCCCTCTCCCCAGGGACCCCTGGATTACACTTTGAGAACCACTGACTTAAACTAAGGCCATGTCCGCAGAGACTTCAAGGAGAAATAAGTGTAAATACCTTAATGAAGTAGAAATGACTTAGGAACAGAAAAGGATTTAGTGACCTCCTTCAATAAGATATAATTTACATACATACACAACCTCCCTTCAACATTAGTTATTATTTTGAAGCTATCTTTTAAGGAGCTCTGTGCTAAGTGCTTTAAGTACTTAATTTTATTTAATCCTCACCTAAAGTCTATAATATGGTGCTATTAAGTTTTCCCACAGCCCATGTGAATAATGAATAGTGTGTAATTGTATGTAGTAAACAATGTATAATTTTCTGACTACCCAGAAACAAAGTTCTTTTAAGGCAAGTGAAGCTTTTGGCTAATACTTCAAAAGTTACCCTGTGCCTCCAGGGAAGGTTTTTCTTTTTCATAATGAGCCTGTAAGACTCTGATGTTCATGGCTTCTTCAGCGAATTGCTTTCTGTATTTTTCTCGGGTCTAGTTCTGACACTATTCCTGTTCTGGTTATTCAACAGTGCTTACTGCTCAACCCTGTTCCATCTGTTTCCCTTGACTCTATCTTTAACCTGGATTCCCATCTTGTTACTCAGCTAAACTTAGTTTCTCAACACCTGTTCTGACTTTCTTCCTCTTTAGAACCACCCTATGTAAGTATGTAAACTGATTTTATTATGTTCCAATTAGCAATTTGTTCTACCTTCAGATATTGTGGATTTTTCTCTGGTCATTATTTGCAAGGTGACACCACAACCATCCACTGCTCACAGACATCTCAGAGTTAAATCTTTGGTTTTGGTATTAGCCTTTCTGAGTCTAATAGCAGAGATGGGATACTCCAAGAGGTGAAAATGGGGCAAGGCCAAGAAGTGTGTGTTCCATGCATGAAAAAAAAATGCTGCTTTTGACCCCTAGGAATTGCCTGGAGTATCTAAGGTTTCTGTTTTTGTTATTGCTGTCATTTTTTTGTTTTGTTTTGTTTTGTTTTTGCAAAGGACATGAGCCACAGTTATATGTTGTAACTTTGAGGTTTATCATGAAGATAAGATTGTGCTAAATGTGTAAAGTGGTGGTGTTAGCTAGAGAAAGCTTTCTAGAAGCAGGGTTCCTATATATGGTTTAAGAAAAGTAGGAATTTCATTAGCTTGCCACAGGAGGGAAGTTATTTAGAATACTTGCAATTTTTTGGCAATGGGAAATGTGCAGGGTTCTTAAAAACAGAAACACACGAGGAGAAACTAAGATGGCAGCATAGGTAAATACCTGAACTTGCTGCTTTGCACAACCACTGCAAAACTACAACTAAAAGACAGAACAGACACAATCCAGAACCATAGGAAGGCTGGCTGAGTAAAAATTCTACAACTAGAAGGAAAGAGAAAAGCACACTGTGACTCAGAGAAGTTGCAGAAGTAAGGTGCAGAGGTACGGAGGTGTGTGCGGAAAGGGCTGGCAATTGAGTACCCAGTTGCCTTTTTCAGTAGGGAGGGAGACAAAAGTTCTCTACTGCTCTGAACTCCAGTTCCCAGCAAGAACCCGGGGACCCAGACTCATATGGGAAGAAGCTGGACTGTCTGGCTTCAGGCGGACCTCAAGGGCAGCTTTCTCTCAGAGGTGCTTGCAGTGATTACTGAAGGACACTGAGACACAGAGGCCTCTTAGGGCAGGGCTGAGGATCAGCCATAGCTGTTTTTTCATTCCTGAGACCCTGCCCCACCCAATTTACAACCCCACCCAAGCTGTGCACAGAGGCTTTTGCATATGAAAGGCCTGACCCTTTGCAATCTAAAATTACCTAACAAACTGCAGCTGGGTCAGAGAGCCTCAGAGCTGCCAAAAGAAGGCCCAAGGCCCCATAGCAGCTTGTATTCATAGCTGGGCTTCATATAGGTGCCTGCAAACCCCAAACAAAGAAGAGGAATCTGCAGATCTCTCCATAGCTCCTGCTAAGTGGCCTCAGGCAGAGGCTAAATTTGCACCTCCTTGGATCTTCCAGTGGTCAGAATGGGACCATCAGATTATAACTCCTCAGATCCATAAAGGACACACTCAAGGAGCTGACTCAGTGAGCACCAAAGCCCCACTAAAGCAAGTCTTGCCCCATAAAGGGGTCTCCAGCACAGAAGTTCTCCCATCGTAGATACACTTGATCCTCTCAGCCAACTGGCCTGATGGTCAATTCCTTCCAGTGATACCAACAACAATTAAGGCTTAACTAGAACAAGACTGAGCACACAGCCCACAAAGGGGTGCATCAAGAGTGTCCACCTCAGGTAACTGGGGAGCCTGAGCCACTGGGCCCTATAGGACACAAAACTACTCTATCAATACAGAGAAGCAGCCATAATGCAGATACTAAGAAACAGATCACAAATGACAGAAATGGAAGAAAGCAAACTACTGGATGTAGGGTTCAAAACCACGGTTATAAAGATTTCTAAGAATTTTCTAGAAACCACCAATAAATTTAGTGAGACCCTCGAGGATATGAAAAAGGACTAAGTATAAATTAAGCATACACTGACTGAAATGAATAATATACAGAGATCCAACAGCAGACTAGAGGATCCCAAGAATCAAGTAAAAGATTGGAAATACCAAGAAGCAAAAAACACCCAACCAGAAAAGCAAAAAGAAAAGACAATCCAAAAATATGAAAATAGTATAAGGAGACTCTGGGACAAGTTCAAGCACACCAATATCCGAATTATGGGGGTGCCAAAAGAAGAGAGAGAGCAAGATATTGAAAACCTATTTGAAGATATAATGATAGAAACTTCCCCCACCTGGTGAAAGAAATAGACTTAAAAGTCCAAGAACTGCACAGAACCCCAAGCAAAAAGAATCCAAAGAGGACCACACCAAGACACATCATAATTAAAATGCCAAGAGCAAAGACAAAGAGAGAATCTTAAAAGCAGAAAGAGAAAGTCAGTTAGTTACCTGTAATGATTGTCAGCTGATTTCTCAACAGAAACTATGCAGGCCACATGAGAGTGGCAAAAAATATTCAAAGTGATGAATAGCAAGAACCTACAACCAAGATTATTCTACCCAGCAAAGCTATCATTCAGAATTGAAGGACAGATAAAGAGATTCACAGATAAGAAAAAGCTAAAGGAGTTCATCATCGAAAAACCAGTATTATATGAAATGCTGAAAGGTATTCTTTAAGAAGAGGAGGAAGAAGAAAAAGGTAAAGATAAAAATTATGAACCACAGAGGAAGAACACCAAGATGGAGGCATAGGTAAACACCTATTGTTCTGCCCCGCGCAACAATTTAAGAACTACAACATAACAGCAGAACAGACAGCACCCAGAATCGCCAGAAAGCTGGCTGAATGAAAACTCCACCAATAAGAGTAAAGGTGGGACGTTGAGACTCAGGAGCAGCGGGAGCGCAGCCTTTCAGAGGGTAACAGGTTAGGAGCTGTCCTGGTTGCGCGCACGGGCTGGGGCTGGAGCAGCACCCCCAGCCGGATTTCTCCTACGGAGAGGGTGGAGACGTCCCACTACACGAACTCCCCAGTGCCAGGCGAGGTCCGAGGTCCGGGGGACGCACCCTGGAAGCGGGGCGTGGCAGAGGCTCCTAGTCGCAAGGGTCGCGCAAACCCGTGACTTGCCCCCTGAAAACTTGTCTCCTGGTTCTGGAAACCATCTATTTTACAACCTTGGGCTAGACTTTTGGTGTGCAGGCACATTTGGGGAAAGGCAGAGTTATCTGGCAAGGGGAAGAGACTAGCGGCTTTCTCTTGGAGGTGTCTGCAGCCATCCCCATCCAACAGAGACCCGCGCACGAGCGCAGCATAGGACGCAGCTGACACTGACGCTGCCTGCACAGCTCAGAGACTCCGCCCATCCAACCTGAACACAGTCTCCCTTCACAGCCAATTGGCCTGGAGGTCAAACCCTCCTAGGGCTAACAACAACAAGCTGGATTTAAATTCAAAAATACTGAATACAACCCATAAAGGATTGCAGTAAGAGTACCCACCCACCTCAGGTAACTGGGGAGGCTGAGCCACTGTCCCTTTGAGGATATCTACCACATAAAGCAGCCACCATGCAGAGATATGGAAAGAAATCAGGTGTGAAAGAAATGGAGGAGAAAAGATGACAAGACATAGAGTTCAAAACCCCGGTTATAAGGCTTTTCAAGAGGCTCCTACAAAAGGCTGATCAACTTAATGAGAATTACCAGGAAATAAACAAGACCAACCAGGAAATGAATTAGAATTACAAGGAAATGAATGAGAACCTCAAGGAAATGAATGAGACCCTCAAGGAAATGAACAAGACCTCTGAGGATATGAACCAGATCCTCACGGATAAAAAAAAGGACCAACTAGAAATCAAGCATACACAGACTGAAATAAAAAATATTACACAAAATCCTAAAAGCAGTCCAAAGGGCCACAAGAACCAAGTCAAAGATTTGAAATACAAAGAACCAAAATCCACTCAGCTGGAAAAGCAAGAAACAAAAAGAATTCAGATAATTGAAGACAGCGTAAGGGGCCTCTGGGACAACCTCAAGCATGCCAACATCCGAATTATTGGGGTGCCAGAAAAAGAGAGAGAGCAAGTTAATGAAAACCTACTTGAAGAAATAGTGACTGAAAACTTCCCCCACTTGGTGAAAGAAACTGACTTAAAAGCCCAAGAAGTACACAGAACCCCAAAATATATCATAATGAAAATGCCAAGAGCAAAAGATAAAGAGAGAATATTAAAAGCAGCAAGAGAAAAACAGTTGGTTACCTACAGGGGAGCACCCATACGATTGTCAGCGGATTTCTCAAAGGAAACGATGCAGGCCAGCCGCGAGTGGCAAGAAATATTCAAAATGATGAATAGCAAGAATCTACAACCAAGATTACTCTATCCAGCAAAGCTATCATTCAGAATTGAGGATCAGATAAAGTGCTTCACAGATAAGAAAAAGCTAAAGGAGTTCATCACCACCAAACCAGTATTATATGAAATGCTGAAAGGTATTCTTTAAGAAGAGGAAGAAGAATAAGGTGAAAATATAAATTATGAACAACAAATACACATCTGTCAACAAATGAACATAAAATTAAGTGAACTGATAGGCTGATGAACAAGACATCTGTCAACAAATGAACATAAAATTAAGTGAACTGATAGGCTGATGAACAAGATAAACTGGTGAATATAACAGAAACATGGACATAGAGAGGGAATGGACTGACAATTCTTGGGGAGAAAAGGGTTGTGGGAAGTGCAGCAAGAGATTGGACAAAAATCTTGCAACAATGGGAGAGGACATTGGGGAGGGTGAGGTGAGGGTGGAGGGTGGGATAGGTACAGGGTGGAGGGGAGATATAGGGGGATAAAAAAGGGGAAACAATGTAATTAATAAACTGAACAATAAAGAAAAATAAATAAATAAATAAATAAAATAAAATACTTTTAGTTCACCTTCCAAAAAAAAAATGATGAACAACAAATACATATCTATCAACAAGTGAATCTAAAAATCAAGTGAATAAAAAATCTGATGATCAGAATAAACTGGTGAGTACAATAGAATCAGGGGCATAGAAAGGGAGTGCACCGACAATTCTTGGGGCAAAAGGTGTGTTGGGGATTCGGGAAGAGACTGGACAAAAATCGTACACCAAATGGATGAGGAAAGTGGGGGAGGGGAAGGGGTAAGGGCAGAGGGTGGAGTAGGAACCAGGTAGAGGGGAGCTATGCGGGGAAAGAAGACAACAACTGTAATAATCTAAACAATAAAGATTTATTTTTTAAAAAAACAACATAAGCCCCAACAGTAACCAAACTATCATGATCACAGATCTAAAAAATGAATAATAATTTAATAATCAAATATCCAGTTAGTATTCACGTTTCTCTGGTTATCATCTTATGTGACTGCACAAAAGGCCTGGTGCATGAAATTCATGTGGAGGGGTTCCTCAGCCCAGTTTGCACCCGCTCCAATCCGGGACTCCTCGACAGACATCCCTCTCACAATCTGGGGCCACTGGCTCTTAACTGCTTATCTGCCTGCCTGTCTGATCACCCCTAACTGCCCCCCCCACCCTGGACTGGTCACACCCTATTGCTCCCCTGCTGGCCTGGTTGCCCCTCACTGCCCCCATGCCAGCCTGATTGCCTCCAACTGCTCCCTCTGCAAGCCTCGTCACCCCTCACTGCCCCCTGCCTGCTGGCCTGGTCATCTCCAACTGGCCCCTTCTGCAGGCCTGATCACCCTGGGCAGCCTGCTGCTCAGTCATTTGGTCTCCCATCACTACCCCCACTAGTGGCCTAGTTGCCCTACACAGCCTGTTTGGTCAAATCTCTTAAATTTCTTTAATTCTGTGGATTCCATCTCTCTCTGTGTCTCTCTCTAAGTATTTGTTTGCTCAAAAAAACCAGGTACTTTTCTTATAGAATTTCCCACTGTCTGGATTGTGCTGATTGCATTCTTGTGGTATCCCCTGTATTTCCTGTATATTAATTATTAGGTCTAAGTGTATTATCAGACAACTTCAGATGTGATATTGTGTATATCCACTGAACTTATATATAATGTCTGATCTTAGCTATTGATGATCATTTTCCAAATATATTCATTAGTTAAAAATTGCAAAATAGTCATATTCTAAAAAACTTTATTTATTAGTAGGGACATATCTATAAAAAGAAGTTTTCCCCATTAAAAAAAAGGGGGGGGGTCTGCCAAACATGAAGTAATTGCTTACTCTGAGTTATAGTTAAAGAAAGACCAGCGGAGTGCATGATTTTCTCCTTCTGCCCCCACTTTGCCAATGGGAGGCCATTCAGGTTGCTTTTTGAATTTGTTTACAGACCCTCATAGCCACTAATAGCTTCTTTGCTTTCCCAATGTAACAAGAAATCCAGGCTTACTTTGGACTTTTTCTACTCTGGACCTGGAGGCATGTATTTCTCCAAGGATCCTTGACTATTTTTAGGAAGAATTCATAGTAGTGACCACAATGTGGATGCTAGGGGTGCTCAGAGTTACAAAACTGGTCATTGTTTCTAGCTCTTCAGTGTACAGAATTAAATAAAATAATTATTTGTTGCATTTCAAGATAAAACATCTCAGGAAACTACAAAGATAAAGTTAAAGCCAAAGTATGCAAAAGAAAAGAAATAATAATTAGAAGAGAAAGCAATGAAATCAGAAATAGAAAAACAATAGCAAAAAAATCAGTGAAATTAAAAGCTGGTTCTTTGAAAAAAGTCAATAAAACTGATAAGGCTCTAGGCAGACTAAGAAAAAGGGAGAAGACACAGATTGCTAAATCAGAAATGAAAGAGTGGACATCACTTACAGATCCCATGGACATTAAATACATAATAAATGAATACTCTGAACAATTTTATGCTAAAAATTTGACAACCTAGATGAAATTAACCAAATTTTTCAATTCCTTGAAAGACACAATATGCCAAAATTCACACAAGGAAATTCACAAGTGGAAACAGACCATCTGATAGGCCTATATCTATTGAACAAATTGAATCATTAATAATTTTTCAAAAAAGAAAGCACCAGTTCCAGATTAATTTACTGGTAAATTCCACTGAACATTTAAGAAAAAATTATGCCAATTCTCTATGAAATTTTTAGAATACAGAAAATAAAGAAATAATTTTTAACTCATTCCATGAAACCAGCTAATACAAAACAAGACAAAAACATTACAAGAAAATTAAACGACTGAGCAATAGCTTTCATTCATGAACATTCATGAAAATTCCTCAAAAAAAAAAAAATCAGCAAACCAAATCCCCAGAAGTACAAAAAGAATTTATCCCAGGTGTATTAAGTGGTTCAACATTAGAAAATCAATTAATGTAACCTATCACATCAACAGATGAAAAATGAAAATCACTGAAAAAACAATTGACAAAATCCAACACCCATTCATGATAAAGACTCTGAGTAAAGTAGGAATAGTGGAAAACTTTCTCAACTTAATAGTATATCTTCAAAAAAAAACAAAAACAAAAAAAACCCCACCAAACACACACACACACACACAAACCAAACAAACAAACAAACAAAAAAACCCAACAACACACACACACACAAAAAAACCCAACAACTCCACGTCTAACATCATACAAAATGGTGGGAAACAAGAAGCTTTCCCACTAAGATCAGGTACAAAGCAAGGATGTTCCTTCTCACTACTGGAAGTTGTAGCTAATACAATTGGAACAAAAAGGAAATAAAAGATACACAAATTGGGAAAGAAGACATAAAACTCTGTTCACAGATGACATGATCCTCTACATAGAAATTTCAAAAGAATAAACAAAAAAACTGCTGAAACTAATAAGCAAATACTAGTATAGCAAGGCTACAGAACACAAGGTTAATATACAAAAGTCAATCACTTTCTTATATGCCAGCATGGAGAAGTTAAATTTAAACTAAAAAACACAATATTGTTTACATTAGAATACAAAAAAAGAGAAAATACTTAGATATAAACCTAACAAAATATGTATAAGATGTATTTGAGGAAAACAATAAAACTCTGATGAATGAAATCAAATAATTAAAAATAATGGAGAACAATCCCATGTTCATGGATAGGAAGACTCAATATTGTCAAGGTGTCAATTTTTTCCAACTTAATCTTTAACACAACTCGAATCAAAATCTTTTTTTTTAATCATCATACAAGGACATTTTTCCATTGATTTTTAGAGAGAGTAGAAAAAAGTAAGAGAGAGAGAGAGAGGGAAAAATTGATGTGACAGACACAATAATTGGTTGCCTCACACACAAACCCCAACCAGGCTGGGAGTCTGCAATCAAGGTACATAGTCGAACCCAGGATCTTTCAGGCCTCAGGCTGAAGCTCTATTCACTGCGAAAAACCAGCTAGGGCAAATAAAAATCTTGATATATTATTTTTTAGTTATCAACAAACTGATTCTAAAGTTTATATGCAGAGGCAAAGGAATAGAATACCAACACAATAAAAGAACAAAGTTGGAGAACTGATACTACTTGACTTTAAGATTCACTGGCTACAATAATCAAAATAGTGTAATACTGGCAAAAGAATAAAAAATAAATAGGTCAATGGCCCTGGCTGGGTGGCTCAGTTGGTTGGAGCATTGTCCTATACCCCAAAAGGTTGTGAGCTCGATCCCCAGTAGGGGACGTGCAGAAGGCAGCCAATCAATGACTCTCTCTCATCATTGATGTCTCTCTCTTCCTCTCCCTTTATCTCTTAAATCAATACAAATGTATTTAAAAAACAAACAATAAAAAACAAATAAACATATTCTCGGGTGAGGATTAAAAAAAAGTTAAAGGAACACAATTTAGAGCCCAGAAATAAACCCATATAAATATATTCAACTGATCTTAGACAAGGAAGTAGAGGCAATACAAGGGAGCAAAAAGAATCTTTCAACAAATGGTTGAAAGACCAAACAGCTGAATATTCAAGGCAAATTTAAAAAATAAAATAAAATACAGACCTTACACCCTCCAATATATTAACTCAAAATGGATTACAGACCTAAATGGAAAATACAAAACTGCAAAGCAGATAACATAGGAGAAAACTTAGATGACCTTGGCTGTGGCAATGACTTTTTAGATACAATAGGTCCTTGAATAATGTCATTTAGTTCAATGTTATCTCTTTAAATTGTTGATGAGATGCCATAGGAACTTAACTCTTGCTTATGTCAATTAGCCTATGGTAAAATTGGTTTCATTATCTGTTTTGTTTAAAGTTGTAGAACCTATCAGTAATATTAATTAAAGACTTATTGTGCAACATCAAAAACATGATCTATGAAAGAATTAATAAATTGGACTTTACTAAAATAAAAATTTTTGCTCTGTGAAAGGCACTGTCAAGAGAATGAGAATGCAGGCCACAGGCTGGAGAAATATTTGCAAAAGATGCATCTGATAAAGGACTTTTAATCAAAATATACAAAGAACTCTTAAAACTCAACAATAAGAAAACAAATAACCTGGTTAAAAAATGGGCCACATGCCTGGCCATTGTGGCTCAGTGGTTGAACATCAACCTATGAACCAGGAGAAATCGTGCTTCAATTCCCAGTAAGTGCACATGCCCAGGTTGCAAGCTCAATCCCCAATACAAGGTGTGCAGGAGGCAGCCAATCAATGATTCTCTCTAATCATTAATGTTTCTATGTCTCTCCCCCTTTCCCTTTCTCTCTGAAATAAATAAAAAAGCAAAACAAATAACAAAATAAAAACAGGCCAACACGGGGATGTAATTACAGCATAATGAATATCTTACCTGATAATAGACAAACATGTAAATTGACTGTACCTCTGCTATGCCCACAGCCAATCAGGAGTGAATATGCAAATTAACTTGCCAAGGATGGCAAGTTAATTTGCATTTGCAGGCCTGGAGCAGCTGGGCAGGGTGGGATACCTGCTATGAGGAAGAGAGGGGTTGGAGGGAGCTACAAGAGTGGTGCATCAGCAGGAAGTGAGGACTTGCCAGCTCCTGGGTGGCCCGAGAGTGGGGACTTAGTGGCTCCTGGGCAGCTGGGAGTGAAGCCAAGGGATGGAAGGCCTGTTCTTGCATGAATATCATGCAACAGGCCTCTAGTAGTCAATAACATTGTAATAATTATGCATGGTGTCAGATAGGTACTTAGACTTACTGGGGTAATTAATCACTATGTTGTATACCTGCACCTAATATATTGAATGTCAATAGTAATTGAAATATTACATTTAAAAAATATTTAAATGTATATTTTTATTGATTTCAGAGAGGAAGGAAGAGGAAGAGATAGATGGAAACATCAATGATGAGAGAGAATCACTGATTGTCGGCCTGCTGCACACCCCACACTGGGGACAGAGCCAGCAACCAGGGCATGTGCCCTGACAGGAACTGAACCATGACCTCCTGGTTCATAAGTCAATGCTCAACCACTGACCAGGCAAAATATTAAATTTTTTAAAATGTTGCATGAATTTTGTATTGCTCTGCAATATTATTAGGCATATAATAAATACCTTTCTGGAACTTGATCCAGTGACTTGTAATGGAGTTCCCACTCTCTGCTCTTCTCAAATAATTCTTTAACATTCTGATTCAATGTTGCTGCTTCTATAAAGATTTCCCTGTCTTTCTTTTTTCCAAATAGTTTTTTGGAAAGCATTATCACACTGTACTTAACCATTTACATGTCAGCCTTCCCTCATTATATGGATTTCTTGAATTCAGAGACTATATATTTTTATAAGATTTCCATTGCTAGTGCTAAATAAAGTTGTTAGCACAAATAAAGATTTACTTTTGAAAGAAAAGGACAGACAGGGTATTATTAACTGATTGAAGACTTTTATAGTTACAGTGAAAAGTTTTTGATCCAGAGAGCAATGGGAATGTATTGGAACTTTTTTCTTTTATATATTTATGCAGATGTGTGATTTTTTTCAGATTGAAAGAACAAATTCTCTTGAGATAGTAATTATTTTTTATGGCTCAATAAAATATTCTTTTCATTTTTCTTATTTCTATTTCTCCCACCCACAGTTACACTATTGGTTTTACTGTTTTCTTTATACAGGAAGTTTTAAAACATATAATCTTTCAAGGTTTTGCTTCATGTGTGTTGTGCATGAAGTACTCATGTCTACAAAAAAATACTTCCTCTAAGTTGAATTACATTATAAGTAACTGCCATATATGTAAGCCAAGTATCACACACACTTAATTTATAATAGAGAAACAAAGAATTCTCAAACTTTAAAAGAAGACATACAAATGGCCAACTAATTTATGCAAAGATGTTCAACTTCACTAGCTATTAGGGAAATGTAAATCAAAATTATAATGAGATACTGCCTCACACCTGTTAGAATGGCTATTATCAAGACTGGTAATAAGTGTTGGAGAGGTTGTAGAGAAAGAGGAACACTTATTCATTGCTGGTGGGAATGTAAACTGATACAGCCACTATAGAAACAGTGTGGAAGTTCCTCTCAAAATCCAAAGTACAGGTATCATATGACCCATCAATCCCTCTTTTGGATATATACCCAAAAAACTTGAAAACATTTATTCTCAAAGATATATGCCCCTTAAGTTCATTGTAGCAATGAACATACTGTGGCCTAGACATGGAGATGACCAAGTGTCCTTTGATAGAGAATTGGATAAAGAAGACGTGATACATGTACACAATGGAATACTACTCAGCCATAAGGAAGGACCAAATACTGCCATTTGTGACAACATGGACGGACCTTGAGAACATTATGCTAAGTGACATAAGTCAGTCAGAAAAAGCTAAGAACCATATGATTCCACTCATATGTGGGATGTAAAACTGAAATTCTTAGACACAACCAATAGTATGGTGATTACCGGAGGAAAGGGGCTGGGGGTAGAAATGGGTAAAGGTAGCCAAATATATGGTTATGGAAGATGATTTGACTTTGAATGGTAGGCATACAATGCAATATACACATCACATATCATACAAAAGTACACTTAAAATCTGTATGATCTTACTAACCAATGTTGCCCCAATACATTTAAAAAAAATAGAAACTTTGAGAATGTTAGTATTACCATTTGGATGGGAACATAGGAGTAGCAGCGAGGAATGATCCCTGAGTTTTTCACTTACTGTACCCTTGCAGGGCCATGCCACTAATGACAGTCAAAAAAAATGTGAACAGAAGTATGGTGGCTACTTCTGGATTAAGGAAGAGTATATATGCAGTTTTAATTTCTCTATTCTCCTACACTGGAAACAAAGGAGACAGTATAACATATTTTGCAGCTATAAGATATTGAGACATCTGTCCGTTCGTTTGTATATCTGAATGACTACGTGGAGCAATGACTTTTGCTGATGTGCCTGGGATATGGAACAAAAGCAGATACAAACTTTCACTGTCTAGGCCATTGACATTTTGTAGTCATTTGTTACTGAGCACAAACTAATATACTTAATATATGAAAAATCAATCCAAGTTACAGAAAAAAAATACTCAGCAGATTAGCCAAATAATAACATTAGGATTATTTTTGAATTATAAATGGACAATGATAAGGTAATATAACTTAAAATAACTTTGAAGTGCTTATTTTGAAAAAAAAGAAAGTGAAGTAGATGATGGGGGCAGAAGTGAGTAAGCAGACATAAACAAGAATATATTAAGTGGTAATCCAAGGGAATATCAGTCTGCCTACCTACCATTTCCCATGTGACTGACTCCATGTTAGGCTCTGGAGCTATAAAGGTAAAAAGTATAGACAATATCCCTGTCCTAATCAAATACTTAGCCTATAGAGAAATATAGACAATTACATGTAAATACATTAATTAAATACAGATGTTTGAAAACAGAGGGGGTGCTGTGAAAGAAATGACGCTGATGTAGGAGGCTGGGGATCATACCAAGGTGGTCAGGAAGGAAACCTTTCCAGCCAGGTGATATTTAAACTAAGATCTGGAGGGCATAAAGGAGAATCAGGAATTCAAAAAGCAAAAGGAAGAGCCATCACAGCAGAGGACTGGCACAGTCATAGTCCCCAGGCTGGGAGTGTAAGTGAGGCTGAGGGGAGGCAGCAGGAAGTAATGTTGCTGAGGTAGGTAGGGATCAGGCTTTGTAAACCAGAATACAAAGTTTAGATTTGATTTTAAATGTAATATCAAAAGTTTTCCATGTTTATGTAAATGGATGTAACCTAAATTATGATCTCTCTCTATAAAAGCCTAAGCAACCATTATGACAGAACAACCAGAACGTCCAGGATGACCCGAATGACCAGTTGACCAGTTTCAATGCAGGAGCTGCCCCCTGGTGGTCAGTGTGCTCCCACAGCCAACCTCCCATGACCTCTCGCACCATCCAGCTGACCTCCCATGTCCCCATGCCCCTGTGATGGCCAACCTCTTGTGGTCTCTCCCCCTGGCCCGCCGGCTCCCTGATAGGCCTTGCTCACCAGCCAGACCTCCCCCACCCATGCACAAATGCGTGAACCGGGCCTCTACTTTAAAAGAATACTGTGTTTCTTATGTGGGAAATGGATAAGATCACATAAAAGTGGGCTCTGGGAAAGCGATCTGGTGGGGGCTAGGACTGGGGAGTGAGAGTGTGTATGGAGTGGGGTGGATGAATCTGGAATACTTGGGGGATAGAACCATCAGAACTTGCTGATGAATTGGAAGCAGGAAATAAGGAGCAGGGTATTCCCTTGCATTCTGGTATAAACTGCTGGACGGAGAGTGATGACATTTACTGAGATGAGAAAAAGAGGAAGAAGAGCACATTTGATGAGAAACCATGAGCTTCAGTTTGAATATGTGAAGTTTGAGATGCCTTTGAGATGGCTAATGGTACTTGGACAGTTGACTATAAGAGTCTGAACTCAGAGAAGAGATTTGAGCTAGAGATATGGACTTGGAAACTATTTCAGTGGAGGTGGTATACAAAGCCACAATAACTGATGAAGCAGCCTAGAGAGAGAGTGATGATAGTAATGTTTTTTTTTAACACAAGACCATAGTACATACTATTTGTTTTACAAAAAGGTTCTTATTGCATAAAGTGTAATATTCAGAAGACGTCTGACTCCATGTATTAACATGGACTGGTATTAACATATTAGTGCTGGCAAAGAACAAACAAAAATGTGAGAGGAAACGTATCTTCTAAATGGCAGTCAACAATGGGAAGATAGAAAGCTCTAAAAAGCCCAAAGCATTTTTGTTTTGTTTTAATAAGACTGACTGATACATGTTTTGTGTTTCAAAGGAAATAGTGTGAGGAAGGCTGGCACCATTGCTTTTGGTTGTTTAAGTTTGAAATCTATAATACTGCAGAATCCATTTCATCCCATGAATAAAAATGACTAAAATGGAGGGAAAATCTCAACGTGTCCAGATATATTTTAAATATTAAGGTACACTGAAGACAGGAGCCCAGTGATGGGAGGTTTATGCAACAAGGGATATACATTCTGCCACTATGATGGTTATGCCTACCTGTGTGGTCAGATTAAAGGTAACTTTAGAACAATAGATCGGCTTTCCAATTGTAGACGCAGGGCTGCAATTTTATAGACACAGCGCTCTCAAATCTCTAGGGAGAAATGTGAAAAATAAAAACTTACTGAAGTAAAGCAATGTGCATCCTACATTATTATGGCAACAAATCTATAATGGTATTACAATAAAATCTGGTGTAATCACATTTTCCTTCTTTGATATTGCAGCATTCATCTCTGTCTCATGGGAGATGGGATGGATTGCAGGATATGTAATGGCGTGCAGAATATTTTGCCGGTTACAGCCAAAGCAGTGGGACTAGTAATTACCGAAAGCTTTTATTATTTAACAATTGCTTGTTGCTTTGTTCAGCCTCTTTAACAGCTTATGTATTCACACCTCAGAGCCCCCAACCCCATACCAGTGCTATGGATATTATGCATTTAAAATTTTTTCATTCATCTTCTCCCTGTACCTTAACACTAGCTGAATGGCATGGAGCATTCAGGCATGGCTTTGGCACTGAAATAATTGAATAAACAGAAACTGGTACTGCCTGAGTGCCAGGCTGAGGAGTCAAAAATGGGCTGGAGTTACTCCCTTGTCACATCAATAAAAGTGTGACAGAAGGGAAGTGCATACAACTGATCCCCTTAGTCCTATTTACTCTATAATCAAAAAGTAGCCATGAATTTATAGAGGGATAAAAGGCAGGTACCTGTTTTCATAAAATCAAATCCAGCCAAGTTTTCATTTTAACACCTTTCAAGTGCCAGTAGCTCTTGTTAAGATGTTAAATGTATTACTCTCTACACAGTCTATAGCATGGATTTCCAATGTTCTCTTTAAAAAAAAACCTGTTGGTTGTAATTTGCAAAAGTGAAGATATTAAATTGCAAAGATCTTTATGAACAGACACTCCACCAGAAACAAGTATCTCTCAAAGGTATGGATAAGTATTGCAGCTTGTCTATTTATTTTTATTATGAGCATATTATGGCCCTGCATTCACAAACACATATTACTAAAATAAGGTTGCATAACCATAGAAGTAAATGCTCACACTGTAATCAGCACAAATATTGACTGTGGAGAGATGTGCAAAGTATTTTTCAAATGAATATTCGCACTGAGATCTGGAGCTTGTAAACAAGAGACACTGCGAAGCACTCAATAACTCAATCCTGTTAACTGTTTCATGATTCTAGGACGAGTAGAGACTATCTGGAATATCTGGAGAAAATCCGAATTGCCAAATGATTCTAAATAATCACGTGAATAACATTTTATTTCTAGAAACAATCACCGGAAACCGATTCGAGCAATGTAAACAATTCGGTAACCTTTCCTGAACCAGCCTCTACAGCACTCACTCGTATTCTCTTGTTGTCAGGCATCTGCTGCCTCAGTGTTAGATATTACATATCTTAAGGGAGGCAGGTCTCCCTAGTATGCTGCGAGCAGATATGGTGGCTCACAGAAGCCCAAGCTCTGTTGATAAGCCTGTAGGCAAAACCTCAAAGAGTAACGGGTCACAGCTGCTGGTCAAGGCAGACTCTTGGTGAAGCGAGGCCCAGTGTCAGTCTTTTATACCTACTTAAACACACGGGCCACACAATGTTTAAGATGACAAGGTTGGATTCTTATAGTATTTCACTAACTTCCAGCGGGAATCTGGAATTGTCAACACCTGGCACAGTTTAGATGTTTAGGCCACACAATACTAAGGTAAACTATTATTAGTGTTCTGAGACTCAATTTCAATATGGGGGAAGGAGGGCCTTCCCCATCAGGAAGCAATTCTTGGACACTATCTATCCAAAGATAGTATTGGATTCCACAGAGTAAGGGTTCAGTCCCATAAGATTGCCTGGCCCCATGATCGATCAATCAGCTATGGTTTGAAGGTTAAGGACCACCCCCTACCCCTCCCACACACACATACACATTTTGGCAACTCACTACATGCCAGTCAGTCACAAGTCCAGGCTGAAATTCTGACTAATCAGCTATAAATCAGATGTTCCCATAATGCCTCTCCTTGAGTTCTATTAATTTGCTAGAGCAGCTCACAGACCTCAGAGAAACATGTTATTGACTAGATCACCAGCTCATTATGAAAAGGTATAGCTCAGGATCAGCCAGACGACAAAGACGCCCCGGGAAAGGCGTGGGGGAAAGGGTGAAGAGCTCCCACGCCCTCTCCAGGTGCACCACTCTCCTGGAATCTCCAAGTGGTCAGTAACCCGGAAGCTCTCCAGACCTTTCCTTCTGTGTGTTTTCACTGTACAGGCATGATCCAGTCGCTGGCCGTCTGCAGCTGACTCAGTCTCCAGGCGCTCTCCCCTTCGGAGGAGGAGGGAGTTCGTTCTCATCCGTTTATCACACGCTCAGATCTCCTGGGAACCAACTCCCATCCTTAAGTAATTAACAGAGCAAGAGACACTTGGGTTGCTCTCACCACTTAGGAAATTCCAAGGGTTTTAGGAGCTCTGTGCCAGAAACTGGACTGAGATCACATAGATATTATAAATCACAATACTCATTAGCATGTTGGGTAACTGCAGATAAGGCTTGAATGAAGAAACAGTATTCATCTAGCCACTCAATGCATTTGTTTGTTATTGAGTTATTGGACATTAAGTGACACCACTCTCTCATTCCCAAATTACCATGCATTCAATCTCTCTTCTGTATCTTCAGGTTTCTAACCTCTGGGGAGAACTACAACTTCAATGCTGTTCAAGGCCTTGTCATCAGACACAAAGCTAGCAAAAACTTCGTTTTATAACTAGGAAAATTTGGAAATTCTTAGCATATTAACAAGGAATCTTTATTCTTGGTTTACTGGGGAAACCATTTAGAAATTTATCTGCACATATAAAGGCAAGGTTGTGTCACTTTAAAAAAATTTTTATTGTAGGATGTTCTTAGTACTGTTGTGTGTGTACCTGCTCTGAAGTATTTATATGCAAGGCATTAATATTCAGGATAGTGAGAAAGCATCAGAGCAATTACCCTGCTCGAGAAGAAACCTGGTACTCTTGGAATAATCAACTCTTTTAAAAAGTATGTTAATAAAGCAATAGACTTTGTATATCAACAAAACATGCATTGATATTAATACTTTGTACCTTATACATAAAATTATATATTGTATAAAAACAATTGAGAAGCTTTTGCTCACACATGAGGATGTTCTTTGGTTAGAATAACCATTTTATTAACACATGTAGCATCTCAATCAGCTGTAAGGTATCATAAGTAATAATTGATAATAAATGAAGTACTAAAATATGTAGAAGACTTGCCTTTATAATAAACTAGAGGCCTGGTGCATGAAAATTCATGCACTGGAGTGGGGGAGGTCTCTCAGCCTGGCCTGCCCCCTCTCACAGTCTGGGAGCCCACAGGGGCAGGAGGCAACCCGGTGATCCAGATAGGGGATGATTCATCACAGCTCTGCTGTTGCAACTGCTGGCAGTGCAAGCCTCAGCTGGCCTGGGTTACCTGAGCCTCAGGGGGCCTTGGCCAGCTGGGCAGCCGCTATCCAAGGCTTGCCTATGCCTCAGGCATTGGCTGAACAGCCAACCTCGAAGGCTTGCCTGCACCTCAGGGCACTCTGGAGGCAGGCATGTGGAGCAGCTGGAACCACGTGGGGTCAGGCCCGGCTGTTTGGCATGCCTGCCACCCCAGTTGGGCTGAGGGGACTGGGCGCTGCTGTCTTGTGGCTATGGGCACTGCCATCTTTGAGGGCATGGCAGTCAATTAACATATTCCCTCCTTATTGGCTGTGTGTGCGTCCATCTTTGTGAGAGCCCAATGGTAAATTAGCATATTCCCTTTTTATTAGATAGGATCAGAGTTGATTCAAGGGTATCTCCACATTGACAGCTCTTGGGTTTCTCTTGACATGAGTTTTCTAGAGTGAGAGGAAGGGATTAAGGTAACTAGACTCAGAGTGCAACAGGCCTGGAACTTACTCTAATTTGTATCACTAGGTAAAGGTTTGAGAATGGCTGGCTTAAACCAAAGGAGAAATGGTCTAATTAGGGTGGCCATGTAATTTATCAAACTGGGACACTTCTAATAATAAAAGGGGGAGCTATTTTTATTATACCTGGTTTAAGTACTTGAGGTGTGAAGTTATAAAAAACAAGGTTTGAAGCCCAATTCTTCCACTTATTAACTATATGATATTGGAAAGGTCATTCTCTCAATAAAATGGACTTAGTATTTGCTATCTCACAGGTACTGTGTCAATTAGGCTCTAAGCAGGAGACAGAAACCTCACAATCACCTGAATAGAGTAAGTTTAATACAAACAATTATTGACTTGAACAGGGGGTTGGAGGTAATGGAGGATAGGCTCATGAGAGGTAAAGAGAATGCTACAGAATGCAGCAGTAGCAGTTAATAAGAAGCAGCCACTGCCTGAAGGCTAAGGAAGAGAATCAGAGAAGAACCAATGGAAGATACTGGCTGCAGAAAAGGAGACATATGCAATACTTTAATCAATAAAGAATAATATATACTGAGTGGCCAGATTATTATGATCTCTGAACACATAATAATCTGGCCACTCAGTGTATATCCTATATAATAAAAGGCTAATATGCAAATTGTCCCCTTGACAGACAATTATGTTCAAAGATCATAATAATCTGGCCACTCAGTGTATATATACAAAGCCCAGTGCATGAGTTCATTATATGGGTAGGGTCCTCAGGGGGTTAGGGAGTGATAGACCCTCTGGGCAGGGGTGGGATGCCCTTGCCTGCCCAAGGTCTGGATCCATCCCGCTGACTTTCGCACCAGTTCTTGGAAGCCACCTGGCAGCTGCTTTTACATTGTTTCTTCCTTGCAGAGCATCTAGAGAGGGGAAGCAGCTTTGGTGCCCAAGGCTGACTTCCAGGAGGCCAGTGGCACTGTCTGTCGATGCCTGGCCTGTTTTCTAGATATTGGAGCTGCAGGACTACTGAGGGAATGAGTGGCTGCCTCTGGGCTGGTGGTCGCTGGAATGAGTCTCAGCTGAACAGCACTCCTGTGGTAGGATGCACTGACCACCAGGGGGTAGCTCCTGTATTGATCACCTGACCCCTGGTGGTCAGTGCATGTCATAGCGACTTGTTGTTCCAGTTGTTCTTATTGTTTGATTGCTTAGGCTTTTATATATAACTAGAGGCCTGGTGCATGAAATTCATGCATAGTGTGTGTGTGGGGGGGGTTCCTGGCCCCACCCTCAGCCTGCCCAGGCCAACACCCAGGGCCACCACGCTGAGATGTGGGCCTGCTATTGCTGCTGGCCTTTCCTCCTGGGCACCCGCGATTGGCCTGTAGGCATGGCTTGTATGCATGGCTTATTGGTTGCAGCGAAGGTATGGTCAATTTGCATATTACTCTTTTATTAGATAGGAGGATATATATATGGAAAAAAGATACTGGCTGCAAAGTGGCCCAAGAAGGTACCAGAGGAAACCATCCATAAGGTGATTACCTTGTGATACTGGGCTGCAGTAGGGACGGAGGAAGTTTCTGGCCCCTGGTGCTGCTAGGTGTGACAAGTAGCAGGTGTCAGGTGCTGGAGAAGGTGTGCTCACTGCAGGATCCTGGCAACGGGAGCACATCACACCCAGGAAGAGAAACATCCCTTTCTCCTTCAGTGTCACCTCAATACCTTCTACAGACAAAGCTTAACCTTGTGCAACTTTGCAAAGGAAATATTTAGAGTTCTGCTCTATTTTTTCAGAATGGGGAATGAAGAGTAGATTTGGAGGTTAGAGATGCAATGAACGGATAAACAGCAGAATCACACTGACAATCACATGAGTTACACTAATGAACATGCAATATATTAACATTGAACATGTTTAGCATAGCGCCTGGAATATGGTGATTAATACATGGTATACTATTAGTATAATTTCTACATATCACATTCTAGTTTTAATATCAAATGAGGCGAGGGCTCTAATTAATTAACTTAATTGATGTGAGACAACAAATCAACAAATAATGTTCAAGGAAGATGAAGCAGTATTTTTCTCCCTAGTTAAAAAAAAAAAAAAGGACAATTATTTTTTGACTCATATAGGTCAGGGAGAATCCTGAGCTATGATTCATTTTTGAAACAGAAGTGTCAAAACACCTAAAATAGAAGCAGGACTCTTTTGCCAGGGATCTTGTATAGAAAATTTCAAGCTTAGCTTTTCTAATGTTCAAACAAAACATATTCCCTTATTAATAAAGACATTTTTCCACTGAAGCTTCATTGCCTTCTTTTTGTATCAAATGAAACTGCATTGTCATCTCATTAATCCTCAAATGCTCTTGGGAGGCAAAAGTGTGGAATTATCCATCCCGTTTTATATTGCCTCTACTTCTCATGATTGACTTAATATCATATTATTAAAACTATGTCTCCTACCTTTTTCTTATTGATAATAACAGACTAGTGATTTTTGATCTGGAATCATAATATTTTGTTTATTCTGGGCATGGTTTCTTATATTACTTTATTCATGTTTTCCATACCCAGCATGGTGTGTTTCAACCTCCCAAATCACAGTTTTAAAGGTTAAACATTAGGGTTTTATATTTGCTGTATTTGTCACATCTATACCTTTATTCCATATTGTTTTCTAAATCCAGTCTTTATTTGCTGTAATAGTTGACTCCTACATAATATTTATTTAAAGTTTCTCCTTAGAAATTAGTCTTTTATGCAGTTACATGACTTGAACTCTCATTAAATTAGATTTACAACATCCCACATTTTTTCTTTAATGATTTCTTTTCAATTTTACCTGCTTGCTACTTTTTTTGAGCATATATAATGACTGCTTTAGATCAAAATGTCAATACCTATCCTCTTTTTTTTCTAGAAAATTTATTGTTTTGGATATAATTCATACATAATGCAAAGTTTAAGAGCCTCCCTTTGTTATATTTCTTGAACCATGAAGATGATCTTCAAATCTTTTCTCTATCATTAGCTCTATGTTCTTTTATGTAGTCTTTTTTTTTTCCTATTCTGCTTAGGTATTTCTGTTATGTTAATGAAGAAATTAAAAAATGAAATGAAAAGTATGGAACTAGTTGTTCAAAGCAGATGAAATATCAACTAAATTTACCTTTCCTATAATATACTGTTTCACTGCATTTCTGTCTTGTGTGAAATGCCAATTAAAGACAGCTTTATTGAAACATAGATTTGAGAATTTAGTATTTCATATTTTACTTTGTCATAACTCTTTTACTTATTGTTGTTCTAAAAATGCTTTGAGAGAAAAGTAATCTATACTAATAAAAGGGTAATATGCAAATTGGTCATGATACCCTCACAGTAACAACCAGCCAGCAGGCTGCATGGAGCGACCAGGCCGGCAGGGGCATTAGCGAGGAATGACCAAACAACTGACCAGCAGGCTCAGTGGGGTGACCAGGCTGGCAGCAGGGGTAGTAGGGTGATCGGGCCAGTGGAGGGAGGGGCAGTGAGGGGCAACCAGACTGGCAGAGGGGGGCAGTTGGTGGTGACTAGGATGCTGGGAGGTAGGGGGCAGTTAGGGGTGATCAGGCTGGCAGGGGGGGGCAGTTAGGGGCGAGAAGGCAGGTAGGCAGGTGAGCAGTTAGGAGTTAGTGGTCCCAAATTATGAGAGGGATGTCCGAGGGCAGATTTTGGTCTGATCCCTGGGAGTTGGACATCCCCCAAGGGGTCCTGGATTGGAGAGGGTCTAGTCTGGGCTGAAGGGACCCACCTCCCCATGCATAAATGTCATGCACTGAGCCTCTAGTAGTTAATTATAAATACCAGAACCAATCCTTGGTCTGGACACTGGGACATTATAGTCTATAATATTAAAAAATCTTTTTATTTTTTTATTTATTTACATTTTCTAAAGTTTTACATATATCTCCTTTTCCCCCAATTGACCTCTCCTCCTCACCCATTCCCACCCAAGACTTTCTATATAATTTGCACAGTCACTTTTTTAAGGTACCTTGTCTTAACCATTTTCTTGCAATGTAAGGAGTCCCTTTCTTTCAGACCTAGACACATTTGTGTATCTGCTATTGCTAAATCAGTTACCCTGTTTCCACTGCTTTTTGCTCTTGCTCTTCTCTGAAAACAAAAACCATATTTCTCATTCTCTAGCTAGTTACCAATTCTAGCTACTTCTTTTGAGCATATATAATGACTGCTTTAGATCAAAATGTCAATACCTATCCTCTTTTTTTTCTAGAAAATTTATTGTTTTGGATATAATTCGTACATAATGCAAAGTTTAAGAGCCTCCCTTTGTTATATGTACTTACTATTTAGCTAAAAGCTTTATATTTCCTTGAAACCTTCTCTGATATTCCAAGTTGACTGTCCCTTAAATATATAGCTTATTTTTCTTATTGTTGGTTTTAGTCATTTTACAGGTGACATTTATTGCCTTGTATGCTCAGGGGTCATTTTGACATATATACATAATTTTTATATATAATGTATGTATAATATTTATATATGTAAAATACATATAATATTTTTTACATATTTATATATGTAAAATACATATAATATTTTTCTAGTGATATATATATATATATATATATATATATATATATATATATTTCTCTCCTAGTACCCAAATGAAAATAGTTAAGTCCATAATACTTATTTTGGTTCATGTTAGATGGTCAATTGCTATGTGTTGATTCATTAAAACAAATATTTGTTGAATTTGCTTTGCTTAGGCTGGGAGAAGACACCAGGTATTCCTGGTATTCCTCCTGGAACTCTGTCTGATAGTGGAAAATATGCAGATAAGTATGCGAAATAGCAGAGCCCAATCTAGCCCCAGTGTTCTGAAGAAAGCCACTCTGCATTGCAAATCAGGGAAAGCTGGGTAGAGGACCTAACATTTGAGTGGAATGCTAACATAAGGGGATAGGAAATGAATTCCAGGCAGGGATAAAAGTGTGTGAAGATATTTGCTGCTCAAAGGCAATACCTTAATTGTAACAGAGAGTAAATCTTACCTGGAATCATAAATTAAAGATTTTAGCCTTTACCCCTGAAACCTACATAATTTTATTAACCAATGTCACCACAATAAATTCAATTACAAAAAGATTTTAGCCTTTCAGAATTCTTATGGGTACATGGTATCATTACAGTAGAAATAAGCTAATGCAGAATAAGCTAAAATATCTTTCTTCAGGCAAGCACAGTAAACATTTCCTTTCCAAGATTTTGTAAGGTTTAACATTAGAAGGTAAAATGTATTTTAATGTCAAAATATTTTCAGCATTCTGTTAAAGTTTGATTTCCAAAGCTTTTAATCTTGAGTAAAATTGAAGTAATATTCTACTTTTTCTTAATAAACATTATAGCTCCTGGTACTGCGATATAAACTGTTAATAAATGCCATGAATGCAGGTGGAAATTTGAGGCATGATACCCCCTAAACAAGTTTCCATGCAGGCACTCCTGCCGCAGTGTTTGCAAAGGCAGCTCTTCATGTAAATTCTCGATTAGACTAAATGATGAATTTAAAACAAGTGGGTGCACTCACTGTGGCCCAAATTAAGCCTGTTCTAAAGTTGCTATAGCAACATTATCAGTACCAAATGTCCTGCTCTAAAAAATAATTGGAAACATTTCCTGTTATTTAGGAAGAAAAATAAAATCACTATTAATTTTTGATATACTGCTATACAAAATGCATTATTTCATGCAAATTTTTTTAAAAGTCAGCAAATTTCATGAAAAAGTATATGTGATTTCTAGTAATTATAACAGCAAAGTCAAGAAAAATAAGAATAAAGTTAGTTTTTAGGTATAATAGGACATACCTAGCAGCTAAATAAAATATTTGAATAAAGATACTATTCATTCATTCTTAAATAACATTTAAGATCAGACAGTAGTTTGAATAGTTCCTTTGGGTTTTGTATATGTGAATTATTTACCAATTGGATCATGAGCAATTTTCTTTAATATATGGAAAAAGTTAAAAGACAGCTGAAGTTTTCAAGTTATTGATAGATTAGTAAATAAACTCAGATGACATAAAAACACATGACAATTCAAGAAGCAGAAAGATCTGAAAATTTTTATGAAGGTAATTCAAAGGAATGTACATTTATAATTTGACCACAATAGCTCCCTGATGTAATAAAACTCCAGACCCACATGCATTTCTTTCTGAAAATGATCTTCATTCAAATCTATCAATAAATTGTTCCTATATGAAGTTATTAGGATATATTGTAACATTTTTAGGAAAAGCAAAGCTTCCCATAAAATGAAAAATAAATAACTCCTACAAACAACATACTATTATTGGCTAATAGCATATGAATGTACATTCTATGTAATTTAAAAAAAATTATTTATTGATTTGAGAGAGAGAGAGGGAAGGAGGGAGAGAGAGAGAAAGAGAGAGAGGGGTGGGGAAGAGAGAGCGAGAAAGAGAAAGAGGGGGGAGAGAGTGAGACATTGACTTGTTCCACTTATTTATGTGTTCATTGGCTGACTTTTGTATGTGCCCGACCAGGATTAAACCCACAATCTTGGCTCATCAGGAGGACGCTCTAATCAACTAAGCTACCAAGCCAGGGCTATTCTACGTAGTTTTATTCAACATGTCAATACTATTTTCTTTCTTGAGTTTAGAAAGACAGTTTCTGTCAATGCAATTTTAATTCTAAAGGGCCATTTCATGCTTCATTATCTCTGAGTGGGAGGTATAATTTGTAGTTGTGAATCATGGGTTGTATAGCTAAGTTTATTTTTCTAGGCATTTGAGTGAGGTGAATAATACTTTTTCTTATATAGCAATTAAGCTTTTTTTTTCTTTTGTTAATCCCCACCTGAAGATATTTCCCCATTGATTTTTAGAAAGAATGAAAGGGAGGGAGAGAGATAGAGAGAAACATTGATATGAGAGAGACACACTGTTTCGTTGCCTTTCACATGCCCTAACCAGGGCCCGGGATGGAGCCTGCAACCAAGGTAGCAGCCTTAGACCAGAATCAAACCTGAGACCTTTCATTCTATGAACCGATGCTCTATACCCACTGAGCTAAACCAGCCAGGGCTTCGGCTTTCTTATTTAGTAACATTTCATTTTGGAGTGTATGTACACCCTTCATCTTGGGAACAAGATGAAAACATATAAGCTGAAACATTTTTGGAGAATGCTTAATTCAATTTACTTGCAAAGTGAGAACATTTTATTTGCTCAAACTTTGATCCCAGCCTTGGCCCCAGTTTCCACTGCTCTTTCTACCAGGTATCAGCTGTTCTTAATATACTTGCATCACTCAAAGCAAACATGAATAAAAAGGAAGATTCCCCGGTACTGGTTTCTAAACAATTTTTTTATGGCATTAATGGGCAGCAGCCAGCAACCCCTATCTCATCCCCCAAAATAGATTCTCCTGATCTAGGTTTGCCTATGGTATGTTTGCCTACACAAACACACATACATACACACACACACACACACACACACACACACACACACAAATAAACATAATAAATTCATTCATCAGCTCCAAATGAAACTTAAATCTCTCATGGAAACTGGAAATAAAGAGAATGGGATTCAACTTTTTTGCAAAAGTGTGAAATTGTGCCTGTTTCATATCAATTCCATTGTGATTATAATTAAGTGAATAATTATAAGCTTTCCTTGTCATTCACCTCATAAATTTAGCTTATTTCTAATTCCGTATGTTCACCCAATCTAGAATGTTCTCCTTGAAGTTTTTGCCTATGTCTAAATCATTCACATTTTCACCAAAAAAATCTTAATTGGCTGATGTCAAATGTTGTCATCCTTCATTATCTACTGCCACTTCCTTTAGATGAATTGTTAGTCAAATAGAGTATTTTAGAGTTTAGACTCTAGAGTCAAGGTTTAGTTTAAGTTCAAATTCTGGCATATGTTCTTATAAACAACACTAAGTGAACCAGATGTAAAACTTATATCAAATATGTACAACTAATCCACTAGTATCAACTTTTTAAAAATCAACTTTTAAATGAACAAATTAAATAAAGAAATTAATTATGAGGCCAGCTGTGGGACAGACACTGTTATAAATACTGAGATATGGAAGTGAGTATGGTAGACAAGAAACCTGTTCTTTGCAAGCTCACATTGTAATAGTAATAGAAGAGGGTGGACAATAAGCAATAAATTAAAAATATTCCAGATTATGGTAAATTCTGTAAAGGAAGTAAATAAAGTCATGTAATACAGACTAACCGGGGTTCCTACTTCTTTTGGGGTGAGGGTCAGAAAAAGCCTTGATGAGGGGATGGCATTTGGGTTGAGGCCTGCAGACTGAGGAACCAGCATACAGAACCAGGGGGAAAAAGTGTATGCAGGTCAGAGGGAAAAGCAAGCACCAATGTCTTGAGTAGAAAATTACATTCAAGGTCTAAAAAGGGGGCTGTGGCCAGAATGTGGGTTGGGGGAGTGAGGAGCCAGAGCTGCAGTTAACATTGAGGATTATTACAAGGAGTTTGGATTTCATTCTAAGATTGAGATAAAAACTGTATTACTTTGTTTAGTTGTCATGTAGATTTTTAGAAAGTTAAGTTGGTCCTAAATATTTTTAAATTATGAAATGTTGCATAAAATCTCAATATGCTATGCAGATAACTGAAGATTTCCCTGATTATTAAAAGCCAATTGTTTTGACGCACACTTTTCTTATCCTCTCTAGTTTAACAAAAATATCTCAGGTGATGATTAGAGCAATAAAACCAAAAATTTCTTTGATGCCACTCCAAGTACAGAGTCACAGGGGAGTGAGCATCTGCCTTTCCCAAGTCTAAAGTCTCCTCTGAACAATGGTGTTGACCAGAGGGATGAATGAGGAAACACAGATAATTGAACCTGGAGCACAGGAAAGAAGTCAGGCCTGGAATTACAAATTTGGGCATCATCAGTGTGTAGATGTTTCTAAATCAAGAGAATGTGATTACCTAAGGGGATAGTATAGGTAGAACATGGTCCCATGTTTAGGTAAAGGAACAGATGTCATCAAAAGAGGCTAATCAGGGCAGCAAGTAACAAGAAAATTAGATTTTTTTAAAAAGAAAAAGTACTTTGTAAACTATGAAATTGAATATTATGAAAACATGCACTTCTGCTGGATTGGTAACATAATGATACTCGTAGACCTTGACAAACACAATAGTGATGGGAAGGTGAAGATAAGTAAGTTAAGATGGGAAAGGAAGGTGTGATAAATTAAGTAGTGGAGGTAAAAGATGCAGTGAATTTGTGGAAATCTTTTTCTGTGAAGTTGGCTGTGAAGTAGCATGGAGAAATAGGGTGGTGGCCAGGAAAACACCAGGGAATCAAGGATTTTTAAAAAGTTGCTATTAGTTAATTAGTTATATATATGTTAAAAGTATTACGTCTGGTTTCTCATTTGTAAAAGAGGCAAAATTAACCATAATACTTCCAGTGGCTACCATGAGAATTAAGAGATATTGCAAGCAAAGGACTAGCACCATATTTGGTGTATGGCGAAAGGCCCCACATAAATAAAGGCACTACAATCCGGCAGAATGTTCCAAGACTTAGAGGTTACCTCCCAGGAGCCAAGGACAAAGACCAAACCTCTCTTTGTTAAGGTTAATAATACTTTACTGCACAATTTACAATCTAGATGCATACGAGAATAAACCCTGTGATCTGTGTACTGACATCTGTAAACCGACTTTTGTCCAGCCCTGCATGTGTGCGTGTGTATGTGTGTGTAACATTTAAACAATATGTAATTTAATTAGTAGCTCAAGTCAACAAAGAGCGCCACAATGCTGTGTTTGTTTAAATAGTGCTTACTAAAGATATTCAGAGAAACATCTGAATATCTTAGTTTGAGCTGGGATGATACAGGAGGGTGTGGTAAGAAACAGTCCTGTTTGAATTGGGATTACCTGGGATCCAGAGATTGCCTGGATTTGAACTTCCTGAAAGAAAAGGGAAGGCACTTCTAGGAGAGTGAATAGAGGAAGGCAAGACGTGGAGGTCCCTTCCCAAGGAGATAAGAAGGGCAGAGTCAAGTGAGGTGAGACTGAAAAGGCTATAAACCAAGTGGTTTAAAACAGCTTTTTCTCTTGAAGCTCTACAGGCCAGAAGTCTGGAGTCAAGGTTTTAGCTGGTAGGTTCCTTGTGGATACTCCGAGGGAAGGTCACCCATATCTCCTTGCCTCAAGGACTGGAAGCAATTGGTGGCTTCCTTTTATTGTAGATGCATCACTGATACCTGCCTCCATCATCACATGGCCTTCTCACTTTGTGTCTGCAGCTCACCTCTGTGTGTATTTTGCCTTCTTATAGGACATCAGTCATTGCATTAGAGTCCACTGTACTATGCTAAAATCTATAATTTCAACTTACCACTTAAACTGGCAAAGTGCTCATTTACCAAATGAAGTTTCATTCTGAGGTTCCAAGTAGACAGGAATTTTGGGGGAAACTATTCAATCCCATATAGGCAGATTGGGAGGAAATGTGATATAAGATGGGCTGTAACTTACAAAAATTGTTACAAAGACATAAACAATACTTGAATATCTTTTAAAAATAATTCATTAAATAAGGTCTTTCAAACTTTCTCAATCACTCTTTCTAAACACTAGAATGCCATTCCCCTCCCCTTACTCTTCCAAGTACAATAGCCCTCAAGAGAAGAATTTGTATGTGGTGTGAGTGATTTGATTTCAAACAGGAAAAAAACATTCCATCTCCTTTTCACTGATTTCAAAGAGACATAAAGAACAATCTGGGTAAAGCAGGGGCAGCTTGGTGATTCAGGGGGCAGACTCCTTGGCCAGGATGCCACAGATGCAAGGAGAGAAAAAGGGCAAGGGTAGGGTGGAAGTGGGCCAGGAAGGAGAGGGTATGGGAGAGATACTTCTTTCTCTATTCTATCTAAATGTTTTATTTTCCTGCTATTTTCATTAAATGAAAACAGTTTTGTTTTAAAGGTAGTTTGTAGAGCACCTGAGATTTTTTGAAAAGGTGAATTCCAGTACCTTATTTTGGACTTACTAAATCAGAAAGTCTGTGGGGGGAACCTGAGAATCTGCATTTCCCACAATCTCACCAAGTGAGTCTTAAGTATAATAACATAGGAGAACCATTCTATTAGCATTTGGTTTGGATTTAAGATGCACATATATTTAGAAAGGTTAAAGGGATACTATTCCACAAATCAGTTTTATTAGAAGAATGAAAATTATGGTTTTGAAGTGGGTGAATTCTTGAGCCCAGAATTATTGGGGCCCAGGTCAAGTCCAAGCAGGATCCCGTGTGAGGCAGAATGTGGGCACAGAGTCTAGCTGTCTGGGCAGAGGACTAGGATAAGGCAGAGGAGATGAGAAAAAAGTACAGTAATGTCAAAGAAAATCTTTGCCTAAATAATAACTTCATATAAAGGTAGATTTGTGCCATAGAAGGATAATTTCTTGCCTTCTTCTCTCTCCTTTCCAGCTTCCAGTATTTATACTTGGAGATTAAGGGTTAGGCTTCCTTAGTCGAATCTGGGAATGCAATTGGCATGTATAAATCCAGGGACAAATAATCTTGCTTTTTAGGAGAATTTTGGGAAGATAAATATACACTAATAAAAGAGTAAGATGCAAATTGACCATACCTTCGCGACGCTAACCAGCCAATCAAGAGAGAGTAGGCAAATTAATCCAACAAAAACTATGGGTTAATTTGCATATGCAGGCCCTGAGATGCACGCTTGTGTCATCACCATGGTGACAACACAGACATTCCACACCACTCCGTGAAGGCGGTACTGGCAGCCAGGGTAAGGAAGGCCCATTCTTGCATGGATCTTTGTGCATCAGGCCTCTAGTTTTTAATATATAATACATATACATGTTTAATATACTTGTCAAAATCTGAACTAGGCTGTGAAGAGCACAGTGCTCATGTTGTCTGTGCCATCCTATAATATTTTTGCTAATTTATAGTTGTTGTGAGGATATGTAACTTACTCCTAGTTATTTAGCATTCCACAATAAGGGCAATGTTTTTGAATCAATATATGAAACTCATTCTTTGAAAAGGATGTTGGTGTTTCTTCCAGGTGCATGGTGAGAATGGCTTCTATAAGTTGAAAATATAATTATTGGTGCTTTCAGAATATTGATGGCCAATGAAGAGAAGGAATAGGATATTTGAATTCAAGGAAGTTTTAGAAAAATCCCCAAATTTTTCTTCCTGAACATCAGAAAGAACAATGATAACTGCCTTGGAACAATGAAATGAATTGCATAAGAAAATATATTCACTTTCTTAATATGGTTAGATAATTGATCAAGTCCTGGAACTGCAGTGATTTTTTTTTCATATTTAATTGACTTTTTCCACCATTCCTCTAAAGGATCTGAATGCAAAACAAATGAGAAAGGCAACTTTAAAAAGTCCTATCTCATCATAAATTTATTACATTTTTCTTATAAGAACCTGGTCTAACTCTGCTGAGGATGTCAGATTTTTTCAGGGAAAAGAAACAGAAAAACTTGGTTTGTATTCAAAGACATGATTCTTTTCTTATTAGAGAATTTATTACATTAGCATTTGATTAGTTTACACTAAACTCCTAATTTCTCCTCCAGAGCAAAAAAGGTTCATCTAGAACTGCATAATCAATACTTCTCCAGTATCGTAAGGCTCATCAGTGAAATTTTCAGGGTTCCTTCTTGATGTCAGGTAATTTCTTTCTATTCTGGCTTTGAGCATTAATATGCCAGAATGCTGAGGTCTTCACGAACAAACTCCATGTAAATATAATGGGTAAACTATTCAACCAGGTGCCTCGTTGACATTCATGACAAGGGGTCACTTTCACAAGGAGGTGGCACCTGCAGAGAAGCCCACAGGTTGTGGAGTCACTAGGATGAGGCGTGGGCTCAACTTCTGGACCCCCCCTTGCCTGGTGAAGTGACCTTGGGCAAATAACTTCTCCAAGCTTTAGAGTCCTCATTTATACCATGTAGCTTAGCCAAGTAGTTGATACTTAGCAAAGAAGTTCCTAAAATATGGCTACATAAAAAGGCACTTCAGAAAGATTTGTTCTTTCCAATCCCCAGAAAGTCTCTCAATCTGAAATACCAGCTGCCACAGGCATTGCAAATGTTCTGAAGACTACAGGTTGGCCAGAATTGTTGGAATGAACTTATGCTGAGGGTAAGGAAGGGCCCACAGGGAAACTTCTCAATAGCAGCAACAAAGGGATAGGAACATAAATCGTTATCTGATCATCTATGACTCAACACTCAGATGGGAAAAAGAAAATGCCCAGTGTTTACTAAAGGCAAGAATGGTCTTGGCACTTTTACACTTAATTCCTCTATGTCAACCGTATAAATTGAAATCAATAATCCTTTATAGAAAGGGAAACTGAGATTGAGAAAGCTGATGTAACTTGCCAAAGGACATGTGCGGGATGACAGCAGTGTAGGAACAACACACTGATGTTTGATACAACTTTGCCTAAGACGTGGCTCACACTGGTGAATATATCAGTACGTTTTCTGTTCTTCATGTCAAAGAATGGCAAGATCCGATTCTCTTATTCATGAATCATCCTTTAATCGATGGCAAGCACAGAAATCTGAGGGATATAGAAATGATAACAGAGTCGTAACAACATTAACTTTAGAGTCATACAGTTGTGGCTCTGGCACTTACTATTTATGTGTCATTGGGAAAATTATTAAACTTCTGAAGCTTCTCTTCCTCATCTAAAAATGAGGATAATGATGGTACATACTTCATAGAGCTATTTAAGGATTATTTAAAATAATGCCTGTAAAATACTTAATACAGTTCCTGACATATAATTATGAATTTATTTTTAGTTGTATTAAGACACTGCACTCTTAAAGTGTTTCACAAAGTTTGGATGAATAATTTCTTGCATCAGAATCCCTCGGGATCTTATTAAGTAAGAAGGTTCCTGGGCCTCACTCCATACCTCATGAATCAGAATATCCAGGCAGTGGGACTTTGCTTTCCAACTAGTTGGCCATATATACTAGTAGTTAAAATCAGCTACTGATGCTATCCATCATTTATTCACTCCTCTCCTGGCAACAATATTCTGATTTCCATTTGGGAAATTATATCTCCCCCCCCCCCTACACACACACACACACACTCCACTTTTACTTTCTTTTTGTTGTTAATCCTCACCCAGGATATTTTTCCCATTGATTTTTAGAGAGTAGAAGGGAGGAAGGGGAAGAAAGGAGAGAGAGAGAGAGAGAGAGAGAGAGAGAGAGAGAGAGAGAGAGATAGGAAAGAGAGGGAGATGTGAAAGGAACATGTTGATTGGCTGCCTCCCGCACATGCCAGGCATCAAAACTGAGACCCAGTATATGACCTTAACCAGGAACTGAGCCCAAGACCCTTTGATGTGCAGGCCAATACTCTAACCACTGAACACACTGGCTAGGGCATCCACTTTTACTTTTGACAGAGCATCTAACCTGTACCTGGTACCGGATTGGCATTCCCCCAGCCACAGAAACTGACAGGTTGGCTGTCTGAGAGTAGAACCAGAAAAAGCAGAGCTAAAAGACAGAGACAGAAGTCTCATGCTGATGGTGTCATTTGAGCCTCTGGTCTAGCTATACTTAAAGCCAGACTGCCTCCTACACTTTTCAGTTATAGAGCCAACAGAATCCCTTTTTGGTTAGATCATCATGGAATCATGTTTATTTTTATTACAAACCACAAAGGCCTTAATAAATCAGGTAACACATTTACACATTTTGTTTATTTATTTATTTTTGTCAAATGAACACTTGGTCGGCCTTAACTCCACAACGGGTTGGACCACATGCAGACCATCTGGATGCTTTTTGTTTAGACTTAGGCAAGGCAAGTGGTCTCCTAGATTTATCTCCTCTAAACTGACACCTGGATTCGGGCTCTCTAGCGCATGCAAAAGACATACAAGAATACCCTACTCAACTTGGACGCTTTGATTAAAATTTGGTTCTATTAGCCAGTAGCCAAGTCAATACCCAAGGGGCCAGGCAGGAAAAATGATTAAGTAAAACAGGTTGGGCATCCAAGAAAAACATCAAGGCAAATCTGACATTAAATGCCAGCCTCATTGTTAACCAGACAACCGGAGCAGAGAAACTGGAGGATTGGGGAGCTCTTGTCTTCTTTAAAAGAAGCAGCTGCTATCAGATCCAGCCAAAAGCTGCTAAAGGAGAATGCAGTCCCAATATTACCAGAGTGATCAAGGATCATTAATTTTATATGAAATCTCCTGAATTTTAAACACTAACAAATAACTCAAAGTTTTGAAACATGCTGGGCAAGCCAACACTCCGAGGGCCAAACTGCAGACACAAGTGGACACTCTGTAATCTTGGTGGGTCTCCCAAGAAATGGCAAGGGGAAAGTTACTCAGGAGACTTCACAAGTAGATTACCCAGGGCCATCTGTAGACACCTGGAAGATCATAAAGAGAAAAGACCCATAACCAAACATGACAAGCAGAAGGGCAGTGTCTCCACTCCATCATAGACTAGATTGGTCGCCCTTGGGCTCCTCAGGAATGCATTAAGCTCTTTACTCCTTTAAGCTCTTCTTCTCTGGGGGAATGAAACCCTTTTTCTAGAAATTAGGTTGTTTTGCTAAGTCTCTACCTACCTGTTTTCTTACTTTGCCCCTTTAAAAGCTGGGTCTTCTGGTTTCTTTCTCTCTAGAAGACATGATAGCCAGAAATCTGGCTCCAGGCAAGTACTGAATTAACCTTATAATCCTAAAGAGACACAATCACTTTAGAGTCTATTTGGTTCACAAAATATGTTTATATATGCTCTCAACATGGGCTCTTCTAAACTGTGGTATCTCCCCTTACCTGCCATATTCCACATTTACATCTTCAGGGCAGAGCTAAGGTAAACAGCCAAAATGGGTTTAAAAAAAAAGAAAAGAAAGACAGGCTCCAAGAAAGTTAACATAAAACCTTTGGAATGAGGAAGTATAGAGATACAGCTCACAGTTACTCAGCTACCAATAGTCCTATTGCCTTTTAGTCCTCACCTAATACAGAAAAGTATTCAGAGTCCTGAACTATTGCTCCAATTTCTAATTTGTGGTCTACTGCTCTATCTCCAAGGAAATCAGGAGAAATGGGGAATTATTAAAGAATTATTGCTTAGATAACCAGAGAAGTGATCTATGCTAGGAGAAAATATCTGCTATTTTCTTGACTAGCTTAATGGGGTGTTTAGCAAAAATAAAAATAGAAACAATTCAACATGAGCTAAAAGTGTAGAACCAGAACCAAAATGAGAGTTTATTGGATTGCTGATCAAATGTCTATAAAAGTAACAATCCCTGAGTAGGACATCTCCCAAATTAAACAAAGAGAATGTCTATACCACAACCGCATAGCTTTATCTTACTCAACCAACTAGTTCATCTAACAGGGTGTCCTCACCACACACAGGCTCAGCTGGTGGAGCTGCCATCAGCCAGGGATACTGAGGGACCACATGAGGAGAGTCCGTGCTGACTGAAAATGACCATGCAACATGAAGAAAGAGTAAGCTTTAGTTGTTAAGGCCATGGGATTTCGGAGTGAATTTTAATTGCAGCATAGCTAAGTTCATCCTGACTAATAAAAGATATGCTGAAAAAACAGGAGTTTGCCTTGTCTCTGGAGTCAGAGAAAAGCAATTAGAAGCAGGGTAGCAGCTAGTGGTAAATTCTTCTATCTTCCTTCTGTCCTCCTGCTTTCTTTTCATTCTTATTCTATGCACACACAAAAAATGCACCAATTCTGTCAATTTTCAGTTCTATATTCACACATATGCCAACTTTATAAAATGAAAATAAGGGAAAACATCAAAAGTACACAGCTTAGTTTTGTGCATAATTTAAACATTTAAAAATTTTTATGTATTCAAATGTATTCACGAAAGAGACATTAGCATGAGACACAGATGAGAAGTCAGTTTTTCAGTTCTCCCAGGCCTACTGTTCTTTGGCTAACATTCTTTTAGCAGCACATACCTATTCAGGGTCCTAGCATCTTCTTCTATCCTATTAAAATATGCATTCAGAAAACACTGAATTAAACGAATTCACTCACTTAGTCTCTGACACTCATCTTCTGTGTAGTGGGAATTATGCTGTATCTATCCTCAAGGGAGCCCAGAGGTTAGTGGGAAAGTTAATCTGCAAATAAATCCTTTTTGTGATGTTGAATAGACCTCCACACAAGAGCATGGAGTAGGAGAAACAAGCACATATGTTTCAGGGGTCTTGGGCTGTAAACAGAAGATTTACTGATAAGATCACAATAATTTTTGCTAATTAAAAGTCTATTCTAGTGATATTATAGTCACTATAATGTAGTGATTGGTTGGATAAGGGTGAGATTGGACCCAGGGAACCAGGTTAGGCAAGCTAATGGCGTCATAAACTAGGACGATTAGCAAGGGGGTTAGAGGAAATGGAGAAAAGAGGACTCATGGCAGAGATATTAGGAGGCAGACACTAATTTGGTTTTGAGGAGTGAAAAAGAGGGAAGAGCTAAGGAATATTCTAGAGTAAAAGTCAGTGAATTTTTTCTATAATGGGCTGGCTAGTAAATACTTTAGACTGTGATTCACAGACAATTCTAATGTATAGCCTTTATTCCTTATAATATTCTAAAAATGTAAAAACTATTCTTATTTTGAGGCATGGAGTTGGCTCACAACCTATGTTAAGATTAAAATATCTCAAGGGGCTGCCTAGCCAGTGTGCCTCAGTGGTTGAGTGTCAATCTATGAACTTGGAGGTCAGGGCACATGATTCTCTCTCAACACTGATGTTTCGATCCCTCTCTCCTTCTCTCTTCCTCTCTCTAAAATCAACAAAACATATTTATATGAAAAAGTTTTCAATTTTGGGAGTATTTAGAAAGCAGTTAATAGGAATGCTTTTCAATATTTGTGTTTTTATATTTGGATTAATTGATGATCAAGAAATGTTTTGTTGTATCCTAAATAGAATTCTAGGCCTTCAAGTATGAAAACTACTTCTTTTGTTTCTAATTATTAAGTATTAATATGCACACATATAAGTGCACATACAATTAATTCTTGATTATCTGAAGGTGAATTAATGGTTTACAGAGTGAGGGGTTTGTAGATTGGTCTGTTTTCAGATGGAGAAAGTTAAGGTACAGCCAGTTTAGGCTGAGGTCACTTCCCCTATAGGGACATGTAATCAAGCCCTGGGCAATTGCCCTGGTTGTCAGTCCCCAGTGGTTAGGGATTAGGACTCCAGGTTTGGGGGTCATGTAATCTGGTGTACTTGATCTACTCTATTCACAGTCCTACCCAAAGCTTGGCTGGTTAGCTCTGACCCCTTAAAGAGCTGTCCTTCAGCTCCAATCTCACAATTACCTAATTGTTCAGTCTCACTGGGAAATGAGATCTGGTTTATCCAAAGTTTGATCTGTAAACTGGCTTATCTACTTTGTGGTAATAAAGAGTTGACTGCAGTTTCATCTGAACTGGGTATGGTTAGGGGTTATTTGTAAACTAGCTCATTTCGACTCACCCTCCAAAATTATCTCTGATAATTATTGAATGTAATTACATATTGTCCTCTAAGTTTTCCTGAAAATGTAATTTCACAGCATGGTGACCAATTCTGTTTATCTTCTAAAAGATTCATCCCATTTCACAGACCCTACGACATAGTTCTATTTGTTTTCAATATGATGTTCCTATGATAGTGTCAAACTGTCCGACTTACAAGGTTGTTTTTTAATATTTAATTCCAAAAAAAACCAAAAAAACCCCCAAAAACCAAAAAACAAAATAGGGCTGAAATTAATGTCTTAACTTAGGGAATGAAATGGTTTTTAAATGCTCAGCGCTGGCTGAGTATTAGTATACTAATCAGTACTTGTTCTTTACTCCAAATGTGTCTACTTGATAACATCATCCATATCTTTTAACTTTTTACTGCACTCTTTAATTCTAAGATATAACAAGGCAATTCCTATATTTTAAAAAAAGCTTTTGAAAAAACAAACAAGGAAATACAGTACCACAAGCCGAAATCCACTGAGTGCTTTATCTTTTCAGTATCAGAAGAAGTGTTAGTAAGAAGGAGATGTCAGAAAAGCATAGAAAGAAGCAATGGAGGAATCCAAGTGTGGGACAAAAGTGAGTGAAAAGATAAAAAAAGAAAGTGAAAGAAAAGTTACAGCCCTCATTGACCTCACTCCAAGGTTTCTTAATTAAAGTGGTAGGTATGGAGGCAAAGTAAGCCAGAAACTACACTGTCATAGTTTCCTTAGATCTCTGATAGAATATTCAGGTAAACCTTAGAGAATGCATTTGCTTATAAGCAGTCACAGTTATCAGTTTGCATGTACTGTGTTATATCTGGCATTATGTTGCTAAATGAGATTGCTCAAACCTAGTTTACCCTTTAACATTACCTCTAGCTCCTTGTTCACTGCTTAACATTTTGTTTTCTTCCTCAACGTCTTAAATTTAAATGTTAAAACAATATAATGAATTTAAAGTGAGACAGGGTAGAAAATCAATAACTGGAACTTCTTCCTTTGCTCCTTTACTCCCTTTTCTAGTGACTTGTGCTTTTAGGTTTCATCTTGGATGCCCAAAGCTCCAAGGGTGTCATTCTGTGGACCCTGGAAGCTCTCCACACGGAAGGTCTCTACCTGGCTCCTCCTCACCTTCAGAACTTGCATGTCTCTAGAAGTCATTAAAACTTCAGGTATTTCCAGTTCTCTGTCTCCCAGGCATATCCACCTCCTTGTGGTTAGGTAAATTCACATGACTAGTTCTGGTCATTGAGTTGAGAGTAGAAGTTCAAAGTCTCTCTTCCAGACCAAGGCACTGAATTACTAGTGTAAGAACTTACAGAGTGCTTTTTGACTCTGGGCTGTAGTGCACTTGAGGTAATGGCTTCTCTATTAGCCTGAATCTCAGAGTAAAAAGATGTGGGGCAGAGCCCTCACTCACTTTCAAAGGACATGAAGTAAAAGTGAGAGACAAAGTGTTATTTCGCAAAAGCCAGTAAGTCTGAGGGATATATTATGCTGTAACTAATCTACCTTCTAATACTTGCCCCTCCTCATTAGTATACATGAAAACGGAGACTCAGTGAGGACGGAGACTTTATCTATGTTGTCATATTCTCTTACATATCTTCAGTGCCAGCACAATGCTTAGAGGATGAACAATAATCATTCAACAAATATTTGCTTATTTAAAAAATAAGTGACTCTACTTCTTGCTTTGGATATAGGTTGTAATGGAGGGTAAATAAATGCAGGTATTCATGCAAATGAATCATAGATCTATTAGCTCAGCAAGTTTTAGATTTTTGATCTGGATACTACTTAATGGTGATTGTAGATACCTTGGAAAGCTGCATTTGAGAAGATTTTTATTTAGATCTGGGCTCTTTCAGAAAATGTAAGTTGGGCAAGTACTGGAACAGCCTCATAAGTAGAAAGCCTCTAATTCTGCTTAAGGTTAGATATGAGTTATTGAGGGGGTCTTATTAGAGGAAGAGAGAAAGGGCTAGACTGAACCTTGACAGTTGTATTAAATAAGGTTTCTGATTAACCAAAACTCTATTTGTAGTTATCAGGATTGTGGCAACTTCATTATAATTTAGTTAAATTTTAGAAGAAATTTTAGCTGTGAATTATTAAGAAAGGAAATTTTGATTTATGAATTTTAAGCAAATGGAAAAGATTCTTTTTTTTTTTGCCATCTGGAATTCACTTCTTCTAAATGCTTTCTGAAATGCCTGTGAATAGAAAGAGTTTTTATAATAGACACGCTACTGCTACTGTGTGATCATAGTCCCTGTACACTAAGAGCAACTATAATAAAATTACAATAAAAGTACGAACATCTTTTACCAATGAGCAACTCCATGGCAGGCAGATGCAGAAAGAGGGAAACTAGAATTACGTGAGTATATTTATCAGAGTGCTAATTTGTCTATAAGAGTCATCAAGGTATACCATCCAAAGATCATACTAAATGAGCTTTGCCAGGCCATTTAAATGGGTAATGGTGGCATTAGTGTAAGTGGGTGACAATGTTCTGGCAGGTGGCAGACAGTGTCAGGGTCCTCAGCGTCTCACTTTGTCTGTTATAACAGCTATATAACATTACCTGAACAGATTCCTCACAGAAAACAGAAATGGAGGCCAAGAAGGGGGAGTGAGGACCTTGAGCTCTGGAAAGCATTGGGCTTCAGAACCCAAGTTCAAGTGGGGCACCAAGCAAAAAGCCCTGAGAGTGACGATCAGAAATGAAAATAATTAGACACAGACAATAATCCTATGGGAATGTTACAGTAAGTGATTTTTTTCATAATCCTTTATTTTCTTACTGCTGAAGACAAGAATGGTGGGAGGTGGGTGGGGGCATTGCTGGCAGATAGTGGGTGGAAGCGATTTCTTTCCTGACAGTGACAATCTTCTGGGATTACTGAACACTTTAAATGTTATCAAGCATTAAAACTGTCTTAAGTTCTACTTTTTGTGTTTAGTGCTATTAGTTTCCTTTGTTCTTAATCATAAATTGGCAAAAACAAGGACATTCTAGATATTGTAAATATTCAGTAACTGAACCATTTTTACAAAAGAATATAAAATATTTAAAATTAAATCATCACCCCATATGTTCACAGCAGCACAATTTATAATATCTAAGATTTAAAAACAGCCTAAATGTCCATAAGCAGATGAGTGGATTAGAAAACTGTGGCACATCTAACACAATAGAATACTATGCTGCTGTAAAAAAGAAGAAATTCATACCATTCGCAACAGAATGAATGGAACTGGACAGTGTTATGCTACATGAAATAAGATAGTCAGTGAAAGATAGATACTACATGATCTCACTCATTTGTGGAATATACAGAACATTATAAACTGATGAACAAAAATAGATACAGAGGCAAAGAAGCATCGAACAGTCTGTCAAACTACAGTGGGAAGGCAGGGAGGGTTGGAGGGGGGTAAGAGATCAACTAAAGGACTTGTATGCATGCATATAAGGATAACTAATGGACGCAAGTGGCGGTGGGGTGGAGGGAGGTCAATGGGGGATAAAAGGAGACATATGTACTACTATTTATAATACTTTAAACAATAAAATAAAATTAAAAAATAGCTGTGGAACATTTACCCAATGGAATTCTATATAGCTATAAAGAAGAAAGAACTTCAACCATTTTCAACAGCATTGAGGGACCTGGAGAATATTATGCTAAGCGAAATAAGCTAGTGAGAGAAATATAAGTATCACATGATCTCACTCAGATGTAGCATCTAATGAATAAAATAAATTGATGAAGAAAATAGATGCAGAAACACAGAAGCATGGAACAGACTGTTGAACCTTAGAGGGAAGGCAGGGGAGTGTGGGTGGGTGGGAAGAGATCAACCAATGAATTCATATGCAAATGTGCATAACCTGTGGACACAGACAATGAGGTGTTGAGGGCCTGCGCGGGGTGGGGGTGGGGAGTGGAGGACAGGAGTGGACTGGAAGAAGTTAATGGGGGAAAAAGGAGGACCTGTGTAATACTTTCAACAATAAATATTTTTTAAAAATTAAATTATCACAATGAATTATGCCCAACTTCATAACTAAAACTATTAAAAGAGAAATGTATTTAATTGATAAAGTTATAATTTATGAACAATCCCTTTTTTAAGCTTTCAAACTAAATATAAATTTATAAGCAAATAAGTTATTCATCATATCTTTAAATGTCTGTAGGACTTTTAGATTTATTATAAGTGATAAAATGTTTAGCTCTTAAACCACTACTCTCTTTTCAACCTTATTTTGGGTGATATAATCTCTACACATGAATGGTATAATTAGATGACACAGCATAAAATGTTTAGTATAGTTAGAGGTGAGGGCTCATACTGCCTGGAATTTGAATCCTGGGTCCTAACTATGTGACCCAATTAAGTTAATAACTGTGACATTTATGCTTGATCACCTACATCTATAAAATTGATCATAATAATTTATGTTTCATAAGATTATTCTGGCCATTGAATGGAGCTACAGATATAAAGTCCTTGACCTCATTACATGATCTGTAAATAGTAGGTATCATTGACTATCTACATACATAAGCATCAGGCCGTGGAACTGCCTGCTGGCAAAATCTTCTGGGGGTGTTGCTGACAAACAATGCATTCAAAAATAAAACTCATTGTCTTTACCTTGACATTGACATTCTCTCTGAAATCTCTGCCTAATTGCTTTGATGCTTATCTCCTGGATCTAACCAATCATCCAAACATACTGATTTTACTTCCTATATGTCCACCATGGCCTTGTTAGCCCCTCCCGCTTGGTAGGTCCCTTGGTCATCTGAACTTTGGTATCAGCCCCCTGATTTGTCTTCTTTCTTCTATTCTAGTGCTCAGCCCTGTGCCCCCTCTTCCGCCCCTTGTATTCATCATCTATAAAATAGTCAGAATAATCTATTTGAAACACAAATCTAATTGGGTGACTCCCTTAGAAACTCCCAAAGACTTCCGATCACTTACAGAAAAAGGTCTTAGCTCATAGCATGACTTAGAAACTTTAGGACTCAGGTGGTGCCCTATTTCCAGGTATTCTCATTTGGGGCATCTACCTATTATTTTTGTTATTTCCTTATCCTACAGGAATGTGACTTTATATCCCAGGTTAGGTTGAATACCACACAGTTTGCTCAAATAGAGTCTGTGCTTACCTCTGATTGATTATTTCTATTCTGTATAATAAAACCCTAAAATGCAAATTGACTGAATGGCAGAATGACCAGTCGCTATGACATACACTGACACCAGAGGTCAGATGTTCAATGCAGGAGCTGCCCCCTGGTGATCATTGTGCTCCCACAGGGGGAGCACTGCTCAGCTAGAAGCCATGCTCATGGCTGGCGAGTGCAGTGGAGGCGGCAAGAGCCTCTCCCATCTCCATGGCAGCACTAAGGCCTCTCGAGGGTTCCTAGTCTGCAAAAGGGTGCAAGCCAGGCTGAGGAATGGCCTGCCCTCCACTACCCAGTGCACGAATGTCATGCACTGGGCCTCTAGTATCATATAAAATTGTTCTTGGGCAATCTCCTTTGCTAAACTACAAGCTTCTCAATTATGGCTTGCTAACTTTGCACCATAAAGGCCTGGCTTATAGTAGATTCTTAGTGTTTTATGGAACTGTTGAATGTCATTTTTTTTTTTTTAACTTCCCTAACATTTCTGACCTCCCCTCTAGAAAAACAATTAAAACACAGATTAGCTACCTCTTATAGTTTCCATTCTGGAAATGCTATAGCTCTATTTCCATCATTTCCATCTGGCTTTTATTTCAGGAACTGTGATTCTGGGTATAAAAAGCATACAAGGATCCCATAATACAAATGTTTGTGAAACAATGGTCAAGTCTGTAGAACATTCTGAAGATGCAGGACCAAAATGACAGAACTGAATAAGCTGAGTGGATTTGGAATTGCCTGGCAAGACAAACAAACCAACCCAAGCAAGCAAGCAAACAACAAACAAACACACAATGGGAAGGAGAGGAAGATGTGGTCCTCTCCAATAACAGACCAACTCAGACCAGCTCTAGAGCTATGCTGTTCAATATCATAGCCACCAGCTGTCACCTGAGGCTATATTTATTGACTTTAGACAAAGAGAGGAAGACAAAGGAAGAGAGAGAGAGAGAGAGAGAGAGAGAGAGAGAGAGAGAGAGAGAGAGAGATATGAGAAACATCGATTGATGGCCTCCCATACATGTCCCTACTTGGGAATGAGCCCTTTTGGTGCCAGGATGATGCTCAAGCAACTGAGCTACCTGGCCAGGGCCACACCATGTTTCAATGACTTTGCACAAACACAAAGAATATCTCATTAATATTATTTTAATTTTTTACATGTTGAAATAACAATATTTTGGATATATTGGGTTAAATAAAATATATGATTAAAATGAATTTTACCTACATTTTTTTTACCATAGCCACTAGAAAATTTAAAATTATATATGTGGTTCATGTATTTCTATTGAACAATCCAAGAGGATGGAAAAATACCCTATAATTATTACTTATTTTCCATTCAGTTGGAACCTTTGAGATGCTCCTTTAGGGAATATGATGTCCTGGTGGGCAGAACCAGCTGTATACTCAGGCTTCCTAGGGCCAGCTGTGAACAAGACAGACCCTGCCTCCAGAAGTCAGGTTGAAATCTAAATATATTTTCTGAGGCAGAGATACTTCTAACCTCTACTCCTAGGGTGACCTGGGATGCAATTGAATAAGTCATACATTCCCCATGGTTCAGTCACTTCCAATGGGGCATAAACCATGGTTAGGCAACTACCTACTGAATGTCTCCTGAACCAGTGTGGCTAATTGGCCATATTCCCAGAGTGTTACAGCCCCTTTGGGTCAGTAGCAGTACTGGAGCTTGGGTGAATAACTGCTCACCTCTCTAAAGTGAATTAACTCTTTCAGGGCACTAGGGCACCATTTAGCACACTGAAATAAGTAATTTATTCAATGGCTCCCCAAGGACATCCTAGAGAACCAAGAAGAAGCAGAGCAATTTGAAACTCACATACCAATTCTGCAAAGCCTGTTAGGGGAGAAGACAAATTAGAGGGAAGTGTGCTCTGTCCAGTTGGGATATAAAGACAGTTTATATGAGCAGGATGTAATTGCCTAAGTGGGAATCTGGCTAAGAAAACAAGGCTTTTCTGAGAAGGACTTTGGAAAGAAAGAATAAAGTATGGCTAAGACCTCAGTTTATACAAAAGCAGACTGCATACTTATGCACTCTACAGATTATATTACAAAGTGTTGGGAGGTGTCTGTATTTTGTCCATTATAGTGTAACTATCCTACCAAATTGGTGAATACTAATCTAACAGTCAAGAAACTTCACTTCAGGCCACAGTGCCACCACTAATACCATGTGGCCTCAGGCAAGTTACCTTTTCTCCCAGTCTTAGTTTCCCCATGAGATGATGTTTGTGACTGTGTTGGGACTGGGATATTTTTAGATGGGATTTGGTGAAAAGATTTAGGAATGTCCAAATCTCACCAGACCACAGCCAACTGGGAATGAGACACAAGCAAGGAATGACTGCCCAAGGAGGCTGATTATCACCTTACTGTTAGCTGAGTTCTTGCCCGAATTCTAAGGAATGTTCTGGCACACAACTAGAGCACAAAGGCCAAGTCTTTTTTTTTCTTCTTTCTGCCTATGCCTGAAACCCTGAAGTAGGATTTCACCACACTCTGGCAAGCTGTAGAAAGGACCAAAAAAGAGAGTGCTATGATTGTTGTACTTCAAAAAATAGGCTCTGAGTTGGCCCCTTCTTTGTGCTACAAGAGGAACCCAATGCATGGTGGCCTATTTCCCCATGCCCCACTGATAAAGATGGTCCCTTAGCTTCCTCAGCTCTAACCCAATGGTTCCCCTTCAGAGGAGGATGAGGAAGGGTGAGGGACTTCCTCAGGGAGGGGAGGAATTAAGACTTTTTCTACTTTGGCAGACTCCCCTGCTTCTTCTACTCCTACTACTGTTTCATTATGTCATCTGCATAAGAGTCTGAGACCTTTAGTGTTGACCTGACACAATTGATTCAGCAGGTCTCGGTTTTATATTTCTAAGAAAAAACAATTTGTTTTCTGTTGATTACTTGCTTTGCCTATCTAGAGGTTCTTTGAGATTTACTGAGAAAACTTATTAAAGACCCCAATCTTGATAAATTAACTTAATAGCTCCTCTGATAATCAAGCAATAACGGTATTAATCACCATCATTCGTGTAGTGCTTGTTATGTGTCAGGTGCCGTTGTAAGTGCTATGATATATCAATGCATTTTCTATTTACAACAAGCCTAGGAAGCGTTTTTAATTATAATTGGCATTCTTATTTTACTAATATGAAAACTGAGGCACAAGGAGGTGAAAGAACTTCTTCCGGGTGTCATAGTTGACAGGTGGCAGAGCAAGGATTTGAACCCAGGTCAGGGGATTTAGGGCCACCAGCTCATACTGCTGTTCAGTGTCAGTTTTACCCATTGACTACATATTTTAACCCTATAGGACCCATTTGTAGAAAAAGCAGATTCAAAGTTTAAAATCCCATTTTTATATTTAATTCCTGTAAAGTGCCTCTAGTTGTATGTAAACTGCTTATACACAAGTGAACAGTGATTATGGAAGTGCTCTCATTAAGAACACGTGAACATATTTGTATTTGTTGTAGCTAATGCTTTAATTGCATAATAGCATTTTGTTAATACACTGTAATAATTACAAAACATCAGACAGTTTCATTCCATTTTATGCAAAAATGTAAAACAATCATGGAGCTCTAATGATGTTTGGTACCTGTCCTCTCATCGCCTTTTAATCAGACAGGCAGAGCTATAACAGGCAAATCAACCAATCAAAATTAAGCATAGTATGTACCACTGACCCCTGCCATCATCTTGTCATTCATTAATTTGCAAAATTCAGCAAAGTTACAATGAACATTACTGTACTTGTGCTAACGAGTTAATGATTTGTAAAAAAATCTTCTTTAGATGTCTGTGGAGGAGGGAACACACTTCAGGGACCAGTCTTGGTAAAGGATTTTCATTGATTATACCTCCTAAGGGAGAAATCCTGAGGCCTAATATCAGCCAGTGGCAGCTTGGCACACAAAAGGGCAGCAGTTTGAGTCCCAGCTGGTCTAAATAATGCAGCAGGTAACTACCTCATCAGGGGTTTAAAATCCCCTAATGCTTATTTGACTTTTTCTTTGCAAACACCTACCTAATAAAAACCTTCCATTTTTGTCACAATTAAATACAGAACTTGTGACGTGGGCTCTGATTTCAGAACCAGTTTTCTTCACACACATAGCTTTAGTAACATTGAACACTGTGTTCACCATCCCTGACTTGAAAGATTATCTGGAGCAGGAGCAGAAATGGCAGGTCTCTGCTGGTTATATTTTCTGTAACGGGTTTGGGAAAATATCTGACACTTCCTTTCCTCCATGTGACTAGATTAACATGCTGTTTTGCCCTCTGGGGTCAAATATGCATTTTAGGAATAGGAATAAGTATCCTGACATAGCAAAAGGCTCATTTTCGAACACCATCTTTTTCTTAATATATATTTCTTTTTTTTTCACTATCTTTTTAAAAATATATATTCCTTTTTTTTCACTCTTGGGTCTCCATTTTTATCTTACTTCTTCCTTTCTTGTCTCAAATTTCTCTCTTTAAAATCTTATGTAAGCCTCTCTCCTCCTGTCTTCTCTATGTCTGCAACTGAGCGCCTCAGAGGAATGTGGTGGGGGCATCCAGATGACCAGGACTGGATGGAGAGGGGGGCAGAGGTGTCACAGCTGGACAGAGGGCAGCAGCAATATTGGTTCATTCTTCCTGCCTGTGGGAGCAGTGAGGCACTACCTTCCCTTTCCAGCTGCTGAAGCGATACACAACCCAAAGCAATCCTTGCTGCAAAACGGCAGCTAATGCTGCTACTGCTTTCTACCTGAGACACTTGATAAATACAACGATGTAAATGAAGTTCCCAGAGATTAATAGGTGGTGGGTACAAAATAAATGATTCCTGAGTCAACATTTCACTGTAGCTCTCTGAGGCAGCAGATGGGGCTTATTCCATGGGCCTACACTTATGGTCTAAAGATAGGGAATAAATGCTCCCCTGTGCCCTTATTTTTGTATCCATATATCTCTAATGGAGTATTTCAGGAATTCCTGCACACATTTGGTTTTGCAATAGGAACTTGGTCCATATTTACTTTTAATTACAGGTCATTACTCTCAAGGGACAGGATGTTACATAAACCTAGATATGATTATGATGGAGAGTAGAACTAACAGAAGACTGGTTAATGAACAAACTCTGTTTTATCATGTTATCACTGTTAGTCCTGGTTTAACCTGAAGACACTTATGGACACTGAGAAAGAAGATACTGAGAAGGGTTCCCAGTGGCTAACTAAGCTCATATTCATTTATAAAAATAGAGACTAGCCATTTCCACACAGATACCTCTCATACAAATTGCACTTCAGGGAGAAACCTACACTGAACTACCTGGCTCTGCACTGAGCTGCTTGCTTGCACTGTGTCTCTGCCGTCTGAGCCAGCCCTTACACAGCCCTTATACAGCAGTTCCTGGAATCCTATTTCAACCAATAGGACTAAGGCTTTCCCCATCCAATTAGAGCTACCCAGCTATATCCCTGTCAGCTTCTTCACCAACCAATCAGATCAGGCTGGCTGTGATGCTCAGTGGTTGAGTGTTGACCCAGGAACCAAGAGGTCACTGGTCCGTTCTGGTCAGGGCACGGTTGGGGAGGTGGATGTAGGAGGCAGCTGATCAATGTTTCTCTCTCATCAATGTTTCTGTCTCTCTATCTCCCTCTCCATCCCCCTCTCTCTAAAAATCAATATAAACATATTTAAAAATCAAAACAAAAACAATTGTATCAGCTCAATTCTGACCAATCAGGACAGTGCCTTTTGAACCAATCAAACTCCACTGATTTTGAGTCCTCATTTGCATGAGGATAAATCAATCAGGGTCCAGGGGTGGGGACTTCTGTCTATGTAAGTCACCTTCCTTCTGCTTATGGGAGTGTATTTTCCCTTTCCACTGAAGACTATGTTGCCCTGGCTGAAGCTGAAACACTTATGATGTCTCAGGAGAGCAGAGTGAAGCAGACCATTGCAGAGCAGAGCAGAGCAAACCAGAGAAGAGCAGAGTAGAGCTGTCTAGCCTGAGAGGGGCCAGGTGCCAGGGCTGCCTGGCTCCAGCGCCCCCTAACAGCCATGCTATTTCACAGCTGTGCTGTATCACAATTGACTTGTTTGCACTGAATCAAGTTTCCTTTTACACTGCACCCCAAATTGGGGATTCCTGTGAGTGTTGAATTGACGCCAACACCTTTGGTTGACAACATCATCTGCCAAAGCATATTGCTAGGTCTGACCTGTGGGCTCTGCTCCTGAACTCCAGCTCCTTCTGTCAACATCTAGCTCCATTAGCTTTGCAATCTCAGCCTCCGATAAAGGGAAGCAACTTTATATGGCACCATGGGGTCAGCTTATTCAGTCATCCTTGGTCACCCACTCAAAATGAAAGCCTCTGATTATCGATGTCTTTCCCTGTTCACATGTACGTGCTTTGCTCTTACCCTGACTGACCTCACAAATGTGCCCACAGTATCCCCAGGAAGCCTTGTATCATATTAAACTGCCTTTCCCTCCTTAACCCCCCCAAAGAATGCTGCCTCCACCTCTTTGCCTGGCTTTTCCTGGAGGCCCATGCTTCTCTGGACTCATCCCAGAATAGAAGCTGTTAGTTCTCCTGAACTTGATGAGCACAGATCCTAGAAACTAAATGGTTTTTCCCAGATCCCAACAATAATATGGATATTTATGGAACACATTCTGTGCCAGGTACTAAACTAAGTACTGTCATAGATAATATTTATTCCTCTATTATCACTTATGATTTACATACAAAAATCAGTTATTGAGTTCTTACTATATGCCAGATATTCTTTTATAATCTTCTTTGTTTTAGTTTGAGTTTTCCCGTAAGCCAATCCTGAAAAGAGGATTTGAATATAAATTATTTGGGAAGTGATTCCAGGAAACATTAGTGGGTAGTGGGGAAGAGACACAGGAAGGAGAATACACCCAGTACAGTGTGCATTATCAAACAATTACCATTGTAGGAGCCAGTGTAGACTACTATCCTCAGATTATTCTCAACAGGGGTTAAGAGACGTGGCTAGGTCCACACCAACAGATTTTCAAACGGTGCTGAGATCTGGCTGGAGTCAGAGAGCCTTCATTTGTAATAATATCAGTCTATTCACTTCTGTATAAATGCCCCACCTCACCCTCATTCAATGTCTTGATCCTCTTAACCTTTAAGCTGGTCTGTGGTCTGAATTTATAGCTCTTCTTTCTCCTTGATTCCTCTCAGTGTTATCTTTGCCTCTTCCTTCCCTGGGGAGCATTGCCTGCTCAGAGACTGAGCCATCACCGTTTTCTCTTTTGGTTCCATCTTCATCCTCTTTGTCATGTTTTCATTTCATTTCATTCCATTTTCATTCTTAAAACAGAAACTTGTCAAACTTCTCTTTCTCAAAAATAAAAACACCCTCCAGTGACTTCAAAATCTAGATTCTAGCCCAAATATCTGATAACATCCAGACCTGCAATAAATATAATTATCATCTTTCCCCCAAATTTGCCCCTGTGCTTTTTCTTATATTTTGGTTAGAGTCAATGTTATACCTCTAGTTAAGAAACAAACAAACCCCAATCTGGATTTTGCACATAAGTCCTCTCCGTCATTCATCTCCCACATAGAATTTGTCTTGGTTTGAAGTCAATTCTACCACTTTCATATTTGTCAAATCTCTCCTACTGTGAATGACTTAGTTTAGGTCCTCACCTTTATGACAACAGCTTTCTACTGTTTCTCACTGCCTGTACTTTTTTATCCATCTAAATTCTTCTTCACTCCTCTTCCGAAAAGACAAATATAATCATGTCACTGGTGCCTCAGGACCCTCACAACTAGTCCTGGATTTTTGGCAAAGCCTGTGAATTCTTCATGATGTGGCATCTGCTTACCACCTCCACCCAGCTCTGCCTCTTGTTTCTCTCCATCTGCTATGTACTCTCCCACCACATGAGGTCCTGTCTCATCTGGAGGACATGCTCACATACCCATGCTTTTGTTCAAGCCCCATTTTCTACCTGGAAAAGCTCCCTTACCCCCTTGCTCCTTGACCCCAAAACACACACACACACACACACATCTTACTATGAACTTAAAAAATGACTAAGTATTTGTCAGATCTGGTCTGGATATCCTTTTAGGTGATTCTGTAACATCAAGTTATCTTCAACAACAAATTTATGTTTGTTAAATAAAAAGACCAAGTTGTGTATACTTTTGCATTTCAAGCACCTAGCACTGTGCATAGCATATAGCAAGTGGTCAGGACCTATGTGTGGAATGTGAACCTTATACATTTTCTGTCCTCACAGAAACACTCAATCTATCATTTAAGAAAAAATATTTAAATGCATCATTTCTTATATAATATTTTCTTCTTTCAAACTCCTGTTTGTCTAGATATATTCCTTCTACCCTCCATATCTTAGAAATATTTTTATATAAAGTTAAGTATCATTAGAAGATTGAAGTTTTCATTCCTTAAAGAAAACTTACAAGATGGATGATTACAAAGATGAATCCTTGGAGACAACTAAACTTCATCAACTTAATGTAAGTGTGAAACATGCTCTAGCTTCCATCACGATGACTAAATAGTTCGAATAGCTATTTTCTTAAGTAATCTTTTAAAATCTGTACTTCATTTATGTGTCAGGAAAATGCGCCATTCCACTTGATTAGTGCAAATCAAATTGCTACAAACTGCTCTCTGAACCAACACCACACTGGTTCAGATGTGCATTAAGTAGTAAATCAACTTTATTGGAAATGCTGGGTCTCATCCTTTCAGAGCAAATGCTGTGTACTCTTTCAGAGGTTCAATAATTCTTTTACATTTCTGGAGTCTCTTTAGTAAATTGCTCCTATTTAGTAAATTATCATGGCACTAAGTAGCCCAAAGTAATGAAAGTATTTAAAAGTGTCCAAAAGTGACATCCCAGTGGTATTCCTGGGCTCTTAGTTGAATGCATTTAGCCTTCTCCGCTTGCTCTTTCAGGGATTTTCTCAGCACCTTTGGCAAACTTTTGACAAAGATTTGCCAGCATCTTCTGCCTGGGCACAATATTTTATGACCCGCTTTTTGGGAGCTCTGGGGCTTGGAGGCATTCAATAATGCAATGTGCCAAGGAGGCATGGAAGCTATTGTCTTCATCACACATATGTGCATCTATTCAAATAATTCATTTTCTGTAGCTTTTTCTCATTCCATAGAACATTTTACCACCAGCCTAAAAGAGTCAGACTGGTTCAGTTTCACATTGAAATGTGTTGCATTCAAGTGCTATGAAGTGGGATGTAAGTACTGCTCAGAAAACAACGTGTGTGTGTGTGTGTGTGTGTGTGTGTGTGTGTGTGTGTGTGTGTGTGTGTGTGTTTTAAGCATTGTCAGGTAAATGAAGGTGCATTTTAGATATTAAGAGATTTCTTGCTGGGCAGCATAAAATATGTGCTAGGGAAGTTTTCCTCTTAAATTAAAGCAATTTGACCCAGTCTTTCCAACATAACATGATTACTCGTATTTTACTGAAAATGCATGCGCATTGAATCTGCTGAAATCTGATGGCTAGTGTTTTCTAACCTCTGGTCAGCACATATGAAGTTAACACACTTTAATGCCTTGTAGGATGACCTTTTAGCCAACATTGTTTTAGAATCAGTCCTTGCTACATGCTTCATCAGTTGCATCTGTGGGTTGGATGTTCCTTTGAAAGTACTACCATAAATATTTCTGCAAATGAGTGATCTGTCCCCATTACATCTGCTAATGCTATCTCATGGCAGAGCAAATAGTTCCGACCTCACATCACTGCACACGGAAACAGGAAGGGGCACTCTGGTGGGGTGCAGCCCATCCCTGAGAAGTGCATCACTGATCATCTCCGGGGAGCTAACCCCTCTTTTCAGAGACACGTTTTCTGACAGCCTGTCACAAGGAGAGCTGTGGATGTTCCGTGGACAAAGAATAATGTCAACATTGTATATGTTAAAAGGCCGCAAACTTGACAGCTTCTGAATACAGACATCTTTTATTGGCCAATTACATTTTGAAAGAAAAACCCAAAAGATGAGCATCCTGAAACTTGAGAAGAGAATGTTGCATCTAACCCCAAATATTTTTTTACAATAAACTTTAAAAAAAAGACGTTTTAAAATAAGGTTTTATAAATGTAACTTATTTCTGAAGTCCAAGCAGGCATTATTAGCACTATTACCCTAATCATTTTATATTGCACTTCTTTTTTCTGTAAAAAATTATCAGAAGTTGTTTATATTTTTTTCTCAGTCCAATGATTATCATTTTTGTTTGGAAAACAAGAGAGATTTAAATTATTTTCTACCTTGAAAGCAAATTTGAGGGTTCTTCTATGTAAATGGTTAAAAATGGTTGACCTTTGATGACCTTACTTTGCATAAAAAGATAATTTGTTGTGGTTCTCAAAGGAAAGAAACAAACAAATGGGGAAAATAGCTATATCTTTTCATGCAGCTCAACAAAATATGGGAAATGGGCCAGATAGTATTTTTCATGGTCAGTCATACCATGTCACATCATCTCCAGAGTGAGGTGCCCACAGCAACAGATACAACCTTTGGAGTCAAGCTTCTCATCTCTACACCACAGCCTGCAATCTCCCGATGAAAAGGCCACTTAGTACTCTTTTATTTGTGTAGGATGCAAATACTTCTGCTTGGCAGCTTGAAATAAAACGTTTCATTTTTTAAAATCAAATAAAGAGCCTTAATGCTCACAAAATTGACAACTTCTACAAGTCTTATAACGGGCTAGCCTTAGAATGAGCTAAGATTAAATAACATGTTCATTTCTCAGCTATATTTTTTCTGCCTTTGAGGTTTCTGAGATGTGTCAGCCTATAGATTCAGTGACTTTCAACTGGTGTGTCACAAGAATTTTTAAAATATGCAACACCTGACTATTTAGTCAAGGACACTGACCTCTTTTACCTTAGGTTACAAAATAAAAAAATGACAATAGCCAACACAACAATACCTATCTAGTGTAAATGCCCTGCCTTGAACCATAAATGCATAGGTCATATAATGGAGTTGCATCTTTTTGGTCACGTTGCATAATAAAGTTACATCTGATTGGTTATTTCTTGATATCAGAAATCCTTACATATAAGTATAGGCACCTGATTTTTAAAAAAGTCACTTTGGAGCAAAAAGGGTAAGCAATTACTATTATTATTTTGTAAATCAATAAAAATTATACCTATTTTTTTGTTAGGCAAAATATGTATATATTTTTTGGTGTGTCACAGAACTTTAGTAATTAGTTTATGTGTACCATGAGATGAAAAAGGTTGAAAATCACTGCCACAGATGGATACAAGAAATTATAAAGATTGCTGTTAACAATTTTCTTGCTCAGAAACTTGCAGAGCTTAACTACTTTAGAGCTTTGTGAAGAGACAAATGTACTCAGGAAAATGGTTGTGTTAGAACTAACCAAGTTTAAAAATATTTTAAAAAGAGAACACAGGGGCACAGAGAAGTTCTGTAATTTCTGCAAATTGCATTCTCACTGAGACTAGAACAGAGAGCTTCCGATTCCTACACTCATGCTTTTAGTTACTTACTCCTGTACCTTCCCTAGCAGTTAACTGGTCTATGGCAAGCAGTCCCAGCGCACCATCATCTTGGGTGGCCTCTGCTGAAGCTTCAACATCTCTTTCCTTTGCTTTTCTGACTCCCCAAATTCTTTCCTCTTCAACCTAGTACATATATACTATAAAATATTTACAGTCTTAGAGCACAGAGTACTGCTATTATTAAACTATTGTTCTACTTTGACGATAATCTGTGGTATAATATAAAACTAGCTTCATAAAATTTATTCATATGAATTTATATTATGCAAGACAAATACTACCAACATTGACAAATGGACATAAGATCAAACTCTACATATCACAAATCAAATAAGAACAAAAAAACAGTGATGAGGTGGTGTCTTCTCAAGCCTGCTGTGCATTGAGGGAGACTCTCAGAGCAGCTACACAGACTGCCCTTTTTACTGGGCTTCTATTTAGTGGACATTGCTTGGGGAGAAAAAAATACAAAAAGGCGCAAGCCATACAGTCCTGGTAACCGTATTTTGAAAAGCTAAGAGTAATCCTTACACATGTATTTGATAGGCCTTTCCTGAATGCAGAATGCTGTCCTGGGAGTTTAAGAAATAATAATGTTTGAGAAAGTCATATCCTCTTCCTTTTCAGTTCACTGATTCACAGCTAGCATGCGGTTCCTGCAGAAGTAACTATTCTACCAGACATTGGTGCTGGGCACTCCTGTGAATGGTTTATGTCCTCCCACCCTTGAGGGGAATCCACCTGCAGGACTCTAAATGACCCACTGAAAAGCAATATCTTTGCCTCCTCTTAGAGTCAGAGGCAGGGGCTGAAATCCAATAGCTCAGGTGGGCTGACTTAGTCCTAGTACCACTCAGAGATTCAAACTATTAGTAGGTTACTGTTAAGCACTAATATCACAACAAGGAATAGGTTCCTTGGTTATTGGATTATGTTTTGAAATATTATAACATATCTAAAGCATTATATCTGGTTAGTTGAAACACGAAAGCAATTCATCCTTTTCATAAATCACATACACACACACACACACACACACACACACACACACAGATACACACACACACACATTCACAAAACAATGGAGGAGAAAAGAATTTGTACAATTTTCAAAGGATTTCATGATTAAATCTAAAAATGTAAATACCTGTAAACAATCAATGATGCAGGAATAATATACTTACACAAACAACTCATGGCCAGAATACACCTCTATATATACTTAGGAAGGAAGGAAGGAAGGAAGGAAGGAAGGAAGGAAGGAAGGAAGGAAGGAAGGAAGGAAGGAAGGAAGGGAGGAAGGAAGGAAGAAGGGAGGGAGGGAGGGAGGGAGGGAGGGAGGGAGGGAGGTGGAAGGAGAAAACAAGAAAAACAAGTAGACATTTTCTTACCAAGTTAAAATGCACAAGAAAACCTGGAGGGTATATTTTGGTTAATTTCATATGTCATAATAAACAATGCTCAATTAGGTTTTGTCATAAAAAAAAGTGTTGAATGTAACTTTAAGGTTGACTGAGTCCCAATATCCCCTTTCCCAACTCTGGTGAGTTTTACTGCAGCCCCACAAGAGTAAGTGTTCTGTTTGTTCAGTAAGTTAGTTATATACAACCACATAGCTATTTGACTCACACAATCCATATTTTGTCATTAAGTCCATTCACACCTGTGTGCTCAAGTCTTCCTATGTGACTCTAAGGCAACTGAAAGAACAGACCATTTTTTGCAGCCCCCACCATTTGGTGTCAGACTGTATCTTCTATCTCTATAAATTGGGTAATAGAATTTATTACCAGAAAGACCTTTAAATACAGCACAATATTTAACAAAAAAAACCCTAACCCAAAACATTATATCCTAATTATGACACTACCAACGGAGGGAATTTTAGGACAATTGTAGATTATGTTGTGCTATTGATTATTTTTGCCTTGAAAAAAATGTATAGGCCATAAAAATCATTATGTTTATGGAAACATTTACATATGTGAACAAAGTGGAAAAAGTTGACAAAACACAAGGATCCTTGATCCCATGATGTTTTATGCTGTTTTCCCAACCACACCTAACAGAGTAATTTTGATTGTCTTGGGCTCTTAAGCCCAATCCTTCCCCATACCACATTATTCATTTCTCATGCTATCGTAGACTGAAAGAAAATATTTGGGAAGCCCAGACAATTCACACTGAGAAAACTCTCTCCAAGGATAAGGAAGGGCAAGATAGTGACTATTCCTAAGACCTGAAAAGGAAATCTTACTTTAAATGGGAGAATTGCTGAAAAAAAAATCTATCAAGAAAGACGAGCTGGCAGAGCAGTGCTTTAGGTAGATGAGCTAAACAGTGGTGTGCAAGATGGGCTCAAATTCAGGAGTGGAAGGTAGTTTCCTGGAAAAACAGACACAATAACAGTGAAAATGGAAAAAAGAGTCCACAACTCCTATGTTTCAAAGAAAGACTAGGCAGGAAATAGGGAATATTTAAAGCTCGGAAGTATTGAAAGATAAGCCTAAGTTTTTATGATAGTTGAGTAAGACAATAATGGAAAACTTATAGCATAAAAATAGAAGGAAAAATAATTCTGGGTGGTAAGTTGTCAGGTATAATTTCAGACTTATAAAATTTGAGGTAACAATAAAACATCCATACTAAATTATAAATTAAACTAGAGTCCTGGTACACAAATTTGTGCAGCAGTAGGGTCCCTTGGCCTGACCCATGGGATCAGCCAAAACTGGCTCTCTGACATACCCTAAGGGGTTTGAATTGCGAGAGGGCATAGGTCAGGCTGAGGGACCCCACTGGTGCACAATTGGGGCCAGGGAGGGACACATGGGGTTGGCCAGCCAGGAAGGGACTGCAAGTCCCCAGGGCATGTCTGGCCCATCTTGCTTAGTCCCAATAGGCCAGATCCCAGCAGTAAGCTAACAGAACGGTTGGAGCATTTTCCCCCTTGTGGTCAGTGCAAGTCATAGCGAGCAGCTGAGCGGCCTTAGCATATCATTAGCATATCACGCTTTGATTGGTTGAATGGCTGACTGGATGACTGGACACATAGCATATTAGACTTTTATTATATAGGATAATAAGGTGTCTTTATACTTGTACAAAGGTTTATATTTTCAAGGTGTTTTCTCATGTTATTTTGTGTGATCCTCATGATGTTAGACATTATTACGTACCTATTTTACAAATAGGAAATTTAACGTTCAAGAGATTAAGACACACAGCTTATAAATTGCAGAACCTGGAATCTAACACAAATGTCCTGATCCCTAAATCTAGGATAATTATGTATATAGTTTCTATTTACGAACAGGATTAGAATTGTCCTTGAGATTTTGGGAGATGCTAGGTAATATCCAATAATGGAAACTAAGACTTGGGAATTCAGGAGAAATGTAAGGACAAGAGCCCTTCCTGCCTTAATCCCAACCCCAACCCCACCCCTATCACAGCTTAATTCCAGAGAGTCCTGAGAACTTTTTCCTCTGCTATGTGGCTGTTGCCCTTGGAGGGGTAGGTTAGCTTTTATGCCATCTTATCCTACATTCATTCAGAGTTTACTTCAGACACACAGCGCACAGAAGGAGAGTAGATTGGGGAGGGAAATAGGCACTGGTGTTGCAATCTGGAAAGTTCCATAAGCAAAAAGTAGTCTGTCTGAGTGGATTTCCTCCCCACACCTGAAAATCTTGGGCTCCATCCTGCAGAAAGTGGGCTAGAGAGTTTACTGTAGACCAGTGATTCCCAACCTTTTTCTGGCCCTGCCCCACCTAAGTATCTCTAAAATCCCCCTGTGATATATAATTCTTATTATCCAAAAAGTGAACTCCTATTCACCTGGAGGAAGCCTAAAAGGTTATTAACTTGGTCTAAAAAAGCTTCCAAAGAACATGGCATTCATGAAAGAGAAAAATAAAAGAATAAAAGTACAGTTGAAGTACTGAGGAAGAAATCACTAAGAAATTGTTAAAAAATAATAATATGAAGTGATATGAGAAATAGGAAATGAAGTTTCAAAACATATAAAAGAGAACTAAACTACATAAGTATCTATATACTGTATATAAGGCCCCTAGAACCATAAGAAAAGCAAAAAAAAATAACTGTTAATAACTCATTCTCAAATTGCCCCTCTTAAAAATCAAATTGCCCCAGGCTGGGCACCACTACTGCAGACACTTTATGGTCTGTATTCTGCTAGTCAATCGTTTAGGGAGATTTTGGCCAGAGAACTGTATCTTCACATCTGGTTCCTTCAAGTTCATTAAAGCTGGGAACAAGTTCAGTCAGGCTGAAGTACTTAAACTTGAGCTGCATGCTTTTCAGATTTTCAGCTGTTTCCCTGACTTTGGAATATATTGATAAGTCAGTAAGAATTTTGGTGCAGAGGTGCCCCATGATTCTTGGTTTTGGGTTTATTATTCCTGAACAGACACATTTTGTTGTTTTTGATCCTTAGCAATGACAATGGCTCCCAGAACCCCGCTGGTGCTAGATCAGAAAAAAAGAAGTACTGTGTAACAGTAATCCTAGTTCCCTTCCTCTGGTCTTAGCATTGTTAGCATTATTTTCCTGTTAGAAAAGTGACTCCAATAAGGGTCATACCTATCTCCAACCTCAGTTCATCCTTCCCTCAGTTCCAACTGCAGGATATAGGCAAGATTATTTTTTCTGAATTCCTTTCACTTTGCCTTATTTTCTTCTACTTTCTTGCAGCGCTCTCTCAAGAATTGGTGTCATCCTGTTATTTGATCCAAATTGTATTGGGCAATGAGATTACTAAATTTATATTACCAGAGGCACACTCACCTGTAACTAAATCACAGGTGATTACTATACTACACATGCATTCTGCATTGCAGATGGACAAAAATACAAAAAGTGTGAGAAGACAGCCATCACATGGGTACAGAAGGTATGTCGCATGCTGCACTGCACTGGTTTAGACTCTGCTTCTGTGCTTTGGGGGAAAGCTAGGGTGGCACTTCTTGCAAACCTTGTATCCTGAAAGGCAGCATTTCAATAAATAACCAAAGAGAACATTTTATTTTTTGTGTGAATGTAATGCAAATCAAGGTCAATCTCAAACATGTCTATCTATTTTAGCCATTTTCAAGGTGTGAAGTCTCTAACAAGACAATACCATGTTTCAATCTCACTGTTAAGAAAAGGTATCTTGGCATAAGGTCAAGAGGATGCAGCAGTCCCTTCAATGTCACACTGGGGCATTGTTCGTAGAACCTGGACCCAAATACAAGCACTACCACCTGTTAGATTTCGAGTGAGTTGCATTATCTCTCTAAACCTTACTCATAGGTAAGGTGGAAATAATTGTGATTATTTGATGAGAAATCTGTTTTTAGACAATCTATAATAATAAAAGGATAATATGCTAATTAGACCTGATGTCCTTCCAGACAACCTTCTGGATGAAGCCGGGGCTGCTAGGGAAGCCTGGGTCCTGGTTGCCAGAGGGAAGCAGGTGCCGGCAGCTGGGGGAAGGAAGGCCTACTCTTGTACAAATTTTTGTGCATTGGGCCTTTAGTGAGATAATAAAGTTACAGAGGAAGGCAGCTTACAAATGGCATTCAATAAACGTTATGCTAGGTATTTAAACATTATTGTAGAATTAATTTACCCATTCAGCATGTGAACATACAACAGTAAACACATGTTATACAATATTAAATCATAATGAGGAACAGACTGACTAGATATGGACTGGGAAGTAAGACTTCTCTTTCTTTTCTGCTCCCGTAATTATTATCTAACTGAACTTTGATCCTGAAAGGTGATTATTTGAGGAGGAGGGCATTAACAAATATCAGGGTGGACCCTTAACTGTGCCTGATACCTTCAAGGAGATTATAGGGTGGGATGTGAGTCAAAAGCTATGATAGCCTTGATTAGCCTTAAGAGAGGCAGAGCCACATCCTACTTCGAGGGTCCTGCATTCTTCTAACCCAGCAATATTATAGTATCAAAGATGAAGCGGGGTGTAATAATAACCTCTGAATGGATACACATTGTGGGGTGGTGATAGTCTCAATTCTTATATCTAATTTCTTCAAGTCAGTATAAGACACAAATTATTCCAATTAAGAAGGAAACCATTTTATAAATTCATGAGGCCCGTACAATAAAAGCAGAATTTGGTTTGTAATGGCAAATTAGCTTTCCCCAGCGGCTTAGTCCGCTGCCTCAGCTGTAATCTGAAACTACAAGTGCTGGCTGAACGCAGCTTCTCTCTGGCTGAAGGCACTCACCTGTCTCTCGCTTAAGTTTAACATGAAGCATGAGATATGGGCAGAAGATGGAAAGTTTATTCTTGTAGATCAGGAATCAGCAAACGATGACTTACGTGACAAATCTGGCCTGCAGCCCATTTGGTATTGCCAATGAGCTCAGAGTAGTTTTGTATTTTTAAATGATTGAAAACAAAAAGATTATTATGCAGCAGAGACCATTTGTGGGTCTGGAGTCTAAGATGGTTACTATCTGGTCCTTTCCAGAAAAATGTCTGGCTGGCTCCTGCTTTAGATCTAAGATCAGAACCCCAATCATAAGAGCCTTCTAAAACAGATGTCAATCAACTTTTTCTGTGAGAGAGAGAGAGAGAGAGAGAGAGAGAGAGAGAGAGAGAGAGAGAGAGAGAGAGAGAGAGATTGAACTTGCAACCTTTTTCCTGTCTGGAACAATGCTCCAACTAACTGAGCGCATAGCCAGGCCAGGGCCCCCCATGATTTTTTGACTAGACAAAGTGATTGAAAGCAATCTAGTGTCAAAAGAATCCCTATTTTCACACAGGAGGCAGTTTGACATCCTCCAGATACTATAGTGTTTGAGTCAGACAGAACTAATCTGACTAATAATTACTTATAACTTTATACCAGAAATAACTTGGATGAAGTTTCTCTCTGAGTCTTTCTTCCCCCAATCTTAATACCTATACTTCAGGCTGTACCTGAGGATTAAACAAGTGCATGTAGCATATTTTGTAGGCTAGTATCTGCTTGATGGTAATCCAAAATCATGATTGTTCTAATTGTTCCTACAATGATTCAGCTTTGAATATTCCTCCTGTTATCTGTTATGCACACAAATGTTGAATTAACCTTCCTATGATTTCTTTTTCAAAATTTGTGTCCTGCATTAAAATACCTCCAGTGACTTCCAGTTATGTGCATGGGATATACTCTTTTAATAACCTGAACCCATAGGTGATGTTGGGACTAAATTTTCTCCATTGGAGTCATTAAGACTAGAAATCCTCCAAGAAATAGGGATAAAGGTTACCTTGAATCTCAAGGGAACTCTGTCACACAAACTATTGATTTCTACCAGGCATTTGCTCTTACACTTACATACACACAGTTCGGGTACCAAAAATGATTCATGTGGCATGTCCACCAGAAGGTGTACCTATCTCTATGCTTCCTTTTTGACCTGAATTATATGAAAATGTACCTGATTATTAAATGTTTATTATTTAACCCTGTATAATAGATATTTAAGATGTAATGGTGAAGACATGACCTTGTCTCTAACATATCTTGGAGACTATTAGGGGAGGGTCATGTCAGGAGGTTCTTTTTGGAAACAGATGAGACAGGAGTGCCAAAAGTTTTTTGGAAGTAATGCCTGTGGATAACAAAAGGAGGAAGACGCAAGACCGGGCAGGAAAAGCTTTCAAGTCATGATGCAGATCAGACAAAATCTTGGGTAACACGCTGGGGAGCTCCCAGGCAAACATAGCCTGTTAGAGGAGTCCTGCAGTGGCAGGATGGCCAGGCCCAGGACCCCTACAGAGGGATGTCCTTAGGTGTTGTCCAGGGAAAGCCTGGCCTTGGTTTGAAAGCTCAGGCAGATCCTGAAGGTGTAACAGCTGGTAGCTGTCAGCTCACTACACTCCTTACAGCGAAACGAGCTTTTTCTGGAAGGAATAACTCATTAGCACACTTCCATAGCTCCTATAGGGGAGGCAAAAGAAGTGCAATTTCTGCGACATGTGAAATAACAGGAGTATATATAAGCTAAAGAAGTTAAACCAATGAACTATAGCAATTCTAAGAAATGTAGCATTGAGCACAAATCAATTTGAATCTCATTAGAACTTAGAAGAGTGAAAAATTATGTATTTCAAGAGGTATGTTTCAACGATCAAAACTTTTTAAAGATGATTTTTATTTTTAACTTGTTTTACAACAGTTAAAAGTTCTGACTCTTTTTAAAAAATAAATCTTTATTGTTCAGATTATTACAATTGTTCCTCTTCCCCCCCCCCATAGCTCCCCTCCACCCAGTTCCCACCTCACCCTCTGCCCTCACACTCCCCCCCCCCCGCCCCCACCACTGTTCTCATCCATAGGTATACGATTTTTGTTCAGTCTCTTCACATACTTCCACACCTCTTCCCCCTTGGAAATTGTCAGTCCACTTCCTTTCTATGTCCCTGATTCTATTATATTCACCAGTTTATTCTGTTCATCAGATTTTTTTATTCATCTGGTTTTTAGACTCATTTGTTGATAGATACGTATTTGTTGTTCATAGTTTTTATCTTTTTCTCTTCTTCTTCTTCCTCTTCTTAAAGAATACCTTTCACCATTTCATATAATACTGGTTTAGCCATAATGAACTAACTCCTTTAGGTTTTTCTTATCTGTGAAGCTCTTTATCTGACCTTCAATTTTGAATAATAGCTTTGCTGGGTAGAATAATCTTGGTTGTAGATTCTTGCTATTCATCACTTTGAATATTGTATGCCACTCCTATCTAGCCTGCATAGTTTCTGTTGAGAAATCCACTCACAGTTGTATGGGTGCTCCCTTGTAGGTAACTGTTTTCTCTTGCTACTTTTAATATTCTTTGTCTTTTGCTCTTGGCATTTTAATTATGATGTGTCTTGGTGTGGTCCTCTTTGGATTCCTATAGTTTGGGGTTCTGTGCACTTCCTAGATTTGTAAGTCTATTTCTTTCACCGGGGCGGGGGGAGAGTTTTCTGTCATTATTTCTTCAAATAGCTTTTCAGTATCTTGCTGTTTCTCTTCTTCTGGAACCCCCATAATTCTGATGTTGGTATGCTTGAAGTTGTCCCAGAGGTTCCTTACACTATCTTCACATTTTTGGATTCTTGTTTATTTTTGCTTTTCTGGCTGAGTGTTTTTTGCTTCTTTGTATTTCAAATCTTTGACTTGATTCTTGCAATCCTCTAGTCTGCTTTTGCGTCTCTGTATATTTTTTATTTCAGTCAATGTATGCTTAATTTCTAGTTGGTCCTTTTTCATATCCTTGAGGGTCTCACTAAATTTATCAGCCTTTTTTAGGAACCTCTTAAAAAACCTTAATAACCATGGTTTTGAACTCTATATCTAGTAGTTTTCTTTCCTCCATTTCTTTCATTTGTGTTCTGACTCTTTGTCTCCACATTTTAGTTGCTTTCCTGAATTGATAGAGTAGCTTTGTGTGGTAGGTGTCCTTTGGGCCTAGTTGCTCAGCCTCCCCAGTTACCTGAGGTGGTCACTCTTGGTGCACCTCTTTATGGGCTGTTTGTACAGTCTTGTTGTAGTTAAGCCTAGATTGTTGTTGGTATCACTGGGTGGAGTTGACCTCCAGGTCAATTGGCTGTGAGGATCAGCTGTACAGTTTCTCCCCGAATGAGTGTGGGTACCCAAAGTCTTACCCGGAACTGAAGTACAGTGCAGTCAGGAGGTTTTGTTTCCCTCCAGAGCAAGAAAACCAGCTCTCACTCAGCTAGCTGCCTGAGGCCTCTCTGCGCACAAGTGTGCGCCTCCTCACCTCTGTCTTCCGCAGTTCACCTGCATCTCAGTGCCCTGAGGCATTCGGGGCATGCACTTCTGAAAGAAAGCTGCTCTCAGGTTTTTCCCACTGCCAGATGGTCCAGTTTCTCCCCATAGGAATCTGGGTTCCCTGAGTCTCAGCCGGAACTGGGTTTCAGCACGGTGGAGAACCTTTGTTTCCCTCAGGTTCAAGGAAGCCAGTCTAGCCTTTCCTCTTGCGCACGTTCACGTCTCTGCGTCTCAGCACCTCTGCCCTCTGAAGCTCCTGAGTCTCCGTGTCCTTTTTTCTTTCTTTCTAGATGTAGGATTTCCACTCAGCCAGCTTTCTGGTGGTTCTGGATGATGTCTGTTTTGTCGTTTAGTTGTAGTTTTGAATTTGTTGTGTGAGGCAGCAGTTTAGGTGTTTACCTAAGTTGCCATCTTGGTTTCTCCAGGTTTAGGTTTGATTCCTTGCCTGGGTCAGGGCTTAGTTGGGAGGCAACCAGTTGATGTGTCTCAGTCATATCGACGTCTCTCTCTCAAAAGTTCTGATTCTATCGTTGCAATTTTATGAATGAATGGCTGAGTATTTGATGGGATACATTGCTCTTTGATAAAATACAGGCTCAGATTATAAATTCATTAGGAATTTCTCAAAATTCCATAGGTTGTTGTGACACAGAATATTAACCTATATAGTTTTTAAATGGTTCCAGGCTTAAGTGAATTAGATAAAGAGAGGAGATAAGCAAGATAGACATAGACTTTTACTGTGAAATTTGAGGTCTTTTAATGTGCAAATATACATTAAAATATCAAATGATGAAAGGGGCATGGTAAATGGAAAATAGTAGTCCTTCTTATCTGTGGTCTAACTTCCCACGGTTTCAGTTTGGGTCAATCATGGCCCAAAAATATCAAATGGAAAATTCCCAAAAGAAGCAGTTCATAAGTTTTAAATTGCATATGACTCTGATAGCATGATAACATCTCATGTCATTGCACTCTATCCCACTGGGGGTGTGCATCATCCGTTTGTCCGGTATATCCACACTGTATACACAACCTCTCTCTTAGTCATTTAGTGGCTTTTCCGGTTATCAGGTGGATGTTTGTGGTATCACAGTGCCTGTGTTCCAGTCACCTGTATCTCACCTAAATAATGGTCTCAGAGTCATTCACAACATTTTTATTACAACACGTTTTATAACTATTCTGTTTTACTAGTTACTGTTGTTATTCTCTTTGCACAACTTATAAATTTAATTTTATTCTAGGCATAAATGCATAGGAAAAACCCACACTATGTACATACAGGCCACTATAAAGGGTGTCAAGCATCCCCTGGAGTTCTTGGAACTCCATAGATAATTGGGAACTCTTGTCTACAAAATTTCCCACAGTTAACGGAACATAGAACCAAAACTAGTTTGGGAATTGCCAAACTAATGAACTTTAAATGTATCCATATGAAGTAATTTAGTCAATTGCTCTATTTTTTAAATATACAAAAATAGAATTTTTTCAGTTTTATCTGCATATTTAATATTAGACAAAGTCCAATTTTCTGAGTCTTTGTTAAAGGAAAATGTTTTTTCTAAAATAAATCTCATATTTTGAAACCATTAGTTAATAACACTAACTAGAGGCCAAAGGCAGCTATAATTATTTGTATCATCATCCAGAATTGGCTTTCCTCTTAATAGAGCCCATTTGCACTATAATAAAAAGCATGATAGGAACTGATTAAAGCTGGATGGAACAGTTTTCATTAAATAATTTCTCTTCCTCTGTCAGTGGATGTTTCTCTCTTCATGTTATTTTAATGCAGTTGTTTTATGTTTGAAAATGAAGGCAATCATGCCAGTCCTCGAGCTGGCAAAAGACAGTTATTGATTTTTACAAATCAGTCCCCTTTAAAAATCCAGATGAGATGAACACTTATTATTTTGCAAATACAAATCAGTTTCTGTAGAAACAAGAGTAAAGCATGATAAAAGCAATGCATTTTGAAAGAATGGAAATGTGAGAAATAGATGTCTTAATGTGTTTCTTTACATTGTGTCATTGTAATTAACATTCCTGATGGATTAATTCTACCATATTTGGGGCAATTTCCATTAGCTTTCCATGTGCCAAATGCCTCAACTGACAAACTTCACAAGTGACATACTCTGGAACCACCCTTAGCTCACTGAATTATTGCCACTCACATGTAACAATACTAATTCATCTAACTTCACCAAGAGAAGTGTTCCTGTAACCCCATGCAAAAATGAGCATGGTAGATAGAATCACTTCCTACATGTATCAGCAGGGCAATGGCATTGAACTGTGTTCCACAGAGCCTTTAGGGAAGGGTGCAGAGAAGAATCACTATGGAGGTTCCCCTCCAGGTGGGAACGGTAGGAAGATCACACTAGATGGTACAGCAAATCTCTCCCACACCCCCCTTCCTGCAGGGAAGTTACATAATAGAGGTCTGTGTAATAATCCATTTAAGCTAAGACCAACAAAACAAAACCAAAGTCCCCAAATGAACAAACTTTACTAGGCGAATTTTCATTTTTGAATGTATATCATTAGAAACCCTTTAAAAAAATATTGTATACAACAAATTGTATAAAAACATGCTTTTTACATTAAAAATGTTTACAAAAATTTTCTTGAATGAAGCAAACCTGTGTGGAGCATAACATGATAAAATATCCTTGAATAACAAAAGAAGCTTAATAAGATTTGAAAGCTTTTTCTTCCTCTCACTTTCTTCCATATCCTTAATGTCAGAAGGGAGCTAGATGTAGAAAAATGGTTCCAGAAGTCTATGCTGAAGGCTAAAGTGTGATGAAAAGGATTATTTTTCTCCAAACTTAGAATAGCCAACCTGAGGCAGCAGGGCAAACTATTATTCAGTCAATGGTGTTGGCTCCCAGGTTAAAAACGTGCAGAAAGTCCCCCGCCAGGTTCTAGCCTTGCTCTATACCCCTACAGGAAAGCAATTCTTTCACTTCTCACTAGCTTCAGGGCATGTCCTACTAGAACTGCTGCCAACCTTAGCGTTTAGTTCCCCAGAAATAACTTGACAGAACCAATAAAGATTTAAAAATCTTAAAAATGTGGCCAGACAGCCAAACAGGTAGCCCCCACTTTGACAGCAGGTTATGAGCATGTTAAGGTAAATTGCATACAATTTAGCAAGGACCTGCATTCCAATGAGAAGAAACTGATTTCCATTATTGTGAGCGGAAGAATTGGGCACAGGACTCCCTTAGATAGATAGAAAAGTATGGACCATACCCCTTTTTCAGTCTAAATGTCTTATTAGGGCCACAACAATAACAAGTCTGTAGGAGGATGTATTTCAGAAAGCAGATCTGTTTCAGATGTATTAAAAAGGCTTATTTAACCCAACACATTGAATTTTAGCTTAATTATCTCAACCCACCATATTCCAGAGGAGGCTTCACAGTCATCCTATCTAATAAAAGAGTAATATGCAAATTTGACCGTAACTTCGCAATGTCCAAAAGCCACACCCACAGTCATGCCCACCAGCCAATTAGGAGCAGATTATGCAAATAAACGCCAACCAAGATGGCTGCTGCCACTGAGAGCAGGAGGAAGGCTTGGGTTTTCCCAGCAACAGAGGAAGCCAAGCTTTCCACATGCTGTTGCCTGCCTAGATGTCCAATGTTACAAAGTTTCAGTTATAAAAGATACAGAAATGGAGGCAGCCACTGAGCTGGAGAGAACAGAGGCTTGGGTTTCCCTGGCAACAGAGGAAGTCAAGCTTTCTGCCTGCCATTGCTGGTTTAGGCCTCCACTCTAGGCTACAATGTTTCAAACAGGAATGGCTGCTGCCATGAAGCAAGCAGAGGCTTGGCTCGGCTCCAGGCTACAAAGTTTTAATTGTAGACATAGATTAATCCCATATACCAGGGCCTCCACTTGGGTTGCTGGAGGGCGTGGTCGGCCTACAAACCTCCACAGGCCCCTCACCCAGGCCACCCCTCACCCAAGGGAACCCCCACCCTGATCTGGGACACTCTTCAGGGCAAACCAGCTGTCCCCCATCCATGTACCAGGCCTCTATCCTATCTAATAAAAGAGTACTTTGCAGATTGACCATCACTCCAAAACACAAGAGGGCTGTGCCCTCATGTGGTCAAATATCCTGCCCCCATGTGGACACAAGATGGCTACCACAAGATGGCCAGCAGGGGAGGGCCCTTGGGAGGCTCCAGGCCCTACAAGGGAGGGCAGTTATGTGCCATCAGGCCAGCAGGGGAGAGCAGTTGGGAGGGACCAAGCCTGCAAGGGAGGGCAGTTGGGGGCGATCAAGCCTGCAGGGGAGGGCAGTTAGGGGTGACCAGGCTGGCAGAGGAGGGAAGTTGGGGGCAAACAGGCTGGCAGGGGAGCAGTTAAACATCAATTAGGCTGGCAGGGTAGTGGTTAGCGGATGATCAAGCTGGCAAGCAGAAGTGGTTAGTGGCAATCAGGGAGGCAGGCAGGTGAGCAGTTTGGAGCCAGCAGTCCTGGTTGTAAGAAAGATGTCTGGCTGCCCGTTTAGGCCCGATCCTGGTAGTGCATAAATATAATCAAAGAATTGTGTGTGTTTCTCCTTTGCATATGTATAAATACCTGATTGTGGTTGGGTCCTGTAGCCCCAACCATTTCAGCCATCACCAAGTAAGAAATGCCCTGTCATTTTCTGGTAGCAGGGAATCTGAGGGCTTCCACATTTGCAGGGTAGCAAAAACTTAAGATGATTCTTCTGCTCATTGAAGAGCCGGAAAAACTGATGCAATACCTAACACTCATGACACCATAGAGAGAACATTATATCTGCTCTCTCCTAAATGAACTCTTGAGTTCACTACTCCACATTATGGATCAAAATTCAGTTATTGGGAAGAACATTTAGAGAAAAACTTATATAAAATTGCAGTTCATTAATTGGAGGGAATTTACATTTTATCAAAGTTTTCAAGGTCATTTTATATGAATCAAGGTTTTATAAATATGACTGTAGATATCAGGTACTCTAAATATTGTTTTTTACTAAATTCCAGTGAACGATTTCTCTTCTTGACAGTTTGTTTTATGAAAAGTACCTCATTTTAGGAATGAACAACCCATACTAATAACCAAACTTCTTCCCTTTACCTCCTTCCCTCCATCCTTATAAATGCAAGTTTTAAGGTCTGGAAGGCGGTTGATCTTTAATGTTGACAGACTATTATCATTTCCTGTCTGAATGATCCAGTAGCTCACTTTAAAATATTGAAGTACTTGGCTTTGTCCTTTGGGCCTTAGAAGAAAGTGACTTAGAAGGAGTTCTGTTTTAACATCTTGACACACACCAGACCAACTAAATATCCATCTCCCACTAGACCAAAAGAGATGCCATATCATCTGAATATCTACCATCAAGTTAACACCATGTTTTTAGCCACCATTGTAGCTCTAGTATCTAAATATGTGTCAAATGTACAAGACCTGATCCTTTTCTTCACTTTCTCTAACCTGTCAAATTCCTATTTATCTTTCAAATATCAACTAGAACATTACTTTTCTTGCAAGTTTTCCCTCATCCTGTTCACAGAACCAAGTGTTTTTTCTCTTCTTTTTCTCCCATAGAACCTTGCTTGTACCACTATTACATGGTTTATCTCCTCCCCCACTTTTGTAGATAATCAGCATGTCACCTGTCTTTCTCCTTCATGTAGGGCAGAGTATTTTGTCCCTTATGCCCTTTTCTCTTCACCTGTAAAATGGAAGTAATATTAACATCCTGCTCCTAAGGTTCTTGAGAGAATTGAAATAACTAATAAGTACTTAGTTATAAATAAGTGCCTTATAAATACTAAGTGATCAAAATGATCTCCCCTTCTCCCACATTTTTTTTTTAAATTTCACTTTGCTAGCAAAGGATCATCAACAGGTGAGATTTAAGGTTCTATAACTCACCCACTAAAGAAAAAAAGCTTCCATCCCACCTGATCAGCTGACAACTGAATGCTGTGTATCACTGCATATCTGAGGGGGATTTCTGCCATATTGTACAACCAACATGTAGCCAAGTCCACAGGAATCAGATGACCTGGCTTAGAATCATCTGGCTGTCAGTTACTTTCTCTGAGACTCAGTCTACTAATCTATAAATAGGCATGTAAAGTTATCTCAGGAGCTTTATAGAAAACACATTTGTGTACATCACTGGCTCATGACAGGTACTTAATTAGTAGCTATTATTAAAATTAATATTGCTGATTCACTAAGTGCCTTCTATGTGCCAGCCCTGCTAATGGGTACTTATGTGCCCTTTCACTTTATCAGAAGCCACTGCTCTTCCTTGAAATGTATGAGATAGACTTTAATTTAGATAGTGAGCTTCTTGGTATTTGAAGCTTATCTTTTTTTTAAAGTCAAAGGAGTGATTATAAAGAAGACGGGAGAGGGAGAGGGAGATAGAAACATCAGTGATGAGAAAGAATCATTGACAAGCCGCCTCCTGCACACCCCTTCCTGGGGATCGAGCCCGCAGCCCAAGCATGTGCCCTTGACTGTAATCAAAACAGGGACTTTTCAGTCCACAGGCTGACACTCTATCCAGAGCCAAACTAGCTAGGGCTGAAGCTTATCTTTATTACCTGGGTCAAGAAATATTAAACCTGAGCAAAAGACCATTTAAAAAAAATAGTATGTTTAACACTTAGCAAGTGATAGGACTCCAGTTTCATCATAATATTAAAAAAAGAAAAAAAACATAAATTGATATCTTGAGAAATCTATGTATGTGAGAAAGATTATTCATTTTGAAAACAAAAATTGCTATCCGTATTGAGACCTCTATCTCTTATTAGCCCAGCTGCTCTGTGGACACAAGAACCCTTCCTGGGTGATTTGTATCTTCTCCCAAAGTAATGGAGTCTTGTATTCTAACACCTGCTACCACCTGCTCCTGTTAAGCTAAATGGCTTTGCAGCCTCCTTGACTTTCAACGAGAAGATAAAATGATCATGTGTAACTAGGAGAGCATTCTATGGGGACCCAGTAGCAGGAAGTGAAATAAATTAGAGCAGTCCCTCTCTATGCCCTTAGGTAAAAAGACTTAAAATTAAAATGTTGAACTTTGGGTCAGCTGGGCAATTAAATAAGCAGCTGAAAGAATCTAGAGGGAATTTGATGACGGATATTTGAGGTTCAACTGTCAAGAGGATTAGGAACTTTACCACCAGGCCAGGGTCAGAATGGTTCACAGTGAATCTTCCTGATAACCCAAAGGATTCTTCTAACTTATCAGTAGAGAGTAAATATAGTTTAAGAATTAGGCCTATTTCTGTCTTCACTTGGTTTTAATTTAAATATATATCTTAAAAGATGAAGGAAAGGTGCAAACAATGAAATGCTGTCTCAGAGTACTTGCTTCTTTGGCTAAAATATTAATTTCATAGTGAACAAGACATAGAGGCCAAGGGAAAATATCTTGTATACTGTACAAAAATCAGACACATAAACTTTATGAGTATGCTAAACTTTGGGGGCATTATGTTAAAATAGAAGAGACTTTTAATAGTCACATCTAAAACTTAAGCTCTCTTCACTACGTCGCTAAATGATTTCATGCTTTCAAAGAGGTAGCGACACTTGAGACATAGCAACTAGGAGTCCTTTAGCACAAAGGACTAGAGTGGCTACCTGAAATCAAATATTGTTTCTCTTACTTTGTAGCTGGGTGAATTCTGAAAGTAATATGGAAATGGAAGTAATGGAAGTAATATTAACATCCTGCTCCTAAGGTTCTTGAGAAAATTGAAATAACTAATTCATAAAGTAATTAGAACAATGTATGACACATAGTAGACAGTCAGCATATACAGGGTGGGACAAAGTAGATTTCCAGTTGTGACTACACAAAACATAGTTTATTCTTGTGTCATTTATTAATTATTGTATCACTTTTCATATGAATGAGTGTACTCCTTCTTTTTCCCCACTCTGTATTTATTTGTTGGCTGAACTTTAAGAAATATATACATCTATTCCTGTTTTGATAATTCTTTTTGGAAATTTTATATTTAGCATGCTGTTTGCCTTTAGTTATTTCCGCTAAGAGCCTTTCAATGATTCCCAGGTGCTTAGTGTTAACCAAAATAAGTATATCAATGATAACAATAGCTCTATTTATTGGGCTCTTACATCTCACATCCTTAGCATCTACCATCTCATTAGACTAAATGATACAATAATTAATAAATGACATAAAAATAGTGTCCATGATTTTCTCTTTCTCCTCATCTCCCATCTCTCATTTATGTCTGACATGTTGTTGGAACAACTCAGGGGACTTGCAGTTGCACAGTTTGCTCTGACTGAAATGCATAAATTACTATTGTCCACTGACAAACACATATTTGAACTTCAAGAGTCAGGTCTATTATCTGCTCTTTCAAAACCCTGTACTCCATCCACTAGCAGGTTGTTTTCTGTAGCAATTGCTACAGTGCTGTGCAAAAATCAAGCACCAAGGTAACCATTTTAGAGTTTTACTGGGCTTTCCAATCTCCCTTTCCTCTTTTCTTATTCCCAGTAACAATGATGGTACAAACTAATCTACATTGCTGTGCCATTGTTATCACTAAATAAACCCCTTGTGAGGTGCTGTCTCTTGGCGATGAAGGCCTTGGTCTCTGGAGTTGGATATCTGCTTCCAAATCATAGCTCCAGCACCGTGTAACCTTGGGCAACGTGCTTTATCTCTCTAAGCCTCAGTTTTTTCATCCTAAAAAGGAGGTAATAATATAAATTATTTTACAGCATTTTTTGGAGGACTGATAAGACAATGTTTTAAAATGCTTACTATGGTACCTGACTTCCTATAGATGCTCAATATTCTCTGTAAATGGTATCTATGGTTAATTGTGAAATAAAATAGCTCAAACTCCTCTTTTTCATTCTCTGTGCCTGTACCCATGCACATAGAAGACATGATTGACAAAGGGATTACCACACCATCTAAATGCATTCATTAGAGGTATTTAATAAATATGTGTTGAGGGAATAGCTTATGTCATGCACAGTGTATTTAAAAAACACATAAAAGCATGTCTCTCAAACATGACATGCCTAAATAAAGGGATTATTTCCATAAATCCCCCATTAATAAAACAAGGAAACATGAGAATATATAGAAAACCGCAGTCCCTTGGAAATCCTTAGCATCTTTTTGTCCTGTTCCTTCGTTCATTAAAGAATTATTGAATGCCTATTACACAACTAGCAACAAATCCTTTACCAGATATGGTAGGTCCACAATAGCCTTTAGCTGAAAGCAAAAGATTTCTAATCAATCAATTAAATTGGTTATATTTGAATTTTACCATTTTTTTTCCTTTTGTAATCCTTACCTTTAATGTAGGTGCCATGGTTAGTATACTAAATTCAATTATATAAGAGATGCAAAAGGGTTGGCAGATTATTTTTTATAAAATATGCCTAATCAGATTCTGGAGCACGGGAAGGTCCCACTATTTTTTTTGTTCCACTCCTTACTAATTCATTGCTTCACAAAGGCTAGTATATACATGCTTAGCAGGAAATCTATGGCTTCAGTTGACATCTCTGCCCCCTTCCCACTCCCCCTGCCACGTGCTTAAAAAGGAATGGGCACTAAATTTTTCACTGTTAAGGTAAGCAAAAGAGTAGTTTATTCTATTTACACATGTCTTATTAACTAAATTGCTACTATCTTTAGAAAACCATTTTGGTTAGCTTTCTTTTCCTTTCATTAACTTGTTTTCACAGTAGACTACATTTTCTGAAGGATAAATCTGTGTACTATTATAGCCAGAGGGACGTTTAAGATACAGCTTTGCACCTGGGAAACCCGCTTAATTATTTGAGCTGTCAAAATGTTTTATTGTAAACAGCTTTTCTGATAGATCCTGTTTCCCTCCTATGAACTATCTTTCCCAGAAGACAGTTCTCTTTTCAGAGCAGCTTAAAGTGCAGGTATCATAATTTAGAGGAGTGAAGGTTTTATGTCTGAAAATACCCCATCCTTCTTCTCATGTCTGATTAAGAAATATTGGATGTTCATTTTTTTCTAGTTTGTGTGCATCATAAAACACTATCATATTAAGAAGATTTTAAAAATTAAATAAAATGAACTATCTAAAGTAAAAGTAAGATTTTATCTGAGATAACAATATTTGAAACAGTATATAGCTAATAACTCTATTTAGAAATGTAATCTGACAACATAAGCACAATTTTGTAATTCACTTAAATAAACTCAGGAACCCAAACAAGTTTCTGTGAAACAAAAATGTCTTTCACACAGCATAGTTATGGTTAATTACCTTTTTGTCTTCTCTGACCTTGATTGGGTCTAACATTCCCAATCTGTTAAATCCCTTCTTTTTCAAAAAATTTACTCTAATTCCAGGTCTTGGAGTACCAAGGGCATAAACAATTAAGGAAAGTTTTTCTCCTTTATGAAGAGAGGCAGGGTTCCAACTAAGGTACCATTAATTCTCAGTTCCAAAGTTTTCTCATACAAGTGCAAGGGGTACTGGTTAAGTTAAAAAAAAAAAAGAATACAATGAGGATTCTATTATGAATATTTAAATATTATAGGCAGCTAATGCCTATAATTAGGAAAGAATTATTAACATATCCATTTTAATTAGACTCTTATCTACAGTTCTAGTGCAAAGGATAATTTTCTTAGATTCTTATGCATTGAGAACTATTATGTGAAAATATAGACTGAACCTAAAAATTCCTGTGAAATGTGTAAAATTCAAACTGACAATCTCTTATTGGCCAGGATAATTAATAAACTAAGAAGACCCCCAACTACAGTTAGTATGTTATCATAGTTCCAAATAGAACTCTAAACCCAATCTTAAAAAATGGAGTTAATAGTTCTTCTGTATTAAATATTCAACTATGGATACATACTTTCTCTCATCAATATGGTCATTGAACTGTCTATGCTTTTAATACAGTTAAAAGTATGCTTCCAAGGGGTGGGATAGAAGAGGTGAATGGGAGAAAAAGGGGGACATCTGTAATTCTTTCAATAATACATATTAAAAAACACACAAGTATGCTATTCTGCCTGACAGGGGGTTGGAGCAGTGTCCTATACACCAAAAGGTTTCAGGTTCCACTCCCAGTCAGGGCATATATCTATGTTTTGGGTTTGGTCCCAGACAGGGTGCATACTGGAAGCAACCAATCAATGTTTCTCTCTCACATTGATGTTTCTCTCTCTCCTCCCCGCACCTGTTTCTCTCCTTCCAACCTCCCCTCCCCCCCGTAAGAAATAAATAAATAAATACATAACCATATCCCAATAGAAAGATTTTAAAAAATGCTATCCTGTTGCTCAAAGATGCTGCATTGCAACTCCCAAACAGCACATGGGTTTGGTCCCTGTTCTTTATCTCAACCAACAATTCAGGTTCTGAGTGTTCGAAGAGTCAAAAAATTACCAAAAATGTAGGTAGATCAGAATACATGTAAAATTATAGACAACCAGAGCAGATACTTGGAAGAAAATAGAAAACAACAGGGGAAAGTTCGGGTAGATCTGCAGTTCTCAATTCCAGCTGCTCAGCAGGCTTGCCTGAGGGCTCTTAAATAAATGGCCTTGCCTGCACTCCAGCACTCCACCTCTACAGTTCCTCATTTAATTTGCCTAAGATGGGCCCAGAGCATGAGTTTTACTTAAAGGTATCTCAGATAAATCTAATATGCAGTCAGAGTTGTGGACAATAGGTGCACATGCTAACCTGACAAGCTCAGAGGAGGCCTGCATGGCAATCTTGCAAACTTGGAGACCTAAAGTAACCACAAAGGATGGTTTGAAATTAAACTTTAATTAAAAACAGTTATGGTGGGTAGTCACCTCCTGGCCTATATCTTCCCTGACAAGATCAACCTTTACCTTAACTGAGCCTATCTGTCTTTTTGCCTTTATGATAATGTATCATTGAAATGTCAGGGTAACTTATAACTTCCTTTTTTTCAGGACCACACAGGGCACAACCAAATGTTCTGAGTGCCAGGACAGATACCACAAATTCCTTCATTATTATTGTTATCATGCTAATGATTGACTGTTAACTATCCTGTATCCACTTAAGTAATTGTATATCATTTTACTCTTTATCCAATCCCAGAAGTTTCCCTGCTTTGCTTTCTCCTGCCTACCTAATCTATTACCAATGGATTTCATGTAAACCACCTACATCTCCTCTTTTGATTGCAATGTATAAAAATACATGAAAAAACTGCCATTCTGTGGAGCATTATCCCAATCTTTGAGATACTGCTTCCTGGCAGTTGTCCACAGTTTGCTTCAAATAAATTTACAAAAGTTTTTTACAGGTTTGAATGTTTTTATATTTTAATAGAGTTGAGAATCACAGATGTAGATTGTGGAGGCCTCACACTAAGAGTGGCCAGGAAACATGATGCCTGGTTAAATTTGAATTTCTTTTTCTTTTTTCTCTCTAATCCTCACCAGAAGATATATTCATTGATTTTAGGGAGGGAGATAGGAATAGAGAGATAAAGGGAGGGAGGGAAGGAATGAGAGAAAGGGGGATAGAGAGAAATATCGATGGGACGCTCCAACAGATTCACTTGGCCAGGGATAAATTTGAATTTCTGATAAACAATAAATGATATTTTAGTTTAAATATGTTCCAAATATTGTATGGCATGTACTTATATACTAAGAAATGACTGGTTGTTTTTCTGAAATTCAAATTTAACTGGAAAATTTTTATTTGTATGTACTGAGGTATTGATTTATCTTTGAATTGTGGTAGATGGAAGGAAGTGGCCCAGCATTATTCTCAATGGAAGAAAATGTTCTGGAATTAAAAAAATAAAAATAAAAAATGCTATGAGTTTCTTAATAGAACATAAAATAATAAAATAAGTAATAGAATCAAGTGTTTGATGTAATCATATTCAAAGAAAAACTTAGCATGTGGAACAAAGTGACAATTTTTGTTTTAATTCTTTCTATTCCCCAGTTTACCAACCCTACCTCATCCAAGCAATGATGATTTAGGAATGTTAAAATGTGATGGCAATAAATATCTTAATGCCCAAATTTTGTTTTTTATCAACCACACATCCCTACAAGGCCTCTGAATAAAACATTTAATTAGAAAAGAAAAGGAAACAATATTTGATGAGAATGGCTTCCAAACTCTGAACTACAATGTGGAACGCCAGTGTGCTGGTCTGAATGTATGGGAGTGTGTATGCATGTGAATGTGAACAGATGAGGACTTTGCTCAAAGTGTGGTCCTTGCAAATGATGCAGAGCTCAAACAGCATTCTTTACACACTCCTATTCCAAAGTCCTATTAAGGTCTGACCATTTTGATGTAAATCAAACAAACACCAAGGTCAAGGATTGTTGATCATGGAGAAGAGAAAGAAGAAGATAACTATAGCTTTATCATGGTTCAGGGGTGTGGAGTGGGGTGGGGAGTGGGGGTAGGGTGTACCTTCATCCTTCTCTGAGCCAGGAGAACTCATCTTGGGTTCCATTGGAGAAGGGATTGTTGTCTGATGTTCCCTTACTGTTTTCTCCAGTTGAGTTTTTTAAACTTGGCTTGCTTCTGAGTTGGGTTCTTTTCTACCATATGTAGGGTTAAAACTGTTATTCTTTTTTTTTTTAATTTTCCCCCACAGTTCGACTATAACTAAAAGATCAAAAACTGGATTTAAACTGATTTCCTTCTTCACTAAGTTTCTGAATTTTTCTCTCAGAGCCTCAACAATATTTGTCAGTGTATATGACAAATTCAGAAGGCTTTTCACCCTTCACTGGGATGCTCCCTCTGCTTCTGAGAAAACCTGGTTCTTGGAACCAAAGTGTTCCATATACAGATCTTTTTATTTCCTACTAACTCTTTGAGTATGAGTAATTCCTTTGATTTCTATTTCTATTTCCACCCAGGTTTATGACTCATACTCAGCATAATAAGGACCCTATCCCTCTTTATTTATTCAATATTTAACTCCACCACACTTTAGGTTTCTGAAATCCACAAATTTAATAAAGGATTTAGTTTATGATCTCTGAGGGCTCTGATGAGAAAGGAAGTTACATGAGATTCTCGCTGTGTGTGTGTGTATATTTCATCTTTTGTTTTGGTTTTACTTCAGCTCTTCTACCTTTTGAAGACCATGCTTTATATAATGAATACATTTGGAGCACGTGGCTGGAATTATTAAGGCCGGCTGAAGGAAATCCAAGGCAGTCCCCCGAGGTGCACCTGGCATGATTGCTTCTAACCAAAAATGCTAAAACATCACAGAGCAGGTACAGAATGTCAGAATCCAGGGCAACCAACCAGATAGTAATTTCTGGTGCTTCACACTAGAATTCCAGTAGCTAAACAGAACCGAACAATAGCTATGCTTGCTTTGTGGTGAGCTTCACATGGTTAGAGAGGAACTTTCCTTCTCTTTTTAGGCTGAATAATATTCCATTAATGTACAGTCATGCACCACCTACAGATGGGATGTGTTCTGAGAAATGTGTTTTTAGGCGATTTCATTGTTGTGTGCACATCATGGAGTGTATGTACACAAACCTAGATGGTCTGGCCCAGTGGTCGGCAAACCACAGCTTGCGAGCCACATGTGCCTCTTTGGCCCCTTGAGTGTGGCTCTTCCACAAAGCGCATACCTACAGTGGGACTGAAACTTCTTGACTCATACGCAAAAGTCAGTTTTCTACTCTCAAAAAAAAAAATTTCAATCACTGTATTGCTGATATTTGGCTCTGTTGACTAATGAGTTTGCTGACCACTGGTCTAGCCTACTACTGTCAATGAGAAAATGCTTTCTTGTGTACTAACTGGAGTATCAGTCTTAACTGTGCTGGCAGTTGGAGGCTTACTCTAAACCAGGAGTTCTAATTGTATAGTCTGTACGGCAGCTCCAACACCTGGAAGCTTGTTAGGAACACACATTCCTAGGTCCATCCCAGATCTATTGAATCAGCAGTTTGGGGCTGGAGCCCAGCAATCTGTGCTTTAACAAGCCCTGCAGGTGTGATGTCTACGAACCACACTGCCCCACACACTAATGATTCCTTCCAAGACAGGAGTCCTCTGAGCCTGGATCATAATAGCTTTAGGCTCATTTCTGTCATTTACTTCCATCATATCTCTTCTGATCCCAGAGAGAGAAATGTTGGCACTAAGGACAATGCAGGGAAAAGAGATGCAGACAGCATTACTAGCTGGAGCTTTGACTGCAAACTCGATGCCTCTTTCCATTGTCCCAGCCTGCTGGAGTCCCAAGAGAGTTGGAGGGAGCTCTAAAATCTCCTTAGAGGCAGCAACCTGGCCCCACTGGTTACTCTCATCAGAAGAAAATGTTGTAGAAAATATTTACCTCCACGTGCTTATAACACTACAGCGAACTCCATCATCCTGCCCAACACCACGTCTTGGGTTGTGACTGATATTAGAGCAGCACTTGCAGCTTTTGAGTAACTGGGAAGAGTGTGGCTTCTCTCTAAGAATGACTCTGGCTTTGTGTCACACAGGGATCCATGGAGTCAGGTAAAATACAGGTACTTCAGCCTGAGAGGTTCTGAGGCAGATGGGTCTGAGGTATAAAGCCCAGGAGTCAATATGTTAATAAGAATCCCCAAGCGATCTTGCAGTTGCTTCCATAAGAAATGTAAAGATCTACTGCCTTACACCATAGACACAATACTTCTAGCACATTATCTCCACCTCCAAAACTTCTTGAGTGGAGATTTCAGAGCCTTGCCTCAGTTAGAAACATGAACAAGTAGTGTTGGAATGATAATGTTCTCAGGTGTTCATGAGGCACACTTAAAAGTTCTTTCACAGGCACTATCTCAAAATAGGGAGGACACAAAATGATACTGCTTTGAGGATGTTGCTTCCTCGATCCAGGCAGTGACTGAGAAGTTTAAGAATATGTCTATTGGCCTTATACAAAGTTTAGGGATTAAGGCCATGGATGAAATCAGGCGCCATGGAGTACAAGCTTCCAAGTGACTCCAAAGCAGGGTATCCACTTTCCTTAGAAAAAATGAAATTGAGGTGATTTTAGCATAACTGCACTAGAGCCCCAGCTGTTTTCAAGGCTGCGGTCTAAAATATTACATTATGTACTTTTTTCCAAACTTGAAAAACTTGTTTGCAACTTCTACAATATACTGCCAATAAATACTAAGTTTACTCATTTGGAACGGAGACATAAAAACCAGTCCATTCCCTTTATGTGGGAGTGGAGGGAGACCCCTAAAGGTCAGTTTCATTCTATAATAAAAGGGATCAGGAAATCTCTCAGGAATTTCCCATCGGACTCAAGCTCACCTCTTTGGTAGAGAAGAGTATTCACGTGGCCAAGGCTGCAGGTCTAATTTCCACGCATCAGGAAAACTATGCTCTGGTCACAGACCACACCCTGGCTCCCAGCCAGCTGCCTTGCAAATCTGGGCCATTGGTCACGAAAGAGTTTGAGAAAAATAGAGGAATTAGTAACACTCCCATATAAGAAATCAAAGCTCCTTTCATACTAGTATACCTGCTGGGCTTCATCTCTATTGTATTGATCATTTAATTGTATTTTAAAACAGCTACTACTTTGAGAACACCATCTTCTTTTTGTATATAACAGTTTTCACCATGCTACACATTAAGGAAATCCAAGACACTCTCTCAAATATTAAGGGGAAAATGCTATGCAGAAAAATACTCATGATCATTCTGAGATTTTTATCTGATTACCTCTCTTTTATAGACACATGCTCATTTGCAGTTTTCTTACAAACTTTTTAACTGTTGTGACCTTGGCTTGTGATTGGTCATTGCTACAACTTTATTTGGTCCTGCTGAAGTTATTTTCTCACATGATTTAGATATAGGTAAGTATGCACTAATTCTAACTTGGAAAGTTTATTCTAATGAAGATGACTGCTGAAGGATTACATATAGTTTCAAACTGTATGGAATGTGAAGTGAAGATGTGCAACACACACATTAAACCTACAGCATCCCATCTTTTTGTCAAATATTTTCAGAGAAAAATCCAAATCTAACAACTTAAGGAAGGATTTAGTTGACTATCCTTTCCTTTTCCTCTCTCTCTTTCTTGCTCTCCCTCTCTTATTAATCCTCACCCGAGGATATTTTCCCGTTGATTGTATTTTTTGGAGAGAGTGGAAGGGAGAGGAGAGTCAGAGAGAGAGAGAGAGAGTAACATGGATTGGTTGCCTCTCACATATGCCCAGACTAAGCCAGGGACTGAGCTTGCAACCAAGGTCAAACCTGTGACCCTTCAGTCCATAGGCCAACACTCTAACCACTGAGCCAAATCAGCCAGGGCTGACTATACTTTTCTTAGTTCTCACTTATTTTCTGTTGTGACTTTTCTTCTTCCAAGCAACATTAAGGAAGTAAAAAAAGTAAAATGATTTGTTCCAAGAAGAAGTTTGTGAAAGAAAGCTTTAAGGACTGGCGCCAAAGGCCTCTTCTTGTGGGTTTCTTGAGAAAAACATAAATTGAAACCCAAGACCTCAGATAACAATCTGTGACAGTCCCTGGGGCTCCACTTCTTAGACTGCAGCTGAGTTACATTCTGCAACTTCTGGGGACCTTTAATGCTTCTGACCCTGGTTCTGGGCACAGTTCGGGGGCAGCACGGCTGTGCTCCAAACGCTGCCTGCTCTGTAAGCATCCCAGAATGAGTCCACACCACAAGCATCACTGGATGACCCTGTGCTTGAACAAAAATTCTCAATTAATGTTAGCTATAACTAAGTTGTTCTACAGAATGGACCTTAGAAAGTATCTGGTGAATCTAAATTCCTTTGTTACCCAGATAAGGAAATGACCAATTAATGTAAAAAGACTCGAGAGAGTACCAAGACAGCGGCATAGGTAAACACCTATCTTGCTGTCATACACAGCAATTTTAAAACTACAACTTAACGAAAGAACAAACACCTTCCAGAATCACCGGAAAGCTGGCTGAGTGAAAATTCCACAAATAAAAGTGAAGAGGCTGTGACTCAGGGGAGAGGCTGAGGACAGTGTTGAAAATACATGCGGAGAGAGGTTTGGAGTGCGCGCCAGCGGATAGGGCGGGCAGCTGAAAACCGGCCAGTTTTCTCGAACGGGGGAGACAAAGACGTCTCACTGGACTGATTCTCCAGCTCTGGGCGAAGTCCAGGGAACCCACTATCATACGGGGTGAAAACTGGACAGTGGGAGGGCACGCTGAAGCATGGATGCTGCAGAGGTCTGCCGGCTTGTGGAGAAGGCGAGCTTGCGCGTGAACTTGGGAACAGCACAGCTGTGTGACCACACAGAGAGCACTCGCGACTTGCTCTCTCATTCGGGAAACTGTCAGACTGCTTTGTTTTACAACCCTGGTTGAGACCTTGGGTGTGCAGACTCATTTGGGGAGAGTCTGAATTCCCTGGCAGCCAGTGGAGCTCGGCAGTGGCTCTTTCTCAGAGGTGCTGGCAGCCATTGCCCCTGGCAGAGTCCCTGGGGCCACATAAAGCAGAGCTAACGCTGTCTGCTTGGCCCGGAGACTCCACCCATCCAACCTGAGCACAGCTGAACTTCACAGGCAATTGGCCTGGAGGTCAACCCCTCCAAGCGCTAACAACGATTAACCTGAGCTTAACTTCAGCAAGACTGTGCAACCCATATCCACCTCAGGTAACTGGGGAGGCCGAGCCACTGTCCCTTGTAGGACATCTACCACAAAAAGATAATTGACCAACTCAGGGAAGAGGCCACCATGCAGAGACATGGGAAGAAATCAGATGTGAAAGAAATGGAGGAAAAAAAACGACTGGACATGGAATTCAAAACCATGGTTATAGGGCTTTTCAAGAGGCTCCAACAAAAGGTCGAGGCCTATAAGGAAATAAGCAAGACTGCAAAGGAAATGAATGAGTCCTACAAGGAAATGAATGAGACTCTCAAGAATATGAAGGAGACTCTCAAGGATATGAAAAAGGACCAACCAGAAATTAAGCACACACTGACTGAAATAAAAAATATTACACAAAGACCTAAACGTGCTCTGGAGCACCCCAAGAACCAAGTTAAAGATTTGAAATACAAAGAGGGAAAATCCACTCAGCTGAAAAAGCAAGAAACCAAAAGAATCCAAAAAATTGAAGATAGTGTAAGGGACCTCTGGGACAACCTCAAGCATACCAACATCCGAATTATAGGGGTGAAAGAAAAAGAGAGAGAGCAAGACAATGAAAACCTATTTGAAGAAATAGTGACCGAAAACTTCCCATACCTGGTGAAAGAAATAGACTTAGGTGTCCAAGAAGTGCACTGAACCCCAATATATAGGAACCCTAAGAGGACCACACCAAGCTACATCATAATTAAAATGCCAAGAGCAAAAGACAAAGAGAGAATATTAAAAGCAGCAAGAGAAAAAACAGTTAGTTACCTATAAGGGAGCACCCATATGATTGTCAGCGGATTTCTCAACAGAAACGATGCAGGCCAGACGGGAGTGGCAAGAAATATTCAAAGTGATGAATAGCAAGAATCTACAACTAAGATTACTCTATCCAGCAAAGCTATCATTCAGAATTGAAGGTCAGATAAAGTGCTTCGCAGATAAGAAAAAGCTAAAGGAGTTCATCACCACCAAACCAATATTTTATGAAATGCTGAAAGATATTCTTTAAGAAGAGGAAGAAGAAAAAGATAAAAGTGTAAATTACGAACAACAAATACACACCTATCAACAAATGAATCTAAAAAGCAAGTGAATTAATAAGCTGATGAACAGGATAAACTGGTGAATGTAACAGAATCACGGACATAGAGAGGGAATGGACTGACAATTCTTGAGGAGAAAAGGGTTGTGGGAAGTGCAGCAAGAGACTGGACAAAAATCATGCAACTATGGGAGAGGATAATGGAGCGGGGTGAGGGTGGTGGGTGAGATGGGTACCAGGTGGAGGGGAGCTATAGGGGGAAAAAAGGGAACAATGTAATTAATAAACTGAACAATAAATATAATTTTAAAAAAAGGTAAAAAGACTCATGCAATGATGCACAGCTGGCCAAGACATGGCATCCTCAGCTATTAAAAAAACCAAAACTCCACATTTGTGACAGCAGAAACATTTTAACTGCCTTCATATCTAAACGATGACGCAAGCAATGCCTGTAGTAGTGTGCTTGAGTCCTACCAGCACCCTACTCTTAGTTCATTTCCGAACATCCCACCTTCCCCTTTCTCCATAAGCTTCCCCTCTTCCTTCAGTTGTACCTCATTTTTCTCAGTCATCCTTGACCCTCCTCCTTGCATATATCCCTCAGTTTCTCCCCAATCCTGAGCTATGTGTGATAGTGCAGTCACAAATAAGCAAGGGAATCAAGAATATTTGTTGCTTATTGTCGAATATTACATGTTTACATCTTGACAGGACACTTCAAGTTTCCTTACTAAAAGTATGTGCATCAGAAGTCCAGCTTTGCAACAAAGATGAGCCATTAAAAAAATCCACAAATACTAGATAAGACATTTTACATTAGAAACTTCTATCATTATCTATAGATGTGTCAGACATCTGATTTGCTGTATACCTTTCCAGTTCTCTCAGCTACAACTGTCTCTTGTTCTGGACACCACTGCAGGACCCAGCTCTGTCCAGCCCACTTCACACAGGTGCAATCTGCTTGACAGCATTGTACCGTTTACCCAAATGTCCTACCTCTCTCTTTATTGCTTCCATGGCTTCCCTATTGCAAAGAACCATGCTTGGTATGCAACTCTGCACAGCTCAGAAGTAGGAAATAAATGTTACTGGAAAATTGTTCACCTGCCTCTCTCTGCAACCCACAGGGAAGGGCCCTCCCGACCAACAGGGAAAGCTCTTTGTGGCTTATGTCTCCTGGATCCCCTGATCCTATTGGTGCTATTTCCTTCCTGTTGGTTCTACTTCCTGTTTCACTACCTTGTATCTCACTCACTTCTGTCCTCTGAATTTGCACTCTCTAATAAAGTATCAGCACTTAAGCCTGCTTTCTATGTAATCCAGGCTGTGAGTATGCTTTGATTTATAAACTTTGTATATTCCAGTCAAATCTCAAAATGACATTGCATGTAAGATTTTACAATGCATATAAGATTTAGCATTAATCAATTATGTAACTACATCCAATGCATACACAAAATTTTAATGTCAATTAATTATGAATTTGGTTGTTAATGACTTCCCTAGACTCGGTGTTAAAAGGGGTTCTACCTTATATTTAAACTTCATTTGCTTTTGTATAAGAAGAACGTGTGTGAATTAGAGTGGGGAAAGAGGGAAAATGCATGAAAGTGCATTATAAATATGTTCTCTGTTTTTCCTTATAACTCAAAGTATTGAGTTCATTTGTGATAAAATCAAGATATTGATAGGTATTAAATTTAAAAAAAGTGGCTGGTTGGTCAAATAGTTTTGGGATAGTTTATATTTTTATTGTTTTCAGAGAGGAAGGGAGGGGAAGAGAGATAGAAACATCAATGATGAGAGATAATCATTGATTGGCTGTCTTTTGTATGCCCCCTACTGGAGATCAAGTCCACAACCCTGGCATGTGCCCTCGACTGGAATAGAACTCCAGCAGGCCAATCTTCTACCCCAGTGGTACCCACATGCGGCTCGCGAGACACAGTTTGCCGCTATGTTGATTAATGAGGTTGCCGACCATTGCACTATCCATTGAGCCAAACCAACTAGAGCAAGGAAGATTCTTAACCTCTCTGTCTCTTTATCTGAAAATGAGAAATTTAAATTCATTGATATTGAGTTCTTCAGCTATATATTGTATTATTGAATAATTCTAAATAAAACATTTAAATTTTTGAGTATATTGTTTTTGATTTTCCAGAAACCACTGCAGTCCCCTCTCTCTTTGCTGCTCATATAATAGCTAATTACTCCTTCCACTGAGTGATACTTTGGGAAATGGAAGCCATAAAATCTACATTAGGCAATTTTGCTACTTATTGCCAGGAGGAAGATTAAAGCTATAGTACTCCTCCACCTCTTTAGGCGATGACATAATCCAAGAAAAGGCATGCTTTTAGCTCAAGGAAATATATTCAATGTAAAAACAACACACACACACACACACACCCCTTTAGGATGGAGAATTAGTCCATTAGACCACATTTCCCTTAGTGAGTACTATGGACAATAATTATATTGAATTTTATATGGAGAAACTTCTATAATGTTCTTAGAGTACAACCTCAAAATATTAAAATGATTTTTAAAATATCTACTAAAATTAAAATAGATTTTTTTATGCCGAGGATTTTGGCATCTATGTTCATGACGGATATTGGCCTGTAATTCTCTTTTATTGTGTTGTCTTTATCTGGTTTTGTATTAGGGTGATGCTGACTTCATAGAAGGAGCTTGGAAGTATTCCTTCATCTTGAATTTTTTGGAATAGTCTGAGGATAGGTTTTAGTTCTTCCTTGAATGTTTGGTGAAACTCCCCTGTGAAGCTGCCTGGCCCCTGGCTTTTGTTTGCTGGAAGCTTTTTGATGATTGCTTCAATTTCTTCCATAGTTATTGGCCTATTGAGATGTTTAGATTCTTCCTGATTGATTTTGAAATGATATATTTTTCTAGGAATATGTCCATTTCCTCCAGGTTGTCCAGTTCGTTGGAATAGAGTTGTTCATAGTATTTTTTAACAATCCTGTGTATTTTGGTGGGATCTGTGGTTATTTCACCTCTTTCATTTCTGATTTTGTTTATTTGGGTCCTCTTTCTTTGCTTCTTGGTGAACCTGGCTAGAGGTCCATCAATCTTGTTTATCATTTCAAAGTATCAGCTCTTGGTTTTGTTGATCTTTTGTATTGTTTCTTTGGTCTCTATGTAGTTTATCTCCACTCTGATCTTTATTATTTCCTTCCTTCTGTTTACACTGGCCTTTTCTTATTGCTCCTTTTCTAACTCTTTGAGTTGTGCGGTTAGGTAATTTATTACCTTTGTTTCTTGCTTTTTTTTGCAGTAGCTTGTAGAGCTATGAACTTCCCTCTCAAGACTGCTTTCACTGTGTCCCATAGATTTTGGTTTGCTGTGTTTTCATTGTCATTTGTTTTTTATTTCTTCCCTGATCTCCCTGGTAACCCAGTCATTGTTTTATAGCATGCTGTTTAGTCTCCATGTGTTTGATGTTTTTTTGTTTTTATTGTAGTTGATTTCCAGTTTTATGCCACTGTGATCTGAGTAGATGCTTGATATGATTTCTATCTTCTTGAATTTGAAGAGACTTTGCCTATGACCCAACAGATGCTCTGTCTTTGAAAATGACCCATGTGCACTTGAGAAGAATGTATATTCAGTGGCTTTTGGGTGAAATATTCTGAAGATGTCAATTAAGGCCATCTGGTCTAGTGAGTCATTTAGGATTGATGTTTCTTTGCAGATTTTTTGTTTAGAGAATTTGTCCAATGGTGATAGTGGGGTCTTAAAATCTCCTACTATGATTGTATTGTGTCAATCTCTCCATTGATATCCTCCAGAAAAATCCTCCTAAAATCTATGAAAAAAAGCCATACTTTGTTTCCCTGTTGTCTCCTCCTCAAGAAAAGCTCTGGTGTGAGCCACGTGTGTTTATTCTGTCTTGTGTAATATGGATTTAATAAGACATATTTCCTAATGTGTAGCACTTGGAAAGCTTTTGTCACAATTTGATGTTTTCGGTTACACACATCTGGTGCTAGTTTGACCTGGCAATTACATATAGTTCCTTCCCTAATTTCTTGGGGAAAAATAATAATGTAACAAATTGGGACTATGTTCAAATTAGCTTTTAAGTTTCTCCAGTTAGGTGAACTGAGCAAGAACTTTGATAAGCATTTCCTTTATAGAGCTACATAAAACTTACTCATTTTTCATTTTCAAGAAATGTCCTTTTAAATATGCCAAAGTCAAGCTTAATAGTAGCATTCTAACATTAGTCCATAAGCTACTCTACCAGTTGGAGCTAGATATATATCTCCCTGAATATTAAATGTCAGAAGACTTATCATTTTTCTCAGGCTCTAACACATACTAATATTTGGAACTTTTGTCAACTCATCTGATCACTATTAGCTTTTGAGTGTATTTTGTAGGTGAAAATAAAATTATTTGGCCTGCGTACATCCAAGATTGCTTTAAGAATCAAATGAAACAATATATGTGAAAATATTTTGAAATATAAAACATTTACAAATATGATATCTCATTCCTTTTTATCTCTAAAGATTATTTTATTAACCTCACTGTGTAGAAATTAACAGGATCTTATACTATAGAAGATAAAAACCAAAAACCTTGTATAATGCAGTTTCTCATTTATAAAAGATTACTTAAAACACTTAACATAATTAAAAATATGCTACAAATGAAATACTAGGTACCATAAGCACTAAGTACAATAGCTGCTTAAAGAAGAAAATAATCAGTGTGAACTGGAATAATCAGAGAGAGCTTCATAGACTTATGTGGGGCAATGAGAAATCAATCATATTTGAGGATTTAAATAAGTGTAAAGCAGAAGAGGATGACAGAGAGAAAATATTCAGTAGGGGCAACAGCAGGCACAGAAAGTTGAAATATCAGAAAGATTAAACCATGTCAACTGAAAAAGAAACCCCAAACTCCCTCGTTCTTGTCTTTTATACAAATTTGAATCCCTGTATTTTTCTATCCAATAGATTATGTGGAAGAATTCAAGACCAACATATCATTAAGGACACTTTGCTATCAAACACCCAAAACCACCTGTCTCTCACTGTAGCATATACCATTTTTGGTAGCCTGTCAACATACAACCTGTCATCACATCAAATAGTGTGTTTATGGCTAGAAAAGCAATAATAACAATGACAATCCGATGTTTCACATTTAATCTCTGAGGGCACTTTTCCAAATCCAACTTCTAGAATTTATAAATCAAGTGGGAAATTTGTTCATGTTTTCAAATCAAGGACAATATGGTGACTTTTTGCTTTAACTGATTGATACAGTACTAGTATTACTGAACAGAGTAACTGGCATCAGAGTAAGAGAAGCAAGAATCTAGGGAGAAGAAAAACATCTGTGAGGTGTTTGGAATGATCACTCAATGGAAAATCATGTTTTGTCTGTAAATTTGCCATGGTTATCTCAAAAACAAAAAAATAATATGCATATGGCAAGCTGAAGTCCTTTTATAATATCCCTTGAGCACACTTTTTCCCAACACAGGAAAGCTCACACATGCTGCCCTCCCTCACCCAAGGGAATTCACTGAATCCTATGAGGATAAATCCTGCAGAACAAATCACAAAGTAGTTTTGAGATGAGTCACTTTTGTACTCCCTCTCTCTATTTCCCTTCCAGTTTCAAGCAACAACTGATTACTTCCTATTAAGAAAATTTTTCAACTTCAAATCCTTTCCATCTCAGAACCCACTGATATGTTCACTTAACAAAATAGTATGTACTGGCTATGGTGTTACAGGTGCTTTCTGGGAAATTAAGATCCCAAAACAAGTTATGATCCAAATTATGATCATAGCTTGTCTTGAAAATTATTTATCAAGGTCACTGCTTCCAATGTTATTTCATTTCCCACTATTTCAAGGCATCTTGTTTTATTGTTTGCTATCTGCTTAATGTCTAAAAACACAATATTATGTTTAAAGGCTCTATTTTACTGATGGCATATTCAGGAAGATCTACCAAGTCCTTCTTCAAGGACCTCAAGCCCTTTCAAGTTTTAGCATAAAATGTATAGGAACGGGTGTGGAGATGAGGGTGCAGAGCCTTGTAGCTGCTACCTACCATGTTGCCTTGCTCATTTACACCTGCTGACAGAACTGAACAGGGAGGGTGAGGACCAGCACCAGGACTTCCGTGACCTGTAACAACTCTCCCTAACTCTGAGATGAGGCATTAGCACTAGCATCTTTATTGGAGGCAGTCGGAAGGCTTCAATGAATACATAGATAGCTCCTCAGCACAAAGTGAATTTGGTTTTGAATTCAGTGGAGATAGATCTCCAAGCCATGATACTGAAATATTAAATCTTCACTAACTCTAATTTATCCATACTAATAACAGCCTAGGTCAGTGGTTGGCAAAGCCACAGTTATACTACTACTCTTTATCTCTTTGCACACAATATGCCACAATTATCCTTATCCTCAGAGCTTCCAACTACATGGTAACATTTAGTCTAGCCCAGTGGTCGGCAAACTCATTAGTCAACAGAGCAGCAAACCCTGGCTCGCCAGCTGCATGTGGACCTCGGCTCCACCTACCTCTTCCGGGCAGTCTATTGAGGACCCCTGGGGTCCGGATCTTGTGCAATTTTGCACACGCAGGTCACTAGTAATAAATAACAGTCCCATGGAAGAGCACTGCTGTAGGAAGGAAATTATTATTCCATTTTCATAAGGTATTTGCCTGAGTTGAAAAAAATGGTTGAATCTTTAGTCAAGCTGTGAGCACTATAGCAGTTTCCTGTCTTTCTGTTTTTGCACATGCTGTTTCATTTGCCTGGAACTACCACTTCTCTCTGCTTAAAGAACCCAGCTTCAATGTTATCTTCTGGGTGGAGTTTCTCCTGAGCTCTCTAAGGTAGCAAACAATGCTCCCTCTCCTGTTCTTTTTTTCATATCCTCAGTGAGCTCACTTCTTTGGAAACACTGACTATTTGTTTTAATGTTCAACCCAACTCAGCTCTAAACATCCTTGGAGAACAAAGATATCTTTATGTTTGTTTCCTTAGTGCCAGGCTAATAGCTGAGACACAGTACTTGTCTGTGAAATAAGCATTGTCATGGTCACATTAAGTAAGTGGCTAACATTAAAGGGACAGGGACACGAGCCTATAACCATTTGTCCATATTGCCAATAACTGTTCTAGTTGCGAAAAGGTAGGAATAACATAACTGTTATATCATTCATGTTGATAATATCAATTCTGGATAAAATAGATGTCAAGGGCAGCCTTAAAATGAAAAGGTATCCATCATTCAGAGAGACATTCGATAACATTTACTGATGAATCACTACATGCCATGAAAGGCAAGACAAATGACACAGTCCCTTGCTCTGAAGGAGAAAAGAAAGTAAATCTTTACAATACAGGGTATTAAGTCTTGAGTATTGGGATAAGAAAGGTATCTAATCCACAATAGGTGAATCAGGGAAGGGTTCTCTGAGGGGGTAGTACCCAATGCCCTTGAAGAACAATGGAACTGAAATGTGAGGAACTATAGAAAGAATTGTAAGTAAATGGAAAAGCCCATGAATGCTCTGCATTGGAAGAGAGTAGAGGTCTCTGGACTAAAAGCCATTTGATATTACTAGATTTGTGGCCTGAGGGGTGGAGACAAATAGGGAGAAGGAGAGATCTACCCGGTTACAAGCTCATGAGGAGAAAGTATGAGTGCATTGAATGAATGACAGGGCTTTCAATCTTCAATTTTTTAAAAAAATATATATTTTATTGATTTTTTACAGAGCAGAAGGGAGAGGGATAGAAAGTCAGAAACATCGATGAGAGACATCGATCAGCTGCCTCTTGCATGCCCCCTACTGGGGATGTGCCCGCAGCCATGGTACATGCCCTTGCCGGAATCGAACCCGGGCCCTTCAGTCCGCAGTCCAACGCTCTATCCACTGAGCCAAACCGGTCTCAGCTCAGTCTTCAATTTAATGGATTCCAATAGTATACTTCAGTCAAGCTCCTATAGGTAGTATTTCCCAAATCACAGAGTCTGGAATATCCAATCAAACTGGGGATTTTTTTTAAGATTTAGGACAAAATATTAATTCTATTTAGTGGTATTTTTAAAAGTTAATTATGTTAAAAATTCAGATGCACAAAACCTTTCTATATAGATGTTTAAAAATAATATTTAAACAAATTTAGGTCTAGAAGAAAGATAAATAATTGACTGATTTTAACATATCAGCATGGCTTTTTGAAGAAAAACATAATTTGGTAAAATGGACTGTATATTGTAATTTTTTAGTACTTTCTGTTGAGCAGATGGATGTGCCTGTTGTATAATAGAGTTTCAGCCTCATGGATGACTGACGGATGTAGAGCAAAATTAAAGAGTCCACAAGAGTCTTCAGTAGTAATTTCCTAGCCTGAATTTAATCCAAAGTCAACTTTGTTTTTAAAAATGCTACATTTCTGCTAACTCTAATTTCAATCTTTATCTGGAATTTCTAAATCAGCATTGCCTCCCTCTAGTGTACAGCTGTTGTTTCATTAAACCCATGTTAAAGGACATCTACTGTTTCTCTGAGAAATTCAGGGAACACAGGAATAGTCTATTTCCGAAACAACGCCCAAAGAAAACAACATAAAATTCCCAACTCATGATTGTTTAAAAGGCAGAAAAGAGCCATAATTAGTTGCAGTTGTAGAATAATCATCTATATTGTATATACACAAATAGACTTATTCATAATCTGTGCTAAGATAATAAAATGTCTCAAACATATGTTTAAAAACAAATTGATAGATCATCAAGGAAAGCAAAGTAAATTGTATATACTTTCTATATAATACAAGGTTAATGTGAAAATTGATCAAATGGCAGAATGACCAGTTGCTATGATGTGCACTGACCACAAGGGGGCAGGTGCTCAATGCAGGAGTTGCCTCCTGGTGGTCAGTGCACTCCCACAGGAGAAACATGGCTCAGCCAGAAGCCGGGCTAAGGACTGGCGAGCGCAGTGGCAGTGGCAGGAGCTGAGGTGGCAGTTGGACATCCTCTGAGGGCTCCTAGACTGTAAGAGGGCGCAGGCCAGGCTCAGGAACCCTCCTGAGTACAGGAATTTCATGCACTGGCCTCTAGTATTTGCATAAAATGAATTCAGACATTTTAAGCATCTGCTAGAGCAGTGGTCGACAAACTCATTAGTCAAATATCAACAGTACAACGATTGAAATTTCTTTTGAGAGCCAAATTTTTTAAACTTAAACTTTTTCTAATACCACTTCTTCAAAACAGACCCGCCCAGGTCATGGTATTTTGTGGAAGAGCCACATTCAAGGGACCAAAGAGCCGCATGTGGCTCTCGAGCCGCAGTTTGCTGACCACTGTGCTAGGGCAACACTCTATGCTAGGTTTCAATACAGTTCCAGTCTCCAAGGATCCTTCCAAGGAGCTGATGGATAGCTCCCTCTCCACAAAACTCTTCATGTAAAGGTAAGATGATTACCCACTGAACAAGCACTGCCCCATCAATCCCAGGTCAACTTGTAATTATCTTAAGGCCTTTTGGAAAGATAAAAAGTAATTCTAGTAAACTGGTATTAAGATGCACTGGCCAGTTACTTCTGAAGTTCATTAGATTATCTTTCAGGAATTTCCTTGACAGCCTCCTTCTCCCTCCCACTAAAAAAGAGAGTTAACCTCTATATCTGTACATAATAAAGGTTGTTGGAAATAAAAGGAAAATTAGTTTCTTTGTAAATCAGTAATATGAGAAAGCAATGCAGGAGAGTGAAAGGAAAGTAGAGGGGGAAAAAAGGAGATTTTTTTTTTTAATTTAAAGATTTCTGACTTGAAAGCCCTAGATTGATAAATACATGGAAAAAAATACTTTGTAGGAAAAATATTGTAAATATCTAGATCTCAAGATATTTTCAATAGATTAATTCTCACCACACATCTGAGATCTGTGGGCATCACTTCTGTTATTGGTGAAGAAAGGTACCTAGTTGCCTAGTTGCCTAGGGCTATGCAGCTTGTCACTGTGTGAACCAGAACTAAAATAGGAGTCCTGGCTCTCTGGATTACTGATACGAATTCAGCAGACTTCAACTTTCCACTAGATACTTTGCAAGTTAAGCAGTTCTCATAGAGGCTTGTTCCAACTGTTTAAATACCCTGTCAAATCTTCAAGTGTGATATGTGTCAAGTGCCTGTGGACCTAGTATGTCCCCAGGACTACTGTCTTACCTTGCTGTACTGTTTGAATTTAGACGACAGTAAGAATCCAAGAGGCCATCATTGCTATCATTACTGCATATTAAAGTACTAATGTTAATATTTTTATTGAAAGAAGACTTCACTGGATACAGGCTGAGGAGCACCAATGATTTCTTTAGAAATTGGTTAGGAAACCAATTTCTCAATGTTAATAAAATGAATTAATACCAACACAATTTGCTTTAACAAAGTAAAAGAAATAATTGGAAGGGTATAGGTATGCATGCCTATGGATGCTTATGTTGTTACAGAATTTTTCTACATTTATATACCATATAATCTATGGTTTAATATCTATGAAATTTACTAGTTGTTTGACATTGAATACACACAATATACATAAGTGCCTTATATTTAGACTTTTTTTTGGTATTAAGTAAAAAAATATCATGCTTAGAAACATGTTTCTGGTTGGCATAACTAGAAAATTTGGAAGTTAATAGAATTGACCATTGAACACAAGAAAAGTAATGTAAGAAATACAGAGGAATGGGTGAAAGAAAGTGAAATAATGAGAAAGATGAGGTTAATGTGTATTATTAAAAGTTACCATTCACTTAGCAACTATTTACTGAGAAATTACTAATCTTGGGCACTGAACAAAATAGCATAGAGCTGAAATTTTAGTGAGAAGCATCAGAAAATAAGTAGACAAATGTATAATGGGTTAGGATGGGATAAAAGTTATGGTAATATTGACATTTTAAATAGAATTAACTTAAAATTTTAAATAATATTATATTAATACTAGAGACCTAGTACATGAAAATTCATACACTGGAGGGGGGGAGGTCTCTCAGCCCAGCCTGCCCCCTCTCACCGTCCAGGAGCCCTCAGGGGCAAGAGGTGACCTGGTGATCAGGGGAAGGTAACGCCCCATCACACCTTTGCTGCTGCCACTGCTGGCAGTACAAGCCTCGCCAGCCCTGGTTACCTGAGCATTTGGAAGCCCTACACGGCTGGGCAGCTGACATCAAGGCTTGCCTGCACCTTAGGCAGGCCCTGGGTGGCTGTGGGACTGAGGGGACTGGGGGACTCCAGAGGCAGTGTGGCTGTGGGTGCTGCCATCTTTGAGGATGTGGCAGTCAATTAGCATATTCCTACCTTATTGACTGTGAAAGGTGCCATCATTGTGAGGGCATGATGGTCAATTAGCATATACCCTGTTTACTACACAGGATTAAATAGTATTAGAGCTGTTTAACATTGGAATTATTCACCCCTGGTCACATATCTATGCAATAGTATATAGTTCATAATAGAAAGAATTTCCACTAGGTGATATTTCAAATGTCATACCCTTTTATCTCAAGAAACAACTTAAAACAATGCTTCATTATCATGAAACTGCTACTAAGATAACTCACTGACTGTATACGGAGACCTTTCTCTGTATAACCTTTGAAGTAGTAACTGGGGCCTTCCCCTCTCATCTTCAGTCTCCAATTTTCAAAGCCTTGTTGCTTTGGGTCTTAAGAGCTGTGTTAAGAAGGGGTATATGTGGATAGGATCACACTCCAGGATCAGTTTGAGGTTTATGTTTACTCCATAGGGCCCTGGATCTCTGTGACAATTGATTAAAGACCAAACAGGTAAAGATAATGAAATGACACCACACAGGGACGTCACCAGAGGAAGATGACATACAACTCAGAGGACTGTTAAATTGCCTCTCTTGATTTGTTTCAGGGACATATACACGGTCTTAATCCACATGTTTTGTATTACTAACATGTATCTAGAGCTCATTCATGGTTATTTTATTTGTTTTCAAAATCTCCAACTTTGCTTAAAACTCTCTTCAAGCAAAATGATGTGCATCGTGGAGTCTTTTGCATTATCACATCCTTTCATACTTTAAACCAAAACTTCTTCCAAATTTACATAGAATTTTTAATGCTCAATATTTGGATTGACCAACAGCACTGCCACATGTTCATTCATTCATTTGCTCATTCAATTCATGTAACAACATATATTGAGACTTTATAATAATAATATCAAGGCACTGTGCTAATATACAGAGATAAAAGACCATTATCTCTATATCTTGAAGGAAGATAGGTAAGTTTCAAGGCAATTAATTATAACATAGTGTAATTAAGACAGCATGGAGGGACCTGGACAGTATTATGCTGAGCAGAATAAGCTAGTCAGAGAAAGACAAGTATCACATTACCTCACTCATATGTGGAATCTAATGAACAAAGTAAAGTGATGAACAAATCAGATCTAGAGACATGAAGAATCTCAGAGGGAAGGTGGGTTGGGAGGGAGATTAACTAAAAAAACTTATATGCATAACCCATAAATACTGACAATAATGAGGTGAAGGCCTGGGTTGGGGAGGGGGTGGGAGCAGGATAATGGGGAAAGAAAGGAGGCATCTGCAATACTTTCAACAATAAAGATAAAAACTAAAAAAGATCACACTTAAGAGACTGAAGAGGGAGAGAGTAAAATGATACCATAGACAACAATAATTACAATTGTCTAATATTTCTTTCCTTCCTCCCTTTCTGCTCTGTCCTGCCTGGAGTATCTCCTGTGGGTTGTGTAATTGGGGCTGACATCACTTGTCCTTTGTAACATTGTACACTCCAGTGCACATGCTTTAAACAGAATGCCAATTAGGTCTATATACATTGCCAAGAAAAATGAGAAAAGAAGCACTTTAGAAATCACAGTGATACATGTCATTTCTTGTATGTGTGTGTTTCTCCCCCTGCCCCCACTTCGTTCAATAGCGTTAATTGGGTCTACCCACACTTTGGCATGAAAACTTACTTCTGTGCCACATGAGTCAGTCAAGAGGAGTACAGCAATTTGTTTGAGCAGAGAAGGGGATGCACTGCTTTGGAAGCAAGGTGATACCTATGCACTAAAGCACAGCATTGCAACAAAGCAAATGAAAGTGAACAAACAACAAAAGGAATTTATATGTTTGGATTGGCGAATGGAGAAGGAAACTCAGATATCTGTTACACATTCAATGAGAGGAGAGAGAGAGAGAGAGAGAGAGAGAGAGAGAGAGAGAGAGAGAGAGAGAGAGAGGATAGTGTGGAGTGTGTGGTGAGAATGAAGGACAGAGGTCACTGTCAGCATCAGTGCCAGCAGTGGGAGCATGAGTGTAAGCTCCAGCATTACTCACCCAGCAGCTGAGCTCCCTACCAGCAGTCAGCATCAACAGAGTACATGGGCTAAAGGATCCAGAAAGCCTAGGGGCCAAGCAGAAGGACACAGAAGCCTGAGATCTCTGGAAGACACAGAGAGATACTGACAATCTCGAACTTACTGAGAAAGGTTATACATCGGAACAGAAAAATCTCATGAAAGGATCTACCTTAACAAGGCAACCGGCCTCATCATGAAGGTTAAAAGGAGGCGATGGAGCACAGGGTTCTCTAATTTAGAAAGAAACTAATTGTTTAAAAAGGAAAAAAAATCTTTACCTCTGGAAGGCAGAGGAACAGATTTTATTTTTTAAATCCTTTTCTCTATCCCTGGGCATAGTTCTCCGTGTCACATCTGGCCCCACATAAAACAGCTACTAATAGGAGACTTTTGGATTGTAAATCTTTTTACTGAGGACCTGCAGCTTGCTGCTCAGAATGAGGTGACATGGGTACTAATCCGCTATAGGAAGGATCACCGCTATAAACAAACAAACAAACGATGACAACACCCTGATGTGGCAGTCACACGGCTCCCCTCCTGACTTGGAGATGCCCCTTTCACGGGCTTTCCCAGGGGTTTCCTGAATAAACACAAGTATCTTTCCCCAGTTTTGTTTAAGACTGGGAGGTAGGTGAAGAGACTGGTTACCTCTGGAGTTGGCATATGTTGATCCTCAGACATTCAAAGTGTCCCTGTTTTATTCTCTAAGAAAGAATCACTGTCATAACTCACTAGTTTCAGCCTGACCACGATGGAAGAGGCCAGGCACCACTGCTTGGCACATGCTAAGGATATAAAACACGAGCAACCGATGTAGCCCTGAACATCTCCCATAATCCTCTTCTGTGGTCCCCACAGCTCCTGCTTCCAGCTCCTGCTCCCTTTCCCTTCTCTCTCTCTGAAAATTTCCCCTGAAATCTCAGTTTGAGACACATGGTCATCTTACTATATTCTTGGTCTTCTTGCTCAACTGTTGGTACTACACATTCTGATTTGGGAGTTTCAGCAATTTTGGATTAAAGATGTTGCCATTACTGATGAAGCCGGGCAGAACCTCCTGCTTTGCCAGGGGTGGACTGAGAAGGATTTAAATCAGTGAAGCACCAAGTTGAATAAGCACATGGACATTTTAAAAATTTTTAAACAAATCTTTATTGTTCAGATTATTAATTACAATGTTCTTCTCCCCCCCCACCAATAGCTCCCCTCCCAACGCTCTGCCCTTATCTCCTCTCACATTGTCCTCATCCATAGCTGTATGATTTTAGTCCATTCTCTTCCTGTACCTCCCACATCCTTTTCCCCCCAAGAACTGTCAGTCCATTCCCTCTCTAAGTCTCTGATTCTATCATATTCACCAGTTTATCCTGTTCATCAGATTTCTAATTCACTTGAGTTTTAGATTCACTTGTTGATAGATGTGTATTTGTTATTCATAATTTTTAGTTTTACCGTTTTCTTCTTCTTCCTCTTCTTAAAGAATACCTTTCAGCATTTCATATAATACTGGTTTGGTGGTGATGAACTCCTTTAGTTTTTTCTAATTGGTGAAGCACTTTATCTGCCCTAAAATTCTGAATGATAGCTTTGTTGGATAGAGTTATCCTGGTTGTAGATTCTTGCTATTCATCACTTTGAATATTGCTTGCCACTCCTGTCTGGCCTGCATAGTTTCTGTTGAGAAATCAGCTGACAATCGTATGGGTGCTCCCTTGTAGGTAACTAAGTGATTTTCTCTTGCTGCTTTTAATATTCTCTCTTTGTCTTTTGCTCTTGGCATTTTAATTATGATGTGTCTTGTTGTAGTTCTCTTTGGATTCCTATATTTTGGGGTTCTGTGCACTTCCTGGACTTGTGAGTCTATTTCTTTCACCAGATGGGTTAAGTTTTCAGTCACTATTTCTTCAAGTAGGTTTTCAGTATCTTGCTCTCTTTTTCTAGCACCTCCATGCTTGAGGTTGTCCCAGAGATTCCTTACACTATCTTCAATTTTCTGGATTCTTTTTGCTTCTTGCTTTTCCAGCTGAGTGGATTTTGCTTCTTTGTATTTTAAATCTTTGACTGATTCTTGCAGTCCTATAGACTGCTTTTAGGTCTCTGTATAATATTTTTTATTTCAATCAGTGTATGCTTAATTTCTAGTTGGTCCTTTTTCATATCCTCAAGGATCTCGCTCATATCCTCGAGGTTCTCATTAAATTTTTGGCCTTTTCTGGAGCCTCTTGAAAAACCTTATAACTGGTTTTGAACCCTATGTCCAGTCATTTTTTCCCCTCCATTTCTTCCAAATGTGATTTTTTTCCATGTCTCTGCATTTTGGCTGCTTCTCTGAGTTGGTCTAGTAGCTTTGTGCAGTAGATATCTTCTAGGGGACAGTGGCTCAGCCTCCCTAGTTACCTGAGGTGGACACTCTTGGTGCACCTCTTTATGGGCTGTGTGCACAGTTTTGTTGTAGTTAAGTCTAGACTGTTATTGGTATCACTGGGAGGGTTTTACTTCCTGGCCAATTGGCTGTGAGGATCAGCTGTGTTTACGCTGTGAGAGCCGCTGCTCAGCTTGGATGGGTAGAGTCTCCAGGCTGAGCAGGCAGCTTTGATTTCCCATCAGCCCCATCTTAAGCAGTGCCTGGGTGTCTGTGCCCCGTGGCAACGCTGCACACACCTCTGAGAGAAAGCTGCCGCTGAGCTTTGCCTGCTGCCAGACAGTTCAGCCTCTCTCCAAATGAGTCTGCACACCCAAAATCTCACTCAGGTTTGGAAAACAATGCAGTCTGATGGTTTCCCTTTTTTTTTCCCCCTCCCAAATGAGAAAACAAGTCACGTGTCCACTCTGGGCACTCACACACCTCTGCAGATCCCAGGTTGTTTACTCCATGAACTCACAGACCTCTGAAGCTCCCGAGTTTCAGCGTGCTTCCTTTTTACGGTCCAGTTTCACCCCATATGTGTCTGGGTTCCCTGAGACTCGCCTGGAATTGGGGAATCAGTGTGGTGGGATGCCTTTGTCTCCCTCTGGGTTCAAGAAAACCAGCCAGGTATTCAGCCAGCCGCCGGCTCTTTCTCCTCGCACACATTGCTCCTCACCTTTCTCCACACATCTCTGAAACTCTGTACTCCACAACTCCTCTGAGTCACAGTGTCCTTCTATCTTTCCTTCTAAGTGTGGAATTTCCACTCAGCCAGCTTTCTGGTGATTCTGGATGATGTCTGTTTTGACTTTTAGTTGTAGTTTTGAAATTGTTGTGTGGGGAAGCAGGATAGGTGTTTACCTATGCTGTCATCTTGGTTCAACTCTGGATTTTTTTTAAACATATTTTTTTATTCTTTAAAGTATTACAAATAGTAGTATATATGTTTCCTTTTTCCCTCCTGTTAACCTCCCCCTGGCCTACCCTACCCCACAGCACATGCCCTCATATGCCCTTCCCCCTACCCCCGCCAGTGCCTTGTATCAATTGGTTATGCTTATATGCATACATACAAGTTTTTTGGTTATCTCCCACAGCCCCTGCCCCCACCTTCCCCTGCATTACTACTGTAGTTTGACAGTCTGTTCAATGCTTCTTTGCCTCTGTATCTATCTCCCCCCCGCCATTTCTTTTTCTTGAAAAAAAATCTTGCATCTGCATACTAGAAATAAACATATAAGAACAAAAAAATGTTTGAGTCTAGTTTCAGTGTCCAACAGTTCTGAGTCCCAGTTTCAATGTCAAATAGTTCTTTATGTGTCAGCAATGGTATCTGGATGGTGGACAAATGGTGGCAATGCATGTTCCACCCTCTCTGGTTTGGTCCTGGGCCACCTGCAATGATGCACATCTGCTGAATGCTAGCATGGCAAGGTGTTGTCAGCATCTTCCATCTCTGGCCTATCTTTGTGGTTGGAACAGACCTGTCATTTCCTCTTTGTTGCAGGAATCCATATGATATTGGAGTTGTTTTCTGAAAATATACAAACATATTCTCGACCAAAAGTTAATAAAGGAATCTTTTCTGTAAATTAGACTTGGGATTCTTTTTTATTTTTGCCCTAATGATTTTCCTTTGGCTTATTTTGACACCTTAGTGTTTTTCATGGGTGTCTTGCTATTAGCATTACAAATGAAAATTAATTTTCTGAAGTAAGAATTTTCTAAATGTAATTTACTTACAGGATATTTTTCCTTACATGATACTACCCCACTATTCCCCTTCCCTCTTTTTGATTAATGGGGGCTTTTGGAAAATTTATATTGCAGTCTTGGTAACATTAAATTTTAATTTTTGCACAAAAATATGACTGCTTTAGGTTCTTTGTGTATTAGGCAATTTTATGATGAGATGAACTACTAATAGAAATTTTAGTTAATATTTTAGGAACAGCCTTTTGTCCAGTACACTTAATTTTTCTTGAGTGTGCACTTATTTCAATTAGCCAATTTAAATTAATCTGAAAACTTGATTACTATTCTACTGTTAAATTTAATACTCAAACAATAATCTTAGTTTACCCTGTAAATATTAGAGGAAAGGATTATTTGCATTTTTGAGTAGGCTCTGAGCATTCCTGGTGCGAGACTGAATTTAGATATAAGGCTGCTGTTGCTGGCCAAGTCTCTGTGACCTGGGTCCTGATATGAGCTGTGCATGGGAGGTGAAGCAGCCGTGAGGGCAGGAGACCTCCCTCAGAAGGGGTGAGAGTTCAGGCCCCTGCAAAGTTAGGGGAGTGAGGGTATGTGCCCCACCTCTGTTGACTTTTAAGTTCTCTCCTGATGGCCCCTCTGCAACCGTGCCTGTCTTAGGTTGTTCCTTCCCTGAGGAATCTTACCCATCTCTGGCTAACCAGCCATCCTCCGGGGCCAAGCAGGGTGATGTGAGGTTCAGTTCTCTCTCCTTGGTAGTGTATGCTGCCATGGCCTCCATGCCCACCACCTGCCTTGGGATCCCCTCGTCTGCTGGCGGGGTCCCATTACTGATCACATATCTTGGGGGAATCAGGTTTTTTTCTCCAGGGAGTGCCCAGCTCACACCATTGGGCGAGAGACAGATCCATGGTGCCAGCCACCTAGAGGCTTCAACCTCAGCTTTAACTGAAAGCTCAGGCAACAGCTGTGTGCACTTGGATTGTGAGAAGAGGGTCTCTCTTGGCAAAAAGGGCAAGAGGGGCCAATATAGAATGCTCAAGTGCCTTCCCAGTGCCTTAATTCCTTCTGAAAGGGATTAATGTCTTTCCTGTCCTCTTTTAAATTGCTGCCAAGCTTTCAACGAATGAGTTTTTAAGTTTCTTTGGGTTAATTGTACAATATGTTGTTGTCAAATATCAAAAATTATAATGACATTGTGGACTAATATCATGTAAGGATATTATGGTGTCACAGGGAGTTAAGGGTAGCCTCGCCTAACACATGGACTTTTGATAAGAGCACTTGGGAGGCTAATGAAAAACGTAAGTTAAATGAAATGCATTTTATAGAATTTTATTTTCATAATTGCTGATCTACTTTTTAAAAAATGCCCTGCTAGTAATTAAGTATGTACTATTTTCTCCTCTCCAGCAATAGAGACACTTTAGAATAAATGCAAGTAGCTGTCATATTCTTCCCTAGAGAGATGGGTATAGATATCTTGAAATTTATTGGGGACTTTCACAAAGAAGACAAAAACGTTAGAGGCATTGATAATACCTTTTCAGAAGGTTTATGGTAGGGCTTCCAGAACTAATGAATTACTGATGCTCACTAACTTCAGGGGGAATGAATGGGTAGGGGAGGGTTATCACTAGGGCCTAAGAGTCTTGAAGGTTTTAAAAGATACATGTGCTAAGTAAATTCCAAGGGAAGACAGAAAGATGATGGATTTGGGGCCATGAGATGGGGGACACTAGAATGCCCTACTTTGTGCTCTTGAACCCAGCTGGTGCCCATGAAAGTGACTGTGTATGAAAACCAAAAGAAATGTGTGTGAAAGATTCCAAACTTAGAAACCAGGGCACTGGCATAAGCGGAGAGAGGCCTCTGAGGTGTCTGCACCATGAAGAGACCACTAACACAGTCTGCCAGCAGAACCAGGTTACTTCCAGGTTTATCAACAGTACAATCTGTGTTGAATATACATATAGGGCAACATTTTTGGATTTGTCAGAACCATCTTTAAAAATAAACTTCTAGACTCATCAGGAACCACTTCATTAGCTCAGGACACAATTATGGCTATATGACTCTATTTTGAGACCTTGCCTATAAATTTACTCAGTTCTGCTTTATAAAGGGTAGGCTGGGAAAGATAACTGAGGTGGCCATTAGCATCTCTGCTATCGTTAGCTGCCTCTGGACAACCCATCTCTCAACATGCTCCCCTTTCTCTGTGCATGCCGTCATGGGTCTTCTTTCAGCTCTTGGAACAAACAACGAGCTCTCCTGCCACAGAGAATTTGATGTTCCCTTGGTTTAGATTGTTGTTCTCCTGCTCATCCACCTCTTTTCATGACTGATTCCTAGTAAATTATTATATATCTCTTATGTATACCCTCCTATGGAAGATTTCATAATCCTTCATGGCCCTACTACCTCCATGAGACACAAATAACAGGCCTTTGCCTTGGCCTCATTCTTGAGAGAGCCCTTTATACCCCTCTCCCCACTACACACACACACACACACACACACACACACACACACGCACACACACTAAACTACCAGGTCCCTCTGTTCACTCAGGAGTTTGGCCGGCATCAGCATGATAGCACTAGTACCACCTTCAATGACAAGTATCAGGTCTGATTAACTAACACTGATTAAGACAAAGGAAATGCTCCTCCACATATTTTGCCCTATGTTCCTGAAATGAAAGATTTCATTCATTCCTTAAAGGTTTTTGTACTGTGCTGCGCCTTACATGGGAGATGAAAATGGCTAGAAAATGTGGGGAGAATTTGTGCCATGGAAGCACTTAGGTAAGAGAAAAATAAAGTTAATTAACTTGTCAAGTCCTTTCTCTCAGATAGCACGAATGTAATACATCCTTGCATAATGAAGTATCATTTCCCAGTAGTTCACAGCATCTATTACTTTTGTTTTTCTTTGTGTTCCAATTTATGAATCAGCATTATATTTGCAAAAGTAGCAAATGGTGGCTAAAGATCATTTGCAATGTTAAAAATTCATAGTTTTCATATTTTGGATAAAAGTAAATCTAGCTATACTGAAAGTACAACATAGATTTTTATGTTGGTTATTAGATAGACATTGACTATTAGAATTATAAATTATTAAATTAACTTCAAATTAAAATATTCAGCTTTGTTTAAATATTTAGTATCTAATAAAACAATTTAACAATTGACAGGACTTGATATTGAAATGGAAAGGAAGATAATGAGATAATATAAGTAGATAGATAGTGGTGCCATGATCTGAGCTAAGAAGCACTAATTTGGGAGGCAATCTCATCAGTTTATTTTGAGATTTGTTGAATATGGGGTAATTGTAACAATCCAAGAGGAGATGCCACGTACACTGCTAGACATATGGTTACAGATTTCAGAAAAGAGACTATTGTGAGAACGAGAAGTGAGTCTAGGATTAAAATTTTGACAAAGTTAATTATTTGTTACAAAAGGATAAACCAGGGAGAAAATGACCAATAGAGTAGAAGAAAAGTCAGGTTGCTGTTTCAAAGAAACAAAGGAAAGAAAATGATTCAAGTAGGTGTGAATAGTCCTGCTGAGACATGGCCAATAATATAACCTCCACAAGGGCCAAGTTTTTGTTTTATCCTGTGCTATGTCCCAAGTGATTAGAATGCTCCTAGAACATAGTAGGTGCTCAATAAAATATTATCATGTATTGAATAAAGAAATATGCAGAATAAAAATTGCCCTTTGGATTAAACTATATAAATATATCAATATATTTAGAGATTATTCTATTAATGGAGGGACACGGAGTCAGAGTGGTTGAAAAGGGTTTGGGGATTAGAGGTTTGAGGAAATGAAGAAAGTGATACAAATATAGACAACTCTTCTAGAAAGGTTGGTGGTGATGGGAAAAAGGGAATATGGGGTGGGGAGTCCTGAGAAGGTTTTGGTTTTGCTTAGGTTTGTTTTTTAATAAGAAAATATTTAAAAGCCTGAAGGAAAGAATCAAGTTGGGCATGGAGTTGATAGAGAGAAGCAATAGTGTGAATTATTGGAACAGTAGGAGTGGAAGAGAATTATTGGAACAGTAGGAGTGGAAGAGATTAAGTACAGATAGACAAACTGGCCTTAAGTAGCTGGAGGGAAATGTCCTTAACTGCAGCAAGAGGAGAGAAAGTAGAACGGGTGCTAATATAGGTGCACTGTATGTTTGATAATGAGTGAATGCCCTTTCCATGCTCAATATTTTCTTAGTAAAACAGGTGGTGCAATTATCTGCTAAGATAATAAAGAAAGGTAAAGCAACGAAAGGAGTTGGATGTTTGAGGAAAGAACAATCAATTTAAATAGTTGTTATAAAAAGGGGAAAAGTTGACTAACGATGTTAGAGTAACTGAAGAGTAGTGAGGGCCCATTTGAGATTGGTCATTATTAATTTACTAGAGGCCTGGTGCATGGATTTGTGCACTGATTTGTGCATCAGCCTAGCTTATGCTCTCTCCCAGTCCAGGGTCCCTCAGGGGATGTCCCCATGCCAGCTTAGGCCTGATCCCTGAGGCTCTCACAGTCTGGAACCTCTCATTCCTTACCAGTTGCCTACAGCGGAGGTGGGAGAGGCTCCTCCCACCACTGCTGTGCTCACCAGGCATGAACCCAGTTTCTGGCTGGGCAGCACTCCTTCTCTGGGAGTGCACTGACTACCAGGGGCAGTTCCTGCATTGAGCATCTGCTCCCTGGTGGTCAATGTGTGTCATAGCAACTGGTTGTTTCACTGTTCAGTCGAATTGCATATTAGGGTTTTATTATATAGGATAGAAAATATATATTTGCACTGCTTTGTAGGCGTGAGGATAGGAACTTCTTAAAAATGTTTGCTTCACAGCTATGGAAACAAAATGAATTAGAAAATACCAGCGCTGCCATTTATGCCAGTCACAAACACAGTAGATTTGTTTGCCTATATTTCCCTGGAGACTAAGTGCATTTCCCTAGGCAAAAATAACAATTCATTCAATTTGAAAATGAATTTTGTATGTTCAAAATTCTCTTAAAGAATTTATTTGTAGTTCATTGGTATAAACATATGTTTATTATCTTTGTGATAGTTGGTGAATAATATTTTTATTTGACCATATGTTTATGTGAGTTTAAATTCACTGATGTTAACAACATATATGAATGGAAAACAACAGAGTGTTTTTGTTCTTGTCAATATGATGACTCATTAAATGTAGGTGCTCCAATATGTTGGGGTTAATGTGACTTGAAAAACTGACATGTTACAGATTAAACCCATATATAGACACTTAACAAAACTTATAGCCTTAGTGGACATGAAATCACAGAGTAGAGCAAATAAAGAGAGACTAAACACAGTATCATGCAAATGAGTGAGGGTGCTTTAAAACTGATACTCATTATTCATTTTGTGATAGTTAATAATCAGCTTAATTGACATATGCCACCTTTTACTTTTAAATCTGGTAATCTATCAATATTCAGCTCCATTTACAAATAAAGATAGAGTAATGTAATATTTGGCCCATTTGCATTTTTATTATAGATCAAATGAAATATTAGAAAATATAACCATATTATAACCGATTTTCTTTTATTATAATTGATTTTTACATTTTAAAATTAGCTAATTTAAACTCTTTACAGATATAATATTAAGAAATTGATTGCTGCCCTGGCCAGTTTGACTTGGTGGATAGAGCATTGGCCTGCAGACTAAAGGGCCCCAGGTTTAATTCTGGTCAAGGGCATGAACCTTGGTTGTAGTTGCAGGCTTGATCCCGGGGCCCAGGTCTGGGTGCATTTGAGAGGCAACCAATCATATCTCTCTCACACTGATGTTTCTCTCTTCTATCTCTCCCACTCCCTTTCATTCTCTCTAATATGCAATAAAAAATATTCTTAGGTGAGGATTAACAACAACAACAACAACAACAACAACAAAAGAACAGAAAGAGAAATTGATTGCTTTTTAGAAAAGAGAAATTGCACATAATTATGTTTATTATACTTGAAAGAAATGTCTCACCTAGGAGATTTATTTTCCAACTAGATGCCTGGTGCACGAAATTCATGCACGGGGGAGGAGGTTTGAGGAGGTGTTCCTCAGCCCAGCCTGTACCCTCTCCAAACTGGGACCCCTTGAGGGATGTCTGACTGCCTGTTTAGGCCTGTTCTTGGTAGGATTGGGCCTAAATGGGTAGTCGGACATCATTCTCACAATCCAGGACTGCTGGCTCCAAACTACTTGGCTGCCTGTCTCCCTGATTGCCCCTAACCGCTTCTGCCTGCCAGCCTGATCACTACCTAACTACTACCCTGCCAGCCTCCTTGATGTCTAACTGCTCCCCTGCCAGCCTGTTTGCCCCCAACTTCCCTCCTCTACTGGCCTGGTCACCCCTAACTTCCTCCCCTGCAGGCTTGATCACCCCCAACTGCCCTCCCTGGCAGGCCTGGTCCCTCCCAACTGCCCTCCCGTACTGGTCTGATCGCCCACAACTGCCCTCCCTTGTAGGCCTGGAACCTCCCATTGTCCTCCCCTGCTGGTCATCTTGTGGTGGCCATCTTGTGTTCACATGGGGGCAGGATCTTTGACCACATGGGGGCAGCTCTCTTGTGAGTTGGAGTGATGGTCAATCTGCGTATTACTCTTTTATTAGATAGGATAGAGGCCTGGTGCATAGGTGGGGAGTGGCTGGTTTGCCCTAAAGGGTGTCCTGGATCAGGGTGGGGGTTTTCCTTTGGGGTGTGGGTAGCCTGGGCAAGGGGCCTGTGGTGGTTTGCAGGCCTGCCATGCCCCCCAGTGTCCCAAGCAGAGGCCCTGGGATCTGGGATTAATTTATGTCTACAATTGAAACTTTGTAGCCTGGAGTGGAGCCAAGCCTTCTGTTCACTCCGTGGCAACAGCCATTTTTGTTTGTAACTTTGTATCCTAGAGTAGAGGCCTAGTCTAGGGCTGCAGAAGTTTGGATTCCTCCATCGCCCCGCCCTAGCCTCTTCTCTCTCCAGCTCTGTGGCTGCTGTCATTTCTGTTGGGATTATGCAACTTCTATAATTGAAACTTTGTAGCATTGAGTGGAGGCCTAGGCCAGCAATGGCTACTGGGGAAACCAAGCCTCCCTCCTGCTCTCAGTGGGGGCTGCCATCTTGGTTTGGGGTTTATTTGCATAACCTGATCAGCAGTATGGTCAGTTTGCATATTACTCTTTTATTATATAGGATGATAATTGAATTGAAGATCATTAACAAATTTGTTGACTAAATCAATTTTAGGGCTTGATATTTTCACTAATAATTTAGATCATTATTAGATTTTTATGATGATCTTCTAATTCCCATTTTTATGTGTGGTAATTTTAGGAGTTATAACCCCATAGAATATACACTGTAAACTTTAGGAAGTATCCTAGGTGATATTATCTAATAAAGAGTTGGAAAAAGCTATCATTTAGCTATGTTTAAGGAGGCCTGGCATACTTGTCAATATGTGGTTAGGTGCTTATGGTTAGATCTCATAAAGTAATTGTTTGAAAGCCAGTTATGATGAAATTTAACCTTACAAAATGTTGTGCCAACAGAAACATGTAGGAGAAGGAGGAAAGGAAAGACTCCATTGGATATAACCAATGACCCAATCTGCTTTTCTGAGGTCCACTTAACAGATAGAATGAATTGGGAGTATTTTAATCCTCACTCAAGGATATTCTTTTCCCTTGATTCTCAGAGAGAGTGAAAGGGAGGAAGACAGGAAAGACAGAGAGAGACAAACATCATTGTTAGAGAGACACATCGACTGGTTGTCTCCCACGCTTGCCCCTCAAAGGGGATGGGAGTGAACTCACAAGAGAGGTCCAACCAAGGTACATGCTCTTTACCCATGACCCTTTTGTCCTCAGGCTAATGCTCTAACTACTGGACAATGGGCCAGGGCATTTGAGATCTAATTTACGAAACAGGTCTAGAGCTAAAAGTTTAAAGAGAGAAGAAATGGGTCCTACTTAAGGAAAAAGAAATAACATCAGAAGTAACAACTTAATGAACCTGGAATTATATCAGAAATTAATTCTCATCAATTTTCAAGTTATTCCCTATGTCTGGAATGTTTTTTCTTTCTTCATACTTCATTGCTTTGCCTGAGACTCCTTCCGTCTTGTCTGCCTAGTTTCTTCTTCCTCTGCCTTTGGGAAGTTGCTGATATGTTTTCTATGTGACATCATTCCTTATTCTTTTCTTTTCTATATCACATCTCACTAACTCCCAATTCATATTAGGTCCTCCCATTTCTGTGTACAGACCCATAAAAATCACAACTTCATTATAATAACTCACTTGTTTAAATACTCGAGAGCTGGTACATGAAATCATGTATGGGTGGGATCTGGCCAGCCCTCCCCAATCAGGGATGATCAGGCTGTGCTGGCTGGGGGGGAGGGGCTGATGGAGGTTGGCTGGTTGGCCCTAACCCTGATCAGGGTGGAGGGTGATGGGGGGTGAGGCCAGCTGGGGGAAGGGGCTGGGTGGTGGGCAAGCTGGCTCTGCCCCCTGGTCAAACTCCCAGTGGAGCTCCTAGTCAAGGAGACAATTTGCATACTAGCCTTTTATTATATAGGATTCCACTATTGGATTATGAGCCTCTGATGACGATAAATCTGTCCTACTTCTCTGAATAGTTAACACCTTGTCTACATAATATGATTTGAGATAGAGGATTTAGAGATTCCTTATTCATTCACTGGAACTCTTTGTATATATTACAAATATTTCTTCTTGATCTTTTATTTATTTTTATTTTTTAAAAATATATTTTATTGATTTTTTACAGAGAGGAAGGGAGAGGGATAGAAAGTCAGAAATATCGACAGAGAAAAATAGCTGCCTCTTGCTCACCCCCTACTGGGGAGATGCCTGCCGCCAAGGTACATGCCCTTGACTGGAATTGAACTCAGGACCCTTCAGTCCGTAGACCAGTGCTCTATCCACTGAGCCAAACTGGTTCTGACTCCTCCCAATCTTTTAGTTGTCTTTCAATTTTGTTTCAGGTGGTTTTTGCTATACAAAAAATATTAATATTCATGATCTAAAATCTGCCAATATTTTCCATAATGGTTGGTTTCAGATTTCATTTAGAAAGTTGGTTCTTATTCCTTTATGAAAAGTGTGAACATGTTTTTCTGTATTTTCTTTCAATATTTTAATCACTTTTGTGTTTCAGTCTTTACTGTGCATTTAGTCAATGGTCAATTCAATTAAAGTAACATTGGAGAGTTTTATTATTATTACTGTTTAGAAAAAAGAAGCTGGAAATTCTGGCCATGATAGGATCAACTTCCATTATCTGTGACTCAGAAATCATGAAAGACCCCCAAAAAGCAGGATTCAAGGGAGTATTTTTTTTTTTTGCTAATGAGATATAATTCACACATATGAAAGAATGGTTTGATTAATTTTATTCCTATGTTTTAATGACTTTTGGTGTTATGGAAATGTTACCATTTTAACATTGATATTTTTTAGTTATTGTTGGCATATAAATGTATTAGTTCTCTAGGCCTAGCAAAGTTGTATAGACTGGGTGGCTTAAAAAACAAACAAACAAACAAAAATATTTTTTTTCACAATTCTGGAGGCTAGAAGTATGAGACCAAGGTATTACAGGGTTGGTTTCTTCTGAGGCCTCTCTTCTTGGCTTGTAGATGGCTGACTTCTCACTATGTCTTGTATGGTCTTCCATCTGTGTACCTCTGTCCCAACCTATTCATCTTATAAGGTCACTTCCTATATTCAATTAGGATTCCATGTCCTAATGGAATAAGTCACATTCTGAAATACTGGGGATTAGGACTTCAACATATGAATTTGTTGAGGTGGGCGGCAATTCAGCTCACAATTCCTTCAACATGAATTCATTGATAAACCTTGATGCAGTGAGTGTGCTAACTTTATTATTTCTAATTCCATTCAGCTTTTACATAGTTTTCTGCTTAGCTTTCTTAGTCACTTTCTCTGAGAAGCTTAAGAATAGTTTGAATGTCTAGAAAGGAAAACCAATGAACAAGGGAATGGTTGTTCTTTGCATCTCATCTTACCACTCTATCACAGGGCCTGACCTTCCCGACACCTGTCTCTCTAGTCTTGTGAGATTATGTTCTGCTGGAGTCTCTACCTCTGCACAGTGGCTTTCTGCCTGAGTTCAGAGTCTCTGAGTCACAGCCAAGTACATAGATGCTTATGGATAAGAAGTGACTCAGAATATTGGTTCACCTTTCTGCGGTTCTCTTTCTCTGAGATCTTAGTTTTATAAGTCTTGGTTGCCTTGGCAGCCGTGTGATGTCTCAAATATATACATTTATAGGTAGATAAGTCTGGATATTCTGGTAATTTTTAGTAGATGCACTGTTAGGCTTTTGTTTGTTTTGTTTTGTTTGTTTTTTATAATGTTTTTTCTTTATTGATTAAGGTATTACATATGTGTCCTTATTGCCCCAATGACCCCCAGCCACCCACTCATGCTCTCATCCCCCTGTGGTCTGTGTCCATTGGTTAGGCTTGTATGCATGCATACAAGTCCTTTGGCTCATTTCTTTTGAGCTTGAAGCAGACATCTTCCATGAGTGAATCCATTCAATTCTGAAATTTGCTACCACTTAAATGATCATCTCTCAGCTAATCTACAGATTTCAAGTTTCCAATGTAAATTGGACATGAAACTAATATTTACTTAATTACCAAGTTAAATGTCAGTTCAAGTATATTATTTTTAAGAGATTTAGTTGATAGCAACATTATAAGCTATATAACATTTTATTCTATTTAAAGGTAAATAAATTTTTTTCCTACAAATAGAAAAATGTCTAAAATGCAATTAAAAAATTTCTCTTGATAATGTCCATAGCTGTAAGTGCCATAAAGTTTATAGCAGAATATTTACTATATACAGCAATTCAATTATAGTTATTGGTTTTATTACCATTATATATCAAAGTTAATAACATAAAAACATATGCACATTATGACTAAAATGATTTTTCGCAATTTAATGTTTAACATAATCTTTGTTCGGTAATAGAAAATACCAGCATTGTTTACTTATTAATACAAGTCACCTATTTTACTTCAATTGCCATTGTTAATATTGATTAAATCCCATTATTGACACATTTGAATGTATATGTGGAATTAAGTTTTCAAGGATCATTTAGGACCTTGACCAGACATTTTGCATAAATCTGAGATTAACCAGTTAGATTTATATTAGAAAATTTTCACACAAGAATATTATTTTTCTCTTAGAGATGGCCTATTCTTTAAGAATACAAAAATTAGTTTAATTCTAAACATTGTACATTCATTCTACTTAAATTATTTTAGTTTGCTGTTGTCTTAAAGATGTTAAAAGTCAGAAAACAGAAGAATATTCTAAAGATTTAACAATAATAATTCATAAGGTATTAAAACTTACTGCTCATATTAGAGTTGATTAAGCATGCAAGTTCTGGAATTAGAATGCTTATGTTTAAATTTTGGTTCCATAATTTATTAGATGTCTGACTCACATGAGTTATTTAATTTTTCTGTCTGTGTTACCTGATCTATGAAATGGAGATACAAATGCTACTCAACATTACATTCTTGACACTTAGCACAGCATTTGGTACACAGTAAGCTCTAAATAAATATTGGCTATTTTCATTTTTTCACAGGTCAAACAAACTAAAACGAGCTGAGATAGTCTAGAAATATAGGTCAGTTCTCAAGTGGGAAAATTAGAATTCAGGGGCTGGATACAGAATTTTGATTTGAAGATAATTTGAATATTTGCATTCCATAGTCAGTTTACTGAGCTACTATACTATCAGTAACCTTTCCTGTGTTCTCTGCTTTTCTTCTTCCCTCTTTTATAGTGCGTCATTGAACATTATTGCTTTCTGTCATCTTCCAACTCTATTCCCCACTTATTTTTTCTTCCTTGCTAACAATTCTAATCATTTTCATCTTAAAATTAAACCAAACAAATAAAAAGGACATTTCCAGTATCATCTTAGGCAATGCCATTAGTCTTTTTAAAAAAAAACAAATTTTTAGAATATGTTGCCTACATTGGTGGTTTCTCTCTCTCTCTCTCTCTCTGTCTCTGTCTCTCTCTCTCTCTCTCTCTCTCACACCACACACACACACACACACACACACACACACACACACACACACGTACTATACAGGTTAAGCATTTTAATCTAGAAAGGAAGAAAATATGCAAAAGTACAGAAGAGATAAGGTACACATTTCTGAAGCATCAGTTTTACTCAGTTGCATAAATTACAAGTTATAGGGCTCTATCAAAACAAGTGATGTACTAGTTAGTGTGAAAATTTTAAGAAAAAAACAAAGAGTTTAAAAGTTGAATTTAATAAGTGAAAAAAACAGAATAGAAATAGATTCATAGACACAGAGAACAGACTGATGGTTGCAGAGCGGAAGGGGAATAGGGGACTGAGTGGAAAAGGTGAAGAAATACAAATTGGTAGTTACAAAAAATCACAGGGTAAGTCACAGGGGTGTAAAGTACAGCATAAGGGATACAGTCATTGATATCATGATAACTATGTATGGTGCAAGGTGGGTCTGTGTGGTATTGGGGGGATAACTTTGTAAAGTATAGGATTGACTAACCATTATGTTATACACCTGAAACTGATAAAAAAAAAGAATGAATGTAAATTTAATTAAAAATTTTTAAAAAATTGAATTTAAGATGGTGGCTTAAGTTTTATCTTCAGATCTTTAGAGGCATGTGTCTAGGTAGGACCTGGTCCTCCTAGACTTAGTAGATGCTATGCTTGAAACTTGAATGCAGGGGATAACTCCTAATTTATCTACTGTAAAATTCAATATTATGCTATGTTAAACCAAAAATTCATCCTCATATCATTTAACTTCATTTGTCACCACTGAATTACATGTGAAGAGGCAAAAAAATTCACAAAGGAAAAATACTGGTGGTGGTGAAGAGATTTTTAATGGAGTGATATTTGAGCTGTTAACTGACAAATAGTTAAATTTGAGTAGAAGTTAAATCAATGGAAGATAAGGAGGTGGACGTGGTAGAAAGTACTCAGACTGGGGAGGTACATAAATAGAGAACCCACAAAGTGGGAGAGAGAATGACACATTTGAAAACCTGAATGAAGGCTTCACTCAAGACAACAAGGAGAGTCCACTTTGAGATCAGGTTGGAGAACTAGACAGCGGTGAGATCATGAAAGACCCTGGGCACTTGTTTAGAAATGTGGTCTTCATTCTGATGGCCTTTGTAAGTTACATGATAAGAGTTAATTTAGAAAATAATATCTTAGTCAGTAAAGGAAACAAATTTAAAAATCATTCCAGATCTAGCATGGAGAATGATTTGGAAGGGGCCAAAAATCAAGGCAGGGGAATATTGTATTACAATGGTCTATATAAAAAAATGGTATTGTAAGGCAACATGAGGAAAGTTGGATACATTTAAGAGTTTTTTAACCATAATGGTGAGTTATTGAAATTGATTGAGAAACTTTGTATGGCATGCAGTGAGAAGTTGGCAGTCAAGATGATTCCTAGATTTCAGATTTTGCATAACTAGACGGATATTGGTGCCACCTATTGAGATGGAAAATACATGGGAAAGGCCCGGTATGGGGGAATGATTACAAATTTTGTTTTAGATAGTTTTAGTTCCGTACATGAAATATTAAATAGGCAGATAAATATGGTCTGGAACTCTGAAAAGAGTTCTAGGTTGGAGATACAAATTTATAAGCAATGAAGATGTAAATAAAAGTCACAGGTATGGGCTAAGCATGAACTTTTGAGAAATCTCACATTCTTTTGGATTTCTGTAGTTACATTATATACACCCTATCATACTTCTTACCTAGAAGAAAGTAGGCTTGTGTACTTGAATTTCTAAACTGGATTTATTCCTAAATAAATACATGATAACACAAAATTCGATTTTTCATCTTTAAATTATCAAGTAATACAAAAGGGGAGATATTTAGAGCTATTACTAGTAGTCATGTCTGAGGTGTCTAGATATTTCAAACTGAATATTGAATACATATCCATATCTATCAAAGTCACACACATACATGTCATATTTTAAAATATGCAGGTTATATAATACTAACTGCATTTATAATTAGTAAGTTTATTATCCTAAATGAGTGTTTTTAATGCAATCTTGCTCAAATCCATCGTGAACATTCAAAACTGCCTGTTAGCAATTTCCTTCACTTCTGATTCCTACTTTTCAATTATTTGAAGACAGTTATTAATTTGTCCCTAGTTAATGTGCATGGATATTACATAGCTTCAAATTATTTCATTATGTGCCATTTATTTTCCATCGTATTATTTAACTAGATGCTTGGTGCATGTATTTGTCCATGGGTGGAGTCCAGCTGGCCTGCCCCTATTGGGGCTGATTGGGACTGGGCCAGTCAGAGGAGCGGGTATGGGAAGTTGGCTGGCTAGCCTTACACATGATTGGAGTAAAGGGGCAGATGGGGGCTGCAGTACAAGTCAAAGCAACTGGTTGTTCCAGTAGTCTTGGTTGTTCTGACATTCTGTTTGCTTGGCTTTTATATATATAGATAAGTTCACTGTTGACAGTTTTACATCTCCATCTTAACTTGTTTTAAGAATATTTTTTGACAGTGCCTGAAATAATTATCCAGCCTTAGTATTATATTTTTTCTTTTAAATTTTCTATAAATATTTAATAATTAACATAATTGTTCATTTAAATGGTAAATTTTTCTTTGCCATATTTTTAGTTTTTTAAATTTCTTTATTCCTAAACCAAAATATTAGATAGAAGAGGGCCATGGTTTTTATCTTATAAAAATACTTTGAATAAAAAACATATCTTTAAACAGCAAATCTATAATGGAGGTTAATTAAAACTGTATTATTTTTCCCTTAGCTATCAACAACTAGTTTTGGCATAGATTATTGGATTTATAATTAGATGTAATTTGACTTAATTAGTTGGCTATAGCTCTTAATTATGGTATATCTTTTCCCATTATGGCCACTGTAACAGTAGCTTAGGATAAACATTGATGCCAGTGGGATTGACTCTATCCCTTGGGTTATTTGTATGATAATGAGAACAAGATTTCAGGAGCATGACAGATGGTTTAGGCATAAAATACTGTTTTGGCACAGCTCCCTTTACTGGCTTTCAAATCTCAAAGCTTATTCTACCCCCAAAAAAGTTTCATGTGAATTATTATTGTTTGGGAGGAGTCAATGGGAGAGTGAGGTAAACACTTAAAAAATGAAACAAGCCAAGTCTTTACCAGAAGCTTCCTGAGATCTGAAATATTAATATGAGTTACCTAAATTCAGGTACCTGAATAAAATAAGTCACATTCATGCCTTGAACCTGTTAGTTTTGAGATTTCACGATGCTGGTTCAACCTCATTCCCAAAATTTATGCTTAAAAGGGTTATGCTATTAAAGAATACAGTTCTCACTGCAGTGAAAAGAAAACAATCCAGTATCATGTACCCTGGGTAAACAGTCAAAGTGATATCAATTTTCAAGGAAAACATTTTCAAAGGAGTTAGAGAAGAATGGCCCTTAGCTGTTGAATACTCACTCATGTTAGATATGGGAGCAGAGATCTCACATGCCACAAAAATGGCTTGGTGTTGAAATTAAGCAATAGCCGTACAGATTACATGGTGATTTGGTACCACTTCTCTTATTTGCAGACCAAATAATTCTTAGTCCATTTCATAATGGCCAATTACAGGTTACTCAAGGGATATGAATCATGCAAATCAGCTCATATTTCATCGAGTGACTGTTTCTCGTGTGTTTTGAACTATTATCTTCATTACAGTGTGGCAGATGAATCCTCATCTGTACTATAACTGCTATAAATCAAGCATCCGTTTGCAATTATTTACTGCTCACTATAAAGAGTTTTAATAATATTTAGAGGGCAGTGCAATAAAAGCAATCATTTATTGTGTCTGCTCACAGGGTCACTCAAGGTTTTCAACAAAAGCCAATGTCACTTCCTAATCTTTTAATATTCATAAGGTAACATAATATTCACTTGCAAATGGTACATTATGATTTATAAATATCTCCTGGCTAGGAACATAAAAGCATCATTACAATAGTTCCTTCCCAAGAAAAGCAGTCAGACACCGTGGGGCAAATAGCAACACAGGTACCAGAGTCCTGTGTTCTTAACTGGATCTTGTTTTTTATTGTCCATTGCTCTTGATCATACCACTTAAACTCACTCCCAACTATAAATTATGAAGGGGAGAGTCCTTTTGCAAAGGAGGATTTGCATTAGTATTTTTAAAGGAGATTGTGTTTTTCCTCTTTCATCTCAGAACTAACAGAATTGACAACTCTGGGTTCAAATTCCATTAACATCAATTACTACTTATATGATTTTAACAAACAACTTAATCTCTATCTGATTTAATTTATGTAAAATGGGAATAATAATACTTGATGGAGCTACTCAAAGGATCTCTGTGATATTATGTGAAAACCACTTATAAGGTTTTAAGGCAATCCAGCCCTTAGTTGAAAACACAACCCTTTTTGAGAAAGGTAGAAATAATTTTCCTCCAGAAAACCACTTGTAAAATTATAAGGTACTGAAGAAATACATTATATTATACTTATCTAGGATTATCATTGAATCTCATTTCTCAAGAACTTATATCCATCACACATAACACTGTTAAATTTTGTCTATTATATCCCTAGACTTTGCTTGGGCACCTCCAGTGATGGGCAACTCATTATTCCTGACAGAAATATAGTAAATATGATCTCTCTCTCTCTCTCTCTCTCTCTCTCTCTCTCTCTCTCTCTCTCTCCCTCTCTCTCATTTATTCTAAAATTGCTTTTACTTCAAGACAGATAAAACAAACCCAGTGGTTTCTTATTTTTATTTTACAAGTCTCTATAATATTTAAAAACAAGCACATGTTCTCCACAAGTCTTGTCTTTTTCATATAAAATATTTCTAATTCTTTCAAAATTTTTTTAAATTTCAAGTTACTGGTATATATACATCAATATCTTCTAAACATTCACTCTCTTATAAAGTATTGCATATCTACTGTCAGAGAGGTACATAGTACCAGAGATAGAAAGCTAAGGTGTAATGAACACTCCCAAAAAACTCCTTCTCTAGCCAAGTCAACCTTCATATCCTATCTAATAAAGAGGAAATATGCTATTTGACTGTCACGCTATCACAAAGATGGCAGCACCCACAGCCAATAAAGGAAGGAATACGCTAATTGACTGCCACACCATTGAAGATGGAGGCACCCAGAGCCACAAGATGATGGCACCCAGTCCCCTCAGCCCTGCCATGGCAGGGCTGGGCCTGCCCCAGGAGGGTTCAGCTGCTCCACGTGCCTGCCTTCAGAGTCCCCCAGTCTCCTCAGCCCACCACCACCCAGGGCTGGCCCAAGGTGCAGGCAAGTCTGATGGTGGTTGCTCAGCTGCCTAGGGCCAGTCCAAAGTGCAGGCAAGCCTTGGATGGTGGCTTCCCAGCCACCGAGGAATGGCCTGAGGTGTGGGAAAGCCTTGGATGGTGGCTGCCCAGCTGCCCAGGGCCGCCCAAGGCTCAGGTAACCAGGGTCAGCTGAGGCTTGTGCTGCAGCAGTGGCAGCAGCAGAGGTGTGATGGGGGCGTCACCTTCCCCTGATCGCTGGGTTGCCTCCCACCTCGCCTCCTGCCCCTGAGGGCTCCTGAATGTGAGAGGGGGCTGGCCTGGCTAAGGGACTCCCTGCTCCTGTGCATGAATTTTCATGCACCGGGCCTCTAGTTTAGTATAACTATTTGTTGAACAACACAGTAGCCTGAGATATATTGAACACATACTCTATGACAAGCTCTTTGCAACGGCTGGAAGTTTAGCAGCAAACCAGGCAGGAATGTTTTCTGCCTTCATCAAGCTTTCAATTTGTTCAGAATAAAGGCAGGTGAAGAGTAATTTCTAAATAGTTTATTAGGTGAAGGAGAAACTAGTATTTTAGAAAGATGGAAGAGCAGTATGTCCGTGAAGGCAGAGACCATTTATTTCTTGTTTTCTTATGAGTCCCTAGTACCTATCCAAGTGGTTAGAGCATAATATATATTCTGCAAATACCTTGAAGGATGAAAGGACCAGCAAGCAGGTAAGATTTCCTGGAGTACGTAGCATAAGAAGGAAGTGAGACTAGGGAAGGAAAAAGGGGCCTGCAGCAGATACTGTGAGAACTGCCCATATCCAATTATTAGCTTCTTTAGATTTTTCTCAGGCAAACAGTACAGAGGCCACTTTGCCTACCTGGGAAGCAAACCAGAATGGCTGGGAAATTAACCCTTCCCTGTCCTGCAGAGCAACCCTCAACCAAAGACTGCTAAGAGTTGATGTATACATTCTCCAGCTTCCTTGCCCTACTGGTGGCACCATTTTGTGGCACCTGGTCTACAATGATCCCCAGATTTTTCCTCCGTGGACCAAGCTGTAGTTGCCTTCAATGGTAACTGCTTTGATAACACACCCCTTATTGTCTGACTTCTTTTATGTATTTCATATCCCCACCAAATGACCTACTCAAATCCTTATGTTAGTGTCTACTTTTGGGAAGCTCATTCTAACACAGGGCAACATAGTGGAAGTCCTTCTAAACCATACTTAAGGGTTTATCAAAAGACTTCTTTTATGTATTTCATATCCCCACCAAATGACCTATTCAAATCCTTATGTTAGTGTCTACTTTTGGGAAGCTCATTCTAACACAGGGCAACATAGTGGAAGTCCTTCTAAACCATACTTAAGGGTTTATCAAAAGACAATTTGTAAGTGTTTATTAGCAGTATAATTAAAGTATTGGGAGGACTTTCTGTAGCATTTTCAGAACTGCTATTTAGCCTGGGCTCTTGGTGGATCCTCACTCCCTGCCCCACTCTAGTGGCAGGGAAGGGGCTAAGAGCCCACCTCTAATATCCTCCCCTGGATAACAGTTGCATTCCCCACTGAAGACACTGGTCTTTATATCAATCTATGAGGAGGTTTGGAGTCAAATGAAGACATGGGTGATATCCTGACTTCCTGGGGAGTTCTTCTAACTTGATGGTCAGAACATTCTGAGCACTCTGGGAATACTAAGAGCTTGTTCTGAGTCTCCAGAGCAGCCTGAGCACATGGACTGAGACTGATACTCTAGCCATGGGGACATGCAGGCTACTCTGGACACTGACGGTTCAGGAGGAGGACAGGTATGGACACTGCTATAGTAACTACTTTAGACACACTGACAGACCTGACCTGTCTACCGGGAGCAGGCAGGTCATGATCGCACATACAAACTTCTATTCCAGAACTCCATCCTAGATGGCAAGTAGATCTCAGTGGACTGTGGGTCACCCAGTCCCACTGACAAATGCCAGTACTGCAGGAATCCTAGTGAGATCACTGTAGTGCCCAAAGGGCTATCTTATATATAGCTATATGATGTTCTTCTATCTTATGAAATTATGGTTCTCCAATGATCAAAACAATATTACTTCCAAGTTATAACTCCAGACAATGAATGCACGAGCATCTAAAGATCATACTACCATCACCCACACTTAATTTATAATCAATGGCAATGATCAAGAGACCGTTTGATTATTGACAGCTAATGAGAATTGTATGTTTCTTAGTATTTCTTCTTTATTCTTTCTTTTATCTTAGCATGAAAAGAAAGAGTAACATAAAAATTCCTTTATTTTTAGCTTAATGTCATACATAAATATGTAAGAATTGTAATTGCTTCTGAGATTGTTACAAAGACAGACTTTTTCACAAAAACAAGTTTTACTTTCTGATATCTGTATTGAGTTATAGTCAACAATAAGTTGTTCCTCAAGAATATAATCATTGTATTTAAGAATTATATAGAAGAAAATCATATTTCATCAACATATAATGAAATAATTAAGTATATATGAATAAATTCCCATATACTAGTATGCCATGTGCCAGGAATGACTTACACAACACTGGGGAGAGCCTTGAGATATAATTTTCACCAGAAAAATTTGACAAATACAAACAATTAGATAATATATGGCCCTACCCAGGGTTTGATGAATCACAATTTTTACAACTACATACTAATCAACTAATCCTGCATTTGTAACTTTATACTAAAAATTATAAAGGTATGTAATTACTTGACTATAATGCATTTCATAGCATTCTTGTTTATAGTGTCAAAAATTGGAGAAAAGCCACCATGTTTAGTTACATGGATTGATAGATAACATTAACATTAGGCTGTCAACATTTACTTCAGCCATTAAGAAAGAATAATATAGATGAATGTTTATTGATATTTGAGAAAAATTATTTTTACTTCTTAAAAGCAGGTTACAAAAGTATATAAAGTTAATTTACATTTTTACAAAATAAAATATATGTAGCTATATACAGAAGATATAGTTGCAAGGACAGATATTGAAAAAATAATATGGCTTATCTTTATGTGGTGGATATTAAGTGATTTTTAAAGTTTTTATTCACTTATATTTATATTTTACTTATTTTAAATAATGAAGGTCACCCTAGAAAAAATAGATAAGGTACAAATTTAAAAGTTTCTTTAATACCACATGAATGAGTAAAAATTTTATCCTGGAAGTAACAGGAAAATATCAAGGTTTTTAAAGCAGGGAAGCAAATCATCAGATGAATAGCTGGAGATACAGTAACAGTACCCAAGTTTCTCTTATATAAGAAACTGTATTTTCTTTTTAATAAAAAATGTTGAATAAGCTTTTTGAAACTGACAGAGAAAGGAGCAGAACTACTCTGTATAAGACATTATTAGGAATGCAAAGGTGAAGGGGATTGTAGGAAAGAGGGGGATCATAAAAACAGAGGGAAGGATCCTGGCCAGCATGGCTCAGTGGTCAAACATCAAACTATGAACCAGGAGATTATGGTTCAGTTCCATGTGAGGGCTCATGCTTGGGTTTCTGACTCGATCCCTAGTAGAGGACCTGCAGGAAGCAGCCGATCAATGTCTCTCATTATTGATGTTTCTGTCTCTCTCTCCCTCTTCCTTCCTCTCTTTTAAATCAATAAAAAGTATTTTTAAAAATGGAGGGACGGAGGGAAGAAACAAGAAAGAGATATATATTAGAGAATATGGCAGAAGGCCAGAATTGTATAAAACCATGTCCTGTGGTGAGCAGGCTGAAGTAACTTTAAGTATATATCTAATATTTAAGAAATATTTCATATTGCTTTCTTTATTGGTTACAATGCTATGATGTAAACTTGCTCCATTACCTAATACCTTCACTGGAGCCCAATAGCCCATACAACTCAGTATAGAGGTGCTTAAAAAATGGAGTGATAAAATCTTTACAGGGAGGTAGTTTTGATTTAGATAGACCTGAATTATTGCTTCATTTTTCTATTTCTGTCGGACCTTTGGCAAATTTCTTAATGAGCTGCAGTTTTCTGAGTTAACATTTAATAATTGCTTTTAAAACTACTAACCATGTCATGTGCTCAGAAGTATTCTAAGAGGCTATCAACGTTTACGTCAGCCATTATGAAAGAATAATATAGATGAATGTTTTTAAGGGGTTTACAGGGATGTACTCATTTAATCCTCAGGATAAGCCTATGAAGGTAAAACTATTTTATTTATGGCCTCATATGCCTCAGGTAAGAAAACTAAGGCAGACTGAAGTTAAATAACTTATTTGAGGTCACACAGCTGGAAGAAAATGGAATTTAAACCAAGTATTCTAGTTCTAAAGCTTGTACTTACATCCACCTAGGTTATATTGCTCCTCAGAGGTTGGGTACAAGGTTGAGAGAACTAAGAAAGATAATCTATGTTAACACCAAACACTGTGACTGACACATAGATGCTCAGGAAATTTTAGTTATATTTCTTCTTTTTTCTTGAATTTGCTCTGTATTTATAAAACTTGTTCATAACAAAGTCAAGAAAGATTCTGTCAGCTGTCTTTAAGCTTACATAGAATTTTAATTTTAATATTTGCCTTACCAAGAAATAAAGAATTCTATGAAACAAGGAAAGAATTATTTTCATCTTATTCTCTGCAAGTAAACTCTACATTCTTCTCTATTCCATTCTAAGATTTTATGTAAGACTAGTAGCCCGGTGCATGAAATTTGTGCACGGGTGGGGGGGCAGGTGGTGTCTCTCAGCCCAGCATGCAACCTCTCCAATCTGGGACCCCTCGAGGGATGTCTTTCTGCCCGTTTAGGCCCGATCCTCCTAAACGGGCAGGACATCCCTCTCACAATCCAGGACTGCTAGCTCCAAATTGCTCACCTGCCTGCCTCCCTGATTGCCCCTAACTGCTTCTTCCTGCCATCCTGATCACCCTCAACCACTACCCTGCCAGCCTAATTGATGTCTAACTGCTCCCCTGCCAGTCTGTTTGCTCCCAATTTCCATTCTTCTGGCCTGGTCACCCCTAACTGCCCTCCCCTGTAGGATTGATTGCTCCCAACTGCCCTCCCTTGCAGGCCTAGTCCCTCCTAACTGCCCTCCCTTCCAGGACTGATTGCTCACAACTGCCCTCCCTTGCAGGCCTGGAACCTCCCAATGGTTCGCCTCTGCTGGCCATCTTGTGGTGGCCATCTTGTGTCCACATGGGGGCAGGATCTTTGACCACATGGAGGAAACCTCTTGTTTTGTTGGAGTGATGGTCAATCTGCATATTACTCTTTTATTAGACAGGATAGAGGCCTGGTGCATGGGTGGGGGCCAGCTGGTTTGCCCTGAAGGGTGTCCCAGATTAGGGTGGGGGTTGCCTTGGGGTTTGGGGCAGCCTGGGCAAGGGGCCTATGGTGGTTTGCAAGCTGGCTATGCCCCCCCCCCCCCCCCCGTCACCCAAGCAGAGACCCTTGGATCTGGGATTAATTTATGTTCTACAATTGAAACTTTGTAGCCTGGAGAGAAGCCAAGCCTTCAGCTTGCTCTGTGGTAACAGCCATTTCTTTTTGGGTTTATTTAAATTTTATTATTGGAACTTTGTAGCCTAGAGTGTAGGCCTAGGTGCTAGGGCTGTAGAAGCATGGCTTCCTCCATTGCCTGGCAATCCTAGCCTCTGCTCTCTCTAGCTCCATGTCTGCCACCATTTCTGTTGAGCTATATCTTCTATAATTGAAACTTTGTACATTGAGTGGAGGCCTAAGCTGGCAAGGGCAGGTGGAAAGCTTGGCTTCCTCCATTGATGGGAAAACCCAAGCTTCTCTCCTACTCTCAGTAGCCGTGGGCATCTTGGTTGGGATTTATTTACTCCTGATTGGCTAGTGGGTGTGGCTTATGGGCATGGCTTATGTGTGTATTGGAGGTATGGTCAATTTGCATATTACTCTTTTATTAGATAGGACAAGAGGCCTAGTGCACAAAATGCATGCACTGGAGGGGGGTCCCTCAGGCTGGCCTGTGCCCTCTCCCAGTCTGAGAGCCCTCAGGGGATATCCAACTGACTTAGGTCTGCTCCCCCCAGGGGACATCCTTAGCGCTGCCATGGAAACAGGAGAGGCTTCCGTCACTGGCTGCGCTTGCCAGCCGTGAGCACAGCTTCTGGCTGAGTGGCGTTCCCGCTGTGGGAGTGCACTGACCAACAGGGAGCAGCTCCTGAGTTGAATGTCCGCCCTCTGGTGGTCAGTGCATGTCATAGCGACCAGTTGTTCCACCATTCAGTTGATTTGCATATTTGCCTTTCATTATATAGGATGAAGGGTGAGCTCATTTGTCTGGAACTTCTTATGTTTTAATTCATACATTTATCAAAGTAGTCTAATATACCTTATTCCATTTGCTCCCTATAGCAAGATAAAGAAAGACATTCTTTGGTCATAATCAACATGGATGTACAGAAAGGAAAACTCTTGTGTGCTGTTGGTGGGATTTTAAATTGGTATAGCTACTATGGAAAACAGTATGGAGAGAGAGAAAATACAATATGCAATCAAATATTTTTTGCTATAGATATACAATACACTGTACAAAAATGTGGGTACAGTTTCAAACTATCCTATCTAATAAAAGAGTAATAAACAAATTGACCATACCTTCGCCACACCCACAAGCCATGCCCACAAGCCAATCAGGAGCAGGGGGCGAGGAAGGCAACACAGGCCATGGGGTGGCAGGGCCAAGGCAGGCCATGAGTGCATGAGAGGGGGCAGGGCCCAGGCCTGCGAGAGCACGGGGGCGGGGGGGCAGGGCCACGGTGCATGCGAGGCAGGAGGGGGTGGCTTGTGGGAGGCTGCTGCGGCCACCGAGTGTTGGGTGCCCCTGGGGTTGGGCAATTGCTGCTGGGGCTAAGGCCTGGGCTGGGTGGGTGGGTGGGGCCAAGGTGGCCAGGTAAGAGCCAGCCATCAGCCCCATTGCAGGATGATGGCTGGGTGGCCTAAAGCTTTGGCCAAGAATGAGGGGAGAGTAGGACATCCCCTGAGGGCTCCCAGTATGTGTGACAGGGCAGGTTGGGCTGAGGGATCACCCACCCCAAAATATTTTTGGATTATTTTTATCTAGTTAAAAAGACGTCATGCTTCCATTCATTATGGTAAATAATTAGGGAAGATATAACTTAGAATTTCCCAATATAATAAATTCTACAGATAAAATAACTGAGTCTTAAAGCAGAAGGGAAATCAAAACTGTGGAAATAAAAAAACCAAAGGCTAGACAATCCATTAATTTAATAACAGTAATTTTTTTCTCCCAATTTTAATACTTCTGTTGAGCTGAAATCAGAAAGTATTTAAAAATCTTACTTAAATGTGGTTAAAGCCGTGAACAAATATCTGTAGCAAATAGACTTTGCATGTCTGCAAGATCATTTAATAGCTGACAAATAGTTCCTATTAGAACCTATCTTAATTGGTACTTGAACTTTTTGCCTTAAGCTTATTTGGCTTCTAGAATCCTTCTGATCTTATCAACGACTGACCAACCAGCACCCTTAAAGCTGACTGTACTGTGCACAGGCTGCACATCTGTGTGTCAGATTTTGGACATGTCCCCTTTGTTCCTGATTGAGGCACTGATTGAGTGATTCGTCACAAATGAGTAAGCATTGAAATCTCCACATACCAAGATGTTTCATTTCTTCAATCTTAAAGTCCACTTAATTTCATAAAACCCAGGCCACATATTCCCCAACCAGGCAACCAACCAACCAACCAACTAAACTGGACTATGGTGCTTACATATAAAATCATTTTACTATAGCAGATGCTGGTAGTCAGAGATCAGTCTTCTCTGGGATCTCAAAATTAAACATTCATTTTACCCAAGTTGCAATAAAAGTATGGTGAGTTTTATTCATCTGCCTTCCCAAGTATCTCCAGCTGGTAAATTGCTTTAGTGCTAGGATTCTGTGGAGCAGCCAGGCATTAACTGCCACTAGGACTGTTACCTGCCCCTCCTTGCTTCAGCTAGACTACCTGTGTCTGCCATGCTCAGCCCAGTAAGTCTGCTTTCCATTCTTTTCCTTCAATAAGCTAAATGACGGTCTCTGTTGCTGGGGAAGCATCCATCAATGCATCCATAATCTCTCTGATATGCTCACACACTGCATGTGCTCAGTTGATGAAGACTTTACCAATAGTTCACAAGGCACTTGAGCCCCAACTTACTGCTGAGTATTATGGTGAAATATCAGGTCAAGTAAATGAGAAGATGTGCTAGAATTGCTAAGAAGGTTGGGTACAACTATATATACAACATTAAGCTGGATGTAAGAGAAATTTAAGACTTCTGTCTTGTGACTTTATGAACCACCCATTTCTTCAGAATTGGTCAATTCAGCAAGTTCACCTCCACCTGGAGGAAAAGCAATGGCTATTGATTATTTCTCTTTTATTCCATATGGAAAGGAAATGTTTAGCTGGTTGGATGAATCCATTCAGTTACAAGCATAATCAACACAGTGAAACAGCATTGTGTTATGTCATTAAAAAAATCATTGCTAGAAAATAGTTACATATGTGTGCATATATGTACATGCATATATGTATATATACCTATGTATGTATATGTTATGTAATTATACATAATTGATGAGAATTGTTCTATTTTTAAACTAGTTTAACTTTTCTGTTATGGGAATTACAATGTTTCAAGTTATAAAACCCTAGGCATTTTCTCTAACTTCAGAGTAAACAACAAAAATTAAACTTTGATATACCTTGTATTTTAAATGTTCATAACAATAGAACACATTTAATACTAAAGTGAAATTAGATGATTTTCCCCAAGTAGAGTTTTTTTATTCTTATATGTTTATTTCTAAATCTGCAGATTTTTTTATTTTTATTGTTCAGTTTATTAATTACATTGTTTCCCCTTTTTTATCCCCCTATATCTCCCCTCCACCCTGTATCCATCCCACCCTCCGCCCTTACCTCCCCCTCCCCACTGTCCTCTCCCATTGTTGCAAGATTTTTGTCCAGTCTCTTGCTGCACTTCCCACACCCCTTTTCTCTCCAAGGATTGTCTGTCCATTTCCTCTCTATGTCCATGATTCTGTTATATTCACCAGTTTATCCTGTTCACCAGATTATTAATTCACTTTATTTTTAGATTCATTTGTTGATAGATGTGTATTTGTTGTTCATAATTTTCACTTTTATCTTTTTCTTCTTCCTCTTCTTAAAGAATATCTTTCAGCATTTCATATAATATTGGTTTGGCTGTGATGAACTCCTTTAGCTTTTTCTTATCTGTGAAGCACTTTATCTGACCTTCAATTCTGAATGATAGCTTTGCTGGATAGAGTAATCTTGGTTGTAGATTCTTGCTATTCATCACTTTGAATATTTCTTGCCACTCCCGTCTGGCCTGCATAGTTTCTGTTGAGAAATCCACTGACAATCGTATGGGTGCTCTCTTATAGGTAACTAACTGTTTTTCTCTCGCTGCTTTTAATATTCTCTCTTTATCTTTTGCTCTTGGCATTTTAATTATGATGTGTCTTGGTGTGGTTCTCTTTAGATTCCTATATTTTGGGGTTCTGTGTACTTCTTGGGCTTTTCACCAGGTGGGGGAAGTTTTCAGTCACTACTTCTTCAAGTAGGTTTTCATTACTTGCTCTCTATCTTTTCCTGGCACCCCCAAAATTTGGATGTTGGCATGCTTGAGGCTGTCCCAGAGGTCCCTTACACTATCTTCAATTATCTGGATTCTTTTTGTTTCTTGCTTTTCCAGGCGAGTGGATTTTGCTTCTTTGTATTTCAAATCTTTGACTTGGTTCTTGCGGCCCTCTGGACTGCTTTTAGGACTTTGTGTAATATTTTTTATTTCAGTCAGTGTATGCTTGATTTCTAGTTGGTCCTTTTTCATATCCTTGAGGATCTCGTTCATATCCTTGTAGGTCTTGTTCCTTTCCTTGTAGGTCTCATTCATTTCCTTGTAGATCTCATTCATTTCCTTGTAGGTCTCATTCATTTCCTCATAAGTTTTGTTCATTTCCTCATTGGTCTTGTTCATTTCCTTGAAGGTCTTGTTCATTTCCTCGTAGTTCTCATTAAGTTCATTGGCCTTTCCTAGGAGCCTCTTGAAAAGCCTTATAACCGTGGTTTTGAACTCTATGTCAAGTCGTCTTTTTTCATCCATTTCTTTCACACCTGATTTCTTTCCATGTCTCTGCATGGTGGCTGCTTTATGTGGTAGATGTCCTCTCAGGGACAGTGGCTCAGCCTCCCCAGTTACCTGAGGTGGATACTCTTACTGCAATCCTTTATGGGTTGTACAGTATTTTTGAATTTAATCCCAGCTTGTTGTTGTTAGCTCTAGGAGGGTTTGACCTCTAGGTCAATTGGCTGTGCAGGGAAACTGTGTTCAGGTTGGATGGGTGGAATCTCTGAGCTGAGCAGGCAGCCTCAGCGTCAGCTATGTCCTATGTAGCATGCGGGTCTCTGTGTTGGGTGTTAATGGCACCTCCAAGAGAAAGCTGCCGCTGGTCTCTACCCCTTGCCAGACAACTTTGCCTCTCCCCAAATGAGTCTGCACACCCAAAGTCTCGCCCAGGGTTGTAAAACAAAGTCTGGTGGTCTCTCAAACCTGGCAAGTCACCAGGGAGCAAGTCGCGCGTCTGTGCTGTGGCACACTTTACGCACACAAACTCCTGTTCCAAGCAACCCAGATTCTCCTCAGACTAGGAGACCTCTACCACACCCAACTTTTAGGGTGTGTACCCCGGACCTTGGACCTCGCCTGACACTGGGGAATCTGTGCAGTGGGATGTCTCCACCCTCCCTGTTGGAGAAATCCAGCCAGGATTGCTGCTGCCAGCCCTACAACCTGTGCACGCACATGGCTCCAAACCTCTGGCTCTGTGCGTATCTTTAAGGCTGCGCTCTGCCACTCTTCTGAGTCTCAATGTCTCACCTTTACTTTTATTTGTGGAATTTTCACTCAGCCAGCTTTCCCGTGATTCTGGATGATGTTTGTTCTGTTGTTGTGTTGTAGTTTTGGAATTGTTGCGTGGGGCAGCACAATAGGTGTTTATCTATGCCGCCATCTTGGTTCCTCCCAAGTAGAGTTTTTAATGCTTTATTTTATGTATCCCATCTAATAAAAGAGTAATATGCAAATTAACCATACCTTCGCCACACCCACAAGCCATGCCCACCAGCTAATCAGGAGCATATTATGCAAATAAACCCCAACCAAGATGGCTGCCACCACTGAGAGCAGGAGGAAGGCTTGGGTTTCCCTGGCAACAGAGGAAGCCAAGCTTTCTGCCTGCTGAGGCATCCACTCAATGTTACAAAGTTTCAACTACAAAATATGTAGAAATGGCAGCAGACACTGAGCTGGAGAGAACAGAGGCTTGGGTTTCTCTGGCAGTGGAGGAAGCCAAGCTTTCAGCCTGCCAGTTGCTGACCAATGCCTCCATTCTAGACAACAGAATTTCAAACAGAAATGGCTGCCACCCTGGAGTGAGCAGAAGGCTTGGCTCTGCTCCAAGCTACAAAGTTTCAATTGTAGACATAGATTAATCCCAGATCCCAGTGCCTCCACTTGGGTTGCTTGGGGGCATGGCTGGCCTGCAAATCTCCACAGGCCCCTCGCCCAGGCCACCCCTCACCCCAAGGGAACTCCCACCCTGATCTGCAACACTATTCAGGGCAAACCAGCTGGCCTCCACTCATGCACCAGGCCTCTATCCTATCTAACAAAAGAGTAATTTGCAGATTGACCATCACTCCAACATACAATATGACTGCCTCCATGTGGTCAAAGATCCTGCCCCCATGTGGACACAAGATGCCCACCACAAGATGGCCAGCAGGGGAGGGCTATTGGAGGTCCCAGGCCCTGCAAGGAAGGGCAGTTGTGGGCAATCAGGCCAGCAGGGGAGGGCAGTTGGGAGGAACCAGGCCTGCAAGGGAGGGCAGTTGGGGGTAACCAACCTGGCAGAGGAGGGAAGTTGGGGGCAAACAGGATGGCAGGGGAGCAGTTATATATCAATTAGGCTTGCAGGGTAGTGGTTAGCAGGTTAGCAGGCTGGCAGGCAGAAGCAGTTAGGGGCAATCAGGGGGGCAGTTAGGTGAGCAGTTTAGAGCTAGCAGTCCTGGATTGTGAGAAGGATGTCTGATTTAGGGAAATAGGACATCCCTTGAGGGGTCTCAGATTGGAAAGGGTGCAGGCTGCGCTAAGGGATATCCCCTAACCCCTCATGCATGGATTTCATGCACTGGGCCTCTAGTTTGTATATATTTTTCAATGAGTAAATTTAAAATAATAAAAATAACAGAGTTACAAAATAATTTGAATCCATCTACGAGAAACATATTGGAACAAATTAAATAATCCAGTGAAACCAGTAGTGTCTCATTTATAGAAGTGTATTTATTTTTCTCAAGTCCATTTTATATTCTATTCTCAGTATCATAATACATGGCTTTCCCATGCAACAATAATTTAATGATATCTTATTCTTTGCTTGAAAAGCAAAAGAAATATTATAAGGAAGTCTTAAACTAAGCTAAACCAATTATCTTCTACAATGATTTTAATGCAGGCAAAATATGAGTCATCATTCTAGCAGTGAGATTTATTAAGACCACAGTTCAAAGAAATAAACTAGACTTCTATGCTACATCACTTCTGAGTTTCAATTAATACATTGAAAGTTTGTATTTTATACTATAAAAATTTTAAATGTCATAGCTTGCAGATTTTTGTATAAGGAACTAATAATATCTTTCAGGCCATTTGGTTGTAGCTGTAATATATACACATTCTAATTCAAAGCATACACAGCAAATGCTACTGATAAAAGTGGTAAGCCCACTAAATAGTTCAAAAAACTGTTCCCATGTCCATAATTCAAAAGAGGTGAAGAAAAAGTTAAAGAAAAACTTATATGAATTCCAGACCTCTTAATAAATCCTGACTGTCAAGTTATTAATACGCTATGCAAAGGTCTGCCAACGTTACACTAGACATTCTTCTGAGGAGATAAGGAGGCATAGCAAATCAGATACTTTCCCCCCCACTCAAGGATAAGAATTGGTTCTGTCCTTAAAATTCTCCACTGCAGTCAAATGATTATTTTCTCCTGTCGTTGCCTGGCTCATATATCAGCGTTAGGTGCATTATTTTATCTGAGGAATAAAAAAGATTAAAGTATATATTTCTTTTTCAACCGCTTTTATCTCTTCTCCTTCAGTGGACTTAGGGTCTTTTTGTTTCTTACTGTAATTTTGAGATTAAGTATCTCTTTTACAGGAGAATCTCAAACAGCTAGAGAAATATCTTTCTAAAAACAAATAAAGCAAAACAATATCTCTTAAAAATACCTTTCTTTCCTATCCATGTGCTGTTTAACTTTGCACTCCAAGTGCTACAGACAACACAGAACACACTAGGTTGGCTACAAAAGAAAAACACATCAGTGTTAATGGTTAATGATTTCTCACTGTAAGACACTAAGAAGTGCTTACAATTTAACATGGGAGGGAGTTTCATTATTGGTTATAACATTATAACCTGTGCTTTTAACCTACCAGGGGTAGATTGTGGGTTTCAAGAACCACCTCCTGGGACTTCAGACATCAGTTGTTAACCTGTACTTCTGACTGACTGGTTATACATGACCCGCTCAGAGTACTTGGTTAATTTGTTAGACTAGCTCACAGAACTCAAGAGATATATCTTACTTACTGAATTACCAGTTTATTATAAAAGGGTATAACTTAGGAACAGCCGGACATTAGAGATGCCGTGGACAAGGGATGGGGAAAGGGCAAGGAGTTTCCATGCTCTCTCCACATGCATACTTTCCTCATGTTCAACAACTCAGAAGCTCTCTGAACCCTGTCCTTTTGGGGTTTTAGGACAGCTATGACAGGCATGGTTGATTAATCATTGGCCATTAGTGGTTTAACTCCATCTCCAGACACTTTTTTCTCCCTAATTGGTGGTCAGGGATAGAACTGAAAGTTCCATACTTCTAGTCATATGGTTGGCTCCACTGGCAAAGAAAGCTTCCATCCTTAAATTCTTTCCAAAAGTCACCTCATTAACAAAACAAAAGATACCTTTAGTTGAAACTGGTTTGGCTCAGTGGATAGACCATAGGCCTGCTGACTGAAAGGTCCCAGGTTTGATTCTGGTCAAGGACATGTACCTTGGTTGCTGGCACATCCCCAGTAGGGGGTGTGCAGGAGGCAGCTGATCTGTTTCTCTCTCATTGATGTTTCTGACTTTCTACCCCTCTCCCATTCTCTCTGTTACAAATCAATTATATATATTTTAAAAAGATACCTTTATCATGCTTAACTATTTCAAGGGTTTTTGGAGTTCTGTATCAGAATGAAGATCAAATATACATATTTCTTATTGTGAATCATAATATTACAGAAGAGTAGAAAACCAATAGTTACCATCTGACATTGTTCTGTAAGGAATTTTGTTAGATCAGACTAGTCTTATTTAAAGAGAAAGAATTTCAATGTTGTGAATTTTTGGATCTTATTTCTAGAATGTCACATCTTTCCTTTTCTCCAGACCCCTCTTTTCACTTCAGTTTAGCTTTTAATTCAGCCATCTAGAGAAAATAATGGATAGACTGTCAAATTTAATTTGTCCAAAACACATCATCCTCCCCACAAACCAGCTGTTCACTCACCCTTCTATTCCTCACAGTGGCCAGATTAGGAATTTAAGTGTCATTATCAACATTTTTCCACTTACTTATCTCAAAGATCTGAACCTTGAGATTAAAATTGGTAGCTTCAATCTGTGTTACTTTACCATGGAATTGTTACAATTACTTTGCAATTGGTTTCCCAATTTCCTGTCCATTCCTTTAAAATTTATTCTAAATGTTTTGCCAGAAAAAAACTAAAGTATTAGTATTTCTCTGCTGAAAAAATTTTGAAGTTTTCCTATTTCCACAAAATAAGGTTTAGACTTAGCCTGCCACTCAAGGCTTTCTTGAGCCAGACTCCCGCCTGCCTAGTCTTCCATTCTTGCCCCCCGACTGCCCTCTCTTGGAGATTGCAACTTAAAAATAGAACACAATGATCACTCCTTCAAACAGCTCCTCATCCCCCCTCTTGCAAATGGCCACCCCTCAAAAACTTTCCAATTGGAATTCTACCTGTTTTTGGAAATCAACCTCAATAACTGCATGTGAAGCTCTCCCAAAGTTCCCCCTTTCTCTAAATTCCCACATTACTTTGCATATATCGCTTAAGACACTGGGCACATTCTAAATTGTGTTATCACCATATCTGTAACATTTCAATGAGGAATAATAAAATTATTATAATAAAAAGAATGCCTCTGCAGCATCGAGCTTAATGAATTAAGTGAACAATTCAATAGATGTATTGCAAATGAACGAGCAGAACCATGGAGAGTGCAAAGATCACGAGAAGCACAAAACCTCTTCAATTAGCAAGAGTTTCATTTCCAAATAATTTCACTCACTCACGGCAGACCCCAAACTCAGTCTTCTGATGATAATTACAAACAAAGACTTCTGGTCTCTGTAATGGAATGGAACAAGTAGGTGGGCTTCTGTTAAAGCAGGGGAACCCAGAAATTAACATTTTCAGAAATGAGAATGGCCTTTGGGTATTGCTATATAATTCAACATAATTAAACTTATCTACCAAAGCAAAAATAATGTTTCCATGTTGAATTATTTCCAAATTTGTAAAGCAAGATACCTTGGTAATAGGCTGTGAAGGACAAAGTTTTAACAAGGCAGATGTTAAGGATTTTACAATTTATACAGCTTATAAAAATGCTTCCAGCCTGTCTAAGGAAAGGTAATTGCATTTAGCATTTAGTTAAGGCTTAGCATTAGAGTTAAAACCGTCTACGGACTCTAACACTTCCAGGTTCTCCAGCTTATAAAAAATTTCAAAGTCACCCTTGAACTTAAACATGTTGTATGAATTTGAAAGGGAAATAATCATGCCATTCTTGTACTGACAAACACACTTTTTACAACCCAGTGCCACATACCTACTATATTCTAAGGTCACTGAAGAGAAAGGATGAAGATTTGGAATTAGATAATTTCATTCCATTTTAGCTGTTGTCCCAGCTAAAAGCATCACTTTGAATTTAAATCAAAGCCAGCTTTAATGAACTAAACCAGTTCAGGATGAAAATGCTTCATTTCGCTTAGAATCTCAAAGTTGTTTATGTATTATGCTGCTTGCAAAGGTGAAATTTGATTGGCTCACACACTGAAAGCTGTGTTGGAAGCTAGTATTACAGCCACTTACATCTCAGATGACATGAAGCATTAGTTTGCTCTGATAACGTAAACAAGCCACAATGAAAAGATCACTAACACAAACAGTATTTTGCTAACAGGATTTGGGCGTGACTCAGCTATCATTACACATTCATTGGATTCAGATCTCACACTTGGATTGATAAAGGGAGCTGGGCTTAAAGTAACAGAGAAAACAGGGAAAGGAAATCCCTGCTTTTCCTAGGTGATTCACTTGGATCATGACTTAGAAGGTCTCTGAATCTGGCCTCTGCCTACTTGACAAACTTCATCCTGACCACTCTCCCTCTTCCTAACTCTGCTCCAGCCCCTTTGGAACACAAAGCCCCTCATCTATTCAGAGCCTTTGTGCCAAGCTCTTCTAATGGACTGCGATCATCCTGTAAAATTGCTCTGTGCAGCAGGGTAGGCACTAGCCCCCTGTGCTACTGAGACTGAGCCCTTCCAGTGTGGCTAGTGTGGACTAACTGTGCCAGGTTAAATACACATTGGATTTTTAAAATGTAGTACATGTGAAAACTGACCTTGTTAATAATTTGTGTTATTGGCTACATGTTGAAGTGATAATATTTTGGACATGTAGATTAAATAAAATATATTATCAAACTTTACCTTTGTGCTTTCATAATGGGGCTACTAGAATATTCAAAATTACATAATGTGGTTTGTATTTGTGGCTCACATTACACTTCCAACGAACCATACATAATCTTCTATATATTACTTTATATGTCACCTCAGAGAGTTAAATTTGTCAGAAGGCATTTGTTTATTTTCTCTACTTTATACATTGTTGTATTCAAACCTCCTATACACATGTTGAGGCATGAAATAAATGTGTGTAGGATAAATGAATGCTCTACACATACAGTGAGTAAGGGCTGCGCTCTGGAATCAAGCTGCCTAGATTTCAATCCTAGTTTGGTTCTTTATTAATTGGGACAATGTACTTATTCTCTCACAGGGTGATTGTTAAGATAGGATGAATTCTTCTATCTCAAGTGCTTAAATCAGTGTCTGTACACAGCAAGTGCTCAGTAAATGTTAGTTATAGAAAAGTATTATTACTCCACTAGAGGCCCGATGCCTGAAATTTGTGCAAAAGGCTCAGCCCTTGCAGCCCCTTGTAGTCCTGGCTTCATCCTGAAGGTGGTCTGGAAGGTCGTTAAATCTAAATAGCATATTAGCTCTTTATTATATAGGGTTCTATGGATATAAATGTAAGACACAACCATACAAACCCTTGGTTACTGAGATGGTAAATTGAAGACTGAGGATTTAACTCTTGAACAGTATGGCTTAAGGAGTCATTTTTCTATTACATGAATATAAATCAATAGTTGATATAAATAAAAACCTGAAGTTAATTTTTAAAAATCATTTTAATAGTGTTAAAAGGTAGACATATTATTCATACCTGGTCATTCTGAATGACATCAGACTTTGGATTCTAAACTAAATATTATGTTAAAAATGTGACATGTGACAATTATATTAGCTAATATTTATTTAGTTTTGTTAGCAGTAGGCACTCTTCTCACATGTTACAGGTATTAAAATATTTGATTCTGACACTGACTCTCAAAGTGGACACTACCCATCCTCATCTCCACTTTCCAGCAAAGGCGACTGAGATACAGAGAGACTGAGTACTTGCCTGTCGCACAGTTAAGAAGGCAGGGACGTGGAAACTCCAGCTCAGCTGGTGTGGCCCCAGAGCCTGGGCTCTCCCTCTCTCTGCTGCACTGCATTTCCCCTCACACTGAATGCCTGTGGAGCAGTAAAAGATGGGTGAGCATTCAGCCTTGTAGTTTCTGTGATTAACTCAAAGATAGAAACTGACTGCTGGTATTTATCAGTAACAGTCCATTTTCTAAGAAAAATTGTTTTCCTGACACAAACTGTAGAATGGACCATCTAAAAGGAAATTTTCCTTCCAAAAGACATCTTTGTAATCCATATAAACTAGGCCATCAAAACCTCAGCTGTCCTGGGGAGGGAGTCCCCTGAACTGGACTTGAAGCAAGAATAAATTACCCTGCATGTCACACTGCATCATGCCCAACCAAGCTCAGCATCTGCTTCTCTCTTTGGAAGCCCAGCACAATAGATCGTATGCTGGTGACACTTACAATATTTAAATAAAACCAGACTAAGTTTATGATTGAAGAAGCCATCATCTTTCATTAGGAGGAGAAGATAAATTTTCAGTACTAGGCTACGAACATGTTTGAATGGCTCAATCCATTTTCTAGCATGTCATGGCCAATGGCCACTACAGAGCAGCATTGTTGAAAACAATCCTCTTAAAGAATCTACTTTGTCTTGATGATAAAGAGGTGTGTTCTTCCCTGACAAGAAACGAAACAAAACAAAACAACACAACACAACCCCACCAAGCCCTCTAAATGTTTTTACATTCCAGTGATTTGGCTGTGACATACTATCGTGTGTGAGGGGGAAAGAAAGCGAAGGAGGAGAAAAAGGACAGACCATTCTCAGCGAGCACTCCCAGGCCGCTGGCAGAGCTGACTGAGATGGGAAAATCCGGGAGTAGCAGCAAGTGAGAGGCAGAGAGGTGAGGTTCTGCTGCACCCCTGTGACTACCTCTGTGTATTTGAGCGTCTCACAGACATTTTCAAGTGATTCTTTCACAAATGAGAGGGTTCACAACATAATTTTCAGTCTGTTTAAGATCTTCACAAATCAGTTCATGTCAGAGAATTTTGACAGAATGTGGGAGGCACAGGGAGTGGTCTCCTTCACAGACCTTGGAGGGGAGGGACATGGTGCTGCCTGATAGATAAAGGAGCAAAATCTACACACTAGGTCTGGCTTTGGCCGCCCGTCAGGAGAGTTAACTGGGAGAGTGGCTGTGACTCTATGATAGAAGAACTTGGGAACCCTCACAACTTGGGAGCACAGGAGTGGGATGTGAAGACGCCTATATGTTGAAATCTAGAGGTGTGTGTTGTTTTTTTTTGAGGTGGGAGAAGGATGTGATCAGAGGATGCAGTCACCCTGGAAACTAGGAAGTGGAAGAGCAAATAAATTTGTATATTTGCTTCCTAGTCAGATCTCGTCTAGGAGGGTGGCGAGAGGCATTCCTCCGGTTGTAATGTGCAGACCAGGCCCTTAGAGCCTAATGTTCTTGTTCTGATTGATGATATGCACTTGCCTTCTGATTCTGCCCTTAGCAGGCATCCTCTGGCCTTCTGTGGAGACACAGGAAGGACTACATTGGAAAGACTGACATCAATGCCCAATTTGCCTATGGCAACATATTCTTTTATTGGAAATAAGTAAATCTGCATTCTGGTGAGCTTTCTATGACAAATGGGGCTCAGGGAGTATACACACCAATTGGCCACCTCAAATATTCCAGTCCATTTAATAATTGTATTTCTCATTCTAATTTAATTAATTGACATTGTAGTTGAAATATACTCATCTCAATGAGCTTTATTAATGTGACTCTGTCCCTGAGGGATGGATCTTTTCTAAGGGTTTTGGCAAGATAAGGTTTAAATCACATATCCCCAAGTATTCCAGACTTCAGGTTCATTCTTCCTTTCAAAATGCAAATAATAGTCTCGGTCTCTTTCCTGCTTAATTAGTAGGGAATCCTGTCTTTCTCCCAGAGTATTTCTTGCTTTCTTAGGAATATTCACAAGTCCTAAAACCTGTCCCCTGGTTTTCACCTCTCATCTCTGTCAGCCTTCCTCCTCCCCGCGAGCAGGTTTCTTTGCCAGTGGCTTTCTGCATGTCCACACCGACGGTTCCACCCTCTGGGACCTCTGTGGAGGCTCTTCTATTCGGCATCACTACGGGCTGGTGCAGGCTTGAGAACAAGCCCAGTGTACTGCCCCAAAGATATGGGGTTATTAAAAAAGAGTAACAACCAAAAAAGAAGAAAAAGTAGAAAGAAAAAAAAGTTCTTAAAATTAGACATTAGTTATACATTTTGAAAACCTAGCCCCCCGGTACCTCAGTATGTGACCTAATTTGGCAATAGGGTTGTTGCAGATATAATGAGTTAAGTCAAAATGAAATCTTACTGAAATAGGATGAGCCCCTAATCCAATCTGACGGGTGTCCCTATAAAAAGGGAAAATTTGCACATGCAGCCATGCCCACAGAGAGACTGCGACGAGAAGAGAAAAGCTATACTGTCAGAAGCCACAGAGCCACAAGAAGCTGCCGAGAGACCTGCAGCAGATCTCCCCCTGGTGCTTTCAGAAGCAGCATGGCCCACTGACACTTTGACCTTGAACTTCTGGCCTCCAGAACCTCGAGACAATACATTTCTCTTGCTTTAACCAGTTAATCTGGAGTACTTTCATGGCATGTTAGCAAGCTAACACAGGTGTTACGGTTCCTTTAAACTGAAGACTAGGTCTCAGCCTGCGGCCACGTTGCAGGGACCAGATAAACCTGAATACCTATAAATAAACCTGTAACCTTCTAGCAGGGCCTGGGTTATCCTTACCTACTACCTAGGCTCCACAGTGAACCTTCCTGCATCCCAAATGACAGATTAAAAGAAAGAAAATATTATTTCTCTATAGCTACTCTAAGGTTTCCTAGTTAGGACTAAAATGAGTTCTGCTGAGATGCAATTCTGATCATAATGAGAAAAGTTGTCACAAACTTGATTACAAAATAATCTTTGGCTTTACCTTTATGTAACCAAAAAGGCCCATGAAGCAGTCACCCAAAACAAAAGTGTTCTTTTGAAGCTTGAATTCTGCTGAATACTTTAGAAAAGAGTTGTAAAGCAATAGCTTGTCTTTTCTCTAGTCATTTGGGCTTCAGGGTGTAAGATACCCAGTTCCCTGGTTTAGAATCTGTGAGGTTAATGAACAACTGTAGATTCAGGGTAAATTCTTAGGTAAAAGTCACTGTTGGAAGCCTCCCAGCTGGCATTTTCCATGTGCAGTGAATGGTGTCCATGCCCTGTCCCTGTCCTCTTAGCACTCACTGTTCTCACACACAATTGCTTTTCACAGCAAGGCCTGCCTGAGGGTTTTCTCTGGCCTTGGTGTGCTTAGCGCACTCGCAGGGGAGGCTGGGCTGCTGGAGCATTAACAGCCCTGTGAGCAGCCCTGAATCAATGCAAAATAGGAGATGGTGTTTAAATGCCTGGAATGGTCAGTGTTATGGCTGAATGGTTTCTGTCAAAAAGACATGCTGAAATCCTAACCCCTGGTACCTGTGAGCATGACCTTTATTGAAAACAGGGTCTTTGCAGATGTAACCAGATTAAGACAAAGTCATACTGCATCTGAGTGCTCTAATCTGACATGATGGGTGTCTTTATTCGAAGAGAAGAATCTGGACACAGACACAGAGGGAAGCCAGCCATGTGACGACAGAGGCAGGGGTTGAAATTATGCTACCATAATCCAAAGAGTGCCTGGGCCTCCCACAAGCTGGAAGAGGCAAGAAAGATGCCTTCTCTTACAGGCTTTGGAGGGAATATGGCCAACACCTTGATTTCAGCCTCATAGCCTCCAAGACTGCGAGAGAATGCATTTCTCTTGTTTTAAGCTATCTAGTTTGTGGTAGTTTATTACAGCAGCCCTAGGAAATGAATACAGTCAATTCGGCTAGGCTATTGTAGCAGTTATTTAATCACACACTAATCTAGGCATTATTGTGAATGTCTTTTGTAGCTGTGGTTAACTTAAAGCAAAGGGAATTTCCTTTGATGATATGGGTGCATCTCATCCAATCAGCTGAAGGTCTGGAAAGCAAACACTGAAGTTTCCCAGAGAAGAAGAAATTCTGTCTCAAAACTACAGCTCACCTCTTGCCTGAGATGCCAGCCTACAAGCCTATCCTGCCCTACAGATTTGCCACTTGCCAGCTGCAGCAGCTGCAGAACCAATGCCTTCAAATACATCCTTTTTTTGGTGTTTTTCCATATATATTTTTGTACATTCAAAAATAAATCTCTTGACATGTATAAGTAGATATAGTGTAATTTTCCTCATGTGGTCCTGTCCCCTTGAGTGCAGGCAGAATCTGACACCTGCTTGTAACTAGTAGAAGTGATGGGACATACATAATTAACATATACATGATTACATTATGGAAGACTGGGACCTGTCTTCCTGAGAGTCTCTCCCTTGTTGACTTTGAGGAAGCAAAATGGCCATGATGGCAGGGAACTGACTGCAACCTCCACCTGACAGCCAACAAGCAACTGAGGCGTGCCCTCAGCCAACTAATCCACAAGGATGAGAGCTGCCCACAGCTATGTTAGCTTGGAAGTAGAGACTGCGTCACATGAGACTGCTGCCCCAGACAACATTTTGATTGCAGCTTTTGAGACTCAGAAGCGTACTGGTTAGACATTTTGAAGAATTACAGTGACAATACTAAATGGGAAAAAAAAAAAGAAACTAGAATTTGGGTCATTAGAATCTTGGATCAAAGACTTTCTTGTTCTACCCCAATGAATCCCCTCTGGTGTTTATAGGAATATAAATGCTGCATAAAACTTCTGCTGCCAAGAAAAGGCTCTAATTATTCTTTGTACAAGAGTGAGCATGCAAGTGTCGGTGTGGGTGTGTGCATGTTTGTCTTTTGTGCTTTGTAAGAATTTGATTTATACATTAATATGTCTGTTCATCAGCACAAATCCCTATTTCCAATTCAGAGCCACTTGGCAGTAATGAGCATCAAAGGTAATCATTTCACATGCGGAAATAGAGGGTTATTCTGCTATTAGCACTCAGGAAAATGTGCCCTGTTGGCCTCCTATTTCCGGACTGACATTGATTCAATTGGAAAACTGCAGAGATGTGGCTGTTTCACCTCCATTTAAAGTAATTAGAATTAGTGAGAGAATGCCTTAGTGTTATACTATGCTAGTTTTCACAATTACCATGAACTTCTGGGAAGGAATAAAGAAGAAACCCATATTGACCTCTGGCAGACTGGATTATGTTAGCAATCAACTACTGATCTCATAGGTTACCATTTCCAGTAAGTTTTTCTTATTTTTCCCCCATAAAATTATGATCTGATTCATTAGCTTGGAGTTCATCTATAGCTATAGTGTTGAAAAAATATATAAGATCTGAGTCAGAAAAGTCCTTAGAAATAATCACAGTAGCAGGTACCCAACCAACTTGCCCTGAACTAGAAAAGCAACCTAAAATACAGGGCAGGCTCCCCTTCCAGGAGAAACTTTAGCATTACTATATATTTTAAACTATAATACTCAATTTTAACAAAATTCCATGGGGGTAAAATGGGTGAATCTACCCTCTGCAGCTCTATGATTGTATAACCATGGGGAATTTAGAGAAACTTGGAAAGTTCTTCATGCCCCCTACTCTATGCTATTTAGCAATAGTTTTTTCTTTTTTAATAAACTTTACTTCAAGCCATTTACTATCTATGTCTGTTTCTTACTGTCAATCTTACTATGATTTTGGTACATGTCAATGGTCATGGAGTTAGGGTTGGGTGTGGGCATATGGGAGAGAATAGATTAACCTGTAAATATTATTTGTCTTCTGTGCAAGTGATGAGCTTATAAGCAATTTTATCTTCTTTTTGCTTGTTTTACTTTTATGAATTTTCTATAATTAATAAGTATTACTTGAATATTTAAAATGTTATTTAATGGCAACTTTCAAACAATATGGATAGAAGGAGCCCAAAGTTGATTTTAGTGTCTGTATATGCTTTATATATATCAACTGAGTTGTGGTTAATAGCTTATACTGATGAGATTATAATTTTTCGTTTTTATATACTTTCAAATTTATAATGAAAATAATGCCAATAACTAAAGTTTTAAGAGTGCCCTCATACTTGGAAATATTAGGATTCATGGTATAGTCTGGTCATCCCCAGGGGAGATCATAGGCCAACAGCATTGATACCTTGTGAGTACAGAAACTCAGGCTCATCTACCTTATCTGCTTTTTAGGAAGATCTCAGGTGATTTGCATGAAGATTAAAGTTTCACAGGTCACAACCCAGAGATGATTTTTCATCCATGTTACCCAAGTTTTTTAGATCCTCTGTTAAAATTCTGATTGGCAATAACTGCTACTATAAGTAGAAGTGTCAAATAATGAATACCTAGTCACCATGGGAAGCCTTGTATAGAAGTTATTCTCTATGTGTTTTGATAAAAATATACATGCTTGAGATAATTATAAGGATAGAATAGATAGAAGGAATGTAGGAAAATATGTGAGGAGAAAGAAACTTTGGCTATAATTAATCCTCAGTTATGGTGAAGATAAGAGTTGCTTAGTGATAGGAAAGTCATAATGGGGTTAAAAATCAGGTATGCTTTTCTTAATCAAATCATTTTTTTTACCACTGATGATCTAATTTTGAAAGGATTTATTAAATATAGTTAAAAAACTATATATTTTTATTGATCTCAGAGAGGAAAGGAGAGGGAAAGAGAGACAGAAACATCCAATGATGAGAATCAGTGATCCGCTGCCTCCTGCTGGTGTGTGATCTGACTGGGAATCAAACCATGACCTCTTGGTTCACAGGTCAATGCTCCACCACTGAGCCACATCAGCCAGTCACCTACATGTAGCTTTCAATTTTAAAAGAATTTTACACATATTTTCTTTACCTGATTTCTGTGAATCACAGTGCTCTTATTTAAAATGGAATAAGCATTTTAAATAAGAGCGCTGTGATTCACAGGAATTAACATCTGGCTAAAGACTGGAGAGCTAGTCAGTAACAGGAATATGGATCAAAGTTTCCATCAGCATTAATAGCCAAAATTTAGCTAGGAAGAACCATTCCTATGCTCCCCGCCCTTCTCACAGCATCTCTGTCTCTGTCTGCAATCCCTTTTACTAAATCACGAGTTCTTCTTACCTACTTAAGTCTGGGACTGTGTTGGGTTCCAGGCAGAGGGCAAAGAAACATGACACAAGTCACCACTGACAAGGAGCTTACAATTTTGACAGACTGTCCTTTCCATATTTTATATTTTTTTAATTCAATATCAGGCACTCATGTCATCACTCTTATGAACATGAAGCACCCCATACTGGGTGAGGGCTCATTCTGGCAATCACTTTTCCTTAACCTTTAGCTCAAAAATCTATTTTGTGACAGGCCCAGGGACTTACCCATATATAAACCAGTATGCTTACATTAAAATAAGCGAGTCCTTTTTCATCAGAACATTTATTTCCTTTTCTTGTGATGTCAACATTTATCCATAGAAAGCAGGAATAGTATTTCCCAGACTAACAACCCCAGACCATTTCAGATGGAAATCCCTCCTGATTATGTGGCTTGTCTCTGTTCTGAAAGGCTGCACCCCAGAGAGCAGAGAAGGGCATTAGTCTGTCAGTGATGCTGTTCGAGTGAGAAACGACTACTCAGAATTGCCACCAAAGTAGCAGGTTTTACTGCTCTGCCTGCTTGGTTGCTGGGCTCATTAAGATCACTGAAAGGTTTTAGTAAAAAACAAGCTAACAAACAAAAAATATTCAGGCACCTTCAATAACGAATGCTTCGATGGAAATAAGAGTTTCTGTTTTCATAAACGCTAACCAGAAAATGTTATCAAAAATTGGCTTAGAACTGAGTACTCTGCACACAAATGAGTTTTTAACCTTAACTGCATGTATTTCCCCATTCTGGCTGACGGCTCCAGATATGAGCCTTCTGGCAGCAAAGCGGTGTGGTTAAGGCATGGAGTCTGGAACTGCATTTTCTGAGTTTGAATTGGAATTCTGTCAAGTATTGGCTATTTGTTCTCAGGCAAGTTACTTAATCTCACTGTGAAGTGGCTCCCTCATCTGTAAAATAGAAATTTCATAGTGTCATCATGAGGACTCAATGAGATAACATATCCATGGTACCTATCCACATAGTTAGTACCATATATGCATTAGCTATTGTTAAACTGCCTTTCTGGAACTGGAGTCCAAGCATCTTGCCTCATTAGGAGTAAAAGATTTCTATACAATGTGATAGTGCAAGTCTTTACTGTTACAGAAAAGGATGACACAGAAAACATAGAACTGAACAAGAAATTCGGAAATATGTGTTGGCAGTTCTAGTTCTCTTAATTAGTGTAGGGATCTTGGGTACATTTCTTGGCCTTTCTGAAACACCGTTCCTCCTTTGGACAAAAAGGTTAGAATAGCTAATCTCAAAATTCCCGTTCAGTTCTAAGTTTCAATGATTTTAAGTTTTTGTTTAGGGTTCTATTTAGAATGAGAGAAAGAGGTTTGGCATGATTCAAAGTAGCTAACAATTTCATGTATAATATAATAGCTCATATTTGAAGCTAAAATAAAAATCATTTTAGACTTAGCTAAGAGCTAATCTTTATAAAGTCTATTTTAATTATTTGGTGCTTATATCACTGGACACAGAATCTACTGGATTAAAGCTAACTCGATTTCTTATAAAACTCACTGCAGGGAATGGGTTTCTTGAACTCTAGTTCCAGGAAAGCATACAAAATAACACTAGGAATCTGATCCTGAAATGGCAGGCAGCCACTGTAACAATTTCATTTCATGGTCCTGGGTCAAGTGGAAGGCAAGCACAATTCAGCAATGGGGGGAAGGGGGCGACAGGGGAACTGAATCTTGGCCAATAGCTCATTACCTGCTGGAGAAAGTGGGCGGGAACTGAGATAACTTGCTTCTCAGGAGTCGGAATCCAGTGAGCCCCAACATGGCATATTCAGCAGATGTGGTGATTTCTGTGGCAACAGGTTGTATATGTGATCTCACTCCTGATTATATCAGGTCAGAAAGTCTTAGAAACTTGTCATCCATGACTCTCAATAATAACGAAGGGTGAAAAATCATACCTAAGCTAAAGATAAAGTATAAGAGGTCATGTGTGTGGTGTCGATGCCCTTCCTGTTTACCTAGAACTCCTGTAGCCTTGATATTTCCATGGCCGGCAGCCTGTTAACACTTGGAGGAAGACTATCATGGTTGATAATTCTCACATGGTCATCATCCCCCCAATCCCACATAATCTCATATGAAACAAACAATGGCAAGGGAAATAACCAATCCAGGTTGAGATGTGACACTAAGCGAGCAGCACCATAAAATTACAAATTAAACCTTAAAACAGGCAAAAACAGTGAATGCTAAATGTCCAACATCTAATTATTTTAATAGAGAAAATTTTCGCTAATGATAAGAAAAAATTACAATAGTTGTGAATGGTCTATAGATCACACTGCACTACAAAACTCTCTGTAGATGGCACAATTCTGTATGGTAGCCACTAGCCACATGTGGCTTTTCAACATTTGAGAGTGGCAAGGGTGATCAAGAATCTGAATTTTAATATTTGATTTGATTTCAATGAATTTAAATAATGTGGCTAGTGGTTATTGGTTTGGACACTGCAGCTATAATTCCTACAAGTCAGAAAACTTGATGTGTTACCAGTTAGTAAATAGCTCACTCAAGCTCTCTGCCATTATTTCCATGGGCTTTTCTCAAAACCACTTGAGAAATTTACATTCCCAAAATTTCCAAGTTGGTATTGAGCAGTCTTGTGGAAATCTAGGTCTAAGGAAAATTATAAGGTAGATAATATCTGTTTTTTTTTCTCCTGTGGCCTTTCTTATCATTGATCTTCTCGGTTGATGCTTCTTACCTTTTCCTAACCATCAAGCATCATCCCAAGTCATACACACCCCGTATATTTTACTCTAGCACTTAGAAACGAAATTATTAGTTTTCAGTGTTTCCTAGGGGAATTTTCATTGCAATATGGGACTTGCTGAAAAACAATGTCTTTGAATACCAGAATCAGTGCTTTTCAGAATAAAGTTGGAGAAACCCTGGCATTAGAGTTAACTGGGGGCTGGCAAAGTATATGTTGACAATTTGGATTCCTGGGCCCCAGCCAGAGACTCTGACTCCCAAACCTGTAGATAAGGGAATAAGGTGAGTTATTAGGGACCAGCAGAGATTCTGAAACCAGGCTGCCTTCATTTGAATTCTAGTTTCAGCCTTTTCTAAGTGTTAAATCTTGAGCAAATGATAAAACCTCTTTATGGTTACACTTGTTTTGGATAATCATAATCCTTCACTTAGGGTTATTTCAAGGAAAGTATCCTATCTAATAAAAGAATAATATGCAAATTGACTGTCATGTCAACACACAAGATGGCTGCCCCCATGTGGTCAAAGATGACTGCCCCATGTGGACACAAGATGGTCACCACAAGATGGCCAGCAGGGGAGGGCAGTTGGGAGGGACCAGGCCTGCAAAGGAGGGCAGTTGTGGGCAATCAGGCCAACAGGGGAGGGCAATTGGGAGGAACCAGGCCTGCAAGGGAGGGCAGTTGGGGGTGATAAAGCCTGAAAAAGAGGGCATTTAAGGGTGACTAGGCCAGCAGAGGAGGGAAGTTGGGGGTGACCAGGCCTTCAGGGAAGGGCAGTTGGTTGGGGGGACTATGCCTCCAGAGAAGGACAGTTGGGGGGGACCAGGTCTGCAGGGGAGGGCAGTTAGGGGCAATCAGGCTTGCAGGGGAGTGGTTAGGGGGTGATCAGGCTGGCAGGCATAAGTGGTTAGGGGCAATCAGGAAGGCAAGCAGGCGAGCAGTTGGGAGCCAGCAGTCCTGGATTGGATTGTGAGAAGAATGTCCGACTGCTCGTTTAGGCTTGTTCCAGGATAGGGCCTAAATGGGCAGTCAGACATCCCTTGAGGGGTCCCAGATTGGAGATGGTGAAGGCTGGGCTGAGGGACACACTGCCCCCATGAACAAATTTCGTGCACTGGGCCTCTAGTCAGTTGATATATGTGATGTACTTAAAAGAGCTCGTGGTGCATGTTAAACATTATATTAACTATCTATCATTCCTATTACTTGTGGTGAGCAACAGGAATGAGTCTTACACATACTTAAGTTTGAGAACTCCAGTCCAAAGAAAAGCCTGACAACCACAGAGTAGGAAGCTCAGAGTGTGCAGTGGCAACTCCTATTTTGTGTATCTACTAGGATATCTTCAGCTGTAAAGTAAGATGGTCATATTTGCTCAGAGATAAATGGATATAGAAATTAAATGTGAAAGTCTTTTACTTTTTATGCAAAGCTGTACTATAGTTTACATGTGGAAATACTAGGTTGGGGTTTTTGAATGGGATGAGATGCTTAGAGACTATCAAATAGAGTATCACCTTGGGCCCATGGTTGGCAAACTGTGGCTCGTGAGCCACATGTGGCTTTTTGGCCCTTTGAGTGTGGCCCTTCCACAAAATACCACATGCGGGCGCACATGCACAGTGTGATTGAAACTTTGTGGCCCATGCACAGAAGTCGGTTTTCAGCCCTCAAAAGAAATTTCAGTGGTTGTATTGTTGCAATTTGGTTCTGTTGACTAATGAGTTTGCCGACCACTGACCTTGGGGAACTGTCAGGAGGAAGAATCAAACACATGCATACAAGAGGGAGAAGTGGCATCCTCAGTGTATAAGTTTGTGAGTGCAGTTTACAAGTAGTTAAGCTTATAACATAAAGACTTGCAGTGGAACCATTCCTCTGTGAGCCGGGCTATGGAGCCTTCCATTTCACAAATCACATACGCCTGCCAATTGGGACAGGCGCTTTTCCCTTGTCAGCAAGTTGGAGTGAAAGCTTTGCTGATCATCACCCTGCCAGCTAGAAAATGGATCTCACTATCAATTTATTCTGGAAGTAAGGAGCTCCTTGCCTCTGGGAGAGATTATAAAATGGAGTCATTTTACTCCTGACACCTTCAGAGTCAGTTAGTCCTTGTGGGATAACTCAAGATCCATGCTCGGTGCCTTTGGCAGGGAAATATTTTCTACAAGCTACTGGCTAACACCTCACAGAGTTTTATTTAAGGTCCATCTGGGACCAGAAACCAAAAACCAATAAATTGACACTTTCTAGAGAACACAGAATAACTCGAGACTGAAACTGGCAGACTTTTTCTTTTTTCTTTCACTATTACACATCACAATAGTTTTGAATGGATGATTGAATTCTGAAAATAACATTACAGTAAGTTTTGAAATTTTCTACCTTCTCAGTTTCTGAAATATGAAACTAGCTCACTGCTCATACTGTACTCTATTTCCATCCAAGAAACTGCATGCTGCCCTGCCATGACATGAAATACACTTTTAAGAGTCCTATATGTCTACCACATATATACTTTTTAATGAAGCATATGATTTAGAACTTACTTTAGAAGAGCATATGTCAATCTAATGGACCAGTACATATATTTGTCTGTTTCCAGAGGCCAGTTTAGTTCAGATGTCCCTCGAGCACAGACTATCCTGCTGCTCTGGAAAGGGGTTTGGGAAAACCAAACCGGGGTGCCCCTGGTACAAAGGATCCCTGGGTATTCTGGTCAGCTCTGAAGCTGAGCCAAGTTGAGCCTCTGACACTTGGGAGAGATTGTTACCTAAGCCTCATTATAGAGTATTCCAGTGTCTGGAAAAAATATCAGAAGTTTTTTTCATCTCCTGAGGGCCTCTGAAGAGAAAATCCACCAGATTCTGACTAGAGTGAATAGGATCAGTTAGGCATTCAAGAGGGTCCAATTGACAATTCCTGGAGCTGGAATATGACTGCACAGGCTCTAAGCCACTGAACACACTGCTTTATCTATTCTTCAGGCCAGAATGATGTTGTCTCAAATGTTTTATTTTCTCAAATTGAAGTTAACTTCCACTGTATGAGCACTGAAATAGATGAACACAATTGTGCACATTTACTGAGAGAGAATCGTTTATTTAACCCTCTTTTTCTGCCCCCATATTTTCAAAGTAACTTGCTTTCTACTGTTCCAGGACTAGAAATAATAGCACAAAAGCAAACAGAAATAAAATACATTGATTCTTAGCTTTTGAGTTTCTAGAGGCCCAGGACAGATAACATTAGGGCCATTCCAGAAAGATTCAGGGATAAATCACTATGCACCATTTTATGGCATTACTGGCTGGCTTAGCACCAAAGCCCCCAGGTAAGCTTTGACTTCATTTCAAGTGGCTCTTCACCTGGTGGGAATTCATAGACACTCTTGAGAATTTAATGAAAACAACAGACTCAACCACCAGGAAAAATACCTCAGATGTACAAACACAACATTTTGATACTCTTTTAGGAGATTTTTGGACACCATGAGGCACATCTACCCAGAGCAAATGTAATTTAAAACAAAGCACTACATGTAGATTAAAAGGAATAGACTTTGGAATCTGACAGCTTAAATTTGTACCTTGGCTCTGTTCTGGCCATGTGAAATACTTTATCTAGACTTCAGTTCCCTCATCTGTAAAATTAGGATGAGAAAGTGCCTATTTCCTAGAGTGTCTGAGAGCACCAGGTGATATGATGCATATAAAAATACTTAGCACAGCCAAAACAGGTTTGGCTCAATGGATAGAGCGTTGGCCTGTGGACTGAAGGGGCTCAGGTTCGATTCCGGTCCAGGGCATGTACCTTGGTTGCAGGCACATCTCCAGTAGGGAGTGTGCAGGAGGCAGCTGTTTCTCTCGCATCGATGTTTCTAACTTTCTATCTCTCTCCCTTCCTCTCTGTAAAACAATCAATAAAATATATTTTTAGAAAATGCTTAGCACAGGCCTACATTTAGAGAGAATTTTATTAGAGTTGGTACTATTTTGTTATCCATCATTTGAAAACAAATATGGATATAGATGAGATTCAACAGAGCTGAGAATTAGTCCAAATGTTGGCATTCTCCTCTAATATTATCCCAGAAGCTGTCCCAGAGGTAAATTCAGTGGATTTAAACAGTAAAAAGTAGACAAAGATTGACAGAAATGCTTGAAAATTGAGTATAAGTGACTAGGAATAAGGTAATATGGTGGTGGAATAAGATGCGGAGGGCTTTTACACTGAATCTTTTTCCATTATCATGGCCACATAATTGCTCAAGGTACAAAAAAACAGTCCTGCCTATACAGAGCCACTGGGCCAGCAGATAACATGCAGGCTGTACAAGAGCCTGGCAGCAGTTAGGAGACATAACAAGAGGGCCTGGTGAGTATGGCAAACTCCAAAGCATTGCCAAACCTGTCCCCAGCTTGAACCAAGGGGTAAAGATTGCCTGGTTAGGAGAGAGCAAAGAGAGGCATCCAAGTCTACATAATGGCATGATAGGCTCTTTGCCGAAGACCCTCTTCCTCCCACAGGAGCAGCATAAGCAAGAACCTGGATCTTCATATTTACCAAACCCGCCAGAGAAAAACAAGTTCAAAGGTAAAAATAACTAGACATCTGGGGAGAATAACTTCTACAAAATACAGGCAACAAAACCAAAGGCAAACATTAGGCAGAACCAGCTCTTCTTTATTTACTTATTTATTATTCAAAATAAAACTAATTGAAAATTCTCAAATAATTAAGAATAGTGGAAATGTAAAGCAGAAACAAGCATCTGTGTGTGTGTGTGTGTGTGTGTGTGTGTAATATGCAAATTAGGCCAGGATGCTGTAACAGTCACAACCAGCTCAGGAGGAGGGGCTGGACATGGCTCCAATCCTGAGAGAACAACGTGCAGGGGGGTAGCCCGGCCCCCAGCAGCCTGTGGTTGCAGCGCTGGGCTGCAGGGAGCCAGAGCAGAGACAGACACAAACCCACAGGGGGCCCTGGCCCCCAGTAGCCCTAGAGCAGAGGCAGGAGGTTGTGCCCAAGCCACTACTGCTGTCGGGCCGCAGCAGGCCCAGAGCAGAGTCAGGGGGTTATGTCCAAGCCATGGCCACCATCCAGCCCCAGAAGCCCCAGATCAATATGCAAAGGGAGGCAGGACTGTGATAGGGGGCAGGCTGGGTTGAGGGACCCCTTCCCCAGTGTAAGAATTTTGTGCACTGAGCCTCTAGTATACAAATAAAAACTTACAAATAATAAGGCATACTTGGCATGAAACTGTGAGTTTAAATAAATTGTTAACGTATTGGATAAATAACTAAAGGCTATGGTCAAAGAATGAAATGGAATATTGAAAGTAGGCTAGAATAGTCTTCCAAAAAAGCACTCTGGAAAAGAAAAAAAGGGGGGAAAACAAGAGATATGGAAATCAGCAATTGAAATATCAAAATGCATATTTTAAAAGTCCCATTAGGACCTAGCTTGTTTGGCTCAGTGGATAGAGCATCAGCCTGTGGACTAAAGGGTCTGGGCTTGATTCCACTCAAGGGCACATGCTTGGGTTGCAAGCTGGATCCCCAGTGGGAGTGTGAAGAAGGCAGTTGATCAAGGATTCTTTCTCATCATTTAAAAATATATTTTTATTTATTTCAGAGAGGAAGAGACAGAAATATCAATGATGAAAATCATTGATCAGCTGCCTGTGCACACCCCTTACTAGGGATTGAGCCTATAATCTGGGGATGTGCCCTTGACGAAAATCAAACTTGGAGCCCTTCAGTCTGCAGGACGATGCTCTATCCACTGAGCAAGACCAGCTAGGGCTCTCTCTCATTATTGGTGCTTCTATCTCTCTCCCTCTTCCTTCCTCTCTGAAATCAATTAATATATATTTATATTTAAAAGTCCCATTAGGGGGAGAACTAAGATGGCGGCAAAGGTAAAACACTTATCTTGCCGTCATAATCAGCAATTTTAATACTACAACTTAACGAAAGAACAAACACCTTCCAAAATCACCAGAAAGCTCGCCGAGTGAAAATTCCACAAATAAAAGTGAAGATAAGACACTGTGACTCGGAGGAGCAGTGGCGAACAGCGTTGAAAGATTCGCACGGAGAGAGGTTTGGAGTGCGCGCAGTGGAGTGGGCAGGTGGCTGAAAACCGGCCCGTTTTCTCGAAGGGGGAGACAAAGGTGTCCCACTGGACTGATTCTCCAGCTCTGGGCAAAGTCCAGGGAACCCACTATCACACGGGGTGAAAACTGGACAGTGGGAGGGCACGCCAAAGCTCAGGTGCTGCAGGGTCTCCCGGCTTGTGGAGAAGGCAGCTTGCACGAACAGCTCGGCTGCGTGACGGCGCAGAGAGCGCACCGCGACTTGCCTCTCATTCGGAAAACCGTCAGACTGCTTTGTTTTATGACCCTGGGTGAGACATTGCACATGCAGACTCATTTTGGGAAAGTCTGAATTCCCCAGCAACCGGCAGCCGGTGGAGCTCCGCAGCGGCTCTCTCTCAGAGGTGCTGGTGGCCATTGCCCCCTGCACAGAGTCCCCGGGGCCGCATAGGGCAGAGCTAACACTGTCTGCTTGGCCCAGAGACTCTGCCCACCCAACCTGAGCACAGCTGAGCTTCACAGACAATTGGCCTGGAGGTCAACCCTCCAAGTGCTAACAAGGATTAACTGAGCTTAACTTCAGCAAGACTGTGCAGCCCATATCCACCTCAGGTAACTGGAGAGGCTGAGCCACTATCCCTAGTAGGAAGTCTACCACACAAAGCTAATTGACCAACTCAGGGAAGCAGCCACCATGCAGCAACATGGAAATAAATCAGATGTGAAAGAAATGGAGGAAAAAAAATGACTAGACATGGAATTCAGAACCACGGTTATAGGGTTTTTTAAGAGGCTCCAACAAAAGATCGAGGCCTATAAGGAAATAAACAAGACCAACGTGGAAATGAATGAGTCCTATAAGAAAATGAACAATACCCTCAAGGATATAAACGGGAGCTGCAAAGAAATGATCAAGACCAATGTGGAAATGATCAAGACCAACGTGGAAATGAATGAGTCCTACAAGGAAATGAAAGAAACCCTCAAGGATATAAAGCAGACACTCAAGGATATGAAAAAGGACCAACCAGAAATTAAGCATACACTGACTGAAACAAAAAATATTAAAGAAAGACCTGAAAGTGCCCTGGAGCACCCTAAGAACCAAGTTAAAGATTTGAAATACAAAGAGGTAAAATCCACTCAGCTGAAAAAGCAAGAAACCAAAAGAATCCAAAAAATTGAAGACAGTGTAAGGGGCCTCTGGGACAACCTCAAGCATACCAACATCTGAATTATAGGGGTGCCAGAAAAAGCGAGAGGCCAAGACCATGAAAACCTATTTGAAGAAATAGTGACTGAAAACTTCCCACACCTAGTGAAAGAAATTGACTTAGGAGTCCAAGAAGTGCACCGAACCCCAATATATAGGAACCCTAAGAGGACCACACCAAGGCACATCATAATTAAAATGCCAAGAGCAAAAGACAAAGAGAGAATATTAAAAGCAGCAAGAGAGAAACAGTTGGTTACCTATAAGGGAGCACCCATATGACTGTCAGCGGATTTCTCAACAGAAACAATGCAGGCCAGATGGGAGTGGCAAAAAATATTCAAAGTGATGAACAGCAAGAATCTACAACCAAGATTACTCTATCCAGCAAAGCTATCATTCAGAATTGAAGGTCAGATGAAGTGCTTCGCAGATAAGAAAAAGCTAAAGGAGTTCATCAACACCAAACCAACATTATATGAAATGCTGAAAGATATTCTTTAAGAAGAGGAAGAAGAAAAAGGTAAAGATGAAAATTATGAACAAAAAATACACATCTATCAACAAATGAACATAAAAATCAAGTGAATTGATAGGCTGTTGAACAGGATAGACTGGTGAATATAACAGAGACATGGACATAGAGAGGGAATGGACTAACAATTCTTGGGGAGAAAAGGGTTGTGGGAAGGGCAGCAAGAGACTGGACAAAAATCTAGCAACAATGGGAGAGGACATTGGGGAGGGAGAGGTGAGGGTGGAGGGTGGGATAGGTACAGGGTGGAGGGGAGCTATAGGGGGATAAAAAGGGGAAACAATGTAATTAATAAACTGAACAATAAAGATTAAAAAAAATAAAATAAATAAAAAAAATAAAAATAAAAGTCCCATTAGGAGATACAGAAAAGAATATTTCAAGAAATGACATCTAAGAATTTCCCCAGATGAAAGAAGAGGAAAAACTTCAGGTTGAAAGGGCTTTAGAGTGCAAAAGCATAGAAATCTAAAACTAGAAACCTTATGATAAAATGCATGGATATTGAAAACAGACAAAAATTTGCCTGTTTCTAGAGAGAAAAGTGGGCCATTCACCCACAAAGGAAAACAAGTCATGTTGGCCAGATTTCAAAAAGCACATGTGAATGTAAAATAGAATGATATAACATTTTCCAAAGATTTAAGGAAACTGCTTTAAGATTTTAAATCAAAATCTAGAAATATGTTGCCATCTTTGGTCATTAAGAGACATATATAAAAGCAGATTTTTTGAGGAACTTGAAAAACTCATTCTAAAATTTATATGAAAGAATGAAAGTCCATAAATACCTAACTAAGCTTTGTAAAAGAAACTACAGAGAGCATGAAGGTGTGGGAAGGGAAGGACTTTCTCTGCTAGATCTTAAGACATAAACGAGACTGTAGTGATACAAATCACCAGGTATAGACTCAGGTGCAGACAAGCAAGTCAATGGACAGGAATAGGGTTTAAGGTCAAACATAGCACTACAAAGCAATGTGGGAAAGGATTACTTATTAATGCCATTTGGGAAATAGGCTCACTATACGAAGAAAAAATGAAGCTAAACTTGTATGTTATCATAGCACAGTTAGTATATTAAAACCATAGTGTTAAAATAAAAATATTTTAATGTAAAAAAAAAGCTAGTGACCCAGGCATAGAAAAAAATTTTTTTAATGAAACTCAAAATAAAAACTCTTAGGCAAAAAGAAGATGGATTTTATTGCATAAAAATTAAAGATTTCTATCTAATGAAAACATTATAGACAAAATCAACAAATGTCATTCTAAGAAAGACATTTATAAATCAATGAGAAAATAGCAGGCAAAACAGATGAATAAGCAGTTTATAAAATGAGGAAAAAGAGACATAACAGCTAACAAGAACATACATTAGATAAAGACAAAATTAAACAATAATGAGATATCACTTCACATCAGCCAGAATGGCAAAAATAAGAAATATATTTAATAACAAATGTTGGTAAAGATGAGAAGGGAGAAACACTCTCTTAACAATATAAATCAGCACAGATGAGAAGGGAGAAACACTCTGTTAGCAATATAAATCAGCACAGATGTTTCTGAAAGCAAATTGGTATTTTGTTTATTAGAATTAATTATCCATTTTCCTCATAACCATGGATTCCCAACTATAAATTTAAAAATACCTTCCCATAAAACAGTACTACAGGGACAAGTGCATATTAAAGACCCGTATTGCAAATAGGATGGAATCCATGAATATGGGGGGAATGGGAGAGGGTATTGGGAAAAAGGAGAAAAATGTAAGACAAGTTTGAAGTCTTGAATTGACCGATGATGACAATGTGTATAGAACTAAGTTGTATAGTTAAATCAACTCTGCACTTCACCTCAACCTAAAAATACAAACTCATAATATCCTCAAGGCTTAAAGTAAATTACCAAATATTAAAAAAGCCAGAGCAAAACTACATTTAGATAAATTTAAATGTCTGTCAGAAAATGTTAAGAAATAATTGTTTAAACCTTTCATAATATAACACAGTGTTCTATTTTAGGGATATTTTCCTTGAATACATCTTGCTTATTCTGCCTTATTTTCAAAGGATCATATATCTGACATGGCATTAAAATTGCAAGTCATACCTAAAAAGATAAAACAGCAGAAATTGTGAGAAGTGATGATATAAATAATAATATCATTGATGTCTTGAATTATTGTAGCCTCTTATTTCCTAGGTGCTTAAAGAACTGTGACTGTGGCTCAGAAAATATTTAACACGAATATTATACTGTCATCATTTATCATAGATTATTACATCAATGTGATGCAATGAGACTTGGCAGTGCCTGATCTCTGTCAACATTAGGATTTGTGATTATCCTCTATAATAAAGAGCTAATATGCTAATTAGACCGATGGCAGAAAGACCTTCTGGGACGACTCTCCAGTTGACCTTCTGGGCGACTTACTGGAAACGACCAGTGGGTGGGGTCGTGGGGCCATGGGACTGAGAGAACCAGGCTCCTTGAAACAAATTTTGTGTATCGGGCCTCTAGTATTCTTATAATGAAGAGTAAGGCTGGGCTATTAGAAGTGGGCTAAAGCAGTTATTCTGATAATGGAGATGAGTTAATGAAACAAGAGAGATTTTTTTTAAACGACTAAAAAAATCAGGATGGAAATAGTTTCGGAAATCAGAGAAAGTACAATTGGAATGTCTCTAGTCATGTTTCAGTGGTAGATATTTTTGTTGCCTTCATATGCTCCTTATACACTCATCACCTACCTTAGATGTTCCTATATCTGCCACTACCAGAGGTCCTATTTCTATGATACAAAATTCCCATACTTTCCTAGAACCAAGCCTAATCATCTGGTAAACTAATTTTTACTCTCTATTTGATTTTGACTAGTATGGGCTAACATGAAATATTGATATTTTACTGATTACCTCCAGAGATTCTTTTCATCCCATTAATCTTCCATTCTATACTTAGAAGCACTTTTTATATATAATTTGCATATTTTCTATTCCATATTCTTTCCTCTATAGACAGAAATAGAGTTGACAAAAACAGCTATGCAGTGACACCTTTTAAAAAAAATTATTAACATGCTTGCTTTTTTCCTTAAAGGATACTGACCATATGTCTTAATTTCTGAATATGGAACCTTACAGCAGTATTCTGAATACATTCTCATCTCCCTACTTTTTAAGATTAGTTCTATATTGTGATTCCAGTGCCTTGAGTATGCAACCATTGTTATAATTCCTTATAGACAACCCAAAACTAAACACTGTTAAATTACTAACTAAATCATGTTGACCGCCTTATAAGCAACTGTTAAAATTTTATGGGTACAATGACTCACAAAGATTATGTCTCCTGAAGAAACTTGAAATAAATAGGTTGGGCATTGTAACTAGGAGTATTATCATTATCGAAAACATATATGAAAGGGACAACATTCCAATGTAACAATTACCCAGAACTCTCTGTGGCTACTAGTATCTGCTGAAAATTAAGAGAGGAAATTCCAGCAGTTTGATGAGAGTGCAACCAATTACACATGCCGAGGCCCAGGAGGAAAAAGGCTCAGAGTTTATACAATAGTTTATACTTTTTAAAGAGTGTTATTTTTCCATTAGAGGAAAATATACTAGTACAAAGTCTCTGAAACAGTGAACAAAAACAGGGAATCCTTTATACTCAGTAGAATACTGAAAAATCTTTCCCCGAGGGAAATAGTAAAATAATCTTATAATGTTTTATTCACACATGTAACTTTTCTTTCTCAGGCAATTCATCTCATTCTGGTAAGCACACGCTATCACTAGTGTATTCTCTGCTGCCTCATGAGTTTTGCTTTACAACAAAGTAGACATAGCTCTCCTAAAGCACAGATGCTTAGGTAGAGTTTTATTACTTTTCTTCATATAAAGCTTTAGTGTATTTGCTAAATTTCTTCTCCTTCCCTCTGTCATTTTCCTAATTAACACTTTTCAGCATCCCCGGGCCGGGTTGCATTTGCTTTGTAGCTAAGAGATCAGATACTTAACTTGAACTAAATAAACCAGCAAGGAAATAGAGCACCAAAGAAAGTGTTCCTGCCCTCTTGCAATGCTTTGGCAGAAGTATTTGCTTTGCCACAGAAGCATCCCTCTGGAGTCTGTAACTGAGATATGAGAGGAGAGAGGGAGGAAAGGGGAGAGGGAGCAAGAGTCACTGATATAATTTGGGCTTTACTCTTCTCAGATATTTAATCCAACAATTTACTAACCATAATATTGTTGATGTGACTAGTCAAAAATCACCATCCCTTGTCCTTTATTTTGTCTTTGTATTATTAGAGCCACCACTTTATTTGGAAGCCTCTGCACTCAGTCACTCAAGTGTCATCCTCCAGGAAAAATAAATTGAAGGTGTGACTCACTTCAAGAGCTGATGCATAAAATGTCCACATTTATAAAGACACCTTTTATTGAGGTATAATTCACATGCATAATATTCATTCTTTTAAAATGTACAGTTCAGTTCTGTTCACAAAGTTATGTAACGATCACCTCTATCTAATTCCAGAACATTTTCGCCACTCCAGAAGGCAACTCTATACCCAACAGGTAACACCGCCCCCGCCCCCCATTCCACCAGGCCCTGGAAATCACCAACCTACTTTCTGTCTCTATTACTTTACCTATTCTGGATATTTCATATAAATGAAATTCATACAATACTTGTCCTTCTGTGTTTGTCTTCTTTCACTTAATATACTGTTTTAAAAATTTATGTTTATCTTTTTTTTAAATTTAAGCTGGGTGAGGAAGAACGTTGGGACTTGGAGGTGAGAAATACTGGAGTGGAGGAATGGAGGTACAGGAGTGGTCACAGAGTAGTTAGAATGCAAGTAGAAAGTAACAGAATTGAGCCTGAGCAGGTTTGGCTCAATGGATAGAGCATTGGCCTGCAGACTGAAGGGTCTTAGGTTCAATTCTGGTCACCTGGTCCAGGAGAGGCAACCAAATGGATGCATTGCTCTCACATCCATGTTTCTCTGTTTCTTCCCCTCCCTTCCATTCTTTAAAAAAAATCAATGGAAAAATATCCTTGGGTGAGGATTAACAACAACAAAAAGTAACAAAATTGAAAAGATTGGAGATCAAAGAGGGGGAGCTGGAAACATTTTTTTTTCAAGGTAGTACCAATAGGGAGGAAAATAAGCTTTGAGGAGGGGGGCAACCAAGGAACTGAGAGGTCAGATGTGGAATGGGTCCCTGGTGTGGATAAACCAGCAGAATGAAGAAGACCACAGTGAGCCATGGATTAAAGTTACTGGTAACCATGGGATCCATGTGGAGAGATCAGTTGCCAGGAGTAGAAAGATGATGGCAAAAAGGAAGAAGAAAGTCTGATAAAAAGCAATTTAAAGAAGCAGGCGTTGCTGAAGGAGAAATGGTTTAGAAGGAAAAATGAGGGAAAAGGAGAATATCTACTCTATGTAACTAAAAATAATTCTGCCTCCCATAAGTAGGAGTTTAAGTTTACTAAAATCCATGCTCATATCAATGAAATAACATATGGACTTGTAGAAACCAATGGTGTGTTTTTACAGCGAGTATATTAAGTTAGCTTTGATAGCACTATAGGGAAAATTATGGTCTAAATGTGACATGGCTATCAACTATAACGAAATCTGAAATATTTCATTCATAAGAATGACTATTCCTGTAAAAGATAAAGGATAAAGTTGAGAGAGAATTAATTTGATTGATTAGCTGTGCTTCCACGTAGGAACACATCTAATGTGAAATTGGCAAAATGATGGGAAATAAAATGAGTGCATTCAATTTTATGCAACTAATATTTATTCTAAGCTTTTTTAAAGTTTATATTTACACTGGAAATAAATATAATGAATAGTTACATCAGTTGGGTAGTATTTAAATAGTAAATCACCTAATTAACTAGTCACTTGAAAGGAAAACGGGAAATTTGAATCTGTTGTTTAATTGCCACATTTCAAGAACACATTTTAGCTGGCTGCCTCTAAAAAGAAATAATAATATGAGATCATGAAAGCATTTCATAGTGATGAGCAGGCTCTTGTTTCTATTTATTGCCTATACAGAGGAAACTGACAATAGTTTTGGAAAAATGAGTAGAGCACTCAGATAGCTAGCACAGAGGTATGAAACACTGGTGTGAGACAGATCAATTCTAGCTATCCTGGGGCGAGGACAGACTTTCTGAAAGCTGTGATGGAAGGAATATGTGTCTCAGAATTACATGGTTTTAAGTAGTCACCTTGGGATCAAATTCCAGTTCTAGCCACATACCTTCACAGGAGGGGAACACATGGGTAACATGACATCTGTTGCATTAACCATTATTGTGCTCATATTCTAACAACCTCTCAGATCTTTCTTATACATGATGGGAGAGGCTCCAGTGTCTGAAATTCTCTGTAGTTTCCCTCTGTGTTAAACACTGTCTCTTCTACATCCAAAATAAGAAAGTATCAATGAAAAAATAAAATATCAAGTCCCTAATACTTCAAGATACATGAATATTAGAAAAGTTGTTTTCCTCCCTCTAAGCATCTGTATGTGACAATGGGGATGGGAAAGAATAAATGGGAATAAATTGTGATAAAGAAGGGGGATTTAAAAAATAGAGTCTATCTTGTTTTGTATCTTTCCCTATTTTCTTTTTCATAGAAGGCTGGTTATGCTCCATTGGCAGCACCTGGGGAATTATTTTCTCTCTCATGATGTGTACCTGATGCAGAAAAGGATGAAATGATATGGGAAATTCTTCCAATACGGTGGTAAGTGGGGGGGAAAAATAAGCAAGAAGAAAAGAGTACAAAAACAAAGAACTGAAGCCCTATCCCGATCCCCTCCTCCCACCAGTTCTCACTTCATCTCCACTGTTCCCATTGCTCCCTGCCCTCCAGCCACACGGCCTCCAGTTGTGTTCCAGCCTAGGGGCCAAGCCTGGCTTCCCACTTGCCTGGAACTCTCTTCTTCCTGATATCTACATGCCAACCTGCTTCCTGATATCTACATGCCAACCTGCTTCACCTCCTTTAAGTGTTTGTCTCAGTGTGAGGTCTAAAGAAGTCCTCCACTATTTATTCAATTTATTATTTCAATGCCCCTCCCCCTGCCCTGCCACTTCTGACACCCCTAACCCATACCTTCTCTATCTTGTAACCAAAGCCCTCATCACATTCTAATAGCAATATAATGTACTTGCTTCTTTTTACTGTCTTCAATGCCCCAGAATTAAGTTTTCATGAAAGCAGAGAATTTTTGGTCCCATATACCCCAAGTTCCTAAAATAATGTTGGCACTTAGTATTTAGTGAATGAATAAATAGAAAAATAAATGATGTTTTCACCATGTTTACTACTATTATAAAATTTTATTCACATATTTGTAAGGTTCTACGCCGCCGTGAGAGAAACTGCAGGCAGGAGTCCGAATAAGTGAACGAATTAATCAGGCTTTATTGGGGGTCTCCGGGCGGGTTCACAGGCTCGGGGGGAATGGAGCCAGAGAAGCCACGCCATGAGACTGGGGCCAGGAGAAGGGAAAAGAGAGGGACCCAGCCGGACCTCCTCCCGGACAGCCTGGGAGAACAGTCCGGGAGAGAAGGGGTCCCACGTGGCGCACTGAGGCACATTTTAAAGGCAGGGGTTGGGCCCAGGGCGGAACGGGAAGGGGTGGGACACAGGGCACTCTGGGTATGTGATTGATTGGTGGCTCAATGTCTCTGTCAATTACATCATAGCTCCGCCCACCAATTGGGGGGGGGTACCTATCAATATTGTCAATGGTTCAAAGGGTAATGGGAAATTAAAACATTTGATTGCTGAGGTGACAGAATTGTGAAGAAACGCTATCCCTTTATTTGGTGTTTAATTATAATTCCTAAAATACTTGTATAATAAGAAATGAAGATAAGTTAAAGTTTTTTTCCCCCTTGAATGCATAGTAGGAACATTATAAACACATATGATGGTCAAATCACAGGGGATGACCAAGTCAGCACTAGTCAATATTGAATATATTTCTTTGCCTTTGAGCAGATTTCAGCCTGTACCAACCAAGACATATGGCATAGAGAGCCTCAGGTACAAGAACACACACATTCTCTTAGAAATGCATCTTAACTCTAAAGTCATACAGTGATTTATTACTCCCAATATATGGTTAGAAATAAATGCTATACATAATTTTGCTTTATTTCAAAAAATGCTTCTCTATTTAAATGTACAGTATTTTCTGAAATATCTTTTTTTTTAATTAAAGCTGGACGATGAAGGAGGTAGGAGAGGGCGAAGGAGGGTTAAATAGTAACAGAAGGAGATTTGATTTTGGGTAGTGAACACAAAATTCAATATACAGATGGTGCATTATAGAATTGTACGTTTGAAACCTATATAATTTTATAAAGCAATGACATCCCAACAAATTCAATAAAAATTAAAAAAAGAAAACAAAAAAGTTGAATGATGACTATCTCATAAGGCAACTCATTAAAATTATGCTAAATATTTCAGCATTAGGATTTGAAGGATAAACATTTATTATCTCTTTCTAATTCATGGTAATGAATGTTAATTGTGTGAGATAAGTGATTTATCAATGCATTGTGTGAAAAAGAAACTCCAAGTCCATGTGTTACTTCTGATACTCTTATTCCTACTTCTCCTTCCATCTGATGGCATACTAACTGTCAAAAACATTGTACAGAAGTTTTCTCTGTCCTAACGTTAAAGTGATGGGTAGGGTAAGAATTTTACGCACCAAGTAATAGAATAAGAGTATAAGCACAAATAACCAACACTTAGAATAAAAAAGGAACTATTTTATCATTATAGAATCTATAGATACTAAAGAAGAATAATTTACTCTTTTTATGTCCAGCAGTTTTATGTCCTTAAATTTAACATCTTGGAAGAAATGAACAAATTCCTTGAAAGGCACAAACTACCAAAACACACTGAAGAACAGATAACTAGAACAGCCTGATATCTATTAAAGAAATTAAGATTGTAGTTAAGATTTCTCCTATATAGATGACTCCAGAAATAGATGCCCTCATTTGCAAATTCTATCACACATTGAATGAAGAAATTTTGACAATTTTACAGAAACTTTACGAGAAGTTAAAAATACACACTTATCTTGTTTTATGAGACCACTATTACCCTAATATCAAAACCAGATACAGTACAAGAACACTAGAGAATAACCTTCATGAGTATATGAATATAGAGATATATCTATCATGCTATCTCAGGGCCAAGTGAGAGTTATCCCAGAAATGCAAGGATTCAAGACTAGTTCAACATATAGAATGAATCATAACAATCAAAACAAAACCCCACAAAGCTATATTGATGAAAAACTTTTCAGTGGTTGCATGCAGTTAGGCTGGGATTTGGGGAAGAAGTTGATTGCAAAGAGTCCTGAAAGAATTTTTGGTAGTAATGAAACTACTACATATCTTTTTTTTCTTTATTGATTATGGTATTACATATGTGTCCTTATCCCCTCTTTACCCTCCAACCCCCCACACATGCCCTCACCCCTGGTGTCTGTGTCCAGTGGTTAGGCTTATATGCATGCCTACAAGTCCTTTGGTTGATCTCTCCCCCTTAACCCCTCCCTCCAGTTCCTCCCCTCTGAGGTTTGATGGTCTGATCAATGCTTCTTTGTCTCTGGATCTGTTGTTTGTTTTTTTTTCATCAGTTTATGTTGTTCATTATATTCCACAAATGAGTGAGATCATGTGGTATTTATCTTTCTCTGATTGGTTTATTTTGCTTAGCATAATGCTCTCCAGTTCCGCTCATGCTGCTGTAAATGGTAGGATTTCCTTCCTTTTTATAGCAGTGTAGTATTCCACTGTGTAGATGTACCATCATTTTTGAATCCACCAATCCGCTGATGGGCACTTAGGCTGTTTCCCAATCTTAACTATGGTGAATTGTGCTGCTATGAACATAGGGATGCATATATTCTTTCTGATTAGTGTTTCTAGTTTATTGGGATATATTCCTAGAAGTGAGATTACTGGGTCAAATGGGGTTCTAGTTTTAGTTTTTGGAAGAAACTCCATACCGTTCTCAATGGTGGTGCATTCCCACTAGCAGTGCACAAGGGTTCCTTTTTCTCTGCATCCTTGCCAGCACTTATCGTTTGTTGATGATAGCTATTCTGACAGGTGTGAGATGATAGCTCATTGTCATTTTTATTTGTATCTCAGATTTTTAGTGACTTTGAGCATGTTTTCATATGTCTCTTGGCTTTTCTTACCTTTTGAAAAGTATCTATTTAGGTCCATTGCCCATTTTTGGTTGTGGCAGTTAGATAATATACGTTTGTCAAAACTCAGATTTATACAGTCAAAAAGGTGAATGTTGCTACATGTAAAATATACCTAAGTGAATCTGACCTCACAAAAATTTGTCACCCTATGTTCAAGTGAAGAACAAATTTATTTTCCCAAATATTTACTAAATTTTTGCTATGTAATTGACATTATTTGAGAACTTCTATCAAGATATACCTCTTTTTTTCAGTTTCTTTCTATTAAATGTTAGTTATGTGTGGAACCCTGAATACTTTTTAACTGATGAAAGAAAAATGGAATTACAGTAAGTATTTCCAATCCAGCCTTTAAAAAACTGTTAACTTCTGAATGTTTAAGAAAATCATTATTTGTACCTAAATCTGTTGATGATTTTGTTGGATGATGATTTATTAAAAGGAAATTCACAGTCAAGTCATTCTTGTCATTTGTCTGGAAAGCAAATTGAAATAAATTGATATAAGGGGTTTTAGGTAGGAATGATAACTCTGCTGGATTGGAAATATCTACCTTAATTCCATTTTTTTAATCAGTTAAAAAGTATTCAGGGTTTTAGCCAAAGCAATTTTTAAAATGTAGATAATATTTACATTTCTCTTAGTTCCACTGTTTGAGCAATCACAGGTGAAAAACCGATTCAAGTAACCACTTCCCTGAGCTGAAGCCTTATTTCTTCATTGATAATCTCTAATCACAAGGGTCCTTACATAAAAAGGAGGCAGAAAAAGGGAGTCAGAGGGAGATGTGTCTATAGAAGATGGTCAAAGAAATGTAAGGCTGCAGGCTTTGAAGATGGAGAGAGGGACCCAGGAACTAAAGAATGCTGACAGCTTCTAGGAAATGGAAAAGGAAAGGCAAGGGATCCTCCCTTGGAGCCTGCTGAAAGAAATGCAGCCCTGGGGACATGTTGATATTAGCCTTGGGAGAGGCATGTCAGACTTCTGACCTATAGAATTATAAGATTATAAAATTGTGCACTAACCAGTTTGTCGAAGTGGATAGAGCATTGGCCTTTGGACTGAAAGGTCCCAGGTTCAATTCCAGTCAAGGACATGTACCTGGGTTGCAGGCACATCTCCAATGAGAGCTGTGCAGGCAGCTGATTGATGTTTCTCTCTCATCAATGTTTTTAACTCTCTATCCCTCTCCCTTCCTCTCTGTAAAAAATTCAATAAAATATATATTTTTTAAAAGATAATAAATTTTGTATTATTTGAGCCACTAAGTTGGTGGTGATTTGTTAAAGCACAAATTATGGATTATTCTCATTTTATGTTTGCTTCCTCTAACTTTAAAAACATAGCATTCTTCAATGAATGTGGTTTAGAGGTTTTCAATACTTTAGTTTTCTTTGTTCTCTCATTTACTCTGATTTCTCAGAGTAGATATCACCTCTTAAATTCAGTGGTATTTCTGTTTTCCTATTTTAAATTCAAATTATAACTCTGTTTCTCTCTAGATATATGAGTGTGGGCAAGTTAACAGTTCTATACTCAGATTCCTTATTTATAAAAAAATATTCCTAATAATGGCACCTACCTTATAAGAACTGCTATGATTAACTGAAATAACACAAGAAAGAGCTTGGAAGAATATAATGTAAATGGTAATTGCTCAATAAATGGTAGCTGCCATTATAATCACTGTTACTATCAACACCATCATCATTGTCATCATCATCACCATCTTCACAATCACTGCAGAGAAAGGCCTATTACTCTCTAAGCAGGAACAGAGGCTGTTTTTGTAAGAGTTTTTGGATACTTACTCTAATTGGGCAGAACTAAATAAAAGAAGAAAATAAATTAGAATTACTACTATGTTACTTTGCTACTTCAGAATCTCACTTCTCTGGGACCAGTCTGGATGGCACTGGAAGCTGAGGCACCTGCAGCAGAAAGTATTATTTCTGTTTGAGAGCATCTTTTCCTTCCTTGATATAGCAGCCAGAAACATGCCAGGCTAGTCTACTCCAATCTTCATTTATTTCCTGTGCCTGACTTTCCTTACTTCCTCTTGATGAAAGGCAACCATAGCCATATGCCAGCTCTTTGACATGGTCACCCACATCAAGAGTGTCTGTATGGGGGTGGGGGAATAAGCACAGCCAAGGGTTCCCTAGCTAATGTGGACACAGTCACATGGGTACTTGCCTCTAGCCTTTGCCCCTAAGAGTCAGAGATAATTTGGTGGCAATGGGTTGTCACCATTGGAGTGGGAGTGGGAGGATGTTGGGGGGTCTCTTGTAGTTGCTTACCCTGATAGCTATAACTTCACAGAAGGGGATTCACAAATTGTCCTTCCCTTCTTAGATATATTCCTGTTTGCACTTCTCCTGCAGAAATTTCTCAAAGTTGTTGGACATGAATCTCATTCTTCTAATTTCCATTTGATGGCTCTCCCCATTTTTATATTCTATTTTCCAGCTCACTAGTCAACTGGCAAGCAGGGAGTTAGACTGAATGCTCATATTAATGTTACAGAAAAATCAACTATTACTCTTAAAGTAAGTTTTCTTTGTCAAGCTGATCTTATACTCAGTAACAGGTTTATTGTTTAAAAAATCATAATAAGTCAAAAATTCTTCTAAGGCTTTCACATCATGACAAAGCTGTAAATGGGACTCTTTTTTTTCCATCTTTTAAAGTTCTCAAATCTTATTTCTACTGCTTTAGAATCTATTTAAGGTCCTGTAATTTCTAAAAATACTTTGCTCTGTTAACTTAAAATGATCTGGCATTACTCTATTACAATAGCAAAGAAACTAAGCCAGCTTTTTACATCTATTGAAATTCTTGTATTTTCAACTATAGCCTAATTCCTCTAGAATGCTATTCAGCACTTTAAATAGGTAGTTATATATAGTAAAAATGAAGTCCCTTGATAATACAAAGCAATCTAAAAGCCATAAAAATACTTTCAATAACTCTTTCCAATTGAGGTTAAACAGATGTTAAATATGTTTTCTGTTTAAAACACTGTCCATGTGGAGTGGTCAACATTTCCTCACCAGGTAAGAATGAAATAGTCAGGCCTTAACATTTACCCTTTTTAATCACTGGAGATAATTGTTTTGTGATGTGGAATTTTATTTTAGACCATACATTGGTTTATAAGATTAAATCACTTTTCCACATTTCTTAATTCTCCTTTTATGAATTTCCCCTTAAAGCTGCAAGGATCTGAATTGAGCTTTATTGCCAATTTATTGTTAAAATCAACTATGTTTAGAATATCTAGAACAACATTACAAAACCATTTACAATTGCAAATATAAAGACAATAAAAACTTAAGGGAGGACTGATTTGGGTCCTATTGTGGTTATAACAATACAGTCATGTGTCGCTTAATAACTGAGATACATTCTGGAAAATGAGGCATTAGGTGATTTTTGTCATGTGAACATAGCATGCATTTACACAGACTAGGTGGTCTTGCTTATGAGGCTATATAGAATAGCCAATTGCTCCTGGCTAAAAATCCATACAGCGTGTTATTTTACTGAATACTGAAAGCAATTTTAACATAATGTTAAGTATTTATATATCAAATATATCTAAGTTAGAAAAGGTACAGTAAAAAGTGATATATAAGATAAAAAATAGCACACCTCTATGGGGTGCTTAACATAAATGGAGCTTGAAGGACTGGAAGTTGCTCTGAGTGAGTCAGGCAGTGAGTGGTGAGTGAATGTGCAGCCCTAGGACATTACTGTGCTCAATTGTGGATTTTATAAACTCTGTCCCACAAGCCCTCCCTCCTACCCTGCTTTGGACATGGCCACAGACAGAACACTGAAGCTGTCAGTGCTGCTCCAGGAACAGGGATGTGGGCTGGAGGGACTGGAAATACTGAGGCGCATCGGCTGAGTAAGGCATAGATCACCATAATCATAACAGCCAAGAGGGAGTGAAGGGTGGCCCGAGGATGAGTAGGAATAAGAAACTGAGAAGGAGAGATAAAGGAACACAGGGAATTGTCACGGTAATGTGGTTTTGGCTAATGCATGTTGAAGCAGTGTATAAAAAAGGGACTTTGTGGTCTTCATAAAAAAAATATGGTGTTTAACATGGAGAAGGTGTAGAACTAAGGACTCAATGTTTTTAATTTGGAATTTGTTTTTATTGATTCTATCTGGTGCAAAGGGCTCCCCATGGCATTGGATTGATGGGAGAAATAAAAAATCTAATCTTTACATCATTACAACCTGAAAATATTTCCAAAGTGTGGGGACAGGCTGACTCCACCCTACCACAGAAAGCTTTTAGTAAAAGCATCAGTAAAGTGGCAGTGACAATTAATACTTGTTATGGTAACTCCTGTGGACATGTATCCTTTTATAAGATGTTAGATCCTCAACAAAATATTTACAGCAATGTAGTACTGTGAAGACCATCTTTTACTCTCTCAGTCCCTTCCTTTCTCCCTCCCTCTTTTCTTTCTCTGCCTCCTGTTCTCCTGTGTATGGATGTAATCTAAAAGAGCAAACAATATTTAGCAAGGAATGAAATATAGTGAATAAACACACACCAAATTGGATTATTTTATTTTGAATCCCTCGCTAATACTCTGGGAGAGCTGAGATGGTACGTCTTGCCAAAGTGATTATCAATTATATTTACTGGGCATAAAAATCATCTTGGGCATTGTTACAATACCAATATCCAGGCCAGGCCCCTCTGAGATTTTAATGCAGATAATCCTTGGTCCAAATAGTCTAGGCAAGATGTGAGTTTAACCCACTGCCTTTTTCGCCCAGTCTTACTATTCAGGGATCTGGTTGAGAGAATAAGTTTTAGGGTGGTAGCTAAAGCAGCTTCCTTTTGCTTCTGTGACTAAGTGCAGGGTAACAACCAACCACATAGCTTTAGTAAGACGGTCTTTTTCACTCCATACTCTCACATACAGCCAGCAAGTTCTCTGTTTCCCTTTACTCAGTGATCCTATAGTCTTTTGTTTTGGATCTATCTTAGTACTGCTGCTACAGTGTGGAAATGGAGTAACTTTCTTGTGGTCTTGCTCCACCCTCCATCTTCACCTTCTCCAAAATTCCTAATGAATCAGATTTCAAGAAAGCAGGTCTATTAATGCCTCCTGTTTTGGGCATTCTTTCTAAGGCTCTTCACTAATTCTAAAATAAATTTCAAATGCTCCAGCCATTTAGGATGTAACTCCTGCCTACTGGCCCACCCCTATACTGGTCTCTGGCTTCTCTGAACTCTGTCCACATCTCTGGATTCAGCTCATTCTTCTACATCTATAGTCTTTGGCTTCCTGCCCTTTTGTTTTCTTGGAGCACCAATGCTCACCAGACAAAGCTCCTAATAGCTGTTCATTCATTGCAGTTGTAAATTGGCCTCTAGATTAAGACTACTTAGATGTCAAGGAAATTTCTGCATGAATATAAACTATGAGCTTACATGATTCTCAAAACTTCATGTGATTCTGTAATCAGAACAGTAGATGCATATTGTTGCCTTTAGAAAAATTTTAGTGACTATACAAATTATTAATTGTGAACTCTGAGTCCTGGAATTATAAATTATTAGCATTCTTATAATTTCTGAATGAATAATAGCACAAAACTCGTCATTCCTAGACCATATCTTTTAAGAATTTGCAAGTTCATATGTATTCACTAATTTGTCATTTAACTGCTTAGCTAAAGTCTCAGCTAGGTTGAAGACTGACTTATTCTCACTTCACAGACATAAAGAGTAACTTGAAAATAATATTTCATGGAGCCAACGGCAGTGTTGTCTTAGGAATGTTTGCTCATCACCCTTTCAGTAGAAACTACTGGCAGAGTTTCTAGACACTCAATCAATTATTAAATTGCCTCTATTTAATAAGTGGTATAGGTCTCTGTATGAGAACATCCAGGGCTAAAGAGGCCTCTTCAAACAGCAGACACAGTCTTTAATCCTTCAACACACACACACACACACACACACACACACACACACACACACACACACACACCATTTAGCAGAGACCCCATACCACCACACTTAAAATGACAGAACACATTTAAAGTGTACTAGCCATTAAGGAAAGACAACCCTGGCTAAACTGACCAGAAAACGAAATCTGTGGGAAAGATCATGCATAACACACAGAACTCACAGTCTGAGCACCAAGCTCTGTGAAGAGAAAACAGCCAGATCAGACTGCAGGGTTGATGTGCTTAGTGCTCTAACTGTAATTCCTACAGTTAATGCTTTACTGCCCTGTCTGCTCCCCTCACAGCAAGAGAACTAAACTCTCAGTGTTTGAACTCCTTCAGAAATTTCAATCCCCTGCAGTTGTGGCCAGCTGGTGAGCTGAGTTCATGTGACTACCTCAGTGGCAGGGAGCAGGGGTGCTCCTGAAACAGGAAATGTGCTCCAGTGCTAGGCACTACGAAAAGAAAGAATGTGTACCACACAGTACCACACTGAACCAACAGATACAGAAGTGCAAACCCACAAAGTGTGGTCCTGGGGAAATGCAGGCTTGTGATAGAATGAGGGCCTGTCCTCTGAGGACGATCATCTGTCTTGTGTAGGAAAGACGGAGATGCTTGTGAAAGTGCCCTGAAGAGGAGTGAAGAAAAAAAGGGGGAGAGGGGGCGGAGGAGAGGAGGAAGGGAAAAAATTGAGTCAGAGGAGAAAGAGAGATAGGGAGAAGTGACCAAGGATAGAACATTAAGAGAACTAAGACTCAGGAACAGAATATATTGGGGGAAGGCATGTGAAAAAAAGTGGCCAAATAGAAAAAAGCTACCAGAAAAACACACATACACACACACAAAAAAAGCCATAGATCCTTGTTTTCTATAGTATTACATTAATTAAGGAAAATTCTAAGAGTAGAGAAATAGTCCTTTCTAGGACAGTGGTTGGCGAACTCATTAGTCAACAGAGCCAAATTTCAACAGTACAATGACTGAAATTTCTTTTGAGAGCCAAAATTTTTAAACTTTAACTTCTTTTATGCCACTTCAAAATAGACTTGCCCAGGCCATGGCATTTTGTGGAAGAGCCACACTCAAGGGACCAAAGAGCTGCATGTGGCTTGTGAGCCGCACTTTGCTGACCACTGTCCTAGGACATATTAGGTAGACACTCCACATGTATGCTAGTTTGGGATAATTTATAAATATTAGTTATGGACATTTGCCCATTAAATAATAACAAGTTTTGTTAGTGCTATAGTAGCACAGGCACAAAGTGAAGACCTCTTGAGACAGAAAAAAGGAAAATATTGCCCTATTGGCTTCTTTTCCTATCTGTAAGATTTTCAGAATGTATGCTTTTTATAAATTACCTACTATTTCACGGTAATGACTGTCAGTAGCTTCATGAAATATTCAGTGTATTAAGTACTGAAAATTGTTTTTTTTTTTTTTAGCTACAAGCCAATAGCTTCCCTCATCTTTTTCTTTCTCACCTGGCCACCTAGAATTTTTCTTTTTGAACAATACTTGATTTTATTGCTTATGTTTGTTCACTTTTAAGTATCAAATAACTAATCCCACAACTTAAACTAATATGTTGTTTTTCTTAGTCTAAACTAGGGGTAGTGAAAATAGAGTGGGGAGGGGCAAATCCAAGTGAAATTCAGTGAAACAAGCCTATTTATATTTATTGATAAAACATAAACCATAATTATTTATTCAATTCTCATTATCTCTTTAGAGTTTTGAGATGCCTACCATCCAAGGCTAATCATTAAATTTATAATGGGTAAACTATTTGTGTATTCATCTAAAATACAATTAGTGGGATGGAAGGCCACTATATTAACACAGGCATTTGGATGTTGAGGCTGACAGGGTTCTATGAGAGAAAATGGAAGCAGGGCTATATTATGAGATTTATTGCAAAGAATCAGCTTACATGATTGTGGGAGATAGTTAGGTGCATCCAAAATCTGAAGGCCAGTGAGCTGGAAACCTTGGGGAAGAACCAAGCATATGAAAAATGTCTTTTCCAGGGAAACATCAGTTTTACTATTAAGGCCTTTTAACTGCTGGGTGGACCCACCCAGTCTATTGAGAGCAATCTCCTCTACTTCAAGTCAGTGGAGTGTAGATGTTAACGCCTGTACAGAAAGATCTTCACAGACCTAGATGGATGTTTGATTGAATAACTAGTCAAGTTGACAATGAATGTCACCATCACAGATGTTCAATGAATAAAAAGGCTTTAACAGAGCTGGAAAAACAAGTCAGCAAGGTATACACTAATGCCTCTTCAGGGTAGCAAGGGAACCCTAGGGCCTGGAGAGACTCCTGGACATCCAATGTAATTTTGATAAAGGCAGATCTACCTTGGGATTCATTGTAAAAAAGAGAGAGTTGTGTTTGAAAATCTCATATCTCTGGCAAGGGATTAATAACAACAATGCAGAAGCAGCTACTGTTGACTTCCAGGCCCCATGCTGAGCACAATCTCATTTCATCTCACACTTCCATGCTTTACAATACTTAATCTTTGTCATACGTAGTACTTTACACATGGAATTACTTCTCCTATATTACACTGAGACTATTGAGGGTCCATGAGTTTAAATAGTGTATTCTGTGTTTAGTATATAGTAAGGAATGGATTCAAATACATTGTTTTTTTGTTTGTTTGTTTGTTTTGTTTGTTTTGCCACTCAGTGACCATATTTATTCTACAACTTGGTTGAATTCCAACAATCACTTTTCACTCACAGGGCCGCTGACAGAAAGATGAAGATATCATATAAAGTGACCATGGAAGGGGGAGGGAATTCCTTTTTGTAATTGGCTAGAAAAGAGAGAGGGTAAGTCACTGTGCCAGCTTTCGGGCCACAAAAAATACACAGAGAACTAAGAAGCATGTGGTGTGCCCCTGATGGAAAACGTGCAATGAGGATAAATCATGTAACTTTGTATGTATGTATATTTGGTGAAAAACTGTTTAAGTGAACCATAAGGCACCCATTCATCGCTTTACTAGAGGAAATTTAAATAGCCAGTACATATATGACAAGGAATAATAATAACAATAATAATAACAGAGGTAGTTTCTTAAACATAGTATCATAATAGATATATTTTTCATACTCTTTCATCCAATGTACCTTAAGTATTGTTATTAACAAGAAGAAAAATTAATGTCTTCCGAAATCAGAGCAGATACAAGGTTATACCTATGATATTGCTCTCTCTGAGTTTGGTCAGGAAGACCGAGTGCCTGAAATTATTCTAGGAATAAAGGACTCAGCAGAGAAATTTAGGTTTGCACAAACATGGCAGAAGCTGAAGGCTTGCAGGCTCTAGACTGACTGAAGAAGGAATCAGCAGCAATTTCAGTTCTAAGCAGTGGAATGGCTGGGGATGTTGAGTTTGTGATGCAACCTAAAATGTTGTGTCCATCTGCCAGGCCTGCAAAGCTGGAGCCAGCTCAGGAGTCTCTGATGCTCCCAGGAATAATGGCTTCCTCTTCCAAATCTTCCACAAGTGCTTCTCTTTGGCAAACTGGCCTGAAACAAATAGGAAGAGGGATTCTGGGCAACAAGTCTCCAGCCTCCGGAGGGAAAGGAGGTGGTACTGAATTGATGGATCACAGGGTTATGATAGACCCTCTTAAGAGTGAGAGAAGGTATGAGGTTAAATATCTAAGACACCAAGAATTTTGTGTATGGCGGGGGAGGGGGGTTGTCACCTATACAAATGTGTCTTTACAATTTAAAAAAATGAAAAATCAGTAAGCCCTGGCTAGTGTTGCTCAGTTGGTTGGAGCATTGCTCTGTACACTACACTACACTGAGTGGCCAGATTATTATGATCTCTGAATGCCTTCTATTTCTGAATGCACCAGAGTGCACCAAGAAATGTGGGAGGCCAATAGACCTTGGGCATTAGCAGGGCTGATGCTAAGCACCAATTGTTCATGTTGAGATAGTGGTGGCTCAAGGCAATTCCCTGACATGATAATCCATTTACTGTTTACCCAACTTTACCTTTTATATGCCTGTATGCATTCCTAAAGGACAAATCTGTATTCAAGTAAATAAAAGATGGACCAGGCCAGAAATCAGGGTGTCTCGTCAAGAAAGTGGCTCCGCTTGGCCCCCAATGCCTTCTAAATTCATATTTCTTGTATAATATTTTCATTTGTGTGTCGGCCCCTCCTTCAGATACTGAAGCCCACCACAAAGGTTGCAGAATCCATCAACTGAGGTTTCACCTTTCTTAATATGCTAACATTTTTATTATATTTCACTGCTTATGTGAGACATTGAAAATTAAGACTGCTTGGAAAAGAGTTAAGCTTTCTTTGACCAATTGTAAATTTCTGTTAAAGAGAACTTTCTTTTACTTATTTGTTTTTGATATGTGAAAAACTCTTATCTCTGTGGGTTTTATTGGTATTGAGAGATCTATTTTCAGTAGGGACAGCAGCTGTATTTGACACAATACCTGTCAAAAAGTACTTTAAGTGGAAACAAAAATCTAAAAATAAAAAAAAGAACCCAATTATGTGCCAAAAGCTGTGTTAGGGGCATTCTCCGATTACTTACCTATCAAGATTTTTCCACCTTATAAACATTACGTTAAAGATAATGGTCATAGTTTTGAATATTTAAAACCAGCTATTGCAAGAGAGACATAGTATTAGGGAAAATGGATTAAAAATGATGCACAAATTAACCAAAAAGCTCTTTGTGAATAAAAAAATTTCAACAGCTATTCTTATGCCCTTCTATGGGAAAATTAGTTTTGTGGGAGAAAAATAGATAGTAGCAAAATCTTAGTTCATTAATTCTGATGTTTAACTTCGAAAGATTCTTAAAAATCAAGCTAATTGGCAATAAAGATGGTTAAATTTCTATAATTTAAGATACAGAAGAAGATAAATATTATCATGCTTAGGGGCTTATAAATTTTTTATAGTACAGCAGTTTTCCATGTACAAACTGATTCATAAGACTTTTCTATTACTTCCACTACTGGGGCTAGATATAATCAAGAAGAATAACTGTGGTACCCAGAAATAAACAAGAGTTAATGGAACCTTTGCTGAGCCACAAAGAGAGTATTTTCAGTGTTTGGCTAAGGGTTCAATTTCACACTTGAGAACTTTCTAGGCATCCTCTTTTCCGCTGGTCTGTACCACTAACACTTCAAGGAGGGATGGAAAAAACCGAGCCAAGCTGACAGAAGCAATGTCTTTCAGGCAAGAAATACAGTTGCCAACGAAGGCTAATGAGGACTTTATATAAGTGGAAACTCAGCGGGGTGTCTGGGGACATCACATTCCATGGCTCTTTTCTGTTTATTGCAAGATATAAAAACAGTCATGTGCCACTGGGGGGATGTTTCATGAATTAAATGTTATAATTCCATAATCGAATACTATGGCTTTAGAAAAATAAATGAACTTTACAGGAAGATTTTTTTCTTTCATACTAGAGGCTCCCATTGGTCCTTTCTCTCCTGCACAAAAAGCTTTAGGAATTCTTTTTCCTTTCTTTGCCAAGTTTCATTTAAAATTTAATGATGGAAAACTATTAAAGAGTAACAATATAACTGGTTTTCATCTCTCTAACTCCTCTCACCCCTTGCAAAACAGATATTTCTTTCCCTATCCTTTCATAACTTCTCCATATGAGTTCTTTATTTTGGTTTATCTTTCAATTATCCTAAATACAAGATACAGACATTTTAAAGAAGCATGCCCAAGATAATATATTTCATGAATTATCTTATATTTAAATATCTTTTCAGGGGCTTGACTCATAAACTTTATCTCATGAATGACAGCTTGTCTGGGTAGAGCAATTATTGAATCACACTTTTTTTTCCTTCCAAATAATGTACACACTGTTCTTCTCTACTGGCCTCTAATATTCCAAGATTAGCATAACCTTTTATCTTCATAAATATTTATTTTTTTACAGAAGCTTATAAGCTTATTTCTTTATTAAAATATTCAAATAAAAAGTTATCAGATTATATCTTAACTAGAGGCCCAGTGCACGAATTCATGCACCAGTGGAGTCCCTTGGCCTGGCCTGTGGATTGTAAAAGGGTGCAGGCCAGGGTGAGGGAGCCCACCAGTACACAATTGGGGCTGGGGTGGGACAGCTGGAGGGCTCCAGGGCATGTCTAGACCATCTCACTCAGTCTTGATCAGCCAGACTCCAGCAAAAAGCTAACCTACCAGTTAGAGCATCTGCTCCCTGGTGATCAGTGTGCATCATAGCAACTGATAAAATGGTCAAATGGTCAAACACTTAGCATATTAGAAAAAAATATATATATAGACACACACACACACACACACACACACACACACACACACATATATTAGAGGCCCGGTGCACAAAATTTGTGCACGGGAGGTGGGGGATGTCCCTCAGCCCAGCCTGCACCCTCTCCAATCTGGGACCCCTCGAGAGATGTCCGACTGCCCGTTTAGGCCCGATCCTGGGATCGGGCCTAAACGGGCAGTCGGACATCCTTCTCACATTCCGGACTGCTGGCTCCAAAATGCTCACCTGCCTGCCTCCCTGATTGCCTATAACTGCCTCTGCCTGCCAGTCTGATCACCCATAACCACTACCCTGCCAGCCTAATTGATGTCTAACTGCTCCCCTGCCAGCCTGTTCGCCCCCAACTTCCCTCCTCTGCCAGCCTGGTCACCCCTAACTGCCTTCGCCCTGCAGGCTTGATAGTCCCCAATTGCCCTCCATTGCAGGCCTCAAACCTCCCAACAGCCCTTCCCTGTGGGCCATCTTGTGTCCACATGGGGGCAGGATCTTTGATCACATGGGGGCAGTCCTCTTATAAGTTGGAGTGATGGTCAATCTGTGTATTACTCTTTTATTAGATAGGATAGAAGCCTGGTGCATGGGTGGGGGCCAGCTGGTTTGCCCTGAAGGGTGTCCTGGATCAGGGTAGGGGTTCCCTTGGGGCATGGGGCCGCATGGGCAAGGGACCTGTGGTGGTTTGCAGGCCTGCCACACCACCCAGTGACCCAAGTGGAGGCCCTGGAATCTGGGATTAATATATGTTCTACAATTGAAACTTTGTAGCCTGGAGTGGAGCCAAACCTTCTGCTCACTCTGTGCCAACAGCCATTTCTGTTTAAATTCTATATTTGAAATTTTGTAGCCTATATGGAAGCCTAGGCTCTAGAGCTACAGAAGTTTGGCTTCCTCCATTGCCTGGGCAACCCTAGTCTCTGCTTTCTCCAACTCCATGGCTGCCGCCAATTCTGTTGGAATATATTTTCTATAATTGAAACTTTGTAGCATTGAGTGGAGTCCTAGGCTGGCAATGGCAGGAGGAAAGCTTGGCTTCCTCTGTTGTTGGGAAAACCCAAGCCTTCTTCCTGCTCTCAGTGGTGGCAGTAGTCTCATGTAAGGAAAAATATCCTGTAAGTAAATTACATTTAGAAAATTCTTACTTCAGAAAATTAATTTTCATTTGTAATGCTAATAGCAAGACACCCATGAAAAACACTAAGGTGTCAAAATAAGCCAAGGGAAAATCATTTGGGCAAAAATAAAAAAGAATCCCAAGTCTAATTTACAGAAAAGATTCCTTTATTAACTTTTGGTCGAGAATATGTTTGTATATTTTCAGAAAACAACTCCAAGATCATATGGATTCCTGCAACAAAGAGGAAATGACAGGTCTGTTCCAACCACAAAGACAGGCCATTGATGGAAGATGCTGACAATACCTTGCCATGCTAGCAGTCAGCAGCTGTGCATCGTTGCAGGCAGCCCAGGACCAAACCAGAGAGGGTGGAACCTGCATTGCCACCATTTGTCCACCACCCAGATACCATTGCTGACATGTACACATAAGGAACTATTTGACATTGAAACTGGGACTCAGAACTGTTGGACACTGAAACTAGACTCAAACATTTTTTTTGTTCTTATATGTTTATTTCTAGTATTCAGATGCAAGATTTTTTTAAAGAAAGGAAATGAGGGGAAAAGATAGATACAGAGGCAAAGAATCATTGAACAGACTGTCAAACTACAGTGGGAAGGCAGGGAAAGATGGTGGGGGCTGTGGAAGATCAATTGAAGGACTTGTATGCATGCATATAAGCATAACCAATGGATACAAGACACTGGGGGCGGGGAAGGGCAGGTGAGGGCATGTGCTAGGGGGTAGGGGAGGCCGGGGGAAGTTAATGGGAGGAAAAAAGGAAACATATGTACTACTATTTGTAATACTTTAAAAAATTACATATATATATATATATATATATATATATATATATATATATCCAACACAAACTAAGCTTGAATTGCTTTCATTATCAACTTATTCAGACTCACAGAGCTGCAAGAGAATACCTCAGATTGAACCGACAGTTAACAGTGCACAACTCATGTGCTCTGAAGATAAGACAACTGCAGAAAACACTACACCTATGTGTCTTTTTCTCCTGCTAAACTGGAAGGACAGCCAGCACTAAAGAGGACCCAGCATCGTCAGAGGCATTTTCACTTACCCACCTAATGAATAAGCACATGTTGAAAACAAAACTTAGATGAATAAAAGAGATATGAAACATTATCCTGGGGCCACTTATAGAAGACTATTGTACTTATAGAAGACTATTGTCAATTAAGAAAAAAAGTACATTGACTTACCGAAGAAAAGTCTGTGTGCTTAAAATCTTCACTTGGCTTCTTGTTAATTTGCCTTGCTAGAGTCAAAGCATAAAAACAGGCTCAAACCTCAGAAGGGTCCTTCATTCCCATCATAGAATAGGACATACTGCTAGCTTGGTAGGAATAGGGATTTAAAAGAATTTAAAGAAAAAGGACATGAGGACCAAGCTCCAAGATTAAGGATACTCATGGACCCAGTTTTCACCTTGATATCCTTGGGCATCCAAAGTTTTAACAGATAATATAAAAACTGGACATTCAAATTTTTAGCTCCAATTTTAAGGAGAAAATTTATAAAAGATCAGGTAAAGACATGGCAGAGTCAAGGATATTCTGGAACAAATCCTTATTAACATCAACATCATTTTGTGTCATGGACTGCATTGCCTTTCCTCATCACTGGGCCTATATTGCGATCACTTTAGTTTATCTGGACAGGTCTTCCCATTGGTTCCTATTCCTCTAGAAATCTATTTGTAGGCTATTTATAAAAATTTTAATCTATCCCTTATGACAAATAATAAATCTTGCTTATGCGTCTCAGGAAATGAAAACTTTAACAATTTCATAAAAAATTTCCACCAAATTCTTCTTCTATCTATCTATACATAAAAGCCTAAATGATCTTTATGATCGAACGACCAGAATGACCAGAATGACTGGTCAACCAGTTGCTATGATGTGCACTGATCACAGGGGTGCAGACACTCAATGCAGAAGCTGCCCCCTGGTGGTCTGTGCACTCCCACAGCAGAAACACTGCTCAGCTGACCCATCCCAGTGGCCCACCAGCCCAGTCACAGCCACTCATTCCCTCAGTAATTCTTCAGGTCCAATCTCTGGAGAATGGCCCAGGACTGACCGACCAGGCTCACTGGCCTCCTGGAAGTTGGTAGATGAAGGACTTCTGGCCATATAATAACTCTGTGAGACTTAGAAAAAGATGCACATCATTCAGACATGAGGACATGTGGTTTGATGAATGAATTTCAGCCTTCATTAGCTGCTACAGTCTGATGCACCCACATAAGTACAGAGCCTATTAACCATACAGAGCCGCCTGGGACTTGAATATCATTAAAAGAGCATTGGTTTTTACTCGAGTTATGTGGGACATCATTGGAAGCTGTTGAGTAAATCGGTGGCATGACTTGACTTACATTTCACAAGGATCATTTGGGGTGCTTTATTGAAAACAAGAGAGATAATGGTAGAAGCAAGAAGGTCATTTGGGAGAAGGGGCAATACATAATTTGAATGAAAAATAATGACTTGGATTAATGTGTTAGCAGAGAAGGCAGTGAGAAATTTTCATGTTCTGACACTATTTTGATGTAGGTCTTGTAAGATTATGATAGAGAGAAAAAGATCAAAGATGACTAGAGAGTGTAAAGTAAAAAGCTTCTAGACTTCACAGAATCACTCACTAAATAGAAAAATTTGGAAAAAAATGCCTTAATTCCACTATATTTTAGATTCCTCATTTGTTAGTTAAGGCTAATGTTTCCCTAATTACTACACTGGGATGGTATGAGAATCATAGGAAATGTTGCATGTCAAAATATTTTAAGATGACAAAATATCATACAATGCTAATTATTATTTGAAGGCTAGCTATAGGAAAAGTTTAAGGGTACTTTAAAGAAAACCTGTCCGTACTCCAGTTATAGCCCCTATTAGCTGCCAGAGGCCCATAGTACACAATTAGAGGTTTATTTATTTGAGTGTTCTTTTTTTATTTTTTTAAATTCAAGAGTCCCTGCTACACTCAAACACTTACTTTCTGGAGAACAGCTTCTTTAGTGATTACCAGTTAGCTCCTCAGTGAGGATTAACTGATAACAGCACACCTGCACAAGAACTTACTGTGAGGGGAAAGCAGGTGAGGTCTCAGGAAAGAACATCAGGAAGAGCTAGTTAGAAAAGAGAAGGCCCTTAAGTCTAAATTTGGTCTACTTTATAATTTTTTGCTCTCAGCTACCATATTTCTATATTCTGTGTTCTGCAGGCAGAATTTGTAATGGAAGGAAATTTGTAATTTGACATTTCATAGTTTACAGACAGAGGTCACAAAGAAGAATGTCAGTAATGCCTAGGGAAGGATCAACTTCATTCTAGATGACGGGCAATTTTTTTTGTATGAAATAAAGAAAAAAACATATAAACAAGAAAGTACGTAACTTCTATTGGGAACTTTTCCTAAAAGTCAACAACCTGTAATCATTGGCCTAAAGTTAACACATATAGAGGAAATATAACCCATATTCATCAAATTTAAGGGTTTTTTCTTAATTAATAACTTTCCCAAACTTTTTTCATTTAGTATTTTCATAATGCATAGAGTTCTAAAAATGTGTTGTTTTCTACAAGAAGCAACCAATGAGTCTATGACTAAGGAGCAACAAATTGATGTCTCTCCCTCTCTCTAAAAAAAAAAAAAATCAATCAATCAATAAAAAAATTAACTTGTATTTAATAGTCAGATCACATATGGAAAATAACCTAATTTATATAGATCAGACATAGATCCAAGATATGGTATTCATATCAGCTAACAGAAATAATAGTAATATTAATTAGTATTTTGTACCAGTTATGTACCTAGAAATATAAGAAACTATTTGATTACATGATCTAAATACATCATGCAACAACTCTGGGTATCGCTATCCCCATTTTATAGATGAGGAGACTGAGAGGACTATCAGTTGACATCTCAGTAGAGATCAGTTGACAAGTACAAAAACTTGCCCCGTAGTATGAAAACTTGGCACTGTGGGAATAGCACAGGGTTTAAGAAAATCCAGGGCCCAGCCAGCCTGGCTCAATGGTTGAGCATCACACCTATTGAGCATCTGTCTATGAACCAGAAGGTCACATGCCTGAGTTGCAGGCTCTATCCCCAGTGTGGGGCATGCGGGAGGCAGTCACTTAGTGATCCTCTCTCATCATTGATGTTTCAATCTCTCTCTCCCTCTCCCTTCCTCTCTAAAATCAATACAGATATATTAAAAAAGAAAATCCAGGAAATGGTAGAACAATTGGTTACTTTTCCAATAATGTACTCAACATTAAAAGAAAACCCACACAATAAAAACTTTCTCATTATTTGTAAGACTAATAATGTTTTTTAATTTTTAATAAAAAATTTAAAAGACAATGTATTATAACAACTTATTTGTTCAGCAAATATGTACTAAGTGTGGTCTATATGACAGACACTATTCTAGATGCTGGGGATACACTGTACACAGATTGCCCAGGTCCCTGCCTCGAGAAACCACCCCTGTAAATCACAGAAAGCTAAACCCTACAAAGACAACATTAAATTCTTGCTAGTATTAGAGACGATAAATATATCTGAAAGCCAAAAAAAAGTCTTATTGTGGTTAATTAATCTTTAGGGCCTCAATTATAAGGCACCTTTGGTTTTTAAAATCACTTTTAAAGAAATAATTGCTCTTTCACTTAGCATAATATTTAATAAGCCAGTCAGAGAAAGACAAGCACCATATGATTTCACTCATATGTGGAATTTAATGGATAAGCTGAAATACCAAGTAAAATACAGGCAGACTCAGAGAGCAGGCAGTAGGCTCTGGTTGGGTTTGGGGTTGTTGGGAGAGTAGGGTTACTGGGGAGAGGGATTGAGCAAAAAATAAAAAGAGAGAGAATTAAAAAAAAAAGTGACTGCTAAACTTCTCTCTTAGCAGCAAGTTTAGGGCCTGGCATGAGAATGAGGAGAATGTGATGACGCGTCTAAGTCGTCTGAAAGATCTGAGGAGTTCCTGGGAGATGTAACGCAGTGCCCAGGAGTTCCTAGTGCTGTCGTGGCTGTGCCAGGATGCCCACGGGAAGCCACGTGCTAAGCAGATCGGTAACATAATCATGAGTCCACTGAACTCCCCACCCCTTTGAGTCCGTGTCTCAGTAACACCCCCATTCACTCTCCTCAATTGGCTTTGATGTCCCTACCTGCCAGAGGGGGAAAAAACACATGAAAAATATTTGTACCTCTTACAAGGGAATCCAGACCAGTAAATATAGTGAATGTAGCACAAAGTGAGCATTATCCAAATATTTCATATTTAGCTACAGAATACATTTCTGCATCCCCCGCAAAAGTAGGAGATTTAAAATGCTTTGCTAGCTTTTAGGATTACTCTGAAATTCATTAGTGGGGAGTTTTGAGAAGGGGTGTTCAAAAAGCACTTGGAAAATTATAATCACAATGAAAGGCACATTTTGCAGTAATATAGAATGTGGTTTAGTTTTCTTTGGTTACTAGTATAAAGCTCATTACTGTATATAACACCCAGATTTTGTATGAATGGATAAGCCAGTTAGAAGAACTCTTCATACTCAGTTCTGCAAGATATTATATTCAGTAATTAATTTTATAATAACTGGTTCACACATATAAAGTAGTCAATTTGCATAAAAAATTACTGCTTAAATGACAAATCAATTATTGCACACAAAGTCAATTATTATACACTTGTTTAAAACTGAATATCATAATTAAAATTTGAGTAATTTGCTATTTTTCCTACTGCAACACAGTGCAGTAATTAGTATTCTAACTCTGTGAGATTAAGTATCTCCATAAAGTCATTAAAATGAAAATCCCTAAATCTAATGCACAGTAAATGCATGATAATTATAATATTTTAAAGAAAGTACTTTTTTCATAGAAATGGTCACTTAAGCCTTCTTCTCCCTTCTAAACCTTCTGACTGAGTCTGCATGGCTATTGGTTATCACTCTTTTTTTTTCTGAAACAGAAATGGGGGTAATCACTAATTATCAAAGGTGGAGGGCAAGCATCTTTCTGATCAAATAAAACTCACTTATATAAAGTAATTGTAAATCTTTAAAAAAGCACCAGAAAGGAATTACTTGGTGAATTTTCTAATTGGAACATGTAGCTCCCAGTGAACAGAAGATAAGCAATTTGTTTGCTTGTCTTACTTCCATAGAAGCACTCAGCAAGTAAAAAATATTCAAAACAGAAGTAGAGTCATCGGGGTGGATAAATGCATCTGCGAAGAGCTCTCTACTCAAAAAGTCTTTGCTCCTGAATATCACAGACCCCACAGGCCTGCATGGTCACATGGAACAGGAAAATTACAGATACTCACATATATGTTTGTACCTAAGCCTTTTCTATGAGCAAAGTACACATGAAATACCAGTTCTAGCTTCCAGTTTGATCCAGAATCTGATTCCTTTTCCCCCTCTTCCACCCTCCACCCTGGTCCAAGCCATCTGGATTACTGCAGTAACTTTCTAACTCCCACCTTACTCCTTGCAGTAGTTCAATGAAACAGCCAACCTAGTCCTTTTAAACCATAAGTCAGATGAAGTGATGAGCAGATAAGTTAAGCAGGTAACTCTGTTCCAAACCCCTGACAGCTTTCATCCCACTTTCAGTACATGTCAATGTCTGCCATAGCCAACAAGGCCCATCCTGGCTAGCCCCAAAGTGACAAAAGTTATAAAGGAAAATGAAGCAGAGTGAGAGTTTATATAGTACCCCCAGGTGCTGTTGGAGCAGTCCTTCCTGAGGAGGGGGCACTTGAAGAGAGCCCTGAATGAAGTGTGAGAGTGAATTGAGATGGTGTTTGGGAAGAGCTGCTAGATTGTAACGACGGACATGCCAAGTGGAGAGTGAGGTCAGCATACTAGAGAAAAGGAAGCCAGAGCAACTGAAGCAGAGGCCTAGGCAGAGTGAGGGGTGAGCACATGGTAGCCAATGCCATTGGAGAAGTAGTCAGGAGCAGGTTTTTTAAGGCTGCTTTTCTCAGTGTGTTAGGATGCCACTGGAGAGTTCAGCAGGGAATCACCATGTCTGACTCATATTTTATAAACGTGGGTCACCCTGGATGTTGTGTGAAAAAAGGGCAAGTGTGGGAGCTAGGAGAGAACAACACCTTATAAGGGAGAATTATTCCTAGAAGTTGTGAGATATTACCAAGAGCTCTTTGGTAATATTTGAGAGCTGGGATAGGAGGCCCAGAATGGCCAATCACCTGGGTAAATATGGGAGCAGGATAATATGGGCCAACATCCCCTAAGCACCTCTGTCAGAGTCATTCAGAAAGATCAAAACAGAAGCTCAGCACTCAATACACCCAGGATTATTCCTCCTAATAGAGAAAAATAGGATTAAGAGAAATAACACATACAATTAACCACCCAGGCCCACCCAATGCCCTGGAAAGTATGTGGCCAGAGTAGCCCCATTTGAGTCACTTACGTTCACATAGATAGGGTATTCATGGAGGAAATCACCTTTAACCCTAAAGGAGCAGTTGAATGAGTGACCACATTGGTCACTGCAGAGATCTACCTTTTCTTTCACTGAGCTAATACAGAGTTTTCTTCCTTTTCCCTACTCTCCCATCTGTTAAATATCAGTGGCCCAGAGGTTGTTTTGTAATAAAAAATGTATGTGAACCATGAATCAACCATACTAATTTTTTCCATAATAGTTATAATGCTAATAATTTAAATCTTTGTCATCTACTTACCTGTTGACTAATCTTATTGACTGAAACAGAGAATTGGTGAGTTCATACAATTCATAAGTCCCTTGGACTTAACAAACCATGACTACCAAAAAGGGTGGTATTTGCATTTTTGCCCAAATTATTATTTGAGCCACTACAGATCTGCACTTCTGTACAGAACCCCCTCTGCAAGTGTTTCTGATTGTTTCTAGAAGGGGTTGTTCTCATATGACTGAGTGTAGTACTTATTTTGGTAATAGACTCACTCTCCTCTGGGAAACCCATTATCTGTGAATTAGAGGGGAAAGTACAGTGTAGTAATTACAAGCTTAGGCTGAGTTCGCATTGCCTGGATTGTAATTCAAACATTGCCAATTACTAGCTACAAGGCATTGGCAAGTTACTTAACTTCTGTATGACTCTGTTTCCTGATTTTTAAACCAGGGATAATACTGCCTTCCTACCTCTCAGGAATTTATCACTCATAGTAATAGTATGAGGAATAAAAGAGATATCTGTCAAACACTTAAAATAATGTCTGACATCTAATAAATGATTAATACATGCTAGCCATCATGCCTTGGGGAGTAAAGTTGTTTTCAAATTCACCACTGCCCCTGCTGAGGGTGCCCATTTTGAGAATGCCAATGCCTGGGCCAAGCATCCTCTATCCAGGTGACCCAAAGCTGCCTTTCTTTAGTGCCAAGTTCTGGATAGCAGCAGGAAGATGAGCTCTTTCCTGTAAACTCTTCATCAGGCTTTATTTCTTTCCCCCCAAACAGAACTCCGTGGGCCCATCATTCTGTCAAACTTCTAGCCTGTGGCTTCTATTAGTTTCTGGTCCTCTGTTTTCCATTTATGAGGGTTCAAATCCAGACCTTGTGCTTAGACAGGGAGTCAACCTCATACTATCTTCTTCATTTTACTACTTGCTCCTGCTTTTAGCCCAACTTCTTTCTTTTCCCTTAATTACTAAACATATGATTCCATACAGAGCATCAGAACATGCAAAGAGAATGGGCGACAAGAATACTTTGGACACCATTAATGTCTGTTTCTAGTTCAGCCGGCCAAACATATTCTATTGTACATGTAGAAAGAAGTTCCATCTACCCAGTGAGGTTAGATGTAGATTGTCCTTGGTCATTTGGTATAAAAGGTGCCCTGATTATTAAAGTACACTAGAAGTGGGTTTAAAAACAGAGAGGTCAAATGTGTGGCTCAAATGCAATGAATATGTTATTTCTTACACATAAAGCTCTCCAAGGATATAATTTTGGGCAGTTCTCCTCCGCTTGATAATTTAGGGAATGACCCAGATTCCTTTCCTTTTGTGACAGGATATTGTTATCACCTGTATCTAGCTCTCTAAATAGAATTGGAACACAAAGGAGGCATGCCTGCTGCTAAAAAGCCCCAGTGTGCCAAAGCTCCCCTGTCTTCCACGCACAGTCTATTGTAAACTAGTCACGTGGTCACACCTCACTGCAAGGTCTGTCAAATGCATCCCTGGCCAGGAAGCCACTTCCCAGCTACACCTGCATATCACTGAAGGAATAAACATCTTTTGGTTGGTAGCTAGCAATCTCTACACACAGAGAAAACAATATTGCCTTATCACAGTCAAATCGTCAAAATCCATAAACATTTTATTCAACCTCAGACTAGTGTACTCCAGATCCAAATTAAAATTTAGTAGTGAATTTTCATCCTGTGAAAATAAACTTTTTTAAAAGGTATAACTTTAAGCATTACATCTATTTATTTCCTCCTGCCACAGTCTCTGTAAGGAGTTATGGTTTAAGTAAGAGAAAATATTTACTGACAAAGATGATTAAATTAAGTATTTATTTTAGAAATCCACTAAAACTTAACCTTGGTTAAAGAAGAATAGCAAAAAGTGGCACCCAAACACAACTACCCTCCACCCCCACTACACACACCTGTTATTTTTATCTCCTTCTACTACCCAACCAAGGAATCACATTAAGTCTCTGCTGAGTCCAGAGAAGATGGTAAGTACTTCTTGGTTGTCATTAGCAATATTTTTAAAGACTATTTTTAACCTTAATAAGCTAATTTCCATTCATGCTCAGAGAGCGGCTAAAATTAGACAATTTCAATGTGCTGAACAAATACCCCTGATTCAGGCGGCATCTTTTCTACATTACTAATACATTACACATAAGCTCTCCTAATATTGGTGCCACTGTGCAAACAGTACTGTCACTTGGAACCACGTTCACCTTTTGTAAACAAATGATTCAATTAATAAACCTCAGCAGGGAATCGTACTTTTGACTTAAAGGTTGCCTTTCCAAGATTGCTTTATAAAACATTCACTTTCCTGGAGCTTATGACCTATGTGCATTCAGGATTTGCTAATGAACTGCTCAGCTGCTGAGCTGAGTAAATAGAAAAGGCCATTTCTCTTTGCTCCCTTCACACCTTTTAATTGGGAGAAGTAAGTTTTGGTCTGATTCATACTTTTACTTGTATGTGTTAGAAACCTGTGTGGATAAGAATTCGGTTGAAATTCTGCAGGCATCAGAAGTCCTATTTTTTAACGTGGGCAGGAGGATTGCTTTAATTCTCCAGGACAAGGATTAATAGATCATGAGTGGCATGATGGATTGGTTTGAGAATTACATTCCAACCTGAGTAAGTTTTAACTCTCATAATGTGTCTTTCCATGTCTCTAAAGCAATTATTTTCCAAGCAGAATGCACAAGGTGGCCCAAGGGGGTTACAAGAGATTGTATTAGTCATGACTCTTTCTGGTTGCAAGTGATAGAAACACTTCTCAAAATGGATTAAGAAAAAAATGTAATGTTCATGCTCATGTATGTGAAACATCTAGGATTGAGTTGATTTCAGGCTACGTTGGTGTATCATCAGGTGCCTCAGCAGGAAATAGCTGGTACACTATAAAGAGACTGGCTTATTTACATGAAGGCTATTATATGAAGATCTAGGTGTAGTGCAGTGGTCGGCAAACTGCGGCTCGCAAGCCACATGCGGCTCTTTGGTCCCTTGAGTGTGGCTCTTCCACAAAATACATTGACCTGTGTGAGTCTGTTTTGAAGAAGTGGCAATAGAAGAGGTTTAAATTTTAAAAATTTGGCTCTCAAAAGAAATGTAAATTGTTGTACTGTTGATATTTGGCTCTGTTGACTAATGAGTTTGCCGACCACTGGTGTACTGAATGAAAATGAATTAGTATAGTTACCAAGGGTTAGCAGGAGTAGAGCTGTCACCACCTCCATTCCTAAATGTTGTGAGAGGAGGGAGAAGTTATCAGAACCTAAAATAAATCTTGACAAGCTAGTCTGAGACAGTCTGGCAGATGGACCCAGATCTAACTGCTTCCCTTTCCCTGTTAGGGCTCCCAGTGTCCCACCTCGTAGTTAATTCAGGTCAGACACACATGTAGAGAGCCTGTGGAGAAAAATATAGAGTGGTTCTTAGAAGACAAACATAAGCTCTCTCAAGGCTAGATATGATTCCTTCAGGATTAGGTCTCCATCTCCTGGGACTTTACTCTGTATTGCCCTTACCATTAGCTATACTTTCCCCTCATAGTGGCAAAAAGATGACCAGCGGCTCCATGCCTAACTGCTAGCCATACCCGAGAGGGTTTACTTTTGCTGAGAGCTGAACATAAGTCCCCAACTAGCTCACTGATCCTTCCCTGAACCAATTATTATATGCAGGAGACAGAATACAAGATAAGACAGTTTTAGACTATGTGCCCGACTCGAGTTAGGGTGGATTCGATCAGACCTAAACCCAATAAACTGAGCTAGAGAAGTCCATGTCTTCAGGAGGAAAAGCAGGTGCTATGATCAAAGAAAGAGTCATTGATGCTGGGCAGGTAGACGGCCATTGAACAGGTATTCACTTCAGGGACCAAAGTTAGGAGCAATGTGTGAGCAAATCCACTCATTGCACTGATCAGGCACATTCCCAGTTCTCTTTAGTTTCTTCTGCCAAGATTCATCCTGAAAAACGTGACTCTTTTTCTTAGGATATATCTACTAGCATATCTAAAAACCTAGTATTTCTTCATTTCCTCAGAGAATCTGATTCATCAGCTTAATTTTTTGGTAACTACTCTTTCCTTGAATGGAAAACAATGCTACTCTCTCCTGAGAGGTCATAAATGTTCTTTTGGAAATCTTAACATGCGATCTTTGTAATCCCAGGAGTTTAGCTATGGATTGGTTCTTGTGAACACCTGTTCCTGTGGACACCTGTAATTTTAGAGAAAATAAATTATTTTCATTTTTTTCTGAGCATACATAGATCTTTCTGGATTCTCAGAGGAGTGACCTTCAAATAGTTAATAGCCTCTGCTGGCTCACCTTTCTTCATAAACAAATATCCTTCCTGATGGCTCACAGCTCCTGCAGAGAGCAGCTATAAGGATGCTTCATTAAAGTATGAGCTAAGGAAAATCTAGATCATTGTTTCCTCTGGTTTTTAAATTGTAAGCATGTCTGGCCTACTTTATTATTTTTTTTATTGATTCAAGTATTACATATGTGTCTTTATCCCTCCATTGTCTGCCACTCATGCTCTTTTCCCCACCCCTGGTATTTGTGTCCATTGGTTAGGCTTATATGACAGGCCTACTTTATGAAGAGATAAATATAATCTATAAAAAATAAAATATTTAAAGTAAGCATTTCAAAATAAATGTCAGATATTTAATAACGATGAGCCTAGAAGAGATGTTGTTTCTATAACTAGCTATATAATGAAAAGAAGTTCTTATAATTATCTAGGATTAATACTATTTATTAAAATTCATTTTCTTTTCTTCTACATTAATTTTCTGTGCCTACCAGTAAAAACTGACGTAATAGAAGTGCTGAGAAGTCCTATAACCAAAGAACATTTTTAATTTTGCCTGAAGTTCTTTTCAAACTTATTTGACCATGTAAACCAAAAACTTCACTGGCTCCTGCTTATCATCATATAGAGCAGATACTATCTGCCACATATTTGATGAAACAAAGCAAACATTTACCAGAACTTATTCCCTATCCAAATTTTGGTTGCCTCTTCTAGGAAAAGAGGAACAAGGAGCTTGGAGAAAGGAAATTACAACTAAATAATTAGGTTTCTACTTTAATGTTTTTAGTCTAAGCCCAGCTCTGTGTCTCTGGAAGGTAAACCAAACATACATAGCTTAGCCAAGGCTCTAGCCTACATGGGAGAATTTACTAAATATACTGCACTATGAAAGGCAGGGTATCTAACAGTGAAAGAGACAGATTACCAGCCACTGGCAATCTAAGCAAATATACGAATGACTTTAACAGAGCAGGAGACAAGGGCTCGTTAGAAAAGTACAACAGCAATTGGTTTGGGAGTACAAAGTGAGGGCAACATACATCTACGCCTAAACCGCATATGTTTAATCTTTCGCATAACCCTGAAATCAGTGTTACCACCCCAGTGTCACATAGGATATTCCAAGTCCCCACAGTAGTGAGCAATAGAGCTGCGGAATCCAGGTCTCTGTATCCTACAGCCTATGTCCTCGTTTTCACACAGTGATCTGAAGAGATCCCTAGAGAGAGGCATGCCTAAGAACATCAATGAGAAGTCCTTTAGGAAGAATGAAAAGCACAGCTGGTGTGTCTCAGTGTGGGGTGTGCAGAAGGTAGTCAATCAATGATTCTCATCATTGATGTTTCTCTCTGTCTCTCTCCCTCCCTTTTCTTTTCTCCCTGAAATCAATACAAAATATGTGTGGTTGTTTATTTTTAAAAGTAGAATGAAAAAAGAGTGTATTGGTCAAAAAGTCCTATTTTAGTAAACAATACATTCCATGATGTTAGTGGAAATTTGTTGTCATTGTTATTGATGCTATTACTTATTATAAACCTGAAATAAAATAGGAACTACAAAAATAACCTTCTCTGACCCTAGATTATTCTGAACAATAAAGTTAAAAACTATCACTAAGTTCTGCAGTCCACAAACAGATTTGTAGAGCTGTGATAACTGACAAGAAAAAAGGATAAATTAATTTTAAAAAACCATATTCCTTGGGACAGATCCAAATGTGGATCTGTACAGTGGTTTTGTCTGATCTTTAAGTGGGCTGCTATGTCACACCCTTGATGCTGTAGCAGGTTCCCCAAATCTCATTAATATCACCAGCAAACCAAAATTAGCATAAAACGAGAGAACTTGGGATTGACAAGAAGATCCGGAAGCAGTCAGTCTGAAACAGCAGCTAATGTGGTTCTATATCTCTGGTGCATGAAAGATACATAATAAACATACAGCAGCAGGCGTTCTAATAGCCACTGAAGAGCAGGTTGAACCAAGAAGTTTCCCAGAGATACTGCAGCCGATTCAAACGGCATAGTAGACCGGGGAATAATTTGGAAGTGTCACCAGTAGACAGACCAATATGGCGTGAAGTATCACAGATGGGGCGACTTTTTGACTAAAGGTGTCAAGCAGACTGTGAGCAAGTGAAACAGATTCTTCCCTGGTGGCTATGGATGAAAATGAAAGGGCAATCTTGTGTGTCTGCAGCATGCAGAACGCTGCTTTGCATTTTTCAGCACCAGCAAGACCCATACATCCAGATTGTGAGCACTGACAGAAGAGAGTTTTTAAGTTTTGGAAACATTTGACTCACAAGAAAGATTCTTACAGAATACTGAGCATTCTAACATTCTGACTTACTATGGCATTTTGTGTGCAGTGCTGTCCAACCTTCAATACATAATCTATATCACACTATTGTATTAATCCTTTTTTGCTCTGAAGCACCTAGGCTGTTCCTTCCAAACAAAATAAGGCAAATGGAATGAGATGGGGAGGGGAACAGGAGTATCTCAGAATGTCATCACAGAAGATTTTGTTTAAAATAAACTAGATAAATTTAGCTAGAAGAAGAAACAATAAATAAAGGCATTTGTTAAGGTAAAATGAACCAAAATGGAGACATAAGGATCTTTGGATATTTAAAAGATTATCCTAAAAAAAAGGGGGGGAGGGGAGTAGATTATTCTTGAATCAAAGACCAGAACACAAATCAATGGAAAGAAACCACAAAGAAACAGATTTTGGTTCAGCACAATGAAGACCTTTCCAATTATATTTCAATCTGCAGAAGAATAGATTGTGCTGAAGTGGTCACTTAGCAGGCTGTGGTCACTGACTGCACAACTATTCGTTTCAGATGATACAGAATAATCTTATTACTGAGTCAGTGGTTAATGTAAATGCACTTTATATTTTTTTTTGTTGTTTGGCTCTTACCCCGTCCAACTGGGTTATAAACTCATTGAAGACAAAAGTAGAGTGTTTTAAACATTTCTCATCTCCCTAAGATCTAGCAGAGAAACTTGAACACAGCAAGCCCACGAAACTTCTGATTAAATTTTATAACTTATTTTATCTTGAGACTGAAAAGAATTCAAAAGTATCCACTCAATTCTATTCAGCTAATTCAGTCCAAACTAATCAATTCGACAGATTTACAAACAACTGAATTATCTAAGACAATGTGCTTCTTTGGCACCAAAGTGCTTAAAATCAGTTCACATAGGAGTGGGGCAAATGTAGGTTTATAGTTGTGAGTATATGAAACAAAGTTTATTCTTATATTATTATTTATCAGATATTGTTTTATTTATTTGCATTACAACTGAAAACCTTCTTTTGCCCACCTTGAGAGGGCCAATGTCAGTTGACTGGTGACCTTTTCCACTTTCCCACCTTACATGATCAATAGCATATAATTATTTACATGAGAAAGTAAATTTCATACTTTCAGAGATTCAAACCAGTCAGGTAAAAGTAAAATCAGATCCCTGTCAATACCTTCTAAACTTTAGCCTTTCCTGCATATTTTTTAAAATTAAAACATATCAAATTATCAAGAGATTTCAGTTATATTACTTTAAAACATAATATATGTTTGAAGGACCTACTTCAAAGTATCACATTGACCTTTGGAACTTCTGCACTTGACTCCCTCTTTAAAAGAATGGCAATGACACGTCTGTCTTAATAGATGTTTCATTAAGGTCACTGCCACATTTGCTGTCATAAATAGAGGAGAATTAAGAGCTCATCAGCACTGTCATCGTAGAGAGTGAATAGATTAGATTATGTGCTTAAGGAATGAATCAATGAATATTGGCAAACTCTGCTAAGAAAAGTGCTGATTTGGAAAATATCTCAGAGAAAAATGTGTTTCTGTGAATATTTTTCCTTCTTTAGTATATTTTATTTCAATGAATACTCCAATAAATTAGGGTTATCTTTTCAAGATTTACGCTGGGACTCTATGATTAAACTATCCCCTAATGAGCTCACAGGGATCCTTGTCATATCTGTGATTTGGAAGTACATGCTGTGAAAACCTGTCATTGAATGCTCACTGGAAATATGTGTTGCTCTCCTGACCCAAGAGAGTAATCAAATTTCTAGCCATTTTTTAAAAAGGAGAAAACAGGAGAAATATTAAAATAATGAGGAAATATGCCATGTGTATAATGTGGAAGTATACTCAGAGCTATTTAAAATATCCTTTGTGTAAAATGGAACATCAATCTAATTCCTAGAGTGGAGAGTGAGCATGGAAAATCCAATGTAGCTGCAAGCCAGTTTACATTGTATGTTACCAATGTTCAATTTAAGAAAAGATTGAAGAACATCAGGCTGCTATAAAAACAATTTGTGCAGAATAAATTTGGTAACTTGCCAACCGTTTCTCAGAGAAAGCAGCCACGCATCTGAGCTAGGTTGTCATGCAACATGGGTTACTTGTACTCAAGCGGAATGATTATGAGGCATAAAATCATTCTGACAAATAGATTTACAAAAGTATTAAATATTTGCAATGAGAGCAATATCGACAATTTAAATGGTATTTAAATATCGTTAACCTGAGAATAGGTATGAAGAGAAATATGCTTCTTACTGCACTCTGCAAGGTTTTCCTTGTCGGTTGTTGCTACAGCAGCCTACCAAATAATGGGTTAACGAGGTCCACTCAACATTATGAATTAAGCTCTTTGCAACATGGTCCATGCTGTTCAGGGGCAGATGAAAGGTCAGGAAGGCGATGGAAGCCTGAAATGGGAGAGAGGGTTCCAAAAGGTAAATGACATAATCGCTAATGCTAGATCGTATTGTACAAATCAAAAGCCATGGATATTTGGAGATCAACAGGCAATAGGGAATTAAAACATGGTTTTGTGGAGGATACAGGATTGAAGGCCAGTCTTTGAAGAAGAATAGAGTTCAATAAAAGTAGGGAAAAGAAAGTACACTTCACTGACAGCAAAACTTAGCATAGCTGCCCTTCAACTCACAAACTGAAAATATTGTGTCAAAAATGCTTTTAATGCACCATACCTACTGGACACGATAGCTTAGCCTGCCACCTTTAAACATGCTCAGAACACACCTATTAGCCTACAGCTGGGCAAATCACCTCACTGCCACTGCCCAGCATCATGAGAGAGAATATTGCACCACATATCACTAGCTCAGGAAAATATTAAAATTAAAAATTCCAAGTACAGTTTCAACTGAATGTATATCACTTTCATACCATTGTTCAGTTGAAAATCATAAGTTGAACCATCATAAGTGTAGCACATATGTAGTTTAGAGCAGATTTTCAACCTGTGTGCTGCTAGAATTTTTAAAACCTGCAATACCTGACTATTTAGTCAGGGTCACTAATTTCTTTTTCCTTAGATTATCAAATAAAAAAAATGATAACAGCCAGCACAATAGTAGCCACCCAGTGTGAATGCCCTGTCTTGAACCATAAATATATAGGTCATATACTAGAGTTTCATCTTATCAGTTAGCTCACTTATAAAGGTTGATTCTGATTGGTTAATTCTTGGTACCACAAATCCTGATATACAAGTACTGTAGGCACCTGATTTTTTTTAAAAAGTCACTGGGAGCAAAAAGAGGTATAATTACTATTATTATAATTTTTTTTACAAATCATTCAAAATTATAACTTTTTTGTCAGCTCAGCAAAAAGTATGTATTTTGGAGGCCATAGAATTTTAGTAATTATTTTGTGTGTGCCATGTCATGAAAGAGGTTGAAAATCGCTGGTTTAGAGCAAGGGCTACAGGGTCAGAATGCCTACTTTCAATCCTACTACCTCTTAAATTTGTAGTATTGCACAAATCATTTTAACTTTTTTGTGCCTTTTCTCATCTCTAAAATAGGACTAATGAGAACATCTGTCTCTTTAGGCTGTTTGAAGGATTAAGTAAAATAACACATGTAAATATTTTGATGTACCAGGCATATAATAGATACTTAATAAAGTTAGCTATTGCTTTCATTAATATTACCTTCATCTTCATCAGAATCATCTATCATTAATTTCTATCATTAATTCTCTTTAATTTAATTTTTACCTCTAGAAATGTGACTTTATGTGCCACCACTGTGAAGCAACAGCTTACCAAATTGCAGCCAATGCTGCTGAGACCCCATAGCACAAAATGCAGCCCATAGCTCAGTCCGCAAACAGTGGCTGGCTATGGGCACCAGATAATGACGTCATATAGCTACACCGGCTTCCTCTCCCAAGCAATTAGTCTCCTTGAAGTTCCAGGAACATGATTTACTTTATAGCCAGATGCTAACATTTTACACTTTAACCAAATGTCTGTGAAGCATTTTCACATGCCTCATAGGAGACTTGGTAGAAATTCTATTTTCTTTTTATTATGTGGAAAACAGAGATTTAAAAAGTTTAGAAACTTGACCCAACTGAAAAGAAGTGAAAAATGGTGGAACTTGAAAATGACTTCAGGTTTTCTCACTGCACAGAATATGCAGTGAGAAACACTGCTACAGTTAAATAGGGTATTTCACCCATTGTTCTCCTTGCATGATCTACAATAATAATCTGCTTTGTGTTAATATTTACTGCTATGCTGCTGACAATTACTTGAAAGTTAAGTTGGGGTGCTTCACTGGGCTGGAAAAAGTTTAGCTAAATCAAAAAGCAGGTCTAATTAAGCAAATTTATATAAATAAAGCTCTCACTGGTGCCAATCACATACATGCTTCCATCTGTCATTGTCAATCATGAATTTGGTTGATACTTCTATTATAGAGAAAGGGCTAATAGCAATATTAAAATACTTCTTCTAATTAATTTCCTTTCAATGTGCACAAATCCATGCACCAGGCCACTAGTCCTATATAATAAAGATGCAATATGCAAATTGACCCTTACAACCTTGTGTCACAAGATGGCCATCCCCACATTGTCACAAGATGGGCACCCCCACGTCATCACAAGATGGTCGCCCCCACATCGTCATAAGATGGCCATCACAAGATAGCTTCCCCCACATTGTCACAATATGGCTGCCACAAGATGGCCACCCCCACATCACAAATGGCCACCACAAAATGACTACCCCAATGTTGTCATGAGATGGCCGCCTACACATTGTCACAAGATGGCCAGCAGGAGAGGGCAGTTGGGGACAACCAGGCCTGCAGGGAATGGAAGTTGTGGGTAAACAGGCCTGCAGGGGATGGCAGCTGGGAGTGATTAGGCTGGCAGGAAAGCTGTTAGGGACAATAAGACAGGCAGGCAGGTAAGTGGTTAGGAGCCAGCAATCCCAGATTGTGAGAGGGATATCCAAGTACCGGTTTAGGCCCAATTCCCTAAACTGGCAGTTGGACATCCCTTGAGGGGTCCCAGATGGGAGAAGGTGTAGGCTAGACTGAGGGAGACCCCCCAGTGCATGAACTTCATGCACTAGGCCTCCAGCATTATAAAAATAATAAATGTTTTAGATAAACATATTGTACATCTCAAACTTATACAATGTTATATGACAATTATATCTCAATTTAAAAAATACTACATAGTCAGAGGAACAGATCTGGAAATCTAATGCCTAAGCATACATCTAACAAGGAGATGGGAAGCCAGCTGCTCCTTCTTGCAATTCAAAGAGTTATTTTCTTGGAAGCTGTTCCCTTGAATATTCTGGAGGAGGCATATACCTTATTCCCAGCCAATAATTCCCCTTCACCCTCATAGTCCTCCGCTTCTTGTATGTAGCCAGAAAAGGAAGAAATATAGTGGGGATAGGGTGATGGTGAAGGTAGACAGCTAGTTCCGCACTTCTTAGAAAGTTTTGCAGGGAAGTCTTTGGTGAACTTCAGAATGTGAGGTTCTTGTGCTCCCTTTAGGCCTTATCTACAATTCTGGGACAAGATGAAATAAAACCTCCTGAGAATCATGTGATATACAGGTAGAGCTAGAACTCACTATCTGTGATAAATGTAATAGAGATTTTTTGTATGTTTTCCTGAAGTAACTTCTGAAATTCTAGATCAAGTAGTACCTATTCAAAAATGCAACCCTGACTCTCTGTAGTTGGGGAAAAAAACACACAATTTCTCATATTTAAATTGTCATGGTTCTTTATTTATAACACTGTGGTACTTGTTACATATTCCTGTGTTTTCTAATTATTATTTATTTCATACTCTTTATCAATTTTAGATGATGAGGTTCCTAGAAATAAACTTTATGTACAAAAGGATAGTCATATTTCCCATAGCACCACCAAAGCTCTTAGAATTAAATCATTCTTAAGATGTGTAATTAAGGAACTTTTTGTAAAGGGGACTTTATAAACTCAACTAAAGGCCCAGTGCATGAAATTCATGCATGGGGGACAGGGTTGCCTCAGCTCAGCCTGCACCCTCTCCAATCCAGGACCCCTCAGGGGATGTCCAACTGCCAGTGTAGACCTGGTCCTAGGGATTGGGCCTACACCAGCAGTCAGACATCTTTCTCACAATCCTGGACTGCTGGTTCCTAATAGCTAACCTGCCTGCCTGCCTGCTCACCCCTAACTGCCCCCCCCTCTGCCAGCCAAATTGCCCCTCACTGCCTCTGTGTGCTGACCTGATAACCCCTAACTGCCCCCCCCTACTGGCCTGGTCACCTCTAACTGCCCCTCACTGCCAGCCAGGTTGCCCCCAACTTCTCCCTCCCATCCCCACTGGCCTGGTTACCTCTTACTGCCCCCTCCCCACCAGCCTGGTTGCCCCATGCATCCTGCTTGTTCAGTCATTTGGTCATCCCTCACTAACGCCTCTGCCACATGGTCATAGGCAGCCATCTTGTGAAGGTGTGAGGGTTAATTTGCATATTATCTCTTTGTTATATACTTAATATAATATTTTAGAATCTATAAATACACATTAACTTTTTATTTTTTTATCTTTATTGTTCAGTTTATTAATTACATTGTTTCCCCTTTTTATCCCCTATAGCTTCCCTCCACCCTGTACCCATCCCACCCTCCACCCTCACCTCCCCCTCCCCACTGTCCTCTCCCATTGTTGCTAGATTTTTGTCCAGTCTCTTGCTGCACTTCCCACAACCCTTTTCTCCCCAAGAATTGTCAGTCCATTCCCACTCTATGTCCATGTCTCTGTTATATTCACCAGTCTATCCTGTTCAACAGCCTATCAATTCACTTGATTTTTATGTTCATTTGTTGATAGATCTGTATTTGTTGTTCATAATTTTCATCTTTACCTTTTTCTTCTTCCTCTTCTTAAAGAATATCTTTCAGCATTTCATATAATGTTGGTTTGGTGGTGATGAACTCCTTTAGCTTTTTCTTATCTGCGAAGCACTTCATCTGACCTTCAATTCTGAATGATAGCTTTGCTGGATAGAGTAATCTTGGTTGTAGATTCTTGCTGTTCATCACTTTGAATATTTCTTGCCACTCCCGTCTGGCCTGCATCGTTTCTGTTGAGAAATCTGCTGACATTCGTATGGGTGCTCCCTTATAGGTAACCAACTGTTTCTCTCTTGTTGCTTTTAATATTCTCTCTTTGTCTTTTGCTCTTAGCATTTTAATTATGATGTGCCTCAGTGTGGTCCTCTTAGGGTTCCTATATATTGGGGTTTGGTGCACTTCTTGGACTCCTAAGTCAATTTCTTTCACCAGGTGTGGGAAGTTTTCAGTCACTATTTCTTCAAATAGGTTTTCATTGTTTTGGCCTCTCTCTTTTTCTGGCACCCCTATAATTCGGATGTTGGTATGCTTGAGATTGTCCCAGAGGCCCCTTACACTATCTTCAATTTTTTGGATTCTTTTGGTTTCTTGCTTTTTCAGCTGAGTGGATTTTACCTCTTTGTATTTCAAATCGTTAACTTGGTTCTTGGGGTGCTCCAGGGCACTTTTAGGTCTTTGTATACTATTTTTTGTTTCAGTCAGTGTATGCTTAATTTCTGGTTGGTCCTTTTTCATATCCGTGAGAGTCTGCTTTATATCCTTGAGGGTTTCTTTCATTTCCTTGTAGGACTCATTCATTTCCACGTTGGTCTTGATAATTTCTTTGCAGCTCTCATTTATATCCTGGAGGGTGTTATTCATTTTCTTGTAGGACTCATTCATTTCCTTTGTGGTCTTGCTTATTTCCTTATAGGCCTCGATCTTTTGTTGGAGCCTCTTAAAAAACCCTATAACCGTGGTTCTGAATTCCATGTCCAGTTTTTTTTTCCTCCATTTCTTTCACATCTGATTTCTTTCCATGTTGCTGCATGGTGGCTGCTTCCCTGAGTTGGTCAATTAGCTTTGTGTGGTAGACTTCCTACTAGGGATAGTGGCTCAGCCTCCCCGGTTACCTGAGGTGGATATGGGCTGCACAGTCTTGCTGAAGTTAAGCTCAGTTTATTGTTGCTAGCACTTGGAGGGTTGACCTCCAGGCCAATTGTCTGTGAAGCTCAGCTGTGCTCAGGTTGGGTGGGCGGAGTCTCCGGGCCAAGCAGACAGCGTTAGCTCCGCCCTATGTGGCCCCAGGGACTCTGTGCCGGGGGCAATGGCCACCAGCACCTCTGAGAGAGAGCCACTGCGGAGCTCCACAGGCTGCCAGTTGCCGGGGAATTCAGACTTTCCCAAAATGAGTCTGCATGCGCAATGTCTCACCCAGAGTCGTAAAACAAAGCAGACGGACGGTTTTCCGAATGAGAGGCAAGTCGCGGTGTGCTCTCTGCGCTGTCACACAGCCGATCTGTTCGCGCAAGCTGCCTTCTCCACAAGCCAGGAGACCCGGCAGCACCCGAGCTTCGGCGTGCCCTCCCACTGTCCAGTTTTCACCCCATGTGATAGTGGGTTCTCTGGACTTTGCCCAGAGCTGGAGAATCAGTCCAGTGGGACACCTTTGTCTCCCCGTTCGAGAAAACTGGCCGGTTTTCAGCCGCCCGCCCTCTCCGCGGCGCGCACTCCAAACCTCTCTCTGTGCGAATCTTTCAGCGCTGTTCGCCGCCGCTCCTCTGAGTCCCAGTGTCTTATCTTCACTTTTACTTGTGGAATTTTCACTCGGCGAGCTTTCTGGTGATTCTGGAAGGTGTTTGTTCTTTCGTTAAGTTGTAGTATTAAAATTGCTGATTATGATGGCAAGATAGGTGTTTTGCCTTTGCCGCCATCTTAGTTCTTCCACATTAACTTTTTAAAAAATGGTAGAGAAATTTTGTTGCCAGCTTGAATGGTAGAATTTTACAACCATAATAAATTCCTCTTCTAGAAATATATCATAAGGAAATAAAGTACATGAGGGTGCCTGCTCCAACAGTATATTACTGTAAGTCTGAAAACAATGTCATATCCAGTAGGAGGGAAATGGCTTCTGTTTTCACATATTAATCCAACAAAAAATTGTGCTGCCATTAAAAATAGTCATTATGAGAAATATAAAATTGAGAGATGGAAAATTTTTGTGAAATAACAGTTGCAAGGATAAAAATGAGTAAACATGATTTCAATATAATAAGGCATAGTATTTGAACAAAAATTGGAATAAACAGAGAATTTAGTGGGGGAAAACTGTAATTTCAGTCATTATAGTTTAAAACTTAAATATATATTTAAAACACATAATCATGAATAAAAGAACCTGATGTGTAACACTCTAGGAGAAAATAATTTCTTCCTCTTAATTAATCGTCATAATATGCCCAGCTTTGTCAGTAGCTGAAAGGTCTCCATATCTTTCCCAAGTGATTACTGTAAACCTCAGTTCAGTATCTTGTGTCATAAAGAGATGTAACTTTCCTTTGGATCTTACTGTCATTTTTCCTTGGATCTCTACTTATCTCTCAATCTAAAGCAGAAGTGTCAAGTGACCTTGACAAGCTATCTATGAAAGACTGGCTAGCAGAGATGGATATTTAATTCTGTCAATCCCTATTAGACACCAGTGGCTGTCATGGTATCACTCTGAATCTTTTTTCTTCCTCATGTTTTGCCATCAATGTTTTTTCCACTGGTCTAAAACTGTGAGTAACCTCAGAAGACCAGAGTTAATAAATGTGAGAGTCAGGCAGTTGATATCTAGTCAACTGTTCAATAAATTAAAGCTGCAAAAATATATTAAAAACAAAGTGCTAAGTGGCCAACCAGCTCCACTGTTACCCAGATTAGTAATTTCTTAAACATATGTATTGGTTTCACTGTTTCTAAAATACTAACATCACAACAGTGCAGATGGGGCGAGCATAGAAACCTTCTCTGTGTAGCTAATTGAGTTTAATGTACTGACCTATAGAAAACAAAATATTGCAGTATAGATGACCCTTATACAATACAGGGGCCAGGGTTGTCAACCCCCTGTGAAGTTGAAAAAAAAATTAGTGTATAGCCCTAACCAGTTTGGTTCAGTGGATAGACATTGGCCTGCAGACTCAAGGGTCCCAGGTTCAATTCCAGTTAAGGGCATGTACCTTGGTTGTGGGCACATCCCCAATAAGGGGGTGTGTAGGAAGTGGCTGACTGATGTTTCTCTCTCGTCGGTGTTTCTGACTATCTCTCCCTCTCCCTTCCTCTCTATAAAAATCAATAAAATATATATTTTAAAAATTAGTGTGTAACTTTTGATTCCCCCCAAACTTAATTGTCCCCTGGTTATCCTCAGTGGATTGGTTTCAAGACCTCATTGGATACCAAATTCTGAGGATGCTCAAGTCCCCAATATAAATGGCATAGATGGATACATACAGTTGGCCCTCTCCATCTTCAGATTCCCAAATGCAGGTCAAAACAGTACAGTATCAGTGAAGATATTGCTGTGGCATATATCTGAGATTTTGCTGTCTGTGGACTCCTCTAATATTTTTATGGTTTCCCATCTTACATTTAAATCTTTTATCCATTTTGAGTTTATTTTTGTGTATGGTGTAAGTGGCGGTCTAGTTTCATTTTTTTTTTTTTGCATATATCTGTCCGATTTCCCCAACACCATTTATTGAAGAGACTATCTTAACTCCTTTGTATGTTCTTGCTTCCTTTATCAAATATTAATTGAATATAGCCCCTAAGGCAATGGAAACTAAAGAGGAAATAAACAAATGGATTACATCAAAATAAAAAGCTTCTGCACAGCAAAAGAAACCATCAACAAAACAAGAAAGCCCACTGCATGGGAGAACATATTTGCCAATGTTATCACTGATAAGGGTTTAATCTCCAACATTTACAGGGAACTCATATAACTTAACAAAAAGAAGATAAACAACCCAATCAAAAAAATGGGCAATGAACCTAAACAGACACTTTTCAAAAGATGCCAAAGACATATGAAAACATGCTCAAAGTCACTAATCCAAGAAATGCAAATCAAAACGACAATGAGTTACCATCTCACACCTACATTAACAAATCAACGAATGACAAGTGCTGGTGAGGAGGGGGAGAAAAAGGAACCCTCATGCACTGCTGATGAGAATGCAGACTGGTGCAGTCACTGTGGAGAACAATATGGAGTTTCCTCAAAAACCTAAAAACAGAACTCTCATTTGACCCAGTGATCCCACTTCTAGAAATATATCCCAAGAAACTAGAAACACAATCAGAACAGATATATGCATCCCTGTGTTCATAGCAGCACAATTCACCATGGCTAAGATCTGGAAGCAGCTTAAGTGCCCATCAGCCGATGAGTGGATTAGATGTTGTACATCTATACAATGTAATACTACGGTGCTGTGAAAAGGAAGGAATTCTTACCATTTGCAACAGTATGGATGGAACTGGAGAACATTATGCTAAGCAAAATAAGCCAGTCAGAGAAAGATAAATATCACATTTGTGGAATATAATGAACAACATAAACTGATGAACAAAAACAGATCTGGAGACAGAGAAGCAGAGGGAAGGTAGGGGAGGGGGAGGAAAAAGGGGAGAGATCAATCAAAGGACTTGTATGCATGCATATAAGCCTAACCACTGGACACAGACACCAGGAGGGCAAAGGCATGAGTGGGGTGTTAGGGGGCAATGGGGGGATAAGGACACATATGTAATACCTTACAATAAAGAAAAAAAGTACAGGTATTTACTAGAGAAACAAATCCACATGTAAGTATTCCTTACACAGTTCAAACTTGGGTTGTTCAAGGGTCAATGGTATTTCCAAATCCTCAAGGCCTCATGCTTTCAGTTATTTGCATTGGTAAGTTCTTCTGGAACACAAATGGCCATGGGCTCATGTTTCTGAGAGCACTGATTTGGAGCATGACAACAGCTTGTTGTCATAAACCAGTAACCAATGAGGATGTCTGCTTGGGAATCAAACCCACATCCTTATTATTAGTTTAGACTAAATGAGCCAAAACCACCAAATATGAATGTATTTTCTCTTAAAATATTATCAGATGTATTACTGTTTTACCAGAATACCTTCTCTTAGTAGAAAAGAATTATTGTAATTATATTCCTTCTTATTGGAAGACCTTACACCATTCTAAGCCCTCAAGTTCTCGTGTCACTGTTTTATTTCTATGACATACTGAATTTACTTTTGTAAAATAAATCCCATACTGAGATTTTTATTTTATCTTTAATTTCTTTATTGATTAAGGTATTATATATATAGCCTCATCACCTATTACCCCTTCCAAACCTACCTCCTGTCACCATTTATACCCTCATCCCCCTGGTGTTTGTGTCCATTGATTAGGCTTTTATGTATGCATACAAGTCCTTTGGTTGATCTCTTCCCATTAGTCCCACCCTCTGAGGTTGATAGTCAATGCTTCTCTGTCTCTGGATCTGTTTTTGTTCATCAGTTTATGTTGTTCGTTATATTGCATAAATGAGTGAGATTATGTGATACTTATCTTTCTTTGACTGGTTTATTTCACTTACCATAATGCTCTCCAGTTCCATTCATGCTCTAGTTTGAAGCAGCCACCTTTCCCTCCTTTTTTTTTCTTCTTCCTCTTCTTAAAGAATACCTTTCAGCATTTCATATAATACTGGTTTTATGTTGATGAACTCCTTTAGTTTTTTCTTATCTGTGAAGCTCTTTATCTGACCTTCAATTCTGAATGATAGCTTCACTGGGTAGAGTAATCTTGGTTGTAGGTTCTTACTATTCATCACTTTGAAAATTTCTTGCCACTCCAGTCTGGCCTGCATAGTTTCTGTTTAGAAATAGCTGACAGTCATATGGGTGCTCCCTTGTAGGTAATTGTTTTTCTCATGCTTCTTTACTATTCTCTCTTTGTCTTTTGCTCTTGGCATTTTAATTCTGATGTGTCTTGGTGTGGTACTCTTTGGATTCCTTTTGTTTGGGGTTCTGTGTGCTTCCTAGACTTGTAAGTCTATTTCTTTCACCAGGTAGGGGAAGTTTTCATTCATTATTTCTTCAAATATGTTTTCAGTATCTTGCTCTCTCTCTTCTTCTGGCACCCTCATAATTCTGATGTTGGTATACTTGAAGTTGTCCTAGAGGCTTCTTACACTATCATCAAAATTTTAAATTCTTTTTTCTTTTTGCTTTTCCGGTTGAGTGTGAATTTTGGCCTCTTTATATTTCAAATATTTGACTTGATTCTTGCATTCCTCTAGTCTGCTGTTGGGTTTCTGTAAAATATTTTTTATTTCAGTCAGTGTATGTTTAATTTCTAATTGATCCTTTTTCATATCCTCGAGTATCTTGCTCATATCCTCGAGGGTCTCGCTAAACTTATCAGTCTTCTCTAAGAACCTTTTGAAAAACCTTATAACCATGGTTTTGAACTCTATATCCAATCGTTTTTCAGCCATTTCTTTTGTTTGTGATCTGTTTGTTTCTCTCTGTATTTTCACTGCTTCCCTGAGTTGGTAGGGTAGCTTTGTGTGCTAGGTATCTCGGCCTCCCCTGTTACCTGAGGTGGACATTCTTGGTGCACCCCTTTGTGGACTGTGTATACAACCTTGTTGTAGATAAGTCTTGATTGTTGTTGGTATCACTGGGAGGAATTGACCTGCAGGCCAACTGGCTGTGAGGATCAGCTATGTCTACACTGAGAGATGGCCTTATGCGACAAGACTTGCAAATTTGCCAAAGCCTCTGTGCTCAGCTTGGATGGGGTAGAGTTTCTGGGTGGGGTGGAGTTTCAGGGTGGAGCTGACAGCCTTGGCTTCCAGTCAGCCTTGCTCCGTGAGGTCACTGGGTCTTAGTGTCCATGCGCAACCACTGTAAGCACCTCTTTGAGAAAGGTGCCCTAAGATTTGCCTGCCACCAAACCTCCAGTCTCTCTCCCAATGAATCCAGATTCCCAGATTTTCACCTGGCACTGGGGTTCCATGCAGTCAGAACTGAGTTTCAGCACCACCCGGAGCTCCCTTCTCTCTTCCGCCAAGTAACGCCAGCGGCACACTTAACAGTCCACCCTTTCTGCGTGCACTTGTGCACATGCCTCCAGAGCTCTGCCTTTGGCTGTTCCCCTGAGATTCTGCCTCACAATCTAGATTCCCCCATAAGGGCCTGGGTCCCCGGGGTTTCGCCCAGAACCGGGCTTCAGTGCAATCTGAACTGGGTTCAGCACAGACTGTAGCTTTTGTCTCCTTTCCACTAGAGCACCCCTGCCAGGCATTCAGATGCCCGGTCCTCTCCAGCCAGTTCTCTCCACATGCACATGTGCGAGTCTTTGTACCTTAGGCTTTGCAGTGAGTGGCTCTGATTACCCATATGCATTTCTGTTTCCTTCTAGTTTTAAAATTTCCAGTCAGCCAGCTTTCCTGTGGTTCTGGATGAAGTCCATTTTGTCTTTTAGTTGTATTCTTGAAATTGTTGTGTGGGGCAGTTGCCTAGGTGTTTACCTATGCCGCCATCTTGGTTTCTCCCCCATACTGAGATTTTTATCAAGTAAATCTCACACTGAGATATTATGCCATTACAATCTTATTTTCAATTAACTTTTTCTCCACTGCCTAACTTAACACAAAGTACATAGGATGTCATTCCAAACTATATAACCTTAGGGTTATAACTAGTGGTCATCTTAAACATATATGGCTCTCTTAAGAGGAAAAGGGGGATTTTGAATGCATTGCTGCACACATATTTCATTTACCTCTTGATGCTTTTTATACAGTGATATTCCTGAAATTACTAGCTACATGATATCAGTTTATTCTGTCCCTCCTCCTCCTCATAAATGGAAGTGTTCTAATATAGCCAAAGTAGCATTAGGTCTTCCAATTTACCTTTATTAGTCATGCAGGGGGTTTATCATCTGACTACAAATTAAAGCTTCAGTAAGGCAATATTTCTTTTCTTTCTATTCATAGAGATAAAAAGCCTAATTGGCAGAGTAAATTAAGATTGACAAACTTTGAGAAGGTCTGATTTCTAAACAAAATATTTTCCACTAATTTCTCAGAACAGAGATGTCCAATAGTGTTATGATGAGAAGGGAGTGAATATACTCCTTAGTTCAGACTTGGTTAACTGGGAAGAGATAATGGTCCATGAGTGAGAACTGAAAAAGCAGAATTTAACATCTCAATTTCACACTCATGGTCATAATCACAATCCTCTTTCCATATTTTATTGCAATTTAGAGAGATGTGGAGGGCCTGGCTGTTTCCAATGTAGATTAGAACCCCAATATATATATTACATGTAAGTCATTGAATAGCAAAAGGCCAATCAAGAGATTCCAGCCCTTGCCCAGCCAATGAGGCTCAGCAGTTGGATGTTGACCTATAAACCAAAAGGTCATGGTTCAATTCCTAGTCAAGGCACATGCCCAGGTGTTGGACTCAATCCCTCGTATGGGGCATGTAGGAGGTAGCTGATCAATGATTTTCTCTAATCATTGATGCTTCTATCTCTTTCCCTTTTCCTTCCTCTCTGAAATAAATTTTAAAAATACTTTAAAAATAGATATTCAGGCCCTATTAGCAATAAATTGGAGAACTATTAGGTAATTCTTTTAAAAAATAATTTATAAATTAAAAAGTCACTAAAATTTAAGAGTATACATTTCATGTAGGAAAGCATATAAAATAAGATAAAATTATTTACGGTAATAGTAATGAATATCCTATCTGAAAGGATTCCCATTGTAAAATGGGTGACAAAGCATAAATCTTTACTTTGCTTTATAATTTTTTAAATATATTATTATTATTTGAAATATTTTATAGGATCTGAGTTATTTATATAACATGGTCAATTTTAACAGTCATGTGTCTGTATATGTAATCATTAATACATATTTTGGGTAATACATAATGACTTGATACATTTCAAAATATAGAATTTATATGGATCATTTTTTAAACCATAGTTTAATAAAACTCAATATTGACAACAAAATGATAGAAAAAGGATATAAAACCACTGAAAATGTCAATGCATTCTTTTAAAAAATTTTGCTTAAAAATAAATTAAAATGCAAATTATAGATTATTAAGATTATGTGTGTTATGATAATCTGGTTGTGTGGTAATAATGACTGAGATCTAGATATCAGAAAACACAGACTCTCATTTCCTCTCTTGTTGATCAGCTCTGTAATTTAAGCATATTGCCTAACTCCTCTAACAGTCTCATTTTCTTGTCCTTTCTACTTTGTTAGCTTAGGAAGAAAAAAAGATAAGTTTTAAAAAGTACCCTAATAATTTCCTACCTAGCTATTTATATCATATACACTGAGTGACTAGATTATTATGATCTCTGAATGCATAATAATCTGGCCACTCAGTGTAATCTTATATAATAAAAGGCTAATATGCAAACTGTCCCATTGACCAGGCTGCCAATCATCCATTTCCCCTTTCCCTGGTCAAGCTGGCAGGACCCCACCCATGCATGACTTCATGCACGGGGCCTCTAATCCTATCTAATAAAAGAGTAATATGCAAATTTGACCATACCTTTGCCACACCCACAAGCCACGCCCACCAGCCAATCAGGAGCATATTATGCAAATAAACCCCAACCAAGATGGCTGCCACCACTGAGAGCAGGAGGAAGGCTTGGGTTTCCCTGGCAACAGAGGAAACCAAGCTTTCTGCCTGGTGTTGTGGGCCCAGGCCTCCACTCAATGTTACAAAGTTTCAATTATAAAAGATACAGAAATGGTAGCAGCCACTGATCTGGAGAGAACAGAGGTTTGGGTTTCCCTGGCAATGGAAGAAGCCAAGCTTTCAGCCTGCCATTGCTAGCCTAGGCCTCCACTCTAGGTTACAAAGTTTCAAACAGAAATGGCTGCCGCCCCAAGCGAGCAGAAGGCTTGGCTCCGCTCCAGGCTACAAAGTTTCAATTGTAGACATAGATTAATCCCAGATCCCAGGGCCTCCACTTGGGTCACTGGGGGGCGTGGCTGGCCTGCAAACCACCACAGGCCCCTCACCCAGGCTGCAGTTCACCCCAAGGGAAGCCCCACCCTGACCTGGGACACTCTGCAGGGCAAAACAGCTGGTCCCCACCCATGCACCAGGCCTCTATCCTATCTAATAAAAGAGTAATATGCAGATTGATCATCACTCCAACACACAAGATGGCTGCCCCCTTGTGGTCAAAGATCCTGCCCCCATGTGGACACAAGATGGCCACCACAAGATGGCCAGCAGGGGAGGGCTGTTGGGAGGTTCCAGGCCCTGCAAGGGAGGGCAGTTGTGGCAATCAGACCAGCAAGGGAGGGCAGTTGGGAGGGACCAGGCCTGCAACGGAGGGCAGTTGGGGGCAATCAAGCCTGCAGGGGAGGGCAGTTAGGGGTGACCAGGCTGGCAGAGGAGGGAAGTTGGGGGCAAACAGGCTGGCAAGGGTGCAGTTAGACATCAATTAGGCTGGCAGGGTAGTGGTTAGTGGGTGGTCAGGCTGGCAGGCAGAAGTGGTTACGGGCAATCAGGGAGGCAAGGTGGTGAGTAGAGTGAGCCAGCAGGCCCTACCGGGATCAGGCCTACACGGGCCATTGGAAATCCCTCTAGGTGTTCCAGATTGGAGAGGGTGCAGGCTGGGCTAAGGGACATCCCCCACCCCCATGCACAAATTTCATGCACCAGGCCTCTATTATCCTATCTAATAAAAGAGTAATATGCAAATTGACCATACTTTTGCTATGCCCAATAAGCCATGCCCACCAGCCAATCACAGGGATGGATCTCAGGGCCCTCCTATGGTGCCCTGGGGCTAGGCTGGGCGGGGCAGGGCCGGCCAGCCATGGCAGGGCCCATCTGATGAATCTTGGGGCCCTGCGATGGCATCTGTGGTGCCCAGGGCTGAAAATGGCCTCTCCTAGAGAGGCCCTTCCAGGCCCTAGGGTTAGGCCGGGCCTGGCTGAGGGAGATGAGGACACAGAAGGGGTGAGCCAGGTTCCCTGTAAACATGAACACCCCCTGAGCCGCAGAGCAGCAGGTGAGATATGTGCCTGAGGTCCCTTGGCTACAGGGTGGTGGGTCAGGAGTTGAATCCAGGTGTGTCTCTGCCCACAGCTCATGACCTCTCCACTGTGCCTGGCCATTCAGTGTATATATAGCACCTGTATGTATGCTATTGTTATTTTCAAAATAAGTTAACATTATTGATCCTGAAAATATCAGTTGCCATAACTTCTAAATTTATATATAATAGCAGTAATCAGATTTTTATTTTCTCTGTGTTTATTATCTTAAGACAGCCATATTTTATACCACACATATAAAATATAGTTCATTATTTGGGGATAGTGTGGAGAACAGAACACAAATACTGAGCCAGTTGCCTTGATTTTTTTTTGCAAAAATGCAGACTGATCAACTTCACAAATGTTTATCAGTATATACGAAAGCCTGCTCATTTGTTTCAAAGTAGAGAGATTTTTACCCTAACATTCTCCAAAATAATTCACTTGAAGCTGTCATTGATATTCCAAGAACTTCTCTGGAAATTGGCAATAAGTAAACACTGGTAAGAATGATTACCTTTCATCCCTCAGATAAATCAGTGGATTTTGTTTCATAAAATTATGTTTATAATTCTGGAAAACTTTATCAACTTGAGGAATTTAAAATAAAAATGTGTCACTAATCTATAGTGCCCAAAAGTATATTTGATTATAAATATTTACAGTATATTATGAAGAATAATGTTGGAAAATCAATGCTTTCAAAACCTCAAATCTATCTGCTAAATGTGTCAATAGCCTCGGAATTTTTTTTTCTTTCATTTTTTGAAGACTTGAAAACTTGCGGTATTCCTGCTATACTAAAATTGGAGAAACTACAAATATTAGTGCTTAAATATGGTCAAGTATACTTTACTTTTACAAACAACAATCTTCAGTATGAATCAAAAGGGCTTTATAAGTTAGCATTCATATTCATACTATGCAAAGAACATGATGGGGCTAAGGACATTTCATAGATGGATGAACATAGTTTTGAAGGTCAATGATTGGAGATGAACAATTCAGTGCATCCCCCAAATTATAAAACAGAGATTTGCTGAGCCAGTATTACATTGCTTCTAATCACTGGCCACCCTTTCCTCTGCTACAGCCACATTTCAGCACTCACAGTGAAGAATGTTCATGGAGCTTCAATAATAGTGAGAAGTTCTAAATGTTAAGAAAACATTTTTTTTCTCATGATAGTTTTAGGCACAATTGAGCATAAGTGAAGATTAAGCATAAATTTCTTTCATGGAGGCCAACAGAGAGCTCAATCATTGGGAAACCAGAAATTTCATACGCTTAAATCTTCTGTTTATCCTTGGCTATGTATTTGGAAAAGGAAATGTATAACTAACATATCATTTAAATTTTTAAATGGTTTGATTTTCCCCTCCCGATGATCAAGAAAACTATATTAAAGAAAATTTCACAGCCTTTAAAGATTGCTGGTATGTTTTATTCCATTTAATCTCATGTACAGCGGTGAATGGTACTTTCTGAAAAAAAATCAATCAATAATTTAAAATATTTTTATAATTTTTATTTAAATAAGAAGACCACATGGTATCACTGCTCAGTATTTATAAACATAAAGCTTATTGATAAATTTGACTATTTTTGTTATATATATGAATCTAAATTTCAAGTAATCACCATTTTATGACAAATCCTCAAAAAGCTGTCATAGTCTCACTTGCAGATCAATAAATGTATGTGTTAACTGGTAGGTATAAAATTTTTATAGATACCCAGCTATATCTGAAACTCTAACTGAAATATATATGCCTACATCTGCAGCACAATGCCTTACATCATTTTATGATACCACAGGACAGCTTAGAACGTCCCAACTTTTGACGGTGCCCTCATTTCCATCATGCTGATACATGTTAACTCAAGTTACAGATGAAACTAAGGCATAAAACAATGGACTTTTCGATATTCAATGTTACTAGGTAATCAGAGTTTACTTTGTTTTACCTTAAAATATAACTTGAACACGTGAAAAAAACAGATCTAATTGAAAGTCTGATCCGTTTTGACAAATGTATACACACACCAGTACAATTCAAGCTCCCATCAAAGCTTTGAACATATCCATCACGCCAGAAAGCTTCTAATCTACGTCACCATTCCCCTTTATGCTCTCCCACTGCCAGAAGCAACCACTGTTCTGCTCTCTATCACCATAGATGAACTTTGCTGGTTCTAAAACTTTATATAAATGTATGTAATCTTTTGTGTCTGGCTTCATTCACTAAACATGGTATCATTTGAGATCCATTCATATTTTACCAGGTGTCACTAGTTTATTTATTTTTAGTGCTGAGTAGTACTCCAGTGTATGAACAAGCACAGTCTGCTTATCCATTCTCTTGCTGATGAAACATGGGTTGTTTTTAGTTCGGGGCTATCATAAATAATGTTATGCATGCACTTGCAAAAAGACTTTTCTGTGAACATATGTTCTCATTTCTCTTTGACAACTACCTAGATGCTGAATTGATTGATAAGGAAGATGTATATTTAACTTTTTCTATAACTTGCAAAATGTTTCCCAAAGGCTGCTCAATTTTATATACCTAGCAAGAATATGAGATTTTTGGTTGGTCCATATTTACTCTTGTAACTCTTTTTCATTTTAGACATTCTAGTGAATGTGTATTGCATCTCACTATGATGAACACAATGAAATGTTAGTGGTTCACACAGTCATTTCTATGTACAAGTCACAAACTATAGCACATTAAGCAGATATATATTAAGAAGACTGAGTTAAAACATAAAAACCAAGATTTTTTTTACTACTCTTAAGAGGTTTCCTCAGATGTAATTATGACTAGAAAGAATTTTAGTCATATTTTATGTATGCTCATAGCAACTAGTGCTAAAATACATGAAGGTAACATATAACGGTTAATAATGTGGATTTTTTCAATAGATGGAGTTACACATATATTGATATGTATGCTATTTAATATGTATGCTATTTTGTTGTATTGATAAGAATCTTCAAAACTTCATATGTCAAATTTGCTGAAGATGTTAATATCATAAATATTTTATGCTTAAAAATGTCAAATTTCATGCCAAAAAAAGGACATTTGCAGGAAGTTTTAATTTATTACTTTTTTTGCAGAGAAGTGCTGCTGAAAGTTATCGTAAACTTTGGGAAGCTTATGGTGGACATTCTCCATCTCAAGATACTTGTAAATGCTTTAAAAGTGATGATTTTGATGTGAAAGATAAAGAATGTCCAGATCAACCGAAAAAGTTTAAAGACCAGCAATTATAAGCATTATTGGATGAAGATGCGTGTCAAACTCAAAAACAATTTGCAGAAAGATTAAATGTTGCTCAGCAAACAATTTCCAATCATTTACAAGCAATGGGAAATATTTTAAAGGAAGGAAAACGGGTGCCACCTCAACTGAATGAAAGAAAATGGAAAACCTAAAAGTCATCACTAAAATGTTGCTTCAACGGAATGTAAGAAAATATTTTTTTGCATTGAATTGTGACTAGCGATGAAAAGTGGATTTATTTTGAGAATCCCAGATGCACAAAATCATGAGTTGATCCAGGTCAACCATCAACATTGACTGCAAAGCCAAATCACTTTGGAAAGAAGACAATGCTTTGAGTTTGATGGGTTCAGGAAGGTGTGGCTCATTATGAGCTTCTAAAACTAGGTAAAACCGTTAATACTGATCACTACCAACAACAATTAATCAATCTGAATCATGTTTTGATCATAAAATGGCTAGAATGTGCCAGAAGACACGGCAAAGTAATTTTGCTTCATGATAATGCACCATCACACATTTCAAAATCAGTTAAAGACAAGTTAAAAGATCTTCACCAGACCTTACTCCTTTGGATTACTACTTGTTCGGATCGATGGCACATGCACGTTCTGAGCAGCACTTCAAACGTATGAAGAAGTGGAAAATTGGGTCTCTGAATGGTTTGCCTCAAAAGAAAAAAGTTCTATTGGGATGGTATCTAAAAATTAGCTGAAAGATGGGGGAAATGTGTAGCTAGCGATGGGCATTACTTTGAATAAAGCACTTTTGATGTTTCTCTTGAAATTATCGTGTTTTCTTTGGTTACAAAATCCTCATTATTAATTGGTACACACAGTTAATTACACACACCTAATTTGTAAATTCATGTATTATTACTGATGGACTCAGACAGAAATATTTTTCTACTGCCCAGAGTATGAATCAGGTTTTTAAGAAACAAATCAACTAAGATGCAATGAGCTATGATTACTTGGCAGTTCATTGGGAGGAAAGGCTGCCTGGCAATAGAAGCATTCTGAGTGTAATGACACATAGTCATTGATCTTTACTATGTTACTGAAGCATTTAATTTTAAAAGTGAATCATTTTACCTAGAATGAAATCCTTAAAAAGTAAGCCATTTTTAAGAGTTTTCAAAATAACGATGTCAGAACAAAAAATTAGTGTATATCTTGAGTACAAGTGCCGAGACAAGCATGTATTGACTCTCGGCCCTACACTGGCCAAGAATCATAGGCCAAGTTCACATGACAAAAGATATGTTTTTATACAATTGGATTCAAAATATTTCTCAATATTAATATAACTGAGATGGTACATAGTCAATAACACAAAGCTTAATATGCCAATTTCAGTGACGTCCACAGTTCTAATTATTTTCCCCCTTTAATTTTAAAATTAATTGCTTTCTAAATAATTTCATTACTTTTTAAATTAAAATATATAATATTAAAATATGTAATATTAAAATATTCATCATATGTGCCTACATAAATACAGATATATATTAGATATATGCTTCTCATACCAAGTTATAATTGGCATTTTATTTGTAAAACATATGTCCCCCAAATGGACTGTAAATTCTAGAGACAGAGATGATAATTCTTTTAATCACTATTGATCACTATTGCAGCTACAGGGCTGTTATATAACTACAGATCAATGTATTTTTGTTGAACTTCTATTCATTAATTAAACAAATACTTTTTAAATGTCTTCTATGGGCACTGTGAAGGCAATATTCTTCACATGAGTATAACTAAGAAGCTCATAGTTTAATAGGAGATATAAAAATGTACAATGTGACAGGGACTATAAATAAATACATCATTTATAAAATTATCAGAGGAGGAGTATTTCTTTGTGTAAGTCTATAAATGATTCCTAAAAGAGGTGACATTTGACCTGGATTTTCAAAGACAAATGGGACTTTTGCCTGACAGATCATGGGGAGAGATATAATAAAATTATAAAAAAAACTAGAGTCCTGGTGCATGAAATTCGTGTACTGGGGTGGGGGGTGTCCCTCAGTCCCAGCCTGCACCCTCTCTAACGTGGGACATTCCTCTCACAACCCAATCTAGGACTGCTGGCTCCCAAACGGTTGACCTGCCTGCCTGCCTGATTGCCCCTAACCACTTCTCCCTGCCAGCCTGATCACCACCTAACTACAACCCTGCCAGCCTAATTTAGGTCTACCTGCTCCCCTACCAGCCTGTGTGCCTCCAACTTCCTTCTTCTGCTGGCCTGGTTACCCCTAACTGCCCTCCCCTGCTGGCCTGGAACCTTTCAACTGCCCTCCCTTGCAGGCTTGTCCCTCCCAACTGTCCTCCCCTGCTGGCCATCTTGTGGTGGCCATCTTGTGTCCACATGAGGGCAGGATCTTTGACTATATGGGAGCAGCCCTCTTGTGTGTTGGAGTGATGGTCAATCTGCAAATTACTCTTTTATTAGATAGGATAAATGTCTGGTGCATGGGTGGGGGCCAGCTGATTTGCCCTGAAGAGTGTCTCGGATCAGGTTTCAGAGTTCCCTTGGGGTGTGGGGCGGCTTGGGAGAGGAGCCTGTGGTGATTTGCAGGCTGGCCACTGTCCCCAGCCACCCAAGCAGAGGCCCTGGGATCTGGGATTAATTTATGTTCTACAATTAAAACTTTGTAGCCCAGAGCAGAGCCAAGCCTTCTGCTGCTCTGTGATGATAGCCATTTCTGTTTGAGTTTATTTTAATTCTACAATTGAAACTTTGTAGCCTAGAGTGGAGGCCTAGGCACTAGGGCTTTAGAAGCTTGGCTTCCTCCATCGCCCAGGCAACCGTAGCTTCTGCTTTCTTCAGCTCCATGGCTGCCGTCATTTTTGTTGGGATATGTCCTCTACAATTGAAGCTTTGTAGCATTGAGTGGAGGCCTATGCCAGCAAGGGCAGGTGGAAAGCTTGGCTTCCTCCATTGCCAGGGAAACACAAGCCTCCCTCCTGCTCTCAATGGCTACAGCCATCTTGGTTGGGGTTTATTTACATAATTTACTCCTGATTGGCTGATGGGTGTGGTTGTGGGTGTGGCTCGATCAGAGGTATAGTCAGTTTGCATATTGCTCTTTTATTAGATAGGATTATTAGAGCTCCATTTAAATTTAACCAGATATCCTACTTATCAGCACATGATACAAAATTAAGTCACATTTCTTCTACTCAAATTAAATTTTTGAGGCTCTGTTCCATCTCTTCATAATCCTCTCACTGTTGATTGCTCTAAGACCCCCAGTGATAACTTCTTAATCCAAATGGTTTATCTTTGCTCTATCACCTCAGGGAGCAAATCCAGGAAAGCAAGCGATAGCTGAGGAAGGGCTCCTTGCCACCTGCTGTGCTGTGACTGCTTGCCCCAGACTGCTGATGCAACCCGGTTCCGGCAAATGCAGTCCAGGAAGGTATGGTCTTCTCTGAGGACAATGTGTGGTGACTTTGGCACACACTGAGCCAATGTTTGATGAGCCATCATCCATTACACTTCCTGCACTATTAAATAAAGTATGCCCTGCCTCTCTCACTGATCCTGGATGAAAGAAAAAACCAGGTGGTCTCATGATTAGGTTTCATGGCTCCATGCCACCTTCTACTCAGGATCCTGGCATGAAAGCTACTTAATGACAGAAACCGCCTATTTATACACACACCGCCTTCTCTATTTTTCTAGCAAGCTGAGTCTGGAGGGGTTTTCTATGTCCGGCACATGCTATGTCATGAACTGCTTTTTTACATAGTTCCCAGGAGTGCTAGAGTCCTTACCTCTTCCAGCACATTGCTGATCACCATTTTCTACAGGGGAATGGTATTTTATTTGTGAAATTCCTGATTCCAGTCCATCTTACACAATGCTTTCCAGTTAAACTTCTGAAAGCATACCTTCTATTGTGCCAGTTCATTTTTTTTTATTGGTTCTCTACTGCATATCAAACTGTGGTCACACTCCTTAGCTTAGCCTTCAAGGGTTCCACGTTCCAGTGTCATGTTTTCCCACTCATAGCACACCACCTCACACAATCATAGATACAACTATTGCGTTAGCGGTAAGGGATTAGGCATCATCAACTGTTACAGAATTTACCAGGCAACCAAAAAATACGCAAGAGTACAGGAGACACAGGAAAACACCATTTATTTTCAGATGTTTCCCATGTACTGGTACAGTGACGCAGTGGAGACTGTTTCTCTCCAAATCCCGAGTCCCCCAATATGGAGGAAGCTCTCCTTTATACCCTTTGGTTTCTTTGTCCCACAACTACGGATGGGACTTCTGGACCTTTTGCAGGCTTTGCAAAAAGCCCGGAGTGTTAGGATGGGGGCCATGAGACCACACCGAAAGGCCTGGCCTGGTGCCAGCATGGATAATCCCCTCTGGGGATTGTGTATTGTTTATGGTTTATGGCCTCTGTAAAATGTGAGTATTTAGGTAAACCAGTCTTGCAAGATCAGATTGTGGAGAAAGGGGCAGTGACTTAATTATAGGCTATCAAGAATGTACATTAGGTTACTGGCACAGATTCAGATTGCTAGCCCCTTCCCCCCGAAATGTCTTATTTTCCCCATCAGACTTCTAACTGAACCATGTTATTTCACTGGTAAGGGGGCAGACATGGAATTGCAAAGTTCTGTTATACAGTTCACCACTGTATATTGAATGCTAAGAAGAATCCTCGGAATATACAAAGTGCTCATTAAATATTTGTTGCATGAATTAAAGTTTAGATCAATGAGTTTTTCATTTTACTTCCAAGGTAGATATCAAATTATACAGAACCTGACTCTCAAAAGATTCATAGTCAATACTGAAACCAATCAAAATTAAAATTATATGAGCATCTACATTCATTTGCCTTATATCAAAGTGCATAAATTTAATAAGTAATATATATTACTTCTATTTTAAAAACAATAATAAATACTTATTGAACACTTGGTCTACATTGGTCTACTTCTTTATATATACTTATTTTAACTTCAGTACAACCTTATACTATAGATACTATTATTACATCTATTTTACAAATGAGAAAACTGAGGCTCAAAGAAATAAAACAACAAGCACACCAAGAAAATAATGTGAGTAACTTTTGGCTATATCTCATGTAGAAGCAGAGAGTATCATAGGTAATTCCAGGTTGTCTGGCCTAAATATGTGATTGAATGTGTATGCCAACACGAAGATGGCAAGCATTGGATGAACGCTTGGATTTGGGGGTGGGCCTGTGTACTTTAAGTGTGTGGTTTGCATTATTCTATGTTAGAGGGAGCTCTAAGACATCCAGTGGAAGATATTAGAATGGTAATTGGCTCAGAGGTCAGAAGAGAAGTGTTGACTGGGGATATACTAGTAAATCTGGGAATCATTGACTAACGACTTGTATAGTGTCCAGATATAATGTATTTACATATGTATATATACATATCCACATGCTGATACACACATGCATACACATACTCAGATATTAATATATAGAACTATGTCATGTATAATTTAGCCCAGCTGCTGAACGCAGAATATACTATCTTTTGATACTAAAGCTTAGGGACCCACGTAAATTAGGCTTGAGTTTAGTGGCTTGTAACAAAAACTATATTACAAATATTAGCTAGGTAACAAGTCTGGAAGTGGGTGGGTATTGTTGTTGTTGTTATTTCTATGTGTGTGTGTTTTTCATTGATTTTTTAGAGAGAATGGAAGGGAGAGGGAGAGAAACATCGATGTGAGAGAGACACATCGATTGGTTGCCTCCTGCATGCACACCCCAAGTAGGGCTGGGGATGGAGCCCGCAACTGAGGCACATGTTTTTTACCAGAATCAAACCTAGGACCCTGTAATCCATGAGCTGATGTTCTACCCCCTGAGCCTAACCAGCTAGGGCTGGAAATAGGTATTTTTTAAGGACAGTGCAGTTGTTAAGGGACCATTAAAGGTTTCTCCTACTCTTCCATCCTAAGGGAGCATTTGCATTCACTGTGCGGTGCTGGATTCTAGGCAGACTGAAGGAAGTGAAAAGGAGGAAAGGTAGTGTCTGTTTCGTGTTCACTGGCAGTGTGCCCCATGGCTATCCCTGTGGAGGAAAACGATGGCTGGGAAATCAAGTTTCTGCATATATTGTAACTTCAAATAAAATTGAGATTCTGTTTTGTTAAGAAAGATGAATAGAGTGAATATTAGATAGACAATTGGCATATTTGCCAGGTAGTCATAGGGTTTTAGTGCTTTAACAGAATTTAAAACTACCTAGCATAAACCCCTTCATTTTCCACATTGAAAACCTAAAGTTATTTGTTCCAGGTTATATGGCAAATAGGTAGAGTTGACAGTTGGTAAAGTTGGTAAAAACTGACCCTAGGTGTTCTGGCTGCTGGTTCTGTGGCACAGTCATCATACCACCCTGCAGTGTCAGTAACCTAAAAGGTTATCACAGTGGTCTAACAACCTTATCCCAGAGCCTTCCATTTGCCACTCAACTCTCACAGTGCTCTGCACAAATACTTACCATACTCTATTGCAAGGATTCATTTGTGTGTTTATTCGCCCTCTAAATTGGAAACACCCCATGGCGCAGGCACTGTGACTTACTCATCTTTATCTCTCTTCCCTCCCCCCCAGGGTCTAAGCGAACACTCAGCATATTGTACATAGTTAATAGGTTCTTGTGAAATGAATTAACCTCACACAGAAGAACATAACCTCAGGATAACATTTCAGTGAGCTCTGATGAAAGGATATGAAGCATTCTTATAATATTGAATTCTATCCCAATGGCCCTTAAGCCATTGATTAAAATCATTATTACAATATTATTAGGGCTGGTAAAAATGATCTGATTCAGTGTCTATGTTCAGATAGTGTTTGTTTTATCAGAGTCAACTAATGGCCCAAGTTTACTGTAAGGAAGAAAATAAAGCCAGAAGTCCTCCTTCTTAGGCTGTTTAGTGTTGTGTTTCAAGACATCACACTATTAAAATTTTAATGTGATGATATATTTCACTTTTATATTTCATATGTTCAAAATATAAAATGCTTTATGCTATTTCAGAATACTGACCCTATGATATATTGCTAAATGAAGATGCAAAGATTTTCATATGTATGATATAAATGGACAAGAACAAAAGAGAGCTAACATTTATTATCAAGATTGAACTTGAGCTTTTCTACTTCTAGGGACTAACACTCATAATACATCTTTAGCACTCTCCAGGGCAGCTTACATATTCTATATTCTATTTGTAACTGAGAAAATAGAGGTTAAGATAAAGGCCAGAACAACTGTCAGAAAGCATGAGTTTTGCTACTCTATAAACATATCCATTTGCTTAAGTTACCCTGGCTCTTAGTATCCACTTTTGCTATATGTAATACGGCCATCACTATTTTCTCAGCATTTTACTCATATGAAAATGAGAACATGCATTTTGTATCATTAAGTAAATTAGATCAAACTAGATATGACACATACTCCTTGTCCTTGAGACCTAAATTAACCAGGGAAACCTATGTAAGAGCTAGAGCAGGTAAAAGATAATCAGGTATATAACTTAACATGAGCTCATATATTTTTTATAGATATCTCATATGTATCAAATACATATTAAGTAGAGGCCCGGTGTATAAAATTTGTGCACAGGGAGTGTGTGTCCCTCCGCCCAGCCTGCACCCTCTCACAATCCAGGACTGCTGGCTCCCAACTGCTCGCCTGCCTGTCTTTCTCATTGCCCCTACCATTTCTGCCTGCCAGCCTGATCACCTCCTAACCACTCCCCTGCCAGCCTGATTGTTCCTAAACGCCTTCCTCTGCAAGACTGATCACTCCTAACTTCCCTCCATGCAGGCTTGGTCCTCCCCAACTGTTCTCACCTGCACACCTGGGTCCCCCCCAACTGCTCTTCCCTGCAGACCTGGTCACCCCCATCTACCCTTCTCTGCTGGCCTGGTCAACCCTAACTGCCCTCCCTGTCAGTCCTGGTTCCTCCTAACTATCCTCCCCTGCTGACCATCTTGTGGTGGCCATCTTGTGTCCACATGGGGCCAGCCATCTTTGACCACAGAGGGGCAGCCATCTTGTGTGTTGAAGTGATGGTCAATTTGCATATGACTCTTTTATTAGGTAGGATAGAGGCCTGGTACATGGGTAGAGACTAGCTGGTCTGCCCTGAAAGGTTTCCCAGATCATGGTGGGGGTTCTCTGTGGGGTGTGGGCAGCCTGGGTGAGGATCCTGCAGTGGTTTGCAGGCCAGCCACACCCCTCACCAACCTAAGGAGAGGCCCTGGTATCTGGGATTTATTTATCTTCTATAATTGAAACTTTGTAGCCTTGAGCAAACACCAAGGCCAGCCAGGGCAAGAGAGAAGCTTGGTTTCCTCCATTGCCTGGGGCAATCCAAGCCTCCTGCTTGCTCCAGCTCAGTGGCTCCATAATCTTTGTGGGCATTTATTTATCTTCTATAATTGTAACTTTGTAGCCTTGAGTGGAGGCCAGGGCTGGCCAGGGCAGATGGGAAGTTTGACTTCCTCCATTGCCAGGGCAACCCAAGTCTCCTGCTTGCTCCAGCTGCGTGGCCACTGTATTTGTTGGTTTAATTTGCATGCTCACTCCTGGTTGGCTGTGGGCATGGCTTGTGGGTATAGCAGAGGTATGATCAATTTGCATGTTTCTCTTTTATTAGATAGTATAGCCATTTTATATATTTCTTACATATAGTCATGTGAGTTCTATCCTCCTGGGACATAAATGTCACTTAATATAAATTTGTTGAACAAAAGGGATTTATATTTCTTCTTCATTTCAGTACAACATACATAGAGAGAGGGGAAATTCTGGATGTTGTATGGACAATGAGAGAGAGAGTTGTATAAGTCAAACAGGATTAGATGGAGTTTGCACATCAAAGTAATTACCTCTAATATAGTCAAAATATTAGAGCTTAAGATTCTGTTTAAAAAATATATTCTCATTCTCATATTTGACCCAATTTTATCCTTTCTAAAACCTTGTAATGAAGAAAAAAGGCAAGTTTTCTTATTTCTAGGTAAGGAAAATGAAACTCCTAAAAGTTCTGCAGCCTGCCCAAATTCTGACAGCTACCAAGCCCCAGAGCTGGGAGTCAGAGCTCTAAATTCAGGGATTTCTGCCTCTAATCTCTGGGCTCCTTTTACTACACAAAGTTTTCCTGTTAGAGATTGGTTATGGTGGGCAGACCCAATGCATGTTGTAACAGCCAAGCTACTATTTCATAGATTGGCTTAATTTTTTTTAAATCTAGTTTAGTTATGAAACAAATACCAAGACAGGTAATCATCTGAAACCTCAATCATTTGATAAATCCATAAAATACCTGAACAGTAATTAGTTCTGCTGCATAATTGCCTTGTGCTACATTTAATGATTATTATGCTTTTTAATTCATGATTGTCTAATATCTACTTCCCTATTGCTATGGGACGAAGAGACTTTTTTGTGTGATATGTGTGCCCTGTAATCCGTCTTTATATTGCTCTGTGAAAAGCTGATTAGCAGCAGAACCCATTAAGGTCTATATTAAAGGAACCGTGAGAAAATAATGAATAAAAAAATGACACAGAGTTAAATGGAAAAAAAATTATTTAACACGTGTGAATTCTTTTTAAAATGTATGCACTTCCTTTAGAAGGAAGTTTTAGAATTCAGTTAAAAACTTACATAAAAAATATTGATTGTGTATAATTCAGACCTTTCTTTCACACAGCACTGTTCTCTTGTAACCAAACTGCTCTGCAAATAATGCTATATATATATATATTAACATTCCCTTTATTTTTTTATTTGTTTAGTGCTTTGTAGCTGGAAAGAATTTTCACATATTTTATCTTTTTGCTCTTTCTCTGTATTAATTTGTACATACTCTTCCATCTATGTATTTACTATATTTCTCTGATCATCTTCTCTCTCTATTTTTCTAAAATGATAGCTCAGGAGTTTTTCTTGTATCGCAGTATCAAGATATATGTGGGTGTTCAGTTTTGAGAATAAACAGACAGTATAATATTTTTAGCTAAGCCAGAAGATAAATGTCCTGTACCTTATGTAATAAATTTAACTACAAAATATTTCATGAATTATCTAGAAGCTCCTCATTTTCTTGGATCAGAGACACTCGAGAATTCCAGAAATGTGATGCTGTCATCATTCCTTGATATTCAAAGGTGATTCCTGTTTATCTCCCATTCAAGTTCATCTGCTTGAAATTATGTAACCCTGTAATGTTTGTTTCATTCATGCACAGTGTTTAGCATTTCTTATGTTCCTGTCCAACTTCATAATGCTCTTCTATGTCTAACTAAGACTTTGTACAGAATGGGCCTGGGCAAGAAAGAGAACTAGATAAAGTTTGATTCGTGTCCCATCCTCCTCAGTCTGCATGTTTCTTCTCATGCCAGTATTTGTTATTCTCCTTAGCGACTCCTCTAACTAAAATATGCTTTGAGAAAAGAACACTATAAACATTAATTAAATTATTTAGTAAGTTTATGTTACCTTAACCAAGAGGTTTTGCTATTTAACACAATAACTCTAACTCTAGCAAGAAAGACTATTAAAGATACTTCAGGCATCAGTTGAGGAAGAAAAATTCATAAGAAGGCTATGATAAAAACAATAAAGAGCAGAGAGTCTGTTTCTGGGCTATAAATTTGCTCGATTCTTTATCTGGATCAGAATCTGACCTTGTGACACTAAGAGTAGTTTTCTCTACTTTGGCCTTCTGACAGGTATATTAGAAAGATTAAGGATCTTTGACATTTTAATTTAAGGCCCAAAAGCAATATTTGGGTTAAAAAGAATGATGTCAAACATGCCAAAAGCAAACATTTCAGGCCTTTTATTTAATACCTGAAAATATTGTGAAAAAGGAAATATGTATTCTTGGGGAGGAAAATATTGGGAATGGGTTGGGAAAACACAGTATAACTGTTAAAGTACCTGATTCATAATGACTGAAAGGAATGAGAACATTTTCTTCTCTCTATCATTTTGCCTAACTCCTAAGATGAAATAAAATATATAATAGTTTTCCCAATAGTACAACCAAAATGTCATTTTGATTGTACTATTGGGAAAACTATTATATATGTTATTAAAATGTCAGCCTTAAGATAAAAATTGCTCAGACATTGCTCTGATTTTTATCATTGTATACCTTGAAAAATTATAACTTAAAGTATACATTTAATAATCTTAGTAATAGGATACAGAAATTCTGGGTATATCTATCTCTCTTCTGTGGAGGAGTGTATTTCCCCAAGATGGCTGCACCAATATATATTCCATCTTCCATCTTCTTCTTACAGTGTGATAGTAACACTTCAATCAAGAGATGAGCTCTTGATTTCTTTGCTCTCAATTTCCTTGCTCTCAATATCTTTCTCCCTTCCCTCTCTCTCTGTCTCCAGTCTCTGTGGGAACCCAGCCACCATGTAGTAGCAAGCCACACTGGCTCACATGGAGACACTACATAGAGAGTTATACCAGGAGAGAAACTGAGTCCTCTAGCCAACAGCTACCGTTTCCCCGAAAGTAAGACATCCCCCGAAAATAAGACCTAGTTCCAGTTTTGCCTCTCACTATAATATAAAGCATCCCCCTGAAAATAAGACCTTCCTGATAATATTTTTATTCTTGAAACTGAAAAAGCATAGGCCACACAAGCAGTTATAAGGAAGTGGGTTGATTTAATGCTGCTGCTTGTTATTCGAGGGAGCCAAAGAGGTCTGCTAGTCTGTGATGCAACCAGCACTCACCGCGCTAAAGACATGAAGAAATTTCTTCACGAAAGAAAAATAGATCAAATAATAATTCCCGCAGGAATGAGAGCCTATCTCCAGACTCTTGATATTGCAATAAACAAGCCATTCAAGGACAATTTCTGCATGGAGATTAATGACTACATTGAAAATAGAATGGAGAGAAATCAGCGTGGAAACTTTGTGAAACCTAAACTGCAAGAGGTTGTGACTTGGGTGAAGAATTTATGGGATAAAATCACTGACAGTTGCATTGCAAATGCACTACGAGCAGGCTACCTTGGCAATAAGTACTCATTTAAGGACAGTGCTATTGCTAAACATGAGAGATTTGGTCCACTGATTCTGAAATAAATGGAGTCATAAGAAATTCACCAGGAATTTCAGGGCTTGGATTGTTATGATGATGTTCCAGAAGATGATGACTTGACTGTCATTGAATAAATCTTACTGTGTTCATACCGGTAAATATCAGTATCAGTAAATGTACCATAGATTGTTGTACAGGAAATAATGGAGGTAACAAGAAATTCTTGATGCCTCAGGATTCACAGTTTGTCTGGTTATGCTGGTTTGTGATGACAGCTACTACCAAACCGTATACAGGTAATAAATTTCCTTTTTTTTTTTTGTTCAACAATAAATGTTACTCTTCTTCATGGAAAAATAAGACATCCCCTGAAAATAAGACCTAGTGCATCTTTGGAAGCAAAAATTAATATAAGACACTGTCTTATTTTCGGAGAAACAAGGTAGTCATAATTGCTAGTTATGAGCAAGCCTTCTGATGATTCCAATCCCAAACTTAATCTTCCAACCAAGGCCCCAGGCAATGTGGAGCAGAGGTAAGCTGTTCATTTTTACTCCTAACCATCATTATCCATGAGCATAACAAATGATTGTTTTACTCAAATATATTTTTCATAATTTATTACCTAGCCATAGTAATGGAAACATCATATTAGAAATATGGACCAGATGTCTTTTGTTATTATTCTGGGCTTCAGTCATCACTGCAGTTCTTGGCTGTTCAAAGAAACGATGAGAGATAATGCCACATCATCTACTTCATTCTTTACATGTCTCCAATCTATGCAGGCTCACTATTCTTCCAGATAAGACATGGCACAGTTAGTGTTTCAAAACGAAATGAGCAATTTAGAAGCCACATGAAAACAATATATTCTTTAGTCCTGTCAATGGTGGTACCCAGATACAGAGATATTAAACTTATTTCAACAAATATTTATTGAGTATCTATATGTGCAAAAGAAGAAAAAAGAGGGAATTTATATTTATTAAGTGATTTTTACATGGCTGACACTATTAATTGTTAAATACAACAATCTTAGATGAGAATCACCTCAAATAAGATTCAGGGAGATTAAATAACTTTCCAGCTATAACTGCCAGTATGTGGTAGAGTCTCAAGAATCAAACTTATATATGTACTAGTAGCCCTGAGCACGAATCCATGCACCAGTAGCTCTCTGTGGGGCCTGGCCGCACCCTTCCTGCTGCCCAGAGGCCCATCCACAGCCTGGTACAGAATGCTTGCCTCATTGCCATGGCAACGAGGCAAGCATTCGCCAGGCTGCTCACGCTGCCCACTTTCAGCAGCCACCCCACAGGGCCTGGGTGACTTCAGCAGGCCTGAGAGGACTGGGTGCCACCATCTTGTGGCTATGGATATCGCCATCTTTGTGATGGAGTGATGGTAATTTGTATATTACCCTTTTATTAGGTAGGATTATGTCAAATATATGCCTTTTGCACTCTGCCTTATTTTTAAAATGGGATAATGGTAGGAACAATTTCAATGGTTGTTTGTAAAGTGTGCCTAGAACATAGTGAACAATAAATATTATTATTTTATAATATTTTTTCTTTAACTTAGTGTTAGATACTGTAAAAGTATAAAAATGAATAAGATATGGTCTTCACACTTAATAAGTTTACATTATAGCTTTGGGGTTGTTGACTGGGAGTTGTACTGATTTAGGTGTTGAGGCAAATATACAAAAACTATAATGCTATAATGTGAAATACATTTTAATAAATGATTTAAAAATTAATTTTCTTCAGTTAGGATACGAAGAAAGTTTTCATGGATAGAATAGTACTGAGAATGGATCTTGATAGTTACAATTTTGTTTTAACAGAAAGGAAGAGTGGCTAATTCTCTGTAGAAGTAATTGCATAGCAAAATAATATAAAAGCATCAGGGACTATTCTAAGTTCAGTGTTCCCAGAGAAAATAAATTATTTAAAACAATATGTATGGACTTAGGGGAAGGACTCAATAATGATTTACAGAAGTATGATGGCTGTCCTAAAAGAGATGACAATGGGGTAGATTGAAGAAGATGGGAATGGAGTTGGCCATGAACAGCAAGAGGAATACCTCATTCTTAGAGAGTAGAGGAACTGTGGCCATAGAGGAAATGATAAGGAGTAGAGGAAGGGTGCAGATGGCGGGCTCAGATTTTCCATGTCTATCCATGGAAAATGGAGACTAGGAATTGAAGAGGATGGGGAAGTAGAATGGCTTTGAAAAGGGATGGAAGAAGCAGTTGAATGAGTTTAAATTCAAGAATCATCATTGCCCCCTTAATAAGTATTTGTTGTTTATTCTACATGTGCTAGATGTTGAGAGTACAATAATTTAAAAAGTAAGTTCTAACTCTGCATTCAGGACAGATATTAGGTAAGAAAATGGAAAATTATTATTCTGTGAGATAGCACCAAATAGAAGTCTATCACATAGACATCTACAGGGGCACAGTTTAGAAAGGGCTCTGAGGCTCAATTCATTTTGTAAGCTATAGGAGGCTCAATTAATTTTGTGAGTTAGAGGCATGTTTTCCACAGCACATGACATCTAGATGGAAAGTAACAACACTAATGTGACATCTAGATGGATAGCAACAACACCAATAACAAAGCAATAGGTGTTAGCCAAGCAAAGGAAGGGAGGGAAGTGTTGCAACACATGGCCTAGTGGGTACAAAGACCTGCAATTAAAGGAAGTCTGGCATATGTCACTGAAGATAAGACCTTCTTTATTTACATGTTAAAGCAAGGACTATGAACTAACCACTCCCATGATATTAGAGAAGCACTGTATGATTTTTACACAGAAGAAAAATCAGCTAAAATCTACATTTTGGAGAGATGTCTTAGTCAAAGCTCTTAGTGGCAAAAAAAAAAACAACCCAAAAAAAACAGAATCCTTCTTGGGCTGACTTAAGCAAAAAAAAAAAAGAAATTTATTAACTATATGTTATAGCATTTCAAGCTTTTTCATATCCTGGCACAGATGGAAATGATAATATTTATATAGCACCCTGGGGAAAATAGATGAGGCTGCTTATGGCAGGAGGCAGTCAGCCTGGGGACTCCAGCTGCCATAAGGGCTGGAGGGGTCAATATCACAGCACACATCTTCAGCACACCTGCTGGAAAGCGAAGACCCATTATATGAAATTACAGACTCAGGGATAAATCACAGACCTGAAAGGCTGGCTGAGCCACATGAGGGGTTGAGGCTGCAAACTCTAAAGCTATCAGAAGTCAAGCATGTTTCTTTCTTTTTCTAGGTCAATTGGGTCATATATCTGCTCTTTTCTGTATGTATATTTCTCTCTCTCTTCTTGTGTTAGATGTGTACCTTCCTTGTGCACATGGCAGAAGATACTGACTCTCAACTCCCACATGTACAAGTTCTTCCAGTTAAAATATTTAATAAAGATGTACTGACAGATTTTAGTATTTAACTCCAAGTTCCCAAGAAAGAGCATATGATTGGTCCAAGTGTTCATCCTGTTTGAATTTTTTTGTTGTAAGAAGTAATAAACACAGGACCACGAATAAGTAGCCACATACTAAACCTGGAAGTTCCAGGGAGGCCTGTGTGGCCGCATTACAAACACAGAGACCTAAAGTAACCACATAGGATGGTCTGAAATTAAAACTTTCTAACTAAAAGCAGATTATGCTAGGTAGTCATGTCCTAGGCCAGTGTTTTTCCCTAAAAAGATCAATCTTTACCTTAACTACTAGTAAGCCTGTCTATGATAACATACCTGATAACATATCTTTAGAATACCAAAGTAATTTCCTTCTTTCAAGACCCCTCAAAGTACCAGAGCAGAAACCTGAAATTACCTCAGTGGTATTATTGTCATGTCAATTATTAACTGTTAACTATCCTATACCTTCTATATAAAAGAAGTATGTGTTTATTCCTTTTATTTTGTATCCAATCCCAGAGGTTTCCCCATTTTCTTTATCCTGCTTCCCTAATCTATCATCAATGGTTTCCTTATATATCCTATCTAATAAAAGTATAATATGCAAATTAACCAGCACCCCACCACACCCTAAGCCATGCCTACCAATCAGGAGCAAGTAGGCAAATTAACTCAAACTAGATGGCTGCAGCCACAGAGAGAAGAAGGCTTGGGTTTCCTTGGCAATGAAGGAAGCCAAGTTTCCACATACCCTGGTGGGCCCAGGCCTCAACTCAAGGCTACAAAGTTTCAATTATAGAAGAAAAATAAATCCCAACAAAATGGCAGCAGCCACAGTGCTGGAGAAAGCAGGAGGCTTGAGTTGCACCTGGCAATGGAGGAAGCCAAGCTTCTGTAGCCCCGGCCTGCCTTAGCCTCCACTCAAGGCTACAAAGTTTCAATTATAGAAGGTAAATAAATCCCAGATACCAGGGCCTCTGCTTGGGTCACCCAGGAGCATGGCCAGCCTGAAAACCACCACAGGCACTTTGCCAATGCTGCCCCACACCCCACATCATAATGGAACCCCATCCTATCTGTGATACCCTTCAGGGCAAACCAACTGGCCCCCACCTGTGTACCAGGCAACTATCTAATAAAAGAACAATATTCAAATTGATCATCCGTCCAACACACAATATGGCTGCCCCCATGTGGACACAAGATGGCTGCCACAAGATGGCCATCAGGGAAGGGCAGTTGGGAGAGACCAGGCCTGTAAAGGATGGCAGTTGGGGGTGATCAAGCCTGCAGGGGAGGGCATTTGGGGGGGACCATACCTGCAGGGAGGGCAGTTAGGGCCAACTGGCTGGCAGGAGAGCAGTTAGGCATCAATCAGGCTGGCAGGGCAGTGGTTAGAGGGTGATCATGCTGGCAGGAAGATCGGTTAGGGGCAATTAGGAAGGCTGGCAGGTGAGCCGTTGGGTGCCAGCAGTCATGGGTTGTGAGAGGAATGTTTGACTGCCCACTTAGGCCTGATCCTTGGACATCTCTCAAGGAGTTCCAGGTTGGAGAGGGTGCAGGCTGGGCTGAGGGATTCCCCAATCACCAAAACAGGCAGTCGGACCTAACTGTGCAGTCGGACATCCCTCTCACAATCCAGGACGGCTGGGTCCCAACTACTTGCCTGCCTGCCTTCCTGATTGCCCCTAACTCCTTCTGCCTGCTAATCTGATTACTCCCTACCCACTCCCCTACTAGACTGACTGATGTCTAACTACTCCCCTGACAGCCTGTTTGCCCCCAACTACCTTCCTTTGCTGGCCTGGTCATCCCTAACTGCCCTCCCCTGCAGGTTTTATTGCCCCCCAACTGCCCTCCCCTTCTGGCCATCTTATGGTGGCCATCTTGTATCCACATGGGGGCAGGATCTTTGACCACCTGGGGGCAGCCATCTTGTGTGCTGGAGTGATGATCAATCTGCGTATTACTCTTTTATTAGATAGGATAGAGGCCTGAGTGGGGGCCAGCTGGTTTGCCCTGAAGAGTGTCCCGGATCTGGGTGGGGGTTCCCCTGGGGCATGGAGCAGCATGGGTGAGGGGCCTGTGTTGATGTGCAGGCTGGCCACACTCCCTAGCGGCCCAAGCAGAGGCCTTGGGATCTGATATTTATTTATGTTCTACAATTGAAACTTTGTAGACTGGAGCAGAACTAAGCCTTCTGCTCACTCTGTGGTGGCAGCCATTTCTGTTTGGGTTTATTTACCTTCAATAATTGAAACTTTGTAGCCTTAAGTGGAGTCTAGGTACACCAGGGCTGCAGAAGCTTGGCTTCCTCCATCGCCAAGGCAATCCTAGCCTCTGCTATCTCCAGCTGCTTTGCTGCTGCCATTTCTGTTGGGATTATGTATCTTCTATAATTGAAACTTTGTAGCATTGAGTGGAGGCCTAGGCCAGCAAGGGCAGGCGGAAAGCTTGGTTTCCTACATTTCCAGGGAAACCCAAGCCTCCCTCCTGCTCTCAGTGGCCCCAGCCATCTTGGTTGAGGTTTATTTGCATAATTTTCTCCTGATTGGCTGTGGATGTGGTTTGCAGACATGGCTTGTGGGTGTAGCAGAGGTGCGATTAATTTCCATATTACTTTTATATTATATAGGATATTATATAATACCAGAAAGGAAGGGAGAGGGAGAGAGATGGAAACATGAATGATGAGAGAGAATCATTGATCGACTGCCTCTTGGACATCCCCTACTGGGGATCAAGTTCACAACCCTGTCATGTGCCTTTGACTGGAATCGAACCCAAGACCCTTTAGTCCACAGGCTGACACTCTATTCACTGAGCCAAATCAGCTAGGGCACCAATGGATTTCTAAGTTTTCCTATTTGATTCTGATGTCTAATGTAAGTGATAAAACTGACACTGAGATAGTTGCTTCCCAGCAACTGTCATCAGTTTGGTTCAGATAAACTCATAAACATTTTTTACAGGTTTGAATATTTCTTACGTTGATAGAGGCCCACCATGATGAGGTTTGAGGTGAACATTTCTAGGGAAGGGGCTGCGGGAGCTGGCAGGTCCCTTTCGCTGCAATATGAAATATATCCAGAAGAGAAGGCGGTATGGGAGAAGTGGAGATGAGTTGAGAGGTGCAGGTCCAGGTCCAGAATGGCCAGTACTGAGTAAGAGCAGTGGTATGGAAGTACAGGGATCTGAGCCAAAGTGTGAAGGCAGAACTAATCAGGCTTGGGGTTTGAATGTATGTGAGTATAAAAGAAAGGAAGCCAGATTTCTGGCTTGAACAGCCAGGTGAAGAGGAAGGCATTTTTCACTGACAAAAGCCAAAAATGAATGAATGAATGAATAAATACTAAAGGAAAAACCAAAAGCCAAAAATGAATGAATGAATGAATGAATAAGTAAGTAAATAAATCAATAAATACTAAAGGAAAAACGAATTTTAAGAGATGGAAGAGTTTCAATACTGGACACAAATGGAAAGTTTCTATGGAAAATCCAAGTGGATGTGTACAATACATGGTTAGGAGAGATCAGAGCCTGAAGACCCATCTCATAAAATAGACAGATTGGGTAGGTTTTGGGTAATGGCTGAAATTTGGGTGAAATTGTGCAGTTAGGGAGTTTAGGGTGAGAAAATAAGTGGCAGAGCACTGAAAAGACCCCTAAAAATCTCCAAATTTTGAGGATGCCAGAGTCAGAGAGGCCTCCCAAAAGGGATGGAGAAAGAATAAAAAATAAATGGGGAAAATCAAAGACAACAGAAAGGATTTTTTTCTGCAAGTAAGACATGGTCACTAGAGCCAAATGCTGCCAAGATGTAAAACACAAGACAGAACAAAAAGGGCTCAGTGGATTTAGAAATAAGAACCTTGGCAAGAAAGCAGTTAAAGTAGATGGAGAGATGAGTACACAAGCCAAATTAGAAAACATTTAAGAGTAAACGGTAGATGAAAAAGCAGAGCATGAACAAGACTTACAAGAAGTTTAGCTGTGAAAAAGCAGAGCGGTTTGCCAATAACTAACTGGGGAGGGTTAAGGGCTGAGAGGCTGTTTTGCTCGGATATTCATTCCATACACTGCTGTGGCTGGCTGGCATCCTCAGGCTAGAGTGAAGTGTGAAATGGTGTCAGTGGATCAAAAAGAGTGTTGAATCTTTGCAATGTGAGCCTAAAATGCAGAAAATAATGCTGAACTTTGGGATTCAGAAGTGGAGTCTCTGCAATTCATCATATATCAGGTGAACAAAGCCTTCAGGAAACCCAGTGATCCTGGTCATAGCACCCACATGAGAGCAAGCCAGCACAGGGAGAGCACTCCTCCCGAAAAGGAACAGGCTGCTCCAGGCCCAAAACACAAGGCTTCTCCGAACAAAAGTTCACCCAAAAGGAGCTGAAGAAGAAAAATATAGGGCTATAAAATATATAGCATATAATTCATACAAATAAAAAGAAAATGAAAGGAGTGAGATAAGGCAGTAGGCAAACGAGAGCGTAAGATCAAGGAAAGGTGAGTGAGTGCATGCATGCATCCAAGCCTATGTTTTTGTGTTGTTTTTATAGGATGGGAGAGAGCTAAGCCCTTAGTATCAGCACATAGTAGATACTCAATACACGTAAGTCATGAGGGAAGAAAAAAGGGAGGAGGGGAAAGGGATAGGAGGGATGGAAAAGATGGAGGAGGAAGAATATGAGGAAGAGAGGAAGGGGCAGAGGGAGAAAAGGTATTTGAAGGCTCAGTAGGGAGACTCCCTAAAAGTAGATGACATTGAAGAGACAGGAGAAAGAAAAAAATAATTGACTAGAGTCCCAGTGAAGTTTGCAAAGAATGGGGTCCAGAATCCATGGGTTTATTTTTAAATCAACTGAAATGTGAGGTTTTATAAGGAAGAGAAACAACAAATAGAAATAATGATAGAAATACTTAAAATGGTGCAACAATGACCCAGAAAAAAAAAGGCTAACAACACCAAAGGTAACTTCAGCATCTTCAAAAATGATGCTTATAAGGTGAGCTGACCTGCTCTTCCTCAGCTTTCATGAACAATGAAGTACAAATTAAATGTAAATCCTTTTGTTGATTACTTTATTGATTTGCTGACTTTTTTACCCGAGAAGCTAAACTGTAATCTCTAATGAGAACCAGATGTATTTCAGAATGTTGAAATGAACTGAAGCCCCAAAATAATAAATGTCACATTGAAATTGAAGTACAACATAAAAATGCAAAAGCAAAGGTGGTGGCCAAAAATCAGTTTTGTGATTATTCATCTCTTAACCACATTTAATGCATAAAACTTTGGGAAATTTGAGAGAAAGGTTGGAGAAAAAAGAACTTTTTAGAGTACTGGTATTTTTAGAAATTCCCTCCCAAATGGGAGAAGTCAGAGTTGCCTCTTCCTCACCTCATTCCTAGGTACTGGGGCTTCTTGGACACTACTCAGAGGGTTTGATATGTATCCTTGGAGCCTGGGGAGACATAGTGGGTTGCTAGCTGAGTCAATACCAAGAAATCTAGATTCACAACACTGAGGCTAGCGAAGTGCTTGAGAAAGGAGCAAGAAGAATTGGGCTGCACTGGGAATGGCCTGTGCTCCATATTTCTCACCTTAAAAGGGGTGTGTTTTTCCTAAGGACCAAATGTGGGCTTCTGTAACAGAGATGAGCCTTTTTAAGACCCTTGGCCTTGAGGGATAATTAGGGTTAAGCAGGAAGAACCCAGAAGTACTCTGCTAGAGGCAAAAGAGTTATAGAAGACAATAGAAGGAAGAGTTTGAGAAATATGTTCTCTCTATCCAGGTCACCTTCAATGACAAATCCCAGAACATGAGGCATCCACAGGGAGTTCACAAAAGTAACACAAATGGAAAGGACATCCATGCTCAGAGAGTGCTGACATCAAAGCCTGAATGTTTTGAAGTAAAATAATCCTACCTCTCTTGACTTTACTTCCTCTACCCCCTCCCATACTCCAACCACAAAAGCGTCAAATACTCTATCAGAAAAAAAGAAATGAGGATTAGAAATTCTAGTTTGGAAGAAAAATAATCTTACCAAGCCTTTCCCCTCATTCCCCACTATAGGAGGCCAGTCTGGGTAGGTCCAAGGAGGTAGACAATTAACTTAAAAATAGATTTGAAGCATTAATTATAACACCAGACTAGATATATAAATTATGGAATGTGCCTTGAAGTAGCTGGGGAATTTTCATCACCCATGAGTGACTAGGCAAGTCATGGGTTTACCTAAGATTTCATCAAGGGACAGTGTAAGTGCCAAGTAGGTTTAACGGTGGAAAAAGTCAAGCTGTTTTCCAATTGACTCACAAGACTCTCTTGTTCATCAAGGTGTTTACACAGGTATTCATAATCCTTCCACTACTTGCTCTCTTTCTCCTGGCAATAGAAAAACAGATATTTCTAATACCTTGAAAATTTTACCTGTCTTGAAACTTTAAATTTATAAAAGTAATAAAGTAATGGAAAAACCGGATGAAACCCAGTCATTCCATTTTATCAAATGTTGAAACACAACTCTTTTAATTTATTTTCTGGGTGAGTTGAGTGAAAGGAATTTTGAAGAAAAATTCCTTCTATCTACAGAATATAATCTGTGCTAAATGTGACCATAGATTTCCGGATTTATTTACTATTTTATTAGTGTCGTAATGTTTATTGTTGAAATAAGTATATTTCACTAATTAAGTGATTCCAGTGAAACAAATTTGTTAGGAAAATAAACAAATTTGTAACTGTTATTATTAGGGGTTATTTTTGTCCTTACTGATTATGGTTTCATACACCATAAATTATTTGTTCTATTTTATTTTCTGAGAACTCACAACTAAACTGTGGAATGCTGATTTCCACGAGCAACACTTGAAAACATGAAAGCAAGCATTTGGAGGTGAAGCAAATTCTCTGTCTATTGAAAAAACAACAATACATCCAAGTTGAACATTAGAATTTGGGGATTTATCCCCATTAAAACCACATATTAATTAGCTGAGTTTCCATAGAGTGTCTGACCCAGCCATCTATAATAATAAAAGCATAATATGCTAATTAGACCAGATGATCTTTCAGATGAAGCCAGGGCTGCAAGGTAACCCTGGGTCCTGGGTGCCAGAGGGAAGCCAGTTCCAGCAGCTGGGGGAAGGAAGTCCTACTCTTGCATGAATTTTCGTGCATCTCATTTGAAAATAAAGCAAGTTTGCATTGACTGAACCATACTTACAGTGAATATTTCCACAATATATTCTCTACAAAAATAAAATTTTAGTTAATAGTTTATTGAAATATAAATATTGCCTTTTTAGAGAGTTCTTTTCAGGGTTTAAATTTTGGAGAAGCAGCAGGATACATTTATTTTTTCCTGTGACAAACAGACTTGCTCAATTTTACGTTGGAGGCATAATGTTTTCTTAGTTTATTATTTCATGATGCTGAAATATTTTGCTGAGTTCAAATAATAAATTTAAAATACAGCCCTGGCCAGGTAACTCAGTTGGTTAGAGCATCATCCCAATATACCAGAGTTAAGGGTGCAATCTCTCCATTAGGGCACATATAGGAAACAACCAATGAATGCATAAATTAAGTAGAATAACATCTCGATGTTTCTCTCTCTACCCCCCTTCCTGTCGCTCTAAAAATCAATTAAGAAAACACATATCCTCAGGTGAGGATTAAAAAAAACAAAACAGTAAAGATGTTTCTTAGAATAGTTTTGTTACTTGAAAAATTAACAATACATAGAAAATATTATATTGAAACACAGGTTCACATGCCTTATTAGAAATTTATTTTAATATATTTTCTTCCAACAGTACTAGCTCTTTAATGCTATTAAATAGAACAAATATGCTTTTACCAAGGGCAGAGAGAAATCTGAGTCTACAGCCATACCGCCCTGAACACCCTGGTCTCATCTGATCTCAGAAGCTAAGTGGGGTTGGGCCTGGTTAGTACTTGGATGGGAGAAATCCGAGAACAGGATTTTGAGTAACAGAACCTGAATTCAAAGCCTGAACTAACCCCAAAACAGGTGTGTTTTTTTTTTATGGTCTACTGAATGGAAGCACCTCTTACACAACCAAATCTAGAAGTTTCATACTCAGTCTCTAACTCCAAAATTCATTTCTTAACTTGGCACGAGGTGTAGAAAGTACAGAGGCAGTCTTTTAATGTACCTATTGAGCGACGCCTCTGGAAAGAGAGTAGTAACTGCTTAGCTTGGAGTTTTTACCTTCTGCCAGAGAATATCTTTGCATGGAAGCAATTTTTAAAACTCCCCACTGTAATAATTAAAAGTAAAATATACACATCACATTGGAACTCGGAGCCCATTTGTTTGCTTCTTCTCATTTCCTCAATCCATATTCCCTAGGAAAGGAGCATATGGCCAAAATGGAGCCAGAACCCTCCTTTGATAACCAGTGTTGATGCTTCCTTTATCGGTAAGTCATTTTATTCCTAGGGTTTATTTTTTTTAGGGGTCGGGGGGAGGGAATTTCACCTGACAAATGCCAATCCAGAGACATCAGGAATTGCAAGCCAGAAATTTGAGAGTACTTTCTATCACATGAAGTTGAAGCTTTCTGGTTCTAAAATTTTACTGTAATTCACGACATTTTGAAAGCAAAATTTTAATATGGTTCTAAAGAGATTTATTTGGGCTTCGTCCTCATCTTCTTAGCTTTCCTACTATGTAATACATATCAGAGTGCTCACCGGAAATCTTAGGGCAGTGGTGCAATCCATGCTACCCCAGTTTTCATGCCTAGCACTTGTTAGAGTGCTTCAGCTTGGCTTCAGCTTGTTTATTTATTTGTTCATTTATTTGCCAAGCATGAAAGCCAAGGTAAGCATTATTCCTGGAGTCCTTAATTATATAGTGCGAAGATTTAACAGTTCACACAAAAGACAGGCCTTGCCATTATACCTTCTACATCAAGTAGAAAAATGATGGTAAACCACCTCTGACATTATTAGTAGTAATTATTCAAGTACAATTCCAGTCAGTGTTATGAATGACACTGTAAGAAAATGTGAAAGGGCATAATGGGAGAATTTTAAATAATTTGGAGCCTGGAGTGTTTAAGAGTCAATGAGCAGAAACATCCAAAGCAGAAGAAATGATAACACGAAGAGCACAAAGTGCAAAGGACATGGTGCACTCCAAGAAATGAAATAAATCGGGGTATCTAAAGCAGATTTCTCCATTGAGCTCTCATGGAACTGAAAGATGTCTCTAAGAGTTCCAGTAAATTGGGAAAAAGAGGGAAACATATTTTAAAGACTTCACACACCATGCAGTGTTAGCACTTGCAGTGCTACTGAGTGACCCAGTAGCGATTTCACTAGTGGCCTTGCAGCTCCGTCTGACAGCATCCAGTAGGACCATGTCACTTGGTAGTGGGCATTCTCTGCTTTTCCATGAGTTAGGGGAGGTCACTGATAGATATTAGCACTGTATCGCACAAAAAGGAGGGTAGTAAATTGATGATGTCAGCCTCTCCTTCCCAGACTCTTTCTCAAGAACCTTATGTGCTATGACTGCCTTATAGGAATGACTGAATTCCACTGTTATAATAGAAAACTAGAGGCCCAGTGCACAAAATCTGTGCACAGGGGTGTGTGTCCCTCAGCCCAGCCTGCACCCTCTCCAATCTGGGATCTCTCTCACAATTCAGGACTGTTGGCTCCCAATTGCTTGCCTGCCTGTCTTCCTGATTGCCCCTAACTGCTTTTGCCTCCCAGCCTGATCACCCCCTAACCACTCCCCTGCCAGCCTGTTTGCCCCTAACTACTCTCCCCTGTAGGCCTGGTCCCCCCTCCCAACTGCTCTCCCTTGCAGGCCAGGGCCCCCCTTCCCCCCAACTGGCCTGTCCTGCAGGCCCGGTCACCCTTAACTTCCCTCCTCTGCCAGTCTGGTTACCCCTAACTGCCCTCCCGTGCAGGCTTGATTGCCCACAACTGACCTCCCTTGCAGGCCTGGTCCCTCTCAACTTCCCTTCCCCATCTTGTGGTGGTCATCTTGTATCCCTATGGGTGCAGTCGTCTTTGACCACATAAGGACAGTCATCTTGTGTGTTGGAGTGATGGTCAATCTGCATATTACTCTTTGATAAGATAGGATAGAGGGTTGGTGCATGGGTAGGCACCAGCTGGTTTGCCATGAAGGGTGTCCCAGATCAGAGTGGGGTTTCCCTTGGGGTATGGGGTGGCCTGGGTAAGGGGCCTGTGGTGGTTTGCAGGCTAGCCATGCCCCCGGTGATCCAAGAGTAGGCATGGTATCTAGGATATATTTATCTTCTATAATTGAAACTTTGTAGCCTTAAGTGGAGGCCAAGGCAGGCCAGGGCTGCAGATGCTTGGCTTCCTCCATTGATGGGGGTGACTCAAGCCTCCTGCTCTCTCCAGCTCTGTGGATGCCACCATTTTTGTTGGAATTCATTTATCTTCTATAATTGAAACTTTGTAGCCTTAAGCGGAGGTCAAGGCAGGCCAGAGCAGGTGGAAAGCTTGGCTTCCGCCATTGCCAGGAAAACCCAAGCATCCTTCTCACTCTGTGGCTGTAGCCATTTTGGTTGGATTAATTTGCATACTCATTCCTGATTGGCTGGTGGATGTGGCTTGTGGGTGTAGCAGAAGTATGGTTAATTTGCATATTACTCTTTTATTAGATAGGGTTGTGGTAAATTTTTATTCTAAAGAAGGAGGGTAGGGCATAAGTGGATGGTGGAGGATTATGGGGGAATAAGGACACATATGTAAAAATAAAAATTTTAAAAAATTATAAGGGAAAAAATAAAATAGTACATCTAAAAAAAAAAAAGAAGGCATCTTTATGTGTCATGCCCCATTTTTCTCTTGCTGCTTTGCTATTGCTGTAAATGTTGCAAAACATGAATTATGTGAGTTACCAGTGAATCACATGGTACAATTTCATGTTTTTGTGATTTTTCTCATTTGCTATGTATCATGTCATTCTGTTTTACACTTTATTATAGTGTTTGTTTTCCAAATGTCTGGCAATTCATCATGGCAATTTTTTAAGACAAAGCTTAAGGTAGAAGAGGATTCTAGATCTAGGCCTATGGTTAATTCTGGTAAGGTTAGTGAGAAGAGCTACAAATTTCTAAGTCGTTTTCCTGTACTAGTGGGAAAAGAGATACAAAAAAGTTTGTCTTTACAATAATAACTAGTTATCAATGATATATATATGGATTGATTATCCAAGTTGTTGTATTCTACTGTGCAAATATATCAATGGTTGCAGGGAAATTAAAAAGACACTTGAGTACAAATTAGAGCCATTTGACAAATGAAGGTATTGATAATTTAGATGGCTATTGGAATCTCAAAACAAGAGTAAAACGTTCATTTTTAAACAAGTCCCAGTTAGTCAAAAGACTCAGGAAGCAAGTTATTCAGTAATAATACTTATTGCCAGAAAAAAATATGCACTTGGTGAGAAGCTAATAATGCCATAACATAAATATGAAGTGAGGAAAATGCTGACAAGTAAGAGAAATCGAAAAGGTCAGATATTTCACAAAATATAAGTTGTCATATTGATGACATGTCACATGATACTGAGGAGCTTTGAGGTAATAAATTAAACAGCTTCCCAATGCAGGTTGATGAGTCATCAGATTTAATCAGTAAATGTCATGTTTTAGCATTTATATGACTTCTAAATGGTGATAAAATTCAAGAAACTTTCTGATGCATCTAGCTTGCCCCAGTAAAGGAAGGCTGAGATCTACTTAATATCAGACCATTATATCTGAAAACAAAATGCCTGTCTTAGAAGACTACTGGCATCTGTGTTGATGGTGTCTTATCAATGATTAGCTACATGAAAGGTTCTGTGTCTATCATAAAAAAAGAAAATTACAATGTCATCAAACACATTACACTAATCTTTACTAATGTCAGAAACTAGAGGTACTAGAATAAAAAAACTCTGTGACATAAAATAAAATATTGAAGGTGGTGCTTTAAAAATGGTTAACTTTATTCAACAAAGACCAGCTCACTGAAAGACTTTTAGAAACCTGGACAATAAATCTGCCACCTATAGAAATCCACATTCTTAGCATAGGAGGAGATCTCTATAGAGTGAATGAGCTGAAAGGTAAATTGCAGGAATTCTTAAAAGCACTTGGATGGTAAAGAATAGCTCAGGCTAACCTGCTTTGAAAAACATTTTTTCATCACATGAACCAGTTGGACAAGTCTCTGCTAGGCCCTGAAGAAAATGTTTTGACTTCAAGTGACAAGACATTTGGCTTTAAAAGAAACAAATCACTGGAAAAAAATCATGTTGCAACAGGAAACCTTGAATGTTTTCCAATACCACTTGGATCTGAGAGTGAGAAAGATTGTCAGCAATTCTCTAGTCTTACTGAAATCCACTTGGAGGAACTGCAGAACAAAACCTCCACCTTCCAGGCCAGGGGGCGCGGGGCAGAGTGCAGGTGGCGGGGGTGGGAGAGGGGGTGCTTTCTCTGCCTCTTGCTCAGTCTAGGTACTTCACTTTTTTTGGTTTGTGAAGTAAAAAAAAAAACAAGCACATTTTCACATTAAAGAGGTGAATTTCATTCTTTATTTTTAGTTTAGGCATGTACAGGCATATAAAAGAGATCAAGAAAATAATGTAAGGGTATAAGATTTTTTGTACCTGTCTAAGCCTATATTTGTGCATGATATGTGAAGAAATTTTTTTTTCACAATCTTGCATGAAATTGTGCTTAACTTATATTTTTTACTCATATTGGTTTGACTAATGGTTTTGGTAGCTCTGCTATTCAAAATTGTTAATACATTTTCATGTTGAAGTAAAATTAAAATCAATTCATAAACTGTATAAAAATACATTTTTATTGATTTCAGATAGGAAGTGGGGAGAGAGAGAAAGAGAAACATCAGCTATGAGAATCAGTGATCAGCTTCCTCCTGCACACTCCCTACTGGCATGTGCCCTGATGGAGAATATAACTGTGACCTCCTGGTTCATAAGTTGATGCTCAATCACTGAGCCACCCTGGCTAGACCATAACCTTTATTTAAGTGAAAACTAGAGAGCCACTCAATAGAAAACTAGGTATTGTTATTAAGTTATTTCATTTGAAAATTAAATATTTAATTTGAAATTTTAGTATTTTTCTAATGAGCGGCTCTCTAGTTTTCACTTAAATAAAAGTTAAATGAAAGTAATATTACCAGGACCCCGCCAGCAGGTGAGGAGATCCCAAGGCAGGTGCTGGGCGTGGAGGCCATGGAGGCATAGACTACCAAGGAGACAGAACTGAACCTCACATCACCCTGCTTGGCCCTGGAGGAAGGCTGGTTAGCCAGAGACAGGTAAGATTCCTCAGGGAAGGAACAACCTAAGACAGGCACAGTCTCAGAATGACCATCAGGAGATAACTTGAAGGTCAACAGAGGTGGGACACAGACCTTCACCCTCCATAACCTTCAGGGGCCTGAACTCTCACCCCTTCTGAGAGAAGTCTCCTACCTCCCAAGCCCAGCTCAGATCGGGACCCAGGTTGCAGACAGAGACTTGGCCAGCAACAGCTGCCCTATATCTAAATCCAGTCTAGCAACAGGAATATTCAGGGCCTACTCAAGAATGCAAATAATCCTTTCCACTAATATTTACAGGGTAAACTAAGATTATTGTTTGAGTATTAAATTTGACAGTAAAACAGTAATCAAGTTTTCAGATTAATTTAAATTGGCTAATTGAAATAAGTGACTACTCAAGAAAATTTAATTGTACTGGACAAAAAGCTGTTCCTAAAATATTAACTAAAATTTCTATCAGTAGTTCAACTCATCATAAAATTGCTTAACATGCAATGAACCTAAAGCAGTCATATATTTTTGTGCAAAAATTAAAATTTAAAGTTACCAAGGCTGCAATATAAAATTTCCAAAAGCCCCCATTAATAAAATAAAGGGGGGCAGTGGGGTAATACCATATAAGGAAAAATATCCTGTAAGTAAATTACATCTAGAAAATTTTTACTTCAGAAAATTAATTTCCATTTGTAATGCTAACAGCAAGACACACATGGTGTCAAAATAAGCCAAAGGAAAATCATTTGGGCAAAAATAAAAAGAATCCCGAGTCAAATTTACAGAAAATATTTCTTTATTAACTTTTGGTTGTGAATATGTTTGTATATTTTCAGAAAACAACTCCAAGACCATATGGATTCCTGCAACAAAGAGGAACTGACTGGTCTGCTCCAACCACGAAGGCAAGAAGAGAAACAGTCCAGAGATGGAAGACAGAAGATGCTGATGGCACCTTGCCATGCTAGCAGACAGCAGCTGTGTGTAGCTAGCTTCAGGTTGCCCAGGACCAAACCAGAGAGGGTGGGACCTGCATTGCCACCATTTGTCCATCATCCAGATATCATTGCTGACATGTATACATAAGGAACTATTTGACATTGAAACTGGGATTCAGAACTATTGGATATTGAAATTGAGATGCAAACATTTTTTGTTCTTATATGTTTATTTCTAGTATGCAGATACAATATTTTTTAAAGAAAATAAATGGAAGAAAATAGATACAGAGGCAAAGAAGCATTGAACATACTGTCAAAATACAGTGGGAAGGCAGGGGAGGTTGGGGGGTAGGGGTTGTAAGAGATCAACCGAAGAACTTATATGCATGCATATAAGTAAGCATAACCAATGGATACAAGACACTGTGGGGGGGGGAGGTGAGGGCATGTGCTGGGGGGGTAGGGGAGGTTGGGGGGAGGTCAATGGGGGAAAAAGGGAAACATATGTACTACTATTTATAATACTTTAAACAATAAAAAAAATTTAAAAAATTAAGTCCCATCTTGGTCAAGACAGTTATTTAAAATATATTTATTATGCTTGGCATATATATATATATATATATATATATATATATATTTGAATTTATAAAAAATAGACAATTTCAAAAAACAGGAGACAACTTTTTAAAGAAAAATTTGAGGAAAAGGCATTTTTAGCTTTAAATAAAGAAAAATACAACTATTCTTGAACATACCATATGCTAGATCTCATTAGCATTATATGTATTAGAACTTTATAATAAGACCTTTAGGTCTATTTGCATACTTTTTAACAATCAAGCATAAAACTTTAAATAAAGGAAAAGCTAAAGTGTCCTTTACCAGGAGTTGAAATCCATTGTGGAGAGATAGAATAACAAGGGACTAGACTAATACACTAGTCAAAATAAAATAAAATGAACTGAAAAATATAATTTTCCACCCAATAAGGCATTGATAGGTCTTTTACCTCCTTGACTAAATTTATTCCTAAGTGGTTTATTCTATTTGATATCATTACAAATGGGATTGTTTTCCTAAATTTCTCTCTGGCAGTTAATTGTTGGTATATAGAGACACATGTGGTTTTTGTATACTAAATTTTTAATCTGCGACTTTATTGAACTTTCTACTTTTAACAGGTCTTTTGATAGAGTTTTTAGTTTTTTTATATATAATATCATGTATCTGCAAATAGAAAGTTTTTACTTCTTCCTTTTTTTCATTCTAATGCCTTTTATTTCTTTTTCTTGCCTAATTTCTTTGGCTAGAATGTCCAGTGATATGTGAAATAATCGTGGACATCCTTATCTAGTTCCTAATCTTAGAGAAAAAGCTTTCACCTTTTTACCTTGAGTATGTTCACCATTGACTTGTCATATTTGACCTTTTTTATGTTAAGGTATGTTCCCTCTCTACTTACTTTGTTAAAATTTTTATCATGAAAGGATACTTTGTCAAATGCTTTTTGGGCATCTATGAATATGATCATATGATTTTTATTCTTCATTTTATAAATATGGTGTTTGACATTGACTGAGTATGGATGCTGAAACATCCTTATATCTTGGAACAATCCCATTTGATCATGGTGTATGATCCTTTGAATGCATTGTTGAATTTGGTATGTTAATATTTTATTGAAGATTTTTGCATCTATGCTCATCAGGCAAATTGGCTTACAATTTTTTTTGTAGTGTCCTTGTCTGGCTTTGGTAGCAGCATAATGCTGGCCTCATATAATGAGTTAGGGAATGTTCCTCATTCTTAAATTTTTAAAAAAAGAGTTGACATTAATTCTTTAAAAAAAATTTTTTTGGTATAATTCACCAGTGAAACAAACTGATCCTGGACTTTGTAAAAGATTTTGTTTATGATGAAATCTCATTACTAATAACTGGTCTATTCAGATTTACTATTCATCATAATTCAGTCTTGGTAGGTTGTATGGTTCTAGAAATTTACCCATTTGTCCAATTGTTCATAGTAGTCTCTTATGATCCTTAATATTTATATGATGTCAGTCATAATGTATCCTTTTCATTTCTAATTTTACTTATTTGAGTCATATATCTCTCTCTCTCTCTCCCTCTCTTTCTCTCTCCCCCTCCCTCTCTTTCTCTCTCTCTCTTTTTGGTAATAAATATAGATAAACATTTGTTTATTTTGTTTATCTTTAAAAAAAAAAGCACCCATCTTTTAGTGTCATTTATCTTTCCCACTCTACTTCATTTATTCCTGTTCTAATCTTTGTTATTTCTTTCCTTCTACTAATTTTGGATTTAGTTTTCCTTTTGCTAGTTGTTCCTTTTGGGTTGTTCAGATCTTTCAATTTTCTTAATGTAGGTATTTATTGATATAAATTTCCCTCTTAGAACTGCATTTTCTGAATCCCATAAGTTTTGGTATGCTACATTTTCATTTGACTCAAAATACTTATCTGTCTTTCATTCCTTCTTTGACCTATGACTTGTTCAGGATCATGTTGTTTAATCGCTGCATACCTATGAATTTTAAATTTTTCTTTTTGTAATAATTTCCAATTTTATATATTATGGCTGACAAATATAATTGTTATGATTCAGTCTTTTAAATGTATTTAGACTTTTTACAGTATAACAACTATTTTGGAAAAAGTTCCATGTGTACTTAAGAAGAGTGTGTACTCTGCCATTGTTGGGTGGAATGTTCTGTATGTGACTGTTAAGGTAATATGGTCTTAGGGTAGTGTAAATCCAAAGTTTCGTTATTGATTGTTTTGTCTGGATGATCTAACCACTGCTGAAAGTGGAATACTGAAGTCCCTACCCTTATTTAATTATCTATTTCTTTCTTCACGAATATTAATATTTGCTTTATGTATTTAGTTGCTTCTATATTGACTGCATAAATATGTACAAATGTTAAATCCTCTTGATGAATTGACCCTGGTATCATGTAATAACCTTCTTTGTCCTTAATATACTCTCTGACTTAGTCTATTTTGGTGGATATACCAGGTGTACTGGTTAATAATACGGATTTTGTAATAAAAGAAAACATGATAATTTCAAGAGAAACATCAAAAGTGCTTTATTCAAAGTAATGTCCATCACTAGCTACACATTTACCCGATCTTTCTGGTACTTTGTGGATACCATCTCAATAGAACTTTTCTTGTTTAAAATAAACCAGTCATAGTCCCAATTTTCCACTTCTTATACATTTTGAAGTGCTGGTCAGAAAGTGCATGTGCCATCGATCAGAACAAGTGATCATCTGAAGTAGCAAGGTCTGGTGAATATGGCAGGTGGGTTAATACTTCCCAGGCAAAATCTTTTAGCGTCTCTTTAACTAGTTTTGAAGTGTGTGATGGTGTGTCATCATGAAGCAAAAATAATTTGCCATGTCTTCTGGCACATTCTGGGCATTTCAGGATCAAAGCTTGATTCAAATTGATTATTTGTTGGTGGAAGCGATTGCTATTAACAGTTTCACCTTGTTCTAGAAGCTCATAATACACCACAACTTCCTGATCCCACCAAAAGCAGAGCATTGTATTTTTCCGAAGCGATTTGGCCTTGCAGTTGATGTTGATGGTTGACCTGGATCAATCCATGATTTTGTGCCTTTGGGATTCTCAAAATAAATTCATTTTTCATCGCCAGTCACAATTTGATGCAAAAAAGACTTTCTTACGTGCCATTGAAGCAACATTTTACTAATGACTTTCAGGTTTTCCATTTGTCTTTCATTCAGTTGATGTGGCACCCATTTTCTTTCTTTTAAAATCTTTCCCATTGCTTGGAAACTATTGAAAATTGTTTGCTGAGCAACATTTAATCTTTCTGCAAGTTGTTTTTGAGTTTGACATGCATCTTCATCCAATAATGCTTGTAACTGTTGGTCTTCAAACTTTTTCAGTTGACCTGGACGTTCTTTGTCTTTCACATCAAAATCATCACTTTTAGAGCATTTAAACCAGCCTTCACAAGTATCTTGAGATGGGGCATGTTCACCATAAGCTTCCCAAAGTATACAATAACTTTCAGCAGCACTTTTCTTCAAAATAAAGTAATGAATTAAAACATCCTGCAAGTGCTCTTTTTTGACATGAAATAAGACATTTTTAAGCATAAACATTTTGATATATGAAGTTTTGAAGCTTATTGTCCATACAAAACATATATATATCATCATCTGTGTAACTCCGTCTATTAAAAAAATCTGCATTATTAACTAGTACACCTAGGAATAGTTATCCCAGTTTTCTTTTGGTTTCCATTTCAAAGGACTATCTTTCTTTAATCCATTGAATTTTAGTCTGTGTGGGTCCTTTAGGCTGCAGTGTATCTCTTGAAGGCATATAGTTGAGTCATGTTTTTATCCACTCAGCCACTCTCTATAGATTTATTGAAGAATTTATTCCATTCATATTTAAAGTAATTATTAACATGTATGGATCTACTCTTGCCATTTTGTTCATTGTTTTATGGCTGTTTTGTGATTCCTTTGTTCTTGTCTTTCTCTCTTGCTCTCTTCCTTTGTGGTATGATGATTTCCTGTATTCTATGCTTAGATGATTTTCTATTTATTTATTTATTTATTTATTTTGCTTTGTGTTTACCTTGAAGCTTACATTATAATTATAGCCATTTATTCTATGCTAGATTAAAAACTTTGAATATTCATAAAAGCTCAAGATATTTATACTACCTCCCATATTATTTTTGATGTCACAATTTATGTCTTGTTTATATTGCATGTACAGTAAATATTACTGTAGTTATAAAATACTTTTATCTCTTAATTTTTATATTAGAGTTAAAAGTGATTTTCCTACATCATTACAATGTTAGAGTATTCTGGATTTAATGATAGATTTACCAATACAAGTTAGTTTTATATTTTCTCGTAAGTAGTTAGCATCTTTTAATTTCAGCTTGAAGAACCCCTTTAACATTCTTGTAAGGCAAATTTGGAGGTGATGAACTCCTTTTGTTTGTCTGAAAACCTCCTTATCTCTCCTGCAATTATGAAGGATAACTTTGCTAGATAGAATATTCTGGGTTGGCAGGTATTTTCTTTTAGCACTTTGAATATGTTATGCCACTCTGGTTGAGAAATTTTCTGCTGAAAAATCTTTTCATAGAATTACCACAATTCTCAAGTTGCTTTTCTCTTGCTATATTTAAGATTCGCTTCTTACCTTTAACTTTTGATCATCTAATTACTTGGTGTGATCTCTTTGGAAAAGAGTCTGAAGATTTGTTACACATGTTGACTACATTTGATAAAACTATATTTAATATTTGAAATTTTCTAAGAGTATAATTTAAGTATGCTTATCAAAAAAGGAAAAGAAAGGCAAATATGTGAAGTGATGAGTGCGTTAATTAAATTGATGGGGGGATTCTTTCACTGTACACTTAAATAGCTTACAGATTTGTTAATTATGCCTCAAAAACTCAATCATTAAAAAAGAAAACATTGATAATTGTTACTGGATTCTTTTGTCTACAACTTATTTTTCCTATTGGCATAAGAGGTGTAGATATAACAATTTTTATACAAGGTCCTCTGAAATCTCAAAATTATTCCAAAGGTCCCCCGGATTAAAAAAAAATAGTCATGAGAAAGGCTGGTCTAGAAAAGAGGAAGTAAAAGGCTGAAATATATCTGGATGAGGTTAGGACCAAATCTGGAATGAAGCTGCCACAGAAAGTATGTTTGTGTCCCCTCAAAATTTATATGTTGAAATCTAATCTAAAATGTGATGGTATTTGAAGATGGAGTCTTTGGGAGGTGATTAGGTCATTAAGGCAGAGACCTTATGAATGGGATTGTGTCCTTATAAAAGAGACTATAGAGCTCCTTTGTCCTTTCTTCCATGTGACATAGCAAAGATACTGGAAAAAGAAAGCCATTTAGGGAACAGGAAACAGGCTCTCACCAGACACTGACTCTGCAGATGTCTCAATCTTAGACTTCCCAGCCTCTAATACTGTTTAATTCTGCTAAAAGAACAAGATCACATACATTGATTTTTCTAATGAAAAGCAAGGAACAGCATAAGCAAGAATAGATTTGTTGAAGCTGTAGAGGCTGAAGCCAAATCAGGAGAAAAGTTAAGCATGAGATCAACAAATTGAATTTAGCAAATTGAGAAAACCTTGAGAAGTTAATTGTGAAGGAGAGTAGAAAGAGAGGGTGGTAGCTGGTAAGCCTGTCCTTAACATTAAAGGACTTATGGTTAAATTAGACATGGTTGCCCATATGTCTAAACTGACACATATTAAATAAAAGGTCTATCTCCCTACCTTAAAATATCCTATCTAATAAAGGAGTAATATGCAAAAATTAACCATCACTCCACTACACCCATGAGCCATGCCCACTAGCCAATCAGGAGTTAATATGCAAATTAACCCCAACGAAGATGGCAGCAGCCATAAAGAGAGCAGAAGGGAGGATTAGGTTTCCCTAGCGATGAAGGAAGTCAAACTTTCTGCACACCCTGGCCGGCCCAGGCTTCCACTTAAGGCTACAAAGTTTTAATTATAGAAGAGAAATAAATCCCAACAGAAATGGATGCCACCATGAAGGGAGCAGAAGGCTTGTCTCTGCTTCAGTCTACAAAGTTTAAAATTGTAGAAGATAAATAAATCCTAGATACCAGGGCCTCCATTTGAGTCACCAGAGGGAATAGCTGGCCTGCAAACAACCACAGGCCCCTCACTCAGGCCACCCCATGCCCCAAGGGAACCCTGATTCAGGACACCCTTCAGGACAAGCCAGGTGGCCTCCACCCATGCACCAGGCATCTATCCTATCTAATAAAAGAGTAATATGCAAATTGACCACCACTCCAACACACAAGATGGCTGCCCCCATGTAGTCAAAGATCCTGCTCTCATGTGGACACAAGATGGCCACCACAAGATGGCCAGCAGGGGAGGGCAGTTGGGAGGGACAAGCCTGCAAGGGAGGAGAGTTGGGGGCAAACAGGCTGGCAGGGGAGCAGTTAGACATCAATTAGGCTGGCAAGGGAGTGGTTAGGGATTGATCAGGCTGGCAGGCAGAAGTGGTTAGGGGCAATCAGGAAGGCAGGTAGGCGAGCAGTTGGGAGCCAGCATACTGGATTGTGAGAGGGATGTCCAAGTGCCCGTTTAGGCCCAATCCGGGATTGTGCCAAAACGGGCAGTCGGACATCCCTTGAGGGGTCCCAGACTGGAGAGGGTGCAGGCTGGGCTGAGGGACACCCATCCCACCCATGCACAAATTTTGTGCACCATGCCCCTAGTATCTTTATAAAAATCAGAGAGGCCAGGTTCAAATTAGATATTTTTAGACTTCTCAGTTTTGTGCACTAAAATGAAATAGCATGGAGAGTGCCAGCTCCAAGTATGTATCCTTGGCCATTAATTTGTTCATGCTTCTCTTTTGGTCCCCTGAGGGACCTTCTGCTCCTGTGTGAGGATACCCCAATCTGATGTCCAATCTCTAGCCACATCTCCTCAAATTGTTCCCAACTGGCCACATCTCTGACCCAGATGCAATGCAGTCCACACTCGGGAGGAGGATCCTGAGAAGAAGCCTGTTCAGGTCCTGAAAGTGGACTTAAGGTCCCAGATTATCAAAAACTGGTCATGAAGAAGAGAACATGACCTCTGGGTGGCTACTAGTACATCTCCTTGGTTCTGTGAACTCCTGGCTCTATGAAGAGCAATGCAGTCAAGTCAGATCCAGGCCCTCAAAGCACAGATCTCTGCACAAGGTCCCTCTTCCTTAGTTCTAAGGTTGCTAGTGATAGCTGAAAAGAGGGTATTTATACACCTCCAGCCACATTTTTCTCTGTTGGAATTGGATTGTCCTTCTTGGCAGGTAAGGAGAATGGCTTGTTTCATTTTAGTTTTTCCTATTCAACATTTTCTAGAAGAGGAAATCAATAGGCTGTAGTATGGTTTCAAATGAAATGAAATAGGCTGCTTACTGAATTCTTGTGAGACATTGATTTGTGAGTTATTTATTCAAGTTCACTGAATAAGCAATTTACAAATCACTTTTCATTGAACTTGATTCAGCACTCTGAAGTGAGTAAATAGTGAATCTCTATCAAGCTTTTTGTGCAATGTCAGTATTGCCTAAATAGAGGATACTAAATTTATGTTATAAATCTAACTCTATTTTGCTACTAGTATATTTGGATTCTATTTTGTTGTTATTTCTAAGATTTACATAAAGGCTAGATCTACATTAGCAGGTAAAATGAAAAATAAAAACCTGCAACATTATTTGCTGCAACAGTATATTGCAAGTAATATGATTTAGCCTTAATTATGTATATAACCGGCTTATTTTTTTCCTTTAATTGTGTAAAACTGTCTAAGCACAGTTTTTTCCTAGTCTTGTTCCTTCTAAAATTTGACAATAATATCAGGTTAAAAATACTGTCTCTTATGGTGTGCTTCTAAACTTAAAGTTGGCAGATTTCACAAAAACAGATTTCAATAAGAAATTTTTCATATATCAATATAATTAATCCATTACATACACTATTTAATGTAATGTTATAAACTGCACAGATTTTATAAAAACCATATTTATTGTATTAAAAAAGACAATATTAATGTTCTATTACCCTGTTTTTTCTCTCTACTTAGATCCAAAAAGGGAGATAGATCTTCTAGAGAAACTGTGTATTAAAGTTCTTACTGTTTAAGAAACCATCTGAGACCAAGATAACAAAAAAATTATCTGATACTTAACAAACAATTAACTGTTTTGTTAACTGATAAACTGTACAAATCAAAGGTTAAAGATATGAAACAAAGTCATGGTGAGTTATACAAAAGTATAGACATTACAGCATAAGAAAAGCAATTTTTTAAAAAATAAAAATTGACCTCTATGTTAATCAATGAAAATTACTTCCAGAAAGTTTCCTGATACACAGATTTTATGTAACTAGATTATATGTTATGCAAAAGCCTTATTAACCACCCCCACATGTTTCCTTCTATTTCTCCCATGTTTGATGTAGAATAAGAGAACTCAAAGTATTATTTAGAACTCTTATGAGTTATTTGAAAATAAAAAAAAATGTTTTAATCACTTTGATGACATTAGTAATTACTTTTCTTCACTGGGATAAACTCAGCTTTTGAAAAATATTAATAAGGCAGTAGGAAGAAGCTGGCTCATATGGTCATATTTATCGATGTTTTCCCCAAGTTCATGAGTAAAGATGTGCCTACCTTATTTTGGATATGAAGTCAAAAAGCAGAAAGCAAATAAACAGATTGTCAAGATGGCTTTCTTGATACTGAATAATGGGAGAAATCTGTATTTATCTTGGACCAGACACAAAGTTACTATGTCCACAAAAGATGTTTAAAATGCCCCGCCACTCTCCTCGCTGCAGGGCACCCATATTTCATTAGGAATGCTGATCAGGCAGCAGAAGCACTACTGGCCAACAGGAACACAAGGATTTCCCAACTAAAAGGGTCAGGGTGTTGACAACAGGCAGCCATTCACACTGAAAATGCACACAAAGCATTTGGGAATCTATCAAGAATGATTTAATGCTTAAAACTTTCCTTTGTGTGAGTATGTAAGCAATTTTTTGGAGTAGTAATTTTATTTATTTTTCTTTATTGATTAAGGTATTACATATGTGTCCTCTTCCCCCTATTAACCCCTGCCACTCATGCCCTCACCCCCCTGTTATCTATTTCCATTGGTTAGGCTTATATGCATGAAGTCCTTTGGTTGATCTCTCTCCCTTACCCCCATCCTCCCCTACCTTCCCTCTGAGATTTGACAGTCTGATCCATGCTTCTCAGTCTCCAGATTTGTTTCTGTTCATCAGTTTATGTTATTCATTATATTCCACAAATGAGTGAAGTCATGTGATATTTATCTTTCTCTGACTGGCTTATGTTGCTTTAGCATAATGCTCTCCAGTTCCATTCATACTGTTGCAAATGGTAAAAGTTCCCTCTTTTTTACCGCAGCATAGCATTCCATTGTGTAGAGGTACCACTGATTTTTAATTCACTCATCTGCTGATGGGCACTTAGGCTGTTTCCAAATCTTAGCTATGATGAATTGTGCCACTATGATCATAGGGGTGTATATATCCTTTTTGACTGGTATTTCTAGTTTCTTGGAATATATTCCTAGAAGTGGGACCATTGGGTCAAATGGCAATTCCATTTTTAGTTTTTTGAGAAAACTCCATACTGTTCTTCACAGTGACTGCACCAGTTCCTTATTCTCTGCATCCTCACCAGCACTTGTCATTTGTTGATTTGTTTATGATAGCCATTCTGACATGTGTGAGATGGTACTGCATTGTGGTTTTGATTTGCATTTCAAATCAAATGACTTTGAGCATGTTTTCATATAATTCTTGGCCTTCCTTATGTCCTCTTTCAAAAATATCTATTTAGGTCCATTGCCCATTTTTTGACTGGGTTATCTTCCTTTTGTTAAGTTGTATGAGCTCCCTGTAAATGTTGAGATTAAACCCTCATCAGTGATAACATTGGCAAATATATTCTCCCATGCAGTGGGCTTTCTTATTGTTTTGTTGATGGTTTCTTTTGCTGTACAGAAGCTTTATATTTTGACATAAGCCCATTTGTTTATTTTCTCTTTAGTTTCCATTACCCTAAGGAGGGATATCAGTGAAGAAATTGTTTTGGCATATGTCTGAAATGTTACTGCCTTTGTATTACTCTAGTATTTTTATGGTTTCCCATCTTATGTTTAAGTCCTTTATCCATTTTGAGTTTATTTTTGTGAATGGTGTAAGTTGGTGTTCTAGTTTCCTTTTTTTTTTGCATGTATTTGTCCAATTTTCCCAATTATATTTTTTAAAATGTCATAATGGCTTGAAACAAAAGTATAGACATCAGAGCACAAGAAAAGCATGATATCCACTCCAGTACATTCACTCTTGACTAGAATTTCTGTGAAAAAATTTGAGGTTATCTCTTCATAAGCAAAGAGGAAGTCAACCCAATACATAACATTTTGCAAATAGTTGTATTTAAATATGCATACTAGACTGAATAGAGTCCTTATTATAGTGTATTCATTCAGTCACTATAAAAAAATCCTTTTGTTATTTTTGAAAAATACTGTGTTAAAAATCCTCTGCTTTAGTTATATGGAAGAACTGAAATATATCATATTGTTTAGTTAGGCTTCTTGCAGACAGAGTGGGAAACTCAGGTAATCTGTTCCCCATTTGAATGAAGGCTATTACATAAACACTGCCTTTAACAAAATAGATCAAAAGTAGAAAAGAAAATCCTGAAAAATTTGTGATCATCCTTAAGTCTTTTTGAGAATGATTCACAAGAAGTGAATAACGAATTTAATAGAATGAACTAAAAATGTAACTTTATATTCTACTAGAGGCCCGGTGCATGAAATTTGTGCATGGGGGGGGGTGTGCCTCAGTCCAGCCTGCACTTTCTTCAATCTGGGACCCCTCAAAGGATGTCCAACTGCCCATTTAGGCCGAATCCCAATAGGATTGGGCCTAAACAGACTTTCAGACATCCCTCTCCTAATCCAGGACTGCTGGTTCCCAACTGCTCACCTGAGTGCCTTTCTGATTGCCCCTAACTTCTTTTGCCCCTAATTTCCCTCTATTGCAGGCCTGGTCATCCCTAAATGCCCTCCCCTCCAGGCCTGGTCACCCCCAACTGCTCTCCCCTACAAGCCTGGGTCCCCCCCAACTGCCCTTACCTATAGGCCTGTCCACCCCCAATTTCACTCCTCTGCTGGCCTGGTCACCCTTAACTGCCCTCCCATGCAGGCTTGATTGCCCACAACTGCCCTCCCTTGCAGGCCTGTTCCCTCCCAACTTCTCTCCCCTGTTGGCCATCTTGTGGCGGCCATCTTGTGTTCACATGGCAGCAGCCATCTTTGACCGCATTGGGGCAGCCATCTTGTGTTGGAGTGATGGTCAACTTGCATATTACTCTTTTATTAGATAGGATAGAGGCCTGGTGCATGGGTGAGGGCCAATTGGTTTGCCCTGAAAGATGTCCCGGATCAGGTTGGGGGTACCCTAGGGGCATGGGGCAGCCTGGATAAGGAGCCTGTTGTGGTTTTCAGGCTGGCCACACCCCCTGGCTGGTGACACAAGCAGAGGACTCAGTATCAGTGATTTATTTATATTCTATAATTAAAAGTTTATAGCCTTGAGAGGAGCCAAGTCTCCTGCTTTTTCCATGGCCAAGGCCATTTTTTGTTGGGATTTATCTATCTTCTATAATTGAAACTTTATAGCCTTGAGTGGATGCCTAGGCCAGCCAGGGTGTGTGGAAAGCTTGGCTTCCTCCATTATAGGGGAAACTCAAGCCTCCTGCTTGCTCTGTGGCCACAGCCATCTTGGTTGGGTTAATTTGCATACTCACTCCTGATTGAATGGTGGGCGTGGCTTATGGGTATAGTGGAATGATGGTTAATTTACATATTACTCTTTTATTAGAGAGGATATCTACTTTAATTAATCATAAGCCTCCTGAGAAAGGCAAAATATATTAACTGAATTTTGGGTTTTATTCTTCCTTCTTAAGGTTGTATCAAAGTGTAAGAGGCTATACATGTGGTCAATCCAGAAGAATTGAAGAGAGGTGCACAGGTTCTTGGATCTTTGAATCACTTGGGCACAAAATAAGGTATAACCTTGGAATGACCTTCAACTCAGTGAACCTGAAGTGTGGGTTCTCTGCAAAGATTTCTATGGCTCACAATTGTTTATAAGAGGTTCACAGTAATTTCTACTTTGAGGATTTCTACTATCCCTGGGGTGTGCCCAAGAGATGAACACCAACAATGTACCCTCTAAGGCCTTTTGACACATTTCTATCTCATTTCTTCTTCTCCATCTCTTTTTTCTCCAACTTAAGGAAATTGTGTTCTACATTCCAAATTAGATTTAGGAGACCTTATACTTTTCCCTTGTTTTCTTCCAAATATTTTTAATCTAATCATTGAAAACTCTTCCATCTCTTAAAGGCTTAGAATTTGGAAAACCAAAGTTAGGATAATTCATAGGGTTTCTCTGTACTGTCATACCTGACCCTTAAAGGATTAAACATAGAGTGTTCTAGCCACCCTAATGGGGCATGTCCATGCAAGAGAAATAACCAAAGCAGAGAAAAATAATATTGGCTAATAGCTTTAAAAAAGTGTGAATTTATTTTCCCACAATAGTTTTTATAACAAGAAAACCAATAGATAACCATTTATTTTGAAATTCTAACACACACACCTCATTAAATACTGTAACATGTAAATATCAACTTCTGTGGGCCATAAAATGCAAGTGATAAATAAATGGTACCTGGAAGACTACTCTGGGATTAAAAAACTGGTTTTTTATATATTCATAGAAAGAATATTTTTTAAAAATTTAGATCTCAAGAATCAAAATATTATGCTTATCCTTTTTAAAATTGTCACCTTGTTCTGAGACTTAGCTTTTAACAATTAACAGGAATTTCTGAAGATGTCCAGCAGCAGTCATGACATCAGACAGGAAGAGAAAGCCCTATGCATAACACACCCCTGGGAGAGATATCCTGCAGAGAAAATGTCACGAACAATGTTATGTCAGGGATTTCTCTAAACCCATCATTGCCAGGCACCTGTGCTCCAGGGCATGCATCCAATCATCCAGAGAGCAGGCACCTTGCCATTTCAGCAGATGGGTATTAATGTTGAAGGCAAAGGAACCATGTACAATATATATTTCAATTATGACTGGAGAGATTTGGAGTCCCAGTTGGAATCATGTCCATTCTTTTCTGAGCCAATAACAAACTAGAGATTGTACCACCCTGAATATGCTTTACAGAGAATTAGCTTTCAGGAAAAATCACATTTACAAAGGAAATAACATATTTTCTATGACAAGACGAGAGTCAAAGGAAACCAGCAGAGTAATCCTTAAAGAAATTTCCCAGGCTTTTTATTTCTACTGAGAAGCACTGAAAAGGCACAGGGAACGGAACATGTCCACCATACAGATACATTATGGCAGACTCGACAAAATTTTGAAAGCATATGTATTCCTACATGTCAGTGTGTATTTCCATTCTTTGAAGTATTCCGGTCGAACAAACCTCAAGGGCAAAAGTGGCTTCTGGTACAGAATCATCATTTCTGGTCTGTATATTCTAAGACACTGATGTCTACACCTGTTCTTCCAAGTGGTACTGAGTTCTACATCATTAAATTGTAAGAGTATCTGAAGTAAGAATATCTAGGTCTCATATTGATTAATAATATTCACTGGCCAACTATTCCTTCAATATCTGGCAACATAGAAAAATGTATCACTTTGCATTTAATTATGTATATGTCATTATAATTAAAATCATTTAAATTATCCTCAATATTTTACATATTATTCTGGCCAGTGAGTATTACAGAGCAAGTGGCTACCCCTGGGTGAATAGTTGCCATTATGTAAAGATACATTATCTAGATGGTTTCCGTGCTTTGGCATAAAAATACACAGAAGCCTTTTTAAGAGTTTTAATTGGTTGTTTCTTACTAACTTAGGCATAGAAAGAGAGAATTATTTTTACACTGACCAAAAATGAATCTTCTATTGTACTTGATTCATCTTTAGTTCTTATGAAATTGTTCTATAACAGCTGGTGCTAGCTTATGGGAATAATGTCAGCATATTTTGGGATGTCATCTAACCCATGAAATATCTCTAAATTCTTGTTCATTTATTTTATTGGTCATTTCCACTGCTGATATGCTAGTTCTGAGAAGCAGTCACAACTCAAGGCCCTGATGGGAACTGTGTACAGTGGTAGGTTTCTGTTGACCCATTTCAATGTGTTGTAGTTACATACTGCACACAATGGCATAGACTTCAGGACATGCAGTTATTCCAAAACTTGATAGCTCTACTTGTTTTCTAAAATGCTATTTCAGACTCGCTCTCCTTCAACAGTTAGCTCTGGTAACACAGAAACTGTAAAAAGGAACACGTGTAACACTCGAGGGAGTTGCCCAGGCAAACACATGGCTGAAACATCACCAGAGAATAAGAGTAATAGCAGCGACAAAAACATCCACTGAACTCCTGCCTATTCAATGTGGATTGAGGAGAACTAAGATGGCAGCATAGGTAAACACCTATTGTTCTGCCCCGCGCAACAATTTAAAAACTACAACATAACAACAAAACAAAAATCACCCAGAATCGCCAGAAAGCTGGCTGAGTGAAAACTCCACAAATAAGAGTAAAGGTGGGACACTGAGACTCAGAGGAGCAGCAGGAACACAGCCTTGAAGAAGGAAACAGGTTAGGAGCCATCCTGGTCGCGCGCAGGCTGGGGCTGGAGCAGCAACCCCGGCTGGATTTCGCCAACGGGGAGGGCGGAGACATCCCACTACACGGATTCCCCAGCGCCAGGCGAGGTCCGAGATCCAGGGTACTTGGAGACATCCCACTGCACAGATTCCCCAGTGCCAGGCGAGGTCCATGGTCCGGGGGACACACCCTGGAAGGGGGGTGCGGCAGAGGCTCCTAGTCTGCAAGAAACCCGGAGGCAGGGAAAAGAAGTTTTTGCGCGAGTGTCGCACAAACCCGCGACTTGCCCCCTGGAAATTTGTCTCCAGGTCCCGGAAATCATCTATTTTACAACACTGGGCTAGACTTTGGGGGTGCAGACCCATTTGGGGAAAGGCAGAGTTGTCTGGCAAGGGGAAGAGACTAGCAGCTTTCTCTTGGAGGTGTCTGCAGCCATCCTCATCCAACAGAGACCCGCGCGCGCGAGAGAGAGAGTGCCGCATAGGACATACCTGACACTGAGGCTGCCTGCCCAGCTCAGAGACTCCACCCATCCAACCTGAACATAGTCTCCCTTCACAGCCAATTGGCCTGGAAGTCAAACCCTCTGAGGGCTAACAACAACAAGCTGGGTTTAAATTCAAAAATACTGTACAACCCATAAAGGATTGCAGTAAGAGTACCCACCTCAGGTAACTGGGGAGGCTGTGCCACTGACCCCTAGAGGATATCTACCACATAAAGCAGCCACCATGCAGAGATATGGAAAGAAATCAGAGGTGAAAGAAATGGAAGAGAAAAGACGACAAGACATAGAGTTCAAAACCACGGTTATAAGGCTTTTCAAGAGGCTCCTAGAAAAGGCCGATGGACTTAATGAGAATTACGAGGAAATAAACAAGACCAACCAGGAAATGAATGAGACTTACAAGGAAATGAATGAGACCCTCAAGGAAATGAACAAGACCTCTGAGGATATGAAGGAGACCCTCACGGATATGAAAAAGGACCAACTAGAAATCAAGCATACACAGACTGAAATAAAAAATATTACACAAAGTCCTAAAAGCAGTCCAGAGGGCCACAAGAACCAAGTCAAAGATTTGAAATACAAAGAAGCAAAATCCACTCGGCTGGAAAAGCAAGAAAACAAAAGAATTCAGAAAATTAAAGATAGTGTAAGGGGCCTCTGGGACAACCTCAAGCATGCCAACATCTGAATTTTTGGGGTGCCAGAAAAAAAGAGAGAGCAAGTTAATGAAAACCTACTTGAAGAAATAGTAACTGAAAACTTCCCCCACCTAGTGAAAGAAACTGACTTAAAAGCCCAAGAAGTACACAGAACCCCAAAATATAGGAATCTAAAGAGGACCACACCAAGACATATCATAATTAAAATGCCAAGAGTGAAAGATAAAGAGAGAATATTAAAAGCAGCAAGAGAAAAACAGTTGGTTACCTACAGGGGAGCACCCATACGATTGTCAGCGGATTTCTCAACAGAAACGATGCAGGCCAGACGCGAGTGGCAAGAAATATTCAAAATAATGAAGAGCAAGAATCTACAACTAAGATTACTCTATCCAGCAAAGCTATCATTCAGAATTGAAGATCAGATAAAGTGCTTCGCAGATAAGAAAAAGCTAAAGGAGTTCATCACCACCAAACCAATATTATATGAAATGCTGAAAGATATTCTTTAAGAAGAGGAAGAAGAAAAAGTTAAAAATATAAATTATGAACAACAAATACACATCTATCAACAAATGAACATAAAAATCAAGTGAATTGATAGGCTGATGAACAGGATAAACTGGTGAATATAACAGAAACATGGACATAGAGAGGGAATGGACTGACAATTCTTGGGGAGAAAAGGGTTGTGGGAAGTACAGCAAAAGACTGGACAAAAATCATGCAACAATTGGAGAGGACAGTGGGGAGGGGGAGGTGAGGGTGGAGGGTGGGATAGGTACAGGGTGGAGGGGAGATATAGGGGGATATAAAAGGAGAAACAATGTAATTAATAAACTGAACAATAAAGATTAAAAAAAAGAAACCAGTAAAAAAAAAAAAACCCAATGTGGATTGAGAGGCAGCATGTTGAATCTAGTTCCTAATCTTCCATTCACTTCCAGTTGAGATTGGCTCCAATATCCCCCTTCTCTTAAAGTTTTTGTTTAAGTTTGGAACTCTCACACAGTTTTCAGCATCTTGCTGAGACATGACGGTCCCTATGAGCATATACCCAGCATCAGGTTGGTCCAGCCCTTCGTTCCCAGATAAGAAACAGACTTCCTGGCCTGTGAATAGTCACCCCACAGTGACTCACACTGGTATCCAATCCCATCAGTGTGACTGTTTCCTCATTACAATAATAATAGCTAATACATATAAACACTTACCATGCCTTAGATACTATGTGAACCACTACTAACATTGTCTCTTCTAATCCTCTCAACAGGTTAAAGCAGACCCAGCCTTCAGATCTAACATCTTTTTAGAACAATATTGTGTCATGCTACATTTACTATCCTGAAATAAAATTCTTAGCTAATATAATGTACCCACATGCAGCATTTAAAAAATTAATATAATAGTTTATCTATAAGATAAATAAAAAGTAAATTATATTAAAATATTTTTCATAATATATTACAATTACCTTATTCAAATAAGAAAATGCCCAGGCACAATTACTCTAGAAGACATGGTTTGCATCCGTATGTAGTATCACTGTGAATACAACTTCCTCAAATATAGCCTGATAGGTTGTTTTACTGAAGATCAAATATCATGCGTGGAGTTGCTGTTGGGTATGTGATTTTATTTCCAAAAAAGTGAATAGCTTTTGATAAGAAATCACATACAACATAAAATCTTCCCTCAATGTACATGCTAGTAATTAGCATTCTTGGAAAATTCAGTGCTTTTTAAGAGCAGGCCAATATATATATATATATATCCCAAACCTAACTAATGTTCATATACAAAACATAGGTTAAACATAAGTTATAGCATAGATAATCTGACATGAATGCCTTGGAGACACTGAAAATTAGTTCAGGGCATGATACAGTCCTCCATGGTGGAATGGTCCCACATACCGCAGGATGCCCGCATCTCTGATCCCTGCCCACCAAGTGCTACCATCTTGCCCAATCCTCCATGGGAAAGCATTGCCACTTCTTAGTGGATATACCATTCTAAAGAGTAGGCATCACTGGCCCCATTTTACAGATTAAAAACCTAATTCTTGAAAATTTGAGTAATTTTGCTAAAGTCAAATAGGTAGTAAATGAGACCCAAACCCAGTTCTACTTATTACTAAAGAATGGACTCTTTTTGTTATGCAATATCCACTCTTTGAATAAATTACTGTTTCATTAAGAAAAGGCACAGATTATTTAACTTTGGAGGGCTGAAATGAAGACAAAGGTGATTTAGCTTAGGAGGGCTGAAATAAAAACTAAATAGTGCCTAACCTCCAATCTCATATTCCAGAAACATCTACCAATGTTCAGCCTTGAGTAAAATTTTATGGCTTCTTTTAGCATGTCCCCTATCTGTTCATTTTCTCATCCAGTTTTCTAATTTCTATTTTTATTTTAAAATACTTTAAGTTGATCACAATCCTTTAAAAGTTAAATCAAAGGAAATAAAGAATATGAGCTATGAAACCAATTATTTTAATTCCACTTTATGTAATAAGAGTATTGCCTTTGCTATACTACCATAATTCTAGGGGCAGCCGTCAACAGCAAAGATTCTTCAAACAAACACTAAGCCCTTCTTTCAGATGTAATCATCACGCTTCTTCCTTCTAAATCTACCCACCCTCAGGTTTTTCACTTTGGCCCACACCACAGCCAAACACTCACTTGCCAAATTTGGATTCTCAATATAATACTATAAAGCAGGGATTATCTCACACATTAAAGGGATCTTTTCTTGTTTAATTCTACATAACAACCATTACTATTTCCAGCCTCCTGTTGTTAGAAACACTCAGGCAAAGGTTCTCAAACTTTAGTATGCATGAGAATCATCAGGAAGGCTTATTCAAATACAGCTTGCTGAGCCCCACACCGGAGTTTCTGATTCAGGAAGTCTGAAGTGGGGGTCAATTTCTAACAAGTAAGTTTCCAGCAGCTGGTGCTGCTCATGTGGGAGCTAAGCCACTGAAGAAACTGCCCTCCACTGACAGCTGACAGAGTACTATTTAGAGTTTATATAATAACTATGGAACTATGTACTATATATGTTCTTGTATATGTTCCAACTAAATATTGCATAAGTTAGTGCTGAAACATTCATTATAGTTTCTTTTAAAGAGTCCTTAAACACCTGTTGTGAAGTGTTAAGGAGATGTGACTATCTAAACCCATACCTGGAACCTAGACACTTTAACTAGGAACCTTATTAACCAAGGAAAGTCACATTACCATAAAGGAAGCAACACCTACAATATTACTTACTATTACTGATATTGTAGCATCATACAATATCAGTAATAATAACTATAAAGATTTTGTATTTAATACAATATATATTAGTTATATCAATAATAGTTTTATATATATATATATATATATATATGGAGAGAGAGAGAGAGAGAGAGATAAGGCATTGTACTTAACACTTTCCATGAATTATCTCATTTAATATTAGCCTTATAAGTTTCACTTATTACATTCTTATTTTACAATAAAGAAAATCAAGACACAGAGTGGCTACATAAGGTAACCAGGGTATCAGAGCCAGAGAACTTGTTTTATGTAGTTCCAACATGAGTGCATACCCACCCCACTAAAGGGCTCCCTCAACAGTCCTTCAACTCTTGACTAAGTCCTTTCAGCCATGAGATATAGGTGCTCATGAACATTAAAAATACACACAATATATGGAAAACTTTCTAGTGCCCCAGTGGTCCATTGCAAAATGGATGCTTGCCAGATCCCTGTGATTTTAGGATCCAAAAGATCGAAATGTTGTAGATTTTCAATAAGCTTCATGCTTCTTTATCATATGCAAATCTGACCTTTTGGGTATGGTGCTCAATGAAAATATGTTAATGGCTGGTTAGCATGTCTCACCTTTCTATGGACTGTGATACATTCAGAACAATGTTAGCATACATTATATTAATTTTTGCCATTATTAGACATAAGCTTGGCTTTATCTTAAATAAGGACTCTGAGTGACCATTAAGTAAAACATGGTTTGAACATTTCAGTAATCAGCAGCTGGTGTGGGAGGAGTTTTGCAAAAATATGAAAATTACAGTGAGACTCTGGCTTTATCTAGTTTCTATCACATCATGACCAGAGGTGAGGAACTGTAAATAAAGGACAGTTAATAAATCTTTACTTCATCGTTTAAAATAACACAACAAAATAAAACATCTCAAAATAAGTGACTACAAAAGTTAATAAAATGTCAGTAGGATAAGTGGTCAACTGTTGTGGCATTAAAAATTAGAATACATATTCTAAAAGGTTAGCTCATAATTGGGGTGTCATTTTACTTTATTCACATTACAGCCTATAAATATACCAGCCATAAACACAGTCTAGAAACATACAACGAAAAGTAAAACCATCAATCCCTGTAGCAAAATATTCTTTTAGCCAAAGCCTTCACTGTTTATAGAAAAAAAAATCTGTAGTGTGACTTCTTGCAATTTGTATGACAATATTGATGTTTTATTTTTAAATTAATAGCATCTAATATCATTCAGAGCTTATCCCTTAATATCTAGGTTTCTAAACAACTGAGTCATGTAATCATCTGGAAATTGACTCCCTACAATTCAACTTTGATTAATATAGAAATACCCTGATTTCCCTCTGTCTTCTCATAAGAATTAAATTGTTATTTAAAGTGCAGATTAAAGCCAACATTTTTAAAATTGATTTACAATAGAGATATACACTAACACATTGTAAGAAGGTCAAAGAATGACTTGCAGTTAATAGCCTCCAAACAGTATGACGATCTCAAAACATTTCCAAAAAGTGTAGTGCAGGCTTGGGATTGTTTTTATTATTTTTATAGAAGCTTAATAAGCATGAATTTACAAATTTAATATGTAGAACTTTGAAATAGTATTTCCCACTTGTTTTTCTAATAGCAAGCAACATTAACTTTTCACTCTATCTGAAGGTGAAATAAAAATGAATACAAATGGCAACTACATTGGGAAAAAGCAACGTTCCTTTTCCTTTTCCCAAGTTCCACTGGTTTTATTTTAAAGGAACGATGAAGCAGATATTCTCAATCCTAGTTCTCTAGCATTTTTGATGTCTGCTTAATTCTGAAAGGTTCTGAATCATGGCTGATGTCTGAGGCCAGAAAGGGAGGTGGGAGAGCGAGGGTGAGAACAGAGTAGGATCATGGCTGAAGACAAAGGGAAAGGGAAATAGGACAGTAAGAGGAAGCAACATAAAAACAAATTGGGCTGAAGCCAGAGAAAGACTAAAAACTTTTAAAAAATATATATTTTATTGATTTTTCACAGAGAGGAAGAGAGAGGGATAGAAAGTCAGAAACATCGATGAGAAACATTGATCAGCTGCCTCTTGCACAACCCCCGCTGGAGATGTGCCCGCAGCCACGGTACATGCCCTTGACCGGAATCGAATCTGGGACCTTTCAGTCCGCAGGCCGACGCTCTATCCACTGAGCCAAACAGGCTTCGGCAAGACTAGAAACTTTGTCTAATGGAATAGGCTAAAGATGAATTAAAAGTAGAAACAGAAAAGTGATGTTATGACAAGTTGTTATATGGGTCTGGAACATTTAAAATACCTTAATTTCCCTCCCTCCAAAACAATCCAGGTAGCAGAAGTTCTAACACACCATTTCTAAAGCTCATATGTTAAAGTTCTAGCTAGACAGAAACATGACAGCAAATAGTTCAGTATGTCTTCTAATGATGAACTGGAACAGAAAATACTGGAACACATAATAATAATAATAATAATAATAATAATAATAAATAATACTTTCAGTAAGCCAGAAAGGTATGTAAAGCACATTTATTTAACAAATTTTTAAATATATACTTCTAAAATACTTAGGAGAAGTGATAATCTAAAAGCTATGAGAGTAAGTTTGAATTTTCTCCCTTCAACTTTTAAATAGTTATTAACCTCAAAATAGTTGTGATATTAACATTTTAAGCAAGTTGTTTATCACATCCAGAAGGATAGCCATCAAACATATTAAGGCCCCATCACATTTAGTAAAGGATTTCTTCCTCAACCAGGCTAACCAAGTAATCAGACAGAGAGGGAAAAATCATAATCAGGAGCTACGAATCTTGTGTTTGATGATTATGTAGAAAATATCAGAAGAACTGCTTTCCTAAAGTCTGTCATCAATATGTTGTAAACCATATTTTAAATAATTGTATATGTCCCAACACTTATCATTAAATCCTATCTGATAATAATGATCACAAAAGGCAAACACATTTGTATATGCTTTTAAGTTACATTTATTATCTTGGGATTTTTGTAACTTCAGAGAAGGACCAGATGTGGACTCAGTTCTGCTCCCACAACTTAAGGCAACAGACACAACCTATTTGCAAGATCTTGAGGCAAAACATAATATCCTTCTTATAAAACTTTCATAACTATAATAATTAATACTAATTTCTGAAGTGGTATATGTGGTCATTAACTAATGTTCTCTTCTATCTACTTTATGTCTACATGCATTAAACTTTCATAATAAATAATGATCTATTGGCCACAGATCCCAGCTTTGGCCTGTTGGTTTGCCCAAGGATATCTTGGCATTTCCTTCCAGGTATGCTGAGTCTATGAATAGCAAAAGCCTGCAGCTGGTGTCAGACTGGTTCACAACAGCCCATATGCAACAGGCAACCTGATCACAGTGTTTGACTGAGGTGCATTATTTATGGCTACTGGTGACTGCAAGCCACATTACACTACATTACACAAGTATTGTATCTGTGGTTCAGAACAGGAAGAGAAATAGATTTCATTAAATGCAGGCCATATTCAATAAGAAAAGAGAAATAAATCATACGTGCCTTCCAGAGGAAGAGTACTTTAACATCTATCTAAAAAGCTATTACTCATTATTCTTTTAGTGTTAAAGCAATTGATGCTATTTGTATGCAAAGTTTTAGATCACAAATCACACTGGAACTGAAATTAGATATATCCGGTTAGGGCCAGGTCTGAGTCATTTTGTAAAATTCCTAATAATTACTTCCACTGCTGGCACAGGCCATCTGCTTCCATGCCAACCTGGACAAAGGCAGCTCTATACGTGGATGTGAGGGGTTATATGGTGTGCCTAGTATAGAGCCAAAACCCTTCAGCAGCTCAAATCCTGTATTCTTATGCCACAAGTCTAGAAATCCTCAGCCTCCATGAGGAATAGAGTGTTTTGTAGAATTTAAATTATGGTAGATCTATAAATTTTCTTCCCATTCTAACACTTTTTAATCCTCAGTGCCTCCAGATACATCTGCTCAGACACAAAATCAGAATCCCTGCTCCCCACCCTCGAACCCCCGAACCCCCAAACCCTTACAACTATTTCCCATTAAATGTATTGGGAGCACATTTGGTGCCAGGCTCTTGCTATTGTGTTTTGCATGCATCCTCTCCTAAAGATAAGAGTAATTCAATGTGGAGTTAATCAGAAGCAGTTACTAGGATAATATTCTTGCCTTTCCTTTTGCTTACTTAGTTTGATGTTTTCATGATAGTGTGCACCTAGATTGATATATTTTTTATAAGTAAATTTTGTATTTTTTAAGAACTAAAAGAACTCAGAAGGAGACTGGAAAGGAAAATAAGAGAAAGGAAGAGTAAATACTATTAAGAAACTATATAAACTATATAATTTTTGTAAGCCAAATGCAATATTTGCAAGCATGAATTTTATTACAAGTGGTTTAAATAAAAAAGCAAAAAGATTTTATTATCCTTTTGTCCCCATAACACTATCTCCAGGAATGTATTATGGAATACAACTAAATGTACTATAATTCTAAGTCATTGTATATTTCTCTCAGTTAAAGCAGGAAAACACAATCAATTCTATATTCATAGTAGCCAGCATAATGTCCAGCACCTAGCAGATACGTAGAAATATGGTTTTGAATGAATGATGACTGAATGAATAAACAGTCTTAAAGTACCTGTCAATGATTTCACTATTCTCAAGGAGCTCAGAATAGGTTCTTGGGAACCATTCTGGAAAAGACCAACTTTCCAAAGAAGTTCTTTAGAAAAGACTAACACATAAACAAGTGTATCTGTATTGATCTTCTTTGCCAGTGCAGGTTATAAATGTAACATCTATATTAATATTTTAAATAATTGCTGGAAATCTCTTTTCTAAAGAAAAAGAGTTGCCCAAAATAGCAGGTCCTCACGTATCTTTTCTCTCTCACCTTACCTGAGCCTTTGTACAATACAGCATGGGGCAAAGTAGGTGTACAGTTGTCGGTATTCAAAACACAGATCTTATTCTTATATTATTATTTATTGTATTATTTTCCATACTAATAACTGTAAACCTTCTTTGTTCCACCCTGTGTAACTGGAAGGCTTACTCAATATGAAGAAAAAGTAAGGTGATTACCCGAGCCGGTAACAACTTCCCCAGAAAGTCAAATTGGGAATCACTTGTCTTTTTGGTTCTACAAAAAAACAAAAAAACTTTAAAAACTTCATTGAGATACAATTCACATATACTACAATTCACCAACTTAAAGAGTGCAATGCAATGACCTTTAGTATATTACATAATTGTGGTTCTGAAAATTTTAATGCTTTCCTATCCATTGGCTTCAGTAGTAACCTTGCTGGCCCATGTATCTGCCCAGATCAGTGATTCCTTTGAAGAGAATGCAACTTCTAGTGGTACAGAAGGTAAACAGCACTCAGTGCTTAGAAAATCTGGATTTTGATCCCATGCTTTGAGTTAATAAATTCAACCTCTGTTTCCAGAATACAACCCTTCCCTTAAAGCCACGCTGCCTGTGTAAGAAGTAAATTTGGGTCTCAAAAGAACATCTCCTAATACTTGGCTATTGAGCCCTGGTTAACCATCCAGATTTCCTGTGTACACACTGACATGTGCAACACAGATCTCCCTTCAAAGAAAAACAGGCTGCTCAGCTGCAGGGAATATGGTGAGCAGATGTCCTCCAGCTCACAGAGCTTTTAGAGTCAGTCTCAACTGTAAAGAGTTGCCTGTCACAAGTTCTCGACCTTCTCGGGGGCAACCCACATGCAATCACTGAATGAACCAGGATATAAAGACCTAACTATTTTGGTCTGACATGGGACACTCTGATAGGCAATACTCATTCCAGAGCTTCCTGTACAGGGGGCTAGGATTTTGCTGGGCTTCTTTACATTTGGACTTTTTCTTCTTCCCAGTATTGCTTCTTCTCCCTTCTTTTTATAGGTGTTGATTTCCAATAAACATCTTGCATCTCAGACTCCATCTTAATGTCTCAGGAGTGATGGCTTTTTTCAGGAGTGGTCTGAGAAGGCAGGCAATAAAATTGTTTGAAGCCAGCTCACTTATGCCCAGCTGGCAAGGAATGTCCCACTAATGATGAACGTGGAGCACCAACAACACAAAGTGATAACCAGCTGTTAAAGTTTTCACTGGAGGTGATTTAGGTGGGTGTATCAGTATTCACTGGTGGGTGCAGCCTATTGGTGTTTGAGATATATGGAAGAAATAATAGCTATCAAGACAACAGGATTGGATATCTATTTCTAAGTTCCATTTATGCTGTACAGAAAGTGAAGGGTGAGTGACAGTGAGTTAAAATCCAGGTATGAAAGTCAGTGAAAATCTTTGGTTAAACACATACAAAGAAGTATGGCAGAGGGTAGGGCAGAGAAAGTTGGATATTAAGCCCACTACCTAATATTATGAATGACTTTATTTTGTAGAAGATTAAACACAAAACCAATACAGGTCTATTATGTGTAGGTCGAAGAAATGTGGATTTGTTAGAAACCTGCCAAAGTAGCTGTAATTCCTATCCAATGTAAACTGAGAGAAGCCAGAGGAATAAGCTTAGAAGTGGAATCAAAGAGTCTTTGATCAGCTGGACAAGAATGTAAAATTGGATATGCAAGAGTTTATTGAGTTTGCAGCCCTCTATCCAGATACCCCCTCGCAAAGACCCCAGAAAACAGTGTGAATTTTCTATTAGGATGGCTTCTAGAAACATGAAAAAATTAGAGACTCATTCTGAGTGAAATTGAAATGCCAAACTTGTTATGGCAGATGGTGGAGAAAGGGGACAGAGGCTCAGGAATGAATATCTTATGTAAGGTTGGAAGAACTACCAGATTATTATGTTCCATAGTAATGCACAGAAGACACACTACTTATCAAGGCCATATGAATGTAATGGTGACAGCTCCACCAAAACATTTCCTGGTGACTCCTCTCCTCAAGCCAAAGTTGACCAAAAAGTTGCTATGTTACATTGTCTTGTTGATAGCAAAAGTGATAATAGGATTCTAAAACCACAGAGCTAGGTAGCAGCACTTAACCTTCAGAAGCTAAGGAGTTGCAAACATCATAATGACTAAGTATGTCAGAATAGCAGCCAAGGGAATCTGTGTTACAAAGAGTTATAGAGATAGTTAATAGAACACAACACCCCAAGGGTCAGAGAGATATGTAGTCAATAAGGGTACTTCTCAATTTGTAATAGCAGAAGAAATCAAGCATGAATGACCAGAGGGCTAAAGACTGTTATCCCAATTAAAAAAAAGTCATATCCATTGTCTATTTTCAAACCTGAGCTATTTCCCAGGCCCATAATACAATTACTGAAGAGGTGGCTAGATCCTTAGAAGGGAGGACCCTGCATACATCAAGTTTACACAGTAATGATTCCCCCACTTTTTCTCCAAGGGAGCCTACGGGCATTTACTTAGACAACTACACCTTGCACAAAGGAGATGATATCCAGACATTTCTGGATATCCATGTGGTACACAAAGTCAGAGTTGACATTGATATCTGGAGTCCCTAAATGTCAATGTCTCCCTGGAAGAGCTGGGGCATGTGTCCCTTCAGGTCCTCTGAAAAACAGGTGCTAAATTGGAATTATAAATGGGAAAGATTTATTGGGAGAAACTATTGTGAAAATTTTTAAAAAATTAAATAGGAGTAGGCAAGGAAAGTCTTGAGTTTTGTCTCAGGACTATGTAACTCTCTGGCTCTCATATGTGCAGAATCATCTGAACATCATGCAAAATACCACTTGATTCATTACATTGGTCACCATTTATTGGTTGGGCCAGATGAGCAAGAGATGGCTAGCATGTTGGAGGTCTTGATAAGTTAAATACAATCCAGAAGGAAAGAAATAAATGTTATTAAGATTCAGAGGGCAACCACAATCATAAAGTTTTAGGAATCTAATGGTCAAAGTGTACCAAGACATCCATGTTAAAGTAAAGAACAAGTTATCACATCTCGTGCATCTTACCATGGATAAAGAAGCACTAGGTTGATGGGCCTCTTTTTCTCTGGGATCAGTATGTTCCACATTAATATCCAGGGAAATAAGACTACCAGCTTTCAGTGGATTGCAGAGCATAAAAGAGCTCTACCACAAGTCTCAGAAGCAATACAAGCAGCCCTTACACTTGGATGATATGATTTGATCCACCCTGTGGTGTGGGAAGTGTCACTGGTGGAAAAAGATGCCATATGGCAAGTCTCAATGGGAGTATCATAAAAGTGGGTCCCTTGAAGTTTTGGGCAAAGTGTTTCTTCTCATTTGCAGTGTAGAATCACACAACTCTTGATAAAATAACTTCTGGCATGTTACAGGGCTGTAGGAAAGATGGAATGCCTGACCATGACTCACCAAAGGAACAAATGGCCAGACTGACTATCATGAGTTGAGTCCTGTAAGATACACCAAACAAGGCACTGAGAATCTAGGAACCTTCGAATTACCATAAGGTAAAAATGGTATGTCTGCAAATGAGCATAATAATAATTGAATTAACTACTGTTACATAATACCCTTCCCTCAACTCATTTGTAATAGCTGTATGGGAAATCTTGTATGACCAGCTAAAGGAGAAGGAAAATTAGATCATGAACATGCCAAAACCATGGACTCCCACTTTTCAAAGCTAGTATAGCTATTGACTTTCCAACCCTCCAACAACAGAATCAATGTGGAGCCCCTAATATGGTACAAAGTTCAAGGAGTCCATCCAGCTACTTGAACCATTTCCATCCTTGAAGGACCAATAGTTTATATTCATAGGACCAGATAGAACATATATTTCACACAACAGCACAATGGTTTTCTTTTTTTTGTCCCCCAAAGGCCTCATTTGAGGTATGATAAAATACTTGATCCAACAGCATAACATTTCCTCAGACCAGGAAACTACAACATAGAAAGTGCCACTGCAGGCAATGACCATGACATTCATTAGTTGTATTACAAGCCACACTATCCAAACATTGCCTGCCAAACAGAGTTTTGGAATATCCTGTTGAATGAATAGCTGAAGCCCAGGTCAGAGTCAAAACTTGCATATGGATGGAGTGCTATCCTACAGGATACAGTATTCACACTGAATCAAAGACCTTTATATAGTCCTGTGTCTCTGATAGGAAGAATTCAGGGTTCCAGGAATCCAAAAGCAGAAGCAGGAACTGCCCTATTTACAATGGCAACCAAAGATCCATGAGAAAGTCAGTGCTCCCTGTCTCTGCAACTCCGAGCTCTGCAGGGTAAAGGTCCTGGTCTATAAAAAGGTGATCATTTCACCAGAAGATACCATAAAATCCTGTACGTTATGATGCTGTCTGAGGATCTGGGGCAAGAAAATATTGGCAGGAGTAACTGAATTAGATCATCAAGAAGAGGTAGGACTGCTATCACACAATAAGGGCTGAAGGAAATACATGTAGGATCAAGCTGACCCACTTGGGGGCCACAAGGTACTCCCATGCCCTTGTCAAAATTGATACAACAATGCAGGCATGAGAAAAGCATAGCAAACCAAAGATCAGACCCCTCAGGGATGAGAGTCTGGTAATGCTACTAGATAAACTACTAAGACTATCAGATATGGTTGTTGAAGGTGCAAGGTACATAATAGGAGGGATAAGGAGAAAGAATGTAGCAGTTGTGGCCGTAAATTCATCAGCAGCAATGAAGATAATGTTGATTTTGCTAACCCACCTCCTTTAAATTTCCCCTTAGAAAAGAGGCCCATCAGAACCCCTAGAGGAGCTACTCCTAACTTATATACAGAGAAGTGAATACAATAACAAAAAGGGGGAACTATGATAGGTATGGAGATGTGCCACCCAGTTTCTCCTCCAGGGCAGGACTTGATTTCAGGGTTTGCCACTGAAGGAGTTATCCATTGCGAATAATAAACTACCCACCAAATTTAGCAACTTAAAGCAAGAATTTTATCTCAGATTTCTGTGGGTTATGAATCTGCTATGGCTTATCCTGGAGCCTCTAGCTCTCAATAACTCCTGAGGTTGTAGTCAAGCAGTCAACAGGGCTGAAATCTCATCCAAAGGTTCTATTTTGTGAGAATCTGGAGTCTGTTTTGAAGCTCACTGATGTGTTCTCTCAGTCCTTCTCTGGAGAGAGTCTTTCTCACCATGTGAGTCTCTCTGGAGAGCTGTGTCACAGGACAGCTGGCTACTCAAGGGTGATTGATCCAGAGAAAGTATAAGAGGTCATACCTTTTCCAGGACAGCCCACATCTAGTGACTAAAAAAGGCCCATGTATACATCCTAGCCATTTTACTCTGACAGGTAACACCTCCAGGCTCCCTGCCACATAGGCCTGACAATCCTGCTTTACCATCCCATCCTTCCTCTCATAAAAGTTGATGCTAATGAATATTGTGTACCTCAAACTCCATATTCCTTGTAGGGGAAATGGGGAAGTAGTGGGAGGTACTTTCTTTCATTTCCTGTTATTGCTGAGTGTTTTCCTCAGAGGGGAACACTACTTCCCTCTACTGATTCACTACTTCCTCCCCACTGACCTGATCTATAGGTCAACAGACTGCAAAGGCCATTCTCCCCTATGCCATCGTTGATCTTGCTATGCTTTCCCCAAGTTAGGCACTATCTCCTGGCTTTATATTTAAGATGGTTTGGGTTATGGAGATGAAAGAATTTGAGAGAAATTCGCACTTTTTGGTGAATTATAAGGTCTATCCTACACTTAAGTACTTAACCTTAACAGAGATATAACTACCTGTCAAGTGGCACATTTCTTAAAATTTCACCAAACCCATCTAGTGAGAGGTTCTCTCATCGAGGTACTTGGAAATTTGTAAGAGATACATCAAATGAAGCAAATAACATGGTATTGTTTTTATCTTTGTTAATAACCGAGTGATTTAAAACATTTTAAATTTGGAATGCTCATTCTATTTAGGTTCCACCTCAAGCTATATATTCATCAATGAAATAAGAATTTTCTAGTTCTTTAGAAAGTATGCAAAATATCAAACATACTGCATACAATTTAGAAGCAGAGTTATAATAAAATGCAAATTATTTTAAAGGCCCACAGTAAGATCATTCAGCCATATGGTCACTAATGAAATTCCTAATTATTACAACATCAATACCTAAGTCATAAGGTAAAATAGAAAAATTCTACCATATTTTTATTTTCTTAGAATATTTTTAAATTTTTAATTAAATTTTAAGAAATAGTTTCCCTCTCTGAATAATTTTTAGTACCAAACAGCATTGCAAAACTTGAAACTACAAACTTTGAAAGAACTGAATAATTTCCCATGCTGTATAATAAATTAAAAAGCCAAAATACTACATTCATAATTTAGCATGTAAAATGTCAACAGATTTATAATGAATGAAATGTATTCATTCATCTAAAACATAATCATTAGCATCTATAAAGTGTCAGAAATTGTTCTAGGTGTTGGAGAATTATAGCGTTAACCAAAATTGACAAGAATCTCTGCCTTTATTGAGCCTGCATTCTACACAGGAAGATGGAAACTAAGCAGCTTCTATAGGATTCACAGTGCTAAGTTTGTCTACAGCCTTTACTGACTACTTAGTTTACTTGTTTTTAGAAAACATATTTCTGAAGTTTAGCACTTTACATTGGCCTGTAGATATTTTATTGATAAAGCTTTTGATGATGTACCTGTGTAGTATGGAATAATAAGAAGAAAATATTCAAGAATCTATACACTTCCGATCTATTATCATGTTAAAGAGAATGATTGAAGGAAAACCCTATTGAGTGAATTATTTACCTTAGTCAATTATAGATAAGTAAAAGTTAACTGTTGGCTGCCTAATGAGGCAGAAGAATAACTGTGTTTGCAACATTTGCAAACTCTTTTGCTAATATTACGCTCCCCACACCCAACAAAAGGTCTTCTTGCTTCAATGACTGTTCAGATACTCAGAGCAGTGATACTTCACACTGCAATCATGTTTAGAGAGCCAAACATTTATTTTTTCCCTGATTCAAAATAACTGATGTGTAACAACCTAAGGCAACTCTTTTGCAAAACTATCTAAGGGCCCTTATACATGCAGCCATTTTCTCCAAACTACACTAATCTCTTAATCAGGCATGCTTTTTACTTTTTGCTTCCTCTTGTTCTATTTTACCTTTGAGCTCTATTTATAATGGTTAATTTTATGTCTTAACGTGACTGGGTCAGATATTTGGTTTCTCTATAGAACCCTGACTGATACACTACTCAACCCTATGCATCAAGACTCAGTGTTGAAGTGACTGACATTTCTGACATTAAGCTTTGCCCCCGTTTTCCAAATAAAAAGAAATGAATTCCTCTCTGCTCCAACTAACCCCAGTGTTTTCTATTTCTCTCCTTTTTATCTTTGGCCTTGTACACGGTACAATTCTTACCATAGCCATGAGAGTACAATCTTTGTACCCTTCAGTTTCCAGCACAGTGCTGAGAATGTTCCCTGAATTTATTTCACATCCAATGAGCCTTTGTTTATAACTCGAACTAGCCAAAAATGAATGCCAGTTCTTTCATTATTTAGCATTTTGGTGGTTGTTAGGGATACATATCAATTGTATTGTTATCTCAGTGATTGGTTCCTGAAGGAGAGTCCAGGAAAGAAAAGACAAATTATTACCATCTAAAATGTCAGGAAATGAGGAGAGTGAAAAGAGAAGACTAAAGTGAGATAATCATTGGACACCAATAGGAAAAGGGGCAGGGTCTCCAGATAAGAGCAGATCTGGACTAGACTTAGATATATGGAAGCAAAAAGGGGAAAGGGCCTTGTGTATAGGACTTAATATCAGGAATAGCAAATAAAATTCAAACATCCAAATGAAAAACATTAAAATTAAAATGAGTCTAAAGATTTAAGAAGATAATACAAATCTTAAAAAAAAAGAAAGAAAAAAAAGGACATGTCCATTAGGAAAAGTTCACTTATTGTCCAAATATCATCCATGGGTATAACAAACCAAATATATGTTGGAAACATTCATAATCAGTAAATTGCAGCTTTAAAATCACCCAGGCCCACAGAGCACTGAGTGTCTTAGGAAAGAACCAATTACGTAATAACATTCCTGCCCTGCTCTTCTCCTTCTCCCCTTCGTTTCCCTCCAAATTTCTCCCATGAGCAACCTGAAGGCAAAGTGGAAACACCATAACAAATGAGGAAAAAGAGAGGAGAAATCAGTTTTCCCATACTGAGATCCTGCCCACAGTCAGTCTCAAAAGTTTAATTATTATCTAGGACTCGACCAGACCTTTTTAATTACTGAATTGAGATTTTGGTGTGAGCATGATTTTTATTACCTAAGAGTAATCTGAAAAAATTGTATCAAGTTGTCAAGATGGGACAATAACCCCCGATTAGATTTAAAGAGACTGTGAGAGACAAAATAAAATTATACCTTGTGAAACTACTTGTTCAATTTATTGGACAGATTTACTTACTAATTTTAATCTTAATTTCCCTAAAGAAAACATAACTAACATTATTGTTTTAAGTATAATAATTGGGGGAAAATTAAAGAAATCAAACTGACTTTAAAGGAAAAGCATATGATTTGAACTATTTTTATTTATTAAAATAATGAAAGAATCAATAATTGACATGTAATCAAAAACGTGCATATTTGCTATTTTACAGAATGAGGGAATGAGACAAAATAAAAATGTAATTGTATTCTATCTTGCAGATAACCACCACTATTAACTCTTTGGGTTTTATTTTTTCTTTCAATGTATTTTTATTGATCTCAGAGGGGAAGGGAGATGGAGAGAGAGACAGACACATCAATGAGAGTGAATCATTGGTCAGCTGTCTCCTACAAGCCACACACTGAGGATCAAGCCCACAACCTGGGCGTGTGCCCTGACCCGAATTGAACCGTGACCTCCTGGTTCATAGGTCGACACTCAGCCACAGAGCCACACTGGCCAGGCCAGTTTTCTTTTCTTTTCAAGTGTTGATAGGTGGGATCCTTTGTATTTTTTTATACTGAAAATGTATCAACTATACATTCTAATAAATATAAATCTTTTAAAATTTTAGGGTGGTATTTTAGTCCATTGTAGTTAACCACCTGCTAATATAAGATATTCTTCATAAATTTACATAATTATAAACACCACCTTTTATACTCATTATCCCCCCCCTCCTCACCCGCCCCACACACACACTTTTCCACTCATTTTAGGATGAGTTCCTAGGAATAGAACTGGAGGTTCAATATATATAAATTTTATGCCAGTTGCTACAGGTAAATATTAGACTAATTTCCACTTTATCCTATATGAGATATATGAAAGTAATTTTAATATTTACTTGTCTCAAAGCTGAAAAACTGTTTGCATGAGATTCCTAGGGCTGCCATAACCATGTACCACAAACTGGTGGCTTAAAACAACAGAAATGTATTGTCTCACAGTTCTGGAGGCTAGAAGTCACACGCCAGAAGAGTTACACTCCTCTGACACTTGTAAGACAGAATCCTTTCTTGCCTCTTTCTGGCTTCTACTGATGGTCGGCAATCTCGAGTAGCTCCTGGGCTTGCAGCCACATCACTTCAATCTCTGCTTCTATTGTCACATGATATTCTCCCTGTGTGTCTGTGTCCAAATTTCCCTCTTCTTCTAAGGACAACAGGAACATTGGATTAGAGCCCACACAAATGACCTCATCTTAGCTTGAGTACATCTGCAAAAACCCGATTTCCAAATAAGGTCACATTCACAAGTATTAGGAGCTAACACTTCAATATATCTTTCTGTGAAATACAACTTAACCTATTACATTGTTCTTATCTATATTTTCTTGATTACTAGTGAATTTTAGAATTTTCAATATTTTATTTAAAACAATTTCATACTTGATCCTTTGTCTATTTTTTAGTAAAGATATAGATTTTTAAAAATTTTACTGTTAAAATGTTTTTATAGACTAGACATATCAGTTCTTTTATAATATACATGTTGCAAATGTTTTTACAATTTTTCATTTGTCCTTTAATTTTTTTTATTCTGGTTTTTTTTTCCTAACAAAACTGAAAAACATTATTTAATAAAATCTGGCAACATTTTTCTTTGTGGGGTCTGACATTAGTGATTAAAAAACATCCTAACAAAAAGAAACCCTCATTCACTACTAGTGGAAATGGAAACTGGTATAGCTACTATGGAAAACAGTATGCAGGTTCCTCAAAAAATTAAAAATGGAGCTACCATATGACTCAACAACCCCTCTTTTGGATATCTACCCGAAACACTTGAAAACATTTATTCACAAAGATATATGCACCCCTTTGTTTATTGCGGAATTATTCATGATGGCCAACATATAGAAACAACCAAAGTATCCTACACTACACGATTGGATAAAGAAGACTTTGTACAGCCCAGCCAGCATGGCTCAGTGATTGAGCATTGACTTATGAACTAGGAGGTCACAGTTAGACTCCTGGTCAGGGCACATGCCTGGGTGGTGGGCTCAATCCCTAGTAGGGTGCATGCAGGAGGCAGCCAATCAATGATTCCCTCCATCATTGATGTTTCTATCTTTCTCTTCCTCTTCCTTAGTCTCTGAAATAAAATAAAAAAGGAAGATAAGATACTTATAAATGATGGAATAGTAGTATTCAGCCATAAAAAAAGATAAAACGTTGCCATTTGCGGCATGAATGGATCTTGAGAATATCATGATAAGCCAAATAAGTCGGACAGAAAAAAAAAATCAAGAACTATACGATTTCACTCATATGTGGGATATAACATTAAAAGCAACAAATTAAAAAGCAAGATAGGCAAAAACTCATAGACACAGACAACAGAATGATGGTTACCAGAGGGAAGGGGTGGGAGTAATAAAAGGTAAAGGAGGTCAATCTGTGGTGATAGAAGAAGATTTGACTTTGGGTGGTGGGCAATACAGTGCAATATACAGGTGATGTATTACAGAATTGTATAATTGAAAGCTATATAATTTTATTAACCAATGTCACCCCAATAAATTTACTTTTTAAAATAATCTTTAGGGGGTAGGAACCAAGATGGCGGCATAGGTAAAGACCTATCTTGCTGCCCCATATAACAATTTCAAAACTACAACTTAACGACAGAACGAACATCATCCAAAATCACCAGAAAGCTGGCTGAGTGAAAACTCCACAAATAAAAGTAAAGATAGGACACTGTGACTCAGAGGAGCGGCGGAGGGCAGCATTGAAGGTACATGTGGAGTCAGAGGTTTAGAGCCGTGCATGCACACGAGAGCAGATAGAGCAGGCAGCTGCAAACCCGGCTGGTTTTCGCAAACAGGGAGGGAGACAACGGCGTCCCACTGCACTGATTTCCCAGTTCTGGGCAATGTCTAGGGAACCCACATTCACATGGGGTGGAACTGGACAGTAAGGAAGCACATTGAAACTCGGGGACTGAAGAGATCTGCAAGCTAGTGGAGAGGGCGCATGAGTGCACAGAGAGGACTCGTGACTTGCTCTCTCGTTCGGGAAACCACCAGAATAGATTGTTTTACAACCCTGGGTGAGACTTTGGGTGTGCAAACTCATTTGGGGAGAGGCTGAATTGTCCAGCAGTGGGTAGAGCTCGGCAGTAGCTTTCTCTCAGAGATCCTTGCAGCCATTACCACCAGGCACAGAGACCCAGGTGCCACATAGGGCAGAGCTGACAGAAACCAAGGCTTCCTGCTCAACCCAAAGACTCCGCCCACACAACTTGAGCACAGCTGATCCTCACAGCCAATTGGCCTGGAGGTCAAACCCTCCTAGTACTAACAAAAATAATCTAGGCTTAACTTCAATAAGACTGTGCAACCCATAAATGGCTGCAGCAAGAGTATCCACCTCAGGTAACTGGGGAGGCTGAGCCACTGTCCCTTAGAGGATATCTACCACACAAACTAATGGATCAATTCAGGAAAGCAGCCACAATGCAAAGACATGGAAAGAAATCAGATGTGAAAGAAATGGAGAGAAAAAAATGACTAGACATAGAGTTCAAAACCACAGTTATAAGGTTTTCTAAGAGGCTCCTAGAAAAGGCCGATGAACTTATAAGACCTTCGAAGAAATAAACAAGACCTACGAGGAAATGAAAAACGACCGACTAGAAAGTAAGCATACACTGACTGAAATAAAAAAATATTATACAAAGACCTAAAAGCAATTTGGAGGATGGCAAAAACCAAGTCAAAGATTTAAGTACAAAGAGGCAAAATCCACTCAGCCGGAAAAGAAAGAAGCCAAAAGAATCCAAAAAATTGAAGATAGTGTAAGGAGCCTCTGAGACAACCTCAAGCATACCAACATCCGAATTATAGGGGTGCCAGAAAAAGAGAGAGAGCAAGATAATGAAAACCTACTTGAAAAATAGTGACTGAAAACTTCCCCCACCTGGTGAAAGAAATTGACTTAAAATTCCAAGAAGGACACAGAACCCCAAACTATAGGAATCCAAAGAGGACCACACCAAGACACATCATAATTAAAATGCCAAGAGCAAAAGACAAAGAGAGAATATTAAAAGCAGCAAGAGAAAAACAGTTAGTTACCTATAAGGGAGCACCCATATGATTGTCAGCGGATTTCTCAACAGAAACTATGCAGGCCAAATGGGAGTGGCAAGAAATATTCAAAGTGATGAATAGCAAGAATCTACAACCAAGATTATGCTATCCAGCAAAGCTATTATTCAGAATTGAGGATCAGATAAAGTGCTTCGCAGATAAGAAAAAGCTAAAGGAGTTCATCACCACCAAACCAATATTATATGAACTGCTGAAGGTATTCTTTAAGAAAAGGAAGAAAAGGTAAAAATATAAATTATGAACAACAAATACATATCTATCAACAAATAAATATAAAAATCAAGTGAATTAAAAATCTGATGAAAAGGGTATACTGGTGAATATAACAGAATCATGGGCATAGAGAGGGAATGGGAATGGACTGACAATTCTTGGGGAGAAATGGGGTGTGGGAGGTGCAGCAAGAGACTGGACAAAAATCATGCACAGTGGGGGAAAGGTGAGGGCAGAGGGTGGGAGGGTACCGGGTGGAGGGGAGGAAAAAAAGGGGAACAATGTAATTAATAAACTGAACAATAAAGATTAAAATATTAAAAAATATTCTTATTAGAAAGAAAAAATTGCATCGATAATCATATATATTTTCTACTACAGTTATTATTTTAGTTCATTAAATATTTCATTTTTAATTTATTTGGAATTTATCTTAAGGAAAGATTTTTATATATAATAAAGCTGGAACTGTAAGATATGTAATGACATTACTAAAGTCTGATCAGCCAAAGACAGGAAGAAGCTTGTAGTCTCACAAAATCAAATTTATTGACTCACAGTAAGAGAAGGCACTTCAGAAGAATCAGGGAATGCTGATCTTCATATAAGAAAGAGAAAAGTCTTTTATAAACTTTGGTTTCCTGCAGAAGTATTCTGAGGAGGAGATAAGGGGACCAGGATATCATTTCTGAATTGGTTATTGTTTGTGAGGTGGGGCTGTACTCAGACTTGGAAATGGTAGAACTGTTTCTTCCTCTTTTAGGTCCAAGCTGATTTGCATTCTTTCAGTCCAGAAGAGTTTTATTCTTTCATTATATGTATTTTACATTTAATATACATATTTATATAATAATTATATATTATAACCCATTGGTAGTATTTTAACCTATTAATCTGAAATGCATCATTAACCATCTAGTCATATTTACCTGACCATTTTTTTTTCATTTTATTCTAATAATCTCTGTGATTATAGCGGCTCCAGAACTATGTTGTTTTTAGTATCTCACCAGAGGCCCGGGGCACAAAATTGGTGTATGGGGTGGGGGTGTCCCTCAGTCCAGCCTGCACCCTCTCCAATCTGGGACATCGCTCTCACAATCTAAGACTTCTGGCTTCCAACTGCTCACCTGCCTGCCCTCTTGATTGCCACTAACCACTTCTGCCTGCCAGCCTGATCACCCCCTAACCCACTACCCTGCCAACCTGATTGCCCTTAACTGCCCTCCCCTACAGGCCTGGTCTCCCCTAACTGCCCTCCCCTGCAGGCCTTGTCACCCCTAACTGCCCTCCTCTGCAGGCCTGATATCCCCCAATTGCCCTCCCCTGTAGGCCTGGTATCCCCCAACTGCTCTCCCCTGCAGGCCCGGTCATCCCGAACTTTCCTCCTCTGCTGGCCTGGTCACCCCTAACTGCCCTCCCCTGCTGCCTGATCACCTACAACTGCCCTCCCCTGCAGGTCTGGTTCCTCCCAACTACCCTCCCCTATTGGCCATGTTGTGGTGGCCATCTTGTGTCCACATTGGGGCAGCCATCTTGTGGGTTGGAGTGATGGTCAATTTGTATATTAGTCTTTTATTATATAGGATATTAGTTATGTTATTTTCTTTATTTTAATGTGTTGATTGATTCTGTTCATGTATTTTTTTAATCTTGAATCACAAGTTTAATATTGCAAAATGTGCTTATTAGTTAGGATTAACTGCAACTACATCAGAAATGCTAAATAACTGTTGTTTAATATTTTTAGAAGATAAGTGGTCTAGGACAGATAAGATGCTCTCCTATGTCATAGAGGAAGCTCCTGTTTTTATTACTCAAATAGTAGCCCTGTGTGCAGGGCCTGGCTGCTCTGCACTCGCTGCCCAGAGGCTCTCCATGGCCCTGAGGCCCCTGTGTGGCCAGGCGCGGAATGCTTGACTCATTGCCATAGTGATGAAGCAAGCATTCCACCAGGCTGCTCACACTGCCTGCTCTCAGCAGCTCCCCAAACCCCAGGACTGGAGGACTCTGGTAGGGCTGAGAGGACTGGGCGCCACCATCTTGTGGCTATGGGAATTGCCATCTTTGTGACAGAGTGAGGACTAATTTGCCTATTATCCTTTTATTAGATAGGATTTATGGTCCTGGATAATAGCAACCATGTTCTTAGGTGCAAGATGGAGATAAGAATAGAGACTGAGAGAGTAATGGAGATGAAGAAAGCAAAAAGCACATATTCAGTTTCTTAAGGAAGGTTTTGAAAACTGCTATAGGACACTGCTGCTTACAAGTCATTGGCCAGAAATGTCCCATGGCTATATTGATGTGCATAGAGGATAACCAATATGACCTTTATTCTGGGCTACTATGAGACCAACTAAAAATTCCATTACCACAGGAGAAAAGAACAGCAGACATGGGGGAGCAAATAAACCCTAGTATATGTCATGTGCCAGTGCATCTTCACCAATTCTTTTACAATGTTTACTTTTGTCTTTCATGGTTACCAAAGCTGTTATTCTTTTATACTTCTTGTAGAAAAGCCTATTATCAATAATTATCTAAGTTTTACAAAAAGCAACTGTCCCCCAAACCTCCTATACAACCCCAGTTTTGCTCCAATTACTACTAAATCTTTGAGTATTTTGTTTCTTAAACCACCCTAATAAAAGAGTAATATGCAAATTTGACTGTACCTTTACCACACCCACAAGCCACACCCGCAGCCATGCCCACCAGCCAATCAGGAGCAGATTATGCAAATGAACCCCAACCATGATGGCTGCCACCACTGAGAGCAGGATGAAGGCTTGGATTTCCATGGCAACAGAGGAAGCTGAGCTTTCCACCTGCCATTGCTAGCCTAGGCCTCCACTCAATGTTACAAACTTTCAATTATAAAAGATACAGAAATGGCTGGAGAGAACAGAGGCTTGGGTTTCCCTGGCAACAGAGGAAGCCAAGCTTTCAGCCTGCTATTGATGGCTTAGGCTTGCACTCTAGGCTACAAAGTTTCAAACAGAAATGGCTGTTGCCCCAGAGCAAGCAGAAGGCTTGGCTCCGCTCCAGGCTACAAAGTTTCAATTGTAGACATAGATTAATCCCAGATACCAGGGCCTCCACTTGGGTCATTGGGGGTGTGGCCAGCCTGCAAACCACCACAGGCCCCTGGCCCGGTTGCCCCTCACCCCAAGGGAACCCCCACCCTGATCTGGAACACTCTTCAGGGCAACTGGCTGACACTCATGCATCAGACCTCTATCCTATCTAATAAAAGAGAAATACGCAGATTGACCATCACTCCAACACACAAGAGGGCTGGTCCCATGTGCTCAAAGATTCTGCCCCCATGTGGACACAAGATGGTCACCACAAGATGGCCAGCAGGGGAGGGCTGTTGGGAGGGACAAGGCCTGCAAGGGAGGGCAGTTGGGGGCGATCAAGCATGCAGGGGAGGGCAGTTAGGGGTGACCAGGCTGGCAGAGGAAGGAACTTGGGGGGATACAGGCTGGCAGGGGAGCAGTTAAGACATCAATTAGGCTGGCAAGGTAGTGGTTAGTGGGTAATCAGGCTGGCAGGCAGAAGTGTTTAGGGGCAATCAGGGAGGCAGGCAGGTGAGCAGTTTGGAGCCAGCAGTTCTGGATTGTGTGAAGGATGTTTGATTGCCCATTTAGGCCTGATCCTATTAGGATCAGGCCTAAGGAGCAATCGGATATCCTTCGAGGGGTCCTAGATTGGAGAGGATGCAGGCTGGACTAAGGGACATTCCCCGCCTCCCGTGCACAAATTTCATGCACCAGGCCTGTAGTTTTCAAAATAATAGGTTTATACTGACATTTTTTAAAAAGTTTCTGTTAACCATGGATGATAAGGATTTAGCTTTTTCAGCATTTCTCTCCCGCACTCACATATTTCCTGTCCATCTAGCATACAATTTATTATAATTCTTGGTTAGATCAGCATTCCATTTTTAATGTAATTATGAATAAGTAAATATTAAAAGCTGAGCCATGCATGCAGTCTAAAACCATTTCATTTTCTTTCTTTTATAACCTCTCCCAATTAATAACTGCATTACTTTTTGCTTAGTTTAATTTGTCCCTATATCATTTTCCATTCTCTTAATTTCATCTTAGCCTCCAATCAGTACTGATTTATTGCTGGAACACATCTCTGACCCCTTTACCTCCCCTTCACTACCATCCCAAGGATTTTCTTTGCCACTCTCCTATGTAAGATCCTCTGAGTCCTAGTTCTTCCTTGGTTCAACCTCTCTTTTTATTGGAGGAACTATTATAATAGTTAACTGAGATGACCATCTGAAAGAAGTTTTCAGAATTTCCCTTTTGAAAGTAAGATAGAAATTTATTCTTAATCTCAATATCATGTTTAAAAATATATGGTGCAATTTTTGATACCTAAAAAATAGAAATAATTTCCAGAGTTGTTATCTGCTATGAACCCCTTATAAAAGTCTTTTGATGTACATATTTCTAAGAATAAATGAAAGGTTTTGTCACCTCTAAAATCCTGAAATAGACATTTAACAATACCTTGACCTGAATCTACTTTCTAACTACATACTAAGTATATAAACACTTGCAGTCTTTTTGTGTGATTTAATCTGGCCTCTTTTTTTTTTTTTTTTTACTTTTATGTCTAAAGGAGAGAGGGCCCCATCTCTCTGGAGAGGTATCCTTTAGGTTCAGGAAAGCATTTCCTCAAATATAGGTGAGACCATCAATCAAATAAAAAATTATCTCAGAGGAAAGCCCACCACAGATAGGCTTTCTCTTTGGGTTAGCCATGTATGTGATCTTTTGCTTCTACAACAGCTTAGTGAGTCCTCCTGTGAATTCTTAGAAAGATGACAGGTTACCCTGGAGGATCCTGCCCTGCCCATGAGCTGCAGGTGCCTTGCCATGCACTGAGTTTGCTTACTAGTAGATTTCCATTTCTGACTTCTCTGAAAGTACATGCTTTACCTGGAAGAAGAACTAGAACTAAGCTGTTTCTACCTGTAGTCTACCTAACAATATTTACTTAGAGTTTATGACATATTATGAGTGATTTTTGCTTGCTTCAACTAATTCTGTTTAACTTCATCATCATAATCCTTTAGTTGTAGTGAGTTACTAAAGAATTTTTTTTCAGAAATTTGCTCTGGGACTTCCCTTTATCTCTTTAATATTTATTTTCTAAGGAAAGGCAGAATATTATGTGTGCAATAAATTAGAATTTCATCATTGTGACACAAAATTTTGGAGAGAAAACAGAGCACTATTTTAGAAGTTAAAAGAATGAGGATACATGTGGTTTTTTTCATATTTCATTGTAACTGGACATTAGAATTCAGAGTACAGGATAAAAATTGGTCCAGTCTCTGATATCATGAAAAGAGAAAAGTTAAAGAGAAAAGAAGAAAACTACTTTAAGATTAGAAGAAACTACATTTATGAGGAAACTACTCTTACCTGGGTTCTATGAGAGAGAAGAAATAGATATGATAGAATCTCTATTTGGCAATTGCAGCTAAGTAAAGCATATGATGTATATGCATATTTATTTATAATACACAACATACTGTGAAAAATGTCCTAAATAAGAAAAAAATGCAGTGTATGAGAGTTCAAAATAGTGATTACTTTCAACTAAACAAAACCACGAGGAATGTTTTTTGAAAAAGGCAGAATTTGAGCTGAAATTCAAAATGAACTTTGAAACTAAACATTTGCTCTCAGTATTTTAATTGAGGTTAAAACAATGTTTTCTGGGGTTTTTTTGCTGTTAATCCTCACCTGAGGATATTTTTCCATTGATTTTAGATAGAGTGGAATGAAGGGAAGGAGATAGGGAGAGAGAGAACAACATTAATGTGAGAGACACACATCAATGGTTGGTTGCTCCCCGCATGTGCAGCCCAGGTACATACCCTGGAGTTGAACTTGGGATCTTTTGGTGTGCAGGCTGACACAGTCACCACTAAGAAACACTGGCCAATGCCTGTTTTTCTTCTTTTGGTTGATTAACATAACTGCTATTATGAATTTCTTAGTAGTAAGTCATCTTTATATTCCTATATAAGTGCATTTAAAAATATTATGTTGGACTCAATTTACATGTATTTATTTTGGGCTTTTGTGTATGTGTCCCTGTATATTCTAAAAGACTAGAAGGGGTTTCTTTCTGTGTACCATCATTATCAAGCTTAATTATCAGACTAACATAAAGTGAATCGTGTAAGCTTGTTATCCTTTCCCCTGTCTCGAAGAATTTACCAACACAATCTTCAATCCCTTTGGAAAATATGAAAGAACTCCTTGGTAAAACTCTCCAGTTTGGGATCCAATGTTTTCAAGGTAACTGACAATGCTGATAGTGCTTTTATTTTCCTCCATGACTATGCACACAGGCAATAGGTCTGTCACAATTGTTACTTAAGTGTAGCAATTAATATTTTTATATAATTTTCCATTTTGTTTCATTGACGTTTTAGATTTTTTTCAATGGGACTTTACATTGTTTTCTTCCCCTTTACAGTCTTTTAAAATAATTATTTTCTTTTGCTATATTTTATCTTTATTTTTATTTTTTCGATTGAATCTTTTCAACATTTTTGTTTTATTTACTTATTTTCACCAGGAGGGCTGATTCTCATGTTGAATAAGGCTAGAAGGCACAAAAATGGGCAGGAAAGGATAAATAACCTGGCTGAAATAATGACATTAGATGCAAAAAAACCCCACCAGTTTTATTAAATATTTCTTTAATAGCAGTGAGCAGAGAAAGAAAAGACTGGGTCCTTCATAGATATGAAATATTGTTTGTCCTGATAACATAATAGTGCTTTTTAAAGTACTATTTTATTATCCCTACTTAAATGAGTATTGCATTTTAATAGGCAAGCACATTTATCAAACTAAATGTCTTCCGATATAGATGGTGTGGCTAAGGCTTACACTTATCCAGAGAAAAGTGCACTGAAAATGGAGAAATGTGTGTGCTAACCAAGATACAGCCTGAGAGAGCTGGTTTTAAGCATTTTGTTACATTTACTCTTGCTCATCCTGAATCAATGGACTTATGATACTTGTCCCCTTTTTATCCTCCAACAGAATTTTGATTAAAAAAACGAGAAAAACAAAGTACTTTGAATCATTATATATTGATGGTTAATAACAAAACTGTAGTTTTCTTTCAAAATATGTTTAAAGATAGATCTTTCCTGGCTAATACTTGTGACTTTTCTCATCAGCTGCATATTTATCACACACTTTAATTTCAGTATTTTGACCAAAGTTGACTGAAATTAAGCTTATTTAAAGGACTGGAGCGTCAGTGTGAAACATCCTAAAGCAGCATTGCGATGCATCTCTTAGGTACAGGCAACTGGCAATGTTAAACATCAGGCTGTCTCCATATGGAAATAAGTGGAGCCATTTCACAAGGAAGCCCCTGTTATTTATATTGTTGGCCCTCTCATCTTCTATCAGTAAGCACAAATACAATGAGATCCCGGAACAAATGAGCTTATTAAGATCATGGTTAGACATATCGTTTTTCAAATCACACTCTACAAGACAGATATGCTGGCAAAGCTGTAATAAATGTCAAGGCTCAAGGCATCCACCATTCTTTTCAGGAGCCCGATGGCTTGGCTAGAAAAGCTTTTCATAAATTTCAGTGCACACCTGTCAAGTGGCAGGTGTGATAGTCTGCCGTCGCAGAGCCCGAGCTGTGATTTCTGGGCTGGCAGCACTGTCATCGTTTTCAGTACAATCCTGTGCTTTTCTCTCTTTGTGACCAATGAAATCTATGTGATCACACAGAGAATCAGTGCATCTTGGCAGATCTGCCAGTGGTACTCATCACATAGGGAATATTTTAGAATATGGGGTGTTATTTCCCATTTGTGAACACAATGGGGTTTGCGACTACTACAACTGAAACACATTCACTTGTATATGGTTTTGTCCCCTTGGTGCATACAAAACCCATCCCTCCTGTCCTGCACTCCTTTAACCTTTCACAATCAATCTCTTACCTGTTAACATGTCACATATTTCTTAGGGGGAAAACCCTTCTTTTGTTTTAATAAGATAAATTTGTGAGTTAGAAATCAACTTTTGAGCTAAACTAAATGAAATAAAATTGTATTTATATACATGCGTGTGTGTGTGTGTGTGTGTGTGTGTGTGTGTGTTTATAAAATATCTGAAAGAAAACTTATCAAAATGTTTATAGTGACAGCACAAAAGAGAAAGGCAGATTTGGAGATAGGTGAGTCAAGTATCTTCTATTTTCTTTTCTGGATATTATGGTAGCGATTGTATTTTTATGATGATTATATCTAATAAAGAGGGGATATGCAAATTGACTAACTCCACAATAAAGATGACGACATCCACAGTCAATAAGTAGGAAATATGCAAATTGATATGGGGACGGCAGCTAGGCTGGACACTTATATCATCACCATGGTATACAGGTGTTCCACCCCACCCTGCCTGCAGAGTGCTGCTGGGGCTGCTTCATTGCCGCTGCTGCAGGGGCCAGAGGAGCAGAGACACAAGTCCACAGCAGGGCCTGGCACCCAGTAACCCCAAGCCCCGTGGTCGTGGTGGCACTGGGGCCACTGGTGCTAGAGGAGCAAAGACACAAGCCTACAAGGGGGCCCTACACCCAGAAGCCCCAAGCCCTGTGCCACGGTGGTGCTGGGGCCAGAGGAGCAGAAACACAGCCCACACGGGGGCCCAAAACCCAGCAGCCCCAAGCCCGCGGTTGAGTAGGAGGAACAGACACATAAGCCTGCAGGGGGGCCTGGCACATAGCAGCCCCAAGCCCTGCGGCCATGGCAGTGCTGGGGCTGCTGGGGCCACAGCAGAGACACAAACCTGCAGGAAACCTGTGGAAAGAGAGATAAACTATCATAATTTTATCTCTCTTTCCACAAGATGAGAAAACTGATTTATTTAATGATATGGCCAACACCTTTCTACAAGCACAGGGTATGTTATGACCACTCCCAGGAAGGTCTGGTCAGAACACCATCTCCAGGGAATAATGCTACTGTTGCAAATCATCTAAGAGAGGAAACAAGCTTTTGTTGGGTTTATTCTGAAGGTCAGAGAACATGCCTCCCCAACATATGCTGCGTTGTTATATTAATGATCTTGGGCTGTAGATGCTTGAAAAATAGCAAATGCACGCGGAGGATCTCGCTGAAGTCTCCTGATCTCCCTAAAATCAGACACCCCTAAAGGAGCTTAAATGTCATAGGTCCCCTTGATGGGAGAAGTGTCATCAGGCAGAGAAGACTGACTCCTGTCACAGGACAGGAGACTAGAAGTTGACATCACACTTAAACTTTGTTACAAACTGTTCCCCCTGCCACTCTATTCATCTTTCCTAAATATCGTTTACTCTCCTCTAAGAGGCCTATTTCTCCCATCCCCTTTCCCTAGGAAAGGTATTTAAACTGCATTCTAAGCCACCTTGGGGAGTATATCTGGGACCTTCCACATATACACGAGGTACACATGTTAATGAACTTCTGTTTTTCTCTTGGTGATCTGTCTTTCATTACAAGGGCCTCCACTAAGAACTCAGAAATGCACAGGAAGACTATTTTTCCTCCTCCATAATTCTATCTCAATAAATCAAGTCCAGGGCTGAACAGTGAGGTTGGCTCAAGTGACAAGTAGTCCCCGCTGAGGGGAGGGAAGCTTCTAGGGGGAAATCAATGATATTGGCATCAAAGTAAGACAGAGGGTACATGCATGGTTGCTGGTGGGAGTTTAAAGTGGTTCAACATTTTTGGAGGATGATTTGGCAAAATCAATAGAAATGTTCCAGGTAATCCAAGAGTCTTCTACTAGGAATCACATCTGCTGAGATAAAGCACAAGAGCATAAGCCCCGGTCAGATCCCAGGATGCTACTGCGGGCTCCCCTTCCATGATAGGAAAACCTGGGAACAACCTGTATTTTAGGATAAGGTGGCATCTATACAAATAAAAGGGTAATATGCTAATTAGACTGAAAATCTTCTGGGTGACCTTGCAGACATCCTTCCAGACAAAGCCATGTTGGTGGGGTTGAGGCAGAGACAGTTAGAAGTGATCAAGCAGTCAGGGGAGAGCAGTTAGGGGAATCAGGCCAGCAGGTAAGAACAGTTAGGGGGACCAGGCCAGCAGGCAGGTGAGCAGTTAGGAGCCAGCAGTCCTCAGGGGTCCCAGATTGGAGAGGGTGCAGGTTGGGCTGAGGGATCCCCCCTTCCATGCACAAATTTCATGCACTAGGCCTCTAATATTCATATATTTCTTACATAATTAGAAAAGTAAAATTTGAAATAGGAGACTCTCGATATTTATATCAAAGGAGAATAGGGCCCCAAAAGACCATTTTCAGATGAACAGCACTGTATATTTATAGAGTGCTCTTACTAAATCCTCACAAACACTTGGTGGGATGACTGGATGAGATGTTAGCTAGCACTCTCATTTACACAGGTAAAATCTGAAATTTAATTTTCCAGTTAAGTTTCTAAAACGGGACTGAGAACCTTGTTCTCTAATTTCTGGTCAAAGTTTCATATTCCCTCAAATCCCTTCCTCTCCTATCTCATTAGATTCTGCTCTGAAAACAACATTAAAACAGTTTTATTACTTTCTATTTGCTATACATCAAACTATTCCCTCCATTTTTTAAGTATTTCTGACACACACATATATGTGTGTGTATATATACACACTGTGTATATATTTCAAGTTACCAATAGAGCCACATTTTTCTAACAAAATAGATCAATTACTTAGTTGCATTTTTCAGACATAAACAGATATTTAGATTCTGGAACATGAACAGCAATTTTAATACAATACTTTCCATTGAAGAAAAATAAGCATAATTATGTTTAGCACAATATGTTTATTTTATTTTTTTCAAAATTGTGGCAATTGCAAGACCTCTGGTTTGTCTAATGAATGTCTGCCATGAATATTGTAAAAAATAACTGCTAAGTGGAAATATTATTCTCTATTGATTACATAGTCCAAACTATCGGAATTAATAGCGATTCACCAGTAGAGCACAGGCACATTTTTATTGATTGATATGTTGATTGATTTTAGAGAGAGGAAGGGAGAGAAAGAAACAGCGATTGATTGGCTCCAGCATGTGCTTGGACTGGGGATCAAACCTGAGACCTGGGTATATGCCCAGACTGGAAACTGAACCCACCACCTTCTTGCATATGGGATTAGGTTGAACCAATTGAGCCACACAATCCCAGGCCAGGTACACTTTAAACAATATTTAATTTACTTACTAACCAAAAATTACTTAGGCAAAAGCTTAATATGACAACTTTAGGAAATAGTTTATCTTCTCGCCCTCTTCTTTATCCCCAAATTTCTGTCCTTCTATATTAGTAAAATAATTTATGATTATTTTCCTTTCCTCCACACATTTTGTAAATAGTTGAAAAGAGGGAATAAATGTTAGATAAGGGATCTTACCTCACTATTCTTTTGGAATTGAAACAATAATACATACTCCAATCCATGTACAGAAACCTGTTATTCACCTACTAAAGATTCCTCAGTGATCTAGAAACCACACCTGAAAACCTTGGCACTCAGTCTCGGGATTCGCTGGGACATCCATCCCCTCACTGGACGGGAGAGCTACGTAACACCTGTCTCCTGTTCCTGGGAGTTGAAAGTCAAATCCAGTTCATCACATATAACAAGCAATTGCCATTTTGATAGTTGTCTTTACTTCTAATCTCTTTTTCTGTCTTCCAATAACTGCAAAATTTATTTCATATGTGTCAGACATATTTTTAAGAGCTTTACTTGATTAAATAATTTAATCATCAAATAACCACAGGAGAAAGGTACTATTATCCACATTTATAAATGAGAAAATTAAGGAGCAGGGAGGCTAGGGAAATTGTCTAAGAACAGATACATGGTATCATCTCACTCCTGAGTGTGTGTTCTGAACTGTTATGTGATGTTATTTCATTCACTGATTTCTCTATTTGGTTCTTCTGCCTGCATTTCCATCTGGACCATAGCACACAACATTTCTAGGTCCCCCAGCAACCTTATCCATCCTCATTTATTAAAAATAAACTAATTAAATAGTTTATATTGAAATTAAAAACCGCTTTTGGGTCTTGAGTCCCACACCCCCAACTTGCACCCCCCACCAGTCTGAGGTGTGTGCTGTCTCCTACTGAGGGGCCTTAGCACAGGGCTGCTGTGTACCAAGCAGGTATCAGCATGGGAGAATCTGGGGGGGATTCAGGAAAAGGCGCTGTGGGGGAACTATGCCCCGTTTGTTCCTCTAACTCCCCACCTTGGACCCTTCATGGGTTAGGCTAAAGATTCGAGCCAGGTAGAAACAAATAGGCCTCAGGTCACTGCTTAAGTAGAATGTTATTTTTGCCAAATTAAAAAAGAAGTCTTTATTTTATTGTATTTGAAAATCCAAAAAAGTGGTTAAAAGTTGGTCTTAATTATTGTAGTGTTTTCCCTCAGAATGCTTGGGTGGTATACTCCCAAAGCCAAACATGTTGATGAAAAGTGATGCTTTTAACAGACCTTCCTCTATGTCTGAGTCCCAAGAGAATGGGAGGAGGCACGTCTGACCTTGAAATCCCTGCTGATTATCTTAGCTTCTTGTAAGAAATGTTCTAGTTCTCCGTGCACATCCACCTTTGCTTTCAATCGCTATTGAAAGTGCCACTTGACGAAGGGCTGAGAAGGACTGTGAATAAAACAGAAAGGACACTCATGCTAATTCTATCCCTAGACACTGACATTCCATCTTAGATGAAATAAAGCATCAGGTATATGTTAATTCTAGAAAAGTTTTAGTGGAAGCTCTGGCACTTAAATGAATCTACAGCCTGTTTCCAGCACAAAATGAATGTTTTAATTAGTGTCTTACACTGACACATTTTGGTTAGGCACTTTCCTCTCTCCTTTTCCTCCCCTGGGGCTAGCAGCCTGGCTCTGCTCCGGGTAGTGGAAGTACAGAGACAGTGCTGATGGCGTTGCTCTGGCTCTCTAAGATTTCAATTGGTTCCTACAGCCATTTCAGCGCCCTGAGACACATGGCTTTATGATCACATTTTAGCTTGTCAGCTTTCCAGGTTCAAATTTTAAGTGAACATTAATGGTTCCATTGTCCTCTCCAGCTGTCATCCCTGTGGCCTGGGAAACAAATACCCGTATCTTACCTAAACCGGTGATAAAAAATTGTACATAAATGAACAAAGCAATGCAGACTATTAATCCAGAGGAAATGCTCATTAAATGCTGACAGGGAAATCATTAGCACTTGAATAGTTTCAGGGAATGTAATCAGACTCCTGATTAATTTAAAGGCTTGTTCTGCTGGCAGCCTATGCAATCCTGAACAAAATGGGGCTTTTCCCAATCCACCCAGATCCCTGTGAGGGAAGGATTTAAAGGAGACAGAGGACCTATGAATAGCTCCTTTGCTGCAATGCTCAATAGTTAAGAAATTTAAGCAGATGAAAAGTAGCTCAGCTGGTTCATTTATTTTTCTGATGTTTTTGCAATGAAAATTTGGCTGACTGCCTTAAAAAAATTTTTTTTGCAGGGGAATGTTGCATTCATTTGAATATGAAACTGTAGTTTAAGAAAGGTGTGGGATGATTATTTTTCATTTGGAAAATAAAACTACTATCTTAGTTGGTGAATTGTAAACATGCTAATATTCCGTAAGTTGCCCTGCTACAGATTTTCCTCATCTATTGGCTGCAATTCTAATATCCTCCACTTAAAGTAAGCAACACTAACAACATGAGTACTGCTTTAAGGGCACCCAAAGGCACTTCCTCAATTGCTAGTTCACTGGGCTTGTGTAGAGAAATAATAAAAATTCTGAGAATTTACCATTATTATAATAAGTACCATTATTCCTTTACAGGCTGCTAGGTGAGCAATCTACTATTAAAAATGACAAGAATGAAAAGCTACCACTATGGAGCCCAATCACAAAGTAAATACTCAGTAAGTGTTCAGTTTCATCATCAACACCATCCCTGAACTATGACAGAACTGTGCTAGTAGGCTATGTACTTCCTGAAAATGACTTTTCATAAATATGTGAGACAGGTACTATTGTTATGGTCATTTTTATAGACAAAGAGACTGAGTCTCAGAGAGGCCAATGCCTTGTTAAAGTTCATGTTGCTAGTCATCTATCCAATAAAAATGGGAACTCTGGTCTGGTTTCAAAATGAAACTCTAGCTTGGACCAAACTGCTGTTGAGATTGAGATGCTAGCTCAGTATAAGCTGTTAGTTTCTTGCACAGCAGGGAAGGAAAGTCAATTTGCAGTCACTTTAGGTTAAATAATATACTCAAACTTTTCTTGCTTATTGTAACATCACAATAAGGTAACTGTGCATTCATTATGGTTTATTCTTTTTAAAATAAGAATGGAATCACTTTTTACATTTACTTATAATTTTTCTTGTTTTTGCTTAATATCTCATGGGCATTTTTTCAAATTAGCACAAACTGATCCAACATCTCACAATTGCATCCCACTTCATAGTATGGATAAACCATATGTATGCAAACATTCCTCTATTAGAAGGCATCCAGGTTGTTTCCAGAATTTTCTCTGATAAACATACATATGCATGTTTGTCATACATGTGTATACTCACTATGTACATTAATATACATAGATATATAACATTTAAGCCTATATCTATCCATCCATCCATCCATTTATCTATCATCTATCTAGGGGCAGGCACACATACACACTGGGGTCTTTTTAAAAAATATATATTTTATTAATTTTTTACAGAGAGGAAAAGAGAGGGATAGAGAGTTAGAAACATCGATGAGAGAAAAACATCGATCAGCTGCCTCCTGCACAATCCCCACCGGGGATGTGCCTGCAACAAAGGCATATGCCATTGATCGGAATCAAACCCGGGACTCTTCAGTCCACAGGCAAACACTTCTATCCACTGAGCCAAACTGGTTTTGGCCACACTGGGGTCTTTAGTCCCAAGACAGATTCCAAAATGCTAGTTGAATAGGTCTAAAGAGATACAACTTTTTCTAAACCGTTTTAACTACTTTTCACATCTACTACCAATGAATGAAATTACCTATTTCTCCATCTCTTTTCTATTTCTGACTCATTGCTATGTTTAGCTTTTGACAATTTTAGGATGAAAAATGATCAATATTATTTTTATTTTATATTTCCTCACTAGTCAAACTGTAAATATATTAAATTATAGTTACATTTTACTTTCTACTAAATATTCATTGCATTCATTCTCTATTTGGGTGCATTATTATTTAAGTTGTAATAAGCCTGTGGTGCAACAGTGTCAAGGGCTGTGAAGATCTGAGGTTTTACCCCACTTGCAAGCTAACAATTAGTCTGTTTTGGCTTTGTGGATACTGCCAGCAGACAGACACAAGGTTTCTGGGTCAGAAGGAAGGGTATTATTTCTCATCACAGGGGGCATTATGGGCATTTACATGTTTGCATCAGTTTGTCTTGTCCCCAAGTCCTTGAGGGGTATCCATAGGAGTCCAGAGGATGCCTTCACATAGTGGGCTGTCCACAAGAAAGACACCTAAGCTATAAGCATACCTGCCCTTTGCTCCAGAGGAAAATGCTCTTTGTATCTTCCAAGGCTATTTGCTTTAAATACATCTTTGAAAAGACAGTCATCTGAAAAGGGCAGTTAATGTCTCACTTATAAGATATGCAGAAACACAAAAAACCCACTGAAAATTGTCTCCCAGCTCTTAGGAAAATCAACTTCTTGTCAAATATAGTGTATTTGTTTTCTCCCAATCACCATTCATAACAGTGTTTATAGTTTGTCTTTGTCTTTCCTATGTCCCTGGGTCTGGTAAATAGACTATTCTTATGTTAAATTTAGTATTAATAATATGGAGATAATTTCCCTAATTTTGAATACAAATTATTGGTTTGCTTCTGGTCAAAATGAAAACAGGTATTATCTAATTGCTTTTTTACAAAAATGTGTCCATTTATTGCTGTTTTGTTCTTGCCCTGACAAATGAGGAATAAAAGACACAGAAAAGGAAGCCCATTTGGGACTTTTGCCCAATCAAATAAAGACTTAAGTTCATAACTCTTTATCAACATAATTGCTGTAAATTCAGAGAATTAGTGGCATTAGGAACCTGTATAGAGGAAGGCATAGTGGCTGGGGAGCTGTATGTTTTGTGTGTCTTGGAGCTTCTATAACTTAGGAGGGCTATGCTTGAAGTATAAGAATACAAAATTACAAACACATCATCATTCTGGCCTGAACAAATGTATATGGCCTGTACAAATGTGAGGTCCTGAAATGTCAACTAAACTTCTTTAACTCCACAGTAAATACGCTCTATCTGGAAAGGATGTGAAAGAGAAGGCTGGAGCCAATCACAATATGAAGCTTTTGCTTTTCTAGGCCATGCTGCTGCTTTATTAGCCCAGCTCAATATGCAGGATTCGTCCCTCCTTGAAAGCATTGCACGGCCTCTGGCCTTCCTGACCTTGGACTATGCCGAGCTGCAGTTCAAGATGAATGACTGTTTTGTTGAGTATGTCCACTGGATACAAAAATCATCACATCAGATCCAGGAGGATCATCTTGGTGTTGGAAACGAGGGGGTTACTACTGTAATTCATCCTGTCAGGTGTCTTCCTGTGACTTCTCAGGTATTTTGTAAGGGTGAAATCTGTGCTAAATGGATTTGGAAGGTAAGGAAGGCAAGTCAAGAAGTGTAGCAAAAAAGTATCAGAATATTAGAAGTGACCTTTAGAAATGTGCATGAAAAGAATCAGAATAAAGAATTTTTACACAGACTTAGTTCTTCCTATTTACTCTTTCTAGTTGTTTATGTATGAGTCATTTAAAAAATAAACTAGAGGCCCAATGCACAAAATTTGTATAAAAGTAGGCCTTCCTTTCCTTGGCTGCCAGCACTGGCTTCCTCTGGCAACTGGGACCCAGGCTTCCCTTGCAGTCCCCGCTTTGTCCGGAAGTACATCTGGTCTAATTATTATATTACACTTTCATTATTATAGATAGCAACTGGTAGAGATGTTTTTGGTTTGAGTTGCCCCAGTCATCTGGTTCATGTTTCACATTTAGCTTTAAAAAATGTTAATTGATGCCTTAATTTGCAGGGCATTTGATAAACCACTGACACAAAGATTATTACAACACTCCCTACCCTCCCAGAGTTTACTATCTTCTTAGAGAAGTAAAATACAGATAACTCCAATGCTAGGTAGCATATGCCTAGTGGCATGAGAGAACAAGCAAAGGTTATTTAATTTTAAAGAAAAATATTTTTAGAGGGAGTAGCATTTTAGATGATAACCAGAATAATGAGATTGTCTGCAAAGGAGACACAGAAACTATGCCAGGCAGATGAAGGGCAAAACCTGGGGTCAGGGAGTAGGTGGGGGCAGAAAATGCAAAAGACAGAATTAGTTCCATTTGTGTTAGATGAGACAGTAAAATTAAAGAGATGAAATAAGAATGGTGTGAGACTGTATCACTGAGATCTCTGCACTCCTGCCAAGTGTAAACAACCAATGTGGTCATGGGAAGCCATTTTCTGCAGGGGAAGGGAATCAACAGGGAAGTAATTTTGAAAGTTAACCTGAGAGAAGTAGATAGGATAGAGAAAAGAGATGGGGAAGTACTGGAAGGCCAGGTTAGAGAGGAGCAGAGCACACAAGGCATTCAAGTAGTTATGAAGGCAAAAAGACCTTCTGAGGATTCCCTGGCAGAGATGAAACCTCATAGGGATGGGAGATGCAGGAAGAGAGAGGATGGCAGCTTTTTGGGAATCTGGCAACTTTGAGATCTTGAGGAGCAGCTTATTTTATTTGTAGTACGTTAGCATGTTGACGTGTGCATTCTTTTTCTCTTCTCGTTAGCATGGGATGTATATTGCTGCCCTGATGCCCTCTGTCTCTCCCCTTCTTCTGTGAGTTTACCTGCCCAGAGCATTTGCCATCTTATTTAGCTTTGTTAGTGACACAGCAGATTAACTCCCCTGCCTAATACTGTAGGTACACTGTATGATGTTACCAAAGGAAAACAAAGCTCAGTTACTTTTAAGGGGTATATTACTTCCCTGAGATTTCAACACAAGTAAGGACATATGACAAAAACATGAAAACATAAGTACCCAACTACCTCTAACTATGCAAAAAGGAACAGCAAGACTCAGAGGGCAAGAGAGGTTGGGTGGGAAAAGATTCACAAAAGAACTTATATGCATACTAGAGGCCTGATGCATGAAATTCATGCACTGGGAGGGAGGTCCCTCAGCCCAACCTGCCCCCTCTCACATACTGGGAGCTCTAGGGGATATCCTACTGAGGTGACCAAGCTGATTAGGGGAAGGCACCAGCCCATCACCCTGATGCTGCAGCCACTGCCAGTCACCACAGGCACCAAAATGTTTTCATCAACACGGACTCCAGTCCCTTCACCATGAAAAAATTACAACTTTCTTTAGGCATTTTCAAGATGTGTCTTTTATAGGATATGACATTTCTTTATTTTTTATACACACCTGGCGATATGTTTCCATTGATTTTTAGAGAGTATGGAAGAGAAAGGGAAAGACAGAGAGAAACACCAAAGTGAGAGGAACACTTTGATTGTTTGCCTCCTGCATGAGCCCTGACCTGGGCTCTAGGTACATGCTCTTGATCAAAATCAAACTGGTCTGTGGTTGGCATGCCTAAGCTTTATCCACTGAGCCAAACTGGCTAGGGCAGGATATGACATTTCTTAGCCCTCCAGCAGTAGACTTGTTATTTTCCCCAGAAGTGTGGTGGAAAAACCCTAGATCACCTTTATGGATTCTTATACCCAAGTTACTAAGAATATTACCAGTGGCATACAGGGAGCTTAGACAATGAGTGGTCAGAAAAGGTGTTTCCTCTACAGTTCACACTGATGGCCTCCTATCTCCAGCTCCGCCCCTGCCAAGACCTAAAGCCTCTGGGCCTGAGCAGGGGCCACCCAGCTCTCTCCAATCACATGCTTCACTCCTGCCAAGGCCTAAAGCCTCAGGGCTGGGGCAAGGCTCCCCAGTGCCCTCCGATCTCCTGGCTCTGCCCCTTTCCAGGCCCCAAGCTTATGGCCGGGGCTTGGAGACTGGGCAGAGGAGCCTCAGCTCCCTCCAATTGCCTGGCTCCACCTCTGCCCAGGAGCCCTCTGGCTCAGGCCCTTCCCAGGTTGCTCAGAACACAGGGGGCCTACCTTGGAGCGACCTAGGTGCTGCAAAAGTTCCTGGGACCCAGGCTGCTGGGCACCTATATATGCAAATTAACCTCCATCTTTGTTGAGTTAATTTGCACATTCACTCTGATTGGCTATAGGTGTAGTGGAGGTATAGCCAATTTACATATTTGTCTATTAGGAATGATGATATGCATAATCCATGGACAATAGGGTAGTGGAAGCCTAGGACAGGAGAGTGGGGGGCAGGCTATAAGGGATCAATAGGAGAAAAAAGGAGAAATTATACTTTTCAATAATAAATTTTTAAAAGAAATTATGAAAAGTAAAGCAAAATAAAATAAGGAGTACCAAGAGATAGCTCTCTTGGAAGCAGATAAAAAGCTATAGAAATTGGAGAGAGCAATGAGTTGGCTGATGTCAGGTGGTGATACTGTGCAAAACTTGGCTGCAGCAGAATTTCTATGTGGTTTTAGGATATTAAAGAGGGAGTACCATGTCAACCACAAATTTCCAGTTCCTCATTTTCACCTCTTCACCTCCAGTTTGTTCTCATAATCACAGTCACACCCATGTGCAAGTGATGGGTTCACTAACAAAAATGATCCAATGTTATGAAATACTAAAGGCTTGGTGCACGAATTCATGCATGGGTGGGGTCCCTTGGCCTAGTCGGCAATTGGGGCTGATTGGGGCCAGCTGGCCTGGGGGAGAGACTGCAGGAGGTTGGCCAGCCATGGGAGATTGGCTATGGGAGTGCACTGACCACCAGGGAGCAGCTCCTGCATTGGGTGTCTGTCCCCTGGTGGTTAGTGAGCATCATGGCCACTGGTTGACTGGTTGTTTGGTCAACTGGTCTAACAGTCACTTAGGCTTTTATATATATAGACTAGAGGCCTGGTATATGAAAATTCCTCTGTAGGGGGGTCCCTTCAGCCTAGTCTGCACCCTCTCACAGTCTAGGACCCTCAGGTAATGTCCTACTGATGGTGGGAAGTGGGCCTAAGCCGCAGTCTGGCCTGCTTCTGTGGGAATCAACCAGGTAGCCAATCAGGGGATGGTGCTGCCACCATCACCCCACTGCTGTCACTGCCAGCCTCCCTCTGTGGGAGGCAATCAGATGGCTGATCAGGGGACAGTGCCGGCTTGCGTGGCCCCACAGACACCCACCCATTGGCCCTCCACTGACTCCCCTCCATTGGCCCTCCACCACCGCTGGTTGCTGCTGCCTCCTCCCACATCACTGTCCCCTCCTTCTGTCCACTGGCACATCCCTCAGCTGGCTTGGTGCCGCCTGCGCACCAGCCCCAATTCCTGCTGACTGGTCATTCTGCCATTTGGTCAATTTGCATATTACACTTTTATTACATAGGATTGTGCAGCATCATCTTATCCCTACAGTTTTTCTGCCCATATGTTTTTATACCTCTCAGTTCTGTAAGGCAGAATCATGCAATCTTGATATTTGCCTACAAAATGTCACGAGATTCCTGACAGTTATTATTAGAGACAGAAAATGAGTCATGGGTTCAGAGTAATTGATTTCCGTGTTAGTAAAGTGGATCACACTCCACCTGAGAAATAGGTCTACTTGGTATCACTTGGTAAGAATGTGACATTTGCTACTAAAACGGGCAGGTTTGTTCAAAATTTCATTGTGTCCCTTGCCACATATTATGGTGAGAATAACTGAACATTTACCAATACCAGGATTTGAGTGCTACAGAAAATTATGGAACTTGAATAATTGTGTAAGAGCTTTCACTTACATAAGGCTTTGTAGTTTATGTATCCTTCTGTTTAACTTGTGTCACCAGATATTTAACAACCCTGCAAAATATCACAAAATCAGTAAAATATGAAGAACTCCTAGAATCCTGATTCCTAGCCTAAAGTGGTTGCCAAACTTAAAGCTTACAGTTTAATACCTCTTGTAGAAAAAGAGTATAAAATCATAAATATATAACTTAGTACAAAATGAATACATACTTAGAATAAGGAAAGAAATCACAGTAAATTACAAATTTTAGAAGGCTGACAAATAGCATAAATACAAATCCAGGGAAATAATTAAAATTGTGATAAATACCTGAGATACAATCTAAATACATTTTCCCTAAAGTTTTGGCTGCAGACACATATATTATTTTTTAATATAACCATAATTTTGCAATACCATTTTCCATAGAGAAATCATAATGACAAATTAGTCTTTCCCTTAGCATAATTGATTGAAATGTTTATTATTGACCATTGAGATGCATAAAGCATGATTATTCACACTTAGATTTACTGTTTGTAGTAATGCTTTAGGTTTGTGCTCTCATACCAGAAATGCCAATAAATTAATTATATTATCTCTTTAAAATATTATCTGTATCTAAATATATATATATATATATATATATATATATCCACCTATTACATATGTAATTGAATCTATTCACTATTGAGACTATCCCTGACAAGAGAGAGAACTTATGCTTATACTTTATATCAATAAGAACTGAATCCTATGTTTACAATTTTACACATCTGCTATTTGGAAGAATTTACCACAGATTACTTCGGCTCTATGTACTTCCAACATGATTTCTCACCAATTTTCCCACATGTCCTAGGAGGGATGCTGTGGGTTCTGTTCACAGTGGAGATATGACCTCAAGCCCTGCCCCTTTCTGACATGACACCAGGTGAGTTGGCCCAGTGGGCAAGTTCTAGAAGCAAGTTCTACCCCGAGTCACAGATGTGACTGTATGTTTCAAATATATTTCCTAAACTACAAACAACAAAAATTTGTATGTATCTCAACTAAATTGTATCTCTGACTTTACTTCCACTCACCTACATACCCAAAATTCCTGTAGCCCCACAAACACTGTCATATCGGAGTGGATAGAGGTAGGAGCATCCTAGTTCAAAGAGACAGGAGTCTTAAGGAAGAGTGGTCAAATACCCTTCTTTTCAAGAATTATAAAACCATATGGCCCTATGAACATGCTGAAGGCTATCGTTGGTCCTTGGAAAGGACCTGAGCCAATGAAGGCCCTGATGTTTAAGTTCAGTTAATCATTCTCATGGTAAGTCTACCTCTGAATTAATGATATATGAAAACAAATAACAATTATTGAGTTCATTCACTTTTTCCATGTGTGTCACAGGAGAAGAATGTCAAATGTGGATTAGTTATAGCCAGGTTACAGTTCTTCAAGCTTGATCAAGGACCAGGGTGTGAGGTCAAGCAGACAACACACAAGGAGTTTGAGCAGGAAAACAGGATGGCAGAGTTAGAATTCTAATGGAAATATAGGAAGAATCAGAGGCAAGATTTGAGAATAAGATGGGATCTGAATCCAGGATCACTGGGTGAAACCACTGAAGTAGCTGTATCTAGAGATTCCTTCTCCTTCCAATCTTGGTTGTTTTTTGTTTGTTTTAACAACACTTAGATATTACAAACATACACAGCTAAAGACATTTACTATAAGAACCATTCCACTTCAGAGCATAAAAAGAAAGACATGCTGGTGTTATTTTTAGTTGCTGAATGATGATATAAATCTCTAATCATTCTGATTTGGCTGACAGTCTGATGGTTTTACCAGGAACTTCTTTCTAAGTGAGTTACTCTATAAATGAGTAACCGAGATGCTGTGTCATTAGCGCTTTAGGAGGGTTGCAGATAATGGTACTGACATAAGTTATTTCTAAACATTCTCTTTTAGGACTATAAACCTTTTTGACCTTGTGGATTTTAGTCACTTATAGGGAGGGGATATCAGCAATAACCTATTATTAGCAGAAAATAAATTGCCCCCTTCCCCCAAATAAACCCTCACATCTCAGAAAAATATTGCACTCTTTTTTGGTTCCACTGGCAGTGAAGGTGAGTTAAAAGTCCAATGTTTAGCATGAGCAGTCTACTATTTTCCTTGAATTATCTCTGCATGTAGTTCCACAAATCACCCCAGGGTTCTTATGACCATTGTACCAAGTTCTGAAAGGAACAGAAGCTCCTATAAAAGAGTGGGGATATATTTAAGACGGGATCCTTAGGTACCATTAAGACAGCTCATGGAATTATCTCAAATCACTAGTTTCAAGTCTCTGCATAAAGTGAGGATACTTACACATTTGAATTATCCTTTGCCTCTTCCCTGAGCTATCATTTCTGGAAATGAATGCCTTACTCATTAGAACATCAGTTCAACTTTCCTGCTTCCCATTACTGCTGCCTTGCTTTTTACCCTTTACATCCTTTGTCTGATGCAACTTCATTTCGTTGTTTTCATGGCCCTCCCGTTCATTCTGGATTCACAGGACTGAATTGCATCTCAAACCCAACCGTTACATTAATTCACTCATGATATTCCTAAAGTGTCACCATATGATTTTGGCTTGATTGACTCTATTGAAAGGGAATCTGGGACTGTTCCATTTGTAGAGACTACTTATCATTAGAACTATCTTTCTTATCACAAATCAAAATATGTCTCTCTATAATTAGCACCACTGGTCATAGCTCTGCCTTCTGGAAATATTCTTGTGGCAACTGAATTCTTCTTCCACATGACAGCTTTGGCTGCAGTCCAACTGATGAGTATTTAGCTTAGAATGTTTTGTAATGTTTCTGGGGTGAAGGTATTCTATGAATGTGAAATGGAAATTAACAGTGACCATTCCTGTTATTATACCATCATAGCTAAACCCTCATTAGATAAAAACTACAAAGTTGTCTTCAAAAAAGAATGTTTCTAGAATGAATCAGCCAAAAGCTGGGGGAACATATTTTGTTTATTTATGTGTTCGTTTCAGTAGTGGTTCTCTAAACCAGGGCAATTTTATCCCCTGCCAGGACTGCTGGGATCGTTTGGCAATTTCTAGGGATGTTGATAGTCACCACTACTGTCATTTAGTGGAAAGATGCCAAAGATACTGCTCAACCTCCCTACAATGCCCAGGACAGCTCTTCACCTTTTCCCCTCCACCCTCACAACAAAGGATTCTGCAGACTAAAATGCCCAGTATTTTAAGTTAAGAGACCTTTGTTAGAGAAATCTCTAGGAAGTCAACACTGAAAAATGTATGCCATGATTACTTGTTACTCACTGTTTCTTGGGATTTCTTTCAAAATGGTTGTAGTCTTCACGCTCTGTGAAATGTGAATACATTTTCACCTGGAAAATATTTTAAAATTTTAGGACAATTGTTGACAATGTTATCAGTCACTTAGAAATTTCTCTCAGAGAAAGGGGGAAATGCTGACTCTTTGGATATATTTCTTTGAATATTTTATCCATGTATAGTCTCTAACTGTCCTGAGAGAATCAATCACCCTCTACTTCTAAAATAAAACAAATGTCAGTATATGAAAGTCAGCTTTGAGGTAAAATTCTCAAAATCAGCTTTGTATAAACACTTTAACTCAACTTCCATAAAATGAACATTAGTGTAAATATGTTTAAACTACATATTAACTAAAAGTGAAGCCAACGTAATTTTAAAACATTATTAATTTGCATTTTATAATCATTTATGATAGTGATATGAAAACAGAGAAGATAGGACACCTGACTTTTCAAAAATATAAACCATTTACTCAGAGCTGATAATCTTCCTTCTTATTCCACACAAAAAAAAGAAACAAAAAACTCAGAAGAGCCCTTATTTATTCTCCTTCCACTGAATCTTTCAACCCACTGGCATGTATAACCATGTGTTTCCACACTGACTCAATGGCTTCACTGCCCATTTTTATATGGGCCAACTTCTCTCACATACTAGATTCCATCTTTGCCTGCTCAAGGACTTTTCTCATACAATTATCTCCTCTCTCTTCTCCAGCACCAAATCATTATTTCCCCTTTTCTGAATCACTGATATCACCATAGAAACATGCTATAATACTTATTACACCTGCCCCTAGTCTCATCACTCCCTGTACCCTCTTAGCTCACACTCAGCATTATTGGATACAACTCATCACTCCCTCCTCAAATTCCTTTTTAACTTGGAATTTGTTATATTATAATCTCCTTTTTTCTTACCCATATAATTACTACTTCTCCTTTACTGGATCCTCTTCATTGCCCCAACCTTGACATGCTATCGTGCTCCTTATTCTTACGTGATCCAATCCATCACAATGACCATCAACACATCCTAATCCTGAAGAATCCTAGATTTGTATTTCCAGAATGAACCTCTCCTCTGAATCTTTATACTTTGTTCTAGGATAGCAAATGGGCTTTTTAATCACAGCAGATGCGAAACTGAGATCTTGATTCTCCCCCTATCCCTCAAGAAATGTGTTCTTTTTCCAGAGGTCCCTATCACACCAGTTATCACCATAAAGCAGCTCAGTTAAAAACCTTGCCTTCACTCTCAATTCCACCCTGTTTCTCATAGCTTTTCTTCCAATTCACCAAATAAATTCTGAAATGAGATAATTTCAATTAATGACCTGTTCCAAGTCATCCCCATCTCTCTTCTAGACTCATCATCTGATTCCCACTCTCCCGCCCCCCAAAGTGTTCTGCTTCTGCTCTAGTAAATCAACAGATAGTTCTCTCCACAGTAGCCAGAGTGAATCTTTTAAAATAGAAATTACACACTATCACTCATCTCCTGGACACCCTGCAGTAGTTTTCCAACACTCGAATAAAATCCTAAATCTTTACTGCAGCCTGTTAGATCATACTTTATTTGGCTCTGGATATCGTTTAACTCTCATTTCCTGCCATTTTCCCCCTTGCCCATGACACTTTACTAGCCTTTTTACAAGTTCCTTTAAACATTCTCCTACCTCAGTATCTTTACACTCATTTGTAACTACTACTTATAACAATCTACTCCCAAGTAATTCCCTCACTTCATGTATGTCCCTGCCCAACTATCATTTCCTAAAAAACAACCTTCATTAATAACAACACTCCTTCTCTAGCCGCATACTCTGCTCTAGTTTTCTTTGTAGAATTTATCACTACCTGATATACCATACATTATTTATTTCATATTATCCCACAGTTATGTAAACTCTATAACCACAGGGTTTTTATTTTGTTCTCAGCTTTATTCCTAGTGTCAAGAACTGGGTTTGGAATAGAATAGGCACTAAATAAATATTTACTGGACTACAGAATGAACTAGTGTCCATATTTAGCTTGACATAACCTAGAACATGTAACTTTTATAAACTTTATTCACTTATGTACCAACCTTATACTTTTGAAAGCACTGTATTATACCTTTGTTGTTTATAGTTAGCTAAAAACAAGTATTCATTCATAATACCTCCTATATTTGGGCACATCTTATCCTGAGAAGAAATCAAACAATATATAATACAGTAAACATTGTAATTCCAGAATACACTAAGTACAAATAAATAATTAAAATGATTTTCACTATATCACATTACTTAAAATAATGTAATTTTAATATTATAAATAAAGCAAAACCACATTTATAAGAGTTCAGTAATTGTTTCACTGAAATATAATGGCCCCTGGATGCCATCTTAGATATGGGAGCAATCTGAGCTCTTCGAAGAGAATTGTAGTATATCTAGTGATTTTACGTAATATTTGAAAAAGAAACAATATCTATGTCTTTTCTGAATTAGGTTTTGATACATTCCTTGACATCTGGGATTTGAAGTTCGACAAGGTGACAACACTGGAACTTCACTTTGTCAACAGCAAGTCGAAACATATATTTGAGACTCAACCTAAAAAAATATGAGTAATATTATCAAGTCATAACATGCAGAGATAAACAGACTGATGTTCCAACATTCCTGTGTAGACATAGATTGTCAAAATAATTAATGGAGAGCTGTTTGTCTCAATCTAGTTAAAAATAAAATGCTGATGCTTTTTATTTAATACTAGAAAGGGAACTAAATATTGACTAACATGATATTAAAACACTGGATTGGGGGGAGATGCCTAACTTGTCTTTGCTCATCCACTGAGTAGTTGCTTGATCTTGAGCCTCAATGTCTTATTTTCATTATTTAATAAAAAGGGAAGTGAGAAAAATAATTCTACTTTATGTCTTCTACTTTATGTCTTCTACTTGAGACCAAATTGTATTATAAGTCACAAAGCCACTTTTTGGAAGAGCTAAGATTTGAATTTGTATCAGTCAGGATAGGTAATATTATGCTGAAATAACTAATGACCACCAAGTCATAGCAGGTTAAAACAGTAAAAGTCTGTTTCTTACTCATGCTAGACGTCAGCAGGCACAGTGTGCTTCTGACTGGTCATTCAAATAGCCATTTAATGGAGTCACCACCTTGACATATGCTTCTACAATCACTGAGACAAAAAGAAGGGAGCATGACACTTGAAGGAATGATCAGCAGCAACACACATCACTTCTAACATTTCATTGGTCAAAGTCATACAGATGTACTTAGCTTCAATTGGAGCAAGGAAAGAGAAACAGAATGCTTTTGAGTAGCTCTATGGACTACCACAAAAATCAGTATGGGTCAAGAGACCATACTGTTTACTTTTATGTAGAGGCAAGCTTATTAGTAGCTCCTGGTGTATATCTGATGAGCAGTACCTATCTGTTTCTCTAAAAGTTTATTAGGGAAAAGAGAAAAGATATAAACAAACAGATTAAATTGAATATAAGGACTTTTTTGTGTCTTTACTTGGACACATGATATAAAATTATATGTATTATACATGATCCAACAATTGATGTTTAATTGAGTAGATTTATTTTCACAGGGAATTTAAACTTGTAAATAATTATGTAAAATGATTTTTTATTCTTTTTTTAAAAATATTTTTATTGATTTTTTACAGAGCTGAAGGGAGAGATAGAAAGTCAGAAACATCGATGAGAAACATCAATCAGCTGCCTCCTGCACGCCCCACACTGGGAATGTGCCCGCAGCCAAGGTACATGCCCGTGACCGGAATCGAACCCGGGACCCCTCAGTACGCAGTCCGACGCTCTATCCACTATTCTTGCTATCATATATAACAAATAGAAACAAAAGTAAAAATAGCAAGATAACAAAATCATTTTAATTATTTTCATTAAAAAATGATAGTACATGCTACAGAACATTCAAAAGAAGAATCTGTGGTAGTAAAAAGCACATCCACAAAACAACCACTGTTTTTAGAATATCTTCAGAATTTATGACTTTTAAAACTTTATTTTTTATTATTGACACTATTACAGATGTCCCCATTTCCCTCCATTTTCCCTCCTCCATCAACCCCCAACCCCTTCCCTCTGGCCATCATCACACTGTTTTATGCATATATTAGAGGTTCGGTGCATGAAATTCATGCACAGGGGGTGGGGAAAGTGGAGGTGTCCCTCAGCCCAGCCTACACCCTCTCCAATCTTGGATCCCTTGAGGGATGTCCGACTCCCTGTTTAGGCCCGATCCCACTGGACATTCCACTCACAATCCAGGACTACTGGCTCCCAACTGCTTGCCTGCCTGCCTGCCTGATTACCCCAACCACTTCTGATTGTCAGCCTGATCAATCCCCTAACCACTCCCCTGCCAGCCTGGTTGATGCCTAACTGCTCCTGAGCCAGCCTGATTGCCTCTAACTTCCCTCCCCTGATGGCCTGGTCTCCCTCAACTGTCCTCCCCCACCAGGCTGGTCCCCCTCAACTGCCCTCCTTACAGGCCTGGTCCCCCCAAATCGCCCTCCCCTGCAGGCCTGGGTTCTCCCCAACTGCCCTCCCTGGCTTGCCTGATCTCCCACAACTGTCCTAGCTTGCTGGTCATCTTGTGGTGGCCATCTTCTGTCCATATGGGGGCAGCTATCTTTGACCCCATAGGAGTGGACATTTTGTGTGTTGGTGTGATGGTCAATTTGCATATTACCTCTTTATTAAATTGAATGTTCTTTGGCTAATCCCTTCACCTTCTTTCCTTCAATCTTCCTTTTCCCCCTCCTCTCTCACAGCTGCCAGCCTGTTCCATGCATCCATGCCTCTGTTTCTATTTTGATTATCTGTTTACTTTGTTCATTAGATTCACACAGAAGTGAAGTCATATGACATTTATCTTTCTCTGCCGGCTTTATTTCACTTAGCCTAATAATATCCAAGTCTATCCATGCTGTCACAAAAGGTAAGAGCTCCTTTTTTATATAGCCACAGCTTTTTTATCCACTTACTATGCAAATGTACCACAGCTTGTGTATCCACTCATCTACTGATGGGCACTTGTGCTGTTTCCAGATCTTGGCTATTATAAATAGAGCTGCTATAAACATAAGGATGTATATACTCTTTCAAATTGGTGTTTCAGGATTCTTAGGATATATATTCTCAGAAGTGGGATTGCTGGGTCAAAGGGCAGTTCCATTTTTAAGTTCTTAAGGAAATCCCATACTGTTTTCCACAGTGGCTACACCAATCTGCATTCCCAACAGTGCACTAAAGTTCCCTTTTCTACACATCCTTGCCAGTACTTGTTGATTTATTTATGTTAGGCATTCCGGCAGATGTGAGGTGATATCTCATTGTGGTTTTAATTTGCATCTCTCTGATGATTAGTGATGATAATTTTTTCATACGTCTATTGACCATCTGTAGAATTTATGGTGGTTTTTATTTCACAGTTTTGTGTCCATGTAGCTGAAGTTAGCAATCTTTTATGGGTTCTGTGTTTTTTGTTCTTATTATTTTGTTTTTTCAAGCCTAAGAAGTATTCTTAATGCCAAAAATATACCAAAAAAAGAATTTCATGTTTTCTCTAGTACTTTCCAATTTTATTTTTCATTCTTCCATATATGAAGCACCACTAGAATTTTTGATTAAAAATGTCAGATCTGAATACAAGCTTATTTTCTTATATGGTAGTTAGTTAATCCAATTGTCCCAACATTAGTTATCTCAAAATTATTTACCCTTCATAGTTTACAAATGACATTTTGTTATATACTAAATCCCTGTGTATGTTTAGGTCTATTTTTGTGTTTCTAATCAGTCTCCTAAGCGATATTTTAAATTTAGCACATACTACATTATGAAACCATTTCAAATAAATTTAGTACTTTTTAAGTTAAGAAGTCTGTGAAAGAAAGCTTCTTCAGAATGGTGGATATACCAGCTCAAAAACCTGCTTTTCTATAAAATAAACTAAGATGGTAAAAAAAAAAGCCTTCAAAATCAATACTTTCAGAACAGTGACAAAAACCAGTAGTTTGCGCAACAATACAATGATCATTTACATGAGAAAATTGGTTGAATATTAGGAAGAAAACAGTGAGTGTTGTAGTGTTTTTAACTTGCCCTATACCCTCCTTGTCTTATCACCTCTATGATATCCTTATAAACCAACAGCCTTGTGACCCACTGTGAAACCATTAGCCTAGCAGCCTTTTGTTAGTACAGAATGGATTGGGAGCTCCCTAAGAGGTTGACCTGTTCAGGCGCTTCCTGTAAACCATCACTCACAGGGCTTGTCTTTGTTTGACTCCACCAAGAACTCAGTCAGAACAACCCTTTCTTTAGGGGAACTTGTCCAAAACTATCAGGAGAATTTGTCTAACATCGCAGCTGCCAGAGGCAGTGAGAACAGTTGGGGCAAACAGGAGGTTGATCCAAAAACATAAAACAAGCTAAGAATGAAATGTCCACATGGAGCTTTGAAAAGCTCTGAGATACTCCTGGGAATCCTGAAAGCTATAAACATGTGCAGGGCTGTACTTTGAAAGACTGCAGTCAGGGATACATGTGTGCTGAAGGAAGACTTAAAAAGGTCCTAAGCTTTTACCTATGGCTCTGCACAATCCAGAAGTGAAGACTAAGGCATAGCACGAACTGCAACAGCATGAAAGGTATGCCCCAGCGTGCACACAAAATCCCTGGCAAAGACTTACTGATGCAATACATTTAAGGAAATCTCTGTCTAGCTGACCACTGAGCTAACTGAATTGAGACTTTAGTGGCTACACATTACAAAGAGTACAAACAACCAGAGTAACCATATCCTATCTAATAAAAGAGAAACATGCAAATGGACTGTATCTTCGCTATGCTACGAGCCAATAGGAACGATATGCAAATTAACCCCTAACCAAGATGGTGGGCAGCCCCCTCTGCTCCAGCAGGCCAAGGGGGCCGCTGGGCTGGCAGGGGTCTGATTGCAGCCCCAGAGCCAGCAGGGTGTCCGGACCCCTGCCGCTGCCCCGAGGCCCAGCCTTGGCAAACCTGGGGTGGCAGCGGGGGTCCCGATGGCCACCCCAGAGGCAGCAGGGGATTCGGACTGGTGCCACCGCCCCAAGGCCCTGCCACACCACATTAAAGCTTCTTTTATTATTAGCACCTTAAATTAATGTGATACATTTATTACAATGGTTGAGCCTTTATGGACACATTATTAACAAAAGTAAAATCTGCAGTTTACATTAGGGTTCATTCTTTGTGTTGAACATCTTATGGTCTTGACAAATGTACCATTAATGTAGTATCAGACAGAACAGTTTCATTGCCTTAAAGATCCCCTGTGGCCACCTATTCATCCCTCCTTGCTCTAAACCCCTGGCGGCCAGGGGGTGATCAGGCTGGCAGGCAGAAGGGGTTAGGGGCAATCAGGAAGGCAGGCAGGCAAGTAGTTGGGAGCCAGCAGTCCCAGATTGTGAGAAGGATACCTGACTGCCCATTTAGGCCCGATCCCGGTAGGCAGGATAGGGCCTAAATAGACAGTCAGACATCTCTAGAGGACTCCCAGATTGGCCTCTAAAATATATATACAATATATATATAATTTAATATGTCTATTTTTTCAACAAAAAATCATGACATATGAAATGAAACAACAAAGTATGTCCCATAAATAGGAGAAATTAATAGAAACTGTTCCTAAAGAAGGCCTGATGTTGGAATTAATAGACAAAGACATTAAACCAGCTATTGTAAATATGTTCAAATAATAAAAAGAAACTATGTCTAAAGAATAAAAGAAAATATGAGAGGTCTATTTTTCATGGCACCTTGGAGGCAGCTGGCTGCTTCATGATGCTGAACCTTTCTTTCCCAGTCACTGGCTGCCAGAAATTCATTGAAGTAGATGATGAATTAAAACTTTGTACCTTTTATGAGCAGCATATGGCCACAAAAATTGCTGCTGATGTTCTGGGTGAAGAATGGAAGGGTTATATGGTTCAAATCAGTGGTAGGAACGACAAATAAGGTTTTCCCATGAAGCAGGTATCTTGACCCATGGCCATGCCCATCTGCTACTGAGAAAGGGGCATTTTAAAAAAAGGGGAGAGATATCCTCCTTACTCTCACTGATACTACTATGCCTTATCACCTTGGGCCCAAAAGAGCTAACAGAATTCGTAAACTTCTCAGTCTCTCAAAGAAGATGATGGCCACCAATATGTTGTGGGAAAATCTTTAAACAAAGAAGGTAAGAAATCTAGGACCAAAGCACCTGAAATTCAAGGTGTTTTTATTCCAGGTGTCCTGCAACACAAACATCAGCATATTGCTCTGAAGAAACAGCATATTAAAAAAAATAAAGAGGAGGGTATAGAATACGCTAAACTCTTGCCTAGGAGAATAAAGAAGGCCACAAAAAGCTTCAAAAATGTAAAAAATTTTAAAACATTTAAAATATGTTCTCATATTATAACAGAATTAAATCGCAAACCAATAACCAAAGGAAATTTAGGAAATTCACATATATTTGGAAATTAAATAACACTCCTAAACAATCAGTTGATCAAATAGGATGTTATAAGGAGTATTTAAAACTACTTGTGTATGGCCCAGCCAGTGTGGTTGAGCACCAATAACCAGGCAGTCATGGTTTTGATTCCTGCTCAAAGTACATGCCTGAATGGTGGGCTCCATCCCTAGTAGGGGTCATACAGGAGGCAGCCAATCAATGATTCTCTCTCATCATTGATGTTTCTATTTCCCCTTCTCCCTTTCTCTCAGTAAAATATATTTTAAAAATACTTAGGTATGAATAAAAAATAAGAATACATAAAACTTATGGGATACAGCTATTGGGATATATTAAAAGGAAAAAGACATAAGTCCAAATACATACATCGTATGGTATCTCTTTTTGTGTAGTTTCATGAGGATTTATACATAACATTCAGTCTTCTTTATACATCTGCCTTCATTTACACTTGTTTAACCCCTCTTAATTTGAGAGAGCACCAGTAATTATGGTTAACTCAACTTGTGTAGTGGCTACTGAATTAATCAGACTCAGCTCAATTTCTCTAAATGTGTGATCTTGCAATTCACACAGTTTAGCAATGTAGTGCTATTTTCAATGCTCAAAAAATAAATAAAAGAAAATTGCCATTTAAAAAATGATCTATCTTTTAAAGCAAATTTACATCTATAAGGCTGCATTTTGCTATTGGACATTTGTAATCATTTCAATGTGAAAGATTACTTTTTATTTACTTTACTATACTCAAAATATCCTTGTAATTTTTAAACAAAATTTAAATAAAGAATATTTATTTTATGTGTGTGTGTATATATATATATATCAGTATTTTTTTATTCTGTTTCATTCTCAAATATGTTGACATGGTAAATATACTTGAGAAATTGTACATAATCCTTTCACTATATATAAAAGCTAAGTTCTCTAACCTTATTTAAGATTAAAATGAGCACATTTTCAGTTATTTAAGTATTAAAAACTTCTTGAGTAAGTACATTGAGGCCATATAAGATCATAGCTGATGTGAAAATCAGTTTTACTCCTGTACCATTCACACTCACTATACTTACTGCCATCATACAAATATTCTTATTCTTGAGCCAAGAATATAAAATGAGGGAAGATAGTCTCTTCAATAAATGGTGTTAAGAAAACTGAATAGCCATAGGCAAAAATTGAAACTGGACTGCTATCTTATACCAAACACAGAAATGAACTCAAAATGGATGCACGACTTGAATGTGAAATCTGAAACCATAAAACCGCAGGAAAAAAACATAGCGGATAAACTCCTTGAGCTCAGTTTTGGTGATTTTTTGTATTTGGAACCAAAAGCAAAGACAACAAAAGCAAAAATATACAAGTGGAACTACATCAAACTAAAAAGCTTCTCTACAGCAAAAGAAACCACCAACTAAACCAAAAGATAACCTATGAAATGGGAAAAAATATTTTTATAACATAAAACCAAAATATAGATAACTCAGACAACTCAATAGAAAACAATTTGATTAAATAATGAGCAGGAAAACTAAGATATTTTTCTAAAGAAGGCATACAAATAGCCAATAGGGACATGAAAATATGTTCAACATCACTAATCACCGTCAAAAACAAATCAAAACCACAATGAGATATCACCTGACACCTGTCAGAGTGGCTATTAACAAAACAGAAGAGATAAATGTAGCAAAGTATACAAAGAAAGGGAATCCTTGTGCATCACTGGAGGGGATGTAAATTGGTATAGCCACTATAGAAAAAAGCATTTTCTTTATAACAGTTTTCCCCAAATGTTAAAAAAATAAACTACCATTTGACCCAAAAATTCAATTTCTGGGTATTTATCTGAAATAAAAAATCATCTCAAAATATCTGTATCCCACCTTGTTCATTGTAGCATTATTTACAACTAGAAGCCTGGAGCATGAAACTCATGCATATGGGGGTGAGGGGGTTATGTCCCTCAGCCCAGCCTGTACCCTCTCCAACCTGGGATCCCTCTCATAATCTAGGACTGCTGACTGCCAACTGCTCGACTGCCTGCCTTCCTGATTGCCCCTAACTGCTTCTGCCTGGCAGCCTGATCACCCCCTAATGACTCTCCTGCCAGCCTGATTGATGCCTAAATGCTCCTTTTCCAGCCTGTTTGCCTCTAACTGCCCTCCCCTGCAGGCCTAGCCCCCGTCCCCAACTGCTCTTCCCTGCAGGTTTGGGTCTCCCCCAACTTCTTTTCCCTGCAGGCCCTATTACCACCAACTTCCCTCCTTTGCTAGCCTGGTCACCCCTAACTGCCCTCCTCTACAAGCTTGATCACCCCCAACTGCCCTCCCTTGTAGTCCTGGTCCCTCCCAACTACCCTTCCCTATTGGCCATCTTGTGGTGGCCATCCTGTATCTACCTGGGGGTAGCCATCTTGTGTGTTGGAGTGATGGTCAATTTGCATATTACTTTTATTAGATAGGATAGAGGCCATGTGCATGGCTAGGGATGGGAGCAGCTGGTTTGCCCTGAAGGGTATTTCAGATCAGGGTGGGGGTTCCCTTGGAGCATAATGTGGCCTGGGCAAGGGTCTTATAGTAGTCTGCAGGCCAGCCATGGCCCCCAGCAACCCAAGCGGAGGCCCTGGTATCTGGGATTTATTTATCTTCTATAGCAAACTTTATAGCCTTAAGCGGAGGCCAAGGAATGCCAGGGCTGCAGGAACTTGGCTTCCTACATCACTGGGGGCAACCCAAGCCTCCTGCTCTCTCCAGCTTTGCAGCTGCTGCCATCTTTTTCGATTATTTATCTTCTATAATCAAAACTTTGTAGCTTTGAGTGGATGCCTGGGCCTGCCAGGGTGTGTGGAACACTTGGCTTCCTCCATTGCCGGGGAAACCCAAGCCTCCTGCTTGCTCCACATCCATCTTGGTTGTGTTAATTTGCATACATGTTCCTAATTGGCTGGTGGGCATGGCTTGTAGGTGTAGCAATGTGATGGTTAATTTGTAAATTACTCTTTCATTAGATAAGTTATTTCCATGTCTTGACTATCTTAAGTGTCCATCAATAGATGAACAGATAACAAAATGGATGGATCTTGAGGTCATTATAGTAAGTGAAATAAATCTGATATAAAAAGACAAATATTGTATGGTCTCCCTTAAATGTAGAATTTAAAAAATCCCAAATCCCCAAACAATTCATAGACAGAGACAACACAATTTTGTTTGCCAAAGGTGAAAAGTATGAATAGGTGAAATGGGTGAGGGGTGTAAAAAGGTCTAAACTTCTAGTTATAACGTAATGACATGGAGATGTAATATAAAGCATGGTTACTACAATTAATAATACTCCACTTTATATTTAAAGGTTGCTAAGGAAGTAGATCTTAAAAGTTTCATTATAAGAAAAAAAGTATGTGAAATTTAGGAAAAAGGAAAACATGTTACTGAGTGAAAAAAATGTGAATAGTATTAACTTTTACTTATGAGTCATTTAAATCTTTGGCTTTAAAACCTTTCTGAAAGATATGGAAACTGAATATAAGAAATAGTTGGCATTAAGCACTAACAAAGGGCAAATTAGACAATGCAAATTATCAAGTCTATCTACTAAATACTTAAAACTACTAGAATTATCAAAGACACTCTTAGGCTGAGCAACATTCAGAATGGAAGCAATGTTTCCAAGAAGACTGAACACCCTGGATCAGATTCTCTATTTTTACTTCTTGAATACATCCCATTTCTAGGAATATATCCTAAGAAAACAGAAACACCAATCAGAAAGGATATATGCACCTTATATTCATAACAGCACAATTTACAACAGCTAAAATTTGGAAATAGCCTAAGTGCCCATCACCAGATGAGTGAATTAGAAAACTGTGGTACATCTACACAATGGAATACTATGCTATTAAAAAGAAGGAACTTTTACCATTTGCAGCAGCATGGATGGAACTGGAGAGCATTATGTTAAGCTAAATAAGCCAGTAAGATAAATATCACATGATCTCATTCATTTGTGGAATATAATGAGCAACATAAACTGATGAACAAAAATAGAGCCAGAGACATAGAAGCATCAACAGACCATCAAACCCAAGAGGGACAGTAGGGAAGGGTGGAGGTGGGCAAGGCCTTGCTTGCATGCATATGAGCATAACCAATGGATAAAGATAGTAAGAGAGTGATGGCCTGGTCTGTGGAGTAGGAGAGGTCAGGGAGAGGTCAATGGGGGAAAAAAATAAGGAGTTTTATGTAATACTTTAAACAATGAAGAATTTAAATTAAAAAATACATATACATTGAACAGATTTATTTTATTAAGTTAACGGTGCCTGGTTTGGGGTATTGCCAGAAACCAATCCTTGTCTCACTAAAGAAAGATGCGGACAGGAAGCCCCTAAGGCTGGTAAACAACCTTAATTGCTCTGAAAGGTCAGAGCTAAAACATTGTTAATTAAACCAGCCTCCATCTCTTTGTTTTATGTATATTTTTGTTATTTGAATTTCCTGCCTAAAGGCTGTGGGTGTATCCCATAGTCTTAATAAAAAGGATAGCCAGGCCAGAGCACAGTGCAGTCCTTCCAGTAGAGATGGGCAGCCGCCTGGCCCCAATATTCCCAAATTCATACTTTTCTAGTCTTTCTTCATTAGTGTGTGGCCTTCTCTAGAACCTGAACCCTGAACTGGAAGGAACCCTGAACCACTCAGGACATGAAAGGGGTTCATACGGGGTATTATTTCAAGCCACTAGAATTTATTTTGAAAATTCCGGCTCTTGCACCAATTCTTACAAGATATCCTAGTGGCTTGAGAAAGTACATGCTTAATGCAGAAGTAGTTTATTTATTGGGAGAATGTAGTTCATTGACCATTGACCGGTGTAAGCATTCCATAGTCCTTCCTCAACATTAATGGCTTTTTCAATCTTCACTTTGCAAGAACTTTAAGAGGTTCAGGTTTATAGGACATGGTCCTTCTCAAGAACAAAAACAAGGTCAATATTTCAACATTAACAATTCTCCACAATAATGCTGTTAAAAAATGAGGTCAGCATGAAGACCAGAGCTGCTCCAGAAATACTACTAAGTATTAAGTTTTATCCAGTTTACATCCCTTGGTCATAAAGTCTTAGGTTTCAAAAAGAGAGGTGTACACAGAATTTTCCTATTTTAAATAGGTCTCCTTTTAAATATGTTGAAAACTTTAGTTAAATTAGTTTAGGGCTGACCCATGTACACCACAAACGAGGTATTTTGTGTGTTTTTTTAAAAATACATGGCATAGTCTATTTCAATTATTGAGATATACTGACATTTCAAGTAAAAATAAGCAAAAAGAAAACCTCTAGCTTATTGTAATCTATTTTTGACACTGCACCAATATGACCAAAGCATATCAAAGTTACATAAAGAGATAAGATGACTTAAAAAATATGGGGTGCTTGTTGTGAGAAAGCAAAATCAATTCATAAAAGCCAATGAAAAGGAATTGCTCAAAGCTTCTCAGTTTAACTTGAGTTTTATCCAGTCTTAAAAATATACTTTGATAGTCAAATCATTTCAGTTTAACAAATGTTGTGGTGGTTACTATGTGCAAGGCACTGTGCTTGCTAGTTAATGTCTTCCCCCCCCACACACACAATGAATATTGTCAAATGTGGTCCTTTCAAAAATCCCTTATTGCTTTTCATTTGCTTCTCAGAAAGTATTAAAATACTAGAGGCTCGATGCATGAAATTCATGCAAGAGAGGGCCTTCCTTCCCCTGGCTGCTGGCATCAGCTTCCCTCCCACACCCGGGATCTGGGCTTCCCTCGCAGCCCGGGCTTCTTCCAGAAGGTCCTCTGAAAGGGTCCGAAAGAACGTCTGGTCTATATAGCATATTACGCTTTTATTATTATAGATACTCTCCACACTTTATTCTTTTAAATCTTTATTGTTGGAAGTATTACATATGTCCCCTTCTCCCCCTCCCCCCCCCAGACCTCTCCCAGCCTCTGCCCATGTCCCAGCACTGGCCTTTACACCCTCTATTGTCTGTATCCATTTGGTTATGCTTATATGCATACATACAAGTACTTTGGTTGATCTTTTACCCTTAAAATTTTTGAATCATTGGTTTTTTTGTGTTTAGGTAAAAACTTTTGTGTTTCAAAGGACATAATCAATCAAGCAAGTGAATACACCTGGTAAGAAATTTGTATCCATTAATATGTAAAGAACTCTTACAACTTAACAATAAAAAGACAATCCAGCCTAGACCAGTTTGGCTCAGTGGATAGAGCGTCGAACTGCGGACTGAAGGGTCCCAGGTTCGATTCTGGCAAGGACATGTACCTTGGCTGTGGGCACATCCCCAGTAGGAGGCGTGCAAGAGGCAGCTGATCAATGTCTCTCTCATCGATGTTTCTGACTTTCTATCCCTCTCCCTTCCGCTCTGTAAAAAATCAATAAAATATATTTTTTTAAAAATTAAAAAAAGACAATCCAATTAAAGATAGGCAAATGATTTGAAGAGCTGTTTGCCCAAGGTAGACATACAAATGGCCAATAAGCACATGAAAAAAATGTTCAGTATTATTAGAGACTTAGGAGATGCAAAAAGAAACACAATGAGATACAACTTCACACTCACTAAGACTGCTAACATACAAAAGATAGAGGATATCCAGTGACGACAAGGATGTGGAAAAACTGGAACGTTTATACATTGCTATAAATGTAAAATGGTATGGTCAGTTAAGGAAACAGTATGGCAGGTGTTTAAAATGTTGAACAAAGAGTAGCTTTATGACCTAACAATTATACTCCTAGACATATACCCAAGACAGCTGAAAACATGTCTATACAAAAATCTGTACATGAATGTGCATAGCAACATTATTCATAACAGCCAAAAGATGAAAACCCAAATGTCTATCAAATAGTATATTCATAAGTGTGATATTACTCAGTCATAGAGAAACAAAGTACTGATACATGCTGTAACATGAATAAATTTTGAAAACATTATGCTAAATGAAAGAATCCATTTATATAAATGTGTATGATTCCATTTATATAAAAATTGTCATAATAAACAAATCCACAGAAATAGAAAATAGATCAGCGGTTGCCTAGATATGGGAGAGGAGGAATAAGTGACTGTTAATGAGTACAAAATATTTTAAAATTAGTAGTGGTGGTTGTACAACTTTGAATATTACTGAGTTCTATGCTTCCAAAGCATAAATTTAACAGTATATTTGATAAAGCTATTATTATGAAAACAGTCTATCAGTCATCTTTAGTTTAAATTTACCCTACAAAAATATGGACATTTTCCCTCGAGTCTATATATATATATATATATATATATATATATATATATACATGCACACCCATAGTTTTGGGGTATTTGAAAATGTACAAACTTTCCCATACTTGATTTAAAAAGCCTTCCTGATATTACAAATTAGCAAGACTCTTATGCAGACATATAGATCCCTGGCCTGTCATAAACTTTACTTGACTATATCCAGTATTTATCTAAAATAGTACCATGCACATGGATCATTCCTGGGAAGGTTCACTGTATCTTTCTAACTAGAGGACATGAATAAGTTGTATTGATTTTGATCAGGGCAATGCCATTATATTAAAATTTTAAGTACTTAAACTTTATCAGCCAAAGGTATTTCTTTATGTCATTTAACATGTGCCACTAGTTAGATAGCTGTGAGAACTAAAAGAAGCTCAAATTAAAATATTTGCAGTGTTATTCTTTTTCCCAAAATAACCCAATTTGGAAGATAGAATCAATTCTGCCAAGCAGTAAATTCCTCAATTTATATAGGTCATGCTTATTTTTCTCTTCTACAAATTTCTTATCTATTTCACCCAGGCCCTCTTTGGGAAACTACTGGTATAAGAAAGCAAGAGAAGTGTGTATTTTTCTAACACCTCTTTCTGTCAATATTTTCCTTTAAATTCTCCCTTGTTCCATTACAAGTTTGGAGCTCAAGTCATTTTCTAGTCAATAGCTCTTTGTATCTTTTGCCTGAACTAAATGAGGAGACTCTCTAAGGAAAATCAAGTTGTGATTGGCTGTTACAAAAGAATCAATTTTAGTCAGAAATACACCAGTTTGTTTCACTTGACAAACCACAGCAAGAAAACTAGATTGTAAACACTGTGATTGACAGAGTACATACTGCAGACAATCAATTAAATTGTCAGATTCACATGAGCAAATACAAAATAACTAATCATATTTAGACTCTTTTTATCTATATCATACATTTGGCATTTATAAGAGTTATTTAAACGCTATTTTAATATCAACTTAAAGAAATATTATCAACTTTATCCCAATTATTTCTTTATACACCAAAATGAATAATGAGACTCCTAGTTGTTATATGAGTGGCAAACACAGACCTTATATAATTTAAATCATTTTGGGAACATTTTTATATAAAACACGTATGCACAGGAGAATTATCAAATTAGATGCATTTAGCCTAGTATCATTAGCTAAAGTTTTATAAAAGAAAATTAAAATATTAAAATTATGACATTTTAAATATATAATCAACTACTTAAATCAAGTGCTTTAGATATATTCCATCCAAATTGTACTTTACATATGAAATCAATTGGCTTACTCATTGGATATCCTGTTTTCCTCCATGTCTTACATTACTAACCAATATTCTTATATTATTCCAATAGGTAACATTGTTTTTATACAAAAAGTAAAATATCCATTTGATCTTTTGATATGCTTGAAAGACAAAAACAAAGTGACTTAAGTTGACATTATAATTTTAAGCTTGACCAGCTCTGTGCTAACATATTTGGAATATGTTCTAATGTAACCAAAATATTCGAATGTAACCCCTCTCCCATTCTGTGTGCCATTTTGTTAGTTAAATGTAAAGGGTGACAAACTAAAACTCCAGCTACAAAACATTGAACACAGAAGAGTTAACATTCCAATACAGAAAAGTTAATCCAATACAGAAAAGTTAACGTTTAGACCAAGTCATAGGCTGATTGATGCTGTAAGGGCAAATATTCTCTGAAAAAGTGTCATTTTTAACTTTATTTTTACACTTTTAATTTATCTATGATTAACAATTGGGACATTTCACAAAAATTTTAGATCTAGCTTCAATTGAGAAAAAAATCCTAATCTGGCAACCCATGACCACTTTTCATACCTTGTAAGTGTTAGGGTCACTGAAGGAAGAACTCAGGAGGCCAAAAGGAGTAGGGAATTATAAATTCATCGTTAATCTGCTAGCAGAAAAGCTGAGGCCAAAACAGCATCATCGGGGGAGTAAGGAGAGTGGGGTATTTATGTCTCTTGTAAATGTCGGCCAACTGCAGGTGGGGGCCAGAGGTAGGCGTCAATGGAAACTGTGTGAAGCAGTTTACTGGAAACCTACAATGTGAATGACAGGAAAATCACTCGGAGCGTAAGAGCCCCCAGCAGGACATAATGAAGTACAAGAATGTGCCCTACAGCAGGAAATCAGTAGAAATGGGTAAAAGATGCTTCTTTAGATGGGGCATGTCAGAAGCACTGTTTTCAGTCTCCTTTTTTTTTTTTTTAGGATTCATAATGCTTTTAACTTCTTAACTTTACTGATTTATATTACCTACCCCTCTAAGATTTAAGTTTATGATCCCATCAAAATGCATGTAAACGCTTCTATTAAAAAAACAACCAACCAACCAAATTTAGTTTAAAAGGATTTAAATTGCCCTATAGCATATCTTCAATACTTTTATTTGGTATATAAGTAATGATGATGATCAGTCTTTAGAAGTATCAGTACACATATCTGATAAAGTCTAGCTTTCAAAGCAGACTGAGAAGTTAACCTTAAACCTTAAATATTTATGCTCTCTACTTACTAAAATCTCTACTCCCCTCAATTTCTTTAGAATCCACCACTATAGCTGATGAAGACCAAACACATGTAAAAAGGGTGAGATTAGGGAAGACAGGAAAGGAAGCAGTCCTTCCTAATCAGTCATATAAAATATTTGCCCTCAAACCAAAATTACTTTACTTCAAGATTTAACCTGGAATATAACCTATATAACATTAATATATTAAATATAAATATTGATGAAATAACATGCAAAAAGTTTAATAAAATTTTCCCTATACCTAAGTTAATTCTTTCCAAAAAGGCATAAATATACTAGTATTTAGTTTATTAATCTTTCATTTAGAATATCAAGTAATGTAAACTAAAATTTTACTAAATGTTTTTAAATACACACACACACACACACACACACACACACACACACACACACACAGCATAGGTCTTATCTAGCATAGGATTTCACATTATAGAAATAATAACTAATATATCCCAAGAATTATATAGATGGAAGTTCTTCTTAGTCTTATTTGTAATAGCAAAAATGAGGGGGCAATACAGCAATATATTCATCAATGAAGTGTTACTTTAATTCATTTGGTATCCTGGAAATGAAAAGTGTAGGAAATTAGTTAATGGCACAAAACAACATTCACAATATCGAATGAAGTAAGAAGGTCCAAAGTAGTACGGGTTTCCCAATTTCAGAGAAGATATAAGCAAATAAAAATGAAAGGATGTGCATCAAAATGTTAACAGAAATTAGATTTTTAGGTATTATAATGGAATGTTATCTCATCCAAATTTATGTCCACCTGTAACCACAGAATGTGATCTTATATAGAAATAAGGACTTGCATATACAGTTAGTTAAGATGAGGTTATCCTGGATTAGCACAGGTCCTACATTAAATATTAAAGTCCTTATAAGTATGGATGACAAACAAAGACACACAGAGAAGAAGGGCATATTGGGATAGAAGCAGATATTGGAGTGATACAGCTATGAACTAAGGAATATCAAGGTTTGCTAAGAGCTACCAGAAGCTAGGAAGAAGCAAGGAATGATGTTATTCTATAGCCATCAGAGGAAACACAGCCCTGCTGACACCTTGATCTTAAATGCTAGTTTCCAGAACTGGGAAAAATAAATGTTTGTTGTTTAAATTCATTTGTTATGATAGCCCTAGAAAACTAATACAGTAAATGATCTTTATTTTCCTTTTCATGTGCATGGTTTTTGCCCTATTTTATAAATTAAATATATTACATTTTAATGATAAAAATATTACTAAAAGCATAATGTGGCCTAATAAATAAATAAATGATAACTATACTATTCTTATAAAAGTTCTAACCAACATATTTTAAAGAGAAAAATGAAAATCTATGTTCAAGCACACTCTAAAATGCCAATGAGTAGCTGAAGTGCTAATCCTTTTATATTTATCCTCTACATTTACGAGATTTGGAGATAAATAAAAATTTCTCCTCTAAGAAGGATCAAGCATCACTAACATTTATTAATAATGAAATCAAAGTAAACTGCGAAGCTTGGTAAATTCAATAAAGAACTTCTCAAAAGCAGTCATATTTGGTTCATATAATATTGATATGGTTTTAGTAAACAGATATTTCTCAAGTAAGCATTGAGAGAATTTAATATGGAGCAGATAAGACAAAATATACCTGGAAACAAGATAGACAGAAACAATCCAAAATATAAAACCTTGGAATCTGAAAATGTACTATTTATATAATAAAGAGGTAATATGCAAATTGACCCCCACACCCACAAGATGGCCTATGACCAGGCCAGCAGGGGGCTTAGTGAGGGACAACCAAACAACTGAGCAAGCAGGCCGTGTGGGGCAACCAGGTCGATAGGGGAGTTTGTGAGGGACAACCAAATGACTGAGCAGTAGGCTGCATGGGGTGACCAGACCAACAGGGGGCCAAGAGGAGTGACCAGGCCAGCAGGATAGTGCAGTTAGGGTAGTGACCAGGCTGTCAGGGAGGGGCAGTTGGGAGTGACCTTTCCGGCAATGGGGGCAGTTAGGGGCAATCAGGCCAGCACGCAGAGGCAGTGAAGGTCCATCAGGCTGGGGGAAGGGAGAGTTAGGGGCAAGCAGGCAGGCAGGTGAGCAATTAGGAGCCAGTTTAGACTTGATCTCTAGGATTGAGCCTAAACCAGCAGGTTGAACATCCCCCAAGGGGTCTCAGATTGGAGAGGGTACAGGCTGGGCTGAGAGTACTGCCTCCCAAACATAAATTTCATGCACTAGGCCTCTAGACTTCTAATATTTGAAGAATCCTTTAAACAACATTCCTGATAGGCAATAATTCATTCTACAGATTGAAATTTTCTAAGGACCACATAACTTGTGAGGGATGAATATCTATATTACCCAGTGACCACCTCCAAAAGTAGAAGCTAACTTTTTAGAAAGCAGCCTTACTCTACTACAACTTCAGTTCTTTAAAAAATTCTTATGTTTAGGTAAAATCTTCTTTTTGGATTACTAGTACGTTATTTTTATTCTTCTTTGATACTTTTTCTTCCTTTCAATTTACACTTCATAGCCAACTTGTATCATAACTTGAAGTCATAGTTTTAAAGAATTTTAGAAAGAAAATAAGATTACTAACTTCTCACAAATGGCAAAATTCTTTTTACAGCATTCTTTACTCAACTGCTATTCTCTGTGATTGAGCATATCTATTAAAAACAGCAAGTCCTGCCGAAACCGGTTTGGCTCAGTGGATAGAGCGTCGGACTGCGGACTGAAGGGTCCCGGGTTCGATTCCGGTCAAGGGCATGTACCTTGGCTGCGGGCACATCCCCAGTAGGGGGCGTGCAAGAGGCAGCTGATCGATGTCTCTCTCTCATCGATGTTTCTGACTTTCTATCCCTCTCCCTTCCGCTCTGTAAAAAATCAATAAAATATATATTAAAAAAAAAAAAAACAGCAAGTCCCCTCATCTGTGGGCAAGCAGATTTACTTAAGGCATGTTTTATGTGAATCCAAAGACATAGAAGCATGAAACAGACTGATGAATTTCAGAGGGAAGTTGGGGCTGGGGTGCTTGTGTAGGGAGTGATTAACTGGGAAATTTATATGCATATATGCATAGCCCATAGACACATAATAAAGTGGAGAAGGCCTGGAGACAATGGTACTGGGTGGAGTGGGGTCAATGGGAAAAAACAAACAAAGGGGACATCTGTAATACTTTCAACAATAAAAATAAATAAATACTAACTTCTCACCAATGGCAAAATTCCCTTATAGCATTCTTTACCCAACTGCTATTCTTCTGTGTTTGAACACATCCATTAAAAAAAGAGCAAGTCCTCTCATCTGTGGGCAGGCAGATTTAGTTTAGGCATATCTTAAGTTACTTTTACCAATTGATTCTATTCCTGTCTGCCAGAGAATAATAAGTTCTTCCATGTCAAGATTGCCCAGGCATCAACTCTCTCCTTAGATCTCTGCTATGCTAAGCAAAACATTCCTGGATGGCTTTTCTGGTTTTGAGACCCTTTATTCTTCACTCTCATGGTCAGGTTTTTCTCAACAGATTTCAATACAGGTGTCTCTACTTATAGTGTGGTGCCCAGAATACAATATAATACAGATGTGATATGGCCCTTCAGAGTAACAGCATTAATTTGGCATTTATAGATAAAATCATATTAACCATAGTTGGAGTTGATTGGTTAGCTAAAATCCTGCAGTATTTTTTACTTAAACTCTCTTTTAATTTTTGAAAAAATTTCCCCTTTCTATAATTTTTTAAATCTTAACTGAAGTATAGAACTTTCCATTTATCTCTATTTATTCTGATTGTATTAGTTCCTATCTTTATTGCTAGCTTTTCAGTATCTCTCTGAACACTCTTAATTCTTCCATACAAATAATTTTCTTTATAAACTTGCACCATCTATAAATTTTATAAGATCTTCCCTGTCTTCTCTTAAACAGAGGGCTTTAACATTCCAACTCTAAAGTTCTAGAGTTACATGAGGTTCTCTAAACATTTGTCATTATGATAATGATAGTAGCAAGTATTGAATAACTTTCTACCAAACATTGTTTTAAGCATTTTATATATAGTACTAGAGGCCCAGTGCACAAAATTCATGCATGGGGGGGCAGGGGATGTCCCTTAGCCCAGCCTGCACCCTCTCCAATCTGGAACCCCTCAAGGGATGTCCGACTGCCCATTTAGGCCCGATCCTACCTAAATGGATCGGGCCTAAATGGGCAGTCAGACATTCTTCTCACAGTCCAGGACTGCTGGCTCCAAACTGCTCACCTGCCTGCCTCTCTGATTGCCCCTAACTACTTCTGCCTTCCAGCCTGATCATCTGCTAACCACTACCCTGACAGCCTAATTGATGTCTTAACTGCTCCCTTGCCAGCCTGTTTGCCCCCAGCTTCCCTCCTCTGCTGGTCTGGTCACCCCTAACTGCCCTCCCCTTCAAGCTTGATTGCCCTCAACTGCCCTCCCTTGCAGGCCTTGTCCCTCCCAACTGCCCTTCCCTACTGGCCTGATTGCCCACAACTGCCCTCCCTTGCAGGGGCTGGAACCTCCCAACGGCCCTCCCCTGATGGCCATCTTGTGTCTACATGGGGGCAGCCCTCTTGTGTGTTGGAGTGATGGTCAATCTGCAAATTAATCTTTTATTAGATAGGATAGAGGCCTGGTGCATGGGTAGAGGCCAGCTGGTTTGCCCTGAAGTGTGGGGTGAGGGGCAGCCTGAGCGAGGGGCCTATGGAAGTTTGCAGGCCAGCCATGTCCCCCAGCGACCCAACTGGAGGCCCTGGGATCTGGGATTAATTTATGTCTACATTTGAAACTTTATAGCCAGGAGCAGAGCCAAGCCTTCTGCTCACTCTGAGGAGGCAGCCATTTCTGTTTGAAACTTTGTACCCTAGAGTGGAGGCCTAGGCTGGCAATGGCAGGTGGAAAGCTTGGCTTCCTCCATTGCCAAAGAAACCCAAGACTTTGTTCTCTCCAGCTCAGTGGCTGCTGCCATTTCTGTATCTTTTATAATTGAAACTTTATAACATTGAGTGGAGGCCTAGGCAGGCAATGGTAGGTGGAAAGCTTGGCTTCCTCTGTTGCCTGGGAAACCCAAGCCTCACTCCTGCTCTCAGTGGTGGCAGCCACCTTGGTTGGGGTTTATTTGCATAACCTCCTCCTGATTGGCTGGTGGGCATGACTGTGGGCATGGCTTGTGGTTGTGGTGAAGGTATGGTCAAATTTGCATATTACTCTTTTATTAGATAGGATAACATCTGATACTAATAAAAATCCCATAAGACAATGACTATTATTATGCTCATTTTTTGGATAAAGCACTGGAATAACAGAGCCAGAGCTGGTTTTGAGCTAATATGGCTAGATCAGCTGTTTACAGACTATGTCCATTCTGACTGGTCAATGCCCAGCAGTATCAGTTATTAAATAAGTTTTAAAGTAACTCTTGGGTAGAGACAGAAATTGAACACAGACTGCCTGATTCCAGAGTCCATTTTTTTTAACCAGATTCCATTCTGGTTCCTATAATACATGAAGACGATATCACAGTGTCCAACCAGAAATGCTCTCCACTTATCTCATTAGGTATATGCTATACAAGTATTTAATGTGAGATTAAATCATTAAAATAATTTTCTGCCAAAAGTTTCAAAGGCAGTAGAGGATAAATGAAAATATACTAAATAACTGAACTTAAAACATATAGCTCCTTCCATACCACAATATATTGATACCTTGGGCCAAGTGCATGAAATTCGTGCACTGGGGGTCAGATGTCCCTCAGCCCAACCTGCCCCCTCTCACATACTGGGAGCCCTCGGGGGATGTCCTAAAGACGGCTCAACCCAGGCCAGTCCACAGCCGAAAGCCTCTGGCGGAGGCTTTCGTCATTGGGCAGGGGACCTCGGCCAGGGGACCCCAGCCAGGGGTCGCTCTGCAATACAGCTGATCGCTGGTTGGCTCCACCCCATCCCGAGCCCAAGCCCGCACTAAGGCCTGGGGAAAGACCTCTTGGAAGAGGCCTTTTCCCCCAGCCTTGGGAACCCAGTGGATTACCCTACCATTGCTCCAATCCTTTGGCGGGCCCCACCCCCGCCCCAGCCCTGGCCCAAGCCTGCTCCAAAGCCGGGGGGAAAAGCCTGTTCCCTCCCTCCACGAAGCCCTGGCAGGCATGTTCTCTCAGTGGCCACAGCCACATTAATTGGGGTTTATTTGCTCCTGATTAGCTTGTGGGCATGGCTTGTGGGTGTGGCGAAGGTATGGTCAATTTGCATATTACTCTTTTATTAGATAGGATTATCAGTTATTGATAATTGAATATCAAATATATATTGAATATATTAATTAAAATTGTCCCTGAAATTATGTAATATATAATCCCCTCCCATCCCCAGAAGAAAATATGTAGCTCATTAGATTCTTAAATGGCTTACAGATGTACAAAATGTCAGCACTTCATAGGATCATCTCTGATCAATTCTATACCTGGATTTGTCCATTTCTACAAGGACATGAGGCAACAGGAAACAGTCCTTGTTGAAATAGGATGAATTGTGAATTCTCAAATTCAGGAATTCATCTTGAGAAAATTTATGTTGCCTCCAAGCCTCAGTTTCACATTTGTGAAACAAGCTGCAAACAGTACCTACAACAGATTTTTGCAAGAGCACAATTAAATACTATGTTTAAAGCACAGTTCTTGGAACAATTTCTGGCACACAGTCAGTACTATTATTATCAGGATGCTGGCACGCTAGAATTGTCAAAGCTAAAGGATGAACAAGATGCATCTTCCTGGATGAAGTGTATTTGAATTTGGGAAAATGTTATTTACAAATTAAAACTAATATTTTTAAAGTATATTTTATTGATATTTTGTAGAGAGGAAGGGAGAGAGATAGTTAGAAACATCAATGAGAGGGAAACATTGATCGGCTACCTCCTGCACACTCCCCACTGGGGATGTACCCACAGCCAAGGTACATGCCCTTGACCAGAATTGAACCTGGGACCTTTCTGTCCACAGGCCGATGCTCTATCCACTGAGTCAAACCATAAAACCAATATTTTATTGAGTCAAAAATAATCATCTGCCTTAATATGTAAGACAACCTGAGGAAATAAGAAATGTATTCATGAGGTGTACTTCTTCTATTGGAGTAACTATGTAGAAACATTGAATTCTGTGTGGAAATTCTCCTACAATTTAATAACATTCTCAAAAGAGCAAATAACTTTTTCAGCCTAACAAATAAAGAAAATATTTTAGAAGAATGAGTGATAAATTTTACTATACACTTTTATGGCATATACTGTCAAAAAAAAAAGCCAAAAACACCCCAAAAAACACAATTCTCCATAGATCTCTCATAGTTTTGTATGTCTTGGGAGTAGATTCGCTGACAAGCTTTCTCTGAATTACCATTTCAAGAATGTTTATTTAGCAACAGCCTTGGGAACTAGAGATAGGGTATATTTGCTGTCCAGCATAATAAAGACAATGTCCCCCTAAGGGAAAATGTTCTTCTAGGCTATTATAAAATACTGGCATTTTCTCAGCTTGGGGTTACTATACTGTAATGCATCCACTGCATGTGCAAACATCACCTGGTCCTTCTCATGCTGCCCTGTGGGAACTGGGGTCTAAAAAGCTTGAGAAAAATGCTGGCATTCTGGCTACTTCTATTGCTGTGATCATAAACTATCCATTTTCTCTGATGCAAAAATCTCATGTCTTCTTCCATCATCCATGAAATAGTAACAAGGAAATTATTATCTTACACATAGGCCCTTCAAAGTTATTGATATCCTATCTGATAAAAGAATAATATGCAAATTGACCATACCTTCACTACACCTACAAGCCATGCCCATCAGTCATGCCCATCAGCCAATCAGGAGCTCGAGGGGAGCCAGCCAGCGAGTGCACGGCCCAGACCAGGGGGTGGGGAGTGGGGCGGAGGAGGCCAGCATGCGCTGGCCGGGGTGAAGGCTTGGGCTTGGAAGGTGGGGCCAAGGTGGCCAGGGCTGGGGGGTGGGGGTGGGACCAAGGCAGCCAGGACCATGGGAGAGCAGGACTGAAGTGGCCAGGGCTATGAGGGGACAAGGCTGAGGCGGCCAGGGCCAGGGTGTGCAGGGTCGAGGTGGCTAGCATGCACTGGCCAGGGAGAAGCCTGGGCTGGGGGGGGCAGGGCCGAGGCCTGCACCAGCTGGGTGCAAGCTGGCTGGGACGAAGGCCCAGGCCATGGGGGATAGGGGGCTGGGACAGAGGCAGCCATCAGCCCCATTGCAAGGCAATGGCTGAGTGCCCAAGGCTTAAAGCCTCGGCTAGAGGCTTTAGGCCTTGGGCAAGCTGGGGGTGAGTGGTCAGAAGGACATCCCCTGAGTGCTCCTAGTATGTGTGAGGGGGCAGATTGGGCTGAGGGATCACCCACCCCCAGTGCACGAATTTTGTGCACCTGGCCCCTAGTATATTATAAATATATTTGAAATGTAAATAATAAACAAGAAAAAGTATTTAACTACTATAAAAGGCAATTAGTAGCCCAAATTTTTAAAAAAAGACTTTTAAAAAGTAATTTTAAAAGAATTTTATCTTAAAAAAATAGATTCCTGGCAGGTAGCCCCCACATACCTCAAAAGCAGTACCCTACTCCCCCAACACCAAGGAATATCCCTGAAGGGATTCCAAAGTTGTGCTTTACAACAAGAATAAGGTGGGTAGCACTAGAGTGCCCCCAAAATAGAACTGAGGGCCCAGCTCACAGTAATAACTGAGTCTCACACTGGAGACATGCCCTGCACATAAGCACACCAGCAGCAGTCTCTATCTGGTCTCACAGAGAACCAAGATGGGGGCCAGTGGCCAGTTTTGCTCAACCACCCAAGAGAGCACATATAGCCCACACAGGGACACCCCTGGTGCACCTGGCCCTGGTGACAGGGGTGGGGGATTGCACTATTGGGCCTCACAGGTCACCTTTTACATAAGGGCACTCTTTCAATAGAACAAGATGTGGAAGACTTACTTAGTACAGAGAAACAGAGTCTTGGGCACAATGAGCAAATGGAGGAATATGGTCCAAATGAAAGAACAAAACAAACCCCAGAAAAGGAATAAATGAAATGGATATAGTCTACCAGATAGAGAGTTCAAAGCAATGGTCATAGGCATGATCACTGAACTCAGGAGAAGTCTGGAGAAATTCAACAAAAAGATAGAAAATATGTAGTTTTAAAATCATAACAAAAATACAATAAATTAAATGAAAATATATATTAGAGATTACATAATGTAGATTAGATGATGCAGAAGAAAGGATCAGTGACATGGAAGACAACATAATGGAAATCACCCAATCAGAACAGCAAAAAAGAAAAATAATGTTAAAAAAAGAGTTTAAGATATCACTGGGACAACATTAAGCATAATAACATTTGCATTATAGAGGTCTCAGAAGGAAGTGAGAGAAAGGGATAGAAAACCTATTGAAATTGCTGAAAATTTCCCTAAGATGACAAAGGAAACAGATCTTGAAGTTCAGGAATCACAGCAAGTCCCCAACAAGATAAACCCAAAGAGACCCACACCGAGACATAACACATTAAAATGCAAAAGTTAAAGGCAAAAGAAAATCTTAAAAGCAGCAAGAGCAAAACAACTAATTTAAAAAAATTTCTATAAGACTATCAGATGATTTTCAGCAGAAACTTTGCAGACCAGAAGGGAGTGGCATCTTATATTTAAGTGATTAAAAAGCATTTGCAGGGCAAAGGAACCCACCAACAAAATTAAAAGACAACACATTGAATGGGAGAAGATACTTTCAAATGACATATTTGATAAGGAGTTAACATCAAAAATATAAAGAGATCATACAACTCAACATAAAAAAACAAACTAATTTAAAAAAGGAAAGAGGGCCTGACTAGACATATCCCTAAAGATCAGATAGAGATGGCAGACAGACACATGAAAAGATGTTCAACATCACTAATCTCGTGGGAAATGCACATCAAAACCACGAGACATCACTTCACACTGGTAAGATCAGCTATTATACATAAGACATCGTAGAGAAATGGGAACCTTCATGCACTACAGGTGGGATTGCAAATTGGTATAGCCACTATGGAAAGCAGTATGGAGATTACTAAAAAGAATTAAAAATAGAACTATCATACAACCCAGTATTTCAACTTCTTGGTATCTATTCAAAGAAAATAAAAACTCATCTGAAGTGATAGATGCCAATCACTCCTTATTTGCCTTAGCTCATAAATATATCACCTGTTCTCACACTTCCTGGAGCTCTGTGGTCAGTGCCTTTTTAAAACTTCAGAGAAAACATTCCTCCATATCTAGTTTGACAAACAGTAAAAGGACCACAATTTCCATCACTAGCACTTTTAATTTCTATCAATACACTGTCTTTTTAATAATCATATAATTACACTCTTGCATATTGAATTTTTCACTTACTAAATCTTTGTGTGCACAAAAATACTGCCAAGTTAAATGTCTATTATCTGGTATTCCCTAATTGGTGTTGTATGTAAGTGTTATTTAGGTGTTCATGCTGAAGTAAATTTAGGACTTCACATTTCTGCCTATTATATTTCATTTTATTAACTTTGGTGCTTATTCCAATCAGAACACAACAGTAATATATCTAAGCTGAACAAAGCTGAACTTTGTGTGCCTATATCTGTCTGGTTCTGTGTTTTTTTTTTTATGCACACATATCTTTACAAAATGTAGTCAAGGAGTGTGTTTTTCCTCAGAAATTATTTTGTCACCTTGAATGGATGTCACTGAGGAGTGAAGGGCACCACTAAAAATTTAAAAGGGAAGAACAGACCTCTTTAACCAGGAAGAGCCTCAAACCTTTGATGGTTCCCACACAGTGACAAGTAATAAGTAAATGGGTAAAGCAGGTTCATGCTGGAAAGCACATGATCATCTAGGGGGACAGTCACTTCTGATTGCAGCCAGAGGGGAATGTAGCAAATGTTTGGATTTTCTATGAGAATCCAGAAAGATATGTTTTTATGTGAAATCATCTGATTTTCAAATTGTTTCAGTTTTAAAAAGTTTAATAAGCTCCGTCTTCCAAAATAGACATACCCACAAGCCAAATAAACCCTCTGGATGGCCAATCTGTGACTCCTGCATAGTTGGAAACTAAAAGGAAGGAAGCAAATCTGAGCATCCGACCCACACTACCAATGGCATGCCAGTATGGACAGTCTCATGGTTTTGCATTTATTCAAAGTTCATGGAGAATTCTGAATACTTTCCTGAGCACCTATTCACAAAGCACTTATTGGTCTCTTTGTTTACTCCATAATGTTATCAATGTAAAATATCAACATTTATTAGCATTTACCCCAAAATCTAGAATTTTAAGAAAGTCAAATTCTGACTTTCAAGTTATGAGTCCCTTTCAAAGCTTTAATAAAAACCACTTAGATCAGCAGCAGTCCATTAGCATGGAAAATGTTTACTCAGTATCCGTAAGCACTATAAGGAAAATTACACTCACAATATGAATCTTTCATAATCTGGTGATATTTTGGAGTTTACGGACTTTTAATGATACTTCTGGGAGCCTCATCTTTGTTAAATTTAACTAGTTATATAACACTTGACACAATGTCAAGATTCCATGAGCAAAAAACATTCTCTCCTTTGACCTATAGCAACTGTACAATTCCATTCCATGCCTGACAGCTGATGTTCACAGGACCTCTGACATACCAACTATAATCCAGGACAGCTGGTGATAGCAAGAAGCAATTGCTACAAATAATTCTTTTTGACTAGTTGTCTGAAAGAAACAAGAGTAACTTAAATATTTGATCTTATTTAAAGAAATAGCCTTTCATTAAACAGATCTGCAATTACTATAATAACTTTCCCTTTGTAAATTGACATGATTTCAGGAAATGCAAAACAATTTGGTCATTTATATTACAATATAAATGTTCAGGTTTTTCTTCATTCCTTCCCAGTAACCATCTTTTAAGATGAAGGTTTAATGTGAAGGTTCACAGGGCAAAAGCCTGAGAGGTTAACTCTTCAACCTAGAAGTAGCCAAGGAATCTATATTTTATTGGGCACACTTGAGGATTAGGATGCAGGGCATCTGCAAATAATATTTTGAGAGATATTGCCTAAACCCTATCACTTCCCTAAGTGTTACTCATATCAAAACAGTACCCAGCTCAATTCTCTAATTCTTGATTTGCATTACATATTCATATCACTTTCAGAAAACATAATATAAGCAAGCCTAAACAAGGGATAGGCACCAATTTGTATAGTGACTGGTAGTCCCTAATAGCCTATCTCCAATTCTTTCTACTACTCACCCTAGAAACTAAGTTAAAAGAAACCGACCAAACTTTGAATTTGCCAATATAAAAGCATTTGTATCGATATATAAATACTAGGGGCCTGGTGCATGAAATTCGTGCTCTGGGGATGGGTGATCTCTCAGCCCAACCTGCCCCCTCACACATACTGGGAGTGCTCAGGGGATAGCCTACTGACTGCTCACCCCCAGCCTGCCCCTGGCTGAGGCTTTAAGCCTTGGGCACCCAGCCATTGCCCTGCTCAGCTCCGCACCCCCTCCCCCAGCCCCAGCCTTAGTCCCAGCTGCTGGTGACTGCCCAGCCCTGTGGGCCACATGCTCCCTGGACAGCTCCACCCCAGCTGCTGATTGGCTGGTGGGCGTGGCTTGACTGGAGGCATGGTCCATTTGCATATTACTCCTTTATTAGATAGGATATGCAATGAAGGCTGGTACTCTCTGCTGTATAAGCACGACCATAAAGCTACCCAGGCTTCAAACACCTCCGGTACTTGAGAAAACAGAAAGCTCAAGTTTTAGTCAATCTCCAAAGCCAAATGGTACATTGGCCAAGCTCTCAAGAAAGACTCTGGAATGTATTGGTATGGATCAGTTTTAATAGTCTCAGGAAGTGTTCTGGCCCTACTCTACTAGTAGGGAACAACCATGTTGAACTCTAGAATGATTAAAAATAAACTCTTTATCATGCAAGTCACCGGAAATGCTGAATTTTTACAATATGAACATCTAGGTACTTAATACATATCTCAATTGTAAGTTATATATTATTCATTTCCTTATCTTCCTAAAAAGGTGGTAAAGTATTAGGTTCTCAGTAAATCCTATTGAAAATATGAGTATAGGAAATCATGCTCAACAAGTATAAGTTAATACATGCTTACTGAACTGAAGCACAGAAGCAGAGGAAAATATCAAAAAGTACATTTTTAAAACTATATTTCATTTATTTTGTCTTTCCTTTTCTGACCCAAAGAAATGACATATTTTAAGTCAACCAATAGTATGCCTAAATTGGTATCATTCAACGGCTAGGCTAGTTTTGCCTAATTTGTCCTGATTTACAATAGCTTTCTTCTAGTCAGACAGGTCCAGATGTCTGCCTAAGACAACTTGCATCATTTTATGAACCTCTGTGTAGATCAGATAAGATCAACAACCTCAGCACAAAATACTGAAAAGTAATCCCTCTTTGTCTTCCCTGACTGTAAAGCCAGATCAATGCCAAAAGGCATCTTCACACATTATTGTCAGTTCCAAAATAGATGATCTTAACAGGGTTAAGAGAAGCAGTATGGTACTTAAAGTATGTGTGCTGCCAAGACAACAGTGTGTATTACATCCGTTGCCTAGGATACACATCTACAGCAGCCAGCAAGAAAGCTATACAGTGTAGTGTTTGAGAAAAGCCAGGGACATGTATATTAAGCAAAAAGTTGAGGAAAAACTGTCTTAGATGACAAGCATAATCCAAGCACTCATGAAAGGAATAGACACCAAAGCACTAACTAACATGGAGAAATGCATAAAGATCTCTTCCTTTTTGACTCAATGGTAATCTGCTCTGAACAGTACTTGCTCAACAGGACTATATGAGGTGAAGAAACAGTTTGACCATAGATAATTTTTCACAGACCAGTAAAGGTCATGAATACATATAAACAATTTTTTCAAGATTAATTTCTCTATAATGTCCTGTTTTGTGCATGATATGGTGGATTAAAGAGGGCCACAGATTCATAGATAGACTCATCAAGAGTTGCAGTCTTTCTGCCCTCTCCTTCACTCTGGGCTGGCCTATGCCTATTCTGACCAATGGTGAACACTGGAACTGATGGTATTCCAGTCCCAGATCTAACCTTTTCAGACTGGCAGCTTCCACCTTTGTCTCTTGGAGACCAAAGCCTCCATGTGAGAAGTTTGACAACCTCGTTGGAGAGAGAAAAGAAACAAGTTTCACAACTCTATAGAGAAGAAAAGGAGCTCAATTGAGCCTGGTCTCCAACTTGTTACTGTCAAAACACCAGGCTTGAGAGTGAAATGATCTTGTTCCCTTCTGACTGGCCAAGGTACCAATGGATATTAACAAAGGATACCAGATAACGCCATATGACACAGATGAATCATCCAGCCACACAAATCTGTTAGATATAAAGGTACTAAGTTTGGGGGAGTCTTTTAATACAGAAATACCATAGATAACTGAAATACCTGGAAATCAAACACCCACAAAAAATTGGTGGTATGGCTTTTACATGAATTTAGGACCTCTGTGTTGATGATCAAACAACACAATGAACTCATTAGAAAAAAGCAGAAAGGATGTAGGTAGTTACCCACTGCAGGGGTAGGATGTCTCAGAGCTGGCCTACCAGATTACAGTCCCTCTAACCCTCAGCTCACTCACCATGCCTTGGCTTTTGCTGACTGGCCTAGGGGATTTTCTTCCCAAAGCCATAAAATTAAATTAGAATTCACTGCTTAAGTGTAATGACTTCCCACTGTTTATGTGGGTTATCATTTACAACCAACTGGCATTTAATCAAACCACTATTTTTATTTCAGGACCAAAGGGCAAACATTGTGGTTTTTCTCTCCCTCCCTGTTGAGTCCAGCAACTTTATCCAAGCTGTGAAGGGATATCAAATTGTTTATGAAAAATCAGCAGGCAGTATTGTTTCAAACATATTTATGATTTCACACCAACTTAGAAAGGGTTTAGTTCATTGTGTTGACTGACATATAATTTTATATTTACATATATAATAATATTAGAAATATCCTGAGGTGAACAAAAAAGAATGAAAGAAACAATCACATTATAAAAAAACTGTATCTATGAGACTACAGTCTCCAAATTCTGACTCTTCCCAGAATTGAAAGTATATAGAACATGCACACTATTGCCTAGTCCAAGTGAACATTGTATTTTCTTCCTTGAAGCTTCCCAGATCCACAAACTTGGTTGGGCCATTCCCCCATTCCCTCTGCCTAGAAGTCCTACCCCTCTTCCTTCCCTCCTTCTTTCTGCCTCTTGAAATCTTCAAGACTTTAGCTAAATCCCATGTGTTTAGTGGCCACCCATGGGTTTGTCTGCTCTAAATGCCTCCTAATTCTGAGAAACATTGATCTTTCCATGCAAGCCCTGTTCCCCACCACAAATATCCAAATTGCTTCAGGTAAATAAACAAAACACACCTCTTGTTTTAATCTAATCAGAGTAAGTTTCTATCATCAAGTGTAACCACATTACTTTTTACTTCTTCCTTTTCAAGCTTTTCCAGTATCATTAAACTGCAATTTTTTTTTACCACTAAATAGTTATAGTAATATGTTTATTCAGGTCTTAAAATTTTTATTTGAAATTAACTTGTAATAAATTAAAAGTTCATTGCAACAGGTACCTGATTTGTGTACTTCCCCTAAGACCAAATAGTGTCTTCCTTGCACATAGTAGGTATTTATTTAGCAAATGATATTAAATAATGCAACATCTGTCCAAATGTTAAACAGAACTGCAGATCATCTTCTCTTTCCTTTGATCTTCTCTTCCCTTTGATAAACTGTAATGACAGTGGAAATGTGAAATTTGGTAATAGATTAGTTGCTAACTATGAAAATTACATAAGTAATCCCTCTCCTGCCAGAGTCCCTTGATGATACTAATGCTGGGAAAAAGGGAAAAATTCTGCCTGTTGAATAGCTGTTTAGTTAATATTAGGTTTGCAGTATCTGTGTAATTCGAGCCATGACATAACCAATTTCATCTAATCAGCTATATTATGACAAGGTGTAGTAATTAATTTATTAAAAAGAATTTATTCGCTTCAAGATTTCCTAACATCTCATAACATAAAATTTTTGAAAATGTATTAAGTCTGTATGATAATTAGGTAAATCACTAATTTAAACAAAACAGGTACCCTAAATAGGGTATTTACATTCAGAGAAGCATACATTTTATTTCATGTGTCGGTAGCTCACATGGTCTTGCCACAGCTGTTGTAAATTACTGGTTTTCAGTAGCAAGCATCAGCCATCATTCTAATTATTATTATTTTATCAAACACAATCACAGGGAGTATTTTAGGCTGACAAAAGACTTCTATGTCTTTGTTTACTCGTTGCACCATCTATTCTGCCCTCCACACTGTAAGTTAAAGTTCTCTTACTCCTGATTTAGAGCTTATTATTAGAGAAAGCAAAGGTTCCCATCTTTAACACAAGATAAGACTGGTACTTGGTACTTACACACCAGTCTGGGAATGTAAGTAAAGGAAAGCACGACCTGAGAGGCCTCATTCATTCAGCGTTGGACAATATTCCCAACTAGGAACATAAAATTATCATGCCATGTCAAGGAAAAAGAAGGAAGGCCACAGGCAATGGCCAGGCTGAATGAATTAACAACCTCAGACTCAAGACCAGCAGCTTCAGAAGGCCATGCTTCCAGGCTAAGCAGCAAGCACAGGAAAAGCTTCACCCATGTGGCTCAACAGATCACTGTCACGAAAAGTCTCTCGTGGCACAGAGGAAACTTCCCCCGTTTACACTCTTCAGTGACCATGTAGAAACTGTTGGAAAAAGCAGAGCTCAGCAACCTAGTGCTTAGGAGAAATGATATAGAGGGCAAAACCTGCTGCAGGAAATCAGCTGGGGGGCAACATAGCAGTGAGCTGGAGGCTGGAGTGGGACATCTAACAGTCTCAGCCATAGCAGCTATCGCCAGCAAGCATTTAGAAATGTGTTACACATTACTTTACACATACTGTTAGTGCCCAGTTATGCCAGGACAGGACAGCGGGATGATGGGTATTAGGTATTGTTCACACAAAATGAACTGCTTATTGAATAAAACAGAAAAAAAAAAGTTCTAAAGCCCTTAGTCTATGTTTTGCTAATAAACTTTAAATATTTCTATTAATGATGTGAAGTCTCTCAGGATCCAATGCTATAAAATAAGAACAGCAACATCCCCAAAAGGCTGTGAGACAGTATATTCTGATGATACAAAGTTGGATGCTGTCATTTGGCTCCAAAAATCCTAAGCTCGTGAATATGGCAAGACAAGTTACTGTCCTGATGTGAACTTTAGAAATGTGACTCACCTTTCCACATGCTTTTCCATATAAAGGAATTTTTTTTCCTAGTAGAACTCAATAGACCATTAGTATTAAAGTTAACGAATGTTTTAAAAAGTGAGATTTCATTTATGTACCTAACATAGCACTAGAGAATAAACAACCCATTCATATGCTGAAATGCAGTATTTGCCGAAGCTTAAATGTCATTAGCTTCATTAAAATACAATATACATCACTACATTACAAGTTTATATTTGCTATTATCGGTTGTTCCTTTTTAGAGTTTTACTTAACACAACAATCATATGCAGAATAAAAGTTCTACTTGAGGCTCAGTGTTATGTGAGTCAAAGCTGAGCCTACTTGGGGATCACATACTTGTTCTAAAGTTGGAGAAGATGGTTCTCAGGAAAATCACACCTCACTTCCATTAATACTAAGAAAATAGAAAAAAAAATCCAACTTGGGTCACTGATCTGTCTTTTCAGTGCCAAACTGGAGGGCTATTCTAGAAGGTCACACTTGAACATTTAACCCAGTCAATTTTTTTTCCTTTGATTTTCACAATCCAGTAGTCTCACTGTTAATTTCCCCTATAAATTGAACTGGGGACATTTCTCCAAATGACTGTACTCTAAAATCAGAAAATTTCTATTTTAAAATAAGTTTTAAAGCCTCTTAAAGTTAAATTTACATATGAAAAAAGTAAACATCAATAGCATTCTCTTGGTTTCAGAAAAAAATATTCTAGAACGAAGGAGAAATGCTCCAAAAGCATATAGAAAAAGAGGAATGGGGACATCAACACCTCTAAAAGTAAAAATTGAACTATAAAAATGATTCAAAGGAAAGAATAGTATAAGCTTTAAAGGCACCACAGTCAGAAATGGGGAGTTAAGCTCCATATTACTCAATTTATATAAATAAAGATGCAGCAAATACCCAAAGTGTCTCAAGATATAAAATGGTTATTGTTGGCAGTTTGATGGAATTCAAACTCTGTGAAGAGAAATTGCAAAAGCAATTTGTTATATCAAGGCAAATCTGAAATAAGTGCACAAATGTGCCCAGAGCACTAGGAGCAAAAATCAGATTCTCTTTTCTGCAATCAGAAGACATATGCTGTGCATCATCTCTTCAAGCTTCTCTACACAGTTATCACGTGGATATTCCTGCACGCAGGTGACAAGCCCACACCATGGCCACCTGAGGGTCACCTCATCATAACTGTATAGAAAAAAGTGATGGAAACACCACCATGTAAGAGGGATAAGGACAGAAATCCTCTTCAGGCAGCATAAGGAATTATCATTAAAATGGTGGTAGTGGTGGTGGGGCTCCACCAATAATATTATTTCTTTGCAGAATAGTGTTTAAGAAAGGAACATTTTCCTGGAGGGCATTTGGAAAAGTTTGAATTGCAATGAATATTAACTATTATGGAAGTATGGTTAATTTCCATAGGGGTAATAAAATACTGTAATTATGTATAAAACTGTCCTTATACTTAGGACATATATGGTGAAATAATAAAGGATAAGTTCTAAGGGGAAAGAAAGGGAAAAAAGGATAAAGCAAAATGTTAACTCTTCTGAATATGTGACCTCTTTCAAAATAAAAATGTCAACAAATAAATATTGCATAAGTAGAAAAATATGATAGACTTTGTACATTTGAATTTGTATGATAAAATTTTTCATTATGAATTAGCTTCTGATTATTTCTTTGTAAAGAGTATTGTGGTAGCTCAGCATAAAGCATGATTTCTGGCATATATCTTTCAAATTACCCCTTTAGCTCTCAATAAGACATGGACCTTTCAATCCACCACTGAGGCTTTTGGGTGGTATGCATGATGAGAGCTGACTGCAAACAGTTCTGAAATCTTGGAGTGAAACAGCAAAACTAATTTGTTATTTCAAGATAAATCTAAGATGTCATAGAAGGACAGAGGAGCTGAAGGGCTGAGAGGCTCAGGGGAAGAGTGTCGTCGTGTAGATTGAAGGATGAGTAATTGGACTCTTAGTATGCATGTATTTTGCTCAACAAAGTCGGGTATATAGGGACCAAGTCAGAGGGAATAGTACTAGCTCTTTAATTTTGTTGTTTCCTTACCACATTATACATATTGCTCATTATATATGCATGTGACAATCAATGCCTCAAAGATTCAAGCTTTAGCCTCACCAAATTTTAGGAACATAGCTTAAAACATGGTTTTAAAAATCTACCAATGCTCAAAGAGTAGATTTTATAATAACAGGTATGCTCTCCATGTATGTCTAGACTAGAGATGTGAATGGACTGAGAATTTCATTTTATTCATTCTTTTGTTCAATAAAAGTTTGTTTTAGGCATATTTAGTTCACTCACTTCTCCACCTTTCTCTTCTCCTCCTAGATATTACTTATACAGGCCTCCACCATCTTCAATTACCTTACTCATAGATAGGACCATCTTTTGATAACCAATAATAGGGACTTCATCTAACTTTTTTTTCAGGATATATGGAATCTCAAAGCACCTATGGTTGCAAGATGTTGGGGTTACCCAGAATCACATAGAAAATTCTCCAGAGCTTATGAGCAAGTATGAAATATTACGAAATGTCCAGAGCTTACACAAAGCTAAGGTTATTTTATGAGACCTCCTGGGTCAAACATGAACTGGGAAACTGAAGACAAAGGTCTCCATTTCAGACTTATTCCTTTAGCTAACTCTTTCTGTTGTCCACAAGGAAAGTGAGATGTTTATGATAATAACTGCCAGGGGTTGCTGATTTGAGAAGAGACAGGGAAAGATTTCACAATGTGGAAAGCCAGCAGGACTTACGGAACCTTGCAAAAATGTCTTGCTTCAATGGTGCTGACATCTATTATGCAGTAATATCCCAAAGTTAACAATTTCCTAAGATTTTGCAGACCACACAGGTCTCTATATGATCTACATTATTACAGTATCCCAAGGAAGCAATATTTGCTGAGGACAAAAGGGAATTGGAGCAGCAATTCAAAGGGAAAGGGAAACACCTGACCATATGTTCATTCTAAATTTCTGACAATCTCTGGTAAAGCATGCCTCATATGGGGAGACTTATGCTTCCCCACAACACAGCACCTGGAGTGTAAGAGAGTCTTGAAGGACCAGGTAGCTGTATCACAGTTGTGGGACCAGTGTCGGGAGATACACAGTAACTTCCACTATAGTCACAAGCACCCCTAGATCCGAGGAGAAAATAGAGACCCTGTTTCTTTGTAAGGGAAGTATTGAAGTCCCTTTGTAAGAAGGGTGTGTATAGAGGAGGTATTATTGCTGCCAGTTTGAGAAAATGCATCCTACCATACACTCTCACAACAGGATTTTCAGAGGGAGAATGATGTGCAAAACGATCTATTTCCAACTTGATATCATCTCTGCACCACCTCCATCTCTTGCAGAAGAAAAGCCAGCTATCACAGTTATCAGAATCCTTTTTCTCATAGCATCTGGCTTCGATCCTCCCTTAGATGTACTTGAAGGAGATCTGGCAAGAAAAGGAATAGAAGGCATTGTCTAGCAGCAGCAGCAGGCCCCAGATGAGATATGCAACAGCAGCTTCCCTTGGCTTGGAGGTGTTCCTGAAAAACATCCACTGGCGCATCTGGGATCATTAGTAGAGCCCTTGACCCATGGGGAATGGTCATTACTATTCCTTCAGATGAAATTTAAAATCATGATATTAAATTTAAAAAAACTGGGGTCCTGAATAAGATGTACATAGATGTGTAGATTAATTTGTAACTGATTTAAGAATTTAAACTACTGAGGCTCTTTTCATCAAATAATGTTTTTTTGTGCCTCTTCAATAAAGATCTATAATCATGCTTACATTAATTATGGCCATTTTTGTTAAGTTTGATCTTAAATATTGTGGTAGTTGTTATTATTGTGACAGGATTAATTTTACCTTATATTTTTAATTGGTCATTATTCTTGCACAGTAAATTGTAGGAGATGAAACTCAGTAAGCAAAGAAAGATTTCCTGAGATGTCTGCCATTTTGTTCCTTTTATGGACCCACTCCTGTGTGTTCAGGCCCCCCTCTCAACAGAAACCACAATATCCCCTACTCCTAAGCCTTGGAGAGTTTTATCTTCCAGAAACATATTATACACCAAAACAACAAATAAAAATAATGTGATCATATTCTAGGTACATGCAGTGTTTGTGTTACTAGTAAACAGTATAATAAACCATATACTAAAAGAAATTCCAAGAAAATGTTAAGTATTGAACAAAACATTAATTGGACTTTTTTCACACCTGAACTTAGTTCACCTCAACATTATTTCCTTAAGTTAACTATTCAACATTATCAAAAGCCCTGTATTCATTCATTCTGACCCCACAACTTAATCTTTTGTTATACAATGAACAACTCTTGGAATGAACCCCAAACTCTGGAAGGTTTTAGCTTTTGAACGTCACTGGCCTTTCCGTAGGTTAACTCTAGGTGCGCTCTAGTTCTATGCCCTCACCAGTGAAGCTTTTTAAAAAAAATAAAACACAGATGACAAAACCACACAATAAGGCCCAGGGGCTATTACATCTTTAATGATAATTCAAATATACAGCTAGAATTGAAAAACCCCTGCTCTTAACCCTCAGAGAAATTATAAAAGCTTCCTTAATCACAATAATCATGATTTATTAAAAATAATAGTCAACATTGATTGAGTAGTTGCTAAGATCCAGGCATTGTGTAAGTACTTAATACATTTTATTATAATTATGTAAAAAATTCCCAACCAGGAGACTGGAGAAAATGGCGATGGAACAATTCGATCTGAATCTGCTCACAGCGCAGAGGGAGGGAGCAGCTGAACCTCGTGCAGGGAGCGTTTGTTGCGACTAGGGGGACAGCTGTGCTCCAGGAGAAGATAGAGGACTGCTGGGCTGGCCTCCCCAGCCTGAGCGGCCCCAGTACTGCTGGGTTCTCTCCCTGAGCCAACTGCACGAGGAGGCGCTCAGAGGCAGACCATGACATCTTGAAGGGGAAGGTCCTGAAAATATACAGCTACAGTACCGTACTGGCTGGACAGCTGAGACTCCCAGAACAATGGCGCCCAGTTGGCGTGGAGGCGCGCAGAGCCCAGGGAGCTCTAAACTCCAGCAAGGAAAGGTCAGATTTCCCTGGCGGTACTTTGGGCGCGAAACTGAGGGGGCTGGCAGTCTGGGAGATCTGCACCTTGGAACTCAAAACCTGGAGATCTGCACCTGAAATAAAATCTGTGGCTGTTGGAGCTGGTAAACGTGGGAGAGGGCCCTTGGAGCTGGTGGCAGAGTTAATCCCTGGAGCGCAATCAATTTGGACCTGACAGAGGAGGGAAACCCGGAAGATTTTGGGAGGGTCCTGGCTGCTAAAACAGCAGTCACCATTAGAGAGGCAGTATTGTTTAGTTCAGGATAGGGAGGACCAATAGAACCAGAAGTCAATCTAGAAACACTGCCACCCAGGGGCCAAATCACAAATTGACTCTTGTGTGACAGGGAATTGATTATATTTTCTCTTCAACCTTGGGAATACAGTCTATTTTCATCTACTCTTTAGTATCTTTTATTCTACCTCAACTTCACCTTTATACCACCACTCTCTTGCTAACCTTTCCCTATTTAGTGCCTTGTTTCCCTTACACTTTTCCCGCTTTAGATTTACCTAATTCTTTCCCTTTACCCCCTGTTAAAATTTCACCCCATTGATATATCTAATCTCCAACCACCTACTCCAAGTGCATATATACCTCTAGCTTCTCTGACTTCATTATCTTAAAGTGTTTTTATCCCTGTCCTGTTGTTTACTTGACTGTTGATTATATTGATTTTTTAAGCAGGTTTATGAGATTGATTTGCTTATCCTGTTATTTTGGTTTGTCTTGTAGTGGGGGTTATTTTTATTTTTGGTGTTGTTTCTTGTTTTGTTGTCCTCATCTGCATTGTTTTTGAGATAGATTTTTGCTTCTGTTTTCCCTCACCTCTATTGATATTAGTAGTTGTATGTAATTTGTATCAATCTCCAAGTACTTGTTGCAGGTTTTGGTTCAGATTAGGGGCTGTCCTATAGAAGTTTTCACCCCACATTTATAATTTACTCCTTTTTTTTTCTTCTCCTCCTTTTCCCATTATCATTTTGGCATTCCTCTCTTTCTTTTTGTGTGAGTGTGGGTGTGTGAGTGTCTGTGTGTGTCTGGGGGAGGTTCTCTTTCTTTTTTCCAACCTATCACCGAATTTGCCTTTCTCTGGTGGTCACCTTTATTTGGAATTACAATTACTTTGACTACATTCTGGTTCAGTGCCTGGTGCGTTGCACCTGGTTGTGTTGTATTTTGTGCCTTTAAATCAATGCAGGAGAGTGAGAACTACATAACCAGATACACAGAGAAGAGAGACCATGGGAAGACAAAGAAACAGCCCACATATGAAAGAAAAGCAAGGCTCACCAGAAAAGGAGGTAAACGAAATGGAGGTTAACATCCTGTCAGAGAAAGAATTCAGAGAAATGGTCATAAGGTGGCTGAAAAGAATGGAAGACAAATTTGATAATATGAGTAAGAACCAAGAGGAAATGAGGAAGACCCAGGAAGAAATGATGAAGAGCCATGAAGAAATGAAGAGGAGCCAAGAAGAAATGAAAAGTGACATTGCTGAAGTAAAGAACTCAATAGAAAGTATTAAGAGTAGACTAGAAGAAGCAGAGGATCGCATCAGTGAGCTAGAAGACCAGGTAGGAAAAAATAACCAAGTAGAGCACCTTCTAGAAAAAAAAATTAAAAAGCAGGAGGAGAGCCTAAGGGAACTTTGGGACAACATGAAACAAAACAACATCCGTATAATTGGGCTTCCAGAAGGACAGGAAATTGAGCAAGGAATAGAAAACCTGTTGGAAGAAATAAGGACAGAAAACTTTCCTGATATAGGAAAGGAAAAACCCACACAAATCCAAGAAGCTCACAGAGTCCCAAGCAAAATAAACCCCAAAAGACCTACGCCAAGACACATTATAATTAAACTGGCAAACACCAATGACAAGGTAAGAATCTTAAAAGCTGCCAGAGAGAGACAGAAAGTCACCTACAAAGGAACCCCCATCAGACTAACAAGTGATCTCTCAACAGAAACCTATCAGGCCAGAAGGCAGTGGAATGAAATTTACAAAGTCATGCAAAGGAAGGGTCTGAATCCTAGAATACTATACCCAGCAAGGCTCTCAATCAAAGTTGAAGGTCAAATCAGGAGCTTCACAGATAAAAAAGGACTAAGGGAATTCGTCACCACCAAACCAGCAATGCAAGAAATGCTAAAGGATCTGCTATAAAAAGAAATAGGAAGCGAAGAAGGAACACAGGGGTAAAGAACAAAAATGGCAACATTTAAGCACCTATCAATAATAACTTTAAATGTAAACGGTTTAAATGCTCCAATCAAAAGACATAGGGTAATAGACTGGATAAGAAAACACAACCCATGTATCTGCTGTCTACAAGAAACCCACCTCCGAAAAAAAGACGCACACAGACTGAGGATGAAAGGTTGGAAAAAAGTTATTCAGGCGAATGGAAATGAAAAAAAAGCTGGGGTAGCCATACTTATATCTGACAAATTAGATCTCAAAGTGAAGGACATAACAAGAGATAAAGAAGGCCACTTCATAATACTAAAGAGAGCAATCCAACAAGAAGAAATCACTCTGGTAAACATATACGCACCCAATACAGGAGCACCCAAATATATACAAAAACTCCTAGAGGACATCAAGGGAGAGATAGACAGCAATACAATCATAGTAGGAGACTTTAATACCCCACTATCACCATTGGACAGATCCTCTAAACAAAAAATCAGTAAAGAAACATCAATCCTCAATGATTCACTGGACCAGATAAAATTAATTGACATCTTCAGATCATTTCACCCCAAAGCCACAGAATATACATTCTTTTCAAGTGCCCATGGGTCATTCTCAAAGACAGACCATGTGTTGGGTCATAGGCAAAGTCTCTCCAAGTTTAAGAAGATAGAAATCATATCAAGTATATTCTCAGATCACAGTGGCATAAAGCTGGAAATCAACTACAATAGAAACAATCCAAAGAAATTGAACACATGGAGACTAAACAGCATGCTATTAAACTATGACTGGGTTACTAGAGAGATTAAGGAAGAGATAGAAAACATCATGGAAACAAATGACAATGATAGCACAACAATCCAAAATCTATGGGACACAGTGAAAGCAGTTCTGAGAGGGAAGTTCATAGCTCTACAATCCTACTGCAAAAAACTAGGAACAGCGGCAATAAATTACCTAACCCAACAACTCAAAGAGTTAGAAAGAAAGCAACAATAAAAGCCCAGTGTAAGCAGAAGGAAGGAAATAGTAAAGATTAGAGCAGAAATAAATGACAAAGAGACCAAAGAAACAATAGAGAAGATCAACAAAACCAAAAGCTGTTTCTTTGAAAGATTAAACAAGATTGATGAACCTCTAGCCAGACTCACCAAGAAGCAAAGAGAGAGGACCCTAATAAATAAAATCAGAAATGAAAGAGGTGAAATAACAACAGACCCCATTGAAATACAAAGGATTGTTAAAAATTACTATGAACAACTCTACTCCAACAAACTGGACAATCTGGAGGAAATGGATATATTTCTAGGAAAAATATAACCTCCCAAAACTCAATCAGGAAGAATCTAAACAACTCAATAGACCAATAACTGTGGAAGAAATTGAAGCAGTCATCATAAAGCTTCCAGCAAACAAAAGCCCAGGGCCAGACGGCTTCACAGGGGAGTTTTACCAAACATTCAAGGAAGAACTAAAACCTATACTCCTCAGACTATTTCAGAAAATTCAAGAGGATGGAACACTTCCAAACTCCTTTTATGAAGCTAGCATCACCCTAATACCAAAACCAGATAAAGACGACACAATGAAAGAGAATTACAGGCCAATATCCCTCATGAATATAGATGCCAAAATACTCAATAAAATTCTAGCAAATCGGATCCAGCAGTACATCAGAAAGATCATACACCATGACCAAGTGGGATTTATCCCAGGAATGCAAGGATGGTACAATATCCGCAAATCAATATATGTGATACATCACATAAACAAATTGAGAGATAAAAATCACATAGTCATATCAATTGATGCAGAAAAAGCATTTGACAAAATCCAACATCCTTTCTTAATAAAAACTCTCAATAAGGTAGGAATAGAAGGATCATACCTCAACATAATAAAAGCCACATATGATAAACCCACAGCATACATCATACTCAATGGGCAAAAACTACAACCATTTCCCCTAAGAACAGGAACAAGACAGGGTTGCCCACTTTCACCACTCCTGTTCAACATAGTACTGGAAGTATTAGCCATTGCAATTAGACAAGAAGAAGAAATAAAAGGCATCCAAATTGAAAAAGAAGAAGTTAAGCTATCCTTATTTGCAGATGACATGATATTGTACATAAAAAACCCGAAAGACTCCATAAAAAAGTTAGTAGACTTAATAAATGAGTTCAGCAATGTAGCAGGCTACAAAATCAATGCCAAGAAATCTATGGCATTTCTATACACTAATAGTGAACTTACAGAAAGAGAGGCTAAAAAAGCAATCCCATTTACCATCACACCAAAAAAATTAAGATACCTAGGAATATATTTAACTAAGGAGGTAAAAGATCTATTCATGGAAAACTACAGGACACTGAAAAAAGAGATAGAGGAAGATATAAACAAGTGGAAGAACATTCCATGTTCATGGATTGGGAGAAACAACATAATTAAAATGTCTATGCTACCCAAAGCAATCTATAAATTTAATGCACTCCCCATTAAATTACCAATGGCATATTTCACAGACCTAGAAAGAACTCTCCAAAAATTCATCTGGAACAAAAAAATGCCCCGAATAGCCACAGCAATCCTGAGAAAGAAGCACAAAGTCGGTGGGATTTCCATACCAGATTTCAAGCTGTATTACAAAGCTACTGTTCTCAAAACAGCCTGGTACTGGCACAAGAACAGACATATAGATCAATGGAATAGAATAGAGAATCTGGATATCAACCCAATCCACTATGCTCAATTAATATTTGACAAAGGAGGCAGGAACATAAAATGGAGTCAAGACAGTCTCTTCAATAAATGGTGTTGGGAAAACTGGACAGATATATGCAAAAAAATGAAACTGGAGCACCAACTTACACCATACACAAAAATAAACTCAAAATGGATACAGGACTTAAACGTAAGACAGGAAACCATAAAAATATTAGAGGAATCTACAGGAAGAAAAATCTCAGACATATGCCAAAAGAACTTCTTTGATGATACTGCTCCTAGGGCATTGGAAGCTAAAGAGAAAATAAACAAATGGGACTACATCAAAATCAAAAGCTTTTGCACAGCTAAAAAAACCATCAACAAAACAAGAAAACCCACTGTATGGGAGAACATATTTGCAAATGTTATTAGTGATAAAGGTTTAATCTCAAGCATCTACAGGCAACTCACCCAACTCAATAAAAGGAGGACAAATGATCCAATAAAAAAATGGGCAACAGACCTAAATAGAATCTTCACGAAAGAAGACAAAAGGAAGGCCCAGAGACATATGAAATCTTGCTCAAAGTCACTAATTATCCGAGAGATGCAAATCAAAACGACTATGCGGTACCATCTCACACAGAATGGCTTACATCAACAAATAAAAAACGACAAGTGCTGGCGAGGATGTGGAGAAAAAGGAACTCTTGTGCACTGCTGGTGGGATTGTAGACTAGTACAGCCACTGTGGAGAACAATATGGAGTTTCCTCAAAAAACTAAAATTGGAGCTCCCATTCGACCCAGTGATCCCACTTCTAGGAATATACCCCAAGAAACTAGAAAGGCGAATTAGAAAGGATATATGTACCCCTATGTTCATAGCAGCACAATGTACCATAGCTAAGATTTGGAAACAGCCGAAGTGCCCTCCAGCAGATGAGTAGATTAAAAAACTATGGTACATTTACACAATGGAATACTATGCCGTGGAAAAAAGAAGGAGCTCCTACCATTTGTAACAACATGGATGGATTTGGAGAGCATTATGCTAAGTGAAATTAGCCAGGCAGAGAAAGACAAATGTCTCATGATCTCACTCATTTGAGGAATACAATCAATGACATAGACTGATGAACAAGAATGGATCCAGAGACTGAGAAAAGTCCATCAGAATGTCAAACCTCAGGGTAAGTGGCAGGTGGTGGGAGTAAGTAGAAAAGTCAATATATTTGGACTCTTGAACTGAGGTAAGTGATTTGTGTTTTTACATCCCTGACAAAGTTTATATAAAGTTATAAAAAAATGGCAGCTAGTTTGACATTGAATTGACATAGCCTAGAGCTTGTCATATCCTATGGAGACCAGTCCTTAGGCTAGGCCCTGCTTAACCTCCCGTGACACCATAATCCCTTACATGATATTATTCTACAATGTCATTATAATATTTGATATTTGACAACAGCATATTATACAATTATCCCAAACAAACTTACAAACTAATTCTTTGAATGGTGGGCAGCAACTTAAAAAAGGATAGGAAAGAAATTAATCCCTTTCAGAAGGAATTAAGGCACTGGGAAGGCATCCGAGCATTCTATATTGGCCCTTCTTGCCCTTTCTGCCAAGAGGGACCTTCTTCTTACTATCAAAATACACACCGCTGATGCCTGAGTTTTCAGTTCCAGCTGTGGCTGAAGCCTCTGGGCAGCTGGCACCATGGATCTGTATCTCGACCAATGGTGTGAGCTGGGCCCTCTCTGGAGAAGAAAACTGGGTCCCCCGAGATATGTGATCAGTACCAGGACCCCGCCAGCAGGTGAGGGGACCCCAAGGCAGGTACTGGACGTGGAGGCCACAGGGGCATAGACTACAAAGGAGACAGAACTGAACCTCACATCACCCTGTTTGGCCCCGGAGGATGGCTGGTTAGCCAGAGACGGGTAAGATTCCTCAGGGAAGGAACAACCTAAGACAGGCACAGTCGCAGAGGGGCCAACAGGAGAGAACTAAAAGGTCAACAGAGGTGGGGAACAGACCCTCATCCAGAAACCTTGCAGGGGATTGAATTCTTACCCCTCCTGAGGGACGTCTCCTACCCCCACGGCTGCTTCGCCTCCCACGTACAACTCATACCGGGACCCAGATGGCAGACAGAGACTCTGCCAGCAATAGCTGCTCTATATCTAAATTCAGTCTATTATCAGGAATGCTCAGGACCTACTCAAAATTGCAAATATTCCTTTCCACTAGTATTTACAGGGTAAACTAAGATTTCTGCTTGAGTATTAAAATTGACAGGAAAATAGTAATCAAGTTTTCAGATTAATTTAAATTGGCCAAGTGAAATAAGTGAATACTCAAGAAAATTATAGTGTACTAGACAAAAAGCTTTTCCTAAAACATTAACTAAAAAATCTATTAGTAGTTCATCTCACTGTAATATTGCCTAACATCCAAAGAACCTAAAGCAGTCATATTTGTGTGCAAAAATTAAAATTTAAAATTACCAAGACTGCAATATAAAATTTCCAAAAGTCCCCATTAATCGAAAAAGGGGAGGGGACAGTGGGGTAATATCATGTAAGGAAAAAAATATCGAGTAAGTAAAATACATCTAGAAAATTCTTACTCCAGTAAAGTAAATTCCATTTTTAAAACCAATTGTAGGACACCCATGAAAAAACACACATGGTGTCAAAATAAGCCAAAGGAAAATCATTTAGGCAAAAATAAAAAGAATCCCAAGTCTAATTTGCATAGAGGATCCCTTTGTTAACTTTTGGTCGAGAATGTGTTTGTGTGTTTTCAGAGAACAACTCCAAGACCATGTGGGTTCCTGCGACTATGAGGAACTGATGGATCTGTTCCAGTCACGAGGATGGTCCAGAGATGGGGGACACTGACGACACCTTGCCATGCTAGCAGTCGGCAGCTGTGCATGTCTGCAGGCAGCCCAGGACCAAACCAGAGAGGTTGAATCTTGCATTGCCATGATGTGTCCACCATTTGGATACCATTGCTGACATGTTCACATAAAGAATTATTTGACACTGAAACTGGGACTCAGAACAGTTGGACATTTAAACTGAGACTGAAACATTTTTTTTTCTTATACATTTATTTCTAGTATGCAGAGGCAAGATATTTTTGAAGAAAAGAAACAGGGGAGAGTGATTGATATAGAGGCAGGGTGGCCTTGAACAGGCTGTCAAGCTACAGGGGAAGGCTTGGGTGGATGGGAGGCGGATGCGGGGGGAGATCAACTGAAGGACTTGTATGCATGCATATGAGCATAACCAATGAATGAAAGACACTGGGGCGGGGTGGGGGGTTGGTGGGGATATGTGCTGGGGGGTAGGGGAGGCTGGGGGGAGGATAAGGGGGAGGGGGGAAAGAAAACATGTACTACTATTAATTATAAGTTATACTGCAAAAAAATCAATAAAAATATATTTTAAAAAAATATAAAAAAATTCCCAACCAATTAAAAATATTTCATTAATGGCATTTCCCCAGAAATGTAGCAGGAAAGCACCTCCCCAAACTATAAGATTCTTTTACAAGGGACATTCTTAAGTAGACTCTGAAATGAAAAACAAAACTCCTTTTCTAACTATTAAATATGATCCACTAGACATTTTAATTAATTGACTAAACTGATCCCCAAGCCACTAATACAAGACTATTTCTTAAGGACCTCAAAAATTAAAGAACTCCATGCCTGTGACTCCCCCTAAAAAATAGAATTTCTCAAAGTGGTATTCTGGGAAGCATTATAATTGTGAGATAATAATAGGTTGAAACAAGACATCTTTGTCAAATAAACTTTGGAAATGAGAAGTGAAATTAAATAGGTTTCTTTACTATAGGTTTGTTATAGCCTCTAATATGACAATGTGTTTCATGATTTCCTAATAGACATACGTGCAGCATTTCCAAAATATATTTAAACATACAATACTTCCTGAAGAATCGCTGGAGATCAGTTTGGAGAGGCATCCTTGAGCAATATTGCAGTAAGAAATAAAAATGACAGTGATAAGGTGACTTAGCCTGCACAGTGATTTAACTTTGCAAACGTTTAATTGTCAATGGGAAGTTAAGTTCAAAGCGCCAACGTTAATAATTTGGTTCACTTGGTTTTGCCTCCAAAAGTTGAGCCTAAGACAAGGATCTTCATGTAAATAGTTCATTCTGAGAATGTTTCCAAGGAATGAAAGTGAGGAGACTTGACTAAAGAAAAGAGGAAAAGAAGGACACAAATCCCAAGATGTTATCAACTGGTTAAAGCCATGGGCAATGGGGGTTTAAGTGTCGGTCCCAGGGGGATCTGCCTTTGCTTCAGTTAATGGACAGTGACAATGAGAACTCGGTTATATCTGGAAGCTGGTGAGGGTTAAGAATTTTCCACTGCAATGGCTAACATCAGCTGTTTGGCAGTCCTTGGTTTTCATTATTACTTTTGGGGGCTTATACAGGTCAAGCAACACCCAAGTCAGCTGCTCCTGAGCTGCATCCCTAGGAACCAGGGCGAGATTAGTCAATGATGTGGGTCCCTGCAAGTCATATACATCCTGGCTGCCACTCTGCTTTGCTACAGGTACTATGACCTCGCTGCCATCAGGTATATTCTCCATTCAGTCCTTTACTATTTTAGAACCTCATCTATCCAGCTATTATTCAAGAGCCTGGTTAAATGGTAACATCTGTCTGTCAAGCCAATACTGATCTCAGGAGATGGCAGTCCACAGTGAGCTTTTCAAAAACATAAGTACTGCCCTAGTTGGTGTGGTTCAGTTGGAGATCAGAGTTTGGAAAGGCATCCTTTAGCAATATTGCAGAAAGGTCACGGGTTTGATTCCTGATCAGAAAACATATCCAGGTAGCAGATTCCATCGCCAGCCTGGGTACGAATGGGAGGCAACTGAGGGATAAAGCCCTTTCACACTGATGTTTCTGTTTCTCTTCCTCCCTCTGCCAAATTAATTTTTTTAAAAAAGCCAGTACTCACCAGTATCTTTATTTCTCCGATGTCTTCATGCAGGACATTTCCTGCTGGCCCCGCTGAGAAATCTAGTCAGCGAATGGGTATTCTATTCTCACATAGTAAACACAATCTAACAGTTTCCCTCCGCCAAGCTTTCAAATCCTTTCGTAATACTTTGCCAAGCAGTTCAGCATCTCTAACTAATTAACTACATGTCATTGTGTCCAAGCTTCAAGGAGCCATCCCAGCAGTGTATTAGGGCCAAATCCAAGTGTTCTTCCAGGACATGAAACCACGAGTCACATGAAAACTTTGCCAACGGATTCCTCCCTGTCCAGCCTTATATTCTCCCTGCCTGGGGCCAAGGCCCTCATGACCCTCTCGCACGTGTTCCCCCAGTTCCAGCTGATATACATTAGCCAGGCCTGACAGTCCTCCGGGTGAGTATATTATGTCCTCCTGGGCTGTGCTCTTACCTGATCCGAGTCAATGATCAGAAGCCAATGAGGGGGCAATACTAGGCAAATAAACATCGTGTGTGAGGCAGCCACCACAGGTGGGGTAGTTTTAGGTCTCCGGGTGGAGGAAAGTAGCTCCCTCAGAGGAAAGGAAGAGAAGTCGCTGTTCCTTATCTGGGGGCTTAGGAAAATACGGAGATTGTCAGGTTGTATTTGTGTGCAGCCAGGTGCTGCAGTAACAGCCACAGCAAATGGATAGGTGGAAAGGTATAAGGCAGAGTGCAATGAGTATCTGACAAACCAATGAAGCATTTAATGTAGTTTTGGTTGTGAGGTAAACCGTCAGTCCATTACTAAGAATTAAATGAGAGAGAGCAGGCCACAGTAAGTGGCAATAAATACAATCAAGTGTGAAAGAGCAGGCAGGTCCTGCTGGTGAACTGGCTGCCACCACTGAGAGGAGGGAGGCTTGGGTTTTCCCAGCAACGGTGGAAGCCAAGCTTTCTACCTGTCTTTGCCAGCCTAGGCCTCAATGGTACAAAGTTTCAATTATAAAAGATACATAATCTGAAGGCAGCCACGGAGCTGGAGAGAGAAGAGGCTAGGGTTGCCTGGGCGATGGAAGAAGCTAAACTTCTGCAACCCTAGTGCCTAGCCCTCCACTATAGGGTACAAAGTTTCAAACAGAAATGGCTGTCGCCATGGAGTGAGCAGAAGGCTTGGCTGCGCTCTAGGCTACAAGGTATCAATTGAAGCACATAAATTAATTTCAGATCCCAAGGCCTTTGTTTGGGTCGCTGGGGGAGTGGACGGCCTGCAAATCACCATAGGCCCCTTGACCAGGCCACCCCATGCCCTAAGGGAACCTCCACCCGATCCAGGACACCCTTCAGGGCAAACCAGCTGACCCCACCCATGCACCAGGCCTCTGTCCTATCTAATAAAAGAGTAATACATAGATTGACCATCAGCTCAACACACAAGAGGGCTGCCCCCACTTGGTCTAAGATCCTGCCTCCATGTGGACACAAGATGGCCACCACAAGATGGCCAGCAGTGGAGGGCCATTTGGAGGTTCCAGGCCTGCAAGGGAGGGCAGTTGTGGGCCACCAGGCCATCAGGAGAGGGCAGTTGGGAGAGACCAGGCCTGCAAGGGAGGGCAGTTGGGGGCTATCAATCCTTCAGGGGAGGGCAGTTATGGGTGACCAGGCTGGCAGAGGAGGGAAGTTGGGGACAAACACGCTGGCAGGGGAGCAGTTAGACATCAATCAGGCTGGCAGGATAGTGGTTAGGGGGTGAGCAGGCTGACAGGCAGAAGCAGTTAGGGGCAATCAGGGAGGCAGGCAGGCAAGCAGTTTGGAGCCAGCAGTCCTGCATTGTGAGATGGATGTCCAACTGCCTGTTTAGGCCCGACTGGACATTTGGACATGCCTCGAGGGGTCCCAGATTGGAGAGGGTGCAAGTTGAGCTGAGGGAATTTCATGCACTGGGCCTCTAGTCAAATTATAAATCAAAATCAAATTAAATCTTGATAGCCAACATAGTCCTATTTAGCCACAGTACTAACAAAAGAAAACATTATATATTTTTTCAATTAAAAGAATAAAACATATTTTCTTCTTTAAAATTCTGTATAATGCTATGATTAAATGTACTCTTTTCCTGTACCCCATCTAATTAGAAAACTAACTGTTTGGGGAATATTTTCAACCTAAATATTTACTCAGGGAAGTAAGTTACTTATAGTCTGTATGAACAACATTTAGATATAATGTTTATTTCCAAGTAGTAATGATATAAAACTCTTTGGAGCTGAATTTGCAACCCACTATAATGTTTGCCATTTTAGAGTATAATACTTTCCCCCTCCTGTAAAGATTTTAATGAAGAATTTAAATGCATGCAACCATATGTCTCTTTTCTGAACAAAAACTACTCAGAGGAAACAAAGTCCCCCATGATCAGTTAGCTTATGTGTTAAGTAAAATAATATCCTAAGGAAGACACACACTATAACATTTGATGTATAATGTAGCCTTTACCATATTTTATGTAAATAAATATAAACCCTATACTATTTCTATGACTATGTGATTTATAAAAAGAATAATTACATATTTTAACTAGAAAATTGACTTCGGAGATCAGATCCATGCCCAGCACTAAGCTCATGAAATGACTGAGAGAGGAAGGTGCATAAAATATTAAAACTAAAGAAGAATCTAAAGAAAACCCTATTCAAGTTTCTGTTATTACAAAGAGGCCCCTAATAAATAGTCCACCACTTTACCAAGTGTATGTTTTTCCTTCAGGTGAGAGCTGAAAACAGACCTTGCACATAGTGATCCCCATACAAAGCAGAACTACTGCTGAAACTTACTATAGACAATGTCTGTTTTAAAAATGTTGGCAGTCATAAAACAGCTCTAGTTTGGACCTTCCTGTTTTACAGATGGTCCAAATATCTAAAGCAAGTGGTAGAACATTTTCTATTGGGGTCAAAAATATTTGAGTAGTTGCCTTGTGTTGATAATTTTCCATTTAGTACTTACGATTTCTTTCTAAAAGCCATTGACCTTCTTTACATGTTAAGGTTTTTCTAAGTAACAATAATATAAATTGATGATATAAACTAGAGTCAAATTTTATCTTAAGATTTAATATTTCATATTTTTATCTCAGATATGAATAAAAATGGCTTACAAATCTGCTTCTTTCCTAATGTATTGGATACAACATTTCATAATAGTTATATATTGTCAGAATTTTAACTCTTCGGCTCTTGAAATTATACTTATGGTGCTGCAGTGGAAACATGAAATACTTTTGATTTGACTATGTTTTCAAGTGTTTATATTACTTATGAAATTTACTGTTTGTGCAATATTATTGATCTGGCCTGAACTTGTGTCTATAGTCTTCCAATTACTGTGTCATTATAGAATTGGCTAACGTTCCAATTTTCAAATCAGAAAGAATCTTGTTGTTACATTCATATTCATCGCATTTCAAGTAATGTCTTTTTAAGCACAGTAATATTGAACTGCTTTCATCAAACTTTGTACTCACATTTGCCTTTAACATTTTACACCCAGGCATTGAATAACATAAATCCTTTTAAAGTGAGATTGGAAACAATCTTTCTGACTGCTTAGTATTTGGAAGATAGATTAAAAGGAAGCTTATAAGCAGAACAAGACAAGATCAGTAGAATTTGCCAATAATTCAAATAGACCATTAGGCTATTTGGAGAAATCAATATTGTAACTTATATCAATAGAGGGTTGCTGTTGTTGTTTTTAAAAGCTCACCATTAATGAACACATGTTAAATTAAACACCAGTGACTCTATAACATAAAATATTTGATAAATAATATAAATGTTCACAAGTAGACATGGTTAATTTTTCTGGGTAATATCATTACCACCAACTGTTTTTCTTTCAGAATAAATGCTATAATTAATATGATGCATTGTAATAATGACAGAATGATGACATTTTTTTTCTAGCAGCATCACTACCTCATTTATTTTCAGCTTTGACCAATGGTGATTTTTATTTGTATTATCTAAGAACTAGAGGCTCTGTGCATGACATTTGTGCACAGGTAGGGTCCCTAGGCCTGGCTGGCGATCAAGGTCTCCCTTCCCTGGCTGCCAGCTGCTTGCTGGGGCCTTCCTTTGTTCCATGCCACCTCCTGGTGGTTAGCACATTTCATAGCAAACAATCGAACTCCCAGTCTCCCAGTCAAACTACCGAGGGGACACTTTGCATATTAGCCTTTTTTATATATAGATATACTAATTAACAGCCAATCAGCAATTTTATTGCATATATTCATTTCATTTAGATTGAAAAGAGGGATACAAAGTAAGCATAAGTTTTAGAAGTACTTACAATGTACAAGATAGCAAAAACAAAGAAATGTTCATATGGCAAGTAAAGAACTATGTAAAAAACTATGCAGCTAGCATTGAATTGTATGATTCAGAATACAGGAATGTAGGATCAGTGAGTGAGAGATAGATGGGAGTGATAAGTGGCACTATGAGATTGATGGAGAAGGAAGAATTGAGACTTGAAATTGGAAAGATTTTGAAGCATTGGGAATAACCCAAGAGTGGTGGAAAGGGAGGTAGAAGGATACTGGGTCCAGGTACCGTAAAGTAAACATCTAAAAGGAGAAAAACAAAGATTCAACTGTTGCAAAGGATCACACACTAGTTAGATGGGTATTGAACAAATGTACACACATTATCTATTAAGAGAAATATACAGGAATTCTAATGAAATTCAAAGTTCATATATTCAATTGCCCCTTTAACTACATAAATTAAAACCATTGTTAAAACATAATGCAGAACAAGGAATTCCATTAAGGCAAAAATTAAGTTCATGGATTCAGTTCTGTTACCCAAATAGTGATTCCATTGAAATCCACTGATATCATTTAAACTCTTTTAATCAAGCCCATGAGATTTTAGAATTTTTTTAAAAGGTAGTGATATGTTAGTTTTAATTATAGCTGAGATTATAGATACAAATATGAGTTTAATAATGAGATATTAACATTTCCTAGTCTATTTTTTATTTATAAAGAATCTGAAATTGCCTACATGGACATTATATGCCTTGAATGAAATAAATAGTTATTGAATACACTAAGTACATTTGTTCTTAATAAGTGGCAGTATGGTGAGAAATGCAAATAAAGCACCAACACAGTTTTTCTCCCTAAGGATTATAAATATATACTCTTCAGTGACTGAGCATGGAGTAAGTGAATGCAGGACTCAAAAAACTGGGGGAAAGAATTTCCAGACAACAGGAAAGGAGCAGGGTAACAAGATGGAAGTGAAGGGGCGTAACAGGAAAAGGAGGGGCTGTGCTCAGGAGAGGGGAGTTTCTGTGGCTGAGATGGCTGGGGAACATGGCATGAACTTTTCAATGTGAAAGCAGACTGGGAAGTTTTAGGAAACAAATCAATTAAGAAGTAACATATAATGTAAAAATCAGACTCTGATTCAAGATTTGGAGTCGTATTGGTATTGACATTAAAAGGGGAAAGGTGAGTAAAATATACTTCTTTTCCTTCAATAGCTTAATCTAAGAGTGACATAGGAATTTGAGAAGATACAATTAAGAATAACCTAAAGGAGTTTGGTATCAATAAAAAGGCACTAAGAAGGGAATGCTGGGCATTCTAAGTATTATGGATGTAAAAAATTATAGTTTCAATGAAAATGGAGAGTCATTTTGAAAGATGATGCTGAAACTTCTGATCTCAAGTATTTGGCTTTTTCTAAGATATTCCTTTCCTCCCATATCCAAATCAGCCATATTTCAAATTGAACCCTGTCAACAGGAAGTCTATTTTCTCCTGAAAATCTTCTTCATCAGAAATTTCTCTGCAGATTGATGCTCTGGGGAAATCCAAGCCTCCATCACCTATGGCCATTCTGTGATTGCTTCTCCATAAAGCTACTGCTCTCTTTACTTTATCTCATCCCAATGCCTGCAGATAAGTCACTTGCTTTACTCTCCCAAGAGAGTAGATTGGCAATAAAATACAGGAATGAAACAAAGTGGAAAAGAGCTTTAAAACTAAATATCAGGTATCATTGCCACAAAACTCACTGCCTCAAGTATCTCTTTATTGTGCCCTTACCTAGAAGATTCCATAAAAACCATCTTTCCTCTGTATTCCAACGTGCCATCTGACCCTTTGGGCCTCCTCTGTCCATAGAACAAGTTGATTCTCCCCTATTTCTGTGGTTTTTCTTAAAGTCTATCATCTCCACCAGTCTCTAAGGCTTACCAAAAATAGTAATATTAATAAAAATAATTTAATATAATATATTCTGGCTATGAAAACAAGTAAATTTTGTATAACTGGATAAATTGTCTAACACTCCATATGAAAACATCTGCTTTTGAAATCACTGACTTTAGATTTCCAAAGCCATATTATGACATTCATCGTAAATTCTGATCTGCCTTTTCTTCATCATATCTAGTTTACCATAAAACCCTATCTGGTTGGCTTTTTAGTCAAACTACCATCACTCCTCCATAAATTATTGCAATAGGTTCCTTAACTATAAATGTAACAAGTCTCTTTCCATCCAATCTCAACCCCTCCATCTATCCTTCATGCTGTTATAAGTATTTTTCTAAAACATAAATAAAATCACAACACCTTCCTTATATATAGTCTGTCAAAGTCTTCCCATGGTCCACACAATAAATTACAAACTTAATTTATATTCCATAAGATTCGTCAAGATTTGATTCCTGCTTACTACCCTAACTTAATCCCCTGCTCTTTCTTCTTTCTTTGCTTCCAACATGATGCTCTATTAACTACTTCCAGTTAGGTAGTGGTGGGTTAAGTGGACAACTGAAGCAGGCATGTCCATTTAAAAGAAGCGAGGCTAGTAGGCCCCAGAAAACCAATGCTATAAAGAAACCTGAATCCCGTATTGCCAAATCTTCTAATTTTTTAAACAAGCCTCACGTTCAAATTATTGTGTATAATAAGCCATTTTTAGCATTGCATCTAATTTAAAAAAAGTTATACTCTGCAAACCTAACTATACATACATTATGGATCATACTCCATCTAGGGACTGAGAGTTTTTAAGTTCTGAATTAACACTCATTTTGACCTAAGGGCAAATTTAAATGTCTAATAAAACAATCTGACATACTATGGCCCTCAATAGGGGATTTTTGCAAAGTGTACAGAATGTACAATGTTGCTAATACCTCTGTTTAAAAGGTACTTGAAAAAATCACTTGAAATAATTGAGTACTTTAAAATTAATAAAGTTATTACATTAATTCATTATATTCACTCATTGTATATTTAAAAAGTTCCCTAAGTTCTCTTCCTTTTGTCCCCCTCCTCAAGAGATACAATTTCATACAATTGGCAGAAAATTGAGGTTGACATGTTACATTTTCCCCAGTTTAGCCCCTTCTGTCTCTACTCCTCAATTCACAGCTTGAATAAACAGAAAATTAAATCAGTAAAATCCATTTAATTATAACTGACCCCTTATAAATTATTTGTGACTCCATGAATATGAACACATGGCAATCTTCAAGGTTCTTAAATAGGCATGCAAAACATTTACATAAACGGTCTTGTGATTTGGTTATAAATCATATGAATTACTCAAAGGAAAGGTGCTGTGTAAATGTGAAATAATAATATGATGGAGTACCCATTATTAACAATATAAAAAAAATAGAATATGTTTTGAGTACTTAGTACATAAGCAAATTCTTTTACTAGAAACAATTAAACAGCAAATAATATGCTTATGTACTGGAAATGTACAGCTGGATTTATGCCACTCTTGCAATATCTCTCTCTCACACCATATGGTTCTTGCTCATTAATGCAATTTTTAAAGAAAGTCTCACTTGAGAGTAAGTCTGACTATGACAAATAAACAAAAACTCATGATACCTTTGTCCCTCTTTTTCACCTTAAATATTTTTATTGCATTTATATCAGCAGTGAGTTTATCCCCAGCAACGCCTCCGCAGACAATAAGACAAGCATACATTCCCCTTTAACTTAGACAGTACGACTAACCTGAGTTGATGAAGGCAACAATAACACAGCAGTGTTTTCAGACATTCTAGGGATGGCATTTGATTGTTCAAATGTCCCTATTGTTTTAGTGATTCAATAAAAAGTCCTGCTATACAAGAAACTCCTTGAATGGGACATTTATAGGTTCTTGTTTTCAATGTGGGAACAAATTTAAAAATGAAGACTACTCTATAATGTTTGCTCAAAGATAACCAGCTATTCTCTTAAAAGGGTTTAGTGAGAGGAGACTGTTCTGAAAGCTTTCTGAAATCACACTCAAGATTAATAATTATTTCTGTGGAAACCACTGTGCCAAATTCTACATAGATAGAGCATTTTCTCACTTCCAATAGCTTTATGCTTAAATAAATATGTGTCTTTTCCTCTTTGTGTATTGTAATAAGTGCATTTTAATAAATAAATGGTAATGTAATAGTAATGATAAAATTGATATGCTAAAACACAAAAAAATATATGTTGGACTATATTAAATATTATAACAAGAAATGTCTATGTTTAAGTCCATCCTAAAATTAATGGGTTCCATAATTTTGACTTTTGGACAGATGGCCAAAACAGATTTTAAGGGTCAGCGATTAATACTCTCCTTATTTGCCAAATAACCTTAAGAAATAAACTGATGAACAAAACAGATCTAAATACATATAAGCATGGGGCAGACTTTTGAATCTCAAAGGGAACGCAGGGGAGGGTGGGTGGGTGGATGAGAAGAGATTAACCAAAGACCCATATATGTATACATATATGCATAAACCATGGACACAGACAATAGGCAATAAGGTGGTGAAGGTCTGTAGTAGGGAGATGGGGCAGACTAGAAGAGGGCAATGGAGGGGAGGAGAAGGGGAACAGATGTAATACTTTCAAAAATAAAGATTTTTTGCCCTAGCTGGTTTGACGCAGTGGATAGAATGTTGGCTCATGGACTGAAGAGTCCTGGGTTCAATTCCGATCAAGGGCACATGTCCTAGTTGCAGACTATCCCCAGTAGGGAGCATGCAGGAGGCAGCCGATCAATGATTCTCATCACTGATGTTTCTATCTCTCTCTCCCTCTCCCTTCCTCACTAAAATCAATAAAAACATATTAAAATAAATAAAGATTTTTTAAAAAACATCAACAACATAAAAAAGAAATCTAGTATATTTTATATGCTGAAAGGCATTTTAACATTGTTTAAAAAAGGATGCAATATTGTTCAGCCTATAGAGTCTCCTGATTTCATCTTGGGCAGGATATTTAGCCAAAAGCCACAGAAGTGGAAATCAGTCACAATTGGCTTTAACTTATTAACAGTCACAGCACATAACCCAGAGACCTTTTAAGTGGAGCTACCTCCTAAAAAAAACCACTGCATGGGTAAAATAGGAAAATTGCTAAATGTCTGATATTTCGGCCCAATTCTTGGGAAGGTTTACAAGAAAGGAATAAACAGTCTTTAGTCCCTAACAGACTGCAACATAAAAAGGAAGCTGGAATATGAGAAGGAGGTAAATTAAGGCAATATTTCAAGGTATTTTTCTTCCCAACTCCCAACATTTAGAAGCAATTTTCTGGCTACGTTTCCTCAAACTAAGCAATCAATGTAGACTTGGAACCACCACTGACCTCAGCCTTCTCTCTAACTTTAGGCTGATTTTTCACCAAACTGCCTGCCAGCAACTTTCCACTGGGTGTGAACTCTGAGTGGCTTAAAAAGCACTTCAGAGCAACTTTCATGAGACAATTCTCTAAGAACTAGCAAAATGATTTTGAAAAAAAAAATTACTAGTGGGGAAGGAGAGACTGCCAATCATTCCAACAGTTGAACTTTCTTGAGAAAATTCTATTTAAAAAAAAAAGATTCCTTAAGCATTTTTATTATTATAATGTTTGGTTTTTTAGAAGTGCCAGCTATGTCTATATTTTATTTATTTCCCCTCTTCATTTATTTATATGGTGTCTTTTTAATGTGTCACACTTAGTCTAAGGCACTGAGCAAGTACCATAGCCTGCGTGCCAGTGTTTGTCATCCTGCAGAGTGTGAACAGATGCTGAGGGCCCCGTGGAGTGCTCTATGATAATTTTAGTCTGGGATGGGAAAGGTTGTGAGAAACTGATTCAACACAGGATACAGGAGTATTAGAGGCTAGACTATGATGCACTCAGTACTCTATTCACATTTAAACAAGAAATGTCATGTCAGCAAAGCAATACCGTTTATGTGATTACTAGAGGCCCGGTGAATGAAAATTCATGCACTGGAGGCGGGGGGTCCCTCAGCCTGACCTGCCCCCTCTCACAGTCCAGGAGCCCTCAGGGGCAGGAGGTGACCCAGCGATCAGGGGAAGGTGACGCCCCATGCTGCTGCCACTACTGGCAGCACAAGCCTTGGCCAGCCCTGGTTACCTGTGCCTCAGGCCAGCCCTGGGCTGCTGGGGGGCTGAGGGGACTTGGTGCTGCCATCTTGTGGCTGTGGGTGTGTTGTCTTTGAGGGTGGGGCAGTTAATTAGCATAGTCCCTCCTTATTAGCTGTGGGCACTACCATCTTTGAGGGTGGGACACTCAATTAGCATATTCCCTCCTAATTAGCTGTGGGCACTGCCATCTTTGCAACAGCATGAGGGTCAATTAGAATATTCCCTCTTTATTAGATAGGATACTTTTGTATAAGTTTTATTATGTTATAGGTTTTCTATACATTGAATTAGTACATTTGGTTGGATTTTATATGTGTATAATTATTAGCATTTAGGATTGTATCTATTTTATATTTGAACATGTTTAATAAACATGTTAAAACCAAGTTAAGTCAATAGAATTCTGTAAGAATTTGGAGGGGGCTTCAAAAGAAGTACAACTAATAATAAGATTTACTACTCAGCCATATCAAATAACATAATTATGACCACAAAAAACAACTGTGACCCTAAGGGGCTAAATCAGAGTGAGTCATTAATCATCTGATCCTGCATGGACCTCAGTTAAGATATTCAATTCTCGATTACTTACTTCTAAACTATTGGAATTCATGCAGCTGATGTCCCAAGAAGTCATCTTGTGTGTACCCCGTAGATCATAAAAACAGCTGGCATCTTGCTTAGATCCTGGTCACACCAAAGAGGCAAGGATTTCACATTCCTTGGTGCATCAGCTGGGACTGCGATTCTGCTAAACACAATTTGCAGTTTCACCCCCTTACCAAAATCCAAAAATGTATTTAGTCTCCCAGGAAAGAGCACAAAATAGCCTATTCCTACTCGTCATAGAATTGACCCAGTTTGCCTTCTGCTACACATTTTCTTCTCTTTACCTTCTTTTACTGGAGGTTAGCTGATTTCTCTTTATAGATAGGAATGTATCCTGCTAACTGCCAAATCAGTAAGCAAGTTATATTCTCCATCATTCAACAGCATGTTACACAACACTTGTTAGACAAAATGTATTCTCTTGGGCAAATGTTTTCCAAAGAACAAGAAGAAAAGACTTATCTTTTCTTCACTCATCTTTCTCTTAACTAACTTAGCCTTGCAGAAGGGAGCTTGTTGCCTTGTTCACAGACCCAGTGTGAGCCAGATAAGCCTCCTTCAGATGAGGAACACAGTTCGATTTGAGGAGTACTGCTGAGTAGGGCTTTGATAATTTATTAAATCCAGGGGAGTTTTTGTGGTATCGCTGTATTCTTAGCAGCAGAAGATGTCTAGGGAGAGCTTAGGATTTAGACTCAATTTCTAGTTGGCAAGAAAGTATGTCTTGTAACAGTAGGCCATGTGACATAGTAAGCTATATAGATTCAATTTATGAAACTGTCCATTTTGGTTACCTTACTGGAAAATGTCACTGTTGGGCATGGCAGAGAAAGGGTACCTAGAGTCAAATGGTGCATTTAATTTGGCTGAAACAATTTATAAAACAAGTTATGTTTGAAAATTTTCACATAGGACACTCAAACCTCAAACAAAGAGCCTGTATGCATATATGCATAAACCACGCATATCATCTTAGAGCAGGCCAGCTTGCTCATTTATGTTACCTACCTAATGCTTGAAGGCATTACTTTGCTTTGTAATCCCTGAGTAGTCTTTAAAAATTCTGTCACAGTTTATGGGTCCTGCCAATATCTGCAATACTTTCTATGCCTAACAATTCTCGTTGCTATTTCAGATTGGTATAATATTCAACATGCAGTAAGTCCTTTGAGGATTGTATGGGCAAGGTCAGCTGTAAGATCCGATTATTGCTCATTATTATTAGGACTCCTTTGTTCCATATAATCCCTTCATACAGTTGGGGAACACCTCTCAAGGGATGAGTGTATCTCTGTGTTTTTGCAATAAAAGCAGTATTCATTTGCAGTCTTTGCCTTCTTTTAATTCCTTCCTAGTCAAAGAAATCCTGATTTCCTGGTTAATGCACTTAAATTATTACTTTAAAATCTATCCCTTGTGAGGTGTTATCTTTACCTGTTAAATCTGAACTTACAGTGACTTTGCCCCAAATAGGCACTTAACCTCCTGGCTCACATTATTCCTAAATCTGGTTTTCACTACTGGGCACCAATTCCTAGTCTAAAAGACAAAATTAATAAATTTAAAAAAGCTTTTTAAAATAATTATGACCCATCTTTTAAAAAAATATCTTGAAAATTTCTATATCTATTATGAAGCAGCCCTTTTATTTTCTTTACTGAGAATTATATCTGTAATCATTTCATGTATACGTTTTCTTTCTATAAAAGTAGCTGACATGGTGCACATAGGATCTAGAGAAAGTCCCCGAGGAAAAGAAGCCAGAACCATAAATGAGGAGCATTGATTTCATGATGGTAGAACCAGCCTTAGAGCTGGCTGGATTCCCACCTTCTGCTTAGTGTGCAGAAAGCTGGAAAGAGTGTTACTTAATCCTTAACAATGATCAAAAGGTAAAGACTACAAAATCCTAACTTTTGTGGAACAATCAAGGAGTTGACAGGCAGGGCAACCAAATCCCCTGAATTCTAAAGAGGGATGAGCATCTCCAAAGAGAAACAGGGCCCAAGAACTTCCTCACTTGTGACAGACCATGGGAGTTAGGAGTGGTCACCACAGTGAGTCAGAGGAAACCAGCTACAATTTTCACGTATTGTTAAATCGAATGGGCCAGTGTGTCTGCCTGGAAGAACTGAGGACTCCATACATAGTCAGTTTCCTGTTTTACCCACTAGCAAGCTGTTTCTCTCCCTTTCTATCCCCCACCCCCACATTGAACCTCCACAAGGTGCCCATGAGAAAGAATGAAGCTGAACAGTTCGGAAAGAGAACCCATGGGTAAAAAGACCTGGAGGTGGTTAGCAGATGCTGGGCCCCTTCTTTCACTTAAGCCAAAGCTTTGAAGCCCCCAAAGGAAAGGGGAGAAAGAAAGCCACTGTCTTTAAGGAACAGAAAAGGTCCCGCTGTGGCTGAGGAAAGGTTAATTGCCACGCAATCACACAGTGTGTAAGTTTCTAAGTAAATTAAGGAATAGGTTGCATTTTTCCAAATTGTGTTCCATAAAATACTAGTAAAAAACTACCACAAGATGAGTAGATGAACATACTTTATTATCTTACACTCCTATGTGCATGGCAGCATTACTCATTGTGGCCAAGACATGGAAACAACTGAAGTGTTCTTCAATAGATGATTGGATAAAGAAAATGTGGTACCTACATACAATGGAATACTACTCAGCCATAAAAAGATGACATACTGCCATTTGTGACAACACGATGGGTCTTGAGAATATCATGATAAGCGAAATAAGTCAGACAGAAAAAGTCAAGAACCATATGATTTCACTCATAGGTGGCATATAAAACTGAAAGCAGCAAATGAACAAACAATAAAAGTAAACAAATAGAAACTCTTAGAAGAAAACAACAACAGTATGGTGGTTAAGAGAGGGAAAGGATGTGGGGGAGACGGTAAAGGGTAAAGGGGGTCAAATATAGATGGCAGAAGATGATTTGACTTTGGGTGGTAGGCACACAATGCAATACAGACAATGTATCATAGAACTGTACACTTGAAACCTATATACCTTTATTAACAAATGTCAGCCCAATACATTTAATTAAAAAGATAAAGTTTGTGCTATAAAAAATGAATAATAAAGAAGGGCTATAAAATTTGGGGATGAGAAACTTAAGAGAGAAGACAGGGAGGAGACAATAATGCTGCTATAAGGAGATGTGCTGGACCTGCTACATAAAACTTTGAAAAGTCATACAAGCAATATGGAGTTTAAGTGAACTGTATTGGATTGCACTGTTGAAAAGAATACCGAAGGCTCTAGACTAGACTAGATTTTTTTCCACCATAGAGGTTAAGAACATTGGTTAAGGAGACAACATGCCTGTTTGAATCCTGGCCCCATCATTTACTATTAGTATGTCCTTTGGCAAGATACTCCTCAACTGTAAATGAGGACAAAGGTAATACTCTTACCTCATAGGTTTGTTATAAGCATTCGATTAATTAATAGATATAAAGTGTTTTAAAAGAGTTCCAGCAATGACAAATGCTCCACAAATATTAGTTATTATCATTATATTTATAAGAAGCTCAACTACAGTAGTTGGTAGTAGTTCCAAGAAAAGATATAGACATATGGGGTTAAAAGATCTTCATTACTAGAATTTTTCAAACCAAAGTTAAACAGCCACACATAAAGAATGCTGGTGAGGAGATTCCTGCACTGTGTAGAAAAATTGCATTCCATAAAATGCTAGTAAATTAGATATTAAGAACTGTTCCATGGGTTTGGAATGAGGATAAAGTAATTAATTAAATTTGAGAAATGCTATAAATTATATTATTGACTTGGGAATTCACAATCCTATCCAATAAAAGAGAAACATGCAAATTGACCATACCTTCGTTACTTTACCAGCCAATTAGAGCATTATGCAAATTAACCCCCAACCAAGATGGTGGATAGGCCCTCTGCCCCGAGCCAGCCATGGTGGTGCTGGGGCGACAGGGGTCCAGATCCCAGCCCCAGACCCAGCAGGGGAGGCTGGACCTGTACCCCAGCTGCCCCAAGCCTGGCCATGATGGTGCTGGGGTGGCAGGAGTCCTGATTGCAGCCCCAGACCCAGCAGGGGATCTGGCCCCCCACCTCCTGAAGCCTGGCCATGGCAAACCTGGGGCTGGGAGGTGGAGGGGTAGATTGAAGACAAAAACCTGCAGGCATGGCAGCCAGCAACCCCAAGGCCTGAGGCAGAGGTGCTTGGGTTTCTGAGGAGCGTGGGTTGGGGCATCAGAGACACAAACCCTCAAGAAACCTGTGGAAAGAGAGATAAACTATCATAACTTTATCTCCCTTTCCACGTGATGAGAAAACTGCCCCTGGATTACTTAGTGCTGTGGCCAACACCTTTCTACAAACACAAGGTAATGTTCTGATCACTCCCAGGAAGGTCTGGTAGAATACCGTCTCCAGAGAATAATGCTACTGCGGCAAATCATCTAAGAGAGGAAACAAGCTTTTGTTGGGTTTATTCTGAAGGTCAGAGAACATGCTACCCCAATATATACTGTGTTGTTATATGGATGATCTTGAGGTGTAGATGCTTGAAAAACAGCAAATGCACGCGGAGGATTTCACTGAAGTCTCCTGATCTTCCTAAAATCAGACCCCCCTAAAGGAGCTTAAATGTTATAGGTCCCCTTGATGGGAGAAGTGTCATCAGGCAGAGAAGACTGACTCCTGTATCAGGACAGGAGAGTAGAAGTTGACATCACACCCAAACTTTGTTACAAACTATTTCCCCCCACCCTATTCATCTTTCCTAAATATCATTTACTCTCCTCTAAGAGGCCTACATCTCCTGCCCCTATCCCTAGGAAGAAAGTATTTCAACCTGCAATATGAGTAACCTTAGGGAGTTACTCATTTTTCCCTGGGATCTCCCACATATACACAAGGTACACATGTTAATGGAATTTTGTTTTTCTCTTGATGACCCCTCTTTCATTACAAGGGCCTCCATTAAAAACTCAGGAAGGTAGAGGAAAGCTATTTTTCCTCCTCCATAATTCTATCTTGGGAAATTAAGTCCCCAGCTGAACAATGAGGTTGGCTCAAGTACCAAGCAGTCCCAGCTGATGGCAGGGAAGCTTTTAGGGAGAAATCAATGATATTAGCATTAAAGTGGGATGGTGGGCACATGCATGGTTGCTGGTGGGAGTTTAAAGTGGTTCAACATTTTTGGAGGAGAAACTTCTAATAATTTCATGGGAACTAAAATTAGTCATCCTATTTAATAAAGAAGGAATATGCTAATTGGCCACCTTACCCTTGCACCCACAGCCACAAGATGGCAGTGCCCATTCCCCTCAGCCCCACCAGAAAGGCAGGTGTGGGGCACGGCTAGGCCCACCCCCAGGCGGGTCCAGCCAGTCCCTGTGCCTGCCTTCGGAGTCCCCCAGTCCCCTCAGCCGCCCAACCACCCAGGGCTGGCCTGAGGCACAGGCAAGCTTCAGATGTTGGCTGTCCAACCACCCAGGGCCACCCAGTGCTCAGGTAACTAGACCATCCAAGGCTTGTACTGCCAGCAGTGTTAACAGCAGAGGTGTGAAGGGAACATTGCCTTCCCCTGATTGCTGGGTCACCTCCTGCCCCTGAGGGCTCCTGGATTGTGAGAGGGGGCAGGCCAGGCTGAGGGACCCCGTTCCAATGCATGAATTTTCATGTACTAGGCCTCTAGTTTATATAAAACTAAAAAGACTTTGAGGAATAAAATTAGTTTATTGCTTTTTTCTCATAAAAAATCATTTGGTTAAGAGGGATTAACTGTGGATGTGATGATGCCTGAAGATGTTATAATCAAGATTGATTTAGACTGACATAGCCTGATGGAAAATGTATAAAAGCTATCATATGACTGACATCAATATATCACAATCTCTGAACTACTAAAAGGAACTGCTTTGTGAACAAGTGCACAACTTTTTCATTCATATAGCCCCATTGCTCAAACATGAATTTTGAATTATGTTATGTTCTGTACTTTAAAATACTAACTGGGTGATCCAGTGTCATAGTAATTGAGTCAGTTAATAATCAGGAAACTTCAACTAATATATGTATATTAGCTATTCCACTTCTATCAGCAGTGTCTATCAGTAACTCTGCTTTGATAAAGAAATCTCAAGGCAGACTATCTTGAATTCAAATTCCACCAACACTGTTTAGTATTAGCAGTGTAATCATGGACAACTCACTTGACATTTGACAGTCTCAGTTAATTCATAAATTACATGAGAAAAATATTTTCTATTTCTTAAGATTGTTGTGAAGATAAAATATCTTTAACATTAACAATGCCTAATAACTGATTAGAAAAGTTAGCCCACAGTACTGCTAAAATATTAATTTTATTAGTTAAGTCACATTATAATAGAGTTACCAGGATGGTGACATGCATAAAATAGCATTTAAAAACCTTTTTTGGAGATTAGTCAGTTCAAAATATGTAATACTTTGGGTCACCTTTGTGTATAATACAAATTCTGACTTTATTAGAAAAATGTACAATAATTAGATATTTAAGATTAAATGGTTCTAAATGGCATAACTCACTACTAACATAATTTCAATAAAAGGTTTTCTTGCTCCTTTTCTTGATCCCCTGCCCCCAAAATCTATTAGAACGGTGGCTGAAGACAAAAGTATTTACAACAAATTTATTCACAAAATGCCCAAACTGGAAAACTATCCAAATAATCACCAACAAGAGACTGGATAAACATGACATATTCATATCATAGAGTAGTACACAGCAATAAAAATTATTAACTTACTGATACATGTAACAAAATAGATGATATAGGGGAAAATGTATGCATGAGAAGGTACATAAATATAATTCATTCATTTGAACTTTAAAGGCAATAAAAGTAATATTTGGTGAGAGAAATTAGGATTGTGCTACTTCTGCAGAATAGGGATAGTGGAAACTGACTAGAAAGAGCAGGAAGGAACTTTCGAGAACATCCAGAAATGTCCTATGTATTGATATGAATGATGTTTTCCTATGTTTTTACATATATAAAATACATCAAGCTGTACCTTAAGATTTGTGTACTTCATACTGTATAAATTATATGTCAAAAAGTAAGTAATGTAAAAATATAATGACTGAGACCTAAAATCTGGACTGCTTCTAGACTGTTTTTACTCCTTAAATTTACAGAGTATGACTTCCACTTTTGACCAAGATGGAGTAAAAAAGACTGAATTTGCTCTCCCAATTAAAAAGTTAAAAATGCAGACAACATATGAACATCATTTAGTATAGAATAACAATTCTGAAAGTTTGGAAACAAAAGAAGTGAGCACTACAACTGTCCAGATTATTACCTAGAGAAAGTTTTTAGGATCCAACACAAGGAAAGAAATGCAGAGGAAGTTCATGAGGTTCTATGAGTCAAGAAGATGAAGTTGAAAGTCTGGAAATATCAAGACAGGTAGTTTGTGGAACACAGTAACCCCTTCCCCCCCAAAAAAGGAGAAGAAGAAGCCACAGAGAATCCAGAGATCTGCAGAGTATCTCCTTGGATCTTCAGCTAAGTAGTAATCAGAATATATATGTGAAAAAACTACCCAAGGCTGTTGTAAAAATTGTCTGAAAGTATTAGAAGGAACAATAATTTACATTAAGTGTAAATACTCTATAAAGGTACACAATAGGGGGAGGGGTCCAAGATGCTGGCATGGGAAAATCCTGAACTCATCTCTCCCACAAACACAATGAATCTACACCTACAGACAGATAAAAACTCTCAGTAAAGTAGGAATAGAGGTATGATACCTCAACATAATAAAGGCCAAATATGACAAACCTATAGCCAACATCTTTCTCAATGGGCAAAAACTAAGTGTTTCCCTTAAGAAAAGAAATAGGACAAAGGTGTTTACATTCGCCACTCTTATTCAACACAGTACTGGAAGTCGTAGCTGCAGCAATCAGACAAGAAGAAGAGATAAAAAGCATCCAAATTGAAAATGAGGAAGTAAACTGTCATTATTCACAGATGATATGATATTGTACGTAGAAATCCCTAAAGACTCCACCAGGAAACCATTAGACTTAATAAATGAAGTCAGCAAGGTAGCAGGATACAAAATAAACATCCAGAAATCAGTGGCATTTTTATACACCAATAACGAACTCTCAGAAAGATAAACTAAAAAAGCAATCCCATTAACCAATGCAACAAAAAAATAAGATACCTAGGAACAAACTTAACCAAGGAAGTAAAAGACCTGTACTTGGAAAACTACAGGACATTGAAAAAAGAAATAGAGGAAGATACAAAGAAATGGAAGCATATAATATGTTCATGGATTGGAATAATTAACATCATTGCAATGTCCATATTACCTAAAGCAATCCATAGATTCAATGTAATCCCATTAAAATACCAATGGCATATTTCACAGAGCTAAAACAAATACTCCAAAAATGTATATGGAACCATAAAAGACCCCAAATAGCTGTAGCAATCTTGAGAAAGAACTAAGTAAGAATATATCACAATACCACATAACAAAATATACTACAAAGCCTTCATAACCAAAACAGCCTGGTACTGGCATAAGAACAGGGATATAGACCAATGGATCATAACAAAGACCCCAGAAATTAACCCACACCATTATGGTCAATTAATATTTGACAAAGTAGGCAAGAATATACAATAGAGTAAAGCTAGTACTCTTCAATAAATGGTACTGAGAAAACTGGACAGACATATTTAAAAAGATGAAATTAGACCACCAACTTACACCATACATAAGAATAAACTCAAGATGAATAAGATACTTAAATAGAGGTATGAAACCATAAAAATCTCGGAGGAGAACATAGGCAGTAAAATTTCAGACATCTCACATAGCAATGTGTTTATATATACATCTCCTAGGATAACTGAAACTCAGAAGAAAATAAACAAGTGGGACTACATCAAAACAAAAAGCTTCTGCACTGCACAAGAAACCACCATCAAAATGAAAATCGAACCATCTGTATGGGAGAACATATTTGCCAATGATGCATCTGATAAGGGATTAATATCCAAACTATATAAAGCGCTCATACAACTCAACAAAAGGAAGATGGACAATCTAATTAAAAAATATGCAGGAGACCTGAATAGACATTTCTCTAAAGAGGACATACAAATGCTAAGAGACATGAAAAATTGCTCTAATCATCATGGAAATGCAAATAACAATCACGATGTGATATCGCCTCACACCTGTCAGAATGGCTATCATAAAAAAAAATCAACAAACAACAAGTGCTATAAATGATGAGGAGAAAAGGGAACACTAGTTCACTGCTGGTAGGAAGGGAGCCTGGTGTAGCCACAATGGAAAATAGTATGGGGTTTCCTCAAATATTAAAAATGGAACTTCCGTTTGACCCAACAATCCCACTTTTGGGAATATATCCTAAAATCCCCAAAATATCAACCAGAAAGAATATATACACTCTTATGTTCATAGCATCATTATTTATAACTTAGAGGCCCAGTGCACAAAATTTATGCATGGGTAAGGTCCCTAGACCTGCCAGAAATCAGGGCCAATCTGTGGGGCAACTGGTGGGATGATAGGGGGCCCCTGCTGGTACCCACCTTAGCTGGCCTGGGGCCTGCAGGCTTGGATATCTGGCCCCTAGTGGTCAGTGCACATCATAGCAACCAGACCAGTCATTCCGACAGTTGTTCTGCCATTCAGTCAATTTACATATTAGGCTTTTATGATATAGGACTAGAGGCCTGATGCCAAAATTTATGCAAGAGTAGCCTTCCTTCCCCTTACTGCTGGCACTAGCTTCACTCTGACAGCCAGGACCCAGGCTTTCCCTCCAGCCACCAGCAGATACCCAGGACCTGGGTTTCCCTCACAGCCTTGGCTTTGTCCGGAAGGTCATCTGGTCTAATTAGCATATTATGCTTTTATTATTATAGGCCAGAGGCCTGGTGCATGAAATTCATACACAGGGGGTGGGGGCAGGTTTCCCTCAGCCAGGCCTGCACCCTCTCACAATCTGGAACCACTAGCCCCTAACCACTCACCTTGCCCGATTGGTCCTAACCACTCTACCTATCTGCCTGATCACCCCTAATTGTGCTCACCTACCAGCCTGATTGCCCCTAACTGCTCTCCCTGCAGGCCTGATCATTTCTAACTTCTTTGTCTGCCTGCCTGATCACCCCTAACCACCTCTGCCTTGGCCCCCATACCGTGGCTTTGTCCAGAAGAACATCCAGAAGGATGTCTGTAAGATGTCCGGTCTATCCTGTCTAATGAACATTTTACCCTTTTATTAGTATAGATAGGTAAGATTTGAAAACAGCCCAAGTGTCCATCAGTAGATGAATAGATAAAAAAGCTGTGAAATATTTACACTATGGAGTTCTATGCAGCTATAAAAAAGAGGGGTTTTTTACCTTTTGGGACAGCATGGATGGACCTAGAAAATATTATGCTAAGTGAAATAAGCCAATCTGAGAAAGACAAATATCACATGATCTCACTTATTTTTGGAATCTAATGAACAAATGAATTGACCAATAAAATAAGACCCATAGCATGGAGGCATGAAACAGACTAACCTAACTCTACATGGGTTGTGGGAATAAGAAGAGATAAACCAAAGAACTTACATACTTACTAGAGGCCCAGTGCATGAATTCATGCACAGGTGGGGTCCATTTGGTCCTCTCTGATCAGGGGCCAATCAGGCTGGTCTGGCCAGGAAAAGGGGACATAGGAGGTTGGCTGGCTGGTCCCGTCCCCTGGTCGAACTCCCAGTTGAGGGGACAATTTAGATATTAGCCTTTTATTATATAGCATAGGTGTAGCCCATGGACACGGGCAATAGAATAGTCAAGCCCAGGGTGGATGGGTGGGTAGGGACTGGGAGGAGGGAGGTAAAGGGTGAGGGGGAGTATCAACAATAAAATATAATTTTAAAAAAGAAAGAAAATTACTGTTTTTACTCCTCTACAACCCAAATGGAATATTATAATCTACCTTTTCTATTTATATTCGAATTCTCTATTTTCCCTCTGCTCAATTTATTTGATATTTTGGTAGCATTGGCTTGCCCTTTTGACTGTCTCTTCTACAATTATCCTCCATGCTCTCCCATGGTTAGTATTGCTAGCTCTGAAGTCAGACTAGTAATTTCAAACCATGACCTTACCACTTAACCTTTAGTTGTGTGACTTTGAATGAGTTACTTAAACACTGTTCCATATTTCTCACATATAAAATAAGCATAGTAATATTGACATCTTAAAGTTATAAAATATTTTGAACAATAAGTACTAAGTACACATTAACTATCAGTGCTGTTATTATTATTACAATTATGGCACTATTATTATTCCTGATCTAGGGGCAAACATCCTTGGTGATTTTATGAGACCAAGAAAAAAGCTATGGTTAGTACAACTTAGATCATTTTTGGAGCTAGTTGGTTAATTGGCTAGCTAACAACCTCTATTTCTATGGTTCTTTTCAATTTTCAAAGACATTTTACATACCATTTCTATTAAGTATCATTACAAAAATACTGCATTCTGTCATCAGCTGCAGTTAGGGAGTTTCTAACATACCAGGGAGTAATGTCCTAGCCATTGGCTGACAGTATTCTTAGCTGAGGAGTGTATTTTATGACTTCTTTATGGCTTCTCTGAAAATTAACAGGGTGACTACACTAAAACATTTACTAATGTGTTTATGCTTTGTACTCCCATTAGATTTTTATTTAATGTCCAAGAAGGCTAATGATTGGGAGAAAGGTTTAACATAAACAGATAATGTGAGTGGCAAAGGAAAACTGGCATGTGTTCTAATAGAATGAAGATGCCCTGAGAGCTGTAAAAATGCTGCCTTTGACATGACATGAGTCCAGAGATAGCTTGAATTACAAAATTTTGGAGTTGGGTCATACCTACGAAGTTGTTTTGGCTTATTCCTCATTTCACAGGTGTGAAAAGGAACCAGGACAAAGAGAAGTTCAATAACTTATTCAAAGCCAGACAGATCTCAAAATAAATCCTTTGACCTCTTGACTCACAGCCAATTTTCTTTCCACTATGCCAGTTTTCCTTTCTTGTCACACTTGCATGGCTCAGACTTTCATTCAGAAGAGTTTCCACTAATAATTAAAATAGTTGATTGAGGCTTAATCCAAATATTATCCTATAGATTATTTTACATTTTCCTAACAAGTCTCCCTTCCTCTCAAAAGTCAGAACTGCAAGCTATTTATAAGATTTATAAAAGATTGTCTCCAAAATGTCTTAGTGCATGACTAAGGCATCAATAAGTAACCAAAGAGGTATGTGAGATTTCTGTCAACAATTTTCTCCTTAAGGAGAACTGGAAATTTTATTTCTCAAAGCACTTAAGTTCAAATGCTCTGGTTTGAACTGAGAGAATGGCAGAGTGGGTCACTTGAGCTACTTAATCTATTTAACTCTATATATGCATTTCATAAATGGTCAACACCAAAGTGAGTCATTTAGTGTGGCAATCCTTTGTTAGAGATTGTAGGGTACTATGCCTCTTCACAGGGTCCAGCTATTTGAAACTGAAGACTTGTCAAGGATGTGCAGAATATGCCTACTTAGAAAATAAGTCTGATACATTTAATTAAATAACAGGTGAAAACATGTGAACAAACCAATATCATACTCAGTGTTCTCACCTAGAAATTATTTATTCACATATAAAGCACATGATGGTTTAAGGCCTAAAATTATGTGCTGCTTTGACATCTGATGAAATTGGGAGGGCCCTTATGGCTTGAGTGCAGGCTGTCCTCCCACTCTGCTCCCAAGTATAAGTTCCCCTAGCTAGACAGCAGTCCTTAGGAAGCAGACTAGGCCCATTTCTTGCTATCTCTGAGTTGCAGTTTTCAGTTCCCTGTCAGCCTGCAGAATTACTCAGACAAGCTAACCACAGCCTCCTGTGGGAACCAGGGAGCAACACCCTATTGTTACTAAGAAACCTGCCTATCACAGCTCCTGGTTGTTCACTCTTTTCCTAAGGGAATCATCCTGTGGCCCTTCATAGAGTGTACTGTGTCCTCCTGCCTCAGGCTGTGAGTACATGTGACTAACAAACTGCTGTCAATCTGTCCAGTGTCCATTGTCATGGGTTCAGCCTGCCACATAACTTGTGGACAAGAATCCCTCTACCAATGAGGTGAAGAGTAGGCAATTGAAACACACACATGAATGATTCTGCTTTGTGGCAAGTGAACTCATTAGCTGAAGGAGGACTCCCCAGTGGTCTGGTCCTGTTCCACACTGCATTAAATATTCAAACACCCATGGCCCATGCACCCCCTTGGAGGTGTATAACCCCTAGACTTACAAAACAAACATTTCCTCATTCTCATCCTCATTCCTTGGGTGGCCTGCTGTTTCCTATTTCAAACAACAGAATGAATCAAGGAAATTAATAAAAATGCTAAATGAGATTATATAAAAGAAAGTGACAGGTGTTCAACATTCTACTGGATGTGCTTCATCAGCAACTAAAAAAGGACAGATTATGTTTTTATTTAATGCCAGCAAAACAATAGCAAATGATTTCAATACTATGATTATACCAGAATGACAAAATAATTTTTATAAAACATAGGAGATACGCAAGTTAAAATAGACTTAAAACAGATTTATGTGCCTTGCCTCCTGAGGACTCAATGAAATGATAGCAAAATAATAAATAAAAAACAAACAAACTGAAAAAAGCAAAAAAGATTGAGAAATGGGACATGAGAACAGAAGTGATTTTAATGAATTTCTGAAGTTAATGATTGCATCCTGACAACAAATGCAGAGCAGAAGTAACAGTCTGGAAAATGAGCCAATGTCTGTAAAATGATCCAGAGTAGGTGGGAATTCAGAACATATGAAAGAAAAAAATGGAGGGATAATTTATGGATCTGAAAACAGGATAATATAACCCCATACCCACTCTCAATGTTAGAGGGCATGATATAGCAAAATGATTTCCTCTCAAATATGAATAATTATGTCTATAGCTTTGAAATTAATCTTCTCTGGGATGGGGCAAGCACCTTCAATCTAAACATCCAAATTTTTTTCATCTCAAAGCAAATTTCATTATTTTTTTTAGATTATTGTTATTTACAGGAAGAATCTTAACCAACATGTTTCCATCTATTCCATTTTCTCTTAAGCTTGATAAGAAGACAGACCAGCTGAGTCAATTTTTGTTAAATGTTCATTTTATTTACATGAATAGATTTTATGTCCATTTTCAGGTGGGCTTAGAAACCTAAATATGAACTATACAGTTATACATTTAAGTACCTCAGATTAAAATGTCTATCCATCTGTTCGTTAGATAATTAAAGGTAAGTCTTAGTGATTCTAGTAATAAAGTTAGAGAAACTAACCTGTGATATGATGAAAATAGTCTCCCTTCCCAAACTCATAACCCTTTCGATCATGAGTAGAACATGAGGCAGTTTCCAGTTGAGAGGAATTCTATGAAATACCTAACAAGTACTTCTCAAAACTATCAAGGTCACCAGGAACAAGGAAAATATGAGAAACTGACCTCTCCAAATAGGAGCATAAGGAAACAGTATGACTAGATGTAAATATGGCATCCTGAATGGATACTGGAACGAAAAGTTGCCATTATATAAAAACTAATGAAAACCAAGTGAAGTATGGACTTTAGTTAATAGTATACTTATAGCCATAACCGGTTTTGCTCAGTAGGTAGAGCCTCGGCCTGTGGACTCAAGGGTCCCAGGTTTGATTATGGTCAAGGGCATGTACCTTAGTTGAGGATACAATCCTAGTAGGGAATGTGCAGGAGGCAGTTGATCAATGTTTCTCTCTCATCAATGTTTCTAACTCTCTATCCTTCTCTCTTCCTCTCTGTAAAAAATAAGTGAAATATATTTTTTTAAAATAGTATACTTATAATTAATGTGTGATAGTTGTGTAAAATATTAATAATAAGGGAATTTATATAAGGAGTAAATAGGAACTTTGTACCATCTTCACAAATTACTAGTAAATCTAAAATTGTTCTAAAAATAAAGTATATTAAAAGTTAAAAGACAAATTCATCTATACATTGCCAAGTCTAGACAGAGAAACTTAAAAGGACGTATCTAAAATAAGAAACACATATAAAAAAAAGAAAAGAAAAATGTAGATTTTTCCCTTTAACTAAAAGATCATCCTCTTTTTTATGAAACCTGTAGCATTTGTGAGATTAAAAACAACTGTTAAGTCTTCAAAGGCATTTGTTCTTATAAATTTAACATACTTTCATCCATAATGAAGTAAATAATTTTACTAACCTAAGTGCCAAATTTGAAGTAACTATTGCCAATCTATAAATGGATCTTAATTATTCTTGGAATTAGATTACTATTCATATAATAAATATATGGTATTAACTCTGAAAGTCAATCCCCAAAGAAAGCTAAGAGCAAAATTTCCCTCATGTTAACTTCTTGGATTAATTTTCAATGAACAGTGTCTCTGAATAGACATGAGATTATTTTTTTTTAATTTGGGTATTATGTAGTAGACATTGTTTAATGTAGGTACTGATTAAAATAGACACTCAGAAATGGTGTGGAGAGGGAACAAGTCACAGGAAGAGAAAAGGATTATTAGGTATCTGTGTGTCTGTTAGTGTTTGATTGCAGACAACAGAAGTTATTGTGTCTATAGTAAACCAAATGGATTTAATACTGAGAATGGGGTGCTTATAAAACTGTTCAAAGGTCTAGAGGAAGTGCTCTGCCCTGGGCCTCTGAGAACTTGTACTAGAAATCACTGCTTAACTGGCTCAAAGGAAACCACTACCTGGGCTACAATCAGGAAGCTGGGCACCAAGAAAACAGCACCTCAGCTGGGCTCCGAGGACCAGGAAGCAGCTATCTGACGTGCTTGCTGGCTACTGAGTCAGGCCTACAGCAAGACATTGCACTTCACTCTGCATTCAAGCCTCTCATGAGTGCATTTAATTGATTGAACTTAAATCACATCTGAAGCTTCCGCTCCAAAGAAAGTCTGAGAAATGTACTTTAAGCCTTCCAGTGTCTGCCATACAGAGAGCACATTAAGGGAGGCAGAATAAATGTTGAGTCAGTCGACCTAGCTTGTCCACCATGTGTGACATAAGATGATTGTACTATGAGTAATGTTTTGAGGGTCTGTAATCAACTGGCCTCTTACTGGAGCCATATTTTTCCTCTAGAGTTTAATAGTGCTCTGTTCATATAGACCCTGTAGCCAACATACCATTCAGAAATCCAAATGAATCAAAAGTGTAGTGCCACCTCAGGTGGTTACATCATTTCCGCTTCTAAAACATCTTCATACTTGGGGATAGGGAGGGGGGGTGAAGGTTCTGCATCCAAGGTTCCTTTTTAAAACCTTTTTCTAAATTGTACATATTCTCTCTTTGGACTTGTTGCAATGTGCATGTGTACACACACACACACACACACACACACACACACACACACACACACATTCTCTCTTTCTCTCTCTCTCTCTCTCTCTCTCTCTCTCTCTCTCTCTCTCTCTCCTCTCTCTCTTTCCCCCTCTCTCTCTTCAACTTTAATAAATATGAGAAAGGCCCCTGTGGATAGATAGATACCTATTAATTATCAAGATGACTTTGTCTAAGCTCACAACTTTAGTATTTGTCCTTCCACATTAAAACATTTTCTCCCTTTAGTATAATATTAGATTAGCACTGGCTATTTAGCCCATTTTCAAATATTCCCATAGGCTAACCACCTACCTGTACTCTTGCTTCCCAACAGAGAATTTCTGATCACCAACACAGTTTGCTTTTCTTTAGACAAGAACAAATTATTAAATTTTGATGCCATTAAAAATAAACTGACGTTATCTGAGAAAAATACAAAAGGGATATTAAAATTAGTCTGATTATGCTTTGTCCAGAGTGATATCTTGTGACTGAGTTGGGAAAAGAATATACAAAAATATACAAACAGAAATTATTAGAGAACACCCACCAGGACTTGTTTGCTGAGAGGACTGGGAAAGAGGAGTATTACAGTCAGAGAAATGACTGAATGAAACGTGAGCAATCTCCCAAACAGCAACAAAAAGAACCTCTAGCCTCTCACCAAGAAACAAAGAGAGAAGACCCAAATAAACAAAATCAGATGAAAGAGGTGAAGGAATAACTGACCCAGCAGACATAAAAAAGATTGTAAAAAAAAATACTACAAATAACTCTACTCTAACAAACTGGACAACGTTCCTCAGCTGGGCCTGTGCCCTCTCAGAGTCCGGGACTCCTCCAGGGATGTTTGACTGCTGCAGAGGCAGGAGAGGCTCCCGCCACTGCTGCTGCACTCGCCAGTCACGAGTCCAACTTCTGGCTGAGCAGTGCTCCCCCTGTGGGAGTACATTGACCACGAGGGGAAGCTCCTGCATTGAGCATCTGTCCCCTTATGCATCATAGTGACTGGACATTCTGCCATTTGGTCGATTTGCATATTAGGGTTTTATTATATAGAATAATGAACTCACAGAAAGAGAAAGTAAAAAAAAATTCCATTTACCACTGTAACAAAAAATTAAGATACCTAGGAATAAATTTAACCAAGGAGGTAAAGGACCTGTACTCAGAAAATTATAGGAAACTGAAAAAAAGAGATAGAGAAAGACATAAACAAATGAAAGAATATACCGTGGTCATGGAGTAGTAGAATCAACATCATTAAAATGTCCATACTACCCAAAGCAATCTACAGATTCAATGCAATCTCCATTTAAATGCCAACAGCATATTTTAAAGACCTAGAACAAACTCTCAAAAAATCCATCTGCAATAAAAAAAAAACAGACAAAACGAATAGCTGCAGCAGTCATGAGAAAGAAGAACAAAGTTAGAGGGATCACAATACCAGATATCAAGGTATATTACCAAGCCACGGTTCTCAAAACTGCCTGGTACTGGCACAAGAATAGACATGTAGACCAATGGACAAGAGCATAGAATCCAAAAACTGGCCCAAGCCATTACGCTCAATTAATATTTGATAAAGAAGGCAAGAGCATGTAATGGAGTCAATACAGTCTCTTCAATAAATGGTGTCAGGAAAATTGGACAAATACAAGCAAAAAAAGATACTACACCACCAACTTACACCATACACAAAAATAAAATCAAAATGGATAAAGGACTTAAACATAAGATGAGAAACCATAAAAACCTTAGAAGAAGCCATAGGCAGCAAAATAGCAGACATATGTTGTAGCAATGGAAACTAAAGAGAAAATAAACAAATGGGACTACATCAAAATAAAAAGCTTATGCACAGCAAAAGAAACCATCAACAAAACAACAAGATGGCCAAATGAATGGGAGACTATATTTGCCAATGTTATCTCTGATAAGGGTTTAATCTCCTAAATTTATAGGGAACTCATACAACTTAACAAAAGGAATATAAACAACCCAATCAAAAACGGGGCAAAGGACCTAAATAGACACTTTTCTAAAGAGGACATACAGAAGGCCAAGAAACATATGAAAACATACTAGTCACCAATCATCCGAGTGATGCAAATCAAAACAACGAGGTACTAACTCACACCTGTCAGAATAGCTATCATCAACAAATTAACAAATGACAAGTGCTGGCAAGGATGTGGAGAAAAAGGAGCCCTTTTGCACTGATGGTGGGAATGCAGACTGATTCGGCCACAGTGGAAAACAGTATGGAGTTTCCTCAAAAAATTAAAAATGGAACTTCCATTTGACCCAGTGATCCCACTTCTAGGACTATATCCCAAGAAATCAGAAACACCAACCAGAAAGCATATATGCACCCCTATATCCATAGCAGCACAATTTACCATAGCTAAGATTTGGAAACAGCCTAAATGCCCATCAGCAGTTGAGTGGACTAGAAAACTGTGGTACATCTACACAATGGAATACTAAGCTTTGGTAAAAAAGAAGAAATTTTTACCATTTGCAACAGCACAGATGGAACTGGAAAGAATTACGCTAAGCGAAATAAGCCAGTCAGAAAAAGATAAATATCACATGATCTCAGTCATTTGTGGAATATAATGAACAACATAAAGTAATGAAAAAAATAGATACAGAGACAGAAAAGCATCAAACAGATTGTCAAACTGCAATGGGAAGGCAGGGTGTGGGGTGTAAGAGATCAACCAAAGGACTTGTAGGCATGCAATAAGCCTAAGCAATGGACATAAACACTACGGGTATGAGGGCATGTGCTGGGGGTGGGGATGGACGGGGGGAGTTATATGGAGGGAAAAAGAGACATATGTAATACTATCTGTAATACTTTAAACAATATAAAGAAAGTAGTTCTGTGTTACTCAGTCAGCTATGTGTCATCCCCAAGACAGATGAAATGCAAGAAAATGCCAGAGGTTTCTATACTCTGCAAAATATTTCAAAGTGCCTCTCAATTACAGATGGTTCAAATAAAAATACACAATTTTGAAGCAAACCCCACTCTTATTTTTTTCATTCATTCTTTAAGTTCATTCTCAATAACAGGTTTTAAAACATTCATTCTTTAAGTTCATTCTAAATAACAGGTTCTACAACAGAAACTGTTAAACCAAAAATTATTTAAACTGACTGAAAATAGCAATATAAAGAGGAGATCTGAGTACAATATAAAAAAACGTGAAATATCCCTCTCTTTGAGCTATAAAATTCCTCAGATAAATTTTTGAAATGAAGTATATTCAGCATTCAGAAAGAGTGCCAAAAAATAGTGGTTTTAGAGGACCCTAAATTTAACATGCTTACACTTGAATTGCTATTATATCAAGAAAAGAATGTACCACATTGAATTTACTAGCACACATCAATTTATGAAACATCTATTCTCCTGTAAAATATATTTGTTTTATTTTCACTTTTGTACACCATACTTGAAGCTAGAAATTCTTTGTGGGTGTCTTCAGGAAAAAAATGGGGGGAAAAACAAAATTTGCACCCTCAAATTTTCACTAAAATCCAATTTTAACATTAAATTTTTATGAACTAAAATCAGCAAAGAACAAAATAATAGATGTATATCTAGGAAAGTTACTTTTTAAATGAGGAAAAACCTATATACTATTTTCCTTCCCATATGAATTTTTAAGAGAATTATTTTATAACAAAATTAAGCAATATTTTCTTCTTTTTCTTTGCCTCTAGATACTGAAAGTGGGGCTATATTTAACATGCATGTATCCTTTTCAAAGCAGGCATCCAAACAGCATAGTGGTCTCACGTGAATGATAATATTCCTTCATATTTCATTTTTCTATCAAACACCTCTGTGACTCAGTGTGCTAACAAACTATAACCTTATCTTATTTTCTTTCATAATGCCATCAATTAATGGGCAATAATTTAAAAATAGGTAAACAGCAGAAGTTGACCAAATTAAAAATTATTTTGACCATATGGAGCAAAGATATTAGCATCTATTAAGTGCCTACTATACACAGCAAGATGACTGAAGCACCTGCATTCATTATTTAATCTTTTCCATGGCTCCCTGAAGTTGACATGAATAACCAATCACCTTTATACAGAAGAAAAACAGAGACTAAAGAATTGAATACACAGATCCTGCAGCATAGAAACCCAAACCTGAAAACTATATGATCATGTTAGCCAATGTCACCCCAATAAGTTTAATTTAAAAAAATAGAGAATGGAAATACTATATGAAAAGTTACATTATTTAGGTGATAAAACTGTTATTCCAACCCAATTCTGTTATTCTCCACAGACATGCCTCTTTTACAACATCACATATCTGCTATTATGAGACTTAGTTATAAACACTGAACAAAGCACGCATTCTTTTCTGCTCACATACAGGCCCCTCAAACAGATGCCTGAGTATAAAGCTGCACCGTAGGATGTCTCTGACAACTTTCCAGACAGACCTTACCATTGTCTCATTTCTTCTGTTGCTCAAAATATGCAATGATGATATGTCTTCATAAGAGAAGGTAGCACATAAAAAGATTGTCCTGACAAAAGAGGATTTCTTTTTGGAAGCCACATGTTTTCTGAAGTTTTCATGCAATAACTTCAACTAAGTTGGCTCACTAAAATATACCAGAAAAAAGGGACATCAATACCCATAAATGTAAAATTTCACAAACTTTTCCCCAAACTAATGCCATATCAACCATTTATACACATCACTTAGATAAAAATGTTATCTTTTTATTTTATTGATTGGTTGATTTTAGAGAGAGAGACATATTGCTTTGTTGTTGCACTCATTTATGTGTTATTGATTGATTCTTGTATGTGCCCTGACCAGGGATCAAACCTGTAACCTTGGCTTATGGGGAGGATACTGTAACCAACTAAGCTACCAAGCCAAAGCTGATAAAATGTTTTTTTTAAGTATTAAACATATTAGGAAAATCTGTTTAAGGTAGTTATAAAGGACAAAGTTTCAGGGGGAAATTAATCTTGAAAGAAAACTGTCTTCAAGTTGTGGTCATGTGTGTCCTCAACAGTCTTTGTAAAACAAACAAAAGAAGGAAAGATGAGGTGACCCCTCTGATCATAGAAGAAAAGGCAGTTTGCCTGGCCAATATTGCTCAGTGGTTGAGCATTGACCTATGAACCAAGGGGTCACAGTTCAATTCGCAGTCAGGGGTCATGTCCAGGCTATGGTCTCCATCTGCATTAGGGGGGTGTGCAGGAGGCAGCTGATCGATGATTCTCTCTCATCATTGATGTTTCTCTCTCTCCCTCTCCCTTCCTCCCTCTAAACTCAATAAAAACATATTTTTAATAAAAGAAAGGGCAGCTAGCTAACTCCAAAGATGTTCTTAATTATGCTTAAAGGCTTACTATGCAGATATATTTTTAACTGGACATTGTGCTACAATAAAATGGTCACCATCTAAGTGTACCACAAGCAACACAACATCATCTTCTCTGTACCAGGAGAATCCATCGTATCACAGTGCATTATATCACATACTGTTATAACCTGGGCCAGATAGGTTCCTGCTAAATCAGAAAGCAGGTCCAGTTGAGTAAGGCCCAGTGCACAAATTAGAAGAAACATTTTAGTATTGCTATTTGCCCTTAATATAAGTGTCAACCAAATTAACCATTGACAATGACAGATGAAAACACACACATGTGATTGGTGCTAGAGAGAGCTTTATATATGTAGATAAACTTGCTCAACTGGACCTGCTTTCTGATTTAGCTAAACTTTCCAGCCCAGAGAAGCACACTAACTTCTCTTTCAGGTAATTATCAGCAACACACCAGTAAATATCAACATGAAGCAGATTATTATTGTAGATCATGCAGGGAGAACAAAGGGTGAAACATTTAACTGTAGCAATGTTTCACTATATTCTGCACAGTGAGAAAACCTGAATCATTTTCAAGATCCACCATTTCTTACTTCTTATCAGTTAGGTCAAGTTTTTAAGCTTTCTAAATCTCCATTTTCCAGCTAATGAAAAGAAAATAAGATTCTAACGAGTCTCCTACCTACTCCAGGACTTCTGCGAGGATCAAATGAGATGAGGCACAGTAAAATGTTTCATAGGCATTTGGTTAAAGTGTTAAATGTTTGCACCTGGCTATAAAGCAAGTTGTGTTCCTGGGCTAAAGAAACTTCAAGGAGAATCACTAGGGAGAGGAAGCTGGGCATTGCTACATGACATCATTACCCAGTCCCCACAGCCACCGTTTTCAGGCTGGGCTAGACTGTGGGCCACATTTTGCACCAGAAGTCTCAGCAGCACTGGCTTCAATTTGATGGGCTATCACTTCAGGATGGGGACAGGGCCTGTGTCCCATTTGGGGAAAGCCCAGTGTTGCTTTGTCAGTGCCAGGTTCACGGTGCTGTTTCTTTGCAAATGGCCAGTGCACGTCATGGTAGCTCCTGCATTGAATGTCTGCCCCCTGGTGATCAGTGCATGTCATAGCGACCGGTCGGACAGTTGAAAGGGACACATAGCATATTAGCCTTATATATATAAACTAAAGGCCCAGTGCACAAAATTTATGCATGGGTGGGGTCCCTAGGTCTGGCTGGTGATCAGGGATGATCAGGGCCTTCCTGCTTCCTGCTAGCTGGCAGTCGATGCTAGACAGACAGGTGGAGGAACTGTGGGAGGTTTGCTGTCACACGGAGGGACCAGGGGAGATGGGCTGGCCTTGGGAGGTTGGCTGTGGGAGTGCACTGACCACCAGGGGACAGCTCCTGTGTTGAGCGTCATAGCAACCTGTCGTTCCAGCATTCCAATTCCAGTTGCTTAGGTTTAAATATATATATATTATAAATATATATTTATATTTATATATTTAAATATATATTTAAATATATATATATATATATAATCTTCAGTAATATTCTCATTTCTTCTATTAAGGGTATTCAAAATTAAAGTGAAGCCAAGACCAGTTTGGCTCAGTGGATAGAGCATCTGACTGTGAACTGAAGGGTCCTGGGTTCAATTCCAGTCAAGGGCATGTACCTTGGCTGCGGGCACATCCCCAGTAGGGGGCATGCAAGAGGTGGCTGATGGATGTTTCTCTCTCATCGATGTTTCTGACTTTCTATCCCTCTTCCTTCCACTCTGTAAAAAATCAATAAAATATATTTTTTAAAATTAAAGTAAAGAAAGGATAGGTGTAAGAAAGATAAATGAGAAATCAAGATGGCAGCACAGGTAAACACCTAAACTCCTGGCTCACACAACAACTTCAAAAATACAACTAAAAGACAAAATGGACATCATCCAGAACCACAGGAAGGCTGGATGAGTGGAAATTTTACAAGTAGAAGGAAAGAGAAAAGCACACTGAGACTCAGAGGAGCTGCAGAAGGCAGAGGTACCAAAGCGTGTGCACAGAGAGGGCTGGCAACTGAGTATGCAGCTGGCTTTCTCAACCAGGAGGGAGACAAAAGCTCCTAACACTCTGGACACTATTTCTGGATGAAACTCTGGGGATTCAGATTCAGACAAGGAGAAACTGGACTGTCAGGAAAGAGAAAAGCACAATGAGACTCAGAAGAACTGCAGAAGGCAGAGGTACTGAGGCATGTACAGAGGGCTGGCAATTGAGTATGTGGGTGGCTTTCTCAATCAGAAGGAAGGCAAAAGCTCCTGATGGCTCTTAACTTCAGTTCTGGGTGAGACTCTGGGGACCCAAACTCATTCAGATACAAACTGGACTGTCTGGCAGCAGGTAAAACTTGAAGACGGCTTTCTCTCGGAGGTGCTTGCAACAATTACCATGGGACACTGAGACCCAGGGGCCTCTTAGGGCAGGGCTGATGGGAAACCACAGCTGTTTGCTCCACCCTGAGACTCTGCCCCTTCCAAGCTGAGCACAGAGTCTTTTTCAAGTCTTGTCTCATAAGGGTTTCTCCAGCACAAAAGTTCTCCCAGCGTAGACACAGCTGTTCCTCATAGCCAATTGGCCTGGAGGTCAATTCCTCCTAGTGATAGCAACCACAATCAAGGCTTAACTACAACAACACTGTACACACAGCCCACAAAGGGGTGCACCAAGAGTGTTTACCTCAAGTAACTGGGGAGCCTGAGCCACTAGGCCCTATAGGGCACCTAGCACACAAAGCTACTCTATCAACTCAGGCAAGCAGCCAAAATGCAGAGACAAAGAAACAGGTCACAAATGAAAGAAATGGAGGAAAGCAAATGACTGGATACAGAGTTCAAAACCATAGTTATAAGGTTTTTCAATAATTTGCCAGAAAAGGCCGACAAATTTAGCAAGACCCTTGAGGATATGAAAAAGGACCAACTAGAAATTAAACATACACTTACTGAAATAAAAGAAAAAAATACTATATAGAGATCCAACAGCAGACTAAAGGATCCCAAGAATCAAGTCAAATATTTAAAATACAAAGAAGTAAAAAACACCCAACCAGAAAAGAAAAAAAAAGAATCCAAATATTTGAAGATAGTGTAAGGAGCCTCTAGGACAACTTCAAGCGTACCAACATCAGAATTATAGGAGTGCCAAAAGAAGAGAGAGAGCAAGATACTGAAAACCTATTTGAAGAAATGACAGAAAAATTACCCCACCTGGTGAAAGAAATAGACTTAAAAGTACAGGAAGTGCACAGAACCCCAAACAAAAGGAATCCAAAGAGGATCACACCAAGACACATCATAATTAAAATGCCAAGGGCAAAAGACAAAGAGAGAATCTTGAAAGCAGCAAGAGAAAAACAGTTAATTACCTACAAGAAAGCACCCATACGATTTCTCAACAGAAACTATGCAGGCTAGATGGGAATGGCAAGAAATATTCAAAGTAATGAATAAGAACCTACAACCAAGATTACACTACCCAGCAAAGCTATCATTCAGAATTGAAGGTCAGATAAAGAGCTTCACAGATAAGAAAAAGCTAAAGGAGTTCATCACTGCCAAACCAGTATTATATGAAATGCTGAAAGGTATTCTTTAAGAAGAGGAGGAAGAAAAAGGTAAAGATAAAAATTATGAACAACAAATACATATATATCAACAAGTGAATCTAAAAAGCAAGTGAATAAAACATCAGATGAACAGAATAAACTAGTGAATATAATAGAATGAGGAGCATAGAAAGGGAGTGGAGTGACAATTCTCAGGGGGAACGGGATGTGGGGAGTGTGGGAAAAGGCTGGACAAAAATCGTACACCTATGGATGAGGACAGTGGGGGAGGGTAAGGGCAAATGGTGGGGTTGGAACCAAGTGGAGGGGAGCTATTGGGGGAAAAAGAGGAACAATTGTAATAATCTGAACAATAAAGATTTATTTAAAAACAGAAAAAAGATAAATGATCATATCTATAAGGACTTCATATTTAATTGGGACAAGTATGACAATAGCTTCTAATACTAGAAAGATCAGAGCCTGAAGTAGATTCCAAACTTTATATAACTTTATATAACTTTGGATAATGGCTACTGATTCTCTTAGCAAGGCTGGTTTATCCAGCTAAATACTCTCTGCTTAAAGAACAAAGATATGTTATTTAAAAGCCTCAGAGGCTTGAGATACTAACAGGTGAAAATCTAAATAAATCCACACACAGTCATATGTGGTAATCTTTTATTTCCCCCCCTAATCCTACATCTCATTTCAGTGAGCATGGGCATAATGGAATAGACTCAGCAGGCTTAAGGTGAAGAAAGCAATTGTCCCAGAAGAAGAAAAAAAGTTAAACTTCTTTGTCAGCTCTTGGTATATGAATATAGAAATATTTGGATTTTACAGGAAAGAAATAACATGTTTCAAAGATTCCTAAAAAATTTCATTAGAATAAGTTTAAAATAAAAAAGCATATGGATATTAAACATCTTTTTACAACAAATAAAAGCAAGCAATTCTTATCAGATTTTTTTCAAAATCATAGGCAAATAACTGAAGAATTATAATTAGATAATACTGTAGATTTAATATATGAAATAGTTAATTATTATTTAATGTTTTTAAATAATGGTTTCTTTCAATACATGATATTAGCTAGTCTATGTTCAAAAACTCACAAAAATTATCATAAAAATATTGAAAGAGATATCTATGTCTATAAAAGCCAAGCAACCAGAACAACTGGAATGACCCGTCACTATGACATGCACTGCAGCAGGTCAACTGGCTCCATGGGGGCGGGGCTGGCCGGCCAACCTTTCATGGCCCTTCTCCCCAGTGCACAAATTTGTACACTGGGCCTCTAGTACAGTCATAACAGTAGTAGAGACCAAAGTTACCTATAAAAAGTTACCCTGGAGTAAATTCTGCTTGTGAAATTGCACAGTTGAACTAACTGAGAAATGTCCCATGTCCAGAGCTGTGCTATGCAATAGTATAGCAATTAGACACTCATGGCAAGTCAGCACTGAAATGTAGCTATTTCAAATGGAAACATTCTGGAAGTGAAAAATATATAGCCAATATCAAAGACTTGGAACAAGCATAAGAATGTAAAGTACCACATGAATAATCTTTGTATTGATAATATTTAAATAATAATTTTAAAAAATATTGCGTTGAATATTACATATTATCAAAATCAATTTCACTTGTTTTCATTTAGTTTTTTATGTGGTTAACAGAATATTTTAAATTACATTATGTGGGGAACATATTTCTAAGGATGCTGGTCTAGACCTATAAACCAGAAACATGGCTAGAGAGATATCATACAAGAAAGTTTCCACTCTTTTCCAGGAATCCCTCAAATCAAAGACATGAGGCCAGAATCACTGACCTCCCTCTTCTGTAAGATATATTCCCTGGGGAATATAGTTAGTTAGTTTGGCTCAGTGAAAAGAGTGTCAACCTATAGACCAAAGGGTTCCATGTTTGATTCCTGTCAAGGGCATGTACCTTAGTTGCAGGCTCAACCCCCTACTGTGGTTGGGGAGTATGTGGGAGGCAACCAATAGATATGTTTCTCTCACACAGATATATCTCTGTATTTCCCTATCACTCTCTCTAAAAATCAATGGAAAAATATCCTTGGGTGAGGATTAACAACAACAACAAAAGATATATTCTCTGTCAGAACCAGAATTGGTTCCTCTCTCCAGGCCTCCTCCATCTAGCAATAACTTTGCTCCTGTGTTCACTAATGAAGCCACATCTACTCGTGTTGCACAGTGGTCCCATGTACAGAGCACAGGCTATAAGGAAGTGTGGCCTAGGTGATAGGCAAGGACACAGGAAAAGCCATGGGAACACTCTGGTAAGGAGGGACTACAAGTTTCTTCTAGTGCATTATTCAGAAATAAAAGCACCCTGTCATATTAAAAAGAATAGGTAATAAAAGAAAATAGACCTTTCCTTATGCTAAAGGAGTAGTACATTATAAGAAAAATTTTTACTAGGGACTGTGTAGATCAAGCATGTCAAACTCGTGGACCCTGGGCTGCATGCCCCATTTATTTGACCTGAGTAAGCCTTTGAGTTTGACATGCTTGGTATAGATAAATTTCTGCTTCAGCATGTATTCTAAGAGACAGCACAGAAATATATAGTAAAGAGTATCAAAACAAATGAACACATTTTGTCCAATGGGATATTGGGCTTGACTAGGTCTTTTCCAAATCAAGAAGATTGTGGACAGATTCCATAACATGACACAAGAACATTAATTCAGTTAAGATTTAGAGGAAAAGCATGTCTGTGAACATATAAAATTTGACCCCACCTGGTTTTAGAGACTCTATGAAATAAGGGATAAACTGGCATGACAAGAAAGAATATTAGCTAAGGGTTAATAGATATAAGAAAATAATTTAGAAAAACTTAAACAAAATTAAAATATATATTGGAAGCAACAGAGTGCAATGTTAAGGTAGATAGAAACAAAATGTAGAATATTAGCTCTCTAATGCTGGTCAACAAGCCAATCGCATCAGAATCACATGGACTGCTTTTCAAATATACAGACATGAGACCCTAACCTTGCAGAGTGAGACCCAGTTGATATAAGAGGGCCTGAAAATATGTTAGTAAAAGTTCTCCCAGTGATTCTAAATACATGCAAGTGTGGGAAAGACTAATGAGCTGAACCAGAGGAGTGAAATACTAAAGGAGGAGGAAGGGAGAGATGAGCAAGAAAATGATAAATACAGAAAGAAGAGAATGAAAATAAAAATGATCAATTATAAGCTTCTTTGAGACAAGAATAAGGAAGTTGAAATATTTTTAGAATCTTTAAAATAAGAAGTAGGTAGATATTTGCAAATTGGAATCTGATTATAGAAGTCTATAGAAAACGAGTGGAAAAGAAACACATTCCTGTCATATCTTGGTGAAACTTTTAACTGTCAAAGGTAGGAAACAAATCTTTCAAATATCCACGCCAAAAAGTTACAAGGGGTTAATTTCAAAGAACAAAAAAGCATGCCTTTTCTTAAAATACAAGAGCTATATTTCAAAGAAAATTCTAATGTTCTCCTAGTACTAAAATTTCTAAACTAGGACTTGGGGTTTGGTGGGGGAAGACCAAAAGCATAAGTTTTAAAAATTTCATCTGGAAAGTGAAAGATGTTAGAAAAAGTAAGAAATGAAAAGTAAAGTCTGTACCTTATGGAGAAAGAGAAAAAAGCAGAAGAATATGATATGTGGTGGATATATAATTAGTAGCTTATTTTAATATAGAAATAAATACATGTGTTTAATTATAAGGAATAAAAAAGAGAAAAGAACTTATTAAAGAAACTGAAAATTGGAGTAAAATTCCTAAATTTACTTGGTTGAAAAGGGAATAATGACTTGATTAAGACAACAATAATAAAGAAAAGAAAAATAAAAAGAAAATAGAATTTAAAAGTAGCACTTATAAATATGGATGCAAAAAATTCTAAAGATAATATTAGCAAATAATAGCCTATAATTTATTAATAGAAGTAGAGAATTCAAGATTAATTCAATATCAGAAAATGTATCAAAATAATTCATTATAGAAAAATGTGAAACAGAAAAATCATACTGATAGATGCTATGAAGGCATTTGACAATATTAAGCAAATACATCTAATAAAACTCTAAGTAGGAATAGAAATAGTCTATTTAAATATAAATAAATCTACTCATCAAACTTCAACAGCAAATATCATATTAAGAGATAAAACACTAAAATATTTTATTTATAGTTTGGAATTCAGCAGAAATGTTCACAGCTGTCATTATTTTTCAATGTTATTTGGGATTCCAACAAATTCAATTTTAAAATGAAATAACTTATATGAATATTTTAAAAGAGATAAAACTATCATTTGCTGATAATGCATTTGTATGCTTGGAATACCAAAGAGGTTGTAATATTAAAAGGACTAAATTTTAGAGAAGAGATTTGTAACATGGGTAGATAAGAGATATAAAAAAAATCAATTGCTTTATTTTATAGTATGAATCTACATTAAGAAACATAAATATGTAAAGAATGAAATAATAACAATCATAATGAAATAAGTAGAATAAACTTAAGCTCATAGGTCCCCAGAAAAGGCTTAAGAAGATTATTACAAAATTTTGTTAACACTGCACCTTATTAAAAATCACCAAAAATAACTAAAATCTCATGTCCTAACCAGAATGTGAAGCAATGAAACTGATACATTGCTGGTATACAGCCACTTCTGAAAAAACAGTTTGGTAGTGTCATATGAGGTTAGATGTAATTTACCATAAAATCCAGGAATCCCACTCCTAGTTATTTACAAAATGTCAACACTAAAATCTATCTGTAAATATATAAGGCAGTTTTATTCATAATCACCACAAAATGACTATCACCTGGTAAAAAGAAAAACAAACTGCTTTTAATCATGAAATAGTTATTTCATAATTAAAATATAAACTACTAATGCCTGCAACAAAATACATACATTTCAAGGGCATTATGCTAAGTAAAAAATTTCAACATGAAAGGCTACCTTCTATAGAATTTTATATTTATATTAGAGGCCTGATGCACGAAATTTGTGCATGGGGGGGGGAATTTGAGGAGAGTGTCCCTCAACTCATCCTGCACCCTCTCCAATCTGGGACCCCTCAAGGGATGTCCAACTGCCCATTTAGGCGCAATCCTGGTAGGATAAGGCCTAAATGAGTAGTCAAATATCCCTCTCACAATCCAGGACTGCTGGCTCCCAACTGGTCACCTGCCTGCCTTCCTCATTGCCCCTAGCCACTTCTGTCTGCCAGCCTGATCACCCCCTAACCACTCTCCTGCCAGCCTGATTGGTGACTCACTGCTCCCCTGCCATCTCAATTGCCCATAACTGCCCTCCTCTGCTGGCATGATAGCCTACCACTGCCTTCCCTTGCAGGCCTGGTCCCTCTCAACTGCCCTCCCCTGCTGGCCTGATCATCCACAACTGCCCTCCCCTGCTGCTCATCTTTGGTAGCCATCTTGTGCCCATATGGGGGCAGCCATCTTGTTTGTTGGAGTGATGGTCAATTTGCATATTATTCTTTCATTAGATAGGCTAGAGGCCTGATGCATGAGGTTTGGTAGGGCAAGACCAAAAGCATAAGTTTTTAAAATGTCATCTGGAAAGTGAAAGATGTTAGAAAAAGTGATGAAACTGATGCATGGGCTGGTTTGACCTGCAGGGTATCTGGGATCAGGGCGGGGGATTCCTTGGGGCATGGGGCAGCTTGCACAAGGGGCCTGTGGTGGTTTGGAGGCCAACTATGCTCCCTGGTGACCCAAACAGAGGCTCTGGTATCTGGGATTTATTTATATTCTATAATTGAAACTTTGTAGCATTCAGCAGAGCCAAGCCTCCTGCTTGCTCCATGGCCACAGCCATTTTTGTTGGGATTTATTTATCTTCTATAATTGAAACTTTGTAGCCTTGAGTAGAGGCCAAGGAAGGCCAGAGTTGCAGAAGCTTGGCTTCCTCCATCTCTGGGTGCAACTCAAGCCTACTACTCTCTCAAGCTCTGTGGCTGCTATCATTTTTGTTGGGATTTATTTATCTTCTATAATTGAAACTTTGTAGCCTTAAGTGGAGGCATGGGCCAACCAGGGTTTGTGGAAAGGTTGGCTTCCTTCATTGCTGGGGAAACCTAAGCCTCCTGCTCTCTCCATGGCTGCAGCCATTTTTGTTGGATTAATTTGCATACTTGCTCCTGATTGGCTGGTGAGCATGGCTTATTGGTGTAGTGGAGGTAAGGTCAATTTGCATATTACTCTTTTATTAGATAGGTCTAGGGGCCCAGCACACGAATTCATGCACTGTAAAAGAAACTGTGGGCCAGAAGGCTGTATTGGGCACAGGCTCAAGTCTTGGCCCATCCTCTGCCCCGCTGCCATCCTTTCTTGCCACAGCCCCCAATTCCCTCTCTGACTGCAGCCCACCACTGCTGCTCTAATGTGCTAAGTGCACTGGTGCCAGAAGCCAGTTCCAGCATGTCATAATTACAAGAGTTTCATCAAAAGGTTGATGGAACTTGGGACTGAACAAGGGCTGAGTCACATATGTTATCACCTGTTGGGAATGGCTAAAGGCATTTCCGCCAAATCTGAATAGGATGATTATTTGCTTCCAGACAACTCAGGGCATCTTAATATACATGTTATTGCTTCCGGTTGACCAAATACATGAACAGCTGTAGGCTATTCCCCATTCTGACAATGTTTCTGTATGGAAACCCTATCCTTTGAAGTGTATCTCTGCCTTGCCTTAGGACAAATTGTGTTAATAAAAAGCAAGGGGTCCTGAGAAAAGGAGAACTTAGCTTCTTTAGCTAAAGCTCCTCTGAACCCAATGCCTTTCAAAATTATCTTTCGTCTCTGGACTCTTATTTAATTGATGCACAGTCCCATCTCCAGATTGCTGAACACTTCTAAATGCCAGCTCAAGACCTACTGGCATTAAATGTCATCCAACATCCAGCATTACACCAGCCCAGCTTGCACCTGATGACAGTGCGGAGCAACTGGGGCTGGCATCAGCAGCAGGTGCAAGTGGCAGCTGCTTTCCTGATTGCCCCTTAGGATGTGGAAAAGCCCTCAGGAGTGATCTGGACTGGCAGCCACCTCTTTCACCTGCTGATGTCACTGAGTGATCAGGACCGGTGCCAGGTGTGAGCAGTGGCTCCTGTACCAGCTGCAGATGCAAGCAGTGCTGGCACCAGCAGTGGATGTGTGTGAGGCCATTGCTGGCATCCCAGATTTCCCCTCAGGGTCAGGGGGAGGAGGAGAAACCTTAAGGGGTGATCAGCACCAGCACCGGGTGTGAGTAGGGCCAGCACCAGTGCAAACACCAAGTGGGACAGCACCACCCAGGAGCAAAGAATTTTCAGTAACGACCAGAGGCTCGCCCAATGACAGTGGCGAGTGCCCCACCTTGATCTGGCACCCCTGCTCACCTGCTTTACCATCCTGCTGCAGCCAATGCCGACCATGTTCTGCACAAACACCCTGGTGGTCAGCTCATGCCATAGCGACCGATTATTCCATTGTTGCACTGTTTGGTCTATTTGCATATTTGCATATTAGGGTCTATTTGGTCTATTTGCATATTAAAAGAGAAGAATTCCTAGAGGTTGGGGGTTAAGAAAGACAACTAAATAGGGGCATAAGAAAATTTGTTGAGGTGATAGAAATGTCTTATGTCTTGACTATGGTAGTGGATACATGACTGTGTACAGAGTTGATCAAACATATCAACACCTCAAAAATATGAATTTTACTGAATAAGAATTATACTTCAGCAAACCTCATTTGAAAAATTAACTGAAGGCCTCAAAACAAAGTGTGAAAAATGGGAAATCACACAATGTTCTTAAATGATGACTTAAAATCAGACTATATTAATTCTCTCAAAATTATCATTTAATTAATCTGATTCCAATTAGAATCCCCAAAGGTTGTTCTAGAATCAGATAAAATAATATTGAACTTTATATAAATTAATTAATGTTAAAAATAGCCAAGAATATAAGAATGAATGACGTTAGGAGACTTGTCATACTGTTATCAGTGGAAGTGGAATTCTTGAGGTGCTAGGAAGAAAATAATTTCCTAAGGCCCCCACGGGAGGATAGGATTTTGTGGAAAGCTTTATTGATGATAGAAAATTAAGGGGGTTCCCTCAAGGTCCCATCTCCCTCCATTGGGAAGAAGCCCAATCTTGTCTTCAGCAGGGTCAGAAGTAAGGCCACTACCCAGAATTTCTGTTCCATATTAAAGTACAGTCCATTCCAGCATTTGGCTAGCTTAGCTGGGTTCCCAGCTGCAGTCCATTGTGTCTTGGGTTCACATGGCCCTGGACTATAGTGTCTGCTTAGGGCCACATGGCTATGGAGAGAGAAAAGGTGAGTGCATAGGAGAGTGCAGGTCCTGGAGCAAGAGAGAACAGAGTGAACAAGCATGAACAAGAAAAAGAGACATAAGAACTATTTGGGGATTTTAACTTTCCAAGATCCTACACTATTCTAATGAGAGGGTCCACCCCCTAGCCCATCCATTGTTTCTCAGGCTAGATTGACAGACGAACACCTTCCTTACATCACCCTGACTTCACTGTGTATGCTTCCATCTCTCCTTTTGTTGGATCCTTTCCCTCGGTGATTTGCAGGGAATGAACCAGTGGTTCCCTGTGGAGCGTGCAGCTGTAGCTTCCTGGTGAAGCTGCACAGATGACCATAATTATAATGCCTGGCCTCTTCTTTGTCCTCTTCCTATTATTAATAGTAACTAGGTAATTATGATGATAATAATACTAGATATTAAAATGCATTATATTATAAAAACATTATAATCAAATATGGTATCAGCATTGGAATCAACAGACTGGGGCACAATAGATGATAGAGAAATGAATTCTAGTATAAAAGTTAATTTACTATATAATAATTTTGTTTAAAATAATAGTTTATGAGCTGATGAACATGAACCGCTTATCGAACTGAGAGAACACAATATGGAACCCCTGTCTCATACCATAAACAGCAATAAATTACAAAAAGATAGAAGATCTAAATACTACAAAATTAATATAATTAAAATAATTAAAATGAAAAAAATTTAGGGGTGGGAAACCTTCTGAACCAAGAGAGAGAATCCCTAAAGTTATAAACTAGAGAGGAGACATATTTATAATAAAAAATGCAAATGATTTCTATAGGTAAAGATACAAAAATGTTTTAAGTAATATTATATGCAATAAAATAATATACCTGGAGTTCTTTAAAATTTACAATAAAAACAACTCAATGGAAAAATGACCAAAATATATTAGTTCTTTAATGTGCAAATCTAAAAAGAAAAAAAAAAAGCTTAAACTTACCATAAATTTAGAAAATACAAATTAATGTAATGGTGAAATATCACTATATTATTCATACTGACGATGTAAAAGAATGACACACATTGCTGTGGAACATTATGATCATACTTTTCTGGTAGAAATGTAAATTACTGCAATCTTTTGGAAAGCAGTGAGGCTGTATCTACCTCTTCTTTTTCTTAGCAAGTCCTGCTCCTGGGAATATATTCCATAACAATAAAATCACCAGTACAGAATGTTCCTTGTTCTTTTTTTCATAATGGCAAAAAACTGGAAATAAAATTAATTCTCATTCATGAAGAGAAATGGCAGAATAATATGCCCCATAAAATATTACTCAAAAACCAGAATAGAATGAATTGGTTTGTACCAGCTGATGTGATAACATTTCCACAAGCACTATTGAGTGGGGGAAAAAGATACAGAAAGGCATTTAATCTAATGCTTAGATAGATGGATGGATGGATAAATATATAAAAATTCTGATATGTGGGTATGTAAGCATAGAGGAAAACATTAAAACATAAAGAAAAGATTGTTAGGTATTCAACAGAATTGGAAGGAGGTGGGTAAGTAAGCAGATTACAGGGTAAAAAAAAGGAGAAAGAAACTACTTGAAAAACTATAGCAATTTAAAATTTTGACACAAGAGATTTTCTCTTTTATGTACAATTATACATATAAAATATGTGTGATTCTACAAATGCATGAACTAATAAAGAGACTAAAAAAGCAAAATTAGATCTATGTCTACTGATATACAGGATCATACATTGTCAAACAAGATAACTTTATGTGAAAAAAAGCAAGTTCTTGTGTGTATGGGTATTCATTTTATATATATATATATTTGAATGAGCAAATAGAAAAGTATAGAATGATACCAGGCTGTTAATCTTGACCCCAGAGGCTGAGGATGGGTGACATGGGGGAACATACAATAACAAGGGTATACTGTTGGTTTGTGATAGTAAACTTCTCTCTATACATCTTTGTAGTTGCAAAAAGTGGTATTACTTTATAGTTTGAAGGACATTGATGAAAGGAAACTATACTGTGATGAAGGAAGAAAGTAAAATTACTATTTAAGGTTAATGCTAAACATGCTTGAGGGAGTAAGAGAGAGCCAGGGAAATGATTTATTGTTGAGTCCCTGGGGAACAGTTCATTATAAACATAAATGTCATTTCAAAGCAAACATATTAAGCATTTACTTTGGGATAGCCATCGACTAGCATTTTTGAAAATGTGGACTTCAAATTACCTACTTTAGAATCACTGGGAACTTACAAAAAAGGAGTATTCTCAAACTGTACTCTAGAATTTCTAAATTACAGCCTCCTGGGATAAAACTCAGGAATCTACATTTTTATCAAGTCCTCTCACCTCCCAGAGATAATTCTATTGCAAAAAAAATAAATAAAAAGGAGGGGGGTAAGTGAATCCGATAGTTGACAGATCATAAGAATCAAGCATTTTAAAACATATGATCCAGCAAGTTTTGGAAGCACAGCCTCAGGCAGCTTCAGCAGAGCCTCCATAAACACCTGACATAGCCAAGAAACAGGATCGATGCTTTATTGCAATGTGGTTATAATTTTACAGTAATATTAATACTGTTTATGCAACAGACAAGGGAAAGTGAGATCGCAGGTTGTTTTGGTGAGATATTTATGCTAATATTTTCTCACACTTTAGAGTCTCTCTTTCCACACAGGCCACCTGATTATAGCTATTTTCTTCCTCCTAGCACATGGCTGGTTCTCTCTCCCATCATTTTGGGGGCTTTTTATTACTGAGAGACTACAAAATGGCAAAGCCAGAAATTTTGTTCCTTCAATAAAAATTCCTGAAGGGGAACCCATTGGCCTTTGTTAAAAACAAAAATGTTTAAAAGCCCCAGCTACTATAGGAGCTATTTGAGCAGAATTCATGTTCATGAGGACTTACACATTTCTCCTTGTTCAGCTCAGAGCCTCACGAGTGATGAAGCCCATCAGCTCAGTTACCAATGTCTAACAAGTAGACACAGACTGCAAATCCAGTTTAAGATCGATCTCAAATTGTGTGCCTCAATGTCCTTGTTGTACGAAGAGAATGAACGTGAGGAACTTTACAGATCTATTTAACATCCTTCTGTAAGTTGTTTTTTTTTTTAAATATGTTTTATTGATTTTTTACAGAGAGGAAGGGAGAGGGATAGAAAGTCAGAAACATCAATGAGAGAGAAACATTGATCAGCTGCCTCCTGCACACTCCCTTACTGGGGATTTGCCCACAACCAAGGTACATGCCCTTGAACAGAATTGAACCTGGGTCCCTTCAGTCCACAGGCCAATGCTCTATCCACTGAGCCAAGCGGGTTTTGGCCCTTCTGTAAGTTTTAAGATATTCAGTAGAACTGTTCTAAAAACAACCTGGTACTGGCACAAGAATAGACATATAGATCAATGGAATAGAATAGAGAACCCAGAAATCGACCCAAACCACTATGCTCAATTAATATTTGACAAAGGAGGCATGAACATACAATGGAGTCAAGACAGTCTCTTCAATAAATGGTGTTGGTAAAATTGGACAGATACATGTAAAAAAATGAAACTAGACCACCAAGTTACACCATACATAAAAACAAACTCAAAATGGATAAATGACTTAAACATAAGATAGAAAACCATAAAATACTAGAGGAATCCAATAGCAGCAAAATCTCAGACATATGCCAAAGCAATTTCTTCACCGATACTGCTCCTAGGGCAGTGATGGGCAACCTTTTGAGCTTGGTGTGTCAAAATTCGCCAAAAAAACAAGCATAACTCGAGTGGGTGTCATTCCAAGAAAAAAACATAATTTCACCATATTTATAGTTTAAATAACAAAAATGTATAATTGTAATATATAACTGTATTTAATAAACCAAAAACAAATTATTTAACTTACTTGCTTAGTGACTTCTTTGTTCATCTGTCAGTCGGTTTCTTTTGTTGGTGTTGATAGTATTTAACTTGTGTGGGGTGCCGTGAACTAATATAAGTGAGCGGGAGGTGGAATTCTTTAACTAACCTGCCTATTAATGACTTTGTTGTTGCTGAATTTCATTGGCTAAACCTTCAATTGAAGGTTGGTATTTTGTACACTTCAAGCCGAAGCAAGTGCTACTAACTTCATCTGTCAATCTGTTTCTTTTTTTTGTTTTAATATCATTTAACACTCAGAATAAGGTCTCACAAAAGTATGTAGAGGGAAAAATTGTGAGTAAAGCCATTGCTGTATTTTTCAGGGTGCTAAAAGTATCTGGTAATCAGTTCCAAGCACTCCAAATTTCTTGTTCATAGTGTCACTCCTCTTGATTCTCCAAGCAGCACCTTTCCAGATTCTCAAGCTTTGACCTCAAGTCGACAAACACCTGAGCCCAGATGCTGTCTTGAAATTCTGCAAGTTGCATCTCCAAATCATCAATTTGCATCCATTGGAAACCATTTAATTCCAAACTACTGTAGACTACTACATCAGGATACTTAATTATTTTTATGGTCTGTTCTAGGCTTCTAAATTGATTAAATCTATCATTGAACTAGTCAAGTAATGAGTCTAAAACATGCTGGTACTTTATATGCAAGGGTTCCATTTAATTTTGAACAGCTGCACTGGCCTTCTCAAAATACTTTGTTACTCGAGGAAAATACTTAAAAGTTTGTTTCTACATCTCGCTTGAAAATTTTAAGTTTACTTTCAAAAGCTTTTATGTATCCGAACATAACGTCAATACTTTTGCCAAAACCTTGTAACTTTAAGTTCAGTTCATTAATATAAACAGAGAGATCTGTGAAAAATATCAGGGTGTTGACCCACTTATCATCATTGAGCTGAGAAAAGTTTCCCAGATCCTTATCCTCAAGAAATGCCTTAATTTATTCAAAACATTCCACAAAGTGCTCAACAACTTTGCCTCAGCTCAGCCATCTTACAATATTGTACATCAGCAGTCCACTGTAGGTGGAATCAACCTCCAGTAAAAGTGCAGAAAATTCTCACTTGTGAAGAGGGCGAGCAGCTATTAAATTAACTATTTTTCTAACAACTGACATTAAGTTGTTTAAGTTGGTGAATCCTGCCTTGGCACATAAAACCTCCTGATGGATAATACAATGAAAAGGCATAATCAGATGTCCAATAGCTTCCGTAAACAATTTGACAAATCCGTCTTTTCCCCCATCATGTTTGGTGCCCCATCTGTCGTCACTGACACAACTTTAGAGAGTTCAATGTTTAGATCACAAAATGTTTGTATAACAACCTTATATATTTCACTTCCTGATGTACTTGTTGGCGCTGATACTAACTTTATCAACTCTTCTCTCATTGTGAGACCATCAGAATATCGACCAATATTGGCCAACTGAGCATGTGATGTGACATCAGTAGTTTCTTCAAGAGAGATCAAAAATATTTACAATTACTTATGTTTCTCTTTAATTGATGTTGTACATTTGTGTTCAGTCTCATTATCCGGTCTTTTATGATATTTCTACTGAGTGGTAACTCAGATATTCTCTTAATAATTGCATCTTTATTCTGCATATTGTGAAATAGAACTGGTGATATCTTAGGAGAGTTTCTTTAATAAATTTTCCCTCACTGTATGCTTTTCCATGCTGAGCTATGGAGTGAGCAATGCTCAATTTGTAGAGCCTTTTATAGATTTAAGGATGGAATTAGATTGGCTCTTATAAAGGTGTAGCTGCCTGGAAATGTATTCTTTCCTTTCATCCTCACTTTTTTTCAAGAGCTGGTAATGATAAGTTTTAAATGTCTGTTTATATTCCTCATTCTACTTACTACTGTTTCAGTATGGAGAACACAAAATGACCTGCCATTCTTTTCTATAATGCCATACATTTCAGTCCATGTCTCTTGAAAGGGTCGGCTACTGCTACTACCACTTACTTTACTTAATCTTGGTTTTTTATGTTTTGGGTTCTCCATCAGGGGGGCAGTGACAGAAGATAGAATTATAGATAGCCTGTTAGCCCTGCAGACAATTAGGGGTCAACTAGCTTAATTGACCACAAGATGGCATATGTCACTGTCTTTTACGAAAGGGCAGGGTTAATAAGCAGAAATAGGGGTTAATAAGGATGCACAACAGTAATAGTGGTGAAATGGAATATACACTCTGCTGCAAAATGGTGTTCCTTATATAAATTAAGATGGAGGCCACTATTTTTAATGGCGGGAAACAGCACCCATATCACAGGCCCTTGCCTCTCCCAGCCTCCCCCTCACTTATCTCAGTAATGATGATCAATTAGAAATCCACGACACCCCAGAACAGTAGATTGGATGATGGTTGCTGTAGTTATGTGGTTGCTGGTAATGGCAATCACAGGGCCCCCAGAGATGCATCCCCTGTGACATTCTGCTACTCGGTGCTCCACCTGCAGGAAGTGAGGTCAAAGATCCCCTAACGGCCTAACCGGAAATCCCAGAACTAGACTCTGTGCAGGGGTTCTGTTGTTTTGGCCTACAGACCTCCGGCACAGAGTGTCTACACTACACTACAGCAAATGTTTCATCCTCGGCTACTGCACCTGGCCGTGCAGTAGCCGAGGATGAAACGTCCTTCTCAGCATGCAGCCCCATACTTCTCTGTATGTAACCGCATGCAGCCGTGTCATCGAAAATGGCTACACATATCAGTGGTTCGCCATCACGGTCCTAGGGCAACAGAAACTAAAGAGAAAATAAACAAATGGAACTACATCAAAATAAAAAGCTTTTGCACAGCAAAAGAAACCATCAACAAACAACAAGAAAGCCCACTGCATGAGAGAACATACTTGCCAGTGTTATCAGTGATAAGGGTTTAATCTCCAACATCTACAGGGAATTCATACAATTTAACAAAAGGAAGATAAACAACCCAATAAAAAAGGGGGCCAACACACCTATATAGATACTTTTCCAAAGAGGACATAAGGAAGGCAACAGATATAAAGAAACATGCTCAAAGTCACTAATCATCCGAGAGATGCAAATCAAAATGACAATGAGCTACCACCTCACACTTGTCAGAATGGCTTATCATCAACAAATCAACAAATGATTAAGTGCTGGTGAGAATGCGGAGAAAAAAGAACCCTCGTGCACTGCTGGTGGGAATGCAGACTGGTTCAGCCACTGTGGAGAACAGTATGGAGTCTCCTCAAAAAAACTAAAAATGGAACTCTCATTTAACCCAGTAATCCCACTTCCAGGAATATATCCCAAGAAACTAGAAACACCAATCAGAAAGGCTATGTGCACCCCTATGTTTATAGCAGCACAATTCACCATAGCTAGGATTTGGAAACAGCCTAAGTGCCCATCAGCAGATGAGTGGATTAAAAAACAGTGGTATATCTACAAAACGGAATGCTATGCTGAGGTAAAAAAGAAGGAATTCTTACCATTTGAACAGCATGGATGGAACTGGAGAGCATTATGCTAAGTGAAACAAGCCAGTCAGAGAAAGATAAAAATCACATGATCTCACTCATTTGTGGAATATAATGAACAACATAAACTGATGAACAAAAACAGATCCAGAGATCCAGAGACAGAAGATTTGATCACACCACCAAACCTCAGAGGGAAGGTAGGGGAGGATGGAGATAAGGGGGAGAGATCAACCAAAGGACTTGTGTGCATGCATATAAGCCTAACCAATGGACACAGACAATAGTGGAGTGAAGGCATGAGTGGGCGGTGTGGGGACAATGGAGGGATAAAGAGACATATGTAATACCTTAATCAATAAAGGATTTAAAAAAAAGAAACTAGATGTGCAGCGAATGCAATGTTCTGTGAAAATTTAGAGGATTTCAATAATGCACAGATAAGCATGTTATAGGTGGAAATGAGGTTATTGGGGATACTTCTGGAATAAGAAATTCCAGGGGCTCCCACAGGAAGATGAAATATTGTAGAAAGCTTTATTTCTGTGGAATTACACCCCTGTGTTTCCCAGATCCCATTTCCCTTCATCCCACCATAGAAGTCTAGCTGTGGCTTTAGCAGAGCTAGGATCAAAGCCAGTGTCCAGAGTTTCCATTCCATGTTGGAGTAATCCAACCCAGTATCCAGCTAGCTTAGTTTATGTTCCCGACTGCTGTCCATCAGGCCATACATGTGAGGTCTTCATGGTCACATGGCTATGAAGGAACACAGGCAGGTGAGAAGCCAAAGATACTAGAGAGCCAAGAACCAAGACAGCCAAGGAAAACAAAAGAGCAAACTCCTTTGGAGGGGTTTTATATTTTCATGGGCTTGCATTGACCCTGCCTCCTCTAGCCAATGATCTCTGTTCCCAGGTTTGACTGGCAGGCATCTTCCATATGTCATCTTGACTTTATGTGCATGCGTTTATCTCCCCTTTGTTGGTTCCCTTCCCCCAAGGATCTGTGGGGAATGGGACAGTGGTTCCCTGGGGAGTGTGAAATTGCAGCTTCCCAGTGAAGCTGCCCAAATGGCCATGTTTATAGTGTCCAGCCTTCCCGTTGCTTGTTTCTTATGACTAATAACTAGCTAATTACAATGGTGTCAAAAAGATCTTAAATTAGTCAATTTTTTGGTGATACTATGTCCTTTATACTATACTAGAGGGCCGATGCATGAAATTCATCAATGGGGATGGGAGGGGGAAAGGAGTCCCCTCAGCCCAGCCCTCTGCAATCTGGGACCCCTTGGGGGATGTCTGACTTCCTGTTTAGGTCCGATTCTGGGGATTGGGCCTAAACTGGCAGTCGGACATCCCTTTCACAATCCTGGACCACTGGCTCCTAATCGCTCACCTGCCTGGTTGCCCATAACTGCCCTCTTCCCACTGACCTGATCACCTCTCACTGCCTCAGCATGCTAGCCTGATTGCCCCTAACTTCCTCTTCTCCCTGCCCCACCCCCACTGCTGGCCATCCCCAACTGCATTCTCCCTGCCAGCCTGGTTGCTCCTAACTGCCCCCCTCTGCCAGCTTGGTCACTCCTTACTGTCTCCCCTACAGCCTGGTCACCCCCAACTTCCCCCCTGCTGGCCTGAATGCTCCTCACATGCCCCCCACACCCCTGCCAACCTGGTCACTCCACACAGCCTGCTGTCCAGTCGTTTGTCCTTCACTAATCCCCCTGCTGGCCTGGTTGCCCCACACAGCCTGCCTATTCAGTCATTTGGTCGTCCCTCACTAATGTCCCTGCCAGCCTGGTCACCCCATGCAATCTGCTTGTTCAGTCATTTGGTTGTCTCTCACTAACCCCCATGCTGGCTTGTCATAGGCTGCCATATTGTGAGGGCATGTTGGTTAATTTGCATATTACCTCTTTATTATATAGAATTTTTTGTGGATGTTGCCTTTTTACAGTACTTTCAGCTTCTGGGTTCCCTTAAATGCTCCATGAATTGTCAAGCTTTGATTTTTAAATATAATGAATGTGGCCAACATGGAGATACATGTGTAACAAGAAAAACAAATGTTTTAACTGGTGTAAGAATTCTTAGAGGGAGAGAAACCCTTTGTTGAGAACATGCAGCAATAACTTTGGAATAGAAAGTGAGAAATAACAGGATATGCGTATGGGTAAAATTCTTCTGCTTCAGACAAGACAATGAATTGTTTGCTTAATAAAATGGGAAGAAAGAGGGGCAAAAGGAAAGGAAAACAAGATATGAAAATAAAGGAGAAAGTATAGGTGAAGCAAGAAGACAGGCTGTGTAGTGTGTGATGGGATTTCTGTAGAGGCACATGCCTGCATTAAAACTTATAAAATTCACAAAATGCTCATTGCTAGATTTTTTTTAAAGATGGAGAAGGCTCAGAGCTTTGCACATAAGTGACAAGGGGAGGAAATGAGACATCATTCTGCGCTGAGAATTTGTAGAAGTAGGAAAAGCATTCTGGCCATGCATTTGGGGCTTAAATCAGGTTTAGCCAAAAACGGTTTTGCTCAGTGGATAGAGCGTCAGCCTGTGGACTGAAGGGTACCATGTTCGATTCCGGTCAAGGGCATGTACCTGTGTTGCGGGCCCATCCCCACTGGGAGGTGTGCAGGAAGCAGCTGATTGATGTTTCTTTCTCATCGATGTTTCTGACTTTCTATCCCTCTCCCTTCCTCTCTGTGAAAAATCAATAAAATATATTTTAAAAATAAAAAATAAAAAATAATCAAGTTTATAGAAATTCTCAAGGAGCAGAAAAACTCAAGAAGATACCTATCTGATTTCAGTGTATTTTAAAGATCAACCATTAGTACATTATTAAGAATCTGAGAATTTACGTGTGGATCCAAAACAAAGACAGCATGTCTGGGTCAAATGCAGGCTTCCATACCAGTAATGAATTGTGACAGTCTGAAGAACAACACCATCATGCCTTAAAAATATGGACAAAATTGGTTCTCTGATATCTGTACACAAAGTAGCTCAAGTAGATAGCAATATGCTAAGTCTGTAACTAATGTAAAGTGTTTTGTCATGCAGAAAACTTCAACTGGCAAAACCACTTGTATTATGCTGACAAACACAAATTAAGTAAGAATAAGTAATATAAAAGCTATTTCATAATTGGCTTTCAACATTTACATATTTATTTGTTCACTGGGTATTTATTGAATACCTGTATTCCACTGCAGAGTCCCTATGTAAGAATTCATTGTTGAAAAAACTCAGTAACTAAGGAGATAGATTTTTAGACATAGGAAGTTCAAAAGAAAAGAGACAATTAATTTTTTTTTTGCTAGAAGATACTTTTAGAAGCTGAAGTGTCCTTGGTTATACTTTGGGAACTAATTAATACCTACTAGGTCACACTAACAAAAGCTATAATAATATATCAGGTAACCGAAAGATCACTTTGAACTTAGTAATCAGTAAAGCCCTTACACAATGAAGGTGTTACCTTTGGTTTGTATTTCAGCTTAAACAATAATGTGGAGACTAAAATGTTAGGACATCTTCAGATCTGTTGGGCTTGGGAGAGGCACACAGAGAATTTTTGGAAGAGAAAAGGAGAAAGAATCAGGAACCCATGGTTTACACCCCTCTAATTATGAGACTTGGAGCAGGTTGCTTAACACCTTTGAATGTCTGCTTTTAGATTGTAAAGTAGAAATGAATAATATCTATCCCACCTTCCTCACAATTGTGCTATAAAAATCAAATAAGTTTACATATATGGAAATAATACAAACAATTTTAAAGTTGCATACAAATATAAGTTAATTTTCTTTTTGTTACTATCAGAGATTGCCCTACATTTTGAAGACGAGTAACCTCTTGGGTTCTCAAGGAATGTCTTTTATTGAAGTTCATCTTAGCCATCGTGAAACCAAATACTAGTGATTTCTCTAACCCTTTTCTGTTCTCTCAACTTTCCACTTACTCCTGGAATTTGGGGTTTGTTTCTTTGTTTTTAATTTAGTAAGAACACTTTCACGGAGTTCTGCTGCCTGTTACCTGACCATGATACGCCTCCAGACTTAATAAAACAAACTGCTGTCCACTCGTGCTCAGTTGACACTGACTTGGCCCAGATTTAGATATAAAACCTCAATCACATCTGCTGTGAAAATTACCATGAATAAACAAATGTCCATTTTCAATCGTAGGTTGTATGTCTAGATTTACTCTAAGAATAAGAGGAACCAAAAAGGTTTTAAGCACATGTTGGAAAAGTGGCAAATTTACATATACAAAGTTTACAGGGATTATCTCATACATATTCAAAATATTCCTTATAGATATTAATTTATGATATTTTAAAAACGTATTTTTATTGATTTCAGAGAGAAAAGGAAAGGGAAGAAGTGAGAGAAACATCAATGATAAGAAATAGTAATTGTTTGGTGCCTCTTGCATGCCCCTTATTGAACCCCCAACCCAGACATGTGCCCCAACAGAGAATCGAACCATAACCTCCCGGTTCATAGGTTCAATGCCCAGCCACTGAGCCACTGCAGCTGGGCAATTTATGTTACATCTTATTCCAGAAAGAAATTAAGGCAGTTTACAAAAATGCATACAACATGATAAATTTAGATTTTAACCAAAGTAAGAGAAAATCAGATGGAATATAAAATGAAAACAGAGAAGAAAAGATAAACCCAAGAGTAACTGAAGTTAATATCTAAAACTATGCTTCAAAGTTATTTATCTGTGTTTAAAAGAAGCCAAAAATTGTTTGTATATGTTTTTCAGTACCCTGCAGAAAAAAAGGAAATGCAAACTATTTCATAAATTATACTTATACATTTTAAATAATACTTTATCATTTATTCAGTAAATATTTATTGATTATCTACTAGATGAAAGGTAAAAGTGCAGCTCAGTGAGCTACCAGTACAGTGGTGATCAAGATAGAAAAAGTTTCTGCCTCTTGGAGTTTGCATACTTGTAAGGGAACAAATAATACATGAACATATATACTATAACATTGGCTAGTAATAAATGATAGGGGGAAATTAAGGTATGGAATAGAGAGTGACTAACAGAGGAGGTGTAGTTATTTCAGAGCAGAGAGGCAATAAAGACCTCTTTGAGGAGGTAACATTTGAGCACAGATATGACTGAAGTTGATTTCATTCTGAGTTAGACAAGAAGCTACTGAAGATTTTAAATAAGGAATAATATAATCTAATTTATTTTTACTTTTTTAAATTTATTAATTTGAAGAGAGAAACATCACTTTGTTACTTCATTTCATTCATCCATCCATTCATTCATTCACTGGTTGCTTCTTGTATGTGACCTACATTTTTATCTTGAGCAAATGAGTAGTGGGTCATATGGAACCTGCCACCCTGAGGGTCTCAGTTTCCAGAAGTCTTTTCAATAGTTAGCTGCTGTTTATGTCAGCCCTTCCCCACCTCCCTGAAAACATGATTCATGGGCAGCAGCCCTTGGTCTGGGCCTAAGTCTTGCTGTAATTGCACACTGGGGTCTAAGGGTAGTAATAGCTTCCTGCAGGTGGGAATTTCCAGGTGCTTCACAGGCATTTACCGCTCCCACTAACCTGCACTCACTTCTCTAAACAGCCCATAGGTTAAAGCCTCCCTGGTCACACCTGATAAGATAGACTAGCTCACAGTTTGGGAAGCACAGAAGGGTCCAACACAGAAGAGGCCTGTGAGATGGAAGAAGCCAGGAGAGTCAGGAAGCCAGAGGCCAGGAGGACCAAGAATCATCCAAGTCAGTACTTTTCAACTTGGTAATACCTTCCTCTTAAAGGTGTTTTAGAAAGTTGTGCAGGTATTCTTTGCTCTCATAATAATAGGGAGAGTATTTCTGGCATTTAGGGGGCAAGAACTGGGGATGATAAGAGTTTTCCTATATTCTGGATGGTCCAAGAATATCAATTATTTTGGACGATCCCAATTATCAAAGAATTGCCTCATGTCTCATTTGAATGCCTGGTTAAACAGTCATATAAATATGTGTGTGTGGAGGGAAGGAGACTATTTGAGCTAAGCTTAGTTCTTATTTTAACTTAAAGTATTTTTGCACAGTTTTAATATAAACATTTACCTTTTCAATTAATGCAAATGCCATGTAAGTCAAATAAGTTTTTATGGATTTACTTGAAAATTTATGAAAGTTAATTTATCATTTTAGAAAAATTATGTTATGACAGCATGGTATTTAATTATCCATTATAACAGCCATTTCAGTCTATAATTCTATATTTGTTGCAAGAAGATTACTATTTGTTTATGTCTTCTTGTAGAGTTGAGCTTGGGCAGCCATATATTGAAGTACATATTATTTATATTATACATTGCTTTTTTTTCTCAGATTACATTTGGGTAATTATATTGATGTTTTAATACTGTGTATGTTGTTTGAGGATATCTATGTAATTCATTTCAAAATGGTAAAAGGAGCATAACAATAGATGTTATAAAACTTAAAATATTTGTTATGGAGGAGGTATTGGTCCCAATACAATTAAGAATAATTGATAAACATAGACATTGAAATCTGTGAAAATGGTTACTATTTATTGGTAGAGAGAGCCAGATGCTAAAATTTTCAATAAATGAGAAGGAATGACTACAACAGTGACTCTGAAGATGCACTTCACCTTCAATCATCTAGGGAGCTTCTCTCAATCCTAATTCCCAGGATGGCTACATTAGAACTGCTCAGAATGGAGCCTAGACATCAGTATTTTTAAAAAGTCCTCAGTGCAGTCATTTCTTGAGAACCACTGAACCAAAAGATCAGGAGAAAATGACAAGGAGGAGCTGAAGGTGTTGAAGTCTGATGGCATGCCATTTTTTAAAAATCAATGGTTTTCAGGATTGGGGGAAGGAAAGAAATTGTCCAAAATTAACAATGGGGAGCAAGGAGAACTCCCCACTCCAACTCTGGATCTGAAGAGAATAGCAGTCACTATTGAAAAGACTGCTGGAAAACTGGAACCCTCATGGTGACAGACTCAATTATGAACAATAGTTGTAAATAAGAGGAATGCAGCAGAGAGAACAGTTAAGGATGAGGTTGGGGATATAGGAATGTCTGCCAAGTTCCAGAGCCACAGGAGAAGGACATAGAGTGACTGTGAAGGGGACAAGTTTAAGTCATATTAGGAAATCTCCAGAGAGCACGGAGGGAGGGGGAGAGAGAGAGAAAAAGAGAGAGAGAGAGAAAGGGGGGGGGAGAGAGAGAGAGAGAGAGAGAGAGAGAGAGAGAGAGAGAGAGAGAGATGGAATGCATGATGAGATCTGCCTGATGTTAAAGGAAGATTAGCAAACCATCCTAATTATAGCCCCTGTAGCAGACACTGTCAGTGCTCAGTCTAGAGCCTGGGGGTTTCTTTACCTTGCCCGGTGCCCTTCCCCTAACTTCCTTGTGTTTTTGCTTCTTGAGGTTGGCACCTGCAACTCTCTTCAGAGGATTGCCCTTGAGCCAGTGAAGCACCTGGCAGAGCTAGAAATGCCTGGGAGCTTACACTCCCAGAGTCAGCCTTAGCCGACAGTAATGTGCATAAACAGGAAGAACCGGCGGCCTTGCCTCCTCAAGAAAAACTCTAGGTCTTTATTTTCATTCTAAAGTGTTTTTTTTTTTTTTTTGTGTGTGTGTGTGTGTGTGTGTGTGTGTGTGTGTGTGTGTGTGATCAAGCTGAAATGATCCTTCTCGCTTTGCCTAAAAGTGTCCCTTTGCTTGGCTTCTCCCACTTCCTTACAAGTTTCTCCTTTAAAACACTTTAATAAATCACTTGCTCTTATATTCTTCTTTTGGGATCAGCTTCTGGGAAATTTGACCCAAGACAGTCTCTTTCTTATGGTCATCAGGCAGTAGCATGTGTTAGCAAGAGCTGGAGGCATCCTGGGAGGCTCTCAAAGCACCCACTAAGGAGAATATCACCAAGCAAACTGGGAACAGTGCCAGGAGAATTACTGATGTGACTAATTCTGATAGATCACAGAGTAAGTTTTTCCATGGGACCTTGTAAAGAGGAGAGCACTCCCAGTAACACCTTTTAGAAACTCTCACACCTATTTCAAAAGGATGCTTTCTACACTATGATCATCACTTAGTATAATAAAATGTTGTCATTCAGGAACAAGCAACTGTGTAGGTTGTATGTGGTAGTCTGTATACCCAGGTGTCCTGTAGTTTATTTCATCTAGAGAGAGATTTTAGAGTACTTAGAAAAAGAGAGGGCCTACATTCATCAGGTAATCCCCTTAAATATTGTTTAAAGTAGCTGAGCTCTCAATAATATTGAGTATCAGCCAGCTCAAAGTTCTTGTTCTCTGTTAGCATTTTTACTGAATCCAAGTTGCCGAATAACTGAAGAGCAACATATTTTAAGTGTCAGTCAAGGTGATGCTATCTATAGTTGTCAACGATTGTAAAATGGCATAAATGATGAAGTGTGTGTGTATTAAGATTTAATGCACACACCTGACTTCTGTCTTTGTCTTGTCCTCACCAATATTCAATGTTTTGCAAGCAAAGTTCAGATAATTGTATCAAAAAGGCTGTACCCCCAGAACTATACCAACAAAAACAGAGACTTTCACAATTACTGTTTCATTTTAGGAAATGCATAGGGTTTGTTTCCTCTCTCCAATACACTTTAAGTACTAAAGGAAAGAGAAAAGGGGGAAAGATGTCCAAACACAGTATATATGTGGATGAATTTAAGAGATAATGGATACAGATGATTTAAAAAAAAACACTCTGATGTTAGGGTACATCTTGAGAAATCAAGTGATGGCTATAATATGAAATTTTTAATCAATAGATTGCAAGCTTAATAACAGCATAATACTGACTTTTAATTAACAGCGTGGTAATAGGAAGATGTGATTGTATCAAGAGCAAAGTCATCCAATTACTTCTAGCGGGAAGGCATTTCCAACACTAAAAATAGGAAAAGTGATGGTAAGTACAATGTGGAGTTGCCAAAGCTTCAGCTCTCTTACGACCTTTCTTCAAGGTGCAGTGCACTGAAATGAGGGAACCATAACAGCAGGCCAGTGAAGAATGGGTTGCTCTCTGTGGAGTTGGGGATGGGGAGAAAACTCTGTGGAGTGGAAGATGTCTCAATAAGTCCATCTACCCAGAAAACTGCACAGGGGTTAATCCCATATGGAGCACCCAGAGAACAATAAAGTTGCTGTAGGAGAAAATCAGTAGTATTTAGCAGCAGCTGCAAAGCTGATGTTAGATGATTAAGGAACAATCCTCTGATGAAGAGGACCACAGATTTCATCACTTTCCAGCAAGTATTCCCACGGGCAGAACTTCTCCTGCCTTGATCATACACACACACACACACACACACACACACACACACACACACACACACACTTGAAGAGGAATCAGGCTACAACTGCAAATAGTCTTTGTCAGTCTTGGAAGCCAAGTATGAACTAAATGATAGGTTTCTGGAGGACTTTCGTAACAATTGAAATAAATAAAAAATGTGCTATTCTATGTGAGCACAAGTGGTTAAAGTGCCACTTGTCAATATTATATTATCATTTCAATACACTAAAATATGCAGCCAGTGCAGTGATAATAGAAAAGTATGCCCTGTATTTACAATACTGAGCTGCAACCTTACATTTCTATAAGGGTCTAACCTCTATCAGTAACCTGGCCTTCCATTTGAGCTTTTATTAAAGTAAAAAGTTGTGTAGCAGAAAGAACTACACATAGCCTAGTGTCAATCTGGCTCTATTAGATACCAACTTTTATGATTTCAGACAAGTTTCTCTCTTTTGTTAAACATTGCTGAGTCTTAATTACCTAAAATTTAAAATGAGGTTGGTAATACCTAAACATCAGCACTCAAACTCAGGGAAAGCTGGTTTTCATCTCACCCACACCCTAAACCTCTAGACCTGTGGTTCTCAATCTTCCTAAATGCTGTGGCCCTTTAATACAGTTCCTCATGTTGTGGTGACCCCCAACCATAAAATTATTTTCGTTGCTACTTCATAACTGTAATTTTGCTACTGTTATGAATCATAATGTAAATATCTGTGTTTTCTGATGGTCTTAGGTGACCTCTGTGAAAGGAGTCGCGACCCATAGGTTGAGAAGCGCTGTCAGGGGTCGCCTAAGACCATCTGAAAACACAGATATTTACATTACTATTCATTATCAATAACAAAATTACAGTTATGAAGTAGCAACAAAAAATAATTTTATTGTTGGGGGTTACCACAACATGAGGTCGTGGCATTAGGAAGGTTGAGAACCACTGCTCTAGACCAATTTTAAATGCTATGCTTTTCAAACAATGGACATGCATCACACTAATCCCTGTTACCTTTTAAATCAGTGAGTTATTTCCTTTTTAACCATGCTAAAGAAGTGAACAGATAGTTTCCCTCTAGGGTTTTGTTTTGTTTTGCATCTTTAAGTGGTACTTAACATTTAGGCAGAGACTGAGCTATAAATCTAGAGTGTGTGTGAATTTAGAGCCCCAGTTCGCTTTAGCTTGTTAAGACTGAGCCTCAGCAGCTTTTGCAGAACAGGAATACATGCCTAGGTTGTATGCCTTCCTGTGTGCATATTTGTCTTCCTTCATTTGTTATTTGAGTTAGTTGCTTTAATTTTTTTAAGACAGCAGTATATTTGCATGTGGCCTAGTTATAATGAGTTCTTGCTTTATCCCAGGATAGGTTTTCTTAGGCTGCTACACAAGTGCCTCGCATCCTGTCAAATGTACTATTTAAATATTTGGATTTTTCTTCTTGATTTCTTATGGCTTATCTTCCTTCTAATTTTCAATGATGATTGTTCCCTTGCTCTCAATGGCCCTGATTTGCATGCTCTTAGCAGACTTATGGTTAGCTGCTGTAATAGTCCACCACAGTATCTGGAGTCTTTACAAATGGTTTCCTGTTGCAAATGGTATCTATAAGCATTTTACAAGGAGGGTAAGTCAACATGGTTAAGTGGGCTGCCTCAGAAAGAACCTGTATAACTCCTGGAGCGGAACACAGATGCTGTTATGAAGCACTTTCTCCTCCCACGAAAACGATCACTTGGCTTCAGTGTTCAGTGGCTGCCTTTGTGCAGGCAAGAGACACAGGAGGAGAAAAATCCCAGGTATTCTTCTGGAATCTATCACCTGTTTCTCCTTGCATCTTTACATGAGTATAAACAGCTCTGGACACATCTCTTGAAATTCCCCTTTCGTTTCCCTTGACCTTGGACTGATTACATTAGTACGTTACTTCTGTGCCTCAGTTTCCTCACCTATAAAAGGAGGATGACAACCGCAGTCTCTTTCCTAAGGTCACTGAGCACTGCGTGTGTTTATTAATAAAATGTGCTTAGAATAGCCTGGTCCTCAGGAGGCACTCAGCAAATGTACTTCACAATGTTCACACCTTCTGCCTGTTCAGTGCCTTCCTCATCTCCTCCACAGCCTAGTGAGTTAATAGGGCAAAGGAAGGTGGAGAACCAAACTCAAGGAGGGGATACCCATTCTTCTTAGATTCATGCATCTCAGGCTACCACCTTGGGTCTTTGTTTTAGTCCAGTGTTGAACACATGTAGCTGTTCATTTCTCTTCTGTCCCCTGCTGCCCCATGGACTCCCACATACCTCTTGAACCTTATTTCTGTGAACAAGACCACAAATAAAACATGCTAATTTTACTTTCTAATTTATTATCACTGACACTAGGACAAAAGAATGAATTAGGAGGAATCTGAGCTAAAAGGAGGCAAGGTGTGAACATGTAAGGATAATAAGTGAAAAAAACACTTTCTAGTTCTAATTCCGGGGCTCACTGCCCTACCACCCTCTTTAGTCATAAGCATGAGAAGAGCTGAGAGGTTTAGTATAAAGCCAAAAAGATGTCTGCTCCATGGTCATTAAGAGAGCAGCACAATACTCCCACCTGGGACTGACATAAATAAAGAAAAATATATCTCCCTACACCTAACCTATTTAATAAATACACATTGAATACCCACTATGTGCATTGAGGTATGAAATAATAAACTAAATAGTCATTTGCCCTCAAGTAGTTCATAATCTAGTAAGGGAAATAAGCTAAGTATGAAAACAACCATAATATAAGACAGAAAATATTAAGTGCTGTGGGCAACACATGAATAAAAATCTTTCAGACAAAATCTGAAAAGTATAGTCTGTTCATATGAATTTATCATGAAAGGTTTTTCCCCATCAGAATCTCTACTGCAATAGCCACTTCACCTTCAGATAAAATTGATTCTGTGTCTGGACTGAGCAAGGCCCTGTGGATTCTATGCTAGGTGCAAAGATTAACAGGTGACTTGTCAGGGATGTAAGACATACAGACATATCCTATCTAATAAAAAAGAAACATGTAAATTACCGTGCTTTCGCTACGCTGCCAGCCAATCAGGAGGGGGGTGTGGCTGGGGGCATGGCCATGGCGAGCCTGGACACTTCCCTTCACAAACGCTTCCCTGGCTGCCGTGGGGAAAGAAGCGCTTCATGCTGGCACCTGCTGGGAACACTTCGCTTCACGCTGGCAGGGCGGGGAACGAAGCAGGGATCACGCCTCTGTGCCCGGCGCTTTCGAGCGCCTAGCGAGCGGGAGAACCTCGGTTCTTGAGGTTTCTGTGGTGTGGGGAGAGCTGGGCCAGAACAACACCATACTTTCAAAGCAAGTTGTTTCCCACTTAAGTATCCTCTGATGAGTATCTTTAAAAATGAAGTAAATATTCAGCCATTGTCACACCTTGAAAAGTTAAGGTAATTCCTCAATATCACCTAATATCCACTGTACGTTCAAATGTCTTTGTTTCAAAGATGCCTTTTACTGTTGGTTTGCCCCCTCTGGAGGCTACCCAAGGTTTTATTTTAGCCCTGATATTGGGCTGCTTCCCCCGACCATAAATTCCCAATGCACTTCCAGCCAGAGTTACAGGGTGCTTTTTCTGTTTTTAAGGTATCTCCATATCCAATGCCTGCCAGGTCCCTATGAAAGCACTACTCCTTAGGTCAGGGGTGCTGGGTGCTGAAGCAGAGAGGCTGTGAGGTCCAGCTCACCCAGGATGCTGGCCCCCCATCACCCCCTCCCAGTTATCCTAGCCTAGCCTTCCCTATGCATACCTGCTCACGGAGAGCATGAGGTGGTCATGGCAGCGGTATGGGAGGCCTACACCCTCCCCCAATCCAGAGGGGCTTGACAGGGGACCTCAGGCCTCGACCCCCGCCCCGGCACCAGGCCAGGGACGTGAGGCCATGTTCTCCACCCAGTGGGGCTTGATGGGGGACCACAAAGTGTACTTTCTGTCTTGGTGCTAGGCTAGGGGGCCTCCGGCTGCTCCCCCAGCTGGTCAGGGCTTGACAGAGAACCACAAGCCATGCCCCCTACCCAGCAGGGCTTGACAGGGAACCTCAAGGTGTGCTTCCCGCCCTGGTGCTGGGCTAGGATACCTTAGGCTGCTCCCCTCCACCACCCCAGCTCCAGGCTGGGGTACCTCAGACTGTGCCTCCCACCTGGTGTGGCTTGACAGGGGACTGTAGGCCACACTCTCAACCCAGCAAAGCTTGACAGGGGACCTCAAGGTGCACGTCCCATCCTGGTGCTGGGTTAGGGGACCTCAGACTGTTCTCTCTACCCAGCAGGGCTTGACAGGGGACCTCAGGCTGTGCCCCCCACCTAGTGGACCTCAGGCCACGCTCGCCCCCCCCACCCCACCCCCGTCCTGGTCCTGGGCCAGGGAACACAAGGACGCCCCCTACCGTGCAGGGCTTGACAAAGGTAGGACTGGCAGGGTCTGGATTTACCCCAGTGCAGGGGTGGGGGGGAGGAGGCTGGGTCTGGGTCTCATGATTTGAGGCACATGTGAGTGAGTGGGAACTTGACTCTGGGTCCCATGGTGTGCCCCAGACTCTGACAGGAGGAAGGTTTTCACATACATTTTACTGATTTTCTTTAGTCTCTGATACTTCTAATATAGAGAAAGAGCAAATAGCAATATTAAATTATTTCCTCTAATTAATACCCTTTTAATGTGCACGAATTTTGTGCGTCGGGCTACTAGTGATCATATAAAAGGCTGAATGTAAGAAGGAACATGGAAACCCAGAAAAGAAAGTATTTCTAATCAGATCCAGATAGGCACCCTGTGTAAAGGGCTACTTCCAGTCCCAGCCCACTCTCAGGTCTCAGCCGTCTTCTGCAGGCCGTGTGCAGTGGCCCAATGGCTCCTGCTGTTTCCTCTGGTCATGTCCCCTTCCTCACACTGTGGCCAGGATGATTTTAAAGTGTAAAAGTCAGATGCTGGTGATTCCTTTTCTATTGCCTTTAGCGGCCCCCTGTTGCCATGGAGCCAAACCCAGACACTTTCCCAGAGGCACGGGCCCCTGCCTGCTTCTCAGCTCTCACCACGTGTCCACTCCACTGTATCTGTGCTGGCTCCTTGCTGGTCTCTAGCTTTTTCAAGCATGTTCCATCGATAGCATCTTTATACTTAGAGTTCCCTTCTCCTAGGACTCTCTTCTTCATACTCATAGGTTGTGCCTGGATTCTAGCCTTGCCTCTTGAGAACCTTTCCTCTTTCCAAGTCATTGGCTTGATACTCTGCCAGCTTCTCAGGTGCTTTGGGACTGAGCTTTCCCTTTACTATCTTTTGAATAGATCTTAGAGCAGGCTTCTCACATCTCTTATTGGGGCAAAGTAGCCACATGCCCCATTGCCAGGGCAGAGAATTAAATAATGTCTTAGTCAGAGTATGATAACATAAGGGTTGGGTATGAAACCTATGCTCCACTTCCAATGCTTCCACTCATTACCTGTGTGACCTCAATCAAGTTATAGAACCTCTCTGTCTTTGTATCTCCATAGGTCCAAACTTCTTTCCTTCATTCCTCCATTTCTTCATCCCATGCATACTTACCCAGGGCCTGTTCTATGCATGGAACTGTGCTAGCCCCAGCGTGAGGTGTGAATAAGACTCCCACCATTTATGGTCTTAGAAACTTAAATTGAGCACAGGAGATAAACATGAAGCATTTTCATTCCATGTGCAGATGGAATTACAATCTCCCTCCCAGGCCACTGACTGGATGGATCCTCTGTATTAGGGGAGAAAAGAAATACTTGAAATTTTCCAAATTCTGTTACACAGACCAGTGGAAAAGAGTGCCCTTCCTGGAAATTTAAATTGGCTCAAGGTACAGAGAAAACTCTCGTTTCAAAGCTTTCCATAGTTGGTTACTTTGGTTGTTTCTTTGTTTTTCCTAAAGAGTAGATTGATTTGTTATTGGAAAAGGCACAATAATGGGTCCTGCTTTTATGTACTTTTTATGAACAGTTAGGCTTGTGAGCATGCTCAGAAAGTAGGGAGTAAACGAAAGAAATGAGTCATCTACCTGCAGGAACCATCATCTCCACTGAGAAAAGGATTAACTGTACAGATTAAGTTAGATTTAGGGAAAGGTTTTCTTTAATATGGATTTAAGCTAAGGCTATGAGAATTACTGTTTTCCCCGAGGGAGAGAGAGAGTTTTGAGAAAGAGAGAGAGAGAGAGAGAGAGAGAGAGAGAGAGAGAGAGAGAGAGAGAGAGAGTGTTCCAAAAGTTCCTTCCACGAGATTTAAAAAAGAAAGAGGAAAGTGAAACTCTGCTAGGGTTAGCTACCTTGAATTTAAAACAAAAAACAAAAAACCTCCCCCCCCCAAAAAAAACCAACACCTCTCTAGGTGGTTTTATAGAATGCCTCTATGATTTTATTTCAGATAGAACTCAGGTTTTAAGAAGCATTCCATTATGGTATGTCTTAGCTACATCTTGTAGATAAGAAAGGCAAGAATTATAAAGCAAGACTAGCACTTCTGAGTAAGAAGTTGAACAAATAAATTAAACTTTACCCAAGCCCGTGGTTGACAAACTGCGGCTCAAGAGCTACACGTGGCTCTTTGGCCCCTTGAGTATGGCTCTTCCACAAAATACCATGGCCTGGGCCAGTCTATGTTGAAGAAGTGATATTAGAAGAAGGTTAAGTTTTAAAAATTTGGCTCTCAAAAGAAATTTCAATCATTGTACTGTTGATATTTGGCTCTGTTGACTAATGAGTTTGCCAACCACTACCCAACACAATATAAAGAGATCTTACTCTCTCAGGTATAGAGGATGGAAAACCAGATTAGGAATTAAGGTTGCCCATAAGGAAAAGCTGTGAAAAATGTATCTCTTAAACTTTTGTAATGGTGATGGTTCACCTACAGTTTCAATATGTTTTTGTCCTATCCTACAATTTCCTCTGGCATCCCTTACTCTTCAGCAAGGAGCTAACCATGGCCAGCCCCTCCCCCTCACTGAAGTTCCCTCACTGGCCAACCTCCCAGGGAAGTCAGAGGGCAAATAGTTCATACTTGGCACAGTCTCCTGTGGCTGAATGAGAGGAGGGAGGAGTGTTAATTTATTTGCACATGCAAAGCTAGCAAAATCAACAGAACCACTGATTAAAACCATTCTTGTCACTGGAAATAAGAAACATACAACATATACATTTTCAAGTAAAAAAAGCAAGTTACACCGAAACTGGTTTGGCTCAGTGGATAGAGTGAAGGCCTCCAGGTTTGATTCCGGTCAAGGGCATGTACCTTGGCTGCAGGCACATCCATAGCAGGAGGTGTGCAGGAGGCAGCTGATCGATATTTCTCTCTCTTCGATGTTTCTGACCTTCTATCCCTCGCCCTTCCTCTTTGTAAAAAACCAATAAAATGTAAAAAAAAAAAAAGCAAGTTACTTTTTATTAAATAACGGAAGTATGTCTACAATGTGTATCTACCTCAAAGTATAACTACAATGTTGTTTCCTTTATTTAATGACAGATTTTTTTTTTTGCCTGGTCAGTTAGCAGCATGTTAGCAACCACTGAGAATGGATGTGCAGACAGGCTGACAGAGGGAGACTCAGCCTCCTACCCTGTGCATGTTGAACAGGGACCTCATGGAGTGAAGTCATGGGAGATGAGTCAGGAGAGGAACAGTTTGACCAAACTGTTAAAGGAAGTTTAAATTTCAAAATGGTTTTCAAAAAACCCCAAAATTCTACACAGAACAATGTTATCTTATTTTTGTGTATCTGGGACTTCTTCCCAAAATTCTTTACAAGATCTTTTAGTGTTCTTCATATTAGTTCAGATTTTTCTGTGTTCTAATTCCCTGTAGCAAAGGGGGAAGGCACAGGGAAGTGGGGGAGGAGGGAGAAAGAGACGGAAGACCAAGCAAAACTTGAAGGTATTCGCCCTCAGATGTACAGTTCCAGCCAACTCTTCCTTCAGCCCTTTGCTGCTTTGATAGTAGAACAATAAACTCCAAGCAGACAGCATGCCCCCTCCATCTGAGGTCTATCAGCCACTGCACTTGGCTTTCAAGAACCTCATTCTGTCTCACTCCTGACTGAACTACTACAGCACACCTCGCGCTGCTAACATAAAGGTGCATGTACCATGCTTAATCAATTGACTCCATATTTTAAAACGTGATGGTTTCAGGTGAAAGATCCAGAGAATGAATAAAATAGTTGTGCAGGCCCCATTATATGGCACTAATTGATTTTTAGTACCTCTTCTAAGCCAAAGAAATGTAAATGGGTTAATTTGGAATAGCTGTTAGCAACACTTAATCTTTTCATGCCTGAAATTCATACTCTGTAGTTAAAGTTAAAAAAAATCTCATTGAAACCATTGGCATCAAATAAAATGGAAAAGATAAGCTAGAATTTGTTTTAAGGGCACTCATTCTTTAATAGTTATTTGGGTATTTTTACTAATAGAAAAGCAAGATAATTAGTCTACAAGTATAAGATACACAAGAACAGATACTTTTATTTGTTTGTTCAGTAATGTATTCTCAGTGCTGAAAACAGTGTCTGGCAATCCTAGATACTCAGTTAATACATGTTGAATAATAAATGAGTAGCTAAAGCCCCAAAGACTATCAAACAATTTAAGTATCAAAGATATAGTTAATTTATTTTAGGTGCTAAATTCTAAATTAATATGAAAAAATAATTATTACCATTTTTAATATTTACTCTTTACTCCCCTAAGTGGAGGATTTTATTCAAAACACCTTATTTAACCTTTCAATTCTACTGTAAAATGGGTAATAAAATTCCATTCTTTACATGAAAAAGCTAAGATATATAGAGGCTACTATTTAATGAATCCAGGATTTGCAGTCTCCACAGTCTAATCTCTTAAGCACAAAGATAAACCTACAGCTTGTATCACCAAAGAGTAACATCTCAAACCTGGATTTTTTTTAAATATATTTTTTATTGATTTTTTTACAGAGAGGAAGGGAAAGGGATAAAAAGCCAGAAAAACTGATGAGAGAGAAACATTGAACAGCCATCTCCTGCACACTCCCTAAAGGGTATTTTTTTTTGTACTTTTTAAAAAATATTTTAATCTTTATTGTTCATTTTATTAATTACATTGTTGCCCTTTTCCCCCCTATAGCTCCCCTCCACCCGGTACCCATCCCACCCTCTGCCCTCACCTTCCCCCCTGTCCTCTCTCATAGGTGCATGATTTTTGTCCAGTCTCTTGCTGCACCTCCCACACCCCTTTTCTCCCCAAGAATTGTCAGTCCATTCCCTCTCTATGCCCATGATTCTGTTATTTTCACCAGTGTATCCTGTTCATCAGATTTTTAATTCACTTGATTTTTAGATTCATTTGTTGATAGATGTATATTTATTGTTCATAATTTTTATTTTTACCTTTTTCTTCTTCCTCTTCTTAAAGAATATCTTTCAGCATTTCATATAATATTGGTTTGGCAGTGATGAACTCCTTTAGCTTTTTCTTATCTGCAAAGCACTTTATCTGACCTTCAAGTCTGAATGATAGATTTGCTGGGTAGAGTAATCTTCGTTGTAGATACTTGCTATTCATCACTTTGAATATTTCTTGCCACACCCATCTGGCCTGCATAGTTTTTGCTGAGAAATCTGGTGACAATCCTTTGGGTGCTCCCTAATAGGTAACTAACTGCTTTTCTCTTGCTGCTTTTAATATTCTCTCTTTTTCTTTTGCTCTTGGCATTTTAATTATGATGTGTCTTGGTGTGGTCCTCTTTACATTCCTATAGTTTGGGGTTCTGTGCGCTTATTGGACTTCTAAGTCAATTTCTTTCACCAGGTTATGGAAGTTTTCGGTCACTATTTCTTCAAATAGGTTGTCACTATCTTGCTCTCTCTCTTTTTCTGGCACCCCTATAATTCAAATGTTGGTATGCTTGAGGTTGTCCCAGAGACCCCTTACACTATCTTCAATTTTTTGGATTCTTTTGGCTTCTTGCTTTTCCAGCTGAGTGGATTTTGCCTCTTTATATTTCAAATCTTTTACTTGGTTCTTGCAGTCCTCTGGACTGCTTTTAGGTCTTTGTATAATATTTTTTATTTCAGTCAGTGTATGCTTAATTTCTAGTTGGTCCTTTTCCATATCCTTGAGGGTCACGTTCATTTCCTTGTAGGTCTCATTAAGTTCATCAGCCTTTTCTAGGAGCCTCTTAAAAAACCTTATAACCATGGTTTTGAACTCTATATACAGTCATTTTTTTCCTCCATTTCTTTCACATCTGATTTCTTTCCATGTGTCTGCATGGTGGCTGCTTTCCTGAGTTGGTCTATTAGCTTTGTGTGGTAGATGTCCTCTATGGGACAGTGGCTCAACCTCCTCAATTACCTGAGATGGATACTCTTGGTGCAGCCCTTTATGAGTTGCACAGTCTTGTTGAAATTAAGCCTAGATTCTTGTTGTTAGCACTAGGAGGGTTTGACCTCCAGGCCAATTGGCTTTGAGGGTCAGCTGTGCTTAGGTTGGATGGGCGGAGTCTTCGGGCTGAGCAGGCAGTGTCAGCTCTGTCCTATTGGCACCTGGGTCTATGTGCTGGGTGGTAATGGCTGCAAGCACCTCTGAGAGAAAGCTGCCACCAAGCTCTACCCGCTGCCAGACAATTTAGCCTCTCCCCAAATGAGTCTGCATACCCAAAGTCTCACCCAGGGTTGTAAAACAATGCAGTCCGGTGGTTTCCCAAACAAGAGAGCAAGTCACAAGTCCTCTCTGCACGCTCGTGCACCTCTGCTGTTCCCAAGTTTATGCACACTCTCCACAAGCTCGCCCTCTCCCCAAGCTCGCAGACCTTTCAGTGCTCGAGTTTCAGCATGCTTCCCTACTGTCCAGTTTCACCCCGAATGTGTGTGGGTTCCCCGGACCTCACCTGGAAGTGGGGAATCAGTGCAGTGGGATGCCTTTGTCTTCCTCCCCGTTTGAGAAAACCAGCTGCCCACCCTCTCTACTCGCTCATGTGTGCGCGGCTCCAAACCTCTGACTCTGCATGTATCCTCAATGCTGCCCTCTGCTGCTCCTCTGAGTCACAGTGTCCTATCTTTACTTTTATTTGTGGAATTTTCACTCATCCATCTTTCTGGTGATTCTGGATGATGTTTGTTCTGTCGTTAAGTTGTAGTTTTGAAATTGCTGTGTGGGGCAGCAAGATAGATGTTTACCTATGCTGCCATCTTGGTTCCCCCCCTACTGTGGGGATTTGCCCACAACCTAGGTACATGCCGTTGACCGGATTCAAACCTGGGACCTTTCAGTCCAGAGGCTGGTTTCAACTCAAACCTGGAATTTAAGATTTACTTCTTTAGTCAAAAGCCTTTCCTGATTTAGACCAGCCAGCTTTAGATTTGGATGTCTGTGAGGCCACATCCTCTCAGTAACAGTGCATACATTATTTAAGTTCCTTGGGCCTCAGTTTCTTGTGTGTGTGTGTTTAATCTGTAGGATGTATTTCATTATCTTATTTTATAGGGAAGGAATTTATTAGAGTTACATAGGACATTATTGTGCAGCTTGCCTCGTACGTACATAATCAGTGTTTGTTTTCGTGATTTTGTGGCTTTATCCATAAAAGCACAATAAAGTAGGTAAGTTAAATTATTATACTGTGAAAGAAAAAATGTGTAAAAATGTGATCTAAGTAATTCCAACACTGAAAACACTCATTGTCACAAGATTAGGTTTTTCCTTTTTGTTGGGTCGAGCTGGAAAAAGGTATCTTATTCCTAGGATTCCAAGATGAACTTTGGCAATACAGACCCATCCTTAGGAAATATTAACCATTTTTTGTTTTGTATGTTTTGTTTTTCTTATTGATTAAGGTATTACATACGTGTCCTTATCCCCCGCATTGCCCACCATCTCCCCACACATGCCCTCACCCCCCCCCGGTGTCTGTGTCCATTGGTTAGGCTTATATGCATGCACACAAATCCTTTGGTTGATCTCTCTCCCTTACCCTCCCCTCTTCTGCTTTCCCTCTGAGGTTTGAAGATCTAATCTTAGCCACTTTTGATGACTAATCAAGGAAGCTTGAGAAGTCAGACTGACATTCTTGTTTCATTCATTTATAGCTTTACTTTCAAAGCACAGAAAAGTAAAGAGGAGAACATTGCCTGCTAATTACTTTATACTAACTCCTAATTACTAGTTCTTCTTGTTTATTAAATTTTTCATTTCTTCCTATGATCACAGACATTTTTCTTTATGGCTTAATTTTTCCATATTACAGGTGAGCACAAGATGTCCTCTGGGAACTCTCCTCTCTGTTCTACATGTACTGAAGGGTAATTTTAATTAATTAAGCCTTTCCATTTTTTTCTGAGAATTATTACATACCAGAGTAGAACATCATCCTAAAGTGAACACGATGTGTAAGCAAATGTTTGTCTGAGTTTATCATTTCATTGAGGACTTCCACTTAAGGGAGGCCAAGCCAGAATGGGCAAGAAAAATAAAGGGGGGTGAGAGATAAAAAGGAAGAAAAAAATAGCATACTCCTTATCTTATTGATTTTAGGAATGATTAACTCCTTGTAAGTCTCTGGCAGATAGCAGACAAAAAAAAATGATGTACTGATATGACAGACAATAAAGTACCAGAGGGAAACAGAAGGCATTAGATGACAAGAACTTCCAGGTAACAATTTTTAAAAAGTGTAAAGCAGAAGTACAGGTGAGACAAAGGAGGATGCTCTGGATTTGCTTGAGAAGACAACAGGGCAATGCTAGGAACACGTACAGAGAACAAGCTAGGCTAATACAGTGTGTTTCTCAACTTAGACTACTCGTAATGATCTCCTGGGAAGCCATTTAAAATCCCAACGCCTAAGCTGCCACTTCAACCATGGGAATCAGAATCCCCAAGAGTAGGATCTGGGCATTCACAATGTTTTAAGTTTTTGGTGACTCCCATGAGCAGCCAAGGATGAGGGCCAATGGCTGAGCAGGGGGTGTTCAGTGCATGGTTCCTCCCATCACTCTGAGTTACACAGAAATTTTAATGGGCTAAGTCATTATTTTTAAAAGTGACAGTAATAGACCAAGTACCTTTTCCTATATGAATTCACTAACTGCGTTTCCTGTATGAATTCTTCTGACAATAAACAGCTCCTGTCCATTGTCCGAACTGGTGATAATGCTACTTGTAAGAACTGAATTGCTGCTCTGATTGAGTCTCCTGGGTGGCAGACTTACCAACAGGGGCAGTTGGTGAAAAGTTAGATCTCTGAGAGCAGCTGCAGATAGAACCTGTTTGTCCTCTTTCCAGCTGCCTATGGGAACACTTGCCACCCCAGCCAGCTGTCCCAGGGCATAACTGAATGAATCTTTGCCAGGACCACCAACAGCTGCTGAAGTCAGCTGCCATAGAAGGTGAAGGGGTGAAGGGGGTGGGGAGCACTTCTGTAGCCATTGCCGGTTCCTTGGGGAATCCATGATCACTCCCCTTTGTTAACCTGGGTGGATGGGTCACAAAAAGGAGGAAGATTTTGAAACAATTAGTTAATATCCACAAATAGTTAATATTAAGGAGGACATGCTTTGATAGGAAGCTATTAATAACTTACCATTTATTTGGAAGCAAATATCTGACATTTAAAAAATTTGTCTTGAAATACTAAAATATATTTCAAATTCACAGGACTAGTTCATTCTTTTCCCTTCCATTGTCCCTTTTTTAAAAAATATGTAAATTAACACATTTTCCTTTTTGTACTTAACAGGTTTTATAACATGAGCTAAGGCTTTTTTTAAAGATATTTTAAATGAATGAATATTTCTTTCATTTCAAACAGCAGCAGTTTACATATTTTTAAAATGTAATTTTAGTGGATCAGAAACTATATTTAAAAGTGTTAACAAATTCTGGAGCTTAAGTCATATATTTCTATTTCACTAGTGCCTGATTAGTACTGCTAAGTAGCGGGAGTGCCTAAACCTCACAGTCTAGAAAGTGAGCTTATTATCTTTTAAGTTCAAGATATGATTAGCTTTAACAACAGGGCTAGAGTTAAAAGTATAAACAAAGCATAGTTTTGAAGTAATTGCATAACTTCATGTAATTTCATGGTTCAGGGTCTATAGATTTTAAATTACACCAACTCTCTACTTTTTTTTAATCTTTATTGTTTAGTTTATTAATTACATTGTTCCCCCTTTTTTATTCCCCTATAGTTCCCCTACACCCGGTACCCATCGCACCCTCCACCCTCATCTTCCCCCACCCACTGTCCTCTCCCATTGTTGCATGATTTTTGTCCAGTCTCTTGCTGCACTTCCCACACCCCTTTTCTCCCCCAAAATTGTCAGTCTATTCCCTCTCTATGCCCATGATTCTGTTATTTTCACCAGTTTATCCTGTTCATCAGATTTTTAATTCACTTGATTTTTAGATTCATTTGTTGATAGATGTGTATTTGTTATTCATAATTTATATTTTTATCTTTTTCTTCTTCCTCTTCTTAAAGAATATCTTTCAGCATTTCATATAATATTGGTTTGGTAGTGATGAACTCCTTTAGCTTTTTCTTATCTGCGAAGCACTTTATCTGACCTTCAATTCTGAATGATAGCTTTGCTGGATAGAGTAATCTTGGTTGTAGATTCTTGCTATTCATCACTTTGAATATTTCTTGCCACTCCCGTCTGGCCTGCATTGTTTCTGTTGAGAAATATGCTGACAATCGTATGGGTGCTCCCTTATAGGTAACTAACTGTTTTTCTCTTGCTGCTTTTAATATTCTCTCTTTGTCTTTTGCTTTTGACATTTTAATTATGATGTGTCTTGGTGTGGTCCTCTTTAGATTCCTATACTTTGGGGTTCTGTGTACTTCTTGGGCTTTTAAGTCAATTTCTTTCACCAGGTGTGGGAAGTTTTCAGTCACTATTTCTTCAAGTAGGTTTTCATTACCTTGCTCTCTCTCTTTTTCTGGCACCAATGTTGGCATGCTTGAGGTTGTCCCAGAGGCCCCTTACACTATCTTCAATTATCTGGATTCCTTTGGCTTCTTGCTTTTCCAGCTGAGTGGATTTTGCTTCTTTGTATTTCAAATCTTTGACTTGGTTCTTGCGGCCCTCTGGACTGCTTTTAGGACTTTGTGTAATATTTTTTTATTTCAGTCAGTGTATGCTTAATTTCTAGTTGGTCCTTCTTCATATTCTCGTAGGTCTTGTTCATTTCCTCATAGTTCTCATTAATTTCATCAGCCTTTTCTAGGAGCCTCTTGAAAAACCTAATTACTGCGGTTTTGAACTCTATGTCTAGTCATCTTTTTTCCTCCATTTCTTTCACACCTGAATTCTTTCCGTTTCTCTGCATTTCCTGAGTTGGTCAATTAGCTTTGTGTGGCAGATGTCCTCTAAGGGACAGTGGCTCAGCCTCCCCAGTTACCTGAGGTGGATACTCTTACTGTAATCCTTTATGGGTTGTACAATATTGTTGGAGTTAAGCCCAGCTATTTGTTGTTAGCAGTAGGAGGGTTTGACCTCCAGGCCAATTGGATGTGAAGGTAAGCTGTGTTCAGGTTGGATGGGCAGGGTCTCCAGGCTAAGCACACAGCGTCATCTCTGCCCTATGTGGCGCAGGGTTTCTGTGCCAGGTAGTAATGGCTGTGTACCTCCGAGAGAAAGCCGCCACCAGTCCCCACATGTTGCCTCTCCCCAAATGAGTCTGCACACCCAAAGTCTCGCCCAGAGAGTTGTAAAACAAAGCAGTCCAGTGGTATCTCAAATGAGGGAGCAAGTCAGGAGTCAGCTCTGCGCAGTCACGAAGTTCTGTCCCCAAGTTTACATGCAAACTGCTCTTCCAAGTTTAGCGCACTCACCTCAAACTCGCAGACCTCTGCTGTGCCTGGCTTTTAGCGGGCACACCCTGGACCTCGGACCTCGCCTGGCACTGGGGAATCTATGCAGTGGAATTTCTCCAACCTCCTTGTTATAGAAATCCAGCCAGGGTTGCTGACGCCCACCCTACAGCCCACACGCGCACACAGCTCCGAACCTCTCTTAGGGCGTATCTTCAAGGCTGTGCTCCACCACTCTTCTGAGTCTCAGTGTCCCACCTTCACTCTTACTTGTGGAATTTTCACTCAGCCAGCTTTCTGGTAATTCTGGATGATGTTTGTTTTGTTGTGATGTTGTAGTTTTGGAATTGTTGCATGGGGCAGCACAATCGGTGTTTACCTATGCTGCCATCTTGGTTCCCCTAATACCAACTCTCTTCGATCTTGAAGCCTCAGGGGTATCAGTAAGGTAACAAATGTATTTTAACTCCACCAATGTCTTTTTGAGATCATTACCCCCCCTCCCGGTAAAACCTATTTTAACACATTTTTTATGAGATTGTTCAAGAGAGAATATATACATACCAATACATCTCTGAAGTAAAGAAAGGAAGATTTAGGAAGAATCTATTGAATTAGAGAAAGTTCAAAGAATCATAATGTTCATAGCCAAAAGGTGGAATCTGGAAAAAACAGGGGACAAGGGAGGAATGAGAGATATATTAGATCAATTTCTATTACAGATTTCAGAAGTCAATTCATAATGGTCTAAACAAAATAAATATTAACACTTGAAAAGTAGTCACTTTTAGTTGAATGCATATTTTTGAAAGATGTCCTTAGGCATCTCATTCTTCCATCTACATTTTCCTTGTAGGCCTTCATCCCTACAGGAAGATCCATGCATATACAGCACCAGCATAGCCATCAGAGAGGAAAGAAAGCACCTCTTTGCAACATATCTAGTATAGAGACTAAATTTCACTGAACTAGATTAGATCAAATGCCCTTCTCTGAGCTGAACTGTGGCTATGAAATATATCAAAATACCTGGGTCGCTTGCTGATTCCTGAATCTGGAGAAAGGCAGAGTAATTCCTACCTGAACCACATGGAGTGAAAGTGCAGAAAGGTTATAACCCAAAAGAAAATGCATGTTATGGACAGGAACACACATATGCATGCACATGAGCATACACACACACACACACACACACACACACACACACACACACACATAGAAACTCCTTATATCATTTAGCACCCTATATAATATCCTCAAAATAGGATGCTTCAAGGAAGCTTTGATAAAGGACTATCCTACCTAATAAAAGAGTAATATGCAGATTGACCATCACTCTAACACATAAGATGGTTGCCCCCATGTGGTTAAAGATCCTGCCCCCATGTGGACAAAAGATGGCTACCACAAGATGTCCAGCAGGGGAGGGCAGTTGGGAGGGACCAGGCCTGCAAGGGAGGGCAGTTGGGGGTGATCAGGCCTGCAGGGGCGGGCAGTTAGGGGTGACAAGGCTGGCAGAGGAGGGAAGTTGGGGGTGACTGGGCCTGCAGGGAAGGGCAGATGGGAGAGGTCAGGGCTATAAGGGAGGGCAGTTGGGAGTAATCAAGCCTGCAGGGGAGGGCAATTCGGGGTGATCAGGCTGGCAGAGGAGGGAAGCTCGGGGCAAGCAGGCTGGCAGGGAAGTGGTTAGGGAGTGATCAGGCTGGCAGAAGAAGTGGGTAGGGGCAATCAGGAAGACAGGCAGGTGAGCAGTTGGGAGCCAGCAGTTCTGGATTGTGAGAGGGATGATCGGGCCTAACCGGCCAGTCGGACATCCCTCAAAGGGTCCCAGATTAGAGAGGATGCAGTCTGGGCTGAGGGATACCCCCACCCCTGTGCACGAGTTTCATGCACCGGGCCTCTGGTTTACTTAATAAAGATAAGTGTAGGGTATAGAATAAAATGCAGAGAATAGGGACAAGAGAGGAGACAACAGTTATAAGAATCTGGAGGAAGTGAATCTTTCAGAAATGGTCACTCTGAGAGAAGCAATGTATTTTGGTCAAGTGACAGAGCCAGCACAAGGCAACTTGGCAGGGAGGAAGCCAGAAAATTAGATATACCAACCTCTCTTTCTTCTCCCTCCCTCTAATTTCTGTCTGAGATCCTCTTTGGCCAAACCCTTCAGGAAGCCATATGGCAAGGGAACTCCCAAGGCATGATAAAAACAAGGGAGAGTGGATCTGCCAGAGCAAACATAAGGTATTTATAGCACATACACTCTCTACAAAAAGATAGTCCATGATAGTGTTCAGTTGTAAATGTATAACAAAACAAATTCCATTACAATAAATGGAAATAAAGATATCTCTATAACTTAATGAAAATCCATTCTCAACCCCATATTATCTCTAGTCCCAGCATTTATTTCCCTCTACTTTTCTTTATAACCAAGTTTCTTGAAAAAAATAGTTAACACACCCTGCTTCTACTTCCTCCCAGTCCATTCACTCCATAATTGCCCCTTACACTTTATAGCAGTGGTTTTCCAAATGCAGTCTCCAGACCAGCAACATCAATATCTCCCAGGAACTTGTCACAGATGCAAATTCAACTAACCTCACCCAAGACCTGCTTAATCAAAAACTGAGAAGTTGGGGTTTAGCAATTTGTGCTGTAGCAAGACCTCTGGTTGATTCTGAAGCACACTTGAGTTTGAGGATCATCACACTACAGAAAGAGCTATTTCTAAGATGACAAAGGACTCCACCATGCTAGAGTCTATGAGCACTTGTCTGTCTTTATCTTTCTTGACCCTGACCTTTATGTATGAGATTTGACACTGTGATCTGGTCTCTTCTGCAGGAAATCATCCTCTTTGTCCTCTCGTACATCTAAGGTCATAGAGTGGAAATATCCATCCCTATAGAAATATTAGGATAAAAAACACTGTCTGTGTCTGCACTCATTATATCCCAAACCTTCCTAATTCTGGTGAGCACCTGACTGATAATAAGAAGAGTTGAAGAAGTAAAAATAACATTTCTCATGTAAACCTGCCCCCTTTTAAGTTGCATACTTACCAGTTTTACTTTATTTTCTTCCTTTCTCTTGTTTCTTCCATGTACAAAACTCAGTAGGGCACTGTGGAAAGGCAAAACCTGAGGTTTTCCAGCCATTGTGCCAGCTAATGAGAAGAGTATCATTTGAGGAGTAGATAAGATAGTTAGATTTGGCCTCAAATCTAAGTCAAATTTCCCAATCTCACTTTATCAACAAATAATGCTGATATCCTTATCTGCATTTTATGTGTATTTTTCAGTGCAGAATCCATGAAATTAGGGGCGGAGTGTGGTTGTCATCCTAAATCCCACCACAAGATGTATTTACTAAAAAATTGTGAAGATAGGGTCAAGATTTAATAGTTTTAGATCAAAATAAGACATGAACAGATTGAACACTCGACTGTGGCTGAAACAAGTGGTGGCCTCTTAGCTCTGAATTTTGAAGTCATCAGAAGCTTATACTGTAGTTGCGGTCTACATGAGTATAGTTAGTGTTAATAGGGTTGGACTATGCAGCTGAACTTTAGTACAAGTGAGCAAGTGGCCAGTTAGAGCTTTAATCAAAATTTTAACTGGTAGGCTTGAGCTGAAAGCCACAGTTAGGTTTAACCAGAAAAGAGATTTGTCTTAACAGTCATGATGGGCAATTCAGAGTCTTCAAATGAAACAAACAGAAATTTGGTCAGAAGGACAAAGAGAGTGTTCTTTCCTGAGGTCCGGAAAGATTCCTTTCAGGAATTTAAATTGGAGATGAACTGTCACTTATTCTGGGACTTGAGCCGATACAGCTTGAGACAGACCTTTGCTAGAACCAGGAAAGTCCACCATCAGGACGAGGAGACTTTCATGCACATACTATTAGAAGTTGACTCTGCCTGAAATATGAAGTACAAGAGTGAAGTCAGCATCTCCTAATCTGTAGGGGCTGAGATTTTTGGAATCTTGAACATTGGTCGAAATCTAAGATTGCTTGTTCTGTTTCTTAGCGACTGCTAAATGACCCATAATCATATATATATTTAATCTGCTTAAAAATGTGAGTGGCTTCCTCTGAAGCCATTGAAATCATACAGATTAACCAAAAATAAGGAAACTGGAATATCCAATTGACCACTATCATGGAGAAGTTAAAGCTAGAACTAGTTCTATCATTTCTATCATTTTTCCCCTCTATCTATGCTCCAGTTACCATAAAAAGCATGATTTTTGACTGACATCTGTGGTGAGAGTTTGGGTGGTATTATATTCTGAGCCCTCATTGTGTTATTTTGCTAGGATTGCTACTGTGGACCTAAAGATTTTTTAGTTTTCTTAAGTGAATGAGCAAGTAGTATTGCGATGATCCAGTGTATCCTACTGATTCTCAAGTTCCTTTAAAGGAACCAGTGGAAGACACTTTAGGTTGTAGCTCCTGAAAAGAATCCTCACTTACTTAAAACACCAACTCACTTGAAAATCAGTAAGATAAAACATAAGGGAGAACTAAATTTTGGATATCAATTCCTGGGGAATTTAATGTAGAAGAAAATTTATACTAGGCATTAATTTCTCCTCAGTAATTTAATAATTAGAGAGTATTCTGACTATGCATTTTGGGTCATATTTTTACTGCTGGTATTGTGTTATTTGGAGCATTTTTATATTGACATTTGACTGCATCTATAACTTCTGGTGAATTATATAAATGACTACAATTTGAGATGGGGAATATCATGTGGAATACATTTACAATTCAGCATAGTAGATAGATTTTTTAATGTAGTCTTTACTCATTTCATATACTTCTGCAGCAAAATCTGAATTGCTCACTATGGTTCAAAGAAGATAACAAGGAGTAATGGATGGTGACAGGGGTGACTTCACAATGATGAAAACAAAACTGACTTTACAAACTGTAGTTCTCCTCTGACTATAAGTGTCTCTTAGGCTTGGCTGTCAAACAAAGTGTCAAGAGATAGAAAACTACAGAATATGAGAATTCTTCTCTGACACTGATTACATTCCAGCTCCAACCCCTACCCTGGAAACTCCTGCCTTCTCTAATCTCCTCATTAACTGTTCCCAATGGAAGAAGGACTGACAGATATTGGTGAGAGCTCTCCTTTCTTGGGGAGAGTTAAGGTGATATAAGATTTTCTTGTGAACGCTTTCATTTATAAAACAGTATCTTCCTTTGGCTACAGTGACTCCATTCTCTTCAAATACTTTTCCTATCTTTTTTGTCTATTCTTTCTCAGTATCTTTCACCAACTCCACTCCTTCTACACAGCCCTTCAGTGGATTCTCCAGGGCACCATCTTCAGTGCTTTCAAAGTAATCTTTTTAAACTGCAAATGGAGACAACATTCTTCAGATTAAAATCTTTCAATGGATTCCTTTAGCTTTCAGAGTAAAATCTAAACTCTTTAGCTTAGTCTATGAAACATAATCTGAATTAACATTAGAAATATGAGGCCAACAAAGATGCCCCACACCCCTGCCACTAGCATTTTACCCTGACACACAAACACAAAGAGAGAAACAAATGAGAGAGAGAGAGAGAGAGAGAGAGAGAGAGAGAGAGAGAGAGAACCTGAGTAATTTGCATGGAATAGAAAGTGATCTGTATAGAGAGGAATTTGGGATGGGGAAAAAAAGATATCTCCATACATTGGTTGGAAAATTATCTAAACCCATCATCACTTTCATTTGATTTAATTTAATTACAGCCATCAAGCTGTGATTTCCAATAAAAAGGAAATTAAGAAAAACATTCAAATATAATCTAATCTTTAGTGGTCACTCTAGAATCTCATAACAAAACAGCCTATTGGCAGGCTTCGAAGAAAATGATGAAACTTGGCTTATATCTGAAGCTGTATTACCAAAAAAATGAAGCATGATGATTGCAAGAAATATGATGTAATTACAGTGCATCACTTTAACTCTTGGTCCTTAAAATCTCCATGAAATTGATCACACTGTTATACATAATTTTCAGGTGGTAATAATAATAATAGCTAATGCTTCTGAGAGCTTACCCTGCGCTAGACACTTTGCTAAGTGCTATACTTATCTCATTTAATCCTCACTAACCCTAGAAGAGAAGCACTATTATCTCCATTTCACAGATAAGAAAATTTGAGTTAAGATACTATGATTTGGGGTTATCAGTCATTATGTGAGAAGCATGCTAGGGATCCCTTTGTGGCATTCCACATCAATAAGAGCCTGTGAGGGAGTATGGGAATTCTCTCCCAATTGGAGAATTGTCTCCAGAGCAGCCCCACTTTGAGCCCACTACGAATGAAGAACTGACCCATGCGTTCTAGGAGCTTGGGCCATAGTGCAACAGACAGCACTCATGAAGGCCTACCTACTGTGTCTTCTTCCTGCTGCACCTGCTGCACATCCTGCTGCTGGATGTTGCTGCCTGGCTCCTTCTTTAATTTTCCGGGACATCCTTTGTGCCCTTCCTCCCCCGTGCAGTGCAGTTCAGGCTCAGGCTGGCTGGCTGCAGCATGACCTTGGGCACCTGTCTGTCTTCAGCATCACTACAGGAAACCCCCTGCTATATCATTTTGTGATTGCCCACCTGAACAGGGCTCCTGCCACTTAGTTGGTGGAACCACATGCACTGCCAGCACTATGCCATGCCCAACTACCTCTACAAATACCCAGACATCATCATGCACCCCTTCTTCTTTGCCTTGGGGAAGATCCTCTCTGTGGAGGTTGGGAATGGAAGAAAAAGCACAAGCCTTGCAACTGCCAGCACAAACACTTCTTGACTGGGCCCCAGCCTTGCTGCCTCTCTGCTTCCAGTGGTATATTTTTTATTTTGTTATCCAGCAGAGGAAGTGGGTGGATTTGTCCTGATGATCACCTTCTGCATCAGCAGTTTCCTCACTTATGTGCTGTTATTAGAAGTGAAGGCTTTCTGGGCCTTTTCTTCATAGTCAGTTTCCTAGAAAGCAACCGGTTTGTGTGGGTGACACAAATGAATCATATCCCCATGCACAATGATCACGACTTGAACAGGTACTGGGTCTTCACCCAGCTCCAGGCAACATGCAATGTCCACAAGTCCACCTTCAGTGACTGGTTCAATGGACATCTCAGCTTCCAGAATCCAGATTGAGCACCATCTTTGATCATCACCATGACACCTCAATACAATTACCACAAAGCAGCTCCCCTGGTGAAGTCCCAGTGTGCCAAGCATGGCATAGAGTACCAGTCTAAGGCTATGCTCTCAGCCTTCGCTCATATTGTTCCCTCACTGAAGGAGTCCAGGCAACTCTGGCCAAACTCCTATCTTCATCAACAATAGCTCCCATCTGGAATAGGAACCCCTGGAGCCAAAGCAGAGGGGAGAAGGAGGGGCAATGCCACTACAATTCTAATATCCAGAGTGGGGCATGGTTTGAGAAGATAAAGACTCTGGCTCAAACCCCTCCCCTTTATCTTTTAGGCAGATCTATGACCCAAAGAGGGAGAGGAAAATGCAAGCCCCTGGAAGAGGAATGGAATTATTGGGACCGGGATGCAAGTTTTGTGTCAGATGCAGATGGTTGGTGAGAAAAGAGGGAGTCAGGAAGGTATTAGAAGAATAGGGAGGACCAACTAAGCCCAGATTTAGCAGTGGGATTCCACCCCCCGCAAAAAAAAGGATGAGCGCAGCTTCTCTGTGCCTCTCTACACTTGCTTGCAAACCTCAGAGGTTCCAGGATGGAGGGAGATTGAGCAGCTGAACCTTCTGAGCAAGATTTAGAAAGGAAACATAGTGCTTCGACTTCTGAGGCCTGGCTTAACGCAGTGTCTGGGAGTTCAGCTCACTTTAGGGCCGTGACCTCTGTTTGCCTCAAGCTCCCGGAAAAGCAATTTGTCCACTTTCAGAGTCAGTCAGGGCAAAGGCCAGGACTGTGGTATTGAAGACATCCAGCCCCAAAGGATCCTACCACTACTGATGTTGGTCCCACATTCCATCCAGAGTACCAAGAGAGCATCAGGTCTTAGGTTTGCCAAAATGGCCATTGAAACTCCCTTTAGGTTTTGATACACCTCTTCTAACCAGCACCCAAGGAGCAAAACACTTCTAGGACAGGGAGCACACTTCTTATTCCCTAAACAAGTGAGCAGATGGGGAAACATCATTTTTTCCTCCCTTTAGAAACAAATGGGTACTCTTAATGGTTTCTCTTTGCTTCCCTAATTATAATTCCAAGTTTAATATAATAGCAGGCAGTGAGTATAAGTGACCAAGCTGTGAGATACTGAATTACCAGTCATGAGGAAAACACAAGTTTTATCATAAAGAATAGAAGGGCTGTGAGAAATTTTCTTAACATAAGTTTATAGCATTACTTGTGAGCAGGAGCACTGGGGTTAAATGTAATCACAACATTCTAAACCAGAAATAGGAAGATAAAAACATAGAAGTTCATGATAATCTGTTGCTGCCCTTAGGCATCTTAATCAACTCTGTTCAAGTACCTTTCTCTGCTGGAGACCAGGGAGGAGTTTAGGATACTCTCTTATCAGTCTAATACTGAAATGTTATTTTTTTAATCTTTTGGTTTTTAAACAATTAAAACAGTTTAACCCATCTCTAGAGAGCAATGTACCCCAGGAGTCTCACCTTAATTCCAGGGCTTGTCATCGATATTCACATCCTCCTCCCTCCCAACAGCCATGGCCATTCACTCTACATGAGAGGATTATTTGTGTATTCAACATCATCCTATATAATAATGCCCTAATATGCAAATTGACCAAACTGCGGAAGAACCAGCAGAACAACCAGTCACTATGTCGTGCACTGAACACCAGGGGGCAGAGGCTCAATGCAGGACCTGCCCCCAGGTGGTCAGTGCACTCCCACTAGGGAGTGCTGCTCAGCCAGAAACCAGGCTCACAGCTAGCAAGCACAGCGGGAGCCTCTGCCACCTCTGCTGCAGGCAGATGGTAAGGAGCAAGGGGTTCAGAACTGTGAGAGCCCCAGACAGTGAGAGAGATATCTGACTGCTGGCTTAGGCCCTAAGCTGGCAGGAGGACATCCCCAAATTTCATGCAATAGGCCTCAAGTCTACTATAAGCATGGTGAACATTTGGGACACTCAGAGGAGGGAAACTAAAATTAGAAAGAGAAAGCAGAACCCTGGGAGAGTTTGCATTTAGTTTTGGGAATTAAGGTCCTAAGGCATGTTGGAATGGGACTAGAGGCACCATCTATGGAAAGGCTTACTTAGAAGTTTGTCAAACAAAGAAAATTAAAAAACAAAACAAAAACAAAACAGAGAGATGGGGAGAACAGAAGAGTTCAGATATTTTTCATTTGGGCAGAACCTGCATTAAATTAGATGCAGAATTGAAGAGCTCCATTTCATTGGCTTACTCACATCAGAATATGTGCTGATACTTCCCCATCCCTCTGCTCCCTGCTAACTATATTTTGTGTGTGGTGTCACCAGTCTGTCAAGCTGTCTGGCTTTGGGCCCAGGCTGAGCAAACCCAGTGAAGCCAAATTCAGATTCTCACAGCATCTCAAACAGGTCTTCTCTCCTTAGCCTCACCCAGATTGGTCTCATATGGCCACAAAGGAACACATCAGTGACAAAAGGCTCTGCTCACTGTCACTGTGGTGACATGAGTGATCACAAATCCAATGGCAAATGAGAAAACAGGCTTAGATAGGACAAGTTGCCTCTAGTCACAAACTAACATTTGAACTTACTTTTGAAATCTCAACTTCTGTGTTTGTTTTTGTTACTTTCATCTTCCTACCACTTTGCCAGAGGCATCTTCTGTAACTAAACCCAATATCAGTACCTATTTTGTATTGTGCCATTTAATACATCCCTATGAAGTCAAGCTGAAAAATGAAGTTGATTTTGACCCCCCCACTAAAAAAGGAGAGATAAATTATTAACTCAAGGCCACATAGTAAAAAAGGAAGTGCAGTGCTTCCACCCACAGCTCTCTAACACGCAAATCCATGCTCCCCACCACTAATGTAGGCCAACTTCTTCCAGACTTTCAAAAATGTTCATCCATCTATAATGCTATACAGTTCCCAGCAAAAAAAAAAAGTCCTTCACATAGATTTTATTAATCTTTCATGAATTCAAATCTGTTATGAACCTCTATATATTATTTTGACTATTTTCCTGGCTTTATTGTCTTTCAGGATGACAGTCTCTGTGAAGTCTGAGTTTAATTTAAATTCAACCCAAGTTGAAAAAGGTTTACCACTCTCCTGAGTACTACCAATTTCTGGTATAGAATTGCTGACCTGGTGCTAAGTGAGGCATAAATTCACACAGCTTAAGTGTAATCTTTAGGCTAAGAGTTGAGATATTGTTTATTACCACTTATATAGAATGCTACCCTTTCAAATAATCCATTTCTTATTGTAAATGTTTAAGGGATAAAAATAATTGTGTTTATAACTTAGCAAAAATAAAAGATGCTACTTTGACTTTGATTTTAGATCTTATAGTCTGAATACCCCACTCAGGATCAGTCTTAGGCAATATAACACTATTTTATGTAAGATAAAAATCACATACTCAACTCTATAAATCTTTAAGCTGGAAGGTAAAATAGGTGGGTACAAAACAGCTGTCTGTACTTACACTAAGTCTGATAAAGAAGAGGGGAAAGTTCATAATTATCTAACTATAGGAGATTAAACAGACAGTTTTTACTAACTATTGCACTGGTGGCATATGGATTGATTCTGGCTCATATAATGAAATGTCAGCAACAGTAAAAAGTCTACTGACTATATATAAAAAATTATAACTTGTGACAGAAGCTACAGAATCAGCAAACACCTCCAAGCTTCTCATTGTTTTATAGTATTTATAAAGACAACTTATTTAAAGGAATATTATAAAATTTAGAAATTGTTACAAAATACAGCATAAAACTCCAAATGATAAACACTAAATGGTAAAGAGAACAATCAGAGCTGCAGTTGTAGTCATCTTACTTAGGTATAAATTAATGAAAAAATAACTACATCCGATGTGATTAAGAGCTATAGGTTAAATAAAAGGAACAGATATGGATACATAAAGAAAAATATTCAGGAAGAATGTACAAACCTATGATTTAGTAAGGGCACATTCAATTGCAAGACAGAGAAATCTTCTTAATTCAGGATAATGAAAATAGGTCCCAACATAAAGGTAAATACACAGCTTTCATGGGCATTCTGAGAGTGGAAGTAATGACTGTAAGATCTCATAACAAACTGAAGGTAGGAACTGAGGCATGCCTCCCAGACTGTCTCCCAGAGCTCACCCAAGTCTCTACTCCCCTCTCACCAGATTCCTAGGCTTGTACATGACCCAATGTGGCTACATCAGCAAGTCAGCTCTCACCATAGGCTGTTATTTCAAGCACAGTAGTGGATACCTGAAATTGTGAATTGTACCGAACCTATCTATACTGTGACTTTTACTATAGAGTCCTATGATAAAGTTTGATTTATGAATTAGACACAGTAAGAGATTAACAATAGCTAATGATAAAATAGAGCAATTATAACAATATACTGTGATAAATGTGGTCTCTCTCAAAACATCTTATTGTACTGTACTCACCCTTCTTCTCGTGATGACGTGATATGATAAAATGTCCACGTGATAGATAAAGTGAAGTGAATGATGTTGGTTACTACTGACCTTCTCAGATACCCCAGAAGGTAGATCAAAACTAGCACAAATTTCTTTTTCCTTCTTCACAATTTCATAGATAGATTTGTTCTTACTGTAGATCTTAGCAACCTCATCATACCTTGCTAAGTCAAGAACTTTCAGTTTTTCACGCCTTCTCTTTGGCGTATAGAAATTGCCAAATTACTCATGCACTTTGGGGCCATTATTAAGTAAAACGGTGACTTGAACAGACTTGCTGTGTGCAATACAGAGACAGTGGATCTGAGGCCAACATGGCCACTAAGGGATTCACAGGCAGGGCATGTGCAGCCTGGAGACACTGATGCTGATGAACGGATGAGTACTATTTATTGTGGATCCAGGCAGCAAGACATCACATGATATTTCCTTACACTACTCAGAACAGCTACAATTTAAAACTTACAAATTGTTTATTTATGGAATTTTCTATTCACTATTTTCAGATTTCAGTAGACCACAGGTAACCGAAATGACAGAAAGGGAAACTACAGACAAGGTGGGATACTGTACTCACTATCATGGATGAGCTTGCTTCCCAGCCTCCTCAGACATTGGTTATTAGTCTCTGGGTCAGGTGTTCACCCCACGGCACAGTAACTGCAGCAGAGGCCAAACTGAAAGACAGTTTTAAAGAAGGAAAACTTGATAGAAAAAAACAAACAAACACCAAAGTGTACAAAAAGAACAACAGAAACAATAAAAATGCAGTCATTTGCTAGGAAGCTACCCATTGTCTACACTATCATGAAAGTGCAGCAGGGAACACAGAAAGCTGCTGGACCTTGGACTTCAGCAAAGGCTACAAGCTATGCATCCATTGTTTTGCCAAGACAATGGTGGCTCAAGGCACCCCCCTAACCTGATAATCTTTTACTCTTTACCAAACCTTACTATTGATATGTGTGTTTGCTTTGCTAAACGGCAAATGTATATTCTAGTAAATAAAAAAGCTCATGGGTCTGATAATTCAAAGAACCTCTCCACTAGATAGTAAAGTCTCCCACCTGGCTCCCCTCCATGCCTTCTAAATTTATATTTCTTGTCTAGTGTACAGACAGCTCCTTCTCCAGATCCCGAATCCTCACTGCAAAAGGTTGTGGTAGTTATTAACCACAGTCATTAAGTACAAATGGGGCCTGCCTAAATTAAAAAAAAAATAAGGATTCCTAAAACAATTTACTTGGTCAATTTTTCTCCCATATTTAATGCAAATAAAAGAAATTCATTTTTAGATTGTTGTAAATTGAAAAACAAATGTTTAACAATGCTTTTAATTTTTGATTTTGAGCTTGACAGAGGCTGTTAGAAAACCATAACTAAGTTTAACAGCTCCAACATGCACATTTCAAATGGACAGGTCTCTGAATAATAGGTAAAAATCATGAACACATAATTCAAGTTACTGTTTTCAAAAGTACTTAAATGATATCATGACAGTAGGACTTCTACTGTGGTCCAAGCAAAACAACAACAAAAACCTTGGAATTTAATGTAAATTGGATTTTATTAGATGAATTTATGAAATAAGAGTTATTAATTAAAAATCAAAATTTTCTAACATACCGTAATTATGCCTTCTATGTTTAATTTTAATATTCAACTATCAAACTATGTATATACAATATTATACAGACTAACAAAACCATCTGAAACTATCACAAATACTTTTACTTTTCATTATAGAAATGTTTCTTAATTCATCTATTTTTAAATTTTTTTCTTAGAATCTTTAAGTTATATTCTATTTTCTGTGGAATTCTTAGTAGCATGCTTTTCACAAAGGAGGCATTTTAAATTCACTGACTAATTTTCATTTGTGGTAGCCAATCTCTTTTCAAACTACAATTCCTTAAGTTTTATTAAGTGCCCACTTTGTGAAAAGCACCATACTTAGTGAAGCAATTAGGTTTTAAAATGGCTTTTAATCAGTGATTAAACTTTCATTTTACTCTTTCTACAGTTCCCTAACAGATGAATAAATACATACATGAACTAGTAAGTCCTTAGATAATTAAGGATTGATTACATTTCCTAATAATGTACCTACTTTAATTGGTTCTTCTTTGCTTCTATATTCTCTTTATTGCAGAATTCCTCCCTTAGCAATTTTTCTCTGTGCACATTGAAATGACAAGTTAATGTCAAGGGGGAAAAAACTAACATTTTTATATATAATTAATCACTAGGGTCATCTTGAATTGATCCTCTTTCTTTAAAAAGATTAACTGTAGAAATTTGGGTTATTTTATTTTTAAATGTTGTGAAGCTAAATTTACTATTTTAATTAAGAATTTTTTTGTGTGTGGATGGAAACACAACCAACTAATATTTGCAAGTAGCACAAAGTATCCGGTGGTTTACAAATTGTGTATATCATTGCTGTGTACAGTATGAAAGTTTTACAATTTTTTCATCTACCTGGATTTTTATGCCCCACCATTTTTCCAAGTAGTATTTTAAAATACTATAATGGAAATGGGGAGCTTATATTAATAGATATAAAATAATAGATATTAATAGATATAAGCTTCCATTTCCATTTCCTCTCTTATAGTATTTTAAAAATATTGTCCATTTTGTATTAACTACATTTTTAAATACTGCTTCACAACAATAACTCTAAATATGAAGCCCAATTACAGCAGATTAATAAAACAATACTGACTAAATTTTCAGATCCTAAGAGGTAGGAGCAATTCCATAAGGATTATTGATTTGAAGACAGAGTATAGGTATCCAGAACAGAAAAGCTCTGGGTGAAAATTCTAGAGTAGCCTGACTCAGAGAGTTGGAAGTAAACAAACCAGTTGTTTAGACCAAATCAGGAGCTGAGTGTCCTAGCTCAGTGTGAGTAGCTTGATGCCATTATGTACTAAGTAATAAATTCAAAACCAAAACCAAAAGGAGAGGTCAGAGGTCAGTTCTTTGGTGACAGTTGACAACAATTCTTCAGAACTAAGGTTGGTGGTAGAACCAAGGCAGTAATGAAGAGAGAATGGGACAGATCCTCAAGACCTGTCCCAAGTAGATCCTGGGAAGGGATCTGGGGTGTTTATCTAAGGCGTCCCTTGAGATAAACTTGAACCACCCAGGAGTTGAGGCATTCAAGTAGTTGCTAGTAAAGAAGCTACTCTACCCAAGCAGGACCAAGGACCAAACAGATCAGAAGCTTTAATTTCAATTTTAAGCATACACAAAATGATTCAGTTAACTGCTGGAGGAATTACATCACATGAAATATATGCAATTGCAAATCACACAGCACTTTATTACTCACAAAAGTTCCTGATGCTGCAGATACAGGCTTGATGGGATGCTGGTGGTGCTGTCCTTTGGGGCCCGGCAACTGGGCTGGTCTGGTCCGATGCAGGGGCCAGCAAGAGCTCGGTTGCGTCTCGATCAGGAGTTACTAGCCGTTCTGTCGTCTGGCAGGGAGAGGAGCATGTAGCAGCATTCCTTGCGAGATTGAGGAAAGGCCGTGCCTTGTAGTGGTCTCGACAGGCGAGCACTGTTGGCTGGTCAGGCCATTTTTAAAGCCTGTTTGGTACCCGCAGCAGTTCAGGTGGCTGTCAATGAATTATGTCAATGCACACATGTTAATTTCAAACAGGGCGAGGGGCTACCTGTGGTTATCTAGGGAACTCTCACTCACACATACGGTTATCTTAGCAAGTCACTCTAAGTCAATAATCGACGTTCAAATCCTTATCTATGGGATACACACACTTCAGGGCAGCGGGGAATGTGTCCTTAATATCACACTTAGGTTTCAGGAAAGTCAACACAAACATTTAAAAACCTTTCTAACATTTTTAAAGTTTTTTAAACATTTCTATAGTTTACTACAACAGGATCAAATAAGAAAATAGTACAATACTAGACAATAGACAATACTAAATCAAAAAAGAAAAAAAAAAAAACAAAGGCCAAGAAGATAGCAAGGCCAGCAAGTAACAATAATATAGCCGTGATGTCCAAAATAATTTTCTGCAATACTGGGGAGTTCCACCCTTCATCATTCTAATCATGGCCTATCCACATGTGACTTTTGAGCACTTGAAATGTGCTCAATAGATTTTTTACAAGTAAGAAACTGAATTTTACTTAAATTTAATGAACAAAATGTAAACATTTATAACTACTATATCAAAATGACTAATATAAAAATATTGAAAACACTAAATACTATCAGGATATGGAAAACCTGATCACTCATAGATTGCTGAGGGTAATATTAAATGGTAAGTTACTCTGGTAAAATTTTATAGGTTTTGTTTTTTTTTACAGAGCGGAAGGGAGAGGGATAGAAAGTCAGAAACATCGATGAGAGAGAGACATCGATCAGCTTGCATGCCCCCTACTGGGGATGTGCCCTGCAGCCAAGGTACATGTCCTTGACCGGAATTGAATCAGGGACCCTTCAGTCTGCAGTCCGACGCTCTATCCACTGAGCCAAACCGGTCTCAGCAGTTTTATAGTTTCTTAAAAGGATAAATATTTTAGTGCCACAGTAGCCAAAAAATTGTACTCCTGGGCATTAATCTCAGAGAAATGAAGAGCTATCTTTATAGACAAACATGTATAAGAATATAACTTTATTCATAATAGTAAAAAACTATAAACAACCCAGATGTCTTTAAATGAAAAATGCTTAAAAATACTGTTATATGCATACTATGAAATACCATTCAACAATTACAAAGAAGGAAATATTAGCATGATAATGTTGTACTAACCTGGTTATTTAACAGAAAATGAATAAAGGAAAGTCTAGATAATACAGGTATGTCATTTGTACAGCTTTAATAATTTAACATTTTCTAAGTCTGTTCCCCACTGATTGATGGGGGAAGGGGCTGGACAAAGGTAGTTTGGACGCATGTCCAGTAAGGTCTGGGTAACATGGGGGAAGATGCTTATCTGTCAATCACATCTGGGAACAGGTAATTGGCCAGAATAGGCATGACCATTGCAAGGGTGTGGCACCTTGGTGTTGATATTATACTATAGTTTTATAAAATATTATCATTGGAGGAAACCAGATAATGAGTACCTGGGGTCATTCTGCATTATTTCTTATATCTCCATCTGAATCTATAATAACTCAAAATAAAACATTTAATTGAAAATATCCACCAAACTAAAAAAGTAGTGTGCAATACAAAAATGTTCAAGGTCAGGGTGAAACATAAGAACTTTTCTGGAGATGAAGTTTATTGACATTGTTTGATATATATATATATATATATATATATATATATATATATATATCACACATATACACGCTAGTGGCCCGGTGCACGAAATTCATACACTGGGGGTGGTCCCTCAACCCAACCTGCTCCCTCTCACATACTGGGAACCCTTACGGGATTTCCAACTGATGGCTCACCCCCAGCTTCCCAAGGCTGGCAAGGCTTTAGGCCTTGGGAAGCTGGGGGTGAGCCATCAGTTGGACAATTAAAAAAAAAATCTGTAAAACACAGTGTAGTTCAGGAGTTTTTCATTACGGATTGGGTTCACCAAGAAGACCATGTTGCAATGTAAAGCGGAGAAGCTTGATGGAAGTGCAAGCGCCCCTGTAGGTAGCCAGCGTGGGCTCAGGCTGTCAGGGCTCCCAAACCTGTTGCCTAATAGAGCTGCTTTGTCTACTAGAGAAAACACTCTTCTCTTGTAGTCATTTCTACATTTTTTTCATAAGCATCCCTTTAGAGAAGACTTCTTTAATGTGTCCCTTCCTTTCCCCCAAAAGAGGGATGATTGATTATTTCAAGGAGAAGCAGAGGGTAGGGGAGGATGCTATGAAGACCTAGGTCCTTGCAATCACCAGAGAACTCTGAACTCGCTGTGTCCCCCTTTAGCATCCCTTGGGTGGCCTCCATGTTTCTGTTACCTTGGTAGAAAGAATATGTGACTCCCCTACCTATCTTGAAGTCTTGTTGCCATAGAAACTTCCACACACCATTCCACAGATATCATGCTTGACTAAGTCCAGACAGGGGCCACAGACTGGCATTTGCCCTTTGTTTCTCCTTCTTGTGTTTGACAAGTGCTTTAAAATGGATGGGGATAGATGGGAGGGTGGGCAGCGTGGTATGTGAGAAAGCTGTGTCATGGGTAGATGCTTGGAGATTTCAGAAGATAATCCTATGGAGGGAAGAGCAGAGCAAATGAAAACGTCTGTGCCCTTTTAAGATTCTCCTGGATGCAAAGGCTTTGGTTCTGTGATGTGTCTGATGGTAATTTTCTGCATTTCTGGGTGAGATAGGATATGAGTGAACAGACTCAGGAAGCTGTTGTTCCTTAGTGAGTTTTTCTGTCCCATTTTCACTGAATTGACCAATAATCTGAGCTCTTTGGTGCTGTGACCTGCGTTTAGGCGAAACATCAATTGAAGCTGTGAACTCCCCCCGGCCGCTTCTGAGCTCAAGCAGAAGAACTACATTTCCCAGAATTCCTGGTGCTCTCAATACCCTGCACGAACCAAGAGCACTGTCAATTTCCTCCACCCAGTGGTGGCCACCGGGGTCTCCGCACACCCCAGAGACTGGCAGCAGCCCCCCCCATTCCCATCGTTGGTGCTGGGCTGGGGGGCATGCAGGGACCCCGGGCGCTCATTTGCATGTGATTCAGTCACCATAAGTGTAAAGAGGGCTGGCCCTTAAGTACCTTGTGGGTAGCACTTATAGCATGGTGGTTGTTTTCACTGCACTGTGGCCATGCCCCTGCCAGCCTTGCCCCTTGTGCGCTGGCCACAACCCTGCCCCATGCCCCTGCCTGCCCCTGCCTTGATTGGCTGGCAGCATAGTGGAGGTATGGTCAATTTTCATGTTACTCTTTTATTAGATAGGAGATACATATATAATTTGTTGTTATTTGTATTTGATATTAAAGTAGCAATTAGACCAACATCTTTCTATTACTCCCTGCATATGATGGCTCTTTCTATTTAATAAAATAGTAATATTCAAATTGAGTATACCTCCACTGCATCCACCAGCCATGCCTACCAGCCATGCCCATCACCCAATCAGGAGTGAATATGCAAATAAACCCAACCAAGATGGCTGTAGGCCACAGAGAGCCAGAGGGAGGATTGGGTTTACCCAGCAATGGAGGAAGCCAAGCTCTCCGCCTAACCTTACCAGTTCAGACTTCCATTCAAAGCTATAAAGTTTCAATTATAGAAGACTAGGGGCCCAGTGCATGAAATCCATGCACTGGGGGTGGGTGGTCCCTCAACCTAACCTGCCCCCTCTCACATACTGGGAGCCCTCAGGGAATGTCCAACTGATGGCTCACCCCCAGCCATCACCCTGCTCAGGTCAGTCCTGGCTGCCTGGAGAAGTTAGGCCTTGGGCACCCAGCCATCACCCTGCTCAGCTCATCCCCGGCTGCCTGTGACCACCCAGCCCTGGGGGCTGGGCACTCACCGCCACTTCTGCTCACAGCGCCGGGGGGCTGGGCACTCCCTGCCACCACCACCACTGCTTCCCCTCACGGTGCCCGGGGGCTGGGAGCTCGCTGCCACCACCATTTCATCTTCACCTGAGGGCCCGATACTCATGCCACTTGGCCCCGCCCCCACTCCTGATTGGCTGGTAGCATAGCCAATCAGGAGCGAAGGTACGGTCAAATTTGCATGTTTCTCTTTTATTATATAGGATAATGACAGCAGCCACAGAGCTGGAGAGAGCAGGAGGATTGAGTTGCACCCGGAGATGGATGAAGCCAAGCTTTCCACATGCTCTGGCCAGCCCAAGCCTCCACTTAAGGCTACAAAGTTTTAATTATAGAAGGTAAATAAATCCAACAGAAATAGCTGCTGCAATGGAATGAGCAGAAGGCTTGGCTCAGCTCCAGGCTACAAAGTTTCAATTGTAGAAGAAAAATAAATCCCAGATACTAGGGCTTCCACTTGGGTCACCAAGAGTGGGGTGGCGTGTGGCCAGCCATGCTCAGGCCACCCACACCCCAAAGGAACCCCAATCCTGATTGGGGACACCCTTCAGGGCAAACAAGCCAGTTCCCACCCAATGCACCAGGTCTCTATCCTATCTAATAAAAGAGTAATATGCAGAATGACCATCACTCCAACCCACAAGAGGGCTGATCCATGTGGTCAAAAATCCTCTCCCCATGTGGACACAAGATGGCCACCACAAGATGGCCAGCAGGGGAGGGCAGTTGGGAGGAACCAGACCTGCAGGGTAGGGCAGTTAGGGGCAAACAGGCTAGCAGGGGAGCAATTAGTCATCAATTAGGCTGGCAGGGTATTGGTTAGGGGGTGATCAGGCTGGCAGGCAGCAGCGGTTAGGGGCAATCAGCAAGGCAGGCAGGTGAGCAGTTGGGAGCCAGCAGTCCAGGATTGTGAGAGGGATGTCCAACTGCCCATTTAGGCCCGATCCTACCTACTGGAATTGGGCCTAAACGGGCAGTCAGACATCCCTCAAAGGGTCCCAGATTGGACAGGGTGTAGGCTGGGGGCGGGTGGTGTCTTGGGCCTCTAGTCTATTTTATAAGAGGCTAATATTCAAAGTGTCTTCTTAGGAGTTTGACCAGGAGACCAGTTCAATCACTTGCTATGATGTGTACTGACCACCAGAGGGCAGTGTGGAATGAAAGAAGGCCCCAGCCAGCTGTTGGCAGCAGGAAGAGAGACATCAATCATCAGCTAGGCCTAGGGACCCTACCTCTACACGAATTTTGTGCACTGGGCCTCTAATTGATTATATTTTTGGTGGACATTCATGAAAGTTCCAATTTTATTGCAGAATACATTATCTTTGGCACATATTCAGACATACAATAATGTGTTTCATTATTCAAATTTACTTCATAAAGGTGTGTGTTTTCTTCTGACATAACTAAAACTTTCTTAAGAGTATCAACTTTTCTGTTGCCTTTTTCTGTCCTCATATTGCATACCACACTTCAAGATCACACTTAACCAAGTGATCAAAAGTGGTTCATTTACAACTAGCATGTCAACGAGGCATGTGGCCTGCCAGCCATGAGTTTGACATGCTTAGTTTACAAAGTCCTGCATCAAATAATATAATTGAAAGTATTCCTGACCAAAAATGGAGAAGTTGAGATAAGTGGGCCCAAAGATTCCCTCCGTCTTATCCTCTGCAGACTTAGCAGAGCGGTCAGAACTCCCCATCCTGGCAGTGGGCCTTCCCCTCTTAATGTTCAGCACCATCAGTGTTTCCCCAGACCTTACAGGAAGCTTTCCAACAGGTGATGATTGAGGATATCCATTTACTGCTTTGAATTTCAAAGAGAAACAAAGAAAACAAAGTCTGTGTATTTCGTGCATTTTATGTAATGGTGGCCTTGGGAGGAATTTGCATGGCAGAGCAGCTTAAATGGGATTTATAAATGAATGGAGGAGATAAACGGCTCATGCTCATTCCCTCCCTTTCTTTCAACTTCAGCTAGATGTTAATGGTATTAGTGCCTACAATGTCCACAGTAAGGTCCTATGACAGAGGCAGAGAGCCTGCACATTAAGTGGAGGAACCACAAACATAGCAGGTGGCATCTGACAGCAGAAAAAAAGTGATGAATCCCCATGCTTATGGTCTTCCACTTTTCCTTTACCCATCAAATACTGAATTTGGGAGCTGAGAAAATAATGTTGTGTTTAGAGAACATAAGATCAACAGACTCACATAACTGTATGCTAAGGAGTAATACACACACACACACACACACACACACACACACACACGGCACTCCTTTGTCCATCAAATACAATAAAACATTGTAAAGAGCCACCCACAAGGCCTTTGACAGTCAAATATAGTGCTTTTTAAACAAGTGGCAAATGACAAAGCATCTAGGGAAGCTTAATCAAAAACTAATTTTAATAAGTTTTACTTCCACAAAAAAAGAAAGTAAGAGAATCAAAACCCAGTTCCCGAAATGCCCTTTTGGCAGCAGAGTTTTCACCTCCTGTTTTCCTGAACTGGTGGAGATGTGTTCTGCCTCTGCTCCCAGGAAGTTTCACTTCCTTTAACTTATTTCTTCACCTCATCAAACCTCCCCACACTTAGTACATTCCTTTACCCCACTGCGGCTCCAAATAGAATATGTCCTTTCCTTCCTCTCCTTTAACGTGGTCACTCCTATTTGGCTTTCATGAATGCATGTTTTTATAGAAAGAAAAAAAAAGACAAAAAAAGTCCATGTCCTACCTGGTATTTCAGCTTCAAAATTCAGTTCTGAGGACACAAGCTGCACTGAGAATGGCTGACTGGAATTCTGGGAATGACAGTGTGGAAACCTCAATACCAGAACAGTCTTCTCAGACCCCGCAACGCTGCAGGGCAGTACAAAGGAGAGAGGCATGCCCTCTGTTCTTTCATGTAACCTTCTGTCCTGAAAAAATAAAGGTTACCAAACACTGGACAATTTCTCTTAAAGTACAATTGCTCTGCTAACTCTGAGTGTCAGATCTAAGTATACTGAAAGCATTAGCAGCAGTGTTACTAGGGCTTTTCTTTCTTTCTTTTTTCCCCCTTCGATCTACAGAGAAAAGGAAGGCAACATCTTGTTTACCTGGATCGATCCCGGGATCAGCCTCTGAACTGACCCTGCCCTTGCTTCCCCCACCCTCCGCAGTTTATTCTCCAAAAGCAGCCAGAGAGAGACTGCTAAGAAACATCGGGTGCTAAACCTCTTCCACTCAAAAATGCAACTGCTCTGCCTGTCCATTGGGATTAAAGCTCGAGTTTTACACCATCTGCTCCCACATTCAGCTCCCTACAGTGCTGACCTCATCTACCACTCCTCACCACTCACTTGGCTCCCGCCACGGGTCTCTTTGCTGTCCTTAGAATACACCTGGAAGGCTCTATTCCTGGGGCGTCTGCACCAGGTGATCCCTCTGCTGGGACCACTTTCCCATGGACATCACTGGCTTGGCTCAAATATCAGCTTCTCAAAAACACCTGCCTCCACCACTCTATAAAAGGTCAAAATCCTTTTTTTTTCTCCTATTTCTCCTATACTTCCAGCTCCTTTAATCCTGGTTTACTTTTCATTTGTCCATATTATTTATTATCAGTTGTGTATAATGGAGGTCTACAAATGCAGGGATCTTTGTTTTATTTACCCAATTACTTCAGCCACCTAGAACAGTGCCTGGCACGGTAGAAACTTAGTTACACTTGTTGAACAAATAAATTAATGGTGAATTGGTGTGTGTTTTTTTATTTGACGATAATAAAGGTACTATCCTGCAAGAAGAAAAATTATATTGTTAACAAAGTAATTATAATTCACAATCACTGAATAATCAAAAACTTTATTTTTTAATTCAAAATCATGGACATTTCCTCCCCCAAAGATTCATAGAAGACCCTCAAACTCCATAGCATGAAGGAAAGGTGTAAAGTCCTATTTGATTTTGAGTTAGCAAGTAAATTGGAAATTTGGAGACCATTTTTAAATTACCTTTGTCTAGGAAACCAGGCCTACCTTTGCTCTTAGACTAGCTGCCTCCCCTCAGCTGCAGAGATAGGGGAACTAGCATTTTTGTGCAGAATCAAAATTCTCTCTTGTTTGGTACCTATGTCAGTTGGTCAAACTCCTTGCTGCATCCAGAGTTTTTCTTGGCAACATGCTCTGGTCTGAGACCCGGGGCTGTGTCCCTGACTTGTATTTTCTGGCCCCCTGGTTATGATTTTTAGCCCTTCTTTCTAATCTCCTTGCATTGTGCACACTCATGCCTTCTACTTGTTTCTTGAGCCTTGGCTGATTCTCCAAATCCTGGCTCATGTGATAGATACAGAGATGCCTCACTCAGATCCCCCTTTTCAGAAATGCTTGTTGACCAGCTGTGGCAAGTACAATCGGCAGGCAGTCTCTAACCGCCAGCTCCTCTGGGGCCTGCCTCCGCTTCCAAGGCCTGTCTGCCCCACTGTCACAGCTTTCCTACACAGCCTTCACCTAGCAATGGGCTCTCTAAGGAGCAGTGCTTGCTCCGGGGCCCTCTTCAGATTAGCCAAGGTGTTGCCAGGCGTGATCATAACCCAGCTTCTCCCTCTGCCCAATCCTGCTTCCACCTCTTCCATTGACAGGTATCGATCTCTAATAAACACCGTGTATCCCCAAACACCATCTCACTCTCTGCTCTGGAGAAACCAACTGGCATCAACCTCCAGCTCACCTAAATGGCAAAACTGAGAAACCCGAAGAGGCAGACAGTGAAGCAGACTAGATGTAAGCAATGCTGGGGTGGGGAGGGAGGGTAACATATGATAAATAAGAGACAGAAGCAGTGTTATAACTATAATGAATCCTCATTGTGTTATGTGTACTTAACATCAGCTAATAACATAAGAAAGCTATTTGCTTTTCATAATGCTTTGCTTTCAAAGTAGCTTCACTAAGGCTTCAACAAAACTCTCTTCTAACTCAACCCTCTGAAAAATTCTCATTTTAAATTGATAATTTCTTACATAAGAAAATAAAACATCAATTCTGAAGATAACCAGAACATAATTTAGATTCTGAATGCAGACCTAGGAAAACTGAGTTTGCTATATTATATAATTCATAAGAATTTCATCATGAAATTTATATATGACAACATCTATTTGTAACAATATACTTTCAAAGACCTAACTTTGTTTCAAAACACTTCTCAGATAGAGTGGGTCTAAGATATAGTGAATTTATTGTTAATACTAGAGGTCCAGTACACAAAATTTGTGCACTCAGGTGTGTGGGGGGGGGGGGAGGGGTTGGTCCTTCAGCACAGCCTGTGCCCTCTCCAGTCTGGGACCCCTTGGAGGATGTTCCACTGATGGTGCAGGCCCACTCCCCATGGGCATCCTTAGCGCTGCCCTGGAGGCAGGAGAGGCTCCCCTCACCACCGCTGCACTTGCCGGCCATGAGCTCAGCTTCTGGCACACTGACCACCAGGAGGCAGCTCCTGTGTTGGCAACTGCCCCTTGGTGGTCAGTGCCTATTATAGCGACCAGTCATTTAGTGGTTCAATCAATTTGCAAATTAGCCTTTTATTATATAGGATTGTGAATACTTCTGGTTGCTATCACCTTATGTTGGCTGAAATCATTCACCTGTACTTTATTGTGATACTTCCCTATATTATTGTAGGTAAAACTGACTTCGCTCCAATGCACCTAATATCTGGGAGACATTTTAGCTGGATCCCCACGCATGCACAGGCACTGCCTTCCCCTTTCCTGAGGGTGAATACAGTTAGAATTTTCCAAACCCCTCCAGGCACCATGCAATCCTTTGAGTGGCTGATTTCTGTGCCAAGTCCATTAGGCGTGGCCCCTTATGAGCGGTTCAGATTTCCAAAGGCTGCTTGTTTGAAAATTCATGAGCTTCTCAATGATGCGGTTCCTTTTCTGGCTGCCCCACTGCTCAGTTACTTCAGACAACAAGCTGTTTAGGGATGGATAATTTTTTTATTTTAGCTGCCAAAACCTATAGGGAGGTGGGTATTTTACTGCTATTGTGGAATTTCCAGAAGTTTGGAAAACAGAGGATTTATTTTTTTGTTTTGTTTTGATACAGGACATTTTGACAATGACTCTGGCAATGATACAAAAATCTCCATGCTTGTAAACCAGAATACCATTTGCAGCCATCTGGCCTGCATGCAGCATTCTCTGAGTGGGGCAGATATAAAAACAGTTAACAATTAAGAGGTTTAAATGTCTTTCTCGTTAATTTCTGAGCTGAACTACTCCATGATAAAGGTATAATGGGCAATGAAGGGATTGCTGATTCTTTGTCAGCACACTTCCCTTCATGACAAAAATTCTCTGACAACGGCATTATTTCTTAATTTCTCAACCCATCTCCACTATCACTATCACCATTCACCCATATTTCTGGATTCAAAATTTCTTTTGTCCTAAATATCATCTTTCCAATCATGATAAACTAAAAATCCATTAAAAGTTCCACTGTATGCCCAGTTGTATTTATTGTTCTCCTTTTTTTTTAAATATGTCCAAGGCTTGATTCCAAAGAACAGATGCAATCCCTTTAAACAGCATAATGTGAATCACCAGCTTTTAAGTTTCATCTTTAAATGATAAACACTAAATATTTTGTTAGAATAGTTTTGAACAATAAAACACAGAAGAAAGTTTTAATTCTTGAAACCTAAAGAAATCATTCCTTTAGATCAGGAAATATGAACTTGCAACCTCTTTAAAATTTTTTAAACGGTTTCATAATCATAATTGGCATTATATATCAAGATATATAGATGGCACTACAAATTGTAGTCTTGTTACTTTCCAGGATAATAATAAGAGACCCAAGTTATCCAATGATCTAGAAACAAATTCTAAGGAGTTATACTGAAATTACAGAGTAGAGTGAGTTAGAGTCTAGGAAGAGGTTGTCTATTTCCGCCCACAGTCTGGTCCTCAGATTTCCGCCCTGCCTGTCCAGAACATGATGTGCTAGTAGTAACCTGCAAAACAGGCTTTGCGCCATCGCTTACTTCGCACTTTTTACATACAGTCACACGTTGTTATCTGAGGTTTGCAAAGATGTCTCGCTAAGTTGTCAAGTTCAGAAAACCCAGAACTGGAAAGAGATCAGACAAGATTTTCCCAGAAAAATTAGCATGTGGGAGGAAGACGCTGTGAATGGCAGCGGGAATTTCCCGGGCTTGAGCACACTTTGCAGCGCAGTGAAGACATTAAGAAGTTTTGGTTTCATGCACCTAGCTAGTGATTTACAAAGTTGCCTTCTGGTTTAATAGTGCTAGAAAGGCCTGTTGTTACACCAACTAAAAGAATCATAAAATGGTAATGAATGTTATGAAACTTCATGAATATTTCATCTGAAGGCTGTTAGATTTATCTTGAGGTTAAAGAGCACATAGGCCATAAATCAGGCCGAAGATGGAGTTGCTTGAGGTTCACACTTAGAGAATGTTTACATGTTAGGCAAGGCTACCTGCAGATATTTATTGCTTTAGTCACAGGTTAGAACCTAGTGACTTAATATAATTTTAAAAAATTCAGTTTTAAAATATATAATATTGCCAAGACCAGTTTGGCTCAGTGGATAGAGCGTCGGACTGCGGACTGAAGGGTCCCGGGTTCGATTCCGTTCAAGGGCATGTACCTTGGCTGCGGGCACATCCCCGGTAGGGGGCGTGCAAGAGGCAGCTGATCAGTGTTCTCTCTCATCGATGTTTCTGACTTTCTATCCCTCTCCCTTCTGCTTTGTAAAAAATCAATAAAATATATTTTTTAAAAAATAAAAATAAATAAAATATATAATATTAAAAAGGATCATCGAAGGTTTCTAGAAAGCATTTGGTGGTATTTTTTTAAACAATATTAGATTTATTGTAATTTTTCATTAATTTATTAAGTATTCAAAACTATAATAAATATTCAATAAAAAGGTATCACAAGGCTGTTGAATAGGTATGTTAAAAAGAAACAATGAGTATAAAGCCTGTTCCTTAACTATGAACTACACATATAACCATTTACATTAAATCTTTACTATATTGTTAGCAACAAGGCAATTTATCATTTGGAATATTTATAGTTAGTTTTAAATTCAGTAGTTATATTGCTAGATAGGTATATTTTATTTCTTCCAATAGAACAAAAAAAATTATGCTTCCCCAGGCTATACTCAAGGCACAGAAGTGAAATTTACTTTAGTGATTGTGGGATTTCCCTTCCAGCTTTGTAGCTAAGTGACAGCAAACCCCTTAACTCTTTTAAATTAAGGGTTTCCTTTTTCCTATGTTTTCCAAAGTATGAGAAATGTTATTTAAATGTGGATATAACCTTTCTGAAAAGTTTTTATTTTTACCTAGCAGTGGAAATGAACACATAAGAGCTCATTCATCCATGTGATCGGTCACTCAGAATGTTTGTGAGTGCTTAGTATGTGATGGGTACTGCTAGGTGATGGCGGTGAAATGGAGGATGGGTGAAATGTGGTGCCTACCGGCAGAATGTTTGGCTTTGCGAGGGGAGAGAGGTACACGTAATTAAATGAGAAATTGTAAGAAGTGTGATAGCTGACATAACAGAAGCTGTGATAAGGGTATATGGGAGGGATACATGCCCTAGAATTTAGGGCTCAAAGATAGCACCTTAGAGAAAAGAAAGTCTACCCATCTGAACTGGTAAAGTAAGTAAAGTCATAATGAGGTAGGATGTAGAGTAGGAAGAAAGAAAAAAAACATGATCTAGCAGAGGAGCTGAGGAAGCTTGTAATGGTTAAAGTAAATTGAATGTGCACTTTTGTGGAAGAGAATGGGAAGACAGAGAGGGAAAGAAAGGGCATAGAGCTTACCTAAAACCCTGCCAGGAGCTTTGAACTCCTCCTCAGGACAAAGGCCTTCACTGAGGAAATTTAGCAGGGAGGTGATATCACTAAACTCCCATTTCATCTTGTTTAAAGTTACATGCCGTATTTGGTACAGAAAACGCTTTAAACGTCTACTCTTCCTATTAGAACAAACACCAAGAATTTGATCAATGTCTAAGCAGTGACTGATGGTTTTGAAAACAGTTTTGTTTTTTTTTCTTTTCCTCAGTGTCTTCACATTCATAATACAGACCAGGCCATGGGCCTGAGCTGAGGTGTATATGGGGTGGGTTTACTCTGCCTCCTATTTCTGGTAAGCACCAGGAGGCCTGAAAGCAGTTTTATAAAGTTGTGGGTGGGAAATCTAATTATTTATGTAGAAAATGTTGCACATCACTAATGCTCTTAAATGGTAGAAAAGAGAATGATCAAGATAGATGTCTCTAAGAATAAAGTCAGATAAATAAATGAAAAGGGATTTCCTCATAAAACTGGAGTAGTTGCAAAGTTAGATCATGAGATTTTCTTTTATGAAGGTCTTAAAAATATAAATTATCTTTCATTTTAAAAAGGAAAAAAAGTGGCCTACATTTTTAAAAAATCATTCCCTCAAGGAGGTGTACTTCTGAATTTCTGCATCCTCATCCTGCTCAATAGGAAGAATATGGACATTACCATAATAACTAGTATTGATTAAGGGACTATGTCAGTTCTAGTGCTTTACATATATTAGTGTATTTAATCCTCATTTTTAAATCTTTATAGTAAATACTATAATTATCCCTGTTGTAAAGATGAGGGAACTAGGCACACAGAGTTAAGCAATGTGCCTACATCATCCTGTCAGTGCGCTGCCAAGCTGGGATAGGAGCCCTGCAGGCAGGCTCTCAACCACTGTTCTCCATTGGGACATACTATACAGTGACAGAGTTTACATGGTTTTTATTGTAAAAATCAGTAATAATCTCAATAAAACTTACTACAAAAAAGAAATCTGTGCCTGTTTACCCTTTAATATTGTCTTATGATTGTTTATGAGGGCGTTCATATCTAGAGAAAGAAGAAAATCCAATTTGACGTTCTGGGAGGCAGACATACTTTTGCAGATTTGCCACCTGTAGCAGTGCATTTGTACACTGATGACAGTCGTGTGCTGCTGTGGGAACCATGCCAGAGACACCTGATAGTCAAGGCCAATTAAAGCACAGAGGTTGTGTTGTCAATACACCGAATGTCCAAGGCCACTCTGCACTTAGGCTAAGATACCATAAGTAGGTGCAAGGACACAAGCACAACAATCCCACAGTATACTGTGCATGTGTGTCCTTCTGTAACCAAAATATGATTGATGTAACTACTGGCATGAAGCCTTCTTTCTCTCTGGAATAATATACAAGTTAATGACCAGCCAGTGTGCTGGAGTGTAAAGAAGTATGCTGGAGAGACGGAGCTCAGAGCTGATACTGCTATGAGGTATGGCTAAGAGTTCATAGAAAGCTCAGATAGAGCTACCATGTTAACCAGCCAGCATGCAGAGGGAGAAGCTCGGAGGTATTTACTATGTGATGCTACAGAAACTAGGCAGTGTGCTGGGCAGGAGAGACAGGAGAAGCTGCTAAGGCAGAGAGCTCAGATACTGCTACGTTGCAAGGTGATGGGTTTAGAGGCAGCGTGTGGCTGCTCAGATAATACCTGTGGGTCCAGAGACTCTTCTACTGTGTAGAAAAGATACGTATTTGCCAACTGGTGTGCAGTTGGCTAGATGGACTTTGTTGTGAAAGAATATGTTGTCTGATGGCTATATGGCCACTGGCTTCTGCAATAAAGACTCATTCTTACTGTATATACCCACAACTCATTCTTACTATATATTCCCACAACTTCTCATGGCTTCTACATCTAAGACCCAGCATCCTAGGAGGTCCAGCCCCAGGCAGAGGGACTCTGACCCAACACCTGTAACTAGTGAGCAGAAGATAAAGGAGGAACTTGGACTGTTTCCAAGAGTTAGTGTAGTGAGTAGTGTTTGAGGAGGAACCTACTCTGGCATAGTCAGAAAGAATTTAGAAGACTACATTGACTCGGAACAACTCAGAGCAGCAGTGCTATGTAGTGTTCTTGCTGCACCTGACAGCTGCTTAGATGGGGAGATGTTGTGAGAGTTGAACATCAGGAGATTTTGTGGTTGTGTGAACATCACAGACTGCGCTTAGACCAACTGCTATGGTATAGCCTACAACACACCTGGGTTACATGGTACATAGCCTATTGCTCCGAGGCTACAAACCTGTACAGCATGTTATTGTACTTATACCATAGGCAATTGTAACACACTGGTAAGTATTTGTAAACATAAATACATCTCAACACAAAAATATATTATATAAAAATAGAAACTTATAAATCTGTACAGGGCATTTACCAGGATAGGAGATTGCAGGACTGGAAGTTGCTGTGGGTGAGTCAGTGATTCACCTGTAAGTGAATGTGAAGGCCTAGGACATTACTGTACACAACTATAGATTCTCTAAACACGATACACTTAGACTACCCTAAATTTATAAAATAAGATTAAATCAAGCACAAGAGAAAATGAAGTCAATTTGTATAAGGCTGCTGCTGAAACAACATAAAACACCGTTTTACAGCAAACTTTCTTTTTAAATAGAAAGAGTATACTATAAAGTAATGATAAAAAGTACAGTGTAGTGAACACATAAAGTAACACAGTGTTTGTTCTCACTATTAAGTATTATGCAGTGTTCATTATGGGCTATCCTTATATATTACTAGTGGCACAGCAGGTTTAATTTCACCAAAGTCATCACAAACACATGAGTAATGTGTTATATTAAGATGTTACCATGGCTACAACATCACTGGAAGGTAAGAATTTTTCAGAATTATAATCTTATGAGACTACCGTTGAATTTGTGGTCTGACATTGACCAGAACATCATTATGGGGCACATGACTATGTCAATGAATACACTTTGTGCTCTTACTTTGGCTAGTATACAGTAAATGCATTAAGCACATGACATCATTTGTGAGGCAATAAATTATTTTTAAAACTTTCCTTCAAATAATATGTCATACTGAACTGTCACTTTCATTATCCTAAACTGAGTTATAATGTTATTACCTAGTAGATGTCATATCCTTCATTTGAAATGGGAATCACAGTTTAGTGTCTAGAGGAAAACACCTTACATGTTTAAGCCAGTATATAGAGCATAATACCAAAGTGTCCCTGATACAAGGAGTCATTTGTTCAATTTCTGACCTGCTCCAGTCTAAAGAAGAGAAGAACATAAGATGACAAAATGTTAATAGTCAGAATCTGTTTTCTATATTTTCATTCCTTTTGAATGAATACAAAGTCTAATCTTAATGCTAATATAAATGCAGCAAACTGAACCATTAAATTGACCGGGTGATCTATCACACTTCACACTGCTTTATAAGCAAAATGTATCATTCTCAAGGGGATTCTTCTAGTTAAATAATTGTAAGAAATATATATTTTGCCACTAGTTTTATTGATAAAATACTGCATGTCACTTAATTTATCTTTACACTGTTCTGTTTTATCATCTTCTACCAAGTGATTGGGTTTCTGATCACCCTGAGTTCTCCTCTTAGAGTGAAAGCCTCTATTTACTCTTCTGTTATTCTTCATGAAACAAAGCTAGAGGGTGGCATCTGTTTTCTTACTGAATATTCACCAAAACGTCAGATGCCAGCAAGCAAGAAGCTTGGGTTTTCCTCAGAAATCCTGAGGGTCCCTGCTGTCAGGGCTTGAATTTAAGAGAATTCATGGACAGAGTGCCATTATTCAATTTTCGTTTCTGAATTTGACTTAGAGTACACGAGCTTGATGGGATAATGATGTTTTACTGATCTTTGAAGTTAAACATCACTTGATGAAAAGGTTTAGAAACTGGAAGCTTTAGCTCCATACCTTTTCCTCTACTGATATTCAGCTAAGTTCATATCTTATTTTCACAGAGAACATTTGTTTTGTCTTAATCAGGTACTTTAATGAAATTCCCTCCTTCAAATACCAAATGATAATTTATAATTTCTAGTCTGAAAATGGCATCAATTTTTTTGCATTTCTTAATGGAATTTGCTGAAAATATATTTATCCACTTAATTCAAATTACTGAGAAAGATTTACAAATAAATTTAAATCAGAAACAGATTTTTAAAATATATATATATTATTGATTTTTTTTTCTTTTACAGAGAGGAAGGAAGAGGGAGAGAGAGTTAGAAACATCAATGAGAGAGAAACATCAATCAGCTGCCTCCTACACACCCCCTACTGGGGGTGTGCCTGCAACCAAGGTACATGTCCTTGACTGGAATTTGAACCTGGGATCCTTGAGTCCACAAGCTGATGCTCTATCCACTGAGCCAAACCAGTTAAAGCTCAGGAGCAGATTTTGGTCATAGCACAAGTCTGAAGAAATATATGTCCTAGAAAATTTGTAGATATTGATCATTTTTAAAATTAGTCATAACATATGCTAAATAGCCAAACTGTATGGTTTACACTAAAGTGTATGTGTGTGAATTAAGACATCAACACACTCACACAAATATTTAGACATACAATCCATATTAATAAAATTGTTTCCTCTTTTTCTTTTTTTCTTTTTAGCTGTAGTAAGGTAAAATCCTATATAATAAAGGCCTAATATGCTGAGTGTCTGTTTGTCTGATCATCCGTTCAACCAATCAAAGTGTAATATGCTAATGATATGCTAAAGCTGCTCAACCGTTCGCTGTGACATGCACTGACTACCAGGGAGCAGACATTCTGACCAGTGGGTTAGCTTACTGCTGGGGTCTGGCCGATCAGGACTGAGAGAAACATTCTGGACATGCCTGGGAGCCCTCCTGTGGCTAGCTAATCTCCTGTGTCCCTCCCCAGCCCCAGTTGTGCACCAGTGGGGTCTCTTAGCCTGGCCTATGCCCTTTTGTAATCTGGGGCCCCTCGGGGGATGTTGGAGAGCCAGTTTCAGCCCAATTCCACAGGCCACTTGTGCACGAATTTGTGCACCAGGCCTCTACCGGCAAATAAAATTGTAAGATATTTAAAATGTACGTTGTCATGATGTGATGACATATAAATTGTAAAAGGAGACCTCCCATCTAGTTAATGAACCCATCTATCACCTTATTTATTTACTAGAGGCCTGGTGTACAGATCCGTGCACCAGTGGAGGCCCTCAGCTTGGCCTGTGCCCTCTTGCAATCTAGGACCCCTTGGGGGATGTCAGACTGCCAGTTTCAGCCCAATCCCCACAGGCCAGGCTGAGGAACCTGCTTGGATCAGGCTGAAACAGGCAGCCCAACATCCCCCAAGGGATGTAGTAGTACATGAAGCAGCAGGCAGTCAGGGAGCAGCCTGCCACTGCTGCCACTCACTAAGCTCGCTGAACAGCGTTCCCATTGTGAGGGCACACTGACCACCAGGGGGCAGCTTCTGTGTTGAGCATCTGCCCCCTGGTGGTCAGTGCGCATTATAGCGATCAGTCAACTGGTCGTTCAGTCACTTGGGCTTTTATATATATAGATTTGGCGAGAACATTTAAGTTCTATTCTCTGAGCAAATTACAACTACACAAAATAAAATGTTAAAGCCAATATTTAGAAGCAATGAGTCACCTACTGTTTCATTATCCATTACTGCAAAATAATCAACCCCAAAATTTGCAGTTTATTTTTTAATATATTTTTATTGATTTCAGAGAAGAAGGGAGAGGGATAGAGAGAGAAACATCAATGATGAGAATCATTGATCGGCTGCCTCCTGCCTGCCCCCTACTGGGGATTGAGCTACAACCCGGGCATGTGCCCTTGACCAGAATCGAACCTGAGACCCTTCAGACTACAAGCTGATGCTCTATCCACTGAGCAAAATAAGCTAGAGCCAAAAATTAGCAGTTTAAAAAGTATTATTTTTCACAAGTCTCTCAGTTGACCCGACTCAGCTGGGAAGTTCCTCTGCTTCATATGGCACTGGCTGGGGTCACTCACTCAATTTCTTTCAGCTCAAGACTGAGCTTGGCTAGAAGGTCTGGGAAAGCTTTCCTCATATATCTGGCACTTTGCTGCTCTTCCATGAGGCCAGTCCACAAGGTTGGCTTGGACTTTTTCACAGCATAACAGTCTCATTTGACTTTTACTTAGCAGTTGAATTCAAGAGGAATAAAGAAGAAGCTGCCAGTCCCCTCAAGGTCTAGGCCAGGAACTGGATAGCATCCTTTGAGCTGTATTCAATTGGGCAAAGAAAGTCGTAGGGCCAGGTAAACTTCAACAGGAAAGAATGGACTCTACCACTTTGATTGGTAAAGCAACATAAATGTAGAAGAAAGGAAGATTGGTGACTATCTTTGGAAACTATCTAACACACCTTCCTAAATTAGCAGTTTGAAAGTCTCTGTTTTTTAATTAGGAAAGAAGTACTCTCAGTCTTCTTCATTGTACTAGACCAGCGAGTGGTTGGCAAACTCAACAGAGCCAAATATCAACAGTACAACGAATGAAATTTCTTTTGAGAGCCAAATTTTTTAAACTTAAACTTGTTCTAACACCACTTCTTCCAAATAGACTCACCCAGGCCATGGTATTTTGTGGAAGAGCCACACTCAATGGGCCAAAGATCCACATGTGGCTTGTGAGCTGTGGTTTCCTGACCACTGTGCTAGACAATAATTGGTTTGTCAAAAATATTTGTCTCTTTAAATCCCATGTCACCCCATATGTTTAACAACCCATGGACTAATTTGCTTGTGATGCTACCCTCGACATTTAAAATATTTTTTAAAATATGCTTTTATTGATTTTTAGAGATAGAGGAAGGGAGAGGCATAGAGAGATAGAAACATCTATGAGAGAGGATCATTGATCAGCTGCCTCTTCCACGTCTCCCACTGGGGAATGTGCCTGCAACCTGGGCATGTGCCCTGACCAGGTATTGATCCCACGACCTCCTGGATCCTGGGTCAATGTCCCACTGCTGCGTCACAGCAGCTGGGTAGACATTTAATAACTTTAAATATGAAATCAAATCCCATACTGTCTTTCCCTCACAGTTCTTCCAATCTTCACTGGTCTTTTCCTTTTCCTTTCTTTTTCTAAAAATATATTTTATCGATTTTTTTACAGAGAGAAAGGGAGATGGATAGAAAGTCAGAAACATTGATGAGGGAGAAACATCGATCAGTTAGCTGCCCTCCACTGGGGATGTGCCCGCAGCCAAGGTACATGCCCTTGACCAGAATCGAACCCGGGACCCTTCAGTGGCAGGCCGATGCTCTATCCACTGAGCCAAACCGGTTTCAGCTTCACTAGTCTTTTTTTCATCAGTTTATATTTTCCCTTAGAAGATGAATTGAAACCCTGAAGGAAGTAAACACTAAAGTCAAACTTATAATGTGTTTCTATATATGAGCCATTCAATCCAGTCAAACCCAACCACCCATCCAGCAGGTCAGGCTCCAGGAGCCTGAGAGAGGTTGACAACCAGATAGTGTTTGTCCCCATCCATCTCATCAAACACAACTGCTCCAGTTTTTAATTATCTACACCAATAGTTTCTTTCATTGACAAAGGTCACTGAGAACTGACTTTACATTTAACGGCCATCCTACATAATAAAAGGCTAATATGCAAATAGACCGAAAGGCAGACAACCAGAACAACTGAACAATAGAACAACTGGTCACTAGGATGTGTTCTGACCACCAGGGGGCATGTGCGAAACACGGAGGGCATTGGCCGTGGTGGGGTGATAGAGCAGGTGAGGGGAGGGGAGGGATACTGGTCTGTTATTTGGGCAAGCCTCTGGTGGTTACTGAAAATTCTTTGCTCCCGCACACTGTGGTCCAGCCTTGCACTTGCACCTGCTGCTGGCACTGGCCCTGCTAGCATCAGTTGCCAGCCTAGGAGCTGCTTCTCACACCCACTGCTGGGGCCCAGTGCCAACCCAGATCACTCAGCACTATAAGTGGGTGCATGTGGCAGCTGCTGGTGATGACTCCACTCGCACCCACTGCCAGCGCCGGCCCTGCTTGCATGCATGGCCTGTGCCTGGTGTCAGTCCCAATTTCTCAGTGCCATCAAAGGGTGCAAGCAGAAGTTGCTTGCTCTCATTGCCCCTGAGGGTTTCTCCACCTCCCCTGCTCCTGAGGGGTGATCCGGTCAGGAGCTGCTATGCCTTCAGCAGGTGCAAGTGGGGCCGGGACCACCAGCATGTGGGAGTGGCAGTGATGAGAGTGGAGCTGGTGGCAAACAGCGAACCACGGGCCCCAGCAGGTGGAGCTGGGCAGGGGTGTGAAGGATGGGCTGAGACCAGGCCCTGTCCCTACTGCAGCCTCACAGCCTCACAGCCTTGCAGCCCACAGTTTCTTTCAAGGAGCATGGATTCATGCATTAGGCCCCTAGTTTAATATATGTTAGTCACAAAATATTATTTACAAATATATCAAAGAGAGTCATCCTGATTCTTCTGTCTTGGTCTCATATACTGAGACCAAGGCCTCAGTATATGCCAGACATCTATCCATTCTAATAAAAGAGGAATATGCAAATTGACCATACCTCTACTATATCTACAAGCCACACCCACCAGCCAATCAGGAGTGAGTATACAAATTAACCCAGCCAAGATGTTTGCAGCCACTAAGAGAGCAGGAGGCTTGTGTTGCCCCAGGGATGGAGGAAGCCAAGCTTTTTGCCTGCCCTGGCAGGCTCAGGCCTCCACTCAAGGCTACAAAGTTTCAATTATAGAATATAAATAAAACCCAACAAAAATGGCTAGGTCCATGGATAGAGCAGGAGGCTTAGTTCCACTGAAGGTTACAAAGTTTCAATTATAAAAGATAAATAAATCGCAGATACCAGAGCCTCCCCTTGGGTCACCAGGGGATGTGGCCAACCTGCTAACCACCACAGGCCTCTCGCCCAGGCTATCCTATGCCCCAAGGGAACCCCCACCCTGATCTGTGACATCCTTCAGGGCAAACCAACTGGCCCCCACTCATGCACCAGGCCTCTATACCATCTGATCCTATCTAATAAAAGAATAATATGCAAATTGACAGTCACTCCAACACACAAAATGGCTGTCCCCGTGTGGTCAAAGATGACTGGCCAATGTGGACACAAGATGGCTGCCTAAAGGTGGCCAGCAGGAGAGAGCAGTTGGGAGGGACCAGTTTTGCAGGGGAGGGCAGTTAGGAGTGACCAGGCCTTCAGGGGAGGGCATTTAGGGGTGACCAGGCCTGCAGGGTAGTTAGGGGCAAATAGGCTGGCAGAGGAGCAGTTAGGCATTAATCAGACTGGCAGGGGAGTGGTTAGGGAGTGATAAGGCTGGCAGGCAGAAGCAGTTAGGGGCAATCAGGAAGGCAGGCGGTGAGCAGTTGGGAGCCAACAGTCCTGGATTGTGAAAGGGATGTCCCACTGCCCATTTAAACCCAATCATACCTACCAGTATCAGGCTTAAACAGGCAGTTGGACATCCCTCGAGGGGTCCCAGATTGGAGAAGGTTTAGGCTGGGCTGAAGGACATACACCCCCATGCAGGAATTTCATGCCACGGGCCTCTAGTTCTATCTAATAAAAGAGTAATATGCAAATTGATCATACCTTTGCTACACCCACAAGCCACACCCATAAGCCAATCAGAGCGATTATGCAAATTAACCTAACCAAGGTGGCAGTTAATTTGCATAGCTGCATGCTGTAAAAGGCGCAGAAGGAAGCCAAGCCCTGCAGAAGGGAGCAAACTGTGGAGAAGTAAGCAAGTGGGGTGGGAGAGAAGGGAGGGAGCAAGGCAGAGGATATGAGAGGAAGGGAGGCAGCAGAGAAGGAAGCAAGGCAGTGGAGACAGGAGCAAGGCAGCAGAGATGGGAGCAAGCAAGACAACAGATGGGAGCAAGCAAGAAATGGGAGAGAGTGAGGTAGTGGAGATGGGAGCGAGGCAGCAGAGAAGGGAGAAAGCTTTGCTCAGGCTGCAGAAAGCTCTATTCTTGCAGGAATCTTCCTGCAATGGGTCTCTAGTCCTATCTAATAAAAGAGAAACATGCAAATTAACATACCTTCACTACGCTACCAGCCAATCAGGAGGGGGAGGGCGGAGTGGTGCAGCAACAGGAGAGTGGGAGGGCGGGAGGGCGGGGCAGCGGTGGGACAGGAGGCCGGTGGGGGGGCATGGTCACGACGAAGGACTGAAGTTACCCCTCTGGAGGCTACCCAAGGTCTTATTTCAGCTCTGATGTTGGGCTGCTCCCCTCAACCATAAGTTCCCAATGCACTTCCAGCCAGAGTTAAAGGGGGCTTCTTCTGTTTTAAGGCATCACCATATCCAGTGCCTGCCAGGCCCCTGTGAAAGCACTACTCCTTAGATCCGAAGTTCTGGGAGCTGAAGCAGAGAGGCTGTGAGGCCCAGCTCACCCAGGATGCTGGCCCCCATCACCCCCTCCCAATTGTCCTGGTCCAGTCTTCCATATGCATACCTGCTCACAGGGAGCATGAGGTGGTCGTGGCAGTGGGACGGGAGGCTGGCAGGGGGCATGGTGGTGGCAAGCGAGACAGGAGGCCTACACCCTCCCCCAATCCAGAGGGGCTTGACAGGGGACCTCAGGCTGTGCCCCCCCCAACCCAGCAGGACTTCACAGGGGACCTGAGCCTGCACCCTCGTGCCAGTGAGGATTTACAGGAGACCTGAGGCTGCACCTCCCTCCTGATGCTGGGCCAGGGGACCTGAGGCTGTGTTCCTCTGTCTGGTGGGGCTTGACGGGGGACCACAGGCCACGCCCCCTACCCAGCGGGGTTTGACAGGGGATCTCAGGTCGTGTCTCCCACCTGGTGGGACTTGATGGGAAACCTCAGGTCACGCCCCCATTCTGGTGCTGGGCTAGGGGACCCAAGGACACCCCCTGCCCTATGGGGCTTGACAAAGGTGGGACTGGCTGGGTTTGGATCTACCCTAATGCGGGGGGGAGGAGGGAAGCGGCTGGGTCTGGGTCTCATGTGATTTTGAGGCACATGTGAGTGAGTGGGGACTTGACTCTAGGTCCCATGGTGCACCCCAGACTCTGACAGGAGGAAGGTTTTCATATACATTTTACTGATTTTCTTTTGTCTCTGATACTTCTATTATAGAGAAAGAACAAATAGCAATATTAAATTATTTCCTCTAATTAATACCCTTTTAATGTGCACAAATTTTGTGTACTTGGCCATTAGTCCTATCTAATAAAAGAGTAATATACAACTTTGACCATACCTTCGCCACACCCACAAACCACGCCCACCAGCCATGCCCACCAGCCAATCAGGAGCTGATTATGCAAATAAACCCCAACCAAGATGGCTGCAGCCACTGAGAGCAGGAGGAAAGCTTGGATTTCCCCAGCAACAGAGGAAGCCAAGCTTTCTGCCTGCTGTTGTGGGCCTAGGCCTCCACTCAATGTTACAAGGTTTCATCTCGGTAGCCGCAGAGTTGGAGAGAACAGAGGCTTGGTTTTCTCTGGCAACAGAGGAAGTCAAGCTTTCTGCATGCCTTTGTGTAGGATAGAAAGTTTCAAACAGAAATGGCTGCCGCCACTGAAAGAGCAGAAGGCTTGGCTCCACTCCAGGCTACAAAGTTTCAATTGTAGACATAGATTAATCCCAGATCCCAGGGCCTCCACTTGGGTCGCTGGGCGGGGGGGGGGGGGGGGGGGGGTGTAGCTGGCCTGCAAATCTCCATAGGCCCCTCGCCCAGGCCACCCCACACCCCAAGGGAACCTCCACCCTGATCTGGGACACCCTTCAGGGCAAACCAGCTGGCCCCCACCCATGCACCAGGCCTCTATCCTATCTAATAAAAGAGTAATTTTGCAGTTTAACCATCACTCCAATACACAAGATGGCTACCCCCATGTGGTCAAAGATCCTGCCCCAATGTGGATACAAGATGGCTACCACAAGATGTCCAGCATGGAAGTGCCTTTGGGAGGTTCCAGGCCTGCAAGGGAGGGCAGTTGTGGGCCATCAGGCCAGCAGGGGAAGGGAGTTGGGAGGAACTAGGCCTGCAGGGGAGGGCAATTAGGGGTGACTAGGCCGGCAGAGGAGGGAAGTTGGGGGCAAACAGGCTGGCAGGGGCAGTTAGACATCAATTAAGCTGACAGGGTAGTGGTTAGGGGTGATCAGGCTAGCAGGCAGAAGTGGTTAGGGCCAATCAGGGAGGCAGGCAGGTGAGTAGTTTGGAACCAGCAGTCCTGGGTTGTGAGAAGGGTGTCCAGTTGCCCGTTTAGACCCGATCCCTACCAGGACGTCACTCAAGGGGTCCCAGATTGGAGACGGTGCAGGCCAGGCTAAGGGACATCCCCCGCCCCCCATGCACAAATTTTATGCACCAGGCCTCTAGTATATATATAAAAGCCTACGTCACCAGCCAACTGGCTGACCAGCTAGTAGCTATGACATGCACTGACCACCAGTGGGTAGATGCTCAATGCAGGAGTTGCTGAGTGACAGCAACTTTGCAGAGTGCCTGCTTGGGGACCCCTCAGGAGATATCAAATTACTGGTTTCTGTCTGATCCCCGCAGGTCAGGCCAAGGGACCACACCTATGGGAGGGACCCCGCTCACTGTGCAGATGCCCTGAGAGCCCTGGTCCCGCCCCAAGTGCAGCCAGCCAGGGAGGAACCATGGGGGGTTGGCTCCAATGCTGGTCTGGCCCGTCTAGCTCAGTCCCACCCCACCAGCCACCTTCTATTAATTTCCATTTAATGTACACGAATCTGTGCACCAGGCCTCTAGTTGGTAATATAAATTAAATTTGTAAAGTTTCAGAAAGTAAAGAAAACATAAAATACTTCCTGAGGTTTCTAGCTTTATTTTTTAATCTTTAATTTAAAATATGAAACAACATGACCTCTCATCAAAGTTTTATTCACAATGTTTTAGAATTCCCAAGTTAGATTAAACCAAATGAAATTGCTGCATTGACATAAAAATATTTAATAATAACGAGTTTCTAAAATAAAGAGAATGATTTCAGTGACAGATTTCCCATCTGCAGATCTGAGTTTTAAGGGACGAAAACCTCATGCAGAGAAGTGGTCTGTAAATCATTGCACAGTGGGAAAGTCAGCTCCCAAGCAAGATATGAGTGATACAAGGAGGGTTTGCTTTATTGATTCAATGCATATTTATTGAGCACTCACTATGTGCCTGTCTGATGCTGAGTGTGCAAACGAGAACAAAAAGATGCAATCTCCGCTTTCACAGCGCCTCTTATCTAGGGTAAAACACAGGCATGCAGGCAATCAAGTGTGATATATATTAAGAGTGACTAATCTGAAGTCTGGGGGAGCAACAACAGGGTTCTCTAATCCAGTGCAGAGGGTTAGGAACAGCCTCGATAGAAAAGGATGAGCAGAAATGGGTTAAATGAAAGTTTGTGGTGGGGAAGAAGAGAGTTTAGGCAGAGGAAATAGAATGTGCTGAGGTCCAGAGTTAAGAGAGGATGTTTTCTGGGAACTAAACATCCTTTAGTCTGGCAAGAGCACTGTTGTGAACAAAAATTGCGGGATGAAAGTGCTGGAATGATTCCTGGGGAGTGGGAAAGGAGGACTTTAGATATTTAAGGACATCCATGTCCCTATTCTGTAGATTTCCATTTACAGACTATACCAGGTACACTTTTAGCTTTGAACATGTATATGTATATGTATATGTATATGTATATGTATATGTATATGTATATGTGTATGTATGTGTATATGTGTATGTGTATGTATATGTATATGTGTATGTATATGTATATGTAGCCCGGCCTGTGTGGCTCAGTGGTTAAGCATTGACTTATGGACCAGGAGGTCACAGTTCAATTCCCGGTCAGGAAGCATTCCCAATTACAGGCTTGATCCCCAGTGTGGATGTACAGGAGGGAGCCAATCAGTGATTCTGTCTTACCATTGATGTTTCTATCTCTCCTCTAAAATCAATAAAAAATACTTTAAAAATATTTTTTTAATATATGTATTTGAGCAACACACACACACACACATATACACCCACAATGAGAAAGAAAATGCATCAATATGTTAACCATTCTTGATGGTTAACAGATGATATTTTTCTAAATTTGCTACATTATACATTATTTTGTATATTCAAAATATGCAATACTACAAGTATATTTAAGCATCCTTATTTAAATGTAATGTAACTTCTGAATATAACTATAAATTATTTCTAAACTTCTAAAATAAATGAGCTACTTCTACTGGACACTTCTACACAGGTATCCTTTCTATTTATTAATAATAATGTTTTATATTTGGAGGATAAATCACCTGAAATAAGTAGGTAACGAAATTTAGAAGTGGATTCTTTATAAAACCAAAGCAATATTAAGAAATACAAAAAAACATACATTTTAACAATGTTCTCTACTCACAGAACATAATCTTCAAATTTGGTAAATATATCATATATAAACATATATGTATAAACATGTATATATAAACATACTAGTATATATATACATGTATATATAAAATGTATACACATACATGCTTTGAATCCAACATAGCACAAATGCATTTGAATGTGCTATGAATGTCCTGAATATTTCTGAGATTAATCTCTTTCACAAATCACTTCTAAACTTCAGTACGACATAAATGGAAGTTAATGTTATTCTTTATTTTCTTCTTTTTAATTTCTCTATTGATTAAGGTATTACATATGTGTCCTTATTCCCCCATTACCACCCACTTCCCATTCATGCCCCCACCCCCTTGTTGTCTGTGTCCATTGATTAGGGTTACATGCATGCATATAAGTCCTTTTTGGTTGATCTCTCCCCCTTACCTCTACTGTTCCCTACTTTCCCTGAGGTTTGACATTCTGATTGATGTTTCTCTGTCTCTGGGTCTATTTTTGTTCATCAGTTTATGTTGTTCATTATATTCCATAAATGAGTGAGATCATGTGGTATTTTTCTTTAACTGCCTGGCTTATTTCAATTAGCATAATGCTCTCCAACTCCATATATGTTGTTGTAACTGATAAGAACTCCCTTTTTACCACAGCGTAGTATTCCATTGTGTAGATCTGACACAGTTTTTTAATCCACTCATCTGCTGATGGGCACTTAGGCTCTTTCCAAATCTTAGCTATGGTGACTTGTGCTGCTATGAAGATAGGGGTGAGTATATCCTTTCTGATTTGAGTTTCCAGTTTCTTGGGATATATTTCTAGAAGTGGGATCACTGGATCAAATGGGAGTTCCATTTTCAATTTTTTTGAGAAAACTCCATACTGTTCTCCACAATGGCTGCACCAGTCTGCATTCTCATCAGCAGTGCACGAGGGTTCCTTATTCTCTGCATCCTCACCAGCACATGTCATTTGTTGATTTGTGGATGATAGCTATTCTGACAGTGTGAGATGGTACTGCATTGTTGTTTTGATTTTCATCTCTCTGATGATTAGTGACTTTGAGCAGATTTTCATATGTCTCTTGGCCCTCCTTATGTCTTCTTTTGAAAATTGTCTATTTAGATCAGATGCCCATTTTTTTATTGGGTTGTTCACCTTCTTTTTGTTAAGCTGCATGAGTTCCCTGTAAACATTGGAGATTAAACCCTTATCATTCATTGATATCATTGGCAAGTATGTTCCTCCACGCAGTGGGTTTTCTTGTTGTTTTATTTAAGGTTTCCTTTGCTGTGCAAAAGCTTTTTCTTTTGATATAGTTCCATTTGTTTATTTTTTCTTTAGTTTCCATTGCCCTAGGAGCAGTATCAGTGAAGAAATTGCTTTGGCATATGTCAGAGACTTTTCTGCCTAACATTTTTCTTATTCCACCAAGTTCTCATCAGTTTTCTCTTAATTAGTTCACCACACACAATATTTCCTCCACTATTTGTTTGGAAATTCTGCCTATCACACCCAAATCCACAAGAGCATCACCTGGTTCCTCCACGTGGTCAGAACACAAGCCTGTGTGTTTAACCTTCTGGTGAGTCTACAAAAGATTCACACAGAATAAATGCACCTGGGTCAGCCACAGTAAAGAAGGCAAGGGGGATGTCCGTTCTTGAAAAGCAATAAAATGAAAAAGGGCTTTGTCCTACAGCCCCATTTCTCAGAGCTGAGTTTATGCTGTTCTCCACAATTCCAGGGATGACTAGAAAGGGAATCATCTCGCCCTAGCTCACACACAGACCTTCAGAGGCCCCTGGCATTTTTAGATCATCAACATTTATAGATTAATTTGTTTATTTTAAGGAAACTCTCCCTTGGTTATTAAATGTGAAGTATCTTAGAGCTAATATTTTTAAAAACAAAACAAAACAAAAGCCTAACAAGCCTGAATTATTAACTATCAGTTTATGTCTTTACTTGGCACAACAAATCTCTTTTCAAAGATTGTTATAACACGTCATGGGCACAGCTAGAGTGAATATTTGTGTTTACATTTAATATGGCCATTTCCACACATGCTCACTGAGCCTTTAGGGGAGAGAGCAACAGGGAGGAAGAAAGGCCACTGTCATTCCCATTGTGCTGTTAACAGCAATTTAAGTTGGTTGACTAGCTGTGTCAAAAAAAGAATATTAATGTTAATATATATAACTTGCATTTCTCCTATCTTAAATCTCCTGTAGATATTCTAATGTTTATGTTGTTCTTCTGAGGGACATAGGTACCAATTTAAAATTAAAAAAGTAAAAATATTTCTCTAAGGCTGTTCATGGAGTCTAGTTCCAAGTATGGAAACTATTATAGGTACTAGAGGCCCAGTGCACGAAATTCATGCACAGGGGGCAGGGGATGTCCCTTAGCCCAGCCTGTACCCTGTCCAATCTGGGACCCCTTGAGGGATGTCCGATTGCCCATTTCGACCCGATCCTAGGATCAGGCCTAAACAGGCAGTTGGACATACTTCTCACAATCCAGGACTGCTGGCTCCAAACTGCTCACCTGCCTGCCTCCCTGATTGCCCCTAACCACTTCTGCCTGCCAGCCTTATCACCCACTAATCACTACCTTGCCAGCCTAATTGATGTCTAACTGCTCCCCCTGCCAGCCTGTTTGTCCCCAACTTCCCTCCTCTGCTGGCCTGGTCACCCTTAACTGCCCTTCCCTGGTCACCCTTAACTGCCCTTCCCTGCAGGCTAGATCACTCCCAACTGCCCTCCCTTGCAGGCCTGGTCCCTCCCAACTGCCCTCCCCTGCTGGCCATTTTGTGGTGGCCATCTTGTATCCACATGGGGGCAGGATCTTTGGCCACATGGGAGCAGCCCTCTTGTGTGGTAGAATGATGGTCAATCCGCATATTTCTCTTTTATTAGATAGGATAGAGGCCTGGTGCATGGGTGGGGGCCAGCTGGTTTGCCCTGAAGCGTGTCCCGGATCAGGGTGAAGATTCCCTTGGGGTAAGGGGCAGCCTGGGCGAGGGGTCTGTGGAGGTTTGCAGGCTGGCCATGCCCCCCAGCGACCCAAGTGGAGGCCCTGGGATCTGCGGTTAATCTATGTCTACAATTGAAACTTTGTAGCCTGGAGCAGAGCCAAGCCTTCCTCTTGCTCCATGGCGGTAGCCATTTCTGTTTGAAACTTTGAAGCCTAGAGTGGAGGCCTAAGCCAGCAATGGCAGGTGGAAAGCTTGGCTTCCTCTGTTGCCAGGGAAACCCAAGCTTCTGTTCTCTCCTGCTCAGTGGCTGCCACCATTTCTGTATCTTTTATAACTGAAACATTGTAACATTGAGTGGAGGCCTAGGCAGGCAAAGGCAGGCAGAAAGCTTGGCTTCCTCTGTTGTCGGGAAACCCAAGCCTTCCTCCTGCTCTCAGTGGCGGCAGACATCTTGGTTGCAGTTTATTTGCATAATCTGTTCCTGATTGGCTGGTGGGTGTGGTTAAGGTATGGTCAAATTTGCATATTACTCTTTTATTAGATAATATTGGAAATTCCCCAAACTAATATTCCCTGATTGGATAAGAAAAGATGTTCAGTTATATATTATCTGTATAGCTGCGCACCAAATCAAAGGTGTGATGCTCAGTCTGCCCTTTGCCTTGTAAGTAGTTCTTCCAAATCTACTAATTATCAGTTTATAATTTTTTTAACCATACAGTTCTCTGATCAAACAATTCTCTTTCTTTTTATAATAGCTTTGTTCCCATTTGGACCGAGAAAACCTCCTCTACCTATTCAATCCAGGGATCTCAGAGTTGGACATTTTTTCAAAGAAACAATAACAGCAGCACATAAGGATTCATGTACAGTATATTTAATACCTCATTATAGGAGCAAAAAGTCTGCAAAGCAAGAGCATGTCAACCAATAAGAAAGTAGCTGGAAAGATTGCAATTCTTCAGCTAACATAAAGAACACCTGAAGTCGTGGTTTTCTCCAGATCATATCCAATAAGTAAATAGCCAATAGTCAAACCCACGACTTAGGATTCTAAAATTATCCTCTTCTTAATATTAACAGCTACTGTCAAGATTGATTTTTTTAAAATATAGAAAGGATGGCAAAGACCTAGAGCAGCAGTCATCAACCGGTAGTCCGCATACCACTGGTGGTCAATGAGGTTGGAAAGGTTGGTGACCACCTATATAGAGTATTTTTTCAAGGCAATCCTTCTGGTTCTGATCATGATATACTTTATGTAATTCTAGCATTGGATTTGTAATTCTCATCATTATTCTGACATTATGTAATTCCTGAGAATATAGGCTTAGAATCATGAAGAAAAAAAAACTATTATGATGACAGGCAAACTTACGTCAAATTGTCCTACACGTCTATTTTGCTAATACAGTATTTATACTCTTATATATGGCACAGAGCTGGGAAGAAAATTTATCTGTTCAAGGTGAGCTAATAACGATTTCCATATATATTATAAAGTACATTTGTCCCTACAAGTACATCTGCTTGTAGATGATGGGAGTTTGAAAAGCCAGTGAGTACATCCAACCATTTCTGAGAGAGAAATTACGTAACTATGACATCTTGCATACAAATTCAAATGTTTAATGCCAAGGCACTTGTATTTGAATTTCATGTGTTTGAAGAGATGAATACCATGTGTTCACAGATTCTTTTTTATGTTTTTAGAGAATAAAATGGCTCACAAATCTATCCACATTCCTTAATTCTTACTAAAGGGATTCCTGGTAAAGATAAAAGCCTTTATTTTCGTCTCAGATGTTACCCAGCAAAGACTTTCATTTGATTGTAAACTATTACCAAATGTTTCAGAGCACTTTATAAAAATATGACTCTAAAAGATAAGGGATAAGAGGAGATAAGGAGAGAAATGGGAATAGTTATATATGGACCTATCCTAAAAGTATTTATGGCCTTCAAAGTGGAATAACACACACATACACACACACACACACACACACACACACACACACACACACACATACACTTTACAAGGTAAAGTACTGAATATAAAAAGGATGAAGCAGGATGGGCTTTAAAATCAACCAATACTGGATTTAATTTTCAGCTCAACCAATGTGACTTTAGACAAACTACTTAAACAATTTAGTTTCCTTTTTTTTTTTTTTTTTTTTTTTTTTTTTTTTTTTTGCTATAGAAGGAATGTAATAGTGCATACCTTACATAATTGTTATGGCAACTAAATAAAGCTATATATGTAAATCACATAACTCGGTGCTTATGCCAAAGGACCTGCTCTATAATGATCATTCTATATGTAAAGAACTAATGTGATACCGTCAAATGTCATAAGAGGAAGATATAATTTTAAGAAACATTATGGAGATAAAATGTATAAAATATGTTAGAAGTTAAAACATATTAGTGGTAAGAGGAAGGGAGGGAGGTTGGTGAAAATTTTGAAGACAGATGACTTAAAGGGGGTTGATACCATCAACAAAGATAAATATAAAAATAAAGAGACCAGAGCACAGGAGATTAACCAATGGCAGGAACTGCTATTTACAGAAAAGGCATCATTACTTTTTAAGCACCTTGCATTTAAGCAAGTATTTTCTTGAAGTTTAAAAATGGAAAGAACATGAAAGTCCTTTTCCCATGGGCCTATTTTAAGCAATCTAAATTACACGTTCAGCCAAAGTGCTCAATACCACCTGAGAGGTATCTTTGTGAAAGTTCACCTGCACGGGCCTCCCCGGACCACACAGCTGTTTCAGAACTACCTGAGTGTGTAAGGAAATGACTTTGACAGATTTGAAAACTCTGGCTGTTGAGACACAAATGTTATGTAACCACCTCAGAGATGGACAAAATCCAAATAAAAAATGAATCCAGAATTCATTTTTCAAAATATTCTAATTTAAAAAAAAAGACTTTGAATACAAGATAATGTAAGCTTAGGTTGGGAGATGCTTTGAATGATGAAATTCTCTATGACATGAAGAGACCAACAATAAGTGCAAGAACCCTCTGGTGGTTTTGCAAAGCATAAGTGACTTTCAACTTGGTGACCTACAAGAATGCTGATCAAGGTAAATTAGATTGGTAAAAGGATTTTTCTATTCCCTCTGAGTAGACTCTTGGTATATATCCAAACACTTTATATATTTTGCATTCTTCAATTTTTCTTCAGAGGCGATTAGCACAATATCTTAAATTATTCAATGTGTAAAGCTACTTTAAAATAATTCTTCCACTGTGTTAACAGATAAAAAATCATTGTGTTGGAATTGACCTTACTAACACATCCAGGAAACAAACAAAGGGACTGTGATTATACGTATGAACGGTTTTCCCACAGAAAGAGGGCTACCTAGTTTGGCTGCCTGGTCACAGCAAACAAAGGCAGATTCTGTAGCAAACTAGCCTCCAGAAAAAGAAAGCACCTTTTTATAAAAACAAAACAAAGCAAAAAACTGTTGGTTTAGTCTTTGGATTTTGCCCTAAAATAAATACTGTGGTTTTCTTGTTTTTCAACATTCATAAAAATAATATGCCTAGTGTACACGTTCTAACTGCAGTTTTTCCAGTTAGAGTTCTAAAGCTGTGTAGAACCTACCTCTACTCAATGCTCTTCCATACTTAAAAATGAAGTAATACCATAGTCATCAAACATACATCCAGAAAGCTATGGGATATAACCCTCCAGCAATCATTAAACATTCTTTGGGAATATGGCTCACTGGGAAAGTTCTAACAAAAATCTCTTGCCTCATGCAATATGTGGGGAAGTCCTTTTATATTTGTACTAGACTAGAGGCCCACAATTACCAGAGGCACAGAGGGTCAAAGAATATTTATGGAAGTGATACAAGTTGGATTTCAATAGCTGTTACCATTTGATGCATGAATTCATGCACTGGTGGGGTCCCTCAGCCTGGCCTGTACCCCCTCACAATCCAGGACCCCTTGCGGGGGATGTCAGATAGCCATTTTTTGGCCTGATCCCTGCAGGCCTGATCCAGACAAGAGGGAGCTGGATCCTGTGTGTTTAGCATCTGTCCCCTGGTGGTCAGGATGTGTCATAACGACTGGTCAACTGATAACATTCAGTTGTTGAAGCCATTCAGTCATTTGGTTGCTTAGAGTTTTATATAGAGAGAGATTAACATGCATTAGCTCCCTTTTAATAATGAGAAAATAAAAACATCCCATAATCCCATGGCACATGTAAGCTCTGGTGACCTTAAACAATCTAGCCCTGACTGGTTTGGTTCAGTGAATAGAGCATCTGGGGCTGTGGACTGAAAGGTCTTGGGTTCGATTCTGGAAGAGGGCATAAACTTTGGTTGTGGGCTCATAGGAGATTTGCAGGAGGCAGCTGATAGATGTTTCTCTCTCACCAATGTTTCTAACTCTCTATTCCTCTCCCTTCCTCTCTGTAAAAAAATCAATAAAAATATATTTTTTAAAAACAATATAAATAATATATATGAATGGGAAGACATTTCAAGTGCTACTGAAAGGTATAAAAATGTTTCTTTCTCTATCACCAGACTCAAGCTTTTTCCACATAGATGAGCACTGTTAGCAGTCTCTTGCATATCCCTCAAGAAAATAATTGGCATATCCTGGATATTAATCTTTAAAAATTTTAGGCCAAAGAATGATATAAAACAATTATTAGGTGCTTTGTGTTTTTATTTAATATATCTTGGAGATCTTTCCCAATGAGTAAACAGATCTGTTCTATTTCTTAAAAAGAGACAGGTAGTGCTCCATTGTGGATGAGCCATAATTAGCTAACAACGTCCTCAATTTGTGATCATTTAGGGTATGTCCTATTTTATTTTGTTTTTCAATTACAAATAATGCTGCAGTAGACACACTGCACATAATTTGGAGATTGTCCATGAGCTTATCCATAGAAAAAAAATGTCCTAAGTGTGAACTGCGTGGACAAACATATGTGCATTTGAAGTTTTCATAGATATTGCTAAATTCCCTTCCAGAAGATAAGACCAATATACACTCCTATCATCTATCTGAGAATGCCTGCTTCCTCCAGCCTCACCAAACCTCACCAAAAAGTGTTGAAATTCTAGCTCCCACTACTGGTCAATGTGACGTATTTGGAAATAGGATCTTTGCAGTTGATCAAATGAAGATGAAATGATTAGGGTGAGCCTCATGCATTATGACCCTGTCCTTAAAAGGGGGGGAAATATGAACTGAGACATACAGGCTCACAGGGAGAATGCCACGTGAAGGTGAAGGCTGAGGTCAGGGTGATGCACCTACAAGCCAAGGAGCACCCACACCTGCCTGCAAACCATCAGGAGCCAGGAGAGGAGCATGAGAGATTCCCCTTGGCAGCCTCAGAAGGAATCTCCAGAACTGGGAGACAGTTGGTTATTTTAAGCCACCTTGTTTATGAGAGGTGAAAATACTTTATTTTTTGATTTGCCCTTAATTCTTCCCTTCTCTTATCTTCATGTACACTCCAACTTCTTCATTTTCTGTTTCTCAGTGCCCTGATGCAGTGTCTAACATGCAACAAAAAACAATAAACACATCCTGAATGAATATTGCCATCATAAATAATCTAGTAAAATGAGCAAAGAAAGTTCGTAGGTTATGGTTGTTTTGATTGGTATTTCTTTGTCAGTGAAGTTGAGTATCTGATTTATATTATTATTGTCCATTTGTATTTTTTGCTGCTAAAAACACTTCTTCATATTGTATGCTCATTTTTAATTGAAATTACATTTTTATTATTGACTTGTACAAGTCCCTTGTAAACCAAAGAAATTACTAGTTTGTCACATGTTGCAAATACATTCCAGCTTCCAATTTTTTTAATTTAATAAAAGGATATTATACTAATTCTTTTATATTTTTACAATACCTTTACGCTATTATATAGCCAAATTAGTCAAATTGGTCAAAATTTGTTCTATAAAGCTTTTGAAGTCCGGGTCTTACTTGGAAACATCTTTATATTTTTAAATTTTAAATAGATACAAGGCATTTTTATTCTATTTTCATTTAAATTTTGGCACATATATTAGCTAGATTCAAATAGTGGGTCAAAATGCCAAATATTAGCAGTTTTCATATGGTTCAACTTAAGGAATTACTTCTCAGTATAAATAAGATACTTGATCTAGCTTACTTTTTTCTTAATGCCTATCCAGGTTCTAATATTATTTGATATATAAATATTTTTTTCTCTAATGACGTTTAAACAAAACCTACTATGATAAATATTTAGGTCAATTTCTGTTTTTTTCCTGGCCAGTATAGTCTTATTTTAATACATTCTATTTTTATAACTATGAGAATTTATCATCCCTCATTATAACTATAATAGAGAATATGCCTGCATATTCATGAATATGTATTTTTGCAAATGAACTTAATCAATTGATTGATTTCTCCTTCCTTCTCTTAAAAAACAACAGCACACAAAACCATTTAGATTTCAATTGAGTTTGCACTAAATAGTACAGAAAATTGTTGGAAAACGAATATTTCTACAAAACTGAGTCTTATTATTCAAGAAAAAATTATTCCTTTCTGCAACTCAACCATAAAAAAAAAAAGAGGAAATCTTACTTTTTGCAACAGCATGGATTGGACCTGGAGAGGATTATGTTAAGTGAAATAAGCTGTCAGTACCATGTAATTCATTTATATGTGGAATCTGATGAACAAAATAAACTAACAAAATAGAAACAGACTCTTAGATTCAGAAAACAGACTAACAGATGTCAGAGGAGAGCAGGTTTGGGGAACTGGATGAAAAAAAGTAAAGGGTTTAAGCAACAAAAAACAAGCAAACAACAATAAAACCTCATAGACACAAGCAACAGTAAGGGAAAGGGGAATGGGGGAAGGCAGAAGAGGGAAAAGGGGGATAAATGGCAATGGGAGGAGATCTGACTTGGGATGGTGAACACAAAATACAATATAGATAGGATATTATAGAATTGTACACTGAGACTTATATAATTTATCCTGGAAAAATGTTGAGACTTTTAATAATTGGAGGTATCTATTACAGAAGAATATTGTTTTTATTTAAGTAAAAATTGTTTGGACCAAAAACAGTCTGGGGTAATTAAATCATCACATTTTTATTGGGTTGATTTTATGAACAGGTCACCATGAAAGCTGGAGCACTGCCTCTTCCACGAAGACCTCCATACCCATCCTCTTGACTACACTGCAGCTGCCCTGGGTCAGGTTCTCAGTGCCCAAACTGCTAAGTGGCTCGTACAACAATAATAATAGCATAACAATGACAGCAATAATAGCACATAACAATAATTGCAAGTACATTTAGAATGCTTAGCATGTGCCAGATATTGTTCTGAGTGTTTCAAGGAAATTAACATTTTAATTTTGGTACTTTTCTCATACAGATGAGAAAAACTGAGACAGAGTTTAAAAAAATTTCCAAGGTATTTCAGCCTGGATGTGGTCAAGGTGCCAGTCCCAACCCAAGCAGTCTCATTCAAGGCCCATAGTCACAGCAAGCTTTTAATACCCATCATTCTATTCAACCATTTGTGGACAGAAAAGGGACCAAATACTAAATCTGACAAACTCAGGGGGAGCCCTGCATGGCAGGTTTTACAAACTCGGAGACCTAAAGTAACCATACAGGATGGTTTGAAATTAAAACTTTCTAACTAAATGGGAGTCATGGCAGGTGGTCATGTCCTAGGCAGTCAGTATCTTCCCTGACAAAGGTCAGTCTTCATCTTAACTGAGCCTATTGTCTTTTTGCATCTACATAACCTACTTTTGGGATGTCAGGGTAATTTCCTTTATCTAGACCTCTCAGAACACAATCTGCCACCAGAGCAGGAGTCCACAGAACCCCTCACGTTGCTGTTACCATGTTGTGTTGTTAACTGTTAACTATCCTGTACCCACCAATGTAAATGAAGTGCCTGTCTATTCCTTTTACTTTTTATCCAATCCCAGAGATTTCCCTGCTTTCCCTTCTCTCTCCTCACTAATCTGTCACCAATGGATTTCATGTAATCTCTGATACCTTCTCCTTTTATTGTAATCTATAAGCTAAGGTGGAAAACTGCCATTCTCTGAAGCATTTTCTCAATCTGTGGAGATTTTGCTTCTAGTCAAGTTTTGTCAATTTGGCTCAAATAAACTCATAAAAATTCTTATAGGTTTGGATGTTTCTATGTTCATACGTTCATTCAATATTTGATGTTAATTCTTCCTCATTGACATCTGTTCCTTCACTTTACGTCTGTACTTTCCTTTATATTTCTTTATCATGACCCTAAAATAAGCCCTGTTAAATTCTCCTAATTGATTGCAGGTGTCTCCTAATTAATCTTCCCAAGTCCTCTTGGCTGGGCACCCTCCTTTGACACTCCTCTGCCAGGCTAAGTTTTTGAAATAGAGTTCAAGTGCAAATACCTTAATTTGGCATTTATAATGGCCTGTACATCAGATCCCAATCTGATGTACATCAGATTCCAATCTATCAAAATATTTCTGTGTGTAAGTGTTTTGTTTTGTCTAAACTGGATTTTTGTTGTTGTTAATCCTCACCCGATGATATTTTTTCATTGATTTTTAGGGAGAGTTGAAGAGAGAGGGAAAGGCAAAGAGATATTTTGATGTGAGAAAATCACATCGATTGTTTGCCTCCTGCACTTTGGGCACAGGTGGGGAGGACCCTGCAACCAAAGTATACACCCTTCACCAGAATTGAAACTAGGATGCTTAGGTCTGCAGGCCCATGTTCTATCCACTGAGCCAAAATGGCTAGGGCTGACCTGGATTTTCCATCATTACTTGAGAATACCAAACTTTCATTTCATTTTATATACTATTTCCTCTATGAAGATTGGCCTCTTCTAATCTTTAGAATTTAAGCCATTTTTCAAGGACCTTTTCCAATGTTAACTGCTCCAAGGAATCCTTTGTCAAGCCCCCAGGCTGAAAGTGGCATCTCTTCTCCCTAACCTAGCAATGTGAACTGATTGTGGCACGAATCATATTCTATTTTACATATATTTGTGTATATATGGAGAGGATGTTGTATTAAAGTATATTTAAGAAGGGCTTTTAAGATCGGGTTGAATTTTGGTAGGCAAAGAGATAATAAGGAGAGCCTTACAAAACAAGATTTAAAAAGGGAGAAAAATAGGAGACAATGAGAAGGGGGAAAAACCACAAGAGAGAAGTTGGAAATTAGGTTGAAAAGATAAAATAGGGCCAGACTATTGAGGATGTTTAATTACTCATTAAATAATTTAGATTTTTATCTTGATCTTGATGTCTAAAGGTTTTACATTTTGGAATAGAGTGCATGGAAGCGTGTCCTGGGAAGCCTTGTGCTGACTATAGGATAGATTTACAGATGGGAAGACTGGCAGCAAAGGAGTAACCAAAGGTGGAGCCAGGACAAAAATTCAGTTATCAACTTGGTTAAACTTGAATCAATTCTGACATGTGATTGTACAGAGTATATTACTGTGTTCAAAAAACTGTACCAAAGAAGCTGTTTAACAGCAAGATCTTGGAGGTCAAAGGATAATATAACCCGGTAAACTAAGTATTTTGTAATCAAATTTTCTCTAACAGCAAGGAGAGAGGCTCTAGGCTGGTACCTATTAACAAAGGCCTACACTTCCACAGTTCTCTAAGTCTTTTTATTCTAATCCTGAAAACACATTTCTGCATATTCTTAATGAGGAAGTGGAACCAATATTTGTAGAGAGATTACTAGATTTTACATTTAATCTCCACAACAAGACTGCAATTTAGATATTGTTTTTCCCTATTTTACAGTTGTGGCCCAGGAGTCTTAAAGATTAAACAATTAACCCAAGATTACATAGATAGCTGGTCTGTACTGAGAATAAGAATTTGATTGCAGGTCTGAATGCTAAAAATCTCATTCTCTTTCAAGTCTGTTAATCTTCTTTCCTCTAAAATATGGGCTTCTCTTAGACACCATGGATAGTATGCTTGATGGAACTTTCATAAGAAGTTCTCTATGATACTGACTGTAGGAAAATGAGCCCATTAACAATGAAGCAAGAGCTCTTACTCATTACTTGTAGAATTAAAGAATGAGTAAAATAATTGATTCTGTAGTGGTTCACTTCCTTATGAATAGAGAAAAGAAAAAAATGGCATTTTATTCATTTTTTTAAAATTCTCTTGAATAATTCACCTCCAAAAATCTGAATAATTTATTTTCAGTTAATTTATACACCCCAACTTTTAAAGATAAAGTTTGGCACAATGGGTAGCACAATGTTTTGTGAAGGCTCAGTGATATCTAGAAAAATTATCATCATAATTAGCTAGTTAATATTAATAATATGAAAAGAGCAAAGCAGGGAGGCCAGACGTTATAAGCATAGTCATCTGGGCAGCCTCACCAGGAAGATACAGTATCATGCTCCCCAGGGATCCACCAGTCCATTCCCTGCAGATCACTAGGGGAAGAGGTCAAGCAAAGGGGGAAAAGGGCACATGTGCAGTGAAATTGGGGTGATGTAGGGAAGGTGTTTGCCTGTCAGTCTAGCCTGGAAGAAAGATCATTTGCTAAAAGTGTGGTGCCACAGCAAGCCCTTGAAATCTTGAAAAGTTAATTGTTTAAGCTTCTGGTTACAAACCCCAGACAAAGGCACTTTCTCCCCCATGTTGCCTCTTGCTCCATGACCCACACTCACCCATGCATTCACTCACCTGTTCTCTCTCCATAGCCATGTGGCCTTATGCAGCCGCATGGCCCAACTGGAGTGCAATGGGAGTGCTAAGCTAGCCAGATGCTGGACTATACTGTACTTTAATATGGAACAGAAATTCTGGGAAGTGGCCTTAATTCTGGCCCTGCTGAAGACAAAATTGGACCTCTTTCATTGCAAGTCAGAAATGTGACCTTGGGAAGGAGGGGGATCTCCTTAATTTGACATCATCAATAAAACTTTGCACAAAACCCCCTCCTCCTGTGGGAGCCTCAGGAAATTCATTTTTCTGAAGCACTCTAAGAATTCCACTTCCACAAAAAACAGTTACTAACAATATTATTTTATAGTGTGATTTCTATAGCAGTCTCTAGGTTGGCCCCAAGTGGTCCTTGCCTCCTGGCATTCATGTCCTTGTGGAGTCCCCTCTCATACCATATGAAAACTGGTCTGTGTGACCAACAGAACAGGCAGATTTGTACTACCAAGACTAGGGCATAGGAACTCTGTGGACTCTGCCCCTTTCTCTCTCTGGAGTCACTTGCTCTGGAGAAAGCTAACTGTCATGTAATGAGAAATGCAGGTAGTAGGGAGCTGTGGTTTCCTATTGACAACTACATGAGTGAGCTTGCAAGTAGACCCTTCAGCCCCGGCCAGCGTTCAAATAACTGACATCCCTGCTGACATTTGGACTGTACTCTCATGAGAGAGGCTGAGCCAATCTACACAGATAAGCCATTTCAGAATTCCTGACCTACAAAAATTGAGAGAATTCCCCCATTGGTTTCCTTGATCTGCTTTAATTTCTGGAAACACATAATTGTAGGATGGTAGTCAGAAATATTTTAAGACTTAAGAATACTGTTTAATACCTCACAGTTTTGGTGTGTATGTGTGTGTGTGTGTGTGTGTGTGTGTGTGTGTGTGTGTGTGTGCATGGGCTTGCCAGATTGGCAACATAATTTGCAGAGGATGGTGCAAAATGAAAGTATAAGTCCCATTCTTCAAAAGTGCTAATAGCAGAGCACTGATTTCTGAACATGGAAGCCCATGTTATTACACAGGTTTCATGGCCATGAGAAGGCTGTGTGTGTGTGTGTGTCTGTGTGTGTGTGTAATGGTCATAGATAATATTCCTTTACCATATATCAGGCATATTCTACTTTAATCCTGACAACTTTATGAGATAGACCGTATAATCATCTTATAAAGCTTACATGTATTATTAGCTCATCAAAGTCAAAGCTCAAACATCTATTAACTGACAGGGCCAAGACTCAAACTAAATATGGAAATCCTTGGGTCCACACTTTTAATTGCTACCTTAAATTATAAGTTTACTATTGTAGCATAAAGGTTGTCCTTAAATTTAGCAGCTATTTTTGTTGATAGTTTAGCAAAATTTAGCAAAACTATTTTGCTGATAGTTTATAGGGCTCAGCTAGGCAGTTCTCACTTATAGTCTCTCATGCAGTTGTAGTCAGGTTTTGGCTGGGGCTGTAGTCATCTGAAGGCTCAGCTGGATTGGGCATCTAAGATAGGTCAACTCATATGGTCATCAGCTGATGTTGGCTGTTTGCTAGCAATGGGTTGTCAACCAGAACATCCACACATGGACCCTCTGGCATGGCAGTCTCAGAGTAATTAGACTTCTCTTTAGCAGCTGTTTAGGCTGGACTACAGCATGGATGGTGGCCCAGTGCCATTGAGCCTTGGTGCAGAACGTGCAGATAGGGAATGAGGTACAGGAAAGTTAAATAACTTGCCCAAGGTTAGCATCAGATGGTGCGGTGATGCAACTCTGGGTCCTGTTGACCCTCCTGGGCTTGGTGGGCCCAAGTTCAGGCTTACTGTCCCAGAAACTGGATTTCTCCCACAGCAAGACAGAGCTGAACCATCTGATGGTGGATGAGACATCAAGCATAGTGTGTCTGGGGGCTGATCAACAACATCAACCAGCTTCTGCTGCTGGACCTGTCGGGAAAGTGACTTATCATGTGCAGCAGCCTTTTTAAGGGAACTCTAATAAATATTGCCCCTATCGCTCAAATCCTCCTACATTGTGTCCCTGAAATTCCTTCCCTGCAATACTGTGGAAAAAACTAAAATATTTACTATCAGACTCTTTACAGAAAAAAAAAGTTACTGAGTTTGAGTTAGACAAAATGAGAATCAGAGTAGAAAAGAACTAGTATAATAGATGAAGTTATTCTTATTAGCATAAAACACAAAGGGTCATACTGAGCCAATTAATAATGCTGACAGGAGTAAGTTGGTGAGTATTTCATAAATTATTGAAAGTATGAAATGTTTTCTTCCCTGATTTGACACCCACGATAATTGGGATATTTTCCCTGCACATCTATGTCACTGCCAATGTAAAGCTGCAAATACAAATACACATCTTCAATAACTATAATTTAATTTTCCCTACTTACAAATCAGAGGTTCCAACAGGCAGATTTGTCATGAATATGTGTGTCATAAATGTGAAAGTTCATAGAAAATAAAGCTAGGGATTTTTTTCCATTTTACTCTTTTATTTATTTAGTACCATACTATAAATTATTAAAGAGACAGGTGCTCCTTGTGACATAGCTTTTACTCTTTTAGCTGTCGCGAGCAGAGGATCAATGGGCTGACAGGTATCTCAACCACAAACTACAGTTCCAACCTGGGACTCATAAAGCTGGAACATTAGAGAGTTGGATTGCATATATATTTTTCTTTAGTCTAACCATAGAAATAGATGCAATGAAATAATAAAACAGCACTAAAGACTTTAATGTGCATTCCCCACTTAATAGCCATACCTAATGACAAGTTAAACAACTTAAGAATAGCAGTTTAGATACAATAAAGGCAGAACTTTGCCTCTAGGCTAGATTTAAACTACCCTGAATGACATTCCATTATTATATCCTGTAGAAAAACAACCATTTAATGTCATTTCAGGGGTGCCTGTAATCCCAAAAGCGAATGAGATTACCCAAGGGGAATGATAGACTAGAGACAGAATCTAGATGTCTCAGATCGCACCTGGGCTAGATCCCCAAGAGCTAACGCATGGACAGGGATGAGCATAAGTGACCCTGAAGCTGCAGAGCATGGAGCCAAGAGATTCCTCAAATCGATGCCCAGGTGGGATAACTAGACAGCAAGTGCCTCTTGATATGATGCACCTACAGCAGCCAAAATGTTTCAACTAATTCTAATAAAATTTTAACATTTAATTTTCAGTTATGAAGATATAGAGAATAATAGATATCATAAAAGGAAGTTTGAGAAAATCATAAAATGAAATTTTCTATAAGAAAATTGGCTGACAGTCTTGGGAAAGCCAATATTGGGGCAGGGTGGAGAGAAAATGTAGAACTATTCTAGAATAAAAGGAATTTAAGAGATACAATTTAAGAGATTTACCTTTAATATATAGTTCTTGATCACCCCTGAAATTGCATTAAATGATTTTAAACATACAGTTAGATATTCTAGGAGAAAAGAATATGGGCAGAGTATTAAATGATACTCTGGGATATTTTATGAGATTATGATGTTGCAGTTATGTAGAAGAAAATCCTTTTAAAAACTAGAAATGTTTATTGCAAGGTAAATTTTCCAGATCTATAATTTACTTTAAACCAGTGTAGCTCTTGCTGTATGTAGAGATGAAGCAATATCAACATGTAAGTGGGAGTTATATATGTGTGTTAATTCTACTTTTTTGTATGATTGCAAAAATTATAATAAAATGTTTGTTTTTAAAGACTTTCTGGGCAAAGAGGAAGACAAACTATAGAGAACATTTATCAAAGCATCGATTTAAGCCTACAGTAGAATGGTAGTATCTAGCTATGCTACCACAAAAAAAAATAATAAGGCAAAGTAAGCAAGTATGAAAAAAAAATGAAGACAGGACCTAGAGGGGTGTCCTGAGATCTTGCACTTAACCAAGTGGACTTCACAGTCTGAGGCAGAGCAGTTGATGATATAACCCCATGTTCACGCAGGAAACTGAACCTCTGTGCCACTCACCCTCTTTTCCCTGTTTCTAATTTCAACTTATTCCACTATTGACCTTCTTGATAATATCAGACCATATTAATTTTTCACATAAATCTATAGTGATGCATCTCCTTTGTCTTTTATAAATATCTTAAATCTCCTTAGAAGGCTCTGGGAACAGCAGCACCATTTTCTTCATCTGTACAAATCTTTTTTATTCACATGCACTTTTTTTTCATATTGGGCATTTTGTTTTTGGTAGCTCTCCAACTTTGGAGACTTTTCTTCCTATAATTTCAGACTACAAGAGTATGCCCATCTTCTCTCTTATTTGGAATATGCCATCCTCAAAATAAGGCAGAGTTCTCCCCCAAGTTCTAGAACTTTCAATTTACTGACAAATTCTCTTATGGTCCAGAATTAGATTAAGAGTTGAAGTTCTTATCCCCAATTTCTGACCTGGGACCAGTACTGCTCCTACTGTTTACTTATTTGTCAGTTGTACCTATAATATGCAAAAACCTGTTTGTAAAAGCTTGAGTGTTAGGGCCCTGGTCAGCATGGCTCGGAGGCTGAGCATCAGGAGGTCAGGATTTGATTCCCAGTCAAGGCACACGCCTGGGTTGTGGACTTCATCCCTGTTGGGGGCATGCAAGAGGCAGCTGATCAATAATTCTTTCTCACCATTGATGTTTCTATCTCTCTCTCTTCTCCCTTCCTATTTGAAATCAATAAAAATATTTTTAAAAAATAGCCCTACCAGAGGAACCAAGATGGCAGCATAGGTAAACACCTACCTTGCTGCCCCACACAACAATTTCAAAACTACAACTTAATGACAGAACAAACAACATCCAGAATCACCGGAAAGCTGGCTGAGTGAAAATTCCACAAATAAAAGTAAAGATAGGACACTGTGATTCAGAGGAGCGGCGGAGGGCAGCGGAGTCAGAGGTTTGGAGCCATATGTGCACGAGCAGATAGGACAGGAAGCTGCAAACCCAGCTGTTTTTCTCAAATGGGGAGGAAGACAAAGGCATCCCACTGCACTGATTCCCCAGTTCTGGGCGAGGTCCGGGGAACCCATACTCATACAGGGTGAAACTGGACAGTAAGTAAGCATGCTGAAACTTGGGCGCTGCAGAGGTTTGCAAGCTTGTGGAGAGGGTCCTTAAACTTGGGAACAGCAAAAGTGCGTGAGCTTGCAGAGAGGACTTGTGACTTGCTCTCTTGTTCGGGAAACCACCAGATTACATTGTTTTATAACCCTGGGTGGGACTCTGGGTGTGCAGACTCATTTGGGGAGAGGCTGAATTGTCTGGAAACTGGTACAGCTCGGTGGCAGCTTTTTCTCAGAGGTGCGTGCAGCCATTACCACCAGGCACAGAGACCCAGGTGCTGCATAGGGCGGAGCTGATGGAAATCAAGGCTGCCTGCTCAGCCCTGAGACTCCACCCATCCAACCTGAGCACAGCTTATCCTCACAGCCAATTGTCCTGGAAGTCAAACCCTCCTAGTGCTAACAAAAGTAATCTAGGCTTAACTTCAACAAGACTGTGCAAACCATAAAGGGCTGCATCAAGAGTATCCACCTCAGGTAACTGGGGAGGCTGAGCCACTGTCCCTTAGAGGACATCTACCACACAAAGCTAATTGGCCAACTCAGGAAAGCAGCCACAATGCAGAGACATGGAAAGAAATCAGATGTGAAAGAAATGGAGAGAAAAAATGACTGAACATAGAGTTCAAAACCATGGTTACAAGGTTTATCAAGAGGCTCCTAGAAATGGCCAATGAACTTAATGAGACCTTCAAGGAAATAAACAAGACCTATGAGGAAATGAATGAGACCTATGAGTATATGAACAAGACCCTCAAGGATATGAAAAAGACCAACTAGAAATTAAGCATACACTGACTGAAATAAAAAATTTTATATAAAGACCTAAATGCAGTCTAGAGGATCGCAAGAACCAAGTCAAAGATTTGAAATACAAAGAGGCAAAATCCACTCAGCTGGAAAAGAAAGAAGCCAAAAGAATCCAAAAAATTGAAGATAGTGTAAGGGGCCTCTGGGACAACTTTAAGCATATCAACATCTTAATTATAGGGGTGCCAGAAAAAGAGAGAGAGAAAGATAACGAAAACCTATTTGAAGAAATAGTGATCAAAAACTTCCCCAACCTGGTGAAAAAAATTGACTTAGAAGTCCAAGAAGCACACAGAACCCCAAACTATAGAAATCCAAAGAGGACCACACCAAGACACATCATAATTAAAATGCCAAGAGCAAAAGACAGAGAGTATTAAAAGCAGCAAGATAAAACCAGTTAGTTAACTATAAGGGAGCACCCATACAATTGTCAGCAGATTTCTCAACAAAAACTATGCAGGCCAGACAGGAGTGGCAAGAAATATTCAAAGTGATGAATAGCAAGAATCTACAACCAAGATTACTCTACCAGCAAAACTATCATTCAGAATTGAAGGTCATATAAAGTGCTTTGCAGATAAGAAAAAGCTAAACCAATATTATATGAAATGTTGAAAGATATTATTTAAGAAGAGGAAGAAGAAAAAGGTAAAAATATAAATTATGAATAACAAATACACATCTATCAACAAATGAATCTAAAAATCAAGTGAATTAAAAGTCTGATGAACAGGATAAACTGGTGAATATAACAGAATCATGGGCATAGAGAGGGAATGGACTGACAATTCTTGGGGAGAAAGGGGAATGGGAGGTGCAGCAAGAGACTGGACAAAAATCATACACCAATGGGAGAAGACAGTGGGGGTAGGTAAGGGCAGAAGGTGGGATGGGTACCAGGTGGCAGGGAGCTATAGGGGAAAAAAGGGGAACAATGTAATTAATAAACTGAACAATAAATATTAAAATATTTTTTAAAAATAGCCCTAGCCAGTTTGGCTTAGTAGATAGAATATTCACCTATGGACCAAAAGATCCCAGGTTTGATTTCAATCAGAGGCATGTACCTTGGTTATAGGCTCCTCCCTAGCTTAGGCCCTGGTAAGAGCATGTGCAGGAGGCAAGCAATCAATCTGTTTCTCTCACATCACTGTTTCTCTCTGTCCTTCCCACTCTTTTTGAAAATTGAGGGGAAAATATTATTGGGTGAGGATTAAAAAAATAATAAATAAACCAATAAATAAATAATCTATAGATATAAAAGCCTAAGCACTGTTACAACCAAACTACCTGAATGACTGATCGACCTGTCACTATAATGTGCACTGACCACCAAGGGGACAGATGCTCAACGCAGGAGCTGACTCCTGGTGATCAATGTGCTTCCATAGGGGGACCTCTGCTCAGCCAGAAGCCAGGATCTTGGCTGGAGCACAGCTGTGGTGGCTGGAGTCTTTCCTGACTCCAAAGCAGTGCTACCAAGTGGCAGTGGCAGGCAGGCAAATGGTGGTGGTACGCACAGTGGGCCAGGATGAGCATGAGCAGTGCAGCGCCTGGCCCCAGCTCAGGCTCCTCCCTGGCCAGCTGCCACTTGGCACACTGCTACACCCCTTGGGGATGTCCTAATGCTAGTTTAGGCCTGATCCTAAACCAAGAGTGAGACATTCCCCTGAGGGGTCCCAGATTATAAGAGGGTGCAGCCAAGGCTGAGGGAACAACACCCTCCCCCACCCCATGCATGAATTTGGGCCTCTAGTAAACAAAAAGTTTGTGTATTTGGGCTGCTTATCAGGTGAACCAGTTAATAATGCAATTTTGTAATCAAAGAAAACACAATAATTTCAAGAGAAACATCAAAAGTGCTTTAATCAAAGGAATGTCCATCGCTAGCTACGCATCTCCTCACTTTCAGGTAATTTATGGATACTGTCCCAATAGAACTTTTCTTGTTTTGAGGCAAACCCTTAGAGACCAAATTTTCCACTTCTTCATATGTTTTGAAGTGCTGCTCAGAAAGTGCATGTGCCATTGATCTGAACAAGTGGTAATCTGAAGGAGCAAGATCTGGTGAATTCGGTGGGTGGGTTAATACTTCCCAGGCAAGATCTTTTAACGTGTCTTTAATTGGTTTTGAAGTGTGTGATGGTGCGTTATTATGAAGCAAAATTACTTTGCCGTGTCTTCTGGCACGTTCTGGTCGTTTTAGTATCAAAGTGTGGTTCAAATTGGTTATTTGTCTGTAGCAATCAGTATTAATGGTTTCATCTGGTTTTAGAAGCTCATAATGCACCACACCTTCCTGATCCCACCAAATGCAAAGCAAGGTCTTTTTTCCCAAGCAGTTTGGCCTTGCAGTCGATGCTGATAGTTTTCCTAGATCAGCGGTCAGCATACTACGGCTTGCAAGCCACATGCGACTCTCTTCCACAAAATACCACCTGCAGGAGCGCATGTACAGTGTGACTGAAACTTCATGGCTCATGCTCAGAAGTTGGTTTCGGCTCTCAAAGGAAATTTCAATCGTTGTACTGTTGATATTTGGCTCTGTTGACTAAAGAATTTGCCTACCATTAACCTAGATCAACCCATGATTTTGTGCATTTGGGATTCTCAAAATAAATCCACTTTTCATTGCCAGTCACAACTAGATGCAAAAAAGACTTTCTTTTATGCTATTGAAGCAACATTTTACTGATAGACTTGTTGGTTTTTCACTTGTTTTGTTCATTTGATGTGGCACCCATTTTCCTTCCTTTAAAATATTTGCCATTGCTTAAAAATGATCAGAAATTGTCTGCTGAGCAACTTTAAATCTTTCTGCAAGCTGTTTTTGAGTTTGACACACATCTGCATCCAAAACCAAAAAGTTTGGTTTTCAAACTTTTTCGGTTGATCTGGATGTTCTTTGTCTTTCACATCAAAATCATCACTTTTAAAGTGGTTAAACCAGCGTTCACAAGTATATTGAGATCGGACATGTTCACCATAAGCTTCCCGAAATATAGAATAACTTATAGCAGCCCATTTCTTCAAAATGAATTAAAACTTTATTTACTTCATGCTCTTTTTTGGGACAAAATTTGACATTTTTAAGCATAAAAATATCTATGATGTTAACACCTTTAGCAAATTTGACATATGAATTTTTGAAGCTTGCTGTCAATACAACAAAATTGCATACATATCAAATTTCATATATATCAACATATGTGTAACTCCATCTATTGAAAAAAATCCACGTTATAAACAATACACCTGATATATTAGATTAATGTGTATGTGTAGGTTAAGGGGGGTTATCCATAGATGCCCTTTTTCATATCAGGACAATTTCATATGCTTCAACCTATAAAACAGAAGGTTTGGTCAAGCAGTTTAGGGAGAGTACTGAAGCATGCCATAGGTGAGGCTATTATAGAAGAGAGCAGGTAGTTACTCTCCATGAGTTTATAACCCTAGGTTCTAATTTGAGATAATAAGAAACTTAGAAACATTATTTCAGAGCCAGTATAGTGATTTGGGGGAGTTCTAAAAAAGAAAGGATGCTGATGGCCAGGAATGTTAAAGCTTAAGAACAAGGAAAATAATATGGAAAGTATAGATGTGGACACGTAACAAAATCTTAATGTTCAATAACTGATCATTATGCAGTTACCTTGTGAACTTTTTATTTATTTACTTATTTATTTTTACTAATACATCTTTATTGTTCAGATTATTACAGTTGTCTTCCCCCCCCCCATAGTTCCTCTCCACCTGGTTTCCACTCCACTCTATGCCCTTACCCTCCCGCACTGTCCTCATCCATAAATGTACGATTTTTGTCCAGTCTTTTCCCACACCCCCAAACCTTTTTGCCCTGAGAATTGTCAATCCACTCCCTTTCTATGTCCTTGATCCTATTATATTCACTAGTTTATTCTGTTCATCAGACTTTTTATTCACTTGATTTTTAGAATCACTTGTTGATAGATATGTATTTGTTGTCACTTTGTTGTTCATAGTTCTTGTCTTTACCTTTTTCTTCTTCTACCTCTTCTTAAAGAATAACCTTTAGCATTTCATATAATACTGGTTTGGTGGTGATGAATTTCTTTAGCTTTTTCTTATCTGTGAAGCTCTTTATCTGCCCTTCAATTCTAAATGATGGCTTTGCTGGGTAGAGTAATCTTGGTTGTAGATTCTTGCTATTCATCACTTTGAATATTTCTTGCCACTCCCTTCTGGCCTGCATAGTTTCTCTCAAGAAATCAGCTGACAGTCATATAGATACTCCCTTGTATGTAACTAACTGTTTTTTTCTTGCTGCTTTTAATATTCTTTGTCTTTTGTCCTTGGCATTTTAATTATGATGTGTCTTGGTGTAGTCCTCTTTGGATTCCTCTTGTTCAGGATTCTCTGCACTTCCTGGACTTGCAAGTCTATTTCTTTCACCAGGTAGAGGAAGTTTTCTGTCATTATTTCTTCAAATAGGCTTTCAATGTCTTGCTCTCTCTCCCTTCTTCTGGAACCCCCATAATTCGGATGTTGGTACACTTGAAGTTGTCCCAGAGGCTCCTTACACTATCTTCATAATTTTGGATTTTTTTCCTTTTGCTTTTCTGGTTGGGTGTTCTTCGCTCTTTTGTATTTCAAATCTTCGACTTGATTCTTGGGATCCTTTAGTCTCTTGTATCTCTGTATATTATTCTTTATTTCAGTCAGTATATGCTTAATTTCTAGTTGGTTCTTTTTCATATTCTCAAGGGTCTCACTAAATTTATTGGCAATTTCTAGAAGATTCTTGAGTAACCTTATAACTGTAGTTTTGAACTCTATATCCAGTCATTTGCTTTCCTCCATTTCTTTCATTTGTGACCCGTTTCTTTGTCTCCACATTTTGGCTCTGACCTGTGTTGATAGAGTGGCTTTTTGTGCTAGGTGTCTTATAGAGCCCAGTGGTTCAGCCTCCCTAATTACCTGAGGTGTACATTCTTGGTGCACCCCTTTGTGGACTATGTGCAGTCTTGTTGTAGTTAAGCCTTTATTGTTGTTGGTATCACTGGGAGTAACTGACCTCCAGGCCAACTCGCTGTGAGGATCAACTGTGTGTATGATGGGAGAACTTCTGTGCTGAGACAAGACTTATGGGACAAGACTTGCTTCAATGGGGGTTTGGCACTCAGTGAGTCTGCCCCCTGAGTGTGTTCTTTTACAGATCTTAAAAGTTGTAGTCTGGATGGTTTCTCTCTGACCACTGGGTACATTGGCTCTTGGATCTCCATAGAGAGAGGCCACCCAGCAGGAGCTACAGAGAGAGCTGCAGATTTCTTTTCTTTGTTTGGGGTTTGGCCCAGCTGTGAAGCAATGCAAGTTGCTATGGAGCCTTGGGTCTTCTTTTAGAGGCTCTTGGGCTCTTTGACCCAGCTGTAAGTTTCAGATTGCAAAGGGTCAGGCCATTCACATGCAAAAGCCTCTGTGCACAAATTGGGTGGGGAAAGGACTCAGGGAATCACCAGAGTGGAGCAAACAGCAATGGCTGACCATTAGCTCTGCCCTGTCTCTGTATCCCACGGCAGCATGCAGGAACAATGATTACTGCAAGTACCTCTGAGAGAAAGCCACCCTTGAGTTCTGCCCAATGCCAGACAGTCCAGTTCCTCCCCGTATGATTCTGGGTCCCCAGAGTCATGCCCAGAACTGGAGTTCAGAACAGTTGGGAGCTTGTATCTCCCTCCCAAATGAAAGTGACAACAGCATACCCAGTGGTCAGCCCTTTCTGGCATGTGCCTCTATACCTCTGCACTTCACTTCTGCACCTCCCCTCCTCCTGAGAGTCTTGATGTGCTTTTCTCTTACTTTCTTTCTTTCTTTTGTCTTTTAGTTGTAGTTTTGAAGTGGTTGTGTGAGGCAGCAAGTTCACATATTTACTTATACCGCCATCTGGGTCTCTCCTATCTTGTTAACTTTTATAAAACAATGCAGTGACTGCTAAAGCAATTGTATATTTTGAACCAATAGTCAAATCATACTTAACAGTGAAACAAGACAAAAGAGATAATTTAGAAACAATAAATCTGGAAAACCGAATACCAAGTTTTCATTATTTCTAGAGGACATAATTGTATAATCAGATAATTACAGAGAATCAATTGAAAACTCATTTAAATTAGTAAAACAGTTCAGTAAATTAGTTAAATAAAATCTAAATTTAAAGAGCCGATTGCTTCCCTATATTTTGCCAAGCACCATTAGAAATTTTAATGGAAACAAATGCAGAAAGATGGCACCTGGATGGAAATGCATGAATCAACCTCATTTGGCTTCCAAAGAAAATAGCTAGGAAAATTAAGGGAAGGATGAACACTCTGAACATGCTGAAAATTAAGACGATAGGAAACCTACTGCAGGATTTGGAGAAAGCTGACACTAATAACAGGAAAATGGAAGTCAAGTAGCTGTTAAATTTGTGGCCATGTCACACACATATATTTCATATTCATCTTTTATAGTTGAGCATTCAAGAAATAGTGTTTCATTTATTTACCCTAGCAATTATAAAAATATGGAGTCCCAGTTAGGTCATAAAGAGAACTCCAGGACTCCCCCAATGCAGCAATTGTTTTTTTCTATGCTTTCTGATCACAATGTAACAAAACTGGAATTAAACACACACACACACACACACACACACAGACAAACATACATGCATGTATGTACGCACGCACTCACACACACCACATTCTAAGTACTCTTAGGAAGAACTGATATTAAAACTGCAATTAACAGTATTTAGAAGTTAATGGCAATAAAACATTACATATAAAAATTTATAGGGTAGAGGCAAAATTTAACTCACATGCCAATCCATGGCTTTAAATTATTTCATTATTTAATCAGAAGTAAAACTTAATAACTCCAGGTAAAAAGGTAAAACAAAGCATAAGTAAAATAAGTCTGGTTAGAACATAGAAAGTTGAAAGAGTCCATCCTCTTACCCTAATAAACAAAACAAAACAAATAAGCTGTAAAACCATAATTTTTAAGCCAATCAGAAATCTGAGGATACAAAGAAACCTAAATGGATTAATTCAAGAAATGAAAAGCCTTTAAGAGGAGAAAAGAGCCACAGCTGCTTATATTCTAGGCATAGTGACAAGAATGAGGACAAATGTACCACAAGTGGATTTAAGGAGGAATAAATGGAACTTTCAACATTCTTTTAACCACCATATGGAATTACACCTTAGAATTCAAAGGAACCACAGACACAGTGTATCTGCACCCATGTGACAACTCTTTCTCATAGTTCTTCACTTGGCAATTCCCCAGAAACTCATAAAGCTCGCAGTAAGAAAATAAATAAGAGAAAGATGATCCATAGTTAGAAAAGCGAGTGGCACACCATTAAGTACTAAAAAATTTCTAGAATCTGGCTAGTGGCTTAGTCTCCAAACATGATTGAAGGGAAAGTCCTGATCCCACCTAAGCTGTTGAAGCTAATGACGAGCTGAATCAAATGAAAGCTAAATAAAGAAAAAAATAACAGATGAGCTCAACAGCAACAAAGGACCACATTAATTTAGAGACCACTGTGGGAGTGTGACAAAAAAAAAGGCTTCCTGTTTTATGAAGCAAATGTTAACTTCAGTGTGTAGAATAATTCTGTACAATGTGCCATTTACACAATGATACACACAAAGAAGGCGGAAAATGTGGTCTGTGGTCAAGACAGAAAGTATCAATAGATGAAGACCAAGAGATGGCTCAGAGGTGGGAATTATTAGATAGGGACATTGAAATATCTGGTAAAAATGCTAACAGATCTAAGGGAAAATGTGGACAACATACATGAAGAATTTTAGCAATGAGTTAGAAGCTGTAAAAAAAAGAACCAAAGGAATTCTAGAAATGAAAAATATATCAGAAATCTGAAATAGAAGTATCAGAGTAAAAAATCTCACTTTATTCTTGATCTTAGGGGAAAAGCATTCAGTGTTTGACCATTAAGTATGAGGTGAATTATAAGGGCTAAGGGACAGCAGAGCAGGTTTTTAATTAATTTACTTATTTTTAATCCTCACTGGAGGGTATGGTCTTTTTTGTTTCTTTTTGTTTTTATTGATTTGAGAGAGAAAGAGAGGAACATCGATGTGAGAGAAAAACATTGATTGGCTGCCTCCTCTATGCACCCCAACTAGGTATTGAACCAACAACCTGGATATGTGTCCTGCCCAGGAATGGAACCCATAACCTCTTGGTATATGGGATGATGCTCCAACCAACTGAGCCATCTGGCCAGGGCAGGTTTGGTTTTTTTATAAATTGAAGAAATCCCTTTTTTATTTGCTGGAAGTTTATTTTAATATGAATAAAGGCTAGAATGACCCTGACTCACTAAAGCATGGTGAAAGCATTATTTCAGACATGGATGATGGGGCCTAGACAGCTACCAAGTCACCTGTGATATGAGACAGCATTTGCTCTGCCATCAGTTACTGGAAGCAGAAGTTACCTATGGAATTTAGAAACGTCAGACCCAAATACACAGGGGGGAAAATGCAAAGTCATGGCAAATAAGCCAAATATAGAATCCCTTGGTTATTTTTACCTGCAATGGCTAAAATCAAAGTAAAGAAGCTCAGACTTTGTCTTGTCTAAGCTATAGCCTCTTGCTTAAGAGCCATTACTGAAGTGAAAAGTTATTCTGGAAAAACAAATAGCACTTCAATTACTTCTGGTTACCATAAAGGTAGTCAAGGCTATGGGGGACACACACACACACACACACACACACACACACACACACACACACACACACACACGCACGCACGCACGCACACATACACACACACACACTAAAACCAGGGAGTAAAATGCAACAGAGTTGTCTTATTTTGTGATTGGTATCACTGGCTTCCTGGAAAACCCTTATTAAGTGGACTGGGAAAGTGACTAACCTAGGAGCATTTTGTTGTTGTTTTGTATGCTGCAGAATGGAGTAGCATGTCTGGGGTGATGCAAGACCCATACCTCACTATTGAGTAATCACATGACTGTACAGTTTCCCCGGGGGTGTGAGGGTGGCCCTGAATGCATCGAACAAGCAGTCTATATGGGGCCACTACTGGTAACCCTGGGAGGCTCTTAATGAGTCCTGACAGGAATAAGCAGTCATTCTGGACAGAGATCTGCATACCTGGTGGTACATGTAAATACTCCAAACATTATAAAAGGACTGGAACAGACTTACCATCCTAGTTTGGACCACCAAATTAGAATCCGTTAGGCCAAGGATCACTGTTTATAGCCACTAGGATGAGACAATTTAATGGTAATTCTTAAAATGTAGAAATGGCTTCTAGATCTGCATTGTCAGTGTTTGAAATTTGTTTGTAATGAACTCTTTCATAACTATTATAAAGGGATGTACTATTTTATTAACTGAAATAGGCACTTCATTTTTATATAATCCTTTATCTATTTGCTCTATTTTCTTCTGCAGGTTCTCATAAATTGCATCTTCTTTATAAACTACTTGGTGTCTACAAAGATAGCACACAGCAAATCCATACACATCTGTAAAGATAATGAGCATGATAGTGTTGGTGACGATGACCAATATGTAGATTAAAAGTATACCTATCTCATTAAAATTTAATTTCCATTGTGTTTTAAAAGAATATCCAGAAACAATGAGAACAAAAGAAGAATAGTTAACAAAGCAAAATTAATTATAGAAACTTTAAAAGCGAGATTTGAAAGGAAAGTGGGAAATGAAGCAAAGAAAAAAAATCACTTAACAAAACTGATCAGTAAAACATGGAACAGGAAACAAGAAATGCTTTAGGCACTGATACAGCAGCAATTATATCTACATCTTTTTATCCTTGATGCCATGGGGAGTCTCACCTCCCATTCCTGGGAGACCTCCTTCACGAAGGTTGGGTTACTGATTGTCTTGTCTTTTTTTTTCTTGTAAAATTATTACACACCTCATCAATGTTATTAAAACAAAATATCTAACATGGAAAAGAAATTACTTGCAGTAAGAACTTGTTTTGTGAATGGATTACCTGATTATTTTGATTGAATAAGGGGTAAAATGAATGGGGCTTGATATTTTATGTTCATTCATTAATGACAGATACTCATTCCTTTATATTCAATAAATATCCCCCATGTGTACATTTTCCCATAATTCTCAATACCCTAGTAGTGATTAAAGAAGTACAAGAGAAACTATAGGCCTCTCTCAGGCCAAGGGATGTAGTCATCTATGTTCAACTGGAAATAATATGAGTTTATATGATTAACTTCCCTCATTTTAATACAGGAGAAGCTTCTAGTTCACTGAGATGCCCCAGTATCACACAGGTGGTTAGCTGCAAATCCAATGTGAAGCCACAATCTTCTCACCACAATTTTGCTACTCCCCACTCTGTCTCCATTTCTTAGTCCATATAAACTCTATAAAACTGAGAATCAATTTGTATTAGTCAGGGTTCTCCAGAGAAACAGAATCAATAGGATGCGTATATATATATTCAGAAAGATCGTTATTATAAGGTACTAGAGGCCTGGTGCACGAAATTCATGCACAGGGGGCAGGGGATGTACCTCAGCCCTGCCTGCACATTCTCCAATCTGGGACCCCTCGAGGGATGTCGAATGCCAATTTAGGCCACATCCCAGTAGGATTAGCCCTAAACAGGCAATCGGACATCCTTCTCACAATCCAGGATTGTGGCTCCAAACTGCTCGCTTGCCTGCCTCCCTGATTGCCCCTAACTGCTTCTGCCTGCCAGCCTGACCACCAGCTAACCACTACCCTGCCAGCCTAATTGATGTCTAACTGCTCCTCTGCCAGCCTGTTTGCCCCCAACTTCCCTCCTCTGTCAGCCTGGTCACCCCTAACAGCCCTCCCCTTCAAGCTTGATCACCCCCAACTGCCCTCCATTGCAGGCCTGGTCCCTCCCAACTGCCCTCCCCTGCTGCCTGATTGCCCACAACTGTCCTTCCTTGCAGGGCCTGGAACCGCCCAAAGGCCCTCTCCTGCTGGCCATCTTGTGGTAGCCATCTTGTGTCCACATGGGGGCAGGATCTTTGACCACATGAGGACAGACCTCTTGTGTGTTGGAGTGATGGTCAATCTGCAAATTACTCTTTTATTAGATAGGATAGAGGCCTGGTGCATGGGTGGGGGCCAGCTGGTTCACCCTGAAGAGTGGCCCAGATCAGGGTGGGGGTTCCCTTGGGTTGAGGGGTGACCTGAGTGAGGGGCCTGTGGAGGTTTGCAGGCCAGCCATGTCCCCCAGCAACCCAAGTGGAGGCCCTCGGATCTGGGATTAATTTATGTCTATTATTGAAACTTTATAGCCTGGAGCAGAGCCAAGCCTTCTGCTCGCTCAATGGCCGCAGTCATTTCTGTTTGAAACTTTGTAGCCTAGAGTGGAGGCCTAGGCTGGCAACGGCAGGTGGAAAGCTTGGCTTTCTCTGTTACCAGGGAAACCCAAGCCTCTGTTCTCTCCAGCTCAGTGGCTGCCACCATTTCTGTATCTTTTATAATTGAAACTTTGTAGCATTGAGTGGAGGCCTAGGCCAGCAACAACAGGCAGAAACCTTGGCTTCCTCTGTTGCCAGGGGAAATCCAAGCCTTCCTCCTGCTCTCAGTGGTGGCAGCCATCTTGGTTTGGGTTTATTTGCATAATATGTTCCTGATTGGCTGGTGGGCATGGCTATGGGCGTGGCTTGTGGGTGTGCAAAAGGTATGGTCAAATTTGCATATTAGTTTTTTATTAGATAGGATAGGCTCACATAATTATGGAGGTTGGCAAGTCCATAATTTGCAGTGTGGACTGCTAGCCTGGAAACCCAGGCAAGCCAATGACATCCAGAGTTAAGAGTAATTCACTCAAGGATCCTAAAGACACATTCATCTTAAAAAGTCATTGCAGAAAACTCATATGCTAGTCTTAGTGTGTGGCTAGGGGGTGAACTTAAAGATAGCAAAATTTCACCACTGTAATTCTGATCAGGATTTAATATTTAAAACAACAATGAAAATATTTAAATGTAAAAAGTACTTATTATCTTCCATTCTTATCTTCTGGTTCATTTGGCTTTCTGATCTCTACTCACCAGCATTCATTTACTTCGAATATAATTCAAGGGTATTGCTTTATTGCTAACTAACTCAAATACAAAACTAGTCTTTTCAGTGATACCATCTGTTGTTCATGACACTTTAAATGACGGAGATTTCAGTTGCTAAATATTCCACAGGAAACATATGAAGAGAATTCAAAGGGTTTGGGTTTTTAAGAAAGTACAGTATCCCTGAAGCATGAAACTGAAACCCTTTCTTTAAAGTGCTTGCAATAACAAAGAAGTGTTTAATTATACTTGATATACATGGATCTTTTCTGAATAAGCAAAATGATACAGGTATTAGATCAAGCCTTCTGTAAAGTGGAATAAAAATCAGTGATAATTTAAGCATCAAAACAAATGAAGGTAAAGCAACTTGACAAAATCAAATGGCTCTGAAAAGGCTAACGGATGTGTTCCCCCTTACTTAAGACATAAATATGAATCAATTACGCAAAGACAGAGTTGAGTTTTGGAGGGCAGGTGGGCTAATGGTATTTCTCTCGTAGGGTTAATCAGACTTCCCAGGCCTTGGCAACTCATTTTTAAACAACTTGAACATGCTAGAATGTCTCATAGGAATAACTGATGAACACGAATTAAGATTCCAAACCTGTGAAAATAAAAAGTTATCAGACAAATATTAGGCATAAGAGTACCTATTAGTAATGTTCTGAGCTGCGTGGATGAAAGGTTGTCAAGAACAGTTCAGTCGGACTATTACAAAAGAACAGGAGCTGCCATCTTTTGTGGACCACTCTAATCCATAATAATCTACCCTGTCAATAAACCAGTGAAACTGTGGCTTGTCGGAGAGCGGGGTCAGAAAGTATTACCGTAGAATGTCATTTTGCTCTCTACATGGTGCACTACACATCATTTTAAAATGATATGCTGTGTTCAATATTTTATGTGACTGAAGGATAACTCCAGACTTGAATTTATGGCCACACATATTTGCACCTAAATCATATAATATTACTTCAAACACTCTGTTTAAGACATCTGCTAGCATAGCTGATGATAAACTATTTTACATATCAATTCATTTTGTCTTATTTTTCATTTACTACTTTATTGCTTTATAGTTACATAAAATATTTTATACCTGGAAAAGTCTTTGAAATCTTTACATAAAAATCTAATTCTGTTGGAGTATATTAACTAAAAAAGAAAACTGTTCTACAAAAGTTAAGACTTTTGTTTTGTTTTTATCTTCAAGTTGCTATGATTTGGGGAAAGAGCTATTTGTTTTGGGGACAAAAACCAATGCTATAATATTGTAAACATTTATTTTCAGTATGGCTGAGGGAAAAAAAATCAGGACAGAAATGGTTTGTTACATTTATCTCAGAATTACTGATATCTTGTGCAATTATCAAGTCACCCTGAATTTCCCTTAAATTTTTATTTAGTTATCTTCAACTTTCCTCACAGTGACTATTTAAACACTTAAACTTCAACAATAATTTTATATTTCAAAGTTTAGACAAGCAACCTCATTCAACAAAAATCAATGAGGTGCTTTCTAAGACATTGTATCATTTAGTATATAGAGAATTCGATAATCCAATAGTTTTCTTATTCAAAAGACAGAATAAAGTTATCTAATATGAACAAAGATTGCAATGATTATAGAAAACATTTATCCCTTTGAAATGAAAGTATTGACTGACAAAAATCTGAGGACATATGTGTTCACAAAAGATTTTTTTTCTTTTTTGAGAATGTTTTGACAGTCTAGCAATGTAATTTTGTGAAGAGAGACCTGGGTTTGTAAGTATAGAGGCTGTCATTTTATTTATTTTCTCAAAATTTTAATAGAGCCTCTTAATGGGGCCCACCAACTTATTACTAAATGTGACTTCTAAGTCAGTCAGGAACAGTGATTGTTGTGTTAAAATACAAATCAAATTAGCCAATGTAATTCATCACAATTATTTCGTGCAATATAGGCTCTCAATTTACAAGGCATGATATTTTGATATTTTGGATCACATGCCAGTATACTGTGATTAATAAAATACCATAAGGTACTATAAGAATAATCTACATAGATCAAATACATGATTCTCTACTGGGCATTTACCTATGAATAACTTCTGAAGGCACTGTGTGGAATATTGTATCACAAGTAGACATAAATCAAGAAGAAAGATGATCCTGGGAGCAGAAGAGTCAAGTATATCTGTCTCTCTCACTCAAATGAGGACAAAGTCCATGTAACTTAGGGTAAATTAATGGGAGTCTAATTCTCATCCCCCTTTCCCACCTCCATAAAATAAAAATGATGGCATATGCCAAAGATCACAGGAATGCCAGTATGTCAAAAGATTATCTTGTTCAGCTACACCCTAAATCTCAAAGAAAAGACTCCATGTAAACTGCATTAAAATAACTTTACTTCCTATATAAAATTTGTTTATTTACAGTTAATTTTGTGGGGATAAGAAGTATCTAGTAAATTGGTTGAAATGAAATCTGGAAACTTAACTGAAAACTAGACTACAGTGGGAAAATGGTCTTCAGTGTGTAGATGGATCGTATTGTATAAATTTACACAATTTATTTGGCAATTATATCTCAACAAAACTGAGGGATCAAAGGAAAAAATGCAGAAAGAATAGCTAAAGGCAAATAAAACTCCAAGCCTACTATCTTTGTATAATTTTAATGGTTTGCATGTAAAGAGTAATGTGATGGGAAATGGTGTAAAAGAATAGAAAAAGGACAGATTATCAGAAAGAGGAATTAAAAGTTTCCAGGAACATAACACGTTAAATTGTGATAACAATGACAGTAATGATTAAAATGAGAACAAATCAAGTGCTTAAAATATAAAGAAATATTAAATCTTCACATAAAAGCATAACTTCTTGGCAATTGCAAAATCTATGACCAAGATTTTCTAGACCATTTCTGTTCTCATGAATGGGTTTATAGACTACTTTTATAGCCATTGCTAACTTCCACATACAGTAAATCATCCACCAGGTTACCTATCAGCCCTTCATGAATTTATCTATGTTCTTTACCTAACAGCATCTACTACATTTCTGGCTCTGAATGAAATTCTAATTAAGAATATTATAAAAGCTCTTAACATAATTTATCATTTGAAAATTTTAAAGAAAAACTCTGTGATCTCTCAGAGAATCATATAAAATCAACACCTGTTTTGAGCTTAACTAATTTTTTTAATTTCTGAAATAATGTATAAATATTAAAAAGAAGAAAAAAATTATCTTTGTGTGTAGATGACATGACTTGCAATTCCAGCTACTTGAAGCATACGTTCACCCTTTGGACAAATCACTAAGCCTTGGAGGGGAGGGAAGAACTAACAGTGGCCTAGCTTGAACCATGTATCTACTCCAGTGAGTACCTATTTGGAAGCTCTCCTGGAACAGTATGAAGTAGATAACATCAATTCTCCTAAGCAAGGAAAGGATTATTAGCAGAAGATGGGGAAAAGGAATACTTAGCAACTAAAACAAAAAGTTAGCATCTTATTGTATTACTATGAGCTTTAAATAAGACTACAGATATAAAGATCTTAGCACAGTGCCTGGTGTATAATTCATACTCATCGGTTATTAAACTGGGGACCATCTCTTCCTCTTCAGATGGTCCTACTTTTGATTGTGAAGAAAGAATGACTGCCTTTGCAGTTCAGAAATGTTGAAAAGGAAATTTCCTCTTCCAATCTCTCAACCTTTCCCTCTCCCTGTCCTTCTGTTCATCTAACCTTTTGTCCTGCTATCCCTCTATCCCTCTCTTTCAGTCTCTATCTCCCACTAGACAGGAAGTATCAGTTATCTGATTGGTAAATGTTGGAAAAAACACTAGGCAAGAGTGACCCTCCTCTCCCAGGACTCCCATTTTGCAATAGTCTGTCCCCAGGGGGAGAAATACATTCTGGACCTGAAGCTACACAGGAAGCACAGCTAGATATCTTCTAGAAGTTGAACTAGAAGCCTACCTCTTCCTTTAGATATAGGCATTTTGATTCCCCATGCATCAATGCAAATGTCTGCTGTAAGTTTCTTTTTAAATGACCTTCCCAAACACTAGCTGTGAGGACACATCTCAGGAACTCTGTGGTGGCAGATCTATGGTCCAGATTTACCAGGAAAAAAATCAAAATATTATAATGCTTCTGTATGAAAACTGAGCATATATTTTTAATTGAAATCAAGTTCAGAGGGATTAATCATCATGTATTCGGTTAGAAACATCTCAAGATCACCGACACTACCTGTTATTACTGTCATTGATATATGATACAGAATTAACAAGGAAGAGGTTTTCAGTAATTGCTCAGTGCAATTTTAAGTTTAGGCATAGCTTTCAGATTATCCATAATTGTTACTAAAAGTCTGATAGAAAAACATATACACAACGAAGTATAGCCAAGGGGGCAGCACTAGGATCTATTAAACTAACAGCTAAGATTTGGTAAATTATACCCTACTAAAAAAATTTGTGATACAAGGGAGTTATTAACTATAAGAAAATAAGACATCTGTAACAAGAAAAGCATCATATGCAAATCAACTGAACAACTGAATAGCAGAACAACCATCTGGATGATCTTTCGGATGACCACGCTATGACACGCGCTGGTGCCAAGCCAGCCAAGGTGGGTGTGATGCGATTGGTCGGGGGGCCCTACCATTGCCCCATGATTGCCCCACAGAGAGAGGCCCAGGCCACTGGAAAGTGGGGCTATTGATCAGGGGTAGGGGGACTTCCATGATCACCCCAAAGAGAAAGGCCCAGGCGAGCTAAGCAATCACACTCTACACCTGTCACCTGCAGAGGGAGTCGGCTGGTGGTGGGAGGAGGTGGGCAGTGATGCACAGATGGCAAGCAGTGGCAGCAGCAGGGGCAGGGCCAGCTGCTGGCACCCAGGGGAAGGAAAGCCCCAAAGGCCCTGCTTGCCAGCCAGGCCTAGGGACCTTATCCAAGGGGTCCTGAGAGGGTGCTAGACTGAGAGACAACCTTCCCCTCTTGTGCATGAATTTCATGTACCAGGCCTCTAGTGCCTATATAAACACATAAGCAAACCAAACTTTAGGCTTTTGGGTTTCCCTATTTAGAAAAAAAGGTTAGGCATAATTTGTGTATGGGAATAAAGTATCTTAATAGAGGGTTAAAAGAATTAATTGAGCCCCCTTGAACATATAGTTATAGACATTTACTTCCTCAGAGAAGAAAACAAAGCATAAAGTTCAGGATTAAAGTCAGAAGGCAATAAAGCATGGAAGAAAGATATTTCAAAGGGAAAACAATGTTATAAAGGGACAGAATTTTAAGTATATGAGAAAGGATTGTATGGGAAGACACTATTTTAAAAGGTATAAGATATACGAAGAAGTGTAAACAGATAATATGTTTTCTACATTGTGAGTTAACAGACCAGATGACCACTGGGATCTCTCCCAGCTCCATAAAACCATGAAATTTTTTAAATCAAAGTATCTTAATAACTCTTTAAGAAAATACAAGAGGTTTAAATTAATGCTCTTAATCTTTTCTTAATACTCTTAAATTTAAACTATAATTTTCTCATATTTTTTAATTAAGTCTTAAAGAATTTCTAAAATTTGTTTTAAAAATGCATTATTAAGGTTTCCTTCCATGGAAAAGTGTATCACACTATAGCAAAAGATCTCAATCTGTACGAAATAAACAAGACAACTCTTCACTACACCAGGACAAAAAGTATCCTATTTTTACTGCTCCATTTAGACTATCCAAAATTTAGACTTTCTGGAGTGTAAAAATCATTAAGATATATTACTTATTGACTGTGGAATTCTACATTCAAATGTAATTTAGAACAATTTTTAATGTGCCAATCTAATAATACCAAAGTGATATTCATATACAGACAGAATAGATTGAATTTGTACAGGTAGAATGACTGCTCTTTAATAGTGTATGATTACCAGATATAAGAATAATTATTCACAAGGAATGGTCAGGAGCACATGCAAAATTCTTTTGATGAGCTGTTAAGAATGCGCTAAAAATGCAAGTTCTTTCTTCTGATGTCATGGGTGAATACCACGTAATTCCATAACTTCTATTTTTACATATGTATGTTAGAGAGGGAAAAATGCTTAGATTTTTCTTTGCTTAGTTGGAGAACAGGACTGTCTAAAACTTTGAACTAGAATACATTAACAAAATATACTTTTAAATTATCTCAAGACCTTTGCAAAATTAAAAGTATGATTAGAAGGGATGTTCTGGACAGTAAGAAAAATCCTACCTATTGACATACAAAGTCAAGGAAAGCTATACCCAAACATCTATAATAATAAAATGGTAATATATTCATTAGACCATATGTCCTTCCAGGCATCATTCTGGACATCCTTTCAGATGAAGCAGGGCCAGAGGGAAGTAGCCCAGGTCCCACGTACTGCCAGAGCCGGAGAGAAGCTGGTGCAAGCAGCTGGAGCAGGGATGGCCTACTCCTGTATGAACTTTCATGCATCAGGCCACTAGTAAAATATACTCAATGCAGAAATGGCAAGAAAATTATAATAATATATCACTTAAGTATAAGTAATACATTGGTGAAGATGGGGAAGCATTGGTGACTCTCTAGCAAAGTCAGGCAGAGGTCAAATGGTAGCTTTAAGAGGATTATAACATGCTGGGATCAAGAATTCAAAATGAAATCCCACAAAGATATAGCTGGGAGAGAAAAAAACAAAAACAAAGAAAACCTCCTCATTTATACTACATCTGGAACCTCCTATCTGCCACACACTGGCCAAACCTTCAAGTTCCTTGTGTGCTTGCATACACATATATGGATAGAATGCCACTATTTTTAGATAGACCGTTTAATTTTTCTATAAATCATTAATTTTGTTTTGAGTGACTTAATATTTTCAGTTACTGTTGTTCTTGCCTATCAATTATAATTTAGTATTAGTCTACCATTATCAATTAAATTTGCCCAGGGTTATTGGTTAACCCTGTAATGTTAATGGTATTTATGGGCTATACATTTTCAATAACTATATTTTCATTTCAAATTTACAGGTGTAGCAGCTCAATGCAGAATTATTCATTCTCCTGGTTCTAAAGCCAAGTCAAATCTAATATCTCAAGAAAATTACACTCATGCAACGAAACAACGTTTTCCCTACCAGAAATGGAAGAGTAGGTGGGTTCTTCCTAGACTTACCTGCCCAGCCTAAGACGAACTCTGCAAAAGATCTGAAGAATCACTGGCCTGTGAGATACCTTCAAATTCCTGCTTTCAACTGAGAATTAAGCTATCAGAAGTGGCAATAGGGCATGCCTAGGTTTGAATCATCGTATTCAAACTGGTTCCTTCATCATGCCAGGAAAATTTTATATGTGATACACACTGAAAAGAGAAAATAATTGCAGGTATCACTACATTGAATAAAAACAGATCTATTGTTTTAACTCTTTATACTAGTGACACATGCATATCAGAACCAATTTGAGATTATCTTTCATGATCCAAATATAGTAACAAGAGAATGCAATAAGAACCATTTACACTGTGCAATTGACGACCTTCATGCAATGCTCATATGAAATTGCATTCCCTTAAAGAGAAATTGTTGAGAACCAAACAGTGATCTCTAATCTTGAAATTCCCTTTGTCCCTCAAACTACCTTCACATAGTATCCTGTTAATCAAGGACACATGGTAAAAGGTGAAAATTTTACCTAAATTCTCAATTCCATGTGTTTAATATTAAATAATATAGAATCTATGATCCTGGTCTTATACTTCCCACATTGACTAACCAGTCAGTGATATAGTAGAAAAGGAGTTAAAACATATCTTAATTAGTATTGTTTTCAGGTTAACATTTAGAGCATATGGCTACCATGGTAATAAGCTAAAATAGTCAAAAGAGATGAAGCTTCAGATAATTCTCCTCTCTAAAATTTTAAAGGTTTCTATCTATAAACTATAAGAGAAATATAACCTAGAATTACACTAAAGTATGTATTTATATGAGGCAAATTCAGAAAGTAAAATTATGAAAAATTAATAAACTAAGGAATGTAATTTAAATGTGATGTTATCTTTCCTCACAAGTCAAAACAAAAAGTATTCAATTTTTACTATTATTCCACTGAAGAAAGAAATTGAAATAGGAATAATAATCTAGTGTTGGTAACCTCACAGTGAATAAGCGGTCTACCTTGCAAAGACCTTGGGCTCTCCTGGGGCAGAACAGGGGACTCCTGTGGGTAAAACATGGTGTTATCTCACTGTAGAAGATGATTACCTCTGGGGGAGGTGAGGGCGGTGAAGAGTGGATGAGAAGCTCTTGGTTTTCATAAGAAAATTTAGGTTCTGGCTTATTAATAAAGGAGGTTTTAAAACATGGGGTTACCCTAAGCATAGGGCATACTTTCAAGCCATTTTAACTGAGAAGGATACTTTTTAGGGCTTTTTGCTGATTACCTGATTGTACACAGGTCAAGGGTTTTGCTCTGCAAATCCTGGGTGATCTTACCTCCTCCAGGTTCAGGTTGTTACCTGTCAGAGGATAGCACAGCTGTTTCACCAATTTCCTAGCCCTGCGTGCCTGCTGCTTTGTACTATCCCAGCCAGCGAATGTGCTGGCATCTCACTCATGCAGGATTTGCTGAACCTTCCTAAGCAGCCCCCATCCTGGCCCCGCAGGGAGTTGCTCTAATTTGAACAACTTATCTGTCACTTTTATTTTCTCATTAATAATTCAATGACTAGAGTTAAATATTTAAAGCAATTAATGAAGTTTTGACTGTTCAGCCTTCTTTCCTAATGAATAGCAAAACAAGAGTAGTAAACACATGAAACACTAAAGGTTTTGTGTGTATGTTTACAAGATAGGATTTTTAAATATTCAATCAGAACATAAAAATTACTGTTGATGAGAAAATTAGAAAAGACTAAATCATATGAAAAATACATTTTTTCCTTAAACCTTCAGTTAGTTAAAAAATTCAAGTTGCATTGGATTTTAGTTCTAATGAGTTTCCTGGATATTTCCTGAGTGCTTATGGCAATTTAGCTAACATTAGACTTTTGCCATCCTAAGATTGCTAAAGAGAGATGGAAAGATTTTATTTCTCGTTCTTGTTTGGTTTTATGATGGATAACTTTTTATTACTTCAAATCATTTCACAGAACTTCAATCCCATTTTGAAGGAAGAGAAATAGCTGCTGACAGTGCTTTAGAAATTAGGAGTGAGCTGCCAGTAACCTTGATGTCAGGCAGTGGAGCAATAAAATAATGAAATAAGAGAAGACAGCTTTATCGTGGACAAGGTAAATCTCAGTCCTCTCCAGGATCCATTAAAAGGGCAATTTTTTTCATTGATTTGTTTGCTTGTATAAAAATAAAAATAAGGTCTCTTTCACTCTAAATCTAACTTAGAAATTACATAATGGTCTGTTCCAATTTTCCTTAACTTAATTAGTTAAGAAGAGCTATCCTGAGCTATTACTCTTTCTTTAAATTATTTGATGTGGAATTGGTCCTGCTGATTTTTGTGTTGTTTTGATTTAACAGGTATTCTAGAAATAACTATCTTATATCTGGGTGTCAATTATGAAATTTTAACAAAATATTTTAATGAAATGTTTTCATTAAAATCATCCTCCTAATAAATTTAGATCCAATTCATTTTTAGTCATCCAGAAATGTTATTTTCCATATTTTTCTAATGAAAATTATTTTCTTCTGTTTTTATCAGCAACAACTACATTGGTGTCCCCACTTGGGTTTTGAGTTTTACACTTAGATTCTACACATAAATGGCTTGTTTCAGGTCTATACAACATAGTGTTTGGTAGTAAGAATACTTAAAATGAGCTCTATCCTCCTAATAAATCTTAAGTGTACAATACACTATTGCTGACAGTAGGTACAATGTTACACAGCTGATCTCTAGAGTTTATTCAGCTTGCTTAACTGAAACTTTGCCTAATAACTCCCTACACAATTATTGAGTTCAAACAGCTGCAAGAATTTTAACTGTGTATTGATCAAATTCAAATCCTCAAACTACTTTCTTATCACATTCTTAAGATTATTTAACTTAAATATATTTCTCTTAAATGTTTATTTAATATCCAAATTTTAAAGAAAGTTTCATAATGTAATAAGGATGGAACTTCAGAATAGCTTTAACTTAAGATAACTCTGAACATTTCAGTTGATTAATATTACCTTTTATTGCTTTATAAATTTATCTTATTTTTTCTTCCTAGTTTTGTTTTGGTAACTTTTGTAGAGAAGTTGAGAAAGTTCCAACCATTTTTGGAATCATTAATTACCTTCTCCAAATAGGTCTCCCTGCCATCTAGATTCCCCTACCAAGATGAAGAGCAGGACTGAGTTATTTCTCTCTTGGAAAAGGTTCTTCTCCTTAAAGCTAACTTCATTGGACTCGGAGGTAAGGGGCTTTCTAGACTTACTACAGAAACCTTAAGAAATGAAAAGTTGACCTAATCTCATACATAATCTGATACTAGATCTTAGATTAAAACATTTATTAACATATGCATCTCCTGGCCACATGAGGGATTCTTCTAATGATAGAAATATTCTGTATTTTGACTGTGTCAATGTCAATATCCTAGGTGTCATATTGTACTATAGTCTTACAAGATGGTTGCATTGGGGGAAGCTAGGTAAAGGGTACATGGGATCTCTCTGCATTATTTCTTGCAACTGTATGTGAATCAACAATCACTCAAGATGTAAAGAAAAAGAAAACTCTGCATCTAAAGTGCTCACTCAATCCCCTTTTATGGAAGTTGGCAGACATGGAGAAAATCTATGTCAGGTGTGTCCCAAATCCATTTTTCTCTAGGATAAAACACTGTCCTCAATTTTCTCTTGCATTTGACTTACAGATTTCTCTGGCATTTTGGCTCAAAGGTTTGAGTCAATAAATAAATAAATTATGTAAGCTGTATCATTTACTTATTTGGGCCTCAATTTTCTCATGTAAAATAAAGAATTGAGTTATATGTATTTTAAATGCCTTTCATACTCTATAATTCCATAATTTCAGGTACACTGAATTAGTGGCTAAGTAATTTTGAAATATAATATAGTAACTGTGACATGATCAGAAGTGAATCCCAAGATAACTGAGAAGGTCAATACCTTAGACTCCTTAGGCTTTCATCTAATGATCAGTGATGAAAAGCTTTGGAGTAGAAAGAAAGAACACTTCGGGAGTCCTAACAATTCCGTAGTAGTCAACTACAAGCTGCTCTTCCCATACTCTCCCATTCTATAACAACCTCAGTGACGTCTAACTCATCATTAACACTTTTCAAATGTTCACATTAATACCAAATCTTGATACATAAATTTGAACCAGGATCTTCCTAAGAGGGAGCTCTGTGATGACTGTCGTTATCACCCCTCCTCTCCTCGAGAATATACCTCACAAAGGAAACAGTGTAAAAACTAATTCAAACTCAGTTACAAAAATGCACTCACATATTTACTTTAATGTTTTGTTCTTAGTTTCTATTGAAGATAAAATAAACTAAAGACCACTTGAAAAACGTTACTGAATATTCTCTTAAAACCTTTTTAAAGAGAATGTCTATATTGTTCAGGTTCCTCCGCAAAAGAATTCGTGCAGATTCAGCATTAAAAATTTAGACCCAGAAAAAAGCTTATCTCCCTTAAAGACTTTATTCATTGACTTTTGTCACATAATTAGAGTTTGTATCCTTTAATCTTTTTTACATAGTCAGTGCTACCTAAAGCTCAGATCTTTTTATTATTATTTTTATTCTTTAAAGTATTACAATTAGTAGCACATATGTTTCCTTTTTTTCTTCCATTGACCTCCCCCTAGCTTCCCCTACCCCCCAGCACATGTCCTCACTTGCTCCTCCACACTAGTGTCTTATAATCATTGGTTATGTTTATATGCATGCATACAAGTCCTTCGGTTGATCTCTTACAGCCCCCTCTCCCCTCCCTTCCCTGCTTTCCCACTGTAGTTTGACAGTCTGTTCAATGCTTCTTTGCCTCTATATCAATCTTTTCCCCCGTTTCTTTTCTTTAAAAAATCTTGCATCTGCACACTATAAATAAACATATAAGAACAAAAAATGTTTGAGTCTCAATTTCAATGTCCAACATTTCTGAGTCCCAGTTTCAATGTCAAATAGTTCCTTATGTATACATGTCAGCAATGGTATCTGGATGGTGGACAGATGGTGGCAGTGCAGGTTCCACCCTCTCTGGTTTGGTCCTGGGCCACCTGCAGCAATGCACAGCTGCTGACTGCTAGCATTGCAAGGTGTCGTCAGTGTCTTCCATCTCTGGGCTGTCTTAGCAGTTGGAACAGACCTGTCAGTTGCTCTTTGTTGCAGGGATCCATATGGTCTTGGAGTTGTTTTCTGAAAATATACAAACATATTCTGGACCAAAAGTTAATAAAGGAATCTTTTCTGTAAATTAGACTTGGGATTCTTTTTATTTTTGCCTAAATGATTTTCCTCTGGCTTATTTTGACATCATGTGTGTTTTTTCATGGGTGTCCTGCTGTTAGCATTACAAATGGAAATTAATTTTCTGGAGTAAGAATTTTCTAGATGTAATTTACTTACAGGATATTTTTCCTTATATGATATTACCCCACTATCCCTCCTTTTTTTATTAATTGGGGTAAAGCTCAGATCTTAATTTAAAGCTCAAACTTGGAACTCTGAGAATAGTAGTACTAAGCAGTTCTTTTTTTTTTTTTTTTTTTTTTTAAAGAATAGTCTAACACTTTATTTTTTTTTTTTGGATGTCTTTTTTTTTTTTTAATTGTTCAGTTTATTAATTACATTGTTTCCCCTTTTTTATCCCCCTTTATCTTCCCTCCCCCCTGTACCTATCCCACCCTCCGCCCTCACCTCCCCCTCCCCAATGTCCTCTCCCATTGTTGCAAGATTTTTGTCCAATCTCTTGCTGCACTTCCCACAACCCTTTTCTCCCCAAGAATTGTCAGTCCATTCCCTCTCTATGTCCATGTTTCTGTTATAGTCATCAGTTTATCTTGTTCATCAGCCTATCAGTTCACTTGATTTTTATGATCATTTGTTGATAGATGTGTATCTGTTGTTCATAATTTATATTTTTACCTTTTTCTTCTTCCTCTTCTTAAAGAATATCTTTCAGCATTTCATATAATACTGGTTTGGTGGTGATGAACTCCTTTAGCTTTTTCTTATCTGCGAAGCACTTTATCTGATCCTCGATTCTGAATGATAGCTTTGCTGGATAGAGTAATCTTGGTTGTAGATTCTTGCTCTTCATTATTTTGAATATTTCTTGCCACTCGCGTCTGGCCTGCATTGTTTCTGTTGAGAAATCCGCTGACAATCGCATGGGTGCTCCCCTGTAGGTAACCAACTGTTTTTCTCTTGCTGCTTTTAATATTCTGTCTTTATCTTTTGCTCTTGGCATTTTAATTATGATATGTCTTGGTGTGGTCCTCTTTAGATTCCTATATTTTGGGGTTCTGTGTACTTCTTGGGCTTTTAAGTCAGTTTCTTTCACCAGGTGGGGAAAGTTTTCAGTCACTATTTCTTCAAGTAGGTTTTCATTAACTTGCTCTCTCTCTTTTTCTGGCACCCCAATAATTCGGATGTTGGCTTGCTTGAGGTTGTCCCAGAGGCCCCTTACGCTATCTTCAATTATCTGAATTCTTTTTGTTTCTTGCTTTTCCAGCTGAGTGGATTTTGGTTCTTTGTATTTCAAATCTTTGATTTGGTTCTTGTGGCCCTCTGGACTGCTTTTAGGACTTTGTGTAATATTTTTTATTTCAGTCTGTGTATGCTTGATTTCTAGTTGGTCCTTTTTTTTTTTTATCTGTGAGGGTCTGGTTCGTATCCTCAGAGGTCTTGTTCATTTTCCTGAGGGTCTCATTCATTTGCTTGTAAGTATCATTCATCTCCTTGTAATTCTCATTCATTTGCTGGTTGGTCTTGTTTATTTCCTGGTAATTCTCATTAATTTGATCGGCCTTTTGTAGGAGCCTCTTGAAAAGCCTTATAACCGTGGTTTTGAACTCAATGTCTTGTCGTCTTTTCTCCTCCATTTCTTTCACACCTGATTTCTTTCCATATCTCTGCATGGTGGCTGCTTTATGTGGTGGATATCCTCAAAGGGACAGTGGCTCAGTCTCCCCGGTTACCTGAGGTGGGTACTCTTACTGCAATCCTTTATGGGTTGTATTCAGTGTTTTTGAATTTAAACCCAAGTTTTTGTTGTTAGCCCTAGGAGGGTTTGACCTCCAGGCCAATTGGCTGTGAAGGGAGACTGTGTTCAGATTGGATGGGCGGAGTCTCTGGGCTGCGCGCAGCGGCAGTGGTGGCGGCGGCAGCTGGGTCCTATGCGGTGCTCGCGCGCGGGTCTCTGTTGGATGGGGATGGCTGCAGACTCCTCCAAGAAAAAGCCGCTAGTCTCTTCCCCTTGCCAGACAACTCTGCCTTTCCCCAAATGTGCCTGCACACCAAAAGTCCAGCCCAGGGCTGTAAAATAAATGGTTTCCGGAACCAAGTTTCCAGGGGGCAAGTCGCGGGTTTGCGCATCACGCCCCGCTTCCAGGGTGCGTCCCCCGGACCTCGGACCGCGCCCAGTTCCGGGTAATCTGTGCAGGGGGACCTCTCCTACCCTGGATTTCGGACCTCGCCCGGCTCGGGAAATCTGGGCAGTGAGACGCCTCCGCCCTTCCTCGTGGGCAAAATCCGGCCGGTCCCTGCTCCAGCCCCGGCCCGCGCGCGCGACCAGAGCAGCTCCTAACCTCTTTCTGTCTGAAAGATTGCGCTCCCGCCGGTCCTGAGTCTGTGTCCCACCTTTGCTCCTATTAGTGGAGTTTACATTCAGCCAGCTTTCTGGCGATTCTGGGTGCTTGTCTGTTCTGCTGTTATGTTGTAGTTCTTAAATAGTTGCGCGGGGCAGAACAATAGGTGTTTGCTTATGCCGCCATCTTGGTGTTCTCTCAGTACTAAGCAGTTCTTATTATACATTTGAAATATCTCATAAGTCATATTAAGAATAAAAATGTCTGGGTCTACACCAAGAGATTTTGAATAAGCAGGTAGGGAATAAGGGCCTCAAATCTTCCTTTTAAATGACTATTCAAAGTAGCTATGATGCAAGTGACCTATGAACAGCACATTGAGAAATGCTAGCTTAATTTTAAATTAGAGGTCCAGTGCACAAATTTCTGCATGGATGGGGTCCCTTGGCCTGGCCAGCGATCTGGGCCAATCGGGTCTGATCAGGGAAGGGACCATGGGAGGTTGGCCAGCTGTGGTCAGTTGGCTATGGGTGGTCAATGCGTGTCATAGATACTGGCCGGTTGTCCAGTCATAAAGTTCACTTAGTCTTTTATATATATAGTGTCCCCTGTTTTTAAAATTCAAATGTATCTATTTTTATAGTAGTCTTTTTATTATGTAATTATTTTATTACAGACCTTAATTATTTTCTAGACTCAAGCAGTATAAAAATAATTTGTGCATCTCTACATAAATATAAGCACATATAGCAGGTAATTAATTTGCAATTAATAGAAAAATATGGGTAAACATCTTTGTATCATGAGCAAGACAGAACTACTTAAAAAATTGCACAGACAAAAAAAATGAATTTTATTGCATTCATATTAAGTATTTCTATTCAATGAAAGATACCACAAAGTTAAGGAGCAAGTGACAGACTGGAAGAAATATTCACAACAGCTAAAAGAACAAGTTCAAAGAATTACACAGCATATGCTGTACACACCAACATACACTAGAATCTACCCAGAACTTATGCAAATCAATAGGAAAAACAATAACAATCCCTGTGGAAAATGGGCAAAGATTATGAATAAGTAATGTAATAGAAATATCAAAATATTAGCAAGCATTTAATGAGATGGGTAAGTTCATTGGTTATCAGAGAAATGCAAGTTAAAATAAAAATAAGGTTATTATCTTACATTTAATACTCATACACATCAAGAGGCTAGACACTGCTAAGAGACTGGCAGAAATATGATGACATAAAAATGCAGCTATTCTAAGAGCAATCTGGCTGTCAAAACTTGCCAGTCCTTCTTGTGCCCTAAGACTTTCCAGGTAGGAATACTACATTCATCTTTATGTTTACCAAACCAACAGGATGCCAATTTAAGTCTTTGCTTTCTCCTTAAATCACCTCTCGAGGGAAGGCAGAAAAAGCCTCCTTCTCTGGTGGAAGGGTGTGAGAATCCCGCACAGCCCTCTATGAAAATTCTTTCACAATCCAACCCTTGATCATTTTTAACCCTCCGTGGTAGTGAAGGGTTACAAGGAGTCTCAACCATCTTCATCTAGTGTCCTACCATCTCCCTTGAAAATCCTGCATCATGGACTCCTACCTCTTCAGAACACAGTGCCCACTGACCCAGTGATTCAGATTGACCATTTTGTTAACTATTGCAAGAGCTTATATAAGTCCAAGTGAACCAGCAGGCTTCTATCTGAGAAGGAGAGCAGGTTCGTTCTACCAGAAGTGGCTTAACTTTTATACCTCACTTCCCTTCTAGTTCTGAATGTACAAGATTCTAGATAATCTAGAATCTATTACCTATGCAAAAGTAACCACTGAACTTTAAGAGAAAGATAAAGCACTAGATAATGATTTTTTTTCAAATTACTGTAGTTATACTTCTGACAGAACAGTTTAAAAGTAATTGTGCTTAAATTTTGTCAAAAGATTTTTAAATAACACTTATGAAAAGCAAAATAACTTACACTTATGGATTTACACTTCAAAATTGAGGGAAAGTGTTATATTTCAAGTTTTTAATATAGAGTATCTTTCTCCAAAGAAATGAAGTTCTTTTAATTTCAGAATATTGGGTCAATTTATCTATATTATCAGTATCCTATATAATAAAAGGCTAATATGCAAACTGTGCCCTCAACCCAAGTTCGATCCGGAGTACAATCAGGGGCTGGGCCTCCTCCTGCCTCCTGCCCAATCAGCACTGATTGGGGCAAGCCAGCTGGACCCTACCCATGCTCAAATACATGCACCAGGCTTCTAGTATTACTAAAGGCTTGAAGAGCAGTATCTTAAAGTGTGAGCAAAACCACAAGTCTCAAATCTGAGTTATATTTTTAAAATGCAAATTCCTAAACCCCATCCCAGATATACGAAAGCAGAATGTCTGTGGATAGGGTTCTTGGGTTACGCATTTCACAAGCTCCTCAGTATTTTTTCTTAAAAATATTTTTTATTGATTTCAGAGAGGAAGAGAAAGGGAGAGAAACATCAACGATGAAGGAGAACCCATTGATTGGCTGCCTCCTGCACATCCCATACTAGGGATTGAGCTCGCTTCTCAGGCATGTACCTGGCCGGGAGTTGAACTCCTGGTTCACAGGTCCGTGCTCAACCACTGAGCCATGCTGGCTAGACACCCCGGTATTCTTAAGCAATAAACTCCCAAGCTAAAGTACTTAAATGCTCAAATCAAAGTGGAAAAATCGCTGTTTGGGAATCTGTATTTGTGGGGAAAAATTCATTTTATAATATGGACTAAATAAAATCTCTAAGTTTAAACATCACCTGCTATAGAAAATCAGCTTGGTTTAATGATTAAGGCTCTGCACCAGCCCTCAATAAGTGTTTTATTCCGTGTACCACCATTTCCCCCTATGAATGGTATCAGTAAATAATTTAAATTCACTGTGATAAACAGGATATACAATAATTCCTTTTTCCTGCCTCAGAGGCATAATGTGAAGTTAATTAAATAACAGTGGCAAAATACTTTTGGCTTCTTAGAGAAAGACATTATATAAGGCATTATATTACATAGGCAGCATTCTTTCTTCCATGAAAATAAGACTGATTGTTCTCGAGAACTCAGTCCATGGCGGAGGAAACCACCACGGCAAGGCTTTCACAGGCACTGAAATCACAAGGGCAACAGTTGGTAACAGTTGGCCTGAGACCCAGTGAACAGGTTTGCTTCTGTTCTTCGCACAAAGACCAGTGCCACCTTGTGGAACATGGTCATTGTCCTTATCGTGGGCTTCTATTTCATATGTGTGAAATGGTGACAGGATAATTTGGGCCTTCTGCTATCAGGATTTGTGACACAGACAGCCTTAGTCATCCTGAGGCCTGTTATCTGTGGCCGGGAGGGCAATGTGAGACCACCCAGAAGGTCAGGTGGTGCTAATGGAAGGAAGAGCTTTATAAACAAGGCAAATCCCAGGGGCTTTGAACTCTACTTAACTCTCAAATAAGGATTGTCACATAAACCTGCTTTTGTGTTTCATTCTAGTCGCGAATTAAGGCTGAAAAAGGGGGAGAGGGGGAGAATCATCACTGGAGATCATTAAATCCAAGAATGATTGCTCTGGGAAAAACATGTCAGTCTGTAAATATTATTTGTATTCACTTGCAAAAAAAATGAGAGAGACTGATTACAGAAAATAAATGAAATAAGGCCACCAAACATCCCTGAAGTCTGTCAAGTTTGGTAAATAATTGTCATACTTTAAAAAACACGATGAATTTTTAAATCCATCCTATGAAAAGAGGTCTTCATGAGGATTCCTACCATGCTTTTCTCATATTAGTTGCCAGGTTTGGACATATACCTAGAGAAATTACAGCAAGTGTCTTTCATTTATTCCTGAGAAAACTTTGCCTTGAGAATACTCCATGATAAAAACATGGTCTTTCTGAGCAGAAATACTGCCTTTTACTTCAATACAGCAGGCACTCCTTGAGAACAAATATGTTGGGATTATCTTTATTTGCATTTTTAAAATTTTTGTGGCTGACTCAGCCTTCAGCAAATAAATAAATAGATAAATAAAGAAAGAAAGAATAGATGAAACTTGTCTTTGATATCCTTATCTCCCAACTTTTACAAATATCTTCCCTCAGGTGGGAATTTTCTCACTCCTGCTATGAGGTCTTAGCTCCTCTGGTCATCGGATAACTGAAATCTAAATCAATATGCACTAAAATGTTTAGAGGCTGACAGATCCCTCCATGGAGGAAACAAACACATCTTTGGATGATTATCAGTTAGTCGCTGCTTAACCCAAAGGTGGAATATCCAAAGAAATGTTCTAGAAAACTGGGGAGGAAAAGAGGCTTGTTTGTTTGTTTGTTTGTTTGTTTTTGGAACCCAAGTTTCATTACATGGGCAGTTACATCCAAAAGGAATAAAAATCAGATGACCCAGAGTATCAAAGAATAGATGAGTTTACTGAAATATCTTGAAGAGGCAGCGAAAAGAAGGACAAAGAATACAACACATAATTATAAGACTTTTTTTTTTTTTGGTTTTTAAAAGTTCAAGAAACAAGGGGCGGGAAGGAGGTGGGGGACAATGGAGATACCTGTAATACTATCAACAATAAACAATATATATTTTTTAAAGTGCAAAGACCACTTGGTGGCAAGAATAATATCCTAAGTCCTTCCAATAAAATGCTATCTTCTCACCCCAGACTAAAATCTTATCTCAACACAACTGTTACATCCAAAAGAAATAAAAATCAGATGACCCAGAGTATTAAAGAATGGATGAGTTTACTGAAATACCTTGAAGAGGCAGCGAAAAGAAGGACAAAGAATACAACACATAATTATGAGACATTTTTCCCCCTATAGTCTGTTTTTTTTCCCTATAGTCTGTTTTAGATTTTTTTCTCTTAGCTTCATGAATTGGAGCAATTAACCCCCTAAATTTTCCATCTTTGTGTTTCCTACAGCAGCCCCCACCCTAACCTTTTGTACCATTGTCGACCTACAGGACAGCATTTTCTTATGTGAGCAAATTCTTTATGCTGCATTTCTACCCAGTGCCCAGCAAGCACACCAGAAGCCCAGAAATCTGGCAATGGCAAGAAAAATTCCCCTGAAAGGGTAGAGGGAGGGCACATATCCTTTCAATAATTTGCTCCGTTAGCATAAGAATAATATCCTTCTATCAAAGAGGGAAATTGTTTGTTTGAGCACCATTTTATAGCAATCACGGCTGGTTCCCATTCATTCCTCTGAAGGGTAACAAGTGTGCAAGTAAGTAGTGCACTGACTGGAAGACACTTTGCCCAGGTTCAGGTGCACACTCACTTACCCAGCTCATCCTGGAGCTACATTTCCCACGCCGTGGCCCAGCACATTCCGGCTCCCGTCTGAAGAGCCTCTGTTAACTCACACTGATGTGTTCTCTGGCAGAGACTGCTAGTTATTTTCTCCCTCACTCATAATTTGTTTGTTTCTCATAGTGATAAGAGAAGGCATGGCCACTCATTAGAATACATTCCCATCTCTCACTTGCCTTCCAGTTCAATAGCGCCATGAAAGTATCTTCTGGCCAATGATATGTGATCTTCTGAGGTGTGTGCTCTTGGGAGAATTCTCAGTGGCTTCAACTCTCCCACTTTTCTTTTCTGGCTGGCTAGAGAGCAACCGGATAGAATGAACTTAGAGCTTTGATACCAAGGAACCACCATACCAGCCCTACAATTTCATGCCCAGAACATCAGGTAGGAGAAAATTTCTTTTGGGTCTCATTTTTTGGGGGTTTCAGTATTCAAACTCAAGAGCCTTCCATCATTTCCAATAGCAACTGTGCAGGCTTCCCTTGAGACACTGGTTTCTTTGCATTAAGTAAATGGTAGTTTTCTTACCTATTGAATGTAAACTCAGGATAGACAGGTGATCTTATTTTTATATCCAGTATCAGGTGCAGTGTATGTATACAATAAATATTGGCTGACTGGATAAATAGATGATGGATGGATGGATGGATGGATGGATGGATAAATGAAACGTACAACTGATGGTGTGATCAGTTTGCAGTTACCCAGATTCAAATATTTTTACCTTGTACCTTAATGGAGTTTTCCAACTTGGGGTATAACATTTGTATATTTTGAGAAAACAACTCCAAGACTATATGGATTCTTGCAACAGAGAGGAACTGACAGGTCTGTTCCAACCACGCAGACAGTCCGGAGACGGAAGACGCTTACGACACCTTGCCATGCTAGCAGTCAGCAGTTGTGCGTTGCTGCAGGTTGTCCCATACCAAACCAGAGAGTGTGGGACCTGCATTGCCACCATCTGTTCACCATCCAGATATCATTGCTGACATGTACACATAAGGAACTAGTTGACATTGAAACTGGAACTCAGAACTGTTGGACATTGAAACTGAGACTCAAACATTTTTTTTTTGTTCTTATATGTTTATTTCTAGTATGCAGATGCAAGATTTTTTAAAGAAAAAAAAAGAAATAGGAGAAAAGAATGGATACAGAGGCAAAAAAAAGCATTGAACAGACTATCAGACTACAGCGGGAAGGCAGGGGGCAGGGGCTGAAAGAGATCGACTGAAGGACCTGTGTGCAGGCATATAAGCATAACCAATGGATACAAGACATGGGGGCAGGGAGGAGGGCAGGTGAGGGCATGTGCTGGGGATTAGGGGAGGCCAGGGAGAGGTCAATGGGGGGAAAAAGGAAACATATGTACTAGTATTTGTAATACTTTAAACAATAAAAAATATTTTTTTAAAAAGAAATAAATTTTGGAAGAAAAAGGCTATCGTCATGAGAACCCAACTCTTCATTTGTACATTACACTTTGCACTTGGTACAGAGTGTGCACCTGGGCGGAGGGCTGTTTCAGCCATTGTTCACTCACTCTGGGACAAGGCCACTGGTGCCCTTCTTCTGTTGCTGTCTGCAGACACTTCTCCAGGCTGCCCCTTAAATGCTCCAAGAAATGGCTCTCCCGTCTCAGGACAGCATTCGCTTGCCTCCATAGCATGATTGACCCCACATATTCCAGAACTTTCTGACTACCAGTAGCAATATTGCCCACTCTAGCTTCCCAGTTTGCTGATTGACTCATGCTTTTAAATCTATCTTTCCCGCCGAGACCGGTTTGGCTCAGTGGATAGAGCGTCGGACTGCGGACTGAAGGGTCCCGGGTTCGATTCCGGCAAGGGCATGTACCTTGGCTCCGGGCACATCCCCAGTGGGGGGCGTGCGGGAGGCAGCTGATCGATGTCTCTCTCTCATTGATGTTTCTGACTTTCTATCCCTCTCCCTTCTGCTCTGTAAAAAATCAATAAAATATATTTAAAAAAATAAAATAAATCTATCTTTCCCTTTGGAGTTTTTCTTGACTTTCAGTTACTACTGATCTTTTTGTTCTCTCTCTTTTTGGCAAGTCAGATGTTATTTAGCCTGCCTTAGAATGCAGATGTAAAGCAAAGCAGTCAGGGAAGTACCTCTGGGAGTATTTCTTGTGCTCCATGTCCCTTTCCTATTCTATCCCCGCCCCCTTCCTCCCCACCAAGATACGTGCACACACACACATACACACACACACACACACACACACACACACACACCTGTGACCTTTCCCTATCCTCCTTTCACAATGTCTCCCATCCTCAACTACTATGGGACAAGGATCAAATGCTCATGCTTATTTTGCAAACCTGCAGCTGGCATTCAAACTGCTGCTGTGCTTGCAGAAAAATCATTTTCAATATTTGTTCTCCTTTAACTCTTCCACAATCCACTTTGTGTTTTATGCTAATTATTAAACAAGACATATAAAAGATTATCTTGTCCTTCAGAGATTTTATTCTAAGAAATATATATATATAATTAAAAAATCATATTCCTATACATGTTTTATTGTTATAACATAAATGTATGTTTACCTATCTACAACATGCTATAACTGTGCTATGAATTGAGCTTACTTCACTCATCACTGTAGTGAGCAATACTAATTAAAAGGAGATCTGAATAAGTTATTTTGCTTTTTGTTTTAAACAGATAATCCCTTTCAGATTGGCTTCTCTTATGTACAAATTTACAACTCTCTGTGGCTAGGCAGTGCTTATCCTTCCATCTGATGTTTCCAGTTTTTGCTTTAATGCCAGTAGTGTTTCCTTTAATTGCGTACCTATAATGTACTGAAACAGCAATCAAAACACTGTATGCCCCTCATATAGAAATACCAGGAAAACCATAGAGGTATGTACTCTCTTTTCACTCAGCTAACCCACATATTGTCAGCACCAAATTCTGATAACTTGGCTTTTTTACTGCTTTTTATACAGTAATTTGTCAAACTTATAGCTTTCTTGTTCCATTGTCTATTATCTCTGTTCAAATACTACAATTTACTAGGCTTTGCTCAATATAATCCTCTCAATTTTTCCTGCTGAATTTTAGGTTTCACTCCTCAAATATCCTTCAAACCTCATTTCATGCAATAGTGCTTAATACATTTCAAATTGATGGGCTTCAATCTAGGAAAAGGCATGGCAGGAGATGGAAACATGACTTGTGAAACTGTGTTTGCCCAGACCATTTCTCAGAATCCTTGAAAAATAAACTGTGGGCTTGATCATTCTAAATTTTCTTTATAGTGAACCTAAGGTAAATATCCCAGATACGTGAGTTACGGTAAGGCACCTTCTCAGGATGAGAATTGTGAAATGACTTCTGTTTAGTAAGAGGAATAGTAAGTGTCTCCAGCATGTCTTCTTAAGGCAAAGACAGATAACACATGGTTTCTGACACGAACTTGTTGAGACATGCCCAGCCAGAGTGGCTCAGTTGGTTGAGTGCCATTCTGTGCACCAAACAGTTGCCAGTTCGATTCCTACTCAGGTTGCAGGTTTGATCCCCAGTTGGGGTGTGTATGAGGGCAGCCAGTCAATGTTCCTCTCTCACATCCATGTTTTACTCTCTCCCTGCCCCTCTCTCTAAACATGTCCTCAAGTGAGGAGTAAAAAACACGTTGAGGTCCGGACACAGTCACAGGTATAAATAACCACTTTTCATATTTTGGCTAAATGAGTTCAAGGACTTATTTTCATCCTTGAAGAAAAAAAAAACAAAAACTTTGATACTGGTGAAAAAATAAAATGGTCCCAAACCTTGGGTACTTGGTGTGCCAAAGTGGCAACCCAGAATATAGAAAAACAAAGCTGGGTGCTTAAGAAGGTTAAAAATGGTGAAATGGCCCGGCTAGTGGTTCATCAACCTATGAACCAGGAGGTCACAATTCCATTCCCAGGAAGGGCATGTTCCATGTTTTGGGCTTGATCGCCAGTAGAGGGCGTGCAGGAGGGAGCCAATCAATGATTCTCTTTCATCATTGATATTTCTATCTCTCTCTCCTTCTTTCTTTCTCTCTGAAATCAATAAAATAATTTGTTTTTTAAAAGAGTGGTGAGACAGATAGCCATGAAAGACTGTTTTAAAACTGATGAAATTGTTACCTTAACTAATAACCCATTTTGACCATGTGCATTTTAATTCTGAAATAAAATTATTAAATTTTATTACTTCATCTGTAATTTTGTTCCAAAATTGAAACCAACAAAGTTGGAAGAATAGGAAGAGCTGTGTTTGCTTTTCTAACTTGGGTACTTTTAAAGCAGCAGGCCTCTCACAGACAGGAAAGGAAGAGGTGACCATGAGCTCTACAGAGACACCAAACCAGCTGACTGCGTGATTGGATGCACCAAACAAATGAATAATTGATAAGAATATCAAGTGAGTAAAGTAGCAGGTCAGAAAGTGCAAGCCACTAAATTAGAAAGACAAGTCCTGAATGCCTAAGTCGGCATCATTTGCTTTTTGCAATAGGTACTTGTCATTTCTGTTCAGAATGTTTAGACCGCTTTAAACCGCCAGGTAAATTAGAGATATTTTCTTCATCGATCGATCACCATTCCCCTAGCTCCCGAGATGCTGATTATGCTTTATACTTTTTCTATTAAAAATAAAGCTCAGTAAAACCACAATAGAATTTCAAAATGACTTTATATATGGTACATTCTGAAAACAAAAAGGAAAACTCCAGATTAATAAATTCATTTATTCATTAATAAGTATTTAATGTATAATTGATTTAGTTCCACTAACAAAACCTATCTATGTAGCATGAACTACATAAGTCCTTTAATATTTTTTTAAAAAACTGTATTTATTTTTTCATTATTTCAGCTGGATGTAAAAAAGATATACGTTTTTTATATTATTGGCTCAGTAAAAATGAGTGTAAAATAATGTTTCTAGAGTTAGTTATGTGTGTGTCTCTGAGGTTTTTAATTGTTTTAGGAAGGAAAGTTATATTTTGGATCCTTTGCATTCCCTTTTCTTAAAAAATGTTTTTATTGATTTTTAGAGAGAGAGGAAGGGAAAGAGAGAGATAGAAACATCAATGAGAGAGACACATCAATCGGCTGCCTCCTGCATGCCCTCTCCTGGGGATGGAGCCTGCAACTCAGGCAGTGCCCTGACCGGGAATCAATCCCATGATCTCTTGGTTCATGGGTAGACACCCAACCACTGAGCCACACTGTCCAAACTGTATTTCCTTTTGATCAGAAGTTCTCAGGGAACTCTGCAAACACGTTTGGGACTTTTGCTGTTTCTTCTCTGAAGGTGAAATTACACACAGATTTTTACTTACGGTATGTGTTCCTCCAGGCTTGTGTGTTGTCTTTGTTTATACTATAGTTCCAAGCCTTCTACAAAATACTTTTACTTTGACATAAATATGTTTTTTAAAAAATTCATTTGGCACCTGACTCCATTGCCAACATGCACATTATCATATTAGGAAATGGGAGAGGTATCTTATTGAAGATTGTTAAGAAGTACCTACGTTAAATGAGCCTTTATTGAGCACTTCCTTTGTGCCCAGCACACTATTAGGCAACAAGAATATAAATATGAGACCAATCTATAACAGAGAAATACATGCTTTTATCATTGTTAGTTTATATTACTGCATATTGATACGCATATTCAATTCATTTAATAGATATATAACAATATAGTACCAGGAATTATACTAGTCCAGAGTTAGAAGTATATACATACACTACAGGCCCGGTGCATGAAATTTGTGCACTTGGGGGGTCCCTCAGCCTGGCCTGCACCCTCTCCCAGTAGAGGAGCCATCAGTTGGACATCCTTGGTGCTGCTGCGGAGGCAGGAGAAGCTCCCGCCACTGCCACTGCACTTGCCAGCCATGAGCCCGGCTTCTGGCTGAGCGTGCTCCACCTGTGGGAGTGCACTGACCACCAGGGGGCAGCTCCTGTGTTAGGCGTCTGCCCCCTGGTGTTTAGTGCCCATCATAGTGACCAGTCTTTTCTCCGTTCAGTCGATTTGCATGTTACCCTTTTATCATATAGGAGGATATTCAGCCTTCTGGATGCTCACAGACAAGTAGGAGCAAAGGGAGATATCTAATGGAAAATCTCTATGATAATTAAATTAAGGGAAAGATGTCAAAGATACTGTGACAGTGCAGGGTAAAGATAATTAGTTTTTGCTAGGGCCATCAAGGAAATCCATATAACCATTGTGCTTGCCTGAGGCAATACTGATAGACAGATAAGGAAAGGGGTCCCTGATTTTCTCATCCATTTGGGCAGCAAGTTTCCTACCAATGCGTCCTCATTCACCCTAAAAGAATACCACCTTTAGACTACCCACCAACTGGCTCAGTATCTGGGCACAGTTACCACTTGGCATCTGCTGAGATGTGCAGCAATGGTATTAATTACTGCTCACCATATGATTAATGTGGCTGATAGTGCTTGATGAGGTCAGTGTGTTTTGTGGATCTTAGATTAATGATTCCAATTTGACAGACAGCAAGCCACTAAATGGTTACCAGGTGGCAAAAATATTATGTTACCCTAGGCCAGTGGTCGGCAAACACATTAGTCAACAGAGCCAAATATCACCAGTACAATGATTGAAATTTCTTTTGAGACCCAAATTTTTTAAACTTAAACTTCTTCTAATGCCACTTCTTCAAAATAGACTGTGGTATTTTGTGGAAGAGCCACACTTAAGGGGCCAAAGAGCCACATGCAGCTCACGAGCTGAGTGTGGCTCTTCCATAAAATACCAAGTGCGGGCATGCACGTACAGTGCGATTGAAACTTCATGGCCCATGCGTAGAAATCAGTTTTTGGGCCTGCGTGAGTCTATTTTGAAGAAGTGGCATTAGAACACTAAGGGGCCAAAGAGCCGCATGTGGCTTGCAAGCCACGGTTTGCTGACCACTGCCCCACGCAGAACTGAAAAGAGTGATATAGCTAAGAAATCAGTTCAGAGCAAGATTAATTACTTGAAAGAAGTTCTCCCATATTTTCCCAAATAATCTTAAACAGAAATTCTAAATTTTATTTTTAGGAAACAAACCAACTTCTCAGTAGTTTCTACCAAAAATCAAAGAAATTATTTGAAGTTACAACATCGATTGGATTTCAGTGAAGCAGGGTGAGGGATATGAGTTTTACACTGCACAATGAAAGTCTGTCTAGCCTTTGGATGGGAGGGACCATATAAATGTCAAGAAATTTAACTGTACTACTTACATATTAACTATTTAGATAGACTACATTTATAAGACATTTCCTGAGACTCTCCAAGAATATCTTATTAGCACACTGTCTTAACTGAAATACTAATTTTAAAAAGAGATAAAGAAAAAGAAATAGAAATAAGAGAAAATAATCTGACAGAATAAGACTGAATGGAAGAGTTATATTTCTGTTTCTCCTCTAGTAAATTTTTTCAGCAAAAACCCTGATGCATAGCTCTCTTACATCTTCCCCAGTACATGAGCTCAAGGGGGAAGAAGTCATTCGCTACTTATGTTCATGCTCCTAGCACTGAGCACTGGGGCCGTAATGAGGATTGAAAATTTTGCAGAATTGTTTACCAACCAAGTCTGGAGCATGGAGACTGAGTCTTGGCATGTATGCCATTGGGCACACAGGACCTCAGCTTCCATAGCCAAAGTCAGTCTGCAAAGAGACAGATAGTGCCTGTGACTGAGCACACATGGGCACAAAGTATGAGGGGTCAACAGGAACAGAACTTACAGTCCCTCTCCTGAAGGACCTTGATATAGTTCCTGAAACAGGATTGCTGTGGGTGGGGAGGACCATTTTCAGACTCAAGAACTGGAACATTTACCTCACAAAGCTTTCTGTGTGTTCCACTGAAAAACATTGGCCTACTTTATGACCCTTCCACTTATCTGCAGAAGGCTATTCAAGTGACAATAAAATCTCATATTGTTAGCCAGATGATGCTTTTCAAAAGTCAGTGACTGTGCTATACCTTAGCTAAATCCCTACAGTGATGGTCGCTTTTCCCTTTATCCCACTGGTAAAAGCCAAAGTTCATGCAAAATCTGGCCTCCTTTGCTTCCCTAACCCCCCTTTGCCCCTCTCCTGTCCCAGCTTTTGCACTGCACTGCACTCACCCTAGAACTTCTTTTCACTCCCTTCTTGTGTTTTGCCCAAAGGCAACTTTCTCAGTGAGATCCGCACCCCCCTACGCTTACAGTTAGACCTTTCTCAGTGAGGTGTGCCCACCTGCCCTGCTTACAGTTAGAACCTTCCTCACCCTAGGCTTCCCATCCTCCTTATTCTATTTTATCTTCTGCACAGCACTTCTGTAATGCTCCAACATACTACGTATGTGTGTATTTGATTTAGGGTTGACCTCATTCTATTAGAAGGGAAGTTCCATAGGATAGGGATTTCTGTCTTTTTTTTTTATCTCTGCTGCATCTTCAGTTCTAAAGGGTGCCTGGCAACAGGATGCATTCAGTATTGTTGAACAAAGGGATCAATCACATCCATCATTAGGGCCTTTGGACAGAGGAGCTGCTCATAGGCGCTAGTAGAGATTAGAAAAAATTAGAGGCTTAATTTCTTATTGGTATGGAAGAATAAGGGCCCACTGAAGTCGGGTTAAAAATGTTCCTCCCCCAATATTTATTATAAAACATTCCCATAGGCATCCAATAAATACTGTATTGGCAAAAAATAATAATAATAAATTTTTAAAATGATCCTTATTTTAAAGGATCATTTGGGGCTTTTTAGAACAATGATGATTGTTCATACATACCACAAGTAAATTTTCCTACAAAGGAAGACTTGAGTCCCGTCTCCACTTGTTAAAGCTTTGGTCAGTCTACTTCTAAAGGCAAAAACAGCTAAGTGCGTGCTACAGGAGGGCCCTGTGTCAGTACCATTCTAGCCCATATTAAGCAACCAGCCCAACATCACTAACAAAAGTTTCTAATACCCTTGCCAAAACCCATTTGACTCAGTGGATAGAGCATCGGCCTGCGGGCTGAAAGGTCCCAGGTTCAATTCCAGTCAAAGGCATGTACCTTGGTTTTGGGCACATCCTGCAAGAGGCAGCTGACCGATGTTTCTGATTTTCTATCCCTCTCCCTTCCTCTCTGTAAAAAAAACAATAAAAAATATAATTTTTTTAAAAAACCTTTCTAACACCCAATGCAAATGTGTAAAAGCCTACATATATATGAAAGATTTCCTCATGTGTTTTCAAAGTCAATTTTAATGTTTTGTGATTTTTTAAAAAACGAATATCCAGGAATAGCACATAAAATTCTGCCCTCATGCTTACACAAAATAAAGGTTCAATTAATAGCAATTAACCTGAGAATCTTGTTCAGAGCAAATTAGATGAGAGCCAGGGTGCTGCATGTCCCAGGCAAGCCTAACTGGTTCCACACCATGATGGGCTTTCCCTACACATGGCTCTCTACTGCCTCACACTCAGAGTCTTTTGGGATTTGGGTATGTAAAAATGCAAAAGAATCTCAATTGTACAATTAAGCATTAAAGCAAATACTGGTTTAAAATCACTTTGGAAACATACAACTGCTAAATCACTGTTAATTCCAAATTTGAATTCATCATGTGTCATTTTTAAATCTATGATGCCATTGATTGGGTAATGCATCATTATTCTATGTCACTAAGAAAGAATAAAATGTCAATTATAATTGTAAGATAGCATTGATTATTAGGTTCATCCCTATTTCAGGGATTTTTAAATGAGGAAAACGTCAATCTGAATCTATGAATTATTTACTTAGTATTTAGGGAAGTTATAACCAAGGTGGTCAAATATTCTCTTTTACTAACAAGGAAAAAAAAAGAGTAAATTTATTACTTGAGTAAGCTACTGTTTGGTAAAAGTGCCCTTGTGACATGACATATTATTAAACACTACACCAGAGTCAAGAAAAATTGCTGACTACACTAGAATGAAATAAATTTGCATGAACCATACAATTAATAATGATCCCCAAGAACACAATCTATAAAAAAAATTAGTCTCAATATAAAAGAAATAACATTTCAGCTGCAGTTTTTTAGAAGGAAATACTATGCTTCCAAAAAAAATATTATTATCTTAGGATAATATTGGCTATTCTTAAATGCAAGAAGTAATTGATTTTCTCAAATTGATTTTAGTGGGATTCTGCGTTTTCACATAATGGCTTTGTCTAATGAAAATATTCATCAATATGATCTTTTATATCCAATTCTTCTTCATGCTGTGTTCTAATGGGAAAATAGAAAATGTCATTCTAAAAATTGTTTTGATAAATTGCAGGTAAATCACAAAAGATAAGCTAGATAATGCTCAAAATGGGAAAGGATTTGGCAGCCAAATAGCCAAGAAAGAAAAATGAAAACTATTAGTATGAAGACTGAAAGCATTTATATAATTTCAAGAATGTGTGATTAGATCCTTCAGAATGGGAATTATAAACAATAAGAAATGTCATGTAGCAATTTCATTTTATGTAGAACCATGTAAGTAAATGTACCATTTGATTTGATAATAAAAATGTGAGAAAGATAAACGGTTAACAAAATATAGAATGCAGTAGTTTCTTTTGGTAATAGTGTATATGTTTTAAATGGAGAAAGTAAATATATGTGAGAGTAGAAAACATTATTCATCCCTCTCACAGCAGGGTGACTCAGCCTGCTGTCACCAAACATGCTACCTCACTGTTCTCCAGTGGAGTTTCTGTAATAGGATAAAATGAATGCAAATGTTTAACTATTTTAACATATCAACAACAGAAAATAAAAGCATCTATTGAGACAAAAGATGCGGCTTCCCACTAATTGAATATGTTTATGTCTTCAGACTGAAAGCCACTGGTGCCTGAACTTTTCATAATGTCAGAGGAATAGGGGTTTACCAATTAAAGGGCAAATTACGGTCAATACCAACTCATCTCTCAAACACTTTGCCCATCCCTCACACAGAAGGGATTACTGTCTGCCAGGGAGTATGTGAGCATTTTAAATGTAAATTGAGTCTAAACCATGATTTCAAAAGTTTATTCCAACCCTAACTAATGTTGGGGGTTGTCTAAATTATTAAATTATTGACAGGCACACTGCCTGCCATGTGCACAGTAATGAGAGAGGTCGCCAGAATCCAGAAAACCTGTCTGTAATGCAAGACACCCTACTAGTCTACAGCTTTATGTTGTTGTTGTTGCTCTGTAAGGCATCCACAAACCAGTAAGTCATCACTTAGGAAAAGCTTTAATCCTACAAATGAACCACTTCAAAATTCCCATTGTTTTGGCGCTTAAGTCCAAATGAAAGCTAAAACCGCTTTTCGCTTGCTCTCCTTTCTTCCCAACTGGTTCTTCTCTTGCATTGGGCTCCCTCCTCCCCGGCCTTCCAATGTTCTCATCCAATCGCCACTCACAGGGAACAACTTTTGCAGAGGAAGCACCTAACCAATTATTTCTTTTAGTGACAAGTATGTTCCAAAAGGTGATGCTGGGGGAAGGTCTAGTAGTTCTCAAATTGTAATGCCACATTGGAGTTTTTGAAGATCCTTTTTAGCCCCCCTCCCCCACTCCCCACCCCTGCCTCTGATGCAAAGGACCCATTCAGCCTCATCTCTGCCTTTATGCCAATTTGAACCGTATTTCATACTTCACCAGCCACAACGATGCTTCCTTCCAGGTTTCAGTCTACCCATTACGAAGAAGTTTGCAATGAAATACATAAGATTTCCCAGAATAGAAAAGAAAATATTCACACCTACTCATAAAAATATTCATAAAATTCACCTGGTTCAGTACAAAAGGAGCTTGAGATCACAGACCAATTTCCAACACCAGTGAGTATGTCTATGGAATTATACAAGCAGTTATTCATTACACAGTGTTTTCATTCCAGCTCCTCAGCGAGCAGAGGAGATGAAAACAGCCGCCTTCCATCAAGCTCGGAGTAACATTTTTACTGTCACGTCCTTTAAAATAGGATGCGGCCTGGGGACACCTAAGAACGTGGGACCACTGGCCAAAAAGGGAACAGGCGTTGTGGTTTGGAATGTTTTAAACTCAGAACACCGATGACAGCATACTATTTTTGGTCAAATGTTTCCCTTTATGTAAGGATGATATGCTCCAGTTTGTAGCCACGATTTTGGATTTTTTAGGAAGGAAGGAAAAGGAGAGGGGAAGAATGGAGAGGAGGAGGGGAAACAGAAGGTTGGAAGGAAGGGCCGGTGGGTGGTGATTTTCTGTCGCCCACAAAATCTCCCCATTTTGAATATGGGAACTGCCCACGAGGACAAACTTCATTATTGACATTCACACTAGGGTCTGAGGCAACAACCGACGTTTCTTCGCTGTAACAGCTTTGCCACGAGATAAATCTCGATGTTTCTGGCTCTGGGAACACGCGCGAGCCAGCTGGGCAGGTTGAAAGCTGCGCCGATGCCCTGCAGCCACCTCTGCGGTGTGGATGGCATTGGCCTGGGGTGCAGTCGGGTTATCCAAAGATGTGACGCTCCCGAGGGGGTTGGATGTGCTGGCTCTCGGCGCTCAGTGAAAGACAGAAGACACAGCTTTTCCAGACAGACACCTGTTAGGACTGCCTGCGCTGGGTGGAGCCCCAGCTCCCGGGGAGGTGCCCCTCCTGCTGAAAATCCACAGCCTCCCCCCGCCCCCAATTCTCTCAGTGAAATGGGGGTCAATGGTGGATCGCTGTCTTGCTAGGAGCTCTCTGACCCTCTAATCAATCCCAGGCTCTCTCCCCCTCTGGGTTCTGTCTCCCGCTGCGGGAGAGAAAAAGACAAACAGCCCAGCTCCGCCAATAAACGGCCGCAGCCGCTGGATCGCTCTCTCTGCCCACAGTCACCAGCCAGGACCTGCCTTTCTGGAACGCACGGGCGGCGCCGGGACGTGGCTGCCATCTGGCGGCCTTCCTCGGTAGCTCACCCCTCTTTCTAAAGAGCAAAGTGAATGACTAATTATACACTCCCGCTTCATTTACATACAAGAAAACGGGCTTAAACATTCCCCTGCAGTGGGGGAAGGGAGGTGCTCAGAAGTGACAGGCAGAACCAGAAAAAGAAGGCAGAGCCAGCCCTCTCTGTAGGTCAAATGGCACAGCTCGCCCTCACCATTTTTCCTTCACCCACCTGTCTCCCCTTCAAGGACTTTCAGGAGAGAGGTTAGCCTAAATGGGTACGAGTTGTGTGGGGAGGGTGGGGGTAAGAGGAAGAGATCAACCAAAGGATTTATATGCATGCATAGAAGCCTAATCTATGGACACAGACAACATGGGATGGGGGCACGAATGGGAGGTGGGGGGGTAGTGGGGGAATAAGGACACATACGTAATACCTTAATTAATAAATAAAATTTTTAAAAAAACTTAAGTTGCGTTATCAGGAAGGATCTGACACTGGTTCTCAAGTTTGGTATGCATCAGAATCATCTGAAGGGCTTGTGAAAATCCACATTGCTGGGTCCCCACTCCCTGGGTTTCCCAGTCAGCTGACCTGGCTTTGGGCTTGAGAATTCACATTTCTAACAAACGGCCAGGTGATATGGCTGTCCCAATAATGGCACTTTGAGAACCACTGGACAAACTGGCAAAGATCAGTGCATTGTTAACAGGAATGTAATAAATCCATCAGTCCCCTCAGTCAGCAGAGAAGACAAGACTGGGTCAAGTATCGACAGAATCAGGCAGCAACCAGGGTCAAATACGTCACTACAAGATCAGTGGAGTTCCTTAAAGAAACCAAAAAAGACCAGCAGCAAAGAAGAGGTCTGAAGTGCACCTTGGTAGTTACAAAATAGTCAAGGGGATGCAAAGTACAGTTTAGGGAATATAGGCAATAAATTTATAATAACGATGTATGGTGTAGGTAGTACTGGAAATATCAGGGGGACACTTAAGTATATGATTATCTAACCACTAGGCTATGCATCTGAAATCAATACAAAATAATACTGAAAGCAAACTGTAACTGAAAAATAAATCATAAAAAAAATAATAAGTCATCTGGATGAGGATTGGATAAAACGTCTCTCCATTGCTTTACCTAGTGGTTTCTGGGGGCCTCTGGGAAACACTGCATGCTCTCTTACCTAAATTCCAAATTATCCCAACCCATTTAGTTTACCAGGGAGCAGACCTGATTCACAAACCAAAAGGACAAGCTACAACAGGTTTCAAATTGAGGATTTTGTGGAGACGTACAGGGACTAAACATACGTAAGTGTGCATTCCAATGGCGCCATCTACTGGAATTTTGTTTTACGTCAAACAGCCTAAAATGGAGGTGATTTGCTTTTGATAGGTATAGGGCCACATCATTTGCTAATTATGATACAATTGAAAAAAATAAATAAACAAAACAGTAAACTGTGGCTATGTGAAAGACGTTTTTGCAATTATGCATACTATTTTCTATAAAAACAGAGCAAATCCATCAGCTGAGGAACTTGCATACACAGAGAAATATGTACACATAGCTTTTGTAGAGAAGTCTGATAAGAATAGGCAGTGGAAATGGAAAATGATATTATAGCAAAGCATTATTTATATGTGAAAACTTTAAATCTCTTCTTAATAACTGATAAAGTATATACAAGAAAGAATACAAAAAGCTCATGTTCTGTATACATGTAAAATGATTCATGTATCCACACACCTTATACACAGTTGAATAAACTGAATTCTTTACACTCTACTACAGGCCAGGCAGAGATAGAATAAGGAGGAAAAGGAAAATGCTCAGTTGCTGCTGCTAGCCCTGAGAATGAATCAAAAGGGGAAAATTCAAAATGCTAAAAATCTGCTTCACTGGCCACAAAATGTTAAGTGCAAAACTCTTTCCTAGTGAGCTAATAGATTAAGGGTAACTATTTGCTGAGCATAAGTTAAACATTAATGAGCAGCAATTTTATTTCTCTAATCACTGCTTCAAACATGACCAGCTGACTGCTGCTTTCCTGCCTCTGAATATCTCAGGCAGAGTCCATTGATGTCTGATCATGTTCCTGATTCATAAAAATAAAACTGTACTTAGTCCAGGTACTGAAACTGAGGACGCATGGGGGTCTGGCTCCATTTCTGACTCCAATGTCATGAAGCCAACCTGGGAACTTGTTAAGATGTAAATTCTCAGGCCCACGTCAAGAGGAAAAGTCCTCTCAGCACCTGTCATCTGAAATGAAATGCAGGCTCTCCCATTCTGTTGCCTGAGTGTGTTGGCAATAACACACAACTGCCTTACTGCTTAACTGCTTGGTCCCACACCATTCCTCAGATATTTTTATAAGTATTATTGATAAAATTTTACCTAGCCCATATTCCCTCCCCGAGGTAAGATTTCAATATGTCCAGTTCTAAAATTACATTTAAGCAAGTATATATGTAATCTATAGAGAACACTGTACATATTATATCTCAGTTCCTTCGACTAAGGTTTTATTAAATCATACTTCTATTTCTTATATCGAGAATCCCTGTATAAATAAATCTTCACTGAATTGTGTATGTGCTCAGCGAAGGAAAGATCAGGTTTTTAGGTCGGGTCCCAAAGAGGCAGACTCTGAGATGAGAATCGGTGAGCTAGTGATTTAGAATGTGATGCCGGGATGGAGAAATACGTGAGGGACTAAAGAAAGCGGGACAGGAGGGAAAGCCACTTAGGGATGTGTTTCAGACCATGTCCCGTGGAAGCAGCCTCAACCTGATCCTACAGGGAACTCTGAAATGAATCCAAACTAGAGGCAAAGGAGCTGGGCTTTCATCCTCACAAGCACATTACTCATGAGAAATGGAGCCTGCTGTCGGCCCAGTAAACAAAGATCATGGGTGCTGACCACTGAAATCCAAACCCGGTCATGACGGGGAGAGGGGGCGAACAAATGGATAAAAAGGATACAAAGAAATCTGGGGGGAGCCACAACAGTCTACTTCCATCAGCATAAAATGTGTTTCTTTTCCACTGGCATATTATGTTCTAGATGAGTAACCAAAAAAATTGCATACCAATATTAAACCAAACATAGCCAAGTGCAACGTTATGGTATGTCTGAAGCCCATTGTAGCAAACATTGCTGCACATCGAAATCAGCTGGGGATCTCAGATTCACTGGTGCCTGCCTCCCAGCCCTAGGCATTCTGCTTTATTTGGTATGCAGTGCAATCCGGGCACAGGGGTTTTTGAAAGTCCCTCCCACCTCCAGGTGATTCTAAATTCCGGGAAAGTGTTGAACCGCTGATCCAAGGCAAGAGAGGCCAGTGTGAACCGTTTTTCATTGGGGAAGAAACAGCAGGAAAAGGGTCTTGGAAGATGATTAAAACTGGAGTAACAGGAAATAGAAGGGGCAGACATGACTGGCAAAAAATGTAGCATAAGTTCAAAGGCAAACATTTTCCTGATAATAAAGAAAACAAGGAAACCAACTGGAAAAGCCCTTGCTGAGACCAGAGAAAATAAGGTTTGATAGATACAGTGAATCTCTATTATACTTGGCCCGAGGTCAAGCAAATATTTTTTTAACTTGACCCCAGTGGACAACCACTGTAGATCTTATAATAGAGGAGTGAAATGATAGAAGTGGTATTTTTTTTTAAAAAAAAAAGTCTTCTGCAACAGCATAGAAGACATTCAAACTGCAGGAGAATTGAGTGTCTGAGGTCTGAGGGGGGCCATTTCAGTAATCCCGGTATTTGATGGGGTCTCCCCTAAGGCAGTAGCTGCTGGGATTGATAGGAAGGCACAAGTATGGAAAGGTATTTTGAAGAAAAGAGAGGTCTTGGAGCTGGGATATAGAAGCCAAAAAGAGGCAGAAATTAAAGAGAAGGCCAAGCTTATTAAGCAATTGTAAGTATTAATTGATGGTTTTCTCCACATGCATGTTAATGCCCTAACTCACTTTCAACTGAGCTGGGGAACATAGACTTTGCACTATTTTGAGGTGCCAGAGGGATAAAAACAACACCCACCAAATATTTTTCTTTAAATTAAAATTAATAATAATAATAATAAAGTTTGATTGTGCATATAACAGAAAACTTTTAAGGAAAATTGTTAAGAAAACCTTTTTCAGCCCTCCTTCCATTCAGACTCTCCCTGGAAAGGCAAAGGATAATGAGGTGGGCAGAAGAGAGCTTAGATACTCAGATGAAGGACTTTGAATACTGTCCAACCCCATTTCTCTGGCTCCTCCACATTCCTAAGCGTTGTAGATCAGAAAGAGTCAGAAAAATGTACAACCCTCCTTCATCCTTAGGGACCCACGGATGGAATGAAACAGTATCCTCCTTTTGCTGCACCACAATGGCATCAGGCTTGTAATGAATGTCTCAGGCACACATGTTTTGATGATGGCCTCATAGTTTGACAGCCTTGCAGAGAAATCCCAAAGCAACTGAAGTTATTTGTCATTTGGTGGCCCAAAGGAGTGTCAGAAATGGTGATGAAAAAAAATATGGCAGCAGAAAGTAACATTGGCTCCTCAGCTCCCATAATGTGTGGTACTCAAAGACATCTTAGCAAAAGTAAGAATTGATGCTGACAACCAAGAAAGATGGCAGGATGATTACACAGCTCAGCTCATCACAGTGTGGGGCCGAGCAGGCCTGAGACAGGGACCTCTCTCTGCCAACAAGGCACCTCTGCAGTGAAAAGAAAAAGAGCAGAAAATATTTTTATATGGAAAGACAAAAAGAGATAGTTAAGAAAGACTTAATACATATATATGTATAGATGTGTGTGTGTTATGTATCGTGTAATTATTGAACATGAATGACTGGGGGCTCAGTGAATTTGAATGAGTTTAATGGTTAAGACATCATTAAAGTAACAATTTTCCTAGGGGTGATAGGGTTGCTTTGTCATTATGAGGATTGCTGCATGAGGTGAAAATATAATTACATTTCATTATACGAAGATAAAGGATGTTACATTTTACACATCTAAGTTTTCACTCTTTGAAAATCACATTGACTTCACAAGGTTTTGAGCTAATATGACAGGAAAAATGGAGGCGCCAAGATGATGAGTCTGGCTTGGGGGCATGTCAAGTTTAAGTAACAAGACAGGCCGTGGAAAATGTTCTGTAGGTTGATGGAGTGCAAAACTAGAGGCAGACTAGAAGAGAAGGCAAAGTTGTAGGCAGATTCAGCTGTCATTAGAATAGAGGTGATAATTTGAGCCTCTATTCTAATGACACAGGAAAGCACACCAGTGAAAGCTCCGAACTTCTACATCACTCCTACTGGACATAAAAGTGATATTTTACGTATTGATGGAATTATTCAACTGTATAAAAGGACATGACATAACGTGTATACATTTTTTTCTATGTCTTTTTCATTATTTGGTTAAAATGAATAAATCAGGAAAATTTAGTAGGCCTATATTTTTTCAACTATTTATTTCATTTATTTATATACTTTAAAATTTTCAGATATTATAGGTAGATGTAATAGGAGAGAGATCTCAGAAACAAAAATGTGGATTGCTGAAATGCATGACAAAGGCTGAGAGATAGGTTGAGAAATTTTCCCAGAATAAAGAGCAAAAACAAAACAAAACCCAGAAGAAGGGAAATAAAAGAGAAATGACAGGTTATATAAAGCAGTCACAGGAGCTTCGACCTCTCCAAAATAATAAGAATAAGGGAAAGAAAGGGGAGGGAAGAAAAGGGGAGGGAAGAAAAGGGGAGGAGAGTGGAGGGGAGGGGAGGGGAGGGGAAGGGAGGAAAGTTTTTGAGGTAAATAATATTTACATATTCATTTTATGGTAATTTATATTTATTGCTTTTTATTTCACAAAATCAACCACCAGCAATTCATAGAAAGCATAGTTTTAATTCAAAAATAGATCATAAATCCTATGAGCCTTGACAATTTTTACATTGCAAGTTAATACTGCTGGTTTGAGAGGTAGAGACAGGAAAGAAACCTATTTGAAGTATGGGAACCTAGCTTTAAAGAGCATAGAGGGAAAATCAACTAATTTAAGGTAATAGACTACAAGATAAAGCTTTGAAAATATCATTAAAAGTCCTAATAGTAACCAAAAGACCTAAAAATCAGATAATATCTGACTAAATATGGGAAGCAGGGAACTTGGGGTGGGGTAATGCTGTGTGATAGAGCAAAATTCCTATGGTAGGCAGCCTCCAAGATGGTCCCCTATGGCCACTGCCTCCTGTTACTGCACTTCTTTGTAAAGTCTCATTCCAAGTTTAGGCTGTACTTAGTGACTCACTTTAAAAAGTAGAATACAACACATGTGATTAAATGTCACTTCCTAGATTAGGTTGCAAAGTTTGGCTTCATATAGGGCTGGGTCTTCGCCTTCCCCTCCTCCTCCCCCTACCCTTCCCCTTCTTCCTCTTCCTCTCCCTCTCAATCTGAGAGATGACAGATGCCATGATGTGACTGTCCACATGACAAAGAACTGAGGGAGCTAACAGCCTCTGAGGAACTACATCCTATCAACAACCATGCACATGAGCTTGGAAGCAGATCCTCCTTCAGTGAGGAGTTCACCTAAATTTGCAGGTCCAACTGATGCCTTGATTACAACCTTATAAAATACTATGAGATGAATGACTTAGCTAAGCCATGCCTGGATTCCTATTATGAGATTAGTATACTAAAAATTGAATCACTGATTTAGAAGAAAAACCAAACCAGCTGACTAAAAACGAAAGAAATATGGGCAAAAGTGGGAAAGTTATTAATGCAAAACAAAAAATCCAACGTAAAAAAAAAAAATAAAAAGGCAGAGGGGAGGAACCAAGATGGCGGCATAGGTAAACACCTATTTCGCTGCCTCACACAACAATTCCAAAACTACAACTTAACAACAAAACAAACATCATCCAGAATCACCAGAAAACTGGCTGAGTGAAAATTCCACAAATAAAAGTAAATATAGGACACTGTGACTCTGAGGAGTAGCAGAGCGCAGCCTTGAAGATATGTGCAGAGAGAGGTCCGGGGGCCGTGTGCGCGTTAGCAATAAAGGGCGGGCGGCAGCAAACCCAGCTGGTTTTCTCCAACTAGGAGGACGTAGGCATCCCACTGCACTGATTCCCCAGTTCCAGGCGAGGTCCGAGGTCCGGGAAAGGCAAGCTAAAACCTGGGCGCGGCAAAGGTCTGCAAGTTTGAGGAGAATGCACGTAACTTGGAACTGCAGTTTGCGCGTAAAGTTGGGGACAGAAGTGCGCGACCACACAGGGAAGACTAGTGACTTGCACCCTCATTCAGGAGACCACCAGACTGCTTTGTTTTGCAACCCTGGGCAAGACTTTGGGGGTGCAGACTCATTTGGGGAGAGGCAGAGTTGTCTGGCAGTGGGTGGAGACCGGCAGCAGCTTTCTCTCAGAGAGAGGTGCATGCAGCCGTTACCACCCAGCACTGAGATCCATGTGCCGCATAGGGCAGAGCTAATGCTGCCTGCTCAGCCCAGCGACTCCGCCCATCCAACCTGAACACAGCTGACCTTCACAGCCAATTGGCCTGGAGGTCAAACCCTCCTAGTGCTAATAACAATAATCTAGGCTTAACTTCAACAATACTGTACAACCCATAAAGGATTGCAGTAAGTGTATCCACCTCAGGTAACTGGGGAAGCTGAGCCACTGTCTCTTAGAGGACATCTACCACACAAAGCTAATGGACCAACTCAGGAAAGCAGCCACAATGCAGAGAAACAGAAAGAAATCAGATGTGAAAGAAATGGAGGAAAAAAGACGACTAGATATAGAGTTCAAAACCACAGTTATAAGGTTTTTCAAGAGGCTCCTAGAAAAGGCCCAAGACCTACAAGGAAATGAACAAGACCTATGAGGATATGAAAAAGGACCAACTAGAAATTAAGCATACACTGACTGAAATAGAAAATATTACACAAAAGTCCTAAAAGCAGTCCAGAAGATAGAACCAAGATGGTGGCATAAGTAAACACCTATTGTGCTGCGCCGTGCAACAATTCTAAAATTACAACATAACAACAAAACAAACATCATCCAGAATCACTGGACAGCTGGCTGAGTGAAAATTCCACAAATAAAAGTAAAGGTGGGACACTGAGACTCAGAAGAGCAGCGGAGCGCAGCCTTGAAGATGCGCCCAGAGAGAGGTTCGGAGTGGTGTACATGCATGGGCTGTAGGGTGGGCAGCAGCAATCCTGGCTGGATTTCTCCAACGGGGAGGGCGGAGACGTCCCACTGTCCAGATTCCCCAGTGCCAGGTGAGGTCCGAGGTCTGGGGTATGTGGAGATGTCCCACTGCACAGATTCCCCAGTGTCAGGCGAGGTCCAAGGTCCACAGTACGCACACTAAAAGCTGGGCACAGCAGAGGTCTCCGAGTTTGAGGAAGAGTGTGTGTAAAGTGCGTGAAAACACAGAGAGGATGCGCAGACCACTGGACTGCTTGGTTTTACAACCCTGGGTGAGACTTTGGGTGTGAAGACTCATTTGGGGAGACACAGTGTTGTCTGGCAACGGATGGGGACTGGCGGCAGCTTACTCTTGGAGGTGCACAGCCATTACCACCCAACACAGAGACCTGCGTGCCACATAGGGTATAGCTGACACTGCATGCTCAGCCCAGAGACTCTGCCCATCCAACCTGAACATAGCTCACCTCCACACCCAATTGGCCTGGAGGTCAAACCCTCCTAGTGCAAACAACAATTAACTGGGCTTAACTCCAACAATACTGTACAACCCATAAAGGATTGCAGTAAGAGTATCCACCTCAGGTAACTGGGAAGGCTGAGCCACTGTCCCTTAGAGGACACCTACCACATAAAGCTAAAGGACCAACTCAGGAAAGCAGCCACAATGCAGTCACGGAAAGAAATCAGGTGTGAAAGAAATGGAGGAAAAAAGACGACTAGACATAGAGTTAAAAACCACAGTAATTAGGTTTTTCAAGAGGCTCCTAGAAAAGGCTGATGAACTTAATGAGAACTATGAGGAAATGAACAAGACCTAAGAGGAATTGAACAAGACCAACGAGGAAATGAACGAGACCTACGAGGAAATGAATGAGACCTACAAGGAAAGGAACAAGACCTACGAGGATATGAACGAGACCCTCAAGGATATGAAAAAGGACCAACTAGAAATTAAGCATACACTGACTGAAATAAAAAGTATTACACAAAGTTTTAAAAGCAGTCCAGAGGGCTGCAAGAACCAAGTCAAAGATTTGAAATACAAAGAAGCAAAATCCACTTGGCTGGAAAAGCAAGAAGCCAAAGGAATCCAGATAATTGAAGATAGTGTAAGGGGCCTCTGGGAAAACCTCAAGCATGCCAACATCCGAATTATGGGGGTGCCAGAAAGAGAGAGAGAGCAAGATAATGAAAACCTACTTGAAGAAATAGTGACTGAAAACTTCCCCCACCTGGTGAAAGAAACTGACTTAAAAGCCCAAGACGTACACAGAACCCCAAAATATAGGAATCTAAAGAGGACCACACCAAGACATATCATAATTAAAATGCCAAGAGCAAAAGATAAAGAGAGAATATTAAAAGCAGCAAGAGAAAAACAGTTAGTTACCTATAAGGGAGCACCCATACGATTGTTAGCGGATTTCTCAAGAGAAACGATGCAGGCCAGACGGGAGTGGCAGGAAATATTCAAAGTGTTGAATAGCAAGAATCTACAACCAAGATTACTCTATCCAGCAAAGCTATCATTCAGAATTGAAGGTCAGATAAAGTGCTTCACAGATAACAAAAAGCTAAAGGAGTTCATCACCACCAAACCAGTATTATATGAAATGCTGAAAGATATTCTTTAAGAAGAGGAAGAAGAAAAAGGTAAAAATATAAATTATGAACAACAAATACACATCTATCAACAAATGAATCTAAAAATCAAGTGAATTAATAATCTGATGAACAGGATAAACTGGTGAATATAACAGAATCTTGGACATAGAGATGGAATGGACTGACAATTCTTGGGGAGAAAAGGGGTGTGGGAAGTGCAGCAAGAGACTGGACAAAAATCCTGCAACTATGGGAGAGGACAGTGGGGGGAGGTGAGGGGGAGGGGGAGATGTGTCCTGGGTGGAGGGGAGCTATAGGGGGGGGAAAAAGGAAACAATGTAATTAATAAACTGAACAATAAAGATTAAAAAAAGGCATTTGCTATAAATTAAAACCACAATGAGAGATTATCTCACACCTGTGAGAACATCTATTGTCAATAAATCAACAGACAACAAGTGTTGGCCAGCATGTGGAGAAAAGGGCATGCACTATTGGTGGAAATGTAAATTGGTGCGATTACCATGGAAAACAGTATGAAGGCTCCTCAAAAAATAAAAATCAGACTATTTTATGGTCCACCAATTCTACTTCTGGGCATTTATCTGAAGAAATTTTTAAAAACGAATTTGCAAAGATATATGCACCCCCATGTTTATTGTAGCATTATTTCCAATAGCTAAGACACAGAAACAATTAAGTGTCCAATGACAGATGAATGAGTGTAGAAAATGCGGTACACACACACACACACACACACACACACACACACAATGTAATATTAAGGCATAAAAAAAAACTAGTGGTTGAATCTTCAGGGTGTTATGCTTAGTGAAATAAGTTAGACAGAGAAAAACAAATACCATATGATCTCACTTACTAATATATGTGGAATCTTAAAAAAATGAGCTCATAGATACAGAGAACAGACTTGTGGGGTTCAAGGGTAGGCAATAATGGGTAAAGGGGGCCAAAAGCTAGAATTCCAGTTGTAAAACAAGTAACTCACACCTGGCCAATGTTGCTAAGTGGTTGAATTTCAACCTATGAACCAGGAAGTCAATGTTTGATTCCTGGTCAGGGCACATGCCTGGATTTTAGGCTCACTCCCCAGTGTGGAGCACGCAGAAGGCAACCGATCAAGTATTCTCTCTCATCTATTTCTCTCTCCCTCTCCCTGCTTCTCTGATATCAATTAAAATATGTTTAAAAAATAAGTCATGAGGATATAATGCACAGCATGGTGACTATAGCTAATAATATGTATAGTGACAGAGGTTAACTAGACTTAGTGTGATAATTTTGCAATATATACAAATACCAAATCATTTTGTTGTACACATGAAACTAATATAATGTTATATGTCAATCATACCTCAATAAAAATTAAATTGGGGGATATGCATAATGTTTGGCACAGCAGTTCTATCTCTATAAACGTACTTGAGAGAACTGCTAATAACATGAGAATGCACATTGTTATAGTACCAAAAACTTAGAAACAACATAAATATTCATCAAGCACAGAATTAATAGATTGTGGTGTATTCATTACATAGCTTTTGGAATTTTAAAAATATTACTTCTGTATCATGAATAAATCTTGAAAAAATAAGAAAGAAAATAAAAATCCAATTCTCTATACTAGAATTGTATCATAGTTAATATGTTAAAATAAAATTTAAATAAATATCAAATTTTAACTGTTCAACTAAACCTTGAACTCTTGATATTTACTGTTAATGTTTCACACATTTCAATAAAATCAAATCAGACTAATTCATTGTTCATGCTCCTGAAAGACACTGGGATCTAAAAAGAAGTTAATTCTTTATTTGGAAAGATACTCTATTATTAATAACTGCAATTACAATGTACAAAAATTCAATAGAAATAATTAATGGGAGATAAAGCATTCTTTAAGAAGTTCAACAAATAAAAATGTCATATAAAGTAAAGGCTCAATATAAAAGTTAAACAAAACAAAACACCTAGCACACTGAGAGAATACTGGGGGCCAAGATGTTCAAAGAATGCCTTAGAGCTTAGCCTCCCTGACCTCAGCATAGCAGAAAGAAAATAAAATGTATTTAACATTTCCTGGGCTTCAGAATGCATTGTACATTGAAGGAACACAAGATAAATTATTTATACTGTTCAACCAAGATTGGCAAAATCCCAAACTGTCATAAACAGAGTTTAAAAAGCTTAACACTGCATAAATAATTTATGGTTTTTAAACCAGAAAAGTTCTAAATTTGAAACCCTGCACTGACTCTGTATCAACCACAGGGCATTCATCTCCCTTCAGAAGCTGATGAGATACTTTATAGAAAGGTCACCATCATAAATAAAAGCACAATATTTCTTATTTCCTTTTTTTTCAGAAACGTAAACCAAACACAGGATATTGAAGAGATATGCCATAGCGATTTTTAAGTAAACAAGAAAAACAAAAATGCTGTGTCGATGGTTTTATATTTATCATGTGAACTGTATGCCAAATTACCCTATATTTTTCTTTTTATGGGAGAATCAGGTTAATTCTGTATTAATCCAAAGTCTAGATCATAAAATGTACCCATAATGTCATGTGCTTTTAAAGTGAAGTGAGAATTACAAACCTGCTGGGAAGAAATCTTAAGTATAGAATGTTTCTAGAAGTTTATAAAAATACTAGAGGCCCGGTGCATGAAATTTGTGCACAGGGGTCAGAGGATGTCCCTTAGCCCAGCCTGCACCCTCTCCAATGTGGGACCCCTTGAGGGACATCCAACTGCCCATTTAGGCCCGATCCCTATCGGGCCTAAACGGACAGTCAGACATGGGATTGGCCTAAACGGGCAGTTGGACATCCTTCTCACAATCCAGGAATGCTGGCTCCAAACTGCGCACCTGTCTGCCTCAATGATTGCCCCTAACTGCTTCTGCCTGCCAGCCTGATCACCCCCTAAATACTACCCTGACAGCCTAATTGATGTCTAACTGCTCCTCTGTCAGCCTGGTCACCCCTAACTGCCCTTCCCTGCAGGCTTGATCACCCCCAACTGCCCTCTCTTGCAGGCCTGTTCTCTCCCAACTGCCCTCCCCTGCTGACCTGATTGCCCCCAACTGCCCTCCCTTGCAGGCCTGGTACCTCCCAACTGCCCTCTTCTGATGGCCTAATGGCCAACAAGTGCCCTCCCCTGGAACCTCCCACTGTCCGCCCCTGCTAGCCATCTTGTGGTGGCCATCTTGTGTTCATATAGGAGCAGGATCTTTGACCACATGGGGTCAGCCCTCTTGTGTTGGAGGCGATGGTCAATCTGTCTATTACTGTTTTATTAGATAGGATAGAGGCCTGGTGCATGGGTGGGGGCCAGCTGGTTTGCCCTGAAGGGTGTCCTGGATCAGGGTGGGGGTTTGCTTGGGGTGTGGGGTGGCCTGGACATAGAGCCTGTGGTGGTTTGCAGACTGGCCATGCCCCTCTGCAACCCAAGTGGGGCCCTGGGATCTGGGATTAATTTATGTTTTACAATTGAAATTTTGTAGCCTGGAGTGGAGCCAAGCCTCTGCTTGCTCTGTGGCAACAGCCATTTCTGTTTGAAACTTTGTATCCTAGAGTGGAGGCCTAGGCGCTAGGGCTGCAGAAGTTTGGCTTCCTTCATCACCCCAGCAACCCTAGTCTCTTCTCTCTCCATTGGGTAGCTGTCACCATTTCTGTTGGGATTATGTATGTATCTTCTATAATTGAAACTTTGTAGCATTGAGTGGAGGCCTAGGCCCGCAATAGCAGGCAGAAAGCTTGGCTTCCTCTGTTGCTGGGGAAACCCAAGCCTCCCTGGGCATGACTGTGGGCGTGGCTTTGATCAGAGGTACGGTCAATTTGCATATTACTCTTTTATTATATAGGAGGATTGTACATTTTACATTTCCTGCCCACAACTAATGTTATAATTTTTTAACGACTTGCCTTTATTAAATATACCCAGAGCATTCAACTAGGCTTATATAGAAATGTTTCTTTCTTCCCACATTCAAGTTCCACTGCTGTTTGTGCAGCAGTTTACTGAGATTACAGGATGAAAATAACCAATGGAACTGACACGCAGGTGTGGGAAGTGCACATTTCACCTTTGAGAAGCACCAACATCAAGGCACCTGCAGAGAGCTGACCTCACGGGCACAGCCGTGGCATCTCAGGAGTGTCACCCAAAATGTTTTACAAGGAAATTAGAGCATTGGTTAAGCTGGCAAGTTTACTAAATGGAGGTCAGATAAGAATACGTCCACAGCATAATAAGGAGAGCAACTACCCTCTATGGAGTGCTCACTACGGACTGTGGCACCTGGCCAAATGCTGCTTTCCTGGCCGTCTGTCCGACGTAAGCCTATCAGCAGGCAGCAAGGTGTGTTCCACATGATAATGTCCCCAGTGCACAAGCAGATTAACTAATATTTTTTCAAAAGTGATCAAGGTAGACTCCCTAGAGTTTCTTTGTATTTAAAACCCTGCATAACTCAGCCCCAAATGAACCGACCAATCTTTTTCCTTTTTCAGTTTGCAGCATTATTTATTTTTCCTAGAAATTGGATATAATTAACTGCAGCAAGACAGGGCACAATACTATTTAAGCGTCACGTTAGGTTCTTAAACTACCTCAGCATGTGTAAACGTGAACTCACATTCCAGAAAAACTGGAAAACTAAAATTTGACATACTGATGAACTTACTCAACATTGATGTAACTACAAAATTTTTTATGTAACGTGAAAACTTGGCCTTTAGAAACTAGCTTACAACACATTAAAAAAAGTTATTCTTTGCTTCTCTGTCCTAACCTATTTAGTGTTACACCAACAGACCCCCCTGCCCATAGCTTTTACCATGTAGAGACAGTTGGTTCCCCCCTTTGTTGGACATGTACCTGTGCCGGATTGTCACACAGCTCACATTGCTTGCAAATTTGCTGAGCTGAAGAAGACAGATCGTTATTCTGGGAAAAAGCTGGAAGACGGCCCTATGTTTTTGAAATCTGGTGATGCTGCCATCGCTGATATGGTTCCTGGCAAGCCCGTGTGTGTTGAGAGCTTCTCTGACTGCCTTCCCCTGGGTCGTGTCGCTGCTTGTGACATGAACCAGACAGTTGCTGTGGGTGCCATCGAAGCAGTGGACAAGAAAGCAACTGGAGCTGGCAGTCAGCAAGTCTGCCCAGATGCTCAGAGGGCTAAATGAATATTATTCCCAACACCTGCCCTCCCCCGCCCCCAGTCTTAATCAGTGGTGGAAGAACCGTCTCTGAATTGTTTGTCTCCATTGGCCATTTAAGTTTAATAGTAAAAGACTGGTGGTGATTATAGTGCATCGTAAAACCTTCAGAAGGAAAGAAGAATGTTTTGTGGACCATTTGGTTCTTTTGTGTGTGTGTGTGTGTGTGTGTGTGTGTGTGTGTGTGTGTGTGTGTGTGTAAGTTTGTCAGTTATTCGTTTTTTAAAAAAACAATACTTTTTAATGAAAACAACATGACTAAAAATCTCTCAGAATTCTGAGACCCATTTAAATAACAAAGCTTAAAGAGAAACCTGTGTGTTCTTTTGGTCAACACTGTAACTTTCTGTTATACTATTTAGGTAAAAGACTTCAGAGTTTCCCATGACCTATTTCTAATGTTATATCTGTATACTTTATAATTCAACTAGAGGCCCGGTGCACAACATTCTGTGCACTGGGTGAGGGGGAGTCCCTTTAGCCCTACCTGCACCATCTCGCAGTCCAGACCCCTGGGGGGATGTCTGACTGCCGGGGAGCAGGCCTGAACCTCAAGGAGTCCTTAGCTCTGCCGTGGAGGTGGGAGAAGCTCTCGTCACCACCGCTGCGCTAGCCAGCAATCAGCCCGCTTCTGGCTGAGCAGCGCTCGCCCTGTGGGAGCACATGAACCACCAGGGGGCAGCTCCTGCGTTGAGAGTCTGCCCCCTTGTGGTTAGTGTGCATAATAGTGACCGGTTGTCCCTCCATTCGGTCGATTTGCATATTAGGTTTTTCTTATAATTTGAAAATTCTGTTAACATTTTTTTCTGGGTGGAAACTGTTGTTATTGTATTTTACTTTGTCTTAAAAGAACCCAACCAACCTTATTTTCTACTTTCCTATCTGAAAGCAGTACTCCAGCAAGAACATTTGGCCAACATCCTTGCAATAGCCCTGTGCACTCCAGCAGAGTGGGTAAGAGAAAGCTCTGAACTCATACTGCTAGGGTTGTCTCCATACTGTACACTTAAGTTGCCTAGCCCAGTGGTCGGCAAACTCATTAGTCAACAGAGCCAAATATCAATAGTACAATGATTGAAATTTCTCTTGAGAGCCAAATTTTTTAAACTTAAACTTCTTCTAACACCACTTCTTCAAAACAGACTCGCCCAGGCCGTGGTATTTTGTGGAAGAGCCACACTCAAGGGGCCAAAGAGCTGCATGTGGCTCACAAGCCATGGTTTTCTGACAACTGGCCTAGCCTTTTAAGTCCATTTCCTTATTTGAAATAAAATGGGGGAAAATGCAAGAATGAAGATAATACAATTTCTACCTCACAAGTGAGATATTGCCTATAAATATCAGTCCAATGCTTAGCACATAGTAAGTGTTCAATGAACATTCTCTATGATAGTTGTTTTAAAATAATATCAATTATAAAGAAGTTTGAGAACTGATGGCCACTTGCTTCTAATATTTTCTGCCACTTAAAATAGGGTGACCTTGAATGACCACCTAATGTTTGTTTTGGGTAATAGAATATATTTTTTAAAAAAAAACTTCCAAACACCCAGACTAATTTACAGCATTCACAGTTTTATTTTTAAAATGACTAAAATAAAAATGCATTTAGGATTTTGGATTCTGATGTGATGCACTAATATTTTGCCTAGCGGCAAGTAAAGCAAAAAATAGTCAACAATGATAAAGCATTTCTATGAGCTTAACACTATGGCAAGTGCTTTATGTTGACGAGTTCAGTGCTTGGCTCACGAGCCACATGTGGCTCTTTGGCCCCTGGAGTGTGGCTCTTCCACAAAATGCCACGGCCTGGGCCAGTCTACTCTGAAGAAGTGGCGTTAGAAGAAGTTTAAGTTTAAAAAATTTGGCTCTCAAAAGAAATTTCAATCGTTGTACTGTGGATATTTGGCTCTGCTGACTAATGAGTTTGCCGATCACTGGACTAGCTTATTCAGTCTCAAACAAACAAACAAACAAAAAACAATGAAATAAGCATTATGCTTTTTTTATGTGAATAAAATTAAGCTTAGAGCACTTATTAACTTGCCCAAAATCACATAGCCGGTGAGTGGTGGACTCAAGATTTTAACTTAGTCTGATGCCAAGGCCAAATTTTTAAAGCTCTGTGCCAGGCTGCCAGGATTCTTCGCTACTGAAGACAAAAAACGGCAAGGGCCCATAAGGTGAGATCATGGATCTGCCAAGCCAAAATGAAGGCTGCGAATCCTACCAATAATGACTCCTCCATCCCTATGCTAAGTGCTCCTGTCATGAGAATATGGGTGATGTGAGATGTACTGGTACTGGGAGGAAAGGGATCTGTGAGTCTTGAAAAGTATTGGAAATTTGGGATGCTAGCAAATCTTTGTGAACACTTTTCTCTTGAGAGAGATCTGCTTTAGGACAATGCCTGATTCTCATGGTATGAGGTGTCAGGGTCTTTTCTGCATCTACAAGGGTTCAGGAATCTGGAGAAGGGGCTGTGCATAAATTACTGAAGAGACTAGAGAAGAAATATGAATTTGGAAGGCATTTGGGGGGAGCAGATGGAAACCTAGTTCTAGTGACTATGCTCCTTGAATCTCCAGGCCCGGGCTTTTTATATTCCCACATTTTGCCCTATAGCAAAGCAGGTAGACATTATCAAAGGTAAGGCTTGGTAAATAATAAAGTGTTCTCAGGTTGGAGGAAATGCCCTCAGCTGTCTGGGCACAATAATATATGCAGATTTTTCAGCCCGGCTGAAGCCCCAAGGTTCATCAGCCTTCTGATGAACTTTTTGCATTTTATTATCCCCTGCTGGAATTAGCCTCCAGCAATGAGGGATGCTGAGACGTATAAGAATTTCCTAATAATCTGCTAGTTAATATCCTATATTGTATGGCCCATAGTAATGGCAGTGGGGGTGGAGTAGGGAATGGATCCTGATTAGCTATAACGTTATTAAGCTTTTAATTATAATTATTATACTTTTATTACTTCTATTGTTCCCATTAACAGTCTTGATTCTTTATTAATGCCATCTCCTCCTCACTGTCATTCCCTGATACTGCCTATCACTTAAATAAATCTGCAAAAAATATACCCACTCCCACCCAGGGCAGCTTCTCCCGACTATCCTGGCTCACCAGGATTGCTCCTGGAAGTGAGTTCTTACAGCAGTGACTGTCCCCGTCACTTTTCACATTGCTAGCTGCTTTCATGAGCACTTCACTTATCTCTCTTTATACAAAGATTATAACATTTTTGACAGCTGCATAATGTCTTATTTGTCTCATCACCCTCAGTATCTTCCTGTAAGAGACAGTCAACTAAAATATATTGATTTTCTACTTAAAAGAGACATAGCAACATTGCCCCAGCACTGACAGACCAATTAGCGTTGATCAGACTAATGAATCTGACAAAAGGTTGGGGCAGGGGTAGATGAATATGGGGGTGGGGATGGAAGAGATTAACCAAAGAACTCACATGCATATATGCATAACCCATGGACACAAATAAGAGTGCATAGTGTGGTGAAGACCTGAGGGTGTGTGGGGAGGTAGAGAGAGTCCAATAGAGGTAAAAAGGAGGACATCTGTAATATATTCAATGATAAAGATAAATTGGAAAAAAAATAAAACTTGCTCTGGCCAGCATAGCTTAGTGGTTGAGCACTAACCTATGAACCACGAGGAGTCATGGATCTATTCCCAGTAAAGGCACGTACCCTGGTTGTGGGCTCGATCCCCAGTGTAGGGTGTGCAGGAGGCAGCCAATCAACAATTCTTTCTCATCATTGATGTTTCTATCTCTCTCCTTCTCCTTTTCTCTCTAAAATCAATAAAAATGTATTTAAAACAAAAACAGCTTGGAATACTGAATACATAGAAAATAGCAACTCAAAAGAGATACCTGGTTTAGCAGACGGCATTGAATGAGCAAGCAAAAAATATGTAGTTGTACATAGACACACAGATTTGGGGGCTGTTTGTCAGCACAGTATAAATTATGCTAGCCTGCCTGATTTAATTGCTGATGCCACAAGTAGGGCACTACCACAATAACAGAGATCAAATATGTAACACCAGTGTCATTCCTGGGTAGCAGATGCTGAAGAAATTGATAGTAGTGGCAGAAAAATGGTAATTCATGCTATGTAGTTGCAAAATATTTGGTAAAATTTCTGAACTGGGAGACAGATTGTGTTATCTTGTTATTCCAAAGGCAGATGTAGGAAAAATAGAATTGAATTCTATGATATGTTTCTGTGGATAGTATTTGACAAAATTTTGCAGGAAGTAGATAAGAAGTAAGAATTAAAGTGAGTACAAAGTTTGAGAGATTATAGGTTAGAAAGAGGTAACCAATTTTCAAACAAAATATGAAAATATAAAATTGAGAAAGTGTTAAAAAAAAAAAAGGAAAGTTCATTAAAACTCAGTTTCAGCAAGGATCAAAATAAGGGTATAGTTTCCATAACCATTATAAAAACCTCTGAGGAGTTTAAATGTCCTAAGGTTACCCAATAAATTCTTTCAATTGGATAAAAAGCAGAAGGGAATGCTAATTGGTGCCTCTCACAGAAGTCTAATAGACAAAATCTCGAGCTGCTAAATTTCCTCAGGGATGAATGCTCCAATCTGCCTGAGGCATATGAGGCTGTCTAGGAGTAGTCTCAGCTGACTGGAGAAGAGGGAGAGCTGAAAATTTTTCTATTCAATATGAACACTTTCCCTTAACCCCTCTGTTCTTTAAGATGACACCCAAAGCTCTAGAGAGTAAAATACTCCATTCTCCTGCTCAATACATATAATGTGGCTATTGTCACCTCCCAACCTACAGTGTTTTATTTTATTTTTTTCTGAGTTCATTCCTTTTTGTCCCTCCTCTGTCATTTTAGTTGAGTTACAGGAAGAAGGAAAGGTAAACATCAGTGTCCAATCTACTATATTTAACTGGAAGTCAACAGTACTCTTCACTCTCCCTCTTCCTCTCCAGTGCCCCATAAACCATCCTCAGCACCACAGCCAGAAAGATTCTTTAAAACAGCATCCATATTCTTTCCCTATATTGCTAGAGTCTCAGTGCATGAAATTCATGCACTGGGGGGTCAGTGGGGTGTCCCTCAGCCCAACCTGCACCCTCTCCAATCTGGGACTCCTCAGGGGATGTCTGACTCCCAGTTTATGGGGATCCTTTTGGGATCGGGCCTAAACTGGCAGTCAGACATCCTTCTCACAATCTGGAATTGCTGGCTCCCAACCCCTCGCCTGCCTGCCAGCCTGATCACCCCTAACCATTCCCTTGCCAGCATGATTGACACCTAACTGCTCCCCTGCTGGCCTAGTAACCCCTAACTACTCTCTCCTTTTGGCCCAATCACCCTAACTGCTCTCCCCTGCCAGCCCAGTTGCCCCCAACTGCCCTCTTTTACAGGCCCAGTCCCTTACAACTGCCCTCCCCTGCCAGCCTGGTTGCCCAAACTGTCCTCCCCTACTGGCCTAGTCATCCCTAACTGCCCTCCCCTGCTGACCTGATTGCCCACAACTACCCTCCCCTGCCGGCCATCTTGTGGCAGCCATCTTTGACCACATGGGAATGGCCATCTTGTGTAAGGACATGAGGGTCAATTTGCATATTACCTCTTTATTATGTAGGATACCCTCTAATGGATGTCCACTACATTAGAATCAAATTTCACCCCCTAATTACAGTCTACAGGCTCACACGTGATCTGAGCCTGTGTATATTTTTTTTACATCTCTTTTGTCCCCTCATTCTCTGTTTAAGCAATTCTAGAATCTTGTAGTTCTTTCACATGCTAAGATCATTTCTACCTTGAAGACTTTTTTCTTGCTGTTCCTTATAGGAATCTTCTGTCCCTAAGTTTGTACAAGGCCAGCTGTTTTTCATTTAGTTCTCAGATCAAATATCACCTATTCAGAGATGTTCCTAACCATACAATACTCAATCTGTGACAGCCTAATTCCATCCAATTCCCAGTCTGGGTTTACTTGCAGTTTTTAACATATTAAGTCTATAATTTAAAACATTCAAATAAAGAAATCTCTAGGCTTATGTGACATCATCAGAAAAAACATTAATCTTGCACAAACTCTTCCAGAAATTAGAAAAAGAGGAAACACTTCCCAATTCATTATATGAGGTCACTATAAAGCAAACATCTAATGAACATTACAAGTCAGGAAATCTTCAGCTAACCAACCTCCCCTCAGCTTGAATGCAAAATCCCTAAGCAAAATATCAGCAGCAAATTTAATCCAGCAATATATAAAAAGGATTATATACATCGTTACTCTAGGGATTATTTCAGAAGACAAGATTAGTTTCATATTTGAAAATCAATCTATGATTTTCCCACAATAACATAAAGGAGAAGCATCATATGAGAAGCTCAGTAAATGTATGAATACACTTAATATAAGGGAAGTTCTTTAATCTAATACTGTTTCTACAACACTAGAGCAAATACCATTTCTATTGGTGAATTATTGCAAGCCCTTTCTCTAATATCAGGAATGAGAAAAGGTACTCCTATCATTACTGCAATCCAACTTTTATTCTGGAGAGCCTATAAAATGCAATATGGAAGAAAAATAAATAAATGTTGGAAAGGACAAAAAATGACTCATCATTTTAAAACTAGAGGCCCAGTTCATGAAATTCTTGCATGCGAGGGGTGGGGAGAGGTGTCCCTCAGCCCAGCCTGCACCTTCTCCAATCTGGGACTCCTCAAGGGATGTCCGACTGCCCCTTTAGGCCTGATCCTACCAGGGTCGGGCCTAAACGGGCAGTCGGACATCCTTCTCACAATCCAGGACTGCTGGCTCCAAACTGCTCGCCTGCCTGCCTCCCTGATTGCTTCTGCCTGCCAGCCTGATCACCCCATAACTACTACCCCATCCCCTAACTACTACCCTGACAGCCTAATTGATATCTAACTGCTCCCCTGCCAGCCTGTTTGCCCCCAACTTCCCTCCTCTGCTAGCCTGGTCACTCCTAACTGCCCTCCCTTGTAGGCCTGGTCCCTCCTAACTTCCCTCTCCTGCTGGCCTCATGGCCCACAACTGCCCTCCCTTGCAGGCTCAGAACCTCCCACTGTCTTTCCCTGCTGGCCATCTTATGGTGGCCATCTTGTGTCCACATGGGGGCAGAATCTTTGACCACATGGGGGCAGACCTCTTGTGTTGGAGTGATGGTCAATCTGCATATTACTCTTATTACATAGGATAGAGGCCTGGTGCATGGGTGGGGGCCAGCTGGTTTGCCCTGAAGAGTGTCCTGGATCAGGGTTGGGGTTCCCTTGGGGTATGGGGCAGCCTGGGTGAGAGGCCTGTGGTGGTTTGCAGGCCAGCCATGCCCCCCAGCGACCCAAGCAGAGGCCTGGGATATGGGAATAATTTATGTTCTACAATTGAAATTTTGTAGCCTGGAGCAGAGCCAAGCCTTCTGCTCTCTCCATGGTGACAGCCATTTCTATTTGAAACTTTATAGCCTAGAATGGAGGCCTAGGCTAGGGCTGCAGAAATTTTGCTTCCTCCATCACTTCGACAACCCTAAGCCTCTTCTCTCTCCAGCTCCATGGCTGCCACCATTTCTGTTGGGATTATGTATCTTCTATAATTGAAACTTTGTAGCATTGAGTGGAGGCCTAGGCCAGCAACATCAGGCAGAAAGCTTGGCTTCCTCTGTTGCCGAGGAAACCCAAGCCTTCCTTCTGCTCTCAGTGGTAGCAGCCATCTTGGTTGGGGGTTATTTGCATAATTTGCTCCTGATTGGCTGGTGGGCATGGCTGTGGATGTGGCTTGATCAGAGGTATGGTCAATTTGCGTATTACTCTTTTATTAGATAGGATGTTATGATGGTGTACATTGGAAAACCAAAATTTCTACCAACTATGAGAATCAATAAATAAATTTTAAAAAGTTAAGGATATAAAGTCAATGTTCAAAACAATTATATTTTTCTAAGCACCAACAGCAAACATAAAAAATAAACTTTAAAATTAAACTATTAGAATTGCACAAATGATAATAGAAAATTGTACATTTGTATTTTCAAATAAGAAATCTTGATGGTTTGCTCATACCACACCCAAAAATATACAGATGGACTCTAGATTTAAATATAAAAGGTAAGCTATAACACATCTGGAATAAATAATAAAAGAAATTCTTCATGGATATGGGGTAGGCAAGATTTCTTAAACAGGACCCAAAAGGTGATAACCGTAAGAAGAAAAAAATTATGCAGTTGTATACATTAAAATTTAAAACTCCCACTCCACTTAAGATACCAAAGAGAATAAAGGACAAACCATAGAGTGGTAAAGATACCACTTTCATAGATATTTCTAACCAAGGCTTTATATAAAAAGTATGAATCTATATCTGTATCTATCTCTAGATTTACATCTATATCTATATCTATATCTATGTCTGTATCTATTCATTCAAGTCAATATTACAAAGATACAAAAACTAGACCTCAAAAGTTCATAAAATATTCATCTAAATCTGGGATAAACATGAAAATATGCTGAAATCATTATCAGGAAAATGAAATCAAATCACAAAAGAATAACGGGACACACCAGAATGTATAAATTTCAATGTAGCATAAAATACTGAGGTTTTAATGAGGATGTGTTTCATAATCTTCTGGGAGAAGTATAAATTGATAAAAATCACTTTGGCAAATAGTAGTCTTTACTAAAGCTGAATAGAAGCATGACTCCTAGTAATCTATACCTAACAGAAATGCATGCAAATAGTAACCAAAAGATATTCAGAAGAGTCTTCATAGTAGCACCATTCACAACAGCAAAAAACAAATACAACCCAAATGTCTACCAGCAGATTACAGAAATAGGTTATGGTATCTATATTATAAAAGGCCTATGTTTGTAAGGTGGGGTGGGGCGCTGACAGCCTCCGTGGGATATGCAAGGCATTGTGGGGTGGAGCACCAGCAGCCTTGGTGGGTGTGCGAGGCGTGGCAGGGCAGCGGACATGGCCCTGATGGCAGGCTAGGCCAGTGGTCGGCAAACTCATTAGTCAACAGAGCCAACTATCCAATAGTACAACGATTTAAATTTATTTTGAGAGCCAAATTTTTAAAACTTAAACTTCTTCTAATGCTACTTCTTCAACATAGACTCGCCCAGGCCATGGTATTCTGTGGAAGAGCCACACTCAAGGGACCAAAGAGCTGCATGTGGCTTGCGAGCCGTAGTTTGCAGACCACTGGGCTAGGCCTAGGGGACCCTGCACGTACACAATTTAATTACGCACTGGGTCTCTAGTATCATATAATGGTATACTACACTACACAGTGCTGAGAACGAACAAAGAATAGTGGTTACCATTACAAACGGGATAATGACTGGAATGCATGGTGAGGGGCCTCTGGGTGCTTCTGGATGCTGGTAAAATTCCATTTCTTGATGTAGCTAAGTGGGACTGTTCAAATACCATGTGAACCAGCACTGACAGGTACACCTATGATTTGTGCTCTTTCTTTATTTGTTATGTCTCAATTAATGTTTTACTTTTTTTAAAAGTTTGCCAGATAATTATATGGAGAGAATCATTTGAAAGTATCGTCGTCTCAGGAGCACAGGAAAGGATATGTAGATTTTGCAGGTTTTCTTTACATGTTCGTTCTTGTGTGTTGTAAACGCCAATGGCTTTTCCTGAGTAAAGTTAGATCTTAGATGGAGAGGAGATAATAAAGATAGCTTTTAAGATTTGAAATTTTAAAGTTCACATTTTTTCAATATTACCCTTCATAATCCTTTAAAATGGTAAAACATTGGAGACCCACCTGCTTTTTCTAAATCTAAAAAAGCCAATTTTTTACTAGTATTGGAACATGCCACTCTTTCTATGACTGAGCACCTGTAGAACATGTTGGCTAGTATACATGGGATTATGATACATAGGAATTTCATAACTTCAAATAGTAAAATAATACTAGCAATGCAAGATGCCCAGAGCAACTGAGTGAGAAGGATTGAACAGCAGATTAACAGATCACATAAAACATACTCTGGAGCAAACTCCAGTCATGGGCAATGATGGGAGGAATTGCCCTCATTTCAATTGTTTACCCTCCTCCTCTTCTCATCCCTCCCATTTCCCCCTCACTATTCCCACTCCTTCTTCCTTCCCCTCCCCTCCCTCTCACCCTGCCCCTCCTTCTCCCTCTCTTGGTCCCTCTCATTTTTTTGGTCAAATAGATATGGTTTAAATCACATTAACTAATTGTGCATCAATATTTGAAAGTGGAACACAATCCTCTTCTCAAGGATATTCTGATAGTTTTTAAGATGGGAAGGAGTACATTAATGTTAGAAAAATATCTATCTGTTCTCTTAAGCACAATTCCTCTAATTTTATATAATTTTTCCTTTGGTTTAGGAGATACTAAATGCTTGGGAAAGGGATTGACTATGTAAGTATTTTCAAAGTAAGTAAATAAAATTGATCATTCTGCCATGAATACTTGAAACATGTAAGCTATAAATAAGAGATTCACAATAGAAACTAAAAGACTCTTAGACCTCATGTATTTATGTTAGTGTCCCTTTGTCATACAAATCCAATTTAATATTTCCCTCCCAAAATTATACTCTTCTTTCACATCATTTGAGCAAATATCCTAAGATGCTTTTGCATTCCCCTCTGAAGCTCTTATGTGAGAAACACAACTCCATGGTATTCACCTGGCCCAGGCCCTTGAGTTTTATGGGACGAAGGCCTTTTTCCAAATTTATCACAATGGAGTGTCCTATTGAATTAACTCTCTCTGCCAGTCATCCCTGCATGGAGTCCCATCCCCTAACCTATACCACACTTAAAAATTAAACTGATATAGATTATAGACCAAAACATAAAAACTAAAACAAAAAAAGCTTCTAAATATATGTCATATATCTGTTATGATCTCAAGGTAGGCAAGATTTCTCAGGTCACTGAAAACATAAGCCATTAAAAATGATAAATTATTCATTGCAAAAAAACAAAAATTCTCTTAATCAATGAAAGCTTTAAGACTTGAACAGACTAGCCACAGACTTAGGAAAAAGTATTTATGATACATGTACTTGCAAAGGACAAAGTGATATAAAGTTAGCAGGACTTAGACACTTAGTAAGGAAGATATTAGAAAGGATAATAATGCTTACTAGTCGTTAGGGAAGTGCAAGTTAAAACCACCATAAGATATGGCTGCATACTTACTAGAAGGGCTACAATTCAAAAGGCTAACAACACCAAATCCTGATGAAAATGTCAAGTGATCAGCACTATCCTGCATTGCTGATGGGAGTTTAAAGTTGTCCAGTCACGTTGATTGCAAAATTATTTGGCAATTTCTCCTACAGCTGAATAAGTTCTTACTATATTATCGAGCAATTCTACTTCTAAATATATACCCAAGTGGAAATATATATCCTCGAAAATCTCTGTACAAAAATATTCTTAGCAGCTTTATTCATAGTAGACAAAGCAAAAAATAACCCAAATATCCATCAACAGGCAAATGGATAACCAAATTGTAGTATCTATACTAATAAAAGGGTAATATGCTAATTAGGCTGGGAGACCTTTCAGGAGACCTTCTGCACAAAGCCATGGTGGTGGGGCCGAGGCAGAGACAGTTAGAGGCAATCAGGCCAGGAGGGGGGACAGTTAGGATTGAGCTGGACAGCAGGGGGCCAGTTGGGAGCCAGCAGGCTGGTGGGGGAAGGGAGCACAGTGCAGTTGGGGGTGAGCAGGCCAGCAGAGGAGAGCAGTTAGGGGTGAGCAGGCCAGTGGGGTGGGGGTGGGGGCAGTTAGAGGCAGGCAGGCCAGCAGATAGAGTAGTTAGGTGTGATCAGGCAGGCAGATGGTTGTGAGGAGACCCAGATTGAAGAGGGTACAGGCCGGGCTGAGGGACACCTCGCTATGCATGAATTTCATGCATTGGGCCACTAGAATTCATAAAATAGAAAATTGCTCAACAATACAAAGGAATTAATTACTGAAACACACAAAGGCATGCTGAGTGAAAGGCACCAGACATAAAAGAGTATACACTGTATAAATGTACTTATATGACTTCATAGAACAAGCAAACAAAATTTATGGTAAAAATATTCAGAGCAACCACTACCTCGGCAATTGTGGAGATAGACTGAGAACGGGTGTGAAGGAAGTTTCTGGAATAGTGGAAACACTTTGTATCTTGTTAAAGTTACACAGTTAGATCACACAGTGAACGAGTTTATTAAAACTCAATGATGTATAACACACAGGATCTGTGTGTTCCATAGTATGCATGTAATGTTACAGAGAAAATCAAAGGTGAATGTTATTTCTGAAGAGGAAGCACCAATGTTGGAAACAAGAGCGCATTTGCTATAAGAAACCTGTGGTCCCTCTTCAGTTTTTAGAATCACTCTGTCTGTGGATTGCTGCATACAATCTTTATTTCTTTTTTAAAAGGTGGTTCTAACTATAAAACCTGATTCTTGACAAATCATTTGAATAATTCTTCAATTCCTAATCCTGTAAGTTAGGACTCCAACCTGGTGTTCATACTAGGCCATTATGAATGTTAATTAAATAACATTTAAAATGTAAAGCAAAACATTAGGACCACATAATGGGATAAAAACTCTTAATAAAAAAATTAAAGATAACATTATATTCAACACAGTAAGTATATAATTTTCTTAACCTCAGATTCACTATCATATATGGATGCTTCCAAAGTTTTGATATTTTAAATATACTACTTACTATTTTTTAATTAAATATTTTATAATATTTCAAGTGTTATTTTAAGCAATATTGTGATGAACATATTAGTAGTATAAATTTAAATTATATTACCTGCTCTTGCTAATTAAAAATATATATATTATTTCCCTGAGCCTAAAATTGGTGAGTCTAAATTTGGCATGTCCATGCCCATATAGCCTCTTATATTTTTAAAGTTTATATCTGGTGTTTCCTCTACAAGCACAATTGAAATGAAATTTTAATGTAATTATCTATATTTATGAGAGAAAATGTTTAAAAGCATATTTTTACTGCAATTATCCACATTTGCTATCTACATTAATTCCATTACGGATAGACTTGGCATGATCAGAACATTAAGTAGCTTAATTTGAACAATTTAGACATTTAAAATTACATGTTTATATTTAAAGCGAGTATCAGAGAAGAGTTCAAGATGAAGATAGGAAATTAAGAAAATAAAGTTGGAAAATTGGTCAGAATTTCAAAAATCTAATCCATGGCCAGAGAGAAGATATTAGAGCTTAAGTTGTGATAAAATTTAGAAAATAGTGGGAAAATAATGAGAGTTGGGGGTGGGGAGGAAGAAAAGGGGAGAAAGAAAAGAAGGAAGAGGAGAGGAAAGGAGACTGTTCCTATGAGTGATGTAACATCTAATCCAGTTTCTTAGGGAAAATTCAAGGTGGTCAATGTTATATACCCTATATTTATCAGACGCTACAAATAAAATGTGCCTTGACAAACATCATCAGGCCATGCAAATGTCTAGTGTTCTTTCCTTCCTGCCTTTCTCTTTCTGCCTAACATGTTCCATAAATTCATATACGAAAGTTCACATGCTGTAGAAAAGATATAATCCCCTCACTTACTATCCTTTACATAACAGTAATAGTGCATTTAGATCAACTAACAGCCTTTAGATAAAGTGAGAGTGCCTACTCTAAGACATGAGCTACCCAACAGATCTATTGTTAAAGTGTTGACAAAAGAAAAGGAGCCATAGAGCACATACACGTAAATCTTGGGTAGTCAATGGGTTACCATGACCTGTGCGGGTCAGGTCATAGGGGCTGGTTCCAGGCCAGAAGAAACCTAAAACAATGAGCAAGGACTAATAAACCATAGAGAATGAAGTAGGAAGAGGAGGAGAAAGAAAAGGAGGTGAAGGAGAAAGAGGAAGAGGGGGAGGAGGAGAAGGAGGGTGTGTATGCACATACCAGCACATGCATGTGTGTGAGGGATGAATCCATAAGGAAAATACCCATGCCTGTGCCTACAAACAAAAGCAGTGAATATAAAATGAGGAGCTGGGTGTGAAAGGCAAACCTCTGTTTTGCAAAGGGGTAGCCCTAATTTTTACTTTCAGAAATAATTTATTTTGTTTACCTGTCATAAATACTCTCAAAATTGTGGCCTTAAGCCACATAATTTTCAAAGAGTAATATCCCAATGGTTGAGACCTCTGTGGGAACTAAAAAAAACAAAAAACAAATAAAAACCATGAGGTAACTAGTAATTAGTGAAAGAAATTGAGTTTTATATATTTTTTAAAAGACGGTTCCTCTTGTTATATTCTCTATCCTAGAAACTACAGCAGGAATCTGTCCTTGGCATTAGAATAAAGTACAGCTTGTCTCTTCCTAGGAGAACTGTATTCCTGTCCACTGTGCTCAGTGGGGTAAGCCAGGAACAGCTTGTCAGATTACACGGCTTTGCTAAGTGCGTACTGCTCTCAGCTGATTGCTTTTTAATCAGAACTGGGCCTCTTTTGCCAGATATAAATCATCTTATATAAAAGAGATTTTGAATAAAAAGTCAATGAAATATTTTTTTCTGGAGGTCTTAATGCAATCCTTATTTGATTATGGAACTCAAACTTGCTCACTGTAGTCCACAACACATGCTATGTTTCTATAATACAAATGATATAAATACAAAATACATGACCATCCTACTAAACTGCAAAATATTCAAATGCAGTGCCACCCTAAATTGGAAAAATAAAGTATAGCTTATGTTACCTATTGCAGTTATATAGTCTCTATCTCAATTCCCAAGAGTGAAGTAGAAAATAGAGTACTGACATGTATATGAGCACATGGGGGTGGGAATTGTGTTGGGGCGAGAAAGGAAGCAGAATCTGACAACAGATAGCAAAACTTTGCCTCATTAATCTCCAAGCTGGTGAGTGGGAAATACCTCCAAATATTTTGGAATTGACTTAGTCAAGTAGCCTGGGTTTGAAAAATAGGACAAATTAATTCTGAAGTTTCTAGAAAATTACTTCACATCATTCAGTCTAAATATCCTCAGCTATAAAAAAGTGGTTTGACGTTATAAAATCTAAGCATTTTATTATTTTCAGATAAACTGATTATGCTGTATACCTGGCACAACTGTGATCTCTGCTTGTCTGCCAGATGCTGAAGTCCTGGCTAAGATGTAAATAGAAAAGGGAAAGACAAGTTTATCGAAATGTTGCCTCAGGTCATTTTTGAAAAGCAACAAGCTCATTATCAACAATTACTCACTGAGCCCTTTCATATCCCAAGCATAATACAGGGCATTAAATTGTAGAGAAATGAATAAATAAATAGTAGGGTAAACAGCAAGTGGGCAAGAAGGGAGGGAGGGAGCTAGCTCATTGGTCCTCAGGCCTATAAACCAAAAAATGTGGAGAGCATGGGCACTGCACTCATAAGAAAAGAGCTCCTAAAGTATATGTCTCCCAAAGTAAATACAAGACTGATTTAAAATGCTGATGTGACTTTAGATGATATACAAATAGCAATTTTTGTTTTAGTGGTTATTATATAAGTGAATTATACATATGAAGTAACCAAAGTTTCTACACCAATAAAATATTATTATGCAAATTGACCATACCTCTGTAACATCCACCAGCCAATCAGGAGTGGGTATGCAAATTAACCCAACAAATAAGGTGAATTAATTTACATATGCAGGCACAGAGTGGCTGGGCAGGATTGGACGCTTGCTATGAGGGGGAGAGCGGAGAGTGGAGGGAGCTACAAGTGCAGTGTTCTGGCCAGGAGCAAAGACTGCAGGCTCCCTAGACACAGGGCAGGAACATCCTCCATGTCCCTGGCAATGATGTGGATGTTTGCACTTAGCGCCCAGGGACGGGGCATGTCATACTTATATTTTCAGAAGTAAAATAAGGTGACATAAAATAAGTTGAATTATGGTCAATTAAAAATATTACATCATATTTTTGTAGAAAGCAAAACTCTCGAAGATGCATTAAAATGACTAAACATGAGAAAATATAAAAGATAAGCCTCTGATTTATTTCTTTTGAATTCATGGTCCTTCCCTAATTCTATAATTTTTTAATTCTTAGACAAGAGAAGAGTAGCATATCTCTAGACCCAGGTTTTAAGAAGTTTACACACAAACTACATTCATCCTAGGCGAGTGTTCTGTCAACAGACGAACTCTTATCTCAGTGTGAACAGTACATAAGAAGAGTTTCCGGGGCAGTGGGGAGATAATGAAGCAAGAAGACATAATAAAAACAATAACCATTTATTGAATATCCACTGTGTGCCATGCTTTGGACTTAACATTATTTCTAATCTTTATAACAACCCTGAAAGTTAGGGTTTGTTTTTTCCCCCAATCTTACCTATAGGAAAACTGATACCCAAGTTTTCGTTTTTAATCCTCACCTCAAAATAGGAATTTTATTGATTTTGAGAGAGAGGGGAAGAGAAAAAATGGGAGAAAGAAACACTGATGTCAGAGGGAAACATCACTCGATTATCTTCCCAAATGTGCCCTGGAACCCGCAACCACTTGATGCACAGGCTGATGCTCCAACCAACGGAGCCATACTGGCCAGGGATGCTTGTCTGTTTTATCTATCCTTCAAAAATTACTTGGAACATATGTCCTTCATATAGCCAAAACAATTTGTAAAGCATAATGCAAATAGAATTATTGACAAGCCAGTCTATAATTCCAGGTGATCTTAACATTAGTATGTAATAGAAGGTAGGAGAGAAAACAGGAAAGCAAAACTGCTTAAGTTTTTCTTTAGATTAAGTTTAGAATACTGTTAGAATTCTAATACATGTTAGAATACTACAAACAGATACACGACCTTATGTATGCACAAAAAAATTGGGGGTAATCTCCCTAAGATAAATAGAGTGTGTAACTTTCAAATAGCCAGAGAAAAGTGTTTAAAACAGTGTAATTAAAGCACAATTCAAAACAGGCAAGGAAGAAAAAATAAAAGAATATGACGTGAATAAGTCCAAGATGAAAGGACTCAATTCCTTAAAGAGAGAGAGCTACCGCATGAGGAGGCTCCTGTGGACAGGATCTGAGTCTCCACCAGCATTTATCAACATCAGTGGGCAGACATATGAGACACGTGTTGGCAGATCATTCTAGCTTAGAGATTTTGAGTCTTCCAAACAAAATGAGCAGACACAAGGCATGCCCATTGCGCCCGATCCTGACCTATAGAATGCATGTTGTATAATACGTGGTTTTTAATGCCACTAAATTTTGGGGGAAATGTATTCTATACCTATAGTAATGAAATGAACAAATGCACACACATTCACACACGCATCGAGGGATAGATATTATTAATAATAAAGTGAATGGGTCGAAATATAAGCTATTAGTGAAGCAAGTATAGGATATATGGGAATGATTTTTACAACTTCTAGGGATTTGAACATATATCAAAATTTAAAGTTATTGAGCGCTAACTGAGGTCAATGAGCAAAAGTCCTCTGTCATCTGTAAAGCACTCTGACAAATAAATTAATATACTAGTAGTAGTTCTTCCATGTAAAATACTGTGTGAAGACCAAAACAGACACAAAAAATTTCACTAGATTACAATCTTTCTAAATTGTAACATTTATGCTGCTCCCTGATAATGCTAGACAACAGAAATAAGTATCCTGCTTGTATTTTTCTGCTACTAGTTGTTAATGTGTAAAAAATATTGGACACAGTACACATTATTTAACGTTCATTCTAAGTGAGATGTGCTATTTTTAAGAAGAGAATTTACAAGCTTTTCTTTCTTAAATTACCCTAATTCAATAATGTGCCATGTTGCAACACAAGGGGGCAGTATTTCTTTAAAAATTCCTCTGTCAGATGAATAATGTTATTCACTGAGATGGCACAATGGAACATCTTTTAATGATATGTCAAGATCAAAACAATTTAGCACCCATGTCAACTATAACTCATAGCCATTGGGGCAAAATCATAGTGCTACATTTCTGGAAACACTTGAATCATTCCTAAAACAAGAAGTTTATGGGTTAACACAGATGTAGAGATGAAATGTCTCCCAACCAGAATAGTGAAAAACAAATATGTTGTTCCAGTCCTAGCTACTTGACCTGTCTTCATACGAGGACAGGTTAGGTGGCGTGTCCCTTTTTCAGCAGCAGCAACAATTAGTAGTTGGGAAATAAGGTCCATTTGGAAAATATCAAGTAAACTAAATGACTGTTTCCCTGGAAATGGGCAGCAAGAATCCCTCCAAAGAACTCTTTACTTCATACTTAAAATACTGACTTATATGAACTTCCATTCAGAATGTACAAGTGCCAGAGATATATAGCCCAATGTTTCATTGTGATGGTGGCCCTAGTGGCCTTTTTTTCAAGGGTCAAGTCATAGGTCACCTCCCTAATGGGCTGAAAAAGTAAAATATGTAACACTACAGCATGGACTGAAAACAATAACCACTGAAGTGATTAAAAATATATGTCAAATGCAGAGCAGATCAGCCTCCTGAAAGCCATGTGGTATTATTGATATCTATGCAGTGCCCACTAGGCCAGGATATCCTAAGCTTCATTTAGCAAATATAATCTCCTGAATAAGACTGAGGCAGATACTGGTACAGAGGCCCAGGTTAAATAAATAGCCAGGGCTGGATGGGAGCCAAAATGAAACCAAGAAGGTCTAACTCGAGAGCCTGTGTTCTTAGCACATGATACACTGCTTTTCACAAGGAGGAGTTCTGTATTAGCGTTTGAGCAACCTGAATTTTAATCTTCCCCTGACACCATACCTATGAAGCTGGGAAAACTGCATCATTTCTGGGCCTCAGAGTCCACTTTATCCCGCCCACTAACCACCTACCACCATCACCTCCATAAATAAAGAAATTGGACTAGGTGATACACAAGGCCTTTTTTTGGCTCAGTAATTCATGACAGTCTTATGAAAGCAGCTCTCAAGTTGATGCAAAGTATAGAATCTTGTATTTTAGATACCTGCCTTCTATGATCACTGAAAGCAGCAAAGAACACTTGGATTTTTAATTTCTCAGTCAAAGACATACAATAAGTCACCAGGTTATATTTTTGAATAAATTGATGGCTATGTCTTATCCATTCTTTATCTGCAACAAGTGTTGACATAGAGGACTATATATAAACACTGTATTAAATGAGTGGATGAGGAGGTACTCACATCAAGAATGTACAAAGGGCAGCAAATACGGAAGTTTTGGGCAGTAAATATGAACTTCACCTCCTGTACTTTACAACTCTGACTTTCGCTGGCTCCAATCTTTTCACTGGACTTAAACAATGTGATAGCTTTGAGAAGCTTGATATAATAACAGAACAGAAACTGCATGTGCTTTAAAGATTTTCTGACTGCAATTGCTGACCTTTTCATTAACATTTTCTGAAATTGAATGCAAAACATTGAGATTATATTAGGTAATTTTACAATCTCTAGATAGTCTAATAGAATGTAAATTCAGCATTCAATTATACTGTTTCACATCCATCATGAGTATTAAAACTGTTTCTTAAAAGCATAGTTTCAAACTAGCCTTTTTACAAATGGAAGGAAATACTCTCCTCCTTTACTGCATTTTTCAACTGTGTGTATTGTAAGTCCTTTGAGATTTTTTTTAACATAAAGTTAATTTATTTCTGCTGTATTCCTATTCAGGCTGATGTTGCCAGAGGCTTAGTTGGAGAGAGAGAAAGAAAAAAAATTCCTTTCCAGTATAAAAAACATTTACAGCTCAACTAGATATCAAAATTGCTAAAATTTCATACTTGAAATAAATGCTAGAGGCTTGAAATCTAGGGAGTAGCTTTTAAATAAAATTTTAAACCTTTAACCTTTAGTATTCTAATTATGAATATCATCCTTTTTAATTTTTAATTTTTGATTCATGAGTTAACTTTGGCCTTTTCCCCTATAATGTAACTACTGTGGAAACAACTATAAATTTTGGAAAATAAGCGTCATTGAACACCTTACACCATATACAGGAATAAATTCAAGCCCAGTCAGTGTGGCTCGGCGACTGAGCACAGGCCCTGCACCAAGTGGCCACCAGATTGATTCTTGGTTAACGCACATTCTCAGGTTGCAGGTTGCAGGCTTGATCCCCAGTAGAGTGTGTGCAGGAGACAGGTGATCTATGTTTTTATCTCTCTCACTCTCTAAAATCAATAAAAGCATTTTTAAATAAAAACATAGATCAACCAAAGATCTTGTATGCATGCATATGAGCACAATCAATGGAAACAGACAATGGGGGGTGAGGGCATGTGCTGGGGTGGGGTCAGCCGGGGAGAGGTCAATGAGAGAAAAAGGAGACTTATGTAATACTTTAAACAATAATGAATTCAAATTAAAAAAATAAACATCCCTCGCTTGTTTGGCTCAGTGGATTGAACGTCAGCATGAGGACTGAAGGGTCTAGAGTTCGATTCTGATCAATAGCACATCCTGGATTTCAGGCTCAATACCCAGTTGGGGAGCGCACAGGAGGCAGCCAATCAATGATTCTCTCTTCTCATTCATATTTATCTCTTTCCCTCTCCCTTCCTCTCTAAAATCAATAAAACTATATTTTTTTAAAAGAATAAATAAAATGGATTAAAGACTGAAATGTAAGACTAAAACCATAAAACTCCTAGAAGGAGACATAGGCAGTGAAATCTCAGACATTTCTCTCAGTAATATTTTTTATATATTTCCTCGGGCAAGGGAAACAAAAGGATAAAAAAATAAATAAACAAATAGTACTACATCAAACTAAAAAGTTTTTGCACAGCAAAAGAAACCATCAACAAAATGAAATGACAACCCATTGAATGGGAGAACATACTTGCCAATGATGCAACTGTTAAGGGAACTCATACAATTCAACATCAAAAAGCAAACAATCCGCCGAGACTGGTTTGGCTCAGTGGATAGAGCGTCGGACTGCGGACTGAAGGGTCCCGGGTTCGATTCCGGTCAAGGGCATGTACCTTGGCTGTGGGCACATCCCCAGTAGGGGGTGTGCAAGAGGCAGCTGATCGATGTTTCTCTCTCATTGATGTTTCTGACTTTCTATCCCTCTCCCTTCCACTCTGGTAAAAAAAAAAAAATCAATAAAAATATATTTTTTTTAAAAAAGCAAACAATCCTATCTAATAAAAGAGTAATATGCAAATTGACTGTACCTCCAATCAAGCCACACCCACCAGCCAATTGATAGCAAATTATGCAAATAAACCCCAACCAATATGGCTGCTGCCACTGAGAGCAGGAGGGAGGCTTGGGTTTTCCTGGAAATGGAGGAAGCCAAGCTGTCTGCCTGCCATTGCCAGCCTAGGCCTCCACTCAAAGCTAAAAAGTTTTAATTATAAAAGATACATAATCTGAACAGAAATGGCAGCAGCCATGGAGCTGGAGAGAGCAGAGGCTAGGGTTGGAGGAAGCCAGGCTTCTGCAGCCCTAGCACCTAGGCCTTCACTCTAGGCTACAATGTTTCAATTATAGAAAGTAAATGTCCCAACAGAAATGGCTGCTGCCACAGAGTGAGCAGAAGGCTTGACTCTGCTCCAGGCTACAAAGTTTCAATTGTAGAACATAAATTAATCCCAGATTCCAGGGCCTCAGCTTTGGTCACCAGGAGACATGGCCAGCCTGCAAACTACCACAGGTCCCTTGCCCAGGCCACCCCACATTCCAAGGGAACCCCCACCCTGATCAAGGACACTCTTCAGAGCAAACCAGCTGGCCCCCACTCATGCACCAGGTCTCTATCCTATCTAATAAAAGAGTAATTTGAAGATTGACCATCACTCCAACACACAAGAGGGCTGCCCCTATGTTGTCAAAGATCCTGCCCCCATGTGTACACAAGATGGCTACCACATGATGGCCAGCAGGGGAGGGCCATTGGGAGGTTCCAGGCCAGCAGGGGAGGGCAGCTGGGAGGGACCAGGCCTGCAAGGGAGGGCAGTTGGGAGAGATCAAGCCTGCCGGGGAGGGCAGCTAGGGGTGACCAGGCCGGCAGAGAAGGGAACTTGGGGGCAAACAGGCTGGCAGGGGAGCAGTTAGACATCAATTAGGCTGGCAGGGTAGTGGTTAGGGGTGATCAGGCTGACAGGCAAAAGCAGTTAGGGGTAATCAGTGAAGCAGGCAGGTAAGTAGTTTGGAGCCAGCAGTCCTGGAATTTGAGAAGGATGTCCAATTGCCTGTTTAGGCCCAATTCTGCCTAAACAGGCAGTTGGACATCATTCGAGGGGTCCCAGATTGGAGAGGGTGCAGGCTGGGCTGAGGGACATCCCCCGCCTCCTGTGCACGAATTTTGTGCATCGGGCCTCTAGTCTATTTGTAAATAGACAAAGGACCTGAATAGACACTTTTCTAAAGAGCACATACAAGATGGCCAACAAACCTATGAAAAAATGCTCATGTCACTAGTCTTTAGAGAACTTCATATTTAAACCACAACAAGATATCATCTCACCCCTGTCAGAATGACTACCATCAATAGACTAACAAACAAATGTTGGTGAGGATGTGGAGAAAAGGGAACCCTGTGCACTACTGGTGGGACTTCAGACTGGTGCAGCCACTTCAACAAATTAAAAATGGAACTGTCTTATGACCCAGTGATTCCACTTCTGGGTATATAACTTAAGGAACCCAAAACATCAATTCGAAAGAATATATGCAGCCCTATGCTCAGTAAAGCATTATTTACAACAACCAGGCTCTGGAAGAAACCCAAATGTCCATCAATAGATGAGTGGATAAAAAAGCACAATGAAATATTAGTTTGCCATAAAATAATTAAATTTTACCATTTGTGACAGCATGGATGGATCTAGAGGATATTGTGCTACATAAAAAAGTTAGCCAGATAAATATAAATACCATATGATTTCACTTCTGTGGAATCTGAATGCCAACATACAGTATATATAAGCAAACAAACAGAGATAGATTCATGGATTCAGAGAACAAACTGATGGTGGCTGGAAGGAAGGTAGGTTAGGGGACTGAGTGGAAGAGGTGAAGGGGTTGAGTACAGATTGGTAGCTACAAAACAGTCATGGGGATGTAAAATATAACATAGGACCTATAGCCAATAATAATACGGTAATAACTATGTAAGGATACTGAAAAAATCAGGGAGACCACTATATCAATGGTATAGTCTAACCTTGTCTAACCACTATACTATACAGCTAAAACTAATATAAAATAATATTGAATATAAACTGTAACTTTAAAAAATTAGAGAAAAATAAAAAAATAGATAAGCTATAAAAAAGAGAAAATAATTCATTAAAGCTGAACAATCCTCTTTTCCTATCTGTTTAATAATTTACTTCTTGTTGTCTGGTACATTTACAAACCAGAGACTCAGTAAAAAATAATCCTATATGATAGTGCTAAGGACTGAAAATATTCTTTCCCAGACTGAACAATGCCAATCGAATGTTGCATTCAGATTATGTTACATTTTCCTACCTAGAAGTAGAGAAACAGGCACAATCCAATAACATCAAAACTAAAAGAATTTTATTTCATTGCTATTATAATCTTCTGATAATCTTTAAAATGTCAGGAGATAGTGAACATAATTTTAATATACTAAAGATTTAAATATACATCACTGTATTTTTATGAGCAAAACAGACCTAAAATAATAGTCAAAACTTTCACAGAATTCTTCTCTGAAATGCACTCAAGTCTAATAGTTCTCAAAGGACACATAAGACCAAATCAAAAAGCTTTTTTTCAGTCATAAATAAAACTAGAAAACAGGATTCCAGACAATAATAACATAATGAGCAAACTAGCTCTATCTGTGCCAAAATTAATTTAAAAAGTTGTTTGGATTGATTTTTAGCTTGATTTAAACTACATTTAAACAAAACACTCCACACTGTATCTAGATGAGAATACTCAACTTTAATAAACTTCAAAAGCCATTTTGGATTTTATTACTTTATTCTCATCTTGTAAATTATGTTATATTTTTTCTTAAATTTTATATTGGAAAGGAGAAAAGGAAACTAGCATTCATTATGTTCCAGCAAAGTACCAGTGGAAACTGAATTATCACTAACCCTCATAACTTCCCTGGAAGGAATACAGTTTTTTCCAGAGATTTCAGAGGAGGGCCTTCTGACTTGAAAATAATGGTGGCTAAAAAGACTGACCTGGGAGCAAAAATCTTCCCCTAGCACACTTCAAAGTTTCTGATGTGGAAGAATGCCTGAACCAAGTGATTAATTGGACTTTAAAAGTCATAGGATTGGCTGACAAGAGCCTGCCTTACAATGGATGTGTCTTGGGGGCTCACAGAGGCCTTGGCAGGGAACTGGGACTGAGTAATACGGTGGTTCCTGGCCTTGGAGGCTTATAACTTGAGACATATATAGAGAGTTTCTTAAAGAATTAGCATTTACTTAGATTTCCATAAAAGTCTACTCCCACATGTGTTCTCTTTCTAACCCAGATATCTCCCAAGTGCCTCCTAACTATAGATAACTAAAACAAATCTCAGCCGCATTCCAGTCTTTGATGACATCTGGATCTCTCACATACCAATATAAGCCGGCCTCTCCAAGAGCCCTGTGGTTCTTTAATGTTTGCAGGGGCTCTTGGACCTCTTCTCCACTAGGGGAGGACAAGACTCAGTTATATGAAACCTAGGCTTTCTGGACTAACGACAAGGAAGCTGGCACTATGCACAGCTTGGAGACTATATGTAATGATGGCTCTCTGTTATCATTTGTGGGATATCATAATAGGTACCTTTCCAGTTCCCAAAAGAGCTCCTTTATTGGCTTTTAACAGCACATGCAACTGCAATCATAGTCATTCCTTCACTAGATCTGAAGCAGCAATGACAAATCCACAGAAGGTGTATGCCTACTCTTTCCCCTGGTACCACAGTAGGCATCAGTTATCAATCTCCAGGTGAGCGAGGAAGACACTACTTACCAGCCCTGGCTGAAAAAACTTTCTTGAGTCCAAAAGGGAGTCACCATAATAGACTCCAAATGAAGGCAATGTTGTCAGCTAATAAGCCTTTTCTATGACTAGGCCCTTCAATTGCACAGTCTCCTTGCATTCCAAAACAGTATCCATCACACCAATGTTAGCAGTGGCACAACTCCCAAAACTTTTCATTGGCTTTTTGTTTCAAGAATATTGGACAAAGGTGGGGAGAAGCATTTCTCTGGAGCCTAAACAGTGTTAGTAAAAAAGTGGATGTTTTAAGTTTACTATAACAACATCAGGTACAGAATCTCAAGTGGCAGTGACTGCCGGGGTTCGTCTCCCAGCCTTACAAAGGGTTCAGCATTCTGGAGAAAGGGGCTGCACGTAAAAGATTAAGAAAGAGTCCAAAGATAAAAGATAATTTTGAAAGGCATTGGGAATCAGAGGATCTTCAGCTAAAGGAACTGAAGACTCCCCTTGTCTAAGGACCCCATGGTATTTATTTAACACAATTTGTCCTAAGGCAAGGTGGAGATGATACACTTCAAAGGGTGCTGTTTCAAAGGGTACAGAAGCATTGTCAGTTTGGGAAATAGCCTATAGCTATTTGGTCAACAGGAGACAATAAAATGCCCTGAGCTGTCTGACAGTTAACAATTCTATTCAGGTTTGAGGGAAGTGCCATTTAGCCCAGGTAAACTACAAATGTGGCTCATCCTTGTTGAGCTGCTCAAGTCTACCAATCTTTTGATGGAACTCTTGTAATTATGACATGCTGGAATTGGTTCCTGGCAAGTGACAACCATAAGCCCTCTAAGAAATTCATGTTTGTGTATTCTTGATACATACGCAGCCCTATAAGGTATGAAATCTTGAGCAGCGAGCCTCCTTGAAAATGGTAAGCTATCGAGACTCTAAAAATCTACATGAGTTATAAATTTTAAAAATAAAAAGTAGAACTCTTAATGTCTGCACATGATCATTTGTCTCTAAAATATAATTTTATTAGTGGAAAGGATATGAGAAGTAATTATTTCAATAACCTGTCAGCTTGAAAATATGTTTTAAAGAACCCTACATAAATACTAGCAACAATCACAAAAAATAGGAAAAATATATAGTAAAGCAGTAAGGACAACAAAACCTCATTGAACACATGAAGAGAATCATATAAACAAAACTATTAAAAAACATTGAATGATATAAAAGTGGACTTGAATGAGTAGAGAGGTAAACCATGTTCTTGAACAACATACTAGATCATGCTTCTTTCAACTGAGTTAAACTAAAGCTATTTTCCCCAAATTCCTCTTCTGAGTAGAATTGGCCAAAAGATATTTCAATGGGATTTGAGAAGTGGAAGTGAAGCAGCAGCCTTTTCTGCTCTTAACGTTGATAACAATTATTTGCAGTGACAAACAGGCATAGAGGAAACCCAAAACACCAATTCCAAAGAATATATGCACGGCTATGTTCACTGCAGTGTTCTTTACAATAGCCAAGATCTGGAAGCAACCCAAGTGCCCATCAATAGACAAGTGGATAAAAAAAAAAAAGCTGTGGCACATAAATATAATGAAATATTACTTGCCCAGCCATAAAGTATTCACATTTTCAACAGCTAAATGAATTAATTCAGTTAGAGAAAGACAAATATCATATGATTTCATTTATATGTGGAATTTAAAGAACAGATACCTAGATACAGAGAACAGATTGATGGTTACCAGAGAGGAGGGGGTTGGGAAATTGGGTGAAAAGGGTGAAGGAAATAAGAAGTACGAATTGGCCTGGCTGGTGTTGCTCAGTGGTTGAGCATCAATTTGTGAATTAGGAGGCATGGTTTCATTCCCAGTCAGAGCACATACCCCGGTTGCGAGCTTGATCCTCAGTAGGAGTGTGCAGGGACTGCCAATCAATGATTCTCTCTCATTATTGATATTTCTCTTTCTTCCTTCCTCTCTGAAATCAATAAACATATATTTTCAAAAAGAAGCACAAATTGGTAGTCATGGGATGTAAAGTACAGCACAAGGAATATAGTCAATAATATTGCAGTAACTATGTATGGTGCAAGGTGGGTATCGGAAATATCGAGAGGAATTTATAAAGTATACTAGAGGCCCAAAACATGAATTTGTGCATGGTATGGTCCCTCTGGGTGGCCTGCAGGGATCAGGGTGAAACCCGCAGCCCAACACCACCTGCAGCTCCTACCTGCCATTCCTACTCATCCCTGCCCCACTGTGTCTGCTGCAGGCTCACACCCAATCAGTTCTGATCAGGAGAGGCTCATGCTGCAGCAGCAGGGCTCACTAGCCATGAGCCCTGCATCTGGTGCCCTCCCAATGGGAATGGCCTGCAGGGTCAGGCTGAAACCGGCTCCCTGACATTCGCCGAAGGGTCCCAGATTGCGAGAGGATGCAGAGCAGGCTAAGGCACTCCACAGGTGCACAATCAGGCCAGGGAGGGAGGGCTCCAGGGCATGTCCAGCCCATCTCACTCAGTCCCAATCGGCTGGACCCCAACAGCAAACTAATCTACCAGTTGGAGCATCTGCCCCCTGGTGGTCAGTGCATGTCATAGCAATTGATCAATCAGTTGACTGCCCCTTGGTGGTCAGTGTATGTCATAGTGAACAGTTAGGATATATTAGCATATCATTAGTATATTATGCTTTGATTGGTTGTTCGGTTGTTCTGCCTTTCTGTCTATTTGCATATTACCCTTTTATTATATAGGATGATTGTCTAGACACTATGCTGTACACCTGAAACTGATATAAAGTAATATTGAATTTGAACTGTAATTTAAAAAATAAACTTTAAAAATGTTTTAAGAAAAAAAATTTTTTTGCAGTGACAGGGATAGAAGTTTCAATGAATTCCAGTGGGTCTTCCCACTCTTTTGCTTCATGTCCAGCTCTTTTTTTCCAAACTGAAGATAACTAACACTACTCCCAGCCCACTACCAAACTCCATCAAATTCTTCTCTCCCTGGATATGTATGTTACCTTTTCTATCAAGGGAAGGGAATTTGTTTCTCCTCCCCTTGAAACTAGGCTAGACTGGTGACTTCTCTTGACTAATAAAATGGATTGCAAGTGAACTGTACAGCCCTGAGCCCAGGCTTTAAGAACCTATGGCTTTCACCTCTGCAGGATTTGAAGCCTGCTGCGATGCTAGAAGGAAGTCTAAGCTACGCAGCTGGAGAGGAAGGCTGTATTGAGAAGACCTAAAGCATCTTGGCAACAGTGAGCACTAAGGCTCCAAACATGTGAAAGAGGCCTTCTTGGACCTCCTAGCCCAGCTGCAGCAGAACTCCCAGTTGAGTATAATGGCATAAGCAACCGCAGCTACACTACACGAAGCAGAAGAGCTGCCCAACTGAGCCCAGTCCAGCCAGAGAATTGTGAGAAACAACAAACTGTTCTTGTTTTAAGGCACCAAGTGTGTGGTGACTAGTTTCACAGCAACAGGTAACTGAAATGGGGGAACTTGTACTATAAAGGCCCTTTGGGCCTTGATAAAAACCATTCTAAAGGTCATCTGTGAGGCTACTTGGTGATAACAGCCAATCGTCTTTTGAAAAGTAAAATAATGAGAGGATGCTTGACCTAAGAAACACGGAAACATTTTTAAACTTCAGTAATCAGATAAAGAATCGGCTATCATGTATTGAATGCTTACAGTGTCTTAGACATTGCTCAAAGTATTGCCATGACAAATAAATAATTTATTATTCTTCATGCTTACTTCATGAAAATCTGCAAGTAATATTCAAAACTGTTATACTAATTATTATAGAGCATTAATGCTAAACCAGAATAATGGAAAAGATAATAAAACTACATATGTGTCAGAGTTTGTTAAGATTAATTACATATGTTGGAGCACTGGTCCTGTCCAAGCATTGCACTGAATGAACAATCATCACAACTGAAGAGCCTTCAGTCTTCTGAAGTGTCTCCTACGGGATCTAGGACAAGCATAACTTTCTCGCTAGGGAAAAAAATGAATATGCCATGATTTCAGCCACTCTGTCATCTTTCTCTGAACAACAGGCTCTAGCAGTTGTATAGCAAAGGGAACAGTAATACGGCCTCTACTTAGCACACAAACTTTGCTTTGGGAGAAACTCTCATCCTTGGGGCAAAGAGCCCATCTCCTTCATTCATAAATGAAGGCTGAAAAAAACCTTTCCGAACAAAGAGCAATTTATTCATTTCCCAGATGAAAGAACAGATGTCCAGTGGGTAATGTGATTTGCTCAGGGTCACATACTAGTGCCAGAGCTGTTCCCCAGGACCCACTCCAACTCTGCTCCAGAGTGATTCTTTCCCTGTGTCCTTTCCACATTAAGCCCTCTTTAGGAGCATCTCTCCAGCCCCAACCACTTCACTTTTATCAACTGACAGCAACTTAAGGAAGGAAGAGAGCAACGGCAGTCTCTGCCTTATTCACCTTGCGTCTGAGCACCTGGCACCCTTCCTCTCCACAGAACACACTGGGGAACATTGATCAAGGCGGGAAGTACTTATTAGCCAACAGTTATCTTCCACTCCTCTCAGCAAAGGCAAGCTATTTATAGAAGTAATTTTGTTGACTATGTCAGTCATCTGTTAATACACAAATATTGATTTCTATCTATGGTAACTGTTAGACAAAATAATTGTATTCTTTAAAATTAAAGATTTGTTTTCCATAATAATGTTTTTGGTTTCATAATTAACATAGTTATTAAACAGGAAAAAATGCTTCTTTTCCTTTATCAGAAAGAGGACAAGATGTTTACTCATAAGTAATGATTAGAATGCTCTGAGGTGGGCAGCCTGCACTTTGCCGGAAGTGCCATTTCATCTGCAGGAATGCGACCCTCAGCTCATCAAACCACGTTAACACCATACGTTTCTTTATTTAAAGACACCTGTTCACAAAAGTGCGTGAGTTTCTCCTCCAGGTTTCTTCTCCCTACTAACGAGCACCACTGACATCCTAAAAAGTACAACAAACAAGCCAGACAGACTTACAGTAAGTTCAGATCAGGTTTTACAGGTCAAACTACATCATTACAAAACATCCCTTTACTCCAATTTCTTCACATTCCCCACTTTTGGTTAAGAAAAATCAACAACTGCTATTACTTAATGATGTGATATGAAGACAGCTTCTTAATGGATGTCTAATTGACTTTCATCCAATTAAAACATTTGCTTGCAAATTGCACAGAATGGCAATGGAAAGTATCAATTTCCAAGAATATACTCTACCACAAGTTTTCAGTGTCTTTTCCTTTGCTTTGCTGTTCCTGCTGTGTTGATTAAGCTACCATAGTTTAAAGGAGGAAATATCCAAACTTAATCGCAGCTGACATTGAAAATTTTAAACACATGCTAACTGGCTTCTTTGTTTGAACAGCCATTCTCAGACTGAGTTTGTGATGTTCAAAAACCAAAGTTCTCCTATCAAATCACCATTCCTAACTTGTCTCAATTCTTACTGATTTCTTTTTTCCTTCCACATTTTTGTGGTGGAGTATACAAACATAATTTACTATCTCAAGCATTTATCAGCGCTAATGGATTTCTACAGGATATCATTCACAGGTGCAACAAAAAGCACACTATTTTTTATTCAGTTCCAATTTTACCTCAAATAATAAACTTGCTAATTTATTTTTATCAGACATTTTTCTTCAATATCTGTCCAGCTCTCTTCTATTCCTCCCTGGAACTGAAGTTGCTCATTTAGTTGGAACATCATCCCACGCACGTAGTAAAGGTTGCAGGTTTAATTCCTGGTCAGGGCATAAACCTAGGTTCTGGGTTTGATCCCCAGTTGGGGAGCATACCAGAGGCAATGGGTCAATGTTTCTCTCATACATGAATTGTTCAGAGTTCTGTATACTTAGAGATAAGACTCTTTTCTCTGAGTTTTAACTTCACGCTGGGTAGTCAGCAATCTGACCCCAGAGTAAACTTGACCTCAGCAATGGTCCAATCTGGGACCATTTGCTATATTGGTATATAGCAAGAGGAGGATTTTGTTAGTGCTGACATGCAAAGCTAGGGAGGCACCACCAGATTATCACATTATCCTCAACTCTACACTGCAGCTGGGAGTAGCAGGGACAGAGCTCCCTCCCTCCATAAATAAGCAATTTTAAATAGCTAACCAGATTCACCATCCTTATTAAACAGGAGAGCCCTATAGCAGACCACAGTATTAAGCAATAAATTAAGGATAATCTTCCAGCCTGGGCTCACCTAGTAGGGATTTGGGTAGTATGCACTACTGGGAGGGTTTGCCAAACACCATACCTGTAACAGCAAACTACAGTTACAAGCACAAAGGATTTTTTTTTTTTTTGGTACTTGATATCCTAGTTTTAATTATCTTAGGGATTTCTGAATTGAAATCTGTGGGTAAAAAGTATCAGAAACTATTGTTGAAAATGGCTAAAAATGTGAGGGTGCTTTTATTTCTGGACATGAACTTGAGCTAAAGTATACAGACAATATGGCAATAGCATTCATCCTTTACATAGAAGGACACATATAAAGCCACTTCAGATAGAAATGGTAGAGCAAGCACTGCCATTCTCCTTGGTTGAAGGGCAGATTAGAGTTTGTTATATTATGCTGTTTTCTAGTGGACTATCTGTATCAATGAGTTCTTAAGGATGATGTGGTTTTTTTTTCTAAGTCAGTGATGGAAGCTGTGCTTTAAGGAGAACATATTTATTATTTGATATTATTTCCTCCTTCTTAATGCTTTGCATCCTGAGACTCATTCCTCTGAGTAAGGTCTGACTCAGTGTGTCATCTGGCATATCCATACCTGCCACATTTCAGCCCTGCTCTGTCCAACATAAAACTCCAAGCAACATGCTGCTTAAATGGAGCCATGCCGACAGTTTCTGTTCATTCAAATAACATTTGTGATATTTGCATAGATTAACGTCCAGATGACAGAAACCTAGTTTTTATTCAAATAAAGAGACAAATTATAACCAGACTCACATCTCCTCATTGCAATGAATCAGTGACTGTCATTTATCAAAGACTTTCCATGTAGCCTGCCAATAAATTTAGGCCAGGGTCCTTGTAACTTTATAACGGAGATGTCTCTAGACATGCAAATAATACTATTTTTTTATTACTGGGAAATAGCACTAAACTAATTTAAAACCTCATTCAGTGTCCCCTCAGCTCACTGCACCAAATAATCTACTTTTGAAATTTGTCCTAACTCATCCACAGACCTTCTTAATTATTCAAGGGGATGGGATGTAAAAGGCTGTGTAGGTTAGAATGATAGTCATCTTTCAGGGTTGATTTTGATCAGTCAGAAACCAATGATATGCCCTTTGACCTGAAGGAGACTGAAGAGGATGGTGGGAGAAAAGAGAAGGGGTAAATATGCAGAACACTGGGGTGACTATAGATTCAGTCTAATGTGGGAGCTAATGGCCCTGGACTATGGAGGACTTGCAGAGGTGCCCATCAACATGTATAAGGGCAATTTACAGAGCACAGTCACAAAGAAGGTGGCTTTACATAAGCTTCTTTTTTTAAAATATATTTTATTGATTTTTTACAGAGCGGAAGGAAGAGGGATAGAAAGTCAGAAACATCGATGAGAGAGAGACATCGATCAGCTGCCTCTTGCACACCCCCTACTGGGGATGTGCCCACAGCCAAGGTACATGCCCTTGCCGGAATCGAACCCGGGACCCTTCAGTCCGCAGTCCGACGCTCTATCCACTGAGCCAAACCGGTCTTGGCTACATAAGCTTCTTATTGGTGGAGCATAAGCCAGGTAGTCTTAGAGAGTAACTGCTTTTTATTTTCATTGTTGTAAGTGCTGAATCATAAATATAATCATAAATATAAACATAGATAAAATCCTAGATTCTAGAGTTTCTTGAACTCTTTTTCCCAGGCCATCCCTAGAGAAAATTGGGAGATGGAGTAGAAGTGTCTGATACCTCCTGTTCTTTGTTTCTGCCATCTCCCCAATCCCTCAGACACTCCTTGGGCCTCAAGTCTACTTTCTTTCTTAGCCCCACCAAAGCTGGTCTTCTGTTTGAAAAAAAATCAGAATCATATTCACATCCACATTGAGCTTAAAAAACAACTATTGACTGTTGCTTTGCCTGAAACACATAGAAAACAGGGGGAGGGGAAGAATGAAACAATTGTTTTCAAGACAGTAGACAATAAAGGACAGTGATCCTTGAGAAACAAGAGTCAGAGGAGCCCTATGATGACCCAAACTTACTGCATTGAAAGCGTGTCCAGGCCATGATGTGCTGAGAGGGGGCACCCAGGTGTCGCCTGGCAGTCTCTCTAAGTTGAGAAAAATTGGGATGTTTTTGGTTGTCTCAATGCTGGGGATGCTGTAGACTTCTAGTGGATGGCCTAACTAACAAAGTTTTCCCAGCCAAATTGTGCAAGTGCACCAAGGAGGAACACTGGCAGAGGCTATCTGCCAGGAATGTCGAGGAGGCTCAGGGAATATCCAAGACTTTCGATTGTAATGACACTGGGGAGAATGTGACTTTCATGTTGTATATGTATATTAGATCACCAGAATGTACACTTTATATATAAATATATATCTTGTAATTTTACTTGCCAATTATGTCTCAATGAAGCTAAAAAAATAAATGAATAAAAACGTGACTTAAAAGATTGTTTACTTCATACCTCATTTGTCTGTTTTTCTCATTCTTGTGCTTCAGCTCTAGTAGAAAGATGAAGATGATATAGGTGATAAGGGAAGGATATGTAGTAAAATCTGCCTTGTGTTCAGAAGAATCTTAGTGCGTTTCATGAAAACATAGGGGGCACAGTCTCTTGGTGGGAAGCAGAATGGGGCAAGAGATACATTTGGAGAGGTGATGGGAAATATTCCAACCATCTGAGAGAAGACAATGGCAGGAAAGGGAATAGCAGCTGCCACAGTGGCTTATTGGCTTACTCTTCCCCAACCTGTCTTCAACGTTTTCCCTTGTGTTTCCATAGGATCTACTAACACATTAAAAAGTAGAGAATGAGCAGTATCTGAGATGATTTTGGAAAAAAAAAAACAAGAAGAAAAGAAAAGGTGAAAAGATCTTAGGCTGGAGTAGATGAGAGGGAAGGGGCAGCCTGAGCCCAGGGGACTATGTCAGTGTGGCCATCAATGGGAGATCCTGATAAATGGGGGATCCCATCATCTGCCTGGGCCAAAGACTAGTGTTGTCTATGTCAGTCAAGCTAACCTCTCATGATTTCTCACCTGTATTCACGGAGGGCACTCTGTAAACATCATAGCAGTGATGTGAACTAAGCATTTTCAAAAAAATAGCCACAGTTAGGCACCATTTTAGCAATGGTTTCTTCCTACTTCCTGTCTTAAAGATTGTTTCAATTGTCATGTAATTCTAAACTCAAACAACTGAGAATAACACTTAAAATATCCCCTTGGTTTCAAACACAAGGGTGTGTGTGTGTGTATTCTGGCTGGTTTGTGTTACTAAAGTCAAGCAGAAACCTTTTCTGTATTCTTTTAGAAAAACAGTGAAATAATGAATCCAAAAAAAGGAGAAAGAGAGGGCAGAAGTTGTTTTGTTGAATTCATTTTTGTAAATCTAACCAAAACATACTGAGTGGAACCTGTGACCTTCACTATTTCAACAGGAAAAAGGAAGTCAACATCTCAAATTGACAATTTTGCTTGGAAGCCTCTCTGAGCAATTTTAACTTGGTTGGTACAAATATTTTATGCCAATTAAAATTGTGCAATATTCTCACAAGTGAAACTTGGCAACTACATCTCTTTGAGAAAAATAAAGTTAAGAGTTGGGTGTGTTAAGTGCTTAATTTAATAATATCTTAAGTAGGTATAGTCACTAATTATTTATTTTGTAAATATTATAAATATTCTAAATTATTAATTGGGGGCATTGGGAACGAAAACCAGAGATTTCTTCCCTATCAAAACAATACATATTAAATAGTGCCTCATAGTTTGCAGCATAGTAGTTTTCCAAGTCTGAGAACTTCTAAAAATTATTAAAGGCATTTCCTGTTTATCTACTACAACTTTTTTAAAGAATATATTTTAGAGTGGAAGAGAGGGGACGAGAAAGAGAGAAAGAGAAACATCATTGTGAATGAGACACATCAATTAGTTCCCAACTGGGCTGGGATCAAACCTGCAACCCAGGTACTTGCCCTTGACCAGGAATTGAACCCATGACCCTTAGGTCGCTGGGCCAATCCTCTAACCACTTGGCAACCAGCCAGGGCTACAAGTTGGTTTTTTTATCTGCCTCCAGTCCAAAGTGTTGGAAGAACGATCCAGAAGCATCAGCCTAATTGAGGTAAAATTTAGGTATGATTTAATCAAGTGGCTATGTAAATAAAACAAAGAACAAAGCATATAAAAATAGCTCATAAAAATAAATCCAAACGAACAATGGAAAAAAGATAGCATAACTCATTATGAAGAGCACAAGGCTTTTGATTCAGAATATCTAGATTCAAGTCTAGGCTTTCACTTCCTAGCTGTGGGAACTTGGACAAGTTCCTGATCTCTTTAGGCCTTTTCATTTGCAAGTAAAGGTGCTCAGATATTCTACCTCACATGAATATATTCAGAAGTGAAGGAAGCAATCCATATATGAAACTGAGCATTACAATAATGCCACGGTGTATGCACTCAATAACTGTTAGCTAGTATTATTATTATTTTTAAAAAATAGACTCAACCTCATTACCAATCAGGAAGCCACGAAATAGTTTATTTCACTATAGTAAAATGGAAAAATTTTTTAAAGGATTGATAGCAGTCTGTGCTAGCAAGAGAGTAAAGAAAGTGGTACACAACATATACAATTAGTGGGAATACATATTGGTACTCCCCTCTCTGAATGGCAAGTGTTCCCAAATTCATCTTATTAGAGGACACAGTTTCATCATGATCATCATAGTTTGTTACACTCTAGTCCTTGCAAGGCACTAACTAGCTATTGTGTTTGACAAAACAAGATCAAAAGAAACTGAGTACACACAGATACTCCTATTTGTGTGAGTGCTCTTTTCTAATCCACTTACAAACAACACTTGTATTTCAGTTAGTCCCTGTAGATTTTAAATTGAATTTGTATTTAATTAAAAAAAAACACATGGTATTTATTGGTTCTTTATTGTAAATACTCTTTGATATATATTACTTAATCTACTTTTTTCTTCTTTCTCTTCTTTTTCTATTGGGAAATGTTCCCAAGACTTTATTCTTCTAACCAGAATCAGGCTGAATCATACATCATATGGTGGCAAAATTCCCTTGGCTACAACGTTTCAAAAATAAAACTAAAATAATAAAATGTTATGAAGTAGCTGTGGTGTAATGGAAAGAAAACTAGTGCAGTCAAGAAGCCTGAGTTGTAGCATTTTGAATCCTCAGGCAAGTCTCTTAACCTCGCTGAGACTCCATTTTCTCATCTGTAATGCATAAGAATATTATGATTTGCCGAAATAAGTATTTGCTTTGTTAATTTTGGAACAACTTTCTCTTCTCAGTTTCTATGGCAATAGAGCTATGACCTTGTAGAAGCCTTCCTTGATACCATCCAAGTCTAAGAAGGGCAAGAATGTCACTGGATCAGTGCTGAAATGAGATCCTCCGGTATTCAACATTATCATCACTGTGGGGGAGGGTTAGAGGGAAGAGAGCACTGAGAGAGGGAAGAGGGTATGACTTTAAAAGGAGATCAAAAATATTTCCCTCCTCTGGATCTTTACAGGGAGAAACAAAGGGATTATAAATCAAGCTGGAAGGGTCAGTTCTCTCTTTACAGCTCCTGGAAGAATAAAATCAAGAGAGGTCTAAGAGGAACAATGGGATGAATGAAGCCTGGGAGTGTAAAATGGAAGAAAGCTTGGGCCTAAATTGACTCTAGACCTTAAGCTAACATAAAAGTAATCCCTCGGATCTTGAATATGGGGAAAAAGGAGTGAAGCATAAGCAGGTGCAGTAGTTGAGTATTTCCTGTGTCTTATTCATGATGTTCTAAGCACAGTTCCAAGGGACTCTAAGGGCATTGAAATTTTAATATTGAGGATTTGGCTCTAACTTGTATAATAAAAAAGTTCAAGCTTTGAAGTCATACAAGCGCTAGAACTGGCCTCCTTCTTGCTTCTTCCTTCCAACACACATACCTGCTATTCACAATACTGCATTTCCACTACATTCCCTATGATAGCCTTGAACTCCTCAGTCTTAATGTAGGTTAGGACTATGGACAATGCTTGGGGGCCTGGTCTTTCATTACCTGACGCCTCTAGGTATAGGAAAACCTGTTCTAGCAGAGTACAGGGCTTTAGGGAAAGAGCTTTTGGGCATTATTTTTATCTCCCTGATCAATATCATCTCATTGGTAACTGTGTGCAATTAGTCCCCAAAAGGGCACTCCCTTTTAGTATTGCTTCTTTGGGGGCATTAAATGTGTCTATAAAGATTGGTAAGTTTCTAAAGGCTTATTTCTCGAACAAGAAAGTCCTACAAGCAACTTCAAAGTGAGAGCGACCCAGAATCTCTGCATTCCTAACGACTTACCCTGGGTAACCCTGGGGAACAGTATGGGAAGTACAGGGAGTGCACATTTGGGTCATTAAATGTGATGAATATCCACCATTTCTTGCTTCACGAGTTGATGCAATCTGAGGTCGTGTCCCAAAACTATAAGCGGTGTTATTTAAAAATTAGTTAACTAATACATAACCTTATGACTTTTATATGTGTTAAGACTCAGAAGTGGTGATGCCCAGTTCGATGTCAACAGGGCAGCGTTAGCTATAAGCAAACTAATGAAAAAGAAAAAATCTCCAAACCAATCACTCTGCACTCAGTCTCTTTGTATTGTGGCCTCCTCTAACTGGCTCACCCCAAACAGGGCTCATCACCTACCTCCTTACTTCACACTAACCTCTAATCAAAGCTCAGCTTGTCATATATTCTACACTTAATAGATTCTTTTTTATCTTAAGAATTATTTATTACTAAAAAGTGAAAGTCTATTAAACAGGATTACTCATTGGTTCATTATGTCATTAAATTCTAACATATTAAAAAAATTATACATAAGAGGCACAATAATTTTCCGCAGGGCTCTTTGCCAAAGTTGGTGATGAAGCAATCTTCAGCAGCACCCCCACTTCAAATGCCTCAAGTAAAGGTTCTGTCATGTATTAAGGCACAATGCCATGTTGAGGATACACAGTAAGGTCACCATACAATGATGCCTTAAACTTATCCTTTCCCAGTAGAAGCAGATGGAATGTTTTATAGATAAAATGAAGAGTCACCAAAATGACATGACAACCTGCATTTTTTCTTCTCTATCAGTAAACCTTTGGTGAGCCAGCCTTTTGTTTCAAGATACCTCTGATGAAAGCAGAGGGGATCACGGTACAAGCCAGAGAAAAAGAGGATTAATCTGCATGCCCACACCTTGGTTTTATGGTAATTTTAAGGGATGGTCATAAAAAAGGTATGACCATGACTAACTCATTTGGAAAGGAAAGTGGGAAAATATTCAGGATAAAAGCCCTGTTTTGGAATAAAGAGTGCATTCAACCAGGAATGTTTTCATTACTGTATCTTTTGAGTATCTAAGCACAGTAATAAGGATTAAAAGGTATGTGGGTTTCATGAAAGCAAATAAGGTTTTCAAGTGAATTACCAAGTATTTTTTTTATTACTAACAATAAAATTATTGTTCTACATTACTCTATAGTTTAAAGTAGATCAAAGTTATTTCCCTCCACTGGATATTAACAGAGAAAACCAAAAGAATTATAAATCATATAATTCTATAATTACAATTCTTTCTTGTTCCTTTTTTCTACAATTCTTGTTTTGTTGCTTCCACACATGAAGTCAGTCCTTCTTTTTACCTTCAAGTTTATAAACTGAATTTTCTTCCTGTTTTTAACTCTTAGCAAGTTAAAAAGACTTTCTCTTTTTCTTATTGCAAGCAGAATTCTGGGCCCCTATTTGATCACTGGAAATTAGATCATTACAAATCCAGTAGCAAGTGATCTTCACAAAACAAGTTCATATCTATAAAAATATGTGGAGCTTATTAGTAGAGATCTTTCAGCTTGTGCCATTTTCCACTTGGGCACCATGAGCACAGTGATCTTAATTTGTGATATTTGAGGGCCTTTGAAAAGTGAGAACATAAAAGAGTTATTAACTGCAAGATAAGAAAAGAAAAATAGACAATTCAATAATAACTAGGGGCCCGGTGCACAAAATTCATGCACATGGGGTGGGTGGTCCCTCAACCCAACCTGCCCCCTCTCACATACTGGGAGCCCTCAGGGGATGTCCAACTGATGGCTCACCCCCAGCCTGCCCAAGTCCTAAAGCCTCTTTATGCCTTGGGCACCCAGCCATTGCCCTGCTTAGCTCAGCCCCAGCTGCCTGTGACCACCTGGCCCCGGGGGCTGGGCACTCGCTGTCACTTCTGCTCACAGCACTTGGGGAGCCAGGCGCTCCCTGCCACCGCCACCACCACCACTGCTGCTGCTGTCACCTCGCCACACAGTATCCAGGGGCTGGGTGCTCGCTGCCACCGCCATTTCATCTCCACCCCCGGGGCCTGGTGCTCCTGCCACTTGGCACGGCCCCCACTCCTGATTGGCTGGTAGCATAGCCAATCAGGAGCAAAGGTACGGTCAAATTTGCATGTCTCTCTTTTATTATATATAGTTGGAGACTTCAGTACTTAACTTTCAATATTGGATAGAACAACTAACTATGCAGAAGATTAACAAAATAATAGAGTACGAGAAAACACTATACATTAATTAGCTTTAACATATCCTATCCAATAAAAGAGTAACATGCAAATTGACAGTACCTCTGATCAAGCCACGCCCACAGCCATGCCCACCAGCCAATCAGGAGCAAATTATACAAATAAACCCCAACAAAGATGGCTGCCACCACTGAGAGCAGGAGGGAGGACTGGGCAACAGAGGAAGCCAAGCTTTCTGCCTGCTGTCGCCGGCCTAGGCCTCCACTCAAAAAGTTTCAATTATAGAAGTTACATAATCCCAACAGAAATGGCGGCAGCCACGAAGCTGGAGAGAGAAGAGGCTAGGGTTGCCCGGGCGATGGAGAAAGTCAAACTTCTGCAGCCCTAGCCTAAGCCTCCACTCTAGGCTACAAAGTTTCAAACAGAAATGGCTGTCACCATGGAGCAAGCAGAAAGGTTGGCTCAACTTCAGGCTACAACGTTTCAATTGTAGAACATAAATTAATCCCAGATCCCAGGGCCTCCACTTGGGTCGCTGTGGGGTGTGGTTGGCCTGAAAACTACCATAGACCCCTTGTCCAGGCGACCCCACACCCCAAGGGAACCCCCACCCTGATCCAGGACACCCTTCAGGGCAAACCAGCCAGTCCCCACTCATGTACCAGGCCTCTATCCTATCTAATAAAAGAGTAATTTGCAGATTGACCATCACTCCAACACACAAGAGGGCTGCCCCCATGTGGTCAAAGATCCTGCCCCCATGTGGACACAAGATGGCCAGCAGGGGAGGGCAGTTGGGAGGAACCAGGCTGCAAGGGAGGGCAGTTGGAGGAGATCAAGCCTGCAGGGGAGGGCAGTTAGGGGTGACCAGGCCAGCAGAGGAGAGAAATTGGGGGCAAACAGGCTGGCAGGGGAGCAGTTAGACATCAATTAGGCTGGCAGGATAGTGGTTAGGGGGTGATCAGGCTGGCAGACGGAAGCAGTTAGGGGCAATCAGGGAGGCAGGCAGGAGAGCAGTTCGAGCTAGCAGTCCTGGATTGTGGGAAGGATGTCCAACTGCCCATTTAGGCCCGATCCTACCTATCCTACCGGGATTCGGCCTAAATGGGCAGTCAGACATCCCTTGAGGGGTCTCAGATTGGAGAGGGTGCAGGCTGGGCTGAGGGACACTCTCCCCCTGTGCACAAATTTTGTGCACTAGGCCTCTAGTATCTATATAACACTCTACCCAAAGAACAACAGAATGTACATTCTTCTCAAGTGCATATGGAATATTCTCCAGGATAGATCATATACTAGTACATTGAATGAATCTTAAATAATTTTAAAGAATTGAAGTAATACAAAATATGTTCTCCAATCAAAATGGAATGAAAACGGAAATCAGAAACAAAAAAAATGAGGGAAAATCACAAATATGTAGAAATGAAACAACATGCTGCTAAATAATCAATGTGTTAATATAGAAATAAAAAGGAAAAACAGAAGATATTTTTAAAAATCAAAACTTATGAAATGATAAATGAACCAAGAAAAAAGAGAGGAACTCAAGTTCCCAGAATTATAAATGAAAGAGAGGACATTAATACCAACCTTAGAGGAATAAAAAGCATTATAAGTAATACTATAAATAGCTATTTTGCAATAAATTAGATAACTTAGATGAAATAAACAAATTCCTACAAACTACTAAAATGACCTAAGAAGAATTAGACCATCTGAATAAATCTATAACAAGTGAAGATAATAAATTAGTAATAAATAAAAAAATAGACCCCAGAGAAAAAAAAGCCAAGGCTCAGATGCCTTTACTGATGAATTATACCAAACACTTAAAGAATTAATACAAATTCTTCACAAATTCTTCCAAAAACTGGAAGAGGAGGGAACACTTCCCAACACATTACCCTGCTACAAAAAAACAAGCTAAGTCATCACAAGAAAAAAAAATCCTACAGACCAATATCCACTGCAAATATGGATGCAAACATCCTCAACAAAATAGTAGCAAACTGAATCCACAAATGTAACAAAATTACACTCCATGACCGAGTGGGATTTACCCCAGGAATGCCAGGTTGGTTAAATATCTGAAAGTCAATTGATGTAATACATCATATCAATAGAATGATAAAAAAAATCACAACCTTTTGGATTCTAACAAACATCAACCCCTTTTCATGATAAAGACACATGGCAAAGAATAGAAAGGAACTTCCTCAACCTGATAAAGGGCATCTATTTGAGAAACACATAAGAAACATATAACTAGTATTCTATATAATAAAGAGGTAATATGCAAATTGACCATCATTCCAACATACAAGATGGCCCCCCTATGTAGACACAAGATGGCCACCACAGATGGTCAGCAGAGGAGAGCAGTTGTGGGCAATCAGGCCTGCAGGGGAGGACAGTTGGGGGGGATCCAGGCCTGCAAGGGAGGGCAGTTTGGGGGGACCAAGCCTGCAGGGGAGGGCAGGTTGGGGGAGCCAGGTCTGCAGGAGAGAGCAGTTAGGGGTGACCAGGCTGGCAGGGGAGGGCAGTTAGAGACAATCGGGCTGGCAGGGAGAAGTTAGGCATCAACCAGGCTAGCAGTGGAGTGGTTAGGGGGTGATTAGGCTGGCAGGCAGAAGCGGTTAGGGGCAATTAGACAGGCAGGCATTTGAGCAATTGGGAGCCATCAGTCCTGGATTGTGATAAGGATGTCCCAGATTGGACAGGGTGCAGACTGAGCTAAGGGACAGCAACCCCCCATACATTAATTTCATGCACCAGGCCTCTAGTCATCCTATCTAATAAAAGAGTAATATGCAAATTGACCATCACTCCAACACACAAGATGGCTTCTCCCATGTGGTTAAAGATGGCTGCCCCCATGTGGGCACAAGATGGTCACCACAAGATGGCCAGAAGGGGAGGGCAGTTGGGAAGGATCAGGCCTGCAAGGGAGGGCAGTTGAGGTAGATCAAGCTTGCAGGGGAGGGCAGTTAGGAGTGACCTAGTCTACAGAGGAGGGAAGTTACAAACAGGCTGGCAGGGGAGCAGTTAGGCATCAATCAGGCTGACAGGGAGTGATTAGGGGGTGATCAGGCTGGCAGGCAGAAGCACTTAAGGGCAATCAGGAAGGCAAGCAGGCAAGCAGTTGGGAGCCAGCAGTCCTAGATCGTGAGAGGGATCCCAGATTGGAGAGGGTGCAGGCTAGGCTGAGGGACACACACACGCTCCCACCCCTTCATGAATTTCATGCTCTGAGCCTTTAGTTTATAATAACAGGGACTAAATACCTTTCTCCTAAGATCTGGAAAAGGACAAAAAAGATCTCTTTCACCATTTATATTCAACATTATACTGGGGAAAAAAAGACATTCAGATTGGAAAGGAAGAAGTAAAACTATTCACGGGTGACATGGTACTGTACATTGAAAGTTATAGTGAATTTACTAAAACACTATTAGAACTAAGAAACAAATTCAACAAGGTTGCAAAATACAGGTCAATATACAAAAATCAAATGTATTTTCACACACTAGCAATGAACAATCTGAAAATAATAAAAAGAAAATAATTCCATGCACAAAAGCAACAAACAATAAAATATTTAGTAATACATTGAACCAAAAAAGTGCAAAATGTATTTGGAAATCAAAAAAAAAAAGTTGAAAGAAATATTTTAAAAATCTAAATAAACACTGTGGGAAATCCATGATTGTGGATTGGAAGGCTTAATATTGCTAAAATGGCAATACTCCCCAATTTAATCTATAGCTTTAAGATAATGCCAATGAGAATCTTAATGGATTTATTTATAGAAACTGACAGACTGATTACAAAATTTATATGAAGTTACATGGGACCCAAAAGAGATAAAACAATCTTGAGCCAGCCAGCATGGCTCAATGATTGAGTGTTGACCTATGGACCAGGAGGGTACAGTTTGATTCCCAAACAGGGCATATGCCCAGGTTGCGGGTTTGATCCCAGTGGGGGCCATGCAGGAGGCAGCCAATCAATGATTCTCTCTCATCATTGATGTTCTATCTTTCTCCCTCTCACTTCCTCTCTGAATCATTACTCTCTCTCTCTCTCTCTCTCTCTCTCTCTCTCTCTCTCTCTCCACACACACACACACACACACTAGAGGCAAACTGCACAAAATTGTCCACAGGTGGGGGTCCTTTGGGGTGGCCTGCAGGAATCAGGTCCCAGCTTGCACCCCAAGGCTTACAGCCCCAGCTTGCACCCTCAGCCTCCCAGCCCTGCAGCCCTATCTAGCACCCCACCGTGGCCTGGCAGTGCCCCCTCATATGCTCCACCATTCCCCCTACAGGGTGATCAATTAGGGCCAGACCCCTGCCCCTAATCGTGTAAAAAAAAAAAAGTAGGAGGACCTACAATTTCTGATTTCAAAACTTACTACAAAGCAATGGTAATCAAGACTGTGGTACTGGCAAAAGGACAGACGTATTCATGAATTGGAATAGAATTTAGAGTCAAGAAATAAAATCGGGTGCCACAGCCAACTGATTTTCAATAATGCGCCAAGGCCATCTAATGTGAAGTCTTTCAACAGATGGTGTTGAAATTACTGAATAGCCACAAAAGATTGAAGCTGGACCCTTTCCCCACACCACATACAATATTTAACTCAAAATGGATCAAAGACATAATTGTAAGAGCTAAAACTATGAAACTTGTGAAAAAACAAATTGTAATGCCTATGACCTTAGATTTGGCATAAGAGTCTTGGATATGACATCAAAAGCACAAGCAACAAAAACAAAAATAGATCAGTTTAACTTCATCAAAATCGGAAATGTTTGTGCCCCCAAAGAGTACCACTGAAAAAGTGAAGAAAAAGAAGAAGAAAACCTCAAAATGGAAAAAAATACTTGCAAATCATATGCCTGTTAAGGACCTTGTATCCTAAATATACAAGAAACTGTTACAACTCAGTAATTATAAGAGAATCCAATTTTTTAAATGAGCAAACATTTTGCAAAGACATTTATCCAAGGAACATATACAAATGGCAACTAAAAGCCTTGGCTGGCTAGCTCAGCTGGTTAAAGCATCGTCCTGATAAACCAAGGTCTTGGGATTGATCCCCGGTCCAATGAATGTATCAATGAGTGGATCAACAAACGGATATTCCTCTCTCTCTCTCTCTCTCTCTCTCTCTCTCTCTCTCTCTTCTCTCTCTCTCTCTCTCTCTCTCTCTCTCTCTCCTCTCTCTCTCTCTCTCTCTCTCTCTCTCTCTCTCCCTCCCTCCCTCCCTCCCTCTCTCCCTCTCTCTCTCCTCATCCCCCTTTCCTCTCTTTAAAATCAAGAAATAAATTTTTAAAATATTTTAAAAACTCTTTTTGCATGGCTAATAAGTGCATAAAATATGCTTAACACCATTAGTCATCAGGAAAATGTTACTAAAATCACAATGAGGTGCTACTTCACACCTACTAGTGGTGATAAGGATGTGAAGAAATCGGAACCCTCATACCTGCTGGTATGAATGTAAAATGGTGTCTAGTAGTTACTCAAACATTTAAACATAGAGTTATCATACAATCCAACAATTCTACTCCTTGCATATACTCAAAAGAATTGAAAATAAGTATGTAAATAGTTGTATACAAATGCTTAAGCAACACCATGACCAAGTGGGATTTAGCCCAGGAATGTCAGGTTGGTTTAACATCTGAAAATCAATTAATGTAATACATCATGTCAATAAAATAAAAAATAAAAATCACAATCGCTTGGGTTTTAACAAACTCCAACATCTTTTCATGATAAAGACACTTGACAAAGAATACAAGGAAACTTCCTCAACTAATGAATAGATAAGCAAAATGTGATCTGTCCATATAGTAGATGTATCATTCAACCATAATAAGTAATGAACTGCTGATACATGTTACAATATGAGTGACCCTCAACACATTACTCTAACTAAAAGGGGTCAGTCACAAAAAGACTAATATTATTCCATTCATGTGAAATACTCAGAACTTAGAAATCTATAGAGATAAAAAAAAATAGATTAGCAGCTGTGTAGGGCAGGAGTGGAATTAAAGAAAAATGAGTAGGGAGGGTAATAGCTAAAGTGTATGGTGTTTCTTTTTGAGGTTATGAAATGCTCTAAAATTGATTATTGTGATCATAACATATATTTGTGAATTATTAAAACCCATTGAATGGTACATTTTAATGGGTGATTTTGTGTAATAACTGAATAATACCTCAATAAAGTAGCTTTTTTAAAAAGCATTGCTCTATCCCTACAGAGAAGGTCTTCCTTGCTCAAAAGATGATGATCGGGCGGTGCAACCGAGCTGGGAAGCCTGTCATCTGTGCCACGCAGATGCTGGAGAGCATGATCAAGAAGCCCCGTCCCACCCGGGCTGAGGGCAGTGACGTGGCCAATGCAGTCCTAGATGGAGCTGACTGCATCATGCTGTCAGGAGAGACGGCCAAAGGGGACTACCCTCTGGAGGCTGTGCGCATGCAGCACCTGATTGCCCGTGAGGCAGAGGCCGCCATCTACCACTTGCAATTATTTGAGGAACTCCGCCGCCTGGCGCCCATTACCAGCGACCCCACAGAAGCCACCGCCGTGGGCGCCGTGGAAGCCTCCTTCAAGTGCTGCAGTGGGGCCATAATCGTCCTCACCAAGTCTGGCAGGTCTGCTCACCAGGTGGCCAGATACCGCCCCCGTGCTCCCATCATTGCTCTGACTCGTAATCACCAGACAGCTCGCCAGGCCCACCTGTACCGAGGCATCTTCCCTGTGGTGTGCAAGGACCCAGTGCAGGAGGCCTGGGCTGAGGATGTGGACCTCCGGGTGAACTTGGCCATGAATATTGGCAAAGCCCGAGGCTTCTTCAAGAAGGGAGATGTGGTCATCGTGCTGACCGGGTGGCGTCCTGGCTCTGGCTTCACTAACACCATGCGTGTAGTGCCTGTGCCGTAATGGGCCCCAGAACCCCTACTCCAGCCCCTGTCCCATCCCCTCCCCCAACCCATCCCTTAGGCCAGCGATGCTTGCAGTGCTCACTCGGAGCTATAGTGTGGCACCCATGGACTGGGGCTCCAGGGAAGAAGATTAAGGCCTTTGTAAAGCGTGCCTATTTTTAAGACTCTGCTCAGGTGAGGTACAATCCAGAGCCAGGCTGCCCATCTCACAGCCCTACCCAAGCAAGACAGACAGGGTTGCAGGACTGGGGGCTCCGAAGCTGAATATAGAGGGCAATAGCTCCTGCTGCTCCTCTGTGCACTCCATTCAGTTCCTGTAGAAATGGACACTCAGAGAACTTCCAAGCCTGGCCTGGGCCAGAAGATAGACTAGAGAGGGCAGTGGTTCCAGTTTCAGCAGACTCTGTCTGGCCCTAGCCTTCACTTGCTTCTCCAATTCCCTCAGCTCCCCCACTCCCATCTTGTGCACTGTGCACCTCTGTTCCTGCACTCCACTCAGCTGTTACTCCAGACAAACTCCGTCCTCCCCCTTTATTATCCCCACTACTGCTATACAGCCTACCTGTATGTCAATAAACAGCAGCTGAAGCAAAAAATAAAAAAAAAATAAAAAAAATAAAAAGCATTGCTCTAGTTTGAAAAATAAAAGTTATTGGCTCCAAGCACAAACGAAAATAATTAAATGACTACAAAGAGATGTTAACTTTACTTCTGATCACTTAAATTCAATGCTATAAACAATTTAATTATCCTGGACAATAATTTGTAGGTTAGACTGTCTCATTTCAAAATCAATCTCTAGTAAGTAGGATGATTCCTCAGAAATCAGAGCTAAACATAAATAATTCCAAAAACAAACCAATAAAAAGCAGTTACATTCTGTTCACTGCACAGAAATTATATTTAATGTGACATGTGGGTACATTTAAGTCTGTATGATATGATGTAAGGCAGTATTTAGCAAAGTGAGTGACGGAGGCTCCGTTTTAAAATGTCCCTGCTTTTACCATGCCTTTACTCCATGGGCACATGTGGCACCGTGTTTGTCAGTAAAAAAGCCTTCCTAATTTCAATTTCCTTCCTCTTGACTCACACATTTTGGTTTCCAGGGACTCTTAGCTCCAGCTTTCTCCTCCAGAGCTTGAACATTAATTATCTGTCATCTTTCACACACCCAGGCCTACACTTTTAGGAAAGAAATGTGAACAGATAAACCACTGAGAAATTAGCTCATTTCCATGCAAATGTCTTTACGGAGAGAAAATGTCTCTGTGTCAAGAATGACGACCTAAAAGCACCCAACTAAGAATGCCTAAAATGAATTCGGTATAGTATATATAATTATTCCTCCTTGAGATGAAATTATAGCTAGTTAGTATTTTAAATTTGGCCAATTGTTAAGATAGAAAGAGGAGAGAAACTTTAGAAGCAGAATGTCCTGGGTTTGAATCCCTTGTCTTTCATTTACTGGTTATGTGATCTTGAACAAGTTGCCCAAGTTCAGTTCTCTTATCTGTATAAAAGGGGACAATAAATTATGCATGCATTATAACATTACACAACGGGAAAGGACTGTATGTAGGGGCAGTAGGCACTCAAAAAACTTCTCTATCTCAATATTCTGGAATTTAAATATAAAATGAAAATATCAATAATGGCACCATTGAGTCATTCATGAAATGTTGCTTGATCCCTGATAACTAAGATTTATTTTGTTTGTTCTAAATACCAACGATAGATCAGACTCTACTGAGAAACTATAACAATACCTTCCTTGCTCCCTCCTATTCTTTAGTATTTTATGATATCTAATAAAATAGTTCCTGTATAGTTCCCTGAGCAAATTGAGAGGAACAGACTTGAGAGCAGGGCAATTCCTGGAGTACATGTGATAGGCCCTCACATTTCCTGATAGTAGAATAACTGGTCATTCCCTCCACTCTGGGGTAGCATTGCATCTATAAACTGCTTTATATCACAGGGACATTGTAAAGAATGAAAGACCTAATAGAAACTCACAAGATGATTGCAGGCATTGAATAAATGAATGAATACATAAAGCAGAAAACAACTAAATAAAGAAACAAAGGAAAGACAAAGTTATCTTCTGCTGTAGGACTAAGAAAAAGCATCTTGAGTAAGGTCAGGGAACTTGTTAATAGAATGGTTAAGAGAGACCTAAATGTCTACATATGTCTGATGAGATTTTGTTATTCTATCAACTTACATTTCTTTCCATTCCTGTTTCCACAAGGCAATCCTTTTGAAACTGCACTGTACCTATAAAGTAAGGGCACATGGTTAGTAATAGAACTTTTCTAATAGGATGTGGTGAGGATGAGAGACCTTCTCATACACCTTCTCTGGACCATTCAAAGTTGAGCTCGAAAAAAATGGAATTGGGGAAAGCTGGGGCTTGGTCTAGTTAAGTCAATTTCTAAAGCATCCTGGGGATGGGACACATGGGAGAGAGAGTGTTTTTCTTGTTTACTTGTTTTTGTTTATATTTTCCATATGCAAAAACAAGGTCTATATACTTCCTACTAGTGGGAGAAGGAATCATATAAAATTTTGAAGGTATCTTTAAAAACAATTCTAAAAACTTGCCCATCCTTCCAGAAAATCTCCTGAAAGCTTTGGAAATAATGCTGACACCTTTAAGTAACCAATCCAGAAAAAAAAAAAAAAAGATGAATGCAAATTTACTGGGCCCAGGACCCAGAGTCTCATCCAGACCCATTGTCTCCAGGGAGGCCCCACCCAATCTTTGGTCCACACTGATCACTGCAGAGATGCCCAATGATACCAGACTCATGATGACTGCCACATCAGTAGCAGGCTTAACAGATGAAGTCTTTACTAACCTGGGATCCTGTCACCTTAGTGTGCAAGTAGTCATCTCATCTCGCAATCTTGCCAGCTTACCTCTCCCCATATGCCAAGGCAATACCATTTTAATGGGGCCAAAATCCCCCCTACTTGCAGACTTACACCCTCTGTCCCTCCTGCTTTCACTATGTGAGCCTCTTCCCCTCCATTACAGCATATACACTGAGTGGCCAGATTATTATGACCACCCCATCAGTACTTCATTGGGCCACCTTTTGCTTTCAATACTGCGGCGATTCTTCTTGGCATTGACTCCACAAGACGTTGAAAGGTGATGGGAGGAATCTGACACCATGCCTGATGAATAGCACTGTCCAGTTCTGTGAGATTTGATGGTTATGGAACCAGCTGCCTGATGTTCTTTTAACTTTGTCCCACCAATGCTCAACTGTATTGAGATCTGGTGATTGTGGGGGCCACCTAAGCAAGGAAAAGTCTCCCTCACGTTCTTGAAACCACTCCTGCGCGATACATGCCCTGTGGCATGGCGTATTGTCTTGTTGGAAGAAGCCACCTCCATTGGGATACACCGTCAACATGATAGGATGAACTTGATCAGCAACAATACTTAGGTATGTTGTGCTATTCAGACGTTCTTCCACAAGAATTAAAGGGCCCAAATTATGCCAGGAAAACATGCCCCAAACCATGACACTGTCCCTATCAGCTTGAAGGGCTGCACTTGTAAGGTTCTACGCCGCCGTGAGAGAAACTGCAGGCAGGGAATCCGAATAAGTGAACTAATTGATCAGGCTTTATTGGGGGTCTCCGGGCGGGTTCACAGGCTCGTGGGGAATGGAGCCGGGGAAGCCTTGCCCTGTGACTGGAGCAGGGACCTTTTATCCCCCTCCCGGGATGATTGGTGGGTTTTCCATTACGACTGTGGCGGCGACAGTTTGTTGCGCTGGCAGATGTATAAGGAAGTTAAGGACTTTCCAAAACAGGGTGTGTAAAGGTCACTGAAATACCAGGGCAGTCAAGCATCTCATGCCTGTCTGAACCAGCAAGGCCCCAGGGCTTGGCCTGGGCCCACCCCAGGACACCGGACAGTACTCATGCATGTGGGGTGCATACTTTCATGCTGTTTCTGCCAAATTCTCACTCTGCCATCTGTGGAAACTTCATCAGACCACGTGACTTTTTTCCCAGTACTTGACTGTCCAATCCTTGTGTTCCTGTGTGAATTGGAGACATTTTATCTTGGTAACTGCAGACAGCAAAGGTGTTTGAACAGGCCTTCGGCTTCCATATCCCCCACGATGCAGTGTACGGTTAATTTGCCTATAAACGTCAGATGGTCATAATAATCTGGCCATTCAGTGTATATGTGCCGTATAATGATGTTTCAGTCGACAACAGACCTACATATACAATGATGTACCATAAGATTTTACTAGAGCTAGAAAATTCTATTGGTTAGTAATATCATAGCCATCCTTTTGTTGTAGCACATGATTCACAGTTGTGTGGTGATGCTGTTGTAAACATACTGCACTGATAGTTATATAAAAGTATAGCACATACAATTATGTACAGTACATAATTTATAGTAACTATGTATGTACCGTACTATACTTTTACCATTATTGTACAATGTACTCATTGCACTTATAAAAAAAAAAGTTGCCTGTAAAACAGTATGCCATGTTACAATGGCAGCAGTAACATAGTGGTTACTGCATCTCTTGATTGCATCATTTTCTCTTGCGCTTGCTTAAATCTCCTATTGTTTACAATGTTTAGTTACACAAATATCACAGGGTTACAATTGCCAAAGGTATTCAGTGCAGTAACATGGTGTCCAGGTTTGTAGCCTGGGAGCAACCGGCTATACCATTTAGCCTAGGTGAATAGTGGTCTGTAGTTGTCTAAATCTGGATTTGTGTACACACACCCTCTATGATGGTCACACCATGATGAAATGGCCTAACAATGCATTTCAAAGAATGCATTCAAGCCACCACGTGACTGGGCTGCTTTCCAGAAGCATGGGCCTTTAGAAAACAAAGGCAGCAATGTCTTAGGGCAAGTGACTTCAATTCCCAGGCCTATCACTGAGGCAAGAATAGCCCATCTGCAGGTTTGACATGGGTTCAATAGAGTACATGGGGGAGAGAGGACCTCCACATATTATCATACCATATTCAAGAGAAAAAAAAAATCTTTCGTTGGGGAGAAAAAAACCACACCATTTATTTAGTAATTTTTCTGACAAAGTCCTAATTTAGTCACCAGTTTGGCCACTTTTAGCCAGCCTGAGACAGTACAGTGCCAGCTACTATTTCAAGTGTTGTGGTGGGTGCTGTTGATACCTTGATCATATTCCTTGGCCTCTGCAGAGGTCACCTGCAGCTCAGTGGCGAGTTCCCTAATGGCTTTTTAGCATAAACACTGCCATCTCTGCTGGAGTTCCTTTCGCTGGCTGTGGCTGGGCCTAGAATTCCGCCTCTTGTCTCCCACAAGCCTGGGTGCAGGAAGCCAGTCATTACCTCACCAATAGAGCTGTAAATAGAACAAACAAGAAACCTGGTCAAACCTTAATGCATCTGTTTACTCACCGCTTAGGTGAGACATTGGTAGCTAAAGCAGATGCCTCTTTTAGTCTTACTTTAAGTGAACTATTTACCCACAGCTTAGGTGAGACATTAGCTGCCACTTTTTAGTCTTATGTGAAGTATGAACTATTCACATACTGTTTAAGTGACACATTAGTAATTGAAGAAGTTTCCACACTTTTAGTCTTATGTTAATTCTTGCTGGTTGATTTCATTGTTGGGAATTTCTTGACCTAAAGGACATGGATGTATCACTTAGCCCTAATAAAAAGGGATAACAAAGCCAGAGCTGATGATGTCCTCCCTCTAGAGGTGGATTCACGCCTGGCCCCCATGATTCCCAAAATTGATGCTTTTCCAGTCTCTCTTCATTTGTATGCAGCCTTCTCCAGATGCTGAACCCTGACATGGGAACCCTGGACATGCGGGACGTGAAAAGGATTCCAACACCTGGGTAGTGCTGAGATTCCAGCACACAGCACACACCCTAATCCAATGGTTGGCAAACTGATTAGTCAACAGAGCCAAGTATCAACAGCACAATGATTGAAATTTCTTTTGAGAGCTGAAAACCTACTTCTGCGCATGGGCCTGAAGTTTCATTCACACTGTATGTGCATGCACACATGTGATATATTGTGGAAAAGCCACACTCAAGGGGCCCAAGAGCTGCAGGTGGCTCGCGAGCCACAGTTTGCCGACCACTGCCCTTAATCAATTCCTTCTCTTGATCCAAAAAGGGATTCCTTGTTTTCTTGCTTGTACTACGTTATCTATTGATCATTACTTGCATTATTGATAATTCCTTTAGGATGATGACTCAGAAATATCCACTCTTATTACCACTTCATTTTTTTCTCTGTTTCTCTAGCTTCTCTTCTCTCACTGCTTTCAAGCTCCTTTATTGCTCTTTTTCATTCGTAGGTCCCCTTTTCCTCTTCATTTCCACTTTCCCTTGTAAAACTGTTTTTTCCCTGCTTCTGCTTTCACTTACAGAGAAAGGCACGACTTGCCTTCTGGAAACGTAACATTTGTCTGAAAAGAACAGCTTCCTGGAAACATCATCAGAAAGAAAAACACGGGGAGGTGGGGGGAGCTGGGGTGTGCAGGAGAAACTCTTCTTTAGTGGGTTTCTTGTTTTCATTCCCACCCACTTCCCATATCAACACATCCCCTGAGGCACTTCAAAACTGCTGGCCACCCCAATGAAAGTGTTTTCATAGAAGCTGTCAGAAATAGTTCCAAGCGCACTTTTAAGTTATGACATGTGGGTTACATAAGCACTGGAGACTTGTTAAAACGTTCAGAATATGATACGAATTGAGTCACAGAACCTTGAGTCAAAGCTGCAGCTTTTCGTTTGTGACTAACATGGTCAGCCAAGATTTGGGCACCCTGGACAAAAACACATCTCACGGAAAGAATATATTTTGTTCCTTCCATGAACCTATACTCCTAGCTTTAAAAAACAGGTATGGCTACAATGACTTTGTATTTGGATTAATTATGCTTTCAAATATAGTTGTAACAGAACCAAGTCACATTAGAAATTGGATATGGGATCCAAAGGTAATTCTTCATTTTATTTAAATTAGTCTTATCTTCCCCCAAGAACCCTACCCACCGGGGTTATGTTCTGTGGAAAACAACAACAACAACAAGAAAAAACAAAGGTTAAGCCACTCCTCTAAACCCAAGTGACTTAACTTCTTTCAGTATTTCTCATAATAACTCAAATGGCATGTTAGGTAAGACAGTTCTTTCTAGAGCTCTGCAGACATTTAGCATCCTGTGCTCCCTCCTCGTCACTGCCTTGTTCTTCTACAAAATGCAAGTAACACAGCATGATGACACCACCAGTTTCACCACCCTCACACATTCCCAAACACCCCTTGCAAGTGAGTACTACTGTCCCCTTATAAAGAGAATCCTAAGTAATGCTCAGGTACTCAGGCAAACCTTCTAGATTCCATCCCCACCCACCTCCTTTCTAAAAGGGCATCTGGGCTTTCAAGGAAAAGGGACCAGTGAGGATCCTCAGATGGGTGCAGTGTTCCCAAGTCCTCTGGTTTCCAAGGAAAGGAGCATTACTCAGCTGACTGCCCTTCCCAGCTTAAGTCAACAGCTAGTGTCATTCATGAGCTGGTCATTACATATAAAGTTAACCCTGTTGCTATAGGACTAAATGAATATTATTAAATATTATTCTCAAATGTGACACTAAGTATAACCTGTTGCAAAATGGATCTGTCCAATGATACCCTGGCAAAAGGAGGAAACATTCTTTTTTGATAGAAAGTTATAATGCTATGACAGTAGGACATTCAGTTAAAAAACTTGTTTCACAATTGGTAGGTATTGGGGATAATTCAATCCCAAAGGTGGAGTGTACAAAATTAAAGATTTGAAAAAGTTTCAGAAAAGAAAAGGCTCACTATAGATCTACAAAGAACAGAACATTAAAATACCCAAAATATTTTGAATAAATTAGCACATTAAAATTCCTTTCAACAGTTTATTAAGTTCACTGTCATTAATTCTTAATCTTGCTGGGTCTTGGATGCAGCAATAAGCTTTGATGACATATGTCTACTTTTGCACAGAAAAGAGCCCTGAAATACTGACGTGTTCCACTGGTGCAGTCTAAGTCCTCTAAGCAATATCATCCTAAAAGATGGCGTCTGAGACTTTGTTCTTTAAAAAACTTTTTTCTAATAAAATACAGTTGGCATACAATAGTATATCAGTTTCAAGTGTATAACATACTGATTCAACCTTTATATGCCTTATGATGTGATCACCACAGTGAGTCTAGTAGCCATCCACGTGCAAAGTTATATCATTGATTACATGCCCTGTGCTATACACTGCATTCCTGTGGCTTATTTATTTTATAACTGGAAGCTTGTACCTCTTATTCCCTTCACCTTTTGCACCCATTTCCCCACCAACCTCCCCTCCGGCAATTCTCAGTTTGTTTTCTGTCTCTACGCAAACAGGACTACATCAAACTAAAAAGTTTCTGCACAGTGATAGAAACTATCAACAAAATAGTGACAACCTACAGAATAGGAGAAGGTATTTGCAAATGGCATATCCAATAAAGGATTACTATCCAAAATATATAAGGAACTCATATCACTCAAAATAAAAAAATAAATGATGCATTTTAAAAAATGGACAGAGGACCTGACCAGACATTTCTCTAAAGAGAGCATACAGATAGCCAATAGACATATGAAAAAGATTATCAATATCTCTAATCCACAGGGAAATGCAAATCCAAACCAAAATAAGAGATCATCTCACACCTGTCAGAATGGTTATTATCAAAAAACAACAAATAACAAGTGTTGGCAAGAATATGAAAAAAGGGAGCCTTATGAGATTATAAATTGGTGCAGACATTATGAAAGGGAACATGAAGGTTCCTCAAAAAATTAAAAATAGGACTACCATCTGACCCAGCAATTTTACTTCTAGCTATATACAAAAAAAGAAAAAAGAAAAAGAAAGAAAGGAAGGAAGGAGGAAAAGTAAGAAAAGAAAGAGAACAAAATACTAAATATAATAGATATACACTGAGTGGCCAGATTATTTATTAGAGACCCAGTGCATGAATTCATGCATGAGTGGGTATGAAAGGTGTTTTTTCCTTTTTCTCTCTCCCACATCCAGCATGGAGAGAGACTGGGTTCAGTTTCTGAGTGGAGGAGCTGAGGATTAAGAAAAATGAAGAATAAGAGAAAGACACAGAAATAGTAATAAAAAGCTGGGGCCTGGTGGGCGTCTGTTCTCCCTCTCATAGAGACACAACCACACACATGTGAGCCCATGAAGCTGCATTTATTTATATTCCACAATACAAAGGGGTTTCTCCAACATTAGGATCAAAGGAGTTTCGGGAGCCCAGATCCTATTCATTCACCCATTCCTGGGGCAAGCCTGCATTTACATATCAAGGCCCTCTCCCCAAAATCTGAGGCCAAGCTGATAACATTGATGAATATATTTTTCCAAGACCTGGTTTTTCCAGATGCCTTGAATTCACCCAGCACAAAGATTTAGAGAATGCTCAAAGTGTCTTGCCTGGGGCCGACCCCAGGTGGGGTCCAGCCAGCCTGGCCAGGGGGAGGGGACATGGGCAGTTGGCCAGCCTGCCTGCTGCTCAAACTCCTGGTTGAGGGGACAATTTGTATATTAGCCCTTTATTATATGGGATATACACTGAGTGGCCAGATTATTATGCGTTCAGAGATCATAATAATCTGGCCACTCAGTGTATATGCACCCTATGCTTATTGCAGCATTATTTGCAACAGTCAAGCTATGGGAGCAACCTAGAAGTCCATCTATAGGTGAAGGCATAAAAATGTGATGTATATGTACAATGAAGCATTACTACCCAACAAGAACAAAAACAAAACAAAAAAAGACTATTCTTTGAAATACATATAGATCAGAGCACCCAGTGCAGGCTTTTCCACAGAGCTCTGAGATTTCTTTTTGCTGAAGATACAATCACTAGCCTTTTGCCTAAAATAGAGTCTCAGACAAGCTTCAGAGAGAAGCAGAAACTTGCTTAATAATGAGACTGAACTGTTGTGGTCAATTTATTACAGTCCCAATAACATCAGAAATAAAAATACCCTAAGGGCTATTTGATAAGGGTTTAATCAATGTTTCCCAAGAACTAAGAATCAATAATGGATAGTGAGGGCAGTGACAAATTTCCAGGGTCTTCTTGTAAAATCTACAATTTCTGAAAATTTTAAATGAACTTCACTTAGGGAAGGCTCTGGTCTGAATTTTTCCCATGCAATTTTTACAATAGTGGTGAGGCAGTTAAGAAATACGTAGCATACCACACAAACCTAAGTCTTTCTAGTATCTCTCTAATGCTAACACTATTGTGGCAGATAGAGAAACGCACCCTTTAGATGTCCAGACTTTTCTTCAAGGAAGGGCTTGTGGCCTCTGGCTATGAACTCCTTCACATTGGCCCCAGCTTTTGAGTTCTGGTTATTCTCTTCTTGGGGTGGCCTCTGCTAATGACCCAGCAAGAGGTGCTACAAGGACTAAGACTTTTGCCAAGCACAAGACACTTCTTCTAGGCAGTCCTCATGCTGGACCTTTCTGTTGTGCTTCCAGAGACTTTGTTGGATCTGTTGACTACTTCTGCTCAATCTTGCTGCCTGTCTTTCCCTTTCACATGTGTTACTTCTGTCTCTATTTCTGTTCATTTCCCAGAGGACTCAATGGTACCAGGATTGACCCCCAAAAAACTTATAAATTGGAATTTTGAGACTGGATCCCTCACTGCCTGATTGGCACCACACACACACACACACACACACACACACACTAAAACAACAACAACAACAACAAAAACATACACACACACACACACACACACACACGTGCATACACACACACACAAACACCATCCCTGGTAACATATGGGGCACAATGAGTCCTTGGCCCAGTATGGTAGTGTGATTGCTAAAACTCTTCACCGGCAGAGAGCACTGGAACATAATACTACACAGGGTGAGTTTATTGACTTTGGGGAACTCTGTTTGAATATAGGATTAAACACTCTGGAAAGGATTCAAGGGGGTGGAGCAAAGTCTCTGCCAGGGTGACTTCTAGACACCTAGAAAAAGCACTGTCACCTGAATGTGTGTAGAGTGTGAATCTCCATGAAGCAAGAAGTGAACTGTGACAGACACAGAGATGTGCCACTCAGATACCTCTTCAACAAAAAGGCCCTTTGCCATACCTGGGAGGAATGTCCTTTGATGACAGCCTTCAACTGTTAACACTTTCAAGTCCACCTCAGGTATTAAGGCCACATTCTTCTTGTGGTGGCTCCAATCAATGACTAAGCAAGAGTGGGTTACAAGGGCCTGCCAATTTATCCCAGAGTGGCACTCTACCCCTGCCCCATCCAATTTCCTGCCTTTTCCTTTCACCCTTCCACATTCTTAACTCTATCCACTGTTAGCTTCCTGAAGGACCTAATAAAGGCATCATCTTCGCTCTATAGAATTAGCTTTTCCTCATCACTACATTTTGTTTGATCCAATATTTTCCCGCTCATTTGGGCTTAAAATCTTGGAATTTAGTATACATGTAACCACTTAGTAACATTTATTTGTGCTTAGATTCTCTGATTACTGAAAAAGTCTGAAAAAAGGTGTCTGCTCTTTTTAATATTTTCTCGGGGAATGACTACTAGGGTTTACTTTTTGCAACTGCGAAGAAATAGTTTTAAAGCAGATTTTACTTTGTCCAATTCCCTACAAGGTTTCCCATGAGCCACCTGAATGTACTCTCTGGCGTTTATCCGGAAGAACTACAATTCCCATCGTACATCGCGGTCTTCACAGCCTAGACTACAACTGCTTACGTCATTTCCATCCACACAGGCGGTGGATGCTGGATTTTGTAGTTTATTTCAACTTCTCTTTTGTCGCCGTCTGGGGAAGGGAACAGCGTGACCGGATAGACTGATCTGTTACGTTTTTTAAATTAAGCCAGTAGGATAACGAATCAAAGTCAATGCAGCCTCAGGTTTTTATGTACTTCACGTTCTTCTTTCCTCCTCCTACTGTGGCCGGGAAGGGGAAGTGACGTACTTCCGGTGTAATGGCGGCGCGGTGGAGTTCCAGGTAATTGTCTAACTCGGTAGGCTCGCCACCGGCGGCGAACCAGAGTGGGGCTGGTGGGTTGCCGGACCGGGTGGGAAGAGAAGCGGGCCCTGGGGTGTGTGCGGGTTTGCTGGGGCGGCTGTAGGCTGCGCCGGGGCGCGCGCGGCCGTCTTCCCGCCCTGCGCCGGCCTGGCCCGCGAGGTTGGAGAGTGAAAACCAGCCGGGCGGAGTCCGAGCGGGTGGGTAAGGGGCGAACGTGACTCCCCGTCCGCCTGCGCGGGTGGACCCAGCTTCCTAGCGACCATGTCTCCCCGCGGTGTGTTTGTTGCCGAAACCCTGCACCTGCATCAGCGCTGGTTCTCTCCTTCCGTGCGGGGTGTGTTTCGGGCCCTCCGTCTCGGGCTGCAGTGCGTGGAAGTGGAATCAATGGAGTGTAGTTCATTAAAAAATAGTGAAAGTTCCACTCCTGTGCTTCTTTCCGTCGTAATGTTCCCGACTGCTTCTCTAAAATGTCACTGTTTCTTTTTCATACTTATGCCCCGTAAGTGATGATTGTTCTCAGCGTTTACTCTTAGGGGACTCTTTGTTCCTCAGTATGTGTGGCGCTTCCTCTGTCATCCTTTTTCCTTCCATAAGTTGATCAGCCTCCAGTGCGTGGTAGCACCAGGCTTGGCTCTCCAGTCACCACCACCTTTCCAGGGAGCCCAGGATCCCACAGTAAACTTGCATATAACAGGAAAACAATTATCAATTTCACCGAGTCTCACTGCAGCACCACTTAACCTATTTTCACATAATCCTCACAACCATTTCTTGAGATAAAAGAAGGAGGGGGAAAAAATGGGGAAAGACTTATTTCAGATGCAAGACTTTGGTGATTGCAGGTGTGGTAAGAACTTCTTTTACGTTTGTAGGTATCCAGACTAGAAATAGCAAACAGAAAAACAAGCAAACTTGGGCTTCTGAAGAGCGGTTAACCTGCCTCCTCTTTAACTTGTCTTATTTTAGGATTGTCTGTGAACTTGAGAGTTAACCTCAAGGACCACCCTACTATGAAAAAGCAAATTTAGAATTGCCATTATTAAAAGTGTGATTTTGATCAAGAGAAGCATTCTTACAGGCAACATCTGTAGGAGGAGGAGGCTTAACTTGTGTTGGTGCTGGGGGTCAAGTAGAAAGCCAAAGATTTCAGTCTGCCTTTAGCAGGTATGAAGTCTCTCTCTTGGGGCAGGTTACCTAACAGCTTTAGTCTCAGCATCCTTATCTGAAAATTGTGGTTAATAGTAGTACCTGCCTCAGTGGGTTGATTGTCCTGAGGATAAAGAAAAAAATAATTCATATAAGGAAAGCATTGTGCATAGAGCAGTTTTAGCTGTTATATCATTGTTACTACTATAATATAGTTAATGAATTTGTTGTCTCTGTTCTTGTTCTTTGGTTTTGAATGTTGTCCTTCCTCTTTTATGTGCCCATGCCAATTTCATGGAGCCTTTCCCACTTCATTTGACTGGAGCTCTGAAACTTCAGAAGCCAAGAGCATTGGCCGAGAGGTTCAGGAAATGTGGTCTCCTGCAGCACTAGCATCTTCTTGGAACTTGTTAGTAATGAAAATTATTGGGCTTTAGCCCAGACCTGCTGATTTAGAAACTGGGGTATGGAGGGGGAGGTTGCGGAGGGATCTTTCAATCTCTTTTTTACCAAACCATCCATGTGATTCTCATGCCAGTTTGAGAGCCACTGTTCTAGCTCATCTCCTAGGTATCTGCTGTGGTCCACCCCACCCCCAGAATTAGGTTTGCTGCCTTCCCTATGAAATGTCTCAAAGTATTTCATCTATAGCCAACCAGTATGCCGCCTGTGCTTTCCCACTTTGACTAGTTTAGTCCTATCATTTCTGAAATTCGGACACTTCCTGGACTGCTTAACTGTCTTTCCTAAACCAGCCAGAGCTCTGTCAGTTTTCTGAGCTTTTGACTTGTGAGAGGTTAACTCTCCTAACTGGTGATAGTGCACTGCCAAGTGGTCTGCGGTGGCTGTAGTACACAGTGAAACATTGTGAATTTATAAAGCCCATGCCTTAATTTGAACATTATTCTTTGTTTATTGCCCGCTTTTATTTAGTCTAAATTTTGTACTACTTGGTGTATCCCTAACTTGGGAATGGTAGTGGCTAGCCTAGAGCTAGTTTAAGAAAAATTGATTATTGGTAATAGAGCTGATCCCACTGATGACTTTGTGAGTTGTGGGCTTTCTTGTATTTCTCTACTTTTCATTTCAAGTCTGGAAGGATGGTAGAATAAGGCCCCCAGACTTATTAAACCTATAGCTTAAATATTTTATCTCAGTACATGTAGTTCCCAAGTGGACACTGGGAGACATTTCAATGCCTACAACAAAGGGCAAAAAACTTTCAAAGCATTCTCTTCAAAAATAATACATCAGGAGGAAGCAATGGATTAAAGCAAGCCTTTGCCATTTGTAGCCAAGCTAATTAGTCCTTCCCATTGAAGAAATACCGAAAAGATCATATGGGCTGTTTTGGCCTAGGGACATGTGCTCCTGTCATGTAGAATAGGTTAGCTAATGGGAAGGAGAGACCCTTTGGAAATTTATGTTTAACTTGACTAGGAGCCTAATTCATAAATGTATTAGGTGAGGCAGAGTTCAGCACTTCCACCTGAAAAGCTACCTTGACTGTTCTTCCTTGAATTAGTTATGAGGACAGCTTTTTATCAGGACCTCTGGTGACAGGAGCCTCTGTAGTGGAACATAGTGCAGTGTGTCTAGGGGCTACTTCATAAATCTCTGGAGGCTGCCGCCTCCACATTTTCTTGGAATGTGGTTTGCTAAATGGCTCTTGAATTCAATACTTGGAAAGCCCACTTTGAAAGCTGTGCACATCCCAACTGGGGATTGAACCTGAAAGCTGGGTATGTGCCCTAACTGGGAATCAAGCCAGCAACCTTTTGGTGCATGGGCTGATGCTCAACCCACTGAGCCACATGGGCCAGGGCAAGAGTGGTTTTTATAAATGTTAATTGAAGGTGTGGAGGCAAAGATGTTCTTCCAGTGGTACTGTGGAGAAAAGATAATGACTCTTCACTTAATATGTATTGAGAGCTTTCTATATTGGGAATATGGCAGTGAACAAAACAGACAAAAATCCATGAGCAAAGATTAATCTCTACAGAAAAGGAAATGTTAGAGGGGTGGACAGAATAATAGCGATAGGAGGAAAAACAGGTGAACCCAGTGAACCTGTAAGTGAGAACTTCAGTAAGAGGAGCTTAGCAGTACCAAATTATAGAGGAATCTATACTAATAAAAGCATAATATGCTAATTAGACCAGACATTCTTTCAGACAAAGTCAGGGATGCGAGGGAAGCCCAGGTCCCAGGTGCCTGCCGGCGGCCAGAGGAAAGCCTGGGTCCTGGGTGCCGGACAGGGGACGGAAGGCCTACTCTTGGATGAATTTCGTGCATCGGGCTTCTAGTGTCAGATAAAAGAGATGGTCCCAGGTTTAGCAACAAAGAAGTAATTATGTAACCTTGATAAGTACTTTGTAGTCAGAATAGAAAACCAGGTTTGGTGGGTAAGTGGAGTTAATGGGTCACGTTAATGGGTGATTAAGAATTGGAGGCATCAAGTGTAGACTTATCAAAAATAAATAAATAAATTGGCTGTTTAAGGAAAGATAAAGAGTATGAGACTAGAGAGTGGATAAGGCAGTGGTCGGCAAACTGCAGCTCGTGAGCCACATGCGGCTCTTTGGCCCCTTGAGTGTGGCTCTTCCACAAAATATCATGTGCATGTGTGCACGTACAGTGAGTGCAATTGAAACTTTGTGGTCCAGGAGTAGAATTTGGTTTTTGGTTCTCAAAAGAAATTTCAGTTGTTGTACGGTTGATATTTGACTCTGTTGACTAATGAGTTTACCGACCACTGGGAAAGGGTACAGGGAACTTGCCTCATAAGTGCAATAATAAGTTCAACGTGTAGAATATTTAAAAACCTCAATGGGAAATCAATACTCCAAATCAAGAAATAGCTGATAGAAATTTTGAAAAAAATTAACAAATTCCTTCTCTCATAGAGCCTATCTATATTCTGGTGAAAAGGAGCTCATTAGAGGATGTTCCGATGTAACAGCAAAATACTTCTTTTAAAACTTTAAGTAGTGTCCAGGTCAATGTTGCTTAGTTGGTTGGGCTTCATTGTCCAATACACTGAAAGGTTGCAGGAGCAGTCAATCAATGTTATGTTCTCACATAGATGTTTCTTGCCTCTCCCCCTCTCTTCCTCTCTCTCCAAAAGTTAATAAACTATTAAAACATTTTAAGTAGCATGTCAAAATGATCACATCAGTAACTTTGACTTTTGTTACTTAAATACCAGCTAATAGGGACTGGTTTGGTAATGTAGAAAATGAATGAATAAATATTCCCAGTTTATAGTGAGTTCTTTTTAGTATGAATGTTGTTATCTCTGAGTTCATTAAAAGGTAAGAACTTTTAGACTCTGTTTTTTGTTGTTGTTTTAACTCATCAGAATCTGTCATGAGATGTCCCCAAATTGGTGTGGACCCCTCTATATATAGAGTCATAGACCAGAGACAAGTCAAAGGCTTTTATATTGTTTACGAGAGGCCCGGTGCATAAAAATTCATGCATTGGATGGGGGGTCCCTCAGTCCGACCTGTTCCCTCTCACAGTCCAGGAGCCCTCAGAGTTGGGAGGTGACCAAGCAATCAGGGGAAGGCGATGCCCCCATCACACCTCTGCTGCTGTCACTGCTGGCAGCGCGAGCCTCGGCTGGCCCCGGCTACCTAAGTCTCAGGCTGGGCAGCCACCATCCAAGGCTTGCCTGTGCCTTGGGTTGGCCCTGATTGGCTGGTGGGCCGAGAGGACTGGGGGACTCCAGAGGCAGGCATGCAGCCATGCTGTGTGCCTGCTATCCTGGCAGGGCTGAAGGGACTGGGCAACACCATCTGGGCTCCGGGCGCCTCCATCTTTGAGAGCGTGGCAATTAGAATATTTCTTCCTTATTGGTTGTGGGAGCTGCCATCTGTATGAAGTGTGACAGTCAGTTAGCGTATTCCTCTTTATTAGACAGGATTCCTCATCACTTACAAAATCCCAACAGTATCCAGATACTATCTGCACAGTTTCCAGCCCTGTACTTGAACATAGGAATATTCAGTCATTGAAATAGTTATGAGTGTGCAATGACTACGAAAAAACAATAGGGAGTACAGGCCTGCAACTTTTTATTTGTAATTCTTTTTTTTATTCAGTTTATTAATTACATTGTTTCCCCTTTTCTATCCCCCTATATCTTCCCTCCACCCTGTACCTATCCCACCCTCCGCCCTCACCTCCCCCTCCCCAATGTCCTCTCCCATTGTTGCAAGATTTTTGTCCAATCTCTTGCTGTACTTCCAACAACCCTTTTCTCCCCAAGAATTGTCAGTCCATTCCCTCTCTATGTCCATGTCTCTGTTATATTCACCAGTCTATCCTGTTCAACAGCCTATCAGTTCACTTGATTTTTATGTTCATTTGTTGATAGATGTGTATTTGTTGTTCATAATTTATATTTTTACTTTTTTCTTCTTCCTCTTCTTAAAGAATATCTTTCAGCATTTCATATAATACTGGTTTGGTGGTGATGAACTCCTTTAGCTTTTTCTTATCTGCGAAGCACTTTATCTGATCCTCAATTCTGAATGATAGCTTTGCTGGATAGAGTAATCTTGGTTGTAGATTCTTGCTCTTCATTATTTTGAATATTTCTTGCCACTCCCGTCTGGCCTGCATTGTTTCTGTTGAGAAATCCGCTGACAATCGTATGGGTGCTCCCCTGTAGGTAACCAACTGTTTTTCTCTTGCTGCTTTTAATATTCTCTATCTTTTGCTCTTGGCATTTTAATTATGGTATGTCTTGGTGTGGTCCTCTTTAGATTCCTATATTTTGGGGTTCTGTTACTTCTTGGGCTTTTAAGTCAGTTTCTTTCACCAGGTGGGGAAAGTTTTCAGTCACTATTTCTTCAAGTAGGTTTTCATTAACTTGCTCTCTCTCTTTTTCTGGCACCCCAATAATTCGGATGTTGGCTTGCTTGAGGTTGTCCCAGAGGCCCCTTATGCTATCTTCAATTATCTGAATTCTTTTTGTTTCTTGCTTTTCCAGCTGAGTGGATTTTGGTTCTTTGTATTTCAAATCTTTGACTTGGTTCTTGTGGCCCTCTGGACTGCTTTTAGGACTTTGTGTAATATTTTTTATTTTAGTCTGTGTATGCTTGATTTCTAGTTGGTCCTTTTTTTTTATCTGTGATGGTCTGGTTCGTATCCTCAGAGGTCTTGTTCATTTCCCTGAGGGTCTCATTCATTTCCTTGTAAGTATCATTCATCTCCTTGTAATTCTCATTCATTTGCTGGTTGGTCTTGTTTATTTCCTGGTAATTCTCATTAAGTTGATTGGCCTTTTGTAGGAGCCTCTTGAAAAGCCTTATAACCGTGGTTTTGAACTCTATGTCTTGTCGTCTTTTCTCCTCCATTTCTTTCACACCTGATTTCTTTCCATGTCTCTGCATGGTGGCTGCTTTATGTGGTGGATATCCTCAAAGGGACAGTGGCTCAGTCTCCCCAGTTACCTGAGGTGGGTACTCTTACTGCAATCCTTTATGGGTTGTATTCAGTGTTTTTGAATTTAAACCCAGCTTTTTGTTGTTAGCCCTAGGAGGGTTTGACCTCCAGGCCAATTGGCTTTGAAGGGAGACTGTGTTCAGGTTGGATGGGCGGAGTCTCTGGGCTGTGCGGCGGCGGCGGCTGGGTCCTATGCGACGCTCGCGCGCGCGGGTCTGTGCTGGGTGGGGATGGCTGCAGACTCCTCCGCTAGTCTCTTCCCCTTGCCAGACAACTCTGCCTTTCCCCAAATGTGCCTGCACACCAAAAGTCTAGCCCAGGGCTGTAAAATAGATGGTTTCCGGAACCAGGAGACAAGTTTCCAGGGGGCAAGTCGCGGGTTTGCGCGACCCTTGGGACTTGGAGCTTCTGCCGCGCCCCGCTTCCAGGGTGCGTCCCCCGGACCTCGGACCTCGCCCGGCTCGGGAAATCTGGGCCCCATCGGAGAAATCCAGCTGGTCCCTGCTCCAGCCCCAGCCCGCGCACTCGACCAGGGCGGCTCCTAACCTGTTTACGTCTGCGCTCCCGCCGGTCCTGAGTTTGTGTCCCACCTCTGCTCCTATTAGTGGAGTTTACATTCAGCCAGCTTTCTGGCGATTCTGGGTGCTTGTCTGTTCTGCTGTTATGTTGTAGTTCTTAAATCGTTGCGCGGGGCATAACAATAGGTGTATGCTTATGCCGCCATCTTGGTGTTCGGAATCTTATTTGTAATTCTTGAAGTCAGAATCTTTTGACGTTCAGAATTTTTCAGATTTTCAAGAAAGTTTAGTGCAGATATGTTAAATAATCCCTCTTATAGGGTCCTGCAAAGTCCTCCAATCAAGCACATTAATATTTCTCCAGCACATCAAATGAGAGTCTCTTGAAGTCTAAAGTTGGTGCATGTCAAGAGTTGCTGCCAGTTGAGTTTACAACAAGTTAAAAAGAAAAATCTATTTTCAGATTTCAGAATTGCAGATAAGGGATTGTCACCCTGTACCTGGTGACTTTTTCTGAAAGGGAGAGGAGTGTGTTGGCATGTTTATCTTCCTGAAATTGGGAACTATGCTAAAATCAAATAACATCACTTTCCTTTATGTGGTATATCATGGGTAGACTTTCTCTAATATCTATATATATGAGCCTAATATACACATTGTTTGACCGGGGGGCCAGGAGTTCAATCGCTCACTATGATGTGCGCTGACCACCCGGGAAGGGAGGCCCCAGTTGGCAGCTGCAAGGGTCCCTGTCTGTCCCCAAATTTCATGCACTGGGCCTATAGTGTACATATATTTTAAAAATAGCAAGAAAAAAAAATAGAATGGTTTTCTTAAACAAAGGTGTTTTCCTTCAGTACAGACTGGGGCAGGCCCTAGCAATCTTATCATTAACGCTTAAGAACTGTGACCAGTCTGCTGCTACTGTGTGTCCCCTTAGAAGGGAAATCACTGTTTGGAAGCGGCAGGGATTGGATCCTATTTGAGGATTTTTCTCAGGACCCCGTCCTCTCCCCCCAATTATATATATTTTTTGCATTTAGAACAAATTTAAACTATATTTTATTTTGAATGTTGATTAATATTTCCATTCTTCCCACTGGACAACTATGATTTGTGGATTTATTTATTTTTATTTTTTTAACTGTTAAAATGTCTGAAATTTGTCCAGTCTGCTGTTACTGTATAGAATGCAGAAGAGTAAACTAAAAGGAATCCACTCCCCTTTTAACAATATCCTTATAAGTCCTCTAACCTGGGTTGAGGACTCATCAGGGATGATGGTAGAAATGTTCTGAAGTAATAAGGAAAACGGTGCATTTTGGCGGTTGGTTGAATATTTTTACATTTTTCTGAATTTTTGAGATAATTGCAGAATTTATAGTTTCTTCATTTTTATTTCAAGTCCTTCTTTAGAAATGTTATTAAATATTTTTCTTTCTGATGTAAGATTGTCATCATTTTTAAACTTCATCTCCTTATAAAATCTCCTCCTTGCTAAGGAAAACAGATGTGATTTTGCTGAATTGCTTACTTGTGACAGGGAGAGAAAAAAATTTTTTTATTATATTTTATTGATTTTTTACAGAGAGAAAGCGAGAGGGATAGAAAGTCAGAAACATTGATGAGAGAGAAACATCAATCAGCTGCCTTCTGCACACTCCCCACTGGGGATGTGCTCGCAACCAAGGTACATGCCCTTGACCGGAATCGAACCTGGGACCCCTCGGTCCCCAGACCGACGCTTTATCCACTGAGCCAAACCGGTTTTGGCACGGAGAGAAAATTTTAATAATTCATCATAAAATCCTCATAGTGGTGCTAAAAAGAGCAGTGAGAGCTATAAGCTCTGGATAAATTGCTCTCGTTGCAAGAATTTCCAATTAGACCAAGTATCAAGCATGTACATGTTGAACTCTTAAGAATTTCCCTAGAGGGAAATTTATATAAATCTGAATGGTGATAGTACTTTAAACATTTTGTTGTTGTTAGAATTGCAGTACCAGTCTACCTTACAGTATTGTTAATTTCATACTTACATTTTGCGACATGCTATACTTGATTGCCAGAATTTCCAGAATTTTATTTAGTGATGATGATTGAAGGGTAGAAAGAGGAAATGACACTGATCAGAAAGAAAACTAATTAAGTTTAAATAAGGTAAATTTGAAATAAAATATATAGAAAGTTGTTTTCTTTATTTTATTTTTTATGTGTTGGTAGGTTGAGAAGAGAGACCAGGTTTAAGACCCAAGAGGAAAATGCTAAATTTTGCCTAATAGTTATGTGGTTTAGATTGAAATTATATTTTATATATTGATAAGTTTATAAAGTATCTGATGTATTTTGCACTTACTAACATTGATACCATGCTAACCATTGTAATAGAAACTTGCCTTGACTTAGTAACTGAGTACATTCCCATCTGTATTAAATGGTAGCAGCTCTATGTCACTTTAGATTGCCAAGGTTATTAGTGTACATGGTCTAATGAAAAAAATATTTAATTGCCTGTTCTCAGGCTATGTTTTTACTTATGGTTCACCACTAACTATTATAGCTTAGGGCATTAAATGTTTACTTATGTTTTAAGTTTATGTAGATATGTCTCCTTCATATCATATCATAACTTATCTGACTTTAATCTTATCTTTAAAAAGAAGAAATTGTATTAGATAATATGTAATATTTTTTGCATTAAAATTAATTTTTTGTTGTATTCAGTTCTTTCCCTACATTCTTTACCTGAAAATATTTTCCTTTTTTATATTGTTTTTGTAATTCTGTGCTGTGCACCATACTCTAAAGCATTTAAATATGCCATTCTCATAAACCCTAAATCACGTATATATATAATTCCAGTAAAATACTTGGAAACATAACTATCAATTTAGCATTTTTCAAAAATCCCTGAAATGTGTTTGACAGATGGATAGTGAAATTTAATTTTAGCATTTAATGTTGATGACTAGGTTTATTCTGAACAGGCTTAATTCTCATAAGTGCATATATCTGAAGCCCTTTGCCTTTGAGACTTGATTATGCTAGCCATTATTGTAGCACCTTTATTTCCATGTAGAGTATATTTATCTCTGATTGGTCATTATTACAAGAACATTGGATATTTTATGAGTGTTTTTCCTGTTCACTTGTTTTTTTTAATAATGTCACAATAGTATTTTATGATGTAGATATGTCTCCTTCATTGAGAACAAGTTGAATAAAGTTATCTGACATTAGTTTTTAAATTAACTTTTTTCTTCTCAGTCATAAAAATAAAGTACCTTATTGCACTTAATATACCCTTTTCATTATTTGCTCTCTTGTTCAGAATCTTTGTTAATAATATATGTTCTCTTTTTAAAATATATTGTATTGATTTTTACAGAGAGGAAAGGGAAGGGATAGAATCGGAAACATTGATGAGAGAGAAACACTGGTGAGCTGCCTCCTGCACATCCCCACTGGGGATGGGTCTGCAACCAAGTTATATGCCCTTGACCGGAATCGAACCTGGGACCCTTCACTCTGCAGACCGACACTGTCCACTGAGCCAAACCGGTTAGGGCAATATGTGTTCTATGTGGAACTATTTAAGGATTTTTTATTATTATTATTGATTATATCTATGCCTACAGACTACAAAAAATAAGTTGGTCAAAGTTAACAAAGCTTTCTTTGGTATATTTTATAGGTGATCCTTGCAGACAGAAAAAGTAAACTCAGAGACTTCATACCATTTGGTACTTGCTATTTGGACCAGCTGAAGGAGTCTCATTGATAGGACCAACTGGCAACAAAATGAAAAGTAGTGTGGCACAGATAAAAGTAAGTGTTTGACACTGATGTGCCATATTTGTTTTGCTAAATGAACAGAGAATTTTTAAAGGTGATTTTGACAATATGTTATTTTCAACTATTGATCTGATTTATAATTTAAACTCTATGATAAAGGAAATTGGGAAATTCTGGTTATTATTATTTGGATCTTACCCAAAATAATTTTTCACCTGGTGGAATTCTGTTCACCTACTAAATCCTAGTTCAGGTCCCCCTTACTCAGTGTCATCCCTCAGTACTCTGTACTGTGGTGGTTGTGCCATACCCAAGATCTCCTGTTAGCACTTACTATGTGTGCCAGTCAGCCATTAACGTGATCATATTTACAAAATCCTGATTCACGACTTCAATATTTTTGGTTTCTCCCTCTTTCTCACAACAGATGTTATGGAGATGTGTTAAAAATCATTAGCACAGAATTGAGGCCATCTCCCTAATGTAATCAAAATAATTACAGTGCCTTGTAAAGAAAAAAGTAAACTTTGCAGTTTTAGTGTCTTTCTTTTCCTCTCTCCTCTTTTTTTCCTCCCTCTTCCTCCTCCGCTTCCCTTTCTTCCTTCTCATCCTGTCTCTCTCTCTCTCTCTCTCTCTCTCTCTCTGTTTCAGGAACATAAAATCTGATATGTTTAATTATGGAAGTCTTTATAACCATCTCTCTCCTACAAGATCATAAATTCCTTGAGGGGTTTTTTGTATTCTCCACAGTATCTACACAGGAAGTCCTATGTCATATAATAAATATCAGTAAATATTATGTTTGATGTTACCATGACTTGAATGAGCCTTGGGTTCCATATTTGGCTTAATAATTGATGTCAGATTTTCAAAACTATATATATAATATATATATATTAGAGGCCCAATGCATGAAAATTCATGCAAAAGTAGGCCTTCTTTTCCTCAGTAGCTGGCACTGGCTTCCTTCCAGCACCTAGGACCCGGGCTGCTTCCTTCTGACTGCCCACAGGCACCCGGGACCCGGCTGGCTTTCCTCTGGCCCCAGCTTCATCAGGAAAGACGTCCAGAATGATGTCTGGAAGACATCTGGTCTAATTAGCATATTACCCTTTTATTATAGACTAGAGGCCCGGTGCATGAATTTAGTGCACGGAGCAGGGGTTGGGGTTCCCTCAGCCCTGCCTGCACTCTCTGCAATTAAAAACCTCTTCAAATTAAAAAAAAAAAAAACTGAAATATCATCTACTCTAGGAAATCCTCTTTGAACAAATGTCTTTACAATCTGTATTAAGCATTGTCATATTATACCATTCTTTTTCTTTAACAGCTACTTAGAGTGGATGCAGTGTGGTTTGCATTCTTGAATCTGAATTTTTTCTTCTCGCTCTTGTAATAACAAAGCTTACCCGATTTACATTTGCCCTTCAAGGGCTTATATTTTGTTCAGTTTCTAGTTGGCTCCCTGCTTTTTTTTTTTTTTAAGCAGTAAGTTTGGGTTATGAAGTAAGCCTCACTTGTAATCAAGCCTGTAAGTCTATCTAAATATTTCTATAATACCTATCACTTTAGCATACCAGAGATTGTGTTCATTTATAGAAAATAACAATAAATGTCACCTGATCATTTGTCATCCTAGTAATATTTTATAGCAAAATGTATTCTAGTAATTTTAACTATTACAAAACTGAGGCATACAGAAATAAATTACATTGAACAATAAAGAATGACTCAAATATAAAAGCATAGTATACTTCGGTCCTCCTTTGTCCTTTGCCTCAGATATCATAGCATAGTACACAATTCATGTGGAACTCAGCTTCCTTTAAAATGGGAAGGGATGCCATACTCATGAAGCAGCTACTTCTACACATATTTTTTTTATTTAATTCATAGCAAATACTCTTTGTACTAATTATTGGAAAATCATCCTAGCGTTACATTTTGATATTATTACTGCACTTTTATCCACTCGCTCTAATAAGATTTTAAGGGCAGAGATCATGACTTGAGCTTGTGTTTCTCTGTCATGGTGCCTAGATAAATAAATATTCAGAGGCCATCCATTCCAAATGACTTGTGATGAGAGAGGCCCACCATTGCTGGAGACCTCTGATCTTTATTTAAGGGCCTCATTTGTTCTATGCCTTTACAGAAGGGTGACTAGGGGTTGAGGGAATTTGAGGAAACCTAGACAGAATTTTCCTACTAAAAGATTTTACTAAGCTGGCCACGGGGACCATAGGGCATTTGTCCAGTTAAAATCCGGACACACAGCAGTAACAAAGGCACTGGTCTTCTACTGCTAATGCCTTGTGATCAAACCTCAGTCTGTAAGAACTCACCCCCGAAGTCAGGACGAGGCCGCTGGGTAGCCCTGGGCTGGTGCTCCTAACTCTGTGGAGAGAGAGACTTCCCGTAGCTGCAGGTTAGAGGCCCTGGACTCCGCACCATGCACCTAAACAGGTCCCTAATGCAGGTTGGTCAGCAAAGTGGCTTCTTTGCCTGGAATTGCAGGGCTGCCTCTCCTTTTCACCCATGATCGAGGGTCTTGGGCTCTGCCTGTCCTGTTTGCCTCGTGATCATGATCACTGGCCTGGGGTCTGCCTGTCCTGTTTGCCCTGTGATTTCAATCTCAGTTCTATGCTCTGCCTGGCCTCTTCCTGGGATGATGGGTAGCTTGGACCCGGCCAGAGGCATAGGGTGCTGCCCCCCACCCTGCCTGTATATGCAGATTTACCTGCCATCTTTGCTGGGTTAATTTACATATCACTCCTGATTGGCTGTGGATGTAGCAGAGGTATGGTCAATTAACGTATTACTCTTTCATTAGATAGTATGTTGAACATTTCTACTTCATTTGTTGCTAAGTGAAATAATTTAAAAACTTTCTTATCTACATTAGAAACAGGGTTTTAAGATGGTTGCACTGAGTATAAAATTACAGCCTAACTATAGCTACTGTATATTATAAATTTGATCACATGTTTATTTACTTACATAGATTAATCTGGTTTAAATGCTTCCTTCAGTAGTTAATGTAACTGGAAATGTACTTGTGATAATGTTACACTCCAACTTCTGTTAATTAAATAATCATAAAATAGGAAATTTGAGCACTTGTTTACATTTCTATGCAGTAATTTTATTTATATATATATATATTTCCCATTAAGAAGGCAAGCATGTAAGTATGCAGAACAAGTTACTCATTATTTGATTTACTTTTCTTAGATTTCTAGATCAAGATACTTTAAAAAAACATACTGTTTTTCTTATAGTTAGGTTAATTAAAATTATTTTAGTTCTTTATAAAACCTTATCAATATGGATATTGATCAATGGTATAAAAATTTACCTGTTTACAGAGATAAATATTTTGGCTTCTTAAACATATTTGGATTTTTAACTTAGTATATATGTTTTCAAACTGGATGGTTCATATCTCTGTCGCGTGACATGTCTCTTTAATCTTATGTTTATTAAAGTTATTTGTATATCTGTTATTTTTCAAAGGATTTGACACATGAGCTGTATCTTTAAAATCCGTATAGCCTAATGTAGTGCCATACATATGAGACTCTCAAATAATGTTTGCTGAAAACACAAATGAATGAATTTTGTAAATATACTAGAGTTTGTTTCTTCTAGCCATTTACTTTATCTAGATTCATTAACCTGGACTAAAGTTGTGATTATTATAAGCCAAAGGAAATAAAGTCAGTGCAGTAGTAAGTCTTGGGCATAATCACAAAAGTGAGCTCTTGCTAGAAAACCTCTGGCCCTTAATCATGTCTTTCACCAAAAGAAAGCTTTGATCTTATTTTTCACCAGGAGAAGCTTTTATAAAAATGGTATTCTATGTATTTATAACTTATATATAGGAATAAAATATCAACAAGGAAACATGTGAGAAATATTTTCATCTATCTTGAATTTTTTTGGCTTAAAGGATATTTGTTCCATAGTGAAAACATATTTTTAAAAAATATTTTGAAGTAATTTCTAAAGCATTTTCAATTTTCTGAGGTATGTATTTCATTGGCTGTGTGTTAACATAATTTTTTAAATGCTTCCTCCCTTTTTTTTTTCTTTTTTAAAGCATTCTTCAGGTCATGACAGAAAGGAAAACAACAGTTCATATCAGAGGACCTTCTCTCCAGAAGACAGGTAAATAGTTTTATGTGTTCTGAATTCAATTTAAATGTCTTATAAGTTTAAGAAATTACTTAGCTCTTAATTTTAGAGTGGACAACTTCTTTTTTTATGATTTTATAAAGAATATTGAGTGGACCTGAGGACTAATCAGTCATTCTTGAGTGACCTAGATCTTTCTAGTGAATAAATCTAGAATTTAAGTAATTTTTTAGGTAAGAGGGAAGAACTTTAATATCTCCAGTACTAAGTAGAATGAGTTTATAAAGTGGAAAACTGAGTTGAAATTACATTATTTTGAGGTGCTGCTTTTGCTGTTACTACTATCTTTTACATTTACAGAGCTTTTTATAGTCTTTAAAATATTGGTATTGTTTTATACCTTAAGATCCAAGATCCAGAAATATTACCATTATATTCATCATGCATTCATATGGACTTAAGTAATTTCACTTTGTAAACCGTGACTATTAAAAATAACTTTTGAAGGGAAAAACACCCTCTAAACTTTCTTTCATTTGTCTTAATTTCCTCCTCTTCTTACTGTACATCTCTGATAAAAATCTTCCTTCATGGACAAGTTAATTGTCATGGTTTGCAACTATTTACTATCTTTGATCGGTCATCTTCTCTCTATATTTAAAAAGTAATCTCTCTACACACAAACTTAGATGTTTATATAAAATATTGATTATGTTACTATGTGTATTTATTATGTGGATATGTATTTAACTTCTCTTAAGGTTCTGATTTTTAAGATTCAGATAGCAGATTTTATACTATCCATCCTTGTTTGCTAGTAATTTTAATCCATTGTCACTGCTATCCAAAAATACCGCTTCAAGAATAATACTATATAATAAAAGGCTAATATGCTAAGTGTCCAGTCAACTGGTTGGCCATTCAACCAATCAAAGTGTAATATGCAAATGATATGTTAAGGCTGCCCAACCACTCGCTATGATGTGCTCTGACCACCAGGGGGCAGTTGCTCTGACCGATAGGTTAGCTTGCTGCTGGGGTCTGGCTGATCCGGGACTGAGCAAGATGGGCTGGACATGCTCTGGAACCCTCCCGCAGTCCCTCCTGGCTGGCCAACTTCCTGCATCTCTTCCTCAGCCCCAGTCATGCACCAGTGTGGTCCCTCGGCCTGGCTTGCATGCTCTCACAATCTGGGACCCCACGGGGGATTTCGGAGAGCCGGTTTCAGCCCTATCACACTCAATGCAGGAGCTGCCCACTGGTGGTCAGTGCACTCCCACAGGGGAAGCACCACTCAGCCAGAAGCCTGGCTCCCGGCTGGCAAGTGCAGCGGTGGTGGCAGGAGCCTCTCCCATCTCTGTGACTGTCGGATATCCCCCAAGGGCTCCTGGCCCGAGAGGGAGCAGGCCTGGCTGAAGGACCTCCCCTGCCCTGAGTATATGAATTTCGTGCTCCCAGCCTCTAGTAGCTAATAAAGTCTTTTGGGGTGAAGTTAAACTGGTCTTTATAGACAACAGCTGATGACATTGGTCTCATTTATTCAGTGTTTTGATAAATGAGTAGATAGAGATTAAGCAAAAGAAGTCATTTGCAGGATAAGTATTTTTCATGCTGACTATATACAATATCCAGTTACATATCTTGCTAAGGACAGTGTGAATCAGGATGACAAGTTTGGTTAAGGGAATTCCAGCAGTTGTTTTGTTGTGCACATCAAAGCTTTTATAATCAAGACTGAATGAATGGCTGTCAAAAAATGAGCTGTTAAAAACAGTTTGATAAGACAGTTTTTAGTCATAGAGTTGCTTTCCTAAGTATAACATAGCTGTTTTCAACTTTGGTTTTATTTGCTGTGTTAGATATGCAGAACAAGAAAGATCCCCCCGGGATAGAGATTGCTTTGAGTACAGCAGGTCAGACAAAGAGCGTTCAAGAAGAGGACGTTCTTATGATGGCAGCATGGAGTCGCGGTTAGTATTGGAAAATTTAACTATAGAAAGAGTGTATTTGTTTAACTTTTTAATTTTTTCATAATAAAAACAATAGCATTAAATGGTTGATCTTCTAAGAAGGACTTCATGTGAATTAGTTCTATTGCAGTCAGTGTATGATGGTAGATGCTGTTTATAGTTCAAGAAACAGGCTTAAGGAAGTTAAATCATTTGTATGTGTTCTATAAGCGTGTTAGTCTCAAATCTGTCTGACTCTAGAGCTGAAGCTTTTTTTTAATTCTTTTTTTTCAATATATATATTTTTTATTCTTTAAAGTATTACAAATAGTAGTACATATGTGTGTCTTTTCCCCCCATTAACCTCCCCCCGGCCTCCCCTACCCCCCAGCACATGCCCTCACCTGCCGCCACCACCCCCCTCCCCATGTCTTGTATCCATTGGTTATGCTTATATGCCTGTATACAAGTTCTTCGGTTGATCTCCCACAGCCCCCGCCCCCCACCCTCGCCTGCCTTCCCACTGTAGTTTGACAGTCTGTTCAATGCGAAGCTTTTTTTTTTTTTTTTAATATATTTTTTATTGATTTTTTACAGAGAGGAAGGGAGAGGGAAAGTTAAAAACATTGATGAGAGAGAAACATCAATCAGCTGCCTCCTGCACACCCCCTGGGGATGTACCCGCAACCAAGGTACATGCCCTTGACCGGAATTGAACCTGGGACCCTTCAGTCTGCAGGCTGATGCTCTATCCACTGAGCCAAACTGGTTTCAGCTAGAGCCGAAGCTCTTATTCATTATGCTGTACTAGGAGTTGGCTCGTGTGTTTTGAGATTCTTTACTGAATGAAAGGAAGTTGTTTATATTACATGACCTAAAGTGATCTAAATTTACTTTCCTGCATAATGGCAAATGAACATTGAAAATGAAGTTACCAGTCTGTGGTTATAATCTAAATAAAAGTTATTCTTAGTCTTGGAGAACTTGACTACCCATTTTATTAGTCTAGTTTCAACAACTTGTCTACCATGTTTTATTGTTCACTAAGTTCTTATTGTTTTTTATATCTGTCATTATCTAATCTATGACTACCAAAAATGTATCGCTACTAGAATTTTGATCAATACTCTGCAATTTGTTGCTTAAATGCAGTATTTGATATCTGCAGCCCAAATTTCCTTTTCACTTCTCTTACTTTTCATTTCTCTATATATATCTTAGTCTTCAAATGTCAGATTAAATGAACCTCCAAAAGCCAATCCCATCTGCTATCACCTTGATGACACCTTAATAAGAACAACTAATATCATATTGAGTGTGCTAGGCATTTTGAATACTTTCTCACATACAAACTAAATATTGTTTTTCACAATTTAGAAAAGAGGACTGATTTGAAGTGATTGAGTAATTTACCTGAAGTGGCAATTACCTGGTAGATGATGAAACTGGGATTTGAACTCAATTCTCACTCTAAAGCCCATGAAATTTCCATCATCCCTGACTGTATTACTTCAGGGAAAGTCTGTGTTTGGTGCATTTTATGTACAAAAAGTCTCATTTGACCTACACAGTCACACTGAAGTATTAATGTAGAATATAATGATTAATAGTCCAAAAGCATTTGAAAAGAAATATTTCTATCTGGATTCAAAGAAGATTGTGTTGCTCATGCACTCTAAAGGAACCAGCACTATAGCTATAAGGACATGATTTTATCAACCAGCTAGTAGCTTTCTTTGGTGATTCTCAGAATAATCATAATCACTGCTGTTAGCTACTCTCTTAGAATATGTTATATTCATAACGAAAAACAACTCAATTGAAAATCACTGCCTAGATTTCAGAGCACCTGGCTTTGTGACTAATTGGGGTTTCTAATTTTAGTTTCAAAACTGACTGTTTTCTCTGTCTCTAGCTTGTATTACTGTATATTAGGACAGTAATCTCATATGCCCTCTAGATTTAGGTAAAATCTATTCAGCGTTTTCCTGGTAGTGCAGCCCTTGCTTTCATATAAGATAATATGAAACAGTTTTTATTTACTGTATTCATATAACTCATGGTTGCACAAAGTGCGAGTAAAATGACCTGAGTTTCCAAGGCAGAATCTGTATATGTAAAACACAGATAAGTGGACAAGCTCTTCTCTGGGTAAAGATAGCAAAAATCAAGGATTTACTCTTTCCTGTTATTCTTGATAGTTTCAGAGATCAATATTCTAATTATTTTTAAAGTGTTAACTTAAGAAAGGATACTCACCTGTACTAATAGGAAGAGTAATTGTGGCTACAAAATGGTTGATTTTCTTTAAAAATTGTCTCAAACAGAAACTTCTGATATTCTGAAGTTTTTAATAAAAATACCATTTGTATCAAAAAACAATTTCAAATATTACATTTTTATGATAGTCTTACTGCTAAATTGTCATTATTGATGATAAATTTTGGTTTCTCCTTTATATAGTTTATATCATGCCAATTTGTCTTCTTAAAACACTCTTTTTATGTCACTATCCCACTCTGAAACTATTAATGATTCCTCCAGTATAAAACATTTAAAGTGTATTGCTTGTCTTTAAAAATTTCAGCCTGACTTGAACGCATATTTCCAACTACTGTTTTATATGATTCTCTATTGCTTCCTGACTGTTCTCCATTTGGGCTTGAACACCCTTGCTCAGTTTTCCCGTAGTTATTCTGTCTTCTACTACTTTAGAAAGCTATTCACCCTTCCCTCTCCCCTTGCCTTCTTGCCCTCAATATAAATTCTGTCAAGACTTGATGACATAATTTAAATTACATTTTCTTGTGAAGTACTTTCTCACCATTCCAAACCACTTTTCCATCTCTGAATTTATGGGGCCCACTCATGGTTTCACTCATTTGGTATGCAGAAATACATTTAATATTGTATTTTATAATGTCTTTTCTTCGTTTTTAAAAATGTAATGTTACAGAAGTAGGGACCGAGATAAACGCAGAGAAAGAGAAAGAGAAAGAGATGTGGATCGGAAAAGGTACCGGAAATCTTCATCTCCTGGGAGAAGAAGCCCAGAACCATCGGTAACCCAAAGTTCCTCTGCTCAGGATGAGCCTACTGCGAAGAAGAAGAAAGATGAGCTGGATCCTCTTCTTACTCGTACTGGTGGAGCATACATTCCTCCTGCAAAGCTCAGGATGATGCAAGAACAGATCACAGATAAAAACAGGCATGTTCATATCACTAAGTATAATAGGCTAATGATATTCTCATTAAAAAACAAAAATCAACTATGGCCTAATTAACCTTGACTGTTGAGAATTTACATTAGTCCACAATGATAGAGCCCTCAAATTAGACTTCTTTCCTTCTTCACTCTAACCTCCATTGGAACTCTGCATACTATTTGCCTTGCCTTGGCATATTAGCTCAGCACTTCTTTATTTCTTTGCATGTATGAATTTTAAAATTTAAGGAAATAACACTTAACTATTTTAGATTATTTCTTTCATAGTTGAATGCTTACCTATTAGTAGTGTCTATTTTTCCTGGGTAATCAAGAGTATTCATATTTTTTACCTAAAATGAATCTTCAGTTTTACCAAACTAGGAGTTGGCATACTTTTTCTGGTAAAGGTCAGATAGTAAATATTTGTTCGTTATTCTATCTTTGTTGCAGGTACTTGACTCTTGGGAATACAGCCATAAATAATATGTAAACAGGTTATTAGCTTTGTTCCAATAAAACTTTATTTATACAAACAGGCAGTGGGCCACATTTGGCTCATGGGTATAATTTGATAACCCAGTACTAATCCATGGAACTAAGTTTACAATTTTCTATTCCCTCCTTTTCTCAGACCATAACATCTTGGATTATAATGTTTTACTACACTAAGGCACACATTCAAAATTTATATATGACTATTCACACTCAGAATACCTTCCCTTCCCTTTTCAAAGCAATTGGGATGTTGAGACGCTATATAGGAAAGTGTAGTTAAGTTTTCTCTAATGGGATGGGATAACATCTAGGAAAAGTTTTGTGCAAGGTTGAAATGCCCACTTAGTTGGATAGGTAGTTTGATAGGTAGTCAAAAGATTGGGCTACAAGATAGTAATACTTTAAGAAAAACAGATTCTAGATTTGTCAAGAAAGAGTGTGCCTACATCTTCTGTGGGTATTTTAATGGCAACTTGAAAGTTCTTGATAACCTTGTATAAGTCAAATCTAAATGTATTTCAGAAATGAGCTTGAGGTAGAAATGTCATTTGTATAAGTGTAAAGACTTGAGGTAAATTAAAATTGAAAAGTTCTGTGCTAGAAAGGGACATAAGATGACATTAAATTTAAAACTGGTAAGTATGTTTCTCTTCACATGTCGTGTCCCAACACTTGGTAGTGATGCTTGGAGTGTTATGCTGAGGAGGGGTTTGGAGATGGCCTCTGTGATTCATGGGAGTTTCATGATCATAGGCATTTAGCTCTTGTAGAGGCAGTAGTGGCAGCATTAATTAGAAGTGTTTACTGTCCCCAGTCCAGCCCAAAGCATTCCTAATTCCTAATTATAAAAGATCAGAAACATTGTTAATCCAAGTCTTTCTTATGAATAAAGTGGGCAGTTAGCAATATATGAAATTTTAAGTAATTCCTAAAACATAATTTTATATATACACTGAGTGGCCATGTTATTATGATCTCTGAATGCGTAATTGGCCACTCAGTATATATATATTCATGCACCAGGCCTATTATATATATTCATATATATATATATGAATTTGTGCATGGATGGAGTCTGGCCTGCCTGCTGGTTAAACTCCTGGTCAAGAGGACAATTTGCATATTAGCTTTTTATTGTATAGGATATACACTGAGTGGCCAGATTATTATAATAATTCAGAGATCATAATAATCTGGCCACTCAGTGTATGTTTGAAATTATTCAGAAGCTGTAAAGGGGACCAAGAAATTTAAGTCTAAAAGAAATCTGTAGTCTTTGCTTTTAGTAGGTACTTAATCAGGCGAATTGTAGGCTTTCTAATTAAGTATAATTTTACTTGATAGAGTCTTTTGATCAAAGTTTAAAAGAAGTGATTATTAGTAATATTTTATTGGTCAAGTTGGTTGTTAAGCCATAGATTTATTTCTTTAGAGATAGTAGCATACCAAAAGGTTGGGGTTGAGGAACAGTAAAGAGTGCAGGCACTAAGTGGGTACAAGATCTATAGCAAATTTAGGAACAATAATAAAATTAACTAAAATTCAGTCTGCTTTGTTTCCTCAGTGTTTGCTGAAGACAGTATCAGTAATAAAATATTCTTTCCACCCCTCCTTAATATCTATAATAATCTATAATAATAAAAGCACAGTATGCTAATTAGACCAGACATCCATCCAGATGAAGCTGGGGCGGTGAGGGAAGCCCAGGTCCCGGGTGCCTGCCAATGGCCGGAGGGAAGCCTGGGTCCCAGGTGCCTGCTGGCGGCCAGTGGGAAGCCCAGGTTCCGGGTGCCAGAGGGAAGCCGGTGCCAGCAGTCGGGAATGAAGGCCTACTCTTGCACAAATTTTGTGCATCGAGCCTCTAGTCACTCCAGAATAGAGAATCAACCTACACACCTTCAAGAGATCCATGAGTAGAAATCAGGCAATTCATGAACATAAATGGGGGGAAATGCATAACAAACTTTTGTTTTTTTCATGTTTTTTAAAAAATATATTTTATTGATATTTTACAGAGAGGAAGGGAAAGGAATAGAGTTACAAACATTGATGAGAGAGAAACATAGATCAGCTGCCTCCTGCACACTCCCCACTAAAGATGTGCCCGCAGCCGAGGTATATGCCCTTGACTGGAATCGAACCTGGGACCCTTTAATCTGCAGGCTGATGCTCTATTCATTGAACCAAAAACAGTCAGGGCTCTTTTCATGTTTTAAAAACTATATTTCAGTATGATTGCTATCCTTTATAATCCTATACATTTGTAAATATTATCTCAAGAAGTGTCAGCTTCCTCAAAAATTTATATGTAAGAAAAAAGTTAAAACTGCATGTGAAATGACATTTCACAAAGAAGTAATTATAAAAACCATAGAATCTTAAAGCTTCAAAAGGTTTTATAAAGTATCACATTCAACCAAAGAACCTTTAAGGCTAAAAAATTTACCTATGATTTTAGTTAAAAAAGAGTGTAGCTATCTGGCATTCAGCTGATATAACTGTGGAATTATTACATAAATGTAGAGATATTCTTTAAAATATAACAATCTTTTAGCCCACGATTTCATATGACTTTACTTTTTCCTATAATTATTATTTATTTATTAGAGACCTGGTGCACGGGATTGTGTACTGGTGGAGGGCATTGCCTGCAGGGAGTGGTCAGCTGTAGGAGTGAGTCCAGTGGCTGTGGACCTGCCCTCTGAGCTGCTGTTTCCGCTGCAGAAGCAGCCATTCATCCTGGTCAGCCAAGTGGCACACCCACTTTGTTAGCACACTGACCACCAGGGGCCAATTCCTGCATTGAGTGTCCGCCCCCTGGTGATCAGTGCACATCATAGCAACAGGTTATTCTGGTCATTCCACTGTTGGGTCACTGGGCTTTTATTATATAGGATAGTTTAAAACGATTTTGTTTAATCATGCTTTTACTAGATGGAACATAATAAAAATTTCCTTTTTATGGTTTATATGTCAGTATTTCAGATTATAATTTAAAATAAAAATAACTTTTATCTAAAAAATTTTTAAAGACAAGTTTGAATAAATGTTATAATCTACACTAATAAAAGATGCAAAATTACCGTACCTTCATGATGCCCACCAGCCAATCAGGAGTGAGTATGCAAATTAACCCAGCAAAGATGATGGGTTAATTTGCATACACAGGCACCCAGTGGCCGGTGGTGGGATGCTTCTTGCATCATCGCCATGGTGATGATGCAGGCATTTAGCACCGCCCCAGCTGCTCCAGGTCTCTGGGCAGCATGGGAAGGTGAAAAGTTGGCTCCAGGCCAGAGCAAATGCTGTGCAGGTAGCCAGGGTAAGGAAGGCCCATTCTGTACGAATCTTCGTGCATCGGGCGTCTAGTGTAAAGTAAGTATTGAATCTGACAATGAATTACATGTTGTAAATTGCAATATACAAAGACATAAGAATAAGATTATCCTTAAATGTCCTTAATACAGTTATTAAAGGGAAGAAGTCTGTGTAAGCATTATATGTACATAAAAATCAAATAGATTAGGATATAAACTTTGTTTATTTAGTAATATTTTACTGCATTTGGGGTCATTTTATGAAAATAATGTTAAAAATAAAGGCACTAAGTATTTTTTCTATGTTCAAATAACCTCTTGCTATTGTGATTGTTGTTGGAGTTTTAATCTTTATTAAAATCTATTCTTTTTAGCTTAGCATACCAAAGGATGAGCTGGGAAGCCCTAAAGAAGTCAATTAATGGTCTTATCAACAAAGTCAACATTTCTAATATAGGTATTATTATTCAAGAACTTCTTCAAGAAAACATAGTTAGAGGGAGGTAAGCATCTATTTATAATATTTCATACTGGTTTTTCAAAGGAACATAACCTACATGAACCATAATCATTGATTTATTATGCTACCTTATTTCAAAGGTAATTGAGAATATTTAAAATGCAGTTTGTAAAATTGTATCTATTAACAAATAACCTGTATTTAACAATTAGAGGTTGTATGGAATTATTGCTTTTAAGAACCTTTGATGTGATATAATGGTTTTTGCAGACATTATTTCCTGAATATTTCTAATAACTTAAACTCATGAAGAATAGTGAATATCTTCAAACAAGTTTAATTTCTAATGAAAGCCAAGTCAGAATGTGAAAGAAGAGAGGAAGATCAGTAAAATTTTAGAAAAGCAGAAGAGAATGACTTAGCATTTTCTGTGTGGTTTTAAGTAGATGGTGATGTTGAAAAGGGTCAGGAAACAGATATTCTATATTCATTCTATTTATTATTTAAATCTGAAATCTATTTTCACATGACCCTGATTCCTTTCCAAACAACATTGAGGATATAAACTAAGGTACAGCATGCTATGAGGATAAAGAAGGGTGACCTAAGGTAGCCACTGTCCTCAGAAGTAGGTAGTACTTTTTCATGTTCTGAGAAGTTTTGTGGGTTGCTTAAGATCATACCATTTATTAGCTGAGTTCTCTTCTCATTTTCTACTCTAATGATTTAATTGTCATACCTTAACCTGATTACTATTAAGACAATGTTTTCCTGCCTTTTGGCAGTCTAGTAATTATTTGTCATTATATTGCTAAAAATAACTATTCAGCCCACTTTGCATCTTTCTCCTTGTCAAATGCATGAGGAAACATGCTTATTTTAAAAATGAATTAACGAGGAGTGGGGCTGATCAACCAAAGGACTTATATTCTTGCATATAAGCCTAATCAATGGACAGAGACAAGGGGATGGGGGCATGAATGGGAGGTGGGGAGTAGTGGAGGAATAGGATACATATGTAATACCTTAATAAAGAAAAAATAAATAAATAAAAATGAGTTAATGTAGGACTTTTTAAATTTCTGTCATTGTTTTAGCATTATTCTTGCATTGCTTCCAAATCATCATTTTGTAGTTTACTGAAAATAGGCTTAATGATGGGAAATACTCAAATTTGTCTTTAATCTCATAATTTCATATGAAATAATGGTCTAGTATCGGAAATCTTATTTTGTTTAAGTTTAGTACTTTTGAAGCAGGTCCTTTTTTCTTACACTATTTTGCAAATGTTTAATTCTAAGAAGTTTTTAAAAACTCATATTTATTATTAGATATAACAAACAAATTGGAAAAGAAATTATATTTTGGGAGAAAATTTTTTGATGAAAATATTGTAGTAAAATCTGTTTTATGAAAGCACAAAGTTTATTTTCTCAAAAGCAGTTTTTGTTAGAAAGACAAACTTTTCTCCTAGATTAAGTGATGTGAATTTAATCCTGATTTAGCATTTGTGATTATTTACAGAGGAGTAGTATTCCTGAATTTCAAATGAATTTTTTATTCTTGTAATCAAATTAGTAATTATTGTTGATGCTTTTTTTTTTTTTTAATAGAGGCCTGCTGTCCAGATCTGTTTTGCAAGCACAGAGTGCTTCTCCAATCTTCACCCATGTTTATGCAGCACTAGTGGCTATTATTAACTCAAAATTTCCACAAATTGGAGAATTAATCCTCAAGAGGTTAATTCTTAATTTTCGGAAAGGCTATCGAAGAAATGATAAGGTATATATGATGGGCTTGAACGTAGACTGCCACATACAGACAGATTAATAAATCAGTATCAATAATAGTGAGCGATGTTGTTTTCTATATAAGAATTCTTTTTTAAAATTGCATATTTCATGAGAACTTTTTTTACTTCTATTAAATATCTTTGGCTACTAATGATGAGCCACAGATATTTTAACTGTTTTGCCAGAAATGGCACTCTTTCACATCTATTAGTTCTTATTCTTTAACTTTGATATAAAAGTTATCCTGTTTATTACATATTTTAAAGAGTGTGTAAGCTGTAGATTCTATAGATAAATGAAAATTGGCTTTAGTTTATAGATTAACTTTTTCTCTACCTTCACTTTGCAGCAACTTTGTCTGACTGCTTCAAAATTTGTGGCACATCTTATTAACCAAAATGTGGTAAGTAATTATCTTCAAAACTTGGTACCTTTTAGTGACATTAGACCATACCAACTTGATGCACTTCAATGACATATCTCTGTTTTAGTTTTATTTTATAGTCTTTGGAAAAGTATCTTGGATAATATTTTAATGTTAAAACTATAATAAATGCCTTTAATATTATTTAATATGAAGAATAACTAGACATTGTTTTATCAAATTGGTCTCTTAATTCTGTTCATGGTCACTTAACTATAAGTCATTTTTTCAGATAAACAATTGGATTTGTGTTTATAAACAACTAGGGGCCCTGTGCACAAAATTTGTGCACTGGGGGTGGGTGATCCCTCAGCCCAACCTGCCCCCTCACACATACTGAGAGCCCTCTGGCCAAGGCTTTAGGCTTTAGGCACCCAGCCATTGCCCTGCAATGGGGCAGATGGCTGGCTCCATCCCAGCCCTGCCCCCCACCCCTCCTGCATAGGCCTTAGCCTCAGCCAGCTCACCCTCAGCTAGCATGGGCCTAGGCCCCACCCGCCCAGGCCCAGGCCACCTCGGACATGCTCCTCCCAGGTCCCCCCAGGCCCTGGGCCACCTTGGACATGCCCCCCAGGCCCCCTCAAGCCCAGGCTGCCTTGGCCATGCCCCCCCACAACCCAGGCCGCCTTGGCCATGCCACCCCAGGACAGGGCTGCCTCGGACACGCCCCCCGGACCCCTCCAGGGCCCCAGGCTTCCTTGGCCACACCGTCTCTCCCCCCCACCCCCCTTGGCCCAGGCCACCTCAGCCATACCCTCCTAGGCCAGGGCCGCCTCAGACACATCCCTTAGGCCGAATTGGACACTCCCCCCAGGCCTGGTCCACATTGGACACACCCCTCTAAGCCCCCCCAGGCTGGGGCTGCCTCGGACACACCCCCACACTCCTGATTGGTTGGTGGGCGTGGCTGATGGGTGCGGCGAAGGTATGGTCAAATTTGCATATTGCTTTTTTATTAGATAGTATAAAGTTGGTATCTCCTCCACTTTTTTCCCCTGGGTGTGGTGGTCATGAGAACCTAATAATATCTGATAATAAAAATTCCTGAAACCTGCAACTAGTACATATAGTCATATATTCATAGAATCAGTTTATAAAATACCAGATTCCCAGTGCACGAATTCGTGCACTGGTGGTGTCCGGTGGGGTGGCCTGCAGAGACCTGGCCCCATCTCACGTTCCCAGCATCCCACCTTGGCACCACCCCCCTCACCTGCTCTATCATCCTGCCTGCAGAAAGATCTATTGAGGTCAAGCCCGCCCCCCCCCACCACCACTGGTCGCTGTCTGCGGGACAATCAGGCCCCTGATTGCACCCACCTTTGGCCTGGTACCACCCACTCACTTGCTCCGCCATCCTGCCGCAATCCCGCTCTCATCAGGGCCCATTGGGGCCGGCAGTGGCTCCACTGCCACCTGCTACCCTGTGCCACATCATCTACACCTGCCATGTTTTGCGCCACCCCCTGGTGGTCAGCCCATGTCATAGCAAGCAAACTCCTACTCTCCCAGTCAAACTCCTGGTCAAATGACCCTCAGAGGGGATAATTTGCATAATAGGCTTTTATTATATAGGATAGTAGATTAAGTAATTTTAAATACAAATACTTTTATTTATTCAGTTTTGTGTTTATTTTGTACTCAATCACTATTTGAGAGTTTTGATTCCTTTTCAACTTGAAGGAGATAGTAAAATTGTTCTTGTTCACATTCAAAGGTTTTTTTCAATATGTATTAAGTTTAATAATATTTATAAGAACAATTTTAAAATCACTCTTTTATCTTATTTCCGTGACATAAATATTATTTTAATTCCTCTGTGAAATTCTTGTCTGTGTTTACTCTTAAAAACCTTTTAGATTGTAATCAAATTAGCTACATTATAACAATAATAATATGCTGTTTAAAACTATAAAAACTTGTCTATGTCAGCACAGCTATATGTTTCAGTTTTATAATGTATATCTTACTTTATGTTAGAAATATTTTGGCATTGTCAAAAACAGTTAAAATGACAAATATTTTAGTTCTTCCCAACTGTGGTACAGGGTGATATTTTCTTGTAATTTATAAGACTGTTTGCCCCCTCCCAAAAAATGTAGTATATATTTTTTATCTTGTGCTCAATGCAAAAAGAAATAATGTCTTGAGTTGAAATTTAGACTTCCCTCCCCATCTTAAATAAGTATCTGATTTCAGAAAGACTTAAATGACTTTCTGACTTCAGAAAAACTAGTTTTTGAACATTTCTAGTTGTTTTTCTCAGCAAAGCTTCTCAATAGAATTTTATTTCCACTCTACCTGGCATTGTTTGTAAGTGTTAATTTTTTAATATGGCCAGTATAAGTAGTTTGATTTAATATAAAAAATAAAGGATATATTTAAAACTATAATTTCATACCAGAAACTAAGGTATTTTCTGATAAAATAATTATGTATGTAATTTAAGAATTGTTTTCTATCTAATAGTTGCTGATAAAATGAATTGGACAATAGATATAAATATTTGTGGTTATAGAGAATCACTATTCTTAATATAATGACTATGAAAATATCTCAGGTTAAAGATTTTTAATTTATATTAAGAATATTTCCCCTGGAGATAAGTAAATAGTTTTATTCAGTGCAATACACTAGGATTTTTGTAATAATTATTTGGGAATTCTTAACAGATGCATAATGAAATCAAAAGAATAATTGTATTTTACATATGCAGTATTTTTATATACATTATAAAACTTTGCTAATCAATATTTACAATATTATCACTGCAAAAATCAGATTTAGTAACTTTTAAAATTACTAGGCTTATATATGTAAAACATTTTCTCTATTCCATATGTCTTTATTCTGTTTAAGGCACATGAAGTTTTATGCTTAGAGATGCTCACTTTGCTCCTGGAAAGACCAACAGATGATAGTGTTGAAGTAGCTATTGGTTTTCTCAAGGAATGTGGCCTCAAATTAACACAGGTGTCACCAAGAGGAATCAATGGTAGTGTATATCCTTATTTTGATATCAAACTTTTGTTTGAATATTATAATATTCCTTATTTTATTGTCTTTTCTTTCTGCTTAACCTTAGCTATATTTGAACGCCTTCGAAACATTCTCCATGAGTCTGAAATTGACAAAAGAGTGCAGTATATGATTGAAGTGATGTTTGCTGTAAGGAAAGATGGGTTCAAGGACCATCCTGTTATTCTAGAAGGACTTGACTTAGTGGAAGAAGATGATCAGTTCACCCATATGCTTCCTCTGGAAGATGACTATAATCCAGAAGATGTTCTTAGTGAGTCAGGGGGTGATGGTTGGGAAGTGGGGCACCAACAAATGTAAGCACAGGAAATAAAAACTTACTCAAACTTTTAAATTTTTTTAAAGATGTTTTCAAGATGGATCCTAATTTTATGGAGAATGAAGAGAAGTACAAAGCTATTAAGAAGGGTACGTAGAATGTTATTAAATCATTTTATTTTGGATAGGTTGATGCAATTTTTGCAGTTATATAATACTGATATAACTGATATATATAGATCACTGACCACACCTCATTAAATCTCTACTTTTATTGAAGCCATATTCTTCATAGTTTTTGTATGCAATTATTTTTCTGTTTAATACTTGTCCAATGTACTACTTCATTCTAAATTATTTACATAATTTTTTCTCTCCTCTTGCCCTGTGTTTCAATTGGGTAACTCTTAAGTTTTATCCCTCTTAAGAATATTCATGTATTACTAGTGCACTTTATTTGACTTCACTACCACATAAGAATTACTACTTTAAATGACATGCAATTTATTATTCAATTAAGTGCCATATTTTATTATTTCTTGAAGGCAGGTCGATAGCCTTCTGATAACATCAATTACAGTGCTAGATATCAGTGCTTAATAAATAGATAATTATTATTTGTACACCATTAATATATTGTAAGCATATACTTTGGACAGAATTTGGTTTGTATTTTGTCTGTCATTACTAGCTAAGTGACCTGGAAGATGCTACTTATTTGATGAAAGAGTAAATGTTCCCTGTTTGTGTGAAGATAAATACAGTGCTTTGTATTGTCACAGAACTAGTATTTATACAATAATACTATTTTGTTTCACATTTCTGTCATTTCCCAATGCTAATATTCAGGGCTACTTATGTAATTATGTTTATGTCATTATTATATTACACATGTAAATGTTATAATTATATAACATTAAAGATTTATTTTCCTGAATTGTGATTTTACCTGAAAAGTACTCACTGCTCTGAAAGCTCCTAGGAGGAGAACTATAGGTTGTGAGCCATTCTTTGAAGTAAAATGAAAAAAGCTGATTCATCTTAAAACTCAAATGATTACATAAGTGCTTTTCCTTGAGATAACCATCATCTTACATCTGTCTTTTATAGCAGTCCTATATTTGAACTTTATGTTTTGTTGCTCAGATTATTATAAAGACCTACCAAGGGCTGAGATTTAATAAAATCAATAATATTCTAGTTCTTCGTCAGGGACATTGTTAAGAGAAACGGGCTTTCCCCTACTACAGCTGTATGACAACGGCAGGGAACACCACTGCTAGTGCAGTTTGAGGCTTTCATTTGTCCTCAGGTTGCAGCAGTTTTAACCCTGTTGCTTTGGGCCATCATTGCAGATGTCAGCACAGTGAAAGACGGATGATGTCTTAGTAATTTTATGAAAATAGTTTTAACCTCACAAACCACCTGACAGATGTCAGTGATTCCCCACCCCTATCCTGCACCCGCACCCCCACCCCCAGATTTACAGACTATACTTTGAGTCTGCTGCTTTATCCAGTTACTGAAACCTAATTGCTATTGCCTAAGTGCTTTCAGTAAGTAGGTCCTAAAGGGAAGATATGAGAAGAGGATGATGTAAACGACTAGACAATTCATTTGACCTTCATTCTTTCATAAAATATCCTTCTGGAGCTGGCAAAAAAAATGGTCACAGCAGGAAGTGGGCACAGCTTTAGTAATTAGCACCTTAGAGTGACTCAGGTGTACTTGTGTTTTGGGTCTTGCAGCATTTGGGAAAACAGCAGGAGTGCCTGTCTTCCTTCTATTGAATACTAAATAGTTTCCTCTTTTAAAAGTCTCTCTAAAACCATATTATATAATAAACTGTATACTTCAGTTTATTTCTAACATTTGTTAGAAATATTCTTGAGGCTATTTGTTCATTGGCTAAGATCTGAAAGATATGTCTCCCTGCTTGTAAAATGACTTATTCCTGATAGCATGAAGTTCTCTAACGTTCAATATTATATGTGGCTTCTGAGTTATATATACTGCTTAGTAAAAGAAATACATTAAAAGTTTCCTAAAAATGAGTTGGTCCTAAAATATTTTATTAAAAATTCTCTAATCATAATAGAAATGAAGAAAATGAAATTATGGCCAGGTTTGTAAAATCCTTTACCAGACTTAATAGAACACACACTTGATTGAGCAATATAAAATTTTAGTTTTTGTTACTTGTTTTATATAGTCTCTTATTTACATCACTTATCACCCAATTCTGAGTGTGCATTGTATTTTAAGAGGTGTTAATTCAATGAAGTGCTCATCTTACCAGTTTTCCTAAAGGTTTTTTAAACTTTGGCTTTTGTTTTATATATTACTAGGGGTCTGGTGCACGAAACTGTGCACTGGAGGTGGGTGATCCCTCAGCCCAACCTGCCTCCTCATACATATTGGGAGCCCTCAGGGGCTATCCTACTGACTGCTCACCCCTGGCCTGCCCAAGGCCTAAAGCCTCTGGCCAAGGCACCCAGCCATTACCCTGTAATGGGGCCAATGGCTGGCTCCGCCCCGGCCCCGGCCTTAGCCCCAGCCAGCTATCACTTGGCCCTGGGGGCCACGTGCCTCAGCTCCGCTCCCCTGGCCCCAGCCGCCAGCTCCTGATTGGCTTGTGGGCGTGGCTTGATTGGAGGCATGGTCAATTTGCATATTACTCTTTTATTAGATAGGATAGAAATTGGATTGAGTGTAATGTTCTGTTTAATAGGTATACATTTTAATAAAAATCTCATTGGTATTTATTTAAAATGAATGCTAAATTACCCAATTCTTCTCCTTCTTTTGTCTTTCATAACAGATTCTTAGCTTAAATTCTTGTTTTCTGTATCAAGGATTAGATTTTTGTAATAGACTGTCTTCTTTCTGATGATGAACTAGGAATATTTTGACTTCAGAATGCTCTTGCTCTTTTGGAAACTTTAATCTATTTTTTCTTTTTCATCCCCCCCCCTTGTTTCATGGTCACTTTCTGTCTGTCAGAAGAATGACACATGGCTCTTTCTAGTCAAATTAGTTATGTTCTCTGACCACCAGGCAGGAACAGAAGGCCTTTGTGATTATCTGTATTGGTTGATAAACAATCACACCATTACAGATTTCTGATAATTGTCTTTGAAGAATGAACTACATGGGTATCACTTCCTTGTTAATATTTTCCTAAATTTACTTTGGTCTTTTAGAAATTCTTGATGAAGGAGATAGTGACTCAAACACAGATCCAGATGCTGGAAGTAGTGAAGAGGAAGAGGAAGAAGAGGAGGAAGAGGGAGAAGAAGATGAAGAAGGTAAAAGTATAGCTTACTTAAATAGTACTGTAAAATACTCAAAAGTTGAATTAATTCTAATGTAATTCTCTGAAACAGTGGTTCCCAATGTGTTTGAGTTGGGAGGGTCTTGTTCCTGGCATCTACTGGGTAAAGGCTAAGAATGCTATTAAACATCCTACAAGTCACAAACTGCCCCTCCTTCAACAAAGTATTACCCAGCTCACAATGTCAGTATTGCCAAGGTTACAAAAACTTACTCTACAAGTATTAAACAAGGAAATTCATTTTTAACATCAGCTTAATTTTAATTTCACATTTTCTGTCTTTGATTATAAACTATGAATAAGGTACATTCGTGTTGAGTGCATATGATTTATGTAACCCTAGCATTAATGTGACAGATGAGAATGACTCCATATTTGCTGTTCATTTTGACAAAATAAAGTTGGGAGGGCAAAATCTACATTTATATAAAAATAGGCATGATATTCTTCCCCTTCAGCTTTGATTACATTATATTTCATAGAAAAATTAGCTCACTACTTTGGTTGAGTCTCAGTTAAAACTTCAGAACATGCCTACACTGGTCATTATTTACTCGTATTACATATTTGAAAATGGTAAAAGTATCTCTTTCCCTTTTAAGGCATAACATATTTCATTTCTGTCTTATCTTAAAGTGTAACTGCTTTTTTATAAAAATAAGTTTAATTTTGTTCTATTGTCTTCTTTGTTTAAAACATCTTGCTATCTATGTACTATATTTTACTTCAAAATTTCTTTGTTTTAGGTTAAAACTAGAGGCCTGGTGCATGAAAGTCATGCACTTGGGGGGTGGAGAGGGATGGTTCCTCAGCCTGGTCTGCACCCTCTCACAGTCCGTGAGCCCTCAGGGGATGTCCAACTAAGCCGTAGTTGTACATTCTTAGTGCTGCCGCCGAGGTGGAAGAGGCCTCCACCACTGCTGCTGTGCTCGCCGGCCATGAGCCCAGCTTCTGGCTGAGCAATGCTCCACCTGTGGGAGCGCACTGACCACCAGGGGGCAGCTCCTACCTTGAGTGTCTGCCCCCTGGTGGTCAGTGTGTGTCATAGTGACCGGTTGTTACACCATTTGGTTGGTTTACCTGTTAGCCTTTTATTCTCCTAAATTGTACTTCTACCCATAAGTTATGGTTCTTCCAAATTATGAAGATATTTTTTAGAGCTCTAGAAATAATATTTTATTAAACAATATTATAGGTGCACCCTTTTATAGTGTAAATGAGCAAGTGACAGAAACAAAAGTATCTTTTCAGGCTTGGTTCTGAACTTTTTTGAGCTAATAAAACTTACTCAAGTATTTTAAGATATGATAATAGTCTTGAAATAGTTACTTTGAATTCTACAAATACTATTTTATACTATAGAAAAAAATATAGTTACTAAACTCATAGATTCTAAGTGTATTTAGAAAGTTATACAGAAATACATTTTCAGTTCTTCACATTTATTTGCATATTTGCATAATTTTCTTGTTTCTTTCAGGACAAAAGGTGACTATTCATGACAAAACAGAAATTAATCTAGTCTCATTTCGTCGTACAATTTATCTTGCTATTCAGTCAAGGTAAGATAACTATACCTCAGTTGATTCTTACTTTTGATAGCAAATGAACAAGGAGATGGAATTTTTAGAAACTGATGACCGAAAACTTGATGCTATGTTAGTGATTCTCAAATTCTATCCCAAGCCCAAATTGATAGGTCCATATTCTTGGTTCTTTGCTTCAAAAGCAAATTATCTTTATTTATTTGGAAGATCTAACTATGTTACAGAATTAAATGAGTTTTTATTTGTTTTATTTATGTCATTTCCTTTTTTAAATATATTTTTATTGATTTCAGAAAGGAAGAGAGAGGGGAGGGGGCGATAGAAACATCAATGATGAGAGAGAATGATTGATTGACTGCCTCCTGCACACCCCATACTGAGGATCAAGCCTGAAATGCAGGCATGTGCCCCACCAAAATTGAACCATGACGTCCTGATTCATAGGTTGATGCCCCACCACTTAGCTACACCAGCCAGCCTAGTTATGTCATTTCTTATAGTGAGATATCACTAATAAAAACCTGAAAACAAATATATATTATAGAACTAGCACAGTATTAATTGTGTAGTGGAAATTTAGTATTTTATATTTTTCTTTCTGTTTTCTAATTCTGGTTCTATAGAGAGAAGCACTGTTATGTTAACTCTTAGACATGGTTTTGTTGTGCAAATAAAAATGTATAAAAATAGAAATCAGTTTTAGGAGGGTTTTGGGGACCCTTTGGGTCATTGTTAAGTAAGAACTATTATGTCATGAAAACAAAGCCTATTCCCTTTGAAGGCTGTGAGTTCAGTTTTGAAGGAAAATAAATGAAAATGTAAAATGTTTAGTACATCTATTGTTTTGTTTGTGTGCCACCTTGATTTAGTGGGCACTGTTTACATTTTACTCTAGAGGAAGAATTTTTTTTCTATTTTGCTTTGTTACTAGGTTGTGTATATTTCCATTTAGTATGATGTAATAGCAATAATGATTCATAAGTAGGAGTCATCTTGTTTTTATTCTGTCTGAAAACTTTTTGGCTTAGCTTCATCTTCTAAAAAGAAAAGTTAAATAGCAAACACTGGTTAGAAATTTTTTGGCTTATTCTTACCTATTGCTTTGCCTTTTACATGAAAGAAAAAGAAATTATTAAATATTTTTTTCATTCAGAATTAAAATGGAAGATGAGAATTTTTGTTATAGATAACTGTTTTAGGAGTTTGACCTTTTATTTATATATACCTTTTTAAGAAAATCAATAGTAGTAAGTTGTAAACAACAGATTTATTGTTTTAATATTGCTGTTGACATTAACTTTGAAGAGTTCCAGTGGAGCTCTCTGAAAGGTTATTTAAAAAGCACTTTTTTTTTTAAGTTGACCTAACCTTAATAATCTCTGAATCACAGAAAAGACTTAAAATTTAAAACTTTAAGACACAGTGACAGCCACTATTGTGTAGTGATATCCATCATAGTAACTACTACCTATGTATTGGTGTTTGTTAGAGTTCTCAGCCTCTAAATGCCTAGTCACAATAATTTATATATGACAAAGGTTAGTATACTTAAAAGCGATTTTAGGAAACACAAAGATTGATAGAAAGGTATTTAAAGGATATGATTGGGAGATTCATATAATGGATTGTAAAACAGAAATTATTAGTCAGAAGACATATCACCAATAAGTGATGTTGTCACTCATTAAAACAACTGAAGTAGTTTATTTCGTTAAAGCAATAGTACTCAGTACTAATGATGATTTTAATTAATTATATGTATATAAACAGTATTAGTGGGAATTTAAATTTAAATTCTTTATGGGAAGCCTTTCAGTAACATGAATCAAGGTCTTAGTGTCCATTCCATTTGTCCCTTCTTTTTCATTATTATATTTCCTCAAAGCATGCATATTGATAGAAAATTATATATAGAATTATTCAGTGCAAAAAAAAAATCTTATTGTTCAACACAAATAATCAAAATGTCCAGTTTATGCCACCATTGAACATTAGGCTACCCTTGGCTGCATTGTTCAGCTGGTTGCAATGTTGTCCCATGCACCAAAAACTTTCAGGTTCACTTCCCCATCAGGTTGTGGGTTCAGTCCCTGGCCCGGGCACATATGAATTGATGTTTCTCTCTCCATCAATGTTTCTCTCCTTCCTCTCTCACTCAAATTGATAAACATTCTCAGGTGAGGATGAAAAAAGAAAAGAAAATTAGGCTAATGGAGCATTGTTATTGATATGGGCAAGTGATCAGATAAATGTTAGGTAAGGGAAAAATTATAGAATATCTTTACAGGATAAATAGGTAGGCATATTTTAGAAATAATATATTAGAAAAGAAAATGTCATGGCTTTTTAAATACTTTTTAGTATTTCTATGTTATTAAAGTTTGTCAACTGTACTTTAATATTTTAACCTTAGTGCTAAATATTGTTTAATATTATCTGTTATAAAAGTTCTTTCCTGATAAATAAATTTTCCTAAAGTAAATTATTTTCACTTTAGTTTTCTTAAAAAATTCTATTACATTATCATCTTGGGTTATTATCCTACTTAGAGGCCCAGTGCACGAAATTCGTGCACTCAGGGGTTCCTTAGGCCAGCCTGCACCCACTTGCAATCCGGGAGGAGCCCTTGGGCTTAAGCTGTCAGGCAGACATCCTTAGCACTGCTGCGGAGACAGGAGAAGCTCTCACCACCGCCACTGCGCTTGCCAGCCATGAACCCAGCTTTTGGTTGAGTGGTGCTCCTCTTGTGAGAGCACACTGACCACCAGGGAGCAGCTCCTGCATTCAGTGCTGCCCCTGATGGTCAGTGCTTGTCATAGTGAGCAGTGGTTCTGCTGTTGGGTCAATTTTCATAATTATCCTTTTATTATATAGGATTGTACTTATGAAACAATAAATAGCAGAAGCTGAGAAATACAGATACTGCTGTTATCAAAAGATTTAGGGTTTGAAAATTCCATAAAAAGTCCAAATATATTAGCATTACTCCTGTATTGAATTTACATTGAGTTTGATAATTCTCTTAGGTGAAGCATATGGATGTAGAAGCCCTGTATTTGGGTATGAATCAAGATAACTTGTAAAAATGGTGATTAAGCAGTAGATGTCATGCTGGTTCCTGGAGCATCTTCTACGATTTCCTGACTTGGATTAGAGAGAAATGAAAATAATTTAGTAGTGTAATAAAAATTTAAGTCTACTTTCCTTTGTCTATGGATTTTCTACTCAGGACATTTTATATAAATGGAATCATACTATATGTGGTCCTTTGTGTTTGACCTTTCTCACTTAGCATAATTTAAGATTTATCTATATTATAGTATGTTATCAGTACTGCCTTTGTAGAGTTGAGAGCTATGTCTTTTTTATATGTACAATAAGTATACAAAAAGTATGAAAGACAACTATTAAAGTAAGATTCTTCTATATGTCAGAGTACTATGATTTAACTATGCTGCAAGTTTTTAACCTGACTGTTGTGATCATTTTATCTCTGCAGTTTAGATTTTGAGGAGTGTGCTCACAAATTGCTGAAAATGGAGTTTCCTGAAAGCCAAACAGTAAGTTAATTTTTTTTCTATTAGGAAATATATTGGTTATAAAAATGTTTAGGACAATTAATAGGTTCATGAATTGAAATTATAACTTAGTACTAAATCTTATTTTTTTTAAATGTAGATTTTTCTAAAATCTACAGTAAATCAAAATGTAAAATAACTCAAAAAATTTAAAATAACTCAAAACTTAGGAGTTCTGGCATGTTTCATATGTGCTGCTCCTAATGAATTAAATTGGTTGTGTGAGTATGATGTGGGAAAAGGAGGAGGTCTCTGAATCACTACACTCTATGTAAATTTCTGAGGGTTACCTGTAAATCAAAATGTGGCTTAAATATAATAGGAAATTTGTTCTTTAATAAATTACCTGGTCTATTTGCTTTATGTACTAAAACATTATTTTCAGATAGAAATTATAAAGATCATCATACATGTTACTTTATTTAATTATAGAGAATCTATCAGATCATTCATTCATTCAACAAAGTGTATTTAGCATATACTATATGTCAGGCACTCTGCAAAGTGTCAGGAATTTAAGATCTATAAAGTACATATTAGACCCCCTTTAGCCCATAGGACTTATATAGTCTTATAATTGAGCATACCTCACTGTTCAAAGTATCATAGAACTCTAATGCTAAGGATAATAAAGATTGGATTAAATAAATTATCTTGGCTATTTTTTTCTGATTTACTTTTGTATATGTTACTCCCAGTCCATCTAGACTTTATTTTTACACTGCGTGGCCAGATTATTATGATCTCTGAACACATAATAATCTGGCCACTTAGTGTGTGTGTGTGTGTGTGTATTAGAGACCCAGTACATGAATTCGTGCATGGGTGAGGTCCAGCCTGCCTGCTGGTCGAACTCCTGGTCGAGGGGACAACTTGCATATTAGCCTTTTATTATATAGGATGTACACTGAGTAACCAGATTATTATGCGTTCAGAGATCATAATAGTCTGGCCACTCAACTGTATATTTATTGTTGACAGTATTACAGATGGATTCTTGGAATCTAAATCAAGGCTTTGCGGTTTTGTTTTTCATACCTTGCTTTACATGTGCTAGACCCAGCACAGATGCTGGAGTCTTAACAGACTGTTTGGTTTCTAGTTCTTTTAAAAGATCTTGATTATCTGAGCTAAGTTACCATTAGCTGTAAGTCCTTTGTCTTCAGGCTTTTTTTTTCAGTCTTGCCAAAGCAACGCCTCCAAAAATTAGCTTGCCTCCACCCCCCCCAAAAAATGGGAGAGAGTATGTCTTTTTTATTATTATTGATTTTTTTACAGAGAGGAAGTCAGAAACATCAATGAGAAAGAAACATTGATCAGCTGTCTCTTACACACCCCTTACTGGGGATGTGCCCGCAGCCAAGGTACATGCCCTTGACTGGAATCAAACCCGGGACCTTTCAGTCTGCAGACCGACGCTCTATCCACTGAGCCAAACCGGTTTCTGTGAGAGTATGTCTTAATAAGGCTTTAAATATGATCTGTGACAGGGATTGGCAGACTGTGGCCTAGGCCATTGCCCATTTTTATAAAGTTTTATTGAAATACAGCCATGTTCTTTGGTCGTGTATGGCTTCTTTTGCCCTATAAGAGTAGAACTGACTAGTTACAACAGAGACCAACTAAATGGCCTCAAAAACCTAAATTTATTTACTATCTGACCTTGCAAACCTTTGTTCTAAAATGTAGATTTATTCTTGAAATGACATAATATGGAATTTTGAAACTAAATTATTCTTTTCAAATTAAAAATATTTTTTTCTTTTAAAGTTTGTTTATTAATCCTATATAATAAAAGGCTAATATGCAAATTGTCCCTTCGAGAGTTTGACCGACTGGGTGTTCTATCACTCGCTATGAAGTGCGCTGACCACCAGAGGGCGGCACAGAATAAAGGAAAACCCTAATCACCGGCCAGGCCTAGGGACCTTACCAGTGCATGAATTTTGTGCACCTGGCCTCTAGTATATTCATAATAGTGTACCTATTCATACTCTAGGTTCAGTTGATTGTTGTATTTGGAAGGAAATAAATTTGTGAATTAACCTTTAAAATTATACTTGAAATTGAAATTACTGTATGATCTTGTCACATTATTTGAGGATATAATTAAGTCATTATAAATGTTATTAATATTAATCCTGAGGATAATATTAGGAGTAACCACAACATATTTTGATAACATTTGGATGAATGTCTCAGTGCCTCTATTTTTAGGCATACAAAGAAACTCCTAAAACTGCTACAATATTTAATTAAAATGTTGAAATATTTAATTATTATAAGCCACAGGGAATAACTCTTGTAATTGCATTTAGTCTAGGGAAGAAAGTAATTTGTTTTATAACTAGTGCTGGCTTTATTAGCAGTGCTATCAGCATATTACCATATTACAATGTTTACAACCTGATTAACTCTTATGTTATTGTAAAATAAAATGTTAGTAGAGAAGCTGAAATGCCTTTTAATATATAAAATTAACATACTAAGGAAGAAGTCAGAAAAACATCTTTCAGTTTTTAGTGGTATTATAAATTTTGACAAAGTACATCTTTTCAAAACTTATGCATTTATAAACATTTAATTGAGGTAGCTTGTGACTAACCTTGAAAAAATAATAATCTGGCAATATAAAGATCTAAAATACCCTGTATTGTGAACTGAGGCCTTTGATTGAGTAGCTGGTTTTATTTATAGATTATCAATTTCTAGGACAGAGCTCTCCCAAAGAAAATACTCATATTCTCCTGTGTCCAGTGAGCAGCCGCTACTTAGCAGTGGCTTTGGAGAACTTTAAGTGTGGCTAGCGTGACCAAGGAGCTAAAATGTTAACTTTATGTGATGTCAAATGATTTAACTTCAATAGCTGCATGTAGCTGCAGGCTGCCCTTCCGGACAGCACGTTCTAGAGTGCATTCTGTGCTTCTCCGGGGCTCGCTTCCTCTCCCTTGCATATAAATATATGTAGTAAGTTCATATTGACCTAATTTTTAAAGTGTTTACAATATCTGCTTAGGTTGCAGCTCATGCTATTAAATATGACAAAATATCAAAATTGCTCCTTGAAAATGTAAAGAAATTAACTAAAAGTGAAAATGAACTGAAAAGGTTCTACATTATATTTTATAAGCTTGGTTTCTGTTTATAGAAAGTAAATATATTGCAGTTACTGTGTTTGAAAAGTATAATTTTAAACTTTCCAATGAGAAGTGTTTTGTAGAAAAAAATGAGTCAGTTCTTCTGCAGTGGTCAGAAAATGAATTTATGCCTTTTTTAAGATTTTCTCTCCATTGATTTGTAAATGTTGCCTGAGTGTCTTCATCTATAAAATTGCTATAATCAATACATATTTCATTAGGATTATTTCAGGAATTAATAAATAATATTCGTTAATTATAAGTAATTTAGGGTAATAGTTCCTGATCCTGGATTTATTCTTGGCTTTATTAGCTAATAGAATTTTCACAGAAGAGTTTCAAAGCATATAAGTAGCTGATTGAACAATATATTATCCTAGCAGTTATGAAATGATTCCATCTATTTATATAAATTAAGCTGTAGATAGATCTGTATGTATAACATTTGTTTTGAGGCTAGCAAATTCAGCCATAGAGATTTTTTTATTTGTTCTTTTAAATGTATTTTTTTCTTTATCAACCAGTGTGTCATTTAAGTAAATATTGAAACTTTTGCCTATTTTACGCTTCTGTAAAGACTCATAACGTTCTACCTTTTCCATACTAAACTCAACATATTTCCTAATAATGGAACTTAAATTTTTGATAGGTGTATAGCTTAGTTGTTAGATGTATTAGTGAGATGTCATATATTGGTGACCTATATTTAAAAGAATTCTGTTTAGAATATAGTTTATTCAATATTTTTTGATATGTCTGTTTCACATACATACTAGATTTTCTTTAAAATATATATTTTTTATTTCAGAGAGGAAGGGAGGAAAGAGAGATAGAAACATCAATGATGAAAGAGAATCATTGTTTGGCTGCTTCCTGCATGTCCCACACTGGGACTTGAGCCCACAACCTGGGCATGTGCCCTGACTGGGAATCAAACCGTGACCTCTTGGTTTTTAGGTCAGTGCTCAACCACTGAGCCATCCCAGAAGGACACATACTAAGTTCTATTAAAGTGATTCACACTTATATAAATTTAGAATTTTATAAGCAGTCTAACATGAATGATATATGAAAACTGTCTGCCAAAATGACAGCTTTAATAAAACTACTCTTAGCATAGATTAATTTTTTTTGTCTTAATCGCTAAAATTCACAGTCTTAGAATTTTGTGTTTTTAAAATCTTACTTAAAATTGTAGCTGTCTCTGTTATATTGATAAGTTATCATATGAATTCATTGTGTTTTGAATCATTATTGGTATTTGTTTTCCAAATAGAAAGAACTCTGCAACATGATACTTGATTGCTGTGCTCAACAAAGAACATACGAAAAATTTTTCGGCCTATTAGCTGGGGTGAGTTCTAACTTTCTTTTTCTTATTGGAATTTAATGGAATCATTAAGGCTATTCTTAAGACAACAGTGTCTTAAGGGAAAGAGGGGTAGAGATAGGTGGAGGTGGGCAAAGGAGGGGAAAATGGAGAAGGAAAGAGACTTTGCTTAGTGCGATGGGCACATAGTGCACTGTGCAAATGATGTTTTAATGAATTGTACACCTGAAACATGTATGGTTTTATGATCCAGTGTCACCCTAATACATTTAATTTAAAAAAGAATATTGTGAATTAAAGTGTCTGCTTTATGGTCAGATCTAATATAACATGTCTTTACTGAAAGTAAATTGGTCTTCCCTTCTTCAGGTTTTCTTCTTTCTGCACCCAGCCTCTCCCCTTTCATTTTTGTAATCCTTTACCATTGCATATCACTCTTCCTTTGAACTTTCAGAAATTCTACATGCTTTATAAAAATTTCCCAAAGAGGACAATTAAATACTGTCTTTTCAAAGTCTGAAAGCAGCTTCTGAAGTCAGATGCATGTTTATAGGCAGAACAAATAGAACATGAGCTAAAATAATTTTTTAATTCAAACTGTACCTACAGAGAAATATATTTGTATCATATACAAATGTATATGTCTATGATTTGTTTAATTTTGTATAGTTTGTACAGTTATGCTGTGTATAATTTTATAGCATATAAATCCCAGATACATAAGGATAATATGTATTAACTTCTTGTTTGAGCATCTCATCATATAGCACAAAAAGATGTACAAAATATTTATTTTTGATTCAGTAAATTTAGAAGGATTTAATATACTCATAATGGTATTGACTCAGTTTTTTTTTTAATTAATAGCGATTTTGCATGCTAAAAAAAGAGTACATGGAATCCTTTGAAAGTATATTCAAAGAACAGTATGATACCATCCATCGCTTGGAAACAAACAAGTTGAGAAATGTTGCTAAGATGTTTGCTCATCTTCTATACACTGATTCACTTCCATGGAGTGTAAGTACATGGGGCTCAGTGTTTTTACTTCCTTCCTAATCTCCTGTTATTCTCAAATGTGTATTAAGTATAGTGTAGCCATACTTTTCCTATGTAGGAAATGTACTTTAAAATGAAATGTGTAGCCAAGACCAGTTTGGCTCAGTGGATAGAGCGTCGGACTGCGGACTGAAGGGTCCCGGGTTCTATTCCGGTCAAGGGCATGTACCTTGGCTGTGGGGATATCCCCAGTAGGGGGCGTGCAAGAGGCAGCTGATTGATGTTTCTGTCTCATCGATGTTTCTGACTTTCTATCCCTCTCCCTTCTGCTCTGTAAAAAATCAATAAAATATATTTAAATAAATAAAATGAAATGTGTAGCAAACTTTTATTATTATAGCTATCTTTGAGATTATGTTCATATAACATGGAATCAAAAAGTTAAGTGCATAAATATATGAATGTAACCATTCTGAATGATATTAAAAGTTCGGATATGTTGGTGCTTTTTAATAGGGATAGCTGTGAGTATTTTCATGGAAATCATTATAGCTTTTTATCTTTGTATACATGTGTGTACCCTGCTATTAATATGCACCCAGGTTTGGTAGTAATGTATTGCTGAGTTACTGCTTGTTTCCTGAGGGACATGAGAGAAATGTTTGTCTTAATAAGACATGTTCTTTTTAGCAGACAATGAATTTAGGTAAGCGTTAGGGAGGAATTCTTATAATCATAGTTAGAACCAGGAAAGGTATCTTAATGAGACAAGTACACTTGATTACTATTTGAAATGTATCCATTTAAGCTGGCATTTATTATATAACTGCTGTTCACTCAGCCAACAATAGAAAGAAATTGCATCCTGGAGGAAAGAAAGGAAAGGATCACATTATTGACTACCAGAATCTAATGGAAGAATGAGGCAATATCATTGAGCTTATAATATAAACATTGGGTAGATTTTTGTAATATTTTAAGTACTAAGTATAGCTATATTAATAAGATTTGTAAGATAACATAAGAGCCAAATCGTAATTTTTTTAAACTTATTTTTCCGCTCTTTGAAAAAATGAAATTAAAATTTTGCAATTGAAGCACTAAGGCTCCTAGAACACATAACTCAACAAACTGGAAGTTGCTTTTATTTTTGTTTGTTGTAAAACATCTCTACATGAGCTTCAGTTTTTAAGCCTCAGTCTTACTATTCAGTATAAGCTATCACTCTTCCTGTGTTTACCTTTGTTGCATATCACATGTGCTGTACAAAACTATAGCCTAACACTCTATGGCATTTTGCCTCAAGACCTCATGTGCACCTGAGGCTTAGGAGCTAGTAATCTCTGCTGCACCATTATACACTCAAGACAATAGATTCCTGCTGTAGAAAGCACAGACTCAAGAAAGAGAAAGAACTCTATTGCTATAGCATTTTAACATTCTAAAAATTAGCACAGAGAAGTTGTCTTAATCTTTGCCAAGAAATCGTACATATCCCCACTAGAGAAGATATTCAGAGATGATTCTGATTGAAGATGAAACTAAATCATCATTTCAAGGGAAACTTTGAGTATAAATATTGGTCACTTTGTCAAAATTAAATTGTCTTTTTCATTTAATTTTCAGGTTCTTGAATGTATAAAGCTGAGTGAAGAAACCACTACATCCTCCAGTAGGATTTTTGTTAAAATATTTTTCCAAGAACTGTGTGAATACATGGGTCTTCCTAAACTTAATGCAAGATTAAAAGATGAGTAAGTGTATCATTAAGCACTTTTTATTCTTACTGTCCTCCAGGGTTTTCCGTCACTGCTGGGTTGGTAAAGCAAGAGTTATGCCCCTAGGACTTATTTCATTAGTTACCACTCTGAATCTCATGTTGTGTGGCCAAGGACAACATGCAGTTTTTAGTTCACTAGAGAAAACACAGAATTAATGCCTCTTTTAATTTAGTTAAAACCCAGAAAATTACTTCTGTACGCTCATTGGAGTTCTTTAGTGATGAGTATTTAGAGTTTTTACCCTAATTTTGAGCCTTAGAATGATAACTTTTTTATTATAATCAATTGTGAATATATACAGATGAATATGTAATGTATCATTACACTGCACTAGGGTCTTGTCCCAGGGCTGTTATGTAATCTCTATTCCAGCCAGCTTCATCTGCTATTTGCTCAGGTTGCCCCTTGCTGCTCACATTGGCTTCTCCATTTGCAATTCTGAAATCAGCCTTTCAGTTCTCTAGTGACTCCTTGCCAAGTCAGGTCATCTTCCTCAGTCCTCATGTCCCTTCCCTTCTCACCCTCACTTACAGAGCTGACCATGTGCTCAGTGTGGCTCCTTATTTTCTTCCCATTCTACCTTATTCCTCTCTGTCTCTCTTATCATCAGTCTGCCTCTCCAGTGTATACCACAGGTCTGTCCTGGTTTTGCATTCTCTCTGTGTTATTCCAACCATTTTCCTGGGCTTTGTATAATCATTTCTTGGTCCCTGCCTTCTTTTCGGCTCACCTAATGAAGCCCACTGCAGTGTGCTGTGCTCCAGTCACACCAGCATTACCCAGAGGGTAAAGCAGGTCTGGCTCATTTGCACCTTGCTACTTTCTTTTCCAGAGCTGGGAAGTCCTCCCTTTTTCTATCCAGCCAACTCTCAATCATTCTTGTTTGTCACCTTTTTCTATGAAATAGTTTTTCCTGACCCTGCTGGTTAGTCATGCACTATGGTACTCAAAACCACATGTGCAAAACCACATTATATTGTTATGTGATAAGGATGTTTTATCAATAAGTCATTGAGTAAACATGATTTCTCCCTTTTGTTGATACTTTTTCCCTTCCCCCAGTGCCTTGCACAGTTCTGTGTATGTATGTGTATATAATTATGTATGTATGGGCATACACACACACACACTCTGGAGGTCCGGTGCATGAAATTAGTGCACAGGGGTGTGTGTCCCTCAGGCCAGCCTTCACCCTCGTCAATCTGGGACCCCCTGAGGTATGTCTGACTGCCCATTTAGGAATCGGGCGGGCCTAAACGGGCAGTCAGACATCCCTCTCACAATTTAGGACTTGTGGCTCTCAATTGCTCACCTGCCTACCTTCCATATTGCCCCTAACTGCTTCTGCCTACGAGCCTGATCACCCACTAACTACTTCCTGCCAGCCTGATTAATGCCTAACTGCACCCCTGCCAGTCCAATTGCCCCTAACTGCCCTCCCCTGCCGGCCTGGTCATCCCCAACCACTCTCCCCTCCAGGCCTGGGTCCCCCAGACTGCCCTTCCCTGCTGGCCTGGTCACCTCTAACTGCCCTCCCCTGCAGGCCTGATCGCCCCCAACTACCCTCCCTACCAGGCCTGGTCTCTCCCAACTGCCCTCCCCTGCTGGCCACCTTGTGGCAGCCATCTTGTGTCCACATGGGGGCAGTCATCTTTTGCTGGAGTGATGGTCAGTTTGCATACTATTTTATTAGATAGGATAGAGGCCTGGTGCATGGGTGGGAGTCAGTTGATGTGCCCTGAAGGGTGTCCTGGATTAGGGTGGCAGTTCCTTAGGGCGTGGGGCGGCCTGGGTGAGGGTTCTGTGGTGGTTTGCAGGCCAGCCTTTCCCCCAGCCACCCAGGCAGAGGCCTGATATCTGGGATTTATTTACCTTCTATAATTGAAATTTTGTAGCCTTTAGCAGAGGCCTGGGCCGGCTAAGGTGTGCAGGAAGTTTGGTTTCCTCCATTGCTGGGGAAACCCAAGCCTCTTGTTGCCTCCGGGGCTCCAGCCATTTTTGTTGGGATTTATTTATCTTTTGTAATTGAAACTTTTTAGCCTTGAGCAGAGGCCTGGGCCGTCCAGGGTGTGCAGGAAGCTTCGCTTCCTCCATTGCCAGGGAAATTCAAGCCTCCTGCTTGCTCTGTGGCTGCAGCGATCTTGGTTTGGGTTAATTTGCATACTCACTCCTGATTGGCTGGCAGACATGGCTTGTGAGTGTAGCAGAGGTATGGTCAATTTGCATATTACTCTTTTATTATACTCTTTTATTCTCAATGGAGAATTTTTTTGCTGTTCTGTATATTCATATATACATGTACACATGAACATAGATATATGTTTGTATGTTATATATATCTACTCTGTGTGTTGGCATATATATGAAAAAGTTTTTTAAAATCTTTGTTGTATAATTAAAGAAAATCAAGTTTAGTAAATTAATGAGTTGCCTTGCTCATTTCCATTAGATACCATGTAGCCTAACCTAATAAATTATATAAATCATTTACTTGGTTGTATTTTATTTACTAATTTAATACATAGAAACTCTGAAAAGTGACTGTATGAGAATTTTGCTTTTAAGTAAAGAATTTTATCTTTCAGCAGTCTGGGTTTTTTTTGTTCATTTCCTTTTCTTTTCTTTTTTAGAACCCTACAGCCATTCTTTGAAGGGTTATTACCCCGAGATAATCCCAGAAACACTCGTTTTGCCATCAACTTTTTTACTTCTATAGGTCTTGGAGGTTTAACGTAAGGATTATTTTTGTAATTTTATTTTCAATTGCAAAATTATCTCATAATTTCCTTCTAAGCAACATCTAACATTACATTTTTAATTAGGGATGAATTGCGTGAGCATCTCAAAAATACACCAAAGGTCATTGTGGCACAGAAACCAGAAATTGAGCCAAATAATTCCTCGCCCTCCTCTTCCTCTTCCGCATCCTCCTCAGCAGAGTCCGACTCCTCTGCTTCTGGTTCGGACAGCAGTGACAGCAGTTCAGAGTCTTCCAGTGAAGACAGCGATTCCTCCTCCGCCAGCAGTCAGAGCTCTGCCTCAGGTACTGAACCTCATCGCCCTTCGTGCTCTTTTCTAACAAGTGTATTGCTGGTGACGTTTACCATGAGAGAAGTAAATAATTTCATTTTATATTTATTTTAGAGTCCAGTTGTTTAAAAGCCACAATTAATATAAATGATCATCGACCATTGTTGCAGTCTATAGTAAATTTAAACATTTACAATGCTCAGATTACCTTTTGGAAGCCTTTTGATAGAAATGAAGGTATTTCATTGGTAAATATTTATTGAATGGTGACTGAAATACCACTCATAATGTAGAATCTAGTTGACAGGAGCCTTCCTGATGTTTATGTTTCAGGAAATTTTAATTTTTTTAATAGTGACACTTTATGGATAGTTATTGACATGTATCACACATTTAGTTCGTATCTCATAAGTGTACAGAATATAAATATAAAGAGAATGCGTTTTTGGCAAGAATACCATAGAAATGATGTGCTCTTAGTGCATTTCAATGAGGAATTTATAATATTGGTGTATCTTATTGGTGACATAAACTTTAATGACGTGGTTAAGGTGATATCTGCTGAATTTCTTCATGGAAAGATTTTTCTCTGTAAATTAGATTTTGCTGAGGGGTAATCTGATGCTATGCAGATCTCTAACTTTCACTCTCCAGTTTCAGCATCCATCTTTGGATCTTGTCTGGAACACTTAATACTGTGGTGTTTGCCAAATGATGCTTTTTCTATTTATCTCTATTCTACATTTAGTAGTTGAATTTCTTCTGTAAGAAAGAGTTGTTCCTGTCTCCCATTTACTTAATTTTACACTATATTTTATCACTGTGAACTCATGGATGTTTATTGTTTTCTGTGGGTTAAAGTCCAGTATTTTATTTTATTTGCTGTTAAAATCATTTCAGCTTTGACAATTAAGAATTCCTTCAAGGTGATTCCTATGTTCCTTGGACATACCCCCTGTCTATCCCTTTTCTTAAGGGCACTGCCTTCCTTTATAGCATCTCAAGTTCAAGATCTTTACCTCCTTTAAGAAGAGATTTTAAATTTATATCCAGCATTTCTAGTTGTTCTTTAACTGGTCTATTGCCTTCTCCATTCTACTTGGAACTGAAAGTGCTATAGTAATGGATTTTTTCAAATGTGCTATTTTCTGAAAAGTTCTGTGTTGTTTTCTGCAGGGTCAGCTCTGCTTTCTTCTCTAGTATTTTCATCTCTATTTCAGAGAGAGAACCTTTTCCCTATAGCCTTAGAAGGTTGGAAGCTTGGCCTTTTTATTCTCATTTCCTGGCTTGTTACACTTCAAAGTATTTTACATATTACATGGGACTCTCGGTGTTTTGTTATTAGAGCAAGATTTCATTTGCTCACAGGAAGTCGTCTTGAATTGAAATATGCAAACGTTATTCATTTAACATTCACCCCTTAATTCTGAAGAATTTGTTATTTCATGATATCTGTTTTGAGAACAGATGATAACACAGCATGAATTTCTGCAATAAGGAAGCTTGCTGATTCAAAATTAATTTGCCTCATCATACAATTTCAGTAGAAAGCTTCCAGTTTTATTAATAAAACATTAAATAGCATAAAAGCAATATGAACTACCCCCAAATTGGAAAATTGTAAAGCAGACAGCAAAGAGAGAAGAGACTGCACATTATTATATGGCATAGGTTTTAATGTCAGCGAAGCAGTGAGAGCAGTGTAGGGTAGGGTCAGAGACATGATTTCGCACAGAGCCAGATGGCTTCTGCTTGGGTAGCTGCAGCTCAGCTGAGTTGTTTGATAGGCACCAGAGAAACAAATCCTTGGTGGCAAACTGACTACCTGTCAAGGGTCGGCATTTGGCCCAGGAAATTCAGTTTGGTACAGAGATTTAGGTGGAGTAGGATGAGGGTAGGTGATCTTCTACCCTGTTTTCTCCTTTCTGTACACTTACATGAATGCAACAGGAATTTTGGTCATCTCGGCATCTTTGATTTATGTACCCAAACTAAGTAACACAGATAAAGCAGTTAAATTTGTTTTATAGCTTAAGATGTAAGTTATTTTATTGTGATTATTTAACATTTATATTTGTGATTACATCAGTAAAATAAGTTCACGACCGCTTTCAAAATCAAGCCATAGTGGCTCATGTGAAGCCTGGGATGTATAGCTTACCCTGGCTTCTCCTACGGGTACAGCTGGTGCTTCTCTAATAGTACTGGAGAGCAAAACTTGTTTCTATAGGAAGAAGTTTTTATTTGAAATACATATGTTCATGCTGTTAGACAAACCCAGTAATTTCTCTCCCTCTCACCTTTAGGAAATGATGTTGTTGGTGTGTGTGATCATTAGTTTTTTTATTATGTACCAGATATGACATATTTTGTATCAATAATGCACATGGACTGGGAATTTCTATTTTTGAATAAAATTTTTAAGTAGAAATATACTACTTTAGTTACTTCATAAAAGATTTTACAATATTTGCTATAATGTTCCTGTTCACTATTTTGAGTCTAATGATCAAAACAGTACTTTGGTAACTAATGCTGACATATTGTATACTCTCAAGTATTTTGTGAAATATTCTGTCATTAGGCTTTTCAATAAATTTAGCTTTGCATCCAGTTTATCTGAATTAGTTAATCTACATTATATTAATGAATGTGATTGTTAAAAATCATGAAATTAAGGTTAAAGTTAAAACTAATTATATTTCATTTTACATGTGCAGCTAAAGCTATAAGAAAGAAGAGACAAGAAAATACCAGAAGCAAAGAAGTAGATAAATTGATCAGGAAACAACAGAGAAATGATAGGAAGCAAGAAGAAAGAAGATCAGAGCAAAGGCATCAAGAAACAAGGACTGAAAGAGAAAAGAGATCAGAAAAACTCAGAGATAAAAATTCCAGGGACCCAAATTGGAGAGATCCTGTAACAAAATACACCTCAGACAGAGGTATTCCTTCTGAACGAAATAGTTACAGTAGAGTCATGAATGATAGAGACCAAGAAATGCATCTAGATTTGGAAAATGAGTATGGTGATCTGAAAAAGAGGAGAGGAGAAAGAAGAAATTCTTTTTCTGAAAATGAGCATAGATACCGAAATAAGGACAGTGAAAAATTTAGAAGAAAAGACAGATCAAAGTCAAGAGAAAAGAATAGAAAACATTCAGACTCTAGAAGCGATGAAGATCGGTATCAGAATGGTGCTGAGAGGCGATGGGAAAAGCCCAGCAGATACTCTGAACAATCGAGAGAATCAAAGAAAAATCAGGACCGGCGGAGAGAAAAGTCTCCAACAAAGCAAAAAAAGTAACTACAAAATTACAGAAACTGAACATGCCTTATATTCCATTGAAACAGATTATTTTTTACATTGATTATCGAACTTTATAGAGAATTGTACAAAGTACTGGTTTGTATTGTACATTTTAAAAATGTTTTCATTTTAATATGGTTTATATAATTGATACATCTCAAGGCTCTCCACATAAAATTATTTGAAAAATTTCATCAGAAAGGGATGTATTTCTGGCATATATTTTGTTAATAAAATGATTAAATACTTACTGAATCAGTGATTTTTTTTTTCATTGACAGATTTTTTGTGATAATGTTTCCAGTTGTCATAGAACTGTTATAATTTTTACTGACCAAAATATATAAACCATTTCATTTTAACATTTTAGCATTGTTAATGAGATGCTATGAACCTTCTTGAGGAGTCTCCCTTTTTTTTATTAAATAGAGGGCTTATTTCAAGTTTTATATTGTGTCTTGGACAAAAGTATATATAATTTTTTGCACGAGTGTTTTGCTAAAGTTAGGTCTATATCGGTCTTTAGACAAAGACACGGCTATACTATTTATAATTAGGACTTCTCGCATTGATAACGCTCTTTCTGGACTGCTAGATTAATGTTTTCTTGAAATCCTTTGTGACTAGTGCTTTTTCTCAGCCCTGAAGTTATGTCACTGTTGGAGAATTATGGTTTTTAATTTTTAATCTGTGTTAATACATCATTGGAAAACAAAGTCATAAGAAATGTGAACAGACTAATTGTGAAATAATTAATAGTTTTTATAAGAATTTTAAGTTTCCATCGTTATTCAACATTTATTATGTGACCATATTATTTATTACTTTTGAAATAAAAAATTGCCTCTGGAATTTTAATTTGTTGACAGACATTTAACCCTACTTACTAAGTAGATTACTTGTGATTGTTCCCTTTAAAAGTTTATGAAATCCATTTTAGCCCATGTCTGGGATCAAAAATAGTGGGGCCACCATCTTAATGTTTAGCTTTCAGGCACACTCTGATTCAAAATGTTTTCTATTTTTGTTGTTTAAAAGCTTGAGTATAAGGAAAAATAAAGTCCATGCAAATGAGGAAATATCCTCTCTCCTCCAATCCTTTTGCCCCCCTATTCTACTTATTTGGATCTTTTTGCTCCTCACTGTTTTGTTTACTTTTAACAAAAGTAGTTAACGAGACACCTAACTACCTCCAAGCAGAAGTATTTGAGTGTAAGTGACTTCGTGCCGTGTTCCTGCTGCATTAAATATGATGTGTTCGTGTGCACGGCCTGCCAGTCAGGCAGAATTTCACCTGAATCCTAATATATGTTGCCTATATTTCCAAGTTTTTACTTTTTAGGATTAGCATTTCTAAAAGATTAGCTGAGTTCTAGATATTTTGCATACATTCCTCATCATTTTTCAGTTTCTGGGCTTCCTTGCCTTTAAAGTTTTTCTGTTTACTGCATCCCTAGCCACCTGCTCCCATGGTCCTCCTCTTTACGGTAACTTCACAGTCTGTACCACCTCTGAAATCTCTCCTGTAACTGCCACATTCTTGACTTTAATACTTTGTGCCATTTCATCTTGACTCAAGTATTTTTTTTTTCCTAATTTGTGACTGCCTCGTACTTTTATGCTTTTATGCATCAGCATCTTTAGGACCAAGATGCTTTCCTCCCCTAATCCTCACTTTTTTCAAGGAAGTTGGATACTCTCTGATCATTTAAATTCTCTCCTGTTTATTCCACTGAAAGTTTCTTCAGCCAAGTCAACTTTCACGCCAGCTATGATATAGAAGATAGCCCAGGGTGATGGGAAACTTCTGTTTGCTTAACATACACACTCCAAACCCTCCCTGAAACACTGCCAAAAGGTTTTCCTGGCTCTCCTTGTCCTGTCCCTTTGTTCCCTTAGCCTTGGATATATGCTCTACAACTTTCGTGTATAACCCACACACTTGTTTATTTTTTAAATCTTAAACATCTTTGAATGCATTGCCTATCTCCAGTCAGAACATACATTCCTTGAAGTTAGTCCTACCTGTGCTTTTAATGTTTTCTGCAGATAAAGAGGACTAGTTTACCACCACCACATGCCTTGTGGAGAGGAAACTCGAGCTGCCTTAGTTTCGCATGGGTACAGAGTTGCACAGGGTGGGTGCATGTGCATCCACTGCAGAAAAGCACAAGTCTTTGTGGCTCAAGTGGAGGGGCTTATTTTTAGAAAAAGGTTCACATAAAATCTTACTGTTAAATTTGGGATATTTTTGGCTGCACATTTATATATGGGTTATCTTACCTATCCCACTTGCTGGCTGTTGACTTTTGGGCAGGTCCTTTAATATGTAAAAGGGTATAACAGTCATAACATCCTCAAATAGTGAGTTGGTTGTGGCTTACTTAGAACGGCCTGGGACTAAGTGCTCAGTGTGCTGTTATTATTATTATTTTTTTTTTTTACTGTTTTTATTGTAATTGTCATTGAAGTAGATATAGTACCAGTAGACCAGGAACTGCAAGCTCAAATACCTAGAGGGGCCAGGTGAATAAAAGAAATGAGACAAATTAAAGTGGGTAGTGAATGGGAGTAGTTAAAGGCAGCAATAGTTGCTCAGCTCTATCCACTTGTGCATATAGAAAAGAAAGCTGAAGGTGATATATCTGCCTATATTTCAAGAGGTTCATGTTGTAAATGGTAAGGCTTTCTTTTGGACAGCAGCGTAGTATTCCACTGTGTAGATATATCACAGTTTTTTAATCCACTCATCTGCTGATGGGCACTTCAGCTATTTGCAAATCTTAGCTATTGTAAATTGTGCTGCAGAGTGAACGTAGGGGTGCATATGTTCTTTCTGATTGGTGTTTCTGATTTCTTGGGGTGCACTCCTAGGAATATATCTCAACTTGTCTCTTAATATTTGTTCTGGGAGCTGCCACTCTTTGAACTCTGCTATGTAGCAGTAACTAATTTTTGCAGCAATAACTGTTAGGTAAGGGATATCCTAATTTTACAGCCTGCACACTGGTGTCGGCGCAGCTAACCCATAGCAAAGCCATGACTCCACTGGCCGTATTATCCCAGTGACAGCTGAAAGCATAGTTTTCTTAAGACTTGCTTCCCACACACATCCTGCTGTAGCCAGGCTGGTTACTCAAAGAAAAGACACTGCTCTTCCTCCTCTCTAGATTTCTGCCTCCTTCTTAACCTCTGCACGAAAAAATCTTTTCTGGTTGCTTGTCCAAATCTTTCAAATCTTTACATCCACCTTGCAACTAGCTTGAAGGGTGCTCTGATGGAGAACTCAGGAGGAGCTTTTCCTTCTAGAGCACTCGATGCCATTCCAGGCACATGGGGTGAAGGACTTGTTATTAGCACCTATATACTATACAGTAAACTCTTGTTTTCTATCTTCCACTCTATGTAGATGATACATTTATCAGGAGCAGGAGTTGTGTCTTAAATATTGCCTGCCCCTTGCTAGAGACCAGAGTTTCTTAGTTTCAGCACTACTGACATTTTGGGTCAGTTCATTCATTGTGCGGGCTGTCACGGGCACTGTAGAATGTTTAGCAGTATCCCTGGCCTCAAGTGCTAGATGCCAGTGGCACCAATCTTCCAGTCCTGACCTTCAAAAGTGGTCTCTGTCTATTGCCAAATATGCCCTCAGAGCAAATCTATTGCTATGTGACTACCCCTGCCATGGACCTAGCGCTTAGAAAACACTCTGCAGTGGACCACAGTGATGGTGCTTGTTCTGTGAACGTCAGTGTGTCCTCTCATTCGGACTCCGTTGTTTTCTTATATTGCCCTCTTGTATTCGTGAGGGCAAGATTTTGTTTTAAACAAAGAGCCCATCATTTAATAGAGTAGTAGACAGTGATATTTCAACGTTTTTTGGCAAAATCTTTTGATATCTAATCCTAGGGACGGCATTCTGATTGACATTTTAAGAGATATGTTTTCTTCAAATTGAAGCATGATTGGCCTATTAATATAGTTGTCCCATGTAGGTTCTGGTTCTCACTGTAGCTCTTTATTATAACTAACTCATTTTCAAAATGGAAAACAGCCAGCTGAGGGTATTGTATTATTTTTAATCCTATGCTAGATAATTCAATTACTCAATATCCAAACATCTTACGTTTTGATCAAACACTTCAGGGCCAGTCAAGTGGTTATTAAAATTAATAAACTAGCCATTTAATACGTAATTTCGTGTATTACATGAGCTGAAAGATTGGGCAAATGGGATTGAATCTGCTGTGAGTTCACATCCATCCTCGAACATGTGTGTCTGGTATGAATTAGGAGTTTTTATGAGTCCCATGCTTTATACAGTGCCTTGTTTTGCTTAATCCTATATCTCCCCATTCCCTAGCATTACTGTTATAACTAATACATGTGAAGCCCTTGTGAGGGCTGTGCTGAATATAAGCTGTTTTTGTCTGAGGATTATTCCTTCTCGCTGAACCTGCCAATGAAAGACCTTCCTGGCCTGGCCATACATAGGGCCTGATCGCTCTGGGCAAGGTAATGGGTTCCAGAGTGTGTGTGTAATTTAATCTAGGCCATTCAGGGTCCTTCCTCAGTAGTTTCTCAGTCTAGAACATGGGACACAGGCCATGTTGAAGGGCGCACAGACCAAGAAGGGTGTTCACTGAAGCTGGAGCATCCACTGTGGAAAAAGCTCATCCATAGAGAGGGTCAATGCAGCCCAAAGGAAACAGCCATTTGGGAAGAAGAGTTTTAAACTTTTGTTTGAGTTCCTCAATTGAATTTGCTGAAGCGAGACCTCAGTTTAGTGACACTTTTCTCCTTAACTTCTTGATTTGGATTTGTGGCACTTGGACAAAAAAGCATCCATATTAATCCAGGGTAATTCTCATGGATGGACAGGTTGGAATCATGTGGGTGGTGAGGACAGCTGTTCCCACCTTACTGTACTTTCGCTTACATACTTGTTCTTGCAGCCCTTTCTTTAGATGATAGATGGAAATGGCCTGTGAAAAACAATAAAACAAAGGACCTTTGGTGGCTCTTAATTGTGGAAACATCTAAGTCAGTGATTTTAAATGAAGTTAATTTTATCTGTTGTGATTTTAAATAAGGTTAATTTTAAGTGGGGTTAATTTTATTACTAATGCTCCATTTAAAAAATAACAGGATCTCAATTTCCCTAAAGCACTCCCCTCAGAGCTTGAATTGTAATGCACAGATGCAGCAGTTCAGTTCACAAGCAAAAACTGGTTTTGTACTACCAGAGAAAAGGACTAAATGAAGCTATTTTGGGAGCAATAATACCATCTTAAAACCACGAATATACTTGAGCACATTACCTTAACAGCTAATGTATTCTCCTGATCATTTACAATATGAAATACTGAACAGTAAGAACACTGTGAACATTTTTAATCTTACACAAAATAAATGTAGTCTGAAAATCCCATTATACACAAATACATGCAGAGATTCTTTCTTGAAATACAGAAGAAAAAAAAGTGAAATGTATATTGCCACAATTCCTTAAGTTTTGAGAACAGTTTTGTTCTTGTCCTGAATATGATTTTTGTCCATAAAAGGAGAAAATGAAACTCTTAGGGAGAGTTATCCAAAGAGAGGAAATAGAGGAGGGAGGTTGTGTTTGCGGTTAATGAGACATGGCGTGCTGCTAGCCTGGGCTGGAGGCAAGTCCTGGTAAAGCGATTGGAGACACGGAAGGCACCAGAGAGCAGACAGTTACTGATGAGCCATTTCCTACTGTAGGTACTTTTTGGAGGTCAGAAGTTTGATTTTATGTTCCATTGTTTACATGCCTTTGTATATCCAGGTTCAAATCTAAAATCTCTTATGGGTGCTCCTCCATAAGCATTTGATGAATGAATGGGGAAACAGATCAGTTTATTGCTAGGCAGAATAGTTTGGAATACTTTGGGATTCTTCATGTTTTCTGAAATTTTAAATTCAGGACCTACTACTATAAACCTAGTTGGAATCCTAATGTAAGTATTTTATGTTAGAGTAAAAGAAATTAGAAGACAAGTATGCATTAGCTTAAAACCTAGGCACCAAGATGAAGACAACATCCTATCTAATAAAAGAGTAATATGCAGATTGACCATCACTCCAACACACAATATGGCTGCTCCCATGTGGTCAAAGATCCTGCCCCCATGTGGACACAAGGTGGCCACCACAAAATGGCCAGCAGGGAGAGGGAAGTTGGGAGGGACCAGGCCTGCAATGGAGGGCAGTTGGGGGTGACCAGGCCAGCAGAGGAGGGAATTTGGGGGAAACAAGCTGGCAGGGGAGCAGTTAGTCATCAATCAGGCTGGTTAGGGAGTGATCAGGCTGGCAGGTAGAAGTGGTTAGGGAATATTAGGAAGGCAGGCAGATGAGCAGTTGGGAGCCAGCAGTCCTGGATTATTAGAGGGATATCTGACTGCCTGTTTAAGCCCGATCCCGGTAGGGCCAGTCAGATATCCCTCAAGGGATCCTAGATTAGAGGGGGTGCAGGCTGGGCTGAAGAACACCTCTTTCCCCCATGCATGAATTTTGTGCACTGGGTCTCTGGCATATTTATAACTGTGTTAAATGAAAAAAATGCATAGAAGTGGTGGCAGTATAAATGAGTAAAATATGTTTAGAAAATTGACAGTTGAATATCCATGCTCCCTGTGAGCCAAGTCATCTCCTGGGTGACCAACGGAAGAATGGAACTTCATGTTGAATAGGGGAGGCTGGGTAAACTTCATGTTGAATAGGGGAGGCTGGTACAAACTTGAAGTTACAAGATGAATAAAGTCTGAAGATCTAATGTACAGCATGGCGGCTATAGTTGGTAACACTGTATTATATAATCAAAATTTGCTAAGAGAAAAGAACATAAATGTTCTCTCAAAAAGAAAAGAGTAAATATGTGAGGTGATAGATGTGTATATTAACTTGATGGGGGATATCTTGTCACAATGTATATATATATATATATATATATATTGGTACCTTTATCTTACCATTTTATTTGCCAATTATCCTATATAATAAAGATGTACTATACAAATGGTCATTAAGCCATGGAGTGTAATGACCAACTGCGTAACGACCAGATCACAGATCAGTAGGAGGGTAACACAGCGAGCTACAAGGAGGTGGCAGAGAGCTACAGGAGGGGGCAGGGCACAAGCTATGAAGGGGGGGATACAGGAGGATAGACGGAGCTACATGAGGGCAGCAGCAAGCTACTCATGAGCTACTGGCACAGGGATTCATGCGCAGGGCTACTAGTACTCAATAAAGCTGGACAACGACAAAAAAAAACATTACATGCTGGGTTCCTAGGTCCCTGAACAGTAAGAACACTTTGAATCTTTTCAATCTTCTTTCTTCCCAAAAGAAATACATACAAATGTGCCCCAAAAGACAAGTATGAGTATTTTCAGAACAGCATTATTCTAATAGCCAAAAATTGGAAGCAACCCAAATGTGCATAAATAGTAGAATGGATAAGGAAATTTGTGTCTTATCCATGCAATGAAATACTATACAGCAAATAAATGATAAAACCACAGCTATATTCAGCATCATTAATAAATCTCATGTACATGTGGTGAACAAAAGAAGTCAGACCCAAAGGAACATACACTATATGAGCCCAACTACATGAAGTAGGAAAACAGGCAAAACTAATGTAGTCTAAACAGTGGTTAAGATTGGGAAGGAGAAGGGGATGATGCTAGGAGAAGGGGAATATGCAATTACTGAAGTGCTGATATAGTTCTATTTGCAGACAGAGGTGCTAGTTACACATGGTTCTTCATTTTGTGCTAATGTGCTGAATTATAAGTCCCTAGGTCTGTACACTTTCTGTTCAATAGCAAAAACAAGTTAAAAGAAAAAAAGATACAAATATTTAACATCAATAAAAAGTTGACCTTCTTTCCAACTCAAATACAGCTGTAATCATTGTCTCTTTACTATAAACAAAGATGAATGGTGGAGGAGACAGCATCATGGCTGCAAATTTCTCTAATCTCTCCCTGCATGCCCCTTATCATTAAGAGATGTGCTCTATTATTCCACCACTGGGACCAAAAGAGAAACCCAACATTGAATCTGAGTTTTTATTTGAACACTAGTTAGAATTTCAGCCCTTTTACAATAGGATTATATTTTTATATCTCTGTGAGAGGTTTGAATCTGAGTATGTATCACTTGCTTTGGTCAATGGATCATTAACAAACATGATGCACAGGGATGTTGGAATAGGTCTCGTTCATGGGGCTTGGCCTCTCTTGATGCAGAAAATGTTTCTTCCCCCAAAGTGCATGAGCCCAAGCTAGCTTGCTGGTAAACAGGCCAGAGCCATTCCTCTGACCCACACAGAGCTAACTGCCACTCATAAGTGAGCACCAGACATGAGTGAGCCCTGGCCTGTCTGGCATAGGCGAGAAGAACTACCATGCCAACCCTCAGACTTTAAGAATTAATGTTTTCTCTTTCAAGCCACTGGTTTTGGAGTTGTTTGATATACAACGGAAGCTAATTTATATGCTTAATGACCCCTGAACTTTTTGCAAAGCAACATAACCTCATATACTATTACACAATTAATAAATGCTTTGAATTAATGATGGAGATTTCTTCTTGTTCTTTTAGTCTTTTATCCTAAGTAGTCAGTTTTACAACATAAATCCCAATATTTCATGTCACACATGTTAAAATATGATAAATGTCTGTTGCCTTGTTTTATTAAGGCATTTTGTTTTGATTAGTTTTACTATACCAATCTCTGAAAGCTCCTGGAATGACCTTCAACTATGTTAAGATTTCCCCCACAAACTGTCTTCTATCTATTTAGAAAATAATATTCAAAACTATTCTTCAGCACTTGCATCAATTTTTTATTTAAGGGAAATATTTTCTGTCAGAGAAATGTTGAACAAATTTACTATGGAGGGTTTTGATTATCCTTTCCTTTAATCCTTTAAAGAAATACCTCTCCTTTTGGGACATATCTTTTTTTAGGGTGGGGGTCGGGGGGAGAGGGCATATCTTAAGAATATCTCTTGATCCCTATGACTTCAAGTGAAACATAAAGAAGAAAGTCCAGGAAAAGCTGCATACATTTTTTGCATTGTAGTAAAACTGTCAATTTTTTTTACCCTTACTTGAATATATGTTTATTAATTTTTAAAGAGAGAGAGGAAGGAGAAGAAAGAGAGAAACATTGATCAGTTACCTCCTGTAGATGCCCCAACTGGGGATCAAACCTGAAACCCAAGGAATTTATCCTGACCAGGAATTGAATCCATAACCTCATGGTGTGTGAGATAAAGCTCCAACTAAGCCTCTTGGCCAGGGCAGATTGCCAAAAATTTTAATAATGTTCTTAACTTTAAAAACCTGGTGGCTTCTAATATGAGTTTTTAGGAAAATCCTACACAATCAATTAGATCTGTTGACTCTACCATTGTAGGTCATATTCCTATCTCTTGGTTCCTATCCCTCTGAGGTGTATTATTGATCAGAGCTGCAGGGAGATTGGTGAATGTGACCCAAAAGAAAAAACCTACCATGGTACATGCTCTACTCATGGAGGTTCAATAGCTACACTTATAAACAACACTTACCAATGGTTATTTTTCAGCCCTAGCCAGTTTGGCTCAGTGGATAGGGCATTGGCTTGTGAACTGAAAGGTCCTGGGTTTGATTCCAGCCAAGGGCACATGCCCAGGTTGTGGGCTTGATTCCCAGTAAGGGGTGTGCAGGAGGCAGCCAATCAATGATTCTCATCATTGATGTTTCTATCTCTCCCTTGCCCTCTCTGAAATCAATAAAAATATATTAAAAAGTGTTATTTCTCAGAGAATGCTGTTATCTCTATTCTTGCTATTTCTATTGGTCCCAAGTACTTTAAACTTCAAAAGGATAAAAACAAGTTTAAATAGTAGATATTTTGACATATTAACTGTTGTTATTTTTCTCTTTCTCTCCCATCACTTTCTATTACCCTTTTCTGTGTATAAGTTGTTAGACTTAATTGTCCTCAATGGGAGTTGTCCCAGTAGAAACAGAACACAGATATTTGTAAGAATATGTGATGAAGAGGAATTATCCCTCCCCTCTAAGGTAAAAACTCCCTGACGTTAAGGAAGATCAGAGAGCCCTGTATAAACTAGAAACAAGATAAGGAATCCTGCAACTTGCTGCTCTTTCAGTTTCCTGGGAAGGTGACAAGCCCTGAAGGATGTTTTTATTTATTATTATTATTTTTTATTTTTTTCTTAATTGATTAAGGTATTACATATGTGTCCTTATCTTCCCAGGTGCCCCCCCCCCCCACTTCCCCTCCTCATGCCCTCATCCCCCTGTTGTCTGTGTCCTTTGGTTAAGCTTATATGCATGTACACAAGTCCTTTGATTGATTTCTTCCCCCTTACCCCCCCCCCACCTTCCCTCTGAGGTTTGACAGTCTGATCAATGCTTCCCTGTCTCTTGATCTGTCTTTGTTCATTAGTTTATGTTGTTCATTATATTCCACAAATGAGTGAGATCATGTGATAGTTATCTTTCTCTGATTGGCTTATTTCACTTAGCATAATGCTCTACAGTTTCATCCATGCTGTTGCAAATAGTAAGAATTCCTTCTTTTTTTCTTATCGCAACATAGTATTCCATTGTGTAGATGTACCATAGTGTTTTCTTTAATATATTTTATTGATTTATTACAGAAAGGAAGGGAGAGGGTTAGAAAGTCAGAAACATCGTTGAGAGAGAAACATCTATCAGCTGCCTCTTGCACACCCCCTACTGGGGATGTGCCCACAGCCAAGGTACATGCCTTGACCGGAATCGAACCCGGGACCTTTCAGTCCGCAGGCTGACGCTCTATCCACTGAGCCAAACCGGTTTCGGCTGTACCATAGTTTTTTAATCCACCCATCTTCTGATGGGCACTTAGGCTGTTTCCAAATCTTGGCTATGGTAAATTGAGCTACTATGAACATAGGGGTGCATATATCCTTTCTGATTGGTGTTTCTAGTTTCTTAGGATATATTCCTAGAAGCAGGATTACTGGGTCAAATAGACATTCCATTTTTAATTTTTTGAGGAAACTCCATACTGTTCTCCACAGAGTTCCTTTTTTTCCGAATCCTCACCAGCACTTGTTGATTTGTTTCTGATAGCAATTCTGACAGGTGTGAGTTGGTACTGCATTGTTATTTTGATTTCCACCTCTCAGATGATTAGTGACTTGGAGCATGTTTTTATATGTCTCTTGGCCTTCCTTCAGTCCTCTTTCTGTTTTCATACCACCACTGCCCTGGAGAGTATATTAGAAATGTCCAAACAAGGAGCAGACAAAAGAATCTTAGGAAGCCATATATAGTAAATTATTTCCAAGACTTAACTAGAAGACAAGTAACCAAAAGATTTTTCTGTGAGTAGGATGGAAAACCTGTGGATTTGTGGTTTGGGGCCTCCCAAAAGAAAGAAAAAGGCACAGCGGCAGATACAGTGTAAAACCCACCAAGTGCTGGATGAAAACTCAGATGTTGCAGGATTTCCCAGCATAGAAGGGTGGTGATAACTGAAATGCTCCAAGATGCGCCCCTGACAATCCAGAATGGGAAGCTCACTCTAGGGGAGAAAATAAGGAGCAAGGAAACCATGACTTCACTAGATTCACTTCAAATTGACCATATTAACTTCTCTGCCACTAAACAATGATTTCCAAACATAGGGTTGTTGGATGAAATAAAATTAACATCTTTGGCTCTAGAATAGAGAGATAGTATATTAGTTTATAACACAGAGCCAGACCATAATGAGCATTGTAAACGTGCTAGGGGAGCCTTTGAAGGTCTCCAAAGCTAGTTATCACTCTCTGTTTTAGGGATTACCCCCCAGCAGTGTGCAGAGTGAATTGAAGAACAAGCAAGATGAGAGGAGAGAGCCTCTGTGACAGGGTAGGATGGTGGAGAGACATTGGCAGGATGAGGAAGATTCCCAACTGAGGGACTTGCTTAGGGTAATGTTCACTTACATTAAACATAATCTCTATGACAGTGCATGAAATGTCTATTATATTAAAATTAACTTCATGAAGAAAAGATTGAAGACCCCTGAGATCAAAGCCAAGCTAATGTAATCCAAGTCCTCCTTGGAGAGAGGAGAGTAGTAATGAACTTATCTGAAGAACTTAATATAGTATAGGATTTTAGAGTCTTAGGTTATTTAAATACTTATTCTAACTCTTTTGTGTCCAGTTGGGATGTAGGACATAGAAAGTCACAAGAAAGCATCACATCTACCTTAACAACAATCTGGATAACTTGCAAATTCAAAGTGGGTCTTCCTCCCCCCTCCCCCCCCCCCCGCCCCGCTCCCCGCATGGGCACAGAAAAGTGTTGAGGATGCAAAGAAACCTAATGAATTACAATTCAAAAAATGAGAGATCTACAGATGCTCTGCCCTTGGTAGGATAGCTGAGGAGGAGGAAGCTGCCACCAAAGCAGTTAAGAAGAAATTGGCTAATCTTTTAGCCCATTTTTAAAAAGATGAGTAAAGGCCTGTGTAATGAATGTTTCACAGATATTAAGATCTCCCGACACCGTTTTCTCTCACCCATCAAATATTTCCCACAAGCCTTCACTGAGTCACTACTAGAAAGACTGGGGAAAAGGCAGGAAAGTGGGGAGATTTAACCCCCACTTTTAAAGATTTTCCTCTAAAGGCTATACAGGTGTATGCATTTGTTAAATTTGATTGGCCTTTACATCTGTGTATTTCACTGTATATGATTATACCTAAATACATAAGGCTGGAAACCAAAAGAATACTGACTATGATTTAGGCCACTTAAAAATTGCAAGCTAAGCTATACTTTTAAAATAGGAAACAGATTTCACACTTAAGCATATTACTAGCTTATTATATATATATATATTATAAAAACTGGAGCAACTTCCAATGAGATTTTTTTTAAATGTTATATCATTGTTTCACTTAAATGATTTTGGGAACTATAATTCTATAGTAAGTCGAATACAGGACTTTAAATATGTATTTTGCTTTCCTCTTTAGGATATTATTATTTAATCATTCAACCAGTGATTAAATTATATTGAAGCCTAAGTAAATTCTCTTACAACCCACCAGTACTATTGCGTCTCTTACTATAAAGCCTTACTGTAACCCCTTCTTTCTATAAACATATTAAGGCAAACATTAAATCAATTTTATCTTTGCCACAGACTCTGTTGGAGAAACATTTAAATCTCAGCAGTCTTCTTATAATTTTACCAGTCCCAGGTGTCTAATTAATTTATCATTAAATATAATTAAAAAACAGAAGTAATTCAGTGTAAGAACCTGTATAAGTTCCAAAGAGAAATTAAAAAGCTTCCTTAATTCATTGGAAATTTGATATGTTTTTACCCACCAGAGAGAAAACACAACCCAGAGGAGCCTCTCCACTTTGGTATATGACATTTAAAAATGTGTCCATCCATAATAATAAAAGCATAATATGCTAATTAGACCCAATGTCCTTCCAGATGAAGTTGGGGCTGCGAGAGAAGCCTGGGTCCTGGGTGCCAGAGGGAAGTTGGTGCCAGCAGCCAGGGGAAGGAAGGCTTACTCTTGCATGAATTTTGTGCATCGGGCCTCTAGTTTGTAAATAAAAGACAAGTTCCTAGATAATAGGATATCTGCATTTCCTATTTTATGCAAAGATATTTATCATGATGGAAAAATATATGCTTTCCTTTTTTAAGGAAATAAAATTATATTTTTATTGAAAATTTAACATTTTCATGTAAGAAATTTTCAAAGTATCAAAAAAGTTGGGAAAGTAAAAATACTTCATGTCATGACTCCAATACAACTACAGTTAACCGTATGGAGCATTTCTTTCAAGCTACTAAAATGTTTTTTTTTTTTTTATCAAATATTGACAGCAAAAAAAAGTATTTATAATATTTTAAAAGCATAAAGAAAAACAGTAAAAAGGAACATTTGTGTACCCATTGTCAAGCTTAATAGATGTTACCAGTATATTTAAAGCCCCCATTCCCATATAATCCAATTCTTCTCTCCATTAAATGATTTTTCAAACTATAATTTAGGTAACTAATATTTCCTGAATGTAATATTTATCATTTCTATGCTTTTATTTATAAAAATCATAAATATTAAATTTAGAATATTAGTTTACCACATATGTTCTCCCCTAATCACTCTATCCTCTCTTACATACGCTATTTCTTTGATTCTTTTTGCAATATGCTGGGTATTTTCTTTAGAGATGCCTTCTGATTTTCCTAATTCTCTCTGTGTCTAATATTCTGTTTAACATATTCACTAAGTTTTTTATTTCTATTAATTAATTTCTTTCTCTAGAAGTTCCATTTGTTTCTTCAAATTTGTTTTTTTTTTCTTTTTTAATAGATTCTCATTCTGTTCTCATATTTACAATTTTCTCTTTTATTTTTGAAAATAGATTTAACTTGTTTTCCTTTTGTGCCTAGTTTAAATATATAAGCCTTTGGCAGGTCTGATTTTGCTCTTTGCTGTTTCATACTGGCCTGTTTTTTTATGTGTTATTTTCTTTTTTTAAAATGTGAGCTAGTATTTTTTACTTGTGTTAATTTTTGAGGCTGAATTAATTATAAGTGTGTTTCCATAGAAAGAATGTATATTACATCGGTCAGAAGCATGGGGATAGTATCAATTGGGACCACTTTTCATTTTTTAAAAATATTTTTTTATTGATTTCAGAGAAGAAGGGAGAGGGAGAATCATTGATGGGCTGCCTCCTGCACGCCCCCTACTGGGAATCAAGCCCACAACCCCGACATGTGCCCTTGACGAAAATCGAACCTGGGACCTTTCAGTCTGCAGGCTGATGCTCTATCCACTGAGCCAAACCAGCTAGGGCAACCACTTCTCAATTTTGATTGAAAGTTTTATGGGCAATAGTACTAGTATAAGTTTTAGATATTCAAACTTCCACAAGGGTAACCTGTGGTTAAATTTTCAGGGATGGTATTTTGCCATTCACACTTGATCGTATTATCAAGTTTGTTTCCTTGATGATTCCTTCTGTGGAATAAGCTTATTTCCACTTACCTCTTATTCTCAGCATCTTGGCTTAATGTGGTGCCTACAATTAGACTCTCTAGAGACCCTAACCTTTATGTTTAGTAATATGTTGGTAAAGGCTTAAGAACTGGCCCTCCAGAAAAAAAAAAAGAATCCCTGAATTGCCAATTCCTGTGTTATAAATACTCACATGGCTAATTTCAAGCTACCAACACGATGCCATTGAACATGAGGTGGGAAGAGGTATGTACAGCCAGCTCCATCACACACCGCTTACATGTCACGTGGCTTTGAAAACTGAAGATAATTTCACTAGGGTTTGGCATATCCCTCAAGTGAATGACAGTTGAATAATTACCTCCTTACATTTCCTCTTTGACTTTATGTTTATCTATATCTCTACCACCTTGCAATATGTTTTAAAAGGAGGGGTTTGATTTATTTGTTTCATTTTTATTTTGACCCAGAATTTGTTTTTAGCAAAGGGTCTGTTTAGGTTACCTTGTCAGCCTAATTGCCAAATATAAAAATTCTTCTCTTTGTTTCTTTTTTCATTTTAAAAAAAATACAATGTATTGTTTTTATTTTGTAATTGTAAGGATGATACAATTTAATGTTAGAAAACTTGAGAAATATACAAAGTACAAAGAAGAATATTAAAATAATTCATAAATTCATAACCCAGAGCTAAATACTGGTAACATTTTGGTGCACATCTTTCCCAGCTTTATATTATGTGCGTGCATGTGAATATCTGTGTGTTTTTATCTAGTTTCCATCATAACGTATCTCTCATTTTATAATCTGGTTTTTGTTTCTTTATAATATTTAATGAATATTTTTATGTTATTAAATATTCCTCTACAACCCATTTTTATGGCTTCATGGTGAACCATAATGCTGATCATTTGTATTATTTCTAAGTCTTCACCATTATAAGCAATGCTGAAAATAACTTTCAAAGTGTGCATCTGGCCAGTTCCTGGGGGCAATGAATTCTTTTCCCCATCCTGGAATGGAGGCAATCTTCCTCTATGGTGGTAGGCCATTTTTCTCTTTTCTTATTTCTGCTTTGCTCAGCTGTATCTCATTCTACAGTAATTCAACTTTTGCCAGCTGTATCTCCAATTCTTCATGGTTAGTAATCCTTTCTACATCTACATTTTTGCTTTGTCAGCCAAACATATTAAACATTTAAGAAATGGTACCATGAAGGGATATATACAGACATATATATATATGTCTGTATTTGTATATATTTAATACAATTTTTTTCAAAGACCAAAGGAAAAGTCTGCTGTCTTTTTTCTAGTTCTGTATTCTCCAAAATCAATTTTGCTCCTAAATATTGATGACTCTATTAATTATTGATGTAATCCCCTTATAAACTGTTAGACGGAGATATTGCCAGCCCACAGTGTCCGCCTTTGGTGAAAGTGTAAGGAGACAGCAGAGCAGACGCCCTCAGGGAAGCTGGTGTTTGCAGCAGGAGAGTCATCAGCTTGTGAGAAATCATACAGTGTAGGTCAGTCCTTTCTCACTGAACACTCTTCATCTCTCCGACTGCCTGTGACTTGTTGTGATGGAATCTCTTGGACGAATCATCTATCAGGAAAGGGCAAAGCAAGCGGAAGTGAAGGAATGGCTCCAGGTTGACCCCTAGGAATGAATAAAATATTTAAGAGAATACAAACTTGAAGTAGGAAAAGTCAGTGACATTTCCCAAGAGATTTGTGATTTTTTTAAAAAAAGAAGAGAACGTTCGAGACAGTAATTTTTAATAATTCAGTAAGAATGGACTGTGGAGTAGCTCTTATAGTCAAGCTACTTCTCAGAAAGTCAAGTTGTAGAAATAAAATAACTACTTCTCTAATGGAAATGGTTGGCAATCTCATATGAAATCAGAGGCTATGTACATGCCAGGCTTTATTTCTAGAAGAATTACAGATAATACTTTAGACTGAATTTAATTTTCTCTCCTCTAGGTGAGTGAAATATCTAGGAAGACTCTCCTATCCACCTACTTCTCCCCTATTCCATAGTAAATATTAAATTATCTATCAGTCATATCCCTAATGTTCAGTCCCTTGTACTCAGATACATAGTATATAACAATGACATATATTTTCTATTTCATCAATTCTTGTTCAGCCTTTACCCAGATGCAAAACTAGTTTTGTTAACATCATTTGCCCTAGCTAAGTTTTGTTGTAACAGTGTGTAAATTATAAGAAGATAGTTTTGTAGGCAACTTGGATTTGAATGTTAGTCTGTCACTATATCTTTGTGACCTTAGTCAAATTGTTTAATATTTATATAATTTATTTATTTGAAAATGGGTTCATGTGATGAAGCCTACTTCATAGGTTACCTCCAGGATTAAGTGAGATAATACATCTAAAGGTCTTAGTACATTACTAGGATAAATGGGCTAACTACCTTGTTAACCATAAACATCTATTTTAATAGTTACACTCAATTAAATTCATCTAGTATTTATTAAGTACTTATGTATGAAGCCATGGTTTGGAAAACTTGAGGAGTATATGGCACATTTTTAAAAATGCATTTATTTTTAATAAAATTTCTATATTTAAGGTATATAGCATAATGATTTAATATTGATATATGAATATGTATCATATATACATATACTGAAATGATTACTACAATCAAGCTAATGAATACATCTCCCCACATTGTTACTCTTTCTTGTTTTTGTAATGAGAACACCTAAAACCTACTCTTTTAACAAATTCCCATTATTTAATATAGTATTAATTGTAATCATCGTACCGTACATTAGTTCTCCAGACTTATCCATCCTACATACCTGTAACTTTGTACCCTCTGACCAGTATCTCTTCAGGGGCCCCCCTCCTGGTCCCTGGTAACCATCATTCTACTCTCTGCTTCTATGTATTTGACTGTTTTAGGTTGTACATATTTGTGAGATTATGCAGTTTTTTTCTTTCTGTGTCTGGCTTTTATAACTTAGGATAGTGTCTTCAAGATTCATTGCAAATGACAGTATCTCATTCTTTTTTGAGGCTAAATAATATTCTATCATATCTATCACAATTTCTTTATTCATCCATAGATGGACTTTTAGGCTGTTTCCATATCATGATTATGAGAAATAATGCTGCAATGAACAGGGAGGTGCAGAGACCTCTTAGCCATATTGATTTACTTTCCTTTAGGTATATCCAGAAGAAGGATTGCTGGATCATCTGGAAGTACTATTTTTAGTTGTTTGAGGAAACACCATACTGTTTCCTTAATAGCTATATTCATTTACACTCCCACCCACAGTGTACAGGGCTCTCTTTTCTCTACATCCTCACAGAAAATTATCTCTTATGTCCTTTTGATATTACATATAAGCCTACCTTCACGAATTTACAGTGTAGTTGAAGAACCAATTTTATACACTTTAAACATGTACATAGCAATATAAAGCAGTATATAATCAAAACATGGTACACATTAAAAATCTTTGATTTAGAAAACGGAGTGACATTTTATGGGCTGGAAAAGTGGGAAGGTCTTTCAAAGGAGACTTAAGACTCATAATTATTCTCAGAATGCAATAAGCAAGAGCTCAGGCTTTGGAGTCAAATAGAGATGATTTGAATTCTGACCCTGCCACCTCTATCTGTGTGATCGAGGACAGATGTTTAAATTCCTTATGCCTCAGTTCTCAAAATGAGACAATAGAGTGATTAGTGGAGTTCTTTTTTTCCCCCCCAATCCTCATCTGAGGAGATCTTTTCCATTTATTTTTAGAGACAGTTGAGGGGAGATGGGGGAAGAGAGAGAAAGAGAAATACCTATGTGAGAGAGACACATTGATTGGTTGCCTCCTGCATGTGTCCCAACAGGGGCCAGGGATTGAATCTGCAATCCAGATACGTGTCCTTGACTGGGAATCAAACATGTGACCCTTTGGTGTGTGGGCCAGCACTGTAACCACTGCGCAACACTGGCTAGGGCTGAGAAGTGGAGTTCTTTACCATGGTGGGTGGCTACTTTATAAATGTGGTGGTGGCAAATGGAAATGCTGCAAATGAATAGGGCTGAGAACAAACACAATGATCAATTTTTAATGCACCCCTATTTTGTTATTTATGTACTCGATATAATTGTAAAGGAAGCAGTCAGAAGCTTAATAAATACCCTTTGAAGATTGTGATGAGCATGCTTTATTTGCTATATTTTATTGGACTCTTCAATTATATACCAAAGATTTTTCAGGATAAATTATTAAATTTAAATAAGTTTCAGAGCCAGAAGACATCATGAATCATAATTCTTCATAGGGTATACAAATTTTTCAAAACCTTCTGTACCATAATGTTAATTTTAAAATAAATTTATTTTCTAATGTTCTAGTAATATTTTTACTCTATTTCATTCCCTGTAGATATAATTGTACTTTATATAATTTTATTTCTTTCTTTTATAAAATTATATTTATTGTTCTCAGGATAGCAAATACACAGTTAAGTACAAAACACAAAAGCCATCAACAGTGAAGTTATTCATATACCTACAAGATACACATGATTACATCTCTGATAGAAAATCCAGAGGCTAATATGTTGAATAGTAAAAACTGCTTTGGTGCTCTATTAAATTATTTTTAAAATCCACATGGTAAATGTGGATTGTTTAAGATTTGAATATTCATTATATTCCTTCTACTTTGGTATTTTCTCCCAGTTGACAAAAATATTACCATTTTCATTACCCTGGTTATACCAAATACTGTCAAGAACTATTTTTGAAGAATCACTTCATCGGATCTTGGGCTGCTTTCTTTAAAGAAATTAGTTGATTCCTCCTTTCAAAGTTTGGGTATTAGCAGCATTTACTTCTCAGTGAATAAAACTCCTACTTTCGAAGTTGAGAGAGAATTAATTAGTCACAAGCTCCTAAGTGGCACTTGAGTAGATGAAAGGAAATTCATCCAGAAGGCATAAACCGAGGAGTCAAGGTTAAGGCACAGCATGGATCAGAGCAAATGAAGAGAGAGAGAGAAAAAAAAAAAACAGCCAGAAGCAGGGCTGGAGCTAAGAGGTTGGTATCCTCCAGGGTGAAGGTCACTCCTCAGTCTGTGTGCTGAGGGGAGGCATCTTGAGCAAGGTGTGCGCTTGACATTGACTCTAGTTAATTGGATGTTGTAGGTGTTGCTTTGACAGGAATTCACAGTGGAACTCTCCCTTTTCCCTAAGGCAGGTCTGGTATTTCTGAGCTTGCATCATCACTAATACTGACTTTTAGGCTCTGACTGTTCCCTGACCTCAGATGGGATATTCACTGTCCTGGGAGGAAGTCTTTGATTTCAGAGTGGGGGTAAGGAGTCAGAGGGAGTCCTTTATATCTACAGAGTCTATGGACTGCCTGGCGGTGGATTTATTCATCTCCTTATCATCCTTTGGAACTCTCTTTTTCTGAAGCAGGCCCTTTCTGGTGATGGTTGTGTCTTTAGTCTGGCACTAACAGTTGTTTCTAAAATCCTGGCTCTAAGGGACTCCTGGGTAATCCATTAGACACACAAGGAGACACATTATTCTTGCAGGTCACTGGGACTATGTTTATTGACTTTCTGCTTTAAGCTATTAAATGCTTAGTCAACCTGAGCGCACATTGAGTATCATTGAGTGTTAGATGCTGGAGGCCCGCAAAAAAGATGTATTAGATGATGTTCAAACCCCACTCTAATTTTGATATAGGAAAATTAAAAGTAAACAACAAGAAAGCCTTTGGCATGAAACATAAAAATGTGAAAATTAATATAGCACACTTAGTGTATGTACCAGTCTATCACTGATAAGTTATTATTCACTTAACAAATATTTATTGCACATATGTGATGTGCTTTGATGGTGTAAACTTTCAATACAGCACAACCTGCTCGTAGATTGCTCATTATCTAGAAATAGTTGTAACAAATAAACAAGTAGTTATAATATTTGCAATGTTCCGAGTAACTGGTACATATCTCAGATTGGTATAACTAAGAGAAGCACTATTATGTGATGTTTGTGTTGTGCCTTAAAAGATAAGGAAGCTATGGTGGGAAGACTTATACAAATAGATCTCAGACAGACGAAAAACTCACACTAGAATGCAAAGCATAGCCTTTCTGTGTTGGTTATTGAATGATGCGTAACAAGCTTTCTCCAAAATTACTTGCTCAAAATTATATCATTAGTTATCTTTCATGGAATCTATGAGTGAGGAATTTGGGATGGCTTGGCTGGCGGGTTCCAGCTTGGGATCACTCCTGAGATTGTAGTCACACGCTGGCCAGAGCGCCACTAATCTGAAAAATTAGATCAGGGCTGGATTATTTGCTTCCAATGTGGCCAACTCATGTGGCTGGTGAGTTGATTCTGGCTATGGCTGGGATCTCAATTCCTTTTCCAATAATCTTTCCATGGGCCACTTTAGTGTCTTTATAGTGTGTGGCTGGCTGGTGAGCAATCCGAAAGACCAAGGTTATTCTGTATTTTTTTATTGGGCACACAGACTAGCACTGACTTACAGTGGAAAGGGACCTTGTAAAGGTTAAAGATCAGAAAGTGAGGGAGTTGGGGGTCATTTTTGAAACTGGATACAATACCACGCAAAAAGAGAATGATTTAAAATAATACGTGATTTCAGAAACACTTGCAGACCACTCTCAAGAGTATCTTTGTTTACTGTCCAGCTAGAATGAGAGTACCTTAAAACTAAAAATGGTGTCTTTTATCTCTGTTCAGGTCCTCGATGCTAGAACATCACTAAGTGAATATTAGACACTTCATACAGGTTTCTTGAAGAAGTGAATTAATAAATATATGAACAAGTATAATCTGAGAGATAAATTAAAAAATATCAAAACCACAGGATAAGTCTTGGTTCAGGATAATGTGTGAAACTGCATAACTGGGCCATAGTCTGGATGAAATCTAGAAAAGAAGGTGAGGCCAATCATAAGAATTGTAGGTGGTACCCAGTATCAGCCAAGGCTTTATCCAAAAGACATGATTATTCCAATCACTCAGGAGTCTCCTTTATGGTGTAGGTGGGACAGCCATTGGATGAAACAGTTCTCAGAGCAGTCAGAGACTTCAGATGATCAAGACAGACCTCTGAATCGCATCTCTGAAATTGCCATCAAACAAGCCCCGCCATCAACGTCACAGGGATCATTGTACTGAGACATTTACTGTCACAAACTGCTACTTTTAACCTTAGAATTTCTTTGGTAAACATAGCAAAGAGTTTGCAGTCGATTATTTATTGTATTATTTTTCCTCACAACCATAATAGGCTATGCCCAGGCCACTTACTCAGAAGCCCAAGTAGACCCTAAGGTTCAATAAGAAGCAAAGGAGGCCGTAGGCAATAATGTAGCTGAACCATTATGCCTGAGTAATGCAGGCTTCTCACCCACTGCATCCCTCTTATAAAAGGATAAAAGGGTCCTAACTGGTTTGGTTCCGTGGATAGAGCATCGACCTGCAGACTCAAGGGTCCCAGGTTCAATTCTGGTCAAGGGCATGTACCTTGCTTGTGGGCACATCCCCAGTAGGGGGTGTGCAGGAGCCAGCTGATTGATGTTTCTCTCATTGATGTTTCTCCCTCTCCCTTCCTCTCTGTAAAAAAAAATCAATAAAATATATTCTATCTAATGAAAGAGTAATATGCAAATTGATCATAGGTCTGATCAAGACATGCCTACAAGCCATGCCCACCAGCCAATCAGGAGAAAATAAACCCCAACCAAGATGGCTGTGGCCACTGAGAGCAGGAGGGAGGCTTGGGTTTCCCTGGCAATGGAGGAAGCCAAGCTTTCCAACTGCCGTTGCCGGCCTAGGCCTCCATTCAATGCTGCAAAGTTTCAATTATAGAAGACAACATCCCAACAGAAATGGTGGCAGCCACAGAGTTGGAGAGAGCAGAGGCCAGGGTTGCCTGGTCGATGGAGGAAGCCAAGCTTCTGCAGCCCTAGCGCCTAGGCCTCCACTCCAGGCTACAAAGTTTCAATTGTAGAACATAAAATAAATCCCAGATACCAGGGCCTCCACTTGGGTCGCTAGGAGGTGTGGCCGGCCCACAAAACACTACAGGCCTCTTGCCCAGGCTGTCCCATGCCCCAAGAGAACCCCAACCATGATCTGGGACACCCTTCAGGGCAAACCAGCTGACTCCCACCCATGCACCAGGCCTCTATCCTATCTAATAAAAGAGTAATATGTAGATTGACCATCACTCCAACACACAAAATGACTGCCCCAGTGTGGTCAAAGATCCTGCCCCCATGTGGGGAGGGCAGTTGGAAGGGACCTGGCCTGCTGGAGAGGGCAGTTAGGAGTGACCAAGCCAGCAGAGGAGGGAAGCTGGAGGCAAACAGGCTGGTAGGGGAGCAGTTAGGCATCAAACAGGCTGGTAGGGGAGCAGTCAGGCATCAATCAGGGGAGTGGTTAGGGGGTGATCAGGCTGGCAAGCAGAAGTGGTTAGGGGCAATCAGGAAGGCAGGCAGGTGAGCAGTTGGGAGCCAGCAGTCCTGGATTATGAGAAGAATGTCCAACTGCCCATTTAGGCCCGATCCCTCAAGGGGTTCCAGATTGGAGAGGGCATAGGCTGGACTGAGGGACAACCCCCCCAACCCTGTGCACAAATTTCATGCACCAGGCCTCTAGTGTGTGTGTATTGTGTGTGTGTGTGTGTGTGTAAAGGATAAAAGGCAGCAAGCACATCTTCTGACCCAGTGAGTTCCTCACTCTGCACAGCTGCCAGCCCTCCAAATTTTGGGAGTGCATCCTGAAGAACAAAGGAGTTCTGAGGCCAAGCCCACTCACAGGATGGGTATCCTTCATCTGGCACAGCCTCTTTGCTGGTTCCACACTCAAACAAGGATAAAGCAGCCTTAAGGGGGCCTGGGTCAGCATTCACTTGTCTCTCAAACTTAGGACGGCCTTTGTGGTTGGTGCATGCTCCACTCCTGGCACAGGATTAACTAATCAAGTAACATTGATGTACACACACAACTGTCGAGGTACCCCAAACATAGAAGTCTGGGTACCATCCCTTTCTTTTCTCTTACTTTATCTGAAGGAAACATTACAGTTGATCCTAATAGTTCCATTACATAGGAGAATTTAAATACTTTTCCCTCTATTCATGATCTGCTGCAGGTGAAACCTTTCCTACTCACATGCCCTCCTGAGCTAAGGAGTGGCCTTCTCTCGCGGAAGCATTACAAGTGGGCGCAGGCAGGCCCGAGAGAGCACGCATGTATCTGTTAGGCCTGGGAGAGATAGATTCAGGGGAGAATGAATTCTATGCACAGTAGCGAAATCTAAAGCGCTGCATTTTTTTTTATTGCCAACAAGATTGCTGAAATCGTTTCAAATAAAAGGGCTGAAATTTGGTTTTGACACAATTAGTATCATCTTTGAAAAGAAGGGCATCCAAAAGCAGAGCTAGGAGTGTGCACTTTCCTAGGGGAGTGCATCCCCAAACCCGGGGCAAGGTCAGAAACAGTTCCTTCTGAGCCTGAAAAGAAGGGAGCCGGCAGCTATGCACGTACGCCCTCACCCCACACCCACGCACCCTCGCTCAACTTTTCCCTGCAGCCCACTCTGCGCTGGAAATAGATCAATAGATGCTCCGTCAGACTTATGCAAGGCGCTCCAGCTCTCTCAGACTGCTGATCAGAAAGGGGGTTCACTCAAGGGGTTAAGAGTTGAGCTTTCCCAGGGTCTCTCTGTACATGAGGAAAATCGATGCCCTGCCCGTTGACATGTTAAGAAAACAAAGCAAACTCTGAGCTGTGACAGTCTTCGGGTTCTCCATGTCCTGAGTCACTTGTCAGGTGTGCTCCCCTACCCCATCCCCCCAAATTCAGCTCTGCCCCATAGTCGGGACCAGTTTTGTCCTACACGCAGTCTTGGAGAGAAACCCCATTTAACTAATTCTTGATTCAGGGCCGCTAGAGTCCCTTCTCTGACTCGGGCGGCTTAGCCTTGCAGTGACCACTGACTCCCAGCCTTCCGGACACCGGGGGGGTGAGTCCCTTATCTTGGGTCTCCCGAGTTTCCCACCTGGTCATTGATCAGGAGGCCTCTTCCATGTCTTGCCAGACCTGCTTTAGCCTCTTAATTTTGGGCTGCTCATTCCTGTTTCTCAACTCTGTGGTATATTATTGTATAGGAAGAGTTTGTAGAGGGTTTTTTTGTTTGTTTTTGTTTGTTTGGGGGGAGGGGACTTTTTCAAGTTTTATTAAGAAATAATTGACAAGCATCACTGTATAAATTTAAGGTACATAGCACAATGGTTTGCTTTATACTTAAAGTAAAATGATTACCACAGTAGGTGTAGTTAACATCCTTTTTTATTACGGTAAAATATAGATAACATTAAATTTACCGTTTTAAACACTTTCAAGTATGCAACTCAGTGGCATTGAATGCATTGTTGTGCAGCAGTCACCACATCCATCTCCAGAATTTTTCATCTTCCAAACTGAAACTCGCTACTCTTTAACCCCCCATCCTTCTCTCCCAGCTCTTAGAGAGCATCTTACTTTCCATCTCTCTGAATTTGGCTATGGTGGGTGCCTCATGTAAGTGGAATTACCAGACATTTGTCCTTTTGTGTCTGGTGTTATTTCACTTAGCTTAATGACTTCAAGATTCATTCACATTGTCGCATTTGTCAGAATTTCCTTCCTTGTAAGGCCGAATAACATTCCATTCTATTTTGCTTAACTACTGAGCCACTGATGGACATTTGAGTTGTTTCAGTTTTAGGCTATTGCAAATAAACTTGCTGTGAACATGGACATACAGGTATGTGTTCGAGTTCCCGCTTTTGATTATTTTGGGTATATATCTAGAAGTAGAATTGCTGGATCATACGGTATTTCTATATAGCTGTTTTAAGAAGAGCCATGCTGTTTTCATTCCCACCAACAATGCACAAGAGGTCCACTTTCTATACATCCTTGACAACACCTGTTATTTTCTCTTGGTGGTTTTTTTGTTTTTATTTGTTTTGATAATAGCTATGCTAGTGGATATGAAGTGGCACCCCTAGTTTTTATAAAATGACCAGTGCTCATGGCTCATTGCCAGAGACTATGATTTAATTGCTTGAAGGGGAAGTCTTGTCAACAATATGATTTTTAAAAAACTTTCTTAGATGATATTAATATGCAACTAGAGTTGAAAACCTCAATATATTCTTGACTTATGCTACCTGACTTGTGTCCCATGTTCATATGCTGCCTTCCTGGTGTTACACAAAGAGACAACAGTCTAGAGAGACTGGCTAAATACACACAACAGTAACTAACAAGGTCTGCCTGACCCCAAGCCCTGTGTTCTGTCCTCTGTCCATGAATTGTGCCCTGAAGGGTGATATTCATGGGGTTTCCAATGCAGTCTTCCAATACAGAATGCACTGACTCCTTGGATCTGGTTTGTGGGGTCCATTAGTTTCCTGGGGCTGCTCTAACAAATTGCCATAGACTGGATGGCTTAAGATAATAGACATTTAGTCTCTCACATTTCTAGAGCCCAGAAGTCTGATGTAAGGCATTTGAGGGTTGGCTCCTCCTAGAGGCTCTAAGAATCCCTTCCAGGTCCCTCTCTAGCTCTTGGGGACAGCTGCTAACCCTCGGCATTGCTTGGTTTGTAGATGCATCCATCTTCACACAACTTTCCCCCCCATGTCTTTGTGTCTTCTCTCCTTTGTCTCTTATAGGAACACTGGTTGTTCAATTTAGAGCCTGTCTGATTCCAGGATGATCTCCTTTGGAAACCCTTAACTTTACTAAGGATCTTCAAAGACCCCTTTTTAAAATAAGGTCACGTTCACAGGTACCTAGGTTTAAGATTGGACATATTAGGGGTCAGATAAAACTCCCCACAGGGAGTTTTCGTAGGTCTTTCAAATTCTAATCAGTTCCATTGTGAGTCAAGAGTTCAATGTACATCAAAACCCAATCTGTTAGGATCAAGACTAGACCTGAACTTGCATTGGGATCAGAATACCAAAGTGGCCACATAAATCTTTGCCTCCAGCCAAAGAGGTTGCTTGACATTTTTTCCATCTGCATTGGGTTCTGGGGCAAAGTCTAGTCCCTGTAATAGTTTTGAGATTGTCTTGGAGTCAACAAGGTAGTAGTACCAGCACCTTAACTCAAGATGCCACAGAAATGTCCTGACCAGAGCATGTACTCCGCTTTCTCTGCCATCGTAAAAGGACCAGCTGCTGTACAGAGTATTTCGGTTGCTCTAGGATGGGACAAGGCGTTCTAACCATGGGAAGAAACTCTATTGATAGCATTTAATACCTCCCTGATAGAGCTCCATGTGGACCTTGATTGCATGGTATTCCTTCTCCCTGTTTCCTTCCTCTAACTTACCTATTTAGCCTTCATTGTCCACACAATGATAATTTCAAGGCTTTTGGGAAAGAACAGTATAGCAGGGACAACAATAAAAAAATAGACCTCCTCATGGAAAGGGCCAGGGCTGCCTGCCCTGTGGGAGATGGGAAGGCTCCTCACCAGGCTGTGTCACTCTTCAATTAATTTTACTGTCCTGTCCAACAAGAAGGTTCTGTTCCTAATGGTCAGTCTCTGGACCTTGTATACCTGTGAGCAGCTGAGAGAGAAGGCAATTGCACTTCATCTCACAAATACTTCCACTGTGAGCCAGAATTAGGCAGCCTCACTTTCCCCAAAATGCAGGCATCTGGGGTGTTGGGTGTCAAATCCTGTACAGAATTATTTTCAGTTCTGAAACATTTGATAAGGTGTCTAAAGTGAGAGCATTTTATTTCTCAGCTTTGCAGAGAATTGCACACATGGTTCTCACTCTCATTTTCTTTTAATATTTGGAATGATTTTATTGCAAACTATGACTGCTTTATGAGCAAATACACCAGAGAATCCAAACTCGGTCTCCCAGTGGACTCAGCCATTTGTAAAACTGGCAGGCACAGAATCTACAGGCAGAGGTTTTAAGGAGTGATAGAGACAATTCATCAACTCATCATGCATATTCTCCCGACTGCCAAGGAGATTAAATTTGATTTCACCTCCTGAAACTCCAGCACATATTTATTATATAAATCTATTATGTGTTTAATGCTAACCTGCAATCAATTTGCCCATATGGTGAAAACCTAGTCCTACATTTTTTTCTTATTAGAAGTTTTGCCTTCGTGTATTCATTGATGGTCTAAATTCTGGTTCTGTATCCTAATGTTATTATAAATTTATAATTTTTTAAAAATGGAGTTGCCAAGCTGGTCATTTTCATGTCTCCTGTTGAAGCTTAATTAATTATCTTGGAAACACAAGTACAGGGGCAAGGTCATATATTAAACTTTTTCTCCAAGGGGTCAGAGGAGTGTCTGATTTACAGTAAGCATCCCATGACTGTTGATTGGAATGCACAAATGTGAAGTAGGCTTGTGCCTTATACACAACACAGAAGTTTACACTCCCCATGTTTCATTTTATCCATTTCAGTAGTTCTGTATGTGTTCCAGTATGTCTCCTCAAATCTCAATCGAGTATTTTCGTTATAAATACACAAAACAACATGAATATAAAACTTACAGTGTTACAAGTGGTCAATGGATACCAATAAATATGTTCTACCTCAATAATTAAGTAAATACAAATGAAAAATGCAAGATAATTTTGTCTATCAGTATGGCACAAATGTAAAAGTATGATACCATTTTGAATTGATGAGAGTAATACCAAACACTATTGGAGGAAATTGAAATAGGCACATGAATTCAGTAATGAAAATGTTTATTTCAATTGAAAGTCATCTTCATATTAGGAGTCTAGTTTACAAAAATAATTGCACAACTCTGTAAACACCATACACAAAGGACTTAATAACAAATTATTTAAAACAAGATCAATGCCATCTGGTTTGGCTTAGTGGAAAGAGTAAAGGCCCTTAGACTGAGGTTCCCAGGTTTGATTCAGGTCAAGGGCATGTACCTTAGTTGCAGGCTCCATCCCCAGCCCTGTGGGAAGCAACTAATTGATGTGTCTCTCTCACATTGCTGCTTCTCTCTCTCTGTCTCACCCTCTTCGTTCCATTCTTTCTAAAAATATCCTTGGGTGAGGATCAACAACAAAAAGAAACAGTGGTTCATACAATGGAATATAATACAAGCTATAGAAAGAACAAGGTAGCCCTAGCCAGTGTGGCTTAGTTGATTGGGGCATCATTCTATACCCTGGGAGTTTGCAGGTTCGATTCCTGGTCAGGACACATACCTAGGTTGTGGGTTCAATACTCAGTTGGGAAACATACAGGAAGCAACCGCTGGATGTATCTCTCTCACATTGATATTTCTCTCTCTCTCTTCTCTATGTCTCCCTCTCTAAATTAAAAGAAAAAACAACAATGTAGTTAGATTTATTAACCCAGAAAGAATATCCAGGTTATATTGCTATAGGAAAAGGAGTTATGGCTAATTACTAATACATACGTGTGTGTGTGTGTGTGTGTGTGTGTGTGTGTGTGTGTGTAGTTATTAAGAAGAAAAGTACTGGAAGAAATCAAATAGTACAAATTCTTTTAAATTTTGTCTGTTTAGAAATACTGTATTTCAAACTTTTCAATCTCAATGTTAGAGAAATAAAAATAATCAGAGGATTAGAAGATCATATATTTTCTTATGAGTATACGTTTAATGTAAGGTTCTAGTCACTTACTCCTTAAATCATCTTTAGAATCATTGAGAATACCTGAGAGTCTGGAACTTATACATTCATTAAGAAAGGAAAGGAAAAATGAAATTTTAAGGAGAACTATACAGATCACAATATTGGAGGAAATTATGGTAGAGATTGAAGAGTTAATAAGTTACAGTAAATACAAAGATACATTCACTCATTTATTCATTTAGTATCTAGTGCCCTTGGAACTGTTCTACTTCTAGAACAGATCAGGCAAGATCCTGCTCCTGTGAAGCTTTTCAAAATATTTGGTGAACAAATAAATGTGTGATATTTTGGGTAATAATAAGAGTTATGAAGAGCCCTAGCCAGTTTGGCTCAGTGGATAGACAGTCGGCCTACAGATGAAAGGTGCTGGGTTTGATTCTGGTCAAGGGCACATGCCTGGGTTGTGGGCTCGATCCCCAGTGTGGGGTGTGCAGGAGGCAGCCAATCAATGATTCTCTCTCATCACTGATGTTTCTATCTCTCTTTCCTCTCCCTTCCTCTGTGAAATCAATAAAAAATATTTTAAAAATGATTTGGATGGAAACATTTAATTCTAATTTTTTAGTAAGCAACTTTCAAACTATCTTTAGAACCAAATAAATTGCAAGTGTATATACGAGTTACTTGTGCAAAGTTGAATTTTCAAAGTACAAACCAGAATCTAATTACTTCGTTTGCAGAAATATTCACACTAGGATTTCTTTAAAACAGGAACTTCTTTAGTGTTTGTTTCCAGACCATTAACTACTTGATAGAGGCTCTATGGGTGGGTTAAGCAATCTAACGTACAAAAGTTGGAAATTGTTAGACAAAAATGGATGGGAAATTAATGTTAAATAAATCATAGGGAGATAGGAAAATAAAATTGATTTATTAATCTACACATCTTAGAAATAAATCTCTTTGTGAAAATGACATAGAGACTTAATTGCTGCTCACCAGGCACAGAATAATTTTGTTGTGGTTGTTACTGGGTGTAATCAAGTATATTCTTCTTATAACATGCAATACCAGTATTTTCTTATTGCATTCTATATAGATTTATCTGCATGCTATTAAAATGTTGATATATCTGCATGCTGCTAGTGAAAGTTCAGTGTCACTGCCACATATATCTCAGAGTTATTACAATGTAATAAACGTCCATTAGTGATAAATTCTAGAGTGACAATGTAAGACAGGACGGTGAAGCAAGGGAATTATCTGAGTAATTTGGGAAAATTCAGAGTCGTTTCACTTGAAAATTCTAGATATTTTTAAAAGGTTCCTCTAGAATGTAATTAATATTTATAGCATTGATTGATTTGACTTGGGCAGGATTATAGCAGCCCTGTCCACAGAGAGCCTTTGTTTTAAGCTGGCAACTGAATCACATGTATTAAAGGAAACATCTTGTATTTTCCATGACTCTTTGGCTAAAGGTTGCAAGCTGATACATACTTCATAATGCTTATTCAATTCAACTCAACAATATTAAGCTCTTATAACTGTGCTAGATGTAGAGATTACTAGTCTCACTAAGTTTATGATTTAGTGAGGAACACTAAAGGAACACATTAGAATTTATATGACATGCTCTAAAAGCAATGTCTAAACAAGATTCCATAGGTATAAAGTAAATGGAGTCATTTGTTCTAACTGAGAACTCTTTGTGAAAAATATAACTTTTAAGGCTGACCTTAAGGATGAGGACATTTTCATAGGCAAAGTTGATGGAGAATAATTTTTCTGAAGGCAGGGTATGGAGACAGGAAAACATAAGACATCTTTACAGACTGTGAAATGTCCCATGGGACTAGAGCTTAGGCCATGGAAATTTGCTCGGGTATTTGGAAATAAGGTCCTCGACCAGAATTATAGTTTGACAAACTAAGACAAAAAGACTAAACTTTTCTAATTGGCAGTAGGTACCTGGGGAAAGTTTTTGAGCATTGATTGTTCTGTTTAATGAAGATAACTAACTGTTATACTAGTGTGTAAGATTGGAAGGGGCTGAATCTGTAGTGTTGAAGATCAAATAGAGGACTCTTGCATTTGACTAATGATGAGCGGGTGAGGCTCTGTATTAGTATAGGAGCAATGGGAATGGAAAGAGGGGGTGGTTTCTAGAATTTACCAGAGTAGAATTATGATAACCTAGTGACAAAATGAGTCACATGGGATAGAGGTGATGCAGAAACCTCCTACATTTATGCGAGGAAGGGAGAGTTAGAGAAAAATATTAAGGAGGAGCAAGTTTGGAGAAGAACTACACAATATCTCAGATACCAAATGAGGAGAGGATTTCAAGAAGGAGGGAAAATGAAATAAATGATTCAGAGAAACAGTAAAAGGAGTGCAAAGGGGAAATGTATAGATTTAACAGGTAGAGAGTTGCTGTTAGTTTTTAATAATGTGATGGCATCAGAAGCCAGATTTCAGTGGCTTGAGGAGTAAATGAGACATGTTACCTTGTTGGAAACAAAAGTTAAGATTTATTTTTGAGAAATAGTGATGAAGTATAAATGAGAGACAGTTATAAGGCTTTGAGGAGAATAGGTTGGAAAGTTTTATTAGCATAAGGAAACTTGACTTTAAGGAGACAATGAAGAGGCAAGGTGCTAGTCTGTTGCATTGGTGACCCCCAGTGAGCTATATCTCCCACTATTCACATCCTTCTGTAGTTCCCTCCCCTTGAATTTAAAATGACTTTGTGACCAATAGAATATATGTCCTTGCACAGACTTCCAAGCCAAGACACAAAGAAGACCTGGCTAGCTTCTGACTTTGTCCTCTGGAGAAGCCAGCCACCAAAACCATTCTGCTGCATGGAAAACCCAAGCCATTTACTTGGAAATGTCACATAGTGAGAGAGAGAGAGAGAGAAACAGACAAACACAGAGAGAGATGGTCAGCTCCCAGCTGTTCTAGGCATTCTAGCTGAGGCACCAGGCAGGAGTGAAGCCATTTGGGCTTTCCAGCTTCAGCAGATACTGCTTGGATCACCAAGGAGACCTCCTCTGCCCAACTTGCATCTTGTAAGCAAATATTGATTTCTGTTTTAAGCCATTAACATTTTTGAGTGCTTGTTATGTAGCAATTGGTGTCAGGAATGGGTGATTTTAAAAATAAATAAATGATGTTAGAGAGGTTAGATGGATGGAATAAGGCCCCAAAGAAGAGAAGGGAACCTAGGATCAAGTGGAAGGATGGGTCTTACAAATGAGTAAGGACACTGCGTGTTTTTTTTTTTTTTTGAGGCAGGAATAAAATGAGGAAGGGATGAATAAAAATTAAAGTTAGATGTGGGTGGGAAGAAAATTGGACCAATTCAGATTAGACAGTGAAGTACTTTGTTGAGAATGAAGGCTGCACAAAGGAACTGAGAGCTAAAGATGGGGGGAAATTTGATTGTGAATGATAAAGGGATTCATCCTTGGAGGAGTAAATAATTGACAGAGTACCTGCAGGAGCCTGGGTGAGTATGGTAGTCATGAACTTGTAATGAGGCCAACAGCTCTGTGATTTTTTTGCAGCCACCCTTACTTATTATTTAGGTGGGTAAACAGTCATTCATATTGAATTCAGGAGATTTGGACTCCAATTGTATCAACAAGTGGAAAAATGTCACCAACTGAAATTTTTGAGTGTTTCAGAGACCCTTCCCATTTTTATATTAAAAAAAAAAATCCATGGACCTGCTGCTTGCCCATTTTGAATACTGGAAATAATTTTCTTTAGCAGTTGCCAAATCATATACCTGAGATTACAGACAATGCTATTTATACTAAAGAAATTGAGTTCACATCTATTTTAGCTTCCTGTCCTATTTTCATATTTCCATCCATTTGGGTTTCTGTCCCATATGTTGTCCTCAGCACTGTCTTAAACTGCTGTCTAGTTTACAGCTCAAAAAAGCTTCTGCTCCAAATAGGACTTTATTTCAGTAGGAAGCTGTACTTTCAGTCTATTACTGTGAAGCTTAATTAGTAAATTTTAAAGGGCTCTCTGTGATGGAAACAAGAAAAAAGTTAGTTTTATACCCTTGAATAGAACAGAGAGACTCTTCCGTATAGCTACTTATATAAAAGGTAAACTGCTGGAGGGGTTTGGAATATGAATAGTTGTGGAAAGCCAAAACTTAACAACCCTATGACTTTGAGACACTAAAGAGAGTTTAATACATGCTTTTATCACTACTGAATAAAGTCTGGTTGTTTCCATCTTGTTGCTTGCCTTGTCTGGAACTCCAGGAACTCCCTGTTCCCTGACTTCTCATTTCTCTGAGCCTCAAATTTATGGTTGGCTTTGATTTCTGGTCCTCATTGTTTTTATTCCAAGAACTAACTGTAACTAACTGTAACTAACTGTGTTGTTTCTCTAAGTTCTGTCTGCTCTGTCTGACTCTGTGACACACTTCAATCAATAGGCCTAGAGTTGACATACTTTCCACCACCCAGGATGTGGTTCCACAATAAAGAAAGAACTAGTCAAAGTGCAGTATCCATGCACTGGTGCCATGCAATGCCTAGTGTTGTGGCTGAACAGAGAAGGTGCCCACTGATAGGTAAATTTACAAATGACTAATTAGGTTTGTTTATCAGATATCCCAAAAGACCTTTTAAAAGGTGATAAGATAGTACAGGTTGTTATATCAGGGATGATGAATCATGTCCCAGTTGCATTCAATAAGAAGATCTGAGTTAGAATTCAGGCCATGGTTAGGTGATTCACTTGGTTAGAGGGTCATATCATACACCAAAACGTTGCAGGTTTGATCTCCAGTCAGGGATAGTATGAGAGGCAAACAATCAATGTTTCTCTCTCCCATCTATGTTTCTCTGTCTCTTTCTTTCCTTACCTCTCTCTTTAAAAAGCAATTTCAAAAAAGCATATCATTGGTGAGGATTTAAAATAATGAGCCTGGAGAGGAACCAAGATGGCAGCATAGGTAAACACCTATTGTGCTGCCCTGCGCAACAATTCCAAAACTACAACATAACAACAAAACAAACATCATCCAGAATCACTGGAAAGCTGGCTGAGTGAAAACTCCACAAATAAAAGTAAACGAGGACACTGAGACTCAGAAGAGCAGCGGAGCGCAGCCTTGAAGATACGCCTGAAGAGAGGTTCGGAGCCGTGAGCGCGCGGGGCCTGTAGGGCTGGCAGCAGCAATCCTGGCTAAATTTCTCCAACGGGGAGGATGGAGACATCCCACTGCACAGATTCCCCAGTGCCAGGTGAGGTTCGAGGTCTGGGGTACGCACGCTAAAAACCGGGTGTGGCAGAGGTCTCCAAGTTTGAGGAGAGTGCGCGTAACTTGGAACAGCAGTTTGCACATAAAGTGCGCGACAGCACAGAGAGGACACGTGACTTGCCCCTTCGTTTGGGATACCACCGAACTGCTTTGTTTTACAACCCTGAGCGAGACTTTGGGTGTGCAGAATAATTTGGGGAGAGGCAGAATTGTCTGGCAACGGGTGGAGACCAGCGGCGGCTTTCTTTTATAAGTGCCTGCAGCTATTACCACCCAACACAGAGACCCGTGTGCCACATAGGGCAGAGCTGATGCTGACGCTGCCTGGCCAGCATGGAGACTCTGCCCATCCAACCTGAACACAGCTTACCTTCACACCCAATAGGCCTGGAGGTCAAACCCTCCTAGTGCTAACAACAATTAGCTGGGCTTAACTCCAACAATACTGTACAACCCATAAAAGATTGCTGTAAGAGTATCCACCTCAGGTAACTGGGGAGGCTAAGCCACTGTCCCTTAGAGGACATCTACCACACAAAGCTAATCGACCAACTCAGGGAAGCAGCCACAATGCAGAGACATGGAAAGAAATCAAGTATGAAAGAAATGGAGGAAAAAAGACGACTAGAGATAGAGTTCAAAACCACAGTAATTAAATTTTTCATGAGGCTCCTAGAAAAGGCCGATGAACTTAATGAGAACTACGAGGAAATGAACAAGACCAATGAGGAAATGAACAAGACCTACAAGGATATAAACGAGACCCTCAAGGATATGAAAAAGAACCAACTAGAAATTAAGCATACACTGACTGAAATAAAAAATATTACACAAAGTCAAAAAGCAGTCCAGAGGGCCGCAAGAACAAAGTCAAAGATTTGAAATACAAAGAAGCAAAATCCACTTGGCTAGAAAAGCAAGAAACAAAAAGAATCCAGATAATTGAAAATAGTGTAAGGGGCCTCTGGGACAACCTCAAGCATGCCAACATCTGAATTATGGGGGTGCCAGAAAAAGAGAGAGAGCAAGGTATTGAAAACCTACTTAAGGAAATAGTGACTGAAAACTTCCCCCACCTGGTGAAAGAAACTGACTTAAAAGCCCAAGAAGTACACAGAACCCCAAAATATAGGAATCTAAAGAGGACCACACCAGGACACATCACAATTAAAATGCCAAGAGCAAAAGACAAAGAGAGAATATTAAAAGCAGCAAGAGAAAAATAGTTAGTTACCTATAAGGGAGCACCCAGATGATTGTCAGCAGATTTCTCAGCAGAAACGATGCAGGCCAGGGGGGAATGGCAAGAAATATTCAAAGTGATGAATAGCAAGAATCTACAACCAAGATTACTCTATCCAGCAAAGCTATCATTCAGAATTGTAGGTCAGATAACGTGCTTCGCAGATAAGAAAAAGCTAAAGGAATTCATCACCTCCAAACCAATATTATATGAAATGCTGAAAGATATTCTTTAAGAAGAGGAAGAAGAAAAAGGTAAAAATATAAATTATGAACAACAAATATACATCTATTAACAAATGAATCTAAAAATCAAGTGAATTAATAATCTGATGAACAGGATAATCTGGTGAATATAACAGAATCATGGACATAGAGGGGGAATGGACTGATAAGTCTTGGGAAGAAAAGGGGTGTGGGAAGTGCAGCAAGAGACTGGACAAAAATCTTGGAACAATGGGAGAGGTCAGTGCGGGGGGGGAGGTGAGGGCAGAGGGTGGGATGGGTACAGGGTGGAGGAGAGCTATAGGGGGATAATAAAGGGGATACAATGTAATTAATAAACTGAACAATAAAGATAAAATTAAAAAATAAAATCTCTATACTAGTATAAAAAATAAAAAACAGACATGCACTAGCCATGAGTCATTAGCAAGCATGCGGAGCTAATTGGCAAAGTACTTGTAAAAGATTTTGAAGGTGGGTTAATTACAATTCATTACACTGTAAACTGTCCCCAGGCTATTGTTAAAAAATGCAGGAGTTTCAGGGCCCATTATTTTATGATTCATTTTGCCATGTTGTCTAATACAGACTCTAAAAAATAAAAAAATAAAATAAAAATAAAAATAAAAAAATGAGCCTGGCTGGTGTGGCTCAGTGGCTGAGCATCGACCTATGAATCTGACCTATGAACCAGGAGGTCAGGGATTGATTCCCAGACAGGGTAGGGGATATAAAGCAGGAAGCCAATAATTGATTCTCATCATTGATATTTTTATCTCTCTTCTTCCTCTCTAAAATCAATTAAAAAAATTCATAAAAATAGAATTCATTACTGGTTCTTTTAATAATTAGTTGGGAATAATTTAGGACCACTTTATGTTTATATCTATATGCTAGAAGTTAACGCTCATTAGGATAGGCATAGACTCACTACCAACTTAAATGAATGTCAGGCTGAAGGAATTTAAGTTTATATATCATGGTATGTACCATGGACAATAAACTAAGGATTCCAAAAACACCATTGCTATCCCAGTCAAACTACGTGTTCAATAGGTTTAGGGGGAAATAGTATCAAACAAGTCTATGGCTTGGAAACTAGACTGGCATCACTATAACTGGGGAAATTCACGCCAGACTTGGGGTGTGTTGAAAACCAAATTTCCTAAAGCCTGGGAGACTTTGGTATGTGGTATTGAGCAGTTAAATTCTAGAGCTATTTCATTTTTGCCAGCTACTAACATCAAACTTGCACTGTAGTTTTACTACTGAAAGAGAACTTTTCTTGGCCTGAAAATGTGCATAGAATAAATGGCAAGAAGAGATCCTAACTGCTGTGCAGAAAGCTAGAGAGAAACTTTCATAGGAGGAGACTGAGCAGAAGAAACGCCTCACAAACATTTACAGAACGATTTCCAGGTAAGGGATAGTCATTGCCTGGTTTGAAATAACAAACTAAGCAAACTCATATGAGGCGTTCCACAACAATATTTAAACAACATGGCCCCAATATCATAAAGGGATAAGAAGAGGTACAGAGAAGCTGTGCAAATAATGAAAGTATTTGGGATCAAAAGAGGTTCTTAAGAAATATCATTGTGCTCAACATGGCCCCTCCAAGCAAAGAACTTGAATTGTTGGGAAATTAATTTTTGTGACTTGACTGCCATTCTTTTCCCAGGTTGGATTACCTGGCTCAAAATTTTTAAGTTTTACATTTGAATATAGGCAACCTCATCTTTTGGAGTCAATGATTGCTGCAGTAAAACCACATATTCTAGAAGTGTTTGGGGGATGGTGTTCAGTTTTACTATAGTACAGTCCATACTTTTTGAAGCCTATGAATTTGAGTCAATAAAAATAGATTTATAGAATCCAGCACTTTAAGCAAAAGCACTTGTGATAATATAAAATGAATTAAACTATTGTTTCAGACTTCATCATGAGAGACAGTTCAACAAATAACTATTAAAACTATTTCCACAAACATTTACAAGTGTCAACCAAGCATATATGGGAATTAAGGTCAGCAGACTAATGGTATAATGGTCTGTGGAAATTTATGGGCAGGAAGGGCCAAATACTCCAGCGGTAAGCATTTTAGCTATTCTGTAATTACAGTTTTATTCTAATATCCAATGGCAATGGCAAATAGTACAATTCATGAGGAATCTGGTCAGGCCAAGTACATGCAAGAGCTTCTGCAGAGATGACCAGCAGAAGTCCTTCTCCTCTTAGACCATCTCAGCCCAGGAATACATCCTAGTTAGATGCTCTGGAAATAGCTTGCCGTGGTTGTGAACCACGAAAGTCTGTGTTACAGGATGATGGATCTTCTTTTTCTTTCTTTCTTTTTTTTTTTTTTTTTTGCAGTTAAAAAGAATTGTCTGAAATTTTTCTCAAGAGTAAAAATTTCTTGAGACTAAGCCTTCAAAATATAAATAAGTGTTTTTAATGATAAACTTAGGACAAGTTTTCCAAATGTAATATTTCCACTGGGATACAGTTCAAGCAGCTAGTAGTGATAATGAGCCGTTAGCAGTCTAGGAATGAGGTGTAATTATGTTTAAAATCTACCAAGATGCCCCAATTTATCATCCTTAGACTTGCTGTTTCAAGGCTTCACTGACAAACTTTTGTCTTAAGGATCCCTATTCCCTGGGTTCACTTGAAAAGACTCCAAAACCAGAGAGGCTGGGACAATTGGGGAAAATCAGGACAGGAGACAAACCATTCTTCAGCATAAAGGATAGCCATGCCCCTCCTATGTCCAATCCCACACAGAGATCTATTAGGCTGTTTCTGAACTGTGCCCCTGCACCCTATAAGTTTTATAAATTGATCTTCAGAAATCAGCATCTATTAGCTTTGATTTTTTAATAATTTATTTTGTAATCTATATTAAAATATAGTTCAGGAGGTTGACATATTTTATTTATCCATATTTTACTTACTAGAGGATATGCTTTTTAAAAATAATTGATTTTAGAGAGAGGAAGGGAGACATTGATGTAAGAGAGGATCCTTGATCAGTTGCCTCCTGTTTGCATCCCAACCAGGGATGGAACCCACAACTTGGGCATGTGCCTTGACTGGCAATTGAACCCGCAACCTTTCAGAGTATGGGAGGATGTTCTAACCTATTGAGCCACATCAGCAGGGTGACATATCTGTTTAATAATGAATGATATTTGGTATTGTTCCAAAACAGAAATATGTAGAAATTTATTACTTCTTAACTCTTACCTTTTTTTTAAAAAAAAATCTTAATATTGAAGAATAGGTCAATGAATTTTTCTAAATAAAAAACATCCTGTTCAAGAAACAAAACATGACCAATAGCCGAGAGCTTCCCCTGTGCTCCGTTCCAGGCACTGCCTTCTACCAAGGATGCCTGCCATCTTGAGTTTTTATTTCTTTGGTTAGTTTTGCCTGTTTTTTTTCTATTGTATTGTATGCAATTGGGTGAATCAATTATGCACTTCATATATCTGGCTTCTTTCAATCAATATTATGTTTGTAAGATTCATCCTTATTGTTCTATGTAGTTGTAGATGTTCATTTTTATTGCATATTATTATTCCATTGTATGAATAGACCACTAGTCATTTATACCTTCTTCTATACTTACAACTTCTTCATCTAAAAACATGGCCCTTACAACCAGCTACAAACCTCTAACTTCCATGGCTTGGTCTGAATTGCCGAGTTCAAATGATGTCCTCTGCAGAGAGACTAATCTGTCCCAGGCTTTTCATCTCTACAGTAGCAAAGAGCCATCTGGTCCACTTTGGTAGCTCCTAGCTGCGTGTGACTGCTGAGCATTTGGAATGTGGCTAGTATAAACTGAGATGGGCTACAAGAGTAAAAGCCATGGCAGATTTCAAAGAACTGGCATGAAAAGTTATGTGAAATAATGATTTTATATTGATTTTTTGTTGAAGTGATTATGATTCGGACTGAATAAAATATATTATTAGAATTGATTTCACCTGTTTGCTTTTTTTTTTCCACTTTAAAAATGTGGCCACAAGAAAATTTAAAATTACATAAGTGGCTTTCATTATACTTTTATTGGTTAGTGCTAATCTAGGTCACTAGCTCAATTACTCTGCTAAGAGTCAGGATATTGGGCCAGGTAAACTCCCCAGTTTTTGCTCAAAAATTCTCTGAAGATCCAGGTGCCCATTGGAGCCAGAACATGGATGCTCAGTTCCTGGCAATTGCATAACTGCCCCTTCATCAACTTGAGGTTGGTGCAAGTGAGAACCAACACAGGCCTGTCTCAGTTCCAGAGTGCTATGCGTGCAGTGTGCCTCGGGTAGCCAACAAGCTAGGGTATTGCATTAAGCACTGACACCACTTAATTAAAAATGTGACGAGAGACGTTGATTGTAAAAGTATACGAGGCTAAAAATGATGAGAGACTTCACATTTCCAGCCTCCATAGGGAAACTACTTTTCGCTTCAGTTAACACTGTTTATAGCTGCTGCTGGTTTATATGGAAAATGTGGCAGCTAAAGTTCAAACGATTTATATTTGGCAATATAATTTGTATGGGTTCATTTTGGAGGCCAGATGAATAATAAAAGTGGCAATTAATTTAAAAGTTTTTGACCACAAGTTTAGGTTTTATCATCTATAGACCACATTCTAGATCAATTGCAAGCATTCAAATTAAGGTGGAGTCACAAGGCCCAGAGCCATAAAGAAATTAAGATAATACTTAAATGTAAGATTTTTTAAAAATGAACATATGACTCCTAACAACTTCACTGAAGTCCCTACTCTACTCATAGTCTACTGTTTATGGTTTTAACCTGGAAGGATTTCAGGACTGTTAAACATTTCATTAGGCAAATAGATTCTTAAATTTCCCAGCACATCTGACATCTGAGTTTTCATTTTTTTTTACCCCTGTTTTTCTGTTCTTCTGTATCATTATTACTCACTGTTGGCAAATATACTCACATACCTCTTATCTTTAAAGTCATAAAAGTTTTAAATTATTAAAAACCTAGAGAAATATGTCTTCTGGATTGTGCATTATATTATGCTTCTAATCCCCAATTGCCTAATCCTTTAATTAAAACCGTAGCAATTTAAGTCATTGCAATGATGTTTTAGTGATTCTATATTTTAATTGCATTAAATGATGAATATTTGATGCTCTATATTTGTCAGACAAATAGGAATAAGCCCCCTAATTCCCCCAAAGACAGTTAACGATGATCGAAAGATAGAAAGGCCTTGATTAAAAAATTAGGAAATTAGACAAAACCTGTAAATGTGTCCAAGGGGCAAATTCAAGGACTTAATTCTAAATACCTTCATGGGAAAAAGAAAAACCATGCTGATTTTAGAAAAGATTAAAAATTGAACATGCCTAGAGTTTTCATCAGGAAATGATCTGGTTTTAGAATCTCCATTATTTTTTAAGCTACTTTGGGGACTGTTTTAGAAACAGCTCAGCTTCTGTGGAATGATCCTCTGAGTAAAGCGTGGACTAGAATTGTTTTTCTATCATCGGATCCTCACATAAAATCAGCCCATTAAAGTCTTCCCATCTTGGGGAGGAACAGAAAGAAAGCGTTTGCTCAGAGCAACAATGAGAGGTGAGGAGTAGGTGCCTGGGTGCTTTTCACCCACAGAGCAGTGTGCTATGCTTGTGAAGTTTGTGCAAGGCCATGGAGGACAGGAGGCAAAGGACACAGCCATTTGGCATTGTTCACAGGCCCAAAATGACTGTCTACATTGAATCCAGACATATCAGAGCTGAAAAGGCACCTTAGAGATCATTGAATTCCGATCCTCCTCTTTGTGAGGAAGCTGAGGTCCAAAGCGGATTGGGCATGATTATACTGGCAGAGCATGTTCTGCTTAGAAAGTATATCAAGGCAAAGGCTGGAAAATGTGAGTGCATTCTCTCTCTCTCTCTTTTTCTCCATCTCTCTCTCTCTCTCTCTCTCTCTCTCTCTCACACACACACACACACACACACACACACACACACACACACGTGGCCTTCTGTCCTCAGTGAATTCTCTCCCAGAAGGCTCTTCTGGTATATTTTGTATATTTGAAGCGAGTGCTCTTTTTAAAAAATATATTATTTTTATTTTTCCAGTTTTATTGAAGTGTAATTGAAAAAACTGCATATATTTAAGGTGTACACATGATGTGTTGATATACATAGATTCTGTGAGGTGATTATTGCAATTGAACTAATAAACAAATGATTATATCCATTGCCTCATGTAGTTCCTTTGTGTGTGCGTGCGTGCGTGTGTGGTGTGTGTGTGTGTGTGTGTGTGTGTGTGTGTGTGTGTGTGTGGTGAGAACATTTAAGAAGTACTCTCTTGGCAAATTTTAAGTATATAATACATATTATTAACTATAACCACCATCATATACAGTAGTCCCTAGAATTTACTTATAACTAAAAGTTTCTACCCTTTGACAAGATATGTAATATTGTTGGCAAGCAGGTGGAGAAAAGAGAGCACTTACACTCTGTTGGTGGGGAAGTAAATTGGTACAGCCATATGAAAACAGAATGGCAGTATGGAAGTTCCTCAAAAAGTTAAAATTAGAACTGTTAAAGACAAAACACACAGACCCAAAGTGGCATAACTTGTGCTAAAGCCTGTGATACCAAATCTAAACTTAATACCTGACCTAACTGCAGTTTGACCTTAACCACAAATGTAATCTTAATGAACCAGTTGAATATGCTGGTCAAGCACCAGTATGGTAATCAGTTACATCCCCTTCTCTATCCCCCAAAGGAAGAAGAGATCCTCTATGATAAAATCCTTGCCATCCCCTTCCCCTCCAAGAGGTGTTCTGGCCTAAAAATAACCCTTCCCCCCCCCCCCACCAGAATAATGCCTTTGCCCCACTCTCCTTTCTGTAAGCACCTTTCATTTTGTACAATTCCTCCGAAGGCTCTTCTAGTTGCTACTTGGGATACTGCCTGATTCATGAATCAAATGCATAATAAAGCCAATAGATACATTGATGTACTCACTTGAATTTTGTTTTTTGACCGAACTATCATGTGCTCCAGTGATCCTACTTCTGCATGTATATATATCCAAAGGAAATAAAATCACTTGAAGAGATAGCTGCACTCCCATGCTCACTGCAGTCTTATTCAGAATAGCCGAGATAAGGAAACAACCGAGCTGTCCCTGGACAGGTGAGGCAGCTCTTTCAGTGGCCCTGGATCTCTCCTCTGAGAAATCCTACGGAGAGAAATGATCTTTTGGGGGCAGGAAACAGCTCATTTATCTTAAGCCTACAGTTACCAATAACGTGATGTACATGGATGTATTATCTTTTTTTTAAATCTGTGGCACAAAGGACCCAGGATTTATTTATTTACAACTTATACACTGCCTCCTTCCAGTTGGGCCATTTGGGATCCTTCCAATACATAGATACATACCATCAGAAAATGAAAGACTCACCTACAAGGCAAGGTCATAACTTTAAGCAGTCATTGAAGAATACTACAATTTTTAGCAACAATTTGATAATATTGTCTGATTCTGAAATGAAATATTCAGTTTGGAGGTCTCTAAACCTTTGAGGTTTGATTGAAGAGGCCAAATTTATGCCTTACAGGGCTATCTGCTTCATTCAGCTCCCACACATTCAGCTTCTCCCACCCTCTCCCCCCGTATTTCAAGCCCTCATTCCCTCTAGCACAAGGTGTCTGTTTCACCTTGGCTCTGTTACCCTGTTGGGCCAGATCAGTCTTTGTTGGGGAGGGAGGTGGAGCTGTGCTGTGCATTATAGGGTATTTACCAGGGTTCCTGGCTTCTACCTCTCTCAGTCACAATAAAAGTCTCTAGACATTGCCCACGTGAGAACCACTGCTCTCACATGGCGATTCTGTAGGAAGGGGCTGCCTGTATAATCCATAATGTCTGCCTACTTTTCCCCAGTTCCCAGGTGCAATGCCTGCTACAGACCTTGCAGAAATGTGCAGCAAGCCCAGGCCCTCTAGGAGGAACTTAACAAGTCCTTATCCTGGGCATGGTGGCTACTCTGCCTTTCTGTAGCATGCTAAGAATTTCTCTCATGGAATATAAGAATCACCATAGAGTTGGAGACCATGGAAGAAATCATAGCATTGGTGCCCTCCTCAGATGACCACCCCCACTTTAAAAAAATATTTATATATTTATTGTTCAGTTTATTAATTACATTGTTCCTCCTTTTTTCCCCCTAGAGCTCCCCTCCACCCAGTAACCATCGCACCCTCTGCCCTCACCTCCCCCCCCCCCGTCTTCTTCCATAGGTGCATGATTTTTATCCAGTCTCTTGCTGCACTTCCCACATCTCTTTTCTCCCCAAGAACTGTCAATCCATTCCCTCTCTATGCCCATGATTCTGTTATATTCACCAGTTTATCCTATTCATCAGATTTTTAATTCACTTGATTTTTAGATTCATTGGTTGATAGATGTGTATTTGTTGTTCCTAATTTCTATTTTTGCCTTTTTCTTCTTCCTCTTCTTAAAGAATATCTTTCAGCATTTCATATAATATTGGTTTGGTGGTGATGAATTCATTTAGCTTTTTCTTATCTGCGAAGCACTTTATCTGACCTTCAATTCTGCATGATAGCTTTGCTGGGTAGAGTAATCTTGGTTATAGATTCTTGCTATTCATCACTTTGAATATTTCTTGCCACTCCTGTCTGGCCTGCATAGTTTCTGTTGAGAAATCCGCTAACATTCATATGGGTGCTCCCTTATAGGTAACTAACTGTTTTTCTCTTGCTGCTTTTAATATTCTCTTTGTCTTTTGCTCTTGGCATTCTAATTATGATGTGTCTTGGGGTGGTCCTCTTTGGGTTCCTATATTTTGGGATTCTGTGTACTTCTTGGACTTTTAAGTCAATTACTTTCACCAGGTGGGGGTAGTTTTCAGTCACTGTTTCTTCAAATAGGTTTTCATTATCTTGGTCTCTCTCTTTTTTCTGGCATCCTTATAATTCAGATGTTGGTATGCTTGAGGTTGTCCCAGAGGCCCCTTACACTATCTTCCATTTTTTGGATTCTTTTGGCTTCTTGCTTTTCTGGCTGAGTGGATTTTGCCTCTTTGTATTTCAAATCTTGACTTGGTTCTTGTAGTCCTCTAGACTGCTTTTAGGTTTTTGTATAATATTTTTTATTTCAGTCAGTGTATGCTTAATTTCTAGTTGGTCCTTTTTCATATCCTTGAGGGTCTCGTTTATTTCCTCGAGGGTCTCATTCATATCCTCGTAGATCTCATTCGTTTCCTCATAGGTCTCGTTCACTTTCTGGTAGGTCTTGTTCATTTCCTTGTAGGTCTAATTAAGTTCATTGGCCTTTTCTAGGAGCTTCTTGAAAAATCTTATAACCACGGTTTTGAACTCTAAGTCCTATCATTTTTTCCCCCTCCATTTCTTTCACATCTGATTTCTTTCCATGTCTCTGCATTGTGGCTGCTTCCCTGAGTTGGTCGATTAATTTTGTGTGGTAGATGTCCTCTAAGGAACAGTGGCTCAGCCTCCCCAGTTACCTGAGGTGGATACTTCTGCTGCAGCTCTTTATGGGTTTCACAGTCTTGTTGAAGTTAAGCCTAGATTATTGTTGTTAGCAATAGGAGAGTTTGGCCTCCAGGCCAATTGGCTGTGAGGGTCAGCTGTGCTCAGTTTGGGTGACCGGAGTCTCCGAGCTGAGCAGGAAGCCTTGATTTCTGTCATCTCCACCCTATGCAGCACCTGAGTCTCTGCACCTGATGGTAATGGCTGCACACACCTCTGAAAGAAAGCTGCCACCAAGCTCTATCCGTTGCCGAACAATTCAGCCTCTCCCCAAATGAGTCTGCACACCCAAAGTCTCACCCAGGGTTGTAAAACAATGCAGTCAGGTGGTTTCCCTTCTTTCTTTCTTTTCTCATGAATAAGAGAGCAAGTTACGAATCCTCTCTGTGCGCTCAAGCACTTCTGCTGTTGCCAAGTTTGCCTGGCCTCTCCACAAGCTCGCAGACCTCTGCCATGCCCGGGTTTCCTTACTGTCCAGTTTCACCCGTATGAGTGTGGATTCCCTGGACCTCACCTGGAACTGGGGAATCATTCCAGTGGGATGTCTTTGTCTCCCTCCCCATTGGAGAAAACCAGCCAGGTTTGCAGCTGCCCGCTCTATCTGCTCACAGACTCACACATGGCTCCAAACCTCTGACTCCGCGTGTATCTTCAACACTGCCCTCTGCCGCTCCTCTGAGTCACAGTGTCCTATCTTTACTTTTATTTGTGGAATTTTCTCTCAGCCAGCTTTCCAGTGATTCTGGATGATGTTTGTTCTGTCATTACGTTGTAGTTTCAAAATTGTTGTGTGGGGCAGCAAGATAGGTGTTTGCCTATGCCACCATCTTGGTTCCTCCTCTCTCTCATCATTGACGTTTCTATACCTTTCTCCCTCTCTCCTCCTTTCTGGGGAAGCAAATGGTGCCTTCCAGGCGAGTGGCCATGTTGCTCTAATCACCACCTCCACTTTTGCAGCTGACAGCATTCTTAAGCAGACTGAGCCCTGGCTCCCAATGAGAGGAGTAGGAGACTTCTTTTTGCCTAAGAACCTAGTCCTTGATTCTCAGGGGCTGCCCCAAGCCCCTAATGGTGAAATAGTTTCAAAGAGCACTAGAGAGACATTTATAAAAAGAAGTAGGGGCCTGGTGCATGAAATTTGTGCATTGGGCGTGGGTGATCCCTCAGCCCAACCTGTCCCCTCACACATACTGGGAGCCCTCAGGGGATGTCCTACTGCTACTCACCCCTAGCCTGCCCAAGGCCTAAAGCCTCAGGCTGAGGCTTTAGGCCTTGAGCACACAGCCATCGCCCTGCAATGAGGCCGATGGCTGGCTCTGCCCCAGCTCTGCCCCCCACGGCCCTGGCCACCTTGGCCCCACCCACCCTGGCCCTGACCGCAGATAGAGCGGTCCCTGTCCTCCCTCCTGGCTGCTTCAGCCCCGTCCCCTAGGCCCAGGCTGCACACTCACTGGCTGGCTCCACCCCAGCTTGTTTTTGGCTTTTGGGCGTGACAGGTTGGCATGGCTTGATCGGAGGTACAGTCAATTTGCATATTACTCCTTTATTATATAGGATGAGTATTCCCCACTCCCGATAGCATGAGTTGCAAATGTGTCACCTACCAACAGGTAAGGGCTGTAGATCCTGCTTTGTAAAGACAGTGTTGATTTCATTCATCCTAAATAAGTTAGCTTTCTTCCTAACTCCTCTGGTTTGACTAAGTTCACATACCAATGTAACTAGAGAAGAGGGTATGTGGGAACAGGAAAGAGTGGGAGAAGTATTTTACACTTTATTAAAATAAGAGTATCAGCACCTGTTGTTTTTTATACAAAAATAAAAAGCAATTTTTATATCCATGCTTAGACTCTTCCTGCTTCTGGACCCCTTTCTCGCAGTAAAACTATATCGCTGTATAAGGTTTGTGTTGTTCTTTGTTGTTTTTCACATCAGTGTTTATGCTCAGATTCATAGGGCAGTTGGTAGGTACACAGATGAGAAAAATATCAGCAGGCAGAATCTTTTTCTTCTTCTTCCTTAATTTCCTCCTTTACATTCAGGAACAGAGCGCAGTGCTTACAGTGAGATTCTTGAGGCCATTCCAGGTGAGTGCAGGAAATAAATGGTGTGACCAAGGAACCCCCACTGATATTAAGAGGGGAACAGAAGCTTCTTTCCAAGACAGCTAAATCTGTTTGCATAACTCAGCACTTCTCCTGGGACCAGGGCTCCCAGCAGGGTCTCAGAGATGCAACTGAGGGGTCACAGAGCCTGTGCCCTGAGAGGACATCCTGCAGCTGTTTGATGGTGGCATCTTCAAAGGCAGATGGTCTGAACTGTGTGAACTCTGCCCCTGACACTGAACTCTGGCACTAGCTCCTTTCCCTCGCTCCAGCCTTACATCTGCTCTGCTGTCAGGAGAATGGTTAGATTCTGATTGCTGAATTGTATTTTTTAAGATTTATTGGGGTTACACTAGTTCACAAAATCATACAGATTTCAAGTGTATAACTCAACCAAACCTCATCTGTGTACTGTATCCTGCACCCATTGCCCCAAGCAAAGTCTCTATCCATCCCCACCCATCCTTTGCCCACCTCCACCTACCCCACCCACCTTTCCCTCTGGCTATCACCACACTGTTGTTTCTACCTGTTGTATCTGTATTTTCTTTTTTTTTTTTTTTGGTTAATCACTTCACCTTCTTTTATCCAGTCCTGTTCCATGTATCCACCCCTCTCTTTTTCTATTTTGTTTGTCAGTTTATTTGGTTTATTAGATTTCACATATAAGTGAGATCATATAATATTCATCTTTCACTGACTGGCTTATTTCACTTAGCATAATATTCTCTGGGTCCATCCATGCTTTCGCAAAAGGTAAGATTTCCTTTTTTTTGACTGAGTAGTATTCCATTGTGTAAATGAACCACAGCTGTTTTAGTATTTGTAATACATGGAAAGAGTAGAGCTGTAATTCTGATGTTTTAGCAATGTTAGTGAATCTAATTATGAACATTTTTTAGCTTATTCAAAAAAGAAAGGATTTTTTCTTTCAAAGCAGATATTTTGAATTCCAGATATACAGTCATCCACCAATGGACTTCATGGGATCTATAAACCCTTTGAAATAAATTGAATGCACATGTATTTTGCTGAAATAGTTATTTTATATTTTTTATCAATTTCTCCAAAGGGATTCATAATTGATGAAAGGTTAAGAACTACAGTCTCAACTTTCTCTGATTACTGGAGAAGCCAAGATGGCGGCATAGGTAAACACCTAAACTGCTGCCTCACACAACAATTTCAAAACTGCAACTAAAAGACAAAAGGTCTATCACCCAGAACCACGGGAAAGTTGGCCAGGTGGAAGTTCTGCAACTAGATGGAAAGAGAGAGGAGCACTGAGATATGCACAAGTGCTGAAAAGCTAAGGTATGGAGGTGCATGAACCAAGCTGGCAGCAGGCGATGGAGTGCTGCAGTTTTCAACCCGAAGGGAAACAAGCTTTTAATTACTCTGAACTCATTTCTGGGGAGACGCTTGCGACCCAGACTCCTACAGGGAGAAGCTGGACAGTCTGCCATTGGGTCAGAAAATGAGGGTGGCTCTCTTGCAGAGGTGTCCACAGAATTCACTGTTCATTGTGCGGGGGCAGGGGAACTGGGGGACTTGGAAATGTGGAAATGGCTGAGTGTCATCCATTATTGTTTTCACGCCCTAGCCTAGTGACTCCCTGGGACCCCACCCTACACAATCTGCAAACCTGCCCTAGCTGTGCACAGCGGCATTTGCATATAAATGGCATGCCCTATCACAACTTAATCTAACAAACTGCAGCTCTGGGCAGACCAGGAGAAATCTGCAGACCTCACTGTAACTCCTGCTGGATCACCTCAGACAATAGCTGACCTGCACCCCACTGCAGAACCAGAAGCTAGTGTATCTAGAGGTCAGTGTAAGACGATACCAGAATTCAAGTACTTACATCCATAAGTGACATATTCAAGAAGCAGCCTCGGTGAGCACCAAAGCCCCACTGAAGCAAGTCAGCCCCATAGGCATGTCTCCAGTACAGCAGTTCTTCCACTCCATCAGCACAGGGAAGCAGCAAAATGTGGAGACAAAAAAACATGTCAAGAATGAAAGAAATGGAGGACATAGAGTTTAGGACCACATTTATAAAGTTACTCAAGAATCTTCTAAAAACCACCAAGAAACTTGATGAGACCTTCAAGGATCTTAATGAGAATGCCAAGGAAATGAAAAAGACCAGTCAGAAATTAAGCATACACTGACTGAAATAAAGAATATACAGAAATTCAATGGAGATCAAAAGACTCCAAGAATCAAACCAAAAATCTGAAATATGAGGAAACAAAAAACACCCAACCAGAAAAACAGAAAGAAAACAGAATCCAAAAATATGAAGATAGTGTAAGGAGCCTCTGGAACAACTTTAAGCGGACCAACATACAAATTATTGGGGTGCCAGAAGAAGAGAGAGCAAAATATAGAAAACCTATTAGAAGAAATAATGACAAAAAACTTTCCCTACCTGGTGAAAGAAATAGACTCACAAGTCCAGGAAGTGCAGAGAACCCCATACAAAAGGAATCCAAAGAGGACCACACCAAGGCAAATGCCAATGGCAAAAGACAAAGAGAATCTTGAAAGCAGCAAGAGAAAAACAGTTGGTTACCTACAAGGGAGTACCCATACAACTGTCAGCTGATTTCTCAATAGACACTATGCAGGCCAGATGGGAGTAGCAAGAAATATTTAAAGTGATGAACAGCAAGAACCTATAACCAAGATTACTCTACCCAGCAAAGCCATCATTTACAATTGAAGGGCAGATAAAGAGCTTCACAGATAAGAAAAAGCTAAAAGAATTCATCACCAGTATTATATGAAATGCTGAAGGGTATTCTTTAAGAAGAGGAGGAAGAAGAAAAAGGTAAAGATAAAAACTGTGAACAACAAAATGACAACAAATACATTACCTACCAACAAGTGAATCTAAAAATCAAGTAAATTAAAAATCTAATGAATAGGAACTGATGAATCTAATAGAATTAGGGACATAGAAAGGGAGTGGACTGACAATTCTCAGGGGAGAGAGCATGTGAGGGGTGGGGGAAATGATAGGACAAAAATATTACACCTATGGATGAAGACGGGGTAAGGGCATGCGGTGGGTGGGGAATTGGGTTGGGGGAGCTATTGTGGGAAAAAAAAGAGAAACACCTGTAATAATCTGAACAATAAAGATTTATTAAAAAAAAAAGAACTACAGTCCCAGAGACAGTCATGAAGTTACCTTTTTTGTTTTTGTCTAGAATTTTGACTGTGTGTGTGTGTGTTTGATTTTTAATTGTTTGATACCAGATAGTTTTTTTGGTGTTTTTCTATGAGATAGATGGCAAACCAATTTGGGGTTGAAAGTTCTCTGGAGATTTAATTGTTTAGTGCAGTGGGGTGACTTCATGTTGGTTTTGTGATAGCAACAGGTTTCCACAGTGGCTGCTATCTTTAATACATGGGTTAGGAAATTCTATCTTTCTCATTCATATAGTGGCCTTTCAACCCCAGTTAAAACTCCTGAGATAAAACATGGCTCAAACCAATGTATTCTGTGGCCTCAACCACCTTCTAATTCATCTATATAAATAATCTTCAAAGCAGATTTTAGTTAACCAAAATTTCATGGTGATTTTCTTATAAAAGTACACTCACAATTAGCACATTTACTTCCCCTACACTCTTCAGCATTAGTATTATTTCTTTGCAAATGCATTCCCTTTAGAACATCTGAAGCTGTCTGCCACTTTTCTTCTACAAAATTGTCACTTGTATATAAAAAACTAACACCTTTTACCCTGCTATCTTGATAAAGAAAATAGCACCCTACACAGAACTCTTCTGATCAAGATTTAGAAATCAGAAGGTTAATATAGCAATCAAGAAGTTTCTGGCTCAATATGGGAGCTTTCTTTCCCCTTCATAAGTCTTCTTCTAAGTTTTCTCTTTTTATTAAATCATAATGCCAGGCAAAGTCAGGGACATGCTGTGCCTGTCATTGTGGTTTATAGATCAGTTGAAAGCTAGAATTAATCATCTGTCTTGATTTTGGAACCTATTAATTTTCCTAGAACAGTATCCCAATGACACAAGTCCTTCATTCTGTGATCTTATGCAGTGTCATCTGCCTTCCTTCCTCTTAGAATAAACCTTAGAAAATGTGAGTTATGCAAAAAAGCATTTTAAAGTAAATCTATCTTTTTCACTGGCCAAGTAGATGAAAGTTCAGTTTAACAAAACAATGTTTTGCTTCTATTTTCCTCAGGAATCTTTAAATTATAGATGGTACTCCAGGTCTAGATTCACTAACTAGAGATAAACTTGAGTCTCCTTTCTAATTATCATAAAGGATTTTATGAATGGATTAAGCTTGATTCTCAGATCTGAGGTCCTCAATGTTTTTGGTAATGAATGTTTGCTTTTATTTTAAGTTCTCAAACATCTTGAAATTATTGCAAGACGTTTCGATAGCAAAGTTCTTAGGAGAAAGTCTGTATATGGTAGGCCCTCAATAAATATTGTTCAGTGATTCAGTGGAGTTGAGAAAGGAGGGTGGTGAAAAGGCTGGGGAATGCTACTAAGTAAGGCCTCAGGATATCCTGACTGGAATCTTGTGTGGCTGGGTCAATCCTGGGATCTTCTGGGAAAGCTTTATTTCTGGATAGCATATTATGAATGTGTTATCTTATAATAGAATGTGTACCCTTTGACTTCATTCCAAGTATCATTAAATTAAACATTGAATGGTATGGCTTTAGAGAATATGAGTCAAATGTTTGTTCATTACAAGATTAATACAGTTCTTAGGTTATAAAGAGAATTTAGTCAGTACCAAACACAAATGTCATAGTCCTTCAACTGAGGTTTTTAATTAAGGGACAATTTTTATGCATATTTAAAAACAATCTAGATATATATAAAAGCCTAATATGCAAAGTGTCCCCTTGGGAGTTCACACTGGGAGTTTGATCACTTGCTATGATGTTTGCTGACCACCAGGGTGTGGTGCAGAACAAAGAGAGGCCCCAGCCAGCATCCGGCAGCCACTAGGGATCTTACCTGTGCATAAATTTCATGCACTGGGCCTGTAGTATGGATATACTTATGAGAATATTAACAATAGAACTACCACATGACCCATCAAGCCTACTTTTAGGTATTTATTTAAATACATAAATAACTTTAATTTGAAAGATATATACATCCCTATGTTCACTGCAGCATTATTTACAATAGCCAACAGATGGTATCCAGCAGTAGATGGATAATGAAGATGTGATGCACACATACATAAAAAGAATAAAATTTTGTTATTTTTATTAACATAGATGGATATAGAGGGTATTATGCTAAGTGAAATATGTCAGAAAAAGACAAATACCCTATTACATCACTTATATATATGTAGAGTCTAAAAAAACAAAATAAATGAGCAAACAAACAAACGGAAACAGACACAGATACAGAGAACAAGCTGATGGTTTCCAGTTTGGAGGGAAGTGAGAGGTATGTGAACGGGTGAAAAAGGTGAAGAGAACTAAGAAGCGCAAACTGCCAGTTATAGTGTCTCAGGAATATTATGCACAGCATAGGGACTACTATCAACACTATCGTAATAATAAGTGGTACATGGTTCCTAGACTTCTGGTGACCACATTGTGAGATATATAAAAGTCCAGTCACTATGTTTTATACACCTAAAACTAATATCACATTGTATGTTAAATACAGTTAAAATATACACATAAAAAAATTCCAATTGATGGAAGAGTCAATTTCTCTTCTAGCTGCCTATGCAAAAACCATAGCTTTGTCTAGACTATAAGTGTACTGTTTACTGAGGAGAAATTAATGACATTATGTCCTTGGGTTTCATTTCAGCTTTTCTCTGCCTCTTCACTTTCTGTTATGTTTAATGAATATTAGGTTCCATTTTTAGCCGTTAGAGCAGAGAGAAGTGTAGAAGATGCTTACAACATCTGTAGTGATGGACAGAAGAATCTACAATAATAAAAACATATCTGCTAATTAAACCAGATATCCTTCCAGACCACCTTCCAGACAAAGTTGGGGCTGCAAGGGCAGCCCAGGTCCCGGGTGCCAGCGGGAAGCCAGTACCAGCTGGGGTAAAGGAGGCCTACTCTTGCACAAATGTCGTGCATCAGGCCTCTAGTAACTAATAATAGGAAGTGTCTATATGGCATCTGGTGTAAACACAGATGTGTGTCTAATCCCTGCACTCTAAAATGGGAAGATTTACAACACTCTACTAAAGTCAATACGCATTCTTGAGTGGCTCTTACTTTGTAAGAAGCAGCCCTACCTGTAAGCCGCCAATTCATTTCTAAAACTCCATTGATAGGCATAACACGTTTCCCCTCCTGCTTTCCAGTGTAGAGGTCATGGTGCTCTCCAGCATCAACAGACTAATTCTTTCATGTCTGGTATTACACATCTTACCTCATTAGGCACCTAATACAGTAAATCCAGAATTAGGATATTCTGTGTTTCCTCTCAAACCTCATCATGCAGTTTGAAAGTTAAAAAAAAAAAAAAAAAGCCTGCCAAGACTGGTTTGGCTCAGTGGATGGAGCGTCAGACTGTGGACTGAAGGGTCCCGGGTTCGATTCCGGTCAAGGGCATGTACCTTGGCTGCGGGCACATCCCCAGTGGGGGGCGTGCAGGAGGCAGCTGATCGATGTTTCTCTCTCATCGATGTTTCTGACTTTCTATCCCTCTCCCTTCCGCTCTGTAAAAAATCAATAAAATATATTTTAAAAATAAATAAATAAATAAATAAAAGCCTAAGGTAGAATCGCTGAGGGAGATTAGGCATATTTTATTAAGTTATATAATTTTAATTCTTAACTGCACAGTAATCTTCACATAATAAAAGAAGAAGACCATCTGCAAAACCAATAAGCCATTCATAGGGGAGGTTCCCTTTTTTAAGCGTTTGTACAGTTAGTACCAACAATGAATTTACCAAACCTACTTACTTTTGTGGAGAAGAATTACATTTGTGGTTTTTTATTAAGCAACCCAAACTTCTCAAATTCTTAATGGTCCATAGTGTATCTTCATAGGATAATAGGCTCTGAGACTATATCCTTTGGGAAATCACCAACAAGTTACATTTATTCCAGAAATAACAGTGTCAGTATAGTTGTAAATATTAGTATATTGAGATGATCCCAAGGGAAACTTGCAGAGTTTCCATGGGCCACTGTCTCTGAGAAGCACAGTAAGAGGAAATGTCTGATGAGCATGGAAAACAATAAAAAAAGAATTATGGAATGCCTTCGGTGATGAATGTTCCTAAGTTTTACTCCCAAAAGGAAAGGACAGGACCACTCTTATAAGGGTAGAATGTATGCTTAGGAAGATGTCCCTGTTTGAACCTCAGAAATGTACCTTTTAGTGGATTGAATCCATTTGTTTCAGTCAAAAGAAATTTAATGTCATTTTTCAATCCCCCTGATATTCCATCTCTCTTTCTATGAAAAAAAATCAATGATAAATTTAAAAGCATATTCTCATTACTCAGCTTTATTAGCATTATTTAAAAGAAATGATCCCTGCTCAGCTGGCATGAATCAGTGGTTGAGCATCACCCTATGAACCAGGGGGTCATGGTTTGATTCTTGGTCGGGGCATATGCCTGGCTTGTGGGCTTGATTTCCATTTTGGGGCATGGAGGAGGCAGATGATCAATGATTCTCTCTCATTGATGTTTCTATCTTTTTCTTTCCCTCTCCCTTGCTCTCTGAAATCTATAAAAAATATTTTGGGAAAAAAAAAAGAGAAAGGATCTCTTGTACTGCTTACCTCTGGCACTCGCCCCTGTAACAGATAATTGACATAATTGCAGCTTCATGTTCTGCTTGTCACCTACAGGTGCAGTTTCTCTGCTCTCATGAGAGCAGATGAACTCCAGTGGCACAAATAATTCTCACTGAAGTTAGGAGATACTTGAAAACAGTAAAAATTAGGCACTTAGTCTCTAACCTATTGGCCTAGTGCATTTTGTTGGTTCTGTGTTCTCTTTGATTCTTTTCTGGGTTATTCTTAATTTGGCAGACACCTGCTGACTATGTGCTCATTTGATGTATTCAGGTCTGATCTGAAAAACTGACATTATCTTGGCTCTTGGATTGTCTTGTTTTGCTTTCACTAAAATAAAGATACTAAAAAGATAAAACAAAACAAAAAGCTAATGCAACTGGTCTCCATAGATAGAATCCATTCATCCTGTTTCTTCACAGATGCATTTTTCATTGTTTCAAGAACTTTTGACAACTGAGTATTACAAGAAAAATGCTGACAATTCCAACTTTATTAGCTCAAATGTTATTTTCTCAATCTTAAAAATTTACAGAGCTTATCTAGAGAAGAATGGTGCAAGGCAGTTGTTAGAGAATAATTACCTATGCCGAGACTGATTTGGCTCAGTGGATATAGCGTCGGACTGAAGGGTCCTGGGTTTGATTCCGGTTAAGGGCATGTGCCTTGACTGTGGGCACATCCCCAGTAGGGGGCGTGCAAGAGGCAGCTGATCGATGTTTCTCTCTCATCGATGTTTCTGACTTTCTATCCCTCTCCCTTCCGCTCTATTAAAAAAAAAAAAATCAATAAAATATATTTAGAATAATTACCTAGCTCTACTTGTAGAGGGATAGCACAATGGCCTATTCACTTACATTAAGTGAATATAAACCAATTCTACATAACATGTAAATAAACCATACACTTTCAATTTAATTTAATTTTTTTGTTAATCTTCACCCAAGGATATTTTGGGTGATTTCTAGAGAGAGTGAATGTGTTGGGGAGAGACACAGAAAGAGACACATTGATGTGAGAGAGACACATAGATTGGTTGCTTCCCACATGAGCCCCTACCAGGGCCTGGGATCAAGCTTGCAACTGAAATATGTGCCCATGACCAAGAATCTTCAGTCTGTGAGGCAGTGATCTAGCCACTGAGCCAGGGCATTTAAAATTTTTATTTATTTATTTTTTAATCATATGCTTTTTAGAGATAACAGTATAATATTCTCTCATGTCTACAGGCTCCTCCTGACATGGCTCTGCTAGCCTGGGAATGATAGAACAGGCAGGAGCAACAGGATCTACACTTCATGGATGAAAAGGGATGTTCTAGGTTGAGTAAGCAGAGTGAAGATTTGAAAGATGGGACAACAACTTCTAAACTGATGGCAGAGCTATAAATATCTAGAAGCTACCACCAGAATTCCCAGCCTAGCAAGTACTTATAAGAAAGGGGATGAGTTCTTTCAAGCAAAGATTGAAAGATTGCTGCCTGGCTGTAAATCTGAAAAGAGGCAACAAAGTCTGAGCCTATCAATGAGTGACTAGAACTTGGCCTTCAGAAGTTATCACTGTGTTTCCGAAACAGAAAGGGTGGTTGTTCCTGCCTTTTCAGCTGGTGCACAGATCCTTTTGTTGCTGAATTTAATGTGGTATAAGAGCAGTGGGTTTCAAACATGTTGGATCTCTCTACAGGAAGATATATAGTTTATATTAAGGCCTAATACTCAATTATACATATAAAATAAATAAAATTAAAACTTTAATAAATGTACACTTATTTACTATTTTTATTAATAGCATGCGTGCATTCCATTTTTTACTTATGAACCATTTTCTTCTGTTTATATATAGATAAATACATTTATAACAAATATATTTATAAATTATAGGTAAAAGTGAAGCTATATATTATCTATAAGACTTATGTTATAGATAATACATATTTTTTCTATTTAAATAAGTATTCATTATAACTTGCCAGTGGTCCCTGAGCACAGCGCGAAAAACAATAAGAAGTCCCAGTGAATTCTTCTATAGTAGGAGGGAAGCTCTGCTCCTGCCTTCCAAAGGGGCATCTACTGCTTTGCCTGCATTCTCCCAACACCAGTGCACACAGTTCACACAGAGCTAATTTGCACTTATTATTCTAAGTGTCTTGACATTTTCTCTTAGGTTAATTTTGTATTCTCAGCTTGAATGAAAACTAGAACAACAGGGGCCATGGCTGCTTGACTCATGTATCTCCTTTCACAGCTCCTCCTGGTATCCAGTACAGTGTGTCTTCCCTCTGGATGGCTGATAATTGCTGCTGACTGTTAACACAATTGCATGGAAATTCAGAAAGAATACAGTTTGGTTATTATTTCAGGGTCGGAGTGTACACCCTGGATATACTCAGAAAATGTCAGGTATAAGACAGGTAGCAGCTTTTTCTCAGAATTGTGGTTTATTCAAACTAGTAGTTAAATTGTCTGATTTGGAGTTGGCTGGTACAAATACCTTGTTTATTATTTTCTTACATTCATTATATAATCTAAAATATGACTTGAATTTTTAAAAAATAATTACAACAATGCACTCAGGAACATCCTTATTTACTTCCCATTCACAGCAAACTTTGGACCTTCAGTGCATAGATTAGATTAATCATAATTCTGCATTATGAAATTATCATCTGTGGCCCAGAGATTCATTCCTCTATCTACCTACCTCCTGAGCTATCATATCCAAACTGGTCTATAGATTTACTATTTTACCAAATATGACAATATATTCTAAAGTTATACTTAGGGAAACATTTAAAATAATTGGTGGTCAGAGACATAACTATTTAATTGGCCAGAGTAACAGAACAGAGAACCTGAAACAGACATGAGCAACTTTCAGTATACCTGAGAATTTATGGTAAGAGTAAAGGAAAGGCAATTGAACCAACTGAGCCAGGAAAATATGTGGATCACTAACACTAACTACAGATGGATTACAATCCTAAGCGTTCAAAGCTAAATTTGGAAGTGTTCAGAATATAATATAGATGCATATCTTTCTAACCTCAAAGGAGAGAAGGATTTCTTAAACAAGTACAGAAGTGCTAATCATAAGGAGAAGATTGATAAATTTGACTACTCTAAAATTAAGAACTTGTGCTCATCAAGAAATCTTCAAAAAGCAATAGAAGACTAGCTAAAAATGAAGGGTGGGGGTGGGACATATATGCAGAACAAAACTAAGAAAGATTAGATTCAAAATTATGTGAAGAATTCCCACAAGTTAAAAATGGTCAACACCTCTCTTCTGTTCTTACCAACTTGCCCCAACTCTTTCATTTCCCATGGACTCTGATCCCTTGATCCATCCAACAACAAATTAGACATTGAATAAGTTGTTCATTTCTAACTCTGTGCTATTTCCTCCAGCTGGACCAGTAACATCCTAAACACTTCCTGAGAAAAATCCATCACTCCTAAGTATCTTCCTTGAGACTTCATCTCATCACTGTTTGTTCCCTCAGTATTCATAGAAACTCATGTATAGTTATTACATATTTCTTTTTCGTACTCTGATTTAGATATCCTATCTACCCTATATCCAACCAACACTTCAATTTTCCTTGAATGTAGAATGTTTCTATTCTATTATATTTTCATGATCTTCCTTCTGCCTGGCTTTTTAATCCCATGACTTAGCACAGTGTTGTGCATGGAAGGGGTACCCAGCAAGTGACTGATCAACTGCAAACAAAGATTTTACTCAATTTAATCATAAGCCCTTCAACGAATAGGACAAAATTGAGGTTTTTATCCAAGATAATAAAAAAGAAAGGAAAAGATAGTTGTTCACACAAATAAATGCATAACAGTGATCTTAAGCCAGTTATAGAGACATATGGAAGAGATTTAAAAATATCTGTTTACGAAGAAATTGTGAAGAAGGAGGAAAGAAATGTAAACAAGACAAATTGAGGAAATATTACATATTGGAGTAGAGAAAAACAATAAGCAGCAAGTTTTATAAAAAATTTCAAATGGCAGTGAAATATTCCAATCGGATGGCAAAAAATAAAAGCAAATGACTGGACTAATTAGGACTATAAGCAAGACATTGTTTAGAAGATAAAAACCCAGATGTGTTTATATCTTTTACTTTAGAAAAAGCAGGTGGAGACTTACCTTTATTAGACAATAATTTTCCAGGGACAACAGATGCAAACAATTAAGAATACATGTTATCTACAAACAAATTAGAGAAGGTAGCAATTTTACATAGTTCCTGTTAATGATTTTTTTATAAGAAAGAAAGTGGTAAAGCATTGATTTAGATATTTTCTTAGATGATACCAGGATGGTAAGAATTTCAGGATAATTAGAGTCTAGCAAAGTAGGAATTAATCTATTAATTAAAGGTTATATAGGTTGAGAATTTAGTTTGGGCAATTAAGATGCTCCAATTTCTTTTATTACTAAAAAGATACCTAATAAATGTGGTTATTTGCTAATTGTAAGGTCACTAAGACATTACTTCCTAGTAATGCAATCTGATAAAAGGAGAGTTCATCTGCTCTTCTCCCTGAGGGTCATAGTTACTCAGGCACCAAAAGATTCTAATTTTCAAGCTGGTTCACATACATGCATACCTCATTTTATGCTTTGTGTTTTTTCACAACTTGAAGGCAAGACACTCCACTAGCAAAAATATTGCAACTCACTTTATTACCATACTCACTTTATCAAGGTGGTCCAGAACCAAACCTGCAATACCTCCAAGGTATGCCTGCATAAAGTACTTTCGTGACAGAAATCCTAAGGACAGCTTTTTGGTACAACAAGGTACTGTCTTCCCCATCCAGGTACTTAATGTAGGCATGCATTTTGTGTTGAAACCTAGATAGCAACAATTATTGGATACTAACTCCATGCCTAATGCTGCAAGAAGTGATGTCAGATTAGGTGAGAAAAAGAAAAATGTTTTCAAACAATTTTTTAAAATTTAAATCCTCACCTGAGAATATATTTTCATTGATTTTTAGAGAGAGAGGACAGGATGGGAGGGTAGGGAAGAGAGACAGATAGACTGAGAGAGAGAAACATCAATCAAACATCAACCGGTTGCTTCCGGTATGTACTCCATCAGGGATGGAATCCAAAACCTAAGCATGTGCTCTGACTGGAAATTGAACCCAAAACCTTTGTAGTGGATAAGACAAAGGATCCAACCAGCTGAGCCACCCAACCAGGGCAAACATTTACAAGCATTTTGTATTCTGTAAGTATGCAGTTAATTAATATAGATACATCCATTCATTCCTTTAGTCAGCAATGGAAGGCATACATATGAAATCAACTCCAGGCTATGGCATGTATTTTCTGGGTAATCTCAAATAAATAACTTTCTGTTTCTGAAGCTGAGCTGATCAATGAGATTGGGCAGTTGGGATTGTGGTGGTAAATCTTTTTTTGTTTGTTTGTTTTTAGTATTGCTAAGACAAAAATTATTTTTTTAAAAAATTTCTTTATTGATTAAGGATTACATACACGTCCTTATTCCCCCTTACCCCCCACCCCTTTCCATTCTTTACAGGGTTATTGTGGAATTAACTTTAAGCATACACATGAAAATACTTTGGCAATTATAAACAGCCTCTAAAATGGGAGAGGTAAAAAAAGAAGAGAACTGTATGAAAGAAGGTGAAGAGATTAGCCAAAGAATAAATATGCATGACCCATAGACACAGACAATGGAGTGGTGATAGCCAGAGGGAAGGGAGTGGGGACTGGGTGGAGATGGGCAAAGAAGAGGGAGAATGGAGGCATTTATAATAGTATTACAATAGAAGTATCTCCTGAGAGAGAAAGAGAGAGAGAGAGAAAGGAATAGAGAGAGAGAGAGAGAGAGAAATCTGAGAAGCCTTGAGATCTAGGAATCAATAGATCACTGATTTTATTTTATTTTATTTTATTTTATTTTTTGTGTGTACACATTTAGTTTTATTGTAACAAAGCAACTTGTACACTTTTAACCTTTAAAACTGAGCATCATCTTTTCTTTCCAGTGAAACAAAAAGAAAATTTAAAAATAAACAGGAACAAAATTACAATAGAGAAACGTCAATTCTGAATAAGATCCTACAGGTTCTGCTGATTCGCCCATCGAGTGGCAGGGCTCAAGTCATCATTAGGAGAGAATTTTATTTTAAAAGTGTCATCTTAGACTGCAAGGGTGTCCTTTAAACATCACAATTAAACATGCCAAAGGAGAAGCCATGTTGTCAAAATGCCCACTTAACCCACCCAAACGTCTCAAACCCACCCTTTGCTCACCTTCTATAACCCCCCCTTTTAAAGTTTTTTTTCCTTTTTTTAAACAAGAGAAAGTAGACAGATACATGTTGGTAAATGCTAACTGTCCATATTCACATAGAGACACAGTGTAATCTCTGAGCCCAATATACAGAGAGAGGAGGAAAAAAGCTAGAATTCTATGCACTACTACACAGGGGCCTAGCAACCTCCAGCTCCCAGCAGAGCTGAGGGAGCAGAAGGTTTTTCTTTTTTCCCACAGAGCACGGTGGTGTTGATTCCATTAAGTTTTTCTTGAGGCAAGAAGGGATAAAAATGAATTTGGAACAGAAAGGGGCAAAAGATTCTTTTCCCACTGTATTCTGCTCAAAGTACATCTCTCCCCCCGCCCCCCCAAATTAAGGTGAGAACCATGGTGTAAAGGAGAGAAAAAGAGACCTCAAAAACAAGGTGACTGAGCACAAGGCGGGGGGGTGGGGGGGGGAGAGAAAAAGGAAAAAAAAAAGACTGCAACTTGCTCCCAGGGACTGGAGAAAATTAAAAAAGGTTGGAATCCATCAGTGTTCATTAGTCATCTTCTCCTTCATCTTCCTCTCTTTCTTCCCCCTCATCATCATCTTCCTCTCCTTTCCCTTCTTCATCATCCATGTCAGGAACCGAGTAGTTCTGTAAAGAATTTGGCCAAATGTCATCTTTGATGACCTCTCCTAACTCATCTGCACCTGCATCGGAATGGTCGGTAAACCAGGTAAAGAAGCTTTCTGGTTCCTCATGCTGTCTCTTCCTGCTGGCTTTATTCTGTGTTTGACTTCAACGTTTCGTCACATCCTTTCCAGATTTCCATTTGATTTCAGTGGACTTTGAAGATGGATCACCACTCTCATTCAGATGAAACTCTTTGGAGAGAACTTAATTTTCAAAGTAAGGATTTTCATCAAAATAAAAATCTATTCTGTAACCTGATTTAATATCTTCAAATTCTGCACTTCAACTCTTGTCAAATAACGAGGCGCCTCTTCATCCTCTTCCCCAAGCAGTACAGACACTTGTGGATGGTTGACAAATGTTGTTACCCAAAATTTGGGATTTTGGCGATCAATTCTGATCTCTTCTGAAAAAATGGTTGGCGGAGTTTGTTATATTTCTGTTCTACTTTCAAAATCTCCTCACTGGCTTGTTCATTAAGTCTGTCTATTTTATTTTGTACTTCATCAATATGTTCAATTGCTTCTTGCTGTTCTTTTTGGCCCTTCCGCAAGTCCGGGGGTGGGGGGCTTCCTTTCCGGCTTGGGGGCCAGGGCCAGCTTGGGTTTCTTGGTCTGGGTCAGCAGTGAGGAGTGGCGCTTGGGGGCCATGCTGCGGGCTGGTGTGCGGATCTGGTAGCGGGGAGGTGGCTGGGCTGCAGGGTGCGCGGAGCTCTCTAGATCACTGATATCATTGAAAGTGGAAATTTGATTGAGGACGTGATGGATCTGAAGAAGAAGGTGAGGAAGTGGAAGCAGCAAGTGGAGTCAGTTTTTCCCCAAAAGTTTGTTGTGTCTTTGCTGTCCCAAATAGATATGCTTTTAAATCAGAGATTATATCTCATTTACATTTATGCCTCTAGCTCTACCTCAGAGGGTTTTATGTTAAGATCTATAATAATAAAAGCATAATATGCTAATTAGTCCGGACAGCTGAAGGACCTTCCGGATGACCTCCTGGATGAAGCTGGGGCTGCAAGAGCTGAGGAAAGCTTCTGCACCTGCAAGGGCTCAGCCTCTTGCACAAATTTTATGCACAGGGCCTTTAGTAATTAGATAAATGTTGATGAAAAAAAGAGAGAATGAAAGAGGACAACAGCTTCAGACGAAAGCAAAGTCAAGGGGTGTTTTGTTTTTTTCTTATTTTGAAAACAGAAGACTCCTGAGTATGTTCATTTTAAGAGGGCAGAGTGCGTAAAAGAGGAAACACTGAAGGTATTTCAAAGATGCAGTTATTGTCTTGAATGATAGAGAGGCAAGAGGAAATGAGATCAAGAATATAAAGGAGGACCCTGGGCAGTGTGGCTTAGTTAGTTGGGCATTGTCCCCTATATCAAAAGATTGCCAGTTGATTCCAGGTCAGGGCACATGCTTGGGTTGTGGACTAGATTCCCAGTAGGAGGCATGCAGGAGGCAGCTGATGGATGTTGTACTCTCACATGGTAGTTTTTCTCTCTATCTCTAAAAGTCAATAAACTTTTCTTTTAAAAAAATGGATATCAAGGAGGTCTATATTGAAAGAAACAAAGGAAATTAGCATCAAGTATACATTGGAGAGATAAAGTTAGAAAATTCTGAGATGTTCCTTGTGATGAGGAAGAAAGCTGATGATGCTCAATGTTGATGGTTCCTACATTCCAGGATTACAAGAGTTAAGCTCTTCCTGTTGGATAAGAGGGGTTGAGATGCTTGAATGTCCCATGAGAAGTTAATATGAGATCAGAAATGGATAGCTGAAAAGGACCTGGTGTAGAGATATCAAGATGTCAGAAGTGATGAAAAGGAAGACTGAGTGTGAATTACAGGTTAGGAAGAGTGGAGAGAGAGGGCTTAGTAGGTAAATCTTTAGTTGTTATTGTTGGAGCGTGTGCAGACCAAGAAAGGTATGCTGGTGCCTTGCCAAATTTTACCTCAGACATCCCAAACCCATGTTTGTTTTTGCTTTCAGTGGAAGAGGATAAGCAGGGAGCCTGGTATGTGACTTAAAAACTGATCTGAAGAAATAAGATTTTGAAATAGAAACAAGGAAAATAAAAATGTCAATTTGGAATTACTATAAAAAAAGAAACATTTAATAATTGAATCAGTCTATAGATGGCAGAGTTTTTTTGAGGTAAGTTTCCAGGAATAGGGAGCTCAATATAGGACAGGAAATATAATGATTAGTTGGGATTAAAACAAATGAAATGTAATTTAATGAATCTCAGGATAAGCTTGAGTGGAATCCTAATACTAACCAAGATAGACTATGCCTCTCCATTCCTTATCTAAGTTGTACTTAATATTTATTACTTTTTCTTAAGCAAAATAAATACATAAGTACAGCTGATCTTCAGGTTTTTAAAGCCTTGAAAATTCAGCAGATTTTTAAACTAGCTTGAGAATCCACACACTGCTAAAACTGAATCAGTATTACTTCATTCTCTGCCAAATGCTTTTTTGAAAAGTATTCATTACTTTTATAACAGAAGTTAGTATTATTATATGAATGCATTATGCTTATAAAATGTTTAGTTAATGTATAATAGCACAATTTATTTTACCATTCCTTTGTAGTTGGGCACTTAGTTGGCTTTCAATGTTTTTCTTACTCAAAAAACATGTCATGAACATCTTTGTAGATAATGCTTTGCTTAGATGTGTTAGTGTGTCTCTCAGATAATGTGGGATTGCTGTGTTGAAGGATATGCACACTAATAGGGTAACTTCCTGAGAGGTTATATCAATTTACAGTCCCATCAATAGTGCATGAGAGCATGCTGATTGTTTAAAAGTCTCATATAACGTATAACTGCGTCCTTAGTGTGATGAAGAAAATGGAAAGCAAATTTTCTTCTTAGGCTTTAAAATCAAGAACACATAACATACACATGTGAAAAATGCTATATATTACAAAATGCAACTAGGAAGATCTATCCAAGTATATGCTATGTGGTTTTTAGAGTATGTTTAAAATGTGTCAATCAAAACTTTTGTAAATCAATATATAAGGATGGGTTTTTCATTTCCTTCAATCTTTCATGCATTGATTTATTTTGCTTAGTAGTGATCATGCTATATTATAGTTATTTTATCCTTTCCTCTTTACATTGCAATCAATAATTTTCCATGTTACTATAAAGTCCTAACAAATATAATTAAAAATAGCTACATAATATTCTTTTAATGGGATGTATTTAACTATTCCCCTTAGAATTGTCTTTAGTTTTTCTTGTCATTAGTAAAGCTACAATAAACATCTTTGTGGCCTATTTTTATCTACATTTAACATTATATTAATAAAATATAAGCCCTAGAATCTGGGGCCTAGATTGAGATGACCGAGTCTCCAAGAATAATCATTTTAAGAGTTTGATAAATATGGCAAAATACTTTTTAGAAAAAATTGCACCAATGAATAAGATATCTATTTCACCATACCTTTACCTCATTGCTTTATTTTTATAACTTTTTAAAATCTGCTAATTTGATGTTATGTTGTTTTAAATGTTTTTAATTTTCAGTGAGCATGAATATGACATATACCTGTCCTTTGTCCACACAAAATACCAATCTTGGGTATTTTTGGATAGTTCTTAGTGGTGGGGAGATGTCCTGTGTATTATAGCTTGTTGAGCAGCATCCCTACCCTCTGTATACCAGATGCCTGCAACATCCCTGACATAACCACATTGTCCCCAGACATTGCTCATTATCCAATTAGGGACAAAAGCAGACTTTCTGACGAATCCTGTTTTCAGCAAATAAATTTTAAATAACCTAGTAACCTAACTATGAAGGCGATATGTTTTGGATGTTTAGATGTTTGTATTTAAAGTAAGAAATTTCATTTATAAGTGTGGAATAACTGTAAGCAAGGATGTGTTAAAAAGTGAAGAAGTAACAGAGACTCATTGAGGTCAATCTGGAAAGTAACATGATAGTGCCAAAGCTGAACAGACAGCTTAGGGAATTTAATTCCATTGCCCAAGTTTGCTTTCCAAGTAGCTGAAACTAGAATTTAAGTCTTTGTCCCCCAGGCTCTAGGTCTTTTCATAATCCTGCACTATAGCTCATGCCATCACTGCTCTCCATTACAATTCAGCTGGGCCCATCTCCTTCATGGGACTTTTTCAGAAAACCCACCTGAGCTACAATGATGGCAACCTCTCCATTAGAATAAGCCTTTATTTACTAATTAGAGACCCTATGCACAAATTTGTGCATGGGTGCAGTCCCTAGGCCTGGCTGGCGATCAGGGCCATCTCTCCTAGTCCCTATCAGGGCCTGCTGGCAGAGGAAGGGGCTGCATGAGGTTGGCTGTGGGAGCACACTGACCATCAGGGGAAAGCTCCTGTGTTGAGCGTCTGCCCCTTGGTGGTCAGTGTGAGTCATAGTGACCGATCATTCTGATCATAATGGTCGCTTAGGCTTTTATATATATAGATACACAGAGTGCTTTGGCTGTTTATGTTCAAATAATTGTCACTTTTACCTTAGGCTTGATTCCAATTGCTTGAAAACTCTTGGGGAGCACTTGGGTAAAGGGTTCTGGCTACGAAGGACACTCACAAAATATCACCAACTAGGACAGCTCAAAAGCATCTTGAATTATTTTGTTAGGAATATGATGGTCCTTTAAATTTACCCAATGGAGCTGGCCCCTTATAAAAAGAAGGACATACATAAGCTTTGACCAGTATAAGGAAAGTGAAAAACTATCAACAATAACTGTTTTCAAATGAGAAGGTCATTAGTAAGTTATCTTCAATAAGAATGGGAGACAGGAGAAAGATTGGTGGATTAGAAACCGAGGGAAAGCATAAAGACCTGAGGGGCAAAGTAAAAATGTAAGGTACAAATAGGAGAAGAGAGGAAAGTGGTATTGAGGGAAAATAAAAGCAGCAACCATTGTTTGGCTTATAGTAAAACCAATTCATCTCTATAGATTGTAGAATTCACATTGCTTTCCACTGTAACCCTGATGCCTAATGCAGACTTACGCATTAAACATTCATTTACTGAAGAAATGATTGTATGTCTGTCTGAACTGGCTTCTTGAAAATCATTTCATTAGCTGCAGCAGAGTCAGGTCCTGTTCTTTTTACATGTGTGAATAAGAATAGGAAATCACCAGCTTCACTGACGATTGCCTATGATGGTCTGGTTCTGTTCTAGGCACTGCAAGTTGGGAGTGAGTGCACACAAAATATAAGAAACAGTCTTTGGCTGTGACAGTCTGACAATCTTATTGGAAAGATAAGATATGAAATAGAAATATGAACAAGTATGAAATAGTTGTCCAAAATAGAAGAATATTGAGAGGTCAAAGGCTATAACATATTTGGAATTTGGTAAGAAATAGGCATTTTCCTCCTCAGCCCTCTCAATACTTTTCCTGAAACTCAGCCTTAAGGTGGCTAAGCTGAGTATAGCTTTAAATATGGTGGTAACAGTAGTTGTAGCAAGTGAACCAGAAAATGAGAAATCATTTACACTGCGAACAGATATTTGTAAGGTGCTCTATATTAGATACTAGAGGCCCAATGCATGAAATTCATGCACAGGGGGGAGGGTGGTTGTTCCCCAGCCCAGCCTGCACCCTCTCCAATCTGGGACCCCTTGAGGGATGTCCGACTGCCCATTTAGGCCCAATCCTACTGTGATTGGGCCTAAACGGGCAGTCGGACATCCCTCTCACAATCCAGGACTGCTGGCTCCCAACTGCTCTCCTTCCTGCCTTCCTGATTGCCCCTAACTACTTCTGCCTGCCAGCCTGATCACTCCCTAACCACTCCCCTGACAGCCTGATTGATGCCTAACTGCTCCCCTCCCAGCCTGATTGCCCCAAACTGCCCTCCCCTGCAGGCCTGGTCACTCCTAACTGCTCTTCCCTGCAGGCCTGGGTCCCCCCAACTGCACTTCCCTGCAGACCTGGTCATCTCCAACTTATCTCCTCTGTCAGCCTGGTCACTCCTAACTGTTCTCCCCTGCAGGCTTGATCACCCTCAACTGCCCTCCCTTGCAGGCCTGGTCCCTCCCAACTGCCCTCCCCTGCTGGACATCTTGTGGCAGCCATCTTGTGTCCTCATGGGGCAGGATCTTTGATCACATAGGGGCAGCCATCTTGTGTTGGAGTGATGGTCAATTTGCATATTACTCTTTCATTAGATAGGATAGAGGCCTGGTGCATGGGTGGGGGCCAGCTGGTTTGCCCTGAAGTGTGTCCCAGATAAGGGGTGGGGGGTACCTTGGTGTGTGGGGTGGCCTGGGTAAGGGGCCTGTGCTGGTTTGCAAGCCAGCCATGCCCCTCAGCGACCCAAGTGGAGGCCCTGGGATTTGGGATTTATTTATCTTCTACAATTGAAACTGTAGCCTTGAGTGGAGGCCAGAGTCAGCCAGGAAGTTTGGCTTCCTTCATTGCTGGAAAAACCCACGCCTCCAGCTCAATCTCTGGCCAGCCGCCATCTTGGTTGGGTTAATTTGCCTACTTGCTCCTGAATGTCTGGTGGGTGTGGCTTCTGGGTGTAGCAGAGTGATGGTTAATTTGCACATTTCTCTTTTATTAGTGTAGATTGTAAGGAATTATAGAACCAGTATAATATGATTTCTACTCCCAGTGAAACTTATAGTCTAATCGATCTTCTTGGTTAACCTTAAGAACCAGCATAAAAAGAGCTTATGTTAGAATTTTAGCTCTGCCAGTGTGTGACTCTGGGCATATCCTCATTTGTAAAATGGTATTAACATTTTCTCCTTCATAGATTCCTAACAATAAAATGAGACAAGGTGCTGTGGAGTTGGACATGCTTGAGTATAGAGTATGTGGAACATAGTTTTCTTCAATAAGGTTTAAGTGTTGACTATTCAGACACTGGAGGTTTTTGAAAGTCATTCAGCACACTAAGTTCAACATTAGTAATTTATCTAAAATGATGGCATAGTTAAAAATGTAAAACTATTTTTCAAAATACAGCTTTAAATCAAAAGGTTTTAGTCATTCAAAGCTTTCCCAGTTACCAGGCAGATGTGAGTTAAATGCAAAGGGAAGGAGCCTGTTTTCCAAAGGAGTGTTGCCACACCTTCAGATTTACAAAATGTGGGAGAAAGTAAAAACGGCAAATGTAGTTCAAAGAAGATTAATTATTTTATATCTATCTCAGAGCAAAGCGCCTGACAGGAATATGTGCTAACCAGGGTAATCACCTTGCAATCTAATCAGGAAAGGATTTGGAGGTATCATGAAGTCAGTGCAACCCTCATTTTGGGGCCCAAGGCAGTGTTGGATTAAGTTTCAAAAAAGAGATGCATAAGAAGAGAACACTGTTATTACTGCAAAGCCGTAGTTAGGTTTGAGAAGGAATACTTTTACATTATTAATCACCTCTGGACACATAGAATATTATTGTTTTGGAAAGGGGACACAATGTCACAGCAAAGCACCCATTCCACTACATCTCAAGAAAATAAAATTTTGAGGAAAGGGTAAAAACAAACAGATCTTGGTCACACTTGGGAAAAATACCTAGATAATTAGTTTTAAAATGAAGAAACCATAACGTGCTCATTACAAAAAGGGAAGATACATATTAGTGAGCAAAGAATATACATACATGGCCCTTCTCTGCTAAGAGTATTCAAATTAGATAGGAAGATAAAAGGAAATTCAATCTCCAGTTAAAAAGTAAGTGTAGGCCAATAGGACAATTCTTTTTCACAGAACACTAGTGATTCTCATAAAAAAAAAAAACAACCTATAAGATAGGGAAAAAAAAAGATTAGCATAGTTCCTCAAGCAAGCCGGTGATTTTAGCAGTGTGCTTTGTATCCCTTCTTCTTCCAAAGGCAAATACTCCAGGCAGATTAAAAAGATAACAGAGTTAGATTTAAAGGTGAGACAGATGTAGAACACTAATTGATAACTCAGAAATAACCTTAAGATTTCCATTTAAAACTTCCTATACTTTTTCATATTGATTTTTTAGACATAAATGTCTGGGTCAAATTCTCAGTGAGATTTCTGCATAAAATCAACTCATTAGCCTTAAAGATCTATCTCATTATTTTCTCATCATACTTATGAGAAAGTAATAATGAAAATTAACTTATCTGAAAAAAAACCCAAAACCCTCAACATTGTGTTCCAGTTCATTGCTACTCATCTTCAACAGGCAACATCCTTACAATAATACCAGTGGTTTTGAGCAAATATAAAAATTTTAGCTGAACCTGAGTTGGGACTTTTAAGAACAAATATCACTAAAGCACTTGATTCATTAATTCTTATAATATGTGAAAGTTAAAAAAGATTTTCTGATATTTGTAATATTCATGCCCCCTTTCAAACAAATATAATTTAGTAGCTTATTGAAAAAAATCTTATGCTATCTTCCATCTAGCCCCAAGTTGCTGTGAAACGTCCATATATAAATATTTTTTGTATTTCTAAGACACTTTAGGCCTTATTGCCCAATATTGAGCTAGACTTCTTATTTACTACCCAAGTGGTTGTTAATTTATTTGTCAGATCTTTCACTGTTTGCAAAATATTTCCCTCTTTGCTGTGGTTCTTGTATTAACCCTATGGAGATGGGATATTTATTTTCGATATTACAGATGAGGAAACTGAAGTTTAGAGGGAATGATGAAGAATATCATTCAACAGCAAGTGAGCAAATGCTAAATCAGAGATCAAGTCCTGCTCATCTAACTAGAACCCATGCTTTCCCCATTACATTGCAAAGTAGTGATCAGGAAAGATTTGTAGTGGAAATTATTGGAGAACTGAAGACGAGCTATAAGACACTGAGGAAAGGTTTGTAAAATATCTCAAAAGCAATGGAAAAAAGCCAAATATGAGCAGGACAATTATCAACCAATGGTACCGATATTCCTATATACCTGGTTTCCAAAATGTTTCTTATGCCTTATATCTTTTGACTATTACTGTAACGCATTGAGACAATGCTGATAGAATTAGTCCTGTCTTATAAATGAAAAAAAAAATTGAGGTCTCTAGGCTTAAAATTGACAGCTGGAATTGGAATTTGAGTCTTCTATTCCTAGTTCCTAGTTTTCTTCCATGTTAAGAGTGGTTTTCAAAATACAGCCTCCAGCCTCGCTACCTGAGTGTTGCTGATGTCTGCAGAGCAATCTAAAAGTCTGTAATGCCTAGTTCATAGCATCTTACAGTGTAAGCTCTTACCCATTTCTTATTGAGTAAAACTGACTTAGCAAATCTTCAAATTTGTTGATGATGTCCTTGTTATCACCAAGTTCTTTATCCACTGAAAATTGGAATTTATGGACACAGTTAAAAGCAGTTTGTCCATGATAATCAATGTTTAGGAACCAATGCACCACACACCTCATAAACACAAACAGAAGGAAAAGGCTTAAATTAATCCCTGTCTGCTACATTCCTCCTCCATGCTTCGGGACCTTTGTGTTGGTAACCTGACAGCCCTCCCAAAGCTCCCCACTTAAGGCTAACAGTCCTCAAAGCTGATTTACTCTGTTATTGCCAGGAATGAGCAATAACGATTCTAGGAGCAAGGTGGTAGGAGGGCTTGAGAATCCCCTAAAGTTAGACAGCACTGGAAAGACACAGGCAATGCCAAGTTATCCAATAGACACACATTTGCATCAGAAAACCTAAAGAGAAGCTGTTTTTCCCATATATTTGAATCTTGTGGTTTTTAGTTTAATGTTGAATCCATGTTGAAGTGCATTTAGAAGAGAGGCACCAAGACTGCTTCTGTGCTTGGGCTTCCAGAGGCCTTACTAGCAATCTCGCCTTGGCCGGGCACATGAGGCACAGTTTTTAGTTATGTCACAGGGGGAAAATGGGGAGTGGTCTGCATGTATTTAATGCTTCTTTCAGCTGTTGTTGGAAAAGCAGCCCTCAAATTATTCTCTACCCATAGGTGATTAAAAATAGACAGGGAGGAGAGAGGGATATAGTTGTACTTTGCAGGACATAAAAAATGTACATGCTGCTAAATAGTGCGAGCCACAGGGAACACTTCTCACCGGTGTTCCACTCCCCGGAGGTTACTCATTTGCCTCCGAGTGCAATCCAAGGTGTTGACTTGAAGCTGTAAGGGCCCCTCTCAGGTACTCCTGACCTGGGGTATCTGGAGATCCTAGATACTTATCTGAGCTCAGTAGCAACCGCCCTGTTCCCAGCTCTGAAGTGTGGGGCGCTGGAAGCTGGGTGTTTTTCTCATGGAAGGCTTTCACTTCTGGAATTTCCTGCCTGTCCTAGTCCGCCAGAGCCCCACCTTACTGACCTTCAGGGACTCATGAAAGACTGCTTTTCAAAATAACCTTTACTAATGGCAAGAGACCTCTCAAGACTGTAATTTTTATAAGTGACAACTTGAGCAATCTATCACAGCTCGTGTTCTCCTGGGGGGATGATTTAATCTTGGTGCTTGCTTCCTGAAGCAATTTCAAACAGGGTACAGTTTGAAGAATAAACATACCAATGAAAGTCTGCCCTTAGTGATGAGTGAGAATGCCTACCTGGGTGTGCAAATATTTATAATTCTGAAAATATAAAGACGGTCAGATTGCTGCTCCTTCTCTCCTTATAGCTCAGGTGTGCGGGTGCTTGCAACAGCCTGGCATTCCAAGGTGAGCAATGAAATGGCTCTTTCCCGAAAGCCCCAGGATGGTGTGCATGTGTGTCCGCCAGATCTCAAGCCCACCCTGGAGAGCAGCATTGGCTCTGGCTGGACGCTAAGATATTTACTCTGGACGATTATGCCAAGACATTAACAGCTGCTGGATTAATTATTGATGGAGTTAGTGTCAATCATCTCAGAAGAAAAACCAAAGAATAATATTTTAAAGTCATCTAGTCAAAAAAAAAAAAAAACCCTCTGCTAACACAGCTCTCTTGTCCTTTAATACTCTTGCACTTCTCCAGCCAAAGAAGTAATCTCAGAAAACCGCTCTCTCTCAAATTATTTTTCCTTTTCCCTTAGGTGTTTTCTTTCCAAGCGCTCTCCCTTTCAGAACTCAGCACCTGGCTATGTTTGGTACTGTTTGCAGAAGATGCCCTACATCGGGGTAACCGATGACATGTTTTCGTTTTGAAAACTTAAATAAACACGGAAAAGAAATCCGGAGAGCTGGAGCCCCCACCCAGGACTCCTTCAGATCCTCAGCGAGGCTGCGATGCCTTCCGCGCCGCGGGCCTGCCTGGCTCCGCCAAAAATGCCCGGGCTGCCCGTGTGATCCTGCAGCCCAGAGCCCGCTAAGGAGGAGACACAAACGGTCTGAGGCTCTCCAAGGAGCCAGTTTCCCTCGGGCTTGCCTAATATTTGAAAGATCCGCCCCACCGCGCCGCCTGGCACCCGGGCTTGGAGCCCTCTGCCTGTGCCAGGGGTTTTATCAGAGACCGGAGTCCCGAGGCCAGAGCCCGCGGGGACACCGGGCGGGACGAGCCCGGGCGCCCCGGCTGTGCGCGCACGCCTGGAAAGGCGGGATTTAGAGGCGGCGATGCTGCGGGAGACTCTGCAGTGTCAACGAGCCCCCGAGCGGTCCCGCCTCGTTCGCCATCGCGGGTGCGCCTCCCGGGTCCCGGTCTGATAAACCGTCGCCCGCTTCGGCGCGCGGGAGCGGCGTGGGCGTGTGTCGTCCGGGGGTCCTCGGCCGGGCCGGCGGGGCCGGGAGGAGCGCAGCCCCCCGCCCGGGGCGCCCGCGGCTGCGGGCTCACGCCCCTCACCTGGGCGAGGCCGGGCGCGCAGGCGCTCAGCGCGGGGGCCGCGGTTGGGCGCCTCTGCCCGGCGCCCGCAAGAGTTGGACTGTTCGGGACCGCGCAGGACGAAGCTGTCGCCCCCGCTGTCGCCCACGCCGCCCCCGCTGCCGCGGGTCGCGGGGTAGCGTCCGCGCGGAGCGCCCCAGAGCAGCCCCGGGGGGGACCGCCGCAGCCGACACCGCGAGCAACAGCTCCCCGGCGGGGCCACCACTGCTCCCGGCGCCAGCGGCCGGCGCTCCGAGGTAAGCTCCGGGTGCCCAGCCCAGCCCTGCCCGCCCCGCGCCCGCCCCGCGCGTCCGCCCGTCCGCCCGTCCGCCTGCCCTCTCGGGCTGAGCCCGCACCTGGGCGCCGCCCCAGGGAATGGCGCGCAGCCCCCTCTCGATGGAGTTCCCACTTTGTCCCGCGGTCCCACTTGTAGAGGGGGACGCCCCGCTGCCGTTAGCCGGGGCTGTGGGTGTGAGCCCCTGGAGTTAGGAGTAGGTCCTGGGAAGCAGTGTGGAGGCATCCCCCTGGGCTCCGATTCCAAAGGACGGAGGGGAGGATGGAGAAGGGAACAGGGAGAGGAGAGTGCCCCTGTGTGGTTAGCCGCAGCGCCTCTGCCGCCTGGGCTGGGAAGTTTGGGGCTGGCCTCTCTCTCTTCAGTCTAAGGATACATGAGTATTGGGGGGAAAGGAGGTATGGGAGGAAGGTAGCAGACGAAGAGGCTTGGGGTCCCGAGAGAGCTCTGCAGCTGGCTGAAGGTGAAATGGGGCGGGGGGGGGGGGGGGCTGAGAGGCAGAAAATAGGTCCCAAAGTTTGCAGCTTGCTGGGATCCCCTGAGGGGGGTCTGGGCTACAGAGCGCTGGGTGAAGGTGTCCGCGCAGGATGGGAGGACACTGTGGGGCTGCGGAAGGGACAAGGAGAAGGGGAGGGGAGGACCATCTGTTTCCACACTGTTATTTGCGGGGGCCGGTGGGGAGCGCTGGCAGGACCACGCTTTCCGGAATGCTTTCCCAGGCTCTGGAGGACAAACATTTTCTATGGTGAACCTGGACAGGGAGTGTTATAATTCTTGAAGGAAAATAAATGGCCACCAAGCACTCAGGGTCCGAAAGAAATTGTTTTGGAAAGCTCTCAAGTTCATGGCTTAGCCAATGTCGTTCTCAAGCGGAGGTGTGGTTTCCAGGTCTTTCTGGTTTTGCTTCGCTCTGGAGCACCACGCCAGGATGAATGCAAACTTTGTTAAAATGTAGCAAAAGATGGTCAGAAAGAGGAAATAAAACATTTGCTTTGTGGAGTCCAGTCTGAAGGTTGGGAACTGGCAGCTTCAGAACAATGCACGAAGCAGTAGGAAATGCACTTATCAAATTAAAAAGAAGGCTTTTCATAAAGTCAATAAGCTACATCTTAAAGTTCAAGGTTTTGACTTGAAAGAATTTCCTGGGCCTGTTTTCACTGCTTTTCATCTTATTTTGATGCCATCTGGGCAGTGAGTGTGCATCACCCCTTCCCTCTATTAGATAAATGGCCCGACTTCCCTCTATTAGATAAATGGTCCGAGAGAATGCAAACACTGCAATGCAAGTTCTGTTGTTGCTTGGGGGTTTTAAGGTGGAAAATGCTTATTTGGTCAAAGTGTGGGTTGTAGTTCAGATTCTATATTCCCATAAATCAAATATTTGTGGATTTATAATTTACGTTCCTCCTCATTTCCAAAAGTGATTGGAGGAAGCTTGAAATGAAAACCACAAATCAAAGAGCTATTCTTGTAGCTCTCCTTGACCTCTCCTGCATTTGTAGTAAAATTCTTTTGAGAAGGTGAATCCTCCTAACAGAGGAAAAAAATACCTCTCTGGAATTGTCCTAGTGATAAAATACTTTTCAGTATCCTTCCTTACATAATTTGTCTGCATGCTATTTTACATTACCTAAGTGATCATCTTTTTACAGGTTATTACCACCAAATAGCAGCCATAGGAGTAAATATTTGAACTTACCGCACTTGACCAATAAACAAATGCCCAGAGCATAAATAGAACTGTGAACTTAATGTAGCCTTTAAAATTTTTTTAATTATTTAATTTCTTAAAAAAAAAAAACACATTCAATCTCTTAAGCATCTTCCCCATCACATAGTTAGTTAATTAATTTTTAATTTTTATTGCATGTATTGGGGTGATATTTTTAACAGGATCATATAGGTTCCAAGTGTACATTTCTATGTATAAGATCTGTGTATTGCACTGTGTGCCCCCCACTCAGTTCAGTATCCTTGAACTGAGGTGGAAAGGAAACCAAGAGTGGTGTCTCCTCTACAGTCCAACCAGAGAAGGAACTGTCATTAGTACTTGTCACCCAAATAGAGCCAATTAGTAAGACCTGAAGACACTTGGAGGAAACCTATACGAAGTGTAACTATTATATGAGGATCTATCAAAGTATATCCAGTGTTCTCAGAATCTTTTTTCTTAGGCTAGTGACCTGGGTCAGACAGAAAATAAAAACCCTGCAGAACAAACACAACCCTCAAAGGGGCGATATCGCTATAGAATGCTGTGTGGAGTTTCTCTGATTGAATCCTCGAACTGCCCACCCCCGACCCTTTCAATTTTTTTCTACCACCTGAATTTGAAGGTATTATTGCTTGATTTTCAGCAACAATTAATATTAAAAATACAAGCAATTGTTTTGCTTCTCATAGGTGTGACTTATTTGTGAACGTCTGTAACAGAAGTAAAGGGCAGAATTGATTGCCTCCTGTTTCTATAAGATTCAGATTGTCTTCAAAGATTTAAAGAACAGTGATCGTTTGTCCCACTCTCTCACTGCTTTTCATTTGCTTCCAGGGCTTCACTGTGACAGCTCCCTTCCCCCATAACCCACCATTTCACTGTGTCTGTTTTGTCACCTCCCCTGCTCCTGCCTCTGTTCCCCCTGTGTCTCAATATGGTCTTTTTAGCCTGCCTTTTCTTTTTCGTTTTTCTTAGTACTATATATTTCTCTTGATCCCCTTTGTTTTAAAGATGATCTCCATTTTGCTTTTGGTTCTGTGGTGTCCTTTTATTAGTGCTAGATTGTTTTCCTAAAGTAACCTCCTTATCTCTACTTTCCTTCCTAAATTTCATGTTGACATTTTGAACTACCTATGAGATGGCTTTTATATTACTCTCAGATGCTTCAAATCTAATAGATCTAAAGTCTAATCAACATATCTCTCCTTCCATGGACAGGGGTGACTGTTAATTTCTGTATTTCTCCCTGTCACCCAGAGCCTTCTCAATATCTTTGCTTTCCACATACAATATGCAGGTAAATGCCAGAGACTCCATTTCCATGATGCTTCATGATGCCTGCTCTCCCGTCTATCTATTCCCTTGGTGACGGTGATGACTTTATTCAGACTCTTCTTATCTCTTTTGAGAGAATACCATGATGTCTTCCTGACTAGTTCCCCATCTCCAGTCTCTCTCATTTCCAGTCCATTTACACCATTTACACTTGGTTTGCAGAGTAAGCTTCTTAAAGCAGAGCTAACTTCATTCACTGTCTAATGAACTTTTTTTTCCGCATGCTCAAACAAATGCCATTCACACATCACCTCTGATGTTTAAGACCCTTTGCAGTCCAGACCCACAGCAGCTCCACATTTTTTTACTTGGATCTCATAGATTCATTAACGCATTTGTTAATTTATTCAATGGATATTTGAGTGCCTGCCACAAGCCAGGCATAGCTATATGTAATCATTTTAGAAGTATCTAGGTATTGGTGCAGTGACATGTTTCAAATTTTCTTTGTCAATGGTGGAATCCGCTGTTAAAATATGATTGTATGTGCCTGGCCAGCATGGCTCAATGGTTGAGCGTTCACCTGTGTACCAGGAAGTCACATGCCCAGGTTGTGGGCTCAGTCCCCAGTGTGAGGGTGTGCAGGAGGCAGCCAGTCAATGATTCTCTCTCATCATTGATGTTTCTATCTCTCCTTCCCTCTCTGTTCCTTTCTGAAATCAATACAAATTAAAAAAAAAAAATCTTGTGTGGTTGAAATGGGGCCCCAGCAATCTCATCAGCCTTCCCTCCCTACCCTTATGGATGATTAGGGGAAACCTATTAGAGTCTCTGAGGCATCATCCCAGACTCCTGAATCTGCTCAAAACAATTAAAAAAAACACTGCTCTAGGCGGAAGGCAATGTTCCTTTAACACCCAGCAGGCCTGTGAGTTCTGCATCTTTGCTTATGCTGTTCCCTTGGCCTGAAACAGGGCCTCCCACTTTCCCATAACCACTTCTGCCTGTCAGGGAGTCGGTGCAATTGCTGTACACTTTGAGATCTCATTCGGAATTCAGGTTTTGCTCCTCCAAACCATTTTCCTTGACTTCCTCTTAGAGCACATTGTGGTCTTCCTCATATATATGTGCTTTCTGTATTCTCCCCTAAAGGGACCATGCCAACCTCACCTGACCTCAAGCATCTTTTACTTAAAATGCCCAGCTCTGGGCCTGGCATATTGTGGGGCACTAACTAATAATTTAATTAGATTGACTTCTACTTAGTTCTCTAGTTCCCATCTCTGCCTGAAATAGCTCTTTAATTCCTCATTTTGGTTCATGCGGTAGAGCCAGGGCTTCTTAAAATTGTTTATGAATCTTAATCATGAAGGGATCTTATTAAAATGCAGATCTTGGTTCAGAAGGTTAGGGATGAAGCCCCCAGATACTGCATTTCTAACAAGTTTCTGGGTGATGTGGGTACAGCTGATCCAGGAACTCCACTTTGAGTGGCAGTGGTAGTAGATGCTACTTCACAGGTTTGGGAGTTTCTGGCAGCCCTTCCCTCTTTGTTTGGTGATTTTTCTCCAGTCAGTGTTTGCTTTGACATTACTTTCTATTTTGGAAGTACTTTAGGCTTCAGCATGCTTCCCAGAGCTGAACAGAAAGTGTGGCGGTTCTCTTGTGTTTTCCCCTCGCTCTGCTGATGCAGCATTGCAATGGCCAGTTCTCGCTATTGTTCTCGGGCCAGTTTATTGCTTTATGATATATCCCTTCTCATTTACTTGTCAGTCAACTTCCGATTGTGACTGCTCTCCTTTCTCATCCTGTTATGGCTTTTTCTTTCTTTTACTCTCTCTGGTTCTTAACATTCTCTTCAGATACCTTGGCTGACTCCTGGCCCCAACTGTTGGCCTCTTGCTTCTAAAACTTTTCTGTAAAAGGAGCAGTGAAATAGGGTGCAGGAGACTCCAGCTCCTGATCTGCCTTTAACTGCTGCTGGGGGGTCCCGGACACAGCTACTGCTTTCCTGGGCTCCTCACTTGTGGCTGGAGGGTGTGGGATGCAGTTTCCTGGGTCTCCTTCAGCACTAAGGTGCCAGGTGGGATCTTCACGTGGGGCAGAAAGGGCAGACTGGGAAGGAAACAAGAATGATCTGATGATGTAGGTGTGGATGGATGCCCCCATCTAGTGTTTCTGTCCTAGATAAACAGTTGGAGCTTTGGTTGTTCTCCCACTACTTGGAGAAAGACTCATATTTAAAAAACAAAACAAAACAAAACAAAACAAAGCACCGTCCTTGGTGTTTGTTAATCCAGTTGCTTTCAACCCTAGACTCACATTAAAATTCTCTCAGGAGCTTTAAAAAATAGTGATATTCTTAGCTCATCTCCAGGGAATGATTTATCAGTATTTTTTAAATCTCCCCAAATGTTTCTAATTTCCATCCCGGTTGGAAAACTACAGCATCTGGTCTGTAAAGAGAGTGCGGACTGGTGGTTAGGAACATAGCATGTGTTGAGTCAAACCCTGGCTTTGCTCCTTACCAGCTTGGAGAGCTTAGGAAGATTACTTGACTTCTTTGGGCCTCGATTTCTTGATACGTGAAATGGGTTGACTTAATTATGAGGAACTGGTAAGACCCAGCAGTGGGGTGCTGTGTACATCTGGTCGTTTAAGTGAGAGTAGTGGTTGTTTTTCATAATAATCACACTATTACAATTTATATCCCTCAATCACATAAGGGTCATCTTATCTTAGTCCAGTTAACACTCTCATCACCTCCTGTCCACCTTTAATATATTTAGCATAGTATAATCAGTTTGAAAAGAAATTTATGAGCATATTTTTTGCAAGTCAGTGAAAAAATACAGAAGGCAGATCCTATCTAATAAAAGAGTAATATGAAAATTGACTGCACCTCTGCTACACCCACAAGCCACGCCCATAGCCATGACAAGCCAATCAGGAGCAAATATGCAAATAAACCCAATCAAGAGCTATGCAACCACTGAGAGCAGAAGGAAGGCTTAGGTTTCCCCGGCAATGGAGGAAGCCAAGCTTTCCATCTGTCCTTGCTGGCCTAGGCCTAGGCAAAGGAGGGCAGTTGCGGGTGATCAAGCCTTCAATTATAGAAGATACATTAAACCCAACAGAAATGGAGGCAGCCACTGAGCTGGAGAGAGCAGAGGCTAGGGTTGGCTGGCCTAGGCCTCCATTCTAGGCTACAAAGTTTAAGTTATAGAAGGTAAATGTCGCAACAGAGCAGAAGGCTTGGCTCCACTCCAGGCTATAAAGTTTTAATTGTAGAAGATAAATAAATCCCAGATATGAGGGCTTCTGCTTGGGTCTCTGGGGGGCATGGCTGGCTTGCAAACCACCGCAGGCCCCTCATCCAGGCCACCCCATGCCCCAAGAGACCCCCACCCTGATCCAGGACACCCTTCAGGGAAAACCATCTGGCCCCACCCATGCACCAGGCCTCTATCTTATCTAATAAAAGAGTAATATACAGATTGATCATCATTCCAACACACAAGATGGCTGCCCCCATGTGGTCAAAGATCCTGCCCCCATGTGGATACAAGATGGCCACCACAAGATGGCCAGAGGGGAGGGTAGTTGGGAGGGAACAGGCCTGCAAAGGAGGGCAGTTGTGGGTGATCAAGCCTAGAGGGGAGGGCAGTTAGGGGTGACCAGGCCAGCAGAGGAGAGAAGTTGGGGGCAAACAGGCTGGCAGGGGAGTGGTTAGGGGGTGATCAGGCTGGCAGGCAGAAGCAGTTAGGGGCAATCAGAAAGGCAAGCAGTCGAGCAGTTGGGAACCAGCAGTCCTGGATTGTGAGAGGGATGTCCGAATGCCCATTTAGGTCTGATCTCACCAGCATTGGGTCTAAACAGGCAGTCACACATTCCTCGAGGGGTCCCAGATTGGAGAGGGTACAGGCTGGGCTGAGGGACATCCTTCTCCTCCTCCCCCCATGCACAAATTTCATGCAATGGGCCTCTACTATATTAATAAAAAGCAATCATCCTTATAGTTTTGATCCATTTGGTGCCACATCAACTCTATGATCTCATAAATAGTAGAGGCTGATTAAAATACATATAAACTGATACAAAAAGATGACCAGGCTTTTATATCCACTTCATGAAAAATAACTAGCTCTTTAATAAAGACAGTTCTGTCACCAACAAATAGAAAGGCTTGAAATTAATGGGTCCAAGAGAGCATTTTATTTTGGAAATAAATATGAATGTGCTACACGTTTACATTTTTACTTTATAATGGGAGATGGATTTTTTTTAAAGCACACACAGATATTCTGTGCTATGCAGACTAAAACTAATCAACTTTTTCTTCTCTTTTTGGCTGAGATTCTGGAATAGCCATTATGCTATTATGGTATCCTTATATCAGCAAAGCAAAGATTGAATAAATGGACATAAGCAATATTAACTGAAGGCCCACATTCCTTTTTTATGTATGCATCTGAAAATAAATAACAAGAGTGCTTATTAATTTCTCTAGACCTGGCATGAATATCAGCAGTTGTTATGCTGATGTCCTTTATATGTGAAAGGACTGCAGATGGATACAGTTTGCATCCTTTTCTCTTGGAATAAATTGTTTCATTTCATTTCTGCATTATTTACTCTTTTAAATTAAATCCTAACTAAAGTTTGTTTTTCCATATTGTGATGTGTTCTTCTTAGCAAGACAATTAAGAAGATGTTATGAACTTTTAAAAAGAACTTTTGAGCTACACTAAGAAAAGGCCCATTGTGAGAGTTAATTTGCCAAATCTTTTAAATCTTAGCTTTAATATACTCATGATAAAGTTGTGCAAAATTCCACAGAGATCTGTGATATTTGATGTCTACTGGTTAGAGAGGTCAGAATGATTGTCACTCTATTACATAAGGTTTTCAGAGTCTAGAGGTCTGGACTCTTGGTCCATTCATCTCAGGCTTAATAGATTGTTATTCCTCTGAAATACTACTTAGGGATATAGAAATGACTACTATGCAGTCAAATAAAATCATTATCTTTAGTGTTAAAAGGAATCTTTATGCAAAATCCTTATTGATAAATTAGAAAAATAAGATTCAGAGAATTTATAATATTTAAATTTGAGTCCAGGCAGATTAAACATTACAAGTAAGGGATAGAAAAGTTCTACTGATATTAGCACTAGAATTTAAAGTTCACATAGAAATTGGGTGGGGTGGGTGATGTCCTTAGATTTGATACTTTTTTTTAATTGATGAGAGGCGGGGGGGAGAAAAAGAGGGGGAGAAAGAGAAAGACATCAATTTGTTGTTTCATTTATTTATGCTTTCATTGGTTGATTCTTGTATGTGCCCTGACTGTGGATTGAACCTGCAACCATGGTGTATCACAATGATGTTCTAAGATACCTGGCCAGGACCTAGATTTGATATTTTAGATATGGAAAAACTTTTTCCTACAGAATTTGGGAGAGGTATTACCTATATGTTATGAAAAATATAATGCCGAGAATAAGAACACAAAATATAAAATGTCATTGTTTATGTATAAATGTTACCAGTGATGTCAGCTCTTGGTTCTTGAGTTCTGCAAAGAAAGAATTCAGAGCTAAGAACTCTAGTGCAAGAGGAAGTTTATTTAGCATGCAAAGCAGAAGTACACTTAGAAGATCCCTTCGGGCCTTTTAGAAAGAGTGTCATGAGGCAGAAGAAGTGAGCCAGCTAGGCTGCATGGACTCAGGAAACAACTTAAAGAGGCAAAAGAAGGGCTCTTGGAGACAGGTTCAGGAAGTTAGCCCAGGAGAAGCTGTCACCGCTCACTGCTCCCCTGGTTACAAGTCTCATGGGACTAGTAGAGTTTAGGAGAAAGAAAACAAAGATACACACCTGAAGAAAGACAGTGCGGCATGTCAGAGAGAGCTCCTGTACTGGGTCCTTGGTCTTAAGAGTTCTTATATGTTTTCTAAAGGCAGAAATTTTAGAGGAGATCTCAGGGGAGGATAATTCATCAGCTTTCCAGGTGTGTCTTTTAATATGCCCATTCATCAGTGTTTTGGTCTCTATTGATTGATTGACACTAGGGGGTCATTGCTTATTGCATCTGATTCTGATGTCAGCCATGGCAGTGTCACTTTGTCTGGTTTTGTTGCTTTTCTGGACCTGGAGCTGAAACAACAGCTGAGGCCTAGATGTTATGTCTAGTTTGACCAAAACTCTGTCTCTGTGGTCAACAACTGAGGATTTGTTCTTAAGATTATTCTATGCTGATTAGAACCTCACTGTCTCAAGGGCTTAATGCCTAAGGCAGTGGTTGTGCAAGGGAGAAGTCAGGTGAGCTAGGGTGTTGGATGAAGCAAATTTAAATAAGCTATCTGTCTCAGTATCCCCAGTCCACTTGCCAAGGAATTTTCCTAACTTATTAATATCCTGCCACACAAATAAACTTATTTGTATATAAATCCAGGCATTTTGATTTTATATATATGAAATATTTTTATTTAATAAATTGGCCATTGCACATAGTCTTAAATAATATCTGGAAATGCTGATGATAAGACACATCTCATTCTCTGCATGAGTTGTATTAATGTAGGTGGAATTAGTATAGCCTAATGGTTGAGTTCAGGCTCTGGTGTTGGACTTCATGGATGCAAATTCTATTTCTTCCATTTATTGCTGTGTGACTTCGATCAAGTTCCTCAAACTCTCTGTGTCTTAGCTTCCGAGTATGAGTAAAATTTTTATGGGATTATTGTCAAGAAACATGAGATAATACACATAACATAATTAACCAAGTTTTTGGTACCTACAGTACTCATAAAATAGCCATTAATAGACATCATGTAATTTAATAATTAATATCTGTTACCTTCTAGGGACACTGATTTCTTTGCCAAGAGAACGTTTGTAACAGATTTTTGAGCCTTCAGTTTGAAACTTACTTTGTAGTTTTTATTATGTTTTTCTCATATACTTTTCTTTGTTTACTTTAGGAGAACAATGAAATGAAAGGGAAAATAGAGGTGTCAAATTGTAAGCACCCCAAGGAGTCTTGGAAATTTGTAATCATCTCAAACACTGACAAATTTTTAATAACAAAACCAATAACCTGGGCTCTAGGATTTTGGAAAGACTAAGTGGTCTTTAAAATAACTCAAAACTGTAGCTTCTGCATGGATGTCTTCATGAACTTGGTAGGCATGTGTAAATCTGGAAAGTCTGAAAATGACCCATATTAGAAAGTGACTCAGGTATAGGAGCCAGCTTATCTAACTATGGTGTGTGTAACCAGGGTAGGCTCATTCAAGGACAGTCTCTTCTTAGGCACCTGAATTGCAATAGAATAATTACTTGAATCCTCCTGGGTTCAAAGAAATTATTTTAATACTTGAATTGGATTTTCTAAGTTAGAATTTAGATAAAAATAATTAGCAAGAAAAAAATCATAATTTGTGCAGAATCATCAAAGAGTTTAAGTCCATATATACCTAATTGCTTCATGTATGGTTCTTAATCATCAATCCCATGTCCACAGGAATAAAGTTATCCCTACAGAGAATATGGAGTAATAAACTTGTTCCTTTAAAAAATATTTTTATTGGTTTCAGAGAGGAAGGGAGGGAGAAAGTGAGATAGAAACATCAATGATGAGAATCATTGATCCGCTGCGTCCTGCACATCCGCTACTGGGGATTGAGCTCACAACCCAGGCATATGCCCTGACAGGGAATCAAACCCTGACCTCCTGGTTCATAGGTCAATGCTCAACCATTGAGCCCTACTGGTTGGGCTTGTTCCTTTTTTTGGTATAGCCTTCCCCTTGTGTCTCATCCATGTAGTCACTAGGGTGGCTCTACAAATGTTTCTAGTGATGCTTGGACTTCCTGGATTATCTAAGAGAAACCCTGGGGAGCTTACAAAAAGAAACGCAGTTTCCTGGAATTCACCCTTAAAATTTCTGACTAACCAGGTCAAAGTTAGGATCCAGTAATTTAAACATTTTATCTAAATATTTTATAATTATCTCAGTTGATTCACAGACCACACTTGGAAATGAGTGCTCATTCTCTAAATTAGCACTAGTTCTCAACTTGGAATATGTATCAGAATTACTGTGGTTCGGCAGAGAAGTCCAGTAAAAGATCTCAGGCTCAGTTCTTCCATGTTGTAAAACCACAGGACATTCCTTCCTTTAGCTGCTCAGAGTCACCCTGTGGAGCCTGTCCAGTGTGAATTCTAATGAACCAGACTGCTTTTTCATTGACTACCCCCTGGCCTTTGCCCACAGGATTTAGTCCACCATGGTTGTCCATGGCAATGTGGACTCCCTGCCACCTCCCTCAGATTGTGCCCTCAGATTCCAAGGCCCAAACCTAACCCTACAAAATCTAAAGGGAAGTGGTGGGAGGTAAGGTATTGGAGCCAGAATTCTCCTCTGGCTCCCCAGATGATGATTGTGTCTCAGTGAGTTTCTCTAGCCAGTGCTGTGTGGAGCATTGCCTTTACCTGCACGTCTCACAGCTTCAGACAACTTCAGTGGTTCTGGTAACCACATTGGTGGCAGTGCCCATATGGGTGGTACGGAGACCACCATGGCTACTGAATGTCATCAGTGTCTCTTCCCTCTCACATCTCCAGGCTTCTTCATTCTCTGCATCCCGAGAACAGCCATTTCTCCTGTCCTTGTGGTTTTATGGTGAGAAACACAGGCTCCTTTCTCTCTGGTCTCTCTCTGTTGTCCCTTTTCCACAGCTGCTAACTAGAGACTCAAAGGACCATGCCAAATGGACAGATGTGATGGCTCATATTCAAACTGCTGCTGTCCTGGCAGCGAGACCCCATTTAAGTCCTTTCAAATCCCTGAAGTATTTCTTGCCTCGCTGTGTATAGCTTACATAAGCAAGGTTTAAATTTGTCAAGAATTTCGCAAGTTCCCAGATCTGTTGTCATCCTCTTATACTGCATTGGAAAACGAGCAGTACAGTGTGCTCTGGGCTTGCATGGGAAAAAGGCAACCTGATCTTTGGAAATATTTGATTTCTTGAAATCGTGTCTCTGAATTATCAAGAATTGTAGCGAGAACAGTTGTTTACTGTGTATGTGTAACAGTTCTGAATCTCCAGAGTATGTACTTCAATGGACCCATTTAAAAACACAAATTATGCACTGTTTCAGTGAAGCTACATAAAATAATGATAAATATGCCATTAAAAGTGATTAAGTATTATATTGTGAATACTCTATTGTGGTTAATTTTAAAATCCAGTAATAGCATTCTCTCTTGTTAAAAAATCCTTTGTTATCAAGAAAACCCCAGAAAGTGATTGAGAGTAAGGTGGCATAAAAATTGACAGTTTAGTATCTCCTCATTGCAAGGTCATGTTATGACAATTCTACATTCAGCCTGTCTCAGCCCTCTTCAATGTCAACTCCTTTTATCAACTATAAGGAAAGCTCACTGGTAACTGAAGGGAGCAGGGGTGGGTGAAGGTGAGTGATTGGCAAAAAAGTATACCTACCTTCCCTGGCTCATGTTGCTCAGCGGGTTGGAGCATCGTCCTGTACACCAAAAGGTTACAGGTTCAATTCTCGGTCAGGACACATACCTAGGTTCTGGGTTTGATTTCTGGTCATGCTAGGTACGGGAGGCAACCAATTGATGTTTCTTTTTGTCTCTCACATTCTTTCTTCAATCCCATCTTTTAAAAATCAATGGAAATATTCTCAGGTGAGGATTAAAAATAAACAAACAAAAAAAGTATACCTACCTGAAAAGTCTTGTCACCAATCAAATTATATGTGAGAGTGAATTATGCATATAGGAGATCATATAGGAGATAACAATGTCAGACCTTATGGATCTTCTCAAAAGAAAACTACTGGTCACATGGCAAGTTTTTAAAACATTAGGGAAAAGATTAAAAGGCAGCATCTGAGCTATTAGCATCAGAGGGCTAGTAATAGTGCCTGTTTGAGAGGCCTTCCACAGAATGGGTTTGCAATAGCCTCTGGGGCTGGGCTGAGTTGGGTAGGTTGTAGCACTTCAAAGTCCTCTCAGTCTAGCCTACTTCTTTCTGTCTGCTATTCTGACCATGAGAAAGTGTGCAGTAGGGCATGATTTCAGCACTGGTTGATGCCACTATAAGTGGCCCTGAATGAAGAAAGACAAGCTTCCAACTCCAGTGCTGTCATTTCTTAACCACCTTTAGCAACAGGACATGGATTGTGTCTCACCATCTGGTGCCAGGTAAGATGGCTTTGAACAGACATGGCAGCTGCCTGCAAGGATGTGAAGGGATGACATGTGGACAAAGAAGTAGATTCACCTTTCTGAAGTTCCAACTGGCATGACCAGATTCTTAGGGAGACAGATTTCAACTAGACATAAGAGAGAGCTTTCTAATGATCCAAAGCAGCTAGTAATGGCCTTGAAGTTTCATGCTTGCTCCAAGTACAAGTATGTGACATATGAGAAGATCAGCCACCAGAAACAAGAAAGAAGGAATTCCAACATTGAGTAGAAGCTCAATTTGGCTGATCACTACAATCTGTCCCCTTCTTGGCATTATTGATAAAATAATTTGAGAAGTGGCAGTAAGAAAGGGAGACATAAGAAAACAGGTAATTTTCTCTTGAGAAGATCCATAAGGTCTGACATTTCTATCTCCTATATTATTTCCTAGGGAGGCATTCTGCTCCTACATGTACAATTGCCAAAAAGGCAAACGATTTCACTGATTGGGAATATATTTATTTTAACACTAGAGGTCTGGTGCACAAAATTCATGCATGGATTGTGTTTGTCGGGGGGTGTCCCTCAGCCCAGCCTGCACTCTCTCACAATCTGGGACCCCTTGGGGGATGTCCAACTGCCATTAGGCCTGATTCTGGGGTCAAGACTAAACTGGCAGTCAGACATCCGTCTCATAATCCAAGACTGCTGGCTCCTGCCTGCCTGCCTGATTGCCCCTAACCACTTTGCCTCCCTGCCTCATTGCCCTGAACCACTTGCCTGCCTGCCTGATCACCCCTAACCAGTCTGCCTACTTCCTGATCGCCCCTAACAGCTGCCCTGCCTACCTGATTGCCCCTAACCACTCACCTGCTTGCCTGATCATCCCTAACTGCTTGCTTGTCTGCCTGATTGCCCCTATCTGCCTCTGCCTTGGCACATACCACCATGGCTTAATCCAGAAAGGCATCCAGAATGTCCAGTTTAATTAACATATGATGCTTTTATTATTATAGATCTTCACAGAATGTTATGGAGGAGACAGTAGAAGTAGGTGTAAGGTCATCTATCTTAATCCTATATAATAAAAGATTAATATGCAAATTGTCCCCTCGGGAGTTTAACCGGGAGTTCAGTCACTTGCTATGAGGTGCACTGATCACCAGAGGCAGCACAGAACATAGCAGGTGTCCAACAGTGGCGGTGGGGCACTGAGGAACCAGGGAAGGAAGAGGCAGAGAGGCGGGAAACCTGATTGGCCCTGATCGCTGGCCAGGTCTAGGGACCCCACCCATGTACCAATTTCATGCACCAGCCTCTAGTAGTATATAATGTATCACACACAGATTAAGATTCCTTTGTTTGAAAAAGCTGTGACTGAGCAGTGGTGACATAGCAGCTCCTGAGCCTGACACTAAACAAATACCTTATAAAAATTTATGAAGTTCAGGTCGTAAAGAGTACACTGCACATACCAAGTGAGTACCATTTCTTATGAAAATAACTTTATCTGTAAGTCCGTTGTTTCCATATGGCCTATAACAGAAGCTCGTGCTATGGCTAGATGCCTCAACAGCCTGTGAACTTTTATATGGGCTTTTGAAAGGGATGATAGTTTTATAAGATACGATTTTCTCATCTCACCAAATTAGATTATTTGAAATAGCGTCCCTGGATGTGAAATTTCCATCCTGAGTAGATCTGCACCTCTGAGACTCTATGCAGCCTGCTAGCAGAGTGGAAATGGAGCATAATAAATCTGCCCCGAGCCCATTTCTCTCCACACAACTCCATAATTCATTCTTTACTTGGTACCCATGACCACTTTTTTAAACAGCTAATCAGTCTGCAGCCTGGCTGGCTCCCTTCATGTGCAGTACCTCCTCCTTGGTCCAGATCTCTCCTGGCACACTCTACTTTCTACAGCTGGATGCCATCAAGGATCCTGGGTCCAAGCTCTTCCTAATAGTATGGCCAGCAGTTACTCTACTGACAGGGTGGCTTATTTGCTGTCTTTACTTGAAAATATGTGTTCTGTTTAAAATGGATGAAGACAGACAGAAGCATCTCTGGAATACCTCTGTGACCAATATTTCTGTTACTCTCTCCTGAATCTCCTCAGAGGGGTCAGAAGAGTGACCTGCTACTGAAGCCACATGGCTCTGTGTTCCAGTCCCTCCCATGAGGAATGCTTCTTTGTCACTCCTGTGGCTTTTCTCCCTTTCCTCTGCTTCAACACTGCGTTGGTCCAACGGCACTGCCACCATCTGCTGACATTTAGCCAAGCATGGCTGCATGTGACTTTCCAGGAGCTTGGGAATAAAGAAGAGTTTAGGGAAATAATTATCCAAGGCGGAGAAGAGTCAATCATACTCAACTGCACTGGAAGTTAAATACGTTGTTAATTATTTTTATGATATTGGGAAAAGAACTTATTTTTATTTAATTTATTTAATTTTTTTTTATTGATTTCAGAGAGGAACGGAAAGGGAGAGAGAGAGAGAAACATCAATGATAAGAGAGAATCATTGACTGGCTGCTTCCTGCATGCTCCCTAATGGGGATCGAGCCCACAACTGGGGCATGTGCCCTTGACCAGAATTGAACTTGTATCCAGACCTTTCAGTCTGTAGGCTGACACTACTGGCTAGGGTAGGGAAGGAATTTATTTTTACTGATTCTCACCTTCATCATGTGCAAAATAAGCATCAGTAGGGGAATTTTAAGAGAGAAAATTCTATAAATTATTAATTATACAGGCATGGAAAATTGTCCTCTCATCCTTCCTACCATTCAATAATTATTGTCTTAAGATTATGTCAATGGAACCTGGGTCTTTGGAAGAAGAGTTATCAAGAGGATTTTGCTACCCCACAGCATATAGACCAGGGGCCACTCAGCAATTACCTTGTGTAGAAGACTAGCTGATCAGCTGCAGCTTGGCCAGAGGGTAGGCACCTAGAGCAGCAGTTTGACAGAGAATGTAAGACTAGCATGCTCAGTGTGATACAAAACTGGCAGCAGAAGCAACGGCATCTAGTTAGCTGGTAACAGGGAAAGAGTTATCTTTATGTCTTTCAGTGACTTTAAAGACTCTTAACTGAGTAGCTTCTTTAATTTTTTAAAAATGCTTTCATCTGAATTTCTTCATTCACATTATTTTCAACTCCCCGAGTTTGTTAAGAGCCTCCATGCCTTACCTTGTTTTACAGAGGAAAATAGAACACTGAGAAGTTACCTAATGAGCCCAAAGTGGCATGGCCCAGTAGTGGCAGAGAACTGGGGTCTCTTCAAGGAGGGGGTTCCTAGCTCCCAAAGTCAATGTATCCAAATGGCAGCATCAGCATCACTTGGATGCAGAATCTTGGGCCTCGCCTCAGACCTTCTGAATCTGAATCTCAATTTTAAACCTCGAGATGTGCATGTGCACATTGAAGTCTGAGGACAGTAATGAGGTGGAGCCATCATTCTCCACTAAAAGTTCCTGTCTGCTTCCGGCACATGGCCAGTCAACAAGCTGTTGACTGTATGGGATGGTTGACTGAGCGGCCGATCTGTAAAGGGAAACATGCCTGAGGTGACTCAGGACAACTTCCTGGACTTTATAGGTGAAATAAAGCAGAGCGTTACTCTCCCTCTCCAAAATATTTTGAGAGGTTATTTAGAGCCACACACATAGATAAGCAGGATAGGAAATGCTTATGTCAGTAAAAGTCTTTATAAGTTCATTTCTGGTTAAACAGCCTTCTAATATAACCACCTGTGTCATCCAAATCCCACTTTAACAGGACAAGGGAGCAACATATCTGATTAGACATCTGAGTGATTAGAACGATTTAAATTGAATCTTGTGCTTCTGTTTCTGAAATGAATTCAGGATGCTGAAGTTGTTGGACACCCTAAGTTCCAAATTCTGAAAATAGTTGTTCTAGATGTTTTAAAAGAATATGGCTTTAAAATGTAATTATAAAAGTAACTGAATAACACCAAATATAAATATGCTTTAATTACTAATCTGATAGTCATTAACTTATCCAAGAAGGTGACTTTGCACAATCAACTAAAAGTATGCCTTCAGTCACTATCATATGCAAGTATGCCAGTGGAGAGAACATTGTCTAAGAAGAGAATATTTGACATGTTCTCTTTTTCTCTCATCATCTTGCAAAAGAACCAGTTGGCTTTGAAGAAGTCCTGCCAGCCACACAACATGACAACTCTTGATAGTGCCAACATAACTGAATGGGACAGATGACAGTGATTTATTTTGTTCAGAGATATTTAGGACCACCTAAACATACTCTGGATTTTAGGGCATCTGACATCGAGTTGTAAATGATAATGGATGACTTAGTCCTTACATTCCTTCGGAGTCTCTGTGATCCCCGCAATAGGGAAACTCTTGCCAGTTTCCTGGTGTGACCATCTGAAAGGGTCATTTATGCACATGTTGCTTTGTACATACGAGCTCAGAAAGTGGAACAAAAGTGCCAATCTTCACATGTGAAATATATGATGCATGTTATCCATACAGTTTTTTTTTATATGAGAGGCAGATGCAACATGCCCTTTGTATGATGACTTTATCTTTGATTCCTGTCCCTGTTGATTTCTGTGGCACTTGCTTTCAGTTTTACAGGTGGAATGACTTTTTTTTTCTGGATGAAGTATTCTGGGTCAACTTCCTTCGCCAACTGCAGCTCATCTATTGTTGAGATTTTTCATCTCTCCAGGCTGCCATTATGTTACACCACATTATGCAGCACTGGTTCTTTTAGTATTATTTTTTCTCACTTACTTGTCTTATATTCTTTTACCTTTTGTCAATTCATTGCATTTGTACCCTGTCAGATCATCTGATTCACCAAAGACCTCAACTGGGAAAAGGCTACATTTATAAGTAAATCTGTGTCAGTAAGTTGCTGCTGGAGTATACCATTTATGTAGAGAAAAATACTCTCAATAGACAATCTAGTTTATTCTAAGAGTTTTAAAACATTACCACCTTTAGGAGTGTTAGGTCATTTTTGGAGTTAGAAAATCAATTTGATCTGAGATGATCTTATATGGTGTTGCAGTAGTGAGCATTATGCTTTTGTCATAAGAAGGAAGGAATATCCCAGCTACATTGATGTTGTATATATCATCAAGACAAGTTTACAAAGAAAGACAATGGAAAAAATAAGTCTTCATCATGGTTCTCCAAACTGAGTAGCTTATAAGCCTTATCATCCGTTAGAGAGTTATGATTTTACCTAATGCTGTTTGTAATACCATTTGTTATTAAATTTTTATTTAAGTTCTGTGATAGAGCTGGAGATAAATAATGTTAGCTGTTTTACTCGAGTCATAATTAAATATCCTTTACATTTTCACATGTCTATTGTAATATTGATTCTTTGTTCTTCTCCCCAGCTCTTTGCACTAATGTTGAGCCAAATGACTTGATCTTATTCAAAGTCATTTGAACAATTATGGTGTTTTTTACATTGGTTGGTGTTTTTCCTTTTAAAAAATATAAATTCGTTTCTATAGAAATAGCAATAATTACCACAGTAACAAGAAGACATAGGCTGCTTTACCGTGTAGTTGTGTTTTAAACACTTAGCATGTATTATGTCATTTAATAACAAAGTAGGTACTATTATCAACTCTGTTTTACAATGATGAAACTGATGCTTCAGAAGCTGAGGAACTGTTTTTGGTTATAAGACTAGTGACTGACACACTATGATTTTGAATCCAGGCCTTACTGACTCTATAACCCACATTCATCATGAAAACCATAAAGTAAGAGCAAAAAGAAAATGTATACATTTTTAGTTCAACAGTTCTTTCTACATATGAAGAAATGGACCAAGCAAAATTAAATGCCTTACCTTAGATTACAAGTAGGAAATGGGAAAGGCAATTACATTGGTTTCCATTTTCCAGGAAGCTATGCAGGCTTATATCATTCTATCTAATTGGTTAGCTTGTATTAGGTATCTTCTTTGGACCAAACTGCCATCACAAGAAGTACAGGCACACTACACAGAATTGTTCAAAATGGATGCTACCTTGCTCCCCTTTGCTAGGGTTAAAGGAATCCTTGTAGCTGGGAAAACTGCAAACTCTGTTGACTGTATGGGGTTGTTATCTCCCAGGCTGGAAGCCCACTTCTAGCCAAACTCTTGCAAAGCCAGGGAGCAAGCCCCTGCTAGAGACTTTTCCATGTTATTAGCACTCCTTCTCCTTTCAAAGTCAGTCACATCCAGGGTGAACCCAGTGTGCCTTCGTTGTCTTTGCTCAGTCCACTCTCCAGGCCCTGCTTCTGTGTTGAAGATAGATTGGGTTTGACAGATGGGAAACCAGCAGCAGTCCTGAGACTGGCTGCCAAACGGGACAGAGGAGGAGGTGATCTGATGGCTTGTGGCATTGAACTGCACGAATGAAGGCAATGGATGGGGACCCTCCGAGGTAATAGCAGTATTTTTCATCACCAAGTAAACAGTTTGAATGTTTGCAAAAGGGAGAAGGCAGCTACTGGGCAAGACACTGCTTTTTGTCACCTACCTGTTATAGTTTAACTTGCATGATGGTGCTGCAACATAGATGTGTGTACCAATTGGATTTTTCTTTTAATAGTATATTTTTCTGACCAAAGCAAACAAAAAATCTATTCTAATCTTATTTTAGAAAAGTATAAAGAAAGAAGTTGTGATCCACTGAGATGCACACACAGGTGGAATGCTGAGTCACTGTAACAGTGGTGTTTCATTCTAGATGTGCATTTCCTTGCCCCTTGCATCAGGTAGCCAGGCCTCTGTGCTCCTTGTGCCTCAGGGTAGAGTTGCACTGTAAAGATGAAAGCAGAAGGTGCCTATTTATTAGAAATGAGGTTGGCTTTGGTATTCTGAAGGCCCCTTGAGGGAACTATATCCTGGGAGGGAAGAATAGCAGGGACTTGTGCGAAGGGGAAGCAGGGAAATATGAAAGAACAGAAAAAGAGGTTGATTTTTTTAAGGTTAGTTGATCCAATGGTCTGCTACTTTGGAGTGTCCCAGTGCTGTGGCAGAACTTTGTGGGGGAATAAGATCATCTAGAGAAGCTATGCATTTTACATAGGGACCGCAGCCTTGGTTAAGAGTCCTATAGCACATGAAGCAGCCCCCTGCCCCCCGAACCAGTACCAATCTCAAAAGTCCTCCTCTCATGCATTTCTTTCAAAAATGAAAAGCTGAGTGTTTCTCAGCAAAAGATCCCCTCTGTAGGATAGAGGAACATATCCCAAGCAAATGAAATAGCATGTACAAAACTATGAAGTTAATAGCACATGTACTGTGTACCAGTGACTGTATTCAGCAGGATCATGGGGTTGTGTTGATGAGCAGCTGGATGGATGGGGAAGGGCTACTCATGGGTGGCCTTGGCTGCCATCTGGTGGAATCTCGATCTAGTAGGCCAATGAGTTTCAAACATATCTTTGGAGCACATAGAATTTTTATATAAAATCTACAGAAACCCATTGGATCCTCATGCCATACTATCCACACAGCCTTGAATTATTGAAGCATCTCTGTGACCATAACTATGGATAATAGGAAACTCATTGTCTGATTAGATTGGAAGTTTAATATGATGACCAATGGTGGTATAAAGATACCTTGAAGGATGGAGACAGAGAATGTTAGACTGGATGCAAAGAGACCAACTATGAATTTCATTTTCTACTCTGAGCCTCAGTGGATTTGATGGTAGAAATTTAGTTACAATCCAGGGTCACACTTTTCTCTGACTTGGATTTAATTCAATTTAATTAATGATTATAAACATGGTAAGAAGCACCATTCATTCAAAACTTCATTGTAAAAAAGCAATAAATTAATTTAAAAAGTTACAAATTTTAACACATTTTATTACTATAGTAACCCTATATGGTATATGCTCTTATCTTCATCTTGCAGACAGGGAAACTGAGTCTCAGGAAGTTGAGTGATTTGTCAAAGTAAAAAAGCTCTCAATGGTTAGAGTTGGGATTTGAACTTAGATAGCCTGCCTCCAAGTATGCTTCAGTATCTCTGGTCTTATCTGGCACAGCTATAGTGTGGAGGCAACTGGGGGAGTGCACCATTTTGTCCATGGGAATGATCAGTCCTCCCTAGCATCCATTGCCATTGCATTTATTTTTCTTTATTCATGTTCTAGTACATTGTCCATGCTCTGGATCCTCCAGAATGATTCATTTAGGGACTGTACTGCACCTGGTAGAAACTCTTTGAGACAGGACTCTATCTACCCAGACCAGTGGTTCTTGACTGGAATTTTACCCCCGGGACATTTGACAATGTCTGCAAACATTTTTCGGTTGTCCCAACTGGGGGGTGGCAATTATGTTACAGTCATCTAGTAGATAGAAGCCAGGGATGCTGATAAACAACCTACAATGCACAGGGCAGTCTCTACAACAAAGAATTGTCAGGACCAGAATGTTAATAGTACTGAGGTTGAAAAACCCCAACATAGATATGAAATTATATTTTAGCCATTTTATTTACAGTCTTGTTTGTTTTTTTTCTCAGGGATCCATCTTCCCAGAACGGCACGGATTCTCTTGGTTCTTAGCTCCACCAAATCTTCTGGAGTTTCTGTTTCCTCTTCCTCCATCATGGCTCAGCACAGAGCTGGTGAATGGGCTGGGACCTGGGTCCCCTTTTCAGGTACCCACGTAAGTTGAAACTCTCTCACTTACCCTTTGACTATTTCCCTCTCCCTTCCTTTTATCTAGCCTGAATGTAGGAAGCTTTGCTCTTACTCATATTCTTCAAAGTCTGTTGCCTATGAGCCCCCTTAATGTTTGAAACTCAAACTGCAAGAACTGATTACCTTTTTCCTTGCTTTGCTCTATGTAATCTCTTTCCTGGGGCCAATAAATACGAAAAAGTCAGCCGCCTAACTGAAGTTTTACAGAAATGCTGGGACAATGATAGTTTGTCCATGCCAGCATTTTGCCATCTATATTTTGAGTTATACCACTGTGTATGGCGATGTCAACAGATTTTTTATGAAAGGAGGAACCTCTCTCTAGGAATTCACAAGCCATATAAGCAAATGATGTTTGTTTATCCCAGGACTTGCCCAAAATATTTTACCAGAAGTCTTGTATTTCTCATGGAATCACCCAGAACAATTTGCACATAATTTAGGAAATGCTGGTCTGTGTTGTACTAGTAAATGTGGCCTTTATCAAAGCACTGGCAGAAATAAGAGGAAAAGTAGAAGTTAGATCACTAGGACTCAATGAATGATTAGTCCTGGGAGGTAAAGAAGCAAAAGGAATCAGTATGAGAATATAGAAACATCAAAACTGAAGGAACAAATTTCATATTTGGCCTTATATATCACAAAATATTAGGCACCAGGGATTTTAAAAGGATAAGCCACAGACTGACAATACTGAATTTATCTCTCTCCTGGACTGTTGTAATGGCTTTCTAAATGGTCTTCTAGATTTCATTCTTTTCCTCTTCTAATCTGAACACCCCAATGCCACCATAGGAATCTTTCTGAACAAAAATGTAATCATGGCATTGCTCTGATCAAGTTTTGTGCATAGACAACTCAAACTCCTTTGCATAGTGTTCAGAGAACATTATGTCAAAATCTTCCTGAATATGGATTTAACTTTGTGTCGCCAGAATGAGCAACGCTTACTCAATGAGATGTTGTTGCCTTGCGATGCCAGTGCTTCTGTGCTTTCTGTTTCTTTTAGGGACTCTGGGTGACAAGACAGGCTGCTCCAGGGAACTTGCATCTATCTCCTGCATTGTGTGAATGCCTTTATTCTCTAGGATTTATAAATATGTCTGTAATTTAATTTTAGAATGGGAGTGTGTATGGTCTGTCTCTGTCCATATGATATCTTTTGTTTGCCCCTTAGATCCACTCTCACTACATGGACTGAATCTGAAGAATCCCTTGGCCTCTGCCTTGTAGTTGGTTTTGGTTAATGGAAAATGCCGACAGGAGATAGGATGAAGGCAGGAGAGTCAGATCAGAGTATATATCCCCACTTCTCTCTAGGGGGGCACCGTAGACTGGCTGTGTCCCCTGCTGGTCACTGCTCCTCTCAAGGTGGCCTCCTCCATGGTCTTGTCTCCTTTTCAGGTTCAGTAACCTGCCCTCTCCTCTGCTCTAACCCCTGGTTCCTGAGGATCCTTGTGGCTCCTGCATACCCTGATTATATGTGTATAAATAGTCCTGTAAACCTAAACCCTCTTCTAATAGTCCCATTTTGAATGGTGCACTTCTTTCTCACTGGGACCCAAACTGATATAAGTTAGCCATCTGAAACACTTGATTTTTGAATGTCTGTGAATGGTAAAGATTTACATGATAAAGAATTGAATTACACAGGGACACGTCACAAGATGTCCATTTTTGTGTTTTTCCTCACATAATTTCAAATGGTACCCTAAAATTGAATATTCTATTTAAAAGTAGTTGTACATAAGGATATTTATTCACTGGTCAAGAAAGGCCATTTTATTTTGTGATCCATTGGCTGGAAATTTTTCCATTTCATTGACTAATGATTTTCCGTGAAAATTAATGGATGCGAGCTCTGAGTTGGTTTGTGTGATGGGAAGGACTTTATCTGCACACAGTTATCTCTGGTAAGGTCCATAGGGTTAGGTGTGTTGGGAGGTTAATGGGAGCAACAGACCCAGGAATTATGGGATGGTTCAGTGACGAGAATGTTTGAAGCTGTTCTTTAATATGTCTCCAAAGAATTTTAAAGTATAAGTAAGAAGCCATTAGCCGGCTACAGCTCAGGAGTTGTCTTATAGATTTAGGCATGAATCTTCTTCAGGGGAAGAGTTATCTGAAGGAATCCAGGTAGGAATGCCAAATCTTAATAGTTTTTCTCCTCTGGTTAAGGACTTCAGTGTTAACTTTTGAGAGGAACAGCAATATGCCATTTTTATTTTATTTTTTTTAACAATAGCAACTGATATTTAGCTGTTAGTCTACTTATTATTGGTTCATACTATTTTTAAGTGAAAAATATATTTTAAAGGTAGTTTTATATAACTTAATTTCATTTCTATGATTCCAGCATTCTACCCATGTAAAATAAAATTACTGATTCTCTTTTAAGGCAGAGTGAAGAGTACTCAAATAGAGCAGACCAGAGATAGCACGAAGTTTTCAGTGTTCTCATTTGTTGTTTTTTGCTTGTAGACTTAGCCATATAGTTACTTATATATGTCTCTATATAGCTTTATACCCCTGTGCTTTCCTTTTACTAAGGAATCTTCTTTTGGAAATGGCCATACAGTAAACATTTTCTTTGGAGCTGCAGAGGGGATGGTGCTCTATTATAGCAGTGATGTTAGGATAGGATGAAAAATAGCAAACGAAATGAACAACACTTTCCATGTAATCACAAGTGAGGCACTCCGTGTGCGTGGCGATTGTGGTGCAAGGGATAAAAAGACGGATCTGACGTACAGACAGGGTTTCCTGTGTAGTTTTTCTGGTTTCGCACATCCTGGAATGTCATCGTTGTGATCAGTAGTTCATGTTCAAGACATAAGATTAGGAAAGATCCAAGAAATCTCTTGAATGCTCTATGTAGTGTTCAAGCTTTTTTGTTTGTTTGTTTGCTTGGTTGGTTGGGGTTTTTTCCGTTTTGTTCTGTTTTTAAAGCCTCTTTCCAACATGACACAGAGAGAAACGTGTGTCATGTTAGAAAGAAGATTTAAAAACAGGCATAGCTTTGGAAACTTGATATGTTTAACTCACTAATTCTCACCTTTTCCACCTCTATATTCACAGAGAGAAACATTCTTTTCTACCCTAGTACTTAAACAGGAAATATTGAAGATTTATATTTTTAAAGAATTAATACATACCCTTTGGGGTGTATTTAACATTTGAAATTTCAGCTGTGATTCTGAAGTAGTATTAAAGTTGGTAAAATTCTAATCACAATGCAAAACCTCTGAAAATGCACCTTATTTTTTAAGTTATTAAATTCCAGGAATGATACAAAGTGTCTTTCTTTTTTTTTAGAAAACTATAATTTAGTATTTATATCTGACTGGGCTATTTCATTGTGTTAGATCTCAAGCTTTTATCTATAACCATAAAGATCTTTAGAAGAAGGAAAATAGTTTTGATATTTATTACAGTGTCTAAGTAGGATAGTCAGTTTTTTCCCCCAAATGTGGAAGCTCTGTGTTGTCAGGAATGCAAATATAAAATACATAAACTTAAATACCCTCAAAATACCTTCTAAGTGAAGCAGTGTATTTGGAAGAGGGAAAACCACGGTGAGTCAGCTGTCTCCAGATTCTGCTCTCAGAACAGTTACCGACTTGTTTAGTGACCTTGGCCATCTTGGTCTAACTCCATTTTCGTTTTCCCTCCTGACGAGTGGAATTTCTTTTTACTAACCTGCTTTCCCTGGCTGTACTTTGGAAGAAAGATGCTATCTAAATACCATTAAAAACAATAATATTTCCTATCTCAGGAGTGAACTTCAGTCTGGAATGTAACACAATCCACTGTTATTTATTTATTTTTTACTTTGTAATCCTTCCCAAAGATAAAATAAAATAAAATCTGAGTATATTTTAATGGAGCACGCTGGGATAAATGACTAAAATATCATTACCATATGAGAATTATATTCTATATAGATTCTTTTATGTGTGAAAATATGGCTTAGCAAGCTGGCAGCTTGAAAGTCCTTGCTTTATTAGTTAGCAAATGTTCTGGGTTTTACCACAGTTATTGGCAATCTCAGTTTTTGGGTGCCTAGGAATTCAAAATGATATGCTCAGCTGACCCTTTAATTAGCTCCCATTCTGTCTGACATGATTTATAGCCTGGTGGCTCACGTGTAAAAAAGATATATGATTTAACGAAGTGGAAAAGCAGAATTGTTTCCCACCTCCAATTGTTTAATGCTTTCCTCCGGCTGGTGACTGGAGCTCCAGGAGCAAACAAAGCAGCAGTTCTATTCCCTGGTACAAGGACAGTAAGGTCCAGTTTGCTATGATTTGTGATTGTTTGCAAAGATGCTTCTGTTTCATTAGGAAACAAAAGAATTGATTCCGGTATCTTTTGAAATAATCATTTAAAAGAAATACAAAAGACTGTGGACTGAAATTCTCATATTTTGCATTTTTATTTCATTGCTCTAAATGCAAATATTGTGGGGGAAGCAATACAGCATTTAATCTGCAGAGCTTTGCAGTGGTTTAGCACCATCAGTCCATTAGGTCCATAAGTGTTTATGGAGTACATTAGGTATTGATCGACTCACTGGGTTACAGTGACCAAGAGAGACAAGGCCCCCTCCTGGGAGGACAGATAAAACACCAATAAATAAATGCGTAACTATGATCATTTCTAACTTGTACCTGAAAAAACAATTTTTAACAGGGTGCTCTGAGAACGCATGTGGGGAATGGCAGGCTGCTATAGAGCTGGTGTCAGGGAAGGACTTCCAGATGGAGGGGACCCCTCGGCCAAGACCCACAAGATCTGAATGCTGCAGAAATGGGAGGGTCTGGAGCTGAGCTTCCCGAACAAAGGGCACAGAGAGCACAAAATCCCAGGTGGAAGGACCTTGATGGTCATGAGAAATAGAGAAAGGAAAGTGGGGATGAGGCAATAATGTACAAGGCAGAGAGTAGGAGCTGAGAGTGAGAGGGGCAGGGCCCTGAAGGCCACAGTAAGGAAGGGACGGTGTCTGTCAAGTGCCACATTCCAAAGACCTGTGCCTGGGTTCTCGCAGCCTGCACTTCCACCAGCCTCCCCGAGGCACTGTGGTGCACCTGCTAATTTACATATACCTCATTAGATCCAGGCCCCACCTGGAGAAGATGGAGTACAGAGTTATGGAGCCAACACACATATAAAAGTATCATATTACCTCAGGGTTCCCACGCTTCCCTAACTTTTTTTTTTAAAATTCAGATACACAGAAAAGTTATGAAACCATTCATATAGCGTCACTGATTGATAATAATTTGTCAACTTTGTTTTATCTCTCATATACACACACACTAGAGGCCCAGTGCATAAAATTCACATAAGCCAATTGTTCTGCAGAGTTGAGGGTTTGGATTTGTCTGATGTTTCCTCTTGATTAGATTTGGGTTAAATATATTTGGCAAGAAGGCTCCATAGGTGATGCTGTGTCCTTCATAGTGCATGATATCAGGTGACTCAGGTTGTTATGATGATATTAAACTTGATCACTGGCAGAAGTGTATCTGCCAGATTTCCCCATTATAAAGGTATTTTTTTCCCTTTTGCAATCAATAAATAATCTGTGGAGAGATACTTCAAGGTTTTGTGAATATCATGTTTCCTTGTAGCCTTTCTCTTAATGATATTAGCATCAACAGATGCATCTTTCCAGAATCAATGATTGCTATGATGGTTGTGAAAATGATGACTTTCTACTTCTCTGTTTTTTTTTTTTTTCCATACTCACTAGCTGTCTTACTTTTGTAAATAAAACGTCTCTTTTCTCTCCCCACTTAAAAAAATCGTTGTGAACTCAAGGAACTTTTGAAAATTCATTAGGTTGTAATCTATTCCTCTCTTTATACATTTCAATAAAATAATTGTCCCAAATTTGATTAGTAAGAGCTCCCACAGGCAGACCTTTCCAGTCAGATTTTGAGCACTTTTCCTCTTTTCACCACAGTAAGAGGCTTCAGGCTTCCTTTGTGCTTTCCCTTCTCCAAACCAGAAATCAGCGATTTCCCTAAAATGTGCTGATTTCTTTTAGTGGGGATATTATTTAGAAACCAACATCTTGGAACTGGATGTGTTTATTGCTAACAGGGTGTCATTGTTTGCAGTTGGTGGTATCATTGCTTCTAGAGCCATTCAGTGGACAGAGCTAGTAAATAAATACACACACAAATAGGTTCTTAAAGATATCTCTAATCCTAATTCACGTCACAGTATTCTTTTTCTCCTTCCCTCATCTGTCTGTATTTTCCTTCTCCCACAAAGGAAAAACCTGGGTCCCAACAACAATACGTTCATATTTACTCATTTGTAGCTACAATAATTCCTTTCCCAAATTTTATAATCGTTACATCAATGCCAACAATAAACAAATTAACTTCAAGATCTGTCTGCACTTTTTAAAAAAAAATGTACTTATCTTTATTTTATGGGTATTACAGATGGCCCCCAATACCCCCTCTGCCCCCCTCCATCCAGTTCCTGCCCCACGTAGGCCTTCACCACACTATTGTCTGTGTCCATGGGTTATGCATATATGCATATAAATTCTTTGGTTATTGTCTCCTCTCCCACCCTCCCCCTTCCCTCTGGGATTTGTCAGTCTGTTCCATGCTTCTGTGTCTCTGGATCTATTTTGTTCCTCAGTTTATTTTGCTCATTTGATTCACATATAAGTGAGATCATGTGGTACTTGTATTGCTCTAACTGGTTTATTTTGCTTAGCATTGTACTCTCCAGGCCCCTATAATCTATGTCAAAAGGTAAAAGACCCTTCTTTTTTCATAGCTGCATAGTATTCCACGGTGTAAATGTACCATAGCTTTTTTGATCCACTCATCTACTGATGGACACTTGGGCTGTTTCCAGATCTTAGCTGTGGTTAATAGCGCTTAGTGTCTGTTTCTGTGATTCTGATTTGGTAGGCTAAGGTGCAGTGAGTAAAAAAAGGCAGGATGTCCTAGATTCGTGTTCTTTCCTTTCCGAAAGACTAACAAAAAAATTTAAAAGCCCACAAAACTTCCTCTTACTTACCCAGATTCCACTTTTGAAAAGTGTATGTATTTTAACATTTTGAAAATGCAAATATACTGCCCCTGGAAGGGGTAAGGTCCTTTCAGCCATTTATACTGTAGCCTGATTAATTTCAATCTGTTTGCTTTCTCTAAATCTTGGAGGAGCTGCAACGATTCTGCACTTTTCAAAGAGGTGAATATTTTGTAGCACAGAGGCAGCCTCAAGGAACATCCTGGGATGCAAGCCCAGTGAAGGAGGGAAGTGAGGGAGCAGGCAGCCTCTGCAGGCCTCCGTAGGAGGAGAGAGATTCCTTTGTAAACAGCACTGGGCCAGATTTTTATTATTCTTCAGTTTTGCATGGAGTCTTGGTTATCAAGGTACCAAGATACCAACTGGAACTCATTTTCCTAACACTAACACAGTTTAATTAATTAACTGTTCAACAACCCAGAGACTTGTCTATTGCAAGAGGCTCTGCCTCAGAACTTCAAGCCCACGGCTGGTCATTACACTAAGGCAGTTTTGCCTAAATTGAATCTCCACGCCCTATCATAATTTGTTAATGCCTCATGACCGAGTTGATTTTCTCTGCCACAGAATTAATAATCTCCAAATTCCAAAATGCATGAATCTGAGAAGTAGAAGGTCCTCAGAGATTTTGTCTATCGATCTTTTTAAGTTGAGGTCCCAAGAGACAGACATGCGAGGCACCGAAGTGGCAGAGTTTGAGCCATAACAGGGGTCTTGGACCTTTAGCCCTTGTACTTGTTAACCTGCTACATCAAAACTCACCTCTCTTTTTCCTCTTGGAAAGAGCATTTGATCAAACTTGTAGATCATAAAAGCATTGGTATCTGCTTGCAAGCATGTCTACTTCTGGAAAATTAGAGGTTTTACTTTCATTTCATGGAAGGATAGCCAAGTAATATATGGAGATCACAGATATATTTTTTAAAATAAAACATAATTTAGATGATAAGCCCATTTTCACCTACTTTTTAAGTGATCTAATCTGATCATTTGGAATCCTTGAGAGACGTTCGTGTAACTTATTAATGTAATTTTATTGAATCTCCACTTTGCAATAAAATGCAATGTAACATTGGGTTAAGGATGCGTAGTGGGGTCAGTCTGCCTGCTTATCAATTCCTGCTAGGTGAGTTGGGAAAGTTCCTTTCTCCTTATTTGAAAAACAAGGATAACAACATCTGCCCCATGAGGTTAGGTGTGGATTAACTTGGCTAATGTGTACAAATCTGTAACAGAGTGCCTGGCACTTTGCAAATGCACAGTAACTGATGCTGTCTGCAAAAGGAAGTCTGAGTGGACCAGGCATCTTTACTCCAGGGTTTAAGTACAATTCCTCTTGTGTTCCATTTCATGAGTAGAACTGAATGTTTTCAGGTATTTTAACTGCCTGAAAATAAAAATCAGTTTATATAATTTATAAAATTAATATATTTTATTTTTTAGAGAAGTTTTAGGTTTACAGAAAAATTTGAGGAGAAAGTACAGAGTTTCCTATACTCTCTCTCCTCTCCTCCTCAGTTTCCCCTATTACATTGGTATGGTACGTTAATTACAGATGATGAACCAATATTGATACATTATTGTTAACAAAAGTCCATAGTTTACATTAGGGTTCACTCTGTGTGTTGCACTGTGCTCTGAGTTTTGCCAAATGAATATTGTTATCCACCATTACACAGTGTCAAGCAACATAATTTCACTGTCCTAAAAATCCCCTGTGCTGTGCCTATTTATCTCCCTTCTTTCCCCAACCACTGGGAACCAGCAATCTTCTTCAGAATGTCGTATAGTTGGCTTCATATAGTATATGGCTTTGCAGATAGTCTTCTTTCACTTAGCAATGTGCATTTAAGGTTCTTCCATGGCCTTTTGTGGCTTGATAGCTTATTTCTTTTTATGACATTATGTAACACCATTTTTTTATCCATTCACCTCTGGAAGGACTTCTTGGTTGCTTCCAAGTTTTGGCAGTTATGATTAAGCCACTATAATCATAAGTGTTTAGGTTTTTGTCTGGAAATAAGTTCTTAGCTTATTTGGGTAAATACCTGGGATAGTGATTGCTGGATCCTATGGTAACACTATGTTTAATTTTCTAAAAATTTGCCTGTTTTCCAAAGTAGCTGTACAAGCAGTGAATGAGGGTTGTTGTTCCACATTCTCACCAACATTTGGCATTGTCAGTGTTTTAGACATTCTCTTAGATATATACTAATGTATCCTTGTTTTCTAATTTGCATTTCTTTAGTGACATATGGTATTAAGCATCTTTTCAGATGCTAATTTCACATCTGTAAATCTTTGGTCAGGTGTCTATCAGATATTTTTGCCCTTTTTAAATTTGGTTGTTTCTTTTCTTATTGTTGAGTTTGAGAGTTCATTGTGTATTTAGACACAAGTTCTCCTATCAGATATGTGTTTTGAAAATATTTTCTCACAGTCTTACATTTTCATTCTCTTAAACATGTCTTCACAAAGCAGAATTTTTAAATTTCAATAAAGTTTCTCTTATCAAAAAATTTTTATGGATTATACTTTTGGCATTGTATCTAAAAACTTATGGCCCAATCCAAGATCAATGAGATTTTTTCCTGTTATCTTCTAGAAGTTTTATAGTTTTGTGTTTTGCATTTATGTCCATGATCCATTTAGAGTTAACCTTTCTGAAAGGTGTAATCTTAGTATCTAGATCCTTTTTTTTAATGCAGATGTCCAGTTGTTTGTTTATTTAATTTTTTTTTGATAAGTGAATTAACATTAAGTCATGTACTGCATAATAATGCTTCAGTCCATGATGGACCACCACATATTCGATGGTGGCACCATCCTAATATATAAAAACCCTGGGTTTGTCATGACCAGAGGTTCGACCAACTGGAAGTCAGTCCTGCAGTCAGTGCTGAGTTGCCAGGGCAACCCAATGCTGACTGCTGCAGCTGCAGGTGCGATGATCCAGCACTAACTGCTGAGGGGGCTGTGAATCAGGCCCTGAGAGAGGCCTAAAGAGAGAAGCAGGGTCTGATCCGTAGCCTGTGTGGCAGCTGTTGATCAGCACTTGCCTCTCTCTTTCTCTCCAGAACTCCACCAGGGCTGCTGATCAGCCCTGCCTTTCTAATCAAGCCCTGTTGATAGGCTCAGGGATTCTGACTGGCATAGAAACCAACCAATCAGAACCAAATCTGTGTGAAGTGTGAGGAATCAATGTCTGCGTAGGAAGTGGAACTTTTGATGATGACTGGCATAGAAACTGACCAGTCTGGGTCAACTGCGAGGAGCCAATAGAGGCGGATCGTTTGCCACCGACTGGCATAGAAACTGACCAAACAGAACCAAATTTGAATGAAGTGTGAGGAGCCAATGGCTGCCTAGGAGTCAGACATTTTGTTTCTGACTGGCATAGAAACAGGCCAATCAGAACCAAATTGGATAGTAGAGGAGGGCAGTTGGGGGCAAGATCAGGCTGGCAGGGGAATGCCTTTGGGGGTGAGATTAGGTCTGCAGGGGAGGGCAGTTGGGGGCAAGATCAGGCTGCCAGGGGAGGGCAGCTGGGGGCAAGATCAGGTCGGCAGGGCAGGGCAGTTAGGGGTGTTCAGGCAGGGATTGGGTCTAAACTGGCAGTTGGACATCCCCCAAGGGGTCCCCGATTGGAGAGGGTGCAGGCTGGATGAGGGAACCCCCACTCCATGCACGAATTTCGTGCACAGGGCCACTAGTAATACTATGTATAATGAAGCTGAAAACTTGCTATTGCTTAGTGACGTTGTAGCTGTAATGATGTTACTGTTATGACATTCTAGCACAACACATCGCTCACATATTTGTGGTGATGCTGGTGTAAAGCAGCCTGCTATGCTGCTGGTAGTATAGTAATATAGCACATACATTATGTGCACTATATAATACTTGAAGATGACAAATGATTATGTTACTGGTTTCTGTTTTTACTATACTACACTTTTATAGTGATTTTGCAATGTACTTTTTTTTATTCATTAAGAAAATGCTGTAAAAAGTATTCTATGTTATGCTGACAGCAACCTCATTCATCTCATGTTTATGGCCTTTTTCGATTGCATCATTTCTCTTGTGCTTGATTTTATCTCTTGTTTTATAAATTAAGCGTAGCCTAAGTGTACAGATTTTATAAAGTCTACAGTAATGCACAGTAACCTCTTAGACCTCATATTCACTCACCACTCACTTGCCAACTCATCCACAGCAAATTTAAGTCTTGCAAACTCCATTCATGGTAAGTGCCCTAAACAAGTGTAGCATTTTTAAATCTTTTATACCTTATTTTCTGTGTTTTGATATGTTTATTTAACCAAATACTTATCATTGGGTTAAAATTGCCTACAGTATTCAGTACAGTAACATCTGTACCAGTATGTAGCCTGGGAGCAGTAGGCTATTCCACATAGCAGAGGTGTGTAGCAAGCTATCCCATCTTAGTGCACTCTATGATGTTAGCACAAGGACAAGATCACCTGACAACACATTTCTCAGAACATTATCCCACCATTAAGTGACGCATGACTGTGTTCCTGAAGACATTTACAAGAAGTTATTTTAACCACTGAAGACCTGAGAGAGTATTTGATGCTTTTTCAGTGAACAAAGTGTCTTCAGCTATGTGGAGAAATATTGTCAAGTTTATGGAACTGTTTATCAGAAACATTTTCACATTTCATTTTTTGTTATGTTTTAGAATGACTCGGAAAGATGTGGAATGGTGTGAATGCTTTAGAGCTGGTTGTATTTCTTAACTAAAACCTAGTCACTCAGTAAAATGTGCTGTGTAGCTATTGTTCAGGCACTTCCACTCTTTCGTAATTTATTTTTTATCTGTCCTATCATTTGAGTTACTGTTTGGGGGCTTTTTAAAATGTTTGAGTCCCTCTCTCCTTTCTTCCTTCCCTCCTTCGTTCTCTCTCTCTCCCTTCCTTCTCTGTTTATCTGTCTCCCTTCCTCCCTTCTTCCCTCCCTCTTTCTTCCCTTTCTTTCTTTTTAAATCCCTGTACTTGGCTAACAAGCCTTCACATCTGCTGACACTATTGATCCTAGGAATAAAAACATGAGAGGATCTCTGGGAAGGTATCCAGGCACAGAGCCCAGGCAATCCATAAAGCCCATATATTTCAAACCATGCACGTCTCGTGAAATATTTTCAGAAATACAGTTGCCTGTGATTTGGTTTTGTAGGCCTGTTTAAAGGAAAGGTTACATAGTTTTTCTTGAAGTGATTTGTATTTTTCAAACTCTCAATCTTCATGAAAACCAAGAGTCATTTCTTCTCTAAATGTTTCTTTTTAGGCCCCCTTGGCACACCCTTTTTAGTAATAATATAGCCATTCACCGAAGGATAGTTTGTTTAATGTTGAAGCAAATGACCTAAAAGATAAAACTGAGTAAAGGATTTTTTAAAATTTATTTAATTAAGCTACAAAGCAGAAATGAGTTCATGTTATACTTTATTTTTTAAAATAAATGTGTTGGGGTGACAGTGGTCAACATGAACATATAGGCTTTAGGATTGGTTTTCTATGTTACAAGATCTGTATATTGCACTGTGGGCCCACCATCCAAAGTCAAATCTTCTGTCACCTTATATTTGGGCCTCATTCTCCCCCTACCTTTTTCCTTCTAGCAACCACCACACTGCATTTATATACTGTAAATATATAGCTTGTGTGTATGTATGTTATATTTTAATAACATACTACACCACACTGCTGTTGTGTTCACAAGGAGTTTCAGTAATATATCATGTTATACTTTAAATAAAGACTTTCCTCCCTAAATGTATGTGATATGATGGGCTCATGGTGAAAAAAATAATAAATAGTAAGTAGCGTTTACATTTCGGACCAGCTGTTCTTTGTATTTTTACCTCTTATGTTCTTCTTTGGTTTCATACCTATCTCTATCTTATATTTACTCTGTGTTTCAAAGTGTTAATGTTACAAACAAATGAACAGTACTAAATAAGGCAGGCCCTTCAGTTCCATAAATATGTATAACTATGTCCCCAAAATGCAAGATGTTCATAGCAGCATAATTTTTAATAACCACAACTGGAAAATATTTAAATGTCAGTTTATAGTAAATTGGACAAATAAATTGTGATATAGTCATACAATAGAATACTGCAGAGAAATGAAAATGAATGGTTTATAAATGCACACAACATAGACAAAACTCACAAAAAATAAATACTGAACAATTCCACTTTTAGCAAGTTTAAAAACATTTCCTACCCTTAATGCAGGAAATGATTATCCAGGGCCAGGAGAGACTTCCGGAAGTTTGGGGAGATTCCATCTCTTGCTTTAGTGCTGGTTACATATATTTTATCCTAATGACTTTTGCGTGTATATATGCATGTTATATGTGCATCCAACTCAGCCTCAATGAAGGCAGCATTTAATCGGTAGCAGTTAATAATGGGGGGGGGATGTGAGGCAATTCTGACATTAACATATATGTTCAGTCTATTTTTAAAGAATATTTAATATGAACACTGAATTACTATCTTTTGCATATCAAAGTTACAAATTTCAAACAAGTCATAATTTATATTTACAATATATAAATGCAAAGCACTAATTCCCCATTAAACCATCATTTCCTTAAAATGGTACATGTGATGTTAGGAAATTAGCTATTAAATATTTGAAATAGTGGAAGAGCGGTCCTTTCTTCAGAGTCTTAAGTGACTTACCCTTGTGTACAGCATAGAGCTCTAATTTCAGGAGGAAACATATAAGGACCACTCTGACCTAGACTCTCCCTGAATCTCTATTTACCCCTCTCCCCAACCCCTCTTCTCATGCTTTCTCTCTCTAAAATACCCAGCCACTTGCAGTTCTGATAACACTTTTTCCACACCTGCAAGTGTTTGCTCTTGCCATTATTTGTGCTTCCTTCTTCCTCTGACTCCCACGCTATTTGCTCATGTTGCCTACAGCGTCCCTAGTGCTTAACAGTGTGTGGTACATGATGGGCTCTTAGTAAATTGAGGGCAGCTTGAAGAATTTATCAGCTTCTGATAATGCATTACATTATTATGTCCCCTAAAATAATTGTACATCTGTTAGATTTTAACATCTCTCCAGGTAAGGCAAGTTTCCAATTTGCTTCTGTCTACTGTAGCACTTAGAACATGGTAAGAACTTAATAAAGATTGAATGGATGAAGGAATTGAATGTTTTGAATTGATACACAAGCCAGAAGTCAGCTAAAGTTGTCTTGGGTGTATGCCTTATGAATTTTTAGTGCTGAACTTAGCTTTCTTGTTACGTTATTTATAGATGCAAGAGCAGTTGATATTTATTTTTAGTATGTATTTTGTGGGTAGGTGCTAGGCAGTGAGAGGAATCTAGGTAAGAATTTTATTGTGAATAATTTACAAAACAGATTTTAAAAACATACATTCATTATAGATATAGATCCATTGTGTGTGCTGTGGAGAAATAGTTTGCTGCTGACCCCCTGCTTTAAGAGAGGGTGTTAAATACTATAAAGGCACCTCTCAGGAATATGTTTGCTTTTCAGCAAAGCTATCAATAGCTCTTTTGCTTTATAAAGATAGATGGGGCTGGGGAAAGTCGGGTCTGAGTTTTTTTTTTAAACAGGAATGAAATCAATCATAAAGTTAGAGTTGAAATGTCATCTTTTCCTTCCTCTTAACAAGCCTGCCTTCCACATCCATCCCTGAAGAAAACCCACGAGTGCTTCGAAACCCTTGCCTGTTTTGCTGTTGTCTTATTTGTAGCTTCACAGAGTTGTTTTAAGGAATAGTGCACAACCGGTCTTTGTGAAAATACTCTTTTCCTTCCCAATGCCTTTAGAAAAATTTCTCCCTATTCCTTTAAACATTGAATTCCATTTCTGTTTGTCAGTTCCTAATCCCAGATGCTGTCTTATAGAGAGTGGTAGCTACATTTTGGATATTTTTTTTCTTTTTCTTCAATAATGTTTTTTGTCTACTCATTTTTTTCTAGTATGAGACTCTCATTTCCATGTCATGTGGCTGACAGAAACCATGTAATAACGTCTAAAAAGGAGGATCCCCAAAATGGTCTCACTGCAGCCTGCAGAGCTGAGGGAGATGTCATCAGGGCTGACAGTGATTTCTAGGGTCCTTAGAGGAAGGGGATGGCAGTAAAGGAGATGGAAGTCAGGGCTGCCAGATGGGGAAAGCCATGAGCTAAGGAGGTTTTGTCTCCATCTGTATTTCACCCCCTCATGTCATTGGAAAAAAGCACTTAATCTCAAAGGTTCAGGGTGAAGCAGGACTTGACAACAGTTTTTTGACATGGCAAAAAGGCTCATTTTAGAATGGTTTGGTGAGTCATCTTGTGGAGTCTTCTGCTTTATACGATTTAACTGATATAGGTTTAACTGATAAAATATAAGGGAAGCTAACTGCTTAATCTGAGCTTCAAAATAAACTTTCAAGTAATTTAGAAAACAGGAAATGAGATGTTTTTTTCAGCTTGACTTAATTCTTCTACAATAGTGGGGATAGTTTATTTTGTTAATCTGTATTCTTTAGAAGGAAAAGCATTGTGTTTTATAATAACATAATTCAGGCTATCAAAATGTGCTTTAATCGCAGCTCAAAGCCTCCAAATACTTATTTTTACATTAAATTTAGACTGAATGAATTTAAAATTCATTTTAATTTTTGTCACTTTTTTTTTTTAAAGGAAACGAATAGTGGCCATCAGAAACTGGACTGGCTTTGCTGTTGTAAACTGGGGATCAGGATTTGTCTGTCCTATAAAGGACACACTGCCTTTGGATTAGACATAATCTGATTGTATTACAACACAAAGGCCATTCAAGTCAGCTTGGTGTGCAGGGTCTGTAAACACCATTCAACCTCTGATTGGTCCAGGGAAGAGTATTAACAGAAGGATAATGATGAGTTTTAATCCATATCCCTAAAGCACAGCAGCTGTGATTTCAAATGAGTTTTCTCTCTGACGTTAGAAATGAGAGTATATTTCTTATAGCATGATAAAATGAACATTTTTTTACCCACATGAAGTGTATGCCAGTTTAATTTTATTTGATAAGATAGTTTTCTTATCTCACATTTCTTTCAGAATGTAATATAAATGTTTGACATTTATTTAAAACTAGGGGCCTGGTGCACAAAATTTGTGCACTGGGGGTGGGTGGTCCCTCAACCCAACCTGCCCCCTCTCACATACTGGGAGCCCTCAGGGGATGTCCAATTGATGGCTCACCCCCAGCCTGCCCAAGGCCTAAAGCCTCTGGCCAGGCTTTAGGCCTTGAGCACCCCGCATATGCCATCGTCCTGCTCAGCTCAGCCCTGGCTGCCTGCAACCACCCGGCCCCAGCCCCAGGGCTGGGCGCTCACCACCACTTCTGCTCACAGCGCCCCGGGGGACTGGGTGCTCACAGCCACTGCCATTTCATCTCCACCCCCAGGCGGCACTCATGCCACTTGGCCCCGCCCCTGCTCCTGATTGGCTGGTAACATAGTCAATCAGGAGCAAAGGTATGGTAAAATTTGCATGTTTCTCTAATATTATATAGGATTAGAATGAACAATAATTTATTGCCCAAAGCAGGACATTCCTGAGAGTGAAAGTGAGTACTATTGACAGTTACCCAGGGACAAAAGGCCACCCTATGTAAAAATCATCTCTTTATCTTCCAATAAAGTTACAAAATCACAATGAAAATATTAGAAAAACAAGTGTCCTTTCCTAGTGTGATTCTAAATATATGGTGCTTCGGAAGTGAAAATCCAATAAGAAAAGCAAATCATGTGCCTGTGGTCACCAAGACTTTTTTAAATGACAGGTTTCTTTGAACATGATTAATAAATTTTATTTTCTTCTTATTTTATGATTCCAGAATGTATTGATCTAGCAAGCATCTATTCAGCACTTATTCTCTGTGTGTTTGTGCATTACTAACACCACTATTCATATTGTACCTGTGGTTTAGAGAATGTTACATTATTCTGTGTGGGATATTGTAAGGGAGAGAAAGTGCAGAAGAATCACAGCCTGATATGCGTTCAGGACTTAGTTTTGTAGTCAGTGTTTGTTGGTTGACTCCTCTCTTTCGAATGCAGTGTCTCGAATTTCCCACCTGTGAAGTCTGGTTGACAAACATCATTTCCGAAAGGTCCCTGATGAGGTAAAGCAGTCGTTGCTTCCCATTCCCTTAGCCACAGCCATACATTTGAGTGATGATCACGTGATGCTGATGTGAATAGACCAGGGTTAGGGAACTTTTTCTGCTAAGGACCATTAGGATAGTTATAACATCATTCACTTAATATACTTCACTTCACATAAATTTGTATTGCTATGAAGAAAGCTCATAAATTTATTGAATTTCGAGTCCTGTCTGTGGTTGTCTTGGCAGGGCCTTATATGGCCTTAGGGCTGAACGTTCCCAATCCCTGCTAGACAATACTGGCATTTTAACTGAGCTACTAGGGAAACAGACTGTGACTTTCCTACTGAAAGCAATGGAAGCTGTAGCCTTAGGAAGTACTGCAGATCATCTGAGATCAAAACAATCCTGAAGGTGAATATAATACCTAAGGTCAGAGAGTGGGTATAAAGATAGTTTTGGTGACATTGTTCAGCTACTGGATCAAGCCAAATTCTGTCACTGGTGTTTTTGGTTATATGAACAAATAACCCTACTTGTCTTTTTCTTAAAAAATAACTTTTATTTCAATCAGTTGTATTAATAACTTTTATTGATCAAGCCTTTGAGTTGGAGTTTTAGATACTTGCAACCAAAGATTTCTGAGTCTAATACAAGATTTAAAAATAATTGCAAACCATTTGATATGCAAATATTTGAGAAGTAGGGATCCAGTGTATGAAATTCGTGCACTGGTGGTGGGTGGTCCCTCAACCCAACCTGACCTCTCTCAGATACTGGGAACCCTCAGGGGATGTCCATCTGATGGCCACCCCCAGCTTGCCCAAGGCGTAAAACCTCTCGTGAGGCTTTAGGCCTTGGGCACCCAACCATTGCCCTGCTCAGCTCAGCCCTGGCTGCCTGGGACCACCTGGCCCGGGGGCTGGGTGCTCGCTGCCACCACTGTTTCATCTCCACCTCCAGGCCCGGTGCTCATGCCACTTGGCCCCGCCCTTGCTCCTGATTGGCTGGAAGCATAGCCAATCAGGAGCAAAGGTATGGTCAAATTTGCATGTTTCTCTTTTACTATATAGGATCATTATGTGAGAAGATAAATGACATGCTATTTCTGTGACTGATATAGGAAGGTCTTTGAGACTGGGTGTTGGATTAGGGAGGTAGAGATAGAATGAGCTATAAAAATGCAAGAAAAACTATCCAAGTCATAATGCTCTGAACAAAGAGAAACAATGGAAACAAAGAGAAAGGAGAGTTAAGGAAAATGTTACAGACACACTTGCTAGTGAAACAAACTTTGACAAAAGCAAAGAAGTAGTTAAAAATGCGCTCAGTTTTGTGTTCTTGGTTGACGTGAAAGAGCTAGCTAGATGTAAAAGCAAATGTGTCTAGTCATAGCAAGCATCTTCATCTTTTTATTTATAATGAAAACTCACTCTTTTTTCTGAGGCACTTGCACTGCACCTGTGTAATAGAGCATAGCAACTCTAGCCAATATTTGATTATAACTGAAGAACTTGATGTGTGGGAACAAGATCAGGCAGAAGAGTGCATCTCCCTCTCTCTTTACCCCAACTACTTTATCTCACTTATGTAATAATTAGAGGCCTGGTGCATGAAATTTGTGCATGGGGGGAAAGGAGGGGTGTTCCTCAGCCCAGCCTGCACCCTCTCCAAACTGGGACCCCTCAAGGGATGTCCAACTGCCCATTTAAACATCCTTCTCATAATCCAGGAGTGCTGGCTCCAAACTGCTCACCTCCCTGCCTCCCTGATTGCACCTAACTGCTTCTGCCTGCCAGCCTAATCACCCCCGAACCATTAACCTGCCAACCTAATTGATGTCTATCTGCTCCCCTGCCAGCCTGTTTGCCTCCAACTTCCCTCCTCTGCTGGCCTGGTCACCCCTAACTGCCCTCCCCTGCAGGCTTGATTGCCCCCAATTGCCCTCCCTTGCAGGCCTGGAACCTCCCAACGGCCCTCCCCTGCTGGCCATCTTGTGGTGGCCATCTTGTATCCACATAGGGGCAGGATCTTTGACCACATGGGGGCAGCTCTCTTGTGTGTTGGAGTGATGGTCAATCTGTGTATTACTCTTTTATTTATTTATTTCTTTTTTTTTCTGTTTCTGTTTCTTTCTATGTATATAGTAGCATATTTTATATATTTTAATCTTTATTGTTCAAATTATTAATTACATTGTTCCCCCTTTTTTCCCCCTATAACTCCCCTCCACCTGGTATCCATCTCACCCTCTGCCCTTACCTCCCCCCCCCACTGTCCTTTTCCATAAGTGTATGATTTGTCCAGTCTCTTGCTGCGCTTCCCACACCCCTTTTCTCCCCAAGAATTGTCAGTCCATTCCCTCTCTATGCCCATGATTCTGTTATATTCACCAGTTTATCCTGTTCATCAGATTTTTAATTCACTTGATTTTTAGATTCATTTGTTGATAGATGTGTATTTGTTGTTTCTAATTTTTATTTTTGCCTTTTTCTTCTCCCTCTTCTTAAACAATATCTTTCAGCATTTCATATAATATTGGTTTGGCGGTGATGAACTCCTTTAGCTTTTTCTTATCTGTGAAGCACTTTATCTGACCTTCAATTCTGAATGATAGCTTTTCTGGGTAGAGTAATCTTGGTTGTAGATTCTTGCTATTCATCACTTTGAATATTTCTTTCCACTCCCGTCTGGCCTGCATCGTTTCTGTTGAGAAATCCGCTGACATTCATATGGGTGCTCCCTTATAGGTAACTAACTGTTTTTCTCTTGCTGCTTTCAATATTCTCTCTCTGTTTTTTGCTCTTGGCATTTTAATTATCATGTGTCTTGGTGTGGTCCTCTTTGGATTCCTATAGTTTAGGATTCAGTTCGCTTCTTGGACTTTTAAGTCAATTTCTTTCATCAGGTGGAGGAAGTTTTTGGTCACTATTTCTTCAAATAGGTTTTTATTATCTTGCTCTCTCTCTTTTTCTGGCATCCCTATAATTCAGATGTTGGTATGCTTGAGTTTGTACCAGAGACTCCTTAAAGTATCTTCAATTTTTTGGATTCTGTTTGCATCTTGCTTTTCCAACTGAGTGGATTTTGCTTCTTTGTACTTCAAATCTTTGACTTGATTCTTGTGGTCCTCTAGACTGCTTTTAGGTCTTTATATAATATTTTTTACTTCAGTCAGTGTAGACTTAATTTCTATTTGCTCCTTTTTCATATCTTGAGGGTCTCGTTCATATCCTAGAATTTCTCATTAAGTTCATTGGCCTTTTTCTAGGAGCCTCTTGAAAAACCTTATAACTGTGGTTTTGAACGCTATGTCCAGTCGTTTTTTTCCCCTCCATTTCTTTCACATGTGATTTCTTTCCATGTCTCTGCATTTGGCTGATTCCTTGAGTTGGTCAATTAGCTTTGTGTGGTAGATGTCCTCTAAGGGATAGTGGCTCAGCCTCCCCAGTTACCTGAGGTGGATACTCTTGGTGCAGCCCTTTATGGGTTGCACAGTCTTGTTGAAGTTAAGCCTAGATTATTGTTGTTAGCATTAGAAGGGTTTGACCTCCAGGCCAATTGGCTGTGAAGATCAGTTGTGCTCAGGTTGGATGGGTGGCGTCTCCGGGCTGAGCAGGCAGCCTTGTTTTCCCATCACCTCTGCCCTATGTAGCACCTGGGTCTCTGTACCTACTAGTAATGGCTGCACACACCTCTGAGAGAAAGCTGCTGCTGAGCTCTACCTGCTGACAGACAATTCAGCCTCTCCTCAAATGAGTCTACACACTTAAAGTCTCACCTAGGGTTGTAAAACAATGCAATCTGGTGGTTTCCCTCCTTTCTTTCTATTCCCGTGAATGAGAGAGCAAGTCACAAGTCCTTTCTGCGTGATCACGCACATCTGCAGTTCCCAAATTTATGTGCCCTCTCTAAGTTTGCGGACCTCTGCAGTGCCCGAGTTTCAGCATGCTTCCTCCAGTTCCACCCCCTATGAGTGTGGGTTCCCCGGACCTCGCCTGGAACTGGGGAATCAGTGCAGTGGGATGCCTTTGTCTCCCTCCATGTTCGAGAAAACCATGTGGGTATCCAACCGCCCGCCCTATCCGCTAGTGCGCGCACAGCTCCAAACCTTTGACTCTGCACATATCCTCAACTCTGCCCTCTGCCGCTCCTCTGAGTCACAGTGTTCTATCTTTACTTTTATTTGTGGAATTTCCACTCAGCCAGCTTTCTGGTGATGCCGGATGATCTTCGTTCTGTCTTAAGTTGTAGTTTTGAATTTGTTGTGGGGGCAGCAAGATAGGTCTTTACCTATGCCACCATCTTGGTTCTTCCTCTGTGTATTACTCTTTTATTAGATAGGATAGAAGCCTAATGCATGGGTGGGACCAGCAGGTTTGCTCTGAAGGGTGTCCTGAATAGGGTGGGGTTCCCTTGGGGTGTTGGGCAGCCTGGGGGAGGGGCCTGTCGTGGTTTTCAGGCCTGCCATGCCCCCCCGTGACCCAAGCTGAGGCCCTGGGATTTGGGGTTAATTTATGTTCTACAATTGAAACTTTGTAGCCTAGAGTGGAGCCAAGCATTCTGCTCGCTCTGTGGTGAAAGCCATTTCTGTTTGAAACTTTGTAGCCTAGAGTGGAGGCCTAGGCTCTAGGGCTGCAGAAACTTGGCTTCCTCCATCGCCCTGGCAACCCTAGCCTCCTGCTTCTCTCTAGCTCTGTGGCTGCTGCCATTTCTGTTGGGATTATGTATCTTCTATAATTGAAACTTTGTAGCATTGCATGGTGACCTAGGCCAGCAAGGGTAGGTGGAAAGCTTGGCTTCCTCCATTGCCGGGGAAACCAAAGCCTTTCTCCTGCTCTCAGTGACCACAGCTATCTTGGTTGGGGTTTATTTGCATAATTTGCTCCTGATAGGCTGATGGATGTGGCTGTGGACATGGCTTGATCAGAGGTATGGTCAATTTGCATATTACTCTTTTATTAGATAGGAAAGTTAGTAAATTGGAATATTTCTTTTTTTTCAGTGCTTATTTTTTAAAATTTCTTTATTGATTAAGGTATTACATAATTGCTCTCATCACCCATTACCCCTTCCAATCCCCCACCCCATCACCACTTATGCCCTCACCCCCCTGGTGTTTGTGTCCATTGATTAGGCTTATATGAATGCATACAAGTCCTTTGGTTGTTCTCTTCTCCTTACTCCCATCCTCCCCTAACTTCCCTCTGAGGTTTGACAATCAATGCTTCTCTGTCTCTGGATCTGTTTTTGTTCATCAGTTTATGTTGTTCATTATATTCCATAAATGAGTGAGATCATGTGATACTTATCTTCTTTGACTGACTTATTTCACTTAACATAATGCTCTCCAGTTCTATCCATGTTCTAATTTGTAGCAGCCACCCTTTCCTCCTTTTTCTTCTTCTTCCTCTTCTTAAAGAATATCTTTTAGCATTTTATATAATACTGGTTTGCTGTTGAAGAACTCCTTTAGCTTCTTATCTGTGAAGCTCTTTATCTGACCTTCAATTCTGAAAACTTGGCTGGGTAGAGTAATCTTGGTTGTATATCCTTGCTATACATAACTTTGAAAATTTTTTGCCACTTCCGTCTGGCCTTCATAGTTTTTGTTGAGCAATCAGCTGACAATCATATGGGTGTTCCCTTGTAGGTAATTAAGTGTTTTTCTCTTGCTGCTTTTAATATTCTCTCTTTGTCTTTTGCTCTTGGCATTTTAATTATGATGTGTCTTAGTGTGGTCCTCTTTGGATTCTTTTTGTTTGGGGGTCTGTGCACTTCCTGGACTTGAAAGTCTATTTCTTTCACCTGGTGGGGGAAGTTTTCTGTCATTATTTCTTCAAATAGGTTTTCATTATCTTGCTCTCTCTCTTCTTCTGGCACCCCCATAATTCTGATGTTGGTACACTTGAAGTTGTCCCAGAGGCTTCTTACACTATTCTCAAATTTTTGGATTCTTTTTTATTTTTGCTTTTCCAGTTGAGTGTTTTTGGCATCTTGGTATTTCAAATCTTTGACTTGATTCTTGCATTCCTCTAGTCTGCTGTTGGGTCTCTATAAAATATTTTTTATTTCAGTCAGTGTATGTTTAATTTCTAGTTGGTCCTTTTTCGTATCCTCGAGGGTCTCGCTCATATCCTCGAGGGCCTTGCTAAACTTATTGGGCCCTTTTCTAGGAACCTCTTGTAAAACCTTATAGCTATGGTTTTGAACTCTATATCCAGTTGTTTGTTTTTCTCCATTTCTTTCATTTGTGATCTATTTCGTTCTCCCCACATTTTCACTGCTTCCCTGAGTAGGGTAGCTTTGTATGTTAGGTATCTCGACCTCCTCTGTTAATTGAGGTGGACCTTCTTGGTGCACCCCTTTATGGACTGTGTGTACAGCCTTGTTGCATATAAATCTTGATTGTTGTTGGTATCACTGGGAAGAATTGACCTCCAGGCCAACTAGCTGTGAGGATCAGCTCTGTCTATCCTGGGAGACAGCCTTATGTGACAAGACTTGAAAAATTTCCAAAGCCTCTGTGCTCAGCTTGGATGGGGCAGAGTTTCTGGGTGGGACGAGGTTTCAGGGAGGAGCTGACAGCCTTGGCTTCCAGTCGGCCCCACCCCAGAAGGTCACTTGGTCTTAGCATCCTCAGGCAATCACTGCAAGCACCTCTGTGAAAAAGGCGCCCTCGAGTTTTGCCTGCTGCCAAACCATCCAGTCTCTCCCCCAATGAATCTGGAATCTCAGATTTTCGCCTGGCACCAGGGTTCCATGCAGTCAGAATGCCTTTCACCCTTTTGCCAGACCACTCCAGCGGCACAGTCAACAGTTCACCCTCACTGTGCACACTCACGCACATTCCTCCAGCCTTTGGCTGTTCCCCTGAGATTCTACCTCATAGTCCATATTCTCCCTGTAAGGGCCTGGGTCCCCTGGGTTCAAGTGCAATCTGAACTGGGTTCAGTGACGCCTAGAATTTTTGTCTCCTTTCTGCTAGAGCACCCCTGCCAGGCCTTCAGACGCCCTGTCCTCTCCAGCTCTACACACGCGTGAGTCTCTCTGTACCTTAGGCTTTGCAGCAGTTTTGATTATCCATGTACATTTCTGTTTCCTTCTAGTTTTAGAATATCTAGTCAGCCAGCTTTCCTGTGGTTCTGGATGATGTCCATTTTGTCTTTTAGCTGTATTCTTGAAATTGTTTACCTATGCCGCCATCTTGGTTTCTCCTGGAATATTTCTTTAGCTAAGCTTATATGACTAGTGCAAAGTTATCTTTTAACTCATTATGAATTTTTGAGCTCTCGAGTGTTAGATATTTGAATTGCTATTTTTTTAACTTCTCAAATGGAGAGACCATCTGAAAGAGAGAATTTCCATACATGCTCTGAAATCTTTTTTCTCTCCTCATAACCTTTAAGCTTATATATTTATAAGCAGAACTTTAATATATTCATAGCCCCTTTTTCAAAAAAATTTTACATGATCCAAGACCTTAAATGCAATTGATAGTTTACTGCCATAAACCGAGAATTCCTGTTTTGGTGTGTTTATTTTTGTGTGCAAGAGAGTAATATTTTAGAATGGAAAAGGTATTCCAATGACTTAATTTTTTAAGACTTAGTGACCTGTGATCTTTGGCTTTTCACTCTCAGGGGAGATATCTAGGTTGACTCTGTTCTTACTTTATAGCCAAATAGAATTCTCATGCAGCCTTACTTACATATTGAAGTTCAAAAGTCTAGGGGAGTGAGGTTCAGTATGTGGAGATGGCATTGAGAACACAAATGCCCTTCATGGTTTAGGAATGGCACCCTCCATGAGTGCTGGACTCTGCCAAATACTCTTGACACCAAGGTCTATGCTGCTGCTGTTGATGAGTATACAGTATTCTATTGAGTCAAAGTATACAATTTTCATCATTATTACCTCATCTTATTCTTGAACTTTAAAGTACATTACCAGAAGAAATTGGTTTTACATGTTCTTCTGTTTGCCTTTAGTTAAAAGCTAGTTGAGAGTAAAGGGATGTACAGAGGCCCATTAATTTAATAACTGTGAACTGTGGAATGGCCTTTCACTTCTGCTTGGAATACATCATTAGCCATATCTGTGAGGACTATAGTCAAGCTGACCTGTGAGCTCACTCTGGTTTATCTGACACATACCAAGGGGAAAACAGGTAGTCATTTATGCCATTGTGGGTAAAGTACATCTTAGTAAAACGGCTAGATGAGGACTGGCATCTTAAAACTTGATCTCTGCCAGAGGCCCAAAGGATCACATGTGAAACCAGTCTTTTCATGAGAAGCAGAAGTCATTTAACAAGAGTATTGTATTTAGTTTCATGTGTGGTTTCTGACGAAGGGATATAAAATGTAAAAATAACTGAACTCTGAGTTAGAGACTTTCCTTATTTGCTCAGCAGCCCTTACCCTGTTCCCAGACTCCTGAACCCCCCATTCTTCCTTTGTTGGAAGAAACCCAAATGTCTAACAGATTATTTAAAGTAATTAACATGAGCATTTCTGATGATAAATGGCTTTAAAGACTTTTAGCCACAAGGACCTTAATTGACCTCAAGTGACTGAGTTTGTGATTACTACTTTAAAAGTGGTGTAGCTTGGCAGAACGTGAGGGACAGAGTGCCAAAGGGAGGGAGGAGGAAGGGTGCTCTGACAACTGGAGTTTGTGTCCACTTACCAGTTGCAGCGCCCTGCAAGGACTGCCTGTAAAGACTAAGTCTTTCCTTCAATGAGTGCTTTGAGTAGAAAGAGGAAAAACCTTTGTAGAAAAAATTTCTAATAGTTCCACTTGAAATGTTCTATTGGTTTTGATAGGTTGGACTGAAATGCACAACTAGGAGATATTACAGTTGTTTCTAGGCTAGCCGTATGTAAAAGAGACATGAGGTAATACATTCAGACTTATCAATAGCTAATAACATTATTAGGTTTTTAATGTCTTAGAGACCCTATTCATAAAACTCATTTCCAAACTTAGAATACTTAGGAGAAAAAGCAAACATTCTCCCCGCTCCAGGTCAAAAAGGAAATAATAATAATAATAATAAAAAAACAACTACAGGCTTTTAAGAAAATAAAGAAGAAAATTTCATGTCAAAGTTATGCTTTGAAACAAAAATGTATTTATAAATAAATTCATAACAATAAGAGAGGACTTATTGTTAAAAATAAAATTTGAAAGTAAATTAATGAAATATTCAACTCTAGATATTTAGAAGGAATAAAATCTTGAAACAGAACAACAGCAATAAACTGAACTAAAGCAGTAAGAATAAAATAATAATAAAGGTCAAACAGAATTTAATGTTGGTAAACTGAAAAACAATACAATCGCTGATTCTAAGACTGGTTTACAATCAAACAATTAAACTTTTGGTAAATGGAATAATAAAAAGAGAGGAAAATAACACACAAATAAATGCATTTAAGAATAATTAAAGGGCCGACACCGGTTTGGCTCAGTGGATAGAGCGTCGGACTGCGGACTGAAGGGTCCCGGGTTCGATTCCAGCAAGGGCATGTACCTTGGCTGCGGGCACATCCCCAGTAGGGGGCGTGCAAGAGGCAGCTGATCGATGTCTCTCTCTCATCGATGTTTCTGACTTTCTATCCCTCTCCCTTCTGCTCTGTAAAAAATCAATAAAATATATTTAAAAAAAGAATAATTAAAGGACTATGGCCCAGCCAGGAAAGTTTAGGAGTTATGCCAATGCCCTGTGAAACTTTATGTAGATATACTGGAAAATCTTGATGAAATCTTCTGCATGTTAATTCTCATGAACAAAACCAAAGCCACATAGTTAACTGAAAAGGAGATTTTTAAGTAACTATTATAGGAAAGTATCAAATTTTAATTAAAAAGCTCTTATAGCTCAGGGAAATATATCAGTAGAAAATTTTAAGTTATATATAAATATATCCACATTTACATATATATACATATACATACATATGCACTCCTAAGGCATTTGAAGTCTGGAAACATATGATAAACTTATTTTTAACAGTATGCTAGTTACATTTTCAAAAAATATTCACAGTACATTTTTCTTTGACTTATAGACATCATTTTGGGAGAAATACCCAAAGTACTATGTCTAATTCTTATATGTCTAATTCTGCAAATTATACAATTTACACATCATAGAGTGTCCAGAAAGAATGTAACACAGGGGGGAAAAGTGTATTAATAGAATTTCAGCAATCTCAGCTGTTCTTGACTAACATGTACCAAGAAGAAGAGGCCAAGATTTGTTTTAGGAATCTGAGCATCTCACATTTTACTCCCCTCTCCAAGGAGAAAACTGAGCAACTGTGGGTTTTATTTTCTGAGGGAGCATTAAATTGGGTTGCCCTAGAGAAAATGAGATTTCAAGACTTGAAAGAAGTGGAAGGTCCCACCTAGACTCATGAGTTGTAAAGTAGAGAGGAAACTGGCAGGAATGCCCCCTCACTCCCATCCCCCCTCACTCCCATGGAGGATCCATGGGTAATGTGGCAGAGGAGGAGGTGTTGTCTGGGTAGGTCGTGTTACGAGGGAGACCATTCTATTCTGGGCACTTAAAGACTCCAGGATCTGCTACAGGCATGGAGACAGTGGATCTACCTACTTTTGCCCTCTCCTTGGGATTTAGACACTAGTATCTTGGTGGTGACCACAAATACTGAGGCCATAGCCCATCCTAAAGTTTGCTGCATTTCTTGGTGCTCTTGTAAGACCTGGGCAGGAAGGAGTGTGAACTGACAAATACTATCCATTTGCAAAAGTATATTCAAAGCTATACTTTATTTGATTTAGGATACTCAGTGCTAGACTTTATTTCTTTAAGAAAAATTAAATAAGGTGATATTAGATCATGGAGCAAATTTGTGATTGTGTTGTGTATTTATAAATGCATGTATTTGTGCACACATACCTATGAGATGCTGACATAAAACACACCAAGATATTAGTGAGTGCTAAAAAGAAAGCCTACCTTTGTTACCTTTCATCTGATGAAGAGGCTTTGGAAGTATAACTGTGGGGAAGAGTTGCGCCCCTGGATAAGTTTGATGTTCCTCCAGATTTACCTCGGGGGTGATGAAATCTGGTGAGAATTAAGGCTAGCACTGAATATGAGGACATTTGTATCCTTTCTATTGATTTTTGTGTGGTACACCTTCTTCCAGTCAGCTCTGGAGAGCAAGGCAGAGTGAACTTACCTGAAGTGTCCATAAACTGTGTCAGTTCTATATGGTAGTTAGTTGGAAAAATTGAAACATTTCTGGCAAGGATGTATTTCCTATTTATGTATGACACTAACACACTAGCAAGGGGTTTAACTGTGACATTCAGAAGCTATTTGTCTGTTAAACCTACATTAAAATTAGGTGATGTTTAATCAAGAGACATTAATCAATTGTAGTACTGATTTAAAGAGCCATTTAGTGCAAGAAAAAATAGTTCTTTATTGCAGATTATTTTAAACTGAAAGAAAAATAGCATTCTGCTAACTAATAAAGTAGAATGCTTACGCTGACTGAATCTCCATGTCCTGCTGCTAAATCATCATAGGCTATGTGTATGTGTCTAATTAAGACATTTGGAGGTACCTGTCTCTTATGTGGGAAAGGAAAATTTTAATAAAATTGTATTTTCATAACTTTTTTGCAAAACATTCCCATTATGCAGTATGCAGGGACATGAAAAGGTACTCTATTTCTTCCTACGGTTATATGCTGTACTTTCTCTCTCTCTTATACACACACACACACACACACACACACACACACACACACACACACAGAGAGAGAGAGAGAGAGAGAATAATGCCTGCACATTCATAGTTAAACTATTGCTCCTTTCTCTCCACTGTTTTGTAACCTACTTCGGAATTAAAAAAAATCTTTATTGTTGAGATTATTACAGATGTCTCTCTTTCCCTTCTCCCCCAACCTCCCTTCCCACCTGGTTCCTGCCCTGCCCCAAGCCTTCACCACCCTATTGTCTATGTCCATAGGTAATGCATATCTATATATACTATCTAATAAAAGAGTAATATGCAAATTGACCACACCTTTGCCACACCCACAAGCCACGCCCACAATCCAATCAGAGTAAGTATGCAAATTAACCCAACCAAGATGGTGGTTAATTTGCATATCAGTGTGTAGAAGACAGCATAGAAGAAAGCCAAGCAATGCAGAAGGGAACAAAGCTGTGGAGAAGTAAGCAAGCAGAGTGGGTGGAGAAGGGAGGGAGCAAGGCAGAGGAGATGGGAGCAAGGCAGTGCAAGTGGGAATGAGGCAGCAGAGACTGGAGGGAGCAAGATAGTGGAGAAGGGAGTGAGCAGCAGAGAAGGGAGGGAGCTTTGCTCAGGCTGCAGGAAGCTCTATTCTTGCAGGAATCTTCCTGCAACGGGTCTCTAGTATGTATCCATAAGCCTAAGTGATGGTTATGACTAGATTACTGGATAACTGGCCAGTAGTTATGATGCACACTAACCACCAGGGGTCAAACTCTCAACATACGAGCTGCCCCTTGGTGGTCAGTGTGCTCCCATAGCCAACCTCCCGCAGCTGGCCAACCACTGGTGGTCCCTCCTTCCAGGTGGCTGGCCCTGATTGGTCCTGATCACTGGCCAGGCCAAGGGACCCCATCAATGCATGATTCATGCATGGGCCTCTAATATGCATATAAAATCTTTGTTTAATCTCTTTTGACCCTCCACACTCTTCCCTCTTAGATCATCAATCTATTTCATTTCTATGCCTCTGATTCTATTTTGTTCACCAGTTTATTATGTTCATTATATTTCTTATTCATTTATTTTGATTTTTAGGTTCAGTTGTTGATAGGTATATATTTGTTGCCATTTTGTTATTCATATTTTTTATCTTTTTCTTCTTCTTCCTTTTAAAGAATACCCTTCAACATTCTATCCAATAAAGAGACACTATGCAAATTGACCATAACTCCAACATACAAGATGGCTGCCCATAGGTGTTCAAATATGGCCACCCATGTGGACAAAAGATGGCCACCACAAGATGGCCAGCAGAGGAGGGCATTTAGGGATGACTGAGCCTGCAGAAGAGGGCAGTTAGGGGTAACTGGGACTACAGGGGAGAGCAGTTGGGGGGGGCTAGGCCTGCAGGGGAGGGCAGTTAGAGTGGACCAGGCCTGCAGGGGAGGGCAGTAGGGAGGGACCAGGCCTGCAAGGGAGGGCAGTTGGAAGAAACAAGGCCAGCAGGTGAGGGCAATTAAGGGTGACCAGTCCTGAAAGGGAAGGTAGTTGGGGGACCAGGCCTGCAGGGGAGTGCAGTTGAGGGTGACTAGGCCAGCAGGGGAGGGCAGTTAGGGGCGATCGGGCCTGAAAGGGAGGGCAGTTGTGTGTGTGTGTGTGTGTGTGTGTGTGTGTGTGTGTGTTGGGGGGACCAGGCATGCAGAGGAGGACAGTTGAGAGTAACCAGTCTGGCAGGGGAGGGCAATTAGGGGTGACCAAGCCAGCAGGGGAGGGCAGTTGGGAGCATTTGGGCCTGCAGGCAGGTGAGTGGTTGGAAGCCAGCAGTCCTGGATTGTGAGAGTGATGTCTGGCTGCCTGTTTAGGCCTGATATCCAGTGGGGTCTCAGATTGAAGAGGGTGCAGGCTGGGCTGAGGGACACCCACTCACTCCATGCACGAATTTTGAACACTGGACCTCTAGTTTCATATAATACTGGTTTGGTGGTGATGAACTCCTTTAGCTTTTTCTTGTCTGTGAAGCTCTTTATCTTACCTTTAATTGTAAAAATGATAGCTTTGCTGGGCAGAGTAATTTTGGTTGTAGGTTCTTGCTGTTCATCACTGAATATTTATTGACACTCCCTTCTGGCCTGCATAGTTTCTTTTGAGTAATCAGCTGACAGTCATATGGGTATTCTCTTGTAGGTAACTAACTGCTTTTCCCTTGCTGCTTTTAAGATCATCTCTTTGTCTTTAGTTCTTGGCATTTTAATTATGACATGTCTTGTAGTCCTCTTTGGGTTCTTCTTAAATGGGACTCTCTGTACTTCCTAGACCTGTAAGTCTATATCTTTGATCAGGTAGGGGAAGTTTTCTGTTATTATTTCTTTAAATAGGTTTTCAATATCTTGCTTTCTCTCTTCTTCTGGCACCCCCCTAATGATAATGTTGGAACACTTGAAATTGTCCCAGAGTCTCCTTACACTATCTTCATATTTTTGGAATCTTTTTTTTTTCTCTTTTAGTTGTGTGTTTTTTGCTTCCCTATAGTTCGAATCATTGATTTGATTCTCAGAATCCTATACTCTACTGTTGAATCCCTGTATGTTATTCTTTATTTCAGTCAGTGTATGCCTGATTTCTGACTGGTCCTTTTTATTTCCCTCCGTCCCTCCGTCCCTCCCTCCCTTCCTTCCTTCCTTCCTTCTCTTCCTTCCTTCCTTCCTTCCTTCCTTCCTTCCTTCCTTCCTTCCTTCCTTCCTTCCTTCCTCCCTTCCTTCCTTCCTTTCTTTTTTCTTTCTTTCTTTCTTTCTTTCTTTTTCTTTTTTCTTTCTTATTTTTGTGGCATTCTCACTAATATCCTTGGAAGTTCCTAAAAGATTCTTGAGCAACCTTATAACTGTGGTTTTGAATCTATATCTAGCAGTTTAATTTCTTCCATTTCTTTCATTTGTGGCATGTTTCTTTGTCTCAGCATTTCGGCTGCTTCCATTTGTTTATTTCTGTGTATTGGGTAGAACTCCTATGTCTCCTTGAGTTGGCAGAGTGGCCTTGTGTAGTAGATGTCCTATAGGGTCCAGTGGCTTGGCTACCCAGTTGCCTGTGCTGGGTACTCTAGGTGTGCCCCTTTGTGGGCTATGTGTGCAATCTTGTTGTTGTTGAGACTTGATTGCTATTGGTGTCACTGGGAGGAACTGACCCTCAGGCCAATTTGCTGTGAGGACCAGCTGCAACTACAGTGGGAGAGCTGCTATGCAGGAGACATCCCTATGGAGCAGGACTTGCTTCAGTGGGGCTTTGCTGTTCATTGAGTCTGCCCCTAGACTGTGTCACTTATGGATGTGTAGAATTGTATTCTAGTATAGCCTGACACTGACTCTAGAGACTCCAGTGAAGTGTAAGGTCAACCACTGCCTGGGGCCACTCAACAGAAGCTACAAAGAGATCTTAAACTACAGGTAAGTAATAAAAGTGAGCCAGTATCAAAATCATCAATCTCACTTGCAATGTAATCACATGAAATAATCGGTCTGGGTCACTCACCTACCTATATGTCAAAGATCAAGTATTTTAGTTGTAATTTTGATGTGGTTGTGGGAGGCAGCGAGTACAGTAGTTTACTATGCCACCATCTTGGTTTCCTTCTGACTTTTTCTTCCTTTGATTTACATTGTCTTGATCTTTGACATATAGGTGAGTGACCCAGACCGATTATTTCATGTGATTACATTGTAAGTGAGATTGATGATTTTGATACTCCTCTTTGTATTGGGTTTGGATTTGAAAGTGCCCATATGAGGCCCAGCTCTGAAACTAGTCAGACTATTGATGGTGTTGGGTCTTGGGCCTTTTATTGATAGGTTTGGGGCTTCCTGACCCAGCTGCAGCTTGTTTGAGATTTTAACCTGAGCAAGGATGGCCATTCATATAGAAAAGCTGCTGCACAAACCTGGGATGGGGTTGTAAATTAGAGGAGGCATGGTCTTAGGGAATCACCTAGGCAGAGCAAACAGAAATGGCTGCCAGTCAGCCTTGTGACCTGGGAGATCTCAGCATAGGAACAATGGTCCCTGCGAGCATCTGGGAGAAAGCTGCCCCCGAGTTTCTGCCCGGATACCAGACAAACCAGTTCCTCCTCATAGGTGTCTGTGTCCCCCAAAGCTTTGTCCTGGTGCTGGAGCTCAGAGGAGGCAGGACTTTCTAAGTTCAACTTATGGTGCTGGGTTTTTAAGAGGAACAGCTGGATCTCCAGCAGCCTCTATGTCACTGAGCCCCAGTCTACACTGGTTTTTACAGTCTGTTGGTATGGGGACTTCTCTTCCCAGCTCTGGGCTGGGGGTCTGGTGTTGGGCTGGAACTACTTGCAACTCTGGGCAGCCTCTGCAGAAACTATCTCCTTCCCTATTAAAAAAGTTGCACATGTGGATGCAGGACCAGCCTGTTCTGTGACCATGGACCTTCTACCAGTCTCAGTGTGCTTTCTTTACTTTTTCATTCAACCAGTTTTCCAGCAGTTCTGGATGATGCTTCTGTATTTTAGTTGCAATTTGAATGTGGTTGTGGGAGGCAGCGAGTACAGTAGTTTACCTATGCCACCATCTTGGTTCCCTTCTGACTTTTTCTTCCTTTGATTTACATTGTCTTGATCTTTGACATACAGGTGAGTGACCCAGACTGATTATTTCATGTGATTACAATGCAAGTGAGATTGATGATTTTGATTCTGGCTCACTTTTATTACTTACCTGTAGTTTAAGAGAACTTATTCTACTTTCATATACAAAAGTGAGTGTTCAGGAGGTTATATAAGAAGATAAGAAAATTGCCTTTCAGGCATATTTGTTGAGGTAACAGGGTCAGATGAGAAGCTGGCAAAGACTGCATAATGAAATTCAAGAAACAACTATTTTTGCCATATTGCAGTGTTCTCTCTGCCTGTCACATTATGCTACTTTTTATTACTTGCTTTCATTGGTTATGATATTCAATAATTAAGGAATAATATGCAGCAGAAGAGTAATAAAAGTTAGTATGTCAATAGAAGACTAAATAAAGGTGAGCAGTTTATTTGCCTGTTTGAAATTGAGCACTTTCTGCTTGTGAATGTGTAAGGACAGATATATGTCATTCTTCAGCTTTTGACAGAGTTGGGAATGACCACTGTGTTTCTTCACAGTGAAAGCTTTATTTTGTGTGTAAAAAATTGGAAACACCATCTGGGACCCATCATATGTTCATGTTTCTTCAAGTGAATCTGGAAATTATACTTTTGGGATTTTGTTGCTAATGAAGAAAAGGAAAAAACTTCCATAAATTATACCTGGGCAATCGGTACCTTTCTTGAAAAAAGAAAGAAGGAGAAGGAGAAGAAGAAAGAAATGAAAGGAGAATGGCAATTAGAATATACTATATCCTATTTCATATTTCTGAAATTTCATATTTAAAACTTGTGGGCTTTTATTTAAATATTTTGCTTGGTCATTTTTTGTTCTTGCTAGTGGGTAAGAAACTTTTGGGGAAACACATCTAGGAAAAACATTGGACTTCTATTTGGGAAAGCCACTAGTGGTAGCATGTTTAGAAAAATTGTTTCCTATATGGAAACCTAAATAGAAGGAAGATCCTATTGCTGCCTCTCTCCTTCCCCAATAAGACTAGAAGACCCTCACTGACCAAGACAGTAACTCACTTAAAAAAAAGATAGTCCAGATTGGTTTCTATTGTTTATAATTGAAAACCTCAAGCCGCACAGACATTTTTAGAGTAGAGTACTTAATTTCATTTTTTCTGCACCCAGTACAATAGTAGTAGCCTGCTACCTAGGTAGTACTGAAAAATATTTTATTCACTCCTTCATTGAACAGATATTTATGAACATCAACTATATAATAGGCAGATGCCCAGATCCTGGGACTATAAAGAAAACAGAAAATGTATGGTTCTGAGGCTCATATTTGCGGGGGAAAATATAACATGTAAGGTGGGGTATGGGCTATTAAAAAGTACATTAGAATATATAAAGCAGGATAAGGGAATGGGTTGCCAATTTATATACAGGGATATCATGGAAGACTGAGAGAGCTTTTCTTCTCACGGCCTGAGTAGAAATCTGTGAAAAAGTGCTCAAAATAAAAGAAAGAGCAAGTGAGTGCAAATGCCCGAAGCTAGAAAGCAGACTGATGCCTGGCTTGTTGAGTTAAAGGGAGGAGCATGGAAAACTCAAGGTCACACATGGCAGAGGCCAGACCACTTGGGCTTAAGGATTTTGGCTTTTACTCTGAGCAAAATGGAAAGTTAGTAGAGAATTATTTGCAGAGGAATAATATGATCTGACTTTTTCTTTTTTAAAATATCCCTCTGATTTCTGTGGGAGAACAGACTGGACGGGGTAGATAAGAGATGAGGGAGAAGGCTTCTTCGGGGATCAAGACATTCTAGGTGAGAGATGTTTGAGGCTTGAGCTAGAATGAAAGTGGTGAGAAGTGGAGATCCTGGTGTGTCCTGAACATTTGTGTTGAGTAGAGAGTTCTCTATGAGTTTGAAGTTCAGGTGAAAGAGTGAGATGCTAGTGTATATAAGCAAATTAAGATGTCAGATGTAAGAACTTCAAGTCCAGTTGGGGGAAACCCAGTACAGAAACTGATGATTTCAGTAAAGTTCAGTCAAAAAGAGATTTCACATGTGTGTGATACAATACATGGGCAAGTTATTAGTTTACAAAAGGTGTTTAAAGCCAAGAGCCTGGATGAGGTCACCTTGTGAATGAATCAATGCCGAGAAGAGGTACAGTGTCTGAGCTTGGGACACTTTAAAAATTATAATCAGACAGAAGAAGGAGCACCAGCTAAAGAGCCTGTGAAAGGTTAGCCAGTGTAATAGTATCAAGAGAGAGTGGTGGCCTAGAAGCAAATGAATTTTAATTTTCAAGATTGAAGGATTTCTAAATGGGTTATAGGAACAAATATAAAATAACATGAGGATTGTGACTTGAATGCTGGTTAAAGGCTGGAATGGTGTTAAAGTAATAAAAAAATCTAAATTAGTTAATAAAGATACGGCATAGATATGTTCCTAGAGTTGTTCTCTGATTGACAAGATAGTAACTGCATTTGGTTCCCACAGCTAAATAATATCATAATCTTAATATGTAGCTATTTAGGTATTTACAGAAATATTAGACACTATTTTTTCACTATTTTTAAATTTCTCCCTCTCCCATCTCCCTTTTATAATCCTTATTTGTCTTTTCAAATTCCCTAACCACTCTCTGCCCATTTCAATTTTGGCTTATGAGCTTGCCTCATTCTTGATTTAGGTAGTACAGTTGAACATTTGTGAGCTCCATGAATTTCCTGTCCTCATTCCCTGCTGTTAAATCTGGTTACTCCTATCTGATACTTCCTCCTCACAAGTATAAAAGGAATGAAGTTCCTCCTAGGCAAGTCTCTCCACCTGATCTCTTAAAAAAATTTTTTTTAAAATTACAGTCAACATTCAGTATTGTATTAGCTTTAAATGTACTTCATTGTGCTAGGCATTTATATAACTAAATATGGTAATTCCCTCCATAAGTCTAGTACTCCCCTGACACCATACATAGTTATTAGAGTGCTATGAACTGTATTTCCTATGTTGTACTTTACATCCCCGTGACTATTTTGTAACTTTTTGTGTCTTTTTAATCCTTTCACCTTTTTCATCCAGCCTCCCAAATTCCCTTCTACCTGGAAACCATCAGTTTGTTCTCTGTTTCTGTTTTGTTTCTTTGTGTTTTTTTGTTTGTTTATCAGAAATCCACATATAAGTGAAATCAATATGGTATTTGTCTTCATCTGTATGACTTATTTCACCCAGTCTCTTGTTGCTCTTTTACCTCAGGATCTTCATAGCATCTATTCCCTTCTTTAACACCTTTATTCTCTCCCTCTCTAAATTGCTTCTTATAGCAACTAAATATGTGTTTATAGTTTACCCATCTTAAAAAATAGGCCAGTCTCAAATTTATATTCCTATTTAGCTAGATAATGGAGATATGTTGTATTTGAACTAAGGATTGAAGAAAATAATAATCTCCCATAATTCCACTAATTTCAGAGATGATCATTATGTGAGTTTACATTCCCCACCCCTTTCATGTATTTTTACTCATTAGGATCCAATTAAATAAAGGACTTTTTATAAGTTCCTTTTTATTTGCCCAATTGATATCTTAAGACTTTATACATGTCATTAAACAGTATTGAAATAACTATTTTAAATAGCTAGCATGTGCAATACTCTAGTTATGCTATAATTTATATATTCATTATTTTATTGGATATTTACCTAGTTTCTATTTTTTGTATAAATAAAACTAGGGTGACTATATATGTACATAAATCTTTTACTAAATTTCAGATCATTTTCTAGGCTAGGGTCTAAAGAAAACTGCTGAATCAAAGAATAAACACTGTTTTATGACTCTTGTTAGGTATTCCTAATTGTTTTAAAAAATGATTTTGTTCATTTATATACCTCCCAGGGTGTGTAAGAGTGCCTCTCTCCTCTGATTATTTTAAACTTTGAGGACTTAAAAACCTGTTTTATGAAACAAGTTTTTTCTAATTGGGCAGTTTAGTGAGCATTATTTCTTAAACTTGTGTTTATTTGCTTAATAGAGATGTGAAAATCACTTTTCAGTGTTTATATTAGTGATTTATTTTTCTTCTTTTTATAACTTTTTCCTCATGTCCTTTGCTCATTTTCCATGTCCTCCATTGGAGTTCAAAAGTTTTTTGTTGTTGTTGTTGGCTTGATGATTTATCATATTAATGTTATCAACCATTGGACTCTCATATTTGCTACTATAATTTTTTTAAATTTGCTGTCTTTTGCTTTTATACTGTTATTGATTTAAAAGTTCTAGTTAATCAAGTGACCAACTTATAAATAAATAAGTAGATAGCAGAATGGCATAAGGAAGAGACCCAAGTAGATAGAAGAATATAGCAATGTTTAAATTCATTGGGAGCAAATGTCCAAATTTGAGGGGCAAATATTGTTAGAATTATTTTTTCATACTTCATACCAAAAATAAATTTCAAGTAGACTAAGAATATATATAGTAACAGAACAGAATAAAATAAAACATAAGAGAATGTGAAAATGCTTAAATGGACATTTATGTTATACTTCTTGATCTGTTCTTTCTTTTACCTGTATTTCACATTTATAACAAGATCACTGTTTATTCTGGAATTTAGATGGTGGGCCAGGAATGCTCAGAGTAATGTGCCAGTGAATTAACACATATTTGCACACAAAGTAGCTTTTTTTTTTCTCCCTGAACTTTTACCTTTGACATTCCAGAGGCATTAATCATAGTTCTACATCATCTCCCTGCAGAAGACAGCCAGCACTCCATGAAAATGGTAAAACATATTTTATTTTCATATTTCACCTGGTGTTGTTTTATGGCATATTTTTCTGGGTGAAGACCAACATGTTGCTGATAATATCATAAACATTTTGTCACTAATTATATTTTCCTGTTAATTATGATGTGTTTTGCAATTCCTCTTACTTGGTTATTTTATGCAAAACTGTAATTTTATTGCTGTAATAGAAAGCTTATTTTGTTAAATATCTAAATGGGAGGCATCAAAGTTAAAGACTCAGAACAGCAGATGCTCCTATGGAGCAATGTGTTCTCAAAAAACAACTTTGATGAAATATATGTCAATTGCTTTTTTTTTGTCACTAATTTGTGGAACGTTCTCTGTTATGCCACATTTCATTTGTTTTTATACTTTTATTGTGAGACACTTTACATGTAGATATAAATATATAAACCAGATTACCACCATGCACCTGCCACCCAGTTTTATTAAATCTAGACATACTTGCCATAGTTGTTGTTTTAAACCAGCACTGTATGCCGAACCAGTTTGGCTCAGTGGATAGAGCCTTGGCCTACGGACTAACAGGTCCCAGGTTCGATTCCGGTCAAGGGCATGTACCTTGGCTGCGGGCACATCTCCAGTTGGAGGTGTGCAAGAGGCAGCTGATCGATGTTTCTCTCCCATCGATGTTACTGACTTTCTATCCCTCTCCCTTCCTCTCTGTGAAAAATCAATAAAATATATTAAAAAAATAAAAAATAAACCAGCACTGTATTACAGGTACAGCTAAAGCTCTTGTGTGTCCTGCCTCATTTCTTTCCAAAGTAACTATGCCTTAGAGTTGTGTTTATCATCTCTATTCATGATTATGTAGTTTACTGTACACACATGTATCATTGAAGAATATATGTGCTATTTCTTCATTGTGTTTAACTTCATATAAATGGTAGCCAACTGTATCATCCTTCAACTTTAAATTTGAGACTCTGTTTTAGGATCCATCTATTATAAAGTTCTTCATGTCATATAGTTCCCATTTATTCATATCACTTCTGAATAGTATTCACTTTTATGATTATACAAATTTACATAGTTTTTTGCTTGGATAGTTATATAATTAATATATATTTTTACTATTATTATGGTTGAAATGTACTTTCTCTATAATGGTTCTTGGATTTCTGTGCATTTTGAGTATATGATAGAAACACCTGTCTTCTCTATTTCTAAACACCAGCTTATTTTCAGCCCCTATTTTCTTGGCAAATATTTTCTCTACCACATATATCTAGAAGTGAACCTGTGACAGCACAGACAGTACATGTATTCCATTCTCATAAATACTAGCCAATGCATCTGACAGTGTTTGCACAATTATAAGCCCTCTAGAAGATAGCAGATTTCCATGGCACCCCATCCCCATAGTGCTCATTGTTGTTAAACTTTTAAATGTTTGCCATTCTGCTCATAATGTGAAATGGTGTGCTGCAAAATTGCATTTCCCTGGTCATTAGTGAGATTGAGTGTCTTTTCATATGTCGTATATTCATAGGCAATTGGAACCAGATAACTTGGGTTTGAATACTGACTATTCTGGATGATCTTGGGTCTGTCATTTTGTGGCACATTAGAAAAACTGGAATAATAATCATAGCTTTGAAGTTGTTTTAATATGTGAGAATCTCATACAACTGTGTCCAGTCTTGACTAAGATGTTGTTGTTATAAAACATCACCAAGGCATGGTAAGTGAGATTCAAAAAAATTCAATTATGTGAAATGTCAGGTTACATTATTAAAGGTTAATGGCTCTAGTCCTCCTGACCTGGAAAGATTGGTATAGAAAAATTCTGGAGATGTTGATCATCTTGCTCATTGGGTTGTTCGCTATTTGTTATTGAGTATCAGGAGTTCTTTCTATATTTTGGATACTAATCCTGACAAATTTCTTTTTTCCAATCTCTGGCTTGTTTTTAACCTTGTGTTACTAAAAAAATTTTTTTAACCTTTAGTGTGATCAAATTTAATCATTTCCTTAGTGTTTTATCCTTTTGATATCTGGTATAAAGTTTCTGTTCCCCAATCCCCAACCAAGTTAATAATGACCTTCTCCTACATTTAAAAAATGTTATGACATTTCTGTTTTATAAGAAAAATTCTCTTTGGAGTTTATTTTTGTGTCTAACATAAATTAGAGACCTAATTGTACATGCATTATTTACTCTCCAGTGGCCCCTATGGCTGTCCATTATCTAAAATTACACTGTCTTCATTGCTGTATCTTTTTAATTGTGGTGGTGGTGGTGGTGGTGGTGGTGGTAGTAGAAGGAAGAGGAGGAGGAGGAGGAGGAGGAGGAGGAGGAGGAGGAGGAGGAACAGAAGGAATAGTGGCATCAGCTTACCAGTCTTTAAATATATTGATTTATTTAATCCTAATAGGGCCCTATGCAATAGGTACTCTTATTATCTTCATTTTAACATTAAGGAATCAGAGGCACCAACAGATTAAGTGACTAGCCACACAAATGTGTCAGTGGGTACCAAACTCAGACTATGAACCTGAGATTAAAACCCAAGCTGCTGGCTACAGAGTCCACATCTATAACCACTCTAGCACCTGTCCTCCAAGAAATTGTGTTGTGTAATAAACACAACTTCCCATCCTGCCAGTATGGCTCAGTATGGCTCAGTGGTTGAGCATCAACCTATAGAGTAGTGGGTCTCGGTTTGATTTCCGGTCAGAAGACATGCCTGGGTTGCAGGCACAGTCCCAAGTGTGGAGTGTGCAGGAGGCAGCCAATCAATGATTCCCTCTTATCGTTATTGTTTCTATTATTCTCTCCTTCTCCCTTCCTCTCTGAAATCAGTAGAAATATATTAAAAAAATAAGTTCCCTGCCGAGATCGGTTTGGCTCAGTGGATAGAGCATCGGACTGCGGACTGAAGGGTCCCAGGTTCGATTCCGGCAAGGGCATGTACCTTGGCTGTGGGCACATCCCCAGTAGGGGGCGTGCAAGAGGCAGCTGATTGATTTCTCTCTGTCATAGATGCTTCTGACTTTCTATCCCTCTCCCTTCCGCTCTGTGAAAAATCAATAAAATATATATATAAGTTTCCTCTCCTTGTTCTTCTTAAAAAAATAAACAAGCAAAAACAATATCAGCTAACTTTGGCCACATTCTCTATTTCATTTGTTTTCATTATCTGACTTATCAGGAGACAGTGGTATACAGACAAGGTTCTAGGTAGAAATTATAACATTAAATCATCTGGTCATAATTTTGAGGTAATAAATACACCCTTCATATAATTTATTTCAAATCTATAAGGAGTCAATGATTTCCATAATGATGGGCTGGGGGTGACTTCTGAATTTTTCTAATTTGTCTTACTTTTGTTCTAGATATTGTAAGTTCTGCTACTTTTCTACTTTATGACAGAGAGAATTAGAGATGGCAATAAGCACTGTAAGAAAGCAGACTCATGTGTGTAACCTAGCTGTTTGTGTTTCTTTGAATCCCAAATGACTTTCTACTCTTGAACTCATTTCTGTCTCTCCAAGCCTGAGCTGAATGTTTCTTGGAATTCTGCGCATTTTGATTATATGACAGAAACACCTATCTTCTCTATTTCTAAACACCAACTTATTGTCAACCCCTATGAAGTGGCAGAACCTGGGAGAACTTCTATTCTTATAATTAAATGAGCCCAACTCACATGGATATTTAGTTCTTATCAAATGCTTTGTTACTGGTAATATTTTTGAAGATAAAGACTGACACTTTTTCCACCTAGCCTAGGGCCTTGCACTCAGTAAATGCTAAAAAGTTGTTGATTAATTTTTCTATCCATTGGTATTTTAAATATGTATATTGGTCATGGCCCAATGATGATAATGTGCAAAATATCAGATGTATGCTTCTACTTCTGAACTGTTCCATTGGTTAGAACAAAGCATTTGTCTAAAACTTAGTTTAGTATTAAAATAATTTCATATAAAAAGCTATTTATAGTAAGATTTTTGTTTACTTAGATTTAGAGAAGTCTTAGTTCAAGAATGAGGCATACACATTCATATGCTAGTAAAAATGTTGTAGCAGTTTATCATTCGCCATGGATGGGAAGAACAGCCACCTTGAAACCACATTGATTACTTTTTCTATTTTTTTGTTTTGTTTAAGTAAGATAAAACATTATTTTCTAAATGTTTACATTTACTAAAGGATACATATTTACTTAGGACACATATTTCCTATGTCACAAAGATGAACTTCTCAACAATGTACAATATAAGTTTTGGATTAATGGCACAAACTTTGGGGCCTGATGCACTGGGATTGAGTCCCAGTTAAATTATGAATGACTTTGGGTTCTCTGGGCCTCAGTTTCTTTGTCTGTAATATAAGGATGTATTTTCATTATCTCTTTCACTTATCAGGAGACAGTGGTATACAGACATAGTGGCTCAACCAACTTACATTCTCCATTAGAATATAAATTGGTTGAGGCACTATGAAAAACACTGTAGAGCTTCCTCAAAAAATAAAGATCAGAGCTTCTATATTACCCCAAATTCCTCTTCTGGGTATCCATTCCCCTCTCCCCACCAAAAAGATGAAACATTTATTCATAAAAATGTATGTACTACTATGTTCATTCCAGCATTATTCATAACAGCCAAGACATGGAAACAGCCTAAGCATCCTTCAGTGGGTGATTGGATAAAGCAGGTATGGTAAAGGTATACAAGGGAATACTACTCAGCCATAAGAAAAGAGGAAATACTGCCATCTGAGGCAAATTAGATGGATCTTAAAAAATGCTAAGAAAAATAAGATAAAAAACAATTATATGATTTCACTCATATGTGGGATATAAAAACAGAAAAAAAGCAACAAACAAAATAAGCAAAGACACTAATAAATGCAGACAATAGTATGGTGGTTACCAGAGAGGAAGAGGGTGGGGGAAAGTTAAATATGTGATGATGAAAGAAGTCTTAACTTTTGGTGGTGAACACACAATGCAATATACTGAAGATGTATTATAGAATTGTACATAAGGAACTTATTGACCAAAGCCACCGTGATAAATTTAATAAATTCTAAAAAATTCCGAGCTCTTAACCTCCGATCCTGAAACTCTATAATAAACAAAATTTATGACATGGCAAAAACATGTTTATCTTATAAGTTTTTTCTGAAATTGAATGAGTTAATACAAGTAAAGTATTTATAAGAGTACTAGCACATAGTACTATAGAAGGATTAGCTATTATATTGTTACTATAGGCCTGGTGCACAAAAATTCGTGCACTCTGAGGGATCCCTCAGCCCAGCCTGCGCCCTCTCACAGTCCAGGACCCCTTGGGGGTTGTCCTACTCATGGCTTAGGCCTGCTCTCCAGGGGGGATCAGGCCTAAGCTTGCAGTCAGATATCCCTCTGGCAGCCCAGGAGCCCTCAGAGAGCAGGGAGTGGGGAGTGGGCCTAAGCCGTTAGTTGGACATGCTTAGCACTGTACTGGCCAGCCATGAGCCAGCTTCTGGCTAAGCAGCGCTCCCCCTGTGGAAGAGCACTGATTACCGGGGGCAGCTCCTGTGCTGAGTGTCTGCCCCCTGGTGGTCAGTGCATCATAGTGACCGGAAGTTCCAGGTCTTTCAGCCATTAGGGTCAATTTGCATATTACCCTTTCATTATATAGGACTACAGGCCCAGTGCACAAAATTCATGCACAGGGGTAGCAGTCGGACATCCTTCTCACAATCCAGGACTGCTAGCTCCAAACTGCTTGCCTGCCTGCCTCCCTGATTGCCCCTAACCACTTCTGCCTGCCAGCCTAATCACCCCCTAACCACTACCCTGCCAGCCTAATTGATGTCTAACTGCTCCCCTGACAGCCTATTTGCCCCCAACTTCCCTTCTCTGCCGGACTGGTCACCCCTAACTGCTCTCCCCTGCAGGCTTGATGGCTCCCAACTGCCCACCCTTGCAGGCCTGGCACCTCCCCTGTCCTTCCCTGCTGGCCATCTTGTGGTGGCCATCTTGTGTCCACATGTGGGCAGGATCTTTGACCACATGGGGGCAGCCTTCTTGTGTGTTGGAATGATGGTCAATCTGCAAATTACTCTTTTATTAGATAGGATAGAGGCCTGGTGCATGGCTGGGGACCAGCTGGTTTGCTCTGAAGGGTGTCATGGATCAAGGTGGAGGTTCCCTTGGGGTGCAGGGCGGCCTGGGCAAGGGGCCTGTGGTGGTTTGCAGGCTGGCCATGCCCCACAGTGACCCAAGCAGAGGCCCTGGGATCTAGGGTTAATTTATGTTCTACAATTAAAACTTTGTAGCCTGGAATGGATCCAAGCCTTCTGCTCTCTCAGTGGCCATTTCTCTTTGAAACTTTGTCGCCTAGAGTGGAGGCCTAGGCTAGGGCTGCAGAAGTTTGGCTTCCTCCATCGCCCCCACAACCCTAGCCTCTTCTCTCTCCAGCTCCATGGCTGCCATTTCTGTTGGGATTATGTATCTTCTATAATTGAAACTTTGTAGTATTGAGTGGAGGCCTAAGCCAGCAACGGCAGACAGAAAGCTTGGCTTTCTCCAGTGCTGGGAGAAACCCAAGCCTCCCTCCTGCTCTCAGTGGTGGAAGCCATCTTGATTGGGATTTATTTGCATGATTTGCTCCTGATTGGCTGGTGGGCATTGCTGTGGGCATGGCTTGATAGAAGGTACAGTCAATTTGCATATTACTCTTTTATTAGATAAGATTATTTACTGTTATTTGCAATGCTTAATAAGGAATTTTTGTTTTAACTTTATTTCACTAGCATTTTTATCTGTCAACATGTCTCTTTAGCAGTGTAGTATCCAGGAGAATTTTCTTGCTGTCCACTTTCTCTGGGACCTCTCGCTTTACTTACCAGACACAGTTTTCAGATTTGTAAATTGTGAGCAGGGTTGTTTGAACCAATATTATTCAGTTTCAAACAGGCTTAAGCATTCTAAAGTATCAGAGGGTGACATGATAGCAGAACACATTATGGAACACTTGCAGAAATACTCAAGGAATGATTTTGTGAGGTTTAGTTTATGGTAAACATTCACCAACCTATCTCCTGAAAGGCACATCTTCCCAAGACATATGTAGACTGTTTTAAGGTTGGCTTTCTGATTCTTACTGAGACAGTTTTAATTTTATCATTGGACATTTCAAAACAAAGAATGAAATATAAGTTAAATTACTATCTAAAATAAGCCCTTCTGTTAAGATGTCGCAAGCAGAATGGCAATTTGAGAGGGAGGAGAATTTAATGTAGTCAATCGAACTAGATATATTAACAGAAGGAGCCTGGGGAGAGGTGAAGTTATGATACCAAGAAGAGGTTAAGGAATATAGCAAAAAATGGATGATTTAAAATGATGAATTACAGAAAGGAACATTCCCAACAGGATGCACAAGGGAAGGGTGTGAAGAGAACTGCATATTTTAAGGATTGGAATAAGCAGTGCATACTTGGAGGGTCTCAGAATATATAAAGAGATCTGCTTAGCATGGCAGCCAGCTGCTCACCTCTCAAGATGGAAAAGAAGAAATGTGCTTAAGCTGAAGTGTAAGGGATTTGGGTTCCCCTTTCTAATAATGAAGATTGTTAAACATTGATTTGATTTGTGCTACCTCAACCCTGGTAATACTGAAAAATGGCTTAACTGTTAATCAGCCAGAGATGTTCCTGTGCAAAAACAAAGTGACAGATCCATGACCTCTTACTAGCTACAATTTGGTTTGCTTTATGTTTTCGTATTTTAGAGAAATTTCTTACTTGAAAGTATGACATTTTCCCTTGGATTCTTTCCCTCTGCTATCCTTCCCCTTCATTTTCTTCATATGTTTTATTACTTTGTTTATCACCGTTTTCTATGCCTCAGTATTGTGGAGGCATTAGAGGGGCTCCTCTCAGATAGATGATACACCTGCCTCTTAAGCATAATAAAAAGTGGGATATGTAATTGATTTATTTCATTTTTTTGGTCCACAAATTGTTAAATACTAGGCAGTGTGCTATTAGCCCTGGAGATTCAAAGTTGAATAAGGCATAATTTCTATTCTGCTAGTATTTACTATGTAGTGGATTGAAGACAGATATGGTACAACTAAAATGGAAAAAGTGATATAATAGAAATGTTACCCATTGTTTTAGCACAGAGAAGGGAATTAAGAACATTATTTTGGGAGACTGTGTTTATCAATCACATTTCTAGTGTAGAACCAGGGGGTGAAGATAACTATTCAGCACTAATATATCTATACCAGAGGCCCAGTGCACAAATTCATGCGTGGGTGGGGTCTGGCAGGCCTGGCCCCAATCAGGGCTGGGCCTATTAGGAGGAGGAGATGGCAGGAGGTTGGCTGGTCAACCCATCCCTCATCGGGCGATCAGGCCAGGCTGGCTGGGGGAAGGGGCTGCAGGCTATTGGCCAGGGGTTCTCACCCCTGATTGTGGTTGGGGGGCTTATTTGGGGCCAGCATCCTGGGAGAGAGGTCATGGGTGAGGGGGGCTGACCTGAGGTGGGGCCAGGTGGGAAGAGGGGCTGCAGGTGGTTGGCCGGCCAGCCCTGTCCCTTATTGGGGTGGGAGGTGGGATCAGGGGCAGGCCTGCGGGGGGAGAGGGGGCAGGCTGTGGCCTATCGTGGTGGGGTGGGCTGATTGGGGGCAAGGGGAAGGGAGGGAACTCTCTAGATTGGGGTGGAAAAGTCTGATCAGAGGAGAGGCCAGCAGGAGGGAGGGACCAAGAGGTTGGGTGGCCTGTCCCACCCCATGATCAGGCCAGTTCACTGGCCACAGTGGGTGTCATAGCAACCGGTCATTATGGTTGTTATGGCCCTTATGGTCACTGGTTTTTTATATACTATATAAGATAAATACTTGAACTTTTAGTAAGTATGTGCTGTCAGACCAGAATTTGGTGAGAACAATATATACATTTAAAAAGACTAAAAAACAAAATGTGGTTAACATTGAATGGTAGGAACATAGAGAATTTCCCTCTAATTCTTTTCTGCTCTTTGTATTTCCCAAAGTCTCTAGAATGATATAAATTACTTTTACAATGAGTAAAAAAATCAATTAATGTAAAAATGTGTCTAGATGGTATATAGAATATGATTGGAAATTAGACTTTATAACATGGTCTCTTCAATTTAACTACACTTTCCCACATAGCCCAAGTCAGAAAACATCATTTTTGTTTGTAAACTTGTTAAGATGACCTGAGATTTCAATGAACTGAGAACATTACTTGTTTGATGGATGGGTCCGATCTGTGTGAAGCAATCTATGGAATTGCTCAAGTTCCTTTCCATGCAATAGAAGGTGTAATGGCAGGTACTCAGGGAGCCAGGAGAGCTTGTTCTTGCTTCACAGGAAGACCTGCTGGAGTGGCTCCAGGGCCTGCCTGCTCAGGAAGGTGTTTAAAGTTGCTGTGGGAGGAACCAGGCTGCAGCACCTGCCCTTGCTCAGGTCTCTATGCCCGGTTATGATTTCAGGTTCCCCCTCCCTGCCGTCTCACGCTGCAGGGTGGTACCAGGGAGAGCAGAGGGTGAGTGAATCATGCCTTCCCAATGTCTTAGCACAGAGAAGGGAGTTATGAACATTATCTTGGGAGGATGTGTTTATGAACACATATTCCCACAAATCTTGCAGGGAGCACATTCCTAGTATACACTTTGAGGAAGAAGTTATGTACTAAGAAAGACTCCTGGTGGTTAACTGATCTCAAATTTAAAAAAAAAAAGAAGTAAGTAAGGAAGGAAGCTAAAAGAAAGAAAAGAAGGAATGAAAGAAAGGAAGGGAGAAAGAGAAAAGAAAGAAAGAAAGAAAGAACAAAAGAAAGAAAGAAAGAAAGAAAGAAAGAACAAAAGAAAGAAAGAAAAGAAAAGAAAAAAAGGGGAAAGAAAAGAAAAGAAAGGGAGGGAGAGAGAGAAAGAGAGGGGAGAGAGAGAGAGAGAGAGAGAGAGAGAGAGAGAGAGAGAGAGAGAGAGAGAGAGAGGAAAAGGACAGGCATAGCAGCAGTCATTTCTGCACAGGGCCTCTTATACAAATTGCACTGCAGGGAGAAGCCTTCCCCGAACTACCCACCTACCTCCGCACTGAGCTGTGTTGCTGCTACCTGAGCCAGTCCTTTAAAAGGAGTTTCCGAAATCCTATTTCAAGTAATAAGACTGAGGCTTTCTTCATCCAATTGGTGCTACACAGCTATATTCCCAAAACATCTTCACTGACTAGAGTGGCTCTATTTTGACCAATCAGGATAGTGCCTTTTAAACCAATCACTGTGCGGAGGATTTGGAGTCCTCATTTGCATGAAGATGGACCAATCAGGGATCAGGGGAAGGGGAATTCTGTGTGTGTAAGTCAGCTCTCATCTGGCACTAGAGTACATTTTCTCTTCCGACAGAGACTGCATTTCCCTGTCTGACCTGAAGCCCTGAAGATCTCTTGCTGAAGCAGAGTGGAGCAGAGCAGAGTTCAGGGCAAAGCAGGTCAGCCCAGAGCAGAGTAGAACAGGGAGGAGCAGAGCAGAGCTGAATAACCTGGCCCAGCGCTACCTCACAGCTGAACTGCTTTGCACTGAAAAAAGTTTCCTTCTTTGCCACATCACAAATTGGGGATTCCTGTTTACCAACCACTGGTTGACACTAGGTAAGGAAAAGTGACTGGGGGCATTTGTCACCGAGAAGTGCTTTATACAAGAGTCCACTGGCTCCAATGGTCACTCCTTAGTACGGCCCCTGTTGGCAGCTGCTTCCCAGAAACAACTTCATATTCTGGGGAAGAAAGCCCAAATTTTGATAGACAAGTAGCTGTGGCTGCCACATATTCCCCCTCAGGATATTTTGAAATTAAATTGGGTGATAAATGCAATAGCACCTAGCAAGAAATAGGCACTTAAGAAATGTATATTTAACAGAAAAGGAGGGTTTTTCCAACAAGAGAAAACCCATGTCAGTGGATGGGGAAAGTTGGAGAAGGTATGTTTTTGGATTAAAACAGGCTTTGGGGAAGTAACAACCAAATGTAATGTGAAGACTTTATTTTGGTTCTAATTTGAACATATCATCTCTAAGACAACTATTTTGAAGGAAGTGGGAAATTTTGATTATGAACTGGATAACAACTGAATCAAGGACCCATTGGCAGTTTTGTTATAGTGGAAATAACATTGTAGTTATCTAAAGAAAATGTTCATCCTTTTTAGAGTTATATCCTGAAATATGCTTGAAGTTTGAGATTTGTTTGAAAGGCTCCAACAAAGCAATAAAAAGAAGATGATGTAAATGTGGCAGTTCTTGATATTGCTGAATACTAGATGATGGCTATGTGGAGGCTCATTAGCCTACTCTTTCCATTTTACCATATGTTTGACTAATTTAATAATTAAATTCCTTTACCCTCTCTCCCCCTCCCCCGGTGAGCCGTGCATGACTAGAGACTGGTGGCTTAGACATATAGCTATTGGCAGGATTTAAATGGAAAGAGGAAAATAATATGTAACTGAAGTTGAGCGTTAAAAATTGTATGTACAGTATTCTTTATTTTTACATGTGAACTTCAGTGTGCACCCCCAAAGCAGATTTCTGTTTAAAAACAGAGAGGTAGATTTCTTCAGCTTCAATAATAATCAGAAATTATGCTTGGAATTCATTAGCAAGAATGAATACTTTCAGTGGGTATGATTTGTGACAGCCAAAGAAGGCCACTGTGAGTATAGCTGATTTTTAATGTAGTGTCATAACTCTTATTTATTCCTGTTGTTTTATCATTTGCTGAATCACATTCAAAGGTCTTATACTATAATATTCTTCTTTAATGACACTTATGTCTGTTTAAAAGTTTTAAGAGGAAATGTGATTAACTTTAGTGTATTATTTCCCCTTAACATAAAATATAGATCCATTTCTTCTCCAACTTAGATTATATAAAAGCTTTGGAGATGCATTTTCAAAAATGAATTTCTATCTGAATACGGGTTTTCTATATTGAATAATCAGAGTTGGAATTAAAAGTCACTTGAGATTGCTTTTTTTTGCCTTCAAAATGTTTTATCTGCTTTCAGAGTTTTAGCTCTTGGATGTCAGATTAAAATTCTGAAGAATGTTCGATTCATCTTAGAATTGAATGTCAAATCCAAAGACAGATATTTATAACTGAGTTCTGTTAAGGCAAAAGTCAGTTTCCAGACTGCGCTTAGATGATTATAAAACTTTCAGTCACATTCAGAAGTTGCCATCATTTCAAACAAATTAAAGCTTTAAGATAGGATCTTAAACCAGCCATTTAATTCCCTTTTTATTATTCTTTACATTTGCAGAGTGTTTTGGGGTTTATTTGTTGCATCCAAATAATTAATTCTTTCTCACAACAACACTCTGACATTGGTAGCATTATCTCCACTTGACTTTTGGGAAAACTAAAGTTTCTTAAAGGTGAGATGACTTACCTAAAGTCATGCAACTAGTCAGCAGCTAGCTAAAATTTTTACTCAGTTCTTAGGACACCGAATTTTTCCATTATCAAATTTCTACAAACAAGAAACTGGTAAAAATGAAAATAAATGACATGCATTCTAGAGCTCTTTGCAAGATTTAAATTAATGGGATATTTGTTCTTACAAATGCTTAAATGGGATAAGAGAATTCATATATAAATTTTGGCAAATTTTCATGTAAAGGAATACAACACTGGCTCTAACAGAAACAGTCAATTTTTAAGAGCAATAGTTTTATGAGTTCTCCTTTTTACACTGACCGGCACCTTAAATGAGGATATAATATATGCTGGTTTATTGACATACTAGAAGCCCAGTGCATGAAATTCACACATGGGTACAGTCCCTAGGCCTGGCTGGAAATCAGGGCTTATCTGTGGGGCAACTAGTTGGGTGATTGGGGCCCCCTGTTTGCACTCTCTTTGGCCTGGTGCCACCTGTTCACTTGCTTTACCATCCTGCCATGGTCCTGCTGTCACTGGGGCCCATCAGGGCCAGCAGTAACTCCACTGCTGCCCACTGTCAGCACTGTATCACCAACACCTGCCATGTTCCTCACCACCCCCTGGTGGTCAGCTGGTCTAACTGCTGGTCTGTTGCCCATGGGGACAATTGGCATATTAGCCTTTTATTATATAGGATAATTGACATATAATAGTTTCATGTGTATACCATAATGATTCAATATTTGTATATATTGTCCTTAAACAACATGGTTTGAACTTCATGTGTCCACTTTTATGTAGATTTTTAAAAATAAATATGGAGCCAGCCTTCCATATGCCCAGGTTTCACATCCATGAATTCAACCAACTGTGGGATGAAAATGTATTTTTGATCTCTGGTTGGAATCTGCAGATATGGAGGACCAATTCTATGTATATTCCAAAGGCAATTCCTGTGTCCTTTGAACATTTTATATAAGAGACTTGAGCGCCTGAAGATTTTGGTATCCAAGGAGGGGGTCCTAGAACCAATCCCTTGCATGATACAAAGAGATGACTAGTTAAGTTTTGGAGGAGTCAAAAGTTATACCCATATTTTCTACTGTGCAGGAGTTATTATCCTTAACACCCATGTTGTTCAAGGGTCAACTGGATTGTAAAATAATCACTATAATAAGTCTGGTTAACATTTGTCTCTATACATAGTTATAAATTTTTTTATTGTGATGAAAACTTTCAATATATATTCTCTTAGCAACTTGTAAATATGTAATACAGTATTATTAATTACTAGTGGCCCAGTGCACAAAATTCATGCACATTAAAAGGAAATTAATTAGAGGAAATACTTTAATATTGCTATTTGCCCTTTCTCTATAATAGAAGTGTCAGAGATGAAAGAAAATTGGTAAAATGTATATGAAAATCTTCCTCCTGTCAGAGTCTGGGACACACCACGGGAACCAGATTCAAGTCTCCGCCCACCCCCGTGTGCCTCAAAATTGCACAAGACCCAGACCTGGCCGGCCCCACCCCCATTGGGCTAGATCCAGACATGGCCGGCCCCACCCCCTCAAGCCCGGCCCAGTGGGGGCTGCAGCCTCAGGTCCCCTGGCCTGGTGCTGGGGTGGGGTGTGTGCCTTGAGGTCCCTTGGTCCAGGCCAAGGGACATGGCCTGAGGTCCCCCATCAAGCCCTGTCAGGCAGGGGATACAGCCTCAGGTACCCCGGCCCGGCACTGGGGCAAGGTGCACGGCCTGAGGTCTCCCAGCCCGGCTGAGGCAAGGGGCATACTATGAGGTCCCTGTCAAGCCCTGCCAGGCAGGGGGTGTAGCCTCTGGTTCTCTGGCCCAGCACTGGGGCTGGGGCAGTATCCTGAGGTCCCCCTGCCTAGGCCAGGGTTGGGGGCATTCCTGAGGTCCCCTATCAAGCCCTGTGGCCTGAAGGTATGTCCCGAGGTTCCCTGTCAAGCCCTACAAGTGGGGGGGGGTGCAACCTGAGGTCCCCCAGCCTGGCACTGGGATGGGGGGCAGCCTGAGGTCCTCCATCAAGCCCCGCTGGGTGGGAGGCATGGTCTGAGGTCTCCTGTCAAGACCTACAAGTGGTGGGTGCAGCCTCTGGTCCCCCAGCCCAGCACCAGGCTGGAGGCAAAGCCTGAGGTCCCCTATTAAGCCCCACCAGGCGGGAGGCGCAGCCTCAGGTTCCTTCTGATTGCTTATTAAGGTTCATTATAGGAACTAGGCCTCTGCTGTGGGTGCAGCCATCTTGTGTTATGGAGTGACAGTCAATTTGCATATTCCCTCTTTATTAGATAGGATTATCACCATGCTTTATATTACATCCGAAGACTTTTTTTATGACTGGAAGTTTGTACCTTTTAACCTCTAAAAGTGAGTAAAAATAGGTGAAAGAAGTAAAAAAAGTATGCTTTTTAAACTGATCATTACTAGGTCATTAGACATGAAACAGGAGACCCTTTTTCTTAAATTTATACTAGATTGCTGAATCTCACACATATGACAGTAATATCTGATGATCACCACATTATCTTAACTAGCATAAGCAGTTAAGTATAATAATTAATAAGAGTGATAAAATGCACGAGCTATTGAGTGAAATAAGTATGCATAGTATACCACCATTATCATTCTTATAAGAAGGAGGTGAATTTATATAAAAAGTTGAATGGATGAACTATTAAATACAATTTTTATAGTAGAAGGTTGAACAAGTAGTAGATAGAATTTTTTGAGTATACCTTTTTTGTAAATATGATTTAGAGCAATGTAAATATTTTAAATAATTATTTAAAAAGTAAATGTAGCCTCTGGCTGGTTATTCAGTGGTTAGAGCATTGACCCTCAGACCAAAGGGTCACAGGTTTGATTCCCAGGTAAGGGCACATACCTCAGTTGCAAGTACAATCCCTGGCCCCATTTGGGGTGGGTGCAGGAGGCAAACAATTGATGTCTCTCTATCACATCAATGTTTCTCTCTCTCTCTCTCTCTCTCTCTCTCTTTCTCTCCCTCTCCTCCCTTTCAGTCTCTCTAAAAATCAGTGGGAAAAATATCCTGAGGTGAGGATTTAAAAAAAATTCAATGTAAAAAGCAATCTCTAAAAGTCAAAAACAATGTGAAATCAATAACCTACTTAACAAATTTGTAGCATAACCACACAGAAAATAACTTCTGAAAACTTTAAATCAGGTAATTTGACTATAACTAGGGGTATGTACCTTAAGAACAAAAGGAATGCAAACAGAATAAAAATTATTTACTGTAAGTATATTACTTGGGGGGGGGGGGCAGAAGTCATATTGTGATCCTGAGACTAGTACTGTGAGATAAAATAGATGAGTAATTATGTTGGTGCCCTTGAAAATGGGAATTTGAGACATTGGAGTAGGAAGATAAAAAGATGAAGATCACTTGAGAGGAACAAGGTTAACAGAAACCTTCTAGTCCTTAATTTGAATTGCAGCATCAGTGTGATCATGTGATACAGTCTTTAAAATATATTTTATAGTGCTGTCACTGAGAAGGCTTAAAAACTAATTGCATAACAATGAGCAGCCCTCAGCACCAGACAGTGGTATCTAAAGGCCACTTCCAGTTCAAAGGAAGTAGGGTCCCTAGAAAAATGGTTGATCAGGAAATAAAAGATGAGGTGGAAAGCAAGAACAATGTAGACTACTAGGCTTATGTCAAAAGGACTCATCAAGCAAAGGTAACGCTTTGATCATCAGTAGAGTAATCTCTGTAATGGATTGAAACACATCAGATATGTTAAAACACACCAGTTTCTAACGATACTTAAAGAAATAAAAACGAGACCTGTTCAGAATGCTAGCTAACAAACTCAGTATTTTGAAAAAAATTAAGGGAAGAAATAAAGCAATTTTTCTACATTTTCAAGAGATCAAAAGTTGATAATTAAGAATTGATGAGAGGATTTTCTTTTTGTAGGACTATGCTAGCCAATAAAATGGAGAATGAGCCTAGCTGGTTTTGGCTCAGTGGAGAGAGCGTTGGTCCTCAGATTGAAGGATCCTGGGTTTCATTTTGGTCATGTATTTCACGTGGTTGCAGGTTTCCCAGCCCTGGTCCGGATGCCTGCAGGAGGCAACTAATCAATGTGTCTCTCACATCAATGTTTCTCTCTGTCTTTCCCTCTCCCTTCCACTCTCTATAAAAATCAATGGAAAAATATCCTCAGGTGAGGATTAACAGCAACAACAACAAGATGGAGAATGAATGTTATAACTAGAATATTTTCATTTTGAAATAATGGATTTAGGTAATGCCCACCAAGTAATTGCTAACATCACAAAAAGAGAGATGAGAAGGCATCGTGTGCAATCTGATGGAACTCCACAGTATCATCCCTGACCTACTTATGAAAAAGATTAGACCTCAGTTTTATCAGGCCTTTACATTGTTATTGTAATTAGCTAGTTGCTAATATTAATAATAGAAAGAGAGCAAAGGGGAGGCCAGACATCATAAGCATGGTCATCTGGGCAGCTTCACCAGGAACTCCCCAGGGAACCGTGGGTTCATTACCTGCAAATCGCTGATAGAAGGGATCCAGCAAATGGGGTGATGGACACATGAGTTGTGAGTTGGGGTGATGTAAGGAAGAAGTTCACCTGTCAGTCGAACCTGAGAAAAAGATAATTTGCTAGGAAGGGGAAGCCACTACAAGCACTTGGAATCTTGAAGGGTTAATTGGTTAAGCTCCTGGTTATAATCCCAAAGAGTTCCTCTCTTCTGTCTTGCTTTGTTCTTGCCTGCTTGATTGTTCTTGTGGGCTTGTTTCTGGATTGGTCTGTGACCAGTACTCACTCATGCATCTCCATAGTCCCGTGGCCTTAAGAAGCTTCATAGCCATGGTCATTCAGTCCCTACACACAGTGGACTGCAGCTGGGAACACAAGCTAACCTAGCTAGATGCTGGATTGTACTGTGCTTTAATATGGGGTGGAGACTCTGGGCATTGTCCTTAAACCTAGCCCCACTGAAGACAAGATTGTACTTTTTTCCATGGTGGGACAGAGGGAGTTGGGACCTTAGAAGGGAACCCCCTTAATTTTATATCTTCAAAGTTTTCCACGGTACCACATCCTCCCGGGATGGGAGCGGGGAGGCTCAGGAAATTCGTTTCCCCATGGCCCTCCAAGAACTCCACTTGCACCGATTACAGGTAGGGATGCAGAGGACACTCCATTAATAACAGCATCTCATTACCAGTTTATAGAAAGAAAAGAAAACCAGAAATATGCATTAAAAGACACCCACCATCAAGATGCAATCAGAAAAGTTTAGCTTGTCGAGAGTGCTAATACACCAACAACGTGGTTTCTGAAACAAATAAAGTGTATGATAAAAAAGACATGACAAGAAATTACAGAGTATAATAATCTTAAAAGACATATCAATCAATTGCAGTATATGGGCCATCTTCAGATCCTGATTCAACAAAATGTTAAATTAAAAACAAAACAAAACAAAACATGCCCGGCTAGTGTGGCTCAGTGATTGGGTATTGACCCAAGAAGCAGGAGATCACAGTTCAAATCCTGGTCAGGGCACGTGCCTGGGTTGTGGACTCAGTCTCGGATAGGGGGCTTGCAGGAAGAAGCCCACTGATAATTTTCTCTCATCATTGATGTTTCTAACTCTCTCTCACTCTCCTTTCCTCTTTCTGAAATCAATAAAAACATATTTAAGCAAACAAACAACTCCTCCATAAAAACATGCATGTGACCGTTGGGGAATTTGAATGCTGACTGGATTTTTAATGATAATAAGGAATTATTTAACAATATTGATAGGTATATAACAGTATTGTGTTTCTTTAATTGCACATCTTTTAGAGATATACTGAAATACTTTGGATGACATATTATTTATGGGATTTGCTTTAAAATAATCTGTGGGGGAGGAGAAATGGTAAGTGAAATATATGATAATTATTAAAACTGAGGATGATATCAAAAGTATTCTTTTTTGTGTGTGCTTTAAAATTTTTATAACAAAATGGATAAAAGGAGTGTCACTTAAGATCAGAGATCATGTTGTAGAGATATTTATGTGAAATAATTAGTTATTATAAGGGTTTCAGGTTAGGGACATCTTTACCCCATTCTCAAAGATACACTGATAATAAGATGTAGTTAACATTTATTAAGAATTGTGTACCAGACAGTTGTTCTAGTCATTTTACATATGATATTGTGCTTCAACTTTACTTGAATCCTCTGAAAGTCTTCACTTTTCAGATGCCTTGATTTTAAATATCTTAAGACACAGTGAGCAGAGGATGGAGGCAACTTGCAATGCAGCCCTTTTGGCTTTTAATGCTGGTGTGCTCCACCCACTCTGTTCAACCTGAATAGGGTGGAGATTTTGAGTGACAATGTAGTCTTATATCTAAATGATATGGGTATATTTCCTGTACATATATGAAAATGGAGTTATTTCCATTTTCTTGATCATCATTCTTTGTCCAAATTCAAGTCTTTTGAGGGAGATTGTAATTTGCATGTTTACTAAATAAGAAACTCCAAAACTAGTTAGGCTGCTTCAAGGCAATACTCCTGAATTTTTAACGAGGCAAGCTGTTCCCCTTCCCTAGAAGATGGGAGAAGGCAAGTACAATTTTATTTTAATATTTTTCTTAATGAATCATTTCAAGGCTGCTTCCCTGGTGTAGTGCATTTGCATGGCACAGCATGCTGCTGGAAGGAAAGGAAGGATGGTAGGTATGTCATTGGGTGAGACCTTCCTTCTCCTTATCATGCATGTGCACAGAGAAGGGGGAAACCCACAGCCAATAAGAAATGCCATTCTCAGTACTAAGTAATGAAGACAGCCCTGACGGGAATAGCTCCCTCATCTAGGACCCAAAGGAGCTAATATAGTATTTTTAAAAGTGAATGTTCCAGTTCATATGTCAGGACTTCTGCATAAAGTAATCTTCAGACAAGTAAATTAAAAACGTCAAGTCAGTAAATTCTTTTGTAAAGTGACTCTCTCCATTAATGGGAGCAACTATAAATTGTGATAACTGGAGCTTTATTGGTAAAATAGCAGCCCAGGAAGATGGCTAAAATAAATTTTTGTGCTTCAAGCAGTTTGATGACTGACTTCAACCACACAAAATTAAAGAGCTGTAGGAAGCCTTGAGAGATAAAAGCCAGGCATCTCTCTCTCACTGCATTGAGATACAAGTAGAAGCAGCCTTGAACACTGTTCCTGAAATTATAATGCACATAAAACACAAAGAATCAATCCTTTAAAAAAGGTAAAAGAAATACTAGGAAGTTTGATTTCTAGTCAACTGATGACTAGAAATTGGCTACAAATTTCCCCAAGATTGTGCATGTTCTTCAAGCTTAATATTAGTTGTTTTTCACCCTTTTATGTGGGTGGGTTTTCCTATACCCCCAGTAAGGATAACTAAGTTATATCCGTCATAGCTTCTGTCTCATGGAGGAAAGATAGAAATAAATTAGCATGGTGTGTAGCAGTCTGTTCTTCGGTTTAAATCTAAAAGTGATTATGCTTAGAGATGCTTCATACTTACTTTGCAGTTTTTGAACAGCTTCCTGATATATGGAAGGTCATAAAGACTTGCAATTAAAGTAGGGCTCACTCCATACTTTAAAACATGGTTACTTTTGTCAAGAAGTTTAATGATAGGTCTCTGATATTACTTGTAAAATTGTATCTTACTTACAAAGCTCTGCCAACCCAAGTGCTTAACACCACTGCTTTTTTTTTTATTTCTTAGCATTGTTTGATAACCTCAATTACTAATTTCTTTCAAAAGTTGGTTTATTCATAATTTTTTAAAAAATGGCAAAAAAGTGAAAACTGGGATTTCCTTCCAGATCTCTAAATATACTTAGTCATTATATTGTTTATACCTTGTAATCTTGAGGGAGAAGGTATAGCTATTTCTTTAGATACAATTTATAAATTTTATGTAAATTTAAAATCTTGCTATATAAGAATAACTTACATATATAAGATTTAACACACACAGCACAGCAGAGTGCAATCATTGATAATTAAGATAGCATGAAACCCTGTGAAACTCACTACCACTGTTACCAGGGACATTTTCATCTATCTCCACTTCCTCGTTGCCTTCCAGAGCTGATCTCACCTATCTCATAATGAAAAGGATGGAAACCAGATGGGCTGAGCTCCCTCCTGGGCCTCCAACTTTCCCCAGCAGTTCTCTGCATCCATAGCTCCCCCCTAAGGCTTTCTCTTCCTCTAAAACTTCCTTGTCCACTCTACTCTACATTCCATCCTGTCTCCTCCTTCTGGAAACTCACTGTCATAGTTACCCTTCTTCTCCTTAATTGCAGACTCTTTGTGTTCTGTCTTCAAAGTCCTTCAAATCTTTCTTTCTAGAAAACAATTTTAGTTGCTTCCTACAGCCTCTTTCTTTCTTAGTCAGCATCCTTTGATATGAGATTTCAAAGTATTCTCTCTATTTTTTAGCCATTCAGTTTCTTTTAAACTCCCCTCCACACATAGTCTCCTTCTTACAAACTTTCATGACATCAGGTTTTGTTTAGGCTGATGACACCCCTGACTCTATCTTCAGCCATCATCTCTCTCTGTGTTTTAGGCCCAATTTATTCTTTTTTTTTCTTTTTCTTTTTTTTTATTGTTCAGTTTATTAATTACATTGTTTCCCCTTTTTTATCCCCCTATATCTTCCCTCCACCCTGTACCCATCCCACCCTCCGCCCTCACCTCCCCCTCCCCAATGTCCTCTCCCATTGTTGCAAGACTTTTGTCCAGTCTCTTGCTGTACTTCCAACAACACTTTTCTCCCCAAGAATTGTCATTCCATTCCCTCTCTATGTCCATGTTTCTGTTATAGTCACCAGTTCATCCTGTTCATCAGCCCATCAGTTCATTTGATTTTTATGTTCATCTGTTGATAGATGTGTATTTGTTGGTCATAATGTATATTTTTACCTTTTTCTTCTTCCTCTTCTTAAAGAACATCTTTCAGCATTTCATATAATACTGGTTTGGTGGTGATGAACTCCTTTAGCTTTTTCTTATCTGTGAAGCACTTTATCTGATCCTCAATTCTGAATGATAGCTTTGCTGGATAGAGTAATCTTGGTTGTAGATTCTTGCTCTTCATTATTTTGAATATTTCTTGCCACTCGCATCTGGCCTGCATCGTTTCTGTTGAGAAATCCACTGACAATCGTATGAGTGCTCCCCTGTAGGTAACCAACTGTTTTTCTCTTGCTGCTTTTAATATTCTCTCTTTATCTTTTGCTCTTGGCATTTTAATTATGATATGTCTTGGTGTGGTCCTCTTTAGATTCCTATATTTTGGGGTTCTGTGTACTTCTTGGGCTTTTAAGTCAGTTTCTTTCACCAGGTGGGGAAAGTTTTCAGTCACTATTTCTTCAAGTAGGTTTTCATTAACTTGCTCTCTCTCTTTTTCTGGCACCCCAATAATTCGGATGTTGGCTTGCTTGAGGTTGTCCCAGAGGCCCCTTACGCTATCTTCAATTATCTGAATTCTTTTTGTTTCTTGCTTTTCCAGCTGAGTGGATTTTGGTTCTTTGTATTTCAAATCTTTGACTTGGTTCTTGTGGCCCTCTGGACTGCTTTTAGGACTTTGTGTAATATTTTTTATTTCAGTCTGTATATGCTTGATTTCTAGTTGGTCCTTTTTTTTTATCTGTGAGGGTCTGGTTCGTATCCTCAGAGGTCTTGTTCATTTCCCTGAGGGTCTCATTCATTTCCTTGTATCATTCATTTCCTTGTAATTCTCATTCATTTGCTGGTTGGTCTTGTTTATTTCCTGGTAATTCTCATTAATTTGATCGGCCTTTTGTAGGAGCCTCTTGAAAAGCCTTATAACCGTGGTTTTGAACTCTATGTCTTGTCGTCTTTTCTCCTCCATTTCTTTCACACCTGATTTCTTTCAGTGTCTCTGCATGGTGGCTGCTTTATGTGGTAGATATCCTCAAAGGGACAGTGGCTCAGCCTCCCCAGTTACCTGAGGTGGGTGCTCTTACTGCAATCCTTTATGGGTTGTATTCAGTGTTTTTAAATTTAAACCCAGTTTGTTGTTGTTAGCCCTAGGAGGGTTTGACCTCCAGGCCAATTGGCTGTGAAGGGAGACTGTGTTCAGGCTGGATGGGCGGAGTCTCTGAGCTGCGCGGCAGCGGCAGTGGCAGCTGGGTCCTTTGCAGCGCCCATGCGCGCGGGTCTCTGTTGGATGGGGATGGCTGCAGACACCTCCAAGAGAAAGCCGCTAGTCTCTTCCCCTTGCCAGACCACTCCGCCTTTCCCCAAATGTGCCTGCACACCAAAAGTCTAGCCCAGGGCTGTAAAATAGATGGTTTCCGGAACCAGGAGTTTCCAGGGGGCAAGTCGCGGGTTTGCACGACCCTTTCGCGGAAACTCGCAGTTCAGGAGCCTCTGCCGCGACCCGCTTCCAGGGTGCGTCCCCTGGACCTTGGACCTCGCCTGGCTCGGGAAATCTGCAGTGGGACGTCTCCGCCCTTCCCTGTCGGAGAAATCCGGCCGGTCGCTGCTCCAGCCCCAGCCCGCGCGGGCGTGACCAGGGCGGCTCCTAACCTGTTTCCGTCTGAAAGGCTGCTCTCCCGCAGGTCTGAGTCTCAGTGTCCCACCTCTGCTCCTATTAGAGGAGTTTTCATTCAGCCAGCTTTCTGGTGATTCTGGGTGCTTGTCTGTTCTGCTGTTATGTTGTAGTTCTTAAATAGTTGCGCGGGGCAGAACAATAGGTGTTTGCTTATGCCGCCATCTTGGTGTTCCTCAGGCCCAATTTATTCTTTACATACAATCAGATCCTGCCCAACAGTGTTCTCATCTCATCCAAGACAACTCTTGAGGTTATATTGATCCCTCTTGTCTCTATTCTAACTGAAGATTTAATGCAACTTGGCCTAAAATTATATGAGCATTGGTTTTTATTTTCTCAATAAGATTTTAATTTTCTCAAGACTATGGCATATACTTCTCTCCTCTACCCGTCCTTCTAACCAGATCTAGAAAAATAGCAAGACTCTAATGGTTATTAAATATCCAACCAAAGGACTTGTCTGCATGCATATGAGCATAACCAATGACACAGCAAATAGGGGTAGAGGGCGACCAGGAAGAGATCAATGGGGGTAAAAGGAGACCTATATAATACTTTAAACAATAAAGAATTTAAAATTAAAAAAGTAGAAGTGTATAAATATATTCTTTTGGGGATAAAAGCTAATTTCAGTGACAGGTGAGTGATAGCATTATAGAGCTATTGCCCTACAAAATTGTGGCTTTTTTAATTATCATTCTCTTTACTAAGTGTTCATTGTTTCATGTATATAGCATTTTATTAGGTGACAGAGTTTCTGTAATTATGTTTCAAAATATTTAAACACCTCTAGAAACTGAAAGTCTGTTTACAAATCTAGCCATGATCTAGGTACATTCTTAGGCCAAACAACACAGGCATGGGTACATAAATAATAAGTGTGTAAACACAAGTGAAGGCTGGGTGGGCATAATGGTAAGGTGTCAAGTTTGGGACGAGGCTGAGTTAACCAAAGTGATTTCCCTAGAGATGGATTTCAAATAGTCTGACTTAAGAGTATAAAATCAGAAGACTGGCCCAGCAAGAACAGCTTGAGTTCAGGATCAGAGACAGAAGGCTCCGAAAGGCAGGGTGGGGGATAAATGCAGGGATGTAGGTTTATTGTAGAAAACAGGCTAATGTAGGCTCAAACTAGAAAACAAGATATTGTTCTTCCCTCACCAAAGTAAATTATTGTCACATCTATCAGTATATCATTTCCTCATATATTGGAAGCATAGACGTAATGGTTATATTTCTCATTTTATATTTTAAACTGCAAAATAAAACAGTTGCATGTTAACATTACTTTCTACTTCCTGAATTGCACTGCCTTGCCCCTGCTCCATCATTTGTTAACCTTCCCTTTCCCCTGTGCACACCTCCGACATCTGTCCCAGCTGCCTGCCACTGCAGGTTGACCACCAACACTTTGGCTGATTTGGATTCCTTGATCCAATCTGATGCCCCTGGTATGTGGTAGCACTCTCACGGAACAGATATATCCCTTTTCTTTCATGAAAGGCATGGAGTTCAGTGGAAAGAGCCTGAAGTTTGAAGTTAGACAGATCTGGGTTGAATTCTGATTTCTCTACTCATTCAACATTTGAGTTTGCAATTGTCTTATCATCTTGGACTTTTTCTCCTCATATGTAAGAAAGGAGCATTAATTTTGACCTTTAAGCTTATTCAGGGATTATGAAAAAATGTGTTCCAAATACATAGCCCAGTTTCTGCCAGGTCAGGTGCTTCTCATCCACATTTTTCAGTATGTGGTCGCTAGAACTCCTGCATTAGAATCACTTAAAATGCAGATTCTGGGAGCTTTAATTTAAATCTATAGGGATCACTGTAAAACTCTACATTTTAAACAGGTTTGCCAGGTGAGCCTTAGGCACTTCCAGTTTAAACATCCCTGGACTATGTATTCTTTCTCCTCTCTTCTTTCTACCTTTCTCTCTCCTTTTTTTTTCTCTCTCTTCCTCTCCCCTCCCCCTCTCCTTTATTAGTAGAATGTGCATGGGGTATGTCTCTTGTCAGGTTATTTTCACTTTTCAAGGTTTTATATTTCTCATGTAAAAAGAAAATTTCCTACCTCTTTAGTCGCTGCTTAGAATAAATCATTGAAATGCTTTCAGTAGCTTAGAAAAGGCATACACATAGATCATAACTTTAATATAAATAATTAGAGTTGTTATGGGGTCCTTCCTTATTAAGAACAAGATGCAGTAACATTCATGTGTGGCTTAAAGTAGAAGGTAAATTATTCAGCTGTATAAGGTGAAATGAAGAAGGCAAACTTTAAGCCTTTAAGGAGATGCCCCAAAAGTGTAATCAACATAAATACTGTTTTTAATCCATGTTTCAAAAAAATCAAAATTAATTCAGAAAATTTGTCATGAACAAAAATCAATATTTTGCATAAAGAGAAGATCAGTATTGAAAACATGTTTCCCTTTTGTCAAGTTCCAGTATGGCTTGCCACATATTGTTACTAATCTGAACTGTTGCATTAACATATTGTTTATCTTGATTGTTACTTTTTTTATTAACAAGACAAGTGTCTTACTTGCCTCATTGCTGTCCTGGCCCTGGCTTATCTCCATTGCTAAATCATTTTAGTGGTAATTAGCTAAAACAGAACAGTTCTTTTTTACCCACATTTCACACCGGAATCTCCACTTAATATTCTAAGTGACAGTTGTATAAATACTCTTATTTTTGCTGTAGGTATTGGGAAATAGTCACATTTTGAGAATGTCAGTATGGATGTTAGAGATTCAGCTATGTCTCAGAAAGAAACCTTATTTTGCAAATGACGTTGTCATCTATAGATTTTATAGCGTACAAGAAGAAGTAGCAAGACTATAAATCTAGTGTTTGAGGCTCATTTTCGATTGTTCTTATTAAGAGCTGGAAAATTGGGAGTCAACAAAAAGGAAAAACATACAAGTAGATCAGAATCAGCCTGGCAAGGGAAGTGATCGCGGAAGGAAATTTCTGTATAATTAAATGTCAGTTTGCATTTTGAAATATTGCCTGCTGCCTCCCACTCAATCACCAAGTGAGATGAGAGGGAATATTCTCTATGCAAACCCAGAACTGACAGTAATACTGGTTTCTGTGAGAAGGGTGACTTAAATGTAGATCAGAAGGATCAGAGCAGATAATTTTCCCAAGACATTAAATCTCACCAACAAATTAAGGTAGACATTGTGATTTTCTCCTATAGGAAAAGCAAATAAACAATAGCCCGGCCGGCGGGGTGGCTCAACGGTTGAGTGTCAACCTGTGAGCTGGGAGGTCACGGTTTGATTCCTGGTCAATGGCACATACTCGGGTTGTGGGCTCAATCCTCAGTGTGGGCATGTAGGAGGCAACTGATCAATGATTCTCTCTCATTGATGTTTCTATTTCTCTCTCTCCCTCCCTCTCCATTTCTCTCTGAAATCAATGAAAATATATTTACACAACAACAACAAAAAGATAAATATGAAGCTGTATAAGCTTTTGGAATTTTAGAACACAGAGATATTTTAGAGTTTCTCTGATTCATTCTCTACCCTTTACAGAATATAAATTTGATGCCCATTCAGATGCATGGTTTCTCAAGGTAACTCAACTATCAAGTGACTGACAGAACTGTCACTTTCTTCCACATGATGCTGGGAGCATTTGCTAGGTTGAGAAAGATAACTGGTACAATAGGAAGTGGTATTGGTCTCCTGTCCCTGATAGGCAAGTGGCTTAGATGTTTTTAGATCTGGTGTTGTGGGACTGAAAGTAGAAATACAAACTTGGATAAGGGCTCAAGACCAGCTGAACACCTACGTTTCTTAGGTTTCCAATAAATACTTGACTTCTTTCTTCCCCATTCTAACCAATCACACAAATTACAAATTTACAGAATCAGTGTCTACAGAGGTAAAGCTTGGATATTATGGATTTTGGTAAAAGCTTCCTGGGTATTTTAAAATATGTTTGTGGGTTTTTTTTTTTTTTTATTGATTTTTAGAGAAAGAGGAAGGGAGGGGGAGATAAACATCCATGTGAGAAAGAAACATTGACTGGCTGCCTCCAGCATGCCCCCTACTGGGGATTGAGCCTGCAACCTGGCCTGTACCCCTACCAGAAATAGAACTGGTGACCTTTCGGTGCAAGGGTCAGATGTTCAACCAACTAAGCCACACTGGGCAGGCCCCCTGGGTATTTTTGTTGTGCACTGCTTCATTAGAGCTTTCTTTCTTTCTGACAAAGAGGTATTTATCAGTCAATAACAACTTAATGTGAGTTAACTCAAGGGTAGGCTTGAGAGTATAAGAAAAGCAATCAATAATAACACTAAAGAAGGAAATTCTTCAAAAGCAAATGTTGTTTCTTTTCAAGTTTGTTCAGTCCCTGACAAACTTGGGAGGAGTAACATAACCAGATTAAACACTTGAGTGCCCTTCTTAGAGCTACTTGAGAATCTTACTTCATGAACCTGTTGCCATGGAACATAAGACTACATTATTCATTGTCACGTTGTGCTTTCAAAACAAAAAGATATTTCCTAATCTCAGGAGTAGAGAATTGAATTAATCACACTCATCAAGTCATAGCATGATTTTACTCATCATTTGTTGGAGAGAGGCTCCTTTTTTGTATTAATTTATTTTCTTTTATTCCCATATGCCTCCTTCCCCTCCCCCAAGAGGCAAACACTCTTACGTATTTGGCATGAGTTCTTTTAAAATTATTCAACAGATATGAATGTGTTTACAGTTTTGATATATTTTGCATTCCTCATCTGGATTACTGAGGTGAGAGGAGAGGGAAAGAAGAAAGAGTTTGATAGATACTTTAATGCATCTTTCAACAGACAGACATTTGTGGAAATTGTGAAGGATGCTCCTTTTCAAAAAAAGCTTAAGATTTTTCCTTAATTTTTCTTGGTGATATAGCACCACATGAATTTCACTTGTTGATGTAAACATAATAGTGTTTCAAGTATTCAAACTGGTAAATCCAGGTGGTAGCCTCATGCATTGCCCCATCTTGCCTGTCATTTTCTCCACAATCTTATGCAGGTAGGATGGTTGATTGCCCGCTACCTATAAGTCCAAAATACCTGTACACAATCCTGCATTTAAAAATATGAAATTAGTTTATAATCTGTTGTAGTCACCAGTAGATAAAGACTTTTTTGACTGGCTGAACAATTTATACACCAACTGTCTTTTTTCCAAGTCTTTTCTGAATGCAAATCTGTAATTTTTAACAACTTAATTAAGAATCTATCCAAAAATAGTTGCTGCACTATCCTTCATGAACATTTTATAGAGTAAATTTAGTAGTTACCCTTAGGGTCAACAAATAAATTTAGCTTTCCCTATTTTTGCTGTTATTTTCTATAATGGAATTAAGTCAAAATCAGTCATTTCTTTCAGAAGGAAAGTGAGAACAGAAAGACTTTAAATGTCATCAAATGGAACATCACAAGCAGTGGATATATTTGGCAAAGAAACATTTTTAAAGATCAATTTTAAAAGGGCAAAAGACCATTTAAAAGAAAATCAATATAGAAAGAACAGGTAGTCAGAAGTGGCAATAAATTAAAAGTTAAAGGAAAAAAAAGTTCACGCAAAGTCAACTTTCTTGTCATCAGACTTTTATTCTGCACAGTTCTTTTCTAGGTCATCTTCCCAGCCCTTCTCTATTTCACATCGATTCCAACCGGCAGTGGGGTGATGACTTAATGAGCCTGGAGGTTCCTCTTTCATTTGAAACCTGAAGGCTTGGTCTTGCCCCCAGAACATCAGAACGCTGATTTTCAACAAGGCATTTTCTCCTGCTCTCTTCTGAGCAGTGTCTGATTTTGATTCTTACAATCAACACCTGACAATTTCAATTGCTCTAATATTTGAGTCTTTGTGATTTGTTCTTATCATTTTTTATATACCTGACCTTCTTCTCAGTAATTGAGTCATTTTCTGCCTGTAGTACCTTTGGGATTAATTTCTCCATCTGGGCCTGTGGGTTCATTTCCAGGAAGCCTTATTGCACCCACAGAAGCTGTCAGCTTTGAATCAAGACCTGGTGTTCCAAATTCTTAAAAGAGGCTTGGGAATTGCTATTTTGTTCTCATGTTACTCTTAAGTACATTACACATGCTGTGTGCTTTGACCCAGCAGAACACAACCCTTTGTCTAAATCTACCTTAGTGCCTTATTAGTGGCAGTAGCTCGTAATAGGGTAATTGCAAAGGGAAGATAAGAACCAGCCAAGGACCAGATAAAATTACTCATAGAAGGTACAGGCTTTGAACTCAATGATATCTTCAGATTAACTATTACCTATGTATGTGTGTGTGTGTGTGTGTGTGCGCGCGTGCACATATATATATATATGTGCAGAGGCCCAGTTCATGAAATTTGTGCACTGGGGGTGGGTGATCCCTCAGCCCAACCTGCCCCCTCCCACATCCTCAGAGGATGTCCTACTAACCACTCACCTCAGCTGGCCCAAGGCCTAAAGCCTCTGGCCGAGGCTTTAGTCCTTGGGAATCCAGCCATCGCCCTGAAATGGAGCCCTGAAATGGCTCTGTCCCAGCCAACCCCCCACCCCAAAACCTGGGCTTTCGCCCAGGCCAGCACATTCTAGCCATCTCAACCCCTCCCCCATGGCCCTGGCCACCTCAGTCCTGCTGCCCCTGTGGCCCCAACAGCCTTGGCTCCTCCCCACCTACCCCAGCTCATGCCAGCCCCACCCCCTGCCTCCCTGACTGCCTCAGCCCCACCCCCGGGGGCCCCAACCACCTTGGCCCCACCCCCTGCAGCTCCAATTGCCTCAGGTTTGCCACCCCCCCCCCCCCGTGCTCTGGGCCACCTTGGCCCCGCCCCCCGTGCCCCAGGCCGCCTTGGCCCCTCCCCCTGCCCCAGGCTGCCTCGGCCCTGCCCCCACTCCTGATTGGTTGGTGGGTGTGGATGGTGGGTGTGGCTTGTGGGTGTAGTGAAGGTATGGTCAATTTGCATGTTACTCTTTTATTAGAGAGGATATGTATGTATATATACACAAACATATAGCATTGCATTTTCAATTATTCCAGACCAAGTGTTCAACCCTTACAAGAGAAGAAGTTAATGAACATTACATTATTGTTAGAAGTTACACTTTCACATATAAAAAAGTAATCATCAGGACTGGAATCCTTGTAGGAAAACTTATATTCTATTTTTGAATACCCGCATATGTTAAAACTTTGCATCTGCTGCACATCTGTCATGGGAATTTCTTTGACTTTTGAAAGAACAAATGACAAAATGACACCTAAGCTTTGTTCCACAAACCTCTAGTGTACAACTTTTGTGGGTTAAATAAAGAGCGACAGTGGCCAGAGAAGCTGGGTATGGATTATCTACTGGCCGTGAGTTCTGCTCCACTCCACTTGTTTTGAGTCAGAGCGCGAGACGGGAAGCCTTGTCCTCCTGCCTCTGATCAGATTCACTGGAGAGGTCTCCCAGATTCATCTCAGTCCCTGTTAACAAGCTGAAGAGGAGTACGGCGCATCACTGCAGTCTTTAGAAGGATTTTCTGAGTGTCTAACAGGAACCTTTTCTGCTTTATCTGACTCCTGATCCTCGCCTTTCAATGCAGCCATGCAATAGAGGCCATGGCCTTTTACACATTGTCTCACTGCCCTTAACTCCATTAACACAGATCATATTGGTTTTTAGGCTGCTTCTTGTTAATTGATGTATTATGCTTAAAACTGTAATGGCAATTGTGAAATTATGGTAGTCTTTCCTTATCCGTGGCTTTGCCTTCGGCAGTCTCAGTTGCTCGTGAAAATATTAAATGGGAAAATTTAATAAACAATTAACTAAACAGTGCACACGTTTTAAATTGTATGCTGATCTGAACAGTTGAAATCATAAACCAGCCTGCTCTGTCCTGACCAGAAAAGGAATCATCCCTTTGTCCAGTGTGTCTATGCTTCATATGCTACCTACTCTTCAGTCACTTAGTAGCCTTCAATGTTCAGATGCACTGTGTTAGTATTGCAGTGTTTGTGTTCAATTAATCATTACTTGACTTAATAATATTGACCCCAAAGCCATTCCCATAACTTCTATGATAGTATGTTATAATTGTTCTATTTCATAATTATTTATTATTAATCTCTTACTGTGCATACTTTATAAAATAAAATTTATTATAAGCGTATATGGATAGGAAAAATCATAGCACATATATGGTTCAGTACTATCTGTGGTTTCAGGCATCCACTGGAGAGTCTAGACTGTATCTCCTATGGATAACGGGGAACTACTTAATATAAAAATTAAGAATTTCTATAACATGGCAGGGAAGGATTTTTCTAAGCTAAAAGTCATGGTCATAAATGAAAACACGGAGAAATTTGATGGCATTAAAAATAAGAAGTTAAGTAAATCTGAAAATCTTCATGAACAAAATGAAAGGTAAGTAGAAGAATATCTGCAATATATGAGATACAGTGTTAATGTGTTTAATAGACAAAAAAATACCTCTCAAACTCAATAAGAAAGACATGCTCCAACTGAAAAACAATACAAAACAAAGATCATGAATAAGAAATTCATAAATAAAGGCTATAATACACAGTCAATGTGCATATGAAACAATGCCTAATTATGTAAGTAATCACGTAAATGCATTAGAAAACTTGCTGTGCTTGTCAGATTGACTAGGAGTTCTCTCAGCGGCTCTCTCCATGTTGTTGAGAGTGCAGGAAATAAATATTCTCTCATGCTGCTGACAGGAGTGTAAACTGGTATGGTTTATCTAGAAGTCAAATTGTCAATATGTATTAACAGTGGACCTAGAAATTCTACTTCTCAGAATTTATCCTAAGGCAATAATAGTGGGTATGCATAAACACACAGATACAAAAAAAAAAATCTTATCCAGGACTATTTTAAAAAGTGAGAAAGTAGAAAAAAGACCATCGTACCACCTCCTTGGTTCTAAGGGAAATGAAATGGTTTCAGGTAGTCCTTCATTCTCTCTAATCTTCAGGTGTTTGGGAGAAACAGCTATCCTATTACAAGGTACTGTGACTTAGGGGTTACCTAAGACTCCCTGGTCCTCCTCAAGTCCTCCTAGAAATGAGTCTCCAAATGGGCTAAATTATATCTGTAGTGGGAATATTTTTCTGTCATTAGGACTGATATTAAAGACAACTATTTAATGCATGGAAAGATGTTTATGATATGTAAACTGAAAAAGCAATATACAAATTATATGTATAGTAATCAGATGTTCATAAATACACTAGAAACCCAGTGCATGAAATTCATGCACAGGGGTGGCAGGGAAGGGGTTGTTCCTCAGCCCAGCCTGCACCTTCTCCAATCTGGAACCCCTGGAGGGTTACCTGGGCAGTCAGACATCCCTCTCACAATCCAGGACGGCTGGCTCCCAACTGCTCGCCTGCCTGCCTTTCTGATTGCCCCTAACCTCTTCTGCCTGCCAGCCTGATCACTCCCTAACCACTCCCCTGCCAGCCTAATTGATGTATAACTGCTCCCCTGCCAGCCTATTTGCCCCCAACTTCCCTCCTCTGCCAGCCTCCCCTGCAAGCTTGATCGCCCCAACTGCCCTCCCTTGCAGGGCCTGGTCCCTCTCAACTGCCCTCCCCTGCTGGCCATCTTGTGGTAGCCATCTTGTGTCCACATGGGGACAGCCATCTTTGACCATATGGGGCAGTCATATTGTGTGTTGGAGTGATGGTCAATCTGCATGTTACTCTCTTATTAGATAGGATAGAGGCCTGGTGCATGGGTGGGGTCCAGCTGGTTTGCCCTGAAGGGTGTCCTGAATCAGGGTGGGGTTCCTTGGAGCATGGGGCAGCCTGGGTGAGAGGCCTGTGGTGGTTTGCAGGCTGGCCACACACCCCAGTAACCCAAGCAGAGGACTGGGATATGGGATTTATTTATCTTATAAAACTGAAACTTTGTAGCCTGGACCAGAGCCAACCCTTCAGCTCACTCCATGGTGGAAGCCATTTCTGTTGGGACATTTACCTTCTGTAATAGAAACTTCATAGCCTAAAGTGCAGGCCTAGGCTGACCAGAGCTGCAGAAGCTTGGCTTCCTCTATCACTGGGGCAACCCTAGCCTCTTCTCTCTCTGGTGCCATTTCTGTTGGATTTATGTATCTTCTATCATTGAAGCCTTGTAACATTGAATGGAAGCCTAGGTCAGCAAGGGCAGGTGGAAAGCTTGGCTTCCTCCATTGCCAGGGAAACCCAAGCCTCCCTCTTGCTCTCAGTGGCTGCAGCCATCTTGTTTGGGGTTTATTTGCATATTTGCTCCTGATTGGTTGATAGGCATGACTTGTGGTTGAGGCAGAAGTGCAGTCAATTTGCATATTACTCTTTTATTAGATAGGATAGGCACATTTTAAAAAAAATTTAGAAAAAACACTCTAAAATATTTATCTCTGTTAGTGAGTTTGAGGGGTCATTATTTTTATTTTTAATAATATTTCTCAAATTTTCTATGTTAAACACCTTAGTTTTTAAATATGTATTGAAGTATAATACATCTAGAAAAGTATACCTCTTATAAATGTATAGTATAATGAATTTTTGCAAACTGACCACCCCTGTGTAACTGGTACCCAGCTCCAGATACAATACACAATTTTGTGCTTCATTTATGTCATTGATCATCCCTCATCACTACCACCACCTCCAAGGTGATGACTTATAATGGCATACATTAATTTTACATGGTTTTGTACTTCATAAAAATAGATAAAATCATATAATCCATAATCTTTTGGTCTGGTTTCTTCTGTTTAACATTAGTGAGATCCATCCATGTTGTTGCTAGTAGTTGTAAATCATTTTTTCTTACAGTTGTATGTTATTCTCTTGTGGGAATTAATACTGAAGGTTACAATGTATTTATCCATGATACAGCTGAGGGATATTTGGATATGTTTCAGTTTGGCTCTACTGTGACTAGTGCTTCTATGAACATTCTAGTGAATACTGCACGTTTGGTGAGCATAATTAGCTATTCCTGTTTGATATATGGGAGTAGAATTGCTGGGTCATATGTATATGCTCAGCTTTAGTACATATTGCCAGTTTTACGCAGTAACTGTACCAACTTGTACTTCACCAGCCATGTTTGACTTTTTTGCTTCATATCCGCATCAAGTGCTTTGTATTTTCTGTCATTTTCATTTCAACTATTTTAGAGGGAATAGTAGTATTACATGGTGTTTTTAATTTGCAGTCCTCTAATGATTGATGAGGTTGAGTGTCTTTCCATATATTCATTAGTTATTTGTGTGGTTTTTTATTGTGAATTCATGGCTTTTGCTCATTTTCAATTGGTTATCTTATTGATTTTCAAGAGTTTTTTTATATATTCTGGATGCAAGGCATTTATTGGATAAGTATATTGGGAATATATCTTCCCCCTCTGTGAGTTGCTTTTTAAATATCTCAATGATGTCTTTTGCAATGTAGAAACATTTATTTTTTATCTTTTCCTGTAAAGGCTTTACTATTTTTTGAAACATTTAGATTTGCAATCCTTCAAGAATTGTTATATAATGTGAAGTATAGGAATCAAGATACTTTTTCTCCAATATGGATATCCAGTCAACCAATTCCAGTTAGTATCTTTTCACTGCTACATTATCATCTTCTCACTGCTATAGTATCATCTTTATTATAAATCAAGTGACAGTATATATACACATACACTGTGTGTGTGTGAGAGTGTGTGTGGTATGTCTAGACTCTCCCTTCTGTCCCATTGTTGTTGTTTTTTCATAAAATTAGACTGTTTTAATTGCTATAGACTTATAATAGGCTGTAGTATCTGATATTTAAGCCCTCCAGCTCTGTTCTTCAGAACTGCCTGGGCTATTCTTGGCTCATTGAACTTCCATGTATATTTTAGAATCATGCTGTCAGTTTCATAACAATCTTTTTGGTATTTTGGTTAAAATTTAATTGAATCTAAAGATTAGTTAAAATGAACCATTAGTTGGTAATGAGAAATTTAAAGTAATTTAAAGAAGTACTTAAACGCTATTAGGTTCAGATATTTTTGTATCAGTTTTGTTTTCCAAAAAGAAGACATATTTTTAAAATTTTCAATTATAGATATATTCAAGACATACATATTTGAGGTATATTCTAGAAGATATGAAAGTAACAATGCAATCTAGTTGTTAGTCCTTTAGAGAAGTCATAAGATTTCAACGTTTATTTTTTCATGTAAAGAGTATGGAGAAAGTGTATTTAAACAGCCCAGACTGAATTATTGCTTTCTTAGGTTTGGCTCATCATTAAAGGCCTCATGTCATAAAGCAATGTGTTGTAAGCATAGGATGACCATATGCTGACACAGTTCTAGTTTGTATTTTACATCTATTGAGTGGGTATCCTGTCCACCTGTCTTCCATTTTTCATGGGCAAAAGTTCCCTGACTTGGCTAATTAATCACATGGTTAATTTATATAAGTTTGTTATTTTTACTACAAATCCCATGCCAATACATTTCCTAAGAAAACAGCTTTCTTTGGGAATAAGTTATTCTGAATTAAAATGTCTAAAATATTTCTAAATAGCATTATCAATGAAGTTCTCAGGAAGGGTTAGAAAGACTACCCTATTGTGATACTTAGAATAAAAAGCTTTCTTAGCTGGGGTAAAAGGGAATTAACAGAGAAGTTGCCTACAGTCAAGGATGAGATCTAAAGGAGGGCGTGGCACATTCAATTCATTTTTAGGTAGGTTTTGGGAATTAAGTGAGAACTGCTCCAAGAAGGTAGGATGGAGGTGTGTTAGCCAAAGAGGAAATTCTACATGTTAGAAAATGAGAGTTAGGCTAACATCTGAGAACTGACTATAGAGCTCTAGCTTCCTGAATTTGTGTGGTTCAGAAAGCTCCATCCTTCCAGTCCTCTGAGACACCTGTGTCTTGAAGATGAGAGAGAATCGTTCATGGCCTGAAGAGAAGGTTCTGGGGAGGCTATCTGTATTCTGGGGAATGCTGTGTAGTATTCTGGAGATTGCAGTCTACTGGTGACCATAAGTTCTGCTGCTTCTCTCAGGAATGGAGGAATCGAATGCCCTTTCCACTCCTAACTGTTGTTAGGGAAAAATTGACATTTGCACAGCAAGCTCCCAGACTAGGGCAGAGATTACTTTCAAATAGCTGTGATCTTTAGAGCAGTGGTTTGCAAACCTGGCTGCCCATTAGGAACATCTGGGGAGGTTTCCATTGATTGAAATTCTACTCATTATAAAAGTAATTTATATCACTTTAGAGATTTTGGAAAATACAAAGAACAGAAAATCATTAGGGGAAATTTTTCTACGTTCCTACCATCGAAGTTAACCATATTAGGCTGTGGTTCAATCCCAGACCAGTTACATTAGAATCTCTAAGAATGAGGCCCTGACACCAGTCTTGTAAAAATCTGTCGCAGATCATTCTAGAATCATGGAATCATCTTTGACACCAATATCTCCTTCTGTCCCCTTCTCCCATTCCCATTTAATCCATCACCAAGTGCTGTTGATTTTTCTTCTCAGTTTATTGAACCGCTTCACTTTTCCCTTCTGCTGTCACCATCATCTACAGGCCCATCCACATTTTCTCTTCCTTGGAATTTGTCTGTATTCACTTGGAAACTTCTCTACTGTACACCACATGCCTTATCTACTCTGAAGTACAAGTGTGTTTTTTTTTTTTTTTCTTTTCACAAATTAAACCTATTCATGTCAGTCCTCCGGTGTAAAAACACTTCTGCCCCTTTCCTAGGCTGACACTCCAGCTTGGCCTCTACGTAATAGCTCTGCTGTATTACACATCTCATTCCTCTTTCTCTGCTCTAAGAGGGACTGGGCTTCTGGATCTTTGCACATGCCATCTTCTTTGGAATGTTTTCTTCTTTACTCCCATTCATTCTTTATCTCTTAGTTCAAACATGACCTCTCAGACTGCCTGGACCAGGGCAGTCCCTATTGAAGGCATGGATAGCACTGTTTCTCTTCTTCAGAACCCTTGGTACAAGTGTCTTTGATCCTCCTCAAAAAGATAAAATTTTGATTTCTTGTTAATCTAATTGAAGGTAATATAATCAATTGAAAAGTTTGGCTCTAATATGTTTATATATTTGAACTTTTAGCAAGTATGTGTTGTTGAACCAGAATTATGTGAAGACAATACATACATTTAAAAAGGCTAGAAACAGCTGAGAGCAGTTTGGCTCAGTGGATAGAGCATCGGCCTGTGGACTGAAAGGTCCTGGGTTCGATTCCGGTCAAGGGCATGTACCTGGGCAGCGGGCAGATTTCCAGTAGGGGGTGTGCAAGAGGCAGCTGATCGATGTTTCTTTCTCATTGATGTTTCTGACTTTCTATCCCTCTTCCTTCCTCTCTGTAAAAAATCAATAAAATATATTTAAAAAAATAAAAAGGCTAGAAACAGATAACAAAATATGGTTAACCTTGATGGTAGGAACATAGAAAAATTTCCCCTAATTATTTTCTGCTCTTTGTATTTTCCAAAATCTCTAGAGTGATCGAGATGCAAAAATGTGTCTACATGATCTCTAGAGAGAATATGACTGGAGATTAAATGATGTAACATGGTCTCTTCAATTTAACTACACTTTCCCACATAGAAAAATCCAGAAAACATCATTCTTGTTTGTAAAATTGTTAAGATAACCTGAGATTTCAATGAGCTTAGAACATTACTTACTTGATATATGAGTCTGATCTGTGTGGAGCAATCTGTGGAATTACTCAATTTCCCTTCCATGAAACAGAAGGTGCAATGGCAGGTTCCCAGGGAGCCAGGCGAGGTTCTTGCTTCAGAGGAAGACCTACTGCAGTGGCTCCAGGGCCCGCCTGCTCAGGAAGGTGTTTAAGGTTGCTGTGGGAGTTTAGTTGCTGCAGTGCCTGCTCTTGCCCAGGTCTCCATCCTTGGTTCTGATTTCAGGTTCTCCCTCCTATGTTCTGCCCTCTCATGCCATTCTTGGGTGCCAGGTAGAGCAGAGAGTGAGTGGAATTGGCTTTTTTCATTATGAAGAAGTCTACATAGCCCAGTCAGTAAGCATTGTTCTTTTCTATACCTACAGGTACACCTTTTTGTGTTAAAATTATTTGCCCAAGGCCAAAGCCTAAAACATCATTAAAATAAGTTTTAAGATGTGGAAATAGAAATCGTATTATATTATTAGTTTAAAATTATCTCTTTAATTATTTAATTATTTCTTTGATGTAATAATTTTCAGATAGCAAAGCTGGCCTTTTACTGTTGTGGTGTGTGTGTGTGTGTGTGTGTGTGTGTGTGTGTGTGTGTGTGTGTAGGTGTGCACACCCACGTACAGTGTTTTACTCATTTGCTCTGATGGATTATGGGATTTTTTTCTTTCTTTTTTATTGACATACACCACTGTATAAGTTTAAGGCATATAGTATGATCATTTGAATTACATGTTATGAAATAATAGTTGTAATAGGTTCAGCTAACATTTATCTCATATAGATACAACATAAAGAAACTGAATTAATTATAACCATATTTTTTATTTTGCCAAAGGTTCATGGAACACCTTTTAAGTGCTGGGCAGCTGATTGGCTCAGGATCTACAATAATAAAGGAGAATAAAATAACCTTGTTTGATTTACAGTTGGGTAACTTGAATGCCTCGGGCTGCTTACCTATTATATTACCTAATTCAAAATAGTTCAAGCCTTTTCCCTACTTAAAGCAAGAATTTCAATATTTTATCAGCTTGCCCTCTTGCCTAAATTTTTGAACACCTGAGATACTCCAGCAAGTCAGTTGTTATTCAACATCTCAACCAGCTGCCTGGTCTGGACTACTGCGTTATTCTTTTGTCAGTAACATCTGCAGCCTCCTGCTGCTGTTTTCCCACGCAGGGCTATAACCCTGGGTGCCATTCCAGACTCTCACAATTTCCCACACTCTTAGAAAGAGCAGCTGTGATGTTTGCATGACTTCACTTAAGGCTGTAGAATTTTAAAAGAATAAAGAAAAGAAAATATAAGTTGGAGAACTCCATTCTTGTTACTAGATATGAAGATTCTCTGAGTTCACAGACCAAAGCCCTCCTCTTCCCCCTCCCCCGCCACCATGGGCATTTCTATTATGCAGTCTTTTCTGCCCAGGTTCAGGCCCATCTCCATGTTTCAGGGATCCATTAACTTTCCCACAAAGGGAATGCCTAGAACAAGTCTCTGATATCTGGATCATAGTTACCTGTCTCCCAAGGCCCAGTGACAGTCAACTACAGGCTCATCCCTCTTACGGTCTATTTCCTGCTCCTGTGAATTATTTTAGATGGACACTGGAAAGATCTCTTCCTTTGTGGCAATCTTGCACCCATCCACAGAGGTATGGTCTTTTCCTTTTAGGTCTTGAGATAATTCAGAACATCAGTACTTCTCCCAAAGTTGAGTTGATTAATTTGAATTGATCACAAATATGGGGCTTCAAAGGTATAGTCCAGTTTGAGCATCAATTATCTTAGGTTATTCTTCTTTCTAAGGTAAGTGGCATTCATGTGCTTACTGGATTCCAGTCCCCTCCCATCTCTTCTGGTAAAGTGCTTGAATAAGAAAACACATCTCTTGCTGAAACCAGTTTGGCTCAGTGGATAGAGCGTTGGCCTGTGGACTGAAGAGTCCCAGGTTCAGTTCCAGTCAAGGGCATGTACCTTGGTTGCAAGCACATCCCCAGTAGGGGGTGTGCAGGAGGCAGCTGATCAATGTTTCTCATCAATGTTTCTGATTTTCTAGCCCTTTCCCTTTCTCTCTGTAAAAAAATCAATAAAATATATTTTAAAAAAAGAAAACACATCTCCCAGTATCTAACAAAAACTTTCAGGGACAATACCATTTAAATTGACTTACAGAGGGGAAAATACTTGTGAAAGAAAATATAATTTGCAGAGATGATAGTGTGCTACAGTGAAAACAACTTTTTATATAGTTATGAAAAGCAGATTAAGCTCCTTGGACCATATTATCTCCAGAATCTATGGTTTACATTCACATCTCCCCTTAACTAGATGATCCTTTAAGAGGTTTTCCCCAAAACAAAAGAGTAGTGTGCCCCCAAAGCTGAATTTAAATCTTTTCCTCAAGGGAAACAAACTGCTAGAACATTAAAATGTCAGTTTCTCTTATTCAGCAATTAGTGTCAAAACCTCTTGGGATTCACTTTAGGCCAGAGCACCCCATTAAGATCTATTTTACTAGATATAATTCAATAAGGTGTCAGTAGGCGATCAGGAAAAAAACTCAGATAGATGAACTGCCTGCTGAAATCAAGCACTAAGCAATAATTTCAGCCCAATACAATAAAGTTAAAATGCTTTAGAAGTGTGCTCAGAGTACCTTGGGGCTGGTAAGCAAAGAATTCTCCGGAGTCACTCTCCTGAGCAAGAAACACCAATGTTGCTTCCTCTGGTTTATTTTACACTCTCTCTTTTTTTAAGATTATTTTATTCATTTTTTTTAGCCACTGTAGTTCCCATATATGAATTCTATTATAACATAAACCCTGAAAGAGACCAAAAAATGAACATACTCTACTGACCTCTTAATTTCCCCCAAAATTGTGTTTGAGGAAAGGTGGTTGTTTTTGGCCTGATACCCAAGAAGTCAACTTTTTACCTTCGTTCTCTGTGTGGTTTTATCTTGCCCAGCTAGGATTAACAAATTGGGGTGTGGTGGAAAGAACACACATTCCCCACCTTCCCAGGCAGGACTTCTTTCCTACAGTGCTTCATTTCATTTTAAACCTTCCTTTCTAACTACTTAAAATAAATATATATTTAAATGAATCTAAAGCATGATTTATTTCTAGGACAAATAGCAATCATAAAAGTGCAGGTAACCAAACAGGTTTTATCTTTTATAAGATAATACAAAGACGTTTATTTATTTTTTTAGATTTCAAATTTAAAAGTCATGAAATATGTCATGTTCTTGTGAACTAGAGTGTGTTAATTAGCACTGGGCAAGTCCAGCCATGTCCAAATATTAAATATTAAGACCAAAGTGTCAGTCCTCAGCTGAGTCAAAAATCTTGGTTGTTTGAACTGAAATGTAACACTCAGACATCAGTGATTCAATGAGAGCATGTCTGATCTGGTCTTGCCAGGTTAAGAAAGTTATTTGTTTTCCTTATGTTTTACAATCGATTGGTTTTTCTAAGCAGGGAATGGTATATTAATGATGAACTCTTTTTAAAAATTATCTCTTTATCACTAGGTTCAGTTAATTCTTAGGATACATTTTAGTATTTTAAGAGAGAACATAGGTAATTCTATCTAATGAAAGAGTAATATGCAAATTGACCATACCTCGATACACCACAAGCCATGCTCAGAAGCCATACACATCAGCCAATCAGGAGCAAATATGCAAATAAACCTCAACCAAGTTGGCTGCAGCCCCTGAGAGCAGGAGAGAGACTTGGGTTTCCCTGGCAATGGAGGAAGCTAAGCTTTCTGCCTATCCTTGCCAGCCTAGGCCTCCACTCAATGCTACAAAGTTTCAATTATAGAAGATACATAATCCTAACAGAAATGTCAGCAGCCACAGAACTGGAGAGAGAAGAGGCTAGAGTTCCCCCGGTAATGGAGGAAGCCAAGCTTCTGCTGCCCTGGCAGGCCTAGGTCTCCACTCTAGGCTACAAAGTTTCAATTATAGAATTTAAATAAACCCAAATAGAAATGGATGTCTCCATGGAGTGAGCAGAAGTCTTGGCTTCGCTCCAGGCTACAAGTTTAAATTGTAGAAGATAAATAAATCCCAGATATCAGAGCCTCTACTTTGGTCACTGGGGGGGTGGGGGAATGGTTGCCGGACTGCAAACCACTACAGTCCCCTCACCCAGGCCACCCCATTCCCCAAGGGAACCCCAACCCTGATCTAGGACACCCTTCAGGGCAAACCAGCTGGTCCCCACCCATGCACCAGGCCTCTATCCTATCTAATAAAAGAGTAATATCCAGATTGACCATCACTCCAACACACAAGACGGCTGCCCCCATGTGGTCAAAGATCCTGTCGCCATGTGGACACAAGATGGCCACCACAAGATTGCCAGCAGGGGATGCAGTTGAGAGGGACCAGGCCTGCAAGGAAGAGCAGTTTAGGGCGATTAAGGCTGCAGGGGAGAGCAGTTATGGGTGACTAGGCTGGCAGAGGAGGGAAGTTGGGGGTGACCAGGACTGCAGGGAAGGGCAGTTGGGGGGACCCAGGCCTGCAGGGGAGAGCAGTTGTGGGGGGGACCAGGCCTGCAAGGGAAGGCAGTGGAGAGGGACAAGGCCTGCAAGGGAGGGCAGTTGGGGATGATCAAGCCTGCAGGGGAGGGCAGTTAGGGGTGACCAGGCCAGCAGAAGAGGGAAGTTGGGGGCTAACAGGCTGGCAGGGGAGCAGTTAGACATCAATCAGGCTGGCATGAGAGTGGTTAGGAGCCAATTAGGCTGGGAGGCAGAAGCAGTTAGGGGCTATCAAGAAGCCAGGCAAGTGAGCAGTTGGGATCCAGTAGTCCGGGATTGTGAGAGGTATGTCCAACTGTCCATTTAGTCCCAATCCTACCAGCATTGGGTCTAAAGGGGCAGTCAGACATCACTTGAGGTGTCACAGATTGGAGAGGGTGCAGGCTGGGCTGAGGAACACCTCCCACCCCACTCCCCCATGCATGAATTTTGTGCACCAGGTCTCTAGTTCTATCTAATAAAGAAAGAATATGCAAATTGACCACACCATCACATATGTGGCGGTGCCCAGCCCCTTCAGCCCCATCAGAATCCCCCAGTCCTTTCAGTCCTTTCAGTCCTTCAGGGGGTTGGGGCAGCAGGAAGAGTGTGTGGCTGGACCCAACCTCAGCCCTCCAGCCACCGACGGCCAGCCCAAGGTGCAGGCAAGCCTCAGATGGTGGCTGCCTAGCCAACGCCTGAGGTGCAAGCAAGCCTTGAATGGTGGATGCCCAGTCATCCAGGACCACCCGAGGATCAGGTAACCAGGGCTGGCCAAGGCTTGCATTTGCTGGCAGTGGCAGCAGCAGAGGTGTGATAGGATGTTGCCTTCCCCTGATTGCCAGGTCACCTCCTGTTCCTGAGGGCTCCTGGACAGAGGGAAGGGGCAGGCTGGGCTAGAGGCCCAGTGCATGAAAATTCCCCTTCCAGTGCTTGAATTTTCATGTACCGGCCTCTAGTAGAACATAACTTTTATATGGCACTGATATTTTCTCAAGTTTTATGAGAAAAATGGTTTTGTGACCCCATAATATTTTGGATTTAGGAAATAAAAGAAAGAAATATTGATATATGTGCAGTTTAAATATCATTTTTTAAAAACTCAGCTACAGGAATTGCTAAAACCTAATTTATATATAGTTTTAGTAGATATTAAGGAGGATAACTGCCTTTGTGGAGAGCTAAAAGGGATAAATTCATTTGGAAAATTTTGTAAAATAGAGTTCCTTAAAAATGGTGGCATCAGAGTAAAGTGTCCATGGGACAAATAGGCTTTACATATCAAAATGAGGAACTTTCTAACAATTCTGTGAGGATTATGATTTAGGCTGTGGTATAATGCTTTAGGGCACTTTGCTATAGTGCGTATGGGTGTAAATAGGAGTTCTTTCTGGCAGGCTGTATAAATATAATCAATATCTGTTTTCATGGTCAAACCCTGTGCTAGAACTCGTTTTCAACTGCTGAGTATTCCAAATATGGACTAGACTTTCCTTGCTCCTTCCTTCCCATAGAACTCCATGCCAAATTGGATCAACACAACTTCTCAACGCCAATACTTTTCAACCTCTTGCATTTTCCCATAGGCAGAAATCCTTCACAAGCCATGATCCTGTGTTTACCTGAATCCTTCATGGCACAGTACTGTCCACGTCAGGCAACTCTTTCGCTTGCACCCCCCTTTTCCTCAGACTTTGACTAGTATTCCCAGACTCTTATACCCTTCTTTCTTCCATGAGAGTGTCATTTCCTTTATTCTAATTGAGAACCAAAAGCCTGGCAATAATTGCACTAAATATTAAAATACTGGTAATCCTGGTATTGCTTCAATGAAAACATTGTATATATTACAGTAGAACTGAACAAGATATAAAATCAAGGCTGTCTTCATCAGCTAAGTTTCTTGGGGTACTAAAAGTCTCCTTTAATATCTCCACTTAAGTCATCATCTAATTATTATCCTTAACTAAATAAATGAAAAAGTTAAGCACTTAAAAGTAATTATGTCTTAATTATGTTTTACTCTTTTTCAAATATTACTTTACCATATATTGCATTTTTATTAGTTTGTATTTAAGATGTGTATTTCAACCTCAATCAAGATTAAATTGGAAACTTTGGGCTATTCTGGGAACCTAAATACAATTTGTTTCACTACATCTAGAAGAAAATGTGTTCAAATTCCCACTGGCTTTTGGAACACAGCGAAAGAGAAGGTTGCAGACATACTGTGTTTTGGTCTTCGCTACTTGCCTCCTCCACTGGTTAGGGCTTGTGTCTGTTTGCAGTTGTATATCTGTGTGTCTGTTATATATCCTTTTGTGTTTACACATACACCTTTCAGAGTTCTCGGTTCATAACATCATTTATTTCTTCCTTTCTTGAATAAATATTTGAATTCCTATTATGTAAAAGGTCTGTTTTAGGCCTAAGGAATATCCAGAAATGAAGTTATGGCCCTCAGAGAATTTACATTCTATTGGAGAATAGACATAAACCAAATAATTGCACAAAAACATATAAAATGCACGAGTAATAGACGCTATGAAGGGAGGCTACACAGCACTCTTTAAGCATGGAACCAGCGATCTGCATTGTCTCCAGGCTCAGGCTGGCTTCCTGGAGAGGGTGCTACTCAAGCTCAGATCTCAGGGGTGGGCAAGAGTTAAGAGAGAAAAGGCCTTGAGAAGTGATGGGAGGAGTGGTGTAGGTGGAGTAAAAGTGCTCCAGACAGAGGGAGCTCATGTTCAAAGACCTTATTTGCTCAGTTAGGTTGATAATTTTTTTCCCAAGTGACCACTGTGTAGCTGGGAGACTTTTAGCTTCAACCATATTGTAAAAATTAATTGTGATCTTACTACAAAATAAGAAGGCACATATTTCACAAGCTGTGGTACCTTTTTTTTTTTTAGGTATGAAGTACTACTTAAGCCCTGACAAGTACCCTGAAGATGGAATTATGAATATGGCAACTTTTCTGCGGGGCTTTGAAGACAAGAGGATAAAAAATGACCGACCTGAGGACCAGTTCAGTAAAGAGAAAAAGAAAATCCTGTTCTCCTTCTGTGAGGTGTGCAACATCCAGCTGAACTCTGCAGCCCAAGCCCAGGTCCACTACAATGGCAAATCCCACCGCAAGCGCGTCAAGCAGCTGAGCGATGGGCAGCCTCAGCCCCCGGCTCAGGGTGCGGGGCCCCTGGCCAGCCCCAGCGCCACCGGCACAGGTAGGCAGCAGGGCCGTGGGCTCCGATTATACTAGGAAAAAAGCTTCTGTTCTAAAAAGTGAAGGCTTTAGAGCAAGACTTATCTTTCACCTTAAAGCTACTCCCGTAATAATATGTATTCTTTTCCCTGCAGGTAAAATCCAAGAGCTGCTTGTTACTTCTTAGTGTATATTTATTATTATCATACACATGTTATTTTAGACACAAATACATACATATATCTATATAAATACACACAACAAAATTTGTGCATTGGGCCATTGCCTTGGTTCTGTACCTCCAGAGTGTGTGAGCATTTCTTAAAGTATTTTAAAATGTGTTTAAAATGGACCAGTGACGTCAACTTTTTGCTCTCTGTAAAATTAGGCTATGTTGGGTTCCCTCTGCCTGTTTTCTATTGGGTAGCATACTACTTGATAGTGTATAAAAAGCTGCAGCCCTATTTATAACACCCCACGATGCAGGAAAGGAGCATTAATCTTGGGTGGTAGACTCGTTACATTCTTTTAGAGAGTTGCCAGCCACAGCGCTTTCGTGCGGGCGGTGTTCTAACAATAGGAACAGGCATTGCCAAAGCCAGCCAGGCTTACCTCTGAGATCGCACCACCCCAGCACTTCCCTGCCTCTTGCCTCTCACCCTTTCCCTGTGGGCTGGGAAGAGGCAGAAGCTTAGGGATTTTTGCATTCCTGCATCTGCCCTGAGTTCTAAACAGTCTTTAAAATATTTTATCTTATCCATGCGCAGAGCTTCCTCATCCTCCACATTTCTAGGATGGCACATCTTCACTGTGACATAAACTAAAGACATGTGACCCAGGGTCAAGATTCTGCAAAAAGTGAATCTTCTACCCCGCTTTACCTGGGAGGCCAAGATAAGCCTCCTCCTGCCTGGGGACGAAGAGCTCCAAATTCCACTCTAGCCCATGTCTGCTCTGGTGACAGGCAGACCTGAGGGAGATGGATGTTGGAATTGCACACGGGTTGTTTCATAGTTCTTGGTTTTCTGAAGTTATGACATGATCCTTATGAAACTCCAGGATAAATTGTTTGTATGTGTGGATACATATCTTTTTTTTTATATTTCAAGTTAACCTAACTACTTTATAGCAATTTAATTTCATTATATTATTTCCCCAGTCGATACTGGTCATGAGGTAAAAGACAGGAATTTATAGGATGCATACTTAGTAGGGAAATTATTTTTTTTCTTTTTGTGTTTATGTATAATTATAATCAGTATAAATATTGACAGGTAACATTAATGTATCTGTACTTTATATATCAAAAATTAATTTACATATTAAAAATATAGTTGGTGTTAGGTTAAGACTGATTTCTGTTTTATATCTAAATCAAGAAACAAATAACCCTGAGTAAAGGTCTGAATTACATCCAAATATTCATGCCTAAAATGAAGTTAACCTATAGATTCTGATAGTAATATTAGCAGTTAACATTACCTGAGTATTTTCTAAGGGCCATATTCTGGTCTTAAGAAGCTTACGGGAATTTTCTCACTTAATCCTCTCATTAACCTTGAGGCAGTTACTATTATTATTCACTTCCTACAGACTAAGTAAGTCGAAGTTTATGTGGCATGGAAACGGCAGCTCTGGAGTTCCAACCATAGTTAGTTAATAGCGAGGTGATTATTCTCCATCACTGTTTTCCTGATGTTTCCTGCCATGCAGTAGCTCTCAGGTCGAATTCAGACCTGTGTGCTGGCATATGTTTATGGTCAGGAGTGGTTGCTTGCATAGCAAACCCTTCCTCTTTGATGGGTCTTGAAAACAGACATATAAATCTCAACTCATTTAATTTCTCCATTGTCCTCCCATGCTAGTGAAATTAGCTGGCTGACATAAAATAAGTTTAGCAAAGATATATACAAATAATTATGGATATATTCTATAAGTAAAACATAGATCATCATCTAGAATAATACAGTATATTAATATATATAGAAAAATGGATAAGAAAATGAGACAGATTTTCAAGTCTATATATTGGGCATAAAGGACAATTTTCATATATTGATTCCAAAATATTAGATGTGTCCTGAGTATCCAGTAGGAGGAAGATTAAATACCTAATAGTACACTTATGAAATGATGACAGAAACCATAGTCATTAAATTTATCTTTCTGGCTTAGGTGGTGTACCTTTGTGGTTGAGCATTGTCCCCTGAACTAGAAAGTCATAGTTCAATTACTGGTCAGGGGACATGCCTGGGTTGTGGGGTTGATCCCCAGTAAGGGGCATGCAAGAGAGAGCTGATCAGTAATTCTCTCTCATCTTTGATGTTTTTATCTCTCTTTCCCTCTCCTTTCCTCTTTATGAAAATCAATAAAAACATATTTAAAAAATATCTTTCTAAGGAATATCAAATGATAGGGGAAACTGTCCATGATATCATGCTAAGTGAAACAGCATGAACTTAAGTGGATTATACCTTAGTGTTGCTATGTGTGCTTGTGCATGTTATCTACTGTTTAGAGTCTCAGCTCAGTCAGAAGCAAGCCTTACATGGTTTTATTTTCCAGTCACTTTCCTCAATTTTGATCTACCACATGTCTGTTTCCTGCTGGGTACTGGCTTCCCTACCATCTTTTCTGCCCAGATCTTCTCAATTTTGTATTTTTAGAGGGACTGTTTGATTTAGAAGATTTGGTTCTATTTATAAAAACTTCCATGCCATAGCCAAATTAAGATATGCTTAGCCAGACCCTGAAGTTTCGAGTGAATGGTGGGGCACAGTTGGCTTTCATGCTGCTCCTCTGTCTACCTGCTCTTTCACCTAGGTGGTGGGGAAACATGGAGGAATGGTGGCATGGAGGATTTCTTGCCTTATAGACTTGGCAAGGCTGCGATGCTGTTCTTGGTGAATGACTGCTATTCTGGTTGTCTCTGTGGGTCATAGGCTCCTAACAGGCCCTGTGTTCCCTTGGGGATTGGGAGTCCCTGAGATTTAGCTGCATCTCCCAGCTCACCCTCAGTTGAAAACAAAAGGCTCCATTCCTCAACCACATGTACCTCTTCTTCCCACATTGCAGCAGATGGCGATATTGTGTCCCCTTTTCTCATTTACATACTAACTACTAGGGCTTGAGGTCATATACAGAACCAATCTGACAGCTAACATTTTCCTTGAAAACTCGGAACTGCTGGGGCCCAGGCAGGTGGAGTTGGAGTGGGGTGTGGGGGCTCCTCTGTATTTCTCTTCTCTCCTTAAGTAGCGTAGGGAATACTGACAAGTTCATTGGCAAACCAGGAACAAAATGCTAGTCTCCCTTTTATGCCAATTGCTTGGCTATAGAGATGTTATTGGCTGGATTTTGTTTCCTCTTCAAAAAATAAGAGTCTTAATCCTCAGTTTTTTCTAATGTAACCTTATATGGAGATAGAGTTTTTGCAGAGAAAATTAATTTAAAATGAGGTCATTGGGATTAGGTTGACCCTAATCCAATGTGATAGATGTCCTTATAAAAGGGAAAAATTTATAGGAATTAATAGAGACAGACACACACAGAGGAATGATGATATGAACAGAAACAGGAATAAGGGGGCCATCTGCAAACCAACAAAAGAGGCCTAGATCTGATTTTACCCTCCGAGTCCTCAGAAGGAGCCAACCCTGCAACACCTCGATATCTGCCTCCTAACCTCCCTCCTCTTTGTCAGTATCATTATATTGTTGGGGTTGACAGGGCAAGGGTAGGAGATGGCTTCAAGGAGTGATGGTTGAAACTTGAGCCATTTCTCTGAATTAGTGACTGATACCTAACCACTGGCAATTTTTAGAAGTTAGAAGTTACAGATCTCAGTTTCTGGAAGAACAGGATTCTCAGAATGTAGCTAAAACCATTGAGAGAGAGAGGGAGAGAGAGAGAGAGAGAGAGAGAGAGAGAGAGAGAGAGAGAGAGAGAGAGAGAGAGAAGAGAGAAGAGAGAATATTTTTTTTTCCTGAGAGAGAGAGAGAGAGAAAGAGAGAGAGAGAGAGTATTTTTTTTTCCTGAGAGAAAGATTAATGATAAGTAGCATCAAGATCTCTTTCCTAGCACTGTCCCCAACCAAACGTTGTTAAGATTACTCTGGTCAGCAAAAAAGAGAATCAAAGGGGAAGCAAAGAGACCTGAGATAACTTAGCCTTTATGTGAAGGATCCCTGTTCCTTTCCCCATCCAGTCTCAAGGGGTGGGTGGAAATAACAGAAACCACAGGTGGCTTTAGACAAAGAAGTTGCATGCTTCTATTCTTCAGAAGGTACACACATATCTTTTGTTCCTGGCCCCTAACAAGGGTGGGCAGATGGACCCGAGGCAGCCTCCTAATTTTCTGTGGGCTTAGTGAGCATGGAGGATGCCAAGTGAAATTGAGGTAGAACTAAACAGTGCTAAGAGAAGAATTTATAGCAATAAGTGCTTATATTAAAAACTGTGATGCATTTACACCATGAAATACTATGCAGCAGTGAAAAAGAAGGATCTCTTACTCTTTGAGCCAGCATGGAGGAACCTGGAGAGTTATGCTGAATGAAATAATCCAGCAAGAGAAAGACAGCTATCACATGATCTCACTCATATGTGGAATCTAAAAAACAAAATAAACTGATGAATTAAATAGATCCAGAGACAGAGAAGCATGAAACAGACTGATGAAACTCAGAGGGAAGGTGGGGGTGGGTGGATGGATGGAAGAGAATAACCAAAGTCTTTATATGCATTTATGCATAGCCCATGCACAGAGACAATAGTGTGGTAAAGGCCTGGGGTAGGGGATGGGTGCAGGCTAGAAGGAGTCTATAGAAAAAAAAGATAGGGCATCTGTAATACTTTCAACAATAAAGGTAATTTTAAAAAAATAGAATGTCATATATGCCTTATTTTTCCTTTCTGTCTCTGAACCTCCCAAATCTCTGCACCTCCCAATATATGTGGGATTCCCATATGTATGTATGTACAAATTAAATTTAATTCTTATATCTTGAAAAAAATGATAAAAGATCTCCAATAAATACATCCCTACCTCAAGAAGATAGAAAAACGTGAGAAAAATTAATTCAAAGAATGCAAAGTTGGACAAATCTGAAGAAGTTTGGTAGTTTGTATTCATATCAGCATCCTGATTGTGATATTTTTCTGCAGTTTTACAGAATGTTGCCACCAACTGAAGCTGAATAAAGTGTTCAGTGGAACTCTGTATTTATCCAACTGCATGTCAATTTATAATTACCTCAATACAATTTTCAGTTTAAAAAGTCATAATAAAGGTGACCATTAAAAATGTCCAGTCTTCTGATAGCATTATCAGAGATACACTGACCCAAATATTTTGGGTTTGGCTCTAAAAATCATCATGTCTACTTTGAAGAGATTATTACTAAAAACACAATCTCTTTTTTTTTTAAAGATAAGTGTCAAGAGAACCTAGATATCTAAATAAATTAATGATAGTATGGTATGCTAAGAATAATAATAGATCTAGTTATAAGCTAGGTGTGGAACAGAGAAAGGAAGTTAACTTTATAGAGGTCAGGAAAGACTTCCTAAGGGTGTTATTTGAGGTTAATATTCAAAAATAACTTTTGAGTTACTCAAGAAAAAAAAAACATTCCAGGCAAAGGAATATAAAAGCAAATGCATGTAAGAATAAATTATAAATCATTTATTATAACTGGAGTGAATTATGATTGGAAAAAGGGGAGAATATCCCTGTGTCAGAGTAGAAAGTAGCTAGAATGAAAGGATCTTCCTTTTCCTGTGAAAACTGAGGCATAGGAAAAGCACAGTTGCCCAAACACACATATAGAAAAGTATGGAACAGCTGCTGGGATTCAGAGGTCTCCTGAGTTCTCTTTCTATTATACGCTGGTTTATGGCAACCTGGAGCCTCACCATCGAGTCTAGACAGCCCAGCTTAGGTGTTGTTTCACCACATGGCCTCCCAGAGGTAATTTTTCCATGACCTACATACAACTTCCAAGTCCAGATAAAATTGACCATATTTATTCTCTATGTATCCTTCCCTCTGCTGGCAAAGGCTGAGACCTTTATCCTGGGTGCCTACTGCTGTAAAATTTATCCATCAGTCCTCATACATTCACCCTTTTGTTCTCTGAGGTGAATCTGAATTTAAAAACTGTGAAGCAGTTAGTGTGTGAGTGACTGATACTCTAATCCAGTGGTTATCAAATTTTAGCTCATATCAGAATCACCTGAAAAGTCATGTTAAAATGCAGAGTGTGTTAGAAAGGCAGATTGCTAGGCTCCATACCCAGAGTTTCTAATTCAGCAAGCCAGGGGCGGAACCTGAGAACTTGCATTTCTAACAAGTTCTCAAATGATGACGTTGTTCCTGTTCTTAAATCATGAGAACACCCGTCTAACACAGTGAGGAGGCGTTATACCCAGAAAAGGAGCTTCTACCTTAAATAAAGCTGTAATTGGGAAACGGTCAGAAAAGAGAAAGGCAGCCTTCTCGTGTTTCTTTTCTTCTGCTAGTATACCACTGACCCATGGAAAGAGAGGGATGATGTTGTGGAAATAGAGTGTATTGTCCTCCAACCCCATCAGTCAATCCTCACCCCTAACTGTGAGCTTCACAAGCAACTTTGCACCTTCTACAGTAACATAAAAACAGTGAAGGTAGACTGAGAGGCTGCGGTCACATGGATGAATGGGGCCTCACCCTGTGGCAGGTATTGTGCAAAGGAGGTTACCTCATTTGAATCCTCATAACAGATTTATGAGGAAGGTAATATTATGACATACAATGTGGGTGAGGACTAAAGAGGTTAGATAACACTGGATTTAAAATAAGTCAGCCTGATTCTGTGGCCTGATTCCTCACTAGAGTGTTATTGCCTTTCAGTTACAGATAAATGTTAGGCTGAACAGCAGTTACTTAGTTTGTGCTTACGGTTTACTGCTCAAGATAGTGTACCTGATGTGGAAGTGGAACAGAAAACAGAGGACCTTTCTTTTCTCTCGATGCAGCCTGTTTATGTGGTAAGGCCAGCTTTTGCTCTTTAGAGACTTTCCCTAAACATCATTCAGTAATACTTGATACACTGATACTTTCTTCCTTCCAGTCAGAAACAGGTAAATCACCAAATACAGTAATAAATATTAACTCTGTATTTTTTCTTCCTCTTTATATCCTTAAGAACCATTTGAACCTGTCGTGGAGAATCAAGTTGCCCCAAGGATTATGGTTGGGGGGATTACTTGTGTTCTTCGGATCCACATTTCCTCGTAATGGGAGAGATCATAGGGGGAGATCTCTGATCCTGCCTTTGACACTATTTTGGCTCAAGTCATATTTAATTAAAACTATAAAACATCAGGCTCAGAATATGAAGGTTCTGCTGAATTATGCTAAGAGAGACACATCTGTACTTGATTTTGAGATGCCCTGGAGATACAGGTTATATGAGATTACTGAATAATGATTTCAGTCCTCATGGCCCAAGGAGATAGATATGATTTTCCTCGTATTGTAAATAAGGAAACAGAATTAGAGAGATTTGGAGGCCTTTCCTAAGGCCACACAAAGATTCAAAGTCTAATATCTGTCTTGAATTCTACATGACCTCTCATAAATTTTTACAACATGTTTTTAAAAAATTAATAATGAAAAGAATTCATGACGATTTCTTTATTATCTAATGTTTGTTTTTCCCAGTTGCGTGCTAACTAATACGCACATTTTCTTGCTCACCTTAAATTAACTCCAAAAGAATTTCTAATCACATTTAAGGTTAAGCTTTTAAGACAGAATAGGAGTGAGAAAGTAGAGACTGGAGAAGCGTGATTCAAAGGCAGTAAAAAGAATGTTTAGAATCTTAAATTGAGAAAAAAATTTGGCAGGTCTGTAAACTTGAGAGTTAGTTAAAACTGAGTGAAAAAATTAGAAAGAAAAATAAAAGAAGTTGGAAGGTAGGCAGGAGTCATTAGAATTTTTTTATGATACTTTATTTTAATCATGATCGTATGGGTCAGAGATTGGAGCTTTTCTCAACTAGGCATTTCTGGTCCTAGACTCTTCAGATATTACTCAGGTAGCCAGCACACTGACTGGGTTGGATGGCCTAAGACGCCTTTGACATGTGTCTGCAATTGGTGTTGATGTAGGTTGGCTCATGCTCACCAGTAGACCCTGTTTTTGAGTTGCATAAATCAGGCTTGTCACACAGAGGTCACAGAGCAGCATTTCAGGACCCCAAGAGCAAAAGCTGCAACTACTGCATTCTTTGGGTCAGAGCCAGTCACAAGCCAGTTCAAATTCCAGTGATGAAGAACAGACTCTACCTCTTAATGTGAGAAGTGGCATCTTTTATTTGGCCTTAGGAATTTTGAACTGCGCTCGAGTAGATTTTAAGTTAAGGATCCTTTGGAGGCAGTGGAAAGAAGGTAAATTAGATAAAACTAGGGAATTTTGCATCAGGAAGTAGAGGGAATGGTTTGGAGGGGGAAATGAAAACAAAATTAGGAGATGGGTTGTCAGTTGGAGCATAGGGTGAAGTATTTTTTTCTTTGTTGCCATATTCTGTGTTTCTCTTTGATGATTCCAGGATCCTCCGTGATCCTCAACTGTGTTTTTACCTTCTCTTTTCTAATGTTCTCTAATTTTTATTCCTATTATACATTAAAGAAATTGCTAATAGGGTTAGGACACTGTGATAAGTATTATGACTATTAGAATATGTGTATGGGCTTTAAAATACATAGACCATTTCCCCCACTGCATCTCCTATGTATTTAAAATGTAAAATTTGGCAGATCCCAAATGGCAGCAGAGTAGATAGATGTTACACTCACCTCTTCTCAGGACCAAAGTGGAATTATAGCTCAAATATACAGCAATCAATCTGAATAACCAACTGAAGACTAGCTGAAGACAAGTGTTATAACCAAGGACTTACAGAAGTCACATTGAGACTGGTAGGAAGGGCACTGATGTGAAAAGGTTGGCCCTGCTCTCATGGGCAGTGGCTGAGATTTTGGAGGGATATCTAAGGCTATAAGTTCCCCTGAGAAGAATGCGTTCTCAACCCCAAACCGAGCTCCCTATCCAGAGCACCAGGGCCAGGAATAGGTGCCCACATAACATCTGGCCATGAAAATCATCAGGCATTCTGACTACTAGAGAAAGATGAAAGTTTGCTAGAGACACAGCTGCTCTCTTGAAAGGCCAACATACAAAATCTCATTCCCAGCCTCTCAGTCTAGGCTCCAGCAGAAGGAGGGTGGAGCATACCTTCAAAAAAGAAAATCGATGAGAAAACAGTGGTCTTAAATGACACAGTAGATCAAATGGATTTAATTGGTATCTTCAGAGCATTTCACCCCACAGCAGCACGATATACATTCTTTTCAAGTGAACATGGAACATTTTCTAGGATAGACCACATGTGAGGACACAAAACAAATCTTAATAAATTTAAGAAAATTGAAACCACATCAACCATATTCTTTGACAATAAGGTATGAAACTAGAAATCAATGACAAGATAAAAAACTGAAAAACACACAAAAATATGGAGGCTAAACAACATGCTACTAAACAATGAATGGGTTAATAATGACTATAAGGAAGGAATCAAAAGATACCTTGAAACAAATGAAAATGAAAACAACCCAACATCTCTAGGACACAGTGAAAGCAGTCTTAAAAAGCATTACAGCCTATCTCAAGAAATAAGAAAAGTGTCAAATAAACAATTTAGCGTGTCACCTAAAGGAACTAGAAAAAGGACAACAAACAAAGCCCAAACTGAACAGAAGGAAGAAAATAATAAAGATCAGCACAGAAATAAAGGAAATAGAGTAAAGTAAAACAAAACAAAACAAAAAAAACACAACAAAAAACAAACCCAATATTAAAGACCAATGAAACCAAGAGCAGTTTCTTTGAATAAACAAAATTTATAAACCTCTAAACAAATTTACCAAGAAAAAAAGAGAGAGAACCCAAATAAATAAAATCAGAAATGAAAGAAGTAACAACTGACAAAAAGAAATACTAAGGATTTTAAGAAAATATTTCAAACAACTATATTCTAACAAATTGGACACTCTAGATGAAATGGATAAATTCCTACAAACATACAATCTTCTAAAAAATAATTAGGAAGAATCAGAAAATCTAAGTGGAGATATTACAATATTGAAGCAGTAATAATAATAATAATAATAACAACAACAAAAATTCCCAACAAAATAAAGTGCTGGACTAGATGGCATCACAGTTGAATTTACCAAACATTCAGAAAAGAACTAACACTTGTCCTTAAACTGTACCCAAAAATTCAAGAAGAGTGAAGACTCCCAAACTCATTTTATGAGGCCAGTGTTATAACATTATCCTAATTCCAAAACCAGATAAAATACCACAAAGAAAGAAAACTATAGGCCAATATCCCTGATGAACATAGATACTAAAATCATCAGCAGAATGTTAGCAAACTGGATCCAACAATACATTAAACATGATCAAATGTCTAGGGATGAAAAGTTGGTATAATATCTACAAATCAAAAATGTGATACACCACATAACGAAATGAAGGCTAAAAATCGTTTGCTCATATAAATACATGTAGAAAAAGCATTTGATAAAATCCAGCACCCATTTATGTTAATAACTCTGAGCAAAGTGGGAACATACCTCAACATAATAAAGGCTATTTGAGAAATCCACAGTCAACACCATGTGCAATGAGCAAACACTAAAAGTGTTTCCCTTAAGATTGGGAACAAGATAGGGATGTCCACTTTCAGCACTTTTATTCAATATGGTACTGCAAGTCTCAGCCCAACAATCAGACAACAAGAAGAAATAAAAAGCATCCAAATTGGAAATGAAAAAGTAACTGTCACTATTTGCAGATGACATGATACCATACATAGGGAACCATAAAGTTCCTTTCAAAGAACTACTAGAACTGATAAATTCAGTAAAGTAACAGGATACAAAACAAATATCCAGAAATTAGTTGCACTTTATGTACCAATAATAAACTATCAGAAAGGGAAACTTAAAACAATTCCATTCACAGTTGTTTCAAAAATACCTAGGAATAAATTTAACCAAGGTTGTAAAACATTTGTACTCAGAAAATTATATGACACTGAAGAAAGAAATGGAAGAAGATACAAATAGGGGAAGCATGTACCGTGTTCATGGATAGGAAGAAGTAATATCATTAAAATGTCCCTACTACCCAAAGCAATCTATAGATTCAGTGCAATCCCTATCAAGATACCAATGGTGTATTTCACAGAAATAGAGAAATATTCCAAAATTTTATATGGATCCACAAAAGACCCTAAAATAGCCACAGCAATCTTAAGAAAGAACAGAGTTGGAGGAATCATGCTACCTGGTATCAACCTATGCTATAAGGTCATAGTAATCAAAACAGCATGATATTGGCATAAAAACAGACATATCGATTAATAGAACAGAATAGAAAGCCCAGACTGATATTTGACAAAGAAAGCAAGAATATACAATGGGGTAAAGATAGTCCATTTGGTGAATGGTATTGTGAAAATTGGACAGATAGGTGCAAAATAATGAAACTAGATCACCTTCTTACACCATACACAAGAATAAGCTCAAAATGGGTTAAATACTTAAATGTTAGACTTGAAACCATAAAAATCCTAGTAGAAAACATAGGCAGTAAAATCTTAGAGATTTCTGGTATCAGTACTTTTTCTGATATATTTCCTTGGGCAAGAGAAACAAAAGACAATGTCAACAAATGCGACTTCGTCAAACTAAAAAGATTTTGCACAGCAAAGGAAATCATCAACAAAATAAAAGGTAAACCATTGAGTGGGAGAACATATTCACCAATGACACATCTGATAAGGAGTTAATATCCAAAATCTATAAAGAATTAATTTAAATCAACACAAAAACAAAAAACAATCCAATTAAAACATGGTCAAATAACCTGAATAGACACTTCTCCAAAGAGGACATACAGATAGCCAATAGACACATGAAAAGATGCTTAATCATCAGAGAAGTGAAAATTAAAATCACAATGAGATATCACCTCATCTCTATCAGAATGGCTATCATCAATAAATTAATAAACAACATGTTTTGGTGAGGATGTGGAGAAAAGGGAACCCTTATGCATTGTTGAGGAGAATGCTGATTGGTGGAAAGTAGTATGAAGTTACCTAAAAAAAAAAAAAAAAAAAAAAAGAACTGCCTGGAAATATATCTGAAGAAACACAAAACACCAATTTGAAAGAATATATGCACCCATATGCTCACTGTAGCATTATTTGCAATAGCCAAGATATGGAAGTAGCCCAAGTGCCCATCAATAGATGAGTGGATATAAAAAACTATGGTACATTTACACAATGGAATACTACTCACCTGTAAAAAAGAAGGTGGCCTGGAGAGTATTATGATAAGTGAAATAAGTCAGTCAGAGAAAGACAAGTACCATATGATTTTACTTATATGTGAAATCTAGTGAATAAAATAAACTAGTAAACAAAATAGAACTAGACTCATGTATACAGAGGACAAACTGAAAGGTATCAGAGGGCTGGGAAAAAGGTGAAGGGATTAAGCCACAAATACACTGCCCTGGCTGGCTTTGCTCAGTGATTTAAATGTCCACCCACAAACCACAGGTTCTATTCCCTATCCTGGGCATATACCTGGGTTGCAGGTTAGATTTCCTGCCTGAGTTGGGGCATGTGCAGGAGGCTACCTGTCCCACATCTATTTTTCTCTCTCTCCCTCTCCTCCCTCCCTTTCACTCTCTCTCTAAAGATCAACTGAAAAAATATCCTCAGGTGAGGATTAACAAAAACAAAAATGTTATAGACACAGCATATGGTAATTACCAGAGAAGAAAGGGTAGGAGAAGGTATAAAAGGGTCAAGGGAAATAAATGGTGATGGAAGGAGACTTAACTTTGGGTGGTGAACACACACTATAGTTACTATAGTATATATAGTTATTATAGTATACAGATGATGTATTATAGAATTGTACACCTGAAACCTGTATCATTTTATTAACCATTGTCTCCCCCAATAAATTCAATTTTAATAAATAATTAAATAAAATGAAATTTTAAAATTTACCCTCAAATGGGTTTTCACAGACATTTTTGAACCTTAGAACTTAAATGTGAAATTGTAACAATATTGGTTCACCACAAGATGGTGCCACAAGTATATTGAAAGTGAGATATTTTCTTCATTTTAATCATGTAACATTTTGCTGGAATGTTTAATGGGTATGGAAAGCAGAGAAATACAAAGAGGTGAGGACATGTGTGACATGCATGTGTGGGCAGGAGCATACTCGAGCATCTTCTTTGTATTAGGCTGAATATAGGGGTAATATCAGGGTATGTGTATTAGAGTGTTAAGAGAGTGAGAGATGAAAGGAGAAAGAGAGAGAGAGAGAGAGAGAGAGAGAGAGAAAGAGAGAGAGAGAGAGAGGTGTTTAAAGGAGATTTTCTTCAGTTTTCAGAAATAACAATTATTGCTGAGACATCTAATATTACCCTCTGTCTGGAAAAAGTGTAGTTCATTTTAAGAGATATTTAATAATGCTAACTCAGATTTGTGAGATCAATGAAGAGGTAGGGATAGAATCCATTAGTATGATAATGTCTTTTAGAATAAAGACATATAGTTTTTAAATGCTTGCTTTTTCTTCATTTTTGATGAGATAGTTTGCAATTTATCATTTACCCAAGTAATTTTTTGCAAAATGTATCTACCATAGTGAAAGTATAACATATCATTGATGAATCATCAATAAATTCCTACTTTAAGTAAATAAAACATTTTAGTGTGGAGGCAGGTGGGTTGGTTTTTTTACAATGCACTTTTCCCCTAGACCTATTAATTATAAGTCAATAAATTTTTTTCATGGAAAAATTATTACACAATCCATTTTTAAGGTAGAACGCATATGACTTCCTACAGGTTTCTATGAAAGAACCAATTTAAAAGGACAATGGGTCTTGGTTAGAATATACCAAATTGGATCCTTGGAAAGGGCATTTGCTATACTTGGTTTAAATTCTAGATTCTGTGAGAGAGCCCAGGAATTGGATGTTACTTGGAGCAATACAGACCCAATGATGATACAATAGAATTAATGCTGATATTATTTTCTGACTATTTGTCTTACCCAAGATTGGTCACTATTAGTTTCCAAGTATTATAAATCCAAACGTCATTCTTTCAAAAAGAGTAGTTAGTGCTTCATATCTGTACTCCCCTGGTAAATTGAATCGAGATTTATATGGTAGGGTTTATTGAGATTGAGGTTTTTTCTGAATGAAAGTAGAGCAATTTGGAAATAGGGAAGCTTAAGTCATAAATCCAACCTCCACAATGCTTTGAGATAGAGCCCCAGATGTTTTGGGTGGTTTCAGAAATCTAGAATTACACACCTAAGGTAGACCTAAAAAAGGCATTAAAGAAAAGCTTTGTATGTTTTCTGTACATGTAGTTTTACAATGTTCAACATAGGAATCAATTATATAAGTACGGAACTCCAAAAAATTGATATGTAAAGGTTCTTGATTGGAACTTTTATTAAAAAAGAATTAACAAGGATGTTTGGCCCATTTTTAGTGTAAGGTCAATAATCTTTTAAGAATGCTTTGAACTATGAAATTTTACATATATTATTTGTATGATCAGATGCATGTTTTATATCAAGTCTTGATTTTTTAGCTTTCAAAAACTAAGGGCTGGGCACCTCTCTGTGTGGAAATGGAATCTGAGACAATTATGGTAAGTGTGTGGGTGGCTGAATGATTTGAATCATGGAATACCCACTTAAAATCCTGGTGCTATCTTAGAAGTGTAAACTATTTGTGTGTGTGTGTTACCTGTTTTAAGCTAATCTGAGGAGGAAGGCTTTTGGTAGAGGGCTCAATAGAAATTTAAGTTAGTGAGTGTATCTCCTCACTGTGGGGTGAATGTGGTGTCATCTTGACTGACCTCCTTTCTTCACACACATCTTCTACTTTCATACCCTGACAGCATCAAAGGCAAGGGGGCTGTTGGACATCATTCTAAGTTAGGCATCCCTGTGGAATGTTTCAACAGACATGGGGTTAGTTCTTAGGCCAACTGTGAAATATGTTTGCTTTTTCTTCTGATTATACAGAGTTTGGAGGATCTAAGTGGACTGGTTATTGCATACTTTTTATAGGCCGAGTGATAAAATTTACATCATGTTGACTGACTTTGTTTCCAGAGCTAGATCTCTGGTGAGCCTGCCTTGCAATCCAGAGATCTTGGCATATGGATGCTGGAAGTTAACTTTCTTCTTATGTGGACATGCTGTAAAAGGTATATGGAGAGGCTGATTTTGATCCTGGCAAGTTTCCCACTATAGATAATCAATTACTAGTACTTTCAGAAGTTGCATTAATTCCATAGGGCACTATGTTTTTGCTAACGAAAGAATTCAACAAAGTTGTGCTGTACTTTGAAAAATGAATAAATGCAGTTTCTCCATCACATGGAAAATTACTTTGTGTCCATAGTCTAGACACTAAGATTAGAGCCGTGCATTCTGCTGTAATTTGCATGGTGAACAGACAGACCAGTTTTCTAATAACTGCCCATATAACTACTGTCCACTCCAAATCTGAGCCCCAAAAGTCACTAAAGAAATGCTTTCTCTTTTGGGGAGGAGGATACTTAATGATATTTATTTTTAAATTGTACATGATTATTTAATATAAATTTACATAGTGAAATGATTATTACAGATTTATATACTGAAATAATTGTACATAATTGTTTAATATAAGTTTATATAGTGAAGTGATTACTACAGTCAAACCAGTAAACACATCCACCTCCTGATATGGTCACTTATCTAATATGTAGTGTGAGCACCTGAAATTTTCTCTCTTAGAAATTTCCAGTATTCAATACAGTATTATTAGCTCTAATCAGCATGCGGTATGGTATATAGCTAGACTTATTCATCCTATATAACTGAGTGATAAAATGATATAGGTCCAAAGTCTTACATCCATACAGTGTCAATATTATGATAATGTAATTTTTAATACTGATGGTAAAGAATAGTACTACCTTTTTTTTCTACGAGAGGTTTTAAAAAACTCCTATACCAAATTGTATATAGTATACAAAAATAAAACAAGGCCTTTTACTTCATAAGGTGAATATTATTTTTGTTGTTGCTGTTTCTGACATTCATACATATGTTTTTAACATTATGGATGTTTTGCTCTTGATTACATTGAAAAGAGGGTGCGATCACCCAATGTTTTATGCTTCATTCTGGAAATGTATTTTTTCTTTTAACTTTCATTTTGAAAATTATAAAGTAGGTTACTAAAAGAAATATTTATTTCAAGTGTCTTTCAGATTACTGGGTATAAATTAGGTAATGAATGAGTGGTTGATATTATCATTGTTTTGTTATTTTCTTGACACAGTAATTCTGAGTTGCTTCTTCTTGTCTTTCATTCCTATGTCCTAGTTTTGTCATTTTGCATTATAGCCACATCTCTGCTCTGCTTTGTGTCTCAGTTCTAATAGCATCTCCTCTCATATATTTTTGTCCATCCTGTTAAAGCAGTGTTAGTCTTCAAATCTCTTGCCCAAGCAAGAGAACATTTGCTTAGGTACCATTTTCTAATCTTTATCTCGTAACAGTTTAGGTAAACATTTCTACAGGTCTATAATCTCTTACCTACAATTTTTGAAATCCAAGAAACTATGCAAATACAAAGGTTTTATAATTCATATTGAATTGATGTGAAGTTGATCATAATCTCTATTTATCCCATCTAGTGTGGACAAGCACATGTTTTGCTTCAGAAATATTAATGTATCTGATTATAGAGTATGATCCCAGACCCTACTTCAGGCATTATATAATTCAAGTTATACGCAGAGTATTATCATTCTAAAATTTGAAAGCATTTAAATTCTGAAATGCATCTGATAGTGAGGGTTATGGTTAAGAGATTGAGGACCTACCCTCTAGTATTATTTTTTCATTTTTAAACCATTATTACTAAGGAGTTGCAGGAATAGGAATATAAAAAGGATTTTAGGCACATAATCTCTCATGGATTACTTCCTAAGACAAGAGAACTACAAAGAAAGAGAGAGTAACAGAGAACAATGAACAGTGGCTGAATCAGCCATAACCAGAGCCAGCCATTTCTCATAGTTCATTCAAATGCTGTTCTAGGGGTTTCATGAGGCACAAATGGATGGAATTCAGGGAGCAAAAGTAAAAGTGCATTCCTCTATGATGTGGGAATACACACACACACACACACACACACACACACACACACACTCATGCATGCTTGTATGTGTGTCCACTCATGTATATCCATAACTATCTACAACGAAGGGAGACTAACCAGCAGCCTGAAGGAGTCAGCTCTGCACATAGAGACATAATGAGGATACCCATGGGTGTTCCATGTTCAACATTGCTCCAAAGTGCTGTGTTATGTAAATGCATGTGGTGGAATATTGCTTCTTTCACACAGATGTTTTGGATTGTAGGTACTAGTTAATGTAGCACCTAAGAATTAGTATTACTAGAACTGAGACAGTCATGTACAGAAGATCCTCTATTGGACCCTGATTTACTCCTCTTTAGAATTTTAATGAGAACCTAAAACCCATTTAAAGAAATCTGAATGGAACCTTGAATGTGTGCTTCATCAAGGATGTCTACTAGGAATTCCTTCCAGTAATGATTTTTAATAAATATTTTATGTCTTTTATGCTCTGTACTTCGTATACACAGGTCAAAGTTTGGCATCTTGTGACTTCATATCATTGCTGCTGCTTTCTGGGGTATAGCTACTTTGTTTCTCTTTAAGATTATTTCAACTGGCTCTCGAATTTTACAGTATAGTAGTGGAAAAGAAAGGATGGTGAAATGTAGAGATATAAATTTGGGTGGCTAGAGTAGGGATGTATGGATTTAACTATAGACTTTTTAAAAATACGCAGGCAAAGTCTATGGTATTAAAAATAGCCTAACTTGCATGTTTATTTTCTTCTTACATGAGATATATTTAAATTTTTATTGTTTAGGAATTTGTTTTAGAGTAAAATTGGTTGTATTTTGCCCTGGTGCTAGCATAACTCTGCACATTTTTACTACTATTTTCATTTTAAGCTAAAGACAGGCAGGTAGGGGTTAATATATTTAAACTTGCTTTTTAATGGGTATCTGTGTCAAACATATGGTCATTTTTGGCATTATAATTGTAATAGCCTCTAGTGATTTCATTTATCTTTAGAGAAGTCCCAGGAACCTCCAGCTATTTTGATTTTTGCAGCTTTTATGATCAGTCCTTATAATATAGACTACTGATTTCTCCTCTGTAGCCGGCTCATTGTTGAAAAGCCAGAGCTATTTTTAACATTTACACAATTTCACTAGATGAGTCTTCATTCCACAAGGTTTGGTGCTAAATCTGTGGAGCCTTTCGTAATCATATCCTTTCTGTGGTTTGCTTGAATTTGATCACAGTGGCTGATTTCATGCATTGATAATGAAGGCTTAGGTTGCCTGTTTCTCGGCTTAAATCCACCTCAGACTTGGAGGTTGACAGTGCTGCTGGCTTCAGCACGCGCAGAGATATAGAATTGAAATTGCTCTGCTTTCTTTACAAATGACTCTGAGAGTGCTTGTCCTTCCCTAAAATATTGCCAGCGTGTGAAGGATTTTCAATGAGCAGTGCAATAAGCCAGCATCTGGGAAGGTTCGGAGCTGCGCTGATGTAGTGTGGTACTGTCACACAGATCTTCAGGGCTGGAGCCAAGCCTTGGGAGCACTGCGCCTCACGCCGGGCTCCTACTGGAAGTTTTGTTTATCCAACTTGGTTGCTCTTGCAGCTGGTGAAAGCCCTGCCAGGATGTGGAGCGGACTTCCTAGCAGAGGTGAGCGTTTTTTATTCTACAACTCGGACGCAGGGGTCTGGGCTGACAGTGAACAGATTCTTCCATACGCTGGGTTGAATCCTGGGGAGTTATCAGTTGTGTTCATCATGTCTTGCTGACAGATCCGAAGGGGCAGCACTGAAGAGCAAAATATATGATTCTTTAATGTTATTGGGAAGTTACTCCTTGCATGGGTGTGACAGCATTCCTTTCTCTCTGTGCTCGCTGTTTGCCAAGGACATCTCACCAGTAGGTGACTTCCTTTGTATTTAAACATTTGGAACAAGTCAGGGATGTTGTGTGATTTGCTATCCTTGCATTAAGCAGGTAGTCAGCAGTGGTATTATATGCTTCAGGTATTAAAAAGAAGAAGAAGAAGAAGGCAGCTAGGAACTAAATGTACTTTGTAGAATCTTTGATGTGAAATATATATAGGAGGAAACAAGTGATGTGAGGACTAACTGTACTTTGTAGAATCTTTGATGTGAAATATGTATAGGAGGAAACAAGTGATGTGAGGAGATAACTGACAAAGTAAGTGAAATGGATTACATACTGGAGTTGGCACTTTGTTAAGCTTGACATTATTAATAATGAAAAGTTATGACCTGTCGTGCACTGGACAGCCTACAGTAATTGATTTCTAGAGATAGTATACTGAATGAGAGGAGGAGAAAATTAGCATCATTTCTTCCCAAAGCGTGTTTTAATTAGATGTGACATCTTAAATGTAGCAGATTTTATCATTTAAATGTAACTAAAGTGCCAGCACTCACCTGGGAAGTTAAACTACTACATCATCCTGCCCAGAGAGGTCTGATGTGGCATTGTAAGTATTGAGTATTTGAAAGCCAACTATGTAAGAGCAAAGTCAAAGTTAGCATCTGAGTAGATGGAGCCCTATTGCTTACGCTCGTCAACATTGTAATTCCTGCACTGGGAGAAGCTGTTCCTAAAGAAGAAAGGACTGTGAGAGTGAGGATGTATCCGAACGGCAGTATTCTCATTAAGTGTCTGTTTAGAACATTAGGACTGCAAGGAAATCTATTTTTATTTGATTGGAAGCTAGCATGGTACATGGGGTGCATATATATGTGTGTGTATGTTTGTGTGTTTTTCCTGCTAAATTTATTTGAGGCAGCTGCTTTATAGTTTTCAGCTCTCAAATTATAGATAAGTGTGCATTTGTTTGACAGAAGATTCGAGAACCCCATTTACTGCTAGTACATGTAAAGCTTGGCTAAGCAGACGCATCAGGAGCAAACCGTTTGTGTTCGCCAATCTGTCTCAGCAAGTCCCAGGGCCACTATCTTGCTAGAAGCCACTGTGTGCTTTTGAAAGCATGAAATTAGTTTTATACTGAGCACATGGTTTCTCATTTAGCAGCTCTTTTTATGGTAATGGTCAATGTATGGTTCACCGCCAGGATTTTGGTATTCTGTCAAAGCTGGTAGCTTCTGTGAAGGTGTCTCCATGAGATAATTATTTTTAAAACACTGAGATGGGGGGGGCACCTAATTAGACTCTCAAAGAGAGACCTTTACCTTCAAACTACTCTACTTTCTGAATGCATTGTCATTCCTCCAAATTTCTTTTATGTTGTTTAATCCAGGACCTACAGATTTAAAGTTGCTAACATTTCTCTCTTTGGAGCTTACTGGACATGTGAAATTAAAATAGCTATATTGTGAAATGTAAAGTGTTTGTTCAACTTTTTTCAATGTGTTTGTAGAAAACCACTCTATTAGTGTTGACCATATTGTGCAATCCATCTTTAGGCTTACGTGCTTGTTTTTTAACACTGTAAGAGAGAATGCAAATATTTATATATATATTATAATTGATATAAACTACCCATACTTTATTGTGTATATGTGCTATGAGGAGGGTTAGTTATAAATAAAATTAAACAGTGTCAAAATACATTAAAATGTTGAAAAAAATGTCATCTTTTTAAAAACTGCTTCATTTAGAAGAGTAAAACCCCTCAAATGCTAACATTATATAAATATTAAAAATAGTGTTTGTTTTCACAGAGTGGTGATAGATGAAATGTACTTGTACATGTTATAAGAATGATTTTCTTAGTCTTGTTCTTTCAATCAGAAAATAAACTTTGTTGAAAGTTTTATTGGTCATAATGCAATTTTGAAATAGAAGTAGTGAAAATTAATTGTCAATGACATTTAATGAACTATTCATTCTTGTGTTTATTCTTTGCATGCTGGCATATATATACACATATATATGTACAAATATATGTATATGTGTGTGTATATATGTATGTGTGTGTGTATATATATATGTGTGTGTGTGTGTGTGTGTGTGTGTGTGTGTGTGTATTTATTAGAGGCCCAATGCATATCATTCATGCAAGGGGCTGGGCCCTGGCAATCGTGGCAGCTTGCCTTGGCCCTCGCAGCCCCGGCTTTGTCCAGAAGGTCATCTGGAAGGTCGTTTGGCTGTCCAGTCTAATTAGCATATTATGCTTTATATATATATAAATGGATTAGGGTACTTGGTGGAATAGTGTTTTTATACTTTTTCTTTCATATGGTCTTTACAATGGAGCTGTAAACACTTCTGAAATATTGAATTTTGTTATTTTTTTTGTTAACTCTTGAGTCTTTACCTAAGTTAATGATTATACCTGATTAAGGATTCAATATAAAATGTTATTTATTGAAATGCAAAGATATATAATATGTGGCATTATAATGAAATATTTTCTACTTTTAGATGAAGCATAATTTTAAACAACTTATTTTTCTTCTGTTCTTTTGGGAATTTCATGTCACAAGTTATCATTAGCTTGTCAAGAGGATTTTGTTTTAGCTTTTGACTAATAAATAAGTATCTCATATTTCTTACTTTCCCAAAGCTCATAAAATAAATTTGGTTTGTGGGTTGAGATTTAGAAGGTTAAAAGGTCACCAAGATTTTCTTTTCAAATTTCCTGATGCTGTAATGTGTTTAGAAAACAAAACCTTTAAAGAAGTTTTAGAATATCAGAATTCTCTTAGAATAGTGAAACTTATCATAGTACATAGATCATAGAAAATTTACATAGAAAGGAAGTGAGGGATAATTTAGCATATTTTCCTGAATTCTTAGCACCAATTTCTCTTTCACAAAAAATAGGATTTAGAAAGTTATGGTGAGGATGTAAGATACTCATGCAGTTCAGTGACTTACCTGCATCTTTTCACATGTAAATCAAGAGATAACAATCTGGAGTTTGCTTCAACAAATTAAAAAATGACTAGTTATGAAATATAGCAGATGTAGTAAACTTGCATTAGTTGAGAAACATAATTAAAATTACTCTTCAAGTTCATTGAGTTTCCCAATATATATGTTCAGTATTTAGCTTATACTATTTATATAGTTTGTATTTCATTTTAGAACATTTTCTTGTTTTTTATTGATTTCAGAGAGGAAGGGAGAGAGAGAGAGATACAAAAACATCAGTGATGAGAAAGAATCATTGATTGGCTGTCTCCTCTATGTCCCACACTGGGGATCAGCCCTCAACCCAGGCATGACAGGGAATGGAATTGTGACCTTTGGTTCATAGGTCATGCATAACCATCGAGCCACCCTGGCCAGCTTATATATCATTTTGATGTATGTTGCTATAGTGACAAATAATTTTAGTATAAGTATATCCCATGCAATATTTGGTACATAATTTTACTAAAAATTATTCATTGTTTAGCTGAAATTCAAATTTGACTGGGTATACTATACTCAGTATGGGAACCCTGCCTAATTTCTAACAAAGGTGAATCTCTGATAACTAGCTAGAAAACTGGGTCTGCCTAAGCCAACATGAGGCTTCTAATTCCCGTCCAATCAGTCAGTTTCTGTTGGTAGAGTTTATGCTTGGAAACTCCTATGATAAGAAAGTTTTTGTTTGAGAAACTTAAAATTGTATAAAAAATAGGATGGGTGAAGCAGAAATTACTAGCAAGGATAAAAAAGTCTCCTGTAAATATTTAGGTAAACCAATAAAGGCATCTCATTAAATCATGTCAGTAACATTTTAAATACTAGTAAATAGTATTGAGAATTTTGCAATCAATTTCCAGTTGTTATCCCTTGCCAACTAGAACATTTTCAGGATTTTCCTCCCTCAACAGGTGTGAGATGCATATAAATTGATTTTATTTTGTTCTAGTTAAGATGCCAAAGGAGAGATCCCTTCCTCAAAGCCCCTTCATCCCTCCATCTGGACTTTATTCAAATGTCCATAGTTCTTTAGATTTTAGGACTCTTTTGAATTCCACTTCCTATGTTTCTCAGAGAGGCAGAGTAACTTACAAACTGGACTTAGAGGAAAATCTATGAGACACTTTTAATTATTCATACACCATAGCTGAGTAAATTAGGATAGATGTAATATTTATTGTGTACCTACTATGTGCCTCATAGGATATAAAATATTTATAGCCAGTTTTTTATTTTAATTTTAAACAATGTATTAATATAGTAGTACATTGTGTAATACCCATTGTGTAGATGCTAAACTATTTATCAAAAACACTGTTCGTAGCCCCGAGTTACTCCAATTTTAATGTCACCAGATTACAGTACAACATTCTATCCTGATTCTGAATGTCACTCTGACACATCTGGCAACCTCCCCACAGGAGAATAAGGAATAAAAGCTCATTCATCTTCTGCATCTCACCCAAGGCTGTATTATAAAACCCTCTTTGCTCACTCAGCTTTCTGCACTATTTTTCTTCTCTCGTCTCACTTCCTAATATCTCCCTCTTCTCCACTATTTTTGTAGACATTCCCACCAGGGATGACTAGACATCTCTGTAAAATTTGTTTCTCAAAAGGAGAAAAAAAAAGAGATAAAAGTCAACTTACATATACTGTAACAGAATTTAGGTAGGCTGTTTGCAGTTGATTTGTGAATAATGTAGAGGAGACGTTTGTAGTAAATTCTTTAAATTAACTTTTTTGTACACAGTCTAAAATGTCACCTTAGTTCTCCATCAATTATATGACATACCAAATCAGGAAAACTATTTTGAGTCCAAATTGATCAGCTGAACGTGACAGCCTTTAACCCAAGCTTTGGAAATGGATTAACTCTACCAGCCTAATACAGAAATGCACAGTAACCCATATCTTCTTTTCAACTACATGCCATCCCCATTGATCTAGGACACTTCTCAATGTCTGTTGTCCCATAGGACAAATTCTAATTTACTTCCATTTTTTATGTCTATTAACAGTATACCGCTATTTTAATGTGATGATTTTGGGTCTCAGAAAATATTGCTTAGCACCCCTCCCCGCATCAATCTGTTTTCTTACTTTTGTGTAGTCATAAATGTTATTTATTACTTCTCAATTGTTTAAAATGATATTTGTTACTTTTTCTGGTATCAGCACTGTGTACTTTGGGAAAAGATGCTGATTCCTCTTTACCGTAATTATCACTCTATTCTAGTCCACAGGTCAGCGCCAGTGTCCTCCTCCTTACATCAATCCTATTTGGCTGTGTAGTCCGTTTGTTATGACAAAATACCAATGTGAATCCATAATCTAAATTTCAATCACAAATTATCTTCAAAACCTTTTTTTTCTTTTCAATTGTCCTCAAATTTTTAGAAAAGGCAAGTTTTAAACTCAAGTTTTATTTGAGGGTTATTAGAAAAGAACTAGAATTTTGAAGGAAAAAAAAAGGCAAAATATCCAGGAGTAAGATTCAGAAATGAACCCACAAGGACTTCCTTTTCTGACATTTTTCTGCATTTTCTGTATTTTTATCGGTGCACAATGGATAATACTAGATTCATGATAAGTTAGTTAACTCTTGCTTAACTGCAACTTTTGGATTTTGTGTGCTAGAAGTACACAACCACTGCTATGCACATTAGGGGAGCAAACAGTGGATGTCACTCTATGTACACAATAGTTAGAAATCCTATAATGGGTTGTGAATAATGCTTTAATTGGGGTAAGGAGAAAATGGAGATGGCTTGGAAATGATCTTTAACACTTATTTCTTGCTTCAGCTATGACTGATTTAACCAGCATCGGATCCCTATCAGTAAATTTTGTCATTGTTCTTCTTTTATCGACACCTAGGCCATATCCCACACCAAATAAATCAGAATCTCTGGCAGTGCAGCTCAGGAATCAATATTTGTAAAACTCTCAAGGTGATTCCAATGTACAGCTCCAATTAGAACCACTGTTTTAAAAAGATGGACCAACCCCAACATGGTCAATTGCAACGATATTAAATGGAAGAGGGAATGAGAAAAGATGCAGGGGTAATGATGAACTATAAACACATATGAGTCAAAAGCATGATATGACTTCCCCCCACATCTTAATGGTGTCTTAGATGGCAGTAGAAGAAATGGAGTATCTGTAACAATGAAGTTTGCTCAATTGACCAGAGCATGCTTGGACTTTGGGAGAAGTGCAGAGAACTTTAGGTACTTGCTTTTGAGAGTGGCCACCATGGCCAAGGTGCATTGAGCACCCTGTCAAGGAGAGATCATAAGGTATTTGTTATATTATAGCATTTGAATTATATATTTTCAATAAAGCTTCCAGTTAAAATTAACAACAGTGGATGGGATTTTCAAGAGCAAAGTTTTTCACTTGCTATAAAGAACTGCTCAATAAAGCTCTTTGAATATGAGATTCCTTTTGGGGGCATAGTGCATATCTTTTATTGGTGGTTGTGAAGGAGAGGATGACATAGGTGTGTGAAAAGGAGGATAAGGCTTGGATTGATGATTAAAATAAATGATGTTCCAACCTCAGACTTTATAATTTTAAGAGCTTACTAAATTAATAAGGTAGTATAGCAAGACCATTTGTTCATCACATTAGTTCTGCACTGTGAGAGGGCTTTCTGTGAGGTTTAAAGCATAGCTCTACCACAGTATAGCTGCAAGTCTCAGTTTCCTCACCTATAAAACAATAATGGTAATAGATGTCACTGCATAGGTTTATTGTAAAAATCAAGTTAGAGTAATGTACATAAAGTTCTTAGTGGGGCAAACTGAGGGAACATCGAAGGGTTACTAGAAAAGAACCAGTAAAAGAACAGTAAAAGCTGTGGGTTGCCAATGATGACTTGATGCTTTTATATGTGCTAAGTACTCAATAAATGTAGCCTATTATTATTTAGAACTTATTTGTTCCTATTTATAACTGCCTTGTAGTAAAAATTAGGGTCTGAGAGGTAAAACCTAAAGCAGGTAAATATTGGTGTGAGATATGTACCTGGAGCATAGGGTTTCCAAATGGAGGTGCACAGTATGGAGGCTTTGAGTAGGAAAAGGCCATATAAAGAATCACCTTGTGTGGGAAAGCAAGGGAGATTCTGGAAGGGGATTAGGGAACCTAATTTCTTATAATTCTTATCCTTTTCCATCTATTATTTTATTTGATCCATATCATAACTCTGGGAAGTATATACAGTAGTATTTGCTCCTTACACTAAAAATAAATCAGCATCAAGGAAAAGGTGACTCGCTTTGCAAAGAGAACAGAACCTAGATCTCTTGAACCCCCCAACCGCACCCCTTATATCACACCAGCTTCTTTTGCCGAGGCCTGTGGACAGCCCAGCTGAATTTGAATAAGGAGTTAGCTGTAGACCACAAACAATGGGATGAATTTTGGAAATTAAGGAAAAACGTGAAAAGGTAGCATATTTAGTAAGTTGAATTTAGTCAAGGAATAAAATTTTAAATATTTCTTTTTGATTGGAAGACAGCTGTTAAGTAATTTTGGAATAATAATTAAAGCTCAAGTAGCAGTCTCCCAGTCAATGATGTTGACATTAGTATCACATTTTATAGTATCTGAATACTTTCTGTGTAATATAATTGACTGCATTTAACACATCTCAAACTTGAAGGCAAGTGTGGCTAACAAGTTAAACAATAAGAATCACCATATATTAAACATTTTAAAGTTCAATGAATTATGGAGGAGGAAGGGCAGAAGGGGAAAGTTCATGCTTTGATTCTATTAATCAAAAGGCAAGCTAAAAAATCTGCAAAATGGGTGGATAATGCTATGATTTCTTTTCTAGATAAAGTTGTAAGTCTCCAAAACAAGTAGCAAACAAGAAAGTTTTATAAATTATTCTGCATGAACTAGTATAAATTATTTCAATAAGTATAGATTATAAGTATGGATGAGCCAATTAAAATAATTTAACCTTTTTAGAACTTTTAATTATTAGCTGTAATTGCCATAACCACATTTCTTGCTGACCAAAGTATCATATTTATGTCCCTTATCATTGTATTCCTTGCATAGTTTATAAATGTCAAAATAAATTAGAAAGTAAGATATATTTAAGGAACAAGCTCTTCACCCAGAGTTAATCATTTCAACATCCAAAGAGTTTACATGTGCATATTTATTATTTTCTAATTGTGTTTCTTTCCCACTAGACTGTCTTTTAGGTAGGAAACGTGTCCCAATTCTTTTAATACATAATTCTCAATACAATGCTTGGCACATAGTAAATGATATCTTTTAAACATTGACTAATGGATGGGACATTTGAATATAGTATCAGACACTTTAATTTAGGATCTGTGAACATGTGCAGAACTCAATAAATTATTTGATATTATTGCTTATAAAAATATTCATTCTTTAATAAAACTACAGTGAGACACTTATTTTCTTGTCTATCAGATGGACAAGATTAAGACTTGTAATACAACTAGAGGCCCGGTGCATGAAATTCATGCAAGGGGCTCGGCCCTCGCAGCTGCAGTGGCTTGCCTTAGTCCTTGCAGCCCAGGCTTCATCCAGAAGGTTGTCCAGAAAATTGTCTGGAAGGTCAGCTGGTCTAATTAGCATACTACGCTTTTATTATTATAGATGAATTAGCATGTATGAGCATGGGGCACTCTCATACATTGCTGGAGAGTATAAATTGGTTCATCTATTTGTAGGGCAATGCAGCAACTATTCTCAAAACTTAAAAATATGCATATCTTTTTGCCGGGGCCAGCCGGCATCAGTTGAGCAGTCCCTGAAAGGGGGGTGAGGCTTACGGAAAGATAGAGATAGAAAGATGGATAGAAATAAAGAAGAAACAAAAGATATGGGATCAGGAGGTCCACAAAGCCCTCTTTAAGACTGCGGCCCCAAGTTTATTTCACTCCACTCTTTTAAACAGTTCTGGTTACATATTATACAATTCCTTATTCCCCAAACAACAAAGCTACATTCTATTGTAAACATGTTTCTCCATTAAACCCCTTATCTTAACTAATTTCCCTAGGCTATATGTCCATCCAAGACGCCACCTAAATCTTTTCCCATTTTCCCATAGACCGTTTGGCTATTTACAATGTTATGTGCTGGAAGGCAGTATTGTTTGCTAAACTACAATTGAAGGCAACCATTCTCTGGGGGGCAGAGAGCAGATGGGCCTTGCAAGGCCCGCCCTCTCAGGGAACTTTGTTCCCCAAGGGCGCTCTCCATATCTTTTGACCCAGCAATTTTAGTAACCCAGATTTAGTCAACATATATGCTTGCATATGTATACGAAGATGCATAGAACAATTCATTTTTTTTCATGTGCCTATCTACAAATACATACATAATTTTAGTGTAACATTATTTGTAGTAGGAAAATATAAACAAAAATACCCAGCAATAGATGGTATTAATTATGGCCTGTTTGGGTTGTGTGACACAATACCACTGAGTAGTTTATAAACAACAGAATTTTATTTCTCAGTCTTGGAAGTAAAAGATCAGGGTGCCAGTAGTGTGAGCAGGGGCCCTCCTCCAAGTTGTAGATTCCTCATTGTATCCTCAGGTGGCAAAGAAGCTAGTGATCTCTGTGGGATCTTTTTTATAAGAACATAAATCCCTTTCTTGAAGATTCCAAGGGTTCTATCTCTGAATACATCACATTGGGCATTAGGATTTCAATATATGAATTGTGGGGCTCACAAACATTCGAACCATAGGAGACAATATGCAGTAATTCTATATAATAAAAGCCTAATATGCAAACTGTTCCCTCGGTGGTGGCAGCAGGCAGCTAGGGGAAGGGAGGCTCTGACTGGCAGCCAGCAGCCACTAGGGACCCTACCCATGAAGAATTTCATGCACTGGGCCTCTACTTTAAAAAAATAAAGAACATCTATAAGAACGGATATGGAACAAAGTAGATATAAGTAAAACAAACAATATGAAAAATAAAGTATATAACCAATTGCTTATGTAAAATATATATGTGTTTTTATGTGCTAATATGTGTGTATACATGTATATACATAAAGAGAGAGAGATAAAGGGATGGGAGGAGGATAAAGAGAGAGAAAGGGATAAGTGAATTTCATGGGGAGACTAGGGACTGAGTTTAAAGTTATAGTTCTCTTTGTACTGTTTGAAGTAGACTTTTTTTTCAGTGATCTCTGGACTTTTTATTAGCATCATGCCCCCCAAGGAGTGTCTCACTTCTGCTTTCATGCCTCAGAGCTGTGGTGTTAACTTCAGATACCACGTTGCTGTCCACATCTTGCAGGTCATGGTCTTTTGGCATGATTTCAGAGTTGCTATTGTCCAAGGTGTCTTCCAGCAGGTGGTGGTAGGTGCCAATCTCAGCCTCCAGCTTGACCTTGATGTACAGCATGGCCTTGTACTTCTTGGCTGGATGCTGCCCCTCTGCCAGGGTCTGGGCCAGTTCTGATTCCAGGTGCAGCAGGATCCTGTTGACCCGTTCCACCTGCATTGCATAGCACATCTTCACCTCCCTCAGGCTGTTCCACAAACTGGACTCCGTGAGAAATCTGAAGGCCAGTGTGGAGAACAGCCTGAAGTAGACGTTTATTTAACTATTATGCCCCTTTGTAGTTTTGAATATTTTATCACCTACATAGATTAATTTTGAGAATAATAGATATATTCATATAAAAATAAAATGAAATATAAAAAAATAGTGGAAAAATGGGAGGAATGTAATGTGATAAAAAGTTGCCAGAGTAAAAGCTTATAGGATTGTCAGATGATGACTACATGGTTTCCAGCTGCATTTAACAGATGAGAAAAAAAATTAAAGCATAAGCCATTTCACCAGGTAATGGATGGTTATCAGGCCTGTTGTTGCCCTTTGTCCTCCCAAGTGTTTGCTCCCTAGAAGGTCAAGGTGAAAAGCCAGTGTTTGGTCAAGTCCTGAGAAGGTGTTGCATTGACTCCCTATAACTATCCCTAGCATCCAGCCTTAGCCTTCCTGATGGAGTGTGATTTTCCTTCCAGAACTTGCTGGAAATATGCTCTTCAAGTATACACGCTTGTACATGTGAGTGCCCCTCCTATAACATACTTCCAGTGGTCTTCATCTTGAGTGTCCATGTGAAAACACCAGGGCCTAAGGGACTTTAGCTTTGTGAAAGGAATTTCCGAAGTATGTAGCTCAATGCAAGCCACATGAACATAGTAAGAGAAAAAGAAGGAAAGACCAAAAAACCATGTTAAAATAATAGTAAGCATGCCCCGATTCCACAAACATGACAGCATTCCGTGCAGCACTGAGCTCATTTCTGTTGTGCAGTGGGCTTGTTTTTAATCTCATACATTTAGTTCTCTGTTTGAGAAACTCATAACACTTAATCATCTTACCTTTGGGGTTGTAATACAAAGTCATGATGAGATGATGGACATTTTATCATGAATTCCCTTGTTTCTGGGGGTTTAATGCTGAGTTTGAATGTTAATTTAACTAATTCTTTTGTTTAATAAGCTCAAAGTCCCAGCTGAGCTGAAGTAGGTGTGATTTTATTTCAAAATTCAATGTCAGCTTGCAGAAATGTGGCATAAAAGACTTGATTAATGTTATGATCAGCTGACTGTTGGTTAACTAGACCAGTCTTTTAATTCATCTAAATTAGCTATTTTGCTGGTCTTTAAAATATGATATTGTTTGCAATTAAGATGATATTATTGGATTTTCCCAGATGATAATATATACCCTTCCCTATTCTGATTAGCTGAATAATTGCTGATCATATGTATTGCCACCAGATGGTTTGTATTTCTGAATTCATACACAAAAGCCATGATATTTGTTTCATTAGCACCACACTCTTATTGGTTAAGCTAACTGGATACTATTACTGTTGACCTAATGTAAATATTCTCTGAATTTCCATATTTCTCTGCCTTATAAAAATGACAATAGTAATTGAGCAGGGAAAGATGTCTTACACACTTACTATGTTAAATGAAGTTTTGGGTGCTACAGAGCCTGGCCCAATACTTAAAAACATGGTAATTGTGAAAAATAAATAAAAGCAGAGGTACTTTTTCTAAATTTGCAATCTTGGCTACCCCTTTTGTGCAAAAGAGGAGTGATACCAGCCAGATCTGATATTACAGGTTAAAAGTCAATGTATGCATATTTTGCTTGCATTTCAGCCTGCTTAATGCATATTTCTAAAAATTTAATCCATTGAAACTAGTGATTCCATGGTAAAGTCCAAGTTACATTTCTACGGTGAAAAGAAAAAATGTCCCAGTAGAACTAGTTTATAATTCTTGCTGCCTTAGGACATTCTGGTCATCATGAAAAACCAGTGCATGGCAGGGATTCTTTGAAACTTAATTACATTTTTGAGTCTACTCTTCTTTATCTTGCTGCCATCCTGTCTCTTTCTTTCTGTAGCTTAAGAATTTTTCATTACTTCATACTAAATCTCCTGTCTATAAATTCCTCTCTTATTCATTCATTCATTTATTCATTTATATGCTTATTCAGTAGCATTTACTAAGCATAACTTCTGTCCTGCATTCTTCTTTCAGCAGTACAGAAGCTGCACCCAAGTTACACATAAACTGGGTTGCAATAATTGATTTTTAAGTTAGTGGCTTCTAAACATCTTCCCATAGATTTAAAATTTTAAATTAGGTTTGTGCTTCCAAGCTAGTGAAGTACTGGTGGGGCAATGTCAGAAGAATAATGCACAATTGTCATAGGAAGAAGCACAATTTATACTCGTAATAGAAAGTAGTGAAGGAAAGGACAGGGGATAGGACCAGAAAGTCAAGGTGCAACATGAAATGCTCCTACCATGGTGAGGTCAGAAGCTCCTTTTCTAGCATCAAGTGACATGGAAGAAAGTCTTCCTAGGAATTTGGAGAGTAAGGAAAGAGGCCATTTAAAGTTCTTCATAGGTGTTGATTATATAATTTATTTTCAAAATGGAAACATTATAAGAGAGTTATTAATGTTTAAGTTTAACTCAGATTGTCTCACTGGGATGTATGGTCGTTCTAATAAGGACTGCAATTAGTTTTAGAATGTTTCTATTGGGTGTTAAATAGATTGAGCAAGAATCCAGATATGGTAAGATTTAACATTTGGAATTCACAGTTAAAGCAATCCTAGCCTTGGATCACTATGCATTCACTTCCCTGCCTTACTGATTGCTAATATCTATGGGACCCTTCGAATAGTTAGGAAATTAGAGAAGATGAGCATTTCATATATAAGCCTTATTCAACTGGAAAAATAAGAATGACATTGAGTAAGAAGCTATACTAGTTAATATGATATCACTAAATTAAAATGCAAGACTTACCACCCTGATTTTTAACTCAGATTTTCTCTGTAGTCTTGAAAATGCCGGAAGGTTAAAAACTGTTTACAGAGTCAGTTTTTTAAAACCATTTTGCTTTTAATATTCTGTTTTAATGGAATCTCTGACTAGATTGTGTCCACCCCCAGCTGTTTCAAACTGAGTTTAATCACTAGGAAAGTTCTGCTGATTGTCAATGATGTTTGCTTGATTAATTCGACTCTAGCTGTGTTGCTTTTCTACCTATGTCTTTCAGCATGTCCTAGAGAATTAAATGTTTCCTTTTGGGGTTTTCAGGAAACTTGAACAAAAATAATTTTCCTTTTATTAGTCTACTAGAGGCCCAGTGCATGAAATTCATGCATGTGAGGGGGGGTGTCCCTCAGCCCAACTTGCACCCTCTCTAATCTGGGACCCCTAGAGGGATGTCTGACTGCCCGTTTTGTTTCTGGCCCAACAGAAACAAACAGGCAGTCAGACATCCCTCTCACAATCCAGGACTGCTGACTCCCAACCACTCACCTGCCTGCCTGCCTGCCTGCCAAATTGCTCCTAATCACTTCTGCTTGCCAACCTGATCACCTCCTAACCCACTCCCCTACCATCCTGACAGAAGCCTAACTGTATTTTTGCTGGCCCAATTGCCCCTAACTGCCCTCCCCTGCTGGCCCAGTAACCCCTCACTGCCCTTCCTTGCCAACCCTGTCACCCCTATCTGCCCTCCCCTGCAGGCCTGGTCACCCTCAACTGCCCTCCCCTGCTGGCCTGATTAACCACAACTGCCCTCCCCTGCCGACCATCTTGTGACGGCCATCTTGTGTCCACCTGTGGGCAGCCATCTTTGACCACATGGGGGCTTCCATCTTGTGTGTTGGAGTGATACTCCATTTGCATATTAGTTTATTTTTTAGATAGGATAGAAGAATGTTATTGTTGATTTTCTTTAATCCAGTTTTGACTCTAGTGTAAATATTTTATATGAGCTAAATTTTCTTTGAAGTCATGTTTTAATTCTGCTAGTCATTAGAATTTAACATATTCTCTGTCCTATACACTAATTTAAAGTATAAACTACTTAAATCTTTTTAAAAGACATTACCTTGAGGGTTCAATTTAAAAAAAAATTATAAACTATATGTGATACCCTGATTTTAATAAATTTTAATGGATTTTTAACTTGATCTTTTATCAAGAATTCATACATGGACTTTAAAAATTATAAGTACATAACATGAGTGTTTTTAATAGTATTTTCACAATGCGTTCTGTCACTTATATAGTAAACTATCATTGATTTTTTTGTGTGTCTTTGAGTCTTCTCAAAAGTCTTCCCATCCTTAGAAATAAAATACTTTAGCTTGCTAACCAGATTTTTTGTTTTTATTCCTTACCTGAGCATGTGTTTTCAATTCATTTTAGAGAGAGAGGAGAGAGCTCTAGAGGAATGAGGAAGGAGAGAAAGAGGGAGAAACATCGATATGAAAAAGAAACAGATCGGTTGTCTCCTGTACACACCCTGACTGGGGATTAAACCCACAATCTGGTTATGTGCCCCAACCATGAATGTAACCCAGGCCCTTTCTGGGTACAGAACGCTGCTCACCAACTGAGGCACACTGGCAAGGCCACTAACCAGTTTTACAGATTTCTGCTGACATCCATTCTTTGGGAAGGAATACAACATATTGAAAGCAAATAACAGTAAGCTTAAAACAAAAATGGTTTTAAAATATTTACCCATATTTTAATGCTGTTTTGATTACTTTGAGAAAGATAACTTTTTAAAATCCAAATGTGGATCTTACACAGTGACTGCTCCCTTCCATGTAAAAGGTACTATAGTGGTGGTAAAAGGACCAGGTGATAGTTGGATTTTCTGGAATTTTATTTTGAGGCTACTACTGCTTGACTTTGAGACTTTGAATAAGTCACATAATAACCCTCTGGGCTTCAAATTACCTTCTTGCCAAAACGAGAGATTCAGACTACATTTTTAGTACTCTTTAAGAACCACTTAAGCTGGAAAATTCTAGGGATATTTTTCATTTGACTTCATTTCATAGCTACATTCTTACTCATCATATATATTTTTGAAGATTAACTGTATTCATAGTTTTATTAAAAACAAGAGAAGAAAATTTGTAATGCGTTTTGGGTTTTTCACAAGTAGCTGCTCTCAAAACATGAGATAAATATACTGCAAGAATTTGATTGTCTGCATTTTATTCAGGCAAATTTATCATTCGCTTTTGTCTGAAAACAGAATCAAAGCTGACAAGACAGCAGTTCTCTCTGAGAATGGAGATGAACTGCCTGTGTTTTAAGATTCAGGGCACTGCCCGACGGTGTGGCTCAGTGGTTGGGCATCAGTGTATGAACTCAGAGGTCATGGTTCGAATCCAGGTCAGGGCACATGTCGGGGGGTTGCAGTGGTGGTGGGGGCGAAGGGAGGGTGGGGAGCTCATATGTGCAGGAAGCAACCAAGCAATGATTCTCTCTCATCATTGTTGTTTCTCTCTCTCTCTCGCTTGCGCGCTCTCTCTCTCTCTCTCTCTCTCTCTCTCTCTCTCTCTCTCTCTCTCTCCTTCTCTGAAATCAATAACAATGTTTTTTTTTAAAATTCAGGGCATGTACTGTGATTGTGATTCTCTTAAGAAGTATCTTGAAGTGCCTACATTGTTATCAATCTGCAAGCATTTTACTACTAAATATCCATTTTGTAGACTTCACAAAAATGCCCCCAGTGATGTGATTAGTCATCCAGTGAAAACCTGCTGCCTCCTAGCTAGTCTAGGCATCTGCTCACAAGTAAGATTTCCTCAATGTTCAAAATAAATCTTTTCAGTCACTTTATGGTAGCTTTGATGTGCACCATATGGCTTAAGTATATAGAATTTAGGTGTGACATGGTGTTTTTGCATGGTGGTTATTCAAAACAGTTTTTGTTTGAACATGTTCATTGACTGCATTATTAATCATATAATTCCCAATTTATTCTTGTTTTGTATATAACTCTAAGTTTATAAAAATAAAAATATATCCAAGCAGAAAGACTATATAATTATAGTCTACTTAAGTATATTATAAATATTTTGGGTTGGAGAGAATTGCTCTTCTTTCCCATGGTTAACCCTTGGAAGGTTAGAAGTAGTCATTTATAACTGTAGCAATTATGTACTTTTCAGCTATTATTTTCCAATTATATAGGACCATTTCCAAGCATTACATTATAACATAGATTATGCTGTAGGATCCTAATATTGCTTAGCTCTATATACCAAACAATAAATCAGTTATATTTTACATTGTTTGGAGTGTTCCTTTATTAAAACATAAAATTGATGGATATTTTAAGTAAGATAAATCCATATTAGAATCTATTTTAATATATTTTAAATTAGTAAAATAGATCCCCCCTTCTCTCACTCCCCTCTTCTCCCTCCTTCTCCTCCTCCCCCTTTTCCTCCTCCTTCTCATCTTCCTTCTTCTTTTTAAATGCTTTTGATTAGAATGAGCTTCATCTTTTCTTAAAAATTCCATTGCTGTTTTCTATACATTTGGAAGTTTAATGTTCTACATCTGCTCTTTTAGTTATTACATCATATATTTTAACACGATAAAATCAGAAATTAATCAATACCTTTCCCATTATCCTGAAATATATATTCTCTCTGAAGTTTATATTCCACTCTTGACCAGTATTTTTATTTCAGGCTATTTTATTTCCAGGGTATTATTATTATTGTTTTAAATTATCAACATATTCTTTAGATTCACCTTTTGAGGGATGTTATCAAGTCTAAGCCTGTCTTGCATGAGATGATTGATGACTTTGGATTTAACTTCTGCCAACATTGTTTTTTGGAAACACACTTAGTTAAGATGAATGTGGCATGCCAATTATGTTTAGTATTATTTATTTTGAAGACAACACCTCATTGGGACTAAGAAGACTGCTAGTTGACACCAACTAAAGTGCCCATGTGATCACAAGTATATGAAAATCTGCATTCGCTTCCCTGGATAGTTCCCCATAACTAAGTGTATATTAATACTAGTATGTTATAGGGACTTACAAAATACACCCACATGCAATTATAAAGTGTGGTTTCCTTCACGTATGAGGCTTCCTGGTGTCAGAGTAGCCTGCATTCACTTGGGAGATCTGATTTCTTACAACTGAGTTGAGCGTAATCTTGATGGGATTAGGAAAGCAATACCTGGACTGCTGTAAGAACTTCTATGGAAGATATAGTTGATGCTATCATACAGGCATGCTGTGTTTACTCTGCTGTATCTAAGTAAACCTGGTGACAGTTAAAATCTTTCGTGTCCTATAAGTATGAAAGCCTGTCTGAATACAAACTACTGCTGGTCATAGAGCGTGGGTACTGCAGCCCACATATTTACCAGTAGTTTAGCTCATTCCTCCTTCTTGAAGCTCAGATGTCAGTAAGCTAGTATTTTCTTATACTTCAGCTGTAATTGTGACCTCCAGGGAAACGGCAGTACAACATGGCCACCTCCAGGGGAGGGTGTGATGTATTATAGTGGGTATATAATGAAAAAGGAGGTGAAGAGCCTGCCCTTTCACTTAGTTGTAGTGAGGGCCGAAAAAGACAGGCAAAGTGAGAGGAGAGGAGAGGCCCATGAATAAATGGTTGCCCCTTCCCCATCTTGGTTGACTCATGAAATGGGAGTGGTAGTGTTAAATATGTCAATGAGAAAGCCCAAGCAGGGGCCTTTACCCTTGGTCCGCTTTGAAACTTGGGTCAGATTCTGGTGGGAGGAGGGAGCAGGAAGAAGAGACCCACTTAAATCATGCTGTTCATAGGCAACATGTAGAAGCCCAAGAAAGTGGAAGTGGTGACAGGGCATGATTAGGGGTGAGAGACCCACAGGAGCTGTGAAGGCTCCTAATATGCTAGTTAGTGAGGAGGATTCCTGAGGAAGAACAGGTCATTATTTTTTTTAAGCTACAAAGTGTGAGTGCATTTGTAATCCTCCCACATCATCTCCCAGTTCTGTTATTGTGGATTCTATGACTGATTACCTTTAAAATAAAACCAGTGACTTGTAAAGAAATGACGTTCAGAGGCACTCATTTAAAAGCCAAATCATTCACAATCCTCAATGTTTATTTTTGATGATTTAGGTTGTAATGAAATGTAAAAGTACATTTAAGTATAGTTTAAAGTACAGAAGATAGACTTGTTCCATAATGAAAGAAAGATATATTTAGCTTTTCATAATAAAGTAAGGAAAACACTTTGTAAACCTACTATTAAAAACAAGCAAAGCTAAAATTCTCATTATTTTAGAGTTAACTCGCTGTGGGTAAATACAATTTTAGATAAGTGTATTCTACATTAAATAATAATATCCTTTGCATTAATGAATATATCTTATAGCAACAAACTATGTAAAATAGAAGAGAAAGAAAATTGTAAAACTATAAAGCTAAAAGTTGCTGACTGGTAGCAAAATCTTTTGGTTATCTGAAATGCAAAATTTTAAGTGGAGGATTTGATTCTCATTATGTATGTGGGGGGGTGTGTACTAGAAAATCAATGCATGAATTCGTGCACAGGTGGGGTCCCTTGGCTTGGCCAGTGATCAGGACCAGTCAGCCAGGGGGAAGGACCAAGGGAGGTTGGTGAGCTATGGGAGGTTGGCTGTGGGAGCACACTGACCACCAGGGGGTAGCTTCTGCATTGAGCACCTGCCCTCTGGTAGTCAATCCATCATCATAGCAAATGGTTGACCTGTTATTTGATTGACTGGGCATAATGGTCACTTTTATTATATAGGATCCTATCTAATTAAAGAGTAATATGCAAATTAACCATAATTCCACTATACTCACAAGCCACACCCACTAGCCAATCAGGAGTGAATATTCAAATTAACCCCAACCAAGATGGCTGTTGCCATGGAGAGAGCAGGAAGGAGGCTTGGGTATCCCCAGCGATGAAGGAAGCCAAACTTTACACACATCCTGGTCAGCCCAGGCCTTCGCTTAAGGCTACAAAGTTTCAATTATAGAAGATAAATAAACCCTAACATAAATGGCTGCCACCACAGAGGGAGCAGGAGGCTTGGCTCCACTCCAGGCTACAAAGTTTCAATTGTAGAAGATAAATAAATCCCAGATACCAGAGCCAGCGCTTGGGTCACCGGGAGGCATGGCCAGCCTGCAAACCACCACAGGCCTCTCACCCAGGCCACCCCACACCCCAATGGAACCCCCAACCTAATCTGGGGCACCTTTCAAGACAAACCAGCTGGCCCAACCTATGCACAAGACTTCTATCATATCTAATAAGACTAATATGCAGATTGACTATCACTCCAACACACAAGATGGCTGTCCCCGTGTGGTAAAAGATCCTGCCACAATGTGGACACAAGATGGGAACCACAAGATGGCCAGCAGGGGAGGGTACTTGGGAGGGATCAAGCCTGCAAAGAAGGGCAGTTGTGGGTGATCAGGCCAGCAGAGGAGGGCAGATGGGAGGGACCAGGCCAGCAGAGTAGGAAAGTTAGGGGCAAACAGGCTGGCAGTGGAGCAGTTAGACATCAATAAGGTTGGCAGGGGAGTGGTTAGGTGGTGATCAGGCTGGCAGGCAGATATGGTTAGGGGCAATCAAGAAGGCAGGCAGGTGAGCAGTTGGGAGACAGCAGTCCTGAATTGTGACAGGGATGTCCAACTGTACATTGGACATCCCTTGAGGGGTCCCAGATTGGAGAGGGTGCAGGCTGGGTTGAGGGAAACACAATCTCTGTGCACAAATTTAGTGCACCAGGCCACTAGTCCTATCTAATAAAAGAGTAATATGCAAATTGACTGTACCTCTGACACACCAACAAGCCATGCCCACCAGCCACACCCACCAGCCAATCAGGAGCAAATAAAGCCCAAGCAAGATGGCTGTGGCTACTGGGAGCAGGAGGGAGGCTTAGGTTTCTCTGACAATGGAGGAAGCCAAGCTTTCTGTCTGCCCATGCCACCCTAGGCCTCCACTCAATGCTGCAAAGTTTCAATTATAGAAGATACATAATCCCAACAGAAATGGCGGCAGCCACAGAGCTGGAGAGAGCAGAGGCTAGGGTTGCCTGGGCGATGGAGGGAGCCAAGCTTCTGCAGCCTTAGTGCCTAACACCTAGGCCTCCACTCTAGGCTACAAAGTTTCAACTATAGCATTTAAATAAACCCAAACAGAAATGGCTGTCACCATGGAGTGAGCAGAAGGCTTGGCTCTGCTCCAGGCTACAAAGTTTCAATTGTAGGCATAAATTAATCCCAGATCGCAGGGCCTCTGCTTGGGCCCTGTGGGGGCATGGCTGGCCTGCAACCTTCCACAGGCCCTTCACCCAGGGCACCCTCCACACCAAGGGAACCCCACCTTGATCTGGGACACTCTTCAAGGCAAATCAGCTGCCCCCCAGCCATGCACCAGGCCTCTATCCTATCTAATAAAAGAGAAATACGCAGATTGACCATCACTCCAACACACAAGAGGGCTGCCCCCATGTGGTCAAAGATGCTGCCCCCATGTGGACACAAGATGGCCACCACAAGATGGCTAGCAGGGGAGGGCCATTGGGAGGTTCCAGGCCCTTCAAGGGAGAGCAGTTGTGGGTGATTAGGCCAGCAGGGGAGGGCAGTTGCAAGGCACCAGACCTGCAGGAAAGGGCAGTTGGAGGCAATCAAGACTGCAGGGTAGGGCAGTTAGGGGTGACCAGGCCAGCAGAGGAGGGAAGTTGGGGGCAAACAGGCTGGCAGGGGAGCAGTTAGACATCAATTAGGCTGGTAGGGTAGTGGTTAGCGGGTGATCAGGCTGGCAGGCAGAAGCGGTTAGGGGCAATCATAGAGGCAGGCAGGTGAGCAGTTTGGAGCTAGCAGTCCTGTGAGAAAGATATCTGACTTCTGGTTTAGGCCCGATCCCAGTGGGGATCGGGCCTAACTGGGCGGTTGGTCATCCCTACAGTGGTCCCAGATTGGAGAGGGAGCAGGCTGGGCTAAGGGACATCCCCCACACCCCCCATGTATGAATTTCGTGCACCCGGCCTCTAGTGAGTATATATGATGCTAAACATATATAACTTTTATAAACTATTAATAATAATAAAGTTCAATCATGCTAGAGGAAAGATAACTTCTTAGTCAATATAAAATCCTATATAAGAGAAACATGCAAATTTCACCGTACCTTTGCTCCTGATTGGCTATGCTATCAGCCAATCAGGAGCTGGGGCGGGGACAAGTGGCATGAGTGCCGGGCCCCGGGGATGGAGATGAAACAGCAGTGGTGGTGACTGCCCAGCCCCCGGGTGCTATGAGGGGAAGCGGCGGCAGCAGCAGCAGCAGCAGTGGTGGTGGCCGCGGCAGGGAGCACCTGACCCCCAGGGTGCTGTGAGGGGAAGTGGCGGCAAGCGCCCAGCCCCTGAGGCCGAGTGGTCGCAGGTAGCCAGGGCTGAGCTGAGCAGGGGGATGGCTGGGTGCCCAAGGCCTAAAGCCTCTTAGGCCTTGGGCAGGCTGGGGGTGAGCCATCAGTTGGACATCCCCTGAGGGCTCCCAGTATGTGAGAGGGGGCAGGTTGGGTTGAGGGACCACTCACCCCCAGTGCATGAATTTCGTGCACCGGGCCCCTAGTATTTTATAATCAATGTATAAAAACAGCTCAAAATTTGTAGTTATAATGTATTACTAATGGCCTGGTGCACAAAATTTGTGCACAGGGGGTGGGGGATGCCCCTTAGCCCAGCCTGCACCCTCTCCAATCTGGAACCCCTTGAGGGATGTCCGACTGTCTGTTTTGGCCCGATCCAGGATCGGGCCAAAACAGGCAGTCGGACATCCTTCTCATAATCCAAAACTGCTGGCTCCAAACTGATCCCCTGCCAGCCTGTTTGCCCCCATCTTCCCTCCTCTGCTGGCCTGGTCACCCCTAACTGCCTTCCCCTGAAGGCTTTATCACCCCCAACTGCCCTCCCTTGCAGAACTGGCCCCTCCCAACTGCCCTCCTCTGCTGGCCTGATTGCCCACAACTGCCCTCCCTTGCAGGTCCTGGAACCTACCAATAGCCCTCCCCTGCTGGCCATCTTGTGATGGCTATCATGTGTCCACATTGGGGAAGGATCTTTGACCCCTCTTGTGTGGTCAATCTGCGTATTTCTCTTTTATTAGATAGGATAGAAGCCTGGTGCATGGGTGGGGGCCAGCTGGTTTTCCCTGAAGAGTGTCCCGGATCAGGGTGGGGGTTCCCTTGGGGTGAGGGACAGCCTAGCTAGGGGCCTGTAGAGGTTTGTAGGCCAGCCACACCCCCAGCGACCCAAGCAGAGGCCCTGGTATCTGGGATTAATCTATGTCTACAATTGAAACTTTGTATCCTGGAGCTGAGACAAACCATTTCTGTTTTAAACTTTGTAGCCTAGAGTGGAGGCCTGGGCTGGCAATGGCAGGCTGAAAGCTTGACTTCCTCTGTTGCCAGGGAAACCCAGGCCTCTCTTCTCTCCAGCTCAGTGGCTGCCCCCATTTCTGTATCTTTTATAACTGAAACTTTGTAACATTGAGTGGAGACCTAGGCAGGCAATGGCAGGCAGAAACCTTGGCTTCCTCTGTTGCCGAGGAAACCCAAGCCTTTCTCCTGCTCTCAGTGGCAGCAGCCATCTTGGTTGGGGTTTATTTGCATAATCTGCTCTTGATTGGCTGGTGGGCATGGCTTGTGGGTGTGGCGAAGGTACGGTCAAATTTGCATATTACTCCTTTATTAGATAGGGTGGTAATCCAAGTTCCCATTAGTAGATGATTGGATTAAATAGCTGTATTACACTTGCACAATGGAATAATACATGGCCTTAAGAAGGAAAGAAATCTTACCTTTTGGAACATCATGGGTGGACCTGGAGAGTATTATGTTAAATGAAATAAGCCAGTCAGAGAAAGATAAATATCATATGATTTCATTTACATGTGGAATATAATGAACAAAATAAATGAACAAACTAAATAGAAACAGATTCATAGATATAGAGAACAGACTGACAGCCATTAGAGGGGAGGAAGGTTGGGAGGATGGGTGAAAAAGATGAAAGTATTAAGTAAAAACACAAAACAAATCAACAAAAATCAGATACAGACAACAATATGATGATCACTAGAATGAAAGGAGATTTTGGAAAGTAGGAAAAGGTAAAGGGGGTATAAATGGAGATAGGAGAAGAATTGACTGGGTGGTGAACCCTTGATACCATATACAGATGATGTGTTATAGAACTGTATACCTGAAACCTGTGCAATTTTGTTAACCAATGTCGCACTAATAAATTCAATAAAAATTTGTTTTAGCTGAAACTGGTTTGGCTCAGTGGATAGAGCATCGGACTGCGGACTGAAAGGTCCCAGGCTCAATTCTGCTCAACGGCAGGTACCTTGACTGCGGGCAATTCCCCAGTAGGGGGTGTGCAAGAGGTAGCTCATAGATGTTTCTCTCTCATTGATGTTTCTGACTTTCTATCCCTCTCCCTTCCTCTCTGGAAAAAATCAATAAAATATATTTTTCAAAAAATTGTCTTAACAGTATTACAGATGAGTGTCAGGCAGTTAATTAACACACATATTTTTCAAAGATATTGTGATCTTCACGGTATTTATCAGATTTTCAAAATTTAGAATTTTTGTTATGAATTTTTTATCTCAGTCTAAATAAGTATTTATTTTCACTGGTTGGTTTTATATTTGTAATTTTATATTCCTTCTCTTAAAGAGAATCTCTAACTTTATGTAAGCTTCTATCTCCACAAAACTTGGATCTGGCCCCAACCATAGCTACAACATTTCACCACAGTTTGCTCCCATTACTATTGCTGCTTAACAATTCATCCTAAAACTTAGTAGCGTAATGTGCAATAGTAATATCTCAGCATTTCTGTGGCTCAATAATTTGATTAAAGTTCAGCTGGGCAGTTTGTGAGTGTCTATGGGCTTTCATGAGGTTAGAGTATGCAGTAGTTGGAGCTGGGACACCTGGCAAGTGGTTGGGCATTTCTCTGCGCCTGTCAGTGTAGTCTCAGGGATTCTCTGTGTGGTCTTTCCATAGGGTTAGTTTGGGCTTCCTCACTGCATGGCCACCTTAGGGGCCAGCTGGCATAGGGAGCCAAGTATTCCTGTTCCAGCTTCTCTCTCAGCTGCATCACCTTTCATGACTGTGTTGCACAAAGAGTCACTGCCACTTCTATCGTATTCTGTTGGCTAAGAATCACAGACTCATCCAGAATTACAGGGTGAGGAATTAAAGTCTACCTTTTGATGGGGTAATGTGAAGGTTCCAGAAGAGCATGTAGGAAGGAGGTAAAAAACATAATTGGAATATACAATTTTCTCCAGGATTCTTAAGTAAATTATGTAAATAACTTGTATATATTTTGATGTAGTGAACATAATCTAAGTCAAGAAGTTGAAAATTTTTTCTTCAGTCACAATTGATATACAATACTATATTAGTTTCAGGAATATAGTTCATAAAGTGATCACCCAGGTTAATATTGTAATAACTATGGTGTCAGATGAGTACTAGACTTACCTCAAGAAAATTTTAATACTCTTAAAATATTTCCTCAGGCAATATGGAAACTGTCTAGAGTTTATTCAGTAATAGAAAAAAGGTCAAGTATTACACACATAGTTTATAAGCATATGAGACTTATTGAAGACATATTTCTTTATAACCGAGATTTCATTAATGGAAATATATGTCCTACTCAATTATTAAAACCACTATCCAAGCCTAAACGATACTTTCAGAATATCTATCATTACACCTATACCTTCTCTATTGGTGTGTTGTCACTAGAACATTGAATGTATAGTCCTTTAAATTAGTTTGGTGAAGATGGTGACTTAATCTCTCCAATGTAACCCCTGAAAAGAAAGAAGATAAAGATATAATTCATTACAAATAGATTACAAACATAATACATTGAATTTATCAAAATCATGTCTATCAGGATTGATGTGGGGGTTAGACAACATTTTTTGAGGTGGTTCTTTTTATGCCTTGCATTGCATTGTATAGATGGAATTTAATTATATTGCAAAGCAGACAAAATATAGGCATAAATTATTATTTTTAAATGTGTTTTTATTTATTTCAGAGAGAGGAAAGAAGAGGGAGAGAGAAATAGAGGCATCAATGATGAGAATCACTGATCGGATGCATGCTGCACGCCCCATACTGGGATTGAGATTGCAACCTGGGCATGTGCCCTGACCGGGAATCGAACCCATGACCTCTTGATTCGTATATCAATTCTCAGCCACTAAGCAACACTGGCCTGGCAAGGCATAAATTGTTTAAATGTACATACCACTCTAAAATTTTTAATGAAAGCAAGAATAAAAACAAAACATAATAATAAGTAATTCAAAAGGGAGATTTTCCATTATCAGTTTCAATTTAGCATTTTAGCAAGTGGAAGAGATTTTGTTCATGTATTCCAGCTTTATGATATGTAACTGCAATAGACTCTGAATTCAAGTATTTTAGAAAGTTTTAGGGGTAGGGAATACATTAGTGTGCATTGTTAATTCAAGGAACAGGCTACACATGTAATTTTGGTCCCAATGCTTCCTCTATCAAGAGCCACATATAGTCCTCATGCAAACACTCTTCTAAAATGTTATGATTGTGAAGAAGTCTGTAGGTGTTTGATTATTACTCTGTACATGATATCTTAGACTTAGATGATTAGACTAAAAAGGAGATAACAAATGGAATTCAGAGGTGGTGTAAGGATTCTGATATTACCAGCATTAGAAGTGAGATGTGAACTTGAAGGTACCAACTACAAGGGTGGCATGTGGCCAGTCTGGTAGAGGGGGTCAGTTGGTGAAAAAGAAGTGCAAGGATTTGGCATAAAGTGTTACCACATAACAGTGATTCTTACTCTTCTAAGCGAGATTGTCTTCAAGGTTTTACTGTGTATATGTGTTATGTCAGCAGTGATAACTGATGACTTGCATGTGTGTGGTTTGGGAGAGAGGATATAAGCAGGAAAGTTATAATAGATGTTATATTCTCATTTTGTCACAGTTTATGTTTTCTGTTGACCTTGATTTTATTCATCCGTTTATCCCATTTCACAAAAGCTGATCAAGCATCTACTATGTACCAGGCACTGTCGTAGGTGCTAGGAAGTTGTGAATAAAATCTCCTGGACCTTACATTCTAATGAGAAGATAGGCAATAAATAATATTAGTAAGCAACATATATACAAATGTTAGAGTGGTAAATGTTAAGAAGAAAAAATGAAGGGGGGGGGATTTTGAAGTGTGTGCATATTGGGGAGGCTTGTTGCTATTGATAGGAGGGAGAGCTTGTCTCCTTAAGAAGGAAGAGAGCTTGTCATACAGTTTCTGAGAGGAGGACATTCTAGGAATAGGAAGAGCAAGTGCAGGAATATGCCGGACATGTTCGAGGAAGAGCAAGAAGACTAGTGCTACCACTTCAGAGAGAATGGTCGGTGGGGAAGATGAGGTCAGTGTGGAGATAGCAAGTGAAATGGTCAAGGCATCTTCAGAACTTTGAATGAACAGAGGAGTCAGGGAAGAGGGAGGTATCTAATATGATTTGTCATAATCTTCCTGGTTATTATGGTGAAAAGATGGTGAACATGAACAGTTAGTTGGCCATTTCAATAATTCAGAGAACAAATTCCTATTATTAGGACCAGGATGGTGGCAGTGAAAGTGACAGTAGATGATTATCTTATGAATTTCTTTTGAAGGTGCTTTGCTCATGGACCAGAGAGGGGATGTGAGACAAAGAGCAGAATCACAGATAGCACCAAGGTCCTCAATCTGTCAAAACATAAAAACAATAAAAATTGTATTCTATTTACTCAGCAATCAGTTTTGTCCCATTTGCCTAATTTCACATACATTCACTTAACCCATGCTAGCTATATTTAATTGAAATTGTCTGAGAGAGAATTCTCTGTATTTGAACATTTTTGCATTTGTTTACATGGTATCACGATAAAGTAAGGCAATTTGTGTATGTGTGTCTCACAAGAATCAGTCTTAATATTACTAAGCACATCACGTACAATACCCAAAGCCAGTTTTAATATCTGTCATAAAATTCCTTGGACCATGGTGCTCCAGTAATAAAATTGTCCTGAATCTTGCAATTGCATTTGCTCAACACCTGGATCACTCTTCAGTAAATGAATCCAGATGACTCTAAATGAATTAATAAATAAAGCAAGCCTTCCTTTCACCCATAAGTTTCCTAGTGATTACAGTAATAGCTATAAATGGAAATAAAGTGCTTGTAACAATGCAGTTTCATATTTTGATTAAATTAGTCAAAGAAGTCATGTGGAGCTACAAATCTTAAAATATAGGGTAATATGAATAGATTTGCCCTAGTATGAATTTAAAAATTAATATGAAAATCATTTGAATACAGGGAGTATCACTTGTTTTTAATGGAAAGGTAAAAGTTATCTCAGACATTGTTAGACACAGCTGGTATTTGTTCCCTTTTGGTCCCTTTTGTGGATTAAGGATTCATCTATGGGAGACTGATGATGATGGAATTGGAGCAGTGCCTATTTCTTTCCATAAGATGGTTTTATAATGATGCTTAGAGGAGCAAGAGATACACCCATTTTTAAAGTTTGATAAAATGGCCTATTTGGGGCTTTCTAGGGGATTCTCCAAATTTGGCTTTAAACACTGGAAAGTCATTTAGGCAGAACTGTGACTACCAAATGTCCAAGTCAAGTGGCCCTTATATGAGGTTCAGCAGTGAACTGCTTATAAAATAAGTGTCCCAAAATGTGAGATACCAGTTACTGAACTCAAAATGCAAGATGCTCACAGAGGCCAATGCCTTAAGATGGCAGAAACTTCAGGCAAGATGAACAAACACCAGGGATTTCAGAGAAATAATATGCACTGCCATTTACTTCTTTAAATTTTTATAAACAGGTAGAATTGAAAAATGAAAGTTACATGTGGAAAAATAATATTGACATTTAAAACTACCAATTAAGAGTGTAATGTAGCTTCTCTATTGACCTCAGGAAAGTCTTGGGGACCTTGGTTAAGTTTCTGAATCTGTATTTTACCTTTTTACACAGCATATTAAATGGGGAGAGTAATTGTTGCTACCTGAACAGATTGTTACGAGGAGTAAATGAACAGTTTAATGTAAAACTCTTAGGACAGTTCCCAGTATATTGTAAACTTTCCATAATTGTTGGCTATTGTTATTGTTTCAGTATATAATGGAACTCTTGAGTTTACATCTAAATTGTATATTATGAAAAGGTTGCATTAAAGTGAAGAAATAAAATAATTTCAGAAGAATCCTTACCTTGGCTAATCTTGGTGCACTGTTACATATTCATCAATGGGTGACTAGACTAATATTGCTGCCAGAAACCAGGTGGAGAGGATTTCTGAACTGCATGTGAGATTTTCAAAGTGTATGAATCATAACATCTTGTATCAATATTAATAACATGCTAGAAAGTTAAGAAGGTGTCAAGTATTGCAATCCTCTTTAGTTCTAAAATATGAGGTAAATGTGATAACAGTCAGATGATACCAATGAGCATTTATGATCACCATGGAAATTGGACCACATTGTCTCTGCTTTCCCAGTCCAACCATTCTTCCAACTGAATTCATTCAGCATCCCACGAAAGCGGATCACCTTCCTTTGCTATTGTACTTTACTAGCTACCATTATCCCAAGTGTATATATAAAAAGGACACAGAGTTCATATTGGAAAAAAGCAGAATTTTCACGGGGCCAGAGAATGAATGGCATGTGACATATTGCTGTTGGTAGTTTGAATTTGAGAGTAAAGATAGAGAACCTAGGGTGAATGAATATGCTACACTCAGGCATTGGAAAGGATTCCATAGCATGCCAGCAATAGAATGTGGACTCAGTGGACCTAATGTGGCCTGTGAGGATGCAGTCAGCAAATATTTATTCATTATATAGGACTACATTTTGGAGTCATGGGTTGAAGAATTTGAGGACTAATTACAAACAGAAAAGGGTCATTTATAATAGACTTCTTCCCTAACATACACTTCCTTCCTTCAGGTTATCTGAATCAGGTGCTTTAAAAAAGTTTCTTTGCTTAAAATGGCAACTTTCTGTGAGATCTGGTTTATTTTCTCCTTATTGACCTTTATAAGTAATTATTTCTTTTTTAAATTATTTTTAATGCTAATGCTAGAATTTCCCTGTTAGATATACAATTTTATATACTCATCTACTCATAGTGTCATCACCTGTCCACAGAGATTTATGGGTGAATCTATAGATCTATAGCCATCCTTAGGAAAATTATACAAAACACCCTCCTGTTCAAGTAGATCAGTGTTGTCTTGTGGATATGCAAATGCACTATTTGATATCCTCGACCTCACATTCTAAATATTTTGTTAAAAGCAGGAATTATTAAATCATATGAGATTCTATTATCCTGTATATTTGTGGTATTTTCGTTGATATTTTTAAATAATTGCATAGACAAAATCCAAATTCAATGACTACTCTGTAACATAAACAAATAGGCCTATAATAGGATGTGTCACTATTGCCAGAAATATTTCAACAAATGGCAGTGTTCAATCTTTGTCTCTAAAGTGAAAGAACAGAATTTAGAGCCCTTTAATTGAACCTTCTACTTAAGACTGTAATTCCAACTTATAAACATGTTTCTGAAAAATATATTACTTAAAATTGTCTCCTCCAGTGGTCAAGAGGGGAGTAGGAGTTTAGAGGATTTTGAGTTTTAGTTAAAGACGTAAAAGTTCTAGACATGAATGGTAGTAATGGTTACATAACAATGTGAATGCACTTAATGCCACTGAACTGGACATTTTAAAATAGTTAAGATGGCAGTTTTTATGTATATTCTACCACAAGAAAAAAAAAAAAGGTTTGTCTCCTCCAAACTGAAGGGCTTTCTAGCATAGTTATAATGCTATTTCATAGTAACATAGAAATGACCCCTGGGCTTTATTCTTATCTTAGTGACCTTGAGTTGAGTGCAGTGTTTGTTAGCTCCACTGAAAAGTTTAGAGTTGACTTTTTATTGACTTTAGTCAAAGAAAGAGAAGATTATTCAGTAAAGATCGTAAACATTAAACTTCTGGTATTTGGAAGTTGTACTAGATTGAATTTCAGGTGTTATGTGCAGAATAAAGTGATTTTATTATGATCACTCTTCTTTTCAATTCTCTATATTTCCAGTTTAATGGCATAATAATAGTATGACTGGGATTTACCAGCCAGAGTTATAAATATGTAACACTCATTTCTAGGTAATATATTACACTGTTCTTTTATGAGGAAGTAGTTGCCCTTGATGTAAAAATGGATATTTGATTTGAATAAATGATTCTGGAATTTATGTGACACTCTGAGTTATTCTGTCTCCTCAGATGCTGAAATGCTTTTGTGAGGTGTCAGAGTGGATAAATAATAATTGCCTTCAAGTATCTTCAATGTATATGACGGTTATTTAAAAAACAGTTTAAATCTTTGTGACATTAATACTTTAATTTTTACCATGCTTATTGCTTTAATCATGTTTTATTGGAAGATAGCCCCTCACCTGAACAAACTATGTTTCCTTCTTAAAATACTGGCTAAAATCTCTCTTTATATACATCAGTGGTTAACTGGTTAGCAAATTCTTTTTAATGATTCCATTTCTTACAGAATTTAGTTGTCCAATTCACGCATTTCCAAATATTGTTTCAATATACTGGAAAGGGAAAAGAGCTCATAGATTCTCATGATTAGAATAATCTTAAAACCACAGCATTGGTAGGCATGTTATATTCTAAATTCCAGTTGACTATAGAGAAGCCAAAAGAGTTAGCTTATAATCATGACTAGATGGATAGAGGTAGTGAGGTGGGTGTGAATTTGAGCTCACAAAATCAGTTGTGAGGGGAAAAAAACGCACATATGTTTATTTTCATAAAATTAAATCTGAGTCCAAGGTGATGGGACAGTTCATCTTCCTTCATTGGGGGCTCCCCCATCTGAAGGGTCATTTGCCCTGGCTGTGACCTTCCTGTCAGACATTGTTCTTTGACTTGTGCTGTTCACACTTCCTTCCTCATACTTCTGGATAAGAACCTGTAGATGGTCCCAGCACTGAAGATATTATTCAAAATAAAAATCATACTAAATTTTCAAAGCCTATTATTAATGTACTAGAGGTCTGGTGCACAAAATTTATTCACTGGTGGGGGCAGGGTTCCTCAGCCCTGCTTGCACCCGCTTAAAGTCTGGGATCCCTCACTCCTTATCGCCCACCTGCTCACTGCTCCTTACCGCTGGGCTCACTGCTCCTTAGCGTTGCCATGGAGTCCAGAGAGGCTCCTACCACTGCCGCTGCACTCGCCAGCGGGGACTGCTCCTGCATTGAGCATCTGCCCTCTGGTGGTCAGTGCTCATCATAATGACTGGTCATTCTGGTCGTTCTGCCGTAATGGTTGCTTAGGCTTTTATTATCTAGATAAGTGTGTACTGAGATGAAAAGCTCTTTGCAACTGGACATAGTGGAAGGTGGTGGTCCTGAGTCAGCCATGGTGTTACTTTGTCTGGTTTCTTAAGAGTGTGGTCTGTGGGGTCATTCTGCTTTTGTGGGCCTGGACCTGAAACACAACTGAGACTTGGATGTTATCTCTAGTGTGATTGAAACTGTCTCTAGAGTCAATAGACCCAAGTCTTTGTTCCTAAGATCATTTGATGCTGACCAGAGCCTCATTGTCCTGAGGGCTTAATAATTAAGGGATTGTACGTGCAAAGGAGAGAAAGATGGATGAGTCAGGGTGTCAAAGAGGTAGTTTAAATCAAAAGGAAAGACAAGAGAAAGGTAACATTAAAGAAATTAAGTTTCTCTGCAGTTTCAATGGTACCCTTTAAAGCACAATTTTAAAAAAATTTAAAGTCACATTTGTCTATTTTTTCCCCTTGCTTGTGCTTTTGGTTTCATATAGAAGAATCCTTCACCAAATTCTAGATCATCAAGATTTAACCCTATGTTTTCATTTAATAGTTTTTTCATTTTGGCTCTTACATTTAGGTTTTGATCCATTTTGCTTTTTTTTTTGCATATTATATTAGCCAGCATAACTGAATCGTACCTTCTTTCACTCTTAAAAATATGCCCGGTTAAATGATAAATTATGTGGTCATTCTAGTTAGGGTGCAGTCCATGAAAGAGAGTAAAGTCCCCTGATCTATGAGAATATGAGTTGTGACTTTAGTAGAATCATTTTCTAACACAGTTAACCTACCCAAATTAATCATATATAAAAACAAAAGTCATATGGTCCTAAGAAAATATGGAGAAAATAATTTTTACAAAAGATAGAATGAGTCAAAGGACATTTTCTTAAAGAATTTAAATACATATTGTAAAAGCAAATTTCATAACTTGCTGGAATTAGTGATTTATATTTGTATAGTATTATTATATCCAGGTTAAAATAAAAGTGTTCGTACAGTTAAACTGAGAGTTATTCCAAAATAAAAGTGTTCATACAGTTAAACTGAGAGTTATTCCAAATTCTTTATAGTCTGGAATTAAACTTGTCATCTCTTCACTTGTTATAAATATACCAATTTAAATATTCTAACTATATAACTCTTTTTAAATGAAGCACAGCAGTGAACTTTAGACTTAATAAAAGATCATTGTAGCTATGAGTTGGTTATCATATCAACTTAATTATGAATTGACAATGATACATAAAAGCTGTACAGAATTTAAGAATAATTATGAATTTGAATCATTAATAAATATTTTCTCATCTATCTCTCTTAACAATAATTAGATATTGCATTGAGTTTTCATCCTTTAATGTATTATCAAAATAGGTAAACTTCTATATTTGAATGTAAATGAGTTCACTAATTATCAGGTTAATATTTTTAGCCATTGCTCTCATAAGAAAAAAAGTAAATTTTTTTGACTCTTCAAACTTGTGTTACTTGAGAATTCAGTATATAGAATTTTTTTTCTGCCTTTTGGTATCTTATTATCCAAAGATTAATATTACAGTCAGACAAAAACCTGTTTACTTCACATTTATTTGGTTTTGTCCCTAGGGTCTGAAGAAGATAAAACCACCAAATGTCTGTTTACGAAGACAGGCAGTTATTGCTTTCTTGGTTCTGTCAATTTTTTTGTACCAGCGATTATTTCATGAAAAGTATATTGAATGATGTTACATCTTTATCAGTTTCAGGAACAGCTCCGTGGAGCAGAATACAAATGTGAACAACATAGCCAATGGAACTCTGGGTTATTTTCATTAGTTATCAAGCTCTGAGAACTTTGAGATTGTAAAAATACTTCTAAATTATTCGTTAAGCATTTCTGCATAGGAAATAATTCATTATTGCATTATTCTCTCCATTTTCAAGATGTGTCCATTTATTTGGCCATATAAGACAGCCAGTAAAGAATGGAAGATCAGAATTCCTATTTCCCTATTGCTCATATACTTAGGGAACAGTCTTACAGATGTTGAGATATGGAGAGTGGCTTCTCCCCTCTCTTCACTGCAGTCATTCAGTGTCCCAGCTGATTTTAAAGAGTGACTCACAAAAGCAGAGTGCAAGGTGGGTGGGATGAGCATCACATATCCCCTATATGAGAGTTTGTGTCATCCTGTGGGTGTACCTTGGCAGAAATAAGTTAGGGACCATTGCTCTTGGGATATTCTAACAAATAGAACAAATTGTGCACTTCCTGTCTCTTGGAAAAATTGTACCTGACAAGAGGTGTTTTAAATAAATACTTCCCAAACTTGAAAAAGCGTATTTCGGTTCAATATTAATGAAGAGAAAGTATGTGAGGGCTGTTGGTCACCATGAGTTACTTGGGCCAATGTGGTCCAAGCTTGCAATGGACCGCTCCGGGTACTGAGTTGGGAGGTAAAAGAACAAGCCTGCATGACAAGAGGCAAGTGGTTACTCCTGTGATCAGAGGGACAAGGAGGAAACTCTAGTGAGAACCCAGGCGAAAGACTAAAGATGGAAGATTGAATTTTTGAGTCATATTAGGGTTTTAAATGGTGTGTTACTCATTTTTCTTTTAGAATTTTCAAGAGCAATTCTTAAGGCTTTGATTAATAACTCAAGGATTTAAAGTGTGTTGTATAGCACAAATTGATGTGGTTTGGCATAATTTATATTATGCCAAATAATATAAATTATTATATTTATATTATAATATAATATAATTATATTATATATAATTATATAATTTAATATATAATTAATATATATTATATTTATATTATAATATAATATAATTAAGAGGACATTGACAGAGGTGCCAATTGCTGGAACATGGCTATAGTTGCCCTACCAGCAAGGTAGATGTGAGTGAAGTTGGTCAGATTAATCGTCACAGGGCTGTAAATCAGTGCTGAGGGAACTGAGTGGGTTCACCCAGATTTAAGTACCTGCTATGAAAGAATATCTTGTTAGTGCTCTTAATATATATATATATATATATATATATATATATATATATATATAGTAACAATAATGAAAGCATAATATGCTAATTAGACCAGACAGCTGAGCGACCTTCTGGACATCCTTCTGGATGACCTTCCGGACGAAGCCGGGGCTGTGAGGGCTGAGACAGCCGCCACAGCTGCAAGGGCTGAGGCAAGCTGCCATGGTTGCAAGGACCAAGCCCCTTGCATAAATTTCTTGCATCAAGCCTCTACCATACATATATGCATATATATATATATATACACATATATATATATATACACACATATGTATATTTTTAAAATCTTTATTGTTGAAATTATTTCAAATGTTCCTCATTGTCTCCTATCATCTTCCTCCATCCAGTTCCCTCCCCCAAGGCGTTCACCACCCTATTGTCTGTATCCATAAGTAATGCATATATGCATATAAGATCTTTGTTTAATCTCTTTCTGTCCCCCCTTCCTCTGAGATTTGTCATTCTGTTCCATTTCTATGCCTCTGATTCTATTTTATTCACTAGTTTATTCTGTTCATTAGATTTCTTACTCATTTATTTTGACTTTTAGATTCAGTTGCTGATAAATATGTATTTGTTGCCATTTTGTTGTTCATATTTTTAATATTTTTCTTCTTCCTCTTCTTAGAGAATACCCTTCAACATTACATATAATACTGGTTTGGCGGTGATAACTCCTTTAACTTTTTCTTATTGGTGATGCTCTTTATCTGACCTTCAATTCTAAATGATAGCTTTGCTGGGTAGGGTAATCTTGGTTGTAGGTCCTTGCTGTTCATCATTGAATATATCTTCCTTCTGGCCTGCATAGTTTCTGTTGAGAAATTAGCTGACAGTCACATGGGCATTCCCTTGTAGGTAACTAGATGCTTTTCTCTTGCTGCTTTTAAGACTCTTTGTCTTTAGCCTTTGGCATTTTAATTATGATGTGTCTTGGTGTGGTTCTCTTTGGGTTCCTCTTGTTTGGAAACTCTGTGTACTTCCTGGACTTGTTAAGTCCATATCTTTCAAGTAGGGGAGGTTTTCTGTAATTATTTTTTCAAATAGGTTTTCAATATCTTGTTCTCGCTATTCTGACACCCCATAATGCAAATGTTGGTATGATTGCAGTTGTCCCAGAGGCTCCTTACATTATCTTCATATTTTTGGATTCTTTTTTCATTTTGCTCTTCTGGTTGGATGTTTTTTGCTTCCTCATATTTCAAGTCATTGATTTGATTTCCAGAATCCTCTACTCTACTGTTTATTCTCTGTATATTATTTTTCATTTCAATCAGTGTATGCTTAATTTCTGACTGGCCTTTTGCAGTTTTTTGGAGGTTTCTAGAAGATTCTTGAGTAACCTTATAACTGTGGTTTTGAACTCTATATCCAGTAGTTTGTTTTCTTCTATTTCTTTCATTTGTGGCATGTTTCTTTTTCTCTGCATTTTGGCTGCTTCCCTGTGTTTGTTTCTGTGTATTCGGTAGAGCTGCTATATTTCCTTGAGTTGGTAAAGTGGCCTTGTACTGTAGGTGTCCTATAGGGCCCAGTGGCTCAGACTCCCCAATCACCTGGACTGGGAGCTCTAGATGCACCCCTTTGTAGCTGTGAGCACTGTCTGTTGTAGTTGAGATTTGATTACTGTTGGTGTCAATGGGAAGAATTGACCTCCAGGACAAATGGCTATGAAGACCAGCTGCAACTATAATGGGAGAGCTGCTATACAGGAGACATCCCTATGGAGCAGGACTTACTTCAGTGAGGCTTTGCTGCTCACTGAATCTGCCCTTGAGTGTGCAACTTATGGATGTGTAGAGTCGTAATCTGGCTTGGTCTGACACTGACCACTGGGTACATTGACTTTTGGGTCTCCAGGAAGGAGCAAAGTCAACTACTGCCTGGGGCCACCCAGCAGGAGCTACAGAGACATCTTTAGATTCTTCCCCTTTGTAATGGGCTTGGAAGTGCCCAGATGAGGCTCAGATGTGAAGCAAGGCAGGCTGGTGCTGGTTCTGGGTCTTGGGCCTTTTATTGATAGGTTTGGGGTTTCCTGACCATGGTGCAGATTGTTTGAGAGATTTTAACCTGAGCAACGACAGACCATTCATGTGCAAAAACTGCTGCACATAGCTTGGTTGGGTTGTAAATTGGAGGTGAGGTCTTAGGAAATCACCTAGGCAGAGCAAACAGAAATGGCTTCCATTCAGCCCTTCAACCTAGGAGGTCCCTGCATAGGAACAATGACCACTGCAAACACCTGTGTCTGGTAGAAAGCCACTCCTGGATTCCTGTTCCAATGCCAGACAATTCAGTCCCTCCTCATATGTGTTTGTGTTTCACAAAGACTTTCCCTGGTGCTGGAGATCAGAGGAAGAAGGACCTTGTAAGTTCAGTTCATGGTGCCAGCTATTTAAAAGGAACAGCTGGGTCTCCAGCAGCTTCTGTGTAACTGAGCTCCAATCCACACTGGTTTTTATAGCCCATAGTTCTTACTGCCCTTATGAACTTCTTTTCCTAGCTCTGGGACTCTGGCCTGGGGATCTGATGTGGGACTGGGACCCCCTGATCCTCCTGGCAGCCTCCACAGAGATAACCTCCCTCCAGATTAAAAAAGTCACACATGTGGGTATGGGACCAGCCTGTTCTGTGTCTCCATAACTCCTACCAGTCAAAATGTGCTTTCTTCTTTGCTTCTCTAATTGTAGGACTTCCATTCAGCCAGCTTTCCAGCAGTTCTGGATGATGGTTGTTCTGTATTTTAATTGTGATTTTGATGTGGTTGTGGGAGGAAGTAAGTATAGGTGTTTACCTACACTGCCATCTTCAAATCATTATATATATATGTCAGAGAGGAAGAGAGATGAAGAGAGAGCTAGAAACATCCTATCTAATAAAAGAGTAATATGCAAATTGACCATACCTCCGATCAAGCCACACCCACAGCCATGCCCACTAGCCAATCAGGAGCAAATTATGCAAATAAATCCCAACCAGGATGGCTGTGGCCACTGAGAGCAGGACAGAGACTTGGGTTTTCCCAACAATGGAGGAAGCCAAGCTTTCCGCCTGCCCTTTGCTGGCCTAGGTCTCCACAAAGTTTCAATTATAGAAGATATATCCCAACAGAAATGGTGGCAGCCACAGAGCTGGAGAGAGCAGAGGCTAGGGTTTCCTGGGCAATGGAGGAAGCCAAGCTTCTGCAGCTCTAGTGCCTAGGCTTCCACTCTAGGCTACAAAGTTTTAATTATAGAATTTAAATAAACTCAAACAGAAATGGCTGTCACCATGGAGTGAGCAGGAGGTTTGGTTCCGCTCAAGGCTACAAAATTTCAATTGTAGAACACATATTAATCCCAGATCCCAGGTCCTCTGCTTGGGTAACTGGGGGCCATGGCCAGCCTGCAAACTACCACAGGCCCCTTGCCCAGGCCACCCCATGCCCCAATGGAACCCCCACCCTGATCTGGGACACTCTTCAGGGCAAACCATCTGGCCCCAACCTATGTACCAGGCCTCTATCCTATCTAATAAAAGAGTAATATGCAGATTGACCATCACTCCAACACATAAGAGGGCTGGCTCCATGTGGTCAAAGATCCTGCCCCCATGTGGACACAAGATGGCCACCACAAGATGACCAGCAGGGGAAGGCCATTGGGAGGTTCCAGGTCTGGCAAGGGAGAGCAGTTGTGGACCATCAGCCAGCAGGGGAGCGCAGTTGGGAGGGACCACGTCTGCCAGGGAGGGCAGTTGGGGGCAATCAAGCCTGCATTGGAGGGCAGTTAGGGGTGACCAGGCTGGCAGAGGAGGGAAGTTGGGGGCAAGCAGGCTGGCAGGGGAATAGTTAGACATCAGTTAGGCTGGCAGGGTAGTGTTAGGTGTGATCAGGCTCTCAGGCAGACGTGGTTATGGCAATCAGGGAGGCAGTCAGGTGAGCAGTTTAGAACCAGTAGTCCTGGATTGTGAGAAGGATGTCCGACTGGCTATTTAGGCTGATCCCAGTAGGATAAAAGAGTAATATGCAGATTGACCAGTAGGATCGGGCCTAAATGGGCAGTTGGACATCCCTTGAGGGATCCCAGATTGGAGAGGGTGCAGGCTGGGCTGAGGGACATCCTCTTCCCCCCATGCATGAATTTTGTGCACTGGGCCTCTGGTCAATAATAACAGAGAACCATTGATGGGCTGCCTTCTGCACACTCCCTACTTGGGGATCAAGTCCGCAATCTGGGCATGTGCCCCGATAGGGAATCCAACCATGACTTCCTGGTTCATAGGTCGATGCTTAAATGCTGAACCACACCAGCTGGGCTTGTTAGGGTTCTTTAACTGAGACTTCTGGTAGAACGGGATTTGATGGAGTACAAAAATAACAAGTACAATTGTCATTAATTAAGAATTTATTGTGAGCAAGCATGCATCAGCAGGGTTCCATTTAATCTCATAAGAATCCCATGAAAAAGTCAAATTACTGGGTCCCAGTAGAGTACTATGCAAATGGAAACTGCATATTTTTGAATAGCAAATTTTTGAATAGCAATCAATGGGCAGTCAATGAGGGCAGGCAGTTCTTGACAAAGCTATGAGGGGGAACACCAACATGAGCAGAACTGGTTGTAACATAGTGAATGAAGGGAGTCATTGTGCCAAAAGGGAAAAAAAGAAAATGTGAAGAGGTGATCACTATACCATTTCTGATTATTAGAAGGCTGCTGGCTACTGTGTCCTATTGGCCTTTGATGCCAACTAAAGGAGAACATATGTGATGATATTGTGTATGGTTCATCCTGATGATCCACATTTGGTTCAGAATCTACCAGACTTATTCTTGCTGAATATAATTTGCTATTCAAAAATATGCAATGGTTAACACCAAAGGATGGATTAAATTTTAGCTATATAATCAAAGTCTCGAACTTCAAAATGATTTATTTATAGGTACTAAAAAATTGTCCTGTTCATATAGTCAGGATGATTGCAGTTACTCAACACTTGAATTATATAGTCCAAAAATACCGACTCCCATTTTTCCTCTTGGAAAATTATATAACTATTTTACTTTTAATTAGGAGGGCAGTGATGCTGATATCAAGCAATTCAATGCAATGAACTTTTTATCATTAGAGATAAAAATTAATCCTCAATTCTTTTGGCCTTTTAATTGTTAACTGTGGAATCAGTCAAATGTGGAGGCTGAAGAAGCACCAAGGAATAATGTAATTGCAACTCTTCAAACAATTGCATCTGTCTGGAGAATGAAGATTGATGATCTAGAAAATAGATCTCATTGTTTCAGTAGTAGAATTATAGGCTTTGCCAGTGGCTATTAAGAGAGCTTCTCTGGGAAACTTTTACCAAGAGGAAAAAAAAGGGTACTTGGTGGATGAAGAAAATTTAATTCAGCCACTTTTCATTAGGTAAGGCCAGAAACTCTAATTCCCAAGTTCATAGTTGATGAGAGGCCCCAGAGCAGTAATTATCCATTTTTCAAGTTTCATGATAGAAAGCTCTTCAATTAGATATAGACAAGAGGGAAATTATGGTAAAAGGAAGGGTGTTTTGTCCTTTCCAAAGAGCACTAGGAAAATAGAGACTCTATAAAATTGTTAAGAGATAATTATATTAAATGAATTAAGCAGTTTGAATTATCTTAAAAGATGTTAAATTACTTTCAGCATTGCTATTTTACTTAAAATTTTAATTCAGAAAATAAACTTTCATTCAGTATTCATTTAGGTTTCCTCCGTTCTCAGGGGGGTGAGGTCTAGGCCTCCTTGGACATCCCTTGGGCAAACAGGTTATTCTGTGGGTGAACTCGGTGGTGATTTTGTTCCAAGTGCCAATGAATGTTTAAAATGTGATTCAGGATATTTGTCATGCTGTCAGGAAGATTGATTAGTGTTTCACTTGTTGATTCTAATGTTATTTGACAAGCATCATTTTCCATGACCATTATTTTTTCTACCTTACTCATTCATGTATGAGGTAGATGCAGGTATAAATGATAGACTTGGTAGGAGGCTGTGGGCAATTATGGATTAAAATAAGTAAGAGGAAATGCCTCTCTCTTTGTTCAACCACATAATGGTAGCGCATGAATATTTTATTTCACCATTTTAAAGTGAAGGAAGCTTAGAAGGTGGACTGAGCGACTTTAGTCTCTCATTTCATTTATGATGTAGTGTTTGTTGTTATTTGCTGCTAAGCAGAGAGTGAAGGTATAACTGTTTACCAAGTGAATGGAAGCAGCTATACAACCATGGTCTACCAGGAAGCTGAATTCTGATTGTGTATCTGTCTAGGAATTATTTCTAATCTAAGCACAAAGGGGATATACTAGTAGAACACACATTTAGAATGGTTCAAAATAGTCACTGGCATGTTGCCTGATTTTGAACTGCTTATGGAGGCTTCTGTTACCAGACTCTGAGTATGAATGTGAGGTTTTAGAAACCCTGAACTTGAAAACCTAATTATATATGATGTTGAGGATGGTGATAAGATTGTAAGGTCTATGTTCTATAAATTTGCAAAACTATTTTTTCTTAAATGTGTAACATTTCTTATTTTAAAGTTAAAAATAAGAGAATGTCACATGAGAATGGTATTAAAACATGATGAGGTTGGGTAATCAGAGAAAATGAAAAACAAATAATTAGACCTTTAACAGGGTTTACTTAGGGTAGTCAAGGTAAAGTAGCCATAAATTTTTAAAAAAGAAAAGAACATAAATGTTCTCTAGTGGTAAAATATTACATGGGCTTTTTTTTTTTTTGTAAACTATGAAAAAATAGAGATAGGTTTTTTTTTTAACTACAAGAATGGGATTTTTTACATACTATTTAGAAGGTGCTTTTTATCCCATTTAATTATTTCTCATTATTTGTTTGCACTATAAATCATTAGAAACCACTCAAAAAGAGAGAATAAGAAAAGAAAGCAGAGTTTCTGCAAGCTTAGTTGTTTTCCACCATCCATTTGCTCTCCACCCCTTTAGGGGTGAATTTCTTTCCTGATCAGGGGCTTTAGACTACATTACCTGAGCTGTGATCTCAACTATGAACTTCAGAGAAACAATGTGTTGATTCAACCTCATGGAGCAGCGGAGTTAATAATCATAATAGGATTGGGGCCATTACTAATGGAGGTGTATATTTTTTCTTGGGTTGAGGAAGAATGAAAACTCAGTGAAATTATCACAAACCCAAAGGGGTACTAAAAAATGAGATTATTCAGGCCTGTGCCATAATCAATTTAAATTCTAGTAAATAGGTTTGTTCAGAGACAGAGGTGTAAACCACAGTGAAAAGGCAAAAAGGCTTCAGAATGTGGTGGATGAACAAGGAAACTATTGCTAGAATTTGGAATCAGAACATAGGATATCAGAAATAAGTGATTCAAGAGCTCAGTTTTAACTACAAGAATATTAGGAAATACAAAAAATACACAGATCCAGTAAATCATGTTTTCCTGGCACATGGAAACAGAGGGGGAAATCATTAAATAAGGCAGGGTGGAAATTCAAAAATTGTGTTCTAAATCTGACTGAAGGGTGGAGGGTCACAAAAGAGGGAGCAGGTAGGAAAATGCACAGTGTAATAAGGAAAGCCAGATCTTGCTGATGCAGGGAAAATGTGTCAGAAAGAAATATTCCTGCTGACACTGGCATATTAAAAGTTACAGGAGCCTTAGCAAAATGTATTCCTTTGTCTGACCTGTCACCTGTGCATATGTGTCCTTCAATTGCATACCAGGTGAGAGGTGACTGGTTAAGGATAGGATTTGAATATTATTTGTTTGCTGGGCCAAATACCATCTCACAACAATTCTTCATTTGCAGTATTATTTTTAATGGCCCAAAGTGCCCAATTTTTTAATATGCCTTGGATAATTTAATATTTTTTTATTTGACATTTATTTACAATTAAGTTTTTTACTATTATAAATTACTAGAGGCCTGGTGCACAACATTCATACACTTGAGGGGCGGGGGGGTCATTCAGCCCAGCCTGTGCCCTTTCACAGTATGGGAGCCCTTGGGGGATGTCTGACTGATGGCTTAGGCCTGCTCCCCATCAGTTGGACATCCTTAGCGCTGCTACCATTGCTGCTGCACTTGCCAGCCATCAGTCTGGCTTCTGGCTGAGCAGCAACCCCCCATGGGAGTATGCTGACCACCAGGGGGAAACTGCTGCATTGAGCATCTACCCTTTGTTGGTCATTGCACATCATAACGACTGGTTGTTCCATTGTTGGGTCAATTTGCATATTACCCTTTTATTATATAGGATGCTACAGCAAATATTTTTGCAAGTAAATTTTATATGTTGTTTCCTTTGAGTAATTACTTTTAATTGAGTTACAGAGTCTTAGGAAATGCCCATTTTAGGCACCATTTTTTTTTCATAAAATTTGTACCAGGTACACTGCCATGGAACAGCAAGTGTTTCCCACATTCAATGGTGAATCATCATCAGGTTCACAAATATCTGAATTATCTTTTTCCCCAATATTGTAGATTATGTCAATTAAATCACATGAACTCTTTTTCCTGGTACCCATTGTAATTAAAAGTGGAAGTTCGAGCTATGTTCTGTAGTGATCAAAGAATATTAAGTATACAAAGTGGTCATACTCTTTATTTTATTAGCAAAGTATTCTAACCTGTTCCTTCTAAAATATCTCTTTGCCTTTCATCCTTCGAAGTGTATAACCACTAAAAAGAAAAATCAATAATTCTTTCTTTCCTAAAATTGAAAAAATCAGCTAAAGATCTTCAAAACATAAGGTCCTTGAATAGCTCAGTTATATTAGATTAGTTTTAAAGCATAATCCTCCCCACATTTGAAATTTATTGCTACATATAAAAAGGTATTAAACATTGTTCATGCACATTATTTCATGTGGAAAAATATAAATAAATGGCAATGTTTTTCTTCTGTTAGTGACTTCAATAAATGCATTTATTTTTAAAATAAAGAAGTTTGAAAGAAAGTATCAATGCACGTTTTTTTAGAGTCACAATGAGACTAGTCAGAATAAAACACATTCAGGGATTTGAAACATAGGTCATTTATTCTAGCAACCTGTTATTTTAAATAGCTCTACTAGGATGCACAGCATTATAAGATCAAGAATTAAAGTCTTGGATTGAATTCTGCCACTTTGTAGATGTGTCAATTAGGGGACAAAATTTAACCATCTCTGAGTCTCAGTTTATACATCTATTTTTTTAAAAAGTCAATTTCGTTGCTTCTTATCTCTGACAGGATTGTTATGAGTATTGAGATAATGGATGTGAAAGTTGTGAACCGCTCTGTTGTAACATTTCATGTTATTTCTAACTAGAGGCTTGTTGCACAAAGAGATTGATGCAATAGGCCTTCCTTCCCTTGGCCTCCAGCACTGGCTTTTCTCTGGCACCCGGGACCCAGGCTTTCACTCTGATCAGACTCTGCCTTCTTCATCTTTGCTGCAGACTCCAGAGTCTGCAGTCTTGTCTTTGCTGCAACACTCTGCTCTTGTAGATCCCTCAGCCCCTTCTTCATAGCAGGGGTCCTGACCCACCCAGCCGGGCGGCCACCATCTTTGGCCTTTTAATTTGCACTCACTCTGATTGGCTGTGGCCGTAGCAGAGGTATAGTCAATGTTTGTCTTTTATTATGTAAGCTAATTATAGCGATACATTTTCTCTCATGACCTTGAGATCCTAGGTCTTAATATTTAACACTCAAAATGAAAAATAGGGTAAGTGGGGGGAAATAAAAGAAAAAATGATAATAGAGAATATTTCCAATAAGACTTATATTGAAGTATAATATAACTCCAAAAAGTTTATGTTATAAGTGTTTATCTTAATGAATTATAACAATGTTAATACATTTAAGTAACTGCTATCCAGTGCCTATCTTAAACCAACAAAACCGCAAACCTCCTTCCCAAAGATTACCACCATCCTGACTTCTAATAGTACTGGAGGCCCAGTGCACGAATTCTGCCTGGCATGTGGGATCAGGCCGAAACCTACTCCCCAACATCCCCCGAGGGGTCCCAGATTTCGAAAGGGCACAGAGCAGGCAGAGGAACTCCACTGGTGCACACTCAGGGATAGGGAGGGACACTGAAGATTGGCCAGCTGGGGAGGGACTGTGGGAAGGCCCTAGGGTGTGTCTGGCCCATCTTGCTCTGTCTAAATCAGCTGGACCCTAGCAGCAAGCTAACCTACCAGTTGGAGCATCTACCCCCTGGTGGTCACTGCACATCATAACGAATGGTTGAGCAGATTTTGCATATCATTAGCATATTATGCTTTGATTGGTCGAATGGCCGACTGGATGATCAGACAGTTAACATATTAGGCTTTCACTAGGGGCCCAATGCACGAAATTCGTGCACTGGGGGTGGGTGGTCTCTCAACCCAATCTGCCCCCTCTCACATATTGGGAGCCCTCAGGGGATGTCCAACTGATGGCTCATCCCTAAAGGCCTTGGGCATCCAGCCATTGCCCTGCTCAGCTCAGCCCCAGCTGCCTGAGACCACCTGGCCCCGGGAGCTGGGTGTTCACCGCCACTTCCGCTCACAGAGCCTGGGAGCCAGGTGCTCCCTGCCACCGCCACCACCGCTGCTGCTGCCACAGCTTCCCCTCATAGCACCCCAGGGCTGGGCACTCACTGCCACCACTGTTTCATCTCCACTCCACTCTCGCCACTTGGCTCCGGCCCCGCTCCTGATTGGCTGGTAGCATAGCCAACCAGGAGTGAAAGTATGGTCAAATTTGCATGTTTCTCTTTTATTATATATTTTATTATATATATCCTATTATATAGGATAGCTGTGTTACCTGATTTTTAACTTTATAAATTGAATCCTTATTATGTTTTGGATATTAGACCCTTATCAGTTTTGTGTTTTGCAGATATTATTTCCTTAGGTTGCCTTTCCATTTTGTTGATATTTTTTCCCTTTGCTGTATAAGAGCTTGTGAGTTTAATATAGTCCCTCTTATTCATTTTTTGCTTTTGGAACCTTGCTTTTGGTGTCATTCAAAAAGTTATTGCCAAGACCAATATCAAGGAGAATTTTCCCTATGTTTCCTATAGGTATTTTATGATTTTATATACAAACTAGTGGCCTGGTGCATGAAATTCGTGCACATTAAAAGGGTATTAATTAGAGGAAATATTTTAATAGTGCTATTTGCCTTTTCTCTATAATAAAAGTGTGACAGATAAAAGGTAATGAGTACGATGTATATGAAAATAATACATAATTTCATTAATAAATAAATAATAACAAAATGATATAACAACAATAACAAACTCATGATATAAAAACATTGATGCAAATAATGACTGATAAAGTGATTAAACTTATTCTAATATCTCTCTGTATACCACATTAACATTGAAAACACTTTCAGAGTGCTTGACTAATTTTCCTTGGGATAAAGTATTTACAACTTTCAGACAAGTTTCTGAAACATCTCCAAACATCACAGTACTTTAAACTCTCTTAAATAGGATATATTTAAGTCTTTCATTCATTTTGATTTGATTTTTGTACACAATGTAAGATAAGGGTCCAATTTTATCACATGCTCTTCAAACTCGAAAAAAAGCAACATAATAACTGACCATGTGTGAAAACAGGTTCAGGTAGGAATATTCCTACTCTGTCTAGAGTTTGTCCTTGTGATTTATTAATAGTCATTGCAAATGCTGGCATCATGGGAAACTGTCATCAAATTAATTTAAATGGGAGGCCACTGTCAGATGGGGACAAATCAATTCTTGGAATTAGAATAACCTCTCCCCCTGCAGATCCTGTTAATACTTCAGCTTTGATAATGTTAGGTAGTTATCTTTTGAGAATAAATCTGGTACCATTACAAAGACCCCATTTACTATTAAGATTTCTCAATAGCATGATTGCACCCACTTTCAATTTTAATTTATGACACGGCATTCCTGAAGGAGTAATACTATTAAGAAATTCAATGGTAAGATTTTCCTTTTCAGCATCATCTATTGAGTCAATGGAATCATCACTCAAATAGGTGTGAAAATCTCCATCAACTATATCCAAAATTTCTTCATTTAATTTTTTAACATGCTCATTTTTTGCACAAAGAATTGCACATTTAGATATATTTTTAATATTATCTATAGAGGATATACTTGGAGATGGCTTCAAGTATATTTCCAAAGGTGGCTTCAATAATAGATCCATTACAAATCATTTGATGGAGAATTTCAGTAATATCCATTCCTAAACGAAAACCACTATCAAGTTTGCCATCTCCAAGTTTTTTTTTTTAATATATTTCTTTCTAAAAATTTTTCTTTACTTAAAAAAAAAAACAAACCCTTGTGTCGAGGGCTGACTTTCAATAGATCGCAGCGAGGGAGCTGCTCTGCTATGTATGAAACCTCGACCCAGAAGCAGGTTGTCTACGAATGGTTTAGCACCAGGTTCCCCACAAAGGTGTGTTGCATGAAGGGTGTGGGGGCGGCTTCCTTTCTGGCCACGCCCCATCTCCCAGGAGGAAGGGCTCTCCACACCCTGGTCCCAATGCGCAGCAGAGCACAGCACCACCACCGCAGCAAAGCAGTTGGGCATGATGGCCCTGGCCCGGAGGGGATGGCAGGGGGGGACCGTCTATCCTAGGTCAACCAAGGCTCCCGTGGTGCTGCCGTATAATTACACCTGGGCAGGATTCTGACTTAGAGGCATTCAGTCATAATCCCACAGATGGTAGCTTCGCCCCATTAGCTCCTCAGCCTGCCATCTCCAAGTTTTATTAACCATTCTCTATAAGCACAATCCTCTGATATCATATTTGTTTTAAGAGACAACTTTCTGAAATATCTCCAAACATCACAGTACTTTAAACTCTCTCCTGCACTGTGTCTGCCACCAGAACTACATTTTCCAGCATTCTTGGTGCTCCCCACACTCTGCAAGAACCAAGGACTGTGAACTTTATCCACACACCCCAGAGACTGGCAGCCAGCCTCCCCACCCCCATTGTGTGTGCTCGGTTGTGGGTATGGGCCCAAACCACCACTTGGGGCCAGAGCACTCGCAAGCGGTTGGGGGCAGGGTGGAGACATTTCTGTCTCCCAAGGCCCCCAGATGCCAGCAGCCAGCCTCATCATGGGTGCTGAGCTGGGGGTCATGCAGAGACACCTGGGCCTCACATAGCTGCGGCCACCAGTGTATCCGCATGCCCCAGAGGGCAGCAGCTAGGCTGGGGGGATGGATCCAAACTGCTGCTTGGCTCACAGCCCTGCCTAGCACCTGGTGCTCATTACCCAAGGTGCCTGGGCATTCATTTGCATGTGACTCAGTCACAGTAACTGTAAGGAGGGATCTCGCCAGCCCTTAAGTACCATGTGGGGAGAGCTTATAGTGTGGTGCTTGCTAACGCAGCACTGTGGCCACGCCCCTGCCAGCCTCGCCCCCTGTCTGCTGGCCACACCCCTGTTTGCTGGCCATGGCCCCTGTCTACTGGCCATGCCCCCTGTCTACTGGCCACACCTCCTGCTTCTGATTGGTTGGTAGTGTAGCAGAGGTATGGTCAATTTGCATGTTACTCTTTTATTAGATAGGATATATTTAAGTCTTTCGTTGATTTTGAGTTTATTTTTGTACACAACGTAAGATAAGGGTCTAATTTTATTCTTTTGCATGTGAGTATCCAGCTCTTCCAATACCGTTTATTGAACAGACTACTTTTCCCCCATTGTGTATTCTTGGCACCCTTGTCATAGCTTACTTGACTGCATATTTGTGAGTTTATTTCTGATCTCTCTACTGTTCCAGTTGCCTTTGAGTCTATTTTTATGCCAGTACCATACTGTTTTGGTTATAAATAACCTTTTTGAAATTAAGGAACTTTCATTCTATTTATATTTTACTAAGATTTTTTTTTGTCAGAATGGGTGTTTCATGTTTTAAAATATTCTTTTTATACTAAAATCACTCCAAAGCAATAAGCTTATTTTTTAAAAAAAGAAAAGAAATTAAAAATAAATTGGAGTTATTTCTTGTCAACCAGAGTTAATTGTAGCCAAAATTCACTTTAAAGTCATGAGTTTCGAACAAAATTAAAGCAAAATAGAGAGAAGTCAGGAATTCGGTTTAGATTGGTGAGGTATCCAAAAACATAAATAAAAAACATTACACAATCAAAACCATCAAGACTCAGAAATTCAAAATTAATTAATTAGCTGTGACTAAGAAATCTGCATGTATAAGGGAATGTAGCCACTAATTTTGTTTCAAGCAAGTAGATAATTCTAGTCTGGCAAATTCCACACCAAGACTGAGTTTCTTAATCTGTCAACACCAGTGAGAACCTCTGTCCTAACTTGACCCTGGTTGGTAGATGGTTTCTTGCTTTTCTCCAGACTCAAGAGACAGTTGTAGATGGTAATCATTTTGAGCTTCTAGCCAAATTTAAGCCCTATCCAATTTCCTTTCTTATTAACAGTTTTTTTAAAAATCTTTTTGCAAGGAATAACAGCAGAGAGGTTTGAGGAGATTCTTATCTCCTAGACCAGTGGTCGGCAAACTGCGGCTCCCAAGCCACATGTGGCTCTTTGGCCCCTTGAGTGTGGCTCTTCCACAAAATACCACTGCCTGGGCGAGTCTATTTTGAAGAAGTGGTGCTAGAAGAAGTTTAAGTTTAAAAAATTTGGCTCTCAAAAGAAATTTCAATCATTGCACTGTTGATATTTGGCTTTGTTGACTGATGAGTTTGCCGACCATACTGCCCTAGACACAAAGAGAGATAATGTGTCAAGCTGAGCCATTTCTTACCCCCAAAGATTTCTATCCAATTATGCTTTTCAAACTGTTGTTTAATAATGTTTAACAAATAAGTGCTTAAATAGATCCTATAATGCCCCATTAAGGCCCACTGGTGTGAAAATGCAAATGTTTTTATTAAATACTAGAGGCCCAGTGCATGAAATTCATGCACGGGTAAGGATTCCTACACCTGGCTAGTGATCAGGGCCTATCTGTAGGATGACCAGCGGGGCAATCGTGGGGACATGCAGTCTGGGGACAGCTCCTACATTGAGCATCTGCCCTCTGGTGGTCAGTGCTCACTGTAGTTACTGGTCATTCTGCCATTTGGTCAATTTGCATATTAGTATTTTATTATATAGGATAGGGCCCAGTTTACGAATTCACGCACCTTGAAAGGAACTGTGAGTTGCAAGGCTACAGGGGTGGGTCTTGGTCCATCCTTCTCGCCCCCGACCGGCACCTCCCACCATAGTCCCTGGTCCCCTGACTGCCAGCAGTCCTGCTCCCACTGCCACTGCTCCTATTTGTGATGATGGCTCCAGCCTTGCTCACACCAGCTGATGGTGCAGAGCAATTGGGGCTGGCACCAACAGCAGGTGCAAGCAGGGCTGGCACCATCAGTGGGTGCAAGTGGAAGGTGTGAGTGGCAGCTCTAGTGCCAGCTGTGGGTGCAAGTGGGGCCAGGGCTGGCAGCAGGCACTGGTGGGACCACTGTGGGCAGGACCACAGCACCTGGGAGTGAAGAATTTTCAGTAACCACCAGAGGTTTGCCATGATGACGATGACCAGCAACCCTCCTTGGTCTGGCACCTCTGCTCACCTATTTCACCATCTGGCTGTGGCTGATGCCTGCCATGTTCCGTGCGCATCCCCTGGTGGTCAGTGCATGTCATAGTGACTGGTTGTTCCGCCAAAGGGAGAGGGATAGAGAGTTAGAAACATTGATGAGAGATAAACATTGATCAGCTGCCTCCTGAACACCTCCTACTGGAGATGTGCCTGCAATAAGGTATATGCCCTTGACGGGAATTGAACGTGGGATCCTTTAGTCCACAGGCCAGTGCGCTATCCACTGAGCCAAACCAGTTAGGGCATTACAGTGTTGTTTTTAATCACGTCTTGGACTGTCCTTCTCTTTGTCCCTCTCTTTCTTTCCCCTCTTCTGTTTCTTCCTCCTTTCCTCTCTCTCTCTCTTTCCTTTCCTTCCCCTTTCTGTAAATTAAACTACTAAAGCATCTACGAACTCTTACAAAGTATTGGGAATGCCAAGAGGTAGAATGCACAATTTCTAATCTTAAGGAATTTATCATCTAGTGATGGAGGCATAGGTTAAATTAAAATTCATACATTTTTATACACAGTATTGTTAAAATTCAAAAGCAGATAGAAATGTGTGGAAAGCAAGGCCTAGTTCAATGCAGAGAGACATTTCTTGGGAATGGACAGTGGAAAAGTTTCTAAAAACACATAACATGAACTACAGTAAGACAAAGCAGGTCAGAAAAAATGAGGTTGGGAAGATATTCTATTAGTGGTGGGGTTGAAGTCATCTATAGTGACAGAACAAATAAAATAACAGCAGTTTCAATAATAGAAATGTATTTCTTGTTCACGTAAACCTAGTTCAGAGCTTATCCATGTGTAGTATGGCATTCCATCATGTCAGGGAACCCAGCTCCTCCTTTTGCTGTGGCATCCTCGGCACACAGCTTGCCACAGTGTCCTTCCCGAGTAGCTTCTTAGGCGTCAGTCATAGGAAGAAAGAAGCACACAGTAACTTCCTTTCCCTCTAAGGAAACACTGGGAAACCTCATTTGTCCTGAATTTTGTCACATGGCCAAACCTCTCTTCAAGTGAGACTGGGAAATGTAGTCTTTATTACAGTAGCCATCTACCTAATTAAAGATTTATTTTTACTCATAAGCACAGGAGTATAGGCATGAAGAGTGCAACACAAGTGTGAGCAGACAGAATGACTGAAGCAAATCCTTTTTGTATCCCATGTATCTAAAGAAAATGATATGGCCATGAGGGGAGGAAATTATATGTATTTTCTCTAAAAAAATAACACTATTTAATTTGACTGTAACTCTGAAACTGATGATAAGATGATGATGATGGTGATGATGATGATGATGGTTCATGGTTCTTTGATAGAACAAAACAAAACAATTATTTATCATTCTTGCTTTAAGACATTAATTATGAACTCCTTCTAGGTTCATTCTTCTAGTGGTATGATGTATCTGCTTAGATCAGTGGTTCTCAACCTTTCTAATGCTGCGACCCTTTAATACAGTTCCTCGTGTGTGGTGACCCCCAATCATAAAATTATTTTCGTCGCTACTTCATAACTGTAACTTCACTACTGTTATGCGTCATAATGTAAATATCTGTGTTTTCTGATGGTCTTAGGTGACCCTGCTAACGGTTCTCAACCTGCTATAGAGCCTAAGACCCTCAGAAAACACAGATATTTACATTATGATTCATAACAGTAGCAAGATTACAGTTATGAAGTAGCAGCAAAATAAGATTGTAATAACTATGTATGATTGTACTAACTATGTATAACTACTTCATAACTGTAAATTTGCTACTGTTATGAATCGTAATGTAAAAATATCTGTGTTTTCTGAGGCTCTTTGTGTCTCTGCTAGCAGTTCTCAGTCTATGGGTCGCGACCCATAGGTTGAGAACCGCTGCCGTAGAGCCTAAGATCATTGGAAAACATAGATATTTACATTATGATTCATTAACAGTAGCAAAATTACAATTATGAAGTAGCAATGAAAATAATTTATGTTTGGGGGTCAGCACAACATGAGAAACTGTGTTAAAGGGCCACAGCATTAAAAAGATTGAGGACCACTGGCTTAGATGAATACAGAGTGTAACAAATGAGAGAACTGTACCAGGAGGAATACATCTTGAACTAAAATTTCAGAAAACATAGCATTTTTTTCAAGTATCAAATTTTGAATGCAAGAGAGATTAAATAGATAACTTAAGGCAATGAGATACAATCTTAATCTTTTCCCATTTCAGTAACAGGATGCTCAGCCCTTCGACAGTTCAACTTTTACTCAAGTCATATGATAGGCAATTAGTAGACCTTATATTTAAGTAAATAATATTTTATTTGGTTTTCTCATTTACCATTGTGACACTGGAACTCTGAGAGAAAGCATTTTATCTTTTCTAGTAAACAGTAAAAAAAAAAGCCTCAAAAAACTTCTTACAAAACTTTGAGAGTTAAGATATGATATTTGTGTTGCCAACGATTTCATCTGGAATCACTGCTTTAATTCCATTTCCTGTTTTGGGGGAGAGCATTGCAGATGACATGTTTTTAATAGGCTCTAATCACACTAGCAACAGGGGTTTGGGCAAATAGCTATGAGCAGTATAGACAGAAGTGTGGAGTGTGACGGTTTTAGACTTCCTGAGCTTCTTGATGCTATTTTAATGCACCAAGAGTATAAACTAAATTTAGATCCTGCTGACTGTCACCAGAGTGAAGTGTGTGCCTCTTTTGCACACAATGCTAGATTTAGTCAGTGTGTATTTCTGTCAAACCAGGAATGCAGTTTACAGCTCCCATCCCTTCTAAGCATTTTAATAACTGTACATATGCATTTAATGACTGCTTTTATTTGCACCTGTTCATTTACATTTTGTTGTCTCTAAAGTAGTTACTGACACATGTTGTTTTTCTTGTGTTCATTGCATTACCCTTTTGATAAGTCTGATATCACATTGAAAGTTAATTTCTGACCTGAAGTTCATGTCACCCCATATTTCTCTGGTCCATGGTTCCTCAGCCTGGGCACTATTGGCATTTTGGGGTCAGATAATTCTTTGTTATGTACATTGTCGGATGCTCAGCAGCATCCCCGGCCTCCACCCAAGTGTGACAACCACAGATATCTTCAAACATTGCCAAATGACCCAGTGGAGAAAAATCACCCCAGTTGTGGCCACTATGCTGTTCTGTGTACTGCTTTTCATCTTATTCACTCCTGTCCAGGCCAGGCTACTGTCATCACTCAGCAAGGCACTGCAATCATTTCCTGCTGGATCGTCAGGGGCACGCCCCAGCTGTTCTCCAGTTTTCTTTTCAAAACCCATTCTCATCATGTTACTCCCTTTTGAAATACCATCACTGCACCCCAATGATGTAGGACTAAGAGAGAACTCCTAAAAATACCCTCTAGGATTTATCCTCTTTGGACCTCCGGGAGTACCCCTTGACTTCTTTTCAGCCTAATTCCTCTTGCTGGTCAGGCCTTTCTACCAGCCCTTCCCCCTTCTCTTGCCTTGCTCTACCTCCCTCTCCCCACTGATCAGTGTGCACTCATTCTTCAGTTCTGGATCCAGTCTAGCTTCAAGCTGCCAGAGTATTCTTATCTAATTACTTAGGACCAAGTCAGATTGACCTGCTATAGGCAATTTTAGGTCAATTGGACTAAAGCCAATAATTTAAAAAACGAATTTACCAAAGGATCAAATTACTGAACTTAGTCACCAAATCTACAAATCTTCCTTTTGGCTTTACTACTTATAGAGTTTCCTATAATTAATTTTGACTGAGTTACACTTAGAGAACTATGAAGGCTATAGTCAGTAATTGGGTATTATGATGTCTGTAGGCTCTCTCCTTATCTATGAGCCCTGTCCAACAGTTCGAGTTTCCCTCACTGGGACTAAGAGACCGGTACCCCCAATGTGCTGGTCTTTGTCTCCATCTTTCTCTAATAGGCAGTTGGATTCAGAATCAAATTAAATGTTGCTTAAAATATAATTATGATAACTCATTGAAAAGCAGAAATTTTCAAAATCCATTAAAATGTCCCATATAATTTGGATTGCTTTATAAGTAGTTAAAGAAATAAAATTTTGTAAAATGTAGAAATTAATAAATTCAGCAGTTTTTTATTTGAGATTATAATGAAAGGATCCTAAACATTCTTAAATATTGGCAAAACTGTTAATGACTTTAAGAAGATTCAGTGGAAATGAGTTTCAGGTTAAAATTTCTCACATGAAATTTGGGTTATATTTAAAAGAAGAATGTATTCACAATGAGAACAAATTGCTTATTTCCCCTTCACTTTTGCAAAAGTAAGTATCTCTTCAAAAATTCTTAAGACCAATGTATTTGTTAACTCTAGTCAAGAAGAATATGTCATAGCTGCCTAGTTCCAGCTCTACAATTATTTGGTCATTACCCTAGTAATAATCTGTCTTCCTCACTTGATTGTGGCTCTCCGAGAGCAGAGCTGTGACCACTTTTGCTTATCAATTATCCACAGAGCATATCACAGCATCAGGCACAAAGTAGATACTTATTTAAATAATTTTTAAATAAATATGTATAAAAACAGAATGCAGTATTAGCCTCTTAAGGTATAATAATGACACTGCCAGCAGCTCCCGGCATTAAAAAGGCAATTGATTATTCTGAACCTAATTCTGTAAAAACAATAAGAACATACAACCAAGTTTGTATTCAGTATTTGTTTACAGTATTTGTATGCAGTATTGGAAACACCGGGCTTCTAAGGCTGAGACAGTTCACTTTGTCTTTTGATAGTAATACCGAACAACATTTTATTTTTCAGATAAAAGTATGCGTGGTTTCTAGTTGAAAAAAAAGCAGGTTTGTAAATTTAAATCTTATTGACTACCATATTCAAATGAAATAGCATGGTTCTTTATCAAAATTTTTAAAATTTCATAATGGTATGTTTTTAAATGAATATTGTATAATAATGTCTTCAAATATAAGTAGCAACATGAGTGATTGTTGGCAGTGATGCTTATGGCGTTAGCGTTGTCCTTAATCTGAGGGGAGTTTGTGAACATTCATGGAGGAGAGGGGAGGCAGTGAAAGAGGCAGAAGGAATATAAGCAGCTGGTATGTTTGAAAGAAAAATTGCCTTTTCAGTCTATGCAGTCTTATTTTAGAACTTCCGTAATTCCACACTTACGTTCTCAGGGTCTCTCTCTACATCCTAAATTCATATACAACAAAAATGTCAGTCATTTGAATCCATTAATGACCATTATGGTATCTGCAGTCTATAACTCTTCAAATATTTCAGATATACTAGTATTTTATATTCTGTATTGAATAACTAAGAGATCCGGGAAGATTAAAGTATGCTACTTCTGTCACTGTCTCTTGCTCATGGTGGCTTATTTTATTATTTGTAGTTATGAGCTCTTGTTTCTGGTCTTTCCCTGTTGGAGCCCTGTGAGGCCCGGGCTGAGGATTCATCCTCCAGAGAGTATTGTTTTATCCAATTCTAAACGTCCTAGGATGCAACCAATCTTGGACTTTATACTTTTTGTGATTTAGGGTCTCCTGGACCAGGCAGGCAAAGAATGTCTGCATCCTGAGACCCTCATAATGGTAGGACAGTGATCATAAATTCTCAGAAAACCAACCTTTCTCCCCAATCTTTGGACCAAACAGGTTTCCTGGCAACTTCTCTTTGCTGTCAAGTAGGCTTTCTGAAAGGTTACTTTCCAAAGAATTTGGCTTTGAGTTTCATTTTCAGCTTTCCACCTTGTAGAGAAGCAAAGCCTTGATTTTTGCTCCCATTCAGTTGTCTGAACCTGGGATTCTGTGGTGCCCACAAGGCAAATATCCCTGGGGCAGCCCTGGCAGTAGTGCCACCTCACAGAGCTGGTCTCCATGGTGGTCCTCTGTGGATTTCCTTCACTTTCTTGCTAAGTATCTTATGCATCTGAAAGTATTCTTAAAATAATCCACTATACAAGGGGAGAGTTTTTAGGATATCTGTCAGTTCATCATATTGCTAGAAATAAAATGTAACAATGATTCTATATTTAAACAGATACTTCTTTTAAGAAAGAGAAACTTCCATTCCTCCCTCCCTTCCTTCTTCCCTGTAATCTATCTACATAAGGTAGTTGATTATTTAAATAAAATTTTAGAGCTATTCTTGGGAGGAAAATGGGATTTATAGTATCACAGCTTCCTTTATAATACAAATAACATTAAATTGACAGAAGACACCAAAGTTATTCTTTTCCTAAATGTAGGATTTTCTAATAAATGAAAATGAAATGCAACAGACACTTTCTGATCACTTAGTATGTACCTGAACCTGAGTTCTGCAGGTTCTGATATATTAAAAAACACACACACACACAAAAAAAGCCTTTAAGATTCTGCCAGTAGGAAATAGAGGGGAGGCATAGACACAGAAGTATGGGTAACCCTTAACTTAAATAATTTTAACTTCAACACAATTTTTACTTTTGTACATGTTCCAAACGTCAGGAACTAAACCTTTTGCGCACAGGTTTGCGTACACCTAGGAGATCAGGGTGGATTTTGAGCTCCCATTACCCTGGAAGCTGCTCATGGATATGTAAGTTCTGGTGAGAAGGGCTTGACCCGTAAGGAAGAAGGATGCTGGGAAATGGAAGCCTTCACTCTACCTCATACTATGCATGCCTCTGTACTTGGCCTTCTAATGTTAGACCTCAGAACATATTAAATTTATGTTAAGAATAAATGTAGTGTCTTCTTGAGGGATGCTATTGAATCATCCATGGTGCAAGTTAATCAGAAAAGGTTAAGAGAAATAACCCTTTTGAGCTGAGCTTAAAAGACATGGCAGCTCCTGCCAGGTGGCAAGAAGAGGAAGAGAGAAAGCAAGGATGCTCTAAGCTCTTGGTGTGTTCAGAGAACTTTAGGAAGCCATCTTAAATACACATAGTTTTCATACTTGGAGGCCCTTTCATGTGAAAGTATTAGCTAACATTCACTGAGCATTCCCTGTGAGCTTGGTGCTGTTTTCAGAACCTTACATGTAGTTACTTACTTAATTGTGTCAACAATCCTGTGAGGTGGGTGCTAATATCATCCCATTTTACAGATGGCCACACTTTTGAAGTAACTTTCCTAAGATCATAGGTGGGCAGGCCAGGACTCAAACTCAGGCATTGTGACCTCAGAACCTGTGCTCTTAACCTTTATGCTCTGTTGCTCAAAATGAAGGCTGGATTTTTCCTGGAGGACTTAATCAAGAGTTCTCATTCCTGAGAAAGCCAAAGAAAAGAAGAAGTATTGTTTTCTCCCACGTAGGTTCTATGTACCATGAAAATTGACTTATGGTTGAGAATTTATTTACTTAAATATTGCCCTTCTCTAAGAAAAATGTGTGAATGAATGAATGCAGAAGCTGATTATTAAATTTTCAGGAATTTTACAAGCCAGTTATTAAATGCAGTGTTGTTAAAAATTAAATTATATAAATATACATTAAATGACCTATATTTAAAACAAATGTGATAAATATTCAGAACCCATTATCCCCTAAGTACTTAACTACATTTGAGTATTACATATGCTCTTTGAATTTTTGTGTCTTGTATACATATGGTGGAAGTACTTTGTGACAGTGTGCTTCTGAGCATCCCTTCCCAGCTGCACATGTAGTAATGTCATCACATTGGTAACTTAATATTGGCCGTGGTGGGAGTATTTACATCATGATTTGGTAAGCACTACAAATCGGGGCTCTTTCCCCCAGATTTCTAATTTGTTCAGGATGAACAGATATCATACTGCTTTCATTCCTCCTTTAAAACATTTTGCCTTAAGTCGATTCTCAGGAGGGCTCTGTACTATATAGAGAGTTTAAATTGTATAGCAGGGACCTCTGGTGTCTAAATTATAGTAGTGCTACAACACTTAAGAAAGGGAATTTGAAAGACAGTTTCTGATTAACCCACTTATTTATTTCAGAAAATTGAGAATTCATCTTAGTTTTAATCACCACCGAAAGTTACACCATCCTTATGCTTTATCCTCAGCTTTTCAGTTTAAGAAATTCAAACTCATCACTCCAGAGTAAAAATGTGTTTCATTTCCCCCCTCTGTTTGCTGAAAGTCGGGGATCATAATGTAGAGGAATTCTGCTTCTGGATGGACCACTAAATAGCCAGGTGACCTGGGCATAGTGGTCTTGCCTCTCAGCACTTTAGAATCACCTGAGCATTTTTGAAAGTATACTGATAACAAGCCCCACCCAGACTCAGCATATCAGGATCTCTGGGGGTGGAGCCTGGAAGCTGGTATGCTTTGAAATGCTCTTGAATTGGCTCTCATGTACAACTGATTTGAGACCTACTGCTCAAGGTACTTACAGAGAGAACAAACAGCTCATGATTAAGGGTTCCATCTGCAGGGCCAGAACTTCCGCTTTCAAATCCCCACTTTTAAACTGCCTAGCGATGTGACCTCAGATAAAACACTTACTGTCTCTGTGCTTCACTTTCTCCCTTAAGAAAGTAGAGTAATGCTACGTTAGTTGTACAGGTGAACATCTAGAGAAGGACCTGGCACTAAAATGTTTGTCGCTGGTGTTATTACTACTAAGGACTCTTGCTTAGTAGTTCCCTGTGTCACCTCTGTGCTTTGTATAATATATACGTACGGAAGGGCTACTTCTGGATATTCTATTTATTATATTTTTGTCTGTACTATTGTGTTTTAGCTCATAATTGTATCAATATCTCCTGTCCTTTTAAAAAATATGTTTGCATTGCTTTCAGAGAGAGAGAAAGGGAAAAGGATAGAGAGATAGAAACTCTGATAGAAACAGCCTCCTGCTGGGCTGGAGCCCACAATCTGGACATGTGCCCTTACCAGGAATCGAACCAGGGGATTCTTGGTTCATGAGATGATGTTCAACTACCGAGCCACACTAGCTATGCTCAATATTTCCCCTTTTAACTGTCCAAATTTTTTTTTTCATTTTCTCTTTAAGTTGAAAAACCCCAGAGAAGGTAAAGTGCTTCAGATGGCTCATTTATTAAATTTTAAAACTGCATGGTAAGAGCAAGGAAACTCATTCCCCAGGACAAGACAACAGTCTTTATTTTGTCCTTATTAATATGGTTTAGATTTTATATATGTGAATTACATTGGAAAATAATATTAATGCTAAACATATTTTATAGCTAATTTAATAGTGCAGATCAGATGCAGAATAGCTATACCTATATGCCTCTACAACTATATTTCAATGGTATTGACTCCAGTGAATTCACCTTTAGAGAATATTTCCAGTTTTGTTTTCAAACACCTACTGTAATCAGCTTTTGAAAGAAAACAGAACCCACTGGTGACTTTTTAAATGGCTTTTAAAAAGATTTTATGTTAATGGAGGACAAATCTTAAAGTCCCTTTGAATTTTATTCTCCCAGAGTTAGATGTGCATAAACACTTTTGTTTACTGAATATCATCTCACTACAAAATTTTCCAACTTGTCCAAAGTGTTATGGTCTCGTCCATCTGCCTCCAAGTACATTCCCTAGGCAAAGCAGAAAAAGCCCATTTCTCCCAGCTGGCCATCGTTCACTTGGGATAAACAGTGGCAGAGCACTTTGCTGCCCTAGGCAAACTCCACCTGAGAGGACAGGCTGGCATTGCATAAAAATAAGCAAGGTAGGGTGGATGCCTATTTGGCAGGTAGAGATTTTTAAAAGAAGAAAAAAATGATAGTATTTCTAATGTAACTCAATTGAAAAGCTTGACACAGCTGAGCATCTATCGTAAGAAAAAAAAAATCCATTGCATTATTTGAACATCTGCTCTCTGGAATAGGAGGGGAGCAGGTGCTCTATCTGGTAGCACCATCAATGAGATAAGAGTTCTTTTGATGTGTCCCCCTGTGTACAGATCTGGTGTGTATAAACATGTTAATTATATGTCACGATGTTGTCATGGAAATTTTCTGAGGACATTGGTACCAAATAGTTTAATGAGAGCCATGTTATATAAGGTTTCTGGGGAGCCATACCTTCTCAGAATATAAATTATTCCCTCCGTATAAGTTTAACACTTGGGTAGAAATGGCAATGCTACCATAGTGGTTGAAAAGATTTAATGCCTTGAGAGAAATCAAGCATGTAAGCCTATCCATAGGCTGGATCCCCTGCATCACCTGCAGGTTCTCAATGGTCATCTATAGACAATAGGGGAAGAGACTGAGTCACAGAGTTTTAGGGATTGATGGCTGAACATCACTGTATTGCTATTATCCTCATTCCTTCTTATCTTGTTTATTTCACACTAGAGGCTGGGTGCACAAAATTCATGCACAGGTAGTGTCCCTAGGCCTGGCAGGCGATCAAGGCTGATCGGGCCTTCCAGCTGCCAGCTGGGGCCTTCCTTCATTCCATGCATGGTGGTCAGTGCATGTCATAGTGAGCGATCAAACTCCCGGTCTCCTGGTCAAACTCTCAAGGGGACAATTTGAAAATTAGGCTTTTATATATATAGATTATATGTTACACCTATGCACTTTAGTCAATGATAAATGTAAGTCTCTATCCTTTGTCTACTCAAGGCCAATCAGAGGATCACTAGGCCCAAAAGACACTTGAGAACCTGACTAGTTCTCAACATTTAAAAACTAAGGTTTTAAGTGAGATTTATCTAAATTAGCTACTATTACTTCCACATTTTTAATTATTTATATAAATTATCTTTTTTTTTTCCCTAAAATACTTTATGGATTTTTACAGAGAGGAAGGGAAAGGGATAGTTAGAAACATTGATGAGATGAAAGAGAAACATCGATCAGCTGCCTTTGGCACACCCCCTACTGGGGATGTGCCTGCAACCAAGGTACATGCCCTTGATTGGAATCAAACCTAGGACCCTTTAGTCCACAGGCAGACCCTCTATCCACTGACCCAAACCAGTTAGGGCTAAATTATCCTTTAAATAGCCAAATCTCTCCCACTGCAAATTTTAAAATGTGGTGTGTGTTTTTTCAGCTTAGTCCAAAAAAAAAAATAACAATAAAGAATAATGTAACTTTTTCTATGAACCTGAAATGTTAATGAGGTTTACATATTTTCTTTGAAATATGTTTCTGTATATGTGCACATATACAAACATTCACATAGATATAGAACAGGCTTCTTTTACATATATGGCATCTATTGTATATTAAGTTCTACATAGTTTCCCCCATTTCTCATGTCATTAAATATCCTATCTAATAAAAGAGTAATATGCAAACTGACCATACCTCTGCTACACCCACAAGCCATGCCCACCAGCCATGCCCACCAGCCATACCCAACAGCCGATCAGGAGCGATATGCAAATTAACCCCCAACCAAAATGGCTTTGGCCACAGAGAGCAGGAGGGAAGCTTGGGTTTCCCTGGCAATGGAGGAAGCCAAGCTTTCCACACACCCTGGCAAGCCTAGGCCTCCACTCAATACTACAAAGTTTTAATTATTGAATCCCAACATAAATGGCTGCAGCCACAGAGCTGGAGAGAGGAGGAGGAGGAGGCTAGAGTTGTCCCTGGCAATGGAGGAGGCCAAGCTTTCCACAGCCCTGGCCTGCCTTGGCCTCTGTTTAAGGCTACAAAGTTTCAATTATCAAAGGTAAATATAGCCATGAAACTGCAGCCATGAAGCGAGCAGGAGGCTTGGCTCCACTCCACGCTACAAAGTTTCAATTTATTTATTCCAGACACCAGGGTCTCCACTTTGGTTGCTGGGGATTGTGGACAGCCTGAAAACCAATACAGGCCCCTCGCCCAGGCCACCCCATGCCCCAAGGAAACCCCCACCTTGATCCAGGACACCCTTCAGGGCAAAGCAGCTGGCCCCACCCATGCACCAGGCCTCTATCCTATCTAATAAGAGAGTAATATGCAGACTGACCATCACTCCAACACACAAGAGGGCTGCTCCATGTGGTCAAAGATGGCCACCACAAGATGGCTAGCAAGGGAGGGCAGTTGGAAGGGACCAGGCCTGCAAGGGAAGGCAGTTGGGGGCAATCAAGTCTGTAGGGGAGGGCAGTTAGGGGTGACCAGGGCAGCAGAGGAGGGAAGTTGAGGGCATCCAGGCCTGCAAGGAAGGGCATTTGGGGGGTACTCAGGCCTGCAGGGGAAAACAGTTGGGGGGTGACCAGGCGTGCAGGGGAGGGGAGTTAGGGGCAATTGGGCTGTCAGGGGAGCAGTTAAGCATTGATCAGGCTGGCAGGGGAGTGGTTAGGGGATGATTAGGCTGGCAGGCAGAAGCAGTTAGGGGCAATCAGGCAGGCAGGCAGGTGAGCAGTTGGGAGCCAGCAGTTCTGGAATGTGAGAGGGATCCCAGATTGGAGAGAGTGCAGGGTGGGCTGAGGGACACACTCCCCCCATGCACAAATTTCATGCACCGGGTCTCTAGTATTTCATAATATCAACACACCCATTCCTGTAGTGTTGAGCATTTAGCATGTTTCTTATGCTATTGAGCATTAGTATATAATGAAAATCTTCACTACTACAATAATTTTAACTCTTTTTATTCTTTTTTTTTTCTGCGTCTATTTGGATGTCAGACTAAGAACTCATATAACTCGCTAAATAAGCACTCTAATCAAGTAAGTGGCAGCCTGGTTAATGGTAATTATCTTTTATCTATAGGACACTGCACTCATAGAAAATTGAAAATCTGATTAGGCTACAATTTTTCCTCAGTTGAGAATAATTTTACCAGAAATTATAATAGTTAATGCCTTAGGGGTCTTAAGAAAAAACTAAGTACAAAGTATTAAGTGTTAAAAATGAATGATATTAAAGAGTTTTGCATATATTTTAGACACTAAATATGAGAATTCTTGAATTAATATATAAGATGTGCTGCTAGAAGTTAATATTTAGCATGATAATGAAATCTTAGATAATGGTATAGTTCAAAATAAAGTGATTTACTCTTAAGTACTTGCATTCTCCCCTAAAAGGAAAAAAAAAATTAAAATCTCCCTTGAAGAAAAAAAAAAAAGAGATAAAGAAACACAGGATCATTTTCTTTTTGGAAACAGATTTTCTCTTACTTAAAAGTGATTTATATTTTCAATTTCAAAAAAAGAAAGAAATATTTTATATTCTCTGAAAATTGCTACTGTCTCAATTCACTGGTTTTTATAAGGAGGAAGCTTGGATGGAGCACTGGATTGGAAGATTTATAACATTGGGCAATTTGCTTATTTTCTTTTAGTATCAGTCTCTTCATTTGGACAATAGTTGTGATGAGAATTGAATATAAAGCACCTCAAAGAGTGCCTGACATATAACTGACTCCTGCTTATTAAATGTTAGTGTTTTTAAGCGATAATGATAGATTATTTTAAACCATAGGTTTCTAAATATTTTTTTTTCTTGAATGGAAGTCAATGATTAAACCTGTGCTAGTAGGTGAATGGTTGCCATTTTACCATAAAATTATAAACATATAGACAATTTAAAGATGATTAATAATACACCAAAAAACAATTGAAATGTTAAAACACAAAAGGTAAGCAATTTTGATGTCTTCAGAAGTACCTTAATCTCTTTATGCATAATTAATTGATCAAAAATCGTTAAAACAATGACTTAAATTTATAGTAAACAAAATTGCTACTCAAGACAGAATAAAATATATCTTGTTATTTTTATTTCTCAGTTCTTTCAACCATCAAGTAGGAAAAAATCAAAACTAAAATGATAAATTTTCTGGAAGTTAATGGAAGGGAAAGCTTTTTATCAAAAACTGTGCTCTTAAGTGGTTTTAATATTAAAAAACAAAAATTGAAAATAAATGAGCCACATATACATCTTAAAAACTAGAAAAATGTATCAAAATTAATTAAAAGAAGTCAGGAAGCAGATGCTAATAAAGATAAAATAGCATTAGTAGAGTGGAAAACACAAGAAATAAATAAAGCAGTTTGCTAAAAACCAACAGCAAGTTCTTTGGGTGTGGGTGGAACCTACTTCAATAGACAAATGCATGACCAACTTGACTAAGGAAAATTTTAAAAAAGTACCAGTATAATATGTCTGAGTTCTAAGTAACCTTCCAAAAATAGCTCCTCCTCCCGCTATTCCCATTTCTCATAGAAAGAGTAAGTGGTAATCAGCTCCCCAATTCTTTTATGAAGTTAGCCTCTGCTTAATATCAAGCATCTGATAAAGAGACTCTATAAATTTGCTAGGGTTGCCATAACAAAGTACCACAAATGGGGTGGCTTCCCAGGAATTTATTGTCTGACAGTTCTGGAGGCTAGATATGCAAAATCAATGTGTTGGAGGGGCTTGCCTGGTTCCTCTGAAGAGAGGATCTGTTCCAGGCCTCTCTCCTTAATTTGTAGATGACCAGCTTCCCTGGTGTCTCTTCATGTTGTCTTCCTGCTGTACCTTATCTTTGTTCAATGTCTTTGTTTTCATAAAAACATCAGTCATATTGGATTAGGGCCTGCCTATAATGACCTCATTTTAACTTGATTACCTCTGTAAAGACTCTATTTCCGTATAAGGTCATTTCCTGAGATACTAAACTTCAACATATGAATTTTGGGGAACTTAATTCAAACCATAACAGATGCTTTCTCTCTTTGATTAATCAATCATTTGCTTTCATGAGGTTTACCCTAATAAAACTTTGAAAGAAACCACACCCTATTACTTTTATAACAGTTTTTAAACATTATATACTTTTAGAGGTGGAATGGACTGTAGAATTTTACTCTGTTGCTGAGAAAACAGACTCTGTGATACTGGGTGACTTTCCAGTCAGTGCGTTATATCTTGGGCTTCTATTATCACCTCTCCCAAATATCACACCACTGGAGGAGCACGCAGCGGGTGCAGTCAGTGCTGGGCTGGTGCTGGAGTTGCAGACTTGGAGATGTGATGCTTCTACATACTTGTTCTTCCCAGCATCATGTCTTCTTATCAAGCACTGCTTGCCTTGGGCCTGGTCACATGTACTATTGCCTACTGCTTTTCGCCTATGTCTTCACAAAATTACACTGGAAAGTTTATGCAGTTTGGTGTTTTGATTTTCAAAACTTCCTGTGGAAATAAGCTGCCTCAGAATTGTCCTGATATAGTTTTATGTCATTCAGACTGTACCAAAGGTTTATTGTAATTGATTTGAAATCAAAGGCAGTTTTTCAGATAGGAGTCCTCCAGTGGTGCTATTTTTTTAAATTGCTGTTTACTTGAAGGTGAAATGGTCAGTGGTTCTCAAACTGAAGATATTGATTCAATAGGTCCCTAGAAGTCCCAGGCACCTCCTTGGAAGCAGGCATCCCAGCGTTTCTTTACAGTCTTCACACCACACATGGAGCAACAAAAACACCCTGCTTTAAATCAATACATCGATCATCAATTTTTAAATAGCTGTTACTAGCAATGATTGTTTTATTTCTCAATAACATCATAGCTTATTGAATCTGAGATTTTTTATTATAAGTCACATTACTTTATGTATCACTAAGAAAGAAAAAAATTACTCTCAATAAACAATGACACAGACCTGAGAATTATTCACACCAGCAACTTATCATTTTGAAATTTCTATTCAGAAAGATTTAGCAATTTCTTCTGCCTTCAGTTGCATTATTGGGCTTGTGATAGACAAAACTTTTCCATGTACCAAAGCTGCTTCTATTTATGGTTACCATTCTCTTATCCTATAATGCAAAAGAATGCTGCTTTCCAAGAAAACCTGACATTGCTGTTATTCCTCCAGTAATGAACATCTGCTTCACTTATAAGAGATGCATACCCCCACACCTTTTTATATGCCAGTTAAAAGTCAAATGTGTATTAAATTATTAAAGAAAAAATATTGGAGAAAGAAAGTAGTTACATTCTTTAAAGATGATTTTAGGATAACATTTGCATAAATTAAAAAATAAATTTTTCTTTGTGGATTTGGTAGAAAATATTACTTGGAATTTTGATGAAACAGCACGATCAACTCATAATTTACATTTCCAACTCCAGTAAAATAACCTACTTTTCCATAATTTAGTTTGGCTCTGTAGGCTGAGGAGGCAGTGTCTACTGACAGTCACTGTATTGTTTGTTAGTTTCAACAGAGGTACACAGTGAGGAAGTGGAGTTGGTCCAGTACTCCAGCCAGCTTGGGAGACAAGGAAGAGTTTGTGAAGGCTCCCACTCTTTCTGTAATAAAACGTGTGACAGGTTAAAGTACTTCTCTGCTCTTGATACCTTTGTGATACAGAAATTACAGTCTGACTGAATTGACTATTGCTAAGAAACATGCTTCTAGGTAAGTAACATAACTTACAAATGGTAGGTTTGTACTGAAGTGTTTGAAAATATATATAGAGCTAAACTTGGCTTTGTCTAAAATTTTCCAGGTTTGTACAGATTTCACACTGTAGGGGCGATGCCATAATTAGTATTACTTGTCTTACTGGGTTTTAAGTGATGAATTTGGGCCACTTGGAATATCTCGGTAATGTGTGTGTAAATTAAAGAAGCAGTCGTGATCAGAATAACTGTATGTTTTTTCCTTCCATAAGAATGAGCTAACATGTTGGGATTTAATCAGTAGTTGTTATAGACAACAGAAGTCTTCATGATCTAAATGTTAACATGACTTCTGGTTTAAAAATATGTTTGACTTCCATATGTTGTTAAAATTATCTGCTATGTCCTCTAAAAAGGCTCATTCTATATTATTATTTTATTAATATTTAAAATATATGGAAATACCCAGATTGCCAGTTTTAAACTAGTTTCCAATAATAGAACACTAAAAGGGTAAAGTATCAGTAAGCTGAATATTTTTAGTAATACTACAAATATATTTTATATAATATAAGATCTTTTAAAATATAGCATTTGCATTAGTCTTAACAGAAATCTGGCAAAACCTTTCAAAGAAGATCTGATATAACAAGCTTTCTCACTTCATAGAGCAGTATATTTAAATAAGAATTTCATTGGAAGCTACATAAACACTTTTAAAATGTTTTATTGATAAAATGCTTCTTTTACTCTTAAGTTAATATTGTGACACACTTGGCTGAGTTTTATGACATGGGTTATTTACTTAGAAAACAAACATTTGCCTAATAGAATATGTCAGTAAGTACACGATGAGTTGAGGAATATTCCAGTTAATAACAGTAAACAAACATCTGAAATCTGCAGGAAATTAAGTGAAAATATCTTTTATTGCAATGGTTATACTTTGACCAGTTGTACACATTATTTCCCATGTGAGAACAATTTTAACCTTTATTTTTGAGTTATTCATAAAATCACTACTTAGGGATGTTTGATAACCCATTTGGGACATAGCAAACATAACTATGTTAGTAGTTTCAGAGAAAAATTATGTTTTTACCTGTTTGTATGTTTAAATAGTTTAAATAATAGGTCAATTTGCACAGAGAAATCCCATAATTGATTATATATTTTAAGGGTCACTTTTTGCTCTAATTTCAAGCTTATTTATTATTCCACTTGATAGCAGTATACTGTTATGAATAAAATACTGGTTTAGAAATTAGGAGGTCCAAGTTTAGGTTCCAGATCCTCAACACTACTTCTAACTAATGGGTTACCTCTGTTATAAAATGATTTCTTAGAGTTTTACTTTATCTTTGCTATTTCACTTCTGCTCTCTTAGTTTTCATTATCTTGTCATGTTGGAGGCACTATATACATGTATAAAATACACTGGAAATTCCAAACAAGGGCCGTCCTTTCACTTGGGAGCTCCCTTCGGGTCATAAGGCTCATTGCCATTGGTGGGGAATGGGTGATGTAGACAATTTGAGGCAGGGGTCCCAGCCTCTGGAAAGTGTCATTGTGTGCAGTAGCCACCATTTGTTTATTATTTACCAAGATCCCGATACACATGCATGTGGATTCACAACCTTCAAAGTCATAATATTCTGACAAATACCCATCTTGAAGGAATTTGCTTCAAAAAATATATCCTTCAATGGAAATGATCTACACAGTGACTTCCACAGGCAAAATCTCAATATGCTACATATCATATCTAATAGTTCTACCTCTGCATTGGCCGAAGATATCTTCATTTAATTGAAAATTAAGAGCTTGCAGACTTGAGTCTAAGATAATTTCTCTGTGGCTGAAGTGGCAAAGCATTGTGTCAGGACTTTGCATTTCTCTTCCTCTAGTTTTGAGAGGTCTTAAGAAAATCACACATTTCTGTATTTATTGCCTCTATGAATGAAGGTACAAGTATTTACCTCATAAGATTGCTGTAATGATTAAATAGGGAATACTTATAAATGTCAACTGATACTTGAGCATTTAAGTTGGTGACCAACAAATGGTAGGCGATTATTACTGTTGTATTATTAAATTGCATCTAATTTGTTTGGATTTATCATACTTTTTAGGATTGCTGAAACTATATGAGTTTTATGGAATAAGTGTTCAATAAGATGAGTGAATTATTTTCCTGTGTGAATTTGAAGTCAACCAGAGCTAACTCTAAATTATAGTTGTGCACTATAATTACTTCAATGGTTAAGACCATTTTGGCCTCTGGGAATGAAATTTTATATTTTACAGAGCATGTGAAAGAAGTGTTTGTGAATTCATCTCTGTCTTCTATTCATACCTGGGTTAAAATGAGCCATGGTGTCTAGCAGTTTCTTTGGAACATTACATAAACTTACTTGTTCTTGGCCACGTAGCAGTTGGGAGTACACAAACAGGACTGAAAGGAACCAAACAGCAAATCCTTCACAGGCAGGAAACCTAATATTTACACATTAACCACTAAGGTGATGGTCCCTAAGGTGGCTCATGACTAAGATTTCTTATTCATCATGAATGGGAGCTAGCGTCTTAAAGGACTTACTTCATGTCAACATGTTCAACAAGACTAGACTGAAGCACAATTGTGACAGCATTTTAGCTGCAGAGGCTCTCTGTTCTTCCCCTTCTCTCTGTTCCAATAGGAAGTGCCCCCCCATCAAACTAGCCTTCCAATCTCTATTCACACTAAGATATAAATACCTTATAGTGGTGCATCAACATTTTTCTGTGTATTTACATTTTGATATCCTGAAAAACTTAAAGCTAAATATCTAAAGCCCCAATCTCATGCGATCTTAAGTAATAGCCAGTGAGTTGAGAGGTTTCAGAATAATAATGAAAAACACCTACATCCTCTATGTATTCTCATTGTTCTCCAATGGGCAAAAATTCATTCCAGAAGGCAAAAAAAATATATACATTAACTCTTTTTTATGTACAGAGCACATATACTCAAATAATATATAAGCAGACATGTGGTATATCTATGGTATTAAACTTTAACGGGGGGGGAGGACAGCGATTAAGAAAAAAAATGTCAAGAAGTCCCCTTAGGGATGCCATAATGAAAAAAAAAAAAAGCAAGAGAAACTGCTCCATATTAGGGACTCAAGAAACCTGTAGAGTGCAAATTTTGATGAATTATTTCTAAATGTTTTCAGTATGAAGCAACTTATGTCTGACTTAGTACTTACATTTGAAACCAGTATTTATATCCTAGTAAGTCAAATATGGTCTTTTGTTGTACTTTTTTAGTCTTTTAATTATAAGAGGATATAAGGAGAGACTTGAGAACAAGATGTACTTAGATTTGAATTATATATATATCTCTTATTTGTTCTGTGACCCTTGGCAAATGGTTTACTCTCTTTAAGCTTCAGTTTCCTTGTCTTTAGTTTACTCAGGGATCATAATGTTCACATTGTGGAATTACAGTGTCATAAGAATCAATTCAAATAATATACACAAAACCTCCTGCACATTGCCTAATATGTGATCATGCATGCCAATAAGTAACTATAATTCTATGTGTTGTGCCTTTTGTGTCAGTTACTGTTTTTTTAAATTATTACAGAAAAAGATTTTTAAATTTGAGAGATAAAAGTATTATCCTATATAATAAAAGTCTAATATGCTAAGTGTCCAATAATCTCTTCAACCAATCAAATCATAATATGCTAATGATATGCTAAGGCTGCTCAACCACTTGCTATGACTTGCACTAACCACCAGGGGGCAGACAGTTGACCAGTTGTTATGATGTACACTGACCACCAGGGGGCAGATGCTCCAACCGGTAGGTTAGCTTGCTGCTGGGGTCTGGCCAATCAGGACTGAGCAAGATGGGCTGGACATGCCCCAGAGCCCTCCCGCAGCCCCTCCCTGGCTAGCCAAACTCCCAAGTCCCTCCCTTGCCCCCATTATGCACCAGTGGGCTCCCTCGGTATGTCCTGTGCTCTCTCACAATTTGAGACCCTTTGGGAGATGTCAGAGAGCCAGTTTCAGCCATTCCTGCTGGCCTGGCCAAGGGACCCCACTGGCGCATGTATTCATGCACCAGGCCTCTAGTTTTTCATAAAATATAGAAGCCTCTCTGGGATGAATATTAATACTACTTTTAAAAAGAAATATTCAGGTTGTCCTTTAAACCAGTACCACCTCAATTGACATAAATTCAAAACAAGTAAAATCTAAATTTTGTATTTGTTCATCCGTTTTTTGCTTAAAGGCAATCCTCTGCTAAATTAGACTTTTGACATGTCTATACACTAATGAAGTAGTATATTAAACGATAAATGTAGAAGGGTTAATTTTCTGGCCATTCTGTTGAAATATGTTTTTCTTTAAATACGTTTTACTATGGACTTAGTTGTAAAGTCATTGTTTGATTTCACCTAGTATCACGAGAATGCAATATTATTTGAAAATTATATCTGTTTGTGACATCACTTTTGCCTAGAATGTTAAGATGATACTTGCTTTTAGATATTCACCAACTTGCATGGAATCATAGGCTAAAGAAATTAATGAAAGAAAATAGTAATAATCAGTCAGTATTTCAATCTTGAGAATGCATGTGGAATTAGGTAAATTTTAGTATTTATACAATGCTGTGGAAGATTTTGTTTCCTTGAAGGGAGCATTCACAATTCATATTCTCTCTCTCTCTCTCTCTCTCTCTCTCTCTCTCCACCCCATCCAAGCTGATTGTTCTGCGTTTGTGATATACTATTAAAACTCTAACCTGTCAGCCTCATTCCCAGATTATTTCTTTGTAAGATTAAGAATCACCACTGCATATGAAAATTCTGTGAAGATGGAGGATGCTTTCATTATATGGATTGCAAAGTGGCAAAATAGAGTTAATGAGCAACTCTGAAATGTGCAATATATTCTCCCTGCCTTTTCAGTTATCTACTTTTTTTTGGTAATTTATATAATCAACAATATGCCTACTTTTCTGTGATATAAAAATCCTTTAATAATGATTAACCATAAAGTAGTGTTCTCTATTCCGGAGTCCGGCTTTGTAATTCTTGGCTCTGACAACAGAAAATAAAAGTTTGAGGAGCAGAGTAAAAAGAATGCTATAGTTAGGGAACACATTGATCCAAAAGATATAGACCACAATTAGTGGAACTCAGAAAGCACCAATGATACAATTATTTAAGACTCTTCCTAGCTTTCCAGGGAGTTGAGAGAACAGAATTTCACAAGGTATACAAACATCACATTTTAAAAGCATCTGAGAAGCGAAAGAGCCTCATTTGCAATAAAATATATTGGCTCAGATTCTGTTTTCATATGTGCTTTAAAAATCAAACAGGGGAGAGTGATTGATATAGAGGCAGGATGGCCTTGAACAGGCTGTCAAGCTACAGGGGGAGGCTTGGGTGGATGGGAGGCAGATGCGGGGGGAGATCAACGGAAGGACTTGTATGCATGCATATGAACATAACCAATGAATGAAAGACACTGGGGCGGGGAGGGGGGAAGCTGGGGATATGTGCTGGGGGGTGGGGGAGGCTGGGGGGAGGATAAGGGGGAGGGGAAAAGGAAAACATGTACTACTATTATACTGCAAAAAAATCAATAAAAAATAATTAAAAAAAGAATAAAGGATAGCTTAAAAATGCTATAACACAAAAAAAATAAATAAATAAATAAATAAAAATAAAAATCATACTCCAAGAGGATTTTGGAAGAAGTTTTGTCTTTAAAAAACCATTAACCTGCAAAGTTGGATTAAGAATACCTAGTTGTTAAATGACACCCTGGAAGTTCTGGTGCACAATAGGTATTTTCTGTTTCACATAGAATTGTCTCAAGTCAATTATTGCATTACAGTGGAAAAATCAGTTTTCAGAATAGTGGAAGACATACATTTCAGCCGAATTGTTGAGATTTATGAGATTGCCTTTGAGGACTGACAAGTGAAATAATGTCCCCAAACTTAAAATCTAATAGTTTAGAATAATCTTCACCTAGTTTGAACCACAGTATCATGAGGAATTAATATTAATATGGTATTTTTCATAATCCTTGTTTATTTCATTTATGATAGCCAAAGTGATTTAACAAGATGTCTTATCTAGAAAAGCTAGAATAAAAACCCAATCCAGCCCAGCTGGCATGGCTCAGTAGTTGAACATCAACCTATGAACCAGAAGGTCATGGTTCGATTCCTGGTCAGGGCACATGCGCAGGTTGCTGGCTCAATCCCCAGAGTGGGGAGTGCAGGAAGCAGCCAATCAATGATTCTCTCTCATCATTGATATTTCTCTCTCTCTCTCTCTCTCTCTCTCTCTCTCTCTCTCTCTCTCTCCTTTTCCTTTCCTCTCTGAAATACACACACACATCCACAATCCAGTATTTCTATTCATTACATATGCTTTCCTCTTTTTAGTCTTCTAGGTAGGGTGGGCATGAGCCCTTGTCCAGGTAATAGGCTCCTGCCAACCTGTGCAGGAAGGTCATGTAATGTCTTATTCCATCTCTTAATAATTCTTGCAACTCTAGGCTGCCAAATACAAGTACTTCTGTACACTACTAGAAAATTAGTGGAGCCAGATCCATAACCTTTCTCTGTTAAAACTTTTTGCCTCTTCTCATTCACATGCATTTCGCTGTTTCTGTGGAAATCTTTTAAAAATAATTTGGTGAAACATTACAATTATTTTTCATCCCTTCAGAAAGATTAAAGTGGCCTTGGCAGAGGTGGGGAAAGCACTAGCCAATTTAGACTTGTTCACTAGTTCAGGTATTCCTGAAATGAGAGAATTCTTGTTACTGCTGGTCATGTTCATAGTATATTTGTCTTATATCCTCTGGGGCCTGACAGGGTATTTTCATATGATTGGAGGAAATAGAGGTAGTTTAGTTTAATAAGTGACTTCTGCTTAACATACTGATTCTCAATCTATTCAAAGTAAGAAGGACCTGAGTTTGTTCTATGATATATCAATAAAAAATGTTCTAAGTGAACAAAGAAAGCACAATAAGCTGGAATTTTCAAAGAGACCTTAATAAAAGACCTGTTTTCAGAGGTGTGGTAAGGTTTATGGGAATCAATACTAGATGTCAAGCTTCCTATTTACCAAACATAGGCTCCCCCATTCTTGAAGAAGAGGTAATGCTGGTTAAATTTGGTAAGAGCTGGACTTGGAAGCTGAAAGGGAGACTGCTCAACAGGGGCTGTTATCATTGAAAGATGCCACTGCCAGATTGCAGGCAAAGAGGGAGACTGAGAAAAATACTCCAACTTCTCTTTTCTTCCCACACAGAACAGGAAAAGTGTAGAGAAAGGATTTCGGAGCAGAGCTCAACCTGCATACTGGCAAGTGAACTAATTTCCAAACATCTTCCCCACCCAGTATTTAATTTGAACAATAATTGATGGAAGTGTTCCTTTAGAGCTTTGTACTCCTTTGTATTTTCTTTATCGTTCTAGACATCTATTAGCTTTTAAAATCTTATTTTAAGTCAGGATATAATGCAAATTTTAATTGTTGTGCTATAAAGTAGTAGTGCACATTGTTTAGTGAGATACTGAGATGTTTGATCTTAAAATAGACAGTCCCAACTTGTCATACTTTTGCATTTTTATGGTCTACTTGTGTTCTGTGACATCAGCTGGCATCTGTACAGCTGTCCATGTCTATAGCAGCTATAGGTCCTACTTCTGAATTCAACTATTTTCATTATTCTATGCAGAATAGGCTAGAAAAGGCTGTAATCATTCACTAAACATATTTTTTATTGAGCATCTTTTATGCTCAGTAAAGGCCCTGAGGATATCAAGGTGAGCAAAGCAGAAAGGCCTTTCAACCTTGCGAAGCTTCTGACTCTCTCTCTCAAAGTACATCTGTCTTTGAGACCTCAGAAACTGTCTTAAGAATCCTTAATCTTCTGATGCTTTGTGAGGAATAGGGAGATGTATGTTCTGGTGCTTTCCTGAATTCTGAACTGTTAAGGTTACCAAATAAATATATTTGTTACTGTGTTTAGTATCATTCATGCATTCAAAAATGATTTCTGAAAATCTACTATATGCTAGTATATGTAGCACTTGAGAAAATAATAAAATATCTTCGTTGAGGAATTAATAAAATATCTCAGGCTTAATTGGGAAGTAGATATGCAAATAACTACAATGGCAGGATGTCAAGAGCTATGGGGCTAGTAAACAATTCCACTGTTTTGGATGAGGGTGACTATGAGAGTTGTGGTAATAACCATAATGCCCAATTTCCTGGCTGCTCAGGCAAGCCATTTAAAGCCTCCCTGTTAGTAATATGTGCTCTTATTTAATAGGAGTCCCGTAAGTAGTCACTTGTAAAACAGCATTTCCCAGAATCCATTGGCACAAATGGTTCAGTTCTTTGGAACACACATGAAACAGCTCCAAGCACACTGTTAACACTGTTTGGGGATAAACCACATGACTCTGAATTAGGGGGCTCAGTAGAAAAGATAGTTTTATACATCATTGAACATGTACATTATACTAATAGTATAGACCTGTACTTTGGAAAAAATACTCACTTAAACTGTTAGAATAATGAAACCATATATAATTATGAAAAAGTCCTAATAGTGGTTGACATTGTTTATATATTTTAACAATTGTAACTATGGACTCTATAGCTATTTAGGAGGTCATAGTCCTTATCATGCTTGCAAATCCACACCTTACAATGCTTTATCTGGGTAAGCGTTAGCTCATCCTCTGACACATTGAAAATGAGCCAATTTTTAATCTGAGACTAGAACATTTCATCAGCACAGTGGTTGGCAAACTCATTAGTCAATAGAGCAGCAAACTGTGGATCACGAGCCGCATGTGCCTCGTCAACCGTAGTTTGCCGAACACTGCCCTAGCAGTACAGTTTGGGCATGCCCAATGAATCTCTATCTCTTTTTCTAAGTAATTATGCTTCTGTGGAATATATTTTTCATTTTTTCCTGAATCTATCTTTTTTTGGAAGATTTATTCCTGATAAAGAAAAAGAAAGCTATAGTAATAATATTCCATGAGACGGACAATATTTTTTTAGGTTTAATAACATATTGATAATGATGGAGTTCAAACCTACCTTAACACCAGCCCACACATGTGGTACCACACTGATGGTTTAGCGCTCAGATTTCGGAGACCTCTACAGAGCAATAGTCATATCCTCCTTTATCAACTTACAGATCACATTTGGAGTTTTCATAAAACATTCTTAGTCTCATGGACTGTCTTACTGGGATTTTGTTTTTGCATTTATTTATTTGTTTATTTATTTATGGTGAAAAAGGCTTGAATGATTTATGTGCTCTATAATGTAATGAGTCCATGAGGCTTGAATGAATACAAGCTTATTTTTATACTGTACAATAGTTTACATTTTAAATAATATACTTGCTGTACTTTTCTTTTATCCTCCAAACACATTTTTAGGTGAAATATCTCTAGATATATAGGGTATGACTATCAATTGCCTAGTAGACTTAATGCCCCTTAACTATCTAGTAAGATAGGGAATAGTTTAGCTATCATTCCACCAAGTCTTGTGCTGTGACTAATTGATTCAAAGGCAATTTATAATGTTATATAGATAATCACAAAAGACTTTTGTGTTTTGGTTTCTCACCTCCTTACCTCTTCAGTTTGCTTTTCTTCTACTTACGATAAAGGCAATGAATTATCATCTGTGTATGGGATAAATGTGAGTTACTGATGTAGCCAAATGACAAAAAGGTGCCATGCCACTTTCAAAACGACAGCTTGTTACAGGATTCCTTTCACCAAGAACCCCCACACCCTTCGCACCAACCTCAAGCATGAGAGTCTCCTGTTATCCTGTCAGGATTTAGCAATGTCTATTACTTTCATTCGTTTTCCAATGTTACTTATCTGGAAAATGTATGTCACCTCTCATAAATGCCCATTTTTTCTGTGATTGCCACTGAATGTATAAACCCTATTTGTCAAGCAAAAATTTCCCATAGGCTAATGTTCTAAATACGAGGCTTTGGTATAATGGAGCTACATGTGAATCAAAATTTATTTCCTTTTCATACTTCAAACATGCTTTCTTCTTCGAAAACATAGTGCATATACACACTCCTTAGAAATGAAATCTCTCACTCTATTCTTTGGTCTTCTAGAATTTTCATATCGAGGCACTATGTTGAGTGTAGTCCATTTTCTTTGGGGAATGTTTTAGACTATAGAAGTTCAAAGCTGTTTACTGTTCTGTTCTTAGATAAAGTGCGGTATGGGAAGTTCGTACTGCTGGACTCTAGGATGAGTTATGTCAGCCTGACCTGGAGGGCAGGCAGTCCTTTCCTGTCTAAAAGTCAAAGCTGTGACATATCACACTGACACCCGGGGAGAAAAAAAAATGTATAAAAATTTAATCCGTAAAAGTTTTCTGCTAACCAGGACACAGATTGCCACTTTGCTTATGTCTATGCTTACATACTAAATAGTGCATTAAATAGTATATTCATTTCTCTAGTAGCTCTTTGAAATCTTCTCCACAAAGGAAGACATTCTGAACAAACTCAGTGCCACATGCCTAGTAACCTAATGGTAATCTATTTATCTGTGACATTTAAACATGAAGCATACTTTTCTAATATACTTTCAGATTGTGATTTTAATTTAAAATATTGGAGTATATTCTATTATATCTAATCCAGTGCCAGATACAGAGGCTCAAAAATTTTAGTGTGTCCCAGGGAGTGAGTCGGAGAGGTTTATTGTGCGGTCCTGGACTAAGGAATCAAACTGTCAGCAGCAGGTCCTTTATCCATTCATTTATTCAGTGATATTTACTGTACGCCTCTTGTGATAAACACACTGTTAAGTTTGTAACAGATATAGAGTTGAAAATGATATCTGGTTTATGTTTATGAAAAATCACTTTGGCAGAGTGGTGGAGTCGGGGGTACAGGAGGGGGAGACATAAGCAAGAGAGCAGGTCAGAAAACATTGCAGTATTCAGGGGGAAGATGCTGACCTGAAGCGAAGGTAGTGGGATGAAACAGAGGGAACAGATTAGACCCAATGTGGTTATTATACCTTTAATAATCAAATGAAAACCTTTGACTTCTCCAGAGAGAACAATGCGCATGGGAATGTATACAAGTGCAGTTGCACAAGGCCCATCTCTGCCGTCCTCTTCCAGAAGGTGGGGCACAGGTTTGGGGCCCTGCAATTTGTCCCTTGAAATTACAAACTATGGTATAGTTGCAAACAAACATTATGTTTCAGTAAAAAATAAATAACTGGTGGACATCATCAGGGGCTCAGAAATTAAACTGTGAATGTCCCTTAGTCGATAAGGAGAAATAGAGAAATATGCTCTCATCCTATTGTTTTGCCTCTAGGAAAAAACTAACTGCTTGGGGAAGACTGAAGAAAAACAAAAGGGAAGTGACATCAAATTGGTGGAAGCAAGACTGATTAAAAAGATTCAGATAGCATTTTTTTCAGGCTGGAAAAACAAAGGAATGGGATTGAAGGCTATAAAATTTTGTAGCATATAAATAGGACCAAACACACATGTTCATATTATCCCTTAAGAACACCATGAAAGAAAACCTTTGGAATTATAAAGAGTCAAATAAAATGTAGTAAATAAAAAGAATCACCTTTTCATGCAATAGTCACATTATGGAAATCATTGCCACAGTAGATAGTATAGACCTCTAAAATAAATAGATTCAAAGAGGATTTCAGAAAATTCATGAAAATTAATAGAGCCCTAACAAAAGTTTAAGGCAATATTTATCTTTTGAAGGATAAAATGCATTCATAATTTTTGAACTAGAAATTAGAGAATTTGGGAGCAAATAATCCATTAGTTTGGCCTAAGGTGGTGGCCATCATATCCTTTTGTTCACAAATTAAAAGTGAAAACTTTAATTCCAATCAAGCTAACATTAAAATGTTTTTTTTAAGTTTTTCCTAGTTGTAATTTTTTTTCAATTTACCAGTCATAATACCAAATGGAACCTCCTGAGTTTACTTGGTCAATTTAATACCCTAAGTTCTTCCTGTAAGCTACTTATCTATACTTCCACTCTCTCCCTAGCCATACATTCTCCCCACATAGCAATTTTCAGATCAATGTTTTTAAATTGAACCTCATATCTCCAATTTACTTTTCACTCTGATCAATTTTAAACTACAACAAATTTCAGAAATAGTACGAGCAACACCCATATACCCCCTCACCTCGTTTTGCTAATCATTAATTTTTACACATTGCATTAGCTCTCTTACTCTCTAAAGTATATAGAATACTGATTTATGTTTCACATACTTATGTTCAGACATTTATATATAATTAATCTACATATGTGTATATATTCTCATGCTAAAGCATTTGAGAATTATTGCAGAAATCAAGACACCTCACTGGAGCCTAAATACATCTGCATGGATATTCTAAGAACCCTGAATATTATCTGCAAAATAGCAGGGGTACTGGTAGAGCAGTACTGATAAAAGTACTATTATATAACAGACATTCTCTCATATTTCCCCTTGTCCTAATGATATCACTTATAGTCACTTTCTTCTTTCAATCTGGGATCCAAGCCAGGATTTTAATACTGTTTGTCATCTCTCTTTAGTTTCCTTTAAATTTATCTGGTTCCAGCTCTTTATTTTTTTATTTTTTGGTGATATTATTGTTCTCTATAATTTTGATGTTTTTGAAAAGTTAAGTGTAGTTATTTTTCAAAATGCCCTTCATTTTAGATTTGTTTGACTGTTTCCTCATTATTAGATTCAGATTTAAGCATTCTGGGTGGGGTATTTGCATGTCTACATAGGTAATACTGTGTATGCCCTTCTGTGTCCTTCTCAGGAAATGTAAGATATGAATGTATTCTATTACTGGTGATGGTAAGGTACAGATAATGTCTGTATGATTTTTCCACTGTAAAGCAATTTTTCCCCTTTTAAATTCAAATATAATCAGTATATGATTCGACAGTGATATTTTATGATTATCTTGTTCCCTAACTTTTTGCCTGGTGGTTTTAGTATCTATTGACGATTATTACCTGAATTGGTTATTATTGTGTGGTTGTAATATTCTGGTTTACTATTTACTTTTACATTTATTAACTTATTTGCTTCTCCTCTCCTAAAAAAGTATTTTAGTTCCACTCTGTATCTGTGAATTCAATATTATTATAATCTACTAGAGGCCCAGTGCATGGGGGACAGGGGCATTCCCTCAGCCTGTCCTGCACCCTCTCACAGTCTAGGACACCTCAGGGGATGTCCAACTGACGACTTATGCCTTCTCTCTGGGGGATCGAGCCTAGGGGACAGCTCCTGTGTTGAGCATCTGTCCCCTGGTGGTCAGTGCATGTCATAGTGAACAGTTGTTCCTGGTTGTTCTATCTTTAGGGTCAATTGCATATTATCCTTTTATTGTATAGGACTAGAGGCCTGGTGCACAAAATTCGTGCATGGGGGACAGGGGGATATCCTTTAGCCCAGCCTGCACCCTCTCCAATCTGGGACCCCTCGAGGGATGTCCGACTGTCCAGGACATCGGACATCCTTCTCACAATCCAGGACTGCTGGCTCCAAACTGCTCACCTGCCTGCCTTCCTGATTGCACCTAACCGTTTCTGCCTGCCAGCCTGATCACCCCCTAACCCACTACCTTGCCAGCCTAATTGATGTCTAACTGCTCCCCTGCCAGCCTGTTTGCCCCCAACTTCCCTCCTCTGCTGGCCTGATCACCCACAACTACCCTCCTCTGCAGGCTTGATAACCCCCAATTGCTCTCCCTTGCAAGCCTGGTCCCTCCCAACTGCCCTCCCCTGTTGGCCTGATCACCCACAACTGCCTTCCCTTGCAGGGCCTGGAACCTCACAATGGCCCTTCCCTGCTAGCCATCTTGTGGTGGCCATCTTGTGTCCACATGGGGACAGGATCTTTGACCACATGGGAGCAGCCCTCTTGTGTGATAGAGTGATGGTCAATCTGCAAATTTCTCTTTTATTAGATAGGATAGAGAAAGGCCTGGTGCATGGGTGAGGGCCAGCTGGTTTGCCCTGAAGCATGTCCTATATCAGGTTGGGGGTTCCCTTGGGGTGAGGGGCAGCCTGGGCAAAGGGCCTGTGGGGGTTTGCAGGCCAGCTACGCTCCCTAGTGAGCCAATTGGAGGCCCTGGTATCTGGGATTAATCTATGTCTACAATTGAAACTTTGTAGCCTAGAGTGGAGGCCTATGCTGGCAGTGGCAGGCTGAAAGTTTGACTTCCTCCATTGCCAGGGAAACCCAAGCCTCTGTTCTCTCCAGCTCAGTGGCTGCCGCCGTTTTTGTATCTTTTATAACTGAAACTTTGTAACATTGAGTGGAGGCCTAGGCCAGCAACAGCAGGCAAAAAGCTTGGCTTCCTCTGTTGCCAGGGAAACCCAAGGCTTCCTCCTGTTCTCAGCGGCGGCAGCCATCTTGGTTAGGGCTTATTTGCATAATCTGCTCCTTATTGGCTGGTGGGCTTGGCATTTGGGCATGGCTTATGGGTGTGGTAAAGATATGGTCAAATTTGCATATTACTCTTTTATTAGATAGGATTCTTCTCATAATCTATTTGATGCTCAAATTGTACCAAAGTTGACCAGTGGGAGCCTTTCAGAGTTGGCTTCTGTTTCTTCTTTATGTGTCCTTATCAGTTTGTACACATTCTCTATGGCATATCCAGATAATTTAGGCTTAACTCGTACTTTCCTGTTCCAGGAGGCCTAGCTCTAAAAGCCACATCTGAACACTAGGCTTGTTCAGTGCTACCAGATTGTCATCACTTCTAGGCCTTTTTAGAGAATAATAGAAAATAGACACACATGCATCTACATTCTAAATATACAGTATACATACATATACCTACATCCTATATAATAAAACCTAATATGCTAAATGTCTGGTTGTCCTTTCAACCAATCAAACTAATAAACTAATGCTATGCTAAGGCCACTCAACTTCTCACTATGATGTACACTAACCACCACGGGGCAGAGAGTCAATCAGTTGACCAGTTGTTATGACATACCTTGACCACCAGGGGACAGATGTTCTGACCAGTAGGTTAGCTTGCTGCTGGGGTCCAGCTGATCTTGACTGAGTGAGATGGGTTGGACACACCCTGGAGCCTCCCACAGTCCCTCCCCAGCTGGCCAACCTCCCATGGCCCTCCACGACCTTGATCGTGCATCGGTGGGGTCCCTCAGCCTGGCCTGCACCCTCTTCCAATCCAGGACCCCTCAGGGGATATCGGAGAGCCAGTTTTGGCTCAATCCCACAGGCCAGGCCAAGAGACCTCACTGGTGCATAAATTTGTGCACCCAGCCTCTAGTGTGTGTGTGTGTGTGTGTGTGTGTGTGTGTGTGTGTGTGTGTAAAATGTTATTGCTATATAGTATAAGGATCTCTATGCTGTTACCATCAATTTCATTCCAGCACTATTCTCTCTTTCCCCCATTCCATATTTGGATTTCTCTTTTTTCAAGTTAGAATCCTCATATTCCACAATATCAATATACAGGGTGGAGCAAAAGAGTAGGTTTACAGTTGTAAGTATGTGAAACACAGAATTTATTCTTATATTATTATTTATTAGTTATTGTATTATTTCCATATGAACAACTATAAACCTACTTTGCCCCTCCCTATATTTATTCATTTTCTCAGTCCTACAATGCACACAAAATAGCCTCAGATCTGCCACACCAAAACCGCTACCAACAACAATCTTACTGTGCCAGGTTCAAGATTTCTTATAATTCTTTTTGTCCTTAGAATATGTATCTTTATATACAGTCAGAATATTTGTAAAAAAAAAAAAACACACAAAAAACACTGCTTATATGTGGATTTTTTTTCTTATCAGCATGATATAGGTTTAAGTTTACTTTTCTTATCAACATGATATAGGTTTAAGTTTACTTTAAAAAATATATAATTGATTGAAGCCCTGGCCAGTGTTGGTCAGTGATTAGAGTGTCAGCCAATGCACCAAAGGGTCACAGGTTTACTTCCTGGTAAAAGGCATGTAGTGGGTTGCAGGTTGGACCCCACCCCTAGTTGGGGTACATGCACGAGACAACCAATAATCAATGTGTCTCACATCTATGTTTCTTCTCTCTCCCTTTCCCCCTCCCTCCCACTTTCTAAAAATCAATTGAAAAAAATATCCTTGGATAAGGATTAACAAAACAAAATTTTACATATATGATTAAGAATTTAATTCCACTGCTGTACATCTAACTTTGAGTATGCAAAAACTACTATTTTTAAATGCTAATAAATCCAAATGTTACATTATTAACTATGCAAAATCCAGTGTAATCATCATATGCAAGATCTGTTTAGAAATTAAGAGAGCATAGATATTTTTCCTTGTGCTAATGAAGATTCAACATTTTATTACTACTCTAAGTTCAGGATCAAGAGAATTTTTTTCAAGCATACAAAAATGTCAAAGCTGTGTAGTGAAGGAGAAAACAAATTGTCCCTGGAATCATATTGCCTGAGAGCAAATTGGTTCCCACTCCACCTACAGGTTATAACCAGGCCCAGTTTATTATCTTTTCATTCTCTTGTCCTCCTCATGTGTAAACTTGGATATTGAAAAGTTTAACATAGGCATTTAGCTCAGTGCCTAAAGGATAGCAAGTACAAACTGAATCATACCTGTGATTTGGGTGGTGCTGGTGGTGATGCTGCTATTAAGTTTTAATAGTACATTCTGGATATCCATAGTTCCTAATTTTAAAGGCTGACTTTCTTAGTAACAAGTTTTTTGTGGGTTTTGTCTTTTATCTTTCTCTGTCAGTACTTTTGACACACATGGAAAAGTTATGGCTTAGCTAGAAGTTCTGGCATTGAGAATGACCTTGTCCTTGTTTTGAAGTATCTGAAAAATAAAAATAAAAATTCCTCCTGCAAAATCCTGGTCAGTTGCTGCTGCCAGTCCCAGAGAGGCTGTCTGTCAGGATGCCGAGCATTGCTACCGCCGTAATCACCAAGGCATCTACCCGAAATCTCCAGGCCGAGAACTAGGTAAGAAACTCCATATTATATCTAATAATAGCTTTGGAAATTATCCTGAAATGCTTGCTGGCAACTCCCATGCTTGACAGGCAGAACATACTATAGTTAATAGTATGTTGTCATTCTTGCTAGTGAGTGGTTGGTTATAGTACTATTCAGAATAAGAGTTATTCATTTGCTACAACTTTTTAAATATTTTCACTTTTACTCTTGAGTTCTGCCAAGAGTGGCTAGATATATTAATACAGATGTCATATATATATATATATATATATATATATATATATTTTAATCCTCACAGGAGGATATTTTTCCATTGATCTTTAGAGAGAGTGGAAGGGAGGGAGAAGGGGAAGGGGAGAGAGAGAGAGAGAGAGAGAGAGAGAGAGAGAGAGAGAGAGAGAGAGAGAAACATTGATGTGAGAGAGACACATTGACTTGTTTCCTTCTGCATGTGCCCCAACCAGGACAGGGGATCAAACCTGCAACTGAGGTACATGCCCTTGACCAGGAATCCAACCAGCGACCCTATGGTCCACATGCCAACGATCTAAATACTGAATAAAAAATACAATTGTCCTGTATTTTTAATCCACCACTTCATATAAACTATGGCTTCATATAAACTATTGATTCCACCAGTGAAAAGTTTGGGAAGAGAAATAAGATTGGCATATGTTGATAATTACTACATTTGGTTGATGGAGACATGGGGATTTTTATATTATTGCAACTACTTTTAGATAATGCTGATATTTTTTTCTTAATGATAGGCAAAGGTACATAGAAAATAAATGTGGGGAGCACATACTGAAAGAGTTTATACCTCTACTGTTGTTGCTATGTTTTTGAAAATAAAAAAGAATTGACCGTTAGAAACATCCAGTCATGACATTTGTGAAATATTTTTAAAATGTTAAATATAGGTAGTGGTGTGCTGGTAAATGACTCTCTAAAGAAACCCTGATATGTAATGCTGCCCATTTGCACAATATGAATACTCCATCATGGTTGATTTCACCCTATTGATATGGCATTACTGAGAGTGGAGTGGGAGGAGCTGTGCACCCTCAGCTCTGCCTGGGCCTGTGCTGCCAGTGACAGCCCACTGCTGGGAAAGGTAACAGAGATGTGTTAGGTTTTGGAGTCAGACTCTTAAGCAGATCCCAACTCTAACATGCACTTTACGTCCTTGATCAACTTACTTAGTTTTTCTGAGTCTTAGTTTCCCCTCTATAAAATTGAGATAATTCTTACTGCATTAAAATATAAGGACTATGCGAGATCACATATGTAAAGGACCTACTATGGTTCCAGTTACATAGTGAGTGATTGTTCCTGCTAGCATCCTTTATTCTCTTCAAATTAAAATAGAAACAAGAACTCTTGGTTTGGGGTGGTTTCAAAGTTTCATAAGAAAGGAATGAGGCCGATTATCTTTTCAGAGGGCTTCCCGCCCAGAATTTCTATAATTAGTTAAAATTGCACGTTTCAGGCACAGTCACAAACTTGCCAGACGCTCACCAAGTTCTAATTGGTTGGATATTCATAGGTAGGCTGGGAAGTGATACGATTGGGGCTAGAAGAGAACTATCTGTTAAAGGTAGGGTTTCTCTGCAATGGATCTGGCACTTGAAATACACAGTAAGAATTAAGTAGTATTTAAAAGTTGACAAGGTGAAACACCTATAGTTTACTTAATCTTTCCCTAGGGAATGTTAAGACACAGCAAAAATGTTTATGGCATGAATAAACCTAAAGGTTATGTTGGCAAGGTGGAAAAGTTTCCATTCACAATTTTTATTTTTGTTTGAGCAGTGTTATTAATAATAGTATGGTTTTACTTTCCAATTTTTTTGCTTACATTGGGGATTAACCATGATATCAGTAAATGTTAAGAGGGGTTTTTCTCCCCCCCTTTTTCCTTGAACAATGCATTTTTTTCTGGGTAGAAATCTAAAGTTAATGTCATCATTGATTTATAATGATGATGCAGTTTCCAGAATTGGTGAATTGTATGCACACATAAAAATATTTTTAAAATTCACTATAACCAAGGCTAGAGAGAAGCTCAATTATAAGTTAAGACCATGTTTAGCTCAATTATAAGTTAAACCCATATGGAGACACTAATACTGAAGGCATTTGAAATTTGATGTGTGTGGGTTGATATCTTCCTACTGGGAATACAAGTAGGGGGTGTATTTTCCTTCCTGAAGGAGTTTCATGAATCATAACTCTACATATTTTTAATTTCTGAGCAAATACTTAGGAGATAAGAAGCAGTATGCTGTATCATCCACCTGAAATTGGCCCAATTGCCTTGACTTTTAAAGAATAGATTTCTTTCAGAAAACTAAAACATTTATCCATTGGAAAATAGAACTGTTTCCTTAAAACAATGCTATTTATACTAAATTTAATTTAACGGGTCATAATAAGAATATTTTAAAGAAATGGAACCACATAGAGAAGAAAATAGTATGTGTCACACATAGAAACATATTCTGTGAAACATGTTTCAGTTTATGTGTATAAGAGTGTGTGTGTGTGTGTGTGTGTGTGTGTGTGTGTGTGTGTGTGTGGTGTATGTACATTGTAAGTTGTTAAGTAAAATTTGTCACTAAGCCCACTAAAAGAAAGAAAAATTTTGATATTTTAAAACATGCACTAATAAAGTTCATGAAAAGAAAACAACAACTCTCCCATTTGTGGTACACATCAAAATGATATCTGGAAGGAAACCTTCTTGGAATGTTGTTTTAAACAAAACCCTGAATGTAGAGGAGTGGGGAGCTGTGCATCTGCCTGAGCATCACTGGGAACAGCAGAGATGAATTAGAGAGGGGATTTGGACTCAGGAAGATGTGGTTGTAGAGATGCACTTCCTGTCTTTTTTAATTTCTTTCTCTCTTAAGCAGGACAAATACTACTTAGCCTTGCACACACAATGCGTGCGTGTGTGTGTGTGTGTATAGATATAGATATAGATAGATATAGATGATATAGATATAGATATAGATAAAAATATATAGATATAGATATACATTATATATACTGTATATATACATATATACTATAATATATACTATAATAAATTATAGTATAGTGTATTTATTATGTTCTTGTGTAGCAGCCCTATTATCTCAATTAGATTTCAGTACTTTTGGGGTTAGAAGCTTTGCCTTAGTCTTTCTTATCTTTTTGCCATCATGTGCCTTGTACACATAGTAGCATGAGCTGAATAAGTAATTACTGTTAATAGTAGTAACGACTAAAGTTTATCCTAATGTACTATTTGGCCACATTTATTCGCATGTTTATATATTCATTCATATTCCAACTTCCACAAAGGATTTATCACAGTTTATTGCATGAATAAATAAGACATAATGGCTAAATTATAAGTTACAAAATCATGACATATTTGTATAGATGCACATATCTAAATATATATTTATACACATACATGCATGCAGATATACACTTTATAATCAGGCAACAATTTTTTCCCAGTTCTTTCTTCAAGTGCCATTCTTGCATCTGTCCTTCTCAGTAGGCAGAGAAATAGCCACACAACCACTCCTGAAGAAACTGTGATAATGGATTTTACCTTTGTTATTCTGCCATCAAATTCATCCTGTTGTTGGTGTTTATATTTTAAATGAAACAAGTGAACAGGAATCTAATGTTTGGGAATTTACATGTGTCTGCCCGCTGAGGGTTCCCAGGGAAGCCTCGATAATGACAGGATTGCACAAACTGGTCCTCGTTGGCGCCAGCTGTGTGAGCTTGTCCATTCACCAGGCGGCCTGCCAGCCACACCAGACCTTGCACAGCTGCTGCTCTTCCAGGGTTTGGGCCAGTCTGGTTTCTGTCTCTTGTTAGTTGACAGTGCTAGTTACAGAGAATCATGCCAGACCCCACTCTGGTGTGACAGTTAATAGACGTGGGGACATGGAAAGAGTATCCAACTAGTTGTGACTAGTTGCAGTTTAAAATGATACAAGGTTCTTAAAATGCAGACTAAGAACATAAATAACTCCTGTAAGATTCTTAAATATAGATCTGGAACCAAAATAACATCTTTAAATCTTCCTTGGTGGGTGCCCTCCTTAACCATTCTAGCCTAAACTTAGAAAATAAGGTTTATTTTAAAATTTGGTTCCTCTATGAGTTATTCCAGGGAGGTTTTCATAGGGATTTTCCAGTGTCATTATGTGCCATAAAGTATATGCTGCAAAAAGTTGGATTTCATCTGCATGTTCTTCAAGGGCACTTCATGGACTCATTGTTTACACCAGCCTAAGCTAGGCTGAAAGATGTCAGGGTGATGATGCATCTGGTGGTGATGACCCTGAACAAGTTCTGGGGATGGGCTATTATATTACATTTTTTATTAATTGTTGCACATCTTGAGATCTGATTCATTCCTAGCTCTGGGTATTTGAGCCCTTACTAATTGGCGTAAGTGCTCAGAACCATGATAATTTTTTTCATTTTACTTGAGCATACTTTGTGTTAAGAGAAAAAAAGCATTAGATTTATAATAAGCAAATGTTGGCTCAACTGATGAGCTGTAACTTGTAGCTAGAAAGTTATAGCTTAATAGAACAGTAGAGAAGCTAAAAAAAATCTTGACAATTCTATAGCTTCAGTATTTCTCATGTATAATTTTATAGTTTCTGTCAGATTCAGAGAGGCTAACCTCACATCATGTTGTCAACTTGAGAGTAACATTTATCAAGAAGCAAGTATTTCAACATATTCATCAGTGGCCAAACAGGAGGTGGTAGGTTTTCATTTTATTTCCAAAGTGTTTTCTGAATTTTCTGGTTGCAGTGAAAAGGAGATGGAGAGTATAAACTAGGGGTGATCCATTGTCTCCAAAACATAATCCCAGAGGGGAAACGGAGGAGCAACACTCCTGTCGGGGCCCCGTTCTTCTGATGCCCTTTCCCCTGTCATTGGGAGGAAGGAAGGAAGGAAGGCAGGTGGGGAGAAAGGGAGCTGGCATGAAACCAATTCTCACTGGCTTGGGAGAGCCAATTGTGTGCATCCCTTCCCAAACTTGCTTTAAGTACCATGCTGATAACTTAATATCATCCATGATGGGAATATTTCCACTGTAGAAATTGTCAGTGCTGCAAATCAGAGCTCCCTCTTCCTCATAGCAGGTTGTTAACATTTATTGGCATTCCTATGGTGACCTACTATTGGAAGGAACATTGTATATCCCAACTTTACCATTTTCCTAACTTGTCAGTATAGGTGAAATTTCTAAACACCTTGACTACAGTCTGCCTTATATAAACCTTTGTGTTGGAATATCTTCTCTATTTAAAATTTATTCAGGTTTCATTTGTTTCCTGTGTAATTTTACCTGGTTAGAGTTCTCAATGCAGCATTATCTTTTCACCTCCTTTCTATTTTTTTTACTCCATTCTCTATTATCTTGGCTTGATTACTTCATCTTCTCTTGGATTTTGACATTTTATGAAGACGTGCTCAGAACCATGCTAGTTTTTTTTCATTTTATCTCAGCATATTTTGTGTTAAGAGAATTGCCTGGTTAGCATGATGCAAGGCATCAAAGAGTATACAGACTCAATTCAGCAAACACTAATTGAGTATCTCCTTTGCCTAAAACATTGTGCCATAGAAAGTGAGACATAGTACCTTGTCTCAAGCAACATAAAACCTAGTGGGGTGGGATCAGACATGAACACTGTTCAGACTAATGTAGAGCTTAATGTGAAAGATAGTATTAGAAAAAATACAGGACAATGCAAGCTGAACCACAGAGTCTAGAGATTATTTCTGACTGCAGAAATTAGAGAAGGCTTAATGGGAATGGAGCCATCTCAAATGAGTCTGAAAGAATTATAACTCAACTCTATTTATAGTTTTTATGACTAAATGAATATAAAGTTCATATTAAAATAGTTTGTGAGTTCGTTCAGACAGGGTGTGGCAAAAGTGGGGTTATAGTTGGTTGTATGGAAAATAATACAATAATTAATAAATAATAATACAAAACTAAACTCTGCATTTCTAGTACTCTTAACTGTAAACCCACTTTTTCCCCACCTTGTATTGGCTAATGATCTGCCAAAATTAGCTTATTATCATGGAAGTCAGGAAAATTTAACAAAATTAAGATTTTAAAGTCATAAATGTATGGAGTTACTAGATTCAGCAGATGCTAATGCAAATGATGCCTTCTGCTTATCCCCATGACCTCCATAGGTTATAAACAGAGCACCATTTATTAAAGGTCCTTCATAAAAACTTCCCATTATGGAGGACCAATTGTGTGCCAGGCATTTGTACATAGATGATATCAAAAACAAAAAACAACAGAGTAAAGATATTGATTTTATTCAAGTTATTGCTGTAGGAAGAGTACCCCAGATCTAAAGATCAGAGTGTCTCTACAGAGTGGTTTTGCCTTAGTCTTTTATAGGAAGAAGTAGACAAGTTACAGGTGGGGAATTTACAGTTGGGATTTTGCAACCAGGGGAAATCTCAGTCAGGAGAACAGGAAATGTTCACTTCTGTGTCTAGCTAATTTCAAGGGAAAAGAAGTTCTAATCCTAGCTAATTACCCATGAGACACAAAACAGGATGTTGACTAGTCAATATCTGAACTTCACATTCACTCTGAAATACACTATTATCAGCATTAAAACATTTTTTTTAAAAAATCAGAAATAAACATTCAGAAAGGTTGAGCGACTTGCCAAGGCCTCATAGTACATAACAGAACTGGAATTCCATCTCATATCTTTCTGACTCTGAGTCTCTTGATTACGCCACAATACTCGCTTTGTGCTCAGAGAAGCTTTAATAGTAATTTTTAAGATTAATGGGACTTTCACTTATTTTTATGTGTAGTTTTTTTTTTTTCATTCACACTACCTATTTTGGAGAGAATAGCCTTCAAAGAACCAGGTTGAAATGTTTAGAATTAATAGAAATCTGTTCTCAGGCTAGTTTATAAAAAGACTGTGCCTCGCCCAGCTGATGTGGCTCAATGGTTGAGAGTCAACCCATGATCCAGATGGTCAAGTTTCAATCTCCTAGTCAGGACACATGCCTGGGTTTTGGGCTGCATTCCTAGTGGGGGAAGTGCAGGAAGCAACCTATCAATGATTCTCTATCATGTTTCTATTTCTTTCTCCCTCTCTCTTCCTCTTTCTGGAAACAATAAACGATATATTTTTAAAAATTAACTAATTTTTTTTAAAGTGTGTGCCTCCTTCCCTATAAATAAATCTATCTTTCAAGTGACTGAGTAGAGAAAAATTTGGAACTGTGTCCTAGTGCCTTAATATTCAGCGATTGCTCTTGCTACCAGTCAATAAGGTATCATGGTTGCTTTTCCACCTCTGCTCTGTGGGTGGTAGAGGTCTGCAGGAGGTGCTTGGAGATCCTCATAGAGGTATGTGGCAGAGTGGGACACAGGAAGAAATCAGACAGAGCTTGTTGACTCAGCTTCTGCCAAAGCTTCTGGGTATGCATGTTGAACATCAGAATTGAAAAATAAAAGTCACTAAAGATAATAAAAATGTGAATACCACTGATCTAGTTGGATAAATCATTTCCTAAAACTAATGCTGACTATATTTTCCTTCTGGAAGCCTGTGAGTCCCTGAGTTTGTTGACAATTGCCGTGTTCATGGGGCTCTTGCTGAGCTTTTGATAGTCATAGTAATGAAATGTCAAGGTGCACCTGAAACGTTCATGCGCACAGCAGGGAAATCTAACTTGGCTGGCCTGAGTCATTTGGCATCTATTCCACTCTCAAATTATTGTGGTAATTACGAGTGTGAGCTGATAATTTATGGTTGAGTTTTGTCTTAAGGCTCAGTCTTCCAGTTGTTTTTTTCTAATTATGTTTAACTTTTATAATATTGTGTTAGCAAACAGACCAGATGCTGTTTCACACTAGTTGCATATATATTCTCGGAACAAAATCAACCACTCTTTGGGCTGTGCTATCTTCCTAAGCATGAGAATTGTGTCTGTTCTACGTGAAAGGGAAGAATGAGCACATTGCACATAGGATCCGGAGCGGCTAAAGCTAAGATAATGTGGGACAATTTGTCTTTGGTGGTAGTGGGAGTGTGGACTTCTTAACTTGGAGGCAGGAAAGCCAGGTCAGTTTCCCCTGGGTCTGCCATGCAGAGGTGGCCTGGCCTCCTTAGAATGCGTCATTTGTGGAGAAAGTCAGGCAATGAAAGGAGATACTGTTGCTCCTTTGTTTTGATTCTCTGTAATTTTCTGGTTTTAGGAGAAGAGTGCCATGGTAAGAGGAATATAGCAAAATTAAAAATAAGACAAATTGGCCAGGAGATACTAGATAATACTAGAAAATGAAACATCAAACTGTTTTTACCCACTGGAAGCAAAAGTGAATGATTTGTGTGAGTCAACATTTCAAAAGAAAAACATTTTGGAGGCCTTGAATCTTAGGAAGCTATGTTTTGAAAGAAGTGTGGGCTGGAATAGACAGGAATAGAGTGCCATTTAGGGCAGGAGAAGCTGTAAGGGCAAAAGCCTAAAGTTGGAATGAACCACAGATATTGACTATGGAAAGGTAAGTGAGAGATAAAATAAGTAAAATACAGAGGTTGTTATCAGTAGAGCTAAATTTTTATATTTTGTTGTTAAAATTATAATCAGTGGTTAACTGGTATTTAGACTTTCTAAGGCAAGGCTTAAAGTTTTCTTTTATTATTCTTTGATAAAACCATCTGAAATTTACTGAGTATGAGAGTGATAACTTTCTCAGATTAGAATAGAATTGGCTAATCTGGGTAATGTTCAATAAGCAGAAGAAAGAAAAGATAGAGAGAGAGAGTGCAAGAAAAACAGAGGCAAGTGTGAGTGGAGGACTCCTAGCATGGCTAAATACTAACTTCCCTCCTCTTTTAGAGGGACTAAGTACTCAAGATTCTTATGAATAGATTATTTAAGGAATAGTTCCCAACGTGAAGTTCCTGAGTTAGCAGCGTCACTTCACCTGGGAGATCGTTAGAAATGGCATTTTTCAGGCCTACTGAATCAGAAATTCTGAGGTGAGACCCAGCAAATTTTTATTAAGCCTTTGTCTGAGTCATTTCTGCTGCTATATCAAAAATACCATAACAGAAAATTACTTCTCACAAGTCTGGAGGCTAGAAAGTCCAAGTTAAATGCTAGATTTGGTGTCTGGCGTCCCAGGAGCTGTATGAGGTCTGTTTTGGAAGGATGCTGTTTCCATTTACGGGACCCTCCCCTCATGACCTAATCATTTCCCAAAGACCCCTCCTAATGCTATTACCTTAGGGGCTAGTATTTCAAAATAGGAATGGGGGGTGGGCACAATATTCCACCTGTAGTGTCCCTCCAGGGGATTCTTACACATGTTAAAATTTGAAAATCACTGCCTTAAAGTATTTGTTTTCAGTATAAAAGTGTTCCAGCGCCAGTCAGCATGGCTCACTGATTGAGTGTTGACCTTTGAACCAGGAGGTTGCAGTCTGATTCAGGTCAGGGCACATGCGCAGGTTGTGGGCTCAATCCCATGTGTGCAGGAGGCAGCCAATCAATGATTCTCTCTCATCATTGATGTTTCTATCTCTCTCTCTCCCTCTCTGAAATCAATATATACATATATTTAAAAGTGCTCCAGAAAGTAGAAAGTTGATAGATTTTTTTCCTGAACTCCTTTCTCAATGCTTTCGGTTCTCTGATTAAATCTGGGAGAGAGAAAAAATCCCAATCACGTGCTCAGCCTTTGGCATATACAAATCTGTCTTTGAAAAAAGAAATGTGGCTGGGCTGCTGCCAGACCTACAAACATTAGCTGCAGGAGGACCCAGCGGGGCTGCACCAGGCACATCAGGCCCTGCCCTGGATGTACAAACCCAGGAATAACTTTTTAAAAAATCAATTCTTAATCTCAGACTCAGAAGTGTTCTATTTGACAGAGCTTCAGAAACCCAAAGTATTAATTATGTCCAAGATAAAAAAAAAACGTAGCTGGTGACACTGAACTTTCAACCTCAGAGAATTTAGCAAACATTTCTGAAATGCACAGAGATAACTGGCAGTTGCAACCTTTCCGGGGTCAAATAAATATGGTGAAGGTAACAGACATAAAACTGAAAGGGCAAAAGGGGAAACATGAAGGCATGGGACCTTGGATGGAAAAAGAGCTAAGCTCTATCTTTTTGTCCAGAGAAGGGAGAGTCCAGTCATGGCAAGGACAGGAGTCAGATGAGAGGAGTGGGGGTCCACAGTGAAACAGAGGAGTTATTATCCAGGAAGAGAGACAGAAGGCTTCCACTCTGAGTCATAGCCAGTTGTTTAAGCATTACAATTAAAACAAATGCTTAATTAATACATGATATAGAAAATAGAGCTAAGAATAGCCATAAACCATAGATATGCTTATCTTACTAATGGCTAATGTTTTGAATTCTCATTATGTGCTAAGCACTGTACTAAGTATGCTCATTTGATTCTCATGACAGCCCTGTGAAATAGACACGTTTGAGGAAACTGATGCTTTTAAGAGGAAAGTTACGGCCTCTAGGGTCTGAACCTAGGCAATAGTACTCTGAGTTCCAAGCTCTTCACTCTGATACAGTAATGTAAGGGAAATACACAAATCCCTTGTCTCCAAGATGAGTTGATGCTATTCTGTCTGCTTTATCCTTTTAAAATAATTGCTTTGTTGCTACTTTTCTATTATAAAAATAGTGTGTGATTTTTGCATCCAACTGAAAAATGTCGTAAAGTACATAGAAAATAAATTTTATTCTTTGTCCTATCAACCAGAGATAAGTGATGTTAACAGAAGCTATCATAATTTATGCCTCAGAACTATCTGGTGTGCCCTTTAAGAGGCAATCAGCCCCAACGCAGACACTGATTCACGAGGTCTGAGTGAGGTTAAGACTTACACATTTTTAATAAGTATCTCTCCCATGGTTTTATATGTGTGTGTATGTGTGTGTGTGTGTGTGTGTGTGTGTGTGTGTGTGTGTGTATGTGTGTATATATATTTTAGTGGCCTGGTGCACGAAATTCGTGCGTGGGGAGGGAGGCAGCTGTTTCTCAGTTCAGTCTGCACCCTCTCTAATCTGGGACCCCTTGAAGGATGTTCTACTGCTGGTTTACAGGGATCAGGCCTAAACTCTCACAATCCAGGACTACTGGCTCCAGCTGCTCACCTATCTGCCTGCCTGATTGCCCCTAACCACTCTGCCTTCCAGCCTGATCGTCCCCAACTGTCCCCCCACCACTAGCCAGATCAACCCCAACTGTCCCCTGTGCCAGCCTGCTCACCCCCAACTGCCCCCATGCTGGCCTTATCATTCCAAACTGCCCCCCCCACTGTCCTGATCACATCCAACTGATACCCACTGATGGCCTGCTTATCCCCAACTGGCCCCCTTCTGGTCTGCTTACCCCCAACAGCCCCTGCATTCTATCCTGGCTTGATCATCCCCTGGCAACCCAAGGTCCCACCCACTCCTTTTTTCTTTTTCTTTTTTCTTTTTTTTCAGTACTTCCTTGAGCAGAGGCCAGGACCAGCTGGAAGCAAGTATCTACGATTTATTTATCTTCTATAACTGAAACTTTGTAGCTTTGAGCTGAGGGCAGGGTAGGCAGAAATCTTGACTTCCTCCATTGCCAGGCAACCAAAGCCTCCTGCTTGCTCCAACTCTGTGGCTGGCTGCCATATTAGTTAATTTGCATACTTGCTCCTGATTGGCTAGTGGGTGTGGCTTGTGGGTGTCGCAGGTGATGGTTAATTTGCATATTTCTCTTTTATTAGTATATATATATATATATTTCATGCCCAATTCTAAAAATGCTGTTCTATACCTTAGATTTTCAAATATCCTTATGGAGAACATCTGTATTCAGTGTATCTCTGGATTCTTGAGTATCTTAATATTTCTCATCAAAACTATCTTTAGAGATAGGAAGATACCTAGGAGAGAAGTAGTTCTTACACTTTAGCGTATATCATAATAACCTAAAGGACTTGTTAAAATGCAGACTGCAGAGTTTCTGAGGTAATGGATCTGGAATGGGACCTCTCTTAGTCAGGGTTTGCCACAGAAATAGAACTGAGAGACTAGATATATAGGTAGATATAGATGATATATAGATATAGATGATAGATTAGAGATTAGAGATTAGAGATAGGGATAGATAGAGATAGATAGAGATAGAGATAGAGATAGAGATAGAGATAGAGATAGAGATAGATGTGGATATTTATTATAGGAGTTGGCTCTCATGGTTATGGAGGCTGAGAAGGTCCACGGTCTGTTCTCTGAAAGCTGGAGAGCCAGGAAAGCCAGTAGTATAATTCAGCCAGAGTCTGAAGAGCTAAAAACCAGGAGCTCCAATGTGCATATCAGGAGAGGATACACAGGTAGGAGATGATGGATGTCCCAGCTCTCGGGGAAATAATGCACCCTTCTTCCATCTTTTGTTGCATGTGGGCCCTCAGCAAACTGTCTGATGTCTGCCCAGGTTGGTAAGGGCGAATCTACTTTACTCAGTTTCTTAATTTAAATGCTAATCTCCCATAAGTATTCTCACAGATTCACCCAGAAAAAAAGTGTTTTATCAGTAAACTATCACAGGACTCAGCAATTTGCATATTTAATAAGATGTTAGGTGATACTGATATTACTGGTACAAGGCCCACACTTTGAGAACTACTGTTAATGGTAGAAATGCTTCTTATTTTGGGAAATTCCTCAAAAATTCTAGGGGGCCCTCTCCCACAATACCCTGTGCTCTTTCTTTCCAACTTGCTGGGCACAATGGGTCCCTCAAAGAAGGGTGGTGAGAAGAAGAAGGGTGGCTCTGCCATCAACGAGGTGGTGACCAGGGAGTACACCATCAACATCCACAAGCGCATCCACGGTGTGTGTTTCAAGAAGCGTGCCCCTCGCGCACTCAAGAAGATCTGGAAATTTGCCATGAAGGAGATGGGGACTCCAGTCGTGTCTATTGACACCAGGCTCAACAAAGGAAAAAGGAATGTCCCATATTGTATTTGGGTATATTTGTCTAGAAAACTTAATGAAAATGAAGATTCACCAAACAAGCTGTATACATTGGTCACCTATGTGCCTGTCACCACTTTCAAAAATCTACAGACTGTTAATGTGGACGAAAACTAATGCGGATGGTCGAATAAAGTTATACCACTGCAAAAAAATTCAAGGAGAAGGACCTGACCTTGATGCAGTCATTTAGAAACAAATTCAATGGCATGTAATACCATGGTCAGGGAAACCGTATATGAAAACCCTATTCAGCTGTTTCTGTGTCTCTATGACAACAGTAAAAGTGTAACAAGAATAGCTACTGATGTTGTTAGCTAAAACGTCTTAAATGTCCAAATGATTGTTGGTAGCAATGGAAGGGACCGTAGGACAAGGTCAGTTACATTCAATCAGAGGCATAACACCCATCACAGCAATGTGTCACATTTCTGAAGTAGAACAAACACCAAAGGAGGATGTTGATGCTACTGGCAGTTTTTATGAATTATACATGATAAAATTCAACAGAAAACTGCCACTTGCCCTCTATAATAAAAGAAAAATGAAGTGTTAGGTGAGTAAGCATGAGATGCTACCAGTGTAGTGGATCTTAAGCTCATCTCTTTGTTCTGTAGCACCTATTTCAGAAGACAGCCAGGCTTTCAAAAGGAAGGTTGGCCTCTGGAAACAAGCTTTCCTGAACTGGATACCTCAGTACTGTCCATCTTGCCTCCAAACCAGCATCCAGTTTCTAAAATGTAACTCTTACATGTAGGTTTTTGGCTTTAATCCCTTGATGCTGGTCATATAAGTGTATAGATAGCTTTGGTATTCAACATTCTCTTAGTCCATTTAGGATGCTATAACAGAATGCTATAGAAGAAATTTATTTATTACAATTTGGGGGAATATAACATTCAGTCCATTGCAAACATTTACTTGCCAGTCATAAAAAATACAGAAACTGACTGCGTTGGCTGGCGTTGCTCAGTTTTTGGGCATCATCCCATGCACCAAAGGCTGCCGGTTCAATTCCTGGTCAGGGACATGCCCGGGTTATGGCTTAAACCCTGGTGGGGAGCATGGAGGAGGCAGCTGATCAATGTTTTGTTCTCACATCAATGTTTCTCTCTTTCTCACCCTCCCTCTTTTTTTCTCCAGAAATGAATAAAAAAATATTTTAAAAAACACACAGATAAACCACTTGCAAGCAATGTAGTTCACCCTAGAATTTTGAAGGTTAAAATTAGAAATTTTCACCATGACTAGGAATTACTGGTCATTTAGAAGAATTCATTCATTTATTATTCAGTCAACTAATATCTATTGAATATTTTCCTACATTCTAGTTATTGTTGTATATTCAGGAGATAGAACAGTGGGGGAAGAGATACACACACACATAGTCTTAACCCTAAAGAGCTTCCATGGAGGTAGTAATGAGTTCTCTCTTATGTTGCATCTTCTAGAACCTTGCTATGTGAGGAGCAAACACTGTGGATGTCACTTGGGAAGTTTTTAGAAATGTGGCATCCCAGGCTTCATCCCACATCTTCTGACACAGAATCTGCATTTTATTTTACAATATCCTCATATGAATTGTGCCTGTACTAAAATGTGAGAATCACTGCTTTGGAAAACATAATCTAGGGCAAGAATTAAAGTTCTGATTTTATTTGTGAGTGCAGGCCTAGGTAAGTATGGGGAAGGGGAAGGGGAAGTCAGACAAGGGAAGTTGCAGAGCAATGAGATGCAATGCCATCTGTAATGTCCAGATGAATCTGGAAAGGACAGGGCAGCTCCGTCAGCAGGTAGGTTTGCGAGGCATGCGAGCTCCTTCTCAGACAGGCTGCAAGAAAGATTCACACGCGAGTCCTGCTCTCTGCTGATTGAGGCTCATACTTCTGGGTCACAGTGTCCAGGTCTGAAAGTGGAGGTGCAAACCAAGAAAGAGAATAAAATGGGAGCATTTAAGGATTTCTGAGAAGACACACAAAGTTCGTGTCTCATGACAATGTGTATGGAAAATTCCATCCCCGTAAGCTATTAGCAGTGAATAGAAATGTCATTTGTCAGTCACTAGAAATACAGAATTCCCATCTTCCAAAGTAATTCACCCTAGACTTTATAATATTAAATTTTGACATCATCACTAGGAGATACTGAAATCCTTTTTAACATTCATTAGTTACTTCCTCACACCCTTAACTATGACCTGCTGTTCCTTTGTGAGCACTCAAGGTTTCCACCTAAGTATTATTTTATTAGCTCCTCCCTATTCCTAGTTTTATAGCCCATAGTCCCCACGTTTGTTATCTGTAGTGCATTTATCAATACTTTGAGTCTGAAATATTTAGGCCCATCCCTACTCACCCAGAGTACTGGCCATCACCACACATATCTCTGCTCATTAAATGTGATCCTGCCCACATTCTCATCCTTACTTGCACAAGCCAGAAACCAGGTTCACAGGGAACCAAACAGTCTGGTTCAGTGAATCTAAATAAGTAAATAATAAGAGATATAAAAGTAGAAGCCATTGATGCCAATGTGAGGCGGACCCAGGACCCAGCAGATATCACTGCACAGACTCCCATGTGTGTGCCCTCTTAGAGCTTTTCAGTCTGAGAAAGTCTCCTTTGAGCCATACAGATTTCACTTTGTCTGGAATCTATGGAAATTATGAAAATGCAACCAATACCTAAATGTCAAAAGTAGTTATTGCCAGGCAATAGAAATATCGATTTTCATTTTCATCTTTATCATTTCCTGTGCTTTTCAAAATGTCTATGATTAAGCTGTACTGCTTTTACAATCAGAAAGAAGCACTTCAATTATTTTGATAAAATAATATGTTTTTCTGAGAACACTCTTTTAAGAACAGAAAAATGAAAACCTGGAATAACACGTAGCCATTAAACTTAAATTATCTGCATATTTTATTGATGGTTATCTCCCTGAACTCCCATCTAGAGTTTAGAAAATTGTAGATTTCCACACCTTCTAAAACAAAAAAGATACTTTTTTTTGTCCTCAGAGCGAAAGAGAAGAAATATACAGAGAATCAGGAAGTAGAAATTGTACTTTCTGAAAGTAATATTGTACTGCCAAATGTCTAATGAGGCATTTCAATAACATCTGTGACTCCCATGTGCTGGTGAAACAGACACTCAACCATCCAGCCCTACAGTAATGACAGGGCCTTAAAAAATGGTGTTGTTGGTCAGCCCTCAACTCTAGACACCTTTTAAGGATGAGCTAGGTCTCGTGTCACGGGGTACTCTTAACCTTTTCTTCCCTCTGAACAAGAGTCCTTTTCAAATTCTAGTTTCAATCCATAGGCTGCACAACTAGCTGAAACATGATTTACTCTAGTTGATGGTTTGATCAACTCATAGCAAATATAATTTTGTATAAATATGAACAGATACGTTTAGTTTATTTCTACAAAGGTGTTGACTGCCAGCCAGTACTTATACTTGTAATGCTATTACAAAAAAATCATAATTTCTATTCAGTTTTCCAAAGTAATGGATCCTTGTTTTCCAAAAGTGGTTTACAAATCAGTTCAGAGTCATTGGTACTGAAAAGCCCTCTTCACCTAGATATCCATGTTCTTGTCAGAAGATTCCATAGGTCTTGATCCAAAGTCTGGGTGCAGAGGAAGGAAAGTTGGCTTTCTCATGTGGTTCGCTGCCCTGATTTCCTGGGACCCTGAGGCTTCAGACCACTGATACCATTGATGTTTGCTGGGTAGGACCACATCTTTCACTTGAAAATACTATACTGAAGGACATGATTTAGCAATTAGTCCCTGTAATATTAAGCTTATTTGATAATGTATGAAAATAAATTCATCTCAGTGATAAAGATTCCTGACCATTCACTTTTCACATTGAGTCAAATCACATAATAAGTATTCATTTAGATGCCTGCCAATGCACACATCCCTAAACAGTTGTATATGATCATGGCTTTGGTGTGATCCAGCATGAATGACTGCTTTTAAATCCTACCTCCATGACTGATTACCCATATATTTCAACTCCAAAATCACCTCCTAGTTTCTTCCATTTAAAAAAAAGTAATTATTATAATGATTATTCTGATGAAATTTTTATTTGTTTCATGTTTACAAATTACTTTTCAGTTGGTAGATAACTTGGACGGTTTATAACCAGAGAATATGACAAATGAAATAGCACAGGAAGCAGCATGTCTTGAGGGCCCATTTTAATCAGAAAGTAAGCATCATAAGAAGGGAAATCATAAAATATTTCTAGTCAGCCTAAGAATGCTAGGTAAAGTGGAATATGGTAGAATTTCAAAAATTCTATATTTAAAAGGTGTTTACTAACATTGAATATGTTCAAATACATTGCTATATGAATTTTTAAAAATCATACTTTATATTTGAAACTTGTTTTAACATGTTTCCATTAGGTATTCAAAATCCTTCAGATGGGGGAAATGGCTTTACTATATTAAAGATATTAGGTACACTATTTCAACAGATGTAGAGCCTGAAACACAATAACATCATATGAGTACTTCTTAAAATATGCATTGTGGAAAACAAATCACTTCATGATTATGTACCTTGTATAAGAAGAAAATACTATTCTTGTGCTACTGAATATAAAATGTTGTTGGATTAAATGAGAAGGTATGTATAGTTACAATAATATTTTACAATTTTAAATGTTGTAGTACTCTTCGGAGCATAGTTTAAGATATCCTCACCCTTTCCCCCCAGAAACCACTTTGACAAGGATATTATTTGTAAGTAGGCAAGCAAGTTTCCTTAAAAATGGTCTTGCTGTTTCACTTTGCAAAAAATTAAAATCTGTACAGAATAAACCCTATAACATGAATATTTACAATATGCAAAAATATTTACTTTTGAAAAACCTTTTTGGATATTAAGAACTACCGGTGTATTATTTGCATTTGATTTATATGATGAATAAAATTCAATAAAAATTATAAAGATAAATATTTTTAAATTGTAGGAAGGTTTAGTGGGAGTTCTAGGTTCCAACTACAGTTATTTCTTGTCAATTAACTCAGAAGTTCTAGATAATAGGACAACTGTTTTATAGGAATAGAATTATTATTATTATTATTATTATTATTATTATAGTTCCACCGCTTCTTGAGATAGCTGCGTTTTCCTAATCACCATTAACCCTTTCTTGGGAATTCAGTTTACTTTTTTTTTTTTTCTGCAAAAAGCTTTATTGTTTCATTTGGTCCAATGCATGGGAGAGGGCTTCAGGGTGGTTAAAAGAATGACTAATAGTTTCAGCAAGAGACTCAAGCAAAAGCCAGACATCAGGGGATGCAGAGAGACCTTCAGAGGCCTCTGGACTCCAAAGGCCCTAGTCATACTTGAGGGTGAGCCTTTCGAAGAGATATGCTCGCCCAGCCCAGCCTGGGGGCCAGCCAGCCTGCAGATGTTACTCTGGTGTGGCCCATCTTCTTGATGAGTTTCACCTCTTCATCCAGGAAGTGTTCTCTTGGAAGTCACAGAGAAGAGAGTCTGTATGGGTAGAACCCAGGGCAGGCAGCTCCAAAAGGGCCTGGTTCAGGATCCTCTCCAAGGCCAGGGCGGCCTCCATAGGGTCCCGAGCTTTGTCCACTCATCTTGGGAAGGCTTCAGCACATCCCGGAAGAGAATGAGGCCACCATGCTTGTTTTGTAACTTTGAGATGCTAAGCGCCCTCCAGCTTCTTCTCCACCAACTGACAGAAGCGGCCCACACCCTCAAGAGCCACATCTGGGCTTGTATTTTGACCTGGTCTAAATAGAAGCCCAGGGAGAGGTAGGTGTGGAGGCCCGCAGATGCAGGTTGGCCACAGCCTCCATCTCGGTGGAATAATTCTGATGAATTTGGGAGCTCATGGCTGTTCGGCAATGAGGAGTTAAGGTAGAAAAAAAAATACATGGTGTGTTGGCCAGTCCTTTTTTGTTTGTTTTTAGGGGGAGGGGTTATTGTGTGTGTGTGTGTTTGTTTGTTTTTGTGGTTTTTTGTTTTGTTTTTTTTAATCCTCACCCAAGAATATTTTTTGCTTTGATTAGAGAAAGCAGGAGAAATGGAAGGAGGGAAGGAAACAGAGAGAGAAACAGCAATTTGAGAGAGACATATCAGTTGGTTGCTTCTCACATGCGCCCAGACTAGGACCAGGGATTGAACCTACAACCTAGCTTTGTGCCCCTGACCTTTCACTGTACAGGCTGGTGCTCTAACCACTGAGATGCCAGTCAAGGCAAATAACCTATAAGTATAGTCCAGCTACTTGCCTTTTATGACTTTTTCCAGTTAGGTTTTAAACTTGTTGAATGCAGCGTCTCTATGAACTCCCTTTGGTAACTCCCACAATGCTAATCCTTAGAGAAGGCTTTTGATATAAGAGTTTTAAATGGATCACACATGACCACAGGCATGTTCTGAAGGGAGACTTGTGCTTAACACCATGAATATTGGTGTATCATATGGCATTTTTCTACTCTTCCATAAGTAAAGAATTAATGTGGTTCATGTGAAAGTAAGTGGGAGGCAGCACTGGACCGAGAGGCACTGAAGTCTAGTTGCAGCTCTGTTACTTGTGGCCCTATGAGCTTTTTCAAGTAACCAGCTGCTATCAACCCACCTCCTGCCTTTATCAAGGGTCAACTGGAGATACTATTTACTTGCCCTGCTTCATAGAATTATTGCTACAATTGCATGAAGTAATGTATGAGATTTTCTGAGTACCATAAAATAGCATTAAAATGTATGATATGAATATTACTTTATGTATGTGCGGAATCTAAAAACAAAATAAACATTATTAAAACAGATTTAGATACAGAGAGGGGACTGGCAGGTGCCAGAGCAGGTTTAGGGGACCGGGTGAAAAAGGTGAATGGATTAAGAAGTACAAATTGGTAGTTACAAAGTTGTCATAGGGATGTAAAGTAGAGCAGAAGGTACATAGTCAGTAATGTTGCAATGACTGCGTGGTGCCAGGTGGGTGTTGGAAGGAACACTTTGTGATTGGCCACTCTGCTGCACACCTGAAACCAATATAGAATAATCTTGAAGGTGTACTCTGAAAAAAAAAGTATAGTAACGGTCTGTTTAGCATGATACACTGAATGTTACAAAATAAGATTGTGCCGTTCTAAGGTCCTTGGCTATTGCATTGTTGTTGCAATTGAAAACCATTTCTTTTGAGAAGTTGAGATTCCAGAAACCTATTTTAAAAGATCCAAGCTTGCCCAGCCAGCCTGGCTCAGTGGTTGAGCAAACTAGGAGGTCATGGGTTGATTCTCACCCAGGTTGCTTGTCCCCAGTGTAGGGTGTTGTAGGGTGTGCAGGGGGCAGCCAATCAATGATTCTCTGTAATCATGGATGTTTCTCTCTCTCTCTCTCTCTCTCTCTCTCTTCCCCTTTCTTTCTCTCTGAAATCAATAAAAATATTTTTTGTAAAAAAAAGATACAAGCTTTACTGATCTAAACTTATACTCAGAACCAGATCCTAACACTATCAGATTATTATTTTGCAGTGCCTTGGGAAGCTGTACTAACACCAGCCTGTATCGAGTGTGCATACCAGTACTTTGTCCTGGATACTCTGACTCATTTAATACTCAGTGCTGCCCTATAAAGGTGGGCAGTATTGTCATCACTGAGTAGGTGAAGAAAGTGTGGCTTACATAGACTAATGTGTCTAAGGCCGTATGGATGAAAAGGGCAGAGTCGGATTTGAATCCACGTTATCTCACACCAGCACTAATGCTCATTTCTTCTTTTCTGTCCTGACAATACTGTTAGCTAAAGCCCAACCAATTCAAATCCACAAATTAAAAAATAAAATAGTAAGAATCACATTGTTTAATCTCACATTGGATTAAGATACCTATAGAATCATGTTAATCTTTAGAGATAGTTAAGAAAAATGTTAGCATCTTTGCACATAATGAACATTTAAAATACTAATGAATTGTGGAAAGTGTATATTAAAATATACTTCTTTAATGAGTTACTGCTTAAGACATGTCTGTTGGCAACACGTGAATTTTCTAAATATGTAATTTATGCTACAACATCAGGATTTTATTCTCTATTGTAATATTTGAATTATGATAACTTCCATTTAAAAATATTACTCCAGTTGAAAAATCATTTTGGTTTCCTATACTCTTACTTGTTGGCAATATATAGGGTATTTCCTCTTGAAAAATTGCAGGGTAGTTACCATTACAGAAGGCAAAAAAAAGGAGAAGAAGAAGTAATTTATAACTAGATGGGCTAAATGAGAAATGTTGACATATTTTAAAAATTCAATTTCAATTTGGCATCCTTAGGTAATTTGCTGATAGAATGTTTATAATTACTGTAACACTTTAGAAAAATAAAAGAAAGCTTGAGTGTTGTATTTTGATTAATGTTATTCTAAACCTATAATTTTTCAGTGTGTTAAAAATAAGCTCATAGAAATAGTCAGATCCCACCTGTACATTTTATTAGTGGACTAGGAGCCTGGTGCACGAAATTTGTGCACTGGGGGGGAGGGGTCCCCTTAGCCAAGCCTGCCCCCTCTCACATACTGGGAGCCCTCAGAGGATGTCCTACTGATGGCTTAGACCCATTCCCCAGGGGGAGCAGGCCTAAGCCACAGTCTGGCCTCCCTTTGTGGGAGGCAACTGGGCTGATCAGGGAAAGGCACCAGCCCCATCACCTCACTGCTGCAGCCACTGCCAGTCACCACAGCCACCAAGGTGTTTTCATCAACCCAGACTCTAGTCCCTTCACCATGAAAAAAATGAAATGACAACTTTCTTTTAGGCATTTTCAAGATATGTTTTTCATAGGATATAACATTTCTTTATTTTTCTTTTTTTATCCTCACCTGAGGATATGTTTCCATTGATTTTTAGAGAGAGTGGAAGAGAAAGGGAAAGAGAGAGAAACGATAAACGTCAAAGTGAGAGGAACACTTTGCCTCCTGCATGAGCCCTGACCTGGGCCCTAGCTAGGGAGGAGCCTTCAACGTAGGTACATGCCCTTGATCAGAATATAACCCAGACCCGTGGTTGGTAAACCTAGGCATTATCCACTGAGTCAAACTGCCTAGGGAAAGGATATGATATTTCTTAGCCCTCCAGCAGCAGATCTTTGTTTTTATCTCCAGGAATGTGGTGGAAGATCCCTAGATTACTTTTTGGATTCTTATACCCAAGTTACTAAGAATATTACCAGTGGCATACAGGGAGCTTAGCTAATGAGCGGTCAGAAAAGGTGTTTCCTCTACAGTTCACATCTATCTCCTCTGATCTCCAGCTACACCCCTGCCAAGGCCTAAAGCCTCTGGCCCTGGGCGGGGGATCTCCAGTGCGCTTGATCGCTCTGCTCAGAGGATGGAGCCCTGTGTGGTTGACCTCCAGCATGCAATTGCCCTACTCTGCCCCCAGCCAAAACTGCAAGTCTCTGAGGCTCGGGCCCTGGGCAGGGGACCCCCAGCAGGCATGATCACCCTGCTGCCTCTGTTTGAGGCTTGGGCCCTGGGCAGTTGACCTCCAGCGAGGGCGCATGCCCTGCCACACCGCACCTCCCTCCACTCCTGATTGGCTGGTAGCATAGCGAAGGTACAATAATTTGCATGTTTCTCTTTTATTAGCTAGGATAGTAGCAAGTATTTCATCAAAATCTTTGCAGAGTAATGAAGTCTCAGATAGTTTAGAGAATAGCATAACTACTTCTAGAGTGAGTCTAAGCAATATGCCAATGGCCGATAATCCTGAAAATCCTGATATATCTACTATTGTTATATTCCCTCCTTGTTGTAGAACCTACTACAAATATGTATTTAATTCATTTGATGCTATAAATTTAACATAAATCTCACATCAATGTTTGCCATTAGATAGTAAAAATTGTGTTATTTTGATCCTGCCCCTGAAATGTCTTTTTTGTGGTTGTTGACTCTTTGGATCTTCTCATAGTAAGAGATGAAGCAGATCATCGTTTTAAGTGGATAAACAGGCAATTGAAAAGTAAATTGTCCTTATGGCATATTTGGGAGGAAAGTTGTTTAAGAACTAAAAATTCTTCTTTTGGTCATGAAATGTTAGTATAACAATATCACTGGCTCAGTGAATTCCAAGAAAAACTGTTGGTAAACTCAATCTGCACTTAACCTTTATAGCTATTGTCCCCCAAGTATATTTATAATGGATATAGTGCAATTAATACAGAATCTCAAGTAATCCAGAAATATGTGCAACTGCCTCACAAATTCAAGTGGTAAATGTGAGCTTGAAAGTGGACCATCCTTCCAGTCCCTAGGGCACAGGCAAGATTCGTTCTTTTATATCTGGTTCTATTTTTTCATAATGCCAGATCTATAAAAAAAATACTTAGCAGCACAAAACTCTGAAGTTGTTACCATATTGAAACTTAGAAACTTCATATACTAATTACTATTATGTTAAAAGTCAGAAAAAGTGTTTATTCCATACCTGTTAACCAGTTTCATAAGGCATAAAAATGACAATCCTAAATTATAACTACAAATTTTATACATGAAATGAGTTCTTTATTATTGCTTTGGGATATTTTCAGAATTTGCTTAGTGAACTTCAAAATCTCTTATTCTTGCTTCGCCTAGTCCAAAATCTTATTCCTCTTCCTCAGCATAAAGCTAAAATGTCCTGGCAGCAATGCCAAACCTAACTGCAGTGTCTATATGTTGCTAAAGAAATATACTCAGAGATTCTAATGCTTTCAAAGAACTGTAAGAATATGCAGTTTTGTCCTGTGTCTTCAAAGACAATGGTTCTCACTGGGATCCTCGAGTGAGTTATATGCTGTTATTCCTCCAAGAATGAAGTGCCCTATGTAGTTATAATGTCACTTTAACCTTGCCCTTTGTTTTCTCTCCACATCTATACTAATAAAAACCTACGTGGCCCTCATGTGTAACATCATCACAAGATGGCCACCGTAAGATGGCTGCTACAAAGATGGCCACCACAAAGATGGCCACCACAAGATGGCCATGTGCCCAGCAGAGGCGGGGCTCAGCGGCCGCTCCATGCAAGGAGGTTGGGGTCCCTTGGCTGCATATGGTATGGAGGAGACCAGTCCCCGTGTCTTCTCCACCTCGTGCAGTAGCGGTGGGTTGCAGCAGGGGAGGGCAATTGTGGATAATCAGGCTGGAAAGGGAGCAGTTAGGCATCAATCAGACTGGCAGGGAAGTGGTTAGGGGGCAATCAAGCTGGCAGGCAGGAAGCGGTTAGGGACAATCAGGCAGGCAGGAAGGTGTGTAGTTAGGAGCTTGCACTCCTGGATTGTGAGACGGATGTCCAGCTGCCAGTTTTTTGGACATCCCCCAAGGGATCCCAGATTGGAGAGGGTGCAGGCTGGGCTGAATTTCATATACCAGGCCATTAGTATACCTATAAAACTGTTGATAAACTCAACCTGCACTTAACCTTTCCCTTCTCTAGTGGGAGTTTAAATACTGCTATTGTGTTTTTTCCTAAATGAAATGTGGGTCTTTCTATGAGAGTTGGTATTACTCTGGGAACTTTTGCTGGGTGTTCACAATGTTCTTGCTTCTATGATGGAGGAAGAGAGATAAATAATATAGGATTGGTTCTTGGCTTCAAGTATACCCCAGTGTAGTAGTCAAGAGTGCTGTATAAGTAAGCAGTGTCATACAACATGAAATGCAAGGCAGTCACTTTAGTTTTGTTAACCAATTCAATGGCTATGCCCCTCTATAGAACCAACATAATGAATTACATTATTATTTCAATATAAAGAAGTAGACCTGCATGAATATTTGAGAGAGAAATATTTGACCCAAAGATATAGAGATGTATACATGATAATTTCTCCAGATTACCCATCCAAATAAATAATTTCTCATTACGGGTGGCCACCTAGGAATCTATGCAAATCTCCTTTGATTAGGATATTGTTACATTTCTTCTATTTAAGTAATAGATAAGTAATTTACTATATTTTCAAGCTTGTCAGTGACCAGTTTATATTTTTAGTTTTTCAGTAAAAATGCTAAACCCCCCTCTTTAATTGCATATTAAAATAATATTTTAAAGAAATGCACATTGCTTTTCAGTGGTGTCTTTAGTTTACAAAATGCTGAAATTCATTTCTTTTTTGAAACCATTATTGGAATGCAGATGTGATCTGTTATTCTATAAGCCTTATCTTTACAGACATTCCCTATTGGTGAGGGTCAGCCTGTGTAAGGCGGATCCTTGAATCTGGTCTGGACTGGAAGATTGGCCCAAATGAAGGCTCAGTTTCCATTTAAAGTTGTTTCATGTAAGATTAGTAATTATCCAACAAATAGCACAATAAGTGAAATCACTACAAGTTAGTGGACACATTTCCTGAGGTCTCCCTTATACCTCAGGGAAGGCATATTCAAAATGGTCATTGCAGTCCACGTCCCATGAGGAATCCATGAGCAGCCCAGAAGCAAATCAGCGGCTTAATCTCACAGCCTTGTATACTGGGGGAAGAGTGCTTATCTGTCACCATAGAAGGAGTTTCTTCCTGAATCATCATTATATTCTCTGCTTTTACAAAGTCGTTAAACCTGGGTACCACCAGTCTTCAGAATGGCATTTGAATTTACAAGAGACTGCTTTGCTCTCCCACATTTATCCTACCAAATCCCTTGGTGAATCTAATCTCCACTGGTATACTTGTTTGTGGTTTTTAAGAAATGCTCCTGACCTGGTTTTGTCATCCAAAGTATTTATTGCATCCCTACTTTGCAGAAAATATTGTACTGACATGTAATGCCATAATATTTAAATAATGTAGAATCTCCTTTAATGGAGATACTTTAACAGATGAAAGTTTAGGAGAACATATCCTATATAATAAAAGAGAAAGATGCAAATTTGACTGTACCTTCGCTCCTGATTGGCTATGCTACCAGCCAATCAGGAGCTGGGGCAAGGCCAAGTGGTGCGAGCGCCGGCCCCGGGGGGTGGAGATGAAACAGCAGTGGCAGCGAGCGCCCAGCCCCTGGGCACTGTGAGGGGAAGCAGCAGCAGCAGCAGCAGCAGCAGCAGTAGGGGTGGGGGCAGGGAATGCCCGGCCTCTGGGCACTGTGAGCAGAAGTGACAGCGAGCACCCAGCCCCCAGGACTGGATGGTCGCAGGCAGCTGGGCTGAGCTGAGCCAGGCAATGGCTGGGTGCCCAAGCCTAAAGCCTCACTAGAGGCTTTGGGCAGGCTGGGGGTGAGCCATCAGTTGGACATCCTCTGAGGGCTCCCAGTATGTGAGAGGGGGTAAGTTGGGTTGAGGGTTCACCCACCCCCAGTGCACGAATTTTGTGCACCGGGCCCCTAGTTTTTATATAAACCTGTAAAAAGTAATCATATTTTTAATTATTGGTGGAAATATTAACTAAGGAAGTTTAAAGAGAATTTCTCTAAGTTTTGCTCATTATGCAGCTGCGACTGAGAAATTTTGACAATTAGTTGAAATTAATCATTTGGATGTTCCTTTTTTATATATATATGACCCTATACAACCTAAGTTTATCAGGAATTTTCACTTTGCTGCTATTAATTTTCATTATGTTAAATACTTCCCATCCACATGCATTTGATGCCAAGATGTGCAAATGAATGTATACCTTGGGTTTTTGAAATTAGAAAATCTGAGTTGAAGCTCAGCTTTGAAATTGAAACGGCATAATTTCGAACAAGTCTCTGAGCCTTCCTGGAATTCAGTCTCTAAATCCATAAAGTGGGGATTTTTTTGAACCACATAAAATTTACTGTCATCAATTAGATCACTCAAGGGATACTACACAAGATAGGAGTATATCAGCAAGGCAGTCTGTTGGGAAAGTCAGATACCATCTGCTACTCAAATAAGTCTAACATTCATTCCTACAGAGAGTTCTGTTATCTGTTCACACACACACAAAATGTTTACAAAAACAATCATCAAAACATTCTTTTACTCATTTATTTTCTACATTTTGTCAAATTATGTGCTTTCCCTATAAATAGATTGAAACCATAATTTCTAGCACATTTTAGAATTCTTTGTAGTGTGTCCTCATGAATAATTTCCTTATTTACATTTTAAATATCTGAAGCATTCTATCTAATAAAAGAACGCAAATTAACCATCACTCCACTGCACCCACAAGCCATGCCCACTAGCCACACCCACTAGCCAATTAGGAGTGAGTATGAAAATTAATCCCAATCAAGATGACTGTGGCCATGGAAAGAGCAGGAGTGAGGCTTGGGTTTCCCCAGTGATGGAGGAAGCCAAGCTTTTCACACACCCTGGAGGGCCCAGGCCTCTGCTTAAGGATACAAAGTTTCAATTAAAATGGCAACAGCCACAAGCCTGGAGAGGGTTTTAATTGTAGAAGATAAATAAATCCCAGATAACAGGGCCTCCACTTGGGTCACCGGGGTGGGGGGGAGGAGCTGCCTGCAAACCACCACAGGCCTCTCACCCAGGCCACCCCATGCCTCAAGGGAACCCCCACCCTTATACAGGACACCCTTTAAGGGCAAATCAGCTGGCCTCCACCCATGCACCAGGCTTCTATCCCATCTAATAAAAGAGTAATATGCAGATTGACCATCACTCCAACACACAAGATGGCTGTCCTCATGTGGTCAAAGATCCTACCCCCATGTGGACACAAGATGGCCACCACAAGATGATCATCAGAGGAGAGCAGTTGGGAGGGACCAGGCCTGCAAGCGAGGGCATTTGAGGGTGATCAGACCTACAGGGGAGGGTAGCTAAGGGTGATCAGGCCGGCAGAGGAGGGAAGTTGGGGGCAAACAGGCTGGCAGGGGAGCAGTTAGATATCAATCAGACTGGCAGGGGCGTGGTTAGGTGGTGATCAGTCTGGCAGATGGAAGTGGTTAGGGGCAATCATAAAGGCAGGCAGGTGAGCAGTTTGGAGCCAGCAGTCCTAGATTGTGAGATGGGATCAGGCCTAAACGGGCAGTCAGACATCTCTCGAGGGGTCCCAGATTGGAGATGGTGCAGGCTGGGCTGAGGGTCATCCACCCCATGCATGAATTTAATGTACTGGGCCTCTAGTTTAATATAAAATGTTGCTTATAGTAAAGTGTCCCACTAATTATTTAAAAGAATGAGTACAAAAATTATTTTTCAAAATAAAGTTTCTGAATCATAAGAATTAGTGAAGTCTTTTTAGAAGAATGAAAACTAATCCCAAGGCTAATTTTTCAAAATGCTATACAACTACATATTATAAGATGTCAGAATTTTTAAAATTTGTTATGAAGACAAAACCTTAATTATGTGAAATTTATTACAGTATTTAGTACAACTTTATGGTATATTTGGAACGAAAATTCAAAACTGTGAGAATGTGCAATATAAGATTTATGCTTTTAAAGCATCATGTGCAAATAGTCCATACATACAGGGTTTGTGTTTAATAAATATACACTAGAATAATACAGATTATGTTTATTGAAAATGGACTTTATCTTTGACATACAGAAACCTACCAAAATGTATAGTCAACAAAGAAAGGCTCTAACATGTTTTGGACACTAACATGTTCTGGACACTTAAAACCAAAGTAAAGTAGAACCAAGCCATGAATGGGAGAATATAGAACAAGAAAAATTCTATGGTGAGTTCCATGATATAACAACTGTTCATGTCACTCATGGAAAAACTCAGTCCATACACCACCTAAGGGGGTCTCTCGCCCCAGTGGAGCAAGGTACAGACTACAAAGCACAGAAGCTAAAGCCCCAGAAACAGCCATGGCAGTACTCTCAGGTATATCAGGAAGAGTAGCTCGTGTTAATGGACTTCAGGTTTGGCTATACTTTTAAGGTATCTCACTGAAAGCATTTCAAGATCTACTAATATTATTTTTGAGTTCTCAAAATTTTGAATTTATGGAATGTGTCTTTTATTCTAAAGAATCCAATACAGAGACACTTTACTCACCACATACTAGTTTGCAACAGGGAACACTGCAGTTACCATGGCAACTATACTATAAATCATTCTTTTTGCTAACTTGCAATTTTTCTTTCTTTGGACTGACATTTCCAGTGCTTGAGCTCTAGTAAAGATGATTTTTACCTCTTCACGTTGTGAAAAGTTGAATTAATCTTTTCAAAGAGTTTTGTATGTTTTGCTTTCTTTATATCAGTAAAGGAAAATTGAAGTCAAACTAAGAGGAGGGAAAGCTTATGCACCAATAATATTATCCATTTTTCTCCCTAATTATAAGACATGAACATAACATATACTTTGTATCTCATGAAAAATTCTAATGTTCGCAAGCCACATTAAAATGCAAAATAAAAATTAGGGTGTAGTTTGTATCAATAGGACCCATGATTTGTCTGTACAAATAAGCTCAGATGGTGTGACCATGGGGAAAATGATGGAAGGAATGTGAAAGGCTAATGGAAGTTTAATTTCAAGAATGAAGTACTGACTTTTGAGAGAAAACTGTGAAGGATACAAATGATCTTCGCATTTTTAGTCATTGACATTATGTTAAGCTATGCCTACATCCAAATATAAGTGTTAATGTAAATATATTTTATCTGTAAAATACAAACAAAGCAATTTATACTTTTTTAGAGGTTGGCTACTACTGCACTGTGTTAAGGTGTTTATATATGTATTAAGATAGCACTAAATTCACCATAAGAATATAAACACTAGATGTGGTTAAAAACACAAGAACTAAGAGAAGAACAAGAACCAAGGGAAATACGATCTCTCTGAAGAAATAGATGAGGTATCTGGAAGTGGAGTACTGCCATAACAATAATTTTAAATGGAGGATTGGCTTTGGAATCAAGAAGGTAGAGGCTGGAGGACTTTTGTGAAGCATGATAGAAAAATCCTAGATTCCCTTGAGCAGACTCTTTGTGGAAATATAGACATTACAGATGCTGCCTGTGGCGTTACACATGTTCATGGGAACAAGAATAATGGTGATCTTTCTTACATAGTAGCAAAGCTTAATTGAATTGTGTACTCCAGTTATGTGGAAAACAGAACTTGTAAAAGATGAATTGGAATATCTTTCTAAGGAGATTTCCAAGCAATATACTTAAGATGTGGCCTGTTTCATGCTGCTTAGAGCAAATGTAAGAAGAGAGGTATCAATTGAAAGAACTGTTAAACAAAAAGGAACCAGGAAATGATAATTTGGGAAATTATCAGATGACAAAAGATACTAAAATCAAGAAAGTGCCTCTGAAAGCATTGTATAGGAAAAAAAAATGGCGACCAGTATGGCTTTACAACTCTTTGCTAAAATCTTCAAAAGGTCAAAAGATCAGTGTTCAATCATAAGAGATTAAAGTTGTGCCTCACAGAACTTCTCGATTAAGTTAGAGAACTCTTAGGAATCTGTGTGGCCCTCAGCCATCTCAACAGGAGCCAGAGTCAGAGAAGGGATTGTCTCAAAAAAAATTTGTATATGTGACTTATTTCTAATGCTGAACATTAGTGTGCCATGCACAGAGGCCCATAAAGTTCCTAAGAAAATTATTTCAGCAGAAACACTACCAGCTTGGAAAGAAAAGAGGAGACGAGAACTAAGTGAAAGGCTGCTGTTGGACTTCAAAATTCTACTGAAAGGAAGACTTCTCAGCTGCTAACATACGCAGCCATTCACAAAAAAGGAAGGATAACTCGAAAGGCTCCCCACTCTCACCACTTTTATTCAACATAGTATTAGAAGTTCTAGCCAGAGAAGTTAGGCAAGAGATAAAAGGCACCCAAATTGGGAACAAAGAAATAAAACTGCCATTATTTGTGGATGACATGATTTTACATATAGAAAACCCTAAAGACTCCACCAAAAAGTATTAGAAATGATGAATGAAAACAGTAAAGTTTCAGCATACAAAATCAATAGATAAAAATCTCTTGTATTTCTAAACACAAACAAAAAAAATCAGAAAGAGAAATGAAATGAAAGAGAAAATATAGGCAGTAAGATCCTTGACATTGGTCTTAGAAATGTATTTGTGGACTTGACTCCAATGGCAAGGGAAACAAAACAAAAATAAATATGATAACCTCAAACTAAAAAGCTTCTACACAGGAAAAGAAACCATCAACAACCAGAAAAGGTAACCAAATGAATGGGAAATGATATTTGCAAATTATACTTCTGAAAAGGGGTTAATATCCAAAATATATAAAGGACTCATAAAAATCAACAACAAAACACAATTTAAAAGTGGGCAGAGGATCTGAATAGACATTTTTCCAAGGAAGACTTGCAGTGGCTAAGAGGTACATGAAAATATGTTCAAATTACTAATTATTAGAGAAGTATAAATCAAAACCATGAGATAATGCCTTATACATTTTTGACGTGGCTATTGTCAAAAGACAAGAAATAACAAGTGTTGGAAAGGACGTGGAGAAAAGGGAAACTCTTACACTATTGGTGGGATTGTACATTGGTAAAGCCGCTATGGAGAACAGTATGGAGGCTTCTCAAAAAATTAAAAATAGAACTATTGTATGATTCAGCTATTCTAATTCTGGATATTTATCTGAAAAACACAAAAATATTAATTTGAAAAGATAAACTCACCACTGTTCAATGCAGCATAATTTACAATAGCCAAGATATGGAAACAATTTAAGTCTCTAGTGACAGATGAATAGATAAAAAAGATACAAGTAGATAGATGATGGATAGATAGATAGATAGACATGTTTTAAACACATTTATATGTTTTAAACATATATCAGTGGAGATGGGAAACTGGAATAATGGCCAAACTAAACACTCCAGAACATAACTTGAGTCATTTTTTTCTCTAAGAGTAGCAATAAAATGTATAGGTAAATAGGAAAGTTGTACAGTGTGCTAAGAATTTGTTGAAATACTAGAGAAAGGTAAGAGGTAAGCCAAGGTGACAAGACCAAAACTCTGTTAGAATAAATTTATCCCACTTTGGATAATGTATTGGTCGGGGTTCAGCTGTAGAGAACAAATTCACATCAGCTATTTCAGTAGGAAAGGAACTTATTAGTACATATTAAATGACTTCCAGAATATTTGGGTAGCTACAAAACAACCAACCTTTAGCTAGACTTTCTGGATCTGACTCCTACAGCCCTGACACAGAACTGGGCTTTGAAAGGAGCTGCTGCTGCTGCAGGATTGGCTAGCATCACCACCTTGCACCTTTGTTCTGGTTAGATGCCCCCCCACCCACGTGACCCAATTGAGCATTCCTAATTGGTGGAACCTAAGTCATATCTGGAACCCTGGTCAGAAGAGCATGTAAGAAAGCTTTCCAGGAAGGGATATTAGATGAAGATTGACATAGGTATTAAAACCCATCAAGCATAATTATTTTTAATGTATTTTATTTTTATTTGTAATTGATTTTAGAGAAGAAGGGAGAAAGAGAGATAGAAACATCATTGATGAGAAAGATTCATCCATTGGCTGCCTCCTGCACGCCCCCGACTGGAGATCAAGTCTGAAACCTGGGCATGTGCCCTGGCCAGGATTTGAACCTTCACTTCAACCATTGAGCCACACAGGCCAGCAAGCCTAATAATTTACATTTAAAAGACCTAGGAAAGCCATTTCACTTAGGAAAGCCAAATTACCTGTCTTGGATATAGTAATAAAAAAACATATACTTAAAATATAATTTTTCTTTGAATCTTAGTAATTTTAAGTTTTAATAAAATTTTAAGTAATAGTTTTCATTTTTTCACAGTATAAATTCTCTGCTTAGTGATAAATATTACATTAAATGGAGGTAAAAATCAGGTTATTATTTTTCATTGACAGTTATTTTATGACAATATAAAATTTGCTTTATTAACACAGACCTGCAAAGTCTGCTAATTATTTCTAACTTACAGTAATAGTTCACCTGTTGTTACCTGAGGCAGTGGCTTTGTATCGTGATCTGTATACGATATTGTCCCGAGCTAAGAGTCCTACTTAAACATATTTTGGCATTGTAGCTCCTCTTTATCTGAACTAGATTCAAAACCACTGATGTCAAAAATAACATCAGTTTACAAAGGACTTACAGCAGTGATGACCATTTTAGTAACTGAGTCACCCTTAGGCAAGTGCGACTAGCTGGCTCTAGTCCTATGTTAGGGTATTGTTCTCTGTGCTAACACTCAGAGCATTAGAGCTTGGATACAGGCAATCACAAAGAAGACTAGAAACCAGTAGTGGTGAACAGTCTCCTCCCTGCTGTAACACACACACACAAAAAGTAGGTATTTTAAAGTGGATGTTGATGCGTTAATGACTAAATGAGCACAGCCGCTATTTGAAGGCCCTGGACCTCTGTATTGTACCTTTGAGCACTGTTCCTAAATGGAACCTGATGTAATTAACCTCTTCTTATTGTAATATTTATTTAGATTTATTTGTGTAACTGTGCTCTTGCTCTTGTGTAATTTGAAATTAGAGCTGCTTAATAACAATAAAATTAGTCTAAAAACAAATTACTAACCTAGAGTAGTAAACTAAGGGTTGAAAAAAAGCAAGAAGTAATGGTGCAGCAGAGTGAACTTTTTAACCTTTGCCCTCCCCTAGTAACTGATCTTATTTTCTTTGCTCTTTCTTTTAGCCTGCTTTTCCTTTTTAAAGTTAAAATAAATCTGCCTGGTTGTTTTTATTCTGCACTCTCTCTTTCCTGTCATTACTTATGTGTACTAGAAGTGATTTTAACTTGAGGAAGGTGACTCTACACGTGGGCTGTTTAACTGAATGACAGCTGAAAGATTATGAAGGAAGATGGCTGTAACTACGGTGACCATTTATCCAAGTTCACTTGGGACAGTCCCAATCTATGCCTATTAATAGCATCCTCTTCATTCTCAAAAATGTCCTGGCTTGGGTGGTAAGTTACATGGCCTCCTTAGTTACAAATCAGATGGGCTAAAAAATGGCGTAGAAAAATGTAGACACTCTGAAAGATGCTGACAGTTGTTAAGGTTAAGTTAGTGTCTTATTAATTACAGCAAGGGAAGATTCACCTCTCCTGACACTGGGCTCTCTGTGTCCTCTTCAGAACTTAAGCAATTATTCTTGTTTACATGTATGAACATTGAACTACTCAGATTCTTGAAGAATTATAATAAACTAGAGGCCCGATGCCTGAAATTTGTGCAAGAGTAGGCCCTCGCAGCCCCAGCTTCGTCAGAAGGTTGTCCTGATGGTTGTTCTGCTATTCAGTCTTTGGTCGATTAGCATATTACACTTCTATTGTTATAGATGAGAAGGCATTTTCAATTCAATAATTTCAAAAATATTTCTAATAAAAATTCTTATTGAAATTATATTTTATAAGTAGAAATAGAGACTTAATAAATGTATTCATGATGGATTTAATTTCAAGGATTACATAACTCTATAATTGCTGATAATTTAGGTAGAGAAAGAATTTAAATTGAAAATATTTGAAATGCTCAGTGAACAGAATAAAATTAATAGAGTACTGTCCTTTTCAGATACTTTAGTACTCTTTTTTAAATATAATTTCTGAGGGTGATTTGGTGTTATGTTTCAGTGTTGATTATAAAGAAAAAGTTTCTTGCCCCAAACAAAGTTTTTATTCCCAATGATAGCAAGTAACTCATTTTTGTCATAATGGAGAGCTATTGTAAATATTTAGCTATTGTAAATTGTGCTGCTATAATATTTTAGAGAAATGTTATTGAATTCCAGGTAAGATATTTCCTTTGCCTTCCCTTCTAACTAACTTTTTATGTTGGGTTGGGTAAATAAAGCTCCTTGCGAAGACCTAGGTTTTAGACTTTCCAAGTAGATTGTAATAGACAATATTCTCACATGAATATTCAGTGTTCAGTTCTAATATACTTAATGTAAGATTTCAGGAATTTTTAAAAAGGCTTTAGAGCTTATTATGGATAAAAGAAGACACAGAGGAGAAAAATATCTGATGGAAGCTGCCAAAACCATTCCATACACAGTTTAGACATACAACTTTCAATTAGAGTTAACACAGTTTCCATTTAATATCTTGTTACCTTGTTAATGATTAACATAAAGCAACAACCCCATCTGGACTGTGAGATAATCAAACACAATTTCAGAAGTCTTTATAGTACTTTTTCTTTTCTGTAAAAAAACATTGTCCAAATATTGTATGGGGTACTTTTGTTCAGTATTCTTTTTCCCAATTACTATTAGCATTTCTGTGGGGTGAAATTTGTTGTTCAATTCTGCTATTGTAAAAGTAACCTGAGGTTAATCACAGTATCATGCTTTCATTCTGAGTTTTTTAATGAGGTGTACTTATTGCTAAAAGGAAGCATTCTAGGAAAAAAGTAGAGCCTGCGTCATAATTGTTATGATTAAATTGCGTATTTAGCTACCCACCTTACTGAGACTAGTAAATTACAGTGGTCAGTGCTCTACTTAGGAATTAACAAAAATGGCAGTTATTTAGGGAAACAGTTGATGTTTTTCCAAGGAGACATTATGTGAATAAGTAGAGGAAAGGGGTGTGGTGAGCTCTTAACTGCTTCACTGTGCAGAGAGTTACATGAAGAGCAGAGAAAGAGAAATCCATCTGCCAGTCCCATGTTTGCCTCATTTTAAGGGGCTTCACAGCTATTTATTCTTCATAAGTGGAATATACACAGGTTTCAGTGGTTTCCTTCTTGAAAAAATACTGCTCCTGCTTAATTTGTGTCTTTTTTTCTTTATTGGTCGGCAAATTGCGGCTCGCGAGCCACATGCGGCTCTTTGTCCCCTCGAGTGTGGATCTTCTACAAAATACCACAGCCTAAGCGAGTCTATTTTGAAGAAGTGGCGTTAGAAGAAGTTTAAGTTTAAAAAATTTGGCTCTCAAAAGAAATTTCAATCATTGTACGGTTAATATTTGGCTCTGTTGACTAATAAGTTTGCTGACCACTGTGTTAAGGTATTACATATGTGTCCTTAACCCCCCCCCAATAACCCCCATCCCCCACTCATGCCCTCACCCCCTAGTATCTGTGTCCACTGGTTAGCCTAATATGTATGCATGCAAGTCCTTTGGTTGATCTCTCCCCACTTCCCCCACTCGCCCCTGTCTAACCGCTGAGGTTTGACTGTCTGATCAATGATTCTCTGTCTCTGGATCTGTTTTTATTGATCAGATTATGTTGTTCATTATATTTCACAAATGAGTGAGATCATGTGCTATTTATCTTTCTCCAACTGCTTATTTTGTTTAGCATAATACTCTCCAGTTCTACCCATGTTGTTGTAAATGGTAAGAACTCCTATTTTACCGCAGCATAGTATTCCATTGTGTAGATGTACCACAGTTTTCTAATCCACTTATTTGCTGATGGGCACTTAGGCTGTTTCCAAATCTTAGCTATTGTAAATTGTGCTGCTATGAACATAGAGGTGCATGTATTTTTTCTGATTGGTGTTTCTAGTTTCTTGGGATATATTCCTAGAAGTGGGATCACTGGGTCAAATGGGAGTTCAATTTTTAATTTTTTGAGGAAACGCCATATTATTTTCCACAGTGGCTGCACTAGTCTGCATTCCCACCAACAGTGCAAGAGGATTCCCTTTTCTCTGCATCCTCTCCAGCACTTGTCATTTGTTGATTTGTTAATGATAGCCATTCTGACAGGTGTGAGATGGCACCTCATTGTTGTTTTGATTTGCATCTCTCAGAGCATGTTTTCATATGTCTCTTGGCCTTCTGTATGTCCTCTTTTGAAAAGTATCTATTTAGGTCATTTGCCCATTTTTTGGTTGGGTTGTTTATCTTCCTTTTGTTAAGTTATATGAGTTCCTTGTTGTAATCATAAAACACCTAATCTCATTACTGCTAACACTACAACATTTTCACATTATGGACCACTGGGCAGGTTCTGGGCCTTGTTTTCCACTAAGGAAAAAGAAAAGCTGATGGCGAGAGTCATGGGGTATCAGGGACCTTTGCATCCAAATGACCTTGTGGGATGGACCTTGAGGGAGACCTGAGATTCAGCCTCTAGCTCTGACACTTGATCAACTCCTGAAAAGTTGCCTGAGCCTCAGTTTAGCTATGAATTGGGACAACTCACACATTTTATCATACTCAGTGTATGAGGACAGGAGTGAAAACCTATGTGAACCTCCAAGGAGAATCTGCTCTTCGTGTTCAGTAGGCAGAGCAGAGGATAGGCCAAAGCAGAAATAGAAGGGACAGTTGCTTTATTCACCACCCTAAATAGAGCCCCACCAGGTGTTGAGGTCAACAGTCTTCAGGTACATTTGCAATTAGTCCTACCTAGAGGGCTTACGTTAAAGCTTCCCTAAGAGGGCAACTTTCTGGGGATGATCATAAGACAAAATCTTTTAAGAAAGTCTTAAAATAAGACCTTCTGCCTTTCCATGGGTTCTAACCATCTGCTTTGAAGTCTTAACCCAGAAGCCCTTTAATTGCTATCAGTATTTTCTAGTCAACAAAATATATGTTTGCTCAAAGTAAAATGTCTTTTAATAAAAATGTTCATGTTTTGTCTTAATGTTTGAAACCACATTATACTGATAATATATGAAGGACTGAGTGATTTTAATTATTTGGGGCAAACAGAAAATAAGCAATGAAGAGAATTAAAAATACTAGCATAAAAGAATTTCATATTATTATAAAGAAAGCTCGAACATATATAAAAATATACTGCATGAATTCCAATGACTAGACTGATGAAGTCTCAGTGGCATTCTTCCTTCTATCAAAAACTCTACCCGAAGTTAACTTCATTCTGAAAAGGATATAGGGAGCCCAGTGTTAGGGAAGGCGATTCTTTCCCTGCTGTAATTAATAAGATACTAACTTAAACTGGCTCTACCAAAATATCAACAACTGTCAACGTTTTTAAAAGTTTCTACATTTTCTACACTATGCTTTAGCCCATCTTAGCTATAACTAGGGTGGTTATGTAATTTACCAGTCAAGCCAGGACAGTTTTGAGAATGAAAGGGGATGCTATTAATAGGCATAGACTGGGACTGTCCCAAGAAAACTTGGACAAATGGTCACTGTAGTTACAGACATCTTCCTTTGGTAATACAGATTGATTCTTATAGGAAGCTATGCCTCTGTCCAATTTGCAAAACAAACAAGCCAAAAAGGATTGCACTGTGATGTGAATACTTATTGCTAGTCTAAAACCTAGCGTTGACCTGCTGATACTTGTTTTTGAAGCAGATCGAATTATAGTCAGCTATCTAATTCAACATTCATCATTAAACTATCACTAAAGGACAACAATTATAAAAGAAAAATATTAGCCTAGTATAGTAGAAAGTACATGTTTAAAAAGGGCTGGGTTCAGTAATCCCACTTCTAGGAATATATCTAAAAAAACAGAAGCACAATCATAAAGGATATATGCACCCCTATGTTCATAGCAGCACAATTCACTATAGCTAAGATTTGGAAACAATGTTAGTGCCCATCAGCAGGTGAGTGTATTAGAAAACTGTGGCACATCTACAGAATGGAATACTATGCTGCTGTAAAAAGGAAGAAATTCTTACCATTTGCAACAGCCTGGGTGAACTGGAGAGCATTACGCTAAGTGAAATAAGCCAGTCAGAGAAAGATAAACAGCACATGATCTCACTCATTTGTGAAATATAATGAACAATATAAAGTGAGGAACCAAAATAGAACCAGAGTCAAGAAGCATCAAAGAGACTATCCAACCTACGAGGGAAGGTGGGCCTGAGAAAGTAAGAGATCAACCAAAGGACTTGTATGCATGCACATGAGCAAAACCAATGGACACAGACAGGGGGTGAGGGAGAGGGCATGAGCTATGGGGTGAGAGAGGTCGGGGGGGGGAGACTTATGTAATACTTTAAACAATAAAGAATTTAAATTTAAAGAAAAAGGGCTGTGTTAATATTCCTGCTGGGATGTGGCATCTGCATATAACCTTAGAGAAGACACCTAACCTCCCCTATGATGAGGAAACATGTGACATGAGTCTTACGTGGTGGCTCAGAACTGAGAGAGAGGCACACACCCTATAGCCAGACCACCAGGGTTTGAAGTCATGCTCTATAACCTCGGTGACCTTGGGTAAGTGAGTGAATTTCTGTCACACATCTGTCATCTGTAAGATGGGGATGGTGTTAGAATGTGTTCCACAGAATTACAGGGCAGTGTACCCATGGGGTTCAAGCCCAAAGCCTGACAACTAGGTCTTCCACTTGCACCCATTTCACCTATTTTACCTGTGACTGCAGTTACAGTTGCTATTATTATCACCTTTATTTTATCATCCAGAATGTGCCAGTGCTCAATAAGTAATGGCTTTATTTCTGCCTTTTATAGGACCTTTCTGCAGACTCTGAGGATTTTACATGGTTAATACTACATAAGTAATATTTGATTATTTCAGCTTTCCCTTCAGATACATGTTTTACTAGACTCGCACTTACTTATGATGACTGATGGTAGCAGCAACCCCAGAAAGTTAAGGTTTAATGAGATCTTAGAGATTCTCTAATTATCTAGCTACTTACTACACAGATAAAGTGTTTCAGTTCCAGAGTGGCTCATTCCCTCCAAGAAACGAAATATAAGTATATACTTTATAATATTAGGTAAAGTGAGGCTTGATTAATTTATTTCTAAATTCCGGGCCCCTACAGTAAAACATTCTTCCTGTCTGAGGTTCCGTGTCAAAGGAAGTATACAAACAGGAAATAACACATGTAATCTGGGCTGTGAAAGGTGGGAAAGAACTGCCATTTCTCTCCCCTGTGGGGCAGGAAACGGCTGTGCATTGAGCAAACTTCTAAACAGCTTCCCAGTTAGCCCACTATAGAAACATGCTCTCTTTCTCAACCTTGTTCTGTTCTCTGCTTTGCTGCCTTCCTTCCCCTCAGAAAGGTGTGTGTGTGTGTGTGGGGGGGGGGGGGGGCAGCTCTACTCTGTTTGAATTTGATGGGAGAATGGACAGGCAGCTGGATCAGTCAGCCCCTGGCTCACTGCTGATGCGGGCAGAAATTGAGCCAGTTAGATGGGAGTTAAGCAGCCTATTCATTTCATGTATGCCATTGAGCAACGAGAGGGTAATGATGATTTTTATTCCCTCCTGACTTTACGTCTAAGAAGCAAACTGACAAGTAACGAGAAAATTCAAAACTAAAGCTGACGTGCCTTTTTTAATTCTTCCCAATGTGCTTGTGTGTGATTATTATTTAATGTGTCTTTGTCCTTGTAAACATACCGGATACCAGTTAATATATGAAATTGTTCCAGAAACTAGAAATCTGCCTGAAAACTAAGACCAAAATAGGGAAATACCAGAGAGGCTGGAAGTGTGGGGTTGGATGGAAGCAGGTTTCTGCAAGCTTATGATACAAATAAATGCAGAGTTCTTTGTATGGCGCTAGACAAGGTTTCTTAAAACTTCCTGTCATTTTATGACATATTCCTCCTATGTATAGCCCTCAAGCAAAACTCTATTTTATGGTCACATTTTGCTTTCCGGATCCACCACCACTGATGGTTGGACAGGAACATCACCCATGTACACAAAAGACAGGCATGGTGACATTTGAGGATGGGAAAGAAAAGATTCTCCACTCACTACGCAGGCTGGCCTCAGGGCTGTCAAGCCAATTATGCTATCCCAGGATGTCTGCTCAGAGCATCACGGTGGTGTGGCAGATGATGACTGATGGGGTTCATGGCCTCGGGCTCCTTTCCGAGAGAGAGAGAGAGAGAGAGAGAGAGAGAGAGAGAGAGAGAGAGAGAGGCTAAATTGGAAGATGATTTTAGCAAGCACATTGGGTAGGTCTGACAGAACCCTACCTCTCTGCTTGCATGAGGAGTGATGGGAGAACAAGGTCTTGGCTGGTGGGATGTTCAATGAAAATTTTCCCTATTTATTGCCCACTCTTTGAAGTGAAAAATTGCCCAAGCAGAACAAAGTTTCATAATATGAGAAATTTTGCTGATCCATTGAGAAAGGTCTGCAAAATGCTCACCTTTCCAATGTAGTTAGAAATGAAAGGTGGCAAAATGGCTCTTGGTTTTCCCCTGGACCTGGTTTGTCAAGCCTTTTCCTGTTCAAACACCATCGATTCTTAAAGGAACCCTGAAAGACTTATCTTCTGAGAGAATCTAAATGCAGGGCAAGTTTGTTTTACTTCATAGATTTAGAAATGGAATTTATTAGAAGAAGCAAGAAGTTGAATATTCATTAGTATCCTTGAGCCTCTTTTGAGCAGACGACTTAAAAGAAGCCAGGGTTTGGAGATACTTTTTTAATCTTTTCTTTTTCCTGGGCTTTTGGGACTGATGTTAAATTCTGCCATCTGTGAGACATGTGCATATTAAACCTCTTTTACGTATAAACTCAGCTCTTTCAGGAAATTGTTTTCTGCTTATGTTACCTAAGCGGCAGAAATTAACTTCTGTCTCACATAGTCTCTGCATTATTAAAATGTAGCTTGTTGTGCAGAGTTTTAATGGACTCTTTAGGGCCTTCACATATTAATGTTATATACTGAGAACTATTTAAGTATTCCAAATAACAATATTCACCGGGTAAACGCTCTGTTTTATTTGTGATCATGAGTGAAGAGGAAAAGCTAGTTATCTTTGTGGTCACTGAGCAAAAATACCTTAACCTAACACAAAGCCAGTCTCCTCATATGGGGCATCGTAGTCACAGAATTCTAAGGGAGTCTAGAATGTATTACACTTTCTTTTTTTAGTCTTTATTTTTAAATGGCAAAACTAACAAACATAGTTGTAATTTACTACTGATTATTTAAGAATGAAATACAGTAAATTCTTAATCTGGGACAGGGATTGTTGCTTTTCTTTCTGTCAATAAGAAGAAAGTGATAATAGTTTGTCTTCAGTTGATATACACTTAGGGATTTTGCACTCTGAAAATACCTAAGTAAATGCTACTTGATAAGGTCAACCAGATAGAAGGGACAGAGAGGATAGAAGAAGGTGAGAAAAAAATCAAACAATGCATCATTTTAAAATTATCTAACTCACATTTCTCTCTACAAGAAAAAGAAACAGTAGTTTCTCTTCAGATATATTCCCTGAAATATTTGATATTAAACTTTATTCAACCAAGTGAGCAACCTACCATGTTTGGGGCCTGGGTGACATCCTAGAATAGTGCTATGATTCCTACTTTAAAGCAAGACAATATCTACAGCTTCTGTCTCCAACTCTACCATACATTAGATGGGTGACTTGGATAAGTGATTTAACTTCTCTGTGTCTTATTTCCTCACTGGTAATAACAGAGGCTTGGATTAGATCCTGATATATACTGAGCTCCTATTATGTGCCATGTTTCAGTAAGATATGAAAAATAAAAAGCAGTCCCTTTCTTCAAGGAGCTGAAGGTTCAATAGAAACATCTGTAAGAATGAATGCATGCAATATAGAGGTTTTGAATTTCTTAAAGAAAATTGTTTAAGGTACGGGCAGAGGGGGGAATCATCAAAAACAGGAGTGGTCAGTTCTCTCTGGGTTTGGGTGAGAGAGAGAAGATTGACAAAAACTTTACAGAGAAGGTGTTTGAGCTGAGTGTGGATAGCATTCTCCACATGAGAAGAGGATGGAAGGCGTAATAGCACTGGCCTGTAGGAGTTAAGTCAGCACAAAGTCTCCAGACCTAATAGAGGTCACGTACAGCTGTAAAATAAGTCTGAGATGAAATATGCAATGGGTGGCTAGAGTAAATGGAAAAGGCTTTGTGTGACAGAATGACTATGGATTTCGTGAGAAGCCAAGTCATGGTTCCAAGCAGAGTGTGTGTACTGTTCACATACGTATTCTAGAAAAATCACCCTAGAAGAGTATGGCAAAGACTTGGACAGCGCAACCATTAGAAGCCAGGAAGGCAGGCAGGAGGCTGTTACAGAGGCACATGGGAAAGATGATAGAGGTGACAGCAGTTGCTACAGAGTGGAAGGGAAAGTACTGTGAGATGCGAGGCCTGTTACTTCCTGCATACACAGTGTTGAATAAGACACAATCCCTGCTCTCCAAAAGCTTACATTTTAGTGAGAGGATCAAAATAATAAATATGAATATGCAATTACAATAGAATAGGGTTCTTCAGGCTCAGCACTAATGGCATTTTGTACTGCAGAATTCTTTGGTGGGGGGACTGTACATTGTAGGATATTTGGCAGCATCTACTGACCTCTATTCAAAGATGGCAGTACAGTAGCTCTCAACCCTTTCTTATAAGCATTTAGTAGATACTCAGTAAATGTGAATGCTTAAGTGGGTAGATAGGTTGATGGATGGTCTGAATGGTTTCCCATTCTAGGTCAGAGAGAAAAACTATAGTTACATGTGGATTGAGGACAATAGTTCTAAGGTTATACTTCAAAAACAGCCCTATTGACAGTTCTACTATTCAATGTCCTGATTGTGGAGAGAAGTATTACTCAAACTATGGATACATCCTATGGATACATACATCTGTTTTGTTTCATATTTAAATATGTATAAATTTACTTATTTAAGTTTTGTTCTCTATTACTTGTTAAGTGACGTATAACAATGTATGTGTTTGTGCCTATTGCTAGTCTTCAGCATAAGTCTGGGTACCTATTATAAACAAGTCATTTTAGCATGTTGTGATAAGAAAACAGGTTTAAATTCTGGTTTAGTTTCAATACTAAGCTTTGTCAACCTAAGTAAGAGTTTTAGTGTCACTAATCTCTAATTTTCTCAACTGTAAGGATAGTGTTGTTTTGATGACTACATGATCTAAAAGGCATATAAATAAAATACTTTATATATAGAAGGTTCTCAGTAAATACTACTTCCCTCTGCCTCTTCTCCAAACAAACTATATTGTTAGGAATTACATTTCACTCAGAAACAGAGCTCTGAAATAATAGCTTACACAGTTTATTTCTCTCCCACATAAAAGCAATCCAAGGTTCATATGATGACTTCACAAAGTCATTAAGGAGTCCCGGCGCAATGCTATACTGATCCGAAATAATGGTCCTCATACTCACAATTCCCACTAAAGCACGAGTCACCACTGCTGTGTGCCAAGCAGCAGACTGGACAACAGGTTGAAGGTTACCGTATTTTTTGGCGTACAACTGGAACTGATGATGATAGGAGGAAGATAACAAACAATATAGAGAGAACAAGTGCCAGGCAAATCCCTGGCAAGTTAGCAATGCCCATCATTACTGCAGCTATGGTATTTTTACATCCAGTGTATAAGATAACCCCCGACTTTTGAGAAGATTTTCCTGGATTAAAAAGTCTTCTTATACACCAGAAAATATGGTATATCCTCTCGTTTTAAATGTTTTTTATTGGTTTTAGTGAAAGGAAGGGAGAGGGACAAAGAGAGAGAAACATCGATTGGCTTCCTTGAGTGGGAATTAAACCAGTGACCTTTTGGTACCTGGGATGATGCTCAACCAACTGAGCCACACCAGCCAGGGCTGCCCTCTCTCTTTTAAGGATCCTTCCATGTATTTATGCTACAATAAGTTTGCTCATATGTAAATTTCTTAAGATTTAGCACCTTAGAATATAAACAAAAATGGTGTTGCACTTAAAGAATTCTATACATAATAGTATTATACCATTTCTAAATTAGTGTGTACATGTGTATGTATGTATATATATGTATGTACACATATGCATGTGTATATGTATTGCAAAGTAAATTTGCGGTATTTTAATGTAGAGTTTAGAAGTAGAGTTCATTAGATCTGACACGCAAAAAATTACTTTCTTTTTTTTTACTTAAAGACTTAAATGTTATATTTAAAACCATAAAAAATCCTAGAAGAAAACACAAGCAGTAAAATCTTGGACATTTCCAGTAGCAATATTTTTTTGATATATCTCCTTAGACAAGGAAAACAAAAGAGAAAATAAACAAATAATACTATATCAAATAAAAGAGTTTGCACAGCAAAGAAACCATCAACAAAATAAAAAGACAACCCACTGAATGGGAGAACAAATGATATATCTGATAAGGGGTTAGCATCCAAAATTTTTAAAGAATGTATAAAATTCAACACAAAAAATCAAAGAATCCAAAAAATGAGTAAAGTACCTGAATAGACCGTTCTCCAAAGAGGATATACAGATGGCTAACAGACATATGAAAAGATGCTAAAAACCACTGACCATCAGAGAAATGCAAATTAAAATCACAATGAGATATTACCTCACACCTGTCAAAGTGGCTGTCATCAATAAATCAACAAACAACAAGTATTGGTGAGGATGTGGAGAAAGGGAACCCTTGTGTACTGTTGATAGGAATGCAGAATGGTGCAGCCACTGTGGAAAGCAGTATGGAATTACCTCAAAAAATAAAAATTGGAATTGCCCTATGACCCAGCAATTTACTTCTGGGAACATAGCTGAAGAAACCAAAACACTGATTTGAAAGAATATATGCACCCCTATGTTCACTGCGACATTATTTACAATAACCAAGATTTAGAAGCAGCCCAAGTGCCCATCAGTAGATGAGTGGATAAAAAAAATCTGTGATACATTTACCCAATGGAATACTGTGCGGCTATAAAAATAAAAGGACCTCTTACCCTTTGTGGCAGCATGAACCTGGAGATTGTTATGCTAAGTGAAATAAGCCAATTAAAGAAAGACAAATATCACATGATTTCACTTATAAGTGCAATCTAATGAACAAAATAGACTCAGATACAGAGAATATTCTGACAGTGTCAGAGGGGAAGAGAGGAAGGGTTTGGGAGCTGGGTGGCAAAAGTGAAGAGATTAAGCAAAGGGAAAAAAAAAGCTAATAGACACAAACACAAAAAACACAGTATGGTAATTACCAGAGGGAAAGGAAAATTAGGGAGGTACAAGAGGGTAAAGGGAGGATAAATGATGATGGAAGGAAACAACTTGGGGCAGTGAACACAATACGATATATAGGTGATATATCATAGAATTGTACCACTAAAACCTAGGTGATTTTATTAACCAATATCACCCCAATACATTCAATAATTTAAAAAAAAAGAAAAATAATTTTTTTTTCATTTAAAAAATCACATTACTTAGAGGGCCTGGGGAAAATAACATCCCAATGGCAAGGAAGACATCCAATGCTCAGATCTGTGTTTTAAATCTCATTCTCCAATAAACAGAACTAGGAGTCTTTGGAGATCAGTGTTAACATCACCAGCGATAAATCATTAGTATCATCTATCCCTTGGTATGAAGTGACGAAAAGGGAACTTTACCCCTGTGGTATTCTCTCCAAAAGCTGGTACCTCCAATCCAATCATGAGAAGAGCATTTAAAAACCTTGTTGAGGGACATTTACACAATACCTAAACAGCAAGCCTTAAACTTGTCATGATCACCATAAGAAAAGGAGCATTTGAGAAACTGTCACAGACTAAAGGATACTAAGGAAACTGGGTGAGTAAATGTAATGTGGTATTTCTGGATTTGGATCCTGGAGTGAGAAAGAACATTAGTGAAATCTGAATAAAGGCTGGAATTTAGTTACTAGAAATGTGCTAATATTGATTTCATAATTTTGACAAACACACAACGGTAATATAAGATGTTAGCATCAGAGGAAACTGAGTGAGAAGTATATAGAAACTCTCGGTGTTATCTTTGTAATTTTCCTGTAAAGGTAAAATTATTCTAAAACAAAGTTTATTATAAAAATACAAATTATTGGCACACATTGAAAGTCTGCTGTGTTCCTTTGTGTAGGGCATTACTTACCATAGATGCATTTGAGTATAATACCCATAGATGCAGGGACTTTGTCTAGTTTATTTCCTGCTGTTTCCCTAATATCTAAAGAAGTACTAGAAATAGAGCAAGCACTCAATAAATATTTGTCAAATGTTGAATGATTGCACATATGTTGTCCTCTAAAAACAAATGTATGTGTTTAGTTGAGGATGTTACTAAAGAATAAAATATACATCAAGACTCCTCTGATCTGTTTCTGAATTATTGTGATTTTTATAGTGTGTTATTTTGTAAATTGTAAGGGCATTCTGACTAGTCCTTCATTTCACAGTCTTGGAGAACCAGCATACTTTTTCTCTATAATTTTCCTAATGGAACATTTTAGGAGGGATGGGTCCTGGAGGAATAGGTAACTGGCTGTCAGGCACTTCATTAGAAAAGTAAGAGTGTGTAGCACTGATTCTAATTCAAAGAAACTGAATCCTTTTTGTAATGCTATGAGATTATACATCAGGGATTAGAAAGCTGCATGATACTCATTTTCTATAAATTGGTAATTTTTTCTCTATTAGTATAAAGATCTAATGGGAAAATATACTTGATTAAAATATCAGCCTTACCACTTACTATCAATGTGATTATATGGAAATGCTTCAGTAATAGAGGAAGTCTAGAGGAAGCTCACCTTTCCTTCTCAAGGCATGACCCAGAAGTTATCACTTCCATTCATCTTTCTTTGGACAGAACCTAGTCTTGTGGCTCCAGCTCACTGCAAGGGGAGCTGGGAAATATTTTCTTTATCTGGGAAGCAATTTGCTAAACTAATACTTCTATTATCATGGAGTTTGGCAAGGAAACTAACAGAGCCTGCCATAAGTACCTTGAGTAGTACCTCCCATGGAATAAATGATCTCCAAATGATGTTCTTTTTAAATCATCTGGCAGCTGACTAGCAAGAAAAGAGAAGGTAAGTGGAAGAATTTTATAAACTATGACTTTTGCTTTAGTCTGGATTTAGGATTAGACCTTCCTGGGGAGTTGTATTTGTTTTTAAAAACTTGTTTATCTTATTGTAACTTAAGACCCAACTCCCAAGAAATAAGGTTTGTATTCATCCTAAGGATAACAAGCTGCAGAAGTAATATTTCCCAAAGTGTACTTGTTTTTTATGTGCAGTGACTGCAGCTAGCCTCCTCTGGCTCAGAAAACTCTGGTAGATTCATTTTAGAAGGAACTGTGCTCTGTAAAAAAGGGGGAAGATACAAAGTGAACTATGCTCCTTATTTCTAATGTAGAAATTCTTTTGCTGGTTCACTTTTAATTTTGTTAATCAGAATTTTTCTACTATCTACTCTTTGCATGGAGTCAGTTTCAAGCTATTAGCAGTAATTTCTATGCACAGATGTAGTACTGCACCATTCAGAATTTTTTTTTTATTCTTCTCTTGGGTTGCTTTGATTTTTGCCCCAATGATATTTACTGTAACCTGTTGAGCTTGGACAAGCACAGCAGTTACACTAAGCCTGATTTATGCTAAGCTTGCCTAGGACATTCTTACATTCATGGGCCCCAAATGCAGGTTGTCCACCCCTCATGTGATCCATTAGAACACATTGCTGACAGCTGGACAGGACTCAGTTGGCCCTGATCTTTGGGTGACATTGGCAGCATGAAGGGGGAACATGATACTGGTGTACTAGTTGTCTTGGGCTGCCATAACAAAATGCCATACACCAGTTCACTTAAACAAGCATCATTTATTTCTCATAGTTCTGGAGACTGGGAGGTCCAAGATCAAGGTTCCCAACAATTCAATTTTTGGTAAAAAGTATTTCTGGTTTGCAGTTAGTTTTACCTTCTGTGTGTCCTTGTGTGGCAGAGAAAGAGCCTCTGGTATCTCTTCCCCTTCATATAAAGGCATTGGCTCTATCAGATTAGTCCCTCCCCACTTGTGATGGCATTTAACTCTCACCTCCTCATAGGCCCTACTACAGCTACAGTCACATTGAGGGTTCGGGCTTCAAGATATGAATTTGGGAGAATACAAATATTCAGCCCATAACACATGTATGTATCATGGTATCCCCAAAGGGTGAATGTTTGTCTAATACTTGCCCTGTGCCATCCTGAGCAACCTGCCTAAAATTTCCTAGAGTAGAAGAAAAGATTGTTCCAGGGGCTTCCTAAAGTCTCCATCTCTAATAAGATATTTGGTTTAATCTCATTGTTTGGCCCTGCAAAATGCTTTTAGACTTATAAAATGTTAACATATTACAATGTAATAAAATGATATTAATAGAGCAGTGTACAGCTTTCTGTGTCTTAAATCCTCATTATAACTCTGTGAGAATATTTAGGGCTCTATTTTATATATTGGATAATTAAAATTTGGAGGAGTTCAGTGATTTTTTCCTAAAGTCTCAGGGCTAATAATTGACACTGAGACTCCATTCCACACCTTCTAATTTTTAATCCACAATAGACCAACTATCAGCTGGAATTTGGCTCTGGAATCTGTTTGGTTTCAGTCTTAGTTCTGTCACTTATTAACAGTAAGTGGGCAAGTTACTTAACTCACTAAAATTCCTCAACCTTCTCTGCAACATGGAAATAATAGAGTCTACCTCATAATAAGGTTCTAATGAAAATTAAATTATATATGCATATAAATCACTTGGCATATCACCTGCTGCATAGGAAATTGCTCAAAATTTTTGGTTATTATTTTTAAGAAGGGATCAAGTCTCATTGCATTTAATTTAACTCTAAAACCAAATTTACACATTTTCTGGACTTTAGAATAAAACATTATTCAAATAATGAAACTATTGACTGATTTTTAAATATTTTACAAGTTATATGTTAAAATTTTATAATATGAATTTTACTGAGATATGAGCATTTTGAGTATTTTCTCAACCTCTGTCTCTCTGTATGCATATTTATTCTTGCTTGGTCAAGCAACAGATTAAAACAGTAATTACCAGGAATTTAAAACTCTTCCAGTTATAATTTAAGCAAACCAATAGGATTTTTTTTTTAGTTATCTGGCTTTGGTTTATGGTTATTTAGTATTCATTAATGAAAAAAATCAAGTTTGGAATTCTCATTTTTCATTTTATACCAGCAACTAATAACAGTCAACATATGCAAAGAATTCTGATCAAATAAGTTTTAAAGAAGCAAAAATTTAGCTGCTTAAAATTGCTATACGGAAAAGTCAAATTATTTGTGGTTGTTCTCCATACTATCCAGGATTTAATCTTAATTGAAATACATATTTTTCTATTAGTGGGATTCTGCCAGCTTAAGATATGTCAACAATAATGACTGGGAGGTATTATCCTAATGTGCCCAGATTTATTGGCTAATTTAATGTGTATATCAGGGTAAGTTAAACACATACTTTAATTTCCTTTGCACATCCATCCTGATGCTCATATGGAATAGGTAATTAGAAAATTTTATGCATTTCTAGATTTAATGTGTGTGTGTGGGTGTATGAGTAAGGGAATATTCTTATTTAGATAATAGTTCTAATTAAAGTTTCATCCAAGAGGTCAAATAAACTTTTCTTAGGTAGAAAAAAATATACCAAACCAGGAATTAACAGCCATTGGAGCAAAGTCTATTAGCAATGTGAATGAAATTACCTTTGATTTGTGATCAGCTGAATAAACAGTGGAGGGACAGGCTTCAGGAATAGAGTTTAATAACTTTGCTGGGTAAAAGGACTATTTCCCACTAGGTTTATAGGTTAGTCAATTCTGAATAATTTTGACTGGGAATGAATGATATTGATGATTTGAGTTCATCTTAAATAGTTCTCAGTATCTGAGAGGAGCATCTATGAACACATAAGTAAGTAAGTTGGATAGAAACATAAAAATACCTTCTTTCTATGCCTCATAGATGGTCTCAGAGTGATTGCACACCTATAGACACATACCCACCACAGCCTCTGATGCTGTAGATTTGAGAAGGCAAGATAAATATACTTAACACATAGGTTTGTTTTATGTATTATTGTCATATTTTAAGCTATGGTTTAACTTTTGTGCATTCAGAAATGAGAGTTACATATCACCCTATATATAACTCATTCATTGCCCTTGTCATGTGTTCTTATTTTGTTTTCCCTTCTAGCTTCTTGAGATTAGAGAACATGTCTTACTCAGGATAAATACAGTGCCTGGCCCATACTAGATGCTTAATAAGTATCTCAATGAATGATAAATGGATTTAAGCCTATGAATGGATATCTACAGTATTTAAATGTACAACATACATAAATATAAACATGATATGAATAATTGATCCATGTGTCTATGGATTCACATATCCTATACACATATCCTATATTCAGAGAACTGTTGTTAAGGAAAGTAAAAAATATCTAAGGGGGCTAGCCAATAATAACATAATATTAATACGTAATGAGATAATGAGTAATTGCTGAAACAGGAAAAATAACTAAACATTAATTTCTTAAGGTGAAAATGCATATATGTCAGTTTAAAAACATTTTGAGAGTTAACCCTGCTGGTATGGTTGGAGTGTTATCCCATTCACTGAAAGATTGCCAGTTCAATTCCCAGTCAGGGCACATATCCAGGTTGTGGGTTCAATCCCCACGATGTTTCACGCTCATACTAATGTTTCTGAGTCGCACATGCATTCTCTCTCTTTTCTTCTCTCCCTTTCTCTCTTTCTAAAATCAATAAAAGCTTGTCCTGGGGTGAGGATTTAAAAAAACAACAGCATTATGAGAGTTAAATATATAATCCCAAGAAAACTTATAGAAATTAAACACACGTTTATTCATGACACAGTTATTTGGGTGTGTTTTTTTTTAAATATGACAGACTGTCAGTACTAAGCACAAAACAATTAATTTATTCATTGTTTTCCTTACTGTGGACATATCTAACATTCATCTTGGTAATTTACTAAAAATACTGAAATATAATTATCCAAACTGTAGTTTTAAAAGCAATAATAGTATTTTTTTAATATAGGAAGCTATACAACTCCCAAGGTTTTAATAAACCCTTTAATTAACCTGATTTTTCCCAAGATTGGTAATTATAAAAGAGCATAGACATATGTTCTACCAGAAATATACTGACATATACAATGTTTCTATTTAAAGTAGACACCAGCTCTTATATTACAGTAATAGATCTTACACATGGAAAGGGGTTACATTCATGTACTTTTTGGCATATGTTAATAGAGAAAATTGAGTTTCACTGAATTTATGGATCTCATATACAATCAACTTTATATCATCTACTCAAATTAAGAGTAGACGTTCCTTGAAATGGAAAAAAAAATTATTCCAAGATCTCATCTAAGGAGATAGTTTTGTCTTATGCCCCACTATTCTTGGTTTTAATAAAGAGCAGCCCTCAATCCAACCGGTCCTGGATAGCCAACCTGTTATCTGTTGTCTCCTGTAGTGGTCTGCAGGCTTTGAGGAAAGACTTGGTTCTTTCCTTCTTTATTTGTTATATTTTTCAATTGATTAAGGTATTACATATGTGTCCTTATCCCCCATTCCCCCGCCCTCACCCCCCTGGTGTCTATATCTATTGGTTAGGCTTATATGCATGCATACAAGACCGTTTGTTGATCTCTCCTCCTTACCCCCACCCTCCCCTATCTTCCCTTTAAGGTTTGAGCATCTGATTGATGCTTCTTTGTCTCTGGATCTGTTTTTGTTTATCAGTTTATGTTGTTCATTATGTTCTGTAAATGAGTGAGATCATGTGAGTCACTCTTTCTCTGACTGACTTATTTCACTTAGCATAATGCTCTCCAGCTCCATCCATGCTGTTGCAAATGGTAGGAGTTCCTCCCTTTTACAGCAGCATAGTATTCCACTGTGTACTTGTACCACAGTTTTCTAATCCACTCATTGCTTAAGAGCACTTGAGTTGCTGCTAAATTTTAGCTATTGTAAATTGGGCTGCTATATATTAGGGTGCACATATCCTTTCTCATTGGTTTTTCTAATTTCTTGGGATATATTTCTAGAAGTGGGATCACTGAGTCAAATGGCAGTTCTATTTTTTAGTTTTTTGAGGGAATCCTATACTATTTTCCACAATGGCTGCACCAGTCTGCATTCCCACCAGCAGTGCACGAGGGTTTTTTTTTCTCCACATCCTCGCCAGCACTTGTCATTTGTTGACTTCTTGATGATAGCCATTCTGACAGGTGTGAGATGGTACCTCGTTGTCATTTTGATTTGCATCTCTCAGATGATTAGTGACTTTGAACATGTTGTTTTTTTTTATGTCTCCAGGCCTTCTGTATGTCTTCTTTTGAAAAGTATCTGTTTAGGTGTATTGCCCATATTTTGATTGGGTTGTTTATCTTCCTTTTATTAAGTTGTATGAGTTCCCTGTAAATGCTGGAGATTAAATCCTTATCAGAGATAACATTGGCAAATACGTTCTCCCATGCAGTGGGCTTTCTTGTTGTTTTGCCAGTTGTTTCTTTTGCTCTGCAGAAACTTTTTATTTTGATGTAGTCCCTTTTGTTTATTTTCTCTTTGGTTTCTGTTGCCCTAGGAGCTACATTGATGAAGGGATTGGTAGAATCAACATCATTAAAATGTCCATACTACCCAAAGCAATCTATAGATTTAATGCACTCCACATTAAAATACCAACAGCATATTTCACAGACCTAGAACAAACTCTCCAAAAAGTCATCTGGAATAAAAAAAAGATCCAGAATAACTGCAGCAATCCTGAGAAAGAAGAACAAAGTAGGAGGGAACTCAATACCAGATATCAAGCTGCATTACAAAGCCACTGTTCTCAAAACAGCCTGGTACTGGCACAAGAACAGACATACAGACCAATGGAATAAAATAGAGATACCAGAAATTGACCCAAACCACTATGCTCAATTAATATTTGACAAAGGAGGCAAGAGCATACAATGGAGTCAAGACAGTCTCTTCAATAAATGGTGTTGGAATAATTGGACAGATACATGCAAAAAAAATGAAACTAGACCACCAATTTACACCATACACAAAAATAAACTCAAAATGGATAAAGGACTTGAAGGTAAAACAGGACACCATTGAAATCTTAGAGGAATCCACAAATAGCAAAATCTCAGGCATATGCCAAAGCAATATCTTCACTGATACCACTCCTAAGACATAGTTCTTACTGCAGAAGCTTTTTCTCCCTCTCATAATTACCATTTGTAGGTAATGATTACTTTCTACTGCCTCAGTATATTTTCATATCCAGTTCCTCCTGGATCCTTTCTACCCCATAGAAGAATGCTTGAAGCCATCCATTAAGAGAGCTTTTCCTAATCCCCCAGTACTGGCAAAAGGATCACCTTTATCAAAACACAATTATTAATACCGTGACCAGGAAGCAAACATACTAATGTAGCAGAGACTACTGGAACATTGTTGATAGGAGATTAGAGCTGCTACCCAAACAATTTCAACCTTCTGCCCTCTTCCAGAAATTATAATTCTCTGTAATATCAGCATCCCTTTATCACTGATTTTCTCTGAAATTATTATGGAATACATGAGTCAGTATGTTGAACTTGGCAGTTGTAAAGTAAATATTTGTCTAGAGTTGGTGTGCCCAAAATGATTACATACACACTACACACACACAAATCACAGCACAATGTGGTAGGTCTGGTGATGGGAAATAAAGTATAGGAACACAATAGAGGGATACTTCACATGCCTGGGCTGGTCAAAGAGAGATTTCCTCTCTTAAAGAATGAATAGCAATAGGCAGACGCAAATGGAGATCAGTGGGAGAAAATTACAGAGGTGGGAAATAGCACAATGTATACAGGGAATTAGAGACAGATGTGTGTTGCTGACACAACATTTGAGACCGGAATGGTTAGAAATGAAGTTCAGAAGATAGTTAGGGGTCTCTTTGCGGAGGACCATATAAGCCAATGAAGTGTAAATCACAGGCTGAAAGCAAAGCTCATGAGTCTGGAAACCCTGTTGCTTGTTTGGGCCGCATTCCCAGTGCTGTATTGATCTGATAGATGGGTCCTGTACCTCAGCAGGTATTTGTTGAATAAGTGAACAGATGAAAAAAAAAGAAAGATTTCAGCAGAATAGTCATGTGGTTCAATTCAATTTTTGATATATTGTTCTGGCAGCAGCCTGAAAGATGGATCTAAGGAAAATAAAAGTGGAATATAAAAACACCATTTCTACTTCTATTTCTCAGTCTAGTTTTGACATTTATTGAGGGCCAAAACAAACCCAAGAGGACAAAGGGCCATCCTTTATTTGAATATAAAGTTCAAGTAATGTTAAATTTAATTTGTATTCAGATGGTTAAAAGCATTGTTAAAGTATATTCATTATCGTTCATTGAAGATTTATAGGAAATACTGTTAACACTTTTCCTTTCTTACTCTTTGCCACTGGCTTTCTTCTTCTTCCAAATTACTTGATATATCTTCTGTTATCTCAAGTAATTCCTTTAGGATAAGTAACTTCATTCCATCACATTTCAGAGTACAGTCTCATTCCAAAGAAATTTGGTTCTAGACATGGTTATGGAGCATCCAGTTAGCAATGCCCAGGAGGTATGTGGCTGTACAGACCTGGGGCTTGGGCAGAAGCCAGGTCTCTGAGTTGCAGTCTATCATCCAGGGAGAGGGTGTAGAGAACCCTCTGCAGGAAACCAACATTGAAACCTGAACATGCACATGGACAGAACAGGAGGAGGAAGAGCGAGCCTCAAATAGACAGAGAAACTTGGCCAACGAGACCGGAGGAGGACCTAGAGAGATATATCTTAAAAGGCAGGATGAAAGAGAGTTCAAGAAGGAACAAGGGGGAGAGAAGGTGAAGCAAAGAGCTCCTCAGGCAAAACCCACTTCTTTTTCATTAACTTACCTCTTTAATTTGCCTCTGTCATAAACCTCCATCATTACCCAACTCTTTGAACTATAAGGGAAGATAGTAGGTAGTTGTTTCTCTACTTATAAATGGTAATGATTTATGCCATGTGAAGAATATAATTTCCTCTGTGTGAAAGTATACTTTAAATTAGTTTCTTTTAGCATCACTCACATCTAGCTTGTTTATAGGCTTTGTGGCTGTTAATAGTTTGTTTTTTTTTCCTGTAACTAACTACAATTAATTTGACTATAACTGGAGTGTTTTGATAGCTCCCCAGCTGATTTTATCATTGTTCTCTAAGGGATATTTTTAGTCCACTCTGCTCCTTGTTCAGGATAAAGGCAAACTGCTTGAATGGATTTTCTACTTTGTTATTTGTACTACAAGAATGCCTAAGAATTTTGGGAAGGATAAACAGAGTAGTTCACTTTATTGTATAGTGTTCTTGGTGAGGACAATGCTACCTGTCTGATTCTTGACAGTCCTGATCCATATTTTATCAACAGAATGGCACAGTTCTGCTTTCCCATGAATATATTGTACCATATATTTGCCCCACTATTAATGAACTAAAGATGCATGATTCAAACCCCTAATCAAGGGATAGGTAACACTTCTGTAAAAATATCCTCCTTTGTTAAATTATTTTGCCCATTCCTACTGGGGAAAGATATTGTAATCAATTTTAAAGGACATTACAGTAAAGGAGTGATTTTTTTTAAAAAAATATTCTTTTTGGGTTATAAGAATATAAGTTTGTGAAGGATAAAATACAGTGAGTCTAATAATAATGCTTTACTTGCTATCAAGTGAATGTCAGAGCCTGAATTTCTATGGCATTTTAATGAGTTTGTTTTTACCCTATTTCTTTTATTCACAAATAAACTGGAATATAAAGAAATTAAGAATTTTATCCAAAGCCACATAGGTATTATAGGTCAATAACCTTGGCATTGCTGATCCAACATGACTTTTCCCTATCAGCTTACTTAAAATATTGATAGAGCGCTTGAAACCTTCTCATCTATTTCTCTTTCTTTCCTTACATAGTATTGATTTATATTTTTTAATTCAAAAATTCACATAGTAAAATTGTAAAAAATTCAAAAGTAACTTTCCTAAATTTTGTTTTTCACCTAAATTTTAGATTTTTTTAAAAGAACCAACTGTACTACATATGATATAGCTTGTGAATAATACATATGGTATTCACCAATATTGAGCAAAATGATACACTGTACTTTTGGAAAGTATGTTTTCAAGAACTGAATCCATACTTTAGGGTTTTGCTTGTTTGTTTTTTTGATTTTGCTTTTTCCTCTGGCTGCTAACTTCACAAAGGCAGATGAAGTTTAGTCTGACAAAATAAAAATAAAAACCATAGTATTTTTTTATCTGAAATTAAGTTTTATTACTTAAAATTTTCATCCTAGTAATAGCACATGTGAAATTCTTGGAAGTTGAGAAAATACTACACAACTGAGATATGTTGATAAGGATTCTTTTCTGATATAGATGTCTTATAAAAAGCACGTGTAAAGTTTGAGGAGCTATGTTAGAGAGAAATATGAGTTAGCCACTGTCTAACTTTGTTTACCTTGAAAGGATCAACATCTATTAGGTTAATACCAAATACTGGAGAGCAAAATCTTAATACATTGACTAAACCTGAATCTTTGCTGTTATATTTGAGACACCTGAAAATCAAATATCATTAGTGAAATCCAAACACATGATCATTTATCAAATAGTCCTGGTAAATTTATGATAGCTACATATTTTAAGCAAATGTATACAGAGTGATACTTCAACCGACTGAGCCACCTGGCCAGGGCACAATATATCTCTTAAGTTAAAAAGCATGCCACTAAGCTGATAAATAAAGCATGTTATCCTCTTACATTGATAAATATATAGACATTAAATAAAAAATAAGAAGGCCGGGTATTGTTTCAGAATTCCCAGATATCACAAAATTCTGTGCCATAATGTGGAATCACAATGTAGTTCCTATCCCTTCCTGTTTTCTTCCTGCCCAGATCAGTCCTGTACTACAGAAATGTGGCCCCATGCCCCACTGCCAAGCTCCAGCTACATTTTCTGAAAACAGCCATCCAGAGGCCATGCCTTGGCCCATGCAGGTGTTGTCTACCTTAGTGGGACAGATCTGGAAAAGAGACATTTGCAGGCCCTCGAGGTGGTTCTGGGACTATTAAGACATGGACACAAGGAATCCTGTTACTCAGAATGTGTATAGAAGTTGAGGAGGGAGAGCATAGACTCTGTGTAGGTCTATTCCCTTGACCTGCAGACTGATGAGAAGCCTGGGTAGAGAGCATTGTATCTAAAAGTGATAATGCAAACAGGAGATGACCTAGATTTATTCTAGAACTTATATACCAGTTATACTCTTAGTGAGGGTGTAGCATCAGCAATATTCCAACAGTAATATTGTATTGTGGGTTTTTTTTTAAAGTCAAATATATTAATAAACCTTAAATGTTGTAACATACATCTTTCCTAACTAACCTCTTAATTATTTATACTTTAAGATCATGTGATATCTGTTCTGTGGTATTCTGGGAAGCAGTTTAAACTAGTGCCTATGAGCACATTCTTTCAAGTTAAAACAGGGTTCTGAGTTATTCGTTTAATGGCTGTGAAGCCCTGGACAGGGTGCTTCATCTGCTGAGTAGATGTAATAAAATCTTCTTCTAGAGCTGTAGTGAAAGTACAGGAGGTTAAAGTCTTTAACAGGCTTAGCTCAAGTAAATGCTCACTAGATCACAGTGCTGTCTGTCATCATCATCATAATCGCTGTCATTATTTTTACAGCTGTTACTGTCTGTAACTATTGCAATGACCTTGGGCAAGTCATGTAACCTCTCAGAACCTCAATTTCTTCATCCATAAAATGAGGTCTTTGGAGCAGAGGATAACTAAGTTTCTGTCCATGTAAGAGCAGGGACTTTTTGGAGTTCCTTCTTTTTCAGTTTTAACATTAAACCTGAACTTGACCTCCAGGCTATGTTATAAATTTTTAATAGAAGTTAGCCTCTATTCCTATGCTATCATGATGTGTTTTATTTTAGACAACACTGATATTGAATAATATGAATCTTTTGTAAAAACAGGAAAACTCTGGGTTACATCTGCAGTTTATAAAGCAAGTATTTGCTTAACGGAAAGATTCACTGTAGGTATTTATTCCCTGGCTCTTCTTGTACATTAAAAATCAAATTTGATTTACAGAAAGATATTCAGTCTGCATACAATTTTCAGAAATATATGCAAAGATTTTTAATCTCTTTGAATCACAGAATCCTTTGAGAAATGATTACATCTGACTCCATTATCCCCCAAAACAAGCATTTGCTTGGGGGCTTTGTTTTTGTTTAGGCTTTATGCCAGAAGCATTTAAATTAGAATCTTCAACCCCTTTTCTAAAACAATTGCATGCAGATATTTGCCATCCTCATGTTGACAGCTAATCCTCCTCCTCCTATCCGGTGTTTTTATGTCATCTCTTTGGAGCTGGGATGACTTGCAGGAGTGCTATGATGCTGTTGGGACACGGGGCAGGCAGAGAGCTCAGGAATGATGGATTCTCTTGACTGGACGTGTTTCAAAAGTTTTGATCCCCTACGTGCTCCAGCAAAAGTTTTGGCTGACATCTATATAAAAGAGTTGTCAGCTGAAGAGCCGAGAAATGGCCTGTCAGACTCAGAATGTCCCATTTGCCAAGTCTCACATGAGAAAAGTGAAGACAGCCCCATGTGGAAAGAAGGCCTGCTTTCTGAAAGATTTATTATGTAAGGGTCATGTTGCACAACATGTGCTGTGTCCAGTAGACTCAACCCCTCCTTGGTTCATTCATGTTTTGTAAGAAATCGAATTCATCTCTTTAAAAAGAAAGCAGTAGGTGGAGTTAGAAGAAATGAAGGACCTTACATGAATGACAAAACAACCTGAGTCTTATTGGCATTTGGCCTTGGTTCTATAAGCTGATATTGAACTTCTTTCATAAATAGCCTGATGCAATATTCTGAGGAAATCTCTGAGGTTCACACACTTAGACTTTATATATTAAGGTGATGTCTGAATCTCTATGTCCTAATCTGTCAGAATAGAACGTTCTTGATGAGTTGAAAATAACTCTTAGAAATCCATTTTTGGTTTCAAGTCATTTTAAGATATGCTATCTTATTATAGACTTCACAGTGTGCACTTGAAAAGCATGCTGTTTTCACAGTGATATTAAAGACACAATGAGATTTGGTATTTGATTTAGATTTTCCTCATGATTTCCCACATGATATAGAACTGCTTCATGAAGTCACTTGCTGCTAAGAATCTCAGATCTTTATTTGACAGTAATGAGAAAAACAACTACAGGTACTTAAAAATGTTTAGAAGCAAAATATATATATTTAGAAGTAGCTGACATCTGATTGTAATTTGCTATATATGGTGCAAGAGATTATCAGTGTAAAGACATCTTCTATAAGCAAGGCTACATAGCATAGCAGTTAAAGTATGACATCTAGGGTCAGACAACATGCCTTTGATCTCAGCTCTGTCACCTACCTGTTTTGTGACCTTGAGCAAGATAATCTCTGTGTGTCCTGTTTCCTCTTGTACAAAATGCAAAAAAAGAGCAAGTTACTCCCTTAGTGAGTTAATTTGAAAATTGAGTAAATTAATATATGCATAAAGTGCTTAGAACAGTGTTGACATATAGTAAATGTTATGTGTTAGCCATTGCAATACAGATGAGTAAAAACAACCAATAAAATCCACATTAGCATTAGAAGGTTCAAAAAATAAGTTAGTTTATTCTTAGTTTAGGATAAGGCTTCACACTGACTTTATTCTTATCTCTGTCTTGAGAAAGTTCTAACCTAACGAGGACAGCTGCCATTCCTTCTGCTCCCCTATATCAAGTGTGCATAGCTGTGGGTCCCATAACATCTGTGGGCTGAGGATTCAATAAACACCGTGTCTCACACATTCCCAACATACTCTTGTCAAATGTATGTCAATCCTACTATGATAATGAAATGCATGTCAGTCTTACTATGATAATGAAATATCTTTATTTTAAATGGTACCAATTGGACAATAGTAGTGTATGTAATCAGTGAATACTAAGGAGGGAAAAGCAGTAATAACACATGAAGAGTTCTTTATTTAATCTTTAAAAGTGTCTTCATACTTGAAAAGGCTGAGGAAATATAGTCATTCATTCATTCATTTGAAGTAGATATTGAGTGCTGCCATAGGCCTGGCTTTGTTTGAGAGACTGGGAATTGAGCACCTGGAATATAGAAGATCCCTGCCATTGTGGATCTTATGTTCTCCTGTCTATGCCCATAATCCACACTAAGTTTTATGTCTTAGTATTAGTCGCAAATTGTTTCAGAAATATTATTTTTGTTCTCCAAATAGATACCTTCTGTTTATCAGGGAACCCTTGTCCTTATGAAGGTAACTATCTATTTGGAGAACAGTGCTGGGGGTTGGGGGGCAAAAGTAACAGACTTTTTCACAGATAACATCTTCTTTGTGGACTTGCCTGCTTTAAATAAGAAAATCTGTGAAAATATAAATTGCTTATTCTAGTGAGAGGAGACAGTTAAAAACTAAACAAAACAAGATACCTTCAGAAACAGGTAAGTGGAGTAAATTGAACAGAGCAATGTGATAGAGGAAAGGCATTGCCGAAGGATGAGACACAAATGAAATGGGGAAAGAGAGTTTCATGCTGAAGGAACAGCAAAGGCAAAAGCCTTGGTAGGAATGAATTTGACATGGTTGGGAAAGAGAATGGAAGCTTAGATATTGGTGGAGAATGAGAGACAAGGTGGAGAAGTGGGGGATAGAAAGTGAGGCTCTGGAAGTAACAGGGACTTAATCATGTATTAACTGTTGGCCATAGTAAGATTTTTTTCAAAGTGCAGTGTGAAACCATTAGGCATTGAAGTAACATGATGAGATTTGTATTTTTTTAAACTGCTTGGCTGCGGTGTGGAGAACCAAGTATAGAGGCATATAAGTACTCCCAGAAAGATCTGTTGAGAGCCATTAGCTGTTACTGGCTTGAACTAAAATGTGACAGGGACAATGGTGAGAAGCAGAAAGATGTGGAATATATGTAGGAGGTAGAGACAACAGGACTTTCTAATAGTCTGGATGTAGGTGGTAAGCAAAAGGAGGAAACAAGGAATTATATCTTTTATGGCCTCTGTCAAGTCCTGCCTTCCCAGTGAAACTGTCTCCAGCCCTTCTAACCCACTGTTGTCTCTCCTGGTGGTGCAGCCCTTGTGTTTTTAGTTCATAGTATGTGCAAGGCACGGTTCTAAGTGCTTATGATACATTAATGAACGAAGATCCTAGTTATTTGGAGGTTATATTCTCCTCGCCCGTATTACTCCTCTGTCTGTGCCCACAATCCACACTAAGTTTAATGTCTTAGTATTAGCCACAAATGGTTTTAGTTATATTATTTTTGTTCTCCAAATAGATAGTTACCTTCATAAGGACCAGGGATCCCTGTTTTCTGTTTACCATGATGTTGAGTACAGTGCTGAGGGTTGGGGGGCAAAAGTCAACAGTCTTTTTCACAGATAACTTCTTCTTTATGGGCTTGCCTACTTTAAATAAGTACATTTGTAAAATTCTGAAACTGCAATTCAGATCATTGCAAAGGCAATCATTTTTCCATTAAAAAATAATTATTTACTCAGGAGTTACTTTAAAACAACAGACTTCCTTAATGAATGTAATTAAATGTTTATTAACAGGTCATTATGTATTTGTCAGAGTATATGGGTAAAATAACTGAAGTTAGTGTATCATTCTCATAGTCAATTTAAAATTATCCAGAATGCAGACAGAGGAGCTGAAATTTAGAATTGTAAGTAAAAAGAAAACAAGTTCTGATTTCTAAAAATGTAAATATATAGACAATTTCATAGGGAGCTTTTATTTTCTAAATTTACAACTTGTAAATGACTATTTAAATTGATTATTTAACCAGATCACATTCATCCTAACAATGAAAAGTAACCATTGAAATAAACAAGAAAATTGGCTTCTGGTTGTCTTTTGGAGTATGTCTTAAAGTACAAACAAGAACTGAAAAGTCATGCTTTTAAGTTTTGCAGAGAAGATGGAACAGCTCCAACAAACATTGATAGGATATTGATTCCTTTTCCAGACCCCATGTAATGTCAGCATTGAGGTGCTATTGCTAATGTAATGTTCTATCTAATACACCTCTCCTGTGGTTGAATTAAGAACTATCCCAGTAATCTAATGACCATTTATGATTTTGTTTTTATGGAAAATATTCTGAGTTCTAGAATGCTAACTTTAAGCCCAAGGTTAGGAACATACCCCATTTATAAGGGTTCTTATTAAACTTGTTTCTTTAATTCTCATAAACCATTCATTCTTTGAAGACCATCATGTTATCAATGGAAAAGAAAACTTTTAGTCAGGTAGTATACAGCAGCACAGTTCTTTTAATAAGAGTGTACATGTTGTTCCCTTTACCTCACTCGTCTCTCAACACATTCATTAAGTGTTTACTCTGGGCAAGCCACTAGGCAAACAGCAATAAATCAAGTCTGGTCTCTAACCCAGAGGAGCTTAACCATTTATATGCCATAAGCATCTATTGACACAAGCAGCAGACCCTTTTTTAATTCAATTCAAAATATTGTGGCAGTTAGCTGGTTAAAGCTTCGTGGGGGTGGGGAATGAGAGATGTATACCCAATAGAATGTCCTAAGTAAATTAAATGCATTGTGGGTCAGAGGAGAACAAGGTACTTCTTCTGATGGAAGTGGGAAGGCTTTCTGGGAGAGATGACATTTAAAGTGCCACTTGAAAATGGAAAGAATTTGAAAGGGGACAGAAAGGAAAGGGCATCTTGGGAAGCATAAACAAAGTGATAGAACTAGGAAAATGGGTATGTGCGAGAACCTGCTGATGCTTCATACGGTGAACAAGTCTATCTAAGGAGCCCAAGACAGAAAGAAAAGTAAGATTTGGTCCTTGTCCTTAAGGAATAAATCAGTTTAGCGTATTTTAGAAAGTATAAGTAAGAAAATAGTTTTCAGTTAAGTTTGAGGAAGGTGATAGTGAAATAAGGTGTTAGAGGTGTAATCTATGGTGATGGCTTTGGTGATAGTGACAGCAATATTTATTATTTACTAAATCTTTCAATGTTTTCTGCATTTTTGTTAGAATTTAAATGTATTTGTTCATTCTGGTCTCCTCATTAGATATGGCTACTGTTTTATTCCTACCTGTCAGCTGAGAAAACTGGGGCTTAACAAGTCAATTAATTCATTTAATGTTTCCAGATGATAAGTAGCAGAGTGGGGATCTGAACAGGTGTTTTGGATTTCAGTATCTATAAGTCACTAAGGGAAGTCATGGGAAACATTTGAGTAGGAAAATGATTTTGAGTCAAGTTATTTTTACTAAGAATTCATTTGACTACAGGGGGAATACAGTGATTAAAGGATTATGCTAGTGAACAGCTAATGAAAACCTAAATAAAGGAAATAGTAACGGGTATGAAAAGGGGAAGGAGGTGAAGGATGTCATAAAGATAACTAACTAACTTGATTCAGGGACAAGGGAGAGGCAGAAGTCAAATATAGCTTCAAGATTTCTGTGTAACTGGGAGACTCCTGGTTCTAGGCAGTGAAAAAAGGACCATAGAAGAGGAACATCTCTTGAGGCTGGAATGACTAGTATAATTTTGAATAAACTGAAGTGTAGGAGCTAATGGGATTCATGTGGGATGGGGACAGCAGGTGGTTGGAAATACAAAAGTTGAACTTGGAAAAGAGGTCATTTAGATATGGAATCATATTCTACCAATGGTTTCAAGGTCAAGAAGGATTGAGAACAAACTTCAAAAAACGACAGTTTTATTAGGCTGGAGAAGTCAGAAGTCAGCTCACTGGATTTATTAAGTCAAATGATAGTAAAAAGTGAAAAAGAAGGTATAAACTACTCTAAAAGAAATTACAAGTTAAGGGTAAAAAGAGAGAGTTGTTGGCAGATAAAGAAGCTAGCAGGAATGAGATGTCTTTTTTCCTTCAAAATGGAATGATTGAAGAAAGATGCTGACTTACAGAGTAAAATCTTGGAATTGTTGGTCCTTGTAATAAGTTTGACAAGTGGGGGATGCCTAGTGCCTCTTTCCAATTCATCCAGATGTTTTCCCATTTTTTTTTGAGGACCACTCACATGTCACTTCTCTGCTCAGCCATTATCTCTCATGTAGTTCCCCCCTCTAGAGGCCAAATATCCCTTACTCCATTCTCCTACTGCTCTTAGTACATACATGACCATAGACCAGTGGTTCTCAAATACCAGTATGCTTCAAGCCACTTAGAGAACTGATTAAAACACAGATTGTTGGGTCCCACCCCCAGAGTTTGTGATTCTACAGGTTTGGATGGAGCCTGGTAATTTGGCTGCTGTTCTGGGATCCACACTTTTATACATCTGAACTAAGCTAAGCCTCTATGAAAGGTATAAGTAAAGGATTTGGGAGTTTTAGAATGGACTAATGTGTCAGACCTGGAAATATTCTAGAAAAAATACTCTGAAAAGAAAAAAAAAGGAATATTTTTCCTAGCTCCATGAAAGAAAAATACCTCAAAGGAAGCATCAACATAATCCCTACTGAATAAAGAGTTTTCTTAGAAGAGTACTCTCCTAGGTATAGATTTAAAAAAAAATTGAGAACCACAGCAATGACTATAATTTTGTTTTAATCATGAAGAACTAAATAAATATTAGGTAAGAAGTGCAAAATTGTTATTTTGGGGAAAATTAAGTATAGTGCTAGCATGCTATGTCCCATTTAGAATGCTATTTTGTTATAACAACTGAGATCATTGGCCCTGGAGATATGCACCTTTTTCTAAGAGCTGGTTTTATAATTACCATTTTGATTGCTGCATCTAATTATTCCCTTAGGTTTACCTGTCCCTGATAGTTACCGAGCATATCTGACATAAACACATATACCAAATCACAAAATTTGTGTGGGTGTAATTTATTCCATACGTCACTAAAGTGTTGGCTGTGGTTAGCAAATGTGCTAAGTTGCACAATCAAAGGTGTAAAATTTTTCCTGACATTTGCAAACATCAGTCATTTCAAGTTTTTTTTTCATTTAGTTAGATGTCCACTAAGCTAAGTCATCAGTATCAATGACAGTAAGCTTAGCATAAGCAAAACAGTCAGTCATAGTCACCGAGTATAACATGGATATATATATCAGAAGCCCTATTCTGATCACATGGTCAGATGCCACTAAGCTGGAGACTGAAATTAGTTACATGTATGAGTAAATGATGTATCATTTAGTTCCAAGCCTGCACAACTCCTAATGTCACCATTATTCCCTGTATAACTGAAATTAGGTTTCTAATTGAAATGCAGAAGCATCCCCATTAATCAAATTATCAAATTAAACATCCAATTATCTGATTTTTAAAATATGCTGTGAGTCTTTATTTAAAACCTAAAAACCCACATGAAAGGAAACAAATTGTTCATGCCTAACACTATGCAAATAAATTATTCTGGACTAACAATATAAAGAAAGTTCATATTTTGAGAACACATTTCTTTTTTAAATAAAAACCATTTTAAGACAAAGATTGAGGTGCCCACCTAGAAAACAAAACAAAACAAAACAAAAAAATCCCCTTAAGTGATACCAAAAAAATCCAAATTGTTAAAATACATAAATATTTTGGAGAGAATTGAATGGCTTTTCTGAGAAAGAGAAGTGGGTGTTAACTAGATTTTATTCTTACTATGGCAAAGTGGTAATTTCTGGGAGATACTCAGAAAAATTACCTGAAAGAAAGTGACTTGCCAGTCTTTTAGGATATATTTGGTTCAGAGTTGTCAGGCCCTAGTCTGCCCTCTCCCTGGAATCGAATTGCAAACACCATCCTCAATAGTAATTAGAGCTAAGCGGCAATTAGAGTACCTCTGATTTGTGGATGCACTGCCTGTCTGTTTCCTAGCACCACATTTCACAGGAGCACCAGGTTGAAATCATGGAATTATTTAGCTCTCAATGTAAAACCTCATAAAGTACTCAAATGCAGAAGTGACCACGGACATAACCTTAAAAATGAAGGTAAGCTTTGCAGATTGATTAGCATTTACACCTTAGGGAGCTTTTTCATGACAAAATTGTAAAACCAATTAAAATAAATTTCAGAATAAGAAAAAATATCAGAATTAGTGCAAACAGAATTTGCTAATTTCACAACTTCCTTGCCCAATATCATCTTGGTTTTCCAAGCTTATTTTTATTCAGATTGTACTATTGGGTCACTTTGCTGAATACAATGAAGATGCGACTGATTTCCCACATTTCCTTTGTCTTTATGAACTACAGTTTCTTTTTCTTTTGAAGATTGCCTCATAATAACTAATAAGTAAAAATGAGATTCATGTTTAATCCAAGTACTTAGAACCTCTCTCTCTTTTTTCCTATCTTCAGGAAGTATATTTAAAGTGATGAATGTGCACGTTCAAGAATGGACATTCAGATTGACAAAATAGTGGGTGGTAGCCTGTAATAACATTGAGTGACGTGGGCTATTTGCACTCCTGTCACATGATTTTTATGATAGGCAAGTTTCAAGTTTTTAAGCTTCCATCTAGTTCAAGTCAAAACTCAATGACTTCATGTTTATTTAGACCCTTGGGCATAGAAATCTCTCTGGAAACCAGGTAAGTTTAGCTCCGCGAGCGAGAGTATTGTCTGTTATACAGATAGATGTATTTTGTGTGTATGCAATAGGTATTTATGAAATTCTAGTTTCTATTTTTATATTATCACTTTAGCTTTCCCCGACCTGAAATATTCTTTTTCTTTCAGTTTTGCCATTTTTTAAACATGAATAGATATTACTGTTAAGAAAGAGCTTAGAAACTCTTGGCACTGGAAAGATGTTTTTATCTCGTGATCCCTAGTGGGATTTCAGGTGGTTTGGAAAAGATTGAAAGAGCATCAACTTCTTTTATCCTACTCATTGGTGGATTATAAGGGTAAACACGGAGGGTTCCCTGTATTCTGGCAAATACTGAATAGATGAAAGCCAGTACAAAGTCCTAGAGACTATGATGCGGGAATACTTAGCAGACACTGTTGCTCAGTGTGGTTACCACTGTTAGACTTTTTGTATGTTAGTTTAGTCATAGAATTGTTTATTCTTGAGCATCATCTTCTTTATTAGAAAAACATGGGGTGATCATAAGCCACGTAATAGTTTAGAAGTGGACTTTATATATGGAAAAGTACCTGTGCTCCCCAATGTAAAGTTTAGTATTTTTTCTCTGTTTTTAAAATAATTCTTTATTATTGGAAATAATACATATGTCTGCTTTTGTCCCCCATCCCCCCATCGACTCTCTCCAGCCTACCCCATTCCCCGCTCCCACCCCCACCCACCCACCACCCCAGGCCCTCATTGCCCCTTTGTCTGTGGCCATGAGCAATGCATATATGCATACAAGTAATCATCCTTGGTTGATTACTTCCCACCCACCCACCCTCCCCTATTTATACAACTCAGGGCAGTGATGATAAATTTCTATAAAAATATGCCATTACATGTTATGGTGGATTTAAGTGTTTGAAACTGATGTGACTACTCGAGACATTACCAAAGATATGGCCTTAACTGTTTTCTCTTGTCACTGGGACAAACTTGTTCTGATATTATAAAAGTTGTACTATTAATCTTTTGATTTATAGATGCAAATATTGAAAACAAAATTAATATAATGCAGCTTGCAAAATTAAGGCAAAGACAAATTTTGAGTATTTCTAGTTCACTGGCAGTATTATGGTGAGAGAGACAGAGACCAAGACAAAAAGTTGAAACTGAAACAGACAGACAGGCAAACACCCTAAAAGAGATTAAAAAAAAAAAAAGACAGAAACAGAATTGCCACAGACTGGAGATGAGAGAGGCTGAAAAGAGAAACAGGTGAGAGGGAGAACTCATGAGACAGATATAGGACAGAGACAGAGAAAGGAGTGTTAAAGAAAAAAATGAGACAGTCACAAGCCAATCGAAGTTTAGAAATAGAGATTGTACAACTTTGGAACTTTGTATACTTTTTTTGGACTTTAAGGGGAAATATGCTTTGTCAAATTAAATACGTTGAGTGCCAGGTCTTTTCTTATGAATTGTGTATTCTCCATTTGTGTCCTTTAAAATAAAGAGAGCTTAAAAGGCTGTTTGAAGTTCAAAAGAGACCAAGAGTCAAAATAAATGTTTGTCTAGAAAATGTTTCCTTTCCTTTGTTTTCTTATAAAGCAAATCCCTGAAAAGGAAAGTGATGGGTACTGTGATCACATTCTCTATTTTTCCGTGTGGCTCCTTGTGAAAATACCATTGTCTTTGACTTTGGGGGATCATTGGGTGAGGAGTCATTTTGGAAGCCAAAAAGAAATTCTACAGAAGAAAAACTTGTACAAAGTCAGTATAATGGTACAAGAATAAACATGATACACAGGGACGGGGCAGTCATTTATGATGAATCGCTTCTAATGCAGAAAATCCTTGTGCATTCTGCAGAGGGCCCTATCTGATGCTGTACTGCCTATCACTCCTGCCCCAGAAGCTGCCTGCATGACTGAAACAAGTAGCATCAATTTCTAGGCTGTCAGGACAATGGCAGAATTCCAAAAAGGCAGGCCAGAGATTGGCCATTCAGTTCAATACCCACTAAAGACGCTTCGGAATACAAGCATCGCCTGGGCCACAGGACACTCTGTTTCTCAGGATAAGAGTGACACCACATTGTCTCCCAGGTGTCCAGGTACTCTGTTTGAAGGCATTAGATGTCCTGCTTAACTAGATTGTTCTTGCTCATAGAGTTTTTGTTCGGCAATCCTTCATTCTGTACAGATTTCTGCCACACGCACACAAGATAAAAGGGAAGGAGATTATTTGGGGGGTGACATGTTAGGAAATTCCAAATAAGGAATCGGTGCTATTTCTAGTCCACTCTACAAAATTATGTCTAACTCACCAGTCCCCCTTCCCTCTGCAACCCCCCCTCACCTTTTCCGCATTCTAACTCCTCTGTTTCCCTGTTACTTACAATCTCTGCTCACCCCATCCCCGGCAGGGCTGGATTGGTCAGCTCACACCAGATTTCCACCGGGTTGCATGATGGCTCTCATGCTGCTTGCACAGCAGCCCTGCCGGGTGAGTGTCGTCTCTCTGCTCCTGGGGGAAAAGTGTTTCCTGACCCAGGGAGGACCAAGAGTGTCTTCTGCAGTGGTCACCGTGATTACAATACTCCACTAGAAGTTTGCGGCTATGGCATATACTTACAAAAAGAAAAAAGGTTACAAAGCAATTTTTACCATTTCTATTTATTCTCAACTGGTGCTTTCTATCCAGAAGTTTATTACTTTTTTTAAAAAATGTGGGCAACAGCTTTTGAATAGCTTTGAATTGTTTGGTTAATATTTAAGCTAAGGAAATCTCCTTTCTCTACGAAGGTGGGAGTAAAGAGCACTGGCAGAACAAATAGTAACTCTGTTTCTTTATGTTGAGCAAACTTCTGGAGAAAAATACCTTTTTAAAAGGACCATTAAGTAAACCACTGTAACTTTTTCTTTCCTTTTCGTTCTTAAATGCACATAGCCTCGACACTGGATGCCAGAACTAAAATTCTCTGAGACCAGGGGACAAAATATTTCACATCCTAGAGCTGGCGAGCTGGCCTCCTGAGTGGCTGAATGCAGCCCCTAATGCAAAGCCCTTTGTGAGAGCTGCACAGGGGAGGCCTAAAGGCAGCCCGGCCTCAAAGGCCCAGCAGCTTCCATCTGCTCTCAGGAAGGTCAGTTGCCATTGCTTACAAAAAGTATCTGATGGGCTTATTTTGCTTAATGATCTCACTTATATGTGGAGTCAAATGAACAGGATAAACGGATAAACAAAATTGGCCCAGAGAATTGGAAGCATGGAACAGACTGATGAACTTCATAGGGGAGGGAGGGGGACAGGGTATGAGTGGAAATGAACCAAAAAAACATATGCATATATGCATAACCCATGGACCATGGACACAGAAAATAGTGTGGTGAAGGCCTGGGGAGGCACTGGGAGTGGAGAGGACGTGACCAATGGGGGGAGCGGGGAGCGGGATATCTGTAATATTTTCAACAACAAAGATAAGAATATGTGTCTTTGCAAATAGCATTTTGCTTGCAATTTTTATAGAACCTGGGTGTAAACACCGCCAACAGAAATGTGAGTGTGCGTCGCAGTATGAGGCCATTTGAACTACTACTGATCCACACATTAGGGTTACAAGTGTAGTGGGGGCATTGGAAGAATTATTTAAAGTGAGGTGTTGCAATCAATTGTCAGCCATTCTATAAAAAGGAAAGAAATGTTGCCTCTGACTGATGGGGCTATTCTCTTTCATTTAATTTCTTTTATTAGTCATATTATAAAAACATTAAACCTAAAATCTCACTTGAAAATAAATACTTCTAAATTTCAGTCAAGATATAAATAGAGCCAAGCCAGTGTATCTCAGTGGTTAAGTTCGACCTATAAACCTGGAGGTCATGTTTGGGTTTTATTTCCAATCAGGACTCGTGGCTGGGTTGCAGGCTGGCTCCCCAGTAGGGGGTGTGCAGCAGGCTTCCGATCAATGACTCTCTCTCATCATTGATGTACCTACTTCCCTCTCCCTCTCTGAATCAATATGTGTGTGTGTGTGTGTGTGTGTGTGTGTGTGTGTTTGTGTGTGTGTGTGTGTGTGTGTCAAAATACCAGTCTACTTAAATTTTTTAAAAAAATAATCATAACATATCATTCTTCCATACTTTTGATCTTACAGACTTAAATATTCCAACACTATCCCTGAGCAACAAATTCTGGATTTAATTCCATGGAAATAGGGTTCTTTCACGGAATCACAGAAAAGTGTTTTGGGGACCCACTCATAGGAGGATGAGGTGCGGTGGTGAGATGTATTGAAGTAAAAACATAGGTGCCCTGTGTCTCCTCCATGACCAGATGACTCAGCTCTGTCTCAAGATAGGGCCACAAACCCACACTTGTTCTTCTCTCTCCCAGAAGGACAAGGGCCCAGAAATACAGGACTTCCCTGTCTCATTTTTCCATCTGCACATCCTCTGCCAAGGCTGCACTTGAGCTACTGCACTTGAACCCATGGACCTGCTACAAAGAGAGTGGCCTCAACAGAAGAATTTTTATTAAGCTTTAATTATATATCCTTGGGTTTGGGAAGGCGTAGCCTCTATCCAATCTCTTTCCTGGCTTTTCCTGAGCTTATGCTGGAGCCTCCCGCTAACCAATTTCTTTTCTGGATCTTCTGTGATTCATGTCCCTTATCCAATCCAATCCTTTCCCAGCCTAGACTCCGCCCCTTTATGTCACCATATTGCCTTCTACTGCACATGCCTCAAAGTTTTCCTTGTTACCTGGTTTCTACTCCGTATGTGCTTATCTTCCCCTGCACCATCTTGGTTTCTACTGGGCAGAGGAATTTCCCCCTTTATTGTTTATTCCTTCCCCACGTTGTCTGGGTGAGTAGACCAGTTATCCTCCAGGGATATTGGGAACCTAGGCCTTCTTCCCTACACAGGGGGGCAGGGAATGGAAGGAAGTTGTTAATCCCCTTGGCAGGGATTTGGCTAGCCCCTGGGGTGTCTGGCTGCTCTAGCTTCTTAGTTAATCTGGCTTAATGTCTGATTCCATTTGCTTCCTTCCTTCATTAATATTAACTACCTACCTCAACAATTAGACAGGTACCAAACTGGATTAAGTTCTCCAAAATATACTTTTCCTTCATAAAATGAAAGGTGAATTCCTAAATTATGTTTGCCTCTAAAATTTTATGAAGTATAATTTCTCTAGAAGTATTCAGTGGTTTGAGAACCATAGCTGTTGCTTTTCCTAAGAAAGTTAGTATTTTTAGGAAGGTTTCTTAAAAAAAAAAAGTCCTAGTTCTATGCTGCCATTAGGTCCCCAGCATGCAGTATGGGGAGAGCAGATACCTTCTCTGTATGTAGCAGAAGGAGGCTCAGACCTCTGAAAAGTGTCTTGATGCCACAGACAGGAGTCACTGGACAAATGTAGCTCGGGACCATCTCCTTGGGTCTTTTTGCCAGAAAATTTCGTCAGGCTACTGTGACCTCCCAATCCACTGTCGACCTCAGACAACTTTAGTAAATCCCTGTCTGGAGATAATTTTGGCTTCTTTAAAGGCTTAGTAATCTAGAAACTAAGCACATGACATTCCCTTTTGATAAGTCAGGTGTATTAAAAACAATTTAAAAAAACTTGACAAAGCATCTGTCAGAACCTTATTTATTTCTTTTTAGAGTTACAAGTGGAAAAGCTATAATAAAGACAAAATATTTTAAATCCAGTTTTAAAAAAAGACAATTGGACCTGAAGACATTTTTTTTAAACCAACTACCTTCTTTACTTAAATTCTGAAACTTTCAGATTTTTTGATGTACCTTTAAAAAAACTTTGCAACTGATGAAGTATGTCACATGTTTAACCAAACTATATTTGGTAACGTAGTAAATAAATTTTACCCATTTATTTTTCAAGATTTAAATATAAGGAACTCAGTGCACGGGCAAAGTATTCCGCTTTAAATGAATCATCTCTTTAGCTGTATGCATTTTGCTGCCGGCATCGGAAAAGCTATCTATTGCATCTTAGTGAAAGATTCATCATTTTGTGTACAAACTGGCATATTACTAAACCCAAAGGACACTGTGGCTTAAAATCTATCATGATGTGGTTTCACGGCTGTTTTTACATATAGCATTTCAATTTTGCTTATAAACTTCGGTGTGGTACTCAAAAGGATTTATTTTTAAATGCAGTGTTCTGCCAGGATTCTGCTGTCAGAGCTCTTTGGAGGGAACCCTGACCTATCCCAAGAGAGATTCAGGCACAAAACTGCCAATTGTTAAGATTTTGTAGATTCAGAGTTCTAGACACACATTTTTCTTTTTGACATCACTGAATTCGGTATCGGTCTTCTCTATCCATGTCTGAAATTCAGCGAGGAAGCATCAGCATTAAAGAGAATTTTATTTACTCACAAATCATTCAGAATTAAAATCAAGCTTAAAGTGGAAAAGAGAACTCAGGAAACACATCCATCTTAAAACTATACAAACTTAACAGTATTTGGAGATGTTCTTATTGGGGAATTTTGCCTATATTTGTCAAAATTGTTTATTAAAATTAATAGCATTGAGTACATTACTTTTCAGAAAAATTTATTGAGGTATAACATATACAAAAGTGCACATATTAAGTGTACATTTGAATGAATGTGCACAAACATACTTGCCTGTGCAACTGGCACTAAGATCAAGTAGAAGAACATTCCCATCCCCATAGAAACCTCTCCAGTCACTCCACCTCCACCCCATCTCATTCTTCCTGCAAGGATAGCCACAATCCTCACAGCATAGATTTTCTACTTTCCATAAATGGTATCACACAGCATGTTGGTATGCTCCTTTAGTTCTTTCTCTCAACATTAAATTTGCAAGGTCTGTTGGTTGGAGTATATACAGGGTGTGGCAAAAATAGGTTTACAGTTGTGAGTATGCAGAACAGAGCTTATTCTGATATTATCTTTTATTAATTATTAGAGGCCCAATGCACAAAATTTGTGCAAGAGTAGGCCTTCTTTCCCCCGGCTGCTGGCACTGGCTTTCCTCTGGCACCTGGGGCCCAGACTGCTCTTGCAACCCCAGCTTTGTCTGGAAGGCTGTCTGGAAGGATATCCGGAAGGATGTCTGGTCTAATTAACATATTACCCTTTTATTAGTATAGATTATATTTTTCATACAAAGAACCATAAACCTACTTTTGTCCCATCCTGTATATCATTTTTTCTTATTGCTATATTTCCTTATGTGACTGTTCTATTGTGTGATGATACCAAAAACATTTATTTATTATTTTACTGTTGATGTGTTAATTGGTGAAATTCCAGTTTGGGGTTATTGTAAATAGTATTGCTATTGAACATTCAAGTGTATAACATTTCTGTTAGGTATATACTTAGAAGTGAAATTGTTGAGTTAGGTTATGTATATATTCAGATTTAGTAGATATTGAGGAATAGCTTTTAAAAGTTGTAACAATACTTCAGATAATAATTCTTGCCAACATTTGATAATCTGTCCTTCTTCACTGTTGCCATTCTTCTGGTATGTAATGTTATATCATTGTAATTTTAATTCGTTTATTTCTAATGACTCATTAAGTTAAACATGTTTTAGTACCTACTTTTGTGAAATATCCATTCAAGTCTTTTGCCCAATTTTCCTATTATATTGCCATTTTCTTATTGACTTGCAGGATTTCTTTATTCTAGATTCAAGTCCTTTGTATATATAATAAACTAGTGGCCCAGTGCACAAAATTCATGCATGGGGGGGGGTTCCTAAGCTTGGCCTGCACCCTCTTTAATTTGGGACCCCTCAAATGTCCTACTACTAGTTTACAGGGATGGGGACCTAAACTGGTAGTCTGACATCCCTCTCATAATCCTGGACTGCTAGCTCCAGTCGCTCACCTGCCTGTCTGCCTGCCTGATGCCCCTAACCACTCTGCCTGCTGGCTTCCTTGCCCTCAACTTCCCCCAGGCTAGCTCACCCCCAACAGCCCTTGCTATCCCATTCTGGCCTGATCAACCCCTGGAGACCCAAGGTCCTAGCCCCTCCTTTTTATCTTTTTTTTTTTTCAGCACCTCTTTGAGTGGAGGCCAGGGCCACCTGGAAGCAAGTATCTAGGATTTATTTATCTTCTATAATTGAAACTTTGTAGCCTTGGGCCAGCCAGGAGGAAGCTTGGCTTCCTCCATCACTGAGGGCAACCCAAGCCTCCTGCTTATTCCAGTTCTGAGGCCAGCTGACATATTGGTTGGGTTAATTTGCATACTCACCCCTGATTGGCTGGTGGGCATGGCTTGTAAGTATAATGGAGTGGTGATTAATTTGCATCTTTCCCTTTTATTAGTTTAGATACCATCTCCCACTCTATGGATGGCCTTTTCATTCCCTTGATGGTATTTTATTCTTACATCTTTATTCTTAATAATAGAGTATGCTTACTAATTTTTATTCACATCCTTTGTTTCCTATTTAAGAAATCTTTGCTTACTTCAAAGTCACAAAGATGTTCTGATGGATGAGGTTGGACTTAACCACTTTGTGCTTCAGTTTTTCATCTGTAAAAATTAGGCTAATAATAGTACCTTGTTTAATGGTTTATTGTGAGTATATATGTATATACTGTATATTTACATATAATTATATACAGTTATGTAATCTGTTTAGGATAGTATAAATATACACATTTGTAATATGCTTAGAATAGTGCTGGCACACAGTATGCACTTTGAAAATGTTATTATGTGGCCTTTTCAGAAGCAAAACCCTTTATCAATCATATTCCTATCACATATTCCCCTCCTACTTGCCATGTTTTATGGTTTCTTGGTGAATTTGTTTTCCTTACATGCAGACTGATACTAGAAATAATGAGAGAAGTGGTGAAGGAGATGTTAGTTGAAGACTGTACTGATCAGAGGGAAAGTTACTTAGTATAAGGGGCAACAAAGCTGTGAAAGCAATAAAAAGAAAAAACTGGTAGAAAATCTGAAATGCCACTTAGTTACTTTCATTAAAGAAATATTTGGTAGTCCTATAATTGACAGCATATCTGACTAATAGATATTTATATGTTAAGTTTTTTTTTATTTCACTGCTCACTAATGCAGACATATATTCCTATGATATGAGAAGAAACTACTTCTGCAGAATATAGAATATATACATACTTGATCTGATTCTATAAATGCTTCTCCACATAGACTTTCTGTGATTTTGGCATGCTCTCCTTTCTAAGAATGAGGAGTGTTTTTTGTTTTTGTTGTGGTTTAGAAAGAAGAGCCACTAGGAATCCTCATAGCTACAATCTAAATAGCCCTTCAAAATTATATTTCTGAAGGTCAAAAACTAAGTCAATAATTTCAAGTGTCACCTTGTTCTCAAATGAGGTTTTATTGTGATGGATTGTGATATAATCTGTTGACATAATAAGGAACCTATTATGTTATAGAAGCAGTTGGCTGAAATAATAGTTTTCTTTATTATCATAGCAATGAGTTATCTTTCAGATTGATTTCCTAGCTATAGATGACTACAACTTAGATTTTACCATCAAAATAAAATTTATGAGAGAGGGTTAATTACATTTTTATTGAAGACTATAAAGACATGTGTCATTTCCATGTTAGATCTTTGATGTATGCATGCTTGTATGTTGTATTTAATTTTCATACATGGAGTTTGACAGAAAATACACTCTGTCCCATGAGATGGGCAGCAGGGGAAGGCAGTTGTGGGCAGTCAGGCCAGCATGGGAGGGTAGTTGGGAGGACCAGGCCTGCAGGGAAGGATAATTGGTGATGACCAGGCCAGCAGGGAGGACAATTAGGAGCAATCGGGCCAGCAGGGGAACAGTTAGTCATCAATCAGGCTGGCAGAGGAGTAGTTAGGGGGTGATCAGGCTGGCAAGCAGCGGAGTGGTTAGGGGGTGATCAGGCTGGCAGGCAGGAGAGTGGTTAAGGAATGATCAAGCTGGCAGGCAGAGCCCTATTATTACTTGATTCAGTATGATAGATATGAGATTATATTTTGTGCATTCAAACAGAGCTACATAGAAAAGGTGTCTCATATCATTTTGCCAAATAGTTTAAACAACAAAGATTGGTCCTGTTTCATGACAATATGATGTAAAGGGTACACTACACCAACCTTTGTGTTGAAATACCTGCTATTATATTTTCAATGTTTTTTCCCCCTCAGTGAACCTGAGTTTTATAGAAATTAAGCATTTTCTTATGGGGTGCAATGCATTTTGGCCTATTTTCTGCTTATATTTTCCAATGACTTTTGGGTATCCCAAGGTGAGGAGAAATGTTTCCCAAAAGTAGCTGCAGCAGCAAAATCTGGAATAAGGTGACAAAGTGTGCAAAAACTGGAGAAAATGCACTCTATCCCATTCATTTCCCATTTGCAAAAACTTGTTTGAAGCAATCAACCTTGGTGAGGCAATATTAAAAGCAAGTTTTAAAAGTAAAAACAGCAAGATTAAGGTGTGGGAATTGATGAAAACATAGTGTATATTTATTCAGAAGTACTTTAAAACAATCTGTGTTTAACACGGCAAATTGTCTGTCATTAAAATGCTAATGAAATGGTAAACAGCTGCTAAGTTTTTTATGCTAATGAACAGTGGCAGTTTAGTAGCTCTCAACCCTTGAGTTTATTAGCATAGAAATTTGATTGGATAAGGGGATCATTGTACATTCTGACCTTTGTTGATGGAGCAATCTGTTTGTCAAGTTCCATGTTCCATTCTGTTTGATTTTAGTTTGTTAGTACTCTTGCCAGGCCCTCGGGGGCCTTGTATTACATAGTTGTTATCCAGCCACCATCATGGGCTTAGAATTTTCTTTTTGCCAGGGAGACCCACCATGGCAAAATAATTATACATTTGTTCATGAGGCAGCGTTAAATAGAATAATTATGTAAAATGTTTATACTTTAGACTTTAGAAATGATAATAATAGTAAATTGTAAAAGGCTGTTGATCTAATGAATCTGTTTTCAACTTAGCTAAGATTTTACAGCAAAGCTTTTAAAATAAATTCTATATAATAAAAGAGTAATATGCACATTGACCATCACTCCAACACACAAGATGTCTGCCCCCATGTGGACACAAGATAGCCACCACAAGATGGCTAGCAGGAGAGGGCAGTTGGGAGGGCCAGGTCTGCAGGGGAGGAGAGTTGGGTGGGGGACCAGGTCTATAGGGGAGGGCAGTTGTGGGGAACCAGGCCTGCAGGGGAGAGCAGTTAGGGGTGACCAGGCTTGCAGGAGGGCAATTAGAAGCAATAGGGCCAGCAGGGGAGCAGTTAGGCATCAATCAGACTTGCAGGGGAGTGGTTAGGGGGTGATCAGACTGCCAGGCAGAAGTGATTAGAAGCAATCAGGCAGGCAGGCAGGAGAGTGGTTGGGAGCCAGCAATCCAGGATCGGGTCTAAATGGGCAGCCAGACATCCCTCGAGGGGTTCCAGATTGGAGGTGGTACAGGTTGGGCTGAGGTACACATACACCCTCCACCCCCCATGCACAAATTTTGTGCACCAGGCCTCTATTATTTTAATAAGTGCCTTTTCAACATTTGCCATATTGATATAATTATCTTGTATCTACAAGTTCTGAAAGTTAGCAATGATTGTAATGTTACCTACATAGAAGAATAAGTATAATTAAATGCGAGCTGCTTATCTGGATGCCAGGCTGAGATCAGAGTCCTTACATTGGCATCAGGAAAACAACCATTACTGTTCGATCTATACTTTTGGCAGGTTCTCTTTTTGCTGACTTTTTATTTCCTAATGGATGGGATTGACCAGAATGAAGACTTGTCATTACAGATAAATGCTTCAGGTGCCTCTCTCTTTTTTCTGTTTTTAGGATCAATGTAAATGAGGTATGACAGTCTATTAAACACCATGGCCAGTAATTTTCTGGAATGTTTCAAAATATGATGCAGAGTTCATTAAGGAAATTCATTACCAAAAATATCTTTGAAATAGGAATTTTAATTATTCTGGGACACTGTATAAGAACATTGGTGGACATTTTAATAATTGCGATCATTTTCCAATACTGTTTATTTCTTCTTGAAGTAAGAAGGGGGTTATATGTATATAATAATTTGGAGTCCTATATAAGCATACAGGAGAAATTAGAATACTTCCAGGGGTGGGGAAAATTTTTATGCCAAGGGACATTTGAATATTTATAATATCATTCATGGACCATACAAAATTATCAATTGAAAAATAGCCTGCTGCCTTGACTGGTTTGGCTCAGTGGATAGAGCATCAGCTTGCTGACTGAAGGATTCCAGGTTCAATTCCAGTCATGGGCATGTACCTTGGTTGAGGGCACATTCCCAGTAGGGGTGTGCAGGAGGCAGTTGATGGATGTTTCTAGCTCTCTATCCATCTCCCTTCCTCTCTGTAATAAAATATTTTTTAAATAGTCTGCTGTATATGGTCAAGCATTTAATTAACTCATTCTTGATGCCTTGGCAGGGCCAGACCAAATGATTTCATAGGCCTTATATGGTCCATGGGCTAGAGGTTCCCCACCCCTGCATACACGGCTGGTGGTAATGTAAAATAGTTCAGCTGTTTTTGGAAAATGGTCTGGAAGTTCTCAAAAGGTTAAACCATATGATTACCATATGACCTAATAACCCCCAATTCCACTTTTAGGTAAATATCTAAAAAACTAAAAACATATGAAAACTTAAAAACAAGTGTTTATAGCAGCTTTATTAATAGACTAGCTAAAAAGTAGAAACAACCCAAATGCCCACCAACTGATGAATGAATAAGCAAAAGATGGTACATCTACAGTGGAATATTAGCCAGCCTTAAAAAGGAATGGAATTCAGATATATAAAACAACATGGAAGAACTTTGAACACATTATGCCAAGTGAAAAAAGACAGTCACAAAAGACCTCATATTGTATGATGTATCATTTAAATCAAATGCCCAGAATAGACAAATCTGTAGAGGCAGCAAGTAGATTAGTGGCTGCCAGGAACTGGGGGTGTTGGGAGGAAATGGGGAGTGACTGCTAATGGGTATGGAGCTTCTTTTAGGAATTATGAAATGTTCTATAATTGTGGTGATGGTTGCACAACTCTGAATAAACCATTGAATTGTACACTTTAAGTGGTAGAAATGTCTGATGTGTGAAATAGGTCTCAAAAAAACTGTTACATATCTTTTAAAGGCATGCAGTGCCAGAACCTGTCTGGCAGAGCAGAGCACCACCTGTACCAGCAGTAGCTTACCTGCAGTATGTGGAGGGCACCAGTTAAAGAAGAAGGCTTGCTACCGGAGAGAAATGCATTTAATCTCCTATGCCTGGGTTAAGCCATATATCTAAAAAGATCATAGCTAATGTCATTGTTAAAAGGGATAGTTGTTAAAACAATATAAGGTTTATTAGAAACAAAGGTTGACGATAAAAATTTGAGTTCCTGTCCCAACTCCTTTCTGTGGGACAGACCATGTTGTAACAATCCCTTTAACCCCTCACTAACTACCCATTTCCCACAAAGTAAAGGGCAATTTTCAGCTTGTTTTTTTTTTTTAGAGAACAAATTGTATGCATCATAAGTTTCTTAGGAGCAGACAGTAACTATAAGAATCCAAGATTTCTTCCCCTTGTAAAAAGCCTATAATCATCTCTGATTTGCATAAAACATGCCAACTAGTCACCAAATAACTGTAATAGTGAAGAGCATCTGGTTTCAAGAGGCTCCTCCCCGCTTCTCCTACATTTTTGGCTAATCAGAGACAATGGTTAGACAACAGGATGATCTCATTCCGCCCCACCTGCCAGCAGGATCAGCACACTGTTTATCTCAGGGGAGACTGAGCAGCCCGGGCTCTTGCCATGGGGAAGACTTTTGGATCACTGTCTTAGACAATGAGCAAGAAGACCCGTTTTGACTGTATTTTCTCCTCTTGTGCCATTTTCTTACTTCTAGAGTCACTTTCTTGCTTGCAGGTTGTGGCTCAGTGGTCTTATTTTTGCACCCTAGGTTGGAGAAGGAGATGGATGTGGGCAAGAGATTGAATTTATTTTTGTTTTGTTCTTGGCAGGCAGTACATGCCACACTACTACTCTCCCTGCTCTTGTGCGCACACCTACTCTGATGATGCAGCCTTCACTGGATATCAAACCATTTATGTCTTTTCCAGTGGACAGCAGTTCTGCTGTTGGACTCTTTCCAAATTTTAACACAGTGAGTAAATGCATTTTTATTTTGTGTCTTCCTCTGTTTCTTTTGTGAATAGGTGATTGGTATGGTCTGTTTCTAAAGTACGTGTAATTTTAGACCATATATTGGTTACACTGCTCAGCTGTATTATGGAAGATAATGTGTCACCCATGGGAATTAGTCCAAATAATAACCAGCATATTTATTTAACAAGTATTTCCACAGACAGATTTTCACTTGTTACTTTGAATAATTTTGATAACTTTTCAGTGGTGTGAGAACCCATATTGTTTCTGGGATGCTATTCATATGTTCACCGAAACAATTTAGAGCTATGAGCCACATTAATTTTTCCCTTCTACTACAAAGAAAAAAAAAAGTGTATGCTTTATCTCCCTGGGTATATTTTTATTTGGGAGATATTTTAGATAAACACTCTTATGCAAACAGAATTTTTATTTGAAGCCTTTTGTGGATTATGTGAATTTGACTCTATTATAAGAAAAATTCATTTAAGTCTCCATATATGTTGTCTGTATGACACCTTAACATACCATTTACAATGTATGATAGCCCAGCTGGCGTGGCTCAGTGGTGGACCTTTGAACCAGGAGGTCAAGGTTTGATTCCTGGTCAGGGTATTTGCCCTGGTGTGGGCTCAATCCCCAGTACGGGGCATGCAAGAGGCAGCCAATCAATGATTCTCTCTTATCATTGATGTTTCTGTCTCTCTCTCTCTCTCCCTCTCTCTTCCTCTCTGAAATTAATAAAAATATAATATAAAATATAATGTATGACAAATATTAGAAAGTTACCTGTTATTACCAATGTTCTTCATTCAGGTCATCTGACCTTCAATCTGAATAAAAGACATTTTGCAGGTTAGAGAAGTAGACCATGGCATCTGCCAACAATAGAATTCAGTATAAAAAAAATCAGTCTCTAATCACATTACAAACATGTAGTAAGAGAGAAGATTAAAACCAGTTCAAGTGATTGCATAAATTATGTCTTGTTCGTCAATAAATACAATCAGTTGGGCATGATGGTTGACATAAGGATACAGCATTATAGAATCTACTGTAATCAAGAAAAAGAATTACATTATCACCACCACCAGACCTCGAGCATCTGTGGTACTGCCAAATGTTTCCTTTTGCAAACTTATCTTTTGTTTGAAATGAAAACAGCAAGAGGATGATTTCTCAGGGGCTGTAAATAAAATCTGCTGACAGGCCTTCTGTTGTGGCTTTGCATTGGTAAGGTAATTAGAAGTTAGGGGATCAGCCAACTTTTTAAAGAGAACTGGCCTTGACTTACCAAGTAAACAGTTGAATGTTTTTTTTCTTCTTTGGGTTTTCAGGGACAAATCAGACAGTGCTTTTAAAAAGGCATTAAAAGCTGAGCATCATTTTCAGTGCAGTGGAACAATTCGGTAAGATAGATCACACCTGCCCTGGTCATGTTATTCCATCAGAAGTGACCTCAAAGAGTATGCCATTTCAGGGAGCTTGAACTCAAGCATGACTGTTGTAGACTCTATTGAAACACAGATGGCATATTCCAAACATCACTAAGTTCAGTTATTTACTTCTTAAAACATTTAGCTGGTGTTAGTGTTTTCATTAATGTGTCTTTGGAAGACAGCGTTTGTAGCTATTGCACAAGTCTAGTTGCTGTCAGGAAGTAGCATTGATGATGTGGGCAGGCACAAGTGGCTCCTACTGTATTTCACCTCTGTATTTTTTTAATGCAAGTAATACATAGATACTTATTTCTAAGATTCAAATAAAACATTAACATCCAAAGAGCAAATGAATATATGCATAACCCATGGACACAGACAATAGTGCTGTGAAGGCTTGGGGAGAATGTGGGAGAGGGGTGGAGGCAGTCAATGGAGGGGGAGTTAAGGGTGCATCTGTAATACTTTCAACAATAAAGATAAAAAAATTAAAAAAGCAAAATATGATGTTCAACATTCCCTACTCCTACAAACAAACTTATTCCCTTCCAGGAGAATGTTATGTACATACCTAAAAGGAACACAATCACAGTTGTCTTTTTACAATTGTGATCAAATTAACACTATTCTCTAAGTCACTTTTTTCAATTATCAAAGTGTCTTACATAAGCCTCTAAGTTCTTAAGGATTGTAAAACAAAAAAGTGGAAAGAATATGTTCATAAAGGGTTTTTTTAAAAATAAAAATAGTGTCATATGGCTTATAATGTTGTGTAGGACTTACTCATGTACTAACGTATCTTTTGCTTGTTTCTGTATTATACATAGTAATTTACCTTATGATACATTTGAGAATATCCAAGGAATAATTCTAGTAATAGAAGTTCTTTTTTCCCTTTCTTAGAATAAAATAAGCTTATAATTTTCCAAAAAAAAAATGCTTTTTGGTTAAGGTGAAGAATATAGTAAAGAACTATATTAAGTAATAATTTTCTCTATATATTACATCAAAGGTATTTATCAGACAGAGAGCCCTTTTGATGGTATATTAAAAATTACATCATCACAGGGGACCCTCTATCATCTTGTAACAAAATGAATTTCTAGGATCATTGGAGGGTTTCCTATGATTTTTTTCAAAAACTGTAGTTTTAATTACTCTAACCCTTTCTCTAGAGGCTGTTTCATTCTAGTGCTGAACTCTTCTGAACAGATTTCCTATGGTAATTTTATATAAGTCATTGTCAACATTTTTCTAGAAAACCATTTACATTACTAATAATAATTATACTAGATTATTATATACTAGAAGCCCAGTGCATGAAATTTGTGCATGGGGGATGGCAGGTGTCCCTCAGCCCAGCCTGTGCCCTCTCCAATCTGGGACCCCTTGAAGGATGTCTGGCTGCCTGTTTAGGCCCGATCCTAAGGATCGGGCCTAAACAGGCAGCCAGACATCCTCTCACAATTCAGGACTGCTGGCTCCAAACTGCTCGCCTGCCTGCCTCTCTGACTGCCCCTAACCGCTTCTGATTGCCAGCCTGATCACCCCTAATCACTACCCTGCCAGCCTAATTGATGTCTAACCACTCCCCTGCCAGCCTGTTTTCCTCCAACTTCCCTTCTCTGCCAGCCTGGTCACCCTAATTGCCCTCCTCTGCAGGCTTGATAGTCCCCAACTGCCCTCCGTTGCAGGCCTGGAACCTTCCAACAGCCGTCCCCTGCTAGCCATCTTGTGGTGGCCATCTTGTGTCTACATGGGGGCAGGATCTTTGACCACATGGGAGCAGCCCTCTTGTGTGTTGGAGTGATGGTCAATCTGCAAATTGCTCTTTTATTAGATAGGATTTGTGATGGTTTATATCCTTCAAAGGACCTAGACTTTAGAATATTTAGGTAGACCAGGATTAGTATCTCTGTTGTCTAGAGGAGGAAAGAGAGTTAGTATAGGAAGAACTGAGAATTGAATTAGAATCTTCTAACTTTGAAACTCATATTCTGGCTATTCTGTGTCATTAGCTCTTTTGGTACTTGTCACTTTCCACCTCTTTCATTGTGAACAAAGCTCAATCAGAAATCTTTTGTATTCTTGTCTGGAAGCATGGTAGACAATTTTCACCGGAATCAAAAGTAAAAAGAGAAAAGGATTTTCCCCCATCTTTTATCCCCCATACCCTCTTGTTTGCATGCATAATATGAACCTCTCTACAAGCAATATCTAGGAAGCAGAAGATATTTTTTAAAACAGTTATAATTTCTTATTAGGCAATTTTTATGCCTGCCATGAGCTAAAACTGACCTATTGTTAGCCAATTTTAAAAGTATATTCTACTCAGTAATCCACTTGTTCTTTGAAAACCGAAGTGAACGCTACTTTAATCACTATTTTTAAACAAGGATATTAGTAAATATAAGAAATATTTTAACTCATAGTTATAAGTAGAATGAAAATAATATACTTTGTAAACATAGTTAAAAGTTAAGAATTTTAAATTTTGCTATTTTTAAAAATTTTATTAAATTTATTGAGGTGACATTGGTTAATAGGGTCATATAGGTTTCAAGTGTACATTTCTATGATACATTATCTTTATATTACGTTATGTGACCACCTCTCAAAGTCAAATCATCTTCTGTCACCATATATTTGGTCCCCTTTTTCTTTTCCTCCCCCCAACCCCTTCCTTCTGGCAACCACCGTATTGTTGTCTGTGTTATGAATTTCAGTTTCATATTCCACATATGAGTGAAATCATATGGCTCTTAGCTTTTTCAGAATGACATATTTTGCTTAGTATCATATTCTCAAGGTCCATCCATGTTACAAATGGCAGTCTTTTCTTATGACTGAGTAATATTTCATATTATATATGTTCCATATCTTCTTTATCCAATCCTCTATTGAAGGACAATTTGGTTTTTTCTATGTCTTTGTTACCATGTTTATGGAGCAAATAATTTTTGACAAAGAACCCAAAAGACACATGGAGAAAAGAAAGCATATTCATTAGTTGATGCTGGGAAAATTTGAAAGCCAAATGCAATAGAATTAATCTAGACTACAGTTTGGTCCCATTAATTCAATATGTATCAAAGACCTATGTATAAGATATGAAAAAATAAATTACATAGAAAAAAACATAGCTACTAAAACTTATAGATCGTACTCATAGAGAACATTTTGTGAATTTGACCCCAAAGGTAAGGGGAGTAATGGCAAAAATAAATAAATTGACTATATAGAAAATAAAAAGCTTCTGCACAGCAAAATAAACCACCAAAAAAACAAAAAGGCAACCAACCGAATAGGAGAAGACATTTGTAAACAACAGCTCTGACCAGGGGTTACTAAACAAAATATATGAAGAACTCATATGATTCAATACCAAACTATCCAACTAAAAAACGTGCAGATGTCCTGGCAAACACCTTTCCCAAGAAGTTCTACAAATGGCCAATAAAGATGTTTAACTTCACCAGTTCTTAGGGAAATGTAAATCAAAACTATCATCTCACACCTGTTAGGATGGCTATTATTGACAAGATAGATAATAAGTGTTGGAGAGGTTGTGGAGAAAAAGGAACCCTCATTCACTGGAAACCAGTACAACCACTAGGGAAAACAGTATGGCAGCTCTTCAAAAAATTAAGATAGGGTTACCCTATAACCCAGAAACCCCTCTTCTGGATATCTACTGAAAAACTCAAAAACATTTATTCACAAGATAAGTGCACTCCTAAGTTCATTGCAGCATTATTCATGGTGCTATTTTCTTTATGTGGATTTAATGTATAGATGGAAGTCACTGATAATTTATAATATAGATGCAGAGTGTCTCAAAAATGTATATATACTATAACAACTGGTAGCTCAATTTTGAAAATTAAGTGTATTTGAATAAACACTGCCTTTATAATTATTCAAAGTGTGTGAATGCATTTATATATAAAGTATATATAACTCTCTCTCTCATTACATAAATATATGTAAAGTAATGAGTTCCTCTTATTTTTACAGTGGAGTATGATAATGTTACATAAGAAACATAGCAAGAATGAAGTGGGATTCTGTTAGATTCCAAAAGAGAATAGGCGCCTGTTCTCCCATGAAGTGTACACAATTAAGAAATGTGCGGCAGAGCATTTGTTTGCTGGCTGTCTTGCCTTATGCTCCACGACTGACAAACCTCTCTCAGTGTTTATATGTGAAGAGTAAGGAAGTCATTTGAGACAGTGACCCAGCAGAGTTTTGAAGAGCCATGCTAGGGAAAATGGCAATCACATAATTTATGATGGGCTGTATGTCAAGGATGCATGTCTGGAGAATGATGATGTTAACGCGGCACTTCAGCAGCTGTACTTTAGAGAGGTGCCGTGTTGAGCCACTTATAGGTAAAAGGTTGTTCAAACAAAAACATAAATTTTCAAAGATCTGGACCTTTATATCTGAAGCCTAATAGGCTTCTCTGCCTGGCTACCCACTGATGTTCACCTCAAACCCTGCCACTGCACCTTCAATTATTTGTTGTTCGGGACTCAACTTAGCTATCACCTCCTTCACAGGAAATCATCTGTGACTCCATGCTTGAATTAAGTGTCCACTATGTATTTTCAAAGTACCCCTAGATTACCTCCACTATTGTTAGTTGGTCCACCACAGTCTAATTATCTGATTATCTATCTTGCTCACCAGAATGCCAGGTCCTTGAGAACAGGAGCTACATTTCATTAATCTGTGTATGCTTGTTGTTTGGCCCACATGCATAATAACTTTTTTAAGGAAGAAGGAAGGGTCCCCAGTTCCTTGGTTTTGAATATTCATGTTTTCCCATCCTGCTACTAACTACTAACATTTCTGCACTCCCAAGTGTGGAATGAGGGGCTCAGGTATTTACTTTTGTTTTTATTTCCTGAGAACTGTCTTTTTTAATCTAAAGGCAATAATTAGTTAGAAACTTTTCCCCAGCTACAGTTCCAGCTTTCTCTGTATGGTTAGTGTGGAAAATTTGCAAGTATCTACTAAGTTCCTGTACTAAACCCCAGTTTCAAGAGCACTTAGTGAGAAAACAAAGTCATTAATTACTAAATTTTAGTGAAAACATAGTCTATACACTAAAGAGTTTTGGATTTTGAAGGAAAGGTAAATAAAATTACTGTAGGGCCCAAGAAACTTGTAAGAAATAGAATAAATGCACTACAAAAGAAAATAAAACCCAAGAAATATAGACAGGATGAAAATAGTTACTGAACTACTATAATGTTCAAGAAATAATTATTTTTGTATGCTAATCGAGCTTTTTATTATTTTTTTATTCACTGTACTTTAAATGTCAAATGCTCTATGGACATCCTCTGGTTATTGCACATAATGTTTTGGTAGCTTCCAAAATTTTATACTTATCTCTCCTATTAGATTTAGAATCTACCATCTTCTTTAGAATCCAATTTTTATCTTTGTTCAACTGGGATAATACTTGGTGTTTAACAATTGATATAATACTTAATGTTAAATTCTCCTTGAGAAAATACTTCTTCACCCTGGCCAGTGTGGCTCATTTAGTTGGAGCATCATCCATCACCCCACACACCAAAAGGTTGCAGTTTCAATTCCAGTCAGAGCACATACCTGGGTTTGGGGTTCCATCCCTGGCACATGCAGAAGCAGTCAATCAAAGTTTGTCTCTTACATTGGTCTCTCTCTCCCTCTTTCTCTTCTCCTCTCTAAAATCAGTAAAACTTACCCTTGGGTGAGGGGTGGGAAAAAAAAGATACTCTTCAGAATTGAAATAAATTGCATATTTATCACAATGGATAGTATCAATCCTATAAAATAAAGAAGTAATATACAAATTGACCCTCATGTCCTCGCACAAGATGGCCACTCCCATGTGGTCAAAGATGACTACCCTCATATAGTCAAAGATGGCCACCACAAGATGGCTGTCAAGGGAGGGCAGTTGGGGGCAACCAGGTTGGCAAGGGAGGACAGTTGGAGGGGGATCAGGCCTGTAGAAGAGGGCAGTTGGGGGTGACCAGGCCTGCAAGGGAGGGCAATTGGGGACAACCAGGCCTGCAGAGGAGGGCAGTTAGGGGTGATTGGGCTGGCAGTAGAGGGCAGTTGGGGGTAATCAGCTGGCAGGGGAGCAATTAGGCATCAATCAGGCTGGCAGGTGAGTGGTTAGGCAGGCAGGCGAATGGCTGGGAGCCAGCAGTTCTGGATTGTGAGAGGGATGTCAGACATCCCCCAAAAGGTCCCAGATTGGAGAGGGTGCAGGCTGGGCTGAGGGAGACCCCTGCCCCCAGTGCACAAATTTCATACACTGGGACTCTAGTTTAGTATAATAAAATAAGTATAGTAGAAGAAATATACACACATGCTATAATGGACTGAATATATCCTCCACTCCAAATTAATATTTTAAAATCCTAACACTCAAGTGAATACAATTAGAGAAGTAATTAAAGTTAGATGAGGTCATAAGGGTGGGACCCTCATAATGAATTAGTGCCCTTCTAAGAAGAGCTCTCAGAGAGCTTTCCCTCATTCCACCATGTAAGTACATTGTGCAAATATAGCCATTTCTAAGCCAACAAGAAACTTCTCACCAGGATATGTCCATGTAGGAACCAAGATCTTGGACTTTCCTCCTTCAGGACTATGATAAAGTAAATTTCTGTTATATAAGCAGCCACCCAGTCTGTGGTATTTTGTTACGGTAACCCAACCAGACTAAGACACATGTCCAATGTATATGTTGTATGTGATGATGTGTAGATCAAGTTTCTTTTTAACAGCCATATATTGGGAGCATGTACAGATGTATTTGTTGGACTCCCCAGAGCTATAGCTATAGGCAAGAGCTGCCTCGAGACCACAGTAACCTGTCAGTTTCTCTGCAGATTGGCAGGTGTGTTCCATGCTTATTTTAAATGTCTTTGTCAGTTCTGTCATGTTTTTGCAATTGCTAGAGGAAAGCACAAGTACAATGGAGGTCATTGCTGCTTTATTGCAAGAGACTCAACAATCATATTTTTTGTGAAAAGTAATCTGATTTTTACTTCCAACCTTGAAATTATTCTTTTCCTGTTGCATGAACAAATATATGGAACAGAGTAAATACTATTCCTAAAAGAGTGAAGTCCCAAATTTCTACATGGTTCTTTGAATCATTCATGACAGACTGTGAAATAATCTATATGTTTACCATTTATTTTATCATTCTATATCCTTTGAAATTATGGGTTATTCATAGATTGGCAATAGCAACAAATTTTTAAATTTTGTCTTTCTTGTAATAGAATTATATATATCCAGGAGATCTAAAATAAAGAAATTGGGAATCAAAAGTCACATTTTGCTATTAATTCATGCCATGCTTCCTATGAAGTTTTCTTGTAGGGAAACCTGAAGTAAGCAGAACATTTAACATTTTTATCTGCTTTTAATGCCTTTAGCTACTTAAGCAAGTCCTTATTTAAACACTTGGATACATATTTTATTTGAATTTTTTAATTTAATTTGATTTAAGAAAAATACTCTCCCTCTGCAAATGCAACCCAAATGTGAATTTTTGCTGAGTTTTCTTTTTTATTCTATACTGCTTGACTGTCACTAAAAAGTGATATATTCCATATTTCCTACTAGTATATCTAACTACTTGAAATGACACATTTGTCTCAGTCATATATAAAAATAGAAGATGGTTGATTTCTTATTTTTAAGATTGTTTAAAATATATTGAAAGATAATATTATTTTATATGTGGTAAAAATGTGTAGTATTAAAATATAACAAATTGAAATTTTCATGGTTACTCTAATTTACTAGAAAAGGAAGAAGAGAAAGGCCTAAATGGCACTTAGGCAAGTGAGCAGCAGTACTACCCAGAGCATTAGGGGAAAAAATGATTCTAGAAAATCTTTGAAATGTGGTACGAAACTAATGAAGATTTAGTACACATATTTAAGCATAGATTCCTGACTAGAAAATGTTTATCCCTGTTAAATGTGACAGAATGAAAAATTATGTAAAAATGACCATTACAAGGAAAAAATACTACATCTTCATTATTGTCTCCCTTTCCATGTGAAACCACAAACATGTCCTTTTTATTTTTTAATGTATTTTATTAATTTTTTACAGAGAGGAAGGGAGAGGGATGGAGAGTTAGAAACATAGATGAGAGAGAAACATCAATCAGCTGCCTCCTGCAAACCCCCTACTGGAGATGTGCCCGCAACCAAGGTACATGCCCTTGACCGGAATCGAATCTGGGACCCTTCAGTCTGTAAGCCAATGCTCTATCCAGTGAGCCAAACCAGTTAGGGAAACGTATCCTTTTTAAATGCAACTCATGTCCCTTGCCTTATTCAAAAGTCTCAAGATTTATCTACTAAAGACTTTGTGTTTACATCTCCCTTTCTCTGCTGACTCTTGAAACCTTTTTAGAAAATGCAGGTGTTATTTGTATGTATATGTACATGTATGTTTATATAATGTGTGGTCATATGTGTTTTTCCCTAATTAAATTACTTGTTCAGGTTACCTGAACAAAGCATTCATTCATAGCCACCTACTTAATGTGTACATGTGCCAGTCATTGTGCTAAGGAGGAGTGATAGCAAAATAGACAGGAGCTATTCACTGTCTGATAGAAATTACCTCTTTCTCTTGTATAATTAACCATAATAAAGGAGTCTGCTCACAGAGAATAACAGTTAATTCAGTTGCCTGAAAACAACAGAGTAAGACTTTGATGGACCTTCATGGGGTATGACAACACAGGTTTCAGGAGCTCAAGAAAAGAGGCATCCGTAGTCTCACCATGCTCTGTCCTCTTGCATGTCCCTTTCATTATCCTAGTTTCAACCTCATATGGCTCTGGGGCTTCATCTTTAGTGCTAGAGTTTCAAGGATTATGTGTACTTGGAGAGTACATCAGATTTTCTGGCAAGACCAGTCTTCAGTCTTGTTGCTATTCCAGCTCAGCATTTTTCAAGAGTAGAGTCAACTTGGAAAAAGTGTCTATGTCAGGCCATCTTCTTAAAAAAATTATTTTTAACAAATCATCAGTAAATATAAAAAGATAAAAACAACAGCAACCTTGTTCTTAAGGTCCTTCAGTGAATGAGTTCTTCTGTGCCTGTGGAAAAGTACAAGAATTTAATAAATATAAAAAGTAGCAAAATATTACTGGACATTCCCTCCAGCCTAGAAAATGTATTTCTAAATTGGTTGCTCTGTAAACATCAATTGATGGTGGTGTCCCCTGAGAAACTTTGATCAAAAGCTGGAGATCCCATCCAATAGCACAGAACATCTTTTTTCCTTTCTCTCTCTCTCTAGATTCTTATATTCAAAATTAAGTCTCAGATCTCTTTTGGAAAGAGAAAAGCATCTTTTGGGATATTCCAGTTCCTTTACTTTTACAGTTGATGTTGAGAGTGCTAAAGATGAATTGAAGTGCTACTTAGCAATCTGTGAAGTTTCAACATCTTTGTGGAGCTCAGTAGGAATCTTGGGAAAATATTTTTTCAGAGATTTAGCTGTCAATTTGGGTTTTCTTGCCCTCCTTTTTGTGTTCTGATGCTTGAAATAAGATGGAAAAAAACACCCATAAATTACATAAACAATACCTAATTTTTATGGATTCTAGTATCGGGGGGCTTTAGCATACTTTAAAAAATATGTTTTTATTGATTTTTAGGGACAGGGAGGGAGGGAGAAAAAGAAAAAGACATCAATGATGAGACAGAATCATCGATTGTTTGCCTCTTGCACACCCCCTTACTGGGGGTGGAGCCTACAACCGAGGCATGTGCCCTGACCAGAAGAATTTCTTGGTTCATAGGTCAATGCTCAACCACTGAGCAACACCAGCCAGGCAGGCTTTAGCATATTTGAAACACATTCTACAGTTAGTTTTTAAAAATTCATTCATATATGAAATAAGGCTACATGTGTCATTGTTGTACTTTTTTTTTTTAATCAGAAGATTGAGGAATATAATCCAGTCTTCCAATTTCTTCCAGCAGGCAGCTCTGCCACTGAAAGGGGAAAAGCTAAATATTAGACAAGAGCTGGTCTCCACCCTACCATTTCCCCTAAACTTTTTTTAAAAATATATTTTATTGATTTTTTACAGAGCAGAAGGGAGAGGGATAGAAAGTCAGAAACATCGATGAGAGAGAGACATCGATCAGCTGCCTCTTGCACGCCCCCTACTGGGGATGTGCCCGCAGCCAAGGTACATGCCCTTGCCGAAATCGAACCCGGGACCCTTCAGTCCGCAGTCGGACGCTTTATCCACTGAGCCAAACCGGTCTCAGCTCCCCTAAACTTAAATGTGTGTATTACTCACAGGTTATTCAGGTGAGACATAGTTTTTAAAATACCCAATAAATCCTGTGGCTCCTAAAGTCGGGTTGAAATGCAATATATTCTATAGAAGATGGCATTTTTTTTTCCTTGTCCGTCTTAATACTTGTTTTCCCTTGTTGTGGACAGTTTCTAGAGCCAGGATCTGAGTGGTATAATAGTGGTACATACTAGTATATCTGATTTCTTTTACAGGCTTAGGATTTGCATATAATCAGAGGTGTATAGAAAGTCTCCAACAATTAAAAACATGTGTCTGGGTCTAATTTCTTTGGTTTTCTTTTTTTTCTTCATGTAGATACCAAACTTCCATAATATGTAAAATGGTCCATTGTCATAATAATGTAAGTCACAAACTCTCTGTTTTCGCTATTAGATGCTAAAATGAATCCTAATAGCCATTATCATATGGCACATACTTAAGTTTTAACTTTTGAAGTACTTACCTTCTAAAGGAAATTGTGATATTAGTTTATTTAGTAAGCCACTCATTCATCGGGTATATCCCACCTCTTTCCAAAAGCAACTTGGAGCATTATCTCTCAGAGAAGTGACGCTGCTTGACTTGTTCCAAAGAAAGCTTGTAACAGTCCTACCTGACCTTGACTCTGCCTCATGCCATCTGGGGTAGCAGGAGCCAAAGTGGAGGGGAGAGGTGGGCAGAGCCACTGACCTCATTGCATAGAGGGTGAGCACTGAACTCAGAGACTTGCATGTAGACTAACTTTATTTTATCTTGAGAAAACCACTTTACTCCATTTTTCTTCATTTGAAAACTATGTAACCTATACCATTACCTCATTAAAATCTGAGTTATGCTTATGTAGAATTGAGAATATGACTTAATATCTAAAAAAATTTCTGGAATTTAATGGGGGGTTAGGAAAAAATTATAACTATATAACATATCACCATACTATTTTTAGTAATTTAAAATACCCATGAATATAAAGTGAGAGAATGTTTATTTAAAAACTCTTAAAACAGCAAAACCATTTCTTATAAATGATAGTAAGATTTTATGGCTATTTTTATCACTTTGAGCTCTTCTTTCTTAACTACTTTAAGCAAACCAAGTTATGTTTATTACTGGGGCTCCTGAGGCTACTAGCTGTGTGCATTAGAGCAATCCTAATTAAGTAGATGCTAAGGATATACATATGGCCCAGACACGGTTCTGGAATTAAGAAATTTACACTCATTTTAAAGTAGCCAGGCCTAGAACTAAGCAGGTGCTCAATTTATGTTAGCCAAATGAGACAATAGCAGGGCATTATTAAAGATCAGTGTCTCCTGACTGCCTGAAAGCAATGAAGAGGGGCTACAACTGAATCTGGAGCAGGACTGAGGAGAGGGTACTTTGTTTGAGTGGAGGCTGGGAATAACTGCAATTGGTTTGGCTGGATTACATTTTTCCTTGTTTACCTTCAATGATGTTTAGCTTTTAAAGACAATGTATAAAAGTATTTTGAACATGAGAATGTGTACCCATGACACATTGTCAGTGAGTCCTAAGGCATAACCATGTTTTCTGTTATACTTTTAAAACACTGCTGATTTCCAAACATAGAACTGTTCTTCTCAAATTATGCATTAATCAAATTGACATTAATTAAAATAGCAATTTTTAAAATATTTTAAACTCATTATAGTAGTCAACATATTGTGTTATCTTTCCTGTAGTGATAGTGAAAATTTAGTCTAAAATTTTTTGGCTTTTTGACTGTTACAAATTTCCTCTTACCGCTCCTCCCGCTTTTGTCCTGAATTTAAATCACCAATCATGTCAAAAGTATCCACCTAAACTGTGCCCTGAACAGTGACATCTAACTCTAAATTTGATGGTTACTCAAAACAGATTAGTAGTTTTATATCCTATTCTAAAATATTGCATAGACCTTAAGGGTATGTGTATATGTAAGTAAACTTTTTATTTTCCAGAATACAAGTATTAGCCTGAATGAAACTTTAAAAATTATGCAAGCCAAGATATTCATAGCTCCATAGCTATTAGGAACAGCAGAGAAATGTATCAATCTTTAGACTCCTGTGCCTTTGGGGGTGGGGGTAAGAGAAGCTTAGGCTTAAAATAGATACTTTTAAAATCAGTTCTTTCATAAAAGAACTTTCCAGAAAGGCAGCCTGTAGCACACAGCTAGCTCATTGCTCCTTGTGCAATCAGGCCCTCTATTGTCTTCTGAGAGACAGGCCTGGCCCCTTTGAAAGGTGAGTAGCTTCTGCAGAAGCACCGTGACACCTAGATTCCGGAGAACCATCATTGTGTTACAGAGCAAGAATAATATCAGAATTTCCTGGGAATCAGTCATCACAGAAAGTTAGCAGCAATTCATAGACTCCTTTTTGTGTTTGCTTCAGCCTCACCGGTAATCACAGAAGATTATAGTCTCCATTTCAGCCTTCCTATCACTGAAATACTCTTTCTCTGCCAAGAACATGATTGATTTCTAGGAGCCAGCTTTTTTTTTAAATGTATTTTTTGAATATTTGTTTATTGATTTCAGAGAGGAAGGGAGAGAGATAGAAACATCAATGACGAGAGAGAAGAATTGATTGGCCATCTTCTGCATGCCTCTGACCGGAATCTAACCGTGACCTCCTAGTTCATAGGTTGATGCTCAACTACCAAGCCACGCTGGCCGGAGCTCCAGAGGCCAGCTTTAAACCACAGCACTAGGAGACCACTCCCACTGCAATGGTTTCATAACTGTCAACAATTGTTATTGTAATACTGTTGAGGCAGGAATTTTGTGATTCATGATTAATTACATGAAATCTTTTAAATTGAAATAACATAGCTTCTCATGTTGTTAGATATAGGTCCTTCTCCAATTTTAATAGAAGTGTTAGAGATTGGACTTTGGGAAAGACAGAGCTCGAGGTGAATAAAAATTCCAAATGAGTACTGTGAAGACTAAGTGCCAAGCATCCTGATATTCTGAGTTTCAGAAGCAAACTGCAGAATAATTCAGAAACATTTCTGAAAAATCTTCTTAATGGATAGGTAGATTGTAAATACAAATGTTTTTTGCTTCATAACATTAAAACTGTAAACACTTTCATGAATGTTACTGAGGGATTTTGTGTTTCCTGACAACTTGCTATGTGGTTCATGCAGGTTTTTCTCTATTGCTTGGTTAGGAAATCTTGATGCCATATCTATGGCCCAAATGTATCTGAAATATAAGCACATTGTTTTTGTTAACGCTCACCCAAGGATAATTTTCCATTGATTTTAGAGAGAGTAGAAGGGAGGGAGAGAGACAGGGAGAGAGAAAAGCATCAATGTGAGAGAAACACATGATTGGTTTCCGCCCATATGTGCCCAAACCAGTGCTGGGGATCAAGCCTGCAACTGACATACATGCCCTTGATGGGAATGGAACCCATAACTCTTCAGTCCACTGGTCGAAGCTCTAACCACTGAGCACCAAGTTAGGGCAACATTTTTATTTTTATTTATTTTTAATATATTTTATTGACTTTTTACAGAGGAAGGGAGAGGGCTAGAGAGTTAGAAACATTGATGAGAGAGAAACATCGATCAGCTGCCTCCTGCACACTCCCCAATGGGTATGTGCCCGCAACCAAAGTACATGCCCTTGATCAGAATAAAACCTAGGACCCTCCAGTCCACAGGCCGACGCTCTATCCACTGAGTCAAACTAGCTACGGCCAGGGCAACATTTTTAACTTGATGATGCCACTTGCTGTATTCATTTTTATCCTATATGTATCACTCTATTCAGAATATGTAGATGCAGAGAGGACTTTATGTACATTTGAAATAAATTTTGTGGTTAAAGCAGTTTTATCCAAAAGTGATTCCATTTCCTTATAAATTCTTAAGAAAAGAAATACAGCTCAGTTTAAACTACTTTGGTTTGAACTATAGCCCACTTGCAAATAATGAAAATGATTATAGATCAGATAGGTATATGTAAAATGCCAAGGTGCACCATTAACAGAGCCTTATTCAATAAGGCAATTATTACTGCAGAGAGCAGAGGAAAGCACTTTATTAAAGTTCTTATTTTACTTTACAAGTATGGTATATTTTGCTGAGGAGAATTAAGTGTGTATACATATACACATTCATACAAAATGGCAATAGCAAAATGAATAAGCGATATAAGATATTTTTATATTACCTGCCCACAAAACCTCTTGAACCACTTTTCTAATCAAAGTCCTAAAATAGTAAGTGTGACAGTGAACCTGCAAGAGGAAGGAGGACAAGTAGAAACAATACGGGTATTGCTGTAACATCCTTGAATGGGAACCAGAGAGGGGACTCAGATAAAATGCACATGCCCAGTCAAAGTTGAATTTCAGAGAAATAAGAATATCCTATGCAATGTTTGGCATATATTTATACTTAAAAATGATTTTTATTTGCAAATCTGGAACTGTACTAGGAGATGTGGGTTCTAGTCTTAGCTGAAGAGGCTCAAAACCAGGTTATTAAAATTCTCCAAATCTGTTCCCATTTTCAAGTGAGGAGGTTGAACCAAAGTCATGCTGGTGGGTCTGGGGCCTGGCCTATCTGATTTAACCAGAACTGCTTTCAGTGTTTCATTGTATTGCATTTTTAGTAAGATCCTGTTTTGGGGTAGGGTGAAGGGAAGGTTTGGGGACTCCAACTAAAACAAACTAAAAAGTAGTTGAAGATAGACATGTTTTCTGACGCTTACCCCTGGTAAGGAGAGGGGGTGGGGAGTAGCGCCCAAGATGCTCATGTTTGTAGGGCTGGTGCCTTGCATGGCGCCTTCTCAGTCCTCAGCTATCAGGTTTATTCCCAGTGCAAGAGTAAAAAATGTGTCATCTTCCATTTGAGGGGGAAAATACTTCATTTCTGCTTTGCTTTGCAGAATGAAGAATACTTCCCAAGAGGCCCAGGTTTCTGATTCTTACTTCTGTCTCTCTGGTGGGGATGTCTTTTCATCGTACACCTTTTTAATTTGTGTCAAGGACCTGTTTTGCCTCCATATCAGAATATATTTGATTAGTTACTGGACAGCCTTTCAAACTTAGCTTTGACAGAATGGTTTTGAAAGAATGTCAGTTAATGCATTTGGCTGTTCAGGAAGTGTATTGATTTTTAAATCAAGAAAGTTCATTACTTCCCTAGTTCCTTAGAAAGCCCTTGTAACATTTTTTTAGCCTGTTTACCAGAAAACTGGCAAACATATTTTTTTACTTCCTTAGATTTGGAAACTTAGCACCAATAACTTTTTAAAAAATAACTTTTAAAGCAACCGTCATAAGTATGGGCAAGTAATCTAGTTTTGTGTATGCCATGTTTTTCTCCTAAAAAATTTAAAAATTCTGTTTAAAATATTTCTCAGAATGATTTTTGACAATGAATTTTATGTTGTGGAAATTTAATCTTGGAGGCATTTTTGAGGGTTTTTTTAAAGTCTCTATTTAAAAAAGAAACCCAGCAACAGGAACGGGAAAGAAATAGGTGACTGTCTTCTAGGTCAGATATTAGTCTGTCCTTGCTAACTTCAGGATTGATGCTTTCTTCCAATGTGCCATAGAATAATCACTAATATGAATATGTTATTTTGTACTTTTCACACCTATTGAAAAAAATATTCTTTAGTCCAGTAAAATGACTTTTTGTTATATTTTTACCCTGACGAGTCACAGTACTAAGTAACATAGGAAACAATTGACTCATTTATCCTAAATGTTCTTAGTTAATCCTGCTCCTGTTCCTGTCACTCTGAATAATGAACTTTAACTAATTTTCTTGGTGTTTTTCTGTGGGCAGTATAGTTTATTGTCAACTATATATATATCTTGGGATGTTTGTGGGTTCTTTTTTTTTCAAATATGAATACACCTCATTGAGAAATACAAACTATAAATATTTTGATGATAGTAACTTTTCCACAGGAAAAAAATATTAATAGTATTTGTCATTATTTCATTTCTTCTGTACTATTAAAACTCACTATAGAATATCTTATTAATTCTCTTAAAGATTCTGGTAGTTTTTTACTTTTCTTAAAAATTTTATAACCTTGCCGAAACCAGTTTGGCTCAGTGGATAGAGCGTCAGCCTGCGGACTGAAAGGTCCCAGGTTCATTCCAGTCAAGGGTATGTACCTTGGCTGCAGGCACATCCCCAGTAGGGGGTGTGCAAGAGGCAGCTGATCTATGTTTCTCTCTCAACGATGTTTCTGACTTTCTATCCCTCTCCCTTCCTCTCTGTGAAAAATCAATAAAATATATTTTTTTAAAATTTTTATAACTTTTCTCATACTACTTCAAAAAGGCATTTAATAATTTTTTATGAATGCTAGTGTTACCTTGCCTTTAACACATGTTATAGATCTGTCATATCTATATACATCCAATGGCCAAAAATTATTTTACTTATAGGAACATCAAATCTTAATAAAATGGAAATCTTTCAAGAACTTTTTTTGTGTCCTCATGGAAAAATACTCCTTGTTCCTAATGGTTTCTAGTCATATTAAGTGTTTCCTTGTTCAAGAATGGAAACAAACAAAGGAAAGCACTGGGTTTCCTTAGGAGACATAGTTCATAATTGCCATCTTTCTTTTTACCCACCTGCAATTGAGAAATTGCAATTGGGTTGAGAGTGGTCTGCTGTCCCTTACTACATCACATCAACCAATTAGACCTTTCTAAATATATTTTTAAATCTGAGTATGGGTACATATGCAATTGAATTTCAGTTATTTAGCTTACACATCTAATGTTTGCATAGGCACATCAATACCCAAAACATAGCAGGGTGTGTGCGTGCCCACGCAATGAGGTATGAGTGGACCTTCAAGTACGTCTCATAACCATTGTTGACATAGCTGAAAGTCTCATTTGTTAAACTGAACTTTTTGAAATGCTCTTTGATGTGGCTTCTTAAATTACCCAGCTGCATAACTGCAGCTTTGCTGCATCACCCTTGATCCCTGGCAGCATGGAAAATCAGCAGGCTTGTGGAGCCAGCCAAGAAAATGGAACATTTTACATTTGTACTGACCATATTTATTACATAAAAGAATCTACTGTCAGAGTTAGAATTCAGCTTCAGGAAAGCCCACAGGTCTAATCTTACCGCAGCTCCCATTTACAAAATAACTACTGACTGAAAAAGAACTTTAAAAAGTATTCCTTTTACCCAGAACAATTTAAAAATTATCTGTCAAAAGTGTTAAACTGGTGTTCCACCAAAGAGAAGGAGGTGGTGAAACTCCCATTCATTTGCTTTTAGCTTTTTTCCTTTTACCGTTTGGTAACTCTTTAAAGTTCTAAAAGTGCTACAAACAAAAAAAAACCATTATTTTCTTGTAATATTGTCACAAAACAACTCAAATCTTAGAGAAAAAGATATACTCATTTAAAAACCAAAAGAAGTAACTCATGGTCATTTTTCTATTCACTAAGTCCCAGGCCAATCACTGTGCAGAAACCCACTAGAAGGGTCTCCAGGTAAGATGCATCTGGCATGCAGGGAACTTCCAACATGCAGAACACTTCAGTCTTCCTTTCTCCTTGGGAAGATGATGACAGCGGTGGCTCTGAGATTCACTGGTTGTCTCGGGACTTGCTATTGGAATAAAACCTTCTGCAGAGGTCTCCCAGACCACTTTGAAAGCTGAGGAACATGCCCCTTACTCTACAGTTGCTACAGGTTGTATGCATTTGCATTTTGTATCAACAGCCCTAATTCATCAAATAATGTTCTTTTTTATTTATTTAGTATGGTTTTACATTTAAAAATATCTGCGCCCCAATTATATCAAGACAATCAGAATGTTTATGGGAATTATCCATAGTAAAATACTGTTTCATTCCCATTATCCTGTTGTAATTATTTTCATGTAATTATTTTACACTGTTGAAATACCTTTTTACTTTAGATATGTCTCCCCAACTAGAATATTATGTTTTTGAAACATTTTTCACTCTATCTGGAGCTTCTAAAGGAGTATATGACAGCCTCTTAATAAACTTTTGTTAAATAAATAAATTTTCAAGAAACATAGTTTTTGTGCAAACTGAAACTTATTTATAAATGTGTTGCAAAGCAGCAAAACATCCCAAGAACAGAACTAAGTTGATATGAAATACCCTCTAAAAAGGTTGCATCATCTACTATCAGAACAGTCTACAAAGAGGACATTATTTCTTGATAAAACATAGATGTCTTAGCATCCCATCCTCTGTTTCTTTTTATTCTACACACACACACACACGCACCACACACACACACACACACACACACACACACACACACACACACACACACACACACACACACACAGAGAGAATTTATCAAAAACAACACCAAAAAAACACAACTAGAAATGCAGTTTAGTTTTCTTTTCAAAATAGATCACAGTGTTTTTTCCTTCCACTAGTTACCATTTTGTCAATGGAATATACAACTCATCTGATGAATCCCAGAACTTTGTCTGACTATATGGAATCTGAGTGAAAGATATCAAGCTTTGTAAATCCATTTACAGAAAAAGGAGAGCAGGGGAAGGAAATTCTAAAATATGCTCTCCACTGATTGTTTCAAGTAAGTGGACTGATTCCCACTTATATTTTCTCCTGGGAATATTGACCACCACTAGGGAAGCTCTGGAAAAGGATCATGGGATCCCACTTCATTTCTCAGTAATCAGATATTATTAGTTGTCAACCACCCTCAAAATATTTAAAAACCTACTACATTTTGGTAAAATAGTAGTGGTGGTGGTAGTAGTAGTACTTTGTTAGGTTTGAGACTTAGAAACTGGTATAAGGAGAACTATTATTTTCTTAAGTATGTGTTGTGTTAGTTTAGCCTTTATGCCAGTTAGGAATGCCTGGTTAACTTTCTGGTAAAATAATGGTATTCCAGTAGAATGGGGCATATTTGATTTTGTTTTCAATGCACAGGTAATATGTAGTTTCAGCAATGAGCTGGGGATTTATGGGGGAAGCACCTTTCCAAACATATGTGTCTTGGATGAATCAACAGTCTGTAGAAAGAGTGACATACCATTTCTCTTCCTTTCAATGACAATGATGATTTCAGGCGGGACCCTGTTAGGGTGGCCTAGGTAGGAAAAGCAGTGTCAGTATGGCAAGTCACAGCTTTTACACATTCCAGATGCAAAAATGCAGGTCTCATAGTAGCATGCAATTTCACTGTAATGTTTTGTGTGGTTTATTTTGTTGAGCCTTCTGATTTGAAATCCAAAGCAGTACAAAGTGGTGTGACTGAGCAAATGTTGCCAATGATATGCAGTTGTTTGTATTTTTTGATAGTTGAGAAAAAATTTGTCTTTATGATAGTTGTGTCCATTTTATTTCTATTTAAGTTTTCAAGGACTTGAGAACAGTAAAACAAGCCACGCCCACAAGTCACGCCCACCAGCCAATCAGGAGCAAATAAACCCAACCAAGATGGCTGCATCCACTGAGAGCAGGAGGGAGGCTTGGGTTTCCCCAGCAATGGAGGAAGCCAAAATTTCTACCTGCCCTTGCCAGCCTAGGCCTCCCCTCAATGCTACAAAGTACCAGTTATAATCCCAACAGAAATGGCGGCAGCTGGAGAGAGCAGAGGCTACAGTTGCCCAGGCAATGGAGGAAGACAAGCTTCTCCAGCCCTAGTACCTAGGCCTCCACTCTAGGCTACAAAGTTTCAATTATAGAATTTAAATAAACCCAAACAGAAATGGCTGTCGCCACAGAGCTAGCAGAAGGCTTGGCTCCGCTCCAGGCTACAAAGTTTCAATTGTAGAACATAAATTAATCCCTGATCCCAGGGCCTCCACTTGGATCGCTGGGGAGCATGGCTGGCCTGCAAACCACCATAGGCTCCTCACCCAGGCCACCTCATCCCCCAAGGGAAGCCCCACCCTGATCCGGGACACCCTTCAGGACAAATCAGCTGGCTCCCACCCTTGTACCAGGCCTCTATCCTATCTAATAAAAGAGTAATTTGCAGATTGACCATGAGGTCTTCCCCCATGTGGTCAAAGATCCTGCCCCCATGTGGACACAATATGGTCAACAGGGGAGGGTTAATGGGAGGTTTCAGGCCTACAAGGGAGGGCAGCTGTGAGTGATCAAGCCAGCAGGGGAGGGCAGTTAGGGGTGACCAGCCTGGCAGAGAAGGGAAGTTGGGGGCAAAACCAGGCTGGCAGAGGAACAGTTAGATATCCATTAGGCTGGCAAGGTAATGGTTAGGGGGTGATCAGGCTGGCAGGCAAAAGTGGTTAGGGGCCATCAGGGAAGCAGGCAGGCAAGCAGTTTGGAACCAGCAGTCCTGGATTGTGAGAAGGATGTCTGACATCCCTCGAGGGGTCCCAGATTGGAGAGGGTGCAGGCTGGGCTGAGGGACACTCCCTGCCCCCTCCCTGTGCACGAATTTACTTCAGAGAAATGTTGCTCTTCCATGATGTAGCTATCACTTTTATATGTGTCACTTCACAAATATTTGAAGTTCTAATGAGAACCCATTATCATAAATCCAGTATTGAAAAAAAGGAAGGGATGAAAAGTCATTCTTTTTTGTACAACTGTAATTGTATAATATCTCAGTTACAAAAAAATGATGCTTTGCCAAACTTTCAGAAAGCCCTAAATTACTAGGGTTTAGTAAGTGAGGTCTTTGTGGTAAAACCAGGACAGGTGCAAAACTTGATGGTCAACTGCTATCTGTAATCTCCAAGTATTTCCAGAAATTTCTCTTTGTGTGTATTTGTGTGCACATGCACGTGTACGTAAACCCAACAGTTACATTGGAGGAAGAGGTCTGAACAGCTCCTTCTTTATTTATGGCTTTTCTGAAGTTGCACAAGGAGAAATTAGTTTATCCTAAGAAGGGCATAAAGCTGAAACCAGTTTGGCTCAATGGATAGAGCGTCGGCCTGCGGACTGAACGGTCCCAGGTTCGATTCCAGTCAAGGGCATGTACCTTGGTTGTGGGCACATCCCCAGTAGAGGGTGTGCAAGAGGCAGCTGACTGATGTTTCTGACTTTCTCTCTCTCTTCATCTCTGTAAAAAAATCAATAAAATATTTTTTTTTAAAAAAAAGAAGGGCAAAAGTAGGTCAAAAAGAGAAAAGCCAAGACACTTTTCCAGGAAACCTCCATTTAGGCAACAAGCAGGCCTTATGTGTAGTTTGCCTAGGCAACTGCCTTCCAGGCTCCAAAAATTCTAGGTATAGGCATCCTTCTGTCCCAAATCTCACACCCTATGGGAATGCCATGCGCAATACCCATCATCCCTCCTCAGTGTTCCATGAGGGAACACGGTGAGGAGAGACTCCTGCCTCAGTCGGAATCCTGGCTTCAGACCTACAAACTGGAGGGAGACAAGTTACTAAACCCCTCAAAGCCTCGGATTCCTCATTTGTAGAATGAGGATTATAATGGTATCTCCCTTGTGATGGCGGAGACTACACAGATAATCCCTTAGGATAGTTTCTGGCACTTAGTAAGAGCTCTACAAAGCGAAGCTGCTGTTACAATGTTTAATAGTATTATAACACAACTAGAGGAGAAATTAAAAGACAAATATCCCTGGGAGGATTACACACTTACGTCACTCTTAAAGGGAGGATCCTGAGTGCTTAAAGTTGAAAAATCAGAAAAGGGGAGAAAGCTCAAAGTAGGGGTGGCACAGAGGAGAAAAACTATGTACATTCTTGTGCCGCTTTTTTTTTTTTTTTTTTTTTTGCTTAGTGGTCCCTTCTTTTCCCACCTTCAAAATGAATAGATTTTATACTAACTTTTTCACTTTTCAGTTTTTTTAATTAGGTCCTTTCTAGTGTTTGACTCATCCTAGCCAAACTAGTCTAGGACAGCATCTGAAACATATTAGGCTTCCAGAAATATTTGTTGGATGATTGATTTTCACATTTTAAAAGCCAAAAACCTGTTATCTACTTCTGTTTAGTAGAAAAGCTAGTTCTGCTTACTATAATCTATAATAATAAAAGAGTGATATGCTAATTAGACCAGACATCTCTCTGGACGTCCCCTTGGACAACCTTCTGGATGAACCCGGGGCTGTGGCAGTGGTGGGGGCCGAGCCCCTTGCACAAATTTTGTGCATCGGGCCTGTAGTTGTACAGTAAGTGCTTACCAAATGATTTTTAGAACACTGGTTAAAGTAGATGGCTAAATTTAAGATGAAATTTCCCCATCTTTAAGAATAGTGTGAGTGTCCAACCATTTCACCACATAAAGAAAGCCTTGTATAATTCCTGAGCATTCCTTTTTGCTTTTTAATTGGGCGGTGTTCAATTTACTCCCATTCCCAGTCCCACTTGATAGCTAGTAAAATCATAAGACTCTTACAACAATAAAATTCAAATTTCAGGCCTCTTGAAAACTATTGGGGTTGTTGAAAAGCTTGTAATTCTGTTTGGTTTTTATGCTTAAAGCTTCATCTAGCAATGCTGTCGAGAATCTAGAGATCATCTAGTAGGAAGTCCTTTGGTCTTGGGGCCCCTCCTTCAGTTTTTTGCCCCTCCCATAGTGCTCGCCCTGCCCTTAGTGAAGTGCTGCAGTGTTTTCCCCTGCGGCTGGGTTTTATTGGAGCTGCATATTTGTATATGATTGCTTACACTATGTAGACGTATGTTACTTTTTTGGTACACTTAGTGAAAGTCATGACTTTTTAAAAAAAATTACACACATTTTATGGTTCATAATCTGGTGACTACACCAAAGATAACTATTTGCTCTTTTTTTCCCATTACTTTTTAAATTGTTTAAAGTATTACAAATAGTAGTACATATGTTTCCTTCCCCCTCCCCGGCCTCTCCTACCCCCAAGCACATGTCCTCACATGCCCCCCCATGTCTTATATTCATTGGTTATGCTTATATGCATGCATACAAGTCCTTCGGTCCTTACAGCCCCCACCCCAGACTCTCCCCTGCCTTCCCACTGTAGTTTGACAGTCTGTTCAATGTTTCTTTGCCTCTGTATCTATTTTCCCCCCATTTCTTTTCTTTAAAAAATCTTGTATCTGCATACTAGAAATAAACATATAAGAACAAAAAAAAATATTTGAGTCTCAGTTTCAATGTCCAACAGTTCTGAGTCCCAATTTCAATGTCAAATAGCTCCTTATGTGTACATGTCAGCAATGATATCTGGATGGTGGACAAATGGTGGCAATGCAGGTTCCACCCTCTCTGGTTTGGACCTGGGCTGCCTGCAGCCACGCACAGCTGCTGACTGCTAGCATGGCAAGGTGTCGTAAGGTTTCTTCCATCTCTGGACTGTTTGCATGATTGGAACAGACCTGTCAGTTCCTCTCTGTTGCAGGAATCCATATGGTCTTGGAGGAGTTTTCTGAAAATATACAAACATATTCTCGACCAAAAGTTAATAAAGGAATCTTATCTGTAAATTAGAGTTGAGATTCTTTTTATTTTTGCCTAAATGATTTTCCTTTGACTTATTTTGACACCATGTGTGTTTTTCATGGGTGTCCTGCTGTTAGCATTACAAATGGAAATTAATTTTCTGAAGTAAGAATTTTCTAGATGTAATTTACTTGCAGGATATTTTTCCTTACATATTACTGCACTATGCAGACGTACGTTACTTTTTTGGTACACTCAGTGAAAGTCATGACCTTTTAAAAAAATAACGCAGATTTTATGGTTCATAATCTGGTGACTACACCAAAGATAACTATTTGTTCTTTTTTTTGATACTGAAAATAGAATAGATAGTATGATAAGGTCAGCTTCATCGATTTCCTTTTGATAATAATTAAATTTTCCTTACATAGCCTCCAGTTATCTCCTTGATACTTGGCAATAGCCATAACCCCATTTTTTCATTTTTATTACCTACCAGTTAATTGCACTAATAGGTTTTGCTTTCATCTCTACATGATTTTCATTAGACAAAGCGGTAAATGTTAACACTTGCTGCTTTTTTGGTTAGTAAGCATTTCAGGCTTTTAAAGCAGAGATTAACAAAGGAAATATATTTTTTAAATTTTTATGTAAATTTGCTTTTAGTCTCAAAAGTGCAGATTACTTCCAACTTTTCCTCTTTTAGAAAAGAATGAGTTTATTTGGGACCAATAAATTGAGTCAAGTAAGGAATACTAGTAACTAGAACGATATGGTAGACGGGGCGTTTTCCTTTTTAAAAAAAAAGCATTTTCAGCACTATTTATCAATTAATCTCAGTCTTCTCAATCCACAGACTGCTTTCTTGTGCAATGTGAACTAACGTGAGTTATTTAATTTGAGTATTTAAGAATGAATTTGTTAAATTAAAAGTGGTATAAACATTTTAATAAAGATGTTAGAAGACACTTGCTCATTTTTTAATAATCAAATATCTATTGAATCTTTAAAAATAAGTTTGTCATATAATTTCTATACCTCCAATAATTTTCCTGAATGTTCAGTATATGAAATTGTTATGACATACATATATATCATAATACATATGATATATATGTCATCAAACTATATATATATAGTTTGATGACACTAAGTTGAATCACTTACATGTATCACATTTTAGGATTTATGAGAATGTTTTAATTCATCTTGATTGTTTTATTCATCCTAAAAATTGGTTACCGAATCATTCCATTACTCCAGAAAACTCCCCTCTTCAAAATTTTAAGTATCCCAAACCACATAACTGTTTTTATAGTAGCAATACAGTGTGTCATCTCACTTAAACTTGTAGCAAAAATAGGCTATTTTACTATTCAATAATTCTGTAATCCATCCTTCTTTCTAATGTACTTCTTTCTAATGCACTTAAGTTTTTCTAGTTGCTAATTTTACATTTAGTTGACTTTTACTCCTGACCTGGGATAGTCTTAATTTCTCCTCTCTACCAAATATCATCAACTAATCCAACCCTAAGCTCTAACCTCAGGAGATTTCCTAGATGAGGGTGTGTCAGTTTGTGTTACATCTGTTTATAAGCAATGCTTTATCATCTGCATTGTTTTTTGAACTGCCAGTTGTCTAATGTTAATGCTGGAGATTATTATCTGGAATACACAAGAGAATTACTGCTGTGTCTCTCTTTTTATAGGCTCTGCAAATAGTGTTTTTTTTCCCCCAAGTGTTTTTGTAGCTTTGTGCCATATACATGCTGTGGTTAAGTACTTTCATCACTTTATGTTTTTCTGAATATGTATGGTATATGCAAACCAAAGGGAGGAAAGTCACACATTATAAGGCAAAAAACTTGCTCAATGTATAAACAAGGATTGCATAGTAACCTATCTGTTATGGGTATTTCCAGGAGAATGAATTTTACATGTAGTATATGAAAAGTAACACATTATGTTAAAATAAAGATGAACATTTTCTGGGATGTGAGACAAACCTATAATTTATGACTTTGTCATAAATCAAAATTTAAGAAACTGAAATATATCTGTAATAATTGTCATTGAGGCCCTTTCAGACTATCATAAGTATTATCACTTCATATAGGGAAAATATTAATGAGTTAATTTTAACTTTGACCTTTGTATTTTAAATATTCTTGTTTTATGGTTCTTTTAAAGTTTCTCAAGACTCATTATAGGCATATGATTTCTTGGGATGTTAGATTCTCTTCTGATTTGTTCTGTGATTTCAAACCAGTTTATTATTTTTAGTTTTATTCAATTCCTGGAAACAGTACATTACTATTGAATGGGAGTCTTTATAATCCTTGTTTGGGAATGAAGATAAAGCTTTAAGGAATAATACAGCTATTTTTACTTGCTCATACTTTTCTATCCTTGGAAGTTATAAAATGATTATTTTATAATTTGCTCTTCAGATGGATCCTGTGCAAAAAGCAGTTATTAACCACACGTTTGGAGTGTCCATTCCCCCAAAGAAGAAACAAGTTATTTCTTGTAATGTCTGTCAGCTTCGCTTTAATTCGGATGTGAGTATCACCTTTTTCCTGCTCTCAGTAATCTGTCAAACTGGAACTCTGATTGTTCTGGATATATACATCTCTTCATATTTACATACTGTCTAGCAGCCACTCCTCTTGGTGGCCACTTACTTCAGTGTGCCAGGTTTTCCAGGGATTTGGATTCAACACTAGAAACTTGAGCAATAGAGGGGCTAATATAAAAAAAAATCAATGCTTTCTGAAGGTAATCAATCTCATCTATACCATTTTATACTTAACCTCACAAATTATGTTTACTTTAAGAAATACTTAAATAGCAGAAAACATTTTTTAAAGTTTAAAATGCAATGAAAGTATGAAAAAAATGTAGTAAATTCTAAAGAAAATCAGTTATCACTCTTGCTACCAAGTGTTATATTTCGTGTGTGTGCCAAGTCATAAATACCCGAGAAAATAATTTACTATGTAATTTCTATTTTCTTAGACATGAAAATATAGAAAAAGATTAGTAAATTATTTTACCTCGCCAGTTTAATTATCCTGCTAAAAAACGATAACAAGAAAAAGGTACAAATTAATATTTTATGAAAGTTGATTTTCAAATTAGACATAAAATAATGTGAGAGCAAAATAAATAGTATTAGAATGTTTATAATAAAACCCAATGACCAAGTAAAGGAATGACCAATGCAAATTCAAATCTGAAGATTCAATATCATATGTGATATTTCTTGAGTTACTCCACCCCAGACGTTATTTTGCAAAACATTGCTATAGGATTTATGTTTATCGGAAATACTAAAATAATAAATACTCTATATAATATTGTACAATTGCAAATAGTGTTTTTTATTTCTCCAAGAAAAAACTTTCTGAAAAAGAAAACTACGGAGACAGAAATCAGATCAGTAAGGACTTATGGTGGGTTGGGGAATTGAATAAAAAAGGGCATGAAAGAAGTGTTTAGGGTGTATATCTTAATTGCTGTGGTGATGATACAACAGTTTTTATTTCTCAAAACTCATAAAACTTAATACCTAAAAAGGAATTTTACTGTCTGTAAAGTATAACTCAGTAAACCTGACTGGGGCCAGGGCGGGTGGGGGGAATCAATGTAATGGGAAAAATGAAATACATGGTAAATAGAAGACTAATCCTATCTAATAAAAGAGTAATATGCAAATTGACCGTACCTTCGCTACACCCACAAGCCAATCAGGAGTGGGGGTGGGGCCACAAGCGGTGCACAGGAGGCTGTGTGTGGTGCATGAGAGGCTACAGTGGCCGCCGAGTGTGGGGTGCCCCAGGGACTGGGCAGTCACCGCTGGGGCTAAGGCCTGGACTGGGGGGGCGGGGCTGAGGCATCTGGAGAATGCGGGGCCCCAGGGCTGGGCAGTCACCGGGTGGTTGCCAGTGGCTGGGGCTAAGACCAGGGCTGGGTGGGTAGGGCCAAGGTGAGGCAGAGCCAGTCATCAGCCCCATTGCAGGGTGATGGCTGGGTGCCCAAGGCCTAAGGCTTCAGCTAGGGATGAGTGGTCATTAGGACATCCCCTAGGGCTCCCAGTATGTGTGAGGGGCAGGTTGGGCTGAAGGATCACCCACCCCCAGTGCACAAATCTTGTGCACCGGGCCCCTATTTAATTATAGACACATAACTACTAGATATATATTAAAGTAAAATCTTACTATTAGATTTAAGGTCTAATAATTAAAGGACTTTTACAAGAAAAGACCAAATAATGAATACTGATATATATCCAAGTATATTTAACACCTTTGCATAGGTATTTTACAAATGTCTACAGTCACATAGGGAAGTTAAAATATCTGTAACACTATGAATACAAAATTAAAATGTTCACTAGTTAACTGACTCATTACAAAAGTCTCACCTGAAGACATGCTTCATATTTAGTCCTACCATGCCCAATGCAGCAATGCAATATATTGAAAACATCTGATAATACAATGCAATAGATTGGAAAGTGAATCCATAGAAATATTGCAAAAGAGGCAGATTTCCATGAAGTCTATGAATGTCATGTTAGAGAACTGCTCAATATAAAGCCACTGACAACTGAGGATATTAGAAAATGTAACTTGATAAGAGAAAAATAACAAGGTTGATAACAGACTCTTCAAAACAAAAGGCTTGACTATCAAGTAAATAATAGAGACTTCAGGCAATTATGAGTCTCTTGAATTAAAAAATAATAATGACATATTTACATGGTTCAAAAAGTAAAATTAATTTTAAGAGATACACTGAAAAATCTTGTTCCATCGCATTCCCCATCCTCCCATGTTCCATGCTGTTCCTGTCTATCTGTAACCACTTTCATATTTCTTGTATACATTTCCTGGATCTGAAAACCAAGAAAGAAAGAAAACCAGGTATGAATATCTTATTTCATCCTTTTTCTACACAAAAGGTAGTATACTTTTCTTTGCCTTGCATTTTTCACATAAAAATATATCCTGGAAAATATTCCCCTACCAAAACATAGAGAGCTTCCTCACAGTTTTCATACAGATACACTAGGCAAAGGTGTTTACATCTTCATCTCTGGAACCTTTTACTATGTATGTTACCTTATATGTCAGAGGGGAATAAAAGTAATAAATAAAATTAAGGTGCCAATCAGTTGGCCATAAAATATTTTATCCTGGATTAACCTGTGGGCCCAAGGGTCCTTAAATGTAAAAAAGGGAGGCAAATGAAAAGCTTAGAGTGATACAATGTGAGGACAACTCTACTGGCTATTGTGAGCTTTGAAGGTGAAAGAAGGGGCCACAAACCAAGGAATGTGGGCAGCCTTTAGAAGCTGAAAAATCAAGAAATTGATTTTTCCCTAGAACCTCCAATGGAACACTGTTCCTCAAAATTATTAAGATAATAAATCTGTGTTGTTTTAAGCCAGTAAGTTTGGGATAATTTGCTACAACAGCAATAGAAAACTAATATAGTAGTCTACGTGTGGATGTTAAGATTATTTAACTAGTCCCTTACTGGTGGACATTTAAGTCATTTCCAGTCTTTTGGAATTAAATAAATTTTCATAGTCAACAAATGTCAGAGGTAGGACATAAATTCAGGTTTCTTGCTTCTAAATCCACAGCTTTTTCTATTTTATTATGTTGCCTCACATACTAACTTTGCTCATTTTCTTTGCATTTACTGAGCTTTTATTTTATGCCAAGTACCATATTATTTTCTAGAGACCAGCAGCAAATTGATTAACAGCGTGAATGAAAGCATCTAAGATCCTCCCAGAACTTGTTCCAGATCTTCACCTTTGTGTTTTTATACTCCATATCCAGAGAGGCCACATGGTATAGAACATTAGATTAAGAGTATTTGAATGTGATTTAAGTTCTAAGTTTTGACTTGATAAATCACTTCACCCTGTGGGCCGCAGCTTCCTCATCTATGATATCACTAAAATAGACTACTTGATCTTCAGAAGAACCTTACCAGTTCCATGATTAAAAATCATTTCCATGGCATTTCTGTTAGAAGAGCAGAGTATAAACACCCTAATTTTATGAGTGGGACAGTTAAGACCAAGAAAGAATGACTGCAAGTTTTGGTTTTTGTTTGTGTCATGGGTTGGCTGGGGGAAGTGGGGAATGAGGGCCAGTCTTCTTTCTATACCCCAGAATTGCTTTGGGCGTAGGTGCACCTTTGTCTTGAGCTTCATTTCATGGCAGTAATTGTCTTTGTATTCACTAACAGAGACATGGATAAATGCACATGCATGAGCATGTGACCACCCACTTCCTTGTCACCATGCAAAAGCTCCTTCGATAATAGAGAAAGAAAATTTCTGAGTCACACTTAGACTCTGGGCGGTAACATCACATAATCTGGAAGGCAAATTCATAAGTATCACATATACATGTTCTCTGTGTTTAGTAATGGTGCTGTAATCTGCATAACTGGGCTCTGAAACTGAGCATTTTTTATTTGGGAGAGAGTTTATTATTTTATAATAACCCTATTTACATTTTAATGTAAGAATTAAGAAGATGCTCATCCTTATTTTCTTTAATAACATTTCTAAATCAGCCTGAGACTGAATTGCCTTCATTTTTCAGTGTAGAAAATACGGTTATGGAACAATCTGGAAGGCAGATTTGCACAGTAAACAGACTGGATTCTGCATTTTCCCATTACACATATAAAATGTACGAGGGCAGGATTCATGCATTAAAATTCAATGTGACCTAGTTTAAGAGTCCGATAGTAGCCCCCTTTGTCCAGTCTTTATCATCTCAGTAGCACTCCACTGTTGGAAAGCAAAAGGCTACAGCTTTATTTACACAATACCGTGTTATGCAAATGAGCAAGCATTAATCACGAGCATTTCCTAAATGAACCTTTACAAATTAATACCATTAACTTTGCCAGGGGGGTAAGAAATTGCATTCCAGAAATAATAAGTCTTTCCAACGGAGTCCCAGACATTTGCACAAATGTGTACAGCACATGAATCCCTAGTTTCTTCTAGACAGCCCCCACTTCGCACAATATGGCTTACGCTGAGCCTGGAATGAGGTTATCCTAAGCCTGAATATGCCTTTCTAATGAATGAATGAGTGCACTGCAACTGTAGTATGGTCATAAATTGATAAGCCTAAATCTTAATCTTTACCCGTTAGCTGGGGGTAAGCCTTTCCAGGAAAATAGTTCTATTCTTTTTCTGTAGTTGGTTTTAAATAAGACTCAAAATTATTGAGTTTTTACTCTTTCATAGAAAAATATTGGAAACTAGTCCCTAACATAGGCTTCTAAAATATTTTTGAGGGTAATATTTCTCTTTTTGGCTAGGTTGTAAGTTGGCAATAATTTTTCCAAATAATTTCTAATTTGCATACAATTTCAATTCCTTGGAGAATAGTAGCAGACAAAAAAGGAAACTCATCCTAATATAGGTTCTTACACAAAAGCAAGGCAATTTGACTCTTTTAAATGTTTGAAAACAGAGATGATCTATTATTATTATTATTATTATTATTATTATTATTATTATTACAAACAGTTAATTATAAATACTCTTAATACATGACTGGATCCTTTATGCTCCTTAGGTAAATCAAGATCAGAAAACATAATGAGCTTTTATTGTTTTTATTCTTTAAATTTAATAAATCTTTATTGTTCCGATTATTAATTACAATTTTCCTCTTTTTACCCCCCATAGCTTCCCTCCACTTGGTACCCATCCCACCATCTTCCCTTACCTACTCTCCACTGCCCTCATCCATAGATGTATGATTTTTGTCCAGTCTCTTCCTGCACCTTCCACACCCCTTTCCCCCAAGAATTGTCAATCCATTCCCTCTCTATGCTCCTGATTCTATTATATTTACCAGTTTATCCTGTTCATCAGATTTTTAATTCACTTGAGTTTTAGATTCACTTGTTGATAGATGTGTATTTGTTGTTCATAACTTTTATTTTTACCTTTTTCTTCTTCTTTCTCTTTTTAAAGAACATCTTTCAGCATTTCATATAATACTAGTTTGGTGGTGATGAACTCCTTTAGCTTTTACTTATCTGCGAAGCACTTTATCTGACCTTCAATTCTGAATGATAGCTTTTCTGGGTAGAGTAATCTTGGTTGAAGGTTCTTGCTATTCATCACTTTGAATATTCTTGCCACTCCCATCTGGCCTGCATAGTTTCTGTTGAGAAATCATCTGACAATTACATGGGTGCTCCTTTGTAGGTAACTAAGTGTTTTCTTGCTGCTTTTAATATTCTCTCTTTTGTCTTTTGCTCTTGGCATTTTAATTATTATGTGTCTTGGTGTGGTCCTCTTTGGATTCCTATTGTTTGGGGTTCTGTGTGCTTCCTGGATTTTTAAGTCTATTTCTTTTACCAGGTGGGAGAAGTTTCCGGTCACTATTTCTTCAAATAGGTTTTCAGTATCTTGCGCTCTCTCTTTTTCTGGCATCCCCATGATTTGGATGTTGGTATGCTTGCGGTTGTTCTAGAGGCTCCTTACACTATCTTCAATTTTTTGGATTCTTTTTGCTTCTTGCTCTTCCAGGTCAATGTTTTTTGCTTCTTTGTATTTCAAATCTTTGACTTGATTCTTGCAGTCCTCTAAACTGCTTTTAGGTCTCTGTATAATAGTTTTTATTTCAGTAAGTGTATTAATTTCTAGTTGGTCCTTTTTCATATCCTTGAGGGTCTCGTTAAATTTTTCACCCTTTTCTAGGAACCTCTTGAAAAACCTTATAACCATGGTTTTGAACTCTATGTCCAGGCGTTTTGTTTCCTCCATTTCTTTCAAATGTGATTTGATTTCATGTCTCTGCATTTTGGCTGCTTCCCTGAATTGGTGAAGTAGCTTTGTGTGGTAGATGTCCTCTAGGGGACAGTGGCTCAGCCTCCCCAGTTACCTGAGGTGGAGATTCCTTTATGGGTTGCACAGTCTTGTAGTTAAGTCTAGATTGTTGTTGGTATCATTGAGAGGATTTGACCTTCAGGCCAATTGGCTGTGAAGATCAGTTGTGTTTACGCTGTGATAGCTCTGTGCTCAGCGTGGATGGGGCAGAGTCTCCAGGCTGAGCAGATAGCCTTGGTTTCCCATCAGCTCCACCTCATGCCATTTCATTGATTTATGTTAGACTGATTACACATGGATAAGAAACTTAAGGTTTGCTTAGAAATTAAAGTACCATTTTTATGAACCTTCTATGGGTGACCTGACTCTCTCTCCTAGTCTTTACTTTAAATCTCTCTGAAATTTTAAATTTTAGAAAGTGAAGCTATTCAGTGATCACCTTCAGTTCCCATGTGACTACATTAGTGTGTAGTTGAATGTCTACAATGCCAGTTACCTCTGCATTTTGCATCTTTGTCATCTCAGCAGTTTTCAATTGGAAAGGTTATTAAGTATGCCCTCCTGGGTCTCTCTCTCTCTTTCTCTCTTTCTCATTTTTTTAGTTCTAAGCTTGTGCCTACTTCCTGACTTCTTTAAGCAGTTATTATATTTGAATATAATACAAATTCTCTGTATTGTATAAACAAACTGGCCCATCCACCATCTGCCATTTAAGAGGCATTAGTGCAGTTTCTGTGAGAGGCCCTGGCATTCTCTGTCATCCTGCAGAGAGCTCAGTGTCATGAGATTAGGGAAAAAGCCACAACTTAGGGTCCCACATCAATGTTTTCTCCCGTACTCTTGGCTGACCCTCTATTTCCTTTGGCCACCATGCCTCCCCACCATCTGCCTGAGGCAGAAAGTCCCTGCAGCAGCTGTGTTTCCTTCCCTGGGAAGTCAGATGGCCAGGAAACAAGAACCATTAGACACCACATTTAAAGATGTCCCTTACAGCAAAAGGAGGTGAGGCACTTGGCCACCGGGGCACTCCTTGCCTTTCTGAAGGATCAATTCTTCTAAGGGAGTCCATGTTTTGCTATTGGCTGCTTTGTGATTGCTTTTAACTCTAGAAATTCTGTCAATGAGTTATCAGTGTTTCTCTTTCCCTGTTAAACATATTCTCTTTACTATACCATCGGTTGCTCCTTCTGTCTTCTTTACTGTCTCTTTCCTTTTCCTCTAGCTCTTTCTTGGATATTCATAGTGTCTTTATTACATTTTTTGTTTTGAGGGTTTTTATAAGTTAATGATTAAATTCATTGCTTTAAATTCAGAGACACTTCCCTTGTTGGGAAAAAAACATATTAAGCATATTGTTTGAAACTCTAACCAACATACTGTTTTAAAAAAATGAGTTTATATTATATTATATTTCCTGAAATTTTGGACACCACATTTGATAACTAATATGTCAAGGAAAACTCTAAATGTTTTCTTTCGATATTTGACCCTCCCTACATCACCCTATCAGATATGTTCAACAGATATCTCTCTACACATGTTCATCCTACAGATGACCTGTTGCCTCCTCTCATATACAATCACTGTCAGCCACCCATAAACATCTACTCTGTTTCTCCTGATGCCCTTGAAATAGAGAATGGCTCCTTCAGCAGCCTCTCTGTTGATTTATAATATATTTATATAATTTATAGTAATTATATATATGCAATTATATATATATATATACACACACACACATATATATATATGTATATATATATATATGTGTATATATATATATATATATATACATATATATATAGTGGTTTTTGGATTTTTTTAAAGAATTGGTGCTGATAAAATGTGAGAGGCAGAGTTTTAAGAACACAGATGCCTAACCAGCCAGATCTCACCTATGCTGATAGTGACCTCCCCTTTAAAAATGAAATGAGCTATGAAAGTGGCTCCTCACTGAAAAGTGAGTTGATGATGAAATGGCTTGGAGAAAACCACAGTTAAACTGAATTCTGCAGCTGATTATTAAATTGAGAGATACCAACCACAGTGATACTAATCTCATTTGTGGGTTTGGAACTCTAAAGTGGGTTGTAAAGTTTATACCTGCTGTTAAGCAATACAAATGATAAGATAAATGAATAATTTCATAAGTTTGAAAAACCAACTGATTCTGTCAAGGAAAAAAGTATGGAAGAAAAAAGGAATCAATAGCATCAAATGGAAATCTAGAAAGTGAAAGTGTGCGTTTGTCAAACTTTTTACATTTTTCCCATAAATAAGACTATTTATATTGATTCTTAGGTATGGAAGGTAGTGAAGCAGATAGGAGGTAATTAAAAGCATAAATCTCAGGAGCCTAGGAAGGCAATTCTCTGCTTTGCAGACAGAGATGACAAAATGATGAACATTTTTTGCTTCGATATGACAGAAATATAGCATGGTTACAGAGAGGAGGAACATACTGTTCTACAAGTTTTCTTCTGTAGCTGCTTTTTGACAAAGTTCTTAAAATTTTTAGTCATGTTTTTTGAAACATATATTAGTTACTTATTCAATTAAAAAAAAAAGTTGCCTCCAAAGCAGTACTATAATATTACAAAATTGTCAGTCTTTTTCAGCACTACCTTATTTGGCATGAACATTTGGATAATTTGTTGCTGGTTTTTAATTCATCAATGAAAGAAAGAGAAGATTAAGATAAAAGTGAAATTTTTAAAAAAGTGAACAGTATGACTTATAAAGACTCATAGAGATGTTTATATGACATTTTCCACTAGCTATTTCTATGTTTAATAATACTCAAAGGTAGGGTGACCAGCCTAATATGATGCCGTAAAGAACAGTAAATGTGGACCTTATAAGGATAGTACCCAAACTCACACCCACATATCAGGAAAACCATTAAGTATGGTATCTACAATTTACCATCACTACTACAAGCTTTGGTATATTTCCACTCAACATTGCTTTGCTGATCAAACATTAATAATACCTTTAAAAATACTATGGGTCTTCTTTTTTCCTGTGTAAAAAACTTCTGTAGCTCTTTTAGGGAGAAGTAAAAGATTCTTCTTTCTTTTTTAAAATCTTTTTTGTTGGAAGTATTACATAGGTCTTCCTCTTCCCCCCATTTTTTCAAGTGATTTTATTGGTGATTTTTGTCATCTAAAAGTTGTTTTGGGGGTTAGGGAAAGACTATTGAAAGCTTGTGGATTTTCCTTCTTTGCTTGGTATGCATTGCTTTAATTAAGATTGGTTGTGGAATTCTTAATAAGATAATGTTTCATTCAATTTTTGTGGTTTAGGATTCTTTAGCTAAAAATGTATTCAACATATAATTAGATATCAGTTAGAATTTCTAGGCTGAACACCTATAGGTTTGCTAAATGATTAGTTGCTAATTTAAAACTTATATTCAGACTTTATTAGGACATGTTTGGCTTCCCATAGATTGTATTTTATTCTAATGCTTGCTTGAACAATTGACTATAATTTTCATAACTTTTACAACCCCCAAAAAGGTATTACTTATGTAAGACAGAAGCAAAGCAAAACAAAACATAAAAACCTGCAAGCAACAAAAAGTAATATTCTCTGTTCCATTTCTTTCATGCTTGTGTTTGGTTGAATACAGTACAGAACAATCTGCAAAAAGCATAAGTCTAGCTACTTTCATCTCTCAGGCAGCTCTTTGAAATAATTGACAGCATTTTTCCTGGAGTCCAGAAAACTTTAGATATAGTGGGTCAGCTTAAAGAGCAGTTTTTTGGGAAAAACCTGACTGGGCATAAGAAACTTAATGATACATCATTGGGGTGGGAGTGTAAGGGTAGCATATGAGGAAGTATTTATTACTCTGGTCAATTTGTTAAACTTCAAGCTCGGAAGACTCTGTAGGAAAATAGTGTTGCAGGTTAATGGGAGTTCTTCAAGGAGAGTAAAGAAGCAGTGAATTTGATCAGAGACAGAAGAGTGTCAAAATAGTTCCTGCCAAGAAAGGAAAATTCAAGAAATATAAGACAAGTTCCCTACTCTCACAGACCTAATTACCTAGGGAAACAAAACTAATGCACATAGCAACAATGCTGACCTGGATGATGTTAACTATAGGCTAATATAGAATTAGAAAAGAAGACAGCACACAAGCTAGAAGAATGATGACAAATGGAAAGCTAGCCTTTGGTGGGTGCCTGTTCTGTCGGACTCCACTAGACACTTGCCACCTGTCTTTGTAGTTCCAGAGGCCCATTGAGGAGGTGAGACCAGGGGAGAGGCTTGAGAGATTATCAGAATTTGAAGGAGAGAATATTGCAGAATTATTAAATACTGGAGCTAAAATAGATAGGGTTTCATTAAAGATATTATCCATGAACAGGCTGCAGAATGGGACCATGAACCTCCCAAAATCATTTGCTTATCTGCATACCTGAAATCATGATCACTTAAAGTGATCTCTTATAGGTGATTGACTCTTCCCTTCCACTGGTAACATTTCAGGATTTAGCCATTTTAGTAATGAGTTTTTCATATTACCTAAGAGAGAGAGAGAGAGAGAGAGAGAGAGAGAGAGAGAGAGAGAGAGAGAGAGAGAGAGAGAGAAGAAGAAGAAGAAGAAGAAGAAGAAGAAGAAGAAGAAGAAGAAGAAGAAGAAGAACAACAACAACAACAACAACAACAACATCAAGAAGAAGAAGAAGAAGAAGAAGAAGAAGAAGAAGAAGAAGAAGAAGAAGAAGAAGAAGAAGAAGAAGAAGAAGAAGAAAGAAGAAGGAGAGGAGGAGGAGGAGGGGAGGGGGAGCGGGAGGAGGAGGGGGAGGAAGAGGGGGAGGAGGAGGGGAAAGAGGAGGAGGAGGAGGAGAACAAGAAGAACAAAATGAACAAGAAAAACAGAGGAGGAGGGGGAGGAGGAGGAAGGAAGGAAGGAAGGAAGGAAGGAAGGAAGGAAGGAAGGAAGGAAGGAAGGAAGGAAGGAAGGAAAGGGGAAAGAAATATACTTGTTTTTTGCACTCTAGTTCTGTCTTCTAGAACAGCTGGAGAGCAAATGTTGTGTTCCCTGCTCATAAAACATCTGATGGACAAGAACTCCCAAGAAGACATCACTTTGTTAAGGTTCTGTTCTTGGGGGCTGAGAATATGATTTACTCTTATTAATTTGTTTTTTCTTTAGATACAATGTACTTTTAGCTCTTTTCTAATAAAGAGGGAATATGCTAATTGACCCTCATGCCATCACAAAGGTGGTAGTGCCCACAGCCAATAAGAAGGGAATATACTAATTGACTGCTCCTCTCACAAAGATGGCAGCACCCAGTCCCCCCAGCCCCACTGGAACAGCAGGCACATGGCAAGACCAAGCCCACCCCTGCATGGGCTCAGCTGCTCCATGTATCTGCTTCCAGAGTTCCCCAGTCCCCTCAGCTCCCCAGCTGCCCAGGGACAGCCCAAGCCACAGGCAAGCTTTGAATGGCAGCTGCCCAGCTGCCTAGGGCCTCCTGAGGCTCAGGTAACCAGGGCCGGCCAAGGCTTGCACTACTGGCAGTGGCAGCAGCAGAGGTGTGATGGAGTGTTGCCCTCCCCTTATCACTGTGTTACCTCCTGTCCCTGAGGGCTCCCAGACTGTGAGAGGGTGCAGGCTGAGCTGAAGGACCCTACCTCTAGTGCATGAAATTTTATGCACTGGGCCTCTAGTAAATAATAATTATATTTCATTATCAGTGATATACCTAACATAGCTGATTCCAAAACTAGATCATATTTAATATCCCCTCATGAGGACAGTCACTCTTAGAAAATTTGTGAAATTACATGCATAATAATAATGGCTAGAAAAGAAACTCAAACATTGTTTTAAAGATTTAAATATATTACTACCAGAGGCCCGGTGCACAAAATTCGTGCATGGGATTTCCCTCAGCCCAGCCTCCACCCTGTACAATCCAGGACACCTTAGGGGATGTCCAACTGTGGGCCTAAACCAGCAGTCAGACATCCCTCTCACAATCTTGGACTGCTGGATCCTAATCACTCACCTGCCTGCCTGCCTGATCGTCCCTAGTTGCCACCTCCTTTCCAGCCTGATTGCTCCTCTTGCTTTGTGTGCTGGCCTGATTGCCCCTAACTGACCCCCTGCCAGCCTGGTTGCACCTAACTGTCCCTCCACTGCTGGCCAGGTTGCCCCTAACTGCCCCCTCCCTGCCACCCTGGTTACCTCCAACTGCCCCCTTCTGCTGGCCTGGTCATCCCTAACTACTCCCGCTGCTGGCCTGGTTGGTCCCAACTGCCCGTTCTGCCAGCCTAATTTCCCCCAACTGCCCCTTCTGCCAGCCTGGTCACCCCTAACTGCTCCCCCCGCCAGTCTGATCTCCCACAACTGCCTCCCCACCAGCCTGTTCGCTCCTCATGGCCCCGTCACCAGCCTTGTCACTCCACCCCATGAAGCCTGCTGTTCAGTCGTTTGGTCATCCCTCACTAACCCCTCTGCCAGTAAGGTCATAGGGCAGCCACCCTGTGAGGGTGTGAGAGTTAATTTGCATATTATCTCTTTATTATATAGGATATTACCCCTTTATTATATAGGATACCACCTAAACTTATATAATAAAGGGCTAATATGCAAATCAATCAAATGGTAGAACAACAACTCAATGGAGGAGCTTCCCCCTGGTGGTCAGTGCTCTCTCACAGGGGGAGTGCTAATCAGCCCAAAGCCAGGCTCACAGCTGATGAGCACAGCAGGGGTGACAGGAGCCTCTCCCACCTCCATCTCAGTGCTAAGGATGTCAACTGATGGCATGGGGAGCAGGCCTAAGCCATCGGTCGGGCATCGCCTGAGGGCTTCTGGACTGTAAGAGGGCATAGGCTTGGCTGAGAGACCTCCACCCTACACACGTGTACAAATAATGTACACCGGGTCTTCTATTATATTATAAAATGGGGAGGGGGGAGTAAGGGTTAAATCCTTTTATTACTAGAGGCCCAGTGTACGAAATTCATGCATGGGGGGCGTGGATGTCCCTTAGCCCAGCCTGCACTCTCTCCAATCTGGGACCCCTTGAGGGATGTCCGACTATCCGTTTAGGCCTGATCCCGGTAGGATCGAGCCTAAATGGGCAGTCGGATGTCCTTCTCACAATCAAGGACTGCTGGCTCCAAACTGCTCACCTGCCTGCCTCCCTGATTGCCCTAACTGCTTCTGCCTGCCAGCCTGATCACCCCCTAACCACTACCCTGCCAGCCTGATTGATATCTAACTGCTCCCCTGGCAACTTGTTTGCCCCCAACTTCCCTCCTCTGAAGGCCTGGTCCTTCCCAATCCTCTCCTGCTGGCCATCTTGTGGTGGCCATCTTGTGTCCAGATGGGGGCAGGATCTTTGACCACATGGGAGCAGCCCTCTTGTGTGTTGGAGTGATGGTCAGTTTGCAAATTACTCTTTTATAAGATAGGATATTAATTATATTAACATATTTATAAATGAGAAAAACTTGAACCTTATATTATTCTATTGCAGTAATGAATAATTACATTACAGTAATCAGTGAATTTTAATGAAATCAAAGTTACACAAAAGATAGTTTCCATAACTACTAAATTGTACTACTGATATTTTCTTTTTCATTCCTTCGTTTTAAAACACATAATCCTATCTAATAAAAGAGTAACATGCAAATTGACTGTACCTCCTATCAAGCCATGCCCACCAGCCACTCAGGAACGAATTATGCAAATAAACCCCAACCAAGATGGCTGCTACCACTGAGAGCAGGAGGGAGGCTTGGGTTTCCCCGGCAATGGAGGAAGCCAAGCTTTCTGCCTGCCATTGCCAGCCTAGACCTCCACTCAATGCTACAAAGTTTCAATTGTAGAAGATACATAATCCCAACAGAAATGGCAGCCACCACAGAGATGGAGATAAAGAGGCTTAGGGTTGCCGGGGTAATAGAGGAAGCCAAACTTTTGCAGCCCTAGCCTAGCCTCCACTCTAGGCTACAAAGTTTCCAACAGAAATGCCTGTTGCCACAGAGTGAGCAGAAGACTTGGCTCTGATCCAGGCTACAAGGTTTCAATTGTAGAACATAAATTAATCCCAGATCCCAGGGCCTCTGCTTGGGTCACTGGGAGGCTTGGCCAGCCTGCAAAAAACCATAGGCCCCTTGCCCAGGCTGCCTCACACCCCAAGGGAACCCCCACCCTGATCCAGGACACCCTTCAGGGCAAACCAGCCGGTCCCCACACACGCACCAGGCCTCTATCCTGTCTAATAAAAGAGAAATACGCAGATTGACCATCATTCCAACACACAAGAGGGCTACCCCCATGTGGTCAAAGATCCTGCCCCCATGTGGACACACGATGGCCACCACAAGATGGCCAGCAGGGGAGGGCCACTAGTGGGAGGGACCAGGCCTGCAAGGGAGGGCAGTTGGGGGCGATTAGGCCAGCAGGGGAGGTCAGTTAGGGGTCACCAGGCTGGCACAGGAGGGAGTTGGGGGCAAACAGTCTGGCAGGGGAGCAATTAGACATCAATCAGGCTGGCAGGGTAGTGGTTAGGGGGTGATCAAGATGGCAGGCAGGTGAGCAGTTTGGAGCCAGCAGTCCTGGATTGTGAGAAGGATGTCCGACTGCTTGTTTAGGCCCAATCCTACCAGGATTGGACCTAAACGGGCAGTCAGACATCCCTCAAGGGGTCCCAGATTGGAGAGGGTGCAGGCTAGGCTGCCCCCTCCATCCATGAATTTTGTGCACAGAGCCTCTAGTAAATTATAAAGAAGCATTTATTTTCATTTTAAAGATATTAGCCAAAGTCAATGATACATGTTCTATGTAAGTTCAAATTTATATTTACCAAGCAAAAATAATACACCTCACAGTTGTCATTGTCTCAATCTTAAACTTCAATCACAGATAAAAATTCTAGGCAATCATGTAAAATGAGAGAATTCCAGTACCTCAAGTTCTGTTTCTTTGTCTATACAGTCACTATGATATTACTGGCTGTTTCAAATCCACAACTGAAATGCTAGAATATGAGTGACACAAGGTTTGCTACTAGAATTGCATCTGAAAGGAGCTTCAGTGATTCTTAACCACTAGGAATTTATTTTCTAAGTAAATGATGTAGCAGAGTCATTGTGGATTCAGAGTTTATTGATACCACTGCAAGTCCTCCGTATGAACTTTCAGATAGTTAATGAAAAGGTAAGCAGCAGCCTCGCCGGTGTGACTATGTGGTTGAGCATTGACCGACAGACCAGGAGGTCACAGTTAGATTCTAATCAGGGCACATACCTGGGTTGCAGCTAGATACCCAATGTGGGGTATGCAGGAGGCAGGCACTATCAATGATTCTTTCTCATTGATGTTTCTATTTCTCTCTCCTCCCTTCCTCTCTGAAATCAATAAACATATACATTTTAAAAAGATAAGTAATAAAAATGTGCTACTTTTAAGTTTAAACATATTACAAAAATTCAACTGTAACCACAGCAGTTGTTTTGAATTTAGAGTAACAATTTTTTTTTCAAGAAGAAATATTTTATTAACAAAGTAAAAAAATTGCCAGATTATAGGAATAATAAAAGCCAAGCGATTGTTCGTCAATTTTATTATTGTTTTTAAATTATTTGCTGACAGTACAACTCATTTCCTGAAGGTGGACTGCTCCACTTTCAATACACCACTGATGCTTATAAATGTTTGTTAATGGAATTCTAGTTCTGCTTTAAATGGGTGTTACTTTTAGCATGTGAAATGTGTAGTGCTGATTTATACTACAAATATAGTTTCCTTTTTATCTTTGGTAATGCCCACTGAATGTTCTCTGAAATGTAGCTTTCATTATCTTTGAACTGTGAGCTTGAAGTGATTACCTGCTTTTCGCTCTGGAAAGATATAACATTATTATTTGAGAGATATCTATCGAATCCTTTTATGTGATGATTTACTTATTTATGTCATGAATTTTATTGGCTTTTTCTTATGTCATTGGAGAAGAATAGAAAAGTATAGATTCACTAAAGGGGTAGTTAGGATATTTGTTATAGTTTGTAATTTAAAATGTTTAAGCCAACAAAATGTTCGCTAAGCTTTTTTAAACTAAAAATACTAACAATCTCTTTTTAAAATTTAATTTATACATTTACACAGATGGTCATAGAAGGGGTGTTCATTAACATCTGTCAATGTTGGGGAAATGATGAATGTCTATATTTGTAAAATGCCATAATAGAATCACAGAATTTGCAGATGTCGATTTAAAAATACAAATCTTGATTATCTGAAAAGACATTCTATTCAAGCTGGTTTTCTAAAGATTTAGACATTGAATGAATGCCTTTTGAATACGTTTTCATAAATGCAGGAAATTCTTGTTAACTTGGATTACCATCCTTAAGGATGTGTGATAATTCAGGCATAGGCTGAATTGGACTTTTATCTGGTCCAAATATTTTTTTCAAAGAAAATACAGTTGGCTGTCACAAACGAGATTAGAGTACAGAGATTTAGAATACCAAGAGAACTATATTTTTCAAGTTTACCTAAGCACTTTAAAGACATTCATTAAAATACAAGAAATGATATAATTTAAAATAATTCTTTTTTTGCCTTTGAATATTTTTATTCTATTTTTTAATTTAATAAATCTTTATTGTTCAGATTATTACAATTGTTTCTCTTTTTTGCCCCCATAGCTCCCCTCCACCCGGTTCCCACCCCACCCTCTGCCCTTAACTTCCTCCCACTGTCCTCATCCATAGGTGTACGTTTGTAGTCCAGTCTCTTCCTGTACCTCCTACACTCCTTCGCCCGCCCCCCCCGCCAAGAATTGTCAGTCCACTCCCTTTCTATGCCCCTGATTCTATTATATTCACTACTTTATTCTGTTCATCAGATTTTTTATTCACTTGATTTTTAGATTCACTTGTTGATAGACATGTATTTGTAGTTCATAATTTTTATATTTACCTTTTTCTTCTTCCTCTTCTTAAAGAATACCTTTCAGCATTTCATATAATACTGGTTTGGTGGTGATGAATTCCTTTAGCTTTTTCTTATCTGCGAAGCACTTTATCTGACCTTCAATTCTGAATGATAGCTTTGCTGGATAGAGTAATCTTGATTGTAGATTCTTGCTATTCATCACTGAATATTTCTTGCCATTCCCATATGGCCTGCATAGTTTCTGTTGAAAATCAGCTGACAATTGCATGGATGCTCCCTTGTAGGTAATTAACTGTTTTTCTCTTACTGCTTTTAATATTCTTTCTTTGTCTTTTGCTCTTAGCATTTTAATTATGATGTGTCTTAGTGTGGTCCTTTTTGGATTCCTTTTGTATGGGATTTTGTGTGCTTCCTGGACTTTTAAGTCTATTTCTTTCATCAGATGGGGGAAGTTTTCAGTCATTATTTCTTCAAATAAGTTTTCAGTATCTTGCTCTCTCTCTTCTTCTGGCACCCCCATAATTTGGATGTTGGTACGCTTGAGGTTGTCCCAGAGGGTTCTTACACTATCTTCAAGTTTTTGGATTCTTTTTGCTTTTTGCTTTTCCAGTTGAGTGTTTTTTGCTTCTTTGTATTTCAAATCTTTGACTTGATTCTTATGGTTCTCTATTTTGCTTTTAGGTCTCTGTATAATATTTTTTATTTCAGTCAGTGTATGCTTAATTTCTAGTTGGTCTTTTTTCATATCCTTGAGGGTCTCACTAAATTTATCGACCTTTTCTAGGAAATTCTTATAACCGTGGTTTTTGAACTCTATATTCAGTCATTTGCTTTCCTCCATTTCTTTCATTTGTGATCTGTTTCTTTGTCTCCACGTTTTCTCTGCTTTCCTGAGTTGGTTGAGTAGCTTTGTGTGGGAGGTGTCCTCTAGGGGACAGTGGCTCAGCCTCCCCAGTTACCTGAGGTGGACACTCTTGGTGCACCCCTTTGTGAACTGTGAGCACAGCCTTGTTGTAGTTAAGTCTTGATTGTTGTTGGTATCACTGAGAGGAATTGACCTGCAGGTCCATTGGCTGTGAGGATCAGCTGTGTCTATGCTGGAGAACTTCTGTGCTGGAGACACCTTTATGAGACAAGACTGGCAAAATTGCAAAAGCCTCTGTGCTCAGCTTGGATGGGGCGGAGTCTGAGGGTGGAGCAGACAGCCTTGGCTTCCCGTCAGCCCTGCCCTATGAGGCCCGTGGGTCTCAGGGCCCCTTGGTAATCTCTGAAAGCATCTCTGAGAGAGAACTACCCCTGAATTTCGCCCACTGCTGGACAGTCCAGATTCTTCCCAAATGAATCTGGGTTCCCAGAAACTTGCCCGTAACTGGAGTTCAGCACAGTCGGGAGCTTCCATCTCTCTCCCACTTTAGAAAGCCATCTGCATACTCAGCCACCCATGCACTCAGCAGTCAGTCCTCTCTGCATGTGTGTGCCTCTGGATCTCTGCTTTCTGCAGCTCCCCTGAGTCTCAGTGTGCTTTCTCTTTTCCTGACAGTCCAGATTCCCCTTAAATGAGTCTGGTTTCCCAGAGTCTCGCCCAGGATTAGAGTTCAGTGCAGTCAGACGCTTCCATCTCTCTCCCGCTTTAGAAAGCCAGCCACCCGTGCACTCAGCCAGCCATTCTCTCCCCGGGTGCATCTCTGTACCTCAGCCTTTTGTAGCTCCTCTGAGTCTCAATGTGCTTTCCTCTTTCCTTCTAGTTGTAGAATTTCCACTCAGCCAGCTTTCCTGTGGTTCTGGATGGTGTCAATTTTGTCTTTTAGTTGTAGTTTTGATATTATTGTGCGAGGCAGTAGTTTAGGTATTTACCTATGCTGCCATCTTGGTTTCTCTCTAAAATAATTCTTATATGTTATACATCATCTAAGAATCTCTCTTAACTAACAGTTACCAACTAACAGCATTTCCTCAAAAAATTTCTACTTTCCAACTTTTTTAATGCCATTTCATTGTGCCTTTCATCCAAATTAGTCTACATTAATGAGGTTTTTCATAAATTATAATCATTTAGTAATATATAATACTATCCCCTTTTTAAAAGCACATGGTATTTCTGTGACTTGGTTAGAATTTCTCTGAAAATATTCTGAGTCAAGTGTTTTAACTTAGCTAATATATAGGATTTATATTGTAGGCCAAATAGACATTGCTTTGAGAGATTATTAAATGAATTTAATTATCTATACTATTAAATTAAGTAAATGATCAATAATTCACTAATTCTGTGTTCTGACCCGGGCCTTTCTTTTTTTTTTATTCTCACCCAAGAATATGTGTTGTTGTTTTTTATATTGATTTGAGAGAGAGAGGTCAGAAGAGAGAGAAATATCAATCAATTGCCTCTTCTTCACACCCTTTTGGGGATGAAACCCATAACCTAAATATGTGCCCTGACTGGGATTAAAACCCTCAGCCTTTTGATTCACGGGTTGATACTCCAATCAACTGTACCACCTGGCCAGGGCTGACCTTGGGCTATCTTAATAAACAAGTGAGTGAACCATTGTATTTAAGAATACTTTTTCCAAAAAGTAGGCAATTGGTCAGTTATGACTGATCAAGCCCTAGGCCCCCAAAATCATACCAACTGGTGACCCTGACTTCAATCCACTGCTTCTAATCATAGATATAAATAAGTTGAGAATCTAGAGCAGTGATTTTCAATGTTTTTCATCCCATGGAACATATGAACTAATTACTAAAATTCTTCAGCACACCAACAAATATACTTTTTGCCAATCTGACAAAAAATGGTTATAATTTTGATTCATTCACACCAGATGATTATTGCTGTGTTGGGTGTTGTCATTTGTTTTTGTTTGACAGTTTAAGGGAAAAGAGATCAGTGCTCCATGTTTTAAAAATTCTTACAGCACATCTGTTGAAATTGCTGATCTAGAGGAAGAAAGAGGTACTGATTTGAATATGCTGCTTTTGATACCAATATCTTCACTCTATTAGTTACCTAGCATCCTCCCAATTCAGGTTTTTATCCAGTTGTGCACCTCTCTAGTCAGTTCTTGCCTCTGGCCCTGTTTGCAGACTCCACTCACAATGGCTCTTTTATTTCAGTCAGTCTACCAACTGCTTCTGTCCGTCCCACTTTTGATCTAGTCCCACTTCTCCTTCAGGTTTCACCTTCAATGTCTCTTCCTGAAGAGCTTTTCTAGAATCCCCAGTCTAAACTTGCCCCACTCCCAATAATTTATATCATCCAGCATTTTTCCTCTATGACATGTATCACGGTTTATAAAGATATCTCTATATAAGTCTTTGTTTAATATCTGTTTCCAACACAAACATGCATGCACACACACAAGACACAATTGTTGGCTCCATAAGCATAGGAACTGAGTACATTTTGTGCATTTCTGCCTCTCTGGTGCTTAGCACAGTACATATATTTTCTTGAATAAATGGTCCTTAAGGAGATTTTTTTAAATCTTTAATTTATGACAACCCAAGGATTGGCTGAGAATTACTGAATCCATTCTCTACAATAAACACTATCATTTATCTGACCTTAAAGGTCACATCCCCAGACATCTTTTCACTTTCAGATCATTCATTCCAAGGAAATGAAAATCCTCTCTTACCAGGGTGGCTAAGGGAGAGATTCTTCTGTTTTGGATCTTCCCCAGTGGAGGCTGTTTGGACTCTGGCTTAGGGCTTGTTTCAATGGTGTAGTGGCTAAGAGTCTAACCTTTTAATCCTGTGTTTGAATTCAGGGTCTTCCATTTCTGGCAGTGATATTCCATAATTGCCTAACTCTTCAGAGTCTTTGTAAACTTGAGCTAATAATACTTGCTTCACATGGTTTTATGAAGATGAAAAGAGATCTGTCTCTTAAGTACATAACACAGTGCCTGGTACATAGCAAACAATTAAAACTATTTATTAGTATTTTTATTTTTGAATTCAGTGTAATTTTTGTAACCTGACATGGTGTTTTTAGTCTTTCTGGCTGCTGTGTTCTCTCTATGGCTCTGCATTCCTCAGCTCTTTGAAGTGATGGGTGAGGTAATGTAATTTTCCTCAGAGCAGTACCTATAAATAATCCCTTTTTTCACACAAACATGACCACCATTGCACTTCTTGTGCAGCATTATCAAATGTTCTTCCAGCGCATAAAGACCTCCTATTATTTTCCAGTTATTTTCTGAGGTTGTTTTGAATTTACAGACAAGTGTTTTAGCATTAAGGTTGTTATTGCTCCTCAGTAAGGTTATACTAGTCGTTCCTTTTGGACAGTTGCATGTATGTATTTTTAATTATTTTTCCTCTGGAATTTTCCTTTCCCTTGATCTCTATTTCATTACTCTTCAATACATCCAGTGTTTCTGTTGGCCTAGTTGCTTAACCTGTGCTGACTTTTCTTCCTCATCTTACCTTTTAAATATACCTCTTTCTCAAGATTCTTTCTTCAAAATAGGTTTTTCCCCTCTCTGTACTTAATTCCTCCAGAATCTCATATATCCCCAAAGTTTTATTTATCATCTGATCACATCATTCTCAAATGGATGTCTCCAGCCTCAGCCTCTTTCCTCAACTACAAATTTTATTTCCAGCTCTTTGTTGAACATCTACACTACAAATTTTATTTCCAGCTCTTTGTTGAACATCTACACTGTGTATTTCTTAAGCATTTTAAATTGATGTCCCATTATAACAGCATCTTTTTTTATGGTTTCCAACATTTTCCTAGTCATTTAGTCATAAGACTTTTAGAGTAAGCTCTAATTATTTTTTCTTTCTCTACCATTACTTTATTTCTATTGTCAAGTAATAAAGAGTCTCCATTCATTTATTCATTCATTCATCCTTGTAATCAGTATTTATCAAACACCTAGAATGTTTCAGGCAGTGTGATAAGTGCAAAAGGTTGAGTGTAAAGCAAAATCTAATAGGTACAGACCCTATCTGCCATAAATAGGTCTTGAATCAGCCACATAGGCCTTGAATATGTCTATTTTAGATTTTAAACCAAAAACAGTGAAAGAGCATTGAGTATTTTAAGCAGAGGAATGACATGTCAGATTTGCATTTTGACAATATCACTCTGGCCCCTGTGTGGAGAACAGATATTAAGAGAGCAAGAGGGGCCTTTGGGTAATTACTAAAGAGGCTATGCAGTAGTCTAGGCAGAAGTTGATGGCAGTTCAGACCAGGGTAGCTATGACTGAGATGTAAAGAATTGGCTTGATTAGAAAAATATTTAGGAGGTAAAATCTATAGGACTTAGGGATTGATTTAATCTAGAATGTAAGTAGAGTGTAACAATGAGGTTGATTCCTGGATTTGGCTCTTACAGCCAATGTAGAATGATGCTATTGGCAGAAAAGGAATGATAGAAGAGGACTCCGCAGAGATAAGTGATAATAAATGTTTGGTTGTTGAATGTATGTTTAAGATGCTTTGAGATATTGAAGTAGCTATTCTGAGTCTGGAGCTCAGGAGAAAGATTGGGATCAGAGAAACCAGGAAATTATTGCTGTAGAGATAGATGGAAGGTTGTAGTGTGGATGAAACCAAATAGGGAGTAGACTGGGACATTTGGAGTGAGAAGACAAGAAGGCCTAAAACTGAGTCTTGGAATATATCAACATTCAATGACTGGGCAGGGAAGGATAAGCCTGCAAATGGTTCTGAAATGAAGGTGGAGGAACACCAGCCCTAGAAAAAGTAAAGCCTGGCAAACAGTGCTTTCCTAAGAAGCAAGAGATCCGCAGGTTCATGTGTACCTGATTGGTCAAACAAGATAAGATATAAAAGATTAGGAATTGGAGAATTGATATATTGGTGATGTCTGTTTTAGTGGACTTGAGTGGACTGACTAGGGAAGAAAAAATGGAGATGTGCCTAAAATGAATTTAACAAATCAGTCTGTGAAAGGGAGAGAGTGATAGGGTAGGGGTAAAGGTGGGTTGAGGGATGGTTTATTTGGGATGGGTAAGATCTGAGCTTGTTTACACACTGATGATAAGGAAGTGTTGGAGAATAGGAGTTGAATATGTCCATATGTAAAAAACAGAAGGGATAACAGACACTTGGTATGGCAAAAAGGGACAGCATCTTTAGTTAGAGAGAGTTAATAGGAGGAATAGCTCCTTTTCTATAAAAGCTCTGTTTTTTGGTTTACAATGCCCCTGAAATTTGAAATCTGTGTATTTAAGAATGCCATTACTCCCTAACTCACTTTGGTAAGAATCTTATCTTTATGCTCCTCCTTCCTTTCCTCCTAGTAGGCCTTTGCTGCTATTTGACTATACTATGACAGAAGACTTCAGTGGCTTCTCATTACTTACGTAATTAAGTATGCTATTTGTTAACTACCACCCACTACTTAGTATTTAAGACCTAAATAATCTGGCACTTGCTTTTATAAATCTTTTCTTCCACTCCTACTCTACACTAACCCACATTCATGTTTTTCTAACCATAAATTGTTTTTTTTTCAGATATTTTTTTCTTATCAGTCTTCTCTTCATTTGGGACTATGTGTCTCTTGCCTTCAAAATCCTTTTTATTATTGAAGACCCATCTCCAGACCCTTTCTTTTCTTCGGTGTTCATATTTTATTAAGCCTGGGGCAGGAGGTGCACATTTTGTTGCCAGATTTCAAGAAATATGCTTAGGAGACCATACAATTATAATACATCCATAATTATAAATTAGGGTATAAAAACTAATTAGGAAAATATTTAACATCTGCTTTAATTCAATTAAAGCACTTAATAATTATTTCTAGTCATGAAAGAAGAAAATGATCATTTAAAGTATCCAATGCCTATTTTGCATCTGGACAACAGAACAACCTTGGAGACAACCCACATGTCCATCAATAAGGTACTGTTGAAATAAACGATGGTTCATTCATTTAATGAAATAAATATATACAACCATTAAAAAAATCAGAAAACTTTCTGATTACTCATTTAAAAAATCTCTAAGGACTGTCACTACAGAGAAAAAGCAAAGTGTAGACAACATATGTGGTATGTAGGCCTTTGTCTAAAAATGGAAGAAAGGAAAAATTCAGACGTGTATATATTTGCTTGGTAGGCATCTCTGGCAGGATACACAGAATGTGGCAACTAGTTGCTGAGTCAAAAGGTAGACTTTTTACTGTTATACATTTTAAAATACTATTAAATTGTGTGATTATATTATCTAGACCAAAAAAAATATAATGTAGCCCTGGCCGGTGTTGCTCAGTTGGTTGGAGTGACATCCCACACCAAAATGTGGAAGGTTTGATTATTGGTGAGGACACATATCTAGATTGCAGGCTTGATCCCTGGACATGGGGGAGGCAATCAATGTTTCTCTCTCACATCGATGTTTCTCTTTCTCTCTATCTCTCTTTTTCTCTCTAAAAATAATAAATAAGTAAATAAATACTATTTACTCTTAAAAGAAGACAAAAGTAATAGATAGCAATGGTGATACAAATAAAATTCTATAGAAATCATGAATAATTCAAGTCCAAAGATTGTAGACCTGCCAAATATAATTACTGGTTAAGAAATTATTCTTTTGAAGCCTTTCTGCTCCTGCCATGGGCCTTACTATTGAACTCTTCACCTCTTCACACCAACTGATTGTGATGGCCTGTCTTCTACTTTGCCTCACCCCAAATGTCCCATGGTACACATTAGCTGTTCTCTACACAGTAACCAGAGTGATCATTGTATAAACAGAAGTCAAACAGGTTATTCCTCTTTCAAAACACTACTGGGATTTTCCATCTACTCGGAATAAGTGTCAAAATCCTTATAATAGTCATTTGCTATTCCCTAGACCTGAAAGGCTCTTTTCCCAAATATCTATCTGGTCAACTCCTACACTTAATTCAGGTATCTGTGCAAATTCCTCCTCAAAAGAAAGACTTTTGTTGATATCTAAAATGACACCCCATCCTGCATAGTCTATACTACTTACCTTTTCTCATTTTTTTGTAGCACCAAAAAAATAAATAAAGGTATCACTTATCAGTGAGAATTTAATATATAAAATATACTAGAGGCCCAGTGCACAAAATTTGTGCACTGGGGGCAGAGAGATTCTTCAGCCTGGCCTTTACCCTCTTACAGTCTAAGACCCCTTGGGGGATGTCCAACTGCCAGTTTAGGCCTGATCCCCCAGTAGTAGGACATCCCTCTTGAGTCAGGGATCCCTCACTCCTTACCACCCACCTGCTCACTTCTTACCACTTGGCTTGCTGCTCCTTAGCCCTGCCGCGGGGGCAGGAGAGGTTCCCACCATTACCATTGTACTCACCAGCCATGAGCCCAGCTTCTGGCTGAGTGGCACTCAACCTGTGGGAGCACACTAATCACCAGGGAGCAGCTCCTGCATTAAGTGTCTGCCCCCTTGTAGTCAATGTACATTATAGCAACTGGTTGTTCTGGTCATTCCATTGTAATGGTTGCTTAAACTTTTATTATATAGACTAGAGGCCTGGTGCACAAAATTTGTGCATGGGAGGTGCCCCTCAACCTGACCTGCACCCTCTCCAATCTGGGACTCTTTGAGGGATGACCGACTGCCACTGTAGGCCTGATCCCTGTGTCTCAAACTGTCCTCCTCTGCAGGACTGATCTCATCCCCAACTGCCTTCCCCTGCTGAACTGATGACCCCCAACTGCCCTCCCCTGCCAGCCTGATTGCCCCCAACCGCCCTCCCTTGCCAGGCTGTTCATCCCCAATTGCCCTATCCTGCTGGCCTGTTCATCCCCAGCTGCCTTCCTCTGCTGGCCTGATCACCCACAACTGCCCTCCCCTGCCAACCATCTTGTGGTGACCATCTTGTGCCCACATGGAGGCAGGATCTTTGACCACATGGGGGCAGCTGTCTTGTGTGTTGGAGTGATGGTCAATCTGCATATTACTCTTTTATTAGATAGGATTATTATTATTATTATTATTATTATTTATTTTTTTCTCATACCAGAATGTAAGTTTTACTAGGCCACATAGGATGATGCCAGGTATTTGTTGAATGAAAGAATAAATGGAAAGAACCTCAACTTTAATTTCTGCTTTTTATTATTCCTATTCTGCCCTATATCTATTATAGTCAATGCACCAACTCTTTATTTAGTGTGTACCATGTAGCAGGTGTTTCAGAACACTCAAAGATGAGTAAGACAACATTCATATAGATCATATTGTATATTATATAGACAACCTTTGTTGTGATTATTATTGAGTAGAACTTTTACGGAGAATCAGACACTAAAAGTCCACTTAGCATTTTACTGATTATATTAAAATAGGTTGTGATTTGTGGGTGAATAAAAGTTATAGGCAATTTTATTTTAATTTAACCTCCAGTAGACCAATCTCTTATATGTGAAATTAATATGGAATTAAAACTTCCAATTTAATCTGGTACTTTAGTGTAAACATGACCACATGTTGGTTAGGTGACTGGTATAAATGTAGTTTCTTTATTTTCTGTTATTTATATTTGTATGTTCTGAAAGAATATTGTACTAATCTTTGCATTTATATAATTCACTTAATTTTGAATTATCAAATATCTTCTGGGTTTTAAAAACTGGTGTAGAGTATGAATTTTACAAAAACTTAATTATTAAAGAGGTTTACAAATGAATAATGATACATAAATAATACATTAAACATATATAAAATCTTATTAAAGCCTGTTTGTTTGTATGTTTTTAATTTTATTTTATTGTTTAAAGTATTACACATAGTAGTACATATACCTCCCTTCCCCCCCACTCCATGTTTTATCCAATTTTCTAAGCATTGCACTTTTAAAGTTACTTTGTGACTTTGGTCAACACTAATGATATTATATATCAAATATTAAGAGACACAATGCAAATTCTAATTTTAGATTTGTTTTGTATCATTCATGTAAATTTTTTAATATGGAAATGGAAGGAAATTTACTACTTTCTAGCCTGATTAAAAATTAATATGTACAAGCCTGGGAGCCTAATTTAAAAGACCATCAGAAGACTTGAATTAGATGTAGAGTCACAGCTTTAATGCGTGGACTTGAATTATATTGCATTCCTTATCACTGAGTAACAAAAATTGCTCTTATATAGAACACAATGGCAATCCATTTTCTCACTGAAAGATAGCAGCACTCTTGAAAACGTTAAAAATTTAGGATATAACTGTGAAATTGCTATAAACTCTGAAATAATTGAGAATTATTAACTAAAATTTCCCAGTTTAGTATAAAATGTGAAATTAATTTAAAAGTGGTGAATAATTTTTCCTTTTAAATACTTTGGGGGAAAATCATAAAGTAAATGACAAGAATCAAGTAATTATTTAAAAATCCTTTATGTTTTGTAATGAATCATAAAAATAAAAGATGATATCCATATGCTTCAGAAAAATTCTAAGACTTAGAAGTTCAAACAAGTTATATTCCCAAATGCATAATTCTTTGAGGAAAAATACATATCTTAATAAATTATAAACACTCCCATTATGTCATAATCAATATTATGTTAGTGTTCAGAGCACTAATTTTCCCACTTTGGGCATGTTAACATGGAGAATCTGATTTGTCAAGTCATTTTGGGTGGAGTTCATGATTACTGTTCTTTATGATTTGGGAGAAAGATTAAGGGCATATTTCTCTAGGGTTCATTTGCTTCACTTTACCTCAGGTAAATTCTAGCATACATATTGGAACTTTGCACATATGTTTATCATTAAATTAACACAGATATTGACCCCCCCATCCAGAAGACAAAGTAAACATATCTTTCAAAATTATATAATATAATGTAAAATGAAGAACTAAGCAGTCTTATTTCTTAGTATAAGCATGTCAGATAGTTTTTGCTGCATTCTTAACTAAATTGTGGTGATATTAAAGAAGTTACATGAAATAAAACTCTATTAATTATCTACCTTGAAAAAAACTACATAAGCCTATTTTTATTAAGTTAGAAGGAAGGAAGTTATTTTCAAAATTCAGTCATTAGAATTTACAGAATTCATAAATAGAATTAAGAAATTAATATTCTGGGGTGATATATATATAAAGCCTAATATGCTAATTAGACTATACGACCTTCTGGACCAAGCTGGGGCTGCAAAGGAAGCTCGGGTCCTGGGTGCCTGCTGGTGGCTGGAGGAAGCTCGGGTGCTGGTGCCAGAGGGAAGCTGGTGCCAGCAGTCGGGGAAAGGAAGGCCTACTCTTGCATGAATTTCATGCATCGGGCCTCTAGCATATATATATAATTTGTTTTTAATATGACATAATTTTAAATTATGGCTTAATTTGCACTGGCCAGGTAGCTTGATTGCTTAGAGCATCATTTCGATATACCAAGGTTGCAGGTTCCATTCCTGGTCAGAGCACATACTAGTACAAGAAGCAACCAATGAATGCATAAATAAGTGAAACAACAAACTAAACATCTCTTTCTCTCTCTCTCTCTCTCTCTCTCTCTCTCTCTCTCTCTCTCTCTCTCTCCATCTCTTCCTTCCTCCCTCCCCCACCTTTCACTCTCTAAAAATCAATGCAAATTTTTTTTCAAATATTATGGTCTAATTTGAAAATGAAAGAAAAAGAAGAGAGAGCAGAGTTGAGCAAATGAAAGAATTTGTGGCTCAAATCAAAGCCAAGTTCAAATAACTCTCTTTTATGCCTTGCCCTGCTCTACTCAATTCTAAACTGGAAACATAAGGTATATGTTTGGCTATCCAAGGAAAGAATGTTAGATTGTTGGAATCTCCTAAAATTAAGATTCTACCTTCACATAATTAAAATATAAAACTCATTGGGGAAATGAGATAAAATTGTGATCACTTGGAATTCAACAAGAAAAAAATTTATTTTTTTAAAAGCACTTTTTAAAAAGCCACTCTTTGCTGTATTCCATATGATTTTAAACTCAAGCTTCAGTGCTTTATTAACTCATCATGTAAATTCTGTCATAGTTGTTATATCTATTTATAGTTTCCCCATGTTTCCACATGTGCAGTGCTTTCACCAGTGAATCATGTACCAGAAACATGAACATCAGGACTCTTAGCTGATTAATAGGCTGCACTGAAAAAATTGCCTACATGGAAATGTTGTATAATGTGAACTAATAGAATATAATGCTCAGGTATTCGAATAGTGGCATTACAAATCAGCTCTAACTCATGAATGCTACTTTTGTCCTGTGATAGTTGATAGAATCTAAATTAGGCCAAAATCAGTAGTCTAGATTGCACATAAATTTCTTCCTAGATGCTACCACTTTTGTCTTTAGTGATATAAGAATATTTGGAATTGGTTTTTATACATATCTGTACTAATAAAAGAGAAAGATGCAAATTGACCATACCTCTGTGACACCCACCAGCCAGTCAGAAGTGAGTATGCAAATCAACCCAACAAAGATAGTGGGTTGATTTTCATATGCATGCATAGAGCTAAGAATGAAGGCTCCAACTGAGCAAAGATTGAAGACTGAAGGCTGAAGGCTGAAGGCTGATGGCTTGGCTCCACTTGCAGCCAGAGCCAAGCCTGAAGGCTGAAGGCTTTGGCTCTGCTGCAGCCCGGGTCCCGGGTGCCAGAGGAAAACCAGTGCCAGCAGCCAGGGAAAGGAAGGCCTATTGCACGAATCTTCATGCAATGGGCCTCTAGTATATTATATAGCCAGTAAATATGACATGCCACAGCCAGAACTATGGTCTTGCAAGAATCAGAGGACACCATCCACACTGAATTACACATGTGAGTGCACTCCACCTCCAAAGAGTTAATGTAATGTAGTGGCCCTGGACAAGCCATTGAAACCTGGAGTGTTTCACTTACCTAGAAATTAGAAATTAGCAAAGAAATTGTATCTTTTTAAGCTAAAAATCTCATAATGCTTATAATTTTTTCTAGATTTTTTTTTCTAATAGGTCATAGTAGATGAAGATTAAATGAAGTGAATATAAAAGCCAGTAGTATGTCATTACTGATATTGCAGGCCTTATTTTAAGTATAAACACAAAGACTTACCTGCAGGCTTTGAATTATATATGCCTTTCTTCTGAGTACATTTAACAACATAGCTTCATCTCTGAGAGAGTGTGGTCTTGTCAGTGCAACAAGCATATGCAAAGAGCATTTTAATAGTGAAAAATAATCTTATAATAAAGCAAAGATTCAAGTAATTATCTAGCTATTACTCAATCATCTTTAGTTTGTTTCTTAATAGGTTTAACTATAGTATTTCAAATACCATGCTTTTATCTCATAATTATGAAAGCTTCAATATAAATAATTTGTTCTTCTAATATATGATTATGGTTTGGAGGATAAAATCTGTGACATAAAAGCAACATCTTCATAACCATCTATACAAGGTGCTTACAAATAGAACTTCTTAAAAATTTTAGACAGCTGCAGCATTATGTTTTTTGCTTTACAGGAGATAATTTTTGAGGTAGCACAACGTGGCAGCCCTTCCCTATTGTTCCTTTTATCGCTGAGCTCTTATGACACAGAAAAGCAAATTGCTCAAGGAACATTGCAAAGTTCACAGAACTTCACTGCTCAGCACCTTCTGTTCCCTCTGCCCGACGTACCTCCCCTTTCACACTGCCACTTCAGAACTCTGTCCCGGAGCAGGACACAGCTCTCCCATCTCTTTTTCATGGAGTTTTGGTGATCCCCTGCAATTCGAAGAGATTTGCCCATAAGCCTCTGCTGCTCTTTACCTCCCATTTTACACTGCACTCTCTGCTTTGGGTTCTAGTTATTTGTATGCAAGTCTTTTCTTACCAGTCAAGCAAGTAGGGGTCTTTGCTTTAAATCTTTCACAATGTCTAGCACAAGACAGATGCCAAATAATTCCTTGTGGAATAAATAACCAGGTTTTCCCCTTGTTAGTTTTAGCCTCTTTTTATGCCAGTTCATTTGACATCTGTTATAATTGGCATTTTAGTGTATGGAGTTTTTCTGAAAATTAACTGGCCTTTGCTATTTCCCATATAACACTGCTAACACATTGAAATTGGCCTCAGAAAAAAAGAAGATGCCAATAGTTTTAATGATGAATCTTTTTAAATTAAGGGAATAGTTCAAATTACTTTTTGAAATGCAAAAAAAAAGGTTTAATTGGTAAATAAACAGCTGGGGACTTTCTCCTGTGACAGCGTCCTTTTCCAGCCACTTTGTGAGTTTCTCTACAAAAATGAACACATTCAACACATGTTTCAACAGCCTAGCCACTACTCTGAAGCACAATTAGAAATAAAATAAAAACTAGAAATGAGAGCACAGTGAATTTTAGAATTTCTCATTATATCTTTATTTTCAAAGCAATACATTATCTCGTCATTCATCTTTTTTGTTTGCACCAGTAAGGTCCCAAGAATTGTAGAGGATTCGGGGAAAGTGACCAGGTTTAGCAACATTGGATATGAATGAAAGAAAAAAAATCATTTCCTGTCAATGCTGTTTCTATGCCAGTGGGTGGTCAAGTGGCCAGCAGAGAGACCTCTGAGAGGAGAAGCTAGATACCAATGAATTATTGCATGGAAGTCAGAATGGTTCTTTAGACAACTCTCTAATTCTGGCAGTTCTTGGCAAGAGAGTTTTTTGATCACTCTAGTTGGGAGCACAGTATCACTTTTTTTTTGTGGAAGCAGAAAACAAGCCATTAGAGCTAGACAAATATGTGTCTGCTGGTTAGTCATTAAAGTGTAAAGTACAAGTCAGGTCAACCAGGTCTCTTAGTGATACAAAAGCCATTGCTGATTGAGCTTGATTGTGTCTCTAGTTCATGGGTTTCCTGGCTCTTGTCCTTATTTCTTAGACTTCTCAAATAAGGAGATTCCTAGATAATTAAGTTAGGTTAATCATGTTACTAATTAATGGTGTCTCAGTTTCACTTGAAGATTTGCCAAGGATTTAGAGGCTGTTGACACTGCCTCAGATACAGTAGTGGGGGGATAGCAAAGTACTAATACCAGAATACCAAAGGGCATTGAAAGGATGCCTGATGTGAGTGGTGCCTGCCACTGTCTTTATTGCAGGAAATTTCCCAAACAATGATCAGTAGAAGCTAAGAATCCTTGTTGTACTTCTCTCCATGCGCAGAACTCAAAAGAAATTGAATTATGGCTATGGACAGTTCTTTCCATCTTGGCATCCAGTGAGCTGTCCTTTAGCTGGATCTTTATCCCGAGTGCTAACCGATGCTGTTAACTTTCTGCATTGATGCCAGTAATGAGGAAATGACACTCTGCTCATCTTGTGCTAGGAGGCTTTATTTGGAGAGCTGTAGTTTCTTTAGCCAAAGGACACTAAAGTAAACATCTCACTATTTTGTATACTTGGAAAGAGGAAGAGGCCTCCTAATATCTGTAGAAATTATTATATACCTAAAAAGTGTGACTTTTCTTAGCTACTCACCAGAAGGATCAGGCCTAATATGTTATGCTAGTACACTTCCCATGAATTAAGTAGATATTCCCTACTCATAGAAACTTATATTAAAATATAATCTTTTACTAAGTGATTAAAATTGTGCTTTGTATAATTTTTCACTCCTTATAAAATTATGTTACATCAGTATGAGTATGTATATGTATAGTGTATGGGTATATAATTAAATAGGAACATACATGTAAGCATTTCAATCTGCAAAATGGCTTCTACACCTATGCTTGTGAATTTTGATACATTATGTATTGGCTAATAATCCTACCTCAAAAAGTATTATGAGAATTAAATGAGCTCATAGATTTAATACATTTAGAACTATGTTTGGCAAAGGCTTAGTAATATTATGCATTATTATTATTATAACTTCACATTATCAATTTTTAACTGTTTATTTGTATATTTTCTTAGTTTATACCTACCCAGTTATATTAGCTGGATGTAACCATTCTTGGTTGATAATAAATAAGACTTAAATAATGTTACACTTTTCTCCTCCCTTGGGATTTTTACAACTCAACAGAATACATAATGAGAAGTCCCTGAGCAAACCAACAAAGAGCAATGATAAGTCCATGATGATCTAAACAACACTTGTGAATAGATATTCAGGAAGTTAGGGACTGTGTACAGTCAATACAAGGTCACTGATCTTGGGTGATTGGGATTATATTAATACACTAGTAAAATCAGTTATATATCTGTTGTTGAAGCATAGAATTATAACCTGGCTCATTCTGTCTCTTGTCAGTTCTACCTACCTACCTACCTACATAGATACACACACACACACACACACACACACACACACACACACACACACTCACACATACACACACACGCACACACCACCTATATGCTGCTTGCTGAGGAAAATGAATGAAAGCATTGGTATAGTAATCTTCAAACACATAAAGTTATCTAAGGATAACTGGTGTAAAAGAGTTATTACTTTAGAAATCCTCTCACAAAAACTAATTTTATATGATAGTTTTATTATCCATTTCACTTTTATAAGTAAGCTAATATGCCATATAATGTATGTGTTTTTTTTCACCAAATGGATATTTATATTTTCAGGGTCTATTCAAAATGAAATCAAAGTGAATATATATATTCTTTTATTAGTACCTACATTAATACTTGATGCTAAAAAATAAAATCCTTGTTCTTTAGTCAGAGAGGACTTTTCTAAATGTCAATAAATTGACTAAATAGTTTCTTGTTTTGCTGTAATTTGTTTTTATCTTTTTAAGGTTTTTAGTAGTCACTTGTCTTTATCTCTTTTCTTCCTTTTGATTCAATTCAGAGTTCTACCCGTGCTTCATGTACATGTGACTGTAACAATAATGGCTTCAACTTCCGAATCACATCAGAAATCAGAAACAAGGACTGTACCTACCCCCTTTGTGGCTTATATCCCCTATTGCAGAACTGAAATCATCAAAATGTTATATGAAACACATGTAGGTGACTCCAAAATCCAGTACCACCTTTACTCGCTAGCAAGTTTCTTTGTTACATCACTTACTCTCAGAAGAAAGTAGATTCAGGGCAGACAGGTTTTTAGCTGGAAGAGGAAACAAAATGAAATGGTTGTGGAAGGATATGCATGGGTAGGACACTCAAAGCACCTTGCTACCAGCTAAATGTTTGAAAAGTAACCCCATCGGACAGTGTGGAAGGCACTGCTGACAAAGCTTACATTTGTCACAATTTGCCCTGGCCCTGTGTCCTCATCAAAGACACAGGTCTTCCATGTTAAAGAGAAGGTTTCGATGTGCAAAAACCTCTTAGATACTGTTCTGCCATTTCATTAAATGCCAAAACGTAGAGTTCTGAGCGGTAAATGTCCATGTTGCATATGATTGAATGTATATTTTCCTGCATGATCATCCATTGTGGTGTTTGTAAGTAGTCAAAAAATGAGCCTGATTTGTTCTCCTTTGTAGAGCCAGGCCGAGGCCCACTACAAAGGAAGTAAACATGCCAAGAAGGTCAAAGCACTAGAGGCAACGAAAACTAAACCCAAAATGGTTTCTTCCAAGGACAGCGCAAAGGCTAACCCCAGCTGCTCCATCACTCCACTCACAGGCAACAGCTCTGACAAATCAGGTCAATGACACTTTTTGTTCTTTACATTCTTTGTGTTCCTCCTTGTCCCGTGCCCCACCCCCATTCTCCTTCGCTCAGCTATTGCATGTTTTCTCCATGATTTGTTTTTTATAATATTAATATGTTTCCTTCACAGGAGGTTATGTGTTTGCATGGAATCTAAGCATTTGATATGTTCCATTCCATGTTGTTAAATATATACATTTAAGTATATATGTGCGTGTAAATATGTATATATATATGTATATATATGTATATATGGGCTGCTTGGTCCATAGACAAAAATCAAGAAGTGGACTTAAAATACTGATTTTATTATTCCTTTCTATTCATTTTATGTTTGATTTTTGCTCTAGATTTTGTCAGTGAAGGAATTTTTAAACTTATCTACTAATAGATGTTTTTGTATTCTTTTACCACAATAAAGGGGAATGGAGGAACAAAAATGGTGAAGTTTTCTGAGAGAGTGGCATCATTAAATGAATCTGAAAATGTGCTCAATAATAAAAGATTTTGATTTTTGAAGACATTTGTAGAGTTCCCCGCAGAGTTATAAATGAACTCTAGGAGTTTAAGGGAACTATGTACAAAGTAGTGAATTAACTAATAGACAAGCTTTGGTACTTGGAAATGGGCCACGAGAAGAGGTACCTTTTAAGAAGAGTCCATATTTCACAGTTTCAATGAATCAGCAGTTTTTCTGAGTCAGTTAAAACTAAATGATTCAGAAAGAAGAGGAAAAATTCATTTTCCTACCATGCACACCATGAAATTAGTTGTTTAATAGACTTCCACATACTCACATCTGCCCTCAGGGCCTAAGAGGGATGAGTTATCTTGTATTAGTGGCTATTTGAGGACCAATGTCTATTAAAGGAGACAAAAAGAATATATCCCTTTCTCTGTTTGCCTCTCTTCAGAAATCTCTCTGTCGTTACACACAAACACATACACACACACACTCACACACTTCTCTTCTGCTCTTCACATCACTGTAGGTTTTGTGGAAGAGACTCCAGAATGCTTTCCTGGGGTTGCCCAAGGCCATTGGAGAACAATTACATTACTGTAAGAGGAAAGCTTAGAAAAGCCCCTTGAGCTAAAGCGACTATGTAGGAAAAGACTATTGTTAGTTAGGCCCCAGAAATACTGGTTCCAAAGCACTGTAGCCTAGGAGGAAGCTACCCCAAATTTGGTAATAAAGATTTTTTTGTTCTTTATGTCATAGAATCACTGAATTGTGTTATCTAATGAATAGGTAATAAATAGTGGATGATTTTATCACACTTTCTTAAAGAACAGGTCATCTATATAATCTAATTAATTTTAACCCAGATTGATCAGGTATTAAGGTCAAATATTATCTATCTTCAGTTTACAAAGCAGCAAACTGAGGTCAGGTCCCTGCTTCAGCAGTTATTTGCTGGAGGTTACCCAGTGTTTTGGAAGAACGAAATTCATCATCTCTGGACTTTCTACCTGGTTTTATTTTTTATAGGATATTGTTGCTTCTATGAAACAATACTCTGTCAAAGATTGTATTACCTATATTATACACTAGATTAGAAAAAAAATATGTTTCATTAAAGGCAGTTAAGTAAGAATAGCTAGCTGTCCTGTTCACATTTTAGAATTTGGCATAGAATTAGATGTAAAATCCAAAAAAATGGCTTTTATAGTCTCCTAGGATCTATCCTAACTTTTAATGACACATTAATGGGAGTTCAAACCATAGTAGGAAGGAGGAGAAATGTGCTTTGGGAGAATTGGGGTCAAAACACAGCAAGCATTAGGCAGCTTTAGGAAGATGGTGAGAACATATTGGCCAGACACTTTACCCAAATTTCTCCCTGGAGTTCAAGTGCCATAATGCCATATGACAGTACACCTCCCTGTGATAATATTCCCCAAACATCAAATTGAATGTTCTTTTTTTAACCACTCATAACAGGTTCAAAAAAAGAGTCCTTGAAAGACCTTATTTCTTGAAAATAATAAAATATTGTGATAATCAACCTAATGATAAAAATACTTTGATAATGAACCTAATGGTCCATATGTCTAATCTTTAGCAATAGAGATCAATTAGATATCAAGATTGGGAAAATACATTTCTAGTTCTTCAAAGTATGAAAAGCTATTTAGAGCTAAACAGCCTTTAATTGGTTGCTATCTAAATAGATGAATGCCAATGGAATGATTTAAAATGCTACAGATATTTTTATAAATGCAACTAAGAGCAAAGATGATGGAACCAGCATGTTCTGCTTGAAATATAACAGTAGGAACACCTTAAATTTATTCAGTTTATAAGATTCAGTCACATATAAGTTTTCATATGACCCTGTCAACAACCCTGTAAATTGGTAGTGCTGAAATTAGTATTCATCTTTCATTGATTCATACAACTAACTTCATATCTATTTACTCCCTCAATAAATAAATATATATTAATGTACTATGAAGTATAGTATCCTATCTAATAAAAGTAATATGCAAATTTGACCAAACCTTTGCTACACCCACAAGCCACTTCCACCAGCCATGCCCACAAGCCAATCAGGAATGGGGGACAGGGCCACCGCAGCGCACACAGGATCTGAGGGGTGGGGCCGAGGCAGCACCGCAGAGCTGGCATGAGGTGCCCCGGGGCTGGGTGGTCGCCACTGAGGCTAAGGCCTGGGCTGGGAGAGCAGGGCTGAGGTGGCCAGGACAGAGACCCATTGAAGGGGGAGGTTGGGTTGAGGTATCACCCACCCCCAGTGCATGAATTTCATGCACGGGGCCTCTAATCCTATCTAATAAGAGAGTAATATGCAAATTAACCATCACTCTGCTACACCCACATTCCATGCCCACCAGCCAATCAGGAGTGAGTATGCAAATTAACCCCAACCAAGATGGCTGCAACCATGGAGCAAGCAGGAGGGAAGCTTGAGTTTCCCCGGCGATGGAGGAAGCCAAACTTTCCTCACACCCTGGCCAGCACAGGCCTCCATTCCAGGATACAAAGTTTCAATTATAGAAGATAAATAAATCTCAACACAAATGGGGGCAGCCATGGAGCTGGAGAGAGCAGAAGCTAGGGTTGCCCCCAGTGATAGAGAAAGCCAAACTTCTGCAGCCCTGGCCTTCCCTCAAGGCTACAAAGTTTCAATTATAGAAATTAAATAAATATCAACAGAAATAGCTCCGCCATGGAGCAAGCTGAAGGCTTGGCTCTGCTCCAGGCTACAACGTTTCAATTGTAGGAGATAAATAAATCCCAGATCCCAGGGCCTCCACTTGTGTCACTGGAGGACATGGCTGGCTTGCGAACCACCACAGGCCCCTCACCCAGGCCATCCCACATCCCAAGGGAACCCCCACCCTGATCCAGACCACCCTTAAGGCAAACCAGCTGGCCCCCACCCATGCACCAGGCCTCTACCCTATCTAATAAATGAGCAATATGTAGATTGACCATCACTTCAACATACAAGATGGCTGCCCTATGTGGTCAAAGATCTTGCCCCCATGTGGCACAAGATGGCCACCACAAGCTGGCCAGCAGGGAAGGGCAGTTGTGGGCGATCAGGCCTGCAGGGGTGGGCAGTTGGGGGCAAATAGGCTGGCAGGGGAGCAGTTAGTTATCAATTAGGCTGGCAGAGGAGTGGTTAGGGGGTGAGCAGGATGGCAGGTAGAAGTGGCTAGGAGCAATCAGAAAGTCAGGCAGGTGAACAGTTGGGAGGCAACAGTCCTGAATTGTGAGAGGGATGTCCGACTGCCAGGTAGGATTGGACCTAAACGGGCAGTTGGACATCCCTCGAGGGGTCCCAGATTGGAGAGCGTGCAAACTAGGCTGAGAGACACCCCTGCCCCCATGCATGAATATCGTGCACCAGGCATGTAGTATTTGTATATTTTACCGGGTGCTTGGATGCAACAGTAAACTGAAAGAAATTTTCTTGCCCTAAAAGAATTTCTAACCTAGCATGTGTGTCTTTTATTGTGTTGGATATTTGGAGTGTGTTGGATATTTGAGCTGCTACTAAGGTAATAATGAAGAACCTGGGGTCTTGGAAGGGTTAAATGGCCTGTGGGAGGTCCACAACTCATATCCCCGGCGAGTTAGAGCCAGAACTAATGGCTCCTTGCCCTGTGTATATTCTGTTATTCCCATTACTTCTAAACTTCTCTCTTTGACTTGGGGGAGAAAATGCAAGTATCCCAGTGGGTGAAGTCAGGTGACTCAACCACATGTTAAAGAATTAATGGGTAAGACCATGTTACTTTTAAATTGCTTGCTGACTGTTGATATTTTTTAGTAGGAGCCATGACATTGAAAGGGCCATTAAGGCATTGCTTTATTGATAATCTTTCATTCCTATACAGTATGTTGTTTATAGCATTTAACCATAATAAAGCCTTAGAACTTACAGATCTTTTCAAGGGCACATTTGAATGAAAACACTCATTTCAGATAAATGACAAATGTTCTCAAAGCTCCAGCTTGACAACTGTAGACTTTATGTGTCTAAGCCAAATATTCTGACTGAGATAGAGATCAACATTGGGAAGGGCATCGCCAATATGGCAGGAGCCTTGAACTGCCTCCTAGGGTGTCCAGTTGAGTTGTTCTGAACACTATCCAAATTTTCAGTAACATTTGGAATCATTCCATCTTAAGTATTTCCACTGTGGACATTGAGATTATTTCATTTATCCCATACCCATGACCATACCATGCAGACTGTGAGATGACAATGTCAGAAAAGTCATAAGAAGGAAGGAAAGAAGATGGGATATCTCAAAACAGCTCTTTTCAGTTTTCAGTATGTTTTCCTTCTGCATGGTGCCAAAATCATGAGTGTGAACCCAGAGCAGTTATCAACCAATAGATCTGTGTGATTTGCCTGGAAAGGCTGCAGTTCAGCTTTTTATGATCACCCTGTTGCCTTATTGAAAGAACATTTTCAATTTTGTCCAAGAGTTTTTCTGCCAAGGATACAATACAGACCCTCGCCTCGTCATTTTTATGGGTTCCCCTGTGTGTTCCATAGTTTTTATGTGTTGTTACAAACGGGGCCAGGTTTTCCAAATGACAACTTCTCATTTCCTCTGACTGCCATGGGACTCCATCGATTAGCTAGCAAGGTCTTCGTAACTGCCTCTTTCCCCCTTTCTGTCTCCAGAAACAGGACCTTGTGGTGTTGAGTAGAAAAAAATGATAGTTTTCTGCTTTGGCAGTGTCTGTCATTTATAGATGAGCACCATCATAAATTTGGCATATATCTATCTAAATCCAGGAGGCTGAGATTTAGTAGCCCTCATAAAATAATAGATTAACTATATTTATGACAAACATCTTAAGTATGAATTCTGGGGTACAATCATGTAGAACATAAATTGAGTCCCATCTGTCTAAGGAGGACAGACCATTATACTAGGGCTCATATTTTCATGAAATGTACATATATCATTAAGACTTTCAAAGTCAATTTGAAAAATGAAGCTGCCTCTGTCTTTGCCTGTGCACCTTGAATTTGACATATCAACCTGCCAGGCAAGGCTAAAGACACTTAGGTAGTTAAGAGTGTGTCATGATCTGAACACTAACTTCTGAAACTTTTGAGCATTTTCTTTTTCTTCTCTTCCAAATAATACTGAACATTTATTGTTAGATTCTCCACATCTGAGAAAAGTGCCCACTGCTACTTTAAGAAAGTAAATCAAAAGTTAAGACTGACTTATGATCTACTGAGAATCTACTAAGTTATGATGTAGTAGGGATATGTTATAAAACATTCTAAAAAGTAAAATCTTGGATATCTCCTTGAGGGTTATATCGCCATGAAAAAAATTTTTTGCATGTAAATTCTATTGAATATAGAAAGACTTTGCATGCACATTGAATGATTTCATAAATGCATAACGATAGGTGACCTTGAAATTTTAACAGAAGTCATTATTTACATTTTTATGACATTTCACTTATTTGTTTCAGGAAAAATTTTCTTAAAATGACATTTTTTTTTGCAATGGTTGATGATCAAATAGAACTAACTACTCAATCAGTATTTGTAGATTCTATGTGCAAGGGCACTGGTATTAGGCACTTTAGAGGATTCTGGGTCCCATTCTGATTATGCTTAAAGTCTAATGTCATACAAATTTGGCTTTATAGTATAAAGCTTAAAGTGTTTTTATAGAAACATTTCTATAGTATTTTCATCTTTCCTGACTTCTTTCTCTGAAAATCAGGTTTTCATAATACTCATAATATTATGAGTATTATGAGTATTATGCAGTACTGGTTTGGTGCTCCCATTTCTATCGACAGCACTATCCAATTAAACATTCTAATGTGATAAAAATGCTGTTATCCCTGTTCTCCAACATGAGTGCCATTTGCCACACATAGCTATTCAGCACAGGACGTGTGACTTGTGCTACTAAAGAGCTGAATGTTTAATTTTAATTAGCCACTCCTAGCTATGGTATTGGACAGCAAGCACATCTATAGATTGCAGTACTCTTTGCTCTTTTGACTAGCTATGATTCCAGAGAAGGCGTTGAATTCTTGAGCCTCTCTTTTTTCATTTGTGAAGTAAAAATAATGCTCTCTCAACAGCACAGCAGTGTTGGATGGAGCAAAGAAATAATTGTGAAAGAACTTTGCAAATGTAAAACCTAATAAATATTCCTATGATTGATATAATTAGTTTCTTGGATTTTTTTTGTCTTCCTGTAGTGTCTTCTTTCAGCTGTCCCTTTTCGCTGCAATCGGTGAGAGGTGGTCGGCTATCATCTTTCATTATACTGCACCTAATAAAGCATATTCTAGAAAAACAGATCCAAGCTTATTAGGCTTATATGCAAAATTCAACCTTAACAGCAGTACTAGTAATAATTAATGTGTAACTGAATGATCATTATGTGCCTGATACTAATGTGCTAAATGTTTCATATATACTACCTTATTTAATGATCATAACAATCCTTGGGTGAATGCTAGAAAGTGAAACTTAGAGAGGGAAAATAGTGGCTCAGAGTCATTCACATAGAAAGTAATTTCAAGGTAAGAGACTCCCCAGGGCAGGCCTTCAAATTCACTACCATGAAATGTTACTCTTGGATGAAGGTTCGTGGACCTTACTGCAAATGCTTTTTGAAGGCTGTATGAGATTATTTTTCACTAGATAATACTGCTAGAAGTCTCAAAACTCAGAAAGTGTTATCTCTTTCCATGTATCCTATTTTACAACTGGTTTTGTTTTTTAAAAAAGTTTTGAGTGACTTTGATTAGAGATATATTAATTAACCAAGATGTGATTGTGAGTGTTATTTACTTGCTTTGCATGTACAGCATGCAAAGAACATGAGCTTGAGGTCAGATTAGCTCCACCTCTCACTGACCATATAACCTTGACCAAGTCATGTTCAATGACCTTCTATTTCCCCATCTATAAAATGGGAGGACTAATAACTTCCCAGTTTGCTGTCAGGATTAATGAACTAATAAATGTGCCTGGATCCATGCCTATCACTTAATAGACACTCAATAATTGGGAGCCATAAAAAGCAACCATTTGTTCAAAGAAATTCACAGACCCTGTCCTTATATTGACTCTAGGATCATTTCATGCCATCCTGCCATGCAACAGTGATCTGCAGTTACATTCTTCTTTATGTACTTCCTTTATTGTACTTCCTTAATTACTGCACTTGTGTTTTCATTCCAGGACATTAAGGCTCGATAAGCCCGACTTTCCCAGTGGGAAATTTAAAGATATAGAAGGACCTTCTTGGTCTTCCTCACATTTTCTGTATAATGGATGAAATGTTTTTTTACTCATTGTTAATGTATCCCATCCATTATGTCCCCTACAGCTCCTGGTACTACATTCCGTACACAGCAATCATATGGTTAGCATATATTAAATGAATATCATTAAGTAGAATTGAATGGGGGAGGCTCTGGTGCACCCCCCCCCCCCCATATGGACAGGGCAAAAAGTCATAGGTTAGCTCTTTTTCTTCATATTCAATAAGTTAGATGTCCCATCTCATCGGTTGACAATCTTCTCTATATACAGCTATAGTAATAGAAGAAAGGACAATTCAGCACATCTCCATTTGTTGAAGGAAAAATTTGGGTCCTTTATGTGGAGAAGTGGCCCTTCTGAAGCCAGGCTTGGCTACTGAGATCAAAAGAGCGGGAGGGGGGAGAGGTTGTAATCAGAATGAGAAACACACCCCTGCCTGACAAGTTCCTGCTAGCATTTATGTAAGTAAAATAGGAGAAACTGGTCATTCCATACGTTATATTCCTAGCTTCTTGCAAAAATTTTTCTTAGTGTACAATTCTTTTTTGTACACCGTTAATTATTTAACCTCTAAAAAATGTGCTTTATTTTCTTTAAATATAAAATGACATAAGTACCAGAAATTCTTGTCACAATAGAGATTATTTTGTCCCTTGATCCCCGATATTTGAACCTCTGTCAGAGTTTCATGATGATTTTTGTCCATTTAGCCAGCAAAATTCAATCTAAGTTAAAATAATTTGTCTTCTCACTTGGCCAGTGTGGCTCAGTGGTTGAGTGTTGACTTATGAACCAGGAGGTCACAATTATATTCAAGTTCAGGGCACATGCCTGTGTTGCAAGCTTAATCCCTAGTAGAGGGCATGCAGGAGGCAGATGATCAATGATTTTCTTTCATCATTGATGTTTCTATCTCCCTCTCCCTTCCTCTCTCTGAAATCAATTAAAAAATAATAATAATTTGTCTTTCCTAGCACAATATCTTAGTTCTTACTTCTCTATTAACAAATATTTTTACTCAATGTGAAAATTAGTGTACCACATTTTGAGTTTAGGGAAAGTTACTGCCAAGGTTCTTGTTCCAACATTAAGAAGGGTTCAGCAATCTGGAGAAAGGCTGTGTGTAACTTAAGTAAGAGTCCAGAGATGAAAGATAATTTTGAAAGGCATTGGGGGTTAGAGGAGCCTAGCTAAAGGAGCTAAGTTCTCCTTGTCTCAGGACCCCTTGCTTTTTATTAACACAAATCGTCCTAAAGCAAGGTGGAGATATACACCTCAAAGGGTAGGGTTTCATACAGAAGCATGGTCAGATTGGGGAATAGCCTACGGCTGTTCAGGTGTTTGGCCAGTGGGAGGCAATACATGTAGATTAAGATGCCCTGAGCTGCCTGGAGTAAACAATCATCCTTTCCAGGTTTGAGGAAATGCCTTTAGCCATTCCCAATAGGTGATAACATATGTAACTCAGCCCTTGTTGAGTCCCCAAATTCTATCAACCTTTTGATGAAACTCTTGCAATTATGATATGCTGGAACTAGCTTCTGACAAGTTACTTATTTCTTTCTTTTCAACCAAAATTTTACCCAATCCTTTGACTCATCCACAAGACATAGTAATTAACATCTAGCAAAAGTTTTTTAAAGTACTTCGAAAATTTTTGAGTAGATGTTCTGTTTACATTAAAGCATTCCAAATTGAGAAAACCCTTTTGGAAAACAATGTCCTAGGATAAATCAAGAAACCTCAAAAACTGTTTATTCCATTGGACCAATTTATTAATAACAAGGAAATAATCCTAATACAAAGCAAAAAAATAAATAAAACATTATGAAGGAAGATGTCCATCATAGCATTATTTATGTTAGTGAATACTGTAAACAAGATGATCAGTATGAGGAAAATTATTTGAAGTTCTTGAATCCAGTGGAATATTACGTAGTTTTACAGCAAATAAAATAACATGAAAAATGCATCTAATACATTAAATCAAAAAATTTCAAATCATATCAAATTGAAAGTTTAAAATGGTTTACTCATGTGTGTATTTGCATATAATTTATTGAGCCCCCATGAAATATCCAGCATTGTGCTAGGACTGGGTATATGACAGTGAGTCAGGCAGACTTAGGCCTTGCCCACATGAAAGCATGTCTAGACAGGTAGAAATTGAACGGGTGATGACAAGCTTGATGTGTGAAAAGAAAGGGATGCTGACCTTGTCTGGGGAGGAAGGGAAGGCCTAAGCAGAGGATATAAGCATCTATGCCTGGTGGGTGAGAAGGTAGCTATGCAAACAGGGACCCTGGCTTGGGGATGGAGGTGAGGAGGGTCAGAATCCTATCATCGAAGGGACCAGTACTCCACAGGAGTTGACATGTGAAAGACTATCCTGTTTAAATAACTTGGGGACATGGAAGGAAAATTAATATATGTAGAATGTGATTAAAATGGTGGCTAAGGACAGAAATGAAGGCAGAATGAAATGATAGTAAATATGGAGGTTATTAACCTCTTTTTATGGCCAACTAGTGAATCCTAGTCCCAGAATAAATGTTTTTAAATCCATAAAATAAAACTTGTAGTTTTACAAGAAAAACAATTACACTGAAATGTAGTTTTTAATTTCTTGTTATGATATAATGACACAGTAATTAATATAATGCATTCATTACCATATAGAAATAGGTCTAATATCTATCATAATTTTGGAGGGTTAATGAGTATAAATGGTATTTCAAGCTTCCTATGACCATTATAATATCCAATGAAAATATCTGATTTCTCTTGGTAACAAAGTTGTAGGTACTGCTACAGCTGCTATAGTTCATTGCCTTCACTTATAATTGAAAGAAATGCTACATTTCAGTTAGAGATAAGTGAACATAAAGATATATTTGTCATTCAAGTTCATGAATCTTGTGAACTCATTGGCTCCGTATGAGTCCACAAACCCAGGTTAAAAACTTCTGTTCAGTATGACAGGACTATGGTTGTCATTTTTCTCCCCTATTCTCCACATGGCATTTGCAAGATAACTTCTCCTGATGACTTGATGAAGTATATGTATCTCGGGCCACAGATAAGATAGGAAACAACTTTTTAGTCTTTTGCTTTATTGGGAGGTTCACAATTTGTAATGCCACGTCCCATATCTTCCTTGCTCAATTCTCTTATGGTCACAGTTATAAGTTCCCATGTTGCAAAATTCCTAAGGGACTTAGACAATGAGAAATCCCAAACAAACTCCTTCGGGGACGTGGGCCTCATAAATTAATATCACTTTCTATGGTCAGCAAACTTTCTCCTGCATCCTGTAGGTCTTCAATATGCAGCTGGCTTTGACAACTTGGTAGTAAGTCAGCATACTGAGTCTAGGCACCAATGCTAGATTTAAAATGTAAAAATCTGATTTGCTTTTAGCAATATATTTTTAAAGGATTCGTAGCTTTCCGATGCCTGGGCAGTCCAGCTTCTGAATGTCTGCACAGCCCCAGTTAGGTCCAGAAAGAGCGAGAGCTGACCCCTATCTCCCTCAAACAGCCTGAGGCAATAAGCTTGTTTGACCATGAATTTTTTGCTTTCTGTATTAAACAGTTACATTTTTTAGATGAAGAAAAACTCAGTTTCCTCATTAGCTCTCAGACTGACCTTCCCATTGTCAGTGTGCATTTCCCCCTACCCGGAGTATCAAAGCAGAACCCTAACTTCTTCATCTAGAGAGGACGGAGGTGGGAGGAGCAGAATTCAAACATTTTTCTTCTACCTTGAGAACCTGTGTTTCCTTTGTAAAGGGCCATTCAGTTAGAAGAAAAAGAACCTGCTCCTCATTCGACCTGGAAATTTTATTTTTAATCTTATTCCTGGCTTTTGAATCATTACTGGACCTACTCCCTGAGGGACTTGATTTGAGTGGCATGAGTTAGTTATTCTATTTTCCATGATAAAGCTGCCTCAGAAATAACTGTTTCACATCTCTTAGTGACAAATAGGAAAGGGGGCAATTTTTCACCCTGAAGAAGTTGAAATGTGACTTTTCTATTGTACGAGTCAAATGGCTAGAAAACTACACAAAATAGGAGAAAGCTGTTCATTAGCTTCAAACACTAGCAAACAAGCCCTCTTTTGTGCTCCTTTAAAAAAGTGACAAGTGCAGGCATATCCTCTGTTTGGCTCAAATAAACTATCAGAAAAGTTCCAAAAGAAAGAAAGAACTAGAAGTGACAAGTTCATTACTATCAGTGCCAGCTTTCAACATGGAAATGTCTGAATGTGCCACTCTTTTATCTGAGTGTAACTGACAGCTTCTGCTCCCCAACAAAGAGGCACAGGGGACAGTGGGGCAGTTGTCATGCAGACCTCAGACAAGGAGGGCAATGACTGCCATATTATTGGGCCACAAAGTCACTGCAGGGTGCAGTCCAATGGCCAGGGCCCAGTTGACGGAGGCTTTCCAATGGAGAGAGCAGGGACATCCTCCATCAGGATTGTAGCCTGGCAGAAAATTGTGTCCCTGGAGTGTTTTGAACTTAAGAAATTAGTGACCTGGCTTAAGCTATTTAAAAATAAATAAGCTTCTTTGCTTTTTTTAAGGATAAGGACATACAGATTCTGACTTAGTGAAGAGTCACTTTAATTTATAGACAATTTTCACTGCTTCCAGGATTAGTCTAAAAGCTAAGATGTAAAAACTAGATAGAAATGTAGTTCATTAGGAATTAGCAAGCTTCCCAGTGATCAACTGTGCTTGAAGACACCAAGTTTCTGGAATTTGGCTTTAGGTATGATGACGTGGGATTGTACGTGAAGGGCCCACCGGCATCAGATTGTCCCAATATGTAATATTTGGCATGTTCCTTTTATTGTCTGTATTAGGATATCAGTTCTCAGAGGCTGTAGTTGAGTCATGTAGTGCTCAGTTTGATGAATAGGTGGGTTAATTTGAGTAAAGTTTCTGGAGTAAAAAATATTGAAAGCTGATTTCCTTCACATGGTTTATCAGCTGGATATGAAAACAGCTCCCCAAAAAAAGATTTTCAAAATGTTGAGAGCTTTGGAAAATAAGTAAATTAACATGGAACCTCCCAAGGAGGCTACTTTGAAGAAATAAATTTACTTGGCTGCATACATTATGAATATCTGTTACAAAGGGCAATTCTGATGTAGCTGAGCAAATTTTGCTTCAAAATCCTAGAGGATAAAACCTTTGAAAAGGTGTTTGAGTAATCAGGAAATAATTAAGACAGTCAGAGCCCTGCTTTATGTGAGGGAATACTTGAAAGTGGAATTCATATTAACCAGAAGTTGCCAATGACATGCCTCTTATTAAAAAAAAATGAAGTAAACAGTACATTAATTAAATTTTCTAATACACAAAATAAGGAGACTTTAAAATGCCAGTAAGGAAAGAGAAATAATATAATGGGATTTGATAAAAAATATCAAGCAATTAAAATGAAGAATAACAAAGTTAGGCATTGTTGTCATCATGTATGATGATAGCAGATATTCACCAGGCAGACCCCACTTTTTAACACCTAAGCATTCCCTCATGTTTCTCTTATCCCACCCATTCACCTCCCACTCCTTTTCACTCCATTCTATGCTTATATAAATCTAACCTTCAAAACCCAGCCAAAATGCCACTTTCTTCATGAAAAATGTCACCTTTTTCCTAGGCCAGAAGTGATCATTTCCCCGCTCTATGCTCTCAGACCTCTTAGTAGTTTCCATCATAAATTAGACATCTCTAAATGACTATCATATTTCCTGTGCTAAACTGTTACTTTCTTCAAGTTTATACTACTACAGTCTAGCACATTGTCAGCAACTAGCATATTGTTAATATGCTTCTGTTAATGAATAAATGACTGCTTTTGAAAAAGAGATATGAAAAGGAAATGTTATATTTTTCTTAAAGAAATAAGGATGCAGAGAAAAAGATGTAGTTTTGTTCATCTCCTCAATGTTACCTGAATTGGATAATTGTTGAATAGGGTAAATATTTTCATTTAAGAAAAATAAGCCTTAAAACTAAACTATGACTTTAAAACAAAGGAACAGCTTTTTCACCTTTCTGGCTGGCTATTTTATGTCTTTTATCATGTTAGTGCCATATGAATTCCTCCCTTTGTGCAGGAAGATTAATTCACTACCATTCATGAATAGCTAGAGAAAGCAACATGCTCCTTTATGCCACCTACTAACCTGTGGGACATTATTTAATCTATATGAGCCCTAGTTTCCTCATCTTTAAGAAAGGAATAATCATTTGCTGCCTTACCTGTTTCACAAGTTTGCTGTGAGAGATAAGAAGACAATGTAAGTGACAGTTCTTTATAAATTGTAAAATTCTTTGTTAATGTAGGATCATATGGCGGAGATCAATGTAAGGGACATTAAAATAGTAATATGAAAAAGCAAAGATAAGCGACTAAAACAGGTCAGATTGTTTAGGTCACATTTATATGAAATAATTTATGAAATGTTTGAAGGAAAGAGTTTGCTATGCAATAACTTAAGTTTCCATCATAAGAAACAGTAATGCCATAAGGGCAAGTGTTAAGATTACTGAATAATTTTACTTGGTGTGTTCTATAAAATTGCAATTTTAGTCTGAGGGGTCCTTATAGATAAAACAGTTTCAGGCCTGAAATAATCTTCAATCTAATTTACTCACTATTTTCATTTAGGAGGGATGATTCTATTTCCTTCTCCACTACTGTTGAGGTCAGTTTTGTGAACATCTAAAATATTTTCCATCATACTTCCTGGCATCCTAAAGTTTTAATAAAATTCCTGGAAAGGAATATAGATTGTGGAATCTAAGGATAAAAAGGGATCTGAGCATTCACTTATTCTAAATACCATCCAGACTTGGAATTCATCTGTAGAATCCCTGCTACATCTGGTCTTGACCTGGATGAATCCAAGGTAGAAAAAGGGAGTCAAAGGTTGATCCCTTCAATCAATTAAGTAGAAATGTGATCATTTAGTTTTGATGTGTGTGGAAGCTTTGGTTTGCCTGGTATGCAGAACAGACACTGTCATGTTGCTGTTTCCCTGGTCACACTTGGCCTCTTGGCCAACACACAGTTCCCATGGTACACAGTTCCAAATTAGCTAGGGCAAGGAACAAATACATCTTCAGGTTTAATTCCCTTTCTCTCTTAATGAGAGTTTATTAGCATATCTATGGCCATTTTCTAAGAGCACCAGCTCTAGTAGGATTAAACCTGTGATGCATTTTGCTGTTGCCTAAGAAGTTCCCTTTTCTTTCCCAAAGGAGCCACTGAACAGAGCATCTTGAATAACAAATGAACTCTGAAGAGTTAAAGTCACTCTGGCCCCTCATACAGACTGCATATGGGCCTTGAGGATTATAATCATTTAGTAGCTGCATGATCAAAATGCCAGATGTCTGTAACTTATTTGGTTTAACTCATATTGTGCTTACGGTTGATGTCATTATGGGGTGCTGGGTGGGGAGAGATTAACCAAGGAATTTATATGCATATATGCATAACCCATAGACATGGACAATAGTATGGTGAAGGCCTGGTGGGGGGAAGGTAAGGAGTGGAGGGGTCAATGAGGAAAAAAAGGGGAACATCTGTAATACTCTCAAAAATAAGGTTTAAAAAGAATTAGGGGAAGCAGAAAACAGTTAACAGAAAAAGAATAATAAAATGTGTTTAATAAAAATAGAATATTATACAGAAATTTATACAAATATGTGATTAATATAATCAAATTTATACAAATATTATATAAAAATACAAATTTATAACTTAGAGTGGCAGTAGTTAATACTTATAATGAAATCTTTGCATCCTATATTTTAGATAAATCATTTCCATTCAAAGAGCAGTAAAAACTTACCTAATCATAACCAAAATAAATCATGTTTCTTTCCTCCTCTCTGCCACACACGCCAAACTTGAAATGTTTAACTTGGTATAAAAATTGAATTTTAACTTTATATTCATGTCTTAATTAAAACATGAGTAGTTGAATGAAACTCCCATTGCTTAATGACTTATTTCATCTTACTATCAGATCATGTCAACATATTGAAGGGTATCTGGTTTCCCTATACATTAAAGACATCCTGGAGCAAAATTTACAATTCAATTATATTAGATAGAAAGTTACCTTATTCAAGTGGGAGAATAAAGTCATTATTTTTATGTCATCATGACCTTGGGGTGATCTGAAATGCAAACTGATGGTGTGGGATTCTCTTTTAATCAGATTTGATGGACTAAACTCTGTGCTCTGTGGGGTAAAACCAAATATAGAAATCAAAATCTTACTTTTAACTCTTTTATTGTCCATTTATCTGTGTTGATATGATACACGAGGCTTTAATACCATTTCTCTGTGTCTCTCTTAGAAGACAGAGGGAAGCTAAAAGTCAGCAGTTCTAGCCAGCAGTCAAACTCTGAAGGTGGCTCATTTCTTCTCAAATCTGGCACAACACCCCTGCCACCCCTGCCACTGGGAGCAGACACTCCTCCCTCCAAGAGCACAAATGGAGCTCCTGGTACTGTCTCTGAATCAGAAGAAGAAAAAGCCAAAAAATTGCTTTATTGTTCACTATGCAAAGTGGCTGTGAACTCCCTGTCACAGCTAGAGGCACACAACACAGGTTAGTGGCTATTGTTGGGATTTCAGTAATGTACATAACAAAATCCAACTTTTCCCTTCAGAATACCATTGAGTGTTCAAACAATAGGTTTGTTCAGTGTCTTTTCTCCTTTTTATTCAGATGTATGATTTTGAGAAAAGCCTGATCATATTGACTTTCGAAACAGCAAGGCAAAAGCAGATTGGAGATAAAACTTGTTCTTTTTTTATATTTTCTAAATGTACCTAATACCTCCCCAACCTCACTACAAGGAAAGTGATGAGGATAAGACATACTAGTGTATCTATGCACAATATTCACTGCAATATACTTACAAGAGAAAAAAAATAGAAACAACCTAAAAGTCCCTCAGTAAGGAAATATTGAAAAATTATAGTAACTTAATATGACAGATTCTATTATTCAGTCATTAAAATGTAATTATAGACTGCCAGTATGGCTCAATGGATTGAAGTAGTCCTATGCACCAGACAGGATACATGTGTGGGTTTCAGGCTCAATCCCCAGTAGGGGGCATGCAGGAAGCAGTCAATCAATGTTTCTCATTGATGTTTCTTTCTCTTTCCCTCTTCCTACAACTCTCTCTAAAATCCATAAAAATGTATTTTTTAAAAAAGTTAAAATCAATAAAGACAAAGTGTTTTTTAAAAAATATATAATTATAAGAAAATACATTTATAATTTGATATGTGAAATTTTCAGAATATTTAATTAGTATGATCCCAATTTTGAAAAAATATATATATTTTATGCTGATTTTTAAAGTTTAAGTATAGTTTTATACAACAGTATATTAGTTATATTAGTTTAGGATATATAATATAAAATTTTGACATTTTTATACCTTATGATTATTGTCTTAATAATTATCTTTCACCTTGCAAATTTCTCAAAACATTATTGGCTATATTTATTTTTTACATACTATAAACTAAACTAAAAAGAAATGCACTAAAATGATAACTTGAAAACATAAATAATCTTTATTTCTGTTTTCCCATTTTTTACAATGAAAACGTGTTAAATTTATAAGAATTAAAATGGTCATTAAACAATAAAAGCATTGGGAAATTCAATCTGAAGATAACCTCTCAAGAAGAAGAAAACAAAGAGCTCCATATAATTCTTAAATCGCTATTTAATATATGTCTCTTTCTGTTTTAGGATCTAAACACAAGACCATGGTTGAAGCTCGTAATGGGGCTGGTCCAATTAAGTCCTATCCTAGACCTGGATCAAGATTAAAGATGCAGAATGGTAGTAAGGGGTCAGGACTACAGAACAAGACGTTTCATTGTGAAATCTGTGATGTTCATGTTAATTCAGAAATTCAACTCAAACAGGTAATGTATTCTCAATTAGCAGTCACTGGTGTTTGGGGTCACCACTTGACTGTGTATCTCCTCATCTATATAATGGTTCTCACTGTGCTCACAGTTAAATTAGCTAACCTTTATACAATAGGCAAAATACAGGTGTTCTGTGGAAGAAAAAGTCACTACCAAATATTTGCATACCTATTGTTACTATATGTCATATTCCAGACTAGGTGTTAGAGACAGATGAGTACAGCAGCCATTTGGAGCTCACAGTCAAGCAGGAACTTTTGGAAGGCAAATGGGCCAGTCAGCCAATCAGCCAAGGATCCAAAATCTGGTTAGGGGGAGAGACTCCACAGTCACAGTGGTAACACCAGGCAAAATTGGATAAGATCTATACAGAAAGAGGAAAGGGAGAGAGGCATTCCAATTTGGTGGGGAGCAAGTCTTGACCCACACACTACCTTGGAATTTGTACTTAGAACTCACTCAGCCTAGCTACCTCTGGTATGAAAAAGCCTCATAATCATGGTGAAACCAGCTACCTCTATCTGGAAATATATTTTACATGAAATAGAACTCGCATTTAGATTCAGCTAATGCAGCAAACTTTTTCCAGCACATTTCTAGCCGAAGGCATAAGGATCGAGTTGCAGGGAAACCACTGAAGCCGAAATACAGCCCCTACAACAAACTCCAGCGGAGCCCAAGCCTCTTGGCAGTAAGTTCACCTTGCCTGCTCACCTGCTTTGGGACAGCCTTGCCGCAGATTCTGTGGGTAAGGAGGGCCTAGGGTCTAATTAGTCCTGAAAGGTTTGGAACTTAAACAGCCCAAATAGACAGAAATTTTAGAATGAACTGCTTAGTTCCTGCCTGGAAGATGAGAAGCTGAACCTCTTCAAGAGATAATACCTCTCACCCTTTTATAAGGACCTTTTGAAAAGATGACCTTCTTTAGCATATAAAGAAAAAAAAAGGCTCAGAAACAAGGACAAGTGATGACTGCTGGACCTGGGAAAAGAGGTTACTTTCAGAAAACTAAAACTCACCCATTTAGTATCTTCCTCCCTTCTCTCTGTCTTTCTCTCTTCTTCTCTTCCTTTCTCTATCTCTCCTTCTCCCCTCTCTCTTCTCCTCTTAAGCTCCCTCCCTCTTTCCTTCTGCCTCCCCCTCAACCCCTCTACCCTCAGTAAGTCAAGTAGGTTTGTGTGTTGCCTTTTTTCCGTGTCTAGTAGGCATGTTGGTAATCGGCCTATTTCACCTGTTCAACAGTATGTGCTGTTGTCAGTTTCTTTGCAAAACTACCCAACAGGCCCTAGCTGGTTTCGCTCAATGGATGGAGCATCTGCCTGCAGACTAAAGAGTCCCAGGTTCAATTCCAGTCAGGGCATGTGCCCGGGTTGTGGGCTCCATCCCCAGTAGGGGGCATGCAGGAGGCAGCCAATCAGTGACTCTCTCTCATCATTGATGTTTCTATCTCTCTTTCTTCTTTCCTCTCTGAAATCAATAAAAATATGTTTACAAAAAAAAAAAAAAAAACTACCCAAGGACTTCAGCGATAGGTGCCATGTAAATACTCAGACGACTAGATTTCATAATCTCCCTGGGACCCAGGCTGACACTCCATCTGAGGGGGAAGCTGGGAGTGGCCAGCTGGAGGCCTTGCTCAGGTTACCTTCCAGCTGCTCCACAGCCTCCCTCTGATGCTGAGCAGTGTAACCTGCTCTAAGCAACTCCAGCTTCAAAACGCTTTCTGATGGCAAAAGAGAGAAATTAAGGATCGATTTCTTACTTCCCAGGGAGATTCCACCCTGGGATTCCTTTCCAGAGAAAGCTGCTCGCCCACTTACAGTGATTCCCAGCGAAGGAAATTTGAGTTAGCTGCAGTTTTTCAAGGAATGCTCTTTAACTGGCCAGAAGAGGGGTGTAAATGGACTCTGTTTTCATTATGCCTCATGGGTCCCGATGTCCGGAACTCCAGTCACCTACCCCAGTGCAGCTTGTGGAAGAGAAGTGAGATGAAGGGTCATGAACATTCTTTAAATTGTTTTAAATGATAAAAAAAAACCACACAATAAAACCTCTTTGAGGCTGCAGTGTGGATTATGACAAGTCAGAGTTTTTTAATTGGGTTCCTTTGTCTAAGCAGGGACCCGTGGGGATGATTGCTTTTCTTTCTGAGCAGTTGTACGAAACCACGTTAGGGTCTGTCTGTGCAGAGGGACTTTCCTGTGTCCTAGTGTCCAAGGGCAAAGACCACCAAAAAGAGCTGAAATGCAAACAGAGGAAAGTAAAGGTATGCTTGGAGCCTTTGAAACCAGTTTTGTAAAAATGGTCATTTCTTGACTTCTGGGAATATTTTTTTAAATACATATTTTTATTGATTTCAGAGAGGCAGGGAGAGAGAGAGAGATAGAAACATCAATGATGAGAGAGAATCAGCTGCTTCCTGCAACACTCCTCACTGAGGATGAGCCGGCAACCCGGACATGTGCCCTGACCAGTTGTCGCCTGGGGACCTCTGATTGATAGGTCTACTCTCATCCCCTGAGCCGTGGGCTTGGCGAGAGTAAAGGTTTTTTTTTTTTTAATTTGACTTCTTAAAGTCCATGCTTAACTTATAAAAATGTATCTGTGTTGCTTATTCAAAACAATTCCCCTACCCCCTTCCTGGTTTTCTCCTTCCTTTAGGCAAAACTTGCATTCCAGAAAGATATGATGAAGCCTTTGGCCCCGGCCTTCCTGTCCTCACCCCTGGCGGCCGCAGCCGCCGTGTCCTCCGCGCTGTCCCTGCCACCCCGGCCTTCCGCCTCGCTCTTCCAGGCGCCAGCCATCCCTCCGGCTCTCCTGAGGCCGGGCCATGGCCCCATCCGGGCCACACCTGCCTCCATCCTCTTTGCTCCCTACTAAGTCTGCAGGACCCCGAGTCGGTTGAGGCCAGTAAGTAGGAACGTTGAGAAGAAAAGCCAAAAGGATTCAGCAATTCAAGCATTTTGTGTTGCAGTGCCCTCAGCCAGCCACAGGATGTGAGCCCGACTCCAAAGAATAACCCCTCACTAAGTTCAGGCGTGTCATTTAGGAATCCCAGCAGCCCAGGCTTTATCTCCCTGTTGCCTCCCCCTGCCTTGCCCCATTCAATCTGTATATCTGACATATTTGGTTTCTTGCTACTCTATTGGTCATTTAAAGAAAACAAACAAACAAACAAACAAAACCTTAGACCCATATTATTCTCTATTTTTCCATGACTGTGATCTGGCTTAAAAATATGGAATATTTTCCCTGACAGACTTGAAAAGTAGGGTGTTCGTCACATGTCTGTAAATAACTCTGGAATCCAACTGGGCACATTCTAGTGTGGCACAAAAACAGATGAAGACAAGTGCTGCCTTGTGGACCCCATCCTACCAATGGATCACAACGTTTTCTTTCTGGTGTACTGTTGTTGACAGGGATTGTGTACTGTTTTAGACCCAAGTACTGTTGTATCCTGTGTAGTACTAGACCTGTATTTCTTGTCTGAATTAAACACTTTTTAGTTGCCGTGTAAATGTTAGGAAGCAAAATAGCTTTGAATTTTCTCTTTAAGAGAACAAAAGATAAAGTAATGTATTTTTCTTCATTCTACATTTTATTGGGTGATATTTAAATGAACTAGAAAGCCATATAACATAGCTATAATTACTACCTGGTTGCTATTTTTGTTTAACTTATTTTGTAGCTTCCTCACCAGTTTGAGTTGCTAAGCAAATGTATACAAACAGAAAAGAGCTTCCTGAATTGCACATTTTTGCACCTCTTGTGCATTCTGCAAGAAGACAATGAATCCGTGTGTTTCTACGTAATTATCTCCTTCGTTTCTAACCTGTTTTCATTTGTAATGATGCTACATAATCTTGTGGCTCCCTAATGCAATAATGTACAGAGGATAAAAAAAATTTATAATTGAACAATTTGTCTTTCTGTTCACTGAATATGTTGCAGGTCATGCTCCCATGCTCCCTGCTAAGCTGATATCAACAAAACTGTTATGTTTGTGATATCAGGGATAAGAAGTATCATAGCACAGCAAAACAGAGTGAACTCTTTTTGAGCATCTGTATCTGCAGTCTGTAAATGGTAAAATGTCTGTGTATTTTTTTAAATGTACCTTTTCAATAAAAGTACAAAATATAAAAATATGTTTGTTATTTTCAACATGATTTTCTCCTGAGACACCTTCAACTTGAAATCATCTGATGAAAGAGTTTCAGTAGATGCAAAGATTGCTTTTTACATATTTAGCATTTCCAGCATATTTATTTGTCATGTTTATTCATTACTGTTCACAGCATCTGTATGAGGCGAGACTTTGCTCCTGTTTTCCCTCTGAATCTCAAAGAAATTGGGCCAAACTTGTGAGCGTGACCCAAAATAATGGTAGCAGCCTGCCAAAAAATTGGGACTGAATTTTTTAAACTTACTTTCTGTCTTCTAAATACCTAGACCACCTTTTATTTATATCCATGGCAATTACACTCTCTTTTTAGAGAATTTTATTTCACTCCTCCCCCTTTACCTTCTTTAATCAGCCCACCCCTCTTTACTTCCACCTCATTCTGTTCTTAAGTTTAAAGGTTAATACATCCCTTTTGTTCTGGTTATCTATTGCTGCTCAAAGAACTACACCAAAATTTAATGGCTTAAAATAACAATCATTTTGTTACAATTTCAGGAGTCAGGAATTCCCATAAACCTAGGCTGGGCTGTTCTTCCTTTCCTTGGGGCACTGATAAGGGGTCCCTTGGTCATATTCAGCTGGTGTGTGAACTGGCTAGAGGCTCAACATGGCTTCACTGATATGTCTGCCTGGATGAAGATGGCCGGAAGGCTGACCTCTACTGGAGTAGTCTTCAAGAACCATGTGATCTCAGATAGTTACATAGTAACTCCGGACTCTCAAAAGATTTCAAGGGGCTTAAGTGAAAGACAAAAAGGCTTCTTGTAAAACTGTCTCAAAACTTATGGTGCATTCTATTCATCAAGCAAGTCACTAAGGCCAATCAGGTGCAAGAAAAAGAAAACTATTCATTTTTCAATGTGAAGAAGAGCAAAGAATTTGTAGCCATCTTTACTATTCCATTGGAGAATTTTGAGGCAAGTGCTAACAACATTATTATAGACTAGAGGCCTGGATAGGAGGGAGTGTCCCTCAGCCCAGTCTACACCCTCTCCAATTGGGGACCCCACAAGGGATGTGTGACTGCCCCTTTAAGCCCAATCCTACAGGGATAGGGCCTAAACGGGCAGTCAAACATCCCTCTAATAATCCAGGACTGATGGCTCCCAACTGCTCACCTGCCTGCCTTCTGGATTGCCCCTAACCTCTTCTGCCTGCAAACTGATAACTCCCTAACCACTCCCCTGACAGCCTGTTTGCCCCTAACAGCCCTCACCTGCAGGCCTGGTCACCCCCTAACTGCCCTCCCCTGCAGGCTTCATCACCCTCAACTACCCTCCCTTGCAGGCCTTGATCCCTCCCAACTGCCCTCCCCTGCTGGCCATCTTGTGGTGGCCATCTTTTGTCCACATGGGGGCAGGATCTTTGACCACATGGGAGCAGCCCTCTTGTGTGTTGGAGTGATGGTCAATCTGAAAATTGCTCTTTTATTAGATAGGATAGAGGCCTGGTGCCTGGGTGAGGGCCAGGTGGTTTGCCCTGAAGGGTGTCCGGACCAGGGTGGGGGTTCCCTTGGGGCATGGGGCAGCCTGGGTGAGGGACCTATGGTGGTTTGCAGGCCAGCCACACACCCCTAGCCACCCAAGCTGAAGCCCTGGGATCAGAGATTAATTTATGTTCCACAATTGAAACTTTGTAGCCTGAGTGGACCCAAGCCTTCTGCTCTCTCCATGGAGGCAGCCATTTCTGTTGGGACATTTACCTTCTATAATTGAAACATTGTAGCCTCGAGTGGAGGCCTAGGCACTAGGACTGCAGAAGCTTGTCTTCCTCCATTGCCCAGGTAACCCTAGCCTCTGCTCTGTTTAGCTCCATGGCTGCTGCCATTTCTGTTGGGATATAGCTTCTATAATTGAAAATTTATAGCAGTGAGTGGTAGCCTAGGCCATCAAGGGCAGGTGGAAAGCTTGGCTTCCTCCATCGCTGGGGAAACCCAAGCCTCCCTCCTGCTCTCAGTTGATGCAGCCATCTTGGTTGGGGTTTATTTGCTCCTGATTGGCTGGTGGGTATGGCTTGTGGGTGTAGCTTGATCGGAGGTACGGTCAATTTGCATATTACTCTTTTATTATATAGGATTCCATTTTCCCCTACCATGAAGCCCAAACCATGTAAGTTTTTTTTTTTTAATGAGAAAAATTGGAGTGGGAGTGGGACCTAAATTCTCATTTCTAAAAATTAAGGCCAATGGATGGCAGTGCAGCTATGATGCATGGCAATAGGCTTCCTCTACCAAAGAGCTTCTCCAATTATTTGAAAATTGTTTCCCTTAATATTCTAGACTTAAAATCAGGTTACTTTAGAGCCTATTAGAATTTGTTTGGCATTCAGAATTTGGTTGATTTTTTTTAATATGACTAATTTGAACTCTAACCAGTACTAATTAAACTAAACTTTGGTTGGACCTTCAGACAAGGCTTATTGACATTGAAAGAGTTGTATTTGTTTAACACTTTGGAAAAGTTTTGTTTGTTTTTTGTTGTTTTTATGGACTCCAATGGCAATTATATTTCATTTTTTTGTATCATCATCTATTCCATTAAAGATTACTGCAATACTCAAAAATTTTAATGTCAGTATTTAAATAGACCCAGGAATTTACTAATTAGATTCATAGAGTTTAAGATTTTTTTAAACCACCTAAGGGAGGAAGTACAAAATAATAGCAATTAATTAAAACCTCCAAAAATAAGTCAGGAGTAGCTTTATACAATCATTTTTAAACATTATTAAACAGACATATCTTATTATCCACACTGATTCTGAAGCAGCAAAGGGGGTCAATCCTGAGGGGTTATACATATTTGAACTAATACCCCTTCCTATGCCAGTTCTTTTTCTTTTTTCTTTTTAAAAATCTTTTTGAAAGAGAAAAAGGGGAGGGGCAAAGAGAGAGAAACATCAATGTGAGAGAGAAACATAAATTGCCTGCCTCCTGCACACTCCCCAACCAAGGATCAAACACAACCTAGGTATGTGCCCTGACCAGAAATCAAACCTGCAACCTTTTGAAACTCCACTCTACCTCTCCACTTATTGGGAAAATTTTAAAATGTGCTGCTTACTCTGACATAACCCAGCTCTGGTCTCTGAGGAATCTGAAAACTGCCCTAATGTGGGATTTCCCAAATTAAAAAACACCCAGTTAAACTTGAATTTCAGATATACAATGATTGTTTTTAGTATAATATTCTAATAACATTTAGTATGATATTACATATAGCATAAGTATGTTCCATAAATAACTATACAGTATTTGGGATATACTTATATTAAAAGAATATTTGTTGCCCTGACTGGTGTGTCTCAGTTGTTTGAGCATCACCCCATATGCTTAAAGGCTAATGGTCTGTTCAGGGCACATGCCCAGCCTGCTCTGCTGATTCAGTCTCCAGTCAGGATGTGTCCACAACCAAACAATGTTTCTCTCTCTCTCCCTCACCCTTTCTTTCTTTCTAAAAACATAATCAATAAAAATGTATTTTTGAAAAAAAATAATATCTGTTATCTATCTGAAATTCAAATTTAAATGGATGGACTGCATTTTTTCTAAGTCTGGCAACCCTATCTCAGGAGCATTTCTCTTTATCTCAAGTACCATTATTCCTCAGGTGAGAAGTAACCTCTTGGGTAGTAAAAACTAAATAATGAGATTTTAAAGGCACACTGTGAAATGCACTCATAAATAGGAAGAGGAATGGAACTGTAATAAATGAGTCAATGATATATTAATAGGAGAAAATGCTGCTACAAAGGTGAATTACTTAAATTTGTACAGATAGCTGTCTAACAATATGAAACTACTAGAGGCCCAGTGCATGAATTCATGCACGAGTGGGGTTCGACTGCATGTGGTTGGCAGGCCGGCCCCGCCCCCAGTGGGGGGGCGTGCAGGCCCTTGGCCTGATGGTCCCACCCCTGGTTGAACTCCCAGTCAAAGGGACAGTTTGCATATTAGGCTTTTATTATATAGGAGGATGCTAAGAGCAACACACAAAAGTTTAATTCATATTATGTACAAAACACATCAGCCCTAATTTGTTCCTTCTCTGCTCTAAGCTAATTCTTATTTTCTGGAGCAGAAATTGTTGTGGTGCTGCAGAATTTTTCTCTGAGAAACTGCTTTAAGGAAAACTACCCTACAGTTAATATAGTTGAGAAAGAGAATCAAGGGATTCCCATGGGGGTAGGAAGAAGGAAACAAAGGAGAAAGAGCTGACAGAGCATCGGGTGGAAATCTTGTGCTAAGTAAGACTGTTTAGGAGTCTAAGGAGATTCAGTGAGGAGATTAAGTTTGGGGACGTTTTGAGAAATAAGAACCCACACCCAGGGGTGCCCTGGAAGAGAGAATTATTATGGGAGGGAGAGATGGCCAGAAACTATTTGACAGTTAAAGATTAAGTTAGCATCCAGATATACACCCTTGATAAGCATGAGCATCTTTAGATAACAGATAGCAGAATTTCATTTCACCTCTGTAGGTCTGCTGTGTGGATTCTGGCCTCTTTTGCAGTGTTGCTTCCATCAGATGCTTGTTTTGTTAATATGATGGCCCTCAATATCAGAGGTGACATGACCTCTTTGGTAAAATGCCAGTGTCTGATACCTAGGTGGGCTAAGAAGAAGCTGTGTAGATCAAGAACAAATTCCACAGGGGACGCTCGTCTTTGCCTCCTACCTTCCTCCAAGTAATTTGCTCCATGGGGAAATTCAGGGACTTGGTACAGGTTCTCAGCAGCTATGCAGTGTGACTATAGGGAATTGCTCGCATTTCTTTGGCTACAATTTCTAAAACCAGAGTGACAATAAAATGTATTCTTCTGCTCCACAATAGGTGCTCAAACTGCATCAAACTTCTAGTTGTCAGATGGAACGCATTCTGTAGGTACAATGAAAATACCTTCATGTCAATTATTCTTTGTAAAAAGTAACTTACCTACAAATGATTGGACAAGCTTGTCAGTAAGCACCTGCATTTCATTTTTATTACAGTGAACAAATAAAATTAGGATAGAGGAGAAATAAATGAGAATAATACAAAGTTTGCTCTTAAAAGATCAGAATTCAAACCCTGGCCATGTTACATATCATTAGTTTTGTGATTTTATGTCTGAAAACAAATGTTATATTTCCAGAGCCTCAGCTCTTCACATTTAATAAAAGAGTAATATGCAAATTGACCATTCCTCCAATCAAGCCACACCCACAGCCATGCCCACCAGCCAATCAAAAGCAGATTATGCAAATAAACCCCAACCAAGATGGCTGCAGCCACTGAGAGCAGGAGGGAGGCTTGGGTTTCCCTGGCAGCAGAGGAAGCCAAGCTTTCCTGCTGCCCTTGCCAGCATAAGCCTCCACTCACTGCTACAAATTTTCAATTATAGAAGATACATAATCCCAACAGAAATGGCAGCAGCCATGGAGCTAGAGAGAGCAGAGGCTAGGGTTGCCCAGGTGATGGAGGAAGCCAAGCTTCTGCAGCTCTGGCCAGGTTAGGCCTCCATTCCAGGCTACAATATTTCAATTATAGAGGGCAAATGTCCAACAGAAATGGCTGCCACCACAGAGTAAGCAGAAGTCTTGGCTCCACTCCAGGCTACAAAATTTCAATTGTAGAACATAAAGTAGGATCAGACCTAAATGGGCAGTTGGAAATCCCTCAAGGAGTCCCAGATTGGAGAGGATACAGGCTGGGCTGAGGGACAACCCCCCCAACCCTGTGCACAAATTTCATGCACCGGGCCTCTAGTATAGTATAAAATACATATAATAGTATTCAAGTAACAGAGTGTTCTGAGAGCAAATAAAATTGAACATCTAGAATAGCTTTTGTAAATTATAGCTTGCTAAACAGATTTTTATAAGTGAAAAATAAACTCAATTTTCTCATTTAAATTTCCAAATTTTAAGTAAGATTCTCTCAAATTTGTCAGTTTTGAATTTTTAACCTAGAGTCAGAGAAAAATGCATCTGTGTGTAAGGTAAATTCATTAGTTGTAAGTAATGTTCCTGTTTTCAAAGCTATGATTCAAATAGTAGAAGTAATACTAAAATAATTGAGCCAAAGTAAATGTGAAGTGTTTACATATTATAATTATGTTTGAATTTTATGTCTTATAGTCCATATAACAAAAACAGAATTTCAAATTGAAAATACCAAAAGTTCCTTATGTTGTACAAATATTACAAATACTGTTATAAAAAATAAAATAAAATAATAAAATCTTCTGTCTTATATAAAACTTAATTATAAAGGTACCAGACAATCTACAGAAAATATTTATAAGTCATGTGAGATAGGTAGTTTTATAATCTTATTATACCAAGAACTCTTAAAATAAGGTGGGAGAACTCTTTCAGAAAAGGAAGACAATCCAATATTCTAAAAGGGCAATCCAGAAAAGACAAAATACAAAAAGACAAAGTATGTATAGATTTTTCTGGGACACCCTATATTTACAAATGCTTAAGAAATGTGAAAAAAAATTCTGTTTTCACTAAATAGTACAAATAAACATTTTTGATATAGCATATTTAAAAAATTATAAAATTTCTGAACTTTGTATTAGTGAGATTGGAGAAAGGGACACATTCATGCACTGTTGGTAGTAACGAAAACTACTTTGACTTTTCTGAAGAATGATTGGTCCTATGTATCATCATGTCAATTATCCCTAACCTTTGGCCATTGAGCTCTATGTCCAATGCTTTATCCTAATATATGACCCTGTAAATTTAAAAAGATTCATACTAAAAAATAAACATAAAATGATCTACACTCAACTATGTTTCAAAATAGTAAAAAAAATATTTACCCATAAAGAATTAGTAAATAAATTATGGAACCGATAGGCAGTGGGAAAAAGCACAACCATTTAAAATGACATAATTCTGTAATTATTTACATAAGAAGATGTTCATATGTGTCCAAGTATGGGAAATAAATGGTTATAGAACATGTTCAGTATGATCACAGTTGTACTAAATTTTAAAACTATATCTGTATGTTTGTATATATACATGAAGACACATCTCATAAAACTTGTCATCTGAAATGATGAAAGAAGTGATTGCTGAGTTGTAGATTTTTGTATGGCTTTACATTTTATTTATAATATTTGATATAGTTTGACTTTTTTACAAAACACATCACTGTTTCAGAATCTTGTATAATCAGCAGTTCTATTACTGTACAACCAAAACAGATTATTTCCACTACGGAATGACAGGCAGTTTCAAAAGACTCCATAAAATTATAATTGGCTAATACATTTATAATAAGTATCAAATAAGAATAATTCATTTTTAAAAATAAAAAGTAAGGAGTTCTAGTATTATTCAAAAATTTTTCTGCCTTGAAAACTTTCCTGACTTTTTGAGAAACTATAATAAGCTTACTCTGAAAAATGATACACCCAATTGCTTACATAATGTAAATAGCATCTTGATGGCTATGATTCTCAATGCTTCTCACATGGATTCTGTCCACCTCTCTCCCCAGTTCTGAGATTTTCTAGTGTTCAATCAGGTCTGTGTCTCTTACTACTAACCACCAATTCTATGAGAATTTCATTACCTGTGCATAAAGACATATGGCTGTATTATTTAAACTGAGAAATTGTGCCTATTTATTCTAGAAATGATATTATAATAAAAAATACATTTGTCCTTCACTGTTGATTGGAAGTGCTTTTATACTATAAAATATAGTTTGATAATTAGGCCACCAACTGAAAGAAAAGGTGCCTTCCTTTTTGCCTGTATGAGATGACTATCATCTTAAGCATATTCTTCTGGTGTTTTATTCTCTGCAGTTTAGACAGTGGGGAAGGATTATAGTGATAAAAGCACTGCCTATTTAAATACAAATAGCTAGTAAACTTTCCTTGAGGAGCAGCTGACAGCATTTAACTTACATGGCCTGGAAGTTTCAAATGAGAAAAGGATGATGCAAGTGCTCTTTCCTGTTGACTCTGAATATCATCCAAACACTCTCCCTAAGAGAACTCACTTGGATACCAATGACTGTTTCACTTTCCACTAAATATTAACATGGTGAGTGTGGGACTGAACATTAAAATGGAAGCTTGTATGATAAATAGGAAGACTCTCTAGTGAAGAAACACTTTGCACTTTGGTTTCTGGCTCTCCAAGATAAAGATTAGTAGGCTTGCTCAGGCCAATGTGGATCAGTTGATTGGAGTATTGTACCCTATATTGAAAGGTCTCAGGTGTGATTTCGATCAGGCCATGTACCCAGGTTGCAGTTTTGAAACCTGTTCAGGGCACCTCTGGGCAACCGATCGAGAACTCTGGGCAACTGATTGATGTTTCTCTTTCTCTCTCTCCCTCTCACTGCCTCTCTCTCTAAAATCGATTTTTAAAAAAATTAAAAACAAGATCAGTTGCCTTTGCCTTGTAGCTCCTGGTAGGAGGTTCTTCTGAGATGCAGTATCTTTATAATCACTGGTAGTTCATGCCTTTGTTGAGACAAATGTTAGCTTTTACTCAATATGAATGAGCCTATTTAAAATCAATACCCTACCCTGTTTCCCCGAAAATAAGACAGTGTCTTATATTATTTTTTGCTCCCAAAGATGCGCTAGGTCTTATTTTCAGGGGATGTCTTATTTTTCCATGAAGAAGAATACGGTGCACATTTATTGTTGAACAAAAAAAGGAAATTTATTACCTGTATACGGTACAGTAGTAGTTATCATCACAAACCAGCATAACCAGACAAACTGAATCCTACGGTATCAAGAATTTCTTGTTACTACCATTATTTCCAAGTTCAACAATCTATGGTACATTTACTGATACTGATATTTACTGGTATGAACACAAGTAAGATTTATTCAATGACAGTCATGTCATCATCTTCTGGAACATCATCATAACAATCCAAACCCTGAATTTCCTGGTGAATTTCTTGTGACTCCATTTCTTTCAGAATCAGTGGACCAAATCTCTCATGTTTAGCAATAGCACTGTCCTTAAATGAGTACTTCTTGTCAAGATAGGCTGCTCATAGTGCATTTGCAGTACAACTGTCAGTGATTTTCTCCCATGAATTCTTCACCCAAGTCACAACCTCTTGCACTTTAGGTTTCACAAAGTTTCCACGCTGATTTCTCTCCATTCTATTTTCAATGTCATCATTAATTCTATGCGCAAATTGTACTTGAATGGCTTGTTTATTGCAATATCAAGAGTCTGGAGATAGGCCATCATCCCTGTTGTAATCATTATTCAATCTACTTTTCTTTCGTGAAGAAATTTCATCATGTCTTTAGTGCAGTGAATGCTGGCTGCATCCCAGACTAGCAGACCTCTTTGGCTCCCTCACATAACAAGCGCCAGCATTAAATCAACCCACTTCCTTATAACTGATAGTGTGGCCCAGGCTTTTTCAGTTTCAAGAATAAAAATATTATCAGGGAGGTCTTATTTTCAGGGGATGCCTTATATTACAGCAAGAGGCAAAACTGTAAGTAGGTCTTATTTTCGGGGGATGTCTTACTTTCAGGGAAACAGGGTAAAGAGTCAAGCACTGAAATTGATTTAGAATAACACCAAGCAAAAGAAGAAAACTGTTACTGGCCTCAAGCCACAAAGCAGGGTTTTTTAATAAGTGGTGGCATAACTTTGACTACAGGCAAAAAACAAACCGATGACTCTGTCTTCACTGAGGTGCAAAGTACAATCTGGAGCAGATTCTCAAGAGCAATGTGTAGAAGTATCATCCAGAAGGTTTTTAAAATTCATATTCCTGGGTCCCACCTCCCAGAGATTATTAACTATTCAGGAGGGAAGAAGTGATGTCCAGAAATCTGTCTCAGCAGTTGCCCCTCTCTCTCATCCCCCTACCTCTCTCCACCCACTCAGTGTAACAGAAAGACAAAGAACAGTCTGGCTCATGAAACTGAAGAAAGTTTTATTGGCTCCAGAATGCTTGTGAGACTCCTGGGTCTAGACAGTGCTGCATATCAAATCCAGATTAAAGCAATAAACACTTCCAAAAATTATACTGAATAGACCAAACTACAGACTGTGACCTGAAAGAGGCCTGTCTCCAAAACAGCCAAATACTTCTAGGCAAACAATAAAGATTTTTAAATGCTCTAGGAATAAATCCAGTTTTCCCCCCATGCAAACAAAATCCTACATATAACCTTTACTTAAAAACAAAACAAACGAACAAGTCAGAAATAGCTTGTAATATGGAAGACCTAGTGATTCAAAATAAATAGAGGAACAAGGTAGACTACATAAAGAAGAGTCCACAGCCCACATCCTGGGAAGCCATTGTGGAAACAAGAGCTTGTGAACTACCACAGAGGTTCCTGCTGAGACATGACATCTGAGTAATAAAATGGACAAATGAATGGGAAAGAGCTATCAGTTTAGTCCTGCAACAGCCACTTCTTGCTGATGTCAGACACTGGAAAGACAGTAGTAAATGGATAAGAATGACTCCTGCCTTCAAGTTGCTTAAAATACTGGGAAGTAAGGGGGAAATGGAGGGAGCAAGTATCTGTGATGACAACACATACGAACGTTATCTCAATCTCTAATAAGCAAAGAAAAAATAAAGTAGGCCAGTGGTTGGCAAACCACGGCTTGCTAGCCACATGACGCTCTTTGGCCCCTTCAGTGCGGCTCTTCCACAAAATACCATCGCCTGGGCCAGTCTATTCTGAAGAAGTGGTCTTAGAAGAAATTTAAGTTTAAAAAATTTGGCTCTCAAAAGAAATTTCAATCATTGTGCTGCTGATATTTGGCTCTGTTGACTAATGAGTTTGCCGACCACTGAACTAGGCCAATTGGTAGTACTGGCACAGATGCAGTGAGTAGATGCCAAGGAAAACTTTCTGGAGAACAGGATTGTTAAACTGGCAAGAATCAAAAAGCATTCGAAAGAGAAAGAATGGCATGCGCAAAGGCACAGAAGCATGAAATACAGTGTATGGAGGGGGCGCATACAATTCATAAAGCTTTAAATGAGAAGCAGGAAGGGGGAGAATAGGCTGGGAGGTAGAAGTGTTTAAGTCATAGAAAATCTCACTGAGAATTCTGGACAAATCCTCAATTGGGGATTTTAATTGGAATAATATGAACAGATTCCCATTGAGGAAGATCTTATTTCGTAGAAGTAAAAAGGAGGGATTGGAGACAGTTAGGTAGATCGGAGAGACAGGTATGAGTTCACAAGGATTACTGAACTGGGGCCATGGTAATAAAAACTATGAAATGCTTTGGACAGTAGAAACCACGAAACAAAACCAGGCAGTTGCAGCAGCATGATTTAAGCAGCAGCACTTTAACTCAAGAGCAAGAAAACAAAAGGCTCACTGATACTCATTGAAAGGGTCCATCTTTGTAATCTCCACACATCCTGCATGGAACCTTACTCCAGTGAATCCTGATGTGAATGAATGATGAGGCACAAAGTCAGAGTAGCTGGGTGTGTAGAATGTTTGTCCTCATGCTAAAAAGTCCCAGACTATAGTAACCTCTTAGTCCCATGATTTACTTTCTTGATGTGCCATTTCCTTTTGTGTCCAATTGCAAAGCATCTCTCCTTCCGCTGGAAGTTTCTGTGAACAGAGAACCAGGGAGGAAAGGCCGTTAGAACTGTGTGCAAAATAAGAACAGAGCTCCCAGAGCAGCTGAAGTATGCTCCCAGGAGTAAAGCATACTGGAATCATTCTTATACTTTTTCACATTTATTTCAGCTGCTTGAATGCAGCATTTTTTTTTCCCTTTCTTACTTTCAGGTGTTCCATAGAGTTTGCAAATTGAAGTTGTAATACAAATGATTTCTGGACATATATTATGAATCACTATTAAGTAAATAATGACTTTCTTAGTTCATTCTACAAACCATGACATCCAGAGGACTTAAACTCAGTGAATATCACTTATGGCAGAGGTAGGCAAATCACAGCTCATTAGCTACATGCGGCTCTTTGGCCCCTTGAATGTGGCTCTTCCACAAAACACCACGGCCTGGACAAGAGTCTATTTTGAAGAATGGTGTTAGAAGTTTAAGTTTAAAAAATTTGAATCTCAAAAGAAATTTCAATCGTTGTACTGTTGATATTTGGCTCTGTTGACTAGTGAATTTGCCCACCACTGAGACCTAAGGTCCTCTCCAAAAATATCAAAGCCATGACCTTAACGTTCCAGGAAGTGAATCAGAATCTTAGGTGGTGAGCCCCTGACATTGATAGGAAAACAAACAGACCAACTGTCCAGGTGATATTAATGAAAAGTCAGGTTTGAGGTCCACTAATCATTTAGAGCTGAAAAGAGACCACAGAGAGGAAGGCAAGAGAAATTTGGTGCCTCTGATTACTGTTACTTGTGGGTCAAGTACATCTCCCAAGCCCAAGGAACAAAACAAAGAAACTAGCTTTCCAGATATATGATTAGTAGGGGAGGGAGGACATTTTAGTTAAAAGAAGTTTTCCTTCCCTCAAACCATTGTCTAATCCACCCATGTGTAGACCTCCAGACCGTTTGAACTATCATCTGGCACTGTGTTCATGGAGAGCTGAGAGGAAAAATGCTAATGTTGATTACTAAAATTCTGATGGAAAAGAATAAAGTCTGGAAGAAGATCTGAAATTACACATCTAAATGTGAAATTTATAAATCACAGAATAATCTGTTAGACCACCAATGCTAGATCAAAATAATTTTAATAATTTAACTGCCTATAATCTACACAATCTTGTATGATTAGCTGCAAAAATCACCATAGGAAATTGTCATGCATTAAATTTAGATCAGGGTGGTTTTTAGATCAAGTAGCAGTATTTGGGTGCATTAGACAAGTTTGCTATATCATGATGATAATAAGGTTAGGAAAATATAACCCCACAATTTAATAAATTATAATTATAATAATAGATTATAAAAATAATAATAATTTATAATAATAATAAATGATGGGTAAAGATACTAGTGCTAAAAATTCCTCACTGCCTTTGAATCATGACTTATGTTGGACAGTCCCAAGCTGGTTCAATGACCTTTATCTGCATTGAGTGTGAATTTTGCCAGCCTCCATGTGATAACATTATCTCATTTCCTCTGAGACCTCGTGACATCGTCATCATCAGCTTCATGAGCCATAGGGGGGACCTCACACAGAGTCATCCATCCTTGCTAATGCGGGAGACAACAAAATCATCTTTACTGTGACCAAGAGAGATTGTATTTTTAGACAGAGAAGAGGGGACCTTCCCTACTTTCTCTCTTTATCTTTTGAATTCTGCCCCATTTTGTTAGCCAGGTACAAATCCTTAGGCTAAGGGCTTTCTCATCCAGGGGTGCCACTGATAACTGATATCTCGAGCTCTGACCCTGACTACCTCAGAGAAAAGTAGAGTGACTCCCTTCTCTGCCTCAGTTCCAATGCTACCAAAGCAAAACTGAAAAACATGCCCTATAGGCAGAAAAGCAGTCAAGTTCACCAAGGACTCTAAGGCCTGACTCCCCTTAGGCAGCTCTGCCCAAGTTAGCCACTGAAGAGAGAAAGCAACAGGTAATGGGAGGCCTCCTGCACGCTTTCACTCCCTCCCACCCGAAGCTAAGGGGTCATTTGTGAGTGCAATTGTGCTGAGGAGGAGAGCAGGCTTTGCATTAGCTAATAAAGCCTGTGGATGGAAAAGCCTACGAGTGGAATCCCAGGGCAGGTGGGGCTCCCTTCCAGGATTGAGCCCTGAGGCAATCACCCACAGGCCTTCGCACTCAAGGTTTGATTCCCAGCCCTGCTCGCCCACACTCGCTGTCTCAAAAAGCAGGTAAAATCGTGTTTATTCCAAGCAAAAACGCTCATAGTGGGGCTCAGCTCTCAGGTAATGCTGAAACTTGATAGTGTAGGATGAGTCAAAATCCTTAGGGGCAGGAGCAATGAGACATCGAGGATCAGAAGTTATTTTTGACGAGTGGGGCACTGCCTGAGCTGCAGAAGTAAAGGGAAGGCTCTGAGGCAATTGCGCATGTGCTTGGCTCTATGTACAGCAGCCGTAGGAAACCTGGATCCAGCACGCTGGAAGGCAATGCAGCATCCATTTCCTTCCTGAGGAGCCCGGGAGACCATTACAGCCAAAGCTGCCCAAAGAGGAGGAAAGCCTGTGGTTTTGCTGCCCCCACAGGTAAGTGGGGAACAGTTTTCTGCTGTCCCCAAAGACACTTGAAAGGAAATGGAATGTTCCAGGAAAAGATAAACAAGCCATTTGTTAATTAATGGAGCCACTCTGGGGAAAAAGAAAAAGCAAAAGGATGAAGTTAAGAAAGAAACAATGCATTTAAAGAAATATGAGGCTCCTAGGAAGATAATGCCTCCATCCAAAGTTCATACTGGCCCTCCTCTCCCTCTCTTACCACCATTGGTAATATAGGGGTGCCCTCTCCCAGGCAAGGACCATCCCTTACTTTTTCAGTTCCTCCAACATCGCTGGAGCTTGGATTCAGAGGGTCCATAGTAGGTGTGCCTTTGACCCCAAGATCTCAAAATCTCATTCATATTCTTGGACCTGTGTCCTGCACAGTGGCTTCCACAATTAAGTAAAGTCCTCCCAGCTCTACAGTGGGGATCATGAAGATGGAATGTTATCATTTTTAGTCATTTTTCCAGTTCTCAGGCAATACAGACAGGCAGTAAAATTAATTAAATCAACACTCTCCATTACCACGCCTATTTCTCCAGAATAAATTGCCCCAATCTCGAAGAAAGAGGATTTTTCCCCTAAGGCTGTTTAAAACTGGTAACACAACCTTTGTTACAAACGAAGGAGAACTGGCAATAAAATGTGCAAAATTATCTTTTCTAAATTTAATTAAACTCACATTGCAAGGCTGTCTTTTGCAGCCACCGTCCTGGGGCTCGGGCGAGCATCTTTGGAGAGCTTGGGGAAGGAGGGTGGTGAGAAAATCTATTTGCTGAAACAAAGCAAAAAGACTTCTCTCCCTGTCACCTGCCCCCAGTGAAGGAGGCTAAAGAGCCCCCAGGGAGGGAAGACAGAGTTATGGGTTGAGGAGTTCACTCTGATAGCAAGGACTTTAGAGGGAGACAGTTCTTAATCTTTTCTGCTCAAAGACCCTTTTCAGAATCTGCTAAAAGTATTGGACCCTTTCCACAGAAAAATGTACCTATGTGCCTAAAATACTCTTTTTTTTTTACATAATTCCAGTGGCTTTCTCAGACTCTGGAAGCACACCCATTGATTATGTGGGCCCAGGAAGGCACTTTCCTTAAAATCTCTTCTCCTTGAGAACTAAGTACAGGATGGCACCTCTAGGTGCAGGCCTGGTACTGAGCAGTAAAGAGACTACTGTGCTTGATTTGGTAACACAGTGGTCACCAAGTGACACTGATTTGACATCCTGTTCCTGAATTTCATTTTAAGACGAAAGATAGTCTCATCACTCCACCCCAGGCACTTGATCAGCCAGCAGCAGTGGGCATCTGTGCCCAGCAGAGCACAGATGCCACAGAAGTGCCACTCATGTACAGTACTCGTGGCAGAGCCCACCAAGGCCTTGGTAGCTGGGGACACGACCAAGCAAGGGCACCAGCACCAAGTGAAAAGTGGATGTAAATACTTCTGTGATATTTATTCCAACAGGCTGGTGAAGCCCAGGGACATTCAAATTACATCTAATAAGTACATTCTTCAAATCATTATTTGGTACTAGAAATGTTAGTAAGATATGGATGCATTTCTAGAGTAAAGAAATTTTAGCACCTCTCTATGGTTAAGATAAAGTCTTTGCAGTCGGTATCTCTGAACACATCAACTCTTAGAAAGGTGTGTGGCCAGGTGGATGGATGTTTTTCCAACCTGGGTGCTCTGCAAGGGGCTGGGTATATAGGTGGTGCTAGAGGTGGAAGCAGAGGCAGCCATTTAATGTGCATATAAGCTCACCGCAGCCCACAGTGTCAGGAAGCCACACAGATTTGCTGAATCTCAGGAATAAATTTGTTTCAAAAAGCAGGCTCAGTAATTGAAAGATTGTTGTCTTTTTCGTTTATCTACTTCGCTATTCCAGTTTACCTGCACTTTCTTTCAGTGCACTGAACTATGATAGCATTGGCAAGAAACAGAATCACAACACAATTGTTATTAGAATCTGTGCTCTCAATATAATGGGAGTGGGGGCATAAAGGTACTAAAAATAGTGATGCCTAAAATACAGCAAATTTAGATTCTGTTGAAGTTCACCTATAAACTTGAGCAGGTTGGTTAACCAGTCCTGTTCTCTTAGGAGCATGATGAGGGGTTCTGATGACCTCAATTATACTTTCTAATCATAATCATGACCATAATACCTTGATTTTGTATGGATCTTTGATATTCCCAGATCATTTTGTCTCATTTAATCTAGCCTACTGGTGAAGAACACAGCTCAAGAGTGACACTACCTGCCTACGTTCAACTCCTGGCTCTAACTCTTACTGAGAAAGAAAAAATTTTGCCAAAAGACTGCCTTTGGACTTGGACTGCAACTCTCTCTTGGTTGTTCAGCCTACCCTAAAGATTCTGGACTTCCCAACAACTGAAAGCCTCCACAATCATGTAAGCCAAGTCTATAAATACATACATTTATTTATATATATAATAAATATATGTATATACTAGAGGCCCAGTACATGAAATTTGTGGAGTGCAGGAGGGCAGAGGGTGTCCCTCAGCCCAGCCTGCACCCTCTCCAATCTAGGCCTGCAGGGATCGGACATAAACTGGCAGTTGGACATCCCTCTCACAATCCAGGACTCCTGGTTCCTAACTACTCTGCCTGCCAGCCTGATAGCCCCCTAAGCGCTTCTCTGCCAGCCTGATTAACACCTAACTTCTTCCCTGCTGGCCCAATCACCCCCAACTGCCCTTCCCTGCCGACCATCTTGTGACAATGTGGGGGCAGCCATCTTGTGATGTGAGGGTGTGTGGGTAAACTTGCATATTACCTCTTTATTATATAGAATTATGTAGGTTACACACACACATTTATATGCATCCTGTCGGTTCTAAACAGTTCTATACATTTCAAAGCAAAACGACTGGTTTCTCTGCAACCCTAAGCTCCAATATGTGTAACAATACAAGACCTATTATGTTGAAAGGCAATGTCATGTGATGAGTAAGAACATGGGCACTGCCTAGTTTAAATCCTGGTTCTATCATTTACTTTAAATTGACATCAGTAACTTAACCTCTCTGGGCTTCAGTTGTTCCATCTGACAATAGCTTCTGCAGACTAGAATTCATTTTTTAATATATGTGCTGCTGAGGCCGGCACCCATAGAATTCTTAAAGGTGCAAATGGCCTAATCCTTATAAAGTATTTAGTACAGACTCTAGCATCTAATAAATTCTCAGTAATTATGTTCCTTGCTCCCTGTATCTGGTGGATTTCCATACCAAGTTAGGAAAAAGCAGGCTGAGTGCTTAGAATTTGAAGAATTCCCTATGAAGCTACTGTACCAACATATTGTGTGATTTCTGTGGCGCCTCTTTTCTCTGCTATAAAATGGAGCAAAACAGATGGGCTGTGAGTTAAAGCTCTGTGAAATCCTTATATAAAAGGTGCCCCTGAGCATTGTTATCATATGACAGGCGATCGGGTGTTATTTTAGGGCAGGTTTTATATTTTCAATATATTTTAAATGTTTTTTCAGTCAACACATGGGGCGAGGTAAACAAAGTGTTGTTAGAACAGAAATTCACAAACAGTGGTATTTGCACCCCCCTGATATATTGAACTCACTGCACAGAATTTGAAAGATTTTTAAAAATCCTAATTTTTCTGGGTTTGTACTCTCTGGAATCTAGTTCTGATAAACAAGGCCATGTCAAGTCTATTTTGTTGACTTGGACAAGCTCAAGCATTTGTGAATAAATCGTAGAACATCCAGTTTTTTATTTTTTAAATAAGCAGCAAGCCAGAATCAGAATCTTTTCTCAACCCAGTTGTTTTTAGAGTATTCCAAAATTCCATAATACTTCCAAGATGACCAAACTCATCTACTCAATGAATTGCAAAGATGATCTCTTTTCAGTCATTAAAGGGAATATAATAAACATAGCCATAAGTATGTCTATTGCATAATAGACATTTCCAGAGATACCATGGTTTAAAATTGGACCTGATTTTTATTCTGCTTCTGACAATTATCAGCTCTGTGACTTTGACAAATTACTAACTTTGCTATTATTTTTTAAACAAGGTAATATGTAACTTATAAACCACTATGTGAAAAGTATCTAACCCAATGCCCAGCACATAATAAATATTTCCTCTCCTGTGGTCCTGTGGTGAAATATTCTATAACCTTGGTGTGACTTTAGAGCCCTCAGGTTTTCAGATCATTCTCTTGAGGGTTAAGCTGAGTTAACAGAATATAACAGTTATTTTGCTTACTGCTCCTCAGGCCTCCTATCAGAATTAACAGCAACCCCTGGAATTATTTTCTCCCTCAAATTCCCCAGCTTGGAATTCTATGCAGTGATTCATATCAATGGGACTGCAATCAGGACCCAGATAGCCTGCTATTTCTACACCTGCTGTCAAGGTCTCCAGGACTTGAGGCAAGCAAACCCACAGCCTCTGGTGTTCCCTGGAGGCTGCCAGAACCAGTCTTCATGCAAGGAACTCCAGGTCCCAAAGGGGTATAAAAGAAAATTTAGAGCCTCACTCTTATATGTGTTAAAGTTAAAAACATATATGCCTCGAGTTTTCACCATCAGGCGCTAACATCCATTTTTAATTTCTGAAATAGAGGGGTTATCTTTCTTTCTATGTTAATTAACTTTCTATGTCTAGAAATGACTCTGAGAAGAAGTAATACAAACATGGAAAGAAGGTCATAAAAGCCAGCATATCAGGGAAATACAAATCAAAACCACAATGAGATATCACTTCACATGGTTAGGATGCTATTATTAAAATAATAAAATAAAATAAAAACACAGAGAGAAAATAATAAGTGTTGACAAGAATAAGGAGAAATTGGAATTCTTGTGCATTGCTGGTGGGAATGTAAAATTGTTCAGCCACTATGAAAAATAGTTTTACTCTTCCTCAAAAAATTAATTCCATATGATCCAGCAATTATACTTCTGAGTAGCCACCCCAAAGAATTGAAAGCAGAGACTTGTGCAGATAAGTGTGTACCCATGTTTATAGCAGCATTATTTACAATAGCCAAAAGGTAAAAACAACCCAAGTATCCACTAATAAATGGATAAACAAAATGTGATACATATAAATATAATGGAATATTATTCAGCCTTAAAAATTAAAGAAATTCTAACACATGCTGCAACATGGATGAATCTTTAAACATGCAAAGTGAGATAAGCCAGTCACAAAGAACAAATACTCTATGATTCCACTCATATGAGGTTCTTGGAGTAGTCAAATTCATAGAGAGAGAAAGTAGAATGGTGACTAGAGAGGCTGAGGAAGGGAAAATGGGGAGTTATTGTATAATGGGTATAGGGTTTCAGTTTTTCAAGATAAAAAAGGTTTGGAGATAGGTAGTATTGACAGTTGCACAACAATGTGAATGTACTTAGTGTCATTTTGTTATGTATTTTACCATAATTTCTAAAAATTAATTAGTTTGAAATAGTTTTTAAGAAACAAACATACCAAAAAGGGCTAGATGTGTGTGTGTGTGTGTGTGTGTGTGTGTGTGTGTGTGTGTGTGTTCTGAAAGAATAGATTTTGAATCTAGGAGAAATGGATATTTGGATATTCTGTCCTTTGGGGAAATGTGTTGGCATATACAGAGTGTGACAATATGCACTCTCTACTTTTTTCTGTTTCATTTTTAACAAGAAGATTGGGACCAGTCCCTCCTCTAAAGTGTAGGTAGGCATTTATCATCTTTCGCAGATTCCTTCACATCCTAAGACTTCCTCTGCTTCTTTTTCATTCAAACAAGCTCCCTGCAATAATAAGAAGTCAATCCATACTGGGTTGAAATAACTCATCACAGCTTAAAGTGACACTCTCCTCCTGGGAAGAGATATATTTGGCTAGCCTCAAAGCCCTTAGCTCAAGCAATAGCATACTTACACTGAAATTTGAAACTCTAGCCAAAGGAGAAGGAAGAAACTACGAGTTTTATTTCATAAGACACTTGAAATCATGCCATGCTACTATTCAGTTATAGATAGTCAAGACTTGAGTCATGGAAATTTTATTTTAATGCTACATCAATTGTATTACTGAGATTAAAAACAATGGAATTTACATGTTTTTTCCAAATAGATCACATTAAGTTCATTCACCAATAATGTGCCAACAATGTACCCAAAAGCATGCAGAGCAGTGTACATTCAAAATGATGAGACATAGTCTTTGTCCAAAAAGAATAGGAGAATTAGTTTAAAACAAGATTATGAATAACTCTTCTTGTGGCTAACACCTTTTCCCCTCCACCAGGGTTAACTTGGATGAGCCTCATAGTATTATTGTACATGGTTTTATTATACTACTAGAGGCCTGATGCACGAAATTCATGCAAGAATAGGCCTTTCTTTCCCTAGCTGCCAGCACCCGCTTCCCTCCCAGCACCCAGGACCCGTGCTTTTCTTGCAGCCCTGACTTCATCCAGAAGGATGTCTGGTCTAATTAGCACATTACCCTTTAATTATTATAGATTATTATAGATTTACTAAATATTATTTTAATTATATATGTTCATTTGTCTTGTTCACTATACTGTGTGTATGAGAAGCATCAAATACATAATATGTTATATTTGCATGTAAAAAAGATTCTTCGTGTTTTTTGACAAATAGCAATGTCTCATTATCTGTTGTAAAACAAATTACCTTACATTTAATGGCTTAAAACAGCAATTTATGATTTCTTGATTCTGCGAGTCAAGAATTTGGCATGGCTTAGCTGGTTTGTCCTGCTTCACATAATGTCAGTTAGGGTTATAAATACACCTGCATTTAGTTCTAAGTGGGGCTGTGATTTGGAACATTCAAAGATGCCCACTCATAAGCCAGGACTCCTCTTCCTGTGGTCACTAATAATTCATTAGTCTACCATAAATGTCCTATAGCATGGTGGCTGGATGCCAAGGGGATAAAAGCAGAAGTTGCCAGAACTCTTAAGACTGTGGCTCCTAGGTCCCAGAATGTTATCCCCATCACATTCTATTCATAAGACTCAAGGGAAGAGAAAATAGACTTTGCTTCTTTTTATGAATTTTTAAATTGATTTCTGAGGAAAGGAGAGAGAGAGATGGAAAATCAATGATGAGAGGATCTGATTGGCTGCCTCCAGCACACCCCCTACTATAGATTGAATCTGCAACCTGGGCATGTGTCCTGACCAGGAATCAAATGTGATCTCCCTGTTCTTCGGTTGATGCTCAACCAATAATCCACACCAGCTGGGCTAGACTCATTTTCTTGAAAAGGAGCAGCATGAGCATAAAAGAATGGGAAGTACTGTTGGCTGCTGTATTTGAAGGCTGTATTGTGTACCACAATAACATTTTTAATAAACCCTCATAATTGCCATAAATATCTAGAAATATAAAGTAAGTCATAATAAACATGTCTTTAAATGAAGATCTGAGTTCTCAACAAAGTATTGAAATTCCTAGAGGCCTAACATGAAGAAGAAATTGAAAACTAGTGTAATGATTCAGCAGTTGATGATTCACTCCTTCATCCTTTTCGAGGTTACTCATGGCTATGTGACTTGCTCTGAACAACAACAAAAAAAATTGTGTAAAAGAAAAGTGATAAATGTCATTCCAGGGGGGAATTTTTAGAGCCTGTGTTCAACTGTCCGGCCTCATTATCATGGAAGAGCATGTTGAGATGGAGTCCCATCAGCCTTAGTCTCTGAATGACTACCATAAGTAGAACTCCCCTCCAACTTCTGTTGAACGTTTTTGACCAAGAAATAAATCCTTGTTGTACTAAATCCATGTTGGAATTACTTTATCATAACCTTGTCTACCTCAACTGATACATGAGCCTTCATGTACTGAAGAAAAGAAGAAATAGAATCCAAAAGGAAGGAATTAGACACAAGAAGGAGTAGGATTTTGGGGGGGAAGGGGTATAAGGAATACATTAGATTAATTCTACAGAATGTTGTATTATAAGGGCCACCTAAATCCAAATGTCTCCTCACATCCTCCAAAAACCAACCAGAAAAGAAAATAAAAATCACCTATAACCCATGCCTCCAGCATAATTGTGAGGCAAAGAATATTACAGGCATCAATATATGTGTAATTAGGTAATAAACATTCAAAACTATCAAAGTCAGCTCCAGAGCACATCTCACAATACAGGTAGATTGTAGAGGAAAGAAGCCTAGAGGAGAACATGGATAATATCTGCCCTAGAAAGAATGTTATCCTTAACAGGGAATGCAAAGAACAGGTGCAGGTCCTGGTGAATCACAAGACTGGCTACCAGATAATATCCTCCTATCTAATAAAAGAGTAATATGCAAATTTACCATCACTCTGCTACACCCACAAGCCACCCCCCAGCCAATCAGGAGCAAGTATGCAAATTAAACCCAACTGAGACAGCTGCGGCCACAGAGCAAACAGGAGGCTTAAGTTTCCCCAGAAATGGAGAGAAAAGCTTTCCACACACCGTGAGAGCCCAGGCCCCCACTCAAGGCTACAAAGTTTCAATTATAGAAGATAGATAAATCCTAACAAAAATGACAGCAGCCACAGAGCTGGAGAGAGCAGGAAGCTTAAGTTGCCCCCGGCAATGGAGGAAGCCAAGCTTTCCGTACAACCTGGCGGGTCCAGGCCTCCACTCAATGCTACAAAGTTTCAATTATAGAAGATAACTAAATCCCAGATACCAAGGCCTCTGCTTGGGTGCCGGGGGGCGTGGCCAGCCTGCAAACCACCATAGGCCCTTTCCCAGGCCACCCCATGCCCCAAAGGAATCCCCACCCTGATCCTGGACATCCTTCAGGGCAAACCAGCTGGCCCCCACTCGTGCACCAGGCCTCTATCCTATCTAATAAAAGATTAATATACAAACTGACTGTCATCCAACACACAAGATGGCTGCCCTTGTAGACACAAGATACCCCTATGTGATCAAAGATCCTGCCCCCAGGTGGACACAAGATGGCCACCACGAGATGGCCAGCAGTAGAGGGCAGTTGGGAAGAACCAGACCTGCAAGGGAAGGCAGTTGTGGGTGATCAGGCCAGCAGGGGAGGATAGTTGGGAACGACCAGGCCTGCAAGGATGTGCAGTTAGGGGTGATCAGGCTGGCAGAGTAGTGAAATTGGAGGTGACTGGGCCTATAGGGAAGGGCAGTTGGGGGTGGGACCCAGGTCTGCAGGGGAAGGCAGTTAAAGGAAAACAGGCTGGCAGGGGAGCATTTAGGCATCAACCAGGCTGGCAGAGGAGTGGTTAGGGGGTCAGTCCTGGATTGTGAGAGGGATGTACGACTGCCCATTTAGGCCCGATTCTACCAAGATCGGGCATTCTTTGAGGAGTCCCAGATTGGAGAGGATACAGACTGGGCTGAGGGACACCCCCCCCCCATGCATGAATTTCATGCACTGAGCCTCTAAGTCTACCTAATAAAAGAGTAACATGCCAATCAGGAGTGAGTATGCAAATTAACCCAACAAAGATGGTGGGTTTAATTTGCATATGCAGGTGCCAAGCAGCTTGGCGTGGGGTGGGGTGGGACACAGGTATTCTGAGCCACCCCAGCCACTCAGGGCCTGTGGGTGGCATGGGAAGGCAGAAAGGTGGCTCTGGGCTGGAGCAGAAAGGCTGCTCTGGCCAGAGCGAACATGGTGCCGGCAGCCAGGGGAAAGAAGGCCCATTCTTTCATGAATCTTCATGCATTGGGCCTTTAGCAAAGAAATAATTGGAGATGCATTGGGTGAAACAACCAATCATTATCTGTCTCCTAAAGGAACCAGAAGACTCCACCTTTGAAATGTTTTGCACCCAGAAAAAGTTTGGTATAAATCTCTTATTTCCATCTAATCAAACCTTGAGAAAGCCATCAATTTACAAAAGAAAAAGAAGAAAATATTAAAATATATCAGGAAGTTGCAATTAGCAAAAGCTAAACTGTGAGAAACTTAATTTTATTTTATTGATTAATTTTCCAGTTACAGTTGGCATATAATATTAGTTTCAGCTATGCAGCAGAATTATTAGACATTTGCATATCTCACAAAGTGATCACCCATTTTCTTAAAATGAAAATTATCTTTATTACATCTTATAGGAAATAAAATAGTTTTAAAGAGAAAGCTTTATATAGCAGTACTTTTTAATGGCACTTTTTCTTGCTTTCTGAACATTTTCATGTTGTACTAGGCCTCACCAATCATGGAGTTTTCTTTATATTCTGTGATAAAATTTTTCCTTATTTATTTACCAACATAAAGCTTTTTATCCTTCCATAACCAGCAAGTTTCACCTTGTTATAAGGAATTGAAAAAGGGAGAAGAAAAAGCAACCAAGAGATATGGGTAAGCATTAATTTAGGACAAAAAATTTAATGCTGAAATGCTAAAGTAATTGATTTGTTTTTAAAAGTGAGTAGGTTAGCTGAGACCGGTTTGGCTCAGTGGATAGAGCGTCAGACTATGGACTGAAGGGTCCTGGGTTCGATTCCGGCAAGGGCATGTACCTTGGCTGCGGGCACATCCCCAGTAGGGGGCGTGCAAGAGGCAGCTGATCGATGTCCCTCTCTCATCAATGTTTCTGACTTTCTATCCCTCTCCCTTCTGCTCTGTAAATAATCAATAAAATATATTTTTTTAAAAAAAGAATTTTAAAAAAGTGAGTAGGTTAAATATTTTCAAATTTACATTTTAGGATCATTCTAACAAGGATATGGACAGACCATTTGATTGCATACCCACTACATACTAGAAAAGGAAACACTCACTGTGCTTCTGTTTCTGCACTTTGGGTTACTCCATCCCACCCCATCAATATCTGCCTGTCCTGCCTCAGGACTTAGTAGAGAAATCAACAGGGAACCAAACTTTCCCAGCCTAAACCTCTACCATCTAGTGAATTAAATACTCTGTGTCCCAATTACATCTTTCTGATTCTTTTCAGAGAAGGAAGTTCACTCTATCTGTTTGTCCTCGCCTTTTTCTTTCTTTGAGCAGAATTCTTCTCAGGTATGTACAGCCCACAAACTTTCGAGTTGGGAGGAAGGGAACTTCCCAGAAAGCAACCATGAGGATTCAATCCTGGTGCCCTACAGGTCCTGTTTAGAAAGTGATTTGTTTTTCCGTACCTTTGGAGGTGATATATCTCTTCACAACTGAAACAAATGGGGCTATTTCCCATCTCCAAACTTCTGTGCAACCTGAGAGTGATTCATGAATCATTCCACCCACACATGAGTTTGAAAGATGTCCAGTAATCAGTGGTAAAAAATTGTGATCCTATTGTGACACATCCTGACACACCACACCTTCAGCTTGAACAGGGGCAGAGGTCCTCACCTGGGCAGAAAGGAAGAGCACCTACTTTACTTGTGCTCAAGGTGGCACCCTTGCTTGGGTCCCAACTTCATTTACAGCACTAGTATTTAGGAACTTCAGAGCGCCAAACATCACATTATTGCCCCCTGGTGGATGGCACGATGTCATAGCTGTCCATCCTGAACACCTCGATGAAATATTTCTCCAAGCTTGGTTATTAATTTGATGTGGGAATCCCAGTAACTGACAATTTTAACATATATGCCTTCTCTAGAACAGTGAAGTATTTTTCCATAAACTTAGAAGTTTAGACACTCGTTTAGCTGACAGTGTCACTCAATTATCAGTGGTTTTCACCACTCTGTTATTTATTGATGTCCTCATTGTCCTTAAAGTCTATTTCTCTAGTCCCTGGCATACTATTTCTTGTAAAAAAAAATCTAAATAGCAGTTACTCGGCTACAATTTCGGGGATCCAATAACTAGCAGAAATTTCAAATTGTAAGAGCAGTTCAATTACTGACTTCCTTTTTCCTCCCAGGAATGACATCCATTTCTTAAGAACTGGATCAGTGTGATGTTGGATATAAAAAATGAATGTCCAAGCATTTTGGCTAAAGCTCCCTACCCCCCGCTACAGTACAACTAGGTACTAGAAAAGTCATGTAAAAAAATATGTACTTTCTTATCTGATAAGGGTATCTACCAAAAACTGCAGTATCATTCTTAATGAAATTTTCCATTCAAAAATCAGTATTGACAAATATAGCTATTACAAATACTTGTATTTAACATGATACTTCTGTTCTCACATTGAGATACCTCATCTTAGTCCACCTATATTTTCCTCTCCTAGTTAGTACAGTGAAAGAAGAAAATAAATATAAATATAAATATAAATATAAATATAAATATAAATATTGAAAAGGGACAAATTGAATTCTATTTACTCATAGATAACATTAAAATATCATTTAATTATTCAAATTAAAGTGTAGCAAAGTGGCTGGATATAAAATCAATATTTAAAAATCAATTATATTTCTATACACCAGTAAAAAAAAAAAAGAAAAGCATACTTCTTAAGAAGAGATTAATTTCTGTAGCAATAAAAACATTAGGTACCTAGAAATTAATCTAACAAAATATGTTTAAAATTTTTTAGAGAAAATTATAAAATTTTGTTGCAAGCCATGAATGAACATCTAAATAAATAAAGAAGATACCTTAGTGGATAGGAAAATTCAAATCTTGAGTCCTAAGTCTTTCTGAATTAATACATAGATTTCATACATTACAATCAAATTTCCCTCAGGGCTTCTCTAGGAATTTGACAAATGCTAAAATTCTTATAGAAAGGCCACAACCAAGAATTGTCGAGGTGTTCCCAGAATGGGAATGAGGAGAGAGGGAGGAAGAGGCAGAGGGAGAAGAAGGAGAGGGAGAGGGAGAGGAACAGGGAGAGGGAGAGGGAGAGGGAGAGGGAGAGGGAGAGGGAGAGGGAGAGGGAGAGGGAGAGGGAGAGGGAGAGGGAGTAGAAGACATGTTCTATAGAGGTTTATTATAACAAAATGCTGATTATCAAAACAGTCTTGGGGGTGTAAAGTACAGCATAGGAAATATAGACAATAATACTCTAATAACTATGTATGGTATCAGATGGCAACTAGACATATCAGGGTGATCACTTGGTAGCTTATATAAATGCCTAATCACTATGTTGTACACCTGAAACTAATATATTGCATGTCAACTGTAATTTTTAAAAAAATGTTTTAAGACTTACAATAAAACTACAGTGACTGGCACATTGGCAATGTGACACAGAAGAGAGCTCAGAAACAGACTTACAGCATATTTGGAAATAATGGGACAGAATTAGTGTTGTAGACAACTGGGGAAAGAAAAAAATCATTCAGTATGTATACTGTGATGACTGGATAGCCATTTTTAAATAAAAGAAATTTTATCTCCCGGAGCACACAAAAATCCATTAAAATGAATTGAAGAGTTGAATGTGAAAGGTAATTAAAATATACATAGGAGCCCTAACTGGTTTGGTTCAGTGGATAGAGTATCAGCCTGCAGACTGAAGGGTCCTTGGTTTGATTCCTGTCAAGGACATGTACCTTGGTTGCAGGCACATCCCCATGAGGAGTGTGCAGGAGGCAGCTGAATTGATGTTTCTCATCGATGCTTCTAACTTTCTATCCCTCTACCTTCCTCTCTGTAAAAAATCAATAATGAATAATAAAAAATAATAAAATAATATATACATGGTAGCTCTAGCCAGTTTGGCTCAGTGGATTGAGGTTCAGCCTGCTGACTAAAAGGTCCTGGGTTCAATTCCAGTCAAGAGCACATGCCTGGATAGTGGGCTCAATCCCTAGTAGGGGATGTGCAGGAGGCAGCCAATCAATGATTTTCTCTCATCATTGATGTTTCCATCTTTCCCTCTTCCTTCCTCTCTAAAATCATTTATATATATGTAAAATAAAAAATAAAATATACATGGTAAATTTTTATTCTTGATTTGGGACTAGATAGTGATTTTAATCCAAAGGGTAATCTAAATGCAAAATCTCATATGAGAGCTTTAAATTTTTTTAATTTTTTTTGTTGTTGTTGAAAGTATTACAGGTGTCCCCTTTTTTCCCTCCATTGACCTCTTCCACCCCACTTCCACCCCTCCCCTGGCCTTCACCGCACTGTTGTGCATATAAATTTTGGGGTTAATCTCTTCCTGGCCCCCTTTTTCCCTATGACATTCATCAGTCTGTTGCCTGCTTGTCTCTGGATCTATTTTGCTTGTCAGTTTATTTTGTTCATTAGATTCTATATATGAGTGAGATAATGTGATATCTGTATTTCCCTCACTGGCTATTTCACTTAGCATAATACTCTTCAGGTCCCTCCATGCTGTCTCAAAGCGTAAGAGATCCTTCTTTCTTATAGCTCCATAATATGCTATTGTGTAAATATACCACATCTTTTCTATCCACTCATCTACTAATTGGAACTTGGGCTGTTTCCAGATCTTAGTTATTATAAATAGTGCTATTATTAACATGGGGGTGCATATGTTCTTTCTGATTGGTGTTTCAGGATTCTTAGCATATATTCCTACTAGAGACCTGGTGCACAAAAATTCGTGCACTCGTAGGGGGGTCCTTCAGCCTGGCATGCGCCCTTATAGTACAGGACCTCCCAGGGGATGTCCACCTGCTGGCTTAGGCCCATTCCCCAGGGGATCAGGCCTAAGCTGTCAGTCAGACATTCCTCGGGCAGCCTGGGAGTCCTTGTGGGATGTCTACATGCAGAGTTAGACCTGCTCCTGAGGGTATTGGGCCTAATCTGGCAGTCAGACATCCCTCTGGCAGCCTGAGAGCCATCAGGGAATGTCCGACTAATGGCTTAGCTGTTAGTCAGACATCTTCAGTATAGACATGGAGGCAGGAGAGGCTCCCACCACTGCTGCTGCGCTGGCCAGCCATGAGGCACTAGGGGGCAGCTCCAGTGTTGAGTGTCTGCCCCTTGGTGGTCAGTGTGCATCATAGCAACTAGTCATTCCCTGTTGTTCCACTGTTAAGGTTAATTTGCATATTACCCTTTTATTACATAGGAGTAGAGGCACAGTGCACGAAATTTGTCCTTTAGCCCAGTCTGCACACTCTCTAATCTGGGTGGGACCACTTGAGGGATGTCCCACTGCCTGTTTAGGCCCAATCCTACCAGGATCGAGTCTAAATGAGCAGTCAGACATCCTTCTTACAATCTAGGACTGCTGGCTCCAAACTGCTCACCTGCCTGCCTCCCTGATTGCCCCTAACTACTTCTGCCTGTCAGCCTGATCACCTCCTAACCACTACCCTGCCAGCCTAATTGATGGCTAACTGCTCCCCTGCCAGCCTGTTTGCCCCCAACTTCCCTCCTCTGCTGGCCTGCTCACCCCTAACTGCCTTCCCCTGAAGGCTTGATTGTCCCCAACTGCCCTCCCCTACTGGCCTGGAACCTCCCAATGGCCCTCCCCTGCTGGCCATCTTGTGTCCTCATGGGGGCAGGATCTTTGAACACATGGGGGCAGCCTCTTGTGTGTTGGAGTGATGGTTAATCTGCTTATTACTCTTTTATTAGATAGGATAGAGACCTGGTGCATGAGTGGGGGCCAGCTGGTTTGCCCTGAAGGGTGTCCCAGATCAGGATGGGGGTTCCCTTGGGATGTGGGGTGGCCTGGGCGAGGTACCTGTGGTGGTTTGCAGACCAGCCACACCCCATAGTGACCCAAGCAGAGGCCCTGGGCTCTGGGATTAATTTATGTTCTACAATTGAAACTTTGTAGCCTGGAGCAGACCCAAGCCTTCTGCTCACTCTATGGCAACAGCCATTTCTGTTTGAGTTTATTTAAATTCTATAATTGAAACTTTGTAGCCTAGAGTGGAGGCCTAGGGCAAAGGCTGCAGAAACTTGGCTTCCTCCATTGTCCAGGCAGCACTAGCCTCTGCTCTCTCCAGCTCCGTGGCTGCTGCCATTTCTGTTGGGATATATCTTCTATAATTGAAACTTTGTAGCATTGAGTGGAGGCCTAGGCCAGCAAGGGCAGGTGGAAAGCTTGGCTTTCTCCATTGCTGGGAAAACCCAAGCCGCCTTCCTGCTCTCAGTGGCCACAGATATCTTGGTTGGGGTTTATTTGCTCCTGATTGGCTTGTAGGCGTGGCTTATGGGTGTGGCTTGATCAAGGTACGGCCAATTTGCATATTATTCTCTTATTAGATAGGAAAAGTGAGATCACTAGGTCAAATGACAGTTCTATTTCAATTTTTTGAGGAAACTCCATATTGTTTTCCATAATGATCGCACCAGTCTGCAGTCCCACCAGCTGTCTGCTAGGGTTCCTTTTTCTCCATATCCTTACCAGCACTTGTCATTTGTTGATTTGTTGATAGTAGCTATTCTGGCTGGTGTGAGTTGATACCTCATTGTTGTTTTAATTTGCATCTATATGATAAATAGTGACTTTGAGCATTTTTTCATGTCTCTTGGCCATCTATATATCTATGTTCTTTTGGAGAAGTGTCTATTTAGGTCTTTTGCTCATTTTTTTTTTAATTAGAAGGTTTGTGTTCCTTTCATTAAGTTGTATGAGTTTTTATATATTTTTGGAAATTACTAACCCTTTATCAGGTATATCATGGGCAAATATGTTCTCCCATACAGTGGGCTTCCTTTTCATTTTGTTGATTGTTTTTCCTGTGTAGAAGCCCAATGAAATCAAGAAGCCCAATGAAAAGTAACCATGATGCAATGTCTCATTCAAATAAATATTCAATAAATTAAAAGTAATTAAACATACTAAAAGTCTTCATTAAATCTGTGAAAACGATACAAAAGTGAAGAGGAATTCTTAGGTACATACTGTCTTAGACATCTTATGACTTCTTGTCAAACATTCCTTTTGTCATTAAAGAGTAAGCCCACTTTAGTAGATCTTAAGTTACCCCACTGCATACACACACACACGCACACACACACACACAAATGATAGTTGAGTTGACAAAAGTGTTAATTAACTTGATTGTGGTAATCATTAATTTTTCTTTTAAAAAATTAATTCAGGCATAAGAGCACAAAGACTAATACAACAACACAGATATACTCAGTACTCATCTTAAGGAAATGTGATAATAGAGTTGAAGCCACCTGTGTACTCATCTCTGATAGAAAACTCTCCCCACCCTCCCAGATGTAACCCCTTTCATTAATTTGATTTTGATTGCTTCCATGCATTTCTTTGTTCTTTTACTGAATATTTCAATATTTCTAATAGCATAGTTATGCATTTTTAAATTTTATATGTGTGTATATATAATTTATTAAATTGCTTACTTTTATTCAACATATTTTCAATTGCATCATGTTACTATATGTAACTCTGGGTCATTAATTTTTACTGGTATGAATTGTTTCTCTTTGTGACCATTTCATAATGTATTTATGCTCATATTAATGGATATTTATATTATTTAAATATTTCCTAATTTCTGCTACTGTTTACAATGCTGCTATAAACATTTCTCTGTAGATATGTATGAGTTATGTTGGAGTAGCTATGCTGAGTAGTAGAGCATTTGCATTTTTAGGCTTATTGAAAATTGGCAAATTTATTCAAAGTTGTTACATAAAATATACAGGTATTGCCTCCTTTATGCACAATAAACACCTTACAATTTTTCTCTCCCATTTGCTTCATTTCCTCCCAATATCTTCCACATAAATTGCAAATAATTTTTACCAAATAATATCTCCTATTCTCAAGTCTCAACCCCCAAACCTTCACACAATCTTATCACTATCCTTTTCCAGGTCATCTTCTCTCACAAACTGAAACCCTCTAGGGCAGCAGAGTACTTGGTTGGCTCTACCACCTTCCATTTTCCCTTGACTCAGTGGAGGTAATGCCTCACCTAATAAGTGTAGTTTTTCTCCTTTCCTAGCTCTTTTTAGTAAAGCAAATTCTCTTGTGTATAAAATTCTTCAAATTTTTAAACAAGTGGCTTCCCAAATTAAATCAATGCATTAATCTATGTCTTTTTTTACATGTTCATTTCAACTTTTATATTCTAGAGGATATATCTATTCCTCTCTATATAAAAGAACTTAGTCTAGTCCAGAATTTGAAATTTTATAGCTGATCTTCAGAAATTATATATACAATGTGTGTTTATGTGAGTATGAAATTTTACCAGAGGTTAGGTCTGTGACGCCCATCACATTCTCAAAAAAGCTTATGACCCCATAATAATGTATAATCAACTTATGTTATGGAATTAACTTCAGGTACATATGGGTGAGGTCAGCCTCATTAGAGCCTTTTGGGAAGGAGGGGTTCCTTGACTCCTTCCTCTCACTGCAGAAAGCCCCTTAGCACAGTCTGTTTATTCAAGGAAACAACTACAGTCTATAGGCTACAATTATTTTTCTTTATGGTCTATAATTTTAAAATACAAATCATAAATCAGTAACCTTGTCTGCCTGTATAAGTATTTTCAAGTTGAAGCCCCATGTACATAAAACATCTAATAAGTAGTCACTTCTGTATATTTGTTTTAGTCAATTGAAGTGATAATAAACAGTTAAACTTAATTCCTTTAAATATAATAGCCTAGAGATTCTTTTAAAAATTCATCTACTATATATTTCAAAGAAAGTATTGTTCATTACTATAAAAAAGAAGGAAATTATTGCTTTACTTCAGAGGATTGCTAAGAATATTCCTTTCTTAATCTACCATAGAGAATGCATTTATGAAGAACCAGTTAATATATTCATAGAATATGAGGATGAAGCCACCCATATTTACAACTAAATCGCTCACATGAAAGAGTACATTGCTGACAACAGTTACATTTGTATTGGCCAAGCACTGTGGTTTGATTAAGTTTGCTCATTTATTTTATAAATCTGTTATAAAGCCATTAGAAGAGTTTTATTACTCAAATTATGAGGCTGAATCAGAGTGGCCTTTTAAATCTATAAATTAATTAGGACTCTATTTCCAGAGCACTGAAAATATCCACTCTTCTTCCAATGAATATATTTTCCTACTTTATTACAAATAATTTGTGATTTAGTTCACAATTTCTCCAGTTGGCCATCATTCATATGTATGCTACTTGAATAGATCAGCAAATATAATTATAAATTTCCTTCCCTAGCCATTTCAGAGTAGATGAGAGAAGTATCATATAGAAGTTAACTTCAATAAAAACATTGTCTATATTCAACATATGGTCTAAACCCATATTCTTTATAAAAAATTCTTCCTGCTATCTTTACAACTTTAACATGAGAATTGCCTCAGCTCAATATTTCTTTCTCCTATTACTTTGTATGTGTTTTTCTACTACTTTATCAAGAGTCACTTCTCAGTTCATCCTTTTTAAGTTTTTTTTTCCCTATGTCTAACTATTTTATGCCAGATTTGGCTTGTGGTTTTTTCTAACTATATTCAAAATCATATCTGATTGTGTCCATGAGGTTTGGGCAGGCCTTATTCCACTACCATCACCACCCCTCACCTTAATCACAGTGATTAGTCCAGGGATAAGTTCAAGATCCAGGCTGAGTCAATCTGGAAAAAGATTTATTTTGAGAACAACAGACTCAAGGAGGAACTAAGATGGCGGCATAGGTAAACACCTAAACTGTGGCCTTGCACAACAATTTCAAAAATACAACTAAAAGAGAAAATGAACATCATCCAGAGCCATAGGAAAACTGGCTGACGGGAAATTATATAACTAGAAGGAAAGAGAAACACACACAGAAAATCAGAGGAGCTGCAAAGCCTGAGGTATGGAGACACATGCGTGGAGAGGATGGGCCTGAGAGGACAGGGTGGCTGAGTGCCAGCTGGCATGCTCTAGCGGGAAGGAGACAAAAGCTCCAGACTGTGCTGAACCTCAGTTCTGACTGCACTTAATCCCAGTCCAGGGCAAGACCTTGGGGACCCAGGCCTATATGGGAAAATTTGGACTGTAAGGCGGAAACTCAGGGGAATGGGTAAAGGCAGAGGTTTGGAGAAGCTCATGTGAGTGCACACAGAGAGGGTGGACTGTTGATTGTGTCGCTGGCTTGATCTGGAGGGAGGGAGACAGGAGCTCCAGATGGTGATGAACCCCAGTTCTGACTGCACTGATCCCCAGTGCCGGGAGAGAATCTGTAAGTCCAGAGTCGTTGGGGGAGAGACTGAACTGTTTGGCAGCAGGCGAAACTCGAGGGTGCCTTTCTCTCAGAGGTGCTTGCAGTGATTGCCTGTGGACACTGAGACCCAGAAACCTCATGGTGCAGGGCTGACTGGAAGCCAAGGCTGTTGCCTCCACCCTGAAACTTTGCTCCACCATGAAACTCTGCCCCATCCAAGCTGAGCACAGAGGCTTTGGCAAATTTGAAAGTCATGTCATGTAAGGCTGTCTCCCAGCATAGACACAGCTGATTCTCATAGCCAATTGGCCTGGAGGTCAATTCCTCTCAGTGATACCAACAACAATCAAGACTTAACTACAATAAGACTTAACTACAATCAAGACTTGACTACAACATAGTCCACAAAGGGGTGCACCAAGAGTGTCCACCTCAGGTAAGAGGGGAGGCCTAGACACCTAGCACACAAAGCTACTCTACTAGCTCAGGGAAGCAGTGAAAATGCGGAGACAAACAGATCACAGACAAAAGAAATGGAGGAAAACAAACGACTGGATATAGAGTTCAAAACCACAGTTGTAAGGTTTTTCGAGAGTTTCCTAGAAAAGGCCAATAAATTCAGCAAGACCCTTGAGCATATGAAAAAGGACCAACTAGAAATTAAACATACACGGACTGAAATAAAAAATAGTATACAGAGACCCAACAGCAGACTAGAGAAATGCAAAAATCAAGTCAAATATTTGAAATACCAAGAGGCAAAAAGCACTCAACTGGGAAAGAAAAAAGAAAAAAGAATCCAAAAATTGAAGATAGTGTAAGGAGCCTCTGGGACAACTGCAAGTGTACAACATCAGAATTATGGGAATGCCAGAAGAGAGAGAGCAAGATAGTGAAAAACCTATTTGAAAAAATAATGACTGAAAAGTTCCCCCACCTGGTGAAAGAAATAGACTTACAAGTCCAGAAGTGCACAGAACCCCAAATAAAAGGAATCCAAAGAGGACCACACCAAGACACATTATAATCAAAATTCTAAGAGCAAAAGACAAAGAGAGAATATTAAAATCAGCAAGAGAAAAACAATTACCTACAAGGAAGCACCCATATGATTATCAGCTGATTTATCAACAAAAACTACGCAGTCCCGGACGGGAGTAGCAAGAAATTTTCAAAGTGATGAATAGTAAGATTACTATACCCAGCAGAGATATCATTAAAAATTGAAGGTCAGATAAAGAGCTTCACAGATAAGAAGAAGCTAAAGGAGTTCATCAACACCAAACTAGTATTATATGAAATGCTGAAAAATATTCTTTAAGAAGAGGAAGAAGAAGAAAAAGGGGGAAAGGGCGGCTGCTTCAAACTAAAGCATGGATGGAACTGGAGAGCATTATGCTAAGTTAAATAAGCCAGTCAAAGAAAGATAAGTATCAGATGATCTCACTCATTTATGGAATATAATGAACAGCATAAACTGATGAACAAAAACAGATCCAGAGACAGAGAAGCATTGACTGTCAAACCTCAGAGGGAAGGTAGGAAAGGGTGGGGGTAAGGGGAAGAGATCAACTAAAGGACTTGTATGCATGCATATAAGCCTAACCAATGGACACAGACACCAGGGCGTTGAGGCATGATTGAGGGGGTGGGGTGGGGTTTGAAGGGATAATGGGCGATGAGGATATTTATGTAATACCTTAATCAATAAAGAAATTTGATAAAAAAGAACAAGGGACTCTAATCACCCATTCAATACTTAAATATTTCAATTTATTGAAAAATATTTACCTCAGGGTTTTCTAGGCTGATAGGATGTAGTAAGATTAGAGCTGATGGAATCTTACCACCACACAGGAAGAGGTTATCTAAGGACAGTGCAGCCACAGAAAGCTGAGCAGAGCAAAGCAAGAGGGATAATCTGAAGAGATTGTTTGAACACCTAAATCCAGCTGTGCTTGGTCAATGCCTTAACTTTTTATTTCTATAAAAGTAATGATTTGCTTAAAGCAGTTTGAACCACGTTTGTATTATACAAAAATCAGTGCTCCAATGCTATGTTTTAAAATATCTTATTTCCATTCAGGAAAAAATGAAAGTTACCCAAATCATACCAAAATCCTAATATGCCCCACAGAACAACATTGCATTAGTTAGGACACATTAGATTATGAGGAAAGCAATTTAATTGTGTGTAAGTTAAAAGAGACTGTCTCATTATTTTCTCATCTCTATAAAGTTTTCGAGGTGAAGCAAGCTTGGGCATGACTGGTTCCCAGAACTCAAACACTATCTTTACCACACTAATTCTCTTTAATCCCTCATTTCAATTGGACATCACCTTCTCTTGTCTCAAACAGGTGTTCTCCATGTGGAGGTAATGTGACCACTAGCAGTTCAGAATGGCATTCAGATCACATTTCTATGATCATTAGAAGAAAGGCTATGATTCCTCCAGCTCTTTGTCATCTGATTATCCCTTCCTGGGTCATAGCAAGGAAGAAAAAAATCACATAGCAATTGTATACAGTCTATAACTACACTACATATAACATGCTTACTTCTGCGACCAGATGGAAGTCTCTTATGATTGATGATCTCAATAGAGCCACATGAAACTGGAGCATATAAAAAGGGTGGGAATTAATTGACAAGTGCTTAAGTCCCACTTTGCCCCTTCCCATTACGTCTTTGTGTACAACACTGGCAACTTGAATATCTGGTCCCAAGAACAAGATAGGAAGCTTCTATAAGAGAAACCATGTAGATCAAGAAGACTGGCCCTTTGAGGTTACCTAGTAAAATAGCTAAATCTCTATTCAAACCCAATATAATAAAACTTGCCAAAAGTCAGACCCACATTTTTAGAACCTTTTAATCTGATTTTGTAATGTGTGTTTCCAGTTAAGATGGCGGCATGGATATGTATATGTGGTACTCGGAACCTCCCACAACCACAAAATTACAATAAATTATATAATAGCCATCATTCATAATGCCTGAAATCAAGGAACTAAAGTCCTATAACTAATAATATAAAGAAGAAGCCACATCAATACTGGTAGGAGTGGGTAGAGACTCAAAACAGGCTGGTTCCACACACATGTGTGGTTTAAAATCGGGAGGAATATCTCAGCTGCAGAGGTCTCCTCTAAGAGGGAAGGATCTCAGACCCACACCAAGTTCCCCAGCCCAAGGTTCCAGTGCCAGGAAAAGAAGTCTCTATAACATAATAAATAGCACTGTAAGTTAAAAGACAATGGAACAATACCTTCAAAAAGATGAATCATTCTCAAATTATTCTGAAATGAGCAAAGAATAGGACATATTCAGATATACAGAGGATGAGATATTTTCCTTCCATTCATTATTTCAATAGGAGCCACCGAAGAATGGGCTCCAGCAAACTCAGGGGATAAAATGAAAAGGAAAAATTTGAAATGTGAGAGAAATGGAACCAGACCAAAAAAACAACAAAGAGGACTTTAAGGTAAGTGGCTATGCAGCCCACATTGGAATAAGAGAACAGAGAGACCATCATTAGATGTCTTCCAGGAAAAAACTATTAATAAGTTTACTTTATTTTCTGGAGCATTTTGGTTGGACACAGGTTAGCAGAGGATATGTAGATAGCAAGCACTACACATGAAAAAATTGACTAGGTAAAAACTGCTACAAAGGGAGAAATGTATCATAGCACATAGCACAGGCTTTAGCTCTACTGTGACTAGTATTTACAAGGTTGTAATGATTTTACACTAAGTATTGATTTAATTTAAAATAGTTGTATATAATAGGAGATGGGTAGGAGGAAATATAAGGTAGTATAACATCATAACAAGATGCCTAAAATTAATAACTTAAAAAATAGTACTACCAGTTTGTCATTTAGAAATATGGACTTAATAGAGGAGGCAGCTTAGAAAGTCAAGAGATTCTGTTTGGGTAGCAAGACATGAAGGGTGGTCAGGGACTTATTTTTCCTTTTAAGCTTAATGGGACTTTTCAATTTTCCAACAAGTTGCATAATTATTGATTTTTTACTTTTCAAGTAAATCTTTTAAAAGCAAAAACATTTAAAAACGAAGTGATATCTGAATCTTTGTATACCTATCTCACTAACCTGGGCTTTATTTATTTATTACAGCTCAGAAGACAAACCATATTGACAGACTCCTTTGTTTTATATCTACACAGACAAATTCTAAATATTTAAGGACAAACCGCTTTTGTTGATTCCATCAGTGTAATCTATTTGAGTGTATACATAGCTAATGTCTCACTTAATTTCAGCTGGTCCACTTCTGCATTTTATGACAAAATTCTAATGTAAGATTTGTACAACTGCCAGCTCTGTTAGAGAAGCACTTGGCCATCACACAGTTAAGAGGCTCTGAGAATTTGTTAGCTACTTAAAGTCTTGTGGATTTTTAGACATACAAATCCTAAGTTTAAGAAATTGTCAAAGTAATCTCCAATAGGAATTTGGTCAGAAAGCACTCCAAATCCCTCAGACAGAAAAAGCTGTAAGTCCTTTAGTTATCTTTGAAGGGTCTGAAGAAAGGTCATGTGTTCATGACGTGGCAAATCAGATTACTTTGTCAAATTCCTGCCATGGTGCTTGGTGCTTATACACTGAGAGAGAGCAAGTCAGTGCATGCTACATTAGGTCTCTGGGAAAATTTCTGATTCCTTTTAACTACCCTGGACCTCCCAATCCTCAAAGCCTCTGCAGAAATATCCAGTTGCTCTCTGAGTAGAATGATCAGACCCAAAATAGATGATCAAAGAGTTTTTACAATCGAACTTTTCATGTTTTTAATTTCAGCTCTTCAGTTCCTTCTTATTATGCCAACCCAAACAGGACTTTTCTTTAATCCAATGCTGATTTTTTTGTTTGTTTGTTTTATCTGTATTATTGGCTTTTTCCCTTCAAATTAATTGACTTTTTATTTGGTTAAGGCAAGTAAATCAATTGATTGATTTGGTTACCTGCTTACCTGATCTTTGTAATAAACAAATGAGACCTTAATTCAATGAACATTTTATAAGTTTTACTAGAGCCAAAATATTTGCCTAAGCATTCTATAATGGTTACATTTAATCCATTATTGAGTTTCCTGGTCATGTTTACAAATAAATTATTACTTTTGAGTATTCCAGTTACATGATTTAAATTTTCTCATTTTTAGATATGTAAAATGTGGTTTTTTAAAAATTATATAATTTGTGTGCATAAACTTCTTCTCTTGGCACGAAATACCTAGTTTTAAACTGCCAACACCAAAAGCATAAATCTCTATTTGGTATCTGCTCAAAAACTTGAAATACATGGATTGCTGAAGAAAAGAGACATATTTTAATTCAATCTTTCCTAGATCCTTCAAAAGTTTATTTTCAGTAGTCTTTGTTCCTATTGTTCACCCTGACCTGAAATTCCAACCGACTACCTTGGATGAAAATACTTTGGCACTGACAAACAGCCAACATGCAAATCGAAAATATATGTGCTCTGCCTAGATGTCTAGCTAGAAAATTCATGTTTATTCTTCAAGTCTCAGCACAAATGCTGCCTCCATTCTGAAACCTCCAGCACCTGGCAAATTTCATGGGTTGTAAAGGATAGAAATTGACTGTGACTAAAGAATGGAAAGAGAATAATTATTGGGAAAATTCTGGATGCCTCCCAGAACCTTAGAAAGAGCTAAACAACTCAACCTTGGGGTGAACAGAAACCACAACAACCTCAAAGACCTGTACAGAAGAGCTTTTGGATTTTCCCTCCAGAGTCCCACCCAAAAGTGACTTCTGACCAATAGCTTTACATTCATATCAAATTCCAGGGAGAGATAGCATGGCTAGATGAGATGGCTGATAAATCAAGGTCGGCCACTATGGGAACCAGTAACTGTTGTCATCCCAGTTTGCGTTACTTGCCACCTTTGCACAACTCCTCCTGTATTTCAAATGCACTTTGTACAACCTTGTAAGACCAATAGTACTTTTGAAACACTATAAAGTACAGAGACATTTCCCATTTCTGAATCCTTAGTATAGAGAACAGTGACCAATATGTCATAAGCACTGAAAAAAAAATGTGTTTATATGAGATAAATTGTATTTTATGTGTCCACAAGAAAGTCAGAGTAAGCTTGTGTCAGCCATCTCCCCAAATACTCTGTGCAACCTCTTTAGTAAGTGTTAAACTAGAAAGGAGACTAATTTAGAATATATATGTACAGGGTTAGGGAATTGAACTGAATCATTTTCCCTTCTAAGTACCCTTTACTCAAGATGCTGGCATATTTTCTCCAAAATAATTATTTTTTAAAATATATTTTTAATGATTTCAGAGAAAGGAAGGGAGAGGGAGAGAGAGAAACATTGATCAAATGCCTCTTGCACCCCATACACTGGGGATAGAGCTCACAACCCAGGCATATACCCTTACTTGACCTCCTGATTCATAGTTCAACATTCAACCACTGAGCCACACCAGCCAAGCCCAAAGGAATTACTTTTATTATTTTATGTTTTATTATGTAATATTTGATACAGTCAGAAGATACTCTATATAATACTTAGATAAGTTATAAAGGATAATGAATTATGAAGGAAATAAATACTCTGAGCCCTGTATCCAATCTAAGAACAAGATAATTATTAATACTAGTATATCTGTAAAATCTTTCTCTTTATCCTCCTGACTCCCCTTCCCTAAAGATAATCACTAACCTAAATTTTACTTTCCCTCAATAAAAAAATATAGTTTTATAATATATGTATTTATGTATTTGTCACTAAACAATATATTTTTCATCATTAGTAAATCTCTGTGGAATATATGTTATAAGCCATTTTCCTTTATAGAAATAGAAACTTAGGTAACTCTATATTATTTACCTGAGGCCAAGCAGCCCACTGAACCAGAGTCCAAAGTAGTTACCCCTTCTTGATTCAGAATATGAGCCATGTTAATACTTATAAGAGATAATTACGGAATAAAAAGTAACTGGAAAAGACACTCTTTTCAGCTTAGTTCAAACACAATCTCAGAATTCTTACATTCACAATAGATCAAACAGTCACTACCAATTTCTTGGAATTTTTAAAGGAGCAAACTTTTATCAGAAAACCCTATTAGTTGAATAACACAAACACAATTATTAATCCCAGTCTTTTTTCACTAACAATAATAAGATTTCTATTTCATTTGAATGCTGAAAATAGGTCTTAATTCAGAGATCCAAACAATTTGATGTTAGTTAAGATATCTTATCTTAAAAAATATCTAGGAGTGATGTCTTTCTCTAATTTGAAAATCAGTTAACAAAAATTCACCTTGATAGTGTATGTACCAGGGGCATTTTGCTAATGAAAGCATTCCTTCTATATGACATTTTAATAGAATCATGGACTCTCAGTACTTAAAATGTAGTGTGTTATCCCTGCTCTCACAGTATCTTATTTTTGTAAATGGAATTACCCTATCTCAATTAGCAGACTTCATCACACCCAAAATTCTTTGACCAAGCTGTTCTCAGTCCAAGAGATTATGGCTTGTGCTCAATAGTTCAATGGATACATTCAACTTGAGGTAAGTCTTCTCAGTTTTATGGGTCAAATGTGCTACTGAGTTTCTGCATTTTGGAAACTGAGAGCCTATTTTATGCACCTAATATGTGCATCCTGTTTTGAATGAACAAAAATGTATCTCTTTCTTCTGATAATTGAACCCTACTTTCCCATGTATACCTCATTCTATCTGACTCAGGAGAGCACATGATCAGTCGTTGGGCCAGAGTGATTGGATCTAAAATGGTCATGTGATCCTGAATTGGCTAATCTGATCCTACATGAGGATTTTTATACAAGTGCTATCAGAAAACACATCCTTTTTCTTTAAGGGCTTTTAAATTGATAAGAGATGTGTCTCCAGGTAGTTAACTGCTAGGATGTTAACTGCTAGGATGTAAGTCTAAGCTGCCATGTAAGAAAACATTTTCAAGAAAAGATATTAAAATTATCCAAACTGATCTGCTAAACATGAGTAATACAATGGCAGAGATTACATATACCTGAAGAAACTCCAATCCAAAGAAGCCTGACAAAGACTTTTGTTTGGAATCAAGTTTCACCTTTTTTCATTTTATTTCCATTTCCTCATTTGTAAATACAAATAATATAGTGTTCACTATATTGAAGTACTATGAGGATTAAATGAACTAACAAGTGTAACTCAGAACAACCCTTAGCATATAAAAAGAATTCATGAATATTAGCTGCTGCTAACACTAATGTATCTTATTTACATATTTAACCTAGTTGCTCTGCTGTATTCCAACTTTTTCCTGAATTATCTGTTGCTAATGGTATACTTAGTCCAACCAATTACCTAGCATCATTCTTGTTAACATTTTCAGTTTCACTGAAATTTCTTTTGTCATCTGCAAGAGGATATGACAAAAATGCTTATCCCTCTAGATGCTTTTTTTCCCCCACTTGGTTTAGTCTGTCCTGCTGTTTATGAAATTCACTGTTCCATTTCTGACAACAGGGAATCTTGAAAGTCATCCAGTCCAATCACTGAAACTCCCACTGTGATAGGTATTATGAATAATTTATTTTTCTAGATTTAGAAGTTGATTTCAGGCAAGATATGTTATACCAGTTTTGCAAAATTTTTATTATAGAAATTACAAGTTTGACTAATATAAGCCATTATATTTTAGTTTATAAACTATAATATATATGATATGTTATAAATCATAATAATGCATAAAATAGTATGTTATAAATATAATGTTATATAGCATATAATATTTTACTTCCATCCTAGATTGAGAAATACCATTTCTGCTAATGAAAAATAATGATGTAATTACATTAATAATAGCTATAACTTTTGAGCAGTTTATGTGCAGGGAAGAGATTTTTATATGCTATTTAATTTCACTCTTATCATAATTCTATCAGGTATTTATTATTGATATGTCTATTTTACACATGAAAATTTTAAGATTGAGAAAGATTAAGTAACTTCAGAAATTTGATGAGCCTGGATTCTAATCCATGTCTTTCTAATGCAAAAACTTAGTTTTTAACCACTCTGCTATACTGCACAAAAATGGGATAAGTGCCTTGAATAAAACTAGCATTTTTTATTCCACTTTGAATAATATGTTACGAAAGCACAAAACAAGAAAATCCATAAGATTAAAGTTGAGGAGGCTCTGCAAATCTATAGATAAAATAAATCCTGGAGCGAAAGGACAACTATACTATACCTTGACTCATCCATGAAGTCAGAACAAGGATGATGTCTAACTGGAGTTAGAAATCAATTTTCTTTCTACTTTTTTTTATAGTTTCTCTTTTCCCATACTTTAAACTGTCCTAATCTGCTTTCCTACTGTGACTTATTTCCAGGAATATATAGTTGGCATAACAGCATCTTCATACCTAGTGGGCAGTGCAGCTATGCATGTTGGGAGTGATAAGGATCATGAAGAACAGTACAGGTACAATACAAGATATTGCCACTTCAGAAACAAAGACATAAGCTCTGCTGATGGTGGGAACTGGCCAAAGGCAATCACATCCAAACCGTAGGAGCACCGTCACATGTAAAAGCAAACTCAGTCAGTAGCACACTAGCAGAACACTCTGATGAGAAAAAAAACCATGTTTTTTGAGAGCAGCTGCTTCCATCTGTTGAAGTGTGTGCTTTCAATCATAAAATACCCATTCATCCAGTTGTTCTACAAACATACAATATATATAGTCAAGCACTATGCTTGGTACAGGGAGTGCCAAATGAATGAGTGAATAAATGCCCTAGGTCTCAAAATCTTCATAGTCTAGTAAAAATATCAAATATTCAAATGATTTGATACCAAACAGAAAAACAAACAAACAAACAAACAAACAAAAAACCCCACCAGAAATATACCTGCATTCAAAGGTGGCTTTATTATTTACTACAGCAAAGAAGACCTTACACCATGAGAATAAAAGGGAACCTCAGAGCCTGTTAAGGGGACTTATAGAATTTGGGCTCATGTTGGATAATTTTGGGGAAGGTTCAAGGAAGCAGAGATTTGCTTTGGGTTAGGTACTGTCAAAAAGTGGGGACAATACTATCATTGGATATCTTAATAATTTTTCTGTAGGAGAAAGGAAGAATGGAATGGGGTTAAACTTGTCATCATAAAGAACCGCCAGCCTCTATGTTAGCTGGGGAAGGTCTGAGTATGGCTATTCTTTGTGATTAGTACAGTATCCTTGTTTTTGTCTGAGCTCACATGTTATTATGGAGGGTTCTTATTTATGTTTTAATTCATTAGGTGGTAAGTCACACAGTTATCTCATATCATTTTGATATTCTGTGAAAATGTTATATTCAGCAGGATAACACCACAGCCTAGCTGGGAGGCAGGGTGGCTTTTTCTTCCTGAGATACACTAATAACCTGGTAATTGCTAAATTATAAGAATACCAGAGGCCTGGTGCACAAAATTCATGCACAGGGTGTGGGGGGGGGGAGTGTCCCTCAACCCAGCCTGCACCCTCTTCAATCTGGGACCCCTGAAGGGATGTCCAGCTGCCCATTTAGGCCTGATGCTGGATTGGACATCTCTCTCACAATCCAGGACTGCTAGCTCCCAACTGCTTGCCTGCCTGCCTTCCTGATTGCTCCTAACTGCTTCTGCTTGCCATCCTGATCACCCCCTAACCACTCCCCAGCCAGCTTGATTGATGCCTAAGTCCTCCCCTGCCAGCCTGTTTGCCCCTGACTGCCCTCCCCTGCAGGCTTGATCACGCCCAACTCCCTTTCCTTGCAGGCCTGGTCCCTCCCAATTGCCTTCCCCTGCTGGCCTGATCACAAACAACTACCCTCCCCTTCAGGCTGGTCCCTCCCAACTGCCCTGCCCTGCTGGCCATCTTGTGGTGGCCATCTTGTGTCCACATGGGGACAGGATCTTTGACCACATTGGGGCAACCATCTTGTGTGTTGGAGTGATGGTCAATCTGCAAATTATTCTTTTATTAGATAGGATAGAGATCTTGCGCATGGGTGGGGGCCAGCTGGTTTGCCCTAAAGGGCGTCCGGGGGTTCCCTTGGGACATAGAGTGGCCTGGGCAAGGGGCCTGTGGTTGTTTGCAGACCAGCCACGCCCCCTGGTGACCCAAGAGGAGGCATTGGTATCTGGGGTTTATTTATCTTCTATAATAGAAACTTTGTAGTCTGGAGCAGAGGCTAAGGCAGGCCAAGGCTGCAGAAGCTTGGCTTCCTCTATCACCAGGGGACAGTCTAGCCTCCTGCTCTCTCCAGCTCTGTGGCTGCTGCCATTTTTTGTTGGGATTTATTTATCTTCTACAATTGAAACTTTGTAGCCTGGAGTGGAGGCCTGGGCCAGGCAGGGTGTGTGGAAAGCTTGGCTTCCTCCATCACTGGGAAAACCCAAGCCTTCCTCCTGCTCTCAGTGGTCGCAGCCATCTTGGTTGGGTTAGTTTGCATACTTGCTCCTGATTGGCTTGTGGGCATGGCTTGTGGGAACAACAAAGTGATTATTAATTTGCATATTACTCTTTTATTAGATAGGATACAAATATTGTAGTTTGAGAGACTGATAAACAGATCAATTCTACTTATGGATGGTGATTTTAAAAAGGATTTTCATGTGAATGGTAGTTTTGAGGATGCACAGAAATATATTGGATGAAGGAGAGATCAAAGGTAATTTCCAAGCAGAAACAAAGTACATAAGCAGATGTGAGCACGCAGCATGATGAGGAACTTTAAGTTGGACAGTATGCTAGAAAAAAATGAGGGAAGTGAGTAAAATTAAGGCTGAGACTGCAGGTAATGGCCAAGTCATGAAGGGAACTTGGACTTCACTCAGCTGGTAATATGAACCCACAAAAATGATCTGAATAAGAAAATACCATAATCAGATATATATGTTAGAAGATTTTGGCAGCTCTACAGAGAACAAACTAATCTGAGAAGAGAAAAAAAGATACCAATTAGAAAATTACTTTGAGCAAGATATGACAAATTTTTAAACAGAATCCATAAAGATGGGAATGGAGAACTGAGAAGATATAAGAAGCATTTAATTGATCAGATTTGGAAACTATATTCTCCACTAAAATGTAAAATTCCTAAGGGAAGGAGTTAAGTACATTTTCTCACCACAGGGCACTTAGTAACTAGTACAATGTCTGACATATAGTAGTTTCAGTGAATATTTGTTGAAGTAATAGAACAAATTGTGTCTGCTCAGCCCGGAGACTCCACCCCATCCAAGCTGAGCAAAGCTGCTCTACCAGTGTAAACACAACTGATTCTCATAGCCAATTGGCCTGGAGGTCCACCCCTCCCAGTGAAACCAACTACAATCTAGGCTTAACTACATACAACAAGTCTGTGTAGCCCATAAAGGGGTGCATGAAGGGTATCCACCTCAGATAACCAGGGAGGCAGAGCCACAGTCCACTAGAGGACACCTACCACACAAACCTATGTGACCAACTTAGGGAAGTAGCCAAAATGCAGAGAAAAGATAACAAATCACATTTTAAAGAAATGGAGGGAAAAAAAACGACTGGCCATAGAGTTCAAAACCATGGTTATAAGGTTTCTCAAGAGGCTCCTAGAAAAGGCCAATAAAGTTAATGAGACCCTGGAGGATATGAGCGAGACCCTCAAGGATATGAAAAAGGACCAACTAGAAATTAAACATGCACTGACTGAAATAAAAAAAATATTATACAGAGACCTAAAAGCAGTCTAGAGGACCACAAGAATCAAGTCAAAGATTTGAAATATAAAGAAGCAAAATCCACTGAGCTGGAAGAGCAAGAAGCAAAAAGAATCCAAAAAAAAAAATGAAGATAGTGTAAGGAGCCTCTACGACAACCTCAAGCACACTAACATCTGAATTTTGGGGGTGCCAGAAAAAGAGAACAAAATACTGAAAACCTATAAAAGGAATAGTAACCATGGTACTGGGTGGATGATTTAATAAATTGATATATATATAGGGGAGCATATTTGTGGAGGAAGAAATAGTTTTCATTTTGGATAAACACACAAAGCAAAATAGACATTGTTGGCTATATATACTAAAACTCTTCAAGATGTCTCTTAAAAATGAAAATAACCTAAAATGTATTGATTAACAACCCAGAATCCCAAAAGTATTACGTTATGTTAAGAGAGGTTAATACAGCTGGGGAGGAACCAAGATGGTGGCATAGGTAAACACCTATCTTGCTGCCCCACACAGCAATTTCAAAACTACAACTTAACGACAGAACAAACATCATCCAGAATCACTGGAAAGCTGGCTGAGTGAAAATTCCACAAATAAAAGTAAAGATAGGACACTGTGACTTAGAGGAGTGGCGGAGGGCAGCCTTGAAGATACACACGGAGTCAGAGGTTTGGAGCCCTGCATGTGCGAGCAAGTGGAGAGGGCGGGTGGCTACAAAGACAAAGGCATCCCACTGCACCGATTTCCCAGTTCCAGGTGAGGTCCAGGGAACCCACACTCATATGGGGTGAAACTGGACAGTAGGGAAGCATGCTGAAACTCGGGTGCTGCAAAGGTCTGCGAGCTTGTGGAGAGGGAGAGCTTGTGGAGAGTGCATGTAAACTTGGGAACAGCAGAGGTGTGTGAGTGTGCAGAGAGGACTCGTGACTTGCTCTCTTGTTTACGAAACCACTGAACTGCATTGTTTTACTACCCTGGGTGAGACTTTGGATGTACAGACTCATTTGGGGAGAGGCTGAATTGTCTGGCAGTGGGTAGACTTCAGCAGCAGCTTTCTCTCAAAGGTGCTTGCAGCCATTACCACCCGGCACAAAGACCCAGGTGCCACATAGCGAGGAACTGATGCTGCCTGCTCAGCCCAGAGACTCCGCCCATCCAACCTGAGCATATCTGACTCTCACAGCCAATTGGCCTGGAGGTCAAACCCTCCTAGTGCTAACAACAATAATCTAGGTTTAACTTCACCAAGACTGTGCAACCCATAAAGGGCTGTACCAAGAATATCCACCTCAGGTAACTGGGGAGGCTGAGCCACTGTCCCTTAGAGGACATCTACCACACAAAGCTAATCCACCAACTCAGGAAATCAGCCACCATGCAGCAACATGGAAAGAAATCAGATGTGAAAGAAATGGAGGAAAAAAAACAACTGGACATAGAATGCAAAATCACAGTTATAAGGTTTTTCAAGAGGCTCCTAGAAAAGGCTGATGAACTTAATGAGACCTACAAAGAAATGAACAAGACCTATGAGGAAATGAACAAGACCTACGAGAATATGAATGAGACCCTCAAAGATATGAAAAAGGACCAACTAGAAATTAAATATACACTGACTGAAATAAAAAATATTATACAAAGACCTAAAAGCAGTCTAGAGGACTGCAAGAACCAAGTCAAAGATTTGAAATACAAAGAGGCAAAATCTACTCAGCCGGAAAAGCAAGAAGCCAAAAGAATCCAAAAAATTGAAGATAGTGTAAGGGGCCTTTGGGACAACCTCAAGCATACCAACATCCGAATTATAGGGGTGCCAGAAAAAAGAGAGAGAACAAGATAATGAAATCCTATTTGAAGAAATAGTGACTGAAAACTTCCCCCACCTGGTGAAAGAAATTGACTTAGGAGTCCAAGAAACGCACAGAACCCAAACTATAGGAATCGAAAGAGGACCACACCAAGACACATCATAATTAAAATACCAAAAGCAAAAGACAAAGAGAGAATATTAAAAGCAGCAAGAGAAAAAGTTAGTTACCTATAAGGGAGCATCCATACAATTGTCAGCGGATTTCTCAACAGAAACAATGCAGGCCAGACGGGAGTGGCAAGAAATATTCAAAGTAATTAATAGCAAGAATCTACAACCAAGATTACTCTACCCAGAAAAGCTATCATTCAAAATTGAAGGTCAGATAAAGTGCTTCACAGATAGGAAAAAGCTAAAAGAATTCATCACAGCCAAACCAATATTATATGAAATGCTGAAAGATATTCTTTAAAAAGATGAAGAAGAAAAAGGTAAAAATAAAAATTATGAACAACAAATACACATCTATCAACAAATGAATCTAAAAATCAAGTGAATTAAGAATCTGATGAACAGGATAAACTGGTGAATATAACAGAATCATGGGAATACAGAGGGAATGGACTGACAATTCTTGGGGAGAAAAAGGGTGTGGGAGGTGCAGCACGAGACTGGACAAAAATCATGCACCTACGGGAGAGGACAGGGGTGAGGGGGGAGGGTTGGATGGGTACCAGGTGGAGCGGAGCTATAGGGGAAAAACAGGGGGAACAATGTAATTAAGAAACTGAACAATAAAGATTAAATTTAAAAAAGAGATTAATACATTCCTTCCATGCTGAAAACTATCCTCTAATAAATAAGTCCCAGACTTATTAATGATATTAAGGACTAAAGAAACAGAGCTAAAAAGTAAAGTTCTAGAAAATATAATTAACATATGAACTTAAGAAATTCTTGTCTTTACCATAATGTTTTCAGCATTATTGAGGTATAATTGGCATACAATCAATTCCACATCTTTAAAACTTGCACTTTGATGAGTGGACATATTTGCATATCTTTAAAGTTGTTACAAGATAATGAGTATATCCATCACCTCCCAAAGTTTCTTTGTGTTCCTTTGAAATCCCTGCCTCTTCTCTTCACCAGTCCCCAGGCCGACACTGATCTACTTTCTCTAGATATACCTTATTGTGTAGTTTTTAGAATTTTATATAAATAAAATCTTCCAATATGTTTCTTTGTCTTACTGCTTTCACTTAGCATGATTATTCTGAGATTTACCCTTGTGTATCAAAATTTTATTAGTTTTTATTACTAAGTGGTATTTCATTGTATGATATCCAAACTATTTCTTTATGGAGTCTCCCATTGATAGTCAATTAAGTTGTATGGTGGTTTTAAAATATGTCCACAAGGTTTTTGATACCACTTCATTTAAGAAATGGAGCCTAATTCCCCTTTCCTTTGCAATGTGGGCTAAACTTAGTAACTCTTTTCTAATGGATACAACAGAAATTATGGCATGCAACTTTTGCAACTAGGTTCCATAGGATTTAGGACTTCCTCCTTGATCTCTTCTGTATCACCCACTGTGGGGAAGTCAGTTACTATGATGTGAGGAAACTCAATGGCATTGAGCCCTATGGAGTAGCCCATGCAATGAGAAACTGCCAAGAGCCATGCAAGTGAACCATGTTGGGAGCAAAGCTTCCCATTTCAGTCCAGACTTCAGAGCCAGAATAAACTAACTAAACTGTTCCCAAACTACTGATCCACAGAAACAGTGAGATAATAAATGTGTGTTGGTTTAAGTCACTAAATTATTAGGTAATGTGTTATACAACAATAGAACATTAATATAGGTTGCTTCAGGTTTGGGGATATTGTGAGTAAAACTATTATAAACATTTATAGACAAACCTTTGTATATATATATTCTTCCACTTCTTTTGGTTTACTATATATTTGGCACAATTTTTATTTTGTTTTATATTATTTTCCATTCAGGGTCATGTTGACCCAACAAGGTTATAAGCTCCAGGGACTTATTTAATATTCAACTCAGTGCTCAGACACATGCTAATTACCTAGTAAATGATCAATATGTTGAATTGAGATAAATTGAGAACAGTAAGCACTCCAATGACTTTCAGTATACACCTGAGAGAAGAAGAAAGGTGATTCAATGTTTTTGGTGGACATACTGACCTCCCCTGTCTCTACCTTGTAAAAAATGAGTTGATGCTTTAGATACAGAAAAAGAAGGTAGTTTGAAATCCATAAATAAAATTCACCCCCAGGTGATATGAGTTCTAATTTGAATACTGCACAAAACTGGGAAGAATTAATCCAGGGTCATCCACTTCTCAAAATGGAAATAAAATATACTTTATGACATTGCTAGGTAGTGTCTTCTCTTTCAGCTGCTTTTTAATTAACCTAAGCTGTGCTTAAGAAAGCTGACAATGACATTGAGGATTTGAGTAAGATATATATTTCAGCTCTCAGAAATGGCTGGAGAGAAGCATGTTTGTAGAAATACATACAAGAATGTCTTCATTTTGTTCAATAAGTTTCTATGTGTTCCTTTTCTTTACCTGGCATGAAGGACACTGAGCTTTCTGAATGGGTAGGAATATAAGATTTGAAATAAACAGCTACCTCAAGGAAACTTTCTATGCAAAGGGGTGCTACTAAACAACCACCATGTACTGATCAGTCCTATAGAAGGGAAATAGGAGTTACTCCATGTAGTTCTTGAGAGCTAGTAATAATGGGTACTTTAAAAAAATATTCATGAGATTTTCTGTTTTGCATTTTTCTTATCTGATCTTGATTCTATTCTGTGAATAAAATTTGCTTAGAGGAGATTTAAAATTTTTAAAACAGGAATGCAAAAAGGAAAAATAGTGTTAATATTCAGCTTTTGACACCAAAATTCAGCAACTTTTTATGGAGAAGAGACCAAAAGAATTTTCTAAACTCCTTTGTCTTCTCCTTTAAGAGAGCCAAGATTGGGGATCCTATTATGATGTTTTGATTAAGGGATAGGGTATTAACATAGGTAGAGGAATTAAGAACACAAATTTATTCTAGGCCTGGTGAATTAGGAAGTGCAGTAGCCAGAGTAGAAGGGAGCAGAGTGAGTAGGAGAAATATCGAGGCTGTTGACACCCTCCCTGCCTCCAGCACCAAATTCACAGCACAGACTCCTGAGCAGAAACAAAGGACTTATTCATCATGGTAATAGTGGTATTCAGAGTGTCAGTCAGCCTTTTCTAAAGCCTGAATGTCCACAGGATGCAAGAAGGCCAACTCACTCCTGTATATTAGTTAATCACAGTACAGGAAATGTTGAGTTTAGGAAACCTGAATCTTTTATAATGGACAGTAAGCATATCTGAACTTTGTCCCAGAGATAGTTATTATCATGATTAGGAAATACATCTGCCTTCTGTCGCAAAGGGAGTCACTTTCCTCCAAATCTGCTCACTTTACATTTAACCTTGAAAAGATTGTCTGGAAGGAAGGCAGTCAGTGTCTCCAAGATGTATGAAATGATGAGACCTGAAGAGGACTGTGTCCCAACAATCAATGCCTAATAAAAACCTTAAGAGTAAGGATATTTCATTCACTTTGCAGAGAAGAGAAATGAAGGTCAGAGGATTAAGGAATTCACACCAAACACCACAGTGGTCCAATGGGATTTTATGCTCTCTCCTCACTAAACCACTCCCAACACCCATGTGTGTTTATGGTTTATCTTTATGACAAGCCAAAAATCATGACTGGACCCTTCTAGGGAAAAACATTCTCTTAGCTTTCTGTGCCCCCAAGGATAAAAAATTATATTTCCTGGAAAATATCACAGAAAAAACTAAAACAAAACTTTATTAATGATCTTAGATACATCCCTAAAATGAGATGTCACATAACCTAGAAAACTGTCTTGATCATTTTAGTCCCAGCAGATGCAACATGGAAGAAAAATTTAACCAACAGGCAGAACCAAGTCTCACAATTGGTCCAGGTAAGCTGTTTTAGGCATCTCCTTCTACCATTACTATATTCCACTCAAATTTCTCACTCAGATAATCATGCACATAACAAAATGGTTTTTGTTTTATGCTATAATATTTAGAGGTGTTTTGTTAAGAAGCAATAGATAACTGCAACAATAGATATAGTTGAAATACATGTTGAAAGGCTGGTTAAAATATAAAATTTAGGGTAAATACTAAAGAGAAATTATGTTTATATTGTGAGCTAATTGAAAGTCTAAAATGTCGATTGAAACATTTACATGAGTTTTTTGCAGTTAACAGAATTAGATTTCTAATCTTTGAAATTTCTTTCTAGGGTTGGATATCTCAACCAGGCACAATTTTTTCCTCCAGAGTATACACTGAGTGACCAGATTATTATGATCTCTGAGTGCATAATAATCTGGCCACTCAGTATATATCCTATATAATAAAAGGCTAATATGCAAATTGCCTCCTCGACCAGGAATTTGACCAGCAGGCAGGCTGGTCATCTGCCCATGTCCCCTCCCCCTGGCCAGACTGGCCGGACCCCACCCATGCACGAATTCATGCACTGGGCCTCTCTCTATATAGATAGATAGATAGATAGATAGATAGATAGATAGATAGATAGATAGATAGATGATAGATAGATAGAGATATATCAGATATATAGATATATCTATATCTGATATAGATATATCTATCTCTATTTATAGAGATAGATAGATAGATATAGAGATAGATAGATAGATAGATAGATAGATAGATAGATAGATAGATAGATGATATATAGATAGATAGATATTGTTAGTCTAAGACATAGTTGGTTGTCACAACTGGAATTAGGGGTGCTACTAGCATCTTATGGGTAGATGCCAAGGACTCTGATGATGAATAAGACAGACTCCTCACAACATAGTTGAAATTGTCAATAGTGCCAAGATTGAGAGACTATGTTTTAGGATTCTAGAGACAATTGTATTTAAATAAAAGGTTTGATAACACATTTCCCCTGTAAATTAAAGAGTTTCTACTTGGCTGGAGTAGTTCAGTTGGTTGAGCATTCTCCTGTGCACCCAAAGGTTGCTGGTTGAATTCCTGGTCATGGCATACACATGAGTTATGGATTCAACTTCTAATCAAAGAGCTTATGGAAGGCAATTGGTCTCTCTCTATCTCTCTTTTTCTCCCTCCCACTCTCTCTCTTTCTCTCTCTCCCTCATCTACCTCCACTGTCTAAGAATGTCCTTGGGTGAGAATTTTAAAAAAACAAAAACACTTAGCCCTAGCTTGTTTGGCTCAGTGGATAGAGTGTTGGACTGCAAACTAAAGGGTCCCAGTTTCAATTCCAGTCAAGGGCAATACCTGCGTGGTGGGCTCAATCCCCAGTTGCGGGCATGCAGGAGGCATCCAATCAATGATTCTCTCTCATCATTGATATTTCTCTCTCCCTCCTTCCCTCCCTCCCTCTCCCTCTCCCTTCCTCTCTGAAATCAATAAAAATATATTTTAAAAAACACATTTGAAGAAAAGCTTTTCTTGTCCACAACAAAATCCTATGTAATAAAAGAGAAACATGCAAATTTGACTGTACCTTCGCTACACTACCAGCCAATCAGGAGTGGGGGCAGGGCTGAGGTACACGCGAGGCAGGGGCGGTGCAAGAAACAGTGCTGCAGTGGCGCCAACAGGCCAAGGTGGCCGCTGGGCCAGCAGGGGTTCAATTGCAGCCCCAGAGCCAGCAGGAGGTCCGTACCCACGCTGTTGCCCCGAGGCCCAGCCTCAGCAAACCAGCAGGGGATCTGGACCCATGCCACCTCCCCAAGGCCTGGCCCCGGCAAACCTGGGGCAGCGGTGGGGGTCCCGATGGCCAGCCCAGACCCAGCAGGGCATCCGGACCCGTGCCAGCCTCCCTGAGGCCCAGCCACACCAAATTAAAGCTTCTTTAATATTAGCATCTTAAATTAATGTGATACATTTATTAAAATTGATGAGCCTTTATCAACACATTATTAACAAAAGTAAAATCTGCAGTTTACATTAGGGTTTCTTCTTTGTGTTGAACATCTTATGGTCTTGACAAATGTACCATTAATCTAATATCAGACAGAACAATTTCATTGCCCTAAAGATCACCTGTGGCCCACATATTAATCCCTCCCTGCTCTGAACCTCTGGCAGCCAGGGGGTAATTAGGCTGGCAGGCAGAAGGGGTTAGGGGCAATCAGGAAGGCAGGCAGGCAAGTAGTTAGAAACCAGCAGTCCTGCATTGTGAGAAGGATGTCCGACTGCCCATTTAGGCCCGATCCCAATAGGATCCCTCGAGGGGGTCCCAGATTGGAGAGGGTGCAGGCTGGGCTGAAGAACACCCCTGCATGCACGAATTTCATGTACTAGGCCTCCAGTTTTAAATGTTTATGTAAACTGCAGCATATAGTTTTGAGTCTAAGATAGATACAGTTCCCCGTGTGTTTATTTCCAGTCGACAATGCAGTAAGCACTTTGGGTTTCAAAATAAGTTCCCTACCTCCCATGAGTATCTAACAAGGAGATCAGTCAACAGTCAAATTACAATAGGATAATTCAGAACCAGACATTTGGAAAATGGGACAAAGAACACCAAAATAAGCAGATGATTCTCAGGAAAAGCTTTCAAAGGAAGGAGCTCTGGGCTGAGACTACATAGATAAGTAGAAATATTTCAGACTGGAGGCTGGAAAAGAAACAAGCTTTATATCAGGGACACCAAGAAAAAGCACACCTGGTGTACAAGTCTAATTAGTTTAGAAAATGTGCTTTGCTTTAATAGTATAGGAAGCAATTAGGAGTTAAATCAGAGCTAGAATCATTGGAGGCTTTTGAAAAGTTGATTGGAAAAGTGTAATGGCTGATAAAATAAATCTCCAAGGAGAAAATCAGAAAAAATAAACAAGTTTCCAGAATCTAACTTTCTTCATGGTCCAGAGATTAAAAATATAAAAACAAATTCAGCCATAGCTAAGAACATACTTAAAATAGAAAAAAAAGATTTTTAAGGACCCAGGGCCAGCATCAAACCTAAAGGTAGAGAACAAATGGGATTATAAGCAGTGTGTAGAAAGTATTAGCTGTAAAAACACAGATTAAACTTTGGGAAATGCATTATATATTTTTGTTTTCTAAATTTCTTTTCAGATTGGTACAATCATATTTTGAAATTCCATTGAAAACCCAGGAGATCTTTATGATAAGTAACCTTAAGTCTCTTATGCTATCAAATGCCTTCAGTTTTCCTACTGTTCTCTTTAGGGACAGGAAAAAAAAATCCCTGTGGGCTCCAGAATATCTGCAGTTCGTTAGTCAAGCAATGTTTAGTTTGAACTGATATTACTTGTAAGTTTTTCTGATTGAAAATAATCATGTGATACAACTTTTTAAAATAGCCCCAAAGACCATCATAACAGTTCTGTAATCATTTGCTACAATGATGTATTCTGACACCCGAGAAAATATACCTGATTTCAAAAGACACATTTCTCTTGGGGAAAATAAACTGTTTCAAAGTGGAACAAAGCTTCTTACTTCATAGCATCCTCTGGAAGCACAGAACATCAGTGTAGTGATGTATGTTACAGGATTGTGATCTAACACAAAACCGACATCAGAATCCCCCTGCACCAGATCAGCCAGTTTAGGCTTATCTAGGTAGAGACCTGGCTCTCTCCCTAGGCACAGGGAAACCCTGTTTTTAAAAAGCAGTTGTTATATAATGATTTCAAAGTAGGTAATTGGGACTTATGCTGGTGTATCTAGAGCATGAGTCTCCCAAATGTAAAGTACATGATGTGATGATCCCTTTTCAGGAAGCAGAATCCAAATCATTCCTAGAGGAGTTGAATGTACATTTCTTATGTTGAAAGTCCAGCAAAATTTTGCATAAGTTACTTTTTTGTGTTGAATTCATTCAATAATTGAAATTATACTTAAAATAAAAATTTTCACTTCTTTAATGAGTGGTATTGAGCATTTTTAATCTATGTCTGCATAATGGGATATCAACATTTCAGGGGAAATAACTACTGATTTTCTGCTTAAGAAACAAAATATTTTATCACACATTGTCATAGCAAATAAGCTATCACATAAGTGTTAATACTGTTTCCCTAGCTTCCACTTTATACAGGTTTGGTGAAACTATGTTCCTCCAGATAGAGGAGTCAGATTCATGAATCCAATTTTTCTGAAAAGGTTGTATGTGTGTGTGTGTGTGTGTGTGTGTGTGTGTGTGTGTGTGTGTGTTTAAACTAAAAGTATGAATGTGGTCTAACCCACGAAAGGATTATAGATTTAACTTGAGAGCCAAAACCACAGGAATAACCGTGTTAAAAGACTAAAATAATTGTACTAAAAGGATATTTTTCAGACATATGACATATCATAAAACAATCTTAAAATCATGTGTTTCTATTGATCTTCAGTTTGTCTCACCAAACCTAACAAAATGTTATTAATAGCTTGGGAGGAAGGGATGGGTAGTGGAAAGAATTTATATATTATTCATAGCTGAGTAAATGAAGTGCATCTCCCCTCCCTTTACAGCTCATTGTTCCTGAAGTGGATTCCCAAAGGAGGCCATCCATTGGGTAGCCAGGGACATCTGGCTTCATGGAAATGTACAAGCTGGACCAGATTTCTCTCACTGCCGTTTTGGAGTCATAAGAAAGATGAATGAGCAAAGAAAACTGATGAGAAACAGCCTCAAACGAGCAGAAATAAGACAAAGACAAAGGAGAGACCAGGTTGCCTCTGGAAGAAGGGTTGGTTTTTCCCATTTTAGTTGACATGAGACCTAGCTAAATGCCATTAGGTGTCCTTATATTCATTCCACGAGATCTCTGAATACCTATAATAGCCCCATTCCCTTTTGATGTGGGCCTTTGTTTTACAGCCTTGAAAAGGACAATAGGTTTCCCAAGAGTGTGTGATAAATAACTGTGTGAATTTCCATACAAAGCATTTACAATGGAGATCTGTCTCCTCACTTGGTTTCATCAATAAAATAGCCTGGCCTCTGACATAGTTTCTATGTCTTTTATCAGAATTTTATTGCATGTTATGTGGATAAGAATTGCACAAAGAAAGTATTGGGAACCAAATCATACTGTCTTAACTTGAGTAAACATAGTATTTAATTCAGCTGAATTCCCTTTAAGACAGGGAAACTAACATTTCTGGACATTGCATTTGCAAAGGCCTTTGCGTTATTATCTCTTTAGTCCTCACAGCATTATAGGGTTCATACTTAGGGAAATCAATTGACTTGCTTGGTGATCAAAGTTTGAAAATGGTAATGTTCAGACCATATCAACTCTTCCTACTAAACAGTATCTCACAAAATATGGTACACATAGCATTTATAATTTCCATGATAACTTTAAATGGATAATTAAAATATATTTTAAAAGTTTAAAATTAGAAATTTATTTTAATATATTTTGGAAAAATAATAAGCAAGTTTTGTTTTATGAATGTACACATATTTGTATATAGTAAATAATAGAACAGATGACATAATAGATGTGGCAAAAATATTGATAGAAGTTTGAAACTCTCCCCACATCTAGTTCATGTGAAATTTTAATCAGTATCTTGGAAATCCTTTGAAAAGTAGTCCAGTGGGAATTCAAGGTTGGGATTTAAATTAAATATTTTTAGGAAAAAATATGTCTATAATAGTCTATCTCCATATCACATTAAGATGATTAGGGTATTGAAGATATTATTGCATTTTTTATTGTTTTGTAATCCACATCTATTGTTATTTCTGTTCAAGACATTAAAATATAAAAATACTAGAGACCCGATGAATGCAAGTCATGCACAGGTAGGGTCCCTAGGCCTGGCCAGTGATCAGGGCCAATCTGTGGAGTGATCAGCAGGGAGATTGGGGAACCCCTGCTAGCACCCACCTTGGCTGGCCTAGTGCCACCCACTCACCGCCCCACCGCCCACGGCCACTGCTGGTCGCCTCCCTCAATGCCACCCTACACCCCCTCCCCAATTGCCCCACTGCTTCCACCAGTTACCTCTCTCTGCAGGGCAACCTGCGGGGCGATTGGTGGGGGGCATTGGCACCCACCTTGGCTGGCCTTGGGCCTGTGGGGCTGGGAGAAGCTCCTGCATGGAGCATCTGCCCTCTGGTAATCAGTGCACATCATAGTGACCAGTAATTCCATCAGTCATTCTGCCATTTCATTCAATTTGCATATTAGGCTTTTATTATATAGGTTGATAAGTATTTTTTAACATTCCATATATATGCATTAAAATTGCTGAGTACATAATAGTTTATATTGTGACGTATATGCATAAAAACACTGTAAACTATTCTAAATGCTTTAACAAATGCTAAGAAGATTTCGGCATACACTCAACAACTTTGTACATTTTGAGAATGTTTTCCAGGTAATCAATAAAACAAGACAGGGCAATGTTATAAGGAAGGCCAAAGGACTTCAACCACTAGAGAAATATAGTAATCTTTTGGTGATATATTGTCTGAGTTGTCATACCCAGATGATGAAATGGACCTGGGAAATGGTTAGTAACTAGACATTCTAGACACAAACACAAGAACATTCACAGACAAATAGAAAATTCATTTCTTAGTAAGTGTAAAGTACTTTCAGAGAAATGTAAATGTGCAATCAGAAGGACTTCTGACTGATTTACTGTAGCTGCATGGGCACCACAGTGTATTAGCAATAAGACTAGATTAAGGAACCCAAAATTCCATCCTTCTACCTTCATCCTCTACTAATTGAAAGACTTTGGGGAAGGCCTTTCATGGCTTCAAGTCTCTGTTTTGTCACTTAGAAACTGTGAATAAAAATACAGACCTGGCTAGATCAAAAGGTTATTATAAAGTTACATCATCCTTTATAATAAAAGAGAAACATGAAAATTTGATCATACCTTTGCTCCTGATTGGCTATGCTACCAGCCAATCAGGAGCAGGGTCGGGACCAAGTGGCACAAGCACTGGGCCCCAGGAGTGGAGATGAAACGGTGGTGGCAGGGAGTGCCTTGCCCCGGCGCTGTGAGTGGAAGTGGCGGCAAGCGCCCAGCACCCGGGGCCGGGTGGTCGCAGGCAGCCAGGGCTGAGCTGAGCAGGGCGATGGCTGGGTGCCCAAGGCCTAAAGCCTTGCCAGAGGCTTTAGGCCTTGGGCAGCCTCGGGGTGAGCCATCAGTTGGGCAGGCTGGGGGTGAGCCATCAGTTGGACATCCCCTGAGGGCTCTCAGTATGTGAGAGGGGGCAGGTTGGGTTGAGGGACCACCCACCCCCCAGTGCACGAATTTTGTGCACTGGGCCCCTAGTATACTATAAAGCTCTATGTACCTGGTAAGCAAGATTATGCTTTAAAAAGTAGTTAATAAAGGAAAGCTTAAATTTTTTCTCCTTATAATGAGGTTTGCTTACCTTATTATCTCTTATATTGTGACATTCATTATGTTCCTTTTAAGTACAATTATTCTGGAGCACAGACTAAATACTTAGAATGTGAAGGTTGGAAGCATGTTTATAATGGGAGATAATGAAAATCATGTATTAAGGAAAGGCCTTTTTTTCAGGGACCATTACAAAAGATTAGGTGATGCATTGGATGAGATGGTCCAATGCAAACAAAAAACTGCTCTTAGAATTCTAATGAGGAATGTGTTTATTTTTCACAGCATGGGCTCCACTGGTCAGGTAAAACATTTGAAATGAGGAATTCACACACTCTGTGTCTGTCTCATGCCAAACAGCACTAGTTGGTTTGAGAATGTTGTCTCTCTTTTGCTGAAGTTCTGATAGCCTACGTCATCATTTTGTTTTCTAAGCCTTCATGGAATTTATATTTCCAGGGGAAAAAAACATTTTAGGAGCTTTAAACAATAGGCTTGCTGAGCTAGGTGGATGGGCAGTTCCGTGTTAAGTATAACAGGCCTAATTATTTCTGTTTAATTACTTTGGAAACATTTATGTATGACTTGATAAACTCACTTTACTTTTATCAAAGTCAAACTCTGCCCTTGAAAACCATTCTGCCCTTGGTTAGATGTCAAGTCTGATGAACATTTCCCAAAAACCATTTCTCTTCCAGATGACCTGTAGAGGTTGTTTCAAGTACTGTGATTCTAAATTGCCTTTTATTTCTCAGTGATATTCTTCTTCTCAAATAACTGGAAGAAAGGTTGCTAATTGTACCCTCTAGTGGTGATTGTGACAGTCTTTTAAAAATATTTTCATTCCATTCTCTGGCCTTTTAACGTAAACTCACTACATGTTTACTTTAAAATGTATTTCTTTCTTTCTTTGGACTTGTACTGTAAATTGTATAATATGAAGGAATTTTATCAATCTTTCTAGAGATGCAAATAATGAAAATAATTTATATTACACTACAGTGTTTATAAATAAAGGAAAGCATCAGAAATAGTTTCAGGTGAGACTGACTCATTTCCCTCACATTTTATTAACCAACATTGCATTCCACTTTTAAAAAATGTTTTAATTTTTCTTTCCAAAATGAAAGAAATTTTGGATATTGCCAGAAGGTAGTTATTCACACTACTGGAGTGAGTATATACAGCACTCTGAATATCCCAATATATTTATATTTGTTTTTAGAGGCCCTTTTTATTCACTTTGGGTCATCAGTACACCTTATTTTCTAGAATTTACAACATTTGAAATAAAATAAAGAAGCTGCACTTGAAAATTTTGATTCTGCAGGAAGTAGGAATTTATTCACTATTCCTTCCTTTTTTACTGTGCTTTCCCCTCTCATCCCTTTCCTCCCCACCTCAAGATGGGCCTTGGCACCTCTTTAAACTAAAGGCAAGCACGTGGTCTGGGGGAGCTGGTGCCAAGGGTATTGCTATCTCTGTCTGCATTCTTCTCAGGTACAAATTTAATTAGATATTTGTATTCTAAAGTTTTTGCTTTCAAATTCCTAATGAGTTACAGTTTCGATATAGATGGTCAGAAGAAAAGCAGTTAAGAAAAACAAAGGAGTTAATCAAACAGAACAGGTAGGTGGTTCTCAACAAAAACTTAAAATTAAGACTTATTTTCATGGGCAGTAATCAAGAGATAACCATAAATTAAAATGACTTTAATAAATAGGTAAAAATGTCTTGTTCCTAAATAAAAAGAGTCAGTATTATATGATATCAATTTCCCTAAATTAACCCAGAAATTCAGTGACATACGATGGAATTTTAATAAACTTAACCAAATGTTTCTAAAATATATCTGAAAGAATGTATAAGTGAAAATAGGCAAGCTGAAACCGGTTTGGCTCAGTGGATGGAGCATCGGCCTCCGGACTGAAAGACCCTGGGTTCAATTCCAGTCAGGAGCATGTACCTTGGTTGTGAGCACATCCCCAGTGCAGGGTGTGCAGGAGGCAGCTGATCGATGTTTCTCTCTCATGGATGTTTCTGACTCTCTATCCCTCTCCTTTCCTCTCTGTGAGAAATCAATAAAATATATTTTAAAAAGAAAATAGCCAAGAACAACCACAAAATTAAAATAAGAGCAAAAGAGGAAGGACTCCTATCTAATAAAAGAATAATATGCAAATTAACCATCCCACTCTGTGACAAAAATGGTGACACCCACAGACACAAGATGGTGACGCCCAGTCCTCTCAGACCTGTTGGAGTCCCCCAGTCCCAGGAAGGGCTGGCGATGAGAGCCGTCAACTGTGGCCCCCGGGGAGATTTGCTTCCAGCTGTGGCCCTCCGCAACCTCCCGTGCCCAGGCTATCAGCCTGTTGGCTGGGCGGTGGCCACGCCCCTCCTGCCTTGATCCCCTTCCCACCACAGTCCAGGCCCTCTGCCTGTCAGCTGGGGGGCAGCTGGGCCCCTCCTGCAGGGTGATCAGCTCCCAGCCAGGGCCTGGAATGTTGCCCTGGGAAGCACCTGCGGAGTCTCTCCCACCTCCCAGGGATCAGCTCCCAGCTATAGGTGGGGGTGGAGAGGTAGGCCTTGGAGGCAGCCGCACCCCCCAGAGCTATCCCCTCCCAGCAGCAGCCTGAGTTGTCAGCCTCCAAAGGGCTTGCACCCTCATGGAGTGATCTCCCCCATGCACACCTATAGCCTCGGAACTTCCCTTGCCCCCAGACGAGTGATTGGAGATGGGGGGTGATATCTGGGCGATGCTGCCCAGCAAACCTCTCCCATTGGGTAGAAACTTCTGACCAGGTTAGGGAGGTAAATGGGTTTTGTTTAAAATCTTTAGAAACCTCCAAGGAAATGTCTGAAGTAGGGTTTCACATCGGAAGTAACTTACAACTAATTTCTGAAGGCAAATGGGGACATTGCAGTTACATTACTGGAGAGTACCCCGAGGTTCGGAGGTTGGCTCCTCAAGGGCGGTGGCAAGTGCTCCTCACCCTGGTTTCTCAGCACCTTGGGCAGGGCTTGAGCGCCCTACTCCCGGAGGAAGGCCTTTTCCCCTACAGTTTCCACCAAGGCAGGGAGGTTTTGTAGACATGAATAAGAAGTGCCCACGCACAAGTCCTGAAGATGCCGGGCCGGCAGAAATGGCAAACAAACCGGGAAAAGAGCAAAATCAGAAACACCACCGATCCCAACATAGAGCATCTTTTTCTTCAGATGACAGTGTGTTTCTCTCTTCTTCGTCTTCTGGAAGCAAGACAGATTCAAGTACTGATGATTCTACCAATGGAAAAGTAGCGAGAAAGAGAGGACAGAAAGGGAATAGAAGGAAAAAAGAAAGGACAAAAGACAAAAGAGATATGTCAATGGAATAGAAAAGCAAGTAAGCAGGAATATGTGGGATTTTAGTAAGAAAAAGAAAGAGAAGGAAGAAAGGAAGAAACAACCACATGATATCACATTTCCAAGGTCTCATGAAATTCCTGTTTAAGGAGTTTATTTTATGACACTTTTAGTTTGGGTTTACATTTTTACTGGATTGTCAAGACCACGGCAGGTACACTGTCCAATATGTTAAAGAAAAACCCTACCTAATAAAGAGGGAATATGCAGGGGAGGGCATTTGAAGGTGACTGAGCTGTCAGGAGAGGGGAGTTGGGGATGATTGGGCTGGCAGGGGAACAGTTAGGTGTTGATCAGGTTGGCAGGGGAGTGGTTAGGGGGTGATCAGACTGGCAGGCAGAAGTGGTTAGGGGCAATCAAGCAGGCAGGTGAGCAGTTGGGAGCCAGCAGTCCCGGATTGTGAAAGGGATGTCTGACTGCCTGTTTAGGCCTGATCCCAGAGGAGTCCCAGATTGAAAAGGGTCCAGATTAGGATGAGGGAGGGACACCCCTCCCCCAGTGCACGAATTTCATGCACTGAGCTTCCAGTATATTTAATATGTGTTTAAAGTGATATGAAGCCATAATAAATAAAACTGTATGTTTTTAGCACAGTACAAAAGAGATACGTCAATAGAATAGAAAAACAAACAAGCAATAATATGTGGGATTTTAGTAAATGATAATGTTGATACTTTGAATTAGTGAAGAAAAAGGGATCCAAACAATTAACCATTTGGAGAAAATACACAAAGTCCTACTTCCCTTCTCAAACCAAAATATATTCCAGTAAGGTCTATGAATTAAATCTTTAAAAAGATAGTAAAATACTGAAAATAAATAATAATTGGTATTTTAATATATCCTAAGTATTTTTGAGCATAAAATGAAACCCAGAGACCATAAAGAAAAATAACTATTAATATAATACTACACAGATTTAAACTTTTAAATTATTTATAAAAGTCTCACACAATTATGGTAGAAGGGCAAAACTTGAAAAGATATGCATAATGTTTGTGAGGACAAAGTGCTAAATTTCTAGTTTACAAAGAGCTCTCTGCAGTCACTAAGAAAAAGATAAGCCAATGAAAATTGGCAAAGCACGTAAATTGGTAAACCACAGATTAGCAAATGCCCATGGGCCAAAAGCAATGGAAACATGCTCAACATCACTAATGATTACAAAAACATAAACAAGCTAATAATTTTACTGATTATTTTGGCAAATATTAAAAATTTATCATGTGAAATTTTTGAAAGTATGATGAAACAGGGTAGAATGTCAATTAATACAATCTTTTGGGAAGTAGATCTGGCAATATTTATTTAAATATTTTGACTCAGTAATTTTACTTCTGCCATCTTAGGACCTAATCCTACATAAGTACTTTGCATGAATGTGCAGAGATATATGTATAGGGCTTTTTTTATATTATTAAAAGTGATCCAAATGTCCACTGTAAAAAATATGTATGAGGCTTTCTCATAAAATTAAACAAAGTAATTCAACAAAACATGGTAATTCTATATGACCCAGCAATTTCACATCTGGATATACACCCAGAATAACTGAAATCAGGGACTTGACCAGATTTTGTGCATCCATGTTCATTGCAGCATTATTCACATTGGCTAAATGTGGAAGTCATCACTGTCTATTGACAGATGAAAGGGTAAGCAAAATGTGTAAACATACAATTGAATATTATTCAGTCTTAAAAGAAGGAAATTCTAATAAATGCTACCTCATGAATGAACTTTGAAAACATTATACTAAGAGAAATAAGCCAGTCACACACAAAAAATTATATGAATCCACTTAAATGTGGTACCTGAGGTAGTCAAATTCATAGAAAATGAAAGAATTGTGATTTTCAGTAGCTGAGAGAAGGGGATATGGAGAGTTAATGTTTAATGGATACAGTGTTTCACTTGGAGAAGATGAAAAAGTTCTGAAGATGGATGGTGGTGGTGATTGCCGGACAATGTGAATGTACTAATGCCACAGAACTGTACCCGTAAGAATGGTCAAAAACATAGATTTTTTGGTATGAATATTTGACCACAACTTTAAAAGTATCGGATAGTAAATGGTAGGGTATACATTCCACTTACATTATTTATTAAAGTATTTTAAAATAATTGCTTGCAATATGTTTTAAAAATTACCAAAATGTCCACCAATAAACTATGGCACAATCACTTAATGGAGTAACATGCAGCTATTAAAAAGAATGATGTGAATATGTCCTTACATGGATTGATGAATAAGATACATTGTCAAGTGAAATGAGGAAGTGGAAATAGAATATCATATTACAGTTCTTTTATATATATTCCCTAATAAAAATAATATTATATCATTAACCAAGAGTAAGGCCATCTAACTCAGATGATGAAAAAGCATCATCTCTGTGATTTTCTTCTTAGGGACACAAAATCAGACCTCACTTTTGAAGATGAGTTGGGTTTTGATGTAAGAGATGGATGTTCTCTACTGACAGTCACACTAGGAAGATAGAACATAAAGTGAGGATTTAGTGAGCAGAAACTAGACGGAGGTAAGGAAAAACTTTTCCTTCTTTCTCTGGGTTTGAGACTTAGAGCCTGACCTGTGTCCAACCACAAGGAGACAAGGTGATGACAAGTCAGGAAGATGGCTTGGCCCATCGAGGATCCAAAGCAGGCTGGACTTGAGCTGCAGCGGAAACTTACTTTTCATGTTGGACTTCCCTTCCATTGGTCCTTGTCCTTCTGTAAGCTCTCGGGCGTGTTGAGGGGAAACTCCTGGAGAGTCTGTATCCATGCTTGTGGGCAGCTCACTGTCAAAGGCTGTCATGTCCTATAGACTAAAGATGGTGAGTATTATCCCTCGAGCAGGGAGAATCGAAAGAGGGGACTAGAAGGAAGAATCTTAGGGTCATGTTCCTTAGCATATGTTAAGAACCAAAACCATGAGAGATATCTAAAAGACATTCTTTGTTGGGAAGTTCATCTTAGTTTATAAAGAAGGTTGGTGAAAGGCCTTGCCATTATGGTTTGGATTGGAGTAATATAACTCTCAAAGGAGGTTAAACACCAAATTCCAATTTCAATTCTTATAGATTCTAAAGCCTCCCCAAGTGTTCTGTGAATTCAAGGGGTTCTGGGAGCAAAGGAAGGAATTTATGTCTCACAGTCTCCTCTGGTGTGGCCCCTGTTCATATAGTTCAATAAAAGCTTAATCACACCAAAAAGTTTAAAAATGTTGTGGATAGATGAAACCAGTTTGACTCAGTGGATAGAGCTTCGGCCTGCAGACTGAAAGGTCCCAGGTTCGATTCCAGTCAAGGGCTTGTATCTTGGTTGCAGGCACATCCCCAGTAGGGGGTGTGCAAGAGGCAGTTGATTGATGTTTCTCTCTCATCAGTGTTTCTGACTTTCTATCCCTCTCCCTTCCTCTCTGTAAAAAATCAATAAAATATATATTTAAAAAAATTGTGGATATAACAGTCTTTACTAAACCACTGAGGGCCCATAAATGAACCAAATGGTTATGAAGCCCCATAAGACAATGCTGGTGTCCACATACTTCTTAGCACTCCAATACCATGAATTCTTGTTACTCCTCCTTTATGCAGTGCTCTCTCTCACACAATTCTTATTTATTTCCCCTGGTTATTTATTATCAGCTCTTCCCTCTTCCCATTTTTAGAAGAAGAAGAAAGAAAGAAAACCCCTCCTCTCCCTGTCTCATACAAAGCAATTCTGCCCTATTTTCTGAAATTTAGTTATCAACTTACGCCATGGCCAGCACCTCTAAGACCTCATCTTTTTTTAAAAGTATTTTTTATTGATTTTTAAAGAGAGAGGAAGGGAGAAGTAGATAAAAACATCGATGAGAAGGAAACATCATTAATTGGCTGCCTCCTGCATGCCCCCTACTGGGGATAAAGCCTGAAACCCAGGCAAGTGCCCTGACCAGGAATCAAACTGGTTCCTGAATCAAAACTCAACCACTGAGCAACACCAGCCAGGCTTATTAGGCCTCACCTTTCAATAAATTATTTATTAAGGTATTTTAGCAGCCTCAATGTACGATGAATTTTCACGTCAGCAATTAAGATAAAAATATTTCTGCCTTGTTTTCTAAAAAAAGAAAGGTAAATCATAGATAGCCCCTGAAAAGATTACAAAACAAAATACCAAACTGTTAACAATAAATTATCTCTGTCCTAGTGGATAGAGCCTCGGCCTGCAGACTGAAGGGTCCCAGGTTGGATTCCAATCAAGGGCACATTCTTGGGTTGTGATTCAGTCCCCAGTAGGGGCTGTGCAGGAGGCAGTTGATCAATGATTCTCTTTCATCACTGATGTTTCTATCTTTCTCTCCCTCCCTCTTCCTCTCTGAAATCAACAAAAGTATTTTAAAAAGCACAATAAATTATCTCTAAGGAAATGACCATAGATTACTTTCATTTTCTTCATTGAATATTTTCAGTGACAGTTGAATTTTTACCATAAGTATATATCGTTTTTCCCTGGGACTTTGAAAGTGAGTAGATGTATTTATGCCCTGCTCTTGGGGAGCTCAGTACACAGACCAGGAGCCAATCCCAGAGAGATAGGGCTGGCCCATATGGCTTGTCCCTGACTATCCAAAGAATGAAGATGTCTAACTGAATTATCTATGACTGTTGTGTTTATTTCATTTTTCTGTGAAACATTTTCTGTGAAACACTTTTTGTCTCCCAAAACTGCAAGTTGCCATGAATTCTTAGTTTTAATGGATCTCCCTAATGGGTTCCTTCTGAAAAAGTTGGAATTTGATTTTTCTCTGTCATTCACTCTGCAATATATCTTTTGTTGGGTTTTAATTAAAAATATTTACAAATATTTCCTCTGGAACTATAAAGCCAAGGAACCAGCTATGTTGTTAGGCATATCTTCCTGTTTCTCCTGATAAGAAAGACATAGAATTCTAATTCTACCAGTTTCCTCCCTCTCCCCACCCCCCAGGTTTGTAATTTAAATTATTTCAATATATTTATAAAGTGAGACAAGTTGATAGCAAGAGCAGTACTCAGTAATTGGAAAGTCAGTTACCTTTTATCTCTTGGTTAAAAGAAGAAGTAGGTCAGTTCCTGTTAATGTAAGCAAATATTATTTATAGTATGGTATAAATTACTGGAGGAAAGACATCCTAATTTTGATTTTCAAATAGGAGGCAATAGCTAACTCATTTTTATTCTTAAATATATTAAGAATTCGGTGACCAATTTTTCAGGAATCAAAGTCCTTGCTACCTTACTTAAAAAAAAATACACAACAGTATAATTAAATTAAGTCACTAAGCCATTTTCATTACTCATACTAAGTATCTGTTAGGAAGGTTGCTACAGACACGTATTTCAGCCAAATGTCACAAGTCTTTGTGATGGAGAGAGAAGTGTAAACTTGAGAATAAAATATTTATGACATGGAGGTACTCATAACTTTTTATTTATGTACCTTCCTTTGTGTGTTTCTATCACAACTGTAAAACTGAAATTTGGATAGATCCCTCTGCATTTAAGTTTTCTGGTGAGGAGATGTAAATTACCCACACTAGAGCACATTTGAAAGAAATCATGAATTAATTACAAATATCATTGTTTCAAAGGTCAGGGAATAAGAAGCATTTGGCTTCTTACTAAACCAAGAAGATTCCCAAACAGCCTCATTGTTTGCACACATCAGAACTGATGGCAATTTGGAAGCAAGATCCAGAAGCAAACATTTCTCAGAAAGCACTATGATTTCCTGCTGTCCAATTCTATCTAACTCTGGTGAAATATTACCAAAAACCTGCTCTGCCTTGCTCCTAAATTACCTGTGGTGTCATTGTTTGATGTTTAAAAAGGAGAAAACCATATTTCAACTAGAAAGGCTAAAAAAACCTTAAAACTCCTCAAAGTGGAAATTTCCACAATATCTGATAATGTACGCAATGCCACTGGGACGAACGTGCTTCTAAGTGCTGTCCTACTTTCAGTTTCCTCTCCTGTCTAAAGATTCTTCAGTCTCAGCCCCACTCCTGGAGGAATGTTGGCCAGTACTGGAGGTAAAATGGTCCCTGAGTAATGAATGCTACATGCTGAACTTCTGCACAAACCAGGGAGATCCTAGGCCATCCTGTGAGCAGTTGCTCCACGGGAAGTCAAAAATCAAATCTGAAGGAGGAGCCTTTGAATCTGTCAGGCTCCAGGCTGCCACAGGATCAGTTTTCAGCCTTTAGATTGGACATTAGAGCAAGAACACCAGAGCTTGGGTCCCTGCCTTGTATAAGGTTTTGAAATTTAGAACAATCTTCAAAGACATGAGACTCTGAGTTATAATTTTATCAGTAGTTCTTTGCTTGCCACTTTCACAATTAATGCCTCTTCAAGTCCTGCATCTCAGTAAACCCATGAATAATTAGCTTGAATCACGATTCCATTACTTGGTTTTAAGAAGAATGACCATGGACAGAACAGGCTCTATTTAATCTCCATCTCCCCTCACAAGGATATTTGCTCTCAGTTATTGCTGATCCATTAGGTTTCCTTTGCCTTGAACATCCAGTTCTATATATTGAGCCCTATATATGCTTATTTCCTTCAGCCAATTAAATGTGTAGTTACATATTAGCTTATTGTTTCAGTTTTGAATTGTAGGAAATAAAACATTTTCTCCATGATTTTCTACTATCTGCTTAAGCCATTGTTTGGTCACTTTAGAAGTTCAATTTTGTTCTCTGATTTTTATCAAGGATGTGAGGTCCCTTTAGACTTGAAACAGTATTAAGTTTCATGCTACGGTATAATGCACATCTTGTAAAATGTTCATGTAGCTAACTTAAGAATAGAATGCCTCAGCGTAGCTAACTTAAGAATAGAATGCCTCAGCACTCATGAAGAATTGCTTGATGAAGAGACAGACCATTTGAATGGAAGAATTTGACAAAATGACCCTGCAGACAGACCTCTCTATTATCCAGTCCAGGTCTTTCTACCACATCCTCACCTTCAACAGCTGCCATGGCTGTCAGAGCTTATAGTGTGCGCACATGCTTTTGATGTGACTGTGGGCCATTTAAAAAGCTAGAACAGGTATGGTTCTAGTATTTCTTGATGGAGTGATTTTCTTCCAAAGAGGATAGTAAAATGATGCTCACTTTGGAGCCTGTTAAGAGTTTATGTCCTTCCCAAAATTCCTATGTTGAAGTCCCCCCACTCTAGGATCTCAGAATGTGACCTTATTAGCAGATACAGTCTTTTAGAGGTAATCAAGTTAAAATGAGGTCACTAAAGTGGGCCTTCACCCAATATAACTGGTGTCTGTATGAAAGGGAAAATTTGGACATAGAGTCACACGCAGAGGGAAGATGATGTGAGGAGAGACAGGGAGAAGTTGGTCATCTACAAGCCAAAGAGAGAGGCCCAAACACATCCTTTCCTCACAACCCTCAGAAGAAACCAATCCTGCTGGCACCTTGATTTTGGACTTCCAGCCTCCAGAACTGTGAGACAATACATTTCAAAAAGCTGTGATACAAGTATTCAGTGTGTGGTATTTTGTATGGCATCCCTAACAAACTAATATAATACTAGTAGAACCCCAATGTATTTAATTGCTTTCCTCTTTACCTTTATTTTAAATACTGAAATGTTCATTGAGATGGCTACCTTCTTCCCTTCCTCCTGAAGCTTCCAGTTCTCCTAGAAGCAGGCTGGGATCTGATACCCAAGACCTAAACTTGGAATTTTTATGTCACACTTCTGGATAGGCTCTCTAGAAGATAATCAGAATAACAGCTATCGCTTGGTTTGCCATCCAATGTGATAGCTCTTTTACAGACAACATCTGCAATAAAAACTTAGGAGACAGGCTTCGGTATTATTCCCACTATGCAGATGAAACACTGAGAATCAGAGAGGTTAAATAACTTTCCCAAGGTCACACAGCAGTTAAACTGAGATTTGAACCCAAGCAGTCTAACTGCAGAGACTGTATCTTTGCAGAAGCCAAGGAAGTGGTCGGTCCCCTGACCAGAATGTTTGTTTAAAAAAACAAACAAATAAAAAAGCAATATGCTCAAAATAGTGAAATGACTAAGTTATGCTTAGTCCATGCAATGAAATATCAAGTAATAATAAAACATAATGATTTTTAAATACTTAATGATATGGGAAAATGCACATAAGGTAATATGAGATGAAAAAGTGCTACACACTAAAATCCAAGTTTTGTACTTTTAAAAATATAGAAAATAAAACGTCAATGCCGATGCTCTCTAGTGATTGGAAGAAAGGTAATTTTTTATTTTTTCTGTCTTTATGTTTCTCTATATTTTCTAAATTTTGTTATGGCTATATAATACCTTTGAATTCCAAAAATTAGGGCAAAGTAAAGCATAAAAATTCCTAAAATAAACTTCTCCTAATTTCCAGCATTGAAGCAAAAGGAGCCTGCTTTGTTTCTGACTGAGGTAGGGGTCTCTACTCCAACCCGTTCTCTGGATTAGACTCCTTAGTTTTCATAAGAAAATGCCAATTCTACTACCAGCTCAACTGACACTGATAGATGTGCCCTTCATTGTCATCATAGATTATCTATTCTTGAGCATCTCTCCACAGAGCATAACCTTGAACTCTGCTGTCCAAAACAGTTAAAAACCTTGACTGTAAAAATAAAAGTTTATTTTTGAGATAAAACTCCCAGGTGGCCATCTAGTCTCATCATTTATCTGGGACTTGATGTTTTACCACCAAATCTTACTGCTGTATCTTACAACCGCATTGTCGAGCTCCCTACAGAATTACTGAGCTGAATTTGGCCATTAGAGCATTAGCCTGCGGTGAAGGGTCTTATAAGTAAAACTCCCATGAAACCCAACACTGCATTCTATATAGAAGTGCTGCTGAAACAGTTGTTCACCACATTGTTACACATTAGGAAACATTTTTTTCTTAGATCAAAAATCGCCATGATCTTTCTATGCAAGGAGTTTGTTGTAATCTTCTGGACACTGTAATTTATATTATCAATTTAAAACTGCAGGCCACACGCACCCCTTTGTCTTAGCTGCTGTAAATTTCTGGGCCAAATATATGGTTTTCTTCCAGCACGTGTATGAATGTATGTTCGGTGTACTGATCTCTGATTTTATTCAGGCATTGATTTCCTCCTTTTTTATTTTTATATACTCCTTCAAAGCTCGTAAGGAGAAAAAAGGAAGAAGTAGGTGAATGAATAAATAAATAAAAGCAAAGTTGTGATGGGAAGTTATGACTATAATTTCAAGTCAACACAATGAAGAGGGGAGGTTTATTGCTTCATTCTGTTTTTCTAGAACAATCTACAGTGATTCAAGGGTTGCTGACTTGATGAAAATATGACAAATGGAGACTTCCCCCCACTATTTGTTTTCAAGAAGAATAACAGAGTTCAAGTTCCAGGTACAGGGACAGCTATGACAAAATCCACTGTGACAATAGACAACTGAAAATGGACTGATTTTTTTTTTTCAGCGAATAGGCCAGCTCCTTTGGTTTTAAGTGGATGAATCAGGCAGGTAAGAGTGACTTTTTCTTGTTTCTTTGCTATTTTCCAAGTTCAATTTCTACATTGAATCCATTCATGACACAAACTCCTCTACCTACAAACTTTCAACTTCAGCAAAAGGAAAACAAAGCCAAAAATCAGAACAAATAAGGCTCTGCATACCCCCTAACAATAGTATGGCCAGTGACTAGGACCCCTTTGTTCACAGTACCTGCCCTGTTCATACCTAAGAGAATTTCCTGCCGTTTCATTCTCCTTCACCTGTCCTTACAGGATTTTCATCATCTGTTGTTTCTCTCTAATATTTAAGTTTGGTGTTTCTATTTTCCCTGAAGGCAGCATTTGATCTCTTTCTTTCCTGTAACAGCAGGGTGGCCTGTCTTAACATTCCCTCTAGAACAATTTTTCTCTCTAAGGTGCTGAGTCACTGAAGGGAGCTAGAAACTCTGTTGGCAGCAGCAGTCAATTGAAAAAACAATCATTTCCCCTGACTTAAAAGTTCACTTTCAAGAGTGAGCAAATTCAGGAGGATCAGGAAAGTGGGCAAGAAGTTCACGCAGGGTAAAAGGCTCAAAGTCCATTTCACACGGTTTGTGGAAGATTGTATTTCATAAATGAAAAAATTGTATATGAGTGGAAAATTCCTTCATTTAGCAGCAGGAAGGTAGTGCCTCGGCTCTGGCTGGGACTGCAGAAAGTTCTGTTGAGTTCTCATCTTTTCTATTGGCCTCAGCCTTAGGGCTTTTCACCTGTGAGACAGGCAAATAACTTCTGCTCCAGTCACACAGAGTATCGAGAAGATAAATGGGAGAGTTCTGAGCTTTCGGATGCCTTGATTTAGCCACTGATCTCTAAATATCTACTGCTTCAAAATCAAAATCTAGGTACATTGAAACTTTCCATTTTATGTTTCTCAAAGGACACTGAATTAAAAGTAAACTTTTTAAGCAAAAAAAAAAAAATGATGTATAGCAGGATATACAAGTAAAGCTCGGCACCATAAGCCTTAAAAATGGGTACCAGAGGCAACTTCTTGTGAATCAACAAAATTTTTTAAAAGTTTTTCTGCTTTCTTTTAAAAAATATTTTCTACTTTTATTATTTTAGAAAAAGAGAGAGAAACATCAATGTGAGAGAGAAATACCAATAAATTACCCAATTGGGGATCAAACCCTCAACCCAGGTGTGTAACCTGAACGGGAATTGAAACTGCCACCTTTTGGGGCACAAAATGATGCTCCAACCAGCTGGACCACACTGGCCAGCGTTCAACAATATTTCCTTAAGAATGGACATTGGTTCTACCCAAACACAGATACACTTTCCATAAAACCCTGTTCAAACACTTCCCATCATGTCAGCCATACACACATCAGCTACCATTTGGGTAGCATGATCTCATTATGACTATATCATCTTGCCTGTTCTAGCAAAAACCTTATGAAGTCGGTATAATTATTCCACATTTTAAATAAAAAAACTGAGGCTCAGAGAAATTAGGTCATTTATTCAAGATTATACTACATAAGAAGCAAAGGCCTAGACCATCTAAACTCAAAGCCACTCTTATTTCGACTGTTTGGCCAGCTAATCTGCTACACTGATTTCTACCTAACTTTCTACTCTCAGCCACCCTACAGAAAGGCACAAAATTTGAAATCACATTCTCACCTCACTAACTGTGTAACTGGTCACAGTACACAGTTGTCTGAGCCTTTATCTCCTCACCACTAAAACTGGGATAACAATGTCTACCTACCATGTTAAAATCATTAGATGCAATAATGTATATAAAACATGGGGCACAGTGCTTGGCTCATACTAGGTGCTCAATATGTATCAGACTATGACCATACAATTCTTGATTCATACTGAAATGCACTGCTATTTCACTTTTTTCTGTGTTATCGTTTCCCCAGCTAAATTAAAAACCCTATGACTCCTACTTCTTTTGTATCTTTCTTGTCAGTTAGAATGCTATTGATTACATGTTCTGGAAACCAAATTTATGCTGGGTTGAGCACAAAAGAAATCAATTACTTCACAAAGGAGGATGGCGTGGCCAAGTCTGAGAGGTTGATTCTGCAACCCACAATGTCAATAAGGACCTGGATTCTTTCTGTATCCACCATCCACAGGATCTGCTTCACTCAAAGGCTTTATACCCTGTCTGGTAGAGGAGGGCTATGTGATCTGCAGTAACCTATAACAACCACACTTCATTTGTGTCTGAAAGGAGAGGAAAGCTACCTCCCAGTAGTTCTATCAAGGACAACAAAAGCTTATGTCCTACAGTCCGCTAGTCTCAGTGCATCTCATTGGCCCACCCTAAACCATTCACTAGTAAAGGGAGATGTATTTTCAGGATTGATCTGATTAATCATCTGAAGGGAAGTGGAGTTCATCTACTACCCTCCTCAGAGCTTTATACTTTTGAGCTCAATTACTACTTCTTGAATGAATGAATGAATGAGAACAAGCTTATTAGGACTCCAGGTAGAAATTCTTGTAACATTCAGAAACCTGACAGTGAATTGGTACAGAAACAAACCATGTTTGCCTAACAAAGAACACACAATATCTCCAAGCCATTGATTACACTCACACATACTTTTCCCTTAAACCAATTCTGTTGTGATAGTGATTAAGTTTGATATATAAATACACTTCAAGTGCAAATATCCCGAATATGCAGAAGAATAAGAACCTTAACCCATTATCTACAGCACGTTTCCCAAGAGATGATTAGGAGGTGCATATCCACTGCATTAAATAATACCGAGTTGCATAACAACACTTAATCTGTATTCAGCTCCTTTTCGATCCTTCTGATATCATCAGAGCTAAAGTCAATTTAATTATCTGAGTTTTTAACTCTCTACCACTTGGTAAGCTCCCTTTAACAAAGATTTAGGCAGGGATGTTTGGAGGACATCTACTTGGACTTATGAGCATTGTTTTACTGTCCGTTCTGTTATTTTTACAGTTACCTGTAACTGTGAAAAATTATATTGCTCTTTTCATTTGAAGTAATGATATAAAGTTTCCTTTGGAAAACAAATCTACTTAAGGGAAAAAAAGCTTATTAAAATAATTAGAGAAGAGATTAGATATAGATATGTTAGAAATAATGAGGACATATTTAGTGATATATGGATATGGAAAAATATGAAAGTGGTATGAGAAGACTAAAGTTTGAAAAGCAGTTACGTGGGGTAACTAGAGAATAATTGCAGATGTTTAATTCTGCACAGAGGGCAGTAACTTCAGGAGCCACACGAGGGCAGTGGATCAGGGATTATAAAGCCAATTTGGTCAGCAAGGATCTGCCTTACCTAAACTGTAGTTCCTCAAAATGTGATCCACAGATCAGCAGCAGCATTATCACTTAAGAGCGCATTTGAAAAGCAGTGGCTCTGGCCTCACCCTAACCTACTGAATTGGAATTTACATTCTAACAGAGTTCTGTAAGTAATTCTTATGCACATTAAAGTTTGAGAAGCACTGGCTCCATAACTTTGGGGTTCTCTTTAGCTACTTTCCCCTTTGGGAGAGCAGGGCTGACATATTGTATGTTTGAAGAAGTATATTTGCTTGGGGATTCTACAGTCACACTACTTAGTTTCCTCAGTTCATCCTCTAACAGCATGACGTCAAAAAGCTGCATTTCTAACTCTTAGAACATTTCTTTGATAAATAGATGATCAATAAATGGATGACTAAATACATTATTCAGATACAGAGAAATCATATGCCTTGACAATATTTATATGTTCTCACCATCCTTTATTTGCCTGATTGAATGGAATGTGAGAGCTCTTTATCCCTTTTAGTATCAAGTGCTCTAAATCTTTTTGTATTAAGACAGGGAATAAATATTTTCACATATACACATTCAAGAATTCCTGCCACATCCAGGTGAGCCTTCCAAAGGTCTTCCTCCATATTCTGGTGTCTGTTCCTACTAACATCAGTTCCTCGGTGTGCAAAGCATTACTCTGCACAGGCAGAGAGAAGTAGAGTTTGAGGAAGAAAAGGTTCACCTCCCTGCCCCTGTCATTGGTTTCAGAAAATCTAAAACTTGGGGAAATCAAGGTAAAAGAACAAAACACACTTCTGTTTTGTTGCCTAAAAATCAATAGATTATTCCAGACAAATATTAAAAATGAATGTATACTTCAAGGAGTAGTGCTAACACCTAACACCCAAAATAACACTTCAGTGTTTTCCTTTTTAATAGGTACAAGTGCAGGAAATTGAAAAAGCAGCAAAGTGCTCCCAAAAGTCTGAAATGTAAGGTCTCCTGCCTCTGTAGGCTTTGTGTGTTTTCTGATCATTCACTCACTACAAATCGATTTATGGTTGAGTGGTCTCTCTATCAGTTCTTGTGCGAGAATATATTGAGGGGAAAGAGAAATCTATTTGATGGGGTTATTCCTGTGCTGAGGTGAATCTTTCAGGCTCCATCCTCAAAAAAGGGGCACTGGACAATGACTCAAGAAGGCAGCATTGGGGGAGAAGGGGTTCTTATAATCCTCGCCATAAAACAGTTTATGGAGTCTGCTTGTGAAGATACCCCTTCTTCCTTTCTAAAGATGCACTTTTGTCATTTTTACCTTCTTCATTTTATTTGCACCTCCATTCATTCACTCTTTTTTTTTTTTTATCCACTCAACAAATATTTTCAAGTACCTTCTAAAAACTAAGGATATGAAAGGAAAAAGAGAAACAAGGTCTATGCTCTGGGAAAATTGGCTTCGATCTAGAATGTGAACAAGGCGACAACAATTAGTCAAATAAACAAAGATTACCTTGGCTGGTTATAGAGAGAGAGAAAACAGGATAATGTGATTGTAAGTGGGAAATGTGAGCACCCTTAGTATGACTCACCGGGCAAAGTCTCTGAGAATGTGACATTTGCTCTGAGACCTGAATGGGAGCTAATCATACAAGCCTTGCAGGAAGAGTCTGCCACGAGAGGACAGTCACTAAAAGCCCTCAGGGGAGAACAAAAAGAATATCAGTGTCTGTAACAAAGTGAGCAAGATAGAGAGTAGTGTGATAAAAGTATTTGTCAAAGATTCAATGAATGGATACATGTCTGTGTGGTGGAGGGTGTGGGAAAGGTGGAGATGACATGAGAGCACAATGTAATTAGCTTGGAAATCCCAAGGTCTGTAGTAATTCCACTTGTGTGTGTTTTTTTTTCAAATTTCTTTATTGATTAAGGTATTTACATATGTGTCCTTATCCCTTTATTAACACTCCTCAACATTCCCCCCACTCATGCCTTCACCCCCTGGTGTTCATGTCCATTGGTCATGCATACAAGTCCTTTGGTTGATCTCTCCTCCTTTCCCCCTCCCTCCTCTACTTTCCCCCTGAGGTCCAGCATTCTGGTCGATGTTTCTCTGCCTCTGGATCTGTCCCTGTTCATCAGTTTATGTTGTTCATATATTCCACAAATGAGTGAGATCATGTGGTATTTGTCTTTCTGACTGGCTTATTTCACTTAGCATAATGCTTTCCAGTTCCATCCATGCTGCTGCAAATGGTAAGAATTCCTTTTTTTATTGCAGCGTAGTATTCCATTGTGTAGATATACCACAGTTTTTTAATCCAATCATCTGCTGATAGGCACTTAGGCTGTTTCCAAATCTTAGCTATGGTGAATTGTGCTGCAATGAACATAGGGGTGCATAAATCCTTTCTGATTCATGTTTCCAGTTTCTTGGGATATATTCCTAAAAGTGAGATCACTGGGTCAAATGGGAGTTCCATTTTTAGTTTTTTGAGAAAACTCCATACTGTTCTTCACAGTGGCTGCACCAGTCTGCATTTCCACCAGCAGTGCAAAAGAGTTCCTTTTTCTCCACATCCTCGCCAACACTTGTCGTTCCTTGATTTGTTGATGATAGGCATTCTGACAGGAGTGAGATGGTACCTCATTGTTGTTTTGATTTGCATCTCTCGGATAATTAGTGACTTTGAGCATGTTTTCATATGTCTCTTAGCCTTCCTTCTTTCCTTCTTCGAAAAGTGTCTATTTAGGTCCGTTGCCCATTTTTTGATTGGATTGTTTATCTTCCTTTTGTTAAATTGTATGAGTTCCCTATAAATGTTGGAGATTAAACCCTTGTCTGTGGTGACATTGGCAAATATGTTCCTCCATGCAGTGAGATTTCTTGTTGTTTTGTTGATGGTTTCTTTTGCTGTGCAAAAGCGTTTTCTTTTGGTGTAGTCCCATTTGTTTATTTTCTCTTTAGTTTCCATTGCTCTAGGAGCAGTATCATTGAAGATGATATATGGCATATGTCAGATTTTTCTGCCTATGGATTCCTCTAGCATTTTTATGGTTTCCCTTCTTATGTTTAAGTCTTTGATCCATTTTGAGTTTATTTTTGTGTATGGTGTAAATTGGTGGTCTAGTTTCATTTTTTTTTGCATGTATCTGTCCAATTTTCCCATCACCATTTGTTGAAGAGACTATCTTGACTCCATTTTATGTTCATGCCTCCTTTGTCAACTATTAATTGGGCATAGTGGTTTGGGTCAAATTCTGAGTTTTCTATTCTATTCAATTGATCTATATGTCTGTTCTTGTGCCAGTGCCAGGCTGTTTTAAGAACAGTGGCTTTGTAATACAGCTTGAAATCTGGTATTGGGATCCCACCTACTTTGTTCTTCTTTCTCAGGATTGCTGCAGCTATTCACAGTCTTTTTTGTTCCAGATGAATTTTTGGAAAATTTGTTGTAGGTCAGTGAAATATGCCATTGGTATTTTAATGGGGATTGCATTGAATCTGTAGATTGCTTTGGGTAGTATGGACATTTTGATGATGTTGATTCTACCAATCCATGAACACGGTATGTTCTTCCATCTATTTATGTCTTCCTTTATCTCTTTTTTCAGTGTCCTGTAGTTTTTTGCATATAGGTCTTTTACCTCCTTAGTTAAGTTTATTCCTAGGTATCTTAATTTTTTTTATTTGGTGGTAAATGGGATTGCTCTTCTAGTCTCTCTTTTTATAAGTTCACTGTTGGTGAATAGGAATGCCATAGATTTCATGGTATTAATTTTGTATCCTGCTACATTGCCAAATTCAGTTATTAAGTCTAATAATTTTTGATGGAGTCTTTAGGGTTTTCTATGTACAATATCACGCCATCTGCAAACAAGGACAGTTTTACTTCTTTTCCAATTTGGAGGCCTTTTATTTCTTCTTCTTGTCTGATTGCAATGGCTAGTACTTCCAGTAGTATGTTGAATGGGAGTGGTGAGAGTGGGCATCCCTGTCTTGTTCCTTTTTCTTAGGGGAAATGGTTTCAGTTTTTGTCCATTGAGTATGATGTTGGCTGAGGGTTTTTCATATGTAGTGTTTATTATGTTGAGGTATGATCCTTCTATTCCCACCTTGTGGAGTGTTTTAATCAAGAAAGGGTTTGGATTTTGTCAAATGTTTTTTCTGCATCAATTGATATGACTATGTGATTTTTATCTCTCAATTTGTTTTATGTGATGTATCACATTTATTGATTTGCGGATATTGAACCATCCTTGCATCTCTGGGATAAATTCTACTTGGTCATGTTGTATGATCTTTCTAATGTACTGCTGGATCCGATTTGCTAGAATTTTGTTGAGGATTTTGGCATCTATGTTCATGAGGGCTATTGGCTTATAATTCTCTTTCATTGTGTTGTCTTTATCTGGTTTTGGTATTAGGGTGATGTTAGCTTCATAGAATGAGCTAGGGAGTATTCCTTACTCTTGAATTTTTTGGAATAGTCTGAGGAGGATAGTTTTAAGTTCTTCCTTGAATGTTTGGTAAAACTCCCCAGGGAAGCCGTCTGGCCCCAGGCTTTTTGTTTACTGGGAGCTTTTTGATGACTGCTTCAATTTCTTCCATAGTTATCGGCCTTTTGAGATTTTTAGAATCTTCCCTACCAAATTTTAGAATGTTGTATTTTTCTAGGAATATGTCTATTTCCTCTAGGTTGTCTAGTTTGTTTGAGTAGAGTTGTTCATAGTATTTTTTAATAATCCTTTGTATTTCTGTGGGGTCTGTTGTTATTTCGCTTCTTTCATTTCTGATTTTGTTTACTTAATTCTTCTCTCTTTGCTTCTTGGTGAGCCTGGCTAGAGGTTCATCAATCTTGTTTATTCTTTCAAAGAACCAGCTCTTGGTGTCAACAATCTTTTGTGTGTGTGTTTTTTGTTTGTTTGTTTGTTTTTGTCTCTATGTCATTTATTTCTGCTCTGATCTTTATTATCTCCTTCCTTCTGCTCACTCTGGGCTTTTCTTGTTTCTCTCTTTCTAATTCTTTGAGTTGTAGAGTTAGATTATTTACTACCATTTGTTCCTGATTTTTGAGGTAGGCTTGTAGAGCTATAAACTTCCCTCTAAAGACTGCTTTCATTGTGTACCAGAGATTTTGGATTGTTGTGTTTTTGTTGTCATTAGTTTCCAGGACGCTTTTAATTTCTTCTTTGATCTCATTGATAACCCAATCATTGCTTAATAGCATGCTATTCAGTTTCCAAGTGTTTGAGATTTTTGAATTGTTTTTATTATAGTTTATTTCTAATTTTATAGCATTGTGCTCTGAGAAGATGCTTGGTATGATGTCAGTCTTTTTGAATTTTGGGAGACTTTGCTTGTGACCCAATATGTGGTCTATTTTTGAATATGTTCCATGTGCTCTTGAGAAGAACCTATATTCTGTGGCTTTTGGGTGAAATGTTCTGAAGATGTTAATTAAGTCCATCTGTTCTATTGAATCATTTAGGATTGTTGTGTCTTTGCTGATTTTTGTCTAGAGGATTAATCCAGTGATGTCAGTGGTGTATTAAAGTCCCCTACAATGATTGTATTGTTGTCGATCTCTCCTTTGATATCTTCTAAGAGTTTTGTTATGTATTTAGGTGCTCCTACATTGGGTGCCTATATGTTTATCAGGGTTATATCTTCTTGTTGTATCGATCCCTTTAGTAATATAAAGTGGCCTTCCTTATCTCTTGATATAGCATTTTCTTTAAGGTCTATTTTTTCAGATATAAATATTGCTACCCCAGCTTTTTTTTTTTCATTTCCATTTGACTGAAAGATATTTTTCAATCCCTTCACTTTCAATCTATGTGAGTCTCTTGTTCTAAAGGAGGTCTCTTGTAGACAGCATATATATGGATTGTGTTTTTTATCCATTCAGCTACTCGGTGTCTTTTGATTGGGGCATTTAGTCTGTTTACGTTTAAAGTTATTACTGAAAGGTATTTGTCTGTAGTCTTATCTACTTTTGTGTCTGCGTTCCTTCTTACCTGTTTATTTCTTCTTTTTACAATATTCCCTTTAGCATTTCTTGCATTGCTGGTTTGGTGGTGATAAACTCCCTTAGCCTCTTTTTGTCTGTGAAGGCCCTGATTTCCCCTTCAATTTTGATGGATAGTCTTGCTGAGTAGAGTACTCTTGGATTCAGTCCTTTGCTTTGCAACACTTTATATACCTCCTTCCAATCCATTCTAGCTTGATGTGTTTCTTTTGAGAAATCATTTGATAATCTGATGGGGGTTCCTTTGTAGGTAACTCTCTGTCTCTCTCTTGCCGCCTTTAAGATCCTCTCTTTGTCATTGATATTTGCCATTGAAACTATGACATGTCTTGATGTGGGTCTTCTGGGGTTGATCCTGCTTGGGACTCTCTGTACTTGTGTAACTTTTTTCTTCCCCATATCTGGGAAATTTTCAGTCATTATTTCTTCAAATAGCTTTTCTAATCCTTGCTGCTCTTCTTGTCCTTTTGGCAGCCTTATTATATGTATGTTACTTTGTTTCATGTTGTCCAAAAGCTCCCTTAGGCTTTTCTCCTGCTTTTTATTTTTTTTCCTCCAATTGCTGTTCAGTTTTAGCTTGTTTCTGTACCTGATCCTCTAACTCACTAATTCGGTCCTCTGCTTCTTCTAGTCTACTGTTGAAACTTTTCATGGTGTTTTTGATTATAGCTATATCATTTTTTATTTCTTCCTGATCCTTGCATAGGTTGTTGATTTTCTCATCCACCCAATGTATAAATTCCATGACCATTACTCTGAATTCTTTTTCAGTCATGCTGCAAGCTTTAGTTTCACTAATTTCCTTTCTTTGGGACTCCCCATTTTTTTTCTTCTGGGTATTGTGTCGTCTCCCCATTCTGACTATCACCAGAAGGTTCAAACTTTGAGTTGTGTAGACCTGGGCTGTGTGCGGTGGGAACTTCACACCACCTGAGTATCACTGAAGTGCACCTAGACTAGGGCGTGTGGGTTGGTGGGAACCAGGCTTTTCCAGGGTCAGTGTTGCCAGCATTCTGTGTGGTCTTGTGTGCACAACACCTAGAATCAGGGACCCCGCCTGCACCATGATCTTGGTGTGTGTTGAAAATGGTGCCAGGAGTCAGAGTTTCCCTGTGTCTGCACTAAGAATCAAATATCAGAGTCTGTTGCCTCGTGAGGTTTCTCGTTGAGGGTCAAGGTCCCCGTGTGTGCATGCACCAAGAATTGGAGTCACTGGCTCTTAGGGTGAATGCGCTGTGAGTCAGGGATTCCAGGCACATAAGGTAAGAAACAGAGTCAAGTCAGTGGTGCTCAGTGCTGCCTCTTGCTGGGAGAATTTGGGTCTTGATCACCATGGGGGACTGGGTTTCATAACAGCACTGTGGTGTGCCTGCACTGTGGAAGACTGACTTCCATGTGTGTTTGCCCTGTAACCAGATCAGGTGGCACTGTCGCCCTGAGGGTTTGGCCACCTGGTTGTGATTGTGTTGCAAGAGGCCACCGCCAGTCTCTCAAATTCCCTTAGCAGTACTGAGGCCCCTGAGCAAGCTCTCAAGCTCCACACTCCTATTCCCTATCTGGGAGTTTCAGCCACAGGCATGCACACAAGTGCGGAGCGTGTTCCCAAGTCCAAGTTCCCCTGGGGTAGCTGGGAAACTGAGTTTTCAAGTTCCAAGCTGCAATTTCTGTCTGGGCGCTTGGGCCACAGGTGTGCGTGCGCATGCCAAGCACGATCCTAAGCCCAAGTTCCCCTGGGGTAGCTGGGAGAGTGAGGAGTTTTCAAGTTCCAAGCGCAGGGTTCCCATAGGAGCCAGCAGAGTTGTGGCTCCAGCGAGGGGCGGGTCTATTGGTTACTATGGAACTATCCCCATCCTGCAGGGAGGGGGATAGGCTCCTTGACTCACAGAAATCTGCTGCCAGGAAGTCTGGACTTCTGTTGCCTGTTGGTCTGAAGCTGTGGCTGCAGTTCTCTGTTCCAGCCGCTGCAGGGCCCTGGCCTGGGGCTAAGATGTGACTGGGTGAGGCAGGGTCCCAGTCCCAGGCAGTTCAGCTTCTCAAGATGGCATGGTCTCTGCCGCCGCACCAGCCTGCCGCCCGGGAGTACCCACCTGGTTGGCAGGGCTCCGCGGTCCAAAAATGTCCGGTTTGGCAGCCCCTTGAAGGACCTGCAGAGTCTAACTGTCCCTAGCTCATACACACACACGTCTACACTCTCCTCTATGGGTTCCTCACTCTGTCACACTCTCTCCCTCCCTACCTTCCTGCCAGTCCCCATCTTCGATCCCCAAAACCTCCATTTGTTTTTACAGCCTCTGGCTGTAAGGGAAGGAAGAGTCTTTGCATGTGGGGCTGAGCTGACTTGAGTTCTGTGGATGCTCACAAGTGGACCCATGGCACGATCTTCACCATGAGCAGAAACGGTGTCCGATCCGATCCCTTTATGTTGTGTGTTGCACATCGAGTTATCTTGGAAGCTGCCCAAGCATGACGGCGCTTGAAGAGAAAATGACAATGTTAAAACCTGACCCACTCATGAAAAGTTTTAGACATGAAAAACTTCAGACTTATCAGTAATTGTTATAATTATCTCCAGCTTAGAATCTATTTTTTGGAGCATCATTACTCTTTATAATTAGTTCTATAATTTCCCCATAGAATATGATCCATTTTATCTGAAGTACTAAAACCAAGCACCAGTAGTTGATCACTGTCTGCCTGCGATTTGCGTTGTTCTTTATCCAAGAAAATACTTGTCCTTATTAGCCAGATAGAGATGTATTATGAATATCAATGTAACTTAATTAAAGCATAGTATTAATCATAATACTTTCTTTCAGACTCAAATACTTCCCCAATGATGTTTACTTGCCTAGACGTTCCCTGATGAAATGCTACAATAAATCGGATGAAAGCACTTTTGATGAGTAAGGAGATTTAAGCAAAGCCTTTCTTAATGAAAAAATAATGTAATAGAAAGTATAGAAAGGATTGTATCTGCTAAATTACTTCCAAAAGAGGATCCCAATAAAATAAGAAATTTATTTTACTGACTTTATACCTGAGCATTAAGTAATATTAATGAACTTTTGAGTATTCATTGTACTGTGCTATGTTAGTCAACAAGACAGTTCATACCCTCTATTCATTTTCTCAAATTGTATTCATTATTATTCAAAATGCAAAATCAGTTTTAGGCATTAGAAAAAGGTCAACCATAATCAGTTTCTTGTCTAGTATTTACATATACAGTAGCATAAAAAAAAAATGAAGTGTTCTGTATTAATGGAAATGGCTGCAGCTTCTTTAGAGAAAACTGACCATTTCTTGAAAAACATATTTTAACGAATTTTTGGTTAATCAAGATAAAGCCCCAAACTTGGCAATAAGTAGTGTTTGGGAGTGGGTGGGAGTGCAGTATTCAGGCAATGAGCTGTTACAGAGAGACAACAATTCTCTCCATAATTAAATAAAAAGGCTGCCTTCCTCAAATGTAGAGATTGTTATAGTAACTGATTTGAAAGAGCAGAATTGTCATCCTGAAACTAAAGAGGGAAAGAGAAAGAGAACTGATTAAGAGTGGGCCCAGTCACAATAGAAAAGGTGACAAGAGAACAAGAAAAAGACCCTGACCATTTTAGAGAACTTGAAAAGCTCGAGATACTTTAACTCGGAATTATAGCATTAAAATAAAGAATTACCACCGAAGGCCTGAGAAATCTGTGGATACCGGTTGGACCTTAATTTATCTCAGCTGAAATTCTTTTGGAAGCAAGAAGCAAAAAACTCAACCCAAACTGAATTAAACAACATATGGGAATTTGGGTTCATATGTCCAGACAATTGTGTGGGATTGGAGATGAGATTCAGCCAGGGTACAGACTCTGTGGGAAATGGTTCTTGAGTCTACCTTCCTTCATCCATCAGCTCTGCCCTCAGGTTAGTTCCATACCATGGTTGCCACCAGCAGCTGAGTCCACTCGCTTTTTATTCACATGCAAATGAGAGAAGACACAGGCTTCCCCCAATCACTTAACAAGGAAAATTTCACGTGCTAATTACCTTGGCTGAAGTCACCTGGATAAAGGTGTCAAGGCTACAGGATTACCCTGATTGGCTCCCATGTATGTATGTGTATGTGTGTGTGTGTGTGTGTGTGTGTATATATATATATATATATATATATATATATATATATATCATGGCTAAGACCTGGACCTGGAATGAAGTCAAGACTACTCAGACAGAATAGTGTAAAGGGTTTAGAGAGGATGTTTGGAAGACGATTTTTAAAAATATGTTTATTGATTTCAGAGAGGAAGGTGATGGGAGAGAGAAATAGAAACATAAATGAATAGAGGATATCAATGATCGGCTGCCTCCTGCACACTGGCATCGAGCCCACAACCTGGGCATGTGCCCTGACCCAAAATCGAACCATGACTCCTGGTTCACAGGGTGATGCTCAACCACTGAGCTATGGCAGCTTGGCTGGAAGACAATTCCAATGTCCTTTATAAAATCTAACTACTTTCCTGAACTTTGACATCAGGAAGAGTTTTAGGAATGAGTTTGAAGTCCACTAAAATTTCAGAGGGATGATCAAGAAAATCCAAATTTAATTATCTTTTCATAGTTGCTACATAATAACATTATTTTAAATTTAATGCCATTTTCTGAGTTAGACACTACCCATTTAATCTATAGTATTCTTAGTGAAAACCTATTAAATTGAGGCCTGAACATTAATGAATTGCTAGCAATTTGAAAGCTTTTCAGAAACAATCAACTCAAGATTTCTTCTCAGATAAAGGCAACAGCTGGCGAGTGGAAGAAATTGAAGGTGTTCAGACATCATAGGGGGTGGCCTCTCCATCCTCACAGACAGAAGCTAGGGCACATTGCCCAAACAGAATGCCAGCTGTGCAGCCTGAAAAGAGAGCCCAGCTGTGAAGCTCAAAAGGATTTTCCAGGACTCCCTCTGGGCATCCTTGCATCAGCATGCAGGGCTCTCCCAATAAATACCAAAGGGCTGAGCAGCAGGAATTCCTGCCAACAGTGCACAGTTGGAGTGATGCTTTACGAAGCAAATATTTTCCAGATGTAGAGGCTCAGTTTGGTGGGAGATCTGCTTCTGGAGCACGGGGTACCTGTTTATCCTTGCTGATTTAAGAGAGCGTGTGGCTGGTGCCCTTCTAGACAAGAAGTAAGGGAATTCAGTTGTATTGCTTTTAGCACAACGAAGACAGACCCAAAGAATAATGAAGGTGAAGGTTTTAGAACTTAAGAGATCCTGGGGTTCAGCTACAGACTGAAATTGAAAGTACCTGACATTTTTCCTGAATGATTTTAGCCATTTGCTTATTTGTGTTTTGCCTGTCTGAGGAGATTAAGGACCACACCAGTGAACACTGGGTTAGCACGTTCAAAGATCTTGGAGCACCTATTGAGAAATAGAAGCTGTTCTCTTTATGATCTCCTTTTGGCTGACACTGAAATTTGTCAGTCAGAAGCTTTCCATCTAACAACTTTCATGAACTGCACCTGGTAGAACTTTATTATTTTTTTTTATTTTAGCAAGGTCTTCAAAGATTAAAAGCAGGTATATTTGCATTTTAAAGAACATGATGAACTCCCTTGATCATGAGCCCTGCCAGAAAAACACAACAAAGTTGGGTGGCGAATGCATTATGTATGTGTTTGTTTTTAATTGATTGATTTGAATAATTTTCATCGTGCTGGTTTGGATTGACAGCATATGCTGTTCTGTAGCTGCAGCTACAGATATTAGCCTTTTCTAAAGGAGGGCAGTTTTCATCTGGCCACCCTGACCCTGGACAGGAGAACAGAGTGTGTGTGATAAAAACTCGTCTCAGCTGTTGCAAAGATTCCCTGCTTCAAAATTATCTACCTCGCAGGTGCTGGAATTCCTACTCCTCCCTATTCCTTACAGCATAGAAGAATTTATTTCATGAATCACCTCCTAAAATGTAAATATTACTGGGAAAAGAAAACCTTATATTTAGCCAGCTCACATCTGGTTTATATAGAAACTCTCCTTGAGTTTAATATTTTGTCTTGCACATTCTAGTTAAGGGTGGTACCTAAGGTTTTTCCTCTCCTCTTCCTCCAATACAAACTAAATTCTTTATATTTTGGCTATTCCTTTTCCTGTAAATGTAGTTATAAAATTATAATACATACGCACACAGATCTATTTATGCAACCAATCCCCTGAAGCATGTGCCACGGATCCCCATTTTATATTGACATTGCTATGAATGCAATAGGTGATAGTCATGCATTTTCAGCCTCCTGAACTCAGTATTGAATCATATTCTTGCTAGTCTGTCATTTTCTAACAACAACAGAAGTTATCCCGTTGCCAGGTAACCTCAGCAGTATTGTAAGTAGCCCTCATTTCTGCATTCTTCCATCTTCCTTCTTGTAGACTAATTATAATTTTTATTCTTCTGAAGACTTTCTCCCCATTCATGGTTGCCATTGTCAGTGGATAACTGTCATCACATTATCGTCACTATTGAATTCTTTGATGAGAAGGCACAATTTTCTCATCCTTCCGCACAATAGAAAATTGACTCGTTCTTATGATGCACTAGAGAAGTAGTGTGCTTTCAGAGAAATAGTTCTTCTCTTCAAGGTTACATTCCCAAATAAGATTTGCAACATTTGGCAACCTCACCCCCTTAATTTGCCCCTCCTTTTTTTTTTATCCCTATCGCAACTCCTTTCTTTCAAATTAGGCTTGTGACTGAATATGGTCATATTTTGTGAATAATGATAAAATTCTGATAGAAAATATTTTATAGCTGATTCATTATGAAGGATGCTCAGCCTGTGAACTGAAACATCAGCAGCAACACAAATGACTATGACTACATTTAATTGTGGGCCTATTGTGTGCCAGGCACTTCTAATAATTGACATACACTACCTTGTTTAATCTTCATAAATTATATGAGGTACTGTCATTCCTATTTTATAGATGCGGAAGCTGAGATGAGACTCAGAGAGCCCAGATTAAATAGTTGGTGAGTAACAGAACCAAGGTTTCTTCATTTAAGATGTCATTGATTATAAGAAGTAACTTCAGTTTAATAACAGCTTCTATATTAAGGGTAAATGCTTATTGTAAGATGACTCTTGAATTCAAAATATTGAACTATAAACAAATATGCACCTTAGAAGCAAGAAAATAGTATATGTATATAGCCTACTGCCATTTTTGGCTTATAAATTCTAAACATTCCCTAATCACCATTCTAAGTAAATAACATAATTGGAGCAATGTCATCTAATTCCATTGTTCCCCACTTCCACACCCTAACTCCCATCTCCTCTCTTTTATTTAATGCTCTTTCCAATACATGCCTAATGAGTATTTTGTGGTTTGTGAAGACATTCGAAAAACATTCGTCACTTGCCCCATAAATCATATTGAGCAAGATGATCCTCTGACCCCCCTATTCTGCTTATACAGTATTTTGTTTACCCTTATTACATTTTTTATATAGAGACAGATTTATATAAATGTCCAAGCCCCCACTTTCCTGTGACTTTTTTGATGGCAAAATCTGTCTTTTGTTTATCCTAGTAATTCTCAGGTGATCAAGAGGGAGGGGTTAATATTGTACGTTGTGAATTTTATTAAATAATTAAACCAAGAACTGGAATTCCAGATTGTCAAAACAGAAGTAATAATTCCTTTTTAGTTTGCTATCTTAAAACTTGTCAATACACACATTCAGTCAATAATACGTTTCCTACGAGAATCCTTCGACTTTACATTTTACTCGGCTGTGATTTTGATCTTGGGAATCCTAGTGATGCAATTCTGTTGCACACCTAAGTGAACAGAAAGAAAAAAAGAGGACCATGTATCACTGAAAATAACAGATGCGATTTAAATATTAGGATTAAAATTTGATGCCTTTTGCAATAGGACCTCACCATGTATTAACATTATATGCATAAAAGAGTGAGAAGTGAGAAAGGAAAGGGCTATTGTAATATTGGTGAAATATGTTCTGAAGATGTACTTTGTTTTTTCTTTTTAAATAAGTATCAAGATATTATATTAGATAGTCTTATAACCTGAAATCATTGGAAACATTTTAGGGATTCAAGAACTGCCTGATGCAAAATGAATTTACCTTATCCTGGTAATTCTCTGCAGTACTTAGCCTGGAACCTTGCACATTACTGAGGTAAATGTTCAATAAGTATTTTTAAGTCACATTTAATACATCTTTTTTCCAGATGTTTAGATACAGTATGCCCACTTAATCAACTAATTAAGGGAGACCTCTGAGAAACATCTGAGTTAGGCTTTCATTTGCTCCTTGAGGCTTTGCTTCAAGGCTAATATTCTGTTGTACTTTGCCCAACAAAACTGTAACTTCTTAAAAGTTATTTGTGTCTTCCTTCTTCACGGGAGAAAGTGAATGATGAATGATGAATGATGAATGATGAATGATGTAGGGAGAAGCCTGAGCACAGAGGCAATTTTACTAAGCTTAATGAGCTTGTAATCTTTAGTAAATGGGCTTTAAAAAACTTTTTCACAGGATGAATAGAACAAATTTTGTCTGAATCCTAGAGATGATTTGAATTATTTTTCATCATACATGTGCATGTACTTTTATAATATACCCCTCTTAAGAAGCAAGTGCATAAATTAAGCCAGAAAATGTGGTAAGAGGCATCTGTTTTCTACGTGCTTTTATTTAGCTAGCTGTGAAACAGATTAAGCTTCATTGTGGCACTTTGGTTTTGCAAAGCATGCTGAACTCCTCATAAATGCTATAGATGCTAGTCCGCTAGAAGGGAGGAAAGGAGATAAGCCTCTAATTTAATTAGCAATTAGTCATTTAATTTCCTTTGTCTTTCCTTTGTTTCCTGTTATATCTCATCTCAGAATTGTTTTATAAAAGAAATTAAACTGAAAGTGAAAAGTAGAGAGATACCCTGATTGGCAAGTTATGGAAAAAAGCTGTACTTGGAATCAGCATAAAAACAAAATAGAAAGAGCCTGGACATGAGATAGCTATTTAAACTTTGGGTTTATGTCATGTTTGCATTCAAGATTGTGAATCTTGGATTTAGTGGAACTAATCAGTGACGTTTGGGCTACACATCTCTGGATAATAGAAATGCACACTTTCCCTGTTTTCATTTATAGGTATCCCAATACTTATTTGATAATTAACCTCATATATCATGCTATTTAAACTATATCAAAGTTTAAAAATTCCTAACATTACTAGGGTGAAGAATTTCCTTCCTGAACTAATAATTATCTCTTCCCATAATAGACATTGCCTTTTATTTAACCAACGTTTCATCTTTTGTATCGAGGCTGGATGTTTACATCTTCCACTCCAGACTCCACTCCAGGGTCTTTTTTGGCATGACATTAATATCCTCAAACTCAGGTCAGCAAACACACTGTGTGGGGGCTAGCATTCCCCACCAACACAACCAAAGCAAATATCACTCATCAATCTTTCCTGTTTAGCCTGAACTTACACTTGAAATCCAATGCCACATATTACATTGGCTCTTTCTGTCTTTTGTGTGCACCTGCTTCATACATTCTTAGAACATTTTTAAATCAATCAATTTAGTATTTGTTATCTTTGATGTCCAGAATATATCCTTTCTCAGGCTGCTTAAAAAAGAATCAGCCCGTCAGAAGTGGTCAGCCTCCAGAGGCAGAGTGTGAATTTTGGGTTCTTGCAATAACACAGCATCAGCCCTTTGATGTTTTTTCTAATGTGCTCATTTGCTTCAGATTGGAATATAGAAACATCTTCAGAGTTTGTTTAGTAACAATGCAGAGCACATCAATTTTAATAAAAAATAAATTTTGTTGGAAAGAGGACAAATATTCCTAACTGAATTTGGAGCTATATCCCTATATGTCCTTTTCTTCTATATTAATTTCATCAAAATTTTCACTGATTTAAATAATGGTGGCGGAGTCAGGCAGGCCCTGATGGAGATGTCAGCAGAAAATAAAGGACCCAGCACAACCCTGTGACTGTTGTGGATTCTTAATAAGCATCTGCTGATTAGTTTGATGGCAGTGATTGAAAACTGGTATCTCCAGGCAAATCTCACATGTGGTATGCAAATAGTCCTTTGGGAACCTCACCACAAGGTAAGCAGAACTCTCCTATAACCATGTCTGATTAGAAATATGCAGTTCAGATGAAATATGGAAGCTGAAAATATAGCCATTATCACCTTCATATCACTATAGTAAATGTGGAACCTACCTACAGGTGTTATGCAAAGATATGAAATGGATGAGGTTTCCTAGGGAGAGAGATTTAAACATTAGAAAAGTACTGGAATGAAACTCAAGAGTGAAACACTGTAAGGGGTAATAAGCTCAGTGAAGAAGTCTGAGATGTGGTCTGAGAGGTACTAAGAAAAGCAGAAGGTAATAATGACAGGGAACTCAAGGGGAAACAGAGTTCAAAGAAGGAAAAGGGGGATTGATCTCATCAAAGCATTTTTAATAGAATTTTTAATTTATTGCAGGCTCAGAAAAATAGGAGAAGAATCAGAGAAAGTAAAGGGAAAATTATGGGTAGGCTTGTTTTCACAAGAAGTTTAAGATAGAGTCACTTAATCAATATAAATGAGTAAACTATAAGAGTTTGGGACAGCTGATATATAGGTAGAAAAGAAAGGCAAGTAAGAATAAGCAAAAATACTTTATAGAACCCAGGTGAGGCTGAAAGTTATGAATTAAAGTGACAGCAATTTATGTCACTATGTAAGTTCCTCTGGGAGGCCAGTTGTATAAGACCACAGAGGAAGATAAGAATGAATCCATTATTACCATAACACAACTTCGAAGATGAATTCGAAACCACTGATAGCCAGTTATACCTAAAATCTTATACAAGCATACTGAATAAGTATGGGGTATATTTGTGTGTGTTTATTTATTTTTTTAATTTAATAAATCTTTGTGTTCATATTACTACAATTGTTCCTCTTTTTTCTCCCATAGCTCCCCTCCACCCAGCTCCCACCCCACCCTCTGCCTTACCTCCCCCTCCACTGTCCTCATCCATAGGTGTTCTATTTTTGTCCAGTCTCTTCCCACACCTTCCACACCCCTATTTCCCTGAGAAATGTCAGTCCACTCCCTTTCTATGCCCCTGATGCTATTATATTCACTACTTTATTCTGTTCATCAGATTTATTATTCATTTGCTTTTTAGATTCAATTGTTGATAGACATGTATTTTTTGTTTATAATTTTTATCTTTTTCTTCTTCTTCCTCTTCTTAAAGAATACCTTTCAGCATTTCATATCATATTGGTTTGGTGGTGATGAACTCCTCTAGCTTTTTCTTATCTGTGAAGCTCTTTATCTGACCTTCAATTCTGAATGATGGCTTCGCTGGGTAGAGTAATCTTGGTTATAGGTTCTTGCTATTCATCACTTTGAATATTTCTTGCCACTCCCATCTAAACTGCATAGATTCTGTTGAGAAATCAGCTGACAATCGTATGAGTGCTCCCTTATAGGTAACTAACTGTTTTTCTCTTGCTGCTTTTAATATTCTCTCTTTGTCTTTTGCTCTTGGCATTTTATTTATTTATTTATTTATTTATTTATTTATTTATTTTTCAAACCTAAACTTTATTACCTAGACACAGAACTGGTGAGCCACTAATTCAGTTTGTGCTCCTTGAAGAGTAGAGTTTAGTCATCTAATTTTGCAAGATTGTAAACTAAGAAAAATCTTAACAGATTTTTTCTAATGCTTTCAAAAGAAAGATCAGTATACTGTTAGTTAAGGACAAATTTGGATTAATTTTCACCCAAAGTGATATTCAGTTCTTTATAATTGACATCATAAGGGGCCAGGCATTGATTTGGAAATACTTTTCCCAATTTCCCAACTCTGGAAACTTGTTACCAGCTAGGTTTTCTAATTGAAAGCCACTCACTGGTGTGGTTGATGAAATCAGGGCCAGCAGATGTGGGATGGTGTTACTCAAAATAACAGAGTCTCTGAATTCTGGGCCATCACCTGCTATATTACCAAGAGCCCACACTGCCTGTTTACACACAGTTAGGTTGGGGGAAGACAGGAGTTCAACCAAGGGCTTGATGGCACCCACTTCCACAACAGCTCGAGTCTGCTCTCAAGTCCCTGAAGCAATGTTGGTCAGAGCCCATGCTGCCTCAAACTGCGAACAGGGATGAAATGGTGACGTCAGGAATTCCACCAACTTTGGAATGACCCTGCATCAACAAATGGTTTTAGAGGAGGGTTCTTTTCCTGGAACAGCATTCTCCTCTGATTCCACGCGTATCTTCAAGGCTGCGCTCTGCCGCTCTTCTGAGTCTCAGTGTCCCACCTTTACTTTTATTTGTGGAGTTTTCACTCAGCCAGCTTTCCGATGATTCTGGATGATGTTTGTTTTGTTGTTATGTTGTAGTTTTTGAATTGTTGTGCGGGGCAGCACAATAGGTGTTTACCTATGCAGCCATCTTGGTTGCCTCTGCTCTTGGCATTTTAATTATGATGTGTCTTTGTGTGGTCCTCTTTGGATTCTTTTTATGTGGGGTTCTGTGTGCTTCCTGGACTTGTAAGACTGTTTCTTTCACCAGGTGGGGGAAGTTTTCAGTCATTATTTCTTCAAATAGGTTTTCAGTATCTTGCTCTCTCTCTTCTTCTGGCACCCCCATAATTCTGATGTTGGTACCCTTGAGGTTGTCCAAGAGGCTCCATACACTATCTTCAAATTTATTTATTTATTTATTTATTTATTTATTTATTTATCTATCTATCTATTTATTTATTTATTTGCTTTTCTGGTTGAGTTTTTTTTTTTCTTCTTTGTATTTCAAGTCTTTGACTTGATTCTTGTATTCCCCTAGTCTGCTGTTGGGTCTCTGTATATTTTTTACTTCAGTCAGTGTATGTTTAATTTCTAGTTGGTCCTTTTTCATATCCTTGAGGGTCTCCCTAAATTTATTGGCCTTTTCTAGGAAATTCTTGAAAAACTTTGTAACCATGGTTTTGAACTCTGTATCTGGTCGTTTGCTTTTCTCCATTTCTTGTGATCTGTTTCTTTGTCTTTGCATTTTCACTTCTTCCCTGAGTTGGAGGAGTAGCTTTGTGTGGAGATGTCCTATAGGGCACAGTGGCTCAGCCTCCCCAGTTACCTGAAATGAACACTCTTGGTACACCCCTTTGTGGACTGTGTGCTCAGCCTTATTGTAGTTAAATCTTGATTGTTCTTGGTATCACTGGGAGGAATTGACCTCTAAGCCAATTGGCTGTAAGGATCAGCTGTGTCTACACTGGGAGAACTTCTGTGCTGAAAACAGCCTTATGAGACAAGACTGGCAAAATTGCAAAAGCCTCTGTGCTCAATTTGGATGGGGTGAAGTCACAGGGAGGAGCAGACAGCCTTGGTTTCTCATCAACCCTGCCATTTGATGTCCCTGGGTCTCAGTGTCCCTCAGTAATTGCTACAAGCATCTCTCAGAGAAAGCCACCCTCAAGTTTTGCCCACTGCCAGACAGTCCAGTTTCTCCCTGAATGAGTCTGGGTTCCTAGAGTCTTGCCCAGAGCTAGAGTTAAGCCCAGTCAGGAACTTCAGACTCCCTCCTGCTTTACATAGCCAGCCACACATTCAGCCGCCCATGCATTCAGCATCAGTCCTCTCTGCCAGTGTGCATCTCCGGACCTCTGCCTTCCACAGCTCCAAAGTCTCAGTGTGATTTCTCTTTTCCTGACAGTCCAGATTCCCCTTAAATGAGTCTAGTTTCCCAGAGTCTCACCCAGGACTGGAGTTCATTGCAGTAGGGAGTTTCTGTCTCCCTCCCACTTTAGAAAGCCAGCTACTCACTCAGCCCGCCATGCATATAGCCACACATCCTCTCCGTGTGCACGTCTCTGTACCTCAGCCTTTTGCAGCTCCTCTGAGTCTCAATGTGCTTTCCTCTTTCCTTCTAGTTGTAGACTTTCCACTCAGCCAGCTTTTCTGTGGTTCTAGATGGTGCCCATTTTGTCTTTTAGTTGTAGTTTAATATTGTTGTGTCGGGCAGCAGTTTAGGTGTTTACCTATGCCACCATCTTGGTTTCTCTCAGTATGGAGTATATTTTAAAACTTGAACTGGGACTCAAATGATCTGAATTCTATCACTAGATTAACTAGATTAATTAACTAGATTAATTAGCCAGCTAATTTGTCTGTCCTTTACCTTTCTGGAACTTATCCCATGTATACAATGAGAAAGAATAAATGGTTAATCTTAAAGACTCATAGAGCTCTACAATCTGAAGTCTATGATTGTTTCTTCGTGATATTCATTTATTTACTAGATAAGTATTTATAACCAATAGTACCAAGAACTATATAAGATATAAGTTATAGTAATGAACAACTAAGATGAGTTACTTTTCTACATTCTAGAGAGAAAAACTGACAATAAACAATATTTTATACATACATATATATTATTTGAAATAGTAATAGGTATAGTAAAAGAAAAAAAGTAATGTAATAGAGAGGGATTAAAAGGGAGGTCATCTTAAACAGAAAAAAAGGGAGAAAAACTCTCTTAGGAGATGACATTTGAGCTGTTATGTGAATGACAAGCAAGAGCAAGCCATGCAAATATTGAAGTGAATAAACAGCTAGTACAAAAGCCTTGAGGTAGAACTGAGCATGGTCTGTTTGAAGAACAGAAATATGAGTATAGCTGAATCATAATGATTAAAAGGGAGAGTAGAACAAGAGGCAGTTGACAAAGTAAGTAGGAGCTAAGTCCTGAGTGCAGAGCCTTGTACACCATGGTAAGAAGTTTGAATTTTATTTTACATGTAGTAGGGAGCCATTATAAGCACCATTACAAAGCAAAAATTATCCCTCATTCGTATTTTTAAAAGATAATGTACAATGCAATGAGAAGGGCACTTCAACACAGATAATAGTTCAGTGAAGGCCTGGAGAGGTAGAGGGAGTGGAGTGAAGGGAGATGAAGGAGAGAAGGAGGGACATCTATAACACTTTCAATAATAAAAACAAAAGAAGGGCACTTCACCACTGTGGTATTTCTTACCCAAAATTCGTAATTCTAGTTTAATCATGAGGAAATAAGAGACAAACTAAAATTGAGGGGAATGGGACATTCTACCAAATACTTGATTATTACTTCTCAGAGTGTCAAAGTCATGAAAACTAAGGCAAGACTGAGAAATGTGATAGATTTGAGGACTATAAAGACATGAAAACTCCAATGTGGTATTCTAGATTAGATCCTGGGACAGAAAAAAGACATTAGTGGCAAAATCCAAATAAAGTCTCTACTCAGTTAATAGTCTTGTATGAGTGTTCATTTCTTAGTTTTGGCAAATGTACTGAGGTTGTATATAAGATGCTAACTAAAATACTGTGAAGCTGAGTGAAGGGTATATGGGAACTCTGTATGCTCTTTGCAGCTCATCTGTAAATCAAAAATTATTTCAAAATATGTTTTTAAGAGATGAATTGTAACTTATTTTTTATAATAAGGCATAGAGGAATTAAAATATAATTGAGTATAAATTGCAAATAAAAAACAAATAAAAACTTAACCTTTTCAGTAAAAAAATAATGTGGATTGATAAGAGTAGAAGCAAGAAGACCATTTAGATTATTCAATTACCTGTGCAAAATATGTGGTGGCTTCAGAGTGGATATGGTGGAAAGGAAGCCAATGGATTTAGGATACATTTTGGAGGTTAGGTTGACAGGACTAGTCGAAAGATTGGATGGTAGAGTAAAAGTGAGGACAGAGGATAAGAGGAAGAAAAATAACAATTGTGCTCAAGTTTTGACCTTAGTAATAAGAGATGTATGGGTATCATTTGCTAAATATAGGGAAGCCTGAGTGAGGAACAGCTTTCCCAGAAATGGTGATAGATGATCATTTCCATCATTTTCTTTAGACATGTTTAGTCTAATATACTTACTGACATCCAAGAGGAGATAGCAGGTGTGCAGTGAGCATACAAATCTGGAATTTGGGGGAGGTCAGGTGTAAAGATAAATATTTGGAAGTCATTAGAACATAAATGCTTAATAAAGACCTGGGGCAAATAAGACCATGTAGAAACCTAGAGAGTTGTATAGTTAGAAAAGCTTGAATTCTATCACACTCCAACTTTTAGAGAGGCGGCAGAGGAGAAGTAGCTAGAGATGGGAACTGCAAATAGTTAACAGTGAGGCAGGCAGAAATCAGGGAAGTCGGGCTCAAGGGGACCAGAAGAGGACAGAGGGAGTTGTTGATTGTCACTCCTGGTGACAAGCGGAGGACAAAGAATTAATCCCTGGGTTTAGTTTATGGGAAGCGCAGTTGACTTTAAAAGAGCCTTTTAGTGGAGCAAAAGGTCAAAAACCCAAGGACAATGACATTATGAAGCTAGTGAATCAAGACCACTTTTTTCAGTACATTTGCTGTGAAGGGGAAGCAAAGAAATGGGGTTGGGTCAGGAAGGGGATATGGAGTCAAAAGAGTTTTGTTTTCTTATGAAGCATGACCTACAAACTCAACTCAAGCATGTTCCAGTTAAGGATTGCTATTAATGTTTGCTCTCTGGCTCCTAAGCCTGGGCAACAAACATTCTTTCCTTCTGTACTGTTCTCTTTCTTCTTATTTATCATAGTTTCCTGGCCATTTTAGCTCTAGAACCTACAATTGCTCAATTTATATCAGCCTTGGTATCTGATTAATAAACCAACTTCTCATTTTTAAATTCTTGAAATACAGGGTGGGGCAAAAGTAGTTTTACAATTGTGAGTACTCAAAGCAGAGTTTATTTTTGTATTATTATTTATTAGCTATTGTGTTATTTTCCATGTGAACAACTGTAAACCTACTTTTACCACACACTGTATATTGAATTAAACCTAGAAAGGGGTTTTAGAGATTAAATCTTATTTTATAGATGAGGAAACTGAAGCACCTAGAGGACAAGTAGAATGCTACAGCGATAAGTCCAAAAATGAAGTCAATATTTTTACCGTATGACAAGATACGCATTTCTCTTCCTTGAGTTTATCTCAGTATGTCTGAACACTTTTCTAATCTCAGATCCAGCAGCCTGCACATCTGAATGTAATAAAGCCTCTGACTTTTAATTACTGAAACCTGAAAGTTAAGCCATTTCATACCACAGTCAAAGCAATTTCTATCGCATTTGTATACCTTTGCTAATGTAGTTAAGACAGCCTTTGAATTTTGAATTGGTCAATGAGGAGTAATTCATTACAAATGGTAAGCAGATGCTTTGTTTTTACAGATGAGGAGCTAGCTCTCCTGCTAGATCCTGAGTTCACAGAGGGCAGGAGCCTGGCTGAATTTCTAGTGTGTGATACAATGCCTCGGTCATAGTGGATGTCCAAGAAATCCTTACTTATTGTTAGAAAGAATGACTAAATACTGTAGTTGCTTCTTAGTCTACTGATGAAGACTCACAATTCTGGTTTTTGCCTGCCTTTCTTTGGTTTTGTTTTCTGGTTAATAATAACCTTCATATTCTAGATAGTATTGTGCATCTTCATGTTTTTTTAGGCACTGCTACATGGCCACAATTCCCATTCTTCCTTAAACATCTGTAAAGCTAGGTATCTGTGTATTATCTTGTCTAGTTCTCAATCTAGTAAGAGTCTCAATATTTAATCATTTTATAAATCTAGAGATCTATGTAGGATGTTAATACTAGTGCTAACTTATGAATTAAAAATTGAGAACCTAGTCTTTCTTATTGGCAGTAGAGAAGCATACAAAATTATTTACCTAAAGGAAATAATATCACAATGTACATCATTTCTTATATGCTTTACAGAGAGTGTACAGTTCAGTGATCTAAGCCTTGAATATAAGAACTGACTTTTATGTCTGCTTCTGAAGTTCACTCTATAAAAGTGATTTCATCTGGAAAATGAAAAGTGAGTCCTGTTGAAAAGTTGATGTCATAGTGAACCTTTCCAAAACCATCTGAAATATCATTTTAAATAGAATATAAGGGAAAAAGCCTTCAAATTCCAATCAGGGAAGCATATTCAGGAGGCTATTTTATGTTTTAAAATAAAAGAGGAAATACGGTATCAAAATTTTAAGAGAAAAAAGTTGAGCTATATTTATGTGTGTTTTTTAATGTTCTGTGATGTCCAAAGAAATTGGACGCAGCCTTAAGGAAAATCTATTTAGCTTAATACCACTTTAAGGTGATTTGAAAAATCTATGATGGGGAGTAATTCAAAAGGATAAGCAAAATATTCAAATTCAAGGAATCTAGGATTCCCTGACAATTTTTAGAAAAGTTACTCTATTTGCCTGTGGTACTTTCCACATCTGTAAAATCATTTGCCAATAAGCACTTTAATAAAAGTAAGCTTTAATGTCAGACAAAGTACTTTGTGGAAAACTATTTAAATCTGGAATTTTAAAACCTAATTTTCCTTTAGAAAGTAAATTAATATTCCACTGAGACTAGGTCAGTTTTATGTGGGCATGATCTAGTTACAGTTAAGCCAGAAATGAAGAGAATTGAAGGTCAATAGAGCAAATACAAAATATTTAATTGGAAGCATGGAAGGAGATTTTTGAAGCTTGAGATTTTTCCACCAGAATTAAACTCTCACAATATGTGGCAAGGTTTGACTCCAAAACCACCAAGTCACACTTGATGGCTCCTCTAGCAAACAGCAACAAGTGGAATCCAGCCCAGATCCAGATGAGTCACTTTATACTCACATTTGATATGCGTAGGATTTTCCACTTGGCAATTTATATTAAAATATAAGAGAAGAGCAAAAGTTTTGCCACCCATGAGAAAGCATCTAGTTCATAGCAAGCACCCTCGTATGGTATCTACTATAGAAGCTGCTGCAAATCTCACATTTCCAAAGGCAAAGGTAACAAATTGTCCATGGACAGTTCAGTCCCTGGCTTGTATTTTAAGCCATACACAAAAGCCTTAGAGAGTGACTGAAGCAGAGTACAGACAATAGGAAAGGCAGATCAGGAAGGCAGACTTAGGAAGTGATGAAACTTAAATGATTATTTCCAGCCATTTGGGATTTCCTAAATGTAGCAATTCAATATACAGGTAAACTGCTCTGTGTATACCAAAAGGCTTCTTTGAGGCATGGAGAAACATCTTTGTAGGAGATAACAGCTTACAGGCCTTCAGGCTTCTGCTGATCACCCTCAAGTAAAAAACAGATAATATATCCTTTTAAATTTCAATTTGTGCTTTTCATGTGCATGGTAGAAAGCGGGTGTATGAAAATTTTGTAGATATTTTTGTGGTATTTTTCAATTCTTCTTTTTATAAGATAGACAAATTATGAAAAAGCTATGTGCAAACCAAATTATACTTTAACTGTATTCAGTGAGCTTGCTGAATAAAGACATACAAGCATGTGCTCGCCAGTGACGTCAGCAATCACCCGGTACTCTCCTTTGTGTAAATCTAGACATTCGTAATTAGGTTTGATTAAAACCAGGTCCACATACCTTATTAAATCCCACATTTATATATCAATTTTACTTCTTACATGATATAAAAATCACATATTACTTCTTCTAATTCTCCTTTGAGGATGAGAAGGAAACATTATTAATCCAATTTTATTTCTATATATGATTAAACCACTTGGACTGAAATGAAAACTAGTTATTTTCTCCCTATCATCCTGATAACACAGTTTTGGAATATTTAAATGAATTCAGAATTGTCAGAGATTTACCTATAAAACTAGATTTCTGGCTACTACTAACTAAAGTTGTAATGTTCATGCCCACCAGTAAAAGTAGAGAGAGCCCTAACAAGTCTGGCTCAGTGGATAGAGCATCAGCCTGTGGACTGAAGGGTCCCAGGTTCGATTTTGGTCAAGGGTATGTACCTTGGTTTTAGGCACATCCCCAGTAGGGGGTGTGCAGGATGCAGCTGATCAATGTTTCTCTCTCATCAATGTTTCTAACACTCTATTCCTCTCCCTTCCTCTCTGTAAAAAATCAATAAAATATATATATATTTTTTAAAAAGTGGAGAAAAACATCATGTGAAAAATATTATAACACATTAGAGGCCCGGTGCATGAAAATTCATGCACTAAATGGGAAGTCCCTCCGCCTGGTCTGCTCCCTCTCATAGTCTGGGAGCTCTCAGGGGCAGGAGGCAATCTAGTGATCAGAGGAAGGTGATGCCCCCATCACACCTCTGCTGCTGCCTCTGCCACTGCTGGTGGCACAAGCCTTGGCCAGCCGTGGTTACCTGAGCCTTGGGCAGCCCTGGGCTGCTGGGCAACTGACATCCAAGGCTTGCCTGCACTTCGGGCCGGCCCTGGGCAGCTGGGGGACTGAGGGGACTGGAGACTCTGAAGGCAGGCTTGCAGAGCAAGCCGGACTCACCTGGGGGCAGGCCCAGCCGTGCAACATGCCTGCTGCCCCAGTGGGGCTGAGGGGACTCGGTGCCATCATCTTGTGGCTGTGGGTGCAGCCAACTTTGAGGGCATGGCAGTCAATTAGCATATTCCCTCCTTATTGGCTGTGGTGCTGCCATCTTTGTGAAGGTGTGATGGTCAATTAGCATATTTCCTCTTTATTAGATAGGATATGGATCTGGTACAGTATATAGATTGTCTAATATGACTTGTTAATCAAATCCAGCCCACTATTTGTTTTTGTATGGCCCACAAATGTGGGTTTTAGATTTCTAAATGCTTGGAAAAATTACAGAGAAGAATATTTTTGTGATACATAAAAAGTATATGAAATTTAAATTTCAGCTTTCATGAATAGAGTTTTATTGAAATACTAGAAGGCCTGTGCACAGATTCATGCATTGGTAGGGTTCCTTGACCTGGCCAACAATCAGGCTGATCAGGGACCAATGGGGGGCTCCAGGATGTGTCTGGCCCTCTACCCCAGCAACAAGCTAACCTACTGGAGTGCCTGCCCCTGATGGTCAGTGTGTGTCATAGCAACCACCTGGTCAGACACTTAGCATATTATGATTTTATTATATAGGAATTATATAGGATGGCCACTGTCCTTCATTTGTAAATTATCTACAGCAATTTCTATGCTACAAAGATGAGTTGAATAATTTATACAGAAACTTATGACACACAAAGCTTAAACTATTTACTCGCTTGTCCTTTACAGAAGTGTGATTAAATCTTACATGCAGTGTATGAGGTCATTTGCATCCCAATAGTAAATAGTCTAACAATGAAGAATTGCATTCATGATTAAGATGAAATATCAAAATATAATAAAGTTGCCTGAGATTGGATGTGTATAAGTTAATGTGGACATATAAACACTAATATTCTAAAAGGAAAATAGATAGTTGAGATAGTGAATACATGGGTGATTTTAAAGTGAAGTTAATTGTCCTTTCAATAAAAGAAAATAATTATAAATAGAGGTGGAAATGAGTCTATATATCATTTTCATTTTAGGGAATTTTGATCTAGATACAAAATTTCTTTTGGCTATAACTCAACAAAACAACAGACAGAAAAATTGAGCAAAGAAATAACTCTATTCAAATTATGAAAAGAGAAAGGATAACACAATTAGTAACACATTTGAATAACTTATAATAGAAGTTGTTAAATGTTTCCTGAATTCCATACATTTGCACAATTTTCAATGTTTAGTTTTGTTTTGGAAGTGTTGGCTTTCTTTCTGATAGTGACTTCAGACCAAATATAATTTTATATTCTACTAGGTATAGTAAGCATTTATAGTGCTACCTGGAAAATCAGTATGATTCCTTAGCCTGTTTAACAATTCTTACATCTGGCGGAGGCCAGACTTGAGCTTATGAGGTAGTAAACCTAGGATTATCCATATTGTAATGTAAATAAAACTATTCAATCAAGAGGGGAAATAAAATCATGTCTTGTTCATTGATTATACTTATTTGAAAGTAAATACTCATGTTCTTCAATCACACACTGTCTGACTATTTAATTCAGCATTTTTCACTCCTTTTCATCTCATGGCACACATAAACTAATCACTAACATTCTGCGGCACATCAGTAGAATACTTTTCACCAATCTAACCAAAAAATAGGTATAATTTTGATTTTTTTTGCATTGGATGGCTATTGTGTCTGTTGTTGTCATTTTTCATTTGAAAATCTAAGAAAAATAAGGTTAGTACCCCTGACTAAATAGTCAGGTACTGCATGTTTTAAAAATTCTTATGGCACATCAGTTGAAAATTGCCACTTTTTCTAAATTACTGTGCATGTTAGGGTCTTTTGATATACTCAGATTACCTCTAATAACTTATAGTAAGGTGACATGTGGCAATAAGAGAACAGGATTCTCAGTGAAGGAGAAGAACTGTATTATATGCAGGAAAAAGGCTTGGCCAACTAGAACGCTCATAGAAACTCTAGGGATAAGGCAAGATTCATATATGTGCAGTAGTAGTCTCTGCCTCTTACCTTGATTATAGCTTATTTCCTTCTGCCATTGTTTCTGTGGCTCTTGCCATGATCTTCTTAATCCATAACCTTTAGAATGCAAATGTAAGAAATCAGAAGTCTTGAAAATTCCTACGTATTCCTGAAATCCAAAGTTTTCTATATTTTCCACAAGTATTTATGTGTTGTTAAATAATAATAACTTATCATAATAACAAACTATAATTCATTTTTCTATGAAAGAATTATATAAAAATTTTAGAGGCTTTTTCTGTAAAAGTAATATAATAATAAATTATGATCATTATTATAGTCTTAATGTATTAATATATAAATATATGTAATGTGTAATTATATATAAACATGTAAATATAATTTTTATAAATATAAATACACATAAATATATATCATAAATGTTATAAATATATATATATTAACATGTAAACATATATAACAAGTAAAAAATAATCTCTACCTGATCATTACAAAACACTAAAAGAAGGGAAGGATAACAAAAAATAAATGTCAAGTAAGAACAATTTTAAAAATTATAGTAGAATGCCATAAATATTTAATATATTTTTTCTTAACATTTTCCCCTCTAGCCTACTTTATTGTAAGAATACACTATATAATACATATAACATATAAAATGTGTTCATTGGTTGTTTATGTTATCAGTTTCAGTCAATAGTAAGGCTATTATTAGTCAAAAGTTATATGTGGATTTTTTTAAGTCAAGTTTATATTTGTTTTGATTTTTTGTTTTGTTTTGGAGTGTATGTGTGTATGTGTGTGTGTTTTAAAGTCTTTACTGTTTAAAGTATTACATATGTCTCCTTTCCTCCCATTGACCTCTCCCCAGCCACTCCCACCCCTTCAGCCCATGACCTTACCCCTCTATTGTCTAAATCTACAGATTATGCTTATATGCCTGCATATAAATCCTTTGGTTGATCAGTTACCCCTCTTTTCTCCCCTGCCTTCCCTCTGAGGTTGTACCAATTCAATGCTTCCATGTCTCTAGCTCTATTTGTGTTGATCATTATATTGTTCATTATATTGTTGTTTATGTTGTTCATTATATTTCACAAATGAGTGAGATCATGTGATTTTTATCTTTCTCTGACTGGCTCATTTCACTTACCATAATGCTCTCCCAGGTCCATACATACTATCACAAATAGTAAGAGTTCCATCTTTTTTACAGCAGTGTAGTATTCCATTGTGTAGATGTACCACAGTTTTTTAATCCACTAATCTGCTGATGAACACTTAGGCTGTTTCCAAATCTTAGCTATTGTAAATTGTGCCGCTATGAATGTAGAGAGCAGATATCCTTTCTAATTGGTGTTTCTGATTTCTTGGGATATATTCCTAGAAGTGGGATTACTGGGTCAAATGAAAGTTACATTTTTATTTTTTTAGGAAATGCCATACTGCTTTCCAAATAAATATTCAATATTTAAAATTATCATCATTAAAGTAAAACTTCAAAAATGCACCTAGAATTAATTGCTTGCTCAACATATACATTTTTTTTATTTTGCATTTATGTTGGTCAAATTGCTAAAAGTGTATCCAAAAGCATCCTCAAGTTGAACATCAAGGCACATGTTATTTAATAAAGTTCGTTTCCTTGTTGAATGAGAAAATATTGTGTCTGATTGCTCTGATTTTGGTTTTGCTGTTGAAATCAATCTTCTTTTGATAAATTGGATCTTGGATATTTTTCTGATTTCATACAGTAATATTCCACAGCATACACATCTTTTTCTTTCGGTGTTTTCCTGTTATAGTATTTACAAAGATTTGTAACAAAAGATCTGTAGCCTGCAGTGAATATTCAAACACTGAAAATACCAATGATCATTATTAGAAAGTATTGAAATTATCAATTTCTGATTCAATTACTGATCTCCCAGCAAGTTAGCAAGTTTTATAGAATCATGCATAAAATTACCAATTAAGGATTCATTTTGCTTCCAATACATATGTCTTAGAACACTAATCATAGGATTTGTATGATGTGTAATCTTCATATAAACTTATTAACTTATTTCAATTTGCAAGAATAATTTATTAACAAAAGTAGGGGCCATAAAAATACACTTATAACATGGCCATAGCCACAAGCACATGGTTGGATTGTGGCCACTCAATTCTACATGCTCCTGACCTGTTCCCAGAAATGTCAACCTTAATATTTGACTCTATTTGTCACCATTTCCTACACTTGCTTTCGACTTGACATCAGGAGCTTCTCTGAATCCAGTAATGTTTCCAGTTGATTATTGGGCTTTAGTTCTCACAGAAGAATTTTGGTAAATTGTCCCTGTTTTCTCAGTGTCTTCACTGATTTTTCTGTGGATTCAGAATTCAGAAAAAAAGCACACATTTCCTGAGAAAATGCTGGGAAGAAATTTCCACATGGAGATGCTATGATCAACCAATTCTCTCCCCCCCCCCCCCCCCTCCCCCCGCAATACTTCTTACTACAGCTTTCCACTTGCCGTCAAAATACTTTATTCTCTAATTGGCCCAACTCACCTCCATTGTCATTTCTTTAGGCTATACTATTGTCTCCAGGCTCTTCTTGGATCAGATGCTTATCTCTAGTCCAAACAGCTGTGGCTTAGAGGAAATGAGGTCAAGCCTGTTGTAGCCTGCTGCCTGGGCTCTAATTTAAGAATAGGGCAACTTTTGCTCAGTTTGTGGGCAAGCTGGGCACAGTGGTGTAGTACTCACTACACCGTCCTTTGGGGGAAAATATCTGTGAACTGATATAACAAAATATCATTACCTTGTGCAGTGGATCCCGTAATCCTCTAGGGTTTATTTTGCTGTTCAACACCTGTATACTTACTGAAGACTAAAACTGAGGCAGAGCCAGAGTGCTCTGCGTATCAAAGAGAGGGGAAGGCATATAGAATTTGGGTATTTGAGGAGGGAAACCCAGAAAACAGGGCCAAAGAAGGTGAGGACAATGTTAAGAGAAGAGGCCAGGAAAAAAGAACTCCTGTTGGAAGCACAACCATGGAAAGGGCTTTAAAATCAACAGAAGACACATGAAAGTAGGAATTGAGTGTCTTTCCTTCCAGTGACATAGTCTCTTCCTTTGGTTTATTTTTTCCATTCTTTTCCCTCTTTGCTTTTTCTACATAGTTATAAAATTATGTTAAAACAGTCTTTTGGTTGTCCTCCAAAATGTTTACTTCCTTCTTCTACACAGGGCCATCCAGATTAGAAATTACATTTCCCAGCATTCCTTGCAGTTAAGAGTGGCCTCTTGACTGAGTGAGACCAGAGGTATCTATGTGGCAACTTCTGAGACTTGTCCTTCACAGACAGTACCAGTGCTCTTTGCCTTTTTTCATTAATCTCTTCCTCCAACCGACCACCTGAAGCACAGACACCTCCATCTTCAGCTTTGAGGCTGAGTCCATGCAGAGTGGAACAAGATTAATGTCTGTGTGCTATAAGCATATCAGCCTTGGACAGCCAAATGGACTTTAATTTAACAGAGAAATAAACTTCTGTCTACTTTTACCCACTACTATTGGATTTTTTCAAACATATTTGCAATTAATCTTGAGTAATATAGGTACATTAATTTTGCTATATTTCACCCTTTTGGCTGAATACTATGTAACACATTTTTGTTGCCAAATATCTTCTCTCTCTCTTTCTCTCTCTCTGTCTCTCTCAATTTTTTTTTTATTTCAGAGAGGAAGAGAGAGAAAAAGATGATAGGAACATTTAGAAAGAATCATTGATCAGATGCCTCCAGCAAAACTTCCACTGGGGATAGAGCCCCAAGACTGGGAATGTGCCCTGACCAGGAATTGAACCATGACCTCCTGGTTCATAAGTTGACGCTCAACCTCTGAGCCACACTGGCCAGGCTTGCCAAATATCCTATATAATAAAAGAGCAATATGCAAGTTGATCACATCTCCGCTACAAACACAAGCTAATCTCACAAGCCAATCAGGAGAAAATATGCAAATAAACCCCAACCAAGTTGGCTGTGACCACTGAGAATAGGAGGGAGGCTTGGGATTCCCCAGCAATGGAGGAAGTCAAGCTTTTCACCTATACTTGCTGGCTTAGGCCTCCACTAAATGCCACAACATTTCAATTATAGAAGATATGTAAAACCCAACAGAAATGGTGGCAGCCATGGAGCTGGAGAGAGCAGAGGCTAGGGTTGCCCTGGCAATGGAGGAAGCCATGCTTCTGCAGCTCTGGCCAGCCTAGGCCTCCATTCTAGACTACAAAGTTTCAATTATAGATGGTAAATAAATTCCAACAGAAATGGCTGCCACCTTGGAGTGAGCAGAAGACTTGGCTCCACTCCAAGCTACAAAGTTTCAATTGTAGAATGTAAATAAATCCCAGATCCCAGGGCCTCCACTTGGGTCGCTGGCTGGCCTGCAAACCACCACAGGCCCCTCACCCAGGCCGCCCCATGCCCCAAGGGGACCCCCAACCCTGATCCAGGACACCCTTCAGAGCAAATCAGCTGGTCCCCACCCATGCACTGGGCCTCTATCCTATCTAATTAAAGAATAATATGCAGATTGACCATCACTCCAACACACAAGATGGTTGTCCCCATGTAATCAAAGATCCTGCCCCCATGTGGACACAAGATGACCACCACAAGATGGCCATCAGGAGAGGGCAGTTGGGAGGCACCAGGCCTGCAAGGGAGGGCAGTTGGGGGTGATCAAGCCTGCAGGGGAGGGCAGTTAGGGGGCAAACAGGCCAGCAGAGGAGAGAAGTTGGGGGCAAACAGGCTGGCAGGGGAGCAGTTTGACATCAATCAGCCTGGCAGGGGTGACTAGGCTTCCAGGCAGAAGTGGTTAGGGGCAATTAGGAAGGCAAGCAGGCGAGCAATTGGGAGCCAGCAGTCCTGGATGTGAGAAGGATGTCTGATGGCCCTCGAGGGGGTCCCAGATTAGAGAGGATGCAGGCTGGGCTGAGGAACTACCCCTCTTCCCCCTGTGCATCAATTTCATGCACCAGGCCTCTAGTTTCTTATAATTGAATGTTTGTATTTTCCAAGATTCATAAGTTGAAATCCTAACCCCTAATATGATGGTATTAAGAGATAGGACCTTGGGAGATAAGTAACTCATGAGAAGCCCTCATGAACAAAATTAGCACCTTTCTAAAAGAGACTCCAGAGAGCTCTCTCACCCCTTATACCATGTGAGGACACAGTGAGAAGACAGCCATCTATGAATTAGGAAGCGGGTGCCAGACACAGAGGCACTGCTGATGCCTTGATCTTGGCAGCATCTGGAATTATGAGAAATAATTTCTGTTGTTTATAAACCACCCAGTTTCTGGTATGCTGTTATAGCAGCCTGAATGAATTAAGACAGTAATCATAATTTTTAATGGCTCTTTGCAATTTCATCTCATAAACATGCCATAATTTACATAAGTGATTCCTATTATTGAATGTTTAAGTTGGCATTTATTTATTTAGCTCTAAAAGCTTTCTAGTTTTAGTATGCCCATCCCTATTAGAAATACTAGTGCAAGATGGGATAATTATATTTGTGGCTATCCAGTTACCATACTATTTACTCAGAAACATTCTTATCACCTTTTGATTTGTGCTGCTATCTGATATTAAATTATTATACTATTGTTTTCTGGTTTGTTTATTCTAACCCATTAATCTATCTATTATTAGGCCAATATCTTATTTCCAATATTATACCTATAAAATGGCCTATCTACAAATAACATCTCAAAACACTTAAAACTTTTTTGGAGGGTTTGGGTCAGTCTATTTTACCCATATATCTTATAACTGCCCTTCCTTTTTTAGAGCTGGGTCTGTTGCTTTTTAAAAAATGCTAATGATAATTAAACCTTGTTTTCTTTCTAAACAGTATTTATTTCACAGCTCCTTCAAGTGTATTGTTTCATTTGAATTCTAAATGGAGTTGTTATGACATGACTCAGATTAGCCGCATTTAACCACTCAATCTTCCAAAATTTGAAACCAAAGGATTTTAAAAGGAGGTAACAGGCAGGCTTGCAGAAATTGTTCTGAAATGCTCCTAAGGAGACAGCTGTCAACTCTCTTGGCTACGGCCCGCAGTGCTCACTGCAGATTATTGACGGTTCTACAGGCGGGTCAGAGCCTGTTAGCCTCTTGCTAACTTTGGTTGCAGCTGTCTGCAGTCATGCTGAGCATGTGAGGTCCAGCAGCACAGCCATCCACATCCTGCTCTCCGCCTGCTTTAAAAATAAATCCCTATAAAGTAGGACAAGTGATTGAAGCTTTGTAATGTTTCAGCTTGGGGCCTCAACTCTGATCTTAAATTGATGAAGCATTAGTAGATGTGCTTAGAAAAGAGGTGAGAAGCTGTTGTTTGAATAATAAAACATGAGAGAGACATTTTACAGATTTTCAGTTTGTACTGCTGACAGCAGGATGATATACCATACTCAGAGTTCATTCAACCCACTTCTCAGAATAGCATCTATTATGTGCAAAGGGATATGGAGAGAATATATTCTTCTGTACTTTAAGTGCTTTAGCTACCAATGAGGTGTGGTTCAAGTGTGAGAGAAAAAGAAATTCGAGCAATTTTTAAGATAATGCACTTCTTAGAAAACCTTAAGTGCCCAATAGATTTGTTGGAAACACTCTATAACTACATATCTCTAAAAAGTTTTTAAATGTTATAAAGAAAAGGTCATAGCCACTGTCATCCGCAGCATGAAAGTAAAATGGAAGTTTATAAGGTGGAATTTAAGAAATTACATTTCACATGCAGGCAGTCCAAAACAGAAAGATGCATTAGGTAGAGATAACAATCAGTTGGAAAGGAATGGTCAAGGGCACTTATCAAGCCAAGAAAATATTCCTAGCATAAGTCAATCTGCGTATACAAAGGATTTTATGGACAAGAAAATAAAAGGGAAGGATAGAAGGTTGCTCTAAATCAGAGTTTCCCAAGTTGGTGCCATCAGAACAAATTGCCACAGGATATGAACACACGTGCCATGAAGAAAGTGTTCCATGCTCATATCACTTAGGGAGATGCTGGATTAAGCACATTTCTACACTACAGGACTTCCTGAGCCTTCAATAGGCCAAAATAGATTGTGCACCTCCAAAAAGGGCTTTAGGACATAGCAATTTCCCAAACTTACTTGACCTCTACTGAGGTGAGCTATTTTCATCTCCTGGAACACTGGCTTGGAAAATATAGCTCAAAAGAAACATGCAGTTATTCAGACATATTTTGCTAAGAGTCATTCATGCCAAGAGAGTAAATTAACACTTTCTTTGATATCCTGCAAAGAGAAAATTCAAGACTGCTGTTGTGCTACCCTTAGTTATTAAACTGGTCCTCAGGAACTGTGGAATTGCTTTTTAACATTCAGAGAGTATATGAAAATTGTCTCAAAACAGAAGTTTAAATTGAACTCTTTTAAATTAAATTTTCTTCTTAAAAGAGAAGAGTTCCATTGCAGTTGTATATTTGTTCCTTTTGTAAAACAATATAATTTTAGACTTGGGAAAGATCTTAAATTAACAATAGGTTTAGCCAATCTTCTGATTTTACAGATGGGGAAACTGAAGCCCAGATTAGTTAAGTGGTTTGTCCAGGATTATTCAATTAGTTAGGAATCTAATGTAAGGTAACCCCAGTTCTGATAATTCTGATACCATGCTCTTTTGGTCTCCTAAGTCCCATACAACAGGCCTGCTATTATTAATTTTTTTTAGAAAATTAAGTACATAAAGAGAAAAATAAAAATTAATTTATTCAGTGCTTAACCTCACAACTCCCTCCAGAATGAATAGTTTTGTTATTTTTTTATTTCAGGTCCAGACATCTGTACTTCTCTAATTTTATTCAAAACTGAACTCTTCATCTGTTAATTTATTCTGTCAATGTTAAAAGAGCACTATCTCTGGGTCTGTTATACACAGTGTGAGTCTCTGCTCTCACAATGCTCAGTCTGGTGGGAGAGAAAGAAGATTCTGTGGTAAGTGCCATGACAGAAGTTAGAGAACTCAAGGACAATATTTTTAAAATATATTTTTATTATTTCAGAGAAGAAGAGAAGGGGAGCAATAGAAGTATCACTGACGAGACAGAATCACTGATAGGCTGCCTCCTGCAAGCCCCACACTGGGGATCCAGCCCGAAACCTGGGCATGTGTCCCAATCAGGATTCCAACTGTGACCTCCTGGTTCATAGGTCTCATAGGTTGACACTCAACCACTGAGACATACTGGTGCGGCATATTTCTTGATTGTGAAAAATCAAGAGTGGTTTTCTAGAAGGGTGAAAAATCTTAACTGAGTCTTTTCAGGGGAAAATAAGAGTAAGGCAGATGTATAATGGGTGGTTGTCATGACAACAGCACAGAAGAAGCATAAAAGTGGCCAAAGTATATAGCATGTATGAGAGGAGACAGGGAGCAAGGCAGGCAAATAAGTTTGGAGACATAGAGAAATACTGATCATAAAGGCTATGTATGCAATTCTAAAGATTCTGGTTCGCACATAAATAAGGTCCAAAGACAGCAATATGGAGAAGGGATTAGAGTGAAGGAAGGCAAGAGGCTATGGCAGTGATCCAAGTGAAAAATGATGAGGGCCTGAAATATGACATGAGAGCAAGAATAGAAGGAGGGAATCTCTCCCCTGAAAAGAGATAAATGTGGCCTAGAAGTAGGAGGTAAACTGAAGACAGAGGGGATTGGTTTGGTATTTCTTTTAGAGGTAATAATATCATAGGACTTACTATTAGACTAGACAGTATAGGTGTAGATAGTTAAGGAGAGAAAGGAACTAAAGACAACTTCCATATTTCTGGCTTAAACATCTAGGTAGATGATGGTGCCCCATTTTGAACTACAGAACTAAGAGACAAGCTATATTAGGAGGAAACATGTATGGATATGTTAAGTGAGACATTCAAGAGAATGGCAAGTTAACACTCAGATACACAAGAGTTGACTGCAGAAGAGAGGTTTGGACTAGAGATGTTAATCTGGAAATCTTCAGCATATAACACAGATGCTGTGTTTAAAGTCATGAAATATATGGGATTCTTTCTGGAGAGCATGTGCAGAAAGAAGTGTAGGCTCAAGGCAGAGACTATCAAGGTCAGGAAGGAAAGAAGGTGCCAACCCAGAAGACCCAAGAATGGTCCAAGAGGTGGGAATAAAATAAGATAGGACCTGAAATGTCTATCAGATTTATCAATTAGAAGCTCAGAGTTAGAGAAATTAACAGAAGAAAAAATAAGATTTAGGAAATATAAGGGAAAGAGGTGAAACTGTGGCATTGGCAAGAAAATAAGGGAAGATTGGAGGTGGGGAGGGTCTCAAACTAGACATGGAAGGGCAGGAAATTGAAGGATTTTTGTTCCCCTGAAAATATTTTCTCTTTAAAATAGAAGCAAGTTTGTCTTCTTAGACAAAGAGGGAGATAGTGTAATTCAGGGTGTTTAACAGACTTGTAAAGATATATATCTATCTATCTATCTATCTATATATAGATAGATAGATAGATAGATAGATAGATATAGATATAGATATAGATATGTGTGTGTGTGTGTGTGTGTGTGTGTGTGTGTGTGTGTTGTGGGTAAAGAATGAGGGAGCCATCAACAGTGGAGTCATAGAATGATTGTTGAGCACCATTGAAGGCCTAGCTGAGGGAGCACTGGTCCATTCTTTATAAATGTACTAGAAGCCCAGTGCATGAAATTCGTGCATGGTAGGGCAGGGGGTCCCCTCAGCCCAGCCTGCACCCTCTTCAGGATCAGGCCTAAACCAGCAGTTGGACACCCCTCTCATAATCCAGAACCACTGGCTCCTAATTGCTCACCTGCCTACATGCCTGATTACCCTAAATGACCCTCTCCAATGGCCTGGTCACTCCAACTGCCCCCCCCCCCGCTGCTGACCTGGTCACCCCTGACTGCCCCCCCCCCCGCTGGCCTGGTCGCCCTCACTAACCCACCTGCCAACCTGGTTGCCCCATGCAGCCTGCTTTTCAGTCGTTTGGTCACCCCTCACTAATCCCCCACCACCACCACTGGCCTGGTTTGCCCATGCAGCTGCTGCTTGGTTTTTTGGTCGCCCCTCACCAACTCCCCACCCCTGCCGGTCTGGTCACACCATGCAGCCTGTTCAGTCATCTTTTCAGTTGCGATGGTCACCTAGGCTTTTATATAGAGAGATATGAGGGAAACTGGTATGTAGACTGAGCTAATTGTTATAGAGAACTGATGAGCATCAGGCTTGTCTTCCTTTTGGTCAGTGACACATATCTCAGGTAGACCTGTGAAGTGGAGATAAGCAATCATAACTTAAAACAGCACTGTTCACCTGGTACTGCTGGTACCTGGACTGCAGTCTGTGTGCAGAGAAGGAAATCAGCATTGTAATCCTATGAACCTAAAGATCAAAATTACCCAAGGGTCTGTGACCTCCTCTCTCATGGATCCAAAAAGAGTTGATGATTTGTCTGTCTGTTCAGCATTTTTCTTTTGTTAGGGTAGAGTGGTGACTTCCCAGCTTCTTACATGTAGAAGCAGACACCAGAAGTCTATACATTTTAGATGTGAGATCTATGTGGCTTGTCTTTTTATTCATAACTAGTAGCCCTGTGCATGATTAAATCATGCTGATTCCCAAGGCCTAGCTGCAATTAGGGTCATGTCCACTCCCCAGCGTCACTCCTCCACCTGCGTGGCCCCTGCCCCATGAACCTCCACGCTAACAGTCCCCACCCTGCAAGGCTCCTCAGCCTCTGCTGCCCATGCCCTGCAACACTCTTCTGCCTCAGCAGCCCCCCGAAGCTTCAGGCTCACAGCCCCTACCCTGCCTCTGCTGCTCCACGATGCTCCACACTAACAGCCCCCACCCTGCTCCTCCACCTCACCTCTGCCGCCCTGTGGTACTCCATGCTGACTACCATGACACTCCTCCACCTCACCATTCCTTGAAGCTCCAGGCTCACCGCCTGCCCCTCAAGGCTCGTCAGCTTCCGCAGCCCCACCCACCACACTGTGAAAGCCGGACTGGTCACTGGGTTGTTCGGGCCCACAGCTCCCTCCTTCCACCCGCTACTGCGGGTGGCCAGGAGCTCACAGCTCCAGCTCCCTCCACTCCCTAGCCTGGCATCCAGTCGAGCCTACGGTCGTTACTGGTTATTACAGACCCAGGGTTTTTATATATTAGGATAATATTTGAAAAAGAAAAGTTTATCACTTTAATGTTATTCCATTTATAGCTTGGTCCTTTATGATTACCATTTTTTTACATTTCTTTAAGGAAATTTTTGCCTATACCAAACTTAAGAAGATACTGTCCAAAGTTTTCTTATGCAACTTGTAGAAGGGTTAGATCTTTAATGCATTTGGAATTGAGTTCTGTGTATGATGAAAGTCAGAGAGTCAGGATTCATTTTTTTCCACATCAGAAATCCAGCTGAAACAGTGTAGCTTATGGAAAGGCCTTCCTTCCCCACTGTAGTCGTGTCACCTGTGTCATAAACACATGACGGATGTAACCTAGACCTAGGATGCCTGTTTCTTTTCTGTCCTCTCCAGTACCTGCACAGGGTGGGCCTTTTGTGGGCATTACATGACTGGATGGATAATTGAACAAAGTCAGTACAACTGAGCAGAAAGTGCTCTGGACCCTTCAGAGACTCACTGGGCAACCAGAGGCCATTGAGCAGTAGTCCTACTGCCCATAACCTCATTCCTCTGCTCTGTCCTGACCTCATTGCCAATCACAAAACCATCATAAAGTTGAAGATTTTTTGTTCTTCAGACTTAAAGTTTTATGATATAGGTCTCAATTATCCTCAAAAGCCAAAGCAAAATTAAAAAAAAAAACTACTCAAAGGTCATAGTCTTAAGATAATAGATTTCATTGCCTTGTGACTTTATCGGAATAGATGATTGATATATTTACCTTCCTTGTTGAACCCTGTAAACCTAAAATATAATCCTACAAAAATTTTTTTTATATTTAGGAAAGTTCCTCTTTGTTTTTTAGCTGAACTGTACTCCAACTTCTGCTCAGTTGTACTGACTTTGTTCAATTATCCATCCAGTCATGTAATGCCCACAAAAGGCCCACCCTGTGCAGGTACTGGAGAGGACAGAATAAAATGGAGACATCAAAGAGAGTGATAATGCTATTGGGCATAACATGGAGTAGAGAGTAAGTAATTAAGAGTGAGAAAGTGTATTTCAGAGAGAAATTTGAGCTAAATAAAAGGAATTTTCCAATTGTACTCCCATCAAAATCAAAATCTATAGTTTATTGTATATTTGTATAAACTACATATGGATGTATGTAGATATACCTCCTAATTACTTTGTAAATGCTCAGTAAATGCTATCATGACTTTTGAATATTTATTTTCTCTAGTTTCTGGATTAGGCAATACAGAAGTCCCCCTTGCAAATGGGCGCCTTCATAGTGTCCTTACAAGGTCTTTCCTCTGTGCTTGTGTGTCCAAATTTCCTCTTTTTATAAGGACACAATTTAGCCCATAACATTGGACACAATTTAGCCTAATTTTAATTAATTTTTTAAAAAAGTTCTTCACATATTCCTGAGTCCATGTTGGAGTTTAATGTATAACTTTAGAGAGAATGCAAACCTACTAATGGGACATAAAGTAAAATATGTTTGCCTTTAGTAGAACTGCAACAAAGATACAATAAACATTATTTGAAGTCACTGCCTTTTCAATATTAGGAAACTAAAGTTTGGTTAGCAAAGCGAGCCTTTGGGCCCCGTGCTGCAACCACAGGCCTTTTCAGATAGCACTTAGGTTAATTAGCTCCTTCTGTTGTTCCGTAAATAGAACAATGATACAGAATCTATTGTAGCTTCATTATATTATGCATGAATCTATGTATAAATCATGGGAAGCAAAATACATAATTCCTATCATGGTATAATATATTCAGTTAAGTTTTACTTGTTACATTTTGTTAGGATAAAATACTTCAGATATAAGATTAAAGGATAATTTTCTATTTTTGACTTGAGAAAAATTATTTGTCTGTAATAAAGGTCAGTTGATGAATGGGTATGGAGGAATTTTAATTCTCTACTAAAACCCAAAGCAAAAAAGTTCACTTAAAATATCATGAAAGAGAACTTCATATTTCTTATTTTTTAAAATATATTTTCATTGATTCCAGAAATGGAGGGAGAGGGGGAGAGAGTTAGAAACATCACTGGTGAGAGAGGATCGTTGATTGGCTGCCTCCTGCTTGCCCCCAAGCTGCAACCTGGCCATGTGCCCTTGACCTGAAACGAACCTGGGACCCCTGAGTCCACAGGCCGAGGCTCTATCCACTGAACCAAACCAGCTAGGCCCATGTTTCTTATTGTGTTTCACATTTTGTGGAGCAAAGGAAATATAGTTTGGGCTATAAACATTTAGCACACTTTATAAAAATGGAAATGTGTGTTTCAATATCTGTTAAGTTTTCTAAAAATATTTCTCAAGTGCAAATTAATATTTATCTCTCCAAATAATACCTGTTCTCTTCCTCTGCTCTACCCACTCCCCTCTTTTTTAAAGAAAATAAAGATCACTGAAGATAAAGCAAAAACAAATGATTTGACTTTACAGCTGGTGAAATTTCAGTCTCAGAGCTGTTCCTGTTTAAATATTTGCTTATAAAGATGCATTTAGGAAATGTCTGGTACTGTGTTTTAATTTCACAGCGGGCAATACTGTCAGTCAATTAGATTGTCCCATTTTTCCAGCCTATTTTTTCAAGTTGCAAATTCTAAAATAGCATGTCATTACCATCAACTACCAAGTAGAATGATTTAATTTGAAATCCTATTTCCATTCACTTACCAAAGAAATGATTCTGTGATCAATTTGACCTTTTATCAGCATAATTGCCAAATAATTACCAGTGATAAATGACTATCATCTAAAATATTATAACTAATCATTGAATGAATACATTTCATATGTACCAGGAACTATATATTTTCTATAAAATATTTGAAATGTTTATTTCATCTATTCAACATATACTTATCAAGTGCCTACTATATACCAGAAATTATCATCATGAAGTTTATGTTCCTAAACTAAATAAAAAAAAATAAGTGATGTAGTATATTAGAAGATATTAAGGGCTAAGGGGGAAAAATAAAAGCAGGGAAAGGGAATTGATAATGTGTGTGTGGGGGGGGTGGTAAGAGTGCAATTTTAAATAGGATGCTCAGAGAAGATGCCATCTGAGAAAAGGAGGTAAGGGAGTGAAGGATGTAGGTATCAGGAGGAGGTCAAGGTGACCAACCATCCTGGCTTGTCAGAGACTAAGGTTTCCCAGGATGTAGTCTGCTGTTAAAACCAAGTCAGTCCCAGCCCAGGCAAACCAGATTGTGGATCACCTCAGCAGTGTTCCAGACAGAGGAAAGAGGCAGAACAAAGGCTTTGAGATGGGAGCATGCCTGGCAATTTAAGGAACTAATAAGGCCAAGCAGTTAAAGAGGGGATGATGTCAGTAAAATGAAAAGGTCACATCATGTAGGGCCTTGTTGTGGATGGGCACTCCACCCCAATCCTCTCCCCAGGGTTGATGCACTCATCCCTAGCAGCTGCCAATGGGTTCACGGTGTGTCTTTCCATGGTCCTTGCCCTTAGCTGCAGAGAACTGCCTCCCCTAAAGTTGTGTACCTTTCAGGGAGCAGCCCAGGACTAATGATGAGCTAATGTGGAATAAAATGGCCTAGCCTCCTTCTCTCAATTTGGTCCGCCTTATTGTATGTTACATGCCATTGAGTCAACTCTGACTCCTGATGGCTCTATGAATGAGTGATGCCCACCATGTCCTCGCCTCAACAGCCCTGCTCAGCCACCCATGCCTTCTATTATAGAGTCAATCCATCTCATCTTTAGTCTTTCTCATTTCCTGCTGCCTGCTATGTTTCCCAGCACGATTATCTTTTCCAAAGAACCCTGCCTTCTCCTGAAATGCTGAAAGTAGGGCAGTCTCAGGTTTGTCGTTTTTACTTGCCGTGATGTTTCAGACTTAATTTGCATCACTGTGAGCACTTTACTCAAGTGGGAAATTAAGGCAATGGTCTTATAGTTACTATGCTCCTTGCGATTTCCTTTCTTGAAGAGTGAGACATTTATTTAGTGTTTCCAATCTGTAGACTATTGTTTTATTTTCCATATCTGTTAACATATTCTTATTAGGACTTTGACAGATTCAGTCTCTGTGGCTTGAAATGATGCTATTGCTATCCCATCTCTCTCTGGTAATTTATTTCTTTCCAACACTTTTAGGTAATTTTTTACTTTGTTTTCTAAAACTACAGGTTCTTATTCTTAAGAATCATCTTCAAAGGTATCTGTCATTCTTTTATCTCTGCAGTATAGATTTTCAATATACTGTTTGCATCTTCCCTTTATATTCTCCTGATCAGATAATGAGCATTTTTGATGGTCGTTCAGTATTCCTGTCTAGGTTAGAATTTCCCTTTTATTTCTTGAATCTTCTGGTAGAAATCTTTTTTCTTTCTTTTGTCTCTTTTTTTGTTGTTGTTCTCGTCTATCCTTACACTGACTATTATAAATAGTTCTCTTTACCTATACATGATAGTGGTTGAAAAACTGTTAAGGATTCTAACCCACTTTTGTCACCCTTAATTTTTGCCTATCTTTAATAACTTTTCATGTTTCTTTTGTCATCCAGCTCAATTTTTCTTTCCTTCTTACTTCTGACATTGTCTTTTCACATTCTTCCATAACATTATTTCTAGTTTAAGGCTATAGTTCTGGGTCCTGTTCAATTAAGTTTAACAATTCAAATCTATATTTTACATGGACTTCAAATCCACCAGGAATGTTATATGTGATCTATTATGTTTCTACAGATTTACTTCTTCAGATTTACTCTAATGTTTGATATCAGCAGTTCACAGTTAGTACCACAGTCTACTCCAGGTCTTGTTTTGGCAAAGAGAATACAGCCTCTTCATTTCCTGCTTCCAATCATATAGTCTACTTGATTTCTGAATTGGCCATCTGGTGATGTCCTTGTATACAGTCATCTTGTTGTTTAAAGCATGTGATTTTTGGACAAGTTGTTGGCTTCAGAGAAAGCCATAACCCAATCTTCTGTTTAATTTCTGACCCCTAGTCTAAAATTTCCAACGATTCTGCTTTATTTCCTACTTTTTTGTTCCACACATCTGTATTTGTCAGCATGTCTTCTTTTGGTGTGTGATTAATTTCTTCTTGGACATTTGCATAGAAGCTTTCAATTTCATCTTCAGCTTCTGCAGTTGGTACATGTACTTGAACGGTGGCTATGTCAGTAGGTTTTCCTAGAAGTCTGGCTGACATTATTTGGTCAGACCTTGCATTGTAGCTCCTGGCTGTGCTGTGTTTTGCTTCAGTATTCAAGTTACTTTGTTTCCTCTGAGTTTGTCATTTCAAGAGTAAAACACTTTATAATAGTTTTTGCAAATGTCCCATTTCAGTCCATTTTTGTTCACAAACACCAAGCACTGCATTATTTAGACATTCCATTTCTTGCATTACACTTTCCAGTTTTACCTTGGTTCATGCGTTGTATGTTGCATGGCCTGGTTTTATACGTTGTGCAGTATCGTACTTTCCTTCTGCCTTTGTGCACATCGGCCACTTTGGACAAGTTGCCTCATTAGCAATAATGCTGTCCGTACTCTCTGCTCTTGCCCAGTAATGGAGAGCCTGCTGACCTGGGAGTCTCGTCTTTCAGCACTAGCTCATATTTCATTTTGGATTGTCTCATCAGAGGGTTTTCAGGATAAAGATGAAAAAGAAAAAAAACTAAACTAAAAGGAGCTTAGATGTCCCCTTAAAAGTGGCCTAGGCCTCCTTTGTAACCAACTGCAGTTAAGCTTTTTCCCTTTCCCTCACTTTTTTATAGATCTATTTTCTGAGAGCATTCCCCAATAAACTTTCCAGATGCATCTGTGTTTAGAGAACCCAAGCTAAGACAAGCCTTGAATATGTGATTATGAGATATGTGAAGCCTTTGAAAACTTTTGAAAGAAACTGAAACCTGAGATAGTTTCCCTCTCTCTCTCTCTACCTTTCTTTCTCTTTAGGCACAGAAAAATATACAAAACTTTCTTAATTGTCTATTTCTGTTTATTTTTCTGAACTTCACTGTGATTATTGCATATGATGAAAGAACTGGGCCATAACCCAATTGGAAATTTTAAATCTGTTGAATAGTTGGCATTTTCCTTTGTGTCTCAAAATAAGAGGAATGGGTGGACCAACTTTAAACATATGCAGAGAAGTTCATATGTCCTTGGATAGATTACATCTTACATTGAATTCCATTGGGTTGTTGGGACTCTAGTAGTTGTTTCTAAGTAAAGTAGGTACATCAAAGTGCAACAAGTAAAAGGGAAATATGTTCCCGCAAGGATTTTATTTTATTCTTCTATGAGCCATTGTATTAAAAATGTTCAATGATAAATAGCTTACTCTAGTCTATCTCAAGACCTTAATTTCCTGTGGGACCAGTGTTTGTAAGTAATGGTAAAAGAGATGAGTAAACGTCAGATGGAAAAACAACTATCCCTTTTCTAATTATACATACCAACTTAAATGTCCAGCTACCCAGGACATGTGTTAGCTGCATTTAATCTGTCAAGTATTTTCATAGTTCAGCCTTCACTGAAGAGTTTATAGGCAAATAGTGGACTCCAAATTCATATGACCCAAGAAAATAATAAATAGGAAAGTGTTAAATAGGTGGCTGCTCATCTTATTATATGCATGCGGAGGTCTTTTGTCCCTCAGTTCAAAATGTTGCTTTTATGGTTTCAATGGAAAAGTATCCCTACATATGAGTTTTTTCTAAGCATTTATGAAATTTCCATGTAATTAAAAATTTCTAGAGACTAATATGGTTAATTACACATATGATAAAATCCAAGTTAATCATTATTTTTTTTTGTATTTTTCTTTACATAGGATGGCATTAAATATCAAGTAAAAACACCATGACAAGTTGAAAGAGAGACCACAGAAGGAAAAAGCTTTACATTTTAGTACCTTTAACAGCACTACTTTCCTGCTTTTTCAACAAGGGCTCTTCATATTTATATTTTACTGGGTCCCATAAATTATGTATCTAACCCTCAGTATTTGTGTGTTTATGTGTGAGAGGGAGAGAGAGATATGAAAAGAGAAAGAAGGCACACATCCAAGTGTTTCAACTCAAGAGATAAATATAAACTGATTATGTGCCAGGCACACAGCCCTGTACTGGGCCTGGATACCAAACTGAAGACAGAGTGCACTTTGGCTAGTGGAGAATGATGAGTCATATCTGGAACTGGTTGAGTTTAAAATAACAGCAGAACTTTCAAGTAGAAATATCTAAAAAAATAAATAAATAAATAGCTGGACATGTTTATGTTGTGTAACTAAGAAGCATTAAGTTGGAAATAACAATTTGAAAGTAATTTGCATAGAGTAATAGATGTTATAATAGCAATACAACAATGAAATATGTAAGACTAAACTTAAAATATGCACCATTTATACAAAGCAAACCCAAAAGCACTACTGAAGGATACTGGAAGAGAAGATGAAACAAATCAAAAACACATTTTCTTGGATTGGAACACTCAGCACCATAAATCGGTTCTCAAATTAATCTATAAGTTTTACCTGATCCCAATCAATATAACAATAAGAATTTTTAAAACTTAGAGCTAGACAAGATGATTCTAAATTCATGTGGAAAATTTCATATGCAAGAATATCTTGGAAAATTTCAGAAAAAAAGAAAAATGAGAAGAGACTTTCTACTATATAAAATACAATATGGTAGTTAAAATAGGCTGGAGCATGTTCATCAATAAAACATAACAGCAATATCCTGAAATAGAACACAAAACACAAGAGTTGATAAAAATGGCACTTCAAAATGAACAGGAAAGTAAAATTATTCAACAAATAGTGTTGCAGCAACTAGATAGCAATTAGAAAAAAATTTGGGTTCCAACTTTACACTGCATATAAATGAATTTCAGATAGATCAAAGATCTAGATATAAAAATAAGCCCCTAATAGTACAAGAATAAAAGTGGAAAATATTGTTTTAAATTATATCGGCATGGGCAGGGTTTTCAAAATATAACATAAAGCTCAGGCAGCATAAAGAAGTGATGGGTAAATATGTTTACACTAGAGCCTGGTACGCAAATGGTATACAGGTGGGGTTACTCGGCCTGGCTGGTGATCAGGGCCGATTGGGGCCATCTCACCCAGTCCCGATCAGGGCCAGCTGCGGGGAGGGATTGCGGAGGTTGGATTGCCATGGGATGTTGGCTATGGAGTGCACTAACCACTAGGGGGCAACTCCTGCATTGAGTGTTTGCCCCCTGGTGGTCAGTGCACATCATAGCAACCAGTTTACTGGTTGACTGGTCATAATGGTCACTTAGGCTTTTATATATATGGTTAATAATCACAGAAATTCACAGAAAACAAAACCATCCTACGTAAACTAAAAAATTGAGAACTAGGTTATACAACATATATCAAATTCTTATAAATTTACAAGAGAAAAGACAAATTATTCAATACAATCAGAGTGAGGGCAGCAATTGGCATAAAAAAATAGTAAAATGGAAATAGATTGCTCATGAACGAGTAATAAAGATGTCAGTCCTCCCCCAATTATATACTACACTAGATGCTATCTTTCACTTACCAGACTGGTAAAAGTCAAAACAATTTAAATACACACACACACACACACACACACACTGAGTGGGCAGGTTATTATAATCTCTAAGCACATAATCTGTCCACTCAGTGTATATATATATTAGAGGCCCAGTGCGTGGATTCGTGCATAGGTGGGATCCGGCCAGCCTGGCCAGGGGGAGGGGATATGGGCATTAGGCCAGCCTGACTACTAGTTGAACTGTTGAACTGCTGGTCAAGGGGACAATCTGCATATTAGCTTTTGATTATATAGGATATACACTGAGTGACCAGATTATTATGTGTTCAGATCATAATAATCTGGCCGTTCAATGTGTGTGCATGTGTATGTGTGTGTGTGTATGTATACACACACACACACACACACATACTAGAGGCTCAGTGCACAAAATTCATGCATGGGTTGGGGGGGTGTCACTCAGCCCAGCCTGCACCCTCTCTAATCTGGGACCCCTTGAGGGATGTCCAATTATCTGTTTAGGCCTAAATGGGAAGTCAGACATCCCTCTCACAATCCAGGACTGCTAAATCCCAACTGCTCATCTTCCTGCCTTTCTGATTGCCTCTAACCACTTCTGCCTGCTGGCCTGATCACCTCCTAGCCACTGCCAGCCTGCTTGCCCCTCACTGTCTTCCCCTGAAGGCCTGGTTCCCCCCAACTGCCCTTCCCTCCAGGTCCGGTTGCTCCCAACTGCCCTCTTCTGCTGGCCTGGTCACCCCTAACTTCCCTTCCCTGCAGGCTTCATCACCCCTAACTGCCCTACCCTGCAGACCTGATTGCCTACAACTGCCCTCCCTTGCTGATCTGGTCCCTCCCAAATACCCTCCCCTGCTGGCCATCTTGTGGCAGCCATCTTGTGTCCACATGGGAACAGGATCTTTGAACACATGGGGACAGCCATCTTGTGTGTTGGAGTGATGGTCAATTTTCATATTACTCTTTTATTAGATAGGGTAGAGGCCTGATGCATGGGTGGGGCCATCTGGTTTGCCCTGAAAGGTGTCCTGGATCAGGGTGGGGGTTCCCTTGAGGCATGGGGCAGCCTGGGTGAGGGACCTGTGTGGTTTGCTGACTGGCCATGCCCCCAGGCAACCCAAGCAGAGGCCATGGTATCTGGGATTTGTTTATCTTCTATAATTGAAACTCTGTAGCCTTAAGTGGATGCCAAGGCAGGCCAGGACAGGTGGAAAGCTTGGCTTCCTCCATTGCCAGGGAATCCCAAGCCTCTCCATGGCTGTAGCCTTCTTAGATGGGTTAATTTGCATACTTGCTTCTGATGGGCTGATGAGCATGGCTTGTTGGTATAGCAGAGGCATGGTCAATTTGCATATTACCCTTTTATTAGATAGGATATATATATATATATATTTTAGAGTGGAAGGGAGAGAGAATGATAGAGAGAGAGAAACATCAATGATGAGATAGAATCATTGATCAGCTGCCTCCTACATGTCCTATACTGGGGAATCAAGCCTGCAACCTGGGCATGTGCCCTGACCAGAATCAAACCATAACCTCCGGGTTCATAGGTCAATGCTCAATCATTAAGCCATACCAACCAGGCCAAAAAAATTTTTAACAAGAATTTTATACAAATTGTGCTGGGATGGGGGTGGGGTAAAAATTGTTACAACCTCAGTAAAAGGCAATTTCACAAAAATCATTCCAAATAACAAGTGTACATACTTTCTTACCTAGCAATTCTAGATAAGTACTTATCTTACTAATACAAAATCCTATCTAATAAAAGAGTAATAGGTAAATTGACCATACCTCCACTACACCCACAAGTCATGCCCATCAGCCAATTAGGAATAAGTATGCAAATTAGCCCAAACCAAGATGGCTGCAGCCAGAGGAAACAGGAGGGAGGCATGGGTTTCCCTGGCAATGAAGGAAGCCAAGCTTTCCTCACATTCTGCCCAGCCCAGGCCTCCACTAAATGCTATGAAATTTCAATTATAGAAGATAAGTAAATCCCCCCAAAATGGCAGCAGCCATGGAGCTGGAGAGAGCAGGAGGCTAGGGTTACCCCTGGCAATGTGGAAAGCCAAACTTTCCACAGCCCTGGCCTGCCTTGGTCTCTGCTGAAGGCTACAAAGTTTCAGTTATAGAAGATAGATAGGTCCCAGATACCAGGGCCTCTGCTTGGGTTGCCAGGGGGTGTGGCTGGCCTGCAAACCACCACAGGCCCCTTGCCCAAGCCACCCCATGCCCCAAGGGAACCCTCACCCTGATCCAAGACACCCTTTAGGGAAAACCACCTGGCCCCCACCCATGCACCAGTCCTCTATCCTATCTAATAAAAGAGCAATATGGAGTGATTGACCATCACTTCAACACGTAAGATGGCTGTCCCCATGTGTTCAAAGATCCTGCCCCCATGTGGACATAAGAGGGCCACCACAAGATAGCCCACAAGGGAGGGCAGTTGTGAGTGATCATGCCAGCAAGGAAGGGGAGTTGGGAAGGACCAGGCCTGCAAGGGAGAGCAGTTGGGGGAGATCAAGTCTGCAGGGGAGGGAAGTTAGGGGTGACCAGGCCAGCAGAGGAGGGAAGTTGGAGGTGACCGAGCCTGCAGGGAAGGGCAGTTGGGGGATACCCAGACCTGCAGGGGAGAGCAGTTGGGAGAGATCAGGCCTGCAGGGGAGGGCATTTATGGGTTACCAGGCCTGTAGGTGAGGGCAATTAGGGGCAAACAAGCTGGTAGGTGAGCAATTAGGCATCAATCAGGCTGGCAGGGGAGTAGTTAGGAGGTGATCAGGCTGGTAGGCAGAAGCTATTAGGGGCAATCAAGAAGGCAGGTAGGCAAGCAGTTGGGAGCCAGCAGTCCTGGATTGTGAGAAGGATGTCCAACTGCCAGTTTAGGCCCTATCTTACCAGGATCAGGCCTAAACAGGCAGTTGGACATTGCTCGAGGGGGTCCCAGATTGGAGAGGGTGCAGACTGAGCTGAGTGACACCCCCTGCCCCCATGCACAAATTTCGTGCACCAGGGCTCTAGTATTCAAATAATAAAATATAATGCTGTCTCATGTGTACTGGTATTATTCAAATGAAAAAATAATGCAAAGCATAGCATACACAGCATGCTAACATTGTGTGGGGAATATTATATATATAATTTGTATTTATATATTATACTATGAGCTCATATATTTGTAAATGCATAGAATATTCTTAGAAGACTCTGCAGGAGACTGTGATAGTGGGAGCCTTTCTGGAGATTCTCTGGATGGCTGGGGGTTAGTAGAAAAAGAGACTTATTTTTCACCATATATTATCTGTACTTTTAAATTTGATACTATATAACTATATTACTCAGAAAAAAATATTTTTAGATTAAGAGGATCAGTATTTAATGGCATTGAAATATTTGGAATAGATTAGGTCTCTGAGTGTAAGGACATTGGCATAAAAAGACCATGACAAATGTCTCCATTTGAAGGAGAAAGAAGTGTCAGTTATATACCATGGAGAAATTAATTGAGAAATAGTAAACAGGATAAAACAGCATCACAAACATTGAAAAAGAAGTGTTTGATAAGGAAATCAATTTTTCTAAAGGAAAAGATAAATACATTTATCTATAAAATAATTGTAAATCATTGTATATCTACCTTGGACAAACAAATCAATATACTTAATACTGTATAAAGGAAGAATACAAAAAATAAAGAAATAAAGGAAGAATACAAATTTTAAAATATTCAAATAGAAAATGATCAAAAACACGAAGGGGCAATTCATAAAAAGAGAAATTACAAATTTTTAATTAATGTATTAACTTGTAATTCAGAAAATTCAAATTAAATAAAGACATTTTTGCCCATACACTTAGAGAAAATAACATTTTAATGCAATCCTCAGTGCTAATGGGATCATCAATTGTGATAGTATGTTTAGAAGTCAGTTTGTCAATATGTATCAAGAGACATTATAAATGTTCATATATTTGACACCACAATTTCCACATCCAGGAATTTCTATTAAGGAACTATTCAGAGTGATGTAATGTTATAAATGACAGGAAGTTCATTATAACACATATGAAAACAAAACAAAAGTCAATCTCAGTGTTCATCATTGGGTAATTAAAGTGTAGTTCATTCATAGTATCAAACAATATGCAGTCATTAAAATTACATATTCAAAGATTATTATGAAGAACTGTGCTCATAAAATATAGTTAATTGTTAAAAGCAGAATATAAAGCCCTAGCCTGTTTGTCTCAGTGGATAGAGCATTGACCTGCAGACCGAAGGGTCCCAGGTTCAATTTCAGTCAAGGGCATGTATTTGGGCAGGTTACCCTGGCCCTGGTCGGAGTGGATGAAGGAGGCAACCAATCATTGTGTCTCTCCCACATTGATGTTTCTCTCTCTCTCTCCCTTCCACTCTTTATCTGAAAAAAAAAAAAAAAGCAGGATATAAACAACATTCTACAAAGGGTATGGGTATGAAAACAATTTCTAAAAATATGCACATATTCATAGCTCACACATTTTTAATTTTATTTTTTCATTTTTTTAAATATATATTTTATTGATTTTTTACAGAGCAGAAGGGAGAGGGATAGAAAGTCAGAAACATCGATGAGAGAGAGACATCAATCAGCTGCCTCCTGCACGCCCCCTACTGGCGATGTGCCTGCAGCCAAAGTACATGCCCTTGCCGGAATCGAACCCGGGACCCTTCAGTCCACAGTCCAATGCTCTATCCACTGAGCCAAACCGGTCTTGGCTATTTTTTCATTTTTTAATTACAGTTGACATTCAATATTATTTTATATTAGTTTCAGGTGTGAAAGATAATGTTTAGGCATTTATATAATTTATGAAGTGATCTACCCTATAAGTCTAGTACCAACCTGGTACCATACATAGTTATTACAATACTAGGGGCCCGGTGCACGAAATTTGTGCACTGGGGGTGGGTGGTCCCTCAGCCCAACCTGCCCCCTCTCACATGCTGGGAGCCCTCAGGGGATGTCCTACTGATGGCTCACCCCCAGCCTGCCCAAGGATGAAAGCCTCTGGCCAAGACTTTCATCCTTGGGCAGGGGACCTTGGCCAGGGGACCCCAACCAGCTATCACTCTGCCATCCGGCTGATCACTGGGACCCCAGCCAGTATTTGCCCTATGATCCAGCTAGAGCTGGCTGACCCCACCCCACCCTGGCCCCAAGCCTGCCCCAAGGCTGGGGGTGGGGAAGCCTCTTCCAAGAGGCTTTCCACTACCCCCCCAGCCTTGGGAACCCAGCTGATTGCCCTGCCATGGGCAGCAGCCATCTTGTTTGGGTGTTAATTTGCATATCACTCCTGATTGGCTTATGGGCATGGCTTGTGGCCATGGCTTGTGGGCGTGCTTTATTGGGTGTAGCGAAGGTATGGTCAATTTGCATATTGCTCTTTTATTAGATAGGACTAGTGGCCCAGTGCACAAAATTCAGGCACAAAGAGGGGGGTTCCCTCAATCCAGCCTACACCCTCTCCAATCAGGAACCCCTTCAAGGATGTCTGACTGTTGGCACTCTATTAGCAGTCAGACATCCCTCTCACAATCTAGGACCACTGGCTCCTAACTGCTCACTGGCCTATCTGCCTGATCACCCCTAACCACCTCTGCCTGTCTGCCTGATCGCCCCTAACTGCTCCCCTACCAGCCTGATCACCCGTAAGTGCTCCCCTGCTGGCCAGATGCCTCTAACTGCCTCTGCCTTGCCCCACACCTGTGACCCAGGCTTCCCTCCCTCTGGCCAGCTATAGGCACCCAGGACCCAGGCCAGCTTCACTCAAGCCGGCTGCAGCCACAGGCAGCCACAGGCACCCAGGACCACAGGGCATGTGGCTTGTCCCTCTCCTGGGCCACAGGTGCAGGTGCAGCTGCTGGCACCCAGGACTGCGAGGAAGGCGGCTTGTCCCTCTCCTGGGCCAGAGAGGAAGACAGAGCTGTTGGCATCCAGGACTGTGGAATGGGTGGCTGGTTCCTCTCCCAGTCCGTAGCCTGTCTGGTCCCCATTCCTCTCTCCCTGGTGTTGAGTGTCTGAACCGTTATGGCATGATGGCATGAAGGTGTGATGAATATTTTCATATTAGCTCTTCATTATATAGGATTTTAACTTGTCACAGTCTATTTTCAAGTGGATATTTTACCACTTCACATCTTGTATAGAAACTTCACTATAACAAAATTTCATTTTTCCCAGGCAATCTTTGTTCTATTGTTGTCATATATTTTACTTACACAGATGTTATAAAACTGACATTACATTATTACTTGTTTAGTTATCGTAATTACCTTTAAATATATTTCAATAATAAGAAACTTCTATTATATTTTTTCTTATGTATATAATGTCTTTGGTGTTTTCCATTTCTTGTTATACATCATTATTTGTATCTGGCAAAATTTTATTTCTGCTTGCAGGACTTCTTTTAACATTTCTTACACTACAAATCTTCTGGTGACTAAAAAAAATTCAATCTTTTACACATAAAAAATATTTTTCACTATTTCTAAAATAGTTTAAAATAGATAAAAAATATTTTGACTATTTTAAACTATTTTAAACATATTTTCATTCAGTCTAGAATTATAAATTGAGAGGATTTTCCCCCTTGTGAGTACTTTAATGATGTTGCTCTACTATCTTCTCCCTTACACTGTTTCTGATTAGAAATATTTTGTAATCTTTATGTTTATTCCAGTGTATAGTGTGTCTCTTTTCTTCTGACTACAGCCCGGCCCTGCACCCGGCCATCACAGGGCCCTGCGATCAATCAATTTTTTTAATTTTATTTCAGAGAGGAAAGGACAGGAAGAGAGGGATAGAAGCATCAATAATGAGGGAGTGGAAGCTGCTTATTGGTTTTGCTCTTTGCACCTCCTCTTTGGATTTGTGTTAAAGTCTCTGTTGGACCACGCTATTCGGTCCCATTACTTGTGGTAAATTTATCCTACATGTAGGTGGGGCTTTTGTTTACCTGCTTCCTTAGCGCCCTGGGCCCGCAGGTTTCCCAGGTATCGGCTTGCGAGTTCTTCCTGAGTCAGACAGCCCGAGGAGGCCTGGGGCTTGCTTTTGCCTCTGAGCTCACCCCTCTGTCTGCTGGGTTTCTGGATGTTACAGGGCGGGAGGCCGAGGGTCAGAACCAGCGCTGGGGACAGCGACCAGGGCTCCTTTGCCCAGTGCTTGGGCCCGGTGCCCAGGCTGAGTGTGGCTCTGGATCCTGGGTCACAGCGTGCCCACGGCACCCAGACCATCACCGTCCCATAAGGGCGGGCAGTGAGCCCAGCTTCAGGGTCCTGTTCTGAGAGGAACTCTGGTCCCTTTATTCCTGGAGTGGGGCCACACGCCTGGCAGAGTCCAGGCCTGGGTCTTGCAGATGGTCTGGGCCCAGTGCCTTTCTGGCCCATAGAGACATCCCCAGCGCTTGTGTGTTAGCTCTCACCTTTCTCACTTCCTTTCCCGCACTCCCTGCCTTGCTGTGCACACAGGCCGGGCTGGGTTGTGTGGCTTGGTCTCCTCTGTCTCAGGGGCTGTGTCTTGGCACCTCTCCTGCCCCCATGTCTGGGCCTTGCACTGGAGTCCAGGAGCTCTGGGAGGCAGGAGCTGGGACACTCCCCTCCGCCACCTTCCCCAGCCTCAGGACCCAGCTTAGACTTGGCAAGCATCACCATCCGCAGGTGGCATCATTTGATAAGCCCATCCAGGCACAGTGGAGAGGTGAGAGCTGTGGGCAGAGATGCACCTGGATTCAACTCGTGATCCCACCACTGTGCAGCCAGACCCCAGCAGCAAGCTAATCTACAGGTAGGAGAATCTGCTCCCTGGTGGTCAGTGCACATCATAGCAACTGGTCAACTGGTCAACTGTCTGCCCCCAGTGGTCAGTGCATGTCATAGGAAGCATTGAGTGGCCTTAGCATATCATTAGCATATTATGCTTTGATTGGTTGAACAGTAGACCAGTCACTGGACAACTGGACACTTAGCATATTAGGCATTTATTATATAGGATTCTCTATGCTGTTCAACTTGTGACTATTTTGTAACTATCCATCTGTACTTCTCAATCCCTTCACCTTTTTCACCCAGCCCCTCCCCACCCAACCCTCTCCTCTGGCAATCATCAGTTTGCTTGCTGTATCTATCAGTATATTTCTGTTTTGTTTGTTCACTTATTTTATTCCTTATATTCCACATATAAATCATCTGATAGTTGTATTTTTCTGACTTATTTCATTTAGCATAATATCTTCTTGGTCCATCCATGTTTCACAAAGGTAAGATTTCATTCTGTTTATGGCCAAGTAATATTCTATTGTATACAGGCATGTGCAAAAGTGGGTTTACAGTTGTTTGCATGAAAAGTAATACAGAAAACTAATAAGTAATAATTTATTCACAATTGTAAACCTAGTTTTGCCACTTCTTCTTTATCCAATGTATATCAATTGGACACTTAGTTTGCTTCCATATCTGGGCTGCTATATATAACACTGCAATAAACACTGTTTTGGATTAATTCTGATAGTGTAATGCTATTTTTAATGTTTTGAGAAACCTCTATACTGTTTTTCCTCAGTGGCTTAACCATTTGCAATCCCACCAAGAGTACACTAGGGTTCTCTTTATGATAATCCTGGCCAACACTTGTCATTTGTTGATTTTTTGATGATAGCCATTCTGACAGGTGTAAAAGTGATAATGTCATTTTGTTTTTAAATTGCATTTCTTTGATGTTCAGTGATGTTGAGCATCTTTTTATAATCTATTAGAGGCTTAGTGCATGAATTCTTACACCAGTGGGGTCCCTCGGCATGGCCTGTGAGGACTGGGCCAAAAGCAGCAGCCCAATGCAGCCTGCCACTCCTGCCTGCTGCTCCTGTTCATCCTGGCCTCGCTGTGCCTGCCACGGACTTGCACCCAGTCAGTCCTGATTGGAAGAGGCTCGCTCTGCCATAGTGGAGCTTTTCAGCTGTAAGCTCTACATCTGGTTTCCATCTGAGAGGGTATGGGGGACCCAGGAAGCGATCAGCCTCTCAGGAAGGCAGTGGGACACCCTTGCCAGCCTGGGATCCTGATACAACCACTGACTTTCATGCTGGTTGTCCGGAGCCACCTGGTGGCGGCTTTTATACCATTTACTAGAGGCCCAGTGCACAAAATTCGTGCATGGGGGAGTGTCCCTCAGCCCAGCCTGCACCCTCTCCAATCTAGGACCCCTCGAGGGATGTCCGATGACTCGTTTAGGCCTGATCCCAGTAGGATTGGGCCTAAACAGGCAGTCGGACATCCTTCTCACAATCCATGACTGCTGGCTCCAAACTGCTCATTTGCCTGCCTCCCTGATTGCCCCTAACCACTTCTGCCTGCCAGCATGATCACCTGCTAACCACTACCCTGCCAGCCTAATTGATGTCTAACTGTTCCCTTGCCAGCCTATTTGGCCCCAACTTCCCTCCTTTGCCGGCCTGGTCACCCCTAACTGCCCTCCCCTGCAGGCTTCATCATCCCAACTTCCATCCGTTGCAGGCCTGGTCCCTCCCAACTGTCTTCTCCTGCTGGCCTGATCATCCACAGCTGCCCTCCCTTGCAGGCCTGAAACCTCCCAATGGCCCTCCCCTGCTGGCCATCTTGTGGTGGCCATCTTGTGTTCACATGGGGACAGCTTTCTTGTGTGTTGGATGGTCAATCTGCTTATTACTCTTTCATTACATAGGATAGAGACCTGGTGCATGGGTGAGAACCAGCTGGTTTGCCCTGAAGGGTGTCTTGGATCAGGGTGGGGGTTCCCTTGGGGTGTGGAGCAGACTGGGTGAGGGGCCTATGGTGGTTTGAAGGACAGTCAACCCCCCCGCCCCAACCAGGGACCTAAGTGGAGGCCCTGGGATCTGGGATTAGTTTATGTCTACAATTGAAATTTTGTAGCCTGGAGTGTAGCCAAGCCTTCTGCTCGCTCTGTGGCAACAGCCATTTCTGTTTGAAACTTAGTAGCCTAGAGTGGAGGTCTTGACTAGGGCTGCAGAAATTTGGCATCCTCCATCACCCTGGCAACCCTAGCCTCTTCTCTCTCCAGCTCTGTACCTACCATCATTTGTGTTGGGATTATGTATCTTCTATAATTGAAATTTTGTAGCATTGAGTGGAGGCTTAGGCCAGCAAGGGCAGGTGGAAAGCTTGGTTTCCTCCATTGCCGGGGAAAACCAAGCCTCCCACCTGCTCTCAGTAGTGGCAGCCTTCTTGGTTGGGGTTTATTTGCATAATTTGCTCCTGATTGGTTGGTGGGCATGGCTGTGGGCATGGCTTGATAGGAGGTATGGTCAATTTGCATATCACTTTTATTAGATGAGATTTCTTGTGGAGCATCTAGGGAGGGGAAATGGCCACGATGTCTGAGGCTGACTTCCAGGAGGCTGGCAGTGCTGTTGAGATCCTGCTGGTGGCACTGGTTCATCAGTGCCTGGCCTATTATTCTCCAGACATTGGACCAACAGAACTATTGATGGAGTGAGTGCCTGCCACCAGGCTGGTGGTCTGCCTGGATGGGCCGGTCAGCTGAGTGTCACTCCCACTGTGGGAGAGCACTGACCACCAAGGGGCAGTTCCTGATTGAGCATCTGCTCACTGATGATGAGTGCACGTCATAGCAACCAGTTGACTGGTGATTGGTGCTTAGGCTTTTATTTATATAGATTGGCCAGCTGCATATCCTCTTTGGAGAAGTATCTAGTCTAGGCCTCTGACCACTTTTTAATTGGATTTTTTGGTGTGTTTGTTTGTTTTTGGTTGTATATATTCTTTATGAATTTTGGATAGTAACCCATTATTGGATATATTATTGATGAAAATCTCCCATTCAGGAAGTTATCTTTTAGTTTTATTGATGGTTTTCTTTGCTGTTCAAAAATTTTTAGTTTGATGTAGTCTCATTTATTTTTTCTTTTATTTATCTTGCCTGAGGAGACATATAAACAAAAATATTTCTAAAAGCAATGTCAGAGAGTTTACCACCTATGTTTTTTTCTAGAAGTGTTATGGTTTTGAGTCTTACATTTAAGACTTTAACCCATTTTTAGTTTATTTTTGTATATACCCCTTCCCTCTTCTCCCACACAATTTTCCCCATAATAAATGGAATATTACTCTTCTAATAGCTCAGACCAAAAACCTAGAGTTATCCCCGCATTCCTCTTTTTTTCCTGATACCTACATCTAATCTGTCTGGAAATGTTGGTGCTCTGTCTTTAACATACAATCAGAATCTAACCACTGCCTACCACCCCACACCCTCATGCTGGTCCAAGCCATCATCATGTTGGTCCTGAACAGTACCAGGTAGCTTTCACCTCTCAGTGGATATCTGTGCTTCTATCCTCCACCCACCACCCTGGCAGGCATTCAGTGCTATACAGAGCAGTCTCAGTGAGTCTTTACAAATACACACCCACCTATCACTCCTCTGCTCCAAACCATTGAAAGCTTTTTCAGTTTGCTCAGAGCAAAAGCCTAAGACTTTATAATTCCCTAAAAGACCTTACACAATTTCTTTCCTCCTCATTCCCTTCCCCTTAACCTCCCTGCCCTGACAGGTAAGATTTCACCTAAAGGCCTTTGATTTGTTGATTTCTCTACTTAAAATGCTCATCCCACTGGTTGCTGGGGCTGACCAGCAGACCCTGAGCGAAGGATGAATGATTACTCTGACACAGGATTGCTGTGAAATAGAGGGCTAAGGGACTGCCTGGCTACAGGAACCAGACAGCCTTGATCACCTGCCTCTTCAGGCTTTGATTGTAACAGCAGTTTGAGATAAAGTTTATCTTTTAGATACAATCTGTAGGGTAAGTAATCTTGGGAGGACACAAGTGTCCGCAGTGCCCTTTAAGCAAGGACACATAAAGTTTAAGCATAAAGATTCTGGTAAACACCAGAGGGTCTGCCCATGCACAGACTTGTTTGGAAAGGTCAACGAACAATTAGGGGCAGCCGCCTTCAGCCAAACTCCCCTGACTCAGAATTCTGGTAAACCGGGTGGGCTGCCTTCAGCCTACTCCTTTTTTTGGAATGTCTTCCTTACAAACTTTCCAACCAGATCTCCTGTGCTCCCCCACAACTGGTGTTTGCACAGCTCCCTTGTTCACACCCCCTTCCTCCTCTTCCGCTGCCCCCGTACAGCCTCTGTTCCATGATTACCTTCTTGGTGAAGCCTTCCTCGTTATCTAAAATCCAACCTGTCTCCCCTTATTTATTGGTTGTTCCTCCTTTATTTTTTCCATAGCATTTATCTGACAAATTATCATTTTACTTCTTTATCTATTTTGTCTGTCTCCCTCACTAGAATGTAAGTTCCAGAAGGGTAGGGATTTTTGTTTTATTCACTGCTATATCCTCAATTCCTAATACAAATATCTCACATTAGAAGGCACTTGATACATATTTATTTAATGAATGAACAATATTACTGACAGTACCTATTCTTGGCTAGATGTGGGATAAGAAGCCAGCTCTACCATTTGGGAGGTATGCATAATTAGGTGCAATATAGTTAGAGGTTCTTGCATTTGCACTTAGACCTGCTCAGACTCACGCATGCACATTATCTGCCTTCCCTCTTCAGCCTGTTGAATTTTCTGGCCCACAGGTTCATCTCGTTTGGATCCTCCCTTAAAATGGCCCCCTCTATGCTCATGTATCCACGGCAAGAATACTCAAAATTTTCATCCAAGTAGCATGTTTTTTTTAGTGCCTCTCAACTATTGTATACACTCTTTCTTGTGTTTTTTATTCCCTTTTTCTAACCTAGATAATCCTCTTTCTTCTGGACTCAGTTTCTTCCTTTCTTTCTTTTCTCTTCTTTTCTTTCTTTCTTTCTTTCTTTCTTTCTTTCTTTCTTTCTTTCTTATCTCTTTTCTCTTCTTTTCTTTCTTTCTTTCTTTCTTTCTTTCTTTCTTTCTTTCTTTCTTCTCTCTTTTAATATATATCATTAACTAGAGGCCTGGTACTTGAAATTCGTGCACAGGGGGGGCGGGGGATGTACCTTAGTCCAGCCTGTACCCTCTCCAATCTGGGACCATTTGAGGGATGTCCAACTGCCGGGATCAGGCCTAAATGGGCAATCAGACATCCTTCTCACAATCCAGGAGTGCTGGTTCCAAACTGCTCACCTGCCTGCCTCCATGATTGCCCCTAACCACTTCTGCCTGCCAGCCTGATCACCCGCTAACCACTACCCTGCCAGCCTAATTGATATCTAACTGCTCCCCTGCCAGCCTATTTGCCCCCAAGTTTACTCCTCTGCTGGCCTGGTCACCCCTAACTGCCCTCCCCTGCAGGCTTGATCACCCCCAAATGCCCTCCCTTGCAGGTCTGGTCTTTCCCAACTGCCCTCCCCTTCTGGTCTGATCACCCACAACTGCCCTCCCTTGCAGGCCTAGAACCTCCAATGGCCCTCCCCTGCTGGACATCTTGTGGTGGCTATCTTGTGTCCACATGGAGGCATGATCTTTGACCACATGGAGGCAGCCCTCTTGTGTGTTGGAGTGATGGTCAATCTGCAAATTACTCTTTTATTAGATAGGATAGAGGCCTGGTGCATGGGTGGGGGCCAGCTGGTTTGCCCTGAAGTGTGTCCCAGATCAGGGTGGGGGTTCCCTTGGTGTGAGGGGCAGCCTGGGTGAAGGGCCTGTGGAGGTTTACAGGCCAGCCATGCCCCCAGCAACCCAAGCAGAGGCCCTGGTATCTGAGATTAAACTATGTCTACAATTGAAACTTTGTAGCCTATAGTAAAGCCAAGCCTTTTGCTCGCTCCTGGGTGGCAGCCATTTCTGTTTGAAACTTTGTAGCTTACAGTGGAGGCCTAGGCCGGCAATGGCAGGTGGAAAGCTTGGCTTCCTCTGTTGCCGGGGAAACCCAAGCCTTCCTTCTGCTTTCAGTGGCAGCAGCCATCTTGGAGTTTATTTGCAAAATTTGCTCCTGATTGGCTGGAAGGCATGGCTGTGGGTGTGGCTTGTGGGTGTGGCAAAGATACGATCAAATTTGCATATTACTTTTTTATTAGATAGCATTTTTTACAGAGAGGAAGGGGGAGGGACAGAAAGTCAAAAACATTGATGAGAGAGAAACATCGATCAGCTGCCTCCTGCACCGCCCCCCCCCCCCCCCCCCATTGGAGATGTGCCCAAAACCAAGGTACATGCCCTTGACCAGAATCAATTCCGGAACATTTCAGTCCGCAGGCCAACGCTCTATCCACTGAGCCAAACCGGTTTCAGCTGGACTCAATTTCAGCGGTAAAGCCTCCAGGTATCTTCCCTAGACAACTTGGCAGTGACTCTTCTCAGGGTCTCAATAGCATTTGGTGCAGAATTTAATGACAAATATAGCAGTGGATTCCAAGCAGCATTGAAAAGTTTGGTTGGATTCCTGTCTCCCAATTAGACTGAGAGCAAACATAATATCCTCTTCACTGTCCAGGTCTCTAAAGCGGTACCAACACTACGTTTTTGGTTGCATGAATAAATAAGTCACTGGACATCTTTTCCCATGTTTGTGTTCTCTCTCACCTTTTCCAAGTAAAATGCTCAAAAGTTGGTCATATGACATAAAAATGACACAGCTCTCTGTATATACCCAGGAACACAACATCTCCAAAAACTGTTCCATAGTAAGATATTCTTTCTTGGAAGATTCTAGGTGTAAGTTTTGTAAAGACACGACTTCCAGGATTGTTTCTCGAGAAGGTAAGTTGAGCAGCTGTAACAGTTCTTGGACCAAATTTGCTGCCATCATTTAAATGGAGACGTCTAGGATGTAATTTTTCTCCTCATCAGGAATGGTGTAAAAATATGTTTCTTGGCATTATATTTGTGTGAAAAACTTTTGGAATAAAATGGTCAACTTGGGCAAACTCTGTGGTTGCCTTTCTTTAAGTCCCCAAACAGAGACAAGCTTTTCATCCCTCCTCCTGCCCCGTCTCACCCCTCCCCTGCCCTCCCATCTAAGATAGTATCGGTGAGGCCTGGACCTAGCTTGTGTCACATGTTTTGAGTACACTGATCCTCAGAGCCGGAATCAAGTAACTCCACACCCTGAGAAGTGGCTCTAGCCCAGGATGACACAATCTGTATTTGTCAAATCTCCAGTTGAAATAAGAAAGTAATTGTTTAAAAGCTCTTTGTTGCATAATAATGTTTTATTCAGAAGGAGAGGAAAAGTTAGACTGATACAAAAGGCAATTCTTGCCTTTTTCTACTTTATCCCACAACCAAATCAATTCTTTGCTTTTGTGTTGCTGGTGCCTCCTCCGAGTTCATGCAATGGGATTTCTCCTGAGTGGCCTGCTGTTCGGCGGCTGGAGTCACAGCTGAATTTCACACACATCTCCAAGCAGCTGGAGAGAGGGACGGAGCGGAAGGAACCTGGCATGGGTGGAGGTTATTTTTCAATGTGGTTTGTCTCTATTTTGTTCAAGAACACAGAGCTGTTGTTTTCTTCACATGCGGATAAACAAGAGCGCCATTTCCGACCCTGAGAGAAGTGAAGCTAGCAAGAAACACTGTAGTCTCTGGCCTCAGATTTTAAGTCTAGAGCAGCACATATCGCTTGATCTCTGAGGTAAATGTTCTTGACCTTTGTGTTCAGGCTGTGACTGGACCATATTAGAAAAACAAAAGGCAACCTTGTGACTTGGACCAAGCTTGTTTTTCACATTCTTTTCTGTCTTACTAATAACTGGGACCTAGCCCTCTACTAAAATACCATGCAACAGGGACTATAAAGCACTTTCTCCATAACTAATACTTTCTTAAAGTGAGACCTGAATATCTCACTATGCAGGTTGAATTAGACAATTAAGTGCTGATGCATCTTGAACTTTGAATAAACTATTTTTAGATCAAAATTTTTAAAACTATAATGCATGTAATAAGTAAAAATGCTCTGGTCAAGCAAAATTGTATTCTTCTACCATAATCGATTATAAATAAATCGAAGGACTTTTCTAGGGTAGGGTTTTAAAGGTGTGTTAAAACTAGAAAAAAAGGTACTTGAGTGTGGGGTTTTAATATAAAATGAGACTAGAAATAATTTACATTCTAATGTTCATATTTGAGTGGGTAAAAATTTTTTCATAAAAATTTCCTTTTCATGTGAGGTTTAGTTTTCTAAACCTATCTTGCACATATCTTGCGATGAGTAGTGCTTTAGTTGGCCTGATGAACCTTTCCCCCCTTTTCCTGCTGTTTCCCTAACTCCTTCTAAAGTAAACTTCCCTCCATGATTGAAGCTTCCAGTTATGATACAGAACTGTCCATCCCCTCCTCTCCCCCACACCTCACACCCCGCCGACAACTTGTTCTGAGGGCCCAGATGTTTGAACATTCATGTACCCAACACACCAGCCACCCCTGATATTTTTCTGCATGAGCTATCCATAAGCTAGAGGATATACACCCAGCACTACCAGGGACTTGTCTTCTTTGGTAAAACAGACTGGTTTGCTGCTGTTGGACAGATTGAAGAAGAGTCAGAGAGGAACAAGTTTTCAAGAAGGGACTTGAGAGAGATGCTGACTTTACTTGGGTCTCTGAAGTCCCCCAAAATGCAGTTCTTTCTTCAATGCTCTTGAGCTACTTCAATATTATTCCAGGAAATCCAGAAAAATCTATCATCCCTTTACTCCAATCGAGTTCAAACTGGCTTTGGTTCTTGCAACCCAAAGAGTTCTGACTCAACAATACCTATTTGAACATATAATGGTACTTTGTGAAATGAAATTTATTGGTGAGAACTATGAAAATTGGCAATATTGTACTCTATTATGTAATGTATTATACATTGCCAGAAGTATTTAAAACAATTTGCCTGTACAATTTGCTTTTAACTTGGCACCTGTTAAAGTCTATTACAAAGCTTATACTGATTAAGAGTGACAGTAAATTAATGCTGAAATTAGGGAACTTTCCTTAGTCTGAAATTTTGTTTTATTTTCTATTATTCAGAATACTTTTTAAAATATATAGTTTTATTGATTTCAGAGAGGAAGGGAGAGGGAGAGATAGAAACATCAATGATGAGAGAGAACCATTGATTATGTGTTTCCTGCATGCACACCTGCTACTGGGACCCCTCAATCTGCAGGCCAATGCTCTATCCACTGAACCAAACCAGATAGGGCTATTCAGAATACTTTTAAAAGTACTATTGATGTTTAAGAGATAAATTTGTATTATGCCTAAATTATGTAGCATCTATTTATATACTTACAGTTGGTATTGCAAATATGCAAAAACTTTCAGCTTATATTAATGAGTAGTCAGGAGGCCTGGATATCATCTTTCATGTTTTGTTAACTAACTCTAGAGTTGGGTGTGTTGCTTGATATCTCAGGGTCACAGGAAAATGAGGATGTTGAAATAGATAGGATGCGTTCCAGCTTTAAAATCCTGTGATTCCACAACTAGAAGTCCATTTTGTTAGAAAAAGATTTTGCTGATTTTACAAAAAAATCAAACACAGCTTTTTACTCTTTCCTTTGGCCTGTTTACAAAATATATATATATGATTGAAGTGGGAGAAGGGGAGAACTAAAACAAAAACACAAACCCTAAAAGTATATTTTAAAAATATATTAGACATTTTTAACCACCTTGGTGAAAGAGAAAAAATTTGAGCTTAGAATTAAAATGCCAAATGGAAAAACTGACACATTGACTATTCAAAGTAATTTTAAAATAAAATTATTAAGTATTCTCTTAAGAAACTGATTATGTATTAAATGTACATTAAGAAATGAATGTTATACACCTTTAGATTTTAAAATACAATGCTTGCACAATTTTTCAGAAATTGATTTTGAAAGGCTAAAGAAAGAACCATAGATTGCCATTTTTATTTTGTCCCTAAAGGCAAGAAGTGCAGAATGAACACCAGCCCAGTGTTGCAGATCTGGCGCTGGCATCTCATAGCGTAGTGCAATGTGGTATGTTAGGCAATCTTGGTTGCAAGAAACTCCAACATGTGTCCTCAGGGAATAGGGTGTCGGGGTTTAGTTCCTGTTTGTTCAGTTTCAAAGTATACATGTGCAAATTAGAAAAACTGAGATCTCAGCCATGATAATAAGCTTCCCAGGAATAACAGAAGTTAAACAATCCGGCCTCCTAGGAGGAGAGAGATGCGAATTGAGTTTGGCTCTCTGGAACACAGAATGTGAAAGATGTTTAGAACCCAAGGTATCAGAAGGAATTGGTAGATCTTTTCTTTAGTTCAGGGGTTCTCATCCCAATCATTTGGGAAATGTTTTAAAAATAGAGATTTTGATGTCCCATTAGCAAAGATTCTTATGTAGTACATTGGGGAAGTACTGGGATCACTTTGTTTTTAAAATCTCCCAGCTAGATTTTGAATACCCCACTCTGTATGGCTGAATTTTTCTTTTCTCTTGTTGTGTGCTTCGTGATTAGCCCACTACCCTTTGGCTCCCTCAGCTTTTACTATTACGTGTCTTTTCTAGACCACAGACTCACCGTTTTCCCTTCTTCAAGCTTAGCTCAGATGCCACCTTCTCAGTGAGGCCTCCTGTGTTCCTATTATTAAAAATTGTACCCCACCGCTTTGGCAGTTCTAGTCCTCTTCCCTGCATTATGTTTATCCAACACTTATCACCTTCTAAGATTTTGTTTGACCTATTTATTGTTCACTAGAGTGCACAAAATTCATACACGGGCGTATGTGTGTCCCTCAGCCCAGCCTGCACCCTCTCTAATCTGGGACCTCTCTCACAATCCAGAACTGCTGGCTTCAAACTGCTTGCCTACCTGCCTTCCTGATTGCCCTTAACTGCTTCTGCCTGCCAGCCTGATCACCTCCTAACCATTCTCCTACCAGCCCGATGGATGCCTAATTGCTCCCCTGCCAGCCTGATTGCCCCTAACTGCCCTCCCCTGAAGGCCTGGTCTCCCCTAACTGCTCTGCCCTACAGGCCTGGGTCTCCCCGCAACTGCCCTTCCCTGCAGGCCCAATCGCCCCCAACTTCCCTCCTCTGCTGGCCTGGTCACCCTTAACTGCCCTGCCCTGCAGGCTTGATCTCCCCCAACTGCCCTCCCTTGCAGGCCTGGTCCTTCCTAACTTCCCTCCCCTGCTCGCCATCTTGTGGTGGCCACTTTGTGTCCACATGGGGGCAGCCCTCTTGTGTGTTGGAGTGATGGTCAAATTGAATATTACTTTTTTATTAGATAGGGTTGCCTTTCTCAGCCACCAGAATGCAAGATCCATGTGGCAGAATTATTGTGTGTTTTGCTAATATTGTATTCCCAGCCCCTAAACCAGAGAAGATGCTTAATAAATATTTACTGAATGAATGAATGGATGGATGTGTGAATGGATGTTTTCTGCTTACCATTGGCTTGTATTAACATCTGCCCACTGGTGTCACCCAAGACCACCACCCTCTCTGCCTTTTTTTGTTGTTTTCAGCTTCCCCAGTTGATTGTCTGATTGGACCAGCTTCTTGGAATTGAGTTTTTCCCCCAGGTCATTTCTGAATAGGTATGACTTGACTGTTTATAGGTCAGGTGCCCTCCCAGAGCTAAAGAGTACTGCCTAGGGCCACCAGTTCAGCAGGGGCTCTGGGGAGGCAGTTTCTTCAAGAAGTAGGTTTTGGTGCAAAGTGAGTGTTCAATAAATTACCTAATCCTGTTGAGCTTCAGGAAAATGGCATTACAATACCTATTTGTCTTAGCTTAGTGAGTTTTTCAGAAGTCTCAGGGAGCAATGTACAGTATGAAGCAAACTGTGTGGGAGAAGTGATATAATTTTAGATGATATTTAAATGTGGTAGTTAATAAAAAGCCTAAGAGAAGTTGTAGGGGAGAAATTAGGAAATGAGGAACTTGTTGCTTCAAGAAACTTTGGAATTCTTCCTGAATATGTTTTAAGTGTTATTCTCACTTCACGGATTTCATTGATAGGGACTCCTGGTACATAAAATTTCATAATAGTATTTAAGAAGAGTAAATGCAAAGATCTGCACTCAGTCTCCAAAACTAAACTGTGCAAGTACAGATGGGAGGGGATAGAGTTTCATAGCTGTTTGCATGCTAAAGACTGAACAAATATTTTGGGGATATCTTTGTTTTTAGTTGGCAAGAACAATGTTTATAAACACAGCATGGGATGGTAGAAAAATATTAATCAAACTGAATTTTGAAATAGCATTCAAAGAATGCAGAAAACTGTACTTCTCTACTCCTCCCTTTATAGCTGGAATGTTGGAATCAGTTCTATATGCCACATTTGAAGAGGTGTTTAGGGTCCCCTTAGATGAGAGTGTTTGGAGGCGATAAATGGGCCATTTAAATGAAGGGTAGTTTGAGAAGGCACATGCTATAGTTGCTGACTTCAGATGTTTAAAGGCTATGTACAGAAGGGGAAATGGGCTGTTCCGGACTCAATACTCATTAGTACTAGCTTCAGATTCATTAGACATTTTACTATACATTGTATTCATATTTATAATAATGATTTAAAGTCTTATTTCTCTCCCCCCTTTTAGAGTTGAGCAAACTCATGCTTGGAGCTGTTTTGCAATTGTTCAAGGTCATATTGCTAGGTGTTTAAGTTCAGTGGGGCTTCTACCAATACCATAGCTACCTACTAAATGTATAGTGAGACACATTTCAGTTCAATGTAGCAAGTTGCAGGACTGTTCAAAGATGAATACTATTGTGAGGCAGTAATGGTTCCCTATACTTGGAGTTCAAGCATATGCTGGATAGCTGTTTTGTCAGGATCTGACAGTCCCTTAAATTTACACATATATAATGATATGCTCATCTTATCAAACAAAATATTAAAAATGAATGCTAATCATAGAGCCAGAGGACCTCCAGGAGTGAGGCCAAGTGGATTCAAGTGATTGAACTATGTGCATTCTCTGTGGTTATTAGAAAATAACGACAGCACCCAAAGTTCATTCTCTGCACTTACAATCGAATGTTTTTTCTGTTGCAGCCGTTACCCTCATCTGATAACTGGGCAATAAAGTGTGGAACTAGAGGGTATGGAAAGAGGAAGGGCAGGACTGTTTTGTGAATTCCTAATATGAGTTATTTGGCATGCTCTTGCTTTATTAAAACAAGCAAAGAATGTGAGTGGCAGGAGGAGAGGATTTAAAATGATAAGCTGAGAATGCATCTAGTAAAAGAGAACAGAACACTGTGAAAGGCTAAGGAAGGCAGGGACTACGGATTGTCCTGTATTTCCCTCTTGTGGAGTAGATGCCCAACATGTATTTGTTGAAATGAATAATGACATCAACACTTCAACAAATATTTAAAGAGAACCTTCTTAGAGCTGAGCTGTGTTCTCAGTCTGGGAGCCAAACATGAAGTAAACAAAAAATCTCTATCCTTTTAAGGAACTCACAGTCTAATAAGAAAAGACCCCCACCAGGCCAGAGGAGAGTGCTAATGGTTATCACAGAGAATAGATAAAAAGTTCTCTGAAGCTGAAACCGGTTTGGCTCAGTGGATAGAGCTTCGGCTTGCGGACTGGAAGGTCCCAGGTTCGATTCTGGTCAAGGTCAAGGGCATGCCTGAGTAAATGAGGGATGGATTTCAGATGGGGAAGATATACCACTGCACAGAGACAGACAGAGTTGTGGACTTTGTGTGTGACATGTGGTGGGAGTTAGAGGTGGAGCTGAAGAGGTCTAGGGATCAGATCATAGAAGGACTGGTACATCATAGTAATTAACTTGATTCTAATTGTCCAGGTGGAGAGCCTCTGAAAGATTTTAAAGACGCAGTCTCTGTTTTTGGAGCATTCTCTGGCAGTAATATGAGACAGAAGCAGAAGGGAAATTAGAAAGGCTTGACCAACTGAAGAGTGGCAAAGAGGCTATAGTGGAGACAGAATGAAGAGGAAGAACCCCTCCATGGTGTTTTAAATGAGAGGACCTTAGTAGAGAGAAATTCGGTGGCCTGGTTGGTGGCATGGCGAGATTGTAGTCATGGACTTAGGTGACAGTGAAGTGAGTCGCAGACTGAGTAATACGGAATGCCCGGGATTGGGAACACATGGCTGCCCCGAGTTTGTATTAGTTGATGACTCTTTTGAACCGAATTCAGGAAATGACATAAAAACGACTTGCGCAATAACATTAGAAGAGTAGAGACCATGAAGTCAGCACGCTGGAGAAAAATAACCAGAGTTGGTGGGGATGGGGAAGTAGCCCGTGCTGCGGGCCGTTTTGGACTGTCCAGTGGAAAGATCCTCAAGGAAAAAAACAAAGGCCTTGAATCCAGCCCTTCTTCCCTTACAACCCATTCTGCACCAACCTTCCCAGCTGCCTTCACCCTTCAGCCACATCTCAGGCAGGACGTACCCGGGGGAGGACCCTCTCCAGACCTCTCCTGGCAGTAGGTATTTGGGAGAAAAGGAATTAAAAAAAAAAAAAAAAGGGAGGATGTCAATGTTAGCATTTTGAAAAATTGCACACCAACATACTTGAACCTACTGCACATTTCAGGAGGAGGAGAGGAAACAGATGCCGAGGGGTCCGGTAGACGGGTCCTCCCTGCAGCCCAGGTTTCCCGGCTCCAGGTCCAGCGCCCCTGCCACTGCCCACGTTGCCGGCTTGGCAGCTCCCACCTGCACGCACGGTCCCGGGGTGCACAGGGGCCCCCTCCTCCGCCGCCCCCAACCCCCAGCCGCCTAGGCGCGCCCGGCCCCGCCCCTTCCCCAGCTGGGCGGGGTCTCTGCGCAGCCGCTACCCCGGCGCGTGCGGGGCCGGGCGGACGCGGGTCCAACCGCGGGGATCGGAGGTCGCCGGGCCGCCTGCGCCGCCGCCCCTCGCCTGACGCACGCGGGGGCCGGACACCATTTGCCACGAGTAACCGGAGCCCTGCGCGCCCCCGCCGCCGCCGCCGCCGCCCGGGCCCGCTCCGCCCTCGGCCCGCCTCCTCCCGCCTCGCCCTCCTCCCGCGTCCCGTCGGCGGCCCCGCGTCCTCTCCCGCCGCCTGGGAGAGCCGGTCCGCAGCGCCAGGCCGGCCAGGTGAGTGTGGCCGCCGAGCGGCCCGGGCGGGAGGAGGGTGCAGGCCCTGCGGCGGCAGCCGGCGCGCGGGTGGATGGAGGCGGCGGCGGGCCCGGCTTTCTCCCCCCGGCGGGCCGCGCGGCGCAGGGAAGGGCGCCCCCGCCCGCAGCCCCCGCCGCCGCCGCCGCAGACAAAGCGCCCGAGGTGGGAAGCCGGCGGGCGGTCCCTGCCTCCGCGCCGCCCGCGGGGTGCGGCTTGCGGCCCGCAAAGCCCGGGCGGCCGGCGTCTCCCCTCGGGAGCGCCCTCCTTCAGGGCTGGGTGAAAGGGACCCGAATCGTGCAACAGGTTTAGGCGTTAACCCGTAATTTCCCCGGTGTGCGGGACCAGAGGGGGCGTCTGGCCCCGGGGCGAGACCCCGCGTCCGGCGCCCGCGGCTGGCTCCTTTGTGTGGCTGGCGGCCGGCCCGCCGGGCGGATGGGGGTGGGACGCCGGCTCCGGGCCCCCGGGCTGAGCGGGGCTCCGGGACGCCTCCCTCGCGGAGTGCGGCTCGGCTTCCGCCGGCCTGCAGCGCGCTGCCGCCCCTCCGCCTTTGGAGGAGCCACAAAAGGCGGGGAGCCAGGGTCTGGGCAGAGGTCTCGGTGATGTGTGTGTTTTCTGTGTGTCAGGTGGGCTCCTGCCGGCACCGCAGGGGGGTCGGCCCCGGAGGATGCGGGTGGGCTCTCCCCCGGGGATGTGCGGGGCGGGCAGCCCCCGCGGCCCCCCGTGCTGCTTTGACATCTTGCTCAGACCCAGACCTCACCCTGCAAGTTGGCACCGCTGTGGAGGGAGTAACTTGATAGCGGCTGTTTGACAGGTCACCTCTCCCTTCACGATTTGTGCCAGCCATACCCACCACGTATTCTAGCAAAGGGTGGCAAACCTTCCATTACCATTGCCGCTCAAAATGCCCCCTAGGTTGGAAAATACCAATCCGTATGGTTTTCTTGGGCTTCACTAACCTTATCTTCTTAGGTGTGAGAAACTTTTTGCAACCTCCTCGAAGTTGAATACATAATAAAGAAGGTTTATCTTTGTCCACATACCTGGGGTCACGCTCTTACCTATCTGGTTTCCTTGGCCTGCTATTTTAGTATCACAATACTAAATAGAAGGAAAATATCTTCCTTTTGCTTGGAGCAATAAAATACTTCTTTGTTCTAGAACCAGGAAGCGTTCTGTGGACAGAAGTTGGTGACTTGCTTTTTTACCCCATGATCAAATACATTAAAATATTCCCAAAGGACTTTAAAAAGCATGACACAACTCTAGATTGTTTGTACACCCGAAATTCCAGGAAATAATTTTGCTGTATGTTTATTCAAACAGCCTAACCTTAAAAAAATGGGCCGACTCTGTAAATACCCACACGTTAGGGAATGCATTGATTGGATTTAAAGAGTTTACCAAGCACCCCTGTGAATAATAGTTGGAAGGAATAATTGGTGGATGAGATTAGGAGCTGATGATGGATGGACCTAGAAGTCTGACAGCAAAATGCAGAACAGGTGAAGTGGTAGAGGTTGCAGAATCCATCTGTTTGGGTTTCTGTTTGACAGGCATATCTGAAAACTAAATGTCTACTCATTTAAAAAGCAGAAAATATTACATTTTGACCTATGTTTTTCATGTGCTTAATAAAGACTCCTTGAAGCTCTTCTCAACTCCCTAAAAACACACTTGATATTAATAAGGACTTTTCTTTTGAAGAAATAAAATTGTATCTGTAGAAAGTTTCTCAGGCTTAATTAGTAGTTTGACTTCACTAAGGACATCATTTATCTGCAGCGTTGAACTTCAGAGAGCTTTCCTAGCTGTTATAAGCAACAGGAACAATCTCTTGAGAAAATAGGATATTTACTAATGAAAAGTAGCAGAAACTTAAATTTATGAAGTCATCTTCTTTTATCAAGATAAAACTCATGTAGTTTAGACTCCACTCTTTTAAAGTGCTCAGTGGCATTATGATATTCATAAAGTAAGACAAACATCTCTAACTCAGGAACGTTTTCATCATCCTGAAAAGACACCCTTCCCTCCCCCCCAAATCTATTGGCTATTATTCCTATTCTCTCTCTCTTGCATTTGGCAATCACTTATCTACTTTCTGTATCTATGGATTTGTCTTTTCTGGACATTTCATGTAAACGGAAGCATAAAATATGTGGCTCTTTGTGTCTTTCACTTAGCAAAATATTTTTAGGATTCCTCCATATGCATATATCAATATGTCATTCCTTTTAATGGCTGAATAATATTCCATTATGTGGCTATATCACATTTCTACTTTTTTACTATTATGAGTAATGTTGCTGTGAACACTTATTTACAAGTGTTTGTGTGGACATAGGCTTTCTGTTCTGTGGGGTGAATACTTGGATGTGGAATTACTGAGTCATATGGTAGCTCTGTTTAACTTCTTGAGGAACTAACTGCCAAGCTTTTTCATAGCTGCTGCGCCATTTTACATTCTCACCAATGAAGTGTGAGGGTTCCATTTTCTCCAACATTTGTTAAATGTTGTCTAGGATAGTCGTTCTAATAGGAAGGGGTATCTGTGGTTTTCATTTGCATTGCCCTAACGCCTTAATGGCTAATGATGTTGAACATCTGTTCCCTATTCTTATTGGCCATTTGTATATATTCTTTGGAAAAATGTCTGTTTGATTTATAATCATTTCTGTTTGTTTTCATATGTATTTCCTTAGTCTTTGAAATAATACTGGAAGATAGATTTGTTTCTGTTTTACTGCTAGGAAAGTAAGGTGCAAAGAAGTTAGGTAATTTGCTCCTTTTTAACCTTATAAAGTTAGTAAGAATAATGGTGTGAATATAAACTTAGGTCTTCTGATTCCACTTCCTGCATTCTTTCCACTTCATGAGGCATACAAAACTCAAATTGTCTTTGCAGATCTGCTTGGCTAATCATTGCCAAAGTGAGGGCGTAATAAATAAGTCAAACAACAACAAAAAGCAGGTGTTATGGCCACAGTGCCTCGGATTCACCAGATTTTGTTACGCTTTCTCAAATTATATATATATTTTTTCTTATCCTAATAAGGTGGATCTGATTTGCATATTTCCTGTGGGGAGACAGAGCAGTTAAAGTAGTCCCCCCTTCTTAAGTAGCACAGTTAATCCTAGAACCCCCTATGCACTGGGACATGGGGCTTTCTCTTCCCCTGCAGCTTCCATGTTCTCTATTTTCTCCCTTAAATATTAAAGTGATTGGACGATTTTACATTTTTCATAAACATTAACATTTTTCTGGATTAAACTGAAATTAACTTGTTTTTTAACTAAGTGACTTGCCAGTGTTACTTTGATGTGCAGGATTACTAGGGAATATGCTTCAGTTTTTAAGAACTAGTTTGAATCAGACATATGCAGAATTCTTAACTCCTAGAGGGTAGGTAGAATCCATATGTTATTTATTCATCTTTGCATGTCCATTGTCCAGCATGTTGCCTGTCACATAGCAGGGACTCCTTAACCTTTGTTTAATGAGTGAATACAAATACATTTTTTTAATTGGAAAAAATACACAAAACAATACAAATTATCTGGTATACTCTTTTAGAATAAATGTAGTCCACATTCCAGAAAAAGAAAATATTTCTTAATCCTGGCATATGACCTAAAAACTAATAAATGTTAAAAATTAGAACTTTATTTAAAACTTAACACTGTATGCTATGGAAAGGAAGTAAGTATTGTTTCATCCTGGATTTAAAAAAAATATTTTCCTAACCAATTTGACTCAGTGGGTGGAGCATGGGCCTGTGGACTGAAGGGTCCCGGGTTTGGTTCGGGTCAACGGCATGAACCTAGGTTGCAGGCTCTATTCCTGGTGCTGGTTGGGGCTCATTCTGGAGGCGATGTCTCTCTCATGTCAGTGTTTTCTCTGTCTCTTCCTCTCCTTTCCACTCTAAAAATCAATGAAAAATATTCTCGGGTAAGGATGAACAACAACAAAAATAGGTTCTAAGTACCTGCTGGCACAAGTGCTTACTCTAAGCTCAATGTCCAAACATGAGTTGTACTCTGAGTGTTTGCTAAGTAAAGGAATGCCCAATGAGTGAGTAAAATAATTATTTTTTTTCTATAACACGTAGAGGAGATAACAGCAAATTAATATGTAGGCCCTGTTATTCACTTGCATTTTAATCGTCAAACATGATATCCTATGGTAATAAAAGCCTAATATGCAAATTGACCATCACTCCAACACAAAGATGGCTGCCCCCATGTGGACACGAGATGGCTGCCACAAGATGGCCAGCAGGGAGGGGCAGTTGGGGATGACCAGGCCTGCAGGGGAGGGCAGTTAGATGTGTCCAGGCTGGCAGGGGAGGGCAGTTAGGGGTGACCAGGCCTGCAGGGGTGAGCAGTTGGGGCAACCATGCCAGCAGAGGAGGACAGGAGGGATCAGGTTGGCAGGACAGGGCAGTTGGGGTGACCAGGTCAGCAGGGGAGGGCAGTTAGGGGCAATCGGATCGGCAGGGAAGCCAGCAGGCTGGGCTGAGGGACACCTCCCTTCCCCGTGCATGAATTTCATGCACCGGGCCTCTAGTGTTAGTTATAATAATTCAAATAATGTATGGGTATATAGATTTAAAGTTGAAAATCTCCCATTTACTACTTGTCCTCTTTATTTCTTTCATTCCAAGGTAATCATTATTAACAGCTTGAGATTTATATTACAAACCTATATCTTTGCATTTTTGTGTACATAGTACAAATATACATTTATATATCCAACCATACTCACATACATATGTGTGTATACACAATGGTTTTTCTTGTACAGATGGAGTCATTCTACATATATTCTTTGTTTTCACTCAAATATATTAAGACTTATGCATCTATCATTAGAAAAGATAAACATAATATTTGTTTGTTATTCTTGCCTGGTTTTGGTGTTAAAATTAAACCAGCTATTAAGAATGAATTGGTAAGCTGTCCCTATTTTTTTTATTGTCTGGAATAGTTGAAAATATCTGCACTGTAAACATCTTTTAGAAATCACCCGAAAACTTGGCGAAGGAAGAAATCCAAGACAACCTTTCTCATTTTTCCTTTTTTAAAAAGTTGTTTTATCAAGTTTCAGACCTTATTTTCTATTACATGTTTGGTGAAGGAATCCTTTCATACACACTTCTCTCAGCTCTGATAAGTTGACAAATGCAAATGATTCAATGAATCAATGGATGCAGAAGTATATGTGCTTTTCTCTTAGAAAGATCCAGAATAAAGTCCTACACTTACTAGCTGCATAACTTTTGGCAAAATATCCTCTTCAAACTTCTATTTTCTATTCTGTAAAATGGTAATGGTTCCAACCTCACAGGAATCTTGGAAATATTAGAGATGTGGGACAACTTGTAAAATGGGATAAATGCACTTACTTTATAGGGTAAGTATGAGGAAAGATATTAGTATAATGCCTGGCATTTAATAGGTATTCAGATTGTTAAAAAACATTTTTGCCTGTGTTGAGTGCCTAACATTAAGGCACTCAGCATGAGATGTTGAGTTCTGCTGTTTCAGAGCTGCATGGTGTAGTGGAAAGGACATTAGGCCCTAAATCAGAGACTTAGCCTGTTGGCTTTGGACAAGTCACCTGCTCACCTTCTATTTCCTTACCTATAAAAAGAGAGTAAGAGAACTAACACTTATTGAGAATCTATTTTATATGCGTTTATTAGGCAGTTTAACAAATCTTACTTCATTTAATTTTCCCAATAATCCTACCAGGTAAAGATAACTTGTCATTTCCCATTTTAATAGATGAAGAAACCAAGGTGCAGGAATTAGATTTTCTGAAGTCCATTGGGTGTCTACCCTCCTGCCCTGCTTCCCAGTCCTGTCCATGTTCTTTTATTCATTACAGCACTCCCCTCCTGGGATGATAGAATGTGTCTACATACAGCGAAAACCACATGGAGAGACTGCTGCAAACTGAAACACTAAGTGTATAAAGAAGCTAAACCAATATATGATTAGGCTACTAATTTATTAATGATTTCCATTAATCAAATATAAATAGAGGATTGTTAATGTGTCCTAATGCCTGTGCTTAAGAGTAGTAATTTAAGTTTTTTAATATGTGTGTTCCTTATAACCGCTTTACCTGAATAATTTATGAATCTTCATTGCATTTCTTCCTTGACCAGGTAAAGGAGAGGGAGTAGGTGGTTGTCATAAAGGGAAATCCAAGCTTGTTTGATGGGTGTGTGTGTGTGTGTGTGTGTATGAGAAAGAGAGAGAGAGAGAGAGAGAGAGAGAGAGAGAGAGAGGGAATGTGAGAATGTGTGTATGGAAGAGGTGAGAAGTACAGTTCTATGGCAGTTTGGCATTTACTGAAACTATAAACTCTTGGAAAGAAGTAGGGGAAATCTACATTATAATTCATTATCCACTAGCAGACTTGCAGAGTCGTTTAAAAAATGAACCTGCCTTTGTCAGCTGGTTAGTAAAGAGCTATTGATTGTATTCTTGAAAGACAGTGATATTGTCTTTCCTTTGATAGGGTTTGCCAAAGCTTTTGCTATGGGTTTCATTTTATTTGATCAGATTCTGTGATATTGATTTTGCATTTCTGCAAGCCTTGTGCTAGGGATATGCAAAACCAAAAAAAAAAAAATGCCTTGGGATATTGCAAAATAAATTGTGATTCAGTTGTAGTATAGAAGGTTTAGCAGTTCTGTTGAGGCTGCAGTTATCATTTTTATTCTGTTGATTGGAAGTGGGAATTCCTATGTTTAGGGTAGAGAATTTTTATCAGATTGACTGGAATTGCACTGTGGAAATTCTCACTGGTATTGAAGGGCACTTTTTTTTTTTTTTTTTTTTTTTTTACAGAACACAAAGCGTGTGGATCTATATGTAAAAGGTAGAAAACATGGTTCTATCTTCAAAGAGTATATTTTTAGTTTGGGAGGCATTGAAGGAGGAAGCCAAGTAAAAAGACACAGAGGGTTTTTAAAACTTGCACTTGCTCTTTGTAAAATCACTTTAACTGCATTGGGTTTTGTTAAGATACCATAGGTCTCCTGATGGGATACTGTCAGAGTAACCCAACCCTTTGGAAACTGGCAATTGTGTGTCTTGTATGTCTTGTTCGTTCTTTATTGTTCTCTTTGCTGTACAAAAAGAACTGTTTGGAATAAGTATCAAGATTAGTTCCCCTTTTCAGTGCTTTGCTGTTTATCTCCTGGATTGTGGGCTGAGTTCTCCTTTTCTAACAGCCAGAGCCAGGCTCCTGGAACACCCCAGAGTGGGCATACAGGTGTTATGCTGTGCGTTTTGCTTAGCCTTGGTTTGGCACCATTATTGGTGTCTTCTTTGTTCTTTTGCTTTTATTGTTTAATTTATTAACTTTTATGGTTTGTGTAGTCTTAAAAGTCTCGTTAATTCTTTTCAGAACAAGATGGGGGTATACATGAAATCCATGGGGGAACATATCAAGGCAAACAGATTAATATAGTAGAGACCATCTATGGCAATGGGTTTATTTCATGGGCCAGCTTTGATTGACAGCGGTGGCTGAAGGGAACACTGCCTTAAGAAGAAGTTAGAGGCACTGTGTGGATTTAGTGGGAAGGGCTGTGGTGATCCTTGAGCAATGTTGTTGCCATGGGTGTAGGAATATTGATGGCCAGAGTTTGCCATCCCTATTATAGACAAAATATACAGGACCCTGGACAGTACAATGGGTGAGTGACTTTTTAAGTTTAGAGATAGGTTTTGCCAGGTGGGATGTGGATTTGGGAAACAAGCTGATTATTTTGGGAGGTTGGCAGTCAGGTTGGTTCAGCTGCAGTGAAATGTCTGAAGTGTGTTAAGCAGAAATGAAGTTGTTGGGAAACGTGAAGAAGGAGGTGTGGGAAGCCTTCTTCCACAATCCCATCCAGAATACCCCGTTGTGCTTGTTTTTATTATTTTTTAATTTTTTAAGTTTTAAAAATAAATTTTTATTGTTCAGACTATTACAGTTGTTCCTCTTCCCCCCACACCCAAAGCTCCCCTCCACCCGGTTCCCATCCCACCCTTTGCCCCTCCACTGTCCTCATCCATAGGTGTACGCTTTTTGTCCAGTCTCTTCCCGCACCCACCTCCCACACCCTTTCCCCCTGAGGATTGTCAGTCCACTCCCTTTCTATGCCCCTGATTCTATTATATTCACCACTTTATTCTGTTCTGTTCGTCAGATTTTTTATTCACTTGACTTTTAGATTTACTTATTGATAGTTATCTATTTGTTGTTCATAATTTTTATCTTTACCTTTTGCTTCTTCTTCCTCTTCTTAAAGAATACCTTTCAGCATTTTATACAATACTGGTTTGGTGTTGATGAACTCCTTTAGCTTTTTCTTATCTGTGAAGTTCTTTATCTGACCTTCAATTCTGAATGATAGCTTTGCTGGGTAGAGTAATCTTGGTTGTAGGTTCTTGCTATTCATCATTTTGAATATTTCTTGCCACTCCCATCTGGCCTGCATAGTTTTTGAAAAATCAGCTGATAATGGTATGGGTGCTACCTTGTAGGTAACTGTTTTTCTCTCTTGCTGCTTTTAATATTCTCTCTTTGTCGTTTGCTTTTGGCATTTTAATTATAATGTGTCTTGGTATGGTCCTCTTTGGATTTCTTTGTTTGGGGTTCTCTGCGCTTCCTGGACTTGGAAGTCTATTTCTTTCACCAAGTGGGGGAAGTTTTCTGTCATTTATTCTTCAAATAGGTTTTCAGTATCTTGCTCTCTCTCTTCTTTTGGCACTCCCATAATTTGGATGTTGGTACACTTGAAGTTGTCCTAGAGGCTCCATACACTATCTTCAATTTTTGGATTATTTTTTCTTTTTTCCATTTGGGTGTTTTTGCTTTTTTTTATTTCAAATCTTTGACTTGATTCTTGTGATCCTTTAGTCTGCTGTTGGATCTCTGTCTGTTATTCTTTATTTCAGACAGTGTATGCTTAATTTCTAGTTGGTCCTTTTTCATATCCTCGAAGGTCTTCCTAAATCTATTGGCAGTTTCTATAAAATTATTGAAAAACCTTATAACTGTGGTTTTGAATTCTATATCCAGTAATTTGCTTTCTTGCATCCCCCCCCCCCCCCGCCCCATTTCTGACCTGTTTCTTTGTCTCTACATTTTGGCTGCTTCCCTGTGTTGATAGAGTGGCTTTGTGTGGTAGGTGTCTTATGGGGCCCAGTGGCTCAGCCTCCCCAGTTATCTCTTTGGTGCAGTCATGTTGTAGGTAAGCCTTGATTGTTGTTGGTATCACTGAGAGGAATTGAGCTTCAGGCCAATTGGCTGTGAGGTTCAGCTGTGTCTATGATGGTAGAACTTTTGTGCTGGAGATACCCTTATCAGGCAGGACTTGCTTCAGTGGGACTTTGGTGCTCACTGAGTTTGCCCCCTGAGTGTGTCCCTTATGGATCTGAGGAGTTGTAATCTGGATGGTCCCACTCTGACCACTGGGTACATTGGCTCTTGGATCTCCAAGGAGGTGCTAGTTTAGCTCTGCCTGAGGCCACCCAGCAGGAGCTATGGAGAGATCTGCAGATTCCTCTTCTTTGTTTGGGTTTTGGAGGTGCCCAGATGAGGCTCAGCTGTGAAGCAGTGCAGACTGCTGTGGGGCGTTGGGCCTTCTTTTCAATGGTCTGGGTCTCTCTGACTCAGCTGCAGTTTGTTAGATAATTTTAGATTTCAAAGGACCAGGCCATCATATGCAAAAACCTCTGTGCACAACTTGGGTGGGGTGGGATCTCAGGGCAGAGCAAACAGCAATGGCTTCCTGTCAGCCCTGTCCTAAGAGGCTCCCAGCTTTCAGTGTCCCTTGGTAATCACTGCAAGCACCTCTGAGAGAAAGCCACCCTCGAGTTCTGCCAGCTGCCAGATAGTCCAGTTTCTCCCCATATGAGGCTGGGTCCCCAGAGTCTCACCTGGAACTGGAGTTCAGAGCAGTCGGGAGCTTGTGTCTCCCTCCCGCTTGAAAAAGTCTCATACTCAGTTGCCAGCCCTTTACACTTGCGCTTTTGTACCTCTGCCCTTTACTTCTGCAGCTCCTGAGTCTCAGTATGCTTTTCTCTTTCCCTCTAGTTGTAGAATTTCTACTCAGCCTACCTTTCTTTGGTTTTGGATGATGTCTGTTTTGTCTTTTAGTTGTAGTTTTGAAGTGGTTGTGTGAGGCAGCAATTTCAGGTGTTTACCTATGCCACCATCCTGGTTTCTCCAGAATACCATGTTGTGTTTAGTTGTCCTGTCTCCATAGTCTCCTCTGACTGTTTCTCAATCTGTTCTGATTTTTTTTAATGACCTTGACAGTTTTGGGAAGTCCTGGTCATATATATTCTATAGAACATCTCTCAACTTGGGTTTGTCTGATGATTAAAATGGTGCTATGGATTTTTGGAAATAAGTTGAATTGCCCTTCTCATCATGCCAAGTGAGGGAATGCCGGAAATATGAATGACATTACTGGCAATGCTCACTTAGATCACTTGGTTAAGGTTGTGTTTGTCAGGTTTCTCCACTGTAAGGTTACTGTTTTTCCTTTTCCATACTTTATTGTGGGAAGTGATTTACTGAGTTTAGCCTATTCTCACAGTGGAAGGGGGATTAAAGGAACTTTCTTTTAAAAAAATGTAATATTCCCTTAGATGGGTTTTCTATATATTTTATTCAACTATTCCCTTTCTAATATATATTTAGATGGTTTATACACCCTAACAGGTAAGAAAATAGGCTCTGGAACTGCACTACCTAGATTCACATCCTGGCTCACACTAGTTCTGTGATCTTGGGCTACACTTACTTGACCTCTTAGTTTCTCTATCTGTACAACGGGGCTGTTGATAGTAACTACCTCCTTGGATTGTTTGTTGGGAGGATTAAATGAGAGAATATATGTGTAAAGTGCTTAGAACACTTAGTGTCACTATATTAAGTGCTTGCTATTATTATTATGATGATGATTTTGTCTTTACAATGATACTTCAATGAATAACTTTGTGTATATTATTCCACGCATTCGTGGAGCAGGTAGATATGTAATAAAATAAATTCCTAGAAATGGGTACTTGCATTTGTAATTTTGATAGATATTGTCAAATTTTCCTCCTGAAGATTATATATCATTTTGCATATCATCCAGGGATATGTGATAACATCTGTTTCCCTATATCTGTGTTATCAAATTTTTTTTATCTTTGCCAGTCAGGTAGTATATATCTTTTATTATGAATTAATTTGAGCATCTTTTCATTTAGCCATTTAAGAGTTTAGATTTTGATACTGCTTATTGTGAAGCAACCTATTCTTCATCAGCTGGCAGTAGTAAAAAATGTTTTAGGGAAATAATCATAGTAACTAGATAAGGAATAGGTGGTCCAGGGAAAGACTAAAAAGTAGTACTGTGGGAGATGGACAGTCTGAGAAGTAGTACACTAACTTGCTGGCCTCTCTTCTGGTGTGACAACATGTTGTCTTGGTAATTGTTTTTTATTTATTTATTTTTTAAAAATATATTTTATTGATTTTTTAAAAAATATATTTTATTGATTTTTTACAGAGCGTAAGGGAGAGGGATAGAAAGTCAGAAACATCGATGAGAGAGAGACATCGATTAGCTGCCTCTTACACGCCCCCTACTAGGGATGTGCCCGCAGCCAAGGTACATGCCCTTGCCGGAATCGAACCCGGGACCCTTCAGTCCGCAGTCCGATGCTCTATCCACTGAGCCAAACCGGTCTCAGCTATTTTATTGATTTTTTACAGAGAGGAAGGGAGAGGGATAGAGAGTTAGAAACATTGATGAGAGAGAAACATTGATTAGTTGCCTCCTGCACACCCACTACTGGGGATGTGGCTGCAACCATGGTACATGCCCTTGACCGGAATTGAACCTGGGACCTTTGAGTCTGCAGGCCAACGCTCTATCCACTGAGCCAAACTGGTTAGGGCAGTAATTGTTTTTTAAAAGCATTAAAGAGATTCTTAGGATATATTCTAGAAGTGGGATTACTGGGTCAAATGGTAGTTCCATTTTTAATTTTTTGAGGAAAAGCCATAATGTTTTCCATAGTGGTTGTATTCCCACCAACAGTGTACTAGACTTTTTTCCCACATCCTCAATAGCACCTGTCCTTCGTTGATTTGTTAATGGTAGCCATTATGACAGGTGTGAGGTGATACCTCGTCATTTTTGTTTTCATCTCTGATGATGATTAGTAACTTTGAGCATTTTCTTCGTATATCTCTTGGCCATCTCTATGTCGTATCTGGAGAAGTGTCTATTTGGGTCCTTTGCCCATTTATAAATTGGATTGTTTGCCTTCCTTTTATTAAGTTGTGTGAGTTCTTTATTTTAATGCAATCCCATTTGCTTATTTATCTTTTGTTTCTGTAGCCCGAGGAGATGTATTAGAAAAATATTGCTATGAGAGATGTCTGAGATTTTGCTGCCTATGGTTTCTTCTAGGATTTTTATGGTTTTACAACTTACATTTAAGTCTTTTACCCATTTTGAGTTTATTACTGTGTAAGGTGTAAATTGCTGGTCTAGTTTTATTTTTTTGCTTGTACCTATCCAATTTTCACAACACCTTTTATTGAAGAGACTGTCTTTTCTCCATTGTGTGCTCTTGCCTCCTTTGTCAAATATTAATTCATTGTAATGGCTTGAATTTATTTTTGGGTTCTCTGTTCTGTTCCATTGATCTATGTGCATGTTCTTGTACCATTACCAGGCTGTTTTGATTATAGTGGCTTTGTAATATGACTTAATATCTGGTATTGTGATCCTTCCAACTTTGTTCCTCTTTCTTAAGACTGCTGCAGCTCTTTGGGGTCTTTTTTGGTCCTATATAAATTTTTGGAGTATTTGTTCTAGATCTGTGAAATGTACTGCTGGTATTTTAATAGGGATTGCATTGAATCTATAGATTGCTTTGGGTAGTATGGACATAATAATGTTTACTCTACCAATCCATGAACGTGGTATATTCCTGCACTTATTTATGTCTAATTCTTTATCTTTTTTCAGTGTCCTGTAGCTTTTCTAGTATAGGTCTTTTACGTCATAAGAGTCCCAAAACACCAATCAGAGACAATATATGCACCCCTATGTTCATAGTAGTGCTATTTACAATAGCTAAGATATGGAAACAGTTCAAGTGCCCACCAGTAGATGGGTGGATAAAAAAAGATGTGATACATTTATACAATGGAATACTATGTAGCTGTACAAAAAAAAAAAAGAAGAGAATCTCTTACCCTTTGAGATAGCATGGAGCATCCTGAAGAGTATTATGCTAAGCAAAATAAGACAGGGAACGACAAGTATCACATGATGTCACTCACATGTGTAATCTAATGAACAGAATAAACTGATGAACAAAATAGATCCAGAGACATAGCATGGAAGAGACAGGAATCTCTGGGGGTGGGGTGGGTGGGAAGAAATTAGCCAAGGAACTTGTATGCATGCTAGAGGCCTGGTACACAAGATTTGTGCGGGGGGGGGGGGGGTTTGGAGATGCGGGGAGAGAGGGGGAGATGTCCCACCTACCCTCCCCTGCCAGCTTGATTGCCCATATCTGCCCTCCCCTGCTGGCCTGATTGCCCACAGCTGCCCTCCCCTGCTGGCCTGATTGCCCACAACTGCCCTCCCCTGCTGGCCTGATTGCCCACAACTGCCCTCCCCTGCTGGCCTGATTGCCCACAACTGCCCTCCTCTGCTGGCCTGATTGCCCACAACTGCACTCCCTTGCCGAGACACTCCTCCTCCACGCAAGGCTGAAGGCGGTGGAGACACCAGGAGTGGCCTCCTCTGTGTGTTGCAGAGTCGCAGGATCTCTAGTCCTCACCTTGTGGAGCAGCCCTCGCTGTGCGTTCTGCCATCTTGTGGCGATGTTGTGCGAGGGCATGGTGCCCCCTAGGCTTTTATTGATAGGCTATGCATAACCTGTGGACACAGACAATAGTATGGTGAAGGTTTTGTGTGTGTGTGGGATAGAGGGGCTCAACGGAGGGGGAAAGGCGGGAACATCTGTAATACTTTCAACAATAAAGAAATTTTTAAAAAGTTTTAAGAGGATCAGCATCTTATGTTTGCAGACAACAGTGAATGAAGTTACAGGGGTGGAGTGAAGGAAAGGTTTCAATTGCATTAAAATAAAACAAAGTTAATCTGACCTATCTTTTGTGATATACATGTTTATTGTGCATAATAGGCTGAAATAAAAACAGCTCACATATATAATTGTAATTAACTTTAACATCTAATTTTATGAGTTTTTCTTTCCCATTGCTTTCTCCAGTATGTATAAAATTGCCAGTGAGTAGTATTTTTCTGTTATCATGTATTGTATACTATTTAATGGCTGTTATCATTAAACTACCCCCTTCCAAACTGCTTCCCAGCCACACTGTAAAAAAACAAAAGTGCTGAATCGTACTTTTACATCAACTGGATGGGGTGTAGTGGGCATGATGGTCTTTTGTTTGAATTTAACTTTGGAAGAGCTCAACCTAGCCAATCATGAATTATATGCACCCTGTTCCCTCACATGCCAGAGGCTTCAGGAACTCTGGGGCATGAGAATAGACTGCTGGGGATTGGAGGAAAGGAGGAGATACAAAATGACCCCATTCTGAAAGAAGGAAGGGGATATTAAACCAGGAGAAAGAAGTAGACACCATGAACATAGAATCTGGATCAGTGGAATATGAGATTCTTAGCTTCCTAACAATAAAGTTAAAAGAGGAGAAGGCAAAGGAGAGCTCATAATCTACTTACCCTGTTTTCCTAAAAGTAAGACATCCTCCGAAAATAAGACCTACCTCCAGTTTTGCCTCTCGCTGTAATATAAGGCATCCCCCTGAAAATAAGGCCTCCCAGATAATATTTTTTATTCTTGAAACTGAAGAAACCTGGGCCACACAAGCAGTTATAAGGAAGTGGGTTGATTTAATGCTGCTGCTTGTTACGTGAGGGAGCCAAAGAGGTCTGCTAGTCTGGGATGCAGCCAGCACTCACTGTGCTAAAGACATGAAGAAATTTCTTCATGAAAGAAAAATAGATCAAATAATGATTCCCGCAGGAATGACGGCCTATCTCCAGACTCTTGATATTGCAATAAGCCATTCAAGGACAATTTGCGCATGGAAATTAATGACTACATTGAAAATAGAATGGAGAGAAATCAGCGTGGAAACTCTGTGAAACAACTGCAAGAGGTTGTGACTTGGAAGAATTCATGGGAGAAAATCACTGACAGTTGCATTGCAAATGCACTACGAGCAGGCTACCTTGACTAGAAGTACTCATTTAAGGACAGTGCTATTGCTAATCATGAGAGATTTGGTCCACTGATTCTGAAAGAAATGGAGTCACAAGAAATTCACCAGGAAATTCAGGGTTTGGATTGTTATGATGATGTTCCAGAAGATGAGGACATGACTGTCATTGAATAAATCTTACTTAAATGTACCATAGATTGTTGTACATAGAAGTAATGGTAGTAACAAGAAATTCTTGATACCATAGGATTCATAGTTTGTCTGGTTATGCTGGTTTGTGATGACAATTACTACCATACCGTCCTTATACAGGTAATACATTTCCTTTTTTTTTTTTTTTTGTTCAACAATAAATGTGTGCCGTATTCTTCTTCATGGAAAAATAAGACATCCCCTGAAAATAAGACCTAGCGCATCTTTGGGAGCAAAAATTAATATAAGACACTGTCTTATTTTTGGGGAAACCGGGTATTAGTCAACTCTTTTGACCCAGCTATCGTAGTCTTGTCATTACTTAAACAATTTCCTAGTGGACTCAGCAAAATAAAAACAAAGCTCCTACACTCTCAGTTAAACCAAGTCATCCCAAAGGCGAACATTTCTTCTAGCTGCCTTACACTACAAAGCAGGTCTGTTAAAACATTGAGTACAGGTATTGTTTAAGTTCTTTACTGGGTTTTTTTTAGGGGAAACTGGATGACTGTGGCCTGTTGCGGGCAGGAGGTGTGAAGGGTAACCTAGGGGTGGTAGGGAACTTAAGAGGTGGGAGAAAGGGAAGCTTAGAGGCAGCTAAAATTACAAATACAGGTTTTGATAATTTTTACCAGGTCATGGATTGTCTTTATTCACGATAAATAAAAGCTGTATTTCGAATATTTCCTCCCTATATAATAGGCAGCTAATCAGACACATATCTTGAGTTGTGATGAGATGGAAGGTGCTATTACTACCATAACAACACTTGGATCGCAGTTTAATTTTATTTTAAACATATTATTTCTGTTAAAATGCCATTTTTTGCTTTTGTACATTGTTGAAAGTATTTAAGCCTATCAGTTACGCCTTAAATGTGAATGAATCATTTAAGCAGATAATTATTGCTTTTCTCCTTACTACTTGGCTGAGATAAGATACTAAGGAAATAAGAATGTTGGTAGAGGAGAGGTAGTTTTATAATTTACAGCTATTGTGTAGGATCATACCGGACACCATGATTAACTTTAGGTGACATTTACTAGGAAAAATTGAATCTGGTTTGCAAAGAGAAGACAATATTTTATGAAAATAATATTTCTTCAGGCAACTTAAAATGAGTAAGTCCAAGAATATTCTTTCAAAGATTTATTTTAATTATCTGTTGGTTTTTTTTATAAGATGATTGCAGGAACAGTACAGATAATGTAGCATTTTATTATAGAGTCCGTTTAAAATAGAGTTTTTAAAAATTAAATTAGTACTATTTGTCTGAACATTTGCATTTTGTCAAGCACTGAAATACATAGTAAAGATACAGTATATTAACTACTTGAGAAAAAAGACTTTGCTACTGTAGCAGGAAAATCAGATATTGGTAGTGATTAGTAAAAACAGTTCTCTGGAATGTTTTATGATAAAACTAGTGCCCTGGTGCATGGATTCATGCACATTGAAAGGAAATTAATTAGAAGGTGGCTGGATTGGGGGAGACAGGTTGGACATTCCCTGGAGCCAACCTGTGGTCCCTCCCCAGCTGGCCACACCTGAGGCGGCGCCTTAGCTTGAAGGGCATCTGCAGAGTGAGCGGGGTCCCTCTGGCAGGTGGGGTCCCTCGGCCTGGCCTGCAGGGATTGGGCTGAAATAGGCTCTCTGACATGCCCTGAGGGGTCCCGGATTGTGAGACGGTGGTTCTTGGGTGACACACCCCCGAATTGGGTTCCCTCTTCTCTGGTTCCGGGGCGCATCACCCAAGAACCACTGCTGCCAAGTCACCACAGCTCTCCTGCGTTGAGCATCTGCTCCCTGGTGTCAGGGCACATCACAGCTACCCGTTAGATGGTGGCTTAGCCTTTTATATATATAGGTTGGTAGACATTTGGCATCAAGTACATAGTGTATTTAACTTAAGATGTTAAGCACCAAGCCTTTTGTCTTCCTTTCCTTTTAGCCCGAGATAACCGATTTCACCCATACACTGGCGGCACCAGTGACTGACTGGTCCAGGCGGAAAGTATAGTGTTAGTCACCTGGGACTCACATGGCACTTAATGTGTTAAGAGCTTGACAGGACTTTTAGTTTCAATAATGAAAGTTGTTAGGGCTAAGGAAAGAAGGGCAAATTAGAGGAAGAGGAAAGAAATAAGAGGTCAGTTAGTAGAGAACATAAGAAAAAAGAGACCAAAGACAAGAATTCAATTAACTTTTGTGAGAGCAAAGTCTTTCCTCAGAGGAAGAAGAAATAAGGTGTTCCAGTTCCTTCTTTATTTTAGGAACACTTCTTCAGTGACTTCTATAAGCAAATACACCAAGACTTATTAAATGACACTGACTTTTTTTTTTCCCTTGCAGTTAGTCATTTACTAAGTGACAAGTTTCCAGTTTCCTATAGAAACTGTCATGACGGAAACTGTCAAAAGAGCTGATACTTTTAAGTTATTTTTAATGAATGATGGGGGGAGTTAGTGGATTATTATCAAATTGCTTGTCAGACTTTCTTTTTCCTAAATGTAGCATACACTGTAACTGTAATGCTTTATTTAATACCTATTTTTGTTAGCTAAGAATTTTGAAGGAATTTAATTAATGATCATAAAAGTAACATTGAGTGGAGGCCTAGGGGGGCAGAAAGCTTGGCTTCCTCTGTTGCTGGGGTAACCGAAGCCTTCCACCTGCTCTCAGTGGCGGCAGCCATCTTGGTTGGGGTTTATTTGCATAATATGCTCCTGATTGGCTAGTGGGCATTGCTGTGGGTATGGCTTGTGGGTATGGCGAAGGTACAGTCAAATTTGCATATTATGCTTTTATTGGATAGGGTTATGTATAACAGGATATTGTAAAAATTAAGTTACAACATTTTTCTTAAAACATTTCTTACATACCATTATATTGGCTGGGCTGCAAAAATATTGTGGAGCTGCATGTGGCTTGCAGCTTGCGAGTTTCACATGCTTGTTACACAGTAATGGAGGCAACAGTGCTGTGGAAGAGAAAAGGATAGAGCCGGCATTCTGTGGCATTTACACAGAAGGTATGGGAAAATAATAACTTCACAGTCTCTAAGGGTTTTCACTTTGGTTTTTGTAATGTGTGTGGGTACATGTACATGTTGGGGATTAATGTAGCAAAGCTTATCAAATACTATCATTTTACCAAATTTTAAAATTTTGAAGTAATTGCAGACTTACAGAAAAGTTATAAAAATGATTCAAAGAATTCTTAATACTTTCACCCCATTTTTGCCAACTGTTAACTCTTTACCACATATGCTTTTTATAAAGGAATAAATATTATTTTATTTCTGAACCATTTGAGAGTAATTTGTAGACATATGTCCTTGAATACTTTATTGTGTATTTCCCCCAAAACAAACATGTTTTCTTATATAATCTATACTAATCTATACTAATAAAAGCCTAGGTGGCCCTGGTGCACGCGACGTTGTCACAAGATGACCGCCACAAGGTGGCCAAGCACACAGTAGAGGTGGGACCTGGAGGCAGCTCCACAGGGTGAGGCCTGGGGGTTTGCGTGGCATGGAGGAGGCGGGTCCTGGTGGAGGAGGCTGGTCGCAGCAGGGAAGCTAGTTGTGGGAGATCAGGCCTCAGGGGAGGGCACTTGTGGGCGATTGGGCCAGCAGGGGAGGGCAGTTAGGCATCAGTCAGGCTGGCAGGGGAGTGGTTAGGGGGTGATCAGGCTGGGAGGTAGAAGCAGTTAGGGGTAGTCAGGCAGGCAGGCAGGTGAGTGGTTAGGAGCCAGTGGCCTCGGATTGTGAGAGAGATGTCCGACTGCTGGTTTAGGCCCGATCCCTGTGTTGGACATAACCTGAGGGATGGAGACAGTGCAGTCTGGGCTGAGGTACATGCCCCCCCCCCCCCCATGCATGAATTAAGTGCACCAGGCCACTAGTCAAAGTATAATCATCAAAGTTAGTATATTAACATTGATGCAATACTGTTATCGCCTTTATCCATATTTTCTGACGTCCTTTTGAGTAAATGAGAATCTTTTTTCCTGGTATAGTATCTGGTCTAGGATCATGTATTACTTTTATTTGTCTTACTTCTTTATTTTTCTTTAATCTGAAACATGTCCTTTGTCTTTCTTTATGTTTGATGATAAGACATTTTTGAAGAATACAGGTGAGCAGTTTTGTAGAAGTGTTGCACCATTTGAGTTTGTCTGGTGTTTCCACCAGATTAGAATCAGATTATGCATTTTTGGCTGGAATACTACGGCAGTATATTAGTGAGTCATGTCTGGAGGTTCATGCCATTATTGTTGCAGTACTAGTGATGTGAATTCTTATCACTTGGTTATGATGGTGTCCTCCAGGTCTCCCTACTGTAAAATTACTTATTTTTCTTTTGTCATTAATACGTATCTTTTCAGAAGATTCTTTGAGACTCTTGATATCCCATTTTTCATAACTGTCTTTTATCCTCTAGTTTTAACATATGATCTTCTATATTCTGGGTCCTTTTGATATGTACTCATAAATTTTTCAGCATGGCCTTATATTCTGGCAAAAGATGGTCAAGAGTCATCTTCTGCTTTCCCCACCCAACTTGGATTACTAGTTTTTCAAGCAGCCCTCATTCTTTTTAGTGGGAATAGTATTTAGAAATATAGATCAAGGCACGTATGCTCTTTGCTGCTAAGAGGTCATTGAATTTAGGCATTTTTATTAGTCAGGTTTTCCAGAAAAGTAGAACCAGTAGGCTATATTAGGGAGATTTATTATAAGGAATTGGCTCATGAGGCTGGCAAGCCTAGTCTGTAGGGTGGACAGAAAATAGGAGACCCAAGGGTAACCAGTGTCCCAGTTCTCAGAACATCAGACAGGATGAGCTTGAGCACAGTCTACTGGAGAACTCTCTTACCAGGGGAGGGTCAGTCTTTTTATCCTTCAGCTGATTGGATGAGGCTCACCCACAGAATGGAGAGTAATCTGCTTTACTCTACTGATTAAGATGTTAATCTCATTAAAACACACCCTTGCAGAAACATTCAGAATAATGTTTAATCAGATATCTGGCACTCTGGCCTAGTCAAGTTAATATATAAAATTAACCATCAGTGCCTTCTTAGAGGACAGAGTTAGGGGACACACAAACATATTCATATCTATATTAAAAACTATGAGTACATATTAATTTTCCCTTTTTCAACTAGCATGGGTTCATTCTAGCCTCCCTCTCTCTTATACAGGGTGGGGCAAAAGTAGATTTACAGGTGTGAATACACAAAACAGATTTGTGCTTGTATTATTATTTAATTATTATATTATTTTCCATACAAACAGCTGTAACCTACAGTTTGTCTCATCCTGTATTTATAACTCCCTTCTTTGACAGCAGTCTGCTCCAATTAGTATTCACTTTACTTAGTTATGCTGAGTATTAGGACACACAGAAAGTATTTTATTTCAGAAGTGCTAATCCCCTCACACTATTAAAAACACAAACCCATTTATTGGAATTCTGTTTTTATTTATGCTTTCTGTTTTTTGCTTACAGCCTGAGAGTACGAACTAAAAGTACTGTGTTCAAAAGTCACTTGGGCTTGTTCTCTCGGCCGCCTCATCCTTTAGTGTCGGTATGGTTGTCATTTCAAATTCCATTAGAGACGTTTCTTTTTGTTTGATTTCTGTTTTCGGTTTTTAAACCTCTTCTCCCTTGTTGTAAATCTTTGAGTATGTGAAACATTTTCATGGTTACACAGAAAGCTATACTCGGAAGTGTTAGTCATCCTTTCCATCTCTTCCACGTTTTTTTCAATCCCTGCTGCTTTTCACCCATTTTTCCATACTTCCTCAAGGCAATAGTCTAGTTTCTCATTTATCTGTCTTTTGTTTCTCTCCATAGAATGAGCAGATGAATTTATGTGTGTCTGTATCTCCATCTGTGTGTGTGTGTGTGTGTGTGTGTATACATACATATATATATACACACACACACACACACACACACATATATATATATATATATATATATATATATGAGGCCCAGTGCACGAAATTCATGCATGGTGGTGGTGGTGGTGGGGTTTCTCAGCCCAGTCTGCATCCTCTCCAAACTAGGACCCCTTGAAGGATGTCCAACTGCCCTCTCACAAATCAACAGCTTGCCTGCCTGCCTTCCTGATTGCCCCTAACCACTTCTGCCTGCCAGCCTGATCACCCCCTACCACTCCCCTGCCAGCCTGATTGATGCCTAACTGCTCCCCTGCCAGCCTGTTTGCCCCTAACTGCCCTCCCCTGCAGGCCTGGTCACCCTTAACTGCCCTCCCCTGCAGGCCTGGTACCCCCCAACTGCTCTCTCCTGCAGGCCTGGGTCCCCTCCAACGGCCCTTCCCTACAGACACGGTCACCCCTAACTGCCCTCCCCTGCAGGCCTGGTCCCTTCCAACTGCCCTGACCTGCTGGCCATCTTGTGTCCACATGGGGACAGGATGTTTGACCACATGAGAGCAGCAGTCTTGTGTGTTGGAGTGATGGATTGTGGGTGTTTACAAGGGGTATATATTCCTTGTCCTATCTAATAAAAGAGTAATATGCAAATTGACCATACCTCTGATCAAGCCATCCCCACAGCTATACCCACCAAGCAATCAGAAGCAAATTATGCAAATAAACCACAACCAAGATGGCTCCTGCCACTGAGAGCAGGAGGGAGGCTTGGGTTTCCCCAGCAACAAAGGAAGCTAAGCTTTCCACCTGGCGTTGCTGCCCTAGGCCCCCACTCAATGCTACAAAGTTTCAATTATAGAAAATACCTAATCCCAACAGAAATGGGGCAGTCATAGAGCTGGAGAGAGAAGAGGCTAGGGTTGCTGGGGCGATGAAGGAAGCCAAACTTCTGCAGCCCTAGAGCCTAGGCTTCCACTCTAGGCTACAAAGTTTCAAACAGAAATGCTGTCACCATGGAGCAAGCAGAAAGCTTGGCTCCGCTCCAGGATACAAAGTTTCAGTTGTAGAACATAAATTAGTCCCAGATCCCAGGGCCTCCACTTGGGTTGCTGGGGAGTGTGGCCGGCCTGCAAATCACCATAGGCCCCTCACCCAGGCCACCCCACACCCCAAGGGAACCCCCACCCTGATCTGGGACACCCTTCAGGGCAAACCAGCCAGTCTCCACCCATGCACCAGGCCTCATCCTATTTAATGAAAGAGTAATAAGCAGATTGAACACTCCAACACACAAGGGAGCTGCCCCCATGTGGTCAGAGATCATGCCCCCATGTGGACACAAGATGGCCAGCAGAGGAGGACAGTGGGAGGTTCCAGGCCTGCAAGGGAGGGCAGTTGGGGGCAATCAAGCCTGCAGGGGAGGGCAGTTAGGGGTGATCAGGCCAGCAGAAGAGGGAAGTTGGGGGCAAATAGGCTGGCAGGGGAGCAGTTAGACATCAATTAGGCTGGCAGGGTAGTGGTTAGCGGGTGATCAGGCTGGCAGGCAGAAGTGGTTAGGGGCAATCAGGGAGGCAGGCAGGCGAACAGTTTGGAGCCAGCAGTCCTGGATTGTGAGAAGGATGTCTGACTGCCCGTTTAGGTTCGATCCTACTGGAATCAGGCCTAAAGGGACAGTAAGACATCCTTCGAGGGGTCCCAAATTGGAGAGGTTGCAGGCTGGGCTGAGGAACACCCCACAAATTTTGTGCACCAGGCCTCTAGTATGTATATGCTTTTTTCTTTTTACTGCACATAAAGTAGATCACTGCAGATCGTTTGAAGTTTGTTTTTTTCACTTAATAATCATATTATCTCATAGAGATCTTCATTAATTTTTATAGCTGCATGGTACTCTATTAGGTGGATATACCAGTTCTTTTTTCAGTTATTCTTATCTATGGACATGCAGGTTATTTCCAATTGTATTTTTCAGTTCCTATTATACCACCATAAATAATCTTGTGTAACAAGTATTTATATATTGTTGAGAGTGTATCTTCCTCCTTATTCTGTATATTTATGCTTTCTCCTTTTGTTTTTTTCATTACCCTTGTCTATTTTCTTAATTAAAAAATCAGATGTTTATGAATTAGATATACTGTTTTAATTCTCCACCTCATTATTTTTAGATCTATTTTTTCTATACTTCTGTTTTCAGAAGGTTGGCTTACTTTGTACTTTTTGAATTAGGAACTTACTTTTTTTTAAAAATATATTTTATTGATTTTTTACAGAGCAGAAGGGAGAGGGATAGAAAGTCAGAAACATCGATGAGAGAGAAACATCGATCAGCTGCCTCTTGCTCGCCCCCTACTGGGGATGTGCCCGCAGCCAAGGTACATGCCCTTGACCGGAATCGAACCTGGGACCCTTCAGTCCGCAGTCCGACGCTCTACCCACTGAGCCAAACCGGTCTCGGCGGAACTTACTTTTATTACTCACATAAATGTTACAGGTTTTTCCCTTTTCAGTGCATTAAATGTTATTTTAATGTCATTGGTTTTAGAAAATGTAATTTATGTGTGGGTTTTTCTGTTTATTAGAGTTTAATAGACGTTTTAAAATTTTGAGGAAGAGTGCTTTGATTTAATTTTCTTTGTAATGTTTTTGTTTATTAGAATTATAATCGTTATTTGTATTACTTCTACTTCATGAATTATACTGTTGCTTTCTTTAAGAACTACATACGATCACTTTTTTTGGTCAGTATTCAAGTCTACTTTAGATAGAGGTATGGATTTTAGTTTTGGTATAAAGTTTGATATCCTATCTAATAAAAGATAGACATCAATTAGGCTGGCAGGCAGAAGTGGTTAGGGGCAATCAGGGAGGCAGACAGGTGAGCAGTTTGGAGCCAGCAGTACTGGATTGTGAGAAGGATGTCCAACTGCCCATTTAGGCCAGATCCTACCGGAATCGGGCCTAAACGGGCAGTCGAACATCCCTCGAGGGGTCCCAGATTGGAGAGGGTGCAAACTGGGCTAAGGGACATCCCCACCCAACCCCCTTCCCCCGTGCATGAATTTCATGCACCGGCCTGTAGTAATCCATAAGATCTATCCTAATTATGTTTGTCTATGTTAGTCTTTTGTATGAAGTTGTTTTTCTGTATATTTTTGCATACCTCTTTTCTGCTTTTTAAAAGTAGTTGTGTTATTTGTTAAATTGGTATTCCTGTTATCTTCATTCTGTATTACAGCTTTCAACATTAAACAGTGTTTCTCTTTGCCACATTTGACTGTGCTTTTTGACTGTGATTCTTTAGTGTCTGGATGATTATTCTTGCTTTCCTTTGTTTCTATTTGCTTGATAGCCTTTGCTTATTCCTTTATATTTTTGGCCTTTCTGATTTACTTCGTTGTAGGTTATCCCTTGTATATAGTATTTAGTTAGGTTATTTTTTATGAACCATATTTAAAATCATTTTTGTTAAATAACTTGAATTTGATCTAAATTTTTTCATATTTTTATGTTATAAATATGTGAGTAAAGTTATATTTCCTTTTGTTTATGATGTGTTTTCATTTAAAATAATTTCTTTGGACATTTTAAATTTGTTGTTTTTTGTTATTGGTTTAGTACCTACTTGTATTTGTATACTAAGCCTTTTCAAAATAGGTTCATTTCCTTGTTTTCTTTTTCTTTTTTTAGATGTATATTTTTATTGATTTCATAGATGAAGGGAGAGGGAGAGAGATATAGAAACATCAGTGATGAGAGAGAATCATTGATTGGCTGCCTCCTGCACACCTCCTACTGGGGATTGAGCCCACAACCCAGACATATGCCCTTGATCGGAATCAAACCTGGGACCTTGCAGTCTGCAGGCCCATGCTCTATCTATTGAGCCAAACTGGCTAGTGTTCCTTATTTAACTCTTTCATTTTCTTTGTTAATTTTAATCGTGTGCTTGATTCTTACCTATTGCTATTTCAACTATCAATGAGTTTACTCTATGTTGTTTTCTCTGTTCTCCCATTTTTAGTTAAACATTACACACACACGTACACACACACACACACACGTACATACACACACGTACACACACACACATATGTACACACACACACACACACACACACACTCTCACACACACTCTAGAGGCCCTGGCTGGTGCTCAGGGATGATTGGGGCCTTCTGGCTGTCAGCTAGAGCCTTTCCTCCCTCAGACCCTCCCCATGGTCGGCTCCACCTTCCTGCTGGCCGGGGTTGGCTCCCAGCTGGGGCCTGCTGGTGCGGGGGAGGGATTGCGGGAGGTTGGTCAGTGTGGGGTAGGATCAGGGGAGGTTGTGGAAGGTTGGTTGTGGGAGTGCACTGACCACCAGGGGGCAGATCCTGCATTGAGCCCCAGACCCCTGGTGGTCAGTGCGTGGCAAAGCAATTGGTTATTCTGGTTGTTCTGGTGTTCTAGTCACTTAGACTTTTATGTTATAGAGTAGAGGCCTGGTGCATGAATTTGTGCACTGGTGGGGTCTCTCTGGGTGGCCTGCAGGGATTGGGTCGAAACCGCAGTCCAACACTGCCTGCAGCTCCTATCTGCCACTCCCACTCATCCTGGCCCCACTGTGCCTGCTGTGGGCTTGCGCCCAATCAGTCCCATTCAGGAGAGCCTCATGCTGCCGCAGCAGTGCTTGCCAGCCATGAGCCCTGCATCTGGTGCTCTCCCAAGGGGAGTGGCCTTTGGGATCAGGCTGAAACAAGCTCTCTGATATCCCCTGAGGGCTCCTGGATTGTGAGAGGACACAGGCCAGGCTGAAGGACTTCACCGGTGCATGATCCGGCCAGGGAGGGACCGCGGGAGGGCTCCAGGGAATGTCTGACCCATCTTGCTCATGCACATCATAGCGACTTGTCGACTGGCTGACTGTCTTCCTGTCTGCACCCTGGTGGTCAGTGCACATCATAGTGAGCGGTTCAGCAGCCTTACCATATTATGCTTTTATTGGTTGTTCGGTTATTCTGCCGTTTGGTCTATTTGCACATTACTTTTTATTATATAGGATAGTCTTTAAACTTGAACTGCAACTTTGTTTTGCTTTTAATTCTACAACTAAGTATATTCAATCCTTTTGATTAGTTCTTTGCTGAAGTTTCCCAGTCACCTAACTAGTTAGCTATAGCTCATTTTTTTAAGTATTTCTTAAGAGGAGCTCATAGCCACAATTTCCCAAGTTTTTGCATATTTAAGTTTATTTTTCTATAGCCCTATTACTGAAAAGACAGGTTGGCCAAAAATGAAATCCTTGGTTCACACTTTTTCCCTAGTTTATAATGTGGCCTTGCTTTATATATTGTTTTTGAAAAGTCTGATACCAGTGTTTATTTTCTTGCCCTTGTAAGTTATTTGATCCTTTTGCTTAGGACTTTTTATTTTATTTCCCCTTTTATTTTTTTAAAAAAATATATTTTATTGATTTTTTACAGAGCAGAAGGGAGAGGGATAGAAAGTCAGAAACATCGATGAGAGAGAAACATCGATCAGCCGCCTCTTGCACGCCCCCTACTGGGGATGTGCCCACAGCCAAGGTACATGCCCTTGACCGGAATCGAACCCGGGACCCTTCAGTTCGCAGTCCGACGCTCTATCCACTGAGCCAAACCGGTCTCAGCTCCCCTTTTATTTTTAATGTCTAATAATTTTACTTAGAGTTTATTGTAGCAGGTAAATATTCCCTGCTACCTAGTAGATCCTTTTATATATAGAATTGGATTTTTTTTTTACTATAGTTTTAAATACTAGTTTATTTCCCAGCTTTGTTTTTTTATAGGCACTCCAGTTATGCATAATTATATCTTTGTTTATCATTGATTTCAGAAATTGTCTATTTTTACTTCATTATGTTATTTCCATTCTCTTCGTTTATGTTTACCTCAATGCCTTTTATTTTTTGCTAGAGGCCCAGTGCCTGAAATTTGTGCATGGGAGGGGGTGTCCCTCAGCCTGGCCTGCACCCTCTAATCTGGAACATCAGTCTCATTATCTGGGACCACCGGCTCCTAACTGCTTCCCTGCCTGCCTGCCTGATCACCCCTTAACTGATCCCCTGCTGGCCTGATTGATGCCTAACTGCTCCCCTGCCAGCTTGATCACTCCCAATTGTTCTCTCCTGCTGCAACCTGCTTCCTCTGCCGGGATCTGCCTCCTCCCCATGAAGCAGCAGAGATGCCTGGACCGGCCTCTGCTGTGCACACAGTCATCTTCTGGTGGCCATCTTGTGATGACGTGAGGGCGTGATGCCACCTAGGCTATTAATATACATTTGAATTCTTGACCACCTTGTAATTTAGTCTTCAGTTTTGATATGAGAGTTTAGTCACCTCTTCTTTCATTTCTCTTTGCTTTTGTCAATTCTGTTTTTAGGTTTTAAATTCTGATTCAGGATGTTTTTGCTTGTTTTTTTTTTAATCCTTACCTGTTATTGAATTTTTAGAGAGAAAGGGGGAAAGGGAGAGAGAAACATCTATTGGTTGCCTCTTGTACCCTTCTACCCCTCATCAGGGACTGAGCCACAGTCTCAGAAGGTGCCTTGGTGTGAATCGAACCCACAGTTTTTTGGTGTGTGGGATGATGCTCCAACCAACCGAGCCACCTGGCCAGGGACAGAATGTTGTTTTTATTTTATTGTTTTAATATCCCAAACATTTGTTTAAAAAGATAAAATTAAGTTTGAATGTTACCTTAAGTTTTTGCTTTGTTGTTTTTTAGGGGGTACTTTTCATTCTTTATTGTTTTGATTTCTTATATTTTTACATAGATAAGGATCGCTTATGCCTTTGCAATTCTGTGAGCAGGGCTGATGTATTAGGGAGCCTTAAGAGAATACTAATTTAAGAGTTCCCTCCTCTGTCCCTGTAGCAAAGTCTAGTTTGTTGGGTGTCTTTATTTTCTCTTGTGGAGGAAAGGGTTTTGTTGCCTCTCAGTTGTTTCAGGGGTTGGTAGATATCAAGATAGAATTCCTGGGAGATAGAGGGACCATATCGAAGGGGTGATTATCTCAGGTCTGGTCCCTTTAACTTTAAGCTTTTAGGACAATGTAATGAGCTTAAACTAAAAGGGGGATCTGATGAAAGAATGCTGGCATATCACTCCGTACAGAATGGCACCTGGGTCCTCTTAAGGCACTGAAACCAGGGTAAGAATTAAAGCAACTTGTTCAAGGTTTTCAGGGGCTTAACAAATAATATAGAAGTCTTTAAAAACAGGAAGTGCTGCATTATGCCTCCTAGCTAACTGGTATGCTTTATTCTAGAGGCAGTGGCCACTTCAAGAAAGCCCTTCTAAATTTAAATTTTTTTGTATAAACAATCACCATAGTTTCTCATTTAAGAATTGACTTTTTGTGTGTTCCCCTAAAATTATTTTTCCTAATTGCTGTTGCTACAGTCTCACTTCTAGAATATAGTATTAGTTGATTACAGAAATGATATTGCCTCAATTATTAGAAATACTTGCTAGCAAAACTTACTTTCAACTGTCCAGAAGAATCCAAGTTTCCTCTGTGGTTCTTTTGTGGATTCTATAAATCAGGTAATCTGCCAAGTAAGGTGTGGGTGCTAGAGTCAGGAGGTATCTAAATACTGTAGGAAAGTATTTATGGATATTAAAGTGAGAAAGTGAGGTGGAAGAGAGGCTGATGGTGAATACTGTAATAAAAATGAAATTGTAAGTTCAGAAAATGGAAAAACGTTCATGCTAAATAGTGACTTTTTTTTCAAGTGTTGAAATGTAGATAATGAAAACTCATTTAGACTGTAAATGTAGTAAGGTTAAGTAAACCATTGTAAAAGCCAAAAGTTAGAGTTGGCATGGTATAAAGAAGGCTTTATAAAGTGCCTCTCCATTCATGATGCTGATGGGCCAGATCCCAAGATGTTTCAGTAAAGGTCCTTGAACCATGTAATTTAATATTCTGTTTAGAGTAATACATGCTTTATTCATAGTGCTTTTGTCAAGTTTAAAATTATCTAAGTTTTCTTTTTCCTTTTTTTTTCTTCATAATTATTCTGTCCAGTGGCACCTAAATGAGAGAGCTGGCCGGATCATAATAAGGGAATTTATTCAACAAATATATATTGTACATTGGTCATGTGTCAGGTATTGTCCTACTGAAACAAATAGACATTCAGAGGACTGAGCCAACACCTACATTAATTTCAGAAATAACTTTTTTTTGGCTCTATTAACTATATAGGTAAAGTAGTTTCAAAATTTGGAATAGCCTCTTAAATGTTAATATGTATTATAGCCAAAACCTTTGGACTCTGTTCTTTGGGTCAAATAATATGATACTTAATTCTTTACCTAAGAGATCTGCCTGGTTTTCTGATCAGCCCCTACATCATAATGAATGAGTATGGTGAACATAAACTTTTGCTTGCTTTAGTAACTTAATCACTTAAAGAGTAGAATATGGTGATAGTGATAGAGAGTGAGAGGGTGACTGCTGAGAAAATGACCCAGTCACAGAGTGAAAAGTCCTAAGGAGACAGGGAGTAAATATGTCTCTTTATTACTGGACTAGTCTTTCGGTGCATGGATTTGTGCACATTGAAAGGAAATTAATTAAAAGAAATAGTTTAATATTGCTACTTGCTAATGAAAATAAAATAAGATTCTACTGAGTCTCCTATCTACCTATTCCAGGACTTCTGTGAGGATCAAATGAGACGAGGCAATGGGAAAATGCATTACAAACATTTGCTTAAACTGTAAAATGTTTGCACCTGGCTATAAAGCAAGCCGGGTTCCTGGGCTGAAGAAACTCCAAGGAGGCTAGTCATTAGGGAGAGGAAGCCGGGCGTTGCTATGTGAGGTCGTTACTGGGCTGGGCTGGACTGGAATGTGGGCCGTATTTTGCGGATTTGGTGGGCTGTCGTTCCAGGTTGGTGGCGGGGGCTGTGTCCCACTTGGGGGAAGCCAAGTGTTGGTTTGTCGGCAACAAGTTTGTGGTGCTGTTTATTTTCAAATGGCAGCATCATGGCAGCTCTGGCATTGAATGTCTTCCCCCTAGTGGTCAGTGCATGTCATAGCTGCCAGTCAGGCAGACACTTAGCCTTTTGTATATATAGACTAGAGGATCAGTGCATGAAATTTGTGCATGGGGGGAGGGTAGAGAAAGGGTCCCCTCAGCCCATCCTCCATCCTTTGCAGTCCAGGACATCCCTCTCACAATCCTGCACTGTTGGCTCCTAACCACTCACCTGCCTGCTTGATCACCCCCAACTTCTTCCCCAGTCATTCTGATCATCCCTAACTGTCTGCCTCTGTCTGCTGGCCTGATTGCCCCTCACTGGCCTCCCTGCTGGTCTGGTCTCCCTTAACTGCCCCCCTGCCAGCCTGATCAGCCCTAACTGCCCCCCCCTCCCCATGCCGGCCTGGTCACCCCACACAGCCTACTGTTTGGTCGTTTGGTTGCCCCTCACCCCCCTGCCGGCCTGGTTACCCCATACAGCCTGTACAGTCGTCTATTCAGTTGTGATGGTCGCTTAGGCTTTTATATATACACTAGAGGCCTGGTGCACAAAATTCGTGCATGGGAGGGTGGAGGCGTCCCTCAGCCCAGGCTGCACCCTCCAATCTGGGAACCCTCGAGGGATGTCAAACTGCTCATTTAGGCCCAATTCCAGTAGGATCGGGCCTAAACTGGCAGTCAGACATCCTTCTCACAATCCAGGACTGCTGGCTCCAAACTGTTTGCCTGCCTGCCTCCCTGATTGCCTCTAACCCTTCTGCCTGCCAGCATGATCACCCCATAACCATTACCCTGTCAGCCTGATTAATGTCTAACTGCTCCCTTGTCAGCCTGTTTGTCCCCAACTTCCCTCCTCTGCCAGCCTGGTCTCTCCCAACTGCCCTTCCCTGCTGGCCTGATCGCCCCCACCTGCCCTCCCTTGCAGGTCTGGAACCTTCCACTGTCCTCCCCTGCTGGCCATCTTGTGGTGGCCATCTTGTGTCCACATAGGGGCAGGATCTTTGACCACATGGGTGCAGCCCTCTTGTGTGTTGGAGTAATGGTCAATCTGCAAATACTCTTTTATTAGATAGAATAGAGGCCTGGTGCATGGGTGGGGGCCAGCTGGTTTGCCCTGAAGAGTGTCCCAGATCAGGATGGGGGTTCTCTTGGGGTGAAGGATGACCTGGGTAAGGGACCTATGGGGGTTTGCAGGTTGGCCATGCTCAGCAACCCAAGCAGAGGCCCTGGTATCTGGGATTAATCTATGTCTATAATTGAAACTTTGTAGCCTGGAGCGGAGCCAAGCCTTCTGCTCGCTCTGTGGCGGCAGTCATTTCTGTTTGAAACTTTGTAACCTAGAGTGGAGGCCTAGGCCGGCAATGGCAGGTGGAAAGCTTGGCTTCCTCCATTGCCAGGGAAACCCAAGCCTTTGTTCTCTCTAGCTCAGTGGCTGCTGCCATTTCTGTATTTTTTATAATTGAAACTTTGTAGCATTGAGTGGAGGCTAGGCCGCCAACAGCAGGTGGAAAGCTTGGCTTCCTCTGTTGCCGGGATAACCCAAGCCTTCCTCATGCTCTCAGTGGTGGCAGCCATCTTGGTTGGAGTTTATTTGCATAATTGCCTAATTGGCTGGTGGGTATGGCTTTGGGTGTGGCCTGTGGGTGTGGTGAAGGTATGGTCAAATTTGCATATTACTCTTATTGGATAGGATAGGTTACTTTATTAAACAATAGCTTGAGGAGTAATATAATTTAAGTCTCAGACTCGGCCTTAGGACTGTGTCAGTTGTGCTACTTAGGAGCTGTATGACCTTGGGCAGGTTAACCTCTCCTCATCTCAGTTACCTGTTTTCTCAGCTGGAAAGTGGTAACAACAATAATTCTAACCACTTGGAATTTTCTGTGTTATAAATGGAACAATGCACACGAAGTGATTTATACACAGAACATTCTCAATAATATAGTTATTACTGTTATTTTTATTTGGAGGTCCAAGTAAATAAACAGATAAGTAATTTGAGGTTCTACCTTTTATTCTGGTATAGGTAATGTTTCCAAAATGATTTACATACAGTGATTCTCTAACTAAGCCAGAGATGGGGACCATGTGGGTATTTATAAAATCATGCAAGGGCCATACAAAATTATCAACTTAAAATTTAGTCTGTTACATTTGGTCACACATTTAACTAACTCACCTCTAATGCCTTGGCAGGGCTAGACCAAATGATTTTGCAGGCTTTATGTGGCCCACAGACTGGACATTCCCCACCCCTGCCTATCCTTTTGATGCTTAAGTATTCTTTTAATTCAAAGGTACTTTTTGTACTTTTTTCAAAAACAAACTTATTTGCCTTAAATGTGATACTATTGAAAAGAATGAATATTTAACTTATAATAAAATTTTGGATGCCTGTATGTGTTGGTGTGAAAACTTTGTGATACTCTAAGATATTTATTTATAGACCTCTCTATGGGTTAAAAACAAAAAGCAATTCTAAGTTGCCTTTGTAGTAGCAATTTATTTAATGATAGTGTTTGGGCATTTATGAACATAAAAATATTAACATTATTGCTTATGCTCTCTTTTCTTCACTCTATTTATTTAAAAATTTTTATTGTTTTACCCCATCCAAAGGCACAGTGTCGAAAGAAATTTGTCCTTGCAGCTAAAGTTCTTTTATAGCAATGCGTTCTAATTATAGTGGAAGTCGGGGATAAATTGCTCAGCATATGCAATTCATTTAATAGGCTTTATGGAGCATATTGCTTACATATTCCCAGTTTTTAGTTTTTAATAGTTAAAGTACACAACATTTTTATCCAGATTTTTCTGATTTACAAAATTGGAAATTCTGTTTATTTTAAAAGTTGTTTTCTGACAGCTTTATTGCAATAAAATTTATATGCTATAAGATTCACTCATTTTAATTGTACAGTTCAGTGATTTTTAGATTTATAGAATCATCACAATTTTATCTTACATTTCCATCACCCCCAAAAAGAATCCTTGTACCCATTACTGTATAATTTTACATATTTATGGATATGTAGAGTGAATAACCTATGTAGCAACTAGTGGTTAACATTGAGTATGTGTGCCCATTTGTTTTAATCTCTAAGATTGCTCTTTATAACACAATTGAATTTAAGGACAGTATTTCTTCTGGAATACAAGGTTAAGGAGCCTACAGTCTAATTTTGTTCATTGCTATTATGTGTTGACATGATATAGACTTAGAGATGATTTAGTTAGCCTTAGACTATCCTAATGGGTCTTCACTGTTTGTTATAAATGCTCTTTGAAGAACCTAACTAAATTTTCCAAATAAACTGGTTGATTTATATGGAGAGAGGAGTTCCAGTGCACCCATTCATATAATCAATTACAGTCTCTTATGAATTGTAATTTGCCCAGTCTTATTAAAAGGTCTGCAATTCTCTTCCTGCTGCTCAACACATCCTCTGCTGCCCTCTACTGGCTGCCCATTGATGGCACCCATTGATGTCCATCTTACCACCACCCATGGACCTCCCTTTAGCCAACATCTAGCAGTTAAGTAGCTGTTGGACTGTGGGAGGCTGCCCCAGTAGAAAGAAACTGGGAGGAGCTGCTTTTAAGGAAAATCATGTATGTGTGATCCTGTGATTGCACCACAGATGTTGACATCCAAGTAGTTGTCATAATGTTAGGATTTATAGGGTGTTTTGCTTTACTGTTTGTTTAATATATTTGTTCATTTATCCATTTATCACATATGTTTTTAATGCCTTACCTAACCTTACCTCAGTCTAATAGGTACTTATTATAGATTGGTTAAATGAGTGAACAGGTGAATAAATCTGTATATATAAAAGCTTAAGCGACTGATCTACTGGTCAACTGGTCACTATGACATGTCCATCAGGGACAGAAGCGCAACGCACAGGATGGGGCTCCCTCCTGTCTGGGTTGGGCTTGCGGAGATTGGGCCCAAACCAGCTATCCAACATCCCCCCAGGGGTCCCGGATTGTGAGAGGGCACAGGCCAGGCCCAGGGACCCTAATACAAAGATAACTTGTGACTTGGTCTCTGCTCTTGGGGAGACAATATGCCAATTTAACTACTTGTTTGCCCTGATTTTCCTCTTTTTAACTGAAAGATCTTGGAAAGATGCTTAAAGAAAATGGATACACATATCAGTTGAAACGTAGTCTCCCTATATTTCTAGTTTTCAGAATTCATTATCCCTAACTTTATAGTAAAAGGGCTCTCTTTTAGGTAGGATTTATTTTGCACCTAGGAATGATATTAATTTGCTTCGGTGTCTCTTATTTTTGGTTGAAGTTAACATGCAGGTATGCTTGCTCATTTTTCTTTATAGTCACCAGTCTCTAAAGCATCATCTCCTATACACTCTGACTTTCTGCTTCTTATTTAATAAACGTGACCTAAAATAAGTCATATTAAATGACCATGTATGAAATCTGACATGTTTTTGGTAAACATGTTTTGAATTGTTTAATTTTTCCATTTTTTGGCCTGCTTCACCTGGCAGGTTTTTTTTTTTTTTAAATAGTGTTTTTCTTACCACTGCTTATTAATATCAAGTAAATGTCTGTCATTGGCTTCACTTTTTGTTTGTGAATATATTCAACTCAAATATATTTAAGGTTGAATAAGCTTCTTGTGAAAAATAATGACTTGGTATTTTCCTGTTAACATTGTATTTTGGTGATGTTAGTGGATGGCTATATTTTGTAAGATATTTTCTCTTTGTGTGTGTTTTGTACATTATTTTAACTACTGTCAGATATATAATATCACCAGAGATAGGCAACTTTTTAAGGCTATGTTAAATGTTTGAAAAAAATCTGAAACAAATAACTTTTGAAAAACTAAATTTAATTGGAACTAGTGTTACAGATAATCATTATTTTTTTATTATCATCTCTTTTATAATAACAGTGAGAAATCAATGGAATGGAGACTCTAGAAGCGAGGAGATATAAAGAGTAAACATTATAGCTTTCATCTCTTGACCGTTTCACATTTTATCCATCAATTCATTTGATCTTGGTACACACACTCCCAAAAACCTATATATCTTATTATTTCAAATTACTTTTTCATCACTTGCAGGATGTTCCTTTAAAAAGATGTTGAACCATACCAATTTAGTATTTTGCCTTTGGAGGTGGTTCTGTAAGTTAATGAGTTTGATAAAGTATCTGTCTCAGATGACAGAGATGAAATGTAAGATATTTTCTGGATATCATAATTTACCAGGGTAAGTCTGTAATGAAGACTGAAACCATCTCCCTATTTGCTCTAAGTATGTGGAGAATATAATGGTGAAAAATGTGTCAGTTCTCATAAAGTCAGTTACCTGACTTGCAGAGCTTAGATAACACAGATTCCAAGGGTCACCTGCATCTCTCAATTCTTGTGCTTTGTGGGATCATAGGAAGTCCAGATGTTCTTTTCTCTTGGATGCTGATTAATTGGGTTTTATATAGCAAGGCTTAAGACCTCAATGTATTGATGACATTTCATTCAGAATAAATGGGAACAGATTTTTTTTTAAAAAAAGAAACATTCATCTTGGCTGGTGTGGCTCAGTGACTGAACATTGACCAATGAACCAGGAGGTCACGGTTCGATTCCTGGTCAGGGTACATGCCTGGGTTGTGGGCTTGATCCCCAGTAGGGGGCGTGCATGAGGCAGCTGATCAAGATTCTCTCTCTTCATTAATGGTTCCATATCTCTCCCTCTTCCCTTTCTCTCTGAAATCAATAAAAATATGTTTTAAAAAGCATTAAAATGACTGCATTCATGATCTACTGAACTCTAAATTGCATTTTTGTTCCCTATAGTAATCAGTTTTCTCCACTGACTAAAAGAGAACCTGATTATCGCTAACTTAAGCAGAAAAGGGATTTATTTGAAAGATGTTGTATAACTCAGGATTGATGAGAAAGATGGAGAAGTAGGTTCAGATAATAAGAAGGAACCAAAATTTGTCTGTGTTCATATCATGGGAAAAGTCTGGTTAGGAAGCCTGTTCTGTTTCTATGAGTAAGTTGTTCCTGTGTCTGCATTACTGTCTCAAAGTTGAAATTCCTTTGTGGGAGTATCCCATTGACAGCCTAGATAAGCAGTTCTTTTGTTTCTAGATTTCACGGGTCTGTGAGTTCAAACTACTTTTATAATAATTCTTAGGTATTATTTGCCCTTTTCACTGTGTTGGCATTTTCACTTGATGATATAAAAGAAATGGTGGGTAAAAGTGCTGGTGCTTTACCATGAATCAAGGCAGTGCCACAAACACACACATGCATTCTCTAGATATTTTAATTTTGCATATGGTCTAGAGCTCCATTTGTTCACTTGGCCAGAAGTCACTGGATATTTTCTGAGCTGTTTTATTGGAAGGCTGATAGCATGATGTGAGAACATTGTTACTGGAACTAGATTGCTTGGGTGTGAATCCTAGCTTCCCCACCTACTAGTGTGAGTTGTTCGGCAGGACTTAATCTCTTTAAGTTCCAGTTAACTCTTCTGTAAAATGGGGATAGTAAGAGTGCTTACCTTATAGAAATGTGAGGATTAAATAAGTTAATAGAAATAAATCACTTTAGGATAATACATGCCTTTCAGTAAACAGTTAATAAATCTTCATAATCATTATTATCATTACCAACTTTTCAAATTTGGTCTCTGACAAGCTGGTCACAGAAGAAGGGCCAATAGATGTAAATCTGAGCTGTCTGGTTCTTGTAGAGCAGGACTACAAACTTATCAGGTCAAGGTATTGATCTGGAAGCATGAAATATTACTGGTTTTAGATTAATGTAAAATGTAAGCTTTTCCCTTATACTTTCTACTAATTTTACGTTAGCCTGGGCTGATGTAGAACAAAACGGATGAATAAATTGCAAATAAATATTCAAGGATTAAACTTGGTTAAGAATATATTGCATTTAGTTTGATAGTGTATGTTTTTTGTGTATACGTGCAAATAATGGTCTTTTGTTGTGTACACAAAAGCTATAAAATAATATCCTATCTAATAAAAGAGTAATATGCAAATCAACCACTACTCTGCTACACCCACAAGCCATGCCCACTAGCATATCAGGAGTGAGTATGCAAATTAACCCCAACCAAGATGGCTGCAGCCACGGAGAGAGCAGGAGGGAGGTTTGGGTTTCTCCGGCGATGGAAGAAGCCAAGCATTCCGCACACCCTGGCTGGCCCAGGCCTCCGTTTAAGGCTACAAAGTTTCAATGATAGAAGATACATAAATCCCAAAAGAAATGGTTGCTGCCACGGAGGGAGCAAAAGGCTTACCTCTGCTCCAGGCTACACAGTTTCAGTTGTAGAAGATAAATAAATTTCAGATGCCAGGACCTCCGATTGGGTCACTGAGGCGTATGGCCAGTCTGCAAACCACCTCAGGCCCCTTGCCTAGGCCACTCCATGCTCCAAGGGAACCTGCACCCTTCAGGGCAAACCAGCTGGGCGCCCACCCATGCACCAGGCCTCTATCCTCCTATCTAATAAAAGAGTAATATGCAGATTGACCATCACTCCAACACACAAGATGGCTGCCCCCATGTGGTCAAAATTCTGCCCCCATGTGGACACAAGATGGCCAGCAGGGGAGGACCGTTGGCCTGCAAGGGAGGGCAGTTAGGGGTGACCAAGCCTGCAGGGGAGGGCCATTAGGAGTGACTAGGCTGGCAGAGGAGGGAAGTTGAGGGCAATCAGGCCAGCAGGGGAGCAGTTAGACATCAATCAGGCTGGCAGGCAGAAGCAGTTAGGGGCAGTCAGGAAGGCAGGCAGGCGAGCAGTTGGGAGCCAGCAGTCCTGGATTGTGAGAGGGATGGCCGACTGCCCTTTTAGGCAGTTGGGCATCTCTCAAGGTGCCCAGATTGGAGAGGGTGCAGGCTGGGCTAATCTACCAGTTGGGGCATCTGCCCCCTGATGGTCAATGCACATCATAACGACTGGTCGACTGTCTGCCACTGGTGGTCAGTGCACATCAGAGCAAATGATTGAGTGGCCTTAACATGTCATTAGCATGGTTACCAGACAACCGAACACTTAGCATATTAGGCTTTTATTATATAGGATAGTCACCAGAAAGCATACTGTGTTAAGAATAATTTTCTAGCAGAGTAGGAAATATTACTCTTCTATATAAAAGCACATTACTTGTTCAGCAAATACCTGCTATGAACCTATGCCATTTTAGGCACCGTGCTATCAACTGGAACTAAAAACTAAAGTCACAGCCCTGCCCTAAAAACAAACAAACAAATAAACACACACACACACACACACACACACACACACACACATATTAAGAGAAACAATGTAGTCAATATTTGTCAGGTAATGACAAATAAACAAGACTATTATACAAGAGGCCCGGTGCACAAAATTTGTGCACTGGGGGTTGGGGGTGGGGTGTGTGAGGTGGGAACGGGAAAGTAGGGATAAAATCTGATGGAGAATACTCTCTCAGATGTGAAATTAAATATAGATGGATAATATAGTTGAATGTTTGATTTTATTATCTTGTTTTAAAAGTCCCGCTTGACCTTGAAATTCTTTTTTGGTGGTAAACAGCTGGCCAAGCCTTCAGATGCCTGCCATGCTAAAGTTCCCTTTTAAGGGAAACTATCTTGTTCCTTAGCCCTTGTTGGATGGATGATGATTCTTTATATTTAGCCATAACCCCTGGCCGTGGCCAAGTGGACACTAGAAAACCAGACCAAGAACCTTGACTTATGACATGGTACAAAGAGATCTACTGGGCTAATCATATTTTCCCCCTGGATAATTTAAAAATACAAAATGTGGAGAGCTGGAGATAGTCTACGTGAAGGGCAAAAATGGAAACAGTGCATTAAGGAATATCTTGAGGTAAACATGAGGGGAAGGTATGTTACTATGTGGAGAAACAAAAATATGAGAAATCCAAGAAAGCCATTTAACAGCGAAACTTAAAGAACTTGTATTTGGAATTAAGTTATATAATTAATAAGGAGACCAGTAGAAAGATGACTACCTGTTTGATTAATTGATTCACAATATACCAGACACTATTCTAGCCCAAGAGGTTTGCTCTGAAAAACAGAGAAGCTAGTGATTCTCGACTGGCTGTAACTGCCCCCCAGAGTGAGAATGTTCAGCAGTGTTTAGAGACATTGTGGTTGTCACAACCTGAAACGGGCAGTGCTCTTGGTATTTTAGTGGATAGAGAATGCTGCTAAATATCATACAATGCACAGGACAGCTTCTTACAAAAAAACAGTAAATGATCCAACTCAAAATACACGTCATGTTGGGATTTGGGAATCCTTGTACAAGCCATCATAAGTATATATTTCAGGGACTAATTACCATCTTGTGGTTGATATTTAACTTTCTGTGTTTTCAGACGTGAGGAAGTTTACTGGAGTAAAATGGAGGCCTCAGTAATATTACCCATTCTGAAGAAAAAACTAGCCTTCCTTTCAGGTATGTTTTCCTTCTTTAAAATTGGAAGTGTTGGATGTATAAACTTGTTTAAACTTTTTTTAAAAAATAAGTTTGATAGAAATGCACTTCATTTTCCTGAGATTTTTGTTTCAGGGGTATTTCTGAGGCATCATTTAATCAGAATGGATAGCTGTGCAAATAAAAATGTTCCCTACCACTGTTGTTCCTTGGCAGGCCGGTTTTTATTTGTTCTGTAATTTGGTAAAATGATCTCCACAGAGTAGATGTCATGATGTCTCACTTCTTACATGAAAATGAAATAATTGATATGGTCTAAGAATAATTGACTAAATGGCATCTAAATAATTGTTTCTGAAACATAGAGTAATTCGTTTTTATGATACCCTGCATCCTAGCTTATCTTCCATCTTTCTATGAGGTTTCAGTGTGCTGAGAGGATTATGAAATATCAGTTATACAGCTTTCAGTTTTTGCTGTTTGAACTTGGTTATGCAGGCTTGGTTTATGTTCAGTTATTAAAGCAAAGTCTATATCAGCTAAGAAGAGTCAGGAACTGCAAGATATTTTATCAGTGTGAGAGCAGTGGGGGTACATTGGGTATAGTGATTTTTCTGGAATTCTGGATCACTGAGTAAATTAGCACATGCTTTAGAACAGCTAATGTGGCCAACTTGTTTATGGTTATTTGTGTTATGTTATCTCACTTTTTCTTTCTTACTCTTTAGATCCTATCAGAATTTTCTTGATATTTAGGCTATTAATGTCTTTTTTTTCAAAGCATATTGCAGCTCTCTGTAAATTGACATGTTTTTCTAGGGTAGTTTAATGGACAAATAAGATATTGTCTATTAGTGTTATTGTTTCCTTATTTATTAACATGCATTTCCTTTGTATGAAGAATCCTCTTCCCTTACCAGTTGACACTTACATTTTTCCATTCTCTTTTGATATGAATGGTGTTATAGGAAACATTTTTATTCATAGTTTGTGCATGTTATACAAGTTCAGTTGTATCTATTTCTATAAGTGGACCTGTTAAAGAGAATTTACTTTTAAATTTGTGAGGTTTTGTCAGATGGCCCCCTAACAGTATTGTTTCAAAATGCCTCTTTGCCCACACCATTGCCAAGAGTGGATATTATTATTCTTTTATAATCTTTATCACTGATATTTTGCTTCGTTATGACACTCATCTCTGTGCAGCATTTGATGGTTGATCTTACCTATCTTGAAAGTCTTTTCCTGCCAGCTTCTGCCCTTTTTTGTGTTTGTACCAGTGATTGTTTTACTGTTTGATAGTGAAAGCTGGGGGCATAAGGTTAAATAGAGTTCTGAATGTGAGACCTGTCTCCTGAAGACAATTCCACAGTGGGTCAGCATGCTACAGTCCAGATATGATAACCATTTTTTTGATACCCTGCATCCTAGCTTATCTTCCATTTTATTAATGTGCCGATAAAAATTAACATTTTTTGAGGAGAAAATGAAACATCTCTCTTCCCTCTTGATTTCTCCATGGACAATTAATTATTTTAACCATGAAGTTAACACTTAATTTTCAAACTTTTTAAAAATAGAGAAAAACTTTTAAACCAAAATCATTCAGGGAATACAGTTAGAAAACCATAGGTGTAATATTTTTTTTAACTTATATTCTAGACAAAAAACTCTATTTGCAGTTGAAAGTTTCAATTGATTATTAAGTTGAATCACTTGAAATTACCATTTATTGATAAAATGGTTGGATATCAGTAATTTGTATGGTTAACCTAATAAAAGGATCCTCTGTGGTTGGTACATCAAGAATTGCTTTTATGGCGCTCATAGCAGTCATCGTGTTCACACCTTTTAGATCAGGGTGGGGAATGTCCAGCTGATGGGCCATATAAGGCCTATGAAATCATTTGGTTTGGGCCTGCCAAGGCATTGGGGGAGTTAATTAAATGTTTGACCAAATATAGCTAGCTAATTTTTAAGTTGATAATTTGGTAGGACCCATAATATACACTAATAAAAGAGAAACGTGCAGATTAACCATCATTCTGCTACACCAACAAGACACACCCACCAGCCAATCAGGAGCAAGATGCAAATTAACCCCACCAAGATGGCAGCTGGCCATAGAGCTGGAGCAAGCAGGAGGCTTGGGTTGCCCCGGCAATGTAAGAAGCCAAGCTTCCTGCCCACTCTGGCCTCTACTCAAGGCTACAAAGTTTCAATTATAGAAGATAAATAAATTCTAGATACTTGCTTCCAGCCGGCCTCAGCCTCCACTCTAGGAGGCGCTGAAAAAAAAGAAAAAGAAAAAAAGGAAGGGCTTGGACTTTGTGTCGCCCGGGGGTGATCAGGCCAGGATGGTATGGCAGAGGGCATTGGGGGTAAGCAGACCTGCAGGCGGGCCAGTTGGGAGTGAGCAGGCTGTCAGTGGGGGTCAGTTGGAGGTGTTCAGGACAGTGGGGGGGGATAGTTTGGAGTGAGCAGGCCAGCAGGGGGCAGTTGGAGGTGAGCAGACCAGTGGGGAGGGAAGACGGGGACAAGCAGGCAAGCAGGGTGGGGCAGTTGGGTGTGAGCAGGCTGGCATGGACGGCAGTTAGGGGTGAGCAGGCTGGTGGGTGGGGCCAGTTGGGGGCGAGCAGGTCGGCAGTCAGAGTGGTTAGGGGCAATCAGGCAGGCAGGTGAGCAGCTGGAGCCAGCAGTCCTGGATTGTGAGAGGGCTATCTTTCCACTGGTTTAGACCCGATCCCTGTAAACCAGCAGTAGGACATTCCTTCAAGGGTCCCAGATTGGAGAGGGTGCAGGCCAGGCTGAGAAACATCCCCCCACACACACACACGAATTTCATGCACCGGGCCACTAGTGATGTTATAAATATGCAAATTGCCCTTGGCAGAAAAAAGGTTCCCACCCCATTTTTAGATCATATAGAATTGTTTCCTTTAGAATCTGCTGGTTTTTAGGCTTCTAAAATGGCCACAACTGTCAGTTGCATCAAAAGATGGGCGTCAGAGTGCAAAGTAAGTCATATGGGGAACTTTCAAAGAAGCTCTGTGTGTATAAAAAGTATTAGTTACATTTTCATGCTAATGGAAGATTGAATAGGAGTTGAACAAATGTGACATGTAAGTTTCACTACCTGGCTTTCAGGCTTCTATATCCAGGTCCCATACACACTTCTCAGCTGGGCAGGACTTTCTCTTTACTTCCTCATGAACAAAGAATGTCTAGCTGACCTTTGTGCATTAACTCATATCAGTCATCACAGAGTGCTCTTTTGCCTCGGTTTATAAATTGTATTGTTTTCTTAAGTCTGTCCTAGGAAACATTCCACATTTATGACAACTCGTATCATTTTCTCCATTTCTTTTGTAAAAAAAAAATTTTTTATTGACTTCAGAGAGGAAGTAAGAGGGAGAGAAAGGTAGAAATATCCATGATGAGAGAGAATCATGGATTGGCTACCTCCTGGAAGTCTCCCAATAGGAATTGAGCCCACAACCCGGGCATGTGCCCTTGACCGAAATCGAACCTTGGACCTTTCATTTCACAGGCTGATGCTCTGTCCACTGAGCAAAACTGGCTAGTGCTTCTCCATTTCTTTAATCCTTTTTATAACACAGCCTAGCAAAGAAACTGTCACATTTCATACTGTTATTTCTTATGATTCAAAGCTTTTCTTAGGTTGATTTAATTTTACTTGTAAATGCTTATTGTGCTGGGCTCACAATAGGTGTTTGATGAGTTGATTAAATTAAGAAGCAGACTAGAAAGAAGAAAATGTAACTGATAATTGCTATGTGTAAGTGAAAATTTCATGGGTGAATTTTTTCCTCTAATTTTTTTCTAAATTTTATATAGTTTTGCTCTTCTACTATGGACATTTACAGTGTATAAAATAAATAGCCATTAGGTAGATTTTACTGATGTCTTAAACTTGTAGTTATTTTAGGAGCATTGAACCCAAATATATATTACTTGTCTAGTGCTTTAATATCTACTACATGTTAAATTTATCTTTTTTTTTTTTTTCGTTAATAGGAGGAAAGGACAGACGAAGTGGCCTCATTCTGACAATTCCATTATGTTTGGAACAGACAAATATGGATGAGCTGAGTGTCACCTTAGACTATCTACTCAGCATTCCAAGGTGACTCTTAAGGTGTCTTTTCTTAAATCTCAATATGTCTTCATTCACTTACTAATGATTCTTGCTATTGTCAAAATATACTTTGCTAGCTTAATCTGCTTTTATTAACAGTAAAGTTATAATTAAAAACACTAGGATCTATAATTTATGATACCACAACAGATAAAATACTCTTTTTATGCTCTTCAGGCACTAAATAATATACAGATTTCCAAAATGTATGTACTATCAACTTTTTTTTAATCTTTATTGTTCAGTTTATTAATTACATTGTTTCCCCTTTTTTATCCCCCTATATCTCCCCTCCACCCTGTACCTATCCCATCCTCCATCCTCCTCCCCCTCCCCACTGTCCTCTTCCATTGTTACAAGATTTTTGTCCAGTCTCTTGCTGTATTTCCCACAACCCTTTTCTCCCCAAGAATTGTCAGTCCATTCCCTCTCTAGGTCCATGTTTCTGTTATATTCACCAGTTTATCCCGTTCATCAGCCTATCAATTCACTTGATTTTTATGTTCATTTATTGATAGATGGGTATTTGTTGTTCATAATTTGTGTTTTTACCTTTTTCTTCTTCCTCTTAAAGAATACCTTTCAGCATTTCGTATAATATTGGTTTGGTGGTGATGAACTCCTTTAGCTTTTTCTTATCTGCGAAGCACTTTATCTGATCTTCAATTCTGAAAGATAGCTTTGCTGGATAGAGTAATCTTGGTTGTAGATTCTTGCTATTCATTATTTTGAATATTTCTTGCCACTCCCGTCTGGCCTGCATCGTTTCTGTTGAGAAATCCACTGACAATCGTATGTGTGCTCCCCTGTAGGTAACCAACTGTTTTTCTCTTGCTGCTTTTAATATTCTCTCTTTATCGTTGCTCTTGGCATTTTAGTTATGATATGTCTTAGTGTGGTCCTCTTTAGATTCCTATATTTTGGGGTTCTGTGTACCTTGGGCTTTTAAGTCAGTTTCTTTCACCAGCTGGGGGAAGTTTTCAGTCACTATTTCTTCAAGTAGGTTTTCATTAACTTGCTCTCTCTCTTTTTCTGGCACCCCAATAATTCAGATGTTGGCATGCTTGAGGTTGTCCCAGAGGCCCCTTACACTATCCTCAATTATCTGAATTCTTTTTGTTTCTTGCTCTTCCAGACGAGTGGATTTTGCTTCTTTGTGTTTCAAATCTTTGACTTGGTTCTTGTGGCCCTCTGGACTGCTTTTAGGACTCTGTGTAATATTTTTTATTTCAGACTGTGTATGCTTGATTTCTAGTTGGTCCTTTTTCATATCCGTGAGGGTCTGGTTCATATCCTCAGAGGTCTTGTTCATTTCCTTGAGGGTCTCATTCATTTCCTTGTAAGTCTCATTCATTTCCTGGTTGGTCTTGTTTATTTCTTCATAGTTCTCATTAAGTTCATTGGCCTTTTCTAGGAGCCTCTTGAAAAGCCTTATAACTGTGGTTTTGAACTCTATGTCTAGTCATCTTTTTTCCTCCATTTCTTTCACACCTGATTTCTTTCCATATCTCTGCATGGTGGCTGCTTTATGTGGTAGATGTCCTCTAAGGGTCAGTGGCACAGCCTCCCCAGTTACTTGAGGTGGGTACTCTTACTGCAATCCTTTATGGGTTGTACAGTATTTTTGAATTTAAACCCAGCTTGTTGTTGTTAGCCCTCGGAGGGTTTGACCTCCAGGCCAATTGGCTGTGAAGGGAGACTGTGTTCAGGTTGGATGGGCGGAGTCTCTGAGTTTCGCAGGCAGCCTCAGTGTCAGCTATGTCCTTTGCGGTGCGCACGGGTCTCTGTTGGATGGGGATGGCTGCAGGTACCTCCAAGAGGAAGCCGCTAGTCTCTTCCCCTTGCCAGACAACTCTGCCTCTCCCCAAATGAGTCTGCACCCCCAAAGTCTCGCCCAGGGTTGTAAAACAGGTAGTTTCTGGGACCAGGAGACAAGTTTCCAGGGAGTAAGTCGCGTGTCTGTGCTGTCGCACAGTTTACTTGCACGCAAACTTCTTTTCCCAGCTACCCGGTTTCTCTGTAGACTAGGAGAACTCTGCCGCGCGCGGCTTCCAGGGTGCGTCCCCCGGACCTTGGACCTCGCCTGGCACTGGGGAATCTGTGCAGTGGGATGTCTCCACGTACCCCGGATCTCGGACCTTGCCTGGCGCCGGGGAATCCATGTAGTGGGACGTCTCCGCCCTCCCCGTTGGAGAAATCCAGCCGGGGTTGCTGCTCCAGCCCTACAGCCTGTGCACACAACCAGGATGGCTCCTAACCTTTTTCCGTCTGAAAGGCTGCGCTCCCGCCGCTCTTCTGAGTCTCAGGGTCCCACCTTTACTTTTATTTGTGGAGTTTTCACTCAGCCAGCTTTCTGGTGATTCTGGGTGATGTTTGTTTTGTTGTTATGTTATAGTTTTTGAATTGTTGCGCGAGGCAGAACAATAGGTGTTTACCTATGCCGCCATCTTGGTTCTCCAACTGTACTATCAACTTTTAAGGAACATGAAGATTGAGTATTTATGTATCATGGAACTTGAGAAAACTTAGAGAAATGTGTTGAATAGGAAATATCTTTTATTTAGTTATGGATTTCACTATATAGATATAAGTACATTTGCATGTTTTAATTTATTGAGTGAAGGCTATTAGGAGTTTAAAACATTCTTGTTCTAAAAAATGCAAAAAAAAATGTTTATATTTTAATCCAAAGGCCTTTGAATTTTTAATTTTTATACTTCTTGGGTGAAGACAGAACTTATACTTTTCTAGTTGCTTGAGCCTATCCTTCATTTCAGCAACAAGGGAAACAAAAAAAAGTCCTCTCCTCAACTTTTTCTCCCATCGGTGATATTTGGGGGCTGAAGTCTCTTGAGTTGGCCTCCCCAAAACAATGGGATTAGAATCTCTGGAGGTTGACTCCCAGGAATCAGAATTTTGAAAAATGTCTCCAGGTTATTCCTGATTCTGTAGAGCTTCAACAGGTACAGAAGCTACCTTGCTATTTTTCTCAAATTTTGAATTTTTTAAAAATTCAAATTTAGATTTGAAATTGGTTCTTCCTAGTTGTAGAAAACTTATTTATGTTACAGAAGAAACATCAGATCACGGAGGTTTAATGATTTGCCAAAAATTACAGACATTAAGGTCATAAGTCTTTAGTCACTCAGTAAATAAATGAGGTCCTACCATGAGCTCCTCATTGTTCTAAGTACTGAGGAAATGGGTGAACAAAGCAGACCCAGTCCCTGCCCTTATCAGCGTTATGCCTTAATGGTCAAACTTAATATTACAAATAAATACACAGCATATTAGATGTTCATGAAGGCTGTGAACACTAGAGTTAAGAAAGAGATGGCTTGGGATGGTAGGTGAATCAATATCTTACAACGTAAGATTTTATCGGATGTGATTGAATTGAGGAAAAGGATCTATAGATGTCTGATGAAAGAGCATTAAGGAAGAACATTTAAGACAGAGGGAACAGTAAGTGCAGAGGCCCTGAGGCAGAAGCAGGCTCAGCATGTGAGAACAGTAAGATGGCTGGAGCAGCTTGAGAAAGGGACAGAGTTCTGGAAGAGTGATTAGAGATAGGCTGGAGTCAGAACAGAGAGCCTTGCAGGCCGTTAAGTTCTGAATGAGAAGGAAAGCCATTGCTGCATTCTGACTGAGGAGTGATTTGATTGAATCATGCTACATTTTTAAAGGGCCTCTGTATTTAAAGCACTGTGCTGGCAGCTGCCAAGATATCAGTCAGGTAATATTCTTGCTTTTTGGGGGAGCATAATATCTAATGAAGATAAATTATAAATAATAATTACAATAAAAGCATGATTGAAATTTGTGCCATTATGTTAGTATAAGCAGAGCTCTGTGAGTGGAGGAGAAGGAGCCCTTCATTGCAATCAGAGAAATGATTAAGAGCTACTGAACACTGAGCTCAGGAAATCCTTTGGCAAATAGAGTGAGTGAGCTTGTTGAGGAGTCTCTTCTCTTTCACTGCCTGTGTAACAGAGTCACCTTGCCGTCAAATGGCTCTTAACAGAGTAGGAACAAGGAGGCAGGGTTTTGTTGTTGTTGTTGTTATTGTTCTTAAAATATAAACATGTAAATGGTAGTATAGGAATGTATTAGTATAGCACTTCAGCTCCTCCAACATGCCATTTATAAAGTACATGACATGCTTCTAAATTATGTATGTTGCTTAAAACAGTTGAAACTGTCACTCCACTTGTAGTAATGAAGTTAAAAAACAACAACAAAAAACAACCTTCGTTTAAGTATTCGAAATAGTGTCTTTGGATTGTGTATATTTTCATTATCTATTTCAGTAAAATGTGAGAAAATTATGATTAAGGGTGTTTTTAAGTACCTCAAAAGATAAATTTGGAATATTTCATGCCCTTTAGATCACTGCAGATGGTATTTGCAAGCTTCATTATTTTCTTCGTCTTCATATACAGATTAATTTAGTGTGCTTTGAAATATAAAAGCCTTGTGTAAGACTTATTTACAAAATGGATTGTGTAAGCTGTCTGAGACATACAGATGCCAGTGAGGAGAAAATACCAAATTATGGGAGTGGCTCACTTCTCTTGGCTCTGGTACCAACCAGGAAAGGCCCTCTACTAGGCAGTCTGTGTCTTAGCACTCCCTCCTGCAAATTCCCACAATGCATTGGAACCTGACTTGCTGCCACTTACGTGAAAACCACTCAACAGCCAGCTATGCTCTTGCTGATTTCTCTTGGGCTTTTGTCCTCCCTGAGTCAGTGGCCTTCCTAGATGTCTTGTTAGTAGGGAATTCCAGGAATTTTCTCCTTACCTGATCCCACAACCTGCAATTACATGTCAGATTTGCTTTCCCCAGTAGGTCTTTATGTATTGTTGCTAATCCAGAAGTGGTTATTATATTGCCTCAACTTCTCGATACCCCACCCAACAATACTACTAGGTTCTATATTTTGTAATACAAAATCCAAAAATAGAACACTTCAGCATTTGAAATACATAATTACTGGGATATAATTCAGATATCATGAAATTCACATACCCTTTGAAAGTGTACCATTCAGCAGATATATTCACAAGGTGGTGTGACCGTCACACTGTAATTACAGAACATTTTCATCAGCCTAAAAAGAAACCTTATACCCATTAGCATCTTCTTCCTTTCTTTCCAGCCTCTCGTAACCACTAATCTGCTTTCTTCTGACTCTGTGGGATTGCCCATTTTGGATATTTTATATAAATGGAACCATATTATAATATATGGAGTTTTGTGTCTGTCTTCTTTTCTAGGTTTACCTAAACTATATAGCATGTGTCAGTACTTTACTTTTTTCTAGTTGAATAATATTTCATTGTATGGATTATCACATTTTGTTTTTCCATTTATCAATTGATGGACATTTGGGTTATTTATGCTTTTAGCTATTTTGAATTATGCTGCTATGAACATTTGTGTGCAAGTTTTTTATATGATCACTAGAGGCCCAGTGCACAAATTCATGCATGGGTGGGGTCCCTCTGGGTGGCCTCCAGGGATTGGGCCAAAACTCGCAATCCAATGCTGCCTGCAGCTCCTACCTGCCACTCCTGCTCATCCTGGCCCCACTCTGCCTGTCGCAGGCTCATGCCCAATCAGTCCCGATCAGGAGAGGCTCGTGCTGCCACAGCAGTGCTCACCAGCCATAAGCCCTGCATCTGGTGCCCTTTCAAGGGGAGTGGCCTGTGGGTTCTGGCTAAAACCAGCTCTCCAACATCCCCCAAGAGGTCCTGGATTGCGAGAAGGTGCAGGCCAGGCTGAGGGACCCCAGCGGTGCATGATCTGGCCAGGGAGGGACTGTGGGAAGGCTCCAGGGCATGTCCAGCTCAACTCCCTCAGTCCAAGTTAACCTACTAGTCAGAGTATCAGCCCCCTGTGGTCAGTGCATGTCATAGCGAGCGGTTGAGCAGCCTTAGGATATCATTAGCATATTATGCTTTGATTGGTTGGTTGGTTGTTCTGCCATTTGTTCTATTTGCATATTACCCTTTTATTATATAGGATATGATTCAATTTGTTTCACCTATTGCATACTTCTCACTCTTTTTTTGTAAGTTCAGGTTCTGTTCCTGCCTTTAGCAATATCATTCTTATGATCTTACTGTTTTTCATTAGAATTGGACATCACTTCTCCAAAAACCCTCTTGAGGCTAATGTGAATTCTTAGAGGAATTAATGGAGGATTAGCAAAATTCCTGTGACTGTTGGATTTAAATATCAAGAAAGGGTCTGCTGTTTACCTTTCATATAATGTACACAATTGGGAGAACTTTGAGTGGGGACAGGTTTCACTATAAATCCTTGCTCTGCTAAGAAAAGCTGTAGTTTCTTCCACTGTATTGGAGGAAGGGCATTTGAGATCCCTGCATCCAATTAATTTTTGTAAGTAAAACAAGAACAACAACAATAATAATAGAGTTATGTGGCTTGGTTTTAGAATGGAGTTTTTTTTTATATAGTTGCATTTTACTAGGGTAGGCTTCTGGAAAATGTTAGTAAGTTCTTGAGTAATAGATAATATATAGCAATAACACATTTTCCAACATACAACATAATGTTTTGCTGGTCAGGTGATAGAGAGTGCAAAAGTGAGAGCAAAGGTGGGTTAGAGATGCTATATTCAAGCTTTGAATTATTGTGCACACTAAATGCTACCTCATTTCATTACTTTTCTCCAAAAGAACACAAAGAGGCCGGTTCCCAGTGGTTCAGTAATAGCTTACTTCATTTGCTACCTGTTTTACAGTGTCACTTTATAAACCTTATACTTCAGACAGAAAGAAGAGACAAGGATTATGTGTGCACTTGGCAGTCCTTAGTTACCTACTTCACTGTGATCCCATTTTATAGATGAAGAAATTAAGAGACCAGTGAGACTATTTGAAGATTACTTTGATTTTTTCTCTTTTTTAAGAAAGTGACTTTCTGTGCTTTTAAAGTGATTTTCTTGCCAAATCAGCTTGTAAATACTCACTATTTCCTGAAACGAGAAAAACAAATTGCTTGAGAAAACTCAAATGATATCATACTCTGTGTTGACAATGTAAACCAAACCAAGTGATATTAATGCTGCTCCATATACAATTAACATGTGAACTTTATTTAGAATTGTGAAGAATAAAATATGAAGTTTATTTTAATATTTTGTAGTTTTGTTTCATTTCAGTGAAAAGTGTAAGGCTAGAGGATTTACCGTGATTGTGGATGGCAGAAAATCACAGTGGAATGTGGTGAAAACGGTAGTCTTAATGCTACAGGTAATTTTATTTTTGACTATCAAAAAATGGTTTTATTTCACAGCAACAGATATGGTGATAATGGCAAATGCATTTCATTTATAGGAGTATGCCCAGGCTTCTCAGCAGCTACTGAGCTCTGAAATTCACAGCTAACTTGGTTTGATACATTAAATTCAAGTCTTGTAGGTTTGACTTTGAGGAGTAAAATAAATGTCATCTCTATTCTGAAGGTTTGTAAATGGTCAAAAATAATGTCATGTTTAAGTAATTTAAGAAAGTAAGCCAGTCAGCCAGCTGGGAGCTTTTGCAGGCTGTAATATCTGCATCATCGTTACTCCACCCCATTCTGATACTACAGGTAGGGATTAGGAGTAGGTAATTCTATTCTGCTGTATCCCCAAGGGCTCTAGGAGCTCACAAATCAGCATTTGATAAACAGCTGCAATCATACAGGCCCTGATCTGATTCTGGTCTTGTGTTTTATAATCTTGTGCTGCTCACAGAGTACATACATCTTCTCTTGCATATAATAGGAACTTATTAAACATTTGTTGATGTATTATAAGTGTGTTGAGGATATGATGATCAGAAATGGAAAAATAAAATCTATACTAATAAAAGGCCTGTGGCCATGATGCTGTAACACCTTCATGACCAGATGAGGATTGAGGCGGGGGAGGGGGGGTGGGGGGCAGCCAACTGAGGTAAGTGGAAGCCAGCCATGCTGGGCCTTTAGTATTTAAATAATTGAAAGGGCCAGATTGCTCTTACCTGGGTTTCCTCAAAAGGGCTTCTAGAGAAGGTAAAAATTAAGTGACTGAAATATAAGAGATTGTATAATTTAAACGAAAGAGAGTGAAAAGAGCATTTATGGCAAGACACTGACTTTAGAGACAGCTCAAAATTAAAGGCCAGTGTGGGGGAAATAAAAGTTGCCAGTTACATTCATGTTCAGTTAGGTAAATAGTGATATTTAAAGCCAGATCAAGAATTTTAAATGAACTAGAAAATAATTGGTAGCTGCTTCAGGATTTTGTAGAAAGGAGTATAACTAAAAAAAGTAAGAAAGGAGAATGACTCAATGTTATAACTTTTTATTTTTTTCAATGTTACATCTTTTATTTGGGATAATTAGGAAGAGGGATTCAAGGTGTGGGAACTGGTAATTTATTTTTCAGTTTTAGTGCTTACCAGAGTTTGAGTACTATACTGAGCTTGCTATGTAAATTATCTCATTGAATTTTATTCTTAGAGCCTTGGGAAGCAGGTTCTATTATCCACAAAAGTGAATTGAGGTTCAAGGATTTTAAATGACTTAGTGAGAGGTTCTTGTAGTGAAAATGGGAAGGACCCGTGACTGGAACGTATTGTGTCCTAAGCATGGTCTTAGCTTTATCCTTTACAAAGTATATATTTTCCAGGTGATATATCTGAGATGGTCCCCAAATTATCTACCTATTTCCTTATTGTTAACTGTTTGGTCTAAACCTTCATTAGAATTACTCCTTTGGCCCTGGCCAGGTAGCTCAGTTGTATAGAGCGTTGTCCTGATAGGCCAAAGTTGTGGTTCTGTCCCCATTCAAGAATCAAACAATGAATGCATAATTAAGTGGAACAACAAAAAATCGGTGTTTCTCTTACTTTCTCTCTTAAATTAATAGTTAAAAATTTGGAAAAATAAAAAAGAATCACGCCATTGGATTGAAAAAGAAACAGCCTCCTGAGGATCAGTTTTCAACAGAGCCCAGATTAGTGTCTTATTATTACTTTTTCGGTCAAATATGTTCCCAGCACAGTTATATTCCAAACACCAAGATTAACTCTTCTCTGTCAGAAGTTGTTAAAATAACTATGAGGTGAGAAATCCATTAATTATGACCTGTGTTCTTCCTTTCATCCCATTATTCAACTGTGTCACAAATGCACTGTTACTTGCTGTCTGAACTGGACTTTGATCAGTGGCAGTTTTGAGGAACAGTCGATGGATGATTGAATCCCTTGTGATTTCTTTTCTGATAGGTATTTTGACAACATTTGGATTTATTAATAGTTAACTTTCCAGAAATTACAATGGCCTGTTGTTTGCTCCTAGTCTAACATTTTCTACATGCAAAGTCTCTGATGGCTTTTATTTCCTAAGGCCCTGGTATCAGTTGTTTGGAAACCCGGAACTTAGTGCTGACTCTGTCGACAGCCAATATTCTCTCGGATGGCTTGGTTTCTCTTGTTTCTCACAGCTTTAATATGTAATGATTTTGAAATAATAATCTTTCACAAGTCATATGAATATACCTTAATCTACCTTAAATTTCCTTGTCCCTCTAGTAAAAGATTTGATTTGATTTTTAATAAAATGGAGATTAATACAATCTTTTACTTAGTTTATTCATAGCCCAGTCATTGCAGGGAACACTAGGTTTGTGATGTGCCTAGTGCCATGTTTTAAGTAGGAAGATCTTCTTTCATTCCCTAATTAACAATAACATTGTCATTATTACGTTATCATTATTCAGTTATGCCATTTATGGTGTCAGAATATAAATTTATGGTTGTTGGTCCCTGGAGTTTGTAAATAAAGTTTTATTGGAACTCAACCACACTCATTTTTTTAGATATTGCTTATTACTTCTTTTATACTACAGGGAAAGAATTTTAAATAATTGTAACATAGGCTGTATTGCATGCAAAGCTTAAAATATTTATTATCTGGCCCTTCAGAAAGAATTTACTGACCGCTGGTCTAGAACATTTGAAATGGCATGGTAGAACTTTAGCGTCAGACAGGCCTGGTTTCTATTACAGTGCTATCACTGAACTCTTATTTTGGATAAGTTACTTTAGCTCTCTGAAGCTCAATCATTCTTCTGTAAAGTTGGAGGATGAAAGCCACTTGTTAATGCAAATTCGTTTATTCAATAAATATATTGTATATATAGAGTATCCTTTATATGCCAGGCACATAGGAGTGACGTGATAGATAAGGTACCTGCCATTGGGCAACTTATGTTCTACTGGAAGAGTTAGACAATAAGCAGGAAAATTACTAAACAATGAAATATCAGATAGTGGTAAATACTAGGAAGAAAAATGCAGTGGTAAAAGGAGACTGAGCCAATGGTGCTATCTCTATTAGAAGGGTGGTTAGTGAGAGGGAATATGTGAGTAGATCCTAAATGAACCGAGAGAGCATTCCTACATGGGACAAAGGACATTCCATACAGGAAACATCAAGGCAAAAGTCCTGAGGTGGGGACAGACTTCTTACATTCCAGGAGCACCAAGGCCATCATAACTGTTATGGAGGAGTGAGCTGAGGAGAAAGGTATGAGATGAGGTCTGAGGTCACTGGCCCTGGAGGGCCTTCTAGACCTTGGTAAGGGATTGAATGTTATTCTGAGTAGAGAAAACATAAAGCAGGGAGGCCTGATAAGAGAATATCTCAAAAGGCTGACTAGTTTGGGTATTAGCAATGTAGGTCATAGAAACGGGCAAATTTAAGCTGTGTGTAAAGAGCTTGCTGATAAAGTATACATGGGATATTTATACATGGATAAATGTTAATTTCCATTTTTAGGTCATATGAATAACCATTTCTATTAAATGTGAAATTGTATTAATCAAAGATTAGCTTTGACCTTGTTAAGTTAATAATCATGCAGAATCTTGGCTTTTTTGTATAGTGACCTGTAAGAAACTTGTTTCGTGAGAAAATTGATTTTACATTATTTGAATAATTTCTCCAACAAATTGGGTTAGGAAAAAGAAATTTTATAATTTTTCAACTAAAAATTGTCTTGCAGTTTAATCTATATATATTCCCATTTGAGAGATTCAGTAAAACAAAAACACTCAACATGTTCTGTGTGTATTGTTGTTTACCTTCACAGTGGGATACTATAATCTTTCCTGAGTCAGCTTGTCTTTCAGGTATTTCTCTATTGTCATATGTGTTTTGAAATTTGGAGTATTTCTTCTACTTTATTATTTTAATTATTTTCCAAAGGTCTCCTAACTACTCAGCCTAATCATAAATATCTATTAATTTATAACTTTAATGAGCTATTCATTTTACATGTATAATTTATAATTATATTTTTTATATTTTACAGAATGTTGTTCCAGCTGAGGTATCCCTTGTTTGTGTGGTAAAGCCAGATGAATTCTGGGATAAGAAAGTAACACATTTTTGCTTTTGGAAAGAAAAGGATAGACTTGGCTTTGAGGTAAATATAGGAGTGTGTTATATCTTTAAAAATAGCGTTTTGCTGGTATTGTTTTGTTTGTGCAGCTTTGGATACTATTCAATGCGTAAGTAATGGTTCCTCAGTGCCTAAGCAGTGATCAGTAAGTATATAGTCATCATTCAGATACTTGTTGAATGAATTATGATGCTTTGTCGAAGACCACAAATGCTTTCTTATTTTCATTTATATACTCTTTGTTAACTCCTTTGAATAAGTAGAAACTTTTTAATCAAAAAGTTTTTGTGAATTACCACAGGACATATAAGTCATACTAGGAAATCATAGACATTTTGTAATTGATGTCAGAGCTTATTTTATATAATATGCCAATTTTTATTTTATTTTTTATTGTCTGGTTTGGTTTTGATACATGAACACAATTATCCATCTTTTCCCATTGACATTTCCCTCTCCCTCTCACTTTCCTTTCATGAAAGTACATCTTATTGTAGATCAGGAAGAAGTCCAAAGATGAAATATAAATTTAAACAATTCTGTTATATTTTTCCTTCCACAACCTGTTAATCCCAGCTTCCTAGTAGGAGACTTGATAGATAGTGAACTTTACACCAGTTAAATAAAATATGGGAGCTTTGCCAGGTGTACAAAGTCCAATCCTTGTACAAGCCAGACAATTAAGACTCATTTTGGACCTTGCTACACATGTTTATTTTCAATAAAGTCAGTGTCAACGTATTTTTGAGGTAGCTTGAAATGTCTTAAAATGAGTGCTTTTTTTTTTCTTAAATGAGGTAGCTTTTTTTTCTTCACTTAAAGAAAATATTAGGTTATAATTTACATGCAATAAAATTTTTCCATTTTAGTGTACAGTTTTGAGAGTTTTGACAAACACAAACAGGTATGTAACCACATCATAATTAAGAAAACAGGAAATATCTCATCACTCCAAAAATTCCCATCACGCTTCTTTGTAGTCAATTTCTTCTTCCATATCTAGCCCCTGAAAACTATGGAACTGTTTTGTGTCCCTATAGTTTTGCCTTTTCTAGAATGTCATAGAAATGGAATGATATAGTATGTAACATTTTTAATGTCTTTTTTCACATGCATATTTGCACTTTAGATTCATCCATGTTGAATGTATTAATAGTTCTTATTACTGACTTACAGTATTCCATTGTAAAGGTATACTACAGTTTGTGTATCCATTCCCCAAGTTGTGTTCAGTTTTTAGTGATTACAAATAAAATACGATAAACATTCATGTATAGGCTTTTATATGAAGTTTTTATCTTGAGGGGTAAAATACTTAGGAATTGGATTGGTGGGTCATATGATAAGTATATATTTAACTTTATAAAACACTTCCAAAGTAGAATTTCAAAACAGCTATATGATTTTGCATTCCCACCAGCAAAGTATGAAATTCCCGTTCTTGTGAGCACTTGGTATTGTCAGTTTTTGTTTGTTGAAATTATAGTTATTCTAGTGGGTATGTAGAGGTGTATCATTTTGGTTTTAACTTTTATCTCTCTAATGACTAATGATACAATTATATTTTCGAATGTTTATATGCCATTATTTATCTTCTTTGGTGGTAAACATTTTTGCCCATAAAAAAAATAAACAAGGCCTTTGTTTTCTTGCTATTAAGTTCTATATGTATTTGGGTAGAGGTCTTATGAGCTGTGTAATTTGCAAATGTTACATCTCTGTCATTTGCCTTTTAAGATCTTAACAGCATGTTTCAAGAAGTTTTTAACTTTGATGAAGTGCAGCTTTAAAAAAAATTTTTTTTTATGAACAAGATTTTTTGTGCTGTAGCTGAGAAATTTTTGCCTAACCTAAGATCACAGAGATTTCTCTTAGCCCTAGCTGGTTTGGCTCAGTTGATAGAGTGTTGGCCTGCTGACTAAAGGGTCCCGGGTTTGATTGCTTTCAAGGGTACATGACTGGGTTGCGGGCTTGACCCCCCCACCCAGTAGGGGGCATGTAGGAAGCAGCCAGTCAGTGATTCTCTATGTCTCCCTTTCTCCTCTGAAGTCAATAAAAATATATTTTAAAAAATTTCTCATATATTTTAGGTTTTGTATTTAGATCTGTGATCCAATTGAGTTAATAGTTGTGTCAAGTTATTATCTGATAATACATGTTTCATGACTTTGGTTATTGTTAATTTATTCAAGTTGTTTTTTGATTCAGTATATGGTCTATCTTGATTTCGTTGTGTATGTGACAAGAATGTGTGTTTGACATTGTGGCCAGAGTGATCCATAACTGTCAAGATAGTTCATAATATGATTTCAAATTGGTGTTCTGTTTGATTATTTTCTGTGTGCATATGTATGTGTTTCAGTGTGGATATTTTCAGTTGATCCACTTTCAAGTTCATTGTGTCTTGCCTGTGTTGAGTTTGTTAATGAAACAAACTTACTTAATCTCAATTGCCACATTTTTGTTTTCTATAATTTATATTTGATCTTTCTTGTAGTTTCTACTCTTTTGCTGAGATTCCCCATTCTGCAATTTTTCCATGAGAAACTTTAGCATCCTATATAATAAAAGCCTAATATGTTAAGTGTCCAGCCATCTGGTCATCCATTCAACCAATCAAAGTGTAATATGCTAATGACATGCTAAGACCACTCAACTGCTCACTATGATGTGCACTGACCACCAGGGAGCAGATGCTCTGACCAATAGGTTAGCTTGCTGCTGGGATCTGGCTGATCAGGACTGATTGAGACACGCCAGACACACCTGGAACCCTCCCTTCCTGGCTTGCCAATTTCCCACATCCCTCCCCGGCCCCAATTGTGCACTGGTGGGGGTCCCTTGGTCTGGCCTGCACCCTCTCACAATCCAGGCTGAGGGACCACTCCTCCCTGCCCCGAGTGCATGAATTTCATGTACTGGGCCTCTAGTAGCCTATATAATAAAAGCCTAGGTGGCATTATGCCCTCGCACAATGCCATAACAAGATGGCTGCCACAAGATGGCCGCCCTCACGTCATCACAAGATGGCTGGCATTGGGAGGACAATTAGGGGTGACCAAGCCTGTGGGGGGTGGGGGGGCACTTGGTGGCAACCAGGCCAGCAGGGAGGGAAGTTTTGAGTTGGGATGGCAGCTGGGGGGAACCAGGCCTGTAGGGAAGGGCAGTTGCGGGTGATGAGGCCAGCAGGGGAGGGAGTTAGGGGTGATCAGGCTGGCAGGGGAGGGCAGTTAGGTGTCAATCAGGTTGGCAGAGGAGCAGTTAGGGAGTGATCAGGCAGGCAAGCAGTTAGAAGCCAGTGGTCCTGGATTGTGAGAAAGTGCAGGCTGAATTTCATGCACCAGGCTTCTAGTATTATAAAAATATTTAATTCTCTACCTGACATTTTTTATATCTAGGTCTGTCTTATTCTGGTTATGTTGTTTGCTTTGTTTATTGGCAGTGGGTTGTTTTCTCTCTTGCCTTTTGTGTGCCTTGTTATTTTTTTGTTGGATGCTGGACATCTTGTTTAGGACCGTAGCTACTGAGGTAAATGGTATCCGTGTTTGCATATGGGCCCATCTTCTCTTTTATGAGGCCCTTTAGTAGGGTAGGCGAAGGGTTGGTGGATTGAGCTGAGTTGAGTTGGCTTTGTGTTGCTATTGTTTTCCTCAGTGAACCACAGGCTTCAAATCCCTCTGGCTGCTTTGTGTTGAAGCTGTGGGGTGGTTTGCCAGAGCGGTTTGTTTTTATAATACAGGGTGGTTTATAGTTATGAGTTTGCAAAACCCAGAGTTTATTCTTGTATTTTTATTTATTAGTTGTTGTGTTATTTTTCATAACATTTGTGATCCTATTTTTGTCCCACCCCATTAGTATTCCACCCTCAGCTCTTGGTTTTTCCTTTGCATCTGTGTGTCTCAAAGAAGGTTTCTCTTTGCACTACTTACTCTCCCTCAGCAGCAGACTGCTGTTGCTTATTACTCAGTGTTTATCAGAGGGACATTTTCTGTTCTGACACAGCCTCGGTCTTAGGCAGGCTCTGTAATGGCGAGTCCAGTGGTTAGGGCCCCCTTAATGGTTTTGCCCCTTTCCCAACTTCAGGGGTCCTCTAATCTGGGCTCATAATATATTCTTGGTCACAATAGCATAAAAGGTTCTTCTTTTCTCTTCCTCAGCTGCAAGGGTCTTTACTTGTGCCCTGAAGTCAGTCTGTCATCCTTATCTGAGCACCTAAAGGTTTTTGAGTTTGAATTCTTGTGGCAGCACCTTCCCAGGGCTCTGCAACTTTGACACTAGCCCACATTTGACCTTGAGCAATTCATTACAAATGTTAGCTGAATTCTTCCCTGGCTTGTATGGAGTCTAGCATTTTCTCCAGATAAACAAGTGTTCCGGCTCCATCTGTTCTTGAAGGTGCAGGCCTTTCCTTAGATTTCAGGTTAATTAGTTTCCCTGTGAACTTAACTTTCATGGATTCAAGAAAAGTTGTGATTTTTCAGATTAACTTGCACTGTTTTGTTGTTGTACTTGAAAGGATTGGAGCAATGCTCTTTCCACTGCTTAATTTTTTTGTTAATCCTCACCCAAGGATATTTTTTCAATTGATTTTAGAGAGAGTTGAAGGACATTGATGTGAGAGAGATACATTGATTGGTTTCCCCCCACGATATGCTCCAACCAGGGCCGGGGATCGAGCCTGCAACTGAGGTACATGCCCTTTCCCAGAATCAGTCCCAGGACCCTTCGGTCTGCGGGCCCACACTCCAACCACTGAGTCAAATTGGCTAGGGCTCTTTCCACCTTTTTACATGCTAAGCAGAAGTCAGGTGTTTTGTTTTTCACTTTTATATTTCAGCTTTTGTCATTATTGACCTGACTGTGATCTAGACATAGCAGAAGAGTTTATGCCAGCATGTACAATAAGAAAAGTGTTATCCTGATAATTGAATGAGAAATGCATGCCAGGGAAGAGAAACAAGTGTAGCCAGGGAAGAAAGTAAAAGCTGAAAGCAGGAGGCTTGGTGTTGCCATGGTGAGTGAGTACCTTAGACAGCCAGGGAGGACTGCTGCTCCTGCCAGGAAATGTTGCTGCAGGAGGATGCAAAGTGATCGATCAGGAGCCAGTGGTTCCGAAACTAAGTCACAGACACTGAGTGAGGGAGAAAATCCCTTTGTGAGGAGCCTGCGTAAGCATCTGCTCAGAAATGCTGTGTCCATTTGGATCTCATGCTTTATGAATTAATTGTGATGTACTACCTTGCTTCTTGGAGGATAAAATGTAAGACAGAGAATTCCTTTCTGCCTTGATTTGATGTCATAGATGGATGTTTCAAAACTCAAGCATTAAAGCTTCTTGTATCAGCATATTTTCTGTTAGGCATTGAAGAGGTTCAGCTAGCACATTTTCCCAAGTAAATAAGCACTAGGCATTTACTAAAAGCCTCGTGTCTTAATGAGATGAGAGTAGTTTCAAATGCTGCCTGGAAAACCACCAAACATACTCAACTATATGGGGCAATTCAGCACCAGCCACTAAATGATACTTAGAGCTATATTTAAAATTGAATTCAGCGTAGATACTTGTTTAATTAAAAACTACTTTCCATGGTGTTCTTTTGGATCATTTGGGCCTTTGAAAGTGCATTATAACTTTATTACGAGTACTTATGTTTGTATAAGCATCAGTATGTTTTACCTCATGGAATTATCCATAACAAGGATTTATTACCAGCTGTCTACATGTTCATCAAATAGACACCAAGTAGTTATTTTAATGACACCAGTTCCCATATAATTTTACATTTCTTGCTTATCATTCTTCCTATTTTTTTTCCCTCTAGTTGAAGTTCTTCCTGTTAATTTCTCTAATGTTTTTCATCAGCTATTGACTATTCATCTTTCATTGCTCACCTAAATATTTCTTCAGCCATCCTCCTGTGTCTGAAATAGTTGCCTACCTGTTTAGCTTCTACTTTAGTAACTCAGATATCTAGTAACACAGAAAGTACTTTCTGTGCTTTACCAGTATTTTACCTCCTGGTATTGATAGATTTTGATAGAATTTGCTATTGTCTGTCAGATGATAAGGTAAAACTGAAGTAGTCCTGGCAGTAGTCTTTTCCTCAAATTGGGAGACTAATAATCAAAGGGATCTCTACCTTCTCATTCTTTATTGTCATTCATGAGAGTAAAAGTGTTATCTACTGGTATAATAACCAGCCACCATTCTAAATTGTTTTCTTCTCATCTCTTTTTATTACTGGATCTGATATTGTTCTTTTTCTGAGTCCATATTAATGTTAGATCCAGGACCAATGACTGTCTTCATGTTCCTCTATTTATTCTTCTTTCCAGTTTTTGTAGGAAGTTATTTTCCCTTAGAAAAATATTCCACAGCAAACAAATGCAAGCAAACATACACACTGAGATAGTATGTGTATAAACACATATACACACGAGTATGTACTAAGCACACGAAGACTTAGCAAGACACATTTTAATTCCAAATCTTGCACACACATTCTTAGCATAAGTAAACTAAAAAGTAAAACATCTGAGTGCTTGGAGAGTGAAAAGTTCAGTGTTATGTTCTTTAAGAATATTTTATTAGGAAAGCATACGTGTTCTAGTTACAAACAGAAGAGTGGGAGTAAGTTTTAAGTCTTTTCTATAAATTTGATTTTAGATTAAAGAAAACCTTTACAAAAGTTTTGGTTAAAGACAATATATTAAATATTTTTTTCTTCGAACTTTTTGAACAGTGGTATGTGCTATTTAAAAAAATGCTTATTCATTTAATTTGTCTTAACCTCTCAACATAAAATAAAGGAAAAATAATGTTTTATGTATTTGGCAAAGTGGTCTTTTTTCTTCCTTTCTGTAGTATATCCTTAAATATATTTTATGTCATAAAAGAAAGTGAATCTATACTATTTACATTTAAGTTAATTTTAGGAAAAAGAGCTTTAAAAGAAATATTCAGATGCAAATAAACCTTGGCCACTGAGTAACTGCAGATTTTTTTTGGTTTATTAAACTTGAAATCTGTTGCCAATAATTTTATGGATTTAGGTTCTACAAAATATAAAAAAGTGTGTGTGTCTGTGTGTGTGTAGTGAGATTAACCAGAGTGGATGGAAAGCGACAAGTGCTCTTCATTGGGCAAGAACAGGTCATATATTAAAAACAATGGTCCAAATTAATTGTATGGGATGACAGCTGATCAGAATTATGTCCTCTTAGAGATTAAAGAGACATCATTAATAATTTAATGTAGCTTCTTTGGCAGATTGGGGAAATAAGCCAGGAATGCATTCCTTTAGGTTGACTTCTGCAAGGTGAGTGAGTTTGTGTCAGAGCTAGGGTATAAACCTGGAATGATTGGCTCCTAGCTTAGGATCCTTCTAGTTACTGTTTAGAGGTCCAGTGCATGAAATTCGTGCAAGGGGGGGGCCAGTCCCTCAGGCAAAGGGACCCCACCAGGGCACAATAAGGGCTGGGGAGGGATGTGGAAAGTTGGCTGCTGGGGAGGGGCCTCGGGAGGGCTCCAGGGCATGTCTGGCCCATCTCGCCGGGGATGATGCTCAACCAGCTGAGCTGCTGGCCAGAGCTACCGAGAAGGGCAGGGCCTGAAGGGCAGTGGCACCATCTGGCCTATAGCCAAGCAGGGCTTCAGGCAAGGCCTGGTGTGGAAGCTGGGCCCTTCCTGCCCACGCAGCAGGCATGCCCATCACCCCGCTCGGCAGCCCACAGGGCCTACCTGTCATTTTATTGGGGAAGAGCAGACAGGGACAACACTGGCCTTGGGCTCAATCTTGTTATACCTGGTGGCCCCTCAGATCCTAGGAGGTAAAGGTGACCCAGGAAGCCAGTATTGGGACACGTGCCACTGCCTCTGAGAGGGAGAGCCTGGCACCTGGCTGCAGTGCCCACCTGGCTGCAGTGCCCTCTGTGCTGGCCCGGCCCGGGGGGGAGGGGGCAATGCTGGGGAAGCGAGATGAGGCCCAGGGGCCCCTGTGCCCACAGTGCATTGGGCGGGGAGCTGAGGGGCCCACAGCGCAGCCAGTGGGGAGCTGGCCGGAGCAGCCGTAGGCAGGGCCTCTGGGCCACATGGACAGCCAGATGCAGGCTCAAGGTGGCTCCTGGGCGCACCGAGACACCCCCCCCCACCCCCCAAGTGCCTGGCCTGGCTGTCCCGGTTCTGGGAAAGAGGGTGTGCCTGGAATAGAACTGCCATTTCCCATGGCTTCGCCTGATGGGGACCTCGTGGCCAGGATCTGGCCTCAGGGAGCATGGCCAGGTGCCCTGATTCTCAGGAGCTGCTCTGCAGTCTGTGCCCCCCACGACGGGGCCACAGCGGCCCCACCCCTTGCGCCCCTTGCATCCCCAATCCTCCGAGGGCCCCACGGAACAGTGGAATGGGCACGAGGGGCAGGGTCACCCCTCCCCTCCCCTCACTCCCGCCTCGGCCCCGCCCCCTGCTCCTGATTGGCTGGTAGCACAGCGAAGGTATGATCAAATTAGCATATTACTCTTTTATTAGATAGGATGATGTTTAACTTAAGAAAGGAATTTGAGAATCTCTTGGGGGTAGTCTAATAAAGCCTTTGGCTCTCTGCACTGTTATGACCAGAGGAGCAACCACATGTAGATTTATTAAGGGTATTGTCAACAGAGACTTTAGAAACAAACCAGAAATCTTTAATCCACTTTATGAAAGTGTTGTACAGCTGTCTCTGGATGATTACAGAAACAAAAAAAGCTATTTCCTTTATAGAACCTTATTTACTTTTATATTTTCAACATTAGAATATATAACATCTAATAAATAATATTTTTAATAAATTTAACTTCCATTAAATAATGATTATTTAGCAAATAAACAGCACATCATTAAAAGTTGTTATGAGGGACATGATAGATTTTTTAAAAGATATTTCAGTGTTTTAAATAGAATATTGTGTCAAATAAGGCACAGTTGAAGACCATTTATTATGTTTTACATTCATTGTATTTTCTGTTCAGTCATTTTTTTTTTTTCAGGAGAGAGTGTTTTGGACATGTCATCTTTTCAGATGTCAGTTGATGGTCAATTTAGCAGGTAGTTCATTTCCTCATTGAACAAATAAATTGTTAATGTATACTTAGTTAATAAGTAGCTAGACATTTTTAGAGAAAGGAGAAGCCCCTCCCTGGGATCTGATTGTGTTTAATCTTTCTAGAGTGGAAGTATCTGCCTGGATCCCGAAAGGAGTTTGGGCAGCATATATGGTTTAACTCCACTTATTGTTGAATGTTTAACATCGTGTCTGTCTAAGAACTAGTCTAAAGAAGCTGCATTCGAGTTAGAGGATAAAGTAAAGCCCTCTGTGATAAGTTCTTCACTAAGAGAAAACCATTTTCTGCGTTTCTTTTATTCTGTTGTTTATTTTAAATTAGCTCCCATTGGTACCTAAATAATAAAATATGCTAAGCTCCTTATCCTAGAGATAACATTAAATTGCCATTTAAAGTAGACAGGTATTATACAGTTTGCTGTTATTAAAACTAACCAAAAATGTAATCTAATGTTCTGTATCTTTTTTTTTTTTAATGGAAAAAAGAATCACATGAACTCTCAACTTCCCTGTCATCACCACCTCCCAATTTTCCTTGTTCTACCTCTAACCTCCTTGCTGGCTTCCTCAGGAGAGGCACTGTTTCCCCACTCAGGTTGAGAGCTCATCTTGTTTCTTCATTAAGTCATTTTTTTTCCTTACGATTCTTTCCTGTTTTTAGTTTTTTAACATGGCATAAGTACCAAATGTATACAAGAATTCTAATAATAAAACAAACACTTGAGTGCATTCCACATAACCTAAGAACTCAAATATCTAGAACTTAAATCAGAGTGCCCCTCTCTGATCCCATTCACCTATCCCCATCCCTGAACACCTAAATTAAATTATTTGTCTTTATTTGTCTTCTGTTTTGTTTTCTTTCATCTTCTGTGATTTTTTTATGTGTGTATTAAAAACTTAAATATGAAAGAAAATCTTTAGAAGAAAATAGAGAATGTTGATCTTTTATATTTATATCTAGAGAGTTATTTAGGGATATTTATTCTAAAATAATATATTTAGTTTTATTTATTTTTTGAGTTTTATAAATAGAGTATCATTTTATTCTTCAATGACATGCTTTTTCTCAGTCTTCATTACCTAAGAGTCATGCATATTCTTACAATAGATGCAGTAGATGCTGAATGTATTTCCATCCTATCTAATAAAAGAGTAATATGCAAATTGATCATTACTCCAATACAAGATAGCAGCCCCCATATGGACACAAGATAGTGGCCACAAGATGACCAGCAGGGGAGGGAAGTTGGGAGGGATCAGGTCTGCAAGGGAGAGCAGTTGGTGGCAATCAAGCCTGCAGGGGAGGGCAGTTAGGGGTGACCAGGCCTCTAGAAGAGGGAAGTTGGGGGCGACCAGGCCTACAGGGAAGGGCAGTTGTGGGGGCCAGGAGGGGGGGAAATCCAGGCCTGCATGGGAGAGAAGTTTGGGAGAACAAGCCTACAGGGAGAACAGTTAGGGGTGACCAGGTCTGCAGGAGAGGGAGTTTAGGGGTGACCAGGCCTGCAGGGGAGGGAAGTTAGAGGCAAACAGGCTGGCAGGGGAGCAGTTAGGCATCAATTAGGCTGGCAGGGGAGTGGTTAGGGGGTGATCAGGTTGGCAGGAAAAAGCAATTAAGGGCAATCAGGAAGGCAGGCAAGCTAGCAGTTGGGAGCCAGCAGTCCTGGATTGTGAGAGGGATCCCTGATTGGAGAGGGTACAGGCTGGGCTAAGGGACACACACTCCCATGCACAAATTTCGTGCCCTGGGTCTCTAGTTGTATGAATAAAAATAATATACATATTCTGTTGATGTGTATTTGGGTTGTTTCCATTTTTTCACCATTATAAATGATCCTCTAAAAACATATACAGTTATATGTCTCCTTATATACATATATAAGGTTTTTGTTTGCGGAATATCCAGGCATAGATTATACAAAAGTTTACAATTTGAAGATAATGCCAAATTGTTTTCCAAAGAGATATTTTAATTTGTATAACTACTTGTGTTGTGTAAGAGTTTCTGCTGCTCTACACCTTACTACCACTTGATATTGGCTAACGAAAATATTTAAATCATTATGGTCTTTTCTCAAGTTATCCTTGGGTATTTGTTAGTTTAATCTCAAAATAAGTTGAGGATTTTTCCTTTCCTTTTATTGTCTGAAAGCATTTAATTAAGAAATGGCCTGTTCTTTGGGTTTTTTAAAATTTAAGTGAAGCTTCTTAGGATGTGAAACTAAGCAAGTAGCTTATAAGGTCATCAGGACAAATATGCTGATTTTACAAGAGGAGGCCACTGAGGCTTCCAGGCTCACAGGACTTACTAGAAATCTAAGGGCTAGTATGGAGCAGGGCCAGAATTGGAGCTGGTTTGAGATCTGTGTACTTGCAGCATCACACACAAACTTTCACAACATAATTAATAAAATAGTTCTTAGCTGCTGAAAATTTATTTGATTTTAAAAACTCACTTGTAAACCAGGTGGGCCTGGTATTTTCTTTCTGGAAATATTGTTTTAAAAGAAAGATTTATAGTTATTTATTTTAGTTTTAAAATAAATAGGAATACAGGGAGTGCATTATTTATTTTAGTTTTAAAAATAATGAACTCCCTGTATTTCTATATTTAGTTCCAAAAACGATCAATCCATGGTCCCTCCTGCCTCGTCCTTACCTTCAGCCATTTTGCTCAGGGAAAACAGGATATTGTAATGAACAAAATTGAAGATATTTCCATTTATCTGTAAATAATCTTTCATTGTGTGCCTCTAAAACATAAAGACTATAAAAACTATAACCCAATATCCATTATCATATTCTTCTGCCTTAAAAAATTCTTTAATATCTAAGAGCCAAATGGTTTCAAATTTGTTATTATTTGGTAAATGTTATAAAAAGATTTGGTTCTATACAGAATATTATATATTCTTCTGCCTTCTCAAATCTTTGTATTTCTATAAATTGATAGTTGGATTTAGACAATTGATTAGATTCAGAATTCATTTCCTTTTTCCAAGGCTATTCATTGATCATGAGTCTTATAATAGTTGTCTTCTTTTTTTGTGATGTTAGCAGCCATTGATGTTCACTGCCTAGATCCCTTAATATTAAAGATTTTAAAATGATGATGTTCTAGTTCTGTTATTCTTCCTTTATTTACTAGCTAGAATACATCTATAGTACGAAACTTAACCTCTTTCAATATTTACTCAGTAGTATTGTTGCTATATAAAAGGTTAGATACTTTTTCCCCTTTATATCCTGATTTTATAAGTATGAGCTCATTGAGTTAAACATACTGACATTTTAAAATATCACATTTATTATTCTTATTGATATGCAAATTATTGCATCTTGGCCAGTGGAAACCTTTTCAGGACTTTTTGGCACAACCCTAGTAGTCTTTGATAACCTAGATATCTAATGAGACATCCCAAGTTCTTCGTGTGTATTTCCAGATCTGGCATTTCTCCAAGGAGATTTGATTCCTTAAAGTGGGAAATGGTATTTGGAGATAACATTTGGATGCTAGGAGTGTGTATGTTTACAGAATTGGTCATAATTTTTAATCTGTCAGTGGACAGAATCAGAAAATTTGTGTATGTAAGTAGAAAATAAGTGTATGTCTGTATTTAAGATCAAATATGTCAAGAGTTTAAACTGATACTCCAATTCAAATTGAAGACCCTAAGTTAGGCAACTTTTTCCCTTTCACATCTTCCTTCCCCAAAATTCCATTTTGTCAAGGACATCAGAGATCTGTAATCCCTGTCTTTCTTTTTCTTAGACTAGGTGATTTCTCTGTGCCCTCTGCCCTATGCCCTCTGACCTCTCAGGAGTATAGAAAAGTTATAATTTTGTAGATTATCTGGCCTTTGTTCTTTAGGATGAGAATAGTGTTTCTTCCAGCTTGATACATTGTTTTTATTTTCTTATCAAGTCTTTTTTTGTGTGTGTAAATCTAAATTCAAGTCTTAATGTCTTACTTTTTTGCTTCAGTACTACCATGTGAATACCTTTCTCTCATGTATTTTTTTATTCATGTGTATATTCATTGAAAGTTTATTTAGCTCTACAGTGGTCTCTTAGATGATTCTATAATTTGTATTTGAAATCTTTTAAAGTTTAGTGTTAAAAAATATCATTTTAACACAATTTTCAAGATCATGAATTCTCTGATTGTTCTACATTTTAGTTCTGATTTTCAAACTAAATATTAGTATATTCCAAGTTTTACTCTACCATTACAGGAACATGTTTTGTTAATATATAATCAAAGGAATGTTAGAGAAACTTTATATAATTTTTATATTCATCAAGTTTGATTTTTCTTATTAGCTTTTCACAAATTATAATAAAATGATAGACTTGTTAATTCTTTATTATAGAGTATAATCCAAGAGTAAAATAAAGTGTGTTATTTTTGATTGCCAGATTTATTATTCTTTTGTGCTTATCATTTGAAAAGTTCATTTAGTGTACTCAGCTAAGTTTAAGGCCACATGAAAATTCTTTGCTGAAAATATTATTGTAGTAAAGGAGCTGATTTTTATTACCAAGAAATGATTAATATTGATAAAACTTGAAAATATTTAAACCAAGTTGCTCTAGTGTCCCTGTTCTTTTAAAATGTGATACTATAAACAGTTAATGATCACATATTTCTTAGTAATGTCCATAATTTATTGAATTGATTTTAAATGTTGTGTTAAATAATTGATATATCATGTTGGAAACAATATTGCATAGTTTATCCTAATTTTACCTCCTCATTATTTTTGTGGCCATAAAAAGTGGCTTACTAAATGTTTCTCTTCTTTTTACCTCTATAGGTTATTTTAGTGTCTGCTAATAAATTGACTCGTTATATAGAACCATGTCAGTTAACAGAAGATTTTGGTGGAAGTCTCACTTATGATCACATGGACTGGTTAAATAAGAGGCTGGTTGGTATATTATAATGAGATAAAATGTTGTTACATATAAATAAGATATATTTTGATAACTTCACTGTTTTAATCAACTACAGTATAATTAAAATGTAGATTTTTTCCTTTTTATAAAAATGAAGAAATACAATATATATCACATGATAGTATAATATTTGAAGGCAAATACTTTGGAGTCAGATTCACAAATGTTAGCTATTACTGTTGTCATTAGTAGCGGTATTACTGGTGAAAGTTGTAAATCTTCTAGGTAGAACAGAGTAGCATAATTTCCTGGGAGGTAATCTAGTTATATACCATTCTCAGAGAAAATGTTTAAACATCAATTTGAGTTGGAGAGTAGTTTGGCAGGTTGTGGTTTATGATTCTGAAAATGTATCTTCTTTGTCAGACTTCTGAAATCTGGTACTCTGTATAATATAACATTTTTTAACCAAACTGCTGGGGACTAAAATAATAAATATATTAACTCCATTTAGATTATATGCTGGTTTTGTTGAAGAATAATGAACTTTTCAATATTTCAGAATGGAAAACCAATTCTGTTTCCATCATATTTAAACAATGTTTTCAGACAAATGAATGTCCACTTTATTTTAACCAGACTTGCCCAAATCGCTTTTTAGAAATATTTTAAGAACTCATGTTAAAATTGTAACTAATTTTATTTTTATGCTCCATGCTTATATGTAAAAATACTTAACCATTACATGCAACCAGTATGGATTGATAATAGAATAATATAAAGAAATGTCCATAACTGAAAGTAGAAAATTAAAACTTTTCTAAATAATGTTCATACAGTTAAAACTATTAGGGATGCAGATGTTCCTCAAGGAAATGTAGGAATAAAAATAAATTTGCTGATTGAGGAATAAAAATAATTTCTTAATATATTTACATTTTAAGAATTTCTTACCCGTTGAAACTATTCATTGTTTTAGAGAGTGGTTGAGTCTTCTCTCCTGTACATTGTTGTGCTCTGATGGTTGAATTGCACTAAGTGACATCCAGAGGGGGAAGAGAAACCTTCCTGTTTAATTCTGTTGCTCTTAACTGAAAATCCTTTAGCACATACTAACTTTTAAGATTTTTCTTAATATGTTAATAAAATTTCATATTGTAGGTTTTTGAGAAGTTTACAAAGGAATCTACATCGTTATTAGATGAACTTGCTTTAATTAACAATGGGAGTGACAAAGGAAATCAAGAGAAAGAAAGGTAGGTGACCAGAGTCATGCCATTATACCCTTGCAAAGCTGTGATTAACCTGATAAAAGAAACCTCTATTGTTAATGCAAGCTAAAAGAACTACGGTAATTAAGTCTCCATTCAGTAAAAATTGCATACAAAAGTTGAATTAAATTTATTTTTTTAATTTTTGAGAATATGCTTTATTTGTAAAGTTTATTGACTTGAATAAAAGTTTCTTTACAAAAGACTATTTGATGAATAGTCTTCTTTTCTGACACAGTGGAAATATTCATTGGCAAGGAAATATTTTCCAAATGAAACAATTTTACCTTTTTAGAATTCTTCTTTGCTGATAAAGAATATGGAAAAGGTTGCAGCTTGAAATAAATGTAATGTGACCTTACTTAAATACATTAGCGCTTACATGCCTGGCTTATAGAACTCCAGTAACCTTATAAAGAATGTGATACTCATGAGTCCAACTTGGAGAATTTAGTATTTTATGACACTAGATAAAATAATTATTCAGTTGTATTATCTAAATGTAACTATTTAGATAAATCATTTAAATGGGTTTCCATTGAATTTGGTAACCTTTGCAGTTTTCATTTTTCTGTTGGTAGACCAAGTCATTCTCCCAAGGTAAAAAGCATTTCAGGATGCAAATGGACTCTTTCTTATCTCTCAATAATAAAGTGGTCACTAGAACAGTAATTTTTCATTAGGAAATTTGAAAGGATCAGTACTCTTGTCTGTCTCTTTTGAATCTGGCCTTACAAATATAATGGAACCTATAAAAATTCATCTTGATATTCTGTGAATCCAAATATAGTCACATAACAGTTAACTGAGATGATAAGAGGGATATGAGAGGGTCATTGTATAACACCAATTCTTGATTAAAACAAAGTAAAAATGTGAAAACAGATGGTTTGAATGTAAGTGTCTAAAGTTAAACATTTAGGAACATTACTATCCTATTGGTGCATTATAGAAATGTAAAATGTAAATATGTATCTGTATATATATGTTATGGCTCAGGAAGTGAAAATCTTACACAAGTTACTTGATAAAAATTAGCCAAACTTATATTTCTCAATAGTCTAGCAGAGTAAGTTTGATGTTTCTTTAAAGTCCTGTGTCTCAGCATGCTAAAAGGGTGCCTATAGAAAATGAGTTTATGGTCAGAAGGTTTAATGCTGAGAAAGCATTACAGTAAAAACAAAAACAAGTGTTTGTTTCCCTAGAACTTCTTGTGTTTATATTCCAATGTCACCCCTTTTTTTCCATCTAATAATGTCTTGTTCAGTTTGGAAATTATTTTGGGAAATGTCGGTTCACATGAATATATCAAGTATTATATAAATCTAGAGGACCGGAGCATGACATTTGAGCGGGGGGAGGCAGTCCCTCTCCCAGCCTTGTGCCCTCTCACAGTCCAGAAGCCCTTGGGGGATGTCCACCTGCCAGCTTAGGCAGACAAGAGGCTTTTGCCACCGCCACTCCACTCATCAGCCATGAGCCTGGCTTCTGGCTGAGCAGCACTCCCCCTGTGGGAGTGCACTAACCACAGTGCGCATCATAGTGACCGGTTATTCTGCCACTAGGTCGATTTGCGTATTAGGGTTTTATTATATAGGATGTTATATTTGTCAGTCTCCCCTAAAGGAACTCAAAGTGTATTGCTTAGTCTCTAAAATCTCAGGTAGTAAAGTCCTCTCCTTGCAAATTTTTATCACCTTTATGTCATCCCTCAGAAAATATCGAAGCTAAAGAAGGGCTGAATGCCCAGATCAGTTGACAAAAGTGAGAGATTTAGAGCAAGACTTTCTGGTTATAACAGCAGGATCCTAGGCCTTGATTTGTCACATACACGATCTTTCACTTATCTTCTACTTCCTGAATCCTATATAATAAAAGAGAAACATGCAAATTTGACCATATCTTTGCTCCTGATTGGCTATACTACTGGCCAGTCAGGAGCAGGGGCAGGGCCAAGTGGCACAAGCACTGGGCCCCAGGGGTGGAGATGAAAGGGGGGTGGCGGTGAGTACCCAGCCCCCCGGGTGCTCTGTGGGGAAGTGGCAGCAGGGAGCGCCTGGCCCCCAGGCGCTGTGAGTGGAAGTGGTGGTGAGTGCCCAGCCCCCCGGGTGCTCTGTGGGGAAGTGGCAGCAGGGAGCGCCTGGCCCCCAGGCGCTGTGAGTGGAAGTGGTGGTGAGTGCCCAGCCCCCGGGGCTGGGTGGTTGCAGGCAGCCGGGGCTGAGCTGAGCTCACATGTGTGCGTGCGCGCATGCGCGCGCGCGCACACACACACACACACACACACACACACGAGAATATTTGCAGTTCTTAAAGGTTGCTGTGAGTAAGTAAACTTTTGATTGTGGCAGATGACTACATGTTTTTTAATGTTAACATTTCTGGGTTATTACATAGTTAGCAATTTCATTGTGAAACAAATATCCAATGAAAACTACTAAAATGGATTTCTTTGATATATTTGAAATAACATCATAATCCTATATAATAAAAGAGAAGCATGCAAAGTTGACCATACCTTTGCTATGCTACCAGCCAATCAGGAGGACGGGGCCGAGCAGTGCGAGGCGGAGGGGCAGGGCAGGGCCAAGATGCTCATGGCCAGTTTGCGGTGCGGGTGGCGGCAGCGCTGGGGCATAGGAAGTGGCGGTGCTGTGGCACCAGGTCCCCTGGTGTCAGGATGGGGGACCTGAGGCCAGGCCAGGGGACCTAAGGCTGCGCCCTTTGCTCCTGCACTGGGCCAGGGGACCTGAGGCTGCACCCCCCCGCCTGGAGGGATTTGGCTGGACACCTGAGGCCACATCCCCCACCTCAGCACTGGGGAACCTGAGGACAAGCTGGAGGTCCTAAGGCTGTACCCCCTGCTCTGGTGCCAGGGCCAAGGAACATGAGGCCGGGCCAGGAGACCTGAAGCTTCACTCCCTGACCTGGCACCTGGCCAGGGGACCTAAGGCTGTGCTAGGGGACCTGAGGCCATGCTCCCTGCCAATAGGACTTGATGGGGGACCTGAGACTGCGCCCCCCACCCAATGCTGGGCCAGGGAACCTGAGGCTGTCCCCCTACCCTGCGGGACTTCATGGGGGTGGGGCTGGCCGAGTCTGTGTCTTGTGCGATTTCAAGGTGATTTCACGGTGAACACAGATGGACAGAGACTTGACTCTGGGTCCTGCTGCATGCCCCAGACTCTGACAGGAATGGAGATTTTCATATACATTTTATTAATTTTCTTTCATCTCTGACACTTCTATTATAGAAAAAGGGAAAATAGCAATATTAAAATATTTCCTCTAATTCCCTTTTAATGTGCATGAATTTCATGCACCAGGCCACTAGTCCTATATAATAAAAGGCTAATATGCAAATCGACCAAATGGTGGAATGAGTGGTTGCTATGACACAAACTGATCACCAGGGGGCAGACGCTCAATGCAGGAGCTGCTCCTTGGTGGTAATGCACTCCCACCAGGGGAGCACTGCTCAGCCAGAAGCTGGGCTCACAGCTGCTGAGTGCTGCGGCGGTGGTGGGAGTTTCTCCCATCTCCACTGCAGCGCTAAGGATGTCCAACTGACGGCTTAGGCTTTCTCCCCTAAGCCTGTAGTCGAACATCTCCCAAAGGTTCTCAGACTATGAGAGGGTGCAGGCTGGGTGAGGGACCCCCTTTGAGTGCATGAATTTTGTGCAACAGGCCTCTAGTTAATAATAATAAACTATTTTTTCTCAGTAGGATATTTTGTGATTTATCATATAGATATTTTTATGGAGATGAGTTAACTATAGTTAACTCTAATGGGTTTCCTAATGCTTTAGAGAAGTTACAGTAGAACAATATTCCTCAGATTTTCATACTTTGGTTGTTCCTGTTTTAATGTGTATATATAAAGGATTTTCTTAAATTATTTGGGTAGAAATACAGGTGATTTTTAAAAAAAATTACTCTTTTGGTGCTTGCCAGGTCTGTGGATTTAAATTTCCTTCCATCAGTTGATCCTGAAACAGTTCTTCAGACAGGTAAGATGAAAAAACATACTGATCACTAATCATCATAATCCAATAAACTAATCATATATTGATTGAGTCATGAAATAAATATTGGTTGAGTTGGTCCTTAAATAACATAATTTTGTTATAATGTTATGAGATGCTGTAAGAACTTAACTCTTATTTATGTCAATTAGCCTATGGTAAAATTGGTTCTATTATATAGTGTTTTGATTAAGTTGGATAACTATTGGGGAAACTTATGGGGAAATTTTTCAAAGTAATATTTGATTTAACCAAGCTGTTAATGTACCACAATCCTATCTAATAAAAGACTAATATGCAAATTTAACTGTACCTTCTCTACATCCACAAGCCCCACCCATAGCCACACCCACCAGCCAATCAGGAGCAGATTATGCAAATAAACCCCAACTGCTGCCACTGCTGAGAGCAGGAGGAAGGCTTGGGTTTCCCTGGCAACAGAGGAAGCCAAGTTTTCCACCTGCCATTGCAGGCCTAGGCCTCGCTCTAGGCTGCAAAGTGTCAAACAGAAATGGCTGCAGCCATGGAGCGAGCAGAAGGCTCGGCTCCACTCCAGGCTACGAAGTTTCAATTGTATACATAAATTAATCCCAGATTCCAGGACCTCCACTTGGGTCACGGGGGGTGTGGCCAGCCTGCAAACCTCCACAGGCCCCTCGCCCAGGCCACCCCTTACCCCAAGGGAACCCTCACCCTGATCTGGGACATTCTTCAGGGCAAACCAGCTGGCCCCTACCCATGTACCAGTTCTCTATCCTATCTAATAAACGAGTAGTTTGTAGATTGATTATACTCCAACACACAAGAGGGCTGCCCCCATGTGGTCAAAGATCCTGCCCCCATGTAGACACAAGATGGCCAGCAGAGGAGGGCTGTTGGGAGGTTCCAGGCCCTACAAGGGAGGGCAGTTGGGGCAATCAAGCCTGCAGGGGAGGGCAGTTAGGGGTGACCAGGCCAGCAGAGGAGGGAAGTTGGGGGCAAACAGGCTGGCAGGTTAGCAGTTAGACATCAATTAGGCTGGCAGGGTAGTGGTTAGCGGGTGATCAGGCTGGCATGCAGAAGCAGTTAGGGACAATCAGGGAGGCAGGCAGGTGAGCAGTTTGGAGCCAGCAGTCCTGGGTTGTGAGAAGGATGTCCGACTGCCCGTTTAGGCCTGATCCTACTGGGATCAGGCCTAAATGGGCAGTCCGACATCCTTTGAGGGGTCCTAGATTGGAGAGGGTGCAGGCTGGGCTAAGGGACATCCCCTGCCCCCTGTGCATGACTTTCGTGCATCGGGCCTCTAGTATTGAAATAATTAGTAATGATAAATCATTAAATTATCTCTCCCTTGAAATACTTGCGTTTATTTTCTTATCTTTAAAGTGGAGATAAAAATTTCTATTATATGAGGATTATTGGAAACTTATTCTAACATTGTAATTGTTTGTGGTTTTGTTTTTTGTTTTTTTTTGCGTGTGTATTTTCTTATTTCATGTTTCTAACAACCCCTTGAGATAATTAGGATTATTTTCTCTATTTTGTACTTAAGGAAGCCAAGGCTTAGAGATTTAGAAAAACTTGCTCAAGATCAAGTAACTATTAAGCTTTATTACCATAGCACTAAAAATAGGACTAAATCCAAAGCCACAGTCATTTACGTAAATGCACTTGGCACCTTGTAATGGTCTTGGAAATAGTGTGTGTTCATTGCTGCATGGTATGTATTATGTATATGAACTCATGAAAGCCATTATGATCAGAATACATTTATCTTTTTACTTTGACAATTCCCTTAATGTTTTCCTTTTGGATTCCATTTCTTTTAGAGAAGCAGCAGGCACATAATGATTTCAAAGGCAATACTTTGAAACCAAACTCCTCAAGTCCCAACTCTAATATTACTAGTTGTATAACCTACATAATAAGTTACTTAACTTTTTTATGCCCCAGTTTCCCATTTTAAATTGGCATGATAACAGTACCTCCAATTCATTGGGTTGTGGTAAAGGATAATTGAGATAACATGTAAAGTGCTATGAGAACAGTGCCTGGTACACAGCAGAATTAGAATTATGAGCTATTACTAGAAAATACATTAGAAATAAAATTAAGGTATTATTATTGTTTTAAAGAACTTCAATGTGTTCTAGAATCTGAAACAACTACTAGAGATATTTGGGCTGGAATACAGTATTGCTGTAGATTTGAAACTTAATTCCTTGTTTATGTGCCACTAAGTCCTTTATTATATGCTATTTACTCTTAAAACAGGGAGAGTATAAAATAGAGAAGTTTAGAACAATCTCCAAATCAAATTAGAGGTTTTGTTTCTATATATTAAAAGCCATTTAAATTTAGGACATGTTCCTAAATAAAGGTGAAAACAAAAGAATTTAAATATCTGCATTTTTTCCCACTAAATAATAGTTGGAATAGTAGTATCCTGAAAAAACAATTTGTGAATTTATTTACTTTTGAAATTGTTAGGATACTTATAGCTTTAGATGTTGCACATTCTGCATTTCTAATTTCTCATGAATGAGCAGATTTTCTTTATTAGATTGCAGTAATTGAATAACATTGGCCTCTCATGATTCCCACTAATATACTGTGGGGAGTCTTATAAATAAAGGTTGCTTATATATTATTTTATACCAATAATAAATATTTGCTACCTTTACTACAATCGTACATTTATTACATCATGAATTTTTCTTTTAGGAGCTATAATTAAGGGTATGGATTAATACTATAGTCATACAGCATATTGCTTAGTATTGATTAGTAGCATCAGACAGAAATTCCAGAATGTAATTGTACTCACAGGAAAAGAAGATTGGTTGGTACAGTATTCTGAGCAATGAATTTACCAATAAGATGAATATGATAAATATAAATAAAATATATAAATATACCATAAAATTATTATAGAGTATTGCATATTTAGAATATATACTCATAATATATGAAATAGCATATAAATATACTATGTATATATGTACATACACAGTTTTTTATTTCTATATAAATTTTAAAATTACATGTGAGTACTTAAGACCTGATAGATAGACAGAAGGTAGATAGGCCCTAAAAATAAGGGGCTAGAATTGAGAAGAATTCTATTTCTTTATGGATATTAATTATAGGTATATTTTATCCATAAAGGGCATGAATTGTTATCCGAATTACAGCAGCGTCGATTTAATGGCTCTGATGGAGGAGTGTCATGGTCTCCTATGGATGATGAACTGCTTGCACAGCCACAGGTTATGAAATTATTAGATTCACTGAGAGAGCAATATACCCGTTACCAGGAAGTTTGTAGACAACGTAGTAAGCGTACACAACTAGAAGAGATTCAACAGAAGGTGATGCAGGTAGGTGTGTGATTTGAATATATTTAACAATGTTGTATTTTTTAAAAATAATTTCTACTCTGTGACTGATTTTATGCCAGCCATTATTTATACTATATGGAGAACCTTAGACATCAAATGAAACTTAACTTTTAAGTTACATATATTTTTACAAATAGTATTTGTATTAAGATTTTTTTTCTGCAGTGATGACATTGAGCATTCAGTTCGCGCTATCAGAATGAACTTCAAGAATAAATGATGGAAACATCTGTGGTCTCTGCATTCTTATCCTAAATAATAAAAGGCTAATATTCAAATCAACCAAACAGGGGACCAATCGCTATGATGTACACTGACCACCAGGGGTCAGACACTCAATGCAGAAGCTGCCCCCTTGTGGTCAGTGCACTCCTACAGGGGGAGTGTCACTGAGCCAGAAGCCTGGCAAGTGCAGCAGTGGTGGTGGGAGCCTCTTCCCCCTTCGCTCCAGGTGGGCAGTAAGGAACGAGGGGTCCCGGACTGCCAGAGGGATGTCTGCTGGCTTAGGCCCCATCCCTGGGGGACATTCCTCAAGGGGTCCTGGACTGCGAGAGGGTGCAGGCTGAACTGAGGGTCTTGTCCTCTCTCCAACCCCCAGTGCATAAATCTCGTGTACTGGGCTTCTAGTAATAAAATAACATTGTATTATTGATATTTGACTTTTTAATAATTTGTTAGTGTTTTGTTAATTTGAACATTTAGTTTCTCTGTCTGAATGAAGTGATGAAATGCAATAAAAGTAATTACAATATTAAATTTTATTATATAAAACTGATAGAAATTTTTAAGTGTATTTAATATTTATAACTTTTTAGTTCCTTTTATGTTTAAAAAAATCATTGCTAAGGAAGACATTTCTGTTACTTAAACTACATTTTGAATTTTCATGTTGAATTATTAAGAGATAAGTCTTAAAATATTTTACTTAAAAATTCAGATTAGAAATTTTTTTATTACATTTATTAGTAATTATTTATGAAGTGCTTGTTATATAGGATATAAAGGTACACTTGCCTTTTGCTATCATTAAACTTAAGGGGAAAGAATGTTCAGTGTCATAAGGGCATGACTAAAGTGCTATGGGTATTTATATGAGGGGTTATTCCTCTGGTTGCAGGTAATCTAGGAAAATTTAGTGGAGTAGGTGGAATTTGAGCTTGTCCTCCAAGCATACGTGGGACACCTTTTAAACCAGGCATCTCCTTCTGGTTTAAAAGAATTTGGCATTTTGTGAAGGATAAAGAACAGCATGAATAAATAATAGCAGCATGAAAGCCCAAGCTCCATTGAAGAAAAAGGAAGCAATAAAGCACTGTGAGAAATTTTTGGCTTTTGAATCATAGAGAAAAATAGTTCAGAGAGAATATTCTGAATCCCAATTCTTCTATTTTTTTTGGTGTGTGATCATGGCTATATTATTTAACCACCTGAAATTTCATCTAACTTCCTTTTTTTTCCCTTTTTTCCCTTTTTCTATTTTCCTCCCATAGTTTTTTCATTACTGAAACAGTAATAATAAGTCCACTTTGGAAAGGTTTGCTGAAAGAACCCAGTACTTGATTAATGGCAACTTGTATGTATATTTCCATTGAATTAGACTCTAGAAGTATACTTTAGTTGTTGGCATACTTTTTTCTGTAAAAGGCCAAATAGTGAATGTTTTGGCTTTGTGGATCAATTTTTCTTGCAGTTATGGCTATTTAACCTGCCTTTGTAATCCATAGACATTATGTAAGTGAATGAGTATGTCTGTGCTCCAGTGGAGTTTTATTCACAAAAACAATAGTAGGCCACAATTGGCCTATAGTTGTTGACATCTGACCAGATTATCGTACAAAAGCTTGAAATGAAGGAAAGAGCTGGATCATGGAAGATCTTGAATTCCAGGCAAAAGGATTTAGGTTTTATCTCATGGTAAACCAAACCAAAGATTGCTGAACATAAATTAATTATACTAATATGTAACTTTTTCTATGTAGTATATTTGTAAGTTAAAGATAGCTTGTATTAAATCCAGTTAAAATTAGCCAAGTAGCTTGAAAATACCATAGTCCCCTATGTCTGCCAGGGGTACATATCAAGACCCCCAGTGGATGCCTGAAATCATGAAGAATACCTGAATTTGTATATGCTATGTTTTTTTCTCTATATGTACATACATTTTCACTTAAAGGAAACACTTTATGACTTCTTTTTGGCCTATTCAAATAGCCAGCATTACTACTCTTGCAATTTGTGGCCACTGCTAAGTAAGATAAGGGTTCCTTGGACACAGCACATTGTGAGAAGAAGGCTAAGTGATTAATGGGTAGGTAGCACGTCCAGTATGCATATGTTGGATAGAGGAACGATTCACTTCCTGGCTGGGACAGTGCAAGATTTTATCACACTACTCAAAACAGCATGCGATTTAAATTTATGAATTGTTTATTTCTGAAATTTTTTCATTTAAATGGTGGGACAGCAGTAAGGGGGTATCTTGGAATACTGTAATGATGGAATAGCAGTGGTGTATACAAGTCACCCAGGTAGTCTGGGTTCACCCTCTACCACTTTCAAGTTGGGAATGAACTGTAACTGCTAAGTGCTGTAGCTTCCTTCTTAGTAAACTGAGCATAACAATAACAGTAATAATATGACCTACTTAATGCAATGTCACAAGGGTTAAAGAAGATAATTGTAATAATAAAATTTGTAGTGTTTGTAACATAATGAGTTTTCTATTAATATCAATTATTTGCTTATTCAAATGTGAATGTGTATATTAGTGTGATACTGTGGTGGGTAAAATAGACAAAGTTCTCACTTTTACAGAGTATAATCCTGTATAATAAAAGTGTAATATGCAAATCAACCGACTGGTCACTATGACAAACACTGACCACCAGGAGGCAGACACTCAATGCAGGAGGTGCCCCCTGGTGGTCAGTGTGCTCCCACAGAGGGAGCACTGCTCAGCCAGAAGCTGGGCTCACTGCTGGTGAACGCAGTGGCAGTGACGGGAGCTTCTCCCGCCTCCGCTGCAAGTGGGCAGTAAGGAGTGAGGGGTCCTGGACTGCGAGAGCCCTAGACTGCAAGAGGTCTGTCTGACTGCCGGCAGGAGGAAATCCTCTGAGGGGTCCTGGACTATACAAGAGGGTGCAGGTTCCCCCTCCCCAGTATACCAAGCCTCTAGTTAGATAATAACACAAACAGTTGTAACAATTCAACTATAAAAAAGAGTGGTGGAGTAAGGAAGAGAAAGAACATATCAGAGATGAATCATTTTTATGGCTTGCAAAACTTAATGGATGATAGTGGTGTCCGATTATATTTGGGTATAAGTGTGGGTGGGAAAGTGTGTAAAGAATCATGATATTGGATTTAGATATGTTGAGTTTGAGGTGACTTTGAGACATCTAAGCAAAATGAAGAAGGATATTCCCAAAGAGGTCCAGAAATCAGAGAAGTCTGGGCTGGCGACATATTTGTTTGTTATCTGTATATGAATGATAATCAAAGGCAATGATATGGATGAGAATTGCCCAAGTAAAAAGCTGAGAGAACATGAGAAGTGGGCTTGTTAACTCAGCTCAGAGAAACTGCAGCATGCAGTGAGAAGGCAATGAGTGATTGGCCAGAGATGAAGAAGAGAAGTGTGAAGAGGAAGCCAAGGGAAGAAAGCACTTCAGGAAAGGATTTGGGAATCTTATCAAATGCTGCTGAAAGACTGAAAAAGAGTAAGACTTAACATGTTGGTTAGAATATCCAAATGGAGATAATTGGTGAACCCAGGGCATGAATGGCATGGCCAGAAGCACATTGACATGAATTCAGGAATGAGCAAGGTGTGATGAAGGACACTGAGTACAGATGACTCTGAGAATTTTGTGTTTGAAGGAAAGATGAGAATAGACCAGTCTTTTCAGTGGTAGAAGAGAGGTTGCATTAGTTTACGAGGGCTGCTGCAATGAACTGCTGTGTACTGGGCGGTTACACAACAGAAGTATTTTCTCATAGTTCTGGAGGCTAAAAGTCCAAGATCCAGGTGTTAGCAGAGTTGATTCCTTCTGAGGACAGTGAGGGAAGGATCTGTTCTAGGTCTCTCCTTGGCTTGTCGATGACCATCTTCTCCCTGTATCTTCAAATAGTTTTCCTCTTTATCTGTGTCCACATTTCCTCTTCTTTTAAGGACACCTGTCATTAGGACACGACCCATCCTAATAACCTCATTTTAACGTAATTGTTTCCTTAGAGGCCCTATCTTAAATAAGTATGATTACATTTAACTGAGGGTTAAAACCATACAGATTTTGGTTGGGGGGGCACAATTTAGCTTAAAAGGGGTCAAGTTTAGTGTTTTGTTCTTTTAATAATATAGAAACTGTAAGAGGTTTAAAGCCTAGTGGGACTTACCAATTTGGAGAGAGGAGTTGAATATACCAAAGAGAAAAAATAATAGTATCAAGTTCCTGACAAGATGGGGAAGTGAGTGAACTCAAACAGTTGAAGAGATTAGCTTTAGAATGAAGAGGGAGAACTCCCCCATTGTAACAGGAGGGATGATGAGTGGGATGAATCTGGAGGTGCTTTCATGTATAAGAGGCATCAGGAAGATGGAGTTCCTGTGTAATGTGTTCTCTTTTTTTTATAAAGTAAGAGACAAAGATCGTCTGCTTAGTGGAATAGGTTGGAGGCAGAGTAGTGGGAGTGTTGAAGAGGAATAGAGATTTAAGTGAAGTGAAGATGATTCAGAAATCTTTTTTGTGGGGATTGGAAGAGTAAAATTACTCCAGAAGTGTAGTTCTATTTTCAGGTAGTGTTAATATTGAACTTACGGGGGACCATTTCTGGCCTGCTGTATGACCCTCCTATTTGTGGCTGGCTATTGAGATAGAGCACAGCGATAGGATTCCTCAGCAGTTGCGCTTTGCCACATGGCAGACCAATGGGCAGGATAGAAAGACAGAGGAGTAAAGGCGTTAATGTATTGCCAAATGCATTTTTGAAATATTGGACCAGCTCAGATGGATAAAAAAGAAACTAAAGAAGGGTGATGATGATAATATTCATAATGATGGTGATGATGGTAACAAGATTATTGTTAAAAACAAACTTCATTACAATTTGGTTTTATGAATGTTACATGTACATTGGATAGAACATTAATATTCATCCTATAATGATCTTGCAGTTTTTCACAGGTCACATTTTAGAGAAAGATATATTTCTTTTGTCAAAATGATTACTTAAATTTAACTACATAGTAATGTATATTGGTCATGTCAGCAGACACAGCATTAATATAATGTCTTCAGTCTTGGAAATTTGAGGAAAATGAAAATTTTTTGTTATATGAAGATAATCATAAGGTTGACTATCTGCTTTTATGTTAAATTAGTGAAAATTCAGTGTTTCCAAATTTCTTTGTTGACTTATCCCTGGAAACATAATGAAATTGTAATCAATAGCTCTAATAAATAAACTACCTAACAGTGTTAACCATTAGAGTTACCAGTCAGTTATTCCCCACCGTTCATACTGGTAGCATCCGACTTCATGTGTTATGCAGAGGCTCTCCCTGCTGCTGCCACATATAAAAATTAGACTCCACATACTTCTAGGTAGGAGACAGTACCACTTCACAGAAATATACTATCATGATTCTCATTTATTGCGGCAGTAATTGTCAGCATTGCAAATGTTATTTCTAGAGTCATCCATGTGCTTTTTCCTGTTTGTAGAAAGGAACCATAGAGGCTAAATAGGACATATTCTGAGTTGCATATGGATATAATTGGAGGCTATGTACTCAGTTCCGCATATTCTTTCTCTTGGTCAGTTGCTTAATATTTGCTTGGTATGCCCTTTGCATGATGTAACCTCACATACTTCCAGATACTTAGAATTGGTGGCAATTGGAAACATTCTACATGCTTAGAAATAGGAAATTGGGGTCTTGAAATCAGTTAGAACCTGACCAGCATGTCGCCGTGGCGAGGAGGTGTCCGGCGGGCATGCTACAGACATATGCCGCTGAGGCCACCACCCCTCCCCCCCCCACACACACACACACTTGCAAGTAGTATGGTCCAAGGGGGCATCTCCTGAGGCATGGCTTCCATGACAGCTGGTGCACACCACGCCAGGCGGGGAAGCCAGACCTGAAAGCCCAAGCCCCTGAGTACCTGAGCTGCAGGGTGTCGTGGGCCGGGGCCCTGAGGAGGCCCCAGAACAACCATCTTCCGGAAGGAGGGCAGGAACCTCTGGCTAGAGGCCAGAGTGAGGAATGCTGGCATCTGCAGGCCTGGCTGAGGGACACCCTCCTCTGCAACCCCGTGTGTGAATTTTGTGCACCAGGCCTCCAGTTACTTAGAATTGGTGGCAATTGGAAACATTCTACATGCTTAGAAATAGGAAATTGGGGTCTTGAAATCAGTTATTTGAGGCAGTACATTAGTTAAATCGTTCTTCATAAGGATGGATAGGTTGGTTGATTGGTTGCTTGGACAGAAGTGTGAGAGGGAGGGAGGAAGGCAGGCACGCAAGGAAGTCATCTTTAAAAAAGGTTTGCAAGCATTTAAAATTATAACTGTAATGAAAAATCATACTATATAATAAAGAGGAAATATGCAAATTGACCCTCACTCTGTCATGCTGTCACAAGATGGCTGTGCCCACAGCAGAGGCGGGCTTCCTGTAATGAGCCGTAAGAAGCAATCATCAGTGACCTGAGGCTGCATGGCCCCCTGCCTGGTTGGGCTTGATGGGGTATCTCAGGTCACGCCCACCTACCCAGTGGGGCTTGACAGGTGTAGGGCTGGCCGGGGCTGGATCTCGCCCAATGAGGATGGGCCAGCTGGGTCTGGATCTCATGTGATTTCAAGGTATGTGTGAGAGGGCAGGAACTTGATTCTGGGTCCTGTGGCATGCCCCAGACTCTGACTGGAGGAAGATTTTCATATACATTTTACTAATTTTCTTACATCTCTGACACTTCTATTATAGAGAAAGGGCAAATAGCAATAATAATTAATTCCCTTTTAATGAGCATGGATTTTGTGCACTGGAACAATAGTTATAGTATAATTTAATGTTAAGTGAAAAACAGGATAGAAATTTGAGAATTGGCTGCAGCACTTAAATCTGGAGCATCGTATAAAAACACTATGCATATAAAAAACTAATGGACGGAAATATACTAGTACATGATTTTTTCCTGTAATGTGGCACATTTTTGAAAATCAGAAGGATGAAAGCTTATTAAAAAATCACATGAGTGTTAGGTTTTAAAATGAATGTGTTTTAACCTAGTAGTAACAGAAACGCACTATGGGTCTGTGATACTTTTGTTATAAAGTTCTAAGCCAAACCTATCTATCCATTGCATCTATAGTATCATGCTTCAGAGACACTCTTATTCACTTCTTGGGAGCTGTCCTAAGTTTAGATTTAGGGCATAACCATATCTATTGTTGAATTCCTTATTCTAATTTAGTAACAGATAAATCTTGATAATATTTTTTTTCTGTTAAAATTACTTCACTGGGTCTATGTGCATTCAGAGTATTTATATTTGTGGGTAAAGAGTTAACAGAACCCTTTTTTCTTCTGCATGAAAATTTGATCTTTGCTTAACTATCTAGCTCTGGTACCCTGAAAACCTGATAAAGACTTGGAACGTCAAGTATGTTACTAGACAACATTGCTTATAATAAAAAATATTCTGGATGGCCCTGCCCCAGTAGCTCAGTTGATTGGAGTGCTGTCCTGATACTCCAAGGTTGTGGGTTCATTCCCTTGTCAGGGTACGTATAAGAATCAACCAATGGATGAAAGAATAAATGAAACAAGAAATCGATGTTTCTTTCTCTCCCTCTCCCTCAAATCAGTAATTAAATTTTTTAATTTTAATTTCTGGATCTGGATTGGGAAAACTAGCAGTACTCTCTGGAACACTTAACTTTGGGCATCCTTGAGGTTATTGACTTCTATAACAGGCATAACCCTGTGGAGTATGAAGTTTTTCTTCTATGTCTGTCCATATATCTCTCATCTTCTTACACCTGAACTCTTGTACTGGTTCAGGGATTTAGCCAAAGAGAATTGCCCAATCCTGCTGTTTGGCAAACTAGTCCCCACACTATGTCCTTCTGAGTAGATTGGTGTCATTGGAACTTAAAATGACCTTCTGTGTCTGAATGATTTGTTGATCCTAAGAATATCCCTAAAGGGATTGTAGTGGTAAAATTCTATAGTTAGTTTTTTAAAAATATGTTTTTTATTGATTTCATAGAGGGAGAGAGAGAAACATTAATGATGAGAATTATTGATAGGCTGCCTCCTGCATGCCCCACACTGGGGATGGAGTCTACAACTCAGGCATATGCCCTGACCGGCTTGGCTAGGCTCTACAGTTAGTTTTTAACTTCCTTTTCAATGTAAGAAAAATAGTATTTTAACTTTATATTAGTTAATTCATTCAGTTTTATCAATGCCTTTGGAAGAATATTAGGACAGACACATAGCTTTTAGTCCTAGTTTTTTTTTGTTTGTTTTTTTTTCCCTTTATTGTTCAGTTTATTAATTACATTGTTTCCCCTTTTTTATCCCCCTATATCTCCCCTCCACCCTGTACCTACCCCACCCTCCACCCTTCCCTCCCCCTCCCCAATGTCCTCTCCCATTGTTGCAAGATTTTTGTCCAGTCTCTTGCTGTACTTCCCACAACCCTTTTCTCCCCAAGAATTGTCAGTCCATTCCCTCTCTATGTCCATGTTTCTGTTATAGTCACCAGTTTATCTTGTTCATCAGCCTATTAGTCCTAGTTTTTTAAATAATGGATTATGTTACCTTGAACAAGTCACTTAGTCTCTCTGAAATACAGTTTTCTTAAAGTTTTAGATAATGTGCCCAATATCATATCTGATTTCCCTTCCAACTCTAAATCCCATAGTTCTCTGAAGTTCTTATTATAAGTTATTTTTTAATCCTCTTATTTTTGTCGGAACCTTCTAGATTTCTTTGATCCTGGCAGATGATCAGAATGAACATGAACTGCCTTTGCATTAGAATTTAAAGAATTTAGATGAAAAATGTTGGAGGAACTTTGGGAAGGGAAAACCAATTAGAATGAAAGCTTGAAGAGCTTTTACTTACTTTAAAATTTCATCTCAACTCCCTTTTACAGGTTGTGAACTGGCTTGAAGGACCTGGATCAGAACAACTTAGAGCCCAGTGGGGGATTGGGGATTCCATCCGGGCTTCGCAGGCCCTACAACAGAAGCACGAAGAGATTGAGAGCCAGCACAGTGTGAGAGACTTTTCTTCCTCTGCATGTTACAGTGCTCTCTTCTTAATGTGCTGATTAGTGGCATGTGTGATGCTAAGTGATAAGTTGCTATAAACTTTGGTAGAGGAGCATAAACATACAGTACATGTTTACTGTTTAGAGGCAGTAAAGGACATTGTGACCTCTTGGTCCATATTCATTGGAAGTTTGGCTGTGGTTTTTATCTCCAGTCCAATTTAATAACATATTTTTATAGAGACACAATTCATGTGACAGAAACTACAGTGACAGAAGAAAGTATGATAGTACAAAGATAGGACTTTCATCTATAGTCCCTGAGATAGAAACTGTGATTCTTAAGGTCATGAGTTGATAATTATCGAAGCTGTGTGGTGCATGGAGTTTTCATTGTAGAGTTTACTCTTGAACAGTGAGGGGCTTAGGGGCATGGATCCCCGCTTCCACTCACTTACTGTTGAAAATCCGCATGTAACTCTAACCCCACCAGAATTTACTAATAGTCTACTAGTGATTGGAAACCTTACCAATAACATAAAGAATCGATTAGTACACATTTTATATATCTATTAATATTGTATTACAATAAAGTAAGCTAGAGAAAAAATGTTAAGAAAATCATAAGAGAAAATACAGTATTCATTGAAAAAAAAATCCATGTATAAGTGGACCAATGCAATTCAAAACCCTGTGCTGTTGAAGGGCCAACTACTATCTACTGTTGAATAGATTTGAAAATTTTCAATCTAAAAGGTTTACAAAAGAGAATTACACCATTTTCACCAATAGATGGCACTACATTTCACCTTGAGAATTGGTTGATGCCAGATTAATATATTAGCTTATGATGAGATAGTCTAATATTTATTAAAAGCTTTCTTTTTCTAAATAAAAGTGAACACTTTAAAACATGTATTGGAATAGTTCAGGTCTTATGAAAGTCAGATTTCTAGTATAGTGATTGGTTAATAGGAATAGAATTTGGAGAAACTTTTTATATACCATTTTTGTATGTAAAGATCCCTCTAGGGATCTTCTTAAATCAATACAAAAATATGTTTTTAAGAAACTAACTATAGAATTATGCCACTACAGTACCCTCTGGGGATATTATTAAAACACTTTGTCAAGTATTAAGTTTTAGATTATTCTTAAAAGCATAATTCACAAATAAAGCTAAAAATAAATTTGTTAGCTGAGAATTGATTTATATTTTTTTAAAGATCACTGGCTGTTGTATGGAGAACAGGGAGTAGAGAAAAAAAATGAAATAGGAATGCAGGAGGCTAACAGAATGGAGGCAGTATAAGTAATGAGAAATTGTCAGATTCATGGGGTAAGCCAGCAAAACTTGCTCTTGGAAGAAGAATCATATGTTTGGCTTTAGCAACTATTAAGTGTTAAGTGGGGAAGACTGGGAGAGAAGCAGGTTGGGTGGCTGGAAGCCAGTATCTGGAGACGAGTTACGTTTTGGATATCTAAAAGTCGCCTGAATGAAGATCATTAGTAGATGGTTGGGTATTCAGTGTGTACAGTTCAGGAGTGGGGTCAGGCTTTGGGAGTTGCAAGCCTATTGGTGTTATTTAAAGGCATGAGTCTATATAAAATCATCCAAACCTGATGAGTATTGATTTAACAGCAAAACGCCAGGAGGCCAAAAGGAGCTGTGTGTCTCAGGAAATGAGAAAAAGGCATTTCAAGGAGGAGGAATTGGTTGTCTTTGTCAAATGCAGCTGAGAAGTCCAGTAAGATAGCCTCATAATTTGACAAGAGTGGGAAGTACAAAATTCTGATCAGAGTAGATTAAAAAGAGAACAGGAAATGATAAGAATAAGTATAGAGAACTCCTTTCAGGGGGATTTGTGAATTTTTTAAATAGAGTTTTCTATATAGCAAAATTCATATATTTTGAGGTTTTTTTAAAATATAAGATATGTTATTTACATGGTAATGGAAATAATGTAATTGAAAAAGAAGACAGTGATGGGAAAGAGAGAAAGAAGTTAATTCCAAGAGCAAAGCCTTATAAAGGCAAAAGAGGATAGCACATAGCACACAAGTAAAGTGGCTGGCCTTAGGAGCAGAGACAGTTCATTCAGTATTACATTTGGAAGGGCAAAGTATAAGGTCACAGGGAAGATCATAGATTTGTTGATGAGATGAGAGAGTTCTCATCTGATTGCTGCCTAGTGAATTAAGAAGTTAGATTTTTGGTTTAGAATAAAGAAATGCAAAGGAAGTTGAAGGTTGAAGGAGTTAAAAAAGATAGTCATGAGAATGGGAAAGTGAATTGACTAGAGAAATGTAATAGAATTGCTAAAGGCCCATTTAGTAATAACTTTTAAGATACCTATCCATATAATTTTTATTTAGCTACATTCAGCTTCTCTCCTGGAGGTACAGTAGGCAAGGGCAGCAGGTCTTAAGTTTGACAGGTGAATCTGAGTGAAGAAAGGGGAGCCCTCTGGTCAGAAATAGAAGTGAGGACACAGGGCTCTTGAGTGCTGGACAGAAAAACATACTGAGGTGAACAGGTAGGTGTGTAGGTGTGAGCATTCTAAAGGATGTGAATTGGAGAGTAAGTAGCTGGTGGTCAGAGAATGGGATTCTGTAAATTAAGATTTGGGGAGCTGTTATATAATGACAAGATTTTATGTCCTTTTGAGTGGGTAGCCGAGGCCAGATGAGGACAGAATAGTTGGAAATGAAGGAGGGAGTCAAGAAACTGGAGTTCATTGTTGGGTAAATGCCTATACGGTGGAAGTCAGTAAGAAAGCTGACGCTGAGAGGAAGGCAGTGACCTTTACTAAACCCCCTGGATGAGAGCATGCAACAGGAAAGGTTAGAAAGATGTAATCTGACAGCATGCATTTCAAAAGCAATGTGGTTTTTGAGAGAAGAGGGAGAAGAAATGGTCTGGAAATAGTAATGGGCCTGACACAGCCATTTCTCTACCACAGTCTAGGACTGTGGTATGTCAACTGTGAAAACAAAACCATCAATTAGTTAGGAGGGCTGCAGGGCTAACTGCTTTTTCTGAGGGTGGACAGGTGTCTTGTAAAGCAAGAAAGCGAAGGAAACAGAGGCCAGGATGATGCTATAGGAAATTTTGTTCTTGTCAGGAGTGAGTTCCAGGGATTGCAGTGGAAGGATTTGGGGGTTGGGGGCTACTCTTCTTAATTTAAATGATTTTCCCTAAGAAAATTATTCTGTTTATTACTTGGTATATAAGGAGAAATTATAAAATGTCATGTAGATGTCCATAAACTAATTTTATGCTTAATTTACTTTACAATGTTTCTATTACAGGAGTGGTTTGCAGTGTATGTGGAGCTTAATCAGCAAATTGCAGCACTTTTAAATGCTGGGGATGAGGAAGATCTTGTGGAGCTGAAGTCCCTGCAGCAACAACTTAGTGATGTTTGCTATCGACAGGCCAGTCAACTGGAATTTAGGCAGAATCTTTTACAAGCAGCCCTTGAATTTCATGGGGTTGCCCAAGATGTAAGTGTCTGTTCTTACTGCTTTTCTTGTCTTCAAATGATCTGAATACTTACTTATCTGCACATAATTTTTGCAGGTTTGCATGTCTCCTAATTATTTTCTTGGAACAGTAAAATAATGTACTGGTGGGGGAAATGAGATAAAGTCTTTGATTTTTTTAAGTCAATCTGCATGCTCCTAATTCTTTTTTGTCTACATAGAGTGTCCCCAACTAGTAGACATATTTTGTTTTCATTGTTTCTAAATATTTATGCTTTATAACATAGAATGAAATGGAAGTTTCAGTACTTTTGTACATTCTGCTGACCTGGATATATTTCTTTGTCTTCCTGGTGCATGCATCTGTGTGTTCTGTCTTCCATATAACATGTATTCTAATTATTCGTTCTTGTCTCTTTAACAGTATAGTCTTTTCAAGTATAATTGTGATAACCTCATTAGATATAAACCTCATTAACCATTAAACACATTAGATGCTGATTACATCGGGGTTATCTCTTTGGTGTCCCTCTGCTTTAGTTGTCTCAGCAGTTGGATGGCTTATTAGGGATGTTGTGCGTAGATGTAGCACCAGCTGATGGAGCATCGATTCAGCAAACTTTAAAACTGCTTGAAGAGAAGCTGAAAAGTGTTGGTAAGCAGATTTTAAAAATGCTGAAACATAAGCGTTCTTTAAAAAAATATATTACCATGGTTACACAAGTCAGCATATATTGAATTAATAATTATTTATAGGAAAAATGGCTATAAAAAAGGTTTTCTCTTGAAGGATGTAATTTATGCTAAAAAAAATTTTTTTTTATTGTTGGTCAATCACTTCCTTCATTGGACCGTTAGTCTTTCTTATTTACCCAGCTATATCTACAGGTGCTATGTCTTGCATACCCTATGAATAGTTACTTGTAGTGCATGCATAAACCGTAATTAGCTGTGAAGTGTTCTGTGGTAAACCCTGTTTGCCCCAAACTGTTGTTTTATGCAATGATTTTTGTTGTTGCTATATCCTAACCTGTAAAACATATTTGGTTTGGTTCTGTGAATTTGTTTCTCCAAATTGGAAATATTGCCAAGATTACATACTCTCTAAGGGGAGGTTGATCCAATCTCATTAAGTCAGTTCTCTCAGTTGTCATCAAGGCCTTTAAAAATCTAGTAGAGTGATAAATACAGTGACTTTCCCTAGGTCATGACTAGAGAGGTAGACAGTAGGATGCAAAAATGGAAAGTGGGGATGGGTTGAGGGGGACAGGAGGACAAAGGTGATATAGGAGATATAGGAGAAGCCACAGAACCGAGGGCAGAGATTTAATAGAAGATGGAAACATGTGATTGGACCAAATTAATTAATTTTTGAAAAGGACTTGAAGGAATGGGTTTGAAAAATCATGTTTGTATTGGCATTTTACTTGCTTGAGCCTTTGTTATTTTAGCAAATGATATGCATAGTACACATGTGGTATTTAATATACCAAATGAAATTTATTTGAAAATGTCAGGAAATTTCTTGAGCCACACTTTTTTTTTAAAAAAAAAGAAAAGAAATTCCTGTATACTTAGAGTATTGCAAACATCCTAAGTGTTGCTTCTTGTTGGGCATAAACTAGGTAGTACCTGTACTCAGAATGTTTAGCATCCTTTAACATTGCCTCAGTAGTTTGAAGTCTTGCAACTCATACCTTTTTTTGAACAAAACATTTGCCTTGTTCTAAAAAAAATTGGACTATATAAAAGTAGAAAGGAAAAAATTGAAAACTCTTACTCATCAAAACAGTAATTTTCACATTTACTGCTTTCAGTTTTAAAAAATAATTATTATCTATGGAAATTAGCCCTTTGGACATTCTCTTTAAGGACAATTTGGCATTGGGAGGGTAGAGGGAGAATTTTATCTAAGTCACATTTAAAGGGGTTCTATAGCTCAAAATGTTCAGAGGACTCCATCCAAGTATAGTTTAATATACAAACTGTTTTACTTGGAATTCGGGTGCAGTATCTGCTGCAAGGGTTTACTTGAGGGAGGGAAAGCACCTTTTTAAGAAATTAAATCTAGCAACTTTTGTTTTAGATGTAGGATTGCAAGGTTTGCGTGAAAAAGGTCAAGGTCTCCTGGATCAGATCTCCAATCAGGCATCCTGGGCATATGGAAAGGATGTAACCATTGAAAATAAAGAAAATGTGGACCACATACAAGGAGTGATGGAAGATATGCAGCTTAGGAAACAAAGGCAAAGTTTGACTACTGATGTTACTTTTTGCTAAGACAACATTAATTAAAATGAAAAGTGATGTTTATATTTTTTATTCAAATGAAAAGTTTTTACCTGTTTATATAGTACACATGTAGTAAGTTTTTGTGTGACTGTAATTATTATTGTATGTAATTATGCCAACACATAATGGCAGTTTGTTCAATTAACAAATGGGTACCTTTTCCTTTTTACTCAGTAGTAAAAATTTCGATTACATTTCAATAGTTTTTATTCCTATCCCAGTGTAGCTTCTGACTCGTCTTTTAAGAAAACCCTTTTTGGAGAATTTTGCTTTTTAATTTTCCTTTGGTTTAGTTGGTGTTAAATGTCATCTAAACTGATATGTTTCTTCATCTAAACTTCTTACTAACAAATTATCATATATCCATTGTTCTCACATTTGCTGTGAAAGGATTAAACTATCGATTAATATTAAAGTAAGATGATAGGTAAGATGGGTACGGGTAAGATGATGTTTAGTTTCATTTGATACAGAATTAGGAATTTAAAGGCTTCTTTGAAAACTCAATTTGCTATAGCAACTGCAAATTGTAGCTGTCTCTGTGCACCCAGGGAGCATTGGTTCCAGGACCCTTACAGATAGGAAAATTCACAGATGCTCAAATCCTTTCTATAAAGTGGAGTTGTATTTGCATATAACCTAAGCACATCCTCCTGTATACTTTAAAGCATCTCTATATTACTTATAATACCTAATACAATATAAATGGTGGGTAAATAGTTGTTATACTCTATTATTAGGGGATAATAACCAGAAAAAGAAGTCTGTACATGTTCAATACGGATGCAACTGTCATAGGTCTCACTACATAGTATATACATCAGCATCAACGTAAGATATTTTTTGTGAATATTTTCATGTTAAACTCTGCGCCTTCCACTTCTCTATTTTTTTCTGAACCTGTCAAAAAAAATGACAAATGCTTTTCCATTTACAGAGTACTTCATGAAAACTAGTGAGTGAGGGCATTAAAATAGGTTCTTTATCCCTAATAATTTTCACTACATAGTCACGTAAGCAACTACATAACTTTTTCTGCATATTTGCAATCCATGGTTGGTGAATCCATGAATGCAGAACTCACAGATAATGGAGGGCCAAAGTATTTTGAACTAATGGATTAGATTAATATATGCAGGTATACATGGATTAATCTAATCCATCTAGAAATTTTTGTACACCTAGAAATTTTAAAGTCAAGAAAACCTACAGAAACTCTCCCCTTACATCTTAGAGGAAACATTCACCAGGCAGAAATTCCCTGTCCCCTCATATCTGCAAATTCTCCATTTCACTATTCATTTCCTCCCAAAGGATAACAGCCCTGCTCTTACCAAAGCCTATCCTTACATGTACCCTCATGTCTCCTCATTCCATCAACTCCCATTCTCTACTCTGATCCCTGTCCCTCATTTATTTGCTTAAATTTCTCCTATTTAAAAAATAAATAATTACACACATTCCTTTTCAATTCCTTTTTTGTCTTCTAGCTCTAGAGCACTCCTTCCTGAAAGTGAAGTCATTTGAAGGTCTAACCTACACTCATTTAATTTCTCACTTTCTCCAATTTACTTTTCAGTCCTCCACAGTTTGACTTCTCTCACCATTTCACTAAATCTGCTCTTATTGATGTCTCCAGTGACTTTTTAATTGCCATCTATAATAATGAAAGTGTAATATTCTAATTAGACCGGGCGACCTTCCGGACAAAGCCGGTGCTGCAGCAGCGGGATGGAAGCAGCTGCTGTGGCTGCAAAGTCCTGCTCTTGTGTAAATTTCGTGCATCGGACCTCTAGTATATACTGATCTTGCTCAAAATGCAGGAATACTTCTAGTCCTGACCTTGCTTACCCACTCTGAATAGCCTTAGACACAGCTGGGTTTTTCTTTCTTCTTGAAACTCCTGGACAACCTGGTCTTTGAAAACATTTCAATGGTAGTCCTCCTGGCATACTCTTTCTTCTCAGTTTTCACTGTTTATTTGCCCTCCTGCTAATGTCACTGCTTCCAGAGTTTGTTCTGAAGCCAGATTTTCCTCTCAGCCTGTGTTCTTCCTGGACAGTTTCACTACGTGAACGACCTTCTTTAATATCTTGATGGAGTGGTTATGGCTCTGATGCAAACCACTCTCCTGTGCTTTAGACCCATACTTCCACTTGCCTGCTGAGGATCTCCCCCTGGATGCCCCGTACACTCGTCACACCGACGTGTCCAGATTGGAATCATTCTCCCCACCCAAATTGCTCCTCTCCTTCAATTTCCTGTCTAGGTTAAAGTTACCAGCAGCTACCAAACTTCGGGTGTATTCTAAAATCCTTCCTCTTCCTCATCGCTACAGCTTCATCAAATGTCAATGTTTTGCTGTTTTGGTATCCTAAACATTTCTTTGTACAAGATTTGTCTGTTCTCTACCTATGGTTGTACATAGAGTAATGTTTGTGAAGTGCACTTATAATAACACAATTTCCTTATATAAAATCTCAGAAAGACTTCCTATTTTCTCAGATGAAGTTCTGTCTCCTTTGAATAGTGTAGGAAAGCATAATCCAGTCCTGCATAGTCGCATCTCCTGTAACTTTCCCCAAAATCACATGGTTGGTTTCATTTCCTGAATACCTCATGCTGTTTCATTTTCTGCCTACTGGATTTCCTCCTTCTTTTAAGGTGCTTATCCTTGCAACCCTTTTTAGATTTCTAAGAGGTTAATCACTTGTTCCTCCATACTTCTATAAATCCTTTTTATGGCTCTACACTAACATTTATCACATTGTTTATGTAAACGTCCAACTGCTCAAATGGGACCATCGTAATACAAGAGACCACGTCTTAATTTTTTCAAGCACGTTACTCAATTCCTGACAATGTGTTGAATACATGTATGACATCATCTTCATCATTAAAGTGTCTTACATCGTACTGTAGCTTCAGATTTTAGAAATAATTCGCATCACTTTCCTTCAGTCCTTTGTAGAATTTTACGTTAACCAAGTTGCATTTTAACAGCATGCTGTGTGATTTTATTGAAGGCATCTTTATAAAAACTGCCTTGTGACAATGACGTCTGTATTGTTACTAAGCCTTCTTTAAGAACATCAACTGTAGTGGAGCCCAGGGCCTCCTGGTTAACTAGTCATTGCTATTTGGGATTGCAGTGGAAATTTCCTCCCCACCTAAAGTACATAGAATCGCATGGGAATGAAGGGAATGGATCAGAGCTGAGTTAGGTCAAGTCACCTTAAAAGTTTAAGCTGTATATTATCCAGACTTTAGTAAATTTAAAAATACTCTGTGTTGTGTTTCTCTATACCTAGAGAGCTATAGAGGTTTTTTCCTTCTTAAGAATATAGGTAGAGTTTTTGTGTTTCTTTTATTCAAAATTAGACATTACTCTGAGTAATGTAGCACAATGAAAAGTATTATTTTTTGTTTGTTTCCTTAAATATCATCTTCTAAAATAGTATTTGGGAAACTGCATTTTTGTCTTTGAAGCTAGTTTAATGCTAATTGGCAGTGGAAATTTCTTTGGGTTTTAGTGTGTTACTGCATGTATGCTGTGCTTCAGTACTCTGCAGAATCTGTGCGATTCTCAGGAGGGTTTGTGATTCAGTATCTTTCAGGTATTTTGAGGTTTCGATGTGATATACATATAGTTATCCTTAAAATTCTTATAAAACAATACAAAATAGTTACAGTCTCCATAGTGTTGGATTAGGTATTTTAGTATACTGTAATACGTGTGTGCTTTAATAGTCATCAACACAACCAGAATGTTCTAAATTTACGTTTGGGTTTATTAGATGTGAAGACATGGTGGATGTGCGAAGATTAAAAATGCTTCAGATGGTGCAGTTGTTTAAATGTGAAGAAGATGCTGCCCAGGTAAGCGTCAGTTGGCACATTATTTACTTGTTTTGTTTTCTTATAAGATTGATTTCATCCCAACATACACAACTTTTTTGTGGTCCTAAGAAGGTAGCATGAAGTCGGATTCTAATTGGACTGTTGAGATAATAGTTTTTATTCCCAGTTGTCTTACTTAGTGTCATTTGATTTGCCTTCTGAATGAAATCCTCTATTGGACTAGAAATTGGGACCAGGGATTACTTATTATTGTTCATCTGCTATCAGTTATATCCCAGTATAAAAGCTGGATAACACAGTGCTTTTTAATCACAAGAAGGTTTTTCAACTAGGGAAACGATTTTCTATCTTTTTGTATATAGCATCAGAGTACATCATTTCAGCTTGGCATAGAGGAAATTTGTGATTCTAAATGGTAACATGAAATCATAATATAAAGAGATTTCAATAAGATCTATATGTATGTAATCTTCTATTATAAGTCATGTGATAATAATTTTAAAAGAGTGCTTCTCTTTAATAGGTATTTTCTTTAGATTTCTAAAAATATTGAGTAGGAGTCAAGGTCATTAATTCATGTAGCTTGTCATTGAATGAACTAAGCTATTAGGAACTTAGGTTATAACTAGATTAATCAATCACATGATATGATTTGTCTTATAAATATGATAATTTGATATGTAAAGACTTATGAATCCAGCTTCACTGTTCTTTCTTTTCATTTAGGCAGTAGAATGGCTAAGTGAACTTCTGGATGCTCTGCTTAAGACCCACATCAGATTGGGCGATGATGCCCAGGAAACGAAAGTTTTATTGGAAAAGCATAGAAAATTTGTTGATGTCGCACAGGTGCAGAACTGGTTATCTTCCTTTTCTACAAGCTCAGTGTTTGAATAGCTTTCTGCATGATTATAATGTAACTTAACCCTCCAAGTCCCAGAAGGTTAGTTATGTTATTCCAGAAATATCACAGAACTAAGAAAATGTCAGCTGGTGCATCCAAACTAGCCTGCACAAACCTGTGAAAGTTTATGTTTCCCTGAATACAGGTTCTGTATGCCTTCTGTGACTTATGTTATATATTATAGCATTTTTTTAGGCAATCCAACCATTCATGAAAGTTAATACAAAATACATGTTAATGCTGTATCTCACCAGCATAACATTACAACACAGGTTTTTTTGTTGTTGTCGACTAATGTGTTTTAATTAATTTCCTTAACAATTGAGTTTACCGTGTAACAATTGTGGTTTCCTCTGTGGAATACAAAGTGCCTGTTTTTACCCACCTGTTTCAATTAAAGACTGAACAGACATTCTTTTTGGCCTGTGGAATTGAGCTGACTGAGATGGGGGAAACAGAATAAGAAAGAAACTTACTGAAAATGAACTTAAATTATTGCTTCCCCTGCATTATTTATGCATGCCGATAATTTGTAGTAAGTGCTAGTGGAACCATTCAGTATTGATTTCCAGGAGTGTCACTCAGTGGCAACCACAGTTCTCCTCCTGTATGCTTTCCTATCCCTCCTTTCAGAATTCTTTTATTATAATTTCATGCTTTCTTTTTTAGAGCACTTATGACTATGGAAGACAGTTACTACAGGCCACTGTTGTGTTGTGCCAGTCTTTGCGCTGCACTTCTCGGTCATCTGGGGATACACTTCCTCGCCTGAACAGAGTATGGAAACAATTTACAATAGCATCTGAAGAGAGAGTACATAGGCTGGAAATGGCTATTGCATTTCACTCAAATACCGAAAAGGTTTGCTTTTTTAAAAATGTGGTCACAATAGTATTTATTGTGTATGTTTAAAATGTGTTAATCTTAATAATATGTGCTTAGTCTGATTTTTAAAAAATTGATATTAGTTCTATTATTTAAAGTTTGTTTAGATATATTATCTCAGAGAGTTGAAATCAAATTCTCTTTGTAATTGGTACAGTGGTAGCATACTGTGGTTGGGAAAATTCAGAACCATTCAGTGGTCCTCTATCTATAGGGCTACTCTTCTCGCTGTACCTACTGCCCATAATTTGCTGTCCATTCTTTAGGAGGTCATGACTCCCATCTCATTCATATGCCAAGAAAGGAAACTTTGCTTTGGTACCTGTATAAATTATTTAAAAGGGCACTTTAATTTTTTAATGTTTAGAGTCTTTCCCAACTAAAATGAGAATAAGGATAAAAGTTAAAACTTTTTTAGAAAAACATTTTTATTGATTTTAGAGAGGAAGAGAAAAGAGAGAGAGAGAGAAAGAAATATCGATGATGAGAAAGAATCATAGATCAGCTGCCTCCTGCATATCCCCCCACTGGGGGACCAAGCTTGCAACCCAGAAATGTGCCCTGACTGGGAATGGAACCGTGACCTCCTGGTTCATAGGTCAAAGCTCAATCCCTTAGCCACACTGGTCAGGAAGAACATATTTTTATGTGTTATCTTTCTTAACTGAGCACAGTGAAAATATATATCACAGGAGCTTTGCATTTCCATTATGAAGAGGAGCTTTATTATGTAGTTAGCTTTGTTTTGATCTCTTATAATGAAAAGTTTACATATAGGGGATGTTTAGTACAATTTAAAATAGGAGAAATCAAAGTTTTAAATGTGATAGCCTTGTCTGTCGAACAAAAGAAATGTTTCCTGGAACCTCAGGGACTATGCAGTTTCTGTCTGTAATACGAAGCACATTTGTTGGGAGATGTTCATAGTAAACTCTTTCTGACCCGTCACTGAACTCCACACACAGGGCAGTGTTTTAGGGGCCTAATGGTAATGAATGAAAGTATGCAAAATGGCTTAACTTGCTTATCTACTGATTGTTCAGGTATAATTTTTTATTCAGGTATAATCTACATATATAATCTATATATATAAAGAGCCAGGATCCTTAACGTCCAAAATGACTGAAGGCTCAACCTAACACCAGAAGTTAGTCCTGCAGTCACCTCAGCAACCCAGCACTGACTGCTGATAGGGCTGCGATCAGGCCGGGAGAGAAAAGCAGGGTCTGATCGCAGCCCCGTGGCAGTCAGTGCTGGGTTGGCATGGCGGAAGTCAGTCCTGTAGTCAGTGAACATAGGGTCAGTTAATATTAAGTGAACATAGGGTCAATTAATATCTCTTTGAGAGGAGTTGAGAATATAAAGTACAGTGTAGAGCAATTACTTATTTCACATAAAACTCTTTTGAACTAAGATATTTTCCTTTATTTAAACTGTATGTATATTATTGAAAATAAAACTGATGTCCCTTTGTTTTAGTTTTGTTTTGTTTCCCCATTGATCTCCTCCACTCTACACCTGCCCCTTCCAGGCCTTAGCCAGACTATTGTCTGTGTCCATGGGCTATTTCTATCTAATACATAAAAATCTAGAAAGATTTAGAGAAAATAAAATAAAGATATGCCAGATAAATATTGAACAAAAGAGCAAAGTTGCTTCATGAATACTGTATACAGGCTTGAAGCCAAAACACAACTCATAAGATAAAGTTAGTCATTGTAACATAACAAAAGGTTCCTTTCACTAAAAAGATAAAATGATTCCCAATACTTATACACATAATAGAGCGGCATGGGGCTTCAGAATGAGCCTCACCAAGATGTGTCTCAGTGGTATACAGATTTTTGAGCTAAGGGCAATTTTAGCATCAGGCTCAAGTGAAAATTCTGCCCCTCCCTTTAATTACCTAAAAAAATTTGAATTAGAGGCCTTGCCCATAATAAGACATTATTGTACTAGAGATCCATTGCAGGAAGATTCCTGCAAGAATACGGCTTCCTGTGGCCTGAGAAAAGCTTCCATCTCTGCTGCCTCGCTCCCTCTCTGCTTCCTCGCTCCCTCCCATCTCCTCTGCCTCGCTCCCCCCTTTCTCCCCCGCCCTGCCTGCTTCCCTGCCTTCTCCCCCACCCCACTTGCTTGCTTCTCAGCAGCTTTGATCCCTTCTGCAGTGCTTGGCTTCCTTCTATGGTGTCTTCTGCACCAGAATATGCAAATCAGCCACCATATTGGTTGGGTTAATTTGCATACTCACCCTGATTGGCTGGTGGGTGTAGTGGAGGTATGGTCAATTTGCATATTACTCTTTTATTAGATAGGATAATAAAAGACTAATATGCAAGTCAACTGAACAGCAGAACGACCAGTCGCTATGACACACACTGACCAGCAAGGGACAGATGCTTAATGCAGGAGCTGTCCCCTGGTGGTCAGTGTGCTCCCACAGGGGCAGCACCACTCGTCCAGAACCTGGGCTCATGGCTGGCTAGCGCAGCAATAGTGGTGGGAGCCTCTCTTGCTTCTGCGGCAGCACTAAGGATGTCCAACTGATGGCTCCTGGACTGCAAGAGGGTGCAGTACAGGCTGAGGGACCCCTCTCCAAGTGCACTGATTTTGTGTACCGGGCCTCTAGTATTAACATAATATACAAAACATCATTAATTTTAACAAGGTTAATACACCTGTGTAATCAGTGCACTGTTCAAAGAACAGAATGCTACCAGCACCTCAGAGGCTCCCCACTCCCTTTTAGCCACACTGCTGTTGCTGCCCCTCCCCCTCTCCAAGGTGACCACTGGCCATATTCTAACACTACTGTAAACTTTGGAATACTATTTTTAAAGGTATTAGAAAAGGCATTTTAAAGTCTAGACCACTTCAAAAAGTTGTATAACAATACACAACAAACACACACACACTAGAGGCCCAGCCTAAAATTCATGCACTGGGAGGGGAGAGAAAGGGGGGTGTCCCTCAGCCCAGCCTACACCCTCTCCAATCTGGAACTCCTCAGGGGATGTCCAACTGCTGGTTTAGGCCTGATCCCGCAGGGCCTAAACCAACCGTCCTCCCCTGCAGGCCTGGTCGCCCTCAACTGCCCTCCCCTGCCAGCCATCTTGTGACAATGTGGGGGCGGCCATTTTGTGACACAAGGGCATGAGGGTCAATTTGCATATTACCTCTTTATTTTACAGGAGATATATATATACATATATATGTGGCTGATAGGGTTTTTGTTTGTTTGTTTGTTTGTTTTTGCCAGATTGGATTTATTTACTCACATTAAATAACCAACTGTTTATTTTTCATTGGCTATAATAGAAAATTAACATTTCTACCTTTTCTACTTCATGGCCTTTATCATACTTATAATAAACTCAATTTAAGGTTATTTTGCTGTGCAAACCTATGATGAAACCTTCTGTTATTATATTTTCCTTTTGACTGTGTTCTGTTTTATACCAGTAAGCATAAATATAATAACTATAAGCAAATTGTATAGTATGATTGGGAAAATATTTAAATTAAGTCTAGAATTTTAGAATATAAATATATTCTTTATGAGCTACAATGAAATAAACATGATTGGATTAAGTGAAGTATGTTGCAAAAATAAGTACCTTTTCTTTTTCCTTCCTCAAATTTTGCAGATATTTTTTTGAGTTAAATTTAAATGGTAATAGTTAAGGGGAAACAAATAATATCTTTACAAGGGCTATAGAACTTCCCTATATTTGAAGTATAACCATAGCTGTTTATATCAGTTAACTCAACAGATCAGTTTTTAAAATAACTATAAATTGTGTAATTAGACCATCAGATCAGTTATGTGCTTGTACTTGGAGTATATGTTGTTTTGTGTATTTATATAATTTTCATTTTTCAAGTCTGTAAAATCTGTATCTCATTTACATCCCAAGCACTAAGTAAACATATAGTAAGTGTTCAATAAATTATTATTTATTGAATGAGATAATACTTCTTAAGTAAAATTCGAACTTACTTTACAAATAGTTTTCTAGTATTTTTCCCCCCAAGAATCACTATGGCTTTTTTCATATTCCAGTTATGTTAGTAGGGATTATTTATCTCATTTTGTTGGAATTTCTTGAGCCAGTTTTGTCAAAAATAGATCAATTTTTGTACAATGGGGTACATGAAGATGCTAAAATAAAACAAAATATAAACATCTTCAATCTGCTAAATTGGTTTGAGATTTATTTTGTTTTTCTGTCTCTTGATGTTGCCCTTTTATTTGTTGCAGATTTTGCAAGATTGTCCAGAAGAGCCTGAAGCTATTAATGATGAGGAGCAATTTGATGAAATTGAAGCAGTTGGGAAATCACTTTTGGATAGATTAACTGTTCCTGTAGTTTATCCTGATGGGTATGGTGCATGTTCTTATAATTTTACTAGAGGCCTGGTGCACGAAATTCATACACCTGGGGGGGGAGGGAGGCTTCAGCCAGGATTGCAAGGGGGCACAGTCCAGGCTGAGGGACTCCACCAGTGCAAGATTGGGGCTGGGGAGGGATGCAGGAGGTTGGTCAGTTGAGGAGGGACTGCATGAGGGCTCCAGGGCATGTCCAGCCCTCCTCGCTCAGTCCCAATGGGCTGGACTCCAGCAGCAAGCTAACCTACTGATTAGAGCGTCTGCCCCCTGGTCGTCAGTGCACATCATAGTTAGCAGTACAGGCCTTAGCATATCACTAGCATATTACGCTTTGATTGGTTGAACGGATGACCAGACACTTAGCATATTAAGCTTTTATTATATAGGATCTTTTCATTGGTGAGGTCTTTTTATCAATGAATTCATTAAGAGGAAACCTGTTTGTTTTAAAAGCCAAGTCAGTTAGCTTTGGTCCACATTTTCAATTCCTACAATAAACTTGTTTAAAATGAAAAGAAATCCAAACTCGGCTCTTAGCAGCAATAGCACTTGATACTTGCTGCCATTAAATGTATTGCTTCTTCACAGCTTGTTGTAGAAGGTTGACATCCTGGGTTTTAGCCTTGACTATGATGATAGGGACTAGAGTGACCTTGGGCATCATTCAAGGACGGGGTAGGGACTAATGTTTAGTGAGCTCAGTATATGTCCGGCACCAAGTTAAACACTTCACCCTCATTACTTCTGACCAGACAGTGCCAGGCTAGTGTGATTATTTCTAATTTACAGATAAAAAAACTGAGGCTTGGAAAAAATGGAATAAGGTGCTCAGGATTTCACAGCTTCTAAGTGGAATTAGGATACAAAATCCAGTACCTAATTCCATGCTTCTTTTCATTTAAAACAGTCTGTGATAAAGATATGAAATAATCTCATGCAAATAAATGGGCCAGTATATGAATTAGAGTATTTAGACCTTCTCAGTGAAGATGATTTAGAGGCAATCGAGAGGATACTTAATTCAAATGATAGGGAAACCAGACCATTGAATACATCTATCCTTACATTTTAATATAGTATAATGGTCCTCTATCCTTACATTTTAGTATAGTATAAAGGTTCAGATTGTGGTTTCTAACCAGTTGTCTTGGATTTAAATCTCAGCACCACCACTTAGTTGCTGTGATGCTTTGGGCTAGCCACTTAACCTTTCCTGTGCCTCAATTTTCTCATCTAAAAATAGGATTCATACCTCCTCCAATTATAGGTGCAGGGGACTCTTAAGAGGTAAATGTATATAAGCTACTTAAAACAAATCTGACACATAGTGTAGCTTCTGCTGGGTCATGCATATCAAATGCTTATTTGGAATTGATATTAAAGAGAGATATTTTATTCTCTTGAACAAATATTATTCATAGTCTAATGTGTAGATAATTACTAGTTGTATCTAAAGTTGAGCAATCAGAAAGAGCCTAAAGTCATGTTATACATCTGCAGTGTATACAATAGAATAAATCTTAAAATTGTAAATTGAGCTAGTAACAGTATTAGTGTACTGCTTCTGATTGTTCCAGGCCAGAACAACCCCCTCCTTCCCCCCAAACAAACACCTATGATTGCATTTCACAGCCAGTTAGTTGTCTGCCAGTCTCCCTTCTACTCAGGTCAGCCTGGGAATATCTTTCCCTGGTGTTTTTGCTTGAGCTCTCCTCCTGTTCTACAAATAGTTTGTGTGTCATTTCCTCATCCTTTTAAGATAAAATAAGTTAATACTGTATTATTCAAATTTGACAACCACACTTTTATATTTGAAATTCTTATTCCATTTTATACGATAATATGTGTCATATGAAATCTGTTTGATGGTAAAATTATTCATATTTTTCTTTTGTAACATTCTCTTGGGAAAATATTTTTAAAATGTTTTTTCTGGAGTCTTTGCTTAAAGACCCAGGTTCAGATCTTAGTTTTTCCACTGTGTGATCTTAGTTAAGCCACTTAGTTTTCTACACTTCTGTTTTCTGTTCTAAAAAATGAAGAGCTTAAACAGATAATTTTTAAGAATTCTTCTACCTCTAAAAGATTCTCTGACTCTGAAAACGGAATCTTTGCAGGTAAGATAAAATTAAATGATTTTTCTATTAATGTCCCAAATGATGCCTTAACATTAAATGGATATTTCATTTGCCAGCTATATTAGACAATGAGTATAAATAGTCCTTAGCACTGAAGTACACAACCTTTGTATTTGTGTGGGCTATGGACCCCAAATTGAAAAATAAAAATATCGATGTTTCATTGATATTTGCATAGTTTGATTGTATTATTGAGATTATCCTAAGTACGCTTAATATGACATTTGTACCACTAATATATTTGTCTTGACATTTTTTTAAAAGTATATTTTATTGATTTTTTTACAGAGAGGAAGGGAGAGGGATAGAAAGTTAGAACATCGATGAGAGAGAAACAGCAATTAGCTGCCTCTTGCATACTCCCTACTGGGGATGTGCCCCCAACCAAGGTACATGCCCTTGACCGGAATCAAACCTGGGACCTTTCAGTCCGCAGGCCAGTGCTCTGTCCACTGAGCCAAACCAATTTCGGCTGTCTTGACATTTTTAAATATATTTTATGCCATCTAAAAAAATGTTTCTCCTACTGAATTACTACTCAAAGACAAACAGTATGATCTAAAGATGCACTAATGCCTTTATCACAGAGGTAATTTTTATGCTGATTTTGCTTCCTTTTGTATTTTCTGTGGTCAGTGGATCTGTGTTAATGTGAATGGGGTTTTTCTCTTTGTTTTGATTTTTAGAACTGAACAATATTTTGGGAGTCCAAGTGACATGGCTTCTACTGCAGAACATATCAGAGACAGGATGAAACTAGTTAGTCTCAAAAGACAGCAGCTGAGACATCCTGAAATGATGACTACAGAGAGCTAATGGAGCCAGCTTCCCACAGATCTGCGTTCACAATTATCCTGCATGTCATCGGCATACTGCAGCATTAGCCACAATACATTAAGATACATTTCACTGCCAAGATAAGCCTCATTTCTTTTCATTACACATTTCTCTCTACATGTTAACACCTTGCAACTACCAAGACATAATTATTTAACATGCTTTGAGACCATAGACTGCAAGTATCTTAAAAGAAGGAACTATAAACATTGCACTGAAAACCTGCTTTAAAGCTTTACCTGACCTGTCAGTTTGTAGATGAACAACTGATAATAAGCTTTGAGTGGTGCTAATAATTGAGTTTAGGAAGTCTCTATATAAAAACAATTGCCCTTCCTCCCCAGGTGATGTAGTAAATTTAGAGTATAGTAAAATGGTTATTAGTAAACAGTAGTGTCCTCAAAATTTTACTTTTTAATTTTTCTTCAAAATTGATTATTTTTTATTGTGTCAGTATGAAGAAAATATTCAGATCTTTGCTATATCATAGTCATTACAAGACATTTTCCTCTTTGTATTGATAATGTATTAAAAGTTGTTTGTGCTTAATAAAAGGCTTCTTTTAAACATTGTATTTAATTTGGTGGTTATATCCTATTTCCAAACATGAGTGCCTTACTAAAAAGGGCATTCTTAGGATTGTGAGGATGGTTTATACTTGTTTTTTCAAGTTGGTTGCATGTGTTTTAGCCAGGAGATTCATATGTAAGCATGTATATATAATAAATAAGCATGTTTTATCATGAAAAATAATTGTGAAAAACAAGTTAGATCTTTAAGAACTTACAAATAATGGAATACTGTTTCTAATTTTTCTCTATTTCAACTTGAAAAAAATGTTATTCAAATTATTAACTACCCTGCAGATACTTTGAAGGAGGAGGCTGGGGAAGAAGGCATACACAATTACTTAAGTGTAATACTTTATATCAGAGTTATCTCTCTGGAACTAAAGTAGCAGTTGTTAAGTTTAATTTCTTATGATAGGCTAGAAGCAAAATTCTGAAGTAGTCTAATAAAAAACTCTTACTAGACTACTGCAGCTCTTTTAGAAATAAGATTTATAAAATGCTAGTGCTTTTAAGTTTATATGGTAAATGCATATAATTTAATTTTTGTTTAAGAAAATGATTTTTTAAAAAGATTAAAAATAATATTTTAGTGCATAACATAACATTATGCAAACAATTGTATGCCGGTTCCTTTTTGTCTTCAAAATGCTCATGTATCCTCCAGTGTAAAAAGTTTTCTCTGAACCTGCTGGTTTCCCTAGCTTTTTTCATACTGCCAGACTTCTTGGAGAGATCCTTATCCATTACCCCTACATCCTCATTGCTCAGTGATTAGCACCTTGCAGTCTGGTCTACACAGCACTGCACTGAAACTGTTCTCAGTGGGCCCCCAATTAGTGAATTAAATGTGTGTGTTTTTTCAGCCTGCATTCTTATCCTCCTGTGTCTGCAACATTTACACCGTTGAGCATCCTTTCCTGGACAGTGCCCCCAACACACCTTGAAGATAGGGTCCTCTGCCATAACTGGAAATACAGTCACATCACTCTTATTTGAAATATATATACAAATATGCTCGCTCAGGTTCTCTCTTCAGAATGCTTCATCCCTAGGGTTTCTATTTTATCTCAACGTCCTGTTATACATCTGCCCAGAATTCTAGATCTTTCAACTACCTACTGGACATTTCACCCTAGATGAAGTTATTTATAATATTTTTTATCTTTCTCTTCTTGGAGCAATTTTGGTTAAAGGTACCACCTTTTTTTCTAGTCAAACTTGCCAGAAAATCGAATGCCCCCTCTTGCCTTGTGATGTCACTGCTTCTGAGAACATCCAGGAGGTTCTTTCTGTATTGGATGATCCTCTCAATCTTTTAGGGCTTGATTTCTATGAGCGTAAACTTTTGTGATTCTTCACTGTAGTCTTCATGATGGTGCTGACCACATGCTCCAATTGTTACATCTACCTGCGACATTATAAGCTCCTTTGAGAGAGGGAATCTTGCTCATCCATAATAATTGCTTAATTTCCCCATGTGTAAATGTTTTTTATAGGCATTGGTAATAATCCCTCATGTTGCAGTTTGGGGCGTGTTTCAAACATATTTTGTAACATTAGACTGAATTGTGAGTGGATCTATTTATAAAGAAGTTATTTGTTATTTTAGATACTTCGATATTAGCTAATTTAGATATTCAGTTACACCCAATATCTATTTCTCCTGAATTTTGGAGTAGTTTGAATGTTTTTATTAAGATGGCTAAAAAAGGACTGGATTGTAAGTAATGAGACTCCCACTTCTGTTCTCAACTCACCTGCTTATCAAATGAGTTAATTTTTATATGCCTTAAGCTATCCTGACTATAGCAAAAGTAAAGTAAGGCAGCATATAGAAATGTTATTTGTAATTTGAGTATTTCAAATGAAGCTGAATATGCTTATAATATAAATATTGTTGCTCTTCATTTGTAAATTTGCTGCTACTTTCTATATGTCAATCTGTATATATACATACCATTATGAATGAAAACCCAACAATGCCCTAATGTGATTTTATTTCATAGTTCATTTAGGGTACATCTGAAGGAAGTAACTGCAGTCTTTGAAATCACAAACTTTTTGTATGTAATAAATTAGCATTGGCTGGCAAATGGAGAAAGACATCCTTTCTCATTGGTAATGCCACAACTTTCCATTATTTTAGCCCATCTCAGGGACTTATTGAAGTGTTAATTGGGCTAGTTTTTGGTTTGGTTTGATTTGATTTGGGGGATTTGCTTTTCCTTCTTACCATGTATTTATTTGCTCCTGTGTAAATTCAGTATTGGTAGTTTGGGCACTTATTTACACATGTCTAACGTAGCAGTGCTATAATGCAAAGATTATTAATTTCATCTCAGATAAAATTGGTTTTGTTCTCAGTCTTCACCGTTGATGACCTTATTCTGGTAGGGTGACATTGGTGATACAAATGAAACTGTTCAGCCTGCCAACTAGGATGTTGATTTTAGGTGTAGGATTCATTGCTATGGAAAAGACTGGCTACTTCTCTCACTTTATAGGCATTTAAATTGGCCAGTGTTGCCAGATATTACCTAGGATTAATGTGTTTGTTGTTTGTTTCACCACCTGATCAGTGGACATATGGTATGATATTTAGTTTATTTTTTAGTTAGTGGCATACTGCTTAATATGAACGTGACAATATTCTGGTAGTGCTGAGCAAACCATACTTTCTGATGTAAACCCATTATAACCAATGGCATGATTGTGAGATTAGCCAAACCTATCTCACTATACAGTCTTCTTTTGACGAAAATTCAGAGTTCTTGACTACATTTTAGTAAGTTCCTTGCCAGAGAGATTGGATAGATATTACTATGTACTATGGTTGTTAAACTCCTCCATATCTTGAACCTATTAAAAATGGTACAGCCCTAGCCAGTTTTCTCAGTGGGTAGTATTGGCCATCGAACAAAAGGGTCTCAGGTTCAATTCCTGGTCAAGGGCATATACAGTTGCAGGCTGATCCCTGGCCCTGGAGGCAACCAGTCGATGTGTCTCTCTCACATCATTGTTTTTCTTTCTCTCCCCCTCCTCCCTTTCTGCTCTCTCTAGATGTTAGTGGGAAAATATCCTCAGGTGAGGATTAAAAACAAAAAAACGGGTGCAGTAAATTAACATCAGTATATATCGGCAATGATAATATTAACATGATTAGGTGTCTTTGCTTAAACCCTCCCCAAAGGGAAATCTCTGTAGGATTAAAAAGGTAGGCTAAAACATAGCTGAACACAGTTAACCTAATTAGCAAGCTTACCAGTGTTAACTTTCAGTTCTAAAAATAAAAAGCTTCAGTTGGGAGTGGAAATACTCTTCTGTAGGGTTAACAAATACCTTGATAAGGCAAAATGAAGTACAGATTTAACATGACATTTGACTTCAGTATGTGCTACTGGAAAGTAGTTTTTGCTAATAAGTATAAATGATGGCAAGATCATAAACGCTAATAATTAGAGTGACTATAATGCAAAGAGTTGAATTTGACTACTTGACTTAAAAATCTAGCTTTGCCATTTACTGACCTTGGTAAAAACCACTAAATTTCTTCCCTGGATCGGTAAATTACAGTCATCATATCAAATAATAACAAGAATGAAATACAATCATATTTTTAAAAAAATATTTTGAAATCTAAAATGTTATCCAAAATGGAAGTTATTATTAGTATAATTATCTTTTCAGACGAGAAAGTAGGGTATTCTTTAATTCTGCTCTTGCCTCAGATGACAAGCATAGAGTCATGTGGAAATAGCACATTGTTCATGCTCACTTCCCTAAGCTCTATTTCCCTGACATTCAGAATTGCTTACTGAAAATACTAAGGGTGGATGAGCTCACCGTTAAATAACAAACTTTTAAATCTGAAAAATTAACTCTTTTTATGGCAGGGTAGTAGAGCAGCAAGATGCAAGACAGGTGAAGAGCATCACCTGCTTTGAAGTTGACAGGACATGACACAATTGCATTAATAAGTCAAAGAAAATCATGCTTGCATTGGATCCTACTGAGCCAGCACCAGTCTTTAGAAACAACCAGAGCACAGACCTGTTACTATATTTATATTTATTAAGTATCCCAACAATGAGGTAAAAAACATGACTTGAGACCACCCTTTGTTCTTTTATGGTTAGAGCAGAGAAAGCTTGATAAACTTTAGCAGTGATAATAGAAAAAAGGCTATAACAGAAATTGCTAGAACGAAGGGGGGTCCTCTGTGAGATAGCATAATAGGGGAATGTTTAAGAATGAAGAAAGTTCACAGATATGATGCTGTAACATGACTAATATCACATAGTCAAGATTAGTTTTATTAGAGGACACTTATGGAGCAGTACATAAAATACCTGTATGTAATGGTACAGGAATTCTTAGCAGATAACTAAAAATAGTTACCAACTTTGAGGTAAGAATAGTGTTAATGGATTTTTAGTCAGGCCTGTGAAAAGCTATTTCTGAAAAAAGGTTACTGAAGTCTGAATCCATTACTAGTGAATCTGAAAGAGGCACCATGGAAGTATTTACAAGTAAAATGCCATCTCTCTAGGGTGTCCTCCAGTTGACCCTCAGAGAGTCAGGAGGATGATTCAAATGTCCTTTCACTCAGAACATAGAAGCCTGTTCACTAAGACCAAGCCTCACATCATGTTTTGGGTCTACATGTCTTTTCTAATAATTACCCTGGTTCTTTTTTAGTTCAGAAATCATGGTAAAAACAATTTCTAAGCTTGACTTTTTTGTTGAGAATGTTTCTTCATCTTAGTTCTTATGTTAGTCTACAAGCGAACAAATTTGCTTAGAATGTAATTTTATACACACACACACACAGTTTTTGAAATAGTATATATTTGAGAACTCATTACTCACCTCACACTCTGGAATGTCCTTTCACATGCTATTAGGTTTCTAAATTGACACTGATTGGAAGAATTTAATGCTTATATTAACATGGGATCAATAATGAAATTCTCAGCAGCATTATTTGGTAAGCTTGTATCTGGATTTTCTCACCAACAATTTATTATTAAAACGTTTCAAACATAAGAGTTAAAATTTTATAGTGTACTCACCATTTAGATTCTAGTTCACATTAATTATGTTTGTATTGTCATATATCTGTCCATCTAGTTCATCAGATCACCTTTTGATGCATTATAAATTGCAGACATCCATACACTTCATACTAATTACTACTACCTACCATTAAAGTTCAACATTTGCTTATGCTTTCTTACGTAATCTTAGGACACGACGAAATGCATAAATCTTAAGTATGCATCCAGTGAGTTTTGGCAAATGGAATACAGTGTTATCAAAATATAAAATGTTACCAGAAAATTCACTCATGGCTTTTTCCACCCCACTCCACAAAGGCACCACTGTTCTTTTCCTCTCACAAACCAAATTTGTTTGTTCTAGATCTTTGTGTAAATAGAATCACACAGCATGTACTCTTTCTAGAAGTACCATGATTGAGAGATTTAACCATGTTGTTTGGTGTATTGGTAGTTCATTTCAGTTTTATTGCTGAGTAATATTCCATTGAATGACTATAGTGCAGTTTATCTGTTTTCCTATTTATGAATACCATGGCTGTCTCCAGTAGTGGCAATTATAAATAAAGCTGCTAAGATATTGTTAACATAAGTCTAATTTGAATGCAAGCTTTCATTTATCTTGGGTGTATACCTAGGATTAGAATTTCTGTGTCATTGGGTAGCTTGAAAAGAAATGGCCATACTCCAATGTGGTTGTACAGTGTGTTGGATTGTCACTGTGTTTTTGGATGTGTAGAAGGCATAAACTTTTTTTTATGAACCATATTTGGAATACTAGAAGATGTTTTCAGATAGAATTGACATTGTTCACAGTTTTGTAGTTGGTATTTTTGAGGGAAGCAAGGACCTGTCTGCCCAAAACAGTCCCCAAGGGGTTCCTGTACCTGAAATTTTAGCATCCATTTCACTCTTTGAGAGATTAAAGCATTTGCCCAAGTATGGTGATATGCTAGCTAGAAGAAACAGTACTGATTTGTTTATGCTACTAACTTTTGCCACCCACCTTCAATAGATAAAATTGATAATTGAACAGAAATGGTTATTTCTGTGTAATGGGAGCAGAATGGGTAATAAAATTTCTAGGTACAGCAATGTGAGAGAGAACCATCTGGACCCCCAAATGGCAGTCAGGAAACCCGAAAACTGGCTGGGAAGAATTCTACCTCACGGTTGTGCATAGGGGATAGCTATGTTTTTGCAGGGTGTTTTAGCATTTACAAATCCTATTTTTGGTGTTGTCTTTATTCAGTACTACCCAGCTAGTTACTTCACACCCTAATGACTTATCCATTGCGTTTTACCCTCTCTCCTGTTCTATTACATAAAGCAGTTATTTGAATATGCCTATAAAATCATAGTAGTATGTTTCCGATGCTCATGTTTAAAGATATTTATGTATGGTTCATCCAGTCTTTCCTATTTAACTTTTAAGGGCTGGGATATTTTGCCTCTACTGTAAATCCTTATAATGTTCTATACATTGTAAATGCAATAAAATGTTAAAATTATAGTTAATGGCAGCAGATTTTTATATGTATTTATTTGATCGTGTTATCACTTTGGATAATGAGTTTGTTTTCTGTTAATAAAGATTGTTCATAAAGTCTAGGGATAATTAAGTCATACTGGTTTCTTTAACATAACCTAATGAATTCTGCATCATTCCACATTACTTTTTTGTAAAACTAAATTTTTATCAACATTTTCTAAAATCTTTGATTAAAACTAAAATGTAACTTCTTTATTTTGAGATAATCTGGAATCTTAGAAGACAGGTTAAATACCTTCTCTTTTATGCTTCTCTTTTTGTTTCCAACAACCTCCATCAGGCTTGGCCCAGAAATCCAGGGCTTTCACTAAGTCCTACATTGTCAGAAATTACTAGTTTCTCAATTAATGAGTAGTGGGTAAATTTTGTTTGTTCTTACCAAGAAGTTCATTTTTAAGACCTAGAAAGTCAATGTGTATTTGTGGCTGGGAAAGCATATTAGAACAAAATTAGCTATGTTTAAAATAACAATCATATTATGCTATAAATAATGGCAGCTACAGAATGGCTACAATGAATTTTGAATTTCCAGAATTTTGAAATTATCAAGCCTTAGACCTTTTAGGGTTTTTTTCCTTAAGGGCTACAAGCATAATGATAAGAGAAGAGAGAGTAGACAAGACTACAAGTTTGCTTTTTGAGGGTCCACCTTCCAAATGTAAAAACTTTCATCTTGTAAAGACTCCCCATCTAGAAGGGGTCATACTTCTAACTCCCTGTCAACTAGCACAGATTAAAACACAGCCCCCTAGTGGGGACTGATGGATAACCAGGTAAGCCATGGAGTGAGTGGCAGTGAAGCAAGGGGCCCAAGGCAGGTGGTGTACGTACTGACAGAGGAGAGCAGGAGGGAACAGAGGGCACAGAAAGGGACCTCTACCTTGCAGTTCTCCATCAGTTGGTCTATCTTTATCTACAAAATTTGCAAATACAAAAGTAGTTAGGAGATGTAATTCTGAGGATTGATTTTAAATGAAATACTATTTATATCCTGAATGTACATTCTGAACCAAAGAGCTCCTTTCCAGTTCCTTGAACTCAAGGTTTTTTATTTATTTATTTATTTTAAAGAAGTGAGTTTGAGTCTATCATTGGGTTTGATTGAAATGTCCCTTTGCTTCAGCCAATGTACCCAAGCCTAATCAGTCTGTGGATGCCAATGGTGAGGGAGTATCACATTGCAGTAGTAACTCAAATTGGTTTATCCATATTTTTTGTTTATATGTTTTACAACCTGTTTGACCTGGCCTGTTTGGCCCCACTTTGCCAAATCTATCTATTATCTGTGGTGATTGATGATACAGCCAAATGAACCTCCCGTTCTGTTCATGTACCTACAAACTGAGGTGGTAGGTACATGATTCCAAAAGTAAGAAGAATCTCCTGAACAACCAATGAATCAAAGAAGAAATCAAGGCGGGGGGCGGGGGCGGGCAAAATACCCTAAAACTAATGACTTTGGAAACACAACATACCAAAATCTATAGGATACTGCAAGAGCAGTTTAAAACAAAAACAAAAACATGCTTTTATTGATTTCAGAGAGGAATCGAGACAACGATGAGAGAGAATCATTGATTGGCTGCCTCCTATAATTCCCCTTTTTGGGATCGAGCCTACAACCCAGATATGTGCCCTGACCAGGAATCAAACTATGGTCTGGGTTGATGTTCAACCACTGAGCCACACCAGCGGGGCTGCAAAAGCAGTTTTAAGAGACATTTATAGAGATAAGTCACTTAAATATTATCTCAAACTACCTAATTTTATACCTCAAGAAACTGGAAAAAAGAATAACTATGTCAACGTTAAGGAAGGAAATACCAAAGATCAGAGCAGAAATAAATGAGAGACTAGAAAAGGTAAATAAAATGGGTTTTCTCAAAAAGAACAGACAAACCTTTAGCTTGATTAAGAAAAAAATACAAGCTTAAAATCAGAAATGAAAGAGGTTACATTACAACCAATACCACAAAAGTACAATTATAAAGAATATTATCAAAAATTACATGCCAACAAACTGGATAATTTAGAATAAATAACTAAATGCCTAGAGACAACATACCAAGGCTGAATGATGAAGAAACAGAAAATTCAAAGAGTTCAATTACAAGGAGACTGAATCTCATAAAAAACCTCCCAACAAGGAAAAATACAGGATCAGATGTTGTCACTGGTAAATACTGCTAAACATTTAAAAATTAATACCAGTCCTTCTCAAACTCTTCCAAAAAATTAAGAGGAGAGAGCATTTCCAAATTCATTTTACAAGGCTAGCATTACTTTGGTAGCACAGCCAGGTAAGAACACTATAAGAAAAGAAACCTATAGACCAATAATATCCTTGAATATAGAGGCAAAAGTTCTCAACAAAATGTTAGCAAACCAAATTTAATAGCACATTAAAAGGTTCATGCATCATAAGCAGGATTTATCTCTTGGATGCAAGGATGGTTCAACACATGTAAATCAATAAATGGGATACACCATGTACACCATATTATTAGAGTTACAGGTAAAATGATCATCTTAACATGTGCAGAAAAGTTATTTGACAAAATACATCCTTTCATGATAAAAACTCAACAAATTTAGTATAGAAGGAACATACCTCAACACAATAAAGGTCATATATGATAAGCCCACAACTAACATCATAGTCCATGGTGAAAAACTGAAAGTTCTTCCTCTAATATCAGGAACATGACAAGGATGTCTACCATTACTATAATCACTCTTACTCAATTCAACATCATACTGGAAGTCCTAATCAGAACAATCATTTTCTTCATCCTTTCAAGATAAAGAAAAGGCATCCAAATCAGAAGTAAAATTGTCTGTCTTTGTAGATTATATGATCTTATGTAGAGAAAATCCTGACAACCAAAAACTTATAATTAATCAAATTTAGTAAAGTTGCAGGATATCAGCATGCAGAAGTATGTTTTTATACACCAACAAAATAACTGAAAAGTAAAACAATTTCACAATATCAATAATAAAACATGAAAATAAATTTAACCAAGGAGGTGAAAGATCAGTACAATGAAGACTATAAGACTTTGTTGAAAGAAATTGAAGATACAGAGTTCACAGATCAGAATAAATAATATTGTTAAAATGTTCATACAACCCTAAGTCATCTATAGATTCAATGTAATTCCTACCAAAATCCCAATGGCATTTCTCACAAAAATATTTTTAAAATCCTAAGATTTGTATAACTCCCAAAGACCCCAAATAACCAAAGCATTCCTGAGAAAGGACAAAGACCGAGGCATCATGCTTCCTGAAATAAAACTAATACAAAGCTGTAGTAAGCAGAACAGTATGGTACTGTCATAAAAATAGACACAAGGACCAATGGAATGTAATTGAGATCCCAGAAGTAAACAGCCAAATATGTGGTCAAGTAATACAGGGCTAAGAAGACTCATCGGAAGAGCGTAGTCTCTTTAATAAATGGTGTTGGGAAAACGATAACCATAGGGAGAAAAATCAAACTGGGTCCTTATACCTCTCACAAAAGGGAACTCGTTATGCACTAAAAACTCAAAACTGTAAAACTAGAAGGTATTTAGAGGAAAAGATCTTAGACATTGGTTATGGCAACGTTTTTCTTTTTTTAATATGGCACCAAAAGCAGAAGCAGTAAAAGCAAAAATCAAAAAGTAGGACTACAACAAAGAAAATGTCTAGCAAAATCACAAATGAAAAGGCAATGGGAAAATATTTGCAAAACATATCTGGTAAGCAGTTAATATCTAAATATATAAAAACTCACAACTCATTAAAAAATAGGTTGAAGAACGGATAAACACTTTTTTTTTCCAAAGAAGACATACAAATGGTTAACAGGAATATGAAAAGATGCTCAACATCACTATCATCAGGGAAATGCAAATAAAAACCACAATGAAATCTGACCTCACACCTGCCAGGCTGACTATCATCAGAAAGACAAAAGATAAATTTTGGCAAGCATGCAGAGAAAAGAGAATTCTTGTGCACTGTGCCTGAGAATGTAAATTGATGTAGACACTATGGAGAACAATATGGTGGTTTCTCAAAAATATAAAAATAGAACTACCAAATGATCCAGCCTTCACATTTTAGGTATATATCCAAAGAAAAAGAAAACAGGGTCTGCAAGACGTAGCTGTACACCCATATTTATTGCTAAGTGAAATAAATTAGAGAAAAACAAATCTGATATCTCTTATATGTGAAATCTGCAAAAAGCCAAACTTATAGAAACAGAGAATAGAAAGGTGTCATCAGGGCCTGGGAGATCGGGGCAATAGGGAGATGCTGGTTACTCAAAGCGTACAAATTTCCTGTTAGAATATAAATTCTGGGATCTAATGCACAACATCGTAATTGAAAGGTTTGGAGTGGGTGGGGCCATGCACCTATGACATGAGGTCATAATGTGTCAAAAGAACTTTTATTTCAGGCACCTGGATGCAGGTGGACTGAGTAAAAAAAAAACAAAAAACAAACCAGTGGTGACTGAGGGAGAGGCAGGTTTTAATTAGCTTCTGCTGGTTCTAAGCAGTTCTGCTGATGTACAGAGCTTGACTGACGGTCCCATCTGTCCTTGGTTCCTCCCAGCGCCAGAGAGTTAACTAGGATATGCCAAGCTCAAGGCTGCAAGCTTTCTGCAAGATATCTACCAAGCCCAATAAGTTCCCTCTGCCCCGTTTTATTTCCTTTATCCCTTTCAGTAATAATAGTTAACAATACTGTATTATATACTTGAAAGTTTCTAAAAGTAGATCTTAAATATTCTCACTGCACAAAATAAATGGTCATTGTGTGATGTAATAGAGTTGTCAGCTAATGCTACAGTGGTCATCATTTTGCAATATCTGAGTGTATCAAATCAACTCACTCACCTTAAACTTACATAGTGGTATATGTCAATTATATCTCAATTAGTGATGTAGTGCACAGATGCATGCACATTGAAAGGAAATTAATTAGAAAAAAGATTTATATGGTAATTATGTTATTGTAAAAAATTACATATCAAAATGGTATATATAATATAGTATTATAAAATTAAAATGTGTGCGATTGGCGCCAGTGAGAGCTTCATATGTATCATTCATGTGTGCGTCAATGTTTATTTTTAAATTGCCAGTGCGAGTCATCTGTACCAGTTGGTCAGTCGGACAGACGATTAGATATACAGTGGGTCACTTAGCCTTTAATATATATAAATAAGGCTGACAAAAATTAAGAATACTAATATTTTAAGTCTAAAATTTTGCCACCTCAAAGTATCCTCAAACATCTCCATAAAAATTTAAATATTTTTCCAAAATACCTTCAAAAAACTATCTAATAGTACAACACAATTCATCCATGATATATTATTGGCAATTTAATGAAATAAAAAATATAGATTGACTATTCAACATACTGCAAGATTTCAAAATAAATGTAAATATAGCTATTTCCTTTCCCCCTAGAATTTTTTTTAATTTACCAGTAAGATACATGTAAATTAAAAATCCAAAAAATCACGAATCTTATTTTAATTATTTATATTTAAACTTACCTGTGTAAAGGATGGGGAAATTATGAAAATAGAATTAGAAATCTGAGAAGTTAAAATTATGTACAGTAGATTTTAAACAGTTATTTGAATGCAAGATGCTTTCATTTCACGTGCAAAGTATAGAAAAAACAAATATCAATACATAATTCATACAAATGGATATACAAATCACTAAACAATCCTATAGGGAATGTTACCAGAAGGACTGATTTCCATTCTTTTATGTGATAAATCTTTAATAATGTGATTTTATTTTAACCAAAATAAGAAATAGGAAGAAGAACTATGACAACCCAGAGCATTTTTATTATAATGTTGACTTATATCCATGCGTAAAACTTCTGTATTATGATTGCTCACCTTGATTTGGGAAATTCTTTAGGAGGGTTCTTCCCATTTCCAGGACATTTTAGCTTGGTGTATTTCCTATGTTATAAGTTTTCTTGTCAGAGTGTTTCACGTGTATTTTTTCCTTAGTTTTCTAGTGGGGAAAACTGAGAACAACAATGCGTTTTGTACTTCTGCTGCGGTCTCATAAGGGTGTAGTGTTCTGATTCGGCAAGCTTGGTCCATCAAGTGCTCAACCCTGTGGACTAGCTGCGTGACAGGTGTGCACAGACATCTGTGTAAATTTTGATCTAACATTAGGCTGGAAGAACTTACTCCCTGTGACATTGGAGCAAGAGACCAAGAGGGAAGTGGGTAAGTTCTTGATTCACTTGTTTCATGAACTTGAATAAGCCACTTAATTTCTGTTGTCTCAGTTCTCCAACTCAGATGACAGCAATGATAGTCCTCCCCCGACTACAGTACAAAGCTGCTGAGAGCCCAACCAGATTAAGTGGTTACATGTTTTATAAATCTGAAGGGATTTGGTGAGGATGGTGCTGATAAAATCAGGGCCTGTGCTCAGAGGGAGTTTAGCAAACATTTGGAGTGAGTCCCTATCAGCCGTAGCTTAGGGACTTGCCAGCGTCGAATCTAAACAAAATAAATTGGCTGCTTTTGAAGCTCTTCCTTTATGAGGGTGGGTTTGTGATAGGAAACCAGTTTGCTTATGGTGGTGTGAGCTGTGTAGGGTGGGGCACAAATGACCTGCTACTTTTGTTTCCATTTTTTATTTCCAGGTTTCTGTGAGTTTCTCTCATCTTGTTTCCTGTTTTTCCTAAAAGTCCTAGTATATGAATATCTTTTTTCCTGCAGGTGTTAGTAACTTCTTTTATCCTTCCGGACATTCCCAGCAATCATTGTCTTTCATGTGGGTTCTGTGACTTGGGTGAGTGATGTATTAACAAAAAGGAAGATTCCTAAAGCAAAGGACTTCAGTGTGGGCACTAGTATAAGGCATTTTTACTTGAAATGATGATGTGGATTTCAAAAGCTAGACAGTAAATTTTTAGAAGCTCAGTTAAGTTTTAAAAACTATAATCTACAGTTGAATTCTGTTAAAACATGACTTTGTTGTTAAACTGAAGCCAAAAAACTGTCAGGAAACAATGAAACATCACCCTCAACTGAGACAGTGCATGATAGCACTACTTAAAAGAGCCTTATTACATATTAGAGGCCCAGTGCACAAAATTTGTGCATTGGGGGTGTGTGTGTCCCTCAGCCCAGCCTCTCCAATCTGGGACCCCTCAAGAGATGTTCGTATGTCCCTCTTACAATCCAGGACTGCTGGCTCCAACCACTCATCTGCCTGCCTGATTGCCCCTAACCACTTCTGCCTGCCAGCCTGATCACCCCTTAACTACTCCCCTGCCAGCCCGATTGCCCCCATCTGCCCTCCCCTGAAGGCCTGGTCACCCCTAACGGCCCTCTCCTGCAGGCATGAGCCCCCCAACTGCCCTTGCCTGCAGGCCTGGGTTGCCCCCAACTTCCCTCTTCTGCAGGCCTGTTCTCCCTCAACTGCCCTCCTCTGCCAACTTGGTCACCCCTAACTGTCCTCCCCTGCTGGCCATCTTGTGGTGGTCATCTTGTGTCCACATGGGGGCAGCCATCTTTGACCACATGGGGGCAGTCACCTTGTATGTTGGAGTGATGGTCAATTTGCATGTTACTCTTTTATTAGATAGGATAACATGAATCTACATGCATATGTATGTTATTATACAAATATATACATATATTAATTTCTTTATAACTTTGTGTTTCATTAAAAAAAAACTACACCTTTATTTAACTTAGAATTCATGGGTACTGCTGTCCCCATGAATATCCAAAGTTTATGTCCTTGAATTTTATACTATTTTCTTCCTTGACAAAAATTATAGCTGCTGGGAGAAGTGACAGCTCAACCTCAGTGTCACTGCTGGCTTCCCAGGCGCTGGAACTACTGCTGCTCCAGAGCCCTCCCTGGGGACTACTCTGGGATGGAAATTCTCAGCCTCAACTGGAGTGGAGCAACACTAAGGAAAAAGAAAGAAAATATAATTTTCCAAAGTCAACTTGACTAAGATTCCTGTCTTCTCATAGAATGGCCCTTCTTACGGGTAACTCTCAGGACACTTCATAATGTCGAGAGGAGTTATATCAGCAAGAGAACCCTGCTATGTTGGAGCCTAAACTCCAACGAAATCTTGTGAATTAAAATTTTTAAAATAACCTTTGTACATGAAAGCTTTTCAGTGACTTTAAAAAATATATTCCAGCTTGAAGTTAATATATAGCTCTCCCTTTCAGAAAGGACTTTTCCCAAATCAGTAGTTGCCATGTTTATTTTAACTGAAGTCTAAACATATATGTTATGTTCTCTAGATCATACAGTGCTCTAAATAGAGAACCTTCAAGAAAAGTTGTTAGTAATAATTGAACAAATATTGATGTAATTTCACACATAACTTTTGGTAAACCACTGCTTAAAATTATAATAAATCCAGCCATCTTTGATCTTTAACCAAGCTAAGTATTCTGTAAACTTGCTCGAGTTTTGTTTTTGTTTTATTCACCACTTATAGAAGGGAAGTTTGCTGGATATATAAATTGTTTTTTAATTATTGTTCCAGATTGTATGAGGAAGCTAAGGATTTATATCATTAAACATGTTTATAAGGAAATCTATGAGATGAAAACTTTACAAGGAGTCATGGTATTTTGAATATGTTATTCTTCTTAAGTAAAGTCTAAGTGTCCATAAAGAAACATTCCAATGAAGCATTGTGTTGGCATTTGTGGTTTGGGTATGATGGAATTCCTGCTTCCATTCTTGACTCCTACAGTTTCTTCTCCAAAAAGAGTTTCTTTTATAACATTGTCAAAATGTCGTATTGTCAAATAGTCGTCTTACATGACGACTATACAATGATGACCTAACACCTATCTAACTCAGAATGAAATCCAGAGTTCTTACTTTGGCTTAAGAACAGGGTTACCACTTAATTTGTCATTCAAATTGGACTATTTTGCCAGTTAAAGAGGCCCTAAGAGTAATTACACCAGAACAACAGGTATAAACCATAGTTATCCCAAGCAATTCAGGATTTAGAGGCCCCTAGAAGGCCCTAGCCAGGATCACCTCAGACTCATGCTCTATCAGTGTCCTCTCTTCTCTCAGTCCTCACTTAGCTCTAGCCACATCGACCTCCTGAATACTTTTAAAATATAACAGCATGTCCCAGCCACTTGGAATGTTCTTCCCTGAGATATTGCTGTATCTTTTCAACTTAATCCTGGTCTTTACTCAAATCTCATCTATTCTGAAGACCTCTCCTGACTCCTTCCTAAAATAATATCCTTCTCTTCTTGTTTACTTACTCCCTTGCCCTGCATTATTTTTCTTCAAAACACTTATTGCATCCTGACATAATTATATATATAGATAGATAGATAGATAGATAGATAGATAGATAGATAGATAGATATATCTTCTAATTGGTTATGTTTCTGCTACCATAACACAAGCTCCATCAGTGGATAAACTTTGTTTTGTTTATTGATGTGTGCTTGGCATCTAGAACTGTGTCTGACACTTAGTAGGTATTTAATCATACTTGATGAATGAACAAACGAATACTTGCAATAGAAACAAGTTGTTGGGTAGAATGAGCTGTTTTAAGAGGAGAGAGCAACTTCATTTTATTGACAGATGGCAACTGAGAATGCTTGTATTCCACAGGGTAATGACCTTCACAGGCAAATGAAGGTCTTTACTAAGATCAGAGAGGTGCCAGGAGGAATGTTATAAGATATAAAGAATGAGTTAGGGAATTATTTGGCTAAAGTGAATGGTAAAGATGATACTCTAGAAGAAAATGATGACTCCCAGAGATGTTTTTACGATCTGATTATTGTGAGATTATTTCCTCTCTGGTAATATATATTTTATGTCTTTCTAATTATTTAATCCATTTAAGTAGCCCACCATGTTTTAGGTCAACTTAACTTTAAAATTGCATTTCAGATTTTTTTATAGTATTAGTTTAGAAAATCCCTTAATAGATTTTTTATCTTATAAATAATAATAGTTATAACTATCAGAACATCATTTGTATGCTAGGCATTATTTTAAGTGTTTTACAAATACTATCTTACTTAACCCTCACAGCAACCCTATGTGATGTTGGCATTCCCATTACCTACAATTTGCAATAAAGAAACTGAGGCACAAAGAGGTTAAGTCAATCTAACTTCATTGCCCCTAACCCATTGACTTTGCCATATTGTGAAATTTATTTATTGTTATCCTATATAATAAAGATGTAATATGCAAATTGACCCTCATGCCCTTGCACAAGATGGCCACCCCCATGTGGTCAAAGATGGCTACCCCCATATGATCAAATATGGCCACCACAAGATAGCTGGCAGGAGAGGGTAATTGTGGGTCAGCAGGGGAGGGCAGTTGGGGGCAACCAGGCCAGAAGAAGAGGACAGTGAGGGGGCAAACAGGCCTGCTGGAGAGGACAGTTAGGGGCGACCAGACCAGCAGGGGAGGACAGTTAGGGGTGACCAGGCCAACAGGGGAGGAGAGTTGAGGGCAAATAGGCCTGCAGGGGAGGGCAGTTGGAGGTGAGCTGTGGGCGTGGCTTGTGGGTGTGGCAAAGGTATGCTTAAATTTGCATATTACTCATTTATTAGATAAGAGGATAGTATAAAGTTTCAGTTTTACAAGATTAAGATTTATAAAGATGGATGTTGGTTAGGATTGCAAAACGTTATGAGTATTTTTAACATCATTGAGCCATACACTTAAAAATACTATCTTACTTAACCCTCGCAGCAACCCTATGTGATGTTGGCATTCCCATTACCTGCAATTTGCAATAAAGAAGGTAAAGATGGTAAATTTTTTGTTTTGTGTATTTTGCCACAATAAAAAAAAAAATGATGAAAAAAAAAGTGCTATTTGCAACTCAACAGAATCCATTTATAGCTTTTTATTCCCCAGGGAGGGTATTTCACTAACATTCAGTGGGTATAAAAGCAGGCATTTCCCAGAGGGATGATCAGAGAAGGCATAATATCCTCTGCAAGATCCTCTCTAAACTTCAAAGGATATGAGACTGCCTATAACGTTTTCTGTTTTGTTTTGTTTTCTGGAGCTTTTTTTTTTTTTTTTAATGATGGTGGGGGAGGAAGCAGAATATAAACAAACTAACTTAAAAAGCTTTAAAGAAACATCTACTGTGCACTGTTCTTTAGGATAATATATTTTACACTAGCTATTCTCCAAATTGGTTACCAGACTTAATACTGTAATTTAGTTAAGTATTATGCCAGATGAAAAACATAGGCTAAGGTTCTACATGAGTTAGATGTGGATGGAGAACTCCAGGAAAGGGGAGCGGGGGAACTAAAACACTGAAGAGGATAAAAATAGAAAGCAAGGGAAGAGGAGGAAAAAAGTGACTCAAGCCCTGGCCTGTGTGGCTCAGCTGGTTGGAGTGTTGTTCCGTACACCCAAGGTTTGCAGGATCAATTCCCCATCACGGTCCTGGTTGCTGTTTCTCTCTCTCTCTTCCTTGCTCTCTAAAAATCAGTGAACATGTCCTAGGATGAGGATTTAAAAATACAGCCCTACAAGTCCACACATTCCAGGCTGCCCTCCACGCCTTTTACACAATCACCCACCTTAAGTGGGGCTTTGTGGACATAACCACTCTTTCCCTAGCCATGTTCTCTGCAGCTCTCTGCCAAAGTTCCCTCTGCCTCCTGAGGGCCATTATGCAACTTGCCATACATGCTGAGTTTCTAACAATAGGATTAACTTTGGGTGAAAGAACACTGTGTATTTGGGGGGTGGGTCACTGTTTGCTCTTCTGACTGGCAATGTACACAGTGACTTAAGCAATGAAGCTTTGGGCCTTTTAGTTTAGGGTGTGGCCTAGTTGTCAACTCTTGGTTTTTTTCTTGAGGGCAGTTAGCTGAAAACTAGTTTCATTCAGTTTCCTTTGCTTTGTTTGGACCAGCGATTTGCTCAAGCAGAAGGTGCTTGCCAGCAACATGGAGGCAGCCTCAACAGAGAGGTCAGCTTGTTCCCCTGCAGGTTTCTCCATCCCCCCTATAAAATGATACCGTTGCCAATCTTTTCTGTACCGTAGTGTCTTGGCATCTGGTCTCAGCTTACTCCAATTGCTCTCTTCATGACATCAGGGAGCACTCAGGGAGTCCAAGGACTGATTTCCTCTCGCTGGAGCAGCAGGCAAATGCTGAGAGCATTTTGGGTCATGGCTATATAACTGGAATAGCCTTGTCGTGCTCTGGGAAACAAAAACGATTGCTGAGCACCAAAACATGTGCAAGAACATTTCCCACCCTTAGCTCAATAATATTATCGTGAACCTTAGCACAACAAAGCAGTGGTGCTGACTCAGTCTTCTGAGCATTGGCCCTGAACCTGAATGTGACTTTAAATGGAGTGAAGGGTTGAAATGGCGAGGGGACTCCTTTAACTCTGTTTATAGCCATCTCCTCCATTCTGGCTTTGTCCCAGAGATTTCCAATGGCTCCAGTGGAGTCAGTATCTCTGATGTGTTTGGAACTGACCTCTAACCCACACATCAGTGTTATTTTCAGCTGTTCTTTGACAAGGGGTCCAACAGCTGCTGTTTAATACCACCAGCAACTTGTGACACACAGTGAGTTTCTAGCAATAGGATTAATCTGCCAGTCTTGGGCTCTGATTCGAAGCTGTCTATAATTCTCCTGCACAGGCAGTGGAGGGAGAATAAAAATAAAACCCCAAGTATAGTGTTATTTTTTTATTTCATTGTAGAAAAATACACAGTGTTAAACTTTAAACAAAAACATTCCTGCTGCAATGAAAAAGTAACAGCAAAGTGTATTACTTCTTACCATTTGTGATAACTGAGTTTAAAAGTGCTGTTCAGTGGAGTACAGTAGTCACAAATAAATCCTGAGATGGTAGGTATCTACTGATAAATGCTCGTTGAAATATTTTTTAAATGTCCCTAACACATCTGAAGCTAAGAGAAACTGTAACTACCCCATGTAAACTTTATTTGACAAAAGGCAGTAAGTTTTTAAAAAGTATATTAATCTAAAAGGATATATTTCAAGCAGTTTTATGGCTTGCTTAATCCCAAAACAAATACCAGAACTTATTTTTAAAGTACATTTTAGAAGCCTTTTTTTTTTTTTGCCTAAAAGTGTCTTCAAAAGTCTTGAAAAGTTGATATTCCAGTCAATGACTAGGTGGTTTCAAAGTCCACTAAAACTAGACAGATTCAATGGCAAAACTAACTTGGGTTGTCAGGATGTAACTTTTTTTTTTTTCCACTTGCTATCAAACATCAGCTGATAGGAAGGGAGCTAGAAACTGCCCTCAACATTTAAGATAATGGCAAAAATAACAGGCGCTTAGTGTTACCATACTAGGGGTGTGGTGATTCTCTCCCGTTCTCCTCTCTCCGTCTCCTCTCTCTCTCTCTCTCTCTCTCTCTCTCTCTCTCTCTCTCTCTCTCTCTCTCTCTCTCTCTCTCTCTCTCATGATAAACTCAATGGGGTTGTCTATTTTTAACCTCCTGTTCTTTGCTTCTGGCAGAGCAATCAGTGGGAGCTGAGCTCTTCCCCTGAATGAATCCAAGTAACCCCGGTGGTTGCCTTCTGAAATGACCAGCAGACACACATCTGTACAAAGGCTGCCCAGAGTGTAAGCGGCATCTGCAGGACCATGTCCAGCCCAGGAAGCCCTGAAGTGGAGTTTTCTACCACCACAGTCAGCTCAGTGGCTGTGCAGGCTGGGGACTCTAAAATCGTTATCGCTGTCATAAAGGTAAGCTGACAACTTTCTTTTTTCCATGTGGCTGTGGGCGTCTGGCAGTGTGTTGATAATCCCGAAGAACATTCCACACAATCAGCAGTACACAGCATATAGGAGATAACCCAGCAAGCACATCTTACTGCTTTCTTAAAGCGGCAGCGAAGAGAAACCTCTATTAAGCTTCAGGCAGTTACTACAGTTTCTCTTTCAGTCAGTGAGGAAACATGGACAGCAGCTTGGTGAAAAACAAAACAAACCGTCTATTTTCAGTCTTTTTTTTTTTTTTTTTAAGGCAAGGCGTGGGTGATCACAAATTCATGTTTGCCAGGCTTAAGAGGCAAGCGAGCCTGTGAAACATGGGTGATTTTTGAGAAGGCGTGTGCTGGAGGAGGGAAGGGGAGAGCCTAACAGATAGGGGGTGGCATTGTTTTAGGCAGGATGGGACCCAGAGAACACCTAACAAGGGGCTCTGACTCATGCCCTCCTTAGCCCTGGTGGTGGCATGGTAAAGGCACGGGTAAACCCTTGTCACATTACTGAGGGAATGGAGACCCTGCCAGGGAAGGTGCAAAGGGCGTGTGTCAGCAGGAAGTGGAAGCCACTGGGGGCTTATGTTTTATGCCAAGCACTTGATTCATTTTCAAAGATGATAGCACATCTTTAGGTTGAAGACAATAACCGGGCTCTTCTTTCCCATGAAAATGGCAGAACCCTATGAAGCATTATGCTTGGATCTAGACAATTCACCACCCAAGGAGTTCAGTGTTTAATGAAGGGAATCAGGCAGACAAGCTGGCGCTTACCAGCCGGTTACTTTCCAGACCCGTCAGGCTTCATCGAGTGACTTTCTGGCCTTTTGTTAGTGCATGGATGCGTGGCAAGGCCTGGTTAATTTCACTGAATTCTGTGAATTTTATGTTCACGTGGAAGTGATAGCAGGAAAGCAGCACTTGACATTGAGCAGAAGAATGGGCGCTGGGGCACCGAAGGCCGCGTGTCCTGGCTGGGCTGTTCCCTGGGCTGCAGAGACTTGGCCCCACATAAGCAGGACCTCTGCCGGTTCTCTTGCCCTCTCATATCTTCAAAGGCAATGCATGGATGTGGAAAAAAGCCTGAAGCAAAAGTAGCTTAAATTGATAATTTTCATGTGATTTTGTGATGCTTTGAGTATCTGCAAATTTCAGCAATGAAGGAAAAGAGGCAAACTCACTGTTTAAAAGAAAATTAGCATTCCCTTAAATATGAACTATTTCTTAGAGCAGAATAAGGAATAATGCACATGGAATAAATTATAGGAGAATCATAAATAGATTGACAGTAAGAAAAAAAAATCTAAAATCACGCTGGAAATCCTTAATTTAACCAAATTGTGTTTCTAAGAACATTCGTTCATCTCCCTTCCTCAGCTCCTTAAGCTCACTGTCATCCCATGTAAAACAAACCCCAACTTATTCAAAGTGCAAAGTCCATCTTAAAGGAAAGAATGCCTACATCTGATCTACACTGAGTGGCCAGGTTATGATGATCTCTGAATGCATGATATTCTGCCCACTCAGTGTATATCCTATATAATAAAATTGTCCTATATTATATATCCTATATAATATAAATTGTCCCCTTGACCAAGTGTTCAATCAGCAGGCAGGCCAGCCAATCGCCCATGTTCTCTTCCCCTGGCCAGGCTGGCCAGACTCCACCCATGCACAAATTCATGTACCGGGCCTCAAATATATGTATATATACACTGAGTAGCCAGATTATTATGTGTTCAGAAATCATAATAATCTGGCCACTCTGTGTATATGGGCCTCTTGTTTCCATACATTCTCAGGGCACTAATTACTTAGAATAGACATGGGTACCTGGTGCTTAATCAGTTGTTGCTCCTTAGAGAAACGATTCCTCAGGAACTGCAATGAGCAGTTAGTTGTGCTTAGAGCAGTGAGAGAGCCCTGAGTGTGGAAAACAAGTTGGTTGCTTTCAAATGGCAGTTGTCACATGTTTCTGATTTTCTTGACATTTTCCTACATACTTTATTGAGTACCCATACCAAAAGTTGGAAAATATTATGTTTTAACTTGGAAATAAAATGCAAATCAGTTGTTTCATCTGCTGCTCAGTCTTTCTGGTTAAACCAGTAAGGTCAATGTAAGGACACTGACCAGCCAAAATTACATGGACAAACCCTTCCCCTTGTGGTGAAGTTTGCATTCTACTTGCCCGAGTGGAATATCACTATTTCTATGGAAAGTACTTTTGTGAGTGAGAGAATGTATAGTTATGTGAATTGTTTTGTAATTTTGTAGTATTCAATTATATATAATCTATTGTATGTGTTTCTCATTTGGGAATGTTAAATTTAAATACAGTGTGCCAAAAGAAAATCATTTATCTTAAGAATTAAAAAAAGAAATAGTAAGGCATGGATTTATATTAGACCTGCTATATTTCAATTTATTAAGGCCCATCTCTATGGAAAGAATAAAGTGTTCATAGTATAACTGGAAACTTAGCAGAAAAAGAAGGTTGAAGGGGAAAGAACAAGAGGAACTGAAAGTGCCTTTCCTTTCCTTTTTTATTTTTAGTGTGGCAAGTGGGTGCAACTTCAGCTTGCTGAGTCACAGCCCAATATTTTAGAAATTGGTAGCAGTCAAGATGAAACCAAAAAACTCCTTCATGATCATGAACTTCTTTTGGCCAAGCTCAAGGTAAGAAAGATACTAAGCTGTGACATAGATACACTCTGCACAGAAATAAAAACCCACATCTTACACATCCTCTTGATCACTCTGCCATTACTGGCTGCTTTAACACAGTGCCAGGTAGGTCCTGGAAAATACTATAGTTACTTACAAGCAAACATCAATAGTGAAGAGAAGTAACGAGATTTCTTAAAACTTCCCAATGTGATAGAAAATATGAAGAAATAATATTTTTATCATAGAGAAATAATTAATTTTTTTCCTGGCTGCCTCGGTGAAAAAAAAATTCCATCACTTTTCCATTTCATACATCAAGCTGTCAGGTCACATCAACAGGTCCAGACTTTCTATTGTTAATGACACCTGCTGGCAAGAATAATATAGAGCTTGTTTTTCTTCTGATGAACTATTGAAAATATCTGATTTTGTGTTTAAATATATTTTATTGATTTTTTACAGAGCGGAAGGGAGAGAGATAGAAAGTCAGAAACATCGATGAGAGAGAGACATCGATCAGCTGCCTCTTGCACGCCCCCTACTGGGGATGTGCCCGCAGCCAAGGTACATGCCCTTGCCGGAATCGAACGCGGGACCCCGCAGTCCGCAGTCCGACGCTCTGTCCACTGAGCCAAACCGGTCGCGGCTGATTTTGTGTTTAATATTAAGAGTTCTTGATACCAAATAATACTTTTAGTAAAATCAGATATATTATTCCACATGCATTGTGCTTCTTTGGTTAAGAATCTAAAAATAATATTGGCTCGTAATGTCTAGATAAGGTATCTAATCAGGGCCAGCTTTATCATCTAGAAGGTCCAGTGAAAAATGAAAATTTGGGCTTCCCTGTTCAAAAAGCAGGATAAAGCTTTTTCTTGACTAGTCATGGTATTTTTTGTTGTTGTTGTTTTGTTTGATCATATATCTACATCTATATCTACATCTACATCTACATCTATATATCTATATCTATATCTATATCTATATCTATATCTATACCTATATCTATATATCTTTATCTATATCTATATCTTTATCTATATCTATACCTATACCTATATATCTATATCATATCTCTCTCTCTCTCTCTCTCTCTCTCTCTTCTCTCTCTCTCTCTCTCTCTCTCTATATATATATATATATATATATATATATATATATGCTAATTAATGTCTAGCTCCTTCAGGCATGAGGATATGTATGGGGTGAGTACAGACTCCCAGGCACTAACTAGGTCTAGGCCCTGGCTCAGTGCACACACAGGGTGTGAGCTTGACCCTTGCTCTTCCGGAGCTGTGTCCTGACCCAGGCCAGGGTAGATGGCAGAGGTCTCTAAGCAGGGACAGGGAAGCAGGCAGGACAGCACACAGACTATCCCCCAGGAGGCAGGACCACATGTGCCCTGAGGCTCTAGTCCTCCACTTCTCCCCCCATTGTCTCAGTGAACTTCTCATAAAACACAAATTCAAAGCTAAAATTATTAAGAATTTTAAGACAGTGACAGGTAAAGCATTAGGCCCCAAGTGGTTTCTGAGGATGGAGCTCTGGGATGCAGCCAGTCCTGTGAGTAATAACCATCAGAGGCATGTGAATGCCGTCCCAAGATCAAAGAGGTTTGATTCAGAGGCCCAGGAGGACTAGATGTTCAGTGTTTTTAGTATTTTAATGTTACTGGCTTCTTTGAACATCTTGGCTGGAATTTATACTCACTTTTTAGATTTAGAGGCAGAGCTGATCTGCATTTGAATAATAGTAATAGTGGTTTTCTGATAGGATGGCAGTAAAAGTAATTGCGTAAATCAGATTGAGAAGTTGAAGAAAATTAGTGTTGATACAGGGGCCAATGGATTCCAGAATTGATTTTCTGTTTAGACAGCTCCTAGCTCTGGGCTCTGGGCTCAGTGCTGCCCTGCAAGGTAGGAATCCCTGACCACTAGGAAGTCCTTTGTATATCTACAAAGCTACATTATAATGTGAAAGAGCACTAACCCAGGAATCAAAACAGCATATGCACCTGTTTCTGAAATCAATCAGGCCCAGTGAAAAATGAAAATATTTTCTCCAGGTGCCACTAACAGTTGGTACTCAGCCATAATTTTCAGGTTTGCTGAAGAACTGGGTGGTGGTGAAGCTCATGACAGTCTGGGTCTCTCAGTCCACTCCCCCCCCCCCCCCCCCCCCCACACACACTCCATTCCTGTCCAGGCCCACAACTCCAGGGAGAATGCTTTTTTAAAAAAAATTTCTTTATTGATTACGATGTTACATATTTGTCCTTATTTCCCCATTAACCCCCCCCCATTCTCTCCTCATGCCCTCACCCCCCTATTGTCTGTGTCCAATGGTTAGGCTTATATGTATGCATACAAGTCCTTTGGTTGATCTCTTCCTCTTACTCCCACCCTATCCTATCTTTCCTCTGAGGTTTAATGGTCTGACTGATGTTTCTCTGTCTCTGGGTCTATTTTTGTTCATCAGTTTATATTGTTCATTATATTCCATAAATGAGTGAGATCATATGATATTTGTCTTTCTTTCTCTGGCTTATTTCACTTAGCATAATGCTCTCTAGTTCTTACCATTTGAAACAGGGAGAATGCTTTCTTAGGTGCAGCAATTCAGCTCTCCCCAAAACTCTATTCAAATTTGCATACTTAGATCCAGGAGCTCAGCTGAAAAATGATTTTTCATTTAACAGGATCCATTGTCAAAAGGTGCTTGTTGTTCTAAATTCTAGAGTTGTGTCCTTTTAAACCAGGCTTCTGGCAATGGACTAGCCTTCTGGACTCCAGGCTTTTTATCTGTGGGATGAGGGAAGCTTCACAGTGATGGTATATTGTACCATAACATATCATGGGACTGAGGGACCATACTCCCTCTTTGCATGTGGGTTTAGGAACACAAGATCTCAAGTGAAAAGGGTTTTTGACTTCACATGGGTCTTTAGCCTATGACCTCTTAATGTTCATCTCAGATACCATTGCCCACCCCACTCACCACTATCAACCAAACCCCCCATCCCAAATAAATTTTAAATAGTAGCATCATTTTCCAATTTGCTGGTTTTAACAAAATCAAAGACTTTGGCTTTTGTTCCAGATTTGATGACAAAAGATTTTTTTAAAGAACAAAAAATGTGAATTCCAGTTTTGAAAATGAACAGATCAACCAATTTACTAGTTATTATGCTGCCAGAGTAGGCACAACCTTAACCTATAACAGAATGTTGTTGGACCGAACTTAGTTTTAATATGAGTTTTTTAAATGATGGGGGCATTAGTAGTTTAATAAGCCAATAATATTTAATGTCTAATGTTCATTGCAGTCTGTTTCTTCCTGCAATTTGTTCTAATTATAAAGAAGTGCAAGGTTATGAGTATATGGAGGATATAGGAATTCAGTGCTGAGTCTATTCCGATTTAAGCAAAGTAGTTAGCTTCTCTGGGTTCAGGTTCTTTATTTGAAAAATTACCATAATAATAGTTATCTTCAAACAACTAAAAAGGAAATTTGGGGGAGAAATGCAATGATGTATGGAACTGCCTGTTGTCTTTTGAAAAGGTGATATAATTGTTCTTTAATAATTAATATATTGGTATAATTTGCATGTTCTATTGCATAGAAAAGCTATTTTCTACTTTCTATTGAAAAATCATCTCAAACACTAGTCATGTAGACTAAAGGAAAAAATTCTGGAAACACTGAATTTTTATGAGTGTTTCTAATGTTGGTAATGTCTGTCTATACCACAGAGATCTTATTTCCCTTCTGGTGGTGTATCCAGAGAAAAAATATTCAGTGGGGAAAATGTAATAATGTGCGAAAAGCATTAACTCCCAAGGGCACCTAGATTCCCAAACCATGCTTGAATTATTTATAATGAGAAAGAAGGAATTTGGGAAAGAGAAGAGGGAGAGTTAAGTCAGGCAAAGAAGATCTGCCTGTGGCCACTATGACACTGCATCCTCAGAGGATTCAAGGAGGGAAAGAGGAGTTGGAAATACCTCAGGGATGTTGAGCATGTTCTTCCTCACCAAAGGAATTACAACTATAACAGAACCAAGAAAGCCTTTGGCACTGGCTCTGTATTTGTATATATATATGAATATGTATGTATACAATTATGCATATTTGTAGATAATGTGACTTTCAGTGAAAAATGGCCCTTTAAAATATAAAACATTAAAGTATTTCACCTCCAACTTGACTAACACATTTCTTGGTTCTCTGATTCTAATGAAATCTCTGACTCAATAAATGCTTATTTTTGTCCTATTTCTGGTTACGTAGCTAGAAATGAATAGTCAAACTATATGGTAGTAAACATAAAAGTCTTTTTTAAAAAGATATTTTATTGATTTTTTACAGTGAGGAAGAGAGAGGGATAGAAAGTCAGAAACATCCATGAGAGAGAAACATCGATCAGCTGCCTCTTGCACACCCCCTACTGGAGATGTGCCCGCAGCCAGGGTACATGTCCTTGACCGGAATTGAACCTGGGACCTTTCAGTCCAAAGGCCGACGCTCTACCACTGAGCCAAACCGGTTTCAGCAAGATAAAAGTCTTATTAAAACTTGCTTTACATAAGGAATAGTGTGGTTTTCTGTTATAAACTAGAGTTTTACTAAGAATTCATTGTTTAAAATTTTTACTGTGCTAAAATATAGGGTGTCCCTAGAAATGTATATACACTTTAAATGATTATAAAGTCTGTCTTTATTAACATACAGTTTCTTTTCAAAATTTAAAAGTATCTATAGAAATGAATTTTTTGGTCAATACCTGTTTTCAAACTGAAGGCCATTCTGGTCCAGGTACTGCTGATAACACAAAGAATTGAATTGCAAATACCAAGAATCATTTCGTTCTGTATTTGTATGCCCTCAATTCATTGACTGTTGCTGGTTTTGTACCGTATACTTTATATTTTTATATATCCCCATAATAAAAGTCTAGTAGATTTATTTTTTTTGTTCAAAGATTAGTCTGGCTTCACCCATTATTTCAAATCAGTTAAACCTAAAAAGGGTGAAAATTAAGTGAGTTATCAGCTGTTAAAGTGTGTATACATTTTTTGGGACACGCTGTCTTCTACCCAAAATGTATACACACTTTGAATAATTATAAAGGCAGTGTTTGTATATCAACCACGTTTTCAAATTTCTGTTAGCATTTTAGGATGAATTTCCTTTGTTCAAAGCTTAGTCTGCTATCAGCTGTTAAAGTGTGTATACATGTTTTTGGGATACCCTGTATATATAAAATTTTCCATTTCAACCATTTTTAAGTGTGCAATGCAGTTGTGTTAATTAAATTCAGAATTGTGTGCAAAAATCATTACTATCTATTACCCAAACATTTTCATTACCTCAAATATTTTGAACCTAATAAGCAATGACTTCCATCCCTCCCTTTCCTAGTAATCTCTAATGTACTTTCTGCCTCTATGAATTTGTCTATTTTAAATACTTCAGCTTAATGGAATCATATAATGCTTATTGTGTGTGTGTGTGTGTGTGTGTGTGTGTGTGTGTGTGTGTGTGTCTGGCTGGCTTATTTCACTTAGTCTATGATGTTTTCAAGATTTATCCATGTTGTAGCATATTTCAGAACTTCATTCTTTTTTAATGAATGAATGACATTCCAAAGTGTGGACATATACCACATTTGTTTATTCATCATTATGCTGATGGACACCTGGGTTGTTTCCACTTTTTAGCTATTGTAAAATGCTACAGTGAACATTGGCATACAAGTATCTGTTTTTGTACTCGTTTTTTTTTTTTAAAACATATTTTATTGACTCTTCACAGAGAGGAAGAGAGAGGGACAGAAAGTCAGAAACATGGATGGGAGAAAAACATTAATCAGCTGCCTCCTGCACACCCCCTACAACCAAGGTACATGCCCTCGACCAGAATCGAACCCGGGACCTCTCAGCCCGTGGGCCGATGCTCTTATCCACTGAGCCAACCGGTTCGGCTGTACTCATTTTTAATTCTTTGGGTTATATACCTATGAATGGAATTGCAGGGTGATATGACATTTCTCTGCTTACCAAAATGTTTTTCACAGCAGCTATATCATATTACATTCCTACCAGCAATAAACAAGTATTTCAATTTATTAATATCCTTTCCCAAACTTAAATATTCTGGGTTTGTTTATTTGTTTGTTTTTATTATAGTCATCCTTCTAGGTGTGAAGTAGTATCTCAGGGTAGTTTGATTTGTACTTCCTTAGTGACTAATGATGTGAAGCATATTTTTATGTGCTTATTGGACAATTGTATATCTTTTTTTAAGAACTATTTAAGTCCTTTGAACAGTTTTTAATCAGGTTGGGTTTTTTTGTGTTGTTGAGTTCTAAGAGTTCTTTATAACTTTTGGATATTATTCTCTTATCAGATGTAGGATTAACCAGTATTTTCTCCCATTCTGTAAGTTGTCTTTTAATTTTCTTGATAATGTCTTTTAAGAATGTCTTTTAGTAAAGTAAAGCTGTATGACTTGAACTTACATATTAGAGAAAATTTTATTGTATGGGTATTGTGAATGTGATAGAAACCCTTAGGACAGTATTAGAAGAGGAAGAACCCATATTACAATTATCTGTGGCATAGCGGTGTTTTACCCTAAATGTTTGCTTCATGTAGGAGATACACTTTCTCTCTATCCCTGTTTTTTTATAGACCCACAAGTTAGAAAATCCTGCTCTCTCATAAACTTTGGGGAAGATGCTTTCACCCATCTCTTCTCCCTTTCTCTTCCCTGAAGGAGTGAGGGGGCTGTGTTACCTGATCAGTGAGACCAGGGGAAGAAGTGACACCATGGGAAGCCAGCCTCAGGGCTCAAGCAGACCCTGACTACCCATGGGCTACAGTTTTCTACTCTCTCTGCTTCTGCAGGAGCAGTCCACAGTTCCACTCACCCAGGGCACCTCGGACCTAACACTCTCCACAGGCAGGTCCCAAGCACTAAATTTTAGGGAAGAAGAAGTAGAATGTCAAAATCAACCCCATCCTCCAATCCAGCCTTAGTAGTAATAGGAACAGATATTTTGATTCCTATCTGACCTTGATATTTATTTTACAAAATCTTGAGGGGAGAGAGGAGAGGTTAATTGGCACCTTCCAGTTTGCAACACATAATTAATCTGTGTGTGGTTCATAGGGCTCTGTGCCTTAGTGTTCTATGCATGTAAAGTGCCTGCTGTATTTTGCACTGATCAATTTGAAGAAGGTCACTGAAATAAGGTAGGAAGGGCTCTTAAGAGAGTGGAAACTAGTGGGCAATTTAATTTCTCTTTTAGTCTATTTAAAATGAAGAGCTTGTTCAATTAAAAAACAGAAAAAATCTTCTCACAACTATGAAACAGCAGAACCTCTTAGTGATTTTCCCTGCTTCATTTGGCATTCTCTTAGTCTATACGATATTATTTTCCTAGATGTTGAATTCCAGAAAAGAATATAGAGCTGTGGGATGAAATAAAATTCAAATAGCATTCTTTATACTTAGAAAGTGCCCTGGATCATCTTATAAAATATTGGTTTAAGAGTGGCTAGAGAGCAATGGCAATAGGCTTCTCATACATGGAGTTAAGGCACAGTAATAGTGCGAATGTCAGAAATAACTTGTTGCTAGTTCTGACTAAGCAGCAGTTCAGAATATGACTGTACCTAATGAAGTGGTGATGTGATTTGATTCACTGGTTGGGAGGGCATTCTATAAGGAGAAAAACTTTTAGGCACAGAGATTGAAGAGTAAACCATTTGGATTGGACACTCTTCATCTCATCTCTGTCCTCATTCAGTAGTCAATGTTTGACATCTTCGCAGAAGCTAAAGAGCCTGTGGGAAAGATGAGGCACTCACCACATTGCCTTTAAAAAAAAAAAAGAAAAAAGAAACCCCAAGTGACACAGGTTCAGGGAGAGAGAGTCACATCTTCCATGTTTCTGCAGAGAACAGAGCATGGCGTGATCATAGTAAATACAACTTTTTAAAAAACAGTTCTAGAAAGATCCAGTACAAAAGAAGATTATGGCAGATTACAATAGCTGTAAATTCTTTTGGTACTCCTCCCATTGAGAAGTGGGATCTATATCCACTCCCTTAAAACTGGACAGACTCTGGGACTGCTTTGACCAACAGAACACAGCATAGATGATGCTGTGGTAGTTTCTAGGCCCAATCTCAAGAGACTGGCTACTTTTAATGTCTGTAATTTCAAATAGTCACTCTTGGAACCCAGTCAACTTATAAGAAGTCAAGCAGAGACCTGTGTGTAAAAAAACTCCCAGGAAACGTCCTGGCCGAGATCTTAGCTGGCAGCCATCCAACCTGCTAGTCATGGGAGTGAGCTATATGACCCATCTTAGAGGCAGATTCTCCAGGCCTGGCTGAGTTTCCCAACTGACCTGTGTGGGGCAGAGACAGTTCTTCCCCACAGAGCTCTTCCCAAATCAAGAATCGTGAGCAAAGTATATAATTGTTGTTTTAGGTCATTAGAATATGCAATAGCTTATTACACAGCATAGATATTGGAACAGAAGGCAACAGCTATGATGGCTGTTTAACTTGGTGTTTATTTGGTGACAAATAACATAAAGCCCAACCAATGCTGGCTTAACCACCCAAGAGTTTGTCTATGTCACAACAAGAAGCCTGAGGTTTGGTATAATCTTCCGCAGCATCAAACATTACTGTGAGGATATAAATATGAAGATGCTTTGCTATGATATTAAGCATATTTTCACATGTTTGTTGTTGTTTTTAATCCTCATCCAATGATATTTTTCCATTGATTTTTAGGGAGAGTCGTAGAGAGAAGAAAAGACAGAGAGAAACATCAGTGTGAAAGAAACCATGTTGATTGTGTTGATTGGTTGCCTCCTGCACAAGCCCTGACCAGGGCCGGGGCCAGGGAGGAGCCTGCAACCAAGGTGTGTGCCCTTGACCAGAATTGAACCCGGGACCCTTTGGTCCATAGGCCGAGGCTCTGTCCACTGAGCCAGACCAGCTAGAGCTCACATGTTTTGTTTTGTTTTGTTTTAAATAGAATAACCTAACTGGAAACAAAACAATGTCCAACAGTAGGGGGATACATTATAAGTTGATGGTTTATGGTTATTTATGATTATGCTGAGCCCCAGGGCTTCTTGTTGTGACATAGACCAGTTCTTAGGTGTTTAAGCAAGTTGGTTGGGCTTTATATTATTTGTCACCAAACACATTCTTATTTGAAACCTGGGTCAAAAGCTAGGTCCCAATTTGCCCCAGAAAAGACATAAGTGTATATTACACTTAAACTAGAAAGAGGCGTTTTTTTTGGGGGTGGTGGTTTTGTTTGTTTAAAGTAAGCTGTGACATCTACTTAATTAGCTTGAGCAGAACCCATCTTTTTCAAACTGTAGACTTTGTCTTAGATATCTTGTAATGGATTAATGTGTCAATCTCAAGAGATTTTCAAGTGACATGGCTGTATTATTCCCGTGACAAATTCATTTAATTATCAGTCCTCAGGAGAATAAGGCAAACTTATTTGAGTGCTATGGTTAGCTCTGTCCTCCAAATTACCTAACTCTTCCATCTCTCTCCTATCACATACTGAGGTCCAGGGACTTGAGTGAGATTCGAATTTTTGTCTTTAAAAATTTTGTCTTGAAATTGAATACTGATTCCAGTTCCAGGCAAGATGGCTTAGACACCTTCCACCCAGTCTCCATTAAATGCAAACATATAAGAACAAACAAAGACAAAATAAAATGAAAAAAGAAAACAGGAAAAAAAGAACACACACTAAAATAAATGCCAATATAAACCCTGACAGAATGTGTTTGTTGAGGATACTGACAAATAGAGCCTAGCAGGCAGATTAGGGAGAGAGATCAGAATTCCAAATACCAGCTGGCCAGCAGTGTTGTTTTTTCTCTCTCCAATGTTGCCCAACTTGGATTCAATGGCAAGTTGGCCCCCTGAGGAACATACCAGATGTGGACAGAATAAGCTCCACTATAGTCTTCTTTTGAGGTCTGAGCTGTAGAAAGAGGATTTCCATGTGTTAGAAAGGGAATAGATAACTTGCCTCTGGCTTTGCTTTTTGTTTTTCTGTTCTTTGCTTCAGCCCAGGCAGTTCCCTGAAGGGAGCCATGATGGTGAAGTGGAGGCAGCTAAGCAAGTGCTAAACCTGAGGGAGGGAAACCTCTGTCTGACCATAGGAACGATCATCTCAGAGTTTGTGAGGAATTCATATTGCTCTTTTCTCCCCACTGCTTGGTCCCACAGATATTGTGGTGGGCAGGGTACAGCAGAGTGAGGAACTAAAGCGCCAGGACCCTGCTCCATGGTACAAATTATATTAAGTCAAGCCAGGGAAATGAGAAGACGGAGCAGGTGAGAGAGCTGTCTCACCCTTCAGCTTCTTAACTTACCGTAGATTATACAGATGTGGATCTAATTTTTTTTAAAAAAAATCCTAATTATTTAGTGTTCTAGGAACTCAAGAACCACAAACTCTCAAATTTCATTTCATAAGATGTGATATTTTTAAATGCTCCCCAGTGGGTTTGTGTGTTTTAATTTTCTTTATGAAAAAATAGACAAGTAATATAGAGAGTTATGTAGTTAACTGCAATAAACTGGCCCCATGTGGCCCTGTCTTTTTTTTTTTAAGTTTCAGCTCAAAACATATCCCAAGTTTTTTCATAATTAGGACTAGAGAAACCAAACCACCCGAGGCTAGTGCTGACAGCTTTCTGAGAGCCTGACATTCTTTGATTCACTGAACCCATTTCCTATTAAACATTTATTAATGTGTTGGAAAGAAGACACTTTGCTAATGTATTATACTTCTCAAAGCAGCAATAAATAGAAATATATACAAACCACAAATGCGAGTCACATGTAATTTTAAATTTTCTTCTAATACCCCATATAAATTTCAGAGCATTAAATACTTACATTAGAAAAGCATAACTTCCTCAAGTCAACAATCTAAGTTCCAACCCTAAGAAACTAGAAAAATAAGAAAAAAATTAAAACCAAAGCAAGCAGAATAAATGGAAAAAACAAATAAATAAACAAACAAACAAACAAAAAACAACAAAGAGAAAAGTGGAAATCAATAAAATTGACAACAGAAAAACAATAGACAAATGAAAAGATCAATAAAATTGATAAGCCCTTAGTCAAACTGAGAAAGGGAAAATGAGAAAAGACAAAAATTGGTAGTATTAGGTATGAAAAACTGGGGCATCACTATATACCCTGTTAAAATGTTATATAAAACTCATTAAAAACAGAATATGGGAAACTATGAATAACTCTATGCACATAAATTGAACAACTTAGATGAAATGAGCCAATTCTTTAAAAGCCACAAATTACCCAAACTCATCCAATAGCAAGCTTAAAAATAAATGAATTAAAATATGTTTAATTTACCCCAATATATCTAAAATATATAATTTTACATGTAATCATTATAAAAATGATTGAGATATTTTTAATTTTTATATTAACTCTTTAAAATCCAGGATGTACTTTATAGCATATTGCAGTTTGAACTGGCCACATTTCAAATAGCTAGTGGCTACCAATTGAACAGTAGCAGATTTAAAAAATAAAGAAGGTTAAATCTTCAGGAAATAAAAATAGAGTTTGTTTATTTATTTATTTTTTAGCTCAGAAGAAGTCTGCTTATAACCAAGCAAATTTATGTAAGACCTGAAAAGGACAATTATGAGATGACATTTTGGGGGAATAAGAAATGAAATAAACTAGGCCAAAATATTTCCCTAATAGAAAAATTTTGAAGGCAATTAATATTTTAAGTGGTGTTATTAAACACTGTCCCAGGAGTAGAAATATTTTTCCTAGTGTAACATTTATAAGTAATATGTGTATAAATATATCTGTGCATGTGTTGGTATTATTGCAATTAATATTACTTGAAAAAGTAATTTATTTAAAACAAATGAATTACATAAACATTTATAATAATGAGAAGAAGACTTTGTATTAATATAATTTGAAAAGCTGGCAGCAGAAGGTAGTAATTAAATGGTGAGTTGTCTGGTTGTGAATTCTGGAAGTATTATTTCTTTTTAATTTAATTTTTATTTATATATTTATTTATTTTATTCTTTAAAGTATTACAAATAGTAGTGCATATGTTTTCCTTTTTTTCCCCATTGTCCTTCCCCCCAGCCTCCCCTACCTCCCAACACATGCCCTCACCTGCCGCCCCCACCCCCACCACAGTGTCTTGTATCCATTGGTTATGCTTATATGCATGCATACAAGTCCTTTGGTTGATCTCTTACAGCCCCCGCCCCCCACCCTCCCCTGCCTTCCCCCTATAGTTTGACAGTCTGTTCAATGCTTCTTTGCCTCTGTGTCAATCTTTTCCTCCATGTTTCTTTTCTTTAAAAAGATCTTGCATCTGCGTACTGGAAATTATATAAAAACAAAAAATGTTAGTATTATTTTATTAATAATTTTATATGTAATTAATTTGTTGTTCTTTGATCATCCACTCCTTTAATAAATTTGACTGATTCAAGAGAGTGATGCTGATTGAGAAAGAAGTTTTTGTTAGAATGGGTTAGGGAAGGTGAGCAACCTTCATTTAAGTAGTGGAGTGTGAGATTAGTGAAGTTTGTTTACTATGAACCTATATTTTCATAAAATACAGTTGTGAAGTTTGGAAAAAGGGGTGCAGTGAAAGGATTTAAAAGAGGATAGAAGACCAAGGACAAGAGACCAAGGACAAGACAAATGTGATGTAGCTTTGAGATCAAGTGGCGGCTGTAGAATTGACCTCATTTATAATGGATAGAAAGGTCTAGGATGCTGACTTCCTGCTCCAGGGTTCTTAGGCTGATGCTGTTTCCAGGCCTAGAACTATAGCCAGTTCAGGACCCTATGATAGGGAATAATATGAAAATGCATGAAGAAGGGAGTTCTCCTGGCTGGCCTATGAATCCCTTGGGAGCTTGAAAAGGAAACACAGGACTCATATATCCAGACCCTACACCAAAGAGTCGGGGGAAGGCTGGGCCATGTGTACATTTATTAAAGGACTTTGCAGTAATTGTGATGCACAATAAGAAATAAGAAGCTCTGGCCCAAACCAAAAGAAACAATTACCATTAAAGAACCACATTAAGCCCTACCTGGTTGCTCCATGGAAAGGGTGTCAGCCTGCAGACTGAAGGGGCTCAGTTTGATTCTAATCAAGGGCATGCACTTATACTTCAGTCACAAGCTCGATCCCTAGCCCCAGTTGGGGCATGTGTGGGAAGCAACCAATCAATGTGTCCCTCTTACATGTTTTTCTCTGTCTCTCCCCATCCCTTCCACTCTCTCTAAAAATCAGTGGGAAAAACATATCTTTGGTGAGGATTAACAACAACAACAATAAAAACTACATTAAAAGACTTGAACAGAAGGGCCATCAAGGATTTGGGAAAGAAAGGGACACAGGAAGTTAGGGGCAAAATATTCAGGGTTTCATCACAAAGTTTATAGAAAAGGAAATGTCAAGACAGAGTATTGAATAGTGTCAGAAGCAGCAGGTGTTTGAGAAATCTGCCTTTGGATTTGACAGTGAAGAAGTTACTAGTGTTCTCTGCACCTTCTCAATGCTCCTCATATATGCTATTGACCAGTCCTCTTCTAAGTTGCCTCTGTAGTGCTTAGCCTATCTCTGTCTACTATAGTATCTGTCTCACAGAAAACCCATATATATTTCATTTTCATCTCCTGCATTAGATTGTGAAGGTAGTTCTCATCTGGCTGGCATAAAAATAATGTTTCTATTCCTAAGGACTAGCACTGTGCTTCGATTATCCTATATAATAAAAGGCTAATATGCAAATTGACCAAACGGCAGAACGACTAGTTGCTATGAACACTGAACACCAGAGGACAGACACTCAATGCAGGAGCTGTCCCCTGGTGGTCAGTGCGCTCCCACAGGGGGAGCACCATTCAGCCAGAAGCTAGGCTCATGGCTGGCGAGTGCAGTGGTGGTGGTGGGAGCCCCTCTCACCTCCACAACAGCTCTAAGGACCACTCAGGGTATGTCCGCCTGCCAGCTTAAGTTGGGGTATGGAAGCAGGCCTAAGCCAGCAGGCAGACATACTCCAAGGAGTTCCAGACTGTGAGAGGGTGCAGGCTGGGCTGAGGGACCCCTCCAACCCCCAGTGCATGAATGTCATGCACTGGACCTCTAGTCTGTTCAATAAATGTTTATAGAATGAATGAATAAATAAATGAATGAATGATTTAAACTTATATCCATTATTTGATTGCAGGAATCTTTCACGTTTGTGTAGTAATAAAATAAACATGCAAAATAGAAATGGGTAAAAAAAATGAACTAGTGATGATTTCATAGTATTAGCATACCTCACTCTTCTTGCTCACAACAGTTATGAGGGTTTTAAGAAGACTTAATTATTAATGTATGGAACATTTGGGCTCCTAATAGAACATGGTGGAACTGATAAATTATTCATACTATTAGTTTTTCTGATCTATGTCATTATTCTTCTTTTAACTGAGCTGGAGGACACATTCCTGGGTGAATTACTGATATCCGAGTTTTGAGAATGCTGAGTCCTCCTTCTCTGAGAAACGTTCCCTGAGTTTTGGCTCCATCTCTCTCCATTTGTCTCCACTGGGCTTCTCCATCAGCACCTCATTACATAAGCACAGTTTCACAGTCTGATATGGTGCTTCTTCAAGTGCAGCATATGTAACGTGTAGATTCAAAGAAGCTCTCTAGAGCCCTAAGAGATAAGACTCTGGGTGGGGCCAGGGCAATCCACACTTGCCCCCTGCAGCTCTAATGGGCTCTTAGTCATCAGTTAGTGCTGCTTTTAACATTGATTTACTTAATATTTTTATCTCTGTACATAGTTCTCCTAAGAGTGTGAGCTTCTCTCTGGGAGAGATTGTGCTGGTACATGTTAAGTTATTACCTGAGTAAGTTGTAGTTGGAGCCTACATCATGACATATGTATAAACAAGATACAATGGACTTTCATTGAGTGACTGCTATGTGTCAACCCCTTTTTAAAATTTATCTATTTATTTATTTTCATAGGCAGTCAATAATTTTAGTCTCTCGTCTTTCCATCAAGTCCTCTCCTCTTTTTAAAATTTTTTATTTATTTTTATTTTTTAATATTTTAATCTTTATTCTTAAGTTTATTAATTACATCGTTCCCCCTTCCCCCTTTTAGCTCCCCTCCACCCAGTACCCATCCCACCCTCCGCCCTTACCTCCCCCCCACTGTCCTCTTCCATAGGTGCATGATTTTTGTCCAGTCTCTTGCTTGCACCTCCCAAACCCCTTTTCTCCCCAAGAATTGTCAGTCCATTCCCTCTCCTATGCCCATGATTCTGTTATATATAGCAGTTTATCCTATTCATCAGATTTTTAATTCACTTGATTTTTAGATTCATTTGTTGATAGATTTGTATTTGTTGTTCATAATTTTTATTTTTATCTTTTTCTTCTTCCTCTTCTTAAAGAATACCTTTCAGCATTTCATATAATATTGGTTTGGCGGTGATGAACTCCTTTAGCTTTTTCTTATCTGTGAAGCACTTTATCTGACCTTCAATTCTGAATGATAGCTTTTCTGGATAGAGTAATCTTGGTTATAGATTCTTGCTATCTCATCACTTTGAATATTTCTTGCTGCTTCTGTCTGGCCTGCATAGTTTCTGTTGAGAAATTCCCTGACAATTGTATGGGTGCTCCCTTATAGGTAACAAACTGTTTCTCTCTTGCTACTTTTAATATTCTCTCTTTGTCTTTTGCTCTTGGCATTTTAATTATGATGTGTCTTGGTGTGGTCCTCTTTGGATTCCTATAGTTTGGGGTCTGTGCGCTTCTTGGACTTTTAAGTCAATTTCTTTCACCAGGTGGGGGAAGTTTTCAGTCACTATTTCTTCACATAGGTTCTCATTATCTTGCTCTCTCTTTTTCTGGCACCCCTATAATTTGTATGTTGGTATGCTTGAGGTTGTCCCAGAGGCTCCTTACACTATCTTCAATTTTTTTGGATTCTTTTTGCTTCTTGCTTTTCCAGCTGAGTGGATTTTGCTTCTTTGTATTTCAAATCTTTGACTTGATTCTTGCAGTCCTCTGGACTGCTTTTAGGTTCTTTGTATAATATTTTTTATTTCAGTCAGTGTATGCTTAATTTCTAGTTGGTCCTTTTTCATATCCTCCAGGGTCTTGTTCATATCCTCGAGGGCCTCGTTCATATCCTTGAGGGTCTCTTTCATATCCTCAAGGGTCTTGTTCATATCCTCAAAGGTCTCGTTCATATCCTCGAAGGTCTCATTAAGTTCATCGGCTTTTTCTAGGAGCCTCTTGAAAAACCTTATGACTGTGGTTTTCAACTCTATGTCCAGTCATTTTTTCCCCTCCATTTCTTTCACATCTGATTTCTTTCCATGTCTCTGCATTTTGGCTGCTTCCCTGAGTTGGTTGATTACCTTTGTGGTAGATGTCCTCTAAGGGACAGTGGCTTAGCCTCCCCAGTTACCTGAGGTAGATACTCTTGGTGTAGCCCTTTATGAGTTGCACAGTCTTGTTGAAGTTAAGCCTAGATTATTGTTGTTAGCACTAGGAGGGTTTGACCTCCAAGCCAATTGGCTGTGAGGATCAGCTGTGCTCAGGTTGGGTGGATGGAGTCTCCGGGCTGAGTAGGCAGCCTTGATTTCCTGTCAGCTCCATCCTATGTGACACCTAGGTCTCTGTACCTGGTGGTAATGGCTGCATGCACCTCTGAGAGAAAGCTGCCGCTGAGCTCTACCCGCTGCTGGACAATTCAGCCTCTCCTCAAATAACTCTGCACACCCAAAGTCTCACCCAGGGTTGTAAAACAATGCAGTCTGGTGGTTTTCTTTCTTTTTTTTTTCTCCCAAATGAGAGAGCAAGTCACGAATCCTCTCTGCATGCTCAAGTGCTTCTGCAGTTCCCAAGTTTATCCACCTTCTCCACAAGTTCGCAGACCTCTGCAACTTCTGATTTTCAGCGTGCTTTTTCCTTACAGTCCAGTTTCACCCTGTATGAGTGTGGATTCTCCGGACCTCGCCCGGAACTGGGGAACCAGTGCAGTGGGATGCCTTTGTCTCTCTCCCCATTCGAGAAAACCAGCCGAGTATTCAGCTGCCTGCCCTATTTGCATGCATGGCTCCAAACCTCTGACTCTGTGCGTATCCTCAACTCTACCCTCCGCCGCTCCTCTGATCACAGTGTCCTATCTTTACTTTTATTTGTTGAATTTCCACTCAGCCAGCTTTCCGGTGATTCTGGATGATGTTCGTTCTGTCGTTAAGTTGTAGTTTTGAAATTGTTGTGTGGGGCAGCAAGATAGGTGTTTACCTATGCAGCCATCTTGGTTCCTCTCAATCTCCACTCCTCCACTTTTTAAAATTTAAATGTATGAATTTGTTTAATCCTGAAAATAACTGCAGGGGGTGCCAGATGTGGCACAGGGGTGGCCAAATATGGTGGGGATCTTCCTTTTCCGTGTCCAGCATGGGAAGAGAGATGGAACTGGTTCAGAATGGAGGCGGTCAGGGATTGATGAAATGAGGAGAGAATAGAAGAAAGCTGGGTGCCTGGTGGGACGCTGTCTTCTCTCATGGAGAAACAGGGACCTGGAGCCCATGCAGCAAGTTTATTTTATATTCCAAAATACAAAGGGGTTTTACTGGAAACCTTAGCATAAAAGGACCTTCAGTGGGCCCAGGTCTTTTTCCTCATTCCCAGTGCTAGACTGCATTTACGTATCAATACCTGCTCCCAAGGACACCAGGGCAAAGACAAGAGTCAATACTGATAACACATCTGCCTTCTTGGCAAGAGGTTGTATCAGAAGCCTGGATTCAGCTGACAAAAAATAATTAAAGAAATTCCCATGTTCCTTCCTAGAGGGCCCTCAACAAATATTCATGTCAGGTAAATTTTATGAGAGACAATGCCCTGTGGAAGTTGAGCCAGTAAGTTCTGCCTGCCTGGACATGAATCCCAGTGTTGCTGTCTAAGTGTACAATTCTAGAAAAGGCACTTCTCCCTTGCTCTCTGTTTCTTCACCTATAAAATATGGTAATAATAAATGGGTAATAATAAAAATAAAATGTGGTGTGAGGATTCAATTAGTTAGAATACTTAAAAATTTAGAACTGGGTTTCACACAACGTGCTGAATGTTAGTTAGCTACTATTTTTTGTTAATCCTCATTTGTTAATCATGTGCCAGAAAGCTGGGAAGCAGAGGAGCTGGGACCTCCAACTCCAGCAACGTGCTTCTGTGCCACACCTATGCTCAGCACACTAAAATTCCCTTCAGCTATTAGCTGTTCTATAACATCCCACTTATTCAAGAGAGTCACAAGAAGGTAAAATCTACTCCTTATCTGATGGAAAGGATTACTCAGTCATTTCTAATCAGCATTATAGCCATGGATCTTATAGGATTTGCAGGGACCAAGTCATGATAGCTTCAGGGTAATTCTGCTCTCCTAGGCTGGATCCCCTGTCTGCTGTGTTCCTGGCTCAGTGCTTTGCATTGTGGAGTGGGAAGACACAAAGCAAATGTAAGAGATATTTCTGACCTCCAGAAATTTATAATGTATAACAACATAGGGGGGAAATGACCCTGGGAGACCCATGAAGTAATTAAATAACAGTGAAATCACAATATTCAGCCCTAGATAATTAATTACTAGTTAATTTCCCAGATGAAAGAGATTGATAGGTAAGTTCAGGGGGAAAGATGAATTAATTAGCTGGAGTTGTTAAATAGAGAAGGTGGCATTTAAGGTCACCCTTGAACTAGGGGCTGTGGAAGTAAGTGGTGTGGGAAGTCTCTGGGGTCAGGAAGAGCGCAAACTCTTTAAGTCAGAAGTCGCTGGCTTCATCCTATGAGCAAATGTTAGTTTAATACTCATATTTATTTATCCTTCTGTTTGGTACAAAATTCCCCAGGTGCTTGCTTTTATGAAGTCTTAGGGAGTGTGTTATTTTCTTTGTTGTTTCTTCCCCCCTACCCCCACCGCCCCTGGAAGCCTAGTAGAGTCCAAGTTCTCCAGTAAAACACAATGGCATTTTTGATAGGGCTCCAGGACTCAGTTTTCTCAGTCACATAAAAGGCCACAGACATTGAGGGAGAGGTAGTGAAGTCTACTAGTAAAAACAAATCCCAGGGTGCAGTCGACTCTTTCAAACAATAGAAAGCACCAAGAATAATATACTCCCATATACCTGAAGACTATTCCCAATTGCATTATTTACTTCATTTCACAGAGCAGACATAGAAGGGTCATTTATATGCAAATACCCAAGAAGGAAAAATTAAGAAGATACATTTATAAAAAATAAGTTTTTAGAGCTTTTGGGGTGCATTTAAAATCTATTTAAAAATACTATAATTTATTGGATCCATATTAAAAAAAATTTTTTTTTTTTGCACAACCATTGTTTTGCAATAAATTGAAGAAAGGAAAATATCTGATTTTATTTACATTTAATCATAAAAGACTAAGTTGTATGAAAGGTAAAGGTAGTTCCGACATTTCCACAGTGAACGGATTTTATGGTCGATTAGTAAATGGCTCTGATTTGAAAATTAGCCCCCCTCCAAATGCTTATTTTTTTTTTGTTTTAATCAAAATTGAATCAATACAATATCAGAGTTTTTCAAGCTGGTTTTCTTAATTTTGTCATTTTCTATCATTGCTTATGTTAATGACATTCCCTAGTGACGACAGAACTAACTATCTGATAGTTTACTAAGTTGGTTTTGGCACTGGAACCCCTGAATGTTAGAGTTGAGACAAAAATTCTTCATCAGCTGAAACCGGTTTGGCTCAGTGGATAGAGCATTGGACTGTGGACTGAAAGGTCCCAGGTTCGATTCCGGTCAAGGGCATGTACCTTGGCTGCGGGCACATCCCCAGTAGGGGGCGTGCAAGAGGCAGCTGATCGATGTTTCTCTCTCATTGATGTTTCTGACTTTCTATCCCTTTCCCTTCCGCTCTGTAAAAAAAATAAATAAATAAATAAACAAAAATTCTTCATCAGGTGAGGGCTGTGGTCTAGTTTTCAGTGAGAGGCTATTTCCACTCAGGACAGCTGTGAGCCCCAGTCTCCAGCAGCCCATTAGCTGAAGCTTGTATTTCAAACTGGAAGCCAGCCAGCAATCTTGTTCTGTTATTTGTGTGCAAGTTAGGATTAGGGGCAGCCCATACAAACAGGGCAAGGTAATAACACCATCAAACAGGCATGTGCAGTTCAGTTTTCATAGCCAGAATTAGGTCATGGGTGTTTGTTTCTCTTGCATCAGAAAAAGACTTTAAGCCAGAGAGTTATTTTGCTTTCTTACTGTATGCCTGAACTAAAAATTAAATAAAATAAGTACGGTTTACAAAAGAGAGTATAACCTATGTTGATAGTGAAATAAAGACATACAATGCCTGAAAAAAGAAATATGTAATTTCTTAAGTATTCATTATCTTACTAGAGGCCTGGTGCATGAAAATTGATACACTTGGGGAGAGGGGTGTCCCTCAGCCTGGCCTATGTGTGCCCTCTTGCAGTCCAGGACCCCTCAGGGGATGTCCACCTGCTAATTTAGGCCCAGTCCTCAGGTGATCAAGCCTAAGCTGGCAGTCATATATCCCTCTGGCAACCTGGGAGCCCTCGGGGGATGTCCAACTAATGGCTAAGGCCTGCTAAGCCACAACTGGATATCATTAGTGCTGCCGAGAGGGTGGGAGAAGCTTTTACCACCACCACTGCGCTCCCAGCCATTAGCCTGGTTTATGACTGACTGGAGCTCCCCCTGTGGGAACACACTGACCACCAAGGGGCAGCCCCTGTGTTGAGCGTCTGCCCCCTGGTGGTCAGTACGCATCCTAGTGCCCTGTCATTATGCTGTTAGGGTCAATTTGCATATTACCCTTTTATTATCTAGGATGTTTTGGTTATCATTACAGATGATGACAGTGCTAATAGTTGCTAACATTTATGGAAGATGGAATGGGACCAGGCAGTGGGCTCAGCATTTTACATCTTCTCACTTCATCCTTATGAAGACTCATAGTATGTCCATCATCCTTAAAGAAAGACTCTTAATATGCCCATCTTCTTGATGTAAAAAATGAGACTCAGAGTTCATACGGTTAGTAAGTGGCAGGGCCCACTGCTGCTGTGATTTGTGTGACACTTGGAGTGTGCTCTTGCCCTCATGTATCCATGACCTTCCCATCCAAGCAGTTTCTATGCCCCCAATTCCACCATTAGAGAATCATTCTTTCAAATTATCAATAAATTGTTCTTCATTCAAATACAAATAGTGAAGCACACATCTTTCCATCCTGCTACATTTTACTTCATGGGAACTGCTTGGGATTCTTTTGGCTCTAAAAGCTTTCTTGTCCTTGATTGACACCTAAGCTATATGCTTTTTAAAAGTGTAGAATGGGGCAGGGCAGGGATTATATGAATATTTTTATAAAAATAAAGCTTTATGTTGAAATAAATATTCTCTGATAATAGAGTTAGTATTAGCCAACATGTGGAGAATGATTTATCATAAATATCAGGGTTTTCCTCACATTACTAAAATCATGCCACATATTAGCTAATTTGTTCCATCAACATTTATGACTAACTGTAGCTGCCATCAGGAAATATAGCAGTATTGCATATAACTGGGCTATACTGCTGAAATATTTCCATAAAACACCAAATGCAACAACTAGGTCAGAATAATTATGTAGCCTATAGCCTATCTACATATTTACTTTAGAGGCTGCTTTCATATATACTGTCTCATTTTTTGCTTAGATAATTAGGACCAGTATGGTATGGACTTCTCTCTCTCTCTTTTTTAAATCTTCACCTGATGATATTTTTATTTTAGAGAGAGGAAAGGAGAGAGAGAAACATTGATGTGAGAAACATTGATTAGCCACCTCCTGCACACTCCCCAACTGGGGATTGAACACGCAACCTAGGTATGTGCCTTTACCAGGAATCAAATCTCAACCTTTTTGTTATATGGGATGACACTCCAACTAATTGAGCGATCTAGCCAGGTCTGGATTCCTTTTTATAGATAAGGAAATTGAGTCTTAAAGAGTTATTTTGGTTTGTTTTTAAGTTTCCTGACTTATTTTATATCTGAAAGTTTGTACCTTCTGACTTGCTCCTTTCACTCCCACCTCTGACAACCAATAATAGGTCCTCAGAGAGGTTTGATGGTTTGCTCAGAGCTGCTAATTGGCTGAGCTGAGACTCCCACTCTGATTAAAATTTAGTTTGTTGTGATCTTTCCACTATGCTGTCTCCTGTGGCCTCCTGGCATAAGCTGAGCACTCAAGCCTTATCCCATCAAGCAGGGTATACCTGATTCCACAAAAAGTACTACCACAGCACAGCCAGCAATGGGGATGCTCTGTTCCCTGATGGGGACGTGAGACCTGAATCTAGTTGCACGCAAGCATGGATAATTCTGGAGTAAGACTCTTAGGTCCTTTGGCGATGGCAGTGCTCTTGGCCAGAGGAGTACTGTGGCACCTCATGGTAGATGTCACATAGCTCATATAAGACAAAATTTGGTAACACTGTATTTTGGATTTTGGCTCTGAAGTTCCTTATGTGATTGAGTAGAAGAACAAAATGCATCCTTGTACTAAAACATGCAAATGCATTCAATGGAACTCTCTGAATTCTAAGTGATAGTGATAATAAGAAAATATTACTAATGATCACAAAGTTATTTTCTCTTGTCTTATCTTTTTATATGACGTTTCTATTACTGTGAACATACTAAGAGCAATATTGATGAATTTGAACTATAGTTTTCAACTTTTAATTCAATAGTATTATTTTAAAAATACAATATATTTTTAAGATCATTTTTGTGTTTTACATAGTCAAGTTGAATACTTCAAGGCTAACAGGCATATTTTTGTTTGTTTGCTTAGAACTTACAAAGCAACAGTTAGAGTGACTTAGTGCTTACAATGACTTGGATAAATAAAACTCAAGATTAAGATAAAATGATGTTTTGGTATGATTTTTAGAATTCTCATAATCAAAATCTGAGACTGAGTATGATTCATGTATTATTATAGATTATTGCCTGTACATGGAAAAGCAGTGGATCTCTGTTTTGTCTCATTGACTAGAGGCCTGGTGAATGAAAATTCATGCACTAGAGCATGTGTTTGTGTGTGTGTGTGTGTGTGTGTGTGTGTGTGTGTCCCCTCAACCCAGCCTACTCCCTCTCACAGTCCAAAGTCCTCAGGGATGGGAGGCAACCCTGCGATTAGGGGAAGGTGATGCTCCCATCACACCTCTGCTGCTGCCACTGCTGGCAGCACAAGCCTTGGCTGAGCCACAGGCAACCCTGAGCAGCTGGGCAGCCACCATGTGAGGCTTGCCTGCGCATTGGTCCAGCCCTGGGTGGCTGGGCAGCTGCCATCTGAGGTTTACCTGCACCTCAGGCTGGTCCTGAGCAGCTGGAGGGCTGAGGGGACTGTGGGACTCTGGAGGCAGGCATGTGGAGTGGCCGGACCTGCCTGAGGGCAGGTCTGGTTATGCCGAGTGCTTGCAGCCCTGGCGGGGCTGTGGGGACTGGGCGCCACCATCTTTTGGCTGTGGGTGCCGCCATTTTTGTGAGGGCATGATGGTCAATTAGCATAGTCCCTCTTTATTAGATAGGATTATATATGCAAGCATTGATCTAAACTCTTGGGATTCAACAGTGAAGAAAACAGACAAAAATCTCTATCCTCTTGAAACTTAAAATCCTCAGAGGAAGACAACATGAAAAGTAGCATAAAAAGTAAATATGGGGCAAAAATATAGTCACAGATGCACAGAAGAGTGCCATTTATGTTTATTGTCATCCCACTCCATCCAGTTTAACTTAGTTGCAAGATTTTATTTTATTTTTATATATTTTAATTTTTAAAATATATTTAGAAATAATTTTAGATTCATAGGAGACTGCCAAGTTTATTCACAATGGATCTGTGTACCTTTTGCTCAGTTTCTTCCCATGGTTGTAACCTCTACAATTACAATGTAATATAAAAACATCATAATTGTAGGTTACAACCATTGGAAGAAATTTGATATCAGTACAATGTATGTGCACAGCTCTGTGTCATTTTATAATGAGTAGATTAATGTAACCACATTTGTCGTCAACATACGGAAGATTCCTTCACCACCAAGATCTCCTTCTGCTACCCCTTTATATTGATAAGTATGCCCCTCTCCACACAATCCCTAAACAAAGTGTGGTAATGAGCAATCTAGGAGTACAATAGTGATGTCCTGGTATTAATACATATTTCTAATGAGTGATTCTCTCTCAACATTGATGTTCTGCATATATAAAGTAAAGGTTATTATAGTATTTTAAAATATATATAAAATGTTTTGCTTATTAGTAGTATAGACTGTGAATATATTTTCATTATTCTTGGAATCTCTAGGGAGGCCCATATGATGACAGAAATATTTGGGAGTATTAAGTGTTATGATCCAAATAGGCTTTTGTCTTCTATTGAGAAATAGACAGAGTCATATAAACTTGTAACATTGGCTTGTAGGACATAGTTATATTTTTAAATCACCCAAAACATAGAGAAAGCACAAAGACCTGAACTTCGAGCCATGAGAAACCAAAGGGAGAAGCGTATGGTCTGGCTTTTGGGACCTTATGATCTATGGAAAACTGGATATTTGCTCTTAAGGAATTGTTATCAGGGGGGAAAAAAAACTAACGACCCATCTTCTCCAAATATGGATTTAAAGCACTTGATTTTACTTCTTTTGCTATTACTTTTTTCTGTTAATTCATCCCAAATAACTTAAAAAAATAAATATCATACTGTCCTGAAGGGCATATAAAATTAGATAAGCTAGTCCTTGCTCTTGTCTAGTTAATCATCTACATAATTTAAAACTTGCTCATTTGCAATTGTATTATGCAGTGAAATATAACATCCACATTAGAAAGGTAGAAATAACGTGAGAGAGAAAGGAGTATGGAGGAAGGAGGAACTGCTTTTTGGCTGCAGTGAATAGAAGAGTGCCGTGGAGATGGCGGCTCTGGAATTGGACATGAAGGCTAGCAGTTTTGGGATAGGCAAAAAAAAAAAAAAAAAAAAGAAAGAAAGAAAGAAAAGAAAAGAAAAGACAAAGAAAAAAGAAAGTGCAAAGTATTATAATTAAAAAGATCAGCAAAAACCAAAACAGAGCTGTGGTGTTATGTGGAAGAGAACTAACAAAAATAATATAATTTAACTACTATTTTCAAAAGCTTCTAAAATTTTCATTCATTGCTTTCAAGTATCCTAAATTGTCTTCAGTTTAGTGGTAAACCTCAGATTATTCCTATGGACTGGAGACTCTACAGGTATCTCACAGTCTATGTTGCAGGTAGACTCTGCAGTGTTGAGAAAACATATGCAGCGTATATCACATATATTTGCTCTTTTGGAAAATTGCTATTCAGGGAACCATTTAATGCTCCACTGAAGAGAAAATTCATAATCCTTTTTGTGCTCTGCATGGCAGTCGAGGTGGTGTAATGTCCATAAAATATGCTATACTTAAAACCAGTGATTTCAAAGTTACACTTAAAAAGACAGAGTGCATTTTTCAAGTATCATGAAATATCTTTGGTTTCCTATTCTTCCGGGGCCCAAAGGGAAAGGAGTGCCTTTTAGCATCTCTTTAAATAACCAACTTTATGATGTTTGCCAGAGTGTCTTTTTCTCAGATCCAATTCCAAAATACTTTCCTGAGTTTAATAACTAGCCAAGTGGGAGAGAAACACTTAAATTAAGCTGGCCTTGACCGAGTCCTGAGGCAAGCCATTTTTTATGGACGGCTCATCTTAGAAGCTGCATATCTCATTGTCAACATAAAGCCCATTTACCCTGTAAACTAGGCTTTCCATTTTGCTCTGTTTAACAACAAGCTTAAAAAAAACCCCACATTATTACAGTTTTTTTTTCCAATTAATCTTAGTGTTTTATTTGATGACTGCTCTGGGTTTTCTTCAATCTGAAAACAGATTTTTTTTAAAGTCTGAAAATGTCCCTCCCCCCACCCCCCACCGCCAAGGGATAAAAAATTTACTTATCTTTCTTTAGACTGAAAATATATTGAATGATTTTTTTTGCACCTCAGACTGTCTAATTTTTCTTTGTGATATTTTGTGTGACCCAACTGCCACTTTCTTAACATTTAAAGATGGCACCAACGTGAAGGGAGGGCTGTGTTATATTTCAAAGCAGGTGGCAGGGATTGAAGGTCTAAGAAGAGTTTAGAGAAGACTGGAGAGGTGGGAACCCAGTATGTTTAACTCTTCAGGGAAAGAAACAGAGTGGGGTAACCACCTATCTCACACAGAAAGTCATAAATAGGGAGTGGAAGCTCATTTGTAAGATGGGTTTCTCCAGTTTACAATGGAATGATGTGGCTCCATAACAAGGTTAACACTGTGTGAGTGTTTACGTAAAACCATCCTATATAATAAAAGCCTAATATGCAAATTGACTAAATGGCGGAATGACCGGTTGCTAAGACACACACTGACTATGGGGGAACAGATGTTCAATGCAGGAGCTGCCCCCTGGGGGTCAGTGCACTCCCATAGAGGGAGCACTGTTCAGCCAGAAGCCCTAAGCCAGGTTTATGGCTGGTGAGTGAGTGGAGGTGGCGGGAGTCTCTCCTGCCTCTACAGCAGCACTAAGGATGTCCAACGGACAGCATAGGGGTTAAGTGAGTGGGCTTATGCCATCAGTTGGACATCCCCCAAGGGTTCCCAGAATGTGAGAGGGTGAAAGCCAGACTGAGGGACCCCCCCCCCCAAGTGCACACTTTTTATGCACTGGGCCTCTAGTGTGAATAATAATGGTGATTATCTCTGGCCATTGTAATTACAGGTAATTTTCATTTTTAAACATTTCCTCCATTTTTAAGATGGAATTATGAACTAACATTATTTTCATGAGAAAATTAAGAAATTAACTCTATAACAATTGCTATGATAGTGAAAGGCATATTAGAGGGACAAATACCCAAGACCCAAAAAAGGATGAAGGTAACAAAGGCTTGTTAAAAAAGTTAACCCCTTAATAGTGTCTTGAAGGATGATAAGGAATTATTTAGGCATAGGTGAGGCGCAAGAGGGAGTGGGAAGAGTGCAAGGCAAGAAAGAAGATTATTCTGGGTTGTAGCATAAAGATTAGGCTGTGTGAGTGTCAGGGAACTACAAGAATTTCAGAAGGTTACAGAGCAGTGTGAGGGAATGAGCAGAGAAAAGTAAGATTAGAAAGGGAATCAAGCACCGAGTATCTTACTATGCTTACACTTTGAATTTTATCTTAAAATCCGTTGAAAAATCTATGCATTGGAAAAAGGTGTGGAACTATGATGCTTACTCTCTTTTCTACACCACCCTTCCATGAATTAGATGGAGACAATCTAATCAGTAGTAGTGGTTCATGGTGATATTCCATTCAAATGTTGGGATCACTTGCCCTCTGTGCCCATGACCACATCAGAACTTGTGGATGAAGCTAAGTATAGTTTGAAAAAGTCACACCGTTAGTTTTGATATAGTTTCCTCAGCCCCTACCCTGACACTCATTTGTTAAGTGAGAAGAAAAGAGCAAAGACAATTGTCTCCTGGAACAACTAGGCATTTAAAAATAGGCAGAGAAAGTGCATCTGTGAAAGAGAGCCAACGCACAGAAGGAAAAGCAAAGTGTACTAAAAACAAAGGAAAAGGAAAATGTTTAAGGAGCACTTAACAGAATCAACCACAAAGAAGTGATTAAATGAGGATTGTTGGCCTTGACAAATATGAGGTCATTGTGACGAATACAAGAATATGTATTTCAGGAAGATGGTGGAGATGGAAGCCATGTAGGTATGAGAAGTGGATGAGTATTAAGAAAGAGAGGAACAACAGAATCATAACTAGATGTACCCCTTCTCAATTTTTTATATCTATTAGCACAATTTGTACCATTTAAGAGATGATTGATAAATTCTTGTGGAATGAAGGAGAGCATGGATGAATGACCAGATTCCATTAGGTGTTACCTTCTCTGAACCAACAGAGTCATTGAGATTATTATTGTATTTGAACAAGTGAATTTGGTTTTAGCTTCACTGGAGGACAGAAAGCACACTTTCCATTTAAGTGAAATTGTTTCTACGGATGCTGGTTGATTGAGGATGTTATATATACTCTAGTGCTAAAATTTTTTTTAATTGTTAAGCACTATGCAAATACTACTTGTATTGAAGTATGATTGCAATGATACATAAGACATGCAAAAAGGAGATTTATCCTCTTTTAGATGTGTTTTCAGATACTCATTCACCTTTTGGTTTAATGACTTTTTTATAATCTTCAAACTGGAAGAGCTTCTTCCCTCCCTTTAGACAATAACTCCATCTATAGCTGACAGCATCGGAGAGAGGCAGTTGGAAGAGATGGAGTGAAGCACCAGGCTCGCTTCAATTGTTCAAAATCATGTCCTCCAGCTTGCTGCTTTTAATTTTTATAGTATGTAAATCCTGTGCACTTTTGAAGGAATTCTTCAGGAGTGTTAAATAAGACGAGAGATAGAAGACGTGTAAGGTGTTGTCAGGAGTTTTTCACAATCAGAAAGCTGGCATGTGTTGCAGTCTGGAGCACGAGGAGGTAAATGTTGGTCCAGTCCAGGAAAACTTTTTCTAATAACTACAGAAAGTTTTGTTCCAAAAGGAATGGAAAGCTGCTGCTCCAGGATGGTGCTGTGTTTGTTAGAGAGGCTTCCTGAAGATAATGTCAGATGGAAACAACTGGCCTTTCAACTCTCCTCTAACAGCCTGTGAAATAAAACAAAATGATTTTCAGGAGAAGGAGAAAGAAACTTCTTAGACCTCTTCCATATGTTTGACCACGAACATTTATTGAGCCTCTACTGTGTGCAGTGCAGTCCGTGTTTCTCAGTAGGGCTGCTGATTGGTGGGACAATCCTTCATCAAACTCCTCCCCCACAAACCACACAAACACATTGTCACAACTAAAAATGCCTCAACATGTTTTCAAACACTCGTTTGGGGGCATTTAATGTTGAAAACCAGTGAAAGGTGTTGAAGTCATAGATCTGAGCAAGACAGAACTTACGTTTTTGTGTTTCCTTTACAGAATTGAAATCATTATTTTGCGCATGCATGGGGACTTATGCCCTCTAGCCCTCCCTATTAGTACATGACTTGCATTTGTGTTTCAGGCTGTCTAAATGATGATATCCTATTATTTGTGGTGGTGGTGGGGAGAAAGAGCTAATCTCATTGGGGGCTCAGCAATGGGCAATAAAATAGAACAGTATTTCCTCAGTGCAGGCAGCAGATGTATGACATCACATTCAGAAGGGAAGTCCTGACCAATAGGGTCAGATGATACAGAAGTAGCACACAAACCATAGGAAATTGAACACTTAAAGAACTAAAAGCCTTCCAGACACCTTTACCAAAGCTGAAGACATATCACAGAGACCCACATGTTGTCTATCAAACATCCAGATGCTGTATTTTGGCTTTGGGTTCAGATCATGCTCCGTTTCAGGAATCTCACAGAAATACATTTCAATTGATCATTATGCTGAGATTTTGGATTGGCTGAAAAATATTCCTGCTCTATGAATCCTGCCTAGTTCACTCTGTTTGAATCCCTCTCTCCTCCAGTATTTCATATGGTGTTTGATAGGCCGTGGGGAACATTGAACTGCACTTGGCCTCTGGTTCCAGCACGCAAGAGTAATCTAAATTCCAAGAGAAGTTATAGCTGTTCTCTGCCAATCCTTAAAGCAAAATGTCTGCTGGCTTTCTTGAAGAAAATCTCCAAGAAAGCGCAACTTGCACCAAATTAAACCCAGAGGGTTCTGCAATGATGTTCTGGCCTTGGAATTCCAGAGAATAGAACATTTTGCAGTTCATAATGGAGGTCATGGGAAATATTGGAAGCCAGTATTATAGTCCTCCAAGCTGCTTGCCCCCAAAACCTCTGCATCACTCATTTATAAAGTGTCACTCAAGTGGGAAAAGAACAAGTGTTAAGAAAAACGAAGTCATATGTGTTTAAGAGGGCTGAAAGAATTCTATCTAAAAAATATTTTCAGAAACAACCTTATTAGCCAGGGAAATAGCCAACTTCAGATTTATTTTATCACCTTTGTGTCAAATCTGAAAAAGATCACTAAAAGGTTAAGTATTCACTTGCTTTTTGCTCTAGAATGAATTCATTGCCCATTATTTCTTATTCTCTTCTGCAACTCCAGCATGGAATTATCAAGTTCTCCTAATTTTATTTCTTACTATAGTCTTTGTCATACAAATGACATATCTTAAAATTAAAACTCCTAACATAATACTTTTCTTCTCATTACATATCCTTGGGATATTATATGTGGAAGCTTAGGCTAAGTTATTCCATTGACCAAAAGTATGAAATGAAACACATGCACAAGACAAAATCAATCAGCCCTTAAGGTAATCTAAAGCTTCTCCCAGAGGAAGGAAATGCCTAGATATCGTGCTCTCAAATAGCTGTAAAAGAAAGAAAAGGCATGTGCCGACATGGATCAGTGGTTGAGTGTTGACCCCAGAACCAGGAGGTCAGAGTTCAATTCCTGGTCGGGGCACATGCCCGGGTTGTGGGCTTGATCCACAGTGGGGTGTTTGGAAGGCAGCCAATAAATGATTCTCTCTCATCATTGCTATTTCTATCTTTCTCTCCCTCTCTCTTCCTCTCTGAAATCAATAAAAATATATTAAAAAAACAACAACACAGAAAATATATGCATTTGGTCTATCTCTCTTGGCAATTTAGACAATCATCAATTTGTTTTAGCTTAAAGACCAAAGAGAACAGAGATGACACATATTCAGTGCATGTCTCTGAAGAACTCCCTGAGATTTTTTTTTGAGTTAGCTATGAAATTGTCAGGCTCTGGTCTAGATATTTTGTTTTATTGCATTATGAATTATTTTCCTTCTGTGTTAAGCACAAGAGAACCTTTAGTGTATAATGTCTAACAAATGATTTTACATTTGTCAATCTATCTGGCAATCATAGACAAATAATCCCCCAACAGCTAGGGGAAGGAAAGCCTATTGCATGAGGGCTAGAGGCAAAGTTTGGAATACCTCTGTGCTGTTCCAGTTTTAGGATATGTGCTGCCAAAGCAAGTATGCTATAAGTTCTGTCCACACGATATTTAAGGGCCAAGGAGATCCCTCCTTTACAGTTATGGTGACCGAGTTGCATGCTTTCACAATGACCTCAGGACAGTTAGGGGAATTTGATGCCACGGGATGCCCTCATGAGGCTCACATGTTGGTTGCTCTGATAGGCTGTGACTGAGCTGCGGGGTTTACCTGTCAAGTAGGACACGCAAATGAGCATCTGGGGCACCTTGGGTAATGAGCACGAGGCAGAGCTGTGAGTCCTCAGGCCCAGGCACTGGGTCCTGGGTCGCAAGCTCTGAAGCCAAGTGGCAGTTTGAGTCCACGCCCCCAGCCCAGTGCCCACGACAGGGTTGGCTGCTGGCCTCTGGAGCACACAGAGACCCTGGTATCTGCTGCCGTGTGCGGCCCAAGGGTCCCTACATGCCCCTAGCCTGGCATCCACGACAGGGCTCACTGCTGACCTCCAGAGACAGGGATGTTCCCGCACTGACCCCAGCAGCTTGCAAGTAACGCTTCGCGTCCACACCTCTAGCCCGGCACCCACAATAGGGCTGGCTGCTGGCCTCTGGAGCATGCGGAGACCCTGGTGGCCACTGCCGTGTGTGGCTTAGGGGACCCTGCATGCCCCCCAGCCTGGTGCCCATGATAAGACTGACTGCTGGCCTTCAGAGACAGGGTTGTTCCTGCCCCACTCCAGCTGCTTGTGCATGCTCTGGCACAACATTGATCAGATGCCTTCTGTACACTCCCCGCTGGGGATATGCCTCCACCCAAGGTATATGTCCTTAACAGGAATTAATCCAGGGACCCTTTAGTCTGCAGGCCCACGCTTTATCCACTGAGCCAAACCAGTTCTAGTGTAGACACCTTTTCTGACCACTCCTTGGCTAAGCTCCTGTACACCATCACTTGCAGTGTTCTTGGTAACTTGAGTTATAAGACTCCAAGAAGGTGATCTAGGTTTTTCCACCTTACTCCTGGAGGAAAAAACAAGGTCTGCTGCTGGAGGGACTAAGAATTGTTATATCCTGCCCTAGATGCTTTGGCTCAGTGGATAGAGCCTTGGCCTGCTGACTGTAGGGTCTGGGTTTGATTCTGATCAAGGGCATGTACCTAGGTTACAGGCTCCTTTCTGGCTGGGGTCCAGGACAGGTCTCATGCAGGAGGCAACCAATCAAAGTGTCCCTCTCACATTGATGTTTCTCTCTGTCTCTCCCTCTCTCTTCCACACTCTATAAAATCAATGGAAACATATTTTCAGGTGAGGATTAAAAAAAAGAAAGAAATTTCATATCCTATGAAAGACACATCTTGAAAATGCCTAAAGAAAGTTGTCATTTTTTCACAGTGAAGGGACTAGAGTCCATTTTGATGAAAACACCTTGGCAGCTGCAGTGGCTGGCAGTGGCTGCAGCAGCAGGGTAATGGGGCTGGCCCTTTCCCTTGATCAGCCCAGTCACCTCCCACAGAGGGTGGCCAGACTGATGGGGAGCGGGCCTGGGCCAACAGCAGGACATCTCCTGAGGGCTCCCAGTCTGTGAGAGGGGGCAGGCTGAGCTGAGGGAACCCCCCACCATGCACGAATTTAGTCTCTGATACTTCTATTATAGAGAAAGAGCAAATAGCAATATTAAGTTATTTCCTCTAATTAATACCCTTTTAATGTGCACAAATTTCATGCACCAGGCCACTAGTAAGTGTATAATCCTTTTACAGAAAGAAACAGCAAATAGCTGGGAATAATAATACAGTTGAAGTGTTTATGTCTTGTAACATAATTTGAAAGTATAAGAAAGGAAAAAACTGTTTTAGGATTTTAATTGGAAATAACTTGGGTCCATTATTTCAGTATAACAATGGCATGTTTTCCTTTTTGTTTTGTTTGAATAGGTTTCTTTTACATAGTTGCAAAAATGAACATCATATTTCCTCCAATGATGAAAATAATTTATTTTCATGAAAATTCAAAACATATAAATAAAAAAGTAAAACTCATTTGAAAAAGTCTAGGTAAAAATCAGCAGATAGTCTATCTTAGTAAATGTTTCACATGAGCTGGAGAAGAATATATGTTTCTCTGTTGTTGGACATAGTAGTCTATAGATGTCAGTTATACTTAATTGACTGGGGATGTTATTGATATCTACATCCTTAATAATTTTTTGCTTACTGGATATTTCAGTTATTGATGGAGAGATGTTGAAGTCTCCAACTATAATGATAGATTTGTCAATTTCTCCTTATAGCTATGTCAGTTTTTACTTACATATTTTAATGCTCTGTTGTTAAGCAACAACATGTTTAAAACTGTCATGTGACCTAGTTTATGAGATGACGCTCAACCACTGAGCAACACAGGCTGGGCAGCTTTTTTTTTTTTTTTTTTTAATGTGAGGTTAGCACAATATTCTGTGCCCCTGGGAATGTAGATGTGGACCTTTGATAAATCGCTAGTGTTTGAACAATACATATGAAAGCCTTCAGCCTGGCATGCTTCCTGGTTTACCATAATCTCCACTGCTCCATCATGCCTACTTGATCTGCCTGCCTGCATAGCAGTTGGAGTTTATAATTTCTCTTCTAGATCATCCTAGACCACATACAGTTTCAAATATCCAAGTGTTTAAAATGTGATGCTGTATTTTTACATTGCCTGGCCCTCTGTCTTATACCTTGTTTTTTTTTTTTCTTGAACTTAGGCTTTGGAAGATCAGGTATGGGAACTCCTGCAGGAAGCAGACAAGACAGCTGAAGAGAACAGGGATCAGAGTCAGGTGTATGATGCGATGGCCAGCACCCTGGGTGAAGCATGGGCAGCCCTGGTCTCCATGCTGGAAAGAAGAAGGGAGCTCCTCAGGTTGACCTCTGAATTTTTTGAAAGTGCCTTGGAGGTTTGTATTTTTTTAAGTCTCCCTTCTCTATAGCAGAGCAAATGAATAACACTCCTGAAAATAGTTTATTTCTGCAAATAGGGATTGCAAAAAGTGGCAGAATAACCAAGATATTATAAATATATATGTATGTACATATGAATGTATGTATATATGTAACATCTAATTTGTTGTTTGTCAGAAGATAAATATTAATATTTTAAATGTAGGCCTTCAAACATTTAAAAACTGAGTATAGTTCATTAAAGTAAGTAAAATATTAAATGAAAATGGGACCTCTTACTTCTAAGTCATTATGATATATTTCCCTGTGTAGAAAACACTAACATAGTTACTAAATTAAACAATTTCCCCTGATTATAGGGTTAATAGGAAATGTTCTTATTGGCTAAAAGTTGTTGATTAAAAGTTCTGCTGCTTATGCAAAGGGAATTGCAGAATATGCCACAGAATGTCTGACTTGTAAGCATAACATTTCATTAAGTCCTTTTTAAAGGCATATCTTTGAGTTCCTAATGCTTGAAGTCATTAAAACATAAGGGAAGGAAAAAGTCCTGGGCCTAAGAAGGTCATTTCCCGCTATGATTTTTCTTAAATTCTGCAATTTTTTTGAGATTCCCAATTTCAAAATGTGAGGCTCAAAGAACAACATCAAAAGACATGTTATGTTTGGTATGAGACACTTTTAACTTCTCTGTCAAGTGGCAGTACATTCATTTTGATGTGAGAGCTCTGCTTCATTATGATAAAGCATGAGCTTTGAAAAATATGACATTTCCAAACTGGAAATTCAGGGCTTAAATTCAAAATAATGAAGGAAAGAAGATTAGTAATAGAACATAAAAATTGGCATAGACAATCTCATGCATCACGAACTCCATTAAAAGTTTAAAGGAGGAACAAAAATGTTCTAACTCTCAAAGTTTGTTTTCCACAATTTGCACTCAGAAGCCCAATTCACAATTCATTTTACAGATCATCTTGGGGAAAAGTTCTAGGCACAGTTTTCTTTTCTGAAAAGAAATAACCATGTGAAATATACCCACAGAGGTCAAATGATAGATACATTTGATTTATTCTCTCTAAGTAAGTGGGGTATCTGTGTCAACTGCCCTTTACATTCAGCTCATTTGAACACAGGAAATTATCTTTTTTAACACTAGGCTGAATATTTGTTTCTCACTGTGTAGTAGCACTTATGCTTCCTGATTTTCTCCATGATGAGAAATGACTCTTATGTACTAGATAAAATAAAAACAAGTACTAAGTTAGCCTGTAATTCAACCAGAAACTCTGATTCCTAGTGAAATGGCTAATTGTTTTTTGTATTATTTGTTGCTTCCAATTTTGTGGACAACTTCATACTTAGTTTAATGCAAACTCCTAACATCATCTTCCCTGCTCCTTGTGAATGCCAAGGCAATTTTCATTAGTGATTTTAAAAAGGAGTGACATTAAGAATAGAGTTTTCAAAAAATTTCCACCATCACCATTTCTATCCTGTACAAGCCACAGAAAGGAGAAAAGTGAAAAAAATAAAATATCCATAAGAGAATACTTAACAGTACTTTAGGGAAGTTTTTTTTTCTGAGTAAAATTGTTTATTTTTTTTTTAATTTAACATAACAAGCTCTGAAATGTAGTAACTCCAAAACTTTTTGTAGCCCAGCCAGGTGCAGCTCATGATTGAGCATCGACCCATGTACCCAGGAATTCCCGGTTCGATTCCTGATCAGGGCATATGCCCAGGTTGCAAGCAAGATTCCCAGTGTGGGGCATGCAGGAGGCACCATTGATATTTCTCTCTCTCCGTTCTCCCTTCCTCTCTGAAGTCAATAAAAATATACTTTAAAAACAAACAAACAAACAAAAAAAGCTTTTTGTAATATTCTGCAGGGGGAAAAAACAAATCACCTATAAGGTTATCATTTTTCTTTGAAGTTGCTGCTCAAAGAATGCCTTTAAAATAAGTTATTAGAAATGGAATGCATTAGAGATGTAAATGATGTGTGGGTGGGATTCCCTTATTGAATTATGTGCATTCAAGAGTTCTTTAGAACTGTAAATGATTTCTTATTGCATGGTTGATAATCATCAAAGGACAGTTTCTGGCTTATAGATTTAACCATCAGAAAGGTTTTTCTCTTCTCAGACATAATGCTTCAAATTAGAAACATTGTCCCTCAGTGACAATGGCAGATGCCCATCAGGTTCTGACAGGGCGGTGGAGGCCTGCTCTGTATTTCCAAAGGAGACATGTTCATTAGTATCTCATCATTCCATGCTACTTATAACTGGGTCTTATAAGGCTGTCGTAATGATCATAACACAGATTTTTAAAATATATATATATTTTTTTTATTTCAGAGAGGAAGGCAGAGGTAGAGAGAGATAGAAACATCAATGGTGAGAGAGCATGATTGATCGGCTGCCTCCTGCATGCCCCACAGTAGGGATCTTGCTTGCAACCCAGGCATATGCCCTGACCAGGAATCGAACCGGGACTTCCTGGGTACATGGGTCGATGCTCAACCACTGAGCCACACTGGCCAGGCATAACAAATATTGTTAATCAAATAGTTGTATACAAATATTAAAAATCACTAAATTTAAAATGACAGTTTGGAAGAATCTTGAAAAAGAAGACCAGCACGGTGATAGATAGGCTTTTGTCTTTCAATATGATACTTTGCCTTTATGAGTCTATTCTACACTTGGTCCAAAGGTGCACATGTTGATTAAATACTCTAATAAAGTATAATAATTACCTTTAATCTTAGTGTTAAAACAAACCAGCTCTTTGTCTGCTACTATGAAATACTATAATAGCATAACCAAGGATGCTTTGCCCTTTTCTAAAGCTTGTTTCTAAGATGAGTCTCCTGAGGATTTTAATCTCACTTCAAGCGTCTGCCCTTTCTACTTCCTCCCTGGAGAAACACAGAAGAAGAGATCAGTCATATTCCTCACTATTTAGGTGTCAAATTGCTATTCTTTACTTTTGAAATGGAGTGGACAATTTTTATTATTGCTGCATCAAATCTTATTTTATTATATAAGTTATGCATAAAATTATTTATAAAAATGCAAACAAAATTACAAATTATAGATGTAAACTTTTATCTTCCTTAACCCATACCCAGTCCCACTTCTTCTCATAAATGTAACCTTTGGTGTATATCTTCTCAGACCACTTAGTGTACAAATACATAGATACTTTTTGGCTTTGTAAAAAACAGGGTTAGACATTGCTTCTTGGCCTTTTGGCTGAGATCAGTTTAGAAAAAGGATTAGACTATGTGTTATTTTGAAACTTGCTTTTTTCAGCTCTAGGTCTAATTATAGACGGGGGCGGGGGGGGGGAGACTGTGTTTCAACCTTCCCTCTAAATGGCTTCTTAAGTTAAATTTACTTATAATTATGTCACCACTGGTTAGCCAAACTTTGGTTGGTTTCTCTTAGCAAACTGTGGTAATTCTTGTACAAACTGCCTTATAATATTAAAAGTGGCTATATTCATAACATAGGACACAAAATTTTTCGTTGAAAATTTTAACATACATCTGAATAGTAAACAAGTTGGCTTATTTCAGCATACCAGAAATATTTCCAGGTATGAAAGGAATGCAAAAGCATGAGAAAAAAGTTCTTGCTTTGCTATTTTGTAAGTTGACTACATGTGAATGCACACCCTCACACAAGCACCCTAAGCCAGCACGTGTTCCACAAACACACATCCTCACACAAACACACAAGCACATCCAGGCCATTAATTCATAAAATTAAAGTAGCGTATGATTTCTGGCTTTTCAAATGTCTTTCCCCTGTGTTTCTGTTGCAGTTTGCTATCAAAATTGATCAAGCTGAAGCGTTCCTCCAGAACACTCAGGAATTTGAGACTGCCGAGTCCTTAAGGTCACTTCTTCAGCTTCATGAACATCACACCAAAGGCAAGAAATATGTTTGTTCCTCACCTGAGCTTTTAAAATAGAGATATTAATATGAGAATGGTCATGTAGGTCATAGATATATATATATATATCTATTGTCCTACATGACCATTCTCACATTAACATCTCTATTTTATATAATAAAAGACTAATATGCAAATCAACCAAATGGCAGACCGGTCACTATTAAGCACACTGACCACCAGGGGGCAGAAGCTCAATGCAGGGGCTGCTCCCTGATGGTCAGTGTGTTCCCATAGGGGGAGTGCCACTCAGCCAGAAACCAGGCTCATGACTGGCGAGCACAGTGGTGGTGGTGGAAGCTTCTCCAGCCTACACAGCAGCACTAAAGATGCCCCCACAGTAGCACTAAGGATGTCCAACTCACAGCTTAGGCCTGCTCCCTTGAGGGCTCCCGGACTATAAGAGGGCACAGGCCAGGCTGAGGAACTCCCCGCTTCAGTGCACGAATTTCATGCACCAGGCCTCTAGAGTGTGTGTGTGTGTGTGTGTGTGTGTGTGTGTGTGTGTGTGTGTGTATTATTGATTTCAGAAAGGAAAGAAGAGGGAGAGAGATATTAGAAACATCAATGATGAAAGAGAATCATTGATAGGCTGCCTCCTACATAGCCCCTAGAAGGGATCGGGCCTGAAACTCAGGCATGTTCTCCGACAGGGAATGGAATCGTGACTTCCTGGTTCATAGGTCGATGCTCAACCACTAAACCACACTGGCTGGACAGTACCATATATTTTTAATTAATCTTTTTAGGTATATACTCCAGCTCATTCCAAGAAAGGTTAAAGAAAGCTCTTTTTTTGGTCATTTTCTACAAAAAATAAATAGTTGTAAATGGTTCTAAGGAGATGGGAGAGGGCCAGCCTCTGAAAGATTCTGCTAACCTTTGGAGTTCTCAGTCTTCTGGATGTGGTTCCTGAGGACAGGGGCCATTTTTACTGTGTTCATCTGTGAATCCTCAGCTTCTGGCAAGGTGCTGGCACTTGGTGGATCCTCAAGAAATATTTCTTGGTCAAATAAATGGTAGAATTCAGTGAATGTTTCTTCGCAGGTACAGTAAATTGAGGTCAATTTAAATAACAGTTCTGAATAAGGAAAATCCATCTTTTACTATTGCATTAAAAAAAGAAAAAGAAAAGATTAGTGAAAATTTCCCAGATTAAAAAAATTTAATAGCCGAGACCGGTTTGGATCAGTGGATAGAGCGTTGGACTGCGGACTGAAGGGTCCCGGGTTCGATTCCGGCAAGGGCATGTACCTTGGCTGTGGGCACATCCCCAGTAGGGGGCGTGCAAGAGGCGGCTGATCGATGTCTCTCTCTCATCAATGTTTCTGACTTTCTATCCCTCTCCCTTCTGCTCTGTAAAAAATCAATAAAATATATTTTTAAAAATTTAATAAAAAGACTTGCAATTCCCTCATACCAACTATAGTCTAATTGTTGACCAACAATTTGTGTTTTGGCTTTTTTTTGTTCTTTAAATATATTTTTATTGATTTTTTAACAGAGATGAAGGGAAAGGGATAGAGAGTTAGAAACACTGACGAGAGAGAAACGTCGATCAGCTGCCTCTTACACACCGCCTACTGGTGATGTGCCTGCAACCAAGGTACATATCCTTGACCGGAATTGAACCTGGGACCCTTCAGCCAATGCTCTATCCACTGAGCGAAACTGGTTAGGGCTGTGCTGGCCCTTTTCTACCAGAATTTGGAGTGAACAAAATTGTAGTAGGGAAGCTATTTGTGGAACAGTAGCTGTTTACTGGAATCATTCTGTAGAAGCAGGTTAGATACGAACACTTCTTTCCTTCCTAATGCATTTTTCTAATTATTCTTGCCAAATAGAACTGGGTACAAGTGGATGGTTTCCTGAACTCATTTGTCACAATTTTAACTCAGTGTCTAGCTTGATCAGCTTGATCATGCTGGTCTGGGACAAAACGGTATTTTTAAAGCCACAAATAGATTTTTTATTTCTATTACTCACCAAAGGGATTCTAGATACTAGATCATTACTTTTCTAAAACTCAAAAATTAAACAACCCAGTCTTTCCTGTGTAAGTTTTTATGAGATGCTACCACATATAGACATGTAATTTTAAATGATTATTGCTCATTAGGATCTATCACTAGTAGCGATTATAAACAGCATCAAAAAGAACATCCTTAAGGCAGTGGCCTGCTCACTTTTGTACAGAAGCAGCAATCTCACTGGGTCCAAAGAGGGCCAACAGAATCACAAACAATTCCTCTTAGGATACTGAAAAATGAATCTGAGTCCAGGTTACTGTGGTCTCAATTTAGTCTTCATGCGACCAACATGATCATCACCTAGCAATTTTACCTTGGAAACCTGACAGTGATGGATGCTTTTGCTGAGGAGGTTTAGCACTGAGGCAATCCGGAGGGCTGGTGGAAGTGGGATTTTCCATAAATACGCTGGGTTGGAGCTGGAAGGGGAGAATAGTCTTAAAGCTGTTTTGTTGTTGTTGTTGGCTCCTTCAGAGGCACCTGGGTCTGTGGCACAGAGAGCTTGTCGTGCAGGCTTGGACTGCAGTGTTCTGGCATCCGGCCCACAGTGGCCTTTCGTTGATGCAGTCTGCCAGTGTCCACCCAGCCTCCTCTTAACCTGAGGAGATGGATAAAAATGCATGCTAGGGATAGAGAACGTAGTTTATTTCTGTGATGAAAAGACATTCTGCCACCCTGATGACGTTTCTCGTGACATTTTTGTGTTCCTCTATGTGATACTTGAAGAACAGGGATTACAGGAACTCTGACCAGACTCCCAATTCATATGCTCAATGGTGGCTGCATATAATGGGGGTAGATGATATTTGCTAAGCAGCTAATTCAGTGGGATATGATTAAGATTAGCTGATTTAAAATGCATATTCAAGGACAAAATTCTGATTTTAAGTTAACTTAGTCTGTTTAGACTGTTACAACAAAATACCACAGACTGGGTGGCTTGCAAATGAAAGGTATTTATTTCTCACAATTCTGGAGGCTGTAAGTCAGATCAGGGGGCCTGCATGGGCAGGTGGGAGCTGTCTTTCAAGTTGTACATTTCTCACTGTAGCCTCACATGGCTCCACCTTCATGATCTAATCACCTTCCAAGAACCCCATCTCCTAATATGATCATATTGGGCATTAAGATTTCAACATGTTAATTTTAGGGTGACACAAACATTCAAACCATAGCAATATTTATTATTTTAAATTTAAGAAAATAAAATACATCTATAATTTATTTATTTTAAAACTAGAAATTTATCTCTTAATTACCTTTAGCTATTTCACCTACCTTAGCCCCTTTCCCTTTTGGCAAACGGCAAGATTTCATTATTTTTTATGTTGCTCACTCGGTGGCAACAGCTATTTCTGTTTGGGTTTATTTAAATTCTATAATTGAAACTTTGTAGCATTTAGTGGAGGCCTAGGCTGGCAAGGTCAGGTGGAAAGCTTGGCTTCCTCCATTGCTGGGGAAATCCAAGCCTCTCTCTTGCTCTCAATGGCTGCAGCCGTCTTGGTTGGGGTTTATTTGCTCCTGATTGACTGGTTCGCGTGGCTTGTGGGCATGGTTTGTGGGTATATCAGAGATATAGTCAATTTGCATATTACTCTTTTATTGGATAGGATATTCATTTTATTTCAATTGGCTTCACTTGTGCCTTTTCCTTATTCACCAATGGTAAGGCTGTTTTGTATGTAAAAGACTAATTCTGTAACATTGTGGAAGTCAGAACCAGAATGAATAAATTGAAATTTCTCCCATCTGGAAAGTTACTGAATGAGTTTGTTTCTCTTCCACATAACAATCTTTTTAATGGTGAAGACTAATATGTCCTCTCTAGTCTTCTCTTCTATGGATGAAACATGTCTAGTTAGCTAAGATGTTTTCCAGAAAGCAGTTTCCAGACCACTTACCAGCCTGGTTGTCGTCAATTCCACAACATGTAATTAAACAATATATTTTGAACCTATGTCAGGAGAGAAACCTGGAGTCATGTGTCTGGGGAGTACATGGCCCTTGTGCTCATGTGTACAGGGTGGGGCAGGTTCACATTTACTGGTGGGTTCCCTCTGTGCTTCCGTGGGTCTCTCTGCTATACCATCTAGTAAGCTGTGCAGTAATAATTTATTTCTTTATTTGTCTCTATCACCAAATTGCTGGACTCTGGAGGGCAGGGGTTAGGGCATCTCTGAAACTCCAGGAGAGCATCTAACTCAAAGTATGTTCATTGAGTGTTATTTGTATACCAGAGGCCCAGTGCACAAAACTCATGCATTAGTAGAGTCCCTAGTGGCTGACAGCTGCTGGCTGGGACCTCCATTCCTGCAATTGGCTGGCTGGCCCTGTCCCCTGGTCAAACTCCCAGTCAAACTCCCAGTGGAGTCAATTTGCATATTAGGCTTTTATTACATAGGATAATTCTAATGTAAGATACGGTAGAATGATGAAAATTTGAGTAATAAACAAGGTACTACAGAGGAGAAGAAAATTGTTTCTAAGTGTTAAGGATCCCAATTGCACCCTTTAGTTTTCCAACTGCCATCTTAAAATAAACATAATACTGAAGAAGCTTCCTCTAAGGAACAATCATATTATTATTTTCTTATTCTGACATGTTTTATATATCTTAAATGAAACAGGTATAGGTTTGTTATACTATTCTCTCTACTTTTGTATATATTTGAAAATGCTCAATGGATGAGTTTAAGAAACACCACTCCTCAGAGTAATATTTGGAATATTTAAAAAGGTATTAGGAAGAAACATCACCCATGACCTCAATGCTAAAACTGTGACCTTGGTACTTTTTAGAATATACTCATTTGGAAAGACGAGTATAAAGCTATAAATTTACTTCACTTGTGTACATTCCCCACTTATATATCTTGAATTTGCTATTTATACTTAATAATTATGGCAAATATACTTTAATGTTACTTTTTAAGTATGATAATAAAAACAAACATTTGAAATTTATTAAGTATCTAATAGCTTCATATTACAAGGTATTATGTCAGAAAATAAGGTTTTGTAAATGCAAAAGAATACAATTTTTAAAATAAGTGGAATATAGAGATTTTGTATTTCCTGAAGGTCGTGGTATATGTAGATAATGCAGTTTGAGAAAAAATGCAGCACTTTGTATGACCAACTGAAGGAATAAATAGCCAGAAAAACAAACAGTATAAAAGTAAAATGTCATAAACTGACAGAAGAAGAATTGAAGGAACTTACAGAGGGAACAATTTACCCACTTTAATGATCATCTTGGTAGCAGTGACAGACCGATTTTAGCCTGGGTACATTTTACAAGTTAATTTGGACCCAAGAGGCTGTATTCCCGGTGATACTGTGGTAGTGGTTATACTGTTTTGACAGGAGCTGAAACAGAAACCAGAAAAAGATTGCAAATGGAAATGTTGGCTAATTATATTTATTTTGTAGGGCCCAGAGCAGGTTGGCTTATTCCACTGTCAGTATGCAAGCACCTACAGTCCTGCTTTCTTTTCTCATTTAAGAAGTCTAGTGAGTAAGAGCTAGTTATGGGAAGAAAGAAAAGAAATACCCTATAGAAACCCTGCCACCTGTCCATGCTTTGTGTGTGTGTGTGTGTGTGTGTGTGTAATATAAATTGCATTATAATTAATCATAATGTTATTATTTTCAGGTTAAACAAATTAAAACCCTTCCGTTCTATGGGCACAGCCTCTGTAACCTTTCTTCACCTTATTTCTGCAGTGTTTCTTTTCCTTCCACAGAAGGAAAATGGCAGACTAGAGGCCCAGTGTATGAATTCATGCACCTTGAAAGGAACTGTGGGCTGTGATGCTGTGGTGGGCACAGGGGTGGGTCTCAGCCCATCCTGCACACCCCACACAGCCCCTTCCCCTATGGCCCATGGTTCCCTCTCTGCCAGCAGCCCGGCTGCTGCCACCATGCTGACAGCACTGGCCCTGCTTGCACCTGCTGATGGTGTGGAGTGATTGGTAACAGAGTGGAGTGATTGGGGCCAGTGCCAGCAGCACGTGCGAGCAGTGGCTGCTGTCCCGATTGTCCTTCAGGAGCAGGGGAAGGTGAAGAAGCCCTCAGGGGCAATTGGGGCTGGCAGCCGCTGCTCACATCCACTGATAGCACCAAGCGATCAGGGCCAGTGCTGGGTACTGGCAGTGGGTGCAAGTGCTGGGTGGGACTGTGGTGTGTTAGAGCAAAGAATATTCAGTAACCACCAGAGGCTCACTCCAATGAGAGCGACTGGCACCCGCCTTGGTGTGGTGCCCCCACTCATCTGCTCCACCATCCTGCCTTGACTGACGCCCATCATGTTCCGCATATGCCCCTGGTGGTTAGCACATGTCACGGGGACCAGTTGTTTGATTGTTTGGTTGTTCTGCCATTTGGTCTATTTGCATATTAGGATTTTAGATAGATAGATGATAGATAGATAGATAGATAGATAGATAGATAGATAGATAGACAGATAGATAGATAGGCTTTTTCTGGCCCATGTTCCTCTTATCTTGTTCACATTCAGTTCTATTTCTTTGTTTAAGTGACTTATTCTAATTTTAATGTTCTCTCTGACTTTTTCTATTCTATTTGAATTATAATCTCTATCCTGGTTCAAGCCTGTGGTTGTTTTTTGTTTGTTTCTTACATTATTGACTCCTAACTGAATTTCCCACTGCACAATAATCACACCTTCCTCACTATGAGCAGGTAACACCATTTATTACGTTATTAGACCGATTTAGGTTGTGTGGTATAAACAATTCAAAATTTTTTCTTTTCATCTCAAGATGGATTTTTATGGTATCTTCACTCATCTCATACTCTCTTCCAGCTCTCCAGTCATTAGTGAAAAGAGACAACCAACCAAACTACCATAGCTTGATGATTGCTGCATAATTTACTGCCGAATGCTAGAATGCTGAAGTATAGTAGATATGGTTTAATCCATCTCTTGTAGTGAGATGTTTGGTGACATACTCACCCTCTGGATGCTCTTCACCGTTTTCATCCTAAAAATAAAAAGCTGATATTCTGTCTTTATTTTTCTTCTAAGAAATCTCTCCAAGATTTTCTGTCTTGTTGACTTTACTTCAACACTACCTTCCTACGACTCAACCTGGTAATGGCTCCTGTTTCTATCACTCACCCATCATAGAACCCCAGATATTTCCAATGTCTCTCTTTTACATCCCTGGAGAACTGCTGATCTCCGTCATCTACAATTCTCCCTCCTCTTTTAATATAAGTGATTTCATTCCGCGTTCTACATAAGTCGAACATGTTTCCTATGTCAGTCACTATGCTAAGTGCTGGTGATGTAGTCATGGTCCCTGTCCTCATATTGTATTGCAGCTTAATGGTAAAGACAGACAACTAACTCAACACATAAATGTAAAACTACAGCCATAAGAACTGCCAGGGACAGCAATATTGTGTGATGAGAGCACGTAGTAGGAGTATTTGGTTCAGTCTTATTTGTTCTTTGAAGAACTGACATTTTACTAAGATCTAAATATGAATAGAATTAATGTAAAACAAACAAACAGACAAAAACAAGGGTTGAGGGGAAAGGTATTCCTGGCAGAGGGCACAGTGAAAAGTTCTGGTATAGGAGGAAGGATAGCATGTGTGAGATATTTTCAAAAGATAAGGATTAAGGGTAGAGAGATGGAGATAATCTGGAGAGGAAGAGAGAGGCTAGACCATGCCAGACCTGAAATCATGGTAAAAGGTCTGTCCTTAATTCTAACGAAATGTGAAACCATTGTTTCAAGGGTGTGTGTGTGTGTGTGTGTGTGTGTGTGTGACATAATGTGTTTATAAAAGATCTCTCTGGGTAAGATATAAAGAATGGATTAATGTATTAGAGAAGGGATGTGATTGAAAGGCAACTGGCCAAATTTAGGCAACAGATGATAATTTTTGTAGTGGAGCTGGAGAAAAGTAGATGCAGGAGATAGAGGATGATATTGATAGGTCTTGATAATGGTGAGATTAGGGAAAAGGATGTGTCATGGATGTCTACTTGGTTTCTGGCTGGTGGAAAGTAGACAGTTGTCCAACTGCTCCTCCAATTAATCCTCAAGTATGGTTGCTTCTATAGTGCTGTTGTCAACTCCTTTTACACTCTCTCCCTTGGTCATCCTTTGATTTTATGTTTCAACTCCCATTTCTACAAGATATTGCCCAAATCACAATCCTACTCACTCCAGAGGACACAAACTGGTGGCCCATTTGGCAAAGAAATATATTTTGTTTAACTTTCAGTATTTTTTAATTAAAAATGTAAATTATAAACATTTAAAATCAGGCTTTTAAAAATGAGGCTCTGTCCATAATAAACCCATATTCTTTCCTGTCAACAGTTGACCAGAACTAGTGACAGCTGATCCTATTAGACTGATCAGGCATTTGCCATCTTGCCATAGGCCCTAGCATCTGAGCCTCTGGCCACCACATTCATTGAGTTTTTGACCACTATAAGCATTAGCCTTTAAACGTCAGCTTTAGTCTATAATCATAGAACATAGAACACTCCCAGGAGAGTAGACACCTTAACCAGCATCAAACTACTGAAAACCACCTGAACTGGTGTTCAAATCCCAGTCTTTCTACATCCATTCCCCCTACTGAATTATGTTACCACTAAACACCAGCATCCTATTATTTGGCAGTTAGTGCTAAAGTAATTGTCAGACCAAGGTATTTGACTGGCTATATTGTAGGCATTTTATGTTTACACATTTGAATTCCTTATTTTAGTATGAAGATTATATATATTTTAAATTATATGAAGAGTCAAAATTATTACTATTTAAAAGCTTGCTCATATCACTATTCTGTTTTCTTTCTAACTCTCTTCTAGAACTCTTAGAACGATCTCTAGCACTTTTAAACAAAAGTCAACAACTCACTGACTTCATTGAAAAATTCAAGTGTGATGGACCTAATGTAAATCCTGAGTTGATTCAGGGAGCTCGTAATAGCTGCCTGAAGATTGACAGTCTTCTTGAACTTCTACAAGACAGGAGACGGCAACTAGACAAGTACCTGAAGCAGCAGCGGCAGGAATTGAGTCAGGTTCTACAGATATGTCAGTGGGACCAACAAGAAAATCAGGTAATCCAAAGGGGCACTGATGATGTCTTCCTTCAGCTACTGAAGTCTGGTTGTTATGTGGACGAGCTATTTCTGGGATAGTTTCTCAGTTGTCATGGTTAAATTATTTGATCTTTGGTCCAAACTACTATGTGTGTTTTTTCCAAGCAGGTAATAGAACAACAAATATCTTTATTTCTTCTCATTAAAATATTGATTTCATAAATGGGAGAGTTTATGGGCAGTTTTGAAATGACTATGTTGGATTCTCTTTCTCACTTCCTTCCAGATCACTACTTTTAGGTACATATTTTTGAAATTCTGAAATGTTAATTGCAATTTTCTTCGAAGCTGAAGGGGCATGATATGCTAAATTTAGTTCTAGATTGCTACTAATGTCAGTGGAAAAAGTCTATCAGTGCAAAATAGAAATATTATTCTTAGAAGAATGGTCTGGTACCAATTACGAAATATGACCTTAGTTTATGGCTGGATGCTCAGTGATTAGAGGGCTTTGGGTTGGAGGATGATGAGTTTGCAGGCTTATTAGAAGACATTACCCAGACTTTAGGCACAGAGTACCCTCTGTCTCCACACATGCACAATCTCCCCCATTATCAACATTCTGTACTAGGATGGTATATTTGCTATAATTGATGAACCTACACTGACACATCATCACCCAAAGCCCAAAGTTCACATTAGGGTCCACTCTTGGTGGGCAAAAATAGGTTTATAGTTGTGAGTATGTGAAACATAGTGTTTATTCTTATAGTATTATTTATTAATTATTATATTAGTTTCCATACAAACAATTACAATCCTACTTTTGCTCATCTCTATACATTCTGTGGATTTGAGAAAGTGTTTAATGACATATATCCACAACAATAGTATGCAAAATAATTTCACTGCCCTAAGAATCCTCTGTGCTCTGCCTAGTCATCCCTATATTCCCCTAATCCTTGGCAACTACTGATCATTTTACTAATTCCATAGTTTTGTTTTCCAGAATATCATATAATTGAAATAATCTAATGTGTAGTATTTTCAGATTGGGTTATTTGCTTAGAAATAGCATTTAAGATTCTTTCATGCTTTTTACATGGCTTGATTACTCATTTCTTTTTAGCACTGAATACTATCTCATTATATGGATGTGCCATAGTTTATTTATCCTGTTACCTACTGAAGGACATCTTGGTAGCTTCCAAGTTTTGGCAATTATGGATAAAACTGATATTGGTGTCCATGCACAGATTTTTGTCTGGATAGAAGTTTTTTTTTTTATGGTTTTATCATTTACCTGAGCATCTCTAGACCTCAATTTATTTATTTTTATTTTTTTATCTTTATTGTTCAGTTTATTAATTACATTGTTCCTGCTTTTTTATCCCCCTATAGCTCCCCTCCATCCTATACCCATCCCACCCTCTGCCCTCACCTCCCCCCTCCCACTGTCCTCTCCCATTGTTGCAAGATTTTTGTCCAGTCTCTTGCTGTACTTCCCACACCTCTTTTCTCCCCAAGAATTGTCAGTCCATTCCCTCTCTATGTCCATGATTCTGTTATATTCACCAGTTTATCCTGTTCATCAGATTATTAACTCACTTGATTTTTAGATTCATTTGTTGATAGATGTGTATTTGTTGTTCATAATTTATATTTTTACTTTCTTCTTCTTCTTCTTCTTAAAGAATGTCATTCAGCATTTCATATAATACTGGTTTGGTGGTGATGAACTCCTTTAGCTTTTTCTTATCTGCGAAGCACTTTATCTGACCTTCAATTCTGAATGATAGCTTTGTTGGATAGAGTAATCTTGATTCTAGATTCTTACTATTCATCACTTTGAATATTTCTTGCCACTCCCATCTGGCCTGCATCGTTTCTGTTGAGAAAGCCGCTGACAATCATATGGGTGCTCCCTTATAGGTAACAAACTGTTTTTCTCTTGCTGCTTTTAATATTCTCTCTTTATCTTTTGCTCTTGGCATCTTAATTATGATGTGTCTTGGTGTGGTCCTCTTTAGATTCTTATATTTTGGGGTTCTGTGTACTTCTTGGGCTTTTAAGTCAGTTTCTTTCACCAGGTGGGGGAAGTTTTCAGTCACTATTTCTTTAAGTAGGTTTTCATTACCTTGCTCTCTCTCTTTTTCTGGCACCCCCATAATTTGGATGTTGGCATGCTTGAGGTTGTCCCAGAGGCCTCTTACACTATCTTCAATTTTCTGAATTCTTTTTGTTTCTTGTTTTCCCAGCCGAGTGGATTTTGCTTCTTTGTATTCAAATCTTTGATTTGGTTCTTGTGGCCCTCTGGACTGCTTTTAGGACTTTGTGTAATATTTTTTATTTCAGTCAGTGTATGATTAATTTCTAGTTGGTCCTTTTTCATATCCTTGAGGGTCTCGTTCATTTCCTTGTAGGTCTTGTTCACTTCCTCGTAGTTCTCATTAAGTTCATCGGCCTTTTCTAGGAGCCTCTTGAAAATCATAATTACTGTGGTTTTGAACTCTTTGTCTAGTAGTCTTTTTTCCTCCATTTCTTTCACACCTGATTTCTTTCCATTCCTCTGCATTGTGGCTGCTTTCCTGAGTTGGTCCATTAGCTTTGTGTGGTAGATGTCCTCTTAGGGACAGTGGCTCAGCCTCCCCAGTTCCCTGAGGTGGATACTCTTACTGCAATCCTTTATGGGTTGTACAGTATTGTTGCAGTTAAGTCCAGCTAATTGTTGTTAGCACTAGGAGGGTTTGAGCTCCAGGCCAATTGGGTGTGGAGATGAGCTGTGTTCACCTTGTATGGGTGGAGTCTCCAGGTTGAGCACACAGCATCGGCTACACCCTATGTGGCGCGCGGGTCTCTGTGTTGGGTGGTAATGGCTGTGCACCTCCAAGAGAAAGCCGCCGCTGGTCTCCACCCATTGCCAGACAACTCTGCCTCTCCCCAAATGAATCTCCACACCCAAAGTCTCACCCAGGGTTGTAAAACAAAGCAGTCTTGTGGTCTCCCAAACGAGGAACAAGTCACGCATCCTCTCTGTGCTGTCGCACACTTTACGTGCAAACTGTTGTTCCAAGTTATGTGCACTGTCCTTAAATTCGGAGACCTCTGCTGAGCCCGGCTTTTAGCATGCATACCCCAGACCTCAGACCTTGCCTGGCACTGGGGGATCTGTGCAATGGGATGTCTCCACCCTTCCCGTTGGAGAAATCCAGCTGGGATTGCTGCTACCAGCCCTACAGCCCACGCATGTACACCACTCCGAACCTCTCTCCGGGCATATCTTCAAGGCTGTGCTCCGCCGCTCTTCTGAATCTCAGTGTCCCACCTTTACTTTTATTTGTGGAATTTTCACTCAACCAGCTTTCCAGTGATTCTGGATGATGTTTGTCTTGTTGTTATGTTGTAGTTTTGGAATTATTGCGCGGGGCAGCACAATAGGTGTTTACCTATGCCACCATCTTGGTTCCTCTCTGGATAGAAGTTTTTAATTTATTTGTGTAAATACCAAGGAATACAACAGCCTCAGGCCAAGTTTTCTTATCCTTCCTCTCCTGGGCCAAAGCCTCTTTCTATTGCCTTATTGTCAGAGGCTGCTATAGGTAAATTAAGGCTTTCAGAATGAACTTGTGGTTAAAAGAACTAGGCTTTCATTTGGACTCCATTACTAACAATCTTGAGCCAAAAGCAGTTGAACAATAATGATAAGGATAAATATTAAATGTTAATAACATTGGTCAATAAATAAATTAATCATTTCTTTAAATATAAAATTTAGGTTCTTAGTCTTAAAATGCTCCATCTTACATTTTTCTCATGCTAACACCAGTGACAGCCCTTGGAGTCATCAGTAAAGGTAACTGCCATCTCTATGGGCTGGTAGGAACACAGATTCTGGGACCAGACTATTGGCTGAGTTCAAATCCTGGTTCTGACACTTACCAGATGAGTAACTGAGCAATTATTTAAGTTCTCAGAGGCTCAGTTTTCTGTAAAATGCAGATATAGTAATATTTTCCTCAAAATATTATTAAGATTATCAAGTGAGTTATTCTCTGTCAAGTAGTTAGAATGTTACTTGGCTCATAATAACCACTATATTATAATTAGTCATTTAGGTCATCACATCTGAAAAGGATAGTGAAAGTCCAGCACATATCACTCTCCCCTGCCTTGTACCTCCATCTACCACCAACCTGGTCAAGACTGGTCTTGCATTAATGGGTAATTCATTATTTATTTTGAGTTTGATGGATTAAATAAAAGTCGCTTTTGTAATCTTAGCCATACTTGTTCAATGGATACTCAATGAATAGTTCAAAACAGAAAGATATATTTTTTTTCTGCTGTGACTTAATGCCCATTTGTTTAAAATGTAGGTGAGATCACTTCCATATAGGCAATTGCTATGAGCATTTGATATATTGTCACCTTTTAGACTTTTATACAGCACTAGAGGCACAGCGCATAACATTCATGCACTGGGTGGAAGGGGGGCATTTCTCAGCCTGGCCTGTGCCTTCTCGCAGTCCAGGACCCCTGAGGGGTCCTTAGTGTTGCTGCAGAGGTGGCAGAGGCTCCTGTACCACCATTGCATTCACTAGCTGTGAGTGTGAATTCTGGCTGAGTGGCACTCCCGCTATGGAGCACACAGACCACCAGGGGACAGCTCCTGTGTTGAGCCTCTGCCCTGGTGGTCAGTGCGCTGTTTGATTGATTTGAATATTAGGGTTTTATTATATAGGATGAGCACCATCATAGAAACATACACACATTCATTAAAGAAATAAATAAATAAGCAAGCAAATACTAATGGAATTAACCTAAGCATACTGTATTATTACCTATTTTTATTAAATTGAAAAAAACATAGACATATTCTTGTGTCAAAAGTACAATAGGTAATTTTAATGAGTATAATATTTCACTGCTGGAATTAGCGCAATTTAAAAAATAGCTTATTGGTGAGGAAGTAGAGTCTCTTTAGTTTCTTAATTAATGCTTACTGTGTTATAATTATGTGAACAAAGAAATTATTTAAAATCCAGGTAGATACAAGCATAATTATCTTGCTTGTTTTTCTGAATGATCTATTCTGAAGTTTAATTGATGATGCAATGGTGAAGAATAGTAGCAGGTTCACCAAATTGGGTGTGACTCTGTTAGTAATTTGGGTTCTATGATAATCACATTCCTGGATGATTTACCTAATAGAATATTGTGGAACCTGAGTTGATATGAAGGCACATACTTCTTCGGAGGGCAAATATTTTTTGTTAGTTCTTTACTTATTTTAAGGGAACATAAGAGCTGTCAAACTTTACATGAATGAAATACTCATTTTGTCAATCATTTTAACCACTTAAGAAAAAGGAAAAGTAAGTAGAAAATTAGAGCAAAGATGACTGATGAGTAATAATGTGGTTGTCTGAATGTCTGATGTATTACCTCTCAAAAGGGCCATTTAAAAGATGCATTTAGTGCTGCTCTGTGTCTAAGTTATTATGGCCTAATGCTTTTGAACTATGATAGTCTAGCTAATTTAACTTTGAGAGAAAACTGAATCACCAGAACAATGACAATTTAAGATTTACATCAATCAAAGAAAAAACAAACAAACATATGAAAACCACAGATTTTTCTATCTTAATTGAAATATGATAGTCTGATAAACATGATCATAGAATGTTCTTTCTGTATCATTGCTTTTCAGATGTAAAAATGTGCATTTGTTTTACTTTGAAAGATGAGCAGCTGACCATTTTTTCCCAATTCCAGCAGCATCTTATTTTGCATATAATCTGCTGTTTCATTAATGAAAATCAGAAGCAGCTTGGAGTATTTTGTGTATAATTAATTATCTTGGCAAGAAGATTTATGAATGTAATTTTTTTCAATTGCTCCAATCAGGCATAAGTAAGACAAACAGATAAATTAAAACTAAGTTATTCATAGTCTCTTTGTACAAGACAATGTCAAGGACATTGAAAAATAGTAAGTAAGACATGAGGACAGATCATTTGTTTTTACCCTCAGATCATATATACTTTATAAGATACACATCTTTGTAGAGGAAAGAGGGAAATAGAGTTAACATTTGCAAGGTTTTATACCACATATATAATAATTACATAACCATATGTAATTATATTCCTTTTAAAAAGTATATTTTTATTAATTTTAGAGAGATCGAAACATCAATGATGAGAGAGAATCATTGATTGGCTGCTCCTGCATGCCCCCCACCGGAGATCGAGCCCACAACCCGGATATGTGTCCTTGTCCAGAATTGAACCCAGGACCCTTCATTTCCCAGGTCAACGCTCTATCCATTAAACCAAACCAGCTGGGGCTATATTCATTTTTAATAGGCAATTAAAATGATATCAGACTCAGGGCGCCAGTCTGGTACCTGGTGGATTGCTGTAATACTTTGCACACACAGACTTGCAGTACTAACTAGGAATTAGAACTTGGATGATTGACCAGCTTCATTGATATGAAATAATAAAAAAGTGCCTAGTGTAGTGACCAGCGCATAGTAAGAGTTTAAAACAAAATCTTTCTTTGAATATAGCTTTCTAACATTGGCTGGCATATGAAATAATGAATTATCCTGATGATACTGGTATTCAATACTTGAGCCCAGTAGCATACATGCTTTCGAACACTCATAGGTTAAAATTTATCACAAAATTTTATTGTAGCACCAAAGCCATCTCTAGAATTAACTCTAAGACACATCAGATAAATGCAAAGTCTCTTAAGGTGTTTGTAGGAGAAGCATGTGGTTTTGAAAACAATAGAAACACCTCCTAAGTGCATGCTAACCACCATTTATTTCAATGACACCACATATCCTAGGTCCTAAAGGAGATAGTCTGGTACAGATGACATGGCTAACAATCCCAGCTTTTACATTTACTGGCTATGTGATTTGGGCAAGTTAGTTGGCCTCTGTGCCTCATGTTCCTTTTCTGTAAACTGGATATAATAATAGCTATCTATAGATTTGTTGTGAGTATAAACAACATTACATATGTAAAATTGCTTAAAGCACAGCTGAGCATACAGTAAGCATTCAAATGTTCAAGTGTTCACCATCTCACTCCATGTCAGTGGTCACTCTCTGAGCTTTACCAGATAATCACCAGCACATAAAATCCTAGATATTCACTGGGTCCCACACCAATTCTCTAAATTACTAGATAATCTTTTTTAAATGTTATAATGTAAATGGTAAATAAATGCCATTTCATGGCTTGGTATCCAGCTGAGATTATTTTTATGAAAGGTCAACTTTATCTGTATGATAAAGTTAAAAATTTATTTCCTTTCCCTTTCTCCACTCATCAGCTATTTCTTTACCTAATTTATACGTATTATAGTTGATTACATTTTCCTTAAGCTTAGTTTGTCACTTCTATATACAGTATTGTTCAATTTGACTGATGGCTTAATAGCACTTTAATTAGGCACAATTGTTTAAGCCCCCACATCAGTTGGTAAGAGGGTTGGGCAATACTCACATAACTAAATTACATTTTCAGCCGTGACAGGACTGATAACAAAGCTGTGTGCTCTCTGGGAAAGGCTCTGCATTACTTTGACCTCACAACCTTCCACTGTATCACAGTCAGTTGCTGCTATTCGAGCTGTGTGCTCCGCCCTGCGGCAGCCTGTGTATCTTCTTCCACACCCGACCTCCTTTCCTTCCCTGCCCCTGCTGCTGGAGGTTGTTGGCTTTTATTTTTTCTTCAATACTGCTACCATCTCAAACTGGCCAGGGAGAGAGACTCATTCCTTCCTCTACCCCATCATTCAGTCCCCAAAACAAGCAAAAGGGCCCTATTAATTTGAATGCTTTTTTTGTAGGGAGACTCATAAGCAAATACAATAAATGGCACATTTTGGAAGGATTAAAACATCCTTCATAATTTAGCAGTTATTTATCCGATCAATATGATAGTGTCTGACTCTCATTTTACCCCAACCATCAGGGTTTAGGTCAAAACTTCAGTATGCAATTTTTAGGCTATATAAACAAGAAATTGGGGAGGTTACTACTTATAAGTAGCCCTGCAAATTAGCCTCTCTCTCTCTCTCTCTCTCTCTCTCTCTCTCTCTCTCTCTCTCTCTCTCTCTCTCTAAATATAAATGGCTCCCCATTACCTAAGGTACATCCCTAAGTTATACTGGGAAAACCATGCCTTACATATCTTTGGCAGAGATCCACATGGCCACTAGACTAGTCCATTTCTTTTCTTGAAGAAAAAAAAAGAAGACCTTTTCCCCCACTGCTGGGAGGATTCCTAGCAATGAGTCAAAGGTAATGCTATAAATAAGATTTAGGTCCAGAGATGTCCACTGTACTGATTTTATTCATGGGACTTAACAGCTTTCCACCACTGAGTAGTTGGAAGTAAAGAGCCTACCTAAACACAAACAAGAAATGAAAGCAATCTTGGGAAGGGAAGTCCTTAGTGCCAAGTTTCTTATAATATAAACTAGAGGCCCAGTGCATGAAATTTGTGCATAGTTAGGGTCCCTAAGCCTGGCTGGCGATCAGGGCTAATCGGGCCTTCCAGCTGCCAGCTGGTGCCTCCCTTGCCCACTGCTGGCTGCTGGCTGAGGTATCCCTGTCCCTGCTGCCTGCTACCAGCCAAGGCCTTCCTTCATTCCACATTACCCCCTGGTGGTCAGCACACACCATTGTGAATGATCAGTCTCCCAGTCGAACTCCTGTAGGGAAAATTTGCATATTAGGCTTTTATATAGAGAGATTTTGGAAGATGAATGATATGTTAACACAAGTCAGAATAATTAAACACATAAAATTATGATTCCAGACAGGGAAGTAGATGATCTATAAAGCTGTTTACAAAATAAAAAATTTTGCCTATGACAAATAATCCTATATAATAAAAGAGAAACATGCAACTTTGACCGTACCTTTGCTCCTGATTGGCTATGCTACCAGCCAATCAGCAGTGGGGGTGGGGCCAAGTAGCATGAGTGCCAGGCCCTGGGGGTGGAGATGAAACAGCAGTGGTGGTGAGCACCCAGTCCCCAGGTGCTGTGCAGGGAAGTGGTGGCAGCAGGGAGCGCCCAGCCCCTGGGTGCTGTGAGCAGAAGTGGCGGCGAGAGCCCAGCCCCTGGGGTCGGGTGGTCACAGGCAGCCGGGGCTGAGCTGAGCAGGGTGATGGCTGGGTGCCCAAGGCCTAAAGCCTTGGGCAGGCTGGGGGTCAGCCATCAGTTGGACATCCCCTGAGGGCTCCCAGTATGTGAGAGGGGGCAGATTGGGTTGAAGGACCACCCACCCCCAGTGCATGAATTTCGTGCACCAGGCCTCTAGTATAATACATTAGCTTTCCTGATACCCATCAACAAAGAATACTGGGATTCGATAATTTGCTAAGGAATACTAATATCTTCCCGTTGACTTCAGTAATTCATGAAAGACTTCCAAATTCCACAAAACAAAATTGTTCTTCTGGAACCTCTGAGATAGACTCCAAAACAACAAGCCAATAATGAGGTCAGTCTCAGAAGGCATCTAAAAAAACCCCAATCTACATTTTGGCATAATTCTTTTCTCCTCTGCTTCCAAGTCCTCAGGTACAAACATCAGTGATATGACTTTAATGCTTCTTAATACTTTACCACCTAAAGAAGCAAATGAATGTCTGAAGTCTGGTTATTGCTTAGTTAAATACAGAGTGCATTTGATTATATCGTCTGATGCAAAATAATGGAAATTGCCTTCCCTATATTAAAAAAGAAAAGGAGCTATGCGCACTAATATTGTTGTTTTAATGCTAACATGCCTTCAAAATCAAAGTAGACATTAGACCTATTACCTTGTGGCCTTCAACTATAGTTGAAAACACCTCTGTCTATGTGTGCATTTTTGGTAATTAGAAGAGAGCTTATTAAAAAGTCTTGGTTTAAACAAGAGAAATAACTGATCCCCTTGCCCCCATTATCAGTTTTTGTTTGTTTTGTGACTCTAATAGTAACTGATATTTTTGGCAGGAACTCTTGGGACTGTCCTACACATGAAAAAGAAAATGAAACTAATGTGAAAGATATTTTCATCTTCCCTTAAGCATTTCTGGTTTGAATTGTTTATTGCTAGCTTACCTCCTACAGCATAGTTTTAATAATCAAAAATAAGATCTGATCTCAGATTGTAGAACAAATTGCAGAGAAAGGGATGGTGATGGTTTTATTCAGTCTGATGCGTCACTTTGGGTTGCAGCAGATGATTATCATACAGTACTTTCTATGTGTTTCATGAGTTTCCCATGTTTTGTTTCTGTCTTTAACATAAACCATTTTGGAACAGGGATTCTCAGGTTGTGCTTGTTGCCTCCTCTGCTCATGGCTGGCGTCTTCCTGAGGCACTCCTCTCGAATGCACTGTGTCCATTGAGCGCTATGGATATACACGGACCTATTTCCATGTTAGAATTGGAGTTTATTTCCATGTTAGAATTAAGTATATGGTTGCATTTTGGTTTTTGTCTTAGGAACATTGAAAAACTAGCCTAATAAGAACCATTTTTCTTCTCTGGAACCCTTTGGCACTCCATAAATTCTGACTGTGGCATTTCTGTGTTCAACCATGGAACTTTCTTCTTATTGGTTGTGTAACCTTAAGTGAGTTGCTTAACAGTTTCCTTCATCATAGGAGGGGTACAAAGGTTGGATAAGGTCACTTGTAACCTGCCTAGAGTAGTACCTGATACCTCTCTGTGAAGGTAGGGTTCATTTATTTTACTTTCTTTATTCTTATCTCCCTGCTAGGGGGTCAATGTGGGGATGGGTTATTCAACAAGCAAAGACTAGTCTTTCCTGGCCCAAAGCTATCTTCAGTAGTGCTCACTTCCAACCTTGCCATTCTGGTACATTCCTACATTAATCCTCCTTCATGCATCTTCAGTTACTGCAAAAAATGCTTATGTATCATCCATTCAAAATTTTTTTAAAAGGTGGGAGAAGCCTCATTGGTACCCTGCTTTCCTTAAAGCTATCTCCTGACCATTCCTTTACTCAGCCAGTAAACTTCTTTTGAAGAGTCATTAGCTGAACTTCAGTACCCCTACCCAGTTGTCCATACATGCTTATCAACCAATGCTTTATCCCACTATTTCCTGATTTCACTATTTTAAACAGTCTCTAATTAAACTCAGTCTTTATATCTACAAATAAGGAACTTCTCAAAATCCTTGAGTTGTAGAACCATCTGATAAAAATATAATGCAAGCCATGTATATGATTTTATTTATTTATTTATTTATCTATTTATCTTTAAATCCTCATCTAAGGATATGTTTTTATTTATTTATTTATTTATTTTTGAGAGAGAGAGAGAGGAGAGAGAGACCTTGATATGAAAGAGAAACATCTATCAGCTGCCTATTATACATGCCTAACCAGGGATCAAACCCTCAAGCTATGTAAGTACCCAGACTGGGAATATAACCCATAATGTTTTGGTGTACGGGACAATGCTCCAACCAACTGAGCCACCTGGCCAGGGTCACATATGTGATTTTAGAAGTTGTAGTAGCCATGCTGTAGCTGGTTTGGCTCAGTGGATGGAGCATCAGCCTGCAGACTGAAGGGTAGCAGGTTCAATTCCAGTTAAGGGCACATACTTAGGTTGCAGGCTCCATCTCTAGGTAACCAGTCGGGGCATGTGCAAGAGGCAACTAATCCATGTGTCTCTCTCACATAGATTTTTTTTCTCTCTCTCTGTTTTGCTCTCTCTCTTCCACTCTCTCTAGAAATCAATGGGAAAATATCCATGGGTGAGGATTAACAAAAAATAAAATAAAAACAAAAGTTGTAGTAGTCACATTAAAAAAGTGAAAAAGAAACATTAAAAAGTTTAAAAGGCTCATAAAAAAGCAAAAAGCAATAATATATTGTGTTTAATCCAACATATCCAAAATAGTATTTCAACATTTAATTAATATGAATATTCTTAATGAGATATGTCTATTAATTTAAAAAAAAACTATGGCTATGAAATCTGCTGTCTAATTTATACATCTCAAATTTGACTTGTCACATTCCAAGCACTCAGTAGCTATATGTGTTCATTGGCTATCACATAGAACAGTGCAGGTCTACACCATTTGACTGAGTTTTTCTAGCTCCCTCTTTAATATCCAAGATAGCTCTTGGTTTTCATTGAACATCTCTGATCGCTTCTTCTTTGCATCTCTGCTGATTTTCCTTTCCTTTCTCTCTGTCCTCATCTTCAGATAGGTGGTCCCCTTCCGCTGTAAAAAAGATCTCCCCCCCCCAAATAAAAATAAAATAGAAGATCTGCCCCACTCCTTCTCTACCTTAGTTCTACCTGCTCTGGGCACTGAGGATCTAGCATGTCATGTTATACAAGTGGAATGACCATGAACACAGCACTTATGTCAAGCTGAAAGGTGGGAACTGGAGAGAGAGAAAAAGTGTTCTTACTTCCTCCTTAAACTATCATTCCCTTGAACTGATTTCCAGTGCATACTCTGAATGCTTTTTGTTCATCTTTTCTTTCCACCAACCCTTGGTTCATGTTTTTATTTTTTGTAGGGACCATGTTCTATAGAATGTCCTGATACATCACTTACTGTACTTACCACTCAGCAGCTGATATAATTTATACCCTTATAAAAATTGCTCTTGGAATATCTGTGCAGCTGTCTGCAGTAGTTATGCACAGGGCACAATGACTGATTTACAGGGCGGCAGAATATTATGGTTGACAAGCTCTTAGTTATTTAGGCTGTTGTGCTTTTACAAGAAGGACCCTACAAGCCTGTTCTACATGCATCCCATGACACACGTAGTAAATCTAATCTAAGAGGCTGTACATGTGTGCGAATGCCTCACTGAGCTGTAACACTCACACAGCGAACTACTTACTTCTGAGTTTTATGCCAACTTGTTTTTACGTCTCTTCCCAGAGTGCATTCAGTAGTAAAAATGTGTATATCTAGAGAGTCAGTTTGCTTCATCAGGCAGGTATGTGCTCCGGATATATGGAATATCATCACAGACCTTTAACTGCATTCACTTGTAGGGATCCGTATTGCCATACAGGAATAGTATTCTTTGGGGATTGAAATAGTATTTGCCAAATGTAAGGATGAAGTCAGTAGATACCTTTTAAAAGTCAAACAACTCATTCTTTTCCTGCTTTCATTGCCGCTGACATGTGCTAGATGACAAGTCTTTGACTCACAAAATTAAATAGGTTAAATGAGGGTTCAGGCTTCTCACCTGTTTTTAGAGATTAACAAACACCTGTTTGTACCCACTTTTATTCACTCATATTCTATATTAACTTTCTCTATTGAAGCATTCTTGAGATTTCAGAGTTCTTCTCCCCTGAGCTAAGAATAAACAAAACTCACTCCCAATACTTAATACATTAAATGATCTCTGAAAGTTGGTTATAGTCATGATTCATTTTTCTTTGATGAAACCCTTAAATCATTTCTCTAGTTGTGTTTTTATATGGGCTCACTGCATCTTTTGTGAGAAATTATTTGTATAAAGTTAAATAAATGAATAAATGTTATAGCTCTTGATAAAGTACTCTGTGTGTTCTAATGTGCATACTATACATATTATCTATTTCTAATTGGGGTACTGGAAAGACAGACTATCTTCAGATAGTTGTAATACATAAACATTGTGTTTTAGATATGGATACTGACTAATGTTCGTATTATATACAGCTTACCAAATATTATAAAGAAAATGAGGTGCATTCCACATGAAAACTGCTACAGTATCACCATTATTCTTTTCTTTGCAACAATGGCAGCCTAAAATGATGGCTAACAAAGATTTCCAATTATAAGAAGGCAGAGAAGCCCTCTTATTCCATATTATGCTGCCTATTCCATGCTGAGAAATACCAGGCATTAGTATAGACCCTTTGATTTCATAACCATCCTTGTGGTATCAGCTCTGTAATGGTAATGGAATGTTCTATTCTAGGTAACCACTAACTCAACTTCTGTGCTGTTTGTGTGTGTGTGTGTGTGTGTGTGTGTGTGTGTGTGTGTGTGTGTGTAAATATTGTGTGGAGCTCCATGACTAACCTAGTTTTCTCCTTGGCCACCTGCTTCAAATATTTGTCCATTTTATAGCCACTGGTAGGCAAACTCATTAGTCAACAGATCCAAATATCAACAGTACAATGATTGAAATTTCTTTTGAGAGCCAAATTTTTAAAACTTAAACTTCTTCTAATGCCACTTCTTCAAAATAGACTCCCCAGGCCGTGGTATTTTGTGGAAGAGCTACACTCAAGGGGCCAAAGAGCCGGATGTGGCTTGTGATCCGCAGTTTGCCGACCACAGTTATAGATATCAAATAAATCCTGAGGCTGTTGTAGACAATACAGCCTAGGCTTGAGGAAAGCATAGTGCAGTGTCCACCATTTTTCAGGTTTGAAGTAATTCCCCCTCATACCTATGGTCATAAGACTTTAGTGTAGCCAAGGATGGCAGCAGGGTATAGTGGAAAGAACATGAACTTTGAAATAATAAAGGTTTGGGGACGAATCCTGGTTCTGTCACTTACTATGTGGCTCTGGATAAGCTGCTTAAGCTTTCCTCTTCTCTAAAATGATGATATCATACTTGTTATAGAGTTGTTGAGGAAAATAGAGGTGATGCCCAAAAAGCAACTAGCAAACTGGCTAGCATGTAGTGGGCTCCTAGGAATCAGTGGCAATGATGTGATCATGCAACCACACTGTATAGGATTTGAGAGTAAAAATCCAAGTCTCTTTCCTTTCATTTGGATAAAGAATTTGCAGCCAGATACTTCATGTCATCAGTTCAATGTCAACTTAAGTCAACATTTAAAAATGTACTACTTCTTTCAAGTCCTTTGCTATTTGTTGTTTTAACTGTGTAAGGTATGTATTGTAAATCAAATCTAAATGAATCTGAGTCATGTCAACAGAGTTTTAATAATTTCTTCATTTATTTTCTGAACCCAGATTTTCAGCAACTGTACCAAACAATATTTTTGCTTTGTCTTTTTGTAATAGAAATATAATTCTACATATGCTGTTATGCTGTTAATTACCTTCGTGTGGGTCTATGTAACTGTGTTCGGTTTCACATTCTTATCCAGGAAAGGGGATTTATATTCTAGACTAGAAGCTTGCATGATTCAGAGTCTGTGTGGGAATCTATTTTGGTTCTTCTTTATTAGGAGATTTTCAATAACGTTCTTCATGGTATGAAATCCGAACTAATATATTATTTTCATGCTTTTCAGGAATTACTTTGTGTGGTTTTTTTCTTCTCTGAAGCATGTAGAGGTTGAGTGAAGAAAACATAAAAACCCCACCATAATTATTTAATACATGAGATGAGTTTATCCAAAGAGAAATTGACGTAGCTTATGTTTTGAAATGTTAAGGAAATATTTCTTAATTTTTACTCAGTATTCTAATCATTTGAAAATTGATCTCTGTTGCTTTTTTACTTAGGTTACTTGTTGGTTTCAGAAAACCATAAGAGATTTACGGGAACAAAGTCTCGGTTCATCACTTTCAGATAATGAGGAACTAATTCGTAAGCACGAGGAACTAAAAATAAAAGCAAAGGTAAGAGACACATTAAAAAATAATTGAAACATGCAGGTAATTTTGAGAGGCACTGAAAACTCTCTTTGAATAACCCAGTATTTAAATAAGAAAGATTCTGATATCATTAGCTAATATCATTGCCCACTGCCTGTTCTTCTAAAATAATAATGAACAAAACAACAGCTTCTACAGCAAACCTATCTTTTTAAAATAATTACTATGTGTCAGACACTGCATTAAGTGTAAGAGATGCATTACCTAAACTATCCCAACCCCCCTAAGGAGTAGGCATTATTTTTTTCTCAGTTTACAGATCAAAACAAACTAAAAGCAGAGGCTTACAGAAACAAGGTAACTTTACTACTATAATATATCTTGTCAGTAGCAGAGCTGGAATTTGATTGCAAGTCTTACCTAACTCCAATCTACTGTGCCAGCTTTCTTTAAAAAAATATTTTTCTACACTGAGGTCTCAGTATGATTTCCAGATATAGTTTACTTGCTGTTTCCATATATATTTCCCCAATCCCTTCACATTTCTTGGTTTTGCACAAATTAATAGCTACCAGCTGGGCACCCACTTGCAGGTGTTTGAATGTGCAAAATGAAACCATGAAGTGCTGAGGCAGGAGCGGCAGAGCAGCCACATAACAGTGCTCCCTCTGCATTGTCTGGTTTGGAAATGGACTCCTGTGTACATGTGGGGTTTATGAATACTTTCCAGAGTTCTTTACAGGTGCTCCCTTTTGATCTGCAGGAAAACTAAAGTCTATTTGTAGTAGATTGAGTGGGAACTGTGAATACTTGAAGCAATACCAGGGATAGGGAATTTTCTACTATTGATATGTTGGGTAGCTGGTAGTTATAAGTACAGCCCAGTCAAGAAGCTCTGGAAAACAATGGGCCAAATTTCTAGATAATGGTTGAGAATAAGAAAGACAAATCAAATAAATGTTACATGTTTGGGAGGATGAGAGTTGGGTGGGGCAGGAAAGGCAGTAGACTGCATTGATCTGGACTGAAGTTTCCTTATGGGAATCATGATGCCTTTGTTTGTTTTTGCTTCTCTTTGAAGATTGCAGTATGCAGAGGCATTCAAAGTGTTTGCTTTGAATATTTGTTTAACTGATAAAAGATGAAATTACAAAGACTTATGAATTTTTAAGTTCATTAAAAATGTCTCTACTTACGAGTTTTATTTAATTATACAAGAATTTATTTTCTGTGTGTCAAACAACTTTTATCAGTGAAAATTCTATCAAAACCTTTAACTAGTAAGCACAAGAAACAATCTCAATTGTATACAGGAGTTGCTTCCTTTGAAACAAAAGAACAAACAAAAGTGGCATGTTCACGTAATGTAGACCTCCTTTAGGGTTATATTCACTGTTAACTGAGGACTATGGTTTCATACAGCCTTGAGTAATAGTTGGAGTAGAATATTTGTTAGCATATAAACTCAGTTCTAGTAGGACACAGTTTTTATCATTTCTTACATTCCACATTTATAGTGCTGATATCCATAAGTAGAAAAACACAGACATTCCTTTCACCATTATCTTAATGTTGCAGACATAAGGGGTGTAAGAATTAAATTTTTAATCATAAATATTTTATTATATAAAGTACATCATAGAAAATTTCTAAACTATAAAGAAAATAAAAGTAATCATTCAAACCAAAGATAACCATTGTTAGGATAACCATTCTTAATATTTTTGTACATTTCCTTTCAATTGTTTCCTGCACAAACCTAAAAACTCATGACATCAGAGTTATGCTTTTTTATTTTAACTTTATCATTACCTAATAATCTTTAGCTGAAAAATACTTTATTATAGGAATCCCTAATTCATATTACAGGATTACACAGTTTGATTACATATAGAAGCTAAACCATATGAATATCTAAAAACAAATGTTATTTTTTAAAGGTACAAATTCCTGATAAACACCATTATGTTCCAGACAAATCAACTGCTTCCTTTCAGGATCCTGAGCCTCTCAGAAACCAGTTACAAATCTCATAGATCAGCTGAGTATTAAAGCATAACAAATAAGTAGGTTTTTTTTTGTTGTTGTTGTTGTTATTTCAGCTCTACTGATTTTAGGAACAGAGAGAGAAAACTATTTTTCTCTGTATTCCTTGAGAATAAATTTATTTTCTTTAAAAAAAAGTATATATTTGCTTTACTGGGAGTCCATTTTATTGCTTATCTTGAAACATTCTTTATGGGATAAGATTTTTCATCCAAACTGTGGTTTAGCCAATGGAGCTCCCAATATCAATACCATCTTTAAAAATTACCAAAATATTGAATAGCTATTTAGATTGGGTCAACCCAATAGAGATGAGTACTCAAACATGACTTGTTGATAAAAAGGCTTTGAGATACTTGCCATCATTTGGGACACTAGATAAACCAATGGCAAGATAACTGGTTACTTAAGGCAGCAGGGGCCTCTGAATCAGTGTAAATGCAGAGGATGGAGTGGCCCTCTGTTCTGGGGTGACCCACCATGGCTTTCCAGAAGAATGGGGTTTGAGCAGATGGATGGGATCTGAGCAGTTTGTTAGGAGAGGGTGGTTGTTCCAGAATAAGGTGAAATAATGATAAGACCAGTCTGTCCATGACAAAACTTAAAGGTCCTAGCAAAGATGAATCCAGAGAAGAGAGACTAAAGGGAGTTGTCCCAGAGGTTATATGCATCCACAGTGATTCCATAAGAAAGAAATGCTAACCAAACATGATCATTACAGGGAAGGAAACATCCATAAGTTAAGAAATAAAAGAGCTTCCTGAGGCTGTGGAAAGTGGGCCTACGTGACCTCAAAATTCCCTTTAGCTTTCAGGTTCCATAAAGAAGTTAGGATTCAGATTACAATATCAGTTGTGTTTCTTTGATTTAAAACAACATGAATGTAAAAAACACTTCTTCAGAGTTGGCCAAAAGAAGTAGAACTGATCAAAAGAGGAAATAATGGCATTTCTGAAAAGTGGAGACAGTGCCTCACTCACCTGGATATTCTCAGCATTAGAACAGTTCCTGGTATGCTTGATTCATGTTTATTCAGCCCTTTGAACTGTGAAGATGAAATAAACTTTTTTTAAATTTCTTTCTATGATTCTCTGGTGACTTTAGATAACCATTCAGTTTCCTTTTACCTATATATCTACTCATTATCTTTACTTTATTTGTTTGTTTGTTGTTAATCTCCACCCGAGGATATTTTTCCATTGATTTTGATTTTTATAGAGAGTGGAAGGGATGATGTGAGAGAGACACATTGATTGGCTAACTCCCACACTCACCCTTATCAGGGCCAGGGATTGAGACTGTAACTGAGGTACATGCCCTTGACTGGAATTGAACCTGGGATCCTTCAGACGGCCAACACTCTATTCACTGAGCCAAACCAGCTAGGGCTTTCTTTCTTTCTTTTAAAAAATTTGTTCCCCCAGAGTGGAGTTACACAAACTCTTAAATTCATTATAAATCTCTCGCTTGCCATTTGCTTGCTTTATTTTATTATTGCTCCCTTCATTCTCTATCCCTGTCACATTTCTATTCTCACAGGCACTCTAATGGGTTCAATATGTGTCTGTAGACATATTCAATTCCTAAAATATATACAGTTATATGTTTCCAATTTGCAAAAAAATGGGCCTAAGGCATAGATCTCATTGTTTCTTCCCATAACACTGCTTACTAGTACTGGGCTAGGCTTTATGTCCTGCCTATTGCACCCAACCTTATTCTATTCCAGATGGCCAGTGACTCTGCCACTGAGACTCACCACCTTTTGGCTCCTCAAGGAAGCTTCTCTTATCTATAAGCTTTATTCTCCCTTGTTGTCCTTCACAGGAAGGACCAGCTGTATTATTTATAGAGCTCAGTGCAAAATGAAAATATAGATATTTCCTTTAAAAATTATTGAGATCTTATTTATTTTTATTTTTGTTAGTTCTCACTCAAGGATATTTTTCCCATTAATTCCTAGAGAGGATGGAAGGGACGGGGAAAGTGGAGAGAGATATCAATTGGTTGCCTCCCCCTTTACTCTCCTTTTCTCCCTCCTACCTCCCCCACCCCCAACATGGGCCCCAGGGGGCCCAGGATTGGACCTGCAACCCAGATACTTGCCCTTGACCAGAAATCGAACCCAAGATCTTTCATTGCTAGGGCCAATGCTCTAACCATTTAACAACACTGGTCAGGGCAAATATTGTTGGAAATTGTAATGCACAAATAGCACAATATCAACCCAAGCAAAGGATCCTTCTTAGCATATGTTCCTGTGTGGTGATAGAGGTCACTGGACAATGAAGCTAGTCCTATGACAATGTTAATATCTCTGGAAAGACCTAGCAAACTTAGATGGTTAACGATTTTCCTTAGCTACCTTTATGAACCTCTTTCCACCTGGACTAACAAGTTTTCCAGAAATAGAGATTATAATGTTATAAGAGGTTGTGTCTACATGAAAATAAACAGGTTGAAATTCCAGCTATGTCACTCACTATGCAATTTTGGGTACACTTGACCTCTCTGAGTAAGGAGGAGCCTAACCATGAAAACTCAATGAGAAACTATTTTTGAAAACATCCACACTTCAGTAGTGGCTCCAAAAATGTTGTTTACTTTCCCACCCATGACGTAAATGTTCAAATAGTTTTCATCTGTGGTTATCAACAGTTTAATTCCTTGTTCTTAGAGAAGGATTCAAATTTTATGTGTCCTTAAAAAGGAAGAAGTATATCACATTTTGGACTTTTATTTGGGTGTGAGTATGAGAAGAAGGGAGAATGTTCCTTTCAAAAGAGATTTAACATAGAAATAAGGCCTGGAGCTGGGGATTCATTAGTGAAACTCATGTAAATAATCTGGGAATTCAGGGGAAGTAGGTGTTTCTGCTTCCCACAGCTAAAGCACACAGCAGGAACTGTTCTGTATTGCTTATTAGTTCTTTCAAAAAAACTTTGAAAGTGCCTCTGTCTTGCTGGAATGCACTCAAATAAGAAATATAGCAACTTTCATATCTCTTAATAAATGTGGTACCTTATTCAGAATGTGCTGAAATAATTGAACTAAAGGATTATTAACACAACCTTTGACTATGAGTAATTGTATTAAGTTATATTTTATTAAATATGAAAAATATTTTCCTTTTACATATGTAACAGATAAAGAAATAGCAGATATGAATGATTATAAATTCCCTTTTGGTTAAGGACCTTAAATACTCTTAGATTTTATCACATATCACTTTAATGCCCCGAGGTTTGAATTCAATCTTTGGAGCTCAGAGTTAGTTGTAGGATGTATTAAAATAATATGTAAACAAATTCTTTATTATCTCCGCTGAGGAGGCATAATCATTCCTCCTACCACACCCTAGAAATAATGTTTATATGAAAATGGCCTTTAGGAACCAACCTGTACTTCTGTTGGGAGGGAAACGTTTCCTCTTCCAATTTGGGTCCAGTGATTGCGGGTCTGAGGAGTAACTGACAATGGATAGATGGACAGGAGTAAAAGAGCTTTATTCTCACACATGCACAGGGGAGCTCCCAATAATGGAAAACTTGTGCAATAGTCCAAAGTAAAGATATATATATATATATATATATATATATATATATATATGTATAGACTGTATATTTGAATAGACTGTCAAACTATAGTGGGAAGGCAGGCGAGGGTGGGGGGTGAGAGCTGTAAGAGATCAACCGAAGGACTTGTAACCATGCATATAAGCATAACCAATGGATACAAAATGGAGGGGTGGGCAGGTGAGAGCATCTGCTGGGGGATGGGGGAGGCTGGGGGGAGGTCAATGGGGGGGAAGGAAATATATGTACTACTATTTGTAATACTTGAAACAATAAAAAAATTATAAATATATAGATATATATATTAGTGGCCTTGTGCATGAATCCTTGCATGAGTAGCTCACTGCCACTTGCCTCAGCTGGCAGTCCTGTCCACTGCTGCTTGTAGTTCTGCCACACAGAGCTATCTACCTTGCCTTCTGTATGTAGCTCTCTGCTGCAGGTAGCTCGCTGCCCTGCCCTCTTGCTGATTGGTCCTTATGTGATGGTGTCCTGACCAATTTGCATATTACCCTATTGTAAATATATATATTTCAATTTAGGGCATCAGTGGGAGAGTATAGAAAGTCCTGGTTGGGCTTTTTGATGCTAATGGGATGGGCAGTCTATCTTCATGGCTGGAGTTTTCCAGTGGGAGAGTTTATGGCAGCTGAATCTGCACCTCCTGGTACTAAGGGTCAGCCTTCTTTCAGTCAGGAAACTCCCTGGGAAGGGTGTCAACGGCAGCTGTATTTTCAGGAGACTGCTTAAGTCTAGGAAATATTTCTTTCTGTAGATGTGAATTGTTCAGCTATTTTCAGTTTAAAGTAATTTTCGTCTCCTCACTTCTATAGCTTCGGCCTTTGATCGAGTTCAGGCCCTTTGTAGTGGGTGCACACTAGAATCACCTGGGGGCTTTGGAAAAAAGGCTGATCTCATGTTCAGAGATTATATGTAGTTTGTGGCATTGGGATTTTTTAAAAAATTCATTGCCAATCTTAAACTGTTGAAGTTTTCATTTAAAAAGATGCTTTTCCACTCATTAAAAAAGAACCTGATATATCTGACAGTATCAGGCTCACCTTTCCATATAGACACTGCAGCTCTTGTGTAATTATTTTCTTTAGAAAAAGCATGTGCACTCCATTTTGCCACAGGCCTCAACATCCTGCTTTACCTACTTTCCCTCCCACATTTGCTTTATGTTTTTACATTGTCTGCCTGGCCCTGTAAGCATTTGGCTTAGACTTGTAATGGGCAATAATGTAGTAATAACTTAAACTGGTTTCCATTTATTTTATCTGAAAAAAAATTTTTTTTATTGATTTCAGAGAGAAAGGGAGAGGGAGAGAAGGAAACATCAATGATGAGAGAGAATCATTGATCAGCTGCCTTCTGCACTCCACACACTGGGAATCGAACCCCCAACCCAGGCATGCCCCAACTAGTCACCTCCTGGTTCATAGGTCCACACTCAATCACTGAGCCAAGACGGCTGGGCTAACTGGGTTGCATTTTAGAAGATTACTTTGGAAATAATGTGAATGATAAGAATGGAAGGTAGTGATATTGAATCAGGATAGTCACTTAGAAAACTGTTGTGTAAATGAGAGAGGCTTTAGGTGGGGCATGATTTCTTTTTGAGATGGAGGTCACTAATCCCCATTTTAAAGGCTTAAAGAGACATAGCCTTGTTATTCAAGTGTGGCTCCCAGAAGCAACGGCAGCAACATCTGGACATCTTAACACTGCAGACTCTCACACTCCACCCAGCAAACCTATTAGGTCAGAATCTGCATTTTAACCTAGATAATTTGAATTGACACTAGTTTAAGAGGAACTGACTTAGAAGTTTGTACTATATATTTCATGTAGGTTCATATTCTCCTTGATGTTCATAGATGTATATGTATTGTTTAGAAAGTCCTTGACAAAAAAAATAATTTTTTAAGTTCTGGGAAAGATAAAACTGAAAATTGTGTATAGAAACATCATCTTTAATGTTTTACTTATAGTAGAAATAGTCCTCATGTTCAAGATTAAAATAATGTTCCATGATTCATCATTTAATCCGATTTTCCAAGTCATTGAATATATTTTCCAGTTGTTGCTGGGTGACTTCATAAATTGGATTTGTGATCTTGGCCTCTAGTATCTTCAAAAATATTATTTAGAGATCTTAAAGAAATACCAGTGCTTAGCTCCCATGGAATCTTTATTAGAGAAAAAAGTCAAGTTTAAAGTTACAAAAATATTTATATAACTATGAGATAATGAAGTAAAGCAAAATCTCTTGCAAGCTTATTTAAATAATTTAAATGCATAATTATCATCATAGAACCACTGTAAGAAAGTGGCTCTCTTTTTTCTTATTAAAAAAATTTATTGTTGAGAGTATTACAGATGTCCTAAGTTTTTACCCTCATTGCCCCTCTTCATCCAGTTCCCATCAGACTCCAGGCCTTCACCACCCTACTGTCTATGTCCACAGGTAATATCTTTGGTTAATCTTCCCTTCTTTCTGAGATTTGTCAGTCTGTCCCATGTTTCTATTCCTCTGATTTGATTTCATTCACCAGTTTATTTTGTTCATTAGATTTCTTGTTCATTTGTTTTGATATTTAGATTCAAATGTTGATAGATATGTATTTACTGATATTTTATTGTCCATATTTTTTATCTTTTCTCCTCCTCCTCCCTCTCCCTCCTCCTCTTCCATCTCCTCCTTCTCCTCCTGTTCCTCCTCCTCCTCCTCCTCTTCCTCCTCTTCTTCCTCCTCCTTCTTTTTATTCTCCTTCTTCTTCTTAAGGAAAACCCTTCAATATTTCATATAATACTGGTTTGGTGGTGATGAACTCCTTTAGCATTTTCTTGTCTGTGCAATTCTTTATCTGACCCTCAATTCTGAATGAGAGCTTTGCTGGGTAGAGTAATCTTGATTGCAGGTTCTTGCTATTCATCACTTTGACTATTTATTGCTACTCTCTTCTGGCCTGAAAAGTTTTTGTTCAGAAATCAGCTGACAGGTATATGGGTACTCCCTTGTAAGTAACTGCTTTTCTCTTGGTGCTTTTACAATTCTGTCTTTAACCCTTGGCATTTTAATTATGAGATGTCTTGGTGTGAGCCTCTTTGGGTTCCTCTTGTTTGGGACTCTACACTTCCTGGTCTTATAAGTCCATTTCTTTCATCAGGTAGGGGAAGTTTTCTGTCATTATTTCTTCAAATAGGTTTTCAATATTTTATTAGCTCTCTTCTCCTTTTGGCACTCCCAAAATATGAATGTTGGTACCTTGAAATTGCTCCAGAGGCTCCTTACACTATCTTCATATTTTTGGACTCTTTTTCCTTTTTGCTCTTTTGATTGGGTGTTTATTTTGTTTGTTTGTTTTGCTCCCTTAATATTCGAAATTGCTTATATGATTTTCAGAATCCTCCACTCTGCAGTAGAATCCCTGTAAATTATTCTTATTTCCATTAACATATGCTTAATTTTGAACTGGTCCTTTGCCATGTCTTTGACTTTCTCACTAAGGTTGTTGAAAATATCACTAAGCCCCCTGAAGGTCTTAGGAAGATCATTGAGTAACCTTATAACCATGGTTTTGAATTATGTGTCCAGTAAGTTCCTTGGTTTCATTTCTTTCATTATGACATGTTTCTTTGTCCCCACATTTTGACTACTTTCCTGTGTTTCTCTTTATATATCAGATAGAGCTGCTATGTCTCCTGGAGTTGGTAGAGTGGTTTTGTGTAGTAGGTGTCCTATAGGGCCCAGTATCCTCCCCAGTCACCTGAGCTGGGAGCTCTAGGTACACACCCCTGTGTGGGCTGTGAGCACAATCTTATAGTTGAGCATTGATTGCTATCAGCATCTCTAGGAGGAATTGACCTCTAGGTCAATTGGTTGTGAGGACCAGCTGTGGCTACAGTGGGATAACTGCGGTGCATAACTTGCTTCAGTGGGATTTTGGTGCTCACTGAGTCTGCCTCTTGAGTGGATGCTCTAAAGCTGTCCACCAGGTGCACTGGCTGTAGGGCCTCTAGGGAGGTGCAAAGTCAGCCACTGCCTGGGGACACCCTGGAGGAGATATTTGTATTGGGCTTGGAGATGCCCAGGTGAGGCCCAGCTTTGAAGCAAGGCAGGCTAGTGTTCTTACAGGGACTTGGGCCTTTTATTGGTAGGTTTGGGCCATTCTGCTTCAGCTGCAGCTTGTTTGAGAGGTTTTAGCAAAATTGGAAGCCTGAGCCAGGACAGGCCATTCATATGGATAAGCTTTTACAAACAGGTTGGGTGGGGCTGCAAATTGGATGGGCAGGACCTTAAAGAATCACCAGGATGGAGCAAACAGTGTAGGCCAAGCTGATGGAAACAGATATGGCTGCCAGCCCAGGAATAGTGACCTCTGTGAGCACTCTTGTCTGGGGGAAAGCTGTCACCTGTCCTGCTCTGATTCCAGACAATCCGGTTCCTCCCTGTATGTGTCTGGGTCCCCCAGAGCTGCTGTCTGGAGCCTGGTGTTGGAGCTCACAGGGATGGAGTCTGAGTAAGTTTGTGCTCAAGCCCTTTAAAAGGAATACCCAAGTCTCCAGCAGCTTCCGTGTCCCTCAGGCCCAATCCCAACTGGTTTTTATAGCTCATGGTTATGGGGAAATCTCTTCCCAGCTCAGGGACCCTAGGCTGGCGGTCTGGTGTGGGGCTAGGATCCCTTGCTCCTCACAGGGGCCTCTGCAGAGATGATTTCCCTTCTGATTAAACACACACACACACACACACACACACACACACACACACACACACAGCCACATGTTTCTCTGTCCCTGTGTTTGGCAGCTCCCCTGTGTTTGTTTCTACATATCAGAGTTGCTATGTCTCCTGGAGTTGGTGGAATGGCCTTGTGTAGTAGGTGTCCTGTAGGGCCCAGTGGTTCAGCCTCCCCAGTCACCCAGGCTGCGCACTAGGTGTGTCCTTGTGTGGGCTGTGTATACAATCTTGTATTGAGAATTGATTGCTGTTGGCTTCACTGGGAGGAATTGACCTCTAGGCCAATTGGCTGTGAGGACCAGCTGTGGCTACAGTGGGAGAACTGCTGTTCAAGAGACACATCTATGGAACAGGATTTTCTTCAGTGGGATTTTGGTGCTCACTGAGTCTGCCTTTTGAGTGAATATGTGGAGTTGTCATCTGCTATGCTCTAAAACTGTCCACCAGGTGCACTGACTCTAGGGCCTCCAGGGAGGAGCAAAGTCAGCCACTGCCTGGGGACACCCTGCAGGAGATATTTGTATTGGACTTGGAGGTGCCCAGGTGAGGCCCAGCTGTGAAGCAAGAGGCAGGCTCATGCTCTTGCAGGATCTTGGGCCTTTTATTGATAGGTTTGGGCCATTCTGCTTCAGCTGCAGCTTGTTTGAGAGGTTCTAGCAAAATCTGAAGCCTGAGCCAGGACAGGCCATTTATATGGACAAGCTTCTGCAAATGGGTTGGGTGGGACTTCAAACTGGATGGGCAGGAACTCATGGAATCACCAGGGTTGAGCAAACAGTGTAGGCCAAACTAATGGAATCAGAGATGGCTGCTAGTCAGCCCTACGACCACGGAGGTCCCAATGACACTTGTGAGCACCCCTGTCTGGAAGAAAGCTGTTCCCCATGTACCTGCCTTGATGCCAGACAACCCAGTTCCTCCCTGTATGTGTCTTGGTTCCTCAGAGCCTCTCCCTGGCCCTGGAGCTGGGAGAAAGTGAGTCTTAGTTTGTGTATTGGCCCTTTAAAAGGAACAATTCCATATCCAGCAGACTCCATGTCAATGAAGCCCAATTCCCACCGTTTTTTTTTTTTTACAGCCTGTAGTTATGGGAACTTCTCTTCCCAGCTCAGGAACCCTGGGCTTGGGGTCTGATGTGGGGCTGAGACCCCTTGCTCTTCAAAGGCAGCCTCTGCAGATACACTCTCCCTCCTGATGAGAAACATGCTACACGCGGGTGCTGGTCCAGCTGGTTCTGTGCCTCCTCCCCTCCCACCAATGTGAGCATGCTTTCTTTTTCACTTCTCTAACTCCCGGCCTCTGCTTATATCTGATGTACTATTGGGCAAATTTCTTGCATATTTGAACCTAGTCTCTGTCTTTTGTAAAAGAGATAATAATTGTGTCTAATTGATATAGTTATTGTGAGGATTAATTATATTCTCATACGATAGTAGATAGCACATTCGATTGCTAATAGGAATGGAATTCTTGCAATATCCCTGAGAAAAAGAATTTACTGAGATTCACATGGGAGAAGGAGTGATTTTCCCTTGTGTGGAATTAAGTTCCTGAAGGACTTCCCTTCAGCCAGCTTTCAGGCAGTTATGGATGATAGTGGTTCTGTGTTTTAGTTGCAATTTTGTTGTGGTTGTGGGAGGTGGCATGTACAGGTATTTATCTACGCTGTTTTCTAGGTTCCTATAACATTTTTCATCAAAAGCAGCTCTTTAAAAATATGTTTATTGCCCTAACATCGGCCTGCGGACTGAAGGGTCTTGGGTTCAATTCCAGTCAGGGGCTTATGCCTAGGTTTCAGGCTCAATCCCCATTAGGGGGCATGCAGGAGGCAGCTGATCAATTATTTTCTCTCACCATTGATGTTTCTATCTTTATCTCCCTCTCCCTTCCTCTCTGGAATCAATAAAGATATATTGAAATATATTTATTTTATTTTTCCAATTACATAGTATTTTCTAACTTTTCTAAAAGAAAAAAACTAAAGAAAAAAATCACTCATAGTATGTAGTTATGTCTGAAAATGAGAAGGAAATGTAAACTGTAATTTGTGTGGAATTAAGCCCATATTGAGTATTCCAAAACTGTCTGTGTATATGTATTTACCATATGTGTATGTGTTTATATACAAAATGTATATGTGTTCTTTGCAGTGTGATTTTTCCAGTTATCATTATGTCATAAGAATTTCTCTATTCAAATGCATATTTAAAATATTTTTTAATGATTGCATGCTATTAAACCATGTAGCTACATCTTTCAGTATTTGAGGCAGCAATATAGTATTTCAGATTATGGCAGTGGAGTACCTGGTACACTCCCAAGGCCTCAAGTTAAGTCCTGGCCTCTGCTTATATCTGATGTACTCTTGGGCAGATTTCTTATATATTTGAACCTGGTCTCTGTCTCTTGTAAAAGAGGGTAATAATTGTGTTTAACTGATATAGTTGTTGTGAAGATTAATTATATTCTCAAATGATAGCAGTTAGCACAATGCCTTGCACAATATACCCACAACATAATATGGGCTTTGTTAAAATCCTGGTAAAACAAACAACATAAATTTTACCTTTAGTGACTTTTAGTGTATTTACAATGTTGTATAACTATCACCACTATCTAGTTCTGGGACATTTTTATGACCCCTCCCCCCCAAAAAAAGAAGACCATACTCATCAAACAGTTTATCCCTTCCTCTCTCCTCCCAACCATTAATCTTCTCTCTGGCTCTATGGATTTGCCTTTTCTGAATATGTCATATAAATGGAGTCACATAGTGAGTGGCCTTTTGTGTCTGACTTCTCTTGTTGCTGGTGGGGAGAGTTCCTTGTCTTCACCAGTTGCTAATGGGAGTGGGATTCTTGCAATATCCCCCCAAAAAAGAATTTTCTGAGACTCACATGGGAGAAGGAGTGATTTTCATTTGAGTGGAAGTCCCTGAGTTTCCAAGATCCCCACCCCCCTTCAGTCCTGCCATAAAAGAAGTGTAACTGTGGCTTTAAGAAGGCTAGACTTAGAGCCAGTGTCCAGAGTTTCTGTTCCAGGTAGGAGCAACCTAATACCTCAGGCTAGCTGAGGTTGTATTTCCCATTGCACTTCATTAATCTGTTGCATGGGCCATACAGGTGAATGCAAGGAAGCAGGGACTTGAGAGCCCCACAAGCCAAAACTCACCAGAGAGCAAACTCTTTTTTTAGGAGATTATGTATCCCCAAATAGACTTGCAGTGGTCATGCCCATTCTGACCAGTCATTTGTGTTTTCAGGTGTGATTGACTGACACCCTCCCTACATCTCCCTGACTTTACTGTGCTTGTACCCATCTCCTCTGTGTTGGAGCTGCAGGGAATGGGCCAGTGGGTTGGATCTTTGGTCATGGCACATACAAGTAGCAACCAATGAATGCAAAAATAAGTGGAACAACAAATTGATGCTCTCCTCCTCCCTCTCTCCCCCTTCCTCTCTCTTTCTAAAATTAATTTTTAAAATATATTTTATTGATTTTTTGCAGTATAACTTATAATTAATAGTAGTACATGTTTTCCTTTCCCCCTCCCCCTTATCCTCCCCCAGCCTCCCCCACCCCCCCCCAGCACATATCCCCGCCCTTCCCCCTCCCCGCCCCAGTGTCCTTCATTCACTGGTTATGCTCATATGCTTGCATACAAGTCCTTCAGTTCATCTCCCCCAGCATCCACCTCCCATCCACCCAAGCCTTCTCCCTGTAGCTTGACAGCCTGTTCAAGGCCACTCTGCCTTTATATCAATCACTCTCCCCTGTTTCCTTTCTTCAAAAATATCTTGCCTCTGCATACTAGAAATAATGTATAAGAACAAAAAATGTTTCAGTCTCAATTTCAATGTCCAACTGTTCTGAGTCCCAGTTTCAGTGTCAAATAATTCTTTATGTGTACATGTCAGCAATGGTATCCAGATGGTGGATACATCATGGCAATACAAGATCTAAAATTAACTTTTAAAAAAAAATTAGAAAAACAGCCATTAAAAATAAGATCAATGAAAAAAATTTTAAGCAGCCACTTAAAAAAATAAATAAAATAAAAATTTCAAATATCTTTTTTTTAAGAATAGAAATATTTCCACGTAAATAGCACTTACATGAACTATTTAGTAGAAAAGGGGTTACTTATAGTGTTTTTGAGTGGTTCTGGGAGTGCACAGCGATATCTAGAGTTCTTATAATAGTTTCTGGGTTATCCAAATATTTTCCAAGTGCTTTATAAACATTGTTGAGCTATTTTTTCTCATTGTGGCACATAGTAACCTGTGTACAGAAGCTGACTATTTTGCTACTTGAGCTTCTGTTACATTCTCCAAATTCCTTCACTGAAGGGATGTAGAAAAAAAAATGGCAAAACTGCTTTAAAACATATTGCTTCAGTAAATCTGCTCAAGTCTCTGGTGGTTATAAGGAAAACCTATAAAATGAAGCAAAGTATGTTCCTTTATAATGTTTTGTCTAATTTAAAAAATAAAGTGGGGTCTGAATCTGCAATGTTCAAAGACAGAAATGAAATGAATCTCCAAATAGTAAAGACACCTGCATTAGTGCATTTCAATTCCTTTGTTTTCATTTTAGTGAATCATTTGTTTTACTTGTTGATTTTTTAATGAACTTCCCAATTAAGAGCAAATGTCATTTTTCCCATAAAACATAAATTAGAAATAATTTTATTATTAACAGGCAAAATATGTATGTATAGTATTGAATTTGTCTGCAAGCATTGGAAAAAATCTACAAAATAGTGGAAATTTTATATTGGTAACTACTGTAGCCTTAACTTGTGAATTAATGTAAAGCTTAGTGAACCATATGTTTTCATTTAGAAGAAAATTTTGATTGATTGATTTATCTATTTATTTTTATTGATTTAAGAGAGAAAGGGAGAGAGAGATAGAAACATCAATGATGAGAGAGAATCATTGATTGGCTGCCCCCTGCATGCTCCACACTGAGGATCCAGGCATATGCCTTTGACTGGAATCAAACCTGGGACCCTTCAGTCCACAGGCCAATGCTCTGTCCACTGAACAAAATTGAATAAGACAGGACATTTTGATTTAGAAAGTCTTTTGAAATACTTAAGCCCATCTAAGAAGAGAATGAGTTAAGTGAGCAAATAAAGAAAGAGTATTATATTTTACTAGAGGCCTGGTGCACGAAATTCTTACATGGGAGGGTGGGGAGTGTCCCTCAGCCCAGCCTGCACCCTCTCCAATCTGGGACATCCCTCTCACAATATAGGAGTTCTGGCTCCCACTGCTCACTCTCCTGTCTTCCTGATTGCCCTAACTGCTTCTGCCTGGCAGCCTGATCACTCCCTAACCACTACCCTGCCAGCCTGATTGATGCCTAATTGCTCCCCTGCCAGCCTGTTTGCCTCTAACTGCCCTCTCCTGCAGGTCGCCCTCCTCCCCAACTGCTCTTTCCTGTAGGCCCAGTCACCCTCACCTTCCCTCCTCTGCCAGCCTGGTCACCCCTAACTGTCCTCCCCTGCAGGCTTGATCACCCCCAACTGCCCTCCCCTGCTGGCCATCTTGTGGTGGCCGTCTTGTGTTCACAAGGAGGCAGTATCTTTGACCACATGGGGGCAGCTCTCTTGTGTGCTTGAGTGATGGTCAGTTTGCATATTACTCTTTTATTAGATAGGATAGAAGCCTGGTGCATCGGTGGGTCCAGCTGGTTTGCCCTGAAGGGTGTCCTGGAGCAGGGTGGAGGTTCCCTTGTGGCATGGGATGGCCTGAGCGAGAGGCTTGGGGTAGTTTGCAGGCTGGCCACGCCCCCTAGTGAACTAAGCAGAGGCCCTGATATTTGGGATTTATTTTTCTTTTACAATTGAAACTTTGTAGCCTGGAACGCAGCCAAGCTTTCTGCTTGCTCCATGGTGGCAGCCATTTCTGTTGGGATTTACCTTCTATAATTGAAACTTTGTGGCCTTAAGCAGAGGCCCGGGCAGGCTAGAGCATGTGGAAAGCTTGGCTTCCTCCATCTCTGGGTGCAACTCAAGCCTCCTGCTCTCTCCAGCTTGTGACTGCTGTCATTATCTTCTATCATTGAAACTTTGTAGCATTAAGTGGATGCCTGAGCTGGCAAGGGCAGGTGGAAAGCTTGGCTTCCTCCATTGCCAGGGAAACCCAAGCCTCCCTCCTGCTCTCTGTGGCTGGCAGCCATCTTGGTTGGTTTATTTGCATATTCACTCCTGATTGGCAGGTAGGCATGGCTGGTGGGTATGGCTTGTGGGTATAGTGGAGGTATGGTCAACTTACATATTACTCTTTTATTAACTAGGATGATCACTAGGTTTAAAACTACCTGTTGTCACTTTGTTTAAATGCTTAGAAATGAGGTCACTGGGTCAAATGGGAGTTCCATTTTTAATTTTTTGAGGGAACACCATACTGCTTTCCACAGTGGCTGTACCATTCTGCATTCTCACCAGCAGTGTACTTTAGTGTTCCCTTTTCTCCACATCCTCACCAACACTTATTATTTGTTGATGTGTTGATGTTAGCCATTCTGACAAGTGATACCTCATTGTCATTTTAATTTGCATTCCTCAGATGATTAGTGATTTTGAGCATTTTTTCATATGTCTCTTGGCTGTCTGTATGTCCACTTTGGAGAAGTGTCTATTTGAAACCTTTGCCTATTTTGAAATTGGATTGACTTCCTTTTGTTAAGTTGTATGAGTTTATATATTTTGGAAATTAACTCCTTATCATATGTATCATAGGCAAATATGTTTTCTCATGCAGTGGGCTCCTTTTCATTTTGTTGATGGTTTCTTTTGCTGTGCAGAAGCTTTTTATTTTGATGTAGTCCCATTTGTTTATTTTCTCCTTAGTTTCCTTTGCCCTAGGAGATATATCTTAAGAAACTTGAAACACCAGTCAGAAAGAATATATGAACCCCTATGCTCATAGTGATGCAATTTACAATAGCTAAGATCTAGAAACAGCCTAAATGCCCATAAGTAGATGAGTAAATAAAAATGCTCTAGTAGCCGAAACCAGTTTGGCTTAGTGAATAGAGAGTAGGCCTGTGGATTGAAAGGTCCCAGATTTGATTCTGGTCAAGGGCATATATCTTGGTTGCAGGTACATCCCCAGTAGGGAGTGTGCAAGAGGCAGCTGATCAATGTTTCTCTCTCATCAATGTTTCTGACTTTCTATCCCTCTCCCTTCTTCTCTGTAAAAAATCAATAAAATATATTTTTTTAAATGCTATTTACACCATGAAATACGATGTAGCTATAAAAAAAAAAAAAAAAGGATCTCTTACCATTTGAGACAGCTAGAGGAATCTGGAGAGTTTTATGCTAAGCAAAATAATCCAGTCAGAGAAAGATAAGTATTACATGATCTTACTCATATGTTGAATCTAATGAACAAAATAAACTGATGAACAAAATAGACCCAGAGACATAGAAGCATAACAAATCTCAGAGGGAGGATGTGGGTGGGGTGGTTGCAGAGAGATTAACCAGGGAGTTTATATGTATTTATGCATAGCCCATGGGCACAGACAATAGTGTGGTGAAGGTCTGAGAGGGGCAGGTGAGGGGTGGAGGGGTCAATGCCAAAAAAAAGGGGGGGGGGGGAGAGGGACATCTGTAATACTTTCAACACTAAAGATAAAATGTCACTTGTTTTTTTATTTTTATTCAATATAAGTCTTATTCTGAGCTCCCAGTCTCTGATTGGTGGGACATTCATATCTGTTGTTAATGGAGTCCCCTTCCCCCAGGGTTTGCAGGGGTTCCTGGGCCCATAACAGCACCATAGCACTGTTGTCAGCAGTCTACGCTGGTTTCCTCTGAAACAATCATTGTGTCAGCCTCTATGGAGACTGCAGTTCAGCGGCTCTGCTGCTTCTGTGCCTATTCGGGGTTCCAGGCTGGCCCAAATGCCATTCTCCCTAGGGAAACACAGTCATGCCCTGGAAGCCTCATGGCACTGCTCTGAGAAGACCGTACCCCTCCATATACCTCATCCTGCATTCAGCCTTCTCTCCCGTGCTAGCCAGTTCTCCTTGTTTTTTCAATGGCCCTCACACTTACCTTTTTCTCCTTCACCACAGCTATCATATGTCTTCATTTGACTCGGCGTTTTTACAAAAGACAGGAGGGGAAATGACTTGCGGGTAACTTCTGCCTTTGACCTTAATATAAACTTCACCAAGGCAAAAGAAACTTATTTGTGGAATATAATGAACAACATAAACTGATGAAAAAAAATAGATCCAGAGACATAAAAGCATCGAATAGATAGGCAAACCTTAGAGGGAAGGCAGGAGAAGGGAGTGGGGAGGGGTAAGAGATCAAACCAAAGGGCTTGTATCCATGCACATAAGCATGATCAATGGACACAGACAATTGGGGCATGAGGGCATGTGCTGAGGGGCAGGAGCAGTCAGGGAGAGGTCAATAGGGGTGAGGGAGGAGACAAATGTAAAACTTTCAACAATTGAGAAAAAAAAAAGAAAATATTGACTGTCTTCTTGAAACAGGGCAGTTAGCACAATATAGGAATAACACAGTAAGTTATCCTGCCACATGCCTAACTGGCTTCTGAGCCTCTGGTTTTTCCATTTGGCAATTAATTCTTTTAAAAGTAATTAATTAATTAATTTTAAATCCTCCCCTGAGGATATTTTTACATTGAATTTTAGAGAGTGGAAGAGAGAGGAAAAAAAGAGAGAAATATTAGTGTGATAGAAACACATCGATTGGTTGCCTCTAGCCCGAGGTCAGGGAGGTCCAGCCCGAGGTCAGGGAGGAGCTTTCGTGCCTTTGGAATCAAACCTGGGACCCTTCAGCCCACAGGCTGATGCTCTGCAATGAATTCTTTATGAAGTCATCCAAGTTGCCTTTGGGCAAGCTGAGACTAAGCCATTTTTCTCTCAAGTATCTCCACTACAAACTCTGATGGCAACCCCCCTCTCCACCCCCGCCCCCCGCCCACACACACAGTTAGGTTTTAATGGTGAGAATGGAAAGGAGAATATCTTCACAAGAGAAAGATATTCCAATCAAGAGTTTTCCCAAACCTCATTCTTTTTTCTCTGCTAGGATATCCATCTTTGTTAACAGAAGGGCAGAGTTTATTATAAACAAGAAGAGAAGTGGTTTTAAAGAGCATAGGATCATGGGCTCATTGCCTGACACTGGGATCACCCAGACTTACTCTAATAAATAAGGCTCTTAGAGCTGGCTTGATTGCTCCCTAATTTTGTGGTTTCACTAAATCTCACTGGAACCATGATGAAAGTCCGTTGCCTTTGGGCTCACACAAGCACAAAACCACCCTTGATAGCTGTGAGCAGGCCAGTTAGGGTGGGAAGGCTTTATCTCTTTGTTTAAATCAAACATTCCTTCCCTTACTTTTTGTCTAATAGAATTTCAGCCTTTTTGGACCTTCATATCCTGGCTGGATCTTCAGTCTGATCAGAGACCATCTCTTCTCTTCTCTAACCCCAAACCCAATCTCTGAGCTTGAGATATTATGATTGACAGGCCTTTTATGGGTTGGCTAAAATAAAAATACACTCCTCACCTGTTCTTGCAGCATTTAAATCCCACCTTGACCTGCCCTTTGCCTGCTCCCCAACCTGTAAGTCTCTCAGATTCCAAGCTTGAATGCTTATTATTCCCATGCCTACCACATACTTTCTTACCTCTGAGTCTCTGTTTAGTCTGACCCCTCAGCATTGAATTCCTCTTTCCTTATTTTCTTTTTCTTCTTGTTCAACGTTAATCATAAATTACAGTGTTAGGATTGATATGGAAAGATAAAGCCAAAAGACCAAGAACAGCCTAAAGTCACAATTTGGTTACCTAAAAGGAGGAGGACTCAAATGGAAATAGAGTGTGCTAGCAAAGTTAAATCAAGGGCAAAGTGTCAGGAAATGAGTCAGCAAAGCTAAGCAGAAACAGAAATTGTAAACAGAGTTTGGTATATAATTTGAGATTGAGCCCAACAGAAATTGGCCAAGAAGCAAGACAAAGCACCCACAATCAGGATATTTGGATAATATTTTGAGTGTTAAAAAACAAACAAAATTCAACTAAGTATATGTTAAACACCTTATGGGCTTCAACAATTCATGAATCAGGAACCTTTCCTTAACAGATAGGAGCTCTGCTGATGTATACAAAATCAAAGACTTACATAGGCAGAAGGGATTGGGGACAAGGAAGTTATACTAGCAAAAGCAGGGTGCTCATGGCATGGTCACTGTTTTTTTTAGGGGATGGAGGAGTCTATTAGGCAGATTGTCTCACTAGTGCTGACCAAGTGCTTCCTGAAAAGATTTTCTTTCTAGGAGAGGTTGAAACTGTGATTAGTCTTAGTTGAGTGACATGAGGCTTAGCATAAATGACTCTGTTTGGGGGGCTCTTGTCTTATTTTCAGCAGAGGTCAGTACATTGGGCAGACAGGGTCCATCTAAAGCTCCAGGTCTCCTTTCTAGCCTGAGAGCAAACCTGTGCAGATCTTAGTTGACAGCCTTGAGTGTCAGCATCATACAGATTCCTTCTCTAGGAAGCTTTTTGATCCCTTTAGCACTTACCTTTCCTTTTCTCGTGGAGCATTGCTTATTGCTCAATTAAAGAATATTCTCCATTCTTCCTGGCATTTCAGTCATTCACATGTCAGATTTCTCTACATGCCTGATTTCCCCACAGCTGTGAACTTCTCAAAAACAGGGGCCATGGAATATTCATTTCTGGATTTCCTACAGCACCCAGTAGCGGGGTCTGGGAAAATGGAAAGAAATGCAGCTAGTGTTTGTTGGATCAATGGATGACTCCACTAAATGGTAGCTGGCAGCAAAATGTTACCCTGTGTCAGCACTTGCTGGACTTCTAAATTGCTGTTGTTTATAAGTGACTTGCAGATTGGTGGGGAAGTCATGAGTCACTCTACTGCGTGGTCATCTTCAAGACTATAGATTCAATGGAATTCTATGGGAAGACTCCTGGTTCTGAGGCAACAGAGAAATGATGGGCAAAACTTTATGAAAGATGGATGCAGTGCTGCAGTTCTCAAGTATCTAGAGGAAAACAATCTGATTCACACTAATGTGTGAACGTCTGCCAACTATTACCAGACTCAAGGGTTCTATTTGCTTGTAAGCATCAAGACCCAATAAGACAAACTGGAGTTTGCAGCAAAGAAATTAAGGGCTTATTTTTAGGAAGTGTCCATATCTGCCTGCAGTCACAGGGGAGCTAATGCTCAAAGACCTGGTTCCCTGATGGCTTCCAGGGGGGCAGGTAATATAGCAGGGGGTGGGGGGGGGGACATCATTAATCATGGTGACTAATGAAGTGAGTTGTCACAAGAAACAGTAAAAGGAAATTAACATGATACCACTGATACCACTGGTTTGGATGTATTTCTACCCAAGCCCGCCCATCTTGAAAAATACTATCACTTCTTATCTATGACTATGCAGTAATTTAGAAAACTGAGTGGGTTAAACATGTTAAGGACTATAATCCATTTCCTTGAGGCGTTCCTGCTACCTGGGGTCCTGGGGCAGCTTCACCTCACCCTACAAGGTAGTTGGCTTTTGCATTCTGTTCTAGGAATAAGAGGAACTACTCCTTGTTTTTCGTTACACACTGTCTACATGTTTTAAAATGTATCTGAAAACAGCTGGGTCTCTTGTTTGTTCTAATTATTTTAGATTTGTGATCTTATTTTCCTTGTAGGCAACTTGAAGCCTCTTTTCTTCACAGTCTTTTTGAATAGGCTGTTCTCATTAAAGAGTCTTAGGGAGTATTTGGGAGGAATCCATGGGAGCATTTGTTAATGGAATGTACGTGTGCGCCCGCACACAGGTGGTAAGTATTGGCTTCAGGAACGTAAGCACAGTTTTCCCAGACACAATGCAGACAGGATGTCATGAACTGAATCAATCCCTCATCTTCCCACTCAAAATCTCTTCCTCCTAGTTTTTCTCATCTAAGTTAAGGGCAACTCAGTCTTTCCAGTTACTCAGGTCAAAGAGTCTTGGGTTTTCTTCCTTTTACAGGAAATCACCTGGGCGGTATCTTCTAAATAAATCTGGAATCCTGTTGTTTCTCATGATCTCACTACTATCCTGGGGGATGAGCCAACTCCAGCCATGCCTGGCCAATTGCTACAGCGCCTTCATGAATCATGGTGCTTGCATCTCTGCACTCCTCTCCCACACTGTGTTCTCAAATGACAGCCAGTGGCTTTATTTTATTTATTTATTTTAAAGTTAAATATCATAGTGTCACTCCAGCAGTTTCCCACTTCTCTCAGAATAAAACGCTTCAGTGTTTACAAGCCCCTGCTGACACGGCCCTCCTGCTGCCCCCCCCAAGGTTCTCCCACTGCGGCTCCTCCTGCTTCCTCCTGCCTCGCTGGGCTCCCCAGTGCCCTTCCTCCAACCAGGCAAGGAAACTCCCATCTGCGGGCTTTTACTCTAGCTGTGTCCTCTGCAGAGACAGCACTTTCTCCAGAGAGCCCAGTGGCTCATCTCCTCACTTCCTCCTCATCTTGGCTCAAATCGCATACTCCTGGAGGCCTACTCAGCCCACATTCAGCACCGCACGTGAACTCCTGCCCTGCACTGAACACACAAGTCCCCAAACCGTCTCTACTTTTCTCTATTCGACAGCTTTATCATCTTCTGACAAACCAGATTATGTGCCTATTTATTGTCTATTGGTGATAAGCAGGATAAAACACATGATAAAACACACCACTGCCCTCACTAAGACTGGTGTTCTCCTCACCCACTACTATACTAATTGACCTGTTTAGAAGAACGTTCGGCACAGAGTAGGCCTGCCCAATAAACAGTTGTTGTTAAACGAACAAATTATTATCCATAGTTTTTGTTGCTCTTATAAGTGGATTTTTTTAGGAAATGTGATTGGCTATTGTTGCTCTATAGCAGCAATTTTCAACCTGTGGACAGTAAGAAATTTTAAAACATGCAATGTATGGCTATTTAGTGAAGGGCACTAACTTCTTTTCCTTTAGATTGTCAAATAAAAAAAAATGACAGTAGTCAACACAATAACATAGTGAGAATGCCCTGTTTTGAACCATAAATAAATGGGTAATATAATAGAGTTACATTTTATTGGTAACATCTCTTAATAATTGATTGATTGATTCTTGGTACCAGAAATCCTTATTTACAAGTACTAGAGGCCTGGTGCATGAAATTCATGCATGGGTGGCAGGGGATGTCCCTCAGCCCAGCCTGCATCCTCTACAATCTGAGACCCCTAGAGGGCAGTCAGACATCCTTCTCACAATCCAGGACTGCTGACTACAAACTGCTCACCTGCCTGCCTCCCTGATTGCCCTTAACCACTTCTGCCTGCCAGCCTGATCACCTCCTAACCACTACCCTGCCAACCTAATTGATGTCTAACTGCTTCCCTGCCAGCCTGGTTGCTCCCCAACTTCCCTCCTCTGCTGACCTTGTCACTCATAACTGCCCTCCCCTGCAGGCTTGATCACCCCCAACTCCCCTCCCTTGCAGGCCTGGAACCTACCAACTGTCTTTCCCTGCTGGCCATTTTGTGGTGGCCATCTTGTGTCCACATGGGGGCAGGATCTTTGATCACATGGGGGCAGCCCTCTTGAGTGTTGGAGTGCTGGTCAATCTGCAAATTACTCTTTTATTAGATAGGATAGAGGCCTGGTGCATGGGTGGGGGCCAGCTGGTTTGCCCTGAAGAATGTCTCAGATCAGGGTGGGGGTTCCCTTAGGGTGTGGGGTGGCCTGGGCGAGGGGCCTGTGGTGGTTTGCAGGCCAGCCATGCCCCTCAGTGACCCAAGCAGTGGCCCTGGGATCTGGAATTAATTTATGTTCTACAATTGAAACTTTGTAGCCTGGAGCAGAGCCAAGCCTTCTGCTCGCTCCGTGGTGACAGCCATTTCTATTTGAAACTTGTAGCCTAGAGTGGAGCCCTAGGCTGGCCAGGGCTTCAGAATCTTGGCTTCCTCCGTCGCCTGGCAATCCTAGCCTCTGCTCTCTCCAGCTCCGTGGCTGCCACCATTTCTGTTCGGATTATGTATCTTTTATAATTGAAACTTTGTAGCATTGAGTGGAGGAGGCCTAGGCTAGCAACTGCAGGCGGAAAGCTTGGCTTCCTCTGCTGCTGGGGAAACCGAAGCCTCCCTCCTGCTCTCAGTGGCAGCAGCCATCTTGGTTGGGGTTTATTTGCATAATTAGCTCCTGATTGGGTGGTTCGCATGGCTGTGGGCATGGCTTGATTGGAGGTATGGTCAATTAGCATATCACTCTTTTATTAGATAGGATTATTATTATTATTATTATTATTTGAAAATCATTAAAATTATACCTATTTTTTTCAGATTGGAATTTTATTTTTTATATTCATTTATTTATTTATTTATTTATTTTATCTTTATTGTTCAGTTTATTAATTACATTGTTCCCTTTTTTTCCCCCCTATAGTTCCCCTCCACCTTGTACCCATCCCACCCTCTGCCCTCACCCCCCTCCACTGTCCTCTCCCATAGTTGCATGATTTTTGTCCAGTCTCTTGCTGCACTTCACACACCCCCTTTCTCCCCAAGAGTTGTCAGTCCATTCCCTCTCTATGTCCGTGATTCTGTTACATTCACCAGTTTATCCCGTTCATCAGATTATTAATTCACTTGATTTTTAGATTCATTTGTTGATAGATGTGTATTTGTTGTTCCTAGTTTACACTTTTATCTTTTTCTTCTTCCTCTTCTTCTAGAATATCTTTCAGCATTTCATATAATATTGCTTTGGTGGTGATGAACTCCTTTAGCTTTTTCTTATCTGCGAAGAACTTTATCTGGCCTTCAATTCTGAATGATAGCTTTGCTGGATAGAGTAATCTTGGTTGTAGATTCTTGCTGTTCATCACTTTGAATATTTCTTGCCACTCCCGTCTGGCCTGCATCGTTTCTGTTGAGAAATCTGCTGACAATCGTATGGGTGCTCACTTATAGGTAACCAACTGTTTCTCTCTTGCTGGTTTTAATATTCTCTCTTTGTCTTTTGCTCTTGGCATTTTAATTATGATGTGCCTTGGTGTGGTCCTCTTAGGGTTCCTATATATTGGGGTTCGGTGCGCTTCTTGGACTCCTAAGTCAATTTCTTTCACCAGGTGTGGGAAGTTTTCGGTCACTATTTCTTCAAATAGGTTTTCATTGTCTTGGTCTCTCTCTTTTTCTGGCACCCCTATAATTCGGATGTTGGTATGCTTGAGGTTGTCCCAGAGGCCCCTTACACTCTCTTCAATTTTTTGGATTCTTTTGGTTACTTGCTTTTTCAGCTGAGTGGATTTTCCCTCTTTGTATTTCAAATCTTTAACTTGGTTCTTGGGGTGCTCCAGAGCACTTTTAGGTCTTTGTATAATATTTTTTATTTCAGTCAATGTATGCTTAATTTCTGGTTGGTCCTTTTTCATATCCTTGAGAGTCTCCTTTATATCCTTGAGAGTCTCCTTCATTTCCACGTTGGTCTTGATCATTTCCTTGCAGGTCTTGTTCATATCCTTGAGGGTCTTGTTCATTTCCTTGTAGGACTCATTGATTTCCACGTTGGTCTTGATCATTTCCTTGCAGGTCTCATTCATTTCCTTGTAGGTCTTGCTTATTTCCCTATAGGCCTCGACCTTTTGTTGGAGCCTCTTGAAGAACCCTATAACCATGGTTTTGAATTCCACGTCCAGTCGTTTTTTTTCCTCCATTTCTTTCACATCTGATTTCTTTCCATGTCTCTGCATGGTGGCTGCTTCCCTGAGTTGGTCAATTAGCTTTGTGTGGTAGCTTTGTGTGTCCCACTACTAGGGATGGTGGCTCAGCCTCCCCGGTTACCTGTGGTGGATATGGGTTGCACAGTCTTGTTGAAGTTAAGCTCAGTTAATCGTTGTTAGCACTTGGAGGGGTTGACCTCAGGCCAATTGTCTGTGAAGCTCAGCTGTGCTCAGGTTGGATGGGCGGAGTCTCCGGGCCAAGCAGACAGCGTTAGCTCCGCCCTATGTGGCCCCAGGGACTTTGTGCCGGGGGCAATGGCTACTAGCACCTCTGAGAGAGAAACACTGTGGAGCTCCACTGGCTGCCGGGGAATTCAGACTCTCCCCAAATGAATCTACACTCCCAATGTCTCACCCAGGCTCGTAAAACAAAGCAGACTGATGGTTTTCCAAATGAGAAAGCAAGTCCCAGAGCGCTCTCTGCTCCGTCACGCAGCCGAGCTGTTCGCGCGCAAGCTGCCTTCTCCACAAGCCGGGAGGCCCCTGCAGCGCCCGAGCTTCGGTGTGCCCTCCCACTGTCCAGTTTTCACCCCGTGTGATAGTGGGTTCCCTGGACTTCGCCCAGAGCTGGAGATTCAGTCCAGTGGGACATCTTTGTCTCCCCGTTCGAGAAAACTGGCCAGTTTTCAGCCGCCCGCCCTCTCTGCGGCGCACGCTCCAAACCTCTCTCCGCGCGAATATTTCAACGCTGTTCGCCGCCGCTCCTCTGAGTCACAGTGTCTTATCTTCGCTTTTATTTGTGGAATTTTCACTCGGCCAGCTTTTTGGTGATTCTGGAAGGTGTTTGTTCTTTCGTTAAGTTGTAGTATTAAAATTGTTGAGTATGATGGCAAGATAGGTGTTCCACCTATGCCGCCATCTTGATTCTCCTCTAATTAGGACATTTTAAAACAAGCAATAGCAGCCGAGACTGGTTTGGCTCAGTGGATCGAGCGTTGGACTGCGGACTGAAGGGTCCCGCTTTCGATTCAGGCAAGGGCATGAACCTTGGCTGCGGGCACATCCCCAGTGGGAGGCGTGCAAGAGGCAGCTGATCAATGTCTCTCTCAGATTGGAATTTTAGTAATTAGTTTATGTGGGCCATGAGTTGGGAAGTTTGAAAATTGCTGCTATATAGGAATGTTATAGATTTTCTTGTATTGATCCCGTATATAGCAACTTTGATGAATTATCTTATTGACTTAAATTATTTTTCTAGGCTCCCGTTGTTTGTAGTTACAGAAAATCATACATCTACAAATAATGGCAATGATGTTTCATTGTTGCTATTCATAATGCATTTATTTACACTAAATACAGTAAAATGAAGATTAGCAGTGGTGATAGTGACCACTATGTCTTGTTGCTGACTTTAAATAGAATGTGTCAAATGCTTCATCATTAAATATGATCCTTTTCTAGGTTTTTTTATATTGTTTTGTTTTTTGACTATTTTTATCCTCTCATTTTGGGTTAAAAGAAACCATGAACGGACACTGAATTCTATTAATGACCTTTGCTGCATCTATAGAAATGGTCATATGGTTTTTCTCTTCTATTTTATTTGGTGAATTACATTTCTTTTTTTCTCAATATATTTAATTCACTTTTTGACCATATATTTTCATGGTTTTAAAAAATTAAAAATGCAGCCGAGACCGGTTTGGCTCAGTGGATAGGGCGTCGGACTGCGGACTGAAGGGTCCCGGGTTCGATTCCGGCAAGGGCATGTACCTTGGCTGCAGGCACATCCCCAGTAGGGGGCGTGCAAGAGGCAGCTGATCGATGTCTCTCTCTCATCGATGTTTCTGACTTTCTATCCCTTTCCCTTCTGCTCTGTAAAAAATCAATAAAATATATTTTAAAAAAAATTAAAAATGCATAAGGCCTAAAATAAAAAAAATTCTTTTTCATCTCTATTCCCACATTGCCTTCTCCCCAGCCCTACTCTAGACTCACCAGTTAAAACTCCTGTCCATACCTACATTTCAATAAGAGGACTTATAAGATTCCCCATCTGAGGGCTGATTTATCTTTCCAGTCAATATTTGTTTTGTTTTCTGTTTGAACTTACAACTGTCTCCTTTGTATTACTTTGATAATCTAAATAATACTTTTTAAATTGTGTCACATTCAGTGTAGGAGAGTTATAGAGTGCCCATCCTATGGTCATTTGCAACTAGTTCACAAGATCATTGAGCCTGGAGTAAGAGAACTGTGTATTGCATACATAGTGATTACATAAAAAATGGAGCCTATACAAAGAGAGATGAGTTGAATAAATTCTAGTCTTGACCAGATTTTGTTAGAAGACAATTTCTTTCAAACCATTAGAAGTAGGATTTTTCCTATAATAAAGGTATAGAATGCACAAATATTACAAATGTGGTTCTGAAATGTTTGCTGAGAAAGTTAAAGATAAGCAAATAGGTATATAGAAAAGTTTGGGAAAGCAAAAGCTAACCAGTTTTGAACCTGCTACCTGCCTTTAGAAAACAACACTTTTCTGTTTCCTTTTAAAATCAGCAGTTTCTTTGACACAATAATGAGAAAAAAGTACGAAGTTGAAATTCTTCTGTTTTTTTATGAATTAAGGCTAAGATCTCCAACATTTCACCAAGGCTGTTTTAGGCGAGATTAGGTGCGTTCAGGGTGGTATGCCGTGGACACACCACGGCTATTTTAAACTTATGATGTGTTGGTGTATCAATCATTTAAGAAATATAAGGGTAAAAATGTTTATTAACCACAGCTTAACACAACACAATACTTTTTAAACAAATGAACTGATTTGTAAACTGAAATTAAATTTTAGATTTGGAAGTCATTAATACAATAATGTAATTTTCACAGAGTCAAATTAGTTAAAAATTTAAGGTTAAGACTATTATTATATACTATAACCCCTCCACTTATTGGTATGATCACCCAGAAACTATTCTAGGTCTATTGCTACTTATTCACTAAATATTTTAGAATATTCTAGTACAGTGGCTTCAAAATTTGACTAATTATAGGTATTATTGTTTTTTTTCTAATTTCAAACAAAATGCTTCATGTTTTAAAAAGTACACACTCTCCCACCATACCAATAATAATTGTGACTCAGTGGGTTGTGGGGTGGGCATGGAAATAGTGTTTTTAAAATTTCCTAGGAGGTACCAATGGCCATATTTCAGAGGTATTGTTCTAGTCCATATCTGATGTACATGTAGGTAAAACATATGTGGATTTCACCTCCTTCTCAACTTAGTCCATTTCAGTTAGGGAAATATTCACAAGAAGTGAACATTAAAACCTATTAATTTCTCCACAACTGGATTACATGTTGGGCAGTAAGTCCTTTGAGAACCTCAGTATAAACTGGGACCATGTAGTCAGCCAGGGGCACCAACTGATTGTAGATAAATTGTGGTAGATAAAAATAATTTGGTCAGCTAGACTTTCGTTAATTTTGATTAAGAGTGGAAATGCAAACTCACCAATATGGCTCTGCTTCTCACTTAATCACTTTGGAGAAAATGTGATGAAGAGAAACAAGAAATTTAATAAAAACAATGACCAGGTGCTAAAGAAAAATGAATGATTCTTGGAAAACACAAATCTTGAGACACTTTCTCCCACGTAATTACATTTTTTATCTAAAAACTATGTTGAACTATGTGCAAAAGGAAAAAGTAAATGTATTGCTGTTCCAATCATTTCAAAGACTTGCTCATGAGTGCAATTTGTTAGGATTTTAAAATTTGTTTTGCCCCACATCCATTTGCTTCAGTATTAGCAGCAAGCACCCTGCTTTGTGTAGCCAAAGGGGCCAAGCACGGAATAGAATAAAGGTAACAGCAAACTTCCAAGCTTTTTCTGCCCCCACGTTGCGGCTTTAGGAATAGTTGAATGGACTGAGAAAAAAGAAAAGAAAATAGCAACTATTACTCAAAAATTACTTTGGTGATATCCGTCATTTCTATTATACACCATCAGTCCCAATCCTGATAGGGTTAATTTTTGGAAAATACATCTAAAAACTTAAATTTTGGTAGGGCCTAAAATCCAGGAATTTGAAGTACAGCCAGTTCAATATTGAATTTACAGATGATCCACTAGAAGCAGAAGCCTGGGTAAAGTGGTGGCTGCCATGCACGCAGGGACTTAAGGCTCAGAAAAGCAAAGTGCTCCGCATGAGACCACTTAGGAAGTTTGTGATGAAAAGTGCGCATCTAGCTGCAGTTCTCTGCTCTTACCCGAAAGCTCTACCCTAAGTGGTAGCTATGCTTCTCTGCCTGTGGCCAGGAGGTGAAACACCGCACTGCTTTCATCTCTAGGTGATGCTCAGTATCACAGTTCTTCCTGGTTGCAATCTGAGCCTCTGCTGAAATGTAGCACATTGAGGGCAAAGTTCCAGTGGCCAGCGGCAGAATGAGACCCATCTCTCTTTTATGGCTCTTGGTTTGTGTAAGTCAAAGTAGAAATGCCCGGGAAAGGAAACATGAGAGGAAACTGTGGCCCAGTTTGCAATCCCACTGAACACAATCAGTTTCAGCTTTTCCAGGGCTCGCTGCCAATCTTCAAAAGCATCCACAGCTTTTCTAAAAGAATCCCTGCTCAAAACACACTTTCAAATGTTCTGTGCTGAAAATTGCCAGGTTAATTTGTTTGTACCATCTGTTAAGGCACCATGTAAAATTCTAGGATTTTGTGTTAGGGAGTTAATTCTCCTGGGTGCTGAGCTACATGGGACTGTATACTCAGAAAGCAAACGAGAATTGGGCTGTTCCTTATGTGAAGGCTTAGGGCAGAGCCCTCCTAACAGGAACTGCCAATGAACTTGACATGTGCTTCTGCCAGATATGATTTTGGCTGATAATCTTCATCACTGAAATTTTCTTCATAGTTTACAAATATGTTCTCTATTGTTCCTTATCCATAAGTTACATTCTAAAGTCAACTGTATAGTGCAAATAATTCACCACAAGGGGTTGAACCATTAATTAAATCTCCCAGGTACAGACAAGTTCTCATGTGAAAAAAACAAAACCCCCAAAAGTTCAAAAAACATAGTGATTCTGCTGTTTCTTTTCTAATGGTGTAGCTAATATTTTTTACATTTTTAAAATCTACTTGCTGGATACTTTTATGCCAATCCATAAATCCATAACTTCATTTGAAGAGCTAACCTGGGACTGTTAAAAAAAAAAAAAAAAGGAAAGAAGAAATTATTTTCACCTTCTTGTGTATCAGCACTAATCCTCTTAAAAGTGCCCTTTCAATCAAGCAGTCCAAGAAAAGCTCAATTTTCTCAGCAAATAGAAGACTGAAATGTACAATTTAAAAGGGTTACTACTGTGAGTGAAAAAGGAAAAAACAGCATGACCCATGGATACACCCGGGCCAAGGAGCACAGTATGCCGCGCGTCTTTATTGGGCCAGAGAAACGCATGCATCCCTGGCCCACCGAAAAGCCAAGGAAATGGCAGGCGTTTGGTGGGGACAAGTACTGGAAATATTTTTATTGCAAAGTGACTGAAACGCAGTCAGAGGCTGAACACTTACCAGGCAGGCAGGCAGCCAGGGCTTAGAGAAAACGGACCAAGGTTATCACCAGCGGGTTCCTCCAGCCTGGACAACAATGACAATGGCAGTTTTAAAATAGTTGATGAATTCAGATGACTCTGGAAAGTTTTATCTTAAAAAAATGTCCCCTAAGAAAAGTGACTGGAGAAATACATCATCAAAATGATATAGAAATGCATCAGAAACTGCCTATAGATTGCCCAAAGAAAACAGAATCAATTTTTCTTAGAAGATTGAAGAGAAATATTGAATAGACCCAGCTTCATTTAATACCCACAGAGTTCATGTGGACATGGAATTAAGAAGACTGGGGATGGAGACTAAGAAAAGAGAAAAAGCACAAAATGGTCCTTTACTGGGTCCCTGGAAGATCACAGCCCACTTTTTATAGCACAACGTGAAGCACCAGGTTACAGTGGGGTTTCAGACGTGGCTCTCCTCCAGAAGTCTCTCTCTAATATTGTTTGCAAGATGTATGCTACAGGCAGGTTTATGCACACTGTTAGAGAACAGATAGTTTAGTCTGATTCATAGCAAAGAGTTTTAGTATTTTGGTACAGTTGCTAAGCAAAATGAAGCTTGAATTTGAGCGGTTAATTCTCAATTATATCTATAATAGCATTGCATTTATTTAGAAGAAACAAGGTTTCTGATTTCAAATCAGAAAACCCTAGAGCCATATACGACTTGGATCATTTTCATGGCCTTATCCAGGCCTTCTGGAAGTTTCACCTCTATAATTTTAAACTAATATGTTTAATCTTTCTGTGTGTGTGTGTGTGTGTGTGTGTGTGTGTGTGTGTGTATGTATGTGTGTGTGTGTGTGTGTGTGTTTTAAAAAAAACACTGTAATCTCTATAAAGAGCTAAGGCAGGATACTGGTTGAGAGAGCAGTAGATTCTAGGGTCAAATCTCCTGAGTTTGAGTTGTGATTCTGTCACTCAATGTCATTGAGATCTTGGGCAAGTTCCACCTCAGTTACCTCATCAGTAAAATGAAGATGATACTAGATCCTACCTTGTAAGGGTGTGGTGAAGATTACATGAGAGAATGCATGTAAATCATGTGGCACAGTGCTGGCATTTAGAAAGCAAAATCAACCCTTACTGTTTGGCAGGCAGTTAAGCAAACACCCTAGAGCTTAGTGTTGTCTAGGTTGAGCGGATTTCTCCACATCCTAATTTTGTCTCCATTCGACTTCCCCCTAGCTTTCCCAGCCTCCCCCAGGGTTTCTGTATTTCTTATGTGGTAGTCCTCTAATGAGCACAGAAGGTTCTGGTCAATGCGGAACTTTATTTAAAAAGAATGACCTGCTTTATTCTGTTATCACACATTAAGCACCTCTTCACCTGAGTTCATTGAGGATTAATGCCCACAAATCTGAACTGACAGAAAGAAGAGAATGGACACAAAAGACAGGAAATGGACTGATTGAGGAGCTGGAGGAATAGGGACAAAACAAAACAAAGGAAACGGAAAGACTTGTGAAAGCAGGTGGTCGGGTAGGTGATCCAGCTCTTCACAACAAGAACAATGTATTTCCCAATATTGTTTCCACTGTAGCACTGGTCCCCCAAGATGATTAGCAAATAAATGGTTTCTTGGCAAAAAAAAAAAAAAAAGTATGTTCAAAGTATTTCATACCACGTTTCCCTCCAGGAGTCTCAGTGTACATGAACTTGCTAAAGATTCTGAAAAGTACTGCAGTAAAGAAACCTGCTTTGTTTTGTTTATTTTGATTAATACTGATTAATACCATTTGCAGACTCTTCCCACTGTTGTTATTTTATAACTGGGAAACAAGAATACCCGTAAGTAAAGAACAAATATCAGGGTACTCATGAACCTTGATAACACGGATGAGAAGAAAAGTGGGACTAACTAACATTTAATGAGGGCCTATTATGTGTACCAGGAGTGTGCTAACTGCTTGGGAAATATTTGCTCTTTCTCAGAAAAGTTGAGGTAATGATTTTAAGTGGGAGGGATATTTGCAAAGTTCTTTATGAAAGAGCGTCATGGCACATACTAGCTGGCCTTAAGTGGGGACAAAATAACTTTAAATAAGGAAGGATCTTGAGAACTGAGAACGCACACAGCCTATCTTCATGCCTAAGAGTACTGCTTTTGTACTCACTGAGAATCTGGGAGACTTTGGAGTTTCTCTATCCTCACTTCCCTGGAATATAGCGTTACATACACACCTGTGAACTCATCCTGATTCTGCTTCTTGTTGTATATATAACCGTGAGCAACATACTCCTCTGAGCCTATGAAAATACTGGAAAAATAATAACATTTAACTGAAGTTTGTGAAGTTTATATGTAAAAGGCACAGGTTTATAACAGATGCTAAAAAAAAAAAAATGCCAGTCCCTTAATCTACTGTCCTTACTCTTTTTTAATGTCAATTCTTTTTTAAATTAATTTTTTTTATTGATTTCAGAAAGAGGAAGGGAAGGGAAGAGATAGGAACATCAATGATGAAAGAGAAACGTCGATTGGCTGCCTCTGGCATACCCTCCTCCTGGGGATCAAGCCCACAACCCGGGCATGTGCCTTAACTGGGAACCAAACTGGTGACTTCTTGGAGCATGGGGCCATGCTAACCACTGAGCCACACTGGCTGGGTTCTACTGTCCTTACTGTTGTATCAAAATATCATTCTCTGGCACAAATACTGAAATAGGTTCTTTGGAGTCCATAAAATCATATGTACTTTTTCTACCTTCAAGATCCACTGATTGTCATTTAATTATTATTAGATTGTCTCTGTGTATATGTGTTAGGCACATACTATTTGTATGACTTGTGAAATGAATGAATGGAAATAGTAGTGGTAAATTGCAGTAAAATTATACTTATTTTATCCAATATAATATAATAAATGTAACTTAATTATAGAATATTTTGCAGTAGGGAACAAGCCAGGATGGAGTCAGACTGCCATTTTGAAAATTGGTGTTAAATTTCTGATGCTTTGCAAACAACCTGTTAGCACTGGATTTCAGCTAAGATGGAAGGCAGAAAATTCACAGATGAGAATGGATCTGGCTTCAGTTCTTGGCAAGAAATTTGAAACCCCCTTCAAATAAATTGACTGTTAATGTGTTTGGTTGACACCAATTCCTGTTTTCTTTCTTCTCTCCTTACCGTTTCTATCCTCATGCAACAGAACCTAAAAAGCTGCCTCTCTTCATTTTCTGAAATGTTTACATGTCATTAAGAGTGAAGCACTGAGAGGTGAAACAGGCCAGGAAGGAGGGGGTACTGCACAATTACAAGGATTAATTTTGTGGAGAATAACAGCTGTTAATGTCAGTTTTAAGTGTAGGCAGATGCAAAAACAACAGCCATAAAAAATGAGATTTCCCTTCCTTTCTTGTACATATTTGCCCACATTGGCAGTGAGACTGAACCTTGGGAGACTTTTTTATATTTAAATGAGTAAAAGGTCAAAATGAGTTAGAAATTGAGAAATGCTGTTGACTCCATTTCGGTGTGTTTTCCGGTCACATTAACAGGGAATGGAAGTGACTCCTGTTAAGGGCAACTAGACACTCCATCAGGCACACATCCCAAATGACCTGCCCCCTTCTACTATCATCTCTTCTCCCATTTCAGCCTCTTTTCTGTGTTCCCTCTCTCTCTCTCTCTCTCTCTCTCTCTCTCTCTCTCTCTCATCTGTATGTTGATACTCATAGCTGGAATGTAGCATTTACTCCTTTTTGATTTTAAAGTATAATGACAGATTTATGATATGTTCCACACATCTGAATGTTCTCTGACTCTTGCTGGAGATGATAAAGGATAGGAAGTGTAAAATGGACTGAAGACAGTGTTCTCCCCTAGGAATGGAATGCTGCTGTTGAGAAGCTGAAGAGCGAGGCACTTAAGATTCTGCTATCCAAGGACCACGTGGAGAAAGAACACCTACAGCTGTCCAACCAGAAGCTGAATCGGCTTCAAGAAGAATTTGGTCAGCTCATGGCGGAGAGAAAAACCTGGTTAAAAAGGGCGAATGATTTCTTTAACAGCGCCAACAAGGTCAGTGTGCGATCAAGTTGGTCATTTTAGGTAAATGGGGCAGTTCAGTAAGAGACCCATTATTTCAACGGGCTGGAGCACATCACAGAAACGGAGATTTCATGAAGAGTTGCAAAATTGACAACAATGAAGAAGAGTTTTAAATTATAGTCTTATCATGGCCATTATCTGGTTCTCAAAACTAAGAGACTCAATGCTTTGACATGTATAAAGTCACTTTAAAAAAATTCCTCATAGGACTTCATAGAGCTGTTGTTGGTCTGTTTGGGGGTACGGGGGATAATTGTGCCCGCCACTGTAGTGCTTCTCATGGAGGAAGAAAAAAAAATTGGGGGGAGGGGGTGGTCCTGTTGGTGGATGGTGGCATTATTTTATTTATTTATTTTTAAAAATATTTTTTATTTATTTTTTTTGTTTTTTTCTTTTTCTTTTTTTCCTCAAACTTTATTGCTCAGTTTATTAATTACATTGTTCCCACTTTTTTCTCCCTATAGCTCCCCTCCACCCAGTACCCATCCCACCCTCTGCCCTCACCTCCCCCCAACTGTCTTCTCCCATAGTTGCATGATTTTTGTCCAGTCTCTTGCTGCACTTCCAACACCCCTTTTCTCCCCAAGAATTGTCAGTCCATTCTCTCTCTATGTCCATGATTCTGTTATATTCACCAGTTTATCCTGTTCATCAGATTATTAATTCACTTGATTTTTAGATTCATTTGTTGATAGATGTGTATTTGTTGTTCATAATTTATATTTTTACCTTTTTCTTCTTCCTCTTCTTCTAGAATATCTTTCAGCAATTCATATAATATTGGTTTGGCGGTGATGAACTCCTTTAGCTTTTTCGTATCCGCAAAGCACTTTATCTGACCTTCAATTCTGAATGATAGCTTTGCTGGATAGAGTAATCTTGGTTGTAGATTCTTGCTATTCATCACTTTGAATATTTCTTGCCATTCCCTTCTGGCCTGCATCATTTCTGTTGAGAAATCCACTGACAATCATATGGGCGCTCCCTTGTAGGTAACAAACTGTTTTTCTCTTGCTGCTTTTAATATTCTCTCTTTATCTTTTGCTCTTGGCATTTTAACTATGATGTGTCTTGGTGTGGTCCTCTTTAGAGTCCTATATTTTGGGGTTCTGTGCACTTCTTGGGCTTTTAAGTCAATTTCTTTCACCAGGTGGGGGAAGTTTTCGGTCACTATTTCTTCAAGTAGGTTTTCATTATCTTGCTCTCTCTCTTTTTCTGGCACCCCTATAATTTGGATATTGGTATGCTTGAAGTTGTCCCAGAGGCCCCTTACACTATCTTCAATTATCTGGATTCTTTTTGCTTCTTCCTTTTCCAGCTGAGTGGATTTTGCTTCTTTGTATTTCAAATCTTTGACTTGGTTCTTGTGGTCCTCTGGACTGCTTTTAGGTCTTTGTGTAATATTTTTTATTTCAGTCAGTGTATGCTTAATTTCTAGTTGGTCCCTTTTTATATCCTCGTAGGTCTTATTCATTTCCTCGTAGGTCTTATTCATTTCCTTGTAGTTCTCATTAAGTTCATTGGCCTTTTCTAGGAGCCTCTTGAAAAACCTTATTACTGTGGTTTTGAACTCCATGTCTAGTCGTCTTTTTTCCTCCATTTCTTTCACACCTGATTTCTTTGCATTTCTCTGCATTGTGACTGCTTTCCTGAGTTGGTCCATTAGCTTTGTGTGGTAGATGTCCTCTAAGGGACAATGGCTCAGCCTCCTCAGTTACCTGAGGTGGATACCCTTACTGCAATCCTTTATGGGTTGTACAGTATTGTTGAAGTTAAGCCTAGCTTATTCTTGTTAGCACTAGGAGGATTTTGAAGGAAGGAAATTATTATAAAATATTCCAAAGTTAAAAAAAAACAACACAAAACAGTATCTTGAAACTTTTACTCAAAGCTCGCTTCTCTCTCTCTCTCTTTCTCTCTCTCTCTCTCCCTCTGACTCTTAAATCTTCTTTTCATTATTACGTTAAAAAATCTGCATAGTGCAAGCCTTCTACATGCAAATCTTAAACCTAGAAACACAGATTTGACTTGACCTGCATGCCTCGGTCTTGGCTTTTGAAGACAGCTGAAGAGAGAGCTTTCTTTGGGCATCTCCAGGTCTTCTTGAGTTGGAGAAGTGTTCTGCTTCTCCTGGCTGATTCATTTCCTGTTGATTATGGTGGGTGGCTCCTGCTAAATGGTGATGTCTACTTGTTCATATCACTTGCGTGGGGCTAGTATCTGAGGCTGGAGACCTTATTTGAAACTTCTTTTTCTACCAGTCCTAATTAAATATACCCCTTCAAACTGCCTTATTGGAATTTTTTGATACCTTAAGTATCACTGAATTTTTAAAAACTGTACAATGTGGCAGGAAATGAATGGGGAGCCCCTAGAAGCTCAGTACAGTGTGACTTAAAGTCACAACATCAATGCTCTAAAGACAATATCCAGGTATATATCAACATAGTTACTTAATTGTGAACTCTTATTAATAGGAAATATTTTGAAAAGGATGAATAATAAAACTCCAAAATGGAGGTGCTGGAGTTACAATTAAAGAGATATTTATTGCCAAATTATTTGTTGCTTGGGCATGGGATGTGTTTGTTGTAAGAGAAGAAACAAATGGCATATTATTGGAGCCATTGAGTGAACTAAACAGATGGTAGGTGCTAAGTTTCTGTTCAGCAGCCCTGTTTCTGAAGAAGAGGCTTTTTTGTGTGTTGTTGTGAATCCTCACTTGAGGATATTTTTCCATTGATTCTTTTTTTAGAGTGGAAGGGAGAGACAGAGAGAGAAACATCGATATAAGAGAGTCAAATAGTTTGATTGCCTCCTGACCAGGGCCAAGAATTGAGCCTGCAACTGAGGTACATGTCCTTGACCAGAATCAAACCCACAAAGTTACAGTCCATGGATCAATGCCCTAACCAATTAGACAAACAGATTGGGGCTGAAGAAAAGACTTCTTAACTTGCATTGCACCCTCATTCTATAAAATAAGGGGATCATCTGCCAATCAATTAATTCTGTTTCTAAGGTAAACTGTTAAAGAAGCTGTTGCTATGGGAAAACAATGCTTCTAGATCAGACTTATAGTTTATAGGCTTGCAAATTGGAAAGTTTTTTTTCTTCTCTCTCTTTCATTCTCTCTCTCTGGCTCTTGCTTTCTCTGCTCTTATTATTTGTTACCTTGCAATGGAGATTTTTTCCCCCTAATATTATTCCTGAGCTTGAGGAAGAAAGAAATTATATATATTGCAATAGTAATTTGTTTTAAATGAAGAACTACTTTCTCTAACTCATATAGTAATTCGGGTCATATCCCAAAAGCTCATATTTCTCAACCCTACAGATTGATTTCTAGATCCCATTTTTCATCATTTAAATTCCCTGGCATTCAAATTACAAGTTCAGTTGGGGGTTAACCATACTATGTCATCTTTATGCTTGAGAGCACTTATAAAGGTGTAGAATTCTTTCTCCCTTTTCTAAGCATCAAGGAAATAATTTCTAGCCCCAAAGCTAAGAATTCAGTGTGAGAGGTGATGGGTACTTTTACCTCAGCAAAAATTAGAAGCTGCAGTTTGGAACAGGGATGCTTAATTATGACTCTTAAAATTAACTACTTATTATATTATTAAGAAGTAATAAATGATTAACTAACAGTTGATAAATCCATTTAAATTAAAGTAGGAAACTCTTCTCAAAACTTGTAAATGGTATTTTTATTTCTGATTCATATTATGGAATCTCCAAATTTTACAAAATCCTCACTACTTTATCTAGTTTTTGGAATAACACTCACCTTAAAATTTGTGAAATTCAATAAAATATGATTATTGCTAATTTTCCAAATTGACAGCTGTACCCACTCACTGCCTTTGACTACTTCTTAATCCTGCTAGGACTGATGATGACCCAAGGCTCAAAATCAAGTCTGTTTCTTACCCAGAATGTTCACTGCCTTTGGCTTGAGGTGTATCTGGAGTGAGCAGTAGGTGGCAATCTAAGCACACAGGATCTTGGGAGTGTTGCTAATCATGTTTTCCATAAACCAGCCACTGGACTCAAGTGGAAATTGGGCCATAGAGCTCAAGAACCTGAGATACTTCCTTATCCTTTTATCTGCGGTATTTGCTGGACCTATTTGCTAAATCACTTAGAAACAAATAAAAGAAGGGGTTGGTTGTCAACACTGGATAGTAACTGATTGGAGAAGAAAGAGTCTCTAATTACTAATTAAAAAAAATTCTTATAGATTTCAGAGAGGAAGGAAGAGGGAGAGAAAGATAGAAACATCAATGATGAGAGAATCAGTGATCAGTTGCCTCTTGCACACCCCTACACCACCCCAGGAATGTACCCTTGATCAGAATCAAACCCAAGACTCTTCAGGCCACTGGCTGATACTCTATCCATTGAGCCAAATCAGCTAGGGCTCTAATTATTAGATCTTGCTAAGAGTTATGAGGACATGATCATGAAATAGGAACATAGCACCTTTGATAGTAACTCATCTCGATCCCTCCATATTTTCTTTTTTTTAATTTCTTTATTGATTAAGGTATTACATATGTGTACTCATCACCCATTACCCCTTTCAATCCCCCTCTCCCCCTGTCACCACGTAACACCCCCCTGGAGTCCATGTTCATTGATTAGGCTTATTTGCATGCATAAAAGTTTTTTGGTTGGTCTCTTCCCCTTACTTCCGCCCTCCCATACCATCCCTCTGAGGTTTGACAGTCAATGCTTTTCTGTCTCTGGATCTATTTTTGTTCATCAGTTTATGTTGTTCATTGTATTCCGTAAATGAGTGAGTTCATATGATACTTATCTTTCTTTGACTGGCTTATTTCACTTAGCATAATGTTCTCCAGTTCCATCCATGCTCTAGTTTGAAGCAGACAACTTTTTCTTCTTCTTAAAGAATACCTTTCAGCATTTCATATAATACTGGTTTGGTGCTGGTGAACTCCTTTAGCTTCTTCTTATCTGTGAAGCTCTTTATCTGACCTTCAATTCTGAATGATAGTTTTACTAGGTAGAGTAATCTTGGTTGTAGGTTCTTGCTGTTAATCACTTTGAAAATTTCTTGCCACTCCAGTCTGGCCTGCATAGTTTCTGTTGAGAAGTCAGCTGACAAGCGTATGGGTGCTCCCTTGTAGGTAATTGTTTTTCTCTTGCTGGTTTTAATATTCTCTCTTTGTCCTTTGCTCTTGGCATTTTAATTATGATGTGTCTTGGTGTGGTCTTCTTTGGATTCCTTTTGTTTGGGGTTCTGTGCACTTCCTGGACTTGTAAGTCTATTTCTTTCACCAGGTGGGGGAAGTTTTCAGTCATTATTTCTTCAAATATGTTTTCTGTATCTTGCTCTCTCTCTTCTTCTGGCACCCCCATAATTCTGATGTTGGTACATTTGAAGTTGTCCCAGAGGCTTCTTACACTATCCTCAAATTTTTGGATTCTTTTTTTTTTTTTTTTTTTTTTTTGGTTGAGTGTTTTTGGCCTCTTGGTATTTCAAATCTTTGACTTGATTCTTGCGTTCCTCTAGTCTGCTGTTGGGTTTCTGTAAAATATTTTTTTATTTCAGTCAGTGTATGTTTAGTTTCTAGTTGTCCTTTTTCATATTCTCGAGGTTCTCGCTGAGCTTATTGGCTTTTTCTAAGAGCCTCTTGAAATACTTTATCACTGTGGTTTTGAACTCTATATCCAGTCATTTGTTTTCCTCCATTTCTTTTGTTTGTGATCTTTTTCTTTCTCTCCCCATTTTCACTGCTTCCCTGAATTGGTTGGGTAACTTTGTGTGCTAGGTGTCTCGGTCTCCCCTGTTACCTGAGTTGTACACTCTTGGTGCACCCCTTTGTGGACTATGTGTACAGCCTTATTGCAGATAAGTCTTGTTTGTTGTTGGTATCACTGGGAAGAATTGACCTCCAGGCCAATTGACTGTGAGGATCAGCTGTGTCTACTCTAGGAGACAGCCTTCTGTGCCTGGACTTGCAAACTTGCCAAAGTCTCTGTGCTCAGTTTGGATGGGGCGGAGTTTCTGGGTGGGACAGAGTTTCAGGGTGGAGCTGACAGCCTTGGCTTCCAGTCACTCCTGGCCCACAAGGTCGCCAGGTCCTAGCGTCTGCAGGCAATCGCCACAGGCACCTCTGTGAGAAAGTTGCCCTTGTGTTTTGCCTGCCCCCAGAATGTCCAGTCCCCAATGGATCCAGAATCTCAGATTTTCGCTTGGCACCTGGGTTCAGTGCAATTAGCACTCCTTTTCCCTTCTGCAAGATGCCAGCCACACAGTCAACAGAACGCCCTCACTGTGAGCACTCGTGTGTGTCCCCAGAGTTCTGCCTCTGGCCGGAGCTCCTTTCTCCTAACAGACACAGCCAGCGACCCATTTGTCCCCTCTGCATCCACTCATGTGCATGCCTACAGAGGTCTGCCTCTAGCTCTTCCCCTCGGATTCCGCCTGCAATCCAGGTTCTCCCCATAAGGGCCTGGTTCCCCCAGGTTTTGAATGCAAACCAAACTGGGTTCAGTGCAGCCTGGAGTTTTTGTCTCCTTTCTGCCAGAGCATCTCTGCCAGGTTCAGACACCCTGTCCTCTAGTGCACGTGAGTCTCCATCTTACTTGGGCTTGGCAGAGGCTCTGATTATCCATGTGCACTTCCATGACCCTCCAATTTCAGATCTTCCCGTCAGCCAGCCTTTCTATGGTTCTGGGCAGTGTCCGTTCTGTCCTTCAGTTCTATTCTCGTAATTGTTGTGTGGGGCAAAAGCCTAGTTATTTACCTATGCCGCCATCTTGGTTTTCCTCGATCCCTCCATATTTTCATCTTTCCTGATTATATATTATTTATTTTATTTGCAGCATGTTCACAAAAAGGAAGCACTGGTTAATATGTGTTAATTGCCCAAACATATTTGTCATTGTTTAGGGAATGTGGTTTGAATCAAACAGAGTTAAAAATGCATAATAGGTTTCAAGAGCAGAACAATGTGAGTCTCTATTTATAAAACAACAATGATTGAATCCAAAGCTGTAAAACATGTCTGATTAGTCATAAAGTTTTATGTCCCATGCTTTCCATTCCCAGGAATATGATTCCACTGGGGAAATCAATTAGAGGACAGAGGCCAAAACCAAACGGTCTGATTCTTGGGTGGCCAGCCTAAAGCAAAGGTGCAGCAGAACTTTTGGCAGCTCGGGGAACACACCAAAAGCAATGTGAACTGTCATGACTGTCGGGCTTCTACTGCGTCTACAATCACCACTGAAAAGTTAATGTCTTTTTTAAAAGATGATGTTACTTTTTCAAGATATTTACAATAATGCAAAACAGCAATGTCTACAGCAACATTACAGCAATGTCTATAGCAACATTACAGTTACAGAAGAAAACAAAATAATTAAGCATGGAATCTAGTACTTTTTTTTCATTCATGTATACACTATTCTACCTTTTCCAAAATAGATACATTTTAGCCCAGATGTAGGAAACTATTAATTAAAAATGGCCAGTTGTTGTGTGGAGTGAAAGAGGAAACATACAAATAAAGAACCTGCAAAATATTATCCAGAAGGAATTTGAAGTGATATAAATGAATTCAAGAAATTAAGCTAATTGTCACGAGACATCAAGGATGGTATCATTACTGTCAATTTCATAATTCTTAAGCAGCCTCAGATTTCTTATTTTCAGAATAACTTCTCTTTTTCTTAGAAAAAAATTAAAGCAACCTTGCTTTCACTCCCTTCTTTCACATTTGCATTCTGATAAAATATTGTGTATTGGCTATTCTCATGCATTGTATGGGTAGTTGAGCTACAGTAACAGAAATACAATCTTTGCCTTCAAGACCCTCTGTGCCTAGTTTAGAGGAGAGGCAAGGGACAGAGTGAGTGCCATGTGCTGTGGGAAAGCCTCAATGGAGTAAGCCCAGAGCAATAGGCCGCACAGATACAGGGCCTTAACTTGGCCCAGGGGAAACAGTGTCAAGGAGGTGACCACTGAGTTAGACTTGGAAGCCTGGGGCAGGAAGCATTGGGGGAGGACTGCATGGTCCAAAGCCATGCCATGTATAGGGAATCTCAGGTAACTCATTTTTGCCAAGAGCATATGGTGTAAGCCCAGGAAACCAAAGTGGTAGACGCAGGCAGGCATCTGTGGTGAAATGTCTTGAATAGCATGCTAAGAAGTTTCTGTCTCATGCTGAACATGTCCTTAAATAGGCAGAGATAGTAAGAATTTGAAAAAGTCACGATGAGGCACACCTCCTCCTAAGCAAGTGATATCTTGACTTACTCTCCCTCCTACCTTCTTCTGAGAGAATGGTTTAGAAACCTTTTGTTTTACAGTTCAAGGACAAGTTTTTTAAAACCACAGTAAATATTTGATAAGTATGGCTACATTATTAGCAAAGAATTATTAAAGCATATCTAGTAGAAACAATTATAAAAATCAAGGCATACTTTAACATCTTATATTTCTCATGAGAGCCCACAACTCAGTACATATTTAATAGTCTTATAATAAAGATACTCAATTTTTACATTTTTTATCTTTTTATTGATTTCAGAGAGAGGAAGAGGGAGAGAGAGAGAAAAATATCTGGAGAGAGAGAGAGAGAGAAAGAAACATCGATGTGAGAGAGAAACATTGATTGATTGCCTCCTGCATGTAACTTGATTGGGGACTGAACCTACAAACCTGGGTATCAAATCCACCACCTTTTGGTGTAAAGGATGATGCTTCAACCACCAGAGCCACACTGGGGGGCAAGACACTCAATTTTAGTATCACACATTCATGACTATAATTTCACAATAAAGTTATCAATTCACTTTTAAGTCTTGAGTGTATTAATTAGTTTCCCTTCCACGGCAATTTTCTCCCTTGTGTAAAAGCTATTTTAGGTAGATTTATTTTCCTTTGCTAAAATAAAATTCCTCAAGGAACATGTCCATGTCATTTCATTTTCACCAGACCACCTAGAGCAGTGTCTTGCAGGTAGTGATGCTCAATAATTATTTGAATGATTAAAACAGTGAAATATTAGCAACTATGGATTGTCGAGGCCAAGTACCTTACATTGATAAGAGATTATATCGATCCAAGGAAATTTGGGATGAGAGCATTTGAAAAAGGGGTGCTTAATCAGTACATGAGGAACTCAGATTTCAAGGAGACTCAGCATCACACAAATTGCTTCCTCTGAAAATATCCACAGAGCATTAATTGCTTATTTCTTAGTATTCCCTCAGTATCTCTCTATGCTCTTTACAAAAAGATTATGTCTTAATCACTTCTGTAGGCCACCTAGTGTTCAAAGATTTGTTGAATGCATGACTATGTGACAAATCAATTTACATTTTGAGCTTGAATTTCCTCTTTTCTAAAATAGACCTAACAATGCTTATCTCCTTTAAGGAATACCATTCAGAAATAAAAGTTCTTGTAATTGGTGGTACATGTACAGTCTTTTCAGGGTAGCACTGAAGTATAAATAAATGGAATGGTGGAATAGAAAGTGAAAACTCAGAAATGTTTGCTAGTGTGACACTTTTCTGAAATGACAGAGTGGAGTTTGGAGCCAGGCTGCCTGGGTATGAATCTGGTCTCAGACATTGATTAGCTCTCTGGCCTTGGGCAGTTATTTAACTTCCCTGTGCATCTGGATTCTTCATCTGTAAAATAGAAATAATAATTATATGTACCTCACAGAGTTATTGTGTTGTCTGAATGGATTAAGTGCATAGAACAGCTAAGCCCTCACTAAGTGCTAGACATTGTTTTGTCATTATGTTTTCATTCAATACTGCACTAGCTCCTCGTAACATGACTTAAATGCTCTTGTTCATTTTCATATCCTCAGCACACAGCAGAGTATACGCCCCATAGATTTCAATACATATTTGCTAATTAAATGAAAAAAATGCTTTGCATATTGTAAACGGACATTTTCCCATGTTAATATTCGCAAGTTCATCCTAAAACCATTTAGGTCATTTTAGATACAAGAATTTAAAAAATTATAAATAAGGACTAGCCATCTTAAGTTCTACTTATGGGTTGAATTTATCCATTTCTAAGACAGATTTATCTCAGAGAAAGTAAGGGGTGGTCCATATATAAACTTCCTACATACCTTATTGATAAACTGCTTCAGGTACACGCTACTTTCAGTCCCAGACTTTCTCTTCCAATGTGTTTTCAGCTTTTCAGACTGTGAAGCCAAAAGCTGCTTTAGGTACTCTTAATTTTGGACACCTGTCATTAGCAATTCTAATCCACCTTGTTTCATTGAGAATACAGAAGGGATTCTTGGGCCCAGCAGCAGCAACCTTGGGGAGGCAAGAAAGGAGCCAGAGCACCAGTAAGGGGCAGAAAAAAATAGGGAGCTGAAAATCATATCCCCCTTTGCCCTTGACCATCATGGCATTGAAAAGTTTGGGTGGATTTGAACAGGCCTGATGTAAGAATCTGCTTGCCATAGTGGGAGCCATCAGAAGTTACCGCAGGTGATCTTGAGGAAAAACATTGAACCTTTTTGTCTTTATAAAAACTCACCCCATGGTCTAATTAAAAGCTGAGTTGAATTTGTATCCTTAGTAATTATAAAGGTTCCAACCAAACTCATTTTCTGGCCTTTAGACTCATGGAAAGAAATTTTCAAGTTTCTGCAATGTTTGTGTGTGTGTGTGTGTGTGTGTGTGTGTGTGTGTATTTCTATATTGATTCTCTTCAAATTAGTCAAGAAGCAAACAGTATTACTTATTAAACACCTTTGTGAAACAGCATGGTATAAGAAATATGCTAAATGATTCACTTAATTTACTAATCTCATAGATATTTAAAAACACACACAAAATATGCTGTGTCCTACCATCTCTATTTTATTAGGGGCAGCCTGCTTTGGATATTAACAAGGGAAAAAAGAAAGATCTTTATTAGCATCTTAAGGAACAGAAACCAATCAACTTCTTAGTTTTTTTCCCAAACCAGGGCCAAAAAGAGCTTGTTCATCTCCTTTCTACCTGCCTAAGAACTGACTGGTGCCGCACAAAATAGTCAGGAAGAGCTAGGCCCTAGGGGGAGGAAAAGTTATACTTGTGTGTATATCCTCTCTCTTTTAAACCAGCCATAAAACCGTTATTTGACCACATGAAGGAAGAGGGGGGGGTGCAAAGAGAAAAACTAAAGGTGTAATGTTAATGGCAAAGGAGTTTACGTAGGGGTCACAGTGATCTTACCAGAAAGAAGCTGTTGCATACCGTGTGTGCAACAAAGAGATTCTTTGCAGGCTGGGTCCAGTGTCTCAGGTTCCTTACCGGTTCAGTGAACAGAAAGGCACTCGCTTCTATTTTGGGAGCAGATTAAGTGAGAGCAATGATACTTAGGTCATTTCTGGAATTGGCACATGGATTCCTCACCAAATTCTACATGGGAATATGAGAAGCAAGCTCTGCATGTGACAATCACAGATAGTATAACCTTCTTGAAGTAGGCCTCCTCTTCAAATGAAGATGTTTAATTCTTATTCATAGATTATTCCCAACAGGGTTAGGTGAGGATCAAGGATAAGGAATCAACTCTCTTGTAGAATCTAGCTTATGTTACCAATAGGAAGTATTTTTTCAAATATGTATATTTGTTGAGCTAAAGAAGGAATGAAATCCCTCACCTCTTTTCTACTGCCATCATTCCAGTAAGTGTGATATATAGAGCAATTCATAAGTAAATGATTTTGACCCTTGGTCTTTCTGAGAGAGAAACTCTAGAAGACAATTTGGCTATTTTCTTTCTAAGTTATGGACTGTCTTGGGATTTGATATAGTACCTTCTCCGTCCAGTGAATATGTAGCCATTTCAGTTATTTCCGTGCTATTAGGAAGCAGTACATTCACAATAGTATTCAGAAATGAGGTGGAGTCACATCACAAGTACATTTAATGTGCACGTGGTTTCAGAATCTAACTCCTGTGAAGGTGAGGCCAATGCCTAACCCACTGATGGGCCACAGAGGAGAGACCCAGGTGGGTGGCCATGCACTTCTCGGTAGTTTTTGAAAGATGTGAGCCATCCCTCAAGATTCAGAGTGACAGCCAGCAAATATCCTCTGAGGACTTACTACACATGCACCATCACACCCTAATTACATCATAACAGCTTAGTATTAAAACAGAGTGGAGTTAAACTTGCAGACAAGGAAAAGCACTTTGGGATTCTCAGTCTTTTTCATTCACCCTAGGAAGTTGAGAATTATCTTAAGGAAGACTAAAGGAAATGCCATGACAATTGCATGCAACAGACTCTCCCTTTACTCCTTCCTTTTGTGTAGCTCAGTGGCCCTCAGTCCCAAATGTGATCATGTATTCCCGTGAGCGCTAGTTATATGTGATTTAAGGGAATTCGTGGTCATTTTGAATCCAACGATTTTTGCTTTAGGCACTAACTTTAAAACTAACACTTGATTAACAAGATACTCTGCTTTATTCATATTAAGCAATAAAAATTTAAAATGTAAAACAACATTCCAGAAACAGTGGTTTTTGCCAGGTGGTGTTTCCATGTGTTATGGAATGATCGAGACAGTAATTCACATCATCTTTTCTAATAGCATCTTCGGCTCTTTTGCCACCTGCAGGGGGAAAATGGATTAAATGAGGAAGAGTTCTTCAAAGTTCTTTAGTAAAAGCAATTTCTCTTTTAGATAAAGTACTACATAGCTAAGAGACATCACTCAACATTTCTCCTTATCTTTCCTCATAGGTAAGAAGGAAGGGTAGACACTTATTTGTAAGAAGTAAGTTTAAAAATCCTACCTTTTAAACCTCAGATTATCAGACTTCTTGGAAATGTCCCTTCTTTCTTAGCCTCCCGTAGTAAGTCTTTGCCACATACTGCCATAGCCCTTAGTTTTAGAGCTAGCCCTTAGGGCTAAACAAATTGAGTGCAAATACCAATCTGCCACTTAGTAGAAGTGTCCATTTGAGCGATTTATTTAACATCTCTAGACTGAGTTTCCCCAGTCGTGTAATGGGGATAATTTCCAGCTCCCTCCCTGGGCTGTGAAGGACAATGTGCTTGAAACTCAGCAGACTTTAAAAACTATTTGTCAAGTGATGGGAAATAATTGTGAAACAAACAGTATAGCAGGAGCACTTAATTTGCACTAAAATGTAATTATTAGTATTACTTACTATCAGCTATTAAATAAATGGGAATGATTTTTGTTGTTGTTTAAAAAATATTTCTATTGATTTCAGAGAGAGGGAGAGAGAAAATCATCAATGATGAGAGAGAATCATTGATTGGCTGCCTCCTGCATGCCCCCCTACTGGAGCTTAAGCCTGCAACTATTGAATGTGCCCTGACCAGGATGAACCCTGACCTCCTGCTCATGGGTTGATGCTTAATCACGGAGCAACACTGGCTGGCAGAAATTATTTTATTTTTAAGCATTCTAAGTAATAAACAGAAAGAGCAGATTCACGAGACAGGAGCACATTGGTGAGACAACAGAATATCAACATATATGAAATATGTCAGTACTTGAGAGATTTCATTTGTAAATTCAAGTTTTTCTGGTTCCAATTCTGCTATTAAAATTCACTCCTAAGGTGGTGGCCAGGACAGGCATGAGTGCTCCGCAGCTGTATCTCCTACATTTGGCTTAAACTGTGTCCTCCCCATCAGCCCAGCCTGCTCTTCTGGTCTCTCTCAGCTCTCCGTGGTACTAGCTAGACTCACAAGGCTATCTGCTCTCCTTGCTCCTGTGGGGTCCCCCTACTCCACCTGATAGGCCCCTGCTGAGCTCACTGGCTTCCAACTCAGCAATCCAGGGAGGGTGGACTTCAGCGCCCAGCTGTCAGTGGCACTATCAAGCTGACTGGGGTGGGTTCTCTAAACTGGAATGAAGCATCCTGAACGGCAGCTTCCTCCAGTAGTGCCAGAGAACAACATGGCAAGAGCTCCCTTGATATTCAGCTTTTCTTCACCTTACCCGACTCATCCTGCTCTCCAGGCTCCAGTTCAGAGGTGGGTGCTGTGAGGAGACCCATGAAGACCACTGTACTCTGCCTCATGTTGCCACAGTCCTCTATTATTTTCTTGTTATCATATACTCCTCCTTCATAATGCCCCAAAACATTACTCTCTGTTAATTCTATAAACTGAATCCCCCAGGCTTGTTCGTTGATCTGCTAATAAAGGAAGAAAATCAAAGAATTCAGAAATCTCACAAGACAATATCTTAGTTTGCAAAAATATGTTTTTTTTTCTGCATAAGCTATTTGTATGTTGGGAGCTAAATATTACTTTGCTCTTAATCTTTGTACTGCTTCAAATCCAAATTCTAATCTTCTCTGTAGAGAGATGGATGTCTATGGATGGAGTAGGCAGAAGGTCTTCTACTTGGATAGCCACAGGCAAAAGCATATTAATAAGTTTTTGGCTATTTCTCTGCAGTGTTTCAGTTTGAAAGTGCAATTTATTGGAAAATTTTCTTTTAAGAATATTACAGAAACATTCAGGTTATGAAAATCTGTAAAATATTTTAAAAACTATTTTATCCATTATTTGTATGCAGTTCAGAATGTGCAAATAATAAATTCTACACTGTTATAACTATTTCCTAGGTACGTTCTCAAGGTAAACTATTTTGGTGATTTTAAGGTATTAACACGTATGCTGAACTAAGCTGTGATCAGTTTCTCCAAATGGAACCTTAAAACTATACAGCTCTTTTCCAAGACTAAACTTGTTGTTTTTGGTTTTGATTAAACTAATAAATTAAACAGGCTGGCTTAATCGCTAGTATTTCATGTACACATCAATGTAGATTTTAAACTAGAAAGGCAGAAAATGAAAGTTTGCTTTCTTTGGCAGGCGTTTGATGTACTTGGAAGAGTCGAGGCTTACCTTAAGCTCCTTAAGTCAGAGGGTTTAAGTCTGCCTGTCTTGGCAGCCAGGCATGAGGAATTACACGGAGAAATTAAAGGCTGTACTGCTGACGCTTTGCAAAAGGGACAAGCCTTAATCAGCCAAGTGGACTCCTGCAGGTGAGTAAAGGCTATTTCTTCCTCTGTGCAGCAAGACTTTTCACAGTTTCCACAACTTGTTAAAAAATAAGTGGCACGATTTTTTTCCGCTTCTGATGCTTTGCTACATTATAACATGGCTTAGAAGGATCTACTGGATTTTGGTCAGCAGTGATTCTGGACACAGTATTGCTCAGCCAGAAGTGAGGCCGTCTTCTGAGCCTGAGGGCCTGAGGTGCTACAGCTTTCTCTCTATGAGTTTCTGAGGAGAGGAGAACCAAAGTGCAAAAGAAGAAACAGAGCATTTGGGTCTCATTGTTTTTCTTTCCTCCATGGGTTTTTTTCCCTTTTAATTCACGAGCCTAAAGTCTACCCTGTTTCTTTACTCCTCTCCGGAAAAATAAATGAAAGTACCAGAATCCCCCTATCACCAATGACTTTGTAGTTCACTAAGCAAAAACCCCAAATGAAAGGAAACATGGTTAATAATAACAATGGCTCATATTTTTCAAGAACCCACCATGTGCCAAACACTCTGCCAAGAGCCTCATTAATCCTCATAGCAGCTCTACAAGGCACATACATACTAGCAACGTTCAACTTTTACAAGTAACTGAGATATAGAGAAGTTAACAAACTTGCAAAAGGTCACACAGCTAGTTAGTGGCAGATCCAGAATTTAAATCCATGTTAATGGGCCCTAGACCCCATGCTCTTCACCAGTATGCATGGGCTGGTCATTTTTATGAGCACATTTGGTGAGTGTATCATTGTGAGTCTAGAGTTGAGCGGGACTGAGGAGAGAAAAGGAATGTGAGAAACAAAGAGAATGAAATGGGCAAGTATGAGGAAGAACAGGGATTGGCTGACAAAAGAGATAAAGGTGTAGATATTGGCTAGCATGAAACAAAGGCAGGATTTTACACTTTGACAGAGAGACAAAAAGATTTGTGCCAGTGGGTTAAGTCCAGTTTTTTTTTTTTTTTTTTTTTTTTTTTTTTTTTTTTTTTTTTTTTTTATCTTCCATGTCCACAATCTCTGAAACAAAAAAAGTTCAATTTGAGGAACAATGAGATAGGTGGAGTATTAGTAAAGTCACTCTATTTCTTTGTCCTGCTCTGTGTTAGACGAGTTTAAAAGTATTGATTGGGTAAGTTTGGGCTCAGGGAATTTTCTTTCCAGAAGACAGTGTGAGTCCAGACAGATATTTAAGCAGGGTTTGTGGTGGTTGCTATGGGACCATACAAAGCCAAGGTCAGCAATGATCAAAGGCCTTCCAGGCATTGCCAAGAAGCTGAGGCTATGAGAAGGGCAAATGGTTCTCTCCTTTGGAAACAACAATTATAGCTACTGCAGGAATTTTACGACAGTAAAGCTTCTTTTCTTTAGCTCCGTGCCATATGCAGCAAGTAAAGTGTACCCTTGGTCCTAGGAGTCCCAGTGCATCCATATCTGACCCAAAAATGTGATACAAGAGCTGATTCCTTCCCCTCCCCTGCTAAAGGTGAAGCCTGCCAGATTGTATAAATTAGAAGATACCCTATGAAGTGGCACATACACTTGTGCCTGGACTCAGGGACATATTGGACATGATCTGAGTCCTGAGTCATGTGTGACTGTATTAAGTAGTGGGGTCTCCAGTTATAACTGGGGAATGATCCCATGTCTGTTCAGCAGGTGAGTCTGAAGCACAGACCGATGTTATTTCTCCATCCAGGCCACTCTTTGCTTATTTATAGAACTTTCTCTGGGCGTGGGCAGTCTCTTCACAACAGGTAGGTCAGGAGGTAGCCAAAGCCCTTTCCCCATCTCTCTGGAGATCTGTCTGTAGTTTGGTGTCTCAGCTATTCTAGGTGCCTTGGCCTCCCTGAGGTCTGATCTCTGTCCCCTCAACTCAGCAAGACCTCTGGGCTCGTTTGGGTTCTACTTCCCCAAGCTTTGATCTGGAAATTGCCTTCTAGCCAATAAACTGATGCATGTATAAGCCCACCTCATTCATTTCCCTTCTCTCAGGGATCATTGTCCTGTGCTATCTGTTGTGCAGCGTATAAGAACCAATGGTTCACATATTTTGTTTATTTTCTGGTCACTGAAGGTGTGAGGGTAAATCCAGTCACTGCTTCTTGGCTAAAAATTGAAATTCCCTATTCAATTTGATGCTTAACTCCTAACATTGGGAAGTTGGTCATAATTTGTTATGATCCTGTTTGCTAAACTTGATCCTGTTTACTCAACTCAATAATGCTTTATTTTTAATACTTAGACATAAGAGAAATACTCTTATTTTATACTTTTATATTATGTTCTATCTTTAGGGTATTAGGGACTGTTTTTGGACATGTATATTTACTTAGCTGTAAGTAGATTCTTTTTCTCTTCTTTGCTCTAGTCTAAATTTATTTATATATTTCTTAAAGAGGCATCTATAGTTCTATTTTTTAGGCTGCTGACTGAGCCTTAATAGAAAAAGCAATAGTTAGGGACCATTATCTAATTAATGGTTAGATAACTGGATTTAAACAATAATTCATAGTATGGTTTCTGTCAATGTCTTAGATATATGAGCTTCTATAGTTGTTCCAAGGTGCTTGGTTGCCCTGAGATTTCACTATATTTTATAAACAAATACTATTTCCATTGTTGCAGGAGGAACTGAAAGTAAAGTAAAATTATTACTTGGCAGAGGACATTTTTTATTCAGAAGGTAGATGAGAATAGAAAGCCATTAAAAATCGAATTGAAATGCATTAGAACTTCAGTTGCAAACTAGAGCCACATACAGCTTCTGACCTTGACTCCATGCATTTCGTTTGGGTCAAGTTACTTACTTCCTTTCCTCATCTGTTCAATGACCTGAGTCACCGTCACAGAAAAGAAGCAGAACCTATGAAGGAGTTTTCAAGTGGCAGCCACTGCTGGAGGGAAGTGGAGTTTTGATTGGTGACAATGGAGATAAATGTCAATTTCAACAGTGCCAAGGTCATGTTATTGAACATTACAGTGGCTTCCTAGGCTCTTGAATGACAGCCACACTACTAGGACACAAAACATGGAGGTTCCTAATACCAGATGTTTGAAAACTGGTATGGATAAGAGTTGTTGTCGGAAGAGTTCTATTTCATGCATTTTGAGGGCCCAAACAATGTCATAACTTTTAAACTTATCTTCTGTGAAGCCCAGTTTCTTCATCTGTAAAATGGAGCTATACATTTCATAGAGGGTTGGGTGTTTTGTTTTTATATTCACCTGAGAATGTGTTTATTGATTTTAGAAAGAGAGGAAGGGAGGGGAGAAAGAGAGAAACATCAATGTGAGAAAGAAACATTGATCAGTTGCCTTCCGTATGTGCCCCCAAAAGAAATTGAACCCACAACCTAGGTATGTACCTTGACTGGAACTCAAACCTGCAGCCTTTTGGTGTAGAGAATAACTCTCCAACCAAGAAACCCACCTGGCGAGGGCATTGTTATCTCAAATGATATAACACCACTCTTGGCACATAAAGAGTACCTAATAAGTAACTGGTTCACTTATATTTTTTACTTTCTACACAAAGAGCTTTAAAAGCTAATAAATACTGAGTCATGTGGTTGTTTCAAATGATTATAATAGAGTCAGTTTCACCAAATCATATTCATTTTAGTAACTTGGGAAGGTTATATTTGAAATAGAACAAATATTTATCTTAATGTAATAAAGGGCAAAATTTAGCATTGGGACAGAAAGGAATTTCAGAGACCCTAAATATGATTTTCTTTTCCTTTTAATAATAATAAAAAACAGAACTCATTTATCTGAGTTCACATTTATCTGAGAGTAGGCCTCCCAACACATCTGAGACCTTTGCCATTTTTGCTCTGTAAGTACTATCTTATTTGGAATGGGTCCACACTGCTTTCCTATCCTGGAATCAAACACCTTTGAAGTTGGAGCAGCCTCACAAGAAAAATAATGGTTATTTAAATGTTTCCTTTCCTTTTCAATTTCCTCACTATAATATATATGTGTGTGTATATATATATATGGCTAATATGGTATGTTCAACCATCTGACCAGTTGCTATGATGCACACTGACCACCAGAGGGCAGACGTTCAATGCAGGAGCTGCTGAGCTGCAGTGACTTGGCAGCAGTGGTTCTCAGGTGATGTACCCCAGAACCAGAGAGGAGGGAGCCTGATTCCTCACAGAGCTGTGCGATTCCACCTTTGGTTATGTGGCTGCTGGGGAACTGATGCTCCCAAATCTGGTTTACTGCACACTTGCATTTGCGTTCCACACCCTGTATGACAGCAACTTTGCAGAGTGCTTTCTTGCACTCCAAGACCCCTCAGAGGATGTCAGAGAGCCAGTTTTAACCCAATCCCTGCAGGCCAGGTCAAGGGACCCGACCTAACAGAGAGACCCCACTCCACAGATACCAGGGAGGGACCATGGGAGGTTGGCTCCAAGGCATGTCTGACTATCTTGCCCAATCCTGCCCCACTGGCCACCTTCTAATTAATTTCCTTTCAATGTGCACTAATCCATGCATGGGGTCACTAGTCTGGTGATAATTCTGAGTCCTTAAATAGTTTGTAATCTTTACAGGGTATATCTATCCCAATCCAAATACCCTTTACTTTGAAAGGCATTTTCATGCATTCCTTTGCTCTTAATTAGGATGCAAGTTACCTATAATAATAGATGGTAATGGTCAAACTTAGACTGCCAATGGAGTTGAATGCTCCTGGCTTCTGGCCTTCCTCTGAATCTAAAGATAAACCATAGGTGGCCTGCTACCAACCAGAATACTGCCTTTATTAAGCCACAGGAAACTATAGTGATTGGAAGTGCTGGTTCAGAGACCTTGGGTGAAGTTTTCCATGATTGGTCTAAAATGAACAACCTTTTTGTTAGTATAACTTTCACCTCAGAATTCAAGACATGAAAACACTCAGCAAAACCAGGCCACCTGGTGAAGTATTCATTTGCCTTTTTCTATGTACTAAAGTTAACAGAAGCCAAAACCGGTTTGGCTCAGTGGATAGAGCGTCGGACTGTGGACTGAAGGGTCCCGGGTTCGATTCCGGTCAAGGGCATGTATGTACCTTGGCTGCAGGCACATCCCCAGTAGGGGGTGTGCAAGAGGCAGCTGATCGATGTTTTTCTCTCATCGATGTTTCTGACTTTCTATTCCTCTCCCTTCTGCTCTGTAAAAAATCAATAAGATATATATTTTTTTAAAAGTTAACAGAAGATTTACAACTTGCTTCAGTATCAACTCAATTTCTATCCCTGCAGAAAAGACTGTGCCATTCTTCATCCTGCCTTGCAGTGGTGAATTTAAGCAGTCAACCTAAAAATATCCAAACGTGTAGAACAAGCATGTCCAACTCAAAGGCTAACGCGGACCAAATAAAGAAAGCATGTGGCCCATGGGCCGCAAGTTTGACATGCTTACTATAGAAAATTTTTGTAAGAGTTTATTTGAACCAAACTGGTGACATATGCTGGGGAGCAAGATCTCAAATGCTCCTGGAGAATAAAAGTTTGCAGTTTCTTTTATGCACTTGAAATTAAGGAGGGAACTTAAAGAAAATTGCTTGAAGGCAGGAGAGAGCAAGGCAGGGGTTGGATTACAGATTCGTTAAGATTATGTGCTCTCTTGAGGGTGGTAATGTCTTAGGACAAGAAGTCTGAAAGGGTGGCTCACAAATTAGAAGGAGGGGTCTGAAAAGAGGCCTTCTTAAAAGGTGTGTTAACCTAGATGCACAGAAACAATGATAAGGCTTAAGGCAAACATAAACCTTTTACTAAAGAAGTTAGATGCCTGGTGTGACTACCCACCACAACCTGCCTGCCCACTTAGGAATTTATGATCAGCTGACCGTGTGAGGTTACTTTTCAGAGAACCACTTTATTTTGTCTACAAAGTGTATAACATACCTCATCCTTGTGGAATATTTTGTTTTGATATAACTTTAAGTGTCATCTGTTTTGAAATAGCATTTAGTGTTACTTTCTTAATATGAAGTCTTCATACTTCCATATTTTATAGAGGAATAAAAATAGGACTTGCTAGCAATTGGGATTTTGCTTTCTCTTTCCACAATTATCATCTATGTTGGTTCCCACTACTTCCCTTGGTTGATGATGTAGGTGATTATGAACTTAGACACAATATGGTCTATTTGTTCATTCCAAAAATATTATTGAGCATCTTTTGTAAATCAGTGCTCCCAAGTATGACGTATGACAGGCAAAGTGTCTGTCCTCACACTGCTTATATTCTCGTAGGAAGAATCAGCCAGCTAACAAATAAATTAATAAATAAGATGCTCTCACACAGCCAGCACTGTGAAAAAAATATAACAGTGACCTTGGACAGAGAGTGGCTGTGGGAAGGGGACCACTTGGACACTGGTCAGGGAAGGATTCTTTAGAGGAGCTACAGTGCACATGGTTGAGGATACACCTGGCAGAGCAACAGCCAAGGTGTAACAGAAAGGACCCTGTGGCTGGAGGAGTGGGCACAAGGGGGTGGGGTGAAGTCAGGGTCAAAGAGTTAGGTGGAAGTGAGACTGTAAAAATGATGATTAGCAAGAATGACAAACACCTGAGTACTTTCTAGACATTAACAAATTAAATCCTCAAAACCACCCTGTGATTATTTTCCCTGCTTTGCCCAGGAAGACTCTAGAGTGGTGTGGTAACTTGCCCTACCTGACACCTGGCAGTAACAGCCAGAGGCCTTGAATGCAGGTCTAAATCACTATGCTAATTAGGCTGCTAGTTCTCTGTCTGTTTATTCCTTTCAGGGATCCTGACTACTTAGTGAACTTGAATTCTTTTTTTTTTCCTAGTGCGATAGAAATGTGCATACATCTATCTTCTAGTTTCAAGTTAAGTTTCGCCTTCCAAAGGTTTTCTTTCAGTTTGTTTGAAAATTCTTCGTGTGTGTGTGTGTGTGTGTGTGTGTGTGTGTGTGTGTGTGTTTGTGTGTGTGTGTGTGTGTGTGTAAGCATCTAATGTGACCAGCACCAGGCTTCAAGGGCAGTCAAATACATATATATACAAACATGGCTCTGAGTCTCCAGAACCTTACTAACAGCCAGTCAAAGAATAATAGCTACATCAAGGGAGTGTGTTCTAGGCATGAGCAAGTCATAAGGACAGTGGGTGCTGGGGATGCCTTTTTTAGAGAAGGGAGACACATTCCCACACAAAGCGTTTGTTTGTTTGTTTGTTTTTGGCTTTATTTTCCTTGGTTTTGCTCTCTCCTTTTTGTTCTTTCATCCTTAACTGAAAGTAGTTAAGTTCTTTCATCCTTAACCTGATCAGGACAGGATAAGTGAAGGAGTGAGATTTGAGGGCCATTGTTGAGTTTCATAGTCTAAGACGGGCAGAGGGTCTACCTCTTCCAGCCAAGATGAACACAGTCATGTGCCACACAATGCCTTCTTGGTTCCTTTGTGTTGGTCAGCTGTCTCATGGCTTCACTTTTCATTCTGCGATATTTGAATCATTTCTTAATTGTTTGACTTGTAATGGTATCCTTTCCTTATCCAGACCATGAACCACTCTGCAGGGCTGAAGCCGTGCGGGAAACGTCTCTTATGGTCCTAGTCTTAACATTTACATATTAGGTGACTTGATTTGAAATGTCAAGGGACTTGGTATGGCATCAAAGAAAAGCCTCCGTCACAGTAAAATATTTTTAAAGATCTTAAGTGGGAAACAAAGACATTCCCCATCCTCTAAAAAACTAAACAAAGAAGCAAAAGCAGAAGTTTCCTTTGCGTAACAGAGTCATTTATAGTTGCATTTTATAGGAATCCTGCTGAGCATTTAAGAACTTAAAATAGCTGTTTTTAAAAAAGTTTGATGATGATGCATTTAGATGGTAAATGTCACATACTGAAATTTAGGCAATTACAAAGTTCTTATGACAGTGTTAACTCAGCCACTTTCCAATATTTTCATGTCTATATTAAGTTATTCTTTTCAGAGGTTGAGTAAATGTCAACCTGCAATCTGGGCCTGTAACATTGTCCAGGCTTTCAAAATTCTCGAACTCTTAGTATGAAAGGCACCCAAAGTTCACCTCTTCCATTAAATCTAGGGGTAACTAGATTAGGTTCTTGTAAAATATCTAGGAGCCCCTCATTGCAAAATGAACTTATTCATTTATGAAGGTAATGGTGTGATGTGAAGTAGCCAGGGTCTCTACAAAGGAGTTAGACTAGAAGGTTACAGGAAAAGAATATGAGAGAGAGAGAGAGAGAGAGAGAGAGAGAGAGAGAGAGAGAGAGAGAGAGAGACATGTTTATGAATATAATGCTCATATATTCCAATAGTGTGGATCAAAACACCACCTAAATATTTTCAGAAAATAGGGAAATGTTTTAATATATTAAGGGCAAACACATCATGAAATATTCTAAGCCCACATCAAAACAGTGTTTTTTGAGGAATATTCAAAGACAGAGAGACTCCTCACATCATGTGAAGTGAGTGAAAGTCAGATCCAAGTTGTGCATCTGGCATCACACTGACTCCAGTGGGGAGAGGCGGGGAAGGACACCAAAAAGAGGAACTGTTTGGAAAACATTGCATTCAAATCTATTTTTATATTTTCCTAATTATCTCAAATGAGAATATTTTCCTGTCTTGCTGTGCCCTTTGTATCTGAGGATTTATGTCATCAAGCGTGGGGCATTGTTAGCCATTATGTGTTAGAATATTGACTCTCTGCTGTGCCTTCCCTTCTCCTGGAGCTCCAGGCAGTGTTGAAGCCCCTCAGTCTGTCTTTTATGTCTCTGAACGCCTTCATATTTCTCTTCCCTTCAGCTCTTCATGCTGTGTTCTGTGAATCCCTCAGACTAATTTTCTCTTTTGTTATAACTTCCCCTTTGTTTTCAATTCCGTGATATTTTTTTAGTTTTCATAACTACATTTTTTTCATTTTCAGTATTTCTAACTCATTTGTTTCATATCTAATATTGTGTTTATTTCTGAATGTTTTTATTTCAGAGTTTCTCGTTCTATTATTATGGGTGTTGGGTCTTCTTTTATCTCTCTGATCTCAGTTGTATTTGTGGTAATATTTTTTCAGGTTGTTCTACTTATTTTCATTTCAGATAGAGCACATTTATTTTTCAATTAGCTAGTGGCTTTTCTTAGGATGTCTTTTTCTCGTATGTCCTGAAATTTTAGATTGTACTCCCATCTGGAGTGGGATGTGTTTGTGTTTTCATTTTGCTTTATTTCCCTTGGTTTTGTTCTCTCCTTTTTGTTCTTTCATCCTTAACAGCTTTGCAGTGACTTCCACCTGAACTCATAAGGTCCCCAGTCCAGACTCAGTCTTCTGTTGTTTGATTGGCATCCCATTAGCTCCCACTGAGACACACTGGCTCTCAGAGATGTGTTCCAAAAACGATATAGGGATCAAGAGGTGGTTCCTGACTGCCCTTCTGTATCTGATTTCTTGCTCACTTAATTAAAATATTTTTCAACCTTCTTTTATGAGGATGGAGAATCCCATCCCTGCTACTTATTTCAGGTAAAATTCAAGCTATGGTAGCCTTCCTGTAGGTCTCTGTGGCCTCTTGTGGACATCACTGCATGCATCTGTGCCAGAACCAGGCATGCGGTAGCTTCAGCCCCACTCACTGCTTTCAGTTTCTTTATCATTATATGTATATTAAATAGGAGAGAGAGAGAGAGAGAGAGAGAGAGAGATTTACTCGGTAGGGAGGGATTCCCAATATGCATAACTCAAGTCAGAGAAAAAAAAGGGAAAACAGACATTTCACTTCTACAGAACAAATGGCACTTTTTCAAAGTAGATATGAGAACTAGAGGATGCCGGTTGTTTCCTCCAAAATACAGAAAATTATAAACATGAGGGGACACTGTTTGGGTCCCTGCCAAGAGAAGCAGTGAGCTAAAAGCTAAGAAAGATGTATATATTTTTCCATTTTCAAAGTATAATTTTTCCATGGACAAGAAGAAAAATGTGATCAGCTGATTCTTTCTGATGAGAGAGAGTGAGCTGTCAAGCGTTTACCATCTGGTTCAGCTCCTCATCCAGATGGGCTGCCAATAGTAATTTATGAAAGGTTTAGAAGCAACGTGCTGTCCTCTGGAAAGAGTCATTAGAACACATTAACATTGGGATTTGCTTCCCTCCCCCAATCCCTATATGTGACAGACGCAAAGACAGGGCAACTGCTTCCATACAGCAAATAGAGTAGTCTATTTGAGCGAGAAGTCAATATGTCTCTGTTCTTTGGTGGGAAAAAATAAATCATTTTTATATCCTCTCCCCTCTCCTCTACTGCCTCAATGAACAAGGGAGAAAAAGTTCCCATGATGCAGTTTCTAACAAATATCTGAAAAAACCTCAGTCTTTTATTTCTGAGTATCTGTGATGCTTGAAGAAGCATCCAAAATAATCTGATGAACCCCACACTCATACAGATAGGTACCATCTACTCCATTCTTACAGAGAAAGCTCAAAGATCAGCCAGTATCTTCAGTGAAATCTCAGAGCCCTAGATCTTTAGACCTGGATGTCTAGTCTACTGTCAGCCGCTCTCCTACCCAAAGAGGCAGCCACACTGCTCCCAAATCAGAGCAAAGTGACAGGGCCCTTCTTTCAACAAGTCTCTGTCACTTGCTCTTAGTTCTCATCTCATCTTTTTATTTCACAGGATTGTTCCTCGGTGACTGGTGGAAATCTATTCATTTATTTTCAGCTCATGCAAGAATTGCTGGCAGAGTGAGGTCATATTTGCCCTTTGATGAAACCATCTGCTTTACAGGCACTGAGAACATCACCAATGTGCCTGTTATACATGTTTAAAAATGTTTGGATTGTTCACAGGAAATGTGTGGCATCAGTGCATAAAGTTTCTAACTAAACGTGATGGAATTGGGGCAGGCTATAACCTGCAGATTAGGTTTTCACTAAGAAGGCATAGGGCGGGGGTAGCCCTGGGGTTAGGAGTGTGACAGGTACTAGTGTATTCCAGCTGGGACTCAGGGAGAGGGGAGAGATTAATGCCAGAACAGACAGATGATCTAGCTGAGGACGTAAAGAATAAAATAGGAGCTGGCTAGGATAAGCAAGATAATGGGGAATTTCTCATACTGAGGGAGTGGACTAAGCCCCAAGTAAGAGTGGTGTACACAGTGTTTAAGCAGTAATGCACAGAGAATCATGGCAATTCAGTCTGACCCTAAGGTTTCAGACAGCAGGGGTGGGGAGTGTCCGGCCCACGAGCCATGTAAGGCCCACAATATCATTTGGTCTGCCCCTGACAAGGCATTCAGGGTGAATTAGTTAAATGCTTGACCAAATACAGAAGGCTAATTTGTAAGGTGATAATTTCACATGGCCTGCCAATGGTGTTATACATATCCAAATGGCCCTCTGCAGAAAAAGGTTCTTCATCCCTGAAATCGAGGAAGGACGTACCAGTCCACCTAACTATAAATGCTACACCACCAAGGAAGAAATTGGGTAGTCTTCGGGTAGCCGAAAGCTTCTGTAAGTGGGGAAAGGGCAAAGTCGTCACTGTTTGAAAATGGTTATTAGTGACATTTTTATACAGTGACTATGCATGTGTTCTTGTTCCTTAAATCTGTTTTCTCTTCCCTCAATTATTGGTCAAAGTGTATTTTATTTCATTTCAAAACATTTATTAACTTACTGTTTACAAGGCTATGTGCTCAGAGCTGCAGAGATATGTGAACGAAAAAGAATGCTGTCCTTTCCTGTAAAGAATTTACAATGCGATTGATGAGGCACAAATCACCACATAATGAGACCGAATCTCCTGGGTCATTGAAAAATCAAGAGTGGAGAGCCCTTCCAAAGATAGAGGGAGAGATACCCTACTTGATTTATCAAAATTCAAATTGTAAGTTGCTAAAGAGCATCATTTTTACCAAAGGAATGCTTGGTTTTGTTTAGTTTTGTTTCCATTTTCTTTCTCTGTGCTAGTCCTGTGCCCCTCTAGTGGCTGCTTTGAAAACTACAGACAGTCTAAGAGACACTAGCCAATTTCAAAACACGCCAGCCTCTTTCCATCAATACTCAACATCAGGGAAAGTGAAATTTGAAAGGAAGAATACCCTCACCCTTCTGTCATGTGTTACAACCCCAGAAAAGGTGCTATGAAGGGGTAAAGAGTGTGGGCTCTGAAATCAGATAAGCAGGTTCACATCTCATCTTGGCCACTTAACTGTGACCGGGAAAGCTGCGGAGCTTTTCTGCTCCTCGGTTATACCCAGATCAGAGGGTAGTCATGAGAATTAGAAAAGATATGGCTCAAAACATTAAAAATGGTGACTTACCACGGTGAGTACTCGATCATTGTGTTTAGAAAATGTTTACCCATTTATTTCACAAATTCTATTCTCTGTACAATCTTCTCATAGCACTTATTCACTTTTTCTTTTTTGTTTATCTTTCTCATTCCAGATTTGAATATACTATAGAAAATTTTAAACCTATAAAATAAAGGACAACTGGACTTTTAAGTGCTTTTTCTTTTTTAGCATATAATGTCTCAAAGTCTAAAATCTTGTTAAAATATGATTAGCATTACCAGTACACTGCTTTTATAGAATTTTGTGGACTTAAGTATCATAAGAATTATTTCTAAAACTCTCCTGATTTCTTGATTATACTCTTTACTATCTTTGAGTTATTAACAGACAAACTGATTGTTTTAAGTATAATATTTGTGGAACATTATGTGTCAGGAATAAGATCCCCCAATTAAACTTCTCTGGGACTCAGTGACATTATGCACTTGAATCTCATATTCATTGGATTGGATTCTCTTACTTCTTTAGCAGCCTCATTGCCATTCCTGTGCTGCTGCTTTACCTCTCAGTCCTTGCCCTCATTTCATTACTAATTAAATTCATTTTCACAGAATCATCAATTAATCATTTGAGGTAAAACTTCTGCAATCTGTACCTCATTCCAAGATCTTTTTAACTTTGGGTAATTAAATTTAAGAGTTATCGTGTTCATCTTTATGAGTATTTGAAGGAAATGACTGACAGGAAATTAAAGGCTTCAACTTCTTGCATAGTAGGAGAGGCTCTGTCTTGGGAATAGGTTGAAAAGGTACAGAGTGCTCATTCCCTCAGCAGTGTTCTTTGCTTGTCCTGCATTGCTGGCAGGCCCAGGTTGAAAATGATGAGGAAACCTTCTGATCTATCTTTAGACGCAGCAAATGGGGTCCAACTCTAAGTTCATGTGTTGTTTTAAAGGCATTTTCATTTTATGAGATCTCATGTCACTTTCCAGTTTCTCATGAAGCCAGGACAGGTGAGAAATGGCAACGTGAGGCTGGGTTTTGTGAACAAGCACATTAGATTCCCATTTGCTGGTGATAACTTGGTTTTCTTCTAATGGATGCAGCCTTGAGCATTCATCATCATGGAGAACAAGGTCCTTAGTGTTACATCAATATTTCATCTTTATTGGATTAGCCAATGTTTTGTTAATTGGCTGATCCACATTTCTATTCAAAGAGATCCTTTAAATAAATGCAGCTTTAAAATAACGCCCCCAGGGAAAGTCTTGCCAAGTACAGTGTGCTTTTTGCCATAAGGTCCTTAAAATCTCTCAGAGAAATATGTAAAGTAAACCTTTAGAGAAGATTAGACCTGGTTATAAAACTCACAACTCATCTTTTCTCATGACTGACTGACTTAAACAAAGGAACATAATTTGGTTTTGTTCTTTTCTGTACTGGGATCATCACTACTTAATTTTTGATTATTCTAAAGCCTGAAGCTTGATAACTTTTACCAACTTTTATCTCTCATGAAAGAGCAAATCGACTTTCAAATGTTCCCTGACCCTGGGGGTTCTAGATGGTAGTGGGATGAACTAACAGCTGGCTGTTCTACTCAGCTCCCTGGTGATGACCGGCGTCCATGAGATGATGGGATGCATCCAGAGACGAGTGGATCATCTGACTGGAGAGTGTTCAGCGCACAAGGAATTTGCTCTCAAGAAACAACAGTTAGCAGCCTCAGTGGAGAGCTACCTGAGGAAGGTCGTTCCATAAAATATGTCCTCCTTAAAATACTATTTCGATGAACCCCTTGTTTGATGATAATAGATGGTGTGGTAATTGCACATGTGGGCCTGAGGGAGAGTAGGAGGATATCTCCTTAAGCTTCTCTCCTAGTCCATGTTAGGTTTTATAATTGAACAGAATAGAGTTGCAATTTAACATTGCTCATCATCCAGCCCTGGCCCAGGGTGCCAAAACTATATATGTAACCCTACTTGCCACCCAGCCATGAACACATATACGCAAAAGCAATTCTAACCATGTCCATGTTTTGATGGTGTCCTTGATTTACATGACTTTATGCATGGTTCCAATATGCACAAGTTTTAGTTAACATGGAACCATAGAACGTGAGGACATTCAATACATAACAAAAATGATGAGTTGTAGGAGTTCCAGAAATGAATTGCCATTATCATATTTTATTGAACTAGGCCAGTGCAATGGACATGGTCATTCTGAATATAAGCACACACTTGAAAATCCTTTCTAAAGAGTGAGTAGAATGTCTTGGTATGCAAGAATTTTATTTTCTATTTTCAAAGAGGAATGAAGTCAGGCACTTACTATTTGACTAAATAAAAAGTTACTTACCTATAGGTGGAATATATAGTAAAAACTGATAATACCTCAATTATATTAATGTTTTAAATTTTAATGATAATTTCATATTATACACTGCATTTATATGCCTGACATAAACAAATAGAATTAAGAATCTTCACAGGAGAGGTCATTAGTTAACCATGTCCCTGTTTAAATTGTCATCCCACCTGTTATTGGTCCAGAAACTTGGGAATTTGAGTCTTGTTCTGAGGCCAGGGTTCCAAGGAGATTCCAAATATGTCAGCAGCTGTGGAGCCACATTCCCTGGAGCTTGAGACTCAAGCTAAGTTGGTGGTGATGGAAAACACGAGGAACTCACACAGCTGTTGCTATTGTCTTACTGCCAGTTCAGAACCCATTTGATCTGGGAATATGGGCTCTAGTGAGAGCCCAGATGAAGGCAGTGACTTGAATGGAATGGAACCTTTAAAAGTCACTTTATTCATTTATTCATGTGTACAGTCTTTATATTCATCAATTAAATCACCCAAGTGTGTTCCTGTTTTATTATCACATTTACAGGGTTTGGTGCTGCCTCAGGATCCCCCAGCCCTAAAAATACTAACCCCTAAGATGATCTAATACCCACACTCTAGACCTCTATCTCAAAATGTGCCAGTAAATGGGGCCCATTCAACTTATAGTGAGTGCTTGTGAAGTAATTAACCAGATACATTCATCTCTGCATATGTGTTGGCAAGTACATTATCCTGTTTAGATAATACATATAACAAATTCTTAGAGGGCATGGATGATTGCTTTTTATCTCATTGCTATAATGAAATATTTTTAAAACATACACCCTCTATTGGTGGGTCAGCAGCATTACCTCATATGAAGAGGAGCATTACTAATTTAAATATGAAATTCTAAAATATTTAAAAGTATTTTAGCTTAATGTTGATTTACATTAAAGTATAATGGAAATGTGCAGAATAATATTTGCCTTCTCTATACATATGCAAATACATGTTAACAAGGCTACAATATGTTCTTTTTTCCTATAGGTGGAACTGTCAATTCAGGAAATCAGTCTAGTACTTTCCAATGCCATGGATGTTGGTTCCAGCCTTTCTGAGTCAGAGGAGATTTTGCATAAATATTTGGAACTAGATATACAAGCTAAGGTAAATGCAATGAGAATCATTATCATGGTTATGATTTTGTAAAGATGATTTCTTTATATCTGGTAGCTATAAAACTCCTAGTTCTCATGAGGGCTGCAAGTTTAAACTAATATTGTGGTAAATAATGACTTAAAAACTCCTACTCTTAAGTATATCTGAGTTATTTATATTTAAACATGGACTTCCTAGGGAGTTTGAGCTCATTGAAGCTCAGCATTTTAGCCTGATATTACACATTCATTTAGCCCCTTTTCCTGGCCTGAAAGATGTTAGAAATTCCTTTCCGGGGTCCAGAAGAGGAAGGTAGAGTGCGTTTATAAGACTATTTGTGATTTTCCTACTAGAGTAAGTTACAAAAGAAAATGACCAGAAGCCACATGTGTTAATACAAGATTCCAGGAGGCAAATCTTGTTTTCACACTAAGCCTTTGGAGACAGAAATTGCCCTCCTTTTCCTAGCACCTTCTCCAATGCCCTTTCCTCCCTTTCCCATGGGACTTAGGTTCAAACATTCCTGCTAGTAGCTCTAGACCTGCCCCAGGTGTTTAGGAAAGTGAGTCACCTGTGGGCCTGGCTCGCCAAGTCAGCAGGGGTGGCTGTGCGTCCCCATCAGTCCTCACAGCATTGCCTCCTTCACAGAGGCACCCACACCCACAACTCACAGACAAGCCCATTTGTTAAGTGAAGAGTTTGTAATTCATTATTTCAAATGTTTAAAATAAAATGTTTGTCTGAATTCATATTTATATTCCAAATTTTTTAGAATTAAGGAAAAAAAAACTCCCCCTGCTTCCTCCTTCCCCGAGTGCTGTCTGGAAACAGCATTCATGTATTAAAATCACCATCACTCAGTGGAGTATTTGGGAAGCATATTAAACACAAGTAGGGAAGCCATCCCTTCTTGCTGCAAATGAGAATGAAGCTTCTTCTTTCATTTTTGCTTGATTCCTAACATGGTGTCACATGAAATCTTATGTGGCTTTCTGAGGCAATTGTATCTGTTGTGCCTACAATACTCATTCATCAGTGGTTAGATCCCACATGCCACAAATTGCACTAAAAAATAAAGCACAGAAGAACAACCCTAAGCAAGTCAAATTCACGAACTCTTTAGGCTTTTTAGACCCCATATCTAATACTTCCCTACACTTGTTTAAAAATCCTTCTAGATAGCAATTCAAACAAGACTGTGTAATTAATATCATTTTTATAAATTAAAAAATAAGTAAACAATTTCTATAAACTTGCGATTTTGTACATAACAACATTACTTTAAGAATTTGCTAGAGCTATTGTTAATTTCAAAAACAATTCTGGTCTACACTTATTTAAATTATTTAAAATATTTTTGCCTTTTTTGTTTTACCACCTTTCATACAGAACAACTTCTCTGCTATTTGTAACAGAATTTTGAATGCTCTAAATAAGAAGTGTAGCTGATAGACTGAAAGAATACTTAGAGATGGTTTTTATTTTAAGACACCTTTTCTTTTTTAATTTTGGAAATTTGTGCCTTCCTTTCATTGAGGAGAGTTTTAGTTAACAAGTTCAATTAATAACCATTATAGATGGATGTGCAGAAGGTAATGAAATGTGAATGTTCATGATTCCCCTGTCAGCTTCTGACCCTCTGTGCTTTGCTTTCATAGGAAGCATCACATGAATTAGAAGCAGCCACAAAACTTATGACAGAGAAAAATGAATTTGAACCTGATGAAGTGGCATCACTTTCTTCTAAAGCCAAATGGCTAAAGGAAGAATTAAACATATTTGGCCAAAGCATCAGCTCCAGGTCTCAAGTCCTGCAGACCTATGTGGCATTTCTAAAGTCATCAGAGGAGGTACAGTACCTATGCGGTCTCCTTTATCAATAAGGTGGCCCCTGTCAGCTTCCTGCATCCTTTGGGGATGGCAGCCCTGGTAGGTTGTCCCATATAGTCTACCCCAGTGCATGTACTCACTTATAGGCCCTTGATTCACCAAGACACCATACAAAAATAAAGCAGTAAGTTGTTTTACTAAAACACAATACAAGTATGTATGTGTAGATATACATGCAAATAAGCAAAAGTTGTTGTGTTAGAATACTTTTTACTTTGGCCCATAAATATTTACACTATCCTAAATATAGCACAAAATTATTTTAAAATAAGTCTTCTTGTAAACCATGGTGGAAAAGGTACAAAGAAGTGTTTGTTTTCTGCATGCTTTTCTTTAAATACCTAAGCAATTCACATGGTTCATTTAACATGCACAGAATCAGAAATTATGGGTTTTGGGGTCCAAGCTTAGTTCTATCTTGTGTGATGCCTTTTAACAAGTTGCTTCAGAGAGCTTCTTCTGAGGCACTCTTTGACAGGGTTGTACTAGATAATCTGTAAAATTTCCTCTACTAGACTAGGATTCCGTCTCAGAGGTCGGGTTGCTTGAAGATAATGCTAGGATCCCACTTCATTTAACTCTGTTCCTAGTGCACCAGGCTCATGTAGATCCCCTTCTCTTCAGAGTGGCAGGCACTGGTTTAGTGGGAGGTAGAGCCAGTAGGGTCACTCTGGGATAAAGCCAACCAAAGTTAGCATGCTAGATTTCCTTCTTCTCACTCCCACCCTGTCAACACCCTCACCCTACCTCCCACCCTGCCTTCCTCTGTCAGCTCTTGGTCTATAATATTCTGAATTCTTGCCCCCTCTGGGGGAAGACCATGCCCAGTCCCTGGAAATCTTGGGTAACTGCTGCCTCCTTTCCACATCTTCACTCCATCTTTTGTCATTTCTATTATTTAGCTCCAAATTCTCTTGGTTCAGCAGAGGAATTACAACCAACAGCAGCATGCTGTTGATGAATGTTTTTACTCAGGATTTGAAATGGTGGAAAAGGTACAAAGAAATGTCTATTTTCTGCATCTTTATTTCCAAAAACATACCTTCTTGATTTCTGATTCAATTTCTACTTCCATGACCTACTCTGGCCCCTGGAACTGTGGGGTTTAGGGCTGAACCCTTAGCTTCACACACACCACTTCCTCACCACTTTCCTCTTCCCAGCTTTCATTTAATTGATTTTCCTAGCTGGCAGAGCCTTCTCTCCTAATCTTGGCAGTGCTCTGACTGTGTCACTCTCCTTCCCCCTCAGGTTTTCCTTCTTTCCTCACCAGCTCATGGTTACTCATTTACATTCCATTCTCCATGCCCTCAACTTCCTGCCTTCCATCCTGAGGAACTTAGCCAATTCTCAATACTAGATTAATCCAACACTCTGTTTACTCAACTTTTCTTTCCAAGCTTCCAGACACTGCTGCAGAAAATCATACAATTGATTGTACAATTGTGCTGATTGGCGCTGTTACAAATTTATGGTCTCTGCCTCAACTGGGTCTCCCATATGCTCCCTATTGGCACCCATTCAGTAGCAATTTTCAAACATCTTATCCCAGTTTCCATACTTAGATCTCAGCTGATGCCCTTACTTCACATGTAACAACAACAACAAAAAAAGTCCATTGAGCTTAACTGCCTTGACTTCCAAACTAATTGATTTATTCACCCCTCTTCCACTGTTGCCAATAAAGTCAAGTCCCTACTTCTGTCCAGCACTAAGAGAAAATTAGTCTCTCCCTGTATGTTCCCACATCCTTCAGAATCTAGCTCTACTAATCTCCTCTAATGTTTGAAATTTGCTTTTTCCATTACTTCCTTGCCTTTAGTCTATAGTTATGCCCAAATGGTCTTGCTCTCATGAAGGCAACCTCTCTATACTTTCCTTCCCTTTACATCTGGACTTGACAATGGGAAGATGACATTTCTTGTCTCTACTTGCTCATCCTCCCCAGTTCTCATCCCACAGCAATTTAATCCAGCCATCTGCTACCTCTTCACTCCATTAAAAAATGTCCTTATAAATTACTTACTGATTGATAAATGAAATCTCTATTTTCAGTCTTCATCCTACTTAATCTCTCTGCCACATTTATATAATCCAGTTATTATTACCTCCTTTGGCCTAAACCCTCTCCCTACTCCCCACCCCAGATTTATTTAAGTATAATTTACATAGCATACAATTAATCTATTTTGGAGTACAATGATTTTTATTGTATTTATTGAGTTGTGGAACAATCACTGCATTCTAGTTTTAAGATAGTTCCATAACCCCAAAAGTAGCCCCAGTGCACTTTTTAGTCAATCTTTATTTCCACTCCCAGCCTTGGGCAAGAACTGATCTGCTTTCTATCTCTATAGATTTGCCTTATTTGGATACTTCACATAAGTGGAATCACTCTGTCTGCTTCTTTATCTGTTCCTTCTTCTTTTTCCTAACTTGGTTCCATGTTCCTGAAGTATGGAGGGTCCCAAAGTTCATGCCTATGCTCACTTTTGAACATTATTTTTCTATGAAAATTACACACCCACCCACCTGTGGGTTCAGTTCACCAATAATTCAAAAATGGTCCCTCCTTACTACGCCCATAACATTGTGTGTATATTGTCCTTATGTTGTAATAACTTGCTTTTGATTATCTTTCTTCCAGAACTATCTTTGGGAATCCAAGGAAATAAATGCTAATTCTTAGCAGGTCAGACTCCTTGGAGAAGGTAGCAATTCAACTAGCTCATGAAGGATGTATAGGAACACAAAATTGAGAAAAGATCATTCTGAGCTGAGGAGATAAGAATCAGCGAAACAGGGTCATGAGTAAATAGAACACGGGAAATGTAGAGAGCACTTCTGTTTCTTTGGCCATTTGCAGGCTCTCTTATCAAGTTCATTTAAATTAAGAATGCTGTTAAAATTTTTAAAATACAGTGACTAACCATCATTTAAAGTTTCTATCCTGTTTAGATTGATTTTGATAGTTACAAGCTCTTTGAGTCTTGTCCCATTGACCATTAAGTATTGGTCAAAATGCATAAAAATTTGTGTCAAAATTTTTCCACTATTTCTATATCAGCCAATTACATGTTCATCTTTAGTTCTATCAGCACATTTGATTTGATACAAGCTCTTTTCAAAGAGAGTGATTGAAAATAATCCAGGACTGCATACATTAGTTAGCAAAGGAAAAAAATGTAGTTCTAAAGAAATCAAGTAATATACTTGATAAGATTAGCTCATGGAAGCAGTTGAATATTAATATTTGTACTGAAAATTAGTAATTGTATTCTCATTCAGGTTTATCACTGATTGAAAGCAAATAGTGAGTTACTAATATTTCACTGACTTATGTTTATTTTCTTATTTATTTCTTGTCTGGCTTTCTTCTGAATTATAAAACTCAGCTTTAAATATTATCATACCAGTATTTGACATAAATTGCCCCCAATTGCAAAACATACATTATACAAAATATATAAATATGATTTGGGTCACAGTAAGTAGGTCTTATAAATAATAAACTTGTTAGTCCAATTTACTACCCAGTAGTAGTCCAGTCTGTAAACAACTTAGATAGATTTTCATATTGTTTTGATAAATTGACAACACTGAAATTATTTAAAGAATCCTGGCCCTGGCCACAGTAGCTCATTGGTGGAGCATCATCCTGTACACCAAAAGGTCATGTGGGTTTGATTTCCAGTCAGGGGACATACCTAAGTTGGAGATTCAGTTATCAGCTGGGTCATGTAAGATTGACAACTGATCGATGTTTCTCTCACATTGATGTTTTTCTCTCTCTCTCCCACCATCTCTATATCTCTTCCTTTCTCTGAAAAAAAAAAAGTTCTGAAATGTAGTTTCCATTTAATTTTTACATAGGCATTTATCTGAATCTTGTGTCATTTTCTTTTTTTTAAAATATATTTTATTGATTTTTTACAGAGTGGAAGGGAGAGGGATAGAAAGTCAGAAACATCAATGAGAGAGAATTATCGATCAGCTGCCTCTTGCACGCCCCCTACTGGGGATGTGCCCACAGCCAAGGAATTGAACCCGGGACCCTTCAGTCCGCAGTCCGACGCTCTATCCACTGAGCCAAACCGGTCTCGGCTTGTGTCATTTTCTTTAAAAATGTTTGCAAGTGTTCTTATTTTGCATTTATATTCTCTCTTTCTCTCTCTCTCTCTCTTAGGTAGAGGAGCAATGTGCGCGTCTGAAGGGGTTTTACCAAACTGAAAGCCCGAGGAAGGAAGAGGATGCCAAGCACTGGTCTGACTCAGCTGAGAAGCAGTGGCAGCTCTTTTTAAAAAGGAGTTTTTTAGTTCAAGACCTAGGGCTTGAGTTCCTTAATTTGATAAATATGGTGAGAATAACATTATGTGAGTCACACTTTCTGCAAGGATTACTTGTCAAAGTCAAAATTATAAATCCAAAACTTCAACTATCAATCATCAGGGTGGGTTTAGAAAGCTCTTTTTAGCTTCATTCAACCTAGAACAGTGCCAAAGCCTAGCATGTCTATGTTTATTTAGTGCTACACTTCTCATAAGTTGAAACTATCTGCAAGAAAGATTGACTATAATCCAAATGCAACATTTTTATTAGTGAATGGAAGTTCACTCTAGAGTTATAAGTTATGTTGAGAGCCTGCAACAAAATACTGACAATATTTCATGTGGTTCATGTTTGCATCGAGGCTGAATCTTTATTTTGAAGAATTTCTTCCTATAGCATATCTTTCTATAGTGAAGCTCTATCATATTTACAAGTGTATCCTAAACTTCAGTTGTCCACTTATGGCTGTAAAAAACTCTAGAATCCTTTTAGCAACCTCTGACCCATATAAAGTTCTCTACAGAATTCTTAAAAGATGGCTAATCCTCTTCTCCTTCAACTATTCCTAATGAAACTGTTCATTCCATTGTTGAAAAATAAGAGTTGCTAGAAAACATTTTTAAAAAATGTTAAGTCAAATCTGACTTCATACCTGGTTCTAACTCTCTGTAGTTGCACTAGGTAAGGGGAGACTTCATATTTGATTTCTCTTACATGTCAAAGTCCTCCAAACATTGACAATAATTGCTATATCTACTGAGTCCTTTCTGCAGCGAACCACATGCAAATCCTTTATGTCATTTATGAGGCAGCTTCATTTCTCTCTCTATCCTGATCCTCCCTCCCCAAAATTTTTACGGTTTGTGAAAGTCATTCATAAAATGTAACCCAGAAGTAAAGTACAACTTTAACACAGAGTACAACAAAGTGGACATCATTCTTTACTAATGAGACCTAAGGTTATGCATTCATTGTTAGCCATGATTTCACTATGCTGGTTCATATTAAACTTGTGATTGAATAAAACTCCCATGAATTTTTATTATATTTCCTGCCAAGCTAGGTCTTTCCCATTTTATATCTGTGTCAGGTGTTTATATTTTACATACAAATGTGGGTCTTTATATTTATTTCTATTCAATGTCATCTTGTTCATCTTTACCCATGATTCCATCTTGTCAAACTAATTTTGCATCTGCTATCTACTACATTAGCCATCTCTCCTGGGTTTAATTCTAATCTACCTAACATCCTATCAATTGCATGAAAATAATTTGGCAGAAATCAGGTTGGCTCATGGTGACCAGGAGATTCTTTCCAAAGTGCTCACAAACTGCTTGATCAATGATGAATTTACTGCGTGGCGTTCATTGTAAAGCTTTCCAATCTGTAAACTATGTAGCCCAGTCTTTCCCCCCTTTGAAAATCAAGCCATTTTTCTTTCCCTAACTGTATAGCTCTTCTCCTATTTTTTGTAGACTTGCAAAGATAACTGACATCTACAATTTTCTCTGTATTCTGGAATGTGATTAAAGCCTGAATTGATTTGGAAGAGTTAGGTTTTGTCTAACTACCCTTATCTACTTTCAACTGCAATTTTCTCTTTCTCTTCTTTATTTTTTAGTTCAAGACCTAAGGTTTGAGTTCCTTAATTTAAATATCATGTGAGAATGACATTATCTTCTTTGTTTCAACTTTTGTTGTTTGAAAGCCATTCTTGTTCAATTTGTGTGGAAACAAAATATACACGAAACAGTTTTAACATATCTTATACTACCTTTAAGCATCAGAGGAAACTTGCTAAACAATTTGCCCATGTTCTTATGTTATCCAGGTGCTTTTTGTAAAAACAATTATTTTTCAGTTGGAATATTTAGAACACATATTATCTACCTATCTATCTACTGACCATTTATTTATCTTTTACATTTTTTTTACTTTGTTCAGTATATACTCTTCCATCTCTTGATTGTGTACTTCTCTAATTTGCACTCTTAAGAGAATTCAAATATTTTCAAACTGTATTTTTTGCTTAATTATTACTAACTTCATTTCAGAAATCTTACTTTTTAGTTCTGTAGTTTCCATTCGATTTTTTAAATTGAATTTAGTGGCTGGCATTAGTTAATAAGATTATACAGGTTTCAGATATGCAATTCTACAATACATCATCAGTATATTGTATTGTGTTTACCACCTCAAGCCAAATCTTCTTCCATCACCATTTACTCTCTATTACCTTATTCTACCTCCCCAACTTGGCTCTGGCAATCACTATACTGTTGTCTGTATTCTTGAGTCTTTTGTCTGTCTTCTCTCTCTCTCTCTCTCTCTCTCTCTCTCTCTCTCTCTCTCTCTTTTGTTGAATTTCAATTGCTGATTAAATTATCTTTCATATCCTCTCATTCTCACTCTCCACCTTTGCTATGCTTTAAAATATATATATATATTTCAGAAAAGAAGGGAGAGGGAGAGAGACAGAAACTTCAATGATGAGAGATAATCATTGATCAGCTGCCTCCTGCACACCCGCTAGTGAGGATTGAACCAGCAATCCGGGCTATGTGCCCTGACTGGGAATTGAACAGTGACCTCCTGATTCATAGGTTGATGCTCAACCACTGAGCAACACCAGTTGGACACTTTTTACACTGTATCACTCATGGGCATTTTAAGTGTGTGTCAGCTAATTCCTGCATCTGGATCTGGAGTTGTCTACTTTTTCTCTTGCTTTCCAGGTATGTAGTCCTGTCTTGGTAGGACTAGTGAAAATTTATCAAATGTCAGGTGTTATGTTTAAAAAAAAAATGAATCCTTTACCTTAAGCTCCTTACCACTGTCATATGATAAATAAATTCTGCATTTTTTATTCTCATATCTTTTGGAGCATTAGGCTTTTAAACAAACATTATTATTGAAATATAGTAACCAGTTTGGCTGTTAAGAAGGAAGAATGCCAGCTGGCATTTTCCAATGAGTGTTGCACTCTTGATTGGGTTGCCGTGCTCATATTTTCAAGCTGGAAATTAAAATTTTTTCAGTTCATCTAAAAATCATCAAGATTAGAGAAGCCGATTTAAGTGAGAAAACTGGCAGACATCCAATAAAAGTGCCAATTTACAAATTCATAGTGGTAAATGCCAAGATGTTATTTGGGGTACCACCTTTCTGTTATCAAGGTGTCAAAAAAAGCAAGATATCAGCAAACCATTTATTGTGCCTGCATATGAATAGAAAATTGAGAACTGAGTGCCCTGTTGGGCTAGGTTATGGCAAAATTTCTCATGCTCTTCTACAGAAGTAGAATGAATAGTGTGTTTCCTAACTAGACCTTCAGCAGATTATGCTTCCTGAGAGGTCAAAACACTTAAGCCTGCCAAGTACATAATCACTGGTTTTGGATCCTGCCAGCCAGACATCAACAAATGCTGCTATATCTCCCCTTTTTCCAGACCTCACTCAGACCATCACTCCCTGCTGAGTATAGCTGCCATTGGCATGCTGCAAAGTCCAAATTTACATTAAACTGTGTATTACATTACATTTTGATTAGTAATTTCTTAATAAAAGGTGAAAGATACCCTAACTTTATAGCATAGATTACAATTATGATTTGTGTTGGATCTGGCTGAAGTTATCAAATATCTTTCATAATATTTAGTATCTTGTTCATCATAATTACAGAATGTATCATTTGATTCCTAGATTCCCAAATTTATGGGCAAAAATCTCTTTAGGACTTGCAATTATCTTTTTTTGCAATTTATTGGCTTTTTATAATGTCTAAATTAATATAAGAATATAATATTTAATATTAATGCTATTTAAATTAATTTAAAATAAGATGGTTTATTATTTTAAAATATTCTGTTAAAATATCCTATTACAGTTTTATGACACCATCTTCTAACTACAATCTAAGAGGTCCCTTGACTTTTTAGACACTTAGTTGTCATTGTCATTATAGGAACCCATGTACATTTGCTCCTTAGAAAGTCAATGATTTATTGAGAATAGCTGGTCATCAAAGTAAAAATCATGGTTTTGCCAAACAAATATTCTTCTGCATTTTTCAGTGTTTGTGTGTAAAATAGCACATGATCTGACTCTTTGCCTTTCTTATCTTTCTTCCTCCAATTAAATTTCTCCCTTTTTTAAACCATTGTTTAAAGGATTTCAAATCAGTCAGCCAGAGCATCTAGAAGTTGGGAAGGGAAGTCTTTAAACTTAAATACTGTGTTTCTGCTTGCATGATAGACATACAAAAATAAAGATACAGTTGTGCATTTCAGTTCTCACAAAAGGGAGTAACCTGAGGACCTGGGAAACTTAAAATTGTTGTAATATATACAATGGAGTAGTTTAGGAAAAGGTGGCCCAGGCCCAGAGCAACTTGCCCCCTTCTATTCTTTGATACTGAGGTTGTGACATCTGTTATTGAGTGTGTTAAAATGAAAGGTAGAATACCCTTTAAAACATATGCATTAAAGTAATCTTCACTTTAATATTTCTCTATCTGGGAGCTCAGTCACCCTCTTGAACCCCAGGAAATAGATGTTAGCAGGTGACTCCAGCAGCACTGGGTGCTTGGAGAACTCAGGACCTGGTGCCCAAGCAGGAAACATGGGTTCTGAGAGCCTGGCCGTGCCCCTGAGCAGGCGCGCTCCTGTCTTGTCTTTCTATTAGAACCGTCCGTGCTCTGCTTTGGTCGTGATCCTGCTCGCCTCCTAGAGTAGGTATATGAAAACATGTTGTATTCCTTGGGAAAGAATAGCCATTATATGGATTATTAATTTAACAGGCAAAAGAGAATGAAATATTAAATGTGAAAAGTAAAGTGCACATTATGGAGAACACTATGGAAAGTCAGAAGGCTGAAAGGGAAGAACTCGGCCACCTGCGGATGGCATGGCGACTCACAGCCGCTGCCAGCAAGCCTGTGAAACAGCAGTGGGGAGCGTTCAAAGAGCAACTGAGAAAGGTGAGGGAACACACAGTGGGGGACATTCAGTCTTCAAAAGAAATGAAATCCTGACACATGGTATAGCGTGAAGGGACCTTGAAAACATTATGCTAAGTGAAATCAGTCAAATACAAATATGATATGATTCCATTTAAGTAAAGTACCTGGAGTAGTCAAATGTAGACTAGAAGTCACCAGGGGCTGAGATGAGGGTGGAATGAGAGTTAGTGTCTGCTGGGTACAGAGCTGCGTTAGGGATGATGAAGAAGTTCTGGGATGGCCGGTGGTGATGGCTGCACACCCATGTGAATGTTAATGCCACTGAACTGCACACTTAGAAATGGTTAAAATGCTCAATGGTGTTAGATATATTTTACCACAATAAGACCAAAAGAGGGAAGGGAAACCGAGGGCTATGCTTTTCTTCATTAATGTGGTTTAGAACTAGGAGCTAGAGGTCATGAGTATTTTCATGGGATTGAAAAGTTTGATGACGCCATGTCATCACCAGAATGATCATAATGTATTTGCTGATGGTGGCAAAGAAAACATATGCTTAACCAGCCCATGTTTATTTCAGACTACTCACAACCTAAAACTTCTTCAGGAAGCACTCATGCCTGTGTCTGCACTTGACCTTGGAGGGAGCCTCCAGACCATTTTAGGTCTAAGGAAAAACTGGAAGGCAATGAAGCCTCAGTTCCAGGTAAGGCAACAAACTGATAGATTTGGGTGAATGGAAAACATTTTTTAAACCATTCAATTGCAGTTTACCTAATTAATTTTAACAGACTGGTGAATTACTTTTTTATATATATAAAAAAAGAATTGCTTATCTAAAAATACACTTAAAACACACTTTTCTTACTATGTTGTTGTTTTTGGGTTTTTTTGCACTATTCTGTATTTGATGATACACAAATATTTGGGCCGTAAAATGTCTTAAAGGTAGTCTTATCTTAGATTATTTTAATTTACATTAAATTATTTTCTTATTAATGTATTTATCATACATATATGCCCTGTAGTCATTTTCTAAGGGGAATAGCCATGTTTTAGATTGAGTCATCTCAGAACAAAGATGAGCACCCTCTGACACAGAGGCTAAGCTGCCCTCTGCCCCTGAAATGTCCAAAGTGATGTCACTGTTTCCACTTTCTGGCACCCCAGGCTCCTACCACCTTCCCAGGAATTCTGCTGTGCTCACCTATTTTCCCTCTCAGAGAGCCCTCAGGATGTGAGAGATAAAACCATGAGTCATGCTCCCAGACCCTGACTGCTAATGCATTCCATACCCCTGCCTGCTGCCACTCCTAAACTCAACACAACTGCCAAAAATGGTCACCAGTCATGGAATCCTCCGGACTGGGTTTCTGTTCTTTGCTGCAAAGTTAAGATACCTGTGTTTCTGTTTGTCACAACTGTTGTCAGTGTTGGCTATAAAGAACCCCAGAATTAAAAGACTGAAGATTCTTTTACAGAATATCTAATTTACATTCATTTCCCACAAACCTATATAGTATATAATCAACCCCACCCACCCATACAGCCCCCCCCCCAAAACATTGTAGCCCACAGTCAACGCTTAGAAAATTCAATTAGCCTATATGTGAGGTTTGTTGATGTGTCCTGTGTGTACGCTTGTTTGCATTTTGTGTGTGCTTGTGTGCACATGCCCTAGACATGCAAGAGTGTGCGTATGTGCAAACTCCTCTACATCAGCTACTGTCTAGCTTCTTTAGCTCTGTCTCTGTGATGTGCATATTATTTGATATCCACCTGCTTGATTTAAACTTCAAGACCCTTATTAGGTCACTCTTCTGCAAATTATTTCCTTAGCCTAAATCATTTCCATTATTTTTATCTTTGCTGTAAGATCCAAAATTATGGTAGCTTCCTCTCTGAATTGTCCATGCTTTGCAAATTCTACCCCAGGATCCGGAACTCTATGAGGGATGTATGAGTAGTGCTGGGTAAAAGGGAAGCCAGTTTATCCCTCCCTAGTTGAGGTGGCTATTTGTAGATTCTGGGGCGGCCACTTTTGAAGCAGTGTATCTACTGTGCTACTCAGCTGTGGTTCATTCAGATCATTCCTTTATCATGAGGACAAGCAATTCCCCTAATATATTTTTATACTTCATTTTTTTTTGGTGTTCTTAACACACCACCTGATTCTAAATATCAGAGAGACTCATGGCTTCAATAAATATCTGGCCATGGGTGGTTTGATTTAATGGATAGAGCATCAGCTTGTAGACTGAGGGATCCCAGTTTTGATTCCAGTCAAGGGCACATGCCTGAGTTGCGGGTTCAATCCCCAATAGGAGGCATGCAGGAGGCAGCTGTTCAATGATTCTCTTTCATCATTGATGTTTCTATCTCTCCCTTCCTCTCTGAAATCAATAAAAATATGTTTAAGAACTATATCTGAAACGCATTTACTTAGCAGACAACTAGAATATTTGGTGAGCTATAGAAACACATGTCCTTTCATTTCACCACCTAACTGATATACTTTTTTTTCATTGCTCACAATTTAAAAAAAATCTGAGAAGATAGGAATGGAATAATATACCCCTAGGATCAAACACAATATTTATATTTGCAGGTGAGCCCACAAGAAGTTTTTGTTAACAAATGAGAGAATGGTTGGTTATTTGTATCTTCAGATAGTCCATTATTAAGCAAAGAGCTCTCTGAAAGCTGGATTTTTTTTATGGTTGTCAACATTTTAGCAACTGAATGATGAGGTTCAACACATTGTAAAAGAATCAGAAGAGTTAAATGGCAAAGGAGCCCCCGTGAAAGAGAAGTACCAACAGCTGAAGGACCTCATTCAACTCCATCAAAAACAGAAAGAGAGGATCCAGGACTACGAGGACATCCTGTACAAGACAGTCCAGTTCCACCAAGTCAAGGAAGAGGTGAGACTTGTCATAGATATCTGCAAGACCCTCCGTCCTAAAGTGAAATATAAATCATTATATAAGTAAAAGCCACATTGCTTTCTCTGATATGAGCAGCTTTCCACATCTGGCCTCCAAGGTCTCTCTCACTGTACCTTTATCCTCTCATATTTCAGCCAAACAGTTTCTCTCTGTCCCTCAAAGACGGTGCACTTGTCCCCAACTCTTTGACTCCTAGGCTGCCATTATCTGACAGGCAGTTTCTCTCTCTTCCCAACTCTCTAAACCCTGCCTCTCCTGCCTCTCCTGCCAATGATATGACCTCCCTTGGACTGACTTTCCTCTCTTCTAAATTTCTAGAACTCTCATTAGTTACTCCACTTATCTGTCATTGTAGCATCTTGATTTTTAATAATTTTTAACCCAAATTCAAGTGTAAGCTCTTTGAGGCAAAAAAACAAATTTTCTTTTCTTTTCTTTCTTTCTTCCTTCTTCTTTCTTTCTTTCTTTCTTCTTCTTTCTTTCTTTCTTTCTTTCTTTCTTCCTTCCTTCCTTCCTTTCTTTCTTTCTTTTTGTTTTGTATGTCAGGTACCTAGCATTATAGAGTATGCAGTAAAATTCATTCCAGACGGATCATGAGAATTCTCGCTTTATATTACACAGTGTTTTACAAAGTATCATACTTTAAAAAGATATTAGCTTGTAAGAACATGTAATAAATAACTTCAAAATGCAATGGGTATTTAATTTTAAAGTGTGCCTTTAACATTTATTTAAAACATTTTTTTTGTATTTATCTGGCCACTGGGTAAAGCTAGCAATAAAATACTGGTCTGCAATGTGTTACTAGCCTTTATTAACAGAAAATTGAGATGTAATGATATCTCTTTAAAACAGCCTCTGAATTTACTCAGGTCATAGACCTAGATGTTCCTAAGGTTTTAGACTATGACCAAAAAAGAGTGTTTTCTTTTTTTTTTTTTAAAAATATATTTTATGGATTTTTACAGAGAAGAAGGGAGAGGAAGAGAGAGTTAGGAACACAAGGAAAGAGAAATATTAATTAGCTGCCTCCTGCACATCCCCTACTGGGGATGTGCCCGTAACCAAGGTACATGTCCTTGACTGGAATCGAACCTGGGACCCTTCAGTCCACAGGCCGATGCTCTATCCACCGAGCCAAACCAGTTAGGGCAGAGTGTTTTCTTCTTTAATGGAAATGACAATATTAGCCCCTCAGCTTTACCTTATAGATTTGAGCATTGTAACTCTTAATTGGTTATACCACTAATAATTATAGATGGACTTGGCAGCATTTGACCAGCTAGGAAAATATGTAATAGGAAATAGGCTTTAAAAATATGTCTCCTAAAAATGAAACACAAGTTAATTGTAAATGCTCTGCATTCTAGCTTGAACATCTCAAATCAAGAGAATTGGAGTTTCTAGAGCAGCCAGAGGAACTGGATAACGCGCACGATGCCCAGGTTCGCCTCCGCCGCTCTCAGGAAAAGCAGGCACATCTAGACCATCTCCACAAATTGGCCCTTTGCCTGGGAGTGGACATCATCTCATCAGCGCAGCGGCCGGTAAGCCACTTAGAACACCATCACTCATCCCTAATTATAGCTGGGGTGTCATAGGGGAGAAGCCAGGCAGGCTGCCTGGTATATGTTACATTTAGAAATGCATTAAAACACAAGGGGCAGTTTTCGGTGGTGAGTTTCTACCAGCTATAACAAAAGGAAAACATTTTAAGAAGAAAAATCTGATTATAAATGTTTTGTTTAATACATCTATTCTCATGCTAATTTTAAAATTGTAGAGATGTGTTTTCTAATAAAGCAGTTAGATTTTATTTTTGCATTTGAAATGTGCTCAGTGTAACTAAGGAACTAAACTTTTCATTTCATTTTAAAAGTTTACAATGTAGTTATTGCAAGACTTTTAAATATGTTTGGAATAACTTGAATATTCCCATTTTAAACTAGAGACTATGAAATTTAAATACAGCAAAAGTATTTCTGGTAGAAATGTAGCAAACATTGAGATGTGCTGTGAGTGTGAAATGCATGCCAGGTTTCCAGCACTTAGTACCAAAAAACCTTGCTGATATCTTTCTATTTGGTTATGTGGTAAAATGTTGACATTTGGATCTAGCTGATTAAACTCTATTATGGATATTAATTTCACCATTTTTTTTTTACTTTTTAATATGGCTACTAGAAAATTTAAAATTATTCGTGTGGCTCCTGTTTTATTTCTTGGACCATATGCATTGCAGATCTGGTAGGTATCCTAGAGATCACCTGGCTCAGGACCCTCACTTTATAGATGAAGAACCTGAGGCCCAGAGAAGATGCTTTAGCCATAAAAACCCATCATGAAAGAGCCCCCTGGTGGAGACCAAGGGCTCTAGTCACTATCGTTGAACTGCTTGATTCTACAGGATGGGTGGATCTTACAGAGGTGTCTAAAGACAAGGAAATCATTCCAGACCAAATTTTCATAAACAGCACATTGGGGTGTGATGCAAAATATATGTATATTTGAACTTAAAATTATACATACACACACACACACACACACACACACACACACACTACAGGCCTGGTGCACAAAATTTGTGCATTGGGTGGGGAGCATCCCCTCAGCCCAGCCTGCCCCCTCTCCAATCCGGGATTCCTCTTACAATTCAGGACTGCTAACTCATAACTGCTCACCTGTCTGCCTACCTGATCTCCCCTAACTGCCCTCCCCTTCCCTCCCCCCTCCCTGCTAGCCTATCACCCCTAACTGCCTCTGCCTGCTGGCCTGGTCACCCCCAACTGCCCCCCTGCCAACCTGGTCACCTCCAACTGCCCCTCCCACCAGCCTGGTTGACTCTTACTGCCCCCCCCCCCCCCCCACGCAGCCTGCTATTCAGTTGTTTGGTCATCCCTCACTAACCTGCTGCCAGCCTGGTCACCCCATGCAGCCTGCTGTTCAGTCGTTACCATTACTGTGACAGAGTCCTGGACAATGTGCATATCCCTCCATTATCTATCTATCTATCTATCATATATATATATATTCTAAACTCCCAATTGAAGGGAAAGAAGATTATGTTTATTCTGTAGAATATTAATCAAAATAATGGTGAATTTTATTTTAAAGTTCATTTAAGTATCCACTAAACTGTACAGAATGCACTGAACCTAAAGTATTTTTTAATTAAAAGGTCTAATGATAAAAATATCTGTTAGTGGAATCTATTTTTACCAAGAAAGGAGTTTTTTTTTTTAAAAAAAAAAGAGTTTTATTTTATTAATAAATTTACTTTAAAAAGAAAGAAGTAAGACACCTCACTTTGCATAAATAATATAAATTGTTCTCCAGTCGTGTCTGGCCTTGGCCCTGGCAGCCCTCTGCTGAGTGGAGATTGGAAGGAACACCTGCATAATGGATCTGAGTTGAAGCTCTGGTTGACAGGAAAATTACTGCACAGAAGCCCTTTGAGGTGAAAATCACACCTTGTAATGAGTGGTGTCTCTGAGGAGCTAGTGTGATGAGTAGGCTTCAAAACGGAAGTTTCGAGACTGGAAGTCAAACAGTTTGCCTTTTCCCCCATGTTGGGTGTCTAGCTTCTTTCTGAAATCCTTATATTCAAATATGCTGAAGGTATTTCGGGAGCCTGTTTTTTAAAATGTCATTCATGAGTTTCATAATGCAGGTAAATAGCCTACTTGTCTCCCTGCTGCTTTGCCTGTTCCCTTTGTTATTGCTATTTCTCTTTCGCTTTCAGAGTTGCACTAATGTGTCTGCAAAGAACCTGCAGCAGCAGCTGGACATCCTTGAGGCAGACAGCGTGACCTGGCGAGCCAGAGCCGAGGAGCATGGGCGGATCCTGGCCGGCAGCTTGCAGTACTGCGCCACGAGGGATGAGATAAACGAGGTGGGTGGCAGGGGTCCGATAGACACACTACCAAGAGACTCTCTGAGACAATACCTGTCTCAATGTTTGTATTTGCAGGTATACACACACAATCAGGAGACCTTCTTTTCACTCTTGACATTTAGAAAAATGTTTTTCTTCTCACCAGAGGATATTTTTTCCATTGCTTTTCAGAGAGAGTTGAAGGGAGAGAGAGAGAGAGAGAGAGAGAGAGAGAGAGAGAGAGAGAGAGAGAGAAACATTGCTGAAAGAGACACATCAACTGGCTGTCTTTTGCACGTGCCCTAACTGAGTACCTGCAACTTAGATACATGCCTTTTGACTGGAAATTGAACCTCAACCTTTAGGTTCATGGGCCAACATTCTAACCACTGAGGAAAACCAGCCAGGACACAGTCTTGACTTTTAATCCACAGAGCAATGGTCTCAGAACTCAATGTTTAGGTAAACTTCAAGCTCCCAAACTTGTTGAAGTCAGTACATTGTCAATACACCAAAAAACCTAGAATTTAATGCTTTAGTTTATTGTATGCTTTTTTCTACCCCCTCAAACCCTTATAGCACATATCCGTTGGGCAGGAATGGTGACACTGTCCCTTTGCAGTCAGCTCTGACTGCTGAGGTTCTATTTAAGTGCCACTGACTCATGGTGGAGCAGATGCTAAGGGCCAGGAGAGTGGGCTCTTTGCCTCAGAGGCTACAAAGTCAAGTATCTGATGTTTTATTTATTCAGAATGGCTTTTCTAGCAAAACAACTCCTAGAGAAAAATAATGAACAGATGAAAATTGTCTTTTACATCAATGCACTCCTCTATTACATAAATTCGACCTCCTCTCCCTCAATTCTACTTGACACCCCAAACCCCAGATACATACTGCACCATAACCACTGCCCTTCCCTAATTAAACTTTCCATTCAAAGCCCTACTTGTTCAGAATAGCAAGGGTCCCAATTCTCGACTGGGGATTGACAGAATACAGGTTTCATGATTTCAGATCTATCCCTATTTTAAGCAAAATGTCTCTGAGTCCATTAGTCACAAATCTATTAGGAAACAAGGTGAGGGAGAAGAAAGTAAACCTACTTGAAGGTTCTGTTTATGACCAGTTCATAGGATTTAGGGCCAAAATGTATTAAGCATTATCAAACAGAGTATTTGTAACTGAACTGGAAGAGCCCTTTCCTGCAGGCCACACTTTCATAAACCACAGGTAAGAGCAGGGGCAAGCACTGCTAGAGGGAAAGTGACAGGGAACAGAGCAGGAGAGGCCACTTGGATCCCATTCAACAGGAGGGAAGCAACAACTAAATCAATAATGATGTTCATTTTAGCAATGTGCTGCAGGACTGTAGTTTCTACTCAGAGGCTGTGTCAGCCAATCATGTGGGGCTAGAGATTCATTCAGGGTTGAACTAGTGTATCCTGCCCACTAGGTAGTAGAATTGCCTCTTCTGCTTTCTTTACTGCAGTTAATAAGGAAAGCAATCTTAGGAGAACATTATTCTCCCCGAAGCTATACAATTTAGATGTGCAGCCATGAAAACAATGTATTTACTATCTTTTCCCAAGGTTATCTTCTTTTCTTCTTCTTCTTCCTTCTCCCCATCTTTCTTTTCCCTCCTCTTCCTCCTCCTCCTCCTCCTTTTTCTTCTTCCTCTTGGTAACATTGTCTTGCTGAAAATTGCTCTTCCTGCTGTGATATTCAGCCTCTATGGAAACCACAGTGTAGGTGGCTAAGGCTTATTCCCAGTCCCTTACTGCCCAGTTTCTACCTCCCTGAAACGCTGTGGCATTTGTGGTGCTGGGTCTCGCTGTTCAGGCCCTTCCCACAGTGAGTTCTGTTTATAGGGCTGCCTTGTGATGAGCCTGGGCTGGGAGCCAGCTGGCAACAAATCACTCTTCCAGTCATAGTAGGGGTGCCCCAGGATTGTCTGTACCTTACCAGGAATGAGCAACCAGATATGTACAAGCTTGACTTAGGAATCAGATGTCACTCTAACATGATCTTAAATATTAAGAGACCTGTTCTTCCCATTTGCTTCTACTTTAGACCCAACTAATCTTTGATATAGGTTATACTTTCACATTTAAAGGGTCTTTGAACATTGTTGGTCCTTTATCCCCTTTCCTTTCTTGTAGAGATATATTAGGCATGCCACAGTGTAGTGTCTACACCTTGGCCTTTCCAATCACTAGCCTAAAAGGGAAAGTAATTAGAAGTAATATTTTCAGTGCCCTTTAGTAAAATAAAGATATGTGTGTTCTAGTTTGTATTACGAACATCAGAGTGCAAACAGGTGGCTGATTCCAAGTGAATATTTGACACCTAGACAGTTTTATTATATTTATTATCATTAAAATTTTGGTATAGATATTTCAAACATTTTGTAAAACTAAAAGCAACATGTTCCAGTACTTTTTTTGTATAAAAAATAAGTCAGGTACCTTAACAGGGAACTTAGACTATGCATAGCATTTGATTTTTTAAGTTGATTTGAAAAATGTTTTTCTTCAAATATTTCATTGTTTTCTTAAAGAACTTCTTGCAAGTTCACAGACTCTGAATTGAAATAAATTTTGAAGGATGACTGGTTTAATATCTTACTCCTCAGATAAGAAAACTGAGGTGTATGCGGTAGTTTCCACCTGACACTGTGTCATAGGACAGCAGTTTCAGCTCAGAGAACATCAAGAGTCAGCTTTGGGCCACCAGCACACTTGTCATTTGCTAAACTCAGACTTCACCTTTCATTTAATGTTTTAATTCATTCAATCACTGCACATCTGATGTCAAATTGTACCTCTTTTCTATATTTTTCTTTCTATCTTTACTTGGTGGCAAACATAGGCTGTTTGTATGATCTTTACAATAACAGTTAATTTGGTCATTTCAACCAAAATTATTTTCTTGCTGTTGCCATAAATAATTAATATGGTTTTAACTACATGAAAGGCCCTTAGAAAAGGAAGTGGTTTCTCAAGGCAAAATAAAGTGAGATGTTCTAAATGTGATTTTAAAAAATATAATGTGATAATTTCTTAAAGATAAAAGATCATGATTTTGTGCCTTGATTATCTTTGGTTAAAATATTAGTTTTTAAATTTCATATACTAAACGACATGGGAGATTATGAAAATTCATTTTCTTCATGTCTTTCTACTAGAAAACACAGCCTTCAGACTGACATATTTTGTGATTTTTTTCTCAGCCATTTCCCACAAAGATATGTTTGCATGCATGAATATTGAATTTCATTATATTTTATCACATGACAATATAAATAAGCTATTAATACACAAAGCATTATAAACATTCTCTGCCATATTATATGACAGAACACCATTATTCATTCTTTATCATCTTCATTTAGAAATGTAATAAGTTAATATTGAGCATGTTTTCTTCTTGTAATCCGATCAAAAAATTACCTCTACATTTACATGATGTTAATGGAAATTTGTAGCTAAAGTCTCATTGCAGACCACAAACAATTACTTTGCTGAAAAGAATAGTAATGACAGAATTGAGTTGCTATCCATTTTCTCAAATTTGCAATCAGAAGCTTTCATATAATTATATTACTTAGCCTGAAAATTTTTTTGCACTGTAGCAATATCTAACCATCAGAAAGGAAACATAAAATGACTATATATATATATATATATATATATATATATATATATTTCTATCATATGTCAGAGTTTATGTTCCATGGATACAAGGCAGATTAGAAATGATAAATTAGAATGGGGAATGGTGCAGCTATATACACATACACAATTATTAAGCCTCCTGACATTGCATGGTGATTTGCCATTGACAAAATGACCATGGACAGTTACCCTGTAGCAAGAAAAGAAGCAGAAAATGTATGTATAGATGACTAAAACACCTGATGGGGGCAGCACAGAAAATTATTATGTTTTGTAGATTGATAACCTTAGTTCATTTTAAGAAAAAAACCTAAATTAATGTCATTCAGCAAATATCAGCATGGCTACCTGTGGTGGCAGGAGAGTCATAAGAATGCAGAAGTCCTCAGGAATCAGAGCCCAGAGCAGTTTAAAGCCCCTGAGACTTCAGTCATGGCCGCCAGTAGTCAGGCCCCACCCTGGGTCCATTCAATGACATGCATAAGAAAATAGGAACTACTGTGATTTGTTCTGCAAACGTCCATCTCATATGGTTAAAATCTGTTAAAGTTTAGTGTTTTATATCTACAAAATGCCTCTTCTTTCTAAAACATACAGAGAGCTAAAATGTAGCATAATAGCTATATTCAGAAAATAAAACTTAAATACATTATGGACACATATCTTGCAGGGTGGATAAAATGGGCACTACTGAAACATGCTGCCACCTATAACTTAAAACTGAGCAACTGTCTTCTCTTTCCAAGTCCCCTACTTTCTGACAGTACAAGGCTGGCCTTAAGCACAGCAAGACAGCGGTGTAGTTGCTTTATGGAAGGAGGGCAAGAAAGTCTTATCCTGAAATCTCCCCAGTGCTAAGGCTTCATAGTCTGCCATTACTAACTGTATAACAAATCATTTTGGTTAAATTATGAGTCTTTGGGCCCCTTCATGTCAAATGCAAGCATCCCTGGGAGATGACAACATTCCAGCTTTTTCTTCCTAAAATGAACATCAATCAGAAAGCTTTTGTCTGGATTGGGCACAATGGTGGGAAAGAAATGAAGCTCATGAAATGGACATTTTAAAAAATGGACTACTTGTTCTGGGTTTTTACTTCTGGCCAAACATGTGCCATAGTTCTAATGAAAGGCTTTTGTGAAATGTATTTCCTTAGCTTTAAAATGACCCACGTGCCCTACATAAATTGGCCTTGTCAGCAACAGACTCACTAATAATACATTCTTGTGCCAACACTGCCTCAACCAGCACTAAGAATAGCAAGCCAGTCTTGTTGTCCTCAGCCTCTTTCCCTTCCATTTCTTCTCAACGAAGCTTTGTTCATTCCTAACTCTGAGAGAGGCTTACTGCTCCCTGGGACATTTGGTGAAGATGTCCATTATGCTAATGTCAAAAGACCTACAGTTTTAAAGTCTTCCTATTCCCCCCTAATTATAGTAATATTGACTTAGTCTGCTTATTCCATAGCAAAGATGAGCAAGTGGGAAGGTAGGGAAATCATACGATATACTAGAGGGAAAAAAATCTCCCTCTGGTTTCCTTAAGACTTTCATAAATTTTTATGAATATGAATTGTAAATATTTCTGGGTAAACTTCATCTTGCCTCAAGCTTTGGTGTTTTCTGTGGTTTATGTGCTGCAGTTGAGCAGTAGTTGTCTTAGCCATCGCCACCATTCCCCATTGTTGACGAGCTAGCTAAAGTTAGAAACAGCTGCATGAACAATGATACCACAGTGAAGCGACCATGGCTCTCAATTCCTTTAAAAATACGATCGCAGGTTACGTGGGGATTAGGTGAGAAGTGAAGTTTTCAAATTGAAAGGTGCAGGTAAGAAAAATAAGCATGACTAGATTTCTTTTTGCTGAAGGTGGTTCATGCATGCTGCCTCCCACTCGTATCTGCAGCGGTCCTGAATCCCAGCTGGGAAAGGCACAAGATTTAAGATGGGTTTATAATGGGGCCCAAAGAGAAAAGTGCCAGCGACTTTGTCAGAGGAGCTCATGTGTCAGAGAGAAGCCGATCCCATGTCACATACCCACAGTGCCATGAACAACATGCTTTGGCATTTAGGTCATTTTCAGTGGAAGTGCTTACATTCTGAAACCAATGGAAATGAAATTGCACTCATTGTTTATCAGTCTTCAATTTATTCATACAGAATAGACTTAAAATGTCATGGCTTAGAATTAAAGGGTTAGTATGAAGCCTTTCTCCATTCATCACATATTTTCAAATAGATGATCTTTCCCTTCTAAACAGCAGATGTAACCCAGTGATGACAGGGCCCTTCCTCCTTTTCCTGGACTGAAGTTCATAACACAGGCTAAGGCAAAAGTAGGTTTATTTATTTCACATGGAAATAAATAAAATAATTTGATAAGTAATAACACAAGGATAAACTGTTTCACATACTCACAATGTATTTTTGCCCCACACTGTATATGTCATGTCCCAGTAAGGAAAAAATAAGAATAACATAATTTATTTTTAATGGAATAGAAAATGTTATTTTTACTTTATTTTTAAATTTAATTTTATTAAAAGCAAAAAAATTATTTTTAATTGTGATAAAAATAAACATATATTTACTATCAGCCATATTAAGGATATAGATCAGTTAAATAAGTATATTCACATTATTGTACAACCATCCCCTATCTACCTCCAGAACTTTTTCATCATCTTAACAGGACACTCTGGATTCATTAAATGCTAACTCCCCACTGAGACCATGTTTCCTTAAAGATACAAGTGTTTCTGGTTTCTTTGCATGTGGTAGTTATTATATCGATATTTGCTGATTTTTACTTTACAGAAAAAAGTTCCTTTCAAATTTTTATGTGAGTAATTCAGGATATAGTCTCTTTATGTCTCAGCCCCATAAAATTAATCTCATATGTCTTTTCTCTCTAAAATTAAACATACATTTTAAAACATCAAATGTCAAATAATTTTAATATTTTATAAATATACTGAGTATGATCTTTTAGATATTTTCCTGAGTTCTAATAGAGAAATAGTTTTCAAATTTTGAAGCTATAGTTCTTTCTGCTCCTTTAGAATATTACTGATTTATCAGTTTAAATGTTTAAATGTGCTTGGTTTAGTTCGTAGCTTAAAACTAATGTTCAACACCTTAATTTACCATATAAAAAACAATGCTGATTAAATGTTCATTCTTTTTCATCTGTGTCAGATGAAAAACTTGCATCAGTATGATTTCCATGTATGTAGGCCTGCTAGAGCTTTATAGATAATTGTCTCCAAAACGTGTTAAAGGTAAGAGCAAAATTTTGTTTTTATAGTATGCACAATTTTGAAGTAAGCATTTTTTAAGGCAGGTGTTTCTTTCTATGTTATAAGTTGAAAATCTAGCAAGTAGACAGCCTTTGTTCCCTCCCAAATAATTTATTTGCTGTCATTGAAGAGAATTTTAATGTTTTCATGACTTTCCTTATCATAGCTCAAATTTATCAATCATGACATTGTTCATTCTTTTTTTATATATTTTATTGATTTTTTACAGAGCAGAAGGGAGAGGGATAGAAAGTCAGAAACATCGATGAGAGAGACATCGATCAGCTGCCTCTTGCACGCCCCCTACTGGGGATGTGCCTGCAGCCAAGGTACATGCCCTTTCTGGAATCGAACCCGGGACCCTTCAGTCCGCAGTCCAATGCTCTATCCACTGAGCCAAACTGGTCTCGGTGACATTGTTCATTCTTGATGTTAAAATGCTTGCATGTAATCTGAGTTTTACATTTTCTCTGTACTTTTCTTTGCTGATAATATAAAAAGAGAGTGGTCTGTCAACATGTTTACTCTTCCTGAATATAGAGAAAGCCCCAGAAAGCAGTTTGTTCAAGGGAACTGGACTGATTAAAATTTTGCTTCACTTGTAAAGTTGAACTGTTTGTTCTTAAGACTGTCATTATGTATGCCTTGTTCTCAGTGTTTAGCCAAATACTTTGTTTTTATAGTTACCAATTTGTGTTATTATTTTCTAACATTGCCTAAAAAGTTACTCAAAAACTAACAGCTTACTTCTCACAATTGTCAGTTGATTTGGTAGTTTTTTTGCTTCCCTAGTGTTGAAGGCTACCAGGTTTAAAATGCCCTTACATCTTAAGACAAGTTGATAATGGTTAGTTATTGGGAGTCTACTGGAGGCGGCCTGAGACCTACATCTCTCCCCTGGCTTGGTGCCTTATTTCTCTACCAGCCATATATTCGTTTATACAAGTTAACATTTTAAAAGTGGTAACATCTTCCATTTTGAAAGGATCTCTGAAGTTAAGAATTGAATCTCTTCTGGAAACTGCTCAGAAGAAAAATTTTTATGGTTTGGGGCAAATAAGTCCTTTACCTACTAAATCTCAAAGTGGGTATCTTCTTTAACCTCACCAATATCCTAGATAGTCCCAATGTCAAAACTCCATTGACCTCTACAATGTGAATAGCTCCTTGGAGACTTAATCAGTTTCTACCTGGTAGCTCTAAGAGAGCTCTGGGAAATATTAATATTAACACAGAGAGAATGGAATATATGGAAAGTTGATACCAAGTAAGTACAAACAGGAAAATTAGAGTTGTCGAAAGTTCATGATATCTTAAAAACTTCATTGGTTGAAGGCCAAAGGATATTCTATAACAGGAAGGCTAATTGTAAATTAAAATCTAAAAGAACTAAGATAAATTCATAATTACTTATATTTTGGGAATATGTTTAAATTCACATTATATGTTCACTTAGCAGACAGGTTTTCTATTGAAAATCACTGAACACATCTTAAAGATTATGAATATTTTGAAATATTTAGATATTTTAATTTATTACAAGTGAATATTACTATTCTCATTTTAAGGAAATCACCTCTTTCTTTTTATTGACCTGCAGCTCAGAGAGTCATTCAAGGATATCAAAAAGAAATTTAACAATTCGAAGTTTAATTACTCTAAGAAAAATGAAAAAGCTAAGAATCTAAAGGCTCTAAAATATCAAATTCACCAAGTTGATATGTATGCTGAGAAAATACAGGTAATGAAAAAAAGTGTGTGTGTGTGTGTGTGTGTGTGTGCACGCATGTGTGTGTGTGTGTGTTTGCATGCACTACTATAATTATTGCAAAATTATTTTGCATTTCAATTCTAGATGCCTAATCCTTGAGCTTTTTTTTTTTTTACAGCATTGGAACTGAGAAGGTAGTTATCCATTTTCATAGAAATTTAAATTTTTTCATGTAAAATATATAACAAATTAATTTATCTTTGAAAGGAGCTCCAAAATGGTTTCTACCAAACCTACCTAGCTTCTCTGATTTCATTCTTGCCCCCAACATACACAAACATACACATTCACACAGATGCACACACATACACACATATGCATACATGCATATACCTTTTGTATATCCTCTTTTATTCCCCTCGTACCTGCTTATGTAAGACCTTTCTCCACTGTTTCTATAGTTCCATACACCTACCTTGATTATCACATATACAGACTAGATTATTTGAATATCTTTTCCAGAAGACAGTAAACTTACCGGAGATAATAAAATATCTGATTTTATGATCATTGCCTTATTTTTAAAAATAAATCTTTATTGTTCAGATTATTAATTACAATGTTTCCCTCCCCCCCCACAGTTCCCTCCACCTGGTACCCATCCCACCCTCTGCCCTTACTTCCCCCCCCCACTGTACTCATCCATAGGTGTTCGTTTTTTGTCCAGTCTCTTCCTGCACCTTCCACTTCCTTTTCTCCCCAAGAATTATCAGTCCATTCCCTTTCTATGCTCCTGATTCTATTATATTCACCAGTTTATTCTGTTCATCAGATTATTAATTCACTTGATTTTTAGATTCACTTGTTGATAGATGTGTATTTGTTGTTCATAATTTTTATTTTTACCTTTTTCTTCCTCTTCTTAAATACCTTTCAGCATTTCATATAATACTGGTTTGGTGGTGATGAACACCTTTAGCTTTTTCTTATCTGTGAAGCAATTTATCTGACCTTCAAATCTGAATGATAGCTTTGTTAGGTAGAGTAATCTTGGTTGTAGGTTCTTGCTATTCATGCTTTGAATATTTCTTGCCATTCCCGTCTGGCCTGTATAGTTTCTGTTGAGAAATCAGCTCACAATCGTATGGTTGCTCCCTTGTAGGTAACTAACTTGTTTTCTCTTGCTGCTTTTAATATTTTCTCTTTGTCTTTTGCTCTTGGCATTTTAATTATGATGTGTCTTGGTGTGGTCCTCTTTGGATTCCTATTGTTTGGGGTTCTGTGCGCTTTCTGGACTTTTAAGTCTGTTTCTTTAATCAAGTGGGAGAAGTTTTCAGTCATTAGTTCTTCAAATAGGTTTTCAGTATCTTGCTCTCTCTCTCTTTCTGGCAACCCCATAATTTGGATGTTGGTATGTTTGAGATTATCCCAGAGGCTCTTTACATTATATTCAATTTTTTTTTATTCTTTTGCTTCTTGCTTTTCCAGCTGAGTAGATTTTGCTTCTTTCTATTTCAAATCTTTGACTTGATCCTTGTGGTCCTCTAGACTGCTTTTAGGTCTCTGTATAATATTTTTTTATTTCAGTCAATGTATGCTTAATTTCTAGTTGGTCCTTTTTCATATCCTTGAGGGTCTCATTAAATGTATTGGCCTTTTCTAGGAGTCTCTTGAAAAACCTTATAACCATGGTTTTGAACTTTATGTCCAGTCGTTTTTTCTCTCCATTTCTTTCAAATGTGATTTGTTGCCCTTTCTCTGCATTTTGGCTACTTCCCTACGTTGGTCGCATAACTTTGTGTGGTAGGTGTCCTCTTGGGGACAGTGGCTCAGCCTCCCTAATTACCTAAGGTGGATACTCTTGGTGCACTCCTTTATGAGTTGCACAGTCTTGTAGTTAAGCCTAGATTGTTGTCGATTTCACTGGAAGGGGTTGACCTCCAGGCCAATTGGCTGTGAGAATCAGCTGTGTTTACGCAGGGAGAGCTGCTGGGGTCAGCTTGGATAGGGTGGAGTCTCCAGGCTGAGCAGACAATCTTGGTTTCTGGGGCCCAGGTCTCTGTGCCCCATGGCAATGGAGAGAAAGCTGCCCCTGAGCTCTGCGTGCCACCAGACCATTCAGTTTCTCTCCAAATGGGTCTGTACACCCAAATTCTCACCCAGAACTGGAAAGCAATGCAGTCTGGTGGTTTGTTTGTTTTTTTCCTCCTGAACGAGAGAGTCAGCCTCATGTCTTCTCCACTAGCTCTCGCACCTCTGCAGTATGTATACTTCTGCAGCTTCCAAATCTCAGTGTGCTTCCTTCTTACAGTCCAGTTTCATCCAGTATGAGTCTGGGTTCCCTGAGACTCCTCCGGAACTAGGGGGTCAATACAGTGGGATGCCTCTGTCTCTCTCCCCATTTGCAGAATCCAGCTGGGTATTCAGCCACTCACCCCTTCCACTCGTGCGGCTCTGCACCTCCTTCTCTGCAGGTCTCAGCAACTCTGCCCTCCGAGGTTCCTCTGAGTCAATGTCCCTTTATCTTTCTTCTATTTGTAGAATTTCCACTCAGCCAGCTTTCTGGTGGTTCTGGATAATGCCTGTTCTGTCCCTTAGTTATAGTTTTGAAATTGTTGTGCAGGGCAGCAGTATAGGTGTTTACCTATGCCACCATCTTGGTTCCTCATTGCCTTATTTTTTAAATCATAGTATCATTCTCAAAATCGAGAATAAACCTTGGCCTATAGTTAATTTTCTATATGTTTGCTGAATGCTGAACCAATATATTATCTAGAAGAAAGCCCATTCTTTCCAAAATTCATTTTAATCCAATATAATAAAAACCTAATATACTGAGTCTGGTAATCAAGTTGGCCATTCAACCAATAAAAGTGTAATATGATAATGATATGCTAAGGTCAACTGCTCCCTATAACATACATTGACCACCAGGGGATAGACAGTCGACCAGTTAACCAGTTGCTATTATGTGTACTGACCACCAGGGGGCAGATGCTCTGACCAGTAGGTTAGCTTGCTGGCAGGGTCCTGCTGATCAGGATGGAGTGAGGGGGGCTGGACATGCCCTGGAGCCCTCCCATGGTCACTCCCAGGCTGGCTAACCTCCTGCATCCCTCCCCACACCCAATTATGCACCAGTGGGGTCCCTCAGCCTGGCCTGCACCCTCTCACAATCTGGCACCCCTCAGGGGATGTTGAAGAGCTGGTTTCAGCCCTATCCTGCAGGCCATGCCAAAGGACCCCACTGGCTCAAGAATTTGTGCACTGGGCCTCTAGTATATTATAATGGAGGAAGCTTCAAATAGTTTCTCCAAGTGTTTCTCCAATATTTAATTACTAACGAGCCTCTTAAGTAAAAATTAAAATTTATTAAAAACATTTTATTTTTTGGCACAGGTTTTGAAAAAGAAAATGGAAAAAGTTGAGAACAAGACTCCTGAATCTTTCTTAAATTACCCAAATAGTAAAGTTACTGTCCTTTTGGAAACCATGAAGGATTTGCAGAAACATGTGGATGAATTTGATAAAGTTGTAACAGGTTACAAGAAGAATTTGGAACTGACCGAGCACTTCCACGAGATGATAGAAGAGGTACCTGCTTCCTGTCATGGTGTCCATGCTGTAATGCTGTCCTAGAAAATCACTCTGATACTTATAATAATGCCGTAGTAGCTGTTATTGTCATTAAGCCCATGTATCATTCTCCTTTCCATGATTATTTGTTTAGGACAATTTCCTAAAGTAGAATTGCTGAACCAGAGGGGATGAATGTTACAATATTTTGATTGTATTGTCCAATTGCCCGCCAGTTGACTAACTTTTTCTTGCTATGAGAGTTTCTCATTTCTCTATAACCTTATCAACTGAAGATGTTTAACAATCATGAAATTATGTTCACCGTTGGATTATCTGTTTAAAACACCCAAAATGACTTATTTACTTCACAAATATGAAAGTTTTTAGAAAGAAAGGGTGATTTTTCAGGTACAAAAATTATTATTGGTGTTATTTTTTATTTTGTCAAAAGGATAAAATGGCCCTAGCCGGGTTAGCTCAGTGGATAGAGCATTGACCTGCAGACTCAAGGGTCCCAGGTTCGATTCCAGTCAAGGGCATGTACCTTGATTGCAGGCACATACCTAGTAGGGAGTGTGCAGAAGGAAGCTGATGGATGTTTCTCTCTCATCGATGTTTCTAACTCTCTATCCCTTTGCCTTCCTCTCTGTAAAAAAAAAAAAAAAAATCAATAAAATATATTTTTTAAAAAGGATAAAATGGAAGAGTATATTGTAAAATAAATACAATTTGGTGAGTTAAAATTATTATTTTCACACACATATTTAAATATATTTTATTGATTTCAGAGAGCAAGGGAGAGAGAGATAGAAATAACAATGATGAGAATCATTGATGGGGTGCCTCGTGCATGCCCTCTCCTGGGGATCAAGCACACAACTAGGCATGTGCCCTGACCGGGAATCGAACCATGATCTCCTGGTTTATAGGTCGATGCTCAAACTCTGAGCCACAGCAGTGGGGCTGCACGCTTACATTAAAGAAACTCTGCACTCGAAGTTATTGAGTGCTCTTTGTAGCCTGTTATTCTGAGATTTAAAATGAAACAACAAACACTTCTATTTATCACTGATGTAGTAGAGTTTTTAGACTTAACACTGTGTTTAAGAAGTATCCTGATGATCACTCTTCTATAACTCAGAGGTTTGCTATAGCGCTGTGGCATTTATTCAAAGTTGGCTCCTAACAAAGTCATATGTTTCTGTTTCCCACAGTATAAGAGCTGTGGCCTTGGTCAGACATGCTCTTTCCATCATGGTTATTTTTAGTGAAGAAACTCAGTTCTCCATTGTGCTTTGAAAATATGACTGTCTTCTATTACAAAAAAGGTCAAATGCTATTCCTTAGATAATATTTCCTTAATCCATAGACTACATCTCATTCTTAAAAGATAAGGCATTTGAGTGAGAATCAGGCAATATTTTATCCATTTATTGTCAATGGTTTCAATAAATTAGGCTGGATTTTGTGTTTAGGCTTTTTTAATTTCCTTTTGGATTATGTTTATTTTTATTTTTTAGTGCCATACACTTTTTATATTGCCTGTTCTTGCAAATATGCAACATTCCTCTTAGGAATTATGCTTCAGGCAAATTTAAGAAGGAAAGAAAATTAAATGAATTTTCATAATTTTTCTTATCTGACTCTAATATCCAAATACAAAGTATATGACCATGTTTGGATATTTTTTTATTAAGACTTAGAGAATTCAAACTAATGTGAACATAAAGTTTGAGGAAATTTAAATTTGATACTTCAGTGACTAAAGCAAAGAACATTAGAATGATGGTGTCTCTTTAATCTATGCTTTGCTCTATTTTAATTTAGTGTCATTTTTGGTGCGAAGATGCAAGTGCCACAGTTGTAAGAGTTGGAAAATATTCCACAGAATGCCAGACAAGGGAGGCTGTGGAAATTCTCCACCAGCAGTTCAATAAGTTCATCACACCTTCAGTGCCTCAGCAAGAAGAAAGGATTCAGGAGATCAGTGACCTCGCTCAGCGATTATATGGTGAGCTCTCTCTCTCTCTCTCTCTCTCTCTCTCTCTCTCTCTCTCTCTCTCTCTCTCCCTCTCTCTCTCTCTCCCCTCGGATTTCAAAGGGGTTTTAATAATTCCATAAAGCTTTTCCCCCTCATATATGAAAGATAAAACTTATTTGAGGCCATGACTAGCTAAAGGCATAAGTGTGAATAAATATTTTTTAATGTATTTCATGTGGTTTTACATGAAATATTTTTTATCTTTATTGTTGAAAGTGTTACAGATGTCTCCTTCTTTTCCCCAGTGAGTCCTTCTCACCTGCATCCTCCCCCAGCCCCAGCCCTTTCACGACATTATTGTCTGTGTCCATGGGTTGTGCATAATCCATACCAGTTCTTTGTTTAATTGGTGAAATCTCTTTTAAAATATGCCATGATTCCCCATGAAACAAACCTATGCTGAACCTAATCTAGCAGAAATCAGGGGGTCACAAGTCCTCATGGTCCTCTCTACACCAACCTATTCAGGGAAAAGGCTCAAGATGAGAGCTCACAACCTACTAAAGTAAACACTGGGTAATAGAGGATGGAACTTCTGTCTTCAGATGAAGCTTGCAGATTTTTAACTACCTTATGTAAACCTCCTCTGTCCTCATCTCTCCCCCATTTTTGTTGCCCATCTCCAGGGTAATATAACTAGGACAATACTCATCTTTTTTAGACAAAAAATTTTCTAATTTTCACTAGTGCGATTCCTTGAAAAACTTACAAATTGCCCATGATACTTTAAGTAAGTATCAAGCTAAGACTGAAGTCTATAGCCTTCTCATTTCTATGAGGTTATGGTTTTTGGACATAAGATGGAAATTTTTCTCTTGCCTTCCTCTCACTCATGGAGTAAATGGGAAAACTAAAATTATCATCGCATGGGTTCTTCTTTCCTCTTCTCCATGAGTAGGAGAGGTAAGTTGTTAGCTTTACTATCTGAGAAACCCTGGCTAAAGGAGGCTCCCATTTAAGATGCCCCCTAGATAATGACAGTCCTTGAGAGTGGTGAGAAATGTTTAATCAATTCCCAGATGTTGGTAACTGAGACCAAGACTTACTCCCAGTGACCAAGCAAATTCATCCCCAAAAGAAGATAGCAACAAGTGGTACAAAATGCTTCCTTTGGATGCCCACAGCTTCTGCCAGATGGGAATTTTCTCTTATTACATGAAGCATACTGTCCAAGGATTGACCTAAAAAAACTGTAGAACAATAGATACTGTACTAAATAATATTAATTTATTGTGAATGAATTGTTAATGATTTCCCAAAGGAAAAGAGTAGGAACATCAAAATAATAAAATCCAGATTGAAAAATTAATGGAAACTAATATGATGGCACATTCTTACTGTTATTATTCTATGAGTTGCCCCCAAAATTTTGGAGGCACTCTGTCCTCATAGCATTGTATATGTTTTCTTCTAGTATTATATTTTTTACATGGTAGCATAATTGCCTTTTTATTTGCCTTTTCTAATGACCATAAGCTCATTGAGGGCATGGGAAGTATATTTTATCACTGTATTTCAGTGCCTATATAATTTTAGTACATAGTAAGTACTCATAAAGACCCACCCCTCCCAGAATGCATAATTCTATTATCTTGCTTTGTTTTATATTCCTGACCCTTATTACCAACTGACTTTTATATAGTTATTTATCTGTTTTCTGTCTTTTCTTATCAGAGTGTAAACTCTGTGAGTGAAGGGATTTTGTCTGTGCAAAATGATGTGCAGTATAGTTCAGCCTAAACTTTGGATTCCAGTAGACCAGGTTTGCTTCATGGTACATACTAAGTGCTTAACAAATATTTGATGAATAAATGAATCATTGAAAACACAGCATGAATCTTTTCCTTTAAATATGGAAGTTGTGCATTTTTTTAAAATTGCATAAAGTAAGATACTTTAGGAATATTAAATCATCTACTCTTGTAAGTCACCCAAACATTACTGAACCCAGAATTTTAATGCAAGTAAATTTATCACAAATATTTCTGAGTACATATTAAGTACTAGGAACTCTAGCCAATATAAAGACAAATAAAATCTAGTTCCTTCACTCTTGGCTTAGAAATCATGATATGGTAAATACAGTGAGAGAGGTATAAAGTGTGTGTAGGCGTCAGCTCAGGCTGCCATAGCAACATGCCATAGACTGAGTTGCTTAAACAACAGGAATTTATTTCCTCCAGTTATGGTGGCTGGAAGTGTAAGATCAAGGTACTGATAAGGTTAGTTTCTCCTCAAGCTTCTTTCCTTGGCTTGCAGATGGCCACTCCTTGCTGCCTTTTCAGATGGCCACCCCTCTGTGCACACACACCCCTGTTGTCTCTCCCTGTTCTTATAAAGACACTAGTCATATTGGTTTAGGGCCTCACCTCATGACCTCTTTTTAACTTAATTACCACTTGGAAAACCTTATCTTCAAATAGGTTTACATTCGGAGATACTGGGGATTGGGACTACAGCATATGAATTTGGGGAGGAGCACAATTCAGTCCATAATGATGTGCAGTAGAGTTCAGCCTAAACTTTGGATTCCAGTAGACCAGGTTTGAATCCCTGGTCCTCCAGTTATTGTTGGAGTTACCTGAAGAGGCTCTTTTGAGCCTCAGATTCTTCATTTGTAAAATACAAGAGAACCTACTTGAGAGGGATTACATTAGATAAGACATATGAAGTGCCTATGCACTCACTACTTGATAGACATGTTCATTCTTATCCCAATTGGGAGAGATTCAATGCATTTGGGAAAGATTAAAAATATCTCCACAAAGATGTTGGCATTTAAGGTAGAGCTTGAAAAATAGGTAAGGGTTTGACAGCGGAAATGGAATGGGGAAAGGGCATTTGTAGTACAGGAAAGAATGCCCAGTGGCTGTGAGGATTTTAAGGGAAGAGTTGCTTGTTCAGTTTGGCCAGAGATGAAATATGTGAGAGAATTAGGGTGATAAACATTTGAGAGGGGCAAATTAAACCCACATTATTGAGTGCCTTGAATGCATACTCTTTAGGTACTAAAAAACCACTGAACCTTCTGAATTGGGTAAAACTGATTGGAATTCAGCTTTAAGAATATTAATGTAGCAACATTATTTAGGTTACATAAAAGAGACATGATATAGTAAATATAAGCATTTTTCTAGAATACCTGGTTCTCAAAAATGCTTTTATTTCTTTATCTGTTTAGCACATATTTTATTAAGTACTTACTATCTACCAGACCTTACACCAGACACTGGGGAGATGAATTAAAACCTGTTTTGTTTTTTCTGCCAAGGATTTGACTTTTAAAGATATTTTTATTCCTTCTCCTTCCCAGGTTTTGAAGAAGGGCAGAAATGTACTGAAAAAATTGTGGCAAAACACAAAGAGGTTCTTGAATCTATTACTGAATTATGTGGCTCTCTCACAGAGCTTGAAGAAAAGCTGAAGGTAATGTCTTCTCAGAATATGTATGTTCAAGTAGTATAAATAAAAATATGTTCATCAGGTGTCTTCTGGTGCAAAGATGTTCTAAGGGAAATTCTTAAGGGACATAATATGCATATTTGTTTTACAGTTTTCTAACATAATTATTTGGGTGTTTGTGGTAATTAATTCTGTTTCTTTTTCATCACTGCAGAGAAAACACATTGCTGAGAATGGGAGCTAAACACAATTAAGGTGTCTCATTTACATTTTCATGGATCATATCCTAAAGGATAAATGTCTACCATTGAAATCAAACTAAAGTCTGAATTAAGTGACCTTATATTTTTATTCATAAATAATGAACATAAGTTTTTATTTTCTCTCTAGATTGTGGCCCAAGAGAAAATAAAACTATGTTTTAGGTATTATGTTCATTGAACAATTAACTTCACGGAAATATTAAACTAATCAATAGCATTATTGATGGATTAGAAAATTGATCCTATTTTGATTACTATGGCCTTGTAGTATCAGGTAGCATGATTTCTATATTTTATTTTTTCTCAAGATTGCTGTGGCTATTCAGAATCTTTTGTGGTTCCATATAAATTTTTGGAATATTTGTTCTAGTTCTGGGAAATGTGCCATTGGTGTCTTGACTGGAATTGCATTGAATCTGTGGATTGCTTTGGGTAGTATGGACTTTTTAATTATGTTAATTTTTCCTATCCATGAACACAATATATACTCCCACTTATTTGTATCTTTTTCAATTTCTTTCTTCAGTGTCTTATAATTTTCTGAGTATAGGTTTTTTTAAATCCTTGGTTATATTTATTCCTAGATATTTTATTTTATTTTTTGATGCAATAGTAAATGGGATTGTTTTCTTAGTTTCCCTTTCTGATAGTTCATTATTGGTGTATAAAAATGCAGCTGATAATGCAGATTGTTATAGCCACTGTGGAAAGCAGAATGGAATTACCTTAAAAAATTAAAAATGGAACTGCTTTATGACTCATTGATTTCACTCCTGTTAATATACCTGAAGAAACTTGGAACATAATTCAAAGGAATATATATTCCCTGTATTTATTGCAGTTTATTTGCAGTAGCCAAGATTTGGAAGCAGCCCAAGTGCCCATCAGAAGATGAGTGGATATAAAGTCCGTGATTCATTTACACTATAGAAGACACTCATGATTATTGTTATGATCATTGTTCTTACTGAGACACTAGAGGCCCAGTGCAAAAAATTCATGCACAGGGAGAGGGTGTCCCACAGCCCAGCCTGCGCCCTCTCCAATCTGGGACCCCTCAAGGGATGTCCAACTACCCATTTAGGCCAGATCCCCCCAGGCCTAAACAAGCAGTCGGACATCCCTCTCACAATCCAGGACTGCTGGCTCCCAACCGATTGCCTGCTTTCCTGCCTAATTGCCCCTAACTGCTTCTGCCTGCCAGCCTGATCATTCCCTAACCACTTCCCTGCCAGCCTGATCGATGCCTAACTGCTCCCCTGCCAGCCCAATTGCCCCTAACTTCCTTCCCATGCAGGCCTGGTCACCCCTAACTGCTCTCCCCTGTAGGCCTGCTGCCCCCCCCCCTACTGCCCTCCTTTGCAGGCCTGGTCACCTCCAACTGCCCTCCCCTTCAGGCCTGGTCTCCCCCAACAGCCTTCCCTTGTAGGCCTGGTTCCCCATCTGCTCTCCCCTGCAAGCCATCTTGTGGAGGCCATCCTTGTGTCCACATGGGGGAAGCCATCTTTGACCACATAGGGGTAGCCATCTTGTGTGTTGAAGTGATGGTCAATTTGCATATTACCTCTTTATTAGATAGGATAATGGTGCTCTTACAGTTCAGAGCAGAATTCTACTTATATCTTTCTGTTTGAATTTCCATTTCATAAATTTAATCCAACCATTTTTTTCTTTGGTTAAGAATCTAGATTTTTTTAAACTTCTTTATCATTTTAAATAACACCATAACAAATATTTTCATGCATATGTCTTTTCTTTTGTGTTAGTATCTATGCATACATTCTCCAGGTTTGGGTAAATGGGTATGAAATTATTAATGCTTCACATATGTGTATATTAATTGTTAATGTTTCTAATATGTATATTTATATTGCATTTCATAAATGTTTTATACTTACAATGCCACCAGTAATATATGAATGTGTCATATATCATATATTATTTTTTACAAGTTTTCATTTCTACCTATATTGACCTCCAAGAGGATCTGTTTCTTCTCCTGACTTCTGATATATAGCCTGAAAATCGTTGCTTCTCTGAAGCTTTGCTCCCTGTTGTCTAAACTGTCCCTCCCAATTATGTTGTGCATCTTCAAGTGAGATCCACTTAATAAAGTCCATTCTTTTAAAGTTAGAGCCTTTTCCAGATTTTCACCCTCATGGATATTCCTCCTAAAGGCTGTTTCTATTCCTGCTCTACACTTCCTCATTCCCTATTCCTTCTATACCCTTTGTAGTAAGGATTAGACCCTCTTTTTCTCATTTCCTATGCATTACTTAGATTCCTTTTTGTACTAGTCAAGAGCTTCTTAATTATACACTCCAGCTAGACTGTCCTTCCTGAATACAGCTCTTCTGGTGTCATTTTTATTTATTTATTTATTTAAATTAATTTTTAATTTTAATTTTCCCATCACCATTTATCCCCTCTATGCCCTCTTCCACCTCCACCACCCCTCAAATCCCATCACCCTGCTGTCACCATACTGTTGTCCATGTCTATAAATTCCCTCTCTCTCTCTCTTTCTCTCTCTCTCTCTCTCTTTTTCTTTTTTGCTCAATCCCTCCACCACCACCCCAACCATCCCCTGCTGGTGTCATTTTTACATTGAAAAATCTTCACTACAAATAAAGTTCATATTAAAGGCCTTCCAGTATTCTGAGGCTGATGGTCTCTCCAAACCACTGTGTTTCTACAGTCATTATAAGTTCTTGACTCACTCACTGGTCTGCTACCTCCACATTCCCAGGTTTCGTGCTTCCAAACCTTTACTTCAAATACATGGCCTTCTATCTCTGTTTCTCCGAATCTTACCATCTCTCGTGGGTAAAGCCAAACACTGCCTCTTCCACATCACCTTCCTTAGGTGTCACTTCCTCTCTGGTCTCTCCTAGCACTGTGCTCTTTCCTGGCGCAATCATCAATATAACTACCATTACCATCCTTAAGTTGCCTGCCTGATTATATCTGAGGAAACACATGGCTCTCTTCGATATAGCACCCACACATTTGCACCATTTTCTGCCTAAAGCAGCTTCTCCAGAAAGGGTTTTGATATTTATAGTACAAACTCAGAGGAGTAGTACAGAGAAAAATCATTCCATAGCTCAGAAATATTGGATCAGGTGCTAAAAATGAGGAACCGACATCAGCATTGCCCTCTGGAGTTGGAGCCTGAACAAAAGCTTGTCAGAGAATGCTTCCTAGCACTTACAGATCTTTGCAGGATACGCCTAAGGGATTAGTTTTTATGCTTGATACTTTGGCTCATTTTTGGAGCTATTAAAAAGTAGGCCCAAACATCCTTGTTGAGGCTGAAATAGTGATAATAACCCTTTATATTTCTATAGAAATTTGAGATTTACAAAAGATCCTCATACGTGATTACATTAGTGACTTCCAAATAACCTTGCAATGGAGATAGGGCAGATGTGTTTTCTTTGTTTCAGAGGGAAGCTCAGAGAGGGTGAAAGTGTTTTCCTGGGCTCCGAGTCAGTAGTGATGGACCTGGAATTTGAACTTGGATATGATTTAAGATCTAACATTCTTTCTATAACAACTGCAATTTGGAATTAGGTATCAAGTGTGTACTAATGCAGTGACCAGTAATATAAACTAGTTTAGGTTTTAGAATTGAGGCTAAAGCTGAATATCCCTCATAATGTGTCCCCTTAATCCTCTGAGTTAGTGCAGAATGTGTACTTTGAAGGGCATGCTTGTTTTTTGAAGGCTCATGCAAGGACCATGTTGCAGGTGGAATGGAGACCCTTCTGTTGCAGTAGAATCATCATTCTAAACTGGTGTTGTCACTTGTGTACCCGTATCTTTTCTCACCTTAACCAAGTCCTCTCAGCCCTCATGCTGGCTCCACAGCAGTTTTGAAACCCCTCTACCTCCATAACTAGACAAAACCCCATTAATTGCAGGAGCAAGACATCATCTTTTGTTTTCAATTGTGTGAGTTGTTTTTTAACATTCAGTGATATTTTCTCCCTCTTTTTATGAGTCTCACAAGCATTTTGCTTGTTTACGTTCTCTAGATTTTCTACTTTTTGCTACACCAGAAACCCTCAGTCGTTTCTCTCTCAGTGCTGCTCCCCCAAACTCTCCTAAGGGTTTAAATTGCAGGGTACAATCACACCTTTCTCTAAAGAATGCTCCTGCAGGTGCACTCTATTGTAACAATAACTTTTGTTTCCCTTTACACAACCGATTTTATTGTCAATGAACTTTATCAAAAGAATGAGATAGGAGGGGACCTGTGAACTTGGAGGGGTAATTTAATAAATCTTATGGGAAGATATTAGTCTTCTGTGGAATATATTCACTAAAAGGTTGCAAGTGGCCTTTTTTCTTCCAAGTTATTATTATGGCACTGTCCCTCCAAATTTTCTAGCCCAGGCGCTCACTAACTATCACTTTGTACAGCAGGGAGGTGCTGTAAAGATGAATCTGAATTCAGAAGACTTCTACGATGATTGCATTGACCTCCTGAAAGAACCAGTGAGAAATAAGCAGACAGTTTTCCATGAAGAAATGAATAAGGTAAAGAAAACTACGTAACCTTGGCTACTCAATACTTCTGTTTTGATGTTCAAGTGATTGTGCATTGCAAAAAGAGTGTATCAAAACCTTCTTATCTATATGGATCAAGTCTCCCATTATAAATGCAATGCAAGCGCCCTCATCCCCTACCACCTTGCTACCCCTACTTAGCTGCCTTTCCCATTGTCCTTTCTCATCGATCCCAACGCCAGATTTTATTTCTCTCTCTTTATGATACCACCAAGCTATGATTTTATTGTTTACAGTACCACTACAAAACCTTAATACATGAAATCAGACAGTATCTTGTTCCCAGAGAATCTGCCTGTAAGATATTTCCAGGCACTAAAATATAGAACCCAACTGAAACATGAATACTAAACTATTTAGAGAAATGTTTAGCTTACTTTAAGTCCTATGCATTACAGATAAATTAAGCCTGTAGCAAAAACTGCAAATACCCACAGAATACAAATGTATCATGATATCAAATATATTATTTAAATCACATCAGAATGGGTTTCGGCATAAATTGCTCACTCTCTATTCATAGATACTGGACTCTAATTACCTCTGGACTATTTGCCAAGTTTCCTTCTCCCTCTGTTCTCCCTCTCCTAAGAAATTCAAGTAACAAGCAGAAACAACACTATTCTCAACTCCCCCAAATTAATAAAATACATTTCTTGTGACCCAAGAGTTAAAAAAAGAAAACTCTCCCTAATTGTTGTGCACATTTCATGAGAAAAACAGTTATGTTTCCTTAGAGCTTGTTTATATGTTCTTTTCCATGGGTTAAATGTATGTGAAGATCGAGCTTAATTATATAACCACAAGAAAATAAAAACCATTAAATCAGCTGCCCTTTTTTTATGAACCTGGTTCTTCTCTGAGGCAAACATTGGACAACTTGTTGGACCCTAATCTTATATCTTAGTCTTTGGTTATTCTGATTGGTCTAAATCAGGGTTTTTCAACCTCAGTGCTACAGACATTTTGGCCTAAAGCATTCTGCTTTATAGGATGTTTGACAGCATTCCTAGCCTCTGTTCTGGATGCCCGTAGTAGTCTCTCCCACTCCACCAGTTCAGATGACCAAAGATGCCTATAGAAATTGCCAAACATCTTCTGGGGAGCAAAATCACTCTTTATTGAAATATACTAGTTAAAACAATAAATAAATAACATTAAATGTATCATATTTTCTTAATTGAATTTCTAAAACATACTAAATCCAACACCATATTATTTTTTTTAATTCTGCACATTTTTTCTACATTGTCAACCGCACACATTTACTAAGATTAGAAATCAAAATTATTGCTACCAAATCAAAAAGTAGTAAAAAATGGTTTTTCTACCTATTATTTTGCTTGGAAGAAGAGTTAAAGAAACAAAGTTTTTTCAATATAAAAAAAGAGATTTATCTTTATTTGGAAGTCATTTTTATTATAGATCATCAGTTATTTAGGATAAAAGTGAAGATCCACAATTATTGCTGTCAAGAACTCTCATTGGCATGATTTTGTGTATACATTTAGTACAATTGATACAGGAAGCAAAATTAAAGGAAGTAGTAATCTTCACTTTTAAATATCGCAAACACATTTACCTTCTGACTGTCTCTATCACTTATATTATAGGTCAGATGTAATGATTCCCTAAAGCACTATGTAGGCAGATAATAAGAAGCAACATATAAAAAAGGTTGAGGTATCACTAAGTTCAATTCTAATACCCTTAAATTGTGTTTATCTTCCTTGGGAAATGATATAAGTGAGAAAGAGCAATTCTACCAACATATTAAAAGAATGTATTATTCACAAGATTTTTTCCTGGAGATAGTAAAGTGCTTCTTATTTTTCTGACCCAAAGAGGCAGCAGGTGGAATTGGGCAATTCAGTAAATGCAATGCTCATTGCACTGTTAACAGACTAGTGATGGTATTTTAACCCCAAGGTGAAGACCAAAGCTAAATCCACAATAATATGTGAAAACTCCTAAGGTTAAATGGAGATGCAGAGTATTAAGAGACTCGCCTAAAGTCACAAAACTGTTCAGTAGAAGATGAAGCCTTGTGATGCCAGCAATTAGAGTTATAGAATTCTAGTGCTAGAAGGGATTTAACAATCATCTGATCAAATCTCATTTTACAGTTGAGGAAACTGAGGCCAAAAGAGATGATATATTTTGCCCTTCAAAAATCACAGCAAAGTAGTGTCAGAACTAGGCAGGAGCCCAGTTCTTCTGAACTTCAGCCATGTAACTCTTTCCACAAGACCAGAAGGAGCTCCAAAGAACTGCTGCATATAAATAAGCTGTTTTGTAATGATACTGCAGATTCCTATGCCAAACCTTTCCCCTCTTTGCATTCATCTGTTTGCATGATGGGTAATAAAGCAGTAGCATGGAATTACTTTTATAGCAAACAGTTCAGTGGAGTGCTCATATCAGCCTGGGTGAGGACACTCCCTGGTCCCCCCTCCTCTAATCCTGGTCCCTAGGTAGGCAGAGGGAGGTAATCTTGAGACATTTGCTTTGGAAAAAATTGGGAAGAAGACAAAGTGTTATTCACCACCTTCAGTTCTCTTTTATCTTGTTCACTCCAAGTGCCCAAAGGTGCCAATTCAACTCCTTGGCTGCCCAAAGCTCCTTCCAAATTCTCATAAATGCCTTTCATAGACCAAGCCCTATATTTCATGTCTTTTTTTTCCCACCACTTACTTAGCTTCATTTGATTGTACTTAGCCCAAGATAAGATTGAGATATTTTGGAAGGTAAAGTCTTGTGGTGATTCCTTAAATTTACCACAGAGATGGCTTCCCACTTCATGTACTTTGAAGATTGGTGCTCTACTCTTAGTTTGGTGGATATAGAATATCATGTATTCTGTATTCATTTTGTTTGGCAATGATTAAAAATCCAAGTGGCTATGTTCGTCAATGGAAATGAAAGTTCAGAAATGCTGGCAAAAGATCTGAGGCTATAGATTCAGGGTTATTAAATAAAAGTTAACTAGTCATTAGATGTAAAGTGGGTGAGATCTTTGAGGGGAAAGAATTTAGAGAATATTATAGAACATAAAGACAAGATAAAAAATAAAAATAAAAAACAAGATCATTTGTTATTCATATATTTATTTAGAAGTTGGGAAAAGAGAAAGAAGTCAACAAAAAAGACAAATAGCAACTAAGGCTATAAGAGAAACACATTGAGAATGGGATGTGTTATAGTGAATTAGATCAATTACCCAGGCTTTCTGCCGGTATTAATCAGAGTGATGCAAATATGCCCTATCTGTGCTGAATATATAGATTAACTACCTTTTTCTAAAAATACACACGTTCACACACACTGTTTCTACTGTCAGAAAAAAATACGGTTTCATGGTGGGGAGATATGAAAAAATAGTTGGTATATATGAATGTTGGGGAACCATTATCATAAAAGAAAACTAGTAGATCCAGGAATGTATAACTCAGTGAGATTTAGAAAGACTGTTTATAAAATTCCATAAGGATTTAAAAACTGAAAGCTTATTTACACTTAAAATTAAGGCAGTAAATGCCAAAAGTCAACACGATTTGCTCAGAAAAACTTGTATTAAACTTATCTTATTTTTCTTTCTAAGATGATTATTTACTGGGCAATTATAGATTAGTGCCATAGGCAAAATTTATTATGGTTTCAGGAAGTCATTTAATAAACACACCCGTGTTATCTCTCTGAAGTGGGAAAATGTGAGCTGAATGAGAGTTTGGTCTGGTGATAATTGAACCCAAAAGTGTCAAGTAGTTCATCAATGTCACCCTGGAAGACAGCTTTCCTTGCCAGGGGGGAGACATCTGGCCTTGTCCTAACCTATGCAGTGTTCAACATTTTTATCAGTGATATTAATGGACAGAGAAAGTACTCGATTTAATTTTTTTAAAACTCGGTATAAATTCATAGTCCCATGTGATTCTTATAAAAACAAAAAAAAGGTACAATCACTTTAATAAAAACATATATAGATCAAAGAGATAATCTGGTTGCTTCCCATTCTGGAATGTAAATGAATCCTGGAAATAAACTTATTTAGAGGGAATATTAATCAGTTGAGAAGTGTCAGAAAAAAGATTTGAGAAAATTCTATTATTGCCAGAAATTATCAGGTAGTGTTATTTTCTGCAGAAAGTATTTTTTATGCTTTAGGAGTTTTGGGGAGTGAAAAATAATATTCTTGGATTGCCTTTTTGAGTTTGGCACAGTCTGAAAGTGAGACTCAGCATGGAGGATTCAATAACCAGTAAAAGCTGCATTGGAGGACACCACTGGCACTTATCTAGAGGTTTCCCAAAACTTCGTCTCTGATTTAGATATTTTTGTCTACCCAGACACTTAGATGAATAGCTAGACAACCACAGGCTTCCTGTCCAGGGGTTTTGCATGCCTTATATCCGTGTAAATGCACCCATTTGGTGGAAGGCAGATCTGAAATAAAGAATATCAAAGAGAGCTATGATCGTTGGGTCTCTTCTACTTATCCCACAATTAGGTAAGTCAGTCCCTCTCCAGGAGGGAGTGAGGAGTAGGGAGACTGGCCTGAACTTTTATTCTAGTTTCTCTCCTAAATTTTTTTGAAAATTTTCACACATTTTAAAAACATTATTTGTTTCTGGAGAGCCATAGGTTATTCAAAGGAGTCATTAAAGAGCTGCCTGCCTGTGGGTGATCCTTAGATCAACAAATGTATCTGCTCCCCTGTGAAGCAGGTCAGAGCAGTGGGACCAGGACCTCCAGAAGGTGGTCAGGATGATGAAAGTTCCAGGAGTCAAGGCAGAAGAGGACTTGGGATATTTTTAGTACAAAGACAGGAGACTGGAGGGCTGTGGGACCAGTTCTCCCAGCCATAAAGGGTGTTTTCAGAAGAGAGCAGATGGATATCTCTGGTACTCCAGGAGGCTGTGCAGATCCATTGGTGGGTACTGAGAGAAGGCAGCTCTTTGCTAAGTATAGAAAGAGATTCTTAAGACAACTAAAGCATAGAATTATCTTCAAAGAAAGCACCCTTCAGGAAAAGTGAGCAAAGAGAGGCTGCCAGATGGCATAGAGAAGATTTTTAGACTGAATGGGAAGTTGGACCAATGTCCCTAAGAAAAGGGGAAAAATCCTACTTTCAAGAAAAGATAAAAAGAAGCAGAGCTAAGGTGGAGTAGGAAAACAAAAAACAAAAAACAAAAAAAAAGGAGAGGTGTTACCTACTGGGTATGTGTTTATTTATTCTTTTAATTAGAGGGACTTGTAAGAACTCACTTAGACCCAAAATGCAAACTTCTCTTAAATGGCTGAAGAAAAACACTTTCTCTAAGCTGGGTTTATGATTTTTACTTCTTTCTCAAAAATCACGTATAAAATATGTCAGGAGCAGGACTATGTGCAAAAACGAAGAACTCAAGGCCAAGGCAAGACATAAGTTTCTTATGTGCAAGCCACAGCATTGAAACAGAAACCAGTCACTGCTAATTAAGTAAAACATGCATCCAAAATGCTGAGGAAAGGCAAAGAAAGAAGCCTGTGGACAACAAACTGTTTGGAATAGGTGGGATCCCTTTCAGCTTCATTGTTCTTTTGAGTCTGTGCCAAAGAACTGGTTAAGCCAGAGATAGACATGGGGAGGAATAATAGAACAATGTGAGCAGTAGGTGATAACTGGCACAACTTACATTCCCACCTGAGACCGAAAGGTGAGTGGCAGGTGTTCCTCTATTGCAGTACTCGGCAAACTCATTAGTCAACAGAGCCAAATATCCACAATACAACGATTGAAATTTTTGAGAGCCAAATTATTTAAACTTAAACTTCTTCTAACTCCACTTCTTCAAAATAGACTCACCCAGGCCGTGGTATTTTGTGGAAGAGCCACACTCAATGGCCAAAGGGCTGCATGTGGCTCAAAAGCCACAGTTTGTCGACCACGGCTCTATTGTGTGTTTCATTGTGAAAGGTCATAAGGTGCGACGGTCCCATTAATGTCTAAATTCCCCACTAAGCTATCATCTCCATGAGGGAAGAGGCTGTATTTCCTTTTACTCACCATTTCATCTCTCCAGTGCCTAGCACATTACCTAGTATCTCACAGGCTCTCCGTAGATATTTCTCAATGTGAGAATAAAACTAAGGGGCTTTTAAGAAAATAAAACCAGTCATCAAAAATGACTAAATAGCTAGAGTTGTCAAATTCATAGAGACAGAAAGTGGGAGGGGCTGGTGGAAGAGAAAAGGGAGAATTGGTGTTTAAAGGGTTCTGAGTTCACTTTGGAAAGATGAAAAGATGCTAGAGTTGATTGGTATGATGGTTGCACAATAATATGAATGTATTTACTGCCACTTAAATGTAGACTTAAAAATAGTTAAAATGGAAAATTTTACGTTCTGTGTATTTTGCCATAATAAAAAATAAAATGAAAAGAATGACTTCCCGAGAAAGGAGGCGGGCTATTCTAGTGGAGTCTCAGAGGTCACCTAACAGGGGAGCCTCTGATGTGTAGGAGCAGGGCACACGTGGAGTGTAGACAGATAAACCAAAGCAGAATTTGCTGACTAAAGGAGGCTCCTCAGGTTATGCTTTGAAAAGAAGACATTTACTTCATTAGAGATGATAACTAGGCTGTTCTCTCTTCACAAGGTCTATCATGTTTCACTCGGAGATGGGAGGTCAGTTTATGATTCCTCAGTCGTGGGATGTGACTGTGCCCAGTTGCAATAGACAAGTGGTTTTAAGTTCTCTAATGTTAGAGCCAGGGCCCACTTTACCCAGCTGTGGGTTTTCTCAAGTCGTGTCTCTGAAGTTGAGTTTGAGGCCCTGGAGAAAGAAAACCAATGACTAACTGAAAGCTTTGGCTTGTCTGTTTTGGGAGCAGGTACAAGAGGCTGGTATTTTGCCCGTCGATGGAGCAGGTGAGGCTCAGCTACCTCGGGACCTGCCTCGGCTCTCCTCTGGCCAAGAGAGTGGTGTCCAAGGCCAGCCCCTGCCTGCGAACACGTTTTCTGCAGAAGAACATGAGTGTGTCTCACCCGACGACATCTCCTTGCCTCCACTGCCAGGGAGCCCCAACTCCCCCCTCACACCGTCTGACATGGAGGTAGAAGAACATGCCAGCCCTTCTCTCAGCCTTCCGATGAGCAGCGACAGGATGCAGATGGGGGCCAGTGGTCCAGGGGAGGCCCAGGAGTGTGGCCTTCCTCCACCTGCTGCTTTTGCCGATACCTGCAATGATGAGAGAGAAACATTTTCAAGTCATTTTGAGAAGCCTTCCCCCCAGTTCAAAGCTGCGCCCCCATTCACCTCCAGAGGGTTTCTGGAACAGAGTACAGCCATCAGCAAAACCCATGCTGACCATCCTGGGAGCATGCCGAGTGGAGTGCATGAGCAAGCTTGCCAGCAGCACCCGCGGGCTCGGGAAAGTGTGCTAGAAACGCGGGAGGAAGTGCATGCTGCTAATAACGGCACTAAAAACCAGGACAGGCTGCATGCTTCCCAGGATGCGCTCTCTGGCCTCGGGTTTCAATTAGGCCCCAGCCGGGTCTATCAGAGGCAAGTGGTTTCCCAGGAAGAGATTAAAAGTACATCAGCCAAGAACAGCGTGGTCAGCCTGGCTGGCCAGGCACCCAGTTTCTCCAGGCTCCAGTCTAATGTCACTGTCGTGGAAGGTTCTCCAGTGACTTTGGAAGTTGAAGTAACAGGATTTCCAGAGCCGACACTGACCTGGTGGGTAGCCTATAATGACGAGCCTTAACCAGAAACAAATCGAATCACTGAGGGAAGCATTCGTGGGCACTAACTGACAGGTTCAGGGGTAGCTGATTAATACTGGCCCGCACTGCAACTCTGCATGATGCACCCTCACACCAACCCCCAACTCTCATCTTAGGAGCAGCATGGATAATCCCTGAAGCAAAAAAGTAGCCATATAAAATAATAACTTAAACTCCAAAAGCACTGTGACTTCGTTGTGCTCTTTTTGTATCGATTTAAAATTCCACATTTCTAAAGATGGTGAGTTGGAATGCTTTCCTATTGTTTATTTTTGCATAAGCATGACATTTTTTTTGTTTGTTTAACATCCCTTATTTAATTAAAAAACACACACACATAAGAACCTGGTTCCCCCCTTTTCTTTCATTTGCCTACCTCAACTTCTTTCTCTTCCCAGCAGTCATTCATGTCACTTTTGCAGTCCTCGTTTGTTTCACTAAGATTTCTTTTTATACATTTCTTCAGTGTGAGAGGTGGCATAAAAATATTTCTTTCACAGTTACTTGCAGTGACAGGCAATAAGCCCATTTTTGAAAGGTGGTGCAATAACTGAGCTGTAAGCAATATGATTTCCCTCTGGAGACATTATTATTTTTTAGCCTATTTGTTTTAATAGGAGTAAACTGCAGAATACAGGTTTGGAATCGCATACTGTTGCTATGAAAGCAGTTCTAACTTTCTCAATACTTGAGTTACTTTTAAACATTTTAGAAAATGTTCAACCTTAAGCAGATTTATTTAAGACAAAGTTTTAAATTTGTGGGCACGAGTTCATGTTTCTAAACTATGATAACTAAAACAGCATGTATTTATCATAATGTTTAAATCAATATTAAGTGATCAGTTTCAGTAATGTGTGTGCCCACTGGTGGTACTTGAAGTGTGAGTCAGTTATCTAAAGAATTTATGAGAAAAGTTTGGTTTCTTGGGTTATTAAAAAAATGCACTTGTGCTACAGTGCCGCATTTATGCTTTTTGTTTTATTTTGTTGTTTTTACAATTGCATGGTTTTTTACAGACCAGGAATTTCATATTTATGAATTTAAAAGATATTTAATTCATCATTAAATATCAGTTTACCCCAAAGAAAAATGTTGTCTGAAGTGTTTCTTATTTTTGTCCACATAACACATAACTTGGTTGGTATATATTCTTGAAGAACTTTTGCAACTAGTAGGTGTACCAGTTAATAATAGCAGATTTTGTAATCAAAGAAGACAAGATACTTTCAAGAGAAACATCAAAAGTGCTTTATTCAAAGTAATGTCCATAACTAGCTACAGATTTTCCCCATCTTTCAGGTAATTTGTGGCACCATCCCAATAGAACTTTCCTTATTTTGAGGTAAACCAGCCAGAGACCCAATTTTCTACTTCTTCATATGTTTTGAAATGTTGCTCAGAAAGCACGTGTGCTATTGATCAGAACAAGTAGTAATCTGAAGGAGCAAGGTCTGGTGAATACGGTGGGTGGGTTAATACTTCCCAGGCAAGATCTTTTAACGTGTCTTTTAACTGGTTTTGAAGTATGTGAATGTGTGTTATCATGAAGCAAAATTACTTTGCCATGTCTTCTGGCCCAGTGTGCTCATTTTACAATCAATGTGTGGTTCAAATTGATTATTGGTTGTCAGTAGCAATCAGTATTATCCATTTCACCTGGTTTTAGAAGCTCATAATACACCACACCTTCCTGATCCCACCAAACACAGAGCATTGTCTTCTTTCCGAAGCGATTTGGCCTTGCAGTCAATATTGTTGGTTGACCTGGTGGATCAACCCATGATTTTGTGCATTTGGGATTCTCAATATAAATCCACTTTTCATTGCCAGTCACAATTTGATGCAAAGAAGACTTTCTTTCATGCCATTGAAGAAACATTTTACTGATGACATTTTGGTTTTCCATTTGCCTTTCATTCAGTAGATGTTGCACCCATTTTCCTTCCTTTAAAATCTTTCCCATTTTTATAAACAATCAGAAATTGTTTTTGAGTTTGACACACATCTTCATCCAATAATGCTTGTAATTATTGGCCTTCAGACTTTTTCAGTTGACCTGGATGTTCTTTGTCTTTCACATCGAAATCATCACTTTTAAATTGTTTAAATCAGCCTGCACAAGTATCTTGAGATGGAGTATGTTCACCATAAGCTTCCTGAAGTATATGTTAAATTTTCCTTTAAAATAAAGTAATGAATTCAAACTTCCCACAAATGCTCTTTTTTGGCACAGAATTCAACATTTTTAAGTGTGAAAAATATCTATCTTCAGCAAACTTGACATATGAAGTTTTGAAGCTTGCTATCAATACAACCAAATAACATACATATCAAATCGCATATGTTAACATATATGTAACTCCATCTATTGAAAAAACTCCACATTATTAACTAGTACAGCTAGTATAATACTGAAGGCCTATTGAGAGGAAAAAAATCTTACCCTCAGGTTTGCAACTTTACTCCATTAACAACTGGTGAACTATCATACATTCTTAGGATACTTGGAAAAATGCAAAATTATCACTTAGGCCATGAGAACAGAAAATGATTCAGGTTTGTCAACACTTCTTATGTAGAAGAATGCAGGTATTGATAAGTAAAGAATCTAGAATACACAAAATAAACAAATTATTTGCTTTATAAAAATATGCCGCTAAATGCTCATGTTCATAGGAAACTTTTAGAAATATGTCATTAATAGTAATAATCCAATTGCACAAATGCATTTTATAATTAAGAACAATTTTATTCTAATGAGATTAATTCATTAATGAAATGAAATCATTTCTCCAGAAAATGTTGTATAAGTACCTTCTTCTAACATAATACATTGGCATTTTCATGTGGATCATATGGGATGAATATAATGGGGCAGGTGAGGGTCACTCCAATGTAGGTTCCAGATGCCACAAACTGCTGTTTGAAAGAATGAGGGGGCCTGAATAGGAGGGTACCATTTCCCATTCTAGATAATTACTATGAGCAAAGGGAGCCCCAGTGTGACCAGATAGTCTTTTTTGGGAGTAGTTGGATATCTAAATTTTTATATGCAGCATTCTCATTGTTAACCGCTGTCAAAAAAATTGGTTTTTAAAAACATGGTCTGAGTCGATCAGGCACTTCTTTGGCCACCAGCTACCACAGCCCCTTTGGGATCTGTGGTAGCTGCAAAGCCCCGGCTCCTACTGAAAAATATTGCCGTGGTGATGGATTTTAGAAATTGGATATGATGTGCATAAACAGTGATCCTAACTTTAAAAACTGACTCTCTGCTTCAGGTACAAGAAGGGCGAGAAATTGCCTGCAGATGGACACTTACAGGTTTTACACAAGGAGACGAGACATGCGGTGTTCATTCCGAAGGTATGCCGGGCCGACGCAGGTCTCTATGTGGCTCGGGCCCAAAACGCTAGTGGCATTCTCTCTTCCAATGTCATCCTCCATGTGACAGGTAACCACAGGCCGCCAATCACCAGGATAAACTGGATAATGCTGTGCGTCATCTATGTTAGTGTGTCGCTCGTGTACTGGCTACTGAGACAGTAACTGTGGTGTTGGCACCCATGGACGTCATTCTCGCAAGCCTAACGGACAATACTGTTGTTTATTTTCCTGCATTTCCCACAAAGCACCCTCACCAACTGTATCTCCTTTCTGGCCATACTGCTTGTTTGTCTAATACCACTGTTCAGTGAGATAATCCAGTTTTCTTTAGTGCTTTCATCTATTTGAGGAGCTTAGAAAACTATTTGCCTTGCATAAGAGTACATTTTTGTATTCTAGAGAAAGTTGTGTTCAATATAAAACAGCAAAGTTATGTTTGTTCCTTCCTAATTTAGGAGCATGCAGATCAAGGCTCATAGCATAGAGATGTGAGTCAAATTTCAAATCCAATTGTTTGAAAAATTATTTTTAACTGTGCTCATATTCATTTGTGGAATAACAGTAGAAATATTGAACTGAAGTTGTAATTTTCATTATTGCATTATGTGTCCTTTAATTTTGTTTTTCATGTCTTGATCTCATTTATTGAAATATATCCTATGTTTCAACATAGTCCACATTCCTGAGTCTGAGGATGCTGCCATAAATAACCGCTCCTCATGTTGACCTCACAAGCTTGCCATTGGAGAATAAATGTTCAACTCCAACTTTAAATGGAGTTTCAAGGTTCCAAAGCTATGCTTGTTATAGAGTAAGATGGAACACAGGCAATGCAGAGGACCAACATTATTCCTGTCATTTCATTGGCAGGTGTGAGGCAGCCATGTTCTGCCTGCTTCTAGTTTTGATTCTGCTGCTGACCATGTTTGCAGCCTATGGTAAGGCATATCAGTGCCTCAGTTTTCCATTTGGAAAATGGGGTCATAATCTACCTCTTGGACAATTGAGAGTTTTCATTTCATATCTTATAAAAATCTATAAAATTTAAAAATGCATGCTATGATGACTAAGGGTAATTATATTGTTTAATGTAATTTGTTGTCACACCTCCTCCTGCTTACTAATTTTCTTTCAGATGTTGTTTCTTCAGAATATTAAATTAAAGGAATGGTGTTAGTATGTGATCTCCAACTGCTCACATATGAGAAAATGATGTTCTATGAATTGGAGCTTTAATTCCTTTCTGATTTCTTAAGTCTATATCCTTTGCAGAGACTTGAAATTAAACTCAGGAGGATGCACTTAGTATGATCTGAGGGTTGGGGGACAGTGTGTAGTAAATGACATAAGATGAATTCTACTCGTTCTTATAATTATCACTGTGATATTGAAGAATGTTTTATGGCTTTCTGAAATATATTACTTAGAAGAGAAGATCATCATTTTAGCTCCTTTAAAAATAGACATAAATAAGAGATGCATTTATTCCTTAGATTTTAAAAATAGTTTGTCATGATAGGGTAAAATCTTGAGTTGAAAGAATAATTTATTATAGCTTTTTGAAGAAGGGAAGGAATTAATCATGTTGCTGTAACACTGTCTACAAATAATAAAATATTTAAATGTAATATATTGAACTTGATATTTAAAAGTTACTGAATGTTAACTGAAGATGCAAAGTGTGTGGTTGAGTAAGAAGTTACATTTGTTTTCTTGTGCTCCATATTTAGTTTAATTAAAATATTAAATATCTTAATTTTCTTTTAATTTTCAACATAAACCTATTAAAAGCTTATATACACAGCATCTCAGAAAATACATGGTCTCTTAACTCTCCTATCCTTTTGGTCCAGCTCCAAGTATTTTGCATATCTGGCCTAACTGCTATTCCCATGTTGAAAGTAAAGAGTGAAATCTATTCATGCCCAAAGCAGATAGGGGAGGATCAGGGAACAAATTCTTGCCCCACCCTCTATCTCTGTCTTAACACTTTAGTGGGATGTCCTTTCCCATGTTGTCAACTTGTTTGAATCTGTGGTATTTAGGGATGGGTACTTGCCAATTTGCTTCACCTATTGCATGTGTGTTAATATCAATCCTTTGGGGAGCAGGGTGGGACATACATACATTCATGGTGTATGAACAAAAAGGTATGTAAAGCTTCTGCTATATTTGATGTATATATAAATATAAGATTGTACAAATATTACACATACATGGAGTCTAAATGTTAGAAAAAGACAGTATGCTGATATTCATGATATATTTCAGATAGCTCTCTGTATATTTCTGGGTCTATCTGTGTACCTACCTACTTATTTTTCTTGGCTCTCAAATGGCTAGTTAGTAATTCCCACAGCAGTAAAGAATAATTAGCTATTGGTTAGTTTTATTTTTAATATATTTTTATTGATTTCAGAGAGAAAGGGAGAGGGAAAGAGAGTTGGAAACATAAATGATAAGGGAAAATCATTGATTGGCTGCCTCCTGCATGGCCTCCATTGAGGATGGACCCTACAGCCCAAGCGTGTGCCCTGACTGGGAGTTGAACTGTGACCTTCTGGTTCATAGGTCAACACTCAACCACTGAGCCATACTGGCTGGGCCAATTGGCTATATTTAAATTTCAAAGACTTAAGCATGATTTTCCTTTTTGCTAGGATTTTTGTCTTGATCAAAGAATTCCCCTTATGAAAATATGAACTAAAATTGTTGGTTAAAATGGAAAACATAGGAACTTGAAATGATGATCCCTAAGATATAATTATGATTTCTACTTATTTACTTCTAGAAAAAAATTCTGGACAGTTAGTAATATCAGAACAGTTTTTAAACAAGAAAATGAAAATGAAATGAAATATTAAAGAGAATATGTACTTGACACCTTAAAGGAGTGCAGCATAAAGTGTATGTTGAGCTTTCTATAAGAAAAATCAGTTTCCCAATTCTGATTTTCTAATAAAAATATTTATAAACATTTTGTTGTAAAGTTTTTCTCACACTGAATCCCAGAAGAAATATAATGTACAAATGCTTACATTTGAACCTCTGAATATTTAATATACCTAAAATAGTTGGGGAAAAAATCAAGAAAAAAGTTAGCTATTTTATTCAATAATGTTAACATATAATTAAGACACAGGCTTAAAATAGATTACTGTGAAACCTTCTAACTGCTTTACTTAAGTTTAAATTCCTTCACATAGTATATGAGACCCTTGCATACCTGGCCTCCCCTTCCCAGCCTCTGTTCCCACCCCTTCTGACCTCTCCTGCCCACAGAGCAATATTTAACTTCATGCTCTTTCTTCGCCCTAGTCCTTTCCCCCTGAACTTCCATACTCTATTCTACCCTATCTACAGGTAGCTTAACTGCTGCTTACTTTTCCAATTGCATTTGAGATACTTTCCCCAGGAAGCCTTCTGACCCATCGTGTGGAGTGCAGATGTTCCTGCTATGTGCACTTGTCAGCACCAGAGCTGCCCATCCTCATATCCATCAATACACAGCATCAGAATTTCATGTTCAAACATCTGTCTCCTCTGGCGAGAGTAGGAGATCTTTATCAGCAGGATCTTGATATCCCTGTTCATCATTATATTTCCAGCAGCTAATATTACATGATTTGAATTGTTGTCAGAGGTAAACAAAGAGAAACTTAGCTTGTTTTATCTTTTTGGAGAGAGGGGGTGGAGGATATAAAAAGAGAACTATATATTCGTTTCCTGATTATTCTTCTTTATTGTGAACATTGCCCGCTCATAATCAACTTTTAGACAGGAAGAATGTATAAAACACCTAACCTAAAAAACTTAAATAAGTATCCTCCCAATTCTCTGAGATATACCTGGATAGATGCTGGCTCCAGTGGTCAAAGCAATACTGCAGAGAGAAGAGGCAAAATCCAGGGCCATTGTTCCAGTCATCTTCAGGCGCAGTCATCTTCAGGTTTCTGCAGAAGTGGTGTCTCCATGCTCAGTGACTCTGTTATACCTGCCCAAACCAGAAGTTATACACTTCTTTAGAACACCACATACTAACCCTGTTTTATTGCCGCGGGCGCTCAGTAATCTGGTTGTGAACAGATTTTATTTGAAACCAGCATTTCACTCATATGTGTACTTGAATTCCAAATGAAGGAAGGAAATAATAAGGCACCTTGTTCTACTTTATTTTTATTCATGACCATTCCTTACTAGAAATTGCTATCTATCTGAAGCTTTTTTATCCCCAATCTTCACCTGCGGATATGCTTTTATTGATTCTGTATATAGAGAGAAATGGATAGAGGGAGAGAGAGGGAGAAAGGGGGAGGGGAGGGGAGAGAGAGAGAGAGAGAGAGAGAGAGAGAGAGAGAGAGAGAGAGAGAGATGGATTGAATTGGATGGATTGCCTTCCATACATACACAACCTGGGAGGCATCCACAATTGGGTATGTGCCCTGACCAGGAATTGAACCCACAATCTTTCAGTTTACCAGAGCGACTCAGGCCAGAGCATTATTGGACATTTTTTTACATTCCTGTTGTGTCTACAATATTTTAAATGTATCCATGAAATAGGTTAGTTGAAACAAAATAAAATATTTCCTCTTAGTATGCTCTGATATTGTGCTTGTCAAAGCAAATGCCAAAGCATGACACACTGTTTTCCATTAATAATAAGCAGAAACTTGAGCTATATCAGAAAGCCAAAAGATTTGCATTCACGAGTGAAAGTGTCGTGCTTAAAGCAACAATTCAGTTTCTCTGCTTTTATCACAAGATGAGATTTGAATGTTGTCAGGTGTGTATAAGTTCAACCTCAAATGGAAAGTAAAAAGCTACTAATTTGGCCTTTATCCATGAATCCCCACATCCCTGCTCCTGGTGCAGTTAGAGTGTGCGTTACATCATGTATCACCTAAGCATCGGTGGTGAAGATTGGATGCATGACACGCCTCCAGATGAACAGTCTTTGATTTTCGTCTGATTGACCAAGTAGCTCTTCCTTTTGTTCAATGGGTATTTCCTCCTTTTTATAAAATAGGAGAACTTTTATTTTATTTACTCCTTAAACTGGGAGGAGTTATTAGAGGACAGGGAACAGAAAGAATTGTATAGACAAGAATGTTTGAGTGCACATACTTCTCTGTAGAACAATAAAAAAACAGGTGAAGTTGAAACATATTTTAACCACGGGAGTAGCTGCAAAATATTGATCCAATCTGATTTTTCTTTAAACCAGAACAATAATAGTTACATAACTTGAAGTTTTCCATCTGTATTTGGATGGCTCCCTGCTATGACTTTTTCCCCATTTAGAACCCACATAAGTCAATACTTGTGAAATCCAGCTCCGGAGATAACTAATGAAATATACCCTTCCCTTTGTCATTCAACAGCTGTTCTCTTCCAAGAATGTTATTGATTCAAACATCTTCAAAATGACATTTTTATCTTACATTGGCATTAAAAATCATCTAATAAAATCTTTCAGATATAAGAATTCAAAAGAAACATACTTTACTCATGGCAAGTAGTCGCTAGCCCATATTATGCTAGTGATGCTACAAAGTCTCCTTTCTATGTAATAAGTATTATGCAAACCCACACACAGACAGGCAAACTGAACAGTTGAACACACAGTAGGACAGCAGTTACCTGGCAGAATTAAAAAGGCTAAAATGCCCACCTGCCCCACAGCCTTTTCTAGCAGCCATCACCATGCCACTCTCAGAGGCCTGCCTTTGATTGAAGTTGATGCAGCTCCAGGCAATGCCTTTTTAAATGCCTATTTATTCATTTCTACCACTCTTAAGGGAATAGTAGAATTATTTAACAAATACTGGTCAGGGTTATCAAATTAAATAAAAATGTCTCCCCCCTCTTTAAAAAATGAAAAAGTAATAATGGTTCTTGTAAGGAAATGAGATCTCTGGGAACTAGAAAGAGTTGGGCTGCATGCTGAGTCCCCTAAGTGCTGGGAAATGTAGGCAGGAAGCGAAAAATAACCAAACATCAGGTTGAAGAAACTGTTAAATTTGGGTTTCATCCTCCTTCTCAGTGTGAATTTCCTACATATTCAGGAAACACATGTGTATGTGGGGAGTAAATGTAAATGTATGTGGGGAGCCCCTGAGAGGAAGGCAGAGGCCATAATAATGTGTCTGCATGACATTTTTGTCACCCAATTAGAGGATTATACTGGGTAGAACAGGGTGTTTGGTAGTCCCTAAATTCAGTGACTGATATTCTTCTAAGAAGGCATGATAGAGATGGAGACAGGAGACACACAGGGAAGGGCCATATAGCCATAGATGCAAAGGTGGGTGACACGCAGCTGCTGTGAGCCAAAGCGGCACGGGAGACTGCAACCACCAGAAATAAGAAGAGGCATGAGGAGTCTTCCCTGGAGATAGCAGGGTCTCTCATTCAACACTGACTGGAAGTCCTAGCTAGTGAGTAAGACAAGCAAAGGAATGGAAAGTTACACAGATTGGAAAAGAAGAAATAAAACCCTCTTTATTTACAGGCATGATGATTTTCTATGTAGAAAATCACCCAAATCTACTAGAAAAAAACAACAACAACACACAACTCTTGGAAGTACTAAGTAAAAATAACAAGTTCATCAAAGCAGGAAGCCTGCAACAATTGCATCCAGGAGAAAAGCGGGGATGGCAAGAAATAAATCCCAGTGAATCAGCCATCTCCACAGGCCAAGGAACATGGATTTGTCCATTTTCTGGGAATTAGTTATAGACATCATAGATATTTCTAATCTAGTTGCAACATCTAACACTTGATTTTTCTTGCAGCTTAATGTGATACCTGGCAGGTATTGGAGGAGAGGATGTTGGAAAGAGGTAAATTATCTGAAGGAGATAATGCTCATCAGAGCAAGGGAATACTTGATGTGGAACTTAAGTCAAATTTGATCATTTTCTGGCCATTGTCATCATCAATAGCTGAGAAAAATTAAAAGACATTATAACAATAGCATTGTAGAGCTGAACTCAATAACAGAAGAAAAGGAGTGAGTCCTTTGGCTCCTGACATCAAATTCCAGGTGATGTATCAGTTGGCACTCTGCTGCACTGCAAAAATGAATATCTCTCAAGATTAAGTACTTCCATATCTGCAAGATGGGCTCATGCTACCCACATATCTCTAAGATTTCTTGGTAGAGCCCAGAACTAAAATATGTCAGCCATTGTATACTACTTTAAAAAGTAATCAGTTTCATATTGCCATACCGTGTAATATTAATCAGTTAAAAGAGAATATAAGTGGCTACTTTGGTACCTACATTTAACTAGAAACTTTTCAATGAAACTAATAGTTTAATTTTGTAAACTTTAACTATAGCTGTTTTCTTCAGATCCATGTTCTAAAGGTTATTTTTGGTCACATATGTCATTTGTCTAAAATAGAATGATGTTGTACTTTATCACTTAAAAGAAAATTGATGCACCACAAAAGCCTAGTATTTATGTTTTATAATAAAGGCTTTACAAATATAATCACAGAAATAGTGGAGTACTGTTAAGACCCATGCAGGTCTTATTAATGGATTTGCAACCAAAGTACTCATTGTAGATTTTATTCAAACCTATGGATGCATATTATATAATTGCACAAATATTCTTTTTCTACAATTAAAAATAGACCATGAACACTGTGAAGAGTGACCAAGGCTTTACAGAATATGCATGTGTGAGTCATGGCCAACTCTAGGTTTTCTTGGCATGACTCCCATTCTTCTGAGCTCTGACTCTGATGCCATCACACAGACAACCTCAGAATTACAAAAATCTATATGATTTCTTTAAATATAAACAACTGTGGGTGGTTGGATGAATCATAATTTTGTCTCACTGCATGTTTCATGTCATTAGAATAATTTTGAAGTAATAAAACTCAATGCAAGAGATTTTATCTTGGTGATACGTGTATGTATGTGTGTGTGTGTCCATACTTAGAATGAGTTCACATCTATATGAGTTAGAAATTACATAAAAATGCCCAGGTGAAATATGATATAATGAGGTTAGAAAGCACCTCATTTTAGTGGCACCCGTGTCATGAGCAACCGATGGCCAAGAGTTAATGAAGAAACAGGTTTTTCTTAGTTTAACAGTTGCATAATACATACATATTTTATGTGCATGCTACAACATAAAACATCCAGCAAGAATCCCATTTTTAAATGTATAATTAGAAACCAGTATATTTCAAACAGGATTCCCACATAGCTGAATTAAAGTGGAAATGCTATTCAGATAAACATACATTAGCATATACATATATCAACCCTAAATAGAAATCCATTTAAGTTTCCCAAATATAGCAATCCCAAAACAGTTATTTATCAATAGAACTAGAGGTTGCTTTTATTTAAATGTAATGATGGTATAAGTCATGCTCAAGAAGCAGCTTATAGTTTTTTAATTCATTGGCTATTGTATTTGAATTGTTCATATGAAGCACTGAACATGGGTCCTTAAAGAAAGACTTCATTTCTCAAGGACATTAGAGCATATATGATTACTGCAGGACTAAGTGTTTTGTATGCTCATTCCTTTTTATTAATGGTTTATATATGCTAATAATTAAATGTATATTATGTCTACTGAATACCTGTAAACAATAGAGTTTACTTGTCTTTTTTTTTAGTTCTACTGGGAGTCTTTTAAAACATAATTTAACATTAAACTCCTGTAAAGACTATAAATTCAATCTGGTTATCTCATTCAACATTTTGCAGATAAGGGATATTTTTTCTAATATGAATATTGACTCACAAGTTATTTTAATAAATTCTCTAAATAAATTATTCCAATTCAAGAGGAAAAAGCATGGGGGTAGTTAATGTTTGATAGAGAACATACTTCTTCTATTTCACATCCATTGCAGAACAGAGATCACTTTTATAACAGGACAGTAATCAAAGCAAGTGAAGGCAGTTTTCTAAAGTCAAAGATGCTGGTTTCTCAATGTGGCACTGATTACTGAATTCATATCCCCTATACTTACTCACCATGCCTTTAGTTTTACTGGGGAAACGTTTAAGAAAGATAAAATGATAAACAATTAGTTTTGTCTGGCACTAAGTATCTAATCATACACTGCATAGATCATTGAACCCAATGGTCATATTAAACATTTTTCAGGTTTGTGGAACTGTGCTGGTGAAATTTACAGAAATGGAATTCCACATCAGACACAAACGGACAATGTTATCTAAGTCAACAAGGTGAGAGTTGATGAAGGCAAGATGGCAAATAATAGCTATAATCACATGAAGAAATGATAAATGATATGGGGGATGGGAACCACTATCAGTGCTGAAAAGAAAATGCAAACCCAGTTATGATTGTGTGCTAATTTTCTTCTCTGTGGTGCTCATTTTTAAAATATTGTATCCTCCTTTTACTGTTCTGCTTTGGAATAAAAACACATACAGACATATACACCTCCATTTAGATTAGCAGGTGAATGCATCCAACTATATCTATATCCATATGGTGTTTTCTGAAACCCACAAAGACTCGTTTTAGAAAAATCATCCCAGGCATTCTCATCTGTCTCCACATGACCTTTCCTTCTGGGGTTCCTTAAGCTGGCTTCAGAAAAGTTTCCTCCAGGTTGGAATGTTGACACTGTCGTGTAAACCACTCAGTGAGCCAACCTGCAAAGGTTCAGATTGGTAGGAAAGAGTGTGTGTCCACACTTGGCAGTCCCCTGCTTATATACCTGGTTTTCTTTAATTGAAGAGTTAATATAAAGGAAGAGGGAAATATTGCTATAGAACTGCATATCCTAAAGAACACGTTGCTGTCAATCAACTGCATATTTGGTTTAGTGTGTCTTTTACAGCCTTCCTACAGCGGACCAGAGCATCAGCATCACCTACCAGCGTCCTGTTTATGCATACTTAAGTTTGAGAAACATTGTTTTCAATAATACCTTGAATTTTAAAGCATTCAAGCCTTATATACAACTAGAGGCCCGATACACAAAATTTGTGCAAATGGCTCCGCCCCCGCCACCATGACTTTATCCAGAAGGTCATCCAGAACGTCCAATCTAATTAGCAGATTACGCTTTTGTTATTATAGATCATTTCATGTTGGTGACATCTGTGCTCCAATGTATAAAACTCACAGTGGAAGAATTCAGCATGGAAACATTGAGGTAGACTGACAGATTTCTGCAGGAGAAACAGTAAAAGAAATTAGAGTGCTATGGACCACTTAGACCTGTAGAGTCCTGTTTGGAAATGAATTCCGGTTTAGGCATCACATGTTTAATCGGATAGTTTTGACATCATGTGGTGTTTAGGTAATGCCACTAAGAACTTTGCAAAATAGATACCAGAAAAAAGGACAAATTTGTATGTACCAAACCCACAGTGCTGCCCAACTAAGCCTTTTAAGGCCACGGCGGATCAGGCCGGTTATAAAGGCTAGAACACCTGTCTGAAAATATGCCAAATATTTATTCAGAATGGGAAAGACATTCTCTGCATTTAGAACTCTGTTGGGGAGAAAAAAATCACAAACTGCTTGCAGTTATACTCATAGTTATTTGCCCCTCCAGTGAGTATAAATAGCTAACAAGTCAATGCCAACATTAAATGCCCTTTGGAAAGTTTTGTTATATGAGTTCCCAAAGCATACTATTTCAAGTGACTTAAAAACTTGAGCTATGATGTGCTTACTTAAAAATTTTTCAGTTAAAGTAACATCTAATTTGTAGAAGATGATTAGTGTCCACTGCTGCCATTGCTGTAAAGAAAGATTACCATGGAAGCTTTGCTGTTCATGTTATCATTAAAGTATATTTTTGACTCCATTTACAGTACAAAGTTCACATGGCTATTTTAATAACATTGACATTTTAAATGAGTATCACTGATAGTGAAATTATATAAAATTGGCTCTATATACTATAAAGAATGAATTATAACCAAGGTTCAGTTTCATTTTATTTTTTAATGATGGATATGACTTTACATGTCTAATTTAGAATTATCGTTTGGAGATAAAATAGATGAGATGAAACTCAACTCCTTTATTAATGCTGTTCTGAGAATCTAGAGGTATCTGACTCTCTTGTAAACTGGATAAACATAGTGGGACACTGATTTTATAAAATATATCATGCATTTGAGCCTGTTTTAATTTTGCATTCGTAGAGAAATGAGCATTTGTTTTTTAAATATGGGCTATTCTGTATTACTCCTGGTAAGTGTAACTATTTTGAAGAACTAAAAACCTAAATTTTAATTCTATGTCTGCTATAGAAGAGCTCTAAGGATTTAGGCAATTAAATACTCTGACCTCATGTTTCTTGACTGAATAAAATTAAACCATCTCTAGAAGCACTTCCAGCTCTCGCTGATCTCTAAGGGATATTAACTACACAGTGCATTCTTGGTTTTCTCATTATAATAGGGTGATGATATTACCAAGGACTTAATATTTGGGAGCCAAATGATCAACAGGCCTGTCAAGTTTTAGAATAAAATTTAAAGACAACTTCCTGGGTAGCAGAAGGCAAATAAGAACTTTCATTGCTGATAATTGCACACTCCTTGTTCTCTGTATTCAACAGAGAAGGAAAAAAGACATAACTGAGATCTCCTAATAGAGTCATTTAAAGCCTGGTATAACCAAGCACAGTCAGGCTCTTATTCAACCCCCAACAGGCCCAGCCTCATAGCTCTTCGATGCAGAAATGCTATTGGCAATCTATGTATGATTCAAATGATAAAATAAGTAAGGATATAGCACATAGTAGTTAATTAAAATTTATCCCTCTGTTAGAAAAGTGAAAGTCTTCTTAAGATTTTGTCATTCTCTAGAGAAATGCAACTCATTCTCTTGGTGCAGAATAAGTATAAAAATGCGTGGTGGTATAATAGAATATAGAAAGTCATTATGACAAGTTTAGCATATGGAATCTTAAAAGAAATTCAGAAACAGGCAACCTCATAAGACTGTAGTGCTCTAACAAGGGCTATCGACCTGTCTGTCTACATAAATACGGCCTTGAAGAAGAAAGCTCAGTACCAGTTTCAGGCAACTTAAAAAATTTCATTCTTCATTTTATTGAAATAAAGTCAAATTATTTTTATATAATGACTCTTTTGAAATAAGTATTTACATATTCCTAATGCTTTCTTCTAGATAATTCACATAAATTTATGTTTTTTAAACATTTTATTTTACTTTGATTTACTTTAGTTCTTATTCTAAGGGAGAAACCATGGTTTTTAAGTCACTTTTTAAAATATCTTATTGCATCCAGTTCAATTACAAATAGAACATAGTTCATAATTGTCTTCTAACTTAAATTTAAGACTGAATATAATATTTTTAGTGTCCAAATACTCAGATATCCTGTTCCTTGCTTTAAATTTTTTCTTAATAGGAAGAGATGGTATGTTTAATTAAGAATACATATCTGAAAGGAAAATCTGATTTTGTTAAATAGTAAATTCTGGTTTTCAGAGTGAAGATAAACTAAAAAAAGAAATTATTTGAGTCTTGTCTGAGGAGCCACAACCTTGCCCTTCCCCATCCTAAACATACACACATCCATTCTCTACTAACTAGTGTGATCAAATCACAGAAAATGAGAAGCAGGAACATAGTCATCCAAGTCAGGGCCAAATAAAAAGAGTAAAAATAGTATCTTAAGCTTTCAAAACCATCGATTTTTCAAAGTGAGCCAGAGGGCAGAGCAGCAGCTATATCTTCAAATAAAAATAACATCTTTCTAATCAGCTACACTGAGATAGAAAAATTGTAAACCATGATTTCATGTTCTATTATGTATCAGAGAGGGGAAGTATTTTTGGTGTGGTTTACTTGGTGAATATGCTTACGCATATGCTTAATAAACGTGTACAATGAATATTCCACTTTTGTTTTCTAATGTAATGGAATGATTTTAAAATATTCAATTGGTATGTACATTGAAACCATTCTATATGGAAACTAAATTTGCTCAGGTTTTGAGAAGAGCATTCTGTAGGTTATCAACATATAGGACTTATTAAAGTTATTTAAAGAGGAGGAGGATACAGTTTTCATGGTATATTTGGCATGATATCTAATGCTGGCACTGTTAACACTGGGGCCAGATAAATGTTTATTGCGGGGGCTGTTCTATGCATTGTAATATGTTTATCAGTGTTCCTGACCTCTACCCATTGGACATCATCAACATCCCCACCCTCAGTGGTGACAACTAAAAATAATCTCCAGATATTACCAAATATCCCCTGGCAGAAAGCCATCCCCTGTAGAAAGCACTGCTGTAAAGATGCAAGTTAGCATGGGCTTGTTCAGAATCAAACACTGGCTGGTATTTTGTTCAGCAAACTTTAGAAAATAAAATCATGGGTCAATGTGGGGGGAAGGGAGACAGTATATAATACAACAGTAAAGATTTAAAAATTAAAAAAAGAAAGAAAAGAAAATCCTGCATTAACATAGCCTTCACAAAGAAATATTATTTAACCTTTACCTGTTTGTTTGTTTTTTCTTAAGTAGATTTCTTCTATCGTGGGTAATTACCAAATAGTTCTAGTTTAACAGTGTAATAATAATGATGGTGTGCAAGCAAATATATCAAATAGAAGCCCACAAAATTCATTAGAATGAAGTATATATTCTCCTGGATTTTGATATTAAAAAATGTGGAGGATATAATTTTTTGGTAAGGAGGCTAGCTATATTTGAAACCCAAGGCCACATGCATAGTTCTAAATGTCATCAATATAAATTCTGTCTAACCCTATGCCTACAGAACAGTCTCTGAGAATGTGGCTTTCACTCTGGAAGACCTTACTCTCACAAGTCCCCATAGCGCATGGCATCATTTGGTAGCTTAAGAGCAAGTTCTCTCCCCTTACATGTGAGGAAAGTAGAATTGAACAAGATGACTATATTCAGGAGTCTTGAAATAAAGCCACCTTTTTAGGTGTTTCTTTTTTTTTGCATTTACTATTTTTTAAGGGAAACTTTTGATGGCTGCTAGATGATAGGAGTTAGAGATATTGCAGTAAAAAGAAAATTGGCATCATTTATGAATACTTCTGAAAATGAACACATATCAATATGTGTGGCTTGTATCAGCAATTTTTTAAAAATATATTTTATTGATTTTTCACAGAGAGGAAGAGAGAGGGATAGAAAGTCAGAAACATCGATGAGAGAGGAACATCGATCAGCTACCTCTTGCACATCCCCTACTGGGGATGTGCCCACAGCCACGGTACATGCCCTCGACCGGAATCGAACCCGGGACCTTTCAGTCCGCAGGCCGACGCTCTATCCACTGAGCCAAACTGGCTTCGGCTGTATCAGCAATTTTTAATAGTTTTCTTTTTAGTACCAGACAAAAGTCCAACATTCCTGGACAGTGTTGGACCTGCCCACCTCCAGGAAGTGACCACTTGTAACTTGGTTCAAAGAAGACTTCCAAGTTAAAGTATATCATGTGGATTTTGCCTTTATTTTCAGAAGAATCTACTGTTTTTCTTAATTCTTTTGTATTTCCTAAATGTCTTGTGGAGGTAACCATATTTCTAAATATAAATCTTCAAATGTAGAACTATCCACAGCCCATATGAAAATTGTATGCTTTATTATCCTTTTAACTTTTAGAGTTATCACAGTACAATATATTCTATCTAATAAAAGAGTAATATGCAAATTGACCATACCTCCAATCAAGCCATGCCCACAGCCACATCCATCAGCCAATCAGGAGCAAATTATGCAAATTAACCCATCCAAGATGGCTGTCGGCCACAGAGAGCAGGAGAGAGGCTTGGGTTTCCCTGAAGATGGAGGAAGTCAAGCTTTCCACCTGCCCTTGCCAGCTCAAGCCTCCACTTAAGGCTACAAAGTTTCAATTATCCCATCTAATAAAAGAGTAATACCCAAATTAACCATCACTCTGCTACAAAAATGGCCGTGCCCATAGTCCCGCAGGAATCACCCAGTCCGCCCAGCCGAGGCCGAGAGGGGGGGTGTCCAGCTCGGAGGTGCCCGCCCCAAGCAATCCCCACCCAGCAGTGGCAGCCCAGGGTGTCCGGTTGGGCGGCACCAGCACCCAGCACAATCCCTGGCCAGCAGTGGCAGCCTGGGCCAGAGTCTCAGGCTGGCAGCACCATATACCCTTGAGGATCCTTGGCCCAGCTGAGGTCTCAGCCTGGCCAGGGTGCACACCTCCACAGCTCAATCTCTGGCCAGGCTGAGATGGCAGACGGAGCTGGGGTCTCAGCCTGGCTGGGGAGAGCACCCCGTGCAGCAGCGTGATCTCTGGCCAGGCTGAAATTGAGCACGGGCTGGGGTCTAAGCCTGGCAGGGGTGTGATACCCTTCCAGTGGTGGCAGCCTGGGGTGTCACCCACTGAGTCACACCAGCCAGGCAGATATGGAGGAATCTTAAATCTTCCTTTTTAAAAAATATATATTTTATTGATTTTTTACAGAGAGGAAGGGGAAGAGATAGAGAGCTAGAAACATCTATGAGAGAGAAACATTGAACAGGTGCCTCCTGCACACTCCCCACTGGGTATGTGCCCCCAAACAAGGTATATGCCCTTGCCGGGAATTGAACCTGGGATCCTTAAGTCTGCAGGCCAACACTCCATGCCTTGAGCCAAATAGTTAGGACTGTCCAATATGTTAAAGAAAAAAACCCTATCTAATAAAAAAGGAATATGCAGGGAGGGCATTTGGGGGTGGACAGGTTGTCAGGGAAGGGCAGTTGGGGATGATCAGGCTGGCAGGGAAGCAGTTAGGCATCGATCAGGCTGGCAGGGGAATAGTTAAGCGATGATCAGGCTGGCAGGCAGAAGTGGTTAGGGGCAATGAGGCAGGCAAGCGAGCAATTGGGAGCCAGCAGTCCTAGATTGTGAAAGGAATGTCTGACTTGCCTAAATAGTCAGACATCCCCCAAGGGGTCCCATATTGGAGATGGTGCAGGTTGGGCTGAAGGACACTCCCACCCACCCCCAGTGCATGAATTTTGTGCATCCGGCCTCTAGTCCTATCTAATAAAGCAGTAATATGAAAATTGCCACACCTCTGCTACACCTACAGGCCACACCCACAAGCCAATCAGGAGCAAATATGCAAATAAACCCCAACCAAAATGGCTACAGCCACTGAGAGCAGAAGGGAGGCTTGGGTTTCCCAGGCAATGAAGGAAGCCAAGCTTTCTGCCTGCCCTTGCCAGCCTAGGCCTCCACTCAATGGTACAAAGTTTCAATTATAGAAGATACATAAATCTAACAGAAATGGCAGCAGCCACAGAGCAAACAGAAAGCTTGACTCCACCCCAGGGTACAAAGTTTCAATTGTAGAACATAAATAAATCCCAGATCCCAGGTCTCCACTTAGGTCCCTGGGGGGTGTGGCTGGCCTGCAAACCACCACAGGCCCCTCACCCAGGCCACCCCATGCCCAAAGGAAACCTCACCCTGATCTGGGATACTGTTCAGGGCAAACCAGCTGGCCCCTACCTATGCACCAGGTCTCTATCCTATCTAATAAAAGAGTAATATACAGATTGACCATCACTCCACAGACAGGATGGCTACCCCCATGTGATCAAAGATCCTGCCCCCATGTGGACACAAATGGCCACCACAAGATGACTAGCAGGGAGGGCAGTTGGGAGGGACCAGGCCTGCAAGGGAGGGCAGTTGGGGGTGATCAGGCCAGCAGGGGAGGGCAGTTAGGGGTGACCAGGCTGGCAAAGGAGGGAAGTTCAGGGCAAACAGGCTGGCAGGGGAACAGTTAGACATCAATCAGGCTGGCAGGGTAGTGGTTAGGGGGTGATCTGGCTGGCAGGCAGAAGTGGTTAGGGGCAATCAGGGAGGCAGGCAGGCGAGCAGTTTGGAGCCAGCAGTCCTGGATTGTGAGAGGGCAATTGGACATCCCTTGAGGGGGTCCCAGATTGGTGAGGGTGCAGGCTGGGCTGAAAGACACACATCCCCATGCACAAATTTTGTGTACCAGGCCTCAAGTGTATATATAAAAGCCTAAGTGACCGGGTGACCAGCCCACTGACCAGTAGCTATGAAGTACACTGACCATCTGGGGGCAGATGCTCAATGCAGGAGTGGAAACTACAGGCATTGAAACATGGAACAGACTGCTGAATCTCAGAGGGAATAGGGGGAGAGATTAACCAAAGATCTTATATGCATACTAGAGGCCCTTGGCCTGGCCTGAGTCCTCTCACAATCCAGGACCCCTTGGGAGATGTCAGAGAGCTGGTTTTGGCCCGGTCCTTGCAGGCCAGGCTGAGGGACCTCACTGGTGCACGAATCTGTGCATCAGGCCTCTAATAATAACTATATTAGGAGTTTCTAATCCACATGTGTAATATCCATGAGGAACCAAAAGATCTTATTTGGGATTTCTTTTAAGCCATGTTTTAATCTCATCTGAGGAAGCCAGTATATGAAAACTGTCCATTTATCTTGAGAGTGAGCTCATCCATCACCTAGGAGCCATGTCCAAAATTGTTTTTTTCATCATTCTCTCATTATGGTATCCACTCTAAGTACCAAAGCACCTATTTTATTCTGGTAAAAAAATGGCTAGGAAGCCACACCTATGCAAAAGGCTAAAATCTAAAATACTGACAATACCAAATGCGGGTGGAGATGTGGAGCAAGAGGCACTCTCATTCACTGCTTGTGGGATTGCAGCGACTTTGGAAAACAGTTTGACGGTTCGGATCCTTACAAAACTAAATATACACTCAAGACATGAACACTCGTTACCTAACATACCTTTGGGTGAGGAGTTGAAAACTTATATCCACAAAGATATTTTCACCCACTTATTTATAGCTGCTAAAACTTGGAGTGAACCAACCTGTTCTTCAATAGGTGAATAGATAAACAAAGTGAGGCACATCCAGACAATGAAATATTTTTCAGTAACAACAACAACAACAACAACAAAAAATGAGCCATCAAACCACAAAAAGTCAGAGAAAACAAATGCATATTGCTAAATGAGCAAAGCTAATCTTTGTATGACTACAACTATATGATGTTCTGGAAAAGGCAAAAATATGGAAACAATTGAAAAAACAAACAAACAGTGATGCCAGGAGATTGGGGGAAAGGAGGAAGAGTTGATTAGATAGAGCACTGGGGATTTTTTTCTCTCTTTTTAAAAAAAATTCTTTATTGTTTAAAGCAGTGGTTCTCAACCTTTCTAATGCCTCGACCCTTTAATACAGTTCCTCGTGTTGTGGTGACCCCCCAACCATAAAATCATTTTCGTTGCTATTTCATAACTGTAATTGTTCTACTGTTAATGAATCATAATGTAAATATCTGTGTTTTCCGATGGTCTTAGGCTCCACAGCAGTGGTTCTCAACCTTTGGGTCATGACCTACAGGTTGAGAATTGCCATCAGGGTCTCCTAGGACCATCAGAAAACACATCTATTTACATTACGATTCATAACAGTAGCAAAATTACAGTTATGAAGTAACAATGAAAATGATTTTATGGCTGGGGGGTCACCACAACATGAGGAACTGTATTAAAGGGTTGCGGCATTAGAAAGGTTGAGAACCACTGGTTTAAAGTATTACATATAGTATTATATATGTCTTCTTTTCCCCCGTTAACCTTTCTCTGGCCACCTCCTAGTACATGCCCTCACTCCCCTAGTGTCTGTGTCCATTGGTTATGCTTATATGCATGTACACAAGAGCACTGGGGATTTTTAAAAATATATTTTTTATTGATTTCATAGAGGGAGAGAGAGGGAAAGAGAGCTAGAAACATCAATGATGAGAATCATTGATTGGCTGCCTTCTGCATGCCCCCTATTGTGGATCAAGCCGGCAACCTGAGCATGTGTTCTTAACCAGAATCAAACCCAGAACCCTTCAGTCCACAGGCCGATGCTCTATTCACTGAGTTAAACCAGCTAGGGCACATGGGGGATTTTTAAGACAATGAAACTATTGTAGGTACTGTCATGGTGGGTACATGTCATCATACCCTTATCAAAGCCCATAGACTGACTCTACAATGCAAAGTATGAACTTTAGTTAAAATAATGTACTAATACTGGGTTATCAATTGTGATAAATTTACTATACTGATGTAAGATATTAATAATAGGGGAAACATTGTATATAGGGGAAGGCAATAAATATATGGGAAATCTTAGTACTTTATGTTCAATATTCTGTAAGCCCAAACCTACTCTAAAAGTAGTCTATTGGTTTTTAAAAATGTTTCTGAAAAGGAAACCACTAATTTCTTAAATGATAAACTTGTGAAATTTAATCAAACTATGGTTCTTAGGCATAAAATGGAATGACTGATTAAGTTTTAGACATCTCTTAGATTTTTCAGTGCCACTGTTTCTTAAAACTATAACAATAAAAATGTATTTAAAAATATTATTGCAGGTCCAAAAAATTTTGGTTATATTATTTTAATACATTATTACTTAAATTTGTACAAACATTAAACTAAATATAACTTATGTAAGTTTATTATATACTAGGGGGGAAAGCTGCAAATCAAAGATAAAACAAAACCAATAAAGTTATTTTTGTCATCCTTCACTAATATGACAGTATGTTGCTAAGACTGTTTAAAATGTGAATCTATATTATAAAAGGCCTGTGGCCCTAACTCCTAAATGACCAAAGACCAGAGTGGGTGGATTGGGCCACATGATTTCACATGCTGGCCTTCTAGTATGTTTTATGGAAAGCTAGAAGGGAAGCCCAGTCATCCTTCCAAAGGTTGCTCAGTGACATGGAGTTAGAAGTTTGAATTCATGACTATTGAGCTCAAACAGCTTGATGTGCTTATTCCTCACAATGTGGTGAAGGTGCAGTGAACAGGTGGGCCTCTCAAGTACACTGCCTGCGCCTTTCAGATGATGCAGGAAGGGATCAGGAGCCATACTTGTCTTGGTAACTCCTTTTCTGCACTCCTAGCTGAATAGCATGCTCACGACTTATTCAAACCATTTTCCTTTTCCTTGAATTCTACTCTGGCCTGAAAGCCATTCTGTCTCATTAAAGTAACTTTGAAAATCCGTCTACCATCCAGAAGCTGTCTAACCTTCAGAGAGCAACCCTATTTCTTCATTGTTCAGTACCAGGGTTGGCCTCAGTGTTTCCCCTTAAGCAGATTGCTATCCCCACCCCACCCCACTCAGCGTGAATGGAAGTCTTTATTCAGTCATTTCTCACTCAGCATTTTAAAACCTAATTACAAAGTTAATTTTCTAGAAGTATGAAGTGACATGTCTTTGGAAGCATATCCGTATTTATTCGCGTGACTATGTATCATGTCCTGTGAGGTGATGTGCCCTTGACATTCTCATCATCCAATATGAGCCAAATAGCTGAAATAAATACAAATGTACTCATCATCGATATAAATGCTGATTTTCACACTTCTCTGGGAAAAACTGGTAGGTGTTTCTAATGTGAATCTGAAGAATCCTTCAACTACCACTCTATTTTTCCTCCCTTTCACACAAGACATGTCAGGTCAGATATGCATGTATATGGTTATGGTTAGGCTTTGCCCGTAGTCATGGTGGTGACAGGAGATAGAGCTTTCTCATATCTGTTGGTGTTAGAAGAGAAGCAACTTGATAGAGAAGACTTGGAGAGGACAAGACCCAAAGCATTTCTATAGAGGAAGAGTGTTGAAGTGGGAATGAAGAAATGAATGTCATGCAAGAACTGCAAGACAGTAACTGTGTGGCTGAGAGGGGGAAAGGCCATGCAAATACCAACAACCTTCAGCAGCAGCTTCCACACTGAGTATGTACTATATACTGTGCTATGAATCAAAGGTACGTATTATGATAAAACATGGTAATATATCTAGAACCAGTTGTAAAATTAAAAAAATAAAATGAACACTTAGAAAATCTAGTTAATAAAAGCAAAATAAAGAAAAGGAGAATACTGATGATGAGTAAGTATTTCTATTTCACAAAAAAGAAATTAAGCTTCAATTATTAGTCCAGGGTCCTTCTGCAAATAACCAGCACATCTGAGATTTTATCCAAAGTCTGTCTGATTCAGAAGCTCTGCTGTCCATCATTCTCCTCTACTTTATTATGCCCAGATGTTGGGGTCCCTCAGGGCAACAGCAGGGCTTACTGAAGTGGTGTGAATGCTAATATCTTTGGTGAATGTTGAAGAATGATGCCCTGAAAGTCTGCAGAAGATCAGAGAGTGGTAGCCAAGAAGCTTAGCTTCAAAGTAAGAGCAGGCATTTTTCATGAGTAAAAAAGTGAATGTCTACAAGTGTTAAAGGGAACCCAGGGAAAGCCATGCCTTGGCTGTGTGGACACTAAGCAGTGTCCACTAGCTCAGGCTGCCTGGGAAACACCATCTTCCAGACTATAGGGACCACATTTCAGCAAAGGTAGGAAGGTGGCAGGAGCACTGTGAGAAGACCAATATGTGGAATGTCTGTGTACAGCAGAATGGAGGTCCCAGAGGGCTTGGAGAAGGTAAAGTCAAGTGCCAGGGAGGCACATACAGCACCAACAACAAAGAAAGGTTTTTCCAAAAGGCTCATTTTCTTCCCCAACTGTCTGATTTATGTGGATGATGGTTGTAATTGGCTTTTGTTAGTGTTTGGATGTTTTGATCTTTATGAAGATAATACATGCTGATTGCACTCAAATAACATAACTAATTACTTCAGTATCCTGGGCCTCTTTCCTGTCCTGCTTATCTTGCCCGGATATGATTTTCTTTGTTTAGATCATTTTGGCATTTGGTCACTTTCATCCACAGAATACAGTTTAAGGGGGTGTCTTTCATGGAGCAAGTTTTTTTTGTTTGTTCTTTATTTTGTATTTTATTTTTAAATTTTTATAAATTAAATATTTTTTAATTTCACATCTAGTTTTGGATATAATACCATAATAATTCATTTTTAAAAATAGTGATACATGTTCATGGTTAAAATTAAAACTCTTCAGATAGGTATAAGGTAAAAATTAAGTTTTTCATCCTTGCCTTGAGATAGCTAGTCCCAACTATTTACAGGAAATCACTCTTAACTGTTCTTTTCTGTATTGTTCCATGGCTTGATCTTCAAAATCCCATTAGTGTCATGGACTCAAGAAGAACAATGAGTAGCTATTGCCCCAACCTCCTCCCACAGCAGTAGCTTCTGACACTGAGAAATGTTTGCATTTCATGCTGGCCCACCCAGAGTGCTTGTTTGCTTCTTAGGCACTTATTTACAAAGGAAAAAATCCATTCAACGTCTCTGAGGACTATTCTACATCAATATTGTACAATGCAAGAGCATAATTACCAAACTGGAAGTGGATTTATGTACAAAAATATAAATCACTTGTAAAGTCATGATTGTTGTTGTTAATGCCAGTGAGAAAATGTGGAAACCTTTACATTACAACAGGGAATGGGAACTTTGTTTAAGACTCTTGAAGAAACTGTTAATCACTTCTCAGTCAATCAAATAGAACACCAGGCATTTAGCAAGCATACTCGGGGCTTTCAGGTTCAATGCCTGTCAAAGGAACACCTGAGAAAGGTGATAGTTACTGAAGACCTTTTGGACATTACAAATTCAGCCCATGGATCAGGGGCTGGAGTCCTGCTCCCATCCCAAGTCTTTTTAAACTTGGGCTGTATTTCCTTAGCCCCTCACTTAGGTGCATTTAGTGAATTGCCTTTTAGTGTTATGCCCTGGACTTTTGTAAAAAAACTGCCACCCAAAATATCAGCATATAAATTAGGCCACTGCTATAGGTATATTTTTAAAACAATTTATGTTCTTTATATCATTCGGTGTTCCTTCATGTAGTACATGATACATTATTAAAGTTCATTGTTAAAAAAAAATTGCACTTCCCTGAAGAATTGGTCCACTTTCCTGTGTATATTGAAAATTATACCTCACTTTTTTCTTTAACTTCTAGGTAGCTCATCAACAAACTAAAAATCAACTATAGCAGATTTAGTGTTCCTCTTGGTTTGTGAACTGATGCTGTTCTTTAATAAGGTTTTAGTTTACTACTTGGTCCTTTTTTCTCTGACACATTCCTTATTTTCACTTCTCTTATCATATTTTATGTACTTTCACTGAAATGCTTCAATTCTTTTTTTTACATACATGGCAGAATTTTAATAATATTAAAAAGAAATTTAAAAACAAATTTATAATAATATTTATTAACTAAAATGTACAAGGTGAAGAAATTATTCCCCATAATGATTTCCACTGAAATATTTCCACAGCATCAAATACATTCATCTCAGGAGTGAGCACTGCTTAAAAGATGCAGAGACTTGTCATTTGCCTCAATTCTTCTATGGAATAAAATGCAACCACCAGCCAAGGTTATCCTCCATGAGGAGTTCTGCTTTTGCTCCACTGCTCATGTCCACCTCTGGTTTCCTGAGCACTTAGTGTCTCTAGCAACCATTCTAGCTCTTACCTTCCATTGTCTCTCCTTGCACTGTCACATAGGTCTCTTGTCTTTCCAACATCTAAGTGAAAGATGTTACATCTTCCATATTCCCCAAAGTTCTTGGAACATGGAAGACACTCATAAATCACTTGAGAAGAAAAGAAAGTAAGAGATTAGAAAAGGGGTGGGGTTGGGATTTAAAAAAAGTCTGAATTTCTGTTAGAAATAACATGTGGCCTATAAGGAAGAAGTTTATTGGAAGTTGAAACCATTACCTAGCAATGAAGGCAAATGTTTAAGTTGGTTAAACCTGAGAGTTTTATTAGGGTCTCCATACAAATAAGTCAGATGACAGTTAGGGCAGGAAGCACATGCAACTCAAAAGCCTCACTGAAAAGTTTAGTGAAGGGACTACCTACTCCAAGGAGGGGGCAGGTTCATGAAACTTAAGAGGAGATGGCAGAGAGCCCTGAGGATAGCAGTACCAAGTTCTAGCTACAAACAGTTACCAAAATCCAAAGAGAGTACCTGTAGGAAAGGGGTCCCTGGTGGAGCATGGCCACAAGTAGAGGAAAGACAATGCCAAACCAGAGCCAGGCAAGGCAGAAGCCAAAGGAATAAATATCCCAAGTGTTTTCCTGCCAGCACTTCCCTTAACTTAGCCTTATCAAAAGCCAGAGGGCAAGGAGGCCCCCTGTAGGGATCAGCCTGGAAGGGGTAGAAAATGGGATAGAAAGGAGTAAATAGTGAGTGGAGGGCCACCCGAGAGGATCCAGCACCACCCCCACACTGCTTTCTCAGTGAGGGCTATCTTCTAAAGGATTTCATATCTAAATTAGGTTCAGAGGTTTGGGGGATAGGGTGCAGTATTCGGCTGAACATGTGAAATAAATGGGGTGAAACAGAGATAAAAAATGACAAGTCTCTTCAACAGACACAAAATACTCAGAATTCCATATGAACATAAATCACGATTTAAGTCTCAATGGGTTTTACAAATATTTCAGAGCTTACCTTGTATTTTGAATAGTACAGCTGTCGTCAGGGTTATTTCTTATATTTTTATCCCACACAGCTTCTCTTACTTTTGAAGGGTCCACTCCTTAACATATCAAACATATTAAAATATACCCATCAATAGTGCAGTTAGCTAGTTGACGTGTCTTTTTTTTGTAGACATTCAGTAAACATCTATTTTTCATTTTTGCAGATTCTGTTTTAGATGTCGGAGCAAAAGCTATTTTTCAGCTCCCAATGTCATTTTTTGGCCCTCATGAAAGAGCCCTTAATCCCTAGGTCCTTCGCCTGCAGTGGTTACTGGATAAAATGAGCCCAACTGACTCCCTTCAGTGTATGCGAAGCTTCTTACTCTTTGACAATAATGTCACCTCCAGGCAGCGTCTGCTAGTGGTTGGATCTGACCTGGTTTGTGATTTCCTATACCAAGCTCCCATAAACCAGCTTATTTCTTCTTTAAGATTGCAGTAATTCTTGGACTTTACTTTAATTCCATGTATAAACATCATTCACCTTTTGATGTCCTTCTGAAGGATATAACGTGTTTTAATGAGCTCACTTTTGGACTTTTCAAAGATTTCTTAGAAAACACTATCAGGATATTCAGCATAGCAGTTAGGTAATTAATCAAATCTATATTTCTAAGCACGTAAATTATTTTCTTTGGTGTCATGCTTGGTAACAGCAAACAAACTAAATGCCCACCATGTGTCAGGTCTCACTATCCTGGGCACTGTCGTGTCATTCTGTCATTCGATCATCCCAATAACCCTTTGACATGGATATTATAATCCCCAACTTACCACTGACAACTGAGACTCAGAGTCCAGTGAGCTGCCTAAGCCCATATAGGGAAGGAACAACATTTCAGTGACTCTTTTTTGGAGTCACTGCTACTGAGAAATTCAAGACTTTATGATCTGTCTTATTTGGGTATTGTACATATCTAAAAGTTTTTTTTCCCCCTATTTAATTGCATTAAATGTGCTAGTAACTATAGATACACCTGTTATTTATTATAGAAATCAATTAATTTGATCTTACTGCCCAATTATAATTGGAAGTAGTAAACATGGGATAAAGGAACATCTCCCTTGAACTTTAAGCAACATTTTCTTGCCTCCCATGTCCCCAGTGTAGCTTTGCTTGCCTTTATAATTCAAGAAACACAGAAGAAAATACATTAGAATGGATCGTTTGGGTCAGCATGTTTCCCCTCTGTATTTCCTGAACTTGTTATTCTACATTTTTCTGTAAAAATAGCTCAATAATAAGTCTATATTTCAGCTTTAAAATACTTTATAAGTGGAGAGGACTTTGTAGGTGTTACATTTAGTAGATATTGTTGTGCTTATTAAAATGCAAACCCCTGGGGGCCACTGTTTCTGTCTTTTGTATGCATTGCTACAATCCCAGTGTCTGAACTGTGCTTAACACAAGAATGAACACAAACATTTTCATAATACATCATCCCTTTGCTAGATGGTTTTGTGTAGTATAAACAAAGTCTGACACCATAACAATCGTGCAGATGGAGTGTACTGCCTGAGTCTAGGTCTCAGTCATAGTTTACTGACAGTTTATAAGAAATTTATGTAGAAAACAATTTCTAAAAGTGAGAGAACCATAACTGCCATCTTGGTCACCACTGTCTAGCAATTATTTAGCACTATGCCTGGTAAAGATTCACCACTCAGATATTTGTTAAGTCAATAAGTGATGAGAGAATCCAGAACCATCATTTAGCACAGTGTTCAATACTGAACATATCCTATATAATAAAAGAGAAACATGCAAATTTGACCGTACCTTTGCTCCTGATTGGCTATGCTACCAGCCAATCAGGAGCAGGGGCGGGGCCAAGTGGCACCAGCCCTGGGCCCCTGGGGTGGAGATGAAACAGCAGCAGTGGCAGCAAGCGCCCAGCCCCCGGGCACTGTGAGGGGAAGCAGTGGCAGCAGCGGTGGTGGCAGTGGTGGTGAGCACCCAGCCCCCGGGGCGGGGTGGACACAGGCAGGTGGGGCTGAGCTGAGCAGGGCGATGGCTGAGTGCCCAAGGCCTAAAGCCTTGCCAGAGGCTTTAGGCCTTGGGCAGGCTGGGGGTGAGCCATCAGTTGGACATCCCCTGAGGGCTCCCAGTATGTGAGAGGGGGCAGGTTGGATTGAGGGACCACCCACCCCCAGTGCATGAATTTTGTGCACTGGGCCCCTAGTACTTAATAATCACTGAATTGCCTTGACTGTGATGCTCAAAAAGAGAATCACTTCATGCATTCTAAAACTAAGTAGGCATTATATTTGAATTATCAGCTGCTTGGGATTATCTATGCAACTCCTCCCACTGTTTGGGTGATAAATTAAGATCTTACAGCATCAGCACATGTCCCAAATCTGAGTAGCATTTGGTTTCCACTGGGCTAGCTTAGTATATTCAATCTAAGACATATTGCATTTTAAACTAATGTTTACCATGATAGTACTTACTGTCCATTATTGTTTACTAATCCAATAATATGGCCTTCCCAAAGTAGTATATTAGTTATTTACTAGCTGCCCTTTCCCTCTTTCCCTTCCTTCCTTCCTTCCTTCCTTTTCTTCCTCCCTTCCTTCCTCCTTCCTTCCTTCCTTCTTTCCTTCCTTCCTTCCTTCCTTCCTTCCTTCCTTCTTTCTTTCCTTCTTTCCTTCCTTCCTTTCTCCCTCCCTCCCTTCCTCTCTGCACCCCTCCCTTCCTTGTCTTAACTCTGAATGTCATATAAGGACATAAATTACAAAAGGCAAGGATCTTGACAATACTACAAAGTCTGGAAATGTCTAAGGACAGTGAATAGACAAGCGGCATTGGAGGGCACACACTTGGTTTATCATCTTATATCGGTCTTGAGCTCTCTGTATTGCATCAAGTCACAATGACACAGCTTCAAGATTATATTCACTTGTTCCCTCTGGTTGCCATAAGAATTAAAGTGGTTGACTTTGGTTCCAAAAACTGTAACAAGATGTTAATATGGTTCTCATTAGGTCAAATGAATCTAAAAATATACATGCATATTCATAGATACACACACACACACACACACTTGCACAAATTTAAATAGCTACCCAAATCTGAAAGATCATACAAAATTTCTAATTTTGCTTTGTCTTATGACTCTCAGGTTGCCTAAAATATAAGTCTCTAACTGGCAATTAATTTCAAGATATATAATATGAAATTAGTTGTTTGTTAATAGAGCAATCAAATGGGATTATGGCAGATAGAAACTGAGATATGGGTGATAGGAGATAATGCTACCAGTGTAGATATGATTACTTAAGTAAAGAAGACAAATATTTAAATAAACACATGGTATCCTAGCACACAAAGCTACCCAACCAACTCAGGGAAGCAGTGAAAATGGGGAGAGAAAGAAAAAGATCACAAACAAAAGAAATGGAGAAAAACAAATGACTGGATATAGAGTTCAAAACCACAGAGATAAGGTATTTCAAGAGGCTCCTAGAAAAAGCCAATAAGCTCAGCGAGAACCTCGAAGATATGAAAAAAGGACCAACTAGAAACTAAACATACACTGACTGAAATAAAAAATATTTTACAGAAACCCAACAGCAGACTAGAGGAACACAAGAATCAAGTCAAAGATTTGAAATACCAAGAGGCCAAAAACACTCAACCGAAAAAGAAAAAAGAATCCAAAAATTTGAGGATAGTATAAGAAGCCTCTGGGACAACTTCAAATGTACCAACATCAGAATTATGGGGGTGCCAGAAGAAGAGAGAGAGCAAGATACAGAAAACATATTTGAAGAAATAATGACTGAAAACTTCCCCCACCTGGTGAAAGAAATAGACTTACAAGTCCAAGAAGTGCACAGAACCCCAAGCAAAAGGAATCCAAAGAAGACCACACCAAAACACATCATAATTAAAATGCCAATAGCAAAGGATAAAGAGAGAATATTAAAAGCAGCAAGAAAAAAACACTTAATTACCTACAAGGGGGCACCCATAAGCTTGTCAGCTGACTTCTCAACAGAAACTATGCAGGCCAGACGGGAGTGGCAAGAAATTTTCAAAGTGATGAACAGCAAGAACCTACAACCAAGATTACTCTACCCAGCAAAGCTATCATTCAGAATTGAAGGTCGGATAAAGAGCTTCACAGATAAGAAGAAGCTAAAGGAGTTCATCAACACCAAACCAGTATTATATGAAATGCTGAAAGGTATTCTTTAAGAAGAAGAAAAAGTTGTCTGCTTCAAACTAGAGCATGGATGGAACTGGAGAACATTATGCTGAGTGAAATAAGCCAGTCAAAGAAAGATAAGTATCACATGAACTCACTCATTTGTGGAATACAATGAACAACATAAACTGATGAACAAAAATAGATCCAGAGACAGAAAAGCAAAAATAGATCCAGAGACAGAGAAAAAGTCCCTCATCTAGTGTCAAACCTCAGAGGTATGGTAGGGGAGGGCGGGAATAAGGGGAAGAGATCAACCAAAGGACTTTTATGCGTGCATATAAACCTAATCAATGGATATGGACACCAGGGGGGTGAGGGCATAAGTGGTGACGGGGGGAGGAGGGGATTGGAAGGGGTAATGTGTGATGAGGACACATATGTAATACCTTAATCAATAAAGAAATTTTAAAAAAATAATGGTATCATCTTGTCTAAATAATTGTATTACCTCAGTTGTCCAGTATATTTTGGTTCTGTTAAATGTTAATAAATTAATCATTATACCAACAATTGCAAAGTATGAAATATTAAGGAAGTTGAAAAATCTAGTGTATGAACAAGTTTATTCACAATAGGGAATATTTTTATTACTGACATAAATAAATTGAGCTTAAATTTTAAAATTTTATTCAATTTTATTTTTAAAAATCTTCATTATCATGACCAGTTTCTTTCCTTTTAGTGAAGTTTTACAAATCTTCCAGCTAAACTATTATAAAAATATTTTAGTGTGTTCTTTTGTATTTGAAATATCTCTTGCTTGAAATTAAATTCAGTCCTAAAATAGCAACTATATCATCTCCTAACCACTTTCCATTAGTAACAGCAAACTCCAGAGATTAGTGAAGCAGCCTTCATTATGCAGAAAAAAACAAACACCCCTATGGATGATTTAGACGTAGGATTTGACTATTTGTTAAGAAACAGTGCATGCATATTTGTAAATATTAGTGCCAGAAAAAAAATGAAATCTGCAGAAGTGAAATCATTACACTCTATAGACTAAATCTAAGCAGAGTTCAGATTTGGCCTCTCAACATTAATTCTTGCAGGGCTGTATGAACACTTATCTCATTAACATTAGCATAACTTTCCCAAAGTGCAAATGGATTCTGGAGAACTTAGGTAGTACAAAGAAGCTCTTTTCAATGGTAAGGTTTACAGCCACTAATTTTTCAAAGAAGGTGAAATCTGATGCATGAGAAAAAGTCCCTCATCTGGTGTCATGATTGACAGGTCCATTTGGTTGCTTTTATGGGGGTAGGAAACAGAAATGGGGCCTGACTCACAAGGCAGAGCTTTTGGGTTTGGTACTCTTTTATGACTGCCCACAAGTCTTCTATTGTCACAAATCCTCAGAGCATTGTTTTCAGATTTTAACATGGGTAACAAATGCTTCTCTGAGTCTCCTCACAATTATTCTTTAAATATGGTTCCATTTCCTTGGTAAAGCCTCTTCTGAGGTGCTAAATTTAGCACTGCCAATCAGAAGGACAGGTGGTATGTGACAACCAAATAGATCCCTCTCCCATCAGGCTCCTCAGGAGAGCCAATCACCCAGGGCCCTGCCCTGAGCATGTGGGGCTGTCAGCAGATCTGGCAAATATAAGGGCAGGGCCAGACCCTGGCTCTTGAGCAGTCGTGCATTCCCAGCCTCGCCTCGGGTGTAGGGATTGCATAGAAAAGCAAAACTACACAGTCACAACTGTGTAGTTTTGTTTTTAAGTTTAGAGGCTCACCGATTCATGTCGGAGATGGTCGAACAAACCAACTCTAGATAGGACGTCGTTTCAGAAGCAACCTTGGGCTTAGTCCCACTCTTTTTGGGCACTCTTGAGAAATCAGGTGAGCAGCATCTTTTCTTTTTTTAACCATAGAGCCCCTTTCTAATTGATTTCCAGTTCCCAGTTGTCTTTGTAGGCTAATGCGAAGGTAGAGATGTTAATCTCATTACTCGTGGCTGGTGAGGATCCAAGATTTGAATCTGCTCGTTAAATTCTGTTTTAAAAGAGGTGAACGTTGTTCTTTTTGACATTGAATGCTTTACGTTTCAGCAAAATTGCTTAAATGCACCTAATATTCTGAAAGTGTTACAGCTGAGGTCCAAAACGGTGATAGAAATGTTTGCTTCTTTTGTAGACTCTTTGTCTGTTCAAAATGTTCAAGGTTATATTACTCAGGGATAGGGTGAGACAGCCAAGAATAGCTCTGATAAAATGCGTGTGGTATCAGCTACACCCTGATGGCTTTTTAAGGGAATCAACTGCTGAGCTATCGGTCCCAGGACAGTGACAGAACACTTGCTTGCTGTCAGTCAAGTTGGGAGAGTTTATTTTGGGAGCCTGACATTTTAGACGCATACCTTCTGCCCTAATTAGACAAAGGCCTCTGAAGAGCAAGTGCTAAAGCAACAAACTGTATCTAGACAATAGAATAAAAGACCCACTTAAGCCAGTTAATTGCAATATAGTTAAAAAAATTGGGGGGGGGGGGTTTATATACTTGTTTTCTGAACTACTCAGAATCTTATTATGTATTTTAATTCAACTCACTATCAAAGTATAGCATAGGAGATAAATGTTGACGCTAAGAAGGGTAAGAAATAATGTTTTAGAGATTCTTTTTTCTAAGTACACTTTGATTTCCCATCTTCCTGGAATTAAATGTGTAATTCCAAATGACTATAAACATAAATGGTGTAAAATAATACAGCTCTTTTAAGAAGATGCACTAGTTTGTAAACAGGAAAAGTTAGACACAGAAAGTTATTCCCCCTAAAGGTAATATACCATAATAAAAAGTTATTGACAAAAGTTTCACACAAAAAAGCTTTTGAATATTATCTGAATTTTCCAAATATAAATTTTACTGTCTCAGAGAACTCTTTAACTAAATAAAAAAGTTACAATAAGGTACAGAATTATTACTGGAAAGATTATTGCTCAATAACCTTATAGTGAACAGAGAATGTTATGGAAAAAAGTAATGAAGCAACTGACCACTGAGAATCTGGTTTTGTATCAGAATAATTGAACAGTCACATTAGATATTAAGGATTTTATGCTTCAGAAAATTCTTCAGTCTCTCTGAAACACATAGACAAAGTACTTTCTTCCATTTAACAAATGGACTAACTGCAAATTTTGTATTCAGTTATTTTAAATATTTATATTATAAACACAGGTCTTTTCATCTACATCTCACACCAGCCTTCCATTTTTTAGAGTGTGCACATTGTCCCTTATTAAGTCAGTATTTTTCTTTCAGATATGTAATAAAATTTGGCCTCCTCACTTAAATTTAAGTTTTCCTGAATATTTACTTCAGCAGTAGCAACATTTATTTTGAGCACTTACAATATCAATAAATATTAAAAGATAGAAAACACTGTATACTTTCTACAAACGGTTTGCAATTTTGATAAGGCTTGCCAAAACTTTTCAAGTAAGAAAATAAATTTCAAGGTTCAAATTATTAGTTTTGTTGCTGATTTAAATAATCATCTGAATTACTTAAGTTAAAAATGTCTGAATCTCTGTCAACTTTATAAATATATATACAGTGAGTGAAAAAAAATATGAGGAAAGAAAATTTTTTGGACAATTGTCTCTCTCTCTCTTTTTTTAACTGCTGCAAAGATTCATTTCACACTTCCATACATCTCTTTTATTATTCTTCCCTACTTTCAACCCATCTTACTCCAGCTTTCTTTTATCCTACTCTAATCCAGATTTCCCACCCTTAGTAAACCTGAACTTCCCTCTCTGACCTCTAGGGTACATTCCTTGCTCTGCTTACCTAATTTTTTTTTTTTTTTTCCATATCCCCTTACACTCACTACTATGTTAGGCTTTAAGTAAGCTCAAAGGCTGACTGTTCAAATTCAAGCCACAAAGGAGGAGGCCTATCAGGCCAGACCCACAGACAATCTAGGGAGCAATCTGTTGGAAAATGTGTGCCTCTTGTCGTCTACAAAATAGCTCCAGAGCTGCCCTTAACTGTGACATTCTAATTTATTTGCTCTTCATTTTCAGAGTGCCTGAGAAGATGGCAGCTCAAGCACCGACGTTTAAGCAGCCGTTACAAAGTGTTGTGGTACTGGAGGGTAGTACCGCAACCTTTGAGGCTCACATTAGTGGTAAGCTCACACATTCCCGCTTTCCTTCCTTTCCTTTGCCTCCCATCCAATAAGCAAACTTTGCTGTAAAGACTTGATGTCAATTTTAGGCCTGCTTTCACTTTGTAGAACTGATCTCACCCTATGGAAGGATTATTATTAGGAAGGATATACCTTTCACAGATTACTGATAACATCTTACAACATAATGGCTTGAAAGTGTTTTATTCATATTTATAATTCTACAAAGCAAAATAATTAGCATTGGATTAAATTACAGTCAGAACCCAGTTGTTAAGTAGGGCCAGATTTGGTCATTCTATTTTTGGGTTCAGTGGCAGACCCAGACTGGAAGCCAAGAACTCAGGCCCAATAAGGGCTGGCCACAAAGCCACTGGACCAGCAGCCTGGGCTGACCAGCCTGTGTGCCTGAGCCTGGTGGTTTTATGTGGAAAATTACAATACAGCTGCCTTTTCTCACAACTTTCAGTGATGCACTAACTCCTACTTATTTTATTTATTTTTTAATTTTCAATCTTTAAGTGATTCCAGTGAATGAAAAAGATTTTCCAATCATTTTGAAATAACAACAAAAAATAATATATGCCACTCTGTTGTATCTATTAAAGAGAGAAAAACAATGACCTTATGATTTTATTTGAAAGAAAGTTCTTCTTTTCCTTCTTCATTTTCTTCATAGCTCATTATAGGAATAATATCCTGAAATGCATGACTTATGAGAGCATCTGGTGAAAAAAAATGGGGATAATCTACAAACTATTGTAAATAATTTCAAAATTATTTAATTAGTACTGCCTACTGCACTATCATAACCAGCCATATAAATCAAATGGATTAATTGAAAATCATGCTTGATGTATCTCCCTAAATACATTGCCCCCCTTTTGTTTTTAATTTTATGGCTTATAATAAAGATATAAAATAAGATTCCCTTTTCCTTCCTCTTTCCTTTTGTCTTCTATCTTATTATGTTCCAATCTTATTCATAACTGAATAACACTTAAATTTTACAGTGGACAAATATGTAATCACTCTTCATTTTCTGTTGTATATGCATATTAATACCAATTCAATTCTTCTCATGCATGATAAACACTGACAGATTTCCAAAAATCCACTTATTTATCGTGTGAGGCTCAGCAACTTTCGAACGGAGCAGAACACATATAGCTTCGCAGGGAACTTTGCCTCATAGTGAAGTAGTGGAATCTGGATTCTTCATAGTGTCTTGTTCCTTCACACTGTGCGCTAATAAATCCTTAGAAAAGCGCCTCTGAAAATACTTGATTCCCACGAATCAGTCAAATAAATGATTCCCTTGTCTACAGTGGGAGACTGGCTAATGTAAGGGTAACAAAATAAAGTCCTCTTGGTTGTCCTCTCCTGAAGGATAGGTCACTGGCCTTTGTGCTAATGCAAATAACCTGCGCTCTCGCACCGCCTTGCCTGAGGGCACAGGTGTAATTCACTGGAGCCATCAACCCACCTGCCTGTCTTTCTCAGCTCCACAGTGCAGGGCCTGGAAGAGCATCTGGCTTTTCTCCCTGCACTCCAGCTCTACACGTTGTTATGGAAGACGAGGTTTGGCCTCCTCTCTTACTGTAGGAGAACCGGCCTCTGCACAGTGTGGCATTTTTATGGTGATTGCACACTGGCAAGGCAGGAGAGTTCGAGAAGACAGTGTCCTGTGACCTCAGGAGAGGGAGAGAGATGCGCGGTCCTCTGTACTTATCACAAGGCAGAGCTTTCCGACCCCTTTTGTGGCTTTTGCCCTGCACTGATTTTCAAACAGGACTGCGGTCACTTTTATTTCAGAGTTTCCTTGGCTCGTCTCTTTTTATAAACCTCTCTCGTGATTTTAGTGGTGCCTTTCCATCGCCCCGGCTGGAGGGCAGGAGATGGACATTAGCATGCCCTGTGTGCCATGGAGAGTCACGGGCCTTGGAAAAGTCATTGCGCCTCTTTGGCCTGTTTCTTCCCTGGGAGACAAAGGTGCTGGCCTCTGCATGAGCCACGGGCTTTCTCAATGGCCTGCGAGCTCACACTCCGGCGGCGCCGCTGTGGGGTCTCTGCACTAGGGGCCGCTTTCAGCGGTTAGGACCAGGCCCTGCACGTTGCGGGATGCGCGGAGGACCGGGCGGCGCCCACCCCAGCGTGACGGGTGATGTCTTTGCGCTGCAGGTTTCCCAGTTCCGGAGGTGAGCTGGTTTCGGGATGGCCAGGCAATTTCCACTTCCACTCTGCCCGGCGTGCAGATCTCCTTTAGCGATGGCCGCGCTAAACTGACGATCCCCGCCGTGACGAAAGCCAACAGTGGACGGTTCTCCCTGAGAGCCACCAATGGATCTGGACAAGCGACTAGTACTGCTGAGCTTCTCGTGACAGGTACGCTGCGGGCGGTGCCCATCCTCGGCCCAGGCACCCCAGAGGGCACTTTCAGGACACGGGTCCGCAAAGAGCCACTGAGCTCAAGTACAAGCAGCTCCAGCTCCAGCTCCAGTCCCGAGAAGGGCCCGCTGGGTGGCTGCATTGAGAGCCAAGTTGTTTGCCTTGCGGAATTTTCCTTTTCCTCTCAACATATAGCACAGACGTGGCAGTACCTCCTTGCACTCACAAGTATATTAAGGAAAGGTTAAAAATCATGTTTCCGAGCAAGTAGAAAGGCCTGGGGCCTTGTTGATAAGCCTGATAAAGAAGTATGCACCCCTCCAAGGAATTCATACTTTTAACAAGCACCTAGCCCAGTGGCCAGCAAACTCATTAGTCCACAGAGCCAAATATCAACAGTACAAAGATTGAAATTTCTTTTGAGAGCCAAATTTTTTAAACTTGAACTTCTTCTAACGCCACTTCTTCAAAATATATTGACTCACCCAGGCTGTGGTATTTTGTGGAAGAGCCACACTCAAGGGGTCAAAGAGCCGCATGTGGCTCGAGAGCTGCCGTTTGCCGACCACGGGCCTAGATGATTCTGATGCAAACAGTCCACAAACCACCCATTTAAGAAACTCTGGTCTGGGCTATAAAGTTTAATAATCTTCATTTATTTTTAACTTCTAATACTATGACACGGTAGACGTGCACAGGAAAAGGCCCGGGCTTGTTCATTGTTCAGATTTATGACAGTGTCTCCAGGAAAGTTGTAACCAGTCCTCAGGGCCACTGTCCTTTTTGCCTCCATCCTTTACTTCCTGATAAAACGCTAATACCCAGAACATTGCATTACTTTGCACATTACACAAGAATATTGCTCACGAGCTGCATAATGTCATATGTGTTTATCCAATAAACTATGCCTTTAGCCCTATTCAAGTATGGGGCTATCATTGACTAAGCAGAAGGCGAATGAGGTAACGTCAGGTGTGAACATGTATCCAGAAATTTCAGAAATGAAAAATGCCCAGGATTGACAGCATCTGCTGTTGTTTATTACTCAAAAACCTATCAAAATCAATCCCATTAGCTCTTCATGTTTATTTTATTAAAAATTTCTTTTGACATCATTAACAAAAAGAAATCTCCTTTCCATAGCATAAGTAACATTAAATCATGTCGTTATTTAGATTAACATTTTAAATGCAAGTAAATGTTTGGGTTATTTGAATAGGGACCAAGTTGGAGATGACTTAGGTTTTTAAAAATTAAATGAAAATGTAATGATTCTGTAAGTCACAGGTACACCCTTCAAGCCAACTATTGGAATTCATTTGAATCCAACTTACTGAAACATGAAGTTACTTTAACATGTTAATATAGTGCTAGAGGTAAGGTTGGGAGGAAGTGGCAGAAAGATTCTCTAGAAATGTTATAACAAGATTGAGGCTTTTTCTTTAAAAAAATTAAATAATTGTTTTAATGTGATTCCCTAGAACTGCTAAACAAAACAAAGCAAATAAGATAAAATATGGTGACAGGATTGCCTTCTGTCATCTGCTGGCTCCATTCTTGTTGTCATCTGCTGGATGAGCTGGGTTCAAGGGCAGTCAAGGATGTTTGGTTCAGCAAATCATTGCCTGGTTTTGACATCAGAGCTGTGACTGTTTAAAAATAGCCTTTAGGGAGCACCTTGGCTGCAGTCCTGATTTCCTTCTCTTCCCCTTGCAGCAGAAACAGCGCCACCCAACTTTGTTCAACGACTGCAGAGCATGACCGTGAGACAAGGAAGCCAAGTACGACTCCAAGTGAGAGTGACTGGAATCCCTACACCTGTGGTGAAGTTCTATCGGGATGGAGCCGAAATCCAGAGCTCCCTTGATTTTCAAATTTCACAAGAAGGCGACCTCTACAGCTTACTGATTGCGGAAGCGTACCCTGAAGACTCTGGGACCTATTCAGTGAATGCCACCAATAGCGTTGGAAGAGCTACTTCAACTGCTGAATTGCTGGTTCAAGGTACTTGCTGGAGGCTGAGGAACAGGGGGAAGGGGAGAGGGCTGCTTTAAGACAAAGTTGGGCCAAGGTCCATCTGCCTCCCCTCTAAGGTCTGGCAATGCTATGAGCTAAAATCAAAGCTAGCTTTTCAATACCCTTGAAAAGTCTTTGAGATTCTCAGCAGGAGCTCAGAATGACTGAAGCAATCTGTAATTATTAGCCCCAGTAGAAGTCTTTTAGTTGTTATCTACAATTTCAAGTTACTGGCAAATAATGAAAAAAATTTTTTTTAAGTTCCCTCTCTCTCTCTCTCTCTCTCTCTCTCTCTCTCTCTCTCTCTCTCTCTCTCTCATTCTTTATTGTTTAAAGTACTACAGGTCTCCTTCCCCCCCCCCCCCCGCATTGACCTCTCCCCAACCAATCCTACCCACTAGCAATTCTAAGTAAATTTTTACTTAATAATGAACATTTTTCTATTTTTAAACATAATTGATGTTCATACAAAATCCACAGCTTTCTTCATTTTCCTCTATTGGGACATCTACTTTGTAATCATAACTAACAAAATGAGACATGGTGCCCCCTCCTAAATATTTATCTTTCCCATCCTACAGGTGAAGAAGTAGTACCCGCTAAAAAGACAAAGACAATTATTTCGACTGCTCAGATTTCAGAAACAAGACAAACCCGAATAGAAAAGGTATTTTTCTATAAGGTCAGGGTTCAAACCTTTCAGATTGTGGTTTCACCCACTTCCTTCTCATCACGGGCTTTGCTTTTGTCTTTTGCAGAAGATCGAAGCCCACTTTGATGCCAGGTCAATTGCAACAGTTGAGATGGTCATAGATGGTGCCACCGGGCAACAGCTGCCACATAAAACACCTCCCAGGATACCTCCTAAGCCAAAGTCGAGGTCTCCGACCCCACCATCCATTTCTGCCAAAGCACAGTTGGCTCGACAGCAGTCCCCATCGCCAATAAGACACTCCCCTTCCCCGGTCAGACATGTGCGGGCACCAACCCCATCTCCTGTCAGGTAAAACCATTTGAAAGTGATCAGGTTACTATGTATTTTCGAATTAGGTTTCACCCAATAAGAAGAAAAATAGAAGGAAGCAATAAAAAAGATGTGGCATGTTTAGCCCTGACTGGTGTGGTGCAGTTGGTTGACCATCATCCCCTACACCTGAAGGTTGCCAGTCAGGGCACAAGCCTGGGTTGCTGCTCTATCCCCAGTAGGGGCTGTGCAGGAGGCAATCAATCAGTTCCTCTCTCACACTGATGTTTCTCTCTCTCAGTTCCTCTTTCTATAAAATCAATAAAAACATTTTTAAATTGTAGTATGTGATCAAGGAGGTAAACAGAAAGGCTATTAAATATGATTTTTACAAATCCCCACTGTCCATAGGTAAATTGGAGAATTTTATAAGTTGCAGTTCTAAATTCTTATATGTATACCATTTAACAAACATCTGCTTTTTGGGGACAGAAAAAAAGCAAAGCAAAATGAGAACGGCACAAAATTGGTTGGACGCCCAATGTTGCATCAACCTGATCACTTGCTACCAATGTGACTTAGGAAAATATTTGTAATAATTAAATAAGACTATTTATTTAATTAATTATAATAAGACTGTGTTATACATTTAATTGGCATACTATGTACATTATCTCATTAAATATCTGAAGCAACCTCTAAGAATATTTACCCCTAGTTTTATAGATAGATGACTGAAGCTAAAGAACTTAAATAATTTGCTTAAGATTTTGGTCATGTCATTTGTAACTTAAAAAGAGTCACAATAAAGGTGATCTCAAGGTATACTGTGAGGATTTGAAATAATTAGGTGAAGGTAGATTGTAAATAAAAAATTATAGAAATTTTTTATGCTTTGATAATAACTAAAACCTAAATATTTTCCATATGCCTAAGTTATTTTATCTAAAAAATAAAATGGTTTCTAGATTTAGTTAATATGGGGTTATTTTGGAAAGTGAGCATGAATCAGCTCTCAGAAATTATATAATCCTAATAATAAAAACCCTGGATCGTAACATCCAGTAACAACTGAGGCTTGACCAACCAGAAGTCAGTTCTGCAGTCAGTGCTGGGTTGCAGGGGCTTCTGCTGCAGACTGCTTCCACTGCAGACATGGTGCCCCAGCACTGACTGCTGGGGGGGGCTGCAAATCAGGGCCAGAGAGAGGCCTGGAAAGAGAAGCAGGGACTGATCCATTGCCTCTGTGGCAGCTTTTGATCAGCACTTACCTCTCTCTTTCTCTCCCAGTCTAAGCAGCAGCCACACCTCCATTTCTCTCTAGGCCTCCACTGGGGCTACTGATCAGCCCTGCCTTTCTAATCAGGCTCCGTTGATAATCCCAGAGATGCTGACTAGCATAGAAACTGACCAATCAGAACCAAATCTGGGTCAACTGTGAGGAGCCAATGGCTGCCTAGGAGGCAGAGCTTTTTTATATATAATATTGTATCTAGTAAAAGAGTAATATGCAAATTGACCATCACTATCACTCCAACACACAAGATGGCTGCCCCCATGTGGACATAAGATGGCTGCCACAAGATGGCCATCAGGGGAGGGCAGTTGGGAGGAACCAGGCCTGCAAGGAAGGGCAGTTTTGGGTGATCAGGCTACCAGGGGAGGGCAGTGTGGAGGGACCAAGCCTGCAAAGGATGGCAGTTGGGGGTGATCAAACCTGCAGGAGAGAGCAGTTAGGGGTGATTAAGCCAGCAGAGGAAGGAAGTTGGGAGAGACCAGACCTGCAGGGAAGGGCAGTTTGGAGGGATCCAGACCTACATGGAAGAGCAGTTGGGAGGGACAGGCCTGCAGAGAGGGACATTTAGGAGTGACCAGGCCTCCAGGGAAGGGCAGTTAGGGGTGACCAGGCCTGCAGGAGAGGACAGTGAGGGGAAAACAGGCTAGCAGGGGAGCAGTTAGGCATCACTCAGGCTGGCAGGGGAGTAGTTAGGAGGTTATCAGGCTGGCAGGCAGAAATGGTAAGGGACAATCAGGAAGACAGGCAGGTGAGCAGTTGGAAGCCAGCAGTCCTGGATTGTAAGAGGGGTGTCCCAGATTGGAGAGGGTGCAGGCTGAACACCCCTTGCCTCCCATGCACATATTTCGTGCACCAGGCCTCTAGTATTTTATTGATTTTTTTATAGAGAGGAAGGGAGGAGGATAGAGAGTTAGAAACATTGATGAGATAGAAATATCAATCAGCTGCCTCCTGCACACTCCCTACTGAGTATATGTCTGCAGCCAAGGTACGTGCCCTTAACTGGAATCAAACCTGGGACCCTTGAGTCCATAGCCTGATGCTCTATCCACTAAGCCAAACTGGTTAGGGCAGTAGGTGAAGCTTTTGATGCTGACTGGCATAGAGACTGACCAATCAGAACCAAATCTGAGTGAAGTGTGAGGAGCCAATGGCTGCCTAGGAGGTGGAACTTTTGATGCTGACTGGCATAGGACTGGCAAATCAGAATCAAATTGGCTGGCAGAGGAGGGCAGTTGGGAGCGAGATCAGGCCAGCAGGGAAGGGCAGTTGGGGGCAAGATCCGGCAGGCAGGTGAGCAGTTAGGGGCAATCAAGCAGGCAGGCAGGTGAGCAGTTAGGAGCCAGCGGTCCCAGATTGTGAGAGGGATGACCCCAATGGGTCCCCGATTCAAGAGGGTGCAGGCTGTGCTGAGGGAACCCCCCTTCCAAGCATGAATTTCATGCACCAGGCCACTAATCAAGTATAAACTGTAGACAGCAGATTAAAAACTTTGGAATTTGGCTTAACATGCTAAGATTTTTAATATGATGAACTAAAAATTGTGCAAAGTTTGGAGGAAACAAAAAAATGTTCCTTGATCAATTAGAATGAATGTTTTAAATGTAGAGAAAGTTTTCATTCAAGAAAAATTGTAAAAGAAGTATAATAAGCAGATAATTAACCTAAAAATATTCAAACTTACTGTGAGGTTACTGTAATCAAAATAGTATGCTATTGGTAAGTAAATAGAAAATACACCAGGGGAACAGAATAGAGTCCAGAAATAGATTCAGATATTCAGGAAATTCAATTTTCAATTGAAGTGACCTTTCAGTTCAGCGGGGAAAGGATATTTTACTTGATAAAGAATAAAGGCCCGATTAGTTGCCCTTTTGGAAGAAAACAAATATTAACCTCTGCCTCACACCATTTATAATGAATCTCAGCTTGACTAAAGAGCTAAATTAAAAAAATAAAAAACCAAAAGAATGAGAAGAAAAGCTTTTAAAGGCTTTTGTAAAGAAGAGCCTTTAAAAATATACCTACAGATTCAACTATCTAACAATAAACATTTATATATGGCCAAAGCAAAGTTGTGGCTAAACCAAACAGGCATTTATGAATACATTTTGAAGTTTAAAATGTTTAAAAGTGTTAAAAATACAATGCGAATGTCCAAGCCTAGAAACAGTACATAATCTGCATAACTGTACATGCTGAGGCGGGGTAAAACCTCATACAGAAGCAAACTGCTAACAGTAGTTGGAGAGATGTTTACAGCGCTTATGACAAAGAACTAATGCACCAAGTGTATTACAAAACTCATACAAATTAATTTTAAAGAGAAGAAGCAGCAACACAAATGAAAAAAATGACAGAAGACAAGCATTTCACACAATAGGCAATTTAAATGTCCAATAAATATATGAACAAAATTCTAGATATTTTCCAATTTTTATTATAAAGATATTGGCAAACACTGATATGAAGCCCTGAACAAAAGCTCAGTTTTAAAAAATCATACCTAGCTAACAAATCGAAAAAGTGTTCTATCCCAAGCTTAGCTCCAAGTTTGCACAATATGAAATCACAAGACAGGCCACATGTAATTTTGGGGGCATATAACAACCTCACCATACTTTATATCTAAGCCTGAGGATCACTGAGAATCACAGAGCTTCCCTGATGCCATGGAGCACTTCGAGTTCTGAAAATTCGTTAATAACAATCCCAATTACTTAGCCCCTACAATTTGGTTTAGAATAATTAAGAAATAAAACTATCAGTTTTTATGGAGAAAATGATTATCTAAGATAGATTGCTTCCTAAAACATACTTCGTTGAATAAGGTGCACTGTATCTAGCTGTGACCAGGTGATTATTTTTTATTGTAAGAACAGAATAGCACTTTCCTATAATGACTCCACTTACAGAGATTTTCACAGTTACGGGCTTACCTGCAACCTGCTGCTAAGCACTCACATCATGCTAATCATGTCTTTTGCTCTTTTGAATTAAACCCAATTGACTGGGTACAGCAAGAACAAGGCACTGGTTGAAACTAAGACGTACATGTCACTTTGCTTTTCTTCAATTAGTGTAGAGCCAAGTTATTTTAAACTGGTCTTCATTATATTTCTAAGGCAGTCAATTCCAAAATAAAGATATGTTCCCCTAGATATCCCTTTAGTTGATAGCAACTTTGTTTATAAAAGCTAAATTTCTTCAAGACAGTGATGGACATTTCTTCATTAACTTGGTTAATATTGTAATGTTCTGTTAAGTTACTCTGTAATTTAGAGTGGTATCAACAGTACCTTCAGCCTTCATTAAAATAATTGTTTCACTCATTATCAGTATAAGTTAAATACCTTAAGGAGGGCCAGAATACTTTTTTAAATTAAATTTATTGGAATGACATTGGTTACCATGAACACATGAGTTTCAAGTGTGGGCTTCTGTGTTACAAGATCTGTATATTGATTGCACCTTGAGCCCACCATCCAAGATCAAATCTTCTCCTGTTACCACAGATTTGGACCCCCGTCTCCTCCCACCCCAAGAATACTTTTATAAACATTTTCCCATATGAAGTATCAGTTAAATGCAATGGTGAGGCAATACTACCACCTAGAGGGGAAAGTGTAATACACCTTCTTACTGATTAAGAATTAAATTATGAAAATTTTTATCTTAAAATAGTTAACTAACCAACCGCTAGAATTGTTTATCTGAAACTGCCTTTTTTTGTCTATAAATGCCAGGATTTAGCACCCAGATTCTTCAATGAATGCTATTGTACTTTGGACACACATGAAAAAAGCAATGCACACTATTTTGGAAGAGGCCACTTTTATCAATTTAATAAAAGAAAAATCATAGAATCCTTGGGTTTTAAATTAGCCAGTTGACACTGTAACTACAAGGATATTTAAAAGAAGTCCAGAGCATGATACAATGAGGCTGAGGGCAACAAATACAGAGACATTTTAAAAGACCAAGCCACACACTTTGACTAGAGCAGCCGTTTTCAAAGCACATCGCACAGCCTGCACCCAAAAAGTTCTGAAAAAGCACCTCCTACCAGAAGATTTACAAGGCATAAGGGCACGGTGCAGGCTGTGGAGAGTCCCACAGGGAAATAAAAAAAATGTCTAACTTGTTTAGCTTCACTTCCCCAAAACAACTTTGCTTTTACTTATCTCAAAATAAATGTGACACACTTATGGCTGAGATGCACTATAAGTCCAGGATTAATTTCCCACCGCATACTTAAATAGATTTTCTGTTATAGTTTAAAATCTCTCTAGCTTTCCTCCTTGTCCTCTCTTGGGTGATGTTAGCATCTTCATCCTGGTTTATTATTGTGACTTTTTATCTAAGGTGTATTCATGCATTTGACTGCAGAAATCTTTCTTGGTTCAACATGCACTGTATAGTATTTGCTCTCCCGGCCCCCAGAGTCGGGAGTACTGAGACACTGGGAGCTGTGAGTGCGATATTCGCCAGGGCCTTCGTTCAAGGAAGCACCTTCTGCTGTTGTCACTTTTTAAAGTGTGAGAGAGCGGAGCTAGGCACGAAACTCTTTCACTTACAATTAAGTCTGGTTCTCAAGTGACAGCAAGAGTAAGGCTTAGGGAGACTTAAGACAGATTACATTCAAGGACATTACTTGCCTCGGAATAGATTACTGAGGCACAAGTTTTAAAACTCTGCATTCCATTAAACATGTTCAGATTTCCCTACTGTTGCTCAAATAGAACTAGAGGCCTGGTGCATAAAATTCATGCACAGATAGGGTCCTTAGGCCTGACTGACGAACAGGGCCGATCTGTGCGGTGACCCATTCGGTGATTGGGGGACCCTGCCTTGGCTGGTCTGGCGTTGCCCACTCGCTGGCCCCGATCCTCGCAGCCACTGCCAGTTGGGGTCTGTGGGCTGGGGACAGCTTCTGCACTAAGCATCTGTCCCCTGGTGGTCAGTGCGCCTCATAGTGACCAGTTGTTCTGCTTTCGGTCAATTTGCATATTAGGCTTTTATTATATAGGATGGCCAGAGAGGAGTTCCTTGTCTGGGGGTTTCACCTCTGCTGCTTGGTTTTCAGGTCCGTGTCCCCGGCTGGGAGGATCTCCTCGTCCATCTCCACATCCCCCATCAGATCTGTGAAGTCCCCGTCCCCGATTCGGAAGGCTCAGACCCCCACCATGGGCCAAGGCCCCGAAGTGCCACCCCCGTGGAAGCAGGAGGGCTACGTGGCCTCCTCTGAGTCTGAGATGAGAGAAACGACGGTGACCAGTGCCACACAGATCCGGACGGAAGAGAGATGGGAAGGGAGATACGGGGTCCAGGAGCAAACCACCATCAGCGGAGCTGCGGGCGCTGCCACCAGTATATCGGCCAGCGCCTCCTTCCAGGCAGGGACCGCCGCTGCTGCAGCTAGAGAGGTACCCTGAGAGCCTACCTGTTTCCTTTAGCGTTTTCCTTTCCCCAACCAGAATCCCGCCAGGAAACTCACGCCTGTGTAGGTTGTGCATTGTTACAAGAGCCAAATATTGCAATATATCCATTCATAAGATTATATAGAAACTGAAGACCAAATTTGGCTCTTGCTTTGGAAAGATTTTTTAATTGGGACCAAGGTTCTCATCTGTGAGGTGTACATAAAACATAGATTTTTTTAGCCACCTGCATCCTATTTCTCTTGGCAACGAGAAGTACTTATGCACACGTGTATTTTATTCTAGGTAGCTCAGTTTCCAGGATACTATTGTGTTTCCTGCGGGGCATCTCATTTTTAAAAAGTAACATGCTTGGTCATTGCCAATCCAGGTGAAACAAGAAACTGACAAAAGTGCAGCTGTTGCGACTGTTGTTGCTGCGGTTGACATGGCCAGAGTGCGAGAACCAGGCATCAGCGCTGTAGAGCAGACTGCTCAGAGGACAACCACGACTGCTATGCACATCCCACCTGCTCAAGATCAGGTAAGCGGGCCGGCCGGGCTGGCGTGGCTTTGCTCCCAGAGATCCGGGGTGAGTCAATGCCCACATCTCTCTGAGCCCAACATGGCCCCGGCTTCCAGGACTTGCTTAGCAAAAGGTTGTCTGAGACACCAGAGGTGTGCAAGACATAAAACTCCCCAAGTACTTGGTCTCTGTCATGCAGGTAGGCAGGCAAGAGTTAAGAAAGTCAACACAGAGGTCAGACAGGTATTTGCAGTATCAATGTGCTCCTGGGGCAGGGTGGGCACAGGGTGGCCTGCACTGTCACTAAACGAGGCAGGTGGAGAGGCACACGTTCAGGGCTGCAGTTCCAGACCAGTCAATCGGGAGTCCAGGCGCTCCAAGAGCCATGCATGGGAACCATTATTTCAGGGCAGACGTCCCTTTTGTCTAAGATTTCCCCGAAGACCTTTGCTTTTCCTTTCCTCAAAATAAACGTGACACTTGATTCATGGCTGAAAAGTGTTATAAATCCAGGATAATTTCCCACCTCATTTTTTTAATAGATTTTCTGCGATCATTTAAAATCACACTGGCTTTCCTCCTTATCCTCTCCTGTATGACGTGTATGCCTTGTTCCTGATTTATTGTTGTAACGTTTTATACAAAGTGTGAGAGTATGTCCTTCTCTCTCCCCGGTGAAATCAGATGAGAAAGGAAGCAGAGACATCTGCTGTAACCAAGGCAGTAATGGCTGCCGACAAAGCCAAGGAACAAGAATTAAAATCAAGAACCAGAGAAATAATTACGACAAAACAAGAGCAGGTGCACGTAACTCACGAACAGGTGGGAATGGTTTTTGATGTGAAATGATTGTTGTTATGACCTGTGTCAGCGCATATAATAATGTCTACTGTGGAGGGCGGTATTTTGGGGGGAACCTGGTTGTTATCACACTAGTAAAATCCCCTTGTATCTGTGTGCTCCTGGGCTATGCATGTCAGCAAATGTTTCCCTCATGCAGACAGAAGGGTCTCTGTGAACACACCCAGGACGTACAAACAGGGGGTCTGGGATACACTAATTACGTATGCGACTATGAGGGAGGTGAAACCAGGAAGAAGAATAGGAACAGGGAAAGGCGAAAAAGAACAGTGAACACCCATTACTTTGGAAATAACTTAATATCTGCTCCCTTACTCTTTAGGAGAACATTTAAATGTTGACTTGAAGTGAGATGAGCAGCATGGCCTTCATGGGTCAAATGGCCAGAAAAAGTAAAAAATAAATAAATAAATAAATAAAAAACAGGCCCGTGATTGGAGGCATCCAGGGACAGATTAGAAGATTAGATAAGCCAACTGGTAGGGCTATTGGCCTGTGGAGCCAATTGTCAGCTAGGGGATCTGAGAAAATAAATTTTTAAGTTTATTTCAACCCCGATGCCCTGAATTTCAGTGATGATGTCTGAGACTGGCAAAGAGACAATTGAAGAAAACTATGTCCCTTACCCCCACCCCAATACACATGCCTTTGGCATCCAGAGCCAACACAAAATCCTGAAGGGGATTAAGAATTTGGAAAACATTTTGCAAAACTTTTCTCCCCGTAATGTCTCAATTAAAAAAAAAAAGTCTTTTTATTTAAAACCATTGTAGTATTTAGGAAAGTATTCAAGGCAAAAATATTGTACAAATGCAGATTGTAAATTGTTCACACTTGATTTCTCATATATAATAAAATAACAGGGTCACACAAAATTACTTCTAAAGCCTTCACTCTGTTATCTTATGCTCTAAGATCATCTTTAGATGAAAGGTGTAGCATGGAATAATATTGCAGTATATACATTTATAAAAACTGGAAGTCTTTTCAAAGAAAGCAAATGGTGTTGAAATCAACTTTTTTCCTCCTCTAAACAGTATAACTATAATGCAGACAGAAAAAGAGTATGGTCAAACTAGTGAAAATGAGATGATTTATTTCATTTAGTAGTATCTCCAGAAAAATTATTTCACTTCTGTTTTCAAATTCCTATTTTGTTATGTTTAATAAAAATTATGTCACTTCCATTAGAGATCAGGAGACAGTAAGGTTTTATTTTTATTATTGATTTCAGATAAGAAAAGAAACTGAAAAAGCATTTGTACCAAAAGTAGTAATTTCCACAACCACAGCCAAAGAACAAGAAACTAGAATTTCTGGAGAAATTACTACAAAACAAGAACAAATAACTCAAGAAACAGTAAGTGTAATTTTCTAAATACCTGTAGTTCCTTGACAAATACATTTCAATCAACTACATGAACTCTATAACCAAAACCTCTGAAAGAAAATGTATTTGCATGTATTTTCTTTTTGTCATTTCTCTGTGTCTAGTATTGAAACTCTCTGATGATGGAAATTTGGTTCTCATTGCAGTTTTCCACTCAATTGATCTTGTTTGGGGGGATTATTTATTAGAACATTGTGGGGCACATCTATAGCATTTCTAGAGCATACTTAGAAGAGAGCTATCACCCCAGACCAGATATGCAGTTGTACACTCAGTTTTTTCATGCACAGCCTGATCCCCCGGTCACTTCCATGATAACACAAAAACTTCATAGTTGTAGGACACATGCTTGTACCAACACACCAGTCATGAACACTCCAACTGAATATCACAAGAGAGTGAGGAAATACTAGGACATCAAGATCAGTACTGCTTCAAGAAAGAGCCCTCCTCATGGATTGATTACCAGTGACCTAGGAGTATTTTGTCTCTGCATTTGTGTCATTCTGCCATGTGGCCACAACCTCAATGTCACCAAGATGCACTTCTCTCCCACATGTGAAATCAATCCTTAAAGCGCCAGGAAAGGGGCATCTACTTTGAATTCTTTTATGTTCTGGGGATTGCCTGTGCTCACCTTTTTTGATCTCAAGCTCTTTGCTGATCTTTTTTGAAAAAGTCCAACTAAGAACCTTTTTAATGCGCTTTAATGCTTAAAAGGCTGGCTACCAGCCATTGGATTGCTTTCTCTCTCCTTGTAGTACCTGAGAGACTTTGAATGCATGTGAAGGGCACAGAAATCCCCGTTGCCATCACAATGCTGGTGACTGGCAGGCTCAGCTGCCTATAGTTTTCCAAGCATTTGCCATGGGCCACTCATTGGGGTCCATAACATGTCAGCCCTTCTCAAAGACCAGACCTTTTCAGTTACAGGATAGTTTGCTACAGGGCAGGTAGGAAATAAATTAACCCATTCCTCAGAAAAACAAAAGTCTGTATTTTAAATACAAGTGAGGACCTGTGAAATGGAAACGTGATATTTTCTCTCCTGAGTGTTGCAACTACCTTGCCATTTCTTTAGCCCCTTTTGAAACTCAAATCTTTATTTTACTCTGAAAATCAGATAAGACAGACAGCTGAGACCACCGCTGCATCCATGGTGGTACTTGCCACTGCAAAAGCTACAAAACTAGAAACAGTTTTGGGAGCTCACGAAGAAATTGCTACACAGCAAGATCAAATGCATGTAACTCATGAAAAGGTGATGATTTCCTGCCTGTGTTAAATTCACTCTTGTATCATCTTTTGCAAGCCACCCACATTTTCATCGTGGATTGTAATCACCACTTTTACACCTCGTCTTTGTCTTATAACTCAATAGAAAAACTTCACAATCTCTATGTCATCTACTTAGCATTCACCGCCACTCTTCATTCCTAACCTTCACAAATTCTTTGGATTGTTACTAACATGATATTATAATTCACTTTAATGTCTTCCCATTGAAGTAGACTACAGTGTACACGTTTGTTGATAACATGCAAAAGTAGGTGTGATTCATGGATGGCTGTGCTGAAATTTTCTATACATTATAATAAGAATAATGTGAGAAAGAGAAATGTATCCCTTATTCTTTTGTTGCTAATCACACTTTTTTCTTTTAGACTGAACTCTTTTGTTGTTAATAATTTTGCCAGTGATGCAGTTTGAATGATCAAAGCACCTCAAATGATGTATTTAAGTGTGATTAAAATGTCCTTGGCTAGGAAGAAATTTTGTTTCTTTTCTCAGTTTTCACTTCAGTTTATATTATTAGAGGATGTATGTTTAATGACCATTTTTCTCATTTTTTATCATATTACCAGAGAATGAAAGAAACTAGGAAAACAGTGGTACCTAAAGTTATAGTTGCCACACCCAAAGTCAAAGAACAAGATTTAGTGTCAAGAAGTAGAGAAGGCATCACTACCAAGAGAGAGCAAATTCAAATAACTCAGGAAAAGGTGAATACAGATATTTGAAATGGGAAAGTTTTATCTTTAGACTGATATCTACTAAATAATAATTATGATGTGGTATAAATTATTAATGTTTATTTTCCTTTTTGGATTCCAAACTAAAAACAAAATGGTAACTATGTGATGGCTGACCATTAATGTTATCTGTACATTTCATTTTCTTCTATCTGTAACATGTACAATTCATTTTATTCACTACTATTCTTTGCATGAAGAAGCAATACATAGAGTTATCTGGAGTTTTTTTTATAGTTAATATTTCTAAGTTTTATGATTCCCATTCAGTGTGTGCAAATATTGCCAAGTGAAAGCTAACTTTTCTTAACCCTAAATAACTAGGAGGGGGTGAATGGGTCATACCATGTGTGTATGAGCTTCTGTACAATTTAAACCATGATTTTACTATAATAATCAGATGAGAAAAGAAGCTGAGAAAACTGCCTTGTCTACAATAGCAGTTGCTACTGCTAAAGCCAAAGAACAAGAAACAATACTGAGAACTAGAGAAGGAATGGCTACTAGACAAGAACAAATCCAAGTTACTCATGGAAAGGTGATTATACCAAGTGTGAAATCCTCTATTATAATACATTAATACACAATCTCAGAATTTCTTATGTATGAGACACTATTAACCTAATTTATTTTTAGATGATTAAACTATTAGAAACTAAAAGGCCAAATTATTTATTATTTTTAATATTACTACATAATTATTTTCCCACTGATCTCTTCACTATCATTTTCCATATTTTATTATTAACATCTAGAAATTCTCCAGAAGTTGATGATTGAAATTGCATGCAGGCTAATTTTAATACACTTCATGAACATATATATATATATACATATATATGTATATATATATACATATGTATACATATATATACATATGTATATATATATACATACATATATATATCTTACTGACTGTCATGAAGATGTATGTTTTGAAGTTGTCATAAATTCAGTATATTACTTTGTAGAGTGTGGACTTATTTCAGAAAATTATCTGTCATTTTCTTCATGTGAAACATATTTTCCCTCTGTAAATATCAGATGAGAAAAGAAGCTGAGAAAATGATAGTGTCTGCTGTAGTAGTTCCTACTAAAGCTAAGTAAGATATGAAGACCTAGAGAAGGAATTATCCATCCAGAATAAATGCACATAAGCCATGAAAATGTTATTTGTAGTTATGAAATTTCTATGAATTAACTTATATCCCATGACTCTTTCATTTACCCCACATGAACTATTTATCTAATTTTATTCTTTATTGCTAATACAGAAATCAGCAACTAAAGTTTTTCCATTTCTTTACCATCATGATTGAGTCCTATCTGTATTACACTCAGTTTTGTTTTCTATCTCTACATCTCTGGGGTTTTTTCTAAAACATGACTTAAGATTAGCTCTTTAAACATTTATCCAAGACTAATAGTAAATGCCATATCAACCTTTCAGAAGTCTCATAGATGCTAGAAATTCCAATAAGTAACATACTTCATGAGCGATGATATTTGAATTTTTGTTATTTCTAAATTACTTAAATTTGACTATCTTGCTTTTGTTGTTAAAACATAGCTAATAATGGAAGCTGAAAAGGTGTCTAGACCCAAAGTAATAATTGCCACTGCAAAACCTACTGAACCAGCCACATTGCCAAGAACTAGAAAAGGATTTGCTACTAAGCAAGAACAAATACATCTTTTTCATGAAGAGATGAAAACTGATGCTGTGGAGGTGAAAGCATTGTTTCATCCCATTTCATCATCAGCTCTCATAACCTTTCATCTGTCATGAGTCATTGTGGTCCTGGTGTTCCATTTAATCGCTTAACTGATCAACAAAACATTAGAGATGAGATCCAGTCCAGTTCCTCCGTGGAACAGTTAGCCTTTCCATTTGTGAAAAGCCAGATTAAATAACACTTCTCTTTGTGTCTCCTAAATTAATTCTCACTATTTAACTGGTATGATTTGGGGTCTTTGGTTCAATGAGTGATGTTAGGATCCACTAAGAAACAAAAGCAGCTACGAGCATAGAGTATGCATTTTTAGTTCCACCATTGGCATATGTGTAAGGACTTGATGTACATTAACTCTAGAAAAAAATACATAGTTGCTTCCCTAATTTAAGATATTGTACTATAATTAAGATTCCTTTTATGTGTGTGTAAGTTTTATAATAAGATCTATATATTTCAGTTGGCAAAAGATCATTTCTTTGAGTCTACTTTCTCATTTTTAAAACTAAAACTCAACCTGATTACTTTGTAAATTGGTTGAAAGGTTCAAAGGAGATATAATGTAAATGCAAACACTCTACAAGCAAAGTTATAGATATAAGATAATATAAATATTATATATTGAAGATATTAACATTTTAAACATCTGCAAAATTAAGGTCAACTAATGGCCTATATGATTAAAAGAAAAATAAATAAGCAGATGAACAAACTTCACCTAAAATCTCACATATATTTTACAGTTTCTTCTAAAATGCCATCTAGAGTGAAGATGGTATTTGTAATTTTTCAAGGCAGGTTAATTAAAGTGTATCTTCCTAGAAGGAAGCACTAGATCACAAATAGCCCAATTCCATCTAATAAAAACAAACCTCATTTTTATCTTAAATGGTTCAGATAACAATTTTAACAGTTATCTAGGTAGCATACTTGGAAAACATTTCAGAAGCAATCTAGATTCTATTCATAGCAGTAGAAAAGAAAACTGGCCATGAATACTATATTCCAGAATTACTTTGAAAGAGCACTGATGGACATGGCAATGTGATTTCTATGATATGCTTTTTCCAAGAATTGCATAGAATCAATCTTTAAAAGAGAAACTCCTGTCCTGGCCGGTGTGGCTTAGTTGGTTGAGCATCTTCCCATACACCAAAAGGTTGCCAGTTCAATTCCTCGTTACCAGGCTCAATCCCCAGTAGGGAGCATGCAAGAGGCAGCTGATCAATGTTTCACTATCATTGATGTTTTTCTCTCTCACCTCCTCTCTTGCTCTCTCTTTAAAAATCAATACAAAAGTCTTTTTAAAAAAGAGAAACTCCTTTGCAAACTGTGTTCTCATTTATGTTAATCAAATTCATGAAATGAGAAAACATCGTTTGTTTCCTTTTTCCTGTTAATTCCCAGAAATAATGAAAGTAAATTGAACTTCTATAGAAAAATTTATTCTCTTGAATACAAAAAGAACACTTTTTCATGTTTATCACAATATCTTCATTTGTGTGTTTTAAGAGAGATATTACCTTATAGATTAAAAAGTTCTTATCCCTGCAGAATCATAAGTAAATTAATGTGCTTTTCTCTGTATTCGTGCGCTTTCATGTTATCTCAGATCTGCATGCACTGTACAACTTTGCAGCAACTGATTTCTCTGATGGCATTTGAGTACTTTTTCGTCATCACTGTCATTGTGTCAACACAAGACTAGATGATTGAGAAGATAACAAAAAGAATCAGTGAAGATAACCAGCCCCGAAGTTCTGATTTCTCAAAGGCTAATTGACTGCCTCAGACATAATGCTTGAAAAACTCAAAATCTTCTTACTATTTTATATACATGTTGTATTGTCCTATGTTGTGTGTGATGTAATGTCTAGTCTAAATAAGCAGTTGTATACAGAGTATATCTAACACGATGTCTATACATTATAATAATCTGTGAAATAGTAAGTTTGTAAGTGCATTTATGAGTTATATTTCTAGAGACATTAACATATCTATATAACATGGGTGCCCTCTAGGCATTCATCTGCTCTCTTAAGAGGAGACGGCCCAGCCTGACTTTGACATGACTGTGTATTAATTCTGGAAACCTTGTTTCCAGGTGGACGCTGGGAAAAAGGCAGAAGCTGTAGCAACAGTTGTTGCTGCAGTCGACCAGGCCCGTGTCAGAGAGCCCAGAGAGCCTGGGCATCTTGAAGAATCGTATGCTCAGCAGACTACAGTAGAGTATGGCTATAAGGAGCATGTTTCTGCCACAAAGATAGCTGAGCAACCCCAGCGTCCGGCCTCAGAACCTCAGGTTGTCTCTAAAGCAGTCAAGCCTAGAGTGATCCAAGCTCCTTCTGAGACTCATATCACAACTACTGATCAAATGGGAATGCATATATCATCACAGGTGAGTTTGAACCTGCTGCTTTTTTAATACCATGGGAAAGCTAGGGTAACCTCTGTGATCATCTGGCGAACAGTGGTGTCACTGAGTCTCATTTCAATGCAGATCAAGAAAACTACAGATGTAACAACTGAAAGATTAGTCCATGTGGATAAACGCCCCCGCACCGCAAGCCCTCACTTTACCGTTTCAAAGATTTCTGTTCCTAAAACAGAACATGGATATGAGGTAAGAAGTTAATGAGCATGAGGAGGAAATGTCTGGCTCAAAGGAACCAAGCATCTAATGTGTGATGCAGAGTGATCTTTGGTATAGGCCAGTGTGGCCTCTTTCTGTTAGTATCTGTTTGCATTCATAGTGGACTCAGAGCCCCTAAAGTTTGGTTTCTGACACTTGCCAAGCAGGGTGAGCCTGGAGTAGCAGCTGGTTATCTCACCGCTCTGAAGAGACACAAATTCATGCAGGCTTCTCTTTGTTTCACATTCTGTAATTATACTATTTACTTTTTCTTATGGTATGAGACATTTCTGAGTAACTTCGCTGAGAATGTATATAAATACTAAAGACAGATATTGAGACATCATATCGTTGTATCCTCAGTATAACAAGTTGGAGAGGTGGTATTGTGTGGTGGTTGGGTTGGATTGTGGAGTCAAACAGCCCCAAATTTAGTGTCTTTGCTCTGCCCTTCTTAGCTCTGTCATCGGGGCAAATTAATACATGGAAAGCCCTTCACAAGGGAACAGCACATACTAACCCTCAACATGTTTAAACTCTTGTTTTTATTGTACATATCCAGGATATATAATCCAAATCTTCTATGCTTTCAAAGAATTGTAAGGTTCATTTGATACCTATATTTGTGATAGTTCCAAATTACTGTTGAAATCAAATAATCACAGAAAGCAGCAAAATAAAAAACAGTAAGGAAGCCTTTAAATTACTTCTCTGAATGTCTACATTTTCACCTTTCAAATAGATTTGTGGCTGAAATATAAGTGTGCTATTGTAAAGTAGTTCTTAGGAATTTACCAAGTATTTTAATAATTTCTTGACTTTGAATAGCTCACTGTGGTATTTTCAAATGCAGCATTGGGATGATTGAGTGAAAATTCTTGACTAAGCTTTAGAATACCCTCAGTTCCTTTATGATAAGAATGTAATATAGGAGTTCTTAATACAACTCTTCAAGAAAGATATTTTCAATATATTTCACAAAGTGACAGTTATGACAATGAGCTTTATAACTGCCTTATCTCTAACTGACTTTTCACTCACTCTAAAGTGATAATGAGAACATTTTAAAAAATGCCCCCCCCCCCAAAAAAAGAGAGAGAATAGACTGAGATTCACAACAGAAATCCTAGTGGCAAAGCACTTCTAAATGATGACTTGGATAACAGTTAAGTGACTTTATTTTCTGACTTCCATTTTCATTTAAGGCATCAATAGCCGGTAGCGCTATTGCTACATTACAAAAAGAGTTGTCAGCCACATCTTCTTCTCAGAAGATTACCAAATCCGTAAAGGCACCCACTGTGAAGCCTGGTGAGACCAGAGTGAGAGCCGAGCCCACCCCCTCACCCCAGTTCCCCTTCACTGACACAACAGAGACTTACAAGAGTCAAGCTGGCATTGAAGTGAAAAAGGAAGTAGGGGTGAGCTTCGCTGGTAGCACAGTCCGCGAAGAGCGCTTCGAAGTACTTCATGGGCGTGAGGCCAAGGTTGGTCCCTGGATTACATGCTGTTTCTCACACATCCTTATGAATCACGAGCAGACACTCAGCAGTTTGCACTACAGAAGCAGTCAGCTGGGTGTCTTGCCTTCCTCCTTTCCTATGCTCAAACTTAATTTTAGTGGGACAGAGCTCTTTTTCTCAACTTATTTTTATAATTTTGCATGAGCTAAATGTTTGTAAGATTTCCCTGATTTCCTGGGCATTTTATAAATATCCTTTGTAAAAATCATAGGTAACAGAAACAGCAAGAGTGCCTGCACCTGCTGAAATCCCTGTTACTCCGCCAACTTTGGTCTCGGTGAGTACAGAAGCTGATTGTGTTGGACCATGTGCATATCTGGGCGCTTAATTTTAAAAATGTGCAAAGGTCAGTTTCTCAAACTGAAAAATGGCATCAGTGAGTTTACAAATGCTAAGTTTAAGACCATACTCTATTTGGAAAGAGAAAGGGAGATTCTGTGTGGCAACTATGGGTCATGTAGTCAACAGATTTAGTGAATTTCTATTATGTGTAAGGCATTAGAAAAGAATATGGATATAGAGAAAGAGAGATGTAGCCTTCTGAAACCTTTGCCTGACTATCAGGGAAAATGTCCAAAACAACCAAGATAAAATACAGGAAGTGATAAGCACCTTGACAGAGGGAGGGTCACGAGGTAGGGTCAATTACTTAGAATTGGAGAGAGTTTGGAAAGCTTTGTTGAAGAGGCAGTACATGCTGCTGAGCCTTCAAGCTTTGTTAAGATGTGAGCATGTGAGAGTCACAAGGGAATGAATGGAGTTATCCCATTATATGGCATTAATACAATTCCACCTTAACAATTCGGAAACATCTTGCATTTATTTCAACTTGGAGATGTTCCAATTTCCAAAAGCAATCTCTGCTAACATTTCTAAAGTTCTGATCTTAAAAAAAAAACCATTTATGGCAATTAGAATGTACTTTAAACCCCCACATATACCATAACATGTAGAGATGATGAATGAAAATGCACACTTATCAATATTACATTCTTTTTTCTCTCTTTAGGGCTTAAAAAATGTGACTGTTATAGAAGGTGAATCTGTCACCTTGGAGTGCCACATCTCTGGATACCCATCCCCAAAAGTGACATGGTACAGGGAAGACTACCAAATAGAAAGTTCCATTGATTTCCAGATAACTTTCCAGAGTGGAATTGCTCGTCTTATGATTCGGGAAGCCTTTGCAGAAGACAGCGGGCGATTTACTTGCAGTGCTGTGAACGAGGCTGGGACTGTCAGCACATCCTGCTACCTCGCTGTGCAGGGTGAGTAACCATACGCCCATATCCTTGCATACATGCTGTCATTCACTCATCACTCCCAGCTGACACTTTCTTGCACAGTAGGGTCTCTGCACGCCTCCCAGTAGTGTCCCCTTTTGGAACTGGGGGACACTAGTCAACTTAAATTGTTATGCTAAGCAGGAGTCACCAACAAAATGGACTAAGTGCCTGACTTTAATGAGAAACTTCTATCTTTTTCCAGTGTCCGAAGAGTTTGAAAAAGAAACCACAACCATGACTGAGAAATTTACCACAGAAGAGAAACGGTAAAACATTCTTTTGTTAATGAGCTTTCATTCTCATCAATCTTTAAGCAACAGGGATTTGCATGTATGGGTTCACTTACACATGGGTGTTTTTCAATAAATCCAGTCAACCCTTGTATCTGTTAGGTTTCTCATCTGCAGATTCAACCAACTTGGAATCAAAAACAGTATTTTCATATTCCCAACCACAGATTCCCAATGACAAATTGAAAACGCTATTTTCAATCTGGTTGGTTGCATCTGTGAATTTGAAACCTGTGGATAGGAAAAGCTGAATTTAGAATCAAAAGATATACATAGCCCTAGCCAGTTTTGCTCAGTGGATAGAGCATTGGCCTGTGGACTGAAGAGTCTCAAGTTCCATTTTGGTAAAGGGCACATGCCCAGGACTGGATCCCAAGTAGGGGACATGCAGGAGGCAGCCAATCAATGATTCTCTCTCAGCATTGATGTTTCTAGCTCCCTCCCTCCTTCTCCCTTCCTCTATGAAATCAATAAAATATATGTTTAAAAAAAAGATATACATGAATTGCACGGTGGTGTTGGTGCAAGCCCCACTTTGTTCAAGAGTCAATATACAGTTTTGATTTTTTTCAGTCCCTTTACTATTAGAAAATTGCAATCCAGAAGCTAACGTGAGGAAATTCTATTCCCAGGTTTGTGGAGTCAAGAGATGTGGTAATGACTGACACTAGCATCATGGAAGACCGAGCAGAACCTGGAGAACCTGCTGCTCCTTTCTTCATTTCAAAACCAGTGGTCCAGAAACTGGTAGAAGGAGGGAGCGTGGTATTTGAATGCCAGATTGGTGGCAACCCAAAGCCCCATGTCTACTGGAAAAAATCTGGGGTTCCTCTAACCTCTGGATATAGGTATGTTAATGGCTGAATGATACAGAGTTATCTGTGATATGCATGATATGTATATGAAGCCTAGAGAGAAGTAGAATATACTTACAGCACCATTCCCTAAAGATAGGCTCTTTCATTATGGAGCTTTCATTGTGTATTTTCACATGTTTGTACAAAGTCTTATTGAGAAACAAAGCCATGTGACAAAGTGGATAGAAGATATATTTCTTTATATTCTAGTTTGATTCATTTATAGTGCTAGTGAAATAGAGAAAATGTATATTTTACAGGTATTTTTATACACACACACACACACACACACACACACACACACTTTTCCTGAAAGAATCTGAGACAATTTTTTACAAAAACACATAATTAAGTCACTAACAGATAAAGAGAATAAGGGTCATGTGATGAAGAAGGTAGTTATACATGAAAAGTAATGCTAATAAATTTGCTACAATTAAACATATTTACAGCCACTTATTTCCATATATCTGATTCTAATAGTATTATATTACTTATTTTAAAGAGTGTTCATGTCCCTCATTACTCATGTCCATGTATTTTCCACAATTTTCAGCTGATAGTTGTTTTCTATGGTAGGGCTGAGTCACATGCTTAGGATCATTGAATTTTATAGCACAGATCCACATAAGGGTTATTTCAGTCACATAAGTATTATTATATGACTGAAATTTTTGTTTGTTTATTTCCATAAAGATACAAAGTGATTTACAACAAACAAACCGGTGAGTGCAAACTGGTGATTTCAATGACTTTTGCCGATGATGCTGGAGAATACACTATTGTTATTCGTAATAAGCATGGAGAAACTTCTGCATCTGCCTCCTTGCTTGAAGAAGGTCAGTGCAACCCTAACTAGTACCTTTGTGCATGATAAGAGCACAAATACATGGAGGTAGCAGGGCTGTGTGTTTGTTGAAAGGCCTGTTGCAATACCCTGATTCTGATATTGGTTCTGTCTCAATCGTTCCCCTTCTTTGCTTCAGCCATAATAGGAAATATGTTTTATTTTTTAGCTTTCTAAATCTTTATTGTTGAAAGTATCACATATGTCCCCTGTTTCCTCCCATTGACTCGTTCTAGCCCACTTCTGCCTCCTGCTCCCGGCTTTCACCACACTATCATCTGTGTCCATGGGTTATGCATATATGCATACAAGTTCCTTGGTTGATCTCTTCCCACCCACCTATCCCCACCTTCCATCTGAGATTCAAAAGTCTATTCCATGTTTTTATGTCTCTGGATCTATTTTGTCCACCAGTTTATGTTGTTTATTAGATTTCACATCTGAGGGAGATCATATGATACTTATCTTTCTCTGACTGGCTTATTTCACTTAGCATAATACTCTCTAGGCCTCAAAAACCATACTGGTGTTGAACTTCTAAGTTGCTAGTAACATTTTCTATTTGGTGGCATTTATTTGTTGCATATCATACCTTTAAGGATGAAGGGATTCTAAATATAGTTGACTCCCAGACCCAGGCAGATAGATGATATCAGTGAGCACAAGGAAGACAATGGCAAACTGGAGAGTATTTGCTCTGTCTCAAGGGGGGCAGTAATGTCCTATCACCACTGTATTATTGCCAGGTACACTTGTACCAGACTCCATTTTGCTACAGTTTCTGATATTTTATAGAAAAGATGAAAATCATGATTTTCAAAATTTGTAAGTAATTTTAAAAAGAAAAGAAATGTACTAGCATTCAGGCCAAACAAAATGTATCTGTGAATCATTAGTATTTAGCTGTTCACATTTACAGTGGACCATCCCATGCTCTGCTTCGTTTGATCTGCACAACACCACTTAAAAGAAGGTTAGGATATTATCCCCACTTAGCAGAGAAAGAGCTCAAGACCCAGGAAGGTAAATTAACTGCCAAAACCACAGGGGAATTAGGAAGACCTCCAGGATACATCCCAAAGGACTGACTGCCGATATGAAATTGTTTCTACAATAGTAGGGGCTGGTTTGACTTGTTTGGTTTTGAAAAGTCAATCTAATTAATATTTATTGAATTCTTTGATAGTAAAATTTGGAAAAGATCAGTCTTTTGGTTATCAATGCTTCCTAGTGTGGGGCTTGCCTGAGCGAACAATGGGATAAAGGCTTTTACATAAGAACATTAAAAAGTAACTTATATTCTTAACTCCTAGCTGATTATGATTCACTGATGAAGTCTCAGCAAGAAATGTTTTATCAGACACAAATGACTGCCTTTGTACAAGAACCTAAAGTTGGAGAAACAGCACCTGGATTTGGATATGCTGACTATGAAAAAGAGTATGAAAAGGAACAGGCCTTAATTAGGAAGAAAATGGCCAAAGATACTATAATGGTTAGAACTTTTGTAGAAGACCAAGTGAGTATAAAAATAATGAGATGTAAACCCTTTGACAAAGTATGCTTTCCTCCTATAATCTCCCCCTTTTAAATAATTTCATTGTCAAGTGATAGGGTCAGTTAGACTGTTACTAATTGGCCCAGGTTCACAGCTGATAAGCTTCCTTTGTCTTCATGACATGTTGCACCTATGACTTTAGAAACAGATTTCATTTTGCAACAAAATATGACTTTAGAAATAGGGATTTTTATATATATACAAAAAAAAGACAAACACTAGCATGACCATGTTCATTACTGCCAAGATCTCTTTGTTTGTATGATAAACATCTGAACTTTTGTAATCCACACTTTCAGACTATCATTTACCCAAGATGCCACAATGTGAACCAGCAAAGATGATTGTAATGCAGATTAAAAACAAATAGAGCTTCCTAAAGTTTTCTCCTAAACAGAAACTCTCACCAATCCTTATCTCTGAAACTAACATACTTAAAGAATTTCTATCAGTGAGGATATATCTTTTTAACAAACTATCATCTTTTTGCTACATAGGAATTCCACATTTCTTCCTTTGAAGAGAGGCTTATTAAAGAAATTGAATACAGAATAATAAAGACTACATTAGAAGAACTTCTTGAAGAAGATGGAGAAGAAAAGATGGCAGTTGACATTTCTGAATCCGAAGCTGTTGAAGCAGGATTTGATTTAAGAATCAAGAATTATAGGATTCTTGAGGGGATGGGCGTTACCTTTCATTGCAAGATGTCTGGTTATCCATTACCCAAGGTAAAATAGAACCATTTATCATACCTCCATGCCACAATAAAGATACAACTAGATTACATTGTAACTATTTTACCTACATTTAATTCATCTGTACATATTACTTTGCAGATTGCATGGTACAAAGATGGCAAGCGCATTAAGCATGGAGAGAGATACCAAATGGACTTTCTACAAGATGGCAGAGCTAGTCTGCGCATACCTGTTGTTCTTCCAGAAGATGAAGGCATCTATACTGCATTTGCCAGCAATATTAAAGGAAATGCAATCTGCTCCGGGAAATTGTATGTGGAGCCTGCTGCTCCCCTTAGTGCTCCGATGTACATTCCCTCACCAGAGCCAATGAGCAGAATCAGGTAAGGTTCATAATAATTTAGATTAATTAATATTTAAATTTTTTACAATACTAAATATCCCAGTGGCAAATTGTTACTTTATGTGGGGGCAGAGGGAGTAGGAAGAGTTTGGGGAGAAGGCTAAGTGAGGCAGCACAGAAACCTGCCAATAATTGTCAAGAGGTTTTATTTTTTGCCCCTAAGTAAGATGAGCAAAACATTTTCATTACTGTAGCATACTATTCGTTTCGTCAGTGTTATAACTAATATAATGAAGGCTATCAGGTTTATCTAACATCGTATTTCACATGTTAGCCCTAAGTTATACAATAATGCTGCAAGACAGGGATTATTATTTCTAGTTTGAATGTGGAAACACTGAATCTCTGCAATCCTATGAAAACTGCCTTAGTTTATCCAGCCTGTAAGGTTATCCAATCCAAGCCATTCTAGCTGCAATGTAAAGATAGGATTTTATTTTCAAATATAATTTTTATGTCTTTCCTCCTGTTGGGTAAGAACAGGAGGAAAGATATGTTAATTTTTTCTCTTATGCATTGGTTTATTTAACCAACCAATCTTTATTGAGATGTTTTGAAAGTAGAATCAAAATGGGTTGGTGCCAAAACCAGTTTGGCTTAGTGGATAGAGCATCGGCCTGTGGACTGAAAGGTCCCAGGTTCAATTCTGGTCAAGGCCATGTACCTTGGCTATGGGCACATCCCCATTAGGAGGTGTGCAAGAGGCAACTAATCGATGTTTCTAATTGATGTTTCTGACTTACTATCCCTCTCCTTTCCTTTCTGTAAAAAATCAATAAAAAATATTTTTTTAATGGGTTGGTGACTAATTAAGTCAAGATGGTGAGAGAAAGACAGTACTAAGGATGATTCCAAGATTCTGAGTCCCTGAATACCTGGCTATGCTAAATGACTATTGACTGGATTGAGGACATGTGAAAAAATATAGTTTGGGCGGGGGGGCATGCTAATATATTCCATTTTAGATCCCAGTGGGTTTGAGGTGCCTTTCTGTAATATACAGAAGTAAATTATAAAATGACATTGATGAGCAAGGAATAAAGAGGTTTGTTTATTTTGCTGAATTTTCTCTCTGATTCATGAAAATATGTCCTTTGTTTTCCAGATCTGTCTCTCCGCGTTCAGTGAGCAGGTCTCCTATACGCATGTCTCCTGCACGGATGTCTCCTGCACGGATGTCCCCTGCACGGATGTCCCCTGGACGTAGGCTGGAGGAAACAGATGAGTCACAACTCGAGAGACTGTATAAGCCAGTCTTTGTGTTAAAACCTGCTTCTTTCAAGTGTTTACAAGGACAAACTGCCAGATTTGACTTAAAGGTTGTGGGTAGACCTATGCCAGAGACCTTCTGGTTTCATAATGGTGAGTACAATTAGTTTCTGCTCACAAATTCTTAAACCCAAAAATAAGCTTATATGTATTGCCCAACAATTAAAAAAACTATTTTAACCATCTGTTTTCTTTTTCATTTATTTTTTGACAGGCGAGCAAGTTGTCAATGACTATACCCATAAAGTAGTCATTAAGGAAGATGGTACCCAATCACTGATTATTGTCCCGACAGCACCCAGTGATTCTGGAGAATGGACCGTGGTTGCCCAAAACAGGGCGGGCAAATCTTCAATTTCAGTAACTTTAACTGTGGAAGGTATTTGCTTTTAAAATAAAAAAAAGAAATCACCTTATCACTTGGATTTTAAATAGGTATTTCATCCCTGTTCACTCTAAATCATGACCTTTCTCTCTTTCAGCTGTGGAACATCAGGTTAAACCAGTGTTTGTGGAAAAACTGAGAAATGTCAATATAAAGGAGGGTTCCCGACTTGAAATGAAAGTCAGAGCTACGGGTAACCCTAACCCTGACATCGTATGGTTGAAAAACAGTGAAATCATTGTACCTCATAAATATCCAAAAATCAGGTAAGTTTGCTTGGGAATAATATTACTAAGTCCATTCTGCAAATCCAATAACCAAGTAAGTAACTACTACTTCTGTGTTAGTGATTTTTTTGTTTTGTTTTTAATTTGTTTTTATTTTGTTTGTTTTTCAGAATTGAAGGAACCAAGGGAGAAGCTGCCCTTAAAATTGATTCCACTGTCAGCCAAGATTCTGCCTGGTATACTGCAACTGCTATTAATAAGGCTGGCCGAGATACTACAAGATGCAAAGTAAATGTGGAAGTTGAGTTTGCAGAGCCTGAACCAGAGAGAAGATTAATCATCCCAAGAGGAACATATAGAGCAAAAGAAATTGCAGCCCCAGAATTGGAGCCCTTGCATTTGCGATATGGTCAAGAGCAATGGGAGGAGGGTGACCTCTATGACAAAGAGAAACAACAGAAACCATTTTTTAAGAAAAAACTCACTTCCTTAAGACTCAAGCGCTTTGGGCCTGCCCACTTTGAATGCAGGCTAACACCAATTGGTGACCCAACGATGGTGGTGGAATGGCTCCACGATGGGAAACCACTTGAAGCAGCCAACCGGCTTCGTATGATCAATGAATTTGGGTATTGCAGCCTTGACTATGGAGTTGCATATTCTAGAGACAGTGGCATCATTACTTGCAGAGCCACTAACAAATATGGAACAGATCACACATCTGCCACCCTTATTGTTAAAGATGAGAAAAGTCTTGTGGAAGAGACTCAATTGCCTGAGGGCAGGAAAGGCTTACAGAGAATTGAAGAATTAGAGAGGATGGCTCATGAAGGAGCTCTTACAGGTGTAACGACGGATCAAAAAGAGAAGCAAAAGCCAGACATTGTCCTGTTCCCAGAGCCAGTAAGAGTACTTGAAGGGGAGACTGCCAGATTCCGTTGCCGAGTGACAGGTTACCCTCATCCCAAAGTCAACTGGTACCTTAATGGACAGCTCATCCGCAAAAGCAAAAGGTTCAGAGTTCGCTATGATGGCATTCATTATCTGGACATTGTGGACTGCAAATCATATGATACAGGTGAAGTCAAAGTCACCGCAGAAAATCCTGAAGGTGTGACAGAGCATAAAGTGAAACTTGAGATCCAGCAGAGGGAAGATTTTAGGTCTGTCCTTAGGCGAGCTCCTGAACCAAAGCCCGAGTTTCATGTACACGAACCTGGGAAACTTCAGTTTGAGGTACAAAAAGTTGATAGACCTGTTGACACCACCGAAGCCAAGGAAATTGTGAAGTTGAAAAGGGCTGAGCGAATTACCCACGAAAAAGTGTCTGAAGAATCAGAAGAGCTGCGCAGTAAATTCAAGCGCAGAACAGAGGAAGGATATTATGAAGCCATTACTGCTGTGGAGCTCAAGTCTCGTAAAAAGGATGAATCCTATGAAGAACTCCTTAAGAAGACAAAAGATGAACTTCTCCATTGGACCAAAGAGCTAACTGAAGAGGAGAAGAAAGCCCTTGTTGAAGAGGGCAAAATCACTATTCCAACTTTTAAACCTGATAGGATTGAACTAAGTCCTAGTATGGAAGCCCCCAAAATCTTTGAAAGAATCCAAAGCCAAACAGTGGGCCAAGGATCTGATGCACACTTCCGGGTCAGAGTCGTGGGGAAACCAGATCCTGAATGTGAATGGTACAAAAATGGTGTCAAGATTGAACGCTCTGATCGAGTCTACTGGTACTGGCCCGAAGACAATGTTTGTGAATTGGTCATAAGAGATGTGACTCCTGAGGACTCTGCCAGCATCATGGTAAAAGCCATCAACATAGCTGGGGAAACCTCAAGCCACGCATTCTTACTCGTCCAAGGTAATTCAAATTTCGTTTATTTGATGGATATCTCTATTTATCCATGAATATTCACTAGTGTATTTCTTTTTATTTTCTCATTATTCTAACTTTCAATTTAATGCAATATGTGTGTGTGTGTGTGTTTTCTCCTTTTCTTATAGCCAAGCAATTGATCACTTTCACCCAGGAATTACAAGATGTTGTTGCTAAGGAAAAAGACACCATGGCAACCTTTGAATGTGAAACTTCAGAGCCATTTGTCAAAGTGAAGTGGTATAAAGATGGAGTGGAAATTCAGTCGGGAGATAAATACAGGATGCACTCTGACAGGAAGGTACACTTCCTCTCCGTTCTGACCATTGATACAGCTGATGCTGAAGACTACAGCTGTGTGCTTGTGGAAGACGAAAATGTAAAGACAACTGCCAAACTTATTGTTGAAGGTAATAAATGACTCTTCCGATGTTTATTTAAGTATAAAGTCAGTCATAATATCTGAAAAAAATTATCTAGGCAATTTTTTCTTCATTGTAAGAATTAGTTGGTATTCCTATATAATAAAAGGGTAATATGCAAATCGACCTAACTGCAGAATGACTGGTCACTATGACATGCACTGACCACCAGGGGGCAGATGCTCAACGCAGAGCTCCCACAGCGGGAGTGCCACTCAGCCAGAAGCCAGGCTCATGGGTGGTGAGCACAGCAGCAGCGATGGAGGGAGCTTTTCCTGCCTCTGCAGCAGTGCTAAGGATGTCCAACTAACATACCCCAAAGACTCCCAGGGGGTGCAGGCTGGCTGAGAGACACTCCTTCCCCCACCCCCCCGCGCTCCTCCTCCCACCACCTCCAGTGCACACTTGTCGTGCATTGGGCCTCTAGTTGTATATAAGTTCTGTAGAGAGAATCATGAATTTATACTATTAATTAAGAATATTGGCAGTTTGGATTTTTTTAAAATATATTTTATTGATTTTTTACAGAGAGGAAGGGAGAGAGATAGAAAGTCAGAAACATCGATGAGGGAGAAACATCGATCAGCTGCCTCTTGCACACCCCCTACTGGGATGTGCCCGCAGCCAAGGTACATGCTCTTGACCGGAATCGAACCCCAGGACCTTTCAGTCTGCAGGCCGATGCTCTATCCACTGAGCCAAACCGGTTTCGGCGGCAGTTTGGATTTTTAATAACCAAGGTTTTATGCCTTATATTTTAATGTTCTCATTGAAATATAAGTCTGTGCTTTAAAAATAATTTCAAAATTAAAGTAATTCCTTTTTATTGAATATTTATTTCTCAACCTGTCAGCTGGTAGATATTAAGAATATTCCTGATAGTATGGAAGAGATAAGAGATATACAAGGAATGTTCCCTATGCTCAGTCGATATGAATCACTCTCCAGAGAAATTAACTTCTTTCTATCTTATACCTCAGGTGCAGTTATTGAATTTATAAAAGAACTTGAGGACATAGAAGTTCCAGAATCATTTTCAGGAGAGTTAGAGTGCATTATATCCCCAGAAAACATAGAAGGCAAATGGTATCACAATGATGTGGAGCTAAAATCCAATGGCAAATACTCAATTACATCTCGCCGTGGACGTCAGAACCTCACAGTCAAGGATGTGACCAAAGAGGACCAAGGAGAATACAGCTTTGTTGTTGACGGGAAAAAGACCACTTGTAAACTAAAGATGAAACGTAAGTCTCCCCATTCCTTTGGGTCTGCAGGGAGCATCATAAGGTTTATTGGCAAACAATAATTATAAAATTCATTTCTCCCTATCTTTTACAGCCCGCCCCATTGCTATCCTGCAAGGACTCAGTGATCAAAAAGTCTGTGAAGGGGACATTGTTCAGCTTGAAGTTAAAGTCTCCTTGGAAAATGTGGAAGGTGTCTGGATGAAAGATGGCCAAGAAGTGCAACCCAGTGACAGGGTTCACATTGTGATCGACAAACAGTCGCACATGCTGCTCATTGAAGACATGACTAAGGAGGATGCTGGAAATTACTCCTTCACCATTCCAGCCCTGGGAATGTCAACCAGTGGGCGCGTCTCTGTCTACAGTGAGTGCAACTTACGTAGTTTTCTGTATACATTGTCAAGCAAGGCACGAGATTTAATAGGCAGACTTTTAAAACGGAATCTATATTCATAAACATTTTATATGTGTGTTTGTTGTTTTGCAGGTGTTGATGTGATAACACCTCTAAAGGATGTTAACGTGCTTGAGGGTACCAAGGCTGTTCTCGAATGTAAGGTCTCCGTCCCGGACGTGACTTCTGTTAAATGGTATTTAAATGATGAGCAAATCAAGCCTGATGATCGCGTGCAAGCCATTGTCAAAGGCACTAAGCAGCGCCTGGTGATTAACCGGACCCATGCTTCAGATGAAGGACCCTACACGCTGATGGTTGGCAAAGTTGAAACCAGCTGTAATCTCTCTGTAGAAAGTAAGGATTCTCCCATTTAACCTAGCATTATTTTAAGCATTCTGTGTTCCCAGTGTAATGATAACCAAGTGATTATTTTACCTTTTCCACAGAAATTAAAATTATAAGAGGCCTTCGTGACCTTACCTGTACAGAAACCCAAAATGTGGTCCTTGAGGTTGAGCTGTCCCACTCAGGAATTGATGTCTTGTGGAATTTTAAGGACAAAGAAATCAAACCCAGTTCTAAATATAAAATTGAAGCTCATGGAAAAATATATAAGTTGACAGTTCAAAATATGATGAAAGATGATGAAGGAGAATATACGTTTTATGCTGGAGAAAACATGACATCTGGAAAACTTACTGTGGCAGGTTGGTCCATTTATCACTTAACCCAAGCTCATATATGGGACAGTTGTTTAACCATAAAGAAGTAATTGCTCATTTCCTGCCAAATGCCCATCAGTTTCTCACTGCCATGCCTCTGCTTATGCTCTTCTCAAACCCTGTAGTAGTATGCTCAACTCTGGCACAATCTCCTAGATTCCAAATATTTCTCCAGGGAGACCTACCTCAAATGCTTTCTCCTCTGTGAAGCCTTCCTGCATCTCCCCATTTGTAGATCTCAGTCCTTCAAACTCAGCATCACTTTATATGTGCCTCTCCCACAGTCCTTACCACTTACTTGTCTTATCCCAGTTTCTTCTTTTTGCACAAGAATATAAGTTCCTAAAATCTGATATTGTTTCTTTTTCTTCCTTGTATACTCCAGTATGAGAGAGGATCAATAAGTGTTTGTTGAATTGAGCTTTATTTAAATTTTCCTACTCTAAAGATGCATTTTCTTTCATACTTTTATGAACTAAGGGAATATTTTTAAACTATAACTCAGTATATCTGTGTATCTCTTTCTTATGAAGTAGGCTATTTTTATTCAGCAGAAATCCTTAGCTTTAAAATGGAAAATCAGAAGTATAAGTCAGATATCAGGAAAAAACTAAAGTCATCATTAATTTGCTTGGTTCTTTATTATTTAAGTACTGAAGAATTGGGATATTACATTGAGATTAAATTATGCTATCCAGGACATTTCATATACAAGCAAGTTATATGAGAACAGTGTTTCTTATTTGGAAAGAAAGTTGCATGGTTTATATTTTATTACATTGTAAGATTTTCCTATAGATTTGACTATGAAAAAACTTTTGAAACAAAATTTTATATCCTGAACTTTGATATATTTAATGTAAATGACATCTTTTTAAATGTGTGAAAACAAACAAACAAAAAAAAGAAACTATGAGCCCTTTTGTGATTTCACCCAAAATTTTAAAACTACTTACCATAGCCAGACATTGCTAGAAATTCAGAACACAGAAATGAAGAAGGCATGATACTTTTTCTTGAGGAATTCTCAATTTACAGAGGGACAGATGCATCTGTAACTAACTTGTTGAAGGAGTAATTATTTCTGCCAGTTCATGATGGCATTGGAGGCGATGGGGGAGAACTTCACAGGAGAAATGACATTCGTCAAAACAGTGATTTTTAGTGTATCAGAATCCCTAATCTTATAGAAACATTGATGCCTTGGCCATTTTGTGTAGCAATTTTTTCCCAATCAAATATCAGATATATTCCCAAGAAAAAAGTGTATAAGAAGACTAAGTAAAATGCTTCCGAGGAAGAGGCAATTGCTGTGGTATGCTGCACAGTAGAGTTTTCAGAATTCCATATTAACTTGACAGTTGCTTTTCCTTTACAAAACATTTCTGACACCAGCATTTTCCCTTATCAGTCCTATGTCCTTAGAATAGGGGTTTCTGTGACACCTTTTTAATATAGGTTAAAATAATTGTATTAGAGATTTTATAATGTCAAACTCAGGTTTTAAATTTGATATTTTAAAGTAGATAAGGTCAAAGATTTTTTTATGGCATTGACTATTTTTAAAGGACTCACACTTGTACTTCTTTTGTTCCAAAGGAGGGGCCATCTCCAAGCCACTCACAGACCAGACAGTAGCTGAATCTCAGGAAGCTGTATTTGAATGTGAAGTTGCCAACCCTGATTCCGAAGGCGAATGGCTGAGGGACGGCAAACACCTGCCACTAAGTAACAACATCAGAAGTGAATCTGATGGCCGCAAAAGGAGACTTATCATTGCTGCTGCCAAATTAGAGGACATTGGAGAATACACCTACAAAGTGGCCACCTCTAAAACATCTGCTAATCTCAAAGTTGAAGGTCAGTGATGCAATAACAGAATTATTTCAAATCACATTACATTCTTGTCAATTACCATTTTAAATGTCAAATGGCATGACCCTTTTGGATGCCTTAAGTCTTTACTTCATAAAACCATTAAAAACTCTCTGAGCCTTCTTTCTGAGCCATGTACCACAAGGTACAAATTGTTAATGAGTTGTGTTTGTGTGAAGAAGCATGTCTCAGGTTCTGGGGAACAGCCAAATTAATCTAAGCTGTTAGGGTGTGGTTCTGCAAATTTCCTCCCATTCAAATATAGAAAAATTAGTGCCAATGTGTATTTCAAACTGGATCCCATGTTTTTCTAAATAATCTCAAGGCGTCCTTTAAAACAGAGATGCTACATATCTATAAAGTTTTTGATAACCATTTATTTGCAAGATGACCAGGTAATGCTCTTATTCAGGACTCCTTTAATTTAAATATATCATCCCTATTTTCTAAACCAACCATAAATTTGTCTTCAGCTGTCAAAGTTAAGAAGACATTGAAGAACCTCACAGTGACAGAGACTCAGGACGCTGTTTTCACAGTCGAGCTAACACACCCTAATGTGAAAGGTATCCAGTGGATCAAAAATGGGGTTGTGCTGCAGTCCAATGACAAGTATGATATCTCAGTCAAAGGAACAGTTTACTCTCTGAGAATTAAAAACTGTACCATGATGGATGAGTCTGTTTATGGCTTCAAGCTCGGAAGGCTAGGAGCGAGTGCCAGGCTGCACGTTGAGAGTAAGTTGACTTAATAGAAACACTTTACAAGTTGCCAACTCTTGGTTGCCATGACGCTCCCCATTTCACTGAATCACTTCAACTTTCCTTATTAGCCGTCAAGATCATTAAAAAGCCAAAGGATGTGACCGCCTTGGAAAATGCCACTGTTGCCTTTGAAGTCAGTGTTTCCCATGACACAGTTCCAGTAAAATGGTTCCACAAGAATGTGGAGATTAAGCCGAGTGACAAACACAGACTGGTCTCAGAAAGGAAGGTCCACAAACTGATGCTGCAGCACATTGCCCCCTCGGATGCTGGGGAATATACAGCTGTGGTGGGACAACTGGAATGCAAAGCTAAACTCTTCGTGGAGAGTAAGTACTAGGCAGCCCCGCAGCATTTCCCTGGGTGATTGCCAGGTACTCATTTGTCTGTTTGATTCACCTGCCTTTAAAAGAAAATATATTAACTTAAGTACTGTCTGATTTTTCCAAGCATTACATATAACAAGAACCATGAAAAGCATCGAGGTGCCTGAGACCAAAACTGCCTCCTTTGAGTGTGAGGTGTCTCACTTCAATGTCCCTGCCATGTGGCTGAAGAATGGTGTGGAGATTGAGATGAGTGAAAAGTTCAAGATAGTGGTGCAGGGAAAACTCCACCAGCTGATGATCATGAACACCAGCACAGAAGACTCGGCAGAATATACATTTGTCTGTGGCAATGACCAAGTCAGCGCCACCCTGAAAGTAACCCGTAAGTTAAAAGAAAAAAAAATCTAAGGAATAGCTAATAGAATCATTGTTATTCCATATGCTACACATTTTCTTCCTGATTATTTGGTTCATTGAAAAATCTTTGATTGGAAGGTCTACTGAGAGATTGCACTGAGCTAAGCACTAGTATCTCCACCTAGATAAAATTTTCCAATTAGAGTAACATCGAAAGGCTATCTATAGTGGTGCCCCAGTGTCTGTCACTTGCAATTTCTGTTCCCCTATCACTTGCCATTGTTCTGTGGAGAGAGGCGTGCCTGGAAGGTATCATAGCTCCTATCTCTGAACTGCTGTTGCCTTATCAGACATTTTAAATACATGCCAGGTTTTCATTCTGCACCTGTTATGACCCACACTCTATTGACCTAAAGTCTCCTTGGGTGTTTTTTCTTCCCCTTTTGCAGCAATCATGATTACGTCCATGCTGAAGGACATCAATGCTGAAGAAAAAGACACCATTACCTTTGAGGTGACAGTGAACCACGAGGGCATCTCTTACAAATGGTTAAAGAATGGCGTGGAAATCAAATCAACGGACAGGTGCCAGATGAGAACCAAAAAGCTTACCCACTCCCTGAACATCAGGAACGTTCACTTTGGTGATGCTGCTGATTACACCTTTGTGGCTGGAAAGGCTACGTCGACAGCCACCCTTTATGTGGAAGGTATGGCTTCGTAGGTGTCCCATGCATGAAAATAATGTCAAACACACTGTAGAAAATGTTAGTGCATAAATTGGTGAATGGGTAATTGAAATGTGGTATATCCATGCTATGGAATATTATTCAGCAATAGAAAGGAAGTACTGACACATGCTATAGCATAAATGAACCCTTAACATTTTATGCTGAGTGAAAAGGCTTTTCTAGGGTAACTAAAATATTCTGAAATTGATTGTAGTGACGGTTGCACAATTCTGAATGTACTTAAAGCCACTGAATCATATACTTAAGTGGGTAAATTTTATAGTATGTGAATTATGTCTTCATAAAGCTATTGAAAAGGTTAATTTTATACATGCTGTTTTCTAGCTCGTCATATAGAATTTAGGAAACACATTAAGGACATTAAGGTGCTCGAGAAGAAGCGAGCCATGTTTGAATGTGAAGTTTCCGAGCCTGACATCACTGTACAGTGGATGAAAGATGGCCAAGAGCTGCAGATTGAGGACAGGTCGGTTGTTTGTTCTTACTACTTTCCAATTCCCCATTTCCTCTGAGTCGACATACATTAAACTTCAACTTCCATTTCATCCATAGAATCAAGATACAGAAAGAGAAATATGTCCACCGCCTTCTGATTCCATCCACCCGTATGTCCGATGCCGGAAAGTACACCGTGGTGGCAGGAGGCAACATGTCCACTGCCAATCTCTTTGTAGAGGGCAGAGATGTTCGCATCCGAAGTATTAAAAAGGAGGTCCAGGTATTGTATACATGCCACATTTTTTGAGAAATCATCAATAGCCCATAATCCATATTTCCTATTTTAATTATTGACTTAAATAGTCTAACTACACTCTTCTAAAGAATCAGTCAGCTTATCCTTACTGGTTTACATTCTTATGATGACATCAATTTAGTCAGTTTCCCCTCTCTTAGGGAATAAGTGTGTCCTCAGCTTTCAAAGTTCTTTAATTAACACAGATGTAGAAACTTCACTGTCTAACGCAATAATTGACTACTTGCCAAATAGCACCAACAACAACAACAACAAAAAAACACCAAAAAGATAAAGTTTAAATTGTGGTGTTCACACATCCACTGAAATTAAGGGGATTTAGAACAAGGTAGCATTTTCGCGGAAGCTGCCTGCTAGGGAGTCGTGGATGTAGGAACTTGGCTGGGAGCACTTACTCTGAGGTCCAAGAGGAAGACCAGTTTGAGGAAAGGTGATCAAACACCTTTGCTGTCTTCTGCCTGTGCAGAGCTTGCCCTTGTGGACACCAGTCTCCCCAAGTGATATAATGGAGGTAACATGTTAAGAGAAATACCATTTGCAGTTAGCTTCATCATATTGCTCATCCAAGAACTGGGTGTCACAGGCCTTAGGCATAGTGAAAAAGCCTCATGTAGCAAGGGCTCAGACAAGCTGGATATGTCTCCATCCTTTATTGTCCATTTCAGAATCTTAGTAACCTCACTTTAAAACAGTGCCTACCTAGTCCGCTATGTTATTGTTTAAAATCAGTGGTCACAACTGATGGTCCACGGACCACTGGTGGCCCATGAGGTCCGAAAGGTTGGTGACCACTGATTTAAATCACATGAAATCAAATTGAATAGTATAGTAACTTCCAAGAGCTTTATAAGTAATAAAAAGTCCACAGATGCAAAGTATTATTATTTCTGTTATTATTAATTGACAAGCAAACATTTAAGGATGAAATCATGGCCTTTCTGGGCAACCTCCTCAGTGCAGGTGTAAGCATGATCCAAGAAGTCTAGGTACCATTTTCCCAGAAATGGCCAAAATTAGAATGTGCTTTAACCAATCAAGTTATTATATCATAATTTATAGGTTTTGCATGCTTATAAGTTAGCACCTCTAAGAACAGGGTAACTGGAAGGAAACCTGGGCTTCAATATTCTTTTTTATATTGCTTCATCTAAAGGTTATTGAGAAGCAGCGTGCCGTTGTTGAGTTTGAGGTCAACGAAGATGATGTTGATGCCCACTGGTATAAAGACGGCATTGAAATCAATTTCCAAATTCAAGAACGACACCAGTATGTTGTGGAGCGAAGAATCCACCGGATGTTTATCTCCGAGACCAGGCACAGTGATGCTGGTGAATACACCTTCGTGGCAGGAAGGAACAGGAGTTCTGTCACCCTCTATGTCAATGGTAGGTAGAGATGTTAACGTAACATATTTTGTGGATCCATCTGGAATAATCCTCCCCTTTAAGTTACTGATGTTCTGATAGTTTCTGTGTAATTTCTAACGAACCTATAGTACTCATGTCTTTACATCTATATTTACTTTTGCATTACACCTATGGTAAGGAATGGTAGCTATTAAAATGAGAGTTAAGAAGTCATTCCCCAAAAACCCCTGACAGCTAGATTTTTATTGATTGGTCAACACTGTTGAATACTCACTGCATGTCAATTATACCTCAAATCCGTTTCTAGATATGGATTCGTCTCTTCTAGCTGATCTGCCCTAGATTCTAACTGCTTACTTACTGGCAGCACTACCAAGTGTAGGAGGCTTTTTAACCTCTAGTCTGCAGTGCCTGGGACAACCCAGAGGTCCTCCCCTGTGAGACCACAGAGGGCCTAAGGAGCCACAGGCCACGTGGAACAGGATTCTCTTTGCCCAAAGCTCTAGGGCAAGGGGCATTTGCTTCAGAGGAGGAATTTCACATGCTATCAACTCCTAAGAGGAATGCCATTAATCCATACACTTTCCTCATTAGAAACCTTAGAGCTGAATTTCAGGCTGGCCTAGATCTGAGACTAAGCTAGAAATAGAGAAAAATGGATCTTCCTTTCCTGTTCTACCTATTTCCTTCCCTATCTTGGGCCATATCTGTCTGAACAAATACCAGTGAGGCAAATAAAGGGACACTAAGAACAAAAATAGATCTAGTGACAGAGAAACATTGATCAGACCATTAAATCTCAGAGGGAAGGTAGGGGAGAGTGGGGGGGTAAGGGAGAGACATCAACCATTAACTTGTATGCATGCATATAAGCCTAACCAATGGACACAGACAACACAGGGGTGAGGGCATGAGTGTTTGGGGGGGAATGGGGATAAAGGGGAAATAAGGATACATATGTAACATCTTAATCAATTAAAAAAATTAAAAAATAATAAAAAACATAAAGCACACAAAAAGAGAGTAATCTCAAGTTTCAATTGAATCGTATTGTCAACATTCCCTTGGTCCCTAAGAGACCAAATGGTCCTGATGTCCAGTTATTATTTCTATACTAGAGTCCTGGTGCATGGATTTGTGTACCAGTGGGGTCTCTTGGCTTGGCTTGCATCCTCTCACAATCCAGGACCCTTTCAAGGGATGTCAGATAGCTGGTTTTGACCTGATCCCCACAGCCTCAATTTAGACAGGAGAGAGCCTAATCCTGTGCATCTGTCCCCTGGTGGTCAGTGTGCATAATAGCAACCAGTTGACTGGTCATTTGGTCATTCAGTCATTCAGTTGCTTAGGCTTTTATATATATAGATTAGTAGTGGGGGAAATGAGGCACAGAGAAGAAAATTAGTGTCAGTAACCAGCCTCACAGAAGTCATTTCTCTTTATTCCTGTATTCTGTGGATTACCCAGTTCCCCTCATTCATTACAACACTAAGATATATTTCCATTAACATAACAGGAAAGCTGATTTTAAAATATATATAAACATTTAACTACATCTGAAATACTATTCATTCTTTCATATGTATAAACACTCTTCACATATGTATAAAGAGATAACTATGACATATACACAAATATTTACAAAACAAACAAACCTGAAAGAAATGTGCCATTTTACTATGTGATGTGCCCTAATTACTTTTAAAAATAAATACCATGTGGAAGTTGTTCTAGAATTTTTTAGGGTACTGGCCATCACTACACACCCATCCAGATCCTAACCAGAAGCAGGGGTAATCATGTTTTTTGAGATGCACTTTAAGCACCCGCTGTCCTCCATACAAAATGTTCAAAGCATTTTTCTAAAGCTATTCCCTCTACTTAAGGACATCATTCCAAATGTTTTTCCCCCTTCTTAGCATAATGAATGTCCTAATATCCTGAGGCAAGCAAAGATGTAACAATTCCAAAGTTTTATTTCTAGACGGGTAACCACCTGGCAACAAATGAATGTAGAGTTTCATAGGCTCTCCTGTGTTTTTGCACTTTTTCACAAGCTATTTGTTTTCATTTACTCTCAGCTCCAGAACCACCCCAAATTCTGCAGGAGCTCCAACCTATTACTGTGCAGTCTGGCAAGCCTGCCCGCTTCTGTGCTGTGATCTCTGGCAGACCACAGCCCAAAATTTCCTGGTACAAGGAAGAGCAGCTGCTTTCCACTGGCTTCAAGTGCAAATTCCTCCACGATGGGCAAGAGTACACACTTTTGCTCATTGAAGCCTTCCCAGAGGACGCAGCTGTTTACACGTGTGAAGCCAAGAATGACTACGGAGTTGCCACAACCTCAGCTTCGCTCTCAGTGGAAGGTAGGAGTGTCTTGCTATTTCTCAGCTTGTAATAAGACCAAAGAAACTAGATTTTGCATCCTCCTAGTGCATTTAAAAATACAATTTGGAACTCATGCAAATAGATTGCTACCCAACTTGGGAACTCTGAAAGTGTTCCACTGTAAGATAAATTATGATAAATCAGCATGCTCTATTCTATGAGGTCTGTAAGGTGACTCAATCATAATAAACCTTGTGGTCCTTTTTCTTTAGTTCCAGAGGTCGTGTCTCCTGATCAGGAAATGCCAGTTTATCCTCCTGCCATCATCACCCCGCTTCAGGACACTGTCACTTCTGAGGGACAGCCCGCTCGATTTCAGTGCAGGGTTTCTGGAACTGGTAGGTTTACAAGCAACAGTATTGTTGCTAATATTCACAAATAATGATCTGTGTGTGTTGGGGTGGGGGGGGTTTCACCTTTTCCCTCATCACAAACATCTCTCATGCATAAGTTAAGGTTTAATGGGGCTCATTTGCAGAAGACTTATTTGAATTATTAAATTAAAAATTAGATCAGTGTTTTTCGATATTGGACTATACACCTAAAAATAATCAAGGTGGTCAGTTTTGTTACTTTTAAACACAATAAGAAAATAATCAGATCAGTACTTTCCAGTGTTTTAAATTTCAAAAGAAATTTCATGTTTTCTTTATGATTATAGTTGCACTTTGTTATTTATTAAATATAATAGAAATTACAGTCATTGTGAGATTAATTATAATAGCATTTACAAAAGATTCAAAATAAGGGTCTATTTATATGTAAGACATTAGTAAGTCTTTAAGTGTTTATGTAGAATGATATATAGTTATCAAATGAAGGGTTTTATGGTCAGAGCGGTCGGATTTGAATCTTGACTCCCCTGTGTGACCTTAGGCAAAAATATGATTTCTCTGGTTCTCTTTCCCTTATGAATAAAATAAAAATAATACTGCATTCAATAGAACCTGGTACCTGAAAAGCAGTAGCTACTTGAAGACAAACTCCATGAGAAGAAGGGGGTGACTTTTGTTCTAGAATAGCTCTGAATGTAGTAGATACTCAATAAGTAATTATTGATTGGACAAATTAACGGTTGTTAAATGATGAATACCAATCACTTAAGATTATTATCAGCATTACGTTAAATAACCCAAGTCAGCACTTAGCACAGTATCCATCATATAGTAATTCTTCAATCTGTTAGGATTTTTAAATGTTATTTTAGAGGACGTTTATTAAATCTGGGGACAGTAAAAGAAGGAAGGACCTAGGATAATAGGAGAGGGACTGGGTGGGGAAATGAACCTCAGCTGGGCTACTTTGGCTCACTAAGAGGTCAGAGAAAAGGGCGCCTTGAAGACAGATTCAGGGGATGTGCCTGGGACAAACTGCACTGCCCATTTCTGCCCTGGTCACAAGCTATTGGGGTCCCTTAGAGTTTGGGATATGTACACCTGTGGGGAAGAATGGGAAGAGGAGAAAGGCAAGGGTGTGCTTCCAGGAGAGCCAGTCAGTTCGGATTTTATTTGGGGCATACTAGCCAACTACCACCAACCCTTGCCCTTCCCCCAGGAAGTTGACATTGGTAGAATGAGACAAAATGCTTGGAGCCATTTCAAACCATTTATTATTGTAGGCTGGCCTCAGAAAGGGGCAACAGAAACCAACTTTATCCAAAATGAAAATCACCCTCGTATTTACTTGGCTTTTTTATACCACCACCAGAGGAGAATTCTCAAAGCTTGGGCATCTCATAGCACTTCTAATAAGTTTTATTGTTTTCTTTATTATGCTTCTCCCATTAGTTTATGACCCAGCATTACATTGCTGAAAGCTATTTTCCTAAACAAGTTAGTATTTCAATTGGCTGCTATGTCTTGAGACTTCCTTATCTGGAATGGAGATGCTAATCTAGAAACTAAATGGACTTGTTTGATTTTATGAGCATAATTAAAGGATATAATGTATGCAAAGCACCTATAGGCATGGCTGGCAAGTGACTGGTGCTCAATACATTAATTTTATTATGGCCATAGAGAAGAATTATACAAACATAAAATTCTGGTATTGTATAACCAACATAGCCTTTGTCATTTCAAAGCATAGTATTTGAAAAATATTAAATATCAAGAAATGTGGACTAATTTGATAATATTTTATTTACATATAAAAGAAAAATACATTTTTATATCAAATTCACTAAAACTATTCATTCATTGAATTTTTAGGGGAAGATTTTCAAATAAATATACATATATGTGGATTGTCCAAAGTAGTATAAAATCTTAACAATATTTTATAGTGCTTTGTACTTAATCATATTATAGCTTGCCTTTAAGGCATTGCAAAAATACATTTGAAATCCTCTATGAGACTCTGAAGTAGGAAAAGAAAAAAAAACTCTTTCTTTTGTATAAGATTGATGTCTTTAATTGTTTGAATAGTTCATCAATTCATGAAACTATTAACTATCCATGTGTGGTAAAACATATACAAGTTTTAACACCCTCGTGAAAACGTATTTTCTATATGACAAAAATTCATTAAATAAAATGCCCTTTTAAAACCTTACCAAATTACATAGTTTCATGTCCCCAAGACTAAAAATATTTAAACAGCTTCCTCTGACCAAATATTTATTGCTTCAGGAAATAAAGTGCAGCCCTGCGTTCTATAAGTTGGGAAAAATTATGAGGCTTCAGAAACCTCAGTTGCATGTTTGGGGGAAATCAAAACTTATTAATTGGGGAACATGGTCCTGAGCAATCTGGCGGTGCTTTCCCCACCAGAAAAAATATTGTCTTTTGAAGGTCTTTGGTGCCCCCTACTGGTAAAGAAGCTATTGGGAAAAGTAGAATTTTAAAACATGTTTAATAGTGTTTATTTTACAAGTGAGTCAGAATAATTTGGAGGCTTACCGAGTGACAGCTAGCTAAGGGAAGTGAACAATAATTTTTGTAGTAACGATTTGCGCCCATTTTTATGTAAGAATCTATTCAGCTTTAGTCTGCCAACATTTGTGTTCCTGCTATTGAGACATTGCCCTAAGTCCAGGGTCCCCACACAGAGCTCTCGCCTTCATTGAGCTCAGTGTGAACATGACGAGGTGCACAACTACATCCCAAAGTTGTAAGTGCTATAACAGCCCATGTACTTAGTGCTCTGTGTCTGGGATACAGAGAAAGATGCATCGACTGAGCATCGAAGAATCAATAGGGTCATTGAATACAATGGTGTTCCAGGCAGAGAAGCATATCAACAGAGTCACTTCATGTGCTGGAAATGACAAGTGACTTAATTGTGATTGCAAAGTGATGTAATGACTGGACAAGAAGGCTAGCGCCAGATACTGAAATGTTTGGTATTCTCTGCTTAGGATTTCAGATTTTATCTTGTTTGCATTGAGGAGTCAGTGAAGGATTTTTAAGCCTCTGGGCACATGATCAGGTTTGCTTTTTAGAAACAATACTATGATAGTGAAAGGAGGAATGGAGAGAGTGGAGGGTAAGACTGGAGTTAAGGGACCAGGGGAGAGGCCATCACAATAGGTGTGGATAGTGTTGACAATGCCCTCAACTAGGGGAGTCGGAGAAAGAAGGGAGTAAATTGTAGAATAAAAGAGGTAGAGTGAACAAGATCTAGGGACCAAATACAATGATGTGGAGAGGTTGAGGAGTAAGGGCAGTGGGATGGCCTCATCAAAGCAACAATAAGCTAATGACCAACACAGATAGTGGCATCCCAGTCAGAAGCACCAAGTCCATTGCCAAGAGAGGTCTCATCTTTTAGCTCATTGACTGTTAGCAATTCATGTCGGTCCTACTGCTTCATTCATTCCTCAAAGGAAGAAGTTGTAAAAATAAGCAGAGAACCTCAGAGGGTGCAAACCAAACTCTTCATCCTTATATTTCAATTGACAATTAAACTAACTAAATAGCAGGATGATTGGGTCTGGCTCCATCTTTTGGCATTATTTAAGGCACTGCTGACCCCTTCCATGATGTTAGACTTCTTATTTTACTGACTGATTTGTGCCACTGGTTTATAAAGCACTCTCAGAGGTGTTATGCCATTTAATTTACATATCAATTTTATGCAATGAATAGCCCATGAATTATTATGCATCTCATTTTACAAATGAGAAGACTGGTCCAGAGGGATTATATGACATGTCTAAGATCACACAGATGGTAAATTATAGTGTCAGGATTCCATTTTCTAACTTTTCTTGTCATCTGAGGAAGTAAAAGGATTTGTTTATTTAAAAGGAGACCCTGTAGTTTATAAGAAACTCAATACCATCATGGGAAGAAGGGAAAGCCTTCATAAACCAGTGTTTGCACTAAACACAAACAAATGCGAGATGGTTGGGCTATTAGAAGATCCATATGGCCAAAACCGGTGTGGCTCAGTGGTAGAGCGTCGGCCTTGGACTGAAAGGTCCCGGGGTTCGATTCCGGTCAAGGGCATGTACCTTGGCTGTGGGCACATCCCCAGTACAGGGTGTGCAAGAGGCAGCTGGTAGATGTTTCTCTCTCATCGATGTTTCTGACTTTCTATCCCTCTCCCTTCCTCTCTGTAAAAGAAAAAAAAAAAAAGATCCATATGGTTGTTATTAAGATAAGGAAGTTATATAGTGACCATACTCCAAAAAAATAGATGACTTTGATTTTGGCTTCTAAAAGAAGTAACTAAATTTAAATCCACTCTTGACTTATAGGGTTATTATTTTAATGTCAGTATAATATTTTTTAAAGTGCCTGTCACTTTAACAACACAATAATGTTACCTTATCTCTGCTTTCATGTCTTTATTTTAAGATAGTTCAATTCCTTGTGTAAAAATAGCTAGTTTTATTAGTACTCACTATTGCTACTACCTTGGCAAAAGCCAAATATAACTAGGACAACCAAATTCCATGACTCTTTCAACTTAAAAATTATTTTCAATTATAAAATATTTTCTGTGGTGCTGAGAACTTTTGGTGTTTGTTCTTTGGTAATTAAAAAAATACAGGTGTGTGTTTTTATTCAGCCTATTTTAGATTTTGTGAGATACTCATCTTTTTAGCTCTTTTTGATTGATTTTTCTGCACAGCAGAAGTGCGCATTTTCTCCACTTCCTGCCCCAGTAGGCAGCCACAGCCCAGATCAAATTTTTATGATGACTGTTTCTCAGAGCTCTCTTGTTTTCAAGGTCACTAAGCATGTCAACATATTTCCCTGCTTCCACAGCATGACATGCAAGTGGTTATTAAAAGAATATAACTAAAATTGTAAATTTTCAAATATGTCAACCAGTCTCTAAAATGAATTTTTCTACAGTCGTGTTTCCTTGATAAAGATGAAAAGTAATCATGTAAGAGCAGATTTGGTATGCCTAAAAGAAAAATATAATGTTATGAAGATAAATGTGAAATTTAGTCACCAGTATAATCGATGTTGTGTTTGCAGGTAAATTGAAAATATCCACCTGTTTTTGTGATTTAAATATACATTATCTTCTGTACTACAGATCTAACAGTGTCTTGGTACAGCAAGGACAAGAAAATTAAGCCATCTAGGTTCTTCAGAATGACTCAATTTGAAGATACTTACCAACTGGAAATTGCTGAAGCTTATCCAGAAGATGAAGGGATTTATACTTTTGTTGCTAATAATGCTGTAGGTCAAGTATCAAGCACAGCCAACTTGAGACTGGAAGGTAGAGTGAAACAACTTTAAGAATCACATTTCAATATAGATCTAATCTCATGTCAGTAACAATTACTAAAGATTTCATGTAAATCATGGTTGGTCCTATCATTCTCTTTTAATGCAACTAACTGTGTTCATGTCATGTCTCACTTTTCATTTACTCCTTCTCATTCTGAGCCACATACCATCCCTTTGTTATTTTGCCTGCTTTGTCTCCATGATGTTTTGTGATGTGTTTCTCTCATCATCAGCTTTCATGCTTCCTGATAAGCATGTATCAGAATGGGGATAAATGTACTTGATAAAAATAGGTATATTTGTTTTCTCATTTGGCTAGGATAAAAATTTAAATTTATTTTTTTAAAAATAACCATTCCCTCATTGTATTCACATAGTTCTGTTTTCACAGAAGTGACAGTGGACAATTTCAGGTCTGTACACCAGTCAACTGTTCTCATCACCATTCAAAGAATACCTAAGAGTTGAGGGGCACAGTCCTAAGAAGGTTAAACATTTCTGTTACTTCAGTCTCTTAAATTATAATCAGAAGCACTTCTTTGATGATAGGAGAGGAGCATGGGGGGAGGAATTTTGATTCAACAGGGGATAACAATATTTTTTTCAGAGTCTTTCCTGAGCTAATTTATTCTACATAGTATTGAGTATATACAAATATATAAGGACTTAAGGCAACTTTTGATTTTTTTCTTCAACTGTGAACACTTATTATAATAATCAGATTTTTTCTTAATAATCAATTTGAAATGGTCTGCTAAGTAGAAAAGCTGGTTTTACAACCAGATAGAAAAATAAATAAAACCAGAAAACAAGAATACCTATACCAAATTGTGTACTCCACTACTGCCATCTTGAACAATATGGTCAAGTTCTTTAGACTGTTGATGTCTCAGCTTGTTTGTCTGAAAAATGCAAGTGAACTTGTATGACTGAATCCACAGTGGCATACAGTAACCAGGTGTCAGGACTGGACTGGATTCTAGTCCACTGTTGAAATTTGCCACTGATCTGCTGACAATTCCACATGAGTTCCAGTTTCAATGCAGGGCACAACATTAAAGGTTGGCATGCTTCTTTTCAGGATTTAGCAAACTCGAAGAAGTTACATCAAACTCCCAATGGCATGTGTCTTCATCATTTTCATTTAAGAAGGAGTCCCTTGGCCAAAAGCCCATCTTCATCCAGCCTCTATCAAGCCTCAGGGTGCACAGCGGGGAGACAGTTAAATTTCATGCAAGGGTTTCTGGCATTCCCAAACCAGAAATCCAGTGGTTTCATAACCAGCAGCCAATTCTACCAACAAAAGATGTAGTTTTCCATTTTGAGGAATCCACAGGCATGGCTTTAATGCTTATAGTTGACGCTTACTCAGAGCATGCTGGACAGTACTCTTGCAAAGCAGCCAATAGCGCTGGGGAAGCCACTTGTGTAGCTACACTCACAGTGACTCCGAAAGGTAAAGCCCAACTTGCTTCGAAGACTTTGATATGCTGCCTATCTCCTACTCCCACTGTTACTAATGAGAGTCTCAGCTGTTTGTCTCATTGCATATTAAGGCAGCACCTAATTTACTAATAAAGTAACACCCAACTAGCCCCACCACCAAGGTCTCAGTTATTGGGCTAACCTATGTATCTTAAGTCTGACATTAGTAATTATATGTTCCGCGCATTACATTAGTAATCATTTTGTTAGGCATCAATGCTGCTTAACATTTAACAGCATCTCATCATTGCATCATTAATTATCTATTTACTGTATATTTTTTAAAAGCATATTGTGGAGAGAGGACAAATGTCAAGAGAGAAAGAGAGAGAGAGAGAGAGAGAGAGAGAGAGAGAGAGAGAGAGAGAGAGAGAGAGAGATATTCTGGGTAACTGCAGTGACAACAAAAGAAAGAAGCTAAATATTGTATGGCATATGCATGAGCCTTCACCATCCATTCATCGTTGGATTGCTGGGAATGAATTTTCCTTTGTGTGAAAATTCTTAGGGCATACTGCATCTGGCATGTTGCTTCCAAGCGACAATGATGTCTTTCATCTTCATCTCCATGCCATTTTGTGTTACTAACCTTGCCAAGTGACAAAGCTTAGATCTTAATATTCTTTTCTTTTTTTTCTTGTCACTTGATTATACAGTGCAAGCCCTAGCTAGGCAAAGTTCTGGGAAAGATGTAAGAGAGGCCACCAAGTCCCAGGCAGTGGCAGATTCCTCTTTCACAAAGCAGGAGAGCAAAATATCCCAAAGCGAAGTTAAGTCATTTCAAGAATCATCATATGAATGTGAAGTGCAGGTTTTTGAAAGTATATCTCAAAGTTCCACCCACACAGCTGCATTTATGCAAGATGTAGGGTTGCACCATTCCGCATCCCTGTCACAAATTGCAGAAAGCACTGAGTTATCTGATAAATACTCTGAAGAAACAATGGGTAAGGCGCTGAAGATTCTTCTGCATCTTCAAGACCTCTCTGTAAAGTGCGGCGACACTGCTCAGTTCCTCTGTGTTTTGGAGGATGACTCTTCTGTTGATGTAACCTGGACTCATGAAGGTGAAAAGCTAGAGGAATCTGAGAGAGTGAAGCAATCACAAAATGGAAATACTTATTTTCTTACCATATGCAATGTTCAGCTTGTAGACCAAGGATTGTACAGCTGCATTATACACAGTGGGTATGGAGAGAAGACATCTTCAGCAGTACTAAGCATAGAAGGTGGTTATTTGATTTCTAGCTATGCCTTGCCTCATTCATTTCATCCTCATTGCTTTATTCAGCTTTTCTGCCATGCAAATTGAATTAATGAATATATTAATTAGAGTATCTCTAAATTAGTACTGTATTGATCAATAGCTTATGAGAGTTGGCCAAGTCATTGGCCAAACTTGTTAAGAACATTTAACTTTCCAGTCTAAATTTAGGAAGTATAACTAGCAGATCCAGATTCAGGTTCATTTCACAGGGCCTGCCTTCTCTAAATCTTGACCAAATGTGCCACCTAGGGAGTGTACTAAAGAAGGTTAAGATATTATGGTTCCAGTATTTATTGAGTATTTGTTTTTGTGCCTGACACTATGCTACACTTAAATTTAATTGTCTTAGTAATAGTTGGCACAAAATTTCTCATTTGCCCTTTGTATTCAGTTCTGGAGATTCTAGCTATTACAAGGAGGCCATGAAAATGTAAAAATGGGCACTTGCAATAATAGGTCTGGATCAAATTAGTCATCTCTAGATATTTTTCAATAAATCATGCTACTTTTATAGCCTCAGATCTCTGGGAATTGTAGAATTATCTCATGGGAAAATCATTATTTTTGTTATTATTATGCTTGATTCTCCTTTGTGTCTGGAAAGGCCTGAATAAATTTGGGCAAAGGATAGCTTCTTCCTCTTATCTGCAGACTTTCCTTTTAGTTACTAATGATATAAGAAAAAAGTCTGCAGGGCTAGAAACCCGTGCTATTTGCCAACAAGGGAGCTTCACTGAATCCATGGAAGGAAGCTGGGAGAAGTTTAGGCATCTCCAGGGGTCTATTGAGAGCTGTCGCCTCTGGATATGACCATACTATTTTTTAGTTGTTAGACACTAGCAGGATACAGTGCTATGTGCACAGCCCTCTCTAACCTGAATTTTGAAATTGGCTCATTAGTTCACTTAATGCATCTACAATATTTATTCACACACACAAAGAAAGGCCTTTTTTTTTTTCTTAAGTTGGCATTTTGTTCTATAGCTATTTCTGGTTATATTTCCAAAGTCCAGGACTGAGATTTAGTTATACAAATGAGGTGGAAAATTCCACCAACCAGAGATATGACCACAGCTGCTGGCAAGCACAGTAATCACAGTTACTATTTATCTGCGGTTGTTATCTACACATCTTGTAGGTGACATCTATGACAGTTTCAGCAGCAATATAATTGGGAATCAGCTGTGCTGTGGAGGTGGGAGAAATGTAGGTCTTTCAACTTGTTTCCTAAAGAACCTAGTGTCATACATAGTACAGTACTTGAAAGTCAAGTTCCCAGAGGGGATTTGCTTAGACATTTCTGCCCCAGGAATTCCAGTTCCAATTAAATATTATTAAAATATTCTTAGAAAATGAACACTTTTTTTTCTTGGAAAGTCCAGATGGCCTTACTTGTATTTTAAAAAGTTAAAACATTTTTAAGTGTTCAAAGGGTGAAGGATCAGGCACAGTTGTCCTATTATCTAAAAGAAGACAGTTTATATATACCCCTCTTTTATTCCGGCCTAATAACATTACATAAACTACATAGTTATCCACAAAGACCAAGTAAGAATGAAAACCCCCATAAGTCAGTTTGTGTTGAGTTCTTATGTGCATGGTAGGCATAGCTATTTCACATATTAGTTTTGGGACTAATGTGCCGCTTTCCTTCTCATCCTAATGACATTCCATCTTCTCTAAATTTAGTATGTGTTTTACTCGTACAAACACAGCTAATTGATTCATTTTCCTAACTTTATTCTTACCTAGCAAAGAAATCGCAAACCAGAGCAATTACAAAAATCACCCTTGGTTCAAACACTAAAAGCTTTAAAACACTCAAAGAGTCACAAATTAAAACCACCCATGAAGTAAAGAGAGAATCGTCAAAGAAGACATCAAGTTTGTCAATAACTTCATGCCAAAGACCACAAGGAACTCAGAAGCTCACTGACACAATGCCACATGAACTGAGAGATGAGAGTGGTACCATGGCGCCTGCCTCCCTGAAGAAGCCACCCCAGAGATGATTGTGTCTAAAGACTGTTCCTTTTCCTTATGTAATAAAAGCTATTTAGAGTGGTTGACTCTTTGTTTTGCTTCTTAATATGTAACTGAATTTCAGGTAGTTTGACATTTTAAAGGTGGTTTAAACTAAAGGACTATTTATTGATGAGCTGAAAATGCTTAATTCTGCTGGGAAAACTGAGAATAGCCATGAACTACATGTGGCATGTTAAAAAATGCATGGTCCCTATAAATGTGTCTTCATCTCTTAGCAAGTGTTCAGTTAATAAGACATTTTTTAAAAAGAATTTTCCTTTACCTTGTGGATTGCTTTTCTGAATGCATGTAAAGGCATGGAGAATTATAGAACTAAATGTGAAAATTTCATAGAAAACCAAAAATAAAAATGCTTTTAAATATTTCTGCCAACATTGTCATGTACTTTATCAGTCCATTGATTTGTTTGGCATGAATTCTTTGATGCATTTGGTGGATGTAATTTTCTATTATAATAAAGTTTAAATTATAATTGTATGAATCATATACTGAGATAGAAAGTATATGGAATTAATCATTAATTTTTTTATATTTTTTCCATTTTAGCCTATGAATCAATTTTACACGAGAGGATTGAACAGCAGATTGAGGTGGAGATGAAAGGTATTATTATATTAAATATGAGATTTAAGTTGAAATTCTGAAGGATTAATAGAATACTGCCTTCTTTCACTTACTATCATTGATAAAAATGACATAGATGTATAAATATATCTCTTAGAGTATATATTACTATGTCGCATGCCTGGTTTAGTATGCTGAGGGTTACATGCATTTCATAGTATTTTGTTTTAAGTAATTTAAATTCTCGAATTTAAAATTTACCAGCGACATTATTTTCATGTTTGCAGCCATTTTCGAAAGTGTGTATTAGAAAAAGTTGGAATCTTAATGCATGAAATCATGAAATAGAAGTTTTTTAAAATCACAGTGAATTAAATTGAACAGTAGACAATAACCTAGCTGTCATTCTCAGAATGCAATGTCATGAATGAATAATGATTGAAATGCTACTTGATTTAGGGTGTGTGAAAATGTTACATTCCCATCTGGTTTACACTTCATGCTCATACATCATTTTAACATTGATATGTCTCTTACACTGGCTTGCAGATAGCTGCCTTATGTGATCCTTATTGCCTGCTTTTCTTTGTATAACTTTGTGACTATATGGCTGTATTAGTTCGAATAAACGCCTTCTTATTTTATTTTAGCTATTTATGGTTTTGGTTCTTGTATATATATATATATATTTAAAATAGTTAATTATCAAAAATATAATAATTTAATCTGCAATCAAAAGGATCAGAAAGGGCGTTTATTCCACTCTCTGCAAGTCAGGTAAGATTTTCCTCTTAGCCATCAAAGGAACAAAGTTTTCCTACTCTCAAAACAAATATGCACAGGAACATGTCATTTTCAAATGCATTTTTGCTTGTTCAAGAAGAAATTTCAGCAGTTTGAAGAAAAGACCAGACAACGAACGATTTTCGTGTCAGAATCTTTTAAACAGAGCATGGTGTTGCGTTTATTCGAACAAATATGGTGAGTGAATTTTTCTATGGATTTGTGAGAATCTGTAGCATGCATTTTATTTTATTTCTATTTTGCAATTTCATTTATTTTCAACTTTTTGAAATACTATGGAAAATAGTAAAACGCTTTATAATTTAATTTCTTTTCAGAATTATTCTCTGAGGAAGAATCTGAACATTCAGAAAGAGATACACGTGAAGCCTTTTCAGATTCTGAAGATATAGACCACAGCTCTATGGCTGCTAAAAGATATGCAAGTAGAATATTATCTACAAGCTCCTGGCCTGAATATTTCAAGCCTTCTTTTACCCAAAAACTTACGTTTAAGTATGTTTTAGAGGGTGAGCCTGCTGTTTTTACATGTAGGTTAATTGGCTGTCCAACTCCGGAAATGACATGGTTCTATAACAATCGGCCAATTCCAACAGGTCTCCGGCGGGTTATAAAAACTGAGAGTGACTTACATGATCACTCTTCCAGCTTAGAGATTAAAAGGGTTCAAGACAGAGATTCTGGAACTTATAGATTGTTAGCAGTTAATAGTGAAGGGTATGCTGAATCAACTGCATCGCTGCTTGTTATTCAAAAAGGGCAAGATGAGAAATATTTAGAATTTCTGAAAAGGGCAGAACAGACACATGAAAATATAGAGACATTAGCTGAAAGGAAAGAGGGCAGGATGAAGGTTGACCTGAGGTTTACTGGTTCTCCTTTTAACAAAAAACAAGATGCGGAACAAAAGGGAATGATGCGAACCATACACTTTGAGACGGTGAGTCCTAGCAAGAAAACAGATTTTATGTATGATGAAGAATATCTAGAAGGTAAATCTGATGTCAGAGGATGGCTTAGTGTAGGTGAAAATTTCCTGGATGAAGAGACCAAAGGGAAGTTACAACGTTTAAGGGAGGCTAGAAAAACATTACTGGAGAAAAAGAAGTTATCTCTTTTAGATATGTCATCTGAACTAAGTTCAAGGACTTTAAGAAGGGAAGCTAGTGATAAAGATACTATGTTCTTTAGAGAGGAAATGAAAAGCAAGTCAGTATCTGATCTAGCTGAAAATAGGGATACAGTTGAATATTCAACTGAATATTCTAATCAAATGGATCAAAATATAGAATCTGGAGAATTTCTCACAAGTTTTCCAACTATTGTTGATGAAGAAATTCTGCATACTGAAATAAGAATAAGCCAAGAGGCATTTCTAAAAGAGAGTCAACCAAAAGACCATTTACATCGTAGAAGTCAAGTAAATGAGAATACCCAAGCAAAAAGACAAGTTGAAGAAATCATGACTAAAACTGAAATTGGAGAGTCATCTCAATATATCACTAATGTGTGGAAAAATAAGGAAATAGATGAGACTTCTGAAAAGGTGTCTCAAGCTGTTATACCACATACGAGTGATTTTGGTACAATTACAAATAGTAAAGAAAATGAAGAAATAGATAGTAAAAGAATAAAAAAGGATGATGTGAGAGAATTACAACACTCTACTTTCACAAGATTTGAAGAATTCAAAATTGAACAGGAAGAAAAAATCACAGGACTTTTTGAAAATTCTTTCCAAAAACATCTGCAACGTTGCCCACCTTTATTTCTTCAAGAAATTGAATCTCAAGAAATTTATGAAGGTGATAGTTGTAAATTCATGTGTCATTTTCAAGGATATCCTCAACCCATAGTGACATGGTATAACAATGATATACCAATTCCACGTAATCAAGGCTTTATCATTCATACCTTGGAAAACTATTCAACATTAACTTTTACTTCTGTTCTTCCTCATAATGAAGGTTCTATTACCTGTGTGTTGTTTAACCAATATGGAACAGTAAAGACAACAGGTATACTAAAAGTGAAAACAAAACAAAGACACAATGTCAAAGCACATAAAATCCCAATATTGCATGACTATACTGATGAGGAAGAAGAGCTGGCATTGGTGTTTGACCAAGAAGAAGATGTTCATCCATCTTTGAGACTAGAAAGGCAAAAAAATCTCCATATATTACAAACTACCCCACCAGGTCTTCCCTCTGCTGCAGACATAGAATTGCTTTCCTTTCCTGTAGAAATTCAGATAACAGCAGCAACTCCTACCCCAGAACAGGATAAAGAGTCAAGAGAATTGTTTCAATTTGAAGAGTTGGAACCTAAAGCAGCACCTCGAGATGAGGCTACTCAGTCACCAAAACACAAATTTATATTTTCATCTGATATTACTAATGAGCCACCAAAAATGTTACAAGAAATGCCAAGGTATGCCAGGTGTAGAGAAGGGGATTTCATAGTACTTGAATGTTTATTATCTGGTGAGCCAAAGCCAGTGGTAGCATGGTTTCAAAATGGAGTTCTTTTAAAGGAGGATCAAAAGTTTCAATTTGAAGAGTTTGATTATAGCTATAGGTTATATATTCATGATATTGATGTTCAAGACTCTGGAAAATATAAGTGTGTTGCTGAAAATAGTTCAGGAACAGTTGAGAATGTTTCAGATCTGACAGTGGAACCTGTCATTCACTGGGAAGATAGCCAATTAGAAAATATTGGTAGAATTTATGAAAAAATGCCAAAAGGTCAACCAAGTCAGGGAGAATCTGTAAGGGCACATTTATATGATTATCCAGCTGGTCCTTTTACTGCCCAATCTAATGTAAAAGAATATTCTATAATGGAGGTTTTTCAAAACCTTGAGACCACTGAGCAAATAGACCAGAAAGGCCATGCTCATTGCACCTCTTCTAGAGAAAAACTCCCCAGATTTATGCAAGTTGCTTCTAGGTCTATAAAAACCAACAGACCTATCAGAGCTGAACTCATACAATGTCAGGATGAATGGAAAGAAGGTCATGTAAGTGAAAAATCAAAGCTGCACCAAGCAGAGGGTACTGTTTACCCATTTGTTGGTGATTTCAATGAAGTTAAAATTAGGAGAGAGGTTAGACATGATTTTGGAAAACTTGGTGAACCAGAAAGGGTAAATGTGCAAGAATATGTCCAAAGTGACCATTTCTCAAATATCCACTCAAGGAAAAAGTCTGATAGTTATGACATAAAAGACTCATCTACCATTGCATATGAAGAACCCCTTGGTGAAGAGAGATACTACCCAAGAAGAAAAGTGAAGCATAGAATCATTGCATTTGAAAAGTTACAACATGCAGAAAAAGGAGTTCTAGAGAAAAGAGCTACCAATAAATCATTTGTTAATCCTCCTCAAAAGAGGCTTGATGACATTGGCTTTCCATTAAATCAAAGAGAATCAAAATCAAGTGACCTAAAGGCAAATATGCATCAGACAGATAAAATGCCTCCAAACACGGAACCAGATTCATCTAACATTGTTATGAATTTAAAGCTGCTTTCTTCTCAAGCTCATGGAGAATTTAAAGTACAAGAGAGGGAGCAACAGAAAGAAATAGGTCTTATAGAGTGGTCTGCAGTTTCTGAAAGGGCTGAATATGAAACTCCTATTACATTTGACCTAAAGCAGTTTCACTCTCAAATAGAAAATCCAGATTTAAAATCCCAAGAATTAGATAGTGGTCAACCAGAAGAAGCTTATTTTAAAATCCAGCATCCTGCTTCTGAAACAACTGATGCTGAGAACATTGTATTTGATCTAAAACAAATGTATTCTCATATAGGAGATGCAGTTAAGGATTTCCAGGAATCTAGGCCACAATGGGAAACACCTTATAAAGAAGAAATTCCTGTCCCTGAAATATTACTATTTGATACACAGGATATCTCTAAAAAAATACAAAATGACATACTTACAAATCAAGACATTTCTTCCAGTCAGGACTGGATGAAGCAAAGTTGTATTGATGAAAAGACCTATTATTTGGGGAAAGAAGTCCAACAGATACAGGAACAAAAGGTAGAAATTTCAGACATGGATACTTCTCTTCAAATCTTTTCTGATGAAATCCATAGACAGGCAGGAGGCCTACTTCAAACCTCATCTGCAGATATAGGAGAAACTGACATTTATGAGAAAAGACGTTCTGTAGAAAATGGAGATCAAAGTTTCATTTCACTTTTGAAAAAAGCAGCAAGTGAGGAAAAGCTTTTAGAGGTTTGTGAAATGAAGGAAGAACACACTTTGGAACAAGAGTTGGCATCATTTCAAAAGCAGGATGAAGGGATACAGGAATATGCCACTGGAGATCAGAGCGGTGATGTTCAGGAAGCAGACATACTCCACAGAAAACCCTCTCTGAGCCAGCGCTTTTCATTCTTGATGACTGAGGAACAACAGAATCCAAATGAACAAAGAAGTGAAAGAAATGATGTCCCTGAAGAAGAAAAAGTTTATGAATCTCAGATGGAAAATGAAACTTCTTTCTTCACTACTGAAGAAGAAAAGATTGAAACTTGTTTTCCTAAATTGGATGAGGCACATACAATGGAAGTAAAGGACTCCGAGTCCTCCCTAACACAATACTTACTTGCTGCTGGAAAACATGAAGTTCCTGAAACTAAAGACACCAAAGACACGGCAAAACTTGTCCAGAGTGAATCAACCACGTCCATGGAGGTTGAAGAAGTAACTTTCAACACTGTGTATGAATATTACAACCAACAACAGGAATCATTGGGTCGCCCATTTTCTCCTGAATCTGATATTTCCATTGATGTGGGAAGTATAAGCAGTGAGGAAATCTCTGAGTTAGATCAGTTTTATACCCCACCATCCTCTGTTGAACGTTTTGAAACTCCAAAGTCTCCTGATGTATATTTTCCTGCATTAGATACAACTAAGCAATCCTCAACAGACTCGGGAGGTAAGACTGTTCAAAGAACCACACCTTTAGAGGAAGTTCCTGAAAGGTACTCAACACCTTTGGAAGGGGAGATAGCAGAAAGATATTCCACGCCTACAGGGGAGACTTTAGAGAGATATTCCACACCCCCAGGGGAATCTTTAGAGAGATATTCCACACCCCCAGGGGAGACTCTAGAGAGATATTCCACACCCCCAGGGGAGTCTCTAGAGAGATATTCCACACCCCCAGGGGAGTCTCTAGAGAGATATTCCACACCCCCAGGGGAGACATTAGAACGTTTTTCTACACCTTTAGGAGGAGAAACAGTTGAAAGACATTATATTCCTACTGGAGGACCAAACCCCACTGAAAACATTAAAAGTTACCCATCAAAAATAGAAAGGGAGGACAGTACGCCAAATGAACATTTCCATACACCTACAGGAGAGAGAAGCTCAGCCTATGAAGTATGGCGCTCGGATTCATTTGGCACACCCAATGAAGCCATCGAACCCAAAGACAATGAAATGCCTCCATCTTTTATTGAACCTCTGACCAAAAGGAAGATATATGAAAATACAACATTAGGTTTCATTGTTGAAGTTGAGGGCATTCCAGTTCCCAGTGTGAAATGGTATAGAAATAAATCTTTGCTAGAACCAGATGCAAGAATCAAGATAGAAAGGGTGGGTAATGTATGTTCTTTGGTAATTTCTAACATTCAGAAAGGAGATGGGGGAGAGTACATGTGTCATGCTGTAAACATCATAGGGGAAGCAAAGAGCTTTGCAGATGTAGACATAGTGCCTCAACATGGAAGAGCAGTGGCACTCCCACCTCCAGTAACACATCAGCATGTCATGGAGTTTGATTTGGAAAACAACTCATCATCAAGAACACCTTCTCCTCAAGAGATCGTCTTAGAAGTTGAGTTAAGTGAAAAAGATGTCAAAGAATTTGAGAAGCAAGTGAAAATAGTCACAGTTCCTGAATTTACTCCTGATCATAAAAGCATGATCGTGAGCCTAGATGTTCTTCCATTGAATTTAGCAGATCCAAATATGGCTTCTAGAGGGGAAGAAGACAAAGATTTAAAAATTGACTTAGAAGCATTTGAGATGCCTCCCCGTTTTATAATGCCTATTTGTGATTTTAAAGTTCCAGAAAGTTCCGAGGCTGTGTTCAAATGTTCAGTCATAGGCATCCCTAATCCGGAAGTTAAATGGTATAAGGAATATATGTGTATTGAGCCAGATAATGTTAAATATGTGATTAGTGAGGAGAATGGAAGTCACACCCTTAAAATTCGAAACGTCTGTCTTTCTGATAGTGCGACATACAGGTGCAGAGCTGTGAACTGTGTGGGAGAGGCTATCTGCAGGGGATTTCTCACCATGGGAGATTCCGAAGTATTTGCTATGATACCAAAGAAAAGTCTAGTGACTTTAAGCAGTTTGAAGGAAGAGTTAGTCTTAAAGAGCAAATATGCAGATAGCTTTTTTGAATTTCAGGTGGTGGAAGGGCCTCCCAGGTTCATTAGAGGTATTTCTGACTGCTGCGCCCAGGTAGGCACCGCAGCTTATTTCCAGTGTTTAGTTCGTGGCTCTCCAAGACCCACAGCTTACTGGTACAAAGATGGGAAATTGTTGCAAGGAGCAAGGTTCAGTGTTGAGGAAAGAGGCATAGGGTTCCACAATTTATTCATAACAAGCTTAGTAAAAGATGACGCAGGTGAGTACAGGTGTGTAGCTATCAACAACAGAGGAATGGCCGAGACCTGTGCAGCACTCACCCTAATGTAAAATTTCTTGTACAATGTTTTAGTGCCTTAGTAATTATTACACTTGATTTGAGTGCTTTCATATCTTCCAAATTATATAGATCTAATAAATTTTCAAATATGTCAACTCTATTTGAATGCATTACATTGAAGACCCCTGAGAACACAGTTTCTCCACGTGGATGTCTCATGTGTGTAATACATGTAAATACTCTGTTATCTAATATCTGAACTGTGGAATCATCACTTGTGTCAATTATACTGTGAAAAATCAAGCACAATTAAATATCTCTATGGCTACCTACTTGTATTTCTACTTTACCTTCATTTCTCCTTCTCAGAGTGTTTCAGCAGAAAGTATTCTCTCTTAGAGATAAACTATGTAGGTAAAGTAAAATGTAAAAAGGAAGACCATGTTAGATGTAAGAGAGAATCTCCTCTCTGCTCTGAATATAGGCAATTTTTAAAATTATAACCCTTTTGCAGCCAAATCAATGCTTATTTACTCAGCCTTGGAAGAGATAAAGCAAAGAATAGAAACCAGCTTTGCTCAGTTGGTAACTAACTATATACAGAGGTTATCTTGGTCCGAACTTAATTCATTCCAGTCGGGTGTTTAAGAAGTGATTTGTTTTAAAAAAAAAATAAATCACTTTTTCCCAGTAGAAGTAATGTAAATTAAATTAATACTTTCCAGACCCACTAATAACTCCCTGTTTTAACCTTTCTTACATAAAGTTCATTTCTAAGGTACTGTTTAACCTTTAAACAAATACTTCTTTTCTTAAATTTATCCAACCACTTCCTTTCTAGTCTTAAATTAGTCACTTCCAGCACTCCTCTCTGGAGTCTTTCAGGGGGTGAGTATGCAGCATCTTTACTTTTTCATATATCATTGCCTCTGAAATGCTATCACTGGCTAACTGCTTTCCCTTTATACAAAACAACAATTTTTCTCTCTCTTCAATTGCCTGTGATTGTTGTTTTTTGAGCATTTTCACACCCTGAGCAACATGAGCACTCTTGTTAGCCTCTTTATATTTTAAAATTGTGCTAATAGCTAGATTTCTGCCAACAACAAAAGCATTGTTACCTGAGAGATGCTTTTTGTTATGCTGATGTATCAGTATGGAAGGGTTGTCAGGTAAAAAACGGAAGTTTTGTTCCACAACTTGGCTGAGAACCAAATTGTTTGAGATGGGAGACATTTGAGAACCAAGGTTTGACTAATTGGTTTGACATTACATCCTCAGTATATGTTTGGTTCTTTTAAAAATGTTTTAATTATTGATATCCCTCTTCTTAAATCTTTTAATTCCTGCTGGTTTTGAAGGGACCAATGGTGCTGCTCAGATAGTTATCATCTGAACATTTGCAGAATATGCAAACATAGATCTTTTTACTTTTGGAAATGCCTCATTTTCTCAGTTCAAGATGGCTTCAAGTATAAAAGCAACATTAATTTAATATTTTCCTTAGGAGAAAAGAAACTACCATATTACATTTTTACATAAGATTTTAAATTGCAGTCCAACTTCAGAATCTTTAAAATTAGGAAAAGGAAGGTGGAACATTTTTAGAATTGAGACAGTATGGTAAATTGTATTTGTATAAATAAAATAATAGGCTTTCCTGTCATTTTCATTGTTTAAACTAACTCAAAATTAATAAGCATTCAAATTCAAGATTTATATATGTTTCTAAATTGACTTTTTTGGTTTTTCAAAATTAAAATGATAATAAATTCACAAAATCCTTAGCATTGTACCTATGTACCAATGTGAACCTAAATCGTCTCATATACGTTGTAATAAATATAGAGAAATTCAGGTAGTTTTTTTTTTTTTTTTTACCTGAAAATGAGGGATTTTACCAGAAGTCCTAAGAGGTGATCATTCAACTCTCTGTGTCGTCCCAGTGGTAACTTTTAAAAAATAATTTAAAATAAATTTTAGTTGTACAGCAGATGATTAAAAAACAATAAAATGTAGTTATGAATCTTTTCTCCCCTCAACTCTTAAATATAGCCCAATGACTATATTTGTTCTCTACATTGAGCAATTTTTAAGTACTATGAGTATATTAAACATATTAATTTTAATGCTAAAAAATTTAAAATATGTAAATTTAATTTTCGAAAGGATTCATATAACCAATTATGTTTATCATGTTTCTTTCATTGTATTACCTTTTTATTCCCACAATGGGAATTCCCTAAAAGTCCTTCCAAATTAAATAAACAATTGGGAATTTGTGCAGAATGTAGGCAGAGCAGTAAGCCTCATACCCTCACCTCCATGTCCCCCAAAAACATTTGTTCTACTTGTTTTAAGTCACCATAACTCATCAAGATAGATACACTCTTGTGGAGCAATCATTTCTGTTTCAACCAGTGTGCATACAATAGCTGTGATAATCATTATAGATATATAAAATATATCCACCCTTCTCCCTGAAATAAAACTAATTCTATAGTTTATAAACTTAAGGATTCCTTCTACTTTTAGTCACCTAATGAAGGTTTAAATAAATTACAGATTCAAGTCATGATAAACTTGACAAGCACATTTTCCACAATTGTTATACTAGAGCATAGATAGCAACAGTTCAGGCTGTTTTTTTAAAAAAAAAATAAAGTAAGAAAGAAAGGCTAAAAAATGTGGATTTGCGAGAAGTGCTGAAAATATACTTTTATTCACATTACAAGGGCTTTGTTTTGCTCATTAGAATTCTATTAGTCTCAAATGTATTAAACTTGAGGATATGCAGAATAACAGTGAATGAATAAAGAAAAGTAAGCTTTGGTCACACTTGGCTTATTTATTAATTATTGAAATATTTTTAATTTTCTGACTCAATGGCACATAACTTAAAAGCCTGGAATATTAATTTCTCTGATTTTGGATAAAGAATTCATTTATTACATAGTCGAAGTTAGACATAATTATTAGCTGCTACTACTACATGTATTTAAACCACATGTTTCATGTTTCAGGGCATTTGAATTTGATGTACTATCTTTTTATGGTTAATACATGATATTTAGAAGTAAAGGAGAGTATTTTGAGATATTAGTGAATAGGGGGTATATTAACTATATTCACATTCATTCTCTTGTACAATTTTGTCAGTTCAAGTAAAGGGAAAGCTGACATGAGTAATACATTACAGATTAAATGTAAAGTTAAGTGATCACCATTAGTATATGAAATTAATGATTTTATGGCAACTAATTAAAATAATAAATAGTTGAGTATGTATTCTACATATTATAGATAAGTTTTACCAGTACATTTATAGCTAGCTGGCAGTGGAGTCCTGCATTCTAATGTTTATACACTAGAACAGAAAGGTATTAAGTTATAAGACTAGTTCTTGTAATGCAATTGAAATGAACTAATAAAATAATAAAATTGCTTTTGAGTAAGGCAATAAAACTACTATTATGGGGCTGTTGTATATTCATGACAGCTTTAATGAAAATCCTAATTCCTTGTTATCAAATCACACATCTTTCATTCTGTTGTCCATAATACTGTTTAAAGAGTATTTGTTATTCACTGTTTTGTTTTTCTGTTCAATAATTGTTGTATAGATATTTCTTGCATAATAAAATACAATCAAGGTTGTTTTTCAAGCTGAAATTTTGTTTAAAATGTAAAAGAATTGGTTCTTAAAAATTCATATGAGTAAAGCAAAAGAATACAGTGCTCTCTACATAGGTGTCAGCCAGCCTATCCAAGGACAGAAGTAATATTCAGTAATGAAGTATTTAGTGATAGATTGTTTGTATGTAGATTACGTAGAAATTCTCAGTGTGTGATTTGGGTTCTTGGTTTACATCTTTACTGAGGATGAACAAGGATCGCTTCTCCTTGACCATAGCCAAATCCACTGGGCCCAAAGTTCTTTGCATGGCATCCTTTACAAGAGATGTCCCCTCTTTATCATTCAGAGTTGTTGATTTCTTTCCGTACTTGGCACATTGGAAACAGTTTTTGTGACAAGGTTTCAGCTCCAATTATCTCTTTAGCAGCATTAACAGAATTCCCACATCTGACACATTTCTTAGCATCTCCATTTTCTGAGCAAATTTATAAGTAGTTGGATTTGTTGCAAGCCTGTGAAGCTGAGCACTCACTGCCTTGAAAGCCAGTCTCTTGCCCACTCTATGTTGAGCCCCTGGCCTTCCTCATATAACCTTCGGGCCCATACTTCTTGCAATAAGAAGATTTGCAGTAGGCCTCTTCATCTTGAATTTTCACCATTATGCTATCTAAGATTTCCTACAAACCATGCACAGCACAGAAAACACAGTGATGAAAGTTTCTCACACCACACTGCACCTCTTCCACATGCTCTTCAGTCCTCCCCAAAAGGCCATTTGAGTGGGAGATGGGATCACACACAAATGGTGAAACTAAGGAGATTTGTGGAAGGAGTGCATGGGAGTCAAGAGCCCCAATTGAAATTTCAATTTGGAGTGGTTTTTCTGGAATATAAATGATTTATTTTGAAAATCATCAGCCTTCAATTTGATAATGAGGATATTTTTGCATATTAAAATTCTATGTATAAATAATAATTCTGTACCTTTTATTGATTGAAATAACCATGTATTCTTTTAGTACAAATAGCCAGCAGTATTTCAAACTTGAGTACTGGTATAATAGCACAAAGAAAAATTCATGAGAACATCTTTAACACTTATAAACTCTAACCCAAATGAAGTGACTGAAAGCTGCATTAGTACACTCTTTATAATCATATAATGTGATTATAATCATATAATGTGTTAAACTAAGGTTAAACATTTAACAATGTGCTTTGTAATAAGTTAATCCCAAGATAATCTAATGATTCCAGGAATAATGCAGAAGACCATCAAGTGCTACATAATTCTTTGCCTTTCATTTTTTGTTGTTAAATAAAATTGATGATAAAATAATAATCATTTTTCCCCATACAGAGTTTTCTAGTTGTCTTCTGTCTGCTGAGGAAGAAGGACTCCAAACCTATAGCTCTGACCTTCAGCTATCTAAAGGAAATGAAACACTTGAACTTTTATCTGAACCTCCAGTTCATTCAACTAAATTCTATCCCAAAAAGGAAGGCAGTGTCCCGGTTTTTATCAAAGAATTGTCAAATGCTGAAATAAGCATAGGGGATGTGGCTAAACTATCTGTTACGGTCACTGGCATCCCTAAGCCTAAAATTCAGTGGTTTTTCAATGGAATTAAGTTAACACCTTCTACTGACTACAAATTTGTTTTTGACGGTAATGATCATAGCTTGATCATTCTGTTCGCAAAATTTGAAGATGAGGGAGAGTATACATGTATTGCCCGTAATGAATATGGACAGACAACATGTAGTGCCTATCTAAAAGTAAATTCTAAAGGAGAGGGACACAAGGAGACTGACCTAGAATCAGCAATGGAGAAATCAATGGAAAAGCTTGAAGGTCCTTGTCCTCCTTACTTCCTTAAGGAGTTAAAACCAACTCACTGTGTTCAGGGGCTCCCTGCCATCTTTGAGTATATGGTGCTTGGAGAGCCTGCACCCACGGTTTTGTGGTTCAAAGAAAACAAGCAGCTCTGCACCAATATGTATTATACTATCATTCATAATCCTGATGGTTCTGGGACGTTCATTGTCAATGACCCTCAGAAGGAAGATAGTGGCCTCTATGTCTGTAAAGCAGAGAATGTGTGCGGTGAGTCCACCTGTGCTGCAGAGCTGCTAGTGCTTCTGGAAGACACAGCCATGACTGATGCGCCCTGCAAAGCCAAGCCCACCACAGAGGCTCTCCAAGATATGCCACAGAAGTCGCTAAAGGGCCCTGCCTTTGAAGCATTCGACTCTGAGCAATTGAAATCCACAGTCTTGTTGGAGCAGGATATGCCGACTCCTGAGAGCACCAGGGGACTTCTTCCCCTTGATGGCACTCTTCATGTTCAGCCTACCAAGGAGCCACTTCCCAGTTCACACCCACAGGTTGTCCAGTCCCAGAAAACCCTCCCCGAAGAAGATATTCTAATGCCTGCATCACAGGTGGCTCTATCAGATACCGAAAAAGTTTTCCCAAGTGCCATTTCTGTAGAAGAAACTAGTGCATTAACAGCCGAGCCTCTGAAAACGTTATTAGCTGAGCCTGAAGGGAATTATCCACAGCCTTTGATAGAAGAACCTCCAGCCCATTCATATCCACCTTCTGTGGCTGAGGAAATACTTTTACCAAAAGAAAGGATAATACCTGGTGTGGACGAAGAGCAAATAGGGACTCCTCACAAGCAAGAGGCACACAGCGCTCTGATCCTGAGTCAGAGCTTAACTGAGGGACATATGGAAAGCTTCGAGGGTCCTGACATTGTGGTCTCTGAGGTAAACCATGAGCCCCAGGTTCCTTCAGAGCACACGTGCACAGAAGAAGGTGTAATTTTGATGGAAAGTGCAGATCAGCTAGAAAGTACAGCTCATGATTTCGTGGCCAAGACTGAGGAGAGCAAGGCCTTAAGTTTCCCACTAGCATGTGAGGAAAAACAGGTACTGCTCAAGGAAGAGCATTCTGACCACTTGACAATGCCACCTAGCCAAACCACGGAGTATAAGAAAGAGCCGGTGGCAATAAAGGGCGTGCAAGAAGTGCAGGGCTATGACATTCTTGGGAAGGAAAGTTTGCTTCCTGCTATTCCAGAAGAGCAAAGATTAAACCTGAAAACACAGATCCGCAAGGCTTTGCAAGCAGCAGTGGCCAGTGAGCAAACGAGTCTTTTCTCTGAGTGGTTGAGAAACATTGAGAAAGTGGAGGTCAAGGCCATAAACTTCACCCAAGAGCCCAAATGCATTATGTGCACCTACCTTATTACCACAGTGAAGTCTCTACCAGAAGAAGTAACCATCGCAATTGAAGGCATTGATCCTCAAATGGCTAACTTGAAAACTGAATTTAAGGATGCTCTTTGTGCCATTATATGTGAGGAAATAAACATCTTAACAGCCGAGGACCCCAGAATTCAGGAAGGAGCCCAAACAAACTTGCAGGGAGAAATGGATTCTTTTTCAGATTCACAGAAGATTGAAGCAATCACTGAGCCAGAAATTGAATCTAAATATTTTGTCCCAACAGAAGAGGTCAGTTATTTTAAAGTGGAAAGTCAGATCAAAGTTGTGGATGCAACTCTCACTGACAGGGTTGTCACCCCTGCTATCTCTGATGAAAAACAGGATGAGATACCAAAACCATCCGAGGAACAAGACCAGTCCTGTGAGAGTGGTTTAGAGAAGGCTGGGCTAGTAGAGATACAGGAAGCTGGGGATGGCCCTGTTATACATACGCCCTTGGTGGACACTGTTGCTCAAGAAGGTGACTTTGTTAAACTCACCTCATCCATAACAAATGCCAAAGAGGTGAACTGGTATTTTGAGAGTAAACTGGTGTCTTCAGATGAAAAGTTTAAGTGTTTCCAAGATCAAAATACATATACGCTAGTAATCAACAAAGTAAATACAGAAGAGCATCAAGGAGAGTATACCTGTGAGGCTTTGAATGACCACGGAAAAACAGAAACTTCGGCAAAACTCACTGTAGTCGGAAGAGGTTGGATTTTTAAGGATTAAGTAGATCAAGCTCTAACATTCACTGGATTTTAATGAATTAGGTTTCATCACCAAATTTTCACTTCTCTGCCACTGCTAGAACTTAATCTAGTTAAAATAAGATTGAAGTCACAGACATAATCATGGTTATTCACCCATATCCTTTCCTTGCTGCCTTAATAGCTAATGTTATATCTATATCATTGTTCATTTAAAAAAATAAGACATGCTTTTATATGTTTCATAATACCAATACACATGCTTTTTACTTTCTTTTTGTATGAAAATACTTTAAAAATACGATACAAAGCTGTCAGTGAATGCCTGGCTACTCTCAAATGGCCAGCTTCATCCCCAAATTCAAAATAACCATGATTAATTGTCTAAGTTTCTTATTTCTATTGTTTCACTTATCACTTTATGCAGTAGATCATGTTTTTTCACAGTGTTCTCACTATTTCTAGTCAGCATGGTATATTTAAAGAATATGTCATGTTGTTATGCATGTAAGCCAATAGCATCACATTTTAATATTTTTTTCACAATTCACTGCAAAGTAATGATTGACTATGTTGAAAGCTGCTTATTGTCTTCTTCTGCCTTCAATGATCTTTCTCATTTTCCAGTCACTTGTCATATTGTTGCAATCCGTCTCACCAATTTCAACTGTTTTACTTCATTAACAGAAACAAAAGTTAGAAGGAAAAGAAAAACGTGGTCTGCCTGATAAGGAGGCCTGCTAATGGACTCTGCTTCCCTTTGCAGCTGCCCCCGTGATCAAGAGGAGAATCGAGCCCCTTGAAGTAGCTCTGGGCCACCTCGCCAAGTTCACCTGTGAGATCCAGAGTGCCCCTCATGTCCGATTCCAGTGGTTTAAAGCTGGCCGAGAAATTTACGAGAGTGACAAGTGTTCTATTCGATCTTCAAATTATGTCTCAAGCCTGGAAATTCTGAGAACCCAGGTTGTCGACTGCGGCGAGTACACCTGCAAAGCCTCTAATGAGTATGGCAGTGTCAGCTGTACAGCCACACTCACTGTGACAGGTAAATGCCGAACATTGAATCCAATGTTGTCCTCTCATTTCATATTGTTGCCTGATTTGCTTTTCATCCAGGTGCTGGAAGTGTATGTTCTACCAACTGGGGAGACCAATAGCCAAGATGATAACATGGTAACATGGTGGTGAGGTGCTGCAGAATCTATGCGGGACAAGGAATCATTATTTAGTCATGGTTCTAATAATAGCTCAAAAAAAATAATTTATTATTTTGAGGAAATTGTTAAGGAATCAAATGAACAGTGGTTCCTGACAATTGGTTTTGAGAGATTTTGTTTTGTTTTTATCTCTCTCTTGTTTTTAATGACCATCTTGGTGGATATATCTTGGGTAACTACAAATGGCTTGGCCCATAATAAAAAAAATTCAGGACCACCAAAACTTTTGGTGCCACTAAAAATACATATGATACCCTAATATATTTAATAATTTTGAACCAGTTAATTACTTAAAAACAGAGTTATAAACTAAGAAAAGCCAGAGCATAGGACTAAAGTGAAATAAATTCTAATGTAAGATGGGGAACTAGCACAGGACTATAAACTAGGCTTTATTCTTTATTTAAAAAATAAGGGCAACTACACATATATTTTGTTCCAATATCTTAATTGACACACAGGATTACATTAGAGTACTTAACACTCACCAAGTGTTTGAATTCAATCATTAGAAAAAAATCAGTAGCTCTTTCCTTCTTTTTCTCTCTATCTATCTTTCTCCCGCCCCCTTCAAGGCAAAGTATGAACTATGATTTAGGGTCATGTTGTTAAGAGAAGCCTTGCACTAATGTCAGGGCAGGACAATGAACTATCCCTTAGTTTTCTTTTTCGATGAGAATGTTAAGGGGGAAGGCAAAAGCTGCACATCTGTTTGACTTGGAAAAGTCAGAGTTTCTTATAGCTTCCATTCTTCTACAACTTCTTTACATATCAGAAAATCTGAAACGCAGGCCCATGGCAACCCAACCAGTGGTTTTCACTTTGCAATCAAAGAATCTCCATGCAAACATGTACATGGCGTTAATTATAATGACACTTTTGGAAATTTTTTTTTACCCAAATTAGGCAAATTCAATAATGGGACTAATACTCAACCTTCAAATATGAGGAGAGAGAAAGGAGGAGGCTTTCTAAGTATTGGAAAGGGAGAGTCCTAAAAGCTTGCTTCCCAATTCAGGTTGGAAAGGAGAATTACGGCTATAAATATTTTTACAAGTTTGAAATGACTTAGGGGTTGCTTTCAACGTTGAGTCATTTAAGGATTTACTGGTGGTTGACATGAAGGTTAGAGAGACTTAGAAAACTACCAAACTTTTTACCACTGAGTATATCTTTACCACTGAGAAAAGTCAAGTTTGGTTTTTATCTTTCTTATACAATCTTCTAATTAGCCAGAATTAAAGTATCAAGTGAATTGCTTATCAAATAACTCAAACACTTAATCAACTCCTAAAATGGACAAATCTTTAGCAATAGTAAATTAATGTTGTTAAATAAAGGAACATTTGTTCTTTCCTTTGATAGAGACATTTAAAATGCTGTCTTGCTCCTCAGTAAAGAATACTCTTATCCATTTTCTTTGACAAATCTTTTTAATTTTATTAATACTCTACCTTATTTTATTTTTAATTTGTCTTTATTGTTGAAAGTATTATAAATGCCCCCTTTTCCCCCCCTTGACCCTTCTCCTCCCACATCACCCCCCACCCCAGGCCTTCACCGCACTATTGTCTATGTCCATGGGTTATGCATATATGCATATAAATTCTTTGGTTAATGCCTCCCCCCACCCCTCTCTCTGAGATCTGTCAGTCTGTTCCATGCTTCCATATATCTGGATCTATTTTTTTGTTAGTTTGTTTTGTTCATTAGATTCCACATATAAGTGAGAACATGTGATACTTGTCTCTTTCCGACTGGCTTATTTTGCTTACCATAATACTCTCCAGGTCCCTCCATGCTGTCTCAATGTGTACCTTGTTTTAAATAATGTCTCATGTTTATCTAAACATATAACTCATCTTTTTTTTTACTTGGAGTATATAATTATAACAAGAGCTTTGATGGGAACAAAATATAATGTTGAAAAAACTTTTTTTGCAGAGGCTTATCCACCAACCTTTTTCTCCAGACCTAAGTCCGTTACAACCTTTGTGGGTAAGACAGCCAAGTTCCTCTGCACAGTGACAGGCACTCCTGTGATTGAAACCATTTGGCAGAAAGATGGTGCTGCTCTGCCACCTTCCCCTAACCGCAAGATTTCAGATGTAGAAAACAAGCACATTTTAGAACTCTCAAACCTTACAGTTCAAGATAGAGGCGTTTACTCTTGTATGGCTTCTAACAAGTTTGGAGCCGACATCTGCCAAGCTGAGTTAATCATAATTGACAAACCACATATCATTAAAGAACTAGAGCCTGTGCAATCAGCTATCAATAAGAAGATCCACCTTGAATGCCAAGTAGATGAAGACAGAAAAGTCACAGTGACATGGAATAAAGATGGGCAAAAACTCCCAGCTGGGAAAGATTATAAGATCTATTTTGAAGATAAAATAGCATCCCTTGAGATCCCTCTTGCCAAACTAAAAGATTCAGGAACCTATGTTTGCACAGCCTCGAATGAGGCCGGAAGCAGCTCCTCTTCTGCAACAGTAACGATCAGAGGTAAGAAATGTGTGGATGGTACTTTTTTCATCCTTCTCTGAAAGGATGAAAAACTGTTGACAAACATTTCAGTATATTGTGCTACTGAAATGATTTCATCCAAGCAAACCTTTTTGGTTTGGGGAAATCCTGGCATTGTTTGATTTTATGTTTTCCATATTCTTCAGAATTCACTTATTTTTCAAACTATCTGCCATTAACACCACTTGCTTAAAATTTCTTCTAAGAACTTCAAGTGTCTAGGAAATCCTTAACTAATCTTTTATGAAATTGCTCTTTGTGTAAGTAGAGTTGGCTTGGGTTTGTTTGTTTGTTTGCTTCTTTGCTTGTTTGTTTGTTTTTTAATCAAGAGATTAGAAATGTGTTTTAGAATCATGGAAATATGAAAAGGTATTGTAAGCACCACAACCTTTTCAAATATTTCATGCAGATATTTTGTGCTTGTTGTGTGTTTTTGGTGTATGCGTCTGCTTATCTTTTGTGGAATTCATGCTGCAGGCATCATTTCCTTTTTCTCTTCTTGTCAACTTCACGTAGAGCCACCATCCTTTGTGAAGAAGGTGGACCCCTCTTACTTAATGCTCCCCGGTGAATCAGCACGCCTCCATTGCAAACTGAAAGGCTCCCCTGTGATCCAGGTCACTTGGTTTAAAAATAACAAAGAACTTAATGAGAGTAACACAGTCCGAATGTCTTTTGTCAATTCGGAGGCTGTACTCAATATTACCGATGTAAAAGTTGAAGACAGTGGGAGTTACTCGTGCGAAGCAGTGAATGATGTTGGCAGTGACAGCTGCAGTGCCGAAATAGTTATCAAAGGTTTGTGTGCTCAGTTACAGCCCATTGCTTTTCTGAGAAAAGATTTTCTTTATAATTGCCGGTGACACATGACTTACACAATGCTTTCGTGCTTTTGTAGAACCTCCTTCTTTCATCAAAACTCTTGAGCCTGCAGATATAGTGAGAGGAACAAATGCCCTCCTTCAGTGTGAAATCTCGGGCACGGGACCATTTGAAGTTAGCTGGTTCAAAGATAAGAAGCAAATTCGAAGTAGTAAAAAGTACAGGTTGTTTTCTCAGAAGTCTCTTGTGTCTCTGGAGATCTTTTCTTTTAATAGCGCGGACGTTGGTGAATATGAATGTGTTGTTGCTAATGAAGTCGGCAAGTGTGGCTGCAGTGCAACACACTTACTAAAAGGTCAGTGTTTGAAAAACTGGTGCCTCTTAAAAAAATTGTCCAAATGGCTTTCTTAACTCTGGAAAGAACACTGGTGGTTTCCCATCTTCTCTTAACCTTTCATAATACGTGTTGCCTTTGGTTTGGCCTGGGACCTTGGGGACAAAATAGATGGCCTTCAGCCAGTGTTAATCCTGAGATGTGTGTAAATATTTAATATCTGATAACAAAAGGGAATTACATCAAAGGCTATTTTGTTGACTGATAACCATCTATCTTCTATGCTTCTTTCTCTTGGATAAAATTGTAATTCTTCTTCTTATTTCATTTCTTCCTCTAATTAACCAACACTATGGGATAGCATATTGGACAAGATAAGTGTAATCTAGATAAAACACTTAAATATAGATGGGGTGGAAAGTGTTTGGGAATTGATAAGTTTTGTATATCCTGTCTTTCTTTGACTAGAACCACCAACCTTTGTAAAGAAAGTAGATGACTTTACCGCACTAGCAGGACAAACTGTTACCTTACAAGCTGCTGTGAGAGGGTCAGAACCCATTTCTGTCTCATGGATGAAAGGACAAGACATCATCAAAGAAGATGGGAAAATCAAAATGAGCTTTTCCAAAGGTGTCGCAGTCTTGATAATCCCTGATGTTCAGATTAGTCTGGGTGGAAAATACACATGCCTGGCTGAGAATGAAGCCGGAAGCCAAACATCTGTTGGGGAATTAATAGTTAAAGGTTCGTGTAGGAACATTTTAACTTTGAATCACTATTTCCACTTAAAAAATAAAATCCTAGCACACATCTTGGAATTTTAACTATTTAAATGCCATTGTAGAACCTGCCAAAATTGTTGAGCGAGCAGAACTGATCCAGGTGACAGCGGGAGACCCAGCCACGCTGGAGTATACGGTCACGGGCACCCCAGAACTCAAGCCCAAATGGTACAAAGATGGGAGACCTTTGGTGGCCAGTAAAAAGTATCGAATAAGTTTTAAAAACAACGTTGCCCAACTCAAATTTTATTCAGCTGAGCTGCACGATAGTGGCCAATACACGTTTGAAATTTCCAATGAGGTGGGCAGCAGCTCCTGTGAGACGACTTTCACTGTCCTAGGTTAGTATCTCTAGAAACCTGTGCTTCCTATTCCTTTGCAAACCAACAAACGACCAAAAGTTCAAGCACAAACACTTTTCCATATTGACCTTTCTTCCATTCTTGTGCCATGAACAGATCGAGACATTGCTCCATTTTTTACCAAACCCCTACGCAACATGGATAGTGTTGTCAGCAGTACCTGCAGGCTGGACTGCAAAATCGCTGGCTCCCTCCCCATGAGGGTGTCCTGGTTTAAGGATGGTAAAGAAATAGCTTCTTCTGACAGATACAGAATAGCCTTTGTGGAAGGCACTGCCTCTTTGGAGATAAGCAGAATAGACATGAATGATGCAGGGAATTTCACCTGTCGAGCCACGAATTCTGTGGGAAGCAAGGACAGCAGCGGAGCCCTGATTGTGCAAGGTTGGATGGAGACTGCATTTCATTCTTACTATAGACGAAGTTCAAATTAAGACTTCTCCCTTAGATCGCGCCTCTTAACTCTTTGAAATTCTTTCTTATATCCCTTCTTTAGAACCACCCAGTTTTGTAACTAAACCTGCATCTAAGGATGTTCTGCCTGGCTCGGCAGTCTGTCTGAAGAGCACCTTCCAAGGGTCTGTTCCTCTCACAATCAGATGGTTTAAAGGTGACAAAGAGCTGGTTTCCGGTGGGAGCTGCTATATTACCAAAGAAGCTTTAGAAAGTTCCCTGGAACTCTATTCAGTAAAAACCTCCGATTCAGGCACATATACCTGTAAAGTCAGCAACGTCGCCGGAGGCGTAGAATGCAGTGCAAACTTATTTGTAAAAGGTTCGCAGTTTTCTGGACATCTTTGCACTGCCATTGTTATAAGTCACTGCCTCTTTCTCATGTTTCTTAATAACTTCTTTCCTTCCGTAGAACCTGCCACATTTGTTGAAAAATTAGAGCCATCCCAGCTCTTAAAGAAAGGAGATGCCACCCAGCTAGTCTGCAAAGTCACTGGTACCCCTCCGATTAAAATCACATGGTTTGTCAATGATCGAGAAATTAAGGACAGCAGCAGACACAAAATGTCTTTTGTGGAGTCCACTGCAGTTCTAAGACTTACAGATGTTGCCGTCGAAGACAGTGGGGAATATATGTGTGAGGCTCAAAACGAGGCTGGCAGTGACCACTGTGGTAGCATTTTAATAGTCAAAGGTTTGTGTTCACCTTGCCCCTTATGTTACCAAAATTGTGGTCCATAGCACAGATTCCTCCCCCATTAACTCAAAATCATTCCTTTTCCCACTATAGAGGCACCTTACTTTACCAAAGAGTTTAAGCCAGTTGAAGTGTTGAAGGAGTATGATGTCATGTTGCTGGCCGAGGTGGCAGGCACACCTCCCTTTGAGATCACTTGGTTCAAAGATAACACAACTCTGCGGAGTGGTAGAAAGTATAAAACCTTTCTTCAAGATCAAATGGTGAGCCTGCAGATCCTCAAGTTTGTAGCTGCTGATGCTGGTGAATATCAGTGTCGGGCGAGCAATGATGTGGGCAGCAGCACCTGCAGTGCCAGGGTGACGCTCAGAGGTTAGTGTTGGTTCCAATGACGGACTAGCTCTTCTGCAGAGTCAACTCATTGTTAAGCCAGTTTTTCTGCAGACCTAGTATTGACTGAAGATTTATTCTTCTGTTAGAACCACCAGCCTTTGTAAAGAAGATCGAGAGCACCAGCTCCCTTCGAGGAGGCACAGCTGCCTTCCAGGCCACTCTGAAAGGCTCCCTGCCCATCACAGTGACTTGGTTAAAAGACAACGATGAAATCACCGAAGACAACAATATAAGAATGACCTTTGAGAATAATGTGGCCAGTCTGTACCTCAGTGGCATTGAAGTCAAGCATGATGGGAAATATGTCTGTCAGGCCAAAAATGATGCAGGAATACAAAGATGTTCTGCATTACTCTCAGTAAAAGGTTGGTTCAGAGAGTCAACCATGGGTTTTAGGGAAAAGTGCAGATATACACCTTTCAGCAGAATAATTCACAGCCCACACTTATCCCTTTGTTTTCTACAGAACCTGCAACAATCACCGAGGAGGCTGTGTCTATAGATGTCACCCAAGGAGACCCAGCCACTTTGCAGGTTAAATTTTCAGGGACTAAGGAGATCACAGCCAGATGGTTCAAAGATGGCCAAGAACTGACCCTGGGCCAAAAATATAAAATCAGTGTCACTGACACAGTCTCTATACTGAAGATTATTTCTACAGAAAAGAGAGATAGTGGAGAATATACTTTTGAGGTTCAAAATGACGTTGGAAGAAGCAGCTGCAAAGCTAGCATTAATGTGTTAGGTTGGTATTGCTTTTTTTATGGGGAGGACCTGGGCATTTCTATGCTCGCTCATCTCTTACAATCGTAGAGAAGATATAAATTGGTGGATTGACCTAACCATTTTTTGTTTTTATTTTTTATTACATAGATCTTATCATACCTCCCTCATTCACTAAAAAGCTGAAGAAAATGGACAGCATTAAAGGGTCTTTTATTGACTTAGAATGTATAGTATCTGGGTCACATCCCATAAGTATCCAATGGTTCAAAGATGACCAGGAAATTTCAGCTAGTGAAAAATACAAATTCTCTTTTCATGACAATACTGCCTTCTTGGAAATCAGGCATCTGGAAAGTACTGATACTGGGACATACACTTGTTCTGCCACCAACAAGGCAGGACACAACCAGTGCAGCGGCCATCTGACAGTCAAAGGTCGGCAACTTTATCTCCACCTCTCAGGAACTTATTGCTGTCTCATCTATCAGTTCTTACCTTTATTGCCCTGTTCTAAAATGAATGTTCCTTTCCTCTTTTGCTTCTCTTTCTTTCACCTCAGAACCCCCTTACTTTGTGGAAGAACCCCAGTCGCAAGATGTCAACCCTAATACAAGGGTTCAGTTAAAGGCTCTTGTAGGTGGCACTGCACCCATGACAATTAAGTGGTTTAAAGATAACAAAGAGCTGCACTCGGGAGCAGCTCGCTCGGTTTGGAAGGATGACACCTCCACCGTGCTAGAGCTCTTTTCAGCCAAAGCTGCTCATTCTGGGACCTACATTTGTCAACTAAGCAACGATGTTGGCATAGCAACCTGTAAAGCCACTCTCTTTGTAAAAGGTCTGGAGTCTACATCTTCTCACTTCCTTGCTTGTCTAGATTTTCTTGGGGTGGTGGGCAGGTTTAGGAAGAAGTTTTAGACATCAATTTTGTTTATTGGCCTTTTTAAAAAAAATATTCAACATCACACTTTCCTTCCCCACCCACCCATCTTTAGAACCTCCTCAATTCATTAAGAAGCCCAGCCCAGTGTTAGCACTGAGGAATGGACAGTCTACAACATTTGAATGCCAAATAACAGGCACTCCTGAAATCAGAGTTTCTTGGTATCTGGATGGGAATGAAATAACAGCCATTGAGAGACATAACATTTCCTTCGTCGATGGTTTGGCCACTTTCCAAATTTCCGGTGCCAGGGTAGAAAATAGTGGGACTTACGTCTGTGAAGCTCGAAACGATGCGGGCACAGCAAGCTGCAGCATCGAATTAAAAGTGAAAGGTTCGTTACTGGCTCTGCTTTCCATGTTGGCTGTGCTGCTGGCCGGGCCATGGGTCTTCCCTTGAGTAAGCTAGTCTCTGTCTTCCTTTTGAACTTTTAGAACCTCCCACCTTTATCAGGGAGTTGAGGCCCGTGGAAGTAGTGAAAGATAGTGACGTGGAGCTGGAGTGTGAAGTTAAGGGAACATCTCCATTTGAAGTCACTTGGCTGAAGAATAATAAGGAAATTCGAAGCAGCAAAAAATATACCCTGACTGACAGAGTGTCGGTGTTTAATCTGCACATAACCAAGTGTGACCCCTCAGATACTGGGGAATACCAGTGCATTGTGTCCAATGAAGGCGGCAGCTGCTCTGGCAATGCTAGAGTCTCCCTCAAAGGTCAGTTAACACACAAGAAGCAGGCTGCCCAAAAAAAATTCTGCAGTGCTCTTTAATTTTATAATGATGGGTAGGAGTTCAAATCTGCCTCTTCTTTTCACACTGTCTAATCACAGAACCACCATCGTTCACGAAGAAGATAGAAAACATCACCACTGTTCTGAAAAGTTCTGCCACTTTTCAGAGCACCGTGGCTGGCTCTCCTCCCATTTTCATAACCTGGCTGAAGGATGATCAGATCCTTGATGAAGATGATCATGTTCATATTTCATTTGTGAATAATGTGGCCACTCTTCAGATCAGAGCTGTGGATAATGGACACAGCGGGAGATACACGTGTCAAGCCAAGAATGAGTCAGGCGTTGAGAGGTGTTATGCTTTCCTTTTAGTACAAGGTTTGTAAGCTATTCCCCTTTGGAGTTAGTCTGTGGAGACCCTTTCATAAACGTGTCCTCTCTCTGGTGGAAATGTCAATGCAACTCATCCACATTTTCATTCTTGCTGCAGAGCCTGCTCAAATCCTAGAGAAAGCTAAATCTGTTGATGTCACTGAGAAAGACCCAGTGACCTTGGAGTGTGTTGTGGCTGGAACACCAGAACTCAAAGTGAAATGGCTTAAAGATGGGAAACAAATTGTGCCCAGTAGATATTTTACGATGAGCTTTGAAAATAATGTGGCCAGTTTTAGGATTCAGTCAGTAATGAAGCAAGACAGTGGTCAGTATACTTTCAAGGTGGAAAATGACTTTGGAAGCAGTAGCTGTGATGCCTACCTGAATGTGCTAGGTTGGTACCTTGGCCCCAGTCGGCTTCTGTTATTTATATTATGTCCTTTGTAAACAAATGGCAACATGTTAATGATGTGTTTTGCTGTTTGCATTGGACAGATCAAAATATTCCTCCATCATTCACCAAAAAATTAACCAAAATGGATAAAGTTCTGGGCTCTTCTATTCATATGGAGTGCAAGGTTTCTGGCTCACTTCCTATTAGTGCTCAGTGGTTTAAGGATGGAAAAGAAATATCTGCAAGTGCAAAATACAGACTTGTCTGTCACGAGAGCACTGTGGCCCTGGAAATTTATAACCTGGAATTAGAAGACACTGCAAATTACACGTGCAAGGTCTCAAATGTCGCAGGGGATGATGCGTGCAGTGGCATCTTAACTGTGAAAGGTTGGGATTTCTTTACTTCTTCTTGATTCTTCTTTGGAATTGCTTTTAAAATGTATCACTCTTACGTTGCATCCTTTAGATAAAAATCTCAATAATTATGTTTCTTAAGATATGTATTTGAGTTCAAGATATATTCAGTCATTGCCTCTTTTCAATAAGATTTTCTTATATGTCCATAAAACTGTTAAAATAATTTAACTAAAGGGGTTTAATTTAATATATTTCTCTTAATAACTTGTAGAACCACCAAGCTTCCTAGTGAAACCTGGGCGCCAACAAGCCATACCTGATTCTGCAGTGGAATTTAAAGCAGTTCTAAAAGGAACACCACCATTCAAAATAAAATGGTTTAAGGATGATGTGGAACTTGCCCCTGGACCTAAATGCTTCATTGGCTTAGAAGGGTCAACTAGCTTCTTAAATCTCTACTCAGTGGATGCTTCCAAGACAGGACAATATACTTGCCAAGTTACCAACGATGTTGGTAGCGACTCTTGTACCACAATGTTGCTTGTGACAGGTGTGCAGGTTTAATTGTTTTATGTTTCTGTCTAACCTGTAGTCCTTTCTGTGAGCTGTCACTGTGCGTCTACGCAATCATTCTGAGATATTTTCTGGTTATTTCAATGTTTCATAATTCTGATAATCCAAACAAAAATTAGCCAAGGAGATTAAATTTGATGTACCCTTCTTTCTAACACAGTACACTGTATCTGCCAGGTATTGGTCATGTGTTTTGCTCTTTTCAACAAACTACCTGATTGAACTTTTGTTATTTGTATCAGTTCCCTCGTAATCTCCTCTTTTCTTCACTCTCTAGAACCACCAAAGTTTGTAAAGAAATTAGAAGCATCCAAAATAGTAAAAGCAGGTGACTCAGCACGACTTGAATGCAAGATCACTGGATCCCCAGAAATCAGAGTTGTGTGGTACAGAAATGAACATGAACTCCCAGCCAGTGATAAATACAGGATGACTTTCATTGACTCAGTGGCCGTGATACAGATGAGCAATCTTGACACTGAGGATGGTGGGGATTTCATTTGTGAGGCTCAGAATCCTGCTGGCAGCACAAGCTGCAGTACCAAGGTTATAGTAAAAGGTAGTGATCTCTTTCTTGGTTCATTACCTGAAACTTACCGTCTTCACCCCAGGGTACCATAACTCTTTATTCCTTTACTGTCACTTTAGCTTCCATTTGAATTCATAGAATATTTTCCAAAACTGGTATTATTTCCCTTTTTAAATGTTATTTCTTCTTTAAGATTTACTTACATGCAGCCAATCATTCTGATATATTTTCTGGTTATTTCAAAGCCATAATTCTGATAATCTCAACACAAAGTAGCCAAGAAGTTCAAATTTGATATTTCAAAAGCATGCAAAAATACCAAAGTAGGCATTTTAAAATTAATTTTGCCTTCAATCAATTTATAAATATATCATCCTCAGTATACTATTTATCATTAATAACAAGGAATATTTACTACTGGTAAATAAGATGCAAGCAATATAGGTTTTAACTTTACATTTAAAACAGAACAATTATATATTCTTTTCTCTCAAAAATCAGTTTCTATTTTTATAAAATTATGTCACTATACACTCGTGCAAATAATACTGGTATTTTTACTGCCATTTTCCAATATTTTTGTCACAAAGTCCACATTTTTTTATCTTATGGATAATGCAGTAAACATCTTTTGAAGCAAAAAAACTCAGATCACAAATGTGATGACTTCCAAGTCTCTCCATTGTAGATCATATACAAAAAAAAACTTATTCCTGAAGTCAGGATTCCATACTTCATGCAAATCATATTAATGAATACAGTTGGAGTTTTGGCTTTGTTTGGTTGTGCTTTCCTCTTTTGATTAGATTTTTACAACTTCCACATCAACCTTTATAGTCCAAGATGAATAGGTAAGATGGAGTTGACAGAGTGTTGAACTGTTTAGTAAGGACAATTAGGTTCTCTACCAATGAAGTTACATGATTTTGTAAAGGCTAATGGCCACTCTGAAGCTGTTGTTCCTCCACACAAGCAATAGCACTTGACATCACTTCCCCATTAAAGTATCTTGACTCTTCCAACTTAAAAACAAAGAAATAAAAATATTCTATTAAATTAAATAGCCCAATTCATAAGAAACTCTTGTTTTTTTTACAGAACCACCTGTCTTTAGCAGTTTCCCTCCTGTAGTAGAAACTCTTAAAAATACTGAAGTTAGTCTTGAGTGTGAACTCTCAGGAACACCACCATTTGAGGTGGTGTGGTACAAAGACAAGCGGCAACTCCGAAGTAGCAAGAAATACAAGATTGCATCCAAAAACTTCCATGCAAGTATTCACATTCTCAATGTCGAAACCTCAGACATTGGTGAATACCACTGCAAAGCACAGAATGAAGTGGGAAGTGACACTTGCATTTGCACTGTAAAATTAAAAGGTAAGCATATTTCCTGCTGGTGGCAGAACTAGCAGGAATGTGCAAGATGCTTATATATTTTTTTTCTTTGTTCCATTATCTGGACAACCTTTTGAACAATCTCCATCTATCTCTCCGTGTTCAGAACCACCAAGATTTGTTTCCAAACTGAACAGCCTCACTGTTGTAGCTGGGGAGCCTGCTGAGTTACAAGCATCTATAGAAGGCGTCCAACCTATTTCTGTCCAGTGGCTTAAAGAGAAGGAAGAAGTGATTAGAGAAAGTGAAAACATCAGAATTACATTTGTGGAAAATGTTGCAACTCTACAGTTTGCAAAAGCAGAACCAGCTAATGCTGGGAAATATATCTGCCAAATCAAGAATGATGGCGGAATGAGGGAGAACATGGCCACACTGACTGTTCTAGGTTGGTACAATAATCCCCTGATAGAAAGAGATGCCAAATGCTGAGAGAGATACTAAAAGTTGCTGGTAGAAACTCCTTCTCAGAATTTCTCATAGAGCCATATAATCCACCCTAATCTATTTGAAAGGTTTAGGGAATCTAATAAATCTTCTTCCAAAACTCTGATTCTAACAGAAAATACCCATCTGTTTTACTGTTACTTACTACATTTCTTGCTGGATTAGCAGATGTAATGATGACTATCATTAGTTACTTGTAAAAGAAAAATTAGGAACCTAGCATGACATTTTTGTTTCCAAAGTACTAGTTTGTTAAAACTGGCAAGAACAACAAAGATCAAAATGATTAAAAAAATTGCCACTTTCATTATTGGGCATGTTAAATTTCAATTTTTAATTGTTTAGGTAACAACTTCCAAAAAGCTATCTTTTGTTCCTGAAAGTAGAGCAAAATACCAAGTGATTAAAAATAACATGTAGCCTTTGCTTTCAATGTCAAGTGCAAATCAATATATCTATTTTAATCTATATTAGCAGAATTGCTTTGGAAATTAACTAGTGCACAAACATATTTCTTAATAATAACTCCTATTTCCTGCTGGTGGCAGAAATAGCAGGAATGTGCAAGATGCTTATATATTTTTTTTCTTTGTTCCATTATCTGGACAACCTCTCCATTGTAGATCATATACAAAAAAAACTTATTCCTGAAGTCAGGATTCCATACTTCATGCAAATCATAATAACTCATGACAGTGTGAAAATCACATTTGAGTCTAGAGAGAGAGCCCTCACATAGCATCTCATTGAAATGAACAATCTTAGTGAATCTGAAAGGAGAGATCAAGATAGTAGAGATACCTCCACCAGACTGACAGATGACTATTGAATTGTATTTCAGAGCCTGCAGTCATTGTTGAGAGGGCAGGATCCATGACAGTGACTATAGGGGAGACATGCACTCTGGAGTGTAAGGTGGCTGGCACTCCTGAACTCTCAGTTGAATGGTACAAGGATGGAAAACTGTTGACCAGCAGCCAAAAACACAAATTTAGCTTCTACAACAAAATCTCTTCCTTAAAGATTATCTCCGTTGAAAGGCAAGATGCAGGCACCTATACTTTCCAGGTTCAAAATAATGTTGGAAAAAGCAGCTGCACAGCTGTGGTCGATGTCTCAGGTTAGTTCTGATATATTCCTCCCAATGCTCATGCAAATTCCTCTCAAATTTTCTTTTCTCAAGAATCTTCTATTCTTCCAAATCCTGACACATCTCTTGCCTTTCCTCACACAGACCGAATGGTTCCTCCCTCCTTCACACGGAGACTGAAAGATACTGGTGGGGTGCTGGGGACTTCTTGCATCTTGGAATGCAAAGTAGCCGGATCATCGCCTATCTCTGTTGCCTGGTTTCATGAGAAAACTAAGATTATCAGTGGAGCAAAGTACCAAACCACATTCTCAGATAATGTCTGCACATTGCAGCTGAATTCTCTGGACATGTCAGATAGGGGCAATTACACATGTGTGGCTGCTAATGTCGCTGGGTCTGACGAATGTCGTGCAGTGTTGACTGTACAAGGTCAGTGTTAGATACTCAAACCCTTTCTTACACTTTCTTCTTTGGGTTGACACATTTGAAAATACTCTTCTTTTTTTATTCAGAATTGCACTTAAGTTTGAAGCTTACAGGATCTTTTCATTGTCCTCCGTGTCTCTGTAGAATCACCCTCTTTTGTAAAGGAACCTGAACCTTTGGAAGTACTACCAGGCAAAAATGTCACCTTCACAAGTGTTATCAGAGGAACCCCTCCATTCAAGGTTGGCTGGTTCAGAGGTGCCAGAGAACTGGTGAAAGGAGACAGGTGCAACATCTATTTTGAAGACACTATAGCAGAACTGGAATTATTTAATGTCGATCTATCTCAGAGTGGGGAATACACCTGCGTGGTTTCTAATGGTGCTGGCCAAGCATCCTGCACCACTCGTCTTTTTGTTAAAGGTTTGCTCAAGTGCATTTGTTCTTCCTAGTTTCTGTACATTGATATCTTTGTATTTTTACTGTGTTTAACTGTTGTGATTTGTCACTCACCAGAACCTGCTGCGTTTGTGAAGAAATTAAGCGATCACTCTGTAGAACCAGGGAAGTCCATCATTCTGGAGAGCACCTACACTGGAACACTTCCCATTTCAGTTACATGGAAAAAGGATGGTGTTCCCATAACCCCATCTGAAAAATGCAACATAGTCACAACAGAGAAGACTTGCATCCTAGAAATTCCAAATAGCACAAAAAGAGATGCAGGAGAGTATTCCTGTGAGATTGAAAACGAGGCAGGAAGGGATGTTTGCAAAGCTCTGGTGTCTACATTAGGTGTGTTGTCTTATTCTGTCTTAACTGATCAGCATTCATCTAACAAGAAGCATGTTTTTTTTGGTTTTCTTTCATTCCACTTGCTAATGTGAGCTTTTCTTCTTTAGAACCACCTTATTTTGTTATGGAACTGGAACCTCTGGAAGCATCTGTTGGAGATTCAGTTTCTTTACAGTGCCAAGTTGCTGGGACACCAGAAATTACAGTGTCTTGGTACAAGGGAGACACCAAGTTACGGCCAACTCCTGAATATAGGACCTACTTTACAAACAATGTGGCCACACTTGTTTTTAATAAAGTGAATATCAATGACAGTGGAGAGTATACATGTAAGGCAGAAAATAGCATAGGAACTGCTTCTTCTCAGACTGTCTTCAGAATTCAAGGTGATGATGTTATTTTAGAAATTAATAAATGTCTTTTTTTCCTTATCTTAACTCTTTTATCTTTATAAAGGAAATTTTCATTTCATCAACTAATGCCTCAAGTATCACTTGTCTTCCTACAGAGCGTCAACTCCCACCTTCCTTTGCAAGACAATTAAAGGACATTGAACAAACTGTTGGGTTACCAGTTACACTCACTTGTCGATTAAATGGCTCTGCACCCATCCAAGTGAGCTGGTATAGAGATGGGGTACTTTTGCGAGACGACGAAAATCTACAGACATCCTTTGTAGATAATGTGGCCACTTTGAAAATTTTGCAGACTGACTTGAGTCACTCTGGCCAGTACTCTTGCTCAGCTTCCAATCCACTTGGAACAGCATCTTCTAGTGCCAGACTGACAGCAAGAGGTTTGTTCTCATGTCAATCTTTCTCTTTGCAAACCATGACTTCTTGCTTATTGCCAACATAGAAATGGCCAATGACAAAAGCAAAAAAAAAAAAAAAAACCCACACGTTTTGCCTTTTCTTCTCATCTTTCAGAACCTAAGAAATCTCCCTTCTTTGACATCAAGCCTGTATCTATAGATGTTATTGCTGGGGAAAGTGCTGACTTTGAGTGTCATGTCACTGGCGCTCAACCAATGCGAATAACTTGGTCAAAAGATAACAAGGAGATCCGTCCTGGAGGAAATTATACGATCACGTGTGTGGGAAACACTCCCCATTTGAGAATTCTTAAAGTAGGCAAAGGCGATTCTGGTCTGTATACTTGCCAAGCAACCAATGATGTTGGCAAAGACATGTGCTCAGCTCAACTCAGTGTGAAAGGTATCGTTATGTGGCATTTACCAATATTTGTTCTTTCCCATGTTTGTGTAAAAGTTTCTTTAGTTTTTAATTTGGGGGATAAACTGGATCATGTTACAATTTGTATAGTTGCGTTGGAGGTAACATTAATCAAAATTCCGTTTTCTCTTTGTATTGTTCTTTGCGTTAGTGTATTGGTAAGTGTAATTCTACCAGTAAATGTTGTTTAATTGATATTTGTTAAATGTTGTTTCAACTATCCATTCTCTTTTTCCCTTCTTTTCTGGTCCATAGAATTCTGATTTATCAACACTAAATGTTAATCAAGTATTTATATAATACATTAACTTGTATGTTGTAACTTATAAGTTCAAACTACAAAATAAACATCAATTTAATTCTCTTTAAAAATATAAAAAGCTGATTTAATAAAAAAAAAAAAGCCAACTTATTTCCCCACAAAATTCCCAGGAAGGATATTCTTACTAAACCAGTTTAAATAAGCACTTACTGGATCTTCAACTACAAACATGTCATTTTTTTCCCTTTGATTTACTAGAACCTCCAAAGTTTGTTAAGAAATTAGAAGCTTCAAAAGTTGCAAAGCAGGGAGAAGCCATCCAACTGGAATGTAAAATAAGTGGTTCCCCAGAAATCAAAGTGCTGTGGTTCCGAAATGACAGTGAGCTTCACGAAAGTTGGAAATACAGCATGTCCTTCCTTAACTCCGTGGCATTGCTCACCATCAATGAAGCCAGTGCCGAGGACAGTGGAGACTATATCTGTGAAGCTCATAATGGTGTTGGGGATGCCAGCTGCAGCACAGCGCTGACTGTTAAAGGTTAGACACATTGAACTGCTTTCTTCATTCCCATCTGATTTCTGTTCCTGCTCAGGAATGTTATGAACTCCAAATAAGAATATTTGCTTGCAGTTCCTTAACTAGTTTTTAGGAATTGTCATTTCTTAAGTTAGCATATTGTTATATAGTCACACCAGCCATTCTTAATGATTATAGATTCTAATTTGTTTTTCCTTGTTAGTATGCAAATGTTTTATTGTTTATCTTTTTCCCCTGTAGCACCTCCTGTTTTCACCCAGAAGCCTTCTCCAGTAGGAGCCCTTAAAGGTTCGGATGTCATCTTACAATGTGAAATTTCGGGAACGCCTCCATTTGAAGTGATATGGGTTAAAGACCGGAAGCAAGTTCGAAGCAGCAAGAAGTTTAAAATTACTTCAAAAAATTTTGATGCGAGTCTCCATATCCTTAATCTTGAAGCCTCTGATGTAGGAGAATATCACTGCAAAGCAACTAACGAGGTGGGAAGTGACACGTGTGTCTGCACTGTGAAGTTCAGAGGTTTGTATATATGGGCACAAACATGTATGTCTCCTTTCTTCTTTTCTTGCTTGACCAATCATTTATATGGGTGAGATTCTCATTTTCCCCCCTAAAACACAAATTTCTTTCATTAGAACCTCCACGATTTGTGAAAAAGCTGAGTGACACCTCAACCCTTGTTGGGGATGCTGTGGAGCTACGGGCTGTTGTGGAAGGCTTCCAGCCCATTTCTGTTGTCTGGCTGAAAGACAGAGGTGAAGTCATCAGAGAGAGTGAAAACATAAGAATTTCATTCGTTGATAACATCGCAACCCTACAACTTGGTAGCCCAGAACCATCTAATGCCGGAAAATATGTGTGCCAAATCAAAAATGATGCTGGAATGAAAGAATGTTCCGCAGTCTTGACTGTGCTAGGTTAGTAACAAAGTATAGCCTGAGGGGGGGAAATCAGGTTAATTGACCCATGATTATTTTCAACAAATATTACTCTTTCCCAATATTGAGTACATGTTTACTTTGAACAGTGAGTTTATTTTTTAATGTAATTATACTTCATCTTCTAGAACCAGCCAGAATCATAGAGAAGCCAGAACCCATGACTGTTACTACTGGAAATCCTTTTGCATTAGAGTGTGTAGTGGCTGGATCACCAGAACTTTCAGCCAAGTGGTTCAAAGATGGAAGAGAATTATCTGCAGACAGCAAACATCACATTACATTCATCAACAAAGTGGCTTCACTTAAGATCCCCTGTGCAGAAATGGGTGACAAGGGGTTATACAGTTTTGAAGTGAAAAACAGTGTTGGTAAAAGTAACTGCACTGTATCTGTTCACATTTCGGGTAAGTAGTAGGAGGTATTTATGGTTATCTAATCTTTTCTGGAAAATAAAGCTCCTCTTTAAACAGAAAACTGCCCTTCTCCACATAGATCGAGTTGTGCCTCCTTCCTTCATCCGCAAGCTGAAAGACACGAACGCCACCCTGGGGGCCTCAGTGGTTTTGGAGTGCCGAGTCTCTGGCTCGGCCCCGATCTCTGTTGGCTGGTTTCAGGATGGAAATGAGATTGTTAGTGGGCCTAAGTGCCGGTCCAGCTTTTCGGAAAATGTCTGTACTTTGACTCTGAGTTCACTGGAGCCTTCCGACGCAGGCACATACACGTGTGTGGCTGCCAACGTGGCTGGTGCTGAGGAATGCTCAGCAGTCCTGACTGTGCAAGGTCAGTGTGCAAGGGTCAGGCTGCCATTTCTGAAGTCTCTTCCGCACGCCTCGGTGCCTGCCTTGCGTGGAATTTCTTTATTTCATCTTCATTTATTAGTTTTGGCTCTCTTTTCTTTTCTTAAAATTATTCTTTTATGTTTTCCATCACCATTTATCCCCTCTGTTCACTCTTGCACCCCCATCCATCTCCTCCCCCTACAATCATCACACTGTTGTCTGAGTCCCTGAGTTTTCTCTCTTTATGCTTTCTTTTTTGCTCATTCCCCCGACCATATCACCCCCTTCCCCCCAACACCACCACCATAGCTGTCTGTCTGCCCTCTATGAGTCTGTCTCCATTTTGCTTGGTAGTTCATTTTGTTCATTAAATTCCATATATGAGTGTAATCATATGGTACCTGTCTCTCTCTGAAACATTTTAGCAAAATGTTCTCTAGCTCCATCCATGCTGTGGCAAATGGTAAAATTATCTTCCTTTTTATGTTAGAGTAGTATTCCATTGTGTAAATGTGCCACAGCTTTTTTTATTCACTCATCTGCTGATGGACACTTGAACTGCTTCCAAATCTTGGCTATTGGAAATAATGCTGCAATGAACATAGATGTGCATATATGCTTTTACATTAGTATTTTTGGGTTTCTTTGGATAAATTCCCCAAAACACTAATTGGCTCACTTTTATTCAAATAGCAAAAGCACCTCTCATTTGGATTTCTCTTTTTCTCTTGATCTTCCCCTTCCCCTGGGGTATCTAGAACCACCATCTTTTGAACAAACCCCGGATTCTGTGGAAGTTTTACCTGGAATGAGTGTCACATTCACCAGTGTCATTAGAGGCACCCCTCCTTTCAAGGTCAAATGGTTTAAAGGCAGCAGGGAACTGGTGTCAGGGGAGTCATGCACCATCTCTATGGAAGATTATGTCACAGAACTAGAGTTGCTTGAGGTGGAGCCATTGCAGAGTGGAGACTATTCTTGCCTCGTTACTAATGATGCTGGCAGTGCTTCCTGCACCGCCCATCTTTTTGTGAAAGGTTTGCTCTTCACTCCAATTCGTGTATCTTTTAAATTTTTTCTAAGTCTTCATTTGAAGATGTCAATTTTACCCTGATATTTTCTCCTTATAGAACCAGCCACCTTTGTGAAAAGATTGGCTGATTTCAGTGTTGAGACAGGAAGTCCCATAGTTCTTGAGGCCACATATACTGGCACGCCTCCCATCTCAGTGAGCTGGATGAAGAATGAGTTTCCTCTTTCACAGTCTCCGAATTGCAGTGTTACTATGACAGAAAAATCTACCATCCTGGAAATTCTCGACAGCACAGTAGAGGATTATGCACAGTACAGCTGCCTGATAGAAAATGAGGCCGGTCAAGATATTTGTGAAGCTCTGGTGTCTGTCTTAGGTGTGTTGACAGTTACCTCTTTTTATTGCTGTCTTTTCTTTCTCTTAAAAATCCTCTGTGAGTTAGCATAATTGATTGACTACCACTCTTTGTACCTTAGAACCACCTTATTTTATTGAACCTCTGGAACATGTGGAAGCAGCCATTGGAGAACCTACAACTTTGCAGTGCAAAGTGGATGGAACCCCAGAAATTAGAATTTCTTGGTATAAAGAACACACAAAGCTACGATCTGCTCCTGCTTACAAAATGCAATTCAAAAATAACATTGCCTCCTTAGTAATCAACAAGGTGGACCATAGTGATGTGGGAGAGTACACATGCAAGGCAGAAAACAGTGTGGGGGCAGTTGCTTCTTCAGCTGTGCTTGTTATCAAAGGTGATGATGCTTTTGCTTAATAAGTCTTGATGTGTGTTGACAAGTCCATTTTCTTAAAAACAACAAAAAATTAATGGACTGAAGTATGTTGTAGATATTTTCTGTCTTTTAAATAAGGTCTACCTGTAATTTCTTTACAGACCGCAAACTTCCACCTACTTTTGCAAGAAAACTGAAGGATGTCCATGAGACTCTTGGCTTTCCAGTTGCATTTGAATGTCGCATCAATGGCTCAGAACCTCTTCAGGTGTCTTGGTACAAAGATGGGGTGCTTTTGAAAGATGATTCTAATTTGCAAACATCTTTTGTTCATAATGTAGCAACTCTTCAGATTTTACAAACTGACCAGAGCCACGTTGGTCAGTACAATTGCTCAGCTTCTAACCCTCTTGGAACTGCTTCATCCAGTGCCAAGCTCATTCTCTCAGGTGAGTAGCTCATCACATTACCCTCTGCCTTGTAAAGAAGCTTCACTGCTTCGGGCCACCAAACTCTGGTGCCACTTTGTTTCTGCTCTGTGTCAGGAGCAGGAAATCTGAACTCACTATGTTGGTCTTCATTCTTTTTAGAGCATGAAGTGCCTCCCTTCTTTGATCTAAAGCCTGTATCAGTAGATCTTGCTCTTGGAGAAAGTGGTTCTTTTAAGTGTCATGTAACTGGAACTGCACCAATCAAAATCACTTGGGCCAAAGATAACCGAGAGATTCGCCCTGGAGGCAACTACAAGATGACTTTGGTTGAAAATACTGCCACTCTGACAGTTCTCAAAGTAGGCAAAGGTGATGCTGGTCAGTATACCTGCTATGCGAGCAATGCAGCTGGAAAAGACTCTTGTTCTGCTCATCTGGGTGTACAAGGTACTTGCTTGAGTAAAGTAGCAAGGTCTCTACCATTTTCAATATCTTAAAATATAAGAGGAAGAATTTGCTTCAAAGTTATGTTTAGGATCATGGTCAAGTAATTAAAAGTGATCATGAGGATCAAAAAATTTTTTATTAAATTGGACTGAAAATCAATTTTCAAAAGCTAAAAATAGACATTAGAGAATGAACAAAAAAATTACAGAATTGTAAGAAAATCAAAGTTTGAAGGAAGTTATCTCAAATGACTTATTTTCTCCAATAGATATTAAATGAATGGATTTTGTCCCATTAAGGAACAGCAGAGCCCCAGACTCTCAAGCTCTTCAAGGAGAGTCCAGATTAATTATGTCAATAGCTTGTCCTCCATTGACCCCACTTAAATAATTGTGGAAGGCCAGCTGGAATGGCTCAGCAGTTGAATGTTGACCTATGAACCAGGAGGTCACAGTTCAATTCCCTATTAGAGCACATGCCCGGGTTGCAGACTCAATCCCCATTGTGAGACATGTGGGAGGTAGCCAATCAATGATTCTCTGTCATCATTGATTTTTCTATCTATCTCTCCCTCTCCCTTCTTCACTAAAATCAATAAAAATATAATAATGATGATGATGATGATGATGATGATGATGATGATGATGGAAGCCAGGGAGGTGGGGAGTTCATTAATATATATGACATTTTGGAAAACAGCTATTTCTTCTATAGTATATTCATGGCTGCTGTTGTCAGAAGTTAAATACTTTACTCAGTGAACTGCTGGTCAACCCATAGAGTATTATAAAGGATTTTTGTGACGGTGGTAGTTTATAAATATCTTTAAATAAAATAGAATTATAGTTAGCAGCCCATCTGCTCTATGGCATATAACTAACCATCTTTGTCTTCCTAAGCTTGATTTTTTTTTGCTTCAGTTAATGAAGAAAGCATTGCCCTCCCCACTTCAAGGGGAAATTATGAAGGTTCAAAAAATATCTAAAGCCTATAAGAGAAAGTGTCACTTTGAAAACATTAGCATAGCTGACCCCATTTTGCTATTCTGACTTATTATGGTACATAAATAATACATTTGCAACCATAGAAAATAGATAGACAATCCTCCACTGGTTCATACACAGAAAGTAATCAAACTCTCTTATTTTCCATGAACCTCATAGTGCTTCTGCCAACAGATACAAACACTACCTCTGATCTTGAACTAGACAAGTGATTCTTTTATTGGGAAGAGGGTTATACAATAGGAATCAATGGCATTTCCTTCTTCTGCAATAATATTTGATGTGGGTGTTTGTAAAAATAAATGTATTTAAAAGCCTCTCTGTTTGGCAGAGATTCCTCTTTTTACTTCATCTGGAGTTACATGTGTCTTTTCCATCCCTTACCTTATCTTTTCCCTCTTGGTTCCATAGAACCACCCAGGTTCATAAAAAAGCTAGAACCTTCAAGAATTGTGAAGCAGGATGAATCCACAAGATATGAATGTAAAATAGGAGGGTCTCCAGAAATCAGAGTTTCGTGGTACAAAGATGAAACTGAAATTCAAGAGAGCAGTAAATTCAGAATGTCATTCCTTGACTCAGTGGCGGTGTTGGAAATGCACCATCTCAGTGTTGAAGACAGCGGTGACTACTCATGTGAGGCCCGCAATGCAGCGGGCAGTGCAAGCAGCAGCACTTCCTTAAAAGTTAAAGGTCAGAGCGTACCCTTCTTTTGTGTTTTTCACAGTAGCCTCCTGTGTAGTTGTCTTCTTATTATCATGTTTGACTTTCCATCGATGTCTTAAAATTTTTAAAGAATATAGTAGAAAACTGACTCTTACTTGTAACTATACATTTGCAGAATACATCCTAATTTTTTCTTTTCTTTTTCCTAACTGAATTACCTTCCAATTTTAGAACCACCCATTTTCCGCAAAAAGCCTCATCCCATTGAGACACTGAAAGGAACTGATGTTCATCTTGAATGTGAGCTTCAGGGTACTCCCCCATTTCAAGTTTCTTGGCATAAAGACAAGAGAGAACTTAGGAGCGGCAAGAAGTACAAGATAATGTCTGAGAACTTCCTTACAAGTATTCACATCCTGAATGTCGACACTGCAGACATTGGGGAATATCAGTGCAAAGCCACGAATGATGTGGGGAGTGACACTTGTGTTGGTTCTATCACTCTGAAAGGTTTGAGTGACTTCATTCTCTTATACTTACTCTTTTTCTTGTAATATTAATGCTTTGTTGGCCCCTTAGCTATTGTCCAGTTCTTTATCACTAGCTATCTCTTCTATTTTCCCCTTTTTTTTCTTTCCAAATCTTTTTGTTTAGGGTGTGTCCCATTTCTAAATTGCACCAAGTATCCTCTTCAACAATTTTTCCAATAGGTTTCAATTTGATTTAGAAAGCTGGAGAGTACAAGACGTTCAACTCTTTCTTCTTACTGCAAATTCTGATATGTCCCTGCTCACAATCAGCGAGAATGCCTCTTATTTAAGATATGGAAACAACACATTATCACTACTTTGATTACTAGCATTCATGATTAAGGGAAATGGTATTAATCCCACACATTTTAAATCAATGATATGCCTCTTTTTTATCAGCACCACCAAGATTTGTGAAGAAGCTCAGTGACATTTCTACCGTTGTTGGTGAAGAAGTCCAGCTGCAGACCACTATTGAAGGCGCTGAGCCAATTTCAGTGGTGTGGTTCAAAGATAAGGGGGAAATTGTTAGAGAAAGTGACAACATATGGATTTCTTATTCAGAAAATACTGCAACCCTACATTTTTCAAGAGCAGAAATAGCCAATGCTGGGAAGTACACCTGTCAGATCAAAAATGATGCTGGGACACAAGAGTGCTTCGCTACACTGTCCGTTCTCGGTCAGTACAAATAGGATGTTATGATGAACACAAGGCATACACTTACCAGTGTTCACATTTTCTTCCATTTTTCTGTTTGATTTTAAAATTTGGATGCAATTTTATCTTCTTTTAGAACCTGCAGCAATTGTGGAAAAGCCAGGATCCATAAAAGTTACCACAGGAGACACCTGTACATTGGAGTGCATGGTCACTGGCACACCTGAACTCACTACTAAGTGGTTTAAGGATGGAAAAGAACTGACAAGTGACAGCAAATACAAAATAAGCTTCTTCAACAAAGTATCTGGTCTTAAGATTATCAACGTAGCCCCCAGTGACAGTGGGGTATACAGCTTTGAGGTGCAAAACCCTGTTGGCAAAGACAGCTGCACAGCCTCAGTTCAAGTGTCAGGTTGGTTGGCTGGGCTTTTGTTGCAGTGTTATTATAATGTAGTTCCTGATTTACATATATATGTAGCATTACATGAGTCTGACATCCTCTGAATCAGTAAAATCAGAGGTAACATTCCTAGAGTTAGAAAACTAAGTTCAAAAGTTATATACCTTTCTCATTGAGAAATTTCACAATTCAGAATTATAGGAGTAAAACTGAATCCCTGAAAAGGGATAAAGTGGTCTTTTACTATCACTTACACTTGAATGATTCACAAAGAGAACCAATAACCCTAATAAGTCAACTAGCACATCCTGCCCATTGATCTTCAAGGCTTTCAATCATATGACCCTATAAGGAATTCTTTGATACCCTTGCAAAAGATCCAAAGGGATCTAGGTTTATCCAATCAAAAAGACAATAAATCCCTTTTCAAATCATTTTATAACTGATGTTCCTTGTTTGTTTGACTTTTATCACATTTAGACCGAACAATTCCTCCTTCATTCACAAGAAAATTGAAAGAAACGAATGGTCTATCTGGTTCTTCAGTTGTAATGGAGTGCAAGGTCTATGGATCTCCTCCAATCTCTGTCTCCTGGTTTCATGAGGGAAATGAGATCAGCAGTGGAAGGAAATACCAGACCACCCTGACAGATAACACGTGTGCTTTAACTGTGAACATGCTGGAAGAATCAGATGCTGGTGACTATTCCTGTGTAGCTACGAATGTGGCTGGTTCTGATGAATGCAGTGCTCCTTTGACTGTGAGAGGTCTGTTAATAATACAGTAAAAAATAGAACTGCATTTCATAATTTATAAGCCTTTGGTCATCACAAATCAAAAATATTAAAAATTTTCTGCTGTGTGCTTTTTTTGTTTAGAACCACCATCTTTTGTTCAGAAACCTGATGCCATGGATGTGTTGACTGGAGCCAATGTAACCTTCACGAGCATCATAAAGGGGACACAGCCTCTCAGTGTCAGCTGGTTCAAGGGCAGCAGTGAACTACTGCCAGGGGACAGGTGCAATGTGTCTTTGCAAGAGTCAGTTGCTGAGCTGGAGCTGTTCGATGTGGACACCTCACAAAGTGGAGAATACACCTGCATAGTCACGAATGAAGCTGGCAAAGCTTCTTGCACGACACGTCTCCATGTCAAAGGTTTGTTTGATGCCCTGCACCTTCATGGTTAACATACATGATGTAATAGATGCGTCTGCATCTGTATATATGTGTGTTTGATTTCCATTTCCAATTTGTGTATAGCCCCAGCTAAATTTGTGAAGAGGCTCAATGATTACAGCATAGAGAAAGGAAAAGCCCTGATCCTGGAAGGCACGTACACTGGAACTCCAGCCATTGCGGTTACATGGAAGAAAAATGGCATAAATGTAGCTCCTTCGCAGAGGTGTAATATAACCACAACAGAAAAATCCTCAATCCTGGAAATCCCAAGTACCACAGTGGAGGACGCAGGGCAGTATAACTGCTACATTGAAAATGCATCGGGAAAAGACTCCTGCTCAGCACAAATACAGATCCTAGGTTTGTTATGACTGTACATTCCTACCTTTATATATAAATAACTATGCTGGCCTGTCTCCTTCATGACTCATTATCTCTCTTGCCTGCAGAACCACCATATTTTGTCAAGCAGTTAGAACCTGTTAAGGTGACTGTTGGAGATTCTGCCTCATTACAATGCCAACTTGCTGGAACCCCTGAAATTGCCGTGTCCTGGTACAAAGGAGATACAAAGCTGAGACCCACTGCCACCTACAAGATGCATTTCAGGAACAATGTTGCTACCCTGGTTTTCAACCAGGTCGGCAGTCATGACAGTGGAGAATACATCTGCAGAGCTGAAAACAGTGTCGGAGAAGTTTCTTCATCAACTTTCCTCACTGTTCAAGGTGATTGAAATATTTCAGAAGTGAACAAATTTGTATTTTTTTTAACTAGATTTAAAGTATCTCATGAGAGAGTTCTTTTTTAGGAAATTCTTTCCAAATGCAAAATTTTCTGCTTATGTAATTTCAGCTATAATTAATGGCCTTCCCAGAGAGAGATAAGATGACCAAATCTTCAGTTGGAAGGATCATGTAGTCCTTTGGTTCTATAATTAAATATTTAAGAAACATGAGAGACCATATTTTTAAAATCCCACCCTCTGAGTGTGTCATTCAAAATGCTAGAAGGCAGCCTTGAAAAGTAGGAGGACCTGCTGCATTCCTGGAGATGTTCCTAAGCCGGCCAAGTTCTCTATTGGCTTTGCACCTACTGTGCATTAGGCTGGCCTCAACAGTGACACACTTTTGCTCCAGAAGTTTGCTTGTTTTCCTTTGGGTCCAAGTTATTCTAGAAATGTTAACACCTCCTGATGTATTTGTAGAAATTAAGAAATGGCGTTATCTATCTAACAATAATTGTGAGAGTATTCAGTAAATTTAAAATGTCCAGAAGTGTTTAATACTTCAATTCTGTTTTTACAGAGCAAAAACTCCCACCATCGTTTTCTCGACAATTGAGAGATATTCAAGAAACGGTTGGGCTGCCAGTTGTTTTTGAATGTGCCGTAACTGGATCAGAGCCTCTCTCCGTGTCTTGGTATAAGGATGGCAAGCCATTGAAAGATGGCCCAAATGTTCAAACATCCTTTTTAGATAACGTAGCCACCCTCAATATTTTTAAAACAGACCGGAGCCTCACAGGCCAGTATTCCTGCACAGCTACAAATCCTATAGGGTCTGCCTCTTCTAGTGCCAGACTCATTCTCACAGGTTTGTGCATTCTTAAATTTCTTTCTATTTCTGTAATGAAAAGTTTCATAATCAAGTACAAAATTTGGGAGAGAACATTATGATTTCTGTAAACTGGGATGGTCCAGAGAGGGAGCCTGAAACGTGGTCTTTCTGCTCTCCTCGCAGAGGGGAAGAACCCACCCTTCTTTGACATCCACATCGCCCCTGTGGATGTGGTGGTGGGAGACAGTGCGGACTTTGAGTGCCACGTTACTGGGACACAACCGATCAAGGTCAGCTGGGCCAAGGACAACCGAGAGATACGAAGTGGTGGCAACTACCAGATTAGTTACCTGGAAAACACTGCCCACCTGACAATTCTGAAAGTAGACAAGGGCGATTCTGGACAGTACACCTGTCATGCTGTGAATGAGGTGGGAAAGGACTCCTGCACAGCTCAACTTAATATAAAAGGTATGGTTTATCTTGCATGTGTCTGACATCATCATTTTACATTCTAAGTGTGCAGTTTTTAGGGCAAATGTAATTAAGGACACATTTTTAAACAAATGGTATAAAAATGATTAAAAGGATGCAGGTTTTTTCAGAGAACAAGTGATCTCTTTAAATCTGTATTTCCCTAAAATTGTACATATTCTGCATAATCCTAAAACCAACCTCCCTTTTATATTTTTACATCTATGTGGTTCTGTTACTGGTCATTCATTATCCTTATTTTTATCCCTTAAATCAGCTAACAATTTAGAATAAACTTTGGGAGGAGGCTAAGATGTTTAGGAACACACACTGATACTGTTTATTTAGTTGGTCTCAGTGAATTTTAATGAAAAAAAATGACTTACTTTTTTTTAAAAAAACCTCATGCTAATAACTACTTCATATGTACTTTCAATTTCTTACAGAGCGGCTAACCCCACCAAGTTTCACTAAAAAGCTCTCAGAGACAGTAGAAGAAACAGAAGGGAATTCTTTCAAACTTGAGGGCCGTGTAGCTGGTTCCCAGCCAATCACTGCAGCTTGGTACAAGAATAATGTAGAGATACATCCAACTTCTAACTGTGAAATCACATTCAAGAACAACATACTGCTGCTGCAAGTCAAGAAGGCAGGCATGGGCGATACTGGTTTGTACACATGCAAAGTGTCGAATGATGCAGGCTCTGCTCTGTGTACATCTTCCATTGTCATCAAAGGTTAGTGATCTGCATTGGCCCCAGACTGTTGTGTTTTTCTTTACTGCCTATGAGGTAGTTGTGTGCATTGCCTCTGACATGTGCTTTTCTTCTTCAACTCTGTCGATTAAGTCAGTTATAATGAAAATAAATATATGTTATTTAATTGACTTAGCAAAATTCCAAATGTTTGCTTAAAATATATATTGTTTGTAGCTTAATTGCATGGCTGACCTAAGAAGAGGTCACATAGCACCTGGACTGAAAATCTTTCCTCGTAAATCCCACCCTAAAATTCTCTCATGCAGTACGAAGTTTAAGGCTACTTTGAAATTCATACGTAAATGACATACAAATTTTTATGAAGCACATTTATTTTGATATATTGTTATATTTTTATTACTGAATACTGCATTAGCTTTTCTTATTATATCACATTCTGGAGCATTCTGTTTTCTAACCATATTTCTAAAGGACTATTGTTTGACATATATTGCCCAAAGCTTTAATCCCAGATAAAAGAGTAAATTTGCTTACAAAGAAAAAACAAATGAGTGGAATGATATTACTGCATCTCATTCTGGGAGGCATATTTAATTACATAGTCATAGCTTGAGGCAAAGATAGGCTATATTGTTAAGAGGATCATCTCGATCTGATCCTCTGCCCATAATGCGTTCACCCAGATGATTATGGTGCAAATTCATCAAAACCGTTTTTACAAATTACCATATTTTCTGGCGTATAAAATGACTTTTTAACCCAGGAAAATCTTCTTAAAAGCCGGGAGTCGTCTTATAAACTGGGTGTAAAAATACCGTAGCTTGCAGTTATGATGGGCATTGCTAACTCGCCAGGGACTTGCCCGGACTTGCTCTCTCTCTATTGTTTGTATCTTCCTCCTATCATCTTCAGTTCCAGTCATCTTATAAGCTGGAAAATATGGTAACCTCCTAAAAACAGCATGGAATTGAATACCCACTCTGGTGATGTAATTGGCCATATAATGGTGCACAGATACTAGGTTAATATCACTAATAGGTTAATATAATTGAGTTGTTTGGCATATGTTTTGAGTTGTCTTAAAATTCAAATTTTATTACTCATTTAATAGTATTTAAGTTTGTTTAGGTTTAAAACATTATTAGTAATATGAAAAATATGTAATTGACAGTGTCTTATATTCACGATTTACATTCCTGATGCTTTTGCCTTTAAGTAGATACAACTTTACATAGAATTCTGAAGGTATTTATCCATACAGTTTTAAAAAATAGTAGACACCAGAAATTTTAATATTTGCAGTTGTGAATTTTGCCTTATTCATATATATAGGTCTCAGAACCACTGAATAAAATCATTGCATAACACTGAGTTCTAAATGGACTTTGTATCATGTTACATATTTTCTTCATTGGTTTTCATTTGCTTCAACTCCTAAATCCTTTGGGCAAAGATTGTATTTTCTGCATTTAATAGCTAAAGATGAACATCAGATAAAATCACATATTAAGATGTGGGGCTCATGGATTAATCAAATGTTGGCTTTCTTTCCCAGAGTGTGCAAGAATTACTAGCCCTAGCTGGTTTGGCTTAGTGGATAGAGTGTTGGCCTGTGGACTGAAGGATTCTGGTCAAGGGCATATACCTCTGATGCAGATTCGATCTCTAGGCCCGGTTGGGACACATGCAGGAGACAACCAATGTGTGTCTCTCATGTCAATGTTTCTCTCTTTGTCCCCTGCCTTCCACTCCCTCTAAAAAAAAATCAGTGGAAAAATATCCTCAGGTGGTGATCAACAAAATATAAATTAAATAAAATTATTACTGATCTAGATTAAAAGAATTTCTCAATAAGCCCTTAGATTTTACAATTCAGTGAAAATGCAGCTGTACACAAGTTGGAGAGAATCAATCAGACCAGAGCAATGTTTGCAGGGCTTAATCAGGTCATAGGTGCTTGCGTGACTTATGCCCTGTATGGTATCTGTTCGTTGCTTGTTTTTAAAACTTTATTTTTTTTAATTCAACAAATGTAACTACTGACTTCAAAGAGAAATCAATCAGGAACGTAATTCAGTTCTACTGCAGCAATCAATGTTACCTGTTAGAGGCAGAACTTGTTTCTTGTCTGAAATTTAATACTTGTTTGCCTTTATGTTCTTTTCATGGTCCTTTTAATTTTATGTTTAAAATGCCTTTTTAATTCCAGAACCTAAGAAGCCACCTGTGTTTGATCAGCACCTTAGTCCAGTAACAGTGAATGAAGGTGAATTCGTACAGCTCAGCTGCCACGTCCAGGGATCGGAACCAATCAGGATCCAGTGGCTGAAGGCTGGCAGGGAAATCAAGTCTTCAGACAGATGCAGCTTCAGCTTTGCTAGTGGGACGGCTGTGCTGGAACTCAAGGATGTGGCCAAAGCAGATGCGGGAGATTATGTATGTAAAGCTTCAAATGCAGCCGGAAGTGACACTTCCAAATCAAAAGTGACCATTAAAGGTACAGATGCCTCAAAAGTATTATTCAGATTAAACCACCAGCTACTTACATTTATTTGCTTTTTGCAATTTAAATAAGTACATAATTAGATTTTTAGAAACATCAGTTATTGCTCATTTGCAATTTATAGCCCTCTTATTATAGTACTTTAAGTTTAGATAATTTAATGGAAATCTATACTAATAAAAGGGTAATATGCTAATTAGATCAGACATCTTCTGAGTGTCCTTCCAGACAAAGCCACAATGGCAGAGGGGCAAGGCCAAGGAGGTTAGGAGTGATCAGGTCAGCAGGGGAGGGCAGTTAAGGGGCAATCAGGCCAGCAGGCAGAGGCAGTTAGGGGCAATCAGGCAGGCAGGCAAGCGAGTGGTTAGGAGCCAGCAATCCCAGATTATGAGACAGACATCCCAGATTGGAGCGGGTGCAGGCCAGGCTGAGGGAACCCTTCCCCCCATGCATGAATTTTGTGCACCAGACCTCTAGTAATTTCAATTAAAATCTGTCTGAAATTACCCAAGTTCAACATCATATTTCTTGAAACTCTTTTCACTGTATAAGAAGGTAAAATTAAGTAAAGTTCCAAAATGATAATAATGAGACCTAAGGTATCCTGGTATCGTAGCCCTGACAGAAATCTGTATAATAAGCCAAGTCCTATAAAGACTTGATACTACTAATATGATTGTAGTTCAGATGGTATGCAACAGCTAAAACTAGTTATAAATATATATGAAATTGCTTTATCTTCTGTAATCCACTCATATATGAGTCCTAGAATGATGACATTTTTGACTCTGCCAAACTCCTAAAACTTATTTTACAAAGACAATTATTCCTTGCAATATTAAGGTAATTGTGATAACAAAACATGTAAATGTGTTTTTAGACAAACCAACTGCCGTCCCAACAGCTAAGAAAGCAGCGGTAGATGGGAAACTCTTCTTCGTATCAGAACCTCAGAGTATCAGAGTGGTGGAAAGTAAGTACTTCCGGAAAAATACATCTTCACTTATCCTGTACATTTTACTTCTGATTTAATTTTGGAAGAACTGGTTTTGGGAAATTAAGTTTTTTATTTGTCTTCATTACTCCTTAGAAACCACGGCAACATTCATTGCAAAAGTTGGCGGTGATCCGATCCCTAATGTGAAGTGGACAAAAGGGAAATGGAGACAACTGAACCCAGGAGGTCGCGTTTCTATCCTGCAGAAAGGCGATGAAGCCAAGCTGGAGATCAAAGACACCACAAAGACCGATTCTGGCTTATACCGATGTGTTGCATTTAATAAACATGGTGAAATTGAAAGTAATGTTAACCTGCAGGTGGATGAAAGGAAGAAACAAGAGAAAATTGAAGGAGATCTTAGAGCAATGCTGAAAAAGTAAGTTTAATTTTAAAAGATATAATTATCCCCTCCAAGATTCAGACTGTGAAAGAACATAAGCACACAGACATTTTAACAGAAAAAGATAAGAAATACACAATAACTGGGCAGAAGTTAGTGGTTCATTAAGACTTATTTCTGAATAATCATAAGAAAGTTTGAGAAAAAGATAATTTTTTATTACAAAATTTTAAACAAAGGAAATGGCATTATAGAAACGTGTTTATGTGACTAGGTATTAAATTTTTTGTTTCTATGTATTATATCTCATGCTCTGAAATATTTTCTAGATCAACTATTTCAAACATTGTTTATAATTACCAATAATTTCAACACGATTTAAGTTTCAACATAATTATTGGATTATTAAATTAATCAACATTTAATTTCCATACAACTTTTCTATGAGATATATTTATCCCTTATTAATGCTTTCTATTGCTATTATTATTTTTCCCTGTAATTCTTTCATTAGGCTCTAAAGTTTACAAAAATGTTTTCACTATTTTTTCTTTTTAAAAACTCTGATCAACTGTATGTATTTTATAACATGATCCAATCTTAATCCACTCCATCTTCATACTCACTTTTTTATTATTTCAATTAACATGATATTAATATTTCTAAAATAAAGGACACAGAATTATTCCTTTGTGAGAAAAAAAATCTTGTAATGGCATTTATAATCTTGGAATGATGTTAGACCATCCAAAATAGAATAGAAGACAGGTGATTTATGTTTATTTCCTATTTTACGTAGGGCTCCCACCTTGAAGAAGGGCTCTGGGGAAGAAGAAGAAATTGATATCATGGAACTTCTCAAAAATGTTGATCCTAAAGAATATGAAAAATATGCCCGCATGTACGGCATCACTGACTTCCGTGGTCTTCTTCAAGCATTTGAACTGCTCAAGCAAAGTCAAGAAGAAGAGACACATAGATTGGTATGAGCTTTTGCAGATAGCATCATCTTTACAAATTCACATTGGAAACCTCTAACACATGCCTTTGGATTTCCAGAATTCTATAGTTGTTTAAGATGGTTGAATAGAACCTAAGCAGCATCAAAAATGGAAGATAATAGGCAAATTAAGCCAGTCAGAGAAAGATAAATATCACATAATCTCACTCATATGTGGGATATAATAATCAACATAATTTGATGAACAAGAATAGATCCAGAGACAAATTGCAGAGGACGGGGCGGGGAGGAGGGGGTTAGAGAGCAACCAAATGACTTGTATGCATGCGTATTAGCATAGCCAATGGACACAGACAATGAGGCATTAGGGTCTTGCCCAGGTGGGAATGGCTGGCGCGGGGGCGGGGGGGCGGGGAGGTCAAGCAGGGAAAAAGGAGACATATGTAAAATTTTAGACAATAAAAAAAAACAGTATAAGAAGGAAATGCCATTGCTGAGACCTACCATGAATGAGCTATATCTGAAATAAGCGACTTCACTTTCCATAAACAAAATTAATAAATTCTGAAGATCTAAAAAAATGGAAGCTAAATATGATTATGTATCCTCTAGTTCAGATTTTATTTCATATGTAATACCTATCCCTTTTTTTTTCTTCTCAGGAAATTGAGGAAATAGAGAAGTCAGAGAAAGAAGAAAAGGAATTTGAAGAACTTGTATCATTTATTCAGCAAAGGCTGTCACAGACAGAGGTAAAATTAAGGATGCTGATAAAGAAGTAAACATATTATCAGGAATTATAAGGGAAGGATTGTAACGCATTTTAATTCTTTATCCTCCTAGCCTGTCACTCTGATCAAGGATATTGAAAATCAAACAGTTTTGAAAGATAATGATGCTGTGTTTGAAATTGACATTAAGATTAATTATCCAGAAATCAAGCTTTCATGGTACAAAGGGACTGTAAAACTGGAACCCAGTGATAAATTTGAAATAAGCATCGACGGTGATCGACATACACTTAGAGTCAAAAACTGTCAACTTAAAGATCAGGGAAATTATAGATTGGTGTGTGGCCCACACATTGCAAGTGCTAAACTGACAGTGATTGGTAAGTAAAGAGTTAAAAACAACCCCCCCGTGAGGCTGACTGCTGAGCATATCCACCTGTGATATTAAACACAGTGTGTGCTGTGTTGTACCAACAGAGCCTGCGTGGGAGCGGCACCTGCAGGATGTCACTCTGAAGGAAGGCCAGACTTGCACCATGACGTGCCAGTTTTCTGTGCCAAATGTAAAATCTGAATGGTTCAGAAACGGCAGAATCCTGAAACCCCAAGGTCGACATAAGACAGAAGTGGAACACAAAGTCCATAAACTGACCATTGCAGACGTGCGTGCAGAAGACCAAGGCCAGTACACCTGCAAACACGGAGACCTGGAAACTTCAGCCGAGCTCCGCATTGAAGGTGGGTGGAACTGTGGCTGGAGTTGGTGCAGCTTCGGCCAATGGCCCAAGGTGTGCAGGACCCTTACAGCCCCACCATCAGGCATATCCCAGAGTGCTGGTGTGTCCTCAGTCCCAACACACACTCAAAGCATTCACTCACATCTCAAAGTGCATACGAAATCAAACGGGAGAGGTCCACATATGTAGCAATTCCTTTGCATACACCTTTTAATTAGAAGCAAATTTCCATCTAAACGAAGGTGTGACTTTCTGTTGGTTATTTCTGTTAAATTCCATAATTCTGTTAAATTTAATGAACCTTTACAATTCTGCTAAATTCTGTAATTCTCACATCTATGATTCTGATGCCCCGCCCAAAAAAAATCTTGGAAAGGACCCAATTTCATGGCTGTATATCTAGAAGATTTTGGTTAGGAGTTTATATTTGGTTTATAAGAATTAATTTGACTCCATCTATATGACATTTCATAGAATTAACAGATATTTTAAGGGCTTATAGGAACTACAGTATACTTTTTTTAAATTAATTCTATAGGAATACATTTAAGCATTGGGATGATATTGCTTTGTTTTTTGTTTTCTGATGGAAAGAAGTACATTATCTTCTTGTTTTATATTTTCACCATTTTTCTGCTATTTTCCATTTGGGTAAAAAGATGGAGACTTTAAATATCTGAGGGGAAAGCACAGTGAAAGAAATTGCTTTCTACACAATCTAACTGTGACTCTCTTTGTTCTTAAACAGCTGAACCAATTCAGTTCACAAAGCGCATCCAGAACATCGTGGTGAGCGAGCATCAGTCCGCCACCTTTGAGTGCGAAGTGTCCTTTGATGACGCCATTGTAACCTGGTACAAAGGACCAACAGAATTGATTGAGAGCCAGAAATACAACTTTCGGAATGACGGTCGCTGCCACTATATGACCATCCACAATGTGACCCCAGATGACGAAGGTGATTTAATTGACAGGGTCCCTATGAATATATGATGTAAAGCTTGTCTGTTTTAGGTAGTTCTACCCTACTTGACACTCCCACTCTACAATTCTACATAGAATATTTTTTCAGGAAAGAGAAGTAAAAATAATACAAACTATATCTAAAAGAAAGACATGTTATTGACGAATAAAGCAGAAAACCAAAGTTCAGTGTTTCTTTTCCTTAGGTGTCTATTCAGTAATTGCTCGGCTGGAGCCAAGAGGAGAGGCGAGAAGCACAGCAGAGCTGTACTTAACAACCAAAGGTCAGACAGCACCACACTAAAACCACACTGCAGTCTTTGAAACAAAGTAGCCTGCCGAGGCAATTCTAAATATAAACATGTTTGGGGTTTTTTCTTTTGCAGAAATCAAACTTGAGATGAAGCCTCCTGGTGAGTTTAAGAAAATCAGTTCTTGCTTACAATGCATTCAGTATAATTTTGTAAATGAAGAAGTCAAACAAAAAATCTCTAATCGTGTTATCTTTTCTCAGTGAAATATTTTCCATTAATAATATAAACATTAATACATAATGTTTTTCATAAATCATAACATTAGGCTTTGAGAGGACGGGGAGTTTGTAATAATGTCCCTTACCTAAGATCATGCCAACTGGTATGGCCATAGCACAGAAACTTTCACAAGGAATAAACTTACCCGCCTGGGTGCTTATGAAGTGTGCCTGTATGGTTCGTGTCCATATGTTAGGTTCTGCTGTTGGAAATGCCTGACAAACACGTCTGAGTTGTCTAATAAACACCTGTGTTTTCAGTCCCTCTATGCTGATCATTAAATGTCCCTTTGCAGATATTCCTGACTCCAGAGTTCCAATCCCTACCATGCCAATCAGAGCAATTCCGCCAGAAGGTGAGATTTGGAACCAAAACACCTGGGTTGGGGCAACAATATTCTACCGCTAGGAAATTACCAATGCCAGACATGGCAGAGAGCCAGAACACACTTTCATGTTATGTTCTTCAATGTGTAATGAGAAAGCAGAGCAAAGGAGTAGTGACAGTTATAAATATATGCTATTTTTATTTCATCTGGTAGATGAATAGGTACTATAATACCTTTGAAGAACTGAAACTTTTTGTTATGCTTCACATAATGAGAAACCAAACCACATAACTAACTGATGATAGCATCTTTTTTTTTTTTCAGAAATCCCTCCTACAGCTGTTCCTCCTATCCCTGTGTTGCTACCATCACCTGAAGAAAAGAAACCACCACCAAAACGTATCGAAGGTAGTATGTGTTCTTTACCTAAATGTCAATATATATATATATAATTTAACTATTGCAGACCTGGAAAATGTTGTTTAATGCAACACATTCTCTCTCTTATGATCAACAATGGAATTGCCTTTCAAAATGTAAATTAGATTAACCATAAGCATAAGACATGGACCTATAGGCTGAAAATCGTCAGACAAACCAATATATGTATATTAATATTAAAATACTTTATTTTAATGGAATTACTTAAACATTAATGTCAACCTGATTTCATGTTTCATATTTTTCTACTACATAATAAAACAGTGCAATTGATTTCTACTGAAGCATATGGAAATAAATCACATTTGTTTTATAGTCAAATTAAAAATTATAGTTTGTGTTGTTTTTCTCAATTACAATGTTAAATACTCTAAACTTTGCTATTTTGTTTAAAATATATGATTTACGCTATCTTTACTACATTTGACTTTTTATTTTTAAAGCTCAGGAATGAGCTCACCAATAAGGAGCATGTGCCAGGGAGTTGCTCCTTTCAAATATTTCAATAAGTACTAGTTATGCCACCAAATTGCTGAACTAAATTAGTTAGGAGATTGTCTATGACTTGCTAGAGTTTGGGGGAATTTAGAATTGCTTTCAGAATTTTCCCAGCATCACCAGGAAAAGATTCTACATGTCCAAGTCACATTTTTTCGTAGCTAAGCCACCACTATTATAGCAGTTTCCTGGATTTGACATGCTAGTCCCATACAACCTAATACAGTTGGTGTTAAAAGGTTGAGCTATTTTTCAGCCTGGCTCAGGAGAATTCAATTAAACACACACACACACACACACACACACACACACACACACGCACGCACGCACGCGCGCACACACACACGCACACACACACACACAAAAAAAACTTCTAGTTTTGTGACAAAAAACTTCCAGTTTTGTGAATAATACAATATGAATAATAAAATCATTTTTTATCATTTATATGAACATAGTCAATTATGTTTCATTCACTTTTGAAAGCAGAGAGGAACAAAAATCAAAAGTTATACATTAGATTTCCATTTATATTTATTGTCAGGAATAATAATTCATTTTAATAAATGATTAAATATTTGAGTATTATTGTCAACATGGCCAAGCTCAACTGCCCACAGGAAAAATTTAGAAATTAAATCATATTTTAAAGATTGAAAACAGTGTTATTTATTCATGAATACTGGGAGCTATAACCAAGTTATGGATTAGGGGCATGATCAAACTGTAACATCAGCAACAACAAAAGAAAACTTCCACAATATATAGAACTTTAATTTTACTGATTCACATATTATCTTTCTCCTGACAATTTAAAGTGTTCTTACATAAGTGAAATAAAAATGTGCACCTTTTCTATTTATGATGTCACATGAATTCATTCTTAATGTTTTGAAAATGTTAACATGAAGCAGGCATAAAATCAATGAAGATATAAGATCACCCTACATATTCTAACTCCCTCTAAAAAATGTTTCTGCATTCTAGACCAAGATCTCTCTGAGCCAGGAATCTTGCAATAATGTGCTGTCTCTTTTTACCATCAAAACATATGAAAAAATATCTTAATGCCTCCTAGTTTCCTAAAAACATTTTGGTTATTTACATCTGACATCTTATTTTTTAGTGACCAAAAAAGCTGTGAAGAAAGATACCAAAAAAGTTGTCACAAAGCCCAAAGAAGAGGCACCACCACCTAAAGGTATTATAATTAATTAAGTCAAAGTAGGAGCTTACTGCTTTTCTCTTGGTTATAAATTTTGACTCTCAAATAGTGGAGGGTAGAGGAAGGTAAGAGTTTGAATTAGGAAATGGTCCCGCTTCCCTCACTTACTCTCACCCTCTTCTTGGAGTCAGTCATCACTTTCTCTTTCTCAGCTTTCTTTTTTTCCTCCTGTCCTCCTGTGCCTGTGTCTGCTCCTGACACCCAATGGCAACCCTAGAGATTATTATCCCTAGATAGTGATATGAAGAAGGCAAGACCCTCTATTCAACAGCTGGTCTTGATCAAGTCACACAGTGAAAGGTCAAGGGCTGATGGGAATTTCTACTGGCTGCTCCAGCCCAACTTAGCATCCTTCCTGGTTCATCTAAGTAAATGTCAATATGTGCAGATAAAAATACCCAAAACACTTTTTTAAAAATTCAATTCTATTACATGAATTTTTATTATATCCTGGAATGTGTTTATGAAAAAGGGAGAACTAAATTTAAATAGGCAAATTTATTTGCCCCTTTGGATAAACGTATTGACTAAAATTAAAGTGCAGCAACCTCCTAAGAGAAGGAGAATTCAGGAGCACAGGGCTGCTCACTGAAACTTTTCTTCTGAGTGGTCACTTGTGAAATATTATAGAATAAAAGAAAGCTCAAAAAGCATGTATATTTCCTGAACCTTTTAGTTAATCAATGAAAAAAATAAACATGCACTAATTTTTAACATTAGACATACTGAATATTCTCGTTTCATGTTAATTTAAATTATTTTTTCTTTTTTATTGATTAAGATATTACATATGTGTCCTTATCGCCCCATTGTCCACCCATTTCCTCCCTCATGCTTTCACCCCCCTGGTGTCTGTGTCCATTGGTTAGGCTTATAGGCATAATTCTAATTTAAATTATTTTAAATCAACCTAAACTATAATGAAACTTGAGATTTCCTGTATTTTTCATGAATATTGTATTCAGGCCCTGGCCAGTGCAGCGGTTGCCAACTGGTGGTCCATGGACCACTGATGGTCCATGAGGTCCGAAAGATTGGCGACCGCTGGACTAGAGGTTGTAGGTTCCATTTTTCAACCAATGAATGCATAAATAAGTGAAACAACAAATCAATGTTTCTCTCTCTCTTTCCCTCTCTCTCTAAAAAGTATATAATATGGAATTGCATAGCATTTCTGGTGAGCTACATTTGAATATTATGAAAACGTTTGTTGTTAGTAGTAGTTACAGATGATACTATATAAATGGCTAACAAGAGTGCACAGGATTAGTAAGCATTTAAAAAATGCATGACCTAAACATAAACTTGTATTTTGTGTTTTTAAAGTCCCAGAGGTTAAGAAGCCCCCACCTCCTACCACCTTAATTCCAGCAAAAGGTAAGTAAAGACATTAAATATTTATATTCTATTTACTTCTGAGATTAACATCTCTGCTGTGTATTCTTATTTTTACATATTGGGCTTCCAACTTATTGTAAAGTTGTGGCGTTCCTTCTGCTATATTAAAACTAATGTTAGAAATGATGGCTATTTCATATTGCTCCGATCCCAGGAAAGAAAACCCAGGCAGATGTTTATGCAGCCCCAGTGCAGTGGACATGGGGGAAGAAGTGGTGAGGGCTAGAATGGAGAGGGGTTCATCTCTGGCTGTTTTCATTGTAGCTAACACAAATGTTTAGGATCATATAAATAATATTAGCCTTTTAAGAGTTTTTAAAAGTTGTATAAAAGCAATGAACTGATTTAGCTACACAATTTTAATTATTAACTTGATCACACTGGCTAAAGAGTCATATTTGGTAGCAAAAAATATAGCTTTAAAATTAGAAATGTGTTTGAAATTTAGGAATTTAAATAGAGGTGAGCTGCAGAAATGTTAACTATGAATGCCAAAAAATGATGGTATTTTACAAACTGGAGCACCTATAAAACAATGGAAGATGTATTCACTTGATAATATTTACTAAATACCATTTGTTCACCCTGGAAAAATCTTCAAATTCAGAGTAGAATGTATCTTGATACTCCTGATAAAATTCCATAGTCAACAAAAATTTAAGCCAACAAACACACACAAAAAACATAAATAACCAAAATGACACTGGTGTAAAACTTGACTTTCATTTAATGAAGTAATTGTATGGCTCTATTTGACATTCTAATATCAGTATTTATTTATTTATTTATTTATTTATTTATTTATTTATTTATTTATTTATTTTAGCTCCTGAAGTCATTGATGTATCCTCCAAGGCTGAAGAAGTGAAAATAACAACCATAACCAGACAGAAAGAGGTGCAGAAGGCAAAGGAAGCTGTGTATGAGAAAAAGCAAGCAGTCTACGAGGAGAAGAAAGTTTACATCGAACCTTTGGAAGAACCTTATGATGAACTGGAAGTTGAACCATACACTGAGCCATTTGAAGAACCTTATTATGAAGAACCAGAGGAAGACTACGAAGAGACCAGGGAAGAAGCTAAAAGAGAGGTTCACGAGGAATGGGAAGAAGACTTTGAAGAAGGGCAAGAATACTATGAAAGGGAAGAAGGTTATGACGAAGGGGAGGAAGAGTGGGAGGAGACCTACAGAGAAAGAGAAGTCATTCAAGTTCAAAAGGAGGTTTATGAAGGTATGTATTCATCAGGTGATCTTTCTCTTCATTTTTGCTCATTTCATTATATGTTCAATGTTATTAACCTGATTAGCAATGGGTACAGATAAAATAATTATTTCCATTTTTTAATGTTAGAAACCTTTAGAAACTTCATTTTTAAGAGTCATTTCCTTCAGTTACTTTCATGCTTTGACATTATAAGTTGCATCATTTAGTCCTAATAGTAAGATTAAATTCCAAATGCTATTTTCTGAAGCGGAAGTTCAAATTTTATATTCACTGTCTTGCTGCACTTCTGCGTGATCCTGCTTCAAAATACATCATGAAGAATCACATTAGCAAGGAAGATCCCAAATACCATTTACAACTACATGTTATTCTTAACTGATTTCATGAACTTACCTATTTAAGCACCCGTTCTCATCCTCTGTTTTTGTTAAAGAATCACATGAGAGAAAAATTCCAGAAAAAGTGCCTGAAAAGAAAAAAGCACCACCTCCTAAAGGTACGTAATTGGAATTATTTAAATAGATCAGAGCATCACCATCATTATCATGGCTTATTTGGCAAAAGTGTACAAAGCACTAGTTCAATCCAATAGGCACAACTTCTTCTCTAAGTTTTATTGTATCCAGGAATCTTTTTCTAAGAATAACTAATTCACTTAGAGGGGAAAAATGTAAATGTTAAAAAAGACTATTATGGTAAATATAAAATAAAATGTAACCAAGCACATTTCTAATATTTTTTCATAATACTTTTTTAAGTATTACAAATAGTAGTACATGTGTTTCCTTTTTCCAAGCCCCCCTTAAACTCCCCCCGGGTTCCTCTCCCCCTGCCCAGCACATGCCCTCTTCTCTTAAAGCTATATTTTTTACTATATTTGAAGTACAGAAACTTGTACTTAAAGTTCAGAGCACCAAATCTGTCTCTTTCTACAAAAAAGTAGGCACATATATACATATATAGAGAGAGAGAGCAAAGCTATATTAATAGAAGGTCTAAAAGTACTGCAATTTCTTTAAAATACTTGCAGTTGTAAAGAAGCCAGTAACTGAAAAAATTGAAAAGACTTCTCGAAGAATAGAGGAAGAAACTGTCCAAGTCACAAAAGGTATTACCGTTTAAAACATGTCTAGTCTCCTGGGCACAAATAACCTGTTTGCTGATATATACACTTTAGTTATTTGTAGCATCTAAACTAAGATATCTTAAAATTGTGTGCAAAACATTCTTCTCTACAATACAAATATATTTGTACATATTTTTTAAGTACCTGAAGTTTCCAAGAAGATTGTTCCACAAAAACCCTCTCGGACTCCAGTGCAGGAAGAAGTTGTTGAAGTGAAAGGTATATAATCTTTGTCTTCCAGCTACAAGTTTTAATCCCTTTTTATTGGATATGGATATGTGTACATATATTACTAAACAACTCACAAATCTGGAACCACCAAAATAAAGACATTCTTATATAATATTCAACTTATGTTGAGTTGCACATATGTATAAATCTAAAAAATAATATTAGCTTTGTTTCTAGTTTTATTTTATAATTATGTAATTTTTAAAGGAATGCTTTGAATACAATAGTCTTCTAACTTTACCATACAATGCATTCCATGCATAGAATATTTCCCATCCTCTCATTTACATAGATAAACCCTACAAGATTGGGAAACACATTACATTACATGTGAAGAAGTTGTGTCTATTTGATTCCCATTTAACAATGTTTGATAAAAGCTGAATGGGTCATTTGTCCCTGTAGATCAAACATGATTTGTTTTCTTGTGAACACTGAATTTGTTCTCAAGCTATCATATTAACCCATTCATTCTGTGTCTAAACCCAAATCTCGTGTATGACCTATGTATTTTATCTGTGTTGCTATAGAAAAATAAACACTAACATGAAATATTCTCTTTCAAGTACCAGCTGTGCATACAAAGAAGATGGTTATTTCAGAAGAAAAGATGTTCTTTGCTTCTCACACAGAGGAGGAGGTGACAGTAACAGGTATAAGGCAAATTTGAATTTGGCGGGCTCAATAGAAGGGCTTCAGGTGGATTTTCCTCTTCTTATCTAATTTGTGATTATGTAGGCATCTCTGTCTCCTTGTAGTTCCCTGTCATTTCTCATTTCTCATGTGTTTCCATTTTAATTTGTATTTCAATATTCTTCATAAATTACAATTACCACCCACAATGTGGCATACCAGTAATGAAAATGTACATTTTTTCAAGTTCCTGAGGTACAAAAGAAAACTGTTACTGAAGAAAAAATTCATGTTGCTGTTTCCAAAGAGATTGAACCTCCACCAAAAGGTATTGATGCATTCTAAGTCTCTATATCTTTTAAATTTTCATAGTAAATATATGAATAAGTTAATCTATAATAATAAAAACATAATATGAAAATTAGTCCTGATAGCCGAACAACCTTCCAGATGACCTGGACGAAGCCAGGCTGCGAGGACCGAGCCTGTTGCACAAATTTTGTGCATCAGGCCTTTAGTATTAAATAACAGATTTAGTCAGTAGACTCATAGTCACTATGTACAAAGGGCATCACAGGAGGGAGATGGGAAAACCAGGAGGAGGGTACAGGAAAGGGAAATGAAAGATACTGGAGGCTCTGTCTGCACTTTAGGGAGCTTATAATCTAGTGACCAGCTGTTTGGAAATACAAGCTCACCAGAGCTAATGGTTAAATTTTCAGGAACTTTGCTACCCAGTGTTTAATACCTCCATTAAGCTTATAGTTAAATAAATTACATTTTTAAAACACTATGCTAATAAACACTCATCACTACCTATTTTACTGATATATATATATATATATATATATATATATATATATATATATATATATATATCTATCAGTAATTTCCAAGGTTAAGTTGACTGTATCTGTGTGGGGGGAACACTAGAGAAATGGTGTGCTATTTATTGCACATCTCTTTCTAATCCACAATCATGACATCACAGTTGTTGGCCAATATTAGAGTATTTGCACCTCGACGGACACTGGAACTCAGAAATTGGCAACAGCTTCAAATTAGGGCTCCACCACTCCCCCAGCCCAGTCCCAGCCCGGTCCTACCCCGTCCCGTCCCACTCTGCCCCTGTCAAATTGTTAAACATTTAGAGTACGGAAGACACTGGAGATAATCTAACGCAATTGTTCTAATATGGCTGCTTCATTAAAGTTACGTTTCTAAAACTAGTTTCTGAGGAAAGGGTGCTCCTAGCTGTTCCTGGGGATGTGGAGGCTCCTGTAGTTAAAGGCGAATAACAGGCACAACATGTTCTAGTTAGTTACTCGTCCATTTCCCTTTACTCTTGTTTCTAACACTCTCTTGCATTCAGCTGGTATAAAATGAGAATTTCTATTCTTTATTTTAATTCTAAGTCTTGCAACAATGTCTGCTTTGTCAAAATGCATGGTTTCTAAAAAACAGTGCATTTCTTTTTAAAGTCCCTGAGCCACCTAAGAAAGCTGCCCCAGACGTGGTTCCTGTTCCCACTCTTAAAAAGGTGGAGCCCCCACCAGCCAAAGGTAGAATAACATATTTTTAAAATTTTCTTAGTATCTGCCCTCTTGTCTCTTTTTCTATAAGAAATGTATTTTAACAAAGGAGCATCTTCAAAACATTATTAATATGTTTAATCCCGTGTATGTTGCCCTCATTAATGTGTGGTAATGTGTTATACAGGTAGTACCAGTACCATTTTTAGATTCCAGACTATGCTAATTGGGTCTTTGTCAGCTTCATGTAACGTATGTGATGTCTCTATGGTATTGATGTATTTGCCAGACATTGTCGTCACAAGTAGAGCATATAAATGCTTCCTAAATTCTTGTGGTCTTACTGAGTATTTATGCTTTAATGTAATCTTAAGTGTCTCAGAAGAAGACTAGACATTTTCAACATTTTTTTCAAAAATGGTATCTTTAAAGTTCCTGAAGTTCCCAAGAAACCTGTGCCAGAGGAGAAAAAGCCCGTTCCTGTACCCAAGAAGGAACCTGCCGCTCCCCCAAAAGGTACATCAGATTGGTCATGGGTACCCCTGTGCCCGGAATGGGAGTCCCTTACTTTATATGGTCTTTATATGCACTGTGCTGTCTTTCTATTTTAAGTGTTTTACACGCCCCGTGTATTTTTCACTTGTTTGTCAGTTTTGGGGGTCATACTCTTGACATACATTATTTGTGATATTGAACATTCCAAAGGTACCCCAAAAAGGTGTTACTAAGAAAAGTAACTACATCAGACAGCTATCTTGAATTTTTAATGTCTTCCCTCTCTTAAAGAAAGAAGAAATATTTGTGAAACTCAATTTCTTCAGGCATGTTTCTAGGGAAAAAAATTCTCCTCATAGATGTGACTTTGTTTTAATTTAAAAATGCTTTCATGAATCTTGATAAGATCCAAAGACTGACAACTGCAGGGTATTGGCAGAAGTGAATGTTAACTAGATAGAAAGGCACACAGCGCTACTCACAGCTGCCACTCTTCCGAGACACCAGTGACGCCGAGTCCTCAATAGTGGGAAATATATTGATTTTTGACATGTACTCTCACCATCATTCTTGAGACATTAATAGAACAATAACATTTGTCATAAACATTACAGTTATCTATTTAGCTAGTCAGGGGATCTTTCACATTTAGATTCAAATGTGCCAGTCGCTTGCTTTAGTGTTCTGGATTTGTTTATTTTGTTGTTTGTTTGTTTATTTTGTTGTTTTGTTTTGGTTTGTTTTGGTTTGGGTTGGGTTTGGGTGATAAAAGATACTATCTTATGGAGGCCAAACTGGTCAATTATAGAGAGATTCAGTAAGAATTCAACATCATTTAATTTAGGAGAAACCAGGCTTACTGAAAGGAACTTAAGTAGTTCCTTACTGCCTGAGTCACCAGTGTTTCCTATTTCTTCCTAAATCAAACATGCTTTTCACTTTCCCAAACTTGTGCTCTTTCAGAATTCTTGGACTTTTTCTTTAATCAAGTGATTTTAAAGAATGATTTCTGATGCTCTAAACACTAAAATACAATAAGTATATGAAAATAAAATATAATGATTATAATGAAAAAGTGATATTACTAAAATCAATACTAATATCAAAGCCACTGACCACTCCTGAAGGAGGCGTGTCTGTTTCTGAATAAACAAATACACATGCTAACATGTGTACATGTGTGAACATCCCATGTATGTAACATAACTCATACACACATGAGCATATATCTATATAATGACATCAAAATATTTTAAGTGAAGGTATGGAGGAGCAGGGGTCCACAAAAACTGCCAATATCTTATTTAAAGTGGAAATATTTGTTGCCAATAATGCAAGCTATTAAAATATATCTGCCAATTAAAAGTGCAATATCATCAACACTAGCATTAATAAACTAAACCCATCATCACCCTTTGCTGGGTCAGGATTCCTATTAAAAGCTATTGAGCCTTTTAGAGAAAATCACTTATGCACATACTCCCAAAATTTTACACACAGAACTCTCCAAAGCCATTGACACATGGACATCAGATTGAGAGGTTCTCTCTACAATAATATGTTTCCTAAGTTTTGTTTACACTACAAGAACACCAAAAAAATACCAGAAGGGAAAGGGGGGAATGTGAAATATAGATACAACTATTCCAAAGAGTTCTTAATCTCAATCTAAAATAGTCTTAGATAACTTAAAACCATTGTATTTAACTTATTTTAATATCCTAAATGTCTCTGTAACATCCCCTGGGACATTTATCATGCTGTGACCTTGATAACACATTAGTTTACTTGTATGCATTATTTTGCCAAAGTACAGAAAATCTATAACAATGCTAATGAAGTACATAAAGATCTTTGTATGTGCCTATGTCCATTCATAAAAGTGATATGTACCTGAACTAACATTCTGTTTTAAAAACTTTAAGTCCCAGGAGTGCCCAAGAAACCTGTTCCTGAAGAAAAGATTCCTGTTCCTGTTGCAAAGAAAAAGGAAGCCCCCCCAGCTGAAGGTACAGTGACTTACTTAGAAAAGAAGTAAAAAAGAAAAAAAGCCCTATTTATACATCTTGAGTACCAAACATTTTGGTGTTTAATTACCTCTTAATTTAGTTAAATTCAAAATGAATGGCTTATGATATGAGTGAGAATTCAACAAGTGTGTCTGTCCACCTGCCTACTTTCTTAAAAAAAATAACTGTACATTAGCTGCTTTGGAAAATATAAAGTCACTTCTCAAAATTAATGTCTTTTCAAGTTCCTGAAGTACAGAAGAGGGTTGTCACAGAAGAAAAAATAACCATTGTCACTCAGAGAGAAGAATCGCCACCACCAGCAGGTACTCAGTCCTTGCTCCATGAAATAACTGTCTTTCCTTCAAGCTTCTGTAATTGCATGTCTTCGTTAATGGGCCTGCCACTTCGGTGTTGCTCATTTATATTGCCTTCCTGGGAATTTTAAAATCAAATACTATCCTTTAAGTGCCAGAAATACCAAAGAAGAAAGTTCCCGAAGGAAAAAGACCTATTCCTCCTCGGAAAATGGAAGAAGCTCCACCACCAAAAGGTATTGTGTCTCTATCTTTCCAAGAAACCATCATTCAAGTAGTATGATCCCAGGCAAACACTAATTGTGTTAGTTTTGTGCTCTGAGTGTGTTGTGGGTGTATATCTATGTTTTGTGCTGGGCTTCAGAAAGACAACATTGTACATTCTAAAAAGTACTTGTTTTTAAAGTACCAGCTCCACCTAAGAAACCTGTCCCAGAGGAGGAAGTTTTGGTACCAGTTCCTGTTGCTAAGAAAGCTCCTCCTCCCCGAGGTAGGGTTTGTCCCAAGCCTCTGACAAAAATCTTTAGCCTATGAATTCTTGCTGTTTCCTATTTGTGTATTTCTTGTCCTGACTCCTTGTCTGTCCTCTGATAAAATGTGTGTATGTGTGTATACTCGTGATATGTTATGTAACTTGTTTTCCCATTTTGCTAGTGAAAAAGTGTTGTACTGTGCAAATCTTCCCCAAACTCTTGAGAGAATTGTTAAGATTCTTGATTTTTTTCAACTTCAACTTTAATGCTTTCTTAAAGCTGAAGTTTCTAAGAAAACTGTCCTGGAAGAAAAAAGATTAGTTGCTGAAGAAAAACTATCCGTTGCAGTTCCTCAAAGAGTGGAAGTCACGCGACACGAAGGTACATGAGCAGCAGAGGGGAGAAATGAATTTATGTGTTTCCTCCAAGTCATCTCTTCTTCCCAGCTGTGAATGTGGACTGTAGCAGTTGTCCTTATCACTGTCTACTTGTTGTAGCTTTCTGAGACTGAGTCTTTGTGTCTTCATTGGGCCCGAATCAGTCTTAGGAAGTGAATGGGGCTGAAAATATGACCACTTTGACAGTGGCCACTCTTGAACGTACTTTGAATGTTCTTCTCAGTCTTGAGCTATACTGTCGCTCATCTTAAATCAGCCCTCTCCTTCTTGTAATGAAGAAGGACTGTGGAGCCGCACACAACCTAAGCAGACACAAGAAGCATTATCCATCTTTAGAGAACCCGTGACTGTTATTAGTATTTCAGGAGACTGAATGTAAATTAAATTTTATCTTTTAAAGTATCTGCAGAGGAGGAATGGAGTTATTCAGAACAAGAGGAAAGAGTGTCCATTTCAGTTTATAGAGAAGAAGAAAGAAAGGAGGAGGAGGAGGAGGAGGAGGAAGTGGAGGTTACAGAATATGAAGGTAAACAATTCAAATAAGCTAGACATGATCTGGAGTCTTGATAAGCTATTTTCTTTCATAGATAATATATCAATTAATTTTTAAAAAGCGACATAAATTTAGTAAATATCTATTGGCCTCATCAGATATATCTTTTGAGATACAGGGACACTACTTAAAATAAACATCTAATGTATTCTTGTCCATCTTCTCTTATTTGGCCAAAGTAGGATGTGGTGGGGTAGGGTGGGGGAGGTGAAAGATTTCATATTTACCTGTAACTAATGGGGCAAATATCTCTGTATTTATTCATCCTTTCATTAGGTAGGACTTGGCTTCAGTGGGGTGGATTGGCATAATCTTCACCTTGGTAGTCTAATGTCTAAAACAGGTGTAACATAAAGCAGTTTGATAGCATAACTCACTAATGTGTCCTAATTCACAGTTTTAAAATTAAGAAAGAATTATTATATTCCAGAAGTCAATGCCAAATTTGAGAGCAAAGCACTGAGCACATAGGGCTTTCCTATATTTCATGTTCAGAAAAACCAATCGTGTAACATCTTTGGTTAGATTAACTTGTTATTCAGATGTTCCCATACCTGAAATGAGAGTTCCCTATAGTTTCTTAAGGCTTGAACAAGAAGCTTTATTGCAGTGTTATGATGCCTTTTCAATGAATGAAGATACCTCTAGGGATACTAATCAAGTCCAACATCTGAAAGAATGTTAAGAAAGTTCTAATGTGGCTCTTAAGATAAATCAATAAGTTTTAGCAAATTAGCTCTCTTCCCAATGAAAAAGATGAGTAGAACTGTATATTTAGATGCCCTCAAGTCCATCTATGGCTCACAAATGATGTCTCACCTTTCTCTGCTTGGAAGAAAAGTCCATGTAAAATCCAGATGTATAGTCTTAATGGAATGGCTTGGAATAACAAGATGAGACATGACTCCCAAGAGGAAGCCTACCCGTTCTTTTGTTTCCTGGGAATGGCCAAGATAAGGGGCATAAGTCAGAAATCTAATGGATTCAAAGAGGGTCTTTTCCCTTCCAGAAATGTTTGGGAAACCAAAGTTCTTGTTGTATGAATTTGATTTAAGTTTTTGACATTATGCATATACTTGCCTTTGGTACTACAGACACTAGGTGAAAGGAAAATATTCTATTATATTCTTATGTTTTTATTTAGCCCAAAAGATTTAGGGGAAAGCTGGGTATCCTATTAAATTTACTTCTAGTGTAAAGACATGTGTCTATAACTAGAGTTTTCTAGTCTATAATTAACTTTATACACATAGGCTCTTTTGCCATACTTGACCCACAAAACTAGGTGGGGGGAACTTGTTTCCAAGTCCTCAATAGGTTTTTCTTATGTGATACAGGCCTGGTCTTTCTTATAAACCTGCTTCTGCTTCTTTAAGTATGTTTATGTCTTGTAGCCTTTGAATTTAGAGTTTCTTTTTTAAAAGCTATCTCCAAATACTTAAAAGCCACTGGAATTGTTTTTGTCTTCTATTTGTCCTGTTCCTGTAAATACAAGCATTATTATATCTTTATTATATACTTAAATATTAAATTAATGAAACTTACTCCCCATATTCTTTATTATGATACGTACTTTGATTAAAATGTCCTTTTTCACCATTTTAAATAGTAACAACCAGGGATTTAGCAAGTGTTAAACTTTTGCCATTGTAATCACTCTTGGAGCAACAAATTACAACTCAAGTTTGACATGAAAAGCACTACAACTTACCTTCTTAAAAATTGATGTCTTTAAAGTGATAGAAGAACCTGAAGAATATCTTGTAGAAGAAAAACTGCACATTTTCTCCAAGAGAGTGGAAGTTGAACCAGCTGAAGGTACATCAACTCTTGAATTAATTCTAGCCCTTTGTGTCACATTCTTTATGTTCTCTTGTAGCTATTGTCTATATTACAGTGTTGATAAGTATCATGTCTAAGTAAAAAGATTCCCCATATTTTTATTAAAAAGAAGTATGAACATTTCTACAAATGCATTTTATAATCTTTTCAAGTGCCTGAGAAGCGTGAGAAGAAAATTGTACCAAAACCCAAAATTCCTGCTAAAATAGAGGAACCTCGACCAGCTAAAGGTACAGTTCTTACAAAGAAATGATACCACTTGTCTTAACAGCCATAAAAATGTCTTTAATATAACTGCCTAAACTTTTGTCATTGTGTGTGTATAAACCTTTTTGCTGAATATAGTCATTACTGTTTGTGTAAATGTGTAATGTTTTCAAAAAGTGAGCTCTTTGCCACCAAACGAGGTCACTTCTTCTGTACGTCAAACTAATATTCTTAAACGTCATCTTTCTGAAGTTCTTGAAGCACCTAAGAAAACTGTGCTAGAAAAGAAAATCCTGGTCGCCATTCCTAAGAAGGAAACGGTGCCGCCAGCTAAAGGTATATATTGGGTTTACTTTATTCTCTAGAATGCCTGTCTTTTTTATAACATAAACAAGAAGAGAAGTGTGCCGATTGTATGTTTGACTGTGCTGCCTGATGTCTTTTAAGTGCCAGAAGAGCCAAAGAAACCAATTCCTGAACAAAGGGCTCCTCCCAAAGCGGCTAAACTAGAAGAGCCTCCCCCCACCAAAGGTAAATGAGACCCCCCAGCAGGAAAGCTAGGCACGTGTCCCGTCTTGCGTCCTCTTGCTGCTGTCTGGGTCACACTTTTTACGTGGAGGTTATTGGTGTATGTTGGTGGCAGTGGTGTGTTCTCGCCTTGTCTATGGGTGGAGTATTACTTACTTGATGTGAAGTTTATTTGTGTGTACCTTGTAAACTGTTATCTGCTCAAAATCACAGTACTTTCTGGCTAATATATTTTTAAATCCCACTTTAAGTAATATAACTCCCTAATCCTAAAATTATCTTTTAAGTGACTGAGAGGCACATGCAAATTACCCAGGAAGAAAAAGTTCATGTTGCTGTAACTAAAAAGGAGAAGCCTCCTAGAGCCAGAGGTACTTGGAGCCTTTCCCCACACAGAATGTTGTCCTCACCCTGTTCTCTTGACCATGCACACCAATTACGGGTGCTGGTTGTTGCCATTAGTACAAGCATTGTTTTATGTTGGGAATAATGAAAATGTCAGGTCTTTTATGTTTGAGTTGCTATTAAATGACTACCTTTTGGTGGTTTAAATGAGGAAACAAGTCTTTAAAGTAAAATCTGTCTTTAAAGTGCCTGAGGAACCCAAGAGAGCTGTTCCAGAAGAAAAGATTCTCAAACTCAAACCTAAAAAAGAGGAGGCACCACCAGCCACAGGTACACCAACTTTTTCAGAAATTGAACTAAGCATACAGGTATTGAAACTAATCTAGTGGAGTTTAGGTTCTTAGGGAAAATAATTTAAACATATTTTAATATAATATACATGTTATTTTATATCACTTCAAAACTAAACGTTTCAGATACCAGAAAGTATTCTCTCCTCTTTCTTTTCTTTTCTTTTTTTTAAATATTTTGTATTGACTTCAGAGAGTAAGAGAGAAGGAGAGAGAGAAAAAAACATCAATGATGAGAGGGAATCAATGATCGGCTGCCTCCTGTACACTCCCTACTGGAGATCAAGCCCGCAACCAGGGCATGTGCCCTTGACCAAAATCGAACCGTGACCTTGTGATTAATAGGTCAACACTCAACCAAAGCTACATTGGCTGGGCTTCTTTCTTTTCTAAAAAAATCTGAAACCCCTCCCCCAAACATGTAGATACTTTTCCTTAAAATGTACTTGTCATCTATTATGTCTTTATTTGTCTATATACTAAACTCGTCTGCCAAAATGCTTGTTTTATGTAGCAAACTTTGATGAAAAATTTTTAAAAATTAATCCTTAATTTTTTAAATTTTAATGTAATTTTCTACATTTTCCTAGTAGATTATGAAAATATTTTAGGATTAAGGTGAAGAAACTATGTAACACAAGTTTCTGTCTTGTGCTTGTTTCATAGTCATTATGTTGTCTAGTTGCCTTTTTAAACTCTTATAAATATTACTTGATCTTCTGAAATTACTGTGTCTTTAAAGCATTAAGTAACTTAAAAAACAGTATTTACATGTATATTATGTCATGTTTATTTCCAATTCTATTGATTTTTCTTGCCATGTAAATGAAAAATTTGAACAAGCACAGTTATAGTCATCTTTGTCCTTGGATTGTTGGTACACAAATTCTCTTAATACATATATATTTAAAATATTACAATTCACTTTTAATAATTACTCTTTTTAAAGTGACTGAAGTCAGGAAAAGAGCTGTTAAAGAAGAAAAGATATCCATTGAAGTTCCTAAAAGAGAACCTCGCCCCACTAAAGGTATATTGTGCTTTGACTAACTAATAAAATGAAGCATGAAACTACACAGTTCTTTGCCTGCTAGCTCCTAATTTGACTCTCCTTCTTTATTGGCTTATTGTTGGCTAAAGGTGGGGAATCTAACATTTGAAATCATGAATAACAAATATACACTCTGTAGTGCCTTTACCAAGAAAGGACAGTGAGAGTCTCCCATAATTAGTGCATGAGACCATCTCAAAGGAAGGAAATCAAAGCACATTGTCATCCTTGTCCCTAAAAGGGCTTCAAGTATAATGTTGCATGTTGTCAATATTATTCTAGAAATAACTGTAACAGAAGAGAAAGAATGGTCTTACACCCGAGAAGAAGAAACAGTGCATCGGGAAGAGGAATATGAAGAATATGAAGAATATGATTATAAAGAATTTGAGGAGTATGAACCAGCAGAAGAATATGACCAATATGAAGATTATGAGGAACGTGAACTTGAACATTATGAAGAGTCTAAAGAATATATCACAGGTATGAACAAAACTGCAAACTTGAACCCCATTAAGTACATGCAAATTCCATTAGAACAGGATACAATTTGGGGTGCCCAGAGAAATTTGGAAAAAACTTAGTTTCCTTTGGCAACTTCAAAATGTTTATTTTCTTGGATAACTTCTAGAAAAATATCTCTATCATAATCTTACTGTTAGATTGGGTTTTGGGAATAACCTATTTACTCCTTATTTTTGCTTTTATGCAAAATAGCAAATGTCACTACATTTCTGTCTCCAAAAGATTAGGTATTTATCTTCAAGTGCCTATGATCATTCTAATACATGATCAGAAACTTCTGAGCATCTCTCATTCTGAGACTTGTTGTGATCAAGTGTGATAGGATATTGAGAAAATTCTTTAGCCTCAGGGGTCCCATCATCAAACTTGACAAAGACACTTTCAAAGTAAAGGCAGAGAGGAAAGCTAACAAGTAGTTTTGTTTTATCTCATGAAGATCATATTTTTAGGCATATAATTTCAGTTCCAAATAATTTATTTTACTCAAAAAATTGGAGCTTTGAAATGAGTTAGTATTATGTCCCTTAATTTCTGATGTTTCTGAGTCTAACTTTGGGGTCATTCTGTATAGTTTTTTGAAGATAACATTAAAAGTCAATATTATATAGACAGGAGATTTAACCACCATTTTGTCTACCAGAAGTGAAGTGAGGATTTTAATATGTAAGAGATAGTAAAATTACCTAATAGAAATAAGTAGCAAGAAGGAAAGGGCACTGTAGGCTCTTTTAGACCTTATTCTTCTGGGATCTCTGATTCTCACTCACATCTAGAAGCTATGACTACACCATAGATGAAAGATAATATTTAAATTACTTGAGTATATTTAAGAAATAGTATTTTTATTTACGTTCTCATATCTAACATTAAATACCCTGTATGTACTTTTGAAGAACCTGAAAAGCCTATCCCAGTAAAGCCTGTACAAGAAGAACCGGTTCCCACAAAACCAAAGGCCCCACCCACTAAAGGTAGAGTGAGAAAAACTTTATCAATACTGAGACCTGTCTTCACGTCAGTCATACTATAAATACCTGTTGTAATGGCAGTATACCACTCATGTGTGTGCTTGGGGATGTTGTGTTATATGTCGTGTTTCTTAACTTTTTATTCTTACTACTCTTGAGCAATCAGGTTCAGGTTTGTAAATCTGTTAATGTTGATATTTTCAAGTTGTGAAGAAAGCTGTCCCTGAAGAAAAAGTACCGGTGCCCATTCCTAAGAAACTCAAACCTCTGCCACCCAAAGGTACTTTTCCAGAGTGATAACTCCCTAAACATCTTTGTTACTTGTGCTCTAGAAACATGTCTTACCACCTTGTCTGCTGCTCTTTGTTTTTACAAAATGAATTGTTGTAGTCTTGATGCTTACGTGTCAGTTTTTCGTGTAGTTTTATTTACACAATATCATTGGTTGGTTTTAATGCTCTTCAATAATTAATATCTTTAAGTGCCTGAAGAATCAAAGAAAGTTGTTGAGGAAAAAGTACGCATTTCAATTACCAAACGCGAAAAAGAGCAGGTGACTGAACCAGCTGCTAAAGGTATAATAATTTCCTTCTTAGACCGGGTCTTTTGTAATGTCTTTTATAAAATTCAGGCAGCTACATTTCATTTCACTTCATTGTTGTGTGTCTTTTAAATTAATTGTTTGGAAAATATTGGATGTAAAAATCTGTAGATACAGGATAAGAAGTTAATATTCTCTTTAAAATGAAAAATTACTTCAAAATGTATCCATAGCCTTTTATACATTGACTGCATCCTGTCACATGGCTACAATATATAGAAAAATAGAATGTTTGGATGTCAAGTCAGTGACCATTTGGCACATTCCTAGTTTATCTAAATTGATGTAAAGATATAACAGTATTCATTCTAAAGTCATTCTAAAGATTAAAAAAAGCTAACTCTGTGTCCAGTAATTTTTCTTCTGCTTTCTTACTAAGTATAAAGTAACTTCTCTATAATTTCAGAAAGCATAATTATCTAGAATTTAGCTTTTCATTTCCAGTAAAGGATATTTCCTCTAGGCAGAGACACCTGAACACTAAACATGATTTCACATTTGGGCTCTGCTCCCTCAAGCTTACTTGAGTACTTCTGTATGTTTTTATCCCAATGCGGTTCAAAATTATTTCCATGGAACATGTAAAGTTTCTTATGGATGAAGTATTGCATATCTGTCACATAAGAAGCACTTAAAAATTATTCTATCTGTAAAGAACAACAAAACAAGAGTTGTCTGGATGGCCCATTTCTCACATTGCAATGTCCTTATACTTAATATTTTAAGTGCCCATGAAGCCCAAGAGGGTTGTCACAGAAGAAAAAGTGCTTATTCCTAAAAAGGAAGTAGCAGCACCTGTTAAAGGTACTTAATGCCACTCTTTTTTAATGTTTTGTTTGTCTTCTTTGATATGGAATTCATGTTTAGTTCTTTGTGTGAAGTTCTTCTGTACGAAAGGCAAAGTCTGTTCTGTTACAAATGGTTGTGTTCCTAACATGTCTTAATTTTGTTGAGAAATTGGAAAATGTCCAACCTAAAGATAATATCTTTAAAGTGCCAGAAGTGCCTAAAAGACCAGAACCAGAAGAAATTGCCTTTGAAGAGGAAGTTGTAACCCAAGCAGAGGAATATTATGAAGAAGAAGAATATGTCCATGAAGAAGAAGAGTACCTTCATGAAGAAGAAGAGTACCTTCATGAAGAAGAGGAAGTCATAACTAAAGAAGAAGTGGTACCAGTAATTCCAGTCAAAGGTAGATTACATCTCCTATAAAGGGATACAAAGCAGCATCTTTGGAGTCTGAGTGTCTAATTTGACCAGCTTCTGGGGTTTATTAGTACAGATGACCAATGCTGCTTATTTGAGAAATAGACACTTAAGTATGATTTCTGTAGTTGTTTTTTACATTCTATATTTTTTGAAACCTTTCCAAAATTCTTAATAATATCTTTAAAGTGCCTGAGATACCTAAGAAACCTGTTCCAGCAGAGAAGAAACCTGTGCCTGTTCCCAAAAAGAAGGAAGCCCCACCAGCAAAAGGTATACCATCATTCATACCGTGGCCATAGGAAATCCTTTACCTGCAGATAAATAGTTAACTATCTTCTGCATTCAAAGTCTTATGTATGTTGTATCTGTTGTTAGAAATGTTAACTGTACTTTGTATGGATGCGCTGTTACTGATAGTTAGAATTTACCAATAAACAATATCTTTAAAGTGCCTGAGATTCCTAAGAAGCCAGAGGAGAAAGTTCCTGTGCCCATTCCTAAGAAAGAGAAGGCTCCACCAGCCAAAGGTATCTCTCTTTGTAGTCCATCAAGGGGATAGTGTAGTAATCTACTCACATAGTATAACTTGATGAATCATATCAGTTCTTTCCCCATAATGATATTAACAATATTAATGACAAAGCAAGGACCACCCAACTGGTGATAGGAACAGTTTACCATGCAGCCATCTCTGAATTTTGCTATTGTAGCATGTTGGTGCTTAATGCTTGGCTCCTCCTCTTTAATGGAAATTTCTTAGTGTAAAATAGATACTTATCATAACACCAAAATGGACAAAACCACTATTTCCCAGTCATTGTGTGCTGTCTTTGTCACCAACCTATGTTTTACAGTGTTGTTGTTATTGTTTTTAATTTTTATTTTTGTGAATTCCTTTGTTTGTGGTTGTTGTTTTCAATCTTAAAGTGAAAAGTGCTAGAATATCTATGATGCTTCAATTAAGTCCTGAAATTGCTGGATTATCAGTGGGTGGAAATGTGACACTAACCCTATTTGGTATCTTTAAAGTTCCTGAAGTACCCAAGAAACCTGTGCCAGAGGAGAAAGTGCCTGTACCAGTTCCTAAAAAGGTGGAAGCTCCACCTGCCGAAGGTACATAAACTTGCAATGTCGCAAATCATTTTATTCCACATTTGCATGTGCGTAAAAATTAATCTTTGGGGATGCAACACTTTAATATTTATTTTAAGGATAAAATCCTTCTTGAGATACCTTGGTTATAGTTTTATTACCTCATCTTAATCTTTTTGAGGCTATGCTTTCGACTCAGAATTTTATGTTGTATAAAATTTGTTTCTAACCCATTTCTTTAAAGTGCCAGAAGTGCCCAAGAAGCCTGTGCCTGAGAAGAAGGTGCCAGTTCCTGCTCCTAAGAAAGTAGAGGCTCCACCTGTGAAAGGTACCTCATTTCATCTTTAAAGTGCCTGGGGGAAAAACAAACGAACCTTTTTTAAAAAATATGTGTATGTATAATCACATATAAATCCCCCCATACTGTTACTTGTTTTTTAAAATTGTCTTCTTAGAAATATAAAAATCAGGTGTTTCATGATTCTTTTTCATGCCTATTGTACTCAAATATGTAAAAGAACATGTGATTAAAGACAAATAATATCTTTAAAGTGCCAGAGGTGCCCAAGAAGCTCATTCCAGAAGAAAAGAAACCAACACCTGTTCTGAAAAAAGTAGAGGCTCCACCCCCCAAAGGTACATTCATCTCTAATAGAACCAGGGCCAGAGGGAAAACTAGCTGATATTGCACACCCTCACTAATTCTAATTAACGCTGATGACATTTACTTTGCTGACATGTGGTGCTCTATGATCACAGATGATTTGCTTTTCCTGTTGTCCCATTGTTATTAATGTTGTGCATACAAGTGATTCTTGATGGTTGAATAAATATCTTTAAAGTGCCAAAGAAACGGGAGCCAGCCCCAGTTCCTGTAACTCTACCTCGGGAAGAGGAAGTTCCATTGGAAGAAGAAATTCCTTCTGAGGAAGAAGTTTTACCTGAGGAAGAGGAAATTCTTCCAGAAGAAGAGGAAATCCCTCCTGAGGAAGAGGAAGTTCCTCCTGAGGAAGAAGAATTCGTACCTGAAGAAGAAATTGTACCTGAAGAAGAAGAAGCTCTTCCAGAAATTAAACCCAAGGTGCCAGTACCTGCAAGAGGTATAGCATCTCTTCTTGGAATCACCAAGACATCTTTTGTGTTGAATTCTGCCTTTCTATCTTTTCATTCATCTCCAATTTTATGTAAAACATTGCTTTACTCTCTATGTTGTCTACCATCTAAATCTTAGAAAACATTCCATTCATCTGTGCTCTTATTAATGTGTCTGTCTTGTGTGTTTGTCTATTGTAAATTATGTGAATGTCTTTTAAATTTTCATGATGTGAAATGTCATCTAGTTGTCTGTGGTCTTATTCTCATTTGTCTTTTTGTTATATACACAATACTGTGCTTGTGATTTTTAATGTCTTAAAATGAATGTTTTTAAGTGCCTGAAGTGCCAAAGAAACCTGTACCAGAGAAGAAAGTCCCAGTTCCCGCTCCTAAACATGTGGAACCTCCACCAGCCAAAGGTACAACTCCCAAAAGGAAATACACAGTCTCATAGCATCACCAGAAAAATTGTGGTGGAACTGGGTTATAGGAAAAATTACATTTATAAAGTAAACAGTCACATTTTCACTTCTAAAAATGTGCAGGAACACTGATATCCATTTTTCATTGGATTCAAAGCAATATTTAGAACAAAGATGCAAAGATATGACCCAAAGCTACCACAAAATTTGTGCCTGATTTCTCTATAATTTTGCTAGAAAACATAATCTTCATATAGATATTTGCAATGAAAAATTATCTACTCTGAAAAATGTGGTAAATAAATATTCAAAAATTTCATCCCTCAACCATTTATATTAAGTTCCTTTTAACATTAGGATGAAAAGAAAAAAGAAAGATTATATATTTATCAGAATACTGAATAATAACTTATGTCTTCTGATATATACATATAAATGTAGACCAGTAGTTTTTTATTTGATCCTTGTCTTTTGGATTTGTGCCTTGCTGTTTTAGCCTGAGAAAACTCTTTAACCAATCTGATCCTCAAGTTCCATTTGTATGAAATGAGGATACTAATATCAGTCTTAGTGGACTCGGATATTATTGTGAGGATAAAATATAGTACAGTATATACAAGTATTCTATCACTGAATAAACAGTATCCAGATTCAACATATTCAATCAGCTCCTGGTACTGGTCAAAATAAATTTATTTGTGCCTTCAGGTTCAGTTACACTTTCTGCAAAAGATCATGGTACCACTACTTAAAATAAGCATAACTCCCCTATCAGACTAAATAGTCACGTAATCAATGAAATGATAAAGCTGATCCTTTATTGGATTTCAAGGACTCAGAAATGTTTTATAGATGATGATTTAATAAGTCTCTAGCGAAATTTAAATTGATGAAGTGACCACATATCAGATATTAAAATAGGATACTGTTCCTAATTATAACATAACATTTGAACTCCCAACTTGCATTACATCCTATCCTGAGTGAGTGTTGCATGTTGGTCTTTCTGTGTGTGGACTCCTTGTGTTCTCTCTTTTTTTTGGCCCTCACAATATTCTTATCTTGAAATGATGTCTTTAAAGTGCCTGAGGTTAAGAAGAAAGTGCCAGAGAAGAAAGTGATCACTCCTAAGAAAGAGGAGGCTCCCCCTACCACAGGTACTGCTGTTGCCCAGCAAATCAGACACTGTCATTTCTTTCCATCACCTCTAAATGTCAGAATGTTCTGTTTCAGTGTTTGCTAACATAACTCATACTGTTTCTGAGTCCATTGTCTCGGTGTTTGTGAAACTGAAATTATAAAATGAAATAATATCTTTAAAGTGCCTGTGGTGCCTAAGAAACCTGAACCCGAAAAGAAGGTGCCTCCTCCTGGTCTTAAGAAAGCAATGGCTCCTCCTGCCAAAGGTACATACATCACCCAAAACAGAGATATGTTTGCTGCTCCAAAGTTGAACTCTGATGCTATCCACATAGGGTGTTCAACAGAAATGTTTGCTTTGTGTGGTCTGTTCTTTGCATTCATCATTTGTGATTCAGTTGTACCCATGTTTGTACTACGTCAAATTTTCCACTTTGCGTTTGATGTATTTTATTTTGATTCTCTATGTATGCTGTTTCTAAAAAACAAAAATACTAAACTCATATATCTTTTAAAAACTAGAAGTAACTAAAAAAAAGTCCCAAAAATACCATTGTCTCTCCCTAAAAAGTAGAGGCTCCAATGGTAAAAGATAAAATAGCTCTTTAATGGGTCCTTAATCTTAAACCACAACCTCTTTATTTTTGTTTCTAATGGATTCTGTGATATGTCAATGTTTCATCTTGTGCATGTGTATTCTATTTGTTCTCTTGCGTTTAAAAAAAACAACAACAGAAAACTTGACTTTTATATACTCTTCTTTGATTCTTGCATTTTAAGTGCCTAAAACAATTAATATCTTTTAAGTTCCTGAAGTACCTAAGAAGGTGGAAGAAAGACGAATTGTTCCTCCTAAAGAAGAGGAAGTTCCACCAATTGAAGGTAGATGACTTTCTGAGAAAAGAGCATTTTAAAAATCATCATAGTCTTATCATTGTCTAACATTTGAAGGTGATAAATGCACACTTCACTCCAGAAAACAAACAAATGTAGACTATAAAGTAATTATTACTTACCTAATAGAAATGATGCAGAAAAACTAAAACCAATTGAATCTCCTTTCTTAGATACTTAACCTATTTGTTTGTCTGTCTGTTTGTTTGTTTCATTTTAATAAGACTCTTTGAAGGTAAACTGCTTGCTATGGTAAATTTTTCATCAAATACCTTGGTTAGCAATTGAGGCATAAACTTGTCCAACAGATATTCCAGTTCAACCTGAGTACCAGGTTCAGAAAAATCTAACTTCTACCCCAAAGTGAATATTTAACTTGAAAAAACCCCTTCCGTTAAAAATAAATAATAATTTTAACTAAATTCTCTCTGAAGCCCTTTCCAACTCTAAAATCCTGGGAAGAGCCTCACATATTTTGAAGATCCAGTAGCTTTTTTTCAAGGACTAGTGAGTTTTCACACACTTTAGGATGGCTGAGCTATGAATTACTTACACTGATCAGGCAACTTCAGTTTTCAGATGTATCATTTTAGTCTATTAGTAACATTCAAAAAATTCTAAAAATAATTTACAAAATAATAATCTTTTTGAAGTGTATGAGGAGCCTGAAGAACCTACACCAGAAGAAGAGATCCCAGAAGAACCACCTAGCATAGAGGAAGTTGAGGAAGTGGTGCCACCTAGAGGTACAGCTGCTTTTATGGGTTGGACATTTAAAAGACACAATGTTCAAATCTTTCTCAGAATTTGTATTTATGCAATATTTATCAGTACACTTTTTATATCAATGATAAATTAAATATGAATTATTACTGGCACCACAAGTTTTGTTTTCTTTCCTCCCCCACAACCCATTCTTTCTTTTTCTACTATAGCTGCAATGCAATTAGAGTGAGTGATCACATTTAAGTTATTGGCACTTCAACTTTTTTTGGGGCCAGCTCCTATTGTAACACTTTCTTGTGGTTTTCAATCCGTAATTTTTTAATATTAATATGGGGGAAATGAAGACTATGACATTCTTTTGTATAATTGATGTTATGTTTGCTTATAGGATTTCCAAGTAATATCCACTTTTAGAGTCATCACTCCATAATTAAAATTAACATTTAGGCTCCTAATATCTTTTAAACAAAAACCAATGTTTTGGGGGGTTGGTATGTGGGAGTGTTCTGTTTACAGCATGTCATTTTTTAAATTGTCCATAAAATATCTTTTAAGTGCCTAAAGTGGTTAAGAAAGCAGTACCTGAAGCACCTACTCCTGTTCCTAAAAAAGTGGAGGCACCACCAGCTAAAGGTATAGCAAATCCCAATAGCTAATATCTTTAAATTCCCATTCATTTTCTTTTTAAGACAATGTCATCTTTCACTATTTCTTAGAGTCATTTAAGTAACCGACTTACAAAATTGAGTAAGAACTAGTAAAAGTAAACCCTTTTCATTTCTTTAACATTTTTCAGGATGTTAGTGGATGATTATATATGTATGAATTATTATTCTAGAAGTTTCTTATTTTAAATAGCTGATCATTTTAATGTTAATAGCATAGCTCTCTATACATAGCAAATGAATCCCTCTTCCCCATACTCCGTTCATAGATTTTATTCCATCACACAACATTGTAATTATTATAATATGTCTGTTATATGGTCTTATATGGGAAATATCTTCTAATGGTTATATAATAACTATTTCTATAAGCCATATGTCCCTTCAAGTAATATTTGGCCTAAGCACTCAATGTCCATTTTCATTGCTTCCTAATTAAGTTTATGCTTTAATAGTGCCCTTAATAGATAAGATTATTCTTTTACCATCACAGTAGACCTTCTCAACAGATATCATAATGCCCAATAGAATATGACACTTATCTTGAATAAAGAAAAAAAAGTCTTCATTAAATTAAAAATAGTAGCAGTGAGCCCAATATCAATATAGATAATTTTTGCTATTAAAAAATAGAACCATCACAGTTATGGTGGGGATATAACTTCTTCTAAAGGTATGGTTAGCACAAATGAGTGATCTGGAAAAATATCGTTGTTCTTCTTGTCACAATGTTATCTAATAGTGCAGATGAAATTCTTAGACTTTTTTGATTATTGTTGGTGTTATTTCTGATGTTTTTATTTCATGTTTATTATTGAGTATTGTCAGCTAACTGAAACATCTAATATCTTTAAAGTGCCAAAGAAGGTTCCTGAGGAAAAAGTACCTGTTCCTGTTCAGAAAAAAGAAGCACCTCCAGCCAAAGGTATATCTTCTCTTTTAACCCTGAACTTCCTTTTCATCTTTTTTCATTAAGTCTTGTTTTATGTCTCTGTGTCTTGGTTGTTTTTGATGTCTTTGTCTATGAAAACTTGCTCTTAATAGTCCTAAATGTTAAAACCGTATCTTTAAAGTGCCCGAAGTACAAAAGAAAGTTCCAGAAAAGAAAATCCCGGAAAAGAAAGTCCTTGTGCCTAAAAAAGAAGCTGTTCCCCCAGCTAAAGGTATTTTGGGGGAAATCTCTGATTTTCACATATCGTTGCATGGGAACCCTTTTCCCTGTTGTTTTTATTTTATATTTTGAATTTACATCTTCATTTCTTCTGTGTTTAAAAAACAATCACTTAAAAAAAGATGCTCTTTCAGGGAGAACTGTCCTTGAAGAAAAAATATCAGTTACCTTCCATAAGGAGGAAGTAGTAAGAGAAAGAACAGAACTAGAAGTAGTGGAAGCACAAGTGGAAGAAGCTCTTGAGGAAGAAGAGTTCCATGAAGTTGAAGAATATTTTGAAGAAGAAGAGTTCCATGAAGTAGAAGAATTTATCAAAGTAGAAAAACAGAGAATTGAAGAAGTACACAAAGCTGAAGAAATTCATAGGGTGATAGAATTTTTAGAAGCTGAAGAAGTATATGAAAAACCCAAAGCTCCCCCCAAAGGTAGAGGGGAATTTTGTAGATATTGCAAATTGTCATATCTTGTTCTAACTAACTTTGTGTTTTAAGCACCTTTCATGTTCAGTTTGGAACACCAGAAACCCATTTATTTTCCCAGTTAAAATCATTACATACTTTACACTTGTATCAAAAACTTAAACTATTTGATACAATGATTGATATAGAGATTAACCACAATATAATTTTAGCAAACAAGATAACATTTGATATACTTAGCTAAGGAGGTCATTATATGAATTTCTGGATTTTGTTAAAATCCAACTAAGAATGTTACATGGTTGTTACAGAAATTGAAATAATGGACCAGTGTCATTGCTGAGTGAAAAAGACGCTCCTCAGTTCACTGGGGAATTTACATGTTCAGGCCAAATAATCATTGTGTTGTTAACATTTCAGACAATTGTTCATAAGCTGATAAATTCCTTATCAAAAGCTACCACCATTTGCCATTAGAAAAATAACATTAGAAAGTAAATGAGTGTTGGTAACAGCACCAGAATTCTAGTATATGCTGAAGATAACCCATAATACAAATAATTCCTTGCAATAATACTCCAGACATTGCACAAATTAATAATATGTTTATGATATGAAGGAACGTGTGTGTATGCGTGGTTAGTATACATAGTAAATCTACACTATAGGTGAAACTTAGTAAAATCAAGTCTTTTTTGAAATAGGTTTGATATAAATTTAAAAATATAAAGCATTTTATCAGCCCTCGTTTTACTAACTTTAATAGTAATGTTTCATAATACTTGAAGAGTTCATTCTAAAGCAAAACACTAATATCTTTGAAGGACCTGAGATATCTGAGAAAGTCATCCCTCCAAAAAAACCACCCACTAGAGTTGTTCCTCGAAAAGAGCCACCAGCTAAAGGTATTTAATTGGCAAAAAATTACTTACCTAATTGTACATACAGAAGCACTGTGGCTGTTTTACAAGTTTGCATTCTACTTGATGTTTTCTTCTGTGTTTTGTGTTTTGGTAATTTTTAAAACAAACTAATATCTTTGGAGTGGCTGAGAGTCCAAAGGAAAGTCTACTAAAAAAGAAAGTCACTGTTGTGATACCTAAAATACCCAAAGCAAATGTCTCTTAACCAAATAGTGAACTCACATTTCTTTCTTCTGTACTAATTTATTATATATTCACCAATGTGCTTTATAGAAAAATCCATGTTTTCTTATTATTAATTTTAATAACCTTGCAAATATAACTACATCGTAACTATGTTTTTAATATTTCTGCTCCGTTCATTTTTATAAGCCTCTTGAATTTCATGATAGAAATGAAAAAGTCTAATACATAATATATACTTATATCTTTAAAATCAGTGAAGCATTTAAGCACGTCATCACTGAAAAGAAAGTACCAATTATTCCACCAAAACAAATAGTAATAGCACCAACTGACACTATCTTGTTACTTTTTCTTGTTAAATTCTAACATGAAAAATTCCCTTGGATGTGTTGTATTTCTTATCAAAATTCAACTCTCATCAAATACTGTAATGTATTTGATAAAGTTCATATCTGTACTTGATATTGTTATGTTCTCTGTTGATTGATGTTTCTCTTATGGTCTGTTTGTTGAAAATCTTTATGAATTTTTAAAAGTAAAAAATATTACTACTATCTTTAAAGTACCTGAAGCACCCAAGAAAATTGTGGTAGAAGAAAAAGTACATGTTCCTGAAGAGCCAACATTTCCACCAGCTAAAGGTACTGCCTTTGATGATTGACTTCTAATGTAACACCCTCTTTTATTTACTTACTATGGAGGAAAAAGAGATCATTCTCCCCTTAATGCCACAATATAACTGATTGATGTATACTTTAATTTATGTTCTATAATGTAATCTTCCTGTATGCCTGTAAGTTTATTGTTTGGGCTGATCCTCTTCTTAAGCAATAATTAAATAATATGACCCCTCAACCTCTTCTTTAAAAATAATTTATTTTTGAAGCTATTGTCAAGTAGCTCTGAAAACAAATAAACTTGTTCCAAATTACAATACAATGATGCTATCTCCAAAGGGCAGAGTATTTCTAAACTGACAAATCAAGAAGTCAGTCACAAGGCGATCTAGAGAGATACATTGACTGTGTTTAGTTGACTTATTTTGGAATTTTTGACATTGTTCTTGTTAGATGCCCCTTGTTTGTCTTGATATTTTATATTCAATGATTAAATTCTTAAAAATAAAACAATCAAATATCTTTAAAGCACCTGAAGTACCCAAGAAAATTGTTCCAGAAGAAAAGGTTCATGAAGCTGTTCCTAAGAAGCCTGAAGTTCCACCAGCTAAAGGTACACACTGATGCTAATCACAAGATGAAGGAACTCTTTATTTAGTTATTCATGGTTTAAAGTGAATGTGTGTGAGGTTAAATCTGTGTAGTTTGTTTCTTTACATTCTTAATATCTTACATCGTCCTACATAACAATTAATATACTAATATCTTTAAAGTTCCTGAGGTGCCTAAGGAAAGTATTCAAGAAGAAACATCACTTATAGTTCTTTCTGAAGACACAACGATATACAGTGAGTGTAGAAAACTTGGTGGTTCCCTTTTGTTTCATTTGTGTTTGTATTCATAGCTTTAAAACGTAAATACACTAATATCTTGTAAAAGTCTTCAATCACCAAAATATTTAGCTAAGAGTAAATAATTTGAATGCTAATAGCCTCAAAGTTATTTCTTTACCAATCTAAAAAATAGTCTTGACCTTATAACATTGCTAGAGTTTAGAAAAGTCATTTGTCTTGTTAAATTTGTTGTCCTGTCTTATTAGTCTGTTATGTGTACAAATGTCTTTTGCTTAGAAGCAATTTATTTTCTCAGACTATGAAATAACTAACTTCATAATAATATTTTAATTGAATTTTATAGCTCAAAATGCTCAACCATTAGTGTTTTTTACTCTTCAACACAATCTCTGGAAATATTTTGGCAATGCTGCAAAAGGGCATAGATTTACACAGAAATTAGAACTGCAAAAGAATTATGAAGCCATTTTTAATTGGCTCTCATTAAAATTTTAATTGAATAATTTAAGAAGTAAAATTAAATAATAAATATTATTTTTTATTATTTGAATAATAAAATAGTCTGAATAAAATACTTTAAATAATCTGAGTAGTGAAAATGCCAGTAGTCTAGATATTCTTACATTTATTTTCATCTAAAATATTTCCTATTTAAAACCAATTTTTGTTACTGTAATTCTAGGCTGGGATAAAAATATAAGCTGACTCCCTCCTTTTTTGTGGGTGTGTTTAAATATGTTTTTATTGATTTCAGAGAGGAATGGAGAGGGAGAGAGAGATAGAAACATCAATGATGAGAGAGAATCATTGATTGGCTGCTTCCTGCACACCCCCTAACGGCATTTAACCTACAATCCCGGGCATGTGCCCTTGACCAGAATCAAACTCGAAAACTTTCGGTCCGAGGCCGATGTTCTATCCACTGAGAAAAAACATCTAGGGCTTGACTCCCTTTTTTAAATACCTTCTCTATACTGGAGTTTGATTATTGTCATCATCCAATATTCCTTTCTAAAAGCCGGAGGAATCTTTTTTATTTCTTTCATTTGCCTTATTTTCCAAATATTTAGTTATTTTTTTATTTCCTGATTTCAATCCCTAAATGATTTTAACATTAATATTAAACAATAAAACAAAAAATTAGATGCAGTTTTAAAATATAAATAACTAGGTTTTGGAGAAGAAAAAGGCTTATCTGTATTTCCAGTATGTCAAATATCAAAGAATTCTTGATGTAAAACTCAACATTGACCCTGTTCTTTTTTAACAAACCCATAAAAAAAATAGCAATAGAAAATTTGTCCAGTAAATGTCTGCAGAAAAAGTAGAATTATATAGTCTCTTTCCAGCGAATTCCTCAATTTTATCATCATGTTAATAAAGAAATGCTGAGTCATAACATAAAACTGGGAAGGAGCCTTTTTCCTAGCCAAGGTGTTATTGTCACTAATATTTGTCTATGTACACTTGGAAATTTGAGTGATGACTATGTATTATGTTTTTATTAATACTGTTCACCAACTTTGAAATGGAGCTAATTGTATACATACTAATATCTTTCAAGTGTATGAAATATTCGAAGAATCAACCACAGAAGAAAAAGTGTTTATGACTCATCCTCAAAAGACAAAACCCAAACTAGCAAAAGGTATATAACACTGATGACATAGTTTGAAGAACATTTATTTGTGGCTCTTTTTAAAAGCTTAATATTTACTTCACCATTTATGACTATACTCATGTCTTTTAAGTGCCTGAACCAACCAAGAAAGTTGTTCCAGAGGATAAAATATATGTGACTATTCCTAAAAAGAGAGAAACACCAGCAACCCAAGGTATATTTAAACAAGATCAAACTTCAATGAATATCTTTGACTTCAAGACATAAAACTTGCATGTTATCTAATTTACTGCTTTTAGGAGTTCTTAGTATAAATATACTAATATCTTAGAAGAATTTGATACAACCAGAAAAGCTTTTCCAGAGGTAGAGTTTCCAGAAGCTGTTGCCAACATTTCAAAGCATCCTCCTACTAAAGCATAATTCTTAGTTATGAAAATTTAAATAAGAAAATACTCCTTTGGTCTACAAAATGAGTTTACTGTTGTGTGTAGATTCTCTAATGCTAAAATACTAATATCTTTAGAGCACCTAATATGCCCAAGAAAAGGAACTATGACATGCCCCACCAAAAATGTCCCACTTATGCAGAGAAAAAGTGTTAGAACAAAAATTGAAATCTGAATTTAAAGTTAGGGTCTCTGCTAATACACCTAACTTCCTTAGTATGCCATGTCGTCATGCCTTTACCTTTTTTCAACTAAAACCTACTAATATCTTTAAAGAGATGGAAGACTCTGAGGAAGGTGCTCCAGAGGGGCCAGCTTCTGCTGCTAGAAGAAGAAAGAAAACATCAACAAAAGGTATAAGCCAGAAGAAAGTGGGCTTTCTTACCTCGTGATTATAGTTGTACTTAACACATGTAAAAATACTAATATTTTGAAAGCCCCAGATGCTACCAAGAAAGTCATTTTTGAGAAGTGGCTCCCCCAAAGCAAAAGTTTGATTGGAGATTATATATATATATATAATCCATGAGTGGTTTAAGAGAAAACAGAAGGGAAAATTTGGGGGGTTTATATATATGGGAGATGGTTGGGCTACAAAATTTATCTATGAGGCCTCCAGGAAAAATATGTATACATTTAATGTGCAGATGTAAGATGGATAGATTCTTCAAAAGAAAATAACTGTTACTGTGGCTATAAAAAATTGAGATCAGAATAGCTAGGAAAAAAATGATAGGAGACTACTTATAACATTTATATCCCCCCCCAAATTAGATTGAATCAGCTCATTATTCTATAATGTAGAAATCAGTGTTATCAAATGACAGAGGTGTTTGGTTATAGACTATAAGTCCATAATTCAACTCCCCATAAGGTTGAAATCCCAGAATATTATTTAACTGCTTATTGTAATTATTTTTCTGTTAAAATAAGCTTATCATTCATTGTGTCATTTCTTCATTTATTCAATGAATGCTTATTATGTACATGGTGCTAGTGAATGGGGGAGTAATAAGCAAGGACAAAAAGACTGGATTCTTTTCCTTAATGCATTATACTTCATTCAGTTCTTGAAGGAAGTGCCCTTGTAGCCATAAAAATATATTTTATCCAGTTAATGTGACTCATGTCTCCACTGATCCTTAATCTCTAAGTCTGATACTAATATCTTTAAAGCACCAGAAGCTATGAAAGAAGTTGCTCTTGACATGCAAGTATCTGAGGATATTCTTGAAGAGCCAGAACCTCGGCCTGCAGAAGGTATATGTCATGTCTACACAGATACGAAAGAAGAGATGATCTGCCCTCTGCTCTTAAAATTATGTTTTCTAACGTTCTCCATAATCCCTAAACATACTAACCTCTTTAAAGCAGCCTCTCAAAAGAAAATATGTGTGGCCATATTTATCAAAACAAAAAACCCTCCCATTAAACCTATTCATTCAACAAATACTTAGTAAGGAAGGTCTGCAGTGAGATAGAAATTCTGCTGGGTACTAGAGAAGGGTGAATCCTCTTCTCAAGGATCCTACCACCCCATTAGACTTAGTTGGTTCATGGGGCAAGCAGAGAATGGAGAGGGAGAGAAGAGACTTCCAGAAAACTGCATGAGCTAACTCATTGTGGTTACTGCTTTTAGTAACCATTCTAACTCTTAAACCTGAAATACTAATATCTTTAAAGTGACTGAAGCTCCTCAAGAAGAGGTTCCTGTGAAGAGAGTTCCTTCCAAAAAAAGAGAGCCTCCATCAGTGAAAGGTACAAGTTACCATGCCTTCAAGCTGTAGAAGAAATAGCTCTTATAGTCTTGAAAATACTTCATAACACTAAATGTTACGATACTGATTTCCTCAAGCGCCTGAAGCACCTCACGAAATTCTCCCTGAGAAGAAAACATCTGTGGTTCCTCATAAAAAGCCTAAAGGCCCTCCTGATGAAGGTACATGTTGCTGGAAGCTTAGGAAGTTGGAAAAATCGCTTTTCATGTATAAATATTTCCTGTTCGTACTGGTTCCTGTAACTCCTAAGTGTTAAAATATTAATATCTTTAAAGTGTCTGAGGCTCCCAAAGAAGTCCCAGAAAGGAAAGTGCATCCTCCTCCAAAGCCTGAAGTTGTACTTGTGGAAGGTACATTCCTGACCTCCCTTCACGATGGGGTAGGGAGGGCAATGGAAAGAACCACCGTGCTAACCTGGGAAGTTCTGTTGATGTGTCAATGTGATCACTGTCTGTGTTGATCTGTGTAACTCAAATGTAAATTTACTAATATCTTCAAAGTGCTTGAAGCTCCCAAAGAGGTTGTCCTTGAAAAGAAAGTGCCTTTGGTGTCTCCTAAAAAGCCAGAAATCTCACCTGTTACAGGTATTTGTCCTGAATTTAGGTTTAAGAATATATGTTATCTCCTTCTAAAAATATTTTTGTTCTGGTGACCTCATAGCTCCTGACTGTAATGTTACTAATATCTTTTAAGTGCCTGAGGCTCCCAAAGAAGTCCCAGAAAGGAAAGTGCATCCTCCCCCAAAGCCTGAAGTTGTACTTGTGGAAGGTACATTCCTGACCTCCCTTCACGATGGGGTAGGGAGGGCAATGGAAAGAACCACCTTGCTAGCCTGGGAAGTTCTGTTGATGTGTCAATGTGATCGCTGTCTGTGTTGATCTGTGTAACTCAAATGTAAATTTACTAATATCTTCAAAGTGCTTGAAGCTCCCAAAGAGGTTGTCCTTGAAAAGAAAGTGCCTTTGGTGTCTCCTAAAAAGCCAGAAATCTCACCTGTTACAGGTATTTGTCCTGAATTTAGGTTTAAGAATATATGTTATCTCCTTCTAAAAATATTTTTGTTCTGGTGACCTCATAGCTCCTGACTGTAATGTTACTAATATCTTTTAAGTGCCTGAGGCTCCCAAAGAAATTGTCCCTGAAAAGAAACCACAGGTGGTGCCTCCTAAAAAGCCAGACGTCCCTCCTCTTAGAGGTATTTGTCACTGATCCTACGTTTGAATAAGGCATAACTCGTCTGTTCTTGCTAATATTTTCTTCCAGTGGTCTCATAACTCCTGATTGTAATTTCACTAATATCTTTTAAGTGCCTGAGGCTCCCAAAGAAGTTGTCCCTGACAAGAAAGTACCTTTGGCGCCTCCTAAAAAGCCAGAAGTTCCACCAGCCAAAGGTAGTCATCCCTTCGTCTCTGTGTTTGATACTGTCTGTCTGTCTGTCTTCACTGTCTAATCATCAACATACTAATATCTTTAAAGTACCTGAGGTGCCAAAGGCAGCTGTCCCAGAAAAGAAGGTGCCTGAAGTTATTCCTCCCAAACCGGAGAGTCCTCCCCATGAAGGTAATGTCCAAGCTCTCTATATACCAGGAAGAAAAGTAACTATTTTAGCTAGAAAATTCTATATACAAATAGCATGACGTGAAGGTTATCATTCTAAAGAGAAACAAATCAGGAGTTTTCCAAAATTTCTTGGTTTATGATTACACGGTAGAGTCATTAATTATTGTCACTTTTTCTAAACACAAATTACCAATATCTTTTAAGTGCCAGAGGTGCCGCCACCGAAGGAAGTCATCCCTGAGAAGAAAGTGCCTGTGGCTCCGCCTAAAAAGCCAGAAGCTCCACCTGCTGAAGGTATTTATCCTTGTGTTGTTGGTCATGCTTTCCCAGGGGCGAGGCTGAGCGCCAGTGTGAAAGTGTCCTCCAGCTTCACAGAGTGTATGGCTTGGGATAAATATGTTGTCACTGTTGCCTATTTATAGTCTTGAACTAAAACCTAACTAATATCTTCCAAGTTCCAGAAGCTCCTAAAGAAGTTGTACCTGAAAAGAAAGTGTCTGTGGCTGTGCCCAAAAAGCCAGAAGCCCCGTGTGCTCTAGGTATTTATTCCCGCTGCTCTGTGAAGATGAGAAACTATGGTCTTGTTCTCTTCACAATTATTACAGTATGTGTCTCCACTGTTCATAAATTCTAACAATACTAATATCTTTCAAGTACCTGAAGCTGCTCAAGAAGTCATCCCAGAAAAGATCATTCTCAAGGCACCATTCAAAAAGCCAGAAGCCCCCCCTATCACAGGTATATGTTAGCCCTGACCTCATTTTGCAAAAGAAATATCTCTTCCATTCTTGAGAATAGTTTTAGGCTATTGCTCTTCCTTAACTGAAGTGTCAAACGACTAATATCTTTCAAGTGCCTGAAGCTCCCCAAGAAGATGTCCCAGAAAAGAAAGTTCCCAAGGCACTGCCCAAAAAACCAGAAGCTCCACCTGTCACAGGTAGGCGTGCGCTCAGACCTCATTCTGCCACAGAATTAGCTCTTCTGCTATTGAAAACAGTGTTAGGCCATTGCTCTTCATTAATGTCTGTGTAAAACTACTAATATCTTTCAAGTGCCTGAAGTTCCTCAAGAAGTTGTCCTAGAGAAGAAAAGCCCCAGAGTACCACCCAAAAAGCCAGAAGCCCCACCGATTTCAGGTATTTTCCACCACATCCTTATTCAACAGAAAGAAAGAAAAAAAATCAATAGGTCTCTTTGCTCTTGGAAATAATTGTAGTCCATTGAGCTCATTAACCTAAGTGTAAAACTACTAATATCTTTTAAGCACCTGAAGTTCCTCAAGAAATTGTCCCTGAAAAGACGGCACCAGTGGTGCCTGCGAAGTTGCCAGAAATCTGACCGTTTACAATGAGATTATCACTCACCTTAGACTTAAGAAGATATAACTCTTTCAATCTTGAAAACATTTTCTCCCAGACATCTCAAAACTACTAAATGTAAACGTACTAATATCTTTTAAGTGCCTGAGGCTCCCAAAGAAGTTGTCCCTGAAAAGAAAATACCTGTGACGCCTCCTAAAAAGCGAGAAATCGCACCTGTTAAAGGTATTCGTCACTGACCTTGGGATTAAAAAGGCAATGCTTCTGCTCTTGAAAATATTTCCTTCCAGTGACCTCATAACTCCTGACTGCAATGTTACTAATATCTTTTAAGTGCCTGAGGCTCCCAAAGAAGTTGTCCCTGACAAGAAAGTGTCTGTGATGCCTCCTAAAAAGCCAGAAATCCCACCTGTGAAAGGTATTTGTCAATGATCTTAGGTTTAAGAAGACATAATTCATCTGCCCCTAAAAACATTTTTGGTTCTAGCAGTCTCATAACTACTAAATGTAAATGTACAAATATCTTTTAAGTGCCCGAGGCTCCCAAAGAAGTTGTCCCTGAAAAGAAAGCACCAGTGGTGGTACCTCCTAAAAAGCCAGAAGTCCTACCTGTTACAGGTACTTACCGTTCACCTTAGACCTAAGAAGATAAACTCTGCTACTCTTAAACTTTCTTTTGTTTTTGCAGTCATAACTACTTAATGTGATCTTACTAATATCTTTTAAGTGCCCGAGGCTCCCAAAGAAGTTGTCCCTGACAAGAAAGTACCTTTGGCGCCTCCTAAAAAGCCAGAAGTTCCACCAGCCAAAGGTAGTCATCCTCTTGCCCCTGTGTTTGACACTGTCTGTCTGTCTTCACTGTCTAATCATCAACATACTAATATCTTTAAAGTACCTGAGGTGCCAAAGGCAGCTGTCCCAGAAAAGAAGGTGCCTGAAGTTATTCCTCCCAAACCAGAGAGTCCTCCCCCTGAAGGTAATAATGAAATTATCCAAACTAGCGTTTTATGAAAAAGAAAAACTCTCTTCGTAGTGCTATAAACATCTTTTTCCAAAAATAGTTCTTATACGTTAAACAATTCTAGTGTTAAAATGAGCTTGTGTCTTTAAAGTGCATGAAGAGCCTGAAGAAATTGTCTCTGAAGAGCCTCCAGCTGAACTTGTGGAAGAGCCAGAGCCCGTGGCTCCTCCAAAAGGTACTGGGCCAACTGCCAAGTTGACTTAGCCAATCCTTCACCCTTCTTCCCTGGAGAATTCTGGGCATTATGAGCTTTTGTCTTGTTTCTTACTCATCGTCACTTATTCTAAAATAATAAATTCTAAAATCTTTAGTGACTGCACCACCTAAGAAACCTGTCCCAGAAAAGAAACCACCTGCTGTCGTTGCCAAAAAACCTGAACCACCACCCATGAAAGGTACATTTCACTGCCACTAGCTCCCTACAGAAAAAGGTCTGTCTTTAAAATGTTGTTTTACTGCTCTACTTAATGGTTCCCACATGTCATTGAAACTATGAGCTAAAAAGTACTAATATCTTTTCAAGTGCCCAAAGTGCCCAAAGTGCCTAAGGAAGTTGTTCCTGAAAAGAAAGAGCCTCCCGTGGTTCTCAAGAAACCAGAAGTCCCCCCTGTCAAAGGTACATGTCGCGGTCCACCGTCTGATGGAGGTGGATCCAGCCTCTAGCCCTTAAAACAGGTTTTGTTCTGTGTAAATATATGTTTCCCAGCTATTCTTCCTAATGACAACATACTAATATCTTTAAAGCGCCTGAAGTTCCAAAAGAAGTTGTTCCAGAAAAGAAAATAGTCATTCCCAAAATGCCCGAATTCCCACCAGCTAAAGGTACTTGTCAGACTGAAGTTCTGCAAAAAGTGCTCAATCTTGGTCATTTGCATATAAGAAACCCTTTTGTTTGTCAAATCTTTTATGTTCACAACTACAACTACAAACCTTGTATTCTGGATGGTTGGGGGTTAAATTTTGTAAATAACGTAATTTAAAAAAAACAAACAACAACAACTAACACTTCTATGATGAGCATTGGGAGAGTTTACTAATGTGGTTTTGTTAATATTTATAGACCACATTTTCCTTCTTTCTCTGTAGTTCCAAGATTAGGTCATTGACTTTATGGTGAATTTTTCTTGCAACTGTCCCTGTGTGATTTGAACTACATGTGAACTAGATGTGGTATAAATTTCATGTCTTTTCAACTACCTAGAGGTAAAACTAACTAATATCTTTAAAGTGCCAGAAGTGCCAAAGAAACCTGTCTTAGAAGAGAAACCAGCCATTCCTGTTCCCAAGAAAGTGGAGTCTCCTCCTCCTGAAGGTACACATAAGACCATGAATGAGCTTCCCACTTGTGCTGTTTCTAGTCTAAGCCTTGTTCCTCTTTTTTTAACTTAGTATCTTTTCATCATTTGCTGTCCTTTATTTGTCTTACTTCATCATTCTTAATTAGCTCCATTCTCAAATCTATTTTGAGTTATCAGACTGCAGCATTTAAATAGGATTTTGTAATCTGTAACCTATATTAAACAAAGCTCTCTAATGTGCACAGGAGAGGAGAACTAATGACGATGAAAGAGATTAAACATCAAAAGGCTTTCCAGCATTCAAATAACAGACACAGATGTCAGTGAAAATAAGATAAATTTCACCCTAACAAAAATGACAGAAGATATTAATTGAAACGAGGAGAGGAATCATTGATTGTGCCCAGTGTTTGTGCATTTGAGAACATTGTTTTACACATTGAATTAAAATTAACTATATCTTTAAAGTTTATGAAGAACCTGAGGAAATTGCTCCTGAAGAGGAAGCACCAGTTCCTGCTGTGGAAGAAGAGGAGCCAGAAGCCCCCCCACCAGCAGGTATAAGGCAGATCCACTGTCTGGGAAAACACATCATTTGATCATTTAATTTTTACATCATTACATATATTCTTTAAGGCAAAATGTTAGTCTTGAATCTCCTCACTTGAAGTTTGACTTCATTGGCAAGAACAAAAACATCGTTTGCACATAAAACTTCAATCCAACAGAATTTTACAATGTGTATAACAAAGAAGTAGATGTGGTTTTTTATTCATTCATTAGTATTAAACTTTTTACTGTAATCATATGACTCTAAAAGATATTCCTATCTTTCAAGTGCCTGAAGAGCCCAAGAAGATTGTTCCAGAGAAGAAAGTTCCTATCATCAAAAAACCAGAAGCTCCTCCTAAAGGTACTTATAGTAAAATAAATCCATACTTACTTCTTTTTCGTTTGCTGTCTGAAATTTGACACTTTCCTTATTCTGTGTTGTGCCATGTTATGTGTTTAACTGTTACCCATATGTTATAGTGTTGAACAGACTTGTCAAATTAATGTGTAGATACTGTATCTTACAATGTTATATTATTAAATGTTACTAATATCTTTAAAGTACCTGAGATGGCAAAGAAAGTTGTCCCACCGAAGAAAGTCCCAACTGTTAAGAAGCCAGAACCACCAGAAGCTAAAGGTACTCATGTCATCATTGACATCATCGTTCTCTTAATAATATTCTGATATCTTAAATTGGAATCCAATAATTGTCCTCATTATTGCATAACTAGGGACAAAAAAAAGATTTATTTTTATTAATTTAATGCTGTTCCATTAATTATAGACTCTTTATTCTTAACACTTTTAAATGTTTTAAATACTCTTTTTAAAATAAAACTAATATCTTCAAAGTACCCGAGGTGCCCAAGAAACTTGTTCCAGTAAAGAAAGAACCAGTGCCAGTTACCAAAAAGCGAGAAGCCCTTCCAGAAAAAGGTACCTATTATGAAGAAAAGTATCTATTTATCTGAACACTATTTGAGCACTTTACTAGTGATTCTCGGGGAAAATAATAGTATAAGTTTATGCAAAATCACATTTTACAGTAAGAAGAGGAAAATAATGAGGGCAAAGAGAGAAAATGAAACACGTAAGCAGGAGGAAGAAAATGAATGAGCTTTGGTTGTGCCATGACCTAGTGATAGGTGGTAGAAAAGGCTCTCCTATAGGTCAGTGTAGAACAGCTCAATTTAGCACATTTTGTTACGTTTTTACCACTAACAAGCAGTGTATTGGAAAAGGTAAGATCTGGTCCTGTCTTTAAGCAATTTCAACCTGCTGGGAAGAAAGTTCAGCACAACTCTAACAAAAGACATAAAGTGAGCACACTTGTAAAGTGAGAATAAAAGGCTACAGAAGCACAGGGCAAGGAAAGATCAATTTCAGGCAGAGGCATCAAGGGAAGCTTTGTGGGGAAAACAAGTATAATTTTAAGTTTTAATGGAGTTTTACATGTAGCAATGGAGGAAATGGTATTCTAGGCAAGGGGAATATTATACAAAAAGGCACTGAGGTAGAAAAGTCTGGGAAGGTCAAGGTCTGCCAAATAAGCATGTGTGATTTGAGTATGAATTGCCTGTGAGGTATACTGAAAGTTAAAGATGGATATAAAGATGAGAGTCATATCACATTTTGGAGTTCTTTGAATGTCACCAAATGGTGTATACTTTATTCTGTAAGCAATAGGAAGCTTCAAGGGTTTTGAAGCGATGTGTAAATTAATAGGAGTTGGGCTTTGAAAAAATAACAGGCATCAATCAGTTCAAGCTATTGGATGATGGTGAAAATAGTACATAGTCATTGCAGTTATTTAGGTCATTAAAAGCTGGACAAGATCAGTGTTGGTAGAAATGAAAAAAGGAGATTGAATTTGAGGGAGACGGAGATTGAGTTAGTGTCTATTATCAAAGCAATTAAGGAAATGGAGCCCAAGATGATTGTAAGGTTGAAGCTAAATAGCTATGAGGCTGATTCACTGAATCCCTGAATTGATATTATAAATAAGATACTGAATATATTTCTCACTTTTCAAGTATGGATGTTGGGAATGTACATCTGGAGCATAGGAAAGAGATCAAGGCTAGAGATGTAGATCTAAAAGTCATCCACACGTAAATAAGAGTTGAGAATGCAGGAGTGATTGTTCAAAGAATGTAGAGCCAATTTTTTAAAGAATCAAAGTAAGACCAGTGGAGAGCACCTATATTTAAGGGTACTCAGAAGAAAAGAAGCAAATAAAGAAGGCTGAGGAGACTCATTTATAAAATTAGGATCTCTGAAAGGATCCCATGCTCCAAAGCTATTTACCCCATTAAGTCTTAGAAGATAAAGTTCTTCCCCCTGGACACTTTGCCTACTCTTTGCAGAATCTTGCAAATTCTGCTAAATTCTTAGTCGTAAACAATATCAATATCTTTAAAGTGCTTGAAGTGCCAAAGGAAGTCATCCTGGAAAAGAAAGTGTCGGTTCCTCTTCCTGAAGAGCCAGAAGCTCCACCTGTCCAAGGTACATGACTTCTCTAGGAATCTTGGAAAGCTAGCAATTGTCTTTATCATCTTGCTTTGGTTGTTGATGGGTCTTATGTATATATCTGTTGTCTGTCTTAAGTATGAAAGTTATTGATATCTTGGGATAATTTGAAGAATATATTATAGAGTGTAACAAAGATGATGTCTTACAATTTAGCAGTTGCAGTATTCTATTCTGAATGCAATCTAAAATAAAATACTGTATTTTTTTAAGTTGAAGAATCTCCCGAGGAAGTAATATATGAAGAAAAAGCATTCATAACAATTGGTAGAAAAGAGACTCCCCCTGTTGAAGGTATATATATATATATATACACATATATATATTAAAATATAAATTCTTTAATCTCTTAAGAACTCCTGTTAGAAATACAAAAGTATTTATAGGGTGAAATTCCTTCTTAACATTCCATTCAAAAGCACTCCAGTATGTTTCATTTTTCAAATACTTATGCTTCTTTTGAAGTAAAATTTGAGTCCTAAATTTTATTGTTCTTGGTGGTAATTATAAATTCCAAAATATAGTTTACTGAGGCAAAACTGAAAGAATTAATTATAATGGGTCCCCAAATGGTAACCCAATATATAATTTTACTTTTTTTTACTTAAAAAAAACCTTTTTTTTAGAACAATTATTTATAAAGAAATTGTGAAGGTACTACAGAGGATTCTCATATAGCCCCATAATCAGTTTCTCTTATTATTAATATCTTATACTAGTATGGTCCAATTATTATAATTAATGATTAATGTATAATTATTATTATTATTAAAATATATTAATATTTTATTATTAACTAAAAGCCCCATTATTTAGATTTTCTTAGCCTTTGCTTAATGCTTTTTTTTACTTTATTTTTATTGTTGACACTATTACAGATATCCCCCTTTCCTCTCCACCTTTTACCTATCTCCACTCAGCCTCTATACTCCCTTCCTTCTGGCCAGCACTACACTGTTGTCTGTGTCTATGGGTTATGCATATATGTTCTTTGGCTAATCCCTTCACCTTCTTTCATCCAGTCTCCTCTTCCCTCCTCTCCTCTCATTTGCTATCATTATACATAGAAAAGTAGTTAATAGAAAGTTCAAGCATAAGAAAATAGAAATCTTGTCCCTTTTTAATATATAAGTGAACTTGTATTAAGTGTATATTTTCATTGTGATGATAATCTTTACATCTTTGTGAAATTTGTATGGGTCTTTGTGAAGCACTTTCCATTACAATCTCACATCCTTTGTCAACATTCTTTAAAGAACATGAAATTGAAAAGTATATTGAACCTGAAGAACCTGAACCTGAACCACAGCCAGAAGAAATACCAGTTCAAGGTATTCAATTAATTGGACTTAAATCTTCATCATCATATCTTCATCTTTATATATATATTTATGTTGTTATACATGTAGAGTAGGTTTCCGTATTTGTATGTAAGATTCATTGTTTTAAATGTGCATCTGATTCTTATATATCCACGTAATTTGTACTATTTATCTCGTCAATGTGGCTTATATGGATGCTTCCTTTGTTGTTTATATTAATGTCTTTGCTATATTTTTCATCATCTGTGTACCATTTTGATATTTTTATGTTTTATGTTGGATACTGTTTTATGTTTTATGTTGGACACTAATATTATGTACCCAAAGAAGAAAACACTATATATATATATATATATATATATATATATATATATTTAAATTTCTACTGATGTACTATATATGTACCTACCAATTAATACATACATATATTAACTTTCCTGAAATACTCTTTTAAGAACCTGAACCTGAAAAGAAGGTTATTGAGAAACCAAAATTCAAACCAAAGCCCCCAGCTCCCCCACCTGCTCCACCTAAGGAAGACGTGAAGGAGAAAGTATTCCAACTTAAAGGTATAAAATGCTACATCTAAAGTTTTATTAACCTGCTACCCAGTCATCTGAAGTGGTGCTTGCCAGAACGTTTACAAGTGTGTGCTTTCAGACATGATCAAGCTGTGGGCCTTGCATAGAGACCTGTGTTTTGTGCTGCTCCAAGTGCCTTGTCAGGCCATGCCTGCTGTTCCAAATGCCAGGAAGTGCATTTTTATGAGCTTCATCCTGGACATCTGCCCAACTAACGTTTTTATGCAGAGTGTGGAGGAACAGTTTTCTGATTCAAAGCCTGGTTGCTAGGCATATCTTTGGAATCTTATGCATGTGAAATATATAAGTATTTGTATTAAGGGTATATGTTTTTAAAAACATTGCAAGATGTTTTTAATATTGCAGTAACAAATTTATACAAAAGGCAAAACTTTGTTCTTAAGGAATGTTGTGTGCTTTCAAGTATTCTATAAGTAATATAGTTACAGCATTGAATAGCTGATATGCTTCATATACCAAGAAAGGAACGCATCTAAGTGACCTGTCATTGCTCCCCCATTTTTTTTCTTTTGTAACTTAATAAAAGCCGAATTGTGTTCTATGGTCATCTTCAACATGGCCAGAGTGATGATGGATACATTTGAGGCTGTATCTCCTCCCAGTGTTAAACTTCCCCTTCATTCTTTTTGCATTTAAACTTTTCTTTGAATTAATGCAATATTACTTAATTTTTAATAACTTATTTAATAGATGTTCTTTAAAAGCTGAACCTAACTGGCAAAACCATATTATTCTTTTTATTTTAATAAAATGTTGTCTTATTTGTGGTGTCATGAGATTGCCCAACTTAAATTACCTACACATAATCTTAGATAAATATTTTCTTCATGCACTCACATGTACAAACCCAGAATCTTCCATAATAAAATTTTACTTCTTAGTGATTCTTGCCCTTCAACAACTCTCCTGGCCAATAATTGGAACTTCCAACATTTTAAGTCAGACATAGAAAAATTAGGCTACCCAAGTGTTGATTGATACTTCATGGCAACACATACTTAAATACATTTCTCTTAATCTAAAATTTATACTCACTTTTCTGCAAAAAAAAAAAAAATTATCTTCCTTCTCAGCCAGACTTTACGACTCCGCTTTGGAGTAAAACTGCAGTGTGTGTTCAGGGTTTGAATGCTTTTGATATGCTCGGTGGTGGCTGTTCTTGGCTGTTATTAATGCTTCTTGGTTATAACCAAGCTTGGTTTTGACTCTTGGAGCAGGTGTTGAATGATGTGCTTCAGCCTAGTCTAAATATACAAATAATAAAAGCAAGATCATATTTTTTAAAGCTGTTCCAAAGAAAGTTCCTGAAAAACCCGAGGTCCCAGAGAAGGTGGAGCTTAAGCCTCTGAAAGGTATTTCAGTCTCGAAAACGCACTCACATGCAGTCTTCCTGCATCTGACTCCTTGCTCTTCCTGTCTTCTAGAATTTTCTCTTTTCAACATTTCTTAAATAATCACAGTAGTCTCATTCATTTCTTGTATTTTTGTACTCTTTCATAGTCCTGGCTCATAAGTGTTGCTTCTTTTGTCTCTCATCATTTTCATCCATTATGTGTTTAGATATCGCTTATCTTTGTCTCATCTACATATGTCTTCTTGCAATTACCTATAAAATTTTGGTGCTTAGCTGAAATTATTGGGGTACATGTTAGGTTAAAGTGCTGAGAGTTAGTAATGGAAAGCTTAGGAATTGCACCAGAACAACGGTATTTTAGCCAGTGTTTTAAGTACTAAAAATATGTCTTCCTTCTATGCTTTTACATGATTCACAGGGATTTTCTCATGGCTTTTCCATCACTTTCTTCTCTGTGACTCTAAAACTTTTTTTCCAGTGTGCAGATCTCACGTTTCAGAGAAATTTTATTATCACAGCACATCATTTTTCAAAATTTCTCTTTGAATAAATATTCCCTATCTAAGCCTAGACCCTAAAGAAAAATAAATGAATCATCCAAGTCTACAAAACATCTATTTTAAATAGAGTCCTTAATTTTTCTAGTAAGTATAGAGGGGAGCGATTTCTATTTAAGTAATCAACACATCAAGACCCAGAAATTGAATCTGTTCCTGATTCACTCTGGAATTTGGGGAAATCACCAATCTAAATATGCATTTCTTAACTTATAAAAGAAAATTATAGGGTGGATGAAGGTAGAAGAGGATACAGGGGGGATAAATGGTGATGTGTGATGAAGGAGATTTGACTTGGGGTGGTAAACATACAAAATGATACAGATAATATCTTATAGAATTGTAACACCTGAAACCTATATAATTTTTTAACCAAAGTCACTCCAATAAATTAAATAAAAAAGAAACAATTATTACACAAAAACAGAAAGTTTTCTTTCATTTTTATTTGTCCTGGAATTAGGTAAATGGCAATAAGTCCTTCTGATTCTGTAAGCTTAGTAGAATTTTCTTTTGAAACAATTTGGTCATAATAATCTTTTCATGGGACTTTCCATTAATAAATATTTCAAAAATAAAATGAAGATTACAAAATAATGTTACTATTAATTCTAACTAGTAAAGTATTATTACAAAAACACTTATAAACATTAAAATGACATGAAATTACATATATTGGCTTTAAAAATAATAGCTATTATGTTGTGTTCTGCACCTGAGTCTGAAATATCATTAAGTTCTTAAAAATAAAATAATATGGAAAAACAAATGCACTGTATATTTTCACTATGTCCATTATGGAAGAAGAGGATATTATGCTATCCCATCTTACTTGGTGGTTTCTCCAAGTTCAATCAATGAAAACAGTTATACATTAAGAATATTGGTAACTCCAAATTAGTATTGAAGTCCAGCACAATTTATAATTGTTTAAAAAATGAATGTTTTTGAAATTCTACCTAAAAGATAAGAAAAAATATGTAAAAATGAAATAATTACATTTGCCTTTTGGATGTTTAAATTTTGAAGTAAGAGTTATCACATTTAAAAAAAAACCTATTTATTGAGTAGCAAATACCTTGTTTAAAGCACCAAGTGGGAAATTTTATAGAAATATCTAAGAAATTCAGATTGTGTATGAGTAAACAAACATAATATTACATGATACAAATAAATAATGTCTTAAATTTTAATAGATATCAATAAAGAATGGAAAAAGATTAATGATCACCAAGTGTTTCTCTTTTTTTCTTCCATTCAAATCCATATGGACTATTGTAATTTCAGGAGGTTGCCCTATATACTAACAGCATACTCCATGCCTGATATTCACTAAAAGACACAAGATCGAATTAATTCAGAACACCTTGAGCACCTTCTAGTCTAAATTCAAGAACATTTTCTTATTCATAAAAAATAATGCCAACACCATCTTCCAAATTCTATATATCCATAATTTTATGTTAGTATTATTTCAAAACAGAGACCTTAAGAAAGGTTACTTCTTTGCTGTTAAGAAAATGAGATAATGGCCCTTTCCCAACATCAAGGTCACAAACCAGATCCCTTGGCTTTCTTCTCTCTCAAGTGGAGAAGCTTTAATAAGGATACCTCCTCCTACCAATATAATTATATTATACTTTATAATCATATTGAGGAGATACCAATATAGATTTGGGCAATCTACAATTGCAGACTGAGGCAAAGATGCCATCAAAATATGTGTATTTGATGGAAATTTTATAAAGTTAATATAGAACAACATCTTCTATACATTCATTCATTTAAGATGAGTATATTTGCTTATAGTTAATACAATTAAATTTTATCACAAGGTTATATAGATGTTTGCAGAGGAAATAACTTTATGTGTATTATTTGCATTTAAATTCTGTGATATTTACATGTGACAGAAATTATTGCTTATGCACTGTACATAATTAACTAGTTTTGAAAGAGACATTTTTATTGTTGACATTTAGTTTTTATATGAATTCACTTCAAAATATGAAATCATATTCTTTTAAGTGCCTGGAGGTGAAAAGAAAGTTCGCAAATTACTTCCAGAACCTAAACCTCAGCAAAAGGAAGAAGTTGTTCTCAAAAGCGGTATAGTATTTCTCAACCATTATATCAGCTTTGAGTATATAAAAAATATACTTCAAAGCATACAAAATTTTCTGTCTCTTGGTTTTCTTTTAATTAGATTCCCTATTTACCAAAATTTATTTGGAGTAGCATTAAAAATTAAGGTTATAATCTTTATAACTTTTTAAAAGAAGACAGAAATTTTGTGAGTGTTCACAGTATTCTGAAATTCACTTAAAAGAAATAACTAAATTGATAACATTCTAATCTAATAACAATGACCATAGCTGTCATTTTCATGATCACATTATGTAGTAAAACATACTAAGCCTATTAAATACTCTAAATTACACCAAACTATTTAAGACTAAATCGAGTATTCCGTTTTAAAATATGACACAAGATCACCACAGTGAACAAAAAAACCCACATTTTTAAAAAGTGAACAATTCTTTCTAGTATTTTATACAAATAAGATATTAAAGAATCAGAAGCAAGATACTTAGATGAAAACTCAACTTCTAACTTTGTCTTTACAAAGAATTACTCTTCTCTAAGCTATATTTCTTTAGATATCTCCATTTCAGTAAACTTTATACTTATTTAAATACTCCTCGTTAAATTACAAAATAAATTATGGTTAGAAGTTTTTATTCATATTATTCATTTTGTGTTTGGGTCATTGCTGGCACAGACTTGTCTCTGTATAGACTATTGATGTAGATGTAAAGCAACTCTGAATGCTATTCTAAATTAACACAACCTTTAGTTTAAAAATCATTTTTAGTATAAATGTTAATTTCCCAGTGCGCTAGGTCAGGTTGCATGCTTTTCATTTTCCTTGCTTTGTACATTATTTGTATTTGTCAAGTTCATTCAACATCTACATTTGTTCATCTCGGTTTACATATAAACCTTTTTGTCTTTTAAGTTCTAAGAAAGCGACCTGAAGAAGAAGAACCTAAAGTAGAACCTAAAAAAGTAGAAAAAGTTAAAAAACCTACAGGTAGGAATCGCAGTAACAATTTGTGAAATTATCTTTTAACAAAATGAACATTTAACAAAAGGTTTATCTTGTAAACATACGTGGCATTACCCATAAGCATAGCTTCATATTTCATCTGTGTTTTCCATTGTCTGCTTTCTGTTGAAATATTTACATAGTAATTCTCAAATCCATTCATGTATTTGCCTATGCTTCATTGTTTTGATTACTTTAAGTTCTTTCAGCAGAAATGATTATGAAATAATCGGATTGGCTGAGAATAACTTCCTGGGAAAGTGTCAGCAAATGTTTCATAACATTTGGGGGCTTTCAAGTGGGCTAAGCTTCTTTTTATCCTTCGCCTATTATCAAAGGGTTATTTATTGGTAACTGTTATGAAAGTGATTTGGAAATGAAGAGATAATGGGGTTGGGGTATAGGTGGATGGAATAAGGAAGAGAAAAATTAAATCAGAGTCAAGAAGAGAATAAAAAATTAATTGATAGAATATAGATTTTTTTAAAAGCCATCAATTAATTGAACTTTTGAAAAACAGCTTGACCTAATTATTGATTTCTAAGTAATAATTGATTTCTAAACATGAAAATATTAAAATATCACTAAAATTAACCTTATTATCTTAAAGTACCAGAACCACCTCCAAAAGCTGTTGAGGTTGAAGCACCTCCAACTACTGTTGCGAAAGTGGAAAAGAAAATTCCTGAACCAGCAAAAGGTACAAACTTACTGGCAATTTTTTAGTTGTTTCTTAAAAATACAAATATGCATCACTTAAAATATAATTACACTGGCATCAAGATTTGAACATGTACATATGGATGCATAACATGAAAATAATGTATTCTTTAAAGAGATTTGAACATGTGACCTTAATCGGGTAAGTATGTTAACCATTTCCCTCTCATGTGCAATGGGCTAAGGATCAGCCATCCTATCTAATAAAAGAGCAATATGCAAATTTGACCGTACCTTTGCTTTACCACGCCCATAGCCATGCCCGCCAGCCAAACAGGAGCAGATTATGCAAATAAACCCCAACCAAGATGGCTGCCACCATTGAGAGCAGGAGAAAGGCTTGGGTTTCCCCAGCAACAGAGGAAGCCAAGCTTTCCACCTGCTGTTGCCACCCTAGGCTTCCACTCAATGCTACAAAGTTTCATTTATAAAAGATACAAAAATGGCGGCAGCCACTGAGCTGGAAAGAACAGAGGCTTGGGTTTCCCTGGGAATGGAGGAAGCCAAGCTTTCTGCCTGCCATTGCCGGCCTAGGACTCCACTCTAGGCTACAAAGGCTCAAAGAGATATGGCTGCCGCCACGAAGTGAGCAGAAGGCTTTGCTTCGTTCCAGGCTACAAAGTTTCAATTGTAGACATAAATTAATCCTAGATCCCAGGGCCTTCGCTTGGGTCGCTGGGGGGCATGGCTGGCCTGCAAATCTCCACAGGCCCTTGCCCAGGCCGCCCCTCACCCCAAGGGAAGCCCCACCCTCATCTGGGACACTCTTCAGGGCAAATCAGCTGGCCCCTACCCATGCACCAGGCCTATATCCTATCTAATAAAAGAGTAGTTTGAAGATTGACCATCACTCCAATACACAAGAGGGCTGCCCCAATGTGGTCAAAGATCCTGCCCCCTCGTGGACACAAGATAGTCACCACAAGATGATCAGCAGGAGAGGGCCATTGGGAGGTTCCAGGCCCTGAAAGGGAGGGCAGTTGTGGGCAATCAAGCCAGCAAGGGAGGGCAGTTGGAAGGGACCAGGCCTACAGGGGAGGGCAGTTATGGGTGACCAGGCTGGCAGAGTTGGAAAGTTGGGGGCAAACAGGCTGGCAGGGGAGCAGTTAGACATCAATTAGGATGGTTAGGGGGTGATCAGGCTGGCAGGCAGAAGCAGTTAGGGGCAATCAGGGAGGCAGGCAGGTAGGCAGTTTGGAGCCAGCAGTCCTAGATTGTGAGAAAGATGTCTGACTGCCCGTTTAGGCCCGATCCTAAACGGGCAGTCAGACATCCCTCAAGGGGTCCCAGATTGGAGAGGGTGCAGGCTGGGCTAAGGGACATCCCCTGCCCCCTGTGCACAAATTTCGTGTACCGGGCCTCTAGTTTGTTAAATAAATTACTAAGTTTTAAACACTAAGAAAAATATGTCTATGGGCAGTGAGATGAATAACAACATTAGAACCAATAAAATTGCCTTACTATATTTTCCAAATATTTTATAGATCAAATACTTGATTTGATGACTGTGTATCAATTCTAATATCGTCTAAGACATGTCTGCCTAATTTTGGTTTGACTTTGTGGAAACTTTCAAAAATATTGTGATAACATGTTTATTATCATGGATTTTTTTAGTGCCTGAAATAAAGCCAGCAATACCTCTCCCTGGACCTGAACCAAAACCAAAGCCTGAACCAGGTAAGCCAGCTGATTCTCAAAGTCAGCAGTATACTCCTTCATGTTTTACACAAATAAAGTGTAGTTTAGAATAAAAAGTAGGTATGTAGCAAATAGTTTCTAATGTGGCAATATATTATTAATATTTCATTTAATATGATATATTACATATATTTAATATATCATTATATTATATGTAGATTATATTAGAGTTAGAATATATTATTCCACGAAGAACTGGTCATTGAAAGATTTTAAAGGTACATCAGAAGAAGCAAATAGGCCACCAAAACAGGTTTTATGAAGTGGCAAATATATACATTAATGCAATGGACATCTCTCTACAGAAGTGAAAACAATCAAACCACCTGTCATGGAGCCTGCTCCAGCTCCCATCGCTGCCCCAGTGACAGCACCAGTAGTGGGAAAGAAAGCAGGTATTTATTCTGTAGTTTTCTTCTTGGTTGTTTTTCAAATATGTTTTTAGTGATTTCAGAGAGAGGAAGGGAGAGAAAGAGATAGAAACATCAATGATGAGAGAGCTATTAATTGGCTGCTTCCTGCATGCCCCATCACCAGGGATTGAGCCTACAAGCCAAGCATGTGCCCTGACTAGAATCAAACTGTGACCTCCTGATTGATGGTTCAGCACTCAACCACTGAGCCACATCATCTGGGCTGATTGTTTTTATGGCTTAATAAAAATATTCATACTTGAATTAAATATAAGCCCTCATTGTATTGAAACTAGGCATTATTTCAACTCTGGGGGTTTGTAAATTCTTAATTAAATTTTCTTCATCTGATTTCCTTTACCCATCTATGCTCTCATCTAATGGGTGCATATTGTTTTGATTGGAATGCACATTCCTATGATGCACTATTTCCTTGTATGCTCTTGAGATGAAGTAATGAATATGTTCCAGGCTAATGAAAACAAAGGAGATAATCAGACACTCTCTAAGGACATGCACACAGAAATCCCATGTAATTTCAGATTTCCCATGTGCCCCATAGGAATCATTTCTCTTAAAAAAAAAGTCTGTATTTTGGAACAATAAAAATGTTCCAAAAATGAACAGTGTTATGATTGCATAACATTGTGAATATGTTCAATGCAACTAAATTGCACACTTAAAATGGTAAATTTAAAAGTCTATTTTATCACAATAAAAAAAAAACAGGATAGTTCAGCCTTTAAATCTGTATAAGAATGTAGGTCAATAATAATTTTCTTAAATATGCTAAGTGGTATAATTATCTCAGCTACAAACTTTAAGTGCTATTACTAATTCTTTACTTGGGTGATAATCTCAAAACCAAAAATGATTTGATGTGTTTTTCTGATTGGTGAATACACATCCTCATAATTCGAACTATGGCTGGTTAATTACTGTCTTTAAATTTTCATTTCCTAGTATATGAAATCTGAATAATAATTACATCTGCCCTGTCAGATTACTGAAGCATCTAGCGTACCGCCTGGTACATAATAAGCCCTATAGAAATATTTTGGTTATTATTGTGTTTAATGACATGAGACAATATGTTATATTCTTTAGCTATAGCAAAATTTTAATATTTAAGATATTATTGTTTGTCACTGATATTTATGATTTGGGCATTATTCTTATTTTTAAACTTTTATAATTGCAATGTGATGCCTTTTATTAGTTCAGAAAAGGATGGTAACTGCTATTGAGCCAATTAATTTTGTGTAAAAATAAAGCTTTTCTTGCATTCCCATGGGCTGAAGCTAGAAAACTGGTTCTACATTTTATTAGCATTAATAATTGAATTAAAGTCTCAAAGTAGGAACTTCCTTGCTTCTGCTTCATTTTATTGTCTAATTAAAGGAAACGTTCAAAGGAATCCATATATGTATATCACATAACCCTTTGTTTTTCCTTAAGCTTTTCCGGATTTGTCTGCCCGATTTAAAAAAGAAAGGCTATAGGTAACTTCTGGGCCATTCTCTTTTTTCTACACTGATTCCTTGTTAGCAGAAACATAACCTTGGTACACATAACCATACATAAATAACTATATAAAATACTTTGTGTTGCTAGATAGGAATGAAACTTCTCTTTACAAGGCAAGAGTAAGCCTCCTGGAAATGGAAGAAGAATTAAAGGCACTTGCTGAAAATAATTTTTTAATCCTAACTATGTTGGTGGCAGTTTAGCTTATCACATTATTTTCAGAATATGACTTCTTGAATATATCAAAAATATATGTTAGAAATGTTCATTCTCTATAGAGGTCATATAAAACCAATTTCTCTTTTTGCATTAATATTTATATAAAGAGTATGATTCACCTCATATGGTTTACTAAGTATGAAGTATGAAAATTGTTTAAATGCTGAGTTTTCATTTTTATTTCAGAAGCCAAACCTAAAGAGGAGGCTGCCAAGCCCAAAGGTCCCATCAAAGGTAGGAATCATTTCCTTATTCCTGAATTGTAACCTTTCACTCTGGGAAAAACCATTCTCCCCAAGGGGAGGGGGATTTTTCCAAATTTGTAAAAATCCATGCTATTCCTAATTGATTTTGCTAAAGCTATTATGTCTTCTGATATTTTAAGCAATACAGCTCTGATATTATTCATGTGGGCTACTGTATAACCAGCTATATTTTAGCATAATGAATTCTATACATTCTTAGCTTCATTTTTCATACACAGGATGTTTATACATGACACATAAAATAATTAGACATTAATCTAGATATTTTACATTTGAGTTTAAAACTTGAGAAAATGAAGAGCATGTATTTTCATGGATTCCTTATGTCATCTCATACTCCTGTTGAGAAAAAGGCAGTATGAATATAATTGACCTTCCAATAACCTAGTCTTTAATTTTCTGTTATTGTCTAATTGCTCTATCACTAGTTTTATCTGGCAGGCTGCCAGGTATGTACTTTATGGCCCTTGTGAAAATACCAATTCAACTTTTAAATTTTATTTTGAACTAGGTGTAGCCAAAAAGACTCCTTCACCAGTAGAAGCTGAAAGGAAAAAGTTAAGACCGGGAAGTGGTGGGGAGAAACCTCCTGATGAAGCCCCATTCACCTACCAGCTAAAGGCTGTACCACTAAAGTTTGTAAAAGAAATCAAAGACATTGTCTTGACCGAAGCAGAGTCCGTTGGCTCTTCTGCAATCTTTGAGTGTTTAGTCTCTCCCTCCACTGCAATTACAAGCTGGATGAAAGATGGTAGCAGTATCCGGGAGAGCCCAAAGCACAGATTCATCGCAGATGGTAAAGACAGAAAGCTGCATATCATTGATGTTCAACTTTCTGATGCTGGTGAATACACCTGTGTTTTACGTTTGGGAAATAAAGAGAAGACCTCCACAGCTAAACTGATTGTAGAAGGTAATTTCCAGTCTTCTGCATATGGTCCATGTTCCAGTTTAATGCAGTAAACTTCAGGAGCAACTCTTATTGTAATTTTAGGCAAAACATCTTATTTCTAAGTTTTCTTTCATTGAAAATATTGTATGTATTGAAAAGTCTTTGCTGAAATTCTTCCCAGAACTTCCTGTGCGTTTTGTAAAAACGCTTGAAGAGGAAGTCACAGTGGTCAAAGGACAGCCATTGTACTTAAGCTGCGAGTTAAACAAAGAACGTGATGTGGTCTGGAGGAAGGATGGGAAGATTGTGGTGGAGAAACCTGGCAAAATTGTGCCAGGCATCATTGGCTTGATGCGGGCCCTGACCATCAACGACGCAGATGACTTCGATGCTGGGACATACACAGTTACTGTAGAAAATGCCAACAACCTGGAGTGTTCATCCTGTGTGAAAGTAGTAGGTAAGTACTTTGCTGGGAAATTTTGTTCTGCTGATTATTATACTAAGAAAATGGAAAAGAGAATTTTATTTTCCAGTATGAGAAAATCAGCTGTCTTGTACCTTATCTAAGAGGGGAGTAGGGGGTATCAATATCTCAGAGCAGATTAATTAGGTCCAGTTTTGAAAATAATTTTTCCATTTCTGAAGTTGACTAGGGAAGTTACTTATATTACTTGTTCAGATCATTCTTTTTCTGACCTCATTTTCATACAGAAGTCATTAGAGACTGGCTGGTGAAACCCATACGTGATCAGCATGTGAAACCCAAGGGGACAGCTGTTTTCACCTGTCATATAGCAAGGGATACCCCGAACATTAAGTGGTTCAAAGGCTATGATGAAATCCCCTGGGAACCAAATGACAAGACTGAGATAGTGAAAGAGGGAAATTATGTACATCTCAAAATTAAGAATGCGGTGCCAGAAGATATTGATGAATATGCAGTGGAAATTGAAGGGAAAAGATACCCTGCAAAGCTGACACTTGGAGGTATAAAAAATCTTACATCTTTTATTCTAAAAAATAAGTTTTATATGTGTATAAGGCAAAATAACACAACCCAAAAGACATGAAAGCAAAGCATTGTTAGACTGTTTAAAGCATTGCAATATTTCATCCCTAACCCATACAGATCGTGAAGTTGAACTGCTTAAACCAATAGAGGATGTTACCATTTATGAGAAAGAAAGTGCAAGCTTTGATGCAGAAATCTCAGAAGAAGATGTTCCTGGACAATGGAAACTGAAGGGAGAACTTCTAAGGCCCTCACCTGTGAGTAATTTTCTCTTTCAGTAGTTAGTTATACATAGCAACTACTTTCTAAATTCAGGTTTAACATTCAGATTTGGTTCAATAATGATAGACTTACTCTGGGCTTCTTAAATCTCACAAAAGGGAAGAAATTTGATGCACTCTTATAGACCACTCAACACTTAAAAAATGTTTATAAGACATTTTTAGTTATGTTATCAGTAGCAAATTTTTTAAATCTATAGAAATATTTGTCTAGACTATAGAAACATAGCATCTTACGAAATGCTAACTAGAACTATTGTTTCTCAGACTTGTGAAATCAAAGCAGAAGGTGGAAAACGCTTCTTAACTTTGCATAAAGTCAAGCTGGACCAAGCTGGTGAAGTCCTTTACCAAGCACTTAATGCAGTTACAACTGCCATTCTGACAGTGAAAGGTATGGGCTTTTAGAACTCAGGAGTGGGCTCACCTTCATTTCATGACCCCCAGAATTCTGAAAAACCTCATTCTTATTGTTTGCTTTTCAGAAATTGAGCTTGACTTTGCTGTGCCCCTGAAGGATGTCACTGTTCCAGAAAAGCGACAGGCTCGATTTGAATGTGTCCTAACTCGAGAGGCAAATGTCATCTGGTCTAAAGGGCCTGATATAATCAAGTCTTCTGACAAGTTTGATATCATTGTTGATGGAAAGAAACACATTCTTGTTATCAATGACTCTCAATTTGATGATGAAGGGGTCTATACAGCTGAGGTGGAGGGCAAGAAGACCTCAGCACAATTATTTGTTACAGGTAAGAGTTGATGAGATCTCACTCTAACATCCCTATTTAGACACACAAATATATGACTTTAAAAATAGAATGCTAAGTTCTAATAGTAATAGGTGGTGATTGGCACCCCTTTATTTTCACATTACCACTTAACCCCCTGATTTTTTTTTAAGCAAAGGGTAGCACCATTTGAAAAGATGACTAAATCAATGCCATGTGAAATCCTTTCACCCAGGCAGATTAGAGTGGAATATTTCTGAAGGTAAATTGTTTTCCTGAGCATATTATCCATGATTGCATTGCAGGTATAAGACTGCAATTCATTTCACCTCTTGAAGATCAAACAGTAAAAGAAGGTGAAACAGCAACTTTTGTTTGTGAACTTTCCCATGAAAAAATGCATGTAGTCTGGTTCAAAAACGATGCCAAACTCCACACGAGCAGAACTGTGCTCATCTCCTCTGAGGGCAAGACTCACAAACTGGAAATGAGAGAAGTGACACTGGATGATATATCCCAGATACGAGCTCAGGTTAAGGACCTAAAGTCCACAGCACACCTGAAGGTCTTAGGTAAATGTGACCAACTGGAAACAAATAGCTTGTTTTTGGATGGTAATGGTGGGGTGGTAGTTAAATTGCAACTCTTTAATAATCTTTTATTTGCACATTCTTCTGATTACCTGCTGAATGGCTTTTACAGAGGCCGACCCCTACTTCACTGTGAAACTACATGACAAAACTGGAGTTGAGAAGGATGAGATTATTCTGAAGTGCGAAGTGAGCAAAGATGTGCCAGTGAAATGGTTCAAAGACGGCGAAGAGATTGTGCCGTCACTCAAACACTCTATCAAGTCAGATGGCCTGCGCCGCATCTTAAAAATCAAAAAGGCAGATTTTAGCGATAAAGGCGAATATGTGTGTGACTGTGGCACAGACAAGACAAAGGCAAATGTTAATGTGGAGGGTGAGTCACTGAAAATGTTTAAATTTACCCTATTGGAACCTTCAGTTTATTTGTTCAGTCACTCTAACAACACTTGGTATAATTTCAGCTCGACTAATAAAAGTGGAAAAACCTCTTTATGGAGTAGAATTGTTTGTGGGTGAAACAGCTCGCTTTGAAATTGAACTTTCTGAACCAGATGTCCATGGCCAGTGGATGTTAAAAGGAGAGCCTTTGACTGCATCCCCTGTAAGTCCTGATTATCTGCTCACACACAAGAGGGGGCTTGCTTACTTGTTTAGGGTGAAAAAAGACACACTTCTTGTATACAATCTCTCAATGATTTAGAGGAATAACCAGTTATGAAAATGATGTTTTTCTTTTTTTCTTTCTTTCTACCCTGATCCAAACAGGACTGTGAAATCATCGAGGATGGGAAGAAGCATACTCTGGTCCTTTATAACTGCCAGCTGGATATGACAGGAGAGGTGTCCTTCCAGGCTGCCAATGCTAAATCTGCAGCCAATCTGAAAGTGAAAGGTATGCCCCCCTGTCAGCCATGCTTTTGTGGTATTTTTTTAAGACCCTGAATTGACCAGAGTTATGAATGGAAGCATATTCTAGCTTCATCTACACCATCCTTCTCTTTCAGAACTGCCACTGATCTTCATCACCCCTCTCAGCGACGTAAAAGTCTTTGAGAAAGATGAGGCGAAGTTTGAGTGTGAAGTATCCAGGGAGCCCAAAACCTTCCGCTGGCTGAAAGGCACCCAGGAAATCACAGGTGATGACCGACTGGAGCTTATAAAGGATGGCACTAAGCATTCGATGGTGATCAAAGCAGCTGCTTTTGAGGATGAAGCAAAATACATATTTGAAGCTGAAGACAAACACACCAGTGGCAAACTGATCATTGAAGGTAAATGTTTTTATCAGTTAGGCCATCTTCACATTTTTTTTTGCTTTGATTTTTATATTTCCTTCTTAAAAGGCTAGAATTAATGAGCTTGGGGTTTTTTCTCGATAGGAATCCGGCTCAAATTCCTCACTCCCCTCAAGGATGTGACAGCCAAAGAGAGGGAGAACGCTGTGTTTACTGTGGAGCTGTCCCACGACAACATCCATGTAAAGTGGTTTAAGAACGACCAGCGCCTGCACACCAGCAAGCGGGTCTCCATGCATGATGAGGGGAAAAACTCATTCCCTCACATTCAAAAACCTCTCTCTTGATGATACCTCTCAGATTAAAGTAGAAGCTATGGGAATAAGTTCAGAAGCTAAACTCACGGTACTTGGTAGGTGCCCTTTTCAATTTAATCTTATTGCACTAACTTCCACAGAAATCTGTGGAGTAGCTGTTATTTAAAATAGTCGTCCAAGTGTTATACTGCATGAAGTTAGCCCCTGTCCTTAAGAAACTGTCATGTATGTTATCAGGCTTATTTTCAAATATAACTTTTCTAAAAATAGAAGGATTTAAAGTAGCAAAGACCCAGGCCTACAAAATAGGCAGGTAAAAGCAGAATTCAAACTGTCAATTAATTATTGAGCCCTATTATGTTTAAAAGAGGAATATGTGTATTTCCTATCTCCTTGCTCAAAATTATTTCATAACAATTTTTTCAAGTTTCTAATAAGAGATAAAACAAGAATTTACATGACTAAACCGTCTCTTTAGCCCCTTAATATCAAGCAGATTACATATAAAGTCCAATGTAATAGAAACTATTAAAGGCAAACTATTAATTGATATTAAGAAAAGCTAATTAAGTGAATCTGAAAGCATAAAGGTAAAGTAGACATAATAGACTTGCTAAGAAATTAGAAATCTAGTCAAATAATAAAGGAGCACATAATTATATCTTAAGGTAGATTTCACAGTATCTTTTAAAGTACAGTTAATAAAATACTTCAAGATAAAATACAGATAGGTTAGATTTTGATAAAACTCATGCATGTTTCTTTTCTAACATTTGGAGAACTTTTAAACATAATATGAGTGAGCATTTGCTTCAGTTTTGACATATGCATAGAACTCTGTGAGCTGCCTCTTAAACTTTTCAAGAGATTGGCATTTCCCTCAGCACTAAATGACATTTTTTCCACTGGTGCTCTACTTGCAGAGGGAGATCCATACTTTACAGGAAAGCTTCAAGATTATACTGCTGTAGAGAAAGATGAAGTTATTCTACAGTGTGAAATTAGCAAAGAAGATGCACCAGTGAAATGGTTTAAGGATGGAGAGGAAATAAAGCCATCTAAAAATGCTGTCATTAAAGCAGATGGCAGGAAGCGCATGCTAATCCTAAAGAAAGCCTTGAAATCAGATATCGGACAGTATACCTGTGACTGTGGGACAGACAAGACCTCGGGAAAGCTTGACATTGAGGGTAAGAAAATTTCCATGAGCCTACTCTTGAAGCTGTTGGGGTTATTTCTGCCAGAGGCTAATGTCACATGCTGACCCTTCACTTTTCTAGATCGGGAAATAAAACTCTTGCGCCCCCTGTACAGTGTGGAGGTGATAGAGACTGAGACAGCCCGCTTTGAAACTGAAATCTCCGAAGAGGACATCCATGCCAACTGGAAACTCAAAGGAGAGGCACTCCTCCAAACACCTGTAAGGCTATTTCTGAGCTTGTCAGCACCTAGAGGAGCTGTGTGAAACAGAAAAGGGCAAGCAAAAAGTCAGAGTGCATGCGAGGCATCTAAAATATGGTATCATGTTCTCTATCAGACCTTAAGCCACAGAGAGGTATTAGGGTCTATGAATGAGCTCTGATAGGCTCATTTGCATTATTTGTGTTTCTATTGAGTGGGTATAGGGTGTAGGTACTCTATGACGTTGACTGTTGGTTTTGAATTATATAGGTAAAATAAACACTGCTTTCATGATGGTATTTGTAAGCTTCATTTCCTACAAAGGGGAAGCTCAAATTTATATTGTCTCCTCACCTATTATTAATCTCATCCCTTTAATTAGATATTATATCCTCAGGGGGGAAAATCCCAAGGAAAAGTATTTCCTGTGAAATCTTTATTCTTTTTTGGTTCAGGATTGTGAGATCAAGGAAGAAGGCAAAATGCACTTCCTTATTTTGCACAACTGCCGCCTGGACCAGGCTGGTGGGGTGGATTTCCAAGCTGCCAACGTTAAATCTAGCGCACACCTCCGAGTGAAACGTAAGTACCATGTGTTTCTGCTGAAAATTCAGTGTACAGCTTTGCAGAAAATAGGAGTGAAACTAATTGGAATTATTTAACTCATTAGAAAAAAATTATTAAAGTACATAAACAGGCTTTCTTGTATTTACTTCTTTGACATCTCAACACACACGTCATAGAACTTGTCATTTGAACAAAATAAAACTAAGCAAGTCAGATTTTCCTATTTTGTAATCATTTCATTCAGAGTAGATATACCTATAAAAAGAATCTAACTCAGAAATGTAGCCCTTAAAGACTACGTCCTTCAAGTGCCTGTAGCACTATAAAGAAAAACTTGGCTGTGTGGCCACTTCAGATTCAAGAAGCGAGGAGAGGAGAGGATTTGGCTAACATTTTTGGGAGGTGCAAAGTGTTTGATGGACATGGACAGGCTATGTGATTGAGGGGCCCTTGTCCTCTCCCAATCAGAGTCCCAGTTATTTTAGAAGTCACATACCTTATGTAGCCAGAGGATCTTGACGCCTGGCAGAGAGACAGATGCAGCACGGATTTCTTGCTGACCTTGTACAGCAGCACGGAAGGGCCCCTATGAAATACTCACTCTCCGGCCACCAGCTCTCCCTTTCCCAGCACCACAGGGCCCTGTTCACATGGGAGCTAAAGTAGTGGCCAGTCCTGTGGCTCTTTCCTTCTCAAAGAAAGCACCCACGAAGATTACTAACCGAGTCCGCATTTATTCTCTTGGAATTACAAAATGAGTAACCCAAGACTGCTTCCTTCCTCTCGCAAAGCACGAGTGATCGGTCTTCTGAGGCCTCTGAAGGATGTCACAGTGACTGCCGGGGAAACAGCCACCTTCGACTGTGAGCTCTCTTATGAGGATATCCCAGTGGAATGGTATCTCAAAGGGAAGAAACTGGAGCCCAGCGATAAGGTAAAAAGCAGGAGTGTGGTTGCTTGTCTTGCTCGCACTCTTTCACAGTCATAATACCTGTTGTATTATAGCAACATGTTTGCATTACAGGTTCTTCCATCTTCACTTGTACATCCCTTGTTCTTTGCTCTTTTTTATGTTGCCACCTTCTCCCTTTCCCCTTCTCTTTCCTATCCTAGCCTACTCTTGCCTAATTCCTGCTAAAATTGTCAAACAGATTCTTCACATTTTTGATGGGTTTAACCTGATGATATTTTCATTGGAATCAAATCATTCCAATTTCATTGGAAATGAAATCAATTTTTTTTGAAGAACAAACACTTATTGGCTATCAATGATAGGACGGAGCAAAAAGATTTTTTTAAAAAAGACTTTCTGATTGAATGCACTGTGACAATAGTGCACATTAAGTTTTACGACAAATTCTCAAGCTATCTACAGTTCTGCATATAGGGGAGGATTGAAATTCCATTTCAGGCAGTTGATCAAGTGGTTGAGATAACTTCGGGGCAAATTTGCTCTTTAAGCATTTCTCCAAAGCTATTTTTAACCCTCAAGTGCTTTGAGCTGTGCAAATTCTGGAATGCAAGCAGACTATTTAAAGTGCAACTGATGCTACTGACAAGAAAGGCTCTGTGGTTATCCACACGTATGAATAAATACACTTTAAGAAATTTTAAGAAATAACCAGCCAGCTTCCAGTGTTAACTTTTCTATGCCTAAGGTTTTTTTGTGTGTTTTTTAATTTGTTTTTTATTGATCCTATTGTTGAGAATATTCTATGTCTTGGTTTATAAGAAAAACCAAGATGATTTTTCAGATAGGCCTAAAATATAATTTACCTAAAGTGAGTTATGTATTTTACTTCCAAAACAAAGTGTGTGTTTAAACTATCTTGATAATTCATCATTGATTTTTATTCTTAAAATAAAATGTATCAAAAATGTCCATGAAAAGAATGCACTGGACAGTTCATGATACTATAGTCATTTTTTCCATATTTTAGGAATAATATCAAATGTGCCACCAAGGCTTCAATGCAAATCAAACTTTTAAGACTTAACTGGGATATAATTAACAATGAATTCAGTTTAACAAGGAGCCACAAAGTTGGTTGAAATATTAGAAGGCAAATGCCTTTGACCTGTTCTAAATCAAACAAAAAGCTCATATTCTATTTAGTGATTAAAGATTACTTCAGTAACAGTTCATCTGGGAAATGCAGTCTGCCTACTATACAGATAATAATCACCAATTTGTCTACTCTTTTACTGAGGACAGAAAAAGCAGCTATATGTTCGAATTTCAGCATGAGAATTAAGTTACAGTGAGATCTTTTAAATATTGAACTGGATGATGAAGGCATCTCTACCTTTGAATTTGCTTTCTTAATATACTTGTCCTATGAAATGTGGTTTAATTGTTTTCACATCTAACGGCAGAGATTTGGTTGACTTTTCAAGACCCTTTCTAGATTTGTAAATTTGTGATTTTTTTAATGTAAGAACACGGCTTAAGGACAAATGATATTATTATTTTGCTACTAAATTTTCGCTACTAAGTATCTTTTGGTCAAATTAAGAACTTTTTATTAAATGATCAGTTTCATTAGTTTTAATCTAAAAACTATATTATTTTCATTAAAAATGTAGACTCATAAAATCTTATTCACATTTCTTTTATATGTGTGTGTGTGTGTGTGTATGTGTATATATATATATATACATATATATATATATATATCTTCTTGTCACTGAACTTCTTTCTTGGTTTAGAAAGGATCATCTTACTATAACTTAATAGGGCCTCTTTGTGCCTCTTTTAGCACAGGAATTTTAATCCTTTAGTCGCCCAAAATACTTCAGCCTTTTATGAACTTGCTCTTATGTTACTTAAATGTCTCTTTTTAAAAAGCAATATAAACTATAAAACAATAAAGTGACTTTATTACATTTTCCAGGTTTGTTTTTAATTGAGTTTTTCAAAACAACGTTGCCACTATTAGTTTAATTCAGGCCTTTTATCTGCACTCTGCCAAAATGATTAGCCTCCAAATACTGTACTAAACAAAGAAAAACAAGTTATTGTAATAAGAAAGTCAAAAGAAAAATTTAGAAATAAGTTGGAGTGTTTTTTTGCTTTGTGGAGTTTTTTGGTGTTTGGGTTTTTTGTGTTCTTGTGTTGTGTGTGTGTGTGTGTGTGTGTGTGTGTGTGTGTGTGTGTGTGGCCATCAATCCAAAAGCACTGCTAAGTCCTAATTGCCTTAGGTAATTTTATATTTAAACTTTAATAGCTTGGTCACAGTCATAATACCTATTGTAACATAGCAACATGCTTGCATTACAGAATAACCATATTTTAAAAGGATAATTTCTAACATTAGCCTTTCACAATCCACCACCAAATCTTTAGTATTCATTTTACTTATTCATTTTTATAAGGTACCAATTAGTTTTTCCTTTTTAAAAAACATAATCAAGGTACACTGTATAATAAGCATGTCAAACTGCATATCTTGTTTATATTTGGCCCATGTTAGCCTTTGAGTTTGACATACTTGCTTCATAAGACCAATTAATTGGGAATCACTGTGTTCTGAGCCAAGTTCCAATTTTTTAGAGTAGCTGCAGAAGAATTTAGATAAAACGAGTTAATAAATAATATATATCTGTGGGCAGGTTGAAACTTGAGATAGTTTTTTAAATAGTCCTAAATCACAGTCCAAATTTTATTTTCAAATTTTATATTGAAATATATTACTAAAACATTTTTCCCTTTTAAGCACCAGGCCCTTGAATAAGCAGCTGTGTTCCTAGGACATATCTTAATTTTGTCCTCCTATCTGTTTTTGGCCTTTCTCGATTATTAAGGTAGTTATATTATTAAGCATGCCCAACTATTAAGGAAAAAACTTTACATGAAACTTTATTCATGAATCTTTCCTTTACACCACCATAAGAAATGGTTCCATTGCTAAAAACTTTTAAGTTATTCTGAACTTGGAATTAATTCTTAAGCAGGATCAATCTCAAACATAGGACAGAGCATCTTATGGACTTTTGGATGATAGGACCAGTAGAACTTCTAACTGTCGTATCCTTACTATCAGGATGGTCCTGTCTGGTAGCCTTATTTTCAGTTGTGCAAACTACAATTATGGGACCTAGTGAGAGTCCATATAAAGGTGGGGTATTCCTTTTGACAATTCATTGTCCTACTGATTACCCCCTTCAAATTGACCAAGGTTGCATTTACAACAAGAATTTATGATTCAAATAATAAATTTGTCTTGATGTTCTACTATCCCAATGGTCTCCTGATTTAACTATTTCTAAAGTTATGGTATCCATTGTTCACTGCTATGTAAACAATTGTAGCCCTGTCTGATACTGGATTTTCCCAATCCTGAGGTGCAGAAGAGTCAACATCTTCATTTGTAATTTTGAACAAAATTAAGAAATTGTACAAATTATTTTAATCATAGGTTTACTTGATTTGCAAAATAACTTCAATTGCTAAAATGATTGGGAAGAAGAGTTCTAGCTTGTTGCATGGCAAACACCTTGCATTTAGAATATAAGATTTACTTTCTGCTTACAATATGCAATCAGCTTTTTCCTTCCTTTCATGATTTAGATTTTCTATGTTCTTTCTTTATATATAAACCCAGTGACAGAATGGAGGCAAATGTAATACACACACACACACACACACACACAGTATAAACAAAAATGTGCCTGGTATTTTAAGGTAAAAAGCCACTAAGTAATAATTAAGGGTACTTATAAAAACCTAAAATTTTCTTAAGTATTCAAAGCTATTAGTTAAAATCATTTCTAAATACACATGTGTTATGATTATAAAAGAACTTGGAAAGCACTATTTCAGACTGTTTACCTAAATGAATTAAATGCACCCATATATATTGGATTGCTGTTTCAAATATTCTTAAACTGCACTTTTTTTCTCAAAAAACTAGGTGGTCACACGTTCAGAAGGAAGAGTTCATACACTTACTCTGAGGGATGTAAAGTTAGAAGACGCTGGAGAAGTCCAACTAACAGCAAAAGATTTCAAAACTCAAGCCAATCTTTTCGTAAAAGGTAATTACAGGCTTATTTTTTTTAAAAACATGTATAATACAAAGGTTCATAAATAATGCCAACTCTCAATTATCTTTAATCTTTACATGTTAAGTAACATAAATCATTATAATTTACCAAATATTCAAAAGTCTATTTTTATTTTTTGGTCTAACACAGACTTTGTTTTTAGTCAAAATTGACTAACATAAGATTTACTTCCTCTTCTTGTCACCACTGTTTTTATTGCATTCAATAAAAAGCTGGAGAAAGTATTATTATCTAACTAGGTATCTATCACTTTATTAACCAAGAGTTGGTTATTATTTCCTTATTGTTTCATATTCTTTCAAAATGCTCTTCCTCTGTATGTGCAAATAATGATGAAACATCATTATTAGAGAAAAGCATTTGTGTGTAATCAAATCTTACAAATAAAACTTAAAAATAGAAAAAGCCTGGGAGATATCAGAGGAAAGTTCAGGAGGTCCTGCAACTCTTCCAGAAGAAAGGAGAAATGCCTTGGCTAATCAGTATGATTCTTTCAGAACCCCCAGTTGAATTCACTAAACCTCTTGAGGACCAGACGGTCGAAGAAGAAGCCACTGCAGTATTGGAGTGTGAAGTATCCAGAGAGAATGCTAAGGTGAAATGGTTCAAAAACGGCACAGAAATTCTCAAAAGCAAGAAGTATGAAATTGTTGCTGATGGCAGGGTCAGAAAACTTATTATACATGGCTGTACCCCAGAGGATATTAAAACATACACTTGTGATGCTAAGGATTTTAAGACTTCCTGTAACCTGAATGTCGTGCGTAAGTATTCCTCTTACACAGATAGGTCTTTTCATTTGCAACTCTTTGATAACAAAACAAAACAAACAAATAAACAAACAAAAAACGCCAACTTTTTGCATGCCCTTCTTGGCTTAACTGCATTTCTTGGCAACTTATAATATTGATACTGACATAACCCGTTCTCTAAAAAAAAAATCCTTCTGATACTTCTGATGTGATAACGGACAGATTGCTCACTTTTCACTATGCTTCTCAGAGTAGTCAACAGATGTGCTCTTTGTCAACATGGGGTAAGCCTCCTTTAGGAATGTCCCCATACAGATGAGAACAAACTGAATGAAAAAGACAAGAAGGGAGCTATGATTTTTTTAAAAAAAAAAGAAAAAGAAAAAGAAAAGGAAAGCAATTTCCACTTGGGAGGAAAATGAGTCCTCAGACGTGGGGAACAACTAGAAACTGAGCATGAAGTTTCAGTTTGAATAGGAGAATGCTAGAGGCCTGCTTTAACGTGATAAAACCCCTTCACATAATGCTTTCTCTGAGAATAAGAATGGATAAGAAGATGGAAAGAAGCCTGGATTTGTTGAGTGCTGTGAATGAAGAGAGCCCCAGTGTTTTTAGCATTACTTCTTCCTCTGGTGAAAAATATAATGTCCTGACACAAAACAGCACCTGCCAGCTCATTTTTTTTCATACATTCTTTTGTCCAGTGATAACATTTTTCAGTGCACATTTTGTGCTGTACTTGCTATTTGATTTAGTTGCTTCTCTTCTGTCAACAGCTACAAAATAATGGCTGTGAATGTGCTTCCTTCCATGCATTGTGTACTGGTGTATTCTTTCTACGTTGTGCTTGCTCTGCTTTAGCCCATGACAGAGTAGCTTCTTTGGTCTCCTTCTTTTTGTCATCTATTTTGTCTCCACTCCACGAAGGCTCAGTTGCTATGAGCCTACAATATCTTTAAGCCTATTAGTTAGTATTTATGCCCCAGAATCTCACTGATCAAGGAAAGCTATCTTGGGAGGCACTCACAAGGAGCCCTGAAAGAAGGAAGGGCTAGGGGTTAGCTCTCCAATCCTGTACTTCTGCTTACTTCATTCTGGAGATAAATGAAACAAGAGATATACAAAAACATCACCTTCCCATATACACACTGCTTTGTCACACTAATAGATTTTATGGCTGACATATATGTGACATCTTTTAAGCTTATTTTTTTAAGCTGATTGTATGTGATTTCAATTGCAGATGCAGGCCTTTCTGCCGTAAACAAGACTAGTCATAGTGCTTTAAACTGCATTATTGTGAATTCTGCTAACTTCTCAAAGATTATGCTTTTTGCAATAAACAAGATGCTGTTTCTTTGCTACTGGTGTTTCCTTTGACAATATCAACTCTGGAGAGTATCAGTGGGGGCTTTTCTTCCAACTATTATTCAGGAGAACTGAGCTGGTGATAGAGAGATTGTAGGAAGGTAGATAGATATTTAGATAGATGATAGACCTAATTAGTTGGACCTATAATATGCCACATTATTTTATGAAAATTACAGATATGTAAGAAGCAAAATATCATACCTGAAGGGCAGCTCCCAGTGATTTCAAAATCAATATAGCTTATTAAGATGAATAGGACCTGCAAAATACTCACAATTTCTTAATATGGAACACAGTATGTCAGAGTAAATTTGTAGAAAACATTTTGAAATCTGATGACTTTCTCTTACAGCTCCTCATGTGGAATTCTTAAGACCACTTACTGACCTTCAAGTTAAAGAAAAAGAAATGGCTCGGTTTGAGTGTGAACTTTCCCGAGAAAATGCGAAGGTCTGTGATTATATATATAGTTGCTATCTTATATTGTCAACTTTATGTTTACTTTTGGTTTAGCCAAATGGAATAAAAAAAATTAATCTCACCTATCTCTGATAATCATTCTACTTTTAGCTTAAAGATGATTACTGTAGTATGAGATACATATTTGATTTAATTGTTCTCTTTTTAGTATTATTTATTTACTATTGCTTGAAAAATACTGGACTCACAATCAGGAGATTTAAACAGTTTTAGTCTGAACCATATGAAATTACACATATAATCACATATCAGCAATTCCATACGTCTCAACTGAGTACTCCTGTTTGCTTACCATTAATTACCATTTGAAATTTGAATCTCAGTTTACACATCCAGAAAACAAATTGGTCTACATGATGCCTGAAGCCCTGTATGGCTCTCAATTTACATAATCCCATAGTATTAATAAGTGATAATACTATCACAGAAGCTCATTTACTAATAACTGAAGAAGTTTGTTCTTGATTTTATAAAAATTTATTTTACAATTTCAGTTGACATAGCTTGGAGAGTTGAGTTTTATTTAAAACCACTTTGGTTCTTCATACTATAAAGCCTGTTGATTGCTTTTAAAAAAAAAAAAACTAAGGATTATATTTCTCTTGAGACTTATATGAAGGAACAACAAGAAAACTGATAAAGGTATTTATTTATCTTAAATATAGGTCCAGTGGTTTAAAGATGGTGCTGAAATTAAAAAGGGCAAAAAATATGACATCATATCAAAGGGAGCAGTGCGCATCCTTGTCATCAACAAATGTCTGCTGGATGATGAAGCAGAATATTCCTGTGAAGTAAGGACAGCACGAACTTCTGGCATGCTGACAGTACTGGGTAAGAGTAAAGTCTTTCTTTGCAGAAGTTTATTTGTTGGAGAAAAAAATGATAATTTCCACTGTAACTCATTTTTTTTTAATTATCCTTACAGAAGAAGAAGCTGTCTTTACAAAAAATCTTGCCAATCTTGAAGTTAGTGAAACAGACACTATAAAACTGGTCTGTGAAGTATCCAAGCCTGGAGCAGAAGTGATTTGGTACAAAGGGGATGAAGAGATCATTGAAACAGGAAGATATGAAATACTCACTGATGGACGAAAGAGAATTCTGATCATTCAGAATGCCCAACTTGAGGATACAGGCAGCTATAATTGCCGACTCCCAAGTTCTCGAACTGATGGCAAAGTCAAAGTGCATGGTATGAAAATTATTGTGAATAATATTTTAAGAAATTTATATTTGTTGTATTCAAGATGCAAATGTTTAAGTTTTCAATATCTTGCAACTTTTTTCTTCTCAGAACTTGCTGCTGAATTTATCTCAAAGCCTCAAAACCTTGAAATACTTGAAGGAGAAAAGGCTGAATTTGTCTGTACTATATCAAAGGAAAGCTTTGAAGTCCAATGGAAGAGGGATGATAAGACACTTGAATCTGGAGATAAATATGACATTATTGCTGATGGCAAAAAGAGAGTCCTAGTTGTGAAAGATGCCACATTACAAGATATGGGCACTTATGTTGTCATGGTTGGGGCTGCCAGAGCAGCAGCTCACTTGACAGTAATTGGTAAGTTTGGTTTTGCTTCTACAGTTTAATCTGATTGGTATCTGTTGGCTTTCTTCATACTATAAAGTCTTGTTTGTTCCTTTCAGAAAAACTCAAGATCATAGTTCCTCTTAAGGACACCCGTGTGAAAGAACAACAAGAAGTCGTCTTCAACTGCGAAGTCAATACTGAAGGTGCAAAAGCTAAATGGTTCAGAAATGAGGAAGCCATATTTGATAGCTCAAAATATATCATTCTCCAAAAAGATCTGGTCTACACTCTCAGAATTAGAGATGCACGGTTAGATGACCAAGCCAACTATAATGTATCTCTGACCAATCATAGAGGTGAAAATGTTAAGAGTGCAGCCAATCTGATAGTGGAAGGTAAGTCACTTCGATGGCATGAGTGATTTTTAACATCAATTTCTGCCCTAACCAGTTTGGCTCAGTGAATGGAGTGTTGGCCTATGGACGAAAGGTCCCGGGTTTGATTCTGGTCAAGGGCATGTACCTTGGTTGCGGGCACATCCCCAGTAGGGGGTGTGCAGGAGGCAGCTGATCTATGTTTCTCTCTCATCAATGTTTCTAACTCTGTATTCCTCTCCCTTTCTCTTTGTAAAAATCAATAAAGTATATATTTTTAAAAATAAATTTTTATTGTGAAAACAAAATCAACATTATTCTCCTTTATAACAGAGGAAGATCTCAGGATTGTTGAGCCTCTTAAAGATATTGAAACAATGGAAAAGAAATCTGTCACATTCTGGTGCAAGGTGAATCGTCTCAATGTAACACTGAAATGGACCAAAAATGGAGAAGAAGTGGCTTTTGACAACCGCATTTTATACAGAATTGATAAATATAAGCACTCTCTAATTATTAAAGACTGTGGCTTCCCAGATGAGGGTGAATACATTGTCACTGCTGGACAAGATAAATCTGTCGCTGAGCTTCTCATCATAGAAGCCCCTACAGAATTTGTGGAACACTTGGAAGACCAGACAGTCACCGAGTTTGATGATGCTGTCTTCTCCTGCCAGCTGTCCAGAGAGAAAGCAAATGTAAAATGGTACAGAAATGGGAGAGAAATCAAAGAAGGCAAAAAGTAAGCAAAAGCTTCTTAATCTCTATTTGTGTGTGTGTGTGTGTGTGTGTGTGTGTGTACATACATACTTTTGGCAATTTAGTGGTCATTGTACAAGCTAACCAGTAAGTCAACCTCTCCCTTTAGATACAAATTTGAAAAAGATGGAAGTATACATAGACTCATTATCAAAGATTGCAGGCTGGATGATGAATGTGAATATGCCTGTGGAGTAGAAGACAGGAAGTCACGAGCTAGGCTCTTTGTGGAAGGTATGTATAAGTGAAAGGACAATTTTAGTACTAGTATCAGTTTATGAAAGTTGTTACTCCAAATACAAATGTATTTGGATTATGATTTCACATTTTTCTTTTCAGAAATCCCTGTTGAGATCATCAGGCCTCCCCAAGATATTCTCGAAGCTCCTGGGGCTGATGTTATCTTTTTGGCTGAGCTCAACAAAGATAAGGTGGAAGTTCAATGGCTAAGAAATAACATGGTTATTGTCCAGGGTGACAAACACCAGATGATGAGTGAAGGAAAGATACACAGGCTACAGATTTGTGATATTAAGCCCCGGGACCAGGGTGAATACAGATTTATTGCCAAAGACAAAGAAGCCAGAGCTAAGCTTGAACTGGCAGGTAAGTCCCTTTCTTTTATTTTCAAACATCCCCACAATGTCACAGATACTGTGTAAGTTTCAGGTTTCTCAGCTAATTAATGCAATAATGCTTGTGAACGCCCTTTATTTCTGTGAAGCCCTATCCTCCTGTTAACTACATTAATTTCTCTTACAATTAAGTGTCCCGAGGAAAGGGAAACTGATAGCATTCCTCTCTACATGCCAGAATCTTGAACAATCTTTGTCACATAGCAAGATGTTCACTACTTTCTAAGATTAGCATAGGACATTGAGAGTCTTCCCAGCAAACGCAGGCCTTGCAATAGCCCAATTCCCTTCTATTTTCCAAACTCCTGTGGGGCTTCTTAGGTCTGTTCTCATCTTGACCTAAGCTTCTGAGACAACCTTATAAGTTGTTATTATGAAAACGCCACTAGTGTATGTCTTATATATAAGAAAAAAATTGTCTGGTTTATTTTGAACTAAGTGTGAGGTGCCTAATTTATTTATTTTTAATAGAAAACATGTTTTGCACTATATTTAGTCCTCTGTTATTACTTTTGGCAAAGAATAATTCTCCAGTCTGATAATTTGCAATATGTGAACTCTAAACTTGGTTAGTGTGCTCTGCTATAAAGTTACTGTGATATACGTCTAAGGTCATTCAGCCAATATTTGCTAACAAATGCGTAGTAAAGAAGCTATGGTGTAGCTGGACTACAAGAAATAACGCAAAGGCATTCACATGTTATTTTTCTCACTAGCGGCACCTAAAATCAAGACAGCTGATCAAGACCTCGTGGTTGATGTCGGCCAGCCTCTGACAATGGTGGTGCCCTATGATGCCTACCCCAAAGCAGAAGCTGAGTGGTTTAAAGAAAATGAAGCTCTGTCATCAAAAACAGTAGATACTACAGCTGAACAAACTTCCTTCAGAATTTTAGAAGCCAAGAAAGGAGACAAAGGGAGATATAAAATTGTGCTTCAGAACAAACATGGAAAAGCAGAAGCATTCATCAATTTACAAGTTATTGGTAAGCCTTGAGTCAATTGGACTTAATTAGCAAAGCACAACTAAAAGCATGGTTGCACACTAAAAAAATTTACATCTGCATTTCAGATGTTCCTGGGCCAGTGCGTAACTTAGAAGTGACAGAAACATTTGATGGTGAAGTGGGCCTTGCTTGGGAAGAACCATTAACTGATGGTGGAAGCAAAATCATAGGTTATGTTGTTGAAAGACGTGACATCAAGAGAAAGACCTGGGTTCTGGCCACTGATCGGGCAGACAGTTGTGAGTTTACTGTCACTGGACTACAAAAAGGAGGCGTCGAGTATCTATTCCGTGTGAGTGCAAGAAACAGAGTTGGCACTGGTGAACCAGTAGAAACTGACAATCCTGTAGAAGCAAGGAGCAAATATGGTAAGAATTTTTAAAATAAATTACAGAGTAGCTTATCTTTGCTTTTATCCCAGATATAACCAAAGGCTCTGTTTTTTTGTTTGTTTGTTTGTTTTCTGTGATGAAATCCAGATGTTCCAGGCCCTCCTTTGAATGTAACCATCACTGATGTGAATAGATTTGGTGTCTCACTGACATGGGAACCACCAGAGTATGATGGAGGTGCTGAGATCACAAACTATGTCATTGAACTAAGGGACAAGACTTCTATCAGGTGGGACACTGCCATGACAGTAAGAGCTGAAGACCTATCTGCAACAGTCACTGATGTGGTGGAAGGACAGGAGTATAGTTTCCGGGTCAGAGCCCAAAACCGAATTGGAGTTGGGAAACCAAGTGCAGCCACACCTTTCATCAAAGTTGCTGATCCAATTGGTAAGCCCATCCGAAAAAAAAAACAAAACAGGTGTTTAATGAAGTAACACATTCATGAAATCCAGACATTAAACTTATCAATTAAAATAAATCAAATTAAAGTTAATGGAAAGGTAGAACATCAGAAAAATTTGAAAATCATAAAAATATAGACTTCCTACTGCTTCTATTTAATGAATTCAGTAACCCTGATATTTTAATGGGGATGATAGAAATGGTTCCAGCACTGTCTTAATGCATTGTTACTGACTTAAATGGTGTGCTCCTACTCTTCCACTCCAGAGAGACCAAGTCCTCCTGTGAACCTAAATTCCTCAGATCAGACTCAGTCATCAGTTCAGCTTACATGGGAACCTCCTCTGAAAGATGGAGGAAGCCCAATCCTGGGCTACATAATAGAGCGATGTGAAGAAGGGAAAGATAAATGGATTCGTTGCAATATGAAACTGGTCCCTGAACTGACCTACAAGGTATCTAAAAGCCATATTCTTTATATGATCCTGCATTTAAATGAATATGTTTTTTACAAATGTTTGATTTATAATTTTAGGTGACTGGATTACAAAAAGGAAATAAATATTTATATAGAGTGTCTGCAGAAAATGAAGCTGGTGTTTCAGATCCATCTGAAATTCTTGGTCCTCTAACTGCTGATGATGCTTTTGGTAAGTGTATATTTCGTTTTTAGTTTGGGGAACAGCACATAGCTACTTCAGGGTACAGGGACTTAAGTATAATACTGGAAACTCATCCATTTTTCTTTTGGTAGTTGAACCAACAATGGACTTAAGTGCATTTAAAGATGGTCTGGAAATTATTGTCCCAAATCCTATCAAGATCCTGGTTCCAAGTACAGGCTATCCCAGGCCAACTGCAACCTGGTCTATAGGAGATCAAGTATTAGAAGAAGGGGATCGTGTGAAAATGAAAACCTTATCTGCCTATGCTGAACTTGTCATTTCTCCAAGTGAACGGCCAGACAAGGGAATTTATACACTGAAACTGGAAAATCCTGTGAAGGCAATTTCTGGGGAAATTGATGTCAATGTAATTGGTAAGTAACTTAACCTTTTGTTATCTAAAGTGGTTTGACAATACTCATAAATATTGGTTCATGCTATTAATGATATTGACTTCTGACTGTGTCTATTCAGCTCGCCCAAGTGCACCCAAAGAACTGAAATTTGGTGACATAACCAAGGACTCAGTACATTTGACTTGGGAGCCACCAGATGATGATGGAGGAAGTCCACTAACTGGCTATCTTGTTGAAAAGCGAGAAGTCAGCCGGAAAACATGGACTAAAGTGAGTTTTTTGTAGCAACTTACCTACTCCAGAAGAGAAGGGAAATCTCACAATTCTGGGATGCTATGCAAAGTTTATATGTTTTTACTTTTACCTTGCTGAAATGCTTTTTAAAATGCATTAATGCTAATGCTTTCTGAGGTAGCTCAACCAAGATTTGATATAACTGCCTTATTTTGTGAGCCTTACCAAATTTTCAATGAGGTTTGTTTTATAAAAGCAACAGCAACAAAAACAAAAATATAACCACTTACTAGGTACCTGATAAGTAACCAATAAGTCCCTATTAAGCTCTGAGCCATTCTAAGGACATTAAAGTACTTAACTCTTTCTGATGTTCATACTTCTTCTCATTCCACTAGATTACCTTAGTTGTTGCAATCTGTCCAATTTTCCCCTCAGTTTATACTCATTGCTATTTTTATCTTGATTTAAATCATATTTCTAATAAGTAAGCTGACAGAAAAAGTCAACACCTTATTTGCCACCTTCTTAGTGTATATAAACCAGGAAACAGTTTCACCTTATATTAAGGGTCAAATATTTTATATATTACTTTGCAGTTTTTCCCTAATATGAAATAAATAACCCTTAGCATTCAAAACAACTTCCATTTGTATCCCTGCTCATGGTAAAAAAAAATCTTCTGACTTGGGCAAAGGGTTTTTGGGAAACAACTAATTAACTGTATTTATCTGTCCCAGGTTATAGACTTCGTGACTGACTTAGAATTCACAGTTCCTGATCTTGTTCAAGGAAAAGAATATTTATTTAAAGTCTGTGCTCGGAACAAGTGTGGTCCTGGAGAACCTGCATATGTTGATGAACCTGTAAATATGTCAGCTCCTGCAAGTGAGTACTTCCTTAATGATTTCTCACCTAGCCTCTGGTTACCTGTTTTTGCTATTAGACCTGGAGTTGAAATTATGGGAAAAATACATAGGTTGACAATATGAAGATTTCATAGATGGCCTATATAAGACTGACTCTCTATTTAAAATCTTACAGCGGTACCTGATCCACCAGAGAATGTTAAATGGAGAGATCGAACAGCCAAGAGCATCTTCCTAACATGGGACCCACCTAAATATGATGGTGGTTCACGTATCAAAGGATATATAGTTGAAAAATGTCCACGTGGTTCTGATCGATGGGTCGCCTGTGGAGAGCCAGTTGCAGAAACAAAGTACATTTTTAAAATAATATTTCTAATGACTAATCTGCTAGAAAAAGTCAACAACTTACTTGCCACCTTCTTAGTGTGTATGAACTAGCAAACAGTTTTTCCCTACTATGAAATGAATAACCCTCAGCATTCAAAACAACTTCCATTTGTATCCCTGCTCATGGTAGAAAAAAAAAACAATATTGGCATAAGAGTAAATGTTTACTGTTACTAAAATGAGCTTTCTTTTGGAAAAAAAATCTAAATGTTAGGTCCTTTTCATTGAGGATTCACCTGTTGTGCCTGTCTAATGTTAAAAAGTGCTGCTGTTGAACTAATTCCCTACTCAAGATTTTAATTAGTTACAATATTGAAGCAACCCAGAATTGATTTAAAGAATACTATTGTTTCAGGGATATGAATTTTGGAAATACTAGGAATACTACACAGTGGAACAGATTATATGCATTATAGTAAAATAACCTATTTTGTTTTCTGACAGAATGCAAGTAACAGGTCTTGAAGAAGGCCAATGGTACTCCTACCGTGTTAAGGCCTTGAACAGGCTAGGTGCTAGCAAACCAAGCAAACCCACAGATGAAATCCAGGCTGTGGACACTCAAGGTATTTATTTTCTTTGTTTGTTTGTTTGTTTGTTTGTTTTATCAGCCAGGCCTCTGACTTTACTTCTGCTTAAACTTGTTAACATTGTAAATAATCTCTTTCCAATTCAGAGGCTCCAGAAATTTTCCTTGATGTGAAGCTCCTTGCTGGTCTCACTGTGAAAGCAGGAACTAAGATTGAACTTCCTGCCACTGTAACTGGAAAACCTGAACCTAAAATTACATGGACGAAGGCTGAAAAGCTTCTGAAGCAGGACAATCGAATCACCATTGAAAATGTTCCTAACAAATCCACAGTGACTATCGTCGATAGTAAGCGAAGTGATACTGGCACATACATCATTGAGGCTGTGAACGTCTGTGGTCGGGCCACCGCTGTGGTAGAAGTCAATGTCCTAGGTAAGAGAGACTCTTGTTTTAAAAATAGGCACACTCGTAGCAGCTACCTTTTAAAATAAAACATTTTTAATGATTTTTTTTCTGTATGTGTAATGTCATCCATAGATAAACCTGGACCACCAGCTGCTTTTGACATCACAGAAGTGACCAACGAGTCATGTCTTCTAACATGGAACCCCCCACGAGATGATGGTGGATCTAAAATCACAAACTATGTTGTGGAGAGAAAAGCAACAGACAGTGATATGTGGCACAAGCTGTCATCAACTGTCAAGGATACGAATTTCAAGGCAACCAAACTAACACCTAATAAAGAATACCTCTTCAGAGTTGCTGCAGAAAACATGTATGGTGTTGGCGAACCAGTTCAGGCCACTCCTATAACAGCCAAATTTCAGTTTGGTAAGTTTCTCAATCAGTTGGGTTGGGAGTGGGGGGGGGAGGATGCTTATGTCAAACTTGGATTTAGGTGTTATATTAAATATAGGACATGTAACACATATCATTATCCTGTCTATAGATCCACCTGGACCTCCAACTCGCCTGGAACCTTCTGATATCACTAAAGATGCAGTGACTCTCACATGGTGTGAGCCAGACGATGATGGTGGCAGCCCAATCACTGGGTACTGGGTTGAAAGATTAGATCCTGATACGGATAAATGGGTTAAATGTAATAAGATGCCAATAAAGGACACAACATATAGGTATGCTCACAATCTCTATCAAGATGTTAAAACTGTTCTAGTGTATACAAATGTTTATTCTTTAGTATTCCTTTTGATTATACATGATTATATATTACTATGATTTTTAAATTATTTTTACTTCTACTAACATATAATTTGAAAATTAATATGAATTCCAACCACATTTAAGTTACTAAAAAAAATATTAACTTTCTGGAAGTTTCAAAGTGCTTGGTCTTCCAAGATATTATGATAGTGATCATTGTTATAGTATTATAATTAGGTTGGTTTATTTAGCCAAATCTAAAGTGTGTGATAATTAAAAAGCAATGCTAAATTTATATTGGAATGTTTTCAGTTAAATTTCCAAATAAGTTTTTCACAATTTAAACAAATTAGCCTCTTCTATTAAAATAAACAGAGGTTTCTGCTTCTTATCATGGTATTCAACTGGCATTTTGTTCAAAATTCAGAGTGAAAGGTCTCACCAATAAGAAAAAATACAGATTCCGTGTGCTGGCTGAAAATCTTGCTGGGCCTGGAAAACCAAGTAGATCAACTGAGCCAATCTTAATAAAGGATCCTATAGGTACTATTTATACATTTTATGTGATTCTTTTGAAGCTTATACTATCTCCTTTTTGACATATCTAAATGTTGATTTCCTTTCATTGGATTGCAGATCCTCCATGGCCCCCTGGAAAACCAACCGTGAAAGATGTAGGCAAAACATCATTAGTGTTGAGTTGGACAAAGCCAGAACATGATGGAGGGGCAAAGATTGAGTCCTATGTCATTGAAATGTTAAAGACTGGAACAGATGATTGGGTCCGAGTGGCCGAAGGAGTTCCCACCACTCAGCATTTGCTCCCAGGGCTCATGGAAGGGCAGGAATACTCATTCCGAGTTAGAGCTGTGAACAAGGCTGGGGAAAGTGAGCCTAGTGAACCCAGCGACCCTGTGCTTTGCCGGGAGAAGCTATGTAAGTCATTCTTGATGTTTAGGGTATATGAATTCTACTAAAGTATATCTGAGAACTATAATATGAGAAAATATGAAAAACTCATTAGTAGATTATTTCATTCTTGCCATACCACTTCCTAGATAATTTAGTGAAAACTGATTATTGGACAATAAAAAATTGTATTTGCTTTTCTTTTGTTTTTCTTCAGACCCTCCATCACCACCTCGCTGGCTTGAAGTTATTAATATCACCAAAAATACAGCAGACCTGAAGTGGACAGTTCCTGAGAAAGATGGAGGATCCCCCATCACCAACTACATTGTGGAAAAGAGAGACGTGAGGCGAAAAGGCTGGCAAACAGTAGACACCACTGTCAAGGACACCAAGTGCACAGTAACCCCACTGACAGAGGGCGCTTTATATGTGTTCCGAGTTGCTGCAGAAAATGCCATAGGACAAAGTGACTATTGTGAAATTGAGGACTCCGTCCTGGCCAAAGACACCTTTAGTATGCTCTTTAATTTAATCTCTATTACACCATTTCTTGTGGATTATCACTGTTCCCTCTGGTTTTTCTAACAATTGAATATTTTGTTTTCAGCCACCCCTGGGCCACCCTATGCTCTCACTGTTGTTGATGTGACAAAACGACATGTTGACCTGAAGTGGGAGCCACCTAAAAATGATGGTGGGAGACCAATACAGAGGTAGGATTTTAATTAATGCATAAAAAAATAATTTACAAATGGCTGAAAATTCTTAACTTTGTTTTTTCTATTGATATTAATAAAATGCTTTGTTATTTTGATAGATACATCATTGAGAAGAAAGAAAAGTTAGGTACCCGTTGGGTGAAAGCTGGAAGGACTTCAGGACCCGACTGTAATTTCAGAGTAACTGATGTCATTGAAGGCACAGAAGTCCAGTTTCAGGTTCGGGCAGAAAATGAAGCTGGAGTTGGTCACCCAAGTGAACCCACAGAAATTCTGTCAATTGAAGACCCAACAAGTAAGTAGTGCTGACTATACAAAGACTATTGTCTAAAGCTTAATGATGAGATTGTGGATGTGAATGGTTCACTCTTTTTTCAGGTCCTCCTTCACCTCCCCTTGACCTGCACGTGACTGATGCTGGAAGAAAACACATTGACATTGCTTGGAAGCCTCCAGAGAAAAATGGTGGAAGTCCTATTATAGGATACCATGTTGAAATGTGTCCAGTAGGCACTGAGAAATGGATGCGAGTTAATTCTCGCCCCATAAAAGACTTAAAATTCAAGGTTGAAGAAGGCATTGTTCCTGATAAGGAGTACGTTCTGAGAGTGAGAGCTGTCAATGCTGTTGGTGTCAGTGAGCCATCTGAAATCTCTGAAAATGTGGTTGCCAAAGACCCAGACTGTAAGAACACAGTTTCTTTTCTAATTAATAAAAAAGGCTTTACTCATGCATTGCATTTTGACATACTCTTTCATCCTCTTTTGGTTTATATCTTACAGGCAAACCAACAATTGATCTGGAGACTCATGACATTGTTGTTATTGAAGGTGAAAAATTAAGCATTCCTGTTCCCTTCAGAGCTGTCCCAGTTCCAACTGTTAGTTGGCATAAAGATGGCAAAGAAGTTAAAGCAAGTGATAGACTAACAATGAAGAGTGATCACTTCTCAGCAAACCTTGAAGTTCCCAAGAGTGTCCATGCAGATGCAGGAGTTTACACTATTACACTGGAAAATAAGCTTGGCTCAGCAACTGCCTCAATCAATGTCAAAGTCATAGGTAAGCATTCTTTGATAAAACACCAGTCATTCCTCATGTGTTGGGAAAATAGTTAACTTTGTTATGTTAGTATAAATTTTTTCATGAATTGGCCATTTGTAAGCTAAATGTCCTTTCAGATTGTTTCCTCCAATATGAGAAGCAAAACAATTGTAAAGAGACAAAAATAGGTAGTTAAACTCTGATTACACTAAACTACTTCTACATGTGAAGTACTAATTTAAGTAAAAGATATAGAATACCCAAAGAATATTAAAATAACCAATATTCCTATTAGTCATCTTTGCATTGTTCCATAGCATCCTCAACTAGGGGTAATAACACTTTCTGTCCCCTCCTCCCAAACACACAAATGGCGTTTGGAAATTTGGGGGCCATATTTTGGGGGAATCAAAGGTTCAGGAAGAGCTACTGACATTTAGTAGTTAGAGGCCAGGGATACTACATAGCTTGCAGTGTAAGGGACACTCCTATATCTCAAATGTTGTCCCACCCAAAATGCGAATAGTCCCACTTAGAGGAAGAGTATATTAGAAACATAACTTTTCAGATTACAATAGTAATTATAAATTTTATTTTCAATAGGCCTACCTGGACCATGCAAAGATATTAAAGCAAGTGATGTGACCAAAAGTTCTTGTAAATTAACCTGGGAACCACCAGAATATGATGGTGGAAGCCCAATTCTACATTATGTCCTGGAACGCAGAGAAGCTGGAAGGAGGACATATATACCAGTCATGTCTGGTGAGAATAAACTATCTTGGACTGTAAAAGACCTCATACCGAATGGTGAATACTTCTTCCGTGTTAAAGCTGTCAACAAGATTGGTGGAGGCGAATATATTGAACTAAAAAATCCAGTCATTGCTCAAGATCCAAAGCGTAAGTTTTGGCATGAATGTAATATAGCTAGGAATTAATATGCAATTTATTTTAAGAAGATGGACTTTCCTATATTAACAGTTTTTCTCTTGCTCTTCAGAGCCCCCTGATCCACCTATAGATGTTGAGGTTCATAATCCTACAGCTGAGGCGATGACTATTACATGGAAGCCACCTTTGTACGATGGAGGGAGCAAGATAATGGGTTACATCATAGAGAAGATTGCTAAGGGTGAAGAAAGGTGGAAGAGATGCAATGAACACCTGGTACCAGTCCTGACCTATACAGCAAAAGGACTTGAAGAGGGAAAGGAATACCAGTTCCGTGTGCGAGCAGAAAATGCTGCTGGTATTGGTGAACCTTCTCGGGCCACTCCTCCAACCAAAGCTGTAGATCCTATTGGTAAGTTTTGTTTAATTGGGTTGGTGTTTTCCCATTATCAAATAAATGAGAATAATGTTTTGTCAGATGTTTTAATCAGAATTGAAAACAATTATTGTTTTTCATTACAGATGCGCCAAAAGTCATTATGAGAACAAGTCTAGAAGTAAGACGAGGTGATGAAATAGCACTTGATGCAACAATTTCTGGGTCACCTTACCCAACTATTACATGGCTAAAGGATGAAAATGTTCTTACACCAGAAGAAATGAAAAAACGAGTAGCACCCATAGTTAGGAGAAAGAAGGGTGAAGTTCAAGAAGAAGAACCATTTGTCTCACCTCTGGTGGAGCGTTTAAGTATTGACAGTAGTAAAAAAGGAGAATCTCAGCTACGTGTCCGAGATTCTCTTCGACCAGACCATGGCCAGTATATGATCAAAGTTGAAAATGACCATGGTATCGCAAAAGCTCCTTGTACTGTCAGTGTGCTGGGTAAGTAGTTAAAACTACCCTTTCCTCTGGAAGACAGTCAACATAAGAGTTTTAGTAAAACTCAAATAAAAAGTTTGTTGGGAGGCAGTTAAAAGAAGTGGGAAATGGCTTCAGCAAGGTATCCTTAGTCCTTTTTTTTCTGCTGGCTATGTAAAAGAAGTCAACCAACCTTGTTATTCATTAGCTTATGTGATACAAAGATAGACAGGTATAAAAAAAATCAAAAGTTTGTGTCAAAGGAAACACACTAACATTTAAATTTTCTGCTGAAACTATTTCTACACAAATTTTTAATCACCATTCTCTTTTGAAATATTAGATACACCAGGACCACCAATCAACTTTGTATTTGAAGATATTAGAAAGAATTCAGTCCTCTGCAAATGGGAACCACCTCTTGATGATGGTGGCAGTGAAATTATAAACTATACCTTGGAAAAGAAAGATAAGACAAAACCTGACTCAGAATGGATTATTATCAGTTCAACACTCAGACATTGCAAATATTCAGTGACAAAACTGATTGAAGGAAAAGAGTATCTCTTCCGTGTAAGAGCTGAAAATAGGTTTGGCCCTGGACCACCTTGTGTTTCAAAGCCACTTACAGCTAAGGATCCATTTGGTAAGGTTCCTTTAGCATCTAAATTTTGCCTTTTGATCATATACATTGTCACAGCTTTTGAATTTGAATGTTTATGTCATACTAGGGAATTAATTCAAATATACTATTTTTTTTAAATCAGAACCACCTGATGCACCTGATAAGCCCATTGTGGAAGATGTTACCAGTAATAGTATGCTCGTAAAATGGAATGAACCAAAGGACAATGGAAGCCCCATCCTGGGTTACTGGCTTGAAAAACGTGAGGTTAATAGTACACATTGGTCTCGTGTCAATAGAAACCTTCTGAATGCTTTGAAGACCAATGTAGAAGGCCTATTAGAAGGACTCACCTATGTCTTCAGAGTATGTGCCGAAAATGCCGCTGGGCCTGGAAAGTTCAGTCCCCCTTCAGATCCCAAAACAGCACATGATCCAATCTGTAAGTAACATCTTAAGAAAGTGAGGTACAGCATGGTGATTATATACTTGAAAGTTATTAAGATATCAAATCTTAAATATTATCACTACAAAAATGGTAATTATGTGAAGGTATAGAGATGTTAATAAATTATGGTAATCATTTCACAATATATACATGTATCAAATCATGTTATATACCTTAAGCCTACATATATGTTATTAATATTTCAATAAAACTGGAAAATCAAACAAAATATAGCTGTAACTATGGACACTATATTGAGGTTACAAGTAAAGTCTTAAATATCTGTATATATAACTTAAAAGTTTCACAAAACAATACGTATCCATGTTACATGCAATGCACTATGAAAAACAAGTGGGACAGATGATCTACTGTACATTTTAAAACCATCAGTGAGTTTTGATTTGTATATCTGCATTTATTCTAGCTCCACCTGGGCCACCTGTCCCAAGAGTCGCTGACACAAGCTCCACAACTATTGAACTAGAATGGGAACCCCCAGCTTTCAATGGTGGTGGGGAAATTATTGGCTACTTTGTCGATAAGCAGCTGGTCGGGACAAATGAATGGTCACGCTGCACAGAGAAGATGATCAAGGTCCGTAAATACACTGTCAAAGAAATCCGAGAGGGTGCTGATTACAAACTCCGAGTGAGTGCCGTCAATGCTGCTGGTGAAGGACCACCTGGAGAAACAGGACCTGTTACTGTGGCTGAACCTCAAGGTACTTAAAAGTTATATGATAAGGATTAAGGCTACTTTCCTGATATGAGAACTTTCTTGGGCTAATGTTTGACTGCTCTCTATCAACAGAGCCTCCATCTGTGGAACTAGATGTTTCTGTTAAGGGTGGAATACAAATAATGGCTGGGAAGACTCTCAGAATTCCAGCTGTGGTAACTGGCCGTCCAGTGCCTACAAAAGTGTGGACCATAGAAGAAGGAGAACTGGATAAAGACCGTGTTGTAATAGAGAATGTTGGAACCAAATCTGAACTAATTATCAAGGAAGCATTGAGAAAAGATCATGGCAGATATGTGATTACAGCTACCAATAGCTGTGGTTCCAAATTTGCAGCAGTCAGGGTAGAGGTTTTTGGTAAGGAATGTTACATGGATTTTTAGAGAATTTTCAAGTTATACTATCTTATTGCATTGATTTTTTTTTCATTGTTTTATTTTGCAGATGTCCCTGGTCCAGTTCTTGACTTAAAACCTGTTGTAACAAACAGAAAGATGTGTCTGCTGAACTGGTCTGATCCAGCAGATGATGGAGGAAGTGAAATCACGGGCTTTATTATTGAAAGAAAAGATGCCAAGATGCATACATGGAGACAACCCATAGAAACTGAAAGATCTAAATGTGATATCACCGGTCTTCTTGAGGGACAAGAATATAAGTTCCGTGTGATTGCCAAGAACAAGTTTGGCTGTGGCCCACCTGTTGAAATAGGACCAATTCTTGCAGTTGATCCACTAGGTAAAAGAGGTTTCAATTGTGTTTATAAAGTAAATACTGTTTGTTTCTATTTATGGCTTCAAACTCCTCACAGTATTAAGATCTATAGCTATGGAGTAATAAGAAAGGTAAATCTAATAACTACTAGCACCTTTAAAAATACCATATTTAATATAATTTTTGACTCACTAATTTTTTACACAAAACCAACCATGATTATATGTACTAAAAACATTAGTTTACTGGAGTTTAGTAAGAACCTAAAAATAATTTAGAAATACTGTATCTTTACAATAGAAGACACTGAAGTAATTAACTTAATAGTCTAATAATTAAAAAGAGTTCGTTGTTTTTGAAAGGTTACAGGACAAATATTGCCTTAGGATAAATATCCTAGTCTTCCTTTAGTTCTCAAGTAGTCCCCACCCTGAAAGGCCCCAAACCAGGAAGAGCCATCAAGGAATAAAAACCAGTCTAAACAGGTTTAGCTCAGTGGATAAAGCAACGGCCTGTGGACTGAAAGGTCCCAAGTTCAATTCCGGTCAAGGGCATATACCTTGGTTGCGGGCACATCCCCAGTGGGGGACATGCAAGAAGCAGCTGATCCATGTCTCTCTCTCATTGATGTTTCTGACTTTCCCTCTCCCTTCTTCTCTGTGAAAAATTAATAAAATATATTTTTTTAAAAACCAACCATAGGAAATTTCCTTGACCAATATGAACAAATATGAAACCCTAAAATTGTACACACTGGTAATGCACATTTATATGTCATCCAAGAAAACAAAGTCTTGGAACCCATTCTCTAAGAGACAGATGGTATTATTTCTCCATGACCACCTAAAAAAGAAAATTACCTCCTATTACCTCCTATATCACTCACTGTGATAGCTCATCTCAGAATTTTCTCTACAGTCAAGTTGTATCAGAGGATCAAACAAATATGGGCTTCCACTACAGAACTCTGCTCTAGTTTCATATATATATATATATATATATATATATATATATATATATGCCTAATATACTAAGTGTCTGAACAGTTGACCTCTCAACCAGTCACTATGATATGCACTGACCACCAGGGGGCAGATGCTCTGATCGATAGGTTAGCTTGCTGTTGCGGTCTGGCAAATTGGGACTGGGCAAGAAGGACCTGACATACCCTGGAGCCCTCCCATGGTCCCTCCCCACCTGGCCTGCCAGCCCTCATCAGCCTGATGGGGATGGGCTGGGCAAGCCCTGGAGCCAACCTCCTGTGGTCCTTCCCCAGCCTCTAAAATATTTTTTCTAATTAATTTCTTTCTCTGTGCACCAATTTGTGCACTGAGCTGCTAGTAGTCAATAAGAGTGGATCAGGTCTAATTTCACCATTCAAAGCTTAATCTTTTGGTTTTTGTCCTTCAGGACACCAAACAACAGCATCATTACATAAATTCTCTTTCCAACCCATTTTAAGCCCACACTTGAGGCAACATGATTCAAAGCATGTTCAATAGACACATCCACTGTCTGTCAATAAAACTTTGCTCTCAGTTGATCATCCAAAGCAAAACTTCACAAACCCACTCTCCTAGTTCATTAAGATTGGAAGCTTCCCCAGTGACAGGTTAAAAATATCTAAAATGCTAAATGTAAAAAAATAGACATGCCCCTCAATTTATTTTTAATCAATCTTGATGCTAAAGTTTACTAAGAGAAATTCTTCCTTATATGAATGCTTATAAGTAGGGAACTGAGATGTCTTGAGAAGGACTTTAAAGATGTGTATTATTAAGATTAGGCCACACAGAAACATATTTTTCACACAATTAATTTGAAGTGAAATATTTCTTATGTGAACACTTATTTCATGCTTCTCATTTCAACTTGCTTCGGTTAAAGGTCCTCCGACGTCTCCTGAGAGGCTCACATATACAGAAAGGACAAAGTCCACTATCACCCTTGACTGGAAAGAGCCCCGCAGTGATGGTGGCAGCCCCATCCAAGGCTATATCATTGAAAAACGGCGTCACGACAAACCTGACTTTGAAAGAGTTAACAAGAGACTCTGCCCAACCACATCTTTTCTGGTTGAAAACCTTGATGAACACCAAATGTATGAGTTCCGTGTCAAAGCTGTCAATGCAGTTGGTGAAAGTGAACCATCCCTGCCTCTTAATGTGGTTATACAAGATGATGAAGGTGTGGAATCTGAACATAATAATAATTTTAATGTAATTCACAGCGTTGCCTTTATCTCATAGGTTGAGCAAGTATCCTTATGACTTTGCTAATTTTCTCTTGTCCTTCTTTTTCACAGTGCCTCCAACTATTAAATTGCGCCTGACTGTTCGAGGAGACACTATCAAGGTTATGGCGGGAGAGCCTGTTAACATTCCCGCAGATGTGACAGGCCTTCCAATGCCTAAGATTGAGTGGTCCAAGAATGAAACTGTGATTGAAAAACCCACTGATGCACTGAAGATAACCAAGGAAGAAGTATCCCGAAGTGAGGCCAAGACTGAGGTTATCATTCCCAAGGCTGTTCGGCAGGACAAAGGCACTTACACAATTACAGCTTCCAATCGCCTTGGCTCAGTCTTCCGAAACGTTCATGTTGAGGTCTATGGTAAGCAACATGCTTTCTTATATCAAAACGAAATCCAGTGTCTGTTTAAGAATTGCCTTCTCAGTCTCCTCTTTTGCTTCCTTTCCAGATCGTCCATCCCCACCAAGAAACCTTGCTGTTACAGACATTAAAGCTGAATCTTGCTATTTGACATGGGACGCCCCTCTAGACAATGGTGGCAGTGAAATCACCCACTATATCATTGACAAGCGTGATGCAAGTAGGAAGAAATCTGAATGGGAGGAAGTCACCAACACTGCTGTAGAGAAGAGATATGGGGTAAACTCTTTTAAATATTTTTTCTTATACACATTAAAAGACCTTGAACAAACACCAGTCTAGCATAACCTTGGAACTTAATGATTAAACTAAAAAAAAAAAATTTCATTGTAGTTTGTAGTATCATGCACATAAGGCCACTTGATAAATACAATTATTTGATATACAAAGAATCTTTTACTTGAGAGATCCATTATTAGCTATAGGAAGTGATCAACCAAAGAACTTATATGCATATATGCATAACCCATGGACACAGACAATAAGGTGGTGGAGGCCTGGGGTGGGGGCTGGGCACAGGTTATAAGAGGTTAATGGTAGAAAAAGCAGATATAAGTAATACTTTCACTAAGGATTTTTTTTAGTAAAACAAAAATAAATAAATTTAGATGTTTTATTTTAAAAGCTTTCTCCATATTACAGTCTACTTATTTTTAATCTATATACATATATTAGAGTTTATAGATTTATTTTTATAGTCTTCCCCTACCAAAATAACTAATTTTAAAATAATTGAAAATCAACATAAGTATATTCTTTTTTAAAAAGTTACTGTTTATCTGATTTCTAGCTCTGGAAACTTATCCCCAATGGTCAGTATGAGTTCCGAGTTAGGGCAGCGAATAAATACGGAATCAGTGATGAGTGCAAATCGGATAAAGTGACCATTCAAGATCCTTATCGCCTTCCTGGAGCTCCAGGAAAACCAAAAGTTTTGGAGCGCACCAAAGGGTCGATGCTAGTGAGTTGGACTCCTCCTTTGGACAACGGCGGCTCTCCAATTACTGGCTATTGGCTGGAGAAGAGAGAAGAGGGAAGTCCCTACTGGTCACGTGTTAGCCGAGCACCAATAACCAAAGTGGGATCAAAAGGCGTGGAATTTAATGTTCCTCGGTTAATTGAAGGTGTTAAATACCAGTTCAGAGCAATGGCAATAAACGCTGCAGGAATTGGCCCTCCCAGTGAACCTTCAGATCCAGCAGTTGCAGGAGATCCTATATGTAAGTATGCTTCCATTTCTGGAAGTTACAAAGGGCAAAGCCACTAATTGGATAATTTTACTTTTAAATTTCTTGTATTTTTCTATGCCAAATTATTTTTTTTAAGTTAGAAGTTTCATACTTATATAGACTATCAAAAGTATATATGTCTACACACACACTATCCACAACTATCTCTATAAATGTATATATACATACAAACACAAACATAAAACCATATAGTTTTTAACTATTGGATTAAACCTAGTACTTTTATAATAAACCACATAACAATGACCCTTGACATAGCTCCTCTCTGCTCCCATCCTATATAATAAAGATGTAATATGCAAATGGTCATTATGCCGTGAAGTGTAACGATCAGCTCACAGATCAGCAGGAGAGTGGAGCAGCGAGCTACAAGCAGGTGGTGGAGAGCTGCAAGAGGGGGCAGGACAGCAAGCTATGAGGGGGGATCGGAGAGGGAGAGGGGGAGCTACAGGAGGATAGGGCAGTGGGTGCAGAGCTACTGGAGGACTGCAGCAAACTACTGGTGAGCTACTGGCACACAGATTTGTGCGCAGGGCTACTAGTACTTTAATCAATCCCTAACTCATTAGATACTGTGGAAAGTTATCTCCCTCACTAAATTGTCAGAATTTAACAAAAAGCAAAATGTTAAATATTCAGTAATATTTATTAAACAAGGATGTAAGATTCTCAAGCACAGTCTGTGGGGTCAAATAAAATATCTGTGAGCAGATCCGTTCAAAAACTAAAATGCCATGGCCTTGATGGTTAATTGCATTTATTACATAATATATCTGATTAGATTCTCTAGAAAAAAACTTGCTATTTGTTAAAAAGAAGAAAAAAATACTCTAAGTTCTATATGGATGATAATGTATAAAATGAAGTAGTATTTATTCATTCACTCAATAAGGTAGTATTGAACATATGCTATGTGCAAGGAACTATGCTAGGTACTACAGAGGGAAGAGCTGTGGTTAAAAATATCAATAGAGTAAAAGAATTTCTCTAATTATAAATCACTGTCAAGAATGTAAAGGATTATTATGTGATTACTGGGAGCCCAGTGCATGAATTCATACACCTGAAAAGGAACTGTGGGCTGTAGGCATAGGGGCAGGTCTCAGCCCATCCTCCACACCCCTGCCTGGCCCCTCCTGCCGTGGCCTCCAGGTTTCCTTTCCGCCACTCTCATGGGCTGACGGTGCTGGCCCCACTCAAACCCACTGATGGCATGGAGCAATTGGAGCTGGCACCAACAGTGGCCACTTCCTTGATTGCCCCTCAGGAGCAGGTGAGGTGGAGAAGCTCTCAGGGTGATCAGGCAGGCAGCCACTTGCACTAGCTCATGGTGCCCAGTGATTAGGACACTGGCAGTGGGTACAAGGCAGCTCTGGCACCAGCCATGAGTGCAAGCAGGGCCAGCGCCAGCAGCAAGTGCAAGTGCTGGGTGGGAGCAAAGAATTTTCAGTAAGCATCAGAGATTTATCCCAATGACAATGCCTTGGTCTAACACTCCCACTTATCTACTCCACGATTCCGCCGTGGCCAATGCCCACCATGTTCCACAGAAGCCCCCTGGTGGTCAGCACATGTCATAGCGACCAGTTGTTCAGTTGTCTAGTTGTCCAGCCATTCAGTCTATTTGCATATTAGCTTTTTATTATATAAGAAAGAAAAAGACTAGATGCCTAGTGCACAAAATTCACGCATGGGGGTCAGGGGTGTCCCTCAATCCAGCCTGCACCTTCTCCAATCTAGGACCCCTCAAGGGATGTCGGACTGCCCATTTAGGCCTGATCCTACCTATGGAGCCTAATTGAAACTTTGTAGCATTGACTGGAGGCCTAGGCTGACAATGGCAGGCAAAAAGCTTGGCTTCCTCCATTGCCAGGGAAACCCAAGCCTCCCTCCTGCTCTCAGTGGCCGCAGCCATCTTGGTTGGGGTTTATTTGCTCCTGATTGGCTTGTGGGCATGGCTTGTGGTCATGGCTTGATCAAAGGCACAGTCAATTTGCATATTACTCTTTTATTAGATAGGACTGTAGACAATGACTGTGTAGAGTCTTAAGATTAGTTTGTGTTCAAAGATTTACCAGCTAATGATAAACTCATTTTTAATTTAAATTTTATGGTGAATTAATTAAAATGTTTTTAGTAGAAATATTGAAGTTTCTCTTCAAAGGGATCTCAAAACTAAAATAGCTTTTCACTAATCATGTGTAAATAGAATACAGATTTATCTAGAGATCAAAGTAGTCTTTCTAATCCCAATTAGTTGTTTGCTTTTTTTTTGTTTGTTTTTGCACTAATGCTAACTGAAATAGACTATTTTCTATATTTCTCTATTCTATAAAGTAATTTATTTCTTTGGCATTCCTATTTTAATATTCTAATAAATTAAAAATTAAAAATGACCATTTACAGGACAACATTTCTGTGCTATATAAATCTAGCATTCCATCCATTTCAAAACTTTATATGTTTGGGGGTTTTCTCTTACTAGATCCACCCAGCCCACCTTCTTGCCCAGAGGTAAAAGATAAAACAAAATCAAGCATCTCGCTAGCATGGAAACCTCCCGCCAAAGATGGTGGCAGTCCAATCAAAGGATACATTGTAGAAATGCAAGAAGAGGGAACCACTGACTGGAAAAGAGTAAATGAGCCAGATAAACTTATAACTACCTGTGAATGTGTGGTGCCGAATTTGAAAGAGCTCAGAAAGTACAGGTTCAGAGTGAAAGCTGTAAATGAAGCTGGGGAATCTGAACCAAGTGATACAACTGGAGAGATCCCTGCAACTGATATTCAAGGTACCGGTCCATCTATGCATTCACTTTTGGATATTATTATCAAATGTGTTAATTTACTGAAGATATGTCAAGTTACTTTATTGAATAAGGTGAGCTAAATCCTGTTTTATTATTCGTGGTGTTACAGAGGCACCAGAAGTTTACATTGACATTGGAGCACAGGACAGTCTGATTTGTCAAGCTGGCTCACAGATTAGGATTCCTGCTGTCATCAAGGGACGCCCAACACCAAAATCCTCTTGGGAATTTGATGGAAAGGCAAAGAAGGCGATGAAGGTGAGAAAAATTACAATTCTCTGTGTCTCCCATTGAATCACTCTGAGGAATATTTACACTACAACTAACCATCTTCTTTTCTAATAGGATGGAGTTCATGATATACCTGAAGATGCACAGGTAAGATACAATGGAAAATATTCAGAATCTAGTTGACTTCAATACTTCTGGTATTTCATTCAATATATAACTGATGTTTGTTTGGGGTTTTTTGTACAGCTGGAGACTGCAGAAAACTCGTCAGTAATTATTATTCCGGAGTGTAAACGATCTCATTCAGGCAAATACAGCATCACAGCCAAGAATAAAGCAGGACAAAAGACTGCAAGTTGCAGAGTTAAAGTCATGGGTAAGACTTTAATTTGAAATAAGAACAAATTATTTTTTTTGGAGAAGCAACATTGCTTATATTGTAATATGTATTCAACAGATGTACCAGGGCCACCCAAAGATCTGAAAGTCAGTGATATCACAAGGGGTAGTTGCCGACTTACATGGAAGATGCCAGATGATGATGGAGGAGACAGGATCAAAGGCTATGTTATTGAGAAGAAGACTATTGATGGAAAAGCGTGGACTAAAGTCAATCCCAACTGTGGAAGCACCACATTTTTAGTTCCCGATCTCATCTCTGAACAGCAATATTTCTTCCGCGTTCGTGCAGAAAACCGTTTTGGCATTGGCCCACCTGTAGAAACCATTCAGAGGACCACTGCCAGGGATCCAATATGTAAGTTTTAAAATCTGTGATTAAAATGCCTTCTCCAAATTGAAAAAATATGCAGTTACAAACGATGCTTAATACGTTCTTTAACTATTTTTAAAGATCCTCCTGATCCTCCTATTAAACTCAAGATTGGCCTCATAACAAAGAACACAGTACACCTGTCGTGGAAACCCCCAAAGAATGATGGAGGCTCCCCTGTCACCCACTATATTGTTGAGTGCCTTGCATGGGACCCTACTGGGAAAAAGAAAGAAGCGTGGAAACAATGCAATCGGCGTGATGTGGAAGAATTGGAATTTACTGTGGAAGACCTCGTAGAGGGTGGAGAATATGAATTCAGAGTCAAAGCTGTCAATGAGGCAGGAGTCAGCAAACCTTCAGCCACTGTGGGTCCTGTGATTGTCAAAGACCAGACATGTAAGTACCAACATAGTAATAGAGAACATCCTTTTGTGAATGTCTTTCTAGACATTTAATAATAGTCCAAAATAAAAAGAGATATGTCTATTTATTGGGAAGCTACCAGGGATTGAGCGTGGACATGGGCACATTACTTGATCACTCATTCCTTCAACTTCTACAGAATTATCATATTCCCTTACATATTAACTTTTCCTTCTTTAAATAATATGATGCTTGGAATTTCCCTAAGATAATTTTTCTCCATGCATGCTGTTTTATCTATCAGAAGTCAAAACACTTCTTCCACATGCTCCTCAAAAGGGGCAGAAAATAGCTATTTATTTGCTCAGCAGCTGCCAAATCCCATTTATCTTTTCCTCTATTTGAGAAAAAGGCATATCCATTTTAACAGAAAAAATATATACACAAATACGGTAATAATTCTTCCTCTAATTATTATTATCACTACTGCTATAGTCACAACAATCTTTTCACATTCTTATACTAAATTTATGGAAAATAGACATTTGCTTTGCCTCTATTATCAGTTATATTTCTTCAAAGGGGAAGAAATTTATCTCAGAGTTAACACATTAGGTCCCCTCAGAACTTCATGAATACTAAAGGGAATATCATGTAAGAACTCCCATGTCTACGCAACTACAATTTCCACTTCTTTCTGCCCCTCTTCATAATGATAATGATGTCAGGTAAGTGATAGGTAATAGCTGTGCAGAGCCACATGTGATAAAGGATGATAACTAATGTACCTGTTCCCCAAGCTGATATAAATTAATTGAAGACAGACCTATTATTTATATTGGGCTGAGCTACAAAGCCTGTCTATAAATAGCTTTGTAGTCACTGTGAATTCTATTGTCTATCCTTCAGTGCTTTTTGTTCCTAATGACAATGATTTGTTTTTAATAATCTAGGCCCACCATCAATTGATCTAAAAGAATTCATGGAGGTTGAAGAAGGAACTGATGTTAGCATCGTGGCCAAAATTAAAGGTGTACCATTCCCAACGCTAACCTGGTTTAAAGCACCTCCAAAGAAGCCTGATAATAAAGAACCTGTTATCTATGACACCCATATCAATAAACTCGTGGTGGATGATACTTGCACCTTAGTTATTCCACAGTCTCGCAGGAGTGACACTGCCTTATATACCATTACAGCTGTGAATAACCTGGGAACAGCATCAAAGGAGATGAGACTGAATGTCCTTGGTAAGGATTGCATGGTTTTATAGAACCTACGGGTGTCTTTTCTGTTCATAATTGTAATGTTTGGCTTCAAAATTACTCTACTAATAAAATTTTTCTTTTTAAATCATTTTAGGTCGCCCTGGCCCTCCAGTGGGACCAATAAAGTTTGAATCTATTTCAGCAGACCAAATGACATTATCTTGGCTCCCACCTAAAGATGACGGTGGGTCTAAGATCACAAACTATGTAATTGAGAAAAGAGAACCTAATAGGAAGACATGGGTGCGTGTCTCCAGTGAACCCAAAGAGTGCATGTTCACAGTTCCCAAATTACTAGAAGGCCATGATTATGTATTCCGGATCATGGCCCAGAATAAATATGGCATTGGGGAGCCTCTTGACAGTGAACCTGAAACAGCAAGAAACCTCTTCTGTAAGTAGCACAGGTTTTACATACAAAGTCATTCTCATGTGTGTGTTTCATAAGTTCTGATAAATCAATGTGATTATTTTTTTCACAGCTGTCCCTGGAGCACCAGATAAGCCAACAGTTAGCAGTGTGACTCGTAACTCCATGACTGTCAACTGGGAGGAGCCAGAATATGATGGAGGCTCTCCTGTGACTGGATACTGGCTAGAAATGAAAGACACCACTTCAAAGAGATGGAAGAGAGTTAACCGAGATCCTATCAAAGCCATGACCTTGGGTGTTTCTTATAAAGTGACTGGCCTTATTGAAGGTTCTGATTATCAATTCCGGGTATACGCGATCAATGCTGCTGGTGTAGGTCCAGCAAGTCCACCGTCAGACCCAGTGACTGCTAGAGATCCAATTGGTAAGCCTTGACATCATTTGTGGGGTTTTTTTCTTTTTCCAAAGTGCCATGGTATGGTCAAGAATACTAATGTATACTGGTTCTTTCCAGCCCCTCCTGGTCCTCCATTTCCCCAAGTCACCGACTGGACTAAATCATCTGCAGATTTGGAGTGGTCTCCCCCACTAAAAGATGGTGGATCCAAAGTAACTGGATACATCGTTGAATTTAAGGAAGAAGGAAAAGAAGAATGGGAAAAGGTAATGAACACTTGGTATTACGGAAATATACTATAAATTAAAAATGGGGTTATTCTGAATCGCATTAACTTCTTTCTGTATCTTTTGAATTAAGAAATCATAATCCAAATACCTGCTATATAAAAAATCTAATAAAAGTTAAGTCATGTTATTGTTAACTTATCTTTTGGTTATAAACCCTGAGAAAGTGAAATAAAGGCACAGTACAGGTTTTTATTTTCATTCATTTGACAATAATTTTAAAACATGATTTCTGATAAGATATTCCATTCAGTGTTTACCTGTAATATCTGTTCTCTAAAACCTAAACTGGCAACAATTTTTCCAAAGACAGTTAAAGATGTCCTTGGTTATGCTTTAGAAAACTATTAAAACAAGTAGCTACCAAGAACTATTATAATTATAAAATGCTTGTGATTTTTCCCTAGGCTAAAGATAAAGAAGTGAGGGGAACAAAACTTGTTGTGACAGGGTTAAAAGAAGGAGCATTCTACAGATTTAGAGTTAGAGCAGTCAACATTGCCGGCATTGGAGAGCCTGGAGAAGTCACAGATGCCATTGAAATGAAGGACCGAATTGGTAATTAATATTTCTATTATTTTTATATGTATTCCTGTTTTGGATTTGAAATGGAAATCAAATTTGTAAAATCACATTTGTTTTTCCAGTCTCACCTGATCTTCAGCTAGATGCCAGCGTCAGAGACAGAATTGTGGTCCATGCTGGAGGGGTGATCCGGATCATTGCCTACGTGTCTGGAAAACCTCCTCCAACCATCACCTGGAGCATGAATGAAAGAGCATTACCTCAAGAAGCCACAATTGAGAGCACAGCCATTAGCTCATCCATGGTCATTAAGAATTGCCAGAGGAGCCACCAAGGAGTCTATTCTCTTCTTGCCAAAAACGCAGGGGGAGAAAGGAAGAAGACAATTATCGTCGATGTATTAGGTAAATACTTTCAATCTGTCTGTGCATCTTAAAGATAACATTTATTTTATCAACAACAAAGCTATGTTGCCCTGGCTAGTTTGGCTCAGTGGATAGAGTGTCAACCTGCAGACTTAAGGGTGCCAGGTTCAATTCTGGTCAAGGGCACATGCCCAGATTGCTAGCTCAATCCCAAGTAGGGGGTGTGCAGGAGGCAGCCAACCAATGGTTCTCTCTCATCATTGACGTTTCTATCTCTCTCTCCCTCTTCCTTTCCTCTCTGAAATAAATTTTAAAAATATATTTTTTAAAATGCTATCTTAAAATAAAAGTATGTTACAAATATTTTGGAAAATAAGAAAAAACATGCAGCATCTCATTAACCACTACAGTATTAGCATTTTTTAATTTCTCCTTGTTGCTTTATCCTATACATATTCTATATGGTTGTATTCCTACTGTAAAGTTTTATGCATTTACTTTTTATATAACATGCTACCATAAGCATTTACTATGTTATTATATAGTTTTCATAAAAGTAACTTACCTGCAAATGTACATGAATGTTTCACAGTTTGCAAAGGTTGACCATTTTCACATCATGGGACTGTTTCTTTATTTTCTACTTATCATAATACTGCAAAAATCCCTTTGAATGGTTTCTGTATTCTAATTGAAGACAAGCATCATATTTAGTTATCCCAATATTGAATTTTAGACATTAAAATAGAGTTGAACTCCCCAATGCTTTGTCATGCCTCTGGCTGGCTGCTTCATTCCAGTGATTTGTTCAGAAAGGAAAGCCCTCCCACTCAGATCTCTCTCAGCATGTCTCCAAGAACAATCACACTCCAAACAGCCACTTTTCATGTGAAAATAACTAGTTCTCTATTGAATATAATTAATATTATAAAAACATTATGGTTTCATTAATGAAAATGGTATAGGAAAGATATCTTATTGGGCAATAATCCTACAAGATTTTTATATTAGTTTCAGGCTACTAAACACTCTTTTACCTAAGAGCTATTGTTTTAACTTGACCAACTGATACACTGCCAGGTTAAATTTCAACCCCCTTAAAGGTCTTTCTGAGATATGGGACCTCTTGTGCTCCTCATGATTCACTGGTGACAGAGAAAAACTCTCTCCCCTTTGAAAAGTGGACACAAAAAAAGTAGCTATGCTGCCACTCCTTTCTCATCACGTCTCCCTCTGGGCGTCATCCCAGCAGCCCCTTCCTACAGTTACTGTTCCTTAAGCTTCTGCTGAAACTGGGGCAAGCCATAACTGTTGCAAACCTGTTTCATCTAAAAATATGGTTGAAATAGATGCTAGGGGAGGACAACAACTCAATAAATAAACACAAAATCTTATTTTCTTCATAACAACATTTGTGTCCCCTTTTTAAAACAGAGGGTAACAAATATTGGGCCCTCTGATTCATTGAAAACAAACAACTAGAATGCTTTTCCTCTTATTTCCAGATGTGCCAGGTCCTGTTGGAACCCCTTTCCTGCCTGACAACCTGACCAATGACTCCTGCAAACTGACGTGGTTTTCTCCGGAAGATGATGGAGGCTCTCCAATCACCAATTATGTCATTCAGAAACGGGAAGCTGACCGCAGAGCGTGGACCCCAGTGACATACACAGTCACCCGACAAAATGCTACTGTCCAGGGTCTCATTCAAGGAAAAGCCTACTTTTTCCGAATTGCAGCTGAAAATATCATTGGCATTGGCCCTTTTATTGAAACACCACATGAAATTGTCATCAGAGATCCAATAAGTACGTACAATTTCAAAGAATTTCATTCTTAATTACTTCTTTGCTTAATTACTAATAAAAAAAAAGCTATGGTGACAAAATATATGTATAAATGCCAAATATTTTATTCATTTGGCAAACATTCATTAAGTAAATACTGATTATCAGACACTGGTAGTATTTGAATGTGGTTGTGAAAAAGATTATGGGAATATATCTGATTCTTCAAATCCTTCCATGTTTACTACACTGGTTGTTTTTAAGTTGCCACCTAGTGGAATAAATATGAAGTGTTTTCCTAATTCTAAAACTACCAAGTCTGAAGAACTTCTATTTCTTCATCTGTCAGAGGAAATTAAATTGTATTGGGTCCTTTTTAGCGCTAATGATTCCATATCTCTTTTGTTACTTATCAAAGCAAATAGTTGAAGATTTAAATGCAATCCTCAGAAAGTATTCTTTACTACATTCTTAACATGACAGTTTTTTCACTGTATTTCCATACTTAACACTTACAGCTGTACCAGAGCGTCCTGAAGACCTGGAAGTTAAAGAAGTCACTAAAAACTCTGTTTCTTTGACTTGGAATCCTCCAAAGTATGATGGTGGATCCGAAATCATTAACTATGTCCTAGAAAGCCGTCTCATTGGAACTGAGAAATTCCACAAAGTTACACAGGACAACTTGCTTAGCAGAAAATACACTGTTAAAGGCTTAAAAGAAGGTGATACGTATGAGTACCGTGTCAGTGCTGTCAATATTGTTGGACAAGGCAAGCCATCATTTTGCACCAAGCCAATCACTTGCAAGGATGAGCTGGGTATGTGTCCAATGGAGCTTATACTCTGAAAACTTGTACCTTTATAGATTTATCATAAAACATCAGTACTGACTTTGCCTTTGTAATTGTACATTTTAGCCCCTCCAACACTTGAACTTGACTTCAGAGATAAGATCACGGTTCGAGTTGGTGAAGCTTTTGCCCTCACTGGCCGTTACTCAGGCAAGCCAAAGCCTAAGGTTACTTGGTTCAAAGATGAGGCTGATGTGTTAGAAGATGATCGCACGCATATAAAGACCACTCCAACAACACTTGCTCTAGAGAAGATCAAGGCCAAACGTTTAGACACTGGCAAATACTGTGTGGTTGTAGAGAACAGTACAGGCTCTAGGAAAGGTTTCTGTCAAGTTAACGTGGTTGGTAAGTATTATTTAGCAAGATGAATAGATATTCTGTTCTTTCTAAAGCAGAAGTGGAAATAACATTTTGTGCTGTGATTTTTTTTTTTCAGACCGTCCTGGACCACCAGTAGGACCAGTTATTTTTGATGAAGTGACCAAAGAGCACATGGTTATCTCTTGGAAGCCACCATTAGATGATGGAGGCAGTGAAATTACCAATTATATTATTGAGAAGAATGAGGTGGGCAAAGATATTTGGATGCCTGTGACAGCTGCAGGTGCTAAACCAACATGCAAAGTTTCTAAACTGCTTGAAGGAAAAGATTATATTTTCCGGATACGCGCTGAAAATCTGTATGGAATAAGTGATCCTCTGGTGTCTGATTCAATGAAAGCCAAAGATCGTTTCAGTATGCATTACATTTTACTTTAAGTGATTCAATGTTTAATATTGTTAATAGGAAAAACTGAATTTCTAACACATTGTGCTAATGTTTATAATAGGGGTTCCTGATGCACCTGATCAGCCAATTGTTACAGAAGTTACCAAAGACTCTGCATTAGTAACCTGGAACAAGCCAAATGATGGAGGAAAGCCCATAACAAACTACATCCTGGAAAAGAGGGAAACTATGTCTAAACGATGGGCTAGAGTTACCAAAGAGCCGATCCATCCATACACTAAATTTAGGGTTCCTGATCTTCTAGAAGGGTGTCAGTATGAATTCCGGGTTGCTGCAGAAAATGAAATTGGTATTGGAGACCCAAGCCCACCATCCAAACCAGTCTTTGCTAAAGATCCAATTGGTATAGTATTAAAGCATCCATTCAGTTTTCATATTATCCAACTTTGTTTTCAGATATATTCTAATTCTTTTTTTAATTTTTTTCCTTCTATTATATATAGCTAAACCAAGTCCACCTGTTAATCCTGAAGCAATAGATACAACATGTAATTCAGTTGACCTAACTTGGCAGCCACCACGTCGCGATGGTGGGAGCAAGATTCTGGGTTATATCGTTGAGTACCAGAAAGTTGGAGATGAAGAGTGGAGAAGAGCCAATCACACTCCTGAGTCATGTCCTGAAACTACATATAAAGTCACTGGTCTTCGGGATGGTCAATCCTACAAGTTCAGAGTACTAGCAGTCAATGAAGCTGGTGAATCAGATCCAGCTCATGTTCCTGAGCCTGTAGTAGTAAAAGACAGACTTGGTGAGTAAAATTTTCTAAGCTTTCTTTGCAAGAAAGATGGGTGTGTCAATATATATATACTTATTTATAAAATTCATTAACAAATTAAACCTGAAAGTACTATTTTTTTATTTAAGAACCCCCTGAGTTGATTCTTGATGCCAACATGGCGAGAGAACAACATATAAAGGTTGGTGATACTCTAAGACTTAGTGCCATCATCAAAGGAGTGCCATTCCCAAAAGTAACTTGGAAAAAAGAAGATAGAGAGGCTCCAACTAAAGCAAGAATTGATGTTACTCCAGTTGGTAGCAAGCTTGAAATTCGTAACGCTGCTCATGAAGATGGTGGAATTTATTCCTTAACAGTGGAGAATCCAGCTGGTTCAAAAACTGTCTCTGTAAAAGTACTTGTATTAGGTAAGAATATCAATGCATAGTTTTTTTATGTAAAAACAAATTAAACGTAAATTGTGATATAATTTGAGCTCTTATCTGAATTAAGTTACATATAACTGCATTGCTTAACACTTTTCAGATAAGCCTGGGCCACCTCGAGATCTGGAAGTCAGTGAAATTAGGAAAGATTCTTGCTACCTTACTTGGAAGGAACCACTGGATGATGGTGGTTCTGTTGTTACAAATTATGTGGTTGAGAGGAGAGATGTTGCCACCGCCCAGTGGTCACCTCTCTCAACTACGTCAAAGAAAAAGAGTCACTGGGCTAAACATCTTAATGAAGGCAATCAGTATCTCTTCCGAGTAGCTGCTGAGAACCAGTATGGACGTGGTCCTTTTGTTGAAACACCTAAACCCATCAAGGCTGTAGATCCTCTACGTAAGTTGCTTTATCTAAATACAAAATATTATTTGAATATCTTTGAAAATATTTTTTATGCATCATAACTTCTTCTTTTGAAAAGATCCCCCCGGGCCACCTAAGGACCTACACCATATAGATGTTGACAAGACTGAAGTTTCCCTTGTTTGGAATAAGCCAGATCGTGATGGCGGTTCTCCAATCACTGGATATTTGGTGGAATATCAAGAAGAAGGCACCAAAGACTGGATTAAGTTCAAGACTGTGACAGATTTAGCCTGTGTTGTTACTGGACTACAACAAGGAAATATCTACAAATTCCGTGTAAAAGCTGAAAATATCGTGGGCCTTAGTCTCCCTGACACAACTATTCCAATAGAATGTCAAGAAAAATTAGGTAATTTTTGGATTGGCATTATTATTTTGTTTCTTTTTAAAATTATGCATATTTCTTTTAAAAATCTAATTTCTTCGTTTTTACTTTATAGTACCTCCATCTGTGGAGCTGGATGTGAAATTAATTGAAGGCCTTGTAGTAAAAGCTGGAACTACAGTCAGATTCCCAGCCATTATAAGAGGTGTACCCTTTCCTACTGCAAAGTGGACAAGTGATGGGAGTGAGATTAAAACTGATGAACATTACACAGTTGAAACTGACAATTTCTCTTCTGTACTTACCATTAAGAACTGCTTAAGGAGAGACACTGGGGAATATCAAATCACAGTTTCCAATGCAGCTGGCACCAAAACAGTAGCTGTGCATCTTACTGTCCTTGATGTTCCTGGTCCACCAACAGGTCCTATTGATATTCTGGATATTAGCCCTGAGCATATGACTATCTCCTGGAAGCCACCCAAGGATGATGGAGGAAGCCCTGTGATAAATTATATCGTTGAGAAAAAAGATACAAGAAAAGATACATGGGGTGTTGTCTCTGCAGGAAGCAGTAAGACAAAGCTGAAAATCCCACATCTGCAAAAGGGCTCTGAATATGTTTTCCGAGTTAGTGCAGAGAATAAGATGGGTGTTGGTCCTCCCCTTGATTCCACACCTACTGTTGCTAAACATAAATTTAATCCTCCATCACCTCCAGGTAAACCAGTGGTTACTGACATTACTGAAAATGCTGCAACATTGTCTTGGACTCTGCCAAAATCTGATGGTGGCAGCCCAATAACTGGTTACTATGTAGAACGTCGAGAAATATCTGGCAAATGGGTGAGGGTCAACAAAACACCTATACCGGACTTGAGGTTTAGAGTGACAGGACTCTATGAGGGAAATACCTATGAGTTTAGAGTTTTTGCTGAAAATCTTGCAGGACTAAGCAATCCATCCCCACCTTCTGACCCAATAAAAGCTTGCCGACCCATCAAACCACCTGGACCACCTATTAATCCTAAACTGAAAGACAAGACCAAAGAAACAGCTGACTTGGTGTGGACAAAGCCTCTCAGTGATGGTGGTAGCCCCATTCTAGGCTATGTAGTGGAATGTCAGAAGGCTGGTACGACCCAGTGGAACAGGATTAATAAAGATGAACTCATTAGGCAATGTGCCTTTACGGTACCTGGACTAATTGAAGGAACTGAGTACAGATTCCGTATAAAAGCAGCTAATATTGTGGGAGAGGGAGAGCCAAGAGAACTAGCAGAATCTGTGATTGCAAAAGACATCCTTCATCCTCCAGAAGTAGAACTTGATGTTACTTGTCGTGATGTTATTACCGTTAGAGTGGGCCAAACTATCCATATTCTTGCTCGAGTCAAAGGCAGACCTGAACCAGACATAACTTGGTCCAAGGAAGGCAAAGTACTGGTCCGTGAAAAGCGGGTTGACCTAATTCACGACCTCCCTCGTGTTGAGTTACAAATTAAAGAAGCTGTTAGAGCTGATCACGGCAAGTATATCATCTCCGCTAAGAATAGCAGTGGACATGCCCAAGGTTCCGCTATTGTTAATGTCCTTGACAGACCTGGGCCTTGCCAGAATTTAAGGATTAGCAATGTAAACAAAGAGAACTGTACAATTTCTTGGGAAAACCCACTAGATAATGGTGGCTCAGAGATAACAAATTTCATAGTGGAATCTCGCAAACCAAACCAGAAAAGCTGGTCAATCGTTGCTTCGGATGTCACTAAGCGATTAATCAAGGCGAACCTTTTAGCCAACAATGAATACTACTTCAGAGTTTGTGCAGAGAATAAAGTAGGTGTTGGGCCAACCATTGAAACAAAAACTCCAATTCTGGCTATTAACCCTATTGATAGACCAGGTGAGCCTGAAAACCTTCACATTGCAGATAAAGGAAAGACATTTGTCTATCTAAAGTGGCGGCGGCCTGATTATGATGGTGGCAGCCCAAATCTGTCATATCATGTTGAGAGGAGACTGAAGGGTTCTCCTGACTGGGAAAGAGTGCATAAAGGAAGCATTAAAGAAACCCACTTCATGGTTGACAAATGTGTTGAAAACCAGATTTATGAGTTCAGAGTACAAACAAAGAATGAAGGTGGAGAAAGTGACTGGGTAAAGACAGAGGAAGTTGTTGTGAAGGAAGATTTACAGAAACCAGTACTTGATCTGAAGTTAAGTGGTGTATTAACTGTTAAAGCAGGGGATACCATTAGACTTGAGGCAGGTGTTAGAGGCAAACCATTTCCAGAAGTTTCATGGACCAAGGACAAAGATGCTACAGATTTAACAAGATCACCAAGGGTCAAGATCGATACCAGTGCTGATTCATCTAAATTTTCTCTTACTAAAGCAAAGCGAAGTGATGGTGGTAAATATGTAATTACAGCAACTAACACAGCTGGCAGTTTTGTGGCCTACGCCACTGTCAATGTCTTAGATAAGCCTGGCCCTGTAAGAAATCTGAAAATTTCTGATGTATCCAGTGATAGGTGTACTATTCGCTGGGATCCACCAGAGGATGATGGTGGCTGTGAAATCCAAAATTATATTCTAGAAAAATGTGAAAGCAAACGCATGGTTTGGTCTACCTATTCTTCTGCTGTCTTAATACCAAGTGCTACAGTAACACGTCTCATAGAAGGAAATGAATATATTTTCAGAGTCCGTGCAGAAAATAAAATAGGCACAGGGCCTCCAACAGAAAGCAAACCAGTCATTGCAAAAACCAAATTTGATAGACCCGGTCGCCCTGATCCCCCAGATGTCACTAAAGTAAGCAAAGAAGAAATGACTGTGGTTTGGAGTCCACCTGAATATGATGGTGGAAAGTCCATCACAGGATACTATTTGGAGAAAAAGGAAAAACATTCAATACGCTGGGTTCCTGTTAACAAGAGTGCAATCCCCGAGAGACGTTTGAAAGTACAGAATCTCTTCCCAGGACATGAATATCAGTTCCGTGTCAAGGCAGAAAATGAAATTGGAATTGGAGAACCATCTTTGCCATCAAAACCAGTGGTGGCAAAAGACCCCATAGGTATGATATTCTTTCTTTTTCTGATACTATACCAATCTTAATCTCAAGTACAGAGTGGTTAGAAAAATAAATCTGTAACTTCAAAACTTTATTTTATCCTACATTTTTCAAAGTAGATCTTTTACCAAATCACCTGAAGTGAACAAACAATGGTAGGTCCTAATTTTAAGTGGGGGCGGGGGGGGAGGGTTTGAGAATAAGGACTCACTAATTGAGATATTGAAAAACCTATCTTTGAGAATGGACTATATAAAATTATGTATTAAAGTATCCTAGTAGTAGTTAACCAAGCATAAATTTATTCTTACACAATTTATTTTCAGAACCACCTGGTCCACCAACCAATCTCAAAGTTGTTGATACGACCAAAAATTCCATAACTCTTGGATGGGGAAAACCAGTGTATGATGGTGGTGCACCAATAATTGGCTATGTTGTGGAAATGAGACCAAAGAAAGAAGATGCATCACCTGATGAAGGATGGAAAAGGTGCAATGCTGCAGCTCAACTTATTCGCATGGAATTCACTGCTACCAGTTTAGACGAAAATCAGGAATATGAGTTCAGAGTGTGTGCCCAAAACCAGGTTGGCATTGGGCGCCCTGCAGAACTAAAGGATGCCATTAAACCTAAAGAAATCTTAGGTGAGGTCCTATATTATCACTTCATTCATCTTCACTTCTCACATGATTTCCCCACATTCTGTGAAGTTAACTAATGGCTTTCATGTCATTTGCAGAACCTCCGGAGATTGATTTGGATGCCAGCATGAGGAAACTGGTCACAGTGAGAGCAGGATGCCCGATTCGCCTATTTGCCATAGTGAGAGGGAGACCAGCCCCTAAAGTCACTTGGAGAAGAGTGGGTATTGATAACGTGGTCAGAAAAGGTCAAGTTGATCTTGTTGATACAATGGCCTTCCTTGTCATCCCCAATTCTACTCGTGATGATTCAGGAAAATATTCCTTGACACTTGTAAATCCAGCAGGAGAAAAGGCGGTGTTTGTGAACGTCAGAGTATTAGGTGGGTTACTAACAAGCTTCTTCCTTCTCGTCAAAAATGCATCTGTCAATGAAGAGGCTGAGGAGACATGTACATCTGATGTTGTGGTTCTTTACAGATACTCCTGGACCTGTGTCTGATTTGAAAGTTTCGGATGTCACTAAAACATCATGTCACATTTCCTGGGCCCCTCCTGAGAATGATGGTGGGAGCCAGGTGACACATTATATTGTGGAGAAACGTGATGCAGAGAGAAAGACATGGTCAACAGTTACCTCTGAAGTTAAGAAACTGAGCTTCCAAGTTACCAATCTTGTCCCTGGAAATGAATATTTCTTCAGAGTAACTGCTGTCAATGAATACGGCCCCGGCGTCCCTACAGATGTCCCCAAACCAGTGCTGGCATCAGATCCCCTAAGTAAGCAATATCCTTTCTTCCTCTTTTTAACTCCAGTCCCCTACATTAGCAAGGTCAAGATACTAAAACATTTTGATCTACCACTGAGTTTTAATTCATAGAAACCTAAACAGTACAAATAAATTTCCAACTCACACCTTAACTCACCTTGTACTATTTATTTTCAACATACCCTACAGTTTCCGTGTACTTTGAAACAAGTGTCATACTAAACACCTAAGTATATCAACAAATGGATTTGATTAGGTTACCTGACAGTTTCTGAATCATGTTTTTCTTCTAGGTGAGCCGGATCCACCAAGGAAACTAGAAGTTACTGAAATGACCAAGAACAGCGCTACATTAGCCTGGTTACCTCCCCTGCGGGACGGAGGAGCTAAAATCGATGGCTATATCATAAGTTACAGAGAAGAAGAGCAGCCTGCAGATCGCTGGACAGAATACTCAGTGGTTAAAGATCTCAGCCTTGTCGTCACTGGCCTCAAGGAAGGAAAGAAGTACAAATTTAGAGTAGTGGCCAGAAATTCTGTTGGAGTCAGTTTGCCAAGAGAAGCCGAAGGAGTGTATGAAGCCAAAGAACAGCTATGTAAGTAGTCATTGTCTCAACTTTATCCTGTGATAAAATTTATTAGAATTTTCTTTTCACATGTAGACATCTCTCCCTGAGGAATATAGTTTCAGAAATACTTTACAGATAGTAGAAAACAGTGGTTTTGAAGCATTTGAGCCCATACACATTGTAAATAAACTAACTCATGACATGTATATATGTATGTATAACATGGTATACACACACACACATAAAAGAAGTTTCTTGAAACAACACCTATATTTCTTCTATATGCTGGGCTCATATTTTCTGTTCAATTCAATCTCATTCCTTTAAGAAAAATATTAGCTGTCATGCCAACATTAAATTGAACCCACTCATGAGTTGAAACCCACAATTTGAAATGCACTAGTATAATTTCCCACCAGAGGAAACTAATCGCCCCACAAAATTAATATATTTTTATTTTCCTTTTAGTACCACCAAAGATCCTTATGCCAGAGCAAATTACTATTAAAGCGGGGAAGAAACTTCGAATTGAAGCCCATGTTTATGGAAAGCCTCATCCAACCTGTAAATGGAAAAAAGGAGACGATGAAGTAGTCACATCCAGCCACCTGGTTGTGCATAAAACAGATACGTCTTCAATTCTGATAATAAAAGATGTTACTAGAAAAGACAGTGGTTATTATAGCCTCACTGCAGAGAACAGCTCTGGGACAGACACTCAGAAAATCAAAGTTATCGTCATGGGTAAGTTAATCGTTAGCCAGACGGACATCTAAATATGAAGATCAAAAATACTTTTCCTATCAAATTCCTGTTCTTATGTTTCTTTTTTCTTGGTTCATGCAGATGCGCCTGGGCCCCCTCAGCCTCCGTTTGACATTTCTGACATAGATGCTGATGCTTGCTCCCTATCGTGGCACATCCCGCTGGAGGATGGAGGCAGCAACATCACCAATTACATAGTGGAGAAGTGTGATGTCAGCCGAGGTGATTGGGTGACAGCACTAGCTTCAGTGACAAAAACTTCCTGCAGAATTGGAAAACTTATCCCAGGCCAGGAGTATGTCTTCCGGGTCCGTGCTGAAAATCGATTTGGCATTTCAGAGCCTCTTGTGTCTCCAAAGATGTTGGCTAAGTTCCCATTTGGTATGTTTCTTTCAAGAAGCAAAAAAAAATTATCTTTTCTTTCTAGTCTGCTACTTAAGGGAGAAATTGACATGTCCCTTGTTTTCATCTCCAGGTGTTCCTAGTGAACCGAAGAACGCACGAGTCACGAAAGTCAACAAAGACTGCATATTTGTGGCCTGGGACAGGCCAGACAGTGATGGAGGGAGCCCCATCACCGGTTACCTGATTGAACGCAAAGAAAGAAACAGTTTGCTGTGGGTGAAAGCTAATGATACTCCTGTCCGATCAACTGAATACCCCTGTGTTGGCCTAATAGAAGGTCTTGAGTATTCATTCAGAATCTATGCCCTGAACAAAGCTGGATCCAGCCCACCCAGCAAACCAACAGAATATGTAACTGCAAGAATGCCAGTTGGTAAGATTATTTTTTCTAAGTATTACAGGGACACATTTAAATCTTGGAATCTCTGAAGACTACTATTTCCATTCAGGAATGTGTTCTGGGGAATAATGTGAAATATGGAACTTTAAAACTTTTACCATTAAGAAAAATGCTGAGAATACCTCTTTTGGTTTTAGATCCTCCAGGAAAGCCTGAAGTTATCGATGTTTCCAAGAGTACTGTATCCCTCATCTGGGCTCGTCCAAAACATGATGGAGGCAGCAAAATTATTGGCTATTTCGTAGAAGCTTGCAAACTTCCTGGTGATAAGTGGGTACGGTGCAATACCACACCACACCAGATTCCCCAGGAAGAGTACACAGCTACTGGCTTAGAAGAGAATGCTCAGTATCAATTCAGAGCAATCGCCAAGACAGCAGTAAACATCAGCCAGCCTTCTGAACCTTCTGATCCAGTGACCATCCTCGCAGAAAACGGTAAGATTGTGTTGACTATCAGAGGCGAAGGAGGACAGCACTCATAATGTATATTTCTCTTAATAAAAAATTAAATCTACATCTGTGGAGAAAAGAATAAAATGATAGGTACTTTGTATACAGACATGAAAATTATATTATGGAGATTCTTAATCACACATTAAACTAAAAATAGCAATTAAACTAAAGGACCATATCCTTTCAACCATACACCTTCACAGAAATATGACCCCCCAAAAATGATTATAGTGAAAATTTCAGGATGTTAGCATTGTAAGTAATCTTCATTTTTTTCTTTATATTTTCAGCATGATCAAATTTCTACCTTAACCCTGCATTTCTTAATATGTTACTTCTAAAAATTCTGTCTTGAAAGATACTGAGTATATGAATTTCCCACTTTTATTATGACATATAATATAGCTTTGCACGTATTAAATTCTTTTCTCTTTTTTTTTTTCCAGTTCCTCCCAGGATAGAACTGGGTGTGTCTATGAAATCTTTGCTTACTGTCAAAGCTGGAACTAATGTCTGCCTGGATGCTACTGTTTTTGGGAAACCAACACCAACAGTCTCTTGGAAGAAGGATGACACACTGCTAAAACCAGCAGAAGGCATCAAAATGGCCAGGAAGCGGAATCTGTGCACCTTGGAGCTGTTCAGCGTGAACCGGAAAGACTCAGGAGACTATACCATTACTGCCGAAAATCCAAGTGGTTCCAAATCAGCGACCATTAAGCTTAAAGTGTTAGGTAACTAAAGTGCTTAACTAGAATCTCATTTTATTTTGGCTAATCTGATGCAACAGAATTTACAAAATAATAATGAGGGAAGGTGCATATCCTGCTGTATATTTTGAGGTCATAGAATTATTCTTATCACAGAACAACAGCATTTAATGCTGAAAAGAACAAGAGATTATATATTTCAGTTACCTAATTTCACATGTGAAGAAATTTTGGTTTTGAAAAATTAAGTGACTTCTAAGGTCATAGGGGAGGTTAATGACAATATAAAGACTGCAGCCCGGATTTCCAGACCTCCATTCTACTCATTCCCCATTTCACATGTGTTAATGAAAGAGTTCACCATTCTCCCTTGTTCTTTCAGATAAACCAGGTCCTCCAGCATCTGTTAAAATCAACAAAATGTATTCAGATCGTGCAATGCTTTCTTGGGAACCTCCTCTTGAAGATGGAGGCTCAGAAATCACCAACTATATTGTTGACAAACGTGAAACAAGCAGACCCAACTGGGCCCAGGTCTCTGCGACTGTGCCCATCACCAGCTGCAGTGTGGAGAAACTGATAGAGGGCCACGAGTACCAGTTCCGAATTTGTGCTGAAAATAAATATGGAGTGGGTGATCCAATCTTAACCGAACCAGCAATTGCTAAAAACCCTTATGGTAAGAACATTTTCCTATGGCTTTTCATTTTACTTTTTGAAGTATTTCCTTTTAGACAGGATGTTAACATTTCCATCACTCTCTGCAGACCCACCAGGACGCTGTGATCCTCCTGTCATTAGCAACATAACCAAAGATCACATGACAGTAAGCTGGAAACCACCAGCAGATGATGGCGGCTCACCCATCACTGGCTATTTGGTTGAAAAGCGGGAAACCCAGGCAGTTAACTGGACTAAGGTCAACAGGAAACCTGTTATAGAAAGAACTATCAAAGCAACAGGTCTCCAAGAAGGCACCGAATACGAGTTTCGAGTAACAGCCATAAATAAGGCTGGCCCAGGCAAGCCCAGTGATGCATCCAAAGCTGTTTACGCTCAGGACCCTTTGTGTAAGTTTTCATGAAAAAGTCTCTTATCCTGTGTTGCAATAAATTTTAAACAACCAGGAGTGAGGTTTTAATGAAAAAAATATTTTTTTTATTATTTATCCTCAGATCCTCCTGGCCCACCAGCTTTCCCTAAAGTGTACGATACAACCCGTAGCTCTGTGAGTCTTTCTTGGGGCAAGCCAGCCTATGATGGTGGTAGCCCTATCATTGGTTATCTTGTTGAAGTAAAACGAGCTGACTCTGCTAACTGGGTGAGGTGCAATTTACCAGATAAGCTGCAAAAAACCCGCTTTGAGGTAACTGGCCTGATGGAAAACGTAGAATATCAGTTCCGAGTGTATGCCGTTAATAAGGTTGGATACAGTGACCCCAGTGATGTGCCAGACAACCACTGTCCAAAGGACATCCTAAGTAAGTACTAATAGGAAGAATACATCGAGCTTTTCTTCAGTCATACTGTAAGGGGGGAAGGGGAAGGTGTAGAACTCCCTTTTGTACATTTATTTGTTTATAGGCCTTGGTGTTTGTAATTCTAGGCATACATTTTTTTTTTTTTTGGAGAGCTGGGTTGGCAATTTATGGTACTGTAAAATAGGCCAAATGGAATGCAAAGTGATTTGTGGTTTTGAAAAGCTTTTCATACTTAGAATGAGAATGACATGTCTTCAAAAGAGCCTGGAATATAGGAATTTTACTCTGAGAATAAGGAGATTTTTTAACTAACTAGTGAGCTATTATTCTTACAGGTTTTTATTTCCTCTTCTAACCCACCCTTTTCCATTAATGTAGATTAGAAGGCTATTTATCTTAACTTTTCTATCCACTTCTAGTCCATAACCAAGTCCTCCTTTATTTTTAATTACTTCTATCTCATCCCCTATGTACTTTTATTCCTAAATGAAATAAAGAGAGTCAGAGTCTATAACAGAGTGCTTTCACTGAATATAGAAAAGACAAATAGAGCAGAAGAGAATCAATCATTTACTTTTAATATGCAGAGTGTGAGAGAGGGAAGGTGAATAAGAAGATCCTCCAGGAAAAACTGGGTGTAGCCTACAGGATATTGGAAAATAGTAAGATCAACAATTGCTATAGAGTATTGAAATTGTTGACAAAAGTTTTGAGGATTATATTAAGGATTTTTTTTTAATAACAAGAAATAAGTTATCAGAAAGAAACATATTTTAGGAGTGGTTAAGTCCAATCTTTGGAAATATGTTTGACCCATTAAATTATTTAACTTTCTTCACTCCAAAATTAAACAGTTCCACCTGAGGGAGAACTGGATGCTGAATTGAGGAAGACAATTATATTACGTGCTGGAGTTACATTGAGATTATATGTACCAGTAAGAGGACGCCCACCTCCAAAGATAACTTGGTCTAAACCAGGTGCCAATCTAAGAGAAAGGATTGGACTGGACATAAAGTCAACTGACTTTGACACTTTCTTGCGCTGTGAAAAGGTGAACAAATACGATGCAGGAAAATATATCTTGACTCTGGAGAACAGCTGTGGTAAAAAGGAATATACCATTGTGGTGAAAGTGCTGGGTAAGTTTGTCTGAAACAAAATTATACATGTTAAAAATGCAACAATTCTATACCTTTTTTTACATATTTATTTCTTACCATTTACCAGATACTCCTGGGCCACCTGTCAATGTGACTGTTAAGGAAATATCTAAAGATTCTGCTTATATTACTTGGGATCCTCCCATTATTGATGGTGGAAGCCCCATCATAAACTATGTGGTAGAAAAACGTGACGCAGAGAGGAAATCCTGGTCTACAGTGGCAACTGAGTGCCCCAAAACAAGCTTCAGGGTATCTAAATTGGAGGAGGGAAAGTCCTACTTCTTCAGGGTGTTTGCTGAAAATGAGTATGGCATTGGTGATCCTGGTGAAACACGTGATGCCGTCAAAGCTTCCGGTGAGCAAATGAGATGCTGCCCTGTCATTTTGAGTGGCACCTTACCTTGGTTATCTGGGGCTTAGACTTACTGTTTCTCCTTTGCTTTAGAAACCCCTGGACCAGTTGTGGATCTGAAAGTGAGATCTGTAAATAAGTCATCTTGTACCATCGGCTGGAAAAAGCCTCGCAGCGATGGTGGAAGTAGAATTACCGGATATGTAGTTGATTTCCTAACTGAAGAAAATAAGTGGCAACGAGTTATGAAAGCATTAAACTTACAGTACTTTGCAAAAGATTTGATTGAAGGGAAGGAATATACCTTCAGGGTGAGTGCTGAGAATGAAAATGGAGAAGGAACGCCAAGCGAAATCATTGTCGTGGCAAAGGATGATGTTGGTAAGCCTTTTGCCCTCCACCTTCATTTTCTCTTTATTGTCAGCAAAAATACACTGTTTAGCCTTACTCACTAACTTCTACATAAGTTCTTTACAAAGTATAGCTATATATAAAGTTAATTGCTCATCTTAAAAATAAAAATGTATCTCTGCTGTTTTCCAGTGGCTCCTGACCTTGACTTAAAGGATCTACCTGATTTGTGCTACTTGGCCAAGGAAAACAGCAACTTCCGTCTTAAGATCCCCATAAAAGGCAAGCCAGCTCCATCAGTGTCCTGGAAGAAAGGGGAAGATCCTCTAGCAACCGACACAAGAGTCAGTGTTGAGTCATCTGCAGTGAACACAACCCTTGTAGTACATGATTGCCAAAAATCTGACGCTGGTAAATACACAATCACGCTGAAAAATGTCGCTGGCACGAAGGAAGGAACTCTCTCTATAAAAGTTGTTGGCAAACCTGGCATCCCCACTGGGCCAATAAAATTTGATGAGGTCACAGCAGAAGCCATAACCTTAAAGTGGGGTCCTCCAAAAGACGACGGAGGTTCTGAAATCACCAACTATATCCTGGAGAAGAGAGATTCTGTAAACAACAAATGGGTGACATGTGCCTCGGCGGTCCAGAAAACCACCTTCAGGGTAACCAGGCTTCATGAGGGTATGGAGTACACCTTCAGGGTCAGTGCTGAAAACAAATACGGTGTGGGAGAGGGCCTGAAGTCGGAGCCAATTGTTGCTAAACATCCTTTTGGTGAGTGTCTCAATATCAGAAAATATAGAGCAAAATGTGATTTTGAGGAAGTTTCTTGTTATAAATCTTCCATTACCATATTTTCCTAGATGTGCCCGATGCTCCCCCACCTCCCAATATTGTGGATGTCAGACACGATTCGGTATCTCTAACTTGGACAGATCCCAGGAAAACCGGTGGCTCTCCGATTACAGGTATTTCTTTCACTCTTATCCTACAGCTTTCACACTAATGTTTCCTCCAAACCTTCCTCCCTGAAGACAAGTGGAATGTGTGCTCCTTATTTATATAGCACTGTCTGCCCGTGCGTATTTTCCTTTCAGTCCATCAGCATTCAGTACATTAAGCCTAATTAAACTAATTAATTAAGCTAATGCTTCATTTCATTGAAACCCTCCTAATATAATAGTTTATAAAGAAAGGCTTTCTTAGTGATAATATCATTTTTTGTAAGTTAAAATTTTTCAACAAAAGGTACAATGAATAAATATGCATATTCTAAGAGAAAAAAATGTCATTATGCCTAGATAATAAAAGTGTAGATGTTAGGAGACATCTGTAATACTTTCAACAATAAAGAATTTAAATTTTAAAAATAGTAAAAAAATAAAAGTATGGATGTTAGCAAGAATGATTCTCTCACATATCCATATATAAGTTATTTGAGCAAAAACACATATATTTCAAAATCAGGCTACATTTGGAAGTTCTATCTGAATTGACACATCACTGGGTCTCTTGTAGGGTATCACATCGAGTTCAAGGAAAGAAACAGCCTTTTGTGGAAGAGAGCTAACAAGACTCCTATTAGGATGAAAGAGTTCAGAGTGACAGGATTAACTGAAGGTCTGGAATATGAATTCCGAGTGATGGCAATCAATTTAGCAGGAGTAGGCAAGCCAAGCCTGCCATCAGAGCCAGTTGTGGCACTTGATCCCATTGGTAAGTCATTATATGAAGGAAAACCCAGGTGCATTTTCTGCGTGAAAAAAAAGCATTAGTATTTGACTATTTTTCTCTCATATTTTAGATCCCCCTGGCAAGCCTGAGGTTATCAGTGTAACAAGGAACTCGGTGACTCTCATTTGGACTGAGCCCAAATACGATGGTGGTCATAAGTTGACTGGATACATAGTGGAGAAGCGAGACCTACCCTCCAAATCTTGGATGAAAGCTAACCATGTTAATGTCCCTGATTGTGCCTTTACTGTAACTGACCTTGTGGAAGGTGGAAAATATGAGTTCAGAATTAGAGCAAAGAATACAGCAGGTGCTATCAGTGCTCCATCAGAAAGTACAGGAACCATTATTTGCAAGGATGAATATGGTAGGTCTATTTTACTTCTTTTGTGCACATAAAAACATCAACTTAAGTCTCCTTCCTTTTCTTATTAAAATGTAATTTTTTTCTTTGCAGAGGCACCAACCATTGTCCTTGATCCTACAATAAAAGATGGGCTAACAGTGAAAGCAGGAGAGACCATTGTTTTGAGCGCCATTAGCATTCTTGGCAAACCCCTTCCAAAGTCAAGCTGGTCCAAGGCAGGAAAGGACATTAGACTATCAGATATCGTTCAGATCACTTCCACCCCAACATCCTCCATGCTTGCTGTCAAGTATGCCACTAGAAAAGATGCTGGTGAATACACCATCACTGCTACCAATCCTTTTGGCACAAAGGAAGAACACGTGAAGGTAACAGTTCTCGATGTACCTGGTCCCCCAGGTCCCATTGAAGTCAGTAATGTTTCTGCTGAAAAAGCAACACTTACTTGGACACCTCCCTTGGAAGATGGCGGCTCGCCAATTAAGTCCTATGTGCTTGAAAAGAGGGAAACCAGCCGACTCTTGTGGACAGTGGTTGCTGAAGATATTCAGTCTTGCAGGCATGTGGCAACCAAACTTATCCAAGGAAATGAGTACCTCTTCCGGGTCTCGGCTGTAAACCAGTATGGCAAAGGAGAACCTGTAGAATCTGAACCTGTCAAAATGGTGGACAGATTTGGTATGTACAGCATGTGAGGGACTTGATCTGTCAATACTTATGGCAGAGTTTAGGAAACAAGGTTTCTCATACATTTGCTTCCTTTTCAGGTCCCCCGGGCCCTCCTGAAAAACCAGAGGTATCGAATGTCACTAAAAACACTGCCACTGTCAGTTGGAAAAGACCAGCTGATGATGGTGGTAGTGAGATAACGGGATATCATGTGGAAAGGAGAGAAAAGAAAGGCTTGCGATGGGTGAGAGCAACCAAGACACCAGTTTCTGACCTCAGATGCAAAGTCACAGGACTTCAGGAAGGAAATACCTACGAATTCCGCGTCAGTGCAGAAAACAGAGCAGGAATTGGTCCACCTAGTGAGGCTTCAAATCCTGTTTTAATGAAAGATGCAGCATGTTAGTATTTACCTTTTTCAACACAGATCATTTGAGAGTGCAAATATTGTATATAATTTAGCTATAAGTTAAACTCTTAATATATATTTTTGTGTCTTGGTTCCCTTTCAGATCCTCCAGGACCACCTTCAAATGCACGTGTCACTGATACTACGAAGAAATCTGCTTCTTTAGCATGGGGAAAGCCTCATTATGATGGTGGCCTTGAAATCACTGGCTATATTGTAGAGCATCAAAAAGTAGGAGAGGAGGCCTGGATAAAAGATACCACAGGAACTGCCCTCAGAATCACTGAGTTTGTTGTTCCTGATCTTCAAACTAAAGAAAAATACAATTTTAGAATCAGTGCCATCAATGATGCAGGTGTTGGGGAGCCAGCACTGGTTCCAGATGTTGAAATTGTGGAAAGGGAAATGGCTCCTGATTTCGAACTAGATGCCGAGCTTCGAAGAACCCTTGTTGTTAGAGCAGGACTCAGTATTAGAATATTTGTGCCAATCAAAGGTCGCCCTGCTCCTGAAGTGACATGGACCAAAGATGATATCAACCTTAAAACCCGAGCGAACATTGAAAACACAGAATCATTCACTCTTCTGATTATCCCAGAATGTAACAGATATGACACCGGTAAATTTGTGATGACTATCGAAAATCCTGCTGGAAAGAAAAGTGGCTTTGTCAACGTCAGAGTCTTGGATACACCGGGACCCGTCCTTAACCTAAGGCCTACTGACATCACAAAGGACAGTGTCACCCTGCACTGGGACCTCCCTCTGGTAGATGGGGGCTCACGTATAACAAACTATATTGTGGAGAAACGAGAAGCAACACGAAAATCTTACACCACAGTCTCCACTAAGTGCCATAAGTGCACATATAAAGTCACTGGCTTGACTGAAGGATGTGAATACTTCTTCAGAGTGATGGCAGAGAATGAATATGGAATTGGTGTCCCAACAGAAACAACAGAACCTGTGAAAGCCTCCGAAGCACCTTTACCTCCAGAAAGTCTGAACATCATGGACATAACCAAGAGCACAGTCAGCCTGGCATGGCCCAAACCAAAACACGATGGTGGCAGTAAGATCACTGGCTATGTGATTGAAGCCCAAAGAAAAGGCTCTGACCAGTGGACCCACATTACAACCGTGAAAGGGTTAGAATGTGTGGTGAGGAATCTCACTGAAGGGGAAGAGTACACCTTCCAAGTGATGGCAGTGAACAGTGCAGGGCGAAGTGCCCCTAGAGAAAGCAGACCTGTCATTGTCAAGGAGCAGACAATGCTCCCAGAATTGGATCTCCGTGGCATTTATCAGAAATTAGTCATTGCCAGAGCTGGTGACAACATCAAAGTAGAAATTCCAGTGCTTGGTCGACCAAAGCCCACCGTGACATGGAAAAAAGGAGACCAGATTCTTAAACAGACACAGAGAGTTAATTTTGAAAATACAGCCACTTCAACCATCTTAAATATCAACGAGTGTGTAAGAAGTGATAGTGGACCCTATCCATTAACTGCAAGGAACACTGTAGGAGAGGTTGGTGATGTCATCACCATTCAAGTCCATGATATTCCAGGACCACCTACTGGACCAATCAAATTCGATGAAGTTTCTTCTGATTTTGTAACCTTCTCTTGGGACCCACCTGAGAATGATGGAGGGGTACCAATAAGCAACTATGTAGTAGAAATACGACAGACTGACAGTACTACATGGACTGAATTAGCAAGCACTGTTATACGCACTACCTATAAAGCCACCCGCCTTACTACTGGAGTGGAATATCAATTCCGGGTAAAAGCACAAAATAGATATGGAGTTGGACCAGGCATCACATCTGCATCAGTAGTTGCCAATTATCCATTTAAGGTTCCTGGGCCTCCTGGTACCCCTCAGGTGACTGCAGTTACCAAGGACTCAATGACAATTAGCTGGCACGAACCTCTCTCTGATGGTGGAAGCCCTATTTTAGGATACCACATTGAAAGAAAAGAACGAAATGGTATACTCTGGCAGACTGTGAGCAAAGGATTAGTACCAGGCAACATTTTCAAATCAACTGGACTTACAGATGGTATTGCTTATGAGTTCCGAGTGATTGCGGAAAACATGGCAGGCAAAAGCAAGCCAAGCAAGCCATCTGAACCCATGCTTGCTTTGGATCCCATCGACCCACCTGGGAAACCAGTTCCACTTAATATTACTAGACACACCGTGACACTTAAATGGGCTAAGCCTGAATATACTGGAGGCTTTAAAATTACTAGTTATATAGTTGAAAAGAGAGACCTTCCTAATGGACGGTGGCTGAAGGCCAACTTCAGCAACATTTTGGAGAATGAATTTACAGTCAGTGGCCTAACAGAAGATGCTGCATATGAATTCCGCGTGATTGCCAAAAATGCTGCTGGTGCTATTAGTCCACCATCTGAGCCATCAGATGCTATCACGTGCAGAGATGATATTGAAGCACCAAGGATCATGGTGGATATTAAATTTAAGGACACAATTATACTTAAAGCAGGTGAAGCATTCAAGCTGGAAGCTGATGTTTCAGGTCGCCCTCCTCCAACAATGGAATGGACCAAAGATGGAAAGGAGCTGGAAGGCACAGGAAAATTAGAAATAAAAATTGCGGATTTCTCTACTAATCTGGTAAACAAAGATTCATCCAGAAGGGATGGTGGTGCCTATACCCTTACAGCAACTAATCCTGGGGGTTTTGCCAAACATATTTTCAATGTCAAAGTTCTTGATAGACCAGGCCCACCAGAAGGACCCTTAGTTGTATCTGATGTGACATCAGAAAAATGTGTATTGTCCTGGTTGCCTCCACTGGATGATGGAGGTGCCAAAATTGATCATTATGTGGTTCAGAAACGTGAAACCAGCAGATTGGCATGGACAAATGTAGCTGCAGAAGTCCAAGTAACAAAACTAAAGGTTACTAAACTTTTGAAAGGCAATGAATACATCTTCCGCGTTATGGCAGTAAATAAATATGGAGTCGGAGAGCCACTGGAATCAGAACCTGTGCTTGCAGTGGATCCTTATGGACCCCCTGACCCACCCAAAAACCCTGAAGTCACAACTATTACTAAAGATTCAATGGTTGTCTGCTGGGGACATCCTGATTCTGATGGTGGAAGTGAAATCATAAACTATATTGTAGAACGGCGTGATAAAGCTGGGCAACGCTGGGTGAAATGCAACAAAAAAACTGTTACTGATTTAAGATTTAAAGTGTCTGGCCTGACCGAAGGACATGAATATGAATTCAGGATTATGGCTGAGAATGCTGCTGGAATTAGTGCACCAAGCTCTACCAGTCCATTTTATAAGGCTTGTGATGCTGTGTTTAAACCTGGCCCACCAGGTAATCCACGTGTTCTAGATTCAAGCAGATCATCCATTTCGATTGCTTGGAATAAACCCATCTATGATGGCGGCTCAGAAATCACCGGGTATATGGTTGAGATTGCCCTTCCAGAGGAAGATGAATGGCAGATTGTCACTCCACCAGCTGGACTCAAGGCAACTTCTTACACCATCACCAATCTCATAGAGAATCAGGAGTATAAAATCCGAATCTATGCCATGAATTCTGAAGGAATTGGGGAACCTGCACTTGTTCCTGGGACTCCAAAGGCCGAAGACAGGTTGCTACCTCCAGAGATTGAACTGGATGCTGACCTGCGCAAAGTTGTTACAATAAGAGCTTGTTGTACCCTGAGACTTTTTGTTCCAATCAAAGGCAGGCCTGCACCTGAGGTGAAGTGGAGCCGGGAGCATGGAGAATCTTTGGATAAAGCTAGCATTGATTCCACAAGCTCTTACACCCTGCTTATTGTTGGAAATGTAAACAGATTCGACAGTGGCAAATACATACTTACTTTAGAAAACAGCTCAGGCACCAAATCTGCATTTGTCAATGTTAGAGTACTGGATACACCAGGCCCTCCACAGGATCTGAAGGTAAAGGAGGTCACTAAGACATCTGTCACATTGACATGGGAGCCTCCTCTCCTTGATGGAGGTTCAAAAATAAAGAACTACATTGTTGAAAAGCGCGACTCAACAAGAAAAGCATATTCAACTGTTGCAACAAATTGCCACAAGACTTCCTGGAAGGTAGACCAGCTTCAAGAAGGCTGTAGTTACTATTTCAGGGTTCTTGCTGAAAATGAATATGGCATCGGGCTGCCTGCCGAAACTGCAGAATCTGTGAAAGCATCAGAACGACCTCTTCCTCCAGGAAAAATAACTTTGGTGGATGTCACAAGAAACAGCGTGTCGCTTTCATGGGAGAAACCAGAGCATGATGGAGGCAGCCGGATTCTAGGCTATATTGTAGAGATGCAGAGCAAAGGCAGTGACAAATGGGTCACGTGTGCCACAGTCAAAGTCACTGAAGCCACTATAACTGGATTAATTCAGGGTGAAGAATACTCTTTCCGTGTTTCAGCTCAGAATGAAAAGGGCATCAGTGATCCTAGACAACTGAGTGTGCCAGTAATTGCCAAAGATCTTGTCATTCCACCAGCCTTTAAACTCCTCTTCAACACTTTCACTGTACTGGCAGGTGAAGACCTAAAAGTTGATGTTCCATTCATTGGACGTCCTCCACCAGCTGTAACCTGGCTTAAAGATGAGGTGCCACTGAAGCAGACAACTAGAGTAAATGCAGAGAGCACAGAAAATAATTCATTATTGACAATAAAGGAAGCCTGCCGAGAAGATGTTGGACATTACACAGTAAAACTGACGAACTCAGCTGGTGAAGCTACTGAAATTCTTAATATTGTTGTTCTTGACAAACCAGGGCCTCCAACCGGACCAGTTAAAATAGATGAAGTGACAGCTGATAGTATTACTCTTTCCTGGGGCCCACCTAAGTATGATGGTGGAAGTTCTATCAATAATTACATTGTAGAAAAACGGGACACTTCCACAACCACCTGGCAAATTGTGTCAGCTACTGTTGCAAGGACAACAATAAAAGCTTGCAGATTAAAGACTGGATGTGAATATCAATTTAGGATTGCAGCTGAAAACAGATATGGAAAGAGCACCTACCTCAATTCAGAGCCTATTGTAGCCCAGTATCCATTCAAAGTTCCTGGTCCACCTGGCACACCATTTGTAACGCTCTCCTCCAAGGACAGCATGGAAGTACGATGGAACGAACCAGTCAATGATGGAGGAAGCAAAGTCATTGGCTATCATTTAGAACGCAAGGAAAGAAATAGTATCCTCTGGGTTAAATTGAATAAAACACCTATTCCTCAAACCAAGTTTAAAACAACTGGCCTTGAGGAAGGCATTGAATATGAATTTAGAGTCTCTGCAGAGAACATTGTGGGCATTGGCAAGCCAAGCAAAGTGTCAGAATGCTACGTAGCTCGTGACCCATGTGACCCACCAGGGCGGCCAGAGGCAATCATTGTCACAAGGAATTCTGTGACTCTTCAGTGGAAGAAACCCACCTATGATGGGGGAAGCAAGATCACTGGTTATATTGTTGAGAAGAAAGAACTGCCTGAGGGCCGTTGGATGAAAGCTAGTTTTACAAATGTCATTGACACTCAATTTGAAGTAACTGGCCTAGTTGAAGATCATAGGTATGAGTTCCGAGTTATAGCTCGAAATGCTGCAGGAGTGTTGAGCGAGCCATCAGAAAGCACAGGAGCAATAACCGCAAGAGATGAGGTAGATCCACCACGCATAAGTATGGATCCCAAATACAAAGAAACAATTGTGGTCCATGCTGGTGAATTCTTCAAGATTGATGCAGATGTTCGTGGCAAACCAATACCAACTACTCAATGGATAAAAGGTGATCAGGAGCTATCAAATACAACTCGATTAGAAATAAAGAGCACTGACTTTGCCACCAGTCTCAGTGTAAAGGATGCAGTACGTGTTGACAGTGGAAATTACATACTGATGGCCAAAAATGTTGCAGGCGAGAGATCAGTTACTGTAAATGTCAAAGTTCTTGATAAACCAGGGCCACCTGAAGGACCTGTTGTTATAACAGGAGTTACAGCAGAAAAATGCACTCTGGCTTGGAAACCCCCATTACAGGATGGTGGGAGTGATATCATAAATTATATTGTGGAAAGGAGAGAAACCAGCCGCTTAGTTTGGACTGTGGTTGATGCCAATGTACAAACTCTCAGCTGCAAGGTGACTAAGCTTCTTGAAGGCAATGAATATATGTTTCGTATAATGGCTGTAAACAAATACGGTGTTGGCGAACCTCTTGAATCAGAGCCAGTAATTGCTAAGAATCCATTTGTAGTACCAGATGCACCAAAAGCCCCAGAAATCACGGCAGTGACCAAGGACTCAATGATTGTTGTATGGGAAAGGCCAGCTTCTGATGGTGGCAGTGAAATTCTTGGATATGTTCTTGAAAAACGAGATAAAGAGGGCATTCGATGGACAAGATGCCACAAACGTTTGATTGGGGAATTGCGCTTGAGGGTAACTGGACTCATAGAAAATCATAGTTATGAATTCAGAGTGTCAGCTGAGAATGCTGCTGGACTTAGTGAACCAAGCCCACCTTCCATGTACCAAAAGGCTTGTGATCCTATTTATAAACCAGGACCACCAAACAATCCAAAAGTCACAGATATTACAAGATCTTCTGTCTTCCTTTCTTGGAGCAAACCAATATATGATGGTGGCTGTGAAATTCAAGGATACATTGTTGAACAGTGTGATGTGAGTGTTGGTGAATGGACAATGTGCACTCCACCAACTGGAATCAATAAAACACACTTAGAAGTAGAAAAGCTGTTGGAAAAGCATGAGTACAACTTCCGCATCTGTGCTGTTAATAAAGCTGGAGTTGGAGAACATGCTGATGTCCCTGGACCTATTCTAGTGGAAGAAAAATTGGAAGCACCAGACATTGATCTTGACCTAGAACTAAGGAAAATTATAAATATAAGGGCAGGTGGCTCCTTAAGGTTGTTTGTTCCTATTAAAGGTCGTCCTACACCAGAAGTGAAATGGGGGAAAATGGATGGTGAAATCCGAGATGCAGCTATAATTGATGTCACTAGCAGTTTCACCTCTCTGGTTCTTGACAATGTCAACCGATATGATAGTGGAAAATATACACTCACCTTAGAAAACAGCAGTGGAACAAAGTCTGCCTTTGTTACAGTGAGAGTCCTAGACACACCAAGTCCACCTGTTAACCTGAAAGTCACAGAAATCACAAAAGACTCAGTATCAATTACATGGGAACCTCCTTTGCTGGATGGTGGCTCCAAAATAAAAAATTACATTGTTGAGAAACGTGAAGCCACAAGAAAATCATATGCTGCAGTTGTAACAAATTGCCATAAGAATTCTTGGAAAATTGATCAGCTCCAAGAAGGTTGCAGTTATTATTTTAGAGTCACAGCTGAAAATGAGTATGGTATTGGCCTTCCTGCCCGCACCGCTGATCCAATTAAGGTTGCAGAAGTCCCACAACCTCCAGGAAAAATAACTGTGGATGATGTCACCAGAAACAGTGTCTCCTTGAGTTGGACAAAGCCTGAACATGATGGTGGCAGTAAAATAATTCAGTATATTGTGGAAATGCAAGCTAAACACAGTGAGAAATGGTCAGAGTGTGCACGAGTCAAGTCTCTTGAAGCAGTAATTACCAACCTAACTCAGGGAGAAGAATATCTTTTTAGAGTTGTTGCTGTAAATGAAAAGGGGAGAAGTGATCCTAGGTCCCTTGCAGTTCCAATAGTTGCCAAAGATCTGGTCATTGAGCCAGATGTAAGACCTGCATTCAATAACTATAGTGTACAGGTTGGACAAGATTTGAAAATAGAAGTGCCAATTTCTGGGCGTCCTAAGCCAACCATTACATGGACTAAAGATGGTGCTCCACTGAAGCAGACTACAAGAATCAATGTTACAGATTCACTTGACCTCACTATACTCAGTATTAAAGAAACTCATAAGGATGATGGTGGACAGTATGGAATCACAGTTGCTAATATCGTTGGTCAGAAAACAGCATCCATTGAAATTATAACTCTAGATAAACCTGATCCTCCAAAAGGACCTGTTAAATTTGATGAAGTCAGTGCTGAAAGTATTACATTATCTTGGAACCCTCCATTATATACCGGGGGTTGCCAGATCACCAACTACATTGTTCAAAAAAGAGATACAACCACCACGGTATGGGAAGTTGTTTCTGCTACTGTTGCCAGAACTACACTCAAAGTAACCAAACTGAAAACTGGTACGGAATACCAATTCAGAATATTTGCTGAAAACAGATATGGACAAAGCTTTGCTTTGGACTCTAGTCCAATTGTAGCTCAATATCCTTACAAAGAACCTGGCCCTCCAGGCACCCCATTTGTCACAGCCATTTCCAAAGATTCCATGGTTGTACAGTGGCATGAACCAATCAATAATGGTGGAAGCCCAGTTATAGGTTACCACCTTGAAAAAAAGGAAAGAAATAGTATTTTGTGGACAAAAGTCAACAAAACTATTATTCATGACACCCAGTTTAAAGCAGTCAATCTTGAAGAAGGCATTGAATATGAATTCAGAGTTTATGCTGAAAATATTGTTGGTGTAGGCAAGGCAAGCAAGAATTCTGAATGCTATGTAGCCAGAGATCCCTGTGACCCACCAGGAACCCCAGAAGCAATAATTGTTAAGAGAAATGAGATCACTTTACAATGGACCAAACCCATATATGATGGTGGAAGTATGATTACAGGTTACATTGTAGAAAAACGTGATTTGCCTGAGGGTCGTTGGATGAAAGCTAGTTTCACAAATGTCATTGAAACTCAATTTACTGTGTCAGGTCTTACTGAAGATCAAAGATATGAATTCAGAGTCATTGCAAAGAATGCAGCTGGTACAGTAAGTAAACCCTCTGACAGTACTGGACCAATAACTGCTAAGGATGAGGTTGAACTCCCACGAATTTCAATGGATCCAAAATTCAGAGACACAATTGTGGTGAATGCTGGAGAAACATTCAGGCTTGAGGCTGATGTCCATGGAAAGCCCCTTCCTACCATTGAGTGGTTAAGGGGAGATAAAGAAGTTGAAGAATCTGCTAGATGTGAAATAAAAAACACAGATTTCAGGGCTTTACTTATTATAAAAGATGCTATTAGAATTGATAGTGGACAGTATATTTTAAGAGCCTCCAATGTTGCAGGTTCTAAGTCATTCCCGGTAAACGTGAAAGTGTTAGATAGACCGGGACCTCCAGAAGGACCAGTTCAGGTTACTGGAGTCACTGCTGAAAAATGCACTTTAACATGGTCTCCACCACTACAAGATGGTGGCAGTGACATTTCTCACTATGTTGTTGAAAAGAGAGAAACAAGTCGACTTGCCTGGACTGTGGTTGCTTCCCAAGTTGTGACCAACTCTCTGAAAGTAACCAAACTCTTAGAAGGAAATGAATATATTTTCCGTATAATGGCTGTCAACAAATATGGTGTTGGAGAGCCTTTGGAATCTGCACCCGTACTAATGAAAAATCCGTTTGTGCTCCCTGGACCACCAAAAAGCCTGGAAGTCACGAACATTGCCAAGGACTCCATGACTGTCTGTTGGAACCGTCCAGATAGTGATGGTGGGAGTGAGATTATTGGTTACATTGTAGAGAAAAGAGACAGAAGTGGTATTAGGTGGATAAAATGTAATAAACGCCGCATTACAGATTTGCGTCTAAGAGTGACAGGATTAACAGAAGATCACGAGTATGAATTCCGAGTCTCTGCAGAAAATGCTGCTGGAGTTGGAGAACCAAGTCCAGCGACAGTTTATTATAAGGCTTGTGATCCTGTATTTAAACCTGGCCCACCCACCAATGCACACGCTGTAGACACCACTAAAAATTCAATTACAATTTCCTGGGGTAAACCCATCTATGATGGTGGCAGTGAGATCCTGGGATATGTAGTAGAAATCTGTAAAGCAGATGAAGAAGAATGGCAAATAGTTACTCCACCAACTGGCCTGAAAGTCACTCGATTTGAAATTTCAAAACTTATTGAACACCAAGAGTATAAAATACGAGTCTGTGCCCTCAATAAAGTTGGCTTAGGTGAGGCTACATCAGTTCCTGGTACTGTGAAACCAGAAGATAAACTTGAAGCACCTGAACTTGACCTTGATTCTGAATTAAGGAAAGGGATTGTTGTAAGAGCTGGTGGATCTGCCAGAATTCACATCCCATTCAAAGGCCGTCCAACACCTGAGATCACTTGGTCTCGAGAGGAAGGTGAATTCACAGATAAGGTTCAAATTGAAAAGGGAGTAAACTATACCCATCTATCAATAGATAACTGTGATAGAAATGATGCTGGGAAATACATTCTCAAGCTGGAAAACAGCAGTGGAACTAAATCTGCTTTTGTGACTGTGAAAGTTCTGGATACCCCAGGACCACCACAGAATTTGACAGTCAAAGAAGTGAAAAAAGACTCTGTCATCCTGGTGTGGGAGCCACCCATCATTGATGGAGGTGCAAAGATCAAGAACTATGTTATTGACAAACGTGAGTCAACTAGAAAAGCATATGCAAATGTGAGCAATAAATGCAGCAAAACAAGCTTTAAAGTTGAGAATCTTACAGAAGGATCCATTTATTACTTTAGAGTTATGGCTGAAAATGAATTTGGAGTTGGTGTTCCAGTAGAAACTATTGATGCTGTGAAAGCTGCTGAGCCTCCTTCCCCACCAGGAAAGGTTACACTCACTGACGTATCTCAAACCAGTGCATCACTTATGTGGGAGAAACCTGAACATGATGGTGGTAGCAGAATCCTGGGGTATGTTGTTGAAATGCAGTCCAAGGGAACTGAAAAATGGAGTGTTGTGGCTGAATCCAAAGTCTGCAATGCAGTTGTTACTGGTTTGAGTTCTGGACAAGAGTATCAGTTCCGTGTCAAGGCTTACAATGAGAAGGGAAAAAGTGATCCAAGAGTGCTTGGTGTTCCAGTCATAGCCAAGGACTTGACTATACAGCCTAGTCTTATGTTGCCATTTAACACATATACTGTCCAAGCTGGAGAAGATCTTAAAATCGAAATTTCAGTTATTGGCCGACCAAGACCTAAAACTTCATGGATCAAAGATGGTGATACTCTTAAACAGACAACAAGAGTAAATATTGAGGAAACAGCTACTTCCACTATTTTGCACATTAAAGAAAGTAACAAAGATGACTTTGGAAAATACACCATAACAGCAACAAATAGTGCAGGTGAGGCATCAGAAAATCTCAGCGTTATCGTTTTGGAAAAGCCTGGACCTCCAGTTGGACCAGTTCGGTTTGATGAAGTTAGTGCGGACTTTGTGGTCATATCTTGGGAACCTCCAGCCTATACTGGTGGCTGCCAGATAAGCAACTACATTGTAGAAAAGCGCGATACAACCACTACCACTTGGCAGATGGTATCAGCAACAGTTGCAAGAACAACAATTAAAATAAGCAAACTGAGAACAGGTACAGAATACCAGTTTAGAATTTTTGCTGAAAACAGATATGGAAAAAGTACCTCTCTGGATTCTAAACCAGTTGTTGTACAGTATCCATTTAAAGTACCTGGACCACCTGGAACTCCTTTTGTGACATCAATCTCAAAAGACCAAATGCTTGTTCAGTGGCATGAGCCAGTTAATGATGGAGGTAGCAAAGTTATTGGCTATCATCTTGAACAGAAAGAAAAGAACAGCATTTTATGGATCAAATTAAATAAGAGTCCCATTCAAGATACCAAATTCAAAACAACAGGGCTTGATGAAGGCCTTGAGTATGAATTCAAAGTTTCTGCTGAAAATATTGTTGGTATCGGTAAGCCTAGCAAAGTGTCCGAATGTTTTGTTGCTCGTGATCCATGTGACCCACCTGGTCGCCCTGAAGCCATTGTTATTACAAGAAACAGTGTCACACTAACATGGAAGAAACCTGCCTATGATGGTGGTAGCAAAATAACAGGTTACATTGTGGAAAAGAAAGACCTGCCTGATGGCCGTTGGATGAAAGCCAGCTTTACCAATGTATTAGAAACTGAATTTACAGTGAGTGGACTTGTAGAAGACCAAAGATATGAATTTAGAGTAATTGCAAGAAATGCAGCTGGCAACTTTAGTGAACCATCTGAAAGCACGGGTGCCATTACTGCAAGAGATGAAATCGATGCACCAAATGCCTCACTGGATCCAAAATATAGAGATGTCATCATTGTTCATGCAGGAGAGACTTTTGTCCTTGAAGCTGATATCCGCGGCAAACCTATACCTGATGTTGTTTGGTTAAAAGATGGAAAAGAGATTGAAGAAACAGCTGCTAGGATGGAAATCAAATCTACTATTCAGAAAACAACTCTCATTGTCAAAGACTGCATACGTACTGATGGAGGACAATACATTCTGAAACTGAGCAATGTAGGCGGGACCAAGTCTATACCAATCACTGTAAAGGTACTTGACAGGCCAGGGCCTCCTGAAGGGCCTCTCAAAGTTTCTGGGGTTACTGCTGAAAAATGTTACCTGGCATGGAACCCACCTTTACAAGACGGCGGTGCTAATATTTCACATTATATCATTGAAAAGAGAGAGACAAGCAGGCTTTCCTGGACCCAGGTTTCAACTGAGGTACAGGCCCTTAATTACAAAGTCACTAAACTTCTTCCTGGTAATGAGTACATTTTCCGTGTCATGGCTGTTAATAAGTATGGCATTGGAGAACCCTTGGAATCTGAGCCTGTCATAGCCTGTAATCCTTATAAACCACCAGGTCCTCCTTCACCACCTGAAGTCTCAGCAATCACCAAAGATTCTATGGTGGTAACATGGACACGCCCAGTGGATGATGGAGGTGCTGAAATTGAGGGTTATATTCTTGAAAAACGAGATAAGGAAGGCATCAGATGGATCAAGTGTAACAAGAAAACACTAACAGACCTCCGAATGAGGGTCACTGGCCTCACCGAAGGTCATTCCTATGAATTCAGAGTTGCTGCTGAAAATGCAGCTGGCGTGGGTGAACCTAGTGAGCCATCTGTTTTCTATCGTGCCTGTGATGCTTTGTACCCACCAGGTCCACCAAGTAATCCAAAAGTAACAGACACTTCCAGGTCCTCTGTCTCCCTGGCATGGAATAAACCAATTTACGATGGTGGTGCACCTGTTAAGGGCTATGTTATTGAAGTCAAAGAAGCCACTGCTGATGAATGGACAACTTGCACTCCACCAACAGGATTACAAGGAAAGCAGTTCACAGTGACTGAGCTTAAAGAAAATACTGAATATAATTTCCGTATTTGTGCCATCAATTCTGAAGGTGTAGGTGAACCTGCAACTATACCTGGTTCAGTCATTGCTAAAGATCGGCTAGAGCCACCAGAAATAGAACTTGATGCTGATCTCAGAAAGGTAGTCATCCTCCGTGCAAGTACTACTTTACGCTTATTTGTCACTATCAAAGGTCGACCGGAACCTGAAGTTAAATGGGAAAAGGCTGATGCCATTCTCACCGAGAGGGCCCAGATTGAGGTGACCAGCTCATATACAATGTTGGTCATTGATAATGTTACCAGATTTGACAGTGGCCGGTATAATCTGACACTAGAAAATAATAGTGGCTCCAAAACAGCTTTTGTTAATGTCAGAGTTCTTGACTCACCAAGTGCCCCAGAGAATTTGACTGTAAGAGAAGTGAAGAAAGACTCGGTGACATTGTCTTGGGAACCACCACTTATTGATGGAGGAGCTAAGATTACAAACTACATTGTCGAAAAACGAGAAGCTACAAGGAAAGCATATGCTACTGTGACAAACAATTGCACTAAGAACACTTTTAAAATTGAAAATCTACAAGAAGGATGTTCTTACTACTTCCGAGTCTTGGCATCCAATGAATATGGGATTGGTTTGCCAGCTGAAACAACTGAGCCCATCAAAGCTTCTGAACCACCCCTCCCACCTGGAAGAGTAACTCTTGTTGATGTGACTCGTAACACAGCTACAATTAAGTGGGAAAAACCAGAAAGTGATGGTGGCAGCAAAATTACTGGTTATGTAGTTGAGATGCAGACTAAAGGAAGTGAGAAATGGAGCACTTGCACACAAGTTAAGACTCTAGAAGCAACTGTATCTGGCCTAACTACAGGAGAAGAGTATGTCTTCAGAGTAGCTGCAGTTAATGAAAAAGGAAGAAGTGATCCAAGACAACTCGGAGTGCCAGTAATTGCAAGAGATATTGAAATAGAGCCTTCAGTTGAGCTTCCTTTCAATACTTTCAATGTAAAGGCTAGAGACCAGCTTAAGATTGATATTCCATTCAAAGGAAGACCTCAAGCTACAATAAGCTGGAAAAAAGATGGCCAGATCCTTAAGGAGACAACCAGAGTCAATGTTACTTCCTCAAAGACTGTAACATCGCTGTCTATTAAGGAAGCTTCAAGGGAAGATGTTGGAACTTATGAATTATGTGTTTCAAACAGTGCTGGATCCATAACAGTTCCTATTACAGTAATTGTCCTTGACAAACCAGGACCTCCAGGACCTATACATATTGATGAAGTTAGCTGTGACAATATAACCATTTCTTGGAATCCTCCAGAATATGATGGTGGCTGCCAAATTAGCAATTATATTGTCGAAAAGAGAGAAACTACTTCCACAGCATGGCATGTTGTTTCACAAGCAGTTGCAAGAACATCCATCAAAATAGTGCGTCTGACAACAGGGAGTGAGTATCAGTTCCGTGTCTGTGCAGAAAACCGCTATGGAAAGAGCTCCTACAGTGAATCTTCAGCTGTTGTTGCAGAGTATCCATTCAGTCCCCCAGGGCCTCCTGGAACACCTAAAGTTGTGCATGCCACAAAATCTACCATGATGGTCAGCTGGCAAGTACCAGTTAATGATGGAGGAAGTCAAGTAATTGGATATCACCTTGAGTATAAAGAAAGAAGCAGCATTCTTTGGTCAAAAGCAAATAAAATTCTCATCCCCAATACTCAAATGAAAGTCTCCGGCCTTGATGAAGGACTAATGTATGAGTACCGTGTATATGCTGTGAATATTGCTGGAATCGGCAAATGCAGTAAAGCTTGTGAACCAGTCCCTGCACGAGATCCCTGTGACCCTCCTGGACAACCTGAAGTCACAAATATCACAAGAAAATCAGTGTCACTTAAATGGTCTAAACCACGTTATGATGGTGGAGCTAAGATCACAGGATACATTATTGAACGTAGAGAACTACCAGATGGCCGGTGGCTGAAGTGCAATTTTACTAACGTACAAGAAACATACTTTGAAGTAACTGAACTTACTGAAGATCAGCGTTATGAATTCCGGGTTTTTGCAAGGAATGCTGCTGACTCAGTTAGTGAACCCTCTGAATCCACTGGACCTATTACAGTTAAAGACGATGTCGAAGCTCCAAGAATTATGATGGATGTCAAGTTCCGAGATGTTATTGTTGTCAAAGCTGGAGAAGTCCTTAAGATAAATGCTGACATTGCAGGGCGACCTCTGCCACTAGTTTCCTGGACCAAGGATGGTATAGAAATTGAAGAAAGGGCAAAAACAGAAATTGTCTCAACGGACTATCATACTTCATTAACAGTGAAAGACTGTGTCAGACGAGACACTGGGCAATATGTACTAACACTGAAGAATGTTGCAGGAACTCGGTCTATGGCAGTTAATTGCAAGGTACTTGATAAGCCTGGCCCACCAGCAGGACCAATTGAGATAAATGGCCTCACCTCTGAGAAATGCTCTCTTTCCTGGGGACCTCCCCAAGAAGATGGTGGTGCAAGTATCGACCATTACATTGTAGAAAAACGTGAAACAAGCCGCCTTGCATGGACAATATGTGAAGGAGAGTTACAGACAACATCCTGTAAAATAACCAAATTACTCAAAGGCAATGAATACATCTTTAGAGTAACAGGTGTTAATAAATATGGTGTTGGTGAGCCCCTAGAGAGTGTGGCTGTAAAGGCACTAGACCCATTTACAGTCCCAAGTCCTCCCACATCTTTGGAAATTACATCTGTGACCAAAGAGTTCATGACACTTTGCTGGTCGAGACCTGAGAGTGATGGAGGGAGTGAGATCTCTGGATATATCATTGAAAGGCGAGAGAAAAATGGTCTACGATGGGTGCGTGTAAACAAAAAACCAGTTTATGATTTGAGAGTGAAATCAACAGGACTCCGGGAAGGATGTGAATATGAGTATAGGGTTTTTGCAGAAAATGCTGCTGGCCTAAGCCTTCCAAGTGAAACCTCTCCCTTAATTCGGGCAGAAGATCCAGTGTTCTTACCATCTCCTCCATCCAAACCGAAAGTCGTAGACTCTGGCAAGACAAATATCACTATTAGCTGGGTTAAGCCTTTATTTGATGGTGGGGCCCCAATAACTGGATACACTGTAGAATACAAAACATCTGATGAAACTGACTGGACAGTTGCTATTCAGAGCTTAAGAGGCACAGAATATACAATAAATGGACTAACAACAGGAGCTGAATATATTTTCAGAGTAAGATCTGTCAATAAGGTGGGTGCTAGTGATCCCAGTGAAAGTTCTGATCCCCAGATAGCAAAAGAAAGAGAAGAAGAACCTGTATTTGACCTTGACAGTGAAATGAAGAAGACCTTGATTGTCAAGGCTGGTGCCTCATTCACCATGACTGTGCCTTTCCGAGGAAGACCAGTACCCAACGTCTCATGGAGTAAACCAGACACTGACCTCCGCATTCGAGCTTATATTGATTCCACAGACTCTCGCACCTCACTTACTATTGAAAATGCCAACCGAAATGATTCTGGAAAATATACACTAACTATTCAGAATCATTTGAATGCTGCTTCACTGACCTTAGTTGTCAAAGTTTTAGATTCTCCTGGTCCTCCAGCCAATATTTCTGTACATGATGTCACCAAAGAGTCCGCTGTGGTATCCTGGGATGTGCCTGAAAATGATGGTGGAGCGCCCGTGAAGAATTACCACATAGAGAAACGTGAGGCCAGTAAGAAAGCGTGGGTCTCTGTGACCAACAATTGTAACCGCCTCTCCTACAAAGTTACCAACCTACAAGAAGGGGCCATCTACTACTTCAGAGTCTTTGGAGAAAATGAGTTTGGCATTGGTGCGCCAGCTGAAACACAGGAAGGAGTGAAAATAACAGGTATGTTTTAAGAACAAAGAAAATCTTCAAATTCATATTAATTTTCCTAGAATAGTGTGAATCATTCTAATTACTGTTAATCTTAAATGCTTTTGGTTCACACCTCCAACAATTCATACAAAATGGAATCTGCAATAGAGAAAACTTTTGATAAAAATATAAGTAGAAAGTGAAATAGCTAGAACTGGATAATGTATGTTAAATTTAAGTACAATTGAATTTGACTAGGTATATTAGCATAGGTGTGAAGAAATTACATGATGAAGTTTCTTACAAGATTGTTCATCATATTTTTTTAATATTATGTCCATGATAAACCTATGATATACTTCAGCTTTAATCTAGTCATTTGACACTTGATTTTAATTTTAATGTTATGACATGTAAGGAATGGCAAAAGCTCAGAAATCAAATTGGTCATATAAAAAGGTAAGAAAGGCTCTAATCAGAGTAGATATATGGCCTTCACTTGAAATTTTTTCTCTTCACAATGCAGGAATAATATACATGGATTAAAATGTTATAATAATCTTCCCTTTTCTTTGATATTTTGCTTTCTTAGAAAAACCAAGCCCACCTGAAAAACTTGGAGTAACAAGTGTATCCAAAGATAGTGTTTCCCTGGCCTGGTTGAAGCCAGAACATGATGGTGGAAGCAGAATTGTACACTATCTTGTTGAAGCACTAGAAAAAGGACAGAAAAATTGGGTGAAATGTGCTGTGGTAAAGTCAACCCGTCATGTTGTTTCTAGTCTGAGGGAAAACTCTGAATACTTTTTCCGGGTATTTGCTGAAAACCAAGCTGGTTTGAGTGACCCAAGAGAGCTTCTTCTTCCTGTTCTTGTTAAGGAGCAACTAGGTATGTCTAGTTTTATGCATAAGCAAAATTTGAAATTATGTGCATTGATCTGAGTTCATCTTTAGAAATTTGTTTTCATCTTCATCTGCCATACTCTTCTTTTTTAGAACCACCTGAAATTGATATGAAGAATTTCCCAAGTCAGACTGTATATGTTAGAGCTGGTTCAAACCTTAAAGTTGACATTCCAATTTCTGGAAAACCACTGCCCAAAGTGACCTTGTCAAGAGATGGTATACCCCTGAAAGCAACCATGAGATTTAATACTGAAGTTACGGCTGAGAACCTAACCATTAATCTGAAAGAAAGCGTTGCTGCTGATGCTGGAAGATATGAGATCACAGCTGCCAACTCCAGTGGAACAACCAAAGCTTTTATTAACATCATTGTGCTGGACAGGCCTGGTCCCCCAACTGGCCCTGTTGCTATTAGTGATATAACTGAAGAAAGTGTTACTCTCAAATGGGAGCCACCTAAGTATGATGGTGGAAGTAATGTTACCAATTACATTGTACTCAAGAGAGAGACAAGTACGGCAGTATGGACTGAAGTATCTGCCACTGTTGCAAGAACCATGATTAAAGTCATGAAATTGACCAAAGGAGAAGAATACCAATTCCGCATCAAGGCAGAAAACCGCTTTGGAATCAGTGATCATATAGATTCAGCTTGTGTGGTTGTCAAACTACCATACAGTAAGTTCTCAATTTTGGCCAAGATCCCCGGTTTTCGCTTACACAAATGTTTGTATTAACTTACGGCATTTCTCTCTTTTGTAGCAACACCTGGACCACCATCTACACCATGGGTCAATCATGTTACTCGAGAAAGCATCACCGTGGGCTGGCATGAACCAGTGTCCAATGGAGGCAATGCAGTTACAGGCTATCACCTGGAAATGAAAGACAGAAACAGTATTTTATGGCAAAAAGTCAACAAAATGGTCATTCGCACAACTCACTTCAAAGTCACAACAATCAGTGCTGGACTTATTTATGAATTCAGAGTATATGCAGAAAACGCTGCTGGTATTGGAAAACCCAGCCACCCGTCTGAGCCAGTCCTCGCCATAGATGCCTGTGGTATGTACTTGTCAAGAAAAGATGCTTCTGATAACTAAACATGCAAATCTTTTTTCTGCGAAGCCAGATAATGTTGACTTGGTGCTTGTTACTGATCTGCTTTCTCTTGTTACCACAGAACCACCAAGAAATGTCCGTATCACTGATATTTCAAAGAATTCTGTCAACCTTTCATGGAAACCACCAGCTTTCGATGGAGGAAGCAAGATTACAGGCTATATTGTTGAAAGACGAGATCTTCCAGATGGCAGGTGGACCAAAGCCAGCTTCACCAATGTCATTGAGACTCAATTCACTGTCTCTGGCTTAACTCAGAATTCGCAGTATGAATTCCGTGTCTTTGCTAGAAATGCTGTTGGTTCCATCAGCAATCCATCTGAGGTTGTGGGCCCTGTTACGTGCATCGATACTTATGGTAAGCATTTTTAACACAACAGCAGTTAACTCAATAGTCATTCTTAATCCATTTGGTCTTAATCTATAGAATAACTTTTAGTATACATTTTAGTTTGATTTTTAGAAGATGTTAGCTAGCAGTCTTAGGAAGAACCAACTGAAGTCTAAGGAAAATTCCTTAAGCTTCCCAGGCCTCCTGACTTAACTGTAAAACAGGAGATTTGGATTACAAAATATATAAAGGGTTTTCCAACTTCAACCTTTTATGATTCTTTGATTGTATGAATTGGTGCTATCACTCTTCTCTTTTAAAACATCAGACTCAATAATTAAGACCATGGTTGAGTACCCAGAAAATATTCTTCTTAAATATGTGAAAAAGTAAACAGAGGTGTTCATGGCAGTTCTAACAGCCCTACGATTATCCCATTTTACAGAAAAGAAACTGAAGTTTTGAGTGCTTATGTAACTTCTCCAACATCAAACAGCTCGTTAGAGATAGAGTGAAAATTCAAACAAACTCGTGAACTCGCTGTACATTGTTGTCAGTCCAAAATATACATATTTGGCTATTCTGGAAAATAAGTAGTATGTTTAATTAACTGTGGTTTAAAACTTAAAATTTCATCAAAGTTGGGCATCCTGTAATAGTTTTCCTAAGTTTTTCATCTTCAAGGAGGAGCCTCTATAGTGTCCACTCTCATCCTCATGCTGAGAATCCCAGGGTGACTCTTTATGAATCAGGCTTTGTGGACACTGAATCAGTACTTGTGAGACCAAGAAGCAAGTCAGATTTAGTTCTCCTATTTCTCAAAGTTCTGTCTATAGCCATACCACCCTGAACATGCTCAAACTCTTCTGACGTCGGAAGCTAAGCAGGGTTGGGCCTGGTTAGTATTGCCCTAACCAGTGTGGTTCAGTTGGTTGGAATGTCCTCCTATACACCAAAAGGTTATAGGTTAGCTTCCTGGTCAGGACATAGAAGGCAAAGTAACCAATTGATCCAATAGATGTTTTTCACATCAATATTTCTCTCTCTTCCTCTCTCCCTCCCTTCCTCCTTCCCTCCTGTCTCTAAAATCAATTTAAAAATAAATAAAGGGGGTGGGAAAATTCTAAGAAGCATAGCAGGAAATCTATCCAGTGGAGCATGTAGCTGTTTGAGTAAAGAATTCAGACTTCAAGAGTCTGACATGAACCATTCACACCAATAAACTGAAAAGGGAAAATGAAAAGGGATAGGATGTAGTTAAAGAAAGAGAAAGGAGAACCTAGAATGAAAGAAAATGGATAATGCTTATTCTTCAATGATGTTCTCACTAGCATATCTCATTTAAACACTGGAATCAAACACCTAATTGATTTTTTAAATATATTTCAAAGCCATTTAAATTCCTGTGCAATCAATGCAGTGTTATTGGGGTACAGAACTTACTCTCAATCTTTCTTACCCACTTGGGATAGAAGAGCAGCTTGTAACGTATGAATGTTTAAAAAATGGCTAAATAGGATTAGAACTACTACATGTGTCCATATATTTTTAAATAAAGGCCAATGACTTACTTTGAAGTTATTACAATTATTTTTTTCATCTTTTTGATCTTTTAAATATTTATCATCTGTTTTCTCTGTAGGTGGACCTGTAATTGATTTACCTCTAGAATATACAGAAGTTGTCAAATACAGAGCAGGTACATCTGTGAAACTCAGAGCTGGCATTTCTGGCAAACCTGAGCCTACAATTGAGTGGTATAAAGATGATAAAGAATTACAAACCAATGCACTGGTGTGTGTCGAAAATACCACTGACATTGCGTCTATACTCATCAAAGATGCAAGTCGCCTTAATAGTGGAAGCTATGAATTAAAACTAAGGAATGCCATGGGCTCAGCCTCAGCCACCATCAGAGTACAGATCCTTGGTAGGTACTGAATAAAGGCCAACATCGTATTTTGTTTGGCCTAAAACTTAGTAAATTTAAATAATAGCCTTTTAAAATTACTAACATATTATGTTGTTCTTTCATTGACAGACAAACCAGGACCACCAGGTGGACCAATTGAATTTAAGACTGTCACTGCTGAAAAGATGACTCTTCTCTGGCGGCCTCCAGCAGATGACGGTGGTGCCAAAATCACTCACTACATCGTGGAAAAGCGTGAAACAAGCCGCGTTGTGTGGTCTATGGTGGCTGAAAATCTAGAAGAGTGCATCATTACAACCACCAAAATTATCAAAGGAAATGAATACATCTTCCGGGTTCGAGCCGTGAACAAATATGGCATTGGTGATCCACTGGAATCTGATCCAGTGGTAGCAAAGAATGCATTTGGTGAGACATGATTTCATTAAAAAACTGATGTCCAAAACTGAAATATTCTAAAACTAAATATAAGAAATTCTACCAGCTTGTAAATACTTTCTTAGAATGACTTTGATTTTATTTTGTATTATATCTCTTCTCATTATCATCCTCTTCACAAGGTAAAAAATACAATAAATGAAGCTAATATTCTTAGATAAGATTTGAAGATTGAAAGGTAAAATATGTCGGTAATATCAATCCTTTGAGCTCATTTTCCTTTTCCTTTCTAAATAGTTACACCAGGACCTCCAAGCATACCAGAGGTGACAAAGATAACCAAGAATTCAATGACTGTTGTCTGGAACAGACCAGTTGTAGATGGTGGTAATGAAGTAAGTGGCTATTTCCTTGAGAAACGAGACAAGAAGAGTCTAGGATGGTTTAAAGTCCTAAAGGAGACTATCCGTGACACCAGACATAAAGTGACAGGACTCATGGAAAACAGTGACTATCAATACCGAGTTTGTGCTGTAAATGCTGCTGGACAGGGTCCATTTTCTGAACCATCTGACTTCTACAAAGCTGCTGATCCTGTCGGTAAGTACTCATAAATGCAGCATCTTCACCCATGTCTTTTTGGATGTCACTGAATTGTACATGATTATGTAACTGCTATGTGAATGGTCATTCCAGATCCTCCAGGCCCACCAGCTAAGATAAGGATTTCAGATACAACTAAATCGTCCATCACTCTTGCCTGGAGTAAACCTGTCTATGATGGGGGCAGTGCTGTTACTGGTTATGTTGTCGAGATGAGACAAGGAGAGGAAGAGGAATGGACTATTGTCTCTACCAAAGAAGAAGTCAGAACTACAGAATATGTGGTATCTAACCTGAAACCTGGAGTCAATTATTACTTCCAGGTGTCTGCTGTAAACTGTGCTGGGCAAGGAGAACCTATAGTAATGACTGAACCTGCACAAGCTAAAGATATACTTGGTATGTATCTACTGGTCTGATTGCATTTTTATTTTTTTTATTAGTGTATTTTCAGTAAATCATTTTCTTGCTTTAAAATTAATTGTATATGTCTATTTTATGTCCACAGAGGAACCAGAGATCAACCTAGATGTAGCTTTCAGAACCTCTATCATCGCTAAAGCGGGTGAAGATGTACAAGTATTTATTCCCTTTAAAGGCAGACCTCCACCTACTGTCACATGGAGAAAAGATGAGAAGAATCTTGGCAGTGATGTCAGATACAGCATTCAAAACACTGATTCATCTTCATTACTCATTATTCCTCAAGTGACTCGCAATGATACAGGAAAATATATTCTCACAATAGAAAATGGAGTTGGTGAACCGAAGTCTTCAACTGTGAGTGTCAAAGTGCTTGATACTCCAGCCGCCTGTCAGAAACTACACATTAAACATGTTTCCCAAGGCACAGTCACTCTGTTCTGGGATCCTCCTCTTATTGATGGAGGATCTCCCATAATTAACTATGTCATTCAAAAGAGAGATGCCACCAAGAGAACATGGTCTGCAGTGACAAACAAATGTTCTAGTACATCCTTTAAGGTAACAGATTTGTCAGAGAAAACACCATTCTTCTTCAGAGTTCTTGCAGAAAATGAAATTGGAATTGGAGAACCCTGTGAAACTACAGAGCCAGTGAAGGCTGCTGAAGTACCAGCTCCTATACGTGATCTGTCAGTGAAAGATTCAACAAAGACATCGGTTACCCTGAGCTGGACTAAACCCGACTATGATGGTGGTAGTGTCATCACAGACTACGTTGTGGAAAGGAAAGGTAGTACAGAACAAACATGGTCACATGCTGGCATTAGTAAGACTTGTGAAATTGAGGTTGGCCAACTTAAGGAACAGTCAGTCCTAGAATTCAGAGTGTCTGCCAGGAATGAGAAAGGACTAAGTGATTCTGTCACTATTGGGCCAATTACAGTGAAAGAACTTGTAATTACACCTGAAGTTGACCTATCAGATATCCCTGGAGCCCAAGTCACTGTGAGAATTGGGCATAATGTGCACCTCGAATTACCTTATAAAGGAAAGCCCAAACCATCTATCAGTTGGTTGAAAGATGGTTTGCCATTGAAAGAAAGTGAAAATGTCCGTTTCGATAAAACTGAAAACAAAATTACTTTCAATATTAAGAATGCCAAAAAGGAGAATGGAGGGAAATACACAGTTATTCTTGATAATGCAGTTTGTAGAAACTCATTTCCCATCACTGTCATCACACTTGGCCCACCTTCAAAGCCAAAAGGGCCCATTAGATTTGATGAAATCAAAGCTGACAGTGTCATCATGTCATGGGATGTCCCTGAAGATGATGGAGGAGGAGAAATTACTTGTTACAGCATTGAGAAACGAGAAGCTTCACAAACTAATTGGAAGATGGTATGCTCTAGTGTTGCCAGGACAACTTTCAAAGTTCCTAATTTAGTCAAAGATTCTGAATACCAATTTAGAGTGAGGGCAGAAAACAGATACGGAGTCAGCCAGCCACTTGTCTCTACCATTATTATAGCAAAACACCAGTTCAGGATTCCTGGCCCCCCAGGAAAGCCAGTTATATACAATGTGACTTCTGATGGCATGTCACTAACGTGGGATGCTCCAGTTTATAATGGTGGTTCAGAAGTTACTGGATTCCATGTTGAAAAGAAAGAAAGAAATAGCATCCTCTGGCAAAGAGTGAATACAACACCAATATCTGGAAGAGAGTATAGAGCTACTGGACTAATAGAAGGCCTGGATTACCAGTTCCGTGTATTTGCTGAAAATTCTGCCGGCCTAAGCTCACCTAGTGACCCAAGCAAATTTACCTTAGCTGTTTCCCCAGTAGGTAAGTGATTTTTATTCAAATATATTTAGTTCAACGACTGATTGTATTGGTAACAAATAAATAACACTGCTTTTCTTCCACATATCACCTCACCTTCTCTCATAATATATGTATATTATCACTAAAGAACTGGTCAAGAAAAGCAAGGGGGATAATTTCAAATCAGTCTGATAAAGTACTTTAAAGTTCTTTTTAAAGATTATAATACAAAGAAATTGAAATGGCTAAAATGAGCTTGTGGAATATGTTCATTTTATTTTTCTTCTGTTGATGATTAAGAGTTGATTACAAAAATAATGATGCATTTAATTTCCATATAATTTTTTAGACCCACCTGGCACTCCTGACTACATTGACGTCACCCGAGAAACCATCACACTTAAATGGAACCCACCATTACGTGATGGAGGCAGTAAGATTGTGGCCTACAGCATTGAGAGACGGCAAGGGAGTGATCGTTGGGTTAGATGCAACTTTACTGATGTCTGTGAATGTCAGTACACAGTCACAGGACTTAGTCCTGGGGATCGATATGAATTCAGAATAATTGCAAGAAATGCCGTTGGAACTATAAGTCCTCCTTCACAGTCTTCTGGCTTTATCATGACAAGAGATGAAAATGGTAAGCATTTACAACTGATTTCCAATAAGGCTAGGAGCACTTACAATTTAAAAAATACTTTTTGGTCCTTGGTCTATAAAATGGAAACAGGAACACCATTTCATACTGATTATCCAAGATTGTTATGTAATGAATTAGCTTGTATACCTTTCAAATGAAGAAAAGAAAAAAAAATGTAATTGACATCAATTCTTTTTACCATGTCTATTATTTCACTCTATTCCCATATAAATAGCATGCAAGTGGAACTGCATTTTTAGCTTTGTAATTTCAGTCTTTTATAATAAACTTAAAAAGCTCTCAAGAATAACTGTCCATCTTTACTGAAGTTACTAGAAATACAGCATACATCAGCAGCACAGTCATCAGCTTGCCTGAGCACAGCCAATAGCCTCATACAGGAACTCATTTGCATACGCAGCAGTACTAGGAAGTAAATGATCTGTAAATGTTTTGCTTCTCTTTTTGTAAGTCTCAATGCGAGATTAATAACACGACAAACATAACAAAGGAGATAACCATGCAAATGTCTAACTCCATTATCCATCCTACTTTCAGAATAGCCTTTGGTAATACAAAATGATTATTAACCCTTCAGGGCTTTATGATATGATGCTAATGAAAAACAATGTTGCATTGATCAGACCATCAAACCTCAGAGGGAAGGTAGGGGAGGGTGGTAGTACAGGGGAGAGATGAACCAAAGGACTTGTATACATGCATATAAGCTTAACCAGTAGACACAGACACCAGGGGGTGAGGCCATGAGTGAGAGGGGTGGCGGGGCAATGGGGGGATAAGGGCATATATATAATACCTTAATTAATAAAAAAAAATTTTAATTAAAAAAATTTTAAGAAAAACAATGTTAAGTTATATCATTATTAAGCCAAACTAATACATATTATTTCTATTTCTTTTTTAGTTCCACCAACAGTAGAGTTTGGCCCTGAGTACTTCGATGGTCTCATTATTAAAGCTGGAGAGAGTCTTAGAATTAAAGCTTTGGTGCAAGGACGACCAGTACCTCGAATAACTTGGTTCAAAGATGAAGTAGAACTTGAAAAGAGGATGAATATGGAAATAACTGATGTCCTTGGATCCACCAGCCTCTTTGTTAGAGATGCTACTCGGGACCATCGTGGTGTATATAAAGTGGAAGCCAAAAATGTATCTGGCTCTGCAAAAGCAGAAATTACAGTGAAAGTACAAGGTACTTCTAAAATAGCTTCTTAATCTTAACATTTTCACGACAGGGATTAGAGAAAGGCCTGATTGCATTTGAATGAACAAGGAAAAAGGGACTAACTATGTAACTATCTTTTTCCTACAGATACACCAGGAAAAGTAGTTGGGCCAATAAGATTCACCAATATTACTGGCGAGAAGATGACCCTGTGGTGGGATGCTCCACTCAATGATGGCTGTGCTCCTGTAACTCACTATATTGTTGAAAAACGGGAAACCAGCAGACTTGCTTGGGCACTAATTGAAGATAAATGTGAAGCCCACAGCTATACTGCCATTAAATTAATAAATGGCAATGAATACCAATTCCGTGTTTCTGCAGTTAACAAGTTTGGTGTTGGCAGGCCACTTGATTCTGACCCAGTGGTTGCTCAAATACAATACAGTAAGTGTCCATTTTTATGTAGTGGAAATGTGTCATAAGATTAACTTCCAAGCAAACATATCTAACTGGTTTATTTATTTATTCATTCCTTTCTCTGTTCTTTTACAGCTGTTCCTGATGCCCCGGGCACTCCAGAACCAAGTAACATAACAGGCAATAGCATTACCGTGACATGGGCAAGGCCAGAATCAGATGGTGGCAATGAAATTCAACAGTATATCCTTGAAAGGAGAGAAAAGAAAAGCACAAGATGGGTAAAAGTGATCAGCAAACGACCAATCTCTGAGACAAGATTCAAAGTCACTGGTCTAGTAGAAGGCAATGAGTATGAATTCCGTGTCATGGCTGAAAATGCTGCAGGAATTGGACCTGCCAGTGATATCTCAAGACTAATCAAATGTAGAGAGCCAGTCAGCCCACCAGGTGCTCCCACTGTGGTCAAAGTAACAGACACATCAAAGACAACTGTGAGCTTAGAATGGTCTAAGCCAGTGTTTGATGGAGGCATGGAAATAATTGGGTATATTATTGAAATGTGCAAAGCTGGCTTAGAAGACTGGCACAAGGTAAATGTAGAGGCATGTGTGAAAACAAGATACACAGTCACAGATCTAGAAGCAGGTGAAGAATACAAATTCCGGGTTAGTGCTATCAATGGTGCTGGGAAAGGGGACAGCTGTGAAGTGACTGGCACAATTAAAGCAGTTGACCGGTTAACAGCTCCTGAGTTAGATATTGATGCAAACTTCAAGCAGACTCATGTTGTGAGAGCTGGAGCCAGTATTCGCCTCTTCATTGCCTACCAGGGTAGACCAGCTCCTACAGCTGTGTGGAGCAAACCCGACTCTAACCTTAGCATTCGGGCTGATATCCATATAACAGACTCCTTCACCACCCTCACTGTGGAAAACTGCAACAGAAATGATGCAGGGAAATACACCCTTACTGTGGAAAACAGCAGTGGTAGTAAGTCAGTTACATTCACCGTCAAGGTGCTAGACACTCCAGGGCCACCTGGCCCGATTACCTTCAAGGATGTGACCCGGGGGTCCGTTACACTGATGTGGGATGCCCCTCTCCTTGATGGTGGTGCCCGAATCCATCACTACGTGGTAGAGAAACGAGAAGCAAGTCGCCGTAGCTGGCAGATTATCAGTGAAAAATGCACTCGTCAAATCCTCAAGGTTAATGACCTGGCAGAAGGTGTCCCATACTATTTCCGTGTTTCTGCAGAAAATGAGTATGGCATTGGTGAAGCCTATGAAATGCCAGAACCAATTATAGCCACAGAACAGCCTGCTCCACCTAAGAGACTTGATATCGTTGACACAAGCAAATCCTCTGCAGTCTTAGCTTGGTTGAAACCAGACCATGATGGAGGCAGCCGAATCACTGGCTACCTGCTCGAAATGAGACAAAAAGGATCTGACTTCTGGGTTGAAGCTGGTCACACCAAACTGCTGACCTTCACAGTTGAACGCCTGGTTGAGAACACTGAATATGAATTCCGTGTGAAGGCCAAGAATGATGCTGGCTACAGTGAACCCAGAGAAGCCTTCTCTTCAGTCATTATCAAAGAGCCTCAAATTGAGCCCACTGCTGACCTTACTGGAATTACCAATCAGCTCATAACTTGCAAAGCAGGAAGCACATTTACCATTGATGTGCCAATCAGTGGTCGTCCCACACCCAAAGTAACATGGAAGCTGGAAGAAATGAGACTGAAGGAGACAGAGCGAATGAGTATCACAACAACAAAAGATAGAACCACCTTGTCTGTAAAAGAAAGCATGAGAGGTGACTCTGGAAGATACTTCTTGACCCTGGAAAATACAGCTGGTGTTAAAACATTTACCATCACAGTTGTGGTCATTGGAAGGCCAGGTCCAGTAACCGGCCCCATCGAAGTCTCATCTGTCTCAGCTGAATCATGTGTCCTTTCATGGGCTGAACCTAAAGATGATGGAGGCAGCGAGATTACTAATTACATAGTTGAAAAGCGTGAGTCAGGTACAACAGCTTGGCAGCTTATTAATTCCAGTGTCAAGCGCACTCAGATTAAAGTCACTCATCTCACAAAATACATGGAATATTCATTCCGTGTCAGTTCAGAGAACAGATTTGGTGTCAGCAAGCCTCTAGAATCAGCACCAATAATTGCTGAGCATCCTTTTGGTAAGAAAAACAAAAATCATATTTCAACATCTTTAGTATTAAATATTTCCCCTGAATTTTATAAAATTGTATTCATATTTAATACCTTTGTTTATATTTAGTTCCACCAAGCGCTCCTACCAGACCTGAAGTCTACCACGTGTCAGCCAATGCCATGTCTATTCGTTGGGAAGAACCCTATCATGATGGTGGCAGTAAAATCATTGGCTACTGGGTTGAGAAGAAAGAGCGTAACACCATTCTTTGGACAAAAGAAAACAAAGTGCCATGCTTAGAGTGCAACTACAAAGTGACCAATTTGGTAGAAGGACTGGAATATCAGTTCAGAACATATGCACTCAATGCTGCAGGTGTTAGCAAAGCCAGTGAAGCTTCAAGACCTGTAATGGCTCAGAACCCAGTTGGTATGTGTCAAAATTTAAGGGTACATTTGTTTATTATTATTATCATTATGATCATTGGTACTAGTAGAATTCAGGGTTGCATTTTTAAACTTTATTTCTATATCCCTTCCAGATGCACCAGGAAGACCAGAAGTGACAGATGTCACAAGATCAACAGTGTCCCTGATTTGGTCAGCCCCAATATATGACGGAGGCAGCAAGGTTGTGGGCTACATCATAGAGCGTAAGCCAGTCAGTGAAGTTGGAGATGGTCGCTGGCTGAAGTGCAACTATACCATTGTCTCTGATAATTTCTTCACTGTGACCGCTCTCAGTGAGGGAGACACTTATGAATTCCGTGTGTTGGCCAAGAATGCAGCAGGCGTCATTAGCAAAGGATCAGAATCTACAGGCCCTGTCACCTGCCGAGATGAATATGGTAAAAAATACTCAATGTTCTCCTTTTAAATTATCACAATGTATGTGTAAATAAACTATCATATATTCATTTACATCTGTTTTGTCTATGACAGCTCCACCCAAGGCTGAACTGGATGCCAGATTACAGGGTGATCTGGTTACCATCAGAGCAGGCTCAGATCTTGTTCTTGATGCTGCAGTTGGTGGTAAACCTGAACCCAAAATCATCTGGACCAAAGGGGACAAGGAACTAGATCTCTGTGAAAAAATCTCTTTGCAGTATACTGGCAAACGAGCAACTGCTGTGATCAAGTTCTGCGACAGGACTGACAGTGGAAAATACACCTTAACAGTGAAGAATGCCGGTGGGACCAAGGCCGTGTCTGTCTTGGTCAAAGTTCTTGGTAAGCATGTCAGATGTTCTTTTATTTTTATAGCATTTTCAATAGTGAGCAGAAGGACAGGTCTTCATCACTGTTTGTCATTACACCTATTTCAGATACCCCCGGCCCATGTGGAAATCTCACCGTCAGCAGAGTGACGGAGGAGAAGTGCACGTTAGCCTGGAGCCTTCCTCAGGAGGATGGAGGAGCAGCAATAACTCACTACATTGTGGAAAGGCGTGAGACCAGCAGGCTCAACTGGGTGATTGTTGAGAGTGAATGCCCAACCCTATCCTATGTGGTTACCAGACTCATCAAGAACAATGAATACATATTCCGAGTGCGGGCAGTAAACAAATATGGCCCTGGTGTGCCTGCTGAAACACAGCCAATTGTAGCCAGAAACTCTTTCAGTGAGTATTAACACTTTTAAGCCACTTGGTAATTGAAATTTAATGGGCTCAAGGGGAGAGAAGGACAGTTATATCAATGGCGACTTCATGCAATTCTGATTATTCTTATTTCCATGAAAATGTAAACAGCTATCCCATCGCAACCTGGCATGCCTGAAGAAATTGGGGCTGGCAAAGAGCATATCATTATTCAGTGGCTAAAACCTGAATCTGATGGTGGCAATGAGATCAGCAACTACCTAGTGGACAAACGTGAGAAGAAGAGCTTGCGTTGGACACGTGTCAACAAAGACTATGTGGTGTATGATACCAGGCTGAAGGTGACTGGCCTGATGGAGGGTTGTGCCTACCAGTTCCGGGTGACTGCAGTGAATGCTGCTGGCAACAGTGAGCCCAGCGAGGCTTCCAACTTCATCTCCTGCAGAGAGCCGTCATGTGAGTTCCAAGAATTCATACATAAGCCTAATGCTTTCCAAAACTGTATTATAAATAATTTTCCAAAATGCCGCTTCCGAGAACTTGCAGAATTTATGAATGATCTACAAAAGCATATGCTTATTAGAAGGATTTTAAATATAGTCTAAATTAAAAAACAAGTTAACTATTACTTCTGTTAAGTTAGCAATAGTTGAAAATTGTTGCAGTGTTTTCCATCTCTGAAAAAAGTATATTACAAGGATATATTTTATAAATCTTCTAAAGAACTGAGAAAATGCATTGTGATAACAGCTACTGACAAGAAAGAAGACAATGTGTCTTTTAAGTGAGGCTTAGCAGAACATGGTTTCTAGTACTTTCATAAGTACCCAACAAAATATTTGTCACAAGAGCTTCAAAAGGAAGTAGCAAGTCCCTGTGTAGAGTTAGAGCCCAAGAACTAAGGAATAAATCATTGGGGCTGAATAGGGGATGTAGAAAAAAACTGATTTCTGTATTCATTGTCACCTGTGAAAGCTGAGCGACAAAACGAAAGTCCCTAAGAATAGATACTTCAAACAGTGAGCTTAGCTAGAACACAGCATAGCTAACCAAGATAGCAGGAAAGAAACAGCTACCTTTCCAAAGATAATAATAATAATTGTGATATATGGCAGACAGTGCTTTCCTATAATATTAGAAAAGACCAGTTATAAAAATTATCTTGGTTGGTGTGGACAACAAAAAATAATGCCTCTGTGACTCTTGAAAACCAAAAATACAAATCTTAAGGCTTTCTTATTTATATAATATCTGCATGCCCTTTTAAAATCCTATAGATACCCCTGGACCACCTTCTGCTCCAAGAGTTGTAGATACCACGAAGCACAGCATTAGTTTGGCATGGACCAAGCCTATGTATGATGGTGGCACCGACATCGTAGGATATGTTCTTGAGATGCAAGAGAAGGACACTGAGCAGTGGTACCGTGTGCATACCAATGCCACAATAAGAAATCCTGAATTCACGGTGGTAGATCTTAAAATGGGCCAGAAGTACTCCTTCAGAGTTGCTGCTGTGAATGTGAAGGGTATGAGTGAATACAGCGAGTCAACTGCCGAAATTGAGCCTGTGGAAAGACTAGGTATTTATCCTATAAACTTTTAGGTGAATTATTTTCTCATCACACCTGTTCATAAAGTAATTAAGTTTTGACTTTTACTTTCCAGAAATACCAGATCTTGAGCTTGCAGACGATTTAAAGAAAACTGTGACCATCAGAGCTGGGGCCTCCTTACGCCTGATGGTGTCTGTATCTGGAAGACCACCTCCTGTCATAACATGGAGCAAGAAAGGCATTGACCTTGCAAACCGCGCAATTATTGACACCACTGACAGCTACTCTTTACTCATCGTGGACAAAGTTAACCGGTACGATGCTGGGAAGTACACCATTGAAGCCGAAAATCAATCTGGCAAAAAATCAGCAACAGTCCTTGTTAAAGTATATGGTAAGTATTTGTCTGAAAATTGACGATGCTGTGAGTAGAGTCTCTAAAAAGATACATCTTATCACCTCTCTATAGAGAAACTATGTTAAATATATTTTCTGGCAAAAAAGAAAATCTACCAACCAATCAGGCAAATAAGCATAACGGATCTATCATTCTACTTTTTAGATACTCCCGGTCCCTGTCCTTCAGTGACAGTTAAGGAGGTATCAAGAGATTCTGTGACCATTACTTGGGAAATCCCCACAATTGATGGTGGAGCTCCAGTCAACAACTACATTATTGAGAAACGTGAAGCTGCCATGAGAGCATTCAAAACAGTAACTACCAAATGCAGCAAGACACTTTACCGAATTTCTGGACTTGTAGAAGGAACCATGTACTATTTCAGAGTGTTGCCAGAAAATATTTATGGCATTGGAGAGCCTTGTGAAACATCTGATGCAGTGCTGGTCTCAGAAGTGCCTTTGGTGCCTACAAAACTGGAAGTGGTCGACGTCACCAAGTCAACTGTTAGCCTTGCCTGGGAAAAACCACTCTATGATGGTGGTAGCCGACTCACTGGATATGTTCTTGAGGCCTGCAAAGCTGGCACTGACAGATGGATGAAGGTTGTTACATTAAAACCCACAGTCCTAGAGCACACTGTTATTTCCCTAAATGAAGGTGAACAGTTCTTATTTAGAGTAAGGGCACAAAATGAGAAAGGTGTGTCAGAACCCAGAGAGATCATCACACCCGTGACTATACAAGATCTCAGAGGTACGTACCAAATTGTCAAAAGTAGCAATAACAGTAAAGTAAAATAAAGAAAACATTCAGAATTAAATAGTGATATATGAAATAATGCTTAAGAACAAATTCCTCCTTTTTTTCTCATAGTGTTGCCAACAATTGATCTCTCTACGATGCCTCAAAAGACCATCCATGTCTCAGCTGGCAGACCAGTAGAGCTGGTGATACCTATCGCTGGTCGTCCACCTCCTGCTGCTTCATGGTTCTTTGCTGGTTCTAAACTAAAAGAATCAGAGCGTATCACAGTTGAAACTCATACAAAAGTAGTGAAATTAACCATCCGTGAAACCACTATCAGAGATACTGGAGAATATACACTTGAATTGAAGAATGTAACTGGAACTACTTCGGAGACCATTAAAGTTATCATCCTTGGTAAGGACATGTAACAAAGACACATTCAAATTGTTGCTGACATTCAGTCACCCGATTTTGATTTGCAGTGAAAAATGATTCCCTGAATTTCTTTTTCTTTCATAGATAAGCCTGGTCCACCAACTGGGCCTATCAAGGTTGATGAAATTGAAGATACTTCAGTTACTATTTCCTGGGAAGCACCTGAATTGGATGGTGGTGCTCCATTGAGTGGTTATGTGGTAGAACAACGTGATGCCCATCGTCCAGGATGGCTGCCAGTGTCTGAATCAGTGACTAGAACAACATTTAAGTTCACCAGACTCACTGAAGGAAACGAGTATGTGTTCCGTGTGGCTGCAACCAACCGCTTCGGTATTGGCTCTTACTTGCAGTCGGAGATCATAGAATGTCGCAGCAGCATCAGTAAGTCCTTGACTCTTCCTCCATTCTCCCCTCCTTTGATCTGATTCTGAATGTTAACAAAAAGGAATCTGTCCTTAATGTGTCCTAATGTAAGTAAAAATAGGTGACACAATTAACCCAGGGTTTTCTAAGGTTTCTAACCCCCCTTTTCTTGGAGGTTTTCAACATGGTTAGATTTTGTTTTAATGAAAGAAAAGAGAGGGGGGGGAGAAGGATAGGAGAAAGGGATATGTGGAGGAGAGAGAGAAAAAAGGAAGGTCAGTCTGATTCTGGTAAAGTAAGAGAAAGAATGCATGCTTAACAAATGTTTATAAAATACAAGAAAACGAGGAACAGCAAGAAAAGTAAAAAAATGAAAAGTTTGGTAAAAGAGCCACAGGAGTCTTATACACCATTTTAAAAGGTAACACACTGGTACAAATATATGAGTCTTTGGTTTATTCATATGCCAATATTGTGTCACCTTTTCTTGCTGCAGGTATTCCTGGTCCTCCAGAAACATTAGAGATATTTGATGTCTCCCGTGATGGCATGACACTCACTTGGTACCCACCAGAAGATGACGGTGGCTCCCAAGTGACCGGGTATATTGTGGAGCGCAAAGAAGTGAGAGCAGAACGATGGGTCCGTGTAAACAAAGTGCCAGTGACGATGACGCGGTACCGTTCCACTGGCCTGATTGAAGGCTTAGAATATGAACACCGTGTCACAGCCATTAACGTGAGAGGGACTGGAAAACCGGGTCGTCCTTCTAAACCCATTGTTGCCATGGATCCAATTGGTAATACATTTTGTATAAGTCAAGTTTATTGTTGTATAATTTGATGTAGTAAAATTCACCCTTTCGAAATGTATAAGTCTGTTAAATTTTAAAAGCTATACTATCGTATGACCACCATCACAATCAAAATGTAGAACATTTCTGTCAGCTCAAAAAGTGTGCTTGTATCCCTTTGTCGTCAATCCCTTCCCTACCTTCATCCCTAGGAGCTTTTGTCAAATAACTTGTATAGTCTTTTCTTGAACCTATTTTCCGTCTTTGAAATGGGACTCCAGTTAAAAACTTTAAGCAAGTTAATATTTCTGAAAGCACTTTAAAAACTGATAATAAATGTGAGATAGCAGTAGTAATTATAAATAAAGCATATTTAAGACAAAGGGAAAAAAACAAGAGGTTTTAGTATTTTTTACCTTATAAAATGAATTTTTGCAAAACAAAAAATATTCTAATGCTAACAGCCCATGTTTCCCACACTCAGTGGATTTGTTAGGTGGCACACTTGATTTTCAACTTTCAACAACTTTAACGAGTTTATTGTTGTGATCTTATTCTTATTCCCAGCTCCTCCTGGAAAGCCACAAAACCCGAGAGTTACTGATACAACCAGGACGTCCGTTTCCCTGGCCTGGAGCCCTCCAGAAGATGAAGGCGGATCTAAAGTCACAGGCTATTTGATTGAAATGCAGAAAGTAGATCAACATGAATGGACCAAATGTAATACCACCCCAACCAAGATTCGGGAATATACTCTAACACACCTACCTCAGGGTGCTGAATACAGATTCCGTATCCTCGCTTGTAACGCTGGTGGACCTGGAGAGCCTGCTGAGGTACCAGGAACAATCAAAATCACCGAAATGCTTGGTAAGTCATGCAATCACTTACTTTCTTCTATAATTGTGTTAAGACTTATTTACTCTCCCCTCCCCACTCCTACATACAAATGACAATTGCAACTTACCTTTTTCCCCAGAACATCCTGATGTTGAACTTGATGAAAGATACCAGGAGGGTCTCTTTGTAAGACAAGGTGGAGTCATCAGACTTACCATTCCAATCAAAGGAAAACCGTACCCAATATGTAAATGGACCAAAGAAGGCCAAGATATTAGTAAGCGTGCCATGATTGCAACCTCTGAAACACACACTGAGCTCGTCATCAAAGAGGCTGTCAGGGATGATTCTGGCTCATACGACCTTGTTCTGGAAAACAAATGTGGCAAGAAGGCTGTTTATATCAAGGTCAGGGTGATAGGAATTCCTAACACTCCAGAAGGGCCACTTGAATATGATGACATACAAGCTCGCTCTGTAAGGGTCAGCTGGAGACCCCCTGCTGATGATGGTGGTGCGGACATCTTAGGCTACATCCTTGAGAGACGAGAAGTGCCTAAAGCTGCCTGGTATACCATTGATTCCAGAGTCCGAGGTACATCTCTGGTGGTAAAAGGCCTCAAAGAAAATGTGGAATACCATTTCCGAGTTTCAGCAGAAAATCAGTTTGGCATCAGCAAACCCTTAAAATCCGAGGAACCAGTTGTACCGAAAACACCACTAAGTAAGTGCTCTTCCAACCACAAACCTTGTAAAAATTCCTTTGGTACTCCTATTTTTAAATGAAGCCATCAGCTCACAAGATTTGTCACTGTACTCTAATACATGTGTGTTTTCTACTTATATCCTTAGATCCTCCAGAGCCTCCAAACAATCCTCCAGAAGTACTCGATGTGACCAAAAGTTCTGTCAGCCTGTCCTGGTCCCGGCCCAAAGACGATGGTGGTTCTCGAGTTACAGGCTACTACATCGAACGCAAGGAGACCTCAACTGACAAGTGGGTCAGGCACAATAAGACTCAGATAACGACCACAATGTATACCGTCACGGGGCTTGTTCCTGATGCAGAATATCAGTTCAGAGTCATAGCACAGAATGACGTTGGCCTAAGTGAGACAAGCCCTGCTTCCGAACCAGTTATTTGCAAAGATCCATTTGGTAAGGAGAGGTGTTTTTGTGGGGGTTTTTTAAGGGGTTAACATCAAAGGGGCAAGCCATCTTTGGGGTTTTTCTTTTATTTCAGCAGTATAGTTGATTCTCTTTTCAATTGTTTTAAACTATTTCAGATAAGCCAAGCCAACCTGGAGAACTTGAGATTCTTTCAATCTCCAAAGATAGTGTCACTCTACAGTGGGAGAAACCTGAATGCGATGGTGGCAAAGACATCCTTGGATACTGGGTTGAATATAGACAATCTGGAGACAGTGCCTGGAAGAAGAGCAATAAGGACCGCATCAAGGACAGGCAATTCACAATAGGGGGTTTGCTGGAAGCTACTGAATATGAATTCAGAGTTTTTGCTGAGAATGAGGCTGGGCTTAGCAGACCTAGAAGAACTGCTATGTCTGTAAAGACAAAACTGACATGTGAGTAGCTATTAGTTCTCTGCTTATGATTTACAAACTAAGTAACATGTTAAGGCTAATTATTCCTCTAAACTAAGTAGATATCCAGAAAGCTTTATTGATAAGCAAATGTATGGGGGGGGGAATCACTCACTTTGGCATATGCACACACAAGGAGTAGTGGATAGGTTCTATGGGAATCTATTCCAAGCACATAATCCCAGGAGATGTTAGGTGCAGTGAACTGAACACAGTCCTGGAACAGGATCTCCCTTGAATGCAATGGGTTTTTTTTTATAGTTCCTAATAAGACTTGAAGAGCCAACAAATGTACCCAACTTCAGTGAACCTAAGTAAGGGCAAAGATACCACAGATTTTATAGAGAGAATTCTTATTTCCCCAAAACTCTATACATCATTAATGCCTCCCAATTATAAAGAGAAAAATCACTCTGCATAATGTCCTCACTGAATCCCTATTTTTCTTATGACCCCAGGAAAATCACTGCAAAGAGTTTTTAAGAATTAGATTCATATAAATCATGGTGTCTATTAAAGTGTTAGTCAATAACAACACTTTAAATTCCTGATATACAAGAACAAAAGATTATAGAACTAGTAGTAACAATATGCATTAATATTATGTTTCCTATCCTTCAGCTGGAGAGGCTCCAGGAGTACGCAAAGAGATGGAGGATGTTACCACCAAATTGGGTGAAGCTGCTCAACTCTCATGCCAGATCCTTGGAAGGCCTCTTCCTGACATTAAATGGTACCGATTTGGTAAGGAGCTCATACAAAGCCGGAAGTACAAAATGTCTTCAGATGGACGCACACATACTCTGACAGTAATGACAGATGAACAAGAAGATGAAGGTGTTTATACCTGCATAGCCACCAATGAGGTTGGAGAGATAGAAACCAGTAGTAAGCTTCTCCTGCAAGCAACACCACAGTTCCATCCCGGTTACCCACTGAAAGAGAAATACTATGGTGCTGTGGGTTCAACACTTCGACTTCATGTTATGTATATTGGTCGTCCAGTACCTGCCATCACTTGGTTCCATGGCCAGAAACTTTTGCAAAACTCAGAAAACACTGCTATTGAAAACACTGAGCACTACACTCATCTCGTCATGAAGAATGTCCAGCGGAAGACTCATGCTGGGAAATATAGAGTTCAACTCAGCAATGTTTTGGGAACAGTTGATGCTACCCTTGATGTAGAAATACAAGGTATTTTATTTTCATTCTCAGTGTTTTGTGTGTGTTTTTATTTTTAAAGGAAAAAAGCTCTGGGGAGACACACTACAAAAACCATTACTATTGTACTTTCCCCCAACAGATAAACCAGACAAACCTACAGGACCCATTGTGATTGAAGCTCTATTAAAGAACTCGGTGGTGATCAGCTGGAAGCCACCAGAAGATGACGGAGGCTCCTGGATCACCAATTATGTGGTGGAGAAATGTGAGGCAAAGGAAGGGGCTGAATGGCAATTGGTGTCTTCAGCCATCTCAGTGACAACCTGTAGGATTGTGAACCTCACAGAAAATGCTGGCTACTACTTCCGGGTTTCGGCTCAGAACACCTTTGGCATCAGTAACCCTCTAGAGGTCCCCTCAGTTGTGATCATAAAGAGTCCATTTGGTGAGTACTACCTCTTGTACAACCACTATAATCTTCACATGGCAAAATTCTTTACAAAAAAAAAAATCTTCACATAAAATCTTTGAAACAAATAAATTTTGGAAGGGATTAGCAAAAAATCAGGTAAAGCCCAAGAACCTTTCCTCTCACTTAAATTAAACTTTTGCATATCTAAAAGGATAAATATGGGCTTGGCAAAAGTATGTTTATAGTTTATATGGAAAATAACAATAATTAGTCAATTATAATGTAAGAATAAACTTTGTTTCACATATTCACAACTATAAACTTACTTTTGCCCACCCATGTATATACCCTATCCCTTCTTTAAAAAGGAACTTTGTGTTTTGTTAGTTTCTTAGCACAAACTAACCCATTCATTTTTCTGTAATAGCTATTCTTAATAGAACTTTGAACTTATAACATTTTATTTTTTAATCAGCTTTTAATAAAGCTGCTTGTTTCACCTCTTGACTCAAATCTTTTTTGTCTATTTGTTTTAAATAGAAAAGCCAAGTGCTCCTGGCAAGCCAACTATTTCTGCCATCACGAAAGAGTCTTGTGTTGTGGCTTGGAAGCCACCTGCCAGTGATGGCGGTGCAAAGATTAGAAATTACTACCTTGAAAAGCGTGAGAAGAAGCAGAATAAGTGGATTGCGGTGACAACAGAAGAAATTCGAGAAACTGTCTTCTCAGTGCAAAACCTTATTGAAGATCTTGAATATGAGTTCCGTGTGAAGTGTGAAAACTTAGGTGGGGAAAGCGAATGGAGTGAAATATCAGAACCTGTCACTCCCAAATCTGATGTCCCAATTCAGGCGCCACACTTTAAAGATGAACTAAGAAACTTAAACGTCAGATATCAGAGCAATGCTACTTTGGTCTGCAAAGTGACTGGCCATCCAAAACCTATTGTGAAATGGTACAGACAAGGCAAAGAAATCATTGCAGATGGATTAAAGTACAGGATTCAAGAGTTTAAGGGTGGCTATCATCAGCTCATCATTGCAAGTGTCACAGATGACGATGCCACAGTTTACCAAGTCAGAGCTACCAACCAAGGGGGATCTGTGTCTGGCACTGCCTCCTTGGAAGTGGAAGGTAAAAGCAAATTAGTAAACATTAAAGTTTGGTGCTAGATGACACTATTAATTGGAGGGGAGTTGTTGCATTTACATAGTGTTAGGTATTTCTAAATTATGTTCTTTTTCCTTTTTTTTCCGATACAGTCCCAGCTAAGATCCACTTGCCTAAAACTCTTGAGGGCATGGGAGCTGTTCATGCTCTCCGAGGTGAGGTGATCAGCATCAAGATCCCTTTCAGTGGCAAACCAGATCCCGTCATCACCTGGCAGAAAGGACAAGATCTCATCGACAATAATGGCCACTACCAAGTTATTGTCACAAGATCTTTCACATCACTTGTTTTCCCCAACGGAGTGGAGAGAAAAGATGCTGGTTTCTATGTGGTCTGTGCTAAAAACAGGTTTGGAATTGATCAGAAGACAGTTGAACTGGATGTGGCTGATGTTCCTGACCCACCCAGAGGAGTCAAAGTTAGTGACGTCTCACGAGATTCTGTCAACTTAACCTGGACTGAGCCAGCTACTGACGGTGGCAGCAAAATCACCAACTACATTATTGAAAAATGTGCAACGACTGCAGAAAGATGGCTCCGTGTAGGACAGGCCCGAGAAACACGTTATACCGTGATCAACTTATTTGGAAAAACGAGTTACCAGTTCCGTGTAATAGCTGAAAATAAATTTGGCCTGAGCAAGCCTTCTGAGCCTTCAGAACCAACCGTAACCAAAGAAGATAAGACCAGAGCTATGAACTATGATGAAGAGGTAGATGAAACCATGGAAGTTTCCATGACTAAAGCATCTCATTCTTCAACCAAGGAACTCTATGAGAAATATATGATTGCTGAAGATCTTGGGCGTGGTCAGTTTGGAATCGTCCACCGTTGTGTTGAAACATCCTCAAAAAAGACATACATGGCTAAATTTGTGAAAGTCAAAGGGACTGATCAGGTTTTGGTAAAGAAGGAAATTTCCATTCTAAATATTGCTAGACACCGAAACATCTTATACCTCCATGAATCATTTGAAAGCATGGAAGAATTAGTTATGATCTTTGAGTTCATATCAGGACTTGACATATTTGAACGCATTAATACCAGTGCTTTTGAACTTACTGAAAGAGAAATTGTAAGTTATGTTCGCCAGGTCTGCGAAGCTCTTGAGTTCTTACATAGTCAGAGTATTGGACACTTTGACATTAGACCAGAAAATATCATTTACCAAACAAGACGAAGCTCCATCATTAAAATCATAGAATTTGGTCAAGCCCGTCAGCTGAAGCCAGGAGACAACTTCAGGCTTCTCTTCACTGCCCCTGAATACTATGCACCTGAAGTCCACCAGCATGATGTTGTCAGCACCGCCACAGACATGTGGTCACTTGGAACACTGGTATATGTGCTGTTGAGTGGTATCAATCCATTCCTGGCTGAAACTAACCAGCAGATGATTGAGAACATCAGGAATGCTGAATATACTTTTGATGAGGAAGCATTCAAAGAGATCAGCCTCGAAGCCATGGATTTTGTTGACCGGCTGTTAGTGAAAGAGAGAAAATCTCGCATGACTGCATCTGAAGCACTCCAGCACCCATGGCTGAAGCAGAAGATAGAAAGAGTCAGTACTAAAGTTATCAGAACATTAAAACACCGGCGGTACTACCACACTCTGATCAAGAAAGACCTCAACATGGTTGTATCAGCAGCCCGAATCTCCTGTGGTGGTGCAATTCGATCTCAGAAGGGAGTGAGTGTTGCTAAAGTCAAAGTGGCTTCCATTGAAATTGGCCCAATTTCTGGGCAGATAATGCATGCAGTTGGCGAAGAAGGAGGATATGTCAAGTATGTCTGCAAAATTGAAAATTATGACCAGTCTACCCAAGTGACCTGGTACTTTGGTGTCAGACAGCTGGAGAACAGTGAGAAATATGAAATCACTTACGAAGATGGAGTGGCAACCATGTACATCAAAGATATTACCAAATTTGATGATGGTACCTACAGATGCAAAGTAGTCAATGACTACGGTGAAGACAGTTCTTATGCAGAGCTGTTTGTTAAAGGTGTGAGAGAAGTTTATGACTATTACTTCCGTAGAACCATGAAGAAAATGAAGCGCAGAACAGATACCATGAGACTCCTGGAAAGGCCACCAGAGTTTACCCTGCCTCTCTACAATAAGACAGCTTATGTGGGTGAAAACGTCCGATTTGGAGTAACTATTACTGTCCACCCAGAGCCTCGTGTAACATGGTATAAATCAGGTCAGAAAATCAAACCAGGTGATGATGACAGGAAATACACATTTGAGTCTGACAAGGGTCTTTATCAATTAACAATCAACAGTGTAACAACAGATGATGATGCTGAATATACTATTGTGGCAAGAAACAAATATGGTGAGGACAGCTGTAAAGCAAAACTGACTGTTACTCCACACCCACCTCCAGCAGATACAACCTTAAGACCCATGTTCAAAAGACTACTGGCAAATGCAGAATGCCAAGAAGGCCAGAGTGTCAGCTTTGAGATCAGAGTGTCTGGCATCCCCCCGCCAACATTAAAATGGGAGAAAGATGGTCAGCCACTGTCCCTTGGGCCTACCATTGAAATTATCCACGAGGGCTTGGATTATTATGCTTTGCACATCCGGGATACTTTGCCTGAAGACACTGGTTATTATAGGGTCACAGCCACAAACACAGCTGGATCCACCAGCTGCCAGGCTCACTTACAAGTGGAGCGCTTGAAGTACGTCAAACAAGAATTCAAGAGTAAAGAGGAGCGGGAAAGACACGTACAGAAGCAAATTGACAAGACAATAAGAATGGCTGAAATTCTCTCTGGAACGGAAGCTGTGCCACTGACACAGGTAGCCCAAGAGGCTCTGAGAGAAGCTGCTATCCTCTACAAACCAGCTGTAAGCACCAAGACTGTAAAGGGGGAATTCCGACTTGAGACAGAAGAAAAGAAGGAGGAGAGAAAACTCCGTATGCCCTATGAAGTACCAGAGCCACGCAAGCACAAGCGGACCGTCATAGAAGAAGATCAACGCATTAAGCAGTTTGTGCCTATGTCTGACATGAAATGGTACAAAAAGATACGTGATCAATATGAGATGCCTGGGAAAATTGACAGAGTTGTACAGAAAAGACAAAAGCGCATCCGCCTTTCAAGATGGGAACAGTTCTATGTGACGCCTCTCCCACGCTTTACAGACCAATACAAACCCAGATGGCGCATTCCCAAACTGACCCAGGATGACCTCGAAATGGTGAGGCCAGCCCGCCGGCGCACACCTTCTCCCGACTACGCCTTCTACTACAGACCGAGAAGACGTTCCCTTGGTGACATCTCAGATGAAGAATTACTCCTTCCCATTGATGACTACTTGGCGATGAAAAGAACGGAGGAAGAGAGGCTGCGTCTGGAAGAGGAGCTTGAATTAGGTTTCTCAGCTTCACCCCCAAGCCGGAGCCCTCCACGTTTTGAGCTTTCTAGTCTCCGTTACTCTTCCCCACAGGCTCATGTGAAGGTGGAAGAAACAAGGAAAGACTTCAGATACTCAACCTATCACATCCCAACCAAGGCTGACACCAGTACAAGTTATGCAGAACTGCGGGAACGGCACGCCCAGGCCGCCTACAGACAGCCCAAGCAACGGCAGCGCATCATGGCTGAGAAGGAGGATGAAGAGTTGCTTCGTCCGGTTACAACCACCCATCGTCTCTCAGAATACAAAAGCGAGCTTGACCACATGTCAAAGGAACAAAAGTCCAGAAAGAAATCAAAACAACAGAGAAGAGTGACAGAAATCACTGAAATTGAGGAAGAATACGAAATCACCAAACGTGCTCAGAGAGAGTCATCCTCATCTGTGTCTAGACTTCTGAGACGACGGCGCTCCCTGTCTCCGACTTACATTGAGTTAATGAGGCCAGTGTCTGAACTGATCCGATCACACCCACAGCCAGCTGAGGAATACGAAGATGACACAGAGAGAAGGTCTCCCACTCCAGAGAGAACTCGCCCCCGTTCCCCCAGCCCCGTCTCTAGTGAGAGATCACTCTCAAGATTTGAGAGGTCGGCAAGATTTGACATCTTTTCCAGGTATGAGTCCATGAAGGCAGCTTTAAAGACTCAGAAGACATCAGAAAGGAAGTACGAAGTTTTGAGTCAGCAGCCTTTTACGCTGGACCATGCCCCTCGAATCACACTGAGAATGCGCTCCCACAGGGTACCCTGTGGCCAGAATACCCGGTTCATCCTAAACGTTCAGTCTAAGCCAACTGCTGAGGTTAAATGGTACCACAATGGTGTGGAACTCCAAGAGAGCAGTAAGATTCATTACACCAACACGAGTGGGGTCCTGACCCTGGAAATTCTAGACTGTCATATTGATGACAGCGGGACATATCGCGCCGTGTGCACCAACTACAAAGGTGAAGCTTCTGACTACGCGACCTTGGATGTGACAGGAGGGGACTATACCACCTACGCTTCCCGGCGCAGAGATGAGGATGTCCCCCGGTCCCTTTTCCCTGACCTGACAAAAACAGAGGCGTATGCGGTTTCATCATTCAAGAAAACATCTGAGATGGAAGCCTCTTCTTCAGTCAGGGAAATGAAGTCGCAGATGACGGAGACAAGGGAAAGTCTCTCGTCGTACGAACACCACGCATCTGCCGAAATGAAAAGGGCTGCAGTAGAAGAAAAGTCACTGGAAGAAAAATCCACACACAGAAAGATCAAGTCCACTTTGGAAGCGAGAATCCTCACCAAGCCAAGGTCCATAACTGTCTCTGAGGGGGAGTCTGCAAGGTTTTCTTGTGACACAGATGGTGAACCGGTACCGACTGTGACCTGGCTGCGTGGAGGACAAGTGATCAGTACTTCCACCCGCCACCAGGTGACCACCACGAAATACAAGTCCACGTTTGAGATCTCTTCAGTCCAGGCTTCTGATGAGGGCAACTACAGTGTAGTGGTAGAAAACAGTGAAGGGAGGCAAGAAGCACAGTTTACTCTGACTATTCAGAAGTCCAGAGTTACTGAAAAGGCTGTGTCTTCGCCACCGAAGGTCAAATCCCCAGAGCCTCAGGTGAAATCCCCAGAAGGAGTTAAGTCTCCAAAAAGAGTGAAGTCCCCAGAACTGGTAACTTCTCCCCCAAAAGCCGTATCACCTACGGAGAAAAAACCGTCAGCAACAGAGAAAGTTGGGCAGCTACCAGTCTCTGCCCCACCCAAGATATCTCAGTCCCTGAAGGCAGAAGCTGTTAAAGACATCGCAAAGCTGACCTGTGCAGTCGAAAGTAGTGTATTATGTGCAAAAGAGGTCACCTGGTATAAAGATGGCAAGAAACTGAAGGAAAATGGGCATTTCCAGTTTCATTATTCAGCAGATGGTACCTACGAGCTCAAAATCCACAACCTCACTGAATCTGATTGTGGAGAATACGTTTGTGAGATTTCTGGGGAAGGTGGAACTTCCAAAACTAACTTACAATTCACTGGACAAACCTTTAAGAGCATCCATGAGCAGGTGTCAAGCATATCAGAAACTAAGAAATCAGCTCAGAAAACTGCTGAGTCAACAGAAAGCAAGATATCAGCTCAGAAAACTGCTGAGTCAACAGAAACCAAGATATCAGCTCAGAAAACTGCTGAGTCAACAAAAACCAAGATATCAGCTCAGAAAACTGCTGAGTCAACAGAAACCAAGATATCAGCTCAGAAAACTGCTGAGGCAACAGAAACCAAGGTATCAGCTCAGAAAACTGCTGAGGCAACAGAAACCAAGGTATCAGCTCAGAAAACTGCTGAGTCAACAGAAACCAAGGTATCAGCTCAGAAAACTGCTGAGGCAACAGAAACCAAGAAAACTGAAACAAAAGCTCCCGAGCCAATATCCTCAAAGCCAGTAATTGTTACTGGGCTGCAGGATACAACTGTTTCTTCAGACAGCATCGCTAAATTTTCCATTAAAGTTACTGGAGAACCCAAACCAACTGTTCTCTGGACAAAGGATGGAAAGGTAACTAGTTCTTAACTATCCTTAATTTTTATCTTCTAGATAACTAAACTTTTCCCTCATCCCCACCTCCCCAATAAAGTTGAAAATTAAATCACTTTTTAAAAGTCAAACCACTTGCATTCTACAGGCTATTACACAGGGAGGTAAATATAAACTCTCTGAAGATCAAGGAGGATTCCTCTTAGAAATTCTTAAGACTGACACTTCTGACAGCGGGCTTTACACTTGTACAGTAACGAACTCAGCTGGATCTGTGTCCTCTAGCTGCAAATTAACTATAAAAGGTAGGTTGGCTTTTGTTCTTACCAACATTTTTCAGAAAACAATATTAAAGTAACATTTCTAAACACTTCCTCATACATACAAACCCACCCATGAGAAAGTATTAAAACTGTTTTCCAATTCCAGAATACTTTTTGTACACAAATGTAGAAACACACATATTTGAAGTTAGCATCTACTACTATATTCATAAGAAAAGTACATATTAAGCCCTGGCCAGTGTGACACAGTTGGGTATTGATTGTGTCATGCACCAAAATGTTGCTGGTTTGATTCCCAGTTGAGGCGCATGCCCAGGTTATTGGCTTAATCCCTAGTAGGAGACATACAGGAGGCAGCTGATTGATGTTTTACTCTCACATCAATGTTTTTTCTCTTTCTCTCCCTCTGCCTTCCTCTCTCCCAAAATCAATAAATATTAATATTAAAATATTAATATTAAAATATTAATTTATAAAAATACATATTAAGTACCTATGTGTGGTGCTAAATAAAACTAGTGGCCTGGTGCACAAATTTTGTGCAAGGGGGGAAGGGTTCCCTCAGCCCAGCCGGCACCCTCTCCAATTGGGGACCCCTTGGGGTATGTCTATAAACTAGAAGTTGGACATCCCTCTTGCAATCTGGGACTGCTGGCTCCTAAGAAAGTCACCTACCTGCCTGCCTGATCACCTCTAACCTCTCTGCCTGATCGCCCCTAACTGCCCTCCCCTGCTAGCCTGATCTTACCCAGTCTCTATCTTTCTTTGTTTTTCTCAGCAATCCTCCAGGCCTCCCTGCCTTCCTGTGTCCTTCTTCCTCTTTTCTGGCTGGGAGGGGATGGGGCCAGTGAGGGCCACTCCACCCTCTGCCTGCTCTCTCTTCCATCCAGGCCTCTTCAGGCCCAGTCTGTTTTGTTTCCTCATATTGAGAGAAGCCCCAAAAGTGATCTGGGAGGGAGGAAAAGAAAGGAAGAAAAGGTTGTGAGCTGCTGGGCACTGTGTATGCCTATGCGTGCACGTGGTTGTGTGTGAATGTGAGTGCCGGCCTCACCTCCCCCATCCCTATCTCTGCTGCCACAAGTTCCCACCCACCAGAGTCTGCTGTGCACGAAGCCTGAGCATTAGATTGAGTGTCCAGTCATTGTGAATGTGATGGACCCAGGGTTTTTATATATTAGGATTCCACAGGGCCAGCCCCTGCTCTCAGGCATGTTTAGGAAGAAAGTCAAGTGAATTTACAAAATGGTACTTCTTCCCTAAACCTTCACTTTTGCTAAATTAATGGAAGAGCTACATCAGTTTTCCTCATTAAAATTAGTTTGCTATCATCTCAATCATCTAAAACATAATTCACTTTTATTAATCAAAACACAGACATCTCCCAAATTCTTCGGCTAATCTTTGCAAGACTTTTTTCCCCCTTAAGTCATAAAAATCATCTTCTGTTCAGTTTAAAGAATTATTACACTGATTTCAAAAGTCAAGCATGGCAGTTTTCCACAATTGGCACTAAGAGAGAATTAGGTATTACCTACACTGCACACAGAAGTCAGCATCTGTTTCCTTTGTAATCGTTCACTTGCAGAATGTACAGGAGCAAAGGGTGGGACCTCTTTCCAATAAAGTTTGCCTTACAGATGTTTCTTTTTTAGCCGTAAAAGACACTGAGACACAGAAAGTATCTACACAAAAGACTTCTGAAATTGCATCCCAGAAGGCAGTTGTCCAAGAGGAAATTTCCCAGAAAGCCTTAATTTCTGAAGAAATCAAGAAGTCAGAGGTGAAATCTCAAGAAAAGTTAACCCGCATGGAGGAAGCGTCAAAGGTTACAATTTCTGAAAAAGTCAAGAAGTCAGAAGCAGCCTCCCTGGAAAAATCCATTGTTCACGAAGAAGTCACTAAAGCATCCCAGGCAGCGGAAGAAATCAGCACTCAAGTTGAAATTAAAGCATTTTCTAGCCAGATGAGCATAACTGATGGTCAGAAAGTGACATTAAAAGCCAACATTGCTGGTGCCACTGATGTGAAATGGGTGCTAAATGGAGTAGAGCTCACTAATTCTGAGGAGTACAGATATGGTGTCTCGGGCAGCGATCAGACCTTAACCATTAAGCAAGCAAGTCACAAACACCAGGGAATCCTCACCTGCATTGGCAAAACCAGTCAAGGAATCGTCAAGTGTCAGTACGACTTGAGCCTGAACAAAGAACTCTCAGATGCTCCGGCCTTCATCTCACAGCCTAGATCTCAAAACGTTAACGAAGGACAAACTGTTCTCTTTTCTTGTGAAATCAGTGGTGAGCCCTCTCCTGAAATCGAATGGTTTAAAAACAACCTGCCGGTAAGTTTAATTATGAATTTATTATTGAAAAAAATTTTAAACACTACATGTACGCCTAAAGAGGTCAAAGAAACACTTTTTCCCCCTCCTTTTTAGGTTTCTGTTTCTTCAAATATCAGCGTAAGTCGCTCCAGAAATGTATATTCTCTTGAAATCCGAAACGCATCAGTAAGTGACAGTGGGAAGTACACCATTAAGGCCAAAAATTTCCGTGGCCAGTGTTCAGCTACTGCTTCCTTAACGGTCCTTCGTAAGTATATCTTTGCCATTTTCTTTATTCGTGTAAGGCTTTTATGTGTTTTTTAAAAAATTATTTTTTTTGCCTTTGTTTTCTGATCATAGCAGACTCAGGAGCCTCATTAAATTCCATAGGTAAGAGGCACAGGCCTCCTGTGTGGATTCATTCTTCCCATCAGTTTCTTTACAGCTCAACAGAAACTTCCAAGGCAAAGCTACCAGCTGCCCTATTACATTTCTTTTCAGAATGCACAACATAGAAATTATTTTCTATAAGACTAATCATTTTCCTCCTAGTGATTCTAGTACCTGCATGTAATGCAATGATAGAAACATAAGGATTCGTTTCTTGGAGACACCGGGCTAGCTCTTGACAAATGTATGTATGTATGTATTTGCTTAAGCTTCCACAGCAAATTGTTTGGGTTCCGTTTCTGTGTACAGTGTTTAAGTTTGCCATTTCTGTAAGTCAATGTCAGATGTCACAACTGAACCAGATGTCATTGATGTTCACCGTATCTGCTATGGTCCACAGCTCTAGTTGAAGAACCTCCCAGAGAGGTAGTATTGAAGACAAGTGATGACATGAGCTTGCAAGGAAGCTTCTCGTCTAAGTCCGTCCAAATGTCTGCGTCTAAGCAGGAGGCCTCCTTCAGCAGTTTCAGCAGCAGCAGTGCTAGCAGCATGACTGAAATGAAATTTGCAAGCATGTCTGCCCAAAGCATGTCCTCCATGCAAGAGTCCTTTGTAGGAATGAGTTCCAGCAGTTTTATGGGACAATCTAGTATGACACAACTGGCAAGCTCGAGTAGTAAAATGCTTAAAGCAGGCGTAAGAGGTGAGCAATAAAATTACTGGTAGAGGTTGACAAGCCTAGTAGCACTGTGTAGTCTTTAGCTCATACAATTCAGTAGAGAGCAAACAGAAGTTTTTCCTGTGATTCTAAAACGTTTTTGTTGTTGTTGTTCCATAAAGGAATTCCACCTAAAATTGAAGCTCTTCCCTCTGACATCAGTATTGATGAGGGCAAAGTTCTAACAGTAGCCTGTGCTTTTACTGGTGAGCCTACCCCAGAAATAACATGGTCGTGTGGTGGAAGAGAAATCCAAAATGAAGACCAGGGGAGATTCCACATTGAAAACACAGAGGACCTGACCACTCTGATCATCATGGACGTACAGAAACAAGACGGTGGACTTTATACCCTGAGCTTAGGGAATGAATTTGGATGTGACTCTGCTACTGTGAATATAAATATTCGATCCATTTAAGAGGGCTGGTGCTCTCAACCTCCTTAACCTTTCACAAACTATTCACATGGACTAATCTTTCTGATCTGTAAATACTAAGAAAAAAAAGTAGTTTTGTATCAACCTAAATGAGTCAAAGTTCAAAATATGCATTTCAACCTTTTCTAATTGTTGACCTAAGAATATTACGCATTTTCTAGTGACCTGTACATACTGTATATAGCCGAATTAACGGTTATAAAGTTTTGTACCATTATTTTATGACATTTTACAATGTAACTTCTGAAACTGTTGGTAGGAGAAAGTTTCTTATGGAACGAATACCCTGCTCAACACTTAATCTTTGTGCCTCAACATAACGTTGATGTCTAAGTATGCCTCAGTGGGTTGAGCGATTCCCCACTGAAGATGTCTTATCCACCTGAAAGATAATGCTGTGCACATCACCTGGCATGTGCACCAATACCTATTGAATCAGAAATGTAAGGCATTGGTGATGCTTGCATTTACCCTCCTGTAAGCACCACTTTAACGTCTTACATTTTCTCTGATGATGTCACACTCAGAATTATCATGACCTAAATATTACCAGAGCAAAGTGCAACGGCCAGCACTTTGTTCGCTCATTTTACACTGCCTCTGACCATAGAGAGTGCCTGGGTAGCTTGGAAAAGTAACATCGCCTGGCCATCCCCTCATTTAACCAAGCTATTCAGGTATTCCTATGTCAGAGCAGTGCCAACTCTTGGAGGTCCTGGGGTGCAGCCAATGCCTTCGTGTGGTAGCTCTAAATTTAAATTACCCTGAGAAACTGGGGCAACTAAGCAATGAGCCACAGCAAAAAGATAACAAGAACAAAACGAAATAAAGCTGTCGTCAAACTAAAAACAACACTACTAATTGCCCCAAATGTCAATCTGATGTAGTTCTTTTCCTGCAAGTATAAATTCGATTGTTAGTTATAATTGTTGGACCTCCTGGAGATAGTTACAACAAAATAAAAGCAAGCTATCTGCACCTCAAAACGTGTGGTTGGTTGTTTTCTGTGAAATTCTAGGGGTGGGGAGGTACGTGCCTTCAACAAATAAAACAACTCAAGTTCAAAATAGTCCCTTGTTCATAAGTTCATTAAAGCAACTATTTAAATTATCATGCTAAATATATTCAACAATTTTTAAAGAATAGATATGATTTTCATGAATAATTTTATCCTCAAAAGTTAACAAAACTCCCCTAAAAATAATAGATGAAACCTTCTACATTTATCAAGAAAACTATTTTTATGGGAGCTGATTCAACTAAATCTATCAAAGATATTAAACAGCTACAATATTTTGTGCTAGACACCACAGAGATAAGCAAGATAATTCTAACCTTGTCCCTCAAGGACGGTTGTGAAGAGAAAATAACAACTTCAAGGGAAGTTGTACTATTACAGCTCTGAATTGAAATAAAACAAAAACCCTCAAAGCTAAAGAACTGGTTTTAAATGCTATAGTACCAAATTTTTTAAAACCATCGATCTATATATTTGATAATAAAATATCTAGTGCCCAAAATATCTGTATTTTGCTGATCAGTGGTCTTTGCCGATCGGTGGTCAGCAAAGTGCAGCTCATGAGCCACATGCGGCTCTTTGGCCCCTTGAGTGTGGCTCTTCCACAAAATTAGGAATACCCTAATTAAGTTAATAACAATGTACCTACCTATATAGTTTAAGTTTAAAAAAATTGGCTCTCAAAAGAAATTTCAATCGTTGAACTGTTGATATTTGGCTCTGTCGACTAATGAGTTTGCCGACCACTGGGTTAGACCACTGTCATTGTAAACCTTTGAAGTCAATTCCTTGCCCAAATTACCTAATTAGCACAAGTTATGAATGTCAATACAAGTACAATTACTTCTAAATGTAAGTTCAAGTAGCCAAAGCTAAAGCCTGAAGCAAACATACTGTCAATTTCAATTCTCCAAAATAAGATCTTGGGTCTTCATTCATTTATTCAGCAAGTATTGTCTTAAGTCAGGTCCCTAAAAGCAGAGCCCAGAGCAAGGAAGGGCTCTTGTATAAGGAATGTTTGAGGCGCTGCTACCAGAAAAAGGGGAGTGAGGGAGGCAGGGCAGAGGAGAAAGAGAAGCCTCAGCAGCAGGGTCAGCCCAGTCCCACAGGGAGCCTAAATGATACCAGAGCTAATTCTGTTTTGGAACGGGGGAGGGGAAGTACCCTCATTGGACCCCCTTATCTGCCAGGCTGTTTGCTGGGGTAGGGGGTGGGGGTGAGAGAATAACCTCCCAGCTGAGGAGAACCCTTTGGCCAGAGCAATCTCTGCAGGCTGGGGCACTAAACAGTACTCCAGAAACCGGGTCAGGTACACATACCCTAGGGCAGTGGTCAGCAAACTCATTAGTCAACAGCCAAATATCAACAGTACAACGACTGAAATTTCTTTTCAGAGCCGAAAACCGACTTCTGCGCATGGACCATGAAGTTTCAATCGCACTGTAGGTGCGTGCCCACACGTGGTATTTTGTGAAAGAGCCACACTCAAGGTGCCAAAGGGCTGCATGTGGCTCCGAGCCGCAGTTTGCTGACCACTGCCCTAGGAGAATCTGAGTGGGACCACAGCACCCACTACAACTTCAAATGCCTATTCTTGACCTAAATGAGAGAGGCAGGACTTACTGGGTGGCTCCTGAGGATGATTCCCTGCAGGACATGCTAATATTTAGACAAGGCTGAGATATAGCCAGAGCTAATGAGAATATTAAAGTTTTTCGCACTTCTGTAGTTGAAGCTCCCAAGCACAGGGACTGGGAGAGAGGGGAGGGGCCACGATCTATCCAGCAAAGGAGGTCCTCGCTGCAGGCAAGGCCTGATTTCTTTTTATGAATTAGGGGCCTGAGGAAAACAGCTCCACGTGGCCATTTGGGCGCAAGTGAGGGGATTGCATAGGAAGGGTCTGGGAGTCGTAGCGGGAGCGACAAGAACCTTCTCAGACTCACCAGCCAGCCTCCTTCTCTCAGTCCTCCCAGAATAATGTTCCCAGGCGGAGGGTGGAGGGGATTCGTGCTCCACGCCTTCAGCAACCCTCTATAGTTTCTCCACATCAATGCTTTTCCAATTGAGACCACCTTTTCTCTCCCTGTGTGGACAGGGGGTGACAGAGAGGAGCAAGCGGAGCTTCCTGGCTCCAACCCATCCCATAAGAAATCTTCAGTCATCCTTTCCCCTCTTGATGCTGAATCTTTAATGTCTATTTTATAAACCCCACAGCCAGGCTACAGGATAGCTTAACGTAGGAATCACACATCTTCGCTCAAAACCCAAAGTGAGAATCTGAAATCTAGGATCTGTTAACTTGTGGGACCTGGGACAGGTTATTGAACTCTATCCCTTGATATTCTCATCTGTAAAGTGGGACTAACAAACAGCATCAACCTCACTGGGTTGTTGTGAGGATTCAACAAGTTACTTCACATGAAACTTTTAGAGCGATGCCTGGCACAGCACCAATAAGTACCAGCAAGCATTACTATATTAGAGACCACCATACAAATCATCACGGTTAGGCAGCAGGGAAACAGCATTTTAGGGGGGACAGAGAACAGGCCGCACTCATGTTCACCAGATGCATTATTTGGCCTGGAACAAAGTACCCCACACTGTGGGAGCTTATTCACAGAAAGGCTAGAAATCCAAAATGAAAGTGTCTGCAGGGTCTGTTCCTCCTGGGGGCTGTTAGGGAAGATCTGTTCCATGCTACTCTGACTTGTAGATGGCCCCATTCATGCTCCTGTAGCATTCTCTCTGTATGTGTGGGCCCGATGTCCCCTGTTTAGATGGATACCAGCATATTAGCGTAACTCTGATTTTGCCTCATTTTAACTTTCTTATCCATGCCAAGACCTATCTCCAAAAAAGTCACATCCTAAGGTACTAGGGACTTCAACATATCTTTTTGGTGAGACACAGTTCAACCTCTAGACATGATGCTCATGGGACAACACATTTTTATAAGAAGTGTTTTGATGGATTGTCTCAAAAAAATGAATTTATCATCTCTATCCAGGAGTAGCTGATTATATAGATGAACCATGTAGGGGTAGGGAGGGAGGTAAATCAGAAGCAGTCAGTAAAATAACAGGTAAAAATGGTGGTCTCCATGGTGACTGGTTCAAGAATTATGTTTTATGGTTGTGCTCCGGGAAGAGAAAGTAATTCGTATTTGTTTACTCTGCTCCAAATGTCATTTTGAGAAATCCAGGCATAGAAAGTCCAGTTGCCTTGTAATGAGAGAAAATATTGTCTGCTAGATAGATGGAAGGACTTTTGAAAATAGATTGGCCCATCAATTTTTATCCTAAAGTTATAAAAAGTGAAAGCTTAGGTTTATGCTTATGGTATGTCTGGGTCAATATTTCCCAAACTCTTCCTAGGGAAGTTGGGAAATGATGTGAAAAAAAGTGTTCCACAACCAAATAAACTTAGGACTTGGGTAATTGTACTTCCTTTTTACTTTTAATTTTATTTCATTTTAATTTTATAACAGTTTACATTCTATCTTATTTTGTACTAGTTTCCGGTGTACAGTATAGTGGTTAGACAACCATACATTAAAATGTGTTCCCATGATACTTCCAGCACCCACCTGGCACCCACCATACATAGTTATTACGACATTATTGACTATATTCCCTATGCTGTACTTTACATCCCATGGCTATTTTGTGACTATGAATTTGTATTTCATAATCCCTTAACCTTTTTCACCCAGTCCCCCAACTTCCCTCCCCTCTGACAAACATGAGTCAGGACTTGGATAGGGTGATTATGCTTCTTTATGCAGGATTTCTCAGAGCCTTGGATGAGTTAGTATGTGCTGATTATCCAAGAGGTAATCCAATGCCCCCTGATGTTATTTGATGATGGAACTGTTTTTGTTGGTGCTGCACATGCTGCAGGCTGAGACAGGGGACAGAGGGTGAAAATGAGGAAGGTGTGAAGAGGACTAGGTCTCAGTAGGAGGAGGAACTGGATATCACCTAAGAAGTGAAAGTAAGTGCTATGGTTAAAAAAAAAAGTAAGGTATTTGAGAGCACGTGGCTGGGGCTTCTGAGAAATAGAGAACAGCCAGTTAGAGGAAACTCCATGTAAACGCTGCGGCCTGAAGTCTGGGTTAAGCAGGACTAGGGCAGGGCTTTTGGGCAGAGGACTTTTGCAACCACAGAAGTCAGGGGACAAGGGAAAGCACAATACAATCAGAAAATTAGGGAAAAAACACGTTAGTAAGGGTGGTGTAAGAACCTCTGAAGGGCTGGGAGTGAGAGGCAGGACAAGGTTGCCAAAGGTTTCATATGCATACTAGTGCCCCGGTGCATGAAATTAATGCACATTAAAAGGGAATTAATTAGAGGAAATATTTTAATATTGCTATTTTCCTTTTCTCTATCATAGAAGTGTCAGAGATAAAAAAAAATTAATAAAATATATATGAAAATCTCCATTCCTGTCAGAGTCTGAGGCATGCCGCAGGACCCAGAGTCAAGTCTCCACCCACCCCTGTTCACCTTGAAATTGCGCAAGACCCAGACTTGGCCAGCCCCCATGAAGCTCCGCAGGGCAGGGGGCACAGCCTCAGGTCCACCATCAAGTCCTATTGGCAGGGAGCACGGCCTCAGGTCCCCCAGCACAGCCTTAGGTCCCCTGGCCAGGCACCAGGTCAGGAGGTACAGCCTCAGGTCCTCTGGCCCAGCCTCATGTCCCTTGATCCTGGCACCAGGGTAGGGGGTGCAGCCTTAGGACCTCCAGCTTGTCCACAGATCCCCCAGTGCTGAGGTGGGGGATGTGCCCTCGGGTGTCCCATCAAGCCCCTCTAAGCGGAGGGTGCAGCCTCATGTCTTTTGGCCCAGTGCAGGAGCAAAGGGTGCAGCCTTAGGTCCCCTGGCCTGGCCTCAGGTCCCCCGCCTGATGCCAGGGGACCTGGTGCCACGGCAATGCCGCCAACCATGCCCTGGCGATGCCACCGACACCACCGCCCGCACGCCTCGGTCCCACCCCACCCCCGTGTCGGCCCTGTCCCTGCTCCTGATTGGCTGGTAGCATAGTGAAGGTACGGTCAAATTTGCATGTTTCTCTTTTATTATATAGGATTATAGAGTTTTGGCTTCACCCTAGGACGTAAGGGGAACATGAAAGAGATTTAAGCAAACTATTTACTTGATCAAATTTTAGTTTTACAATGTCTTGAGCTATTCTGAGAAAGCAATGGCATTTGTTATTCTACATCAATGAGCTTACATATTTCCTCACACCCTGGAAGAAAGACCTTTACCTACCACCAAATTTCTAGCCCTTAGTGGCCTTGTAATAGTAGCTCAGGGGCATTGTAACCATCTGTGAAAAGGTCTTTCTTAAGATTGTTTGGGAAGCTCAGGATACAAGCTGATAGACTCTCCAGGCACAGGAGGGTGGGGGTGGGATGAGGTGGGGTGACTCATGGAGATGGGAGGCCTCCTACTGCCCACAGCCTTCTCAGTGACAAGTCCTTGTCTGTGGAATTGGCAGTGGAGAAGCAGAGTCTGACCCAGCATGCCATGTTCCTCTGAGGATGTGGTGTCAGGAGTGTGGCTCCTGGGGACGACTCCCATTCACTCCTGCTCCGTTTTAAGAAAGGATAGAAAGCAGGTAAGAGGAGTGGTCAGATATACTAATGCTTTCCAATGTCAGAAATTCCCTGAAAAGAGATGGTATGTCCTAAAAGTCTGGAATCCATGCTTATCCTCAGGTCTTTAGGTGTCTGAGCTCCCTGAGATTATGCCTAAGTATATTTTTTAAGGACGTGATTCCTTAAATTTTTTCATTCCATTTTAAAGATGCAAATGATTTTAAAAATTTAAGGAATGCTGCCCTGCATGTTTCAGAGAGGGAGCAGATGGACAGATGCCTAAGCTGTCTGAGAAACCCCTGCACACAGCTCCCCATAAAAGCAGGCTACAACAAGCTCCACCTTGGAAAGTTCTAGAGCCCTGGGGCTCAGGATTCCTTTCCTTCTGCATCCAGTAGAGGCCACTGTTCATGAGCCTTGTGCAGGTGTGTGCTTCTCTAAAGGGCCTTCCAAACCAGCAAAGATTCCAGGACAAATGTTTCTTGCTGAAGATACAAGTTACACATTTCCTGAGTTACAGAGGAAGTCACTAGGGATGTGGAGGAGACCCTGATACCAGCTTCAGCCTCAGTGAGGAATATGGGGACAAAATTCTCTTCTGTAATTGCAACCTATCAATGAAGTCAGCTTTTTGTTGGCAGCCAGCTCCATCTGAGACTGCAATGTTTTTAGATTGTAGTCAGGTGAGGCATACAGGTGCCCCTCGTACCCCAACCTTCTGGGACCTGGCCCACCTAAGTAGGAAGGCAGCCTCTACTCTTCCTTTCCTGCCTAGAACAACTCGAAAAAGCTGGAGAAGGGACACTACCTGGTCCACCAGCCTGAGAGCAAATGGGAGACTGAGCTGCCTTGTCCTAGTAAAGAACCAATAAGGGGGACAGAATGAGGCCCCTTGTGGAGAGCCAAGCAGAAGGAAAGCTGGAAGTGGAGAACACTGGGACCCAGGGTCTTTGAATAACAGGCCCACAGTCACATGGTGAGTAGCAGAGCTGGAACCAGAAGCCCTGTCTCCACGGACCAGTGTGCTCACGACACCAGAACTGAAACCTGCTGGAGAGTAAGGCAGGAGCACACTTGTGCAGGGACGAGAGGGCTCCGTCCCATTTTCAGGGTCATTGGAGCTCTGGGCAGGGTAGATAGCAGCAACCCTTCAGGTCAGGCCCCATGAGAAGGCCCTCCAGCTCTTCTTCTCAAAAAGCCAACGCCAGGAAATCAGGTGCTTATCTGCCCCGGCATGTCCTGTGAACAGACAGCGGAGGGGGAGCCAGTTTCCTGTTGTAAACCATGTTAGGGGCTCTAAAGAAATAATAGAAAAGGACCTTTCCCACGTTCTAGGACGGAGGTGTCCCGAGGAAACACTGCTTGATCCTGGTGGTGCTGGGACGAGGGAAGCCAGCTGAGAGCTCCAGAATGTCCAATGCCGCCAGAAGGGGGGTTTCTGAGAGCGGGGTGCTGGGTAGACATTCCAGAGAGTGGGGAGCACTCAGTCTCACCTGTTCCTGTCTTAAAGGGAAATCTTTCTTTTTCAAAGAATTGTCAGAGTAAGGGCACATGTGAAGAGGTGCCCTTGCAAGGGCTGTACATGCCATTTTTCCTTAATACACAGGCAGCTGTGGAAAAGAATTGAAAGAGTTCAGCCTTCAGCCCAGGGATCAGCTCTAGGTCCTTTCTTTCTTCCTGTGTTAGGGAGAGCGGAGTTTGGTGGTGATGGTGATGGTGGCAGTCGTTTCCTTCACCATGGATTAGAAAAGCACTCTAGCTGTTAACCAGCTGACGTGAGCACACAGGACTAGTTTCACCTTCCAACCCTGTACAAAAATGTCACGACTTACTTACGTAGGACAGAAAACAAAGCAGCACAAGGCAGGATGTATGAAGACGGCCATTTGCCCCACCACCACCTCCAACAGTGCTCCTCAGACTTCACAGTGCAGAGGTACCGCCCGGGGGTCTTATTCAAGTGCAGAATCGGGTTCAGCAGATGTGGGGTGAGCGCACAGGTTTTGCATTTCTAACAAGCTCCCAAGTGAAGCCACTGTGGCTAATCCTTAGACCATGCTCCTAAGGGACCTGGAAAAATGCCTGGCCTTTCAGGCTGTGAGATGACCCCAAACTTGAATGCTATACACACATACCACTTCTTAAGTACAAGGGTTTCCACCTAGTTCACTGGTTCTCAACCTTGGCTACCCAATGGAGTTACTGGGAGCTTTAAACAACTCTGATGACTGGGTTCTCCCCTCCCAACCCCTATCCCAACCCCCCTCCCCCCGCTGCAGCCCCCCAGAGATTCACTGTAATTGGTCTGAGTCAACCTGGACATCAGGGAGTTTAAATTCTCCCCGGGGTTTCTAATATGCAGCCACTTGGAGAACCCTTGGTCAGCCAAATAAGCTGACCCACTTAATGTTGTCACTTACAAGTCCAACATTACTTCTATCTTTTCTCACATAATAGCACTAACTTTAACTCAGCCAACCAGATTTTACTTTTAAGTGTGCAGCAAGCCAGTTGTCTTATTTTTAAAAAGCTCAGGATTACCCTTCCTTAAACTTTCAAAACATGCTGTGCTTAAATTTTTCTCACTGACATGGCAGATGTATTAAACATTTCCCCCCACACTGTTGACATGGCTCAGTTTTATTGATTTATAAAATTTCCCCCCACATGTTGACATGGCTCAGTTTTATTGATTTATAAAATTGCTGCAATACTTTAAACAAGCAGAATTTTCATAACAAAAATATTGGAAGAGAAAAAAAGAATACTAACAAAAGTATACATATGTTTTTGAATGAAATTAACTTTCCCCTGGAAATAAAAATCCTATTCTGAAAATATTTCAAAATTAAAAATGCTTAATTATATTAATTTAAAGCCATATTTGCTATTAGGTTACTAAGAATATTTAGAGAATAGCTTGTCCCTCAATTTAAGTATTTCCAATTTATTTAACTTTTAAAATTACAAACTGTTCATTTAAGCATCCACAAACTCTTGTTGCAAAAACCATTATAAATATAGGGTGTCCCCCCAAAAAATGTATATACACTTGAACAGCTGATAGTTCAATTGATGTTTCTTTCTTTTCAGATTGAACCCAATGGAATTAATAATTATTCAAAGTGCATATCCATTTTTTGGGGGAGACCCTGTGTGTGTGTGTGTGTGTGTGTGTGTTAGTTATGACTAACCAAAAATAAAAACATTTAAAAGGCAAGAAATATAATGTGTTTATGTTTTCAATAATATTTATATATACGAAGATAAAGTTATTTTAAAACAGCCATGATATCTTCTAATACTTGCTCATTTGTGTTTAAGTTAAAATAAGAGTTGGTGTGCAAATGTGAATAATAAATACTATCCAACTAAATATTGAAAATTTAGGGAAGCAAACTGTTAAGATATTCAACTTATCTAAAGGCCCTTATCAACTATTAAAGATAAAGCTGTAAGTGTTGAGTGCACTCAAGAATTAGAAAGCAAAGGTGAACATTAGCAACACAGCACTTAGTAAGTAGGCAATGAATATTAACTGAACAAAGTTTTTTTAGAAGAGTGAATAGATATACAACCCTAAATTAAATCCACCTTAAATTCAGTCCCTTCCCCAGTGATTCTTTTTCCTTTCCAAAACAGTCCACCAATTATAGAGAAAATGAAGAGGCTGTTTGGGAAATACTATAATTAATCAAAAATGGAGAAAAGATACAATAACATAAAGTTATAAGAAAAAAGTAAATACAGAAAGCATGAGAAATGTTCATATGACTTTCTCTTTGGCTAATTATGGATAAACTGGAAAGCTCTTAGAAATTTACTTTTAACATTCAACCATGATTTGTATAACATACAAGCATGACTTCTTCAAGGCTAGAAAAAAGGAAATATTGAAATAACATACAGCATTTGAAAAACAGAGAGGGGGGAACCTACCACAGTGAGTCTTCAGTAATGAGCCTTACCTATTATAATAATCTAAAATTATAATCACTCTATTACTCTCCCAAAGAGGAGAAAAAAACCCTGCAGGAGTTAAATCCGAAAGTGACATATGTAAACAAGATAGCAGATTGTGTAGCTAAGGTGGCCCAATTCACAAAAACCAATAAAGAAAAGTTGTAATATGCAAATCCCCCCCCAAAAAATCATGGATTATATTTTAAAAACACAGCAAAGAAAAAAGAGAGCAACTAGCCTTTCTAAGGGGGTTTGCTAACTTATGCAAAAGTGAAATAAACTAAAATTCTTCTCTCAAGTGGTGACTAAGGGTGATCTACACACAAACGGTGACACGTCAAGCACTGGTACGTTATCGAATTACACTTGCTAAACTTGTTTTTAAAGCGTTTTAAAAGTATGGCAATGGTTTTGTTCTGAGTACCATGTCAGCATGGCAAAACCTTCAAACTCACAAAGGTACTGCTAGTAAGTGAATGGTTGTGTTACACATACACTTTGCCTAAATAGAGATGATGGGCTATTTTTCTTTGCATTTTAAAAATATACAGTGATTACATTCATCCTAGTGTGACGGTGGAACCTGAAAACAGAGACTCAACTACGAATGGAAATACTTTGTTTATTGTGAGCACTTAACAAATATAATCTAGCAAAGTTATGCAGTCAGACCATGATCGTGGCCTCATGTTCTGGATGACAGACTATCCTTGACTATCCACCATTCCCCACACCCTCCCACCTGGCCCATAGCAGACATCATTAACCCAGTAGGTAGGGCACTCACTGCTGATCTAACCTCAAACTCAGAATCCTTAGACGCCACACTACTTGATCAGAATTGGTACAGAGGGGAGAAAAACAAAACAAACAAAACAAACAAACATACAAAAACGATGCTAAAAGACAAGTATTTATTGCCACATATTTCTCTCTGATCAATCACTGCAAAACAAACCAAAAAAAGAATAAAGACAAACAGAAGTTGTATATGACTTGTACTCTAAGTTCTCACTCAAGATGAGGCACTATGGACAATCTTCTGAACCTGCCAAATCTGAAGGCATGCTGAAACACTTGGACAACCTAGTTTCATGTAGAGTCAATGTTTTCCCTATGCATCAATAACTCTTCCTATGGTGAAAACATCACTTAAGTCTAGATGGGTTACTGAACTAAGCGTGATAATAGTAATAATGGTAACAATATTAACAGAAGTTAACAATTAACATATATTATGTGCCAGGTACTTACTGTTCTAAGTACTTTATGTGTGTTGATGAGGTAGGTAGTACAATAAAACTATCTACACTAATAAAAGAGTAAGATGCAAATTGACCATACCTTCAAAATACCTACCAGCCAATCAGGAGTGAGTATGCAAATTAACCCAACAAAGGTGACAGGTTAATTTGCAGGTGCCAAGCAGCCAGGGGCGGTTCTGTTCTGCACCACCCCAGCTGCTCTGAGCCTCTGGGCAGCCTGGGAAGGTGGAAAGGCAGCTCCATGCCAGAGCAAAAAGGTGGCTCCAGCTGGAGTGAAAAAGTGGCTCCGGCCAAAGCAAAATAGGTGCTGGCAGCCAGAGGAAGAAAGGACCACTCTTGCATGAATCTTCTTGCATCAGGCCTCTAATGTTAAATTTAAAAAATTAGAATGGAAAGAATGAATTATGGAATACTAAAGACATTTTATTTTCCATACACCATTAGAAATTAAACCTAGGCTTCCAGTTAAAAATGATAAACTGACCACATGTATTTATTTTCTCTACTTCCAAAACCCCACCAAAAGACATTAAAGCAATATAAATTATCATAATCCAGAAAAGCAAAGAGAACAGACGAGATAGTCATAAAAATTCAACAGTTTATACCAATAAAAACCAGGAGGAGGTATAAAATAACTAACCTAGCAGAGTGGAGGAACTTAAAGCCTAATGTCCAAAACACACTCTACCAAATTCCTCACAAGCTCAGGATTGGGAAGCACCAGATATTGTGAAAAAAGGGAGTGAGGTATACAGCTGAGATTAGGGCTTGAAGTTTGAATAAAGAGCAACTGCATACCAGGTCCTCTTCCCATCCTCCACGGGCAAACAATCCACTAGCCCCAACCTCCACACAAGAGGAACAACCCAAGGATCACCAACCACAGAGGAAGACTGGGGCAGGTCATGATAAGGGGGAAGTAGAGGGATTAAGTAAAAGTCACCATACATACTGCAGGGTCCTCAGCCCTCTTCTCCTACCCTACTGCCAGAATCCAGGAGTTCTTTCTAGAGAAACTAAATGTCTCCAAAGAAAAGACTTCTCCTGGGAATTAGGGGATCCCAACAAAAATGCCAACTCTGCATGATGGCCCTTCAGATAACTGATAAACCCAGCCTACACACAGACTTACAAAATTAGCTTTTTTAGTACCTGATCCCAAATAGGATGATGACCTCTCCAATTTTCTATGGAAGCCTTCAGAATGAAAGACATGGCACAACACATAAACGGAAAACAAATATGAAAGAAATAGAAACAATGCAACAAGCAGGAAAGATGTGAGGGAATAAAACAACATAATTATCCTCAGGGATAATGAGAAGACACTGAATCTATAAAATGAGAGGCTATTATGAAAAAGAATAGAGAAAAAAAGATATCTTAGAAATTAAACCTGTAGTTTAAAAAATTTTAACAAAAGAGCCACAGGATTAGCAACAAAAATACAACTTCAGGAGCAAATGGAGAGGAAAGATTTTTAAAATTAGAGGATCAATCTAAGAAGTCCAACATTCAAATAACAGGAATTCTAGAAAAACAGAATACAGAAAATGAAGGAGAGAAAATTTATCACACACACACACACTCACTCACACACACACACAGCAAAATAAAAAAATAAAAACACAAAAAATTTCCCAGAAATGAAAAATTCTACAAATAGATTCCACCAAGTCAAATACCATCAACATGAATGAATGAATGAATGAATGAATGAATGAATGTAGGCCCACACATCATCATGAAATGACAGGGGTATAAAGAAGATCCTAAAAGCTTCCAGAGTGTAAAAACAGGCTCCATGTAAAAGAATGGTACCATAATGTTCACAGGAATAATGAATACTATAAGATAGTGGTCAGCAAACCGCAGCCTGCGAGCCACATGCGGCTCTTTGGCCCCTTGAGTGTGTCTCTTCCACAAAATACCACGTGCGGGCGCACACATACAGTGCGACTGAAATTTCATGGCCCATGCGAGAAGTCGGTTTTTGGCCTGGGCGAGTCTATTTTGAAGAAGTGGCGTTAGAACACTCAAGGGGCCAAAGAGCCGCATGTGGCTTGCGAAACACAAACGGAATTCTTAGGGAAAATTACTTTCAAGGAAGTCTCCAAACTGTCAATCATTCAAGAGTAGAGACATTTCAGAACTAGAAAGTCTCAAAATGGTTACTTCTCATGCACCTTTCCTAGACAGTTTTTGGTGATGGATACACTTTGGCAAAAACAAAGGGGAGGGGCAATAAAAAAAAGCAAGAGAAAGTCATGGGATCCAATAAACAGGTCCAACAAGGACTAAAAAAGAAAGGGGGTCCCAGAATGACCAACCAGAGTGCACAGGCTTAGAGAGCAATGGTCCAGATGGTGAAAGATGAAGGACTGTGGAAGAAATGTCTCCAAAGGACCAAAAAAAAAGGGAGGGAACTAGTAGATTATTTTATGTTTTTGAACAGGTAAGTCTTCGGGTAATGAATGTAATAAGTATATAAACAACTAAACAAATTTTAAAATCAGGCAAATATTAATTCTGAGAAAAATATGAATCCAGTATTAAGGAAATAATGATAGATTCCAGTAGAAAGGAAATAATGATGGAAAGGAAATAATGATACTTTTAATATATTTTTATTGATTTCCTTTCTATCATTAACCACATTGGGTTCATCAGTAAACATTTATTACCTATTAATTTAACAAGCTGTGAATAATCTATATTGAGAGGCATGGGGGCAAAAAGTAAATCCCACCTGCCATAAAAGGAATTTAAGAATCATTACTGAAATTGATAAATCAAGAAAAAGTAATATTACTATTTTCAAATAGGAAGATAAGTGCTTGTCTCGGGGGTGCTAAGCTGGGGAAATAGTTCTATTGATTTTTTTAAACTATATGCATAAATTACTTTCGAAAAAAAGAAACCTAAAATTTAAAAGAAAAGAATTTAAACTTACAAATTTGGTATGAACTCAAAGAAAAGAATTGGAAAGACAGCTACTTCTCACCAGGGCTATGAAGAGACCTCCGCAAAGGAACTCCTGCCGTCTAGACAGGCTTCCTCTGGGGCCGGACACTGCCTCTGCACCAAGTGGCAATCGCAAGGCTCAAAGGACAAACCCAGTCCTGGCTGATCTGGCTCAGTGGTTAGAGTGTCAGCCCTTGGACGGAAAGGTCACAGGTTCGATTCCCAGTCAAGGGCATGTCCCTGGGTTGTAGATTCGATCCTCGGTGCTGCTTTCGGTGCATGCAGGAAACAACCAATTGATGTGTCTCTCTCACATCAATGTATCTCTCTTTCCTTCCTCCTTCCCTTCCACTCTCTCTAAAAAAATCAATTGAAAAAATATCCTCAGGTGAGGATTAACTACAACAACAAAAAATGACAGACCTAGAGACACTTTATTCAATAAAAGTAAAGAATTGGTAGAATCTAAAGTAATATTATAATGTATATGGAATTAGTATAAACAGTAGAATAATAGTAACATATTAAAAGGATATACTTCCTGAGATCTCGTGATGATTGCTAAACACTAAATGTAATAATGCATAAAGAAAAACTACAATTCAGGGTTAACGTTTCCATAAACCTCTTGCCTCACAATTTAAGTTTAAGCAATAGCATCTGTTTCTGGACTCGAAGTGAACTACAAACGTTCAATGAAATAGAACGAAGTTTAAATTTGGCCCATTTATAGAGTAATTCTCATGAAAGTTGCTTTAATCACAGAGTTCTGCGACTCCCACACAACAGAAACCAGGTACCTAAAAAGAAAAGTGAGTACTGGTTTTGGTTAGATCACCTGTATACCAACAATATCCAAATTTCTCAATAACCCCATGGCCTGGAGCCAGTGGTCGGCAAACTCACTAGTCAACAGAGCCAAATATAAACAGTACAGTTTCTTTTGAGAGCCAAATTTTTAAAATGTAAACTTCTTCTAATGCCACCTCTTCAAAATAGACTTGCCCAGGCTATGGCATTTTATGGAAGAGCCACACTCAAGAGGCCAAAGAGCCGCATATGGCTCGTGAGCTGCAGTTTGCCGACCACGGGCCTACCCAAAACAAAATAGGAACAATCAATAGTTATACATTATTTTTTAAAAAATACTGACAAGCTAAAACCCTTACAGAATTGTTCATACCTGCTTCGCTTCATCTTTTTCTTAAAGTTCAGAAAAGCCGAGCACACTTAAAAATATACACGGATGTTTAAAATGCAGGTTCCCTGAAGCATTATAGGTGGCTTCATGCTACCCATTCACTAATCAAAACTTAGATGTAATGGAAGATACACTTATATCCCCTCAAAAAGTGATTCCACAAATATATTGGCTCCTATGAGAAAAAAAGTGGCTCCATGTCACAATGAAAGCCATACTCAGGAATAGAGCAAACCTGTTCAAAGCACCTGTTTCAAGAAAGTAAGTTTTGATATGTTCCAGAAATTACTGCATTTTATTTAGAAAACTATTTACAAAAAGTTGTTCAGGAACTCAGCTTTTTGGATAAAACAATAGAAAGTGAATTTATTTTCTAGGAGTTCAAAGCCTTGTTGTATTGATTGAATTATAAAAAATAAAACTACCAGAAAGACTCCCTATCAGTAGCACCTTGATCTTCATAGCTTGTCATTATGCAAGTTCTTACTAAAAAAAGAAAAAAAATATCTGATTATCTGTTCAACATGAAAACTTACATTATCAAAGTTTTTCTCAAATTAGACATACGAAGTACAGCATATGACCAGAAAAAACATTCCATTTAATACAGTCTAATGATCTGAGTGCTATTTAAAATAAAATACTTTAAGAGCACACAGTTTATCTAAATGTATATTAATGACTATAGATGACATATGTCCATTTAAACTTAAGGAAGAAATCCTATAATTACAGATTTATCTTAATAAAATAAATACCAAACACTGACTCTTAAAAAAATTTCTCACACACACTTATAAAGAATTTTAAAGTAAAATAGGTCACACTATTCTAAGCTCAAAGGCAACAAAATTAAAATTACACATCGTTTGTGTTTTCCATGAGGTCTGAATATATAAACAAAATCAAAGAAATAACAAATACTATTAAAACTTGATAAAAATTAGGTAGAATATCAACAAATGTAAAAAAATACAATGTATTATATAATGAGTTTGAATGCAAAAGCCACATATTTATTAAACACACGATTAACTTAAAAACACCAAACCAGTTTGTTTTAAAGTGCTCCTCATCCAAGATCTTGGACAAAACCATCACTCCAAAGTGAATTTAGAAAAACAGTTTACAAGGCAAACACTTACAATAGATATGGACGGGAACTATCAAAAAATGCTATTTGTCCTTTAATTAAGTAATGCCATTCTCAAGTGATAACGAGCAGTTGCCTTAACAGAATTCCTTTTTTGTATAAATATTCATAAATTAAAAAATGTCTCTAGATATTCTAAAGAGCTGCAAACATTAATACCTTAAAACAGCAGCTTAATGTCTATTTTAGGGGGGAAAAAAGCACTAAAATCCTCTTCCATTAAAAGCCGTTTATTTCTCTGGTGGAAGTGAGCCAGGTCACTACAACATTAGCCTCTTTCCCAGAACAGTGTAAATAGCAATTATACACATCTTAAATTGGGTAGGTCATTTCTGATGCAACAGAAAAATAAATAAATAAAAATTAAATACTTTAACCCAATATTTGGTATTGACAAATCAGTAGTGTCAACTTCACATATGAAGGACAGCACAGTCTGGTTTGTAAAAAAAAAATCCTCAATGTCATGGTATTTGGGCTAAAAATATTTAAAAATATTAAATGTTTCCTTTTGTTAAAGGAATACAGTACAATCACCATCAGGCTGCCGTGGTAACTCGTTTTCAGCTGGGATGAGATGACCATTTGGTCCATGGCACAAGTTACAGATGTCACACTCTGTCCAACTGAAACCTTGTAAGATTTCATATTTAGAAGCTACAATACACTGACTGAGCTGTCAGTCACTCACAGTTTTTTAGAAAAATATCTACATTTGTCCTTATGGATGTCAAAATGTTACACCATCATTTGTTTAAAAAGAAAAAAAGATGCACATTCATATTGTGAAGTTATTAGGAAAATACTCTTGCAAATAAACTATGTAAAGATAAAATACACTTCAAAGGTAGGTGGGTTTTTTGTTTGTTTTACAATATTCTATAAAGTGCAGAGAAATCCTAAGGGAAAAACTACTCCCTATGACATAGTTTAATTACAGCAGCTTTTGCATAGCAATACTTAGAGGAAGTTGGACATTTCTGTTTCCTCAGGAAGAAAAGGATGAAAGAGGATCTTCCAATTCAGATTTTTTTTTGGCCATAAGTCTGCTCTCTTCAGGAATGGTTGCTGATGCCAAATCTCCATTAAGTGTATTTCTTGAATAGTGAACAGGCCCTATTAACAAATTAATTAAAACATTAAACATCCTATCAATATTAACTCCAATATCCTTTGTGAAGAACATTCTAAGTTTTCAGAGACATGAATTCCTTTAGCTTTCTGCTAATTTTTCTGATTATCCTATCTAATAAAAAAATATGCAAAAACTGACCGTACCTTCGCTACACCCACAAGCCACGTGCACAGCCATGCCCACCAGCCAATCAGGAGCAGATTATGCAAATAAACCCCAACCAAGATGGCTGCCGCCACTGAGAGCAGGAGGAAGGCGTGGGTTTCCCCACAAAAGAGGAAGCCATTGCCAGCCTAGGCCTCCACTCAGTGCTACAAAGTTCCAATTATAAAAGATACAGAAATGGCGGCAGCCACTGAGCTGGAAAGAATAGAGGCTTGGGTTTCCCTGGGAATGGAGGAAGCCAAGCTTTCTGCCTGCCATTGCCAGCCTAGGCCTCCACTCTAGGCTACAAAGTTTCAAACAGAAATGGCTGCCGCCACGGAGCGAGCAGAAGGCTTAGCTCCGTTCCAGGCTACAAAGTTTCAATTGTAGACATAAATTAATCCCAGATCCCAAGGCCTCCGCTTGGGTCGTTGGGGGGCATTGTGGCCTGCAAACCTCCACAGGGCCCTTGCCCAGGCTGCCCCTCGCCCCAAGGGAAACCCCACCCTGATCTGGGACACTCTTCAGGGCAAACCAGCTGGCCCCCACCCATGCAATAGGCCTCTATCCTCCTATCTAATAAAAGAGTAATAGGCAAATTGACGGTACCTTCACTACACTCACAAGCCATGCCCACCAGCCACACCCACAAGCCAATCAGGAGTTGGGGCAGGGCCAAGGCGGCCCAGGCTGTGGGTGGTGGGGCCGAGGCGGCCCTGGACCTGGGGGGAGGGGGGTAGCAGCTAAGGTGGCCCAGGCCGCAGGGGCCAGGGCCAAGGCGGCCCGGGCTGTGGGGGGCGGGGCTGAGGCAGCTGGGGCCCTAGGGGGGCAGGGCTGAGGCAGCTGGAGCAACTGGAGGCAGGGCCGAGGTGGCTGGGGCCATGGGGGGGGGCGGGGTCAAGGAGGCCAGTACGCGGTGCCCAGGGAGAAGGCCTGGGCCTGGGAGACAGGGCCGAGGTTCGTGCTAGCTGGGCACAAGCTGGCTGGAGCGAAGGCCTGGCTGAGGGAGTGGGGGAAGAGGCGTGGCTGGAACGGAGCCAGCCATCGGCCCCATTGCAGGGCAATGGCTGGGTGCCCAAGGCCTAAAGCCTCAGGTAGAGGCTTTAGGCCTTGGAAGGTTGGGGGTGAGTGGTCAGTAGGACATACCCTGAGAGATCCCAGTATGTGTGTGAGGGGGCAGGTTGAGCTGAGGGATCACTCATCCCCAGTGCACAAATTTTGTGCACCGGGCTCCTAGTATCTAACAAAAGAGTAATTTACATATTGACCATCACCAACACACAAGATGGCTGCCCCCATGTGGACACAAAGATGGCCAGCAAGGGAGGGCTGTTGGGAGGTTTCAGGCCCTGCAAGGGAGGGCAGTTGGGAACAATCAGGCCAGCAGGGGAGGGCAGTTGGGAGGGACCAGGCCTGCAAGGGAGGGTAGTTGGGGGTGATCAAGCCTACAGGGGAGGGCAGTTAGGGGTGACCAGGCCAGCAGAGGAGGGAAGTTGGGGTCAAACAGGCTGGTAGGGGAGCACAGACATCAATTAGGCTGGCAGAGTAGTGGTTAGCGGGTAATCAGGCTGGCAGGCAGAAGCGGTTAGGGGCAATCAGGGAGGCAGGCAGGTGAGCAGTTTGGAGCCAGCAGTCCTGGATTGTGAGGAGGATGTCCGACTGCCTGTCGGACATTCCTCCAGGGGGCCCAGATAGGAGAGGGTACAGGCTGGGCATCCCCCGCCCTCCCCAAGCATGAATTTTGTGCACTGAGCCTCTAGTTTGTTTAATAAAGAAAAACCTAACTTTTCTTCTATTGAGTCATTGGGAGAAATTTCAGAGTTCATGAGATAAATTATGAAACTACCTGAAATAGAGATATTTATTTTATTCATTGCTAAGACCATGGTTGGCACATAATGGACCCTCAATAAATATTTGTTGAGTTGAATTAGTCTTTCTTAATTAACTATCGCTTTTCCAGCCTGATGTTTTAATACTGTTAGTAACCTCCTTGCTCTTAGGCAAAGAAACCAAGACCCCAAAAAGGTAACACAACTGGTAACAGAACACAACTGGTAACAGAACTAGATTAATTTGGGTCTTGCTATTTTCATCACTAGACTCTCTGAGTAAAGCACACTGAAACTTCCCTATTTCCATTTGGAATGCAACTCACAAAACTATCACAAGTGATACAAAACTATCGCAAGTGAACAAAGCTTAACACGTTGCCAGGGTCCAGTTTCAAGGCAGCTGCAATTTTATAGGTACATATTACTTGAATTTAACATAAATTTTAATTGCTTTTATTTTTTTAACATAGTTAATAAAAAATAGAAGCAGCTGGGTCTCTCAAAGAGAGTAACATTTTGGAATAAAGCCTTTCAACTAAGACAGCCAATTGCAAACCATATTTCTAGGAAAGAGCAGTAATTCAGTTTTGTTTTGTCAACTAACTAGGACACTAAACTTGAGGACACACAGAAGGAAATCTAAGGATAAAATTTGTGACCTAGCCTACAGTTGCCAATTTTAAAAAGTTCTGGAGAACTGAGATAGATACATGTATGTATGTGAATATTCACATACATACATGTATCTATCTCAAGTATGTGAGCCTGCATGTGGGGCTAATTTTGTTACACTCCTTTACAATTAAATTGGGGAATGCTAAATAGAATAGGCTTCATACGTAAGTATTATGTGAAAACTGTCTTTAGAAAGTCAAGACGACAGTGCCTAAAACAGGAGAGCTAAGGAAAATGGCTAGCTTTAAAAAAATTAATTTAGCTATCATAAATAAAAATGTTTCCCTTAGAAAAAGAGAAGTGGCAACTAGAGAAAAGTACAATGCAGCATACAGAACTTTTTCATGAGCTCTGGATTAAAGGGTCATGTATAGAAGGCAGAAAGAACAGATTAATCAGAATACATAATACTTGCCTCACGTAACATTTTCTGCCCATTCCTAACCTCTCTCTCTCTTCCTTACCTTCTCCACGTTGTACTAAACTGGCCCAGGAAAGTTTTACTCCCTTCTCCCTATCACCCTTACCCTTTTCCTCTCTTCATTTCTTTCGTTTTTTTTAAAAAATTTTTAAAAACATGTCTTTATTGATTTCAGAGAGAAAGGGAGAGGGAAAGACAGAAACATAAATGATTAGAGAGAATCATTGATTAGCTGCCTACTACACGCCCCCTGAGGATCGAGCCTGCAACTCAGGCATGTGCCCTTGACTGGCATCGAACCCAGGACCCTTTAGTCCGCAGTCCAATGCTCTATCCACTGAGTCAAACCAGTAGGGCTCCTCTCTTCATTTCTTTACCCATTGTCCCAACTTAAATTCAAAATGATAATGAGCACAGATCGGTGCTCTACATCAATAAATAGATTATTAGTTCTGTGATAAAAATGGGCAAAAAAATACCATCAACTTCTAAAGATCTGAAAGTGGCCTGCAGTCCCTTTTTAGAATCTCCACCATCTTCATGAACTCCACATTCTCCTCTAACTAAATTTATGTTAAATTCAAGTAATATGTACCTATAAAATCTTGGTGAGTAAACCAACTCTATCTTAATGTTTTCAATATATTTGAATACTAGAAATATAACACCATTAGTTTTGTCCCATTTTAGCCATCCTGTGAACCAACTGGGTTCTTCTAGACAAACAAAGAATCAAATTGCCCTAGCTGGTTTGGCTCAGTGGCTAGAGCGTCAGCCTGCGAAATGAAGGGTCCTAAGTTCAATTCTAGTCAAGGGCACATGTTTGGGTTGTGGGCTCGATCCCCAGTAGGGGATGTGCAGGAGGCAGTCAATCAATGATTCTCTTTCATCATTGATGTTTCTCTCTCCCTCTCCCTTCCTCTCTGAAATATGTAAATATATATATTTTTTAATTTTTTTTTTAAAAGAAAAAAATCAAACTGCCATTTGCCATCATTTCCATAAGGGAAATAAGACCTGTGTTCCACACAACTGACTTAGAAATGAATTCTTGGAACACAATCTGTTATGGAACTGGGAACTGTAGGTAGTTTCTAACCCACAGGCTTCATAAGCAATAGTAAAGACTTTGTAAAGCAAAAGCCTATTAATAGTAATAAGACCATATTAGTATTCAGCAGAAATCATATTCAAAATACTGTCTAAATAGATCATCTGACACACTTTTAAAGCTTTTTCTCTGCAAAGAAAAATTCTTAAAATTTTACATAAATCACAAAACCTTTCCTAAAGTATTCAATCATAATATGCTGCCTCTTTAAATAGTAAGGGATAAAAAGGTATAGGAATAAATGCTACTATAATTCACTACCAACACCAGAAAAAAATTTATTTTCCTTGGACATTTCAAATTATTTAAATAACAATGCTGATTTTTTCTTTGAACTTATAACTTATCTGTATTTTTTTCTTATTTTTTAGTACTTTGACCTTGCCCTAAATCCTACCCACAATTTATTCTTTTTCTTCTAAAAATACTCTTTAAATGGAAATGTAGTGGGAGTAGAAAATTATTAAGTAACTATGAGCTCGGTGCATGAATTCATGCACGGGTGGGGTCCTGCTGGCCTGACCTGATTGGGGGTGATTAGGCCAAGCCAGCTGGGGGGAGGGGCCACAGATAGTTGGTGGGCTGGCACCGCCCCCAATTACAGTAGAAGGGGCGGTTGGGGATGGGGCTGGCCAGGGGGAGACCTGCAGGCAGTTGGCCGGCCAGCCCCCCCCATTTGAACTCCTATTTGAACTCCCAGTTGAGGGGCCAATTTGCATATTAGCCTTTTATTATATAGGATTACTAAAATGTAGCGGGAGTAAAAGATTTCGGTATTCTATAAGATAGATCTAAGATAAAGTCTTTACAAAGAGATACTCAGAACTTCTCAGTTAATAACAAAGGTGTTTATAAAGAGGATATATGAGCTTCTGTTGATTATGTATTGTCTGCTTAGCTCTGAATTAAGGAGTTAATCCAAGGGCCCAAGTACGGTTTTCACTTGTCAGTATTCTTCATTTCAACAATTACAAAACCCCACAAATAATTTTGCTGAATACACCAAAGAAAGAGACAGACCCCGTTTAACTTACTATCTGGGTCTTCAAGAGGGATATCATTGCAAGAGTCGGTATCTGAGTAGGTTCTTCGCCGTCGCTGAGAGAGCCGGTGAAGTGTAGATGCTGGTTCTTTTATAGAGTGGCTACTCCTGAAAATTAAGAATAAAGCATTAAACTGTAAAGTTTTAAACAAATTAAAACACCCTCAACTTATCTGGAGTTTTAAATTGACTTTTCTTTACATGAAAGAGCAACTATCTTTATGTCCAAAGTAAAGTAAGTTCTACTTGTTCAGAGGTCAGGTCACAAGTCAAATCATTTAGAATCCAGCTGATAACCCAGAGAATATGATCTCTGAGCCAAACTAAATGCAAAAGGGATAAAATGATTTTTTTAATAGAGGAAAATCCAGCTAGGCAGAAGACATATCAGATAGCTAACAAATGTTTAAAAACTAGATTTCACAAATGCACAGATCTACTGTCAATCCATATTTGATTAAAAACAGCAGGGTGAAGAGGAATGGGCAGGTAGTGTGGGAGCATATTAAAGGTCAACTCACTGACAACAACAAGACAAAGATGGCAAATGAAGGCTAAAAAAACTATTTTTAAAAAGGCTAGAAAATAAAAAAATTAGAAAAATCAATAAAAAAATTCAACAGGGAAACAAATCACTGCCACTCAATATCATCTTGGCTATCAATGTATTAAAGCCCAACATTACTATTCTTAACGACAACCATGAATCATCAAGAAGAAAAAAAGTTTATATCTTATTTACCAAGATAAAAAGGATAAAATATAGTTCAAAAAACTTTGTCATAAATGTAAAATTTTGTCAAAGGGATCAAGGTGCTACTTTTCTGGAAAATTCTGTTGGTGAAACTCTTCATTCCGTGGCAAAATCTATCTAGAACATAAAATTTTTAAATGTGTTGAATGAATATACAGATTGTCTCCCAAAAATGTATGCACACTTTAATAGCTGACAGCTCCATTTTGAAAATGAAATGTATTTTAATAAACATTGCCTTTATAATTATTCAAAGTGTGTGTATGTATTTGTGTGTGTACTTTAAAATATCAATTTCTTTTTCTCGCTTTTCAATAAGATCTTTAGAATCTAATAAAACAGCTCAGCCCGGCCAACATGGCTCAGTGGTTGAGTACTGACCTATGAACTAGGAGGTCACAGTTCAATTCCCCGTCAGAGTACGTGCCTGGGGTTGTAGGCTCAATCTCCAGTGGGGGGCATACAGGAGGCAGCCAATTAATGATACTCTCTCATTAATATTTCTATCTTTCTCTCTCTGTTTCCCTTCCTGTCTAAAATCAATAAAAATACTAATTTTAATCAATAAAAATATTTTTTTAAAGAAAGAAAAACAGCTCAATATGAATATATGATGCACTAAAAGCAATACCAAAATGAGCCTAATTTTTGGAGCCTTGTTATATCAAAAATTGATTTATAAACCATCAAACTATATCATTTAATATTATTTTAAACATAAATGATATAATTTGATGGTTTATAAATCAATTTTAAAAGAGGTATAAAATTATATCATATTAAATTATACAATTTGGTGGTTTACAAATCAGTTTTAAAAGAAGTATAAAAGCTCTAACTGGTTTGGCTCAGTGGATAGAGGATTGGCCTGTGGACTAAAGGGTCCCAGGTTCAATTCCGGTCAAGGGCATGTACCTTGTTTGTGGGCATATCCCAGTAGGGGGTGTGTAGGAGGCCACTGATAGATGTTTCTCTCTCATCGGTGTTTCTAACTCTCTATTTCTCTCCCTTCCTCTCTGTAAAAAAAAAATCAATAAAATATTTTTTTAAAGAGGTATAATAGCTGGCAAGATACATACTTGCTGGTTAATTTATTCACTCATTTTTTTCTTTACTAACTACCTACTGTTGCCAGGCCCTATACTAAGCACTAAGAGTTAGAAATGCTGAGCAAATCAGAATCAGACTCTGCCCATACAGAATTTACATTCCACACCACTTTATGCTAAAGGTTCAAAGAATTTCCCTAAGTAGCTATAAATTTGGGAGAACTTGTTCAAAAGAAAGTTACTTTACCTCTCTGAACTGCAAGGACCAGGGTGGCTGACAGAACGCTTCATCTAAAAATTGTTTTAAAAGTAAGCATAATCCATTAGTCAAGTAAAATAGAGCAGCTCGAATATATTAACATTCTTATTCAGATAAAAAAAAATGGCTGGCCAAAACAATTATGTTTTACATACTTAAGTAACATTATTAGCACAATTTCAAGCTTTCTCCCTAGTAACAATTAATGGCAATCTTTCTCAACAATACCAAAAACATGCTGGATTCTTTTCTTCGTGCTAAAAACCAAATTTTATATCTTATGTGTGTTTGTGTGTGTGTATATACATAAATATAAAAAAGAGTATACTTACCTAGTTCCCCCCCCCCCAAATCATAATGTTTTTTATAAAAAGGTGTATCTAATAAGCCGAAAATACTCTAATCTCTCTATATGTTTTTAAAAGACAGGAATAGAGTCTAGGAGCAAAGCTTCTCTTTATCATTCATTATTCAGGTAGCTGACACACAGATGTTTTAAAGGATAGTTTTCATGGAAGATGGCATTAATAAATCAAGTCTTTAAAGAACTCAGAAGAAGAACCCTAAGCCTCAAATAGGTTTCTAAAAACATATATTAAAAATATAAATAAATAAAATTTGATTAAGCAGAACATTCATAAATATAACAAATACTAAATTCAACTAATGAAAAAAATAGAAAGAGGCAACCAAGTAAAACAGATTATTTCAATACTTAACAAGGTAACAAAATAATGAAATTTATATTAAAGGCTAAGAATGGTTGATTTTATATACAGGCTCAAGAGTCTTACAGGTCCAATCTATGTCTAACATTTGTATTATATAAATAAACATCTTCTACATTTATAACATGAACCACCAGTTGCTCTGAGAAATCCCAGCTGAAATAAGTTATGACCCATCCATGAGTCCAGGGACATCTGGTTGACATTAAGATGCAACTGTATTATTAATACCTCCTTTAACAGAAACCACTTCCTTTAGGATTATTCACCCAACAACATCCCCACTACAATTATCATCAATCTGTGCATCAAAAAGACCACTGTTTGAACTTCCATGATGATTTGAAATATAATTGAATGCAAGTTAATTTAAGAAGGGCATAATGAAAGTAGCTACATAAAATGGTTGTAACTATCAGGTTAATTTTGGAATTCTCAAATGTTTTGTTTTTCATTTACTCATGTTATTTTTAAAAAGGGTTTTCTCATGAAGACCGTCTGATCTTACTTTCCCTATCTCCAGGATTAATCATTATAAGCCACAGTCCGTGCTTTATATGTGCAAGAAAATGACATGGCAAGGAAAAATAAGCAACCTCTGACTGGATTTCCTGTAACATTTTTGTTGGTAGAAAGTTTTGGTTTAATGTTTCTATTGCTAAAAGGTTTTGGTTTAGAGGAGAAACAGTTATTAGAGTTTCTTATACATCAATACAAATATGACCTCTCGGGACTATAGAGCATTTGAAACAGAAGGCACTGTCCTCAGGTCATTACAAACAAGGCAGGTTTGAGGTTTATTTACTGTATTTGGTTCTATAAAGTACACCTTAAAAAAAAAAAAAGAACAGCGAACCTCTTGCCTATCAGTCTCAGGAACACAGCACCAAATATCCATCTCAAAAGATCATGTATTTGTTTAGCTATATGTGTTATTTAACATTTCACAGTAAATCCATAATTATTCCAAAAGTCAAACTGAGATGTTATTCAAAAATAAACAAAAAGGGTATAATTGCCAAACAAATTTCAGAAACACTGCACACCACTACTCCTTCTCAAAGATCATAAAAGAAAATCACATTACATTAATACTTCCTTTAACAAAAATCACTTCCTTTAAATTACTCACCCAACAACATCCTCTACTATAAACAGGTCAGGTCTTTTGCAAAGAGCCTCTGATGCAGAAGACACTTGATTTTACAAATGCTTGAGGTCCAGAGAAATTAAGAAACTTGCCTACTCAGAGGGTTCGAATTCAAATGCAAACTACAAAATACTGTTTCCCCTGCAACAAGTTTTTTAAAATTCCTTTCAACTTCTGTAAAGATTTGTTTAATCTTATTCCATTGTGGGTAAACATCACCCCATTGTATGTTTTTACCAAATAGAACAGTTTTCCCCAATCTTTTTCATGTCATAGCACCCAGAGAACATTGTAGTATTTTCCCGGCAGAATGGAATAAATGGTACAGTCCCTCCTGCTTATCAGATGAAAGGCTCCAAAAGAGAATATTAATACAAGTTTTTAAAAAAATTAACCTGTTGACTATTTCCCACCCACTGTCAGATTCCACCCTTAAAAATAAAAACAAAAACAGAACTACATGCAATATTACTTGAAGAAAAACAGTTAAGTTCCAACCATTTGAACAGGAGAAGGTGACACAGGAGAAACTAAGGGATCCGGATGAGACAGCTGAAACATCTCGGGTTTAAACTTGGCATTTGCTATCTTCACACATTCCTCAAGCGTTGTGATGAACGTATTACATGTGGCACTAAGTAGGGAAGAGGCTTCGTTCATGTTCTGAAAAATTACACACAGAGTTGAACAGATTCATACACGACTATGTATACTCATACACTACCTTATAATCACATACTGACTAGGACATGTGAGTAGGTTATGGTCAAATCTATTTAAAATACACTACATAGAAAATTAAAGTCATACATGAATAATAATTACCTATCTCTCAGGCAAACAACGTATAAAATTAGATTCCAAGAAAAAATAAGTTTCTTATATTGAAAAACTATGTATAGAATTTATCTTAGATAAACCTAACCTAAATGGAATTTTATAACTATCTGAATTCCATAGGTGATCAGACCAGTGGAAACTCTGGAGAATTACTTAGAGGCAGATACCATTCATGTTTGCCCCAGAGCCATTCTCCCATTTCTTCCTTGGTAGAATAAAAACTCCCAATTTTTTTGAAGACAGCAAAGTACTACAAAGCATAATCAGATATAAAAGGATATCCCTGTTATACCTCTATGCTGGGAGATGAATGATTCTCATCATGGTGAACAAATTCTTGAATCGTATGAACTTGCTGCATTAAAAGGTCACAGTAGAGGCGAAGTTCAGACATTTTGGTTTTCAGAGATTCACTGGTTTCACTTATTTCTAAAAGAAACATACATAAACATTCAATTAGGTCATTTTCATGTTTTGGGAGCAAAGCAATAAAATGGAATAATTTAAGAAGCAAGACAGCGGCTCTCTCCGTGGGGGATGCAATGCCTTTCCCCACCCTCTGCTTCCCCAGCATGTTTTTTTTTCAGGAGCATACCCAAGCCTCCCCTCCCTCTTTTGCCTCTCAAAGCTCTTATCTAACTCCCCTTCTTCTAAACTACCTCAGTAAGTTTCTAAATAACCTTTCCCTAATAATTTCAGTTTCTTGGCTCTGAATTCTTTCAAGATGAACTTGAAGCCAGCTCAACTCATCACTAAGGCCTAGTGCCATTTTTCTGCCGTTAGCCTGTGTTTAATGGCCCTTTCCTGCCGTTCTGGGAATGGTGCCCTCAAAAACATGGTTGGGCCTTCCTTCTCCAGGCAGGCATCCTTCCAGCCTTTCTCCACCTCCTTTCCCCAGCATGCTCCCTCTTTTATGCTCCCTTTCTTTTCTGTGCACCCACCCTTCTCTCTTGTCTGGAGCAAGCCCACATCTCCCTCTTTCATCTCTCATGGCATCTATCTTTCTCCCTCTTTCTCCTAAGCAGGGTTTTTTAAAAAGTAAGACAATAAAATATAAATATCTGTAGTGTGAAACCTTGGAAATAGAATACAAATACTGTAAGGAAACACTTTCTCTTCAGATTAATGGGGGGAAAAAATGGCAGTGATATGTCTAACATGAAGTTTGGGTAGATTAATTCCCAGAGACAGGGTAATGACCACTGAATGTCTGATACAAGATATTTCCATTCCATCACTCATCTTTCATTAAAAAATGCCTACATTTTTCTTTTGTGAATTGGCTTTTCTTGTCCTTAACTCATTTTTCCAGTTCTGATGTTTGGGTTTTCTCTTAATAATATATAAACTGATAATTTAAAAAAAATTCTTATACACTAAATGTAGCCATCTTTCACCTGTCCTTTATACTCTAAAATACATTTCAAGATCTGTCAGTTCTGTTTTATTACATATTTTGGCATAAAAATATTTTTAGTTTTTATGTTGTTAAAACTATTTTACATAAACATTTATTTTTACTTTTTGGTCTTTTCATTGCTTTATTTTTATATTACATTATTTTCAAAATTTTAAAATTAAGAGCTCACTTTCTTTTGTTTAATATATCTGGACAGATTAAACATCTAGCCATAATCTCAGCCACTCACTTACCAATATCTTTTGAACCAGAAGAATAAGCAGCAGAGGAAAGAGAAAAATACATCTAGCAGACACTGGTGCTTCTGCATCCGAGTCAGCGGCACTGCTTTATGGTACTAGCCACAGAGCTACTCTAGCTAGAGTAGACCAAAGAGTGCTAGCTGCCCACTTAACCTAACCTCCTATGCAATTTAAGCCCATTCCTTCTTTTTAATTGTAGTAAAATATGTTACTATTTTAATCATTTTTAAATATACAGTGTGCTGCATTAATTACATTCATGTTACCATATAACCATTACTCCCATACGCCTCCAAAACTTTTTCATCTTCTCCAGCCAAAACTCTGTACACATTAAACACTAACTCCCCATATTCTCCCCTCCCCTGGCTCCTAGAAAACACCATTCTACTTTCTGTTTCTATTAATTTGACTACTCTAGATACTCCATATTAAGTGCAGTCATATAATATTTGTCCTTTTGTGACTAGTTTATTTCACTTAGAATAATATTTTAAAGATTCATCCATGTTGTAGTGAGTGTCAAAATTCCCTTCCTTTTTAAGGCTGAACAATATTCCATTGTGTGTATATGCCATACTATGTTTATCCACTCATCTGTCTATGAACATTTGGATTGTTCCCACCTTTCGTTCTTTCTTATCCTACCCTTAGCCATACTCTTTCTATGATGTTCTTTTCATATATCCATAATTTAGTTGCTTTCACAAATTTAGATAATTTCTATTGTTTTAATTATAAAAGTAATATAAGGTCAGTGAAGAATCTTGGGAAATTAAAAATATAGAAAAATTGAACAACTACAATCTCACTACCAAGATATAAATATTATTATTTTCATATTATATCTGCAAATAATTCAATACCATATATTATTTGCTTTGCTTTTGATTTTTATTTAGTCCTTTTAAATGGACAATATATATGTACACAATAAAGTCAAAAGGTATACAGTGAAAAGTGAGTTTTCTTCCCACAAATTCCCTTTCTAAAGGTAACAACTTTATCAGTTCTTATCTATCTTTGCTGAGCTGTCCAATGAATGGATATATGTTGAATCCTGTTTTTTTCAATTATCATTTAACTTTGGGAATTTCCTCACATCATTAAAATTCCTTGTAAACATTTTACTGTCTATATATTAGCCTATGTAAACACTATACAGTTTACTAAACCATTTCCCTGAATTAAAACCTTTGTATTGTTTACAATTTTTTTTTTTTAGAGAGAGGAAATGGAGGGAGGGAGAGAGATAGAAACATCAATGATGAGAGAGAATCATTGATCGGCTGCCTCCAGCATGCCCCCTACTGCGAGTCCACAACCCAGGCATGTGTCCTTGACTGGAATCGAACCTGGAACTCTTCAGTCCACAGTCCGACACTCTATCCACTGAGCCAAACCAGCTAGGACTACTTTTTTTTTTTTTTACTTTGATGAACATCTATACACATAAATCTTCTAGATTTCTGATTATGTCTTTGGGATAGATTACTATAAGTGAACATGACAATTTATATTTGTGTTTAAGAAAACATTCTTACTGCAAGGTAAGTTACCTTTTTCTTTTTTAGTCCTAGTGTCAGTCAAACAGGCTTTGGAGCTCCCCAGAGCAACCAGCCACCTCTGTCTTTCAGCTGCATTGACTGCCTTCATGTAGAAATGCTGCTCTCCTGGAATGATTAATTCCATTCTTGTATTGTCTGCTGAATGGACTATGATGATAAACAAAGAAGAAATACAGTCATGGAATTAAGTAACTTGGGGAGAATCAAAGCATCACTCTTACACAGTATTAAATGTTTCAGACACCTAAAACAACAAACTATGACTTAAGATTCAGGCAGTGCTTCTCCCTAAGGGGCTACCCTCCAAACTGCCATTCTCACATCTACCCCAGCTGGCAGTGGTGCCAGGCAAAAAAGAAACCACCACTAAATATAATATGTACTGAGAAGTAAGAACAGAGAACTCCTTCCCTTGGGGCCAACAGTACTACCCTAAATATACATGCATTATTATAGTTATCACTCAGTTTTTACTGAGTTCTTTGAAAGCAGAGTCTGTGTTTTGGTATCCCCCACGCCTGGGACAGTGCCTGGCATATAGATGAAGCACAACAAATGGTAACTGTGGCCATGTTGTTCTCAAGTAATGGGCACATCATAATCACTTGGAAGGCAAGAGAATTTTGAAGATCTTTTCCCCTCCATCCGCTTCCTCTTCTACACAACTCACCTTGATGCTCTGTCAAAAGAGAGCTCATGAGGAATTATGCCGAGTCAATCCTAACTCTTGTAAGATTAAATTTGTCTTACATTGTCATTAGTCACAACTATTTACTCAGCTCAGAGCAGTGATAATAGAGGAGAAGATAGAGCAAGAGAAAAAACAAGTCTTTGCTTTAATAGAGGTGATAATTCAACCAAGGAACCAAACTGACACACTAAAAATAATCAAGACATCTAAATGTTGAACTCCTTGGTACGGAGGCTTCATGTGTAATTATAAGGAGAGAAAGATAAGAAGAAACAGAAAATAAAAAAGACTTCAAGAAGAGGGATTTGATGAGAGTAGGACTGGCTTAAAACGGAAACAGAAAAACTGCATGAGAGAAGTTCTAGATGAGAAACTAAATATAATATGTACTGAGAATATCAGGAGACAGGCTGAAATGGAGCATTGTGTTATATTACCAAGTAACGATATTCATGAATGGACAAATGATCAATCACGAGTACAAAAGATTTCTAGTCTAGGATAAAATTACTGAAATCCCAAAGCTCCAAGAGTAATTCTTTTTTGCTACTTGCTAATACTAGGAAAAGACCAATAGCTACCTTAAAAGAAAATAATGCTTTAATTTCGATGATGTTTCTACAAAATGAATCTAAAGATGACTCATTTTTTAAACATATAAGAATTTATGTATCAGTCAAGTAGTCACCTGAGAAAGCAGGTGACTATTCTAATGCTGCTATTCTAATACACCAAATTCTAGAAAACGGACAAGACCTCTACATGAGTGGCCAGATTATTATGATCTCTGAATGCATAATAATCTGGTCACTCAGTGTATATCCTCCTATATAATAAAAGGCTAATATGCAAATTTTCCCCTCGACCAGGAGTTCGACCACCAGGCAGGCCAGCCAACCGCCCATGTCCCTTCACCCTAGCCAGGCTGGCCAGACCCCACCCATGCACGAATTCATGCATTGGGCCTGTAATATCTATATATCTATATCTATATCTATATCTATACACACACACACACAAATAATATTGAGTGGCCAGATTATTATGCGTTCAGAGATCATAATAATCTGGCTACTCAGTGTATATGTAACACTGCAAAACATTGAGAGAAATTAAAACCCTAATTAAATATAGGAATATACCACATTAATAGATCAGAAGATCCAATATTGTCAAGAATATAATCCTCCCCAAATTGATGTACAGATTCAGTGCAATTCCAATCAAAATTCCAACAAATATTTGTGGAAATTTACAAATAGATTCTAAGATATAAAAGGAAATGCAAATAACCAATTATAAGTAACACAAAAGGCAGTCTAGAAAAAGACCCATCCACACAAACATGGTCACTCACTTTGTGACAAAGATGTCCCTACAGTGCAGGGGTGAAAGGTTACTCTTTTCAAATAAGTTGTGCTCAGCCATCTAGGGTAAAAAACAATGAATCTTGACTCCTACCTAAGACCATATATAAAAACAAAATTTAAGCCAGTCACAGACCTAATATAAACCTAAATATAAACAGTAGAAAAATAAAGCGTCAAGAAGATAACAGAGGATTTCTTTAGTGGGACATAAAAATTTCTAATGACTAATAAACCAGATTTTATTAAAATTAAGAATGTGTGTTCATCAAAAGATACCATTAACAGAATAAACATGTAAACTACAGAACTCTTACAGATCAACATTAAAAATAGTCCAGTTTAGAAACTGGGCTGAAAAATTGAAAAGGGACTTCAAACAAGGATGTTCAAATAGCTCATTATATCTGAAAAAATACTCAACATCATTATTTATTGAAGAAACCTATAGGAGACAGCCATAGGTTCTCTCATCAATGTTTCTCTCTCCCCCTTTCCCTTCCTCTCTCTCTAAAAAAATAAATAAATCAATAAAAGTGTTTGAAAAAAAGAAGCCAGACACAGAAGAAAATACCGATTTATAAATGTTCTAAAAACCTATTTGTGGTGATAAAGTCAGATTAATAGTTACCTTTTAGAGGAATTAGGGGCTGAGGGGACATAATAATTTCCCAGCATTTGGGATGAGGATAATATTCTAATTCTTGATCTGGGTGATGGTTACACAAGCGTGTTCACTTTGTAAACACTCTTCAAATTGAGTATTTAAGATTTGTGCCCTTTTCTATGAGTATATTATTCTTCAATGAAATGATTACTTTAAAGAGAAAACAACGCAACAAAAATGTTGCCATAGCTTAAAAACATTTGGAACTGCCTTAGAATTCTGCCACTAATAGTCTTTTAAAATCCTCAAGGTTGGCAAATTTTTAAACTTTGATGGTTGTTTGATTTCTGATTCTCATCAAATCTCATTTGGAAATGAATCTGAGGAATGAGATGAGATAAAACCATCACTCTTTAAAAAGATAAAAAGTTATGCTTTGAACATGCTTTTCTTGTGTGTCTTATAAAAATAAAATAGCAAAATTAATCCCACATATTTCAGGGAATATGCAAATATCAATACACCAGACTGGTGATTCCATATCTTATATAGCCATGACTCCCTGAAGGAGTTTAACATTCACTCTTCTGGAGCTGTAGTTTTTCCTTTAATTCTCTTAAAAGAATTCAATACTTTCCACAATCATTTTACTTGATCTCTCCTACCTACCTACCTACCTCCATCCTACACACCACAAACACACATACAAAAGAATCAATGGTCCATAAAATGTTCCTTCATGAAAATTACAGCATTTATTGCTTTATTCCCCCATTTCAGAAGAACACAGTATAGAAGCGGGGAGGGTAACTTTCCAGTAGAGAAATCTGACAAACTCTGCCTCTGCCTCTGTCAGGTGGTCAGGGTTAACATGAAGAGTGACATGTCATGCTGATAGTACCCACTCTTGATGAGAATGGCACTGTACCTCTGTGATTTTCCTCCTAAAATCCATAACCACAGCCTAATTACAGGAAAAACATCAAATACCAATAGAGGGGCTTCCTGCAATATTCCTGACCAGTATTCCTTAAAACTCTAAAGATCACCAAAAAAGAAAGACAAGAAAAACATCTCTATTATTCAGAAGAGCTCATCTCCGATTTGGCCAAGAACCATTTTATGACTCTGACTTAACACTTTGTCAAAAACCTACAGAGCTTCTTTAGAATTCAGCTTTCAATCTTCACAAGGCCTTCCTACGAGAATGAAGAGAACCCTTGCAGACTCAGCATGGACACTTAAGTGGCATCCACAAGAAACTATTTTTCAAGTCCATATTGGAAGATGTGCACTAGTACTTTAATAGTCAATTCAAAGTATGTTCATAGACAGAAATATCAAAAACTATCCTTAACAATGCTAAGTGCCACTCCTGAATGCTAAGGAAATAAATGGCATTAGCAGATCCTTACTTAGTTAGAAATGATTTTTTCCCATTTTTGGAGTATGCTGCAGAACCCTTTACTCACCTTTACCCGACTTCCTCTAATTCCACATATTCACTTACCTTTAATTTCACAAACTGCCATCTTTATACTTCCTTTGCTGCCTTTGCAAACATCGTCTTGTGAATCATAGTAGGACAATATTCCATTATCTAAAACAAACCAACGAGGCTGCCAACCTACAAAATCATAAATAATGAAAAGTTAACAAAAAATTACTTTCATCACATAGAGAACTATGATTTCAAAACTTACCATCCATGTTATTTATTGGCTCTAAAATAACATTTTGACAGTGAATTTTTTAAATGACAAGCCCTGCCCAATATGTTCTGGCATCAATCTCCACTTTGTTGGGAGAGATTTCTGAGGAAATGTCTAGACCACCATAAATATGGGTGGTAATACCTTTATTCTGGCTCATTACTTTCTCATTAACAACCCATAAGACCTATCCTCAAATACAACCCTACCCTGGGTGCAATATAAATGCCCCCTCTTCCAAAAGGGAACAGAGTTTGGTTATGATATAATGGGGAGAGACAGGGAGGGGGAATAGAAGACTTGGATTCTAGACCCAGCTCTACTATAATTCTTTAGTTGGATAACCTGAGACAAATCTTTTCATTTCAATAAATATGAAAAATGCCAAGCCTCAAGAGTGGACTGAACAAGAAGACCCCTTAGTTGCCACCTAGCTCTCTAATTCTACAATGTGACCTTCCCCTCTCTTATAAAATAAGTTTTCAAAGTAAGTTCCCTTGCATACAGTCTCTTACACAGAAGCTGCATATCCTGTGGTGAGCATAGATTCCCAACCATCCCTCTCTCCTTGCTCTACTGCTGCACAGCTCTGGCAGAAATGCTAGAGACTGCATTCATTCATTTAATTAGTATTTATTCAGAGACTAGAGCACACAACTATCACTAACAAGAAGTTGGGCATGAGGATGATGGCTTTCCTCAGAGCTCAGCTCCCACCCACTCTTGCAAGCCAAATTCAGTGTTCCCTGAAATCTTACTAAGCATGCTACTAATTTTTAACAATTCACTGATTAGTAACATGGTGACCACGTAGGAGGTAGTGTGACTGCCCCTGTTCTTTCTGTGACTATTAAGTCATACTTCAGCCTGCTCATTTTGGACATAGCCTGCTATATAATTACTCAATTCCATTTTTCCAGGGCCAAATAGTACTAAGATAATGACAGATGGGGTAAGTTGTTCTTTATCCTATTCAGACCCAGGATACACCTCGCCAAAAACTTTTACCTGTAACACTTTTGAAATGACAATGCTGAGTCATCACAAAAGGTTAAATTTCACAGCAGGGAATGTCATAATACAGTTCAGAGCAAAGGATATCCCCAAAAAAGTTTTAATGCTTGGATAATTCTTTTTATGAAACACTATATTCCCTCATGAGGCCTAGCAAATTAGGAAGTTCTTTTGGTACATGAACTTTATCTTATTCATCACTGCATTCCCAGCACCATCCTAGAATGGTGCCTGGTACAGACAGGTACTAACAAAAAACTGTATTGCTCAAGTGACTGATTGAATGAGTGATTAAATACCAGAAAAGTGAGATAGTGCATGTTAACCATGAGTATAGGTAAGGAGTATATTCATGAGTATGATGTATTAAACATACATAGAAATAATAAAAAACATTATCTTTCTAGACACTAATCCACCTTGGCAAACAAATTATAAGCAGTGTGAAAATATACTCCACCCAGGCCCTGTGTGACTCTGTAAACTTGCAATATTGTGAATCAAAGTCTTTAAAACAAATACTGAGAAAAAGGATTCACTTAAAATTAATAGCAACTTGAAAAGTAGGCATGGTTAATTAATTGAAGACTCCTCTCTCTTCACACCTTTTTGAAGAAATACTTAATAAAACATCTCTAATTGATTCACACATTTATGAAGTAGAGAGCTACAACTGTGAAAAAACTCATAGGTGTTCTCTCTTTTAAATTCTTTCTTTAAAAAACACATTCTTAGATCAACCGAAGGACTTGTATGCATACATATGAGCATAACCAATGAATGAAAGACTCTGGGGTGGGGAGGGAGGCAGGTGGGGACATGTGATGGGGGGTAGGGGAGGCTGGGGGGAGGATATTGGGGAGGGGGGGAGGAAAACATGTACTACTATTAAATATAAGTTATATTGTAAATAAAATTAAAAAAAATAAAAGTAGGAAACTATTAAAAAAAAAAACACATTCTTTTTCTCTCAAACTACCAAATGTTACTGAAATTCTTATTCTCTACAAAGGAGTCTAAAGAACCTGTCACTGAACTGGAAGGTTCTTTAAAGATCACTTAGTATGAACAGCTATTCATCCTTCTGATCTAAGATGAACTAAAATTAATAATCAGCATACCACTGAGCCAAATTTAAATTTTAAAAATGGAATTCTTCCAAAAGATTTAATTTTATCAAGCTTCTACATGTGCATACTAGCAGTTAATTTAAATGCTATGCAACGACTGAAACCTTAAGCACAAGTGGTTAAAACCTCAACCAGCTGGTGCTCAGTTCTATAGAATGTGGAAGGATAGCCAGCCACCAAGACCACATTTTGACATAAGAATAAATTACGACTCATCTCAGGAATCGCCAATTGCTTTGGGCTATGCATTATGCAATTTCTCCAAAAGACATCCCAAGACACTGTACTTACAAACATCTGCAATTAGATGATCATTTGCATATCAAACCACAGAAGCTACTGTCTTAAAGTTAATACAATATCTCAACTAAACAGTTTGATAATACTTCATAAAAATATTTCATTTAAAATGTTTCCTATTCAGCCGAGACTGGTTTGGCTCAGTGGATAGAGTGTTGGACTAGGGACTAAAGGGTCCCGGGTTCGATTCCGGCAAGGGCATATAACTTGGCTGCGGGCACATCCCCAGTAGGGGGTGTGCAAGAGGCAGCTGATCGATGTCTCTCTCTCATCGATGTTTCTGACTTTCTATCCCTCTCCCTTCCTGTCTGTAAAAATCAATAAAAATATATTTTAAAAAAATATACGGCTCTGGAATAAGACACATTAGCATTAAAAAAAAATGTTTCCTATTCAAATATTTATAGAAACAAACCGACATTTTAGTGTGAACAAAACCCCCATCATAAATGTTAAAGCATTTGCTGCTATAAATCTGGAAGTAGCATTGTAATTAATTTTTTTTAAAAAAAGATGGGCCACTGTAGCTCAGTGCTTAGGTCTCAAAATGTTTATGTGCAGACTGTGAGCAAAGACAGGTGGACACAGTGTACCATACAATTAATAACGGCTTAATACTTTTGGCAGAGTGAGTAAGTGGGCAACAAGTCAAGATTTGCCTATCACAGTGGACCAAGAAATGTTTGCTACCTAATCTTATTTTAAGCCCATTCCCCTTTCTCTAATTTGGTGAGGTCACAGATATCTGGACTGGAAGGCACCGTCAGGATAAACTATTTGATCACCCTTATTCTTGAGAGAATAGTTCTTACTCTTGGATGATGGCAGAAATGGGACTAGAATTGAGACTTAAGACTCTTAATAAACCAGGTTGTTGGTGTCATGGAAAAGGGCCTCCTTTCTACAAAAAAAAAAACAACAACAACAAAAACACCCAACTCTTTGGAGTTCTTCCTTGCAACTCAGTTCATGGGTGAAACTGACTTGCCTCCTCCACTTCTGTCCTTGCACTTTCTTCAGCGATTTCTCATTTACCCGACATCCAAAACAGAAGGCTACCTCGTTGACAACCAGCCCCTAAGAGAATATGATCCAGGGACAGCTTCCAAAATAATGCTCTACGTCAAAACTTCAACAAGAGAACTATTCAAATAAACCGTGTTGCTTAGGAAATGCGGGGGGGGGGGGGGGGGGATGTATAGAAAACATTTCTAAACATTAAATCGTGATCTTAAAGGGCGCATTCCGGTCTTAGACCCTGACAACTCTATTAACAATACGCTGAACTGCGTGTGCCTGAGGACAGGGACTGCAACAGCACCTGGAGAGTCGCTAAAATTGTTCTGGAAACAACAGGAGGAAACAAGATTACCACCCGGCACAGCGGGGGTCAGGTGCACCTCCCACCGTCCGGAAGGGGCGCCATCCGGAACCGTGTCCGTGCAGAGGCCCGAGCAGCTCTAACAGGGACGCGGGAAGGGGTTAAGCCCGAGAATCTGAAGAGTCCATTCGCGGAGGGTCGCCGCGGGCGGGCGGCGCCGGAGCCCCCAGCCTGCCTTCCCGCCACCCGCCCGGCTAAGCCCGCCCCTGCCCGCCGCCCCGGGCGCGAGCCCCAGACCTGTGAGATAGTTGGTCCACTTGTACAGAACCCCCTCCATGCTTCAGAGCCCGGCGCCGCGCATCCTCCTGACCCTCCGGCCGCGGCGATGGGGTAGGCGCGCGGCCTGGACCGCCGCTGCCGGCCCCGGAGCCTCTCGGGCGGCCCGGCTGCCCCGAGCCCCTCGGCCCGCGCGCGCCGGTACGTGGCGGCCCTCAGAGGCCGGAGCGACGGCCGCCGCGTGGAGCTCGGGCCCCGCCAGGCGCGGGCTCAGACATCCCCGGGTGAGCCTGCCTCGTGGCGGCGATCGTCACTCGGGCCGGCCTCCCGCCCTCCGCGCCGGGCACTCCCGCCTCCCCGGCCGCCTTCCCTGCCCCCGGGCTCCCCGCTGGTTTCATTGACCCCGGCGTCTCTTTCACTTCCTGGTTGAAAGGGGCCGGCGCGGCCCGGGAAACCCCTCCCCGGCGGCGCGGCTGGAGCGACGGGCGCGGCCGGCTCTGCCCCACGGCTCACCCTGGGGCTCCCGCCGGGCCCCCGGGCTCCGCTCCATCCCGCCTCGGGCCCTCGGCTGGCTCCCCTACCGACCCGCCCGGGGGCCTAAGACTCCGGGCCCACCCCAGGATGAGCTCCCCAGAGGTTCTCAGGTTTTACATAACTGAGCCCCAGATCCTTTCTGGTGGTTGTTTTATTTTTGTTTGGGGGGGTAGGAGGAGGAACTCCAAGAAAATAAAAGATTTCCTATTTATGTTTCTTCGTGTCCTCACCCTGAGGGGGTCCGGCCAGCTATGTCCCGGGAGGCAGGGGGCCACTGAGAGTCCTCGGCCAGGAAGATCCATGGGCCCCAGCAATCGTCACCATTAACCTTAGACGGCCACATCTTCATCTAGAAGATAAAGCGTGGGATCAGGTTGGAGTTTGTTTTACTAAAAATGGGGGCTTTCCCCTAGCTTTTGTGATTTTTTTTTAAATCCTGTTTGGAAATGATCATCATCTTATAGAATTGACAATAATGTTCAGATTTATGGAATTTTGCTGGGATTCAGCAAAGCGGATGTAACTCGCTCAGTGTTGTGGCTTTTCTTAGCATCACTAAGGCAGATACAAAAACATCTCCCCTTCCAGGACCTAATCAAACATCTCCCCCTCCAGGACCTAATCAAACATCTCCTCCTCCAGAACCTAATCAAACATCTCCCCTCCAGAACCTAATCAAACATCTCCCCCTCCAGGACCTAATCAAACATCTCCCCCTCCAGAACCTAATCAAACATCTCCCCCTCCAGGACCTAATCAAACATCTCCTCCTCCAGAACCTAATCAAACATCTCCCCCTCCAGGACCTAATCAAACATCTCCCCCTCCAGGACCTAATCAAACATCTCCCCCTCCAGAACCTAATCAAACATCTCCCCCTCCAGGACCTAATCAAACATCTCCCCCTCCAGAACCTAATCAAACATCTCCCCCTCCAGGACCTAATCAAACATCTCCCCCTCCAGGACCTAATCAAACATCTCCCCCTCCAGAACCTAATCAAACATCTCCCCCTCCAGGACCTAATCAAACATCTCCCCCTCCAGGACCTAATCAAACATCTTCCCTCCAGGACCTAATCAAACATCTCCCCCTCCAGAACCTAATCAAACATCTCCCCCTCCAGGACCTAATCAAACATTTCCCCCTCCAGGACCTAACCAAGGCCTTAGCCCTCCTGGTAAAAAGTCTTTGGATATTCATTTGGAAATAAGGTGCATGGATGAATTGATACAGAGGTGGATAGCTGGAGAGGTAATAAATTAACTATAGTTAAATGTTGATACACTCTGAGTGGCAGGTGTGAGCCCATGGGGATAGTAAAACTCAGCTTTTTCTGTATGTTCGAACATTTTTCATTCGTAAATGTTGAGAGGGAAAGGTGGTTTTGTGTCCAGCCTCACTGAATCCCTCAGGCATGTTGGCTGTGAGATTGGAACAAAACGCCCCATGCCTTCGGAGGAACAGGAAGTCCTCTCCTTTCAGAAGTTGGATTTCCACTTCCTGTGGTTTCAGTTACCAGGGGCCAACCAGTGGCTGAAGATATTAAATGGAAAATCCCAGAAATGAGCAATTCATAAGTTTTCAGTGGTGCCCCTGCCGAGTAGCCTGATGACCTGCTCCCTCCTGCCGAAACAGGAGCCATCTCTCTGTCCAGCACATGCAGGCTGTGGCACAGGACAATGCTTCCAGAGAGAGATCACATTCACATAACGTTTATTATAGTCTGTTGTTCTATTATTAGTTATTAATCTCTTACCTTGCTCAATTTATTAATTCAGCTTTATCACAGGTATGGATTATAGGGGGGGAAATACATATATAGTTCAGTCCTAGCCTGCCTTCAGACATGCGCTGGGACTTGGAACATATCCCCCCAGGATAATGGTATGAAGATAAGAGGGGACCTCATTTTCTCCTGTAATGTGAATAATTACCGATCTGGCAGAGTCGGTAAGAAAAGTGACACTGTGCACCTCTATAAGCCCTTAAATCGAGGGCGGCCCCAGCGGTGGGAGAAAGTAAGGCAGCAGTGCAGAATCGCTGGGGTCCGCTCGGCGGTGGAAAACTAACGGTGGGGAGCAGGGCATTCTGTGTACCCGAGACAGGAGGCCTTCGGGTGGTGTGCGGCTTGGCCTGGAGCCTTCTGGGACACCCCGGAATGCCCCCCTCCCCCCACGCCCGCTAGTTCTCTAAGGGTCTGCAGAGAAGCCTTTTATGCCCAGAAATGACAACCATATCCGCTCAACACCCCACCCGGGGCTGTGTTTTTAGTCTTTTGCCAGCTTCATTTTAGGAAACGCTAGCTTAGCTACACGAACCCCGAGGAAACGGGCTGTAACATCAGCGGAGCCAGCGAGAAGCGGTGCAAGCGATCAGTGTTGCCTTAGAGACCGGCGACAGCCAGCCAAAGCGCGGGGACCAGGGGGACGCCTCCCGCCCCGGCTGGCAAAATCCCGCGGCTGAGCCTGCCGCCGGGGGACGCGGAGTGGGGGACGGGGCGGGGCCCCGCGCCGCCCCACCCCGACCCTTTGTGACGCAGGGTAATGCTGCCACGCGTCGGAACTCCGCTGCCCGGAGGGCCACAGGACGCGAGTGACACGCAGGAGGGGACGCAGCGGTCGTCTGGGGCCAGGGATCATGCCTTTCTTGCTCAGATTAACCGTGTTCTTTTTCGCGTGGGGCGTTTTTACTGCCCGGGGACAAAGGGAAGAGGGGCGCGCCGAGGAAGTGAAAATAGAAGTTGTGTATCGCCCAGAAAACTGCTCTAAGACAAGCAAGAAGGGAGACCTGTTGAATGCCCATTATGACGGCTTCCTGGCTAAAGATGGCACGAAATTCTACTGCAGGTAGGAAATGCAGCCAACAGCTGTCACGTCCAGGGGACGTGCGCTATCCAGCCTCCCTCCAGGATGCAGAATAATTGGTTGGTGGGTGGGTGGGTTGGTTGGTTGGTTGGTTGGTTGGTTGGTTGGTTGGTTGGTGGGTTGGTTGGTTGGTTGGTGGGTTGGTTGGTGGGTTGGTTGGTGGGTTGGTTGGTTGGTTGGTTGGTGGGTGGGTTGGTTGGTGGGTGGGTTGGTTGGTGGGTGGGTTGGTTGGTTGGTGGGTTGGTTGGTTAATTGGTTGGTTGGTTGGTTGGTGGGTGGGTGGGTTGGTTGGTTGGTTGGTTGGTGGGTTGGTTGGTTGGTTGGTTGGTTGGTTGGTTGGTTGGTTGGTTGGTTGGTGGGTTGGTTGGTTGGTTGGTTGTTGGGTTGGTTGGTTGGTTGGTTGGTTGTTTGGTTGGTTCTTGTTTTTCAACAGTAAGAGTTGAGACTTTTATTCCTAAGGGGGAAATCAGACTAGATGCAGTAGTTCTCTATTAAGTTGAATGTTACTTTCTAAGTTACTGAAAATGTTGGACCAAGAGATTATTAAAAAACAAACAAAAACAAACAAAAACAGACACTATGGCCCTGCTGGTGTGACTCAGTTTAGTAGTTCAGCCTCAACCTACAAACTAGGAGGTCAAGGTTCAATTCCCAGAAAAAGGCCAGGTTGTGCTCCATCCTCAGTAGGGGGCATGTAGAAGGTAGCTGATCAGTGATTCTCCCTCATGATTGATATTTCTATCTCTCTCCCTCTCCCTTCCTCTCTCTGAATCAATTAAAAATAAATACACAATGTCCGCATACACAGCCGACCATTCCCACTACCCTTGGGACTTACAGAAGTAAGCCAAGTCACTGTAAGGATGTTCACACTTTTCCTTTGCCAGTTGGAGTGTCTTTACAGAGGGTTAGATAGGGTAGTTTAAGGGATTTTGTCTGGCCTTCAGAAGCACCATATTTACAGGCTAGGGGCCACTTTCAAACTGTCAAGAAGACACACAGCAACTTTCCCTGATGACTCTGGGCTCTATGTCCTCCACCTGACCCCCCTTGTCCCATGACTGCCTACTCTGGTTTAATTAAAGGCTTACTACTCAGAGGGAGAATGTCTTTTCTTCATCTGTACTATTGCCTATAAAGATAGGAACTGGGAAAAGTTAGTTCTTTCTATCTAGAGGAAACCAGAGAAATTTAAGAAAGGGTACAAATTTTAAATAACTTTAAAATATTTATGTGGCTAAAACTGCACCATCATTTTTTAGAACAAATCCAAACAGGTTAAACGTATTATTTAAACAGTCATGCAGCTAAGTAGGGGCAGAAGACCCATTAAAAATATTAACTGTTGAGTAGTTTTTGTAAAAACAACAAAAAGAAAATGAGATGACAAATCATACCTCATTCTGGCTATTAAGAGGTAAGTTTGAGCCAAACACACCACCAGGGGGGTTCAGAATGAGTGATAGTATGGAGAAAGAGATGGTTAAAGAGGATCCACTTTTAATATAACTAAATGCCCAGCTGTATTTTTTAAATCCTCATCTAAGGATATATTTATTAATTTTTAGATCCAGAAGAAGAGAGAGAGAAACAACAATGTGGAAGAGAAACATGGATCGGTGGCCTCCCTTATCACCCCAACCAGTATTGAGCTCGAAACCTTTTTGGTGTACAGAGGAACAATGCTCTAGCCAACGGAGCTACCCAGCCAGGGTGCCCAATTGTTGTTGTTGTTTGTTTGTTTTTTTAGTTTGATTTCAGTTTTCTTGAATCAGCTTACCTAAATGTTGCTTTTTATTATAGCCGGACACAAAATGAAGGCCATCCCAAATGGTTTGTTCTTGGTGTTGGGCAAGTCATAAAAGGCCTAGACATTGCTATGATGGATATGTGCCCTGGAGAAAAGCGAAAAGTGATAATACCCCCTTCGTTTGCATATGGAAAGGAAGGCTATGGTAAGATGTTTTAATATTTATTCCTCGGTCTCAGAGAGATATTTGTACACCCATGTTCATAGCAGCACTATTCACAAAACCCAAAAAATAGAAATAACACGTATTCTTTAACAGATGAATGGAGAAACAAAATGTGGTATTTATTTACATACAATAGTTATACATCCTGAAAAAGGGAAGGAAATTCTGGCACATCCTATAACATGGATGAACCTTGAGTACCTTATGCTAAGTGAAATAATTTAATCATCAAAAAACTTATGCTATTTGATTCCACTTTAAGTAGGTACCAAGAATAGTCACATTCATTGAGACAAAAGGAGAAGGTGGTTGTCAGAGCCTGGGGAGAGGGTGGAAATAGGGAATTGTTATTTAATGAGTGTAGAGTTTCAATTTCCCAAGATGAAATAGTTCTGAAGATTGGTTGTACAACAATGTGAATATAGTTAACACTACTGAAGTATACACTTAAAATGGTTATATTGGTAAATTTTATGTTACATGTATTTTTTTCCACTTAAAAAATTTTCAATTTCTCAAAAAGTTCAAATAAAATTTAAAAATCATGGAGGAAATAATTACAGAACTATAGAGTACAATAAACTTTAGCTGTATCTAGTCCAGTCTAGCCAGCTTCCTGTTTATACACATAAAGAAAATACAGCATGGTTCAAACACAGATCTCTGGCCAGAGTTGTTCTTCCCACACAGGGTTAGCTCTCATAATGATCATGTATATTCTATAAGCTCTACCTTTGTCATATTTGGTTTTTTTAATGTTTGTTTTTAATATAAATGTAAATGGCACATACCTTTGGATAAGCAGTACCAAAGTCAAGTCATAAAACTTGGGAAACTGAAACATATGATTTTGGAGTAAAAGGATAGCACTGGAACATAGTAAAAAGAACATCTGAAATAACTGTCAGTCACTATTACCCGAATTTAGGAAAAATCTTGAAATGTGAAAGAACTGAACTGCTTCTTTCAATATCTCACATATTTTTAAATCCGAAAATGAGATCTGAAAATCTAGGTGAGGCAGTAAAATAGGGAAAATGTTTGCAATACATATGAAAACTTCTAATAATAAATAATAAAAATGACCTACCCTTCGGAATACACAAGTTTATAAACAAATGGCCCACTAGTAACAACAAAAAATACAAATAACCTTTAAATTTGTGAGAATACTAAATTTTATTTATAATTAAATAAGGTGAAATTAAAACAAATTGAGTCCCATTTTATGTCTTTTCTAATCTGTAAAGACATAAAAGTTGATAAGGGTATGGAAAAAAAACAGCAGGCTCATGCATTATTGCTGGGAATGTAAATCATTATAACTCTCTAGCAATTTCTATCAAAATTTAAAATGCATATTTTTTCTGGCCCAGTAGTTCCATTACCAAGAATGTGCACAAAAGTATATATAAAAGAACTTCATTGCAGTCTTTTTGGTAGCAAAAGACTGGAAACTATCTTAGTATCCATCTGAAGAAAATCAGTTAAATAAATCAAGGTTTACCTATGAAATGGGTTATTGTTCAGCCAATAAAAAGAAACTGTGTATAATGCAGAAACGATTTTCTATCCCCAATGAGCTTATATGTACGAGAGAGAATCTCTCATATGCATCATGTATCTAGGTAGACTCTATCTGGAAAGATACACAATCATCCAATGAAATTATGGTCCTGAGAAAGAGGCCTGAAGGTCAAGGATGAGATTTCTCATTCGGTCATATATTGTACTGTTTAAATTTTCCACCATATGCATATATTAATTTTTACAAAATTAAAATAGAAAAAAATCACTAAAATTAAAAGCAAAGCAAATAGATATATTTTAGAAATGGGCATTCTGTCAGAGGGATAGTTTTGATATTTCATTCTCCTTAATTAAGTCCTTGCTTCCTATTGCTGTATAAGGATGTTAAAGAATCTTTAAAACCTCTTCATTCTTTTTAGAGTCCTTGGTAACTCCACTTCTTTGAAATATTTAATATATAGTTAAAGTATTTAAAGATTAATTTGCTTCAATAAACTATTGTCATTAACTCCCAAATATTTCATCGAAATGTCATGCCCTCTTTGAGGCTGTTGGTTTTCTCATTAAGAGTGGTGATTCCCTCGCCTCTTCTTCCCAAAAAGTAGCAAGGGAACACTGTTCCAAACTGGATTGGAGGGAGATTAGTGATGTGAGTCAGACCCAGTCAGACTTAAAATTTCTCAAGAGACAGTTTCAGATAACTACAGCTTCATTTTCAGTGCTTTTTACCAATCATTTGGTCCCAAGAAAATAGCTCCCATTGAACCATAATTTGTATATTCTATTTTTATTGTTATTGTTTTAATATATTTTTATTGATTTCAGAGAGGAAGAGAGAGATAGAAACATCAATGATGAGAGGGATCCATTGATTGGCAGCCTGCTGCAACCCAGGCACGTGCCCTTGACCGGAATCGAACCCGGTACCCTTCAGTCTACAGGCTGACGCTCTATCCACTGAGCCAAACGAGCCAGGGCTGTATATTCTATTTTTAATTGTAGAGGAAAAGAGAAGAGAAATAAAAAATTGAAGATAAATAAAATTGAATGCAATACATGTCCTAAAAATGTTGTCATAGGTTGAAGCCAATTCTAGGCAACATGATTACAGGTGAAATTTGTCTTTCAGTCTCTTTAATCTCATTTTCAGAGTTTCTCTTTCTTGAGTTTTCCCATCAGATGCCTCCACATTCTGCCTACTACCAGAGCACCTGCTTCCCTATCAGCCTACATCCACATCCCTCATCAATAGATGTTCATCTCTTGTCCTATTACCTTAAGGCAAATGACTACTTAGTTTATCCTTTTTGTAAACCAATTTATGCTTGAATGACGACGCAAGCTGCCTGACCTATTATTAAACCAAAAACCCTTGCTGCAGAAATGTGGAAATTTGACTTGAAGTTGGTTCATAGTCAATTTGAAGTGTCTCCAAAAATACAAAAATAATAAATTTCACTAGTAATACCACCAACACTTTCATTTTACACATAGAGAAACCAAAACCCGAACAAAAGTGTGTGTTGTTTAGACTGTAATTAACTGCAAGTTTACCTGCACTGCAATATCTTGGATTAGATTACTTTAAAAGTTGCAGTGTAGACCATAAGTAACTGCTTAACAAAACTTCTTGATCAAATAAGCTTTTGAAAATGTTACTAAGAACTAACATAAGATATAACTTTGTTTTAGGTAGTACTTGAAGAAGTCTTTCTTCTGCACAATGTCCTTGCCTCATGTCGCAGAACACCCCTGCATGTCTTGAAATGCATGTGACTTGTTTGTGCTTTAATTAACAGTATATGTGGTATGTATAGATTCTTCACATTAACTCCTATGTCTTTGATCTACTTCTCTAAATACATGTAATTCTATAGCAAATGCACATTTCTCTTCTTTATACTATAGTTTTTTGCAAGAAAAAAGAAGAATTGGTAATATTTTCTGTTTACAGTAGAATTGTTCAAAAACTTCAACGTGTAATATTTTGTTCTTAAGAAATTTGAATTTGTATTTGGAATTTGTTTTTAATTATTGTTTTGTTATAAGAATATCGTAACTGGATGGAATAGGAATGGATTTTAAAAAGTGATCATTGAGTCAATCCCTAGCTCTCTTACTCTAAAATCAGGTAATAGGTGCTACTTTGATTGGGATGGCCACATCAGTCATGTGATGCACAGGAAGATTCTTCTATGTCCTGGCTTTGAGATGACTGATGATGATCTCTCCTTTTGGCTGTAACTTTCAAATTCTTTGGACTATACATATAAGCACTTTAGCGAGAATTCTCTGGGTTTTTTTTTTATTAAAGAATAAAATTAGCCATTTTAAAAATAAAGGATAGTTGTCATTCATTCAACAAATAGTTGAGTGATAAGAATCAGGCATTCTGAGAGACTTTAGGAATATACCAGTGACACAAACCACCCACTGCCTCTTACCAAGTAATTTCTATGGGTTATTTTTATGAAATGAACATCTGAAATAGCCTAAGCCTACTTAATAAAAATTATCTATGATATCAGTTAATAGGTTAACTTTATTGAGGAGATCTATTCAACTTGATACTTAAATTTTTTATTGTGTTTAGAAATTTCTTCATAAAATTTTTACTGGTTTATTCTGTCATTACACTTTATTTTTAATAGCTATAAAGAATTTGAAAGACAAATAGATTGAAATATATGTTTTATTTATGCTCCAAAATAGCTATACAAAATCATTTTCTAAAATATTACTGATCTATGCTTTGAGATTTTTCTGCCCAATCATTTCTTTTCTGTACTAGCTCTGGCCTTTAAAATAATGAGTATATTAATAAACATTATATGATTTATATTTATTTTCATTTAATTAGGAAATAATGGTCCCCTAAGGTCTTAGAACTGACTTCCTTTAAAAATATGTGGGAAAAAATTTCTAAAAAGTATTTAGAACACAATTTTTATATATATAAAATAATATAATCATGATGCTATAATGACTACTTGTGAATAAATATTTGAATATTATCCTCATGTAAGTTAAACTGTTAAAATTTATACTTTTAGCAGAAGGCAAGATTCCACCTGATGCAACATTGATTTTTGAGATTGAACTTTATGCTGTGACCAAAGGACCACGAAGTATTGAAACATTTAAGCAGATAGACACAGACAATGACAAGCTACTCTCCAAGACCGAGGTAATTCAAACAGATTTTGTGTGTACAGCCTAATTTTTTTTTTGATGCTGTGATCATTCACTAACTTTATTTATTTTATTTTTTAATATATATATTTTATTGTTTAAAGTATTACAAAGTATTACCTCCCCCCCGGCCTTCCATAACCCCCAGCACAAGCCCTCACCTGCCCCCCCCCAACCTCCCAGTGTCTTATATCCATTGGTTATGCTTATATGCATGCATACTAGTCCTTCGGTTGATCTCTTGTTGTAGGAATCTATATGGTCTTAGAGTTGTTTTCTGAAAATATACAAACATATTCTTGACCAAAGTTAATAAAGGAATCTTTTCTGTAAATTAGACTTGGGATTCTTTTTATTTTTGCCCAAATGATTTTCCTTTGGCTTATTTTCACACCTTGTGTGTTTTTCATGGGTGTCTTGCTGTTAGCATTACAAATGGAAATTGATTTTCTGAAGTAAGAATTTTCTAGATGTAATTTGCTTGCAGAATATTTTTCCTTACATGATATTACCCCACTATCCCCCTCCCTTTTTTTGATTAATGATGGCTTTTGGAAATTTTATGTTGCAGTCTTGGTAACTTTAAATTTTACTTTTTGCACAAAAATATGACTGCCTTAGGTACTTTGCATGTTAGGCAACTCTACAATGAGATGAACTACTAATGGAAATTTTATTTTAGGAGCAGCTTTTTTGACCAATACACTTAAATTTTCTTGAGTAGTCCCTTATTTCAATTGGCCAATTTAAATTAATCTGAAAACTTGATTACTATTTTACTGGCAAATTTAATACTCAAACAATAATCTTAGTTTACCCTGTAAATGTTAGTGGAAATGATTATTTGCATTCTTGAGTAGGCCCTGAGCATTCCTGGCTCTAGACTGAATTTAGATATAGGGCTGCTGTTGCTGGCCAAGTCTCTGTAACCTGGGTCCCGATCTGAGCTGGGCATGGGAGGCAAAGCAGCCATGGGGGTAGGAGACCTCCCTCAGAAGGGATTCAAGTCCCTGCAAGGTTAGGGGGGTGAGGGTCTGTGCCCACCTCTTTTGACCTTCAAGTTCTCTTCTGATGGCCCCTCTGCGACTGTGCCTGTCTTAGATTGTTCCTTCCCTGAGGAATCTTACCCGTCTCTGGCTAACCAGCCATCCTCCAGTCAGCCTAATTTTTTTATCACACTTTAAGTGCATTTTTGTTACAATTCTTATTTTTTCACTTCTACCTAGTATGGACTGATAACTTAGCTTTTAATAGAAGAGCTGGTTACAAAAAATCAGAACTCCAAGAAGAAAGTAAGCTTTTCCAAAACAAAACTTAGTCATTCCATTCAATTTCTTCTCTCCCTACAAGAAGGCCATTACAATACCATACTAATCTCTAGGAAGTATTTCCAGCATCTAGACTGCAGGAGCAGATCTCTTGTAAGCAGCACTATAGGAATGTCTAATAGAGCAAATAATTCCCACCTCATAGGATTGTGAGGATTACATGAGGTTATAAAAAAAGCTAGCAAGGGAGGCGTGATGGCGGCTACCGAGGGGGTCGGGGAGGCTACGCAGGGCAGCGAGCCGGGTCAGCCCGAGCCGCCACCGCCCCTCCCGCACCCCCCGCCGCCCCAGCAGCAGCAAGAAGAAGTGATGGCGGCTGAGGCTGGAGAAGCGGTGGCATCCCCTATGGACGACGGGTTCCTGAGCCTGGACTCACCCACCTATGTTCTGTACAGAGACAGAGCAGAATGGGCTGATATAGAGCCAGTGCCACAGAATGATGGCCCCAATCCAGTGGTCCAGATCATTTATAGTGAAAAATTTAGAGATGTTTATGATTATTTCCGGGCCGTTCTGCAGCGTGATGAAAGAAGTGAGCGAGCTTTTAAATTAACCAGAGATGCTATAGAGTTAAATGCAGCTAATTATACAGTGTGGCATTTCCGGAGAGTTCTCTTAAAGTCACTTCAAAAGGATCTGCATGAGGAAATGAACTACATCACTGCAATAATTGAAGAACAGCCCAAAAACTATCAAGTTTGGCATCATAGGCGAGTATTAGTGGAGTGGCTAAAAGACCCATCTCAGGAGCTTGAGTTTATTGCTGATATTCTTAATCAGGATGCAAAGAATTACCATGCCTGGCAACATCGACAGTGGGTTATTCAGGAATTTAAACTTTGGGATAATGAGCTGCAGTATGTAGACCAACTTCTTAAAGAGGATGTGAGAAATAACTCTGTCTGGAACCAAAGATACTTTGTAATTTCTAACACCACCGGCTACAATGATCGAGCTATACTGGAAAGAGAAGTCCAGTACACTCTGGAAATGATTAAGCTAGTGCCACACAATGAAAGTGCATGGAACTATTTGAAAGGGATTTTGCAGGATCGTGGTCTTTCCAAATATCCCAATCTATTAAATCAATTGCTTGATTTGCAACCAAGTCATAGTTCCCCCTACCTAATTGCCTTTCTTGTGGATATCTATGAAGATATGCTAGAAAACCAATGTGACAACAAGGAAGACATTCTTAATAAAGCACTAGAGTTATGTGAAATCCTAGCTAAAGAAAAGGACACTATAAGAAAGGAGTATTGGAGATATATTGGAAGATCTCTTCAAAGCAAACACAGCACAGAATGTGACCCACCAACAAATGTACAGCAATAACACCATCTAGAAGAACTTGATAGACTGCTTTTATTTTTCTAAGAGACTCTAATGCAGGAGTTTAAAACTAGAGGATCATTCCCTGTGCCTGTAGTGTAAAACATGCACTGCACAGGTATTGCTTTTTAACAAGAACTAAGTACGATGTTCCTTGGGTGCTGCTGCCATGCAGACTAGCTCTAAGTAATTCGGTTATTTTATAGCAAAGTAATTTGGGGGAGGGAGAAGGAAAAAAGTCCCATAAAGGTCCTTTTATAGTCTTATCAACATTTACTTTAATTAATCCCTTAGCATCAGCTCCTCCCTACATGGTATATGCATCAGGATTTGCATCATAAATGATTACAGATAACTTATATGTAATGGATCTGAAGTAGCTCAAATTATGGTTTAGGAAGCAAGGAAGGCAGTTGTTACTCAGAGCTGCTATGCCACTCACAATATCTTGCTATTACTGTAACCAACTAATGCCAAAAGAATGGTTTTGTAATAAAATTATAGATATATCCTAAAACAAAAAAAAAAAAAAAAAAAGCTAGCAAGAATTTAAATTGTCTATATTGAAAAGTTAGTAAAGAGGACCCAGGAGTTCAGCTACCTAGCTTTTGCATCCCAGTTAGTCTTATATATGAATTGGGGAATTAATAAGGATCTTGTAATAATAATTTTTCATACATTCTCAGTACCAGATATAGTTATAAACCCAGTAGTGTGTGATCTTGACAATTTATGAGGTAGACACTATTGCCCTCATCTCCATTTTATAGAAGGTGCAAATGACACCCAGACAGGTTAAGAAACTAGCTCAAGGCCACACAGCTCTAAATGGCAAAACCAGACTGCAAACTCAGCAATCTGACTCCACTATCAGGTTCTTCATCATGAGTCCACCCTGCCTTTTTCAGGGACTTGACATCATGAATGTTTCGAAGCCAATGTTCATTTCATTGAAATCTGGTGCTTTGTATCCCCTCCCATTTGGAGGCAGTTTAACATGCATAACTCTTATCACTTAAATAATGAAAGACAACTGGGATCCAGCTGGGTGTGGCTCAGCAGTTGAGCATAGGTCATGGGTTTGATTCCCTGTCAGGGAACATGTCCGGGTTGCCAGCTCAGTCCCTAGTAGCAGGCATGCAGGAGGCAGCCTACTGCTGGTTCTCTCTCATCATTTATGTTTCTATCTCTCTCCCTCTTCCTTCCTTTCTGAAATCAATAAAAATATTTTTAAAAAAATAAGAAGCAGCAATCACTTAAAAAATTAAAAAGGCAACTGTGTCATTGATCAAGAAATTTAAAAAAAAGTAAGACCCGCCCTAGCCTTTTGGCTCAGTGGATAGAGTGTCAGTCTGCATACTGGAGGGTCCCAGGTTAGATTCTTTCTGGTCAAGGGTATGTACCTTGGTTGTGGGCACATACTCAGTAAGGAGTGTGCAGGAGGCAGCTGATCGATGTTTCTCACTTTCTATCCCTCTCCTTTCCTTTCTATAAAAAATCAGTAAAATATATATTTTTTAAAAGTAAGACTCTCTTCTGTTTCTTTTTCTCCTCCTTCTCCAATCATTTGCCTACCCTAATTCTACTTCCTCCTCCAAGATCTTAGTAAGGACTTTTTCCTGAAGCTCTTTGGTTGATCAATAACAGAAGAGGGATACGAGAAGGGGAACATGCCCCTTTTCTTAAGAGTAGTGATTAGAGATGTGGCAAACTGTTCCCAGTACAATGCTTTCTATCAACTCATCACCCTTTTTTAGAATGAACAGCAGCTGCAGATGAATTCACATAGTGCTCAAGAGCTAAGCCTCTGCACGCAGACCACTCAATATCACTTGTACACCAACAGACACATTCTTCAGTATGTATACCCCTCAGTAGACCTTAGGGGATCTTCATTTTTTTCTGGAAAATAAAAATAAAGATTGTCCAAAATAGAGACCTGCTTACGTACATTTTGCCCAGATTTGCCTATATTCTTAGGTACCAGAGATTAACTTGCATTACACTAGATAGGTAAGAGTGATTTTAACATGCTTGATTTTCATAACAATCGCTATCTTTCCTTGACACCTGTAAACATGACTAATCTTCACATCAATCCTACAGTATAGATTCTATTTCTTTCCTTTTTTTCAAATGTATTTTTATTGATTCCTTTAACTGATGATAAAACTGAGGTTCAGAAAGATTAAATTATTTATCCAAGACCACACAACCAGTATATGGTAAAGCCTAGATATCAAACATGAACTAAAATAAACTACTTTCCTTCATCATCAGAAAGATTTAGTCAGGTGGGGGAGTAGGGAAATACAGCGTTTTTAATAAATTACAAAGTGGAAATAATATGGACCCCATTGCCAGCAAAATTATGCACTGCCTTTTTGTACCTCTTCACTGCAGTGTATTAGAAAAGTACATTTGGATAGTAGCCAATATTGATGAGGAAAATATATTTTATTTATTTAGAAACTGAGGAATATTTTATGCTATTTAAAATTCTTTATACCGACATAGGATTTCTAAGGCTCACTTGGAAGAAAATGTATCTTCATCATATAGGTCCAAGGTCCCATTTGAGAATAGTTGATAGACCCATTAGTCATTCTAACTAGAGTCTACCAGCTAAGGATTAATTTTGGGATATGGATTGCTAAAAACCTCTCAGGCTTCAACTTTAGCCTTTACATACACTCTTGCCTCTACAATGCCAAGCTGAACATTATTTCTAGGTCATTGTGCGTTGATTTCTTCAGTTATTATAAATCAACGCTTTCTAAAGGAAATATAATTGAGTTCCACCACATCTTTAAAAAAAAAGAAACAGGTGAACTTAATTTTAATGATGTTTTATTTAACTCAGTATATCTAAAATATTACCATTTCACATTAAATCAATATAAAAATTACCAAGATATTTTTATTACCTTCAAAATTTGTGGTGTATTTTATCCTCAAATAGCATTTCTCATTTTTATTTAATCACACTTCAAGTGCTTAGTAGTTGTCTGTGGCTAGTAGCTGCTGTGTTAGGCAGTGTTTATAATAATGTCTTTGCTTAGAGAAATATCATATTATATAGAGAAAATACTTCAGAATACCTGTTCTTTATTTGACATTATTATTAGAGAGATTGTTGTAGTTTGCAGATTTGGAGGAGCTATAGAAGCATAGAACAATTAAGAAAATTATATTTTAAAACCTGTGGTTGGTTTTATTGATTATGCAGCATATTTATTAATTTTAGAGGTCATAGAAACACCAATTTGCATTTTATTCATTAATGGAAATCTTTAGAGAATTTCCTTTGAGAATGTGGACAGTATAGATTATTAGAAAGCATTTAGTTTTGACAAAATTCAAATTCATATATTAATCTTTGAACATATACCACTAACCGTCTATAATTTCAGGGGAAGATTGGTTTCTCTTCAGAGAATTGCTTCAAAGATTAAAAAAATAAAACCTCAAACAACTTTTTAAAATTTTATTTCACTTATTATAAGCATTCTTCCTTATGAGTTTTATGAAACATTTCTTCAAAGTTACTAGAAATGTATTGTGAATTCTTCTTATTAATGAAATGTTATTTTGGCCCTCTAGATAGATCAGTACCTGAAAAAGGACTTTGAAAAAGATGATAAGCCACGTGACAAGTCATATCAGAATGCAGTTTTAGAAGATATTTTTAAGAAGAATGACCATGATGGTGATGGCTTCATTTCTCCCAAGGAATACAATGTATATCAACATGATGAACTATAGCATATTTTTATTTCTCAATTTTCTTAGCTACTTACTGTACTTTATATATAAAACAAAGTCACTTTCTCCAAGTTGTATTTTCTATTTCACCCCATGAGAACATACTTGATTTCCTCAATACATATAACTTTGGAGTAACTGTGAGGTTATTTTGCAAATTTAATTCTGTGAACATGAGTTGCAGAACCATGAAACTAATCTGTGTCCCAGTGGGCAATTTTCCCACTTCAAGAGACAGGAGGACATCTATAGCAAAATCTACAAAACTCTTCCCAATTCTAACCTAACAACATGTGCACATATTGTAACTAACCATTTTTTAATGTTGAAAATGTTAAAATGCCCATATTTTTAAATTTTTCAATAGGGACCAAAGAATTAACATTTCACTGTTTATACCTCTCATAGCATATGAGTAGGTAGCAGTATGTAAAAAGCATAGAACTGAAGAGTCTATTTTTGATGTGCATGCAGGAAAATATAAGTTGTATAACCCTGTCTCACAGAGAACTTCAACACGGTCTCTGTACTTTTTGATGCAAGCTTCTGACTTTATGTATTTGTTCCAATGGGGGATTGTTAAAGATGTTTGATCAAATCGTGCCTCTTATAGCAGACATAATACAGTCTAGACTGCTCTGAGACTTGTACTCCCTTAGACATCATGATAAATGTGCCACTCCTCTTTCTTCTCAGAGGCTTTTATATCTACCATCTCTAACTTTTTGTCTTGATTTTAAATTGATGTCATGGTATTTCTTAGTTTGCAGTTCCTTTTCTCTAGTATTTCTATCCTATGTCACTTCATTTCACAATGATTTTGTTATTAATCATGAATTAACATTACAAACTGACATGGCATCAAATTTTTGATAAATGTATAGAATTTATTTTACACATGAGGATACATGAGAATATTAAATGAGGATTCATAAATATCTCTCAGAACTATATGTTAATAAACATTTTCAAAGAAGAAAAATATAAATGTCCCATGGCAATTTGTGTCATGGTCAAATCATGACATGGTTCAACTTGTGGAGAAAAAGAGGAAAGAGATGCTGTAGATGCAGCTGGTACCAAAGAAAGAGCACATGTTTATTGGAATATGTAAGGATTAGCCTACTGCATGTGTAGGAAGGAATGGTCAGGCAGTAAATAGCTCTATTCAAAACAGGTGAGTTCAAAACAAAACTTTCCTGTTTTCTGAAACTTGTTCTTTCCAAACCTCTGTATCATGTAACCTCTTTTGATATACTGCCAGAAAATCTGTTACTTAAAAGTGTAGGGATAACACAAAACCCACAAGATTAGTGGATGTCACATAGGCATAGCACAAAGTTTGACACTTCATAAAACAAAAAATTTACTATTTTTCTTTCCTGCCAATATTGCATCATTCCTCTGCCCAGTTTTATAACTTCTCACTTGCTTAGTTAAATCTTTCATCTCTTTACTTTCTTCAGAAAAACCTGCTTAGTGCAAGTAAACTAAGTTGATAATATGCTTTGCTTTGGAAACTGCCCCCACTTTCTTTATATAAAAAAAATCACTAGACCCTTGTTTGGTCTGTATCCTCATATTTGCACTAGAATCATATACTCTGTCTAAAATAAAATACAGTGACAGAAGATATCAATGGAAATTATCAGATAATACAAACTATAATTCTAACCTTTCTGTCCCATTGTTTTAATACAAAGTGCTTTTAAACTTATCTTTTAAAAGATTATAGTTGATGTTAAATGAATATGGAGATTGATTCTGAAACTAATCACACTTAGTTAAAAAATAAAATTTTAATCATTCTACATGCTTATAATGCACAAGTAGTTCATATTTATATGACTACATTACACCTTCATAGGCATATACCTAGTAATGAGTGGTGTAATTATACACTGAGTTCTAGAATTTAAACATATTATTTTTGCAGTTATTTTCATAAGAGTATAGAGTAAATAATTTTAGGTTGTTTATGACAAATTTCAGATGTCTTGCAGAGTAGATGGAAAAGATCTCTTAGAACTAAACATGTTAAATGTTTAAAATATTTTCAGGGGAGAAAAGAAATAAACATTTCCTAGCTGTCTTAACTTTAAAATGACAGCAGTGAGTTTTATAAAGCCCAAACTAGCAAGCATCTGTATATAGCAGCCCATTACTACTATCAGTCACCCTGCTAACTGTGTACACAATGCCCCACACTGAGCTCAGTGTGCCTTTAACTTGATACTGCAATTAAACACTTAGGTTACAATAAATTATTAACACATTTTTTTCTCATTTCACCAGAAATAGGGCAATATTTAAAGCATCATAAAGTCACCTCTTGTGCAGTCTTTTCATCTTTAAATGTTAAAACCCAATTAAAAAGAAAGTTGGTATTTCAAAAAAATCTCTGTGTAAAAAGTTACCTAAAATGATAGACTAAATCCCCAAAATACTTTTAATGTAAATGGTAGGTTTTATGGAGGAACATCTACATCCTTAATTTTATACTTAAGCCTTTTTTCATATAAAAATATTAACCTTCATACAACATATGAGGAGACTGTTATCACCTCCACCTTATACATGAAGAAAATGATGCCCAGACAGGTTAATTTCTTTCCCTCTTTAATTTGCCACAATTCATTTTGGAAAGGTGTGTGGCACAGTTGCACCTTAAACACCAGCAAAGTGCATTCACTTTTTCATGTTATTTCATTCTCTTGTGCCAAATATCAAAACAAGGAACTGCATGAAGTCTCACGTACTTCTGCCCATCAACAGAGCACTGAAAGCACCCATAAACCGTCTCCCTTTTTAAGTTCCCCATCCCACAGAGTATGCAAGGTCCTTTTGGAATGTTGTGATTAAGTAAGTTAACACGAATGTGAGTCCCTTCTTTGAGTGAAATATCAGTCATGCTGAAACGTTTATCATAGTAGTCAGTAAAAAGGTCATCCAAGTAAAGCTGTGAACGAGAAATGACGTCCATCACTCTTCTATCTAAAGACAAAAGCAGAGAAATGTGTCAGAAGTCAAATAAAAAACAACAGATAACCATGTGAATCTAAGCCACCAGTCATGAAATAATTTGGCTTTTAAATTTAAATTCTTAACAGGATTACTAATAGATAACCTCTCAAGTGTTGACCCCAAAAGAAAAAAAAAACATATTTGAAATACTCTTCAATGGACATGGACATGGACATACTTCTTTCAAATAGCATATTCCTCAATCTGTAGAGCACGGCAAACGTTGCTGTTTCTTCCCTTTCAAATCCTCCTTTTGACACTGAGGTGACACAAAGGTCTATAAAAGAATTGAGAAGATGTTATAAGTTGAACTCATATTTTGTAGTTGATGTAGTTGTGGCTGATGAATTCTGGTACATGACTACTTCATTGTATTTGTCTAAGTTAAACTTTACGTATTTTTAGGAAAGGTAACATTCACATGGTACACAATTCAAAGAGCACAACAAGGTGGTATAGTGACAATTCTCTAGACTACCCTGACCCCCGCCTCAGTTTTCTACCCCAGAGGTAACCACGTTAACTTTCTTGTGTATATTTCCAGAAATGCTGCATAAAGGAATATGTATGTATGTACATAAAATTCTTTAGGCTCAAAGCATTATACATTACACACATTTCTTCCAAATATCTCTTAGAAATTATTCAATGTCAGGATATGTAGTGCTTCCTCATTCTTAGCATTCCTTTGTATGGATGCACCATTATCTTTTTTTTAATGTATTTTATTGATTTTTTTTTTACAGAAAGGAAGGGAGATAGAGAGTTGGAAACATCGATCAGCTGCCTCCTGCACACCCTCCACTGGGGATGTGCCTGTAACCATTGTACATGCCCTTGACCGGAATTGAACCTGGGAGCTTTCAGTCGGCAGGCTGACTCTCTATCCACTGAGCCAAGCCGATTTTGGCAATGCACCATTATTTAACTAGTTGCGGATAATAGACCTTAAGGTTATTTCCAATCTTCCACTATTATGAAGTGAATATCCTTATCCCCATATTATTTCACACATGTAAGTATATCTATATTTTAAATTCCTAAAAGTGTAAGTAAGGCTAAAGTATATGCACATTTTAAAATTTGATGGATATCAATTCTATCAGTTCAGATTCCTCCTAACATAATTGTAAAAAACCTACACCTGAAGGGTCCCAAAGAGAATTTAATTTGCATCTTTTGTTTTGTCTCTGGACTCCCTAGTCCCTCTTCCAATAGAACTGCAGAAACAAACATAAACAGGTCTAAAAGTGTTAACAAATTACCATTACCAGAGGACTCACTTGCCTGGTCCTTTGGCCTACACCTAGACTTGAGCTGGCTGGCCTCCTAACCTTAAAGGTTTATGAAGTGTAGAAAACTAAAGAGAGCTACACTGCCCTAGCGGCTCGGTGGATAGAGTGTCAGCCTGCAGACTAAAGGGTCCCAGGTTTGATTCTGACCAAGGGCACGTGCCTAGGTTGTGGGCCCCCAGTAGGAGCTGCATAGAAGGCAGCCGATCAATGATTCCCTCTAGTAAGCTGCACTGAGGTATTACATAAGGAGACAATTTTAGGGGCAGTATTTGTACTTTTAAAGTTATTTTTAGGGAGAGTTGGGATGGGTGGATCTCTGATAGATAAAATTTAAAGAAAGTTGTCTTTGGGTATACTAGTTTGAGTGCCCTGACATCTTCAGACATCTTACTATCTACTTACTACTCTATTTGCCATAATAAAAAACTATCTGTTAGAATGCTATGTATTATCTCCCCATAAGTCAAAGAATTATTTTGTCAGTGGATCCCATATTAGCTCTTATCTGTAATTGTACGTGGGCTGGTGGGAGTCTATAGCCTTTACCAAGAACCAGAAAAGAGGTACTGAGTAAGTAGGGAGTAGAGAGCATTTCCTAGCTACTTCATCCAATCATAAGCTTGACAGAGCTGCCCGGAGGTGTGGCTCAGTGGTTGAGTATTGACCTATGAACCAGGAAGTCATAATTTGATTCCTGGTCACGGCACATGCCGCATTGGGTTGCAGACTTGGTCCCCAATGGGGAGCATGCAGAAGGCGGCCAATCAAAGATTCTTTCTCATCATTGTTGATGTTTCTGGCGCTCTCTCCTCCCTTCCTCTCTGAAATCAATATAAATATATTTTAGAAAAAAGATTGAGAGCACCACTATTCTATAATTAAAGAGACAAAGCGAGATAATTAAATTCTTAAAAATATAATCAATTCAGTATTTCATACTCACTCACCAAAGACACCATCCAAGTAAATGAAGAGTTCGAAAACACTGAAAGCTATGGTTGTGTGTGCTGGGAAAACGATAGCTTTGTCCCTTCCCCTGGGATTCTGTTCATCCATAAAATGAAACTATATTAAAAAAATAAGTAACGTTATTAAGGAGCATAACGTGTAATGATAACTTTTGGGAGGAACATAACATTTCCTTCAGTCCTATCAAAAGGATATAAGCAAACAAAACACTTCTCCAAGTAAAGAATTATCCTACTGGAAGTAAACTTTACAGCAAAGTTCCAAATGGCCCAATGGGATCTCAATCTCTATTGGGAAATAGCACTCATCACTCTCTCACTTACTTTGCTATTGGAGCCAATGATTAGTGCTATCACAATAGTTAAGCTCTCTGGCATAGAAGCCTTTTTCTTTCAACTGCAAACCAACGTGCTTAAGTGCTGGAGCTTTTTTTAAGCCTCCCTGTCTACTGCTCCAAAGCCCCCAGAGCTTTTAGCAGCTTTCCAAAACAATCACCAAAATTAAGTTCATGCCCAAATGACCCAATGTTGACCCAATGTTAAACAATTTGGTGAGCAGGTAAATATAGGCTTTATTTTCAAAGACTTGAAAAGGTTATCATTGAACCCTGTCTTTCTAACATTTAGAAATCAAATCATCATTATATGAATGACAAGGACAAATATAATAATTGAAGTAATAAACACAATTACTTTTAAGACTTTTAAAAAGATTTAACATTGAAGTATAAATGTTACTGACAATATTACTTTTGGAAAATTTATTATAAAAATGTAAAATCAACTTCTCAAATTTAAGTATAAACTATATCTCTTGAAAATAATATCCAAGAGTTCAATACAATTATCTAATTTTTACTCTTAAAACAGTATTTAAATAACAATAAGAACGACTCCAGTATGCATGTTATTTCAGGAGGACTAGTATTCTGTTTTCATTATATTATACATGTTTACAATCCAAATTTTCTTAGATTTTTTTTTCACATTCTAATACAAAACCATTACTATGCAAAATCCTACATATCATTGCAGTTTTTTAATCTCAACACTTGACAAAAAATACAAGTCCCACTAGAATTTGAGTACTTTTTTAAAAATTCCCATTGCAGCTTTCTAATAAAAGAAGCTTAATGAGTGTGGCTTTACCCGCATGGATTCCCCACGAATTCCAGCGTGCACAGACAGTGAGCACTGCCGAGTGGTTCGAATGCTCTCCATGACAACACACAATACTGCCTTTCTGCTGCTCCTTGACTGACGTATCAAGCTGTGGTCAAAATTAATTTTTCTAAAATAAACAAGAGAGACAGTCACATGAATCTATGGCATCTGATTACGTAGTATCCAAAACATTCTTTGCTATCATGTATTACTCATTCACAGTCTACCTTAACTAAAAGTAAATCAAGGCAGGCTTAATACAAATCAGAAGGGATGCTCAAAAGAAATTGAATAATCTGCCTCTCCTTTCTATTTTCTTAAAACATGCTTATTATAGGAATCTGTTGGAGAGACTCTCTTAGTATATTTGTTGCAAGCAGATTCCTGTATTCTTTTAATCTAATAATTTAGCAAATGTATTCATATCCAAAGCAATTTTGTGGAACAATTAAAAATTATCTTTAAACCAACTGATTTTGGATATCTACTACTATCAAAAGTTTGGGTGCATTACTAATTTGTATTATTTCAAACAAATACATTACATCACTAAAACAAACCTGAGTGTTTTAATAATTTATAATGAAGTTTATATAATTAAAAAAATTTAATGAGAACACTGCACTATAGTAATTATTATACTGACCGTGAACTAATTTCCTTGAGTAATGTTGAAACTTCCACTTCATGTTTAGTGACTACACCAAATGAAGCTTTTACTGCAACAGAATCTGATCCAGTAACGTTAATCCCAACATCATTCACAATATGGTTGCCTCGCCTTCCATAGAGTGAAACATCTGACTCATCTTCATAATTCAGTAATTGATAAGATGAAATACCTTTTTTAAAAAAGGAAGTTAATATTTTTCAAATGTCACTAATTATTCTAATGTAGCTTACATATGGTAACACATTACTTTACTATTTAAGATTTCATTAACCACCTATTAAGAAAGGCAAAGTTTCAAACCAAGATTAAAAATAGTTATTCAATTAATTAGAAAACAAAAAGAAATAAATAACTACAGTGCTAGTTATTTAATGAACTCAAATTGGACAGAATTTCTTATGAATCAAGATCCACTGGATAGTTGAAAGAAAAAAAGATGTTTCTAAGAAATAATTTGTCTCAACATCCATTTATTTTCTAACCAAGTCTGTAATATATTTCAGTTTGCCAACTGTAATAAGTAAATCATAAAAAATAAATACAAATTATTTTCATCTCATTTGATCATGTAAGATAGGTCAGACTAAATAATACCTCCATTTCATAGATGAAAAAATATATTATTATGCCATTTTCTAAGCTATTTTGATTAAAACAATTTACAAAATAATTGAAATAAAATTATACAATAATGTTATAAAATTGGTTTCAAAGTTATTCGATCAAAAAGAGATTTGATACTATTACAAACTTTAGGCATTGTTAACCATAATATTATTACTACCATAGTAATAAAAGTTGCTTTTATCAATGAAAATGTGTAAATATTATGAACATAAGCAGTAAAAATAACCTTGTTTAGATTAGTAGTGACTCCCAAACATTTAAACTTACCAGCTGAAATTTCTCTGTCTCCTAGAAGAATATCTTTCAGTGTAAAGGGTGTCGAGGTAAATTTGTATCTAGGAAACAGAAAGCATCTCTTCTTTTTTACCACCAGACTTAGAGGTTGGTATTTGTCAGCTTCACTGAGGCTTGGGACGGGAACTAATCTCCCTCCATCTCCAACTTGCTTGACAAAGCTCTTGGTAGCAGCAGCAAACATATTAATATAGTATCAAAATATCCATCAACTGCAACCCTCAGATAACAAATCCATATTTGCCAAGAAAATCAGGAACAAATCTAAATCTTACTTGATTTTAAATATAATTATATATTTTAAAACTATAAAGCATGTTTCCACCAAGGAGTTTACAGTGTACAATTCACAACACTGTCTCCCTTGGTGTGCTCAGGTGATGAATTATAGATTAACAGTGTAAAGTGATATACTAAAAGTAAGTCTAATTTGGAATTGCAGTCTATAGCACTAAAATATACACAGAAAACTAATAACTTTAAAATGCTAGCATTGTCCTTAATGAGGGTCAAGATTAACAGTAGTTTGCCAGTTTTGAGGGAAATGCAATTACGCACTAACATTAGCCTGGATACCAGCTACCCTCCTAGTCCTTCACAAGTCCATCATGCCGACTCTGGCAACAGAAAAGTACTGTTTTGAATCCTTCTGGTATACAGTTTGTTTCAGCATTTCATTCATTTTCCTCGTTATAGCAAGTGATTAACATAAAGTCACGGTCTCTGAGGAAACAAACGTATGTAGATCTTTATAAAATACTGAATGAGAACGACATTACATATAAATAACTATAAACATGTGGGTTTCTTACTCTGAGGCTGGCACGTGGTATCTCTTTGAAAGGGGATCCTACTGTCTTTATTTTCATCATTATTATTCTAGTAACTCAACCTTTAAAGAGAGCTGCATTAAGGATTTGGCTTGTTTTTTAAAGGAATTTTGTGGCTAAAAAACACTTTAGAAACAAATCTGAGTGGTGAAATATTGTATTATCATAGTTAGGTGGATAGTAATCGATACAAGACATATATTGAGTTGGTAGGGAGAGGAAGAATAGGTTAGCTCAAGCCTCAAAATCATATAAATCAATTTTATTAGATTCTGGACTTTTTTTTTTTAAACATTTACTTTCAAATATCCAGGGCTCACGTGCAAATCCTCCAAAGAACGGTTTTTAATAATGTCCCCTGGTGCGAATAGTATTGTGCAAAGAATCATCCAAAACACCAAGAAACCACAGGGAGTCATTTTTGCAAGTAGCTAGCAAATCCCTAGAGAAGCGATTGGGCATCTCATGTCGCTGTCTGACCCCTGCCAAAGGTGGTGCATCCCAGGCAAACGCCATTACAACACCACAGGTGTGCAGGAACAGTAATTCATTAGAATCTGGTTCACAGAAAAGCCTTCGTTTGCACCTAACAGGCCTTGCTGGGCTCCGCAGGCCCAGCATTTATCTCAAGACAAAAGCCTGTAAGACAATGAAGCAGCAGGGAGCCAGAGGAGGGGTCTCTGGACGTCCCCGCGAGCTCCCAATGGCAGGCCTCCAGGAAAGAGCCCAACGCAGCCCTCGGGGGCTGATGCACCTCGAGTCTCAAGCTTCGGGCCAGGCCCAGGGATGCTCTATAAATTTTGCTTTGGAATTTTGGAAATCTTTGGCTTAAAGTGGCGCAGTCCTCATCATTCACCCCACCAGAAAAAAATAAATAAGTAAATAAGGCTGAGTTTCAGGCCCACAGACTGTGAGACTTGCCAACCCCACAAGCCTCTCCCGGCAGGAAACGGCCTCCTTTTAAGGACACATAACTGAGGCCTCCACAGGCCGGGACTGCAGGGTGCCCAGCAGCCCGAGGACCCAAGGTGGGTACTCGTGGAAGCGGAGCCAGGGCCGGAAGACGGGGCGGGGCCTGTAGTCAGAGGGGCGGGGCCAGACGCCGAAGAGCCGGTGGGCGGGGCGGAGCTTGGCTGTGGGCCGGGATCCAGGACAGCGAGGAGGCGTGGCCGGGAACCTGGACCGGCGCTGCCGCACCGAGGCCCCGCCCCCGGCCCCGCCCACCCTCCTCGCTAGAGGGACGCAGGAGGGGAGCCGAGGGGGTGGGGGGTCGGAGGAGGGAAGCGGAGGAGTTGGAGGAGAAGAAGGTGGCGGCGGCGGCGCTGGAGCGTTCCTCTCGGGGCCCGGCCCGGGGAGTGAGGACGTCGTTCCGCACCGCTCTTCTTGCCGCCGAGCCCTCCCTTCTCGCCATGTCCCAGCGCTGGCATCGCATCGCGGCCCCGCCGCTGGAGCGCGAGGACAGCGGGACCTTCAGGTCAGCGCGCGGGTGGTCGAGGCCGCGCGTAGCAGGGCCGGGAGTGGTGGGCGGGAGAGGCGGGGCCGGGGGAACCTGGCTCCCCAGCGGCATTGTGGGTAGAGCCCCCCCTTCCCGACGCTCTCGCCCCCCCTCCCCCTTGCTCCCCCGGCTGCGGGCGGACCCGCTGGCACTCGGACCCGCCCTCGATGGCCCGCGAGCCGGGGTCTGCGGCTGGGCCCCGCCCCTTCTGCGTCCTCTGAGGTCGGGGTGGGGTAGGCGAAGGTGGTTCTCGGCCTCCCGGGGAATGCGATTTGTGAGCCTAGTCCTGAGAGGTCTGGAATCCGCTCTACCCTCATTCAAATCATCTCCCCAATCACGCCCCTCACTCTGCCCGCCCTGCCCTGAGCCCGCCGCAACGGGGCGGGCAGATGGTCCGCCTGGCCGGCTCTGGCACCTGGGAGCTTTGGTGCTTTGCGAGTCCCCGTTGGTGGCAGTGAGAACTGGCCTCTGTAAAGCTTCTGCTTCCCTCCCTGTTTTGGCATGCAAAGCACCCCTTTTTCTGTTGTTTTGTTTTGTTTGTTTTTGCAGTTTGGGGAAGATGATTACAGCTAAACCAGGGAAAACACCGATTCAGGTATTGCACGAATACGGCATGAAGACCAAGAACATCCCGGTTTATGAATGTGAAAGATCCGATATGCAAATACACGTGCCCACTTTCACCTTCAGAGTAACCGTTGGTGACATAACCTGCACAGGTCTGTATGCACAGTTAACCCCTCGACGACCCTGCAGGTTGACAGTCAAGACTTGATACTGTTTATCAGTTGGGCAAGTGCCCTTTTTTACCGGAGATAGCTGTGAGGAGCAGGCTCTTGAAATGAGACCTCTCATCTCAGGCCATTGGGATTTTCCAACTTCATCTGATTCTCTCCCTAATTTTCTCTTCCCCAGATACCAAGAGAAGCTCAGAAACATCCTAGGACCCTCCTAGGGTTCTTCCAAGAATTAGGCAGAAGCAGGAAAGGTTCTTGGAGCAGCCATAGCTGGATCAGTAGGTGCTATCAAGTTTTAAAGTTTCATAGACTATAGCTGATTCCATGACCCCAGAATTTTCTGAACCTCTCCCCTTTCGGTGTGGATTCATTTGCCACTTTGGGCTCATTGTACAACACTCAATTCTGTATCCAAGCAAAATAAGGAAGGCAAATGGCTTTAATGCTCTGTATTGATTGCATAGCAGCTTCTAGTTTCTGACACTGTACAGGATTTTAATAAGCTGTTATCTCCTTTTTTATATATATACATGAGGAAATAGGTTCAAGGAGATTAGAAATAACATGCCCAAGGTTATATAGCAGCAAAGTTTCAGAGTTTAAACTCACCTTATTATGGTCTGTGAGTTTGAGCAAATTATAACTGAAACTGCCCATTTGTAAATGTAGACATTCTATTTTTTAGGTATCTACTTAATTGCAAACAAAACTATTGAATATTAATTTGGAAGAATGTCAAGAAACAATTTTAGCAGGAAGGCTGAAGTCCTACCATTCTATAATCTAAAGGCATCATTTATTTGTGCCCCTGAAAATCTTGAGTCCGCTATTTTCATTAAAGCCACTTTAAGACAATTTTGAAGTCTTTTGTGGGATTTTTTTTTTTCTGTGTGAGGCAAAAAACTGGATTGGAGATCCAGTTTTAATAGTCTTTATGTGAACCATAGAATCAACAATGCATTATTGCTTTAGCTGCTCTACTTTTAAATATTTAATGAAAATTCAAGAAAAAGTAGCCTTTTCCTCCTCAATGTGTTATAGACCAGTGATTAATAACCTATAGCATCCATTCTGCCTAGGCCCCCTACTCTTCTGACACTGCCCTATCTTCCTGTACAAGCTTATCTGCCTCCACAGCTTCAAACACTATCTACAGACTGAGAATTCTGAACCTCTGTCTTCAGCCCAGGCCCAGTTACAGAGCAGGGTATCAGCCTGTGATTGCTAGACATCTTTACTTGGAGGACCCAAAGATACCTCAGTCTCTCATCGCCTCAGACTGAATCCGTCTTCTCTCTCAAATCCATTCCCTCTGCTTTCTCGAGCTCAGTAAATGGAGCCACCATCATCCATTGGCTCATAATAGAAACTTGTGTCTGATCTCTTGATTTCTTCCTCTCTTGTCCAGGCTATCACCAAGTCTTCCTGAATATCTCTTGAATGTGTCCACTGCTCTCTTCTTGAATCTTCCATTGCTACTGTTTGGGCCACTATCATCTCCCCCTGGATTGTGGCTACAGTCTTATAACTGTGCTTTCAGCTTCTAGTCTTGCGATGTCCTTTCTCTACATTACAATCAGAGTTCTTTCTGATATTCAAGTGTGCTCATGTACTTCCTCGTCTAAAATCTATCTAGTGCCCGGCCGGTGTGACTCAGTGATTGAGCATTAAACCGTGAATCAGGAAGTCATGGTTCGATTCCTAGCCAGGGCTTGATCCCCAGTGGAGGACATGCAGGAGGGAGCCAATCTACGATTCTCTCTCATCATTGCTGTTTCTAGCCCTCTCCCTTCCTTTCTGAAATCAATAAAAATATATTTAAAAACATAAAAATATATTTAAGAAACAAATCCATCCATTAGTTTCCCCATTACCCTCTTAATGAATATATATTTGTTGATATGATTTAGAACCTTGCTGCTAAAACTGTGACCAACAGCAGCATTGATATCACCTGGACACTTGATGGAAATGCAGAATATCAGGACCCATGCCAGGCCTACTAGGTCAGAGGATGTTGTTTTTAACAAAACTCCCAGGCACTTCCAATGCACATTAGAGTTTGAGAAGCACAAATTTAGGAGGCCTTCTCTGACCCCCTCCTCCTATTCCTACAACTCTTTATCTTTTTATCGCAAAGTTTCTTCCTTCAAGCCTTTACTGTATCCAACTACCCGGGGCTTTTGAGAACACCGCACTCTTTATCGTTGAGTCTTTTCCAGTGCTCTTTTTCTCTGCCTAAATTGTTCTTCTCAACCCCTGGCTCTCTACATGTTACTGGCTTTTACTAATCTTTCAAGTCTTCATTTAGTTATCTCTTCCTTTCTTCATGAAACCTTTCTGAATCCTTACTAAGTGTAGGGAGCTGCCCCTTGTGTGTGCTCCCCTGCAGCCTGCACTTAGGACTGCCATCACATGTACCATTCCATATTTCAAACACCTTTTCCAGAAGAAATTCTGCACTAGGGCTTGTACTCTTTAAAGGTAGGGACTCTGTTCAGTTCTCTGTTGTATCACTAATACCTGCATTGGTGGATAAATGAGTACAGTGTGTGTGTCTTTGAAATTTATTCCACATCTCCTTTCTTCCACACCAGAGGAATGCATGTGAGCCTTCTAATACCACTTTCCAAGGCTTCTCAACACCTAGTTTAAACACAGAGGAAAAATTGAATTTACCATTTACCACTTGTGATTACTTACTATAGTTACCCATCAATGTCACTGATCAGTCAGGACTATCCCCTCAAGCCCCCTTAGCTACCCCCTAAGGGATACTGAATGTAAGGAAGACACATAACCTAAGCTTTCACCTTCTTCCCCATATCATTCTTCTCACACCAAACCCAATATATAGCCATGACTGCTTATCGGTGCAAGGGGTTGATGCAGTATAGGACAGGCCATTAGAATAAATTTGTGCACATTTTTCTGTGAGTGGCTCCCTTAAAGGAAACTTCTTGTTGCAGAAGAGTTTCTCTCTGTGAACAGGGGAAGAGTAAAATACTAATTTGCATTTCTTCAAAAGGTGTAATATGGGCTACTTTATTACCACTTCATGTAATAAATATATATTGGAGAGATAATATGGGCTTTTTTATACAGGTATACATAGAACTTTTGCCCTAGCTGGTTTTGCTCAGTGGATAGATCGCCCGCCAACTGACTGAAAGGTCCCTGGTTTGATTCTGGTCAAGGGCACATGCTCAAGGTGCGGCGTTGAACCCCAGTAGGGGGCATGCAGGAGGAAGCTGATCAATTATTTTCTCTCTCATCATTGATGTTTCTATCTCTCCCTCTCCCTCTCTGATACACACACACACACACACACACACGTATAGAACTTTTAAAACCTTGGGTTTTTTAAATATATTTAATGTGGTGAATATTATAGCATGTTTATAGTATATGTTTTAATAACTATATAAAGTCTGACGTTATTTTGCATTATGAAATCATATGTGCAAACCTTACATTTTCACAGCATATGTTTTTGTTGTTGTTAACCTTAATTCAGGTGAAGGTACAAGTAAGAAGCTGGCGAAACATAGAGCTGCAGAGGCTGCCATAAACATTTTGAAAGCCAATGCAAGTATTTGGTGAGCTAAATTTCTTTGTATTCTGCAGCTCAAAAATATCATGGCTGAGGAGGTAAGATTAAAAGTTTGAACATGCTTGGAAAAAGCAACAGAGTGAACAGTGTTTAGTATCTAGCTCTATAATATTATTTTCTTGTGAAAATTCATCATCCTTTAAAGACAATTATCCTTAAGAAATTAAATTCAGAAATTAACAATTATATGAAGGCTTCTATTCGAGCTAGGCTCCTATTTGTTTGTTTTCCGGATGGGGTGCAACAGTCGAAAACCAGTTTTCTGACCAGTGTCTTACTGTATTAAGTCTGACTATTTCTACATTGAGGAAAGCAACGTGTGAGATGGGAAAAGATCAGCTGAAAACACTCAGGAATTCTATTTGGAAGGAGACAAAAAGATTTCCTTTTGTTATAGAATGTATGCCAAATACAAAAGGATGTTAAATGGGATGTTAATTCTTGACATATCTTCCCCAAATAAATTTGTAATCACTTAGGTACTTTTGGAAAGAGTGTTGGTTCTGGAGATCTCATGTATCTTAAAGTGGTGTCCTTGGTTTCTAATGGGCACAGCCTGGAATATGGTGTGCCTTCAGTGGTTCTCTCTGCATGCACTCGGATATATTTGGAGTACAGTTTGCATATCTGTTCATAGCGATAGCATAGGCCCCTGGGTTTTTGCTTCCCAACCATGGCAAAACTATTGCCTTAGGGATGGATCCGGGCTCTCATGCAGTGCTGCTTCCTTTTCTAATTATTCTAACTATTTGGATAGTTTAGCCAGTGTAAGCCTTGGGTTTTATAAAATGATGCTTGACTCTGTAATTGATTTATGCTACCTTTTTAGACATGCCAAATGGAATGGCAAGTATCTCATCATCCTCTGTATAGCCTGAAATTCTGGTAAAAAATAAACTTGAGGAAGTGGCAATAACTAAATCCCATTTGTCATGGAAGAAATGACTCTTCAGTTGCCTCAATGGTAGTAAGCTTGGAATGTAGCTTATTCAGCGTCAGGCACCCATCACCCAAGTAGTTAGTATTTCAAATTACTTAGAAGAGATTGTTTTCTTTTTTTCTAATAACAATCATCAGATGCTGAAACCAGATTAATGCAGGCCATCAACGATGCATGTAAATCTTAGGGTTATCCTAGCATAGAGAAGATGATATATTAAACACATTTTTCTTCTATAATTATCTGAATAAAAAAACTGCTTTTATGATTTACATTATTCACAGGTTCAATTTCCTAACTAATTATTAGTATTCCCTTTTTGTGTAGTTGTAACAATAGTATGCTTTACTTAAATACATTTTATTGAGCACCAATTATATGCAAAGTACTACAAGGCTTATGAAAGTAAGTAATAGATGGGCCCTACCATCAAGGAGTTTACAGTCTGAACACAGGTGAGAGATGGTGAGGAGTGGACAAATTACATGTATTTGTAAGCGTGTATAACTTATGGTAAAATAGTTTGCTTACGAAAGTGTCAAATCAAATGTCATAATGGCTCAAAGGAGGGAGAAAATATGTTCCATTGGGGTAAAAGGGTAGACTTTTTATAGGACGTGGAATTTAAGATACACTTTGGGTGATGGATAGGAGATTCTCATGAAAGAGGTGGGAGATAAGGGCATTCTGTGTAGAAGGAACAGCAAAAGCAAAGGCATAGAGTGTTAAAGAGAAAATGCTTATCATGTATTTGATAACTTGGGGGAAATCATTTGGTTTTGTAACACTTTAAAAAATGTTTAGCTTTGCAGTTCCTGACCCCTTAATGCCTGACCCTTCCAAGCAACCAAAGAACCAGCTTAATCCTATTGGTTCATTACAGGTAAGTTGCACAGTTTTTCCATATTTAACATTTTGTCTACTGAAGAAAGGTGTCATAAATTGATACAATCAAGGGCTAAGACAATGAATTAATATTTTAAAGATAAGATGGTATAATATTTTGCTTTCTAAGTTATGATCATTGATATTATAGTGCTTGACATTATTTTCCTATTTATTTTTTGAATTTTCCCCCATATACACTATCTGCCTTTGGCTTATGGAATTCTCGTTAGAGATAAACAGAACCTCTGCATACGTTTTATACTTTAGCAATGTTTCTTGCCACTTTTTTTTGACAAACCTCTTTCTACTTCTGTTGAGACAGAAGACTAAATTTAAAGAACTCAAATCAGGTAGCTTAGTTCAAGAATAGGGAAGAAGTCTTCATTTGCTCATTCTACCAAATATATATATATATATTTTTTCAGCTTTGAACTTCTGCATACAGAATAGCCTTCTTGCAGATTATCTGTGTGCTCTGTTGGACAACTCCCCTCCCCGTTATCCAACCAGTCCTTTGGTCTCTTTCCTGCTCCAAGAGTTACTCTGTAGTTTTCTCTCTCTTTCCCCAACCTCATTCAAGTCTGTTAGCTATCTCTGTTTTTCTTTTGCTCTTGATCAGTTACAGTGGTTAGCCAGCTGTGGGTAAGGGAGTCTATAGCTCAGGGGAAAGGCTTTAGGAACTGTTGGCAGTGAAACCTATGGATATTCTCTGAGGTTTCTACTCAGTTTGTCATCCTACTTGAACTCTTCAATATCATTTCACTGTGGCTCAATGGCAGAATGCTACTCATAAGCAGGAAACTGCTTCAGTTTTGGTACTGTGGGCTTAGAAGGTATAAAATGCAGGAATATATATGGGAAATAGATATAACAGGAAACTGCTTCAGTTTTGGTATTGTGGGCTTACAAGGGTATTCCCTAATTTTTCTATTGCGTGATATCATTATTCCTTTAAACATATAAACAGAAATGATATCAAAATTATGAAAGAATGTCATTTATGTGATTGAGCCTTTGTGTAATAAAAATTACTACTAAAACCTCATCTCAATTTTTTAGGAATTGGCTATTCATCATGGCTGGAGACTTCCTGAATATACCCTTTCCCAGGAGGGAGGACCCGCTCATAAGAGAGAATATACCACAATCTGCAAGCTAGAGTCATTTATGGAAACTGGTACTTTTTTCTTTTTACCCCCATACAATTGAAGACATTTGATGAAGACCATAGAAATTTCTTATGTGGCAACTTATCAAATTTTTTTGTTGAGAAAAAATTGGTAGACTCCTATTCTACTGTCTCTAACTTTCTGAGGATGAATTTAAGTAAATATTTGGTTTAAGAATACTTATACTTCTTTATTTGATATTTTTAAAAATCAAGAGTTATTAATGGAAAGGTAACTAATTGACTCATTATACAATCCTCATTGATCTACTAAATACTTAAGAAATCTTATTTGGTATTTCAGCAGCTATTCTAGAAAATAGGACTTGAAAACATCTTGTTTGCATTTGAAGACGATGATTAATAAGAGGTTAGAGGACAAAACATTGCAGTAATAGCAACTTTTATGTTGTAAAGGCCATAAACTATGAGGAAAAAAGGTTACTTAACAAAGTACTATTGAGGATTCCTATTTAAATTCTCTAACATGTTTCTCTTATTTTAAAAGTGGTTTGAAAGGGAATTTTGCCTTGGCTACGTATTAGTTTCAACATACAAGCTACTTTTTGCCCTCAAGATGTAGCGTGGACCCCAGTTGGTTTGGCTCAGTGGATAGATTATTGCTGTGTAGACTGAAGGGTGCTGGGTTCAATTCGGGTCAAGGGCACATGCCCAAGTTGCAGGCTCAGTCCCAAGTATGGGGCATGTAGGAGGCAGCCAATCAATGATTCTCTCTCATCATTAATGTTTCTATCTCTCTCCCTTCTTCTCTGAAATCAATAAAAATATATTTTAAAATAATAAAAAAATAAAATGAGACCGCCTTTTTAAAAAAAGGAAAAAAGAGGTAGTGTGAGCCAGGACAGAAAACACTGAGCAAGAAGCAGGAACCTCAGCTTCTGTTCTTGATGCCGTCTCTGGTCTACAGGATAGGCAGCTTAATCTCTCTGGACCTTAGTTTTTATTTTATTATTATTATTTTTTTTAATATATTTTATTGATTTTTCACAGCGAGGAAGAGAGAGGGATAGAAAGTCAGAAACATCGATCGGAGAGAAACATCGATCAGCTGCCTCTTGCACACCCCCTGCTGGGGATGTGCCTGCAGCCACGGTACATGCCCTTGCTGGAATCGAACCTGGGACCTTTCAGTCCGCAGTCCGATGCTCTATCCACTGAGCCAAACCGGCTTCAGCTAGACCTTACTTTTTAAATCTAACGGAAGCATGGAAGGAGATGAAATACATGGTGTCTTTCAACTTCAGTAACTCCTTTCTTATTCATGTTAGAGAAACTCCACATAATAATTGTCAGTTTACAGAAAATTGTAAGCAGGAAATAAACAATGAGAAACAAGTGGTAACTCAAATATACTTTGATAAATTTGAATATTTGATCAAAATGCCTTAAAAATGTAAGAATTAATAGTTATATGAATCACAGCAAGCAGTAAAAAAATAGACTAGTATATAAAAACCATGAGGTTGTTCTCTGATTAAATGCAATATACTTTTGATCATTCTCTGTGGACATATTTCTTTTCTGAACCTACCATTTCTTTTTAATTATTTAGGAAAGGGGGCATCAAAAAAACAAGCCAAGAGAAATGCTGCTGAGAAATTTCTTGCCAAATTCAGTAACATTTCTCCAGAGAACCACATTTCTTTAGTGAGTAATGATCATACAGCTATGATATTAATGTGATTAAGCACCTCTTTTTTTTTAATCTATTGTTGACAGTATTACATATGTTTTCCATTCTCCCCTCTTTTGCCCCCCCCCCCCCCCCCCCGCCATCTCTTGCTGTAGGAAACTTGTCTAGATTTCTTGTTGCATTTATACTTCATAAGTTGCAGTTTTTGAAAATCTCTTCATTGTTTAGTAACACACTACCCCAATTTAATCTGCTTGTTATATGAGAGCCAGGGTCATAGGGGTGACCAGGTCAGAGGGCTTGGAAGACATAGACAAATTGAGAATACTATGAGGATCTAAAGATAATAGGCCCATAGTGCTATTTTTGCCATCAAATTAACAGTGCATTCTCATCCCTTTCTTTATTCACTAATTTATCCCCTCAGGAAACATTTAGTGAGCTCATACTCTGTGTCTGTGCCAAGCTTTGTGCTGGGTACTGGCATACAGTGATAAGACAGTCTCTGCTCCTTAGGCGTTTATAGCAGACTAAGGGAAAAGAACCCTACAGACTGGTCCTTAAAGAGGCTGCTGTATGAGATGGGAAATTTATGAATGTGAACATAGGAGAAGCCATCCAGCTAAGACTGAGGGTTTAGGGAAGGCTCCATGGAGGAAGTAATATTTACATTGAGATTTGTAGGATGAGAGTAGGGGAAAAGAACTCCAGAGAGAAGAAAGAGCAGGAGTGAAACATCATATGCAGAGTAGGAACCCTAAGTAATTTTGTATGACTAGAACAGAGAGTTGGAGGGAGTCTCAGACTGAGAGGCGATTAGGGAGACTGAACTTTATCCTGAGGTGAGCACAAAGTCATTAATCTGGATTTACAGGATCTAATTTATCCAGTAGAAGAAAAATCACTTGGCTGTGTTATGAAGAGTTAATGAATATTAGAGACCTGCTAGAATGCTGTTAAAGAAATCAGATGACAGATGTTGGTGGCCTAAATTAAGGGAGCAGCAGTACAAGTGGTAGGTTTAAAAATTATTTAGAAAACTAAAGTGAAGGGGGCATGGTCATTGACTGGATATGGGAAGTAATGAAAAGGGAGGAAATAAACATTTTCACTTTGGCAGCTGAGTAGATAATGGTTCCATTCATTCATATGGGAAACAATGAAAAGGAGTAAGATTTGAAGAGGAAGAGATAATGAGCTAAATGTAGGATATATTGAGTTTTAAAGACAACCAAGTAGAAGAAATAAAGTTATCTTTTAAAAAAGTTCATTGGTGCAAGTTAAACAATATACTAATTTCATAGTTTAGATTGACAAAATCTACAAAGTTTGATAACACCTGGGGTTGGTGAGGATATGAGAAGGCAAGCACACTTTAAGACCTCAATGGGAGCTGAGACCGGTTTGGCTCAGTGGATAGAGTGTCGGACTGCGGACTGAAGGGTCCCGGGTTCGATTCTGGTCAAGGGCATGTACCTTGGCTGCGGGCACATCCCCAGTAGGGAGCGTGCAAGAGGCAGCTGATGGATGTTTCTGACTTTCTATCCCTCTCCCTTCCACTCTGTAAAAAATCAATAAAATATATTAAAAAAAAAAAAAAAAAAGACCTCAATGGGAGTATAAAGTGGTTCAAAATCAATTTGGAGCTATTTACCAAAATTAAAAATTATGCATGTTTTTTTGACTCAGCAATTCTACTAAAAATTAATCTCCACAGAAAGTCACTTAAGTGCAAAGGGGTTTTATTGTAACACTGTTATTAAAAGCAAGAAACCAGAAGCAACCTAAAACCTTTAGTTAGAGGCTGGTAATAAATATAGCACATATTTGAGCAAAGATGAGAAGAATGAGTAAGATGTAAAGAAGAAGCTATCATTTCTGTTTAAAAAGATTACTTGAATGTGCATAGAACATTTATGGAAGGATACTGAAGAAAAGTTTAACAGCCAGTACTTCTGGGGAGTGGAACAGAAATCTTTGGGGAAGGGGAAGTAAGGAAAAAAGACCACTATTCATTAGATGTTTGTTTTAATTGCAGGTTTTTTTTAAACCATGTAAATTATCATTAAAAAACAATTTTGTTTAAAGTTTCAATCAAGGAATGTAAAATTCTATTTAGTAAATTGTACAAATTACTCAGTTCTATATCGGGGCCATTCCTATGATCTTTTGAAAACTTCTTAACCTATGTCTGGGCTCGTTAATAAATAAGGCTAAGGATAGGTCGCCCTATTACTTCAAAGAGTAGTTGTAGTGGGTTTTTTAAATGACGTAATAAAGAAAAATAATTTGAGAAACATAAACTAAGTTGGAATGTAAAACATTCTGAACACAGGTGAAAAAGGAAGGATATGAGGGAGAAAAAAGGAAAAGGAAAAAGAAAACAAAAACATAAGCTTAGTTGGGGTCTGCAATAAAAGACTGAGAACTCTGACGTCCTGCTATTCATTTAAATAAATTGTTCTTCTCAAACCCAACATACTTTTCACCTTTTCTACAGTTTCTTTGTTTTCTGCTTTACAGCTTTTGGTTACAGTGATTGGTAGTTAATACAAAAATCATAAAGATACAAAAATTGCTTTATATTTTAATTTGTAGATTGCTTTGCTAGTCAGATGCAATTATTTGCAAATTTGTTTATAGTACTCTTAAATATCTTATGTCTCAATGTGACTACCAGAAAGTTAGAATGAGAGACATTAATACTTCCAGTATATTATTGCACATGTTTCCTTTTTCTTAACATCGTGGTATTTGTTAAATGTGTGTACTTGTTAGTATTGTCTTGTTTAAATTAGAAAATTAACCAAATTGTGTCCATTTAAACATGCTTTGTAAACTATTAAGTGTGAGTGCCTTCTAAATTAATTATAGGTGGAAACCAGTCCCAATTCCAAGTCTTAACCTTCATCTCTGTTTTTCAGACAAACGTAGTAGGACATTCTTTAGGATGCACTTGGCATTCCTTGAGGAATTCTCCTGGTGAAAAGATCAACCTGCTGAAAAGAAGCCTCCTCAGTATTCCCAATACGAATTACATCCAGCTGCTCAGTGAAATCGCCAAGGAACAGGGTTTTAATATAACATATTTGGATATAGGTATGAGGGGGTTTGTTTGCTTATCCCAAAACATATTTCTTTTAAAAATATTTTTGAGAAACAAAAACTTCTATTATAATTAATTTCATTGATTAGAGTTTCTAACTCTATATTACCACGGCAATAAATTATATAAATGATATGTTCCATTCTCATAAATAATATTCAAAATAGCCAACATCTCTACAGTTACAATAATAAAAACAATAATAGCTAAGATTTATAGATTTTTATTTACTACGTGCCAGGCACTGTTCTAAGGACATTACATAATAACTAATTGAATCCTCAAACTAACCCTATGAAGTAGGTTCTGTATGCATATGAAGAAAGTAAGGCACAGGAGAAACCAAGATGGCGGCATAGGTAAACACCTAAATTGCTGCCTTGCACAACAATTTCAAAACTACAACTAAAGGACAAAACAGGCATCATCCAGAACCACAGGGAAGGCTGACTGAGTGGAAATCCTACAACTAGAAGGAAAGAGAAAAGCACACAGACTCACAGGAGCTGCAGAAGGCAGAGGTATGGAAGCGTGCATGTGGAGAGGGCTGGAAACTGAGTACGTGGCTGGCTTTCTCAGTCAGGAGGGAGACAAAAGTTCCCAACGGCTCTGAATTCCAATTCCAGGCAAGACTCTAGGGACCCAGACTCATACTGGGAGAAACAGTACTATCTGGCAGTGGGCAAAACTCAAGGGCGGTTTTCTCTCAGAGGTGCTTGCAGTGATTTCCGTGGGACATTGAGACCCAGGGGCCTCTTAGGGCAGGGCTGACAGGAAGCCATTGATGTTTGCTCCACCCTGAGACTCCACCCCATCCCAGCTGAACTCGGAGACTTTTGCATATGAATGGCCTGGTCCTTTGAATTCTAAACTTACCTAACAAACTGCAGCTGAGTCAGTGAGACCCAGAACATCCAAAAGAAGACCCAGCTTGCATTGCTTCACAGCTGGGCCTCATCTGGGCACGCCCAAAACCCAAACAAAGAAGGGGAACCTGCAGATCTCTACATAGCTTCTGCTGGGTGACCTCAGGCAGAGGCTAAATTAGCACCTCCTTGGAGATCCAAGAGCCAGTGTACTCAGGGGTCAGAGTGGAACCCTCTAGATTACAACTCCTCAGTCATGAGGGAAATACTCAGGCAGACTCAGTGAGCACCAAAGCCCCACTGAAGTAAGTCTTGTCTCATAAAGGTGTCTCTACCACAGAAGTTCTCCCATCGTAGACACAGCTGATCCTCACAGCCAATTGGCCTGGAGGTCAATTCCTCCCAGTGATATCAATAACAATCAAGGCTTAACTACAATAAGACTGTGCACACATCCCACAAAGGGATGCACCACGAGTGTCCACCTCAGGTAACTGGGGAGGCTGAGTTATTGGGACCTACAGGACACCTAGCACACAAAGCCACTCTATCAACTCAGGGAAGCAGCTAAAATGCAGAGACAAAGAAGCAGATCACAAATGAAAGAAATGGAGGAAAGCAAACTACTGGATATAGAATTCAAAACCACGGTTATAAGGTTTTTCAGGAATTTTCTAGTAAAGGCTGATAAATTTAGCAAGACCCTCAAGGATATGAAAAAGGACCAACTAGAAATTAAGCATACACTGACTGAAATAAAAAATAATATACAGAGATCCAACAGCAGACTAGAGGAATGCAAGAATCAAGTCAAAATTTGAAATACAAGGAAGCAAAAAACAAAACAAAAAAACAACAACACCCAACTGGAAAAGTAAAAGAGAAAAAAATCCAAAAATATGAAGCAAGTGTAAGAAGCCGCAGGCATACCAACATCCGAATTATGAGGGTGCCAGAAGAACAGAGAGAACAAGATAATAAAAACTTATTTGAAGAAATAATGATAGAAAACTTCCCCCATGTGGTGAAAGAAATAGACTTAAAAGTCCAGGAAGTGCACAGAACCCCAAACAAAAGGAATCCAAAGAGGACCACACCGAGACACATCATAATTAAAATGCCAAGAACAAAGGACAAAGAGAGAATATTAAAAACAGCAAGAGAAAAACAGTTACCTATAAGGGAGCACCCATACAATTGTCAGCTCATTTCTCAACAGAAACTATGCAGGCCAGACTGGAGAGACAAATATTTAAAGTGATGAATAGCAAGAACCTACAACTGAGATTACCCAGCAAAGCTATCATTAAGAAGGACAGATAAAGAGCTTCACAGATAAGGAAGAGCTAAAGGAGTTCATCACCATCAAAATAGTATTATACGAAATACTGAAAGTTATTCTTGAAGAAGAGGAAGAAGAGGAAGGTAAAGATAAAAATTATGAACAATAAATATATATCAACAAGTGGATCTAAAAATCAAGTGAATTAAAAATCTGATGAACACTAAACTGGTGAATATATAATAGAGTCAGGGGCATAGAAAGGGAGTGAACTGACAATTCTCAGGGGGTAAGGGTTTGGGGGGGGGTGAGAAGAGACTGGACAAAAAGCGTACACCTATGAATGAGGACAGTGGCAGGGGTGTAAGGGTGGAGTGTGAGTTGGGAACTGGGTGGAAGGGAACTATGGGGAGAAAAAAGGAACAATTGTAATTTGAATAATAAAGTTTTTTTTTTTTTAAGTAAGGTACAAAAAAAATGAGAAACTTGTCCAAGATCACATAGCTAATCAGTGATAGAGCCAGGTTAGGGGAAGAGTAACTGCAGATATACTGTCTATTTATCTCGCCTTGATGGGAAGATTGACAGATAAAAAGACCAAATTTCTAGTACAAGGAGTGAGTTTGTGGGTTCTGTAATGACCAATGGACATGTCTCACATCGATGTTTTTGTTTCTCTCTCCTTAAAATAAAAAATGTTTTTAAAAGAATAACAGATGATAAGTGCAGTAGTCTACTGTGGATGCTTACAGAGAGAAATGATAAAAACTATTGCTTAGACGAAGGATCTACTTTATATGTACTTATTAAACATCACGTTTGAATATGTCATTACAGAACTCACAAACTCACTCCTTGTTCTAGAAATGTGTTTTTACAGAGCCCACACCAGACCTCTCTCCCCACTTGATCACTGTATGCTAGTTCTGGAGGCAGATGGGGGCAGGTCGATTCACAGCTTTATCCCATTCCAGCTATCATTTTCTCTCGCCCTTAATCATCTAGATAGATAAATGCAGAATGCCTGGAAAGTAAATCAGTTTGGATCTTCTTTTAATTCAGCTTATAAAGCTGGCTACCGTGTACATGCGTTTATTGCCTTGATTTTACATCAGTATAATATGTGAAGATCTTGATACCTTTATTCCAGTTTCAGTGACCAGTGGGGACCTAGCTTTCAGAGAAACTAGCATTGGGAAAGTAGGGTGTTTAGGGATTGAAAGAACTTCTGATTTTCTCTGTTTCTTTAGGATCAAATGTCCTGGGAATTTAGGACAGACAGATGGTCAGAAAAGGTGGCTGATGGGGCAGGCAAGTTGAGAGCAGCTGCTTAATGGGCGTGGTGTTTTCTAGTGGGATGACGAAATGATGAAAATTTCATAACTAGAGAGGTGGTGGTTGCACAACATTGTGAATGTACTAAACACCACTGAGTAGTTCACTTAAAAATGATTAATTTTATGTCGTGTGAATTTACTTCACTTAAAAAATAAAAGAACCTTGATGCTAGGACTAGAAAGTCTCTTTAGGCATTAAATAATTCCACTGTATCTGGATATTTCCCTCTATGTTGACAAACTGAAATAACATTTAGTCATGACCTCTTTACACAAATTATGACTCACTTGTTCTACTTCTGATCTTATTATCTTCAGTGAGAGTGATTCATTATTGATGAGAAGAACATTTGTTTCTTGTGGTAGGTATTTTAAAACACCCTAATCCTTATACAAGATGAAACTAGACTCTGCACAGATTTATAACCAAAGAACATTAAGCACAAAGGAGGCCTTGCCCTGAACCATGTGTTGCCTAGTTCAGTGTCTACTGAAAATAACCGTGGCTTCAGAATGAAAAATACAATTTCCCATTTTAAAAAGTTGCTATGGTTCAATAATTTGTAAACACTGTTCCGATAGCCACGTTAAAATTGTCTCGGGAGTTTTTTTTGTTGGTTTTTTAAATGCAAGAATCTGGCACTTTTAACCCTAACCCTGCATTTCTGACTGAGCAGGCTGGAGTAAGGCCTGGGCACCTGCATTCCTAAGTTCCCCTCTGATGGTCATAAAGCACATCTGTGTTTGAGCAGTTGTATTTTGTTTTTGTTTGTACAAGAATAACAAAGATGCCCTGGCCCATGTGGCTCCGTGGGTTGGATGGGAAAGTCCCTGGTTCGATTCTTGGTCAGGGCACATACCTAGGTTTCAGGTTCGGTCCCTGAAATTGAAGGCAACCAATGGCTGTGACTCACATCGATCTTTCTCTTTCTCTTTCTCTCCCTTCCTCCCTCTCTAAAATAATTTTTTTTTAAAGTAACAAAGATAGTAAGTAGAGTAGTCCACTATGGATGCCTACAGAGAAAAAAATACATCATTTTATATGCACTTATTAACTCTCATGTTTGAATATGTCATTACAGAAGAACTGAGTGCCAACGGACAGTACCAGTGCCTCGCGGAGCTGTCCACCAGTCCGATCACAGTCTGCCACGGCTCCGGCATCTCCTGCAGCAATGCACAGAGTGATGCCGCCCACAATGCTTTGCAGTACTTAAAGATAATAGCGGAAAGAAAGTAGACATGGAACCACCTAGGAAACCCTGCACTTAAAACGTCCCTCCCACCCCTTCCCAAGTAACATGTTTACTGTAATGTTTGAGTTTGCGTGTTGTTTCTAAATCTCTTTCATAGATTCCACCAACACTATAGATTTCATTATCTCGTAGTTGTTACTAAACTTTTTAATGGCTTCAACTTTGTATTGGTATATTGTATTTATAAACTTTGTACCACAGGCAGAGTGTAGCACCCATTGGCAATGCCATGTACATAGGAGGAAGAAACTGCATGTGTATTGATGATGACGAAGATGATGAAATAAAACTGCTAACAACAGTCTTTCTTACTGGTGCTTAACCTCACTTTGTGCAAGGCTTTCAAAGGGAATTCGCAGGTGGCCCCTTAGAAGGTTGAGGATGCACTAACAGGCTTTTATTGAATGTGACTATTAAATGTCAGGGGACACGATGGTCTGCTGTGTATTTGGATCCAGGTGATAAAGAGCTGTTGTTTTAATGGGTTCATCTCATTTTATGGAAGTGTTACTGACTTGACTGTGGCTCCCTCCTCAGCCATTCTTGTGAGTAACATTGTAATGTGGCTGTTCTGTTAATGTCCCTATTTATGATTTACTTCTGAAAGTCAAAGGTTAAAAAAAAAAACCTATGGCCTAGGCCAAAACTCACAAATGAATACATGATGACTCTCTTCCATATTTTCTCAAAGCATATTCAATATTGTCTTTTTCTTTGACATGATTCATCAATGAATTAGTCCTGTAGTTGAAAAAGCATTATTAGTACCAAAGAAAAACTTTCTCAAATAGTTATAAGAAAAGGTTTCAAACAAGGCAGTGAATGATTAAAAGGTTAGGAAATAAGTGTCATGCACAGATTTTAATTTTGCCTTTTATGTTTGCGTGTATCATCCTGTGACACCAATGCTGCCGCATCGGCTCCAGCTGAGACTGCTTTGTGATAGTTGGGTGTCTCAGGCCTGTTCAGAGCCCAGGGAAAGCTGAGTGAGGCAGTATCTATGGTAAGCTGAGAAAATTCCTGGACCAGTGGAATGGGGAAACTGAAGCAAGATAAACAAAGGCAAACAATTTGACCAATTTAGAGCCAGTGAATTAATTGCAAGACCTTATCTTTCCCAACCAAGGACACTTGAGAACAAATGGTTATACCTCTCCTCCCTGACCAACCAGAGAATAAATAACCTCAAATCACCCTGGTCAGAGATATAGAGGACAGAGACTCAATTGGTGCCAGCCAAACCCTAGGACCGATGAAGTTGGGAGCAAATAAAAAACCAATTGGAGCCAGACAGGCCCGAGATAAAAGTGAGATACTACCCTGGCTGGTGTGGTTTAGTGGTTGAGTGTCAACCGAGAAACCAGGAGATCTTGGTTCCTTTCTCAGGGCACATGCCTGGGTTGCAGGCACTATCACCAGTAAGGGGTGTGCTGGAGGCAGCTGGTTGATGATTCTCTTTATCACTGATAATTCTATCTCTCCCTCTCCTTCTCTGAAATCAATTAAAAAAATAAAAATAAATAAAAAACAAACAACTAAGCCCTAGCTGGTATGGCTCAGTGGATAAAGCATCGGCCTATGAACCAAAGTGTCCTAGGTTCGATTCCAGTCAAGGGCATATATGTTGGTTGCAGGCTCAATCCCTAGCCCTGGTCTGGGCTCATGTAGGAGGCAACCAATGATGAGTTCTTCTCACAGCGATGTTTCTCTCTGTCTTTCCCTTTCTCTCCCAATCTCCCTAAGAATCAATGGGAAAATGTCCTCAGGTGAGAATTAACAACAAGTAAAACACTTAAGGTGACCAAAGAAAAATCTCAAAACTAACTCCCTCTCTCTCTCTCTCTCTCTCACTCTCCCCATATATATATATATATATATATATATATATATATATATATATATATGTATATATGTATATGTATATGTATATATATACATATATATATTCATCCTATATAATAAAAGGATACTTCGCTAAGTATCCAGTCATCTGTTCAACCAATCAAAGCGTAATATGCTAATGATGTGCTTAGGCTGCTAAACTGCTCGCTGTGATGTGCACTGACCAACAGGGGGCAGATGCTCTGACTAATAGCTTAGCTTGCTGCTGAGATCCGGCTGATCAGGACTGAGCGAGATGGGCCAGACATGCCCTAGAGCCTTCCCGTGGTCCCTCCCTGGCCCTGATCATGCACTGGTGGGGTCCCTCGGCCTGGCCTGCACCCTATCCCAATTTGGGACCCCTCGGGGGATGTCGGAGAGCCTTTTTCAGCCTGATCCCACAGGCCAAGCCAAGGGACCCCACTGGTGCAAGAATTTTTGCACCAGGCCTCATATCCTATCTAATAAAAGAGTAATATGAAAATCGTACCTTCAATCAAGCCATGCCCACAGCCACGTCCATCATCCAATCAGGAGCAAATTATGTAAATAAACCCCAACCAAGATGGCTGCGGCCACTGAGAGCAGAAGGGAGGCTTGGGTTTCTCCGGCAATGGAGGAAGCCAAGCTTTCTGCCTGCCCTTGCTGGTCTAAGCCTCCACTCAATGCTACAAAGTTTTCAATTATAGAAGATACATAATCCCAACAGAAATGGCAGCAGCCATGAAGCTGGAGAGAGCAGAGGCTAGGGTTGCCCAGGTGACAGAGGAAGCCAAGCTTCTACAGCCCTAGTGCCTAGGCCTCCACTCTAGGCTACAAAGTTTCAATTACAGAAATGGCTGTCACCAGGGAGTGAGCAGAAGACTTTGCTCCACTGCAGGTTACAAAGTTTCAATTGTAGAACATAAATTAATCCCAGATCTTAGGGCCTCCATTTGGGTTGCTGGGCGGCATAGCCAGCCTGCAAAACACCACAGGCCCCTCACCCATACTGTCCCATGCCCCAAGGGAACCCCCACCCTGATCCAGGACACCCTTCAGGACAAACCAGCAGGCCCCCACCCATGCAACAGACCTCTATCCTATCTAATAAAAGAGTAATATGCAGATTGACCACCACTCCCACACACAAGAGGGCTGCCCCCATGTGGTCAAAGATCCTGCCCCCCATGTGGACGCAAGATGACCACCACAAGATGGCCAGCAGGAAGGATCCAGGCCAGCAAGGGAGGGCAGTTGTGGGCAATCAGGCCAGCAGGGGAGGGCAGTTAAGGGTGACCAGGCTGGAAGAGGAGGGAAGTTGGGGGGAAATAGGCTGGCAAAGGAGCAGTTAGACATCAATTAGGCTGGCAGGGTAAGAGGTTAGGGGGTGATCAGGCTGGCAGGCAGAAGTGGTTAGGGGCAATCAGGGAGGCAGGCAGGTGAGCAGTTTGGAGCCAGCAGTTCTGGATTGTGAGAAGGATGTCTGACTGCTCATTTAGGCAGTTGGACATCCATCAAGGGTTCCCAAATTGGAGAGGGATGCAGGCTGGCCTGAGGGACATCCCCAGCCCCCTGTGCATGAATTTCGTGTACTGGGCCTCTAGTATATACTAGGGGTCTGGTACACAAAATTCGTGCACTGGGAATAGGTGATTCCTCAGCCCAACCTGCCTCCTCACACATACCTGGAGCCCTCAGGGATTGTCCTACTGACCCCTTACTCCTGGCCAAAGCTTTAGGCCTTGGGCACCCAGCCATCACCCTGCAATGGGGCTGATAGTTAGCTCTGCCTCAGCCAGCTCAGCACGACCCACCTGGCCCTGGTCTTAGCCCTGGCTGCTGGCAACCACCCAGCGACTGCCCAGCAACCGCCCAGCCCCGGGGGCCCCCTTGCTTGCCAGACACTTCGGGTCCACTCCCCCAGCCCAGGCCTTAGCCCTGGTGGTGACCATCCAGCCCCGAGGGCACCCCGCACTCAGCAGCTATGTGCCGCACACCGTGAGCTGAGATGGCCTCCCATCCCGCATGCTGCGCACCTCGGCTCTGTCCCCTGCTGGCCTCCTGTCCCATGCACCACTGCCCTGCCCCCTGCCAGCCTCCTGTCCTACTTGCTGCGGCCAGCCCCCAGCCTTGTGCCACTCGGCTCCACACCCTGCTCCTGATTGGCTAGTAGCATAGTGAAGGTAAGTCAAATTTGCATATTAATCTTTTATTAGATAGGATACACACACACACACACACACACACACACACACACACACACACTGAGTGGCCAGATTATTATGATCTCTGTCCAGGGGGAGGGGAAATGGGTGGTTGGCCGGCCTGCCTGCTAGTTGTACTCCTGGTCAAGGAGACAATTTGCGTATTAGTCTTTTGTTACAAAGGATATTATATAGGATATACATTGAGTGGCCATATTATTGTGTGTTTAGAGATCATAATAATCTGGCCATGGGCCCAGTGCACAGGGTGATGGGTCCCTCAGCCTGACCTGCACCTTCTCGAATCTGGGAGCCCTCAGGGGAGCCCTCTCCAGTCCAGGAGTTTCTCTCTGTCTTTGCAATCATATGAGCGAATTGTCTCAGATCCCCAACCCAGTTTGTTTGGTGCTCACAGAACAATAGAGATCTTTTTTTTCTTTGCTTCATTGGTGGAGATTTTCTGGAAGTTTTAGGATATTTTCCCTTTAATTTTTCCTCAACACTCTGATTTTACTATGTCTCTCACCTTTGCTCTCCCTCCATCCCCCACCCGCAATAGTAATTTGCTCCAGGCTCACTTTGCTCTAGTGTCTAGGACCGTGATGGCGAACCTATGACACTCGTGTCAGCACTGACACGCGTAGCCACTTTCGATGACACGTGGCCGCATGTGGTCGCATACAGAGAAGTATGGGGCCGCATGCCGAGAAGGATGCTTCATCCTTGGCTATTGCACTACCAGGTGCAATAGCCGAGGATAAAACATTTGCCGTAGTGTAGTGTAGACACTTTGTGCCAGAAGTCTGTAAGCCAAAAAAACAGAACTCTGGCACAGACCATCTAGTTCTGAGACTTCCAGGTAGGCCGTTAGAAGATCTTTGACCTCACTTCTGGCCGGCGGAGTAGGGAGCAGCAGAATGCCACTGAGGACGCATCTCTGGGGGCCCTGTGATCGCCATTAGCAACAACCTCATAACCACAGCAACCATCATCCAATCTACTGTTCTGGGTGTCAAGGATTTCAAATTGACCATCATTACTGAGATAAATAAGGGGGAGGCTGAGAGAGGCGAGGGCCTGGCTATGGGTGCCATTTCCCGCCATTAGAAATGGTGGCAGCCATCTTAATTTATATAAGGAATGTCATTTTGCAGCAGAGTGTATATTCCATTTCACCACTATTACTGTTGTGCATCCTTATTAACCCCTATTTCTGCTTATTAACCCTGCCCTTTCCTAAAAGACAGTTACATGTGCCATCTTGTGATCAGTTAGGCTAGTTAACCCCTAATTGCCTGCAGGACTAACAGGCTATCTATAATTCTATCTTCTGTCACTGCCCCCCTGATGGAGAACCCCAAAAAATAAAAAACCAAGGGTAAGTAAAGAAAGTGGTAGTAGGAGTAGCTGACCCTTTCAAGAGACATGGACTGAGATGTATGGCATTATAGAAAAAAATGGCAGATCATTTTGCGTTCTATGTGCTGAAACAGTAGTAAGCAGAACGTGGAATATAAATAGACATTTTGAAACTAATCATTCCCAGCTCTTGAAAAAAAGGGAGGATGAAAAGAAGGAATACATTTCCAGGCAGCTACACCTTTATAAGAGCCAATCTAATTGCATCCTTAAATTTATAAAAGGCTCTACAAATTTAACATCTGCAAGTTTGAGCATTGCTCACTCCATAGCTCAGCATGGAAAAGCAGTCAGTGAGGGAGAATTCATTAAAGAAACTCTCCTAAGATCTGGACCAGTTCCATTTCACAATATGCAGAATAAAGATGCAATTGTTAAGAGAATATCTGAGATACCACTCAGTAGAAATATTATAAAAGACTGAATAATGAGACTGAACACAAACATATAATATCAATTAAAGAGAGACATAAGTAATTGTAAATATTTTTTTATCTCTCTTGATGAAACTACTGATGTCACATCACATGCTCAGTTGGCCATTATTGGTCGATATTCTGATGGTCTCACAATGAGAGAAGAGTTGATAAAGTTAGTATCAGTGCCAATGAGTACATCAGGAAGCAAAATATGTAAGGTTGTTACACAAACATTCCGTGACCTAAGCATTGATATCTCTAAAGTTGTGTCATTGACGACAGATAGGGCACCAAACGTGGTGGGGAAAAAAGTCAGATTTGTCAAATTGTTTATGGAAGTATTGGACATCTGATTGTGCCTTTTCACTGTATTATCCATTAGGAAGTTTTATGTGCCAAGGCAGGATTCACCGACCTAAACGACTTAATGTCAGTTGTTACAAATATAGTTAATTTAATAGCTGCTCACCCCCTTCACAAGCAAGAATTTTCTGCACTTTTACTGGAGGTTGATTCCACCTACAGTGGACTGCTGATGTTCAATAATGTAAGATGGTTGAGCCGAGGCAAAGTTCTTGAGAGCTTTGTGGAGTGCTTTGAAGAAATTAAGGTATTTCCTAAGGATAAGGATCTGGGAAACTTTTCTCAGCTCATTGATGATAAGTGGATCAACACCTTGATACTTTTTTTTACAGATCTCTCTGTTCATATTAATGAACTGAACTTAAAGTTACAAGGTTTTGGCAAAAGTATTGATGTTATGTTTGGATACATAAAAGCTTTTGAAAGTAAAATTAAAATTTTCAAGCAAGATGTAAAAACTAAAACTTATAAATATTTCTCTTGAGTAGCAGAGTATTTTGAGAAGGCCAGTGCAGCTGTACAAAATGAAATGGAACCCTTACGTATAAAGTACCAGCATGTCTTAGACTTGTTACTTAACCAGTTCAGTGATAGATTTAATCAATTTAGAAGCCTAGAACAGACCATAAAAATAATTAAGTATCCTGATGTAGTAGTCTATAGTAGTTTGAAATTAAATGCTTTCTAATGGATGCAAATTGATGATTTGGAGATGCAACTTGCAGAATTTCAAGACAGCATCTGGGCTCAGGTGTTTATTGACTTGAGGTCAAAGCTTGAGAATCTGGAAAGGTGCAGCTTGGAGAATCAAGAGGAGTGTCTCTAGGTACAGAAAATTTGGAGTGCCTGGAACTGATTATAAGACACTTAGCACACTGAAAAAGATAGCAATGGCTTTACTCACAATTTTTCCCTCTACCTACTTTTGTGAGACCTTATTCTCAGCGTTAAATAATATGAAAACCAACAAAAGAAACAGACTGACATAAGAAGTTAGTAGCACTTGCTTGGGCTTGAAGCGTACAAAATACCAACCTTCAATTGAAGGTTTATCCAATGAAATTCAGCAACAAAAAAGTCACTAAGAGGCAGGTTAGTTAAAGAATTCCCCCTCCCCCTCACTTATCTTAGTTCAGAGCTCCCCACACAAGTTAAATAGTATCAAGACCAACAAAAGAAACGGACTGACAGTGAACAAAGAAATCTCTAAGCAGGTAAGTTAAATAAATAGGTTTTGGTTTATTAAATACAGTTATATATTACAATTATACATTTTTGTTATTTAAACTATAAATCTCACGAAATTATGGTTTTTTTTTCCTCAAAGTGACACACCACCCGAGTTATGCTCGGTTTTTTGGCGAATTCTGACACACCTAGATCAAAAGGTTGCCCATCACTGGTCTAAGCCATTCACTATAATCCACAAATGAGTGAGATCATGTGATATTTATCTTTCTCTGCCTGGCTATTTCACTTATTTATTGCTTCTCATTTAATAGGTCTTATTTCTGGAGGCAGGTTTAAAATTAACACATTCTATTTTGCAAGACAGGATTCTTTTCCTTAACTTAAAATACATTCAGTTAAATGTATCCCTGTGGCTTCTTACACATGTCTATATCTTCCTCAGCTAGATAAGCTCCTTAACACATCCTCCTGTTTTATACTCCCCTATTCTCATCCACTACGCAGTGCTGATACTATCTAGTATTTTAAATTTTTTTTCACACTTTTTCTGTATTCTTTTAGTCAAGAATAAACTTAGCATGTGGTCACATTGCTCACTTCTGGGGTTTTTTGGTTCTGGCTTCACCCAGGACATGGACCCCTCATAGAATCTCTAATCTCTGCATCTAAGCAGAAAAGAGTTTAGCCTCCTGGAGAATCACAAATGAGGTAGAGGCTTAGTCACAGGGAAGAGAAAATGGCCAATGAGCTCAACCACAGCCTGTCCAGCAGACGTCTCCACTTTCCAGGCACCCAGAGAGCACTTTCCAAGGAGGCCCCCACTTGGTCTCTACAATAAACCTGTGAGCTTGATCCTAGGCTCACCCTTGTTTGAAAGCACAAGCACTCAGGGACACAAAGTGACCTGAAGACTCACAGGAAGCAGGTGGCCGAGTGACCACTGTGCTGTGGAGTTATGCTCAGTTTTTTGGTGAATTTTGACACACCGAGCTCAAAAGGTTGCCCATCACTAATCTAGGAGATCCCACAATGCATCTGCCACTAGAACTATGATTCCCAGCATTCCCAGCACTCTGGGCTTCTGTCTGATCCAGGGGCTTCCACCAGAACTATGATTCCAGAATTCCTGGTGCTCCCTGTGCTCTTGGTTTCTGCTTCTGGTACAGGGGCTCCTCAAATCAAAAGGATTGTGAACTCCAGCCACCCCCAGGCCAAGCTGACAGGACCAGACACTCCAGTGGTGTCCCTGGAATCCCGGTCAGTTGGCACTGGTGTGTGCATGCTGGCCACAGGCTCGAAGAAGGCAGGGTCCTGGGGATGCCTCTAGCTGCTCGGCGCCTGCATGTGTGCATGCTGCCCACAGACCAGCCATTTTTGTCAGGTTAATTTGCATACTCACTCCTGATTGGTTGTGGGTATTGTGGAGGTACAGTTAATTTACACGTTTGTCCATTACTAGTATAGATATATAGTTTTCTATTGATTTTAGAGAGGAAGAGAGAGTGAAATAGAAACATCAGTGATGAGAGAGAATCATTGATCAGCTGCCTCCAAATCAAGCCTGCATCCCAGGCATGTGCCCTGACTGGGAATCGAACCATGACCTCCTGGTTCATAGGTCAATGCTCACCACTGAGCCATGCTGGCCAGGCCCCTCTGCAATAATTTTGTTGTACTAGCATATTAAAAATGCACATGGAAAGCTAATTAATATTCTATTGAAACACATTTTCCTCTGTTGACTACCTGAAATACATTTAATCATGACCTCCTTAAACAAATTATGACTCCTGTGTTTCTACCTCTTCCCTTATTTATTTATCTTCAGTAAAATCCACTAAGATCCTTGCTGCAGGAGAGATAAAGCCCTCCAGACAGGTACCAGCTCCGGCTCTCTCTGGAGCACACCCATGCCTGTTTTTGGACTTCTCCCCCCCCTAAACTCTAAAGGTCCTCAGGAGACTTGCAATCAGGGGAACAGTGAGTAGCAGCAGCTTGTCCTGGGCTCATCCTCTGAATCTGTCTCCAAGGGCTCCTTTTCCCCTGACTTTCTAGCGAGCCAGCAGAAGCCACCTTGGCTCCTTCCTAGGATGTTTCTAGGGAACCGAGCAGAGCACGGCCCTGGCGCCATCCCCCCTCCGCCCCATTGCTTCTGTCCTAAGCCTTTCCTGTGTCACACTGCCCCCAGCTTGAAGACGTGCAGTGCACTCTCAGCATCACATGGACTGGTAAATCTTTCCTGCAGGAAGTTACCAGCCCACATACTACTGGCCAGCCTGCAGACCTTCTCTGTAATCCGGTAACGCGCCTAACTGTAGATTTTGACCATCTAAAGTGTTAATCAAGCAGCAAATGGGCCACAGAGATGTTCCTGTCTGAAAAGTGAAAATCATACCTGAGTGGACGCCTTTGACGATAACACAATCAAGGAAAATCAGTGCATGGAACGTACAACTCTAAGAGCATTTCACTTAATTTCATGTTACAAGCTATCTATGACAAAGTGAATGTTAGGTATTGTTGGTGAGATTAAGGAATACAAAGAACATAAACAATTTTGGCATAAAGAGGAGCTTGCGGGTCATTAAAATAGACTGATCTTAGGTTTTTATGAAGGCTCTAGAATATAGAGAAGGCACAATAAAGTCACTTTCAGAGATAACATTAGACTTTTCTGCCTAGTGAAATGCTAACTAAAGAGGGAAAATTGGGAATGTGTGTGTCCGGGTGTGTTGGGGAGATTCCATTAGGAAAAAAGGAGGAGTCCAAGAGGGGAAAGGACAATATAACTTGGTTCTAAGGAGTCTGGATGTTGATAAAATGAGACTTGGGTGCAAGGTGCCCGGAAGGCATGCACTTCCCGCTCACGATTCCCCAGCTCTGGCTGGGAGTGGTGGCTGGGCTGTTTTATTGAGGAGAGTGATTTCTCTCCCAGGTCCTTGTCCGAACAGATTCGCAGAATGAAGCTATGGACAAAAGGTGGTAGGTGAAAAGTACAGAAACTTTATTGCAAGCAAACACTACCTCTAAGACCTTAATTCTAAGCCTACAGCTCTGTCTGTCTTGGTGCAGAGAGGCAGAGGGCTACCTAAGAAAGGTCCTCTACGTTGCTACTCCTAAGACTGTCCCTCCTGGACAGACAGAGGGGCCCCTAAGAAGGGTGAGCGCTGCTCTCTTTGTCTTGAGGCTGCAGACCCTCCTTCTCTACGTGGGAGCTTCGCCCTGTAATCAGCTCCCAGGAATCCCACATCCCCACATCCGCACTTTTCCTCGCTGGGTCATCTTAACTGTTCAGGTTGTGGTCATTTTTTATTTATCTGATGGGTTCTCCCAGTTGTGTGCTGGCAGAGTGTCTATGGCCCTCCCAGCGGCTCAGGTCAGAGCTCCTGTTGGTCTCACACAGTGGTCGGCAAACTGTGGCTCGTGAGTCACTTGCAGCTCTTTGGCCCCTTGAGTGTGGCTCTTCCACGAAATACCACGGCCTGGGCAGGTCCATTTTGAAGCAGTGGTGTTAGGAGAAGTTTAAGTTTAAAAAATCTGGCTCTCAAAAGAAATTTCGATCATTGCACTGTTGATATTTGGCTCTGTGACTAAGGAGTTTGCTGACCACTGTTCCCACACACAGTCACTTTAATTGCTCAGCCAGAGATCCTCCTGTCCTTGGTGTATGGCTGTTGTAATTGCTCAGGCCAGAAGTGTTCCCATCTGCTCTGGCATTTCTCTCTCCTCAGTACCAGCAAGATAAGCACCCTGGCGTCTTCAAGTCTCCATCTATGCATTCCTCTCCCATGGACCCTCCTCATTCCCTAAACCTTTCCAATTAAGCCAGCTAGCTAACCCTTTAGTGTGTGTGTGTGTGTGTGTGTGTGTGTGTGTGTGTGTGTGTGTGGTGGTGGTGGTGGGGATTTAAGGGAAATAGGTATTCTTTTTTTTAACATTTAATTTTTATTGATTTTTTTTGCAGTATAACTTATATTTAATAGTAGTACATGTTTTCCTTTCCCCCCCTCCCCATTATCCTCCCGCCAGCCTCCCCTACCCCCCAGTACATGTCCCCACCCACCCCTCTCCCCGCCCCAGTGTCTTTGATTCATTGGTTTATGCTCATATGCATGCATACAAGTCCTTCGGTTGATCTCCCCCGACATTCACCTCCTATCCACCCAGGAATAGGTATTCTTAAATACACTGTCCAATTGTCACCTCTGTCAGGCTGCAGATTTTCTAAGGAGCTGCTGCACCATCAGCTATTCTTTAGCAGCATTTTGTTAAGGCTCTTGACCAGTTTAACTGGTTACACCTGTGAGTTTCCTAAACTGGCTGCGTGGGCAGCCATGCCTGTGAGGTGCACCAGCGGTGGGAAAAGATGCCGTGTGGAGTTTATGACAAGTTTCATGAGGAAAGCACGAGGTAGACTCCGAGGATTCTGGATTGAGGTCATGCCATCAATAGCAAAGAAGTAAACACCTTTCACCACAAGCCTTCCGCTGTGCTGCTGGGCCCCGGTGGCGACATAGCACCTGACAACGGATGCTCAGGGGCCATGCAGCCAAAACCACCGACCGTGAGCTGGGTTCTGGCAGCTGCTCTCAGTCGGTCTGAGAGTCATGGAGGTCAAAGGCAATGGAACGGACAGAATCTCTGTTTGTTTGGCCTGGGGCAAGAGTGGGGTATGAGGAAAAAAGACCGGAACAGGGTAATTTTCCTTCCTCTACTAATCAGAGTGAGTGGTAACTGCAAAGTGTCCTGCATTTTGTGCTAGCAGCTGTAGCTGAGGTTTGAAAAGCTTTGCCTATATCTCAGGAAATAACAGGAAGAAGGCAGGCAAACGAGGAAGGTCAAGAGTTACATGGCAGGAGAACCAAGATGGCGGCATAGGTAAAACACCTATCTTGCCGTCATACTCAGCAATTTTAATACTACAACTTAACGAAAGAACAAACACCATCCAGAATCACCAGAAAGCTGGCCGAGTGAAAATCCCACAAATAAAAGTGAAGATAAGACACTGTGACTCGGAGGAGCGGCGGCGGAAAACATTGAAGATTCGTGCGGAGAGAGGTCTAGAGCGCGTGCCAGCGGAGAGGGAGGGCGGCTGAAAACCGGCCAGCTTTCTCGAACGGGGAGACAAAGACGTCCCACTGGACTGATTCTCCAGCTCTGGGCGAAGTCCAGGGAACCAACCCACTATCATACGGGGTGAAAACTGGACAGTGGGAGGGCACGCCGAAGCTCGGGTGTTGCAGGGGTCTCCGAGCTTGTGGAGAAGGCAGCTTGCTCGAACAGCTCAGCTGCGTGACCGCGCAGAGAGCACTCTGTGACATGCTATCTCATTCGGGAAACCGCCAGTCTGCTTTGTTTTACGACCCTGGGTGAGACATTGGGCGTGCAGACTCATTTGGGGAGAGTCTGAATTCCCCGGCAGCCAGGGGAGCTCAGCAGCGTTTCTCTCTCAGAGGTGCTGGCAGCCATTGCCCCCAGCACAGAGTCCCTGGGGCAGCATAGGGTGGAGCTAATGCTGTCTGCTTGGCCCGGAGACTCCGCCCATCCAACCTGAGCACAGCTGAGCTTCACAGACAATTGGCCTGGAGGTCAACCCCTCCAAGTGCTAACAACCATTAACCTGAGCTTAACTTCAGCAAGACTGTGCAGCCCATATCCACCTCAGGTAACTGGGAAGGCTGAGCCACTGTCCCTAGTAGGAAGTCTACCACACAAAGCTAATTGACCAACTCAGGGAAGCAGCCACCATGCAGAGACATGGAAAGAAATCAGATGTGAAAGAAATGGAGGGAAAAAAACAACTGGACATGGAATTCAAACCACAGTTATAGGGTTTTTCAAGAGGCTCCAACAAAAGGTCGAGGCCTATAAGGAATTAAGCAAGACCACAAAGGAAATGAATGAGTCCTACAAGGAAATGAAGGAGACCCTTAAGGATATAAAGGAGACTCTCAAGGATATGAAATAGGACCAACCAGAAATTAAGCGTACACTGACTGAAATAAAAAATATTATACAAAGACCTAAAAGTGCTCTGGAACACCCCAAGAACCAAGTTCAAGATTTGAAATACAAAGAAGTAAAATCCACTCAGCTGAAAAAGCAAGAAACCAAAAGAATCCAAAAAATTGAAGATAGTGTAAGGGGTCTCTGGGACAACCTCAAGCATACCAACATCTGAATTATAGGGGTGCCAGAAAAACAGAGAGAGCAAGATAATGAAAACCTATTTGAAGAAATAGTGACTGAAAACTTCCCACACCTGGTGAAAGAAATTGACTTAGGAGTCCAAGAAGCGCACCGAACCCCAATATATAGGAATCCTAAGAGGAACACACCAAGGCACATCGTAATTAAAATGCCAAGAGCAAAAGACAAAGAGAGAATATTAAAAGCAGCAAGAGAGAAACAGTTGGTTACCTATAAGGGAGCACCCATACGATTGTCAGCGGATTTCTCAACAGAAACAATGCAGGCCAGACGGGAGTGGCAAGAAATATTCAAAGTGATGAACAGCAAGAATCTACAACCAAGATTACTCTATCCAGAAAAGCTATCATGCAGAATTGAAGGTCAGATAAAGTGCTTCGCAGACAAGAAAAAACTAAAGGAGTTCATCACCACCAAACTAATATTATATGAAATGCTGAAAGATATTCTTTAAGAAGAGGAAGAAAAAAAAGATAAAAGTGTAAATTAGGAACAACAAATACACATCTATCCACAAATGAATCTAAAAATGAAGTGAATTAATAAGCTGATGACCAGAATATACTGGTGAATGTAACAGAATCCCGGACATAGAGAGGGAATGGACTGACAATTCTTGGGGAGAAAAGGGGTGTGGGAAGTGCAGCAAGAGACTGGACAAAAATCATGCAACTATGGGAGAGGACAGTGGAGGGGGGTGAGGGCAGCGGGTGGGATGGGTACCAGGTGGAGGGGAGCTATGGGGGGGGGGGAGGGAACAATGTAATTAATAAACTGAACAATAAAGATAAAAAAAAAGAGTTACATGGCAGAGTACCTGCTGGGCTCCATCCCAGATGTTTGCAGCCCTGTTCGGAGCTTGTGCCTTCTCCCTGCCACAGCCCCCTTCATGGCCAACGGGACGTCCCTTCGCGGCACTTGCTAATGCGGAATTCAGAAACCGCTGGGAGCAGCCATCTGTGCTTGATTGCTTGGTTTGTCCTGTTTTATATTTCTGATGAATAAAGGTAGATTTTAATGGCGAAGGGAAGCAGGATAAGGATTTAATATTTATCTAATGCAAATGAACAGGACATACGCAATAAAGGACTTAAATAAAAGCCCCGTTTTCATTTGCTCATGGTAGGACACTAATACAGATTAGTGTTAACCAAGGATGTGGTGATGTTTATGTCCTACTGACCATCCTCTGCTTTGAGGCACTGGGCTAGGCACAGAGACATACTGAGCTTTAGAGTTTAAAACTAATATGACTAGCCAAGACCGGTTTGGCTCAGTGGATAGAGCGTCGGACTGCAGACTGAAAGGTCCTGGGTTCGATTCCGGTCAAGGGCATGTACCTAGGCTGCGGGCACATCCCCAGTGGGGGGCGTGCAGGAGGCAGCTGATCGATGTTTCTCTCCCATCGATGTTTCTGACTTTCTGTCCCTCTCCCTTCCTCTCTGTGAAAAATCAATAAAATATATTAAAAAAATAATAATAATATGACTCGACAGGACATTTTCCCGTTGATTTTTAGAGAGAGTGGAAGATAGAGGGAAAGACAGAGAGAACGTATCCACTGGTTGCCCCGACCAGGGCCTGGGGCCCGGGAGGAACCAGCGAGCCAGGTATGCGTCCTTGTCCCCAGGCCGACGCTCTCTCCACTGAGCCAAACCGTCCAGGACTTACCACGCGTCCTACTGCTGGACAAAGCATTGTCCACGTACAGAGCCATGCTTCATGCAGTCATTAAGTGAGCAGCTCCAGCCAGGCTGCCTGGGGGTGAAGTCCAGCTCCGACACATAAACAGCTGGGTGGTTTGGGGCGAGTTGCTTAACCTTTTCATTCTTCAGTGTCCTCATCTCTGACCGGAGAGTAACTGCCCTTGGCTTTCAGCGCGCTGGGATAGCACATTCTGAGCCAGCCCTCCTCTTATAAACAACAGTAGTGGCCGGATTCATGCACATTGAAAGGGAGATAATTAGAAGAAATATTTTAATATTGCTATTTGCCCTTTCTCCCTCAGTGCCTGGGAGCCAGGCGGTGGCCCCACCCCTGCCGCCTGGAGCAAGGCGGGGTCCCCATCCCCTGCTGCCACCACCGGTGGCTGTCTGCGGGGTGACGGGCAGAGCGATCAGGACTCCGCCTGGCTCCCTCAGCATCTGGGAGCCGGGCAGTGGCCCTGCCTCCCTGCTGTTGGTCTCCATCTGTGGGGCAACTGCCAAGAGCAATCAGGCCCCTTCTCACATCTGCCTTGGCCCGGCCCTGCCAGCTCCCCTGCTCCACCATCCTGCCGCGGTCCTGCTCTCCTCGGGCCGGTAAAGCCTCCGCTGCTGCTCGCTGCCAGCACTGCATCGCTGACACCTGCCATGTTCCGCTCTGTCCCCTGGTGGTTAGCACACATCACCGTGAGTGGGAAAACTCCTAGTCTCCCAGTTGAACCACCGCCCAAAGGGACAATTTGCATATTAGGCTTTTAATATATAGGGTTAAACCTGGACAGAGACACAGGCAGCTATGTTCAGACACTGGCCAGCAGCTGCGACTGTTAACAGCTCCCCTGGCTCTCTGCCCATGGGCACGTTCCGGGCTGGGAAGGTGGAGTCTAGCGAAATGTAAAGGATGCTGAGTTGGTGAGACAGAGGGGAGCTGTGTAGAGAAGGAGCTTCCAAATCCTGCACAGGGACCCCTGTAAGTCTTTACCCAACTCTCAGGGCGCACATGTGCAGCCTAACACTCCCGGAGTCCCAGCGTGGGTCAGTGACGTGGAGCCCCCCAGTACCGGAAACGTGGCCGCCTGTCGTCTGCCTTGTCCTGCATGTCTGACACATGTGCAGGATTCATCACCATTACTTGCTTTTATTTGCCTCTCGTTGTTTTTATACAAAGTATGCTGGTGTCAAAACGAAATAAAGCTAGTTGTTTAGTATCTTAGACACTGAGTAAAGGCTGTAAGAGAGATTTTCTAAATATTTTTTTATTGATTTCAGAGAGGAAGGGAGAGGGAGAGAGAGATGGAAACATCAATGATGAGAGAGTCTTTGATCGGCTGCCTCCTGCACGCCCTCCACTGGGGACTGAGCCTGCAACCCGGGCATGTGCCCTGGTCAGGAATGACCTCCTGGGTCACAGATCAGTGCTCAACCACTGAGCCACACTGGATGGGCGGTGAGACAGGTTTTATTCAGTATTACTGTTGTAGAGGAGATGCCCTAGTGTAACCCGAGCTCTACTTCTCCGGAACAAAAGGCAGGAGGCCTCTTAAACACCGGGGCCTGCTAAAGAAAAGGTGCTGAGGGGTAGGAGAGATGTGATTAAACCATCTGTGTGTGCTGCCTGCTGGTTAGTTAGGCCTCTACACCCCCACAGCGGCTGGGAGGAGGGCCCTCTCCTTGATGCTTACCTGTCCTAAGAATGGCTCCCTGGTCCTTGAGAAAGGTTGTAGAAGATTCATATACTTCTCAAAGGGACATCGGGAGGATTTGCGATGCTAATAAACGCTCTCAGAAAAGGGAGGTCAGAGGCTTACCATCAGATATTGGCTAGAACAAACAGTAACTTTAAAAAAAAAAAAATTTCCCCAACTTGAGACCTACTGGGTTGCCCGAGGTACATGGCCTTGGGCTATTAGAAGCCATTCTAATGTTTGGTCAAGTGTCTTAGTGTGTGTGTGTATGTGTGTGTGTGTGTGGGGGGGGGGAAGGGCAGTTGGATTCCTTCATGTTGAGAGTTTTTGCAGTTCTCACTGGACATGGATAATTCTATATTGTAAATACGGACTTTTATTCTTTACTTATTTGTCTTTTAATGAGTGCTTAGTTTTTTCTGGCTGCCTATGGAACCTGGAACCACAGTCTCCCCCAGTTTTATGGATCAGGGAGCTGGTGAGATGGAGGAGAGGAGAGGAAAAGACTGAACGTGGGAAAAATCCGGAGTACAGAGTCAGAGAGGAGAAAAGGTGTCTTCAGGATTCCCCCTCTTCCCCAGAGGAGGTTTCATTGCAGAGGAAGCCCCCTCCCCCTGAGGGCTTCGGAATGGACGCGCTAAGAAAGCAGCTGTGTGAGAGAGAGCACACCTGGCCTCTGTGAGCCTCAGGGCACCTCCCCGGGAGGCTGCCATGCCCGCAGAGTCACACACAGGTGTTCAGCTAGGTGCTGAGCTCTTCGGTAATGAATTCTACTTAAAACATCTTTTGCAAATTTTACAAAAATCGATGGCAAAATGAATACTTCGGCAGGGCCCTTTCCAGGATCTAGGCAGGGTCCCACGAAGTGAGGAATCCAGAAGCTTAATGAAAGTTTTGTTTTGAATGGTCAAAAACTGGGAAACCGTATTTTTGGTCATGTAGGCCAAGGGGTGAGCACATAATGGTAAACTGGATTCAAAGCTAGGAACGGAATAGGCAGGGTGATTCTCTGAGCAGAGTGTCTACTAGTACATTTTATGCAAAGGATCTATCCCTGATAACAATGACCAAAGAGGCAGTCTTTTGTTTGTTTGTTTGTTTATTGCAATACCTCCCTGCAAGGTGAGAGCCAGTCTAGACTTATCAAAAGGGTGCTGGTCTCATAATGTCCACAAGAGGGCACTATTGCAACCTCTCCTTGCAGGGTGAGAGCCCTCTAAGTCTATCAACAGGGTTTTCTTTTCAAATTGGCAGAATTCATTAGTAGGGTGCTGTTCTCAGAATGTCCACAAGAGGACACCATTGCAACACCGCCCTGCAGGGTGAGAGCCCTCTAGGTCTATCAATGGGGCTTTCTGCCCCAGCCAGTGGTCAGCAAATTGTGGTTCGCCAGCTGCAGTTTGCCGCTCTGTTGACTAATGAGTTTGCCGACCACTGACCTGGACTCTCAATTCCAATAATTACAGGTTGTTGTTGTTTCTTGTGATTAAGCCCCTATCCCAGTGGTTGGCAAACTCATTAGTCAACAGAGCAGCAAATCAAGGCTCACGAGCCGCAGTTTGCCTACCACTGCCCTAGCTGGTTTGGCTCAGTGGACAGAGTATCAGTCTGCAGACTCTGGGTCCCACGTTTAACTCCAGTCCCCAGGTAGTGGGCTTGATCCCCAGTAGGTGATGTATAGAGGGCATTCAACCAATAATTTGCTCTCATCATTGATGTTTCTATCTTTTTCTCCTTCTCCCTTTTCTCTCTGAAATTAATTTTAAATATATATATATATTTTAAAAGAAATTTTCTTTCAAATTGGCAGTTCATTCGTAAGGTGCTATTTTCAGAATTTCCACAAGAAGACACCATTGCAGCACTTCCCTGCAAGGCAAAGAGCCCTCTAGATCTCTCTAAAGTGTGCTGTTCTCAGGATGTCCACAAGAGGGCACTATCGCAACCTCTCACTGCAGGATTTTCTTTCCAAACTGACAAGTCCTTCTTATGATGCTGTTCTCAGAATGTCCACAAGAGGGCACTACTGCAACACTGCCCCTGCAGTTGAGAGCCCTGAAGGTTTATCAGTCCACTGTTGCCATACCTTTACAATTCACAAAGCCTGCCTGCTTTGAAGCTATGAAATTCTTGACCAATATTTTTCAATATTGTGCACATCTGCATTATTTCAAGTGTTGCAAATTAGTTCCTCTGTACTCTTTAACTTCCACATAAATTCTAGTTCATATAAAGTGTAACTACATTCTATATGGACAAAGAACTGATGAGCACCATTTATTGAATCATTACTTTTTAAAACTGTGTAATTATATATGTCCCTTTCTTATGGAGGTGCTCATTAGAAATCAATAGCTTATATAATGCTATTTGGATGAAAGCAAAAACTTGGAGTCACTTAAAAGTTTGTCTTTTGAGCCCTAGCTGGTTTGGCGCAGTAGATAGAGAGTCGGCCTACGGATTGAAGAGTCCCAGATTCGATTCCAGTCAGGGGCACATACCTGGGTTGTGGGCTCGATGCCCAGTGGTGTGTGTGTAGGAGGCAGCCAAACAATGATTCTCTCTCATCATTGATGTTTTTATCTTCCTTCCTCTCTGAAATCAAGAAAAAATATATATTTTTTAAAAGTTTGTCTTTTGCGTACAGCATTGCACTCTATAAACTGTCAATCACACAGGTACCTTTGTGACATTAGAAAGAACATTGGTTTGGAAGTCAAAAATTTGGTGTTTAGGTCTCTGCCATCAACTATGATTGATAATGGTAATGGTGAGGAGGACAATAATAATAATAACGCCATTTATCAAATACAAGGTGCCATGTCATGTAATGCTGTATGTGTTTAGTCTTTATAGACACTGTGCAAGCTAGGTAATGTTATTTCCCCTTTAGAAATGAGCAATGAGACATTTAGGAAGGTGAAGTGGTTTACCCAGAATTAAGCCTGCTAACTATCTGAAGCTAACTCAGAGCCCGAGTCCTTCTCCTCATGCTTCCTGCTCAGCCGCCACCTTACCCCTCTGTGCTCCAAGGGCAATGTTCAAGAGGGAGTCTCAACCATTGAAAACATGAGGTGAGCACCTGTCAAGGACGTCATTCAGCTCATTAAATAGTCACGGAACCAGTAAAATGCCCTGCCCTGTTCAAAGAGCACTTGTGTGGCGAGGGTGTTGATTAATAGGGAGTAAGACTGCCGGGTAAGATACGAAACTGGTTAAATTATAACACTTGGGATTATCTGTTCAACTAGACAGAATCTTGTGCTTCTACCAGATAAAAAGGTAAGTTAGACTTTAACGCACTATCACGAATTAGTGATTTAAAGCCACCAGGATCTTAAGTCAAGAATGGAAGGGGGTTTCGGGCTGGTTTGGCTCCATGGATAGAGCATTGGCCTGCAGACTGAAGGGTCCTGGGTTCGATTCCAGTAAAGGGCACACCTGGGGTTGTGTTCTTCATCCCAAGGAGGGGACATGCAGGAGGCAGTGGATCAATAATTCTCTCTCATCACTAATGTTTCTGTCTCTCTCCCTTCCTCTCTGAAATCAATACTATCTAATAAAAGAGAAACATGCAAATTGACCATTCCTCCCCTACACCCACAAGCCATGCCCACCAGCCAATCAGGAGCAAATTAACCCAACCATGATGGCGGTTAATTTGCATATCCAAAGAGCAAAGACTGAAGATAGCATGGAAGGAAGCCAAGTGCTGCAGAAGGAATTGAAGCTGCAGAGAAGCAAGCAAGTGGGGCAGCGGAGAAGGGAGGGAAGCAGGAGGGGCAGAGAAGGGAGGGAAGCAGGCGGGCAGCAGAGACCACCCCAGGAAGCCCTATTGCAGGCCTTAGTATGTGTGTGTGTGTATATATATAAAACTGTATATATATATGGCAATGTTGGTTGGGCCTGTTCCAAAGGTCTGGCCCTATTCAAACAGTCCAAAGGTTCAAGCCACAGATGGCAGTTTCTCTGGAATGGCGGCTGCAACATCATTTTGAAATGGCCCCACTTAAGTCACCTTAGCACCCTCCAGCCTTCTGATTAGCCCATTGGACAGCTGAGTGAAGGAAACTTGGTAAACAGGTAAGAGCACCTGTTAAAAGCCACCAACCAGGCAAGCACTGGGACTTCTGACTCCAAGCCCAGCATTCTTTGCAGTAATCCTGGCATCTGGATCCCATTGCTGTCACATGACACGGACTCTTCAAGCCTCCGTTTCCCTCCAGTAAAGTGGAGGGAACCTGCCGCACCTTCCTCCAAGGGGTTGGGAAGGTGAAATGAAATAATGAATGTGCTCTGAAAACCTGGATGATGCCCGAACGTAAGGCAAAGTTGTGAAATGGGGGTGACTTGCTCCCATAGAAATCCCCTTTGTAACATTGCAACTAACCTTTGAGGTACAGGCTTATGGGATCAGCAGAGTAAGGAGCAAAAATATTGGCCCAGCCGAAACCGGTTTGGCTCAGTGGATAGAGCGTCGGCCTGCAGACTGAAGGGTCCCAGGTTTGATTCCAGTCAAGGGCATATACCTTGGTTGCGGGTACATCCCCAGTAAGGGGAGTACAGGAGGAAGCTGATTGATGTTTCTCTCTCATCGATGTTTCTGAGTTTCTATCCCTCTCCTTTCCTCTCTGTAAAAAATCAATAAAATATATTTTAAAAAAATATTGGCCCAAGGACAGAACCCAAGGTCATTTACACTTTCTCCGAATCTTTATTATGTTGTTACAATCTGTGCTGTGTTGTCTGATGTGACACCGAAATCTTTGGTGCCTCTCGCATGCACCCCTGCCAGGGCTGGGGACTTGCAAACAAGATACGTGGCCTTGACTGGGAATGGCCCAGACCCTCCGGTCCACAGGCTGACCCCAACCCCTGAACCAAACCAGCGGGGTACCGCAGGCCGATCTTTCAGTTGATAATGTGTATGGTCCGCAAATGATGTTACAAAGATCCAAGTGGCCCTTGGCAAGAAAAAGGCCCCCCGCCCCTGTTCAAAGAATTTCTCTTATGAACCCACGAGAAAGATTTTCAATAAAAGTCACCCTATTGCTATTTTGTTGTTTCATTTTAACAGGACTTTAGAAAACACATGATAGCTCTGTGGTCACTGGTAAACCCCGTGAGGACACGCACAGGACAGTGGTCCCCGGGAGTCGGAGACCCCGCATTGGCTATGTGAGGTGCACGCCTAGAACGGGTTCGAAACCTGGTGAACAGTACATGCTGGTGGAATGGAAAGGGATTCCTGAGGCCCACTCTTCGGTTTGGCATGAATGTACTCAACAAACAGCCTTTCACCTCCCGTGGTGGGCAGGACTGTGGCTCCTCAAAGAAGTCCATAGGCCCAAACCCGCGACTAGGTTAGATTACAGGGCCAAGGCCAGTTAAGGCTGCTAGCCAGCTAACTTTTGTATCTATCTATCTATCTATCTATCTATCTATTTATCTTTAATCCTCACCCAAGGATATTTTCCCATTAATTTTATTATTTTTATTTATTGTTGTTTTTATGTTTTTAGGGAGGGTGGAAGAGAGAGGGAAAGACTGAGAAAAACATGAAGGTGAAAGAAACACATCGATTGGTTGCCTCCTGCACGAGCCCCAGTCAGGGCCAGGGAGGACCCTGCAGCCCAGGTGCATGCCCTTGACTGGAAGGGACCCCAGGCCGGTGCTCTATCCATTGAGCCAAACTGGCGAGGGTGCTCGTCAGCGAACTTTAAATAAAAAGATACCGTGGATTACCCAGATGGCCTAATGTAATCACAGGGGTCCTTAAATGGGGGGGGGGGGGAGCAGAGAGAGAGAACAGAGAGAGATGACAGGGCAGAAAGGACAGGGCTTAATCTTCTTGGCTTTGAAGGTGGAGGAAGGGGGCCACGAGCCCAGGACCGTGGGCCACCTCCAGAATCTGGGCAGGGAGGCTCCTGAAGAAATGCCTGTACAGACACCTTGACCTTAGCCCATGAGATCTGTCTGGGTTTGTGGTGCTCAGAGCTGCAACATAATGTGTTTGTGTTGTTTTAAGCAGCTAATTTTGTGATAATTTGATAGAGCAGCAATAGAACCTAGAACACTTTTCTTTATGGGCATTCTTTACATTTTAAATTATTTTCTTTCTGTATCTACAGTTTTCCTTCTTTTTGTTGAAACCCTATCCACACATAATAGGGTTTAAAAACTTTTAATGACTTGATCTTCTGCCTGTGAACTTGAGCAAGTTACCTAATTCTTCTGAGCCTTGGTTTTTATACCTTGAGGTTAATAATGCCACCTGTTTGTGTTGTTGCTGTGTTAGAGATAATATTTTCTCCTACGTTTTTAAATTTGAAAAAATATTTCAATTCTAGTTCATATCCAATATTATTTTGTATTGGTTTCAGGTGTTACAGCCCAGTGGTTAGACAATCATGTACTTTACAGAATGGTCCCTGTTATTTCTAATATCCACCTGACACCATGAGATAGCGTTTTAGTGTGCCTGGGAGAGAGAAGTCTGTTTTGTTTTCACAAATTACTGTTGATGTTATACATATAAGTATTGAATGCTCTTAGTTGGCAACCACAGTTTGGAAGCTGGAAAGAGAAGGAAGCTTATTTCTCACAGGTGGCCCGGTGCACGAAATTCGTGCATGGAGGGGGGTTCCCTGAGCCCAGCCTGCACCCACTCCAATCAGGGACCCCTTAGGGAATGTGTGACCCCCTAACCACCTCTGCCTACTTGCCTGATCATCCCTAAGTGCTCCCCTGCTGGCTTGATTGCTCCTAACTGCCTTTGCCTTGCCCCACACCTGGGACCCAGGCTTCCCTCCCTCTGGCCAGCTATAGGCACCCAGGACCTGGGCCAGCTTCACTCAGGCCGGCCGCAGCCACAGGCACCCACAGGCACCCAGGACCACAGGGCATGCTGCCTAACACCAGGGCCGGAAAGGGCCCCAGCCCTTCTGTGTGCCTGCCTGGCCGAGTCCCACTACTCTGACTGCCGTGGCGTAAAAAACTTTACCATATATGTTCTCCCCAGCTCCTTGGAGAGAGGGCATGAGCTGAGAAACTGGAGATGCTGCAGCCCCAGGGCCATTTTGCCAATGGGTACATTGTCATTTTCAGATCTAGATTTGAGATAATCCATCAAACCGCTATATTTTTCAATTCTCAACTTAGATTGGTTTGCTTTAATAAAATTTATCTGATTTGCCTCCATTTTTTTAATACGAATCCATAATAAACTGTTGAGTTAACTTTCCTGCATTTAAAATAGGATTGAACGTGTCCCTCACAGAGAGATGAAATCCATAATACTGCATTTGGGTGACTCGTGTTCTTACATTTTGTCTAGTATTATTGTTGAGTACACTGTTGTCTCTGAGTCTTAATGCAATATCTGTTCCCCAACCTTTTTCACCATGTGGAAAAAGAATAGGATATGTCATTGCATCTAATGTAGGAAACAGGATACTGATTCATTTCACTTTAGTGGCATTTGGATTATTGGGATCTGGTTTACAATGAATGAGCAAGTCCCTTTCAAAAGGAGGTTCTCCATCTTCATTTCTGAATATGACAGCAACCTCGGTTACACGGGGAGAATTATATCTACCTGGGTCACTATTATGATCATATTTAATTGCCATAGTTACTTCCGTGGGAGCTATACCTTTAGCTGCTGCTTCAGATTGGGCTTCCTTTCTACCTCGTGTAGCATCTTGTACGATTTTGTTAATTCATTTATTTCATGCATGAGGTTGTTGATGTTGATTATGAGTCTTTCTGAGCAGGCCTGTTTTGTTGAAATTGCTAATCTTTTACGTGTAGCTTCAGCTGTATCCAAAATATAGAGTTGAACAAACTTCCGAGAAACACCATCAGAAGGATGTAAAGTTCCAGTACGATGATAAACTTGTCCATGTATTCTAAAACAGTATGGCCCATACCCTGATGGCGATGCAACATTTGCACCCATGGAAGCAAAAGCAAAAGAACTATTTATAGATCGAATGTTTTCCATGAAATTTTTACTGTCAGAATCTTCGTTTGTCATTAATCTTTTAAAATATGGCGGGTAATCTGGAAAATGTATATCATTTGGACAAACTTTCCCTTTGCTACAACATCTAGTAAATTTCCCATCAGAAATTTAGTGATAGGCAAAATTTAGTGATAGGCAAAATTCACATCTCACAGTCATTTCACCACAGCTATGTTCGAGAATTGCATCCTCACGTACTCCATTTTCGCTGAGAAGGCAGTTCCTACCACTGTTATTAGTACTTGCTGATGACTGTTCTTTAGACATACTCTGTGTTCACCACTGCCTTCTTTCAACTTCAAAGACACGTTGTTCTTTAGATATTTCCTGTCGAAGATGCCGGTGTTTTTTGGCTTCGGAGCTACGTTTTTCCAATAGCTGCTCTTTGGGTACATTCTGTCGCAGGCATCGCCTTCTTTCAAGATCAGACGTGCGTTGCTCTTCAGACATTTTCTGTCGATAACGTCGTCGGCACCTTTCTGCTACACAGCTCTGTTGTATCAACAGTTTTTCTTTGGACATAGTCCCACCTCTCTACTGCCACGTTCTGAGATAGAGGAGAATGACAGGCCTTTCAGCAGTGTGACCAAAGGCTGATTTGGACAGATTCTGTGGGGGTGGGACTTCTGCCTCCCTGTTGTCAGTTTCAGCTGGGATGCTGAAGCTGGGACTTGGGGGCCTTCCCTCTGGCGGTTGCCTTCCGTTTTTGCTGGCAAACAGCTGAAGCTACACGTAATATTAGCAATGCAGGGGCCTCATTAGACGCAGCTGCGGTGAGTTCGTGCAGCTGCCCTCACCGCCACCACTCCCCCTGCCTTGTTCTCTGCGCCCCGGGGCCTCAGTTGACTCAGCTGTGGTGAGTTCTGGCTGCCACCTCTTGGTCTCCGCACCCCGGCTGGGCACTTGATGACTTCACCACTTTATCTCCGCTCCTGGGGCCTGGCGCTGACGCCTCTCCACCCCACCCCTTGCTCCGACTGGCTGATAGCATAGCCAGTCAGGAGCCAAGGTTTGGTTACATTTGCATGTTACTCTTTTATTAGATAGGATGATTGTGGCAGGCCCCAAAAGGGCTTTTAGAAGAATTTTCATGTGTGTGTGTGTTTTTTTTAGCACTTATCCAAGATTAGTTTTCAGTTCATCATCAGAGTCCAGATGTTATTTCTTAATCTTTTTAAATGTATGTTACATTTCTAAGTCAGGTAAGGCTGCTGTAATAAAGTACCATAGACTAGGAGGCTTATAAACAATAACAATTTATCTCACAGAGTTCTGGAGGCTGGGAAGTCCAAGATCCAGGCGCTGGAAGATTTGATGTCTGGTAAGAGCCGGTCCTCACTGATGATCGATCCTCTTATGAGTGTAACCTCGTACAAAAGAAGACACCCTCCAGCGTCTCTTTTATCAGGGTACTAATTTCACTCATGAGGACTCCACCCTCATGACCTACTCATTTCCCCAAATCCCATCCCCAAATCCCAACACACTGGGGATTCGGTTTCAACAGATGAATTTGGTGGTTGGGGTGGGGGTGGGGACACAAACATCCTGTCTACACCGCTGCAGACAGGTAATCTATTTGATCTGTTTGTCTGTGTGAGCCCAGCACCAGGCCCTTTAAAGGGACTTTTTTTTTTCTTTCTCCTTTGTATGTTTATGAAACAACCCTGGTTACTGGGCCTGGACAGAAGAGATCTTCCCTCATTTTCTCTGAACCTACTGAACCCAGCCTTATGCGAGGATTTAGAGCCAGGCAACCAGGAATGTCTTCCAGAGGCAGTCATCACAGCTGAAACATTAGGATTTGGATCCTGCATGATGAAAGTGGATAAAATTCTAGACGTCACCTCCAACCCCTGTAAGAGAGCTGGGATTGCTCACATTAAGAGAGGTGGTAATTGAGACAGACTTTTAGACTTTTTTAGACCCGATGACTTTTATGGGGGTGGGGAGATGAACTTTTCCAAAGGAAGGGATGAATCTTGTGTCTGCGGTTTTGGCTTTGGGCAGGGGCGACTCTTCCAGCTGCCCTCAGAGTGTGGTGCTGAGTGATGTGCTCCGAAAGCCGTTTGTGGTACACTGTTGGGTGAATGAGGCATTTGACACGCAGGGGAATTATCACTGGGAACTCGACTCAATAGGAAGCCATCACCAAGGCTCAAATGCCAAAAAGGAAACTTGTTAATTCAACTTCCCTTGAAAACTAATAACTTGTAACAGCCTTTACATGGGTTACCTTGTCCTGCTGGGTCCCAGCTTGTGGACTTCGGTCAGATCAAAGTTGCCCTCATGAGCAGGCCTTGTGGTTCAATGGGCTCTTTCACCTCTGTCTCCATGAAGCTGTCATCCTGGTTCAAGAGATTGAATTGGCATCTATAACTTCCTGACTTTTTTCACACAACGCAATTTGAAGAAACATTTTGCTTTGAAGTAATGACAGAGTCACAGAAAGTTGCAAAGATAGCACAGTTAGAATTTACATAAATACAGAACAATATCAAAACAAAGAAATTAAGTTGAATAAGTGCATACAGCTATGTCATTTTTAATTTAAACATTTTACAATTGTAGTGAAATACATGTAACATTTACCACTCTCACCATTTGTAAGTGTACAGTTCAGGAGTTATCAGTACATTCACCAATCTCCAGAACTCTTTCTCTCTTGCAAATCTGAAACTCTTTACCCATTAAACACTAACTCCCTATTTTCTGCTTCCCCAGCCCTGGCAACCACCCTTGTACTTTCTGTTTTTATGAATTTGATTATTCTAGATACCTTCCATAAACAGAATCATACAGCACATGTGCTTTGTGACTGGCTTGTTGCAGTTAGCATAATGTCTTCAATTTTGTGACATGTATAAGACTATCTTTCCTTTTTAAGGCAGAATAACATTCCATTGTAGATATAGGCCACATTTTGTTTATCCAGTTTTCTGTCAATGGATGGCAGTGTTTATTCCCACCTTTTGGTTATTGTGAATAATGCTGTTATGAACATGGGTGCTCTAGTGTCTTTTTGAGACCCTAATTTTAATTATGTTGGGTATTTTTAGGAGCTGAATTGTGTCTCACCCTTCGTCCCGCCCCCAGATTCATATGTTGAAGCTCTTACCCCAAGTATCTCAGAACATGACTATATTTGAAGATAAGGTCTTTAAAAAGGTGATTAAGTTAAAATGTGTTCTTTAGAGTGGTCCCTATGCAATCTGGTTGGTTTCCTTATAAAAAGAGGACATTTGGACACTGAGAGACCCCATGGGCACCGGCAGACACAGAGCACACCCAGGCACAACCAGGTGAAAAGGCAGCAAGAGAGTGACCATCTGCAAGCCACAACAGGAGGCCGCAGAATAAACCGCGCCCACCAACGCCTTGATGCTGGACTTCTGGCTAAGACCTATGAGAAAATATCTTCCTGTTGTTTAAGACACTCAGTCTGTGGTATCTATATTAATAAAAGCCTTGGGGGTGATCAGGCCAGCAGAAGAGGGTACTTGGGGGCAATAAGGATGGGAGAGGAGCAGTTAGGTGTTAATCAGGCTGGCAAGGGAGTAGTTAGGGAGCAATCAGACAGGCAGGCAGGCAAGTGGTTAGGAGCCAGTGGTTCCGGATTGTGAGAGGGATGTCCGACTGTAGGCCATAGGGATTGGGCCTGAACCTGCAGTCGGACGTCCTCCAAGGAGTCTCAGATTGGAGAGGGTGCAGGCTGGGCTGAGGGACACCCTCCCCAGTACACGAATTTCATGCACCGGGCCTCTAGTATTGTTATGGCGGCCCTAGCAAAAGTATACAGGTATATATCCAGAAGTGAAGTTGCTGAGTCATACGGTAATTTAATTTTTTGGTTCTAATGTAATAATAGCTTTAAGCATTTTCACCAGTTCAGCTGTACTGTGGAAAAACATGTTTCACTGAACAAAGTAAAAAAGTTTAGAATGTTCCATTAACTATTACTATGTTTGGCAAAATTGTGAGAAATTTAGAAAATGACTTTGACCTCCCAGACTGGTACTATAAATGTGAACATTGCTGATTGGAAAAGCCCACTGAGACCCTCCAGCCCTGCCATCATCCCACTAAGCAAGTCCGGGCAGAGGTTGTGCCTGGGCAGGTGCCTGCATACCCAGGTGCCACTCAGGAGCAGATGGAGGAAATGTAAAGGCTGGTGCAGACCTGCGTTGGTGACACAGCAGTGAGATTTGAAGGGATGGCTGAGAACCAGTCTTGACTGAGCGCTATTTGCCCAGCACTGTGGTGAGGCGAATGCAAAGCCCTCCTCTGCCGGCCTGATCTCATCCCACAACTGCCCTCCCCTGCCTGCCAATTTGGTTTTGATTGGTCAGTTTCTATGCCAGTCAGCGTCAAAAGCTCTGCCTCCTAATTTTCAAGGTTTTTTCTTCTTCTTGTGTGTGTGTGTGTGTGTGTGTGTGTGTGTGTGTATGTGTGAGTGTGTGTGTGTGTGTGTGTGTGTGTTTATAGCATTTTGATATCTAATGACTCAAAGTTTGGCATATTGCTTTCTTTGAAACTGCCTCTCAAAACTTGTCTTCCTCTACCGCTTTATAAGAAACTAGAGGCCTGGTGCACAAATTCATGCACAGGTGGGGTCCCTTGGCCTGGCTGGCAATTGAGGCCTCCTGGGGAGTTGGTTGATTCCCTGACCAGGGCCAATATGGGAGCTGGCTGGCTGGAGGGAGGAGCCACAAGAGGTTGGGCGGCCAGGGGGAGGGGCTGTGAGAGGATAGCTGTGGGAGTGCACTGATCACCAGGGGGCAGTTCCTGCATTGAGTGTCTGCCCCCTGTGGTCAGTGTTTGTCATAGTGACTGGCTGACTAGTCTTTCTGATAGGTCTTAATGGTCACTTAGGCTTTTATATATAGAGGCCCGGTGCACAAAATTTGTGCCTGATGGGGGTGTCCCTCAGCCCAGCCTGCACCCTCTCCAATCTGAGACCCCTAGAGGGATGTCCGACTGCCCATTTAGGCCCAATCCCATTTAGGCAGTCAGACATTCCTCTCACAATCCAGGACTGCTGGCTCCTAACTGCTTGTCTGCTTGCCTTCCTGACTTCCCCTAACCACTTCTGCCTGCCAGCCTGATCACCCCCTAACCACTCCCTTTCCAGCCTGGTTGATACCTAACTGCTCCCCTGCCATACTGTTTGCCCCTAACTGCCCTCCCCTGCAGGCCTGGTCACCCCTAACTGCCCTCTCCTGCAGAAAGGGACTTTGTAGCAGGCCTGGTACCCCCCAACTGCTCTTCCCTGCAGGCCTGGGTCCCCCCAACTGCCCTTCCCTGCAGGCCCAGTCAACACCAACTTCCCTCCTCTGCTGGCTGGTCACCCCTAACAGCCCTCCTCTGAAGGCTTGATCACCCCAATTGCCCTCCCTTGCAAACCTGGTCCCTCCCAAATTCCCTCTCCTGCTGGCCATCTTGTGGTGGCCATGTTGTGTTCACATGGGGGCAGGATCTTTGACCACATAGGAGTAGCCATCTTGTGTGTAGGATATTACTCGTTTATTAGATAGGATAGAGGCCTGGTGCATGAGTGGGGGCCAGCTGGTTTTCTCTGAAGAGTGTCCTGGATCAGGGTGGGAGTTCCCTTGGGGCGTGGGGTGGCCTGGGTGAGGGGCATGTGAAGGTTTGCAGGCTGGCCATGCCCTCTGGCAACCCAAGTGGAGGCCCTCGTATTTGGGATTTATTTATCTTCTACAATTGAAACTTTGTAGCCTGGAGCAGAGCCAAGCCTTCTACTGGCTCCATGGTGGCAGCCATTTCTGTTGGGATTTTTTACCTTCTATAATTGAAACTTTGTAGCCTTAAGTGGAGGCCAAGGCAGGGCAGAACTGCAGAAGCTTGGCTTCCTCCATTGCTAGGAAAAATCAAACCTCCCTCCTGCTCTCTCTGTGGCTGCAGCCATCTTGTTTGGGTTAATTTGCTCCTGATTGGCTTTGTGGGCATGGTTTATGGGTGTAATGAGTGATGGTTAAATTGCATGTTACTCTTTTATTAGATAGGATTAGAGTCTTAGAGGCCAAGGCTAATACATTGGACACTTACAATGCTCATGAAGATTGAAAGCAGGCTACACTATCTGGGAACCACCATCACCAGACAGACAGCAAATATCTCTTGAAAAATCTTGAGTTTCCTGCTATCTTTGTGAACTACAGCTTTACTCAAGCAATTTAAATAAATGGAAAACTGGAGCCAACTTTCTAAGACTTTTACTATAAATAAGTTCAAAATTCAGGAAAAAGTCCTGGGTGCTGGTACTTCATTTGAAAATTTTCTACATCATTATTACACAAAAATAGAGCTGGAAATGTAGTCAGAATAAGCACTTACTCTCCTTTATATCCTATTTGAGATCTCTTACTAGAGCTGAAAATATTAATTTTGTGGACAGGTCATTAAAACACATTATTCACTAAAAACAAACCCTTTATATAGTTTACTTAAAATTTATTGAGTGTCCTGTGCTCTTACAAATGTAACATTTTTGTATAAACATTCACCGAAGATGCACAATTCTTATTTTGAGGTGGCACATTTACACAATCCTTTTCTGTGAATAATTTCTTTTATTATAAGGAAATTTAACTCCAAGCTATTTTTCTGTAGAAAGTTGCTTGAAATTTTGTCCCTAATATAAGATAAAATTGAATTTTTTTTAATCTCAAAATGACCATATGCAAATGAACATGACTGCTGCCTTTGCCTTTATACCTTCCATTAAAAGCAGAGCAATTTCACAGTGAACGTTTTTCAAATAGAAAATTTAAAAATATTTTTTTGGGGGGAAGAAACTGACTTGCATATAGAAGGTGCTGCTACACCTTGTTATAAAATCGCCAGCCAGGTGCTCAGGAGCACGCTTTGCAGGGAAGTTCCCTGTGGGCATCCAGCCAGGACCCCATCGGCTCATTTGAAAACTCATCTTAGAGACACAGACCAGGAGTCAGAGGGCAGTTGGGGGCACCAGGCTTACAGAGGAGGGAAGTTGGGGGGCGGGTCCTGGCCTGTAGGGGAGGGCAGTTGGGGGCAACCAGGCCAGCAGGGGAGGGGAGTTAGGGGTGACCAGGCCTGCAGGGGAGGGCAGTTGGGGGTACCAGGCCTGCAGGGGAGGGGAGTTGGGGATGACCAGGCCAGCAGGAGAGGGCAAGGGAGGGCAGTTAGGGGTGACCAGGCTGGCAGGGGAGGGCAATTAGGGGCAATCAGGCCGGTGAGTGGTTGGGAGCCAGCAGTTCTATATTGTGAGAAGGATGTCCATATTGGAGAGGGTGCAGGCTGGGCTGAGGGACACATATACCACCCCCCTGCATGAATTTCATGCATTGGGCCTCTAGTTAATAATATGTAATTATGGAGTAACTAGAGCCCCAGTGCATGAAAATTCATGCACTGGAGGGTGGGTTCCTCAGCCCAGCCTGACCCCTCTCACAGTCCAGGATCCCTCAGGGGCAGGGGCAACCCGGTGATCAGGGGAAAATGACACCTCCACCACACCCCTGCTGCTGCCATTTCCGGCAGCACAAGCCTCGGTGGGCCCTGGTTACCTGAGCCTCAGGTAAGGGCAGGTTCAGCCACACCATGCACCTGCCACCACCCCCTCCTGGAGGGGCGGAAAGGCCTGGGGGACTCCGGCAGGGCTGAGGGGACTGGGCGCCGCCATCTTGTGGCTGTGGGCACTGTCATCTTTTTCATGGTGTGATGGTCAATTTGCATATTCCCTCTTTGTTAGATAGATTTTTAATCCACGAGCATTTAATAGTGTTCCACAGGGGTCTACATGCAGTGGCTCTGATATTGATATTTCACCCTGCAAATGGACACAATTGCTGAATGTTACAATCACTCAATGGCACAGTTCAAAAGAATGGACCTGTGCATGCCTGTTCCTCACTAAGTTAGGTCCAGAAGGAAGGAGAAAATCAATCAACTCATAGTTGTTTGGAAAACAAAAGGATGCATTCGACTCACAGGTAACTGCCAACTGTAAGCTGCCTTAATCACGGGGCTTCCTTGGCTTAAGATGTCGGGTATTCTGGTTACCGCAGCAATTTTTAAAGAATTAATTCTTCTTCAGATCTCATTTTGGAAGAATTAGAACTAACCCTTTCTTAAAATGATTTGCCATTTTCTGTAATAGGAAAGGCTGCAACAAGGCCTTAAAATTCCATCACAAGTGTATATTCTTACAATTACATATTAAAGTCAGGTTTAACAGAGATTCATACAATGTACAATTTTACAGAAGAAATCAAATTAAAATATACAGGATCTAATCCTGGTTTGATTATTCTAAATGAATGGGCAGCCTTTTGAAATAAACACCAAAAGAAATCCAAAGGAAAGCACTTTGGTCTTAGCTCCAATGACAGCTTTTCAATCTTTCCCCCCAAAGAACATTTCCAGAGCACAAAATAGATTCATAATTGTTTAATTAGATACATTTTATACATCCTGACATAATGGCTCCCATAGAAATAAACCAATATTTTGTACACAAACATTGTATTTACTGTGCCACATTCATCATGTACCACTTGAGCCGAGTGCAAACATGTGTACACCCTCTGGTGTGTGCGGAGCTCTGCTCCCACTGCCACTTGATTATCGTGGATGACAGAGAACAGGATTAGACAAGATGGATAATTAAGACCCACAAGGTAATAACAAAAAAATGTACATTAGATTATGATAAACACTTCTCCAGCCACAGCTGTAACCAGAACCAAGTAAAAGAGGTTTTGTCAGTTTCCCCGTTAACCCTGCCCCCCAGTGCTCCGTAGGGCAGGATCTAATGAGTGTCTAGAAGGCATGGGACCAGAGTAACGAAGAGCAAAGGTTTGGAAAATGACAGCTTGGCATCTCTCGTATTGATAAAAATCCCATTGGTTTATCTTACCCAGAAAATACATTTGGTAGGTTGTTGGATTGTTGTGGGGTGTTTTTTTTTTGGTCACATATAATTGATATAATTTATTACATATAATTGATATGTAGTATGAAAAGGTATCTCATGTGAGTTTTATCTTTGCAATTGCCTGGAAAGTATGGGGCATTTTATTTTTCATTTTTCACTTTTTGTTACTCCTCACCCGAGGATAGTTTTCCATTGATTTTTTTTTTTAGAGAAAGTGGAAAGGAGGGGGAGAGACAAAGAGAAACATGGATGCGAGGGACACATCGATGGGGGATTTTAGAGTAACCCATGAAATATAATGACTTAAAATAAACCAGTAAAATAACAGTAAAGTCTGAGGGTAAACTGTACCCTGGTGGCAGCATACAGAAGCAAAATAATTAGTGTCTATCTGGGTCGGTGTGTGCCATCAATCTGTGCAGTCCAATCAAATCACAAGAACATGGCCACTTCGTACTGCTTTCCTTACGGAGCAGCTCAGACATGAAGAAGCTGATGAATACCTCACAGGGGAGATATAAAGGCACATTGAGTCTTCCTCTATCCTCTATTGTTTTAGGGGAAACAAATAAAAAAGTAGCCTGGGAATAAAAAGAATTATGTAAAACTCTAAAAAATAAATTGGGTTTTATCAAGAGGGATCTAATATTTATTCTATCCTTTTGCTGTTTAGTCTAACAATTTACAGATGAAAATTCGAACTAGAATAAGTCTCCCAATTCCATAAACTGCTCTATCAATCAGAAGTAAAAATGAAATGAGGAATAAAGCCATTATATTCTGAATTATTTTGAGGGGAAGGTTTGTGAAGCTGGTATTATGGGAATACTACCTAAACTTTAATTGACCACTTGTATTGGAAGTCTAAACAAGAAGCCTGAATCTTGAGAGATTCTAAATCTGGGACATTATAAAATGTGATTTTAATTAATTTGCCATTTTCTCATTTTCAGCTTAAAATCCTAATCAGAGTTTCAGGTGAGCTCTGATCAACATTCACTTCCTGATTTGTGGCTGGAACTTATTAACTAGTACAGGTCCTCTCTACTAGTTGTTCTTTTACAACCCAAACAGTAGTTGCTTCGCTGATGGGTGCTGGGTCCTCTCCCAGCTGTCTGAACGATACATCCATTGGTAATTGATGGATAGAGGACTCAATATATCTTTATACTTCCCCTCTCTGACCTACCTACTTGGAACACCTCTACTTTGTAAAACTCTGTCCTTATCTTCAGGTGAAGCAGTTTGAGGCTGTTCATGGAAACACTAGTAAGCACAGACCAGAACCACTTCACACAGTACTTAAAGCTTTACCAATTGGGGGACAGCAGACTTTTAGGAGGAAGTTATAGAATTCTAATGAAAATTATAGGCATGTATCTCAAGATGTAGATACAAGAGAGTCAAGAAAAGCAAATCAATAACAAGGGAAAATTTTTACTACCACCAAGCAGGCCACCTATAGATTTAAAATGGGACTCAACAGCATTGAGAAAGCTAGGGTGGGTGTTGCTTAAGTGGAACACTTAGATCTGGCTATGGAATTTGAGAATGAAATGTCATTCTAAAGCAATGCATACTGTACACACGATGTAGGGCCCAGATCAAAGGAGGGATGTTTTAAATCTTGCACCACTCAGCAGAAACTTCAGAGCTTGCCTTATGCTCTCATAAGCAGTTCAGATTTGATAGTGGATTAGCCGTTATTAGGAAAACTTTGCTGAGAAATAATACTAAAATCAACACCTTTTAACAAAATGTAAAATGCCAGTAACGTCATTATCAGAGTTTAAAATAACACTTAAAATCTCATGGTCAGAATCTAGAATAAAAACCTTAGTAGGAATTAAATATATGTCATTTTATAACTAATCTCTAGGGAGATTAAAAAAAACATACAAGCATTTATATAGTCATCTACATGCAGAAACTCAGGAATATGGATGCAAGTTTCCTACAAAAGCCTTAGTATCCTGGAGGAAAAAACAAATCCTGAAGTATGCAAAACACATTTCTGTCCCCCTCCCTTTTGTTGGAATGTATACACTCCTTAGCTTAAGTTCTATATCTCTGCCAATAGCAAGGGAAATGCTTAATATATGGTCATGTATCATACAGAATCACTTGATGAAAATGTAAAATATGATTTGCATAGAACTCATTTAAACAATGCAAATAAGCTAGTAGCATCCCGGCTTCTGTTTCCAGTGGGATTGCCACTGGTGCCACTGGGCTGGGAATAGGGCAATAATGCGTATTACATTGTGCTTCACTCAAAAAGTTACACTTCTAGTGCTCCTAAGCCCAACCAGAAATGCCATTTGCTTATTGTTCTTTCTTTCCAAGGCTTTAACAAGGATGCCAAGTGTTCAAATCAAACACAGATATTGCCCAAAACAGGGCACACTGTGAGGTTAGGTGCAAGAGGGATGGTTTATTATCTGGACACGGGACAGGAGCTAGACAAGCAATGCGAATACAGAAATGGACCTGGCACACCGTTTCCTTCTTGCCCTGCAGACACCCTGCACAGTAACCGACACATCAAAATAAAGCACATGTTGTTTACTTTTTTTCCCATCCACTTCAGTTACACTCATAATTGTTCTGGTCCCAGAAAGTGAATCATGCCGTGATTCAAAAGGTCCACCCTCCACATAAACCTATGAGCACACATTAAAAAAAATGATTTATTGTACATCTTTGCATTTCTTAAGGCATGAACAATGGCGTACAGATAGGACAGGTTCTGAGAAGCATCACGTCTTCATGGACAAGGCCAGCACGGGAACACCACGTCAAACGACACACTCCAGTCTGAGCCCAGGAGCTCCTCTGATGCGGGGACGGCGCTTCCAGGACAAAGGACCCAATGCGTGGTTTATGTCATGTTGCTTTCAACTCTCCGGATGAGCTTTAAGCACCGGTGACAGTGTGTTTTTCTTTATCAACTCATTAGACTTTGGATTTTTACATTCTGCTCCTTTAATTCTTCTTTCCGAGGAGGGTGTGGATCTTTTTTTTTAAATTATTTTTTTAAGGAATATGGTTGCAGCAAAACAGAAAGGATCCAAACGTGGTCAGGGGCCTTGTCTAATGCACTTCTGAAAGTCCGTTATAAAGATGAATAGAAAAGCGAATGGCCGGCGCTCAGTCGGCCCAGAAACCACGCAGAGCTCTAAGAAACATAATTGTGCATAGTTAGTAATTCATTCAGAGCGTGATATGTTGGCTAGCTCTACATTCCCGGGTTACCAAAGAACAGGGCTGTCTACTTTGCTAAACCCAGGGTCCTTTCGAAGCTCCCAGTAGGTGTCATTAGAAACCCAGGCTTCTCTTTGATTGGCATCAATCACTTTCCTGTGAAAACAGAAAAATCAGCATTAGACACCAATCACACCGAGGTGACCAGATGGTTGGCCCCTGCCCTGCAGATAAGATACGTCGTAAGCAGCCCTTGGTAAATATTCGCAGTTCTTGGTAAGCCAGTTAGAGTCCTACCTGCTTACTGACGACTTGACTATTTTGGACCAGAAATGAATTATTTTTGTGGTTCAACATTTGAAATGGAGGTGGGTAGGGTCCTTGGGAGAGGAACTGAGGGCAGGAAAAAAATCCCCTCCAGGCAGAGCTAGAAAGTGAAGTGCCCCGAGCAAACCATGTACAATGGGTAACTATGAGCTTCAGGCCTCAGACCCACAAGATACGTCTGTGCCTCACTCACGGGGAAAGTACCAATCTCAGCAGTTAAGCTCTCTGCAGGGCCTGCCATCTAAGGGCGAGGCTGTATTCCTACCCGGGGCAGTCAGGAGATAGCGGCTATAAGGAAGACGAGGTTATTAACTGAGCTGATCTGTCCTGGCTCCAGAGGGCAGCAGATGGGACTGGAAACTATAGTTTAATCTGTGATGTAGACATAGTCCTGCAAATAATCTTGTAATAATCATCCCCGATCATGCCACAGAAAGACCAAATCTGAATGGACACAAGCTCCCTGTGCCAGAAATAAAATTAAAAGACAAATGCAGCCAGGATGACCTTGTGGGCAGAGGGATTCCATCCCGTCTCTGAGTGAGGGAGTGGGAACAAGTTTCCACCATCTGAAAGGCTATAGCTGAAGGACCAAGAACGCTCTGGGCTGGGCAAGACCCTCTCTCCTTCCATGAAAAGAAAAGAGCTGCAGAGAAAAAATTACTTTCGGAGAGAGAAATAGAAACATCAATGATGAAAGAATCATAGATTGGCTGCCTCCTACACGCCCCCACACTGGGGATCGAGCCCACAACCTGGGCATGTGCCCTGACAGGGAATCGAACCGGTGACCTGTTGGTTCAATTGCTGAGCCACACCCCACTGGGTGAAAAGATTACTATTATGCTTACAAAACTGTTTTTCTAGGTGCAAAATCTGATTCGGTATTTTCACTGCCAAAGCCATTTAGTGAAATCAGTGTAATGTTTCCACCTTTCGGATCCCTGGACATTAAACTATCCTTCGTTGTCTCTTTAGCTGCAGTTTCTCATTGCTTGTGGAAACCACCTGCACAACATGAACTTGTTAGGCGCATGAACTGACTTACTTAAAAAATTTTGGTATATGTTCAAGGTTGTTTTCTTCCATGTAGCGCCTTCGAGATCTCTGGAGTTCCTCTACCCTTTGCTTCTCGGCTGCTGCAGCTTCTAGATTTCCTTCTTCCAAAAGCCTAAGCAGAGAGCAGTTCATCTTTTAATATATCATCCTCTTTTCTGATAAAAAACGATCTCCTTTGCATAAAATTACATTCTGGTTCCCGTGAACAGTGACACGGGAACTGCTCCAGCCCACACTACCCCTGCCTGCCATCAGTGAGCACACTTCCTATGTACGTGGATGGAATGAGCACATGGCAGCACACTGGCTGGCATGAGAGGGGAGTGGCTTGGGCGTGAAGACTTCTCTGTGCTGTCTAGGGTTCTACAGCATGAGGCCTCCACGAGTTAGAACAGCGTGGAGTCCCAGCGGGTGCTCCTTTTCCAAAGTGTCAAAAAGCACTTGTTAAAGGCCACAGGATGGTGGGTGGAAACTGGCTGTTCTCCATCTACTTTTAGAACAGATTGAGAAGGAAAGAGTTGTCTCCTGTTTTATGGGAGAGAGTAAAACTGATGAAAAAAAGAAAAGGTAACAGTTGGGGAAGATTACAAAAGGCCACAGAAAGGAAATGCATTACAAATGAAATTCAGAAAGGAAATACGGAAATAGAACTGAGAAAGAAAAAGCAGACCCAAAGGTGATTTGCAAATATTTAAATTCCAAAATGAGAGCAAAGACCAGGGATACAGTATGATACATATCACAGAGGATGCTTACACGTGAATGTCAAACAGTGAGACTGCGTGCTCTGGAGCCGGGGGAGGAATACAAGAGAACGGAATAGCAGAACATTTCAATACTGGGAACATTTTGGCGGAAGACAAACAAAAACCACAAATACACTGAAAACAGAAAACTATCTTGGATGGAATCTGTATGACAAGGTTTTGGGAAAAAAGTAAAATTAATTCTGTAAGTATGGGCAACACGAATACAGAGCTATGTAAGAATAATAAAACATAATAGTATGAATCAGAAGGTATTAAAGGTCCTTTGAGAACATCTCACACCCTGTAAGATCCAAACCATGTTGGGCAAACTCCAGACTTTGACTAAAAGCATTTGTAGGTGCCTCTGTAACTCATTATCTCATTCTTCAGTATAAAAGATACCGCATGCTTCAGAGCAATAGAAGCAAAAAGGTACAAACGCTGGGTGAGGAGTGATTCTGAATTTAGTGGAGAGAGAACATTCATGAATTTGCAGGCTTTTGGTAAATTTGGGGGTGAGAAGGAAAACTTTTGTTGAGCTAATCTTCTGATCATCCTATGAAGGAGCTTTACCCAGAGTGGGAAACTCAGACATTTCTGAGTAAATAAGGAAATGAGGAGGATTCAACAAAGAAATAAGTGATGGTGGTGCAAGTAAGTCTTGATGACACGTGTAGTACCTGCCATGATCTAGTGTCCGTTTTAAATGCCACTGCTACGCTCACCTCTGATCAGGCCGGAACCGGGCGTCTGTTGGTGGGAGGAGGTCTTTCAGAACAGGATCTAACTCGTTGAGCTCAATAGCAAACCTTGTGAAGCCATAGTAGAGCTCATAGTTGGTTGGCAAGGAACCTGGAATGAGGCCAACAAACCATCATGAGAGGCAAAGAGGTTAAAGACACTTGCAGAAGCACTTAACTCTAGTATTTAACTAATACCCAGCCCAATAGTAAATCTGTAGTCATAAACAGTAGATGATAAACTTTTTCAGGTTATATTTTGTCAGATGGGAAACTTTATGTTGATGACCAGAAATGATAGATTCATATATTTAATAGACTAGCCTTTAAAATAAAACTTTGCACATATATAGTAGTCCTCACTGACTAAACGACACCATAATTTTTCTCTCAGATATTCAGCTAGGTAACTAAATGCCAGGATGATTAGCTATGAACATTGAGATTTCACCAGAAACAACTGACTTCCTTTTAGAAAAGAAAAAGATGCACATCTAAAATAATATTTATTGACCCTTTTAAACTAAATTCAAAGGCAGAATCTTTGTATGTGTTGCTCGTTGAAGGATTCCAAGCATCCAGAGCAAAGCCTGATGCATCATCAGTACTTAATCAATCACTGCAGAACGAACTGGCCCCTCCACACGCAGGGAAGTGACATACACCTGGCGGTCACTTAGGAAACTAACAGCTAACATCAAAGTTAGGGCTTAACTGACAATATTGCGATGAAAATGTTTGTCAGATGGGACTTGTTCCATTTATACTTGATAGTCAATGACATGCTAGTGTACTATCAGAACTTGAGGTGTTTTATTAAATGTCAACACATTGCAACTTTTTGCACCTCAAGTAAAAACATAACTTAATCTAGTACAGTGGTTGGCAAACTCATCAGTCAACAGGGCCAAATATCAATAGTACAACAATTGAGAGCCACATTTTTTAAACTTAAACTTGTTCTAAAGCCACTTCTTTAAAATAGACTCACCAGGCCGTGGTATTTTGTGGAAGAGCCACACTCAAGGGGCCAAAGAGCCGCATGTGGCTCGGGACCTACAGTTTGCCGACCACTGATCTAGTAAGTTGTTAAATTTGTGGAGTATAGATGTTTACAGGCTATCCTTTGTGTTATTAAAATAGAATAAATACTAGGAATAAGAATTTGAGTTTGTGAATTTCATTTAACTAAACTCTTGACTAAACATACTTAGCATTTGAAATGGAGGCATTTAGCGGGATTTTACATCCGGGAAGCCCACTTGTCGGATGTTCCTAAGTTTCCTAATTCATTATCAAATATTGGGGCTTATATGACATACATGTTAAATATAAATAGAACTACATTTGCCTTAGAGCATATAGGTTTTTAACCTCGTTATTAAAGAAAACATAAGGGGGACCACATGGGGTGATCTGACAATCCCCCTCTCCATCACTCCTCTCAGGTGCCTCGTGAGGTAGGACACCCCTGAGGTCTCACCTGGTCTCCAGACACACTTTGCGGAAGGGGCCACGCCGCAGTAAAGCCCCTCGTGCCATTTCCCAAATAGCCGGTGCACCACCTTCCCCTCCTGATCCATCACAACCCCCTGGACTTCATTCACATTAGAATTCCAGTAATTCACCTGGAAAAAACAAACCCAATGAAAACACCTGATTTCTTCAACAACACCGATCCCTGTAATTCCCATGTGGAAGATTTTCTTAACCTTACAATGTTTTAGTCAATCTATTTACAGAAGTTAACTTTTAAGTCTCCACTCCATGCGATAGCATGGCAGTATGACACAGAGAAGGTTCAGCTTCTCTCTCAACCGAACATTAATTTATAGGCTAGGAATTTCTTCCTAAGATCCTCCTGTCTTGAATTGTCCTCGTGGTCATGAATTCGAATGATTTTCAATCGGTAATGCTATGGAAGTAGTTTGTGAAATATTGTTCATGTCTCTGTAAATGGCTAAATTTTATCATAAGGACACTGCTCTGGCTTTCTCCCAGCCAAGCTCCTCCCCAAAAGGTGTGAAGTCAGTGGGAATTTACCCCGCCAGGTCCCATGGCCCTTGCTCTAGATCAGGCCCCAAGTATGCAGAGCCCTACACTTTGCCGTCCACATGGCTCGAAGCCGATCCACAGCCTGCACAAGCCTTTGCTTTGGAGGCACCCACAGAAGGGCAGACGAATCTCCAGTGTGTGAATATATAGGCCTGAGGTGATTGTTTGAGGGGCTGGGGACAGAGCAAGAATGTCAGGCTGGCTGGATCACCTATGTGTGGGTGAGGCCCTGCAGTGCAGGATGAAGCTGCCGCTGGGGGCAGGAGGGCGGGGAGGCTGGGCCAGGACTGACTCTGTACTGCCAGGCCTCTAGCTCGAGTTCCGAAGTATCGGATCTGGCCTGGCAGGCTTTGCTATGAAAGGTATATATTTTTCAGGATAAAAAAAAATAGAACATGTTTTATTTGACAGGTTATAGGTTTGATTTTACATATTTCAAATATTTACCTATATGGCATAGGGATTTCATTTGGATTCCTGCCCTGAGCTTTGCATATAGCAGGGCAGACCTAAACCAAAGTTTCTCATAGCCTACCAAACTGAATGCACACATTTACTGACATCACTCATCCAGAGCAAATAACAATCCTGGCTCTTCAGTTCTGAGCCATCTAATGAACCTACTTAAAAAAGAGGGAAAAAAGAAAAACATGTTAAGCTAAAATGAATATATCCCATTAAAATGAACACGACCAGAAGAGAAAGTTTTGAGTATTAAGGCTCCAATTATGTTACCAGTTTCTACAATGAGATCGGGACTAGAAGAGATGAAGAGGGTGGGTGGAGTTTCTGGACCCTGGTGGATTCTGTAGCCCCCCTAAACAAGCACAGTGATGATCCCATGTCCCACGTCTGAACAGAGACCAGGGAAAATGGTGCTTTGTAGGAACCTCCATCCCAGATATCCGTTTTTGTTTGTTAATCCTCACTTGAGGATATTTTTCTTTAAAAAAATATTTTGTATTGGTTTTAGGAGGAAGGAGGAGGAAGAGAGAGACAGAAACATCAATGATAAGAGAAACATTGATCAGCTGCCTCCTGCATACCCTGCACTGAGAACTGAGCCCACAAGATGGGCATGTGCCCTGACTGGAAATCAAACTGGGACCTCCTGGTTCACAGGTCACGGTCATTTGAGTAACACCGGCCAGGCTGGAGGATATTTTCCCCACTGATCTCAGAGAGAGTGGAAGGGAGGTAGAGAGACAGGGAGAGAGAAACATCACTGTAAGAGAAACACACCAATTGGTTGCCGCCTGTGCACACCCTGACCAGGGTCTGGGATCAAGCCTGCAACTGAGGTACGTGCCCTTGACCAGGATCGAACCCAGGACCCTTCTGTCTATCTACTGAGCCAAACCAGCTAGGGCGCAGACAGCTTCTCTTGTAAATAAAGATAATGTTTCTTCTTGAACTTATCTGTATTATAATAGTGGCAGAGTTGGGTAAGCTTATAGTGACTGGAAACTATCATCTATATGCATTCTCAGAAAAAGACAACTGCAGTATAATTAGGTCCTTAAAATAGATCACTTGAATATGTTGTAATCAAGCAGGAATAAAAATAGGAATATAAACCAGAAAACTTGTTATAAGCAAAAATAGGACTATAAATAGAAACCAGAAGACTTATTATAGGCAAGAAGCGTTTTCTGGAATTTTACTGAATGAACTGCTGATGGGTTGCTAAGAAAGAAATTCTTTAAAAAGAATTTTTTTTCTTTTTTTTCTGTTTTGAGATGATGCCTTTTTTGGCCTCTACATACTCGGAAGTCTGCACGCCTTGAGGAATGCCATCAGCTGGTTTTGGTTCTGTTTTCCTACCTGAAATGTTCTTAAGTATCAATGATACAGGACAGATTTACTTGAGGCTGTTGAAGGTAATTAGTTTATTTTCTCCTGAGAGGAAGAGAATATCATGTTATTTTTTCTTTACTGTTCAAGTCATTATTTACCTTGACAAATGTGAGTTTGCAAATGCAAACACTGCTTTTGGTATTTCTAATGGTTACTTCTCCATAATGCTCTATCCACCTCCGCCCACTGAGAATGTTGTGTATGCACGTGGTGACTTTATTCCACACATAGCAATCTCCATACCTAGCAAAGAATACAACAATTATTAAAAAACAATGAAAGTCACACATATATATTACTATTTTTACTAATGAGAATATTCTTTGGCCAAAGCTCCCTTTTCCCTCATGTTTTTTTCATTTCTTTGTTGAAAGTTTCTATGTGTTCAAGGACATTTATGACATGATTCATTCGTTTAAGGAACAAGTCAGTGCTTTTTATGGGCCAGGTACTAAACTAGAAGGTGAATAGGGCTAGATTCTTGCTCTCCTGAAGCCAGCAGTATGATGGGGTAGATGGATGTGCCAACAAATACTTAACAAGATATGATGAGGAAGTAACATGAGCACACAGAAGGGGGAGACCGTAGTCCTTAGATCTGCCTGTAACCTGGGCTGAATGTCAAGAAAGACTTGCTAGAGGAGGCTGGGAAAAGCATCAGAAGTCAGAAGAGCAGGGCACACCTGGGGCCTGGGAGTGGTGTGCCACAGTGAGTGTGTGTGGTGGGAGGCCAGGCAGAGAGGTATCGTGGGCAGAGTGGGGAAACCCTCAAGACTGACCCAGGCATCTGATTTACCCCGTAGGCAATGGGCCACCGTGGAAGGATTCCAGGGAACAGAGAGGCAGACAGGGCATGCATTTAAGAAAGATTACTCTGAGGACACTGTTTCCCTTTCTAAATTAACACCAAAGTTGTGAATGATTCTTTGGAAAAAGACTGATGTGCATAATAACTAAGGCAGCAAGAATGTAATGCCAACTCCAGGGAGTAAGGTTACAGATTTTCTGCCAACAAACAAGGTGGCACAGCCTCCCGTCGCATTTGCATGTTATGTGTATTTTTTTTAAAAAAATGTTACTGCAAAGTTTAAAAATGCTTTTAAGTTTCTAAAAAAAAATGAATTGGTATGATGTAGGAACTATATACCACTGGGAAAATTCTTTCTTCCTCATGAGTTTGCAAATATTGAAAGTTTATTCTGTGGTCCTGGGAATCTCTTTCCCAACCTTCCTCCATATCCAATCAATCAGCAAATTCTATCATTCAAATAGACAAAAACCAAACCAAGCCAACCAAATGAAGATTATAAACGAAACTAATCAAGTCTTTGGCTTTAATGAAAAATTCAATTAATTTGAAAAGATTCAAAGGCTATATTCTCTGGAAAACAGCCATGTAAGGATTCTATCACTCTTCCTTAATAAAATAACTTAGAAATTAAAAATAGCCCCTGAATCTAAGATTAACTCAAAATGAAATAATAAATTGTATAAGAAATGGGTCAAAATGACACTCTGTCATATAAAATGCAAATTAAAACGGTGACTGGGACAGATAGGCACCTGGTGATGACTGATGACTGGAGGACATGGAGAGATAAATAGGAAGCTTAATGCATATGCTAAAGTTCTTGCTTGCTTTTGTGGGAGAACATTCTCAGCACTTTGGTAAAACTAACAGATGCTTTGGCCATACAGGGAAACAGACTCTGGTGCCTTCTAGGGTTTCAAACATCCACTTCTGATTCTGAAAAGCAGCTAAGATACCAAAAGAACGAAGAGAGAAACCTACTTTGGAAGCATGACATTCAGTGTTCCCACAGGCAGGATTTCCATCGACTTCCCCCAGAACTTGTTCTTCCATCTGATATCTAAATGACACAGGCAGAGGACAGGAAATATATACTCTACATCTAATGATTTATTCTATAAAAACTAAATTTTGTATTAACATTTCACAAAAAGCTTTTGTAATTACAATTGATTCTCCCCCCCCCCCCCTATCTATATATATATGTGTGTGTGTGTGTGTGTTTATTGATTTCGGAGAGGAAGAGAGATAGAAACAGCAATGATGAGAGAGAATCATTGACTGGCTGCCTCCTGTGTGCTCCCAACTGGGGATCGAGCCTGCAACCTGGGCATGTGCCTTTGACTGGAATTGAACCTGGGTCCCTTCAGTCTGCAGGTCAACGCCCTATCCACTGACTAAACCAGCTAGGGTTGATTCTACATTGTTGATTTAACATAACAAATGCCCAAAGATGGCCCAAAGTGAAAAGATTAACTGTGAACAAAAATATCTACTATCTATACTTCTTCATAACACATGTTTCATATTTGTTTCCAACTAACAAAACTGAGGAATGCCTGGAATAATACATATGTGTATATGTGCACATTCATATGGTATGTATACTTTACTATTCCTTATTGTCTAGGGCTTAATCACAAGAACAACAACAGTCAGTAATTATTGGAATTGAGAGTCTAGACCAGTGGTCGGCAAACTCATTAAACAACAGAGCAGCAAACCACGGCTTGCGAGCCAGTTTGCCGACCACTGGTCTAGATAAATGTTGTTGTAAGTTTTAACTAGATAGTGGAAACAGTTTATATAGAGACAAGTGAGTTTATAGCAAAATTAATGGCAGTATGGATTTACATATACATTTATTTGAAGAGTTATATGATTTGGGAGACCAGTACACAAATAAAATCTCTAAATACAGATAGAAAAGGTTTGAGAAAGTGATTTTAACTTAATGAATATGTTCATACACTGGGTGAGATATGACTGCAGGGACCAGCACTTCATCTCACATGACAGCTTTATGTTTGACTTGTGGAAACTCAGGTTTACCTGTGCATTCATAATAATCACCTGGTCCATTTTGATGAACTAAGGGAGCTTAGTGCTGCCTCCACCAAATTTCAGACTCTATGTTATAACCAAGAAATGATTTATTTTCTTATTTTGCAATAAATTGCAGTTACAGTGCTCTATCATTCTGTATGTTTTCAGGTTGAGGAAGTGTGTATGTATGAGAAGCAAATGAAGCATCCTTCCAAACATAAACTATTTATACTTAATATTATGTATTCTTGCTAAAGGGATTTTGAAACATTTTATTTTAGGCAAGTTTGTGACATTCTGATTGGACAACGAACATTAATTCAAAAGACTCCAATCTAAACACCTCAATGACTTAAAGACCAGAAATCAGTGCAATATGTACATACTTAGTAGACTGTCACCACAGACAATGTGCCACAGAGCCTTCCTTCAGGACTAAGATGTATTTGTACATCAGGAAGAAGATAAAATCTCTATGCTTAAAATATAGACAATGAGGTAAAGTGGTAGCCCCGCGCTGCCACAGTCAGCTTGGAGCTCTGCTGTTCCATAGGGCTTGCTTCCCAAACAATCTCCTCGCTTAGATAACATGGTCTAATTTTTAAGACAGGAAACCTAATTTCTTAAACAGAGCTCTGCATCAATTATGAACATTTTCCAAGTTCCAAAAGTAGCAATGTAAACTGAGTTCCAGGTTTGGAGACTAGAAACTGTCTCATAGGACAATCAGTTGGATTTTTAAGTTGTAATTGAAAAACAAACCTTGCCAAAACACAAAATTCTTGGATTCACAGTGACAGGCAGAAATGGGTGGATGATGGCTAACCTGGTAATTAAAAACAAAATAGAAAGTTTTGACATCGGTGTTAAAACTTCAATAAACAGCAACACTTTTTTACAACATATACTGGCTTCTGGCAAATAAAAACTACTCAGCTCATCCATCTCTATTAATGAATTTTTCTCAAAATATACAAGTAAATGATTAAATCTTGAACTTTTAAAATGTCATGTTTAAACACAGAAAACATATATATTTATAGTGGGCAATTACTAGAGTTGTCCATTAACTAGTATCATAACCCACTCCAAAAAGAGGTTTACAAAATATTTTCATCCTCAAACTGCCCAACTGCCTACACAGAAGCCTTCCTGATGCAATGGGACTTACCTGTTCTGAGAAAAAGCGGAATCCCTTGTCCTCTCTAACGCATTCATAAGTCTCCCCAAGGACAGGGTTGAATGGCTTACTTCCTGCTCTGAAATAGGTAGAGCAATATCCTGAAACTGCAAATGCAGCAATAAGAACCTGTTAAAACATTTCAGAAAAGAAAATAATATAGGAGAGACTACTTCCAGGTCCAGGTTTGTCCCTTATTCCTCTAGATTTTCCATTCCCCACCAATGGGTGCTGACTGCATGGCATTTGCATTTTCTATTATTTGCGCAGACGCTTCGTACACTCATGGGGGAAAAAGAAGTTAAACGCCTCTCAAGGAGACCAGCAGGCAATTAAGACCAAGTATTTTTCATTCATCTGTCCACCCAATTTCCTGAGTCTCACAAGTTCAATGTTTCTGAAACCCGGTTTACAGGTTATGCTGCCTGCACCATCTTAGTGCCATGTGCCCAAGGGTTGTGGCTGTGGCACTTTTCTGAGGGCAAGTCAAGTGATGCTTTTCTGAGGGCAGGTTAAGTGTTCGACAGTCATGCGAAATAGAGACTAAGGCAAAACACGAACAGGAGGTCCCTTTCTCAGACTTAAGTTCCCGAACAAACGGGCTCTCTTGGCATTCAGGAAAAGTTAACAAAGCAAGGCTAGGCATGCCTTCACTCCCTAAGAGGTGTGATGTTTACATCCTAACGTTAGACACACTCTGAACCAAGTGTAAGTCACACAATGTGTATCTTCTAGTGGATTTATGGACCAATTCCTCTCTTACCTATGCAGTGAGAATGTTATGCGGAAACCAACTGTGCCATCACAATGAACTCTGCCTTAGCCCGGGCCCGGGGTTGACAAATGCCCACAGAGCACTGCTCTGTTATTTGTTACCATGCGCTCATAGGGGTCGTCGGTTTCCGAAGCCTTGTCCAGAAGCTCACTGTACTCCATTTCCTCACAGAGATGCTGCAGAGTGTTGAGCGGCTCATTTAGCTCCACAGGCATAGACACCTTAGATAGGTCTTTACCAATGTTGTTCCTCAAGATATTCCACAGGTTAATGTTACTGGTGTCAGGACAGGGAGCTGGCAGGCAGGTTCGGCGTCCGTTCCGGAAGGCCCCTCCTGTGAGCTCCCCATTCAAGACTGAAATCGGGAGACGGGAATCATGATGAAAGATACTTTGCTTTTCATAAAACCCGGGAGGGAAATAACGTTTTCAAATAATTCTGATTGGGAAACATTTCTTAAGCCTTTATTATACCCCCCCAAGAATGAATGGAATTATTTCAATACAAGGTTGCTAATAAATGCATAAAATATTAGGGTACAATTTTTCAAACAGGGTATTAACTATATACAATATTCAAGAAAAAAAAGTCAAATTTTAAAAAGTTAACTATATTTAATAAGAAGGACTCCAATTTTTGGTTTAAGAAAAAATAAAACCTTTTCACAATCATTTACCTAACAGATTTTAGAACCATTTACCTTAACAGATTATACAAATACAAAATCTATCAAACTGTCAACTACAAAAAGAACAATTAATTTGGGAGAGAGTGAGTGTTCACTGAAACACCAGCCTTGTGATGTGGCATGAGGAGAGAAGAACCTGCAAGCTCAAAGGATGCATACTTTGCCGAGAAATGTTGTCCGCAACACTGGTGTTGTCTTCCGATATATTGTCACTCACATCGCTGATGTAAGACTCATCATCTGAAGCCTGGGGAAGGAATAAATATAGAAAGGATCAGGATTCTTGTTCAGTATTGAAAGTTCAGAAAACGAAAGAATTAAACACAAGATGTTGCTCAAATGAAAAGCAAAGGCCACAGCGGGAAATGCGTTAGACATGTGGGCAGTGAACACTGCAGGGTCCTCCCTGAACATAGAACGGCTCAAAATAAGTAGCTCCCTGTCTTAGCAGGGGTGGGAGCTAGTACATAGCCAGAAATAGTTCAGTACAATGCAACAAGAATATACAAAAAAGGAGGCCCTATGACTCCCCCTCAACTCTCTGAGCCACTAAATTTTAGAGAGAAAGGAAGAGGGAGGAAGGGAGGAAGGGAGGAAGGGAGGGAGGGAAACACTGATGTGAGAAACATCAATTAGTTGTCTCCCATACATGCCTTGACCAGGGAATCGAACCCACAACTTAGGCTTGTGCCCTGACTGGGAATCGAACCCCAACCTTTTGGTGTATGGGACAATGCTCCAACCCACTGAGTAACCCAGCCAAGGTGACACCACCACCTTGACTGTACTTCTTGTGGAATAAGCTGCTTGCTTCATTTCCTCTTCATTTCTGCATTGCCAGTGTCTATGCAAGGGGCAGCTGGCCTCCCAGTTGAGTATGCCCAGAACTTTGAAATGGAAATAAGGTCTCTTTCTAAGAGATAAGCTGTAATCAACAGATGATAGGTCAGAGCCAGATAATGTAGTGTCCAGTTTGACTGTAATTTGATTGAAAAGGATTAAGAACTGGGAAGCAATGGGAGCTCAGAAAAGGAAGAGTCAGAAAAGAAAATGCTGGTAGCATGTCTCCAGAATGGTGGTCCCTGGGGCATAGAGACTGGATCATAGACACAAATAACCCATCCATGTGGCAGCGTATCCCCCTTTATTAAGGAGATGGAAGGTTGAAGCTATTATATCCTGGCCTTCCTGGACTCAAGATCACTCAAGTCACTTCTCCTGCTTCCATTCTTCCCTTGCTCACAAACACCCTCCTGACTACATTAGGCTTCCCATGCAGATTTGCCTACAGGGAAAGAGACACTAATCAGCAAGCCTGATTATTTTGTCTATCTGATAGCATCAATTATCACTATGAATAATTAAACAAGTACTCAGTTGTGAATGGGAATCTGTGAATCTAGTAATGCATGACTAGGGACCTGGGAGGCAGGTGCATGGCTTGGTGCGCTATCAAATTTAGTACCTGATAAAAGATTTCTATTTTACCTTTCCTTCATTGTAAAAGTGATATATGTGCTCATTATTTCTTTCTCTTTTCCACTTATTTATGTTTCTAAAAATCACTGGTCACTACTAACATCCAAAAACAACTACTACTAATTGTCAGAATGTTTTCTTTCAATCTATTTTTTATGCATATAAAAATAGCATTTAGCAACTATTTTGTTTCTTTTTTTGTCAAAATGCAGTGCATATTTTCAATCTCAAATGATAATATTGGTAATCAATTGTGTGGGGAAAATTTTTGGCTGCTTCTCCCAAGCCAAAAAAAAAAAAAAAAAAAAAAAAATCACACAACTACATTTCAGTAGAATACATTTCTGCAACCTGACCAAATAAAAGATTCCTTGAGCCACAACCTTGCCAAGACTGATGGGCATGAAAACAATCCAATAAAGCTTTTATGATAGTCAATGGTAACCTCCCCATACCATAATTACGCAACTAAATATGCTAGACACTATCCTTCTAAGTTCACATTCATGTCTCTGGCAAAGACATTTTTATACATAATATTCTATATAATAAAAGCCTAATATGCTAAGTGTCCAATTGTTCATTGACTGAACAGCCACTATGATACACACTGATCACCAGGGGACAGACGTGCTGACCAGTAGGGTTAGCTCACTGCTGGGGTCTGGCTGATTGGGCGAGATAGGCTGGACAAGCTCTGGAGCCCTCCTGCGGTCCCTGCCTGGCCCCGATTATACACCAGTAGGGTCCCTCAGGTTAGTCTGCACCCTCTCGCAATCTGGGACCCCTAGGGGGATGTCAGAGAGCTGGTTTTGCCTCAATCCCACAGGCCAAGCTGAGGGAGCCCACCGGTGCACAAATCTGTGCACTGGGCCTCTAGTATTTTATATAATACATGTGGCAAGTATGAATGATGACTCAAATTCTTTCTTTCTACACTGATGAGCTAGTCTCCTTCTATATAATATTCTATGTAATCAACTATTTGGTTACCTTAATATGAATCATACAAGAAAATTAGAATAAGTGCTTGATTCTTTCCTTTTATGTATGAAATTTAAGAATCATAAGTTGAAGTTCAGAAGCATTAAGTGCTCAGTAAATGGGAACCAATATAGTTTTTATGCTTTTGCCTTTGTTACAACTTGGATGTTAAAAACGTCCCAGAGTCTCACTCTCTTTAACACAAACTCACAACTGGGGCTGACACACCAAGGAACCTTACCTCATTCTCTGACGAGCTTGCAGAGAGGAGCACCTCTTGGGCATCAAAGAACTCAGAGACAGATTCTGACATGGAGAGGCGGCTCTCATTTGCTACTTGCTGTGACAGAGGGAGACTGACATGGATTTGCTCGCCAGCCTACAGAAGAGAGAAGCATATGGTGCAATCATTATCAGTACAGAGAATAGCTACTTGTTCAAATTAGACCATGATGTGCTATCCAGATTTCTAGAGAATTTCACACCATATGTTAAAGAGTGGTGACCACAAGTAATTTTCACTTGCAACTCAGAAATGACTGCATAAATGGCCTTCCAATATGTCTAAAGAATCTGAAAGGAATAGCTGAAAGGTGCTGATACCATGAGTTGATTTCAAATTTATGCCTAATTGGTATTAAGTGGAATTTAACAAACTGGGTCCCTATCAATACCCCAAACTGACTATAGTATTGAGTTTATTAACATATACTTACATCTGTCATTACTAGCTATATTCCAACTAGTATACTAAACTTCAAAAAGTATTTGAAGAAACCACTATAAATATTCTAAGAAAACAATCTACAAGACTACTTTTTAAAACAGAATATGTAAAAGTCATTTTGCAAAGAAACATGACTAGAGTATTAAACCTTATTTCAAACTGTATTTTTCATTCAGTAAGTGATAAATATAATTCTCAAGATATTTAAGTATCCATTAAAAATATGTGTAAGGAAACTATTGCATATATATATTCTACATATGTATATTCTAGTAAACATTTTAGATTTAAAAAAGATTCAAACTGAGAATGTTAACTAATATTTAAATGATAGAGTTTTAGAAATACTTCTAGATCCTGGGCAGCTGAGCAAGCATTATTGTCATCAGAGATCACGGGTCCCAGGCTGGTGGGTAACTTAAGAGAAGCTGCCTGGAGATGATATTTCTCAAGGAGTTAGATGGAAGAACTGTTGCACTTGTAGATTTCTAGTAAAATAAGTTTTTGGCACAAATATGACCTTCATATTAGTTAAAACTTTCACCTTGTTGTATGTAGGACTGTATCTAAAGGTCTAATATAACTGCTGAAAAGTGTTAATTCTCATGGTAATAAAACAATAATTTTTTAAAGTGTTAAAAAATAATTACACACTTAAGTTTAGCCCCAATACTGAATGTTCTCCTATCCTCTTACCATTTCTTCAAAAATTCTTCTGAAAAAATGGAATAATAGCATCTACCTCAGAGGGTTTTTGGGAGTGTCATGAAATAACATATGTAAAGGGGTTAGCACAATGCCCAGCACATAATAAGCATTCACTTGACACACATGAGCTATTAATTATCATAAGCAGCAGCAATAGCAGCACCATTCATATTATCTTAGAAAGGTCAGATGACTACTTAGAACTTTAAAAATAAACTTTAAGAAAATATTCATTTAGCAGTTTCTCAGCTAAACATTAAAAAAAAAACATTTCATGAGCCATTTCATCATATGAACATTTCAAATGAAGACTGAAACAGACACAGAAAATTCACCAGCGGGAGTAGACATAAACTAAATATTCAGTGGAATCCGGTGAACGTAGGAATAGATAAAAATAGACCCTGATCACCAAGAATGTCAAGCTCATGTACATCCTTCCCTCTGAAGAATACTGAACTGCTAGGAACACAAATATTTATGCAGGGAATGATATTAATAGTGAAAGAACTGTATAAAAATAAACAAAATATGCAGTAGATTTAGATGCTATAAAATAAGTACTCCACATCTATTAAAATTGAGCCTTACCTCATCAGGGCTAGGAATAATATTTACACTGACAACCTGATCACAAATAATAGATTCTGAGTGTATTCTGCTCAACCGACTCCTTAGTTCAGCATTCTGGTTGAGTGCCTTAAAATAACAAAAACCGCACATGTAATTTCAAGTTAATAAGCAAGCATAATACAGAACAAGCACACAGGTACATTTTAGACAACAAAGACTATGATATTCTTAGCTGTAACTTTTGGAGTCATCATAAGCCTGATCCTACTGGTAAAAAGAAAACAAATGGCTCAGAATTAATAGATTCATTTTTGTATAATATAAGACTACTACTCAGTAGGTAAGAGGGTTGAAAGAGTTCATGGATTTCATAAAAATAATTCATGGAATTTTCTCTCTCTTAGGTTAGGCCCATCTACCACCACATATATATTACATTTTAGACCTTGGGATAAAAGCTATTAATTCCTTCAAATTTTTTTGTTCTGGTCTCTAAAGTTTGAAAGTCCCTTAAAAAATATTTGGAAATGAACAATGAATTGGCTTTATATTTTAGAGAATTATTTTTCAGTTTGGTGAAAGAAAATAGTTGTATTTTCATTTTCTAAGAGCACATAATTAGTACATATGACAATGCAGCAGAACGAACTCAAGTGCAACTGAAAGGTGACTTCACTGAACAGCAGAGACATGGGCAAGCGTAATGAAGAACAGAACACAGAAAGGAAACTAACTGCAAGTTATCTGCATCACGTTACTTTCAGCACCAGTAAAACACCGCCTGGAGAGCAGCTCTACACAGCACGGCTCCTTACAGGAGCCCATGGACAAAGGTGGATGGATGCAGCGGAGCATCCTCCATGTACATGAGAGATGTAGCTAACCAGAGTCAATCGAATTTCCAGACAAGGCCCAGCGAAAAGCTGGACAGCTCCTCCCCTTCTCATTAAAGTCAACAATGAGAAGACAAAAGTCAATATTGTAAAGAGTGGAAGAGGAATGTCAAGACTTAATCTGCCCCCAGAGAATGGGCATTCTGCTTTTCTCTATATGGAGCCAACAAACACAATAAACCAATATTTATACAAATGTCATATGGTAATTATAAATCGGTGCCTATTAAAACACCCAGGATAAAGTCCAGTGACTAATGTCACATCTGCATGGTGCAGTGCATAGTCCTTCAGCATGGAGCAGAGAATGGTCTCTGTTCTCTCCCTTCAATCCAGCTTCTGTTTATAGAGAAGAAAATTGTTCACTCACAACTTTTGACTTTTAGATAAAGTCTTTAAAACTGGTCAGCAAAATATAACCCATTTGGCCAGATGGACAGTCAAGTATTGATGGATTAAAGATGGATATAGTCATTACATTTGCAGGTATGAGGAAATAGGTGTCTAGTTTTAGTAAATAAACCACATGCTCCAGGAAAGAATTCTAATGTCTTTATATTCTGCAAAAGTGCTCAGGATCGTTTTTCTTTTTTAAATATTTTTATTAATTTCAGGGAGGAAGGGAGGAGATAGAAACATCAGAGATGAGAGAGAATCATTGGTTGGCGGCCTCCTGCATGCCCCCAACTGGGGATCGAGCTGGTAACTCAGCATGTGCCCTTGACTGGAATTGAACCTGGGACCTTTCAGTCTGCAGGCCCACCATCTATCCACTGAGCCAAACCAGCTAGGGCAGGATCATTTTTCTTGGAACAAAATCTCAAGCACGTAGCATTTAAAGAAAAAAATACTGCATTATTCCTATCCATTGTTCCTCTACACACATGATTATTTTTCTTTCATTATTACTCTGTTCAAGTATATATTGAAAGTTGTCTTATTTACTGAAATAATTGGAACCAGATGTATTTTGCTGTTTTGGACATTGAAGGTCTTGGGGTAGGTTGTTTGATGGTTTTATTTGTAGAATCATAGTCTTGATTTCAGGGTTTCATACAAACATCAACTAATAGTTCTTCCAAAGTGACTGTACTCTCTGTTACCACTGGAACAGAGTTCATGAAACAACCCCACAAAAACTCCAGGGCAAGGTTAAGTATCGATTTTTCTTAGGGTGGGAGTTTTAGACATAGGTTTGCCATTTATAAGAAACATTTTTAGAATTGTTTGCTCTGGATATTTAAAAAAGTGAAATTGTCATTTAAGCTCTCATCTTGTCCAATACTCATTGAATTGATTCAGCCTATAGATAGATACACATGAAGGCACACAAGATAACCTCTAGCCATTAATACTCATAAGAAATGAGCTCACATTTTTAAAGGAATATTTTATTAATAATATATATGCAGTGGTAGAAAAAGGTTTTATACAACACAAAAATGCATGGAAATATACCGTTCCAACTCTGACAACCCCGACGGCAGGAAGTGTGAGCATACATCGGAGCATGCAACAGCCCGCTTCTGTGCATCTTCCCCGGAAGCTCCTCCTTTTGCCTTGATCGTGCAGACTATTTCTGATGTTTGCTATAATTAATGAGCTTTGTGGTGTAGAGCCTTCGGGCAGTGCTCAGGACCACATTTATTATTTCCTTCCCTAAAACTCAACTATTTTCTCTGTAGTTATATCACGGAGGCCTTGGGAACATTGAGGAATATAGGTATTTTCAGTGAAATGATGCTGTTAGTGATGGAAGATGGCAGGTGATGGCAGAAACAATGTATGGAATGCACCCAAGGAGCCTGGACGAAGCAAGGAAAAAGGAGGCAGATCCCCAGCCACTCCCATCAGCCAATGAGCAAGAAAAGCTATGGGGACAAATCAGTAATAACTTTGGTCTACTAGCAGCAGGTAGGACCAGAGGCCTAACAGGGAGGCTCAGACACTCCGCCCAGATTCTTCATCAGGCAGGTTCTGTACTTATTCTCACTACTTGCATTTGTTAATGAACTTGGACTGCACTGAAACTCTCCACATGGCATGTTCATTTCCCCAACATCTCATGTGCCTCATACACACTCAAGTCTAGTATATCCAAGAAATACACAATTCTTTCCCAAGATACAAAAGAAGTTATCATCTTGAATATGTGAGTCAGAGTCAACTGCCCCAATCTCCATTTCTCTGGCTATGAACTACCATTCATCCACCCAACCAGGTAATGGGTGAGAATTTGCCATAGTCTAGGTGAGACTTTGCCATACATATTCTTTACTGAGTCGAACACTGAGTTGTGGGAAGGCCTGATGGCTGGAAAAGGATATAAAACAGAGGGCAAGATGGAATAATCAGAGACATAAACCCTTTGGGTCAAAGCAAAACTGGTTCAAAAGGAAAGAGAAAATGAGTATGGGAACTGTCCCCATTAGAGCTACCAAGAATCAAATCCTGGATATCTCTTTAAAATAACCTTGTTTTTTTCAATGAAAAAATATATATATTTGGAAAATATAGTATATTTATAGTAGAGTTTATGCTATACTATATTTTAAAAATGCAAAGTAGCAATATATTTTTAAAAACTCATACCTTACTACTCAATCAACCAATCATTAATAGCTTGGTATATTTTTTCCTATGTATTTTTCACTTTATGTAATGGTGCATACTTCACATGCTATGCATGGCACTTATTCTTTGCATATAAACATTTATTTTATGTTGCAAAATACTCACAAACATGATTTTAATAGTTTCATAATAAGTGATTATTCCTATTATTGGCACTTAGGCTGTTACTGAATCTTATTAGAATAAAGCTGCTGTGAATTGTTAAGTGCATAATGATTTTCTGCATTCAGTTTTACCTCCTTAGACTACAGATATCAGCCATGGACCAAAGGGTCAAAGGACAAAATCTTTTTAAGGCCTTAATAAATATTGCCAACTTATGTTGAAAATTATATTAATTTGAATCTACTGTATAGCTAAACAAAAAAGGTTCAAAAGATTCCATGAAGAATATTGTTGAACAGAACAAATTTGACAAGAGTCAGGAAACTTGAATTCAGAAACAAACAAATATATATGGAACTTTTAGCTCAACATTGAATATTTATTTGGGGTATGTGAATAATATAGATAGGAAGGATGGTAAATTCTATGATTGGGATTTTAATTATGCTATTCTGTGCCTTAAGCCAAATTTTTGCTTATATATCCATACACACTACACTTCATTAATTCTAAGATGCACATTTCACCCCACATTTAATATCTCTGAAGTCACTTTAGTTGACAGCAGTTTTTTTTCATAGTAATGCACAAAATGAAGGTCCATCTAAGAACTGGTGGCATTTTGGTTCAATGAAGTACAGTAATTCTAGATGGAATATAAGGATCCAATTCTGATGCTCACACTAGTATGGTGGACACAACACCCACTGCTTTTAGCACAAGCTGTGCACGAATTCTGGGGCCAGAAGTCACATTAATAACAGTAATAAAGTATAATGTATTGAAGACAGACTCAAGTTAAGTTGAATCTTTTATTATTATAATAATCTGGAGTGCTGAGGTTACCTTAGTCTTATTGATATGACTTGAATTTGGTGTCTAGAGTTTTTTATTCATTGAAACACGAAACTATAGCTGTTGTGAAATAGAGTCATTTATAAAGGGATAGATGTCACATATAATGGTCTGTCCCACAGGCTTGAATCCAGCATCTGTACTGCCTCTCAAGTGTGAAAGTTACTTTTAAAGTTTCATGGAAGTAAAACAACAGAATTATGTATGTCTTTGTGTACACACAGATCAGGGAATAAACAACACTTTAAAAGAGGGATTCTCTATACTATTGAGGCAGGAAACAATTTTGGCTAAGTGTATAGTGAGGAATGCTAATTTCATGTACACTATATACTTTGTGCCTTCTAAAAAAATATAAAGTTGGTATATTTAAAAGCTTTATTGAAAAATAGCATTTTAATCATAAGACATATATAAAATAGGCCTTATGTCAAATAAAAATATTAGACTAGTTTAAGAAGTTATTTAAACACGGTCTATCTACTTCCTTCTCTGTGGAGAGATTTGACTTGCTAATGGTCATAAAATAAATATCTTGGGGACTTAACTGATGACATTTGAATATAGGTCAAAGATGTCTTTAGGCTATCTAAAATCACACTGCAATATGAAGTTATATTAATATAAAAACATTCAGAACAACTGTCTTATGTTCTAAAGTTATTTAATATCTGCTCCAATTCTAAGTGCTATATTAAAAGAGGAACAATAAAATTAGAGTTGGCCAACCAATTGATGGCTCTGTCAGTTAATTGTTTCCCACCTTCAATGTCTCCTTATTTGCTCTCAGTCTATATATTATTTGCTGCTAAATCAGATTCTGCTAACCATTTCCTTATTGACTTTATCAAAACTCTTTAATCTTATCTCAATGGCCATCACTATCTAGATTCTTCAGCTGCCTCTCTGGGTTTCCATCAAAGGATTCTCTTTTTTTCTTCCCCAGCCTGTTATCTATTTATGTTCTCTGCGGCAGCACCATTGAACCTCTTTTATTCTGACTGAAAACACAACTCATCCACATTTATAACTTCAGCAACATACCGGAGTATCTACATCTTTCTCTCCATCCCAGACCTCTTCCCTGAGCTCCAGATCTACATACCTAATTACCTGTAAGATTGCCACAGACACATCAGTCTCCACAAAAACCACTCATTTTTTACCCTTGCCAAATCAGTTCCTCTTGTAGTTCCTCTCTCTGGGAGATAACTACCATCTATGCAAGTAAATAATCTAAAAATTAGTTTTGAATCTGTCTCCTTGTCCCTTTCTAATATTCAGTTGATCTCTGATCCATGCTTCCCTCTCAGTGTTTTTGAAACTAATCCCTTCCTTCTACAAATCCTACCACCTCCCTAGTTCAGGCCTGCACTCTCTCAAATATCTTAAGAGTCTGCCCAACTTAACTGCCTTAATTCTATCTATCTTCCATACTGTATCAGTAATCCTTCAAATGTACAAAAACATGTAGTAATATTTCCAATTTCTGAAATTCCAATTTCACTCATTAGTTAAAATTAAGGCCTCCCTAACATTGACAAGATAAATCTCAACTCCTTTGTATGGTCCTTAATGAACCTATCCCTACCTGCTTAATTCCTCCTCCTAGACTAATGCTTCCAGTTCACTCCATGTTTGTGCCATTCTCCAGATAGCTCTCCAGTGGTCTAACCATGGAGAGTGATTCTTTAAAGAGTGAACTGACAGTAAACTCAAATGTCTAAGCCAAGGCTATAGTGAGCTGCAAAAGAAAGACCAGCCTCAGAAGTGATGGGAGTAAGACTAGCTCAATGGGGAAGGCACAGATTGACACTAGAGGGTGAACACAGCCAAAATGCTCTGATAATACACAATTAGAAGAACTAAATTGTTGTGAATAGGGTATAACTAACCATCTTTATAGTACCAAATTATTTTTTACATCTTTTGAGGACAAAATTGAGCATTTTGGTTAAAAAAATATAAGAACAACAAAAATCTATTGAGGCTCTAGGTCTAGATGTAAATAAATATGTTTTGAGGAGAGAAGGAAATATTTAACCCAAAGGATGTAAAGTTGATATAATTTTGCTGTACTTTACTTTTGACATGTTAACATTAGGTCCTTCCCTGTGAGCTTCTACTGTATACTCATGCCTAATTCAAGGAAGGCTCAGTTCCTTCTGAGCTGTGGCTCTGCTCACAGCTCAGAGCTCTTCTGTTCCTCTGAATGACCAGAGCCCTGGGACTCTGCACCACCCACGTGCCAATGTGAATGGACTACAGCATGGTCCTGTTCATCCCATTAACTGTTTCCTGACACACATTGCTCATCTCACGAGTCAGATCATGAGCTTCCTGGGAACATGGCCAGGGCTACTTCTATGTTGCTATTCCACACCTTGCATCATATTTCACATATGTTCAGTTGAATGAAATGAATAAAAGAATAAACAAAGTTTAAAAATTTCTCTTTCTCATCAGTTCTAATCTCATTGGATGTTCCAACCCAAACCTCTATTTGCCATTCTCTGTCTTACCAACAAGTAAATAAAAGCAAGCAAGCAAGCAAAAAACAAACACATTTTCTTGTTTTTCTTATTACAAGCTTATCTCATAATACTAAGCCTTTACATATAGATCCATCTTAAGGAAACATGGCAGTATGTAGGGGCAAGAGTGCATTTTACGTTTATAAGACGACATTTACATGTTTACTTCACCATTGTTTTGATCTTCTGATTCATGATATGTTCAGAATAATTATTTAGGTCAATTAATATGGACTCATGGCATATATTTGTAACAAATACATGACATGAAAGCTGTCCAGGAAAAACCATTAATGTGCTTATGAGTAAAACCCTCTGCAGACTAGCACACAGTTGCTGCTTTTAATGCTCATGCTCCCAAGTCCTTAGTTTTGCACTGGAAGCAGGATATGCACCTTAACTGGCAGTGTTTCACCTTAACTGAACACAGAAAGCATGGTCCAGATAACAGCACTCAATAACATGAAACTTCACATTGAAAATAAACTGACAGTTCAGGTACATAAAACATGGCGAGACGGTTTCTTAGTCTAATTCCTAGCGACTGAGGGAAAGTGTTCAAGCAGGCGCTGACCCACACGGAAAACCACTTACCCAGGATTTGCTTGCTCCTTCACTCTGATCCAAGGCACCAGGAATTGAACAATATTTTATATAAACACTGAGTTCTCATGCAAAATCACATAACAGCATTGAATTCTCAAAGTAAATTTTAAAAGTCATTTATAAACTGAAGAAAATATTTATTTCAGAGCAAGCACTCAGTGTAAAAAAGAAAGCATCATTACAGCTTTAAAGGATTTTAATCAGAAATGTCAACTTTGAAATACATGGGATTTAATTACTATTCATGAGATAAATTTAATATATATTGAATACTAAATAATGAATATGTATTGAGTAATATCTACTATATAATATATACTGAAATATGGAAGTATAACTTTAGGAACCATAACTTTAATAGGAAGAAAACCCCAAGAGTACAAATCAGAAAAAAAGAAAGATAACAGTAATCAGAAATTTTCAACAGATTGAAATGTATTTTAAGTGGAAAAAATATTATGTATGGAATACCTAGTAGATTTTAAAATATATATTTTTTATTGATTTCAGACAGGGGAAGGGAGAGAAAGACAGAAACATCAATGATAAGAGAATCATTGATCAGATGCCTCCTATGCCCTCTCCTGGGGATCAAGTCTGCAACCCATGCATGTGAATCGAACTCAGGACGGTTCAGTCCCAGGCCAAGCTCTATACACTGAGCCAAACTGGCTAGGTTTGTTCTAACATTGGATTGAACATATTCTTGACCATATTTTAGATGTGTAAACCATTTATAAATGCGGGATTTTTTTTCTTTAAACCAGAGACCGCCTTATACTTGACCATGAAGAGACATTAAAAGTATTTAATCAGCCAAAATCATTATATATTTGCAAGTAAGTTTGGTTGATTTCACTCTTACCTTGACATTTTATGGAAGAAAAGTAATAACATTTAATACTGACACTCAATGTCTTAGGAGACTTACAGTCCCATGACCAATTGCTTCCACCCCCATTTCTGCCATACAGGGATGGGAATATGTTATGAGCTTGAAACACACATTCTCATTTACCTGAGACAATGACTGTCGGAGTCGTGCCATCTGTGTGCTGTGGCCTTTATTGTGATCCTGCTCAGAAACCATCTGCTTAAGCTTCTCCTTCTCTATAGCTATGCTATTAAATGCAGACTTCAAAAGGGAATGAACTGGGTGGGGAGAAAAGTGAAAAACAAAGATTAAATGGCCAGAAAGAATGTCCAAAATTATAAACTTTTCTGCATTTTAACTCATGCATAGATGTTTTCTGGAAAGGTTATATTACACCCTAATTAAAAGTCAGTTTTAAAATTGAATCTATCACAGTATTTATACAAAAAACAAATATGGCATGGTAACAATTCAGGGTGAATAGCAATTCATACCAGATAAGCCAACAAAGACTTGGGAGCAGCATACCAATTCTAATATCAACAGTTATACATTAATTCACAATTCCTAGAAGGAAAAGGGAACAAGTTTTACTGTGCCATAATTGATGAGAGCATTGAGCAGTTCTGTGTACCATGAAGACACACACATATTATTTAAAACTATCCAAAAATTATTCCCCAAAAGTGTGTACCCCAAAGAGAGCATTTTATAAGTCCTGCCTGTGGGGGCAGAAAAAAAAAAAGGCTTTCATTTTCTTTGTTGTAGCCTTCTACAATTTATTAGAAGCACCCAGCAATTAAACCCCGAGATTGTCAGCTCCTATGATTCAAATAGACACTCTACTCAAACTGGGAAACAAGATAAGTTACTCTCAAGGCTACATTCTTGCATACCCCTCCTCCCTGCTGTTTTTATTGATTAACAATACTTGGTCCTTTCCCTTCAGGGAAAGTAAATTAAACTTCTTCTCTACATCTCTCCTTTTCATTGTGAGTTCTTTCACAGCCTGCATCACCAGCCACACCCTATCACTGCCAACAAAAAGCAGGCAGCTGAGCTAGAAAGTGCTTACTAGTTCTCTTTGAGTTAGGAACTTATGTGGTCTTAAGAACAGTATCTGCAATCCTTTCTTAGCCAGGAATATCTTGATGTTATAAGTTTTTTAAATTTAAAAGTAACAATAAAAACTCTAGTTCCCTTCCCAACTCCCACATACCTAACAACATACAGTGGTATAATCTGAGGCAGTCTTTAATTTTAAATTACAAAAGATTGAATTTACAACTCTCATCGTTATAATAACAGAACTTCTATAATATACAAGATCTGTTAAAAGGACAAATTTCCTTATTTCAGGTTATTTTTTTAGAAGTGAAAAATTTTAGTATAAAGACTGGCCCATATTAAAAGAGGAAAAATGGTGGAATAACAAGGGACTCACAACCTATTGATTTATTGCTGCATTCTCTCCATCATCAATTTAAAGGTAATAACTTGAGAGCTGGAATATATCAATCCTATTGGCAGCTGTAAAAGCAGACTCTCAGTCATCTCAAAATCCATAATTCTTTCTAAAGGGTTTACTCAACAGTCATAGAACCCCCCCCCCCCCCCCCCCCCCGCAAGCACAGTTGAAAAGAAAATACGTTGTTTCAAAGGCTTTAAAATTTTATTGGAACTTGAATTTCCTGAAAGCCTCAGATTGCAACTAAATTCACAAAGCTTTCTTGGGACTACCTTCAAATGTACTCATCTTCCTTTAGCAGCTGCACTGTACTTAACTCACACTTGTCTCATTCTACCTGCTCCTACCCTCCTTCTCCCAATATGAATAAAAGTTCCTGGCTCTACTGCCTATAAATCATTGCTATTTTATAAGCAAAATAATATTACTGTAGCCTAGTAACATAATTAGCATCCAGCTAAGAGATGTAATAAAGGTGTACTAGGAGTAAGAGAGCAGGCATCACCAGCCACACCCTATCACTCCAGAGTCTCGACTGAGAAACCTATAGAAAAAAAGGAGGAAAGATGATTTAGCTTTGTTGTTTTGGGATTATAGAATTAAAGAAATATCTGATGGTATATCTGTGCTGATGGTTTGAGAATACAAATTTTTGTTGACTTCAACATTCCCAGCCTGGCTAGCCTGGCTCGGTGATTGTGCACCACCCTATAAACCAGGCAATTCCCGGTCAGGCACATGCCTGGCCTGCGGGCTCCATCCCCAGCGTGGGGCAAGCTGGAAGCAGCCGATCCATGTCTCTCTTTCATCAATCAATGTTTCTATCTCTCCTCTCTCCCTCTCCCTTCCTCTCTGAAATCAATAAAAATATAGTTAAGACAAAAGCATTCCCAGAGGTGTCTTCCATGTGCTCCCTTTGGTTTCCTGTGCCACCCGGCTCTTGAGTATTGGCTGAGATGTTCCATTTAACACGTTCAAGAATAATTTATAACCTATTACCAGCAGCCCCAGGGGAAATAAATGTGATTAATGTACAGTAAGGTGTTAGTGACTGAAAACAACACAAGGTGTACTTTCTATAAGAGATTATGCTTTTAAAAACAATGTATTAGAAGGTACTAACTTAAATCAAAAGTGCTTTTCCATGGCGGAAATGTACATACCACAGCAGTAAGGGACTGGGTTATTTTGGTGACTGAGGCTCTTCTCTGTAAATACATACTGGACTGCTCAGTCCACCTAACCTCCACTATCCTGCTGTTGGTTTAATACATCCTACTCCCTGTGAGTGATAACAATTGAACTTATGCAACCTGATTTGTTATATTTTAACACTGAAAAAGAGACTCCAAGGTGGGGCCTATTTCCCCTCTTCTCAAACCTGTACTGGTTTGAGAAGCTCCGACCAGTAGAGCAGCTGGCCTTGAACAGGACCTGCAGCTTCCACTCCAGCCTGCTCCATTCTTTTGGAGCCCTGAGTTGCCTGAGTGGGACATAGTTGTGTGCAGCTTTCTGGCTGTCCAACCCACTTGCCAAGCACACAGGTGAAGCCACCTTGGATATTTCAGGCCAAGGAATAGCACTGAGTGAGCGCACTCAAAGCCGTGCAGCACCGAACTGCTCAGCTGAGCTCTGCCAATTCCTGACGCACAAACTGTGAAGTGAAATCAATGAGTTGTTTAATAAAAAAGGAGAAAAGATTCAAACAGAATCCACTTCTATTTTTTTTCCTTGCTAAAAATAACCCAAAATTATGCCGAAACCGGTTTGGCTCAGTGGATAGAGCGTTGGACTGCGGACTGAAAGGTCCAGGGTTCGATTCCGGTCAAGGGCATGTACCCTGGCTGCGGGCACATCCCCAGTAGGGGTCGTGCAAGAGGCAGCTGATCGATGTTTCTCTCTCATCGATGTTTCTGACTTTCTATCCCTCTCCCTTCCTCTCTATAAAAAATCAATAAAATATATTAAAAACAAACAAACAAAAAAAACCAAAATTATGTATTAAATTATAAAAGACAGTGAAAAATGTTGAGTAGTGGTGGCTGCTGGCCTGTCCAGGATAACTCTTTGTCTTTCTTCCTTCCTCACTGCCCCACAACGATGACACTTTCTTTACTCCGTCAAAACAGTCAACTTGTGATATGTGTTGCCCCGAGAAGCAGGCATTGTATCCGACTGCATTCAGACCTTAGAACTCCAACCAGTATATAAAGCATTTCATCTTTCCCCACGACCACCTAGACACGGAGAAAGGAGTAAATGGCAGCCTCTCGTCAAAGAGTACTTCTTAAAAGGGCATGTCAGAGTTGGTGTTACCTTTCTGTGCAATTAGACAGAATTCTTCCTGAAGTTTTGTATAATCTGTTGAACTTTCCAGAGGGTCAGTGAGGTGGCTAGGGGGAGTCTGAAATTCAATGTCTGCACAAAGGTTGGGGTTGGAGGAGTGCAAGCGAACCGGTGACATGGTGGCACTGAAAGGAACCTGAAAGGGGAAGAATCATTAGTGAGCAACAGCGCACTGTGCATTCCCTCACACAGAAAAGATCTCTTCCCGACTTCCGAATAACCGAGTCCTCTCTGGTGACACACACAAGGAGACACTCATTTACTTCGCAGGTGGTGCGGGAGGAAGTCTCATTTCCCACAGTGGATCTGGGACTGCTACTGGCTCACTGGCTTTTCAGTGGTACAGGGTGAGGCGACCTCAGAATGACAGCAAGAAAAGGCACAACTGCAGGTAAGTTTCAGTCTGCACCCACAGCTGCATCTCAAAACTCGGCGGCAGAAAACACTAAACTGTGGCGTGGCCATCCTTGTCTTACGAAGCGTGGGTACTCGGGGCAGAGGACTGTTTATGCTCACTGCTTTCAGAGCTCACCCAACAGGTAAAAATTCAAGAGGCACACATACAGGAAAATTCACTTGTTCCACAGCCATTAGATAAAACATAAATAAGTTTAGTAGTGACTATAATGGCTTAGAGAGACTCACAATTAAGTTTGAAATTGATTTATCAAAATGTTTCTAAATGACATATATATTGCATAATTTACTGCAGTTTACCTTTATATGTTAACACAATGCTGTTACATGTACGAGCATGGCTTATTACCTGGCCATTATAGAAAAGCATTAAGTAAAAAAAGTCATATTACTATAGATTTTTTCCAAATGGCTAGAGATACTTCCCTGTCCAGGCCGGATCTGGACCGGATTTGTGATGGGTGAAAGCAAAGCACATTGCCCTCTCCTAGAACATTCTACCTGACCATTACAAATGCTGTCAGCTAAACATTCTTGGAAAATGAGAATACCAATTCCTCTTGTAAATAAACCTAGTAACCTCCCCTAGCTCTTACTGCACAGATGTTCATTCAATTATCTTCAAGAACCAGACTCTTAGACTCCTTTGCAAGCTGAATTTTATATAAATAATAGCATTACCCATACCCTCTATCTAACAGAAAATATGCTGTGGGAGGAAGAAACCAATATCTTGTTTGGTGTTTATGTATCTCAGAACCTGGTCCTTTCCCTCCATTTTTTAATATTTGCTTTAAACTTCCTAACAGGGCCGAAGCTGGTTTGGCTCAGTGGATAGAGCATCAGCCTGTGGACTGAAAAGTCCCAGGTTCGATTCCGGTCAGGGGCATGTACCTTGGCTGTGGGCACACCCCCAGTGGAGTGTGCAGGAGGCAGCTGATCGATGTTTCTCTCTCATCGATGTTTCTGACTTTCTGTCCCTCTCCCTTCCTCTCTATAAAAAATCAATAATATATATATATTTAAAAATAAACTTCTGGACAGGAAAAGAGAGAGAATGAATACAAACTAATGCACGTGCATGGAGCATATGGAGGCTAGACAGAGAAGTTGGAGAGAACCAAAAAATCTGACCAAGCCAATGTTTGTGGATCTGGGTAAGGGCAGTTAAGACTGGACAGAGGGTCCTCTGCATGTAATTTTGCCTTGGTTGGAAGTTATATATCTCAAAAGATACCAAGGCTTCCTGGGGAAGCAAGTATGAAGCTTTCCCCCTAAATTCCGCTACCCTAACCATGTGAACGTATGTTATCTGAATCATTTGGTATCTGGATTTATCAAAGTAACTGTCTCATCCTCCATGGGGACCTTGGCTGCCCTGGCTGGGGGTGGTGTACATCTCCTTCTCATCAAGTGCAGTTTCTGACTGGTCACAGAAGAGACGCACGCACAGGCATGCACATAATGGCAGAGAAGCTATTTGAGAAAATGGAGTCTTTAGGCTTAATACTTTGCTGGAATCCTGTCCAGGGCACTTGTGAGAACAATAACTGAAGTCCTTTGGGGATGCTTATAAAGGAATAGGATTTAAATGGGCGAGTATTTAAAGGTAGATAAAGGAAATTTCTGACCTTCGCTGGAGTGACACTAAATCTAGAAAGAGCAGTCAGCCCATAGCCCTCTAGGAAGGACAAAGAAAACCCTTGGAAGGGTGATGGAGACCAGGAGGTCCTGGGAAGAGGCTGTACCTTGAGGAAATGGGTAAGTCAGAAAGTTCCAGATTTAAGGATATGGTTTTCCAAAACAAAGAACTAGAAGAGCATTGAGAAATAGGAATGTGGGTGTTTGGTGATGGGGAATGTAATGTGTAGATGATCAAGGAAAGGGGTTTTATCTACACTCAGTGCCTTCAACACTCCAAGGACTGGTCTGGCATTGAAGAGGGGTATCTTCCCTGCCATTGCAGGGAGGTGGGCAGGGAGGTGGCTGTGCGAGACATGGTATAGCGGAGGCCCAAGGAGCACAATTAGGAGCCAGACTTGTCCCTGAGATCACAGCCTCTACTAAAATTTGGAATCAGATTCTCAGAAGAAAAACATAAAGCATAAACTTATATTTTGAACATAGTGGAAGTTTAAATTGGCAATTAAATCAGTCTGCATGGGTTTATATATAACTCCCAGGGGAAGACACCTGGAATGCTGCATTCAAACTACATTCAGGCTCCTAAGATATTAAAAACTAATTTTTATATGTTTCCTACTGAAAATGTCTATATTTATATCTTCTTTGATGTTGCTAAAATAAGTATATGGAATGAACCATCTGATAGAAGTCATGAAACAAAGTTGAGAATACAAAGTGGAATGTATTAAGCTAACTCTAATTGAGTGTATTTTCAGTCTAGGGACTTAGTATTTTACTCATCAATCCCATCTAGGTATTATGGGATTACAAAATTCAAGTGGTAACTAGGTTCTCTGTCAATGAAGGCTGGAATGGGAGCTGTTTACAGCTCTCAATGTTTGTACCCAGGACTCTCAGCACTGGATGTGGCCTTTACAGCCTGCTCAGGACAGAAATATAGGGCTTTCCTTGAAATCCTGTGATAGGGAGGGAGCCTGATCCTGGAATGTTCTGGTACCTGTGACCACAGTTTGGAATGGAGATGTTAGGAGATGCTTTTAACATGTGTCCATGAAGAAATTAAAAGACAAATGGATTGACAGGAGCTACAGGCACTGAAATTTAGCAATGGTAAACAAGTACGAATAAGAGAACACATAACAGCAGGTCTACGTGCAGATAACTCACAGAGGCAGCGGAATGGTCTGCTGCTGTTATTCTGCATTGTGTGTGCAGGGCCCCCATGGGGAGTGCTGACTGCCTAAGAATCTGAGTCCATCCCTGTAGAGGGGCCAGTGTTTCTCCTTTTTCCACCCTCTATTCTGTTGGGTATGGCTGATGTTGCAAGTGGACCATTTGGGTGTTAGTGCTAGGGAACAAGGATAGATCTCTGAAACATCTCGTTGGGTGTGCTTTTCATTGGCAGCCAATCTCAGCTGCCCCAGACACCCAAGTGGGCAAGAAAATCGAGTGACCAGTAGTCACTTGGAAGAATTATAAGCAAAAGGTACTGGCAGGTTACCATGGGCTCAAAATGTGTGGGGTAACTTTAGTGTTGGGAAGAGGAAGGAGAGGTACTGTGATAAAAGAAATAGGGGTGAGTCACCAGTGTCAGGTCGCTGAGTTATGGGTGAGGAGCCAAGGGGGCCCGCTGAGGGTCCTGCTGATATTGCTATGCTCTGGTGTGCATGAAGTTATAAATTTCAGAGGGCTTAGAATACCCCCCCCCCCGCAAAAAAAAACACACAACAACAAACTATTCCCGAATTCATTGCTAAATGTTGCCAATAACTTTTCTCATTAGATGCATCTAGGTTATTCTTAACTTCTACAATCACGGCTATCCTGGGAGGTATGCATGAATACTTTCATCTTTTAAAAGCCTTTCTCTTCTGTTCTCAACTTTTAAAAACTATAAACCCATTCTATTCAAATAGGTTCTATTCCCAGCTTTATTATATTCACTATATATATGTGCCATTAAAAATTGAACACAGTGGAAACATTCACTTCCCTACATGCCATCTTAGAAGTACATTATTTAAGGAAATATTAGTATTTTCCTCTCTGTGCTGAGATACTGTTATCTCATAATCACCTGATTTCTTTATTTATAAATGAAAGATTACATTTAAGAATTATTTAACTGATTATACATCTCTTTACCATGTAGGTGGCATGTACTGTATTCATCTGTATTTGAGTATATGCATAAGAAATACATTAACATAACATTTATTTTAATAATTTGTTTTTTCTAATATTAAAAAATATGAGTTTAAGAGTCAGTCACTGGCTCATTTAATAAGCAAAAGCAATTCTGTTTCTCAAACAATCCAGCTAAGTACCTCGATAAAATGCAAGAGTCAGTTGCCAATCATAAAGTAGAAAACCAATCTTCGCACCAGTACCCATTCTCCTATAATACAATAAAAACCTTCTATATTTTTCAGCAATTCTAATCTTCAAATATACCACTAGCAAGAGTCAAGACATACTATCTAATAGCCAAAAGACTAACATACATAGTTGTTATGAACTTGTACTCTATTTAAAAAGTGGATAGGATGTCATGATTAAACAAATATTATGATTTACTTTTTTCCAGCAAAGGGTTCTTGTAACTGCATGTTCTACTTTATGCTCCATATGAACAGTTCACTATTCTGCACACATTTTCATTTTAAATTTGTTATTTGCCTTATCTGCCTCAATACTTCCTCTGACCTTCTAATATGCTTTCTATTTAAAAAAGAAAAGCCAAACTAACCTCTTCATATGGATTAAACATCATCTAACTTTGTGTGGTTGTTCTGCTTTTATTATATTTTCTGTTTTTCAGCTTACAAACTATTTTCCTTTGCTAAACGTAACTCACGTAGCCATTTGGAGATGACACCAAAATTTACCTTTTTTAACCCTCTCATTTCTTTATTCTCACATCCTGTTCAAATAGTCACATTGCTACAAAAAGGCAAAATTTATGTCTGTAGTAACATGACTTTTCTGAGAAAAACAGAACTCAGCAAAGGTTCCGATATCAGTATGGCAAACAAACAAACAAACAATATTGTTTCAGGAAACCCCACTCCACAGGTTTTGCAACCTTGAACTGAAATGATTTCTTACATGGACAGCAGAAATTAGAGAACCGGATTGTGGAATAGTTTACCAACTGACACACCAACGTCCGTGTCCTCCTGCCATGCAAAGGCACCCAGAGAGCATGCGAAAGCTATGCCAACACAGGAATGAGCCACAGTTGACGCTGCCACACACAAGTGGCAACATCAGCACAGGGGAGGTGGCAAACGCACACAGTTTCTCAATGTTATCAAATGTCCACTTGAGATTGAAATCCACTCACTGTTGTAGCCACTGCTGCTGCTAGCCTCTGCCGGCGCCGGGTTGAGCCGAACTGGCTCTTCACAGATGGCCCTTCCTGACAGTGAATGAGAGAAGAGGAGGGAGGAAAAAACACGGGATGAGGCAGAGAGAGGGCAGGGTATGGGAGGACGGAAGATAATCAGACACGGGTAAAGGAGAGTTTTTAACTGAAGTCGGCTTTTCCTAAATCTTAGCATTAAAAAGAGCTCTAAGGGGGCATTCAGGCTGTGAGAAAAGTTCATCCTTCTCATCACAGAATAACCAAACACATAAGTCTATTAGCTAATATAGCCCCCACCCCAAAAAGAGATGGAAAGATATGAACTGACAAATGGCTTGTGCTTTCAAGGTAAAAATACATTTGCACTGTTTTATTCATGCAATGTCATGTTATATGAAGTCAAAAGGCATTCACTAAATGGAAGCAAAAAAAAAAAGTTCAGGAAAAAGTAATTACAAAAATAATGTGCAAAAATTAAACTGAACAGGTTCTTATGGGAGCTTCTGTCGGCCAGGCAGAATGTTTTTGTTTCCTGATGGGAGGAAAAAGCAAGGAGCGGAGATAATAGAAATCTTCAACTCCCCATTTATTCCCTTCCTATGAAGCTCTCTGAAATCCCACATTAGGGATGGCGTTGGGATTTTCAGGTTGTAGAATTTTCCAAGCGAATCCTCTCAATTTTCTCAGTATATAGGGACAATGCTCACAAAAATCAGCCATGAAAACCTGAAAGCATAGGTTTCATTCAGTGATGTGCAGCTGTGCATAAACTGGTGGAAGAATCCCTGAGCTTGCTTTCTTTTTTTCTCTTGGGCGGTATTAAGGAATATGACATTTCCTTCTAACCACTCAACTCTGCCTACATTGGACAGGTCCTGGCTCTTGGGCTGTGAGCAATATTTTTGATGCCAGTTAACTGAAATGCACTTAAGAGTCGCCAAGCAGCCCAGATAGAGAAAAACAGCAAGATTGCTTTCGTTGTTAACAATAGAAAAACATTTTAAATCCCTAAATCTCCAATTCTCTTTAGTTGCCAAATTACAATCATATTTCTCTTCCAAGTTCTTAAATCTTCTGCGTACATATATGATATGTACATGTCATTTGTTTTCCACCAAAAAATTTTTTCTGTACAAAAATCCCTGCATATTTAATGTCATATAAAAAGAACTTATTTAGAGCTTACAGTTGTAATCTGAACATCTGTGAGATCTGAGATGGCTACACATGAACAACATCTACTCATTTATCTCCTACTCACACCTCTTATTATTCCTCCTCTCCAACAACTAGGGATCTAGTATGTAATTCATGTTATTAGCAACACAGAAAACTGGCAGCTCTCTCTTTTACAGCAACCCTTTCAAAATCATTCTGTTCTTACAGTTAAAACACAGCCCAACTAATACTGTACAAGGATGATATTGGAATTTTTATTAGGACCAGAAAATTTGAAGTTTGGAAGACAGGAAGTCCTTTTTCTAAAACATAATCTCCACATAATCTCTTCTGGGACAAATGTTGCCTTCAATGAGTTACACAATGGATTCCTGAGGCTAGCATCCCAATGGCTTCCCGTGGGAATACGGTCATAACCTTCACATTAAAATCAATAGTACAATCTAACAATCTATGTAAGAATAAGCAATTAAAAACCAGTATAACATGTTCATTTTTACTCTCCTGGGGTCCATTTTTCAAATGATCTGTTTTTATAATTATTTCAAAATGAAAACTGCTACAGAATGGTAAATGCAAGTTCAGTGAAAGCACCAATAACAACAGCAGTAACAATAACTGTTACCAGCAACAGTCTAGGTTCATTCACAAATGGCTGGTATTTGAAAAGTTATAAACAGGGGATGGAAAATGAGCCACTCACTGCAAAGCCTCTCAAGTGGCTGCAACAGTGACCATCAAAACAAGTGGTTCAAGGAGTGAGATGATTATGGGCTCAAACAAGTATGTGGCACCACCAGATGGAATTCCCATGGTCAAGAAACTCTTTAAATAGGAGGGAAATCCTGTATATTAGAGTGGGAGGAGGTGGCAATCCACGACAGTAAAAATAAATGTTATGTCTTTCTATAGGTAAAATGCTGATGAGTAATGGCATGTATATTGGTCATAGTCATTCTTGGTTAATGTTATGGTTCCCTAGCCTAAGGGACCCCATATTGATTTGAGTGAACAGAAAAGGTCCAGAGATGGTACCAAATTCTGCAGCCTTTCTCCAACATACCTTCTGTTTTACCAGTCAGTCCATGTGGAGGTAGAGTTTCTCTGGGGATGATTAATAGTTTACTGTTGGCCCCAAGTCTGTTTATTTCCAGTTGGAGATACAATTACATCTACTTTTGTAAATTTAAAGTTTTCTTTGAGTATGGGGATGAGCTGACTCTAATTTCCCCCAAAAGATAATTAATCCAGAATCACAAGGGCCATTTTGTTATACTTTTGACTAAACAAAAGCAAACCAAAACAGCATAAATAAAAACTTAAAAACAAAAAAGCACCCCCCCCAAAAAAAACAATGTTGCAGGGGTATGAATGAAGAATATTTGCCTGCTTTTTTGAATAATTTCTTCTAATGACTTTAAAAAAATCTTCATACACTTTCTGCACATTGAAAAGCACAGCCAGTAACTGTGGGTATTCAGAGTTCATCCCATTTCCTTCAGGAAAACTGAGCAACATGGTGATGATGGCGGCCTCGCGGCCACACAGGGTGGCTGCAGGCACTGAGTTCAAACTCACTGAGAACCAATTAGACAACAGCTATGAATGGGAATCTGTTCAATGGCAAACCTTATAAAAACAAGATTAAAATAATAGCTAATTATAATCAACAATTTTTATAATGGTTCCTTTACCTGGTTATAATAACCATAGACACCAGGATTTAAAAACAAAAACAAATAAACACTAGCCCTAGCTGGTTTGGCTCAGTGGATAGAGCGTTAGCCTGGGGACTGAAGGGTCCTGAATTCGATTCTGGCCTGGGGCACATGCTTGGGTTGTGGGCTCTATCCCCAGTGTGGGGCATGCAGGAGGCAGCCAATCGACAAGTCCCTCTCATCAATGATGTTTCTATCTCTCTCCTTCCTTCTTTCTCTCTGAAATAAATAAAAATATTAAAAAAATAAAAACCAGCCACAAAGCTAGACAATCATGTGCTCAAAGCAAATGAAACTGCCAAAAGCAATTTTAGGTAATTTTCTTGTGAAGTCATTTGGCACATTTGTCTCTACAGTACTAATTTCCTGAATAGAAGGGAAAACATACTGAACAAAGGAACACAAGAAATTGTGTTCAGTGAATGTGGACATTCACTATAAAAATTTATAGTGCTTATGAAAACTTATTTTCAAAAACATCAGATTAGCAAGCAAAGCAACAAAGAGTTTGTCATTTACACATTCAGAATTATGGCACAAAAATGTTATCAATAAAGTCAGAATTAAAGAAGAGTTATTTATTCAGAAGACATTGACGAATTCTACAAAGCAGTTCCCTTTACCTTTGCATTAGAATGTAAATTGATTTATAGTACAATGGAAAGCAAAGCAAAGTCATATGTTGAATTTTGATTGTGCCAGGCAGGAGTACTTCATAGTATACAGCTAGGATCAGAGTATTAGAGACTCTAGTTTATAGATCTAAAAATAGTATGACTTATGGCATAAGAGGCTTTAGGCATGTACCATATTTTGTATCATTGCAAAAAAATAACAAAATAGGATCTTATTTTAAAATTATTCATCATAAATAAGTAACATTGAAAATAAATTTAAAGTAAGCTTACTATGAACAATTAAGACTCCAGTTCAGATTTTAAACATGATTGTTGATGGCCAAAAAAATATCTATTTTTATAGAATTATGAAAATTCAGAGTTGAAAGAGAATTCAGAGATCATTACATTAATCCCTTTACTTTACCCAAGAACAAACAGAAGCCCAGAAATTTTCAGAGAAATGCATGAAATTATATTGCCAGGAAATCACAGTAATCAGGCTAGATCCCAGGTTTATTGATTTCCAATCTATTGCAGCTCGCACTCTTTTATTGACAGGTAAAAATTTGGCTCTTTTAAGAGCTATTATATAAAAATGAGTGCACATTACAACCTACTGAATATTCAATTGAGATTTTTAAGATGACTTTTTTAAAGCTACACTATAATGGTTTTAAGGCCATAACAGAATAAAAATGCCAATTTACAACTATGTTAAATAATTTTTACCCTTATTTTAAATTATTTTTACTAAGATCAGAGTACAAAGAATAAATTTTCCTCTATTTTTGGATAATATAACTTAGTCTGAGAAGCACTGAATTTAAAGCAGTTAAGCTGCTGTAAAACTTTCAATTCCTATGAACTGATATATAAAGACTATAAAAGTATGCAAAAATACGAATGGAGGAAAAGTGAAGTCTGTACCTGCAGTTGTATTTTTGTATCTTTGCTGACACTTTTTGTTCTCCATCTTCTTGTGACCCGCTTGTCTTTCTTTGAAATATCTACACAGTTAGCCTACATTATACAAACAGTTAAAAGCAACAAAGTATTGTTAAGTTCTTACATATACAAAACAGGCCTAGACAAAGAGAGCAGAGCAAGTTAGTCAAGACTCACTGTTAGACACCTAAAGCAACCAGCCAGGAGAAGGCATTATCTGATGCACAGTGGGCATTCAGAAGCAAAGACAAAAACTTAACATAAAATATATTTTTCTGCTATCCAAAATGAAAGCAGGATTAGAGATTTGTAGCTTTTTTTTTCTACGTGAAAAGGTGGTCATAATTCTGAGAGCAGATCGGTGATTTTTAATGTAACACAAATATAGGAGAATGATTCAGAATTTTATTTTTTCTAGTTTGTATTGAAATGTAATACATTTCAAATTAGATCTCTAACCACAATGGCACCAACATTCCAAAATACTAAGAATGATTTCAGAATAGAAACTAATCTACATTGTAGTTATTTCCCTTTAATGTTACCTTAAACACTCATGGAACAATCTAGTAAAAATTCCGAGTTAACATCTTAAGGTCCTTTTACCTGCATGTCAGTAAAGTTGGGTGCTGACTGAGTTCTCTGAAGTATTTCCAAATTTTGCAAGAGTTTGCTAAGTTCCACAAGGTTTGACTGGCAGTGTGCAAGGTCTAACAAAAATCAGAAATAAAAATATGTTAGCACTGGGCAGGCAATGGTGGTGGTGGTAATAAATCTATCCAAACAATGGCAAATATGATTAGGCAGAACTGTGTTTATAAATAATGGTGATACCGGCAAACGAAAGAGAAAAAACCCCATACAGACCCTTCTCTGGCTTAGAACCATAAAACCACTGATTATTATTAGATGACTTCAGAGTGCACTCCTGCAAATTAGCAGCTATTAGTGTAGCGAGCCATTGCAATTTCAGACAAATTGTGTATGCTCCCTTTCCCGCTCAGCTGGCCCTTGTCACACAAAGACACACTCAAGGGAACTTCAGCAGTTGTATGGTTTTACTGTTAAGAACCTGTCTGCCAGGAGGGTCAATGTGGGAAAAAGAGGGGGACATCTGTAATACTTTGCACAATAAAGATAAATAAAAAAGGAACCTGTCTACCAGTTCCTAAAATAGTTTACAAAGGTGACTACTTGGAATATGGGTAGGGTCAAAGTCAAGTTCAGAAAAATAAGATGGAATACAGAATCAGATGAATATATTTATCTTTAATTTAGCTCACAACAATGCAGCAATGCATGATTTCTTTAGAATCTATTAGAAGTGCTACACTCAACAAAACAAAAGATTCTCCAAGTGTGTTGCCGGTCCCAGCAGGAGCAGCATTACCTGGGCATGAAACCCATATTCTGTTTGAATTGCTTAGAATGAAGAAATAACTTTTAATGCTATTTTTAATTTTTTTGACATATTTCAAAAAATGAACGTTTAAAGATATGCACATTGAAATATCACAAAAAATGACCCATAGTTTGTGAAAGTCAATACAGTCAAGGATATTGAGTTATTAGTATTATTTACTCAATTAGTGATATTAAGAACATGGCTCCCAGGTATGTGATGTCTTCTGCATGTGTACTGTTTATGAAGAGGCATGTGTGTAAATTGTAAAGTTATAAAGTGATCATTCTTAGTTTTGTGGCAATTGGTGTAATTTCACTTAAATTATCTTTGTTTCTCATTAAATCTCTGAATTGTTAGGAATGTGGTACAGGCAACAAAATATTACTGTTAAATATGGCTAAAGATAAGCTGGGTCAAATAACAAAGGTAGTCGTGTTTGGGAGAGTTTTGACATTTTGGAGGACTTTTTTTTGTCACTATAAAATAAAATAGAGAGGTAAATACTAAGACTCTTTATAGAGGACTGAGAATCTCTGCACAGTTCATGGACAGCAATTCATCTGAAGGCCAGGCCCCAACCTTAGTCCCTCCTTTTAGCAGCATCTGTGTCAGGATGGAGCCCAGGTTGGCTGTTCAGGTTGTCATGTATTGCAAGGTGTGATGGAGGGATGGGGCAGAGAGTCAAGGAGTGAGGGTGGAGGGTACTCCTGGGGCAGCACTTCTCCCATGATTGGCCCAGGGTTCAGGGACTGGGGAGGCTAAGGAAGGCAGAAGGGAACTAGTAATGAAATGAGGTGAGAAGGCTGAAGAGGGTGGAAGTCAGGGTAAGGATGAAACCAGGTTTAGTACTCGTGAGGGTGCAGAACTGACAGGTAAGAAGCCCAAGTCATGGGAAGGAGAAGGACCTGGTGTATAAAAAAAAGGGGAAAAAAAGTTGAGGCAATCAGGGAGGTTGAGGAAGTGAAAGGTGCAGCACCCACAATTCATCTCCTTTGCTTCTGTTGCTTGGCTTATGCTGACAGCCCACACTGGCTAAGAACTAACCTTCTGCACACCTATCCATTTCTTCCGAGTCCTGTAACCAGGCTGCCACTTTACTCTGGCCTGTGGTGCAGGTAGCAGGGAGGCTGTTGCTGCATGGCAAGGGTGACTGCCATGAACAGCTGTTTGGTTGCACCTAAATTAAACAAACAAACAAACAAACAAACAAACAAACAAAAGAAGCAGGAACAGTACATTTAAGTGATTTAAAAAATTACAAGTACTCTCAAAAGACCATTTGAAAAGAAAGGAAGAAAGGGCACAATCCAAATATGGAGAAAGCCTCTTGGTTAAATGTGGCACATGCTCAGTGAAGCTAAAATTCATGAACACTAACAACACTTTCAACAATTGTTATCTCTATTCCACACTGAATGGGACAACACTCAAGTAGATTATATCTCATACTCTCGGGGACCTGCCAACTCAAATTCCCAATAATGTTAAATTACTTGATCAGTCGTATTTGATAGTGTCCTTATTGCAGACTCAACTCATGATGGCAGGCCTTTCCCTTACAAAAGCTCTCAGTATGCCCATGATCAGCTCAAGTTTGAGGTAGCCACCTGTGATTCCTAAACACTGTACATTATCCATCAGCAAGTAACCTTGCAAATGCTTTGAATGCATACTGAAAAGTCTAGTATATACAAAGGCAGTCTTGCCAAGTTTATTATTTAAAGCTGATACACTTTCCATGGAAGGTATTTTATGGGAAATAAAGTTGTATTAACTATGTAGATACTAAACTGAGTACAGTAAATGTTCAGTGAAAATAAAAAAAGCAGAAAGTTATTTTCCCAAAAAGCTGAAACAACTTTAAAACTCCATATTTAATTTTACTTTAATTTTTTATTACAAATGGCTGTGTCTCTTCTAATTTATTCTGAAGTGAAGGATGCACATACCTAGCCAACACAGACTTATTTGGTACCCGCACAGGGCCACAACGCAATCAGCATTCAGAAGTCTCATGACTTGATACTTAGAATGCAAGCAAAGTGTTAAGAAGCTCTCCTCAGATTTTATTGCATTTTGATAAATGTATTGGGAATTTTTTACAGAATTAGATCTAAGAGAATGTCATTCATAACTAGAGCAATAGATCTCCTATGAAAACCAGAGCTCTTAAAGAGCTTTCTTATTCCAAGGTAAACAGTGGGGAGGATTTAGTTTCAGCTCTCTGTTCTGGGAAATCACCCAAGTGATTTTATAAATAACAAAAGGGATGAAAATAATGTATCTTTATCAACACTCTGTGGAAAAGATGCAGGCAAAGGCTGGAACCATCAAAGGACTAAACATTTATAGTTTTAAAATATCCAGCTGGGATACATTTCTGGTTTAATTTGGACTAACTCTGGGATTCATTCTATCCTGTGATGAGAAGGCAGGAGGCTAGGAGAAACTTGGGGGTTATCTTGAGCGTCTTGTGTTGGGCCATTTAGTAAATGCCCTATTTCCTAACTCTCTGGCCTCCCGGTTCACCCAACACCTCCTTCCTAGGACTGACTACATAGCCTTGCCACGGCTACAACCAGAAAGGTTTCAGAGCCTATGAAATACCTGAGTAATTTCCATTGAGATAATAAGAACTGAACACAGAACTGTTTTTATTTACTCTGATTTGATTAGGTTACTTCATGATGTTTTTTAATGCTTTGCAAAGAAAACTTAGATACATGTATTATATACACCCTTATAAGAAAGTAGAGAAAGGGGAATTTTCACTGAAACATTCTCAAATCTAACTCCTTGTGGCAGTCAGTTATTCACAGATGTCTCTGTTCTCAATATCAGGTGCCAAGTTGGAAGCTGGAACACCCCTGGGCAGGGCCATGTGGCTCTGGTTCAGAAAACTTAATTGTCTAGTCAAAGGCACAAACAGCTGTCTCCCTACCTGTGGTCTTAACCTTGATTTTTAATAGGCAACACCTTTAGTTTTTCAACAACATAGAAAATGAACTCTTACTGCAGTCCAAAGAATGACTTCAGTCTTCTGCAATCTGGGACCCAGTATAATGGAAAGGAAACTGATTTTAGAAACAGAGACATGAGGATTCAGATCCTGGCTCAGCTGTTTAATGGCTATGTAACACCTGGAAAAATTCTGCACTGTCTCTGAGCTTTTGCTATATTAAAGATTAGAGATGAATACATGTCAAACGCCTAACACTGACTGACTTAGTGGGCTATTGCTCAGATTCCTGGCACATTCTCCAGCCCACTTGCATTTACCTCAGGGGAAAATTTACTGGTCTCTCCCTGGGTTATGTATGTATTACATCTCAAGGCAAAAAAGCAAGTTCCATTTTCAAAACTTCGTAGTCTTCCTATTACTACACAGGAAGACATCAAGTTCTAGGTGCTAATAAATCAAATGTTCGCCCTACTTCCAAATATTCTTAAAGAGCTATGGAAAATTAGGTTATAGTCCATTCGTAAAAGGAAAAGCAACTGTTAATTCTCTCTGTGATCCATATATCCACTTGATCCATACTTGCCATTTACTTTGATGTCAAATGTCACTATTGTCTTCGAGAGCTAGTTTACAAAGAAAACCATCTTTTGGATTGGTCCAATGAGACTCTGTTATGTGCCTACATAACTTTCCAATCAATTTCTGGGCTGACTTTTATAGTTCTAAGACACACCTTTCCATCCATGACAGAAACATTAGCAGCTGGTGAGGATTCAGCTGTGGAGGTTGAAGGAAATATATGAAAACTGGCATCTCTTGGTGACCTCACAATCTCATTCTGCCGATACAGGCGATGGTGGCGTAATTTGGAGACCCATGCATCAAACCAGTCCTGGGATTTCACCTGAAACAATAAACAAGAGAAGGTAATGGAGAAACCAATACTCTGTTTGCCATATTTCCAATATAGGCAAGTGATTTCCTCAGATAATGGCTGCTAAAAAGCCAGTCCAAATGGCTATCATCAACAAATCAGCAAATGACAAGTGCTGGCGAGGATGCGGAGAAAAAAGAACCCTCATGCACTGTTGGTGGGAATGCAGACTGGTGCAGCCTCTGTGGAGAACAGTATGGAGTTTCCTCAAAACACTAAAAATGGGAATTTGACCCAGTGATCCCACTTCTCGGAATATATCTCAAGAAATTAGAAACACCAATCAGAAAGAATGTATGTACCCCTATGTTCAAAGCGGCACAATTCACCATAGCTAAGATTTGGAAACAGCCTAAGTGCCCATCCGCAGATGAGTGGATTAAAAAACTGTGGTACATCTACACAATGGAATACTATGCTGCAGTAAAAAAAAAAAAAAGGAATTCTTATCATTTGCAACAGCATGGACAGAACTGGAAAGCATTATGTTAAGTGAAATAAGCCAGTCATTTATGGAAAACAATGAACAACATAAACTGATGAACAAAAACAGATCCAGAGACAGAGAAGCATCTTTCAGACTGTCAAACTTCAGAGGGAAGGTGGGGGCGGGTGGAGGAAGGGCAGGGAGAGGGGGAGAGGTCAACCAAAGGACTTGTATTCATACCTATAAGCCCAACCAATGGATACAGACAACTGGGGGGGGGGGGGGGGCGGGGGAGGCTGGTGAGGGTAGAAGTGGAGGGTTTGAGGGGCAATGGGGAGGAAAGGAAGGACACATATGTAATATTTTAATCAATAAAATAAAATAAAATATAAAAACCCCACTTTCATGAAAAAACAAAAACCATAAAAAAAGAAGACATCTACTTCCCACTGTCCTACTCTCTGCTTGTGTGCATGTATTACTGCTATAATTTTCAAAAGAAAGAAAAAGACTAAGTAAAGCAACTAAGTTTGATGATACTGATATAAAAGCATTTGAAAATGTGAGAAGAAAAAAAAAGAAAAGCAACTTTACCTTTAAATGATAGATGTGCTCTTCTGTGTCCAGGTCTATCCTCCGAGCTTTCTTTTTAATAGACATGACCGAGAGTCCGACATCGATGCTTCCGTGGACCTTCCCTTTTTGAAGCTGAAATATTTAAAATACTAGTAAAGAGGCTGGAAGGTTATATGATTAGATGTGCTTCTGTACCAAAGTGAGCTTAATGACATCTTTAACTTCTCTATGGGAAATGGAGTAGCACACCTCCTTTAGAAAGGGAAAAAGGTTCGGGTTCTGAGATTAAGGTCCTTACTAGTAACCTGAGGACAGTTGAAGTTGCTGTGACTCCACACCAATTTCAATGAATAAGACTATCCATCTCATATTCCTGTTTCTGGCATAACATATAATATCCCTTTTTAAATAATTTTGAATTGTTTAAGTTATATCCCCAAAAATATGTCTTTAATGGTTCTTAAAATAACTGTGGTCAATCTTTGACCTACAGCCCAGAACATCCCCGAGTAATCAGCTAGCAGACAGCTGCTGGGACAGAACTGGACAGCTGGGACCACAGAGCACAGAGCAGCCAGCTCTTCCTTCTGGCTGCCCTCGTCTGACCAAGGACACGCAGCAATTCAATGGAAGAGACGAGAACAAAACCGAACTGTTATTTCCCCACACCACAATGACAAGGAGTGCATTTTCCAGTTTTGCATGCAAACAACTACTTTCTACAGTAAAGAAAAATAAATGGGAGTAATTTTCGAAAGTTGGGATTCCCAAGGTAAAAGAATGTCTGATATGAAATAGAAATGAAGTTCATAAGATAGGTATTAAAAGGACATCGAGAAGAACAAAGGTTGCTTTAAATCTCAAAACAGCACATAAAGCATAGTTTATTAAGATGCTGAAAAAAGCCTAATTGGGTTTTCTCTCCAGGACAGAAAAGTTGATTTTTATTAGTGTGTTACTTTTAGGTTTAAGCTTGCTTTCAACAACAGACATCACAATAGTTAAACTGACTCTTCATGCACCAGTTTGAGATTTTATGTTAGCTTGAGCTGAAGCATAGAACACACCTTCCATGCAGCATGGAAGTTTGGTAGCTTGTTAAATATTACAGGCACAAAAATGAACAAAGCTGATAACTGCGGCACAAGGCTGGCACAGCTGTGGTGTGTACTCACTTCAAGCAAATTCTACATCAATCTTTGACACATGCCTTGTGTGCTACTTACATCAAGTGGTGCCTTTGAATACTTTAACATCCCATTATCCAGGACAAAAAAACGCTGCAAGAACCAAACAACCCCCAGTTACTGTATTTTAAATGATATAAAACATTCACAAGTGTGGGTTAATGTTGCCCGGCATTTAGTAAACAATGTGTTTATCATTTTAATGTGTAAGTTGCGTACTGTTAATCTACTTCCATTGCATGGTGGAAATCTTTTCACCATGGTTTTTCTTCACAGGGGTGGTTATGCTGGGTGAGGGGTGTGAATCTCAGGATCTGCAGCTAAGACTTTCTGAACGAATCATATTGGGATTTTTTTGAAAGTGAGAAATAAGAATAACCTGAGTTAGGTCACAGAGATTTTGTGAGGAGCTTGGAAATTTCTCAATCTTGTATTTCCCTGGGTATCATGGGTAATTCCTGAAAATGCTCATGTCTCTCACAGAAGCCAGTGGACTGGGTCTATGACTAATGGGTGATCTGGAAAGTTGCCTCAGCAATATGTTTGCATCTCTACTTCACAAAATTCCTGCAGTGTACTACTAGTGAAAGAGATAATAATTATTTCTGAACTACATTAAGGGTTTAAAATATGAGGGAGAGGGAGAGAGAGAGAAAGAGGAATCTTTGGACAATTTTTATCACCTTCAAGATACTCCTGACCCAATGCACATGCATGCAGCCATTTTTGCTCCATTTTTGCTCAGGAACTCTCTGTTGTTGATTTCCTGTCCAAGGGCAATTGACAAAAGAACAAACAGCTCCCAGGACCCAATCAAACAATGAGTCCAGTGTCCCCTGCCAGTCTCTACAGATGCAGGGAGTCTTTCTGTTGCTGGAAAATTACTCTGCTGGGAAGTTTTTATGTGATTTAGGAACTCTTAGCTGCTGAGGTAGCAGGAAGTCAGGCGGGGGAGACCCTGCCAGAACTCACAGAAGGCCACCGGGACCCCTTTGTTATAGGTTCTGGGGTGGCAACAAGTAAGCACCAGAAGAAAGAATCTCTACAGCTGAAAAACACTTGATTATTCGATTCCTGTAACTCGGACAAATGGACTGATGCTTTAATAAATATCTGATGGCACGAGAGACCAGAAGAAAAGATTATGTGAGGGAGAAGCTCCCACTATTTATGTAACAAAATGTTCAAAAGCATGGTCTAGAAAGACCTGCTTCTGAACTACAGCCAGTTTTGGTGAAACACGGACTGAGAGTGCTAAATAAGTTTGCAATTCAAATCAAATTGGTTTATTTGACCTCCCCTTCCCTATTTTTCCATTTGTATCTATTAAAGAATTTTAGCAGGGATAACCTATCTGATGGTCACCGGAAAAGAGAGTAGCAAGGCCACTGATTTTAGGAACTGTGAAGTGGTAAGGTCAGAACAAAAGGCAAAAAGCTGATCAAAATCCAAGAAAGAACAGGGTGGAGAGAAATCCTGGCATTGGGAGAATATTAGGGGTTCAGGGGAGACTGTTAAGTGAGAAGGAATAGTTGTTGGAGCCTCTTTGACCTGCTTTTACTTCACTCTCAGAGATAGAGGATTGAGGAACATTTCCGTTGGTTAATTTTTTAAGTCTTCCTTTAAAAAAAAAAAAAAAAAAAAAAATATATATATATATATATATGTTTTTTTTCTGAATTCAGAGAGAGGAGGGAGAGGGAGAGAGAGATAGAAACATCAATGATGAGAAAAATTTTTGATCGGCTGCCTCCAGCTGGGGATTGAGCCAACAATCCAGATATGTGCCCTGACTGGGAATTGAACCGTGACCTCCTGGCCAATGCTCACCAATGAGCCACACCAGCCAGTCCAAGTCTTTCCCTTAAAGTGCAAGAAGTATATTTCTTCAAGGATTTTATAATCCATAATCTCCCTTCTTGGGGCTGATGGATAGCAACCAACAGCCAATAAATCTGTCTGCTCTGAGGTGAAATCCATGGGCAGAAGTGGCAAGTAGATGAGCCTGTTCTTCAGTGATTTCAGAGATGCTGGTGGTCTATCAAAGGGCTGATACCTAAAACGGAGGACAAATTCCTCCTCAGCATCACAGAAGTCTTGCTACTCGGGTCACTGCAACAATGAAGTGCGAAATATTTTCTCTGTAATTACAGCTAGAGGATGGAAAAAGCATGTGGGGTCGGGAAGAGAAGAATAAACCATACAGTTTAGAGAGTAATAACCAAACTTCCAAGGTCAGTGAATTTCCACCTTTAATTTGCACTGGTTACAATAATTCTAGGAATTTACCCCAGTGAAGTAAACCGAAATTCATGTATATGGATGGTCAGCACAACATCATGACATTAAAAAATTAGACATAAATAGCATACATATCCAGAAAAAAGGAATTAGTTCCATAATTGTGGAAAATTGGTTCAATAAGTTTGTCCTGTGTAACACACACATAAATTTTTTAAAACCTCCCATTTAGAAGAATATTTAATAAGAACATATTAATTTAGGTGGAAAAAAAAAACCCAGAGTGGATAATAATATGTACAAACTGAATTTACAATATAAAAATAAGTTATTTTAAAATATTTTAAAAATACTTCCCCCTGCACTCAGATATTACAGATCTCAGCTTTGAAGAGGTACAATAGGTTGTATGCAGCCCAAATGGTTGAAACAAGGCCTTGAGAATATCGTTTACACGTACAGCCATACTCTTGGCTTCCCACCTAATAGCACCAAATCAGATCCTCTATTTACAAAGATGAGCTGAAGATGAATACGATGGAAATGTTACCTTGTGCCAGCCTTTTAAAGGCCATTTTCTTTTCTTCAGCATAAAGCCTTCATGTTTGTCTGGTCTCTGGACATTGGTTTGGCCTATTTTCAGCCCTTCTATAATTTCCCAGCTGTCAGCTTCCTGAGAGAAAAGAAGAAAAGCACACTTCTTGGTGCCTGATGACACACTTACAACAGATTCTTAAGTAGAAGAAGTTGCTTTTGAAGCAGCATCAGACCCACTGCAAGTATGAGCAACATTCTGGAGCAAATTCCAACATCGGATCCAGCTAAGCATTTAGAGCTGAAGTTAAAATGGGCTTCCAGGTAGATTTGGAGGCTGGATCCATCAGACACCAGATGGAGCTGGAGGCTGGGGTAGCATGAGATTTCAATTGTTTTTTTTATTTTGTTTTTTGTTAATCCTTATCTGAGGATGTTTTTCCATTGATTTTTAGAGAGAGTGAAAGGGAAGAAGGGAGAGGAGGAGGGGGGGAGAGAGACAGACAGACAGACAGAGAGACAGAGAGAGAGAGACAGAGACAGACATGGGCACATTGATTGGTTGCCTTTGCATGTGCTCCGACCAGGGCCGAGGATTGAGCCTGCAACCAAGGTGCATCCCCTTGACCAGAATTGAACACAGGACCCTTCAGTCTGCAGGCCAATGCTCTTTCCACTGAGCCAAATCGGCTAGGGCATGTAGTTAGAAGGCTTAAAATGCGTTTTTCCAAACAGTGCATCTGTGGGCACAGAGGCACTTTACCCTTTTGAAATAAGACTGTTTTGATGGCAAATGTTCAATTAGTGCGTGGATCTAGCTCTGTGCAGAAATGGAAAGGATGCAGGGGTCTAAGTGGCTCATGACCTTAAGCTGAAGAGCAGCGCTGTGGGAACCTGTTTCTCCTCAGAGAAACCGTGTGCATTTCAGAGTGCACATAAAATCTCCTGCTTGCCAAACACACCAAAAGGTCCATGCTTTTCAAAGGCATGCATCCTGAGACACTCACATCCTTGGCAGTTCTTGGAAAAAGCAACACACTGCAAGTCCAGGTATCTGGGATGCTCAAGTCTACACAAGCATCCTCCTCTGTTAAAAAGGAACTAAATCACAGTTTCTTCTGCCATAAGACATGTTTTGTTCATCTACGGTTTCTACAATTTTTTAATGAGTTGTCAACATTTAAAAATCAGAAGATTTCAGATTTCAAAAGTCCAAATTTCTAGTGTTTTGTGAAAGCCTGTAAGATCTGGAAACAGTGTGCATGGCCCGAGAGAAGCATGCATCCTTAAGCTGTCAGTTCCTCCCACACTCCCCTGGGGCCTGCTTTCATGGCTGCTGACCGGCCCTTAGCAACATCTAGGGTTTTAAATCTCTGGATCAGGTGATTTATTTAAAAATAAAAAATTTTAAAACTGGTTTCAGATAGGGAGAGAGAGATAGAAACATGAATGATGAGAAAGAATCACTGATCAGCTGCCTCCTGCACCTCCGCTACTGAGGATCGAGCCTGGGCTGATCGGGAATTGAACCATGACCTCCTGGTTCATAGGCTGACACTTAAGCACTGCACCACACCGGCAAGGTTGGACCAGATGATTTCTGAGGGCCCAGCACTAAAGAACCTGCCGGTCTGGCAAACACTCATATTCAAGATCTCACGCATGTGGCATGATTTTTTCCCCTAGCAAACATTCTGCAATTTTACTTATATTTTGTAAATAAAAAATAGTTCTTGTTTATTTGATAATCTTGATGAAAATTTTAATTTGAGGAAAAATTATAGCATCAAAGTAGTGTGTAGCACATTTCCAAAAAGATATTTTTCCTTTTTTTTTTACATTCAATATTATTTTGTATTAGTTTCAAGTGTACAGCATAGTGGTTAGACAATAATCTACTTTACAAAATGTCCCCCCAATATTTCGCATACCCACCTGGTACCATACAGTTACTACAACTTATTGACTATATTCTCTCTCCTGTACTTTAAATTCAAGTGACTATTTTGTTACTGCCAATTTGTACCTCTTAATCCTTCCACCTTTTTTACTCAGCCTCCCAACCCCCAAACCCTCAGTCTGTTCTCTTTTTCCATGAGTCTGTTTCAATTCTGTTTGGTCATTTATTTTGTTCTTTAGATTCCACATATAAGTGAAATCATATAGTATGTATCTTTTTCTGTCTGACTTATTTCATTTAGTATAATATTTTCTAGGTCCATCCATGATGTCACAAATGGTAATATTTTATTCCTTTTCACGGCCAAGTATATATGTACTACCACTGTTATCCACTTGTCTACTGACTTGGGCTGCTTCATATCATGGCTATTGTCAATAACACTAAAATGAACATAGTGTTATTATACCCATAGGGTGGGTATATTCTTTTGAATTAGTATAATGGGTTTCTTCGGATATATACCAGAAGTGGAATCACTGGGTCATGAGGCAGTTCCATTTTTAATTTTTTGAGAACTCTCCATATTGTTTTCCATAGTGTCTGCACCAGTCTGCGATTCCACCAACAGTGCGTGAGGGTTCCCCTTTCTGCACACCCTCACAATGAGATATTATCTCACAGAATGGCTATCAACAATAAATCCAAATGTGGTATAATTTAGGGGCAGGAACTACATCCCATGCACAACTGCTACAGTCCTGCCCACAGTGCAGGGAAGCAAAAACCCTTAGTGTCGCAAAGCTGGATGCAGCTCCAGGCATCAGGGCAGCCCCTCTCAGAGCGCTCTATCTCAGGCCAACTCAGAAAGGTACCTTCTGAAAAGATACATACATTCCATCAGGAATCACCCACAGATCCCAGAACAAAGGCTTCAACAGGAATAGCCAATGAGCCCCAATCCAGAGCACATAAACTTGCTGGCCCAAATGTCTGGGTGGTGGCTGCTGGGACGAGCTAAAGGATGGTGAGGCTCTGACAAAGCCTCAGAGGCTATGGTGCCATAATGAGTTACTAATGTTGGCCATGGAGACAGGAAGGGAAAGGGCTGCCTGTTTACTATCCATATCTCTTTTTCCTTTGTTCTCCTTTCATCCCAGAAACTGCTTGCTCTAAAGCCACATCAAATCTATGTCCAAATCCAAATATATGTGAATGGGGTGGACTTTTCACAGAAAGTGATGTTTCCATGACATGTGGCTGAACATTGCTTCTTTCTAACATCATGAAGGCTGGGAGACATTCCTGACTTCTGAAAAGCCCTCTAAAGCCAGCACCATGCTACTATCCATTCCAAGTCCCACCCTACAACACATGCTTCCCACAAAGCCCCAGGAAAACTAATCTGAGACCAATGCCATTTTTCATCTTCTTTGTCAGCTGAGGGGTGGCTAGTGAATGAACCATAGATCTTAAAGAAGCACACCCACCAGTTTTTATTTGGCAACATTAAGAACCCTTTAAAGGATCCGTAAAATGATGCATCACTAAAATGTGTTAGTTTTTTAAGAAAAAGACCTGTAAGAAAACTTCAGAAGTGATTTCCTACTTGACGATAATACTGTCAGAAATTGGGACAGATCTGGTCAAAGTTCTTACTTAGACAAAGTAATTTTAAAAAGGTTGCAAATGAGAATTTCAGGCTGTATACCATGTTTATTGTACAAGTGCAGGTGGCATTGTCATCCAGAAAACAAAGGGGGTGCCTTTGCATTCTCATTTTTAAAAAATATATATTTTATTGATTTTTTACAGAGAGGAAGGGAGAAGGATAGAGACTTAGAAACATTGATGAGAAAGAAACATTGATTAGCTTCCTTCTGCACACTCCCTACTGGGTATGTGCCCACAACCAAGGTACATGTCCTTGACTGGAATCGAACCTGGGACCCTTGAGTCTGCAGGCCGATGCTCTATCCACTGAGCCAAACCAGTTAGGGCTGCATTCTCATTTTTTTAATAGTGAACTGCAATTCAACAGGAGAATACAGTTTATGAATAATCTATAATAATAAAAGCGTAATATGCTGCTAACTAGACTGGATGTCCTTTTGGATGATTTTCCAGATGAAGAAGGGGCTACGAGGGCTGAGCCTCCTGCATGAATTTCATGCATCAGGCCTCTAGGGTTAGAATAACAGAGGAAGAAAGTAGGTTCTTATACAAAGTACAGTATCTTTGCCTTTCTATTCTCACTAAAAACATAGATAAAAACGATGAATTCTGATTTCATAGAAATGATGGATTTCTTTTTTAAAGTTTGGTATACTCAAGAAATGAATATATCCATTAGCACTCTTTCTGTTTTTAGAGAGATATCAACTGTGTTTAATGACATTTCTATTTTTGGTAGCCCCATCCATGGATAGCATCTCTAAAAGAATAGCATTGCTATTATTGGCTAGATCTTACCTTATTTTAAGGCTAGTGTTCATCTTTAATTTATTCCCTGAGTGTCTGCGGGTGCGTATGATGAACACTCTGAATTACTCGTGAAAATGAAAACATTTAATAAGTATAGATGTTCTTAATGTTTTTTTCCTAATGAAACTCAGAATGTAATAGCAGCTTGTCCCTATGGGGCTACGGCTATTGATTTCTAACACACTCATTTTTTTCTTCTTTGGGAGTTTAACTGAAGAGGAAACAAAAAGGGATGAGAAAGAACAAATGAAAAGTTAAAATGTATTTCTTCATTACAAAGGAGGCAGTTCTGAACAAATAATTCCATTCACTCTGATGCAGAATTACTAAACCCAGCAAAAGTAATTGAGAAGAATCCTAGTGTAGTTCCTACAGTTAAATAAACTGTCCATCTGACATAGAGGCAAAGATAAAGTCAGAGCAAACAACATTCTCCCTATTTAGTTATGAATGCTGATGATAATGATATAAACAAGGTGTGAAATAAGTGAAAAATCTCAGCTGAGTATTTAGCACAACCTACCTCTGCTTAGTAGACTAAGTCAATCTTAAGAAAGCTAAAATTACTGTTTGAAAATTGAATAAATTTTTTTGTAATTTCAGTTGATATTAAAAGTTTTCAATTTTCATAGGTTTCCTTATAATAGGAACAGAGCCAAAAGCCCTAATGTGATCTTGTCAGTAATCGACTCTAGTCAAATACATAAACATTTTTTGCTGTTATAGAGGTTTTAGTAATATTTTTTATCTAATAATAATAACTAAACACAGGAAGTAACCTAATAACAGCCTTAGTCTGTTCATTTTGGGGAAAAAAAAAAAACCAAAACAGAGACATTTCCTTTCTTAAGGGCACACTACTCTTTGTGCATGCACGTGTGCGAGGGTGGGTGAGAGAATGCTTTAGGAGGCAAAAGTTCCAAAGAATATGAACACATCCTGAGACAGGACAATGTGTACTTCAAACAATGTTCTTCCACCACCATCAGAGCCCAGAAGCCCATCTTCTCTTAAAGGGGCTGAGAGATGGTATCTGGACCCTCTGATTTCATGTGGCCCCCAAAGATGTGTTATCTATTAATACAAAAACATGAGTATTAACCCAACAGCAAGATCCAAGCAGAAGATAGCATGCAGGAGTAACGGGAAGTAGACACTGCTGGTGTCCTACCCAGATCTTGAATCAGGCCGAGGGAACCAGGCCCCAGCTGCCATGAGCACTGGGAACTGCTAAGGTTAAGGGGGGATAGCTGTTCTCACAAAATGGGCCTCAGGCCTGGGAAGTTATGCTGCAACATCTCTCTCCCCCTTGGTTCTCAAGGACAGAAGGTCACTAAGGTACAAAGGGCTGAGGGAACAAAAAGTCCTCCTTGCCTCAGGGTGAAACCAACTCTGTGATCCAACTCATGGCCCAGAGCTCTGGCCTCCAGGTGAAAGCTCTTCTCGCTTAGCTCCACACCTGCCCTGACCCCTCCCTCAGTCCCTCTCCCCAGAGGGCTCTCTCCAATAAACACAAGCACCCAGTGTCAGGATGTCCTTCTAGGGAACCTGGCTTAAGAAAGAATGTGAAATAAAGAAATGGATGTGATAGTGATGGGACTAGCAACACCAAGTGGTCTGGGGCTGAGGGTGGGTTGGGTAGAAAGGTGATTAGCATTTGAAAAAGGCATTCTGTTTTCTGTGTTTGACAGAGAAGCCTAATTCCTTTAGCCAGGTCAAGGAAGGGGAGGGGAGCAAGGAACATCCCAGGCAGGCTTGGTACAAGGGGTAGACTCCCCCAGCTGGGGAGGAAAGAGCATAGATATTGTGGGGAACTGTGTGTAAGTGGAGGTAGCTGGACTATAAAGTGAGATGGCAAAGAGGCTGCAGATGCAGCTGGTGGGAGGGGCAGGGCCTGAGTACATCTTGTGTCCCTGCTGCTCCCTAGTTGTTTTAATACCAGCACCTGTTTCTGTATACAGAGTGGCCAGATTATTATGATATCTGAACGCATAATTATCTGGCCACTCAGTGTATATCCTATATAATAAAAGGCTAATATGCATATTGTCCCCTCAACCAGGAGTTCGACCAGCAGGCAGGCTGGCCAACCACCCATGTCTCCTCCCCCTGGCCAGGCTGGCTGGACCCCACCCATGCACAAATTCATGTACCGGGCCTCTAAAAAAAAAAAAAAAAATATATGTATATATATGCATATATGTATATATATGTATACACCAACACACACACACACACACACACACACACAGCAATACCGAGTCACCTGATTATGCTGTGTTCAGAGATCATAATAATCTGGCCACTCATTGTATGTCTCCAAGTCTTCCTTTCTCTGAGTATCTCTCACTACCACATCTCTGTTCCTCTCTACTCTGTCACATACTTCCCAGCTATCTGACGCTGGACAACTAGTCTCTGTCTCTGTAAATGAGAATACTGTCAGTACTCACTTCGTAGGGTTGGGGGCTGACCGAGGGAGGAAATATATGTACTAATCCAGTGCCTGGCTCAAAGTGGGTGCTTAATAATTGGCAGCTGGCCCTCCTGTTACCTCTGCATTTACTTATTTATCTGTTCTCTCTCCTTTAGCTGCCTATAAGAAAAAACTGATGTTTCAAAGAGATTACTGCTTATATTTACCAAGTAAACATTCTCTATTTGCCATTCCAATAGAAATCATATCACCTTTAAATTTTTTGTAGTTTAATAATCCCCCTTTCCTTGGTTTAAAGTCTACTTCTATCTGATCAAGTAAACTTCTCAGCTTGTAATAGTTTCAAAATATGAAGAGGTACAGTGTACACAGTCCACAACATTAGCATAGTAGAGTGTTTTTTTCTTCAAGGATTCTGTTTAATAAAAGACAAGGGGAGTGGATGGATCAGTTTATATATACTAGTATTTGGAATTTGAAATGTTTGGGAAGTAAAGTGCTATTTTTATATTTGATTTCAAAATCCCCAAGCATTCTGTTTTCTGAGTTTCTTGACAGAGGAGCCAGCCCACTGCAAATCTCAGAGAGACAGGTGGGCTGGGGATGAGTAGGATGACGTCTCCTCCACTTTATGGTTTTTGCATTTTAGACAAAAATGAATTCAGATATTTCGCTAATCATAGGAAGAGATGTGGTGGGAACACTGGCTTCCACGAGATGGAAAAGGTCTTAATCATCTGCAGGTTCTCCTCAGCTCACTGCTAGGAAGGCAGGAGGTAAGAAGGAGCTGGGGACTCGGAATTTACAACAGCCCTGCTGGGTGACTACTAGTTTACCCGCAGGTGAGGTACAACTTAACAAATGCTAAGTCTGAATCCCTGCTCTGCCCTTAGCAGTTGTGTTTTGTGTGTGTGTGTGTGTGTGTGTGTGTGTGTGTCTTTAAGCAAGCGACAAATTCTCAGTTTCCATATTTTAAAAATGTAATAAACACCTACACTAGATAAGGCTGCTTATAGGGTTATATTAAACTAGAGATCTGGTGCATGGGTGGGTCTCCCTCAGCCCAGCCTGCACTCTCTCCAATATGGTACCCCTTGAGGAATGTCGACTGCCCATTTAGGCTCAATCCTAGGACATCCCTCTCACAATCTAAGACTGCTGGCTTCCAACTGCTCGCCTGACTGCCTGCTTTCCTGATTGGCCCTAACCGGTTCTGCCTGACAGCCTGATTGCTGCATAACTGCTCCCCTAACAGCCTGTTTACCCCTAACTGCCCTCCCCTATAGGCCTGCCCCCCCTCCAACTGCCCTTTCCTGCAGACCCAGCTGCCCCCCCTCTGCCAACCTGGTCACCCCTAACTGCCCTCCCCTGCAGGGTTGATTGTCCCAAACTGCTCTCCCTTGCAGGCCTGGTCCTTCCCAACTGCCCTCCCTGGCATCCATCTTGTGTCCACATGGGGGAAGCCATATTGTGTGTTGAAGTGATGGTCAATTTGCATATTACTCTTTTATTAGATAGGATGGGATAATATATTTCAGCACTTAGCATATTTCCATTGCAGTGCATGGGCAATATGGTAGATTATTACTGGATCCAGTTATTTTTTTTTTCCATTAGTTTGGTAAAGAAATATTTTCTCATATCTCCAATGGGGAATAACAATAGTTTCTCTTTTCCTTTTCCCAAAATATATGCTGGACTCCTGAAAATCCCAGCAAAATATACTTTCCTGAAATATGTAATCCTGAAAATCCCAGCAAAATATACTTTCATGTCCCCCCTTACACAGGCAAAGAAACCCTACACAATGCATGCAAAAAAAGTGCAAGAGCAGCCCTGCAGGGGGCACCCCAGCTGCCCCAGGGGGGTAGGGTGTGAGTTATTTACAGTTTAGCTGGCCCAGGCCACCTGAGAGAGCATCGCAGTCCATCACTGACCTTGGAGATGGGGACTGGCTCTGGTTCCAGCAATTGCCGACTTACGGAGGGCTCGGTGCCAGAGGAAGCAGTCCTCTCCAGTATGTGGGAACTCTGAACAAAAGGGAATACAACCCAGGGTTAGATAAGCCATTTCTCGTGTGGACAGGCATGGGGGTGAGGTCATGTTGCCACCTGGGGATGAGACAGTGAGTTATGTTAGAAACTGCAGGGTCCTGAGGAGAACAAAGGCAGTAGCAATAGTCAGAAAAATCTCAGCCAGGAATCTGTTGTCCCCTCTTATCAATTTGCTGCTGAACTAGTCCTGCATGTTGGATTCAATCTTAAAGTAGGAGTCAGGGACCACACAAAATTTTTAAAACATTGGTACATCTATTACATACACAATTAGCCTTACATAAGAATATCTGCTTACCTCTCCAATGGCGCTATACAAAGTTAAAAAGCTCAGAGCTTTAATACCATTTAGTCTTTAGAGTCTCTTAGAATTCCTATGAGATAATTATAACATTATAATTATTATATTATAATATCTTATAATAATTCTTAAGTGCACAGAAAATAAACAACTCATTAAATACAGTAGACAGTAGATGTCCTTTACAAAGACTATAGAGAGTCTTCATTGATCTGAATATTCATTGATCAGTTGGGTAACATTCCAACAGAAAAATAGGCAAAGTACATGAACAGGGAACTCACACAGAACATTTGAAAAGATGTTCACCTCAGCCTCAGAAGTATTCAAAGAAATGGAAACCAAAATAAGAATGATTTTTTTAAACCATTAGATTAGAGAATGGATTAGGGTTGGAGGAAAGGAAGTATAAATTGGGTCTGATCTATCTAAAGAGGAATTTTGCAACTTTATTAAAAACTTTTTGGGGGAAGTAAGTTGATGCCTCATTTACACAAAAATCATACAGATAAATTTTCACCCCAAGTAAATAATCAGATACTTATGCAAATATGTAAGAACAGATATGTTTACTAAAGCATTGTTTGTTGTAGTAGAAAATATCATATACATATGTGAATAATACAAACATAAGGAAATAGTACGGAGTGATTAAAGATGACAATATGGATCCATGTCAACTGATATGTAAAAATAACCATAATGTTCAACTGAAAAGTCAGGCTATAAAAAGTATATAGAATATGCCCTAACCAGTTTGGCTCAGTGGATAGAGTGTCGGCTTGAGGACTGAAGAGTCCCAGGTTCGATTCCAGTCAAGGACATGTACCTTGGTTGCAGGTACATCCCCAGTGGGGGGTGTGCAGAAGGTAGCTGATCTCATCAAGGTTTCTAACTCTCTATCCTTCTCCCTTCCTCTCTGTAAAAAAATCAATGGAATATATTTTTAAAAGTAAATAGAATATAATGATGTTATAATCAAAATATATTTCAGAAAGTTGAAATTGAACTGTAGCTATCCAAAGGTGGAGGATTATTAGGTAATTTTTAATTGCTTCTTAATATTTTTCTATTTTTTAATGCAATAAATGGATATTACTTATACATATGGAAAAACATGAAGAACTTTCTATGGGAGAATATTTTGAAAGACATCAAATAACTCAGTGTAGCTGATTTTCAGATATAGGCTGAAAATGAAATATGATGTTTTTACTCTAGTGCATTTTTTCAATAGATAGGTTAGTATTCTATTTCCTTATTGAACCCTCTATTTTTGATATATCACTGGAAAACTACTAGATTAACATTTGCTCTTTCATAAAGAAAATGACACTCTGACCTGAGCCAATTATTCTCATTTCTTTGTAAGTTTAAAGCTTTTGGTTATTTCTATTACCTTGAAAACAAGGAGTCTGATCACAGATTTTAAAAATCCTACCTGAATGCCTTTTGAGCCATTTATTAGAAAGAAAACAACTGAAGTAAAAGATTTATAGATTGCTCTAATTCTTCCAATTTGTGAGAAAACAGAAGAGATAAGACCAGATATTTTTGCACCAAATATAGTGGGGCCAGGGTTAGCAAGAATTCCTAATCTGATAGCTACAGTGTCGAAGGACAATTTAAGCATTAACTGGGACTCTGCTTTTTCCATTCCCAGACCTAATTGAATTAGCAGAGAAAAATGATAAATGTGGCTGAGTACCCATACCTATGCCAGCGTCTTTTGATGGAGAATCAACAGCCAAGGCATCCGATGGAGTGAAAGACTGGAGGTGTGTGTTCAGATCTTCAATAGACAAAATGGGAACAACGACTGGGAATGGCATTATTTGTTTGTTCATGTTGATATTTTGGATAGGATCCTAGGCTATAACATGTGATGCTCTATTGTTATTTTTTAAATAAATTTACGAATATTTTAAAATTCTATTCATTTTTAGAGCATCGGCCTGCGGACTGAAAGGTCCCAGGTACGATTCCAGTCTAGGGCATGTACCTTGGCTATGGGCACATCCCCAGTGGGGGATGTGCATGACACAGCTGATCAGTGTTTCTCTTTCATCAATATTTCTATACCTCTCCCTTCCTCTCTGTGAAAAATCAATAAAATATAATTTTTAAAAAAATAAAAATAAAATAAAATTCTAGTCATTTTAATTTCTAACACAATAAATATGGATAGACATAACCTACATAAACAAAAGCTATTTGAAGCCTTCAGCAATTTTTAAGAGTGTACAGGGTTTCTGAAACCAGAAATTTGAGAACCACTGTTCTAGAACTAGCTTTTAAAATGTTATGTTTATTATTAAAATGGAGAATTCTGATTTGCATGTAAGTTATTGTTTCTCATAATGCTTCTTTTGAGGAAAAACACTGTTTAAAAATGAACACATTTTAAAATTTCTTTAACACTAGTTAAGCTAAATTATAAATATCTATTTATTAATAACCTCAAACTATCCTGAGACATTACACAAACTATTAGAGGGAAAGAAACCTTGTATCATATACTCTTTAAATACATCTGAGAAAAAATTCTCTAAATGTATATTCTATGAAACTAAAAAAACCCATAAACTTATTTTTCAAATACAACTTAAATGTATTAAGTTGCTTTTTCTAAAAAAAGAACCACAAGCAGTAAAGATATATAGGTGTCACTCTACTACAGAGATATAAATAATTTGAGATAAATTCCTCAGGAAAAACAGTCTTCAAGATAGCATTTTTTAAAATCAAGAAGTAGAATCTTTTAGAAATTACACAGTTCTTCCCTCACCATTTAATAGAATGTCAACCAAAAAGTTCAGTAAATACAATAAAATAGAGAACCAGAGACTGCCAGTGATTGATATGTGTCATTCATTCATTCACTCCTGTACTGGTTCAATTAATCAATAAGTCATTGTTAGACATCTGTACTGTGTCAAGTGCAGATTACAGCATGTCAGAGAACAAAAGAGACAAGAGAATTCCTCCTATGATGCTTATATTCTAGAGAGAGGCCTTATACAAAAGATCAAATAAGGCTGAAAAAAATTGTTGTAAACACAAGTATTAATCTTGTTCCATGTGGACATGGCTTTAACTTACTTAATTTTTTCCAGTGAAATATTTTTGTCTGAGTTTCTCTTTAAGGATCCTACCCTATCCTTATACTTGTAGGTTGCTGGGCAATCAAATACACAGACATTGCCTCCTCTCCCTCCCCCGCTCAGCCCCCAACAAATAAACATGGTAAGAAAAGCAGAACTTGGAAAGAAACTCGACCTTAGTAACTATGTAAGCAGAAAATAAAGGATTAATTCAGGAACTTAGCCAGGGGAAGCAAACTAAATCCCCTAATTTCCGAACCAAGCCACAGACACAGGAATCAATTTAGGGTATTTAAAGTGTGATAGAAAGAGTTTTGCTTCTATAGTTGCCCGGGGATACTTAAAATGTTGCTAGGATTTTGTAGATAAGGAGGATTAGAGACCAAACAAACCAAGACAGAATCTATAAATTACCCCAATACCTGTTACAAGGAACATATTAGTTTCTTCTCCACCTGATTCTACAAAATAGTTTATATTATGGGAGCAAAGAGGCTCATTCATTTCAAACATAGTACACATTCAAGCTGAGTGAAAAATACTCTAAATTTTGTTGATTTGCCAAGATACAGAAAATCATTAAAAAATTACTAAAAACAGAAAGTAAATGAATATTTTATTACCACAAATGAGTATACATTTTACTGAAAAATTAAAGCATGATTTATAAAACTACCCATTATAAATGTAACTAGCTTCAAAAAATAAGCTATTTCATTTAGCCTCCAGAATGATAACAAAGAAGCCAAATGCTCTTACACAAACTTGAGTAGTCTTATACAAGGTAGGCAAAAGTAGGTTTACAGTTGTGAGTACACAAAACAGAATTTGTTCTTGTTAAATATTTATTGCATTATTTCCCATACAAACAACTATAAATTTATTTTTGGTCCACCCTCTATTTGTATATCACTACAACCTAACTACCATTGTCTATCCAATAACAGAAAATTAATCTACTACCTTAATGACTGTCTTCAATCTTATAGTTTTTTAATTCAAAAGCATATGCCTGAAGTGACAGAGCCGCACAGAAAACCATTCATTACTTTAATGAAATATCTAAGCACATTTATGAAGAAGACAGTTTTCAAACTTACCATACCCAATCTTGGACTCCAGTTAAAGTAGGTGCTACTTGGAGGGAGGGACCAGCTCATCTTCACCTTGGTATCCCACCCCTTTTACCCCCCAGCCCAGCCATCCTAGCACAAGACACTGAACAGTGTAGCCAGTCAAAATGTTCTGGAATTTTTCAGTGCTCTCTGATTAATTTGTAGAGCACAGTCCTTCAGTAATCATTAACACATGATTAGGCATTAAACTTCTTTAGCTTCATCTCTGAATTGTAAAAATCACAACTCCAATAGGATAAAACTTTAGAAAACATTTAAAGGACTCAACTTTTTGGGCATTAAAGTAAAAAGAATAAAATGAAAATAAAGGACTCAAATTTTGAAACAGAAACATTGAATGGATTAATTCTGGAGCTCCTGGTTACTAGTTTTAAAGCTATGACTGGTCAGTGGCAAACACATCAAGTTTAATTTTGCAACATCTTCAATAACAAAAATTAATTCTTTTCATAAGGTTACCTTTAAGAAAATAATTTGTGCTATAATTTTTTGTACTTTTTCTCCACCAGCTGCTATTTTCAGATTCTTTCCCAATGACTTGGAAACAGATGCCACATACTTTCAAAGGTGTTATACATATTATATAAGTGCAGGTTAAATAAATGGTTACATAAAAGTGTTAATTCATCTTTTAAAATCAAGTTTTTCCTCAAATACTAAAATTACAGCTTAATTTCCAAGTCAACGTTTTGCTGCTTTTTTTTTAATAACTTATTTTTAGAGTAGTTTTAACATCACAGCAAAATTAATGGGAAGGTACAGCGATTCCTATATACCTTCTGCTCCCACACACGGATAGCCTCCCCAGTATCAGTATCCCTCACCAGAGTGGTACATTTGTGACAAGTGATGAAGGTAGGTTTTTTTTTTAGGGAATCTGAAACACACAGAGAAGGTGGAAGTACTTACCTGCCTTTTGTGACCCCTGCTCAGATAGAATTGATGCATATTTAGCATAGAATCAAGAGTCTAGAACACATAATTTCACTGCAGCTCATCAATTTGGTAAAGTTTGTTCCCAGTTAGTATTCACTAATCTGAATATCTCCTGGGAAGCAAGTGGAAAGCTGCCAACATGAGTACAGTCTAGTTTACTCTGCATCAAAGATGTGGGTAAACATACAGACAATGAGACGCTTAATAATAGCTGAATAGCTTAGTGCAACTCCCCCAGACAGGAAAATGACTCTCAAATTGGGAGTCCACATGATCTGCCAAGCAGGTCTCTTGGTTTGTTGAGCTTGTCATTTAATTTAATTTTACTTTAATTCAAAGACAGAAAGGAACCGCTGGAAATATTTTAGGCTGTGGTTACAAATTTCTGTTTAGACTCACTTTTCATACAAATTTTGGGTAGTAATTAGGGGAATTGGACTATCTTTCTCTGAAAGTTTACTCCATTCAACCTGTTCATCTGATTATTTTATCTAACCTATATTTATATTTATGAATTATATAAAATGTTTTTAAAACATCCAAAATAACTTAGAAACTTCTAAAGTACCTATACAAACATTTTATATAATTCACAAAATTAAAGTATAGTTGACATACAATGTTATATTGATTGCAGGTGTGCAGGATAGTAAATCTACATTTATATACCTTATGTTGTGATCACCACAATATGTCTAGTAACCATCGGGAACTGTGCAGTTATTGCATTATTGACTATATTGCTTATGCTGTACATTACATCCTAGTGACTTAGTTACTTTATAACTAGAGGCCCAGTGGACGAAAATTTGTGCACTCGGAGAGGTCCCTCAGCCTGGCCTGCACATTCTCATACTCCAGGAGCCCTCAGGAGATGTCCAACTGTTGGCCCCCCCACACTCAACCACTGGCCTCTCCATCTATCCACTGGCATGTGCCTTGGCTGGCATGGCGCCACCTGCTCACCGGTCCCGCCCCCTGGACTGTCATTCTGCCATTTGGTTGATTTGCACATTATGCTTTTATTATATAGGATTGAAAGTTTGTACCTCTTATTCCCCCTTTACCTTTTGCACACATCCCCCCACCTTTCTCTCCTCTGGTAACCATCAGTTTATTCTCTCCATACATGGCTCTGTTTCTGTTTAGTGTTGTTTTTCACTTGTTTTGATTCTAGATTCTACATATAAGTGAAATATTATAGTATTTGTCTTTCTCTGTCAGACTTCATTAGCATAATGCCCTCTAGATCCATACATGCTATCACAATTGGCAAGATTTCACTCTTTTCTTATTGCTGAATTATATTGCATTATATATACACAGAGTGGGGTAAAAGTAGGTTGATGGCTGTGAGTATGCTAAGCAAAGAGTTTATTGTTGTATTATTATTTATCAACTAGAGGCCCGATGCACGAAATTCATGCAAGAGTAGGCCTTCCTTCCTCCGGCTACTGGCACCAGCTTCCATCTGGCACCCAGGACCCAGGCTTCCCTCACAGTCCTGGCTTCATCCGAAAAGTCATCTGGAAGGACATCCAGTCTAATTAGCATACTACGCTTTTATTATTATAGATTATTGTATTATTTTCCATTTGAACAACTGTAAAGCTACTTCTGCCCCCCCCCCCCACCGGTATGTACCACATCTTCTTCATCCATTCATCTGCTGACGGACACCTAAGCTGCATCCATGTCTTGGCTATTGTAAATAATGCTGCAATAAACACAGGGGTGCTTTATCTTTTTAAATTACTTTGAATAAATGCCTAGACCATCCAACCTCAAGGGGAAGGTGGGGGTGGGGGCGGGTAGTAAAAGATCAACCAAAGGAATTGTATGCATGCATATGAGCATAACCCATGGACACAGCAGTAGGGGGATGAGGGAATGTGCTGGGGGGGTGGGAGTGGCTGGGGGAAAAGGGAAACATACGCAATACTTTAAACAGTAAATATTTTTTTAAAGAATTAAGAACAAGCCAGTTGGAACTTACTTCAGGGATACAGTGAAAAGAAGGTTAAATTTTGCATCATACAAACAAGCACACCAACCCTCATGCTGCCATTTAACAAATGGCTTGGCAAGCCATAAAACTCTCTCAGCATCAGTGTTCTCCATCTGTAATTTGGGAATGGCAATATCTACCTCAGAAGACACAGTAAGTCATGAAGTTGGCACCCAGTATATATGCAATACTACCCAGGGGGCTGGCACACAACAGGCACTCAATAAATCGTAGTTAACATCTCAGTTATAACTGCTCTAAGAATAAATGTGTAGGAATCTTGTGCATTCTTATTGCCACAGAAAAATATGTCCAGACATCCTGCAGGTATATGACACCTGGGTGCCTTTTTGGAATGCATAACAACATGGCCATCATGTTACCCGGTCAACCCAGTAACAGTAGTCAGCACCTTGTGACCAGCACATCAGGATTTATGAGAAAGCTGACACAGCAAGTGGAGACAGATGCCCTAGATACTCGCCAGGGGAAAAGCATCAGCAGCGGATGGCAATGCAGACTCTGCATCCTTCTGAATTCCTGTCGCAAACCACGTGCATAGACTTGCCTGCTGTCTTCTTAATAACTTCCTTCAAGGAATTAATATGTGTTAATAGTATAAAAATTTAAATTACCAAAGCCAGAAGGCTATGACTGAAGAAGCAGAAATTCTACTTTCTCTACAGTAATAATTATTTTGCCCTCATGGAAAGATGGCGGAATTGCATTAATAATAGGTCTCCAGATAAAACATTACTAAAATGAACGGAAGTAGAAAGTTTTAAAAATAGTTGCTGAAAGAAATTCCACACAGTGCACCTGGAAATAAAAGAGGGGGTAAAGAAAGTCATCACAGTCTTGACTTTTCTTGCACAGAAACATGAAACTCATTAAGAACTAACAGCGATTGCCCCACATTGGACTGGTCTGTTGTTGGAAACCTTGCACTGTAAGAAATACCGTTCAGACCCATCAAGTGGTCCTTTAGAGGCCAAGAATACTTGTGTGATCTATGAAGTAGTAAAAGGCATGTGGATAAACAGCTTTTTAAAGTGCATGGTTGCTTTTAAGAACTAGAACCAGCTCTTACTGGGGATGTGCTCCTCACCTGTACTGTCAACATTCACAGACATATAAGTCCCCAACAACTACCATCATACTTCTTTATAGCAATTAGAAACACATGACCAATAATAGGGACAAATACCAAGCCACTTCAAGAGCCAAGGCTCCAGAACATGTAGGGTTAATTTAAAAGGCAAGAGAACAATTCCAGAGGACTTAAAAAGTTCAATGAAATCAAATTAATTTGTAATTTTGTACAAGGCTATTAAAATGACCCAAAACAAAGATTTTAATATGGTAACCAATAACATAACTTTGCTAGCAACACTAGCAAAATGCCTCCCCTAATAATCCTATATACATCTACTTAACATTTGTGTATGTATATCTGAGGTAGAATTGGTTAGTTTTAATCATCCCTATAAATTCAGAGCAATATGTTTATGATGTATCCATATGCACTCATAAATATTTGCTGAATTAAAAAGTGTATGTGTTGTAATATATATATTCAGTGTCTAAGTTCCCACTTTCCCACAAACATGCTTAAATTATCATGAGATAAATACAGATAGTTTAAATGATAAACAGTGGTCTTATTGCCATAGAAAGATATGTCCAGACATCTGCCTCAGAGCCTCAAAGATGGTTTTAAAAATTTGGAAAAAACATTGGGAAGTCTATCCACACTGGAAATAAGAGATGCAAAGGTCTCTTGCCTGGAGAATACAAGTGAAGACGACTTGACTGTTCCAGGCCAGGTCAGGCCAGGGGAACATGGCTCTGAAGGAGGCCCAGCCTTGGGGTGGGGGTCCAGGAAGTAGTGAACATACAGTGGCCACCTCTGTCAAAAACTGCCCAAGGCAGTGAGAAACCAATCACACCTAGGCATGCCTCTCTGACTGGAGGACCAGGGCAAGGTGCGGTGCGGGTGGCCAGCAGACACCCAGAGCCCGGGGCCACAGCACTGCGACCACTTCCTACCAGCAAGGCGCAGGCTCCATTACAGACTGTGTATGTAGCACCAAGAACGCTGTCCTCTAAATGATCTCCGGTGATTAAAGGGGTTGGTCAGGAGCATCCTTCCTCGGGCCTGTGTGGCACTTGGGACAAATGGAGCGAAGGCTTCCATAGCAACACCGGTCTGGCCAGCACACCCCCTCCTCGTGGGAGATGCTCGGCCTTGGACAGCTGGTCACGTCTCTCACCACCCACCTCAGAGGCAAAAAAAGGATTCACACCCAGATCTCTGTAGAAAATTGTCAAAAGCAGGTTTCCTCTCACGGCCAAGCTTCCTCGACCTGGCGGTTCATCTCATCTTGGGAAAAGAAAAACGTTTCATCCGCTGTCGGCATTGTGCTCCTCACACATCCTTGCACCTTGTTCTTGCAGAATCTCGGCTTTCTCGCCGGGCTCCGGGGCGGTTCCGCACCGGGAGCTGTGCAGCTCCTGGGAGACCACACCGAGGAGCTCGGCCTGGCTCCCCTCCCATAGCTGCAGGAAGAGCCGATGCTGACCAAGCCGCTCAAACGTCCAGCCGTCGGACGAGGTGGACACCATCTGCGTGAGCTCCTCCTCCTGGCCCTGAAGCGCACGGTGAGCATGCCTCCCTGGCACCTGGGAGGTTTTGCTGTCTCGTTCTCTACTTTTGTCCTTTACAAGTTTTATCAGTGAGGCGATCCGGTAACATTCCGCTTCCTCCAACACGCCTTCCTCCGCACGGTCTTTGGGAATGACCAGCTCTCCGGGTCTCGGGTGACTCCGCACAGGCCCCCATAGGTGGGATCTCCGTCGATGAAACAGGCACCTGTTCCATCCTCATCCGAGTCCAGGTCGGGGTCGGCCTGGCCCACGCGGGACAGGGAAGATTTCAGATCCCGGCACCGCGTCTGCCGGGGGGGGGGGGGCGGGTGAGAAAATCTGTGCCGCCGACGCTGAGCCGGACCCACTTGGACACGCTTCCGGGGCGCCCGGCCGGGGCGCCGAGCCCCACGCTGCAGAGGCGGCACAAGCTGCCCCGAAACCGCCTGGAGCCGGGTCTGTAGAAGTTCGCAGTGATTCTCCGCCATGATCCCAGCAAGCCCAGCCACAGTCCAGATCTTCCAATTTCTTGATAGAAAAAAGAATCTGAATTTTTTTACCTCCATAACTTGGGGAAATAGAATAAATTCCACAATGTACTACATTCTGGAAGTACTCAGGTAAATAAAGTTTTAACCACAGACTTTATTGGTGTCCTTAATTTATTAATATGCACTGCCAAGAGAGATTCTGATTAGCATTTCTCTAATTTACTTGATAACTGAAACCTTTCTTCATGCAATCGCTCAAGGGACAAGTTTTCCTTGGTGCATACATGGAAAATGCTTATTTATGTATAAATCATACATGTCTCATCAACTTTATTTCCTTTCTGTAAATGTTAGTACATATATTTCTTGCAGCTTATGAGTTAGAATTGATCACACACACAGCTAATTTTGTTAGATGTTCTAACATCTAATGTTAGATCTGGCCAAAACATAAATGTAGCATTTATTAGTCTTCCAACTCATTAAATACTGAGTGGATGAAGAAACACTGAATGAAATCACAGGAACACTGAATATTTCCCAACTTCTCTTCCTTCTTCACCTGTTGGACTACAGAATTTAGCGACAGGAAGGACAGCCAGTTCCTACTGCATACTTGGCAAAACTTTGTTTTAACTTATCTACGAGGAAGGAAGCTGGGAGAAGACAAATAAATCTGAAATGGAAGTTTTGTAATAAAAAGACAACACTAATATTGTTGCAAGTCTTTAAAAACATTCTCTAAGCCAACACCGGTTTGGCTCAGTGGATAGAGCATCGGACTGCGGACTGCGGGGTCCTGGGTTCGATTCCGGCAAGGGCATGTACCTTGGCTGCGGGCACATCCCCAGTAGGGGGCGTGCAAGAGGCAGCTGATCGATGTCTCTCTCTCTCATCGATGTTTCTGACTTTATATCCCTCTCCCTTCCTCTCTGTAAAACATCAATAAAATATATTTAAAAAATAAATAAATAAATAAAAATAAAAATATTCTCTAAGATATACTAAAACGAGGTGCAAGGCTCATCTCTGAAGAATTAGTGCACGTAGTCTATAAAAGAGCTCACAGTACAGTACATTAATATATATACATTATATTATATGTATATGTCACATATTATTAAAAAGTTCCATAAATGTTTAGAGGAGGAAAAGGGCAATGTGGGTTTGAGGGGCCAGTGAAAGTGTCCCAGGAGCTGGTCCTTGAAGCACAGGTAGGTATCAGATTAAGAGTGGGATGGTAGGAACTCCATGCAGGAAAGACAAGGCCAGAGAAAGAAATATGACACTTTTAGGAACCATGAGCAGATAAGACTGTACACGTTGGGAGGAAAATGGGGCACTGAGGCAGGATCAGATCATGGTGGTTACTGAATACCAAGTAAGAACATATGGCTTTAATTGTGTAGGTAGCTAAGAATTTTTGATGGATTCTGAGCATGAATCTGCCATATTCAGGGAATTTGATCTTATGAGGCCATGGTGAGAAGGTGAGACAAGAGTACTCTGCAGGATCCTGGGTTGAAGTGATGAGAGCCTGGTCTAAGGAGTGAACAAGAAGAATAGAAAGAAATTACAGTATTTGGAGAAAATAATCAATAGAACTTTTTAACCTTTTGAATGTGAGAGAGTAAAGTGGAAAGGAATGGCTTTGACCTTAGGTCAATAACAGAATGATTATCCCAATAGCAAAATGGTTCACACATACTGATTTAAGGTGGCAGTGGTACATTTAAATAGAAATGCCCAGTCGATTAATTAGTTATCTAGAGCTAGCCGCTAGAACATGGGAAGGAGAAACAAATAAAGTACACTAAGGCATCGCTGTATTCTCAGCTATATGCTAGATCCTTTACCTGTATGTTCAATTTAAGAGAGAAGCAGGGATGTACTTTGCAATTTGGCACCATCTGCATAGATACCAGTCAAATCAGGAGAATGGTAACATTCAATGAAGACTAATTCATCACAATTTCTCTCTGTCCCTTCACTGTGAAAATAGTCATCACACAAAAACAAATGCCTATAAAAACACTGTATCACATCACATCACAAGATCACTGAAAATCCTGATTACCGCAAGTTAATACTGCATTCTAGGAAGTAATCGAGATAGGAGGGGGGGAAATAGAACTGTAATTGTTCTTTCTTTTCTTCTTTCCCTTGAGAAAGATGAAAAGACACAAAACAGGAGGCAGGAAGGAACCAGAAGGGAAAGTATCTGGGAGAGTTCCCACTTGCTGAGGTAAACAGAATGAAAGCAAACTCTTTCCCTAGACAATAATAAACATCTGAGCACTGTCTCCTAGTTTCTTAGAATTCATTATCCACTTATGAACAGATTATTTTATTCCCATCATACACCTTTCCATGCACAGGCCAGCTGGGAGTCACACATTCCACCTTCAAACTCCCTCTGGCAGAAGAGCGCCTTAGTTTTTCTTTGTTTTGCAAGCTAGTCCTGGAGCTCAGGGGCAACAGGCAGATCAACAATGATGGCAGATGTTTCTAAGGCAGTCATCAGTTTTCCATTTGCCACAATGCTCCAGGCTGAACTGGGTCCATCCCTTCTTTCCTCCAGCTGCCAGAAAGGCCATGCTGATGAAAATGTCTCTCCATTTAAATGCCCAAGGCAAGAGGAAAATGGAGAAGCCATAACAAGAAAGGATGGAGGAGCAGGTGACAGGTAGACTAAAATGGATAAACTTAGAAAATACCTTCTCAGCGCACAGTGGTTATTTAATATTAATATGTTTTCATTCATGGTACCATTACTTTCCTTTACTTTACAAATGCAATAAACATTATAACTGTGTGTACTCACAGATTTACTTAATAGTATAACTGCTTCTAATAAACAGAATGTAGATGTGCTCTTTGAACTCTATAACAAAGGACAGCAATGTCAAAATTCCCTAAGATCCTTAGTAGAAATATCTGTTTAGAATCTGCAAAAGATATAAACATAAGGAATCCCTGATTCTTATAGATTTTCCTGGAATCTCTTGCTGAAGTGCGAGAGGGAGAGCTGGGAGGGTTTGTAGACTGAATGTTCTCCAAGAACAAGCCCAGAAGTGCATCCCCACCATCTAAAATAATGAATTCAGCCCTAGCCAGTTTGGCTCAGTGGATAGAGCGTCAACCTGATGACTGAAGGGTCCCTAGGTTCCATTCTGGTCAAGGACACATGCTCAGGTTGTGGGCTCCATCCCCAGTAGGAGACAGGCAGGAGGCAGCCGATCAATGATTCTCTCCCATCATTGATGTTTTTCTCTCTCCCTCTCCCTTTCTCTCGGAAATCAATAAATATATATTTTTTAAAAATAAAAGAATGAAGCACATCTGGAACTGGCTCAGGCCCAGGTCTATATTATGGACAACTGAATAACTGATGTTTGTACTTCTAGAAACCACCCAATATATATTTTAACTTAAATTCTTCATTGCTTAAAGTATTACATGTGTTTCTTTTTTGCCCAATTGACCTTTCCAGCTACTCCCATCCCCCAGCACATGCCCTCACCCTCCTACTGTCTATGTCCATTGGTTATGCTTATATGCATGTATACAATTCCTTTGGTTGATCTCTTAACCACCCCCCAACCAATCCTCCTCTGCCTTCTTTCCCTGTGAGGTTGGACAGTCTGTTCAATGATTCTCTGTCTCTGGATCTATTTTTGTTCATCAGTTTATGTTGTTCAGTATATTCCACAAATGAGTTATATCACGTGGTATTTTTCTTTCACTGACTGGCTTATTTCGCTTAGCATGATGTTCTCCAGGTCCATCCATGCTGTTGCAAATGGTGAGTCCTTTTTTTAACAGCAGTTTAGTATTCCATTGTATAGATGTACCACCATTTTTTAATCCACTCATCTGCTGATGGGCACTTAGGCTGTTTCCAAATCTTAGCTATTGTAAATTTTGCTGCTATGAACGTAGGAATGCCTATATCCTTTCTGATTGGTGTCAGGCAATATATTTTAAACACATAAAATAGAGGGGGGGAGAAACCCTTGTAAAAATGTTTACTAATTGAATATTCCCCTAAAGAAAAGATTTTATAAAATGTTAACAACACTGACTTACTATGAACTTCCAGTTACACAACAAAAATCCTATCACAGATAATATTATAATGGTAACTAGTAATATAGTGAAAAGAACTGACAAAACAATCACCTGTTTTGACAATGAAGACTATTCATATGACTAATCCCCACACTCTGTGCAATAGCCACTGAGGTAGCAATGAATTAACTCTGCAAACAAAAATAACTTACAGAGTTGGCTCAATGAGATAACTAAGCAATAATAAATCACTTTCTCTACTGACTTTAAACATTGTCTTCTGAGTTTTTACTGCCCTTAATCTCATGATACTACAATTTTATTTGTAATCTAATTCTTGAATTTGCTACCAGATTCCATGAAACACCAAAGAGAAGTTAGTGTTTTGCAACCAGTGAGTGTTATAGGAAGGAGACCTTTGCCTTTCTATCTCCACAGATGAAGAGAGGAAGAGCACAACATTCAGGGTCCAATAGCTGGCTCCCGCCTCCAGGTGGAGAGTGGGAAAACTCTCCAGGGCTTTTAGCTACCCTTCTTGTGCTCTGCACTCTAAAAAAAGATCCTACATAACAGAACAGCCAGAGCAGGATCCTCTATCCCAGACAGATCTATAGAAATTAGTGAGTTTTCCTGTAGAATAAAAATCTTCACAACAAAATTTCAGAATTGGCAACTCCATCATATCCTAATGATACTATGTTTGCATAGAATAACAAATGCACTTTATACTCTTCTCTTACCTGTCTACTCTCTCTTTGGGAGGACGTTGAAGTGGAGGCACTTCTATGGGTTGGAGTGGATGTTTTATGAGCAGGGGATACGCCCTTCTCGTCTGAACTCATAGCTGCAGTTGGAGTCTAGTCGCTTGCAATTAAGGTCATCCCAATTGTGTCTCAAATTCAGACAAATAAGTAGATGAATTTTCAGCTTCAGTCCATTTCACGAATCAGGTTGGACTAGAAAAGAGAAGGTAAATATTGAGGGTGTCCAAAACATCTGAAAGCAAAACAAACAAAATATAATTCATGTAAATTTATATTTTGGAAAAATACTAAAATGTTAGTGAGAGGAAAAATTCTGACACATTAGGAAATATTTCTTCCTCTAGATTTTAAAGGTGGAGACTAAAAGTGTTAATATGAAACAAAAGTCTGTCCAGAAGAAAAACAGGAAGAAACTATATGCCAAAGTCACACTTTTCTCTTGTAGTCTTTGTTTTATTTATTTATTAATTTTAAATATATTTTTATTGATTTCACAAAGGAAAGTGGGGGTGAGGGGAAAAACATCAATGGTGAGAGAGAATTATCGACTAGCCACCTCCTGCAGATGGGACTTGAGCCCACAGCTTGGGCATATGCCCTGACCAGGAACCAAACCATGACTTCCTGATTCATAGGTCGATGCTCAATCACTGGGCCACGAAAGCTGGGCTGTAATCTCTTCGTTTTAAAGCAAAGCTATGCCCTGGGCCCTCGTGTCAAAGTACATCAGTTTTTTTTCCCTCTGAAATTAAATTTCCCCTACCAAATAGATTATAATAAGAGCTCATTGCATGCTTGTCTCCAGTTAAGTTCAGTCATTTCATGTATGTGACGATTAAATCCAACATAAGACAGTTAGTCACAAAAGGCAAAAGGGCTCCTGCTTTTTGTGTATCACGTGATCCAGCCAATAGAAGGGATGAAGTAATACATATATCCACAGTTACTTGCACCTCAAGTCTACAGAACATCTATGTGTGACTTTCTCAACACAACCGTCAACAGAACTGAAAGCATCCACAGATTGACAGGCAGGTCCCAGAACGGGGATATGCTAGGAGTTGCTTCACTTATCCACAGCCAAGGGACAGTTCATTTTTCGTTTAGATTCATATATGGAAAATCTGCATTGGAATACCAGGGCTAAAAACAGTTCAACTGGCAACACAGGTTGCTAAAAGAAATCATTTTAAATATAATCATGGCAGTGTGAGATGAAACGCTTACACACCAATCTGTGACTCAAAACACTGACCACTAAAATGAACTTAATCCTCTTCTAAGAAAATGAAAGGCCAAGTTCCAGCCCCATCTTAATGCTTATACTCCTTGAAAGTTCTTACCCAAGTTTTGGAGCTAACAGAAATGCAAAGAGCTATAGAGCTCTTTCCTAGTTTTGAAGCTAATAGAAATTTAAAGAGCTTATTCTTGGCTCCAGAGAAGTTTCATTTGGTATTGGCAAAAAAATAGTCATAAACTGACACTTAAGTAATCATCTAATCCGTTTTTTAATGAAAGCAGTCTACTAAGTGTGAATAAAATTTCTCAAGCCAAGCTCTGGTGCCAGCAAACAGAAAGCAAGATCACTGCTCACATCCTTAATTTTAAGCACTTCACTTTCTGGTCCAAGATGTTTTACAAGTAAATGCTGACACCTGAGCTGAAAGTATGGAGGTTCTGGGATGTGCTCAAGTGCCCCCAAGGGATGAGGTTGAGTTAACCAAACTCATTAAATTGTTATCCATTTGGAAGTAAATTCAATCTAAGCTACATCAAGGGCCAACATTTCCTCTGTTGCACTGTTGTTTTTTCTTAACCACATTCGACTTCACTTTCTGATTAAAAATAATGCTAACATCTTGGTTTTTGTTTTAACTAAAAATGACATTTTCAGGGTAACTTGTCTATGATGAAAGGGCAACATTTTGATTGAATCATAGATATGAATATCTATAATAATATCAAGAATGAAGAAAAGGTGAAAGAATTTAATCTAATCCAAGAATCATTTTTGAGATTATTTTTTTCTATTTTTATTTAAAAAAAAAAAGATTTCAAGTACCTAATAAAAGGTTGAATGGGATCAAAATGCATTACAAAAGGAAGTATGAACTCTGTTATCAGGTTGCATCTACTTATTCTTTATTCTTAGAGTGTAAGAATGGCTGTGACATTTTAAAAAAATACTTATTTCATCTCTATCAAAGCACATTTTCAGGAACTGCCTAATCAAGATTCTATATCAAAAAAAGACCAAAGATTTAAAGTCAACACCAACATAATTTTTATACTCAATGAGAAAAGTATTGTAGCTGGAAATAACATCAAAATGGAAGATGAATATCTAATTTTTCTGTCTCATCACTCCTTCTTATCAATGGGACCATTATAATGGTTCCTAGGTACTGTAACATTTTCATTTACACTGAGAGACATACAATTCTGATTTAGGGCCCTGGCCAGTGTGGCTTAGTTGGTCAGAACATTATTTTATATATTGAAGGGTTGCAGACTTAATTACCACTTACGCACATACTTAGGTTCCAGTTTCAGTCCCAGGTCAGGGCACATATGGAAGGCAACAAGTTGATGTTCTCTCTCACATTGATATGTAGCATAGTAACCTCCATCTCGTGTAAAACTGCTGTTTGAAATTTTAACCCTGCTATTTGGCTTCTGTAAATGCTTGACTGCTGAAATAATAAGGAAAAACAAGACTACTCCCATTCCAGAGAGACCATAAACTATGCCCCAGAGTTGGCACCAGGCCAGGCCTTCAGATAAGGTCTTCTGGCTACGTCCCAGCACACAGGACTTTTTTTCTCAGAAGGTCCTGAAGTCTCATTCCAAATTTGGAAGACAAAGAGCTGGGCCTCATTTTGGGGCCCAGAATTTGACAGAGATATTCTACTCTGAGCCTGCTAGTATTAGCATAATAAAAAAAAGACTCCAAATTAATTTGGCTTATTGATGTCAGCTCGCTGACTTACAACGTAACAGATGTGTCTCTCTCTTTCCCTCTTTCTCTAAAAATCAATAAGTATATCCTCAGAAAAGGATAAAACAAATTTCAGATTTACGATCCAGGCACCTAACTAAAGCAAAGGGTTGCAGAAAAGACTTCTAGAACTTGCTCTTCATGGGTATCATAACTTGTATGTGTTCAGAAACACATTTGAAGCTGGGGACTAGTTAGCCTGGGCAAAGTTGTGATGTGGTAGCACAACTGCAAAATCTCAAGTCCTTACAAGAAAGGTTTATTTCTTACTCATTTACATTTCGTTTATAGGTCAGCTGTGTACCCTCTTCATCCAGGCTGAAGGAGCAACCCCCACATAAAGGAGGAAGGAGCCATGGCAAAACCATGAGATAGTTCTGAATGCCTTTGCTTGAGGTGGCACATGTTACTTTCACTCACATTTTAATGGCCAAAGCAAGTCACCTGGCCAAACTGAGGTCAATGATGCATAAAAGTATAATCCCCCAAAGGGAGAGGAAGTGAATAGTAGTGAAGAAAACTATAATCTACTCTATTTACCATAGAATGATTAAAAGTATGGATGAAAATATTTAACTTGACTTGTTTTTTTTTATTTTTTAAATATATTTTTATTGATTTTTTACAGAGCAGAAGGGAGAGGGATAGAAAGTCAGAAACATCGATGAGAGAAAGACATCAATCAGCTGCCGCTTGCATGCCCCCTACTGGGGATATGCCCGCAGCCAAGGTACATGCCCTTGCCGGAATCGAACCCGGGACCCTTCAGTCCGCAGTCTGACACTCTATCCACTGAGCCAAACCGGTCTCGGCTAAATTGACTTGTTTTATCACATAGTAATAACAATGGTTAATATTTTGATTCTGCTTTAACCAAAGTAGGAGAATAATGTGTATCTTACCTGTAATATGCTTTCTTTAATCAATAATATATCGGTAACAGTCTTCCTTATAAACAAAGAAACTTCAATATCACCACTCTTAATCACAACATATTAGGTCACCACACAGCTATACCACAACACATTTAACCATTCTTGGAGTGGGACATTTACTAATAGGTTGTATTCAGTATATTTTATTTTTTATTGTATTTTTTTTTTGTATTCAGTATATTTTAAAACAATGAGATTTATCATGGAAGAGTTTGTAATAATTCCATACTCACTTTTTGATTATTGTAAAAATGACCTTTTTTTAATTTCAATACTTATTTGCTTTATTTGGTATTACCTGCTCTGTTTGCAAGTGATAAATGAAATGTGTCCATCCTTTTATATTTAAACTTAAAAAAAAATCTTTATTGTTCCGTTTATTAATTACATTGTTCCCCCTTTTTTATCCCCCTATAGCTCCCCTCCACCCTGTACCCATCCCACATTCCACCCTCACCTCCCCCTCCCCACTGTCCTCTCCCATTGTTGCAAGATTTTTGTCCAGTCTCTTGCTGTACTTCCCACACCCCTTTTTCCCCCAAAACTGTCAGTCCATTCCCTCTCTATGTCCATGATTCTGTTATATTTACCAGTTTATCCTGTTCATCAGATTATTAATTCACTTGATTTTTGTATTCATTTGTTGATAGATGTGTATTTGTTGTTCATAATTTTTATTTTTATCTTTTTCTTCTTCCTCTTCTTAAAGAATATCTTTCAGCATTTCGTATAATATTGGTTTGGTGCTGATGAACTCCTTTAGCTTTTTCTTATCTGTGAAGCACTTTATCTGATCTTCAATTCTGAATGATAGCTTTGCTAGATAGAGTAATCTTGGTTGTAGATTCTTGCTATTCATTCACTTTGAATATTTCTTGCCACTTCCATCTGGCCTGCATCGTTTCTCTTGAGAAATCCGCTGACAATCGTATGGGTGCTCCCTTATAAGTAACCATCCGTTTTTCTCTTGCTGCTTTTAATATTCTCTCTTTGTCTTTTGCTCTTGGCATTTTAATTATGACGTGCCTTGGTGTGGTCCTCTTAGGGTTCCTATATATTGGGGTTCGGTGCACTTCTTGGACTCCTAAGTCAATTTCTTTCACCAGGTGTGGGAAGTTTTTGGTCACTATTTCTTCAAATAGGTTTTCATTGTCTTGCTCTCTCTCTTTTTCTGGCACCCCTACAATTCGGATGTTGGTATGCTTGAGGTTGTCCCAGAGGCCCCTTACACTATCTTCAATTTTTTGGATTCTTTTGGTTTCTTGCTTTTTCAGCTGAGTGAATTTTACCTCTTTGTATTTCAAATCTTTAACTTGGTTCTTGGGGTGCTCTAGAGTACTTTTAGGTCTTTGTATAATATTTTTTATTTCAGTCAGTGTATGCTTAATTTCTGGTTGGTCCTTTGTCATATCCTTGAGAGTCTCCTTCATATCCTTATAGGTCTCGTTCATTTCCTTGTAGGGCTTGTTCATATCCTTGAGGGTTTCGTTCATTTCATTGTCGGTCTTGCTTATTTCCTTATAGGTCTCAACCTTTTCTAGGAGCCTCTTGAAAAGCCTTATAACCGTGGTTTTGAACTCTATGTCTAGTCGTCTTTTTTCCTCCATTTCTTTCACACCTGATTTCTTTCCATGTCTCTGCATGGTGGCTGCTTTATGTGGTAGTTGTCCTCTAAAGGACAATGGCTCAGCCTCCCCAGTTACCTGAGGTGGGTAATCTTACTGCAATCCTTTATGGGTTATACAGTATTTTTGAATTTAAGCCCAGCTGGTTGTTGTTAGCCCTAAGAGGGTTTGACGTCCAGGCCAATTGGCTGTGAAGGGAGACTGTGTTCAGGTTGGATGGGCGGAGTCTCTGAGCTGAGCAGGCAGCCTCAGCGTCAGCTATGTCCTATGCGGCGCGCGGGCGTCTCTGTTGGGTGGTAATTGTTGCAGACACCTCCAAGACAAAGCCGCTAGTCTCTACCCCTTGCCAGACAACTCTGCCTCTCCCCAAATGAGCCTGCACACCCAAAGTCTCTCCCAGGGTTGTAAAACAAAACAGTCCGGTGGTTTCCGGGACCAGGGGGCAAGTTGCCAGGGAGCAAGTCGCGCGTCTGTGCTGTCGCACACTTTACGCGCACAAACTGCTTTTCCAAGCAACCCGGTTTCTCCTCAGACTAGGAGACCTCTGCCACACCCGGCTTCCAGGGTGCGTCCCCCGGACCCCGGACCTCGCCTGGCACAGGGAAATCCGTGCAGTGGGACGTCTCCGCCCTCCCCATTGGAGAAGTCCAGCCGGGATTGCTGCTGCCAGCCCTACAGCCTGCGCGCGCGGCCACAGCTCCTAAACTCTGTTTCCACGCGTATCTTCAAGGCTGCGCTCTGCTGCTCTTCTGAGTCTCAGTGTCCCACCTTTACTTTTATTTGTGGAGTTTTCACTCAGCCAGCTGTCCGGTGATTCTGGGTGATGTTTGTTTTGTTGTTTTGTTGTAGTTTTTGAATTGTTGCGCGGGGCAGAACAATAGGTGTTTACCTATGCCACCATCTTGGTTGCTCCCATATTTAAACTTTCTGTATCATTCTGTTCTAATAATGATCAGGCTGGATTATTTTTTAATCTAATTTTAGTGAAGTTTTTCTCATTTCCATTTAACATCATACCTAATACTTGACCCTTGAATATCATTTTATACTTCTTACTTTTGGGCTCTTCTCTGTTTCCTTTAAAGCTTGATATCTTTTTAAATAATCTGCCTTTCTTTATAATACTGATTTTTATATGGTGCTAATCAACCTTTATATTTGCCATTAGTTTGAAAGATACAATTTCCCTTTTAAAGTTCTATTTGTTTTCCTTTAAGCTTTTCTAAGTTATGATGGAACTATCGGTCTGTAACTGTCAAAGTAGAGTAAATCTCAGCTGTACTTGGAGTCTTCCTCCACCCACTTACCTGCCTGATCCTCCCCAACCCCCCCAAAATCAAAATATTCTCCTTCCAGTTTTCATCGCAGACTTGATGATTTAGTCTGGAGTTTTACAGAATTACTCTTGGGATTCTACAGCAAAAGATCCTACTTTTTTTTTTGGTTGAGGAACTAGGATCTCAAAGTGTGAGAATAAACTATAAGAAAAGCAAAGTCTTTTCATCCCTTTCTCAAGAGCCACCTTTTCTGAAAGTACAGCTGAGATTTATTATAAAAAGACCTGGCTCAATCAAGATTTCCCTCAATTTGGAATATCAGCTTTATAAAGTTAGGGTATATTCTCCATAGATTAATTCTAATAATAATCTGTAATATTAGATTCTGTTTTAAGTAGTGTTTGGGTTATTAGTGTTTTGTCTTTTTCAATGTTTGGATGATTATTTACAGAGAATTAGGAGGAGTCACATTAGATGATCCTGGAGGGCATTCCTATCAATTGATCTTATCAATGCAAATGTCACTGCACTGCTGGGCAGAATAAATTAGTTTTCCATCAAGATCATCATTAGAACAAAGGATATCTATTGTAGTTATATATTCAAGTTCTTTTTCCTAAAAGAGAGAGGGTAGGCAATCTTTTGTATTTTTCAGGTCATTAACTCATGGATAAGAAAAACGAAATCAAGGACTAATTTCAAGAAGATAAGCATGAGATGGCAGTGTAAAATCTAATAAACATTTTCCTACAAAATGACTAAAAGGATGAAACAAGTTAAAATGACCATTAATACTTACACTAGGGAACAGTGGCCACTACATGTCAGAAAATCTAAGGACTCACTTCATTCAGGGATCAAGTGAGAATATATGAAACCACATAGGACTGCCCATTTCAAGACAGTTGTTACAGGAAGAAAATCTGGTAACTCCACCAATTTCCCCCAAAGAGGGGAGGCGTCAGGAAAAGGCTCCCCACATGTTAAGTGTTTTCTGAGACCATGGAGGCAGAGCAAGTAAATGGCCCTGTCTTGCCCTTCACTGCTTCCTTCAGTCTTGGCTTCTAAGAGTACCGTAGACATGTCTCAGAGCACCCCCAAAATACAATTTCCCTTTCTCAGGCTGCCTTCTGGTGCAGTCATTTATAAAATTAAAAAACAAAAAGTACACAAGAGACAAGTTTTCTGATTGTGAATGACCAAGATTCCTCCCCACTCTCTTAAGGCGCTTTACTAAATAATGAAATAGACAAACTTGCATTCTACCTCCAGAGTGAATTTTAAGAGGAGAGTTTGAATGTTAACCAAGTAACATGAAGGGAGCCAAGGATAATTGGCACAAATAATCTTTTGACAAAGAGCAGATCTCAAAGAAAAATGTTTAAAAAAAAGTTTGTCAATAAACCACTATGGAAAATTATTCCCCCCACAGGAGAGAAAATTATGTGCAAGAGATAGGTGAGGTCTTATTTAGAATATTAATTCTAGCAAAAGATAGAGTGCATTAGAGTACAAATGCTTTACAAGTTAACAAAATCTTTATAAAAATTGGAGTCTTTGAATATGGTAAGTCAGATTCAGATGCAACTGGAACTGGCATAGGTAAGAAACCAAGAAAACAAATAATGACATCATATTTAAATGCAGTAATTAAAAGGATATTAGTGAAGCACAAAATGATTCTGCAGAAAAATCTAGTCATACATAATTAGAAAGATGAAATTGAGGAAATTATCATGCAAACAGAAAAAAGGTAAGAAAAAGTAAACCTTCATACTTTTAGTACAAGGGTCATTGTCTACTCATAAAATGGCATGCAATTATTTACTTTTGGAGTTTCTGTTTAATATTTTCAGACTGCTATTAACCCTGGCTAACTGAAACCACGGAAAGCAAAACCATGGGGAAGGGGGGCACTAATGTACATATTTTTAAAAAGAAAACATAAGAAAGATATGGGTTTCATAATCCATTAAGTAGCAACCATTGTTTTTTTTTTTAATTACTATAAGGAGACAATGTTACACAGACAACAGGGGGTTGAGGGTATGGGAGGACCTGGGGGGTTAAGGGGGGAACAAGCACACATATGTAACACCGTAATCAATTAAAAAATTGGAAAAAAAAAGACATTCGGGGAAATCACTTCTTGCTGTACAAATTACAGAAAACTATGCCAAAGATGTGATTTGATTCAGAGGGAAAATGGCTCCTCACCATACCTCAGGCATTTCCGTTTCAGATATAAGTAAAAGCCTTGTACACCAAAGGTTTTCCCTTCCCTTGGGTCACATTGCCTCTAGTTTCCTCCAGTAATGTCTTTATTTGAAAACTATAATTTGAACTGATATATTTTCTAATTAGGACACTGGCTCCTAGATTTAATAATTATATATTCTTTCCAATCTAGTTTTAATTTTGTACTTAGACTGATTTTGCTCTTTAGATTCCACGAATATGGTCCAACTCTTACCTCCTGTTTTAGAGTTTGCTGGCTCTTGGGCATTATGCATTGAATTGTTCTCAGAACTGAACCATCAAAAAATTATTATTGGAAGATATTAGGGAATACTTCTTATCCTGAACAATCAAACTACCACTTATACTGTTTCCCCAAGTAATACTTCTCTGGACATCTGCTCATTTTAGACTTAACAAAGCATAAGTGGCCTTATAAAAAATTACGGAGTAAAATGACAGCACAGCAAAAATATCATTTGAGGTCAAAGTCCTAAGAAGAGTACCAGCTTTTCCCAGCTACCTCCATCATGTCAGAGAAAAAATACCAATAAAAATAACAGGCTCTTTCTACGTACCAGTTCTGGATGCCAATCTTTTCATCCATTCTCAGTAACTCTCCTGTTTTTCAGTGTATAGGCAGGGAAAATAAGGCTTAGATGGCTTATTAAACCTATTTGACAGATTTTTTTTTCACAGCACTTTACCCTTGATTTACTAATAAATCAATGAATAAACTAAGCAACAAATCAAGTTTTTTAGGGCATGGAACATAACTTATGGCATACAACACTAACTTATAGAGGTTCTTAATCTGAGATTCATGAACAGCTTTAGCACATTCTTTAAACCCCAGAAAATAAAAAGTGGTGGGTATACATGCATTATATTTTCCTAGGGAAATATTCAATAGCTTTCATCATATTATCAAAAGGTATCCTTGTGAGTTTATATTTCTAAAATGATTGTTACCAGCACAGGTTAAAAAATATCCATGGGTATAAAAGCTGTACAACATATTTACTATAAAAAGATCACATGACATTTGATTTGATGGGAGCATGTGTCATGGATTCTTGATAAGACCATTTTGATACCATCACTTAGTAATTTTACCAATGCTAATTTTGTAAGATTTGCCAACCACTGTTTTATTCATCACTTTGTTTCTGACCCTTGCTAACATGTTTTGAAAGGAAGTTTTGGTAGTGTCATAATTCATATTTTAACAGGAAAAATAATATTTGGCAATAAAGTTCCCATGACTGCTAATAGGTACTCGTTGTCAGCAGAGAGCAAAGAGTTTTTAACAAAAACAAGAAATATTTTAAAAAATTGTCTCTGCTTAGTGACCTTAAATAACAATTCATAAATCGATGTTGAGTGTGTGTAAATTCTTAGTGGAGTACCAGTGACTTAAATAATAGCACACGTCCTCAACAGCAATTTCCTATCAAAACAACAGTTCTGTACTGAGGTGAGTTATGCTAAAGAATTAGCCACAGTGGGTGGAATGGCTTAGGCTAAAAATTTCCTGAAGTACGCTATTAGATTGCTGGTAGGAATGTCAAATAGTGTCATGGCTGTTAAAAATGGTATGGAAGTTTCTCAATAAAGTAAAAATAGAATTACCATATGATTCTGTAATTCCAATTCTGGGTATTTACCCAAAGGAATTGAATGCAAGGATTTGAACAGATATCTGTATACACATTGTTTATAATATCCAAAAGGTGAAAGCAACCCAGGTAAATGGATAAACAAAATGTGGGGTATTCATGCAATGGGATATTACTCAGTCTTAAAAAGTATGGAAGTTCTGACACATGGTACAACATGAATGAATCTCAAGGACATTATGCTAGGTGAAATACGCCAGACACAAAAGGAAAAATACTGTATGCTTCTACTTATCTGAAGTACCTAGAGTAGTCAAATTTACAGAGACAGAAGTAAAAGGGTGGTTGCCAGGGACCATAAGGAGGAGGGCATGGGGAGTTGATGTTTAATGCATACAGTTTCAGTTTGGAAGACGAAAAAGTTTTCCAGATGGAAGGCGGCTATCTTAGCTGTCATCGCAGGAGCTGCCCTCTGGTGGTCAGTGTAATCCCACTCAGCCAGAAGCCCCGCTAATGGCTGGCGAGTGCAGAGGTGGTGGGTGAAGGACAATCCCTCCTTCCCCCAGTCCATGAATGTTGTGACCGGACCTTTAGTAAATGCATAAATAAGTGGAACTACAAATCAATGTTTCCCTCCCTCTTCCTTCCTTTCTCTATAAATGACTAAATGCTTTTAAAAATGGTAAATTTTATGTATATTTTACTACAATAAGAAAATTCTTGTATTATCAGCTATAGTGACTTTTATTACATGCAGGCATTAATATTATGCTTTGTGCTTAGGTTTCTGTATAAAATCTTTCCTATTCTATTAGAATTGTCGCTTTAATATGGATTACTTGTATACTTATGCATACATGTATTACTGAACAGCATTATTCTATGCTAGTTTGTATTGATTCTGTATAATTTTTGAGGGTGGGGACTCTGTCACTTCCATTACTGTAGTCTAATGTCATGGACCACAAAAACCGCTTATATTGTTTACTGGGCTTGTTGTTTTAGTTAAGACTTGAGTTCTCCACCATATCCATCAAGGACAGATGATTGTGCTCACAATCTGCCTGTAGATAACCACCCTCATGTCAGTTCTTTAATTTTATTATATTTTCTCAAAGACAACCCAAAATAACCCAAATGATTTGCAGAATGCAGTTCCCTAACTGTTCAGTAGACACTGAAGAGAAAGACTGTACAAAGTTCAACATTCCCAAAAGAAAATTTCTTAGTTGTCCTCAAATAAAGACACACTCCCCCATTCCCAAGCTACTAATGGTACTCTAGAGGCCTGGGCCATTATTAGGTTCTGTTCTCCTGGTGCCAAGTTGTACATTAGGATTAGGAATAGAGGCAGCAGGCAGCAGTGTAATTCTTTCAAAACACCATTAATGGGCAAGTCTGGTTGCAAAGAATTACTGCACCTGCCACATACCTAATTTACTAGCCACTATCAACCTAATCACAGATATTTTCATGGTCAGGAACCTTAAGCAGAATTTTAAAAAATGTGCCAAGACCGGTTTGGCTCAGTGGATAGTGCGTCGGACTGCGGACTGAAAGGTCCTGGGTTCGATTCCGGCAAGGGCATGTACCTTGGCTGCGGGCACATCCCCAGTAGGGGGCGTGCAAGAAGCAGCTGATCGATGTCTCTCTCTCATTGATGTTTCTGACTTTCTATCCCTCTCCCTTCCGCTCTGTAAAAAATCAATAAAAAGAATATATTTTAAAAAAAAGAATTTTTAAAAATGTCATCCCTCCAGAATGGCAATGTTTATGCAGACCTTTACATATCAGGGTGCCCATAATTCTACTTGCTTTGGGCATCTACAACAAATATTGGTATCAATTATGCTCATTCATTGTCACAGGAGGAAGGGAATGCTTACAGTAACTGAGGATCTACTGCCAGGCCCAGGTTGTTCAGCATTTGATTGAGGTGTGGTCATTTGCGCGCACTCTCACGGTGAGTGCTCAGGAAACCACGCGCACTCTCCCTAGCTCAGCCTTCAGAGAGGTCCCTTTGGGAACTTGAAATTAGCCATGTAAATTAGCACTTTATTTTTGAGACACTATTTTAAACAGTTACCAGCATACCACTACATATACCCTGTAGGTTTTTCTAAAAATATATTGTTATTGATTTCAGAAAGGAAGAGAGGGAGGAATGAAAGAAGGGAGAGAGGGAGGGAGGGAGGGGGAGAGAGAGAGAGAGAGAGAGAGAGAGAGAGAGAGAGACAGAGACAGAGAGAACCAACAATGATGAGAGACAATCATTGATCAGCCCACAACCGGGGCATGTACCTTTGACCAGAATCAAACTGGGGACCCTTTCATTCTATAGGCTGATACACTATCCACTGAGCCAAACCAGCTAGGGTAAAATTTATGTCTTTAAATGGATTGTGTGGCCTAGCCTTATTAAAAATATAGCCTACACATAAATATAGGAGCATCATCAAATAACACAATTATTAAGATTATTTTTCTCTCAAATATATTTGAGATATGATACAAAGTGGAAGGATAGGAGTCCTGGTGGCTTAACAAACCATATTTGAGGTCCAGAAAGAGTGTCATATTCATAGTACATTATAATTAACAAAGAAATGAGTGTCAGAAAGCTGGAGCTCCAGCTTTCTTTTTTAGCAGAGCATGTGATTTTGTGTCTCAGGTCTTCACTTCCTTAAAGCAGGGAAGATACTTCTGTGCCCAACTTACCTCACGGGATTTTGTGGAAATCAAGAAAGAAAACCTTACTTTAAAAGACACGCAAAATGGGATAAAGCTTAAGAGAAAATACAGGATCTATTTCACCCCAAAACACCACTAAAAACAACAGAAAAGGGCTTTTTTTTTTTTAAGTAAAACTCCCCAAGAGCAGTGAGAACAAGGGACAACAGCAACAAAAATTGGACTGAAAACCAGCAGTAAAAAGACATCTGGGTCATAAGTGAGTCCACTCCTGTCAAAAGACAATTAAGTGGAAGTTTAAGAAATTCAAAGGACAGTTTAAAATGTCACCTGATATTGAATTGGGATGAAAACACTTCTTTTCCACAAATCCCAAGCCTGGAAGAAAATAGTGCTAATTGTTTGTTACAGAGGTTCTGAAAGGTGGTCCCTGGATCAGTATGAAACCTGGGAACTTATTCCAAATGGAAATTATTGAGCTCATCCATACTAATGAACCGACATCGTGGAGGGTAGGGCCCTGCTCCCTGTGAAAACAAGCCCAACACTGGCTTTGGGGGAAAGGATGGCCAAATGGGCCCTGTTCTTTTATCTATGGTGCCAGTTTCACTAAAAGCCCAGGTGAAAAGATTTTGTAATTTCCACCTGAAGGATGACATCCTAAATTAGTCCAAGAAAGTTTTCAAGAAGATGAAGGAATCCTATATAATAAAAGAGAAACATGCAAATGTGACCGTATCTTTGCTATGCTACCAGCCAATCAGGAGTGGGGGGGCGTGGCCACGGTGCAAGGGACAGGATGCTGGGCAGCCAGGGGACTGAAAGTCTATTGCAGGAGAGCTGGGTGCAAAATTTGGAATGCCTTTGAATCATTCCAATTTTAGTATATGTGCTGCCAAAGTGAGCAGGCTATAAGCTCCACCCGCACGGTATTTAAGGGCCAGCGAGATCCCTCCTTTTCAGTTACAGTGACTGAGTTGCGTCCTTTCGTGGTGACCTCAGGACGGTTAGGGGAATTCAATGCCACGGGATCCCCTCACGAGGCTCGCATGTTGGTTGCTCTGATAGGCTGCGACTGAGCTGCAGGGTTTACCTGTAGCATGGGATATGCAAATGAAAGCCCAGGGCACCTTGGGTAATGAGCGTGAGGCAGGGCTCTGAGTCATCAGGCCCAGGCACTGGGTCACAAGCTCTGAAGCCAAGCAGCAGTTTGGGTCCATGCACCCAGCCCAGCATCCATGACAGGGTTGGCTGCTGGCCTCTGGAGTGTGCAAGAGACTCTGGTGTCTGCTGCCGTGTGCAGCCCAAGGGTCCCTACATGCCCCCTAGCCTGGAGCCCATGACAGGGCTGACTGCTGGCCTCCAGAGACAGGGATGTTCCCGCCCCAACCCAGCCACTTGCAAGCAGCACTTCGGGTCAACGCCCCTAGCCCAGCACCCACGATAGGGCTGGCTGCTGGCCTCTGGAGCATGCGGAGACCCTAGTGGCCACTGCCGTGTGCGCCTCAAGGGTCCCTGCATGCCCCCCAGCCCGGCGCTGCACTTAGGCCCACTGCGGGACTATAGGTGCAGCAGCCACGCTGCTGGGGGCGGGCTCTGAAGCCAAGCAGCAGTTTGGGTCTCTGCCCCCAGCCCGGTGCCCACCACAGGGTTGGCTGCTGGCCTCTGGAGCATGCGGAGACCCTGGTGGCCGCTGCCATGTGTGGCGAAGTTGCTAAAACCATTAAAAAAGCCCAACTGCTTATTATTGATGAATGCACCATGGTATGCAGTCATGCTATAAACTCCATAGACAGATTACTAAGAGAAATTATGAATGTGAATGTTGCATTTGGTGGAAAAGTTCTCCTTCTCGGAGGGGATTTTCAACATTGTGTCAGCCACATGCTATGCAATCAGCCATAGTACAAACGAGTTTAAAGTACTGTGATGTTTGGAAATGTTTCAGAAAGTTGTCTCTTAAAACTAATATGAGATCAGAGGATTCTGCTTATAGCGAATGGTTAGTAAAACTTGGAGATGGCAAACTTGATAGCAGTTTTCATTTAGGAATGGATATTATTGAAATTCCCCATAAAATGATTTGTAATGGATCTATTATTGAAGCCACCTTTGGAAATAGAACATCTTCTATAGATAATATTAAAAATATATCTAAACGTGCAATTCTTTGTCCAAAAATGAGCATGTTCAAAAATTAAATGAAGAAATTTTGGATATACTTGATGGAGATTTTCACACCTGTTTGAGTGATGATTCCATTAACTCAACAGATAATGCTGAAAAGGAAAATTTTCCCATTGAATTTCTTAACAGTATTACTCCTTCAGGAATGCCGTGTCATAAATTAAAATTGTAAGTGGGTGCAATCATCATGCTATTGAGAAATCTTAATAGTAAATGGGGTCTTTGTAATGGTACCAGATTTATTCTCAAAAGATTACTACCTAACATTATCGAAGCTGAAGTATTACGAGGATCTGCAGAGGGAGAGGTTGTTCTGATTCCAAGAATTGATTTGTCCCCATCTGACAGTGGCCTCCCATGTAAATTAATTCGATGACAGTTTCCCGTGATGCCAGCATTTGCAATGACTATTAGTAAATCACAAGGACAAACTCTAGACAGAGTAGGAATATTCCTACCTGAACCCTTTTTTGCACATGGTCAGTTATATGTTGCTCTCTCTCAAGTTCAAAGAGCATGTGATGTTAAAGTTAAAGTTGTAAATACTTTATCCCAAGGGAAATTAGTCAAGCACTCTGAAAGTGTTTTCACTGTTAATGTGGTATACAGGGAGATATTAGAATAAGTTTAATCCCTTTATTAGTCATTATTTGCATCAATGTTGTTTTTATATAATGAGTTTATTGTTGCTGTTATATCATTTTGTCATTATTTATTAATGAAATTATGTATTATTTTCATATACATTGTGCTCATTACCTTTTCTCTCTCACACTTTTATTATAGAGAAAGGGCAAATAGCACTATTAAAATATTTCCTCTAATTAATACCCTTTTAATGTGCACAAATTTCATGCACCGGGCCATTAAAGAATAAAAAGAAAAAATGTAAATTAACTCTATTTGTTAAGTTTTATTTTATTGGTATTTTTTCACCCATGTTTTTTTTTTAATATTTTATTTTGTAATAATTTTAGGTTTACAGAAAAGTTACAAATATACTATAGGGAGTTTCTATATATCCTTCACCCAAGACTTCCTCTAGTTTTCAGAAGCTGACAAAAGAAATTTTAATCTTAGTGTTTAACTATGTATAGTGCCAGCAGAAAAAAAATCAGACATTTGGAAATAAATTCAAGTGCCAAATTTGCAGTTATTGTTTAAATAAACTGTACAGTACTTTCAAATTTAGTATTCTAAACATTAAAATTTAGTCAGCAACCACCCCTAAGCTTGTGCCACCTCGGAATAGACACATACGCTGTCACTTTCTAGCACAATATTCTTTTCATTTTCTTCACAGCACTTACCTTACTCAGTAGTTACATGATTTATTTATTGGCTTGTCATCTATCCCTAGAGACTTTACCCATGTTTTATGCTCTCCTTGTTCTAACCTCAGGGCCCAGATTAGTGCCTGGTACATACTGAATAGGTACTCAAAAGACTGCTGGATAAATGAATGAATGACTAAATGAAGAACACTTTAGATATAGCAGGTGTGATATAAGATACATGATAAAAAAAAACAAACCCTATTTACATTATTGTTTCTAAACTTTCAAACCTTTAAAGTCTACCACCAGCCTTACACAGTTGGCATTTTGGAAGCCTATCTTTTAGTCCAACATCTCTGAAATTACTTCTTACTTTGGTGAAGATTAGAATTATTACTCCTGATAAACGCTTGTTCTTCAAAAGCCAAACCTTCCTCTCTCTCTTTTTTTTAAATTTATCGTTGTTTTTTTTTTGTTCTTTAACGCGAATGCTTTTTTCCTTTTTTAATAAATCTTTATTGTTCAAACTATTACAATTGTTCCTCTCCCCCCCCCATACCTCCTCTCCACCTGGTTCCCATCCCATCCTCTGCCCTTACACCACACCCCCACTGTCCTCATCCATAAGTATATGATTTTTGTCCAGTCTCTTCCCACACCCCCACATACCTTTCCCCAAGAATTCAGTTCACTCCTTTTCTATGCCCCTGATTCTATTATATTCACCAGTTTATTCTGTTCATCAGATTTTTTTATTCACTTGATTTTTAGATTTACCTGTTGATATGTATTTGTTGTTCATAGTTTTTATCTTTACCTTTTTTCTTCTTCTTCCTCTTCTTAAAGAATACCTTTTGGCATTTTATATAATACTGGTTTGGTGGTGATGAACTCCTTTAGCTCTTTATCTGACCTTCAATTCTGAATGATAGCTTTGCTTGGCAGACTAATCTTGGTTGTAGGTTCTTGCCAGTCATCACTTTAAATATTTCTTGCCACTCCTGTCTGGCCTGCATAGTTTCTGTTGGGAAATCAGCTGACAATAGTATGGGTGCTCCCTTTCAGGTAACTGTTTTTCTCTTGCTGATTTTAATATTCTCTCTTTGTCTTTTGCTCTTGGCATTTTAATTATGGTGTGTCTTAATGTGGTCCTCTTTGGATTCCTTTTGTTTGGGGTTCTTCGTGCTTACTGCACTTGTAAATCTATTTCTTTCACAGGGTGGGGGTAGTTTTCAGTAATTATTTCTTCAAATAGGTTTACAGTATCTTGTTCTCTCTCTTCTTGCTCTCTTCTCTTTCTGGCACCCCCATAATTCAGATGTTGGTATGCTTGAAGTTGTCCCAGATGCTCCTTACACTATCTTCAAATTTTTGGATTCTTTTTGCTTTTTCAGTTGGGTGTTTTTTGCTTTTCCATATTTCAAATCTTTGACTTGATTCTTGCAATTCTCTAGTCTGCTGTTGGATCTCTGTATATTATTTTTTATTTCAGTCAGTGTATGCTTAATTTCTAGTTGGTCCTTTTTCATATCCTCGAGGGTTTCGCTAAATTTATCAGCCTTTACTAGAAAATTCTTGAAAAACCTTTTAACTGTAGTTTTGAACTCTGTATCTAGTCATTTACTTTTTCACCTTTTCTTTCATTTGTGACCTGTTTCTTTGTCTCTGCATTTTGGCTGCTTCCCTAAGTTGATAGCGTGGCTTTGTGAACTAGGTGTCCTATAGGGCCCAGTGGCTCAGCCTCTCCAGTTACCTGAAGTGGGCACTCTTGGTGCACCCCTTTGTGGATTGTGTGAACAGTCTTTTTTTATTTTTTAAAATATATTTTATTGATTTTTTTTACAGAGAGGAAGGGAGAGAGATAGAAAGATAGAAACATCGATGAAAGAGAAACATGGATCAGCTGCCTCCTGCACACATCCTACTAGGGATGTGCCCGCAACGAGGTACATGCCCTTGACTGGAATCAAACCCAGGACCTTTCAGTCTGTAGGCTGGTGCTCTATCCATTGAGCAAACCCTGTTAGGGCTGTATACACAGTCTTGTTGTAGTTAAGCCTTGATTGTTGTTCGTATCACTGGGAGGAATTGACCTCTAGGTCAATTGGCTGTGAGGATCAGCTGTGTCTATGATGAGAGAACTGTGCTGGAGACACCCTTATGAAACAAGACTTGCTTCAGTGGGGCTTTCGTGCTCACTGAGTCTGCCCCCTGCATCCCTTATGGCTGAGGAGTTGTAACCTGGATGGACCCACTCTGACCCCTGGGTACACTGGCTCTTGGATCTCCAAGGAGGTGCTAATTTAGCCTCTGCCTGAAGCCACCTAGCAGGAGCTATGGAAAGATCTGCAGATTCCTCTACTTTGTTTGGGTTTTGGAGGTGCCCAGATGAGGCCCAGCTGTGAAGCAATGCAATCTGCTGTGTGATCTTGGGCTTTCTTTTGGATGTTCTGGGTCTCACTGACTCAGCTGCAGTATGTTAGATAAGTTTACAATTCAAAGGACCTGGCCATTCATATGCAAACCCTCTACACTAAGCTTGGATGGGGCGGAGTCTCGGGGCGGAGTCTCAGGGCGGAGCAACCAGCAATGGCTTCATGGGGCAGGATCTCAGGGCAAAGCAAATAGCTATGGATTCCCTTCAACCCTTCCCTAAAGGCCGTTTACGTCTCAGTTTCCCACAGTAATTGCTGCAAGCACTTTTGAGAGAAACCTGCCCTCGAGTTTCGCCCGCTGCCAGACAGTCCAGTTTTGCCCCGTATGAGTCTGGATCCCCAGAGTCTTGGCTGGAACTGGAGTTCAGAGAGGTTGGGAGCTTTTGTCTCCCTCCCAATTGAGAAAGCCAGCCGCATACTTAGTTACCAGCCCTCTCCGCACTTGCACCTCCATACCTCTGCCTCCCACAGTTCCTGTGAGTCTCAGAGTGCTTTTCTCTTTCCTTCTAGTTGTAGAATTTCCACTCAGCCAGCTTTCCTGTGGTTCTGGATGATGTGCATTTTGTCTGTTGTACTTCTGAAATTGTTGTGCAAGGCAGCAGTTTAGGTGTTTACCTATGCCGCCATCTTGAGTTCTCTTTAAATTTATCTTTATTGTTAAAGTATTACAGATATTTGCTTTGTTTTTTGTTGTTTGTTTTTTCCCCATTGACCCCCTCCTCCTAGCACCAACCCTTCCCAATCCTTTGCCACTCTATTGTCTGTGTCAATGCCTTTTAAAATAGATCTCTACTATTGATTCACTGCATACAGAATTTCCCAGCATTATTCACTTAAGTGTGAAAAGTCAATAACATCAAAAGCCAATAAAAGAGTCAGTAACATTTTAAATCACCCTCAAAGTTAGACTAATTCTAGTATTAAGCAGACCTGCATATAAAAAACATATTTTTAAAAAATTCACAAATATTAGATTCCAATCTTATTGTAGTTTGGGAATGAAACATTTTAGGAAGATAGGTAAAACATTTAAAAGACTAAAGGAGGAATGAAGCAGCCCTTCTTTTTCCTCCTACTCATTGCCAGCACTCAGTTTCACATTCAAAGAATTACCTGATCCAGGAAAAAGAAAGGAAAGATAGATAGATGGCAAAGAGGGAGGGAAGAAAGGGAGAGACTACCTACTTTCATATTCTCAATGAATTCTTACAATTCTCCTAGGATAAAATGTTATAAAATATATACCAAAACAAAGTACTTGACCAGCCCTGGTAGGGTAGCTCAGTTGGTTGGAGCATCATCACATACACCAAAAGGTTGCCGGTTCAATTCCTAGGCACCTACCTGGGTTCAGTGCCCCGTTGGGGCATGTACAGGAGGCAACCTATCACTGTTTCTTTTTCACATCAGTGTTTCTCTCTCCCCTATATTCTCTAAAATCAATAAAAACATATCATTGGGTGAGGATTAGTGGGGGGTATGGGGGAGGCAATCATTCCAAAGTAAGGAATCCTAAAATATCCATTTGTCAAATAAGAGAAAGCAAGAAAACAGAAGTGCTAGGACACTCTGCTTCGTTCAGAGTGTCTACCTTTCTTCTGTGTCTGGGCCTGCACTGTGATGAGGAGTAAACACTAATACATGCATTCAATTCAGCACATATTGATCCACCATCTAAAAAGCACAATAATCCTACTGTCATTTCTGGAACATCTCCTGCTTATGCTGTAATGAGTTGCCAATAACTCAAATTATCTAGTGAACTAAAGACTTAATGGACTGAATTTCACTGCCAATAAACAAATCCACATTAATAAAAAAATGGACTAAGGGAAAAATTCATCTTCTGACCATATGCATAAATTTTGAACAACCAAAAATAATGATAATAATAAAAGGTATATAAAACTCTATATTTCTTTTCTAGATAAAAATAAAACCATAAGTAAGATTAATGCTAAGCTATTCATTTGAAACGATAGATGTTCTTAAAAGATAAAGCAAATAAGTTCTGTAATGTTATTTTAAACCAAGATTTTCAGTGTATAAGAGATTCAAATATCAAATCCAATAATATTAATACTCCATAAAGCTAACTTGAAAAAAAAAAAAACTCATTTAAAAATTTTATGTGTATATATATATATATATATTTACTATCATGTCCCTTGAAAAACAACCGTTAAGACTGTGCACCACTAATGCCCATATTATATATCTAAATTCCATTTTCTACTAAAAGGAATCAGAGCTCCTGGAATGGTTGACTCTTAGACTTCACATGAAATGAGCAAGAGGAGCTTGGGACAGCCTGTTGTACCAAAAGAAGCGTCAAAGAAATTTAAGGGGACAAGGATGCTTTGGAATGTTTTGTATCTTGATCTGAGTACTGATTATATAGGAACTAAAGGCCTGGTGCACAAAATCCATGCACAGGAGGGGTGGTCCCTCAGCCTAGCCTGTACCCTCTTGCAATCCGGGACCCCTAGGGGGATGTCTGATTGCCGGTTTAGGCCCAATCCCTATGGTGGGATTGGGCCTAAACTGGAAATCGGACATCCCTTTCGCACTCTGGGACTGCTGGCTAGTAACGCTGGCCTGTCTGCCTGCCTGATCACCCCAAAACACTCTGCCTGCCTGCCTGATTGCCCGTAATGACTCTGCCTGCCTGCCTGATCATCCCTAACTGCTCACCTACCTGCCTAATTGCCCCTAACCACTCTGACTGCCTGCTTGATCACCCCTTACCACTCACCTGCCTGCCTGCCCTCCACTAACCACTCGCCTACCTGATCACTCCTAACAACTCGACTGCCTTCCTTCCTGATCACCCCTAACCACGTCTGCCTCAGCCCTGCCACCGCGGCTTCATCTGAAAGGACATCCAGAAGACTGTTTGGCTGTCTAGCCTAATTAGCATATTACGCTTTTATTATTATGGATGTTCAGTCTGTGAAAACTCATTGTGATTCACTTATGATAGTTTCTCTTTTCTGCAAGTATATACAAGAGCCAATTTGAAAGGGCTCCCAATTAACAAAGATTTATAGCATTCAGAAAAACAAAATCACTTCAACTGATTAAAACATAATAAATATTTTTAAAATTTATGAATTTACAATAACACCCAATAAAAAAGAGGAACGCCCCCCCCCCTGAAACAGCAATATATATACATGATCACCTTTTGATGAAACTGAAGAACCATCTCTGAAACAGTCTACTCAAAGCAAAGTAATAAACACTTGCCCTGCCTTTCCTACGTGAACTGCATTTCAGGTCACCAAATGCTAGCTGATAAGGCAATGTCCCTTACAAAAGAATTCCAGCTAATAAATGTAGAAAGAATGATAGGATTGGGTGGGGTGAGGGTTGGAGAAATCACCACTATTACAATCCCTAATGTAATAATGTATTCAGACTATGATTATTAAAGAACAAAATCTTTAGTTTAAAAAATTAATGGGGGAAACTTCACAATAGATCAGGATATTATTCCGTAAAGCTATTCTGTTGATGAATCTTAGAATCACTAAAAGTGGGGCAACCAGACCATATAGGCCTCCTGGGGTGATGTTAAATGAAGTGTACTCCACTATGAAAGCAGAATTCTTGTCAGAAAGTAGAATCTGAATCTAACTAAGCCTCTAAATCCAACTTCCAGTTTCTAATAATCTGGGTGACTGAAAAAAAGGTGAAGTAACAATCAGACAAATGCAACCCATGGATCGTTCTATTGCACATGTGGCTTAATTTCTTCAAGTAAATGACTTGGGAAAGGGGGGAACACTCCAGATAAAAGGGACTTAAGAGGCTCAACAGCCAAATGAAATGTATGTACTTGGGATTTGATGTAACTAAACCAACTACCAAAAGACAATTTTGAGAAATATGGAATAGGTAGCAAGTGACATAAAAGAATTAACATTCAATTGTTTGGTGTGTCAATGGCCATTATAGTTTTGTAGAAAAATGTTCATATTAACAGATGCATACTGAAGCTTGTATGTTGAATATAACATGTCTATGTCTAGGGATTCAGAATAAAAGTGGAAATGGATAAATGAATCTTGGTGTGTGTATATGGGAACTCACTATAATATTCTCTTTCGTATAAATTTGAAATTTTTCTAAATGAAAAGTATGTTTCCAAATAGAAAGAAAAACAAAAAACATTAAAAAATGAAAAACATTTTTTTAAAACATAAACTCTTGCAGTGTTATTTATGACAGTCAAGATGTTTGAAAGGAACCTAAGTGCCCATCATTTACATGCGTGCAAAAACAACAACAACAACAAAAAAACACAGCTGTGGTACATTTACAAAATGAAATATTACTCAGCCATAAATAAGTAGGATGGACCTGGAGAGTATTATGCTAAGTGAAAAAAGCTAGTCAGAGAAAGACAGGCACCATATGATTTCACTTACATATGGATTATTATGAACAAAATAAAGTAACAAAATAGAAACAGATTCATATATACAGAGAACAGTCTAACAGCTATCAGAGGGAAGGGGACTTGGAGGACTGGGTGAAAAAGGTGAAGGGATTATGAAACAATAACTCATAGACACAGACAGTGAATACCAGAGAGAAACAGGGGTAAGGGGGAGGTAGAAGAGAGTAAAGGGGGAATAAATGGTGATGAAAGGAAGCTTGACTTGAAGTGTAATGATGTATTATAGACCTGAAATCTATATAATTTTATTAACAAAACTAGTGGCCCGGTGCACGAAATTCATGCACAGGAGAGGGGGCGCAGGGGATTCCCTCAGCCCAGCCTGCACCCTCTCCAATCTGGGATCCCTCGAGGGATATCCAACTGCCCATTTAGGCCCCATCCCAGTAGGATCAAGCCTAAAGGGGCAGTCAGACATTCTTCTCACAGTCCAGGACTGCTGGCTCCAAACTGCTCACCTGCCTGCCTGATTGCCCCTAACCGCTTCTGCCTGTCCACCTGCTCACCCCCTAACCACTACCCTGCCAGCCTGATTGATGTCTAACTGTTCCCCTGCCAGCCTGTTTGTCCCCAACTTCCCTCCTCTGCCGGCCTGGTCATCCCCAACTGCCCTCCCTTGCAGACCTGGTTCCTCCCAACTCCCCTCTCCTGATGGCTTGATGTCCCACAACTGCCTTCCCATCCAGGCCTGGTCCCTCCCAACTGCCCTCCCCTGCTGGCCTGATCACCCACAACTTCCCTCCCATGCAGGCCTGGAACCTCCCAACAACCCTCCCCTGCTGGCCATCTTGTGATGGTCATCTTGTGTCCACATGGGACAAAATCTTTGACCACATGGGTGCAGCCCTCTTGTGTGTTGTCAATCTGTGAATTATTCTTTTATTAGATAGGATTCAAATTTTAGTGGCCATAAAGTTTTGTTGGGACAGCCATCCCGTTCCTTTGGGCTTTGCATGCTAGGACTGCAGAAGTTGAGTATTCGAGGCCATGTGTAGCCCACAAAAACTGAGCCGCACTCTGGCTCCTTATGGCAATGGCATTTGGCCCCTGCCCTAGATAAATTCTGGGGTGTTATCATGTGAAATGTGCATACTGTAAAATATAGGCTTATAAAATGAAAACATTTTACTTTGGTGTTCATAGTCATTTTAAAGGGCACTTTTATTTGTAGCAAATTTAGTTTTCATGGGATTTGTAGAGCCCAATGCTGGGAAGCGGATGGATGCCGTGGGCAGGCAGTCTCAGCGCTCTGTGTGGTGCCCATTCCAGCCTTGGGGGGCAGGGCCCAGGCTGGGGAGGGAAGCCCAAAGCCAGGCTCCACACAGCCTTGGCAGTAAGCGTCCTCTGGCAAGGGCCTTTCTTGGTGGTGGCCGTGGGACCTCTCCTGTGGTCCAGGGTCACTCATCCATGAAGCCAGGCAGCATGACCCTAGTCCCCTTCCTTCCCCGCCCCCATCCATCTCCTCGCTTCCTTCAGCTGTCCTCTTTCCTGCCACCTCTGCCGTTCCTCCGGAGGCCCAGCCCGGCCTGCCCGCCCTGCAGGGAAGCTGCGAGGCCGGTGGGTCCTGGACCCAGCTCGTGGGGCACAGGGTCTGGAGGGCCCTGTGCCCCCTTCCCCACCTGCATTCAGCGCACCGGGATTGGGAACAACTGGTGCTGATTCTGCAGTGACAGGGAAGGAGGTGGCGGCGGCTGCCAGGGGGAAGAGGCGTCGGCAGTCCTGGCGGGCCGCAGCGCTCCGTGGAGCACTGCCACTTGGCTCACAGCCCCGCCTCCCACTTGGCTCCCATTACCCAAAGTGCCCCTGGAGCTCATTTGCATGTCCCACATGACAGGTAAACCCCACACCTCAGTCATAGCCTAACAGAGCAACCTACATGTGAACCTCATGAGGGGATATCATGGCATCAAATTCCCCTATCTGTCCCAAGGTCACCGCAAAAGGTCACGACTCAATCAACTTGTAAGTGTAATGAGAGAGGGATCTCTCCAGCCCTTAAGTACCATGTGGGTGGCTCATAGCATGGTGCTTGCTTACTTGGCACTGTGGCCACACCCCTTCCTGCTGGCCCACACCCCTGCTTCTGCTCATGCCCCCAGCTCGTGCCCCCAGCTCATGCCCCCAGCTCCAGATTGGCTGGTAGCATAGCGTAGCAGAGGTATGGTCAATTTGCATGCTATTCTTTTATTAGATAGGATGAGGGATGACCAAATAATTGACCAGCAGGCTGCGTGGGGCGACCAAGCCAGCAGGGGAGGCAGTGAGGGGCACCCAGGCTGACAGAGGGGGGCAGTTGGGGTGACCATGCTGGCAGGGGGGACAGTAAGGGTCAACCAGACCAGCAGAGGGGGGCAGTGAGGACAACCAGGCCAGCAGGGGTGAAGTTGGAGCAACCAGGCTGGCGGGGGGGGGGGGGGGGGCACTAAAGGGCGATCAGGCCAGTGAGAGGGAGTCAATTAGGGGTGACCAGGACGGCAGAAGGGGCAGTTGGGGACAACCAGGCTGGTGGCGGGAGGCAGTTAGGGGCGATCAGGCTGGCAGGCAGAGGCGGTTAGGGGTGATCAGGCTGGCAGGGAGGGCAGTTAGAAGCAATCAAGCAGGCAGGCTGGTGAGCAGTTAGGAGCCAGCAGTCCTAGATTGTGAGAGGGATGTCTGACTGCCAGTTTCAACCCAATCCCTGGGATGGGGCCGAAAGCAGCAGTCGGACATCCCTCGAGGGGTCCCGGGCTGGAGAGGGTGCAGGCTGGGTTGAAGTGATCCCCTCCACCTGTGCACGAATTTCATACACCAGGCCTCTAGTATAAAAATAAAAGTGTTTATAAGCCAAAAAAAAAAAAAAAAAGAAAAATATATTTCCCTTTTCCCTACTACTTACATATGAAACCCTCGATATTAACAATATTCTCCTTTTTTCACTTAATTCCTTCTTCATTTCTACTTTTACTGGATATGTACTTACTTTTCAAATCTAGTCTAAATTTATTTTTCAATTGTAATCCAAATTTTCTGAGGTTTAGGTGACTGACTCATTTTTCTAAAATCCTACTCACCAGATTGAGAAAGACAATCCAGTGCACAGTCTTTACCTCTGGACAGTTTTTCAGGGTCCCTTATTCCCATTCTGATCAACTAGGCGAGAAGGAAACATCAGTGCCTCCTCACTCTTCTTTCCCAGAAAAAGAGTGGGTTTTGGCCCTTCAGCTGTGAGAATTGGGTGTCTCTTAAACAGAAGAGAGACACCTGAGAGACAGAGCAGGAGGGGCGGCCAGAGAGGAAGACAGGGGCCGGTAAAATGGCTTCTGAATTGCTAGTTCTCCTTGGATAGTCTCTCCATCTCCACCACCTGGGGGAGATGTCTCAAGATCTGCCTCCTTGCCATGCTGGGGTTCAATATTCTTTCTCCTCTTCAGTTTTTGTGGAACCATTTTATACTTGCAGACTAGTGAGATGATTTTCTGAATTTTCCTTTCTCACCACATTTCTATCTGTCTTACGTGTCAACAGGCTCCCAAGCACTCCCAACTTTGGTTCCATTTTTGTCGTCCTGTCTAACCTTTCTCAGGCAGTTAAGTGAAATGGAATGTGAAGCTGATAACAGGCACACCAAGGAAAAAAGATAAAGAGGCTTTCTGAAAGCATCTATGAGTATACATGCAACAAACTAATTCCTACGACGAAAGAATAATAAAAATAAACACATTTTGTCAAGGAAATGAGATACCAATCAATCACCTGCTTTTTCCTTTTAAAGAAGAGTTTAATTTCTCAGTCAAGTCACCACCCAGCAAATGTATGGAAACAAATTTCCAGTTACTTTATTTCCATGAACTTAAACCTGATAGTCATTTCACCTTTGCTTGTGGTCAAGTATCATGGGATCCTAAACAATACTGACCTAAGAGATTCCATGAGATAGGGCAAAGGAATGCAGCCAGAAGGACAGTAAACTGAAATAATCATCCAACTCAGCTGGCCTGTTTTCTTGTTCACCTCAACATTAAAAATTGATATCCTGAGGCCTGAAATCTGCTTAAGTGACAGCCACTACCTGTTTGAAGTTAAATGGGTTGTTGGGATAAGAACTGCTGTTCTGAGATGGAGTCTCTTTCCCCCATTTGTGAACAATGATCAAATAGTTAATATTTGAGTTTAGCTAATGCAGACAAAGAAAATGCTTTGCCTCATAAGGACCCCTCATAATTTGACTAATGCTCTTTGTTACTATATAAAAGTTTGATCCAGTACCAAATTGACAGGAACATTACTGTAGGTAGTTCGGTTCCAAATAATATACAGTGATCAAAATGGGAAGGAGAAGATACATTTGATTCTGATGGAGAGGCTTCTCAATGTCAAAAGTCTGCATATGTAAATGGCACAGTGTATTGCTTGCTGACTCACTCTGGTGTCCAGAATGAGTAAAGGACTAGGAAATGGACTCTAAATCCCTACAAGTGTCATTCACAAAGAAGCCAACTCAGTGAATCTTCCTCACCTTCCTAGGACTAAAATAATCATGTCAGGCAATGGAAGCGTTAGTCAGACATTTCAGTCTCTGAGATGACAACCTCAAGGTCTGGAAAGAATGATTCATACTCTGCTACTATCAAATCAGATTTCCCAGCTAAGAACAATGGACCATCTGATTTTGGAAGAGTCTGCCTTCTTCATAGGCAAATCTGGCAGGTGTCAGCTTAACTTCAGAAAGCCAGCATTCTCAAAGTATATCCATTTCACATATAATAATAAAGTACCAAAAGAAAATAAAGACTAACAGCATTATGTGTGAAGTACATGAGAGTTACTTCACATTAGAGAAAAGAAATTGATGCTTAAATCAGGAATCATTTTGTTGTTGTTGACAGTATTACAGATGTCCCTCCTTTTCTCTTCCTTTGCCCCCTCCACCCGAAAGCAGGAATCCTCCTATCTAATAAAAGAGTAACATGCAAATGTGACCGTACCTTGGCTCCTGACTGGCTATGCTACCAGCTAGTGGCAGCTACAGCAGCCAGAACTCACCACAGCTGAGTCTGAGGCCCTGGGGCACAGAGAACGAGGCAGTGGGATTTGCGGTGGCGGGAGCAGCGGCTGCGGGGGCAGAGGCGGAGGCTGCGAGAACTCACCGCAGCTGCATCTAACTGAGGCTTCTGGCATTGCTAATAATGTTTCACGTGTAGCTTCAGCTGTATGCCAGCAAAAACAGAAGGCAACCATCAGAGGGAAGGCCCCCGTCAGAGGGAAGGCTCCCGAGTCCCAGCTTCAGCATCCCAGCTGTGGAAACTGACAACAGGTAGGAGGAAGTCCCACCCCCACAGAATCTGTCCAAATCAGCCGTTGGTCACACTGCTTAAAGACCTGTCATTCTCCTCTATCTCAGAACGTGGTAATAGAGAGGTGGGACTATGTCCATAGAAAAACTGTTGAAGTTTGCTCAACTCTATATTTTGGATACAGCCGAAGCTACACATAAAAGATTAGCAATCCCAGCAAACCAGGCCTGCTCAGAAACAACCTCATGCATGAAATAAATGAATTAACAAAATCGGAGGAGAACTAAGATGGCGGCAAAGGTAAAACACCTATCTTGCCGTCATAATCAGCAATTTTAATACTACAACTTAAAGAAAGAACAAACACCTTCCAGAATCACCAGAAAGCTCGCCGAGTGAAAATTCCACAAATAAAAGTGAAGATAAGACACTGTGACTCGGAGGAGCAGCGGCGAACAGCGTTGAAAGATTCGCACGGAGAGAGGTTTGGAGTGCGCGCCGCGCGGAGAGGGCGGGCGGCTGAAAACCGGCCAGTTTTCTCGAACGGGTAGACAAAGACGTCCCACTGGACTGATTCTCCAGCTCTGGGCGAAGTCCAGAGAACCCACTATCACACGGGGTGAAAACTGGACAGTGGGAGGGCACGCTGAAGCTCGGGTGCTGCCGGGTCTCCCGGCTTGTGGAGAAGGCAGCTTGAGCGAACAGCTCGGCTGCGTGACGACGCAGAGAGCTCACCGCGACTTGCCTCTCATTCGGAAAACCGTTAGACTGCTTTGTTTTACGACCCTGGGTGAGACATTGCGCATGCAGACTCATTTTGGGAAAGTCTGAATTCCCCGGCAACCGGCAGCCGGTGGAGCTCCGCAGCGGCTCTCTCTCAGAGGTGCTGGCGGCCATTGCCCCCGGCACAGACTCCCTGGGGCCGCATAGGGCGGAGCTAACGCTGTCTGCTTGGCCCGGAGACTCCGCCCATCCAACCTGAGCACAACTGAGCTTCACAGACAATTGGCCTGGAGGTCAACCCTCCAAGTGCTAGCAACGATTAACTGAGCTTAACTTCAGCAAGACTGTGCAGCCCATATCCACCTCAGGTAACTGGGGAGGCTGAGCCACTATCCCTAGTAGGAAGTCTACCACACAAAGCTAATTGACCAACTCAGGGAAGCAGCCACCATGCAGCAACATGGAAAGAAATCAGATGTGAAAGAAGTGGAGGAAAAAAAACTACTGGACATGGAATTCAGAACCACGGTTATAGGGTTTTTTAAGAGGCTCCAACAAAAGATCGAGGCCTATAAGGAAATAAGCAAGATCACAAAGGAAATGAATGAGTCCTACAAGAAAATGAACAACACCCTCAAGGATATAAACGAGAGCTGCAAAGAAATGATCAAGACCAACGTGGAAATGATCAAGACCAACGTGGAAATGAATGAGTCCTACAAGGAAATGAAAGAAACCCTCAAGGATATAAAGCAGACTCTCAAGGATATGAAAAAGGACCAACCAGAAATTAAGCATACACTGACTGAAACAAAAAATATTATACAAAGACCTGAAAGTGCCCTGGAGCACCCCAAGAACCAAGTTAAAGATTTGAAATACAAAGAGTAAAATCCAATCAGCTGAAAAAGCAAGAAACCAAAAGAATCCAAAAAATTGAAGATAGTGTAAGGGGCCTCTGGGACAACCTCAAGCATACCAACATCCGAATTATAGGGGTGCCAGAAAAAGCGAGAGGCCAAGACAATGAAAACCTATTTGAAGAAATAGTGACTGAAAACTTCCCAAACCTGGTGAAAGAAATTGACTTAGGAGTCCAAGAAGTGCACCGAACCCCAATATATAGGAACCCTAAGAGGACTACACCGAGGCACATCATAATTAAAATGCCAAGAGCAAAAGACAAAGAGAGAATATTTAAAAGCAGCAAGAGAGAAACAGTTGGTTACCTATAAGGGAGCACCCATACGACTGTCAGCGGATTTCTCAATAGAAACGATGCAGGCCAGACGGGAGTGGCAAGAAATATTCAAAGTGATGAACAGCAAGAATCTACAACCAAGATTACTCTATCCAGCAAAGATATCATTCAGAATTGAAGGTCAGATGAAGTGCTTCGCAGATAAGAAAAAGCTAAAGGAGTTCATCACCACCAAACCAACATTATATGAAATGCTGAAAGATATTCTTTAAGAAGAGGAAGAAGAAAAAGGTAAAGATGAAAATTATGAACAACAAATACACATCTATCAACAAATGAATATTAAAATCAAGTGAATTGATAGGCTGTTGAACAGGATAGACTGGTGAATATAACAGAGACATGGACATAGAGAGGGAATGGACTGACAATTCTTGGGGAGAAAAGGGTTGTGGGAAGTGCAGCAAGAGACTGGACAAAAATCTAGCAACAATGGGAGAGGACAGTGGGAGGGGGAGGTGAGGGTGGAGGGTGGGATAGGTACAGGGTGGAGGGGAGCTATAGGGGGATAAAAAGGGGAAACAATGTAATTAATAAACTGAACAATAAAGATTAAAAAAAAATCGTACAAGATGCTACATTAGGTAGCCCAATCTGAAGCAGCAACAAAAGGTATAGCTCCCACAGAAGTAACTATGGCAATTAAATATGATCGATTGTAATAGTGATCCAGGTAGATATAATTCTCCCCATGTAACTGAGGTTGCTGTCATATTCACAAACAAAGATGAAGAACCTCCTTTTGAAAGGGACTTGCTCATTCATTGTAAACCAGATCCCAATAATCCAAATGCCACTAAAGTGAAACAAATCAGTATCCTGTTTCCTACATTAGATGCAATGACATATCCTATTCTTTTTCCACATGGTGAAAAAGGTTGGGGAACAGATATTGCATTAAGACTCAGAGACAACAGTGTACTCAATAATAATACTAGACAAAATGTAAGAATACGAGTCACCCAAATGCAGTATTATGGATTTCATCTCTCTGTGAGGGACACGTTCAATCCTATTTTAAATGCAGGAAAATTAACTCAACAGTTTATTGTGGATTCGTATTCAAAAATGGAGGCAAACCAGATAAATTTCATTAAAGCAAACCAATCTAAGTTGAGAGTTGAAAAATATAGCGGTTTGATGGATTATCTCAAATCCAGATCTGAAAATGACAATGTACCCATTGGTAAAATGATAATACTTCCATCATCTTTTGAGGGTAGTCCCAGAAATATGCAGCAGCGATATCAGGATGCTATGGCAATTGTAATGAAGTATGGTAAGCCTGATTTATTTATAACTATGACATGCAACCCCAAATGGGCAGATATTACAAACAATTTACAATGCTGGAAAAAGTTGAAAACAGACCTGACTTGGTAGCCAGGGTTTTTAATATTAAGCTGAATGCTCTTTTAAATGATGTATGTAAATTCCATTTATTTGGCAAAGTAATAGCTAAGATTCATATCACTGAATTTCAGAAACGTGGACTGCCTCACGCTCACATATTACTGATATTAGATAGTGAGTCCAAATTACGTTCAGAATATGACACTGACCGTATCGTTAAGACAGAAATTCCAGATGAGGACCAGTGTCCTCGACTTTTTCAGATTGTAAGATCAGGTACATGGACCATGTGGAATACAAAATCCAAATAGTCCATGTATGGAAAATGGAAAATGTTTAAAGGGATATCCGAAAGAATTTCAAAATGTGACCATTGGAAATATTGATGGATATCCCAAATACAAATGAAGATCTGGTAATACCATTTCTATTGGAAATGAAATTGTCAATAATACTTGGATTGTCCCTTATAACCCATATTTGTGCCTCAAATATAACTGTCATATAAATGTTGAAGTCTGTGCATCAATTAGAAATGTCAAATATCTATTTAAATACATCTGTAAAGGTCATGATTGTGCAAATATTCAAATTTCTGAAAAAAAAATATTATCAATCATGATGAAGTACAGGACTTCATTGACTCCAGATATGTGAGTGCTCCTGAGGCTGTTTGGAGACTTTTTGGAATGCGAATGCATGACCAATCTCATGCAATCACAAGACTAACTATTCATTTGCCAAATGCACAAAATTTGTATTTTCATGCCGATGATTTTGCTGAAGTTTTAGATAGGGCTACAATACATAACTCAACTTTAATGGCTGGGTGGCCGTGATCGCAGGCACAAACCTGGCCCCAAGTCTGGCCAAGGCGATGCTTGGGGCTGCAGGGGGGTGATGGCAGCCAAAAACTAGCCCCAAGCCCAGCAAAGGTTGTGCTGGGGGCCGCAATCACAGCCACAAACCCAGCCCCAAGCCCGGCCATGGCAGCACTGGGGGCCACGGGGGTCGCAATTTTTATATATGAGGATGTTTATTCAAATGTGTATAGACTCTTGCTCTTTTTCTACTTTCTGGCTTGCTTGGGGGTCCTAGGTGTCCTGCCTCCCAGATCCATGTGGCGCAGAGCAGGATCCTTGGCTCTGGCCCATCTTTTTGGGGCAATTCATCAAGGAGTCCCAGAGGGATGGGCGGGGCTCCTGCACTGTGACAGGGTACAGGCCAGGCTGGGGGACCTGTCCCCCCACCGAGTGCACAAATTTTGTGCACCAGGCCTCTAGTATTGACCATAAAAGCCTACAGGTGCCAGGCCGGTAACATAAATCTATAAGGTTGGTTAGATTAGATACTTAAGGAATGCAAACTTCAATTGTGACAAGATGTTTAATTTTCCAAAAGAAGCCAGGTATCTGATTCTATGTGAAATTTCCAGACTGTTCAGCAATGTTGGCAACTAATTCCATTAAAAAAATGTTTACAGGTTAAAAAAATTATAGTCTGAAATTTACCCTGTGGGCCACTCATTTGCAAGCTCTGCTCTAAATGCATTTTAAATATGCTGTAATAAACAGAAAGCTTCTCACATAATAATAATTACACTAAATCACTGAGCCTTGGTTTCTGCCCTACCACAAGAGATCAGTCCATGCAAGGGGAGGGTAGGAGTGGGGGGATATCTGGGGAGCATTTCCCAAATTACAGATATCTGAACTGTCTCCACCACCACCATCAGCCCTGTATCCCAGGACAAATAATAGTTTGAGTAGAGGATGCACAGTTTCTAAAAGCTCCTCCAAAGCTGTAATGGTACACGCTCCCGGAAAGCTTTGTATAACTGGGAAGGATGCATCCAAATTGTAGATTCTGAAGTCACTGAGCCTAAGATGTTAAATAGCTTATGTGACGTAGCTCTGAAAATAATAACTGCAGATATCAGAGGAGCCTAGAGTACCCACAGTAAGTATTGCTAGTATCAAATTAGTTATTTCAGTGTTACAGGCAAAAAGAAAACAAGCAACTGTCTACCTGTTCACTGTGTAAGATTATAAAAACAGATGCACTTTAAGAATGAGTATATGCATGATGTGGGCTTGTGTGCATCTATGTATATAACTAAAGCATTCTTAGGTGTGTAGGTTCATTACTCAAGAAGGGGAGGAGAGTGTCTTATTTCCACATGCTGCCACAATGCAGGTAGAAAAAGGCTAACAAATCCTTTGGTGTGTTTTTCTACTTCCTATCCTTAAAAACATTATAGCAGAATTTTTTTAAATAAGAAAACTAAGCATAACCAGGATTACTATGTTTTTTAGCGCTGAAACACCTGTGATTAGGTAATGTTTTGCTAATCTCTTGCTGTTAGGAAACAATGCCTAGTCTAAACCCCGCTTTTGATTTTAAGCTGGCACCCTCCTAAATCACCTTGTAAATGGAATCCGTCTTCTAGGTTGGCTTTCAGGTCAAAGCTGCTCCAAGTGGCTTATCCTCAGATGCCTGCAGCTTTTTGCTGGGAACTCTATTGACCCTGCTGGGCTTATCTGGTAAATTACAGGAGTGGCTCCTTCATTTCCTTTTCTTGTTGTATTGAAGAGAGGGCCAGAAGCTAAAAAAAAAAAAAAAAAAAAAAAGAGAGAGAGAGAGAGAGAGAGAGAGAGAGAAAGAAAACAATCAGGTAGTGCATCTCCACAGAACTTTCATTAATCTCTCAGGGGGACTGCCCCACGCCAGTCAGAAGCTTCCTTCCAATTCATCTTCTGAAGAGGAAGTTCATGAGAGAGGGCATCTCAGATTTTTGCCTCCTTTGCTCAACCTTGTGTAATTTCAAAGACATACCCATTGCCTGCCTCAGCAATGAGCAGCATACGTCATTTACATCTTACTCAGAGTTTGGAGTAAGAAAATGCTCAACTTATATACCAATACATTCTAAGAGGGGCCAAGAATCTCTTCCAGAAATATACTTAACCCTCCAATTCAATATAAACCTGTTTTTAAAAACAAGAATTCTGAAGTGGTTTCACCGCACATCACAACCATGTTCAGTACTAGTCAGTGCCTAGATAAGGACTCACTAATAGCCTCTAATGAGTCCTAACGGGGTAGAACTCGCACCAGACTCCTGGAACAGTCCTGTAGCAGAAAGCTAATCATACTATCGAAGAACAGCTTTCCACTTCACACAGTTTCTCAGAAGGCAAGGAAACCGTATTTTATGAGAAGATCAAATATGTTTACTTCAAGGGAAAAAAGAAGGGTGGGGAGAGATCAACCAAAGACCTTGTATGCTTATACGCATGACCCATGGACACAGACAATGGGGTGATGAAGGACTGGGGTGGTGGCTGGGGTGGGGCTACAAGGGGACAATAGGGAGAAAAAGCACACATATGTAATATTTTCAACAATAAAGATTTTTTAAAAGGAGAAAAAGAAAAACCTGACAAGCCATCCACAGTGGAAGCTAACTCAGTTACTCTCCGGTCCTTTGAGCCTCTCCAGCAGGTGCACTTCTTCACAAGCCAGCTTTAAAAATTACAGCCTGAGTCTGATTATTTTTCAGTCTTACTCTTTTACTGTCTGACGTTTTCTCTTTTCACTTGTGGAGAAGGAAAAAGTAACTATACACACATATCCTGAAAGATTATGACTCAATAAAAGTGCAAAAGATTTATGTCTACCCAAAATCCAATGCTGGGAATGTTCCTTTAAGCACCATTTTTCTGCCAAAAAAGAAGAAAATGTTTGTTCTAAACCTGCTCCACCTCCTAAAAAAAAATTTTTTTTTAATCTCTACTGTGTTGTAAGACAAGTCTGTGTCTTGTGGGTCCTAAATAAAATTTAACTGATGACAAAGAAGAAGTAAGGTTAGGGTCCATCAAGACTATTTTTGTACGCTCAGCATTAGATCTGTTTATTTTCTGCAAACACTACTCAATCTATGCTCTTTAATCCCATATAATTATAGGCAGAACAAATATGAGTGGTCAACTACTGAAACTCCCCTATCCACTTTTTTCTTTGCTCTTTCCTATAATGTATTCTGCCAAGTTTTGGAAAAGGAGAGAATACTAAAATAGGAAAATAAAAGAAAAATGAGGTAAAGAGGCCCCTGCGCTAAGCTGCATTTCATTTTTCCCACCTCCACTCCATTCTTCTTTCCTAGCGTTACTAACTTCTTACCATCGTACATTGACAAGTGAGAACGTAGAGAGAATAGAAAACCACGGGGTAAGATCAAGGCTACCTTTCCACCTCTGTTTCCCCCGGTCCAGCAGCAGAGCAAAGGGAGAAGGCAGGATGAGGAGCAGTATGGTTAGCCATACCTAAGGAATCCCCCTTCTTCCCCATCACACACTCTGCCTGTCGCATCTCCAGCCTCTGTAAACCAGACATTGGCCCGAGAAGCAGTTCCCCACTTCAGTCATCCTTTCCCTGTAGTCTTTGCCTACAGATCCCTCAAAATCCAGCTCAAACCCACAACTCTCTGCTCCTCCCTTGAATTTCCCAGCTAGAAAGGGGCATCTTCTCACAGCATCTGGCAATTTGGTCAATTCTAACGGTGCAAGCAAGGTGATCCTGGTCATATGTGTTGCCTACACTTCTTGTCTCCTCTATCAGACTGTGTGGACTCCGGAAATCAGACCTTGCTTCCCTGCACAGAGTAAGTGTGCGAGTTAAAATGTGAAATTTACAAAGCTCTGACTTATGCCCACTTTGCAAGAAATGAAGCTATTATTGTCCATTCTGCCAAAAGTGTGCATTTTCACACAGTGTGTATGCAAGGGCAAGGAATAAGGGCATTGGCTTGTTCTGAGACTATAATTAACATTCATATGGGCCTTCTGTGCAACTTTCAAAAAAACAACCATTATTAAGTGGAGGCCTTCAATAGCCTTCAGGAAGGCTGACTACTCTGTATAAAAAATTACTACTCCGTCAATATATGGAGCAGAGATAATCAATCATCCCTGATAGTTACTGAAGGCAGAAATATTAGGAGTATTTGTTTTAATTCAGCTTGAAACACTTGAATAGGGCAGAAAGATTTATATCATCACATTCAAACTCCAAATTTCCAGGTGACTAACATATTGTTTTATTTAAAAACTAGGACATTAACCAAGTGGCAACTAATCTTCATTTCAATTAAGAAACTGTACAGGGTCTTGTTTTACCATGCACATAAACTGTTGTGGGCAGAAGTCCAAAGGTACTAAGCTTATAAAGTTCAAGTTTGATTACACGTTGTGACAACACACATTGAAGATAAATTCTTAAAGTTCTCACTAAGAAACTCAGAGAAGGTAAGAGATTGTTTCCTTTTAAAACTACAGCCAAAACTGATATTTAAACAAAAATTATACATGGTTTTTATCAACACAAACAAAAAGAATCATATTCTAATTTAACGCTATCTTTCACAGATCAAAAAGGCCTCTGGCATTCTCCTTCTAAGATATTAATAGACTGAAAGTTGAAAAGGTTGACTCGAACAAAGTCTTCTATGCCAACAAGTACTTCGATAGGAATATCTGCAAAATCTCACTGGGGAGTTTAGATATCTGGCAAGGACTCCTTCTGAATGGCTCATTCAGGAAGCAAAGGATCCATTATCTCTGCAACAGAATTTTTCCTGTAAGTCCTGTGACTCATCCTCCCACAGCCTAAATTTTGCCCATTCTATACCAGATTCTTGTCCAGCATACTTCCCACACATTCCACTCATTTCTTATTCAAGCCTCTCAGAACACATGATGTATGTGTCCTGTGTAGCTACTAAGTTAATACAGAGAATATAAAAAGGAAACAAGAAACAACAAACGTCATCATTTTGTAAAATACTAAAGGAAGATTCTTAAAATGGTGTCAGTAAAGACAACCAGGATAACCAGAGAGTGTGTTACAAAGTTGGCAGTGTACACAGCAAAACCCATTTTCCAATATAAACAAGAGACCAGAAACTTTTGGCTCTTTTCTATTCGTTATGTGGCCCATGACTTGGATTCAATGCTTACTTCATTTCCATGAAGGATTGGTCTTAATTTTTTTTTAAATATATTTTATTGATTTTTTACAGAGAGGAAGGGAGAGAGATAGAAAGTCAGAAACATCGACGAGAGAGAAACATCGATTAGCTGCCTCCTGCACACCCTCTGCTGGAGATGTGCCCACAGCCAAGGTACATGCCCTTGACCGGAATCGAACCCGGGACCTTTCAGTCCGAAGGCTGACGCTCTATCCACTGAGCCAAACCGGTTTCGGCAGGATTGGTCTTAATTTAGGGTTAAACATCCTAAATTGCTTTCCCAGAAAACTATAACACAAGACATGCTATAAGACCCTTCTTCATCATCATGTTTACTTTGCCTTCTATAGCCACTAACTTGGTGAAGAGATCATTATTTTGCTTTTTTTTACTGGCAGCAATGTTTAGACAAATAATTGCCTTTTCCCTCTCTACCTGTGATAATGCCAAGTACTCTGAGAGTGCTACAGTGTCTAAATTGTTGGAGAATAGTTTTCGTGCTATAATCCAACAGTTTATGGAAACAGGTTATGCTGGGGTAACTTCCTGAAGATGAAAAACTCCAAGCACCTTCACCTGGCAAACTACTGTGCATTTCTTGTCAATAACTGAATAACAGACTTTAAACTTGGAAATTTGTCTAATCTCATTAGTGTTACCATACATCAAACAAGTTAACATTCACTAGGTAAAATAACATAGAGTTTTCATATCTGTCATTAAGTATTGATTGATTTGTCCACTCCACAATGTCAGCTATTATATACATTAAAATCAGACACTAAGAAAAACAGAGATGTAACAATCAACTAAAGCAAAGCTCTTCCTTTTGTTTTTGTTAATTGTTTGTTACATTTAGATTTTAGCCACAGGTAATAGTAAAAAAACAAAACACAAATAACCATTTTAAACTACAAAAGCAGAAAATGTGCTATGGATGTTCATGACATGAAAATATTAATTCTACCTTAAAATCTGTGAATTGGGAAGGAAGCAGCTCAGAGGAAGTAGCTCAAAAAAGTAGGCATTTGAGAAAGTAGTAGATTCAAGCAAGAAGTAGAAAAGCAGAAATGGATAGAGATTTCAAACAGTGAGGAAAAACATATGAAAATTAAGAGATAGGAAAGCTAAATAAATGAGACATTCAGCCCACTGGCCATGAGTTCACCGTGCTTGGTGGAGATGGTAGTGCCAGTATCCAGAGTCCAGGTTACAAAAAAGGAGAGTGGGGGAAAGAAAGGCAGAGATGAGGTTTGGAACAGTATGGAAGATCTTACATGTTTGGTGAGAGATCGGATTTCATTGGTTGGGCTGTAAAGTCACGTGGTTATGTTTCAGGAAGGCAGATCCAGGAGAACAAATTGGAAGAAAAAGAACCTGCAGGCAAGAGAGGACCTCAGAAGACAGAAGCAGCTCAAAGCAGAGGGCAGAGCAGCTACCTGGAAGAGTGGGCACCCAGGAGGGGCAACTGAGAATCTTCCATTTGACAGGGCAGACTGTGATCCTGCCTGGTCTTGAATATTTCTTCTTATCAAAATAATGGGAAATAAAACACATCCGTTATTCAGAAACATGCCTGAAGTAATATAAAGTATAGTCAACATGCTAATAAATGAAAATAATTTACTCAATACGAAATAATAATTTTTTCAATCTGTTATATTTCTTTTTTTTAAATATACTTTATTGATTTTTACAGAGAGGAAGGGAGAGGGATAGAAAGTCAGAAACATTGATGAGAGAGACACATCGATCAGCTGCCTCTTGCACACCCCCTACTGGGGATGCACCCGCAGCCAAGGTACATGCCCCTGACCGGAATCGAACCCGGGACCCTTCAGTCCGCAGGCTCTATCCACTGAGCCAAACTGGTTTTGGCTCAATCTGTTATATTTCTATGATCCAGGCCGATTTTCCCTGATTTTTTTTGTTTTTGGTTATATTTGACTTGGTTCAACTTGATCTGTTTTTCTCAGCTCAAAAGCTGAGCCCAAAAAAAGGATATGACACCTATTAAGAATCCAAAGAAAATTTTTTTCCAAATTAAAGTTTTGTTAATACTGACAAAAATTCAGATGACTAACTATAAAGAATTCTGATTATAGATTTCTTAAGAGTCTACAGTTTTATTATTCCCTTGACAACTTTGTTTTATATCCAAAGAACAAACATTACAGAAACCACTTGGTTTACTACTCAGTTGAACAAAAATTTATTTTAAAAAAACACACCATTAGCTCTAGATAGAGCATTAGAAACACGCCTAGGACATACCTTAATCTTCTCTGAGTAGTATGCTACAGGCAAGAGTCAGCAAACTTTTCCTGTGAAGGTCCAGTTGAGCAAATATTTTAGGTTTTTGCAGTCTACCAAGTGACACAACTGCTCGGTTCTGCTACTGTGCAGGAAAGTAGCCATAGTCAGTAAGTAAAAGAATGAGTATGACTGTGTTCCAATAAAACTTTATTTACAAAAGAGTGGTGGCCACAATTGGCCCTTGGACTGCTGACCCCTGTCGTAGCAGATATTCCAGCTGTGGCAACTTGGTGTGGTTTCATTGCTCTTCAGTCCTTAATGTGCATAACTCTGATGAAATGAGTGGGGCGGGGGCCTGGCGGGGGGGGGGGGGGGGGGGGGGTAATTACTTTAAGAAAATGGCCAAAGATGGAAATCTCCACTGTTGTGGAGTGATATCAGGGGAAACCAAATGAAGAAGTTTGGGGTAAATTAAAAAGAGAATGTAGAGGTTGTGATATCTTACATAACTGCTAACAGAGCCCATCATATATTCTAGTTTGGGGTAAATTAAAAAGAGAATGTAGAGAATCCAACATATATTCTCAATGGAAATATGAAAATTTGGCTCATAAAACCATTTCAGGAAGTGGTTTTACAGACACCAGAAATCTATTTAGCCTCAAAGGCCCAATAATTGGGGGAAGACTTTAAGAAAAGCTTACCTTATTAAATAAAAATATCTTTAAGAAATGTAGGCATCTGGACAGAATATTTATGTGAGATAAAGTCAGGGAATTTGGAAATTTGTGGAAGTTTCAGATTATACTTTCTTCATGAATTCTGATGACCACACCTTATGTGCTTGATAGAGCAGGGGGTAGGAAGTAAGTATTATCATCAAAGCTGACCAATCCATATTTAAGTATATAAAAGAGTTAAGACAAAAACTATCTTTATTCAGTGACATCAGCTTAAAAACGCTACCACCAAGTTGCCACTGAAAGCGATTCACTGATTCTGTGGCCCTGTGCAAGCTACTCTACCTCTCTGTGCCTTGGATTCCGCATGAGTAAAATGCAGCTCTTTCACGAGGTGTCTGACAATTAAGCAAATTAATACAGATAAAATGTGCAGAACGATCCCAGCACACAGGAAGCACTCAAATGTACCATGTTGGTGCTGCTCTCCTGAGTCTTTCCTCCCAGCCAGCTTTATTGAATACTCTTCCTTTGCCCTTTTAAGCTTTTCTCCTTCTAGGTTTCTCCAGGGTGGCCTTTTCTCAATTCACAACGTTTCAACCTATCCTTTGCTAGAGATTGCTAGATCTCCCTCTCCAATTCTGACTTCTTTTTCAGACTATATTTTTGTTTACTGGACATTTCTATTGGAATATAGCACAAACATCTGAAACTCAGTCAGTCTACAAATCAAGCCCATTACCTTTCACCCTTGCCTTTCCTCTCCTTGTCTCCTGTTTGAGTTCATGACACCCTATCTGTCCTTCAACCAAGCTAGAAACTACTATTACTTTTAAGCATTCCATTTGTAACCATCCCATTCAACTCACCCCAAGTCCTCTCACTTGGTTCTCCCAAATATAGTTCTTAGATATGGCATACTTTTTGCACCTCAGCTACTTCTGGCTTAGATTACTGATAATCGGCCCCCAATTTCTCTGCTTCCAATCATTCTCTTGTCTAAGCCATCTTTTCTTATCATCAGAATCATCTTTCTTATAGCATGTATTTCACTGTTATACTCTATTCTCAATTATTCTCTACTGCCTGGGGGAAAGGGAACTATGGGCCTATTGGTGAGCTTCAGAGCCCCAGGAACCCTCTGAACTTTTATGCAAAAAAAATGTGTATGACCTTAAGATTTGGTGAAGAAACACTGAGAGGACAATCTTAAAACTGTGCAGCAGGGTACGAACTGCACTCTTGAATTGCATCTCAATCACTCTTGTCTTCCACCATTTCAGATACAGTGAACATGGTATTTCCCTCCAAATGAGCACACTGGATGCTATTTCATCTCTCTGAGCCTTTGCTTGTGCTGTCTCTTCTAGCTGGAATGCTCTTTTCTGCCTGGGGAGTCCTTTAAACCCTGGATCAAGTCTCACATGTCACTTCTGGGAAGCCTTACCCAAGTGTACAGCTATGTGTGGACAACAAAAGATGCTAAATAGATTTCTGGTGTCTGCATATCATAACACTGGCCTGAAATTTCTTAGATTCAAAGCTTCATACGGTACAAAATAAATAGCCTTAAGTATTTAGACACATATAGTATTTACTTAAGTCTAGGGACATCCTTATTGCTGTCCCCGAATTTTTCATGAAGTCAAGGCCTAAATACCTAGGTTTGAATCCTGGCTCAGCCAAGTACCAGGTATAGGACTCTGGACAAGTTACAGAGCTTCTCAGTACCTGCTTCATGATCTGTAAAGATGTAGAGAGTAACAGTACTACATTTTAGGATTATTCTGAGGACTAAATGAGTTTATATTTACAACACTTAAAACTATATAAGTGCTTGCTATTATAATTACTTATTGAAATCAATGGCCAGGACTAGAGGTTCCAAGAGATAATCGCAAAGCAAAACCATCAGACCTTACCACATAAACCTCAAGTTTTAGTTAACTGAGTTAATTAGAGAATACTAACAAAGAGGGCGCTTTTCACGAATGTTTTTATCAATTTAAAAGTGGTTCAAGACTATCTGATAAAATTCTCCAATTAGCCTCCAATAGCTAAAAATATCAGCTCAGAATATTTAATATTTCCAAGGCACACCACAGGGTACATTAAAAAAATTCCTTTGAATAGAAAGAAACTGGAGATGCCTGGGAGGAAAATCAATGAGCCACCTCGCTGTCTACCAAGTGCCCAATCTGGAGGGAAAACGCTAAATCTGGGAAGAGAGATAAAGATGCTTAATGACTCGGCTTTCAAACAAACCAGCTTGTTTGCCAGGGAAATGGGATATTGGGCATTTAGCACCACCCACCCAGTCAGAAAAAGAAGCTGTGAAACACAGTTCCTAACATCGCGGAACTTAAGAAGTACATGATGTAGTGATGCAGCTGACTTTCATCTGAGTGTTAGAGTTATGCGATATTTTTGGCAATGGCTCTGTGGAAAATTCACAACAAAAAAAACAGCCATTTTGACCCATACCACGAACACTGCAGTGGTGTAACAGTATTCTCTGTTTCGCAACAAACTGCCAAAAGGGTCACTTTAGTCTTTATTAATAAACGTACTTAATAATCAGATCTTAAGTTAGAACACGTGAGTTCATATTTAAAAGGAAGGAAAAAGAATAAAGCCCGAATTCCTTATCCTAGTATTAATGTGCCTCCATAATCTAACCCCAATTAACTTCCCATCTTTATCTTTCACGCAAGGCTTCTTGAAATCTTCAACCAAACAGAACTTCTTGCAATTCTCCCTAACATACCCACTCTGCCTCCTCTGTGGGTTTCCTGTGGCTTTTGTCATGACACCTCCAAAGCTGAAATCCCACTTCCTTTAAGACCCCATGTGGACGACATGGAGTCCTTTCCTAGCAGTGGCTCAGCTAGCAGTAATTCTCCAGGTTTGGCTCAGCTAGTAGTAATTCTCCAGGTTAACTTCCATAATCTTCGCTCAGCACCTCTTGGACTTTCCTCAGCCCGTTTTGATCAGAGATTTTGACCTGTTTGTCTTTTCTTCCCAAGACCTGACTTCCTTTGAAGGCAATATCCATACCAGCTCCACCTTTGCCAGCCTGGCTGCACCACAGGCAGATCTGCACTTGGCAGGTCTCACACTTCATTGACGTATGCTGAAGTGTGCTTAGATTCATTGTGACTGATCACCGAAACCAAATGGACAGGAGCTTAGCTGAAGAAAGGTCTCGGTAAAAACAACATGCAACAAGACTTGTTTCCTTGTAAAGCAAGTTGAGAAATAAGAATTTTCATGCTACTCCCAGGGCAAGGCAACCACCGCTTACACTTACCATCCGGTGATTTGCCAACAACTGCTGACAGCGGTGCATTAAAAGCTTCCCTCCCATTCACGGAACTGATAATACACTTCCAATTTAGAGAAATAATAAGATAATTGGTCCTGTGTTTCCTCTATTACAGTCTCAAAACACTGCTCACCTCAGGGATTAGAGAGAGTTCCCAAGACGTGTGTATAATGATTATTTCCATCACCATGTCTACTATGTCTTAAACTCTAAATATCCAAGGACCAAAATGCAAAAATTAGCCCCGGCCCATTGTGCTCAGTGGTTAGAACATTGACCCTCAAACCAAAGGGTCTTGGGTTCGAGTCTGATCAAGGGCATGTACTTGGGTTGAAGTACCCCCTTCCCCCGTTTTGGCATAAATCCGAAGGCAACTGATTGATGTGGTTCTCTCATATCAATGTTTCTCTCTCTCCTCTCTCCTCCCCACTCCCTTCCAGTCTCTCGAAAATCAATGGAAGAAACATCCTCCAGTGAAGATTAACAAAACAGAACAAAACAAAAAAGTAAAAATCAGAGAATCTGGTTTATATCAGAGCCCACAAAAGCCAAGAGAGGAAAAGACGAACAAAAAAAACTCCTAAACCCTTGCATCCTGATACTGCTTTGCAGAAGTTTGCTCCTCTTAACAGGCCACTTGGATGGCAGGAATTGAAGTGTTTACTAGAGCACAATGGAGAGGCTGACTTCACTCAGGGGTGAAGCTCCAGGGCCTTGCTGATCAGCATGTTCTCCCAAGAACACTGGGCAGCTGCCCACAGTTTGTAGTCTCCTATGTTCACAGACAGCATTTCTCTGCCTACTCAGTTGACAAACTGTTAGATAAATGAGTTTTAATATGCACTCCTAAACACAAGTAATTTTCTTAAGCCCTAAATCTTGAAGGAATAGATGACCAAATCCTAAACCCAGATGAAAGAACACTCTTATAAAGATGTCTTAACTCAGCACCCTGCTAACGGGAAATTTTCCGGTGAGTGCTCTTCCTTTTCTATCGATCACAACTGGAACATCCAGCCTCCAATATCACATTGCTGGTGTCTCTTGGATTACTGGTAGGAATCCTTGGGGCAGGGAGCAGGAGACACTCAATGTTTTAACTTACTCATCTTTAAAGTAACTACTTATGTTCTTGTAAAGTGCAAATATACCTCCCAAATGCAAATGGAGCTCCTCAAAATAATGTTTATAACTCCTTAAATTGGGTAAACATTGTTAGTGGCACTGCCATAAATTACAGTGTTTTGAAATGATAAAATAGATCCAAAGCAAGCAAAAAATTGGTATAATATGTATTTTTTCAGAAAAAGATGAACTGAATAACTGACCTAATTTCTCTTTGTCAGCCTCTTTTACCTCCTATGCTACTTGGATGAAATTATTCCAAATGGCCCCATTTCTTAGGCCTCTGCTGCATCAATTCAGCTAGATTTCTATTTGGTGTTCACAGTGAATTACTTGTTTGCTCCTGAGACCCCCCTCCCCCCAGAAATTCTGACAACTAAATCAGACTTATTAGCATTCTTGTGACTAAAGCTTCCGGTATTTAGATGGTATTGGCAGTAAAATCCGAATAAATTTTAAAATGTTGACACAGTGAACAATGCCATCCATTATAATTCAAAATTGTTCTCCTGGAAATTTAATTTGATGTCATACACTGATTAAAAGGGGGGTGAGGGGAAATGGGTAGAAGATGTTATCACACAAGGGCAATTTCCTTGAAATTGAGTGCTTCCTTTGCGCAAATGGAAGCCTGTGGTATCACAGAGAGAGCTTGGCCCTTAGAGTTAAACAGGCTTAGCTCAAATCCCAGCACAGGTTTTCTAGCTATGAAATGCTGGACAGCTTACTCGGCCTATCTGATCCTCAATTCCTTCTCTGAAAAATGGGGATCTGACTAATAAATCTAGTTCAAGATGCTTTGGAGATTGTGTGGTACAGCACATACCACAAGACAGGTGCCCAGATGGTAATTATATGGAAAGGTTTTGTAACTCACAGGTTTTCAGAATTATTCTTTAGTCCTCGAGCATACACACATAGTATATGTAAGCTTACAAATGTTACTGTAATGATTGGCTGCCAATGCACAAGTTTTCCGATACAGATCAATTAATATTAGGTTAAAATATTTCTTTTTAAAAACTGAGATTTGTGGGTTAGTCTAACACCACTACACATAATGTCTTCTTCAAACTATAAATCTGCCATCGCATGGAGAAATTACATACAAAAGCTGTTGAAGTGTTCAGGTCAAATAGTCAACTTTTTGAGGCCTGTATAAAGACCATAAATTTAAAATTTCAGAGCACCAAGATTATATATCCAAAACTAACACAAAGTAATACTAAATGTAAACCGTCACTGAAAAATAATTTTTTTTTTAAAAGCACCAAAACTAATAGGCAGCTGTTGTGCCCTGAGTGGCTAAGAGCCCAGTGTCTGGAAATTCCTACTCTGTCATGCTCTAGCTGTGTGACCAACCTTGAGAGAGTTACGCCTTCTCTCAGTGTCTCTCAGTTTCCATATCTGAGAAATGGGGCTACAAAGAGTTATAATAAGAACTGAACAAATGACGGGTCTGTTCCATCCACGAGGACGGTCCAGAGATGGTGGACGCTGACGACACCTTGGCATGCTAGCAGTCAGCAGCTGTGCATGGCTGCAGGCGGCCCAGGACCATACCAGAGAGGATGGATCTTGCATTGCCACGATGTGTCCACCATCTGGATACCATTGCTGACATGTACACATGAAGAACTATTTGACACTGAAACTGGGACTCAGAACAGTTGGACATTGAAACTGACACTCAAACTTTTTTTTTGCTCTTATACGTTTGTTTCTAGTATGCAGAGGCAAGATATTTTTGAAGAAAAGAAACAGGGGGAAGTGATTGATATAGAGGCAGGGTGGCCTCGAAGAGGCTGTCAAGCTACAGGGGGAAGGCTGGAGTGGAGGGGAGGCAGATGCAGGGGAAGATCAACCGAAGGACTTGTATGCATACATATGAGCATAACCAATGAATGAAAGACACTGGGGCGGGGAGGGGGGCAGGTGGGGACATGTGCTGGGGGGTAAGGGAGGCTGGGGGGAGGATATTGGGGGGGGGGAAGGAAAACATATGTACTACTATTAAATATAAGTTATATTGTAAATAAAAAAATAAAAAATAAATAAAATAAAAGAGGAAGAAAAAAAAAAACTGAACAAAAACAGTTGGTACTCTGGAGGACTCCAAAGTTAGCTTTTATTATTGTTAAAGCAGCTTTACCCAACAGTCACACTGCTTTTATTTACAGATTCAAATTATTCAGTCATGCTTGTGATTCTCCCTGTATATTCTCTGCCCCACAAAAAGAAAAGATTTTCCTTGGTAAGAGAGCCAAAATGAAGAATTTCTTTGAAAGCATTCACTGCCTGCGTCCTGTCTTACTGAGTGAGTATAGACCTGACATCTACCCCCAACCCTGCTTCAGGGCCCTATCAGTTTCCCTTAGGATGCAGTCCACAAACCCACGCTGCTCAGGGAGCAGAGGGAAGCTTGTCACTAACCCGTCCTGGACCAGCCACTGTGTTATTACAGGTCTTGCCTAACACCCTCAATTTTATTTGGCAGCTATAGTAGGACATGAGTTCTCAGCAGAGAGCAGACTGTGTGAATTATTAAATTAATGACATCACGACACTGCCAAAGGATAAAGCTGGGAGCCTTGATATCTGTGAAGATCAGAATTCCATAATCAGTTGTCACTATGCCCTGCTCTCACAGTCGACTTCCTTCTTAAACTATAGGCCTATCTCAGGATCCACTCAAACACCACCTGAATGTCTATGCTGTGCCTGGCGCTGAGGGTTCGGAGTCCAGAAATGTGAGCAATATTAACTTGAAAAACATTCTTCCCTCCTTCCCTTGGTTTTAATGGGTCTTTGTACATTTTGAATAAACTTCACTGAAACATAGAAAACAATTTAGGATCCATATTTAAATTCTCATACATTGCTGGTGGGAAAATAAATTTGTATAACCACTTTGAAAAGAATGTCCGCTAAACTAAATGATATCTGCTAAAGGTAGTAATACTCTGTGATCTAGTAACTCCACTCCTGGATATATGCCCAAGAGCAGTGAGTGCTTATGTCCATCAAAAGACAAATCTTAGAATGTTTATAGCAGCTTTATTCATAATAGCCCCAAACTTGAAATAACACAAATGTCCATAAAAAACAATACACAGAAATGAAAAAGAATTAAAGGCTGCTGCATGTAAGAGTAACAGCGACATGGATGAATCTCAACAGAGGGATCATTGTATAACTGTAATTATACAAAAGTTAAAAAACAGGTTGAATTAGAATATGGCAGCAGGAGTCAGAATGGTGGTTACTGCTGGGAGGTGTAAACTGGAGGCCTGGAGAACTTTCCAGTGTGCTGGAAATGCACTATGACTTCATCTGAATGTGGTTTTGTGCACAGAAACACAAAAAATTAACTGAGTCTGCATTTAAGAACTGTGTATCTCTGTGTTTTACCTTTTTAACAAACAAGCAAAAAACCCATTTATATTAAAACAATTAAGTTTCCTAGCCTTAAACCATTTACTCATTCATTTCAATGAATGCCTAACACTATGTTATTTTAATCATTGCAAACATGGTATACAAGGTCTTCGTTGTTAAGGAGTTTGAATACTAGTGGAGAAAATCACTCCATTGGTAGCACTATTCATTAGTTAATGAATCACATACCACCCTGGACAACTCATAGGTACTTTTCTTCAATTACAGCTGGTCTAAGTTAAAATGTAAATTTTAACATTTGCTTGTTCCAAGTCTTCCTGTGTACTAAAATGCCTAGCACTGTGAATTATACACAAGAAGTACTTGATAACTTCCTGTTTATTAGTTTATCATTCCACAGTACTTCTCTTGGTCTCAGGTTTCTTATCCAATGTTCTTTTCTCCGGGTTTTCACTTTTCTCTGCCACCTATTAAGTCTGAAAAATCTATAAAATACAAGACAGTATACTGACATATAATATATCTGGCAAAGGAGTACAGGCGGTAACTTATGTTATTCTAATTTTTCTTTCATGAACCATTCCATCCTATAATAGAGCTTAAGAATATGGAAGAGTTAAATTTGGGAAAGTAAAAAGATAATCAACAGATGCATGTCATTGAGGGGGAAGTAATAAACTTTGCTTTGACAGCTTGTGATGCATTGACAAAAACAAAAATAGCTACACTGCCGGAAACCAATCATTGTCTTACTAATAGAAAGATGTGGGCAAGAAACCCAGAAGGCTAGTCAACAACCTAAATTGCTCTAGTCACTCACTATTTAGTTGAAACATTGTTAGCTGAAGCAGCCTCCACCTCTGTTTGTATTTTTGTTATTGGAATTTCCTGCCTAAAGGCTATGGATGTATCCCATAGTCTTAAATAAAGGGGTAGCAAGGCCAGAGTGAGTGTGTAGTCCTCCCACTAGAGGTGGGCTCCCGCCTGGCCCCCAATATTCCCAAATTAATACTTTTCTAGTCTCTTTTCATTTGTGTGTGCCCTTCTCCAGAACCCAAACCCTGACCCTGGAACCCTGGAGCACGCGGGGCGTGTAATAATCCCACAGCACCAGCATTTTTGCTTCAGCATTTATCACAGTTTGCAACTAAGAGTTTTCTGTGATTTCTTTTCAATCACATGGTTTACTATTAATCTATACACTTCCCTTAGCTACATCGTGCTGATATCTGTAAAACAAAGCAGGGAAGGAAGGAAGAAAGAAAGGGAGAGAAGAAGGGGGGAGAGGAGGGAAGGGAATGAGAGATAATGAAAACTAGAGAAAGGTTTAAGAATCTAGTACAGCCCTAGCTGGTCATATTTCTGGGACTACCATTTTAACTCTGTATGGGAAGTTCTTGCAAAGCAAAAGAAATTACTACTGTATTTAAAACAGGGTCTCCCTGAGGAGTTAGTAAAATAATTCGAGTATGCATCTCTCATTATGATAATATGCATACATGTATGTTTTGCCTTAGCCATAAACTACATGTGTGAACACCTATGCCTTCCAGACTAATAAGGGGACATGGAAGCCCAGGCCCCTTGCCTCCACCCTGTATAATACTAAACTCCAAAGTGTCTTACTCGCTGCCTCTCATTAAATAATAATAACAACAACATTAAAATTAATATCAATAGTATAAATATGACAATAAGATGACAAAGAGCTCGCTTGACCAAAAAGGAATACCAGAGCTACCATATCAAGGGGCTTACAGGTAGTCTGTTCTGTCTTTTTCACACATCAAATTTCTCACCTCTAGATATAAAACCCTTTTCCAAAAACAACTCCCAAGTGAGATAAAAGCTGAAGATGTGTCAACTAAAGTTGAAATTTGCAAAATACAAAATTTTCCATTTGAACGGCTCACTTTACACAAGTCACTTCTCATCAAGGCCCCCAGCTACTGCCTTGCTGCTAAGACCAGTGACTAATAGTTAAGCTTCACCTTCTTGAATCACTTCTCTACTCAAACACATTCAAAAGTAGCTTTTGTGAAAGGGGAAAACAGTAGGCAGAAAAACACACCCTATATCTCAAGATCCCTTTACAGTTCTATTTTCTATGATTTTATCATTATTCCCTTAGCTCCTCCTATGATATCTTACAGTTCTTGCTTATTCACCTCATGTTTTTTTCAACTAATTATCATTTTTAGTAATATTCTATTTAAATGGAAGATTCAATATGAACTCTTGAAGCATTTTACTTAAAGGTAAAATTTCCTAACTTTAGCCTCTGAAAAGGCCTAGAAATAACAACTAGCCACACTGGAGTCACCACCTTCAGTGTTCATAGTGGGTCTTGAAATGCTATTTGCATTTAAAGGAATCACAGCTCCTTGAAGAGCTGATTCCAGGTCTGGAAACAAAAAAATACAATGAGCAGGGAACAAAGACTAGTAGGACCATGTTATAAATAAATAGATAGATAGATGACTGATTGACACATGTATGCACACATTATACACACACACACACACACACACACTTTTCATACTGTTCAGAAGCCGAAAACCAGATAATTTTCATACTGTCCCTAGCCAAAAACCAGATAATTTGATCATTAACTAGAACAGCAATTTTCAACCGGTATGCTGCAGGAATTTTTAAAGCATACAATACCTGGTTATTTATTAAGGGGCACTGATCTCTTTCCCCTTAGACTATCAAATTTAAAAAATGACAATGGCCAACACAATAACCGGCTGATGTGTATGAATCAAAATTATACCTATTTTCTGTCAAACTGGAAAAAAATGTAATATGCTTTTTGATGTGCTGCAGAATTTTAGTCTTTATGTGTGCCATGAGATGAAAAAGGTTGAAAATCACCGAAATAGCATAATGAATGCAAATGAATTGAAACACATCAAATGTATTTAAATCCTTAAGTTCATAGCTACCTTTGTGGGGGAGGGGTGGAAACAGCAATCTTTGGAGAAGGCTAGCCATCTCATTCTTAAACTGGTTAAAAAAAAAAAAAAGACAGATTCAGGCTTGATCCTATGCTGACATGCTATACCTCAGGTAACTGAGGCCTTCATTTAGCCATTTCCCTTTGTAGAAGCATTCCAGCTGGTAATTTAAGAATGCTGGAATTAGAAGACTTCCATTCTGTATCTCCTAATGAATGAATGGGATCTCGGCAATGAGATCCATGGCTACTATGATTATCAGAAGCCAGTCATGTCCTTCAAAAGTTCCATATGAGAAAATGAATCACCCAGTCTTCACTCAAACTTACCACTAATATCAAAGGGAATAAAGTCAAAGCTAATTTTGCCTTTTGGGCTCTCTGCTTTCCAAGAAGTTAAATAAGTAATTCAGCAGCATCAGCGTCTAAACTTCTTTAGAAAAGAAATTGCTGTTTTTCAAAGGAGCCAGAGGCACCTACAAATTAGTCCATCTTTGGGTTCACTGCTCTACTGATGAGCCTTTCCAACAGACATTATTTCACATTTCTTCCCTAAAATTAAAAGTAAGAATAATTCTGCCCGCCCTGACTGGTTTGGCTCAGTGGATAGAGCGTTGGCCTTTGAACTGAAGGATCCTAGGTTTGAATCCAGTCAAGCGCATGTCCCTTGGTAGCGGGTACATCCCCAGTAGGGAGAGTGCAGAAGGCAGCTGATGTATATTTCTCTCTCATCGATGTTTCTAACCCTATCCCTCCTGCTTCTTCTCATTTTAAAAAAATCAATACAATATAAGAAAAATATAGAATAATTTTGCCCTTTTTTGGGTCTGTGTTGTCATTCACTAACCTAAAATAGAGATTACTGAGTTAAAGAATTCAAAAGAAAATTCCCTATAGAAGAAAAACACATTTGGATCTAATTCTACTGTTGAGTCCTCACTGATTTCTTTGAAATTAAATTAAATGCAAGCTTTGGGTACAATAATTTAATCGCTCTTTTGATCATTTCTCTTCTACTTAATTAGCAAAACTGAACCATTAAGTAATATCATTAACAACAAGGAGACAAGCAAATGGCTTTCTGAATCTTAAAATTATCGATACTTGACTTTAAAAAATTAGCACAACCTCAAATGAAATTTGATCAAGAGGCCTCCAAAAACATAGCAGAAATCAGTAGAGGATCAGAGGATCTTGCATCCCTAACAAGCAAATAAGTGCTCAGCCAGCTACAGGAAAATTATTTCATGGTGCTGCAGCTCTTCCAACCACCAACTGTCCAAAGAGAATCAGCTCTGTCACTGAGGAGATAGAGCCTGCTTATGTGAAGAAAAACTGCTCACCTCTCCACGTGAGCTCAAGCAATGATGAGATGAGGCCTGAGCCTGGATTTTCAGGGAATCAACTTTCTGAAACTATGAAATGGTGATACAGCTCTAGTTTCAACAAACAGCACTGACCTTTGGGTCACAAGACTATAGCTTCATGGCCATAACGCTGAACACAGGAAGCCAGACTGAGAGATTCCGCTCCTATGAAGAGTACTAATCTAGTCTAGTATAGTACTAATCTCAGGTGAAAAAATCACAAAAGTTACCTAGGGAGGATGAATGATGGGATTTTTCTGGGAGATGGAATTATCATAATGGGGTGTTAAGAGGTATACCCACTTGTCAAAACTTTATAGTAAGACTTATGCTTTTTAGTGTAGGTAGAATTAAAAAAAAAACACGATAGGAACCATCATCATCATTATGTAGGGATTAAGAGTTAGTAAAGGTATGGATGATAAAAGACGGCAGAATATTGGTAATTGTTGAGGTTCAGTAGTGGGTATATGGGGGTGGGGGTCACCACACTACCCTGTTTACTTTGTACATGTTTGTAATTTTCCATGCTAAAGGTCTTTACAAAAGCCTAGACCTTTAATCCTCTCTCCACTACTTAATAGCTATTAGGTCTCTAGGCAATTTTATTCATTTGTAAATAGGAAATAATGATCCCTAAATCCGTCACCCAAAACAACCGTAGTTTGTTAGTAAATATCAAGTGAGGCAATGAATACAAAAGTAACTTCGGAGCTGTGAAGTAATCTATCTGTATAATAGAGGAATATGCAAATCAGCCAGGATGCTGCAATGTCATGACAGAACAGCAGGGATCTGAGGTTGCATGGCGCTTGACTGGGGCCTGGGACCTCAGGCCATGCACCCCACCCTGTGGGGCTTGATGGGGGGCCACAGGCCATGCCCCCTTCCCCAGTGTTGGCTAGGAGACCTCAGGCTGCTGGCCCCCCCCCCCCCCGCCCCGCACCTCAGTGCCAAGCCAAGGGGCCTCGCTGTGCCCTTACCCATAGGGCTTGATGAGGGTGAGGGACCTCAGGCCACGCCCCTCAGCCGATGAGGCTTGAGAGGGACCTCAGGCTGCGCTCCTCACCTAGTGGGCCTTAACGGGGGACCTCTGGCTGTGCCCCCACCGCCCCCATGCTGGGTAGGGGGACCTGAGGCTATGTCCCCCCGCCCAGTGGGGCTAGATGGGGGACCTGAGACTGCACCCCTCCCCACTCAGCGCCAGGCTGGAGGAACCTGAGGCTGCGCTCCCCACCCAGTGCCAGGCTGGAAAACCTGAAGCTGCACCCCCTACCTGGAGGGGCTTGGTAGGGTGAGGCCATCTGGGTCTGGGTCTCACCCAGTGTGGGTGAGGCTGGCCAGGTCTGGGTCTCCTGCATTTTTGAAGCACATTTGGGTGGTAGGTAGGGACTTGAGAGGAGAGAGATTTTCATATACATTTTACTAATTTTCTCTCATCTCTGACATTTCTATTATAGAGAAAGGGCAAACAGCAATATTATATTTCCTCTAATTAATTCCCTTTTAATGTGCATGAATTTCATGCACCAGGCCACTAGTCCTATATAATAAAAGACTAATATGCAAATTGTCTCCTCAACTGGGAGTTCAACTAAGAATCTGACCAGGGGGCAGGGTCAGCCAGCCAACTGCCTTCACCTCTTCCCCCCAGCTGGCCCCACCCCCAGTCGGGATGGACCAGTCAGACCCCACCCGTGCATGAGTTCAGGTACCAGGCCTCTAGTATATAAATATAGCACATTAAGAATAATAATAATAAAGAGGGAACTAAGATGGCGGCAAAGGTAGAACACCTATCTTGCCGTCATAATCAGCAATTTTAATACTACAACTTAACGAAAGAACAAACACCTTCCAGAATCACCAGAAAGCTGGCCAAGTGAAAATTCCACAAATTAAAGTGAAGATAAGACACTGTGACTCGGAGGTGCGGCGGCAGCAGCGTTGAAAGATTCGCACGGAGAGAGGTTTGGAGTGCGCGCCGCGGAGAGGGCGGGCGGCTGGAAACCGGCCAGTTTTCTCGAATGGGGAGACAAAGGCGTCCCACTGGGCTGATTCTCCAGCTCTGGGCGAAGTCCAGAGAACCCACTATCATACGGGGTGAAAACTGGACAGTGGGAGGGCACGCCGAAGCTCGGGTGCTGCCGGGTGTGCCGGCTTGTGGAGAAGGCGGCTTGCGCGAACAGCTCGGCTGCGTGACGGCGCAGAGAGCGCACCGCGACTTGCCTCTCATTCGGAAAACCGTCAGACTGCTTTGTTTTATGACCCTGGGTGAGACATTGCGCATGCAGACTCATTTTGGGAAAGTCTGAATTCCCTGGCAACCAGCAGCCGGTGGAGCTCCGCAGCGGCTCTCTCTCAGAGGTGCTGGCGGCCATTGCCCCTGGCACAGAGTCCCCGGGGCCGCATAGGGCGGAGCTAACGCTGTCTGCTTGGCCCGGAGACTCCGCCCACCCAACCTGAGCACAGCTGAGCTTCACAGACAATTGGCCTGGAGGTCAACCCTCCAAGTGCTAGCAACGATTAACTGAGCTTAACTTCAACAAGACTGTGCAGCCCATATCCACCTCAGGTAACCGGGGAGGCTGAGCCATTATCCCTAGTAGGAAGTCTACCACACAAAGCTAATTGACCAACTCAGGGAAGCAGCCACCATGCAGCGACATGGAAAGAAATCAGATGTGAAAGAAATGGAGGAAAAAAAACGACTGGACATGGAATTCAGAACCACGGTTATAGGGTTTTTTAAGAGGCTCCAACAAAAGATCGAGGCCTATAAGGAAATAAGCAAGACCACAAAGGAAATGAATGAGTCCTACAAGAAAATGAATAACACCCTCCGGGATATAAACGAGACCTGCAAAGAAATGATCAAGACCAACGTGGAAATGAAAGAAACCCTCAAGGATATAAAGCAGACTCTCAAGGATATGAAAAAGGACCAACCAGAAATTAAGCATACACTAACTAAAACAAAAAATATTATACAAAGACCTGAAAGTGCCCTGGAGCACCCCAAGAACCAAGTTAAAGATTTGAAATACAAAGAGGTAAAATCCACTCAGCTGAAAAAGCAAGAAACCAAAAGAATCCAAAAAATTGAAGATAGTGTAAGGGGCCTCTGGGACAACCTCAAGCATACCAACATCCGAATTATAGGGGTGCCAGAAAAAGAGAGAGGCCAAGACAATGAAAACCTATTTGAAGAAATAGTGACTGAAAACTTCCCACACCTGGTGAAAGAAATTGACTTAGGAGTCCAAGAAGTGCACCGAACCCCAATATATAGGAACCCTAAGAGGACCACACCAAGGCACATCATAATTAAAATGCCAAGAGCAAAAGACAAAGAGAGAATAATAAAAGCAGCAAGAGAGAAACAGTTGGTTACCTATAAGGGAGCACACCCATACGATTGTCAGCGGATTTCTCAACAGAAACGATGCAGGCCAGACGGGAGTGGCAAGAAATATTCAAAGTGATGAACAGCAAGAATCTACAACCAAGATTACTCTATCCAGCAAATATATCATTCAGAATTAAAAGTCAGATGAAGTGCTTCGCAGATAAGAAAAAGCTAAAGGAGTTCATCACCACCAAACCAACATTATATGAAATGCTGAAAGATATTCTTTAAGAAGAGGAAGAAGAAAAAGGTAAAGATGAAAATTATGAACAACAAATACACATCTATCAACAAATGAACATAAAAATCAAGTGAATTGATAGGCTGTTGAACAGGATAGACTGGTGAATATAACAGGGACATGGACATAGAGAGGGAATGGACTGACAATTCTTGGGGAGAAAAGGGTTGTGGGAAGTGCAGCAAGAGACTGGACAAAAATCTAGCAACAATGGGAGAGGACAGTGGGGAGGGGGAGGTGAGGGTGGAGGGTGGGATAGGTACAGGGTGGAGGGGAGCTATAGGGGGATAAAAAGGGGAAACAATGTAATTAATAAACTGAACAATAAAGATAAAAAAAGAATAATAATAATAATAAAGATTTGTAATTTCTATTAGACCACATTCCAGACTATGAATGTTTGAAGACATCATTTACATAGTTCTTTCAAGAAAATAAGAGGCATACCTATTCATTTTTTCAATCATTCCTTAGCAATAGAAATGCTAAGTCAAAAGTATGGATAATACAAATATTATTTATATTTGGTTATAAAGTATACTATATGATTATTTTGCATGATTTCCTAATAATGCAAAAACATAGGACTTTAGAGAAAATTTGAGTGCCTTGTGTATACACCATCTTGATGGCTGAGAAAAGATGCCTGAGAGCACACTTCGGAAGAAAACCGGCTTACGAGTTTAAATAATGTAGATATATCACATGTTCAACATTAAGAATCAACTACTCTGAAAATCCACTTTTGGAAGTCTGACCATCCAAACTAATGTTCATGAGTTCATATGTAATCACAGCTTTACAGATAAGAACCATTATATTCTTCATGCAAATTGATTACACTTAGAAATTAGAAAGCTAGATTTCTAAACATTGACTCTCTAATGTTATGGCTCATATATATTCAACTCAAGGAAGCCCAGTGGACATATGAATCTTTTTTTTTTTAACTTGTCTGTTAGATGAACTCGAATCTGTTACAACTATCACAAAGTACAACTCATACTGAGAGACAGAGAAGAGGAGGGAGGGAGCAAAAGGAGGAGAAAGAGAATGACAGAAAGAGAGAGATTCAGGTGTAATTCTACTCTAATGTCCAAGTCTAAACCCCCAAAATCAGGGTGTACCCTGAAAAGACAAATGAGGTGGCCTGGTGTGCTGGCCCAAGTGTCACAAAGTAAATAAGCATGCCAGAGTGATGTTTTAAATGAGCACATTTCTAGTTCAAAAATATACTGTAAGAAAATCATTTGTTACAGAGAACAACTGATGGTTGCCAGAGGGGAGGAGGATTGGGAGGCTGTGAAAAAAGTGAAGGGATTAAAAACTATAAATTGGTAGTTATAAAACAGTCATAGGGAACATAGTCAATAATATGGTATAACTATGTATGGTACCAGGTGGGTACAACCATTATCAGGGGGATCAATTTTTAAATTATATAACTGCCTAACCATTATGCTGTCCACCTGAAACTAATATAAAATAATATTGTATGTCAACTGTAATTGAAAATTCAAAATTTTAAGAATAAACATCAAAAGGGGGAACAGAAAAAATCAGTGAATATCCAAGTGAGTTGGTGTGTAGAGGAAGCACAGCCTCTTGGATATTCTTTTGCATTCATCGTACTTATCTTCAAATAATAGGTGTATCCAAGTGTCTACTTACAGCATTCCAGCTTCTTGTAAAACCCCGTTTAGGGGAACACACTCCTTCCACTCAGCTCCATCCCATCCCGGCACATTAGCTCTGCATGGAATGACGGGTGCACTCCTGGTACACTCCTTCCCGGGCAGCTTCAAATGCCAGTCCGCTTTGTTCGCATGCCTTCTCTAAAGAGTACCAGCCAACCCTGCCCACTGCCGGGCCTCAGGATGGCCCAAGACCATCTGAACTACCGTTTATGAAATTACTAAACAAAAATAAGATTGAAACTGCTCACTTCTTATTTCTTTGTTATGGTAGAGCCCATTACACAACACTGCAGCGAAAGGGCTGGTCACTTCAAGAAAAATCAAGGCTTCAAGCTAAAACCCCACTACCACTCTGACAGTAAAACTTTCACACTCTAGTTAAGCTATAGTCTAAGTTTACATTTGCCCATGTAGTCTGACATTTCCTATCCATGAAATAGGTCTTTTCTCTGAGAGGCTGTGCTTCCTCTACACACCAACTCACTAATACATCACAGAGCAGTTCAGCTTTTTGCCATCAAAGAGGAAAGCTACCCTATTACCATGGAGTCAGTCACATCACTGCGCATGCGGCCCATGGAGTCAGGGAGCTGTGCTTCTCAGCTGCTTATCCCAGACTCTGGTTGACCCCTCTCGTGGCACAGACAGGCATCAAGGTCAAACCACAGAAACACCCAGGCTTGAATGGATTCCAAGGATTTGGGACCAGATGATCTTCCAAGGTCATTTTTAACTCTAAAGTTCCATCATTCAGAAGGAAACACTAAGAAGTGGGAGAACAGAGGAATTGGATGAGAACAGGGCGCTTGAAAGGAAGCTCCACAAGATTTTAGATTGAACTATTCCTTTGTCACCTCCTACCCCAAATCAGTTCACCTTATCAAGCCAGTTCCCCCTTTCCTTTCCTCTAAACCAGTGGTCGGCAAACTGTGGCTCGAGAGCCACAAACAGATCTTTGGCCCCTTGAGATGATTCTTCCACAAAATACCACAGCCTGGGCGAGTCTATTTTGAAGAAGTGGCGTTAGAAGAAGTTTAAAAAATTTGGCTCTCAAAGTAAATTTCAATCGTTGTACTGTTGATATTTGGCTCTGCTGACTAATGAGTTTGCCAACTACTGCTCTAAACCCAGGCCCTACTGTCACACTGTGATATGAAGGAAATGAAAGTAAGGGGCTGGGTAACTGGTAAGGAAGCCTCAAGAAAACCTCTGCAGTATCCAACCACCCACTCAATGGAGTGAAACCTTTACAGAGTGTCAGTCAGCCAGTGGAGGGCAATGGTGTCAGCTACCTCTCTGAACATCTGCTCCAGAGAGCACCCGAGAGCACAGAGAATACCAGAGCAGGCCCCAGAGCTTTTCACAGGCACCTGAGGGCACTGTTTAGAAATACTGATAATCTGAAGCCCATCCAAGTTCTACGGTTCAGACTCTCTGGCAGGAAGGAGTTTGGAAATTACAATTTTTAAAAAGCTTCCCAGATGGGTGCTAGGATTTGTAAACAAGCATATTCTTGTTGCCACCATAGCTTGTCTTTCTCAGTTTTCATATAGTGTGCTCACAATAGGGTTGTCAAATAAAATACAGGACATCTAGTTAAATCTGAATGTCAAATACACAAGGAATCCTTTACTCTAAGTATATAATGATTTGTTAAAGTCTGAAATCCAAATTTAACTTGGCATCTTGTATTTTATTTACTAAATATGGAAACTCATAGTGCAGCTGCGCCTTTATGCCCTAGCTGATTTGAATCAGTGGATAGAGCAATGGCCTGTGGACCAGAGTCCCAGGTTCAGTTCCAGAAAGGCATGTACCTTGGTTTCAGGCTCCTTCCTGGCCCCAGTTCTGGTCAGGGTTCATGCAAGAGGCAACTAATTGATTTGTTTCTCTCTGTCTTTCCCTCGCTCTTCCACTCGCCCTAATAAAAGTCAATGGGAAAATATCCTCAGATGAGGATTAAAAAAAAAAAAAAAACCATACTGTCATATCCACTTTTGATTCAGTAGTTCCAAATTGAATACTTTAGAGTGTATAACATGTAGATAACGCAGCAAAATAAGAAAATGAGTATGAGAATATTACTGGGGAAACCTCGATTTTTCCAACTATGAAATGAAAAAGGTTGCACAGGATCTAAAATGCCATTAAATCACTCACTGCATTGTTAACAAGCCTATACCCACATCAAATGTAATCTTGAATGTCTGAAATTTTCATGTTTCCTGGAAGAAGTTTCCTCATAAAAGAAAGTGATCAACCAACTCAATTTGACATCCATTTCTACTTCAGAAGCAATTCCTGAAACCTGTGGTCTCAACACTCATCAAGAGTAACAACTTGTGGTGGTTTGAATGTTCTCCAATACTTGCCACCTAGAGTCTGTCCACAGTCCATTCTCTCAGAAACATTCAGGAATTGTGGAGAAACTAGTGGCTTCATACTGATCACACCAGGGGCCATGATCACATCAGGTGACCCCTAATGTACTGTTGAGCTAACACTCATTTATATTATTTTAGACCCCAAATTATTCTAAGACAGAGTTGTGCCATGATCTCATCAAGCCGAGCATGAGGGAACACCAGACATCTAATCCAGATGATCAAATACAGTCTGGAAGCATTGGCATTAATTATAAGAAAGGGGGTAGGATTTGTCTCTCTGCACAGCTAAATGTGGTTCGAATCAAATGGCTTCATGTAACTGATGCAGCTATCTGTGATATAGATGGCATCTAACTTAGCTCCATGTACTGAACAAAGACCACCGAGTTCCCCTCTAAAATCCGAGGTTAGGCACTGACCACATGAGAGCAAATGTCTCCCTTTTTCTGTTTGTTTGTTTCATCCAAATCATCTTCCCTGCTTTAAATGTTTTTATTTCAGCAATTATGCTAATTCCATCAGCACACTGTGGCCATGGTTCAAATCTTGCCCTCTGCTTACTTTGTAATACAAGTTTTATGGGACTACAGCTGTACCTACTTGTTTAAGTACTGCCTGTGGCTGCTTTCACACCACCACAGCAGAGGTAAGCGGTTGGCGACAGACCATATGGCTCACGAGCCCCTAAATATTCATTATGTGGCCCTTTTGAGAGAAAGTTTGCCAATCCCTGCTAGAAATTAGTAACATTAACGCTATTTTTAAAAAAGAAGAAATGAACTGGTAACATTCAAGACTCTATATCTTTTTGGCAACAATTTTAAAAATGGGTGGTAGATTTCCAATCCAGTAACTAGCAACCAACCAGTCAGCCCTATGATCTCCAAGAGCCTAGGAGAATTTGTGGTGCAACGGCTCATACGAACAAGTGCAATTTCAACAGAACACTGCTCTTCAACCTCAGGTATTCTTAAGAATCCAAAGGACAAACACACAAGCATGAACACATGAGAAATGTGCTCAGAGTCCTGCCTTTCAAAAGGGAAAATTACACAATAACAAGCACACTCACAGGACGGCTGCCACCACCATTATTTGTAGTCTGACCAGAAAAACGCAGTAGAGCAAGAATACAGAAACTGACTCCATTTGGCACCAGTGCCTCTGAGGGCACTGTCACTGGAGTGGGGATTTAGAATTTAAAACACAGTTCTTCTGTCGCCCCACTGCTTTAGGCAGAGTGCGTGATCAGAGAGAATAACCATCTTCAAAACAGAAACTAATGTGAGCCTTAAAAGATCCCAACATAGGTGCCTGGGAGGATAGATTGGCTTGCCAGAACGTCATATTATGGTTCCTAAGAGGTGCTTGCTGAATATTGCCTCCTCCGCAGAGATCAAGCATGAAGGGCCTTCCTGCTCCCACAGAAAGCCCTTGTAAGCAGACATGGCACACTCACCGTTAATGAAATTTTATGCCCTAGGAAATTAAATGCAGGTATTACTCTAGTTGAAAGGAGGAGGAAGAAAAATAACCCATAGTTGCTAAGTTTGACTTTATAATATTGACAGTGTATATGGCTTACTAAATAAAAACTGTTAAGAACTGGGTCCAATTCAACATTTCAACTCTATTAGAGATCAGTAGGGTCTCCCACAAAGACAGAAGGAGAGCTGTGGCTCTTTCTACCCTCCACTGATTCTTATTTCTCCATTATGTATCGACTTCCACTCCTGTGTCCTCTTCTCCCCTGTTTGTTTGAAGGTGGGTCCCTTGCCTGAAGTCCTTAGCTCCCACTAGACAAACACAGAGAACCAAATATACATCCACACCCCTGGATAGGAGAAAAACCATCACAGCTCATCTTACACCCTGGTGCAGCCAGAGTTCAGCATGAATGCGTTTTCTTTTATTTTTTTATTATTATATTTTTATTTCAGAGAGGAAGGGAGACGGAGAAACAAACATCAATGATAAGAGAATCACTGATTGGCCACCTGCTGCACACCCCACACTGGGGATCAAGCCCACAACCCAGGCATGTGCAATGACTGGGAATTGAACTGCAGTCTCCTGGTTCATAGGTCAGTGCTCAACCACCAAACCACACCGGCTGGGCTATGTTTTCTTTTCTTAAAAAATAAAAAATAAAAATACACACACACACACACACACACATATATTGTCTAAAGTTTTACATATGTCTCCTTTTTCCCCGATTGACACCCTCTCCCAGCTAGTCCCACCGCCCTAGTGTCTGTGTCCATTGGTTATGCTAATATGCATCTATATAAGTCCTTTGGTTGCTCTCTAACCCCCCCACCTCCCCTGCCATTTGTCTCTGGACCTATTTTTGTTCATCAAATTATGTTGATCATTATATCCCACATGTGAGTGAGATCTCGTGATATTTATCTTTCCCCAACTGGCTTATTTTGCTTAGCATAATGCTCTCCAGTTCCATCCATGCTGTTGCAAGTGGTAAAAGTTTCCTTCTTTTTTACAGCAGCACAGTATTCCATTGTGTAGATATAGCATAGTTTTTAATCCACTCATCTGCTGATGGGCACTTAGATTGTTTCCAAATCTTAGCTATTGTAAATTGTGCTGCTATGAACATAGGGGTGTGTGTATCCTTTCTACTTGGTGTTACTAGTTTCTTGGAATATAATCCTAGAAGTGGGATTACTGGGTCTAATGGGAATTCCATTTTTAACACTTTGAGGAAACTCCATACTGTCTTACACAGTGGCTACACCAGTTTGCATTCCCACCAGCAGTGCACGAGAGTTCCTTTTTCTCCGCATCCTCACCAGCACTTGTCCTTTGCTGATTTGTTGTGATAGCCATTTTGACAAGTGTGAGATGGTATCTCATTGTTGTTTTGATTTGTATTTATCAGATGATTAGTGACTTTGAGCATGTTTTCATGTCTCTTGGCCTTCTGTATGTCCTCTTTCAAAAAGAGTCATATGCCCCCTGGTTATGCTAATATGCATAATAAATGCCCCCTGGTTATGCATATTAGCATAACCAGGGGGCATATGTTCTTCCATTTGTTTATGTCTTCCTCTATTTCTTTTTTCAATGCCTTATAGTTTTTTGAGTACAGGTTTTTTACCTCCTTAGTTAAGTTTATTCCTAGGTATCCTAATTTTTTTGGTGCAATGGTAAATGAGATTGCTTTCTTAATTTCACTTTCTGTGTAAATATTTTTTTATTAATTTCAGAGAGGAAGGTAGAAGAAGAGAGTGATAGAGACCTCAATGATGAGAGAGAATCATTGTTTGGCTGCCTCATGCATACCCCCTACTGGGGATTGGATCTGCAACCCAGGCATGTGCCCTAACCAGGAATCAAACCATGACCTCCTTGTTCATATGTCAATGCTCAACCACTGAACTACACTGGCTGGGCTGTGTTTTCATTTTTTTTAAATTTAACTATTTGATGAATGCTTACTATGTACCAGGAATTTAGCTTAAGGTTGAGGTTCAAGGTGATCAAAATTGCTACAGCCACCGTTTTCTCGGGGAAGTGGGGGTAGGGGGAGTAGGTATCAGATAAATAATCCCACAGTCTAAGATTAAGATAGTCCAAGTCTAAGGACATATGTCTATAGATTGTGTCCAGTGCTGTGAAGGTGAAGAGCAGGAGTTGGAGATGTAAGGAGGAATCCTCATTTCTATCAGGATCTGAGAGGGCTTCTGCTCTGCGAAAGTGACAGGACAAACCTAGAAGGAATTGTACTAAGTCAGTGGTCGGCAAACTCATTAGTCAGCAGAGCCAAATATCAGCAGTGCAAGGAATGAAATTTCTTTTGAGAGCCAATTTTTTATACTTAAACTTCTTCTAACGCCACTTCTTCAAAATAGACTCAACCAGGCCGTGGTATTTTGTGGAAGAGCCACACTCAAGGGGCCAAAGAGCCGCACGTGGCTTGCGAGCTGCAGTTTACTAACCACTATACTAAGTGAAGTAAGTCAGGCAGAGAAAAACAAAACCATATGACCACTTATATGTGGAATTTCAAGAACAAAACAAACAAAATTGAAACACAGAACATAGAATAGACTGGTGGTTGCCAGAGGGGAGGTGGGGTTGAGTGAAAAAGGTGAAGGAATTGAGAATTACCTATTACAGAACAGAAATGTAAATTACAACATAGGGAATATAATTAATATCACAGTAACTAATGTAGGGGGCCATGTGGTTATGAAATATCAGGGGGCATATGATTGTCTAACCACTGTGTGTATATCTGAAATTAACACAGAATAACATTGACTATAAGCTGTAATGAAAAATAAAATAAAATGAAACTGTAAAGAGGACCAGGAGTTATTCAGGTGCAGACCAGAGCTGAGGAGTATTTCAGGCAGAAGGAACAGCAGGTGCAGAAGCTCGGAGGAAGAGAAAGGGTGGCCTAGTCCAGGGAGGTGATGTGTGGCTGGGAGGGAAAGCAGAGCCTTCTAAATCAGAGCAGGGATTTTTATTCCCTCTGACTACAACGGGAGGCTGTGAACACTGGACATGAAGGATTATATAAGATTTCTAAAAGACTATTGTGAGGGGCAAGAACAGAAGCACACATGGGTTAGTTGTTGATGCAGGAAACAAGAGTTTTGGGGAGAAGGGGTGCAGTAGGAGTGCAGAACAGTGGCATTATTCAAAATATATTTGAAAGGCAGAATCCCCAGGTGATATAACAAATGAGGGAAAAGGAGGTATCAAGGATGTCTCAATTTTCTGGTCTGAGTTGCTGGTAACTGGTGCATAGTTTACCAAGATAAGAAGTACTTTGGGAATACACTGTAGGGTAAAGCACCAAGCATTCCATTTTATAAACCACACAGCATATCTGTAATGGGTACAGTGAGGTTACTAGCTACTGAGTAAGCTTCTGTACCTCTGTTTTCATCATCTGTAACTTGGGAATTATGGAAGAACCCCATGTACCTGTTGTGATAAAATAATCTGAAGCATGTAAAACACTTGGCATGATTATTACACATAAGACCCTCAATAAAATATCAGGAGCTATGGTTACTATTTTGTACTTGAAGTTTGAAATGTCTACTAGCAATTGTAGTAACGATGTCCAGTAGGCAGTTAGGTAACTTGGTTCCTTGGCTCTCTCCTGCTAGAGAGAGGAGGAGGAGGAGGAGGAGGAGGAGGAGGAGGAGGAGGAGGAGGAGGAGAAGTGTTTAGGGTCTGAGGATGCTGCTATGAAGTTATGAATCAAACATCTAGTTAGAGATTTTATAATAGCAACTGAAGATTTACTTATCATTTGGCTAAAAGCTCAGTGTCTGGGTGTCAACAATACATAAAAGGCACCTGAAATTGTGGAAAATAAAACAATTTGATGCAAAATGAGCCCTGAAGAAGAAAAAGGGAGGTCAATGAATGAGCCTAAAGAGAGGTCCTTAAATTCAAACAAAAAACAAAGATTTTTTAAAGTCGAAGGAAACTAAATAGACAGAGAAAGATTTAGTATAGTTTATTATATTTCTACAAACAGAAAAATGTGGTAATCAATCTTAAAAGAAGAGTTAGTAAGTCCTTTTATATCAGAAGTGTATAAAAGTATATAAAAATATTTGCAAGAATATTCACTGTAGTGCTATACTAGGAAAAATGACCTAAATCAACAATAAAAGACTGATTACCTAAAGTATGGCACATTTATTTAAAGAAATAAATTTATAGCTGTTAAATATCATGTCACAAAAGATTTAGCAGAAAAAAAATGTTCACATTTCCTTGGTATGTCCAAAATCTAGGCTACAAACTAGCACACAATATGATACTCTGTTTAGAGTTGATTAATCTCTTCCCACCCTCCCCCCCCCCTCTTCCCATGGACACAGACAATAGTGTAGTAGGTGTAGTGGGGGGACAGGAGGTCAAAAAAGGATAAAAACAGAACATCTGTAATACTTTTAACAATAAATTTAAACATATATAGAAAGGGAATAGGAAAAAACCACCATGGCAAACAATACCAGAAAAGTAGCAATAGTTAATTCTGGATAATATGATTTCAGCTGGTTTTTCTTTTCTTTCTTGTACTTTTTTGTTTTTCAAATGTCAGAGACTCAAATCCCCCAACACAAAGCTCAGGAGAAAGACAGAGACTGAAGACTTGATGCAAAGGTCTCCATCGCTCTCCTCACAGGAGGAGGAACCTGACACCGCTGTAGGCCGAGAGTGACACATCCTGATCCTTCCTCAAAGAAGCAGAACCCTGTTCCCTACCAGTGGCTGTCCTTTTCTAACCTCAAAACCACTAACATCAGGGTTACAAGTGAGATCATATTCTTGGTTGATCTTCAACAATATGCATCAACAAAGTATCACCAAAAAAAAATTTCCTTTCATTGTAAAAAGATAAAGCCACGCAATCTTTCAGTTCGGAAATATGTATATACAGTCACACCACAACTGGCCCTGAAACTTCTTTCAAAGAAACATGCAACATTTTCAAAGGACCTTCACTTCTCAACACAGACTTTTAAATATTATCATGAAAATTTATATCACCCCTGTGCTAAACCATAAACAAGCTCCATGGTAAGGGATTAAACTTTCTCTGAGATAAGCAAAAAAACAGTGTCTCCTTATATTCTGGTATCATCTGCAATCCCAGTCAAGTCCTTTCTGAGTCTTGGTTTTCTCACCCAACACTGCGAAGGATAGCCTGGCTGGTGTGGCTCAGTGGTTGAGTGTTAACCTGTGAACCAGGAGGTCAGGGTTCGATTCCCAGTCAGGGAACATGCCCAGATGACGGGCTTGATCCCCAGTGTGGAGCTTGCAGGAGGCAGCCAGTCAATGATTCTCTCTCATCATTGATGTTTCTATCTTTCTCTCACTCTTCCTTTCTCTCTGAAATCAATAAAAATATTTTTTTAAAAAATAAATAAATAAAAGTGGGGAGAATAAAACTCTCCTTGCAGGAGCTTTCAGGAGGACAATGGTGGCTGCATGAGTCCAAGTCTCTCTATTCATCCTTCCCCAAAAGACTACAAAAATCAACAGGAAGGCAAATATCATAAGCCCTGAGCCAGTTAGCATCCTTAGGGACAGAGAATACTCTAAATTTCAAGCTCCCTCTGAGTGGAGAAATAAACACCAGTTTCCAAAAGCGCTCCCGATGCTGCAAACCATTAGTGGGTGTGAAGAGGGGGGACTCCAATGAGCAGGAGAACAGGGGCTCGGAGAGGACTTCCATGAAGCATAGACAGAACCACCCCAAGGAGGGAATGTCCTGCACTAAGTGCCCACATATCGCTCGCACATCTGAAACCGATCTGGTAGTTCTTGGCACAAGCTACATGAAGGGATAGGGCTTGACAGTGAGAGAGACCAGAGGCCTCAGAGCTGCTTCTGGGAGAGAAAAAATATAAAGAGAAGGAATGGTACATGTCATTGAAGGAAGAGGGAGAAACCAAGGAGAAGGCACAAATGAAAGAGAAACAAGACACACCAGGTCCTTAACCAACTATCCCCACCACCATCATCCACTAAGGAAACGACACCTCACTGTTCTGACAGAAATGACAGCCCCTGAACTAAGAAGAATGCCCATGAAACGCCTAGAAATAAATTGAAAAATCAGAACAAAACTGAACAACTGCTGAAAATTCTTCCACCAAAAACCATGAAGCAAAAGAAAACTATAACACAGCACTCCAAGCTGAATTCAACATCATCACACAAGCAACTGGGAAATTAAAAAACATCTAAAATCAGGAATATAAAAAAGAAACATAAGAAACGGACAAGAACAAAACAGGAAGAAATGCAATGAGAACTGACTGAACTCAACAAAGAAAATTAAGATGAATACAGAAGTATTTCTTCTTCTAAACGGAAGAGTAAGTTATGAGATGCCCAAGAAAAGAAAGATTTAAACTGAAACTTAATAAGGGCTATAGAGGAAATACAAAAAGCAAGAAATAGTCAAGAGCTGGAGGTGTTTGGGAAACAGTGAGAAGTTGAGTACAAGATAGCATGGGGGCAGGTCACAGGGAGATAATGTGGACACGCGAGAATGGAACCAGATTTATTCATCCCACAAATGTTTCGGAGTGTCTACTGCAGGCAGGGCACTGGTGCCAGTGACTGTGAGCGGAACTGGCTCTCGCCCTGCAGGGAAGACAAATGGGAGTCGGGACCTTTAACCAGGAGAGTGATACAATCAGATTAAATTGAGAGGAAGGGAACTCTAGAGGTGAAATTAAAGACTTTCTGGAGTGAGGCAAGACTGAAAGGGAGGCTCATTAGGAGGTCATAATAAATCATTCTGAGATAAAAGCATCAAGGTTTCCTGATGGCCCAATATGAAGACGACACCAAGGCTTCTATTTTGGGAAACTGGAGAATGACTCCATCACAGACGGAGAGAATGTCTGCTCCGTGTGGGGCGCTGTGATGTGATATATGGAGACTGGAGTCTCAGGAGTGTGGGCACTGGGGATCCTGGAGGTGGTCATCTTTCTGGTGGTAGGAGCAGCTGCTGGACACGAGCAAGAACCCACAGATGACTCGGTTCTTGTGCCTCAGAGCACCATGAGCAACTCGGAATTTCCACATTTAAGGGACAGAGAGGAGGAGGAAGAGCATGGAAGGTCCCGGACAGCAGTAGGAATTCAGCCACAAGAGAAGGCACCCAGAAGCTGCCATGAGACGTTCTGGAAACGTCCAGAGGCGGACTGAATGGGGATCCCAGAGAGTTAAAGGACTGAAAACAGGAACTCAGATGTCTGACGATCTTACTGATATACAGTTTCAGGTTGAGGATTGAAGGGCATTCATATAGAAGATTCAGGAAATGCTCCCACGGGGAAAAGAAGAAAGGAGGTAGAGAAAGAAAATGGGTGACATGTGACACAGAAGGGAAGTTGGATCATGGGAATTTACCGGGAGTGGAGAGACAGGTGAGGATCAGAACCACAGAAACGTGAAAAGGAGGATATAACTGATGGAATGAGAGAGGAAAGGGTCAGGGTCTGGAGGGAGGCTACAAGGTCAGCTTTCAGTCTCTTCTAAAACTGTGACTGAGAAACGTGCAGGCTCTGTGCAGGGCGCCACAGATCAGCATCCTGGTGGCATCTGAGCATCTCTCCCTCTGAATTCATATAGGGTGTGCTCTTAGGCTGAGGACTTAGAGCCTAAGACCAGGCTTCATGTGCCAGTTCTGCCACTTACCATCTATATCTCTCTGAACACATCACAGCTCACCTGAAGCTCAGTTTTGTCATCAGTAAATTGGTAACACACATCTCTGAAAGGTTCGAATTGGGCTGGGGTCACGCACCTATGACATGAGGCCATAATGTGTCAAAAGAGATTTTATTCCAGACACCTGGGTACAGGTGGGCTGAGACCGAGAAAGGCATCAGCGAAAAGAGCAGGGAGAGATAGGTTTTTATTAATTTTTGCTGGCTGTAAGCCGTTCTGTTGACATAACAGTCCGGTCTGTCCTTGGTTCCTCTCAGCATCAGATGGCTAGTGATTATTTGGGCTATGCAGTGGCTCAAGGCTGCAAGCTTTCTGCAAGATATCTGCCTAGCACAATAAGTTTTTCTCTGCCCCATTTTATTCTCGTTAACCCTTTCGATCTCCACCTACATACCTCATAGGGTTGTTGTGAGGCCCCAAAACATAGTTATATATGGATGCACCTTGAAGACCGAACAGCCCTATGCATAAATTGCTGGATCTAACTATCCCACTTGGACTTGTTCCACTAGCGGTAGCACTGTGCCGCCTGCGTGCATCCCACACAGGGTCTAACACAGTATTTTGCACAGGTGCTACCACACACTGCTTTGGACTAAGCACCAGCCTCCTCTTCATGAAAGGCATGTGTCTGAACTGTTTATATGTCCCATGCCATGACAAGTGAAACCATCATATTTAAACCCACACCGGGTTCCCAGTCTGATTTTAGTAAGACTCCTGGCAAACAACAGAGTCCAACACTTTGTAACAGCATTTTCAAATTAGCAGAAGTGCAATTATGAAAAGGCTGCCATATGTTTGAGTCAATGATTTTTTTTAATCAAGAAGAAAACAGTACGAAATTATGTTGCAAGGGCACTGAGCCATTAATCTAGAAAAGGCACCTAGAGACAATCAACCATCACTTCCTGGCTGAGCAAGGAGGCACACACTCCCCTCAGCTCCCTCAGGTTGACACCCATAGCAGTGGAAGACACGCATGAGTTCTGCTGAATCATCAACTAAGAAGTTGCTGCAGTCGAATCCATCCTATCACTTCACAGACGCACCCCTGCCACCCCTGAAAGGGAGCACTCTCTGCAAAAGTACCCTTCAATGTGGCTGCACCGCTTTACCTACCACTCAATCAAACCCTTTTTATTACAACAATAATAAGGCATCTGTATCTTAGCACTTTTGGGGGGGGGGGGGGGTGCGCGGGAATAACATATGTGGAGAAAATACATTTTTCTTCACTCCCAAAGCAGCAAATTATATTTGCTCTTCTACACGGTATAGTAAAGCTCATACATTTTAAAGAACCTGGATAAGTTCTTTTTTCCATCTGAGGCAAGTCTCACTAGTGATTTAAAATTACATTGTTGAGCAAGTGTCAGGAACCATGAAATAAGCATAAGAGGTAGTCTCTCTCTGAACACAAACACCAGGATATGCGGAATTATATGGACCTCCCAAAGCATATAGTAGTAGCACCAACCTCTGAACGTTTTCAAGAAAGCTATGCGCTACCTTTAACACTCAAGAAGAAAATGGTAGAAATGTGATATTATTAACATTCTCTTCTTATAAAAAGACATTCATTTACTCATTCATGCAATATATTGAACTCCTATTATGTGTCAGATTCAGTGCTAGGAACTGGGGGTATGGTGTTAAACCAAGCAGACTTGTCCTTGCTTTTACGGCCTTATGGTCTAATGAGAGAGAGCAAAAAAATAAATCAATAATTAAGCATATGATTACAAATATTAAATGCTAGAAGGAAAAGAAATGGTATTTAAAAAAAATAAAATAAACACAAGACAGAAACCTAACTTAACTTGAGAGAAGGAGAAAGCTTCTCAGAGGAACTAGGTTAAGCCAAGACTGAAGCCGAAGGAGGAGGGGACACTCCAGAAAGAGGGAAACGCATGTGCAGAGGCCTGAGACCAGAAAGAGCTGGGCATTCCAAGGACCTGAAAAAAGACCAGCAGCTTTTGAGTGGAGTGTGCAAGGGAAAGGAAGGCATGGAATGAGGTGGTAGTTGTAGGCAGGAGCCAGATAATTCAGAGCCAAACAAAGGATTTGGGTTTTGTTTTGTTTTGTTTTCATTTTCCAAGTACAATGGGAGGGTGAGAGACTTTAAACAGAGCAGAGACAGGATCAGATTTGTATTTGAAAGAACTGATAGAGGAGCAGACAAAATGGAAAAGCTATGGCAATGGAAATGGGAGAAGGGGATGAGTTTGGGATATATTTTGGAGATGAATGGATGGGACTGTTCAATATGGAATGGGGGATGAGAGAGGGGGAGAGGCATCAAAGGTGAGCTGGGTTTCTAGCTGGAGCCACTAAATGGAGGGGTATGTCTCACGCAAAGACAAAACACAAAAGGAGGCACAAGGCTTCGTGAAAGGAGAGGATCGAAAGACTGCCTTAGAGACCTCCAGATGGAAGTGTCCAATAAGTGGTAAGATTAAATAAGACAAATGCAGCACATGTGCCACTGCACTCTTAGGGTCTAGAACAGTAGCTCAACCGGTAAAGGTCATTCAGTGTTCCTTGAAGGAGTTGTTCCCACCATCTCACTCACCTCCACAGCCTATTCCCACACTAAGGAACAGGCCAATGAGATGGGGATTCAGGGCCTAGAACTGTGAATAGTGCTCATCCTCAAACACAGGGATCCCATTCTGAGAAAGCAGAGGTCTTTGTAATAAACCAATTCCACGGGCTTATAGAGTTTATACGTTTTTATGTTATCAATTTGACATATCTTTATAAATGATATACTTATATAAAATGTATTAGTAAAATATATTCTATACATGAATAGAATTGAAATGGTTTTATAAATAAATTTTACATAAGAAAATACAAGTACATTTTTGGAGGTTTTATGCATACATATATTGTGTAGCTATCTTGTAAAAAAGTCTTAAAATTATAACTTTGTAATGTTTAAAACAGGGCTTAGATGATTAAGCAGGTTCATCTACCATTTCTTTGATAAAAACTTAAGGAAGGCATCAATGCTATTCGCATTAGGGCCAACTGGTAGTATTTTGAAAAGCACCATAGATGGTAAGAAATCATTGACAGAATCAGCCACTGATTCATGTTTTCAGGTTGAAAGGGACTCCTAATGTATATCTGAGTTGAATTTTGTTTTTGATAACCAAAGTGCCATGGTTCAAAATTCTTAGTTCATTCAAAACTTCCACTGGTATGAATAAGAGCAAAAACTGCAGAAGCAGACTCACCACATTTGATTTCTGGCAGGGCGACATTAAACACCAGCGAGAGTGCCAAATAAAGAGATGACGTCACCCACATCTGCTGATTCACAAGGAAAGGGGCCAAACAAGAGGAGGAGACAGCGAAGCCAAGAGAGATGTGGGAATTGTGATTACATTTCACTGGAAAGTGGCTGCTGAGCTAGACAACTAACTGCTCAAAAGGTTGGTGCAGCCAGGAAAGCAATACCTGGTAGCTACTTTGGGAATGTGATCAGAAGAGTCACATAATATTGGTTAAGCCAGCAAGTAAAAGGCAATTTTAGTTGTGAAAGACTGAGACCACATGTTCCCTCTTCTTTCTCTGAGTGTATATTTTCCACATCTAGCCCCTTAAAAACATAGCTTCTCAATCACACTTTCACAGATATACTTTAAAATCATCTTAAAGCCACTCTTGTCCAATGCAGTCATGTTAACTTTGTACAACGTGGTCAGACATCTTTTGAAAAGCCACCAATAACACTTTCACAATGGACAATATGTGGCAACATAATTTCTAGAATAAAAATATATCTAATACTCTGTGTGTTAACTGCCTGGGAGCATAAATTTCTACCATAAATATGCAGAGGGCTATTAGTACAATTAGAATAGCAAATCAAAATGAATCGAATATTTAATCATAAGCCAAACCATTTCACAGAATTCAATCCCTAAAGTGAAGAAAAGCAAAAAAAATGAATGTGATGTATGTTATCATATCATTTATTCAATAATTACTTCTTGACTACCTACTACATATAAGTAATTGTGTGAGACACAGTGGGTAAGGTGGTTGGTTATGAATCAAAATTAGGACACTGTCTGAGAAGTATAAAGGGGCCCATGGGGACAATTAGTAATGATACTGGTATATAAATAACAATAGCCATGGTAAACAATAATGTTTACTAAGTAATTATTATGTGGCTGGTTCTTAACTAAGTTTTTTTTTAATTACTATTTTTAATTATGGTAAAATACACATAACCTAAAACTTACTATCTAAACCATCATTGAATACTGTATACAGTTCAGTGGCATTAAGTATATTCATAATGTTGTGCAACTATTCCCCTCAGAACTCTTTTTGTGATACAAAACTAAAACTCTGTATCCCTTAAACAATAACTCCCCATTCCCTCTCTCTTCCAAGCCCCTGATAACCACTACTCTACTTGAAAATTATGATTTCCTAAGTAGCAAACACTATAGTTCTACCTAAATCCACATGTTTACAGGGTATCTTTCTAAATTAAAATGAAGACTCAAAATAAACTGCTCTGATATTGCTGTATAGCAAAATATTAACTCTGGATTTTAAAAAAATTAAGCATATTAAATTATTATTTTTAGATAAAATTTTCACTTAAAAATTTAAATACTAATTTAATCTTTGCAAAAATTTTTTAAAATATATTTTATTGATTTTTTACAGAGAGGGATAGAAAGTCAGAAACGTTCGATCAGCTGCCTCTTGCACACCCCCTACTGGAGATGTGCCCGCAGCCAAGGTACATGCCCTTGACCGGAATCAAACCCGGGACCTTTCAGTCCGAAGGCCGATGCTCTACCACTGAGCCAAACCGGTTTCGGCAAATCTTTGCAAAATTTCTATTTCCTATGTACTATAATACTATTGTATAAGTATAAAATTTATTAATTAAATAACATTTGGATATAACATGCCCCAAAGCTTTTTACTGAAATGGTATAAAAAGGTTAAGAAAATACATGAATGCACATCAGTGAAGGAAGGCAAGTGAGATGCTTGTTTCTAAATATGTTAAAATAGATGGAGTGCAGTATAGAAGATCAAGTGGCGATATCCCAAAGGCGAAAGGACATTTAAGCCTGGAGTTCAGCGGAGACTCGGAATCTATATTTAGAAGTTATGTACAGAAAGGTGACCAGAGGAGACATGAGAAGGGAGGAAACCATGAAAAAGCACACAGCAGAGGCCCACACAGAGGGGAGTCCCTACATTTAGGAAGGAGAGGAGAAAGAAGATCTAAAGAGACAGACAGGGAGATAGGAAGAAACCCAAAAGAATACAGAAGATGGATAACATAAAATGAGGTCAGCATGTCAAAAAGCTGCAGAAAATTAAGGAACTGAGAAAAGGTCACTTGTTGGATTTGGCTGCCAGTAGGTCACATTGGTCCCCTGATGGTTGTCTGCTCATGGGTAGTGTCAGAAGCCCGACTCAGGACTGATGAACAGTAAAAAAGTGGCGATGAGGAGTGAGTGGTCCACAGAGACACCCAGTTACAATGGGAATGAAAAGAGAAGTAGGAAGGTGATGGATGGAATGGCTTGGTTGAAAGAAGAATTTCTAAGGTATTTTTTTCTCAACTGGGGCAATTCTGCCCCGTGAAAGGCAATTCTGGGAATGATAAATGGTTGTCAGGACTCCAGAGTGACACTGTCGTCTAGTGAAGAAAGGCTACAGTTGCTGCTAAACATCTTGCAATATACGGCACAGCCCCTACAACAAAGAATTATCCAGAGCCCCATGATAGTAATACCCCAAACATCAATAGTCAATAGTTGAGAAATTCTATTCTAAAAGATCAGAGAGATCTGAGCATTTTCATACAATGAGAATTACCAAATTAAATTACAAAAGGAGAGATACAATGACAAATCAGGGTCTCACAGGAATGGGAAGACATGTGAGTAGGGGCAGAAGTAGATGGGTGAGTGTTGGAAAAGAAAAGACATTTTCACATTTTTTTAAAACTGGAGAAATGAAAGTGGAGACAATAAAAAAAAATGCAGAGAATTGGGCATCAAAAAGAAGAAAGCTGAAAGAACTATATCTAATGGCCTTGATCTCCTTAGAGAAGAAAGCAACAAAAATTCTGGTACATATGTGTAAGAATTTCTTTTACATGTATACTTAGGAGTAAAAAGAAGGAAATGTGACTGGTTAACTATGAGGTACTGTGGAAACTATTTCCCAAGGTAGCTATGCCAATTTAATATGATGTATGAGACCCTCTGGACCTCCATTTGCCTTAGCACTTGATATCATTAGGCTTCTCAGTTTCTCCAACAGAATGGATGTAAAACAGCATCTCACTGTGGCCCCGAGCTCTATTCCCTCCCCATCACAAATGATTTTGAATATTTCTGATACATTTCTCAGCCATATGTGGTTCCTTGTCTGTATCTATTAAATACCCATTCATATCCTTTACCCACCCATCTTTCTAAAGGCTTGTTCATGCTTTTCTTCTTGATTGGTAGTACTTTTTTGTATAAACCATTAATCCCTTCATATTTTGTGTGCCTCGTATAATGAACCCCAAGTACCCAACACCTAGTTTCAAAAATGATCAATTCATGAACAATCTTGTTTCATCTGTATCCCTATTTCCCCTCTATTTCCACAAATTACATTAAAGAAAATCTCAGGTGTCATATAATTTCAACACAGCTTCTTTAAATAAACAAAATTCTTAATTTTAATATAGTCCAGTTTGTTCATCTTTTTTATATAAAGTATCTTTTTGTATCTTAAGAAATCTTCTCTGAAGACTAAATAATAACAAAAACACCTTAGAAAATCCTAAGACTTTTATCCTAAAAGTATTAAAGTTTTCTTTCTGACATTTAAGACTTTCATCCTTCTGCTTTTTAAAAACATGGTATGAAGTAAGGATGTTTTCATCTTTTCCCCTACTGAAACCATTTATTCTCAGCTCGTCACTGAATAGCCCTTCCTTTCCCTACTAATCTGACATATCAGAGTTCTGTGTGTATAGAAATGTTATGAACTGAATTGTGTTCTCCCAAATTTCATATATTGAAGCCCCTAACCCCCAAGTAGCTTTACTTAGATACATGGCCTTTAAGGAGAAACTAAAGTTAAATGAGGCCATAAAGTTATGGCCCTAATCCCACAGGATTGGTGTCCTCATAAGAGGAAACACTGGAGGTAACATGCAGAGAGAAAAGGCCACGTGAGGACTCAGAGAGAAGGTGAGCACTGTACTCACATCTGCAAGCCAAGGGGTGGGGCGGGGGTCCTCACCAGAAACTAACCCTGACATCGCCTTGATCATAGACTTCCAACCTCCAGAGTAATGAGAAAATATATTTGTTGCAGCCACCCAGTCTGTGGTATTCTATTATGACAGTCCTAGGCCAACTAATATGGCATGTTTCTGGGCTTTTATTTATATTCCACTGGCCAATTTATCTGTCCCAATGCCAGTATAACACTAAATTTCTCTGACTTCATAACAGGTCTTAATATATAGTAGGGCAAGTCCCTCCTCCTTACTCTGACCTTATAAATATTCTTAAGGTAGTACTCAGATATAACTTATTCTATAATAGAACATCTCTCACCTGTTCTTCTCTGTATACCTCTGCATTTTATTGGCACTACCATGTTATCCAGTTTTAGATTATTTCCCATACATGGTCCATGGGCACTGGTCTCATACTTAGTATAAGGACCAATAAACATGTTGGTCACAGAGGAAATACTTAATGAAACTGTTATTTTGTGGCTACTAGTGAGAGCAGAAGTTTCTCTACTGTGGCCACTCTCAGTGCCTGAGCAGTAGCGAGCAGGGAGCTAGATTCGTGACTCCTGCTCTCTTTCTACTATAAAATAACAGGTCAGAGCACCCAGCACTGGAGAAAGAGGATTAACTGTCTCATTATGAAAATGCACTATGGAGGTAAAAAATTTATCCTGAAAGCGAGGAAATAGTCATTCCACCATTTACTCAAGACAGAAGTTTTACTACATGCCAGGCACCAGGCTAGATACTGGAGAAATCAAGACAAATAAAAGGAAGTTCATCCCTGGAAGGACCTGAGGTGTAAAAGGGGAGACACATGTGTAAAGAAATAACAGTCATTACAGAATATACACTAGAGCCAGTGGAGCACACACATGGGAGTAATCTACTGGGAAAACCATGGGACTGATTGGTGTCCCTGCCAGCTCCTATAATAGGCATTCTTTTATAAATACCTTCTCTTCCAAATGCTTCCAAAGGGTAAGGAGAGCCTTAAATAACAGGGAAACAAGTGCATATTGTGCTGGTCATTTTCCATGTGGCCCTCCCCACTCAGACCCATATACAACCTTCTCTGACCTTCTCTGGGCTCCAGGAAACTGACCTCTATAGACTGTATCACTCAGGATCCTTTACTCTGGCTTCCAGATGGATTTGGCTAACAGAGGACACCAGCAGGAGACTGGAGAGTAGAGGGAGAGGAGAGTCAAGGTATTTATAATCATCCCATCTCCCTGCCTGCCCCAGTCCAGGCTCCAGCTGTATCTACACTTACAGCACTATGGCAAGCGCATTCACTGGGTCCCAGGAACACTGCCTCCGCCTTTGCTCCTTCTGACCCAGAGACAATCAATGTTGCTAGCTCTTGGGGTGCTTTGCTATTAACTGGAGGTTCCGGGAACTCTGTTCTTTCCTCTTTAAATCATTCCCTCATTAAACACTCCTCAGCTACACCTTCAGGATGTGCCATTCCTTACTTGCCAGGATTGACTGAAACCATGGTTTTCTGGAACTACAAAATCCAATTTCCAGAAAATATCTGAGCAAAGCTAATATTTTCAATGGGCCTGATATATGGACAGCATCATCGATGCCCAGCCATTATTATGCAACTACCTTGGACAGCCCACTTTATCAATGCTGGAGGTGCCCTTTTCAACTGCAGTAAAATCTGCCTCTCTCCTGTACTTGGTTTGAGATCTGCAAAGAGGGGATATGATTTCAGGAGTAAGTCATATACGTCTTCTTTTAATGTAATAGAACAAGGTAAGCACCTGACTGAGGGCACTGAGGGTTCTGAGGGCAGAGAATGGTCAGCTCACTGAAACCCCCAGGACTACATGATGCCTTTTTGCCTTATTTGAGCAGCTAAAACACCACCACCTGTCATAAAAACCATCCTGCTATAGAGTATTTTGTTTTAAAACAACAACAACAAATGACTGTAACAACATTAATTTCAAATCTGTAACGGTTCTGATTCATGGAAGTAACAAGTGAAAGCATGTCCTACAATTCTGAGTAGCATCATTCTGATTCTGGGAAAATCACTCATAATTTACTCAGACTACAATGGAGAGTTCAAGGAAAAAGCAGTATTAGTTCCTTAAAGCAGAGTTGATGAAACACATCACATGGGCAAGTCTGCTTCAGTGAAAAAAAATTTTTTTTTTTCATTGTCTTCTTCTCAGAAATCTCCACCATTCTCTTTGCAGATATTCATTTATTGGCTATGGATTTTTTCCTAACATGACTTTTCAGTCTTCATTCATGATGCATTTCTGCTTACTCTATACTATGTGTTGTTGTGTGTTTTGTTTTTAATATGTTTTTATTGACTTTAGAGAGCAAGGAAAGGAGAAAGGGGGAGAGAGAGAGAAATATTGATGTGAGAGAAACATCAATCGGTTGTCTCCTGTATGCACCTAACCGGGGACTGAACCCACAACCTGGGCATGTGCCCTGGCCAGGAATCAAATCGGTGACCTCTCAATACACAGGACAACGCTCAACCAACTGAGCCACTGGCTAGGGCTGTGCTACAGTGCTTTCTATGCATGAAACATTTGCTCATATTTATTATTCTGATTTCTATCATTAACTTCAGAGCAAACTTCTTCCTTCCCACCTCACCTATCCCCATTCTCATGATTCCCTTTTCCTTCATTCTCTCCCTTCTATGAGTTCAAATCAGGCATAACCTCCACTTCCCTCAACATTAACAGCGTCCTAAACCGACAAATATATTTCTGGTGCTCGTCTAACAGAGATCCTCCCTTCAGCTGTGGTATTCCCACAGGGATTTAGGTTATCCTTGGGGCATGTGATTAGAAGCAAGTGAGGTTGCCCAGGCAACCGTTTCAAATTGTCCTAGGATGCCTGGCAAGCATTTTTATGCAGCCTATGTGAAGGTCACACTAGCCAACCCTGTGGCAGTTAAAGGCACAGTCTCTGCACAGTCAACCAAGGGCTCAGAGAACATTCATCAAGATGAGCTCAATAACATTTGCATAACCATAAAATTGTCAGACTCCCAAAGCCATAAGGACCCATGTGAACAGACTGTTTCAAAGAGCCAAAGATACTAGCTTTGAAAAGAATATCCATAGGTGAGAGTGTACTAAATTCATTAAAAAGGACACTTAATGGAACCCAATCACTTAGCTGGTACAAACACTTAAGCTACTCGGTTTTGTCAGATGATTTAGAAACACTTCTACCCTAAGGCAAGGCAATAAACAGAAGGGCCTGGAAAAAGTCACTCCATGTCCCTTTTCTTTTCTTTTTTTTTTTTTTTTTTGTCCCTTTGCTTTTCATAATTTTCTTATATCAGAAGGGTTGAAAACATTATTCTCAAATAGCAAGATCCAATATTGAAAAACAGGCTCACCCATACCTACTAAATTAATGTTACCTTTGACTAAATCTCAATAGAAATTCCAATCTAGTAGGGAAAACACCTATAATGCAGAAAAGAAATCCATATCCTTCAGGCATGAAGTGCTCTCACAAAAACAATAAGCCCAGAGATGAATACCAGTAAGTCTACAGAGAAATGGGAAAAGAATACAAAACTAGCCAATTTACCACAAAATTCAAATGGGCAACACAATATAGAGAGATGTTCAGCCTGGAAAACAAAAATACAATTTAAGACAATGAGAAATCATTTTCCCCATAACAGATAGATAAAGAATCAGAATGAACTTCTGGGAAAGTCATCTCAGAACAAGTCTCCCATGCTATCAACATATGTTTTGCTTTGATCTAATAAATTCTACATTTAAGAGTTTATCTTAGTATGTAATCAAACAAGTGCCCAATCACATGTAGAAACATGTTCATCACAATATTGTCCAGCAAATCCCCTCAGCCATTATAAAGGATGATATACTTAAACATATAGTCACCAATATGGAAAAGTGGTCCAAATACTGTCTCTGGTTGGATCAAGAGGTAAGGAGAGATTCAGGTTTATAAAGTAACATGTGTCCATTTGTGTGAAAAATAGATAGTTTATTAACAAAGGTTTCAAATTCCAATTAGAAGTTTGCTGATTTTTCAACTTAAAAATATAAATCCTAGGGAAGAAAATCTGGGTACTGAAATACCAAATGTTATTTATTTTTGGATAGTAAAATTATGGGTGATTTTTATTGGCGGGGGGAGATTTTACCTCATTTTTTTCTGTGTGCCATGAACAAATACTACTTCCCATAACATTCAGTTTTGAAATGTTAATAGAAATTATAATTAATTTTCATATGTTCCAAGATTGTTTTAATTTTTTTTCAGCAAACTTTTGCTTTAGGCCAAGATTATTAAATCTCTCTGCAAAATCTGAATCTCTATGAATTAGAATATAACAAGTCCTTGAACATCTATGGATTTTAGGTACATAAATAGATGAGACATTACAATGACATCACCAGCATCAGTTCCTGGAAGCAAGCCCGTTACCTGGGAAACTGCAGCTTAAGGTTGCTCCCTGACATAACAGAATCAGAACTTCCTGGAGGTGGATGGAACATGCTACAAATCATTACGGTCTCCATAATTCTACATAAGGGTGATTTCTTTAGCAGATGCTTTCCCTCTCTTCCCTCCACTCCCATCATGTACCATAGAAAAAGAGAGAAAAGCTTACAGTGCAACAGAGAACATGGTGTCTGAGAGGGTGCACAGAGCTCCACAGTGGTTACTCTGGGCTGGGGGGACGATTTAAGTGGTGGGCCTGTGAAGGGTCACCTGACAGCTCTGATCTGGGCTCAGAACAGCAAAACCATGCACTTTCACCTGGCAAATGAAAATATCTATAGCCAACTACTCTGTGTATCATAGATTGTGAGACCAGCCATCCTCCCTTCTCCCCCCACTTGCTACACCAAAAGCATGACTAACATAATCATCCTGTGAATATTACTCACTAAGCAAAGCCACACCTCTGCTAATTCAATCCACATCTCTATAAAAATAGACTTCATTGACTGATAGTGCTAACTTTTATCTTAAAACTGAGATAATATCATTGCAAGGATATTCAGAAGTGCATTACTTGGGAAAGATGAGTGAAAATTTTATAACTCACACATACACACACCCAACACACAGATTTAGGGCCAAATAATCTGTAATTTAATTTATATTTCCCCCAAAATCACACTCACGGCTTTATCTACACTTGCAGGGTGCTTCACTTCAGTTTCACTCACTACTGACACACTCATTTATTAAAGGTTGCGTGTTTGCTTTAACATGTATTCTTCCAACTGGTACTGCATGCTTCTCAGGTGTTTCCTAGGGATGTTTCCACCCTACACTAAAATAACTGACAAACCTTGCCCACCCAAATCTCACCAATGCCCCCAAATTATTTTTAATCAGGTTTATATTTCTTCTTTCTTTTCTTCCATTTCTCTCTCTCTTTTTAAGGCATATGCTAAGTGGCCTTCTCTAAGTTGTACACAGTCGAGCTTTCCAGAGACTGATTGTGGTGGCTGGAATTTACTGTCGACATAAATAGTCTAGTTGAAATAGCTATGCCTCAGAATGGAAGGGGAAACAAAGAGGTTCTTTGCCACAGAGAGAATCCTTGAGTGGCCTCAGTGGACTGAAGAGTCAATTACCTCCGAGTTATGCCTACCTCAGAGCCCACATCCCGGGCACAGCCTGGCCTAATGGATACAGTCCAGTTATCCCATGAGGGCAGTTTTTTTGACATGCTTTTACTGCTCAGCCACACTCCAGAAACATCCTGTGACTGTATTTCCCCATACAGTGTCACCACAACATGCTAAAAATCCAAACTCAACAGGAAAATCCCACTTCAAGAGGCAATGCTAATGTCAGCAACACACACGCACAACCACCAGGGACACAGCAGGCTGTGCACACATCTCAGCCAATGATGCTTCTGAAACACATTTTACTTCCAAAAGAAAACTACATTTTCCTCCTGCACGTTTCTCTATAAAACAGAATAAGGACATGTGGCCATGGGATATAGTTTATTAACAAAGGTCTCAAATTCCAATTAAAAGTTCGCTCATTTTCAACTTAAAAAAAAAAAAAAATGGTGGAAGATTCACTCCCCGCTAATCCAAGGCAGCCCATTAACAGACTAGATCTGGGTTTCTCAAGCCTCGGCCAAACGTGTTTTCAAATTCCAGCTTTTGGTTAAGCGTATGCCCAGGTGCCATTGGCACATGGCAGTCACTCCATGGGGACTGCATGGGAGCAGATTCCCCATAATCAGCTCGTAGAGCATATTGCAGGATTTGCCCAATATTGCTAGCCCCTTTCCTAAGCACTCAAAATCTGAAAAATTCCAAAATTAACTTTATTCTCATATTTTTGAAACCTCCAGAATACTAGTTGGAAAAATGTCCTGAATCTGATGCCTTGAAATGGCACTGCTCAGGTGGCACTGGCGTGATGGTGAAGGTGGTTATTTAAAACTACCCATCCTGCTAGGATTTATTGTCCACAGTTGAGCATACTGCAGATGACATGTCACAGTGTCACTAATTGCTCCTGACACGAGAGGTTTACCACTGGAACCTCTGAATAGGAAGTGGGTCTCAGATTTAATAGTGCGTAATTAGTTCCTATTACACTCCAAAAGGAGAATCTTTCCAGAAAGGAGTCTGATGGGATGGCTTTCAGCAGCAATTGTGGGCTGATCATAAATAATTACTTGCCAAGAACCAGCCATTCAAATGCTGACATACGATTCAGGTGCCCCCTCTCCACCACCAGTGTAATAAGCAATAAAAAACTTGCTGTGCCTGGCTTCTTATTAATATGCATCTAAGCGTCACCCTTGGTCCCTAAGGCACAATGGTTATGGAACTAATGCTCTTGTGCTATATAGTAGGTTTGAAACACCTCAAGTTTTGAAATTCACCTTGGATTTTGACACTTGGCTTGGCCACCTATCAATTTTGATTTTGGGTACATTGTTCAACATCTGTACTTCACTTTCCAATTCTGTAAACCAAGGATAAAAACGCCAAGTCTAACATGCTGCTGTGAGGATTAAATGTGCATATAGATAACGCACCCAAAACAATTCTCAACCCACAGGAAGCATTCAATAACCAGTTGCTATTAATAAAACTTCATTTGTTACCAACAGTCTACTTGCTAAGACTCTAATTCAGATTAACCTCTCTCTTGAATAAAGGTGAACTGGAAAAGTGGTATGATATATAGAATCCTTGAGGTTACAACAAGAAGGGAAGTCAAGGGAGTGGGCCAGGAACCAGCCCGCAGAAGGGCGAGAGGAGAGTCAGAGGCAGGGGAGAGAGAAAGACACAAGCAAGGACTATGCAGGAGGAAAACAATAAGGTCTGATAAAAGAAGGGGGAAATAACAAAGAGAGAAAAGAAAAGTCAGCAAAAGGAGATACTAGGAAGGTGTGGACATACTCAGGAAACGAGGAAAAAAGAGAAGGGAAAAGACATTCCATTACCAAACCAGAACACTTCTATTAATATACTAGAAATAAAATCACACATCCCTAGGCACCACTTGGTCAATAATGGCTTGCATTTCATTAGCATCCTCTCTTTTAAAAAATCAACGTTTCCATATTTCTCATTTTGCCCTAAAAAGGACCCTATAAGGTAGACATAGTTAGATATAGTTACCCTGAATTTACATTTGAGGGCAAAGAATCAAGAGGTTGATTTATCAATAGATGCATTTCTTAGCTATTTCCTACTTCTAAAATCTTTAATCAGGCCTCATCTTTAAAGGAATCTCCCAGCAGGAACAAAGTCTATCCTATTCTATCCAAACCAAAAGGAAATTAAAGTTAGTCTGGATTTCAGAAAAGCACTTGCTCTTAAAAAAAAGAATACTTTATTTTGAAACAATTTCAAACTTATAGATAAATTGCCAGAACAGTACAAAATTACATAAATCTCCTTCACCCAAAAACCTTCTTAAATTTTTCCAAATATACCAATGATTTCGTTTAGAGCAAAAAGATCCAATCCAGATCGCTCGTTGCATTTGCCAGGTCTCTCAGGCTCCTTCGAAACAGTCCCTAGTTCTTTCCTTGAGTTTCAGAACTTTTAAAAAATAGTCAATTTTAAAATAATTACAAACTCACAAAGACATTGCAGGAACAGCACAAAGAACTTCATATTTCCCCTTTGCCTCATTTAGTCCAGTATTTTTCTGAACCTTTGAGAGCAAATTATGGACATGAGCCCTTCACTCCTGTGTATTCCAGAGTGTATTTCCCAAAGCAAGGCCCCTTCCTTACATAACCACCATAATTCTCCTTCAATCCAGAACAGTTCCTCTGTCTTTTTCTGTCTCTCTCAACCTTAACAGTTTTAAAGAGTCAAAAGTTTTGATTCTCCAGGATCACCTGGGTTACCCTCAATTTAGGTACATCCGACGTTTCCTCATGACCAAGACCCAGTCCATGTATTACTGACAAGAAGATCCCAAGCCCTGGCCAGTGGGGCTCAGGTGGTTGAGCGTCCCATGTACCGAAAGCTTGCCAGTTCAGTTCCTGGTCGGGCACTTGCCCAGGTTGCGAACTCGATCCCAAGTGCGAGTGCATGTAGAAGGCAGATGATTGAAATTTCTCTCTCTCTCACCATCTCTCTTACTCTCTAAAAATCAATGAAAACATTAAAAAAAAAAAAAAGACCTCCAAAATGATGCTGTGCTTCTCTCACGGTGTCACAGAAGGAGGCACAGGATATTGGATCACTGAGGTGTTAACCTTAATCACCTGCACAAAGTTGTAATAGCTGATCTTCACCATCAAGTCACCATTTCCTTCTTGGTAATTAGTGAGTATTTTGTGGAAAAACACAATGAGACTATAGAAATATGCTGTTTTCATCGAACCTCCACCCACCCACTGACAGCTTCTGCCTTCATCAACCATCAATGTGATATTTGCCAAATGATGATTTTTCTATTTCCTACATCGTTTTACATTTATTAGTTGGCATTCTCTTGCAAGAAAGAGCTTTCTCTCCCCATTCCCGATTATTTAGCAATGTAGATTGATTGAATCTTATTTTACTTAATGGCTTATAAATATATTACTCTCATTTTTTTCAAGACATACTATTTTCAATTAAGTTATTTATTGGATTTTTTTACTTGAATTAATTTATTAATTGAAATAAAAATAGGGAGATTACTTCTTCATTTAACCTGAATATAGTTCCACATATTTTATTAATACTGTTTAAGTAGTCAGTGTACTAATAAAGGAAATCAGTGTGTTTTGTTTGAATAAAATCAAAATCTTACTCTCAGGGTGCCAGTAGATGAAAGAAAGCCTTCATGTTTTGCCAGGTGATGGGGATTCAATCACCATCACTCTAAATCTTCAGGACTGGGCTCTATATTATTTATTTTGATCCTCCAATTTTCCCAGATTTGATTGGTGAGAGCCCCTGGTACTTGCTTTTTTACAAAGCATTTTAGTGGATACAATTTCATGTATCCAGAGGAATGTTCGAGGCCAAAAAAACATTTTTTTCAATTTGGTTTGTGAGTTGTGAGATAACACACAGAAATTAGCATGAATGTTTGCTTTTTTCTCTTTACAAATATCTTTTAGCTGACATTCATCTTTAATTGTAAGTAGATTTCCTCTCAGAATCAAAATGGAATACCTATATTAATCTTTACAAAATAGGTCTTTAATACTAAGGCCTATTCCTCAAACTTCTTTGGTTCAAGACACTCCTGATATGTATGTAATTCAGGTTACATATCATACCTGTATCTCTACCAACATAAGATAATGTGTATAAAACACCAGACTCAGTATACAGTAGATGCTCAGTAAGTGACAACTTTTAGCTTTTGTCCTTTCACATGCCCCAGGACTAAATATCCATCCCACTTCTATTATTAGTCTTGTCATAGTTCCATCTTTCAAACAATAAACCTCAAGTCATCTTCAAATCTTCCCTCTCCCTTCCTCAACTGAGTGCTAGAATCCAGGCTCTGTTCAGACTCCTGCCATTAACACTCTCTCCTTCTCTTGTGTCACTCTCCACATTGGATTCCTCTTCTAAATAATATGAACATGGCACTCCCCAACAGAAAGGAGGATCTCTTCTCTCTCTGCAGAATAAAGCTGGGTCCCCACGCCTAGTGTACAGGACACTTCACACTCTGGCATCAAAGAATGCCTCCCTCGTATTTCATACTGCAACCTCAATGAACTGTAGGTCTGCAATTAATGTTTTTTGGCCTCGAACATTCCTCTTGATACATGATATTGTATTTGTCTACTTAAATCTACTTCAAGGCCTTGAGATATAGGGATATTATTTTGTATCTCCATTGCCCAACCCTCTGCTCAGCAAATGTTCGTTGTTCTCATAAATAAAACTGAACAACACAGTTATCCACTTATTAGAAGCACCACATGTAAGAGCCAATTTTCCTAAAATTTTATTACTGATTATAGTCAGTCACACATTTGTTTTCGATAGTAGAGAAATTAGGTTATTTAGCATACTTCAGCAGAATAGATAAAATCTCTTTAAAATACACATTATTTCCATAGCTAACAAAAAACCCACTGAATAAAATATTTAATCATTCTCAATCCCAGATATGCCAAGTTTGGTTTTTTTTTCATAATTAATTTTGCTTGTTAACTGTTTATTTGATTGTCAACTTTATGTGTTGACTTAGCTACAGGCTACATTCTCCAGTTATTTTAACATTAATTCAGGTGTTGCTATGAAGGTATTTTATAGATGTGATTAAAGTCCATAATCAGTTGAAATGCCAGAAGATTGGGGCTGGAGCTTCCCTTGAAGAAATCCCAGCCGAAACCGGTTTGGCTCAGTGAATAGAATATTGGCCTGCGGACTGAAAGGTGCCAAGTTCGATTCCGGTCAAAGGCATATACCTTGGTTGTGGGCATATCCCCAGTAGGGGGTGTGCAGGAGGCAGCTGATCAATGTTTCTCATCGATGTTTTTCTAACTCTCTATCCCTCTCCCTTCCTCTCTGTAAAAAAAATCAATAAAATATATATTTTTAAAAAAAATGAAGAAATCCCACCTGTGTTCAGCAACTTTGCAAGAGTTCCAACCTGCCTGTCTTCCTGACCTCCTGTCCTACTTGTCTAGACAACCCCATCAATCATGTAAACTGATTCCTGCAATAAATCTTTTCTCTTCTACTGATTCTGTTTCTCCAGAAGAACCCTAACTAGTACAATCTACTTCCAGAATAAAGGGGGGAAGAGGATGCAAAAGCTGAACAGTTAACAAGATCTATATAAGGCTTTCACAGTATTGCTTCATTGTGGAGTGGGAAGCATTCGATCCTAGAACATCAACCCCATACTCAAGCATAAGTACAAATATACATAACATATGGCATAGCTTCTGTCCATCTGCATTCATTATACATTCATTTGGCAAATATTTGTTATGAAACACCCTGGGGAAAGAACAGTGAACTAGATAGGCATGGTCCCTGCTCTCAGGGACTATACAAGCAAGGAGGAGACTCAGGCACCAAAACAGTAATTATACAAATACTGATTTAATTATAATTATGATGATGGCTAGGAAGTACAGGATGCTATTTAGTAGGGGAATCTAACCAACTGGGGAGGGCTTTTGGAAATGTCACTGTGGAATGATACTGAAGCTAAGACTAGAAGGGGTAAGGAGGCTGTAACTAGGCAGAGCATAAGAGAAAGAGCATTTCAGGCCCAGGAAACCAACTATACAACTTTATGCAGGGAAGGATCTAGATGAATTCAAGCACCTGAGAGATGGCCAGTGAGTCTGGGCTGTTTTGAATTAGAGATGAACAGCATACAAGATCAAACAGCCACACTAATAAAAGACATTGACCTTCAGCAGTGGGTTATCATTACATACTTGACAGCAGATAGTGGGGTGATCAGATTTATGCTTTCAGTCTCTTCTAGCAGCTGTGTATAATTTGAAAGGAAGAAACCCGGATTTGAGGAGAACAGTTATGAAGCTATAGAACAGAAAGGAGACAATGGGGGCAGGGACAAGGGCAGTGTGATGGCGTTGGAGACAAATGGTCGGAAAAGACTCAACAGTACATGGAGTCGCGTTGGACTATGTGCCAAGGTCAGGAGCCAGGGCACATGAGGGAGGGCAGATTCAGGAAAGATCAAGGTTCTGTTGGGGGAAGCACATGTTTATAATTCCTGTAAGATATCCACGTGGAAATGGGCATCTGGAATTCAGAAAATATCAATGTGGGATTTGCTAGCAGAGTCAGGACTTGATGAGGTGAAACAGAGACAGATTATAGAGAAACAAGATGTAAGAGGGAGCCCTGTGAGCATTGCCATTTTATGTGGGTGCAACTGAGCCTGAAGAGGAACATTCAAGAGGACCATGTTCACAGAGTGCACACTGATTTATTCAAAATACTTTTCCATGAGCTGATCCAGCCTCCAACCTCAAAAGGATGCACATTTAAATTGAAAAGGAAATAACTAAGTGTAAGAGTAACAATTTAGGGAAAACCTAATTTGAATAGACATGAATAATTTCCAGCAAGGGTGTTTTTATACAATGGATACCCGGCTCACTGGTTATTGTTTGCAATAGTTACTCAGTCTCTGGGTCAAACTGTACTTACCAAAGTCACTTCTTATTAACACTAATGGCTTGGCCCTTTATGTATAATTAGTTCAGGCAATTAGTTGTAAGGTTCACAATTGAACACATTGCTTTAATCTTTTGAAAATCGCTCTGTGTCACATTATTCTAAGAGTGCCTCACTTGAAAGAAAACACTGAACCGATAGGAAGAACTAATTTAAAAAGCTATAAGAAGAATGCTCCAGCCCCCAAAAGAATCACAGAAATTAGTGCAGGCTCAGTGACTAAAAGAGTTTAGGTCCAGGAAAGGACATATTTAAATTAAAATTGCACTTTCTCAGGCACCGAACACTTCTTGCCTTAAAAGTCCCCATTAGTACAACACAAGCTATTCAGAAAAGGTTCTACAGTATGCTGAGGTGCAGAGGGCAATTTGTAAGGTGGCCTTATTAAAGTTTATAAAAACAGGCCCAGCGGAGGCCCACGGATGGGGCAGTCACCACAGCATGATGCACAAGTAGGAGCCTAATGAATATTTGATGACTTTTTTCCTTCTTTGCATGTTCTTACAAGGCAGCCCCTCACCTTACCAGTGGGATTTGTATCCAAAAGTTGGTTTTTCAGGTCCACAACTTGAAAATAAGAACATTATCTTTTCTTAAAAATTGTATTAGAAATGATGGAGCTATGTGCTAACCCATCACAGAGTTAAACTAAAGTTCCTAACCACCTAAAACAATACTTTTGTGAAAAAATACACTGGACACAGCTAAGTATTCTAAAGATATCTTTCCTCAGCAGCAGTCCCAGAATGGACAAAGATGTCACTCCTGGGACTCATCTTGCTCCAAGCCAGGAATCTGGGCAAAGGGTAACAGAGAAGCGGCAGTTGGGAGGCGGGATCACAGGCTGCCACATGAAAGACCCAAATCCAAAGATAAGGATGTGAGCAGTATTTCAGAGTGGGGTAAGGCAGACTCAGGCCTGGCAGGACTACTGCGATAGAGGAGGGTTAGGGATTCCCTACCAAAATGACATCAGGCTGGAGTGAGGAAGTAAGGAGCAAGAACTGAAATCACCCCTGTTCTGATGGGAGCCCTTAAGGAAAAAGTGGTTCTGGGACCAGAGACAGTCTGAAAGGAGAGTCCCAGGCAAGGCAAGATATTAATGGGTGACTAAGGTCCTAGTGCCTTCAGGACACATTGTTATCCAAAGTCTCTGAAACTATATCAAAAGCTATACAGCTACTCTGTTTGTACACAGGCAGGTCCAACCTTCCCAGAATTGACCAGGAGGATCACCTCCCTGACTGTCCATCTCACATACACCATATGGACTTGGCCATGTGGCTGCGGATGACCATCTTGACCCCAGTTCTGGCCCTAGCCTCTGCTCCACCTCAGGAGAGAAAGAGTAGTTGTTTATTAGTATACATCCAATGTTCATGAGGTGTATTGTATCAGTTTTCCAAATCTGATATTCAAACTTGACAAGCCATCAAGTCATACGATTTAAAAGATTGCCATCAAACAATAGGCTTAGGTTGAATCACCTAACAGTAAAACACGGACTGTTCTATACTAAATGCAAAGTTTACAAGTTCTTGTCTACTTTTTTATTTTTAAGCTAGAGGCCCAGTGCATGAAATTCATGCACGTGGGGGCAGAGGATGTCCCTTAGCCTAGCCTGCACCCTCTCCAATCTGAGACATCCTTCTCACAATCCAGGACTGCTGGCTCTAAACTGCTCACCTTCCTGCCTCCCTGATTGCCCCTAACTGCTTCTGCCTGCCAGCTTGATCACCCCCTAACCACTACCCTGCCAGCCTAATTGATGTCTAACTGCTCCCCTGCCAGGCTGTTTGCTTCTAACTTCCCTCCTCTGCAGGCCTGGTCACCCCTAACTGCCCTCCCCTGCAGGCCTGATCCCTCCCAACTGCCCTCCCCTGCTGGCCTGATGGCCACAACTGCCCTCCCTTGCAGGTCTGGAACCTCCCACTGTCCTCCCTTGCTGGCCATCTTGTGGTGGCCATCTTGTGTCCACATGGGGGCAGGACCTTTGACCACATGGGGGCAGCTATCTTGTGTGTTGGAGTGATGGTCAATCTGCAAATTACCCTTTTATTAGATAGGATAGAGGCCTGGTGCATGGGTAGGAACCAGCTGGTTTGCCCTGAAGAGTGTCCCAGACCAGGGTGGTAGTTCCCTTGGGATGTGGGGCAGCCTGGGCCAGGGGGCTATGGTGGTTTGCAGGCTGGCCACACCCCCTAACAACCCAAGCAGAGGCCCTGGGATCTGGGATTAATTTATGTCTACAATTGAAACTTTGTAGCCTGGAGCAGAGTCAAACCTTCTGGTAGCTTAGTGGTGGAAGCCATTTCTGTTTGAAACTTTGTAGCCTAGAGTGGAGGCCTAGGGCAGTAACAGCAGGCAGAAAGCGTGACTTCCTCCATTGCCAGGGAAACCCAAGCCTCCGTTCTCTCCAGCTCAGTGGCTGCCACATTTCTGTATCTTTTATAATTGAAACTTTGTAGCATTGAGTGGAGGCCTAGGCCAGCAATGGCAGGCGGAAAGCTTGGCTTCCTCTGTTGCGCGGGAAATCCAAGCCTTCCTCCTGCTCTCAGTTGCGGCAGCCATCTTGGTTGGGGTTTATTTGCATAATCTACCTTTGATTGGCTGGTGGATGTGGCTTTTGGGTGTGGTGAAGGTATGGTCAAATTTGCATATTACTCTTTTATTAGATAGGAGGATTATAGCTTTTATATTAATACAGTTTTATTTTTCAGAATACATATATAATAATAATATGAAAGGGAACAAAAGAGGAAAAGGGCTTTTTATGTCTTAAAAAGCCTTTTAAGTTATTTAGTAAGAAAAGTGGCAGCAGGACCTACAGCCTTGAGGTGGAAGCTTGGGAGATGATTATCTGTGAATCTTCCCTGAGCAGCAGGAAAACCCTGATGACAACAAGGAGGTAGGAGGGCAGGCTTCCTTATGGAACTGGCTCTGTCTGTCAAGCCTTTAGTTTAAGTGCCCCTCTTGAGTGCTGTAAGCTTTCAAATCAGCTCCATGGGGCTCTGAAACAGATGTAAACAGTCTGTGAGAGCAGAACATCCGTAGGCTGCCTCCTCCACGCCTCCTACCCGGCATGTGCCCTTACTGGTAATCGAACCAGCAACCTTTTGGAGCATGGGATGATGCCAGGGCTAAATGCGCTGTTATAAGCCACTAAGATTGTGGTAATTTGTTCTAGCACCCCGCCATCTCAGCACACACAAGGGCACAAGCACAATGCCACCTAATAGTGCCCCAGTTATATCACTTTCTCATTTAAAGAAAAACTCAACTCTTAAAGACAGAGTCAGTAAAGAGGTTACTAAAAACTTTGATAACTGAATTAAATCCTCTCATAAGTGGTTCAACATGAATGAATTTTCTCTCTCCTCATCTTGAAAACCAAAGGAAGAATAATAACATCACCAAGTATCTAGGTCACACTCCTGTGACTTCATAGTCTTGGGCTCTGACTTCTTGTCCCACCGGTCTACTAGATAGAGAGGAAAACTACCAAGTGGTGACTCTGATTTTCACACGCTGCTGTGGACTCAGTCTCATTGCTATTTTTTACTTCATACTAGTAATTCCTGACCATACGGTATTACATAATTTGAGATCTTCACTTTCCTTTGTGTTCACATAATGCACAAAAGCTTTTGATCCTTACAACAATACAAGGAGTATCCTTTTTTGCCCTACCTATTAGAAAAGCCTGTAATCCTTCAGATGTGACAATTAGATGCTGACTTTCTCAAAATAAGGTCAATCCTGATAGCATATTAAAGAACTGTGGAAAAATTAGATGCGTAATCTGATCAACCAGCATATTGAACAGGCTTGAGTAGTTGAAAGTTACATGTTACTAACAGTTTGAAATATAACTTTAAAAGATGGGAGAATTAATACTTCTTTGCCCAACTTTTGATACTTCTATAGCCAAGAGTCAAATGCTTCTCAAGTGTGGCAAATGACTGTCCCAATTAAAACTGACCACTCCACTGTGCTGCTTAGTGGCATAACATCCTTAAGAGGATTAGACAAACAATTCTGGACATACACAGAGCCATCGTGCTTGTTAATGAATTTCAGATAGAAAGAATACAACACTTTGGTGTTTAAGTAAGTGACTACATGTAATTTCTTGTTTGTTCAGTGAGGGATTTAAAAATGACTTATATCTACGTATTGGAAATAACTTCTACTTGCTCTGCTGCTTGCTTTGTTGCTCTCTGCCGGTGTTTCTGTTGAAAACTTAATACTGTCTATTTTATCAATGGTTTCCTTTCTGATGAGCACTCTATGCTTTTTAAAAAATCTTTTGCTTGTTTTGCTTTATTTTTTTTCAGATCTCCAATCAATCTGGAACTGTCATGGAAGACCTGGGACTAATTTGAAGAACAGGTAAAATCTGGCGACCTCTTTCTCCCACATCTTTCACCATCATCACCCAGGGCTAACTCCATGCTCCCTTGTTTCTTTTAAGGCCATTACACCATTGTCAGCACCACAGAGACCTGGAGGCCTCTGAAACGTGTTTTCTCCCCATTCATCATGCCTTCATCTTTGACCACTTCCTTTCCTGATCTAGTTAACCATGAGCTGTCATGGCAACCTCTTCCTTTTTAGCACTCAATTCCCCAGTCACTTGCTCAACACAAATGTCAATACTGGCAAGAAAGTAGTAGGGACTATTTGGTTTTGAAGCTACTGGGAACATACATATTAAAACAGAAAGAAAATAGTGTTGTTGTTTTTTAATGAACAGAGTATCAGTGAGCTGTAAGACAACGTCAAGGTGTCTAATATACTGGTAAATAGAGTCCCGCAAAGGAAAGGAAAGTGAAGAAGGGAAAGAAAAATTCTTAAGAAAGTCATGGCAGAAAAATTTCAAACTTTCTTGAAAACTCAAACCTCACAAATCCAAGGAGCTCAACAAACCCCAAGCACAAGAGACCTGAAGAAAATCCATTATGGCACATCCTAATCAAATTGCACAAAACCAGTGATAAAGAGAATGTCTTTAAAGCAACCAGACAGGGGGAAAGACACAATATATACAAAAATAAAAATGACAATTGATTTCTCATTGAAAACAATTTAAATGAGAAGCAACATCTGTAAAGTTTAAAAAAAAAAAAAAGCCCTAGCTAGTTTGGCTCTGTGGATAGAGTGTCGGCCTACAGGCTGAAGGGTCCCGGGTTCAATTCCAGTCAAGGGCACATGCCCAGGTTGCGGGCTTGATCCCCAGTGGAGGACGTGCAAGAAGCAGCCAATCAATGATTTCCCTATCACCACTGATGTTTCTATCTCTCCCTCTCCCTTCCTCTCTAAAATCAATAAAAATGTATTAAAAAATTTTTAAAAATACCGTCTATTCAGACTTTTATATCCAGTGAAAATGGCTTTCAAAACTGAAGGCAAATGCCCCGCAGTGTGACTCGGGTGATGAGCATTTACCTATGAGACAGGAGGTCACAGTTTGATTGCCGATCAGGACACATGCTCAAGTTGCAGGCTTGATCCCCAGGAGGAGGGCATGCAAGAGGCAGCCGATCAGTGATTCTCTTTCATCATTGATATTTCTATCCCTCTCTGCCTCTCTCTGAAATAAATAAAAATTTTTAAAAAACCTGAGGCAAAGCAAAGATATTTTCAGACACACAAATGCTGAAAGAATTGATCACCATTAGACACAAGAAATGTTTGGCCCCCGGGTCAAGAGAGCCCATAGCACAGCAGCTCTGACCGGGGCACAGTGCACCTGGGTGCCTCACACATACCTGGGCTTACCAGCCCAGAGAACTAGGGGCTGTGAATGAAAAAGGAACTATGCAAGACAGGCCCCACAAGCTCAGTGACCAAAAGTAACCAACCAGGATGGTCTGATTACAAATGCACACTGGGCAGATCATGGAGGATAGTCAGGTCCCAGGACTATGGATAGCTTCCTTAGCCAAGGCCAGTCTTTACCTTAAGTAAGCTCTGTCTATTGTTCTTATACATCTAGGATAACATACCTTTGAAATGTCAGAGTAATTTCCTTTTCCCACCCTCAAAGGCACAGACTACAGGACCCCTCATCGTTATTGTGTTCCCCGAATTCCAGATCTATGTGCTATAAATGTTAATTATTAACTATCCTGTACCCGCCACTGTAAAAGTGGTATGTGTTTCTCCATTTCATCTTTTATCCAATCCTAAAGATTTCCCTGCTTTGCCTTCTCCTGCCCACTTAAGCTACCACCAATGGATTTCATGTAATCCTCCTTATATCTCCTCCTTTGATTCTAATGTATAAAATAAGCTGCCCCATTGAAATTTTGCTTCAGAGTAATTGTCAATTTGTCTTAAATAAACTCATAAAATTGTGTTTAAAAAAAGGAATAGGAATACCATTGGTCCCATCACCATTTTCTCTACATCTGTACAAATACTTGCAAATCAACCATAATGTACCAGGTCAGGAGAGCTTCGTAGTCAGGAATGGGATGGTTAGTAAAGTCTGGCTTGGCTTGGACATCTCACTCAACCTGTCAGCACCTCAGTTTCCTCATCTACAAAATAAGAAGTAGACTAGATAATTTTTTAAAATCTTTACTGTGATTCAGCAATGTTGAAAAATGTAAGGTGCTAGTTAAGCCTTCAGGTATTGAGACACTAAGAATATATAAGCATCTGTTTATCACAAAACACTCCCAAAGTAATCTGAACCATTATTGTGAAGAGTGGCCATCCTTTCTCTCTCATTATCATTCTGATTTTATGAAATCAGCTGACTATCAACTTTGAACTCTTAACATTGCCTACCAATATATATATTTTAATTAAGGTAGCACTGGTTTATAATATTCTGTAAATTTCAGGGATACAACATTATAATTCAACATCTCTACACATTACAGCATGCTCACCAACAAAGGTCATCTGTCACCATAGAACTGACCCCACTCTACCCATTTCACCCTTCTCCCATCCCCAATATTTTCTTTAAACAAGTTTACTAATCATAATTAACTATCTTAAAATCAGAAAGATGAATTTAATTGTAATTACCAATAAAATAATAACATACAGCCCTAGCTGGATTGACTCAGGGGATAGAACATCAGCCTGCAGACTGAAGGGTCCCGGGTTTGATTCAGGTCAAGGGCACAAGTCTGAGCTGTTGGCTCAATCCCCAGTAGGGGGCATGCAGGAGGCAGCCTAACACTCTCATCATTGATGTTTTTTTCTCTCTCACTCTTCCCTTCCTCTCTGAAATATATACTTTTTAAAAAATAACTTAAAAAATAAAATAACACAATTTTAGGAATATTTCTCTAAAGGCTTTTCTGGAATTCCTAAAGAAAATCCATCTATTTTAGAAAAGTAATTCCAAGAAATTATCAAAAATAGCATAAATTTTTCAAGGAACATCCCCCTTCCACACAGTAATACATTCTGGCACAAAGCACCTTTAGATGCAATATTATCATCCGAGTTGCATATTTAAGCCAATACTTGGGGGAAGATGTATGAGCTAATGCATCAGAAACAACAATCCAGCACCACCTTCAAAAAGAGATTACTAATTTCCTGTTTTACGTACAGTCATCATGCCTATGACAGCAGAGGAGAAAGGAAGGCAGTTATCAAGATTTGTGGATAGTTTTTAAAGTACCTGAAAAGACAGATTATTGCTTGCATTTAACTCATAAGTTATTGCTTTGCAAAGAAATATCAAATGCCTGTTTTAAATTAAAAAAAAAAAACTATAAAGCTCCAGCATCTCCAACATAAAGAAATGGATTTTAACCTTTGTTTACTTTTTTCCTGGCTTTGAAAAATCTAATCCTTAAAACCTGGTCATTTTACATTACATAGCCTTCTCAAAAAGAATAATTAGTCATTCTTCTCAGGGTTTTTAAAGATATTTCTTTCATAGAAAAACAAATGATTGTCCGTTAGCTACCCTATAATGGACATTTGAGACTAGCAGAAGTATAACAATGCTTTCCCAAATGTTTTCCTCGACAAGTTTTTTTCTTCTGTGCTCTCAAAGATTAGAGTGTAAAAACAAACTAAAGAAGCTATAATTAGCATTTATAATAGCAAACAATGTACAGTGTAATTTTATATGAGTCAATTAACAAAAATTATATAGTCAACATTTACTGAATGGCCACTGTGCACAAGGCTATGTGACGTGGGAGTTAAAAAGATGAATAGATAGAGCTTCCCACTGCTATGAAAAGCCCTTTAATAGCATTAGTTTTGGGGATTTAACAAGTGAAAATAAAAAGCAACCCTTAATGATTATCAGTCCCCCTGAGGCTCCCCATGACGTCTGAGCAGTCATTCAAGGGCAGCTAAAGGTTGAAAACTCACTATCTCAGGGAGCTGGGCACCATAGAATACAGCCCCAAACCTAGGCAGGAAAATCAGTGTGTCTTCTCCTAAAAAGACCAAGAAAAACACTAAGCAGCAAATACACAAGCATCCTCAGGAGCAAACCAACAGAAATAACAAGTATGTGGAAGGGGCAATGGCTGGGGTTTGGGGAAGAACAATAGAGAGGAGGGAAAAGAATGTTTATTTTTATTTAATTAAAGCAGAATTTCTGCATAAAGCCAAAAGTTAAAAGGCTGCCTTTGCAAAATGACACATGGAAGTTGTCATTCGATTTTAGGAAACTGAGTTTTATATTTATTTCTTTTTGTCACCAATCAGGATTAACAATTTGGTCTTGTTTACTATCTGCCAGATAGTATTTATACACTGAAGATAGGAAAACCACAGCATCCAATCCAAAATCTAAAGGATACATGTTACATCCAATTTTCTCTCAGAAAAAAAAAAATTCGTAAGTTATCATTAATAGTCACTAAATACCAGCGATGTACTAAAATGCCAAGTGAGTTAGACAAAGTTACATTTGACAGAAGTTTTTTATTTAAACGTTTACCCATTAACTTAAAAACTAAGAGCCAATTACATTCTCTATGGCTATTACAGTTGCCATGTGTTTGATGCTGCCACCTCTACAGCAGTGATGAGTCCCAATACCACTGCTGACTGGTTAGTTTTTATCATGAGCCAAAAGAGTACGGAACTCGACACAATTTGAAAGTTAGGTCCTAATACATCCCTACAGCTAAGGAAATCACTTTGGCAAGTTACTGAACTTCTGTGTGCCTCAGTTTCTCATCTCTAAAATGGAGCTAATAAATAGTTCTAACCAACAGCATTATTGTGAGAACTAAATGAGTTAATTCAAATAAAGTGCTTAAAACAATGGCTGATACACAATAAACTGCATATACATGAACTACCGTTGGGTCTATGTTTTCACAATTCATAGGCAATTCTTTTTTTGTTTCTTAATCCTCACCTAGGGTCATGCTTAGAGAGATGAAAGAAGGGGGTGGGGAGAGAGAGAGAGAGAGAGAGGAGAGAGAGAGAGAGAGAGAGAGAGAGAGAGAGAGAGAGAGAGAGAGAGAGAGAAACATCAATGTGAGAGAAAAGCATCGATTGGTTACCTTGCATACATGCCCTCACTGGGAATGGAACCGGCAACCTTTAGATGCACAGGACAACGCTCAACCAACTGAGGCACTCCATACTAGGCCATAGGTAATTCTTTCTTACTAAGTCCTCTCATGCATCCTTAGTGGGTGTAAAAAATTATTTTTAAAAAATGTCTAAAGCCTTAGAGGATAAGTGACAAAGGCCTGAAAGTGTTCATATCCCTTAGTCTTTAGTCCAGCCATTCGAGGGAATAATCAGAGCTGTACACAAAGATCTCTACTCAAAGCCATTCATCAGGTTATTAATAATGCCAAAAAACACCTAACTATCCAACTAACATTAAATAAAACATGGCATGCACATAAAATGAAATAGTCTATATCTATTAAAATTTTAATTTATTGAAACAATAAAAAGATCAGTGGTTGCCAGGGGTCAAGGAGGAAGGGATAAATAGGCAGAGCACAAAGGATTTTTAGGGCAGTGAACCTATTCTGTATGATATTATAATGGTGGATACATGTTGTTATGTATTTGTCAAAACCCATGAAATGTACACCACCAATAGTGAACCAGAATGTAAACTATGAACTGAGGTTCAGTAATAAACGTTCCACTCCAGTGTGAAGTGTTAATAGTGGAAGCTGAACTTGTTTGAGGGAAGAAAGTATATGGGAAATCTTTGCTCAGTGTTGCTAAGAACCTAAAAATGCTCTAAATAATAAAGTCAATTTAACAAGTAAAGTTTAGGAGAATAATCAATAACAGAAATAGTCATGATAGATTGCTGAGTAAAAGAAAGTGATTCGTAAAAAATTGAAGAAATAATATATCCAAATGTTAAAATTTAGCTTCTAGATGCGATATAAGTCATTTTAAAATACACTTCCTTGGGACAGTAAACACACAATACAATATACAGATGATGTATTAGCCCTAAACAGTTTGGCTCAGTGGATAGAGTGTGAGCCTGCAGACTAAAGGGTTCCAGGTTCGATTCTGGTCAAGGGCATGTACCTTGGTTGCGGGCACATCCCCAGTAGGGGGTGTGCAGGAGGCAGCTGATCTATGTTTTTCTCTTATAATGTTTCTAATTATCCCTCTCCCTTCCTCTCTGTAAAAAACAAAAAAAATCAATAAAATATATATTTTTTTTAATTGTAAACCTAAAACCTATATCAAATTTTAATTTACATGCTAAAAATTATAATAGTTAACACTATGTGCCCATTCTAAGAAGTGCATATGCACTAATTCATTCTATCCTCCCATCAATCCTTTGTTTTAGGTACTATCTTTATATTTTTCATTTCATGAATAATATAATTTCAGTTAAAGGACTTATTCAGCTGGACAAAGGAAAGCTAAGATTTGAATCCAGGCAGCTTTGGTCTCAGTCTGTGCCTGTAATCCCAAATCTTACCTAAATAGCCATCCTATCTAATAAAAGAGTAATACGCAAATTGACCATCACTCCAACACACAAGAGGGCTGCCCCCATGTGGTCAAAGATCCTGCCCCTATGTGGACACAAGATGGCCACCACAAGATGGCCAGCAGGGGAGGACAGTGGGAGGTTCCAGACCTGCAAGGGAGGGCAGTTGTGGGCCATCAGGCCAGCAGGGGAGGGAAGTTGGGAGGGACCAGGCCTGCAAGGGAGGGCAGTTGGTGGCGATCAAGCTTGCAGGGAAGGGCAGTTAGGGGTGACCAGGCCTGCAGAGGAGGGAAGTTAGAGGCAAACAGGCTTGCAGGGGAGCAGTTAGACATCAATTAGACTGGCAGGGTAGTGGTTAGGGGATGATCAGGCTGACAGGCAGAAGTGGTTAGGGGCAATCAGGGAGGCAGGCAGGTGAGCAGTTTGGAGCTAGCAGTCCTGGATTGTGAGAAGGATGTCTGAATGCCCATTTAGGCCCGATTCCTTGAGGGGTCCCAGATTGGAGAGGGTGCAGGCTGAGCTGAGGGACACTCTTCCCCCAACCATCCATGCACGAATTTTGTGCACCAGGCCTCTAGTCTACTTAATAAAAGAGTAACATGCTAATTGACCATACCTTCGCTATACCCACCAGTCAATCAGGAGCAAGTATGCAAATTAACCCAACAAAGATGTCAGGTTGATTTGCATACACAGGTACCGAGGAGCTGGGGGCGGGGCGGGATGCTTGCAGCGTTCTCCATTACCCCAACCACTCCATGCCTCTGAGCAGTGTGGGAAGGCGGAAAGGCGGCTCTGGGCCAGAGCAGAAAGGTGGCTCTGGCCAAAGCGAAGGCGCAGCTGACAGCCAGGAGAAGGAAGGTCCATTCCTGCATTAATCCTTGCATCGGGCCTCTAGTTCACTATAAAAATCTAAATCTACATAAGTATATTTAGAACTCTTTATAAAAACTTGTTATTTATAAATAATATAAACAAATATATCTGTATCAACTACAGTAAAGTTCTGGCTAAAGTACACATATATAATTTATTGATGCATATTTCATAATTCAACTTTTGTATTAAATATTATAATATTTTAGGCTATTTTATCCTACTTCTGGATACTTAAAGGTGTTACCAGTCTTACATAAAATCTTTTTTACTATCTTGTGAAATTTATATTTCCACATAGATTTTTTTTGTATTCCGCATTGGTTTTTTTAAAGACTTTTCAAGGATTTTTAGAGAGAGAGGAAGGGAGAGGGAAAGAAAAACTAAAAATATTCATAAATATGTAAGATAAATCATACTAAGGCTACTTAGCTCTAGGTGGCACAATGTACAACCATAATAATATTATAATCTTGTTTAAAATGACAATTTAATATATGATGATAGGTTTCTGAAGGCTATATTTAACCTTAATTTCTTATCACTATAAAATAATCCCTACTATTACAAAGTCTGCTTAATTTTCAGATGTTGCTTTTAATTTAATAACCCAAATATGGTGATGGAAAATTCTACTATTAAAATGCAAGGTGAAATTTTAATCAATAAAATTATTAACATATGATTAGCCACTGTCAGTAGGCCTGATTACTCAGCAGTTTTTGTTTGTTTTGTTTTGTCTTGGGGTATTTTTGTTTTTTGTTGTGTTGTTTTCTTGCAGCCAAGAAAGTAAGGGTTTATTAAGCAGATGGTGCCATGCCCAGAGTCACAGATAGCTAATGCTTAAAGATCTGGCTCCTCAGTAATTAATTCTTTAAATTATTATTTTATTGATTTCAGAAAGAAAGGGAGAGGGAGAAATAGAAACATCAATGATGAGAGGGAATCATTGATTGGCTGCCTCTTGCACACGCCCTCCCTATTGGGGATCAAGCCCGCAACCTGGGCCTGTGCCCTTAACTGCAATGGAACCAGGGACCCTTCAGTCTGCAAGCCAACACTCTACCATTGAGCCAAACCAGCTAGGGCAGTAATTAATTTCTGAAGAAAAATTATTTCAGTATTTGCCTGACCAGAAGTAAAAACACATCCAAGAATGTTCAAAACTAAAATCTTAACAAGTTGAACTATGAGAGTAAACTTCTCAAATGAGACATTTGTTTGCCCTCTTTAAGAGTGTAAAGCTCATGTACATATCTTAGATGCCAACAGGCTCATTCCCCAAGTTCTTGCACTTGCTGTTCACGCAGCCAGAAAAGAGTCTACACCCAGATTTTGCCCCCACAACTTGCCCCTTTCCATCATTCAGGCTCAACTCGAATGTCTCCATCTAGCAAGGTGTTGCCTGGCCAGCCCACCCAGAGAAACCTACTGTTAGGGGTTGAACTGTGTCCCTCAAAAAGACGTGAAGTCCTAACTGTCAAAATCTCAGAATGTGGCTTTACTTGGAAATGGGGTTGTTTCAAGGTAATTAGTTAAGAGGAGGTGAGCCCCTAATCCATTGTAACTGATATCTTTCTATGAAGAGGATACACACAGACAGCGACTCAAGGGAGAAACATGTGAAGGAGGCAGAGATTGGAATTATGCTGCCACAAACTAAGGAATTCCTACGGCTACAGAAGGTAGAAGAGGCCAGGAAGGGTCCATCTTGATTTTGGATTTCTGGCCTCCAGCACTGTGTGAGAATACATTTCTACCATTTTGCACCACACAGTTCATGGTACTTTGTCATAGCAGCCCTAGGACTCCAATATACCTACCAACAACCCCATCGGTCACCTTTACTGCTGCCACAGTTATCATCAGTACCTGAAACAGCAATGTGCTTTTTACTGGTTGTCTCCATTCATTAGAATGTCAGTTCTCTGAGAGCAGGTCCTTTTCCGACTTCAAAGCAGAGCCTGGAATATGTAGTACATGCTCAAGAAATATTCTGCGCAATAAATGAATGATCCTGAGAATAATAATCAGATAAAAGAATATCAGAATGATAATTCATTTCCAATAACCGGAACAACTACAAACCCTCTTATAATCTAATAACAAAGTCTAATACCCGATTTAGCTAGCACTGAGTGAGACTTCACAACATCTTAACTGTCTGGAAAATGAACCTCGGAGATAAAGAAAAACAACTTCAGCAAAATGCATTCCTTACTCACTGGTTCCAAGATGTGGCTGAAATAATATTACTTTTTGAACTAATGTTTTCTATGTGTCGGGAGAGGTCTCATCTCAGAGAAATGTAGTAGAAGCCTGATGACTAACGAAAGGAGAAAGCAAAAGATCTTCAAGGAAAACAAGAGAAAAGTGAAAAGAGAAGAATTCTGAGGTTATTTGATAAAGGAGTCGTCGGTGCTGTCCCACCGCCAAAGCCATCTTTACGGAAGGCTTGAGCAGCAGTGGGGACTCTTAGCCAGAGTCACTGGCAACACATTAGGGGCTCTCCGGTGTTGGGGTCTCTATGAGCAATTTTTAAAGTGAAATATATAAAACATTATAGAGAGATTTCCATTTTTTTAAAATATGTCTTTATTGATTTCAGAGCAAAGGGAGAGGGAGAGAGACATAGAAATATCAATGATGAGATAGAATCATGTAATCAGCTGCCTCCTGCACGCCCCTACACAGGGGCTGGAGCCCGAAACCCAGGCATGTGCCCTGACTGGGAATGGAAAGGTGACCTCCTGCTTCATAGGTAGATGCCCAACCACTGAGCCTCGCCATCTGAGCGAGTTTTCCATTTTAAAATAAGCTTTGCTACTGAGCGGAGGAGGTTCATGTTTAATAGGGGTGTCACCTCTGAGGATTACTTCATTTCTTAAAAATGCCAGAGAAATGCGGCGCTGCAGAGCAGGGAAGTGTGCTCCGAGGAAAGCAACCCGATGTCCAACAGAGTGGCCTCTCCGGAGCTTTAAAGACAGAAAGCCATAGGAAAGAGGGCTGCCCTAAAAACGGAGCCCCCCCTCTGTTTGGGAAAATAAAACACACATGAGGGCGACCAAAGGAAGATGCCCAGAGAAGCAGGGGAACCAGAAGCTGCAGAGCTGTCAGGGACAGGGATTGCCGGGGGGTTCAGAGAGGATGGGGTGGGGTACTAAATGGAAGAAATGGGGGAGAGAGAGACTGGTGTGGACAGAGCAATGGCAAGGCAATGGGGGCTGACAGGGAACAAAAAGCCACCGGGTAGGGAGAGGGAAGGGCAGCCGGAGTGACCTTGGTGACTGATGCCTTTCTTACCCCAAATTGGTCAGAAATTAAGATTTCTTAGACTTGCCCAATATTAGCATAATAAACTAATTTTGAAAGAACCACAATGTTGACTATTAAAAACAACTAACTGTAGCCGAAACTGGTTTGGCTCAGTGGCTAGAGTGTCAACCTGCAGACTGAAGGGTCCCAGGTTCGATTCGGGTCAGGGGCATGTACTTTGGTTGTGGGCACATCCCCAGTGGGGGGTGTACAGGAGGCAGCTGATTGATGTTTCTCTCTCATCGATGTTTCGGACTTTCTATCCCTCCCCCTTCCGATCTGTAAAAAATCAATAAAATATATATTTTTAAAAAAAACTAACTGTAACAAAATTGTAAATTTGTTTTTCCTGTCCAAGGCACTTCCGAATTTTATAGCACCACAAGGCAGGTGAGCAAGAAATCAGTTATGGCTCAACAAGTTGAAAGCAAAATGTAGTCATTTTGGTTTATGGGTTATTTGTTTTCTAGGTAAACAGAAGTTTCATTAATGATTAATAATTGTACTTTGTCTTTAAGTACTAAGTTAGAGAACTCATTTCAACAACCACCATCTTACCCTCAATGAGCAGATGAGGCTTCCAGAGCGCACAGGGTGGCTGCTCAATAAATGGAGAAGATGGGACAGAACTTGTGCAGCCCTGGTCCCTATCCAGGGCTCTTCCTGTCAAATATACACTGCTTCTCTGAAACACAGTGGACTGGGATAAAAGTGGCACAAGATAGTAGCTATTTTCACAGAAGGATATAAGGGGGGGAAAAAGAAGTTAAATGTGTGGCAAGAAGAAGCAGTTGGGCACAATACTGTTATCCCAATGTATTTAATATAGGCTACTAAATCCCTTAAAGAAATGCAGTTAAATTCCTCCACAGAAATTAGATACACTAGACACACTAGTTAAGGATCAAACGCATCCTGACATTTTAATAGCCCCGGAAAGTTATGAGAAGGGCTTTCTAGACACTTCCACAAGTCCTGCACAGAGCCAAGCTCCCAAAGGCCATCCCGTGTTTCCTCTCCTGTGACAGCGTGCCCCTCTGACCTTTCCCCGTCTATCAACCTTCGCTCTCCAATTCACCCTGCTTTGACACTGACACTCCCGTGGAACGCCACTACCAGGCTGCTGCCTATCCCTCCTAATTTCCAAATAAAATTGTCCGAAAAAAACAACAGCCACTAAATTATAAGAACTTCCACAGAGGAAAGAAATGCATAATATTTACTTGATTCTTTTATTAGGATACACACTTAACCCTGACTTTCATGCCTAGAAGTTAATAAAAAGAGATTGATGTAACATTTCCTTCTGTATACTTTTTTTTTATTTAAAATTACCAATTCCTAATAAAGCGCTATGTCTGTTAACTTTGCATAAATGTGTGTTAATGGTGATAATTAAACTATTTTTATTTCCTTTTAGGAAAATTATTTTGCAGCATGATACCTCTGAGTGTCACCAAGTTTTTCCTTTTCTTAAGTATAATTCATATAATTCATGCTTACTAAATTTGTACCCACAAATGCTTCTTTTTCCCAAAGATATCACCTACCAATCATCAAGCTACTCTCTTGTCTTTCTCTGTCTTACTATTCCTTTTTTTTTTTTTGAAATTTATTTTAGAGAAAGAGAGAAAAACATTGATTTGCTGTTCCACTTACGCATTCACTGGTTGCCTCACATATGTGCCCTGGCCCAGAGACTGAACCCATAACCTTGGCATATCGAACCAACTGAGTTACCCGGCCAGAGTTGTCTCACTACCCTATACCTTAATATTTGGTACCTCTTTGTGGGCTCTAGGAGGACAGAGGCACAATGAAACAATCACTCTTAAGAAAGCATGTGTTTAAGAGTATAATACCATAAAAAGTTATTCCAGGAAATAGGTACTTTAAGGAATGAATGGGGATAATCTCATCAGTAAAAGAAGGAAGGCAGAAGAGATCCATGATTCCCAGAATAGACTTCCAAAACCAAGGCCACATTTTTTGTTGTTGTTAATCCTCACCCGAGGACATTGTTCCATGTGAGAGACCGATTGGTGACCTTTCCACATGCCCAAACCAGACCTACAACCAAGGTACATGCTACTGATGAGAATCGAACCCAGGACCTTTAGTCCACAGGCCCATACTCTATCCACTGAGCAAAACCAGCTAAGGTCCAATGCCACCTTTTAAAAATGCAGATTTCTTGACATCCTACCAAAACTCAAGGGTAGCATAGAATCTCAAGGCCATGACCCATAAAATAACATTTTCCTCTATTTTATCACTGTCAGGGGCATCTGATGGAGTTGGAATAGCAATCAGTACCATTTCCATTTCTCCGTTCTCCCAGCCTAGGCTTCTGCCACCACCTCCTTCGAAGTCTATTCTCTATGAACTCTCATCACCACCCAGGTAGGTCCTAATCAATGTCCCTTGGGTCTCCCTCCCAGTAAAATCAGCGAGGTGGGGTCACAGTGGCAAGGGCAGGGCAACTACAAGGAACCAAGGTGTGCCAACGTGTCCCAAAGGGCACCTGCGTCCATTTTTCCTCCTCCTTGACCTTTAGCCTGTCAGGGTTGTAGTGAGGATGAGTCTTTTTTTTTTTTTTTAATTGATTTCAGAGAGGAAGGGAGAGGGAGAGAGAGTTAGAAACGTCAAAGATGAGTGAGAATAACCAATCCGCTGCCTCCTGCATGCCCCCTGCTAGGGATCAAGCCCGCAACCTAGAATCAAACTGACCTCCTGGTTCATGGGTCAAGCTCAGCACTAAGCCACACCACTGGACAGTGAGACTGGGTCTCATGGCAACTACCATGCATCTAATGTTGCAAAGGGATGCTGTTGGTTACTACTCCACATTCTAGAACAGTACAAGCGAGCCTCGAGCAATTTAAACGCTATCTTGATTTAAATAGATAAGTTGACATATTTAAAAATTCAGAGGTAAAGGGTGTACTAAATAAGTGTCCTTCTTATCCCCACCCCAACCACCCAGTTCTCTTCCCCAGAGGCAATCACTATGATCAGTTTCTTGGGTCCCCTTTCAGAGATAGTCTTAACAGTTACAATCATAAGCCCATATCTACAAACTCATATTAAACCCCAACGGCTACCTATACACTACCCTGCAACTTGACTTGTTTCCTTATATCCTAGAGATCATTCCATATCAGCAAATACAGAATGATCTCATTCCTTTCAACAGCTACCTAGCTTTGTTTCTGCTCATAATTTATTTAAGTGATCCCATATTGATGGATTATTTAGCTCTTTCTAAATCTTTTGTTTACAGACAATGCTGCAATGGATGTCTTTGTACAAATTCATTTTGTAATGTACGAGTATATCTGTAGAACAACTTCTTAGGTTTCCTGAGATGAGAGGGTAGGTAAATTTTTAATTTTGGCAATATTTCTAAATTGCTACACAGATGCTGGGCCATTTTGCACCCCTACCAACAATGTTTGAGCTTGTCAGTCCTTGTCACCGTAAAGTAGCAATGAACATCAAGATCTTTGCCAATTTAAGATACTACATCAGAGATTTTCAACCTTTTTGTCTCATGGCACACATCAGCTAATTACTAAATTTCTGTGGCACACAAAGAAAATTTTTTTTTGCCAATATGACAAAAAAATAGGTATGAAAATCATTGAACTAAACAATTTAAAATTAATTTATCTTATTCTGAATTAAGCATTTGTAGTTACTTTACAAAGCTTTTTATTTAAAATGTAGAGAGAGCTGAAATCAGTTTGGCTCAGTGGATAGAGCATCGGCCTGCAGACTGGGGGATCCCGGGTTCAATTCCGGTCAAGGGCATGTACCTTGGCTACAGGCACATCCCCAGTAGGGGGTGTGCATGAGGCAGCTAATTAATGTCTCTCATCGATGTTTCTGACTTTCTATCCCTCTCCCTTCCTCTGTAAAAATCAATAAAAATATTTTTTTAAATGATAAAATATAGAGAGATACCTCTTCTCTAATATCTGGTCTCCATAAGCCTTCTGATTTATTTCCTCTGTTAGTACTTTTTTTTGTTGTTGTTATTGTTAATATTCACCTGAGGAAATTTTCTCCATTGCTTTGAGAGAGTGGAAAGGAGGAAGGGGAAGAGAGAGAGAAACATGAATGTGAGAAAGACGATGGATTGGCTGCCTCCTGCACATGGCCCAACCGGGGCTGGGTATGGAACCTACAACCCAGGTATGTGCCCTTGACCCTTCAGTATGGGGCTAATGCTCTAACCACGGAGCCACACCAGCCAGGGCTGTTGGCACTTTTTGAAACAAGGCTGGAAGACAAGCTGGGATATAACATCCACCAACTTCCTGTCCTGACCTTCCTATTCCTTTATCCCGGTTTCTTGTGGATTTTGTTCTCTCCTCCCTTGCTTTCCTCCTGGAGTTTCACGGGAACCCTACATTTGGCTGGCCTACCTTGGAGATCACATTTTTGTTATAGTTCTTCAATTTGAAGTATACTGAGATAAAAAAAAAAATTTCATTAATGTCTTTTCATAACATGCGATTCAAACTGTGCTATTTTTTTCTATTCCAGGGGAATCATACAACAAAAAACTGTTGTCTATGGTGTGAGAATATACAAAAAGTTGTCTAGCTGCTCCAGATTAACAAAAAACAAAAATGGTATCTTAATTTAAAATAATACTTTAGACTTTATTTCCAGAAATGGTGTTTTAACCTAACTTTTTTTATTTTAATGTTCTTGTAGATACTTTATTCTTCAAACATTTATAGTTGATAATAGTTTGTTACTTGTAGCAACATTGTTTTATGTATAAAAATATCAAGGTAACTTCTTCAAATTTATGATAAGACTTAAGCACTGGTTTAAAAGATATGAAATAAAGCCATTGCTAGAAATTGAGGCCAGGTTTATTTTAGGTTTGATTTTTGAAAGAAAAAAAAAAGATTCTAAAAATATAGTGCTGTTGTTCGCCATTCTCTTTCCACACTGTTTTCAAAAGGTAGATACATAGGTCTGTCTCAAGAGCGACAGTGAGAATTGCCTTGATAAGATACAAGATTAAAAAAAAAAAAAGAGTTAATGTTCTATTTCTGATCCAATTCGTCCTACACTGATTTTCTCTCATATTAGTATATGGAAAAAAGAATAACGAAGAAAAAGAGATAGAAAAATATATAGCACAAGATCATTTAATTTTTATCTATTCTTTCCTTTCCATTGAGTTAAAAGTCACGGCTATGGGTATCAAAATAGCAAACACAAAAAAATGTTAGTCCTGGATATTAAACTAATGGAGTTATCCTTCCTAGCTCTGCCTTTTGTCATCTTACTATATAGATTCTGTGATACTGGCCCTATCAGGAATTCCCTTCTTAGTTGTCTTCAAATGGAGACTCTCATCTCAATCAGCAACCTAATTAGGGGCCCTCCCTTGGATCTCTCTCCTCACCCCCTGACCCCAAATATCCACCTGTTTCCTATATATTATTAATCTCAGAGAGGGAGAGAGATAGAAATACCAATGATGAGAGACAATCACTGACTGGCTGCCTCCTGCACACCCCCTACTGGGGATCGATCCTGCAACCTGGGCATGTGCCCTTAGCTGTAATCGAACCTGGAACCCTTCAGTCTGCAGGATGATGCTCTATCCACTGATCCAAACTGACTAGGGCTTCCTCGATGTCTTTATGAACCCTCTGAGTGGTTCACTGTTGGACAATTTCATATGGCTTCCTCCACTTGTGTTCATATCATTTCCTCTGAGATGGCCTTCCTCTTCTCAATACGGCCTGCTCATCCTTCCTGCAGGTCTCCACCATCAGATCCTGGCAACTCATGCCTGTAGGCAGGGGCTGCTTCCTCAACCCTCAACTGTCACTGTGTGGGTCTTTTGGTGCAGTAGCCTATGCTGCCTTAGGATGACTCTGTATTATCCTTATTTTCTTTTTTCTTAGAACTTTAAAATTATCATTGATCCATGCATGACCCTCTTTTTTTTAAAAAAAAAAAGCATTAATTTCTTTATTTGTATTGATTTCAGAGAGGGAGAGAGGTAGAAACATCAATGATGAATTGCCTTCTGCATGCCCCCCACACCAAAGGACTGAGCCCACAACCTGGGCATGTGCCCTGACTGGGATTCTAACCACGATCTCCTGGTTCATAGGTCGATGCTGAACCACCGAGCTAAACTGGCTGGACTGACCCACTTCTTAAAAAATATGATTACCTATGAACTTACCACCACACCTGAGAACTACAGCATTACCAACAACTTACACGCACCTATGTGTCCTTCCCCATCATATCCTTCTGGTTCTCCCAAAAGATAACTGTTATCCTGAGTTTAAAGTTCATCATTCTCTTTCCTTAAATATATATATATATATATATATATATATATATATATCTCAACACACATACAAATGCTAGATTGTATTTGATGATTTGTGTTTGCTTGTTTCCCTGGCATGTAAATTAGAACAATTGTGGGAAATAATTTAGTAAGTTAAATATTCACACACCCTACAAATAAAAAATTCTACACCTAGTTATATGGCCAAGAAAAACACTTGAACATGTGCCCCAGAAAATGAATGATCTGAGCAGCACTCTGCAATATTTTTTAATGCCAAAAAAAAAAAGGCCATTGACAGGAGAAGAGGGAAATATTTGTTACAGACACATAATGTATCAATCTTAGTGACATAATGTTGGAGGGGGGGAAATGTCACAGAGGTCAACAGAGTATGAGATCTTTTTCCCAAGATTAAAAACAGACTAAAAATTAGGGGGGCGGTGGGGTTGTAATTATTACTTAAACATTGCAGTAAAAGGGAAAAAAATCTTTATTTTGAGAATTCACGCCTTGTCCTCCTAAACTAGACGACAAACTCTTGAGGGCAGGGACTTTTTCATTCTTATTTGTATCTCCCACATGCCTAGACCAGTGTCTTGAACAGATGGTGTTCAATAAGTAATTGTCCACTTAATGATTACTGAATGATTTAATAATTTAAAATTTAAATCTTTTCCCTCATCCAACAGTGTCATGAATAAAGATGCACAAAACGTCTATTTACGTATACATTATCCTAGTTCTATTTCTGCTATGGTAATCCAGATACCCAACCACAAGCACTTTATCCTGGAAGTACTTTACCTTTCTTCTTCAGGTAAAGTTAACATACAGTCAAAGCAATCTAGGGACAAGAAAACATAGGATCCTGTAAAAGTCCAACCAAATCACATAACCAAGAGACAATTGATAAACCATCATAATTTGAAGCTGTGATATCCCAAAAGAAATACATCCACGGAATGTATAATTGAGTTATCTCATCAAAACTGAAAATATGAGCAAAAACAGGATATTTAGACTTTCTAAAAGCAGATTTAATTTCAAAATACTTTGTTTCTACTTTGAAAAAAATTATTTTTAGGGTAAAACATGAAATTTGGGGTAAAAGAATAGTATGAATAATATTCCACCAATCAGGCCCTCCTTCTCACCCAATGAGAGCTGTGCATATTCTCTGTAGGTGGTTACAGCGGAATTACGCCGCAGCTTCCCTTCGACCTTGGGAACTCTGATCACTCTGAATTACTGCGAGGTCTTCTGTTTCACTTATTATTAGTCTTTGTATCTGCAATGCTGTAGCATTTAAAAGGAATATCAACACTGTGAGCTTGCAGTACCTAAAACTGTAGAAATTTTTCCAAAAGCAAAGTGGGATGTGGGTGGATTATAGCCAAGAGGAAAACGAAGTTAAGGATATTAAGATGGGATATTTTCTCATTTTACTTTTGAGGAAATACCACACTTAATTAGCTGAGTAATATATTATCACCCATTTGCATGCAGTTTTTAAATAAAAAAAAAGACATTCAAAAATTATTTTATTTGGGAAAATATCACAACTGAATACAACATACAATTTGCTAAAACTACTCCAGCAATTGAAAAATTGAAATTCTAACAGAGAAAAAGCCTATAGGATGGGGTCCAAAAGGGGGGGGGGGGGGATAATCTAGCACTCCTGAGGGTTCACTTAGTTTCCTGTCAACTGCTTCATATCCATTATGTAATGCTTTCCCCAGCTTTAGGTCTGTTAAGCTACCGTTCAGGTATATCATAGATTGCCACAAAATCAGTATAGGTCATGCAGATATGCCTTATATTCAGTAGAGGCTTTTTTTTTTTTTTTAAATCTGCTGCTGTCATTACTTCTTCCCGGCTTCCACCCCAGGTCTCCCATCCCCTCCTCCCCCAAATACCCGGGCGACACGAGCTGCGGGCAGTAGCCGGCTGGTTGCAGGGAAGCACGTCTTGACTGCAATGCTAAAGCTGTCCCGGTCTGAACCGGGGAGGGCAGATTCGGCCCCGGCCGGGGTGTGGACGAAGGCTGCAGGGAAGGCTGCAGGGGCGCCGGGAGCGAGTGGGCAGGGGTGCCCCGCGAGGGCAGTCCGCAGTGCACGCGCACAATAAAACCAAATGCACAACTTCCCCGGCCGCTCCTCCCGGCTCCCGGGTTCCGTGCAAGGTGCGGCGTAGGCGTCAGCTGGAGCGGGCGCGGGCGCTCTCCCCCGCGCGGGTTCGGTTCTCTGCTGACAATTACATCAGTCCCTCTGCCTGCCCCGGCTTCATTCCCCGGCAGCCTGGGGGAGCCCGCGCGGGGGGCTGCGGGCACGAGAGCCAGGCGGCCGGAATTCCCCGACACGAGGAGGAGGGGAGGGCGGCGAGTGGGGACCGTGATCCAGACGTCCCCTCCCACCTCGGCCCCTGGGCTGGACTAGCACCGCCAACCCCGACTCCCGGTCGCAGAGGTTGATGCGCTCAGGGGAGACCCCCAAGGATGCTTCAGGGATCCAAAGCGAAGCTGCCCATCCGCGCGCCCCTAAGGATCCTCGGCCCTCCGGACGCGCACAATGCCCCCGGACCCCGGTACGGGCACCGTCATATCCGCTCCGGGGGTACCCGATGCGGCTAGGACACCTACCTGGAAGGCTAGGGGCCGCGCCGCCGATTCTGCGGCGGCAGCGGCGGGAGGCAGGAGGCGGGAGGCGGCCCAGGCGGGCAGGCGGGCGCGCGGCGGGCTGGGGAGCGGAGCCGCGGTCTCCGGCACCGACAGCGGTGACGGCGGCGGAGCTGCGCCTCCAGTGGTCCGCCGCGCCGCAGCCCCTCCTCTCCCACGGGCGGGGCGCACTGGCGGGGCGGCGCTCCGGGCTCCCCGCCCCTGGCCGGCAATCCAGGCGGGAGTGGATCCGCCGGCGGCCGGCGCTCCGGCTGCGCTCGTGCCCCGCAGGGTAACCCTTACTGTGCACCCCCGGAGCGGCGCGGACCCTTCGCTCCAAACCTCCGACGCGCTGGGTTGCTCTTCTTGGGCTCACCCCCGGCCCCGAACCCGTGGGAACCTCTGGTTCCAGAGATCACCGCCGTGGAGAGCCTGCCCGGGCATCCCGGGGCCTAAGCGCCCTGAAAGCGTCCCCATCCGCTCAGGCCAGAGCTGGTGGGCCGGCCCGGGTTCCCAAGGAGCGGCCCGGGATGGCCCGAGCACCGGCGGCCTGGAGCGCGGTGGGTGCGAGCACCGTGAGAGAGCAGATTCCGAAGGGAGCAGCAGCCGCCCCGCTGGCTCCGCTTGTCATTCAGACTGGTCTGTCAACCTGCAAGACTGTGTGCCTGCTCCCCGCCATCCCTGACACTCAAGCAAAAACTTCTCAGGCCCAGAGACACTTGGGCTCCTGGAAAGAAAGGATCGTGCTCACTCGACAAACCTTCCCACACCCTTCAACTCTCCCACCCTTAAACCCTTCCCAGCCTATGCCCGAGGGCAGATTAATCTGAAGGCAAAGTTTCCGGGGAAGAATGGGGTAATTTAAATATTTGCAGAGTCTTTTATTCTGTTGAAAGGATGATGAAATCTCAGAAGAATCTCAAGGCTTTTCTGCCATCACCATCTTCTGGGGGAGAAAAATCCAGAGAACACTTACTGTACCAGGAATTGTTACTGAAACAGCGCTGGGGGTGCTTCCTGGGCTCTCCAGGGATCCGACTGGGTTAGTTGAAGTGGGGGAGGGTGTGTTCAGAAATTGAAGATAATGCTACCCCACTGAGGCAGCTGCGATGGCATTTCACTGTTTTCCGTGCTGATAAAACTCTGATTTGCTATAAAACATAGTCAGTTGTATGCACTTTTTCTCACAATTTCTCTTGAATCTCCAATCCCACCTTTTGAATAGCTTCTTCCACTTTAACTAACAATGTTGTCATATTGTCTGTAATAAAATAATAGATGCTGGGGCGTGTGGCACAACGCAGTTTCACCTTAACTCCCTCCCTCTGAAGACAATCTTCCCAAACTAATCCCTCTCGCCGCCTCCGCTGACCTTCATTTGACATCCCCACCTTTTTATTCCTTCTGGGTTGCATGGATAGAAACTACTGAAACTGCTCGCTCTCTAACAAGAAAAGCCAAACCCCATGTGGAAGAAAATACAAAAGTGTGAAAAGAGGTGAGAGCATACAGTCTTTAACCTAAAGAACTTTAGAACTTTTCACATTTTTTCACTGGCCCTTTCATGGCAATCAACCATAAACTATTGAGGAAGGGAGAGTAACCATCAAGACCTAATTCTTGCCCCGGCTGGTTTGGCTCTGTGGACTGAGGGGTCCTGGGTTCACTTCCGGTCAAGGGCATGTACATTGGTTTCAGGCAAATCCCCAGTGGGGGGTGTGCAGGAGGCTGCTGGTTGATGTTTCTCTCTCATTAATGTTTCTAACTCTTTATCCTTTTCCCTTCCTCTCTGTAAAAAGTCAGTAAAATAAGGTCTTTAAAATTAGGTCTTTAAAAAGACCTAATTCTCACCCCTAGCTGGTTTAGCTCAGTGGATAGAGCGTTAGCCTGTGGACTAAAGGGTCCCAGGTTCAGTTTTCGTCAAGGGCACATGCTCAGAGTTGCAGGAGGCAGCCAATCAATGATTCTCTTATCATTGATGTTTCTATCTCTCTCTCCCTCTCTGAGAGAAATAAAAACACATTTTTTAAAAGACCTAATCTCATGTGTTATCACAAGAATGCCTCCACATGTTTCACTCTATTCCGTAATAGTTGTGTGTTTTATTATTTTTTAAAAGTAGGTTTCATTATCAAGGGAAAAAGTCTACTACCTGATTCATTGATGAGATGAATAATCCAATAAGATGAGATGGCATTTGAGGAAATGGATTAAAGACAGCTGACACTGCATATCAAGGCAGCTTCTCCACTCTGTCTATCACAATCTTTTGAAAACTCAGACTGCCATAGATACATAAACAAGAATAGTAGGCTTTTCACTGCTTTTCAACTATGGCAGTATTATTGCTCAGAAGTTGCCAAAGAACAACGTTTTCATTAAGTATATACTCTTGCTGAGAGTTTGGGTCACAAGTCATATGTTGACTAAAAGGATCTCTGCTTCCCAATCCATTCCTTTTATTTGTCTCAGAGAAATACTTATTCATGGAATTTTCAGTGAAGAAAGATAATGATATTCTTAAAATACTATTAATGCTATAATTTCATAACAAGCAAATGAACTGAGCCTCACAAAAATCATAGTCCCCAACTTGAATGCTTTTTGTACAACTCTCACACTTTCTTTTTTTATTATTATTAGAGAGAGTGCAAGGAAGGGGGAGAGAGAGAGAGAGAAACATTCAATGTGAGAGATACATCCATTGGTTGCCTCCCGCCTGTGCTCTGACCAAAGTCAGACAGACATCAAGCTTGTCATCAAGGTACCTGCCCTTGACCAGAATCAAACCTGGGACCCTTCAGTCCGTGGGCTAACGCTCTATCCATTGAGCCAAACCACCTAGGGCTCACACTTACTTTTATTTGCAGTTATTCTATGGGTACCATTTTAGCTGAGGTTTCTCAGGAAGGCTGAAATGCTAGTGCTTCATCAAAAGATGTAATGGTACTTACCTTTCTCTGACTGGCTTATTTCATTTAGCATAATGCTCTCCGATTCATCCATGCAGTCACAGAAGTTAAGATTTTCTATCTTTTTACAGCCAAGTAGTAGTCTGTTGTGTAAATGTGCCATACCATATGATCTCATTCATATGTGGAATCTAATGAACAAAACAAACTAACAAAATAGAAACAGACTCATAGATATATGAATGAACTAACAGCTATCAGAGGGGAGGAGGGAAGGGAGCTGGGTGAAAAAGGTGAAGAGATTAAGCAAACAAAAAGACGCAGATAATAGCACAGTATAAACTAGAGGGATGGGAGGAGATAGAATAGGGAAGAGGGAGGATAAATGGTGGTGGAAGGAGACTTGACATGGAGTGGTGAACACACAAAACAATATAGAGGTGATGTGTTACAGAACTGTACACTTGAAACCAAGTTGAGTGATCTGACCTTTGGCAACTAGAGAAACAAATCCCATGCTCTGCAGCCATTGTATGGTAATTGTGCTGGTTTGTTCTATAAAAACTTGGTTATGCTGAAAACTTGGTTATGTTTTCCAGAATCCCCTTTCCGATATACTTATAGGTCTATATTTGTTCAGATAGACAAAACTGAAATTACCTGAGAATTGAGTTTCGTTTTAACAAAAGTAGCAGCCATTGAACTCTAAAAGTCATCATGGGTTAGATGTGGCAAAAGAAAAAATGTCCAGACTCAGGAAGGTTCTTGTTTCTTCTGTTCTCTCTGCTGAATAACTGCAGCCACATTTGGGCTAACAGACTTCACCGCCTCTCAGAGGTGGTGGTCATATAGAGTCCTCAACCTTCCATAGACTTTGACACCAGTCCTTCTCCACCAGCTGGATTCTCTACCAACTGGATGGGCTTAGCTTCCAGATTTCCTCATCAGCTTAGACTCCTTTGTGTCAGGGCTGGTCTCTGATCCTTCAACAACGTCTTTTCAGATTCTTAGTTTCCACACATGTAGAGGTCTAATTTTTATAATAAATTCCTGTTTCAACATACCCATAGTGGTTCTGCTTCCCTGATTGAGTTCTCTGCCAGGGCTTAAGCTTGTGGCTGATCTGTTCTATAGGCCTGTTCTGAGTCAGTCACCTGGGGACAGTTAAGGCAAGGCAAGTAGTTCAGAGACCTGGAGAGGCCAAAAGCATCTGAGGAAGTACTCTAGCTATGTCATAAACATGCAACATAAACATTCCATGCTGAAAAAGGGAAGAGGAATCTGCGCTGGCGTTTCCTTTGCCTTTTCTCCTCCATCTGTCTCCTTCAGACCTAAGCTCCGGCTAGTTGCCCACCGGCCTGGCATCGCTTTCACTATGGCCCTCAGTGATGCTGACGTGCAGAAGCAGATTAAGCATATGATGGCTTTTATTGAACAAGAAACCAATGAAAAAGCAGAAGAAATAGATGCAAAAGCAGAAGAAGAGTTCAATATTGAGAAAGGTCATCTTGTGCAAACCCAAAGACTGAAGATTTTGGAATACTATGAGAAGAAAGAAAAGCAGATAGAGCAGCAGAAAAAAATTCAGATGTCCAATATGATGAATCAAGCAAGACTCAAAGTCCTCAGAGCGAGAGACGATCTTATTACAGATCTACTAAATGAAGCAAAACAGAGATTCGGCAAAGTGGTAAAAGATACAACTAGATACCAAGTGCTGCTGGATGGACTGTTCCTCCAGGGTTTCTACCAGTTATTGGAGCCCCAGATGATTGTTTGTTGCCAGAAACAGGATTTTCCTCTGGTAAAGGCTGCAGTGCAAAAAGCAATCCCTATGTACAAAATTGCCATCAATAAAGATGTTGATGTCCAAATTGATCAGGAGGTATACTTACCTGAGGACATAGCTGGTGGAGTTGAGATCTATAATGGGGATCGTAAAATAAAAGTTTCCAATACCCTAGAAAGCCGACTGGATCTCATAGCTCAGCAGATGATGTCAGAAGTACGAGGAGCCTTGTTTGGTGCAAATGCCAACAGGAAGTTTTTGGACTAAGTCTTTGGGAGGTGGAATTCATGCACTGCAATAATGTAGAAGTTTCTGATATCTGAAGAAACAAGATGATCTATGTAGCCTTCTCTTTGCTATTCTAATACACTATATTTACTCGTGGATATCCTTCTATACTAATGCCTTTAGCCTAATTGTTAACAATGGGAGGAAGTTTCATTTAATATGATCAGGAAGCCTACCTCTAGCTTCTCTAAAAGTAACACAACGGTCAGTTGGTTCTGCAGCATGAAGGTGAATAAATCAGGTGGTGGTTGCATGGGCTATACCCAAACTTGTGTTCTTCCTCTGCTTCTAGTTATCTAGTCTAGAAGTTATGTGTATGGTGTGCTCTGCTGGTAACTCTTTGCTCTTTAGGCTTAACATACATGTGGGGCATGCATTCCTTCCAACAATAATAGCTTCACTGTTACCTGTTTGGACTTAGAAATGCTCCTTATATATAAATGTGATTTAAAATCAAAGCCATGATGCTTTATTTATTAAAACAAAACATTTAAGTGAAAAAAAAATTCCATGCTTTGCTTTGGACTTGTTCATTGAGAGTGCTCAGCCTTGAAACTAATTTATTATTACTAAACTAATCTACTTTGGTAAATCACTCCCATATCATCACAATGGAGTATTTTATCTTTGTTAAGACATCTTTTTGGCTCCTTGAATAGAAAACAAATCAAATCTTAGTTGGCAATTCTGACTAGTATCTTCCCCTACCTATGAAAGCATCCTGAGTTTCTCATTTTGTTACAAATTTGAACTTGAACATAAAGGTGAACATTCCTTTTGTAATATACTCCTTGGAAAGTAGTTGATTATTTTTGTGTTTTGTTTGTTGGGTGTATGTTTATGGGAGTGTGGTTTTGTTTTGTGGTGGTTGGTTTTTTTGTTTGTTTGTTTTGTTTTCAAATTTACTATTTTTACATTCCAAATTGAAACTCAAAAGGCAAACTCTTTGAAATAATAAGTCCTGCAGGATGGGTGTAATATTAGCTAGGGCTCTAAGATGAGGGGCCTTGATCACCACTTGTACTGCCAAAATTTTTTCTTCCAAGAATATTGCCATCAAGAACACCTGGTAGGTATCTGGCAAGCTCAGAAGCCTATCTTCAGGTCCCAAACTCCATTTAATCCAAAATTCTTCATTTCCACTCTCTCATGGTCTGTCCAGATGAGGGAGCCCAGGGGATGTTGTTATATTCACTTTAGAGTGCACCTTTCATTCACAGTGCCCATCATACTACCTAAAAGAATCTAGAACTGGGATTTTGTTGAGTTCATAGGTCCTTAGGGTAGAGGGTTGGGTTTTGATCCATTTAATTCAATAAACATTTATTGAGTTTCTGCTATGTGTTAGATTATTTTGGGTGCTTGAGGTATAAATGAGTAAAACATAGAGCCTGCCTTCATAGAGTTTACATTCCAGCGTGGAGAGACAAACAATAAACAAATAGACCTAACAGGTAAGTAAATTACATTGTGTTTTAGAAAGTCATAAGTGGTATGAAAATTTTATAAAATTGAGTACATTATCCTGACCAGTGTGGCTCAGTGTTTGAGCATCAGCCTATGAACCAGGAAGTCATGGTTGTGGGCTCAACCTCCAATGTTGCTGGGGAGGGGTGGGCATGCAGGAGGCAGACGATTAATGATTCTCTCTCATCACTGATGTTTCTATCTCTCTTTCCTTTCCTCTCTGAAATCAATAAAACTATTTTTTTAATTAAATAAAATCTGAGCACATGAAGAAATGGAGGTGAGTTGCCAAGTAGAAATCCTATATAATAAAAGCCCAGAAGATTGAATGGTGGAATGACCAGAAAGACCAGTTGACCAGTAGCTATGACATGCAGTGACGCTCAATGCAAGAGCTGCCCCCTGGTGGTCAGTGAGCTCCCACAGCGGAAGTAGTGATCCCACAGCAGGAGCAGCTGCTCAGAGGGCGGGTCCAAGCCACTTGGCTGACTGGGATGAGCAGCGCTCCCACAGTGGGCCCATCCCTTCAGGCCACGTCCCCAACAGTGCACAAATCCTGTGCATCAGGCCTCTAGTATTAAATAAAGTGGGCAATCTGGGCTTCACTGAGAAGACTTGAGCAATGACTTGAAAGAGATGAGGAAGTTAGTCAAGCAGACATATGGAAATGTGAGGTTCCCATCCTGAAACAGAGACCAGACACTAAAAGGCTACAGAAAGACATGCCTGGAATGTTCCAAGAAGAGCAAGGAGTCAAGAGTGCCTGTAACACAATGAACATAGAAAAGAGTGTGAGGAGAAAAAAGTAGTGGGTGGCCTGATCATGTAGGCCCAGAAGCCTGTGAGGACTGAAACTTGTTCTGTGTGAGATGGGCAGCTCTCACAGGTCCATGCAGTGGAGTGAAATGATTTGACTTAGGTTTTATAAAAGCTACTTGGTGTGTGTTTGTGTGTGTCTCAAGAACAGGCTCTAGGGAAAAGGGGTAAAATCAGGGAGCCATCATTCTGAGGAGTGATAAAGGTGGTTTTGGCCAGCTGGTAGAGTGGTAAGAGTTATGCATAAGACTTATTTTCATTGTACTATTCACTTGGTAGTAAGATTTTATGGAGGAAACGTAGGGCCCTGCTGCCTCCATATATTGGGGAATGCTGATCACTGGTAAAGATCCTAATGTCTGAGAGAGACTGTTACCAGGGTTAATACCATTATTAGCCCAGCAACAGAGTAGTGATCCATTCTTTGGGCATTTTTAAAAAATCCTCACTGGATGATATCTTTCTCATAGATTTTTAAAAAAAATTTAAAAATTTTTTTAAAGAGAGAGGAATGGAAAGGAAGAGAGAGAGAAACATCTATGTGAGAGAGAAACATCAATTGGTTGCCTCCTGTATGCGCCCTGACCAGGGATTAAACCACAACCTGGGTATATGCCCTGACCAAGAATCAAACCTGCAATTCCTCAGTGCATGGGATGACACTCTAACCAATTAAGCCATACAGGCCAGGGCCTTTGGGTATTTATAAAACACACAGAAACACATATACTCAAACACAAGATCAGGCACGTGGAAAAGTGGAATGTTTGGGCATATACATGACAGACACCTTACAGGCACAAAAATTCAAAATGGAATTTCCCCCCAATATTGTTCAATAAAATTAGCTTTGCTTAATATCCCAGGGCCTAATTTGAAAACCAAAACTTCAGTATAAGCAAATTCAGAACCAGACATAATTAGCCCAGTCTCTTGCAGAACTAGATTATTTTTTCTTTTTTTTAAAAATATATTTTGATTTTTTACAGAAAGGAAGGGAGAGAAAGTTAGAAACATCGATGAGAGAGAAACATTGATCAGCTGCCTCCCGCACACTCCCCACTGGGGATGTGCCCGCAACCAAGGTACATGACCTTGACCAGAATCGAACCCAGGACCTTCCAGTCCGCAAGCCGACACTCTATCCACTGAGCTAAACTGGTTTCAGCAGAACTAGATTCTTTTTATTTTATTTTATTTACAATATAACTTATATTTAATAGTAGTACATATGTTTTCCTCCCCCCCCAATATCCTCCCCCCAGCCTCCCTTACCCCCAGCACATGTCCCCACCTGCCCCCCTCCCCACCCCAGAGTCTTTCATTCATTGGTTATGCTCATATGTATGCATACAAGTCCTTCGGTTGATCTCCCCCAGCATCTGCCTCCCCTCCACTCCAGCCTTCCCCCTGTAGCTTGACAGCCTAGAACTAGATTCTTAAAGTGTACTTGCTATTAGTTGTGTTCTCCTTATTCTCCAGAGGAGCTAAGGGAGCAAAATCCCAAATTTCTTGATGGACAAGGATTCTAAGGGCATTGAAAGTTTTCTAAGAATAACTAGCATAGGGGTGGATGCTGCTAACTTGAAGCACCGATATCTTCCTCCCAGTTTATGGAAGAGTCATTTACCTGTGTTTATCTCTAGACTCTCAATTACTACAAGGAATGAGGCATGTAGCAAAGGTGTGTTGAGATGATTTAGATGGTTCCCAGAGATGAATTTTAAAGACATTGACTTATAAAGTAAGAAAGTTCTTTCAACTCTGTCTCTCTCTCTCTTTGTTTTTTCAGTTGACCTCAAGAAACCTCAGTTTGGTACCCATAAGTTTTTTTTTTTTTTTGGTAACCATAAGTTTTTAATATTCTCTTAACACTTACAAATCTCCTGTTTTAACAAAGAGCAAGTGAACCCAGCTCAGAGCCTTTGATCCTATTAATATGTTTCCAAAAGTTAATGTCCAAAAGACATCTTATGTGTGTTGGTTTTTATTGTATTTATTTTATGTTTGTCGCTTATGATAAAGTTGTGATATAAATTTTGTTTTTAAAATACCTTCTTTTAGGAGTATATTCTTAATATGCTTATCAAAAACATATTAGATAAGCAATACTGTAGATGAATGGCTAAAAAAAATCTTTAAAGCAGGAAAACAACTGAAATTTGAGAAAAACTGTTAAACTGGGAAGAACAAAGGCCAAAAGGCTGCGAATATAAACTTTTTCTAGCTGTTTGACTTTGACCAGGTTTCTGAACCTGACTAAGCCCCATGTTTTTCCTTTCTGAGAGAGTTGGGAAAAAACCTAGTAAGGTGGCTGTAAGGGCTGTTATAGTAACACTAGAGGACCGGTGCATAAATTTGTGCACCAGTGGGATCTCTTGGCCTGGCCTGCGGGATCGGGCCGAAACCAGCTCTCTGACATCCCCCAAAGGGTCCCAGATTGTGAGAGGGTGCAGGCCAGGCTGAGGGACCCCACCAGTGCATGATTGGGGTTGAGGAAGGGTACGGGAGGTTGGCCAGCCATGGAGGGGCCATGGGAGGATTTCAGGGCATATTCAACCCCTCTAGTTCAGTCCTGATCAGTTGGATTCCAGCAGCAAGCTAACCTACCAGTCAGAGCATCTACCCCCTAGTGGTCAGTGCATGTCATAGCAAGCAGTTGGGCAACCTTGGCATATCATTAGCATATTACACTTTGATTGGTTGAACAGACGACTGGACAAGCAGACACTTAGCATTTAGGCTTTTATTATATAGGTTGTTAAGTACCTCCTGTGTAGAACTCTGGACAAATGTTAGTTCGGTTATATCTGCCTTCCAAAAGTCTACCTTTCCTTGGAGATGAAGCACAAATCATTTGATCTTTATGAAACATTTGCTTATACCACAGAACTGCTTCCCACATTCTCCCTATAGTTTTCTGTTCTTTCCACTAGTTCTAGAATTGCCTTCTTCCTTCTACTTATTGATAAGCTCCATGAAGGCAGCTGTTTGTTTAAAGCCATGAACACTGTGGGTGATTAATACATATTTAGTAGTAGTTTGATTCAATTAGCCATTTATTCAGTGATAAGTTTGTGCCTAGCACATGTATCTTAAGTCAACTTGTCCACAGACAACCACAGCCCTGGGCTCCCTTGTGGAGTGAGCTGAGAATCCACACACATATAAAGTACTATCCCTAAACAGAATCTCTCTCACATATAATATGACCTACACTTTCCCATTATCTGGATAAGGCCCTGCCTTAAGACCCAGGCAGAAATATGAATGAAGGCCCACATACTATAGGGATATATATTTAAAAGTTATAAGTCAAACGAACAGTTTAATAAAATATGTCCTATTCTCCTACCTTGACAACTGTATCTTTGTAATGCCCTGGAAAGTATTCACAATTTCCAAACTCCTACAGTTCTAAGCAGATGCCTTTGCAGTGCAGGAAGTTATGGCACTGGTTCCTGCCTGTGTCCTGCACCTCTTCTCTTCCCACTTGCAGCTCTAACCCATGAGAGGAGGGTCTTGTGCTCACACAGAGAGACAATCCAGACCCCACATCTAAACTGTCTACATCTCCCTGACACAGCTGTCCCTTGGCACCAGGGTCCTGGTAATGCAGAATGAGGTACAGGAGAGGGCAAAGGCTCTGGTGAGTCCTACACATATCTTGCCCTAATTGAGGTGTAGGTTTGGGGAAGGAGGGAAGTGAAGAAAGGACCTCAAAGCAATAGCTCCCTCATCTGACACAAGAACCGTCTGATCTGTACTTACATTTATGTTTTAACATCAGCCTTCCCTGGGAAGAAAAATCATAAACCAGTTGCCCCATATGCACAAAACCTTACAATCTTTCTGCTTTGCTATTAAACTCCTGTCTATCATTATAGCACTGTAAAAATATTCAAGTCATTCTATATATCTCAACTTCTAAAACAACAAAAGAACCATTGCTTTAAATTGATTTGTAGGTATTAATAAAAAGTGATAGTCAAATTCTTCAACATGGTATACAGAGAGGAAATTGCCAAAAGTAATTCATAAGTAAATATTTTATTTTTTCAAAACATAACTCACAGACTAAAAATATGAAGACTAATATCCCTCTAGGGAGGTGAGCCTTTACAACTGAAGAATAAATGAATGTAGATGAATAAAACAATATGCCCCACCCTTCAAGCTTTTATTATAAAAGAGACCCAGAAATAAGTGTCAAGATATGAAAGGTTCCTATTTCTCAACTTCCTTAGGTTTTCTCATTTTGATTCCTCTCCTATCCACACCTGACCCCAGGCCCAAACAAAGTGCTTTTCTTTGGTTCCATTTAGCAAAGCTGACACACTGACATTTCCAAAGTATCTTCACTAAACAGTTAGGTCAAAAGTGAGTGGACAGAATTAGAGAAAAATACAACTAATTTAAATGTAGCTTCACTTTCATTTTTTAAAAACCTGTTTTATTGGTTTTGGAGAGGGAGAGGAAGGGAGAATGACAGAGATAGAAACATCGATAAGAAAGAAACATTATTCATCCGCTGCCTCCTGCACACACCATTCTGGAACTGAGCCCACAACCCAGGCATGTGTCCCCACCAGAATTGAACTATGACTTCCTGGTTCATAGGTCAATGCTCTGTCACTGAGCCACACTGACCAGGCTCCATCTACAGTTGGAAATCCTCAGATGTGGAGGGCCAACTGAATGGATTGATCTATGCCATTTTGTGTAGGGGACTTGAACTTCCTTGGATTCCCATATCTATAAGGGATCCTAAAACCAATCCACCATGAATATCAAGGGACAACTAAGTTTTGGGGGAGTCAAAAATTATACACAGATTTTTGCTTAGGGGTGAGCACCTGTAACCCTGATAGAAGGTAACTACATATGATATAAGAGAGTATTCTAGAATGGTAAAAACAAAAACACATGAAAAGTATTTATGAAAACTAAAGGTATGAATAAAGCAAATAAAAAAATTAATATCTTATGAAGCAGATAGACTCATATTTAATGCTACCTGGCCCTAACTCTTTTATTTATTTTAACTTTCATTACCTTTAAATATATAACCTCTAAATTATATAGCTCAGATATATAAGATTTCATGAAATCATTCATACTTCCAAAGATTTCTGTCTGAGAAATTTTTTGTTGTTGTTTTGTTTTGGTTTTTTTGGGTTTTTTTGTTTGTTTATTTACAATATACTTATATTTAATAGTAGTACATATGTTTTCCTTCCTCCCCCCAATATCCTCCCCCGAGCCTCCCTTACCCACCAGCACATGTCACCACCTGCCTCCCTCCCCGCCCCAGTGTCTTTCATTCATTGGTTATGCTCATATGCATGCATACAAGTCCTTCGGTTGCTCTCCCCCAGCATCCGCCTCCCATCCACTCCAGCCTTCCCCCTGTAGCTTGACAGCCTGTTCAAGGCCACCCTGCCTCTATATTAATCACTCACCCCGGTTTCTTTTCTTCAAAAATATCTTGCCTCGGCATACTAGAAACAAACGTATAAGAACAAAAAATGTTTGAGTGTCAGTTTCAATGTCCAACTGTTCTGAGTCCCAGTTTCAATGTTAAATAGTTCTTCATGTCAGCAATGGTATCCAGATGGTGGACACATCGTGGCAATGCGAGATCGATCCTCTCTGGTATGGTCCTGGGCCGCATGCAGCCATGCACAGCTGCCGACTGCTAGCATGGCAAGGTGTTGTCAGCGTCCCCCATCTCTGGACCATCCTGGTAGCTGGAACAGACTCGTCATTCCTCACTGTCTGCAGGAACCCACATGGTCTTGGAGTTGTTCTCTGAAAACACACAAACACATTCTCGACCGAAAGTTAACAAAGGATCCTCTCTGCAAAATAGACTTGGGATTCTTTTTATTTTTGCCTAAATGATTTTCCTTTGGCTTATTTTGACACCATGTGTGTTTTTTCATGTGTGTCCTGCAGTTGGTTTTACAAATGGAATTTACTTTTCTGGAGTAAGAATTTTCTAGATGTATTTTACTTACAGGATTTTTTCCTTACATGATATTACACCACTGCCCCCCCCTTTTGATTAATGGGGGCTTTTGGAAATTTTAGATTGCAGTCTTGGTAATTTTAAATTTTAATTTTTGCACACAAATATGACTGCTTTAGGTTATTTGGATGTTAGGCAATTTTACAGTGAGATGAACTACTAATAGATATTTTAGTTAATGTTTTAGGAAAAGCTTTTTGTCCAGTACACTTAAATTTTCTTGAGTATTCACTTATTTCACTTGGCCGATTTAAATTAATCTGAAAACTTGATTACTATTTTACTGTCAATTTTAATACTCAAGCAGAAATCTTAGTTTACCCTGTAAATACTAGTGGAAAGGAATATTTGCATTTTTGAGTAGGTCCTCAGCATTCCTGGTAATAAAGTGAATTCAGATATAGAGCAGCTGAGGCTGGCCCAGTCTCTGTCTGCCACCTGGGTCCCGATCTGAGTTGTGCGTGGGAGGCGAAGCAGCCGTGGGGGTAGGAGACCTCCCTCAGGAGGGGTGAGAGTTCAAGCCCCTGCAAGGTTTGTGGATGAGGGTCTGTGCCCCACCTCTGTTGACCTTTTAGTTCTCTCCTGTTGGCCCCTCTGCGACTGTGCCTGTCTTAGGTTGTTCCTTCCCTGAGGAATCTTACCCGTCTCTGGCTAACCAGCCATCCTCCGGGGCCAAACAGGGTGATGTGAGATTTAGTTCTGTCTCCTTTGTATTCTATACCCCCGTGGCCTCCACGTCCAGCACCTGCCTTGGGGTCCCCTCGCCTGCTGGCGGGGTCCCGGTACTGATCACATATCTCGGGGGACCCAGGTTTCTTCTCTCTGAGAAATTTTGAAGATTGGCTATCACTAGTCATTTTTTGGCTGCTGTTAACCATTTCTCTCCTGTGTACTTGATAAGTCTGTTGTTGCAGAATTATGGTCAAGCACAAGTCTGCTCCAGATGTAGATTGCTTTTGATGAAGGACTCAGCATTTGATTCAATGTAAGAAGCAAGGTGGTATATTTTTTCTTTTCCTATTTTTGAATTTTTATGAGTTTATTTGAGCCAAGCTACTTTTCTGGTAGCTTTGTTTTGGACTTTCAAAATACTTTCATGGTTTCTTCTCCATCCTCAATCTGCTGCTTTCTACCACTTCAAAACTCTCAGCTGAAATCTTGCCTCATTCTTTCTTGAGAAAATAGAAACAGGAACTTCTTGCTTTGCACCTGTACCCATCTACACACCTGATTTCTCCTTTCAGAAGCCAGTGCCCAGTGTATGCTATGGATCCCAGTGACTCTAGCCACCTCAAGGACTTTGCTCCCTGAGTTATCCTCTCTCTCTCCCGAGTTATCAACCACGCCCTCTCTCTGGGATTATTTCCAATAATATTCAAACATGCTCTGGTGTTGTCCATTCTAACAAGCCTTCCTTGATCTTATCATCATCTCTCTAGCTACTATACATTTCTCTGTTTGCCTTCACAGCAAAACATCTCTATCTCCTCACTTCTCTCTACAGGTCTCTTCAATGTGGCTCTGTCTACAGTCCACCAAACTGCTCTTAATAAGTGCCAAAGGTTGTTCTTAGTGACTTCTACGTGGCCAAATCCAGTGCAGACCTATCTACATCTTACTTTACCTTGTAGCTGCAATGGATAAGTTCACTACTTCCTCCTTGAAACAATCAATTCTCTTTCTTGATTTCTAGGAGATCACACTCTCATGATTTTCCTTTCCCACATCTTCCAACTTCTAAATGTTAGGGTTCTTTAAGCTTTCATCCAGGGCCAGATGCTTCTCTTTTCTAGGTAATCTCTCTAGTCCAAACCTCATCGCTGAACTATAGGTATTGTTTTCCAACTTACTACCTAACATTTCCATTCACATATTCACAGGCATTTCAAACTTAACATGTATACAACTGAATTCAATGATTTTTATCTTATCAAACCTCTAGAGTTTTCTATCTTTTTAAAAATATATTTTATTGATTTTTTTTACAGAGAGGAAGGAAGAGGGATAGAAAGCCAGAAACATTGATGAGAGAGAAACATCGATTAGTGCCTCCTGCACAGATCCCACTGGGGATGTGCGAGCAACCAAGGTACATGCCCTTGACCAGAATCGAACCTGGGACCCCTCAGTCCTCTGAGCCAAGCTGATCTCAGTTAGGGTTTCCTGTCTTGATGAATGACACCATATTCCACTTAACTGCTCGTCATAAATCTTACTTCTCACATGTGATTGTTGTTCTTACCTTCAAAATGTTTCTAAGATGTCAGTGTGAAGTAGCCATTTCTCTCTTCTCTCACTGGGAGTCGTTCAAAAACAACAAGAAGTATGAAAGAAATATAGAAAGAAAGAAAAAAAGAAAAGGAGAGAAACCAAGATGGTGGCATAGGTAAATACCTAAATTGCTGCCTCACACAATTTCAAAAACACAACTAAAAGACAAAACAGACATCATTCAGAACCACAGGAAAGCTGGCTGACTGGAAATTCTACAACTATAAGGAAAGAGAAAGGCAAACAGAGAATCAGAGGAGCTACAAAGCCTGAAGTAGTCGTGTGTGCAGAGAGGACACAGCTGGAGAGGACAGGGCGACTGAGTGCCTGGATGGCATGCTCTAGAGGGAAGGAGACAAAAGCTCCAGACTGCTCTGAACCCCAGTTGTGACTGTACTGAACCCCAGTTCCAGGAGAGACCCTGGGGACCCAGGCCCATATGGGGGGAATCAGGACTCTAAGGTGGAATCTCAGAGGAGCGGTGAAGGGCAGAGATCCTGTGGTGCACACGAGTGCATGTAGAGAGGACTGACACATCTTCCCAGTTCCGACTGCACTGAACCCCAGTCTCAAGCAAGATCCTGGGGACCCAGGCCCATCCTGGGGGAATCGGGACTGTAAGGCAGAAACTCAGGGGAACAGCAAAAGGCAGAGGTCCAGAGGCATGTGCACAAGTGCACGCAGAGAGGATGGGCTAAGTGTGCCACTGGCTTGATCTAGCGGGAAGGAGATAAGGGTTCCAGATGGCCCTGAACCCCAGTTCTGACAGCACTAAACCCCAGTACCTGGCGAGAATCTGGGAGTCTGGATTCATTGGGGGAGAGACTGGACTGTTTGTCAGCAGGTAAAGCTTGAGGGTGCCTTCCTCTCAGAAGTGCTTGCAGCAATTGCCTGTGGACACAGAGACCCAGGAATCCGGTGGGGCGGGGATGACTGGAAGCCAAGGATGTCAGCTCCATCCTGAAACTCTGCCCCATCCAAGCTGAGCACAAAGGCTTGTGCAATTTTGCAAGTCTTGTCAAATAAGGCTGTCTCCCAGCATAGACACAGCTAGCTGATCCTCACAGTCATTTTGCCTGGTGGTCAATTCCTGCCAGTGATACCAACAACAATCAAGACTTAACTACAACAAGGCTGTACACACAGTCCACAAAGGGGTCCACAAAGAGTGTCCACCTCAGGTAACAGGGTAGGCTGAGGCATCTAGCACACAAAGCTACCCTACCAACTCAGGGAAGCAGCGAAAATGGAGAAACAATGAAACATGTCACAAATGAAAGAAATGGAGGACATAGAATTCAGGATCACATTTATAAGGTTACTCAAGAATCTTCTAAAAACTACCAAGAAACTTAATGAGACCTTCAAGGACCTTAATGAGAATGCCAAGAAAATGGAAAAGGACCAGTCAGAAATTAAGCATACACTGTCTGAAATAAAGAATATACAGAAACTCAACAGTATATCAAAGGACTCCAAGAATCAAACCAAAGATCTGAAATATGAGGAGACAAAAAACATCCAACCAGAAAAAAAAAGAATCCAAAAATATGAAGATAGTGTAAGGAGCCTTTGGGACAACTTTAAGCGTACCAACATTCAAATTATTGGGGTGCTGGAAGAAGAGATAGAGCAAAATATTGAAAACCTATTAGAAGAAATAATGACAAAAAAACTTTCCCTACCTGGTGAGAGAAATAGACTTACAAGTCCAGAAAGTGCAGAGAATCCCAAACAAGAGGAATCCAAAGAGGACCACACCAAGACACATCATATTTAAAATGCCAAGAGCAAAGACAATGAGAGAATCTTGAAAGCAGCAAGAGAAAAACCATTGGTTACCTACAAGGGAGTAAGTACCCATACGACTGTCAGCTGATTTCTCAACAGAAACTATGCAGGCCAGATGGGAGTGGCAAGAAATATTCAAAGTGATGAATAGCAAGAACCTGCAACCAAGATTACTCTACCCAGCAAGACTATCATTTGGAATTTAAGGTCAGATAAAGAGCTTCAAAGACAAGAAAAAGCTAAAGGAGTTCATCACTACCAAACCAGAATTATATGAAATGCTGAAGGATATTCTTTAAGAAAATGAAGAAGAAGAAAAGTTAAAGATAAAAACTATGAACAACAAAATGACAATACATACCTACCAACAAGTGAATCTAAAAATCAAGTGAATGAAAAATCTAATGAACAGAATGGACTGATGAATATAATAAAATCAAGGACATAGAAAGGGAGTGAACTGACAATTCTCAGGGTGAAGAGGATGTGAGGGGTGTGTGAAGAGACTGGACAAAAATCTTACACCTATGGATGAAGAGAGTGGCATGGGTTGGGGTGGGGGATCGGATGGAGGGGAGCTTTGGGGTGGGGGGAAGCAACACCTGTAATAATCTGAACAATAAAGATTTACTTAAAAAAAAGAAAAGAAAAGAAGGAAGGAAGGAGGGAAGGAAGGAAGGAAGGAAGGAAGGAAGGAAGGAAAGAAGGAAACCTACAAGTTATATATTTTATTCAAATAAAATCTCAAAACAAGTGGAATGGTTCATTCAAAGCAGGAAGATCATGCAGGAGTGCACCCAGTGAACATGGAGACCATAGATATAAATATTAAGGCTACCTGTAGACAGGAAGGTGTGCATTGGATTTGGCCATGTGGAGGTCACTAAGAACCACCTTTGGAATTTAATAAGAGCAATTTTGATGGACAGTAGGACATAAGCCAGATTGAAAACAGCCAATGATGTTTCTTATAGAGGTAAGGTACATCTTTATTTCCAAAATAAAAATCCCTTGTTTATAACGAGGAACAAGGTGCACATGCTGGCCATGAAAGCACCCCTGGATCTGATTTGCTTCTGAGAAGCTGTGGAGGAGGGTCTAAATGACTTAGACAAGCATTCGACACAGGAACAGTCTGTCTCCATGGCAGAGCAGGAAGAGAAAGATGCATTACGAAAAGTCCCTGACTGTCTCCATTGGCTGAAGAAAAGTAAAGGTTAAACAAAATTACACAAAATCAAGGTTATAAAAAAATTCAACACCTAAAACTAATACAAAATAGTGTTGAATGCAAACTATAATTGAGAAAAAGAAGAAAAAAATTCAGCTAGCCAGTAACTGGCCCTGTCCTTCCAGCAAATGAACCCCTTTCAGGTAGAGGTATAGGGAAAACTCAGCTGCTTCAGAGATAAGTAATCAAAAAGGACTGTGCACAATCTATAATAATAAAAGCATAATATGCTAATTAGACTGCACAGCTGAACGACCTTCGGGGCATCTTTGTGGACGACCTTCTGGACAAAGCCAAGGCTGTGAGGGCCGAGCCCCTTGCACGAATTTCGTGCATGGGCCTCTGGTATCCATATAAAGCTGATACGCAGAGAAAAGGAAGAAAAAACAAAGGGTCAACCAGAAAGATATTTCAGAGCAGCTGAAAATCATGATCAAACATTCCATCATACATTTTAAAATTGTAATGAATGAATCTGCTCTATGAGAGAAAAAACCATAAAGCAGAGAACATATGTTAACACAACAGAAAGAATAAGGGTATAAGAGAGGACACACGGAAGAAAAAAATGTAACCATCATAGAAATTAAAGCAAAATGAGAAGGAATACAAGGTCAAGTGGGTTCTGCCAAAAATACAGGAAGGGACAAGCTGGGTGGAAATGAGAATGTGAGCAAAATGAAATGAAAATAACAAAAAATTTAAAGAATTAGAAAGCAATTATAGGTATAAAAAGCAAGCAAAGAAAAGCCAATCATATAACGAAGTGCCTTTATGCCTGTTAGTGCAAAAGTGAAAAGCTAACAGGAGCTGTGAGAGGTAGGGGCTGGGGAGGAAAAAAGTAAATATTTATGGAACATAAATATGCTGATTGCTTTATCTTTAATAGCTAAAAGTCAATGGACAAGTATGAAATAATATGGCAGAAAAGAAGTAGAAGGTGAAAGAGAAATACCTTAATTTAATCAATGCATATGTTAGGAAAGTAACAGAGGATTAGGGCATTATTTAAAGTTGGGGTTGTAAAGACAACAACTAGAACAATATAAACCTTCCTATTCAGTAGGAGAAACATACAAGGAAAAAAATAAAAGGAAACTGACTACTAGTCACATATTTTTAAAAAAATATATTTTTAAATGATTTCAGAGAGGAAGGGAGAGGGAGAGAGAGATAGAAACATCAATGATGAGAGAGAATCATCAATTGGCTGTCTCCTGTACGCTCCCTACTGGGGATTGAGCCCACACCCTTTTATGTGCCCTTGACCAGAATTAAACCAGGACCCTTCTGTCCACAGGCCAACACTCTTTCCACTAAGCAAAATCAGCCAGGTCCTTCCCTGACCTTCTAGCAAGTGGTCACATATCTTAAAAAAATATAAAACAATTACAAAAACATGAAAACACTGAGACCAAATATATCTATTAAGTCAATGAATGTAAATGAACTAAACTCACTAATTAAAAGTACATTTCAATTGTATCACAAAGCAAATTCAGCACTGAATTGGAGAGATATACCTAAAACAAAAGTTTTATTTTATTCAATTAGAGTAAAAATAAAAGGATGAGCTAAAGTAAATTAACCAATGCAATTTTTTTTTTAAAAAAGCGAACATTGTAGTCTTATACCAGTCAAGATTAGGTTCAGCCTAAAACCATCCAATAAAATAACATGGGCCCTTTTATAATGTTCAAGGGTACAATTCACTAGAAAAATATGAATAATTTATATCTGTTTTAAATAAAATAGCACTGACATTGATAAAGCAAAAATAGAAATTGATACAAAAAGAAATGGAAACACATCAGTCTCCAACAGATCAAGAACATAAAAAATAAGTAAAATCACAGCACACCTAAATAATACTGTGAATAAGATAGTCCTTATTATTACAAAGGAGGATATATCTTAAAGTGTCCATAAAAATCTATAAAAATTGACCATGCATTAAGCCATAAAGAAAAATCTCAACAAATGTCAAGGAGGATAACATTCTTTGATGACAATGCAGTAAGAGTAGAAATTAATAGCATTACCAGATTACACAAAGCTTCTACCATTACTACCCAGAAATTTGAAAAGCAGGAGCTCTCTGAACTTTTAGGTGATAAGTGAAATTCAAAATAAAATTGGAGACTATATAGGAAACAACAATAAAAACCTGTATCAGAACCAATAAGTTATAGGTAAAGCAATGCATGGTAACTTTTAGCCATAAAATAATTCTGTTAATAAAAATAAAAAAATACATGTATTAACAAGTTAAAAATAAACTACAAATTAATCTTAAGGAAAGAAAAGAAGATAATTAAAAGAGATAAATCAGAAATTAATAACTTTAAAAATGTAAAAATAGTAAAATCAATAAACATATGCAAAAACTATTTTTAAGAAAAAGTAACAATATAATATGAACTGTTAAGTAATCTTAATAACAAAAACACAGAGAAAGCACAAATATACAGAAAAACAAAAAGGTAGAAATAATCAGAGGAAATAAAAGGAATCATGAGACTACCATAGATAACATTATACCTGAAGATAAAGTTGAAAACAGGAATGCATAGATAAATGGACACTTGAAAATAAGTTATATCCCCTATTTTAACATCTATATCTCCTATTTTAAGGACTATCTTATTCATAATATATTTGGGTGTGCTATAACCAGGTAAATATAATTTGCCAAACAGAAACTCCTGAAGGACCAATTACTTTCTGGGATAAATAGAAGAAATAAAGTCATGAAAAATCTGACTCTTTCTCCTTCTCTTGACAAAATGCATCAGGCCTTGAGTTTTCACTGAGAATTCATAGGGGAACAGATAAGTCCAGGGGTAAAGTGTCTCAGAGCATATTAAAAGTGGGAATCCCTCTAAATTATTTTAATGAAATCCAATGACTGCATTTTAAAAGTCACACAAACTAATCTCAGCTATTAATATGGCTGAAAAATTCCTGTAAAATAATTACAAGTAGATTTTAATAGCACAGAGGATTATAGTATACCAGATCAAGTAAGGTTTATTTTTAAAATGCAAAGATAATTCAATTGTATGAAATCCAAAATAGAGTAATTCATTACATTAATATATCTAAGAAGAAGATAATAAAATAATTTCAATATATGCATTTGGTAATATTCAATACAATTATTGGCTTAAAGAATAAACCTTTTAACAGAGTAGAAACAGAAGAAAATTTTCTTGACATAGATGTAATTACCTAAACCCTAAGCTAGCATTATGCTAAATGGATAAAAACTAGAAGCATCTCATTAAAGTCAGGAACATGTCAAGGATGTCCTAGAGGTTAATGTTGATCACTTTTTACTGGTAAACACTGTTTTAGAAGTACCAGCTAATGCAATCCTATCTAATAAAAGAGTAATATGCAAATTGACTGTACCTTTGCTACACCCACAAGTCATGCCCACAAGCCATGCCCACCAGCCAATCAGGAGCAAATAAACACCAACCAAGATAGCGGGGGTCAACCACTGCCTGAATTGCAGCTCTGGTGACGCTTTGGGCAGCCTGGGTCTGGTTCTCAGCCCCAGACTCAGCAGGGGATCCAGGCCCCCGACTGCCCCAACCACTGCCATGGTGGCTCTTTGCGGGGCCGGGGGTCTGCATCACAGCCCCAGATCCAGCCAGGGGGTCAGGATCACAGCCCCAGACCCAGCAGGGACAGGCGGGGGCCCAGATCGCAGCCCTAGACCCAGCAGGGGATCCGGCCCCACCGGGTGCCCAAACCACAGCGCTTTGGGTGGCTGGGGTCCAGATCGCAGCCCCAGAACCAGCAGGGGCAGCCGGGGGTTTGGATCACAGTCCCAGACCCAGCTGGGGGTCAGGATTGCAGCCCCAGACCCAGCAGGGGTGGCCCGGGTTCGGATCATAGCCCAGACCCGGCTGGGGTCTGGATCGCAGCTCCAAACCCAGTCAGGGTCGGGGTCGCAGCCCCAGACTCAGCCCCAGCAGGGAGGCTGGACCTGGACAGCTTGGGTTGCTGAGGGGCGTGGGTTGGGGCAGTAGAGACACAAACCCACAAGAAACATGTGGAAAGGGAGATAAACTATCATAATTTTGTCCCCCTTTCCACAAGATGAGAAAACTGTCCCTGGATTACTTAGTGCTGTGGCCAACACCTTTCTACAAACACGGGGTAATGTTATGACCACTCCCAAGATACCATCTGGTCAGAATACTGTCTCCACGGAATAATGCTACTGTGGCAAATCATCTGAGAGAGGAAACAAGCTTTTGTTGGGCTTATTCTGAAGGTCAGAGAACATGCCACCCCAACATATGCTGTGTTGTTATATGGATGATCTTGAGCTGCAGATGCTTGAAAACAGCAAATTCATGCAGAGGATCTCACTGAAGTCTCCTGATCTCCCTAAAATCAGACACCCCTAAAGGAGCTTAAACGTCATAGGTCCCTTTGATGGGAGAAGTGTCATCAGGCAGAGAAGAATGACTCCTGTCACAGAACAGGAGAGTAGAAGTTTACATCACACCCAAACTTTGTTACAAACTATTTCCCCCCACCCCATTCATCTTTACTAAATATCATTTACTCTCCTCTAAGAGGCCTATATCTCCCATCCCCTCTCCCTAGAAAAAAGGTATTTAAATCTGCATTCTAAGCCACCTTGGGGAGTTACTCATTTTTCGCTGGGATCTCCCACATATACACAAGGTACACATGTTAATGAACTTTTTTCTCTTGGTGATCTTTCATTACAAGGGCCTCCACTAAGAACTCAGAAAGCTATTTTTCCTCCTCCATAATTCTATCCTTGGAAATCAAGTCCCCAAGTGAACAATGAGATTGGCTCAAGTACCAAGCAGTCCCAGCTGATGGGAGGGAAGCTTCTAGGGAGAAATCAATGATATTGGCATCAAAGTGAGATGGAGGGCTCACACATAGTTGCTGGTGGGAGTTTAAAGTGGTTCAACATTTTTGAAGGATGATTTGGCAAATTCGATAGAAATATTTAAGGCACATCCAAGAGTCTTCTTCTAGGAATCACATCTGCTGAGATAAAGCACAAGCACGTAAGCCTTGCTCAGAACCCAGGATGCTGCTGCGGGCTCCCCTTCCATGACAGGAAAACCTGGGAACAACCTTCATTTTTAGGACAAGGTGGCATCTATACTAATAAAAGGGTAATATGCTAATCAGACTAAACATCTGGACAACCTTCCAGATGTCCTTCCGGACATCCTTCTGGACAAAGCCATGTTGTAGGGGCCAAGGCAGAGGAGGTTAGAGGCAATCAGACAGGCAGGGGAGAGTAGTTAGGGGGACCAGGCCAGCAGGGGAGAGCAGTTAAGACAAATAGGCTGTCAGGGGAGAGCAGTTAGGGGGATCAGGTTGGCAGGCAGGTGAGTGGTTAGGAGCCAGAGGTCCCAGATTGGAGAGAGTATAGGCTAAGCTGAGGAGACCCCCTTCTCATGCACGAATTTTGTGCACTGGGTCTCTAGTTAGAAATAAAGAGATAAGATGGGGTACAATGATCATAATTTGCAGATAATATGATTGTATATTTGGAAAATCCCCCCAAAATCTTACAAGCAATAAAATAATACAATAAAATTGCTAGTTATAAAATTAATAGATAGCATTGAACATATGTATCACTGTCCTTAAGCCACTCAGAGTAGCAAAGAAATGGAATTATATTGTTGTCATGGGCCAATGGGGCCCACACCTGCAGTAAGGAGTGCAGTAAATCCCGCTCAACAGCATGGAGTAGTTTCCCCAAAAGAATTGTAGGTGCTGTTAAAGGGAGAAAAGGAATGGGTTTGAGGTAGGCCAGTGGTCGGCCACATGCGGCTCGCGAGCCACAGTTTGCCGCTCTGTTGACTGATGAGTTTGCCAAGCACTGGGGTAGGGAATAACTAAATGTCCACTCAACCAAAGAAAGATTAGATATTTTAGTTCCTAATATTAGTATCTGCTGTTAATCTTCTCTCCTAAAATGAGACAATAACAAAACAAAGTGGTTACTCAACAAAGGTTTTAAAGGAGAAGCGTTAGGTAGAATAGTGTTGAGTATTTTTTTTTCTAGTAATAGTTAAAGTAATGGTATCTCAAATCCTGATAAATCATAAAATGCTGTGTTAGTCCTTACATTTTTCTGTCTTCCCTCTCCTTTTCTTTTTTTTCACACAAATTTATCCAGATGAGTTGTCTGAGAAAGTATTTAGGGCTTCTGATACATATTGTTACATAAGGAATGCTAAATTTGTGAATGCTCAAATCTATGCATGATGTAACTTTTTTATGTGCGTTATTTGGTTATTGTAGATTATTGGATCCCAAAGGCCTTACTCATTAACCAGATACTCATATATTTCCATTACTCTCATTCTTCTCAACCGGTTTTAAATATTTTTTAAAAGCCTAACTAAGCTATCTCTTATCTCTTTTATCCCAGATGGCCTTTACAATAGCAATGGTTTTATTGACTATGTATTCATGATTTTTAAATGCAAAATTTTCACAATTGCCTTTAGGAGTATACTTTGGAGAAACACTTTTTTTTTTTTTAACAATTTACTTTGGGTACCATCTGAGATATATTGGGAATTGTTTCTTCAGAATGGATTATTCTTTACTAGATTAAAATTCAATAACTGTTTAAGTTAGATAAAAACAGAACTTTTATGATCCAAAACCAACTTGACTGAATTACAGTAATACAACGGGGAGAGATGACAGGTATATCATTTGTGTGTGGGAAGAACTTGTGAGCATGTTTTGATGGATTTCACTGTGACATCTCTCTCTAGGAAGTATTACTGGAGTTGGGATAGAGAATATTAAAAGTTCTTTCTGCCGTACCCCAGCTTTATTGAAATATAATTGACATATAACATTGCCAAAGTACAATGTGATGATTTGATATGTTTCTATTGTGCAATTATAATAGAAAAGGATTAGTTAATACATCCATCACCTTACCTATTTTTCATGTGTATGTTTATAAGACAGAGAGAACTTTTAAGATTTATTCTCTTAATAACTTCTAAATATATGATACAGTCTGTTAACTACAGTTGCCATTTAAAAGTTCTATTAAGCATTTTTAAAGATTTAAGGACTAAAAGAAATCTTGCATTCAAAGAAATAATGGAGGAAATTGAAGTAAACATTGAGTTCTGAAATATACTGTAATTGCTGCTTAAATTTTAATGACTCAAATTTTAAATTACAAATATATAAGCTTCATAAAAACATGCTTTTGTATATTTATAATATAGCTAATGCATATACCAATGTAATAAACTAAAATTATTATGATACTGTTTCAAAATATAAAAATTATGGTACACCGTAACACATAATGACTTAGACTCAGATTAAATAAAATTTTATTTTAAAAAAATATTTTTATTGATTTCAGATAGGAAGGAAGAGAGAGATAGAAACATCAATGATGAGAGAGAATTACTGCCTCCTGCACGACCTACGCTGAAGATCAAGCCTGGAAACCCGGAATGTGCCCCGACTGGGAATCAAACTGTGACCTCCTGGTCCACAGGTCAGTTGGGCTAAAATTTTTATTTTCAAATTATCTAGAATACTGTTTCTTCTCACTTAACTCCCTCAAATACCACAGAACAAAGACTTATAATAAAAAAATATATGTGGCTTAAATTAAAGTTAGGATATTTTAATATTTTTTCTGAATATTTTTTAAGTTGTTTAAAGTATTACATATAGTAATATATATATCACCTCCCCCCGCATTGACCTTCCCCCAGCCTCCCCTATGCCCTGTTGCATGCCCTCATCCCCCCCCCCCCCCAGTGTCTTGTGTCTATTGGTTGTACTTATATGCATCCAAACAAGTCCTTTGGTTGATCTCTTTCTCCCACTCCCCAACCTTCCGGCTAAAATTTGACAGTCTGTTCAGGGCTTTACTGCCTCTATATCTATCTTTTTATTCATCAGGTTATAATGTTCTTTATTTTCCATAATGAGTGAGATCATGTGTTATTTTTCTTTTATTGTATGGCCTATTTTACTTAACAAAATGCTCTCCAGGTCCATCCATGCGGCTGCAAATGGTAAGAATTCCTTCTTTTTATAGCAGCGTAGTATTCCATTATGGAGATGTGCCACAGTTTTCTAATCCACTCATCTGCTGATGGGCAATTAGGTTGTTTCCAAATCTTAGCTATGGTAAATTGTGTTGCTATGAACATAGGGGTGCACATATCCTTTCTAATTTGCGTTTCTAGTTTCTTGGGATATATTCCTAGATGTGGGATCACTGGATCAAATGGGAGCTCCATTTTTAGTTTTTTGAGGAAACTCCATACTGTTCTCCAAAGTGGTTGCACCAGTCTACAATCCCACCAGCAGTGCACGAGAGTTCATTTTTCTCCACATCTCGCCAGCACTTGTCATTTGTTGATTTGTTGATGTAAGCCATTCTGACCGGTGTGAGATGGTACTGCATTGTCGTTTTGATTTGCATCTCTTGGATAGTGACTTTGAGCAGGTTTTCATGTCTCTGGGCCTTCCTTTTGTCTTCTTTCGAAAAGATTCTATGTAAGTCTGTTGCTCACTTTTTTATTGGAGCATTTGTCTTCCTTTTATTAAGTTGTTTAGAGGATTTTTCCAATGGTGGTAGTGGGGTATTAAAGTCTCCTACTATGATTGTATTGCTCTCAATCTATCCCTTGATATCCTCCAGGAGTTTTTTTAATGTATTTGGGTGCTCCCTATTGGGTTCCTATATGTTTACCAGAGTTATTTCTTCTTGTTTGATTGCTCCCTTTAGTATTATGAAGTGGCCTTCCTTAAGTCTTTTTATGTCCTTCACTTTGAAATCTAATTTATCAGATAAAAGTATTGCTATCCCCAGCTTGCTTTTCATTTCCATTCACCTAAAGAACCTTTTTCCATCCCTTCACCCTCAGTCTGTGTGCATCTTTATTTAAATATATATTTTATTGATTTTTTACAGAGAAGAAGAGAGGGATAGAGTTAGGAACATTGATGAGAGAGAAACATCAATCAGCTGCCTCCTGCATACTCCCTACTGGGTATGTGCCTGCAACCAAGGTACATGCCCTTGACTGGAATTGAACCTGGGACCCACCCATGAGTTTGCAGGCTGACACTCTAGTCACTGAGCTAAACTGTCTTTTTTTCTGAGGTGGGTTTTTTTCTAAGGTGGGTTTCTTGTAGACAGCAGATATATGGGTCATTTTTTTTCTTTATTTCACTCCAAATTTTATTACCCTTTTAGTCATTATAATAATTACTGATATAAATTATAATATTGCCATAATAACTAATTTTTTGATTACTTATGCTAAAATCTCTGAATGAATTATCTTTTTAAAAAATTGTACATGTATTTTTTATTTTTAATATTTAATTTTTAATTTTTTTTGCAGTATAATTTAGATTTAATAGTAGTAGATATGTTTTCCTTTTTTCCCTCCATTGTCTCCTGCCCAGACTTCCCTACCCCCAGCACATGTCCCCCCCTGCCCCCTGCCCCAGTGTCTTACAAACATTGGTTATGCTCATATGCATGCATACAAGTCCTTCGGTTGATCTTCCACAGCACCTGCCACCCACCCTCCCCAGCCTTCCCCCTGTAGCTTGACAGCCTGTTCAATGCCTCCCTGACTCTATATTAATCACTCTCCCCTGTTTCTTTTCTTCAAAAATATCTTGCATCTGCATACTAGAAATAAATGTAAAAGAACACAAAATGTTTGAGTCTTAGTTTCAATGTCCAACTGTTCTGAGTCCCAGTTTCAATGTCAAATAGTTCTTTATGTGTACATGTCAGCAATGGTATCCAGAAGGTGGACACATGGTGGCAATGCAAGATCCATCCTCTCTGGTTTGGAACTGGGCTGCCTGCAGACATGCACAGCTGCCGACTGCTAGCATGGCAAGGTGTCGTCAATGTCTCCCATCTCTGGACCATTCTCGTGACTGGAACAGACCCCTCAGTTCCTCACTGTTGCAGGAACCCACATGGTCCTGGAGTTGTTCTCTGAAAACACACAAACACATTCTCAACCAAAAGTTAACAAAGGGATCCTCTCTGCAAATTAGACTCGGGATTTTTTTTTTTTTTCCCAAATGATTTTCCTTTGGCTTATTTTGACACCATAAGTGTTTTTCATGGGTGTCCTGATGTTGGCATTAAAAATGGAAGTTACTTTTCTGGAGTAAGAATTTTCTAGATGTATTTTACTTACGGGATTTTTTACTTACATGATATTACCCCACTACCCCCCCCCCCTTTTTTGATTAATGGGGGCTTTTGGAAATTTTAGATTGCAGGCTTAATTTTAAAATTAATTTTTGCACACAAATATAACTGCTTTAGATTTTTTGGATGTTAGGCATTTTTACAGTGAGATGAACTACTGATAGAAATTTTAGTTAATATTTTAGAAACAACTTTTTGTTCAGTACACTTAAATTTTCTTGAGTATTCACTTATTTCACTTGGCCAATTTAAATTAATCTGAAAACTTGATTACTATTTTACTGTCAATTTTAATACTCAAGCAGAAATCTTAGTTTACCCTGTAAATACTAGTGGAAAGGAATATTTGCATTCTTGAGTAGGTCCTGAACATTCCTGGTACCAGACTACATTTAGATATAGAGCAGCTGAGGCTGGCCGAGTCTCTGTCTGTAACCTGGGTCCCAATTGGAGCTGTGCATGGGAGGCGAAGCAGCTGTGGGGGTAGGAGACCTCCCTCAGGAGGGGTGAGAGTTCAGGCCCCTGCAAGGTTAGTGGGTGAGGGTCTGTGCCCTACCTCTGTTGACCTTTTAGTTCTCTCCTGTTGGCCCCTCTGCAACTGTGCCTGTCTTAGGTTGTTCTCTGAGGAATCTTACCCATCTCTGGCTAACCAGCCATCTTCCAGGGCCAAACAGGGTGATGTAAGGTTCAGTTCTGTCTCCTTTGTAGTCTATGCCCCTGTGGCCTCCACACCCAGCACCTGCCTTGAGGTCCCCTCGCCTGCTGGCGGGGTCCCGGTACTGATCACATATCTCAGGGGACTCTGGTTTCTTCTCCAGAGAAGGCCCAGCTCACACCATTAGGTGTGAGACAGGTCCATGGTGCCAGCCACCCAGCGGCTTCAACTACAGTTTGAACTGAAAGCTCAGGCAACAGCTGTGTGTATTTGGATTGTAAGAGGCGATGGTCCCGCTTGGCAAATGGGTAAGAGGGGCCAATATTGGAATGCTCAAGTGCCTTCCCAGTGCCTTAATTCCTTCTGAAAGGGATTAATTTCTTTCCTATCCTTTTTTAAATTGCTGCCCAACATTCAAAGAATTAGTTTGTAAGTTTCTTTGGGTTAATTGTACAATATGCTCTTGTAAGGGTATTATGTAAGGGTATTATGTTGTCACAGGAGGTAAAGGGGAGCCTAGCTTAAGGACTGGTTTCCAAAGGAGATGACAAGCTCTAGGTCATGCCAATTCAATCTCAAACCAGCTGCCAATTTTTTTATAACTTTATATAAACTTTGTCAGGGATGTAAAAACATAAATTACTTACCTTAGTTCAAGAGGTCAAATATATTGACTTTACCCCTTACTCCCACCACCTCCCACTTACCCTGGGGTTTGACATTCTGATGGACTTTTCTCAGTCTCTGGATCCATTCTTGTTCATCAGTCCATGTCGTTCATTATATTCCACAAATGAGTGAGATCATGTGATATTTATCTTTCTCTGCTTGGCTAATTTCACTTAGCATAATGGTCTTCAGTTCCATCCATGTTGTTGCAAATGGTAGGAGCTCCTTCTTTATTACCGCAGCGTAGTATTCCATTGTGTAGATGTACCATAGTTTTTTAATCCTCTAATCTGCTGATTAGCACTTAGGCTGTTTCAAAATCTTAGCTATGGTAAATTGAACTTAGGGGTGCATATATCCTTTCTAATTTGCATTTGTAGTTTCTTGGGATATAGTCCTAGATGTGGGATCACTGGATCAAATGGGAGCTCCATTTTTAGTTTTTTGAGGAAACTCCATACTGTTCTCCACAGTGGCTGCACCAGTCTACAATCCCACCAGCAGTGAAGGAGAGGTCCTTTTTCTCCGCATCCTCACCAGCACTTGTCATTTGTTGATTTGTTGATGTAAGCCATTCTGACCTGTGTGAGATGGTACCGCATTGTCATTTTGATTTGCATCTCTTGGATAATTAGTGACTTTGAGCAGGTTTTCATGTCTCTGTGCCTTCCTTTTTTCTTTCGAAGAGATTCTATTTAGGTTTGTTGCCTATTTTTTTTTATTGGGTTATTTGCCCGCCTTTTATTAAGTTCTATGAGTAGCCTGTAGATGCTTGAGATTAAACCTTTATCACTGATAACATTGACAAATATGTTCTCCCATACAGTGGGTTTTCTTGTTGTTTTGTTGATGGTTTCTTTAGCTGTACAAAAGTTTTTTATTTTTATGTAGTCCTATTTGTTTATTTTGTCTTTAGCTTCCATTGCCCTAGGAGCAGTATCACTGAAGTTCTTTCAGCATATGTCTGAGATTTTTCTTCCTGTGGATTCCTCTAATATTTTTATGGTTTCCCGTCTTATGTTTAAGTCCTGTATCTATTGTGAATTTATTTTTGTGTATGGTGTAAGTTGATGGTCTAGTATCATTTTTTTTTATATATATCTGTCCAATTTTCCCAACACCATTTACTGAAGAGACTATCTTGACTCCATTTTATGTTCATGCCTCCTTTGTCAAATATTAATTGAGCACAGTGGTTTGGGTTGATATCTGGATTCTCTATTCTAATCTATTTTTCTATATGTCTGTTCTTGTGCCAGTACCAGGCTGTTTTGAGAACAGTAGCTTTATAATACAGCTTAAAATCTGGTATTGAAATCCCACCAACTTTTTTTTTCTTCCTCAGGATTGCTGTGGCTATTTGGGGTCTTTTTTTTATTCCAGATGAATTTTGGAGAGTTCTTTCTAGGTCTTTGAAATGTGCCATTGGTATTTTAATGGGGAGTGCATTAAATTTATAGATTGCTTTGGGTAGTATGGACATTTTAGTGATGTTGATTCTCCCAATCCATGAACATGGTATGTTCTTCCACCTGTTTATATCTTCCTCTATCTCTTTTTTTTAGTGTCCTGTAGTTTTCCGCAAATAAGTCTTTTACCTTCTTAGTTAACTTTATTCCCAGGTATCTTAATTTTTTTCGTGTGATGGTAAATGGGATTGCTTTTTTAGTCTCTCTTTCTGTAAGTTCACTATTAGTGTATAGAAATACCATAGATTTCTTGGCATTAATTTTGTAGCCTGCTACGTTGCTGAACTTGTTTATTAAGTCTATTCGTTTTTTTATGGAGTCTTTCAGGTTTTTTATGTACAATGTCATGTCATCTGCAAATAAGGATAGCTTTACTTCTTCTTTTCCTATTTGGATGCCTTTTATTTTTTCTTCTTGTCTAATTGCAATGGCTAATACTTTCAGTACTATGTCGAACAGGAGTGGTGAGAGTGGGCAACCCTGTCTTGTTCCTGTTCTTAGGCGAAATGGTTTTAGTTTTTGCCCATTGAGTATGATGTTTGCTGTGGGTTTACCATATATGGCTTTTATTATGTTGAGGTATTATCCTCCTATTCCTACCTTGTTGAGAGCTTTTATCAAGAAAGGGTGTTGGATTTTGTCAAATGCTTTTTCTGCATCAACTGATATGTGATTTTTATCTCTCAATTTGTTTATGTGATGTATCACATTTATTGATTTGCGGATATTGTACCATCCTTGCATTCCTGGGATAAATCCTACTTGGTCATGGTGTATGATCTTTCTGATGTACTGCTGGATCCGATTTGCTAGAATTTTATTGAGGATTTTGGCATCTATATTCATGATGGATATTGGCCTGTAATTCTCTTTCGTTGTGTCGCCTTTATCTGGTTTTGGTATTAGGGTGATGCTAGCTTCATAGGAGTTTGGAAGTGTTCCTTTCTCTTTAATTTTCTGGAATAGTCTGAGGAGGATAGGTTTTAGTTCTTCCTTGAATGTTTGGTAAAACTCCCCTGTGAAGCCGTCTGGCCCTGGGCTTTTGTTTGCTGGAAGCTTTTTGATGACTGCTTCAATTTCTTCCACAGTTATTGGTCTATTGAGCTGTTTAGATTCTTCCTGTTTGAGTTTTGGGAGATTATATTTTTCTAGGGATATATCCATTTCCTCCAGGTTGTCCAGTTTGTTGGAGTAGAGTTGTTCATAGTATTTTTTAACAATCCTTTGTATTTAGATGGGGTCTGTTGTTATTTCACCTCTTTCATTTCTGATTTTATTTATTAGGGTCCTCTCTCTTTGCTTCTTGGTGAGCCTGGCTAGAGGTTCATCAATCTTGTTTATCCTTAAAAGAACCAGCTCTTGGTTTTGTTGATATTCTGTATTGTTTCTTTGGTCTCTATGTCGTTTATCTCTCTTCTGATCTTTATTATTTCCTTCCTTCTGCTTATACTAGGCTTTTCTTGTTGCTCTCTTTCTAACTCTTTGAGTTGTTAGATTAGATAATTGATTGCCTCTGTTTCTTGTTTTTTGCAGTAGGATTGTAGAGCTATGAACTTCCCTCTCAAAACTGCTTTCGTTGTGTCCCATAGATTTTGGACTGTGCTATTGTTGTCATTTGTTTCCATGATGTTTTCTATTTCTTCCTTGACCTCTCTCATAACCCAGTCATTGTTTAATAGCATGCTGTTTAGTCTCCATGTGTTTGATTTCTTTGGATTGTTTTCACTGTAGTTGATTTCAAGCTTTATGCCACTGTGATCTGAGAATATGCTTGATATGATTTCTATCTTCTTGAGTTTGAAGAGACTTTGCCCATGACCCAACATATGGTCTATCTTTGAGAATGATCCAGGGCACTTGAAAAGAATGTATATTCTGTGGCTTTGGGGTGAAATGATCTGAAGATGTCAATTAATTCCATCTGATCTAGTCAGTCATTGAGGACTGATGTTTCTTTACTGATTTTTTGTTTAGAGGATTTGTCCAATGGTGATAGTGGGGTATTAAAGTCTCCTACTATGATTGTATTGCTGTCTATCTTTCCCTTGATATCCTCCAGGAGTTTTTTTTATGTATTTGGGTGCTCCTGTAATGAGGCATATATGTTTACCAGAGTTATTTCTTCTTGTTGGATTGCTTCCTTTAGTATTATTAAGTGGCCTTCTTTATCTCTTGTTATGTCCTTCACTTTGAGATCTAATTTGTTGGATATAAGTATTGCTACCCCAGCTTTTTTTCCATTTCCATTCGCCTGAAGAACCTTTTTCCATCCTTTCACCCTCAGTCTGTGTGCATCTTTTTTTCAGAGGTGGGTTTCTTGTAGACAGTAGATACATGGGTTGTGTTTTCTTATCCAGTCTATTACCCTATGTCTTTTGATTGGAGCATTTAATCCATTTACATTTAAAGTTATTATTGATATGTACTTATTTGTTGCCATTTTTGTGCTTTACCCCTGTGTTCCTTCTTCACTTCCTATTTCTTTTTCCTTTAGCATTTCTTGCATTGCTGGTTTGGTAGTAATTAATTCCCTTAGTCCTTTTTTGTCTGTGAAGCTACTGATTTGACCTTCAATTTTGACTGATAACCTTGCTGGATACAGTATTCTAGGATTCAGACCCTCCCTTTGCATGACTTTGTATATTTCATTCCATTGCCTTCTGGCCTGATACGTTTCTGTTGAGAAATCACTTTTAGTCTGATGGGGATTCCTTTGTAGGTGACTTCCTGTCTCTCTCTGGCTGCTTTTAAAATTCTTACTTTGTCATTGGTGTTTGCCAATTTAATTATAATGTGTCTTGGCATAGGTCTTTTGGGGTTCATTTTGCTTGGGACTCTGTGAGCTTCTTGGATTTGTGTGGGTTTTTTCTTTCCTATTTCAGGGAAGTTTTCTGTCATTATTTCTTCCAACAGGTTTTCTATTCCTTGCTCAGTTTCCTGTCCTTCTGGAAGCCCTATTATACAGATGTTGTTTTGTTTCATGTTGTCCCAAAGTTCCCTTAGGCTCTCCTCCTGCTTTTTAATTTTTTTTTCTAGAAGCTGCTATACTTGGGTATTTTTTCCTATCTTATCTTCTAGCTCACTGCTGCAGTCCTCTGCTTCTTCTAGTCTACTCTTGATACTTTCTATTGAGTTCTTTACTTCAGCGATGTTACTTTTCATTTCTTCTTGGCTCTTCTTCATTTCTCCCTGGGTCTTCCTCATTTCCTGTTGGTTCTTCTTCAATTCCTCTTAGTTCTTACTCATATTGTCAAATTTGTCTTCCATTCTTTTCAGTCACCTTATGACCACTTCTCTGAATTCCTTCTCTGACAGGTTGCTAACTTCCATTTCGTTTACCTTATTTTCTGATGAGGCTCGTTTTTCTTTCATATGTAGGCTATTTTTTTTTGTCTCCCCATGGTCTCTCCTTTCTGTGTATCTGGTTATGTAGTTCTCACTCTCCTGCATTGATTTAAAGGCACAAAATACAACACAACCTGGTGCAATGCACCAGGCACTTAACAGGAATGTATTCACAGTATTGGTAACTCCAAATAAAGGTGATCGCCAGAGAAAGGCAAATTTGGAGATAGGTGAGAAAGAAGAAAGAGAACACACACACACACACACACACACACACACACACACACACACAAAAGAAAGACAGGAATGCCAAAATGATATTGGGAAAATGGGAAGAAGTAGAAAAAAAAAGAAATAAAAAGAAAAGGGGAATAAACTATAAATGTGGGGTGAAAACTTCTATAGGACAGTCACTAAACCGAACAAAAGCCACCAACAAGTACCTGGAGATTGATACAAACTACATACAACTTCTAATATCAAGGGAGGTGAGAGAACACAGAAGCAAAAATCTATCAAAAAACAATGCAAATGAGAACAACAAAACAAAAAACAACACCAACCCCCCCCCAAACAAACCAAAAGAAAAGAATAAGCAAACCAATCTCACAAACCTGCATAAAAAATCGATATAATCAACAGTCAAGTAAACAACAACAACAGGACAGAGAGAAAAACAATTTAGGATAGTAAAGTCAGAGAAGCGAGAGGTATGAATGTTCTTGGAGTAGGTGGTTGGAGATAGATATATAAGTGGGGTGAAATTTTAAAAGGGAGTAAAAAGAAAGAATAAGGTAAATCTAAAGCAGGAAAAGTGTAAGGGAAACAAGGCACTAAATAGGGAAAGGTTAGCAAGAGAGTGGTGGCATAAAGGTGAAGTTAAGGTAGAGTAAAAAGATACTAAAGAGTAGATGAAAATAGACTGTAGAACACTAAACCCAAAGTAGAATAAAGAGAAAATAAAATTAATTCCTTAATTTGTGTTACACAAGAATCAATTTGTGATTCAGCCCCTGGGTGGCAGTGTCTCCAGATTTACCTCTGGGTCTATTGGTCCTCTCTAGCTTGAACTAAAATCCCGCTATCCCTGTGGTATTCAATACTGATTTGTGGGGAGGGCTGTCCCAGAGCTGCCTCTCTAATGGAGACTGCTGACTTTTATCTCCAGGCTCCAGAAAAATAGTTCTCCCCTGCAGTTTCCCAGGTTATCCCCCACCAGGGGACCTCACGTTTCTGGTTTTGCACTCAGAAGCTCGGATTAGGAGAGGAAAAAACTCAAGTGCGTGAACTTGATGGCGTGGTCCGCCTCCGAGCAGGTGGCTCCGCTGGGTCGTTTTCTTTCTTTCTTTCTTTTTTTTAAATATATATTTTTTTATTGATTTTTCACAGAGCGGAAAGGAGAGGGATAGAAAGTCAGAATCATCGATGAGAGAGAGACATCGATCAGCTGCCTCTTGCATGCCCCCTACTGGGGATGTTCCCGCAGCCAAGGTACATGCCCTTGCCAGAATCGAACCCGGGACCCTTCAGTCCAAAGTCCAACGCTCTATCCACTGAGCCAAACCGGTCTCGGCTGCGTCATGTTTTCTTATCCAATCCATTACCCTATGTCTTTTGATAGGGGCATTTAAACCATTTATATTTAAAGTTATTATTGAGAGGTACTTATTTGTCACCATTTTTCTTCTTTATCCCTGTGTTCCTTCTTCGCTTCCTATTTCTTTTTCTTTTTCTTCTTTTTTTTTACAGCATACTGTTTAGCATTTCTTGTATTGCTGGTTTGGTGGTGGTGTTAATATTTGCATAGTATTCCATTGAATGTTATTTTAGCATTAACATTAATGCTAAGAGGTTAGAAATAACCTGTATGCTATATTTATTACCAAGAGTCTGAGAGGGAGGCAGTGCGACAGCAGCTGGAGGGCGGAGGAGGCGGCGTGGCCGTCTTGTGCTCGCCATGAGGCCGCAGCAGGCGCCCGTGTTCGGGAAGGTATTCATTCAGCGAGACTGCAGCAGTGGCACGCGCTGTCAGTTCCAGACCAAGTTCCCTGCGGAGCTGGAAAACCAGATTGATAGGCAGCAGTTTGAAGAAACAGTTCGAACTCTAAATAACCTTTATGCAGAAGCAGAGAATCTTGGGGGTCAATCATATCTTGAAGGTTGTTTGGCTTGTTTAACAGCCTACACCATCTTCTTATGCATGGAAACTCATGAGAAGGTTCTGAGGAAAGTCTCCAAATACATTCAAGAGCAGAATGAGAAGATATATGCTCCCCAAGGCCTCCTCCTGACAGATCCCATTGAGAGAGGACTTCGAGTTATTGAAATTACCATTTATGAAGACAGACGGATGAGCAGTGGAAGATAAACCATGGAATTAAAGATGCCAGCTCCAGCTGGGAACCTCATCTCTCCACTGGCTGATCGCAGTGTTCCCTACCTCCTCTACAGAGCGTCATTCCTTTGTATCTGCTGCCAGAGCCACGGTGCCATTTACTCCAAGGACTAACTTTCTGAAATTCCACACCTGGAGTGACCGCTAGTCACTCAGCATCCACTTTTTGTCTCCAAATTGTGTAGGACTCTAATCTTTTCATTAGTTTCTGAGAAAACACAATGAAGCATTTCACTTTTTTTATTCAGAGCCATTAATGAAATATGCAGTTGGTTAGCCCAACGCAAAGTTTATTTATCTGCCACCAGTACCAATGGTTCTCTTCATTCCTTGGGCCAGCTTCCCAGGTGGCTATAGACCCCAAAGGCATGTCTTAGCCAGTGTTCAGTCTCACTCACCCAAATTAATAAAATGCTTTTCTTCAGGATTTTAGTATAGGGTAGGCTGTGTCTGTGGTGTTGCTAATGCATCTCCCAGATTTCAAAGAACTATCAGTTTTGCCATGACTCAAATCTTAAAGATCTATTTCTGTTGTTAACTTTCTCAAACTGAAGTTCATTGGAAAAATAATGTGTTCTTTGTTTTATAGCAATTATTTCTAATAAAGCAGTATTTAATACAGTTAAAAAAAAGAGTCTGAGAGGGACACTTACATTTTTCAGTTATACTTATTTGAGGAGTATTTATAAATCTGGATATTTAGTAAAGTTCTCAGGATTTGTGCCCTGTTTTTTGTTGTTTGTTTTGTTTTGTTTTGTTTGATTTTTAATCCTCCTGGAGGATATTTTTTCCATTGATTCTAGAGACTAGAAGGGAAGGGGGAGGAGGAGAGAAATAGAGAGAGAAACATTGATATGAGAGACACAAAGATTGGTTGCCTCCCACACGCACCCTTACTGGAGCTGGGGAACCTGCAACCCAGGTAGGTGCCCTTGCCTGGAATCGAACACAAGATCCTTTGGTGCTTGGGCTCATGCTCTAACCATTGAGCAAAACCAGTAGGGTTGCCCTGTTTTAACATCAAAGACCCAAGATTAAAATTGAAGGAGGGGACAGGTTTTATAAGAATTTGTAAAGTAAATAATTAGATTTGGAGATGATGGGGAAAGGAATAGGGATTAAATACCCTGTCTCACCTTTCTGGCTTTGAAGACTGGTAAAGATCCAACCATTGAGGGAGTCAATTCAAATAAAGACCAAGTTGCAGACAGATATAGATTCCTCATATTATCCTGTTAGTAGTTATAGAAATCTGGTGTCTTCTGGCATTCTGATCCTCTAGAATCCCATTTCCTTTTACTGGGCCTATTCAAGTAACATTTGACCTACAATGAAAGTAGAAATAAAAAAGTTAAGATCTTCCTTTCCTCCTTCTCTCCCCACTTTTTTTCCTTTCCTCTCCCATCATTTTTTCCCCCCTTATTTTGTTCTTTCATTATTCCTTTTATTCAAAACACATTTCCTGAGCCAGGAGATGTGTTAGGTCCTGATCATAGTGAGATGAATAAGATGCAAAGTCATAATTCTCTAAGGAACTGACAGTTACAAAAGAAAAAGTGCAAATCAATCATTTCTCAGCTCCTTTCATTTTCATTTCTAGCTTTGTTGCAGCTGCTGAAATATTTTGTTTTATAAGCTTATAATTTGAAATAGACATATAAATCATTACACAATGAACACATTTTCAACAAGTGCTCAGAGCTGCCCACCCTATTACTCAACAACTCTTTTATTACAAATTATTTTAGACATTTCATCCCAGTTTCACTAGAAAGAGGTCTGATCAGTGGTTAACAAAACATCTTAAGCAAAGCATATACATTTATAAAATTGATGATTTCAATAATCATGTATAATGTATTAATAATTATAAATAATGTTAACTACTGTACTGTTTTCCTTTCTTAATTGGTTATTTATCCTTTATTTGGGAAAGCATTACCATATTGTTATATTATCCTGTATTTTAATACATTGGTCACCTAAAAATCTCATGCTAATTTTGCCCAATATTTACGGATGGTACAATGCTTAATAATACTATAACCAAAGTTATCTGGAATAGATAGGGACATCAAGACAGTCTGAGCTTACTCTCCTATTCCATTAGGGGCATTTTGTGAGACATTGGAGTATATTTTTTTTTGCAGCTCTTCTTCTAGCAATTAATTTAGATTAAGCATTATCAGTTTCATGGCTTTGAAGGTTTAGGTTCTCAGAATCAGGGATTAAATATTTTTATATATTTTAAAAGAAAGGATGTTAAAGAATTTTATTTCTGATATATAGAATATTGAAAATATTAACACTATTTTAAAAATTATTTTAGTGGTGTAGAAGATAATGGAAATTTCCTTGTCATAAAATTAAATTTGGTTTCATTCTCTTTTAAGCAATAAAACATACTATATTAATATATTACTTTTAAATGAAGTTGTATATGACAATAGTGATATATGAACTACCATTTCACTTAGCAATTCTATATAATAAAGAGGTAATATGCAAATTGACCATCACTCCAACACATAAGATTGTCAAAGATGGCTGCACCCACATGGACACAAGATGGCTACCACAAGATGGCTGGCAGGGGAGGGCAGTTGTAGGCGATCAGGCCCGCAGGGAAGGGGAGTTGGGAGGGACCAGGCCTGCAAGGGAGGGCAGTTGGGGGTGATCAGACCAGCAGGGGAGAGTAGTTGGTGGCAACAAGGCCTGCAGGGGAAGATGGTTGGGGGGACCCAGGCCTGCAGGGGAGAATAGTTGGGAGGGGATCAAGCCTGCAGGGGAGAGCAGTTAGGGGTGAAAAGGCCTGCAGGGAAGGGCAGTTAGGGGTGACCAGACCAGCAGGGAAGGGCAGTTAGGGGCAATCAGGCCCGCAGGAGAGCAGTTAGGCATTGATCAGGCTGGCAGGGAGTGGTTAGGGGGTGATCAGGCTGGAAGACAGAAGCGGTTAGGGGCAATCAGGCAGGCGAATGGTTGGCAGCCAGCAGTCTTGGATTGTGAGAGGGATCCCAGATTGGAGAGGGTGCAGGCTGAGCTGAGGGACAACTCCCCCCACCCCCATGCTCAAATTTCACGTAGCAGGCCTCTAGTGAACTATATAATTTGATTTCCTACTATGGGGTTTTTAAATCATGATACTTAAAACACACAGAGTTTCATTTTCTTAGTTACAAAAAGCTCTCTTTATCAGAACATGTACTTTCTGTTCACAGAAACAGATGGTATGTAATATTTGACCTTCTCAGAGAAGATATAACTGAAAAGTACATGAACAAGAATATAAACATATGAATTCAAAATGTTACAGGTGAATACACAATTTCTAGTTAACAACTCTTAAAATATAGTAAACCTTTCATCAAATACTAGGCCTTGTCTTTAGATAATGGGTCTGAAAAAAAGATAGGCAGGTTGGCATGAAGGAAATTCCTCATCAGAGCAGTCTGTTTCTCTTTTATATTGCTTGTGAAAAAACAGGAAAAAAAATAAGACAGCAGGGAATGAAGAATTCAAACTCTAACTATCAAGGTTCGATCTGTGTAGTAGACACAAATATTAAGACTTCTTTGTGTAGTAGACACATATTGGGTTGGCTACCAAGCTCACAATGATTCTCCAAATGGCCATACTTGTCCTACCCACCCCATCATTAATTTGGGGGAATTGTTCATTTTCTCATGGTCTAACTGGGAGGTGCCATTTTATTACAGAGTAACATCACCTCTCAAAAAGATATGCCTATGACTCAAGAAGAGTTCGAAGTTAACAATCAGAAAGAAGCAGTTGCAAGATATAAAGATATGAAGAGAGAAAGAGCAAGAGAAAGGGATAAGAAATTTAAATTGTTACCTCACACCCATGAGAATGCTACTATATATAAAAACCAAAAAAAGTGTATGTGAGATGTGGATAAATTGGAACACTTGTACATTGTTGGTGGGAATGTAAAATGGTATGGCCACTATATAAAAATATGGCAGTTTCTCAAAAAAATTAAAAATAGAATTACCATATGATTCATAATCCTACTTATGGGTATATAGAAAAAGAAAGTAAAATGTGGGACATGAATAGATACTTATATATCCATGTTCACAGCAGCATTATTCACAATAGCTAAAAGGTAGAGGCAACCCAAGTATTCACTGACAGATGCATAAATAAGCAAAACATGATATACAAAGATCCTAAAAAAGTACAAAATAGAATTACTGAGTGATTCAGCAACTCCACTTCTGGAACATCCACTGACAGATGAATTAATAGACAAAATGTGTGTGTGTGAGAGAGAGAGAGAGAGAGAGAGAGAGTTAAAATGTATACAATACTTTGAATAATTATAAAAGCAGTATTTATTAAAATACGTTTCATTTTCAAAATTGAACTATCAGCTGTTAAAGTGTATATACATTTTTGGGGGAGATATCCTGTATATGCAATGGAATATTATACAGCCTTAAAATGTATGAAAGTTCTGACACATAGTAAAACATGGCTGAACTAGAAGATAGTATGTTAAGTGAAATAAGCCAGGCAAAAAAGAACAAATACTATATTATTCCACATATATGAAGTGTTTAGAGTAGTCAAATTCGTAGAAACACAAAGTAGAATGGTGGTTGCTAGGGGCTGGGGGGAGGGTAAATGAGGAATTGTTTAATGGCTATATTTTCAGTTTGACAAGACAGAAAAGTCCTGGAGATTAGATGCATAGAGATGTGAATATATTTAAACATGCTGAATTGTAAATTTAAAAATGTATAAGGTATACATTTTATGTAAGTGTATTTTACCGCAATTATAAATTTAAGAATTAAGCACATTCTTAAAATAATTGGAAGAAAAATACATAAAAATCTATCTAATGTAAGCATAACATTAAAAGAGCCACCTCACAGCTGCCATGCAAAAAAAGGAAAAGCCATAACAGAAAATGTTTATATATAAAAAGAATGTGTTGATGCTGATTACCTATTGCTCTTGGTGTTACGGCTACTTTCATCATCTTTAAGAAACTGTTTTCATGTAATGAACATTATTTGTTTGCATAATTATAAAATCTAGTAAGTTTTTAATTAGCAAAATGAGGTAAGTACTTGTTTTTCCCCTTAATTCTGTCATTCACCAAAGATAGTAAAATATTATGAAATTCAATGTTGGTGAGAGATGGAAATTGGCACTCTTTTGAAATTTTTATTTCTCAATTTCAGTTTAAATTCAATATTATTTTGCATTTGTTTCAGATGTACAGCATAGTGCTTAGACAATCATATACTTTACAAAGTGTTCCTCCCAGTATTTCCAGTGCCCATCTAGCACCATAGTTATTATATTACTACGGGCCCAATACACGAATTCATGCATCTTGAAAGGAACTGTGGGCCGTGATGCTGCAATGGGCACAGAGGCGGGTCTTGGCCCATCCTCTGCATCCCTGTTCAGCCCCTCCCACTGTGGCCCCTAGCCCCCTGTTTGCTGGTAGCCTTGCTCCCGCTGCCTCAGCGCCCATGTGCTGATGGTGCTGGCCCCACTTGCACTTGCTGATGGCGTAGAGTGATTGGGGCCAGCACCAGCAGCAGGTACAAGTGGTGGCTGCTGCCCCAATCGCCCCTCAGGAGCAGGGGAAGGTGGAGAAGCATTCAGGCATTGGGTGCCATCAGTGGGTGCCAGCAGCAGATGCAAACACTGGGTGAAACTGTGCACGGGGGAGCAAAGAATTTTCAGTAACCACCAGAGGCTCACCCTAATGACAGGGACCAGCGCTCCCACCTTGGTCTGGCGTCCCCACTCACCTACTCCACCATCCTGCCGCAGCCAATGCCTGCCATGTTCCTTGCTCTGCCACCTACTTCCAATGCCTGCCATGTTCTACATGCACCCCCTGGTGGTCAGCGCTTGTCATAGCGACTGGGTTTTCAGTTGTTCCACCGTTTAGTCTATTTGCATATTAGGGTTAGATTGTTGACTATATTTCCAATGCTGTACTTTACATTCCTGTGACTATTTTGTAACTATTAATTTATATTTCTTAATCCTGTCACCTTTTTCACCCAGTCCTCTAACGCCCCTCTTTTCTGGAAACCATGTCTATTTTCTGTGTCTATGAGTCTGAATCAATTTCGTTTGTTATTTTGTTTTTTTAGATTACACATATAAGTGAAATCATATATTTTTTGTCTTTCTCTGACTAATTTTACTTAAGCATAATGTCCTCTATGTCCATACATGCTGTTGCAAATGGTAAGATTTTATTCGTTTTTTATGACAGGTAATATTCCATTGTATATATATGTACCACCACATTTTATCCACTTGTATATTGATAGGTACTTGGGTTGTTTCCATATGTTGGCTATTGTAAATACCACTGCAATGAACAAAGGGGTGAACATATTCTTTTGAATTAGTGTTTTGGATTTCTTTGGATTTATACCCAGACATGGAATCACTGGATCTTAAGGCATTTTTTAATTTTTTGGAGGACCCTCCATACTATGTCCCATAGTGGCTGCACCACTCTGTATTCCCACAAACAGTGCACAAGGGTTTCTCTACATCCTGGCCAACACCTGTTGTTTGTGAATTTGTTGATGATAGCCATTCTGACACGTCTGAGGTGAAAAATATATGCACTGTTATTTACGATAGGCAAGATCTGGACGAAGCCCATGAACTGTATGTTAATAAACACTGACTTTATAATAATTCAAAGTATGTATACATTTAGAGATATCCAAGATTACCTAATTTGTCAGAATTTTTAATTTCACAGTACTTAAACTAAACATTGTTTTCTATTGCCCATGTATGCTAAAAATAGATGTTAACAAATAAAATACAGCTAATTTATGTCACTGAGAATCAAATCTCACTATTCTTTCAAAAAGTTATTTAATCTGTTAATACTTAGAATAAAGACACCTTTAGGGGAGAACCAAGATGGCGGCATAGGTAAAACACTTATCTTGCCATCATACACAGCAATTTTAAAACTACAACTTAACGAAAGAACAAGCACCATCCAGAATCGTGGGAAAGCTGGCTGAGTGAAAATTCCACAAATAAAAGTGAAGATAAGACACTGTGACTCGGAGGAGCAGCGGCGGACAGCATTGAAGATTCGCACGGAGAGAGGTTTGGAGGAGCGCGCACCAGTGGATAGGGCGGGCGGCTGAAAACCCGGCCAGTTTTCTCGAACGGGGGAGACAAAGACGTCCCACTGGACTGATTCTCCAGCTCTGGGCGAAGTCCAGGGAACCCAATATCATACGGGGTGAAAACTGGACAGTGGGAGGGCACGCTGAAGCTCGGGCGCTGCAGGGGTCTGCCGGCTTGTGGAGAGGGCGAGCTTGTGTGGAGTGCGCGTGAACTTGGGAACAGCGCACCTGCCTGACTGCACAGAGAGCACTCGTGACTTGCTCTTTCATTCGGGAAACCGTCAGACTGCTTTGTTTTACGACCCTGGGTGAGATGTTGGGTGTGCAGACTCATTTGGGGAGAGGCTGAATTCTCCGGCAGCTGGTGGGGCTTGGCAGCGGCTCTCTCTCAAAGGTGCTGGCGGCCATTGCCCCCAGCACAGAGTCCCTGGGGCCGCATAGGGCGGAGCTAACAATGTCTTCTTGGCCCGGAGACTCTGCCCATCCAACCTGAGCACAGCTGAACTTCACAGACAATCGGCCTGGAGGTCAACCCCTCCAAGTGCTAACAACGATTAACCTGAGCTTAACTTCAGCCAGACTGTGCAACCCATATCCACCTCAGGTAACTGGGGAGGCTGAGCCACTGTCCCTTGTAGGACGTCTACCACACAAAGCTAATTGACAAACTCAGAGAAGCAGCCACCATGCAGAGACATGGAAAGAAATCAGATGTGAAAGAAATGGAGGGAAAAAAATGACTGGACATGGAATTCAAAATCACGGTTATAGGGCTTCTCAAGAGGCTCCTAGAAAAGGTCGAGACCTACAAGGAAATGAACGAGACCCTCAAGGATATGAACGAGACCCTCAAGGATATGAACGAGACCTGCAAGGAAATGATCAAGACCAACGTGGAAATGAATGACTCCTACAAGGAAATGAACGAGACCTACAAGGATATGAAAAAGGACCAACCAGATATTAAGCATACACTGACTGAAATAAAAAATATTATACAAAGACCTAAAAGTGCCCTGGAGCACCCCAAGAACCAAGTTAAAGATTTGAAATACAAAGAGGTAAAATCCACTCAGCTGAAAAAGCAAGAAACCAAAAGAATCCAAAAAATTGAAGATAGTGTAAGGGGCTTCTGGGACAACCTCAAGCATACCAACATCCGAATTGTAGGGGTGCCAGAAAAAGAGAGAGAGCAAGACAATGAAAACCTATTTGAAGAAATAGTGACCGAAAACTTCCCGCACCTGGTGAAAGAGGTTGACTTGGGAGTTCAAGAAGCGCACCGAACTCCAATATATAGGAACCCTAAGAGGACCACACCAAGGCACATCATAATTAAAATGCCAAAAGCAAAAGACAAAGAGAGAATATTAAAAGCAGCAAGAGAAAAACAGTTAGTTACCTATAAGGGAGCACCCATATGATTGTCACCGGATTTCTCAACAGAAACAATGCAGGCCAGACAGGAGTGGCAAGAAATATTCAAAGTGATGAACAGCAAGAATCTATAACCAAGATTACTCTATCCAGCAAAGCTATCATGCAGAATAGGTCAGATAAAGTGCTTCGCAGACAAGAAAAAGCTAAAGGAGTTCATCACCACCAAACCAATATTATATGAAATGCTGAAAGATATTCTTTAAAAAGAGGAAGAAGAAAAAGATAAAAGTGTAAATTATGAACAACAAATATGCATCTATTAACAAATGAATCTAAAAATCAAGTGAATTAATAAGCTGATGAACAGGATAAACTGGTGAATGTAACAGAATCACGGACATAGAGAGGGAATGGACTGACAACTCTTGGGGAGAAAAGGGGTGTGGGAAGTGCAGCAAGAGACTGGACAAAAATCATGCAACTATGGGAGAGCACAGTGGAGGGGGGTGAGGGCGGAGGGTGGGATGGATACCAGGTGGAGGGGAGCTATGGGGGGGGGGGAAGGGAACAATGTAATTAATAAACTGAAAAATAAAGATTAAAAAATATTTAGAATAAAAAATTTATAGCAATTTTTCAAATAGAAGTGGTTCCAAAAACTAGTTTTTCCAATATTTCCTAAGGCTTATTATAAGGGAACTTCAATTGATGTATAAATGGGAAGAGAGTTGCCTACATGGATGGTTCAATAGGGTACCAAAAACATCCATCTTACTAATGCCAACAGAATCATTACCTTCCTTCTACCATTCTGTGGGAGTGCTCTGAGCTATGGCAAGCCTGAAAAAAAAGTAAAAAACAACAGATTTTTTCTACTACAAACTCTTTAAGGAGAATGCCACATTAAGTCCACTCACCGCAGTGAAAATATGTTAGTCTTTTGAGAAAGAATGAGGCATACAATATGAGTACACTGGACACATGGCATCACTGAGAGAGCATTTGAAAGAGAGATAGCAAAGAAAAGGGGGGTGGAGGCAAAGACAAACCTATCATATGTCTCAATCTTGCCTTCCCAAGACAGATGTTTGTTTCTGCCTATGTTCGTTCTGTTTCCAGTCTCTTAGTCTTTATCTTTCATGCTAGCTGATAAAGAAACAGAAAGTGGAATAGGCAAGAGGGAAGGTCATATAATCTTAATGTTACAAATTATAGCCATGTTCAATAGTCAAAAAATTGAGAAGTAATGATCCCTTTGGGCTCCAGAGAGAAATCAAGGAAAGAGGATGGCATAGTTTGGCTTCCCTGAGAAGCAGACTCTGAGTCAGAGTCAGAGAGTGGCAGGCAGGAGTTTCATGAAGAGTGTCCTCGGGATGATCTTCTATGAAAGGGAAGGGAAGGCAGGGAACTGGCATAGGAAGAAGTTGAGCTGTGATGGATTCTCAATGAAAGCTTTTCCCCTTGGAATGCTCTGAAGATGGGATGACCCTTTGGAAGGCCTTAAATTGGGGCAAGAGGACCAGGCTTTTATATGTTCACAATGACCAGTGATTGGATATAGAGCTACCTGAGAAGAGAGTGTCTCCTTAGGCAAGGAACTCTTCGACTGAGGCAATTCCTGAAGGAAATCGACAGCTGCAGACTATCTCATCCTGCCCATAGCACTGCTAGCAGCTGGGGGAATAAGGCCTTCGGTCCTGAAGGGGAACCTGGATAGTGTATTATGAAAAGGTAACTAGTACCTACCACAGAGCGTGGTATGTGTAGTCACTCAACAAACATTTGTTGCATAGATGAATATTCTTGTTTTATCTTTCAAACGGCTCACCCTCCCCAACAGAAAAATAAATGTGATTATTATTAAAACATTTGCAGACAATTGCCTTTAATACTATTTTTCCCCATAAAAAGACTGGGAGAAATCTTTGTAATGAAGCTATACCTGCAGCCAAGAAAAATGGCATTATATGACAGGTATCTGTGAGACTCTGCTGACTTGATGTGCAACATTTTGTAAAAAACTTTTTTCATTTTGAATCAGTGTCAAATGTACAGAAAGCTTGCCAAAAGGGTACAAAGAACTGTTATTATTTCATCACACAGGAAGATGTTCCAGGTTAGTCTGTACTTCCTCTGCCTGAACGCTGGAATCAGCGTTTCTCTGAACCTCTGTTTAAGGCCAAAGAGTTCATGAAAGTTATATAATGGATTGTTTCTTGCTCTTTGAATTCTAAAGATACAACTGTGCTTGAAATCCTACCTTCAAAGGTACAAATTTCATAAGTTTATTCCAGTATCTTCACTGTATAGATGTGGATCTTTAGGCTATCTTGGAAGTAATGTAGTTAATAATAGTTTGCGTAACATAGTTTCCATTTATGTAACCAAGGCCTGTCAAAGGTGATAAAACTGCCCTGTGGCTGTGTTTGTGACTGCCAGTTCAGCAGCAGGATTGGTGGACTTTAAGCAAATAACATGGGCTTATGTATCAGTGGAACCATTTATAGTTTATACCATTAGTATGGACTAATCTCTACCTCATTTGGTTGCTGTAAATATTGAATGAGATAGCTCCCATAAAATTGTTATGTAAACTATAAAGAGATATTTTAATATCAAGTGTTATTTAGGAAACTTAAGAATCACTTAACTGTTAAAACCTCTAAAATGAACTACTTTTTGTTGTTGGTGTTAATCCTCTCCTGAGGATATTTTTCCATTGATTTTTATTTTATTTTATTTTATTTTATATTTATTTGTTTGTTTGTTTGTTTTAGGAAGACTGAAAGAGAAAGGGAAAGACAGGGAAGTATTGATGTGAGATAAGCACATTGATTGGTTGCCTCCTGCACAAGCTTCAACCAGGGCCCGGGCCAGGAGGAGCCTGCAACCAATGTATGTATATCCTTGACTGGGATTGAACCCAGACCCTTCCGTTCAAAGGCTGATGCTCTATCCACTGAGCCAAACTGACTAGGGCTAAACTTGGTTTTTTCAAGAAAAGAAATAAAACCAGTGTGGAAAAAAAAAAAAGTTTAACATTAGTAGCCTTTTAGAAATGGAAGATTGCTTATATATGTCATATTTTCCCATAGGACCTTAATATACTTAAGTTGCAATTTTGCTAAGATCTTTCTGATTGTGCTATTATTGCTTAACTTTCTCACATACTTTGTTAAATTCAGGATATTTATTTTTTTGGGTTGTTCACAGGTAAAGTGTAAAGCCTTTAAAATTATTGAGAAGGAAACACCAATGAAAAGAAAGAAAAGTCTGCAGCTCTTTCAAAGGTAAGAAAATGGTTTGCTAGACTATAGGTGGACCTGATCAACAAGGAAGAAAAAGAAGTATTGAAGAATTCCCACTTGTTATTCAGTGGGAGTTTTGTGGGAGAGACAAAACGAATAAATCTGTGCTGTGTGTGTGTGTGTGTGTGTGTGTGTGTGTGTAAATATAGTATTTTTTTTTAAGAGTCCTATCTTTTAGAATATATACTGAAATATTTTAAAACATGAAAAATATTTTTGTTCAGGGGAGTGGGTGAAAGTATAGTGCAGGGGTCAGAAAACTTTTTTTGTAAATTACTAGGTAATAAATGTTTAGGCTTTGCAGGCCACACAATCTCTATTGTAATTATTTAACCTTGCTATTTTAGCAGGAAAGCTGGCAGAGTCTATATGTAAACAAGTGTGTGGCTGTGCTCCAATGAAGATTATTTACAGAAACAACAGTAGGCTGGATTTTGCCTGTGTGTCATAGTTCCCCTGTCCCTGTTATAAATGAAACAAGATTTAATATGATTAATAATTATAAAGTGCAGTCGTGGGTACATGTATATTGATATCATTATACTATTTTGTGGATAGTATATATTTAAAATTTTCCATAATAAAATTTAAAAAAACAAGAAAATAAAAAAGATAAAAAATTGGAAGAAAACAGGTGGAAGAACATACCATGTTCATGGATTGGGAGAATCAACATCACTAAAATGTCCATACTACCCAAAGCAATCTATAAATTTAACGCACTCTCCATTAAAATACCAATGGCATATTTCACAGACCTAGAAACAACTCTCCAAAATTCATCTGGAATAAAAAAAAAGACCCCAAATAGCCACAGCAATCCTAAGAAAGAAGAAAAAAGTTGGTGGGGTTTCAATACCAGATTTCAAGCTGTATTACAAAGCTACTGTTCTCAAAACAGCCTGGTACTGGCACAAGAACAGACATATAGAAAAATGGAATAGAATAGAGAGTCCAGATATCAACCCAAACCACTATGCTCAATTAATATTTGACAAAGGAGGCATGAACATAAAATGGAGTCAAGACAGTCTCTTCAATAAATTGTGTTGGGAAAATTGGACAGATACATGCAAAAAAAATGAAACTAGACCATTAACTTACACCACACACAAAAATAAACTCAAAATGGATACAAGACTTAAACATAAGACGGGAAAAAATAAAAATATTAGAAGAATCCACAGGAAGAAAAATCTCAGACATATGCCGAAAGAACTTCAGTGATACCGCTCCTAGGGCAATGGAAGCTAAAGACAAAATAAACAAATGGGACTACATAAAAATAAAAAGCTTTTGCACAGCTAAAGAAACCATCAACAAAACAACAAGAAAACCCACTGTATGGGAGAACATATTTGTCAATGTTATCAGTGATAAAGGTTTAATCTCAAGCACCTACAAGTAACTCATACAACTTAATAAAAGGAGGACAAATAATCCAATAAAAAATGGGGAACAGACCTAAATAGAATCTCTTTGAAAGAAGACAAAAGGAAGGCCCAGAGACATATGAAAACCTACTCAAAGTCACTAATTATCCGAGAGATGCAAATCAAAATGACAATACGGTACCATTTCACACAGGTCAGAATGGCTTACATCAACAAATCAACAAATGACAAGTGCTGGCGAGATGTGGAGAAAAAGGAACTCTCGTGCACTGCTGGTGGGATTGTAGACTGGTGCAGCCACTGTGGAGAACAGTATGGAGTTTCCTCAAAAAACTAAAAATGGAGCTCCCATTTGATCCAGTGATCCTACTACTAGGAATATATTCCAAGAAACTAGAAACTCGAATTAGAAAGGATATATGCACCCCTATGTTTATAGCAGCACAATTTACCATAGCTAATATTTGGAAACAGCCTAAGTGCCCATCAGCAGATGAGTGGATTAAAAAACTATGGTACATCTACACAATGGAATACTACGCTATGGTAAAAAAGAAGGAGCTCCTACCTTTTGCAACAACATGGATGGAGATGGAGAGCGTTATGCTAAGTGAAATTAGCCAGGCAGAGAAAGATAAATATCACATGATCTCACTCATTTGTGGAATATAATGAACGATATAGACTGATGAATAAGAATGGATCCAGAGACTGAGAAAAGTCCATCAGAATGTCAAACCTCAGGGTGAGCGGCAGGTGGTGGGAATTAAGGGGGAAAGTCAATATATTTGAACTCTTGAACTAAGGTAAGTAATTTGTGTTTTTACATCCCTGACAAAGTTTATATAAAGTTATAAAAAAAATTGGCAGCTGGTTTGAGATTGAATTGACATGGCCTAGAGCTTGTCATCTCCTATGGACACCAATCCTTAGGCTAGGCCCTCCTTAACCTCCCGTGACTCCATAATACCCTTAGATGATATTATTCTACAAGGTCATTATAATTTTTGATATTTGACAACAGCATATTGTACAATTAACCCAAAGAAACTTACAAACTAATTCTTTGAATGTTGGGCAGCAATTTAAAAAAGGATAGGAAAGGAATTAATCCCTTTCAGAAGGAATTAAGGCACTGGGAAGGCACTCGAGCATACTATGTTGGCCCCTCTTGCCCTTTTTGCCAAGAGGGACCTTCTTCTTACAATCCAAATACACACAGCTGTTGCCTGAGCTTTTAGTTCAAGCTGTGGTTGAAGCCTCTGGGCAGCTGGCACCATGGATCTGTCTCTCGACCAATGGCATGAGCTGGGCCCTCTCTGGAGAAGAAACCTGGGTCCCCCAAGATATGTGCAGTACCGGGACCCCGCCAGCAGGCGAGGAGACCCCAAGGCAGGTGCTGGGTGTGGAGGCCACGGGGGTATAGACTACAAAGGAGACAGAACTGAACCTCACATCACCCTGTTTGGCCCCGGAGGATGGCTGGTTAGCCAGAGATGGGTAAGATTCCTCAGGGAAGGAACAACCTAAGACAGGCACAGTTGCAGAGGGGCCAACAGGAGAGAACTAAAAGGTCAACAGAGGTGGGGCACAGACCCTCATCCACAAACCTTGCAGGGGCTTGAACTCTCACCCCTCCTGAGGGAGGTCTCCTGCCCCCACGGCTGCTTCACCTCCCACGCACAGCACAGTTTGGGACCCAGGTTGCAGACAAAGACTCAGCCAGCAATAGCTGCTCTATATCTAAATGTAGTCTAGTACCAGGAATGTTCAGGGCCTACTGAAGAATGCAAATAATCCTTTCCACAATATTTACAGGGTAAACTAAGATTTTTGCTTGAGTATTAAAATTGACAGTAAAATAGTAATCAAGTATTCAGATTAATTTAAATTGGACCAGTGAAATAAGTGAACACTTAAGAAAATTTAAGTGTACTGGACAAAAAGCTGTTCCTAAAACAATAACTAAATAACTAAAATATCTATTAGTAGTTCATCTCACTGTAAAATTGCCTAATATCCAAAGAACCTAAAGTCATATTTGTGTGCAAAAATTAAATTTAAAATTACCAAGACTGCAATCTAAAATTTCCAATAGCCCCCATTAATCAAACAAAAGGGGGGGGGGGGTAGTGGGGTAATATCATGTAAGGAAAAAATCCTGTAAGTAAAATATATCTAGAAAATTCTTACTCCAGAAAAGTAACTTCCATTTGTAATACCAACAGCAGGACACCCATGAAAAAACACACATGATGTCAAAATAAGCCAAAGGAAAATCATTTAGGCAAAAATAAAAAGAATCCCAAGTCTAATTTGCAGAGAGGATCCCTTTGTTAACTTTTGGTCGAGAATGTGTTTGTGTGTTTTCAGAGAACAACTCCAAGACCATGTGGGTTCCTGCGACAGTGAGGAACTGACAGGTCTGTTCCAGCCATGAGGATGGTCCAGAGATGGGGGACACTGACGACACCTTGCCATGCTAGCAGTCGGCAGCTGTGCATGGCTGCAGGCTGCTCAGGACCAAATCAGAGAGGATGGAACTTGCATTGCCACCATGTGTCCATCTGGATACCATTGCTGACATGTAAACATAAAGAACTATTTGACATTGAAACTGGGACTCAGAACAGTTGGACATTGAAACTAAGACCCAAACATTTTTTGTTCTTGTACGTGTATTTCTAGTATGCAGATGCAAGATACTTTTGAAGAAAAGAAACAGGAGAGAGTGATTGATATAGAGGCAGGGACGCATTGAACAGGCTGTCAAGCTATAGGGGGAAGGTTGGGGAAGCTAGGGGGTAGGTGCTGTGGAAGATCAACCGAAGGACTTTTATGCATGCATATGAGCATAACCAATGAATGAAAGACACTGGGGTGGGGGGGGGGCAGGTGGGGACATGTGCTGGGGAGTAGGGGAGGCTGGGGGGAGGATAATGGGGGGGGAAGGAAAACATATACTATTATTAAATCTACAACAAAAAATATTAAAAAAAAAACAACAAGAACAACAAAAAAACAAAAAAATAAAAATAAAAAATAAAAAAAATTTGGAAGAGTGTGGAATGAGCAGGCTGCGATAAAATACACTAATATTTAATATACTTATTATTTTGACGATCAATTTACTGGGAAGAATAAGGACTATTTTTTATTTTCCTTTTATATAATTTGTCTGATCATTTAAAAAAGTGTACTGAATGTGAATATTCATATCTATCCTTCAAGAAACTCTTTTTTTAATATAATGTACTAAATTCAGGCATGCATAAATGCCAAGAGATATTAAAAATGTTTTATTTTTAAAAAAACCATCACAGAAAAATAAATAGAACATTCATTTAGGATTGTAGACTTTGGGAATGGCAATACTATTGAAAGTTCAAGGTTCTAGGTATCCCCCTGCTCCAAATCCATAGCTGTGACACATAATATTTAAAAGAAAGGAAGGAAGGAAGGAAGGAAGGAAGGAAGGAAGGAAGGAAGGAAGGAAGGTTTTTTAAAAAAGAACTTTGTTCAATAAGATACATTTTTCTGAGCCAAGGACAGGAAACAAATACAATGAAGAAAGTAGGAGCTGGAGCCAAGGCCCTGTTGGACGCTGGGTCAAGTGTGTAGAAGCAATGAAGAGTCCATATCCTTTTGGGGAATAAAAGTGCCCTAGAGCAGTTGGAGATCAGAGACAGGTTCACTGAAACCAAGAGCTGGCTGGTGATCCTTGCTTACCACCCTACCTTAGAAGGAAGCTTTAAAAAGCTGCTGCTCACTCTCGCTTGGCTCTATATAGCTTTATGGGAAGCTTCATGCTTCCTTGAAGCAGAACAGAAGCTCAGCCTGGCAACCAGTATCCCACATACTGCCATGGAGGTCATTACTCTAGTCTGTATATTATATATTGCAAATTTCCATAATAACTTTCATATAATTAAAAATTTTAAAAAAATCATGGGAGGATGTAATAAATTACTGGCCTAAATTCTTCTCCCCTCCCTGAACCCCTATCCTATACCATTGTAACTTTGAAGTTCTTTCCACAAAAGACAGTCAACACTTTGAACCTTTGACTTTGGGTTCAGCCATAGCACTTGCTTTCACCAGTGGGATGTTAATAAATGTAATGAAAATTACTTCCTCTCTGAATGTACTTTAGTTTCCTTTCTATAAAATAGGAATGATAGTACCTACCTTATTTTCTGGCATATAAGACAACTGGAACTGATGATGATAGGAGGAAGATAACAAACAATAGAGAGAGAGCAAGTGCCGGGCAAGTCCCTGGCGAGTTAGCAACGCCCATCATAATTGCAAGCTACGGTATTTTTACACCGGGCGTATAAGATGACCCCCGACTTTTGAGAAGATTTTCCTGGGTTAAAAAGTCGTCTTATATGCCCGAAAATATGGTACTTCATAGGTTCTGAGATGTATGCAAAGCATTTAGCCCAGTGCCTGGCAATTAATAAGGGCTCAATAAATTTAATTATTTTCTAAGAGACAGTTTTACGCATTTTAGTTGCTTCACCAATCTATTCTGTTTCTCCCATTATCTAGCAGTCATGTATATCCATAAATAAATCAAGATAACCCACCCCTCCAACTAGTTATTGTTTCAAATAAACCATGCATAATCTGAATAGTCCACAACATTCACATGATTACAAGAATGGCTAGTTAACAATTGGGCAAGTAAATCTCATTATGATTCTACAAAGATATGTATGGGGGAGGGGCAACTGGCGTGGCTCAGTGGTTGAGCATGGATCTATGAACCAGGAGGTCACAGTCGATTCCTAGTCAGGCCACAATGCCCGAGTTGCAGGCTCCATCCCCAGTGTGGGGCATGCAGGAGGCAGCCGATCAATGATTCTCTCTTCATTGATGTTTCCATCTCTCTCCCTCTCCCTTCCTCTCTGAAATCAATAAAAATACATTTATAAAAATATACATGTATTAGGGGATACGTTTTTTCTTTTCTTTATTTATTTTTAATCCATACCTGAGGATTTTGAGAGAGTGGAAGGGAGGGGAGAGACAGAGAGAGAAATATCAATGTGAGATATGATTGGTGCCTCCTATACATGCCTTGACCAGGGGCTGGGGATCGAGCATGTAACCAAAGCATGTGCCCTTGACCAGAATCGAACCCAGGATGCTTCAGTCCAAGGCTCTATCCACGAAGCTAAACTGACTAGAGTGGGATTTTTTTTCTTAACTGCTCTTACATTTAAGGGTAAACCCTACTTGGTAATGATGTTCTTTGGACATATTCTTTGTACTTTCTAATATTTTATTCAGATTTGTTTGCAACCACATACATGAGAGAACTAAAAATTTGCCTTTCAGTTTTGGTGTCAGGGTAATGTTAATTACTCAAAATAAATATGTATATTCATGTTTTCCTGTCAATAAGAGAAAATTATATATCACAGAAATAATGTACTTCTCAAAAGTCTGCTATAATGCAAAGTCAACCAGAGATCTTTTGAGGAGCTACAATTCACTGATAACTACCTGAATATTTTCTTTAGTTGTTGACCTGCTCTGGTTTTCTAATTCTTATTTAGTGGATTTTCTTAACTCGTTTAGCCATTTACCAAATGTTTAAAATATCATTGAAGATATTTATTTTTTTAAAGATTCCTGTTTTCTCATGAACTTCATTATTTCTAATTTTGATTTTTTAGAAAATGCATTTTCCAAGAGGTTGCCTTTTTACATTTTTCTAGCTTATTTCTAACTACGGGCCCAGTGCATGAAATTTGTGCATTCGGGGTGAAGCGTCGGGGGTGGGGGGGGGGATGCATCCCTCAGCCCAGCCTGCACCTTCTCACAGTCTGGGATCCCTCGGGGGATGTCTGACTAATGGCTTAGGCATGTTCCCCAGATACCCTTAGTACTTGCCAGCCACAAGCCTGGCTTTTGGCTAAGCACCACTTCCCCTGTGGCAGCGCACTGACCACAAGGGCGCAGCTCCTGCGTTGAGTGGGACTGGGCTCAAACGGGCTCTTCAACATCCCCCAAGGGGTCCCGGATTGTGAGAGGCTGCAGGCCAGGCTGAAGGACCCCACCAGTGCATGACTGCCAGGCTGGAGGAGAAGAAGGTTGGCCAGCTGGGGAGGAACTGCCAGAGGGCTCCAGGGTGTGTCCAGCCCATCTCACTCAGTCTCCATCCACTGGATGCCAGAAGCAATCTAACCTACCAGTCACAGTGCCTGCCCCCTAGTGGCCAATGCACGTTATAGCAAGCGGTTGAGCAGCCTTAACATATCATTAGCATATTATGCATTGATTGATTGGACAACCAAATACTTAGCACATTAGGCTTTTATTATATAGGACTAGAGGCCCAGTGCACAAAACTCATGTATGGGGGCTTGTCCCTTAGCCCAGCCTACACCCTCTCCAATACAGGACCCCTTAGGGGATGTTCAACTGCCATTCCCACAGGGATTGGGCCTAAACCAACAGTCAGACATCCCTCCTGCAATCCAGGACCACTGGCTCCTAACCACTCTCATGCCTGCCTAATACTCCCAACTGTCCTCCCCTGCCAGCCTGGTCACTCCCAACTGCCTTCCCCTGCCAACCTGGTCACCTCTAACTGCTCTACCTCAGACCCCACCACCATGGCTTTGTCTGGAAGGAAGTCAAGAGGTCCAGAAGATGGCCAGTTGACCCAGTCTAATTAGCATGTTACCCTTTTATTAGTATAGCTTTAATAGGATAGGATTGCTTAAATGGGGAGGGGGGCATTTTCAACAGGAGGAGATGCTCTTGGCAGACAAAAATACATAATCCCTATATCTGGACTGATAGCTAGCCATATGCACTATACTGCCCAACTGGTTATTAAAAAAATTGAAACGCTTTCTTACACCTCACACCAAACAGCAATTGCCCTTAAAAACCCTCCTCATCTCTGTTAGGTTTTGCCTTCACAGTTCACCTAGAGTAGGTTCTGATTGGTCAGTTTCTATGCCAGTCAGCATCAAAAGTTTCACCTCCTAGGCAGCCATTGGCTCCTCTGGGAAATTCAGAATAGCCCTGCCTTCATGTCAGCACTAGCCCTTCAGTCACACCCCGTCTGCTACTGGGTGTATCTCTGGCCTCTCTGAGAAGCACACCTTAGGTCTGTGTGGTGGCAATTTTGAATTCTCATCCCTGACCTAGCCTTCTTGCTCATGAGGGCAAGCACGTGTCTTGTTCATTCTTAGTTCACTCATAGACTTTACCTGTGTCTATGCATCTATGCTAGCACTGCATGGTGCCATATATATGGCCTGGTCCATGAAATTTGTGCACAGGGGTGTGTGTCCCTCAGCCCAGCCTGCACACTTTCCCATCTGGGATCCTACTAGGATCAGGCCTAAATGGGCAGTCGGACATCCTTCTCACAATCCAGGACTGCTGCCTCCCAACTGCTCGTCTGCCTGCCTTCCTGATTGCCCCTAACTGCTTCTGCCTGCCAGTTTGATTAATGTCTAACTGCTGCCCTGCAGGCCTAGCCCCTCCCCCCAACTGCCCTCCCCTGTAGGCCTGGTCCCCCCCAGCTGCCCTCCCCTGCAGGCTTGCCCCCAATTGCCCTCCCTTGCAGACCTGGTTCCTCCTAACTGCCCTTCCCTGCTGGCCATCTTGTGTCCACATGGGGACAGAATCTTTGATCACATAGGGGCAACCATCTCGTGTATTGGAGTGATGGTCAATTTGCAAATTATTCTTTTATGACTAGAGAACTAGTGCACTGATTTGTGGGGTTCCTTGGCTTGGCCTGCAGGGATTGGGCCAAAACTGGCCTGGTGCATGGATTTGTCCAAGGCATGTCTGCATCTGTCTTGACCAGTCCTGATAGGCCCAATCAGGGCCATCTCACCTAGTTCCAATTGGGGCCAATCGGGGACCAGATGGGAGGGGCCAAAGGAGGGTTCCTGTCTTGCCCAGTCCCCATCTGCCAGACTCCAGCAGCAACGTAACCTACCAGTCAAAGCATATGACCCCTGGTCGTCAGTGCACATAATAGCGACTGGTCAAACAAATGGTCAGACCCAGCATATTAGGCTTTTATTATATAGGATTAATCTTATGTTACTTTTGTTTCTAGTGTTGCTGTATGTTTTAACTCATTTTTGCTCTCTATGCAATAATGGCTATCAATTTCCCTTTCAGCATAAACATATCCTCCTCTACATTTTTGTTGTTGAAACAGCGTTCAGAAGAGAGTTTTTATTTTTTAAGTAATTGTGCTTTTATTATTTTCTAGTTTTAGTACCTTGTGGTTAAATAGAAACTGCACAACTTCTGCCCTTTAAAATGCACAACAGAGGCTTAGCAGGTTCCAAGGATTGTCTTCAGCTTTTACACTCCTCAGATGCTGATGGATGTTCATCATGTGGGCACCAAATGCAGACCCACTTCATTCCTCTGGGAAATAAACCCAACAAGGTCAAGGGTTTTAGGCTTGGGATAGAATGTAAGTAATTTCATTGCAATTTTTCTTTAGGACAGAATCTGGAAAGAACAAGTTTGAGGCGTTTTGTTTTGAATACTGATGCAAATATTCTCCCATCCAAGTACTAAGCAGGTCCGAACCTCTTAGCTTCCCAGATCAGATGAGATTGGGTGTGTTCAGGGTGGTATGGCTGTAGACTGCTACAAATATTCTAAATCAGCTGGGTCCTCTATGCTGCCTTTATCATTCAATATTGCCATCTGACTGATTTGTAAACTATTCCATTTGAGAAAAAGCTGTATTTTCTTTTTGCTTCCCCCCCCCCCATTTTTAGGGTAATTTCTCCCTTCTACTTGATTTGTGTTTGATAATCCACTGAACATGTTAAGGTCCCACCAGCATCTCTACATGATTTTAAAAGCTGTCATATTTCCGCTTTTTATTCCTATATTATCATCCACATGTTATTAGGGTTTGTTGTCTTCACTACTGTTTATTTTATATTTTTAATTGATTTTAGAGGGGTGGGGGAAGAAACATCAATTTTTTGTTTTGTTGTTCCACTTACACGTTCATTGGTTGATAATATATGTGCCCTGACCATGATTCAAACCCACAGCCTTAGCAGACATGCTAACCCAGTGGTCGGCAAACTGGGGCTCGTGAGCCGCCTTTTGCTGCTGTTGACTAATGAGTTTGCCAACCACTACTCTAGCCCCGATTGTAATTTTATTAGAGGACTAGAGGCCCGGTGCACAAAATTCATGTGGGGGCGGGGGGCTTGCCCCTCAGCCCAGCCTGCACTCTCTCCAATCTATGATCCCTCACAATCCAGGACTGCTGGCTCCCAACTACTTGTCTGCCTGCCTTCCTGATTGCCCCTAATCACTTCTATCTGCCAGCCTAATCACCCCCTAACCACTCCCCTGCCAGCCTGATTTGTGTCTTACTGCTCCCCTGCCAGCCTGTTTGCCCCCAACTTCCCTCCCCTGCTGGCCATCAAGCAGGCTGGCAGGCAGGCAAGTAGTTGGGAGCCAGCAGTTCTGGATTGTGAGAGGGATGTCCAACTGCCCATTTACATTTTGCATATTACTCTTTTATTAGGTAAGATAGAGGCCTGGTGGATGGGTGGAGACCAGCTGGTTTGCCCTAAAGGGTGTCCCGGATCAGAGTGGGGGTTCCTTTGGGGCATGTGGCAACCTGGGCAAGGGGCCTGTGGTGGTTTTTAGGCTGGCCACATCCCCTGGCGACTCAAACGGAGGCCCTGTTATCTGGAATTTGTGTTCTACAATTGAAACTTTGTAGCCTGAAGTGGAGTCAAGCCTTTCTGCTCGCTCCTCCGTGGCAGCCATTTCTGTTTGGGTTTATTTACCTTCAATAATTGAAACTTTGTAGCCTTAAGTGAAAGTCTAGGCCCACCAGCACTACAGAAGCTTGGCTTCCTCCATCGCCGGGACAACCCTAGCCTCTGTTCTCTCCAGCTCTGTGGCTGCCGCCATTTCTGTTGGGATTATGTATTTCCTATAATTGAATCTTTGTAGCATTGAATGGAGGCCTAGGCCTGCAAGGGAAACTCAAGCCTCCACCTGCTCTCAGTGGCTGCAGCCATTTTGGCTGGGGGGTTATTTGCTGCTGATTGGCTGCTGGGCGTGGCTTGTGGGTGTAGTGGAGGTGCAGTCAATTTGCATATTACTCTTTTATTAGATAGTATGTACACACATACTTCCTCAAATCATATCTGAAGATACCTTTTATGTTAGGTATATATGATATAATTTGATTTAAAGATCTCTTGGAAGAAGCAAATCATTCTATTTTGTCTTTAGAATTTAAACAATTTTGATCTAAGTGCTTTTCTTTTGTCAAAGTACTTCATTTGCTTTTTCAAAGATCTGGACAGGATACGGTGTTATAAACTTTTATTATTAATTATATTAACAGATTTCAAGATTCTTAAATTTACATTTAATTTCCAAAGCAAAAATAAAGTTTTAACTTTTCTTCACAAAAAAATCATTTCACCCCCCTCCATAAAGAAACTGCCATTCCTTCTTGGAAGCTTCACTGATTTCAATACTCACCAACTAGACTTTCTTTCCTTTCTTTTATTCTTAATTTTGATTCATTTTGGTAGTGTAGTGATTATATTCAAGTAACTCCTTTCTATAGAGCATATGAGCAGTGCATTGCATATCACAGGACATTTGGATGAGTAGAGAAATCCTGACTACACAATGCTGTGGACACTGCTCCATTCCAGCCCACATCCAATGTGAAGAGGATCTTCAGACATGAGTCTTTGATAGATTGAGTTTTTTTTCTATGCAAACTATTTACTGTATAATTTTCTGCTGTCTTGTTTGGAAACATCTATTATTCAAAGGAAAATCTTCATAACTAGCCTTTTAAATCTATACCTTTCCTCTTAAACTCTATTCATCTGAGGATGCTGCTTAACTTTTATTGTGACATTTTTGGTTTATTATAATTTAAGCTGCAGAATCCCTTAAAGGAAAGATGGTTAAGGACAATATACAACACTGACAAAGGTAGCTTGGATCTGGTTCCTGAAAGCCCTTCTTCCCTAAATGCTTCAGAATACTGCTCTTTTCTCACTGCAGAAGTCTATCCTACCTTGTGTGGATTTTGGTTAACTCATTAAAAAATAAAAACATTAATTGAAGTACTATAAGATAAATACAACAAAAATGCATAAATCACAAAAAGTACAGCTCATATTGTTATCACCATGCTGGTCAGAACTCACACACACCATAAGCCCCTTTTGTGATCCCTCCCTACTCCATTGGGCCTAAAGGTATATTTTCACCTGTTGCTGTTTTATTTTTTTTGTCAACATCACATTTATGAGATGCATCCAAACTGTTATATGAAGCACGAGTTAACGCATTTCCTTGTTATATAGCTATATGCTATATCTCGTATGTATGCTGTTAATGGAACCAAGGCTGTTTTCACTCTGAGGCTATTATAAGTAATGTTAAGAACATTCTTGCATATATTTTTTGGGTACACATATGTTCTTATCTTTGTTGATATATGCTTAGAAGTGAAATCACTAAGTTGAGAGCGGATATGTTTCAATGTTAGCAGTCATTTGTCAAACATTTCCAAAGTGGTTGGGACACTTCTACCAGTAGTTAATGAGAGGTCCTGTTGTCATACTCTCACCAACTCTTGGTATTGTCAATAGTTTAATGTTTGCTATTCTTACCAGGGTAAGGGTACCTTACTGTAGTTGTAATGTGCATTTTCTTGATGACTAATATGATTAAAGACTTAAAAAGACTCTAAAACTTACATTAACTGTTAAAAGTAACAAAGAGGTTTTAATTTCTTTATAAAAAATGAAGAATTTACCCAATCCTCCCTTCCTGAGTCCTCTCCCCAGAAAACCCACCCGTGATTCCTTCTTGGCTTTCTCTGTGAAGTGCTGGTCAAATCTCTTGTCCATTTAGTTACTTATTTCTCTCTATGAAAATTGATTTAGCTAGGCCAGTGGTAGGCAAACTCATTAGTCAACAGAGCCAAATATCAACAGTACAATGGTTGAAATTTCTTTTGAGACCCGAAAACCGACTTCTGGGCATGGGCCACAAAGTTTCAATTGCACTGTATGTGCACGCCCGCACGTGGTATTCTGTGGAAGAGCCACACTCAAGGGGCTTCAAAGAGCTGCATGTGGCTTGTGAGCCGCAGTTTGAAGACCACTGAGCTAGGCCAACTACAGACTTGGCAGACTCTGAGGAATCCTTTTAGTTCTTTAGCAATCCACTCAAGTACTGCTGCATTACCTAGCGGATGGTCAGAAATGTTACTCATTTCAGTCCTCCGGGAAAGCCATGGAGGTCCTTCAGCTCTAGGCTTAGGCTAGGGGTGTAAGGAATTTCCTGATAAGAACAAAGTTCTTAGAACAGCGGTTGAAAACACATTAAATTTTTGAAAGACTTTTTTGTTTTAAGTATTCTAAATCTGCCAATGGGCAGAACTAAGATCTTTCGGGTCACTTGTTCTGCCTCTGCCACGCAGCACCATTATCTGGTCCGAGACGGGATCTCTTTTCTGACCCCTCTGCCCAAGTTAATGCCAACTGTGGTTCTCTGGGTTAAAGAAAATCTCCAATCTTCGCCACCACAGTTAAGAAATACAGAATGAAGCCTCTTCTGATGGGACTCCCAATGACTGACTGTCTCAGGAGTTAGATGAAAAGCAAGGTACCACCCTGCTTTACCGACAAGTTTTTTCAATGTGAAATTTGACTCAGCCATTTTTAAAAAAATCTACCCATTACTGCTTTATTTAGTAAAAATTCCTCTGGTTTCCAGTATTCTTACCTAACTTCCCTATGAATGATATTTTTTTCAGATCTGAATGTTTTCACGAGTATTTTTGCAGAAAATTGGGAAAGGAGGATTGCAGATGTTGTATTTACACTGCCTTTATAATCTCTTTTACTTCCCAAAAAGGTAATGTTGGTATCATATATAAAACCTGCTCTTGGAGAAACTGAAGGCTAATCCCATCAACAAGATATATTAATACTAGTAGAAGGCAGGACACTTTCCTTTATTGTAAGTAACTGAAGTCATTAAGTAGAAACTGGGTGTTCCAGCCACATTGCTAATCTTTCGGAATGATAAAAAGGAGATGTACTTCATCTTTTTTGGTTGCTGTTGTCAAATTACTTTGAGTTACTGCAAGGAAATAAGTCTGGTTTGGGTGTAAGATGGAACTATACTACAGTGCCTACAAATCACAGATGTAAAGTGGTAGAAAATAAAGCCTGTTAAGAGATTCTAGTGAAAGGACTGAGCTAAGATGGTACCTTGGCAAAGATTTGTGATGATAAAGCAAAGATGGATGCTATCCCTCCAAGTATACTCTTAAAATTTTTTTCTGTCATTGTTTGTCTAATGACATCGCCAAAGCAGGTTAGCCAGTCCTGGTGCTCTCAGTTACTAATGCAGATTCTTCCTAAATCAATCCTATTGTGATCTCCTTCTCTACCTTCTGCCAAATGTCACGATGACACATTTCCTAAGTTATTGATATCCTAATATGGAAGAGGAAGGAAGTCTTCTGTGCCAATGGAGAAATAATATAAGGATGCAAAAGTGTCTTCCGAACCCAATGCAACAGACTTTGATGATGAAAAAATTAAATTGTGTATTTTCATTGACCTTCCAGTAAATTTAGATGACTCTAATGAAAGTAGATGACTTTAATTCTTCTTTTAGCATTAAAAAACAAACAAAAAATAACAGAAGGAACAAAATCCATTAAGAGCTAAAAGCTGTGACCTATGTATTATTAACTCTAGAAAATGATAATAGCATATAAGTAAGAAAATCAGTAGCAACATCATTTACCTCTAAAATCAGAAATGGAAATAGAGGCAGGAAAATTCAGAGTGTAGATTCATAAAAGTATCTTTGAGTAAGTACTTTGGTTAGCCCACTGTGCTCAATATTTTGCCCAATTTCTGTGGAAAACAGTACTTGCCTTTTCAGTTTCTGATTTTTATATCTCAAATACAAATAATTTTCCTAAGACAGTTCCTAAAACAGAGGCTTCCTTCCACTTCTGCAGCATAATGGTCAGAAAGGTAGTCTCTAGGTTGCCACAGTAGTCGTGGCCTTGGTCACTTGGCACATTAGCTACTCTCATGGACCTTGATGTCCAGATATTGGCTGCAGTTCATGTATGACAGCCACAGGACTTCCTGTTCCTGTAATAATCACACAAATGGATTTTCATAGCGCCTGGTAACTTTCTCGAAGTATAGTGAAATCTGCATATTCCCTGGAGGGCAAGTCATTTTTATCTTAAAGTCAAAGCATGGTCACGGTAATGAATGAACTGCCAACTTCATAGTTTAACTAAATATTTCTATCTGATCACCTAGCAGTACCATACCTTCAGTTCCCAGGATCCATGTGTTCTTGAGTGACTGTTTCTAGAAAAGGAAATAATGCAATCCATTAATTAGAATTCAGATATTAACATGGAACTTATCTAATAAGGATGACCTTTATGTTTTCTCTTCAGACCTATATATTTTCTCTTTACTGAAATCATACACAAAAATAATTGCTATGATTTTTAGTACAGCTTATCATCCATATATAGATAGAAATAATACTAGCAATCAGTTACATCTACGTGAAAAGGATATATATGTATTTTATTTATTCTTGCTTTCACTAATTTTTAGTTTTATACATTTATAAAGAAGTTACTAAAAGTTAAAGTGCATCTATAATCAACAGGTTTTTGGCTGTACCAAAAAACATTAACTTTAATTGCAAGAATATATATATATATATATATATATATATATGTATATGTACACACACACACATATATATGTATTTCTGTGCCCTTGTGATTATTCTATTTGTTTTTTAGACACTGATAATAATTACATCACATCATGCTCCTTTGTCATTTAAAAAATAATATATGCTTATGTACTGTAGAGCCAAAATCTTTGGTAATTTATTAACATAATGCAATTCAAAATAAGTGTAAATAGAAACTGAAATTAGGTAGGCGTTTTGAATGGCATAAAGCCAATAATAACCATCCTTTACAAACATCAAATGACATTGCTAACATGAAAAAGCTGGCCTGACATTTTGCTATTTGTGAAACTGGTTGTGTTTTTCAATTTATGATTGCAATTCATATTTACTGATATTAAATTTAGGGAAAACAGATGCTTCTTAATTCCAAAAAATGCCACAGGTTAAAAAAAAAAAAAAAAAGACTTGGAAGCTTCTCAATGTCTAACCTAAGGTCCAATATATGGAATCCCTTTAGGCCAGCATAATGCAGTCATGCCTTTGACCCTATCAGAATTACCTAGGGAGCTTGTTGAAAAAAGCACCTCAAACCTGCAGAATCAGTGTGTCTGTGTTTTAAACAAACACCTGAGGTGACCTTTGTGGACATCAAAGTTTAAGAACCACTGCTCTTCGGTTTTGGTGTGGCAATGCTTATCACAACTGGTAAAATCTCTATTTTCTTTTGGTTCATTAATGGTTAGTAGGTTCCCAAAGAAAAGAGAGTGAAGATCAGAGGAAGCTAAAAATTTAGAGTAATAATTTCCACAATATTTTGCACTAACTTTTTTTCTAGAGTGGAAAAAAGTTTTAAAAATGAACTTGTAAACAAAACCATATCATACCATATGAATAAAAACTATATAATCTAGAAGAATCTTTCCTAAACTATATTTCTTGGAATACCAGTGCCTTGTCAATAGCATGCCTCTAAAAACATATTTCACAGTGCATAAAGCAAACTATGGTTCTCTTTTGAAGATATCAGTGATGTTATCTTCATTCGAAAGGCTCTGAGAAGTTTTATGGTAAAAAACTGGTGGAACATTTTTTCAATGTATTTGACTATAAAAATTTATTTCCTAAAGAACACACTGACTTCTTTCAAGACACGAGTATTTATTTCAAGAAACAAAGTTTGGGACATGATGTTCTAAAAGCAGCAAATTTGATAGCTTCTTTTGGCATCTGTAAATTACCACAAAATACTCAACTTAATAAACTTGCAGGAGAGTTTGATCAGATTCATTAATTATTTGAACTGCATATTTAAAAGAAAAACTGCCCAGCTGGCGTGGCTCAGTGGTGCCTGGACCCGTGCACCAAGAGGTCGCTGGTTGGATTCCCAGTCAGGGCACATGCCCAGGCTGCAGGCTCAATCCTCAACAGAGGGGCGTATGGGAGGCAGCTGATCGATAATTCTCTTTCATCACTGATATTTCTCTCTCTCTCTCCTCCTCTCTGACATTAATAAAAACTATATTTAAAAAACAAAAATTACCGTCTTGTTTAGCTTTTTTTTCTAAATTGAAGACTTACCTAATAAAAACCCTGTTAACAATTTAGTAACTGACATATACAGAGCATCTAAATATTATATCCTTACTAGAGGTCTTGTGCATGAATTTGTGCACAGGTGGGGTCCAGCTGGCCCACCCCTATTGGAGCAAATTGGGGCTGTGCTGGCCAGAGGAGCTGTGGGAGGTTGGCCACTGGCCTCACCCCTAGGCCCAATCGAGGCCAGGCTGGTGGGGGTGAGAGGCCATGGGTGGTTGGCCAGCCGGCTCGGCCCCCGATTGGGCTGGTTGACTTGCCGCAGTGCACCAAAGCAACTGGCCATTCCTGTCACTTGACTTTTATATACAGGCAGTCCTCGGGTTTATGTCAGACTCGATGTACGTCGTTCGTGGTTACGTCATCATCTCCATTTATAAAAATAAAAAGTTCTGTCATTTTGACGTATGTACATATGTGCATCATATTTTTTACTATTTATTTACCACAAGTAAAGGTCAGGTATTATCTTTTATTTATTTTTCTTTTACTGTTTCACTTCATTACTGCTATGTATGTGCTCCTTGTGAATGACGTAGATGCTTATAGCAAAAATTGCGTTTTGTCGTGCCGTAGAAACAGATCTAATGTATATAGATATCCAAAGTGCATTTGAGAAGAAAACATTTAGCTAATGACATAAACACTAGATTATTAAATACTATTTTAGATTCTAGAATTTTCTCATTTTAAGAAAACTGATTATTCTGGCTTTTAAAAATAGAGTTCTAGGGACCAACTGCAAGGAAAGCAGGAGCAAGGCTAAATGATTGAGGATTCAAATTAAATGCACACCAAAGCCAAAGACTCACTGATTACTGAGACATGCAACTAACTGTGAGATAAAACTCAACAGCAAATTGCACTATGAAAGCAAAGAAGTTTTTTGTGGGGAAAGAGCTATTATACAAGTCTTTTTAGAATTTACACAAGAGTCAAGGCAATAAACCTCATGGAAAACAAAACTTTTTTGGGAACTGGCTACTTGACTTTAAATGCAGGATGGAGAAATTGAGATTATTTAATCTGAATGGAAAATATGGAGAATAAAAGGATGTATGATAGTTAACCATGAGAAAGATTCAACTTCCCAATGTTGGCTCAATGAAAAACTTAGATTGAGAAGCAAAAATGAGTCATTTATGTTAAAGGTGGTCTCAGGTGGGAAGTAGTAAGCTCCCTACCTTTACACCATTTAGTCTAACCACCTGAAGACATGTTAGGGTGGAGATGGGTGGAATTCAAGCATTACTTAGTAATAAAGCCAGATAACCTGTAGGGCACAATTTAATTCCAGTATGTAAAAATGGAACTATGTATGCAGTGAATGAGTTTGGGATGACTAAACTGATGTGCTGGTAATTAATCCTCAACTCTTTTCACTTAGATTTTTCATTCATAAAAGGAACATTTTAAAATATGTTCTTTGACTCAGATACTTGGTTCAATTTGCATACAGTAAGTCTTGCCTGGGAAGATAAGACTGAAATTTTTTAAAAAATCTAAATCACTAAAATTACTGATTCAAAAAGACAATTTTGATTTCTCAATGGAGAGATGTCCAAGCATGAAACACTCTAATAACAGTGGATTTATCTTTCACTAGTTTTAGTTTAATTGAGGATATTAGAGGCATACTGAGGATGTAATTAAGTGATGCTTTAACATGTGTGTACCAATTATAATGTCTATTTTTTAAGGTGCCAAGTTCTTGACTTAGATATATCATTTCTGATATGTAGTATTTTATTCATGGTAAGAGCTGATAAAATTTTGGATTTCAAAATAAAAGCAGAGTAGGTTCCTAATTTTTAATTTTCTGAAATGACTATTCTTCCTATCACAGTCTGTTCTGAAAATTGCTTACATGTCATATTTTTGGGGTGGCCAGTACATTTCTGTATTTATAAAGGGAAAGTGTCCACCCGCCAAAATCAGTGACATTTATTTACACTTATTATAAAAAAATTAACATTTTTTTCTTTATCACCGTTTCTCTATGATCTTAAAACGTACTTATAAAATTACCAACAAATTCTAGCTTAACTATAAAAATACTGTACAAAAATATTTCTAATGATGTGTGTTTGGCTCTTGCCTTAGAGTAAATGTAAGTAGTCAATCTTTATGTGTAAACTGAGTAACAATTACCATATTTTATTGAATCTAAGATGCAACTGATTGAAAGAAGCATCTTTAAGTTTCACTATGAAAGGAAAAAAGGCTGTCAAATACACTATGATACACAATCAATAATCGAGACATTTCCAATTGCAGAAGTAGAAAAACGTGCATCTCAAAATCAATGAAACATGTCATTGATTCTAAACACTATCTATTAAATCTTTCATTCTCAACTTTCACATAAATAAGGCATGATTTAGTTAAGCAAAGAAAACTTTATTTCTACTACACATAACAACATATTGCTCTAAGAAACAACTGCTGTATTAGTTTTAGCATTAATGTGTAGATTAAGAAACACACGTCAACAATCCCTACTCCCCAGACAAAACAATGTTGTGCACAGACTATCAAACATATGAAAAAAAAGCTGTCAACTGTCCACAGGGAGTGAGTCCAGTCACATTTTCAGTCAGTCAGCTGAGGATTATGTCATTATTTAGTCTTTGTTCTGTAGAAAGAACACAACACAAGTATGAAAATCATCACCTGGAAGGCAACAGTGGTTGTATATAGTATTCCTAAAATGTCAGGAATTGCTCCTTTCAGTATAACCTATGTTACCTGCTTACTTATTTATAGATGCCCCCAAATAAGCAAAACCAAAGTTACCTGGAAAGATGATGCAAGCACATACTGAATTTCTGGAGGGAAAATGCTGTAAATTAATACAAAATCAGAATGCTATGAAATACTAGAATTTCTCTTTTCTTCAAATAGAGACATATTCTGTATATCAGCCTCATTTCAAAACTACTCTCAAAGTTATATTCTTAGACCAGTTTCTTCTCTTACTTCCTAGGTGTGGCTCACTGAAACTTGGGCTTATTCCTCAGAGATGAAAGGAACTAGCCTTCTTGGGCGGTGACATGTCCTCATGAATTTCACTAATCTGACCCTCCTCATCTTTGCTCTAAATATGTATAATAAATAGTGCAATAAGAGAAAAATAGTAGATGTATTATTTCATAACTAGTCATGCTGAAAAATAGTCATCTCCTCAAATGTGGGAAATTGGATGAATGTACATCACTATTACAGGGCATTATACTAGTAAAGTTCTGTACCAGCAGACCTCAAGGAAGTTTTGTATCATTAAAATTTTAATTTATGATCATTTGGAGATGATGTCTCAAAGGTTTCATTTAAGTTACTAATATAAGAGTTTTGGCTCACACTTGAAAAACTTTAAAAATTTTAGAAGGAATTTTGCTTTCAATAATTAATGTTGTTCTTTCAATATACCATGAAAAAAAGCCTGAGAAAGGTGAAGAAATCTGCTCAATCATAGTGAGTTGTCAGCTAGAATTCAAACACTGTCCTTATGATTTTAAGTCTAATATTCTCCATGCTATAGCATAACCATTAGGAAAGGTTTAACCACAAGGTTTACATATTTTTCTGATACTTGTAAGTTTTTAAAGACAAAAAGTCTTTGAATAAAATAAATTGTTACCTATATGTTGAAATATTCACAGACATGAATAAATACATTTTCATGCTGTTTTAGAAGATGCCTTGTCTAAATAGAATTCAGATCTTAACATTTTATTTGTAAACAAAAATAACTGCTTGTTTTAAAAAAGACTTGTATGAAGTAATGGGAGTGGTTTTATAATCAAAGACAACATTTGAAAACATTTCTAAATTCGGATTACTCCTAATGGGCCCAATGTACACTTCCTCTAGTCAACTGCCCTCTAGGAAAGGAGGAACAACCACTTTACTTGCTCTACCAGGTGAAGGGTCACCAGCAGGAAGGCTTGAGGCAATTCATGCTCATCTTGATAATTCTCTTGATCAGAAAGAAAACCTCAAGTGAAAAAATTGCATCTAAAATGCTTGCCAATGGCTACCATTTGACCAGCAGTGGGCTTGGGAAGTTAGTGTGTGTGGGAAGAGAAAACGCTCACCCCTTCCCCTGAAACTCAGAATTCATTTATAGAATAAAAATGTGAAATAGTTGAACATTTCTAAATTTACAAGAATGTTTCCCCAACCCATGAAGATATAAATGGACTGTTATAGAAAACAAAAATTTAAGGTCGATTTCTGAAAACTAATAAAAGGAATTTATATAGCTGCGTGTAACATTATTTATGATTAATAGGGTTTATGGTAAATTGTCAGGATTATTTTTAATGCATATATGCACAAAATAATATTTTTCTGAATGTGTAGTTTTAAAGCACAAACTCATATATGTAAGTTCAGGAAAACACTAACTTTAGGTTCAAAACTCTTAAATTAATACTTAATATTGTGCTTTAGGCATTTTATTAGTGAGATGTAAAAACATTCTTTATAAAGATTGTTATAAATTACTTCATTTCATAACGCAAGTCATGAAGTCTTCAAGTTAAAAATCTTTATAATTACTTCAACTTTAATGTTTATGAAAGTATATAATAAATAAGTTCAACTTTTAACATCTATGACATTCACAAACCAAGAAGTAATTAATTTTCAAAATTGAAATCTGATTTTATTTTATAGAAGGGCAAAAACATTCTTCTAATAAACATTGAAACGTATTATGTTTTAAAAAGTTCAAGTTAAATTTTTTTTTATAAATTATTCTGAATTGGTTTTATCAGCAAAGTTGTAAGCCACAGTGCTTTTAACTGACAACTTCTAAATCACAAAAAAGAAACTCCTAAAGTTTATATTACACATATTCCTCTTGTTATACTAGTAAGCCAGTGTGTTTTAAAATTCGGATTAAAAAAGGCTTACCTCAAGAATCAGTAAGTTCTTTGTCGTTTATTAGATTCTTCTCTTGGGGAATCTGCCAGCATAACTTTAAGTCTGACTCCATTCAGGATCTTTCCATGTAAAGTACTAATCGCATCATTAGCACTTATTCTATCTGCATACTTGGCATACCCCACATTTTTTCCTGACACAAGGTAAACTTCGATCAGGTTACCAAAACGACTGAAACAAAGTTAAAAAAAAAAATCAGCTGACATTACTAAATACTGCCGCTCAGGTCTAAAAGTTGGGGTCCATTCTGGACTTCTTTTTCACCTCTTTCCCTATATGGTTATCTCCCATTCAATCTCACTTCTTAAACATCTATCAGTTTCTCTTCATTCTCACTCAGGTTTCTTTTTTCATGAAGACCATCATTACCTTTTCCTTAGATTAATATCCTCTTTACTAGTTTCCCTGTCCCTCTCAATCCATTCCCCACCCTGTCTTCTGAGTGATCTTTCTGAAACATAAATATCATTTCCTCCCTAAAAGTTCCTTCAGCAGCTCCCCATTGCCTGCAGAGTAAGACAAACTCTTTAAGATACTTTGTGAGCCTTTCTTGACAGTTTCCTTGTTCTCTCCAGCTTTATCTTCCCCCAGTCTCAAATTCCATACTTTAATAACCTCTTTCACTTTCTCTCTGGCAGGAATAACCACCCACACTCCCAGCTTACTTTCTGGGTTAAATTACTTTTATCATTCAGGTCTCCACTATACCTCACTTCTTTCAGGGAGTTTTCTAAGTTCACAGTCTGTCCACTCTTTTCATAGCACTAATCTTACCAGGTTGAAATTTCCTATTTACTTATTATCTTTAAGATAATAACTATTTTATATTGTTTAGCTATTATAATGTTTTGTTTATACAATGTCTCTAGCATTTCGCATAGTGCCTGCCTGGACCAGAGGACAGGTTTAAGAAATAAACTAAATGAGTCAGCTAAATGAGTTAAAATACTTGAATTTGAATCACATATCTGATATTTTGTGCAGCTCTTTAATAAGTTTCCTATCTATCTTTTTAATTCACTAACATTGTTGTAAGGCACATGTGAAAAAGAAAAAGTTAAGGAAGGAGTTATATTAAAAACAGAAATAAACAAGAGCCTTTCTCCTTTTTACTCTAATTATATGTTTTTCCATACAATCAAGTAGTTGTTTACTCAATGAAGTTTTTATAAAATCCTTAAGGATACAACAGAGTATGAACAAAACAGAAGATACTTAGTAAACATGGTTCATTTAAATTACAACTACAATGAAAAGGCTATGTGGAAAGAATTCTAGAGGACAGGTGTATGCAGATGTATCTTCTATGAAGAAACAGATTACCTGTCCATTCTACATATGCTTTTCAAAACAATCCTATAGGTTTTATGCCTTTGAAAAAAATAACAGAAAATTAAGTCTGTGTGGAAACATAGGATGTGTGAATGACAGAGACGGAAATGATCACATATTTTAAAAGGTGCTATCAACAGTTTTTAAAAGCACAGAACAAATCATCTCTATCTGATAGGTATTGGATTTAAGAAGTTTCAAGACTGTGAGTGCTTAAAGGACTCATTTAAGCAAATTATATTATAAAATGTAACTTTGTGGAACTGATATCTTACCAGAATATATCCTCTAATACATCTAAAGGTAAAGGATGAGGGTTAAACACGATAAACAGTCTTTCTTTCACAGGAGTTTCAGGAGGGGCTGTTTTTTTGCATGATGGAAGTACAACGTCTGTTTGGATTTGAGGCAACTGTGATCCAGAACTTCCTCCGAATTGCTGAAGAGGTAGGTACAAAATGAGAAAAAGAAAAACTACACGTTAGGGATCTTAAGCCAAGAGTTAAAGAGATGAGTATCATGGCACCTATGTGGTCTTTTACTATAGCTCTGAAAATGTTCTTACATAGGTAATAAGTCAGGGCCGCATTTATTTTATACCCTATGGTTGTATTGTGAAGGTTAAATTGTTACCTACTTACCAGAAATTGCTGTTGACTTGGGTTATTCCACACCATTGATGCAAGCTGTGCAGCTACCATCTGTGTTGCCATTTTTCTAAGGAGACTGAAGATAACAACTGATAATTTACAGAAAACTAGAAATACTCAGTCTCTTAACAGTAACTTGTTTTGTATGACCTCCTCACCTGAGAGATTAATTATTTTCTATTTTTACTCTTCAAGTCATAATCACATATACCCAAAGCTTGGCTTTTAACACTCCTGGAATGGTACTTACTCTGTGGCATTATTCCCATCATCAATGAAGGAAACACCTATCCGATTTCCAGGAGGGTATTGAAATCCATGTAACTTGTATTTTGCATAAATAGCTGATGCTACATTGAAATACTGAACCACTCCATGACCTAAAACAAAGGTAGATAATATAGAGGAGTTAAAGAAAATGAATGCTTTTGTGATACTGCCACAAAAATGAAACAATGCAGAAATACCCTAATATCATACAGACAGTAAATACAGAATCAAATGTGACAGAAAATAAAGTTTTCTTACACATCTGTGTAACAGCTGTGTTCCTACAAAACAATGTATAAGCCAGATTTTGGTAAAAATATGAACATGAGCCGAAACCGGTTTGGCTCAGTGGATAGAGCGTTGGACTGCGAACTGAAGGGTCCCGGGTTCGATTCCGGCAAGGGCATGTACCTTGGCTGCGGGCACATCCCCAGTAGGGGGTGTGCAAGAGGCAGCTGATCGATGTCTCTCTCTCATCGATGTTTCTGACTTTCTATCTCTCTCCCTTCCGCTCTGTAAATAATCAATAAAATATATATTTAAAAAAAAAAATGAACATGATAGTTTAGGGATATTTCCCTTTAAATGCTTCCCTTTAAAAACAGTCTTTAAAAGTAAAAAGGCTTTAAAAATACAAGATGGATTAAACTAACACGAGATAACAGGCTTAATGAATTAATTAATTAAAAGTTTAAATGGCTGATATTATAGCCTTGCTTCTATTAAGAGTGGGAAATAGAAAGTAGGTATCTGAAGTTAAGAAGTTACATTTTAAGTTATAAAGTTTAAGAAAAAGAGATGTAAGGATGAGGAGGATATTTAAGGTTTTATAAGTTTGCCTAGTCCTATATAATAAGAGACATGCAAATTTGACCGTACCTTCACTCCTGATTGGCTATGCTACCAGCCAATCAGTAGCGGGGGTGGGGCCAAGTGGCGTGAGCGCCAGGCCCTGGGGGTGGAGATGAAATGGCAGTGGCAGCAAGTGCCCAGCCCCTGGGCGCTGTGAGGGGAAGCAGCGGCAGCAGCAGGGAGCACCCGGCCCCCAGGCGCTGTGAGCAGAAGTGGCAGCGAGTGCCCAGCCCCCAAGACCGTGGGGTCGCAGGCAGCTGGGGCTGAGCTGAGCAGGGCGATGGCTGGGTGCCCAAGGGCTTTAGGCCTTGGGCAGGCTGGGGGTGAGCCATCAGTTGGACATCCCCTGAGGGCTCCCAGTATGTGAGAGGGGGCAGGTTGGGTTGAGGGACCACCCACCCCCAATGCACAAATTTCGTGCACCGGGCCTCTAGTATTAATTAAGAGTACAAAGAGTGTGGAAGCTCACAGGGAAGGGGGGTGGGTAGAGGGGGTATGGGAAGAAAAAGAGGAAGAAAAAAAAGAAAGTCCTATCCTGAGGTGTTTTGTTGTACTACTGGAAACAGAAAATGCTCTATTTTGTGGGAGTTAAAATATTAAAAAAAAAAAAATGACTCAGTATAAAAAAGACAAATTCCCAGGGGTTTATTTATCAAGGAATCACTGTATTTAAAGTTTAAAGCAGATAAAAAGAAAAACTGTTACACAAACAGTATCTAACATATGAAGTATCACTGAAGAAAAGCCATTTTAACAAAACACACATTTAAACATAATACAGACATTATTTTACCATAGTTTGAATAAGGATCTCGTTGAACTTCACAATATTCCAATCCTGGTACTATATCAAAAATGCTGAAAAGCTGCTCTTCAGTGAAAGGAACTCTTGATACAACTGACAGGCGTTTGGAGATAGCTTCTTGGCCTCTGTTGTCATTCTTGTCAAAATTTGAAAATTCAGGTTGTTGCTCTTCAATTATATAGAAAAAAGTGAAACTTCAAATTTCTATACATTCAAGAATTCATTTAACACTTTAGACAGTAGAAAAGAAAATGAACTTTCACTGAGTCATTCTACTGAACAAAGGCACTCTATTTTGTAGAATGCTCTCGGTCATCACTACCAACAAAAGGGACCAATGACAAGAAAACTGACAACTTCTGCCCACTGCCCAGCATTCAACACAGAAACATAAGCAGAAATGTGTAGTCTATTTTCATAGGAATATGTTTAGTATGTGAAACTGCAAAATATGACAAGTGATTCTTCTAACAGAACATTTGTGCCAAATGACACTCATAGTCTTTCACCACTCATTTCCTCCTTTCCTAACTTACTACTTTGTTATTCCTCTCCTTTCTCTAGCTTTAATTCTAAAGCAATAGTGGCTTAGGGATACAATTTTAGGATTCAATACTGAGGAATATCTGTGTATGTCTTTCATACTTTTTTGGCCAGCTGTGTAGAGGTAGAAACTGATCCAAAAAGGTGGCAATGACAATTTCATATTAAGAAAATGTATAACTAATCATAGAAAATTATAATTGAAAGTTAAGCTAAGTGTTAAATATTAAGAACATGAGAAGTCATGACAAACTAAAAACAAAACAAGTACCATTACAGTATGGCTTTTATTCACTAAGTGATATTTACAGACTGCTAATAAAATGTTACTTTTAAAAAGTCAATTGAGATTGTATGTACTAATTCCACAATAAGGTAAAGGTAGCCCACTTACCAAATGGAAACATATTTATTCTAGGTTCATGTCCCAAAGTCTCCTGCCTCAGATTACTATAATAATCTTGTTCTGAGGATTCAGATGGTTTATTTTTGGGTTCAGCCAAGATTGCCCTAAAACCTGAAAAGAGAATCCATAAATTTCAAGTTTCGTAGCAAATTTAACATACCTGTACATATATTGATTGCTAGTGACTGACTTAGCTTTATAAATACAGGGTGTCCCCACAAAATGTATACACACTTTGAATAATTATTCATTCTAATGGGTTAAATCTGAATAGAATTGAGTTATAAAAAATGTATGTGTATACATTTCTGGGTGATACCCTGCATAACTGTATAAAACAAAATATATATAATTGCCATTTCCACCAGACCCTATTTCTTTACTTTTTGGAATATGAAAAAAGGTCAAATAAAAAACAGCAAGAATTCCAAATTATTGGTCAATGTAAGAGATGAAAGATCAGCAATTCTATGTGATTCGTTCTAATCTCCCCTAACTACAGATGACATTATCATTCATTGTCCCAGGCTTCTCAGCATCAAATCCTATATGCCTCTGTTTTTAATTAGATTCTCTTCAATTAATTACAACCCTTCAACTGGTCTCTTTGCCTATGAATTTTAAATAAAGATGCAAGAATGAGCTTCAAAAGGTGGGAAGGTTCCTTCATGAACCTTCTGAAACTTTAAACAAAATGCTTATGTATACGGACATGTCTCAAAGAAGAAGGTTCATAGTTTTCAACTGTATTATTCAATGGCTCCAAAAAAGGATAGAGGTAGCCAGGTTGAAGTCTTTCCCTGGAAATTGTTCTTGATACTGTGGTTAGATCAACTGTACAGAAATAGTTTTTCTTATTTGTCTCCTTTTAAAACAATCTACAAGGCAATTCAAATGTGGACCAAGCTTCAACTCTTTCTGATCTCCCACACATGGTTCCAGTGTATCTAATTTTCTGTCTCATAATTACTCAACAAAAATGTTATGCTTTTCTTAGGATTATGCAAAGACATGTTTATATCTAGCTCTGAGCCTTTGCTAATGCTGCTCTCACCTTCTGTCCTGCCTACTGTCCACCAGATGCAAATTCTATTTCCAATGCATTCCCATGTTCATTCAGTGTACTTGTTTTTCACCTCCGGTAGACTATTTTCAGTATCTTTAAGTTCTCAATAAATATTTATTAAGGTTTTTTTTACTATACTAGGTACTTGCGGTGACAGAAATAGACAAATAAAACATAAACTTTGCTTTCAAAAAGCCTTTTAAAAATTCTATTACTCTTAACAGACAACGTTTGTAAATACTCTAGGCATCTGTACACACTAAGGTGAAGTCTCTACAGTGTGACTAACCCACAGGCAGGTTGGTTTACATTAATTTTTAAAAATGGGATGTCATATGGAAACCTTATTTCACCAGAGTTCTAAAAATAAAAAGGGTATTGTTTTGTCTTCTGTAAAAAAAAAAAAAAAAAAAAAATTCTATTACTATTTTTTGCCTTTTAATCTTGGCTACTCAATCTACACTAATAAAAGAGAAACATGCAAAGATGTTTCCCCCTTGGGCGGCGGTGGAGCTTGTAACCTCCGTAGTAGCAGCTGCAGCAACACGTTGACGAGTAGAGATGGCTGCGGCTGCAGCTGGACCTGCAACAGCCCAAAGGTTTTGCCGGAGCTTCTCAGATGCTCTGATTGACGAGAACCCTCAGGCGGCATTAGAGGAGCTGACTAAGGCTTTGGAACAAAAACCAGATGATGTGCAATATTATTGTCAAAGAGCTTACTGTCACATCCTTCTTGGGAATTACTCTGATGCTGTTGCTGATGCAAAGAAATCTCTTGAATTTAATCCAAATAATCCCACTGCTATGATGAGAAAAGGGATATGTGAATACCATAAAAAAAAAAAAACTATGCTGCTGCTCTGGAAACATTTACAGAAGGACAGAAATTAGATAGTGGGATGCTGATTTTATTGTTTGGATTAAAAGGTGTTAAGAAGCTCAGAATGAGTTACACCCAATGGCGTCTGTATCCCAGAGGACTCCTTAGTCAAAAATCAAGTATGACTGGTATAAACAGGACCTCCAGTGATCATTACACTTATGATTATGAATGTTCAGAAGAATGATATAAATGTGGAATTTTCAGAAAAAAAGTTGTCTGTTTTGGTGAATCCTGCTGAAGAGGATTACAATTTGAATCTGAGACTTCTTCATTCTATAATACCAGAACAGAGCGTGTTTAAAGTACTTTCAACAAAGATTGAAATTAAAATGAAAAAGTCAGAGGCTGTGAGATGGGAAACGCTAGAGTGAGAAGATCCTAAGCCAAAACAGTTCATAGCAGATGTAAAGAACCTATATCCATCATCTCTTTATACAAGAAATTGGGATAAATTGGTTGGAGAAATCAAGGAAGCAGAAAAGAATGAGAAGTTGGAGGGAGATGCAGCTTTAAACAAATTATTTCAGCAGATCTATTCAGATGGTTCTGATGAAGTGAAGCGTGCCATGAACAAATCATTTATGGAGTCTGGTGGGACAGTTTTGAGTTCCAACTGATCTGATGTAGGTAAAAGAAAAGTTGAAATCAATCCTCCTGATGATATGGAATGGAAAAAGTACCAAATAAATTAATTTGCTATTACTGTATTGCATACATTCACCTAATGCCCATTGTGTATTATTAATATTGCATTTTTGACTTTTGAACGCTGAGTATCTTTTTCAACGATTATACCTCTTTACCCCCTGCTTTAGAAATTATTTTCCTTCACGTGTTCAAAGAGTCTAATGAAGAATATAAGTCATATTTTATCACTCTATCCTTAAGGATTTTATACTTGCTGAGATGGAATGCGGTATCATTTGCTACTAGATAGATTAGTTCTATCTAGTTGTGGGAATGGAGAAATTGTTCATTGAGTATCTTGGGTTATTGCCTTATTTTTGATGCAGTGTTCTGTTAATAATTTATCAGACTTGGCAACTTTGGGTGAGCATAGATTTTTCAACTTCAATGTTATATTGTTTGCTTTAAAATTGCTTTTGAGCCTTTTTACGAAGATGGCGCTGAAAGCTAAGAAGGAAGCCCCTGCCCCTCCCAAAGCCGAAGCCAAAGCAAAGGCTTTGAAGGCAAAGAAAGCGGTGTTGAAAGGCGTCCACAGCCACACAAAAAAGGAGATCCGCACGTCACCCACCTTCAGACGGCCAAAGACACTAAGGCTCCGGAGGCAGCCTAAATATCCTCGCAAGAGCGCACCCAGGAGGAACAAGCTTGACCACTATGCCATCATCAAGTTCCCTCCGACTACTGAGTCAGCCATGGAGAAGATAGAAGACAATATACACTTGTGTTCATTGTGGATGTCAAGGCCAACAAGCACCAGATCAAACAGGCTGTGAGGAAGCTCTATGACATTGATGTGGCCAAGGTCAACACCCTGATCAGGCCTGATGGCGAGAAGAAGGCATATGTTCAACTGGCTCCTGACTATGATGCTTTGGATGTTGCCAACAAAATTGGAATCATCTAAACTGAGTCCAGCTGCCTAGTTCTAAATATAAAAATTTTACACTGGAAAAAAAAAAAATTGCCAGGAATGCTCAGGACCTACTCAAAATTGCAAATATTCCTTTCCACTAGTATTTATAGGGTAAACTAAGATTTCTGCTTGAGTATTAAAATTGACAGGAAAATAGTAAACAAGTTTTCAGATTAATTTAAATTGGCCAAGTGAAATAAGTGAATACTCAAGAAAATTTTAGTGTACTGGACAAAAAGCTTTTCCTAAAACATTAACTAAAAAATCTATTAGTAGTTCATCTCACTGTAAAATTGCCTAACATCCAAATAACCTAAAGCAGTCATATTTGTGTGCAAAAATTAAAATTTAAAGTTACCAAGACTGCAATATAAAAATTTCCAAAAGCCCCCATTAATCAAAAAAGGGAAGGGGGTAGGGGGGTAATATCATGAAAGGAAAAAAATATCAAGTAAGTAAAATACATCTAGAAAATTCTTACTCCAGTAAAGTAAATTCCATTTGTAAAAACAATTGCAGGACACCCATGAAAAAACACACATGGTGTCAAAATAAGCCAAAGGAAAATCATTTAGGCAAAAATTAAAAAGAATCCCAAGTCTATTTTGCAGAGAGGATCCCTTTGTTAACTTTTGGTAGAGAATGTGTTTGTGTGTTTTCAGAGAACAACTCCAAGACCATGTGGGTTCCTGCAACTGTGAGGAACTGACGGATCTGTTCCAGTCACGAGGATGGTCCAGAGATGGGGGTCACTGACGACACCTTGCCATGCTAGCAGTTGGCAGCTGTGCATGTCTGCAGGTAGCCCAGGACCAAACCAGAGAGGATGGATCTTGCATTGCCACTATGTGTCCACCATCTGGATACCATTGCTGACATGTACACATAAAGAATTATTTTACACTGAAACTGGGACTCAGAACAGTTGGATATTGAAACTGAGACTGAAACATTTTTTGTTCTTACACATTTATTTCTAGTATGCAGAGGCAAGATATTTTTGAAGAAAAGAAACAGGGGAGAGTGACTGATATAGAGGCAGGGTGGCCTTGAACAGGCTGTCAAGCTACAGGGGGAAGGCTTGTGTGGATGGGAGGTGGATGCTGGGGGAGATCAACTGAAGGACTTGTATGCATGCATATGAGCATAACCAATGAATGAAAGACACTGGGGCGGGGAGGGGGGAGGGTGGGGACATGTGCTGGGGGGTAGGGGAAGCTGGGGGAGGATATGGGGGAGGGGGAAAGGAAAACATGTACTACTATTAATTATAAGTTATACTGCAAAAAAAAATCAATAAAAATATATTTAAAAAATAAATAAAATAAAATAAAATTGCTTTTGAATTGAATAGTAAATACAATTTTTCTGTGAAAAAAAAAAAAAAGAGAAACATGCAAATTAATCATCACTCCGCTAAGGCCACTGGCCAATTAAGAGGGAATATGCAAATTAGGAGAAAGCTGGCAGCCGCCCAGCTGTTCCAGGTGGGGAGTGGCCGGGCAGGGCATGACAAGACGCCTGCTTGAGAGTGAGAAGGGGAGCATGAGAGTGGGAGGGTACGGGAGTGAAGGGGGGGTGGTGAAGGGATCTACAGGAGTGGCACTCTGGCCAAAGCGAAGACCAAGACTGCAGACTCTGGAATCTGCAGCGAAGACTAAGACTGCAGAATCTGGCCATAGTCTGCAGCGAAGACTAAGACAGCAGATTCTGGCCACAGTCTGCAGCGAAGACTAAGACAGCAGACTCTGGCCAGAGTCTGCAGCGAAGACTAAGACAGCAGACTCTGGCTGGAGTGAAGGCCTGGGTCACAGGTGCTGGAGAAAACTGGTGTTGGAAGCTAAGGGAAGGAAGGCCTGCCTATTGCACGAATCTCTTTATGCAACAAGCCTCTAGCATAGCTATAAATTCCTCAAATGGCAAGACTATTTTACATTTCATCTTTAAGCCTCTTTTTAACCTGTGGGTCTGAGTGAAAATTTTTGTGTGCACCTTAGGGTTATCTAATTAATAATTATTTGCAGTGTGTATAATTTTTATAATATCCCGAAACACACTAATTTAATTATTGCATATTGCATTTCTAAAGGTTAATGTCTAGAAGTATCACAATAAGGAAAATTCTCCTTGGCTTCCTTTTTTTTTAAAATTAACCCTCACCTGATGATTTTTTTAATATTATTCTCAGAGTGGATGGGAGGGCAGGAGGGAGGGAGGAAGCAGAGAGAAATATCAATGTTAGAGAGACACATTGATTGGTTGCCTCCCAGAAGTGCCAGGACCTGGGTGGGGAATGAACTTTGTGCTCTTGATCTGAAATTGAACCTGTGACCTTTCAGTGCTCTGGCCGATGCTCTAACTACTGAGCAACACCAGCTAGGGCTCTCCTTGTTTTTTTTTAATATATATATTTTTATTGATTTCAGAGAGGAAGGGAGAGGGAGAGAGAGTTAGAAACATCAATGATGGGAGAGAATCATTGGCTGCCTCCTGCATGGCCCCTAACTGGGAACTGAACCTGCAACCTGGGCATGTGCCCCTGACCGTCACTGAACCTGGAACCCTTTAGACCACAGGCTGACGCTTTATCCACCGAACCAACCTGGCTAGGGCTCCTTGGCTTCTTTATAATCCTTATTCTCCATGATATATATCAGCAACAGCAGATCTAATCAATGTCACTCTAGCTTGAAATTAACCCAATGTATATTTACTTACTTATATTAGCAAACCTTATAAATGCTATCCTTAACCTAGGTTTGTTAATATACTAACTTCTATTTAGGGTTTAGGTCAAATATGAATAAATATTAAAGAAAACATTAATTTTTTAAATATAAATAAGAATAAGTATTTTAAAAAAACACCTGAAGCCCTGGCTGATGTGGCTCAGTGGATAGAGCATCAGCCTGTGGACTGAAGGGTCCCGGGTTCGATACCAGTCAAGGGCACATGCCCGGGTTACCAGCTCAGTCCCCAGTGGGGGGCGTGCAGGAGGCAGCCAATCAATGATTCTCTTTCATCATTGATGTTTCTATCTTTCTTTCCCTCTTCCTTTCTCTCTGGAATCAATTAAAAAAAAAAAACACACACACAAACAAAACCCTGAAAGGGTAAATTTCTTAAACACTTAATATTGTAAAATATGCACTTAAAAAAAAACAAAAAACCCAAAACTATAGAAATAATGAAAATATGGCAACAACATTTTCATTTACTAAGTTAATACAGATACTATTTCTTTTCAAGATGGGGCCTCAATGAAAGCTTAATCATTGCCCAAAATAATTTTCATCTGAGGGCTATATATATTTAAACTCCCACTGCTAAGATTAAATTAGTAGATATGATTATTAACAAAAACCAGAAATAAATTCAGTTATTGAGAATAATTATAATTTTTAAAAAGTTTTTACCAATGTTAAATACATACTTACTTCGATCACAATTTTCTATTGCTTGGGCAGCTTGTGATGGTTTTAAGTATCGAACATAGCCCAAACCTTTACTTTCTCCAGTGATTTTATTCTTAATAATGCTGCAATATTCGATATCTCCATACACCTATGAAAGTTAAAAAAAATCTTAGAAGAGTCAAAATTAATAATTGAAAAGGGATTATTTCAGGACTTAAAATTTATTCGTACCTCTTATTTACCAAATAGTCCTATATAATAAGAGGTAATATGCAAATTGCCCTCTTGGGACTTTGACTGCTTGTCGTGACATGCACTGACCACCAGGGGCAGCGCAGAGTAAAGAAAGGCCCCGGCTGGCAGCTGGGGGAAGGCCCCAGATCAGTCCTGATCATTGGCCAGGCCTAGGGACTCTACCTGTGCATGAATTTTGTGCACGGGGCTTCTAGTAACCAAAATAATGAAAATGTTTATTTAATGAGCATTTGCTTTATATATACTAACTTAATGTTACAACAGTCCTCCAAGGATATATATATATGTATATAAGATGTCCCCTAAAAGTATATTTACACTTTAAATAATTATAAAAGCAATATCTATTAAAATACATTTCATTTTCAAACTGAGCCAGCTGTTAAAATGTATATATATTTGGGGAGTCACCCTGTATATGTATTATACTGCTAATTTCACAGAAAAGGAAGCTGGGCTATACAGAGATCAAATAACTTGCCCAAGTTATAAAGGAGAGTAAGAATTTGAACATGGTCTGAGAGCTGCAAAGTCTAGCTCATTAGTGGTTAAGAGCAGGGGCTCTGGATTGAACTTTCTAGTTTAAATCTTGGCTCAGCAACTTATTAACTAAGTGGTTCAGTTATTTTCTCTGTGGCTGTCTCTATATCTGTTAACTGGTGCTAATAGCTGTATCTCACAGAGTTAATTTAAAGGTTATATGAACTAATATACCAAGATGCTTGCATATATTTTCCAGTTTGTATATATTCTATAATTTACACACACACACACACACACACACACACACACACACACACACACAGAGGCCCAGTGCACAAAATTCATGCACAGGGATGCGGGGGGAGGGGGGGCATGTCCCTCAGCCCAACCTGCACCCTCTCCAATATGGGAACCCTCGAGGGATGTCTGACTGCCCATTTAGGCCCGAACCCAGTAGGATCGGGCCTAAATGGGCATTCAGACATCCTTCTCACAATCCAGGACTGCTGGCTCCAAACTGCTCACCTGCCTACCTCCCTGATTGCCCCTAACTGCTTCTGCCTGCCAGCCTGATCACCCCTAACCACTACCCTGCCAGCCTAATTGATGTCTAACTGCTCTCCTACCAGCCTGTTTATCCCCAACTTCCCTCCTCTGCCGACCTGGTCACCCCTAACTGCCCTCCCCTGCAGGCTTGATCGCCCCTAACTGCCCTCCCTTTCAGGCCTGGTTCCTTCCAACTGCCCTCCCCTGCTGGCCTGATCACCCACAACTGCCCTCCCTTGCAGGCCTGTAATCTCCTACTGAGCTCCCCTGCTGGCCATTTATGGTGGCCATCTTGTGTCCACATGGGGGCAGGATCTTTGACCACATGGGGGAAGGCCTCTTATGTGTTGGAGTGATGGTCAATCTGCATATTACTCTTTTATTAGATAGGATAGAGGCCTGGTGCATGGGTAGGGACTAGCTGGTTTGCCCTGAAGGGTGTCCTGGATCAGGGTGGGGGTTCCCTTGGGGTGTGGGGCAAGGGGCCTATGGTGGTTTACAGGCTGGCCACGACCCCCAGCGACCCAAGTGGAGGCCCAGGGATTAATTTATGTTCTACAACTGAAACTTTGTAGCCTAGAGTAGAGGCCTAGGCTAGGGCTGCAGAAGTTTGGCTTCCTCCATCACCCCGGCAACCCTAGCCTCTTTTCTCTGCAGCTCTGTGGCTGCCGCCATTTCTGTTGGGATTATGTATCTTCTATTATTGAAACTTTGTAGCATTGAGTGGAGGCCTAGGCCAGCAATGACAGTCAGAAAGCTTGGCTTCCTCTGTTGCCAAGGAAACCCAAGCCTCTCTCCTGCTCTCAGTGGTGGCAGCCATCTTGGTTGGAGTTTATTTGCATAATTTGCTCCTGATTGGCTGGTGGGCATGGCTGTGGGCATGGCTTGATTGGAGGTACAATCAATTTGCATATTACTCTTTTATTAGATAGGATATATATATATATATATACATATATATATATATATATATATATATATATATACACAGTTTTTTAAGAGAGAGAAAGGGAGAGGGATAGAGAGTTAGAAACATCAATGACAGAGATGTTGCCTCCTGCACACTCCCTTCTGGGGATGTGCCCGCAACCAAGGTACATGCCCTTGACCAGAACCAAACCTGGGACCCATCAGTCCGCAGGCCAACACTCCAAACCCGTTATGGCTCTATAATTTTTTAAGTTTCTTTATTCTAGGTTTAATACTTAAAAAACAGATAGAAAAAGATAACTTAAAAATAGTTATTTAATTCCGCACCACCAATCTAATGATCTAACTCATACCACACTTTAAATTTAGTAACTGTGTAAACAATTAAGGATTACGAGTTATCAAATGCTAGCTGATTAGAAAACATAAGCACCTTAAATTTTTCCCGTAGATCATCTTCTGTGTAGGACTTTGGTATCATAACAAAGATTCTTGTAAGTTCTTCGTCTTCTACATCTCGGTGATTTCCAGATGATCTGGACTGAGCAATTAAAACCTAAGAAAAAAACACGTTCCACAAAATAACGTGAAAAACATCAGTCATTTTCCTATTCTTTTTTTAAAATATACTTTTTATTGATTTCAGAGAGGAAGGGAGAGGGAAACATCAATGATGAGAATCATTGATTGACTGCCTCCTGCATGCCCCTACTGAAAAAATTTTAAGCAATCTTTATTGCAATGACTTTAAAAAAAATCCTCACCCAAAGATATGTTTGATTTTAGAGAGAGAAAGGGAGAAAAATCGATTGGTTTTTTTCCATATGCTCCCAGACAGAATGATTTGAGGCTTTTTTTCTACTATTGATAATTTAGTTTTATTGAAACATCATCTATGACATTAGATTATTACTTGGAATTTAGTTTTATATTGCTTTAATTTGAAAAACTGTCTTGGTTTTATATCAGGGTTGGGGAACGTGCAGCACACAGGTCGTATGAGGCATGCGAAATCATTTGGTCTGGCCCTGCCAAGGCATTAGGGGTGAGCTAATTAAATGTTTGACCAAATATAGCAGGCTAATTTTTAAGTTGATAATTTTATATGGCCCAAAAATGGTTTCATAAATCTCCAAATGGCACTTGAAAAAAGTTCCCACCCATTTTATATTATTACAGAGTAATGTTAAAAATCTCTAAATAGGATTGTGGATTTCTATATAGAACTACAAGCACAAAAATTTTAATGGCTAGTTTTATTTTTATAACTTGAGAAAAAGTAATAAAATTAATATAAATTGCCTCACAAAGGCTTTTGAGAGTTTTTTCTTCTTTTAAAGGGGGGATCTATGTCATTTAAGAATGCAAAATCTGAACTTGTGGTATTATACAGTAAAAGGCAGCAACTAAAAAACCCAAAGCTCATAAAGCCATGAGATTTTAGGAATATTGCAAAAGAAGGTTGTGCATGGCTCATGGACACAGACAATGGGTAAGTAAGGGCCTGGGGTGGGGGCATATGTAATACTTTCAACAATAAATAATTATTTTTTAAAAGATTATGTTTGCTTGGAAAACAGCTTTCACAGCAGAGGTTTGGAATTTGCTTACAAACACAGCCAGATATATATCTCCAGGTAGAGTCTATTTCCAGTTTCAGTAAATCTTCGCTGTATGTCCACTATATTATGAGATACTTTTAAAAATATATATTTTATTGATTTTTCAAAGAAAGGAAGGGAGAGGAATAGTCAGAAACATGGATGAGAGAGAAACATCGATCAGCTGCCTCCTGCACATCCCTTACTGGGGGTGTACCTGCAACCAAGGTACATGCCCTTGACCAGAATCGAACCTAGGACCTTTCAGTCCTCAGGCCGACGTTCTATCTACTGAACCAAACCGGTTTTGGCATATTATGATATTAACACTGACTGATGCAGAAATGGCCCACTGTAACGTTAGTCTAGCGGACAATAAGGAACCTTTAAGTATATGGAAGGATATTAGGGAGGGAAAAGGAGACTCAGGTGTCAGATCTGAGATGGAAGGTGCCATCAGATCACAAATTTCTGAATATTAGCAGACTGGAATGTTTCATATATCTGATAAAAAAGACAGTATATAAGTAGACAACAGGTATAATTAATCTCCTAATGGACGATTTCTCCTGAGATTTTATGTTCATAGACTATGGGCTCTAAGAGACATTCTTGCAAAGCTAAAAATCAATTATTTTTCTCTTGTATTTTCTAGGTTTACTGTTTTCCTTTAGATAATGTAGCTGGTAAAATGACTTTTTATTTGGACAATCAACTGGCTATAGGCCTGATGCCGTAATTTTGAAATTTTTCTTGTAGATAGATCCTTGGGATTTTGCAAAAGCAAAGTATATGAAGAAATTAAAGCTAAATTAATTTAACTGTGAATACTGAAAAAATATTACATTCCAGTGGAAGATAGCTCAAGCTGCAGCTGCTGAAGAATGAACTTAAGACTGTCTAGATAGGCACTATAGTGAAACAACCCTCTGGCTGAAAATGAGTAAACAAAAATGTGAAAAACAGAATTTAAACTGTCATTACTTTTGGGAATAATTAATCTCTCTGTGGCTAAAAGGAAAGGTGCATTTCAGTGTTGGGAAATTTTACTTCTCTTACAGTAATTTGATGGAAAGGAGATCTATGGGTTTCAGATTTGGAGCATGTTTCCCGTTATAACCTCTGTGGTTATGTTACTCAAAGTATAAAAACCCTCTTTCCTAAGATCATAACTGGAAGGAGATGAAAATGATCAATCTAGCCGAGACCGGTTTGGCTCAGTGGATAGAGCATCGGCCTTTGGACTGAAAGGTCCCGGGTTTGATTCCGGTCAAGGGCATGTACCTTGGTTGCGGGCATGTCCCCGGCAAGGGGTGTGCGGGAGGCAGCTGATGGGTGTTTCTCTCTCATCGATGTTTCTAACTTCCTATCCCTCTCCCTTCCACTCTGTAAAAAATCAATAAAATATATTAAAAAACAAAACAAAAAAAAGAAAAAGAAAATGATCAATCTAATGCAGGAGTCAGCAAACTACAGCCTTCTCTTTTTCTACAACCTAGAACCTTAGCATTGTTTTTAAATTTTTAAAGGGCCGCTGAAAACAAAGAGTATTTGACAGACTATGTGACTCACAAGGCCTAAATATCAGCTACCTGACCCTTTAGAAAGTAAGTTTGCAAACCCCTGATCTAGAATATGCCGTGGCCTTACAATTAGTTTTGTTGATGATCTGTTGTCACCCATGTCAAAGGGTTGGAGAGGTGGGAGGAGTGTCTACTGTTGTTGGTGCAGTCCCAGGGACCTCCTCTTTCGCATATGCAGGGAAAGGAAAGACCTCCAGAAATGGAAATATCTCTGCCTCTCATTTACATAAGTCCATATTTGTAATATTCTTCTCATTTTCTGTAGTAAATGGAAAAATACTTTGAGAAAGCAGAATTCTGTGGGAAGCTTACTGGCTCTGCAGGAAAGGTGAAGGGAACACTTGAGTAACTGCTAGATTCTCAGTTCACAGTAAGGAAGGAACGACATCGTGGCAACAACAAGGATACAGGAGGGCTTACCTTGTACCGGGCACTATGCTAAAAGCAGAGCTTGTCCTATAACCCTTCCTGCCATGTGTCACTTATCTCAATCTTACAGACAAGTGAAGAAGCTTAAATACCACCGGGGTGAACTCAGTACACCAAGAAGCATTTAAATACAACGACACTAGACACTACCATCAACCACAATGATTCGGCTCTTCTTCCTGCAGTTTACTTTGGTTTGCTTTCAAAGAAAAGCGGCAGTAACAGAACACGTGCTCTTAAGGCCGTCACAAACAGGGCTTATTTTAAATGGTTTCGAGGACCACCAAAGGGATAAGTATGTAACATCAACCTTTTTAATCACCTGCCCGTAAATAGTATATACATTTGTCAGGTAGTGGGGAAATGCCCAACATCAGAGAGCCACAGTTTTTATCAAGTTTTGGTGGAAAAGCAGAGTCACCTGTTTTTATAATGGCAAACTGGGGGTGTTGGGGGGTTGCTCTGAGAGAGAGGAGGGTCAAATAGGTCCTCAAAGCAGGCCAGGGCCAGAGCTGGGCCAGGAACCCCGAGCTCCAGGTGAGGGACCGTGGGCGTGGGGGTGAAGTGCTGTGACCGGAGCCGCCACAGCTGCCAGGCCTGACCCGGGGCGGGTCTTCTTCCCGCACCTCCTCCCCTAATCCCTGCACCCCGAAGCGGGCTCGCGAACGGCCCCGAAAAACCCTCTTCCCAAGGCCATCCTCTCCGCTGCTCGCCCGCCCCCGGGGGGCAGACTATCCCCGCCCGACCCCGACACAGCTGTAGGGGAAGGGAGGCCCGAGACCCAGCCCCACCCCCGAACACCGGCCCCGCGGGCATCCCGGCCCGGGCACCCGCACCTTGATAGGCTTGGTGTCGTAGGGGCCGAGGCACCGGCCATGCATCTCCTCCATGGCCCTACAGGCCTGCGAGCTGCGTGCGAACTTGATGAAGGCGATGCCCTTTGACTCCTTCGTGTGCTTGTCCCGCACCACCCAGATATCCTGGATCTCGCCGAAGGGGGAGAAGCGCTCCCGCAGGACCGACTCGGGCGTGTACTTGCTGATCACCAGGAAGATGCGGCTGTTGGGCGGCTCGTCCAGGCTGTCCACGCCCGGGCGGAAGCCTCCGCCGCTCGCACAGCTGCCTGCTTCGTCCATGGTGTCCCACCAGACGCGGGAGCCAGGCCCAGCCGCCTTCGGCTCTCCTCCGGGCTTCCGCCGGGCCCGCCACCACCGCCGCCGCCGTACACCTTGCCGTTGCGGATCCGGCGCTCCGCTTCCGGAAAAACGTAAGAGTCTGGCGCCGTCCCGCTGTGCGGCTGCCGGCTTCTGGCCAGTGGCCTGCAGCGCCCCCTGTCGACGCGGAGGAGCCCGACCCGGTCCTGGTCTCCGATCGGGTGGAGCCGAAGTCCACCCATGAGGTGTGCCCTCCTGTACCCTGTGGCCGGAACGGTCTCGTCTGTCGCCACAGGCTTTTCCAACTCTGGCTTTACACCACAGTCAGAGGATTCTTTCCCCAAACTTACCATCTTGGTCATAAGCTCAAAAGAGAACCAAAGAATTAAAATGGAAAAGCCTTAACGCTGGAAGGACCCTTTGAGCTCATCAAATTCCAGCCTCATGTATTGAGAAAATCGGGGTGAGAAAACTGAGGCTAGTGGAATGGCCCATTGGTTAGCAGAGATACAGGTAACAGAGCCCAAACCGGAACCGATGCCTCTGCCAATCTGCTCAACTCCCACAAGCACGACTTGGCATTTGAGAGCAGAAAGGGTAGATTACTTAACTGTGAAACTAGGAGAAATGATAAGGTGTAGGCAATGTGCATAATAACTTCTTTTTTTAAAATGTTTTTTTAAAATATATTTTATTGATTTTTTTTTACAGAGAGGATGGAAGAGGGATAGAGAGTCAGAAACATCGATGAGAGAGAAACAGCAATCAGCTGCCTCCTGCACACCTCCCACTGGGGTTGTGCCAGCAACCAAGGTACATGCCCCTGACTGGAATCGAACTTGGGACCTTTCAGTCTGCAGGCGGACACTCTACCCACTGAGCCAAACCGGTTAGGGCCATAATAACTTCTAAGGCTTTGTGTTAACGGGCCTTGAGGAGAGGTTTTCAGAAAACCAGCAAAATCCCAGAAATAAGGTCTGGATATCGCATTGGTATTGGAGTGAAGTGAAAGGAATAAACCAGAAAGTGGTCCTGGAGCCGAGCTCTTTGATAGTTTGTTCCTTGACTGCTAAGATCTGGATTGCTATGAACTTAGAGAAATATTGTGTGCCAACTATGTTCCAGGCCCCGGTCAAGGAGCTAGACGTACAATCCGGAATAGCAAGGACACGATTCCTGCCCTCAGAGAACTTTTATTCTATTATGGAAATCTTACATGAAAATATATAATGCAAAGTAATGTCCGAATGTGTTCAACAATTTTTGCCTGAACTGTGTGAGCTTGGAAAAGTTACCTCATATTTCCAACTTTGGTTTCTTCAATTATAAAGTAGAAATAATATTACTATTAAATGGAGGTAGTTGTCAATATTAATTAATTCATCCATTCATCTAAAAATGTTTTTGATTGTCTGCAAATGTTTTTGATGTGTTAGGCACTGAGCTATACTGAAGTGATTTAGTATTAAACAAAATGGTCACTCTGCTTCCCTCATGCAGGTAATAGTTTAAGCTTGTATAGTTAAGATTACATGAGAAAATATATATGAAACTAATAGATTAGAGATCAAATGAGATAATATATGTACAATGGCACAGTGGAGATTTATTTTCTTGCTCTCTTTGACTAAGGCTTTCATTTCCCAATTCTGGATATTGTATAATTGTGTGATGACAACTAACAGTCAGGCATTCTGGGGTCTCACTCTGAATTTAGCACAAGATTCTGACAGTTTCTCCTTGCATTTCATTCTACATTTTTAAAAGGAAGGCTCCATTTACCCTGGACCTTAGCAGTCAAGGAGGTATTTTTTAAAATTTATTTATTCTTTATTGATTGAAGTATTACATATATCTCCTTTCCTCCCTCCCAAGTCGAGGAGGTATTTTATCTTAACTTTCCACTTCTTTTTATTTTATCCAGATCAATCAAAATGAATGAACGTAATGTGATAATGTAATAACTTTATTGATGTGAGGAAGTGTGAAGATTCTAGCAATACTATTTGCACACTAGTGCCATCTGGTGGAAAATATACAATTTTCTTCAACCACTTACTGGGCAATTTCTGCTCTGTAAAACATTTGTTGGCTGATATTCAGAGAAGTTACTCTTTTTTTTTTTCCCTTAAAGAAATGATTAAAGATTGCATAAAGCAAAGCCAGGAAGAGATATATTGGCACTCAATCATGTGAAATACCGCATATCCAACAAAAATAAGAAATGTGCCTATAAATTACTAAAATACAATAAATATTTTCTTCATTTGCATCAATTTATTTTAAATACAGCTCTATTGGATATAATTCCTATGTCATACAATTCACCCATTTAAAGTGTTCAATTAAATGGTTTTTAATAGGTTCACAACCACTACCACAATCAATTTTAGAAATTTCTATCACTCAATAATGACAGTTGTTATGTTTCAGATAACATCAAATCATATTTGAACATGATTTACATGTAATTAAAACAGCTGAAATTCTGAGGTTTGAAAGAATGATTATTAATTGGTCTTACATAGAGAAAAATGGGCTGAGTATTTGAAGGTTAAATTGTTTCAAGTCTTTAAAACATGTAGCATATAATTCATAATTATTAGAATGATAAATACACATTTATGTCTTTTTAAAATATATATATAATTGATTTTTTGCAGAGAGGAAGGAGGAGAGATAGCCAGAAACATCAATCAACTGCCTCCTGCACACCCCCCACTGGGGATGTGCCCGCAACCAAAGTACATTCCCTTGACTGGAATCGAACCTCAGACCCTTCAGTCCGCAGGCCGATGCTCTATCCACTGAGCCAAACTGGTCAGGGCAACACATACTTATTTCACATGAAATTCAGCTTTCTCTTGAAAATTTTCTTGCAAGACTTTATTGATTTTTTAAAAATAAGAGGTAATATTGAAATGAGAGATGACTTATTTTTGAAATGCAAGAAGAAAATAGTAGATTCTTGTCATTGTTTTTCAGATTTTCTTGAATTATGATGTAATTGCAATAAAGCTTACTGGTTATTAATATTCATGTTCATTTATCTAATTAAGTAAAACTGTTTTGCCTTATTTGCCAATATTTAGTAGATTTTGCCACTGATATTTATTGGTGATGAATTAGAAACTTTCATGTAATCCACAGTTTTCGTTTTCCATCTGTAAGGCTAAAGCCTACTTTTAATATGTGCAAGCACCTACCCTGGCCTATGGTAAGCACTCAGAAAACGGTAGTTTCTGTTTTCTTGAGTTTGCATGTCTTCATTTGAGTTTGAGAATATTTAACTTTTGATTTTTTTTCTCTCCAGTAGACCTGGTCCTTTGAATCAATTTAAAGACATCTTTTAAATATGTAGATCACAAGACAAAACTGAAATTTAGGTACTACTTAGGACAGTTGTATTAAACCATTGGGTACTGTGGTTATTTCAATTAAATTTAAAGTAATTAAGGTTAACTATAATTAAAATAATCAAAAATTGTGTTAGTCACATTAACCACATTTTAAGTGCTCAAAAGCTACTTGTGACTAGTAGACAGTGCACAAAAAGAACATTTTCTTCATGGCAGAAAAGTATTTTGGATTGAGGACTACAAAAAAAGAATATTGGATAAACCTTCCACTTACCTAATTCACCAAATTTTCAGTCACTTTCTCAAATTCCTTGATTGGTGAACACTTAAAATATTTCAATATTCTTATTTCTCTGTCACAGCTTTACCACATACATCTCACTGAGTAATGATGTAACCACAGGTAAGCTACTTTCCTCTCTCAAGTTTTCTTAAACACAAATTGACTTTCTCACCTGTCTGCTTTCAATCCACTCATCTTCTTTCTCAGTCCTTCCCTCCATATCTTTTCCTCCTGTTCCTTCAGGATTAACTTCCTGTTTCTATTCATACCCCATTCCATTCTTTTGGCAGTAAGCAGTCAGGTTGCCAACTTGCTGTCAGTTCTTGTATTACCATGTTTTTTTGTAGCTCATTTATAATGATTTACCTTTTAATGTAGTACTTAAATCCTACCCTAGCTTAATTGTAACTCGTGGAAAATTGGGGCTGTGGTTTGGTATTGCTTGGTACAGTGTCTGTCCATAGTAAGCTCTTGTTTTATTTTTTTATATGCATGATTTAATCTATGATCAAATGCTAATGGACCATTCATAAAATGTTGAGTTCCTTCTTCAAGTGCTCATAGTATATATAGATATATTATGAATATCTATATCTATCTATCTATCTATCTATCTAAACTTAATATGCAAAGTGTCTCAAGGAGTTCAACTGACCAGGAGTTTGATTGCTTGCTATGACATGTGTTGACCACCAGGGGGCTGCACAGAGCAAAGGAAGGCCCTAGCTGGCAGCTGGCAGCTGCTAGGGACTCTACCCGTGCATGAAATTCATGCACCGGGCCTCTAGTACATAGATAATTTAATTCTCTGGATAGGTAAAAGCTAAACGAAGGAGGAAAAGCCTGGCTTGGGATGGTGATGCTTGGAAGACATTACTTTGCCACCTCTAGACTCGGTCATTCACTGTACAGCAAGTGCAAGCTTGAAGTCCTGTGAGAGTTGCAATCCCCAGGATCTGGGGGCCAATCAGCAGCACGGATGGAGCCCACCTTGCCATTGACTGGTGTCCACTGGAAGCAGGTGCCTGGCTGGGTCACCCAGCTGGTGCTTTAGGAGCTGCGCTGTGATGAGGGGCTCTGGCCCAGCAGCCACCAATGTGACTGCTAAGGGTTCCCTGGAGAGGCCCTGAGGTAGGTGTGGGACTGGTTGGGAGGGAGTGGGCCAACCAATTACGAGATCTGAGCACCGATTATGGGCTGATGCAATTTGGATCTGGGTCTGTCCAGAGAGGATTATTCAACTGTCCTACTCGTCCTACTCATAAGAGACTCGCCCAGCACCGGCCCCAGCCTGGTGGGACCCAGGAGTCTCCCTACGTTCAAAAGAAGACTGTTTCTAGAGAGCCTTTCAGATGTGTGGGTGGGACTGATTCCGAGAAGAGCCTTCTGCCCAGTTACCCTTTGACATGGAGTGATGGCATGGAGGAGTCCAGATTGGGAATTTGGACAAGTAGATTCCTGTTCCAGCTCAGAGGTTCAATAGCAGCCTATTGGAAAATGTAAAGACTATAGACTCCTGTGGTGTGTGGGGTTTGGGTGTGTTCATAGAGGTGTAGTGATTCACCCACAATCACATTGTTGTGATGCACACCACTTCAGTACTTTTTTGCACTACAGAATGCAGAATCCCACTTAAAATATTCTAGTGAGCTTCCCCTCCCTCTCCCATCACTTTAGTTTTGTGGGTTTTGTAAATTTGGAAAGCTTTATTGGTGCCTTGGTTGTTCTTGCTACTTTCCACCGTTTACAGGGAATGTGAGAAATGACAATGGTATGTACCAATGTTAAAAAGTATTTCACTGCCCCGCTGGTGTGGTTTAGCGTGGAACCATGCACCGAGAGGTTGCCATGTGAGAGGAAGGGAGGTGTTGGAGGCTGGATCCCCAGTAAGGGATGGGGACGTGCAGGAGGCAGCCCATTGATTTTTCTATCTCTCTCTGCCTCTCTCTGTATAAAATCAATAAAAAATATTTTTAAAAAATATTTTCACTTGCTTTAACCACTCTCATTTAGTTAAGCATCTATAGTGTGTCAGACAAGGTTTAGGTAACACACGGTTACCTCAGTCAGTCTAAAAAGGGAATTGTTAATATTAAAATTCCAGGATTAGAGATTTAATATTGCTCTTCCTGTCTCCTTTCACCATCTCTCATTACTTCTCATCAACTTGTAACTCTAAACAAGTATGCCTTATTTTCTTTATCTGTAAAAATAGGAATATTAATATTTATCTTTCAAGGCTGGTATGAGAATTAAATGAATTAATAATTCAGGGTGGAAAAAAAGTAGCTTTACAGTTGTGAGTGTGTGAAACACAGAGTTCATTCTTGCATTATTATTTATTAACTAGAGGCCCAGTGCACGAAATTTGTGCACGGGGGACAGGGGATGTCCCTTAGCCTAGCCTGCACCCTCTCCAATCTGGGACACCTTGAGGGATGTCTGACTGCCCGTTTAGGCCCCAATCCATTGGGGCCTAAACGGGCAGTCAGACATCCTTCTCACAATCCAGGACTGCTGGCTCCAAACTGCTCACCTGCCTGCCTCCCTGATTGCCCCTAACTGCTTCTGCCTACCAGCTTGATCACCTGCTAACTACTACCCTGCCAGCCTAATTGATGTCTAACTGCTCCCCTGCCAGCCTGTTTTCCCCCAACTTCCCTCCTCTGTCACCTGGTCACCCCTAACTGCCCTCCCTTTCAGGCCTAGTCCCTCCCAACTGCCTTCCCCTGCTGGCAATCTTATGGTGGTCATTTTGTGTCCACATGGGGGCAGGATCTTTGACCACATGGGGCCAGCCCTCTTGTGCATTGGAGTGATGGTCATTCTGCAAATTACTCTTTTATTAGATAGGATAGAGGCCTGGTGCATGGATGGGGGCCAGCTGGTTTGCTCTGAAGAGTGCCCCAGATCAAGGTGGGGATTCCCTTGGGGTGAAGGGTAGCCTGGGTGAGGGGCTTGTGGAGGTTTTCAGGCCGGCCACGCCCCCTCAGCGACCCAAGTAGAGGCCCTGAGATCTGGGATTAATCTATGTCTACAATTGAAACTTTGTAGCCTGGAGTGGAGCCAAATCTTCTGTTCATTCCGTGGCGGCAGCCATTTTTGTTTGAAAATTTGTAGCCTAGAGTGGAGGCCTAGTCCAGCAATGGCAGGCTGAAATTTTGTCTTCCTTCATTGCCAGGGAAACCCAAGCATCTGTTCTCTCCAGCTCAGTGCCTGCCACCACTTCTGTATCTTTTATAACTGAAACTTTGTAGCATTGAGTGGAGGGCTAGGCCAGCAATGGCAGCCAGAAAGCTTGGCTTCCTCTGTTGCCAGGGAAACCCAAGCCTTCCTCTTTCTCTCAGTAATGGCAGCCATCTTGGTTGGGGTTTATTTGCATAATCTGCTTCTGATTGGATTGTGGGCGTGGCTGTGGGTATGGCTTGTGGGGATAGCGAAGATATGGTCAAACTTGCATATTACTCTTTTATTAGGTAGGATCATTGTATTATTTTCCATATGAACAACCGTAAACCTACTTTTGCCCCATCTTGTATATAAAAAGCTTAGACTATGTCTGGCACACTGTAGGCATATATAAGTATTTGCTCTTCTTTTAAAAAATCCTATTGTTGCAAGTATTACATATACTCCCTTCTGCCCCCTCCCCCATTTGATCCGCTCCAACACACCCCACTCCTCTGCCCCAGGGCTTCACCACCCTATTGTCTGTGTCTTTGGGTGATATATATATATATATATATATATATATATATATACACATATAAGTTCTTTGGTTGATTACCCTCACTACCCCTTCTGTGTTTGTTATTCTTACCCTATTTAGCATTAGAATTACTTCATTCCTGGATGAGTTAGCATTCTCATACCACATATCTCACATATTTCATTGAGATATTTCTTTTTAATTTCTAGATACTAATAGAGTGCCCAACAATTATAGGACAAAATTAATTCCCTTAGTATCATTCCTAGTCTTCCTTCCTTTCTGCCATTGCCGAATCTGTTGGTTTTAATGCACTTTGATGCAAGGGTCATTGGTAATGCACAGCAAGTGGTTAAAGATGGCAGTAGAGAATGTTTTAATTATTATCAACACTGGTAGTCTGAACAGTTAATAGTGGAAATTTTCTCTTAATTGACCTGCATGTAACATCTATATGATTTATAGATTCACTTGTTGATAGATATATATTTGTTGTTCATAATTTTTATCTTTACCTTTTTCTTCTTCTTCCTCTTCTTAAAGGATATCTTTCAGCATTTCATATAATACTGGTTTGTTGATGATAAACTTTAGCTTTTTCTTATCTGTGAAGCTCTTTATCTGACCTTTAATTCCAAATGATAGCTTTGCTGGGTAGAGTAATCTTTGTTGAGGATTCTTGCTGTTCATCACTTTGAATATTTCTTGACACTCCCATCTGGCCTGCATAGTTTCTGTTGAGAAATCAGCTGACAATCATATGAGTGCTCCCTTGTAGGTAACTAACTGTTTTTTCTCTTGCTGCTTTTAATATTCTCTCTTTGTCTTTTGCTCGTGGCATTTTAATTATGATGTGGTCCACTTTGGATTTCTTTTGTTTGGGATTCTGTGTGCTTCCTGGACTTGTAAGTCTATTTCTTTCACCAGATGGGGGGAAGTTTTTGGTCATTATTTCTTCAAATAGGTTTTCAGTATCTTGCTCTCTCTCTCTCTTTTCTTCTGGCACCTCCATAATTCTGATGTTGGTACACTTGAAGTCATCTTAGAAGCTCCTTACACTATCTTCAAATTTTTGGATTTTTTTTTCTTTTTTCTTTTCTGATTGAGTGTTTTTTGCTTCTTTGTATTTCAAATCTTTGACTTGATTCTTGCATTCCTCTAGTTTGCTGCTGGGTCTCTGTATGATATTTTTTTGTTTCAGTCAGTGTATGTTTAATTTCTAGTTGGTCCTTTTTCATATCCTCAGGGGTCTCAATAAATTGATCGGCCTTTTCTAGGAAATTTTTGAAAAACCTTATAATCATGGTTTTGAACTATATATCTAATAGTCATTTGCTTTCCTCCATTTTTTTCATTTGTGATGTTTCTTTGTCTCTACTTTTTCACTGCTTCCCTGAGTTGGTAAGGTAGCTTTGTGTGCTAGGTATCCTATAGGCTCAGAGGCTCCCCAGTTACCCGAGGTGGACACTCTTGGTGCACCCCTTTGTGGATTGTGTGCACAGCCTTGTTGTAGTTAAGTCTTGATTGTTGTTGGAATCACTGGGAGGAATTGACCTCCAGGCCAATTGGCTGTGAGAATCAGCTGGGTCTATGGTGGGAGAACTTCTGTGCTGGAGACAGCCTTATGATACAAGACGTGCAAAATTACAAAAGCATCTGTGCTCAGCTTGAATAGGGCAGAATCTCAGGGTGGAGCAGACAGTGTTCGTTTCCCATCAGCCCTGCCCTATGAGGCCCCTAGGTCTCAGTGTCCCTCAGTAATCACTGCAAGCACCATTGAGAGAAAGCCACCCTCGAGTTCCACCCACTGCAAGACAGTCCAGTTTCTCCCCAATGTGTCTGAATTCCCAGAGACTCACCCAGAACTGGAGTTCAGTGCAGTCGAAAGCCTCCGTCTCCCTCCCACTTGAGAAAGCCAGCCACACACTCAGCAGTCAGTCCTTTCTGCATGTAAACACACATGCCTCCAGTCCTCTGTCTTCCACAGCCCCCCTGAGTCTCAGTGTGTTTTGCTGTTTTTCTGACAGTCCAGATTCCCCCTGAATGAGTCTGGGTCCCCAGGGTCTCATGCAGTAGTGAAGTTCAGTGCTGTTGGGAGCTTCCATCTCCCTCTCGCTTGAGAAAGCCAGCCCCGTGCTCAGCACCAGTCCTGCCAGTGCGTGCTTCTCCATACCTCAGCCTTTTGCAGCTCCTCCAAGTCTCAGTGTGCTTTTCTCTCTTCTTCTAGTTGTAGAATTTCCACTCAGCCAGTCTTCCTGTGGTTCTGTTTGGTGTCCGTTTTGTCTTTTAGTTGTAGTTTTCAAATTGTTGTGCAAGACAGCAGTTTAGGTGTTGACCTATGCCGCCATCTTGGTCTATCCTCTCATCATTGATTTTTCTATCTCTTTCCCTATACCTTCCTCTCTGAAATCAATAAAAATATATTTTAAAAAATGTCTAGTTTCTGGAATTGGTACCAATAACATTTAATTTAATATTTCTGCTTTATATAAAAATTTGAAGCAAAGATTCTTTACATAGTATTGAGATAACATTTAGTTTTTATATGATATGAGCCTCATGGTTATAGTTAATGTATTTTGCTAAAAGACAGAAATTTGTTTTTGTGACTAGTCTTGCTCCTGTTCAAAGACTCAGTGAATTCTGTATCTAGATAGATAATTGATGGAACTCATATAAGTAGATATTGAATGCAGTGTTTTGAGTGAAGTTTGAAATTTTTAAGTAAGCTTCTCTCTTGGATAAAGTGAGTTTCCTTACAGTGCTTTTTTAAAATTATCAGATCTAAAATATTGATTAACATTTTAGTTATTTTGCATATTTCCCAGAAAAAATATCTATCTTCCCTTTAGGTGTGTTATTAACACAGTTTTGGGTTTCCACATAAGAGTTAAAGAATTTGGTAAGATATTAATTTTGCAGGTTACTGTATATGAAGTACAAGCCTCTCTCTAATAGCTAACTTTAGTTAACCAGTATCATATTTTTCAATATTATCAGAATAACATAAACATTTTCTGTTCCCAGTAGTAATGAAGGTAAAAATATGCTCAGAACTGTACTGTCAAAGAATTAGGTATTTTCATAATTTCTATAATAGTAGCTTGTGTTGAAATCCATCTCCACCACTCTCATGCACCCATTTTTCAAAGAATAGAAAGAGCAGAAAACAAAATCCAAGTATTGCATTCATTAGCATTTCAAACTACATTTTTTTCAATAATGAGTTTAGATGGAGGAGGCATTTACTTGGTTATGTAACAGAATTTTTGGCAGTCTTAACCAAAATATCTCTGTACAAAATTTATTTATAATTATCACCATATAATAAGATCTTCTCTATTTAGAACCATATATTGTCCAATACAATAGTATTAAATGAGTACTGATGCTGACTGAACTCAGCAATGTTGTTATTTTATTGCTTTTAGATTTGTTTATAGCTGAGAATATAAATAAATGAGAAATTATTGTTACATATAGTTTTCTGTGGCCTAATTCTTTCTGTGTGATTTTAAAGAAATATATATATTTTACTGATTTCAGATAGGAAGGGAGATGGAGAGATAGAAGCATCAATGATGAGAATCATTTATTGGCTGCCTCCTGCACACCCCCTACTGGGGATTGAGACTGAAACCAGGGCATGTGCTGTGGACCAAATTGAACCTGGGACCCTTCATTCCGCAGGCCGATGCTCTAATCCACTGAGCCAAACCTGCTAGGGCTTGTATGATTTTTAATTTTACACTTCTGTATGTTGCTGCAGGCATAAATCACACATAATACATGTAGTTAAGCACATTTACATTTCATTCTGTCATTTTTAAGTAAGGAAATATCAAATTAGACCTATATGCTTCAATCATTTTTTGCATATGCAGTTTTGGGGAGTGAAAAGAGAAAATGGAATATGATTGCCCTAGTTAATGACCAGAAGTAAACCAGGCTTATATCAATAGCAGCTGTTGAAGTAGCTAAAGCTAGAAATCTTAAATAAGCAAGGTAAATGAGATGATTAAGTCTATAAAATTGGATGCTATAATACGTGTTTTTGAGCATTCAGACTTTAAAGCAAGCATGCTTTAAATTATGTTTTTTTGTTTAATATCTTCAGTATTCACTTCAAAGTGATGGAATTCCTGATATTCACTTTAATCCCTGGTGTAATGTTTCATTACTAAACAAAATGGGTGTTCCTGAAACATGCAAAAAGGTCTTTATTAAAAAACTAGAAACCCGGTGCACGAATTCATGCACCAGTGGGGTTCCTCAGCCTGGCCAATATCTCCCGTGGGGTCCTGGGTTGTGAGAGGGCACAGGCCAGGCTGAGGGACCCCACCAGTGCACAATTGGGGCCAGGAAGGAATGTGGGAAGTTGGTCAGTTGAGGAGAGCACAGGAGGACTCCACAGCATGTCCGGTCCATCTTGCTCAGTCTTGATCGGCTGGACTGCAGCAGCAAGCTAACTTACTGGTTGGAGCATCTGCCCCCTGGTGGTCAGTGCACGTCATAGCAAGCTGTTGAGTGGCCTTAGCATATTATTAGCATATTATGCTTTGATTGATTGAATGGCTGACCAATCGAATGGTTACTTAGCATATTAGGCTTTTATTATATAGGACTAGAGGCCCAGTGCACTTGGGGCAGAGTCCTTCAGCCCAGCCTGTGCCCTCTCGCAGTCAGGGAGCCCTACGATCGATCTCCCCATAGAGGGAGGCCCTGCTCACCCACTGCAGTGCTGCTGGTTATGTATCCTGGGCCTCCCTCTGCAGGGTGATCGATTGCCCCAAAGAGGTAGGCTCTGCCCACCCAGCCAAGGCTCTACAATGGATTGCTCCCACAGAGGGAGATCCTGCCCACCTGCCACAATGCTGCTGCACGGTAGCCTGGGCCTCCCTCTTTGGGGTGATTGTGGAGCCCCCGACTGATTGCTCTGCCAGCCAGTGGCCTGGGTCTTCCTCTGTGGAGTGATTATAAGGCAATGGCGGGGCCCGCGCCCAATCGCATTGCACCCACCTTGGCTAGCCTGGCACCAGTGGATGTCATAGCATGATTGTCCAGACAGTTGTTCTGCTGTTTGGCTGTTCGATCGATTTGCATATTATGCTTTTATTATTATAGATGTGCTCAGTGGAAAACACAAGACTGGTCCAAAGTTCTGTGGCCTTTTTGTTGTGTTTTTAATATATTTTTATTGATTTCAGAAAGTAAGAGAGAGAGAGACATAGACACATCAATGATGAGAGAGAATCATTGATTGGCTACATCCTGCATGCCCCCTACCAGGGATTGAGCCTGCAACCTGGGAATGTGCCCTTGATAGGAATTGAACCTGGGTCCCTTCAATCTGCAGGCTGATGCTCTATCCACTGAGTCAATCGGGCTAGGGCTCTCTGGAGCCTTTTTGGTAGGAAAACAACAAACACCAGGATTTTGTTATTGTGATGCAAACAAAAGCCAAGGTAAAAACTAGGTAGCTGTGGGAGAGAACTGGAAACTTTATAGCAAAGAAGAAGGGACATGATTTGGTATGAGAATAATTTCATAATTTGCAGCATTAAAAATGAAATCTCCATGTTCATATTACTGAAATATTGACTTATAAAGGTTTGCATTTGGATAACTGGTCATCTTGATCAGAGAAATTAGCAATTCTTTGTAGCATAGGTTTTTTTTATATATATACAAGATATTTCATTTTATGCAGCACATTCATATTGAAAAAGGATAAGCCAAATAAAAAAACAAACTATATTTTAATGTTATAATGATAATTTGGTATTTTTAGTAATGATTTTTAGCAAGGCGAAGGGAATTGAATGTAGTTTGAAAAAGTATCAAAATGTAGTTTGATGATTTTGTTGGTGACAAAGTGAATATTTGGCTGTTAAAGTGAGAAAGTATTTCAGGGTTGAAATGAAAAATGGTTGGAAAAGACTATCATATCTTTTCATATACAGTTATGCATATACATACATCTATATCTTTGGCATTCACATAAAAAATAGGATACAACACTAAATTAGAATGCGACTCTATTTTGATTTAATCATGGGGGCCTAGCATTTCTTACAGTCTCAAATTTTAAATCACTACTTCACAACTATTTGGAAAGGTTTTTATTTTATTTTATCTTATTTCTTTTTGTTATTTTCTTAGGTGAAATTCACATAACATATAATAAGCTATTTTTAAGCATATGATTCAGTAACATTTGGTGCTTTCAGAATTTTGTATGACATCCATCTCTTTGTAGATTCAAAACTTTTTCATTACCCTAGAACAACCCCTGTACCTATTAAGTAATCACTCCAGATTTCCTCCTACCCCTAGCCATTAGAAACCACTAATTTGCTTTTTGTCTCTATGGATTTGCCTATTCTGAATATCCTATATAATAAAAATGTGATATGCAAATAGTTGTTACACCGTGAAGCATAACAACCGACCGCATAACAACTGATCATGGATCAGCAGGAGGGTGGGGCAGTGAGCTACAGGGGAGCAGCAGAGAGCTATAAGAGGGGGCAGGGCAGCAAGTTATGAGGGGGGTTGGGGGAGGAGAGATAAGGGGGAGGGACAGGAGGATGGGGCAGCAGGTGGAGAGCTACTGGAAGGCAGCAGCGAGCTACTGGCAAACTACTGGCACACTGATTTGTGCACAGGGCTACTAGCTTTATATAAAAAGAATCATTTAATATACGACCTTTTGTGTCTGGCTTCTTTTACTTAGCATAATGTTTTCAGGGTTCATTAAAATTGTAGCATATATCAGTATTTTATTCCTTTTTATGCCTAAATGTTCCATTGTATGTATTTATCTTATATTAGAGGCCTGGTGCACAAAATTCGTGCACGGGTGTGTGTGTCCCTCACCCAGCCTGCACCCTCTCCAATCTGTGACCCCTCTCACAATTCAGAACTGCTGGCTCCCAACTGCTCACCTCCCTGCCTTCCTGATTGCCCCTAACCATTTCTGCCTGCCACCTGATCACCCCCTAACCACTCCCCTGCCAGCCTGATTGATGCCTAACTGCCTTGTTCTGCAGGCCTTTTCACCCCTAACTGTCTTCCCCTGCAGGCCTGGTCACCCTTAACTGCTTTCCCCTGTAGGCCTGGTCCTTCCCAACTGCCCTCCCCTGCACGCCTGGTCCCCTCCCCCCCAACTGCTCTCCCCTGCAGGCCTGGGTCCCCCCACCTCCAACTGCCCTTCCCTGCAGGCCCAGTTGCCCCCAACTTCCCACCTCTGCAGGCCTGGTTCCTCCCAACTTCCCTCCCCTGCTGGCCATCTTGTGGTGGCCATCATGTGTCCACATGGGGGCAGCCATCTTGTGTGTTGGAGTGATGGCCAATTTACATGTTACTCTTTTATTAGATAGGATTGTTTATCCAATGATCAGTTGATAGACATTTGGATCGTTTCTATCTTTTGCTTATTGTGAACAATGCTGATATGAATATTTGTGAACATATATTTGTTTGAGTCTCTGTTTTCAGTTCTTTTGGATATAACTAGGAATGGAGTTTCTGGGTCATTTGTTAAATCCATGTTTTGTTTTCTTTTAAAATATATTTTTATTTATTTCAGAGAGGAAAAGAGTGGGCGATAGAGTTAGAAATATCAATTGATCAGCTGCCTCCTGTACATCCCCTACTAATGCACAACTGGGGCATGTGCTCTTGACTGGAATCAAACCTGGAACCCTTCAGTGCACAGACTGACACTCTATCTATCCACTGAGCCAAACCAGCTAGGGCCATGTTTTCTTTTTTAGGAAAAGTCAAATTGTTCTTTTAAAGAGCTGTACCATTTTACATTCCCATAAGGCAGGACAAAGCCTATTTCTCTGTATCCTCACCAACATTTGTTCTTTCCTTTTTCTTTATTTTTAAATTAAATTTATTGGGATGACCTTGATTAATAAAATTATATAGATTTCAGGTGTGCAGTTCTATAATACATCATTTGCATATTGTGTTGTGTGGTTACCATCTCAAGTCAAGTCTCCTTCCACCACCATTTATCTCTTTACTTTCTTCTATCCCCCTCCCCCATTCTTTTCCTCTGGTAATCACCATACTGTTATCGGTGTCTGAGTTTTTTTCTTAGTCCCTTCACCTTTTTCACCTAGTCCCCCAAACCCCTCTTTCCTCTGATAGCTATCAGTCTGATCTCTGTGAGTTTGTTTCCGTTTTCTTTGTCAGTTTATTTTGTTCATTAGATTCCACATATAAATGAAATCATATGGTACTTGTCTTTCTCTGACTGGTTTATTTCACTTAGCATAATACTCTCCGGGTTGCAAAAGGTAAGAATTCCTTCTCTTTTTATGACTGAGTAGTATTTCATTGTGTAAATGTACCATAGCTTTTTTTATCCACTCATTTACGAATGGGCACTTTGTTTCCAAATCTTGATTATTTTATTTTGTTTTTTTAAATTATGTTCTTATTAATTATTATTATTATCATTATTACTAGAGGCCTGGTGCACAAAATTCTTGCACAGGAAGGGGGTAACCTCAGCTTGGCCTACACTCTCTCCAATTTGGGACCTCTGGCTCCTAACCACTCACCTGCCTGCCAGCCTGATCCCCCTAACTGCTCTCCCCTGACAGCCTATTTGCCCTAACTGCTCTCCCCTGCTGGCCTGGACCCCTAACTGCTCTCCCCTGCCTTCCTGATTGCCTCTAACCTCCTCTGCCTTGGCCCTGCCAACATGGCTTTGTTGGGAAGGATGTCTGGAAGGACATCCGGAAGGTCGTCCAGAAGATGTTTAGTCTAATTAGCATATTACCCTCTTATTAGTATAGATGCCACTTTGTTCTAAAAATGCAGGTTGTTCCCAGGTTTTCCTATCGTGGAAGGGGATCTTACAGTAGCATCCTGGGTTTTTACCAGGGCTTATGCGATTGTGCTTTATCTCAGCAGATGTGATTCCTAGAAGAAGACTCTTGGATATACCTTGAACATTTCTGTCGAATTTGCCAAATCATCTTTCAAAACTGTTGAACCACTTTAAACTCCCACCAGCAACCATGTATGTGTGGCCTCCATCCCACTTTGATGCCAATATCATTGATTTCTCCCTAGAAGCTTCCCTCCCATCAGCTGGGACTGCTTGGTACTTGAGCCAACCTCATTGTTCAGTTGGAGGAGGAAAAATAGTTTTCCTCTACCTTTCTGAGTTCTTAGTGGAGGCCCTTGTAATGAAAGATAGATCACCAAGAGAAAAACAAAAGTTCATTAACATGTGTACCTTGTGTATATGTGGGAGATCCCAGGGAAAAATGAGTAACTCCCCAAGGTGACTTAGAATGCAGATTGAAATACCTTCTTTCCAGGGAAAGGGGACAGAGATATAGGCCTCTTAGAGGAGACTAAATGATATTTAGGAAAGATGAATGAGGTGGGGGAAAATAGTTTGTAACAAAGTTTGGGTGTGATGTAAACTTCTACTCTCCTGTTCTTTGACAGGAGTCAGTCTTCTCTGCCTGATGACACTTCTCCCATCAAGGAAACCTATGACAATTAAGCTCCTTTAGGGGTGTCTGATTTTAGGGAGATCAGGAGACTTCAGTGAAATCCTCTGCATGAATTTGCTGTTTTTCAAGCATTTGCAGCTCAAGATCATCCATATAACAACACAGCATATGTTGGGGTGGCATGTTCTCTGACCTTCAGAATAAACCCAACAAAAGCTTGTTTCCTCTCTCAGATGATTTGCCACAGTAGCATTATTCCGTGGAGACAGTATTCTGACCAGATGGTATCTTGGGAGTGGTCATAACATTACCCCGTGTTTGTAGAAAGGTGTTGGCCACAGCACTAAGTAATCCAGGGACAGTTTTCTCATTTTGTGGAAAGGGGTATAAAGTTATGATAGTTTATCTCCCTTTCCACAGGTTTCTTCTGGGTTTGTGTCTCTACTGCCCCACCCCACGCCCCTCAGCAACCCAAGAGCCTTCGCCTCAGGCCTTCAGGTTGGTGAATGCCAGGGCTGTGGGTTTTTCTCTTCAATTCACTCCCCCACCCCCTCATCCCCAGGTTTGCCAGGGCAGGGCTTGGGGGCAGGGGGCTGGCCCACCATCTTGGTTGGGTTACTTTGCATACCCACTTCTATTGGCTAGTAGCATAGCGAAGGTACAGCCAATTTGCATGTTTCTCTTTTATTAGATAGGATTATTATTATTATAATTTTTAGAGAGAGAAAGGGAGAGGGAGAAAGAGAGATAGAAATATCAATGATGAGAGAGAATCATTGATCAGTTGCCTCCTGCACACTCCCTACTGGGATCAATCAAGCCCGCAACCCAGATGTGTGTCCTGGCCAGGAATTGAACTATGACCTTGTTCATAGGTCAACGCTCGACCACTGGGGCATTTTGGCCAGGTTTGAACACCTTTTCTTTTGCTTGTTGGCCATTTATATATTTTCTTTTTTTAAAAAAAATATATTTTATTGATTTTTTTTACAGAGCGGAAGGGAGAGGGATAGAAAGTCAGAAACATCGATGAGAGAGAAACATCAATCAGCTGCCTCTTGCACACCCCCTACTGGGGATGTACCTGCAGCTAAGGTACATGCCCTTGACCGGAATCGAACCTGGGTCCCTTCAGTTCGCAGTCCGACGCTCTATCCACTGAGCCAAACCAGTTTCGGCGCATTTATATATTTTCTTTGGAAAACTGACTATTAATGTCCACTGCCCATTTTTTCTTTGGATTGTTAGTCTTTTTGATGTTGAGTTATAAGATTTTTTTCTACATATTCTGGACATTAAACCCTCATTAAATTATGACTTGCAAATATTTTATCTTATTCTGTAGATTACTTCATTTTCTTGATAATGCCCTTTAATGCACAGAAAATTTAGGTTTCTATGAAGTCTGCTTTGTTGTTGTAGTTGTTGTTGATGTCATTGTGCTTTTGCATTAAATTTAAGAATTGTATTCAAATCTGAAGCCATGAAGATTTACCCCTACGTCTTCTTCCAATAGTTTTATAATTTTGACTCTTAGTAATGGTCCAATTTTATTCTTTTGCTCTTCTTTTCCAGTTGTTCTTGCATTTTTCTGGTCTTTGTCTTTTTTTGTCACATGGTTCCTATGTGTTTCTGTCCTCCCAGAGCTGTTTCATAAGGATACTGGTCATATTGGATTGGGGGCCCATCCAACTCCAGCATTACCTAATTTCAACTTACTTAATCATATCTGCAGTGATTCTCTTTCCAAACAAAGCCACATTCTGAGTTATTAGGGATTAGGACCTTAGCATATTTCTATTCAGGGAACCCCTAATGAAGGACCATATTTATATATAAAATAAATACATAGATAATTTAGAAAATACTTATATTAAAACAAAATAGAATAAAATTTAATCTTTGTCCAGTCAAAGGTGATTTAGCATCTTTTAAAACATCAACATCATTATTATTAACACAAAATCACTGTATTTTGTATGGTCAAAATGCTGGTTAGTAGGTAGTCTATAATACTGAATTTGTCTGGTCTTTTTTTCCAGGTTCCTTAGAAGGAATCTATAAAACCTTGGGACCTCCTGAGTCATAAGACTGTCTGGGATTAGGACCTGTGATTGTGCTACTGAGGTGATTTATGGTAGGCTTTTAGGTAGTTTTAGGATTGAGCCTGGCCAAGCTGGAAAGACTAACCATGTGATTAGAGAATTAGGAATTTGCATTGGGTATATCTATCAGATATCCAGGGATAGGGGATAGGAGCTAGAGATTGAGTTTAGTCACATGGCTAATGATTCAAGCAATCACATCTATGAAGAGATCTTCATCTGACTGGTCTTTTTATTAAAAAAATACATTTTTAATTGTTTTTTTTTACAGAGAGGGAAGGAGAGAGATAGAGAGTTAGAAACATCGATGAGAAAGAAACATCCATCAGCTGCCTCCTGCACACCCCCTACCGGGGATGTGTCCGCAACCAAGGAGCATGCCCTTGACCAGAATCGAACCTGGAACCCTTCAGTCTGCAGGCCGACACTCTATCCACTGAGCCAAACCAGTTTTGGTCATCTGACTGGTCTTTATAAAAAAAATTGTAATGGTATATATACTGCTTTTCTGAGTTTTGTGATTTTTTTTTTAGAATATTATCGAATTTAAAGGGATCCTGGTATACTTCAAATTTATAACCAGACATTTGGGTGACTTGTGGACCCTGAACTTGCAGCTGGGTGTCTGAAATGAGGCCAATATTATAAGGGACAATGAAGTCTATACTAGTTCCAGGCAGGCAGTTAGTGTCAGAATTATATTACATTTATTGTGATAGGATTTTCAGTTGATAAAATGTTGAATAAGTCAGTTTTAAACATGCATTTATTGCTTGAATTTATATGGCTCTTTAATCATTAAAGTAATATTTTCTCTGTAGTGTCATTTTGTTATTTTATTATCTTATTACAAGAGCAGTCAACTTTTGAAGTCCTAATTTGTAGACTAGTTAAAACTTAGTATTTGTTTCTCTAACAGCCAATATTTTGAGGATGTCATTGCTTATTAGCATTGATTTGAAATCATATTAAAACTTATTACAACTATATATTCCATATAGGTGGTTGTCAAGATTAAAAGCTGGGTAGAAGGCTTGGCTTTTAATATTTAAGAATTAGAAATAAAATTTCCCTAAGTCAGATAATTGAAGTAACATTTGTGACTTATTTGGGAAGATGATGTTATTATGTGTTAGTTCCACTGATGAAAGAAGAATGGTATGTAGCAGAATGAAAATGGGCCCCTATCTTACACCACTCACAAATATTGAAATGAATTTGAGACTTAAACATAAGACCTGAAACTAAAGCTCTTAGAAAAAAGCGTAGGGGAAAACTTTTTGACATTGGATTCAGCAATGATTTTCTGGACATGATACCAAAAATATAAACTATAAGAGCAAAACTAAGTAAGTGAGACTACATAAAACTAAAAAGCTTCTGTACAGTAAAAGAATCAGTCAACAAAATGAAAAGGTAACCTAAAGAATAGGAGGAAATATTTGCAAGTCCTATATCTATAAGAGGGTAATATCCAAAATATATAAAGACCTATAATGGATTAGTGAAAAAACAAACAACCTGATTTAAAATAGGCAGAGGATCTTCAATAAATGAGGTTGGGAAAATTGGACAGGCACATGCAAAAAATATGAAACTAGACCATCAGCTTATACCATACATAAGAATGAACTTAAAGTGGGTAAAAGACTTAAATGTAAAGCACAAAACCATAAAACTACTAGAAGAAAACATAGGCAATAAAATTGTAGACATCTCTCACAGCAATATTTTTGCCAGTATGTCTCTAAGAACAAGGGAAACTCAAGAAAATATAAACAAATGGGACTACATCAAGCTAAAAAGCTTCATAACAAAAGAAACCATCATTAAAATGAACCCACTCTACAGAAGAACATATTCGCCAATGACATATCCAATAAGGGGTGAATTTCCAAAATATATAAAGAAATCATACAACTCAACACCAAGAAGATAATACAATTAAAAAGTGGGCAAAGAAGTTGAATAGACACTTCTCCAAAGAGACCAGTAGACATATGAAAAATTGCTCAAGGTCACTAATCATTAGAGACATGTAAATAAAAACTACAATAAGGTATCATCTAACACTTGTCAGAATGGCTACTATCAATAAATCAACAAACTACAAGTGCTGGTGAGGATGTGGAGAAAAGGGAACCCTTGTACACTGCTGATGGGAATACAGACTGGTGCAACTACTGTGGAAAACAGTATAAATATCGACAAACAAATGGGACTATATAAAGCTAAAAAGCTCTGCACAACAAAAGAAACCATCGACAAAATTAAAAGAGAATCTACTGTATGGGAACTATCTTTTGATTCAGTGATCCCACTTCTGGAAATATGTTCTAAGAATCCCAAAACACCATTCAGGAAGAATAAATGCACTTCTATGTTTATATTATTAGCAGCATTATTTACAACTAAAGGCCCAGTGCATGAAATTCAAGGTCCCTCAGCACAGCAGGCACTCTCTCCAATCTGGGACTCCTTGAGGAATGTCCAACTGCCAGTCAGGGATTGGGCCTAAACCGGCAATCGGACATTCCTCTTACAATCTGGGACTGCTGGCTCCTAACCATTCACCTGCCTGTCTGTCTGATTGCCCCTAACTGCTTCTGCCTGCCAGACTGATCACCCCCTAACTGCTCCCCTGCCAGCCTGATCATTCCCAACTGCCCTCCCCTGCAGTTGGACATCCCTATTACAATCTGAGACTGCTGGCTCCCAACCGTTTGCCTGCCTGCCTTGCCTGATTGCCCCATAACTGCATCTGTCTGCTAGCCTGATGGCCCCTAACTGCCCTCTCTTGCAGGCTTGGTCACCTCCAACTCCCTCCCCTCCTGGCCTGATCACTTCTAACTGCCTCTGCCTCGGCCCCACCACCATGGCTTTGTCCAGAAGGTCATTTGAAAGGTCCCCCAGTCTAATTAACATATTACCCTTTTATTAGTATAGATAATAGTTAAAAATAGGGAAAAGAAAGTCAAATATTTCATCTCACCTTAGAAATATTACTGGAAAAAAAGAGCAAATTATTGACCATGGTTAACATAAAATCTAGAGAAAAGGATAAAGTATGTTTCCTGTTAATAAATATTTATATCACATAACAATCTTTTTGCATTCATATTTTTATATCTTTTTGATACTGAGAAATGTAAAGCCGGACTGCAGGGAGGGATAGCAGAGACCTTGAGAGAGGAGAAAATCTCTCAACCATTAGCATGGAAAGATCTCCCACTTCACAGTAATTGGGAGAGAGGCTTGGTGGAGCAAGTCCACAACAGGGCCTGTGTGATGTGAAGCAGCCCTTGAAGTATCCATGCACTCTTCCAGCAAGTATTCTGTCTCCCAAGTGCTTATGGCCAATGCAAGGAGAAGCTTTTTCCTTAGTAAAGACAGGGGTCATAAGTGAGGATGGCACCTCCGTTACTTCATCTCCATTTTATAATCAACACCCATGTAAGGAGGTTTTTATTGACTATATTGAGTCTTAGAGAAATCCCATGCCCAGACCAACTTATATCTATTGTAATTCCTGGTGACTGTTCATCATATAATAGAAATCATATGTTGCTAGTTAACTTATTAGTGGGGACCATTACTGAGAAGATGTCCTAAGAGAAAGTTCCCAAAGTGAGGGGAATATGGTTGAAAAAGCTATGATTTCCAGAAGGTTCTATTAATTCAACCAAGAGCCAAGCTCAATTTTAGGGCTTCTGGCAAGTAGGAGAGAATATACTACTCATGAAGCCTAGTGACACCAGAAATGAATAGGAGTGTGCGCCCTGGTGTATGTATGTGTGTGTGGGTGTGTGCTGGGGGGCTGGGGGTAGGGGTGGGGGCAAGGAATAGTTCAGTTAAAGCTGAGCCTTTTCTTCTCTCCCTGGAGAAATTCTTTGATGAGGGCAGAGACATCTGTAAGGTCTTCAAGAGTGTATTAGAAGTATTGCCAGTTTCAGAGCCAAGTAGCGTTTGCAAGGAGGTAGAATTAGGTGACATACCTTATATCCTAGTTTAATTGAGATAAACCTCTGTGAGAATGAGAAGGAACTTAAATTTAACTTATATTCATAGGTACAGTTCAGGTTTATACAACCCTGACAAATAGATGGACTTAGCGGCTTTGACCATTGCAGGGAAGAGCAAGAAAGCCTTATGTTTGGAGTTTAAAGATTTCTGATCTAGGAGAACTAGAAAGAAGATAGTATGAGGAGAGCTGAGATGATGAAAGGCAGTTGGGTGGAAATGGAGAGTTATTAAGTAGATTCCTTTCATTTTAAAAATTGTTTAGTTAGTAATAAGATGTTGAATGTTGCTTTATATTTATGTTTATCCTAGTAAGAGCAAAAGGAGCACCTCTTTGCTGGTAGTAATATTCTTGGTATTAGGTAGAAAAAATATTTGAAAGAAAATTGCAAATAAATGCAATAATTAAAATTCTATACCATGACAAGTTTTATTATTGAGTAAATATATGTCGTCTCTGAGAAGCTTAAATCCACTAAGGATCAATTAAAAAAAAAAGAATCCTGGGCACTGTGGTAATTTTATCCTGTGCCAATTTAACTAAGCTGTAAACAGGTTTTGCCAGAATTCTGTTCTTTGTATGGTTCCTGGGTAGAGCTGGTCACTTGAGAAATCTGCCTGAGATTTAGAAAGCAGTGAACAGTTTCCTGTGATTATGAAATCTGAAAGAAAAAGTAAATATTCTTGTTTTATTAAGACTATTAACAAGAACCAGGAGACTTCACTGGCTAGGAAATATGCTGATTGCATAGCAATGAAAATATACCTAAAAAGTATTGTAGGTAGTTGGATGATTACATAAAATGTACATTTGCTGCTTTTACCATTGACAATTCTAATATATATATATATTTATAAGGATCTGGAAGAATAAAGTGTTTCATGTAATTAAAGTAAAAATGCGAGATCGGTTAATTTGGCAATTATTTGTGTGTTTTAGAGGGAACAGACAGAACATTTGAGAAAGCATTGGGACATTGTTAGTTCTGTGTTCTTAAGTTTTCTCATACTAGCAAGTGAAGGACTTCCCAGATAAAAATCTCTAGTCAGTAGTTCTTGTGGGGAAAAAACACACACAACACATTTACTTTTCAAGAAGAGTTATTTTTTTTAATTGAACCTTTTGTTCCACAAGACAGTGTATAATACAACATGATTTTGGAATATTTCATTTGCTTATTTTCCCTCATTATCATATTCTTCTAAAATTTGAATATGGGTAGGAATTTAGAATCAAATTTCCTCTCTGTATTTTTTAATCAGTCACCATTATCATCAAGTTGTGAGTTTGAAAGCACAATTTCATTCAGTTGTTCAGCTTGAATCCCTCAGTCTTCACTAAGTGGGACCTTATTTAAGCTTAGAATACTATGATAGTTAGGGCAGGGGGAAGTAGAGGTGGAGTATTATATAAAGGCACAAGAGCTCCTGACAGATGCTAAGAAGAAGGAAGAGGGAGGGATGCAGAAAGGGGTGGACAACATGAATTTAAAATGTATGGATCTAGCCCTAGCCTATTTGGCTCAGGGAATAGAGCATTGGGCTGCAGATTGAGGGGTTCTGGGTTTGACTCTGGTCGGGGGCACATGCCTGGGTTGTGGGATCAATCCCCAGTGGGAGGCATGCGGGAGGCAGCTGATCAGTGATTCTCATCATTGATGTTTCTCTCTTTCCCTTTCCTTTTTTCTCTGAAACCAATAAAAAATATTTTAAAAAATAAAATGAAATAAAGAAAATGCCAATTATCCAAATTGGATGTATCATTAAAAAAACCCAAAAAACAAACAAACAAAAAAAAAACCGGATCTAGCTAGAACCCCACATAAAAAGTAGGAAAATCAGATATTTGGAAATCAGGACCCAGGTTCTAGTCCCATTTTTGAGGTTTAATATAAAGTAGATATTTGCTTTTGGAAAAGTCTGGATTTAAGAAAAAAATATATTTTATTGATTTTTTACAGAGCGGAAGGGAGAGGGATAGAAAGTCAGAAACATCAATCAGCTGCCTCTTGCACGCCCCCTACTGGGGATGTGCCTGCAGCCAAGGTACATGCCCCTGACTGGAATCGAACCCGGGACTCTTCAATCCACAGTCCGACACTCTATCCACTGAGCCAAACCGGTCTTGGCAGAAAAGTCTGGATTTTAGTTTTCTCAACTGTAAAATGCGAGTATGTGAATCATCAATTTTTCTAGCATCTGAATCTTTTATTCAAAAGCAGTTGTACTCATAGTAGGTAGGAAGAAGGGATATGGGGGAGTAGGGAGGGTGTCCCACTCTGCCTTAATCAGAGTGCTTCTATTTAAATACTGAGTCTTCTTTGGAGGAAGATTGCATTTAAACAAATGGTTCTGCAAATAAATTATCTTTGAAAATCAGAAATCTGGTTCAAAGAAGACTCAGTATTGAAAACAGAATCACATCCTTCCTTTCTACCTATTTCCTCACATATAACTTTCCCTAATAAAAACTGCAACAATCATGGAATCAAAATATTTTAAATAAAATCTTTTTGTATTAACTTTATCAAGAGGTCTATTTTTGGTTCATTTTTTCTCTTTTTTTGGTATAGCATTTGGAATGTATGTGAAAAATAATCTTATCTAATAGAGAAACATGTGAATTGACCGTACCTCTGCTACACCCACAGCCAATCAGAGTGAGTATGCAAATTAACCCAACAAAGATAGCAGTTAATTTGCATAGAGACCTTGGTCCTGGGAACCTACTCGACACCCAGGTCACTCCCAGCTGGCCATTGGACGGGCCGCCTATGATCAGGGGAGGGGCACTCCCCAAGCCTAAAGCCTGGGCTTGGAAAGGGGCCGAGCCTGTGACCAAACACAGACCATCTGCAAGTCAGCGCTGGGTTGATCAGCTGCTGCCTGGTGACCCAGCACTGATGGCTCAAGTGGCTGAGACCCAGAAAGTGAGTCAGGGTCTGATCTGCAGCCTCAGTGGAAGTTGTTGATCAGTGTATGTACCTCTCTCTCTCTCCCTCTTTCTTTCTGATCTTCGCCAGAAGCCAGGCTTTTCTTTTTCTCCCAGCCTCTGGCAGGGGCTGCTGTTAAGCCCTGCCTCTTTGATCAGGCCCAGAGATAGGCCTGGAGTGGCTGACTGGCATAGGAACCAACCAATCAGAGCCAAAGGTGGGTGCTGTGGGGAACCAATGGCTGCCTAGAAGGCAGAGCTTCTGACACTGACTAACATAGGAACTGACCAATGAGAACCAAATCTGGGTGCAGTGGGGAGCCAATGGCTGCCTAGGAGGTGCTTTTGACAATGACTGGCATTGAAACCGACCAATGAGAACCAAATCTGGGTGCTGTGGGGAGCCAATGGCTGCCTAGGAGTGAAGCTTTTGACACTGGAATAGGAACAGACCAATCAGAACCAAATTGGCCAGCAGAAGAGGGTAGTTGGGGGCAATATCAGGCCTGCAGGAGAGGGCAGTTAGGGGTGATCAAGCTGGCAGGAAGAAGCAGTTAGGGGCAATCAGGCAGGCAGGCAGGTGAGCAGTTAGGAGCGAATGGTTCCAGATTGTGAGAAGGATGGCTGACTGCCAGTTTAGGCCTGATTGCTAGGATCAGGCCTTAAATGGCAGTCGGACATCCCACAAGGGGTCCACAATTGGAGAGGGTGCAGGCTGAGTTGAGGGAATTTCCCCTCCGTACATGAATTTCATGCACTGGGCCTCTAGTGGTTATATAAATACTATTTGATAATAAAAATAGGGTGATAATTTTAAACCATCATGTGATCACCTTTACCACAATAAAAATGTGGTCTGCTGTAGTAATTACTTAATCATTATTTATTTGTTTATTTACTAAATTTTCATTGTGCTTTGTGGTAGCTGGTCTCCAAAGATGCCCTCAATAAACCATGCTTTCAGACCTTTATGTTGTTCCCACTCACATTGAATTTGGGCTGATGTTGATTCACTGTATTCAGTACAACATGGTGGAAGTGATATTAATATTAGTTCTGATCTTAAGCAGCTTCTTCTTTTGCAGTTTTTGTAAGACCCCAGCCACCTTGTAAGAAGTTTTAGCTATCCTGCTGGAGAGACCACATGGAGAAAGGACCTGAGACTGTAGAGAAAGAGCAGAGGAAGAGGGCAGGGAGAAGGAGAGAACTGAATGATTCAGCTGGGAGGGGGAGAGTGAGAGGGACTGACACTGGAATAGGAACAATTGATCCAGTTGTTCCAGAGTCCCACTGAGTCCAGACTTCCTAGCATCTCTGTCAGAAGGTCAGACAGAGGGAGCCATCTAGCCAGTCAAGCTCCCAAATGACTGCAAACCAAAGATTGCTTTTATATGTTTAACAGTAACTGTCCTTTAAAAATACATTTTTATTTATTTCAGAGAGGAAGGGAGAGGGAGAGAGATTAGAAACATCAATGATGAGAATCATTGATTGGCTGCCTCCTGCATGCCCCCTACTGGGGATTGAGCCAACAACCCAAGCATGTGCCCTTGACTGGAATCAAACCCAGGACCCTTCAGTCTGCAGGCTGACGCTCTATCCACAGAGCTAAACTGGCTAGGGCAGTCACAGTCCTTTTTAAACAAGGTGGTGCTTTTGATAGTACAACTATCTCTAAAAGCCTCTATAATTTTTATTCCTTTTGTTAGTCACATTTGTGCTTCCATGGAGTCACATTCTTTTCCCTGAGCCATTTTTCCTCTCCAAGACTGAGTTTTATTTGGCCTTGGTTGCACAGGATATTTTAAAATTTAATCCAAAGTTGAGATGAGAAACAGTTGCATCTTTTAGGGTGGCAACTCCTACGATTTCTGGATTCTCTATGTTCCCTTGCATCCTGCTTGTAACTAGGCCAGTTGTTTCCCTGAGCTTACCTCTTTTGTAGAATTTGTTAAATACAACTTGTTACTCAAAGCCATAAATTCACTAAGTTTATAATCTGTGTGCAAATGATTGTGGGTGACAATTTCACCAAATATTTAACCTTTATAATATGGTCATATTTTTAGCTCCGAATAACAGTTTCCATGCCTCCTGCTATTTATTTGCTGCTGAAGATAGGGTCATGAAACAGCACCCCACTTCTAGGTACACAATTTCTATATTAGTCAACTTTGCTCTATTAGAAAATCTTAGGGGCTTGCAACAACAAAATGTCATATATATGTTACAATTTTTAAATCTATTCATCCATCAATGGATAATTAGTTTGTTTCCATATCTTGGCTATTGTGAATAAGACCGACACGAACATGGGGATATAGATATCTCTTTGAGTTGGTGTTTTTGTTTTCTTTGGCTAAAAACCTAGACGTGGAATTGCTGGATCATATGTGGTTTATTTTTAATTTTTTAGAAAATTTCATTATGTTCTCCATAGTGGCTATACCAATTTACATTCCTATCAATAGTGCACAGATTCTCTTTTCTCTATATCCTCATCAACAGTTATGTCTTGTCTTTTTGATAAAGCCATTCTAACAGGTGTGAGTTGATATCTCATTGTGGCTTTGATTTGCATTTCCCTGGTGAATAACATTGAACATCTTTTCATGTTGGCCATCTCTATGTCTCCCTTGGAAAAATGTTTATTCAGATGTGCTTATTTTTAAGTTGGATTGTTTGTGAGTTTTTGTGTGTATGTGTTTTTTTTTTAAGCAATGGAATTCTATGAGTTTTTATATATTTGAACATTAATCCTTTATCAGATATATGATTTGTAGATATTTTATCCCATTCAGTAGGTTGCCTTTTCATTTTGTTAATGGTTTTCTTTGCTGTGACCTTTTCTCTGTTCTTCTTTCTGTTTTCTCTATTTGCATGCAGTCTGCCAGCTCCCATTTCAGACTTGCTCATATCTGCATTCTGACTTGTGACATCAATAGCTTTGTTTCTAACTCTCCCTGGTCTCCTATTACTTCTCTAATTCTAACACGTGGCAAAAAAGCCTTTGAAAATTCCAGTTTTAGATTAATTATAGACTAATGATCAAATTATTGTGCAATTTTACTTGAAGCATGAAAAATTAGTTAACAAATTCTTTGATAGCTAGGCCTAGAAGATTCACTGATATTTAAGAATCTTGAAGAGCTTCTCAAGAAGATAATTTAGCATTAGAGAATAAATTCTGATTTAGAAGAGAAAGTTATTTGTCTTATAATTCTGGTTATAAAAAACATTGTCTTTTTTCTTAGAATGTTAAATTTTACTTAAAGATAAAAACCTTTTTTGAAATTTGAAGGCTTTACTTCTACTGATGTGGAAAGATGTCTATAATTCACTGTTAAATAAAGAAAGCAGATTTCAGATAAATATTATGAATGGTTCAACTTTATATATAGTTTTTTCTATGCACATACAAAAATATGTACAAGTATGTATACACAAAGGTATCTATATAGCTATTTGTTTATTAATTCATCCTACACTGTTGGGTTTATGTTTTGGGGGATTGAGAATGGAAGATTTTTTATATTTCATTTATATAATCTTGTTATATTTAACTTTTTACAGGCATATATTATCCTCATAAAAAAAGAAAAAAGGAGCCCAAACTGGTTTGGCTCAGTGGATAGAGCGTCGGCCTGCGGACTGAAAGGTCCCGGGTTCAATTCTGGTGAAGGGCATGTACCTTGGTTGCGGGCACATCCCCAGTAGGGGGCGTGCAGGAGGAGGCTGATTGATGTCTCTCTCTCTCTCTCTCTCTCTCTCTCATCAATGTCTCTGACTTTCTGTCCCTCTCCTTTCCTCTCTGTAAAAAATCAATAAAATATATTTTTTTAAAAAAAGAAAGAAAAAAAGGATAGCTCAAAAGTCACTAAAATTTTGTTACAAATGCAAAAGCAAAATTTGTGAGACTTCTTTTTCTGTGTCAATAAATCACACTTTATGGAATCCAGAAAGAATATTTTTTTGCATAGTGAGTCAATGGGAAACTTATTTTGTATGTATTTTGGGAGTGTGTTGTTATTTATATTTGTAGTGTAGCCTTTCAAAAGGAATGGTGGTTGCTGTGCCTGGGAGAAGTAATGCTGGGACTTCCTGAGCGGGCTGGTTGTGTTGATCTGGAAGAGTCCTCTGAACATGTGCTTTTTTTTTATTTTTATCAATGGAAACCATCATAGCCAGTTCTATTGAATAGCAAGTTATTGCATAATAATTTGAAAAAAATATTTTTGTTGATTTCAGAGAGGAAGGGAGAGGAAGAGAGAGTTAGAAACATCAATGATGAAAGAATATCATTGATTGGCTGCCTCCTGCATGCCCCGCACTGGGGATCAAGCCTGCAACCCTGGCACATGTCCTGACTGAGAATCTGTCTCTGACCTTCTGGTTCATAGATCCATGCTCAGTCACTGATCCACGCTGGCCAGGCAGCAAGTGAGTCATCTTTGTATGAAATGTTTCTTGTTTTTTGGCTCCTTAAGTTGATTAAATTTCCTGCCACAATCATGCTTTTTCAAATATTTAGCTCTCTTAAATCTACCTTTCTCTTCTCTTCAGTTATTTTTGTTATCCCTAACTAGCAGAAATTATGGTTTTAAAAATAATCATTCATGTCAGCATTTACTTTCCTTTAAAATAGTATAAGTATTTAAAAATTATATTCCTTTAAGGAATATGGATTGGTGGTTCAAATAATAACAATGGCTAACATTTATTGAGAGCTTACTATGTCAGATACTGTTCTAATTATTGTACATATATAAACTCATTTGATCCTCACAACAATCCTATTAGGGAAATTATTCACACTTTACAGATGTAGATACTGAGGCATAGAGAAGTTAAGTAACTCCCTACCATCACTTGACACTAGTGAAAATATACAAAACAAGGAAATTTAGAACAACCCCAAATCATTAAGGGTAGTTAGTGCCTGAGGCTCCCCACAGTGGACTTCACTCTGGTTGATGATGAAAGATAGCCCCATTCCCACTTCACCAGGGTATCTCCTAAAGGAGAAGATTCATCGGACAAAGTATTGTATATGTCTCTGATACATTTGTTAAAACACAAGTTTGCAGTTTAGGAAAGAAAAGACTGTGTTAGAAGCAATACAATAAAGTCACTACCACTAACACACAAACAAAAAATGCTTAAAACTCCCTCTGAGGTCAGTGTCAGAATATCCCTGGAGGGTGCAGCTCTTTTAATAGGGGAAATTTGCTGAAACCCAATCTAAAGGGATGGATGAAAGAGTGCAAGAAAAGTCAGTCAGGCTGAGTAAGATGCCTATTTTGGTCATTGTTAACAAATTATACATTTTACTGTGCTCAAAGGAGTATTTGGGTGAGAGACTGAAATGAACCATGTTCTTTGTCTTCTTGTGTTATGGCATGAGTTGAATAATTTGGCCATTTTTTGTTTACTACATTTATAATGTTGATATCTGGAAGGACATTTAAATGGTTCTATTTCTTGGTGCAAAATAAGTGATAAAGAAAATTTCTATGCATACGAGAGTCTCATTTAGAAGCAGGTTTTATGCTGAAAACCTCCCAACATATGTAGTCTCATATATATATGAGACTATTCAGGAGAAATATACAACATTAGGTTCCATTGTACGAGTGGCTGCACAATGCACAGGGATACATTAGTGATTTGCTCTTAAATAGCACAGAGCACTGATGTAATTAGAGCATACAGAATAATAACTAATTATGTTAGCTACTATTATACATTATAGCCTATGCTAATAAGATTAATTTGGCAGGAGATGAATAGTTTCTTAAAGTTCAACTTGTCTTTAATTTTGCTGTATTTATTTTTGAAAGGTAAATTCTGACATTAAAATGTTATATTTTATAACTAATGTATAGTATATTTTAAAAAATGTTTATTTGAAACATTGAGCTGGTTGGCCTTGCTCTAGTCTCATTTATCATGATCACTGAAAAAAATAAAATAAATAATTAAGAGCTGACATGTTTATTTTTTTATATTACTTGCTGTTAAAGTTACTCTTGGGAGTAATATTTCATCTTTGAATCAAACCATAAATAATAGATGAGACAAATGGAAGCTGTCTTTTAAATGATAAGGCATCTTTACTCTATTCTTATAATATTTTCTTATAAAATATGTAGAGAAATGTCTGGAATGATTAATTACTTCTGATTTAGTGAATGAAAGCATGGCAATTAAGAAGAAAGGACCAGTATTTAATATTTATTTCTACCCTTCTTTTTTTTCTTTTAAAATATATTTTTGTTATTGATTTCAGAGAGGAAGGAAGAGGGAAAGATAAAAACACCAGTAATGATCGGCTGTCTCCTGCATGTCCCACACTGAGGAATGAACCTGCAACCTAGTCATGTGCCCTGACTAGGAATCGAATCAGGACCTCTTGGTTCATAGGTCGATGCTCAATCACTGAGCCATTCCAGTGGGGCTCTATCCTTATTCTTATATGTTAGTTTACTAAATGAAAACAAATAATCTATTGTTGACTTTCCATCCATTTTCCCCTCCTTTTGTTCTGATTACTAGGTCTACACTTTCAATATTAATGCTAATTATGAATTATTACTGAATATAAACAAAATCATGTGATACTTAAGAATATTTCTGACTCATTTTAAGATTTCCTTGTCTGTCATACTCTATAAATAATATCTTGTCTTATCAATTGTACTTTAATGGAATTAGCCTATCTTCCTAGCTAAACTATAAATGTTCTCTGAGGAAACAGATGACTCGTACACTATTTTATATCCTCAATACTTAATTGTTTAAGACATTTTTAGTAAAGCTACCTTTATAAAGATTCAAGGAATTTTTAAAACATTGAATTTGCTCATATTCTTCTAAGTGTGACTCTGCAAACATAGAGAAAACATTTTGAGACAGTTAAAAGCCTATCAATTTATTTGATCAAAAAATCACTCTTCAGAAAGAAATTGATTATTGCTGATTTTTCTTCTGAGATATAATACTCTATTGATTATATTAAAAAATTTATGGCATGTTATTCTTTCTATACTTTCATGGGGCACTATTGTTTACCTAGATATCTTTAAAATTTAAAAAATTTATATTCTGGGTATTTATATTCTTTAGTGCAATTACGAATGCAGGTAGGCTTACTGCTCTGAGTGATTTTAATTTCCGAATTGTAAAAAAAAGAGGTAAATAAAAGAATAATAAAATGTGCTTTAATGTAAAAAATTTAAATGGAGAATGAAATGCATTATGTTGGGTTGAATAAATACCAAGTATTAAAAACAATTTATAACAGATATCTTACCAAAACGTTTGGGAGCTGGAGGATTGATTGCACAGGAAGATAAAATACAGCTTCTTAATATGGTAGTATCTTACTTGGTCTTATAGGATAGGGGAAATTTGTTAATTAAGTCAATTATACTTAGTAATACAACTATATTTGTCCAAGTAGTATGTAAATACATGCTTCAAATTTACATGCATGATTTCTCCTCCTGAAGTGAAAGAAACATACTTTATTCCCAAATGTTCAGCTGGACAGTGCTAATCTAATTAATCCTGCCTGGCACACATTAATCCATACAGTTACTTTTTGTATTTATCATTCTCTTGTGAGCTAGTATGGGTTACAGAATTTTACTGGATTAAGGTGAAATCACAACTAGGATATGGAATGACAATTTAAGCATATGCATGTTGAGATTCTGCATAAAGAGAGTGGGGGGATGCTTATAAAATTTAAAACCACGTAAGGCAGCTGTGATGGTTAATTTTATGTGTCACCTTGAGTGGATCATGAGTGCCCAAATTAAACATTGTTTCTGGGTGTGTCTATAAAGATGTTTCTGGATGAAGTAGATTGCTCTCCCCGGTGTGGTTGGGCATTGTCTATTCCATTGAAGGCCTGAATAAAACAAAAGGTGGAGGAAGAAGGAATGATCCTTTTTTTTCTACCTTACTGCTTGAGCTGGGACATCTCATCTCATCTTCTCCTGTGCTTGGTCTAGAATTTTCATTATTTGTTCCCCTTGCTCTCAGGCCTTCAGACCCAGACTGAATTATACCTCTGGCTTTCCTGGATTTTCAGCTTGTAGACAATAGAATATGGGACTTCTCAGCCCCCATATTCATGTGAACAAATTCCACTTTAACTGTCTGTCTATCTATCTATCATCTATCTATCTATCTATCTATCTATCTATCTATCTCTCTATCTATCTATCTATCTATCTATCTATCTATCTATCCATCCTCACTTATCCTCTTGCTATATATAACTCTATGGTTCTGTTTTTCCTGAGAACCTCTCTGTTACAGCACCTCAGGCTTGGGATTTGGCATAGACTATGATCACTTCTGACATTAAGTTCCTATAAAGATAAACATCTCGGTGGAACTTACAGTTCAGAGATTTTAATCTTTTGGAATTGGAATAAATCATCTTTTGTTTGATCCTGTGGACCCCTATTTTCTAAAATAATAATATGCCAATTACAATTTTTTGAAGCGAATTTTCATTTTGCAAGTTCCATCAACCTTTCTGACAAGGCCTATTGGTCACACAGTGAAAGTCTTAGGAGATGAAATTATTAGGAAAAAAGCTTAGGAGACAGAAATTCATTGGTTTCAAGTGATTGGTATCAAGTTGTGGGATGTTGATAAGGGTGGGATGGAAGCAGAAGCAGATCAGAGGTTGTGCTTGACAGGTAGCTTTAGAGGAGTTATGTGTCTACATTAGGTCTCTATTTCCACATGTGCAAAATGAAAATGAAGTAGCAGGTGATCTCTAAGTTTCCATCCAGTACTAAAATTTAAAGAGCCCTCTTGGAATAACAAAAGTTATCTTGCATGTAACCCAGTGCTTTGCACATTGAGTGCTCAATAAATGCTAATTGACAATGGCAGTGATAAAGTAATAAATATTTTGATCAAAAAGGATGCCCTTATTCTTGAAAACTTCTCTCTTATGATCCTTCCTGCTAACATCTTGTATGATCACTTCTAGATAGTCCTGCTTTCCCAGGGAACTGGATCTAATAAATATTTTGATAAAAAAGGAACCTCTTTTGTATTTGCTAAGGAGAGGCTACATGGCCAATATTTATAATTTGGTGAAAAGAGGGAGGGTGGATGGAGACAGAGTCTGCAGAGCTTCTTCCTTGATCTGAGGCCTGGTGCACGGATTTCTGCACATTGAAAGGAAATTAATTAGAAGGTGGCCAGTGGGGTGGGACTGGGCAAGATGGGCCAGACACACTCTGGAGCCAACCTCCCAGGCTCCTTCCCTGGCCGGCTGCACCTGGGGCAGCACTGGGGTTCGAAGGGCATTTAAGGAGTGAGTGGGCTTCCTTTGGCAGGTGGGGTCCCTCAACCTGGCCTATGGGGATTGGGCTGAAACTGGCAGTTAGATATCCCCTGATGGGCCCAGAGTGTGAGAAGGCACTCTGCAAAACTGCTGTTGTTCCACAGCTTCTGCATTGAGCGTCTGCCCCCTGGTAGTCAGTGCATGTGATACCTACTGGCCGGGTGGCTATCAGCTGGTTACTTAGCCTTTATATATATACTAGAGGCCCAGTGCACAAAATTTGTGCATGGGGGGGTGAGGGGTGTACCTCAGCCTAGCTGGCACCCTCTCCAATCTTGGGTCCCTCGAGGTAATGTCTGACTGCCTGTTTAGGCCCAATCCCGGGCCTGCCTGCTTCCTGGATTGCCCCTAACCACTTCTGCCTGCCAGCCTGATCACCCCCTAACCACTACCCTGTCAGCCTAATTGATGTCTAACTGCTCCCTGCCAGCCTGTTTGCCCCCAAATTCCTTCCTCTGCTGGCCTGGTCACCCCTAACTGCTCTCCCCTGCAGGCTTGATTGCCCCCAACTGCCCTCCCTTGTAGGCCTGGTCCCTCCCAACTACCCTCCCCTGCTGGCCATCTTATGGTGGCCATCTTGTGTCCACATGGGGGCAGGATCTTTGACCACATGTGGGCAGCCCTCTTGTGTGTTGGAGTGATGGTCAATCTGTGTATTACTCTTTTATTGGATAGGATAGAAGCCTGGTGCATGATGGGGGCCAGCTGGTTTGCCTTGAAGGGTGTTCCGGATCAGAGTGGGGGTTCCCTTGGAGCGTAGGGCAGCCTGGGTGAGGGGATTGTAGTGGTTTGCAGAATGGCCATGTTTCCCAGCGACCCAAGCAGAGGCCCTGGGTTCTGGGATTAATTTATATTCTACAATCGAAACTTTGTGGCCTGGAGGAGAGCCAAGCCTTCTTCTCACTTTGTGGTGACAGCCATTTCTATTGGGATATTTACCTTCTATAATGGAAACATTGTAGCCTGGAGTGGAGGCCTAGGTGGCAGGGCTGCAGAAGCTTGGCTTCTTCCATTGCTCAGGCAACCCTAGCCTCTGCTCCCATGGCTGCCACCATTTCTTCTTGGCTCTTCTATAATTGAAACTTTGTAGCATTGAGTGGAGGCCTAATCTGGCAAGGGCAGGCAGAAAACTTGGCTTCCTCCATTGACGGGGAAACCCAAGCCTCCCTCCTGCTCTCAGTGGCTGCAGCCATCTTGGTTGGGTTTTATTTGCTCCTCATTGGCTAGTGGGCGTGTCTTGTGGGCATGGCTTAATTGGAGGTATGGTAAATTTGCATATTACTCTTGTATTAGATAGGATATATAGATAAGTTTTTTTGGTGAGTGACTTCTTTCACTTTGCTTACTGTTTTCAAGTTTCATCCAAGTTGTAGCATGCATCAGGACATCACTTCTTGTTATGGTCAAATAAGATTCTAATATATTATTATACCACATTTTATTTATCTGTTAATTATTTGATGGATAACTGATTTTTTCCCACTGAGTGCTGATAAATGTTTAACAAATAATCTGCAAAAAAAAAAATCCTTATAGCATTTGTTGAATTTTATGGTATAAGTACTCACATTACGGCTGATTGCAGGTTATATGATGTCACTGAATATGAAGTTATAAAGAGATGCTACAATTAACTCTTGTGAGTTCCTACAAGTCAGTTCTAGCACATCAATCTGACCTTCTTTACTGATGAATCACTCAAGTTATAGGAGATGTGGCCACACCCAGTGAAGATTCCACATGCTATTAATTTATAATAATAATAGTAACAACAACAACAACAACAAAAGCAATACAGTTTTACTACCAATATTCTATATTTCATTCACTGTCTTTAGTCTCCCTGATTCCTCTTAAATAGTCCACACTTTAGCACTTGCTTCTGTACCTTGTACACTTTTTCCCCAGATATTAACATAGCTCATTCCTTCATTTCCACCAGATCTTTGTTCAGGTGTTTCCTCCTCAGAAGTGCCTAGCCACCACCTTATTCCTTTATTTAATCCTTTGCCAAGTTTTGTTTTTCTTCATAGCAGTTATCACTAATGCTTTATTATTCTGTATATTTATTTTCTTATTTGTTTATTGGCTGTCTCCCACCATAATGCAGGCTCTGTGAGGGTAGAGTCTTTGTTCCCAGTTGCATCCCTAGTGCCAAGGCATTGTCCTTAATCATTTCAAACAAGTGCCCCTCTTCCCCTCTCTGGACCTCCTGCTGCTGCCAGAGGAATGCTGCCCCCAGTCCCTGCGGCTCTATTATTGGCCCAAATCCTAGCACAGATAGGACTCAGTTGACACAGGTGGGAGACAATCCAGTGATGTGGCTAAGAGTGTGCCTCACTCTGAAGCCAAGCTAAATGTATTATATCCCAGCTATGGCACCAACTGACTGTGCATCTTGGGTAAGTGACTCAATTTCTCAGAATATCCCCATCATTAAAATGGAAAAATAAGAGGCCCCACCTCATAAGTCTGTTATATGGATTAAACTAATATATTAACTTAAAGTAAGCACATAGGAAGTGTGCAATACACCTTGTCTGAGGACCTCTTCCAGAAGGAAGCTTGTTTCCTGTGTAAGTCACCTCTGTGCACCTGCCACACGAAGCCTGTAGAAGCTGCTACCTGCTTCCTCCGCAGCTCTCTCCTATGAGCTTTCCTGCTGACATCCTGTATGGTCACTTCTAGATAGTCATGCTCTCCCAGGGAACTGGATGGTTCTCCAACTGCTTTTTGTGTCTCACAAAAGAGGAGACTCTTGGGCTTCAAGAAAGTATTATCTGCCTGCTTCTCTTAACTGGCAATTCACCTATGCTTAACCGCTAGGTATAGAAAAGGCCCAAGGGAAACCGGATGTTATTCTCAGCTCTCCTACCTGAGACTAGCAGATCAGAGCATCCCTAGCATAAGAGAAAGAAAAGCCTCCCAGCCTCCCACAGAGGAGAAATCTTACCCGCAAGCCCTAAGACACTGAGAGTAAAGGGAGCATTGGCATCCTAAGCAAACTGAGTGGAGAAAGAAGGAGATGGCAAGTCATTCATGAAAAGAAGAGAAATCATCCTGTATGCAAGATGGGCTTGGAAGGAAGCCTTGAGGCCCTCAAGTCCACTTTGCTATATGCTCCTCCTAGGCTGGGTCCCTAACCCAAGTAACTGTATTTTACACCCCCATTCCACGTACCACCATCCCCTCCTCCAATCCCAGGACCCAAACATTTGGTTCAAGTTATGAATTGCTCAGATAGGGGAACATCATTTACTAATCTTGGGTAAATCCAGGTCCATTCGTATTTACCGAATACCCACCAGGAGCTGGGCAGTGTTAGCTGGCAGCCTCAGGAATCCTAGGAACCAACAGTCCACAGTCACATCCCAGAAAAATAACCCTGCCTGTCTCTGAGCATCCTCACGTCCTGGGCGTCAGCTTCTGGGTCTGATTCCTGCAAAACATCAGCACCTCTTGTGCTAGGGGCTTCCACTAGGCCCCCATGGAGCCTCCCTGAAAGACTGGAGGATCGAAGAGCTTAAAGGGCAGGGAACAGGAAGGGTTGGGGAGGTAAGGTAAGAAGGAAGGGGAAGAAACAAGGTGCGTTTCTCCCTCAAGTCGTGCTCCAATCAGGAGTCTGCTGAGTTCCCAGGCGCCGATTCACGCGGGCCGGAGACACTCCGGGACCCGCCTGGCATCCCAGCGGTGGATTTGGGCAGGGTCGGCCCCGCAGCTCACTCCTCCCCGCTCGCCTCCCTCAGGGGCGTGTCCTGTGCTACCTCCCTTTCGTAGTGGGTCCGCTCATCCGGTTACAGCGGAGGCGGCGGCGGCGGCGGCAGCGTGAGCGAGAGCAGCGGTACCTCCGGCTCCTAGGACTGAAGCTGTGGCCGACTGCTCGCTCGGGGCACCTGTGCGGAGCTGGAGTTGCAGGACGAGGGGTGGGATTCTTACCAGCCACTCTCTGAGCCCGGAGGCAGGGCCACCCCCAGCCCCCTAGGAATCACTGCTCTGCAGAAGCTCCGCCCAGAGCTGGGAATACTGGTGGGGTAGACACGTGGAGGACCAGCTAGAGGGCTGAGAAAGGTAAACATTTGGTCCAGGTGTCAGAGGCAATGGAAGCTGTGGCTGGGACCATGACAGCTCCCCCCCTGGACTTCGGGGAGGTGGAAACTTTCCTGGACAGGCACCCAGAATTGTTGGAAGACTACTTGATGCGGAAGGGGAAGCAGGAGATGGTGGAGAAGTGGCTGCAGAGGCACAGTCAGAGTCAGGGGTCTCTAGGCCCAAGGCCTGCTGGCACCAGCGGCATGGCTCACTGCGGTGGCAGAGGCAGCAGCAGCGTTGGTGGTGGCACTGGACCAAATGGCTCTGGCAGCAGCCAGCCCCCTCCGGGTGGTGGGGACTGTGGTGGGGCTCCCCAGAGTCCCAGCTGGGCCAGTGGCGGCCTGGGGGATGGGAACCTGCAGCGGAAAGCTTCTCAGAAAGAGTTAAGGAAGAGTTTTGCCCGCTCCAAAGCCATCCACGTGAACAGGACCTATGATGAACAAGTGACCTCCCGGGCCCAGGAGCCCCTGAGCAGTGTGCGGCGGAGGGCGCTTCTCCGCAAGGCCAGCTCCCTGCCTCCCACCACAGCCCATATTCTCAGTGCCCTGCTGGAATCGAGAGTGAATCTGCCTCAATATCCCCCCACGGCCATGGACTACAAGTGCCACCTCAAAAAGCATAATGAGCGTCAGTTCTTTCTGGAACTGGTCAAGGATATCTCCAATGACCTTGACCTTACTAGCCTGAGCTACAAGATCCTCATCTTTGTCTGCCTCATGGTGGATGCTGACCGCTGCTCTCTTTTCCTGGTGGAAAGGGTGGCTGCTGGCAAGAAGAGTTTGGTCTCCAAGTTGTTTGATGTGCATGCAGGAACCCCACTGCTGCCCTGCAGCAGCACAGAGAACTCAAACGAGGTGCAGGTCCCCTGGGGCAAAGGCATCATTGGCTATGTCGGGGAGCATGGAGAAACTGTCAACATTCCTGATGCCTACCAGGTAGGACTTTGCATTGACTCCTTCCAGAGCCCCACTGGCCTAAGAGCCAATCCAGAAACCCATTAATTTAGACTCTTTACAATATGAATCCTGCTGTTTAAATTCCTTCTAAGTTTAGACTGTTTAGAGTGTTTCCACACCATTTTGATGTCATGGTCTTTCTCTAACACGCAGTGGTTTGTGGAAAATTCACATAGAACAAGGGTTACATTTTGCATCCAATGATAGCATGTGTTCTCAGTCAAGATACTTTGTCTTTAAGGATATCCGTGCATGGTTTTAGAATTCTAGTGTCAGTCTGAAGAAAATGGGCATGTTGGTGTCTCTGATGTCTTTTGGAGATCATAATGCATTTCATCCTCATTTGTGGTTGGAAAGGGAACAAAGTGTTGACCTACTGTCCTATCCTCTTCTCTAGTTTACAGTTGCATGAGTTCCAACTTAGGGGAGAAGAGGAAGAAAGGGAAGGTCAGGAGAAGAATGGTCCTCTGACACATTTGAGTCTATTTAGCACCTATTTTAACTGTGTTTTGCTGTTGTTGTTGAGTTTACAGAGGTTGGAAAAGTAGAGGGATGATTTATCTGTAGGCTGGAATGCAACATTATCTGCTATCAGTTTTTGATGGGAGTGAGCAGTAGGTTTTTAGCTTGTGAAACAAACAAAAAAATTGATAATTTTATAGCAACTCCAAAGGCAATGAGCAGGGTAAACATGCTAGTTTCAAGTGGAAAAGGAAACTGAACATGCTGTCATCTGGTATTTCTAAGCCTTTCATTTTCACAGTCATTTGAACTTGACATTATCCTGGATATGGAAGCCAGTCAGTTCTAATTTCTTCAGCCTCTGTTACTGAACATGATGAAACTGGATGCCACTTTCTGAAACTTCTTCAGGTTTCATAAGAATTGAGCACTCCTTCCAGTTGTCTAAAAGAGATACATGTTTTTCTAGAGTTTGGTTGCTATTGATTAGAACAGCAAAAGTGGTGGGAAGGACATTAAAGATGAATTTATATTTCATCTGGAAGTTGGCAATTTTACATAGAAAATTGACTAGCTTGTATTAAAACAAGTTTCATTTTTGTGTGAGGTGTCACTACAACACTTTAATGTTAAGGGATGCCTGTCAGAATACCATTTTTGTTAATCTTTTTGTATTGATCAGGTACATTATTCTTTGTATACCTCTTGAAGACAGATAGGGTTAGGTCAAGTAACCAATGAATAATCTTTACCAAGTGTCTCTTTTGCTACAATCCCAGAAAACCATGAGAAGAAATGAAAGCATTTAATAACTCATATGTTGAGGATTCTGTAAAAAGTTGAACAATCATAAACTCTTTTTTTCCGCATTCTTGTTGTGTGCTCGGGGAAAAAAATCCCTTCCTGGTCAGATGACACTTGTTATAGCACGGAATTGCAGTCTTCTCTTTCTTGCCTTTGCTTTTCTCATTCTTCACCAATTGATTTTCTCCCATTTATATAGCTTTTATTTCTTATTCCCCTCCTTCAGCTCCTAACTTTTATTTAATACTGTTCATATACTGTCTTTTCTTCAAGAGCATCATTCTTCAGCTTCCTCAGCAGTTAACTTGCCTTCCTGCTGACTAGAACTGTGGCTAGAGGTGCTATCACAGGCATGGAAAATCAGATTTTCACAGCTGATGTTTCTTCTGGGCCCTATTCTTTCTTTGAAGACAGAGTGCAAAGCAAAGTTGCCTTTTAATATTTGAAAGCTGACATTGGGCAAGGAGAGGTTTTGTTTTTGTTTTCTCCCAGGGTAGTAATGATGGCTGTAAGACTGGGTTGTTGGGAGGACTAGCAAAGGCAGGGAGGAAAAGGGTGTTCTATGGGTTGAGGGTTTGCTATCTTAGTTCACTGCTTGTATTCATTTCCATCTGCTTAGAAAGTCTCTCCCCGCACCCCCATTGGCCTCCTTTATGTATTTTTAACATGGTGTGTTTTATATTTCACTTACACTACTCTTTGATGAAATTGCCTCTTTTCTTTGTTATGATGCATCACAAAAACCAATAGTGTGACTTTGGGGGAATTTTTTTGATCTCTGAATATCAGTTTTCTGATCTGCAAAATGGAAATAACACTTACATGGCAAAAATGTATGTTTGAAAATAAAATGAACTCTGGCTGGAAGGCTGAGTTGGTTGGAGCATTGTCCAGTACACCAAAAGGTTGCAGATTTGATTCCTGGTCAGGGCACATACCTAAGTTTTGGGTTCAATCCCTGGTTGGCGCGTGTATGAGAGGCAATCAATGGATGTTTCTCTCTCACATCATCTCAAATCAATAAACAGAACAGACTGACATACCTCGATGTGGGATGGGAGGATGAAAAGAAATAAACCAAAGAACTTATATACTTATATGCATAGCCCATGGGCACAGGCAATAGGGTGGTGAAGACATGAGGGGGCATGGGTAGAGGCTGGGAGGAAGGGAGGAAGGGGGGAGGAATGGGAGACATCTGTAATACTATCAATAATAAAAAAATCTATATTAAAAAGTCAATAAACACAGCCTCGGGTGAGGATACAAGTAAAAAAAAAGATAAAATAAGATATTACATTAAATTCCCTAAAACATTATTATTATTTTTTAGACAATGACAAAAATATATTTTCTTCACAATTAGGTATAATTTTTGTTATTCCCTAACTCTGTTCATATCAACCCTGATTACATATGACTATTAAGTTTAAAAGATTAAACAAATATATCTATGCCTAGGTCCTATTCCAGACAAATTAATCAGCATCCCTTTGGCTTACACTTGGTTTTTAGTAGCTCCTCATGATTCTTCTTTTCCTTTCTTTTTTATCTTTATTGTTCAGTTTATTAATTACATTGTTCCCCCTTTTTTATCCCCCTATAGCTCCCCTCCATCCTGTACCCATCCCACCCTCTGCCCTCACCTCCCCCCCACTGTCCTCTCCCATTGGTGCATGATTTTTGTCCAGTCTCTTGCTGCACTTCCCACACCCCTTTTTCCCCCCAAGAATTGTCAGTCCATTCCCTCTCTATGTCCATGATTCTGTTATATTCACCAGTTTATCCTGTTCATTAGATTATTAATTCACTTGATTTTTAGATTCATTTGTTGATAGATGTGTATTTGTTGTTCATAATTTATCTTTTTATCTTTTTTAAATTCCCTAAAACATTATTGCACACTGCAATTACTCAGTAAATAGTAACAAAAAATGATTACTATGATGATATCTAGTTTATAGTATTTTTTTATTTCTGTTTATCTCATTTTCAAGTGTTCTCCCACCCCCTTATCTGAAACTGAGATGTGAATTTAGCACATTTTGACCAGCCTAATCTTCCTCTGAGCTATGCCCCCACCTTAAATTAAGTATTTTAGAACCAGCTTTACATTAAAGGAATAGAGAAATATCTATCCTTCCACCCTCTCCTTGAGATTTCCCTAAACATGATTGATAACACTTGACTGTAGCCTATCCCTACACTTTGTTCCCCTTAGTAACTTATAAAAAACTTTTTATAGAGTTATATTGATGTTGCATCCTTCCCAAGTTCTAATATTTTCCCTATACATTTTATGCTGTTATAGATTTTTCTTAATGAAAACAGGCAACCTTCCAAGTGCATGTTCTTTTATCATGATGTTATTGTAATTCTGATCATGTAAACATCTTGAAGTTTCTATATAAAAATATAACCATCTTCCATGATTCTCTAACTATTATATTTTAAAGGTCTTTGTTGCTCAGATTCAACTAGTGTACTTTTTTCTTCTTCAGAAGATGCAATTATCACACAGTCACAACATTTAATCACTTGATAATTAGGTTAATGATCCTCTTGGAAGTTCAGAATATGGGTGAGAGAAAGGCATTGAAGACACTTATGAGATTGTGATAAGTATGGCATTTTGGAGTCAAGGATAGATAGTCTAATGAAATACTAAAGTTGAATAAAAGTTTTTTTACAGCAAAAATACTTCTTAGTTTATTTCATTGTTTTTCATTACTTTCCTCAACTAGTCCTAAAAAAAACAGATTTCAAATTTGATGACAAATAATGAATTGCAAGTGGGAAAAATTTTTATTTTAGATATACAGCATAGATCAGAGAGGCTGCAATTTATCATTTCCCCTGACAGTTATAAGTTATTAAACAGCCCACTGTAATTTAGTAATGAAAAAATTGCCCTTAAGAGGTTGAAAATAAGAGCACTAAAGTAACAGATGTTCTCTTTGAGATTATTCTAAGCATACAGAACATATCACTTTAAACATTAATAAAAAGTGTGAGATGACATTTTTGTTAGTGTTAATAATGATACAGGTGTTTGATGGGCTTTGGGCTTGAAAAGCAGCCACTCTGTTTTGTTAGGTGAACTGAGAAGAAGAAAGGGGATGACACAGAAGGTTACAGGTGTGCTGGGTTTTCAGGAAACCTGATCTATTTATACAACAGATTTATTCATTCATTAGTTCCAACAAACACACACTGAGCGTCGATTATTCACCTAAAGCTCAGGTTGGAGGCCTATGGTCATACAACAATGAGAGGACATGCTTATTGCCTTCCACATAGTTATGGTCAAGCTGTACTTAATGACACAAACTAAATGGCACTAGTGTTAGAGAAAAATGTCTTGGCTCATCGTGATTTGGCTCATGATGGAAGCCTTTATGGGGGAGGTGCTATTTGAGCTAGGAAAAGGGTTGGATTTTGTTATTGGAAATGGTCGTGGCATCAGGGGCAGTGATCAAGGTATAGCAAATGGCTTCAGTAGAGAGATGATAAACAAGCTCCAACTATGTACAGAGGACAGTGAGTGGTTTAATTTGGCCGCAGTATTGCATATACTATAGAATTAATATTCAAAAGTAAGGGGAGGACAAAAGGTGAAGGGATATTGAATACCTGACCAAAGAGCTTAAACTTCATTAATAGTAGGCCACAGGGAACCCTGGAAAACATTTTAGCATGATCAGAATGATGTTTTGGGTTACCTGGTGGCAGTAGCTGAATGGGTTGAACAAGGGGAAGCTCAAAGCTGTGAAAATAATTAGGAGTCTATAAGGTGGTCTGATAGAGCCATGGAGAACAACTGAACTAAAGCTGGAACAGTGGAAATGGACAGCAGGTGCCTGGCAAGTGTGGATTTGGACGAGGACAGAGAGAAGTCAATGGTAACTCAGAGATTCCAAACCTGAGTGGGAGAAGGGTAATGCTGATAGAAAAAACGTAAGAGGACTTGGGTAAATAAAGCTTTTAAGTCCAGCTACCCACATCATTTGTGGGACTCAGTGCAAAATGACAAATTAAGCAGGAGACTGACTGGAGGTTGGAGAAATCAATCATCCCTTCTTAAGGATCTGCTGCCCCACCCACAGCAGAAATGTGGCCCCAAAGTGATTTCAACTTCCATGCTGAGAAATTCTCAGTTCCTCAACTAGGGGTGAGTGAGAGGCTCCCGCTCAGTTTGCTGCTGGCTCTGGGTTGGGATGACCACAGCTTTGTTCCTCCCCTTGATGGAGTACCTGACCCTCCTCACACTCTCACCTAGACCCTAACCACGAGCAGAGGGCTGTGGCAGACATGGGATATGGACCTCTCTCCCAATCAATGTGACCAGGTTGTGGCTCCTAATCTCAGGGCAGGGTTGACAAATGGGTAGTCTGGGTGGGGCACAGGACACCAGGGAACAGGGAGCAGTGGCTGAGAAGCAGTTCTGGCAAGCAGTGGGAGGGGAGACTGAGTATGGGCTGACACTTCTAGCTCCAGGCTCATAGGCCATTTCCCCATTAGATTCCAAAGCACAGATTCAAAGCATAAATTCAAAGGTAGAATTAAATCTCAAGCAGAGAGACCCTGCAACTGTCCTGGTCACATGGCCATGATGCTGACCCTGCTTCTGAGTCACACTGAGTCTTAGGTGGAAAAGTTTAATATTATTCCAGTCTAGTGTATACTGTTTCCCATGGCCTCAGCTCCATCCCAGTTAAATTATATCCCATTTTAAATGCCAGGAGAGTGCTTTTCTATTCCTGTGTTTTTTATCCTTTCTTCTAGGACTACTTTTTCTTCATCTTTGCTCATTCATATTTTGCTCTGGTTTCTCATGATATAAGCTGTGGTAATCCCAACCCATCTCCTCTCTTCAAGGATTGCTTATCCTTGAAGAGAGGAGATGGAAAACAAAACAAAACAAAACAAAAATTATGCACAAGTTGTATTTAATGATGCATTGCACTGAATTTTAATTTTTTATTTTATTTTAGAATAATCTCCATTGAAATAACTACATTTGGCCCCAGAAGGGATTAATTTCATGTAGATAGAAAATCAATGACAAAAATGCTTCATTCCCTGATGAGCCAGTGGTGACAGACATGGGTTTAGTTCTGTGATTAAGTTGCTGAGGTTTGCTTAAAAGGCAGCTGTTGATCTCACTCCAGCATTAGTATTATAAAAGAGTTTCATGAAATCTTATTTCAGCTTTGCACATAGTGTTTGAAAAACGCCCCCCCAAGCCTACAAACATGTTCACTAGCCCAGAAGCAGAATTAATTTTGTCCTCCAGGCAGGAAACATTTGCTATTTCAACCCCCCCTTTCTGACAGACACACAATCATGATAAGCACAGTGACAAATCGCATTAGCTGCTTTGTACATGAGGACAGATTACAAAAAAGTACAGTTTCTACAGAATCATGGGGAGGTAATTTAAGGTTAACTTCATTTTTTCCCCAACCCATAAGCTAAATGTTTACTAATCTGACCAATTTATTTTGGTTCCCGAGATTTGGGTCACCTCTTTATTTACAAGGCTGGCTGGCTTAATTTGGAAGCTAGTGTTTCATGTGTAATATAGTGTCGAAGAGTCACATGAAGCTTTCCTCTGAAATAGCTTTGAGTCGTTTTATAGGAAAGTCAACAAGACCCTTGAGGTCCACTCCTTGCTACTTTAGTCATGTATTTTGAGGGTGGTGTTTTGCAATCTACCCACATTCCTCTATAAACTAGAATTTGAATCCCAAGAAAAGCAGTCTAGTTGTAAAATAGAGAGTTAGACTCATAATATTTGAGGAGAAACTTGGGTTCCTGGTCACTTATAGGCATTTTGGCTAAATTTATATATTTATTTTTAGGATTAAAATAGTAAAGAAGGTTTTCTGGCCTTAAAAACTGTGTTTTTTATATTTCCAAGAGTTTCTTATTAATTGGTTGATTTCAAGGACTGAATAATGGTTTCACACATTAATGATGAATTCTGTTTCCTACCATAAAATATAGCATTAGGCTGTTGCAAATTTAGTACAAGAAATCTTTTTCACCTGAATAAAAAAAGAGGAATTTTTGAGATACATCTTTAGGGTTTCAATTTTTAAAAATCCTAATATATAAAAAGCCAGGGGCCATCAGGACCAAAACAACTGGATGGATGAGGGAACAGCAGGCTGCGTGAGGCCGCCAGGCCGCCAGGGGGGTTAGTGAGGGGTGACCAAATGACTAAATAGCAGGCTGCATGGGGTGACCAGGCTGGCAGGGGGGCAGTTGGGGAGACCAGGCCAGCAGGGGTAGGCAGTTGGGGGCAACCAGGCCAGCAGAGGGAAGAAGTAAGGAGTGACTAGGCTGGTGGGGGGCGAGTTGAGGGAAATCAGGCTGGCAAAGGGGGCCAATAAGGGGTGACCAGGCCAGTGGGGGGGTGATTAGGGGTGACCAGGTTGGCAGGGGGGAGAAGTTGGGGGCAACCAGGCTGGTGAGGGGTTAGTTGGGGGTGACCAGGCCAGCAAGCAGAGGTGGTTAGGGGTGATCAGACTGGCAGGGGAGCAGTTAGGAGTGATCAGGCAGGCAGGCAGGTGAGCACTTAGGAGTCAGCGGTCCCAGATTATAAGAGGGATGACTGACAGTCAAACATCCCTCCCAGGAGTCCCAGATGGGAGATGATGCAGGCTGGGCTGAGGGACCCCCTGTGCATGAATTTCGTGCACTGGGCCTCTAGTTTAAACATAATGATAATCAAAAGGGAAACTGAAGCTTCAGTGTTGATTAACAGTAACTCCATTTAAGGAGCACTAAACTATGAACCAGACATGAAAGCAATGGCTTTTTTTTATCCTCTCAACAATCCCTGGAGTTAGCTATTATCACCCTCATTTTACAGAAGGAGAAACTGAGGTTGGGAAGTGAAGGAGCTGTAATTCAAACAGACCTCCAGATTCTAGAAATGTCATGCTCTGCCACTCCCTTTGTGGCCTCTATTGATGATTAATTATTGTGTGCCCACTTACATCTGTTTCTTTGCCTTCTTTTTTTTTTCTGCCAGTTTAAATTATTTCTTCCTTCAAAGCCCATTTCATGAAATTCTTGGTAATCCCTGCCCCCTCCCACACAAACTGGACATGATCTCTCCCATCTTTGAACTTCTCCAAAGCTTTAATGTGCTCCTTTCTATTCTTAGTTTTATAAGTATTTGGGTAGTTAAATGACCTCATGTCTGTGCACTCAAGATCAAGATTTCTTATTTCTTATTTACTGCAGTGGATCATATAGGGCTTTCTATTCAACTGATTACCACTAATACCTCCTTTATGTGGTCAGTTCCACTGCCAAGCAGAAAGTTCCACCTGGCCGGGCAATATAGACAGCCACACCAGGAAATTCATCCTCTGAACACATCTTTTAGCTCATTGGACCCTATTTTGTAGATTTATTTTTTTAAAATGGGGCGTATGAAAACCATCCGGATAACTGGTTATTATCTGAATTGCTTTCTGCATTTATCAAATCTTCATGTTAATTGCTAGACTCCTATTTCCCCACCCACTCCTTTGCTTGCTTCTTTTTTTTCTCTTTTACTTCTTTGTATGTGGAGACCATGCCACTGACCAAATAGTAACAACAAACAACAGTTCAGCTTCAAGGCAGAAACATAGGATGCAGCATGATTGTTTGGGCTAACTGCATGCTCTAGTCTTCCCACTACTACCCCATCATATAGTAAAACTTACTGAAGGGAAAGTACCCCTTACAGCAAGCATGTCAAACTCACAGCCCACGGGCCTCATGCCTTGTTTACTTGGCCCGTGTTAACCTTTGAGTTTGATATGCTTGCCTTACAGCCTTAGCTCTTGTAGATGTATTTTTTCTTTGAAAATCTGTTGAGATATGGGAGATTATATTGACCAACCTTATAAGTATTTATAATAGGGAATATGAAGCCTTATTATTTGGTTGACCAATCCAATATTTATTTTTCAGAAATATGACTCTTTCAAGTTTATTGATTATATATCTTATGTTTGACATACTCTGAGAAGGTCCCATAACTTCTGAGATGGTTGCATTTATGTCTTACTTTTTCCAAGATGTAGTTATGAGATGTCCAAGGGGCATGTCTAAGTGAGAGTCATCTCTTTCCTTCTGTTTTGTATAGTTATCATCAATAAATTGGGTGTTTGCTTGACCTCCTCCTTAGTCTACCTCCCAGATGAAATAATAAGGTATGTAAAGGTAAAAATATAGCTACTCTTGTTATGTAGAAATTAACTATCACCCTTTGATCTAAAGAGGGGGGTGCAACAACCAGAACCCCAAGAGAGCTACTGCTGTGGGAGAGCCCAGGCTGTGGTGCTGGAGAGAGGAGCTCAGCCACTGGGCAATACCCTCTCTTTCTCCCACCAGTGCCATTCATTGGTTGAACCAGTCTTGTTTAAGGCCCAGAGGGCAAAGGAAGCCGTCGTGCAGTTGTCCATAAGAGCCAGCCTTCAGGCACAGACAGGGCAGTAAAAAGGGGCAAGTGCATCTGGAGAGACAAATGAGGACTATCCGGAGTCACCAGGGATATTAGTTTACTCATCAGAGATGTAAGTGTGTATAGAGACCAAGTCAGATAGAAATATCCTTTTATATTTGAATACTAAGTGTCAGCCATACTTATAGCATAAGGATGGAAATATGTAGAAAATGAACTCAGAAATACCATTTTCCATAATGGTATTTGGTGGCCTTGTTCTCTTCAAGTAATTATGTTTATTCTTGATACTCAGTTTCCCAGAAGAAACTCTATGGGAGGTAAGTTGGGCCAAAAACGTGTACAGAGAACAGATAACTTTGGTCTAGTTGTAAAACCTTTCCTTGTACTACCTGACTAAGCCCATTTGGGGATTACATTCTTACATTACTATCATGTTGTGAAGCTGTAAAAGACATCAGGGTTTTAAATAACATTTCTAGACTGTGAGACAGGAATCTTGGATTCTATTTCCAGTTCTGCCTTAATTTTTTCAGGTGTAACATAGGGATAATGTAGTCAATACAGGTCTACCACATATGGTAATTTGTAAGGATATAATCATTAAATCTAACCACTAGATTCTAGTGAGATCCAGGGGAAAGCACATTCATAAGGGTAAGTAAAAAATGTAAGGCTTTATTAGTATTTTAAATGCACAGTCCACAAGGGCCTGGGCCTGGGGAGGACATTGCAACATAAAAAGAGAACCGATTTAAAATGTGCTCGTTCCTGTATTGACTATATTTTTTTATTTTCTATATTCTTGATATTCTGGCATTTGGAGCCTCCCAGGGCCAGCTAATAACTGCAGATAGTATATGTCTCTTTCCAAGTGTACCTTTGATATACAAAGCAACATATCTAGAACCCACATCTCTAACTGTTAGACAAGCCACAATTTCCCCTGCCCTAAGTCGCCTAGGAGCCAGGTACTGGACATCTAGGGATCAACTCTATGGCCCAGAACCTGTCAAAGTTATTCAAACTATCGAATCCTAAACTTACTCAGGGAACCTAACCTGTCTCACTCATCCCCTCTGGGCCATGCCTGCCTTCTCCTTTTACCTCCTGACTGACCCTGATCTGTCCCATGTGGCCCTGCATGTCCTGCTGTGGTTTCTAAAGATGTGTGATTAAGACCTGTCTCCTTCATGATAATCATTCCCATTCTGATTAAAACAAATCCTGGCTACATTTTAACACAACGCCACACATTCATGATGCTTTATACATAGGTAATGATTGCTTTACAATGTAATCAAATGCTTTCAATGAACATCAGATTGTCAAGATTTACTGGCCATAATACATGTTCTGCATTTGACAAACATAAAAATAAGGTTATGTTAATTTTTTTAAACAATTGATCAAAATGTCTATTTTTCTGGTGTAATATATAATCCCAAAAGTATCCATTGTATTTCTGTGCTTTAAATTTCCATGTGAAACATCCAAATTGGTCATTTATAATTTTATTTTTGGAATACTAGAGATTTTAAAAAATGACTAATTGAATCCAGTACTAGTAAACTAAATAAATTCTAGGAGCTGACATTAACGGGTAAATCAACACTAAATCTTGGTGCTTGTAATCAAGCACTAATAATTTATTAGGCTAGGCGGAATCTATGACACAATTTTATTCTCAGTGTGCTGACTATTTGCAAAAAAGATAGACCTTTTTATTTCATGTCTTTCTGTTTAGACATGACGTTACTTTTAATACTGTGCATTACCCTTTTTCTATTTATGTTTATGCTGCCTATAGTACTTTTATCAGATTATCAAAATGTTTTAACCTTTACTTTTTTCATTTTAAAGAAATTAGATGGTACTCCGTTTTCATTTAAATGGCTGTGCAAGTTTAACGAGCTAATAGTTTTTATGGGTATTTGGCAACTTAATGTGAATGATTACATATTTAAAGTTTTAATAATGGCTGTAATAGAATTAAGAACTGTAGGTTTGGCATAGAATGGGAAAGATTATCCCAGGGTTGCTAAGGAAACCAGTCTAGATTTGTATTCTCTTGTGCCTAAGTTTCCCCTGGCAAAGTGAAGCTGTACTCCCCATCTCGAATGGCCCCTTTTATGGAGTACCCCTATTTCCCTTCTATCTTTCTCCTTTTGCTTCCGAAGGACCACTGATTGAGAGGGTATATGTGCTGGGCAGTGGTTAAGGCTGGCTTCTTTTTTTCTGTCTTCAGGTATGTGAGATCGGGGTCAAGCTCTTCTCTCACTTCCTCTTCTTGGAGCATTGTCTTTGAAAGCCCAAGATATCCACAGTACCTCCTTTTTATGGTAGTCTGGTGATTATCATACAGAGAAGCAAGGAGAGCAGCCAGTGGCAGTGAATGTGCCAGGCACTGACCCAGCAGGCAGAGGAGCACAGAACCTCTGGAGAAGAGGCTGATAGCACAGCTGGGAGCAAAGTATCTCTACCCGTTCTGCTCTGCCACCATTTCCCAAATGAAGAAACAAAAGGAATAGCTTCTGATTTGATCCCTCTTTTTTAACCATGCCTGCTGTGAACCCACTGCATAGCCATGAAAGAAAGGAAGTGGCAATCAGGGAGAGCCTACTGATTTAAAATAGGAAGGGAAGGAAAACACTTCTCTTTCTTTGAATTGACTAAATTGAGATGATCTGCCACATTAAATTAAAGAGCGAAAAGGTCAACTGAGGAAAGAGAGATCACTGTCATTGCAGGGAAGTTGTATACCTCAGACCTTGAGTTTCTATTAAAGAAATAATCAGTTTTATTCTTTAGAGATAGCCTGGAAATAATCAGGATCAAGTATTCATATATGTAGCCATGTAACACTATTAATCACTTTTTTTTTTTACCAACTATAGGAAGCCTGTACAATTAAGGCAAAATTCTATGAAAATCATGTAATGCAAAACAATATGAAAAGATATGAGGGTACAAAATAAAAGCGATGTGCTTTCTCTCTAGCAAGTAAAACCAAAATTTACTTCTAAGCTATCTCTTTACTCATGGCTATTGATATGACCCTCCTCCTTCAGTGCTAACTTAGCTCCTACCAGTGTATTTGGAATGCAGTAGGTCCTTGGTAAATCATGTTTAAATGAATGGAAGAGCCCTTCTTACAGCTTTTTATTTCATGTCAAGAGTGACATGCACTGCTGGGACCATTATGTAGGTTAGAGTGTCTCACAGGTGGCATTGTTGACATTTTGGAATGAATAATTCTTCATTGTGGAGAATGCTGACCTGTGCATTGTAGGATGATTAATAGCATCTCTGGCCTCTACCCTCTAGGTTCTTGCCCAGTCATGACAAGAACTACTAATAATGTCTCCAAACACTGTCAAATGTCCCTTGGGGGCAAAATCCTCCTCTTACCCCTTTGGAAACCATGGATGTAGGACAATTTGACAATACTCAAGTACTGCCTTAAGAATAGTCATAATTTCTGATGTAGCAATTCCAGATTGCCCTAAGGAAATTTTTATGGTTAGGTGCAAATATTTTTCTGTATGAATACTCATTGCAGTATTACTTAAAATAGTGTAAAATTACCAACCTGGACATTCAGCTAGAGGGTTGGAAAAATAGATTATGGTACATCATAAAATAGATTATTTAATCAGAGGAAATTGCTCACAAAATATTTAGAGAAACATATTCCAAAAATAAAAGCATTGCCTTAGCTGGTTTGGCTCAGTGGATAGAGTGCTGGCCTAGGCCAAGGGCAAATGCCCGGGTTGCGGGCTCGATGCCCCCCAGCAGGGGGCATGTGAGAGGCAGCAAATCAATGATTCTCATTTATGTTTCTACTAGGAGGGTGGTCTCTCAACCCAAACTGCCCCCTCTCACATACTGGGAGCCCTCAGAGGATGTCCAACTGATAGCTTACCCCAAACCTGCCCAAGGCCTAAAGCTTTGGGCCTTAGGCCTAAGGCCTTAACATGCTATTTGATATATAATGAGGACTCAGTAAAAAAGTGATTGGACCAGTGTCTGGGGAGAGGCTGGAAGATGATAGGGCAAAACATTAATAGAGGTGATCTCAGAGTGCTGGGCTGATTTTTCTCTTTACTTTTTTTGTGCTTTCTTATATGTATTTTCCCAAAGTTTTTATGTATCTATGTATTAATAGAGTACTATTTGTTTTAAGGTATACACTTCCTAAGTTCAATGGCTCACAGTGGTAACACAACAGAATTTTATTTTTCACTTTTCAGAAGCTCAGCACAGGTCTTTCTGATTGGCAGGTAGCACTCTTCCAACACTGGATTCATTTCTTCCCAAGCCTCCAACAACTTAAACGTGGACTTCCCCAGTTGCTCTCAGCACAGACATCTAGTCAGCAGATGAGGGGGGAAGACATGAACAAATAAAGTGGGAAATTTTGTGGATCAGGTTTGGAAGCGGCACCCATTATTTTCTGCTCCTATTTTATTGTCTTTCTAGATTCTAGAACTTGGGCATGTGGTCATACCTAACTGTAGGGAGGCTGGCAAATATAGTTCAGCCTTGCCCCAAAGTGGATCTCATACAGCCACTGCATGCAGCTCAAAGTCTAGGACCTTCAAGTGGAGAGCTATCTTCTCTAGCAGTCTAGGGCTCGTGTGCGTGATTAATTCCCCACAACACAATTTGAGGGGAAAATCAGGTGGGCTTTGGAATACCTTAATGACACAGGGAAGAGATTCTTGCTGTTTTATTTTCTGTTGTTGAAAATGGATTGGAGACTGGGACTCTAGAGGGAGGAAATTTGCTAAGGAGATTTTTACCTCTAAGCTCAAAGGTCTGAGGGGGTGAGACTAGACCTCACTACATAATTTGTGGGACTCAGTGAAAAATAAAAAATGGGGGTACTGGCAGTGGTCAAGGAAATCAATATCCTTGTGCCAGCTGCCCTGACCCATGACAACTGAACAACTCCAAAGGATTGCAATCTCTGTGACAGAACATGACCTGTACCTGGTTGCAGGTGGGTGAGAGGCACCACAGAGTTGCTTACTGAACATGCCATGGTACTATCTTCCTGGGAAGGGATTAGACAGTGCCTTGCTCTATCCTGAGATACCACAGGGCCTCTGAGCCTTCTCATTCTCATGACCTCACTGGGAATGGAGGGCAACTCACCCTTTCCATGCTCTATCAACCTGACCCTGTTGCAACCCTAGGTAGAAAGAAGTGGATATCATGAGGATTGAGCTGGGAGCAGAGGCTGAGGAGGCTGGACTGTGTGTGAGTCATTGGGGCATGATGCTCCAGATTTCACATACAAAACACAAATTCAACTTAAACTACAAATGGTGGTGGTTGGGGGGAGGGTGATGCTTCTCAGCATTTGATCCTGTGTAACTGCACTAGTTGCTCATCCATAAAGCCATTCCAGGTGCCAATACTATGACTTTATAAGAATAAGTGATTGGGATGTCCAATTCCCCATGGAAGTTCATTATTTTTCTACCTACTTCCACAGCACTTTGCTCATATGACTCGTGCTATTTATTACATTTTGGTAATTTAAATTTTGGCTCACAAGTCTTTCCATTAGACTGTGAAATCCTTGAGGACAGATGCTATGACTTTCTCAGCTTTGTAGCACTTCCTGTGTGTGGCATGTAGTAATTAGAAATATTTGTAACTAAAGAAATATTTGTTATATGAATAAGTAAGAAAAAGGACTATAATTGAGAATTCAATCACAAGTACAAGTGTCCTAGGTACTACCACTAGGTTACAAGGTCATATTAAGACCAAGGATTTAGTGAGTAATATTGACCTTATGCCAAGAGTCTTTTCACTTTCTTATACATAGGGATGGATAGGGTTTCTAGGACAAGTGGTCAGGTACAGGGCTACAGTGTTCTAGGTTGTAGATGTGTTAGAGAAATGAAGACACAGAGAAGCAATTCATCTACTACCAATAGGGAAGAGGAATGAACACAGTTGGAGAGATGAAAGCAAGAAAAGATCAGATTCAGCTATAACTAATATAACAGGACTGGGGCTTTTGGAAAATAGTGATTATGAAGTTAACAATGGCAGCTTTGGAGCAAAGAAGTTGTATTCTGCTTTTCATGTTTACTTAAATAGCAGTAGTGATGTCTTTTAGGCAAGGTAGAATGATTTTCTAGGGAGAGTATAATACCTCAGACTGGGAGCTCTCTGATTGGGAGGAGGGGAAATTTAAACCAAATTAATGTGTAGAGAGAATCCAGCACCAAGCCCTTGATGAAAGCAAATGAAGCAGCAGCACCACCAATGCCTCCATTTCCCCCCAAAAAACAAAATGTATTTATGTTTCTCTAGTTTGTACTTGTTTCCCAGAATTATTTTCCAAGAATATCAGATTACTTTTTGGACTCTACCTGCTATTATTATTATTATTATTATTATTATTATCATCATCATCATCTGTATTTTAACTGGTTTCATAGAGGAAGGGAGGATACATAGATAGAAACATCAATGGTGAGGGAGAATCATTGATTGGCTGCTTCTTGCACACCTGCTACTGGGGATCCAGCTAGAAACCTGGGTATGTGCCCTGACCAGGAAAAGAACCATGATGTCCTGGTTTGAAGGTTGATGCTCAACCACTGAGCCACACCGGCTCGAACTAGATATTTTTATTTGCATCATCCATCATTACTGTGGAAGATACTCAATCCTTTGACAAGCATGAAATTGTGACCTTTGTGTTAAATAATTAAATGACATTCCTAAAGACAATGGATCACAATTGTTAATGCTCCAAAGTTCATGGAACAATAGTGTTAACAAACTCATTCACTTAACATGTGAGCCACTGGCTCTTTCACCCTTTTTCCTTTTCCTCTATCTTTCTATATTTCCTTTTCTCTCTCCATTTCTGTCTTGTGCTTCCCATTTTCTCTTTTCTGATATCCCATCTCTGTTTTCCTTTTGTGTAATTACTTGCCCATGTCCCTCCCAACTTTCCCTCTTTTCTTTTCCCCTTTCCCATCCTCCTTCCCATCTCCTAACCTTCATCATGCCTGTCTCTCTTTTTCCTTATTCTTTCTTCTCTTTTTATCCCTTTCCTCTTCTTGCCCTCTCAGACATGAATGGCCTTAACCTAAAACGGGTGTAACATAAAAATAATTATTTGTTCCTACTTTTTAATTTAAAATCAAAATGTTAAATCTCATAGGCTACCCTCAGAAAACGACTGAGTTTCTTTTTTATTGCCATAAGGCCTGTGATTGTACCTTTCTAATTTTAAAATCAAGCACACGGAATATTTGTTTTTCTTTTAATACACACAGATTTTAATTATATTTCAAACTGTTACTGCATGTGGCCCTTGGCTATAATTTGTTTCCTGTGGGTCATTGCCTGGCAATATGAAAAAGACCTTGCCCCTCAAGTACATCCTAAGTAGAACAAGTGACAGGGAAATTAGTATTAAAAAACTTGGTATACCAACATCCAAACTTTTATTAAAATGAGAACAATGATAAATATTATTTCTTTGATGTGTCTCTTAGCCCAGTATCCACCAGGAATTCTTCGCAATAGCAACACAGTAGTTACCAGGCTAGCAATTCTCAGGCTTTGATTAAGGTCTTGTCTCACTTACCATGTAGTTCTTGATGGTGAATGTCCCCTGGAGGATTCTTTCTTTTTCTTTTGTACATAGAGAAGAAATATTTTCCATTCACCTGAATCCACCAAAAAGCGTGTGGGATTTAAGCACCTCTGTTTCCCCTCAATGTGTTAACTCTCTGAAACTTGCTTAGTCATTTATAAAATTCAGCCACAGGATTTGCTGCCTTTCGTGATGATCCATCAAAGGGAAAGTCAACCACACTTGGTAAGCTGTGTGGCTTTGTTCCTAGAACTGACAGGATCTCTTGACTGAAAACCACATCGAAACTTAACTTCTGCATCTTGCTTCATTATTTCTAGCAGAATATAATGCCTGGCTTGTGTGTGGAATTTTTGTTTGTTTGTTTGTTTTTGTTTTAATTTCTCCAGTTTTTATGAAAGATCATTTTTTCCTTCCTTGATAAAGGAATTCATTTATTATGAATGCATTTCTAATTCTCAAAAATCTATATCTGTATAAAGCTAAAGAATAGGCTAGTTTTTTAACATTTGAAATAGGAAAACTTGAATAAATGAATATTAGACTACGTTTTTCCCCTGCATGCTGTCACTTTTGATAAACCACTATTTGCCTAAGAAAATGTGTAGTAAAATATCTATAATAATTTTATTACACTAGAAATATTAGTTTATTCATTTTTTGTGTTTTTTTTTTGCAGAAATTCCATCTTTCAGTTCTTTAGTCAGTGCTTTTGAAACTAAAAGTAATGTTTCCTGTATTTGAGTATGTATTTGAGGCTTACAGAATTATCTCATATGATCTTTTAAAAAATATATTTTTTATTGATTTCAGAGAGGAAGGGAGAGGGAGAGAGAGATAGAAACATCAATGATGAGAGAGTATCATTGATTGGCTGCCACCACATGCCCCACACTTGGGATCGTGCCCACAATCTGGACATGTGCCCTGGCTGGGAATCAAATGGTATCTCTTGGTTCAGAAGTCGATGCTCACCTACTGAGCCATGCCAGCTGGGCTCTCATGTGATTTTCATAACAATCTGGTTAGAAAGGTGAAGTTGGTGTTATCCTCTATATAGATTAGGGATCTAGCCTTTTATAGATTAGGAAGCAAGCATTTTGGCATTTGCCTGAGGACACAAGGCTGTATGTGTTAGAGTTAGGACTCTGTATTCCTTCATCACTGTTTCTCCCACTCAATATTCATTGAGAAGACCAATGAATATGTCTCTTTTTGTCTTGATCTGATTAAGATGAGAAATAAGATAAAAGAGGAAACAGGATATTAAAATATTATACTTATTAGTTATTAAGTAGGTATAGGATTATATTTATGGACTTATACTTCCAGAATTAGATAGACCCATCCTTCCAGCTACAGACAATGCTGGATACCTACATTCCTCCCCACTAAAGGGACCTATCTCTTTAAAACATAGATCTTTGAAGAACATAGCAGAGGTATGTTCCTGTGGGAAGTCTGACTTCAGAAGATTAAGAGTTGGGCTATGTATGCCCAGTTAGTCTCCCTAGCACCCTAATGATATAACTTAACCTGCTTCCATAGTGAGGAGCAAGAGGTGGGGTCCAAAGGTGCAAGAGGTTAAGGGAAATTTCTCCCTAGGGAATACGGAGAATTTGGAAGAGTCATTCCTCCTCTCACCATACCACCTCTCAAATAGATTGTTATATTTGAAACATTGAGATACTTTTTCTTCCACCATCCTGGCCAGCAATATTCTCCTGCCCCTATCTTATTATCCTATTCTCAGTTACCCAATCCAGAAACCTAGGCATCATTTTTTTATTCCTTTATTTTATCCACCCACTATATTCAAGCAATCAGAAAGTTCTTTTGATTCACTCTTTAAAATAGATTTCAAGTCTCAATTTTTCTCCATGTCAACTGACATAATTCCAGACCAAATCACCATTATCCTTCACTTAGATAATTGAGTCTGACTCCTAATGGGTTTAAATCTACTCTTAGCTATTTCCCACACAGAATGGGGATAGGAAGGTGGGGCCAGATTATTAAGGAATTTTTTTTATTCTAGTCACCTCCTCTTTGAAGACAAAGAACAATAGGAAACCCATGAACAGGAAAGGGAAATATATCTGAACTGCCTTGAACTTGTCATCCATGGGAGCTTGGGCAGATGACCTGCTCTATTTGCATGGTAACACATTGTCTTTGCATATCGTTGGGAAGGTTGGAGAAAAGCCATTCTGTAGTATTTTCATTGGGTGAAAATTATTTGGCTTCAAGTTTGCTTCTGGGTCTTCCCACTAACTGCAGTGGAGGACATAGCCAATTATTACACTGCTAATATAATTTGTGTGTGTGTGTTTTTAAAATTAATACAGGAAAACTGATATCATCTGGACTAACCAAACCAGAGAAAAATTCATAGCAATAGGTAACAATTATTGAGTACTGTATTTTTCCATGTATAAGACACCTTTTCCCCCTAAAATCATTAGACTGAAAATCGAGGGGGGTCTCATACACAGAAGTCAGCCGAGGAGGGAGCCACGTGGGTGCATAGCTGCCCATACCTTGTCAAACAAGCTTCCTGGAATCACTAGCCTTATTGTTACTGACGTCAGCTGATGCTGTAATTGGAGGTGGAGGTAGAGAGTGAGCAGATGTAACGGGTACTGGAGCATTCTGAGCCCATAAAGATGTCAAAAAATAAAAATAAAAAGATAAATACCTGTAAGCTATTGTCTTACTCTGCAAAATTCAAACTGAATGTAATCAGCTATGCAAAAAAGCAAGGAAAAAGAACTGCAAAGAGCCAATTTGGACTTCCTCCCACTGAGTATATGATCAGATAGTGGAGAAAACAGGAAGAACAATTCCTTGAGATGCCAAAAAAGAAGAAGGCCTGAAGAGGAAAACCAGCAAAATGTTTAAAATATTAATTTCTTAATTTTGGGTTGGAAAAATGGCAGGGGGGGCCTAGGAGCATCTTATACATGGAAAAATACGGTATATTCCATGTGCTAGACACTGTGCTAGATTTAGGTACTTCACTTAATCCTCACGAAGCTCTATGAGGTAAATACCATTGCTTTCCACATTTTACATATGAAGAAACTGGACTTTTGAGCGGTTTAGTAACCTGCCAAGTTTACACAGCTAGTAGGTGTCAGAGCCAAATTGCAAACCCAGGTTGTCTGACTTGTGTTTAGACTCTATGCTTTTGCTATTATGGGAGATATTAAGGATTATACTTGTGTTATGCTCATATATTCAAGGTCATAATAGTCTTGTTTGTGAAAGAAGGTGGCTCTTTGACAGAATATGAAGTTCAAAAATCTGTTAGAATGCCTTTCAAAGTCTGTGTTAGCAATTCACGTTTGTTGACGTCAGATGATATCAATTACAAAGATACCAGCAATTGTATCATGCTTGGAGAGATTGGGACAAGGTGTCTCAAGTAGTGCCTGTTGAAGGCAAATAATAATAGTGGTAATAGCTAACATTTATAAGGAGCACACTATGTGCCAGGCCTTAAGCACTTTTACACATATTAGTTCATTTATTTCACACAACGATTGTATAAGGTAGGTCTACTATCAATCCATTGTACAATTGAGGAAACTGAGATACAGAGAAGTTAAGTAACTTCCCTAGGATCACACAGATCTTAAGATAGAGGGCCAGGCTTTGAACCCAGATTGTTTGGAACCACAATTTGAGTTCTTAAGTATCACAACCTAGTGCTTCCATTGTGTGTATAAACAATGAGTAATGAGCTATTCAACATCTTTTCACAATACCCTTTATCAAAGTTATAAGACAACATTGACATAGAATACACAGTTGATATTTTTGGAAGCTGGGTTGTGAATGTGCAATATGGATAGTTTCTTTAAAAATGAAAACATTTTATTTTTCATCACAACTGGTCAGTTCTAGAACTTGTTGAGATTTGCTTACATCATTAGCAGCCAACTGGAGGAAATTGTTAACAGATTTCCCAAGATATTTTAGAGATACTGATAATTTTCAAGGCAGAGCTGGAGTTATTCTCTGAAAATCTTATAATTGCATGTATCCATTGTAAAGTAAGATATGCATTCTTGTCTCTGAGAAAAGACCTGGAGCTCTGGAGTATTAGAAGCAAGCAAATTATCCTAGAATAAATCACTTATTTCTCTTTACTCTGAAACTTTTTGAAAATGTTAGGTAGACTGTAAGTAGGGCATCAAAGTTATAACCATAACAGTGATTTATTGGTTCAACAGCTCTTTGCTGTTTGACTGGAGGGGAAGCCCTTTAGGTACGTTTATTGCTTTAGTCATGGACTGGCTTGATTGCTGAGGATAGACACCCACTGAAGTAATAAAAAAATGGTAAGTAGGATAAGAGAGAACATCCCAGAAATAATATCTAGGGAAACCTCAAGGCAGGAAGTAAATCAAACCTTTTGGGGGCAGGATTTGGGAAATGGAGAGTTCCTAATGCCTCTAGTTTGATTACTGTTCTGTATTTTGAATGTGGTTGTATATTTTGTGGTTTTGGAGCAGCATTTAACAACATGGGCAGTGTCCCTGAGCACAAATGGCTAATTATTCAAAGTAGTGTAGTATGGTGAAAAGAATACAAGCTTTATACTGAAGCTTCTCTGAGTTAGCATTTAGTTCAATAAATTACATACATTTTGTAAGTTACCTTCTTTTCACTCAGGTTCTTCGTATATACAATGGCACCAACCATACTCACCTTGCATGGCTGTTGTGATTAGTATATGCATGTAAAACACCTGGCAGAGATACCAGGTCCATGATGGGCTCTGAAGAATCAACAAGTTCGAAAATCATCTAGGTTCCTTTGCAATTTAAACAGATCACAAACCTCATTTAGTACCTCTTTTAAAGCCTAACTTACCACATGCAATGCTGGAACAATTGATATGATGCTGTCTGCTTTATGCTTGTCTATTGGCTTAGAAGACCAAGAATGAAAGCCAAAGTCATGAACTGTCTGCTGCTATAAAGTCAGATTGTGTTGCTCTTTCTTCAAGGCAAATTTTAGTGTCAATAGAATTCTGACCTGTCTTTTCTGGGTATATCTATGTCTGTGTTCATGTCCATGTCCATGTCTATATCTATGTCTACATATTTGGCTAATATTTTGAATTTAGTGTGAAGGGAGGGCTTAGTGGAGAATTTTCTAAGGAATTCATACTATTTATGAGGCCTCAGTATGAATCATCTGCTCATGATAGATATGGTCTATGAGGAAAATGACATTGTTTATTCTCAAAAAGCATACCATTCCTTAAATTCTATTTCACAAATGAGCACTGAATACTTAATATCAGCCAGATATGGTTACAATAGTATAAGACCACATTGTATGAAACACCACCAGAAATTGTCTTAAGACAATATTGGTTAGAATCTATATCTAAAAGCTGTAATTCATTTTTATACCTTAAAAGGGAAAAATTATGAAATATTCTTCTCCAGCAATTCAAATGGTACCTCACCACCCACATGCAAGGGGACCTAATTTCAGGAAGTTGTTTCAGCCTTTGCCTCCCACCAAATACTCTGAACTTCCCGATCTTCTTTGAAAGAGTATGCCTAGATTGTTTCTCTCTTGCTCGCCCTCTGACTGTTTTTTATATGTTCTTGGCTTTCTGATTTGGTCTTCTTTTCAAATGCTAAATTTAGGACCAAAAGACAAAAAGCAATAAGAAAAATTTTCATTCCACACATAAGTCCTTGCTAGTTGCTGTGGAACTGGATCCAAGTTGTTTCAAGTTTTCATAATTAAGGTTTAGACCATCTGTCATATAAAATCTGAGTGTGTTGTGGAGATTAGGAAAATCAAGCAGTCCTCTATGAATATTCAGCCTCAATTGCCTGTGACCTTGGGTGTATTGCTTAACAGCTCATTTCTGTACATGTGAAATTCCTACATGTGGTTCCCAGGGCGTTCCCCAATAGTTGAGCTGGGCTGGACTTAATTTTTAAGGTAAAGAGTTATATCCAGGGTGATAATGCTTAAAAACAAAAACAAAAACAGGGTTCTTTAGACTTCTACTACATCCTGCTGAAAGTATGAGGTGTGCCCGGCCGATGTGGCTCAGTGGTTGAGCATTGACCTGTGTACCAGGCTGTTATAAATCTTGTCTCTCTTTTACTGGCAAGCCAATAGTATGACAACTATCTTTTGGAGGGCACTTTTGAAATTAAAGCACTTTTCTGAATGATAATTCCATCACTCCAAAGTAACTATGCTAATCAACCCTGTTCCTCAACTTCTTTTCTGCATGTCATTTTCTCATGTCAGGATAAAATCACTTATAACATATAGAATATAAGATAATACTTTTTAGTGGTAGTGTGAATACACCACAACATAATCAATTTCCTATTGAATATTTATTTTTCAAAATTTCCTTATCATAAATTTCTAGAAATGAAATTACTGTATTGAGGAGTATAAAAGTCTTAAGGGATTTTGCTACTTAATTCCAAATTGCCCTCTATATATTGCACTAATTTGTATTCCTACCAGCAGTGTATAAAAGTAAACTTTACACTAAAACTTTTAATAAAGCTAGGTATCTTTATATCTTAAATTTTATAGAAAAAAACTAAACCTGTTGTTGTAATTTGACAGTTTTCACATATTTATAGTACATAGAATTTTTTTGTTAATTTTCTATTCCTATCCATTGCTCATTTTTCCTCATTGATTTGCAAGAAGTTAACACTTTGTCAGCCATACATGTTTAAAAACATTTCCTGATTTTATTTTACTTTTAATTCTCTTTGTATCATTTTTGAGGTACTGAAATGAAAAACTTCTATTAATCAGATTTATCAGTCTTTTTCTTTATGCTTCCTTCCTTCAGACTTATGAGTTGAAAGACTTTCCCCTTGTATGCCATGTCTCATACTCTATGAAAAACATAGAGTATGTTTTATGGAATGAATAGGGGCTCTTTGCATTTACTTATTTCCTCATTTGTATGTTCTAAAAACATAATTACAGTTATGGACATTTTCAGACTTGAAGAGTTTGGGCACTTGGCTGTAAAGGACACAAGGTGGAATTGAGATTGTGGTTAAAATAACCACTCATATAGGTTAAATGATGCTCAAGACTAGTTCTTGGCTTAATCATGAGGAGTGGGGAATTTTACTATAATGGTAAAATGCTGGGAGAGAAGTCTTAAACACATAGGGGATACAATGGATCTTATAGTACCCACTCTTACCATGATTCTGACACCTGAATAAGATTTGTGGGTTTGGCTCCTACCTTGAGGAGCCTTGAGTGACTCCTGTGAGAAAGTGTAAAGGAATATGGAGTCCCTTTTGCTTTTCAGTTTCTTATGTGCCTCTAAAATATGTCTCTTTGGGGCTGGCTGGGATTGCTGAGTGTAATGAGTCTAGCTCCTTTTTCAGGGACCTGAGAGCTCAAACTGCAGAAGTTGATTCTTTCTGCAATCTTCATTGACCTTGCAGGTGGGACGTCTTTTCTGGGTGTGCTCTGCGACATAACATTCAACTCAGAAACTTACAAAAGAAGCTGCCAAGTGTGAAATCCTAGGTCAGAAATGTATGCAGTTACGGTTCTCTATGTAGTAGGCACAATTCTATTGCTAAAGAGTAAAATTGCTTTTGGCCTCATAACTTTGTCTTTTTAAATATTAAAAATTATAGCTGATTGTCACATGCAAAAAATAGGTCTGTGCAAAAGGCACTGAGAAGATCCTTGGACTTCTGAAGAGCAGTTATAATAAAAATGTCTGAGATAGAAAAATATTATGACATAAAAATGCTAGGAGTTAGAAGAGTCTACCACAATCATAAGAAACTCATTCCAGATTGTAATAACCTTATTAAAGAAGCCCTTACTTTATTAGAAAACTTTACTACTATTGTAGATAATTTCTTATTCTTTTGACCCAAGGGAGATGAATAAAAATTGGACACCATTGTCCATGTGATATTTTATTATAAAACTAGAAGCATTTGCTGGTTTCCTATTCAAGTTTACATTTTTCAGCAATAAATACGCTGTGTTTCTACATTCTTATTGCTCCTCCTTCCTCCTTACATGGCATTCTATGGAGCTTTGCTTATGAGTGTAGTAAACTCCTGAAGACCTCAGGTTAAAAATTACTGAGCAGAGTCCCTTATCTTACCTAAATAGTCTCTATTTTCCATTCTAACTCCTTTCCCTAATATATATTCATACACGGGCAGGGGGTTCCCTGAGCTCAGCCTGTACCCTCTCCAATCTGGGACTGCTGGCTCCTAATCACTCACCTGCCTGCCTGCCTGATTGCCCTTAATCCCTCTGCCTGCCTGCCTGATTGCCCCTAACTGCCCTCCTCTGCTGACCTGATCTCAGCCCCAAATGCCTCTGCTTGCCTGATCACCCCTAAATGCCCCCCCCCCCATGCTGGCCTGATCTCACCCCCAAATGCCCTCCCCTGCTGGCCTGATCTCACCTCTAATAGCTCTCCTCTGCCTGCCTGATCACCCCTAACTGTCCCTGCCTGCCTGATTTCCCCTAACTGCCTTCCCTTGCTAGCCTGATATTGCCTCCAACTTTCCTCCTCTGCCGGCCTGATCTCCCTCCCAAAAGCCCTCCCCTGCTGGCCTGATCTCACACCCAACTGCTTAAGCCTGCCTGATCACCCCTAAATGCCCTCCATTTCCAGCCTGATCTTGTCTCCAACTGCCCTCTGTTGCCGGCTTGATCACCCTTAACGGCCTCTCCCTTGGGTCCTACCAGAAGGCTTTGTCCAGAAAGAAGTTGGACATCCAGAAGATGGCTGGGCGACCTGGTCTAATTAGCATATTACCTTTTTAGTAGCATAGACAAATTATATAGGACAGAATTGCTTAATTGCAGGGGGCAGGGGAAGCCTTTTTCATCATGCCAAACTGGTCATTAAAAAATTGAACCTCTTTTTTATATCTTACACCAAACAGCTGTTGCCCTTAAAACCCCTCCTCACCTCCCACCTTAGGTTCTGCCTTCGCAGTTCACCCAGATTAGGTTCTGATTGGTCTGTTTCTATGCCAGTCAGTGTCTCTGGGCCTAACAACGGATCTGATCAGAGAGGTAGGGCTGATCAGCAGCCTAAGAGAAAGAGAGGTTCGACTGCTGACCAGGCCCAGAGTGAAAGAGAGAGACAAGTGCTGATCAACAGCTGCCATGGAGGCTATGATCAGACCCTGCTTCTGTCTCCAGCCTCCCATTGGGCCTGATCCACAGTCCCTTAGGCAGTCAGTGCTGGGTCAGGGCACTCGACTGACTTCCATTTGGTCAAGCCTTTGGTCGTTTTGGATGTTACGGACCCTGGGTTTTTATATGTTAGGATACACACACACACATGCTCTCTCTCTCTCTCTCTCTCTCTCTCTCTCTCTCTCTCTCTCTCACACACACACACACACACACACACAACCTCACACACACACATACCCACACATACACACACATATGCACATACACTTTGGGGGCAATACCACTGTGTGGATGGCCCATAATTCATTAAATCTCAAACCATCCACAAGGGAACTTACGTTTCCTGCTAAGAATCTCCCCATCCCTGCATTCATCACTCCACCACCCATCCAAGTACCTGTACCAGATATATGGAGTCATTTTTGACTTCTCTAATTTTAACAGCCTTCTATCAAAATAATTAGCCAGTTCTATTGACTCTACCTCCTAAATATCTTTTAATTCAGCCTATTTCCCATCACCCTGACCACCACTAAGCATCATCTTGGTCCAGAGATGGTCTATCTCTCACTTGAATCTCCTGCTTCCAATCCATTCTTTTTACCTAAGCCAGAGTGGTCTTTCTAAGATGAAGAATCAGTCATATTGCTCCCACCCAACTTCTTAAAACCCTCTAGTGACCCTGATTCTTGTATGATAAACTTACAATTTTAAACCTAGTCACTAGGCCCCCTTAATCAGCCTCCAACTAGTCTTTCCTGTCACATCCCTAATACTTCCTTTGAAAGCCATCTTCATCTTCTGTTAATGCCTCATATTTTTTCTATTGTCAGTTTTGAATACTGTGTCATCTTCCTGGGACACAAATCCTTTAGGTATCAGCTTAAGCATTTCACTTACTTGGGAGATTTTTTTCTGATCTTCAACTAGTTGTGGTCCCTTGCTGTGTGTTCCACAATGGTTTGTTTCTCCCACTATTACACTAACTTGTGGTTACTGCTTGGCTAGCAAAACCTATATTTTTGCTATCTTTTGTTTTTGAACTTTCATTCCACCTATAACATCAGAGTAATATGTCTCTTCATCTAATTATGTTCCCAATTTTCTTCATCTCCCACAACTAATTTAGACCTCAATTTTGGGCTCAGCTTTCTTCTTTTTTTAAAGTTGGGAAATTAATCTACAGGTTAATACATATTAGGGAAGTGTGTGATTGTATCAGCTCTTCAGACCTCCCTTTAGATAGATTATATCAAGTTTTGAGTTAATTTGGGAGAATTGCCCTGTAAGTAGTGTAATAGAGACATGGGCAAACCATATTTTAAGCTGCATTTTTTTTTAGCATCTTTCGAATTTATTCAGCACAACTACAGAGGTACTGTCTTCAGGTTGTCACACACAGACACGAACACAGATATAGCAGAATATCCGTATTTAGCCTAAGTGCATTCCTTCTGAGGCTCATTTATATGTCTTCATATGCCACAGCCCATCATTTAAATAATGGATATTTTCAATGCCAATTCCTTTGTTGACTTTCTCAATATCTTCTGCAGACATATTCATGACCCCAGCACACAGAGCATGCTGTTTTCCTTCTGCCATGATGGCAACAATCGTATCTACTGCAGCAGGATAAAGTTTAGCTCCAGGAGAAGTTAAGCCTGGACACATGATATTTGCTCCACTGAGTACAAATTTGATGGCTCCTTTATCAACTTGTTGGTGTGGCAAGCTAAAGGGATATTTGTGAAGTAATCTTAGGGTTGGATAAAAAAGTCCTTCTCTTTGTCTAAAAAATGGTAACTCTCCATTTACTGTAAGGATTTCTATATGTTCATGGCATCGCACTATTTTGACAGGATCTTTCTTAGGCATGATTTGATTAAGCCATGGTTCAATATCTGGAAATTGCTCTATCAATTGATTCTTAATGCCCTTTATAACTGATGTTTTCAACTGGATGCAATTGGACAAATTTTTTTCATCAAATTTTCCTTTGCCCATGTTTCCCTTTGGCTTTTTGCGTTTACTGAAAAGGTAGGTTCCCAAGGAATTTTTGTCTTCCTTATACTGAATAGCCTATGGAGCAATCACGCTGTTTTCAAAACAAGGTTAATCTCTTAAGCTGCATTATTTTTAAGACTTAATAAAATAAATCTTTCCTCTCAACTTTTAAATGGGAAGATTAACACTTACTACATATATCGACATAATTATTTTTTCTCCTCAAGTTTCAAGTTTATCAGGTGGGTGTAGACAGTTGAAGAGATGATGGGAAGGGCTTATAACATGTTTGTGCCCCCTAGTTATTCCGAATTGTTCTATTGTTTTTATGTGGCTTTCACTATTTTGACAAAGAATACCTCAGTGTTTGTGGTTGGTCTACTCAGAGTTGGACTTTGGTGGTGAGACCCTTCTCCAGGGATGCAGATTATCACAAAAGAGCAGCCAGGTCATGTGTTACTTCAGCATGGATTTTCAAGTCCAGTCTAACATGGTCCACATGACTGATATACAACCACCAGAATTCATGCTGCTCTTCCCATCTGAAGGCTTTCTATCAACGAATTTTATTGTTCTCAATCATGACTATTTAGGAAAATTGCTCAGTTGTTCTCATATGAGAATAACCTATGAGCATTTGAGAAATACCAATGCCCATTATTGATCGATTCAATTTGGGATGTGGTAGAGTCCAAAGCACTGGTATTTTGAAAATCTCAGCTAATTCTCACATGCAACCAGGGTGGAGAACCACTGATTAGGTCATCACAGGATGTACCTCACCTTGCTTAATAAATTGTCTTTATATATAGACTTTCACCTTCATCTCATTCTCCCCATTCCAGTAAATGACATTCCCATCTATACTGTTTCTCAAATTAAAAACTGAGATTCATTCTTCTATCTCTAGTCCTCCATCCCCAACTAATCATCCATCAGGAAATAATAGACTTAATTTTCAATATATCCATCTAATTCTCCTTACCTCCACTGCCTTTCTCTTAACCCAGACCAACCTCTCACCTTACCTGGACCACTGAAATGTCCTAACTGGATTCCCCTATTCCAATCCTGTGTCATCTTCCACAAAGTGCTTTTTTTTTTAAATGGGCTTTAAATTTTTATTAAAATATGTTTCAAACATTTAGATAAGAATAGATCACCTATGTTGATAAAATCTTAATATTGTACTTATTTGCTTCACAGTTGTTTATTTATTTATTTTTTTAAAAAGGAAAGTTTGTGTTAACATTCAAGCCTCCTCTCTCCCTCTCCCTGATGCCATTTCCTCTTTTCCTCCTTAGAGATAACCACTTATATACATTTAGAGTTTATTATTCCCATGCATGCTTTATAATTTTGCTTCATATTTGAATCCATATATACTTAGTGTTGTTTTAAAATATTGGTAGAATTATAAAGAGGATATCAGATTGCAGCTTGTTTGTTTCACTGAACATGCTTTGATATTTGTTTATGATAATACAAGTAGCTTGTTTATTCATTTAAATTGTGTATTATGCTATCTACACAAAAGATCATAATTTCTTTTTCTATTGACCAACATTCAAACGGTTTTCAACTTTTTCTTTATATACTTGATGTTGCAGTAAAAATTATGTATCTGTCTTCTGTACATGTGAAAGTGTCTCTAAATATATGCCAAGGTATGAAATTCAGGGCCTTAGGGCCTTTTCAACTTTTCTGTATTTTGCATAATTGCAGTACAATCTTAAAAAACACACACTGTTATTTTAAAAAAATATCACTATATGTCTGTATGAAGCAGTGAACAAGAGAGACAAAATCTCTGCTGTCTTAAGTCGTAGCTACTAGTTGGGAGGGAACAAAATAAGATAATTTAAGATAATGCTGAGTGCTGGATAATGAGTCATGTAACCCTCTGCTTTAAGATCTTTAATGATTTTTCATTGAATTTGGGATTAATATAATTCCTTTCAGGCCTATCTCTCCCATTCTCCCCTTTACTGTGTATGCTTTCACCACATTGACCTTGGAATTTTGGGAACTTGCTTATTTCTGCTTCAGGACCTTCACATGTATTGTGCCAGCTTCCTGGATAGTTCTTTCCACAATTCTTTGGCCAATTCTTACTCATGATTCAAGTCACAGCTTTACTTGTTCTGTTTTTGGAGAGATCTTCCTTGATTGCCATAAAAATAGGTCCTTCAGCTTAAGTCTCTCTTGGCACCTTGATCTTTTCCTCGGTATCACCACAATATAGGATTATACATTTACTAGAGGCCTGGTGCATGGAATTTGTGAATGGGTGGGGTCCCTAGGCCTGACCAGCAATCAGGGCTGATCAGACCCAGCCCGATCAGAGCTGGCTGGAGAGGAGGCGATGGTCATCAGGCTGGGCATGGAAGGAATGGACACCTGATGCCAACCTTGCCATTATCAGTGCCCTGGCACAGCATGGTTCCCCCACCCCCTCCTCCTTCCCTTGCTGCCACACTGTCACCACAGCGGGTGGACGGGTGGCAGGCCGATTGGAGCCTGTTGTCCGGGGAAAGGAACAGGAGATGGGAGGTTGGCTGCCAGCCCCAAGGAGGGAGCCGGCCCTTATATCCCCTGGGAAAAGGGCCACGTCTGCCTTCACCTACCCCTTGTTCCCCAGCTCAGCCCAGGGCCTAGTAGCTGCGGGGAGGGACTGCAGGAGGTTGGCCTGCTGTGGGAGGTTTGCCATGGGAGTGCACTGACCACCAGGGGGCAGCTCCTGCATTGAGCGCCTGCACCCTGGTGGTCAGTGCGTGTCACAGTGACCGGTTGTTCTGGTCATTTCAGCCGCTTAGGCTTTTATATATGTAGATATGTCATCTACTTTACCTACTATGTTACAAATTCCATGAGGACAGGAATGATTTCTCTTTTGCTTTCTTCTCTATCTCTTAGCCAGAGCCTAATGCAAAAAAGTTCTTTAGTACATTAAAAAAATAGTACAAATTGTTTTAATATTAATTGTTTTAATACTAATTGTTTTTCTGAAAGTATGGTTGCATGCTCATCTTGAACAGGAGATTTGGTTTGTAATTTCTCTCTTCAGGGCTCTCTCCTCTCTGGCTAAGAATGTAGTGTCACCTACATAGATTCCCAGATCAGAGCCAGTCTTTACATGGAGTTTTAAGGGCTCCTTACCTTGTGATATTGGGTGTACCACAGACCTGGTCAGAAGACCAGCAATGTTTGGTCTTGAGGCTTGTCAACAGCCAGCCTCCTGAGGCCCTGAGTCAGATGAAATTCATAGCTCTAGATGGTGCTAGACAGCAGTGCTTCATTTCTGTTTTTTAAGTTTCTTTTAACAAGGGAGTATCTAGGCATTGGGAGAAGCCTCATTTCAACTACTGGCTTGAAGCAGTGACTCCAGATCCAGTATATAATCTTCCTTGGAACATTTTAAAAATGTACATATATTTTTAATGATTTCAGAGAGGAAGGGAGAAGAATAGAGAAACAGAAACATCAATGATGAGAAAGAATCATAGATTGGGTGCCTCCTGCATGCCCAATACTGGGGATTGAACCCACAACCTGGGATTGAACCCAGTACTCTTCAGTCCATAAACTGATGTTCTATCCACTGAGCCAAACTGGCTAGGGCCCTTGGAACATTTTAAGGAGCTGTTACCCTTTCAGGAGCCAGTCATTCTCCAGTCTCTTACTCTCACCCCTTCCTTTATTCCTCTTCCCCTCTTCCTCTTCCTCCCTCCCTCCCTTCCCTTTCTCTCTTTCTTACCGTTTGAAAGTAAGTTGAAAGTATTATAACATTTCATCTCAAAATACTCTAGCATGTATGTCCTAATAATAAGAATGTTTTCTTACATAATTGCAATACCACATTGCAGTCAATAAAGTTTGTTGATACATTCATATTTCCTAACATGAAGTTTATATTCAAATTTCTCTAATTGTCCCCTCTAAGAATTGCTAACAATTTCCAATGAAGGATTACACTTTTTATTCAGATTCAAAGTCTCTTCAGTTTTCTTTACACAGCACAGCTCCCATGGCTTTATTTTATTTTTATTTTAAATCTTTATATATGTAGATATGTCATCTACTTTACTTACATTTTTCATCTCTCATGATATTGACATTTTTGAATAGTCCAGGGAAGGCTTCTGAATGACCAATAGTCTGTGTTTTTCTTAATTTTCTTGGTGATGTTGGCTCTCATCAGGAGGTACAAGATCTTTTGTCTCATTAATGATGATATTACTTGTTTAAGGTGGTGTCTACTAGCTCTCTTCATGATAAAGACATCTTTCCTTTTGAATTTAATCAGGAATCTTTAGGGTGTCACTTTGAGATTATGTTAATATCCTATTTAACAACAACCTTTCATCCAATGGTATTAGCCTGTATTGATGGTCCTTGCTTGTATCCATTATTATTTTATTAGTTACAATAAATAGGTATTATATAATTTTACCATTCCTTCTACATTTTTAGCTGACATTCTATAAAGAAACCTTTTATCTCCTTCCTCCCCACTGTACTTTAAAAAATTATTTTATAAGTATCACTATGGGCTCAGAGGTTTGTTTTTTACTGAATCATTTGACCAAAAGTAAACCAGTGCTTTTCTGAATATGTTTTCATAGTGCTTAATATATATTTATTATGTATTTTTATATGATACTTCATAGCCAGGTATCTATATGAAATAACACATTTTAATAAATAACATAGTGTGGAGTTCCATTAAAAACACTTGCCCCCTCTCCTATTCTGACAGGTAGTCAGGATTAAAGTTCCTCTTTGGCTAACAATTATGGTGGTGATTTGTTTTTATTTATATTTCTTTAGGTAATTCAACATGAAGTCAAATCTGTTATTGTTATTAAAAAATTGTAGGCTAAAGTTGCCTTTGATAAGGTACCTTACACAGAAATAGAGAGGTAGGAAAAGTAGATTTATATAGCTATTTGTATGAGAAAAGACATGCAGGTTATCATTATTACAATAGTTTTATTAACTGTTTTATGTAGTCACAACTGTAAACCTATTTTTACCCACCTTTTTACATTTCTCTCTCTTCTCTGACTGCATATTGCAGTTAATACTCTCTCTGTCTTGTTTTTAGGATAGAAGATTTAATGATGAAATCGACAAGCTAACTGGATACAAGACAAAATCATTATTGTGCATGCCTATCCGAAACAGTGATGGTGAGATTATTGGTGTGGCCCAAGCGATAAATAAGATTCCTGAAGGTGCTCCATTTACTGAAGATGATGAAAAAGTAAGATTTTATGCCTTTCGTGACTTTCATTCTCCTTCTTGGTTACTGATTGTTATACTCCCTGAAAGGGACAGGAATTGTGTGAATAGCTGCTGGATTAGCCCATTCATGAATCAAAGAGCTTTTTCTCATGTTATACAAAATGTAATGGGAGCTTTTGATATTTTACAGAATGTGGTATAATTGAAAATAATTGCTTAGTTTTTTCCTTAGCCTTCTTTTCATTACAAGCCTCAGTAGTATTCTTATTATTCCCTGGTCTTTATCTTCCTTATACTAAGTAAGCTTTTCAGTCAAGGATCACACCACCAACACACATGGTCCAATGGAATATAAGGGAGATAGAAAGATTATTGTGTTTCAGAAACTCAACAGTTTCTGTTATTTTTTTATGACAACTACAAAGAACTGTTTTCTTAGTTCTTATATAAAAAACCTCAATTAAATAAATATTAATTATTATTTCAAATTGCTAATAAAAAGAACATTATTTTCATTCCTGAAGAGCAGTTGACCTTGGTAGTTGTAATGTACTTTTTGTTCATAAATTTGAAGTTCTTTCACCAGTAGTTTATTCCCCATGTCATATTACAAGAGATTTTTCAAAGAGTTAAAGTTCTGGTTTTAAAGCTCTGACCTTCAGATAAAATAGAATTGGGTGGGATATTTTTAAAATTTGTGGTAAAAGCAAATCTCAAATTAGTTTGTTTAAGTTTAATGACTGCCATAATCCTTTTTGATTAAAAAAGACACTTTACACCTCTATGTTCATCGCAGCACAATTTACAATAACTAAGATTTGGAAACAGCCTAAATGCCTATCAGCAGATGAGTGGATTAAAAAATGGTGGTACATCTACACAATAGAATCATATGCTGCTATAAAAAAGAAGGAACTTTTACCAATTGCAACAGCATGGATAGAGCCGGATAACATTATGCTAAGCAAAATAAGCCAGTTGGAGAAAGATAAACATCACATGATCTCACTCATTTGTGGGATATAATGATCAACATAAACTGGTGAACAAAAATGGATCCAAAGACAAGGTAGCACTGAACAGACCATCCAACCTCAGGGGGAGGGAGGGCTGCGGTTAGAGATCAACCAAAGGACATGTATGCATGCATATTAGCATAACCAATGGACTCAGACACTGGGGACTTGCCCTTGCAGGTGGGAGTGGCTGGAGGGTGTCAATTGGGGGGAAAAGGAGGCATATATAATATTTTAAACAATAAAATATGTACAAAATTAAAGAATATATTATCTTGAAAAAAAAAGACACTTTATAATTTAACCCAATGGATATGAGGTAGCTATTTGCCAATGCTAATTACTAAAGCATTAAATAAATGCAAATATCTGGTAAAGAAGGTCAACATAATATATGATTAAAAAGAAACAAGATTTTTAAGTGAAGAGAGTCCTTTATTGAGGTCATTTCGATAGTTGAATTTGAACAGCCCAAATCCCAGAAAAGGTTTACATACCTGTAGAGCCTGATAGGGCCTCAGACCGTTTCTTACTAATTCAGTGAATGAGGAAAATGTGCAAGGCATGTGTTTTGGTATCATAGGGAGCACAGAGAGAAATCCCAAACTTCATCCTGGAGCTGCACAAGCCAGAGGTACGTTCAGCAATGAAATGTCCAGGCCATGCTATGGGTGCCTAGGAAAAGGAGGATTAGTTTCAGCTGAAGAATCTTAAAAGGCTTCTTGAAAGAGATGGCATTTGATCTGAATTCTGAAGAGAGGATAGGCCATCATAAGGTGAGAAGGTGAGGAGAAACTTGGGAAATGTAGGTCACTGTGCAAATGTTTCCATGGGATGTAAAAATTTCCTTTTGTGCGTTTTGTACAAAAGATGAGAGAGTCCTGTAATAATGTGCCTCTTACAGGGTTTTGGATAGAAAGATGTGAGTTGTGTGCCTTTCCAAATAAAATACATGCCCATGGCATCTCCCAAACATTTAGTTTATACTTAGATGTAGTCCTGCCTTCACTCTGCCCTTGTTATTGAATCAGATCCCATTATTTTTTTAAATTCCAATTTCTGATTCCATTCATGTTATATTTGTTTTCTGGAATTTCTCAGTGGATTTATACTTATGAGTTAGGGCTTCATGAACTCTGCATAATCTGTGCAGGGGTTTGTGCCTATCTTGAACAGCATCAATGTTTAGCTCTACCGAGTTCATGCTTGGCTAAGGACAAGCACACTGCTTTGGGTGAGCCACTTACTCTCTGACTCTTGGTTTCTTCACCTGTTATTTATGCTATTCACCATTCTACAGCATAAAAATTAAATAAGACCATATATGACAAATACTGTTAAAAATATAAGAAAGTAGGCAAGTGTAGAACATACATTTTTATTTTTGAACATTTTCTCCAACAAATTTAAAAATGTTCTTCTATTTTTGTTATTTATCCCCAGGCAAATTATTTCTTAGATTCAACCTCATTTGAGTATGTCCTTGCTCCAAATGTATTTTTCTCCTTTGTAAGAAGCCCATGTTCCCACAGTAGCATTTTGTTTCCCAATCTTTCCAATTCCCTCTCCTGATTACAAAACCCTATTCTAGTCTGACTTCTCAGAAGAAGCCTTCCCAGTGAGGACAGGCAGATTGTGTTTAGCTCAAATTCTGTATCTGGTAATTGTTCTTTCCTGCAAGGAATCTCTATATTACTAGGGGCCTGATGCATGAAAATTCATGCAAGAGTAGGCCCTTCTTTGGCACAGGCTTCCCTCTAGCCCTAGCTTCACCAAGAAGGATGTCTGGAAGATGTCCAGTCTAATTAGCATATTACCCTTTTATTATTATAGATAAACCAAACAGGAGTGTTGAGGAAGAAAAGTTCAAAATCTAGAAATCATTAACTGGAAGAACAGGCACTAGATACTTCATTAAGTAAGAGAGGGTGTTGTGGCATAATGGTGGCATAGAGGCCAAATGTGTGTCTACCATGGTTGAAATTTTGCCTCAGCTAGAGCCTATGTAACCATGGGCAAGTTATTTAGGTTCCCTGTGCTCCAATTTCCTCCTCTTAGAAGAGATTTCATAATAATAATACTTACAAGGCTGTAGGGGGATTAAATGATTACAGGGGAAGGACTTGGAACAGTGCCTAGCACATAGTAAGTCCTTATAAAAGATTAGCTTTTACTGACAACCCATTAATATATGTGAGATGGAGTTAGGTCTCAGTTTAAAAATTACCTCTATATAGCCCTAGCTGGCTTGCTCAGTGGATAGAGTGTCAGACTGCAGATCAAAGGGTCCCAGACCAAATTCTGGGCAAGGGCACGTACCTCTGTTGTGGGCCCTCTCTCTTCCACTCTCTCTGAAAATCAATGGAAAAATATCCTCGGGTGAGGATTAAAAAACAAAAATCTCTGTATGATTTAAATCTGTAGGTTTTTATTAGGCATAATCTATACGCCAGTTCCACCTTTGGAAATGAGAGATACACTTCTTTATAAATTCACAGTTCTCTTAATTGTTAATGTATGTACTGTCTTACTTGATTGTACAAGGTTACGCTTCCACTAATATGTATTCTACTTTTTAATGTGAAGTTATTTCTTACATATATGTCTATACATTAGTGTAATCTACAGAGCTATTTCTAGGGATTATAAAGTTTTCTTTTCTTTTTTCTACATAGCCCAGTTTGCTTAGTCACTGTCCTATTACTGGAAATTTGAGTTGTTTCCAGTTTTTCACAAATACAAATAGCCCCTGAATGAACATCTGGAAAAAATTACCTTTATCTTTTATGTTATTTCCTTGGAGTACACTCCAAAGACTGAAATTACTGAGCCAAAGGGCAAGAAGAGGTTTAGAGCTCTCATTCCAAGTTACCAAATAGCTTTCAGAAATATTGATTCTCTTTCTAATGGTAGCAGCACACATGTACCTCTTCTTGCAGAGTGCTGCCATCTTCATTCAATTCATATTTTAAAACTCAAATTACTTTTCCTTAGTCGGCCAGGCAGGCTTCATACTACCTTCTCACACATCCACCAGTAGAAATTCCAGCAATAGTAGTTTCAGTGCTAACTCCCAGTAAGGAAACACAGAAGGGAATTGGAAGCCTGATGCTTAGTGTTAGGTAAGGGCTTCAGATCAGATGGCCTTCAAGGCAGATTCAGTCTTCACCCTGCTGTTTTTTAGCTGTGACCTTGAGCAAGCTGCTCAATCCTTTAAAATATATATATATTTTATTGATTTTTTTTTTTTCAGAGAGGAAGAGAAAGGGAGAGTTAGAAACGTTGATGAGAGAAAAACATCAATCAGCTGCCTCTTGCACACCCCCTACTGGGGATGTGCCCACAAGCAAGGTACATGCCCTTGACCGGAATCGAACCTGGGTCTCTTGAGTCCGCAGCCAAAGTTCTACCCACTGAGACAAATGGTTAGGGCTGCTCAATCCTTTAAAAAAAAATTCTTACCTTAGGATATGTTTATTCATTTTAGGGAGAGAGATTGAGAGAGAAATATTGATGTCAGAGAAACATTGATCAGTTGCCTCCTGTAAGCACCCTGACAGGGATGGGACCCATAACCTAGGTATGTGCCCTGAACTGGAATCGAACCCACAACCTCTTGGTGGATGGGATGATGCTTTAAATAACTGAGCCACCTGGCCAGGGCACTCAACCCCTCTTTACTTTAGAACTTCCATAACAGGGTTGTTGTGAAGAGTAAAATAGATAACAGATGTAAAGTGCTTAGAGTAGTACTAATTATCATTCAATAAGCTTTATGAAATCTCATCATCTATTTCAAAGCCAGACTTCCCTTTTAATGACATTAAAATCATTATGCTCTTTAAAGTTTTTGCATAATTAGCAATAATTTAATCAGCAGTGGTTAGAGTATTGTGTGAAATAAAGTCTGCCATGTGCACATGTTAATAACTTAAGTTACATCCCAACAAATTACGTGTTTAGTAATTCATGTTGTAAGTGCACCCCAAGGCAGGTCATACAGAAGAGATGATTGGAATTTTCTGTTTCACTTCATGGGTTTGCAGCAAATGTGCCTGTTTTTCAGTGATATGTACAAGCTAGCTGATTTAGGTGGTCTGAGATCCAATTAATTTGTCATTTCATTATTCCTGGGTGAGGTATCTTTTGCAGTATAAAATAATGAGACCTGGGTGGAAGCAAACATTTGTTATCTATTAATATGTGTGGGCACTCCAGATGAAACCTGGTATCTTGAAATGAGCACAGGCTCTTATCCACCCTTATCAGGTTGCCTAACCCTGGGCCCCAAGGAGCCATTTTTTACTGTGGTGTTGCACGAAGAATACGTGCACTGCAGTTACTTTCCAACAGTGACGTACAAGTACTTGTGGCTTGAAGTTGTTCTTTGGCTAATCTCTATAGGGTTTCTTTAGCCTATGGACATCTGTCTCTAGCACATTATTTGGAGTGTTCAGCTATCCTTCTGCTCTCCTTGCTGTCAACATGTTCAGGCACCCTGCATAGCTGGGATGCAGCCAACTGAGCTTGGCTGCCTCCGGAATGGCCACATTCCAGAAACTTGTTATGGGTGACCCTGCCCTGCCAATTGGTGTTGAGGAAAGTATGTGCATGGATCATGCTAATGCATATCCCAGAAGCTAGAGTCTTGTTATTTGCAGCAGGCCTGAGACTCAGAAGATTTTATAAGCACTTGGCCTTACATTTTTAAGCTGTTCCTGACTGTGCAAAGTCCAATGTTCAGGATCCTGGTGAGATATCAAGGCTGCAAAAGAAATTCAATTCACTTTAGTTAGGAGAACAGATGTGGAATACATCATGCTCATAGGAGTTACAAATTGGTGGTCCCAGAAGACTGAATGCAGCTCACAGATATGTGACTTGCATGGAATTTGACTGGCAATAAGATTGATTTTTCTTAAAAAAATGTATTTGTTTTGATTTCAGAGAGGAAGGGAGAAGGAGAGAGACAGAAACATTACTGACAAGAGAGAATCATTGATTGGCTGCATCCCCACAATGGAGATGGAACCCACAACCCTGGCATGTGCTCTGACTTGGGAATCAAATCGTGACCTTCTGGTTCACAGGTAGATGCTCAATCACTGAGCAACACTGGCTGGGCTCATTTTTATTTTTTATTTAAAAGCATTCAGACATGGCTGCATGCTCTGGTTCTGTCAAAATAACCAATACCTAAACAACTAGTCAGTTTAATAAAATCAACAAAATGGGAGTAAAGATGACAGGTTTCTTCATTAGTTTCTACACAAACGTACTTTTCAAAAAGTTGTTTAGTAGTGTTGTGAAGGCCCGGGGGAGGGGGTGGAGAGTGAGGGCAGGTAGAAAGGGTCAATGGGGAAAGAAAGGGGACATCTTAATTTTTAAACAATAAAGATAAATCTTTTTTAAAAAAGTTGTTTGAAAAGCTTGTTATATATGTGGTAATTGGATTACAACCACTCTGTCAGGCAAATTTATGTGTTTTTCAATTATACTCCATTGTCTTTTGGATATTCAAATGCTAAATGATCAGTGAATTAACTAATTGTAAGAGGTGGCCTTTGTGTTCTTATCCTTTTTTTGCCTATATTGCGATTAACTCAGATTTTCAAATCTGTTGCAATAAAATTATAACTAATAATCAATGTTTAGCAAAAAGATTTTAAAAGTCTCAATAGATGGCTCATGATTGTAAGTTATATTTGACCAGTAAGGTTTCAGTCCTGGAAAAGTTTGGTTCGAATTCTCATCATTGTTAATTGCAACGCTTCATCTACTTTTAAACTGTCCAGTCACTGCACTTTGCCTTTTAACAGCTACTCCCTGGTAGTGACTGCAGTTGGATTTTGTCTAAACATTCATTGAGAAAATAAATAATGACCAAATATTCAGGAATTTAAAAAATTCATTAATATAACAATTGGCAAAATGAAGGGCAATATCTATAGTGTATTTTGTATTTTAGATGCAAATAATCCGCACTATGGCTGTAGATTTAAGGCCCCTTGAAAAAGCCTGATGTCCTCAGATGGTTGAAATGCTGGTATTTGTAATTTCCTGCTTCCTTAACTTCTCTTTTTATGTTTCTGAGAGTTATCAAGGAAATGATAAGTGTTTAGAAACAGCAGCCTTTCTATCTCTTTTCATATATTTACAGAACATTGTCAGTCTGCATTTAGCAGGATCATGAAATAGCAGGACCATGAACTAATTAACTTGATTAGTTATAGAACTATAACTGTTGCAATGCAAGATGGGGAAGATTTTGAATGACCATGGATACAAACATCATTTTAAATGGCTGAATAGTGTTTTATTATGTGGAAAAACCACATAATGGGCACTACTTTGTTTGAGGTACTGTTCCAAGTGCTGGGGTTAAACTGATGAATAAGATAGACAAAAATTCCTGCCCTCTCAGAGTTTACATTCTTGTGGTGAAGACAGACAATAAACAAAGTAAATGTATAAGTAAATAACGTAACTTCAAGTAGTGATTAGCTATATAATAACTATGATAAATTGACAAACTCTTCAACTGAGTCTCTTTCTTCCTCTAAACTCCAGCTGTTCACTGAAGGTATGCTTCTGAGCATTAAACTTGAAGTACAAAAAAGTGTTGTCTTTTCATTATATTTACATCAAATATCGTTGTGCCGCACCATCTCAGGAGTATTAAGCTGCAATTACTGGTACAATGTCAATTAACTGTCATCTGAACCAGGCTGCGCATTCTCAGTGCTGGACCGACAGCACTGCAGGGTATCTGGGAGGGAAGCCAGGGGCTGAGAGGAGTTTGGTGCATTCTGACATTCAGGGACCATTTCTCCCATGGCTTTTAATTGTTGGCAGAAAATGAAATAAACTTTTAGTCAAGCCACTTCTAAAAATGCAAAAATGACCAAAAATATGTCTAAGAAATTCTTTTTCTGACTTGTACAGGGCTTGGATAAGGAAGAATGATCTGCAATCACAGCTTTGAAATAAATAAGCACTTGTTGGCAGAAAGTATTATTATTGAAGAACTAGAACAGGGTGTTATAGGTTCTTGTTTACTGGAGATTTCAAATTAATACTGAGAACTGTCTTCTTTGAATAACTAGTTTAGGGTTGCTTCTTTTTACCTTAGAATGCTGAAATACTTGAATTGGAATTTTGAAAACTTAAATCAAATTATTTTTTATTAAAAATGAAATTTAGTAGAATTCAACTATACTTGGCTATCTTTGAGTTGGGCGTCTCTGTTTTCTTGGTTTATTTTCCTTTCCTTTTATGATAAGATTAATTTCTAATTATCGAAATAATACAAGTTTATAAAAACTTGCAAAAACTAAAATCATCCACAATCTTAATTTTCAGAGATAATGCTGTTAGTATTTTTGGTGAATTTCTTTATCTTTATTTATTTTTACCTATAAATAAAGATATATTTCTATAATTTGCATCATAGTATTTTATCATGCTTTAAACAATTCTTCAAGGGTGCAATTTATATGTTTATATTATGTTTACCACATAATTATGTAATAGTTTATTTATTTATATTTTTATTTATTTTTAATTTTTTATTCTTTGAAGTATTACAAATAGTAGTACATATGTTTTCCTTTTTTCCCCTCCATTGTCCTCCCCCCAGCCTCCCTACCCCTCAGCACATGTCCTCACCTGCCCCCCCCCCCCCGCCCCAGTGTCTTCCATTGGTTATGCTTATATGCATGCATACAAGTCCTTTGGTTGATCTCTTACAGCCCCTATCCCTCACCCTCCCCAGCCTTCCCCCTGTAGTTTGACAGTCTATTCAATGCTTCTTTGCCTCTGTATCAATCTTTTCCCCCCATTTCTTTTCTTTGAAAAGATCTTGCATCTGAATACTGGAAATAAATGTATAAGAACAAAAAATGTTTGAGTCCCAGTTTCAATGTCAAATAGTTCCTTATGTGTACATGTCAGCAATGATAGCTGGATGGTGGAGATATGGTGGCAATGCAGGTTCCACACTCTCTATTTTGGTCCTGTGCATTTTGACCGATGCACAGCTGCTGACTGCTAGCATGGCAAGGTGTCGTTAGTGTCTTCCATCTCTGGACTGTCTTCACGGTTGGAGCAGACCTGTCAGTTCCTCTTTGTTGCAGGAATCCATATGGTCTTGGAGTTGTTTTCTGAAAATATACAAACATATTCTTTTTTTTAATCTTTATTGTTCAGTTTATTAATTACATTGTTCCCTTTTTCCCCCTATAGCTCCCCTCCACCTGGTACCCATCCTACCCTCTGCCCTCATCCCCCTCCACTGTCCTCTCCCATAGGTGCATGATTTTTGTCCAGTCTCTTGCTGCACCTCCCACACTCCTTTTATCCCCAAGAATTGTTAGTCCATTCCCTCTCTATGTCCGTGATTCTGTTACATTCACCAGTTTATCCTGTCAGATTATTAATTCACTTGATTTTTAGATTCATTTGTTGATAGATGTGTATTTGTTGTTCATAATTTATACTTTTATCTTTTTCTTCTTCCTCTTCTTAAAGAATATCTTTCAGCATTTCATATAATATTGGTTTGGCAGTGATGAACTCCTTTAGCTTTTTATTATCTACAAAGCACTTTATCTGACCTGCAATACTGAATGATAGCTTTGCTGGATAGAGTAATCTTGGTTGTAGATTCTTGCTATTCATCACTTTGAATATTTCTTGCCACTTCCATCTGATCTGCATCGTTTCTGTTGAGAAATCTGCTGACAATCGTATGGGTGCTCCCTTATAGGGTTCCTATATATCGGGGTTCAGTGCGCTTCTTGGACTCCTAAGTCAATTTCTTTCACCAGGTGTGGGAAGTTTTTGGTCAATATTTCTTCAAATAGGTTTTCATTGTCTTGCTCTCTCTCTTTTTCTGGTACCCCTATAATTCGGATGTTGGTATGCTTGAGGTTGTCCCAGAGGCCCCTTACACTATTTTAAATTTTTTGGATTCTTTTGGTTTCTTGCTTTTTCAGCTGAGTGAATTTTACCTCTTTGTATTTCAAATCTTTAACTTGGTTCTTGGGGTGCTCTAGAGTACTTTTAGGTCTTTGTATAACATTTTTTATTTCAGTCAGTGTATGCTTAATTTCTGGTTGGTCCTTTTTCATATCCTTGAGAATCTCGTTCATATCCTTGTAGGACTCATTCATTTCCACGTTGGTCTTGATCATTTCCTTGGAGGTCTTGTTCATATCCTTGAAGGTCTCGTTCATTTCCTTGTAGGTCTTGCTTATTTCCTTATAGGTCTCGACCTTTTCTAGGAGCCTCTTGAGAAGCCCTATAACCATGGTTTTGAATTCCATGTCCAGTCGTTTTTTTCCCTCCATTTCTTTCACATCTGATTTCTTTCCACGTCTATGCATGGTGGCTGCTTCCTTGAGTTGATCAATTAGCTTTGTGTGGTAGTCGTCCTACAAGGGACAATGGCTCAGCCTCCCCAGTTACCTGAGGTGGTTATGGGTTGCACAGTCTGGCTGAAGTTAAGCTCAGGTTAATCGTTGTTAGCATTTGGAGGCGTTGACCTCCAGGCCAATTGACTGTGAAGTTCAGCTGTGCTCGGGTTGGATGGGCGGATTCTCTGAGCCAAGCAGACAGTGTTTGCTCCATCCTATGCGGCCCCAGGGACTCTGTGCCAGTGGCAATGGCCACCAGCACCTCTGAGAGAGAGCTGCTGCCGAGCTCCACTGGCTGCCGGGGAATTCAGACTCTCCTCAAGTGAGTCTGCACACCCAACATCTCACCCAGAGTCGTAAAACAGTGCAGTCTGACGGTTTCACGAATGAAAGAGCAAGCACAAGTGCTCTCTGCACACACAGGCAGCTGTGCTGTTCCCAAGTTCACGTGCACTCCGCACAAGCTCACCTTCTCCACAAGCCGGCAGACCCCTGTAGCAACTGAGCTTCGGCGTGCCCTCCCACTGTCTAGTTTTTACCCCGTATGATAGTGGGTTCCCTGGACTTCGCCCAGAGCTGGAGAATCAGTCCAGTGGGATGTCTTTGTCTGCCTCGTTCAAGAAAAGTGGCCAGTTTTCAGCCGTCCACCCTATCTGCTGGCGCGCGCTCCAAACTTCTCTCCGTCTGTATCTTCAATGCTGTCCTCAGCCGCTCCTCCGAGTCACAGTGTCTTATCTTCACTTTTATTTGTGGAATTTTCACTCAGCTAGCTTTCCAGTGATTCTGGATGGTGTTTGCTCTTTCGTTAAGCGGTAGTTTTTTTTTTTTTAAATATATTTTATTGATTTTTTTCAGAGCAGAAGGGAGAGGGATACATCGATGAGACAGAGACATCGATCAGCTGCCTCTTGCATGCCCCCTACTGGGGATGTGCCCACAGCCAAGGTACATGCCCTTGCCGGAATTAAACCCGGGACCCTTCATTCCGCAGTCCGACGCTCTATCCACTGAGCCAAACTGGTCTCGGCTAAGTTGTAGTTTTAAAATTGCTGTGCATGATGGCAAGATAGGTGTTTTTCCTATGCCGCCATCTTGGTTCTCCCTACAAACATATTCTTGACCAAAAGTTAATATAGAGATCTTTTCTGTAAATTAGACTTGGGATTCTACTTATTCTTGCCCAAATGATTTTCCTTTTGCTTATTTTGACACCATGTGTGTTTTTCATGGGTATCCTGTTGGTATGTAATAGTTTATTTAATTATTTTATTCCTTAATTTTTAGGTTATTTCCAAAATCATGTTATAAAATTATAATGAATGAACTTATTCATAAATAAATCTTGGGGGAGGGGAGGAACCAAGATAGCAGCATAGGTGAACACCCATCTTGCTGCCATACACAACAATTTCAAAACTACAACTTAACGAAAGAACAAACATCATCTAGAATCACTGGAAAGCTGGCTGAGTGAAAATTCCACAAATAAAAGTGAAGATAGGACACTTGACCCTGAGGAGTGGTGGCGGACAGCGTTGAAGATATGTGCGGAGAGAGGTTTGGAGCAGTACGCGCACCAGTGGATAGGGCAGGCGGCTGAAAACCCAGCAGGTTTTCTCGAAAGGGGGAGAAAAAGACGTCCCAGCTCTGGACGAAGTCCAGGGAACCCACAATCATACCGGGTAAAAACTGGACAGTGGGGAGGCACGCCGAAACTTGGATGCTGCAAGGGGCTGCAAGCTTGTAGAGAGGGCGAGCTTGTGCAGAGTGTGCGTGAACTTGGGAACAGCACATCTGTGTGACCGTGCAGAGAAGACCCATGACTCACTCTCTTGTTCGGGAAACCGCCAGACTGCATTGTTTTACGACCCTGGGTGAGACGTTGGGTGTGCAGACTCATTTGGGGAGAGGCTGAATTCTCCGGCAGCCAGTGGAGCTCAGCAGCAGCTCTCTCTCAGAGGTGCTGGCAGCCATTGCCACCTGGCACAGAGTCCCTGGAGCTGCACAAGGCGGAGTTGATGCTGCTTGCTTGACCTGGAGACTCTGCCCATCCAACTTGAGCACAGCTGAACATCATAGACAATTGGCCTGGAGGTCAAACCCTCCTAGTGCTAACAACGATTAATCTAGGCTTAACTTCAACAAGACTGTGCAACCCATATCCACCTCAGGTAACTGGGGAGGCTGAGCCACTGTCCCATAGAGGACATCTACCACACAAAGCTAATGGACCAACTCAGGAAAGCAGCCACCATGCAGAGACGTGGAAAGAAATCAGATATGAAAGAAATGGAGGAAAAAAACCCGACTGGACATAGAATTCAAAACCATGGTTATAAGGCTTCTCAAGAGGCTCCTAGAAAAGGCTGAGACCTACAAAAAATGAACAAGACCTATGAGGAAATGAACAAGACCAATGAGGAAATGAACAAGTCCTACAAGGAAATGAATGAGACCTACAAGGAAATGAACGAGACCTACAAGGAAATGAAGGAGACCTACGAGGATATGAATGAGACCCTCAAGGATATGAAAAAGGACCAACCAGAAATTAAGCATACACTGACTGAAATAAAAAATATTATATGAAGACCTAAAAGTACTCTAGAGGACCGCAAGAACCAAGTTAAAGATTTGAAATACAAAGAGGTAAAATCCACTCAGCTGGAAAAGCAAGAAACCAAAAGAATCCAAAAAATTGAAGATAGTGTAAGAGGCCTCTGGGACAACCTCAAGCATACCAACATCCGAATTACAGGGGTGCCAGAAAAAGAGAGAAAGACAATGAAAACCTATTTGAAGAAATATTGACCGAAAACTTCCCACACCTGGTGAAAGAAATTGACTTAGGAGTCCAGGATGCACACTGAACCGCAATATATAGGAACCCTAAGAGGAACACACCAAGGCACAAAATAATTAAAATGCCAAGAGCAAAAGACAAAGAGAGAATATTAAAAGCAGCAAGAGAATAACAGTTAGTTACCTATAAGGGAGCACCCATATGATTGTCAGCGGATTTCTCAACAGAAACTATGCAGGCCAGATGGGAGTGGCAAGAAATATTCAAAGTGATGAATAGCAAGAATATACAACCAAGATTACTCTATCCAGCAAAGCTATCATTCAGAATTGAAGGTCAGATAAAGTGCTTTGTAGATAATAGAAAGCTAAAGGAGTTCATCACTGCCAAACCAATATTATATGAAATGCTGAAAGATATTCTTTAAGAAGAGGAAGAAGAAAAAGGTAAAAATAAAAATTTGAACAACAAATACACATCTATCAACAAATGAATCTAAAAATCAAGTGAATTAATAATCTGATGAACAGGATAAACTGGTGAATATAACAGAATCATGGGCATAGAGAGGGAATGGACTGACAATTCTTGGGGAGAAAAGAGGTGTGGGGAGGTGCAGCAAGAGACTGGACAAAAATCATGCACCTATGGGAGAGGACAGTGGGGGCGGTGAGGGCAGAGAGTGGGATGGGTACAGGATGGTGAGGAACTATACTGGGGGAAAAAAAGAGGCAACAATGTAATTAATAAACTGAACAATAAAGATTAAAATATTTTAAAAAATAAATCTGGGACCACATCTTAAGATAGTTATATTGAATTGCTGTTTTGTAGGCCAAAATATTGGTAATTTCCTATGGTTCAATCTGATGTTTAAGATTACTGGGTCAAAGAGTTTGAAAGTTAATTTTTTATAATAGTCTTATTGACAAGTATTTCACATATCATACAATTCACCCATTTAAAGTATACAATATAATTGTTTTCAGTATATTTGTAGAGTTGTATAACCATCACTACACTCAATTTTAGAACATTTAATCACCCAGAAAGAAACCCCATGCCTATTAGCAGTAACTCTCCATTTGCCTCCCGATCTCTCAGTCTACAGACTATGGATTTATCCATGGACAATTCTTATAATTGGAATCATATAATATGTGGTTCTTTATAACTGGCTTTTTTTCAGTTAATATAACATTTTTGATATTCATCTACATTGTGGTATGTATCAGTATTACCTCATTTCCTTTTGTGGCCAAATATTTCATGATATGAATCTATCACATTTTATTTATCTACTCATCTGTGATGAACATTTGCATTGTTTCCCCTTCTTGATTATTTATGAATTATGCTGTTATTAACATTCACATATAAGTTTTTGTGTGAACATATTTAATTTTTTTGGTATATATACCAAGGAGTAGAATTGCCGAATCATATGGTAACTCTAATGTTTAACCTTTTGAGGAACTGAAAACGGCTATCCTGTTTTACTAGCAATGTATGAGTGTTCCAATTTCTCCACATTTTTGCTAATACTCTAATATATTTTTTATTATAGTCATTCTAGTAGTTATGACGTAATTTTTCATTGTGGGTTATCAATACCACAATGCCTTATCCTGGTGGCTTATGATGTTGGCATCTTTTCATGTGCTTATTGGTAGAACATTTTTTTAAGGCTCTTGATAAATTTCACCCATTTTATCTTCAGAAAATTGTATTACTCTATAATGATAGGAGCAGTATACCAGCCTGAATATTATCACTTATTGTATTTTTTATTTTTTGTTAATCCTTGATTTTTAGAGAAAGTGGAAAGCTGTGGGGGAAGAGACACAGAGAGAGAAACATCGATGTGAGAGAGACACATATATTGGTTGCCTCTCACAAGAGCCCCAACAATGGCCAGGGATCAAGCCCATAACTGAAGTATGTGTCTTTGACTGGAATCAAACCTGGAACCTTTCAGTTGAGGGCTGATGCTCTGTTCACTGAGCAAAACTGACTAGGGCTTGAATATCATTTTTAAAAATTGCATTCCTTAGATTTCTGATTTTACTTTAGTTCCACTTTTTAAAGTTATTCTGTGTGTCCATGCATTTCATAGGATTTAATTAACTATTGGTCTAAGTTAATATATTTTTTAACTAGAGAAAGAGGCTAGCAAACTAACCTAAGCCAATTTGGTCACACACAACTACTAGATTTTTCATAATAGCTCTTAGGTAAATTAAAATAGCTTCCAAAAAGTTTGAAATAGTTTATAGTAAATGGGAATTGACTACTTTCCTATAACTTCCCTATTTGGTTTTAATGAAAGCAGGTTTCAGACCAAATTCTGTTGCATATAAAGATATTTATTTGAACAAAAATTACTGGGACATTGGATCAAATTTATTGGGACATTGGATCAAATAATTCAGAGGCTCTATTCAGTAAGCTTCTTGATGTCTAAGCTCTCTTTGTTTTAGATGATCTAAACATCCCTTAATATTTCAGAAGCAGAATTTCTTTGTTCTTGTGGTGGTCATCAGGTTACCATAATTTTTTGACCTTATGGCAGGATTGGATAGCTTCAAGGTCCATCTCTAAGGATATATATTTGAAACTTGCTAGATTTTTGTACCTTACTAAAGCAAGGTTTGGGGAAGTGTTTCTAGAAAATTACTGCGGATACACATACCTTGAATGGCACTAACTACAGTCGATATCTAATATTTGCTGTGCGGATTAATTTCACAAGCTACTAATTTCATCAGTGAAAGTGCATTGCTAACGTTGGCAAAGTCCCACATAATTGATGGCAAGTGAAGAAAGATCTCTGCAGCACTATGATGCCATGTGTGGAGTAGGGCTTTCTAATTACCCCACAGGGCCAACTGTCTGCTCCTCAGTGGCATATTAAACCTACTCCCTCTACATACACACAGAACTTTACATAATTGTTGCTAATGAATTTAAAGCAAATTATGAACATCAAAAGAGCATGCAGTATCTCTCGATGTTTGTTTTTCTTCTTAAACAAGAAAGGAGCAGAAACCATTTGTTAAGTGAGGTGCTTTGTGACATCAAGCATGTCAAACTTGCAGGCCACATGCCTCATTTATTTGGTCCGTGTTAATCTTGAGTTTGACATGCTTGGCATACATTATCTCATTGAATCCTTGATAACCTTGTGGTTAATTGTTACCACTCTCATATTATGCATGGGAACATGGAATGGGAGAGGTTTGAAGAATGTGTCCAGATCTCTTGGCTTGTATGTGGCTGAGCTGGGTATTGACTCTACTTCTTCATCTCCTCATGACATATGGAAATGCTTGGTGGGTGTTCAGTCCTTCCTGTGTGCCATCTTCCAGTCAGGGATTCATGAATACATAGATTGTGCTATACCTGATGCACATGCATTGATAATTAAATATAATTTGAAATTCCACATATTTAATAATTTGGGGAAAAGATTGTGTGTCTGAGTGAAATATTATTTCTAAATTACATTGCCTGGTGGCTTTTCAATATGTCACAAGTATTTGTAATCAAGTTTAAGCTTTATGTGTATGAGAAAAAATAGAAAAACTAACAGGCTTTTTTAGTTTTAGTTAGGAATTATTAAAAAATAATGATGACTTTGTATACATACAACTATGAAGTTAGATAATGTTTTTCTCTTATTTCATTTGTGTGTTTTCACTGTTAAATAACAAACTATTTTATATTTATGGTTTTAAACACATATTTGCATTAAAATATGGTTTATGAGAATTGGTATAACTATAATTTTATTTTGTTTTAAAAAGTTGTGCTTCAAGTCAGAATTTGCAAATAGTGTTCAGTTTCACTGAGCAGAGAAATGGGGTGTTCCAGTGTAAATTACCCTGCAGCCTAAACAGGGTTTTAGTCTCTGTTAGCAAAATTATGAAGTATGCTGTTTAAATGAAGCCACATTAAATTCCTTGTTGGAGAATTTAAAATAGAATGTAAAATGACTTGGTAGCATGCTTTGTAATTCTTGTTTTTAACAGTGTATTGATTTTAAAAGTATACTTGAATATTTAGTTTTTTCCTTTTCTTTTTTCTGTATTGGACACAGAAATAAAACCCTTTCTTTTTGTCATTTTCCATTAGTTCCTTTTATGTCTCCCCTATGCACCCTGGATAATATCCTGGCTAGATATGATTGTAGGCTATTTTCACTGGCAGATTCTGATTTCATTGCCAATCAGCAGCGTTAAGGAGCATTGCCCCTACCCCCCTCATATTCTGCACACTCCATTTAGAAATGGGAAAAAGTCTCAAAGGCAGGCACTACTGTATTATCAAAGCAGGCAGCAAGTCCCCCAGGGAGGCCCCGAGCTGGAGCGAGAGCATGTTAAGAGGAGGAGAAAGTAATGAACAGTTTTGAAAAATGAGGTTATGTAAGTTAGAGCTGCCCAGAGATGCTCGGAAGGTCCATTAGACACAGTTCTTGAAAAGGGGTTTTAAATGAAACTGAAATGCAATAACGGAACTCTCTCACTAGAGAGAATTAAAAATGATCCCTCCCTGGAATTAATTGACACCATCAGAAGGCCAGAACATACTTTGTCTGTTTGAAAAGCATGTTCAGTGTTTTGGAAGAATTGCTGTCTATAGTACATAATAAGTGACTTGGAAATCAATACTGTTTCTTTACAGGTGACACTCAGTGTTCGATAGCAGCGAGTAATTATGTCCACCGTAGCATCGGGGACATTTTAGTCCTTGTTCAGAGCTTCGTTATTTGATATACTTAATTTCAAAAACCTATACATATTTGCCCTGGCTGATGTTGCTCAGTGATTTGAGCGTAGGCCCACACACTGAAGGGTTGTGGGTTCTATTCTCAGTCAAGGGCACATACCTGAGTTAGATCCCCAGTGAGGGCATATGTGGGAGGTAACCAATCGATGTTATCCTCAGGTGAGAATTAACAACAACAACAACAACAACAAAAATCCACAAAAAACAAACAAACAAATGAAAAAAACTCTATACATATCAGTTTTCTTTTTGTCACTAAAAAATGTTTTTGATTAATTTTTCACATCATTTAATACTGACATCAACTTTGTCCTGATTTCTCAATGGTACTTGTGGTTTAATGTAACTGACACCTGTTCTAGGTATTTTGTTCAACTTTCTTTTTTAAAACCCAGGATGAGACTTCAAATTAAGCTATGAATTATTCTCCCCTGTCATGAACACAGAGAATTACACTCATTGGATAAACCTTTGAATGGCTATTGCTCCTTTTCAGTGTTTGACTCAGTTTATTTTAAATCTCAGTTTTGCTGCTGACAGTCATGACAGTCATGGGACCTAATGGGTGTTTTGCTCTTCCTGTTCCTTTAAGTTCTGAGACAGAGTGATGGGAATTGCTATCTTTTTGAGATTGAAAGGAAATCCATTTTACTCTAGATTCAGAAGGTCCATAGTGTTAAGATTTGATTCTGATGCTTGTGGCATGTTGCCATGAGTATTTTCATTACTTTATGCTTTAAAGAACACGTCTGGTTAGAAACAACAAAACTGCAAATTATGGCAAACTTCTGGCCTGCAGCATAGGTTTCTGAAGTAAAGGAAAACTGGAAACCAAACTGCTTGTTTCTTTCCTGCCTTCAAATTGTTGCCAGAGGGAAGATTATGCACAGATCATTGGGTTAAGGAAGGGTTATTGTTCCCCCTGCCATGCACAGAGTAATAAGTCATTGTCCTTGAAATTACATCTTCAGTAGGACCAGTATATAAAACACAGTTCTATTTGTCGAGGAAGTGCAAGGTCATAGCTATTCAACTGGAAGATGATCCTTCATAATTATTCCCAGAAAAATACTTTGGAAAAATACTCTCTGCCCTTCATGATTCAATGATGTAAAATGTTTGCATTGCACTTGTTCTGGAAACTAAAGGCTCAACCCATTGATAGACCTGTGGGTCTGGTGCTACATTTAGACAGTTAACTGGAAGATGGTGGAATACATGTCAGCTATACAGCTTGTTGCATTTATTATCTTTAAAGCTATTGGAAGCATCAATTATTATAATAACCACAAAATTTACATTGATGGAGCTTTTATTTTTTTTCCTTTTTTAACTTTAATCTTTATTGTTCAGTTTATTAATTACATTGTTCCCTTTTTTTCTCCTTATAGCTCCCCTCCACCCGGTACCCATCCTACCCTCCGCCCTCACCTCCCCCACCACTGTTCTCTCCCACCTCTCCCATAGGTGCATAATTTTTGTCCAGTCTCTTGCTGCACCTCCCACACCCCTTTTTTCCCCAAGAATTGTCAGTCCTTTCCCTCTCTATGCCCATGATTCTGTTATACTTACCAGTTTATCCTGTTCATCAGATTATTAATTCACTTGATTTTTATATTCTTTTGTTGATAGATGTGTATTTGTTGTTCATAATTTATATTTTTTACCTTTTTCTTCTTCCTCTTCTTAAAGAATATCTTTCAGCATTTCATATAATATTGGTTTGGTGGTGATGAACTCATTTAGCTTTTCCTTATCTACAAAGCACTTTATCTTACCTTCAATTCTGAACGATAGCTTTGCTGGGTAGATTGGTTGTAGATTCTTGCTATTCATCATTTTGAATATTTCTTGCCACTCCCATCTGGCCTGCATAGTGTCTGTTGAGAAATCAGCTGACAATCGTATGCGTGCTTCCTTGTAGGTAACTAACTTTTTTTCTCTTGCTGCTTTTAATATTCTCTCTTTATCTTTTGCTCTTGGCATTTTAATTATGATGTATCTTGGTGTGGTCCTCTTTGGATTCCTATAGTTTGGGGTTCAGTGTGCTTCTTGGACTTGTAAGTCAATTTCTTTCACCAGGTGTGGGAAGTTTTCGGTCACTATTTCTTCAAATAGGTTTTCATTATCTTGCTCTCTCTCTTTTTCTGGCACCTCTATAATTTGGATGTTGGTATGCTTGAGGTTGTCCCAGAGGCCTCTTACACTATCTTCTATCTTCAATTTTTTGGATTCTTTTGGCTTCTTGCTTTTCCAGCTGAGTAGATTTTGCCTCTTTGTATCTCAAATCTTTGACTTGGTTCTTGCGGTCCTTTAGATTGCTTTTAGGTCTTTGTATAATATTTTTTATTTCAGTCAGTGTATGCTTAATTTCTAGTTGGTCCTTTTTCATATTCTTGAAGGTCTTGTTCATTTCCTTGTAGGTCTCATTAAGTTCATCGGCCTTTTCTAAGAGCCTCTAGAAAAACCTTATAAGCATGGTTTTGAACTCTATGTCCAGTCGTTTTTTCCCCTCCATTTCTTTCACATCTGATTTCTTTCCATGTCTCTGCATTGTGGCTGCTTTCCTGAGTTGATTGATTAGCTTTGTGTGGTAGATATCCTCTAAGTGACAGTGACTCAGCCTCCCCAGTTACCTGAGGTGGATACTCTTGCTGCAGCCCTTTATGGGTTGCACAGTCTTGTTGAAGTTAAGCCTAGATTATTGTTATTAGCACTAGGAGGGTTTGACCTCCTGGCCAATTGACTGTGACGGTCAGTTGTGCTCAGGTTGGATGGGCAGAGTCTCCGGGCTGAGCAGGCAGCCTTGATTTCCCATCAGCTCTGCCCTATGTGGCACCTGTGTCTCTGTGCCTGGCGGTAATGGCTGCACACACCTCTGAGAGAAAGCTGCCACCAAGCTCTACCTGCTGCCCTACAATTCAGCCTCTCCCCAAATGAGTCTACACACCCAAAGTCTCACCCAGGGCTGTAAAACAATGCAGTCCAGTGGTTTTCTGAATGAGAGAGAAAGTCATGAGTCCTCTCTGCACGCTTGCACACCTCTGCTGTTCTCAAGTTTATGTGCACTCTCCACAAGCTTGCCTGCTCCATAAGCTCGCAGACCTTTGTAGTACCTGAGTATCAGCGTGCTTCCCTACTGTCCAGTTACACCCCATATGAGTGTGGGTTCCCCGGACCTCGCCCGGAACTGGGGAATCAGTGCAGTGGGACACCTTTGTCTTTGCAGCCACCCTCCCTCTCTGCTCACTAGCACGTGTGTAGGGCTCCAACCTCTGACCCCCCGCATATCTTCAATGCTGCCCTCCGCTGCTCCTCTGAGTCACAGTGACCTATCTTTACTTTTATTTGTGGAATTTTCACTCAGCCAGCTTTCCGGTGATTCTGGATGATGTTTGTTCTGTCATTAAGTTGTAGTTTTGAAATTGCTGTGTTGGGCAGCAAGGTAGGTGTTTACCTATGCCACCATCTTGGTTCCTCCCTGATGGAGCCTTTAATCTTCACACAGGTAATTATGCATATGATTCTCTCAATATTCTTAAGAGATAGGTAAGACAGTTGTTAATTTTCTTTTAGATGAGATAACCACAGTCTGTCTTATGTACCAGGAAGTTCAGAGTGGAATTAGGATGTCAATGTTATTTTATCTCCTTCTTCTTGGCTTGTCATTTTTTAATAAACAGTGCCTTGACTATTCTCACTGCCTAGAAGAGAGCTGAAAGCAGAGTATTCATTGAGTTAATTGTAGAAATGATGTCATTTAATGTACCAGAAATTAGAGCTAACCAATCAGAAAAATGGAAGATTATAACAATGAAATCAACAGCTCTCCATGATTTGATGCTCAATAAGCTTGTTAAAGAGATAAAGGTGATATAATAAACTTGTTTTACAAATCCTCATGAAAAATTGTTAAGAATCATCTGCTCTGAATGTGTGAAAATCATAGAAAGCAAGAATATGTCAGAAGTTATTTTGTTCAAGTTCTCTTTTTATTATTTTTAAAAATATATATTTTATTGATTTTTTATAGAGCAGAAGGGAGAGGGATAGAGAGTTAGAAACATCGATCAGCTGCCTCCTGCATACCCCCTACTGGGGATGTGCCTGCAATGGAGGTACATGCCCTTGATGGGACCCTCCAGTTCGCAGGCCAGTGCTCTATCCACTGAGCAACACTGGCCAGGGCTCAAGTTCTCTTTTTAGAGAAAAACAGTAGTTCTTGAGATTTTAAGTGATTTGCTCCAAGTTACACAATTAGAAAACTACAGAACTGAGAATTGGTTCTGTGTCTTTAAACTCTGATGTTCCTGGGCCCTCCTTACCATCTAGCTTTTTGGCTATCCATGGGAAGAAGGTCAGACAACATTGGTGGTCCTGTTCAACTTTGTGTTTTTTTGGTGGGCAACACCACATGGTATCATATTTTATGGGTAGAAAATTTTGGTAAGGACGTTCTCTGGAAGCAATTTGTCAGTGTTATAAGTCTTCCAAATGCTTTCTTGCCTGTCTGTTCACAGGTTTTGGAGCCTACAATGTTTCTACCATAAAAGGAATTTATGAAGAGTATATATATATATATATATATATATATATATATATTTTCAGCCATTAGAGTTGAGAATTTAAGAAGAGATTAAAAAAAGGAATCTCTGCACTCCAGTCATCATTGAGTAAAGTACACATTGTCATGTTCCATTACAAATTCAGTTATTCTAGAATCATGTCAAAATGATAAGACGAGCCTCTAGACTGGCAGAATTCTGACTCAAGCTGATATTTGGATATTAGATAGATCAAGGTTATATTATATCAAAATTATTATATAAATAAGTAGCCTGCTTGGCTCAAGAATTATATAACTGTCTACTGCTGATCATTGATTTCTGGCCAAATAGTGTATTTAAGAATAAAATGAACCATTGGAACAAAACTCTATATGGAATGTACTCTTAAGACCCATAAGAAATAGAAATGGTGGAAATAGGTTTAAGAGAAAGTATAAGGCAGATATTTATTGGAGAAGCAGATAGTATGAGTGGTAGAAATATTTTAGTAACTTCTCTTTATCATCTGTATTTAACCCAAGTGTTTTTGATGCAAGCATTTTAAAGCCAATAGAAATTAAAGTCAACAGACTCCCTTGAATATTATTCCATCCTGAATCCCATCTTAATTCTGAGCAATGTTTACTTTCCACTTTATCAATTTATATACTCTGGAAAAAAATTTTAACTTTGGGTTTGTATTGCTCTTATTTCTAGCATGAATTCTGTTTGGTAGTGTTTTATTGTTTTGATATATTGCTGGGCTCAGTTAACATTTGATAAGTGATTGAGCCATAGCTCCTCACATGCTATTTTTAACTCTATTATATTTTATTAACATTATGTTAGGCATTTATTTTAGAGGAAAAAAAACAGTAAAATGTTGTTGTGTCTATTATCATTGTGAAGCCTCCAAGGGGTTATTGTTACTCTCCCCAAAGCATTATTATAAATGAATTTTTCTATAACTGTAAATGTGTTATTTAGAGAAGACTTAGAAATTTCATGAGGGTCTTCTGTGCAATCAGAACCTGAGAATAAAAGATTTTATTATGGCCCAAATGCTCCTCTCCCCCAGTACATAATCAATTAAAAGATAAACTCAGGAAACTTATAGAAAGAAGATAATGCTCTTCTTTAGACAGAATTTTGCAGCATTTAAAAACTCTTGCCCTCATGAGAATCAGCTAGAGCCCTATCTGATTCTTTCTGCAGGTGTTTTATAAAAATCAGTACATATATTTTCACTTCAAAATATAAAACTAGATTCTATTTAAGTATGTTTTCAAATATACAAGTTTCTGTGTAATGCTGAAAATTTAGTATTATAAAAAGTTAATGTTAAAACTGTAAGTTCTGTTATTGATCAACCACATATTTAAAAGGCAAAAGTGCATGTCATTATTGTGACATTAAAGGTCAAATTGCAATCTGATATACAGAAAATTCAAGGTGTAAGTGAATTCTTATTGACTAAGCAGGTATTTGGTTGGAATAATTCATGTTTCCTTCTGAGAAGAGTGCATGCTTACTAACTATATATAGTTTGTACTAGGTTACCCTTACTCCATGCCCATTCCTACTAATCTTGATTAGTGCTGGAGTGAGGTTCACTAGAGAAAAAATGTCAGGTTTGCTCACTATATATAGCTGAAACTAGTAATGTGTGTTTTAGGTTGTATCTCTTTCCTTCCTCCCTTTCTCTCTCCCTCTCCATTTTGTTCCTTAAAGAATATGAAACAGCTGATGGAAAATGTGGGGATATGAATAAAAATTTCATGGCCAGATAATGTAGACTTCAGGTTACTAGGATGTGATGGTAATCTCTGACTACAGTCAGTCTTGACCTATTATGTCATTCATTTGCCCCATCTCTCTGCCACAGGAAGAGGCTAGAGGACACTTCTGATATTTATTTATTTATTTAAATTCTTTATTATTGAAAGTATTGCATATGTTCCTCTTTCTTCCCATTGTCCTCTCCCAGCCTGCCCCTGTCCCCCAGCCCTGACCTTCACTGTTCCCCCCACAATTGTCTGTGTCCATTGGTTATGCTTATATGCATACAAGTTCTTTGGTTGATCTAGTACCTCTACTGCCCCCTCCCCCACTCCACCCACTCTCTTTTGCCTTCCCTTTGAGATTTGATGATCTGTTTGATGATACCAGTGTCTCTATATCTATTTTTGTTCATCAGTTTATATTCCACAAATGAGACACTCCTGGTATTTTGATAGATGTCCCAAGTGTCTGGTAGAAGGAATTTCAGGTGAGGGGCAGTGACTCACTGAGAATGCACTGGATGAATAACATCATTCAAGGAGACAAAAAACAGTTTTTGACTTGCCAACCATGAAAACTGTTCTCTCTAAAGGTGGGGAAATTCATCACCTATTAATGAAGAACCTTGCCAATGCATACATATAACTCTTAGTATTTTGACCCCAGTATATTAATTAGTGGATCCATTTTTCCACTCAGTAAGTGGCATAAATCCCTACTTTGTACATAAAAGAATTCACAGAAAAAAATGTCCTCTGTTTTACAGAGGAAATGAGCCTTTATTTCCTGTCATGTTTGTAGCTTCCCTAGGGGTGTGATAGAAAGGTTTAGCCCTGGGAAAAATATTTCTTTAAACTTCATTAATTTTGTGCGATGACTAATAGCTTTTCCTTATAACCACACCAAGAATTGATATTGCTTTAGGAAACAGCATTCCACATCTCTAGTGAGTTGCTTATCTTTCTTGAAGCAGAGCGAATTGCTCACATTGTCAGTCTTACATATTTTCTGACGTAATAGAGGCACCCGGCTATCGATTGCTTTACGCTGTATGACAGGTATTGAGGATCACTTAACAGGATGTTGTGCAAAACAACTGGATCAGACTCTTGAGTTCACCAAAGTTCAGCAGGCAAGCCTACTTTGCTGTCCTTTCTGAGATAGCAGACTGAAATTTTGCAAGCAAAAGTGATACACTAACCTTGGTGCATCTGGATGACTCCGGTTAGTTTTGCACAAGGAGAAAATAATGGAGCTACAGAAGACCCAAGAAGGGTCAGAGGCACCCATTTCAATGTACATCTCATGGCTCATACACCTGTTGTAGGAACAGACTTTTCACAGCTGCTCTCTGTGGACCTTGGCTGAGTTTGCCCTTTTGACTTCCAGCATTAAATCTTGCTGTGTGATTGCACAGGTCACAAACCCGGGAAGCCAGCCTGGCTCTTTGGTTAGGAAGTATAGTGCTAGAGAGGGATTCACTTTAAATCTATATTCTTTAGAAAGCAGTAATATAATGGATACATTTTGTTTATAGGATCTCACAATATTAAACGCAGGGAAACTGCTGAAGTCCCAAGACAGATCATGGACCATGATAGCACACACTTTGTTACACAGTAGAAACAAACTCCTTCTTTGAGAAGTTTACTAGTAAGAGGGTCAATCCAAGAGTTCCTATGACTGGTTGCTACTGGGTCAGGTGGAGCCACGGGGGCATTGAGAGGTGAAGGCTCATTCTGGTACAGGTAACATTCTCAAATTCCTGGGATAATCACAGAAGGCTTTAGCCAATGTTTTGCTAATGGCTCCAAACTTGTATTGCTTTCTAATTAAAGCTTTAAAATGAAGTTCCTCAGAAAAGTTGGAAGAAATGAGAAAACATTGTTCTACAAGATTTGGAGTGTTACACTGGTGGCACCCATTGACTTTTCATGTTTAACTCACTAGAAATTATTTTTGAAGTTGTTGTTCTGACATTAATTTACACAGTTGGTCAGCTTTTAATGGATGAACTGTGACAATGGAGGAGAAAGCATAACTTAGGAAAGACTTCTCTGTGGGAATTTTCCAGAGCCATTAAAAAGCTAGTAAAGAACATGGCCTAATTATTTTTTGCCATATCACAAAGTATTGAGCAAAAACTAAAATCTTTTAATTAATAATGAAAATTAAAACAGAAATTTCTTCTGAACATCCATAAGAAGAGAATAAATCCCATCTTTCTAATGCAGTATCTACACATAGAAAAATCTGTTTCCAAACAAACAAACAAACAAACAAACAAGCAAATTCTAGAGACTACATGTCTAGGGACATGAAACTCACATTTACGACGCTGTCCAGTGTATTAAGCACCTTCATATGTTGCGTTTTTATTTTATGTGACAACTCAGTTTGGTGTGTACCTTTGTCCCCACTTAAGGATAAGGAAAATGCAGTCAAATGTAAATACTTCACTAATGATGTTCCTTAGAATAGTGGTTCTTGGCATACTGTGGGGATGAGCATGTCCTGAGGCCCCCACAGGAAGATGAGGTATCATGGGAAGCTTTATTGATGATGTAAAAATAAGGGAGTTCCATTCCAAAGTCCATATCTGTCCATCTCCTATGGAAGAAGTCCAAACTTGTCTTCAGCAGGGCATAGAATTAAGGCCACTGCCCAGAGTCTCTGCTCCCTAGGAAAGCACAGTCCAGTGTCCTGTGTGTGGAGTGCCATGCTGCTTCTAAGGCCACATGGCTTTGGAGAGAGACTGGCTGAGTGCACAGGACGAGTGCAGGTCACCAGCAAGTGCCAGAGCAGAACAGAACAAGAGAGAGAGAATTCACTGCCTGTGGATCATGTATTCTTGATTTTTTGCGGGCTTGCATTGAGGTTCACCCCCTTAGCCAATTCATTGTTTCTCAGGCTAGACTGACAGGCAAGCATTTTTCCTATATCACCCCAGTTTCACTGCACATGTGCCCTTCTCCCCTTTGTTGGATCCCTTACTCCAGTGATCTACAGGGAATGGACTGCTGGTTTCTTGGGGAGAATGAAGCTGTAGCTTCCTGGTGAAGCTGCCCAGATGACATGGTTATAATATCTGGCTTCCCCTTTGCTCTCTCTGTATTATCAATATTAATAACTAGCTATTTATGATGATAACAATACAATTGGACCTGGTAATTGGTTAGTTAAGGCCAAAATTCATTAAAATAGTGAATTATTTCAAAATAATACATATGTTTTTTAAATATTTTATTTTAATTTAAAATATTAACATATGTTTATTGGACAATCTTCTTTTGTTGGGCAAGTGTTTTATTTGTTTAGTTATTTGTTTTTTATTGTGTATCCACTGCCTAGAGAATAATTTTGTTTTCATAAATAAACTATACTCATAATGCATTATCTATGATTGATAATTTGATTTAAAATGGAACTAGAGTTAAAAGATACTTATGAAGAAATCTAGAATCTTTGTAGGCTTTTGTGATTTTACAATTGTTTTACCCATATCAAACGTGAGAGCTCTTTTGTTTTGATGACAGAATTTTATCAAACTCTAGATTTCAACCTAATTTTCCTAGAAAAAAAATAAAACAATTCTCATTTCTTCACATTTTTTTTGTTCATGTAATAAAAAAAACATCTGAATTTACAATAACAAGTGCAACTGACATAAACAGATTTGGGAACAAATACAGTTGACACTTGGTAAGCAAACACATTCAGCGAGTAGGGCAGTTTTGGATCAAAATAATGCAGGAGAGTTGGTTTCCTCATCACAACCTCTTAGCATGCTTTAGATATGTCAGTATTTTTTTGGAGAGGATATTAATTTGTGTTGTAAGTTGCTCAAGTGCAGGTCATTAAGAGAGCTTCTACTTAGTAATAAATCATATTTTTCTACCTCTCAGTCATCCTTGCTACTGTGGTGTCTTCAACCTCCTAATACCTTTCCATTTCCTTCTGGGACGCTCCAGGGTGATGTTTGACATGTGCTTATAAACAAGTTCTTTTCTTTTCCTTAAACATGTGGAACCTTATAAAGGCAATGCCCCTTAAATGGCTTTAGCTTTGTTGCTCCCCACAGGGCTCCCTATCATGGCTGGAAACCACCATCACCCTGGAATTATATTTAGGAATCAAACATAAGCACATAGAGGCCAGGTCAGTCACAGTTCTGAATGCCGACAAGCAGGATATCCTACGAAATATTCCTTCCCTCTGACAATTGAGGCATTGTCACAGGGCTAAGCTCATAGGTCTGCCCTTCTTCCCCTAGGAAGCATTATTTCCCTGGAGGCTCTTCTGTGTCTCATGCAAATGGACTCTTGACAAGTCCAGGCTGCCAGACATTGTTCAGATAAATCTCCATATATCAGACCTCCATTTTTCTTCATTATTAGCCGCAGCTGTAGTAGCAAAGGAAGCATAACTTAGTGAGATGTCATAATCCCATTTAAAAAATATATTTTTATTGATTTCAGAGAGGAAGGGAGAGGGAGAGATAGATACATCAATGATGTGAAAGAATCATTGACTGGCTGCCTCCTGTAAGCCCCACACTGGAGATCGAGCTCGCAACCCCGGCATGTGCTCTGACTGGGAATCAAACTGTGACCTTCTGGTTCAGGGTTGACACTCAACCACTGAGCCCTGCTGGTCAGGCTATAATTGCATTTTTTAAGAGGAAAAAAAACCAAGGTCCAGAGAGTAAGACATAATTGGAAGCAGTAGAGTTAGGTCTGAAACCAGCTTCTTAATCTCTCTCCATCCCATGTCTAAGAGAGAACAGTACGTATATCCCAGTCAAGAAACATGGCCTGTAGTGAGCAGAGCAAGTCTGAAGGGCTGTAAAAAGCTTTCCCATTGCCAGAGGTGCTTCTGCTTGTCCTCTGCTCTGTCCAGGCTGTGGCTCCACCAGTCTGATGCTGTAGCAGCAGGGAAAGACACTTGAGAAGAGGGGGAGAGAGTCAGGAGTGTATTAGCCTGATAGTGGGATAGACCTTAGACCCCACTTACCTTGTTATGCCCAGATTTCATGATCCCCAAAGACCACCAGGGAGCCGAAAACAGCTGAAATAAACCTTTGAATAAACCTTTTCTTTATTCAAACCCGGGTTTGGCCCTTAGCCTCTGTCTGGCACAGCAGCGAGATGAGAGAGCGAGCTCAGCAAGAACAATAGGCTATAAAGGGTTGGTCATTTGGGTGGTCCCAGGGAAGTGACATGGGTTACAGAGATAGCCTTATTAGGTCAGGGTTTTTCAGCGGGGGTCTCACAGCACAAGAATCAGGAAGTGACCAGTACTTTGGTTATGCCTTATTAGGACCTAAGCCATGTCCTTGGGCTGCATTGGTCCACTCAGGCTGTGGTTGGGGGAGTTAGGACATTCCTGGCACCTTTGTGGCCACTCCCAGCAGGGGGGAAGGGGAATTAGGCTGACTAGTTCCGCAAGATGGAGGATAGCTCTGCTTTGTCCTTTCAACCTCACTTACCTGAATGTCTCAAAGTGGAAGATGGTAGCACCTCAGGGACACAAGAGTTCAGCTCTCATTTGTTTACCCATCTCCATGTCTGTAATTGCATGCAGCAGAGGTGGGGTTGATCTTACCCTAGTTTGGGACCAAAACAATAAAATGACACTGAAAGTTAGGTTCTCTTTTTCCCTTGTTATATTTTTCTTGCTACTTTAAATCATGTCTGGCAGCCTCTTATTTGAGAAAACTTGTAGATTAAAGGGTTTTTGTCTAAGATTACTTTGGCTTGTGTTTTTAAGGGTCACTCCTCCCTTTTCCAACATAAGGTCTAAACTTTAAAGAAGCGACTCCAAGTACCTGGGCATTGCTCTGGCTCTTCATGTAGTATTTTTTAGATCTTTATTGTTCAGTTTATTAATTACATTGTTCCCTTTTTTTCCCCTATAGCTCTCCTCCACCCAGGTACCATTCCCCCACCCTCTGCCCTCACCCCCAACCCCCCCGCATTGTCCTCTCCCATAGTTGCATGATTTTTGTCCAGTCTTTCATGTAGTATTTTTTAAAACTAGGATCCCGTCTGGAAAATATCTTTGTTTTTGCACTGCACCAGTTTTTCAAATTTTAAAGTTCAAGAGCAGAAATCCTCTCATTTTACAGAACAGGAAACTGAGGCTGATAGGTGAAGTAATTTGTCTAGTGAGACACAACTAACTGGTCAGTGGTAGAGCTTAAATTAAGCTCAGTGTGTTTTACACATTGACTTCAGAGTTTTCTCTACCATACTGCATTGATTGCCTCTATGCCACTGACAAACGGATTAATGAATTTCTCTGAATATGGCGGTGAATGCTTTTGAAATCAAGAAGAGAATATTATTCGTTACTGATTGTATTGGTTTAAGTGAGTCACCAGAAAATGATAAGAGCCTCTGTTATGCTTCTGCATTCCTTGCCTTATGTAATTTTAGTTCAATTCACAGATTACCCAATACCCCCAGAAGGCTGTTGGATATTTGGTAAATGAAACCAACACAAAAATTAAGTGAAATGGAAGTAAAGGTAAACCATGGCAATCCTTTAATAAGGTTTAGTAATGTTAAAATTCAGTACTCTAAACTATCATTGTCCCCAAAGTGTTTATTATTTATCTAAATTCTTCTTTTCAGTTGCCAACCCTGCTTGACATGTAGACATTTTAGTAAATTTGTTGAAGAAGAAAAGCACTATTTTGACTACAATAGCCTGAAATGCTAATAATCACGGCACAGTGCCACCTATCCGAAGCCACTGAGGACCACCACCGGACATCAAATATGTACCTTATTTTAGTTGTATAAGTGCCAGTTGATTTATTAGTCTACTAAAGCACCTTAATATGTTTCACAAAGAGGTTTGTTTGTATAGTTTGGATATACTTGAGAGAAGCTGGAAGGTTCTAGGTAAGAGTTTTGAATTTCTTCTACTTTATGAACAGCTGGGTGGTTCAATAAAAATTAAATTAGACCCAGCTGGTGTGTCTCTGTGGTTGAGGATCAACCTCTGAATCAGGAGGTTACAGTTTGATTCCTGGTCAGGGCACATGTCCAGGTTGTGGGCTCAATCCCCAATGGGGGTGTGTAGGAGGCAGCTGATCAGTGATTCTCATAATTGATGTTTTTCTCTCTCCCTTCCTCTCTGAAATCAATAAAAATATATTTAACAAAAATTTAAATTAGGACACAGAGTAAGTAATGTGCCAAGACTATAAAGCCAGCAATCTTAGGAGCAGCTAGACCTCAGACAATGTGTGGTTAACCATTCTCCTTCACCTCGGCTCTACAGCCAAGCCAGGGGCTTTGGCATAAGTATTCTTGGATTCAAAGTTTGGCCCTGCTTCTCAAGAGTTATGTAAAGTTGGCAAATTAACTTATACCTCTGCTTCCTCTTTATTAACAGACAAAGCATTAGTACTATTGTCATGGGATTTTCTTTTTGTTTGGGGCGAGGTTTATGTGAAATGATATCTACTTATCACAATACCTAGCATCTAATAAGAACTTAACAAATGGGAGCCTTTATTATATTATTGTTATTGTTATGACTGTGAGGACTTAGAATTAGAGGATATAATCCTGAGTCCAAGGAGCTTTGATTTAATTGGGGACTGAAACAGATAAGTAGGTGCAAATTAATGTAGAGTGAAGGATAATGGTTTTTATTTGAAAATGCTTGAAGGAGGTACTGTACAACCTATATTTGCTTTCTTTCTGGTTTTCCTTTGGCTTAGAAGTGTACATGCAAGATACACAAATATTGAATTGTTATGTTGTACACTTGAAACTAATATTATATGTCAATTTTATATATTTTTTAAAAGAATACACATGCCGGCCATATATAGCTTCAGCGATATGCTATTAATTTCATGAGAAAATTATTAATTCTAGATTTTTATATATGAGCTTTCTGATTTTTCATTTGCTCTGCTGTTACAGTCTGTTTAGATGAGCCAGTAATTTCATGCATTTTTTGCTGTGCATCATTTTTGGCTCTTCCATTCAGCATTAATCTAAAATCAGTGTTGTATTAAGACACTCTTTCAATAATTGGCTTACTTCAGATTTTTATATAAACCACTTCTTTTCCCAAGCCTTCTCCCCTTCTACCACCAATTGCACAGCAAAAGATAGTCATTTTGGTGTTGATTGATAGTTGCTAAGTAGAAGTGAGAATTTCAAAGAAGGAAATATGGGTACCAGTGCTTTAAGAAAATATGTGTCACTAATGTGTTTCATTAATTGGTGATACTTTGGGAGTTGGCTTTGCTATGCACTTCTGATAAGAGCCCTCGTCAGCTTCAGAATTCTTTATCTGGAAGGTCACTTTCTAAGCTGTCAATGTCAGTTGCCTCGCTTAGTTGATTGAAACAATCAGATTTCACAGAGTTGATGATTAAATTTGTTTATGTTATTGCTATAACTAGTGAACTAATAATTACTAGTTTCTGTCTGTCTTGCAGCTTAATTATAAATTCACTGGTGCCATGTTTTCAAAGTAAAAAAGATTAAGAAATACAGAACATATGAAAGAGTTTCCACTAGTCCATCAAGTAACAAAACCCTCATGAATTTATATTGTATTTTTAAGTAACTAATAATTATAGGAGTCTTTAAAGTGGCTTCCTACAAGTGGCAAAGGAGTTTAATGTGTTCTCTATATAATGCTTATTGCTTTTTTCCATTTATGCAATTTTTTTTCCATCTCTATTCTGCATTACAGCTCAGAGTTCTCCAGTTTTCTTTAGAACCACTTAGACTGCATCAGTTTTTAGAGTAGATGCTGATTAAAATGAGCTACAATAGCCCACTACTTTTAGTGCCACCTTGTGGCCTTGATCCATTACTGCCGCCCATTAACACCAACTAGGCCCCCAATTGGGCCCACATCTGAAATGAGCAGTTTCTTTAAGAAATGTGTCCCTAGTGTGTAATTATTTATTTTCAGGTTGCTAACTACTTGATAAAACTGAAGTAAAGACAAAGTGTTGTTAAAATGAAAAATGACCACTACTAAAGGCAAATGAAAACAAATCATCTCTGAATTATTTGATGGAATCAAAGGGAAAATGTGATTTGGTCTATGAAGGCTTAATTTATATTTTTTATGATCACTTCTATGATGTAAGGAGAGGTAGGTTTACACTTTGATTCTTTTTTTCCTCCCAACTGTCAAGAAATTATATTTGACTAGTAGCACTTTTTAGAGGACAAAAATTTGGTTCCTGAAATTTTATCTTGGTAAGTTGTAAAATTCATAACTCATTTCTCCCCTCTATTTGCACTCTTTCTCTCTTCACAATGGTGTATGAACCTTTTTCTCTGCTATGTGGTTCTGTTAGAGGATATGCATTTGAATCATGTGAATCAATATAGCCCTGAATAAAAAACAGAGGTACTATATGCCCTACTGGCCAGCATTTTGTCCTATTTTTATTTCTTATGTCAATTAAGTTGCTGACTTTTTATAGTTGTACCCATGGTAGCAGTGTTAGGAGGTCAAACCTTTGTTTCTGTTTTGGACAAAAACACATATCATTGTATAAAGCATGTGAAGAAGTAGAAATGAATGTGTAGTGTTTGGATGTTATTTTGCATGAGGAAAGTGGGTTTAGAATCGGGGTTATGGCAGAGATAACTGGATAACAAAAAGAAAAAGTTTATATTACTCATTAAAAACATTGAAGGAGAAAAAATAAATTGGTTGAAGAGAGTTTAATTAATAAGTATATAATTTATACTCATTTAAAGTCCACTTTAAATGAAGAGCCATTCTGGCTGTGATGAGTGCCACTGAGGTTGCTATATGACTAACACAGTTCAGAGTAGAAGTACATGCCCTTTTTTGTGATATATACGTTGCAGGACTGGATGCTTAGGTCTGTGATAGTTTCGTTTCCTCAAGACCAGAGAATCAATGCTGAGAGAGATATCAACGCTGAGCCATTTCAGGTTCAGGTAAAGAGGAAATTCTCTTAAGTTTATACCAAAGTCATTTCATGAAAAAGACTAAGTATTCCTTCCTTTAAAAAGAAACAGGATCACTAGAGAAGGCTATTCTGCAATTTTAAAGTGTTTTGCTTACTAAACTACCTCTTGCAAAATATCGCTAGCAGGGTGGTTTAGTAAATAACAGTTACAGGTTGAATTGTGCTCCCCTCAAAAAGAGGTTTAGTCCTAACCTCCAGTGCCTCAGGATGTGACCTTATTTGGAAATAAGGTTTCTGCAGAAGTAACCAATTTAAAACAAGGTCACTAGGGTGGGCCTTAGTCCAATATGGCTGTTGTCCATGTAAAAAAAAAAAAAAGGAAACTTAGACACAGAGACAGACCTGCCCAGGGGAAAGACTACATGAAGAGACACAGGGAGAACATGACAGGGAAAAAGGAGCTGTGCTGCCACAGGCCAGGCAATGTCTGAGGCTACCAGAAACTGCAAGAGGGGGGATCCTTCTACAGGTCTCAGAGGGATTATGGCCCTTTAAACACCTCTATTGGAGACTTGCAGTCTCCAGAACGGTGAGATAGTAAATTTCTGTTGTCCTAACCCACACAACTTGTGGTACCTTGTTATGGCAGCCCTAGGAAACCAGATCTGTTTAATTCTGGATTCTGCTGTGTGTGTGTGGGCGGGTGGGGGGGGTGGGGGGGTGGGGGGGGGGGGAGAAGAGTAAGGGGGAGGATCTGGTTCCCTCATTGGATTGTTTAGGGTTACAACATCCTCATGTCTCATCTGAACTCTCACCTCCATTTGAAGGAGAATTACTTGTGGCATTCACTGGCAAACCCATCCTGTGTTTGCAAGGGCACAAATAAGACTTCATTTCTCTGACAATAAAGGGTTAGCAATATTCTCTTGTCTTCTTATAATTTAAAATGTATAACCTTATCAGCCTCTCCCCCACACTTCTTCATTTCTTCCTGCCTTCTTCCATGACCCAAATAAGTGTAGTTTAATATGTGTAATGGAGTGAAAAACTACACTGAGTCAATTTTCTGCTTCAAAAAGATTTCTTTAAAAAATCCAATCAGGATCTTTGTCAAATACTAAACAAACCTGCATTGAACTGTGTAGGGTATCAGATTAGTAAAACCTGGGCTAACACTTGAAATTAAAAATTTCATCAGTGAAATTAATCCTATAATTCTGAGAGCAGAATTGTTTTCCTAAATGTTAGAATACGTGCCTTCTTTTAATTAATAATTATTCCTATGTTATAGTATATCAGTCATAGTATATAAAGTCAAAATTATCAGAGTGCATTGTATGTAGTAAAAGTATGGTTTTGTGACTATTTCAATTATATATGCAAATGTGTGCTGGCTGGGTTGCTGATAACCAGTCAATAAAGGATTTTCCTACCTGACATTCTTCAACTGGAAAGAAATCTGTGTTTTAGTCTTACAGTTTAATTTTGATTTCCTTTAGTTTAGTCAGGTAGTATGGCTAGATCGATGTCCAGGGCTTTGTGAATAGCCTCCTAAAAAAAAAAAAGGATCATCACTGGGGGGGTGGGGTAGGATAATTGCCAGTGAGCTTTCCTAACCTCACCAGTCTAGGCATTAAACAGCTGTGGGGCCTTGAGCAGATCAATTAGCCTCTCTGGTTCTAATCTCCAAATATCTAAAACTATTGACTTCTCCTCCCTATTTTATAAACAATGTGTTTGAGAAAAGAAAAAAAACAATTTGAAAAGAAAAAGTCAATGGAAATATGCTCTAGAGGGTGGCTGACAATTTTTTGTATTGTTATAAGGCAGCCAACTCAATATTCAGCATATGTAGCTGCTGTCTGGTGCATTGCCTAAGCCTCCAATGGATGGTTTGTCTATGCAGCAATGTCTGTTGGTCAAGGAGCACCTACTAAACAGTATGCTATTCCACTTCTCAATCTTACAGAACCCTTTATCCCTCTGACAACTGTATTACTCACGATCTTCCCTACATGACCATTGGATCAAACAGCAGCAAAAACATTTGCTTCAATGAATATATCAAGTATTTTTAGTTCTCCTTTTAAGCTCCCTGAAGCAGCTGAGAATATCTACTGTCCCTCCTCTTGAAACTCCTCCCATGGCTGCCATGACTCCATGCTACACTGCTCCTCTTTCCCATTTGCCTCAGCTTCCCCTGTTGTACCTCTTCTGCTTCATTTCCTTTACCTGACCTTGTAGTGGTGGCATTTCCAAAAATGTTATCTTTTGTCCATGTCCATGAGCTATGCATAGTCAAGATGGTGAAGACCTAGGTGGGTGGGTAGGGGCTGGGTAAAGGGTGGTAAAGAAGGGTAAATGGGAGACATCTGTAATACTGTCAATCATATATATTATTGACAATATATAAAAACAAAAACAAAACAAAACAAAACAAAAAACCCCAAACAAACAAAAGTGCTATCTTCTGTTCTCCTCTCAGTGCCTCAGGAATCTCATTAGTGCATATGATATCAGCTCTCACTCTCAGGCTGAAGTAGGTAACTGGGTGTATTTCATATCTGAAGCTCCCGGTTCCACAGGTCATTTCTACTTGAAACTCCTGTTGGCTCCTCAAATACTGCACCTCCCAAACTAAACCCATGATCTTCCTGTCCTGGTGCCCTGACCATAGTCTTTCTCTTGAGTTTTCTAGTTACTCAGTAGTGTCATCATTATTCTTTTAGCTGTCTGACAAGTCTTTGCCGTCATCTTTGATTCTACTCCTCACTTTAATCTCATAGCCAAATATCAAATTCTTTGTAAAATTCTATCAATTTTACTTACAAGAGACTTTACATCTATAACCTTTACAAGGGATAGTTTATATCTTCCACATTCTTGATGCTTGCTCTCTCTGAAATCCTGTGACTAGAGCTTACTTTACAGTCCCAATGTGACCATGTCACTCCCTCAAGGCTTTGACAGCTCTTGATTGCTTCCAGCACAAAATCCAAACTCTTTAGAACGCCATGTGAATTATTTCAGAATTGAGTCTCAATTACTTCTTGAGTCTCAGTTCTAGACACATAGCCCATATATTGTTCACACTTAAGTCACTTTGCAATTCTTGCCATTTACAGGACCCAGAATGCATCTTCCCAACTCCTGGTACTTTCTTAATTCTTTCATCTAAGAATTCAGTTAAAGTGACTAACAATTATTAAAAATTCCCCATAATACTATTCAATAAGTGTTTGTTGGATTGAAATATAATTATTAGACTCTCTCCTGAACAGAAATATGAGATCAAGTCTTTTTTGTTTTTGTATTTCCAGCAATTAGCAGAGTGCTAGATGTATAATATGTACTAAAGAAATATTTACTTGGAAACAAAAGCTAAAGAATTACTAATCTGTATGATTATATGTATTTTTAACATTCATATTTTCCTAGGAGACACAAAGTAGTAAAATAACCAGTTAAAGATATAAATTCAGCATTCTTTACTATCCATCAACAAAGATTGTTATTCACTTGGAGAAAATAGCTATTTGCAAGATTAGTACTAACATAAATAGCTGTGCATCATTCTTTTAATCACTAAGATCAGGTTGTTGATAATAATGAATATTTGAAGTAATGAGCTTGCTTACCACTTTTCTCTAAATGAGATTTACTACATGTAGGGTGACCCTCAGGTTTCAGTATCATATATTACAGGCAACATATATATTCCCTGCTTAATGGAAGCACAACTTCCCAGTATGATGCATATGAAACAATGGATATTTAAACCTATATTCTAATTAACAATGAAATTATGGCTATCATAATTATAGCCAGTGTGAGTGAATCTTTAAAATAGCTGAAAAGTTGGCTCATCCTATAGGAATATACTTGACTATATATGGAAAAAGTGATTTCACTTGAATAGTTTGGTTTTTTTTTTGAAACAGCTATCTCCTTAAGCTTCATATTACTTAGCCTTGTATATAGTAATTCTTCTTACTGTCTTAATCAGTCAGCATGGATTAGGAGAGTACCAGAATTTTAAAACTTTTTTAGTTTACTATAGAAAAAACCCCACAAATTCTTCTTTAGGATAATTCTCTGGTGCAGATTAAATTGGAATCAATCAAATAAATCTACCAAATCAGAAAAATATTTGTCTTCTTATCTAGGTTTGCCTGAGTGAAATATTTTATTATTTTAAGAACCATAGGGAAAATTCATTGATATTTGACATAAAAGTAAACGTGTACATTGATAAGCCTTGATTTTTTAGGAGACAAAATAATCTGTCTTTTTAGCAGGGTGGTATTAAATCTATGTGGGATGAACCAAAATTAGCACCTTGTCTGACCAAGTCATCACTCTTTTATTTGAGCGAGTGTGGGACAGTGGTTAAGATCATGGACGTTGGCATCACTTAGACTTTGGCTTGAATCCTGGTTTCACCATTTGGTAACTGTGTGACCTTGGGCAAATGGTTTGGTCTCATTCAGTCTCAGTTTCCTCATTTATTCATCCAATTATTCAGCAAATATTTATTGAACAATTATCAGGTGCCAATTTCTGTTCTAAAAAACAGGAAGTAATTGTGAACACAAAAGGCAAAAATCTTGGCCTTTATTACTTTTTTTGTGGTTTTTTTTGGCCTTTATTAAATTTACTTTTAGTAAGGCAATAATAACAGTACCCATCTTTTTGTTTGTTGTGGAGTTAGCTGATATATTGCAGGTAAACTGCTTAGCAAAAAGTCCAGCATTTCTTACATCCACTAAGTGAGGGGAACAAATTGGTCTAGTTTGATATTTAACAGGTATAGAGAAGAGGTGCTGGGAGTATGTGTGTAGTTTGGGAGGGTAGATTGGCATCAGGATAGGTTTGGGTTAGGTTGCAGAGGTTGCAGTTTAGTAAGCATTTACTATTTGTCAGACCATGTACTAGGTGTCTTAAACTTACAACAATCCTAGGAACAGATACCAAGAATGAGCTCATTCATTCATTCATTCAAAAAGCCTTTATTGAAGATTTTTTATATACTAGATATCATGCTGGGCACTGGAGATAAAAAAAATGAGTAAGACTTAGGACCTCTGCACTAGAAGGCACTCGCTCCCAATGATAGATCAGTAGAGAAAATGCTATGATAAAGCACACAGTACTTCCCCAGCACCCAACTCAATCTAAAGGGGCAGGACTGGATGATGGAAGCCATTGAAAATATCTCAAACTTGAATTGCAGAATGGCTCCAGTCCCCAACCAGCCACCCTCCCTATCCCTAAGTTATACTGTGGCTGGTTAGATCCTCTCTTGAGAGTCGCCTTATACGTGTGCCTTATGGTAAGTTATTTTAGATATCATACTTCTGCAAACAGGTTTTGAGAGAGTTGCAGAGAAGAGGACAAGAATGAGTTGGATATTTCCTTGGATCTGCTTATAGGTGGACAAGAGGAGAAGAGCATGCGAGAAGCTGGACTGTGGCCTGAGAGGACCAGCTCATCTTTCAAAGTTGATAGGATTACTTGCTTTTTGGAGGGGCTGTTTTTCATATTTGAAGGAGTTGTAGAGGATTAGAGGATTTTCAAGACCTGTTCCTGTTCTGTCATGTCATGATTCTCATGTCAGAGGATAGGCCACTGTATGGTGATACACATTTGTGGGTCTGTGGAATGCACGGTTACAGAGCACATGCTCAGGTATGGTTTTTGTTGACGGTTCCCTGAGAGTCCATGTAAAGCTCATCCCGAAGATGCAGTGCTGCCCGTTAATGACCTACAAAATTGAGCAAGAATCCTTATAAATGTAGGATTGATCATTTCAAAGCATATTTAACTTTCTTAGTCTTCTGTGTTTGAGATAAAGGACATAGATATTCAAAGTTTATGACTTAAATTTATTTAATTTTCTAGCATAAGGCTTAGGATAAGGAAGCTGGGATAATTCCTACCACCCCAAAGAGTTTTCCTATTTAGTTTGTTTAAAAATTCTTGTAGGCAGCCTTTTCTTTTCTTTTCTTTTTAACTAAAACTTTGAGCTTTGGAAAGTAACAGTTCTAAATAGAATGGATTCAATATTAACTAAAGCTTCATTTCAAATATATTTCTGGGATTTTTACTCTTTTAGCCTTTTCTCTCTCCCTGTATCTATTTGTGTTCGTTTTAATAATAAAACACACCTTAATATATCTAAAAAAAATAGGTTCCTAAAATAGGAATAAAACTATATTTAAAAATATCTTACGATTTGCTGTTTAAATGCTTATATTATAAATTTATTTTGCAATGTAAGTTATTTCACTCTAATTTATCCTTGATGTATGATTGACTTTCATCTATTAGATTTGTCTAAATCAGATCACATTAATTAACCAGAAGATCTATTACTATTTATTACTCTCATAAAATCTAGAGCTATCACTTTAAAATTTAAACACCTAGAATCTCCGATGCTTAACATTAAATTACCAGTAACAGCAATATAGAGTTCTTATTTATAATATATTCTATATCCAAAATTGCATACCACATGTATAAATTTAGTATATAACTAAGTGGTTTCTTTAAGTTTAACTGAAGGATTGAATATCTTCATTTTACTGATTGTCTATCTACAACCTATGACTAGGGGATATTGACATATTTGTGATCATTTATTCGTGAGTGAATATTTAATGCCTACCATGTACTAGGCACTGGGCAAAGCACTGGGGAATATAAAATACATGATATTATCTCTTTTAGAAACTTTTAAGTTATTAGGGGAAATAGACATAAGCACATAAAAAGTTATTCTATATAATAGAAGGCTAATAAGTGAATCAACCAAACAGCAGAACTATCGGTTACTATGAAATGCACTGACCACCAGGGGGCAGACGCTCAACGCAGGCGCTGCCCCCTGGTGGTCAGTGTGCTTCCACAGGGAGAGCTCCACTCATCCAGAAGCCCTGAGCTGGGCTCACAGCTGACAAGCGCAGTGGTGGTGGCAGAAGCCTCTCCCGCCTCTGCCGCAGCACTAAGGATGTCTGACTACTGGCTTGACTCTGATAACCTGAAAGGTCATGTAGCTCCATGGGCTCTGTGTTACTTTCTGGTTCGGGTGGTTTCAGCTCATAACTGGTTCAAGCAGAATTCTCTTTCAGACAAAACTGCTTTAAAAATCACATTGTACTACATAATGGAATTTCATTTCTTCCTGAGCAACATCACCCAGGGGCAGTTCTTTTGTTCTGTTTTGTTGTTTTCAAAATGAAAAAAAAATTTACTTCCATTGCATTAGTAATATCTGGTTCCATGAAAAGAAACACAATTGAGTTTTGAGACCACTGAAAATAAAGAATTCAGTTTCCCATCTTCTATATCCATTTTTGCTGAGAGAAATGGCATATGTTATATTTAATATTGGGTTTTCAAGAAAGGTGGAACTATTTGTTTGTCTATGTCCATAGGTACTATGAAAAGTCAGTAAGTTGATAATTTACTTCTATGTACTTTGCTATTTCAAATATGAAACAGCAGCTTGATAAAAATGTGGACTCTCAGGCCCACCCCAGACCTCATTCAGAATCTGCAGTTCACAGAGCCCCAGGCAATTCTCTTGCACCTGAATTGCACCTGAATCATCCTGGCATACCTCCAGGCTTTACTGCTTCATTTACTGTCCTTCCTCCTTTCCTTCTTTCCAGTCCCTGACCACTAACCCATGGAGAAGCCATTAAAGCAGGTGTTAAGCTGGGCTCTTAGGGAGTTGTATGTGGTGGTTTGTGAACCCACTGAAATTCGACAGAAAATTATGTGTGTTATCTGCTTAGTCAGCTTTCATTAAATTCTCACCAAAAAAAAAAAAGTTAGCCATTCCAGGCCGTAAGAGCACAGATGCCATATTCTACCTTGAAAGATTGAAAGACAGAATAGGATAACTCTTATAATTCTATAATTAAACCTTTTCTATTGTTTCAATTAAAAGAATCAGACTGAGCAGATAGCTGATCACAGAGATGAGGAATTTTTGGACACAGCTTTCTAGTTCCCCAAAACTGAGTTCTGCTCCACTGGTTCCAACAGGTTAGGTTAGTAGAAAATTGCCAGTTTAGTTCCCATAGGTCCTGCATGCTTTGGGATAATTAAAGAAGATGTGCTTCTCTATAATATGAGATTTGAACCTCACTCTATCTTTTTTATTTTTGAGGCCCTAGCAGATACTCCTCAACCCTGTCTGCCTATTAGAACCATCCCATACCCGACCAATTGCATCAGTCTCAGACCTTCTGGGGTGAGGATCAGGCTTACTGGGTTTTGTTTTTTTGTTTTTTTGGTTGTTTGAACTTTCCTTAGGAGATTTTAATGTTTTAGCCAAGGTTACAAACCATTTGTACACAGCAATGTGTTTGATAAATTCCAGGATGGCTTTCTTGAGGAATCATGTGTCTGTCATTATCTAAGAAACTCGATTCTGTTTCTTCTGGACAATGAAGTCCCTTTGTCTATTGGAAAGTCATTATATATATATAATGTACTATCTTCCTTCATCATAACAAAGAGGCGGATGTATAAAAAAACTTATTCGGATGTGGAACTGATTCTAAGAATTATTGAATCTTCTAGTTTCTTTTCTGCTGCTCAAATTACCAGTCTGTCTCAGAAAAGCTCTCTGGCTTTTATATTATGACTGGCTTTTTAATACTTGATATGCTGCTGAAATTATGGAAATGAGTAATTATGCTAAAATGAAATAATTTAATTGTAAGGCGTTTGTTTTTGCCTCATTTATACATACTTGGCAGATATTGTAGCTATACAGTGAATAGCCTCTGACATTGTGCAAGCCTCAGAGCACCTACCTGTAGGATGCAGGATTTCATTGAGAACAAGGAGAGAGCACATAGAAGAAAGCAATTTACAGTTACTATGAGTGTGCCTTTACTCAAATAAAGGAAGCAAAATCTGAGAAAGTTCCCATTTACAAAGCTTTCCCCTAAGACACATTCACAGACTGAAGTGGAATTACATATTCACATTTTCCCATTTTGTACTTCAATGATTTCTGGCATGATTAGATTTTGCAACCAGTCCTCTGAAAAAATAATCTGAGTTTGTTGTGTATTTTCCTTCTCTGAAGGAGATTTCTGGCCATCTGAGCACGCATATTCTTACTCTTTTGGGAATTTCAATGTGAACTGGTAGGATTTATGCTCACCTCTACCACTCTGGAATAGATTTGCCAAGGGTTCATTTAATCACATTCCCCCCTCCTCCCCAAGATCATGAGAATTCATGCCTGAGAATGATAAATTAGCTTTAACATCATTTTGGAAAATGGGAAATGGAAAGTGGAATGATAGAACAATTGAAATCTGAAGACTTTTTAGAAGTAACAGTTTGTACTCAACATTAATGAAAAATTGGAACTGATTATTTCCCAACTATTAATGCTTCAGTGTTCTCAGCATGGAGAGAATAAATATTCAGAAAGATATAATGCAACTTATAAGATATTAACTTATCTTAACCTCTTTCCAGCTAAGGGGTTTCTTAGTTGTCTTCTTGTAGATGTATACACAAAGTGACTTTCTGCTTGAAATGGAAAATGCATGTAAATTGTATTTATGCTTTTAATCTTTACATAGGATTCCTTAACTGTAGGAACTTTCACAGGAGGCTCTATGTTAAACTGGCTCTTCTTTTAGATGTGCTTTGGCATCTGAATTTTTTTTTCCTGGTTGAAGCTACAATTTGTAACAGCTCAGACCCTTGCCTGATATTTCCCGCCTTTTTTTTTTTTTTTTTTTTTTTGTAAAAGAGTTGCTACACTTGAGTGCATGAGTGACCTGCTCTTTTAATTTAAGTCATTTTGGTAGACTTTGCTCTTAATTTAAGCCAAACTAAGATAGTTGGCAACAATATTTAAAATATTTTTTTCTCTTTTGGGGAAGACAAGTGACTCTTTGAGTTGTGGAGGTTTAATAATCATTCTAATTCAGGCCACATTTGTGAGTACCTGAAACGTTCCAGGCCATTTGCTAGACATTCCAGGGAAAGCAATGAATGCTTGCCTGGGAATCACACATGAGAGAGAAAATAGAAAACAAATACTTATAGTATAATGTTGTGAACACAATGTACAGACTGGGCTGGTTCTACAGAGAGATGGCAGAAATCTCTGAAAGAGTAGGGGAGAGCTTCATGGAGAAGCCATATCAGTTATCAATATTATCTATTTAGTTATATGCAATGGAAAAAAATTCAGGATAATAAGCCAAAAGATATTTAAAATAAAGACAAAGATAAATGTACTGGGAGGATATTGGTTTCTGACAGGAGGGAGGGAGGGAGGGAGGGAGGGAGGGAGGGAGGGAGAGAGAGAGAGAGAGAGAGAGAGAGAGAGAGAGAGAGAGAGAGAGAGAGAGATCTCCTCAGAAAGAACCTAAATTGGAGAGTTCTCGGTATCTCGATAGAAGAAATCAAAGAACAGTCAAGGCTGTGTGCAATGGGGGAAGAGTAATTCCCAGAGGGAAATCAAAGTGTCCTGTTAGAAGAAGGTGGAATAGATGCTGTTAAGCAAAAATAACAGAGATCTACTCCATGAAGAAATATTTAAGTCCTGGAAGATAAGTAAGAATCTCTCAGGTGGTAATGAGAGAATAGCACTCTAGAGGGCATAGAATAAACAGAATCATGAAAAAGTCTAGCTTGTCATATAAAGGCAAAGAATTGAGCACGGTGGAAATAAACTATAATATGAGGAAATCTGGGTGATGAGAAGTGAGTGGCAGAAGATAAGGAAAGATCTCCCCATATGACATGTGACAAGAGTAGGATTCAGTTCTATAAGTAACCAAGTTTTACTATTAGTTTTTAAAATAATTTATACCAGTGGAAAATAGGAAAAAATATGAGCAGAAAATTGATAGAGGAAAAATTTAATTGACTCATACATACAAAAAATAACCAATTAAGTAATAAAAAAAACTATGTATTTTTTTTTATTTCAGTGATTTTCAACCTTTTTCATCTCATGGTACACGTACATAAACTAATTACTAAAATTCTGAGGTACTCCAAAACATATATTTTTTGCTGATATGACAAAAAATAGATATAATTTTTATTGATTAATGAAAATAAATAAGAGTGATTATTGACCATTTTTGCTCCACAGTGACTAAAAATCCCAGATGCCTATATTTGTATATAAGGATTTATGGTACCAAAAATTAACCAATTAGAAGCAATCTTATAAGATGTGACCAATAAGATGCAAGTCTGTTATATATATTTACTAGAGGCCCAGTGCATCAAATTCGTGCATGGGGGTGTGTGTCCCTCAGCCCAGCCTGCACCCTCTCCAATCTGGGACCCCTCAAGGGATGTCCAACTGCCTGTTTAGGCTCAATCCTACCGGGATCGGACATCCCTCGCACAATTCAGGATTGATGGCTCTCAACTGCTTGCCTGCCTAACTTCCTGATTGCCCCTAACTGCTTCTGTCTGCCAGCCTGATCACCCCCTAACCACTCCCCTGCCAGCTTGATTAATGCCTAACTGCTCCCCTGACAGCCTGTCTGTCCTTAATTGCCCTCCCCTGCTGGCCTGATCGCCCCTAACTGTCCTCCCCTACAGTCCTGGTCCCCCCAACTGCCCTTCTCTGCAGGCTTGATTGTCCCCAACTGCCCTCTTTTGCAGGCCTGGTCCCTCCCAACTGCCCTCTCCTGCTGGCCATCTTGTGGTGGCCATCTTGTGTCCACATGGGGACAGCCATCTTTGACCACATAGGGGCAGTCATCTTGTGTGTTGGAGTGATGGCCAATTTACACATTACCCTTTTATTAGATATGATAGAGGCCTGGCACATGGGTGTGGACCAGCTGATTTGTCCTGAAGGGTGTCCCAGATAAGGGTGGGGGTTCCCTTGGGGTATGGGGCAGCCTGAGTGAGGGGCGTGGTGGTTTTCAGGTTGGCCATGCCTCCTGGTGACCCAACCAAAAGCCCTGGGATCTGGGATTTATTTATTTTCCATAATTGAACTTTGTAGCCTGATCAGAGGCCAGGCCAGGCCAGGCCAGGGTGTATGGGAAGCTTAGCTTCCTCCATCACCAGGGGCAACTCAAGCCTCCTGCTCTCTCCAGCTCCATGTCTGCTGCTATTTTTTTGGGGATTTATTTATCTTATATAATTGAAACTTTGTAGCCTTGAACAGAGGCCAGGGCAGGCCAGGGCTGCAGAAAGCTTGGCTTCCTCTATTGCTGCGGGCAACTTAAGCCACCTGCTTGCTCCATGGCCATAGCCATCTTGGTTGGATTTGTTTGCATACTTGCCCCTGATTGGCTTATGGGCATAGGGGAGTTACGGTCAATTTGTGTGTTTCTCTTTTATTAGTGTAGATGGTCCAAGACAAACCATTCACACCAGACAGCTATTGTTGTGTTGGCTATTGTCATTTTCTTATTTGACAATCTAAGGGGGAAAAGGTCAGTCCCATGACTAAATAATCAAGTACTGCATGTTTTAAAAAATTTTTGCAGCACACCAATTGAAAATCGCTATTCTATACCATTTTATATAAGGAATTTGAGCATCTCTGGATTTTAGCATTTGCAGGGATCCTAGAACCAATCCCTTTGACACCAAGAGCCACTGTACTTAAGTTTTGGGAGATTCAAAAGTGATATATAGATTCTCCATTGAAAAGGAGTTAATGCCTCCATACTCTGCATTGTTCAGTGATCCACTATAGATACGATTTTCTATCTATTAAATTAACAATGATTTCAACATAATAATTATACCTAGAGTTTGAGAGGACAAGCTGGCATGGAGCATTTACATGCTGTATATAAGAGTATAAAGTGAAACAAATGTAATTTTTTCTAGAAAAGAATTAGACAAAGTATGGCAAGATCCTTAAAATTTTCCCCATTTTCTAATTCCAAAATTCTGTTTATAAGATTTTGCCTTAAAAATAAAGGAAATTTAATCACATGCTACAACGTATATGATTCTTGAAGACATACTAATTGAAATAAGTCAGTCACAAAAGGGCAAGCACTCTATGATTCCACTTTATATGTGGTACCTAAAATGGTCAAATTTATAGAAACAAAATAGAATGGTGGTTGACAGGGGCCGAGAGGAAAGGAAAAAGAAGAGTTGGTTAATGGGTATAGAGTTTTTGTTTTGCTAGGAGAAAAAATTCTGGAGATCTGTTTCACATCAAAGTGAGTATACTTAATAGTACTGAATTGTATACTTAATGGTTAAGATGTCAAGTTCTACGTTATTTGTGTGCCTTAAGGTACTCTTTTTTGTTTGTTTGTTAATCCTCACCTGAGGATATTTTTCCATTTATTTTTAGAGAGAGTGGAGGGATGGGGGAGACAGAAAGAGAGAAACATTAATGTGAGACACATAGGTTGATTGCTTCCCATACATGCCTGACCAGGACCAGGGATCAGCCTGCTATCGAGGTGCATGTCCTTGACCAGAATCGAACCCAAGGCCCTTCAATTCTCAGGCCAACACTCTATCCGCTGAGCCAAATTGGCTATGGCAGGAGTGATTTCTTGATAACTATTATTTGCATATAAAATTACTAATATTTTTTAAAAAATAATTTTAAACTTTGTACCAGGATGTTTGTTTTCTAAATGAAATTTATAATGGTATTAGTGAGGAGCATAGCAGGTTAATAGGAAGGCAAACTATTATAAATAGGACTTGCATCCTTCATTCAAGTAGGTGCTGAAATCTCTCCTCTTTCATTAAACTTTTCTGGAATAAATAAAATAGCATAAATTCCCAGGACCTCATTCCTTCCTAATTAGTATCTTAAGTACTTTTTTAAAGATATAATTCCCACAGAATCAGGGTTACCTTTTGGACCTGCTGCCTTTAAAGAAATAGCCCAAACAACAAATATATGATTTTAGCTGATTCAGATACTTATTGAGTCTCTGAAGAAAACACTACATTCTTAATAAAGAGAAAAAAAATGTTCAAAGGAAAACAAAATCCACAGCCCCTCAGTTAGCTCCTGGAAGTACTCATTGTTCTCCTTCCTGCCTTGCATGTACAGAACTTCTTTTCACTCAGAGGCTCGAGGCAAAGTTAATGTATTCTTTATTCTTTAAAATATATATTTTTTATTTCAGAGAGGAAGGAAGAGGGGGAGAAAGAAGCATTAGTGATGGCAGAGAATCACTGATGGGATGGTCCCTGTACTCCCCGCACAGGGGATTGAGCCCGCAACCTGGGCACAAGCCCTAACCAGGAATTGAACCATGACCTCCTGGTTCATAGATAATCATTTAACCACTGAGCCATGCCAGCTGATCAAAGTTAACATGTTTTTGCTCATCCCATTGCAGCTTTTTGGAAGGAAAAGGTAAAGAGCAACTTTAGAACATCTTCATAGGTAGATTTCACAAGAAAAGAGCCATGGCTCCCTGCCAATAGAGATTTTACTCTATTATTAAATAGATGTGTTTCATCCATTGTTTGTCTTTCATGTTGCTCTCAGGATTGATTTATTTAGCTAAGAATATTAGAGGTAGGGTGGTCATCCAAATACCTTACCATCCAAATCAGGGCACTTGTGCAAGTGAAAGGAAATAGGCCAAGAGGCATAAGCCAGATTTCCTAAGCCCACTGCGATGTATGGCTACGCCAATGAGAGAGCTGTGTAAGCCTTCACAACTTCTCTCTGCCGAAAGGTGTAAAGCAATGCCTCACAGATACTTTAGGGACATGGAAATTAGCCTGAACAGTCCTCCTACAAGCTCCAACTCTCAGAGAATATCTCAGTGGCATTCAAAATATAAAATAATTGAATAAAAGTGTTCCTTAATTGTTAAACCCTGGGAATAAATAAATACATTTCCAATGCAAGGCACTTTTCAAATATTCACCTCTCAATGGTAAGCGCCTGTGATTGGCAGCAGCCTCAGAAACCTGTCCTTCATAGCATGTTTTCACATTGGGAGACCTGTGAACAGCAACATAATTAAGGAATGAGTTAAACAGTTCTCAGTTTAAACTGCATCAGGGGCACCAGGGTGCCTTTCGGTCCATGGCTTCAAATCACTGGAGAAGAATGATAATTTTTTTCTAGAAATTGAATGAAAAATAGATCCAAGTGTCACTAACCCAGTGTGAAATGACAGGCTGTGATTCTGACATTGTCATGCAGATGCCAAAATACAATCCAACTCAAAACAGACCATGCATAGAAAGCATTAACAGTATGTTCTGGGACAGCAAGGGGAAAAAATGGTAAAAGAACATTATTATGGCTTCAGACTCACTAATAATTTTTTAAACTTTAATCTGTCTAGTGAACCGTGCATGTGCCCTTTTTCTCATTGTCGACACTTCACACTCCTCAAATGATATTCCATTCATCTTTTTTCTATGAAACCCAATTAAAGTAGGCTACTATAAATACATAAATATCTACATAAGATACTGAATTGCCCAAAGAGTGCCAAGAGAAAATAAAACAAAATTATATAAAGATTAGACTAAGTATTACAAGTGAGAAGATTAGTAGCTGATTAGGTGTTTTGTTCTTTCTGACATCTGCCTAAGATAAGGAAGTGGGGGGGGGTTGAGATCCTTACTACTCCTTTTGGTCAATTTTAACTATATTAACTCAATGCCATGTATTTCTGGTAGGTGTTATGGTTATGGTCAGGACTCAAACACATACCTTCTGGCTCCAAATCTCAAGTTCATTCTCTCAGCATACCCCTGAGCAGCCGTCCCCAGAAAGATCTGCCTTTGTTGTTCTTCCCCCAAGGATTCCAGGATGTGGCCTCAACTGCTAGGAATGAGTGGAAGAGAGTCAGTTCATGCACTCTCTTGGGTATTGCCTGTGATTTGTTATGTCATGACTCTGAGCACATACAACCTTGCACTTCCACTGGCTTAGATGCCAATTTGAAACGACCAATCATCACACCAAAAGCAGAAATACTACCTTGAAAATTTTGTACCTAGGTAAGCATAGTAAGGTTATGTCATGGCTGAACTACTCTGATTTTCTGGACCTAAGTGAATCTGTAGCTATTTTAGCCCAATGATTCCTAATAAAGAATCTCCTGACCTGAGAAGGCAGTAATGGTGATAAAAATTGGGGTGTTAATAGGTGGTTGGTAAGAGGCAAGATCCATGAATAATTTAAATAATTTTACAAAACCAACAGAGACAACATTCTTAACCAGGCCCAATCAACACAGATGAAATAAAACAAGGTTTTTAAAATGTCTTTTAAGGATATTTTATCAGTGTTTCTCAGAAGGCCTGATTGGAATTTATCTCTGATGAAAATAAGAAACAAATTATTATTTAATAGTAGCAAATTTAGAGAAAGATGAAGATTTTAAAAGCAGAAAAAAAGGAACAAGAGGTGTTCCTAGTGGTGAAAAGTGTGGGGATGACTGAGTAGGAATCCTGAGGGGAGTGAGATTGGCTGGCAAGCTGTAGTGCAGGGCTCTCTTTGATGTGAAACATCTATGGCTTTTCCAGGTAAGGTTCAGAAGCCAATTATGACTCCAAGTTCCCCACAATCCTCTGTGAATCATTACAAGGCCCTAGTTGTTTCATGGATCCTCTTTGGGATTCAAGTCAAGTGATCAGAAGAACCAACATTTTTGTTTCATTCAGGGCTCCCCAAATGACCCTGGGCCTTGTATTAGTTGATGTGCATGTGGCTGCCTCCTTAAAAGTACTGTGGGATGAGATTTCCTACCCTTTCAATTCTTCTCTACATGTCATTTTCAGGTAAAGGAAGGGTTGGGCCACAGAGCTTGGTAATTATTCAGTTTTTAACTCTGATTGCTTTTTACCTGAGCTTCCTCAAATAGATATTGGGACTCATACCAAGACTATATTTTTGTCTCTCCTGATCTGGTTTTAGTTCATTGATTACTTACCCAGGTATTAGACATGGCTATTGATTCCCTGCAAGGTAGACATTGCTGTCTACTTGAATGCAGGCCTTCCACTCTATAAGCATGTATGGGCTGTCAGCTGCACTGAGAAACTTGTTTAAAGGATAAATGCACCATTAAGTACATCTCAAATTTATTTTAAAAAATGTAGCTTCAGAAACACTAGTCATTTTATGACTAACAGCACAAATATGTAATAATATTATAATGTAGCTGTTAAATTGCACTTATTTAATTAATTTAGACCTCAAAGAAAGCTTCAAATTGAGAAAAGAGAAATATAAAGTATTAACTGCCTAATTACATACATATGCTGACAAAATGAACAGCCCACCTTTAGTCTCTCACACTTGTAAGTGGTGATTCATTCTTATTTCTTGTCATGGAGTGTATTTTATTCATTATAATTATACTAGTGGCCCGGTGAACAAATTTGTGCATGGATGGGGTCCAGCCACCCTGCCCCAATTGGGCCAGGCTGTCCAGAGGGAGGGGCTGTGGTTGGTTGGCTGGCAGGCTCCACCCCCTGGTCAAACTCCTGGTCAAGGGGACAATTTGCATATTAGCCTTTTATTATATAGGATTTATCCTGGAACTTTGTTCTATTAAGTAAACAACTTGTACAAAAGTTGGAATATTGTTCAAATAGCAGTTACCTATTTATATATTTTACTAGAGGCCTGATGCATGAAGATTCGTGCAAAAATAGGCCTTCTTTTCCCTGGCTGCCAGCACTGGCTTCCCTCTAGCATCCGGGACCCAGGCCTTCGCTCTGGCTGGAATTGCCTTCCATCTTTGCTCGGGCCCTGCCACCCTCCTGTAGTTCCTTCCACCCCCATGACCCCACCTCTTAACATATGTCCTGCCCCACCCCAGCCACTGCGCGCCTGCATGTGTGTGCTGCCCAGAGGCTCGGAGTGGCTGCTGTCGTAGAGTGATGGTCAATTTGCATATTCTGTCGTTATTACATAGGATTGCTGTCTTTAAATTTCCACATCGAAGCAGGCTGGAAGAAAAGCAACATTCTGCCTTGTGATTTCTGTGCTGGGAGTTTGATGTCAGATTGTGGGGTGGAAAGATTTATAAAATTCTAAATGGAATTTATTCCACTACAAAGTTAACTCTCCCTCCCCACATCCGACATTGACCCACATGCAACCTCCTTAAGTCATATAATTTTGATTGTGTAAAATAAATCCAAGAAAGTGTCATATACACAGATGTTAAAAGAAAGAGAAAACAAATCACAGAATCCACTTCACAGGAACTAGGAACTGAAACAATTCTTGTTATTGTACAGAGGAAGCTTGCAGTTCATCCTAGCAGCTTTAGATACTGATACAGTCTTTAAAATAAGATAAGTTTGGCACTAGCTGGTTTGGCTCAGTGGATACAGCATCAGCCTGTGGACTGAAGGGTCCATTCCAGTCAAGGACACATGCCTGGGTTGTGAGGTCTAATCACAGGAGGTGTGGTATAGGAGGCAGCCGATCAATGATTCTCTTTCATTATTGATGTTTCTATCTCTCCCTTTCTCTTCCTCTCTGAAATCAATAAAAATATATTTTAAAAAATAAGATAAGATTATTTAAAGTACATCTTCTTCATTTCTCAAGGTTAATGTAGTTACTAAATATTCATTTACTTTTTATTTTACTGATCTCCAAGTGTTGCTGAATATTTTGCCCAGTGAATCAAGACTCTGGCGAACTAAAGAATGATCTCTCCAAATCTGATCTCCAAACCATAGAGTGTATGTTTGTTTGGTTTCTATTATCTTCATTAACCTTGTAAATTGACATAGATCCAGAGAAAATTGTTGCTGCTCCCCCATTCTTCCTCAAAGCAAGAAAAGTTGGTATAATCTAAAGGTTGGTCCTTTGTCCACTCTATCTCACACCTTTGTCCCCTAAGCTTCCTGGTTGCTGTGTGTGCATGAGAAAGCAGGCACTATGCACTCTCTTGGTAAAGGATAGTGCTTAAAAGAAAGCTTAACAGCAGATAGAACTTGAAGATACATATTATACCACGAAGACACATATATTCAAGAAATATTTCTTGAGAAAATTTTGTGTCAGATATTGTGTCCTGTTTCAGAAGGGCAAGGAAATAAACAAAATATTGACTCTAGAATCAAGGAGTTCACTCTCTGTCCCTGACATTAGATCTTACTAATTCCTTGACTGACAGCCATGTCTAACTCTCTTTCATGGTCAATGGATAGAGTCGAGCAGTCATGAAATTAATCTTACTTGGTACAGTTAGTCTGCCAGAGATACTAGTAAGGAAAATTTTTGCTCTTTAAGACCAAAACAAGTAGTATTATTGTTTTTAGTTCAGGCAGAGCTCTACTTGATAACATTTCTGTAGTGTGAGCTTTAGTGAGACTCTGATTTGAACTTCAGAATGGCTTTGATCTTTCAAATTCCAAGCATTCCAGTTTTTGGTATAATAAAACATAATTAATATTAAGGGACAATTGATTTCTTTTTATTGTTGAGTCTTTTTATTTACAAATATGGCCTATTTCTCCATTTAAAAAAAATCTTTTTTATGTTCTGCCTGCCCTTGCCAGCCTAGGCCTCCACTCAATGCTACAAAGTTTCAATTATAGAAGATACGTAATCCCACCAGAAATTGCGGCAGCCACAGAGTTGGAGAGAGCAGAGGCTATAGATGCTCAGGCACTGGAGGAAGCCAAGCTTCTGCAGCCCTGGCAGACCTAGCCTAGGCCTCCACTTAAGGCTACAAAGTTTAATTTATAGAAGGTAAATAAACCCAAACAGAAATGGCTGCCACCACAGAGCGGGCAGAAGGCTAGGCTCCGTTCCAGGCTACAAAGTTTCAATTGTAGAACATAAGTAAATCCCAGATACCAAAGCCTCTACTTGCATCACTGGGGGGCATGGCCAGCCTGTAAACCACCACAGGCCCCTCACTCATGCCACCCCATGCCCCAAAGGAACCCCCACTCTGATCTGGGACACCCTTCAGGGAAAACCCAGCTGGCCCCCACCTATGCACCAGGCCTCTATCCTATTTAATAAAAGAGTAATATGCAGATTGACCATCATTCCAACACACAATAGGTCTGCCCCCATGTGGTCAAAGATCCTGCCCCCATGTGGACACAAGATGGCCACCATAAGATGGCCATCAGGGGAGGGCAGTTGGGAGAGACCAGGCCTGCAAGGGAGGACAGTTGTGGATGATCAGGCCGGAGGGGAGGTCGGTTGGGGACGATCAAGCCTGCAGGAGAGGGCAGTTAGGGGTGACCAGGCCAGCAGAGGAGGGAAGTTGGGGGCAAACAGGTTGTCAGGGGAGCAGTCAGACATCAATCAGGCTGGCAGGGGAGTGGTTAGGGGGTGATCAGGCTGGCAGACAGAAGCGGTTAAGGGTAATTGGGAAGGCAGGCAAGCAAGTAGTTGGGATCCAGCAGTCCTGGATTGTGAGAGGGATGTCTCAGATTGGAGAGGATGCAGGCTGGGCAGTTGGACATCCCTCAGGGGGTTCCAGATTGGAGAGGGTGCAGGCTGGGCTGAGAGACAACCCCTCCCCCAAACCCCGTGCACAAATTTCATGCACCAGACCTCTAGTACTATATAATTTCAATCTTCTAATATTTTTTGTTTAGTATATTGCTATCTGTTTTAATAAGGGAATTACTTTTGTGCTATTTTTACTAGGATGTGCTATCAAGATTATTATATCTTCAGAAAATACTTGATGGGTTTCTATCTTTCTCTGGATTCTGAAATAAGTTTAATATCATGGGAATTGAAAGAATTTGCCTATGAAACAATCTAGACCTGGCATCTTTTCTGAAAATGATTTTATTTCAATTCTATAATTTTCTTTTTGTGATGATTGGTTTACTCAGATTTCCTCATTCTTCTGCATTTAATTTTGTTAATTTATATTTTTAAAAATTCACAAGTTTCCAACTGATTTTCAAATTTATAAGCTTGGGGTTGTACAAAGAAGTCTATTATTAGTATTTAAATTCTTTTCTATAGCTCTGATTATATATTATCACTTCTGTTTTAGTATATTTGAGTTTTCCCCCCTGATTAACTAGCTAGTGATTTATTTGTCTTACTGCTTTTCCCCTATAAGAACTATTTCTAGAATAATGTATCAATTTTACTATTTTTCCCCATTTTTTTCATCTTTAAAAAATTTTATATCTTCCTTCCTGCTTTCTTTTGGGCTTATGTTTTTATTATTTTTCTTACTTTATATGGAATTTGTCCCTTAAAATAAGCATTTGAATTATGAAAAGAAACAGCAGTTGAAGGAAGTGATGAGACTACTACATTGCTGACAGACTGAATGGGTGAAAAGTGAAAAGTGTGAATGGGAGCAATACAGCATTTTTGGTTTAAATATAGGTTCCTAGCTTATTAGCTAAACTGTTCTAAGATAAAGAATGAGAAACCTTACTGAAATATGATGAACCACATAGAAAATTTTCTTTTGCCTTTCTGAATTGATCCTCTATTCTGGTAGTAATGATTAACTCTTCACAAAATTCTGTTTGTTGTTTTTTATTTTTTTATTTTATTGTTTGAAGTATTACAAATAGTAGTGCATATGTCTCCTCCCTTCCTCCCCCCATTAACCTCTCCCCGGCCTCCCTTATCCCCTGGCACTTGCCCTTCCCCGCCTCCCCCAGTGTCTTGTCTGTTGCTTGGGCTGATATGCATGTGTATAAGTCCTTCAGTTGATCTCTTACCCCCTGCAGCCCTCCCCTACCTTTCCACTGTAGATTGACAGTCTATTGGATGCTTCTTTGCCTCTGTCTATTTTTGTTCAACAGTTTATAATGTTCTTTATATTCCACAAATGAGTGGGTTCATGTAGTATTTATTTATCTTTCACTGACTGGCTTATTCACTTAGCATAATGCTCTCCAGTTCCATCCATGCTGTTGCAAATGGCAAGAATTCCTTCTTTTTTATAGCAGTGTAGTAGTCCATTGAGTCTATAAGCCCTATCTGTCTTCAAGGTTGCCCATAAAGAATGTCCTGAAATTACTAGGCACAAGTTCTGTGCTTTAGTTGAATAGACACAACATATGGACTTGATCTAGGCTTTTACATTTATCATATTCATTTTAGGGTCCTTTTATACTAGTTTAAATATTAATGGTCTAAGCAGGCTTTCCATAGCTTTCTCTGTTTCTTCTTTACTAGATAATATTGTTGGAAATTAAAAAATACTATGGTTTATTATCCATTTCATTGGTGTTGCATTTGGATGATAAACTACTTTTGGAAAATGAAAAAAATTATATATATATATGTTGAATAATCCCCTCTGGGTCTGGAGTGTTTCTCTGAATAGCAATTTTATATTTCCTCACTATATTTCCTGAGATTATTACAGATCTTCCATAAGCACCTATAAAATACCAAGACATAGTCTTAAATATTGGTGGTACTTTCTGATGAGCTCCTAATGAGATTTTAAATAGTATTGTATGAAAAAAAACCTAATTTTTAATATGTATAAGGATTTATATTAGTCCTTACATTCTTTAATTATGACAACAAGGCACATTGGAATGGGAAGCCAGTGTATTTAAATGTATGACTTTTCTAGATGGAAAACCAAAAGTTAGTGGATTCTTAGTATGTTGCAGTATGAGAGGGTCTTGGTTACTCTTACAATAATCCATAGGTGGTGAGGGATGATAGTTCTGGACCAGAGAAACTCTAGTATGGGGATGAAAGCTTCAAATCTGCCTGATTGTTGACATGCTTATGCCTATATATCAATAGTAATCAAAGATGACTTCAAGGGTTTGGAACTGGGTGGTTACAACTTAGATGGTTCATCTGGCACATATGGGGCATTTTGGAGGAGGAAGCTCTCTTTCTTCAAGATGAGAAGAGGATTGAGATGATAAACTCATTAACCACTCAGAAACCATCTTGGTTAATAGATCAACTCTTACGGTATCTTTGAGTAATCTTTATTATAGCCTAACAATGCTCATTTCATGTCATCACATAAGCCTTGCATTATCTCACCTAACATGAAGAAAAGTGAGTACAGTACAATAAAATATTTTGAGAGAGACCACATTTAAATAACTTTACTACAGTATATTTTTATAATTACTCTATTTTATTATTAGTTATTGTCAGTAATCTCTTTCTGTGTCTATTTATAAATTAAACTTTATTTATAAATTAAACGTGTAAGAGAAAACATGGTATGTATAAGGTTTGGTACTATCTAAGGCAAGCATGTCAAACTCACGGCCCGCAGGCTGCATGTGGCCCACAATGAATATTTGTGTGGCCCAGCCAATAGAACGGTATGTAAAAAATGTTTTAATAAAAATTTTGAAACTTAATTTTTACAATATCCTGTTATATATAATTATTAAGAATGAACTACAATGTTCACTAATGACTGATTACTATAATCGTGTTGCATTCATTTCCCTTACACACATGCACACCATTTCTCTCCACTAATACTAGCAGCAAATATTTTAGCAGCTGATTGCCACATCATTAGTCTTGTACTGACTTGTTTGGTGTGTGCAAAAGGAAATATTTCGCTTTCTGATAACAAGAAAAATAGGTTTATTTGTGCTTATTGATTTGTGCAGTTATTCAGGGTCTAGTAAGTTAATGTTCCGGAAAAAACATTAATTTTTATTAAGATGTTCTATTATTTTATGTTAATAATTGCTAATTTATTTCAGCCCTTTATATTCAAAATGTCTCTATCAAAATAAATCTACATTTCTATGAAAATTGAAGTTTTTGTGTTTTGTTTTTTTTGCGGCCCACATAAACTTAAACCTTGTTTATTTGGTCCGTTTTAGCCTTTGAGTTTGACATGCTTGGTCTAGGGTTTCAGGCATCCACTGGAGGTCTTAAAAACATATCCCTGAGGGTAAGGTGGGGCTACTGTAATCTTATTACCACCACAAGCCCAGGCAACCACTAAGCTACTTTGTTTCAATATAAATTTTCTTTTTCAGGACTATACAATGAAATATTTCACATCCATAGAAATTTGTCATAATAAGTGATAGCTGATCATAAAATGTAAAAACAAAACAAACAAACAAAAAAACAGAAACAAAATATTCTGTATAGGATTAGCCCATTTGAGTTTATGTGGGAGAGAAAGGGAAAGGGGAAATCGTGAATGATAGTCTTCGTCACTAGTGGTTATCCCTGAATGGTAGAAATATGGGTACATTTTTGTTGTTGTTGAAACCTATGGTGAGAAAAAAAAAATATATATCTTAGGACATTGCTTCTGAAATGGATTCTTTCAAGATTTTCCCTTCAGTGGAGTGTCTAAATAAAGAGAGTGGCAATTTAGAATTGCCTCTGGATATAAGAGGGTTATTTTTCAAAAATCTCAAGACTTAGGGACGGGGCTAAATAGAAATAAAGTTACTGGATAATATGACTAGTTCATGCATGACTTAAGTGCTCAGCCAACTAGAGCCTCTAAAGAGTCAGAGGGGTAGATACTGATGCTTCAAGACTACTTGAGTTGCCGAGACCGTTTTGGCTCAGTGGATAGAGCGTCGGACTGTGGACTGCGGGGTCCCGGGTTCGATTCCGGCAAGGGCATGTACCTTGGCTGCGGGCACATCCCCAGTAGGGGGCGTGCAAGAGGCAGCTGATCGATGTCTCTCTCATCGATGTTTCTGACTTTCTATCCCTCTCCCTTCCTCTCTGTAAAAAATCAATAAAATATATTAAAAAAAAAAAAAAGACTACTTGAGTCTTGCAAGGCTACTTCCTCAGCCTTTCTGTCTTTGAGTAAGCTTGGCTTCCTGGGGCTATTTTAGCCAACACCAGCTTCCAAGAGAAAGGTGAGGATAATGGAAGGATGTTCATTCCAATTCCTTTGTGGTCTCAGCTGGCTTTAATACCCAGGGGCCGAAGCAGAAACACCTAGCCATTCCCCTCTCCTAAGAAGAAGTGAAAGGTGATTGAGCTTTTTCTTCTCCTTTGTCTTCTTGTTCTCCCTCATCTGTTGTAAAGTAACTCTCCCCATTCTCTTTAGAGTGTTAATTCTTTGACAATTTTTAAAAGTATGTCATCGTATTATCTATTACATTCCAATGTGTTGTTTTTTTAAAAACAAATTTGGTACTTTATGCCTGAGTGTATTTTTGGGAGACTGTTTCCTTCAAAAGGGGACAGCACAATTAGAAACAGAATGTTTTAGCCAAGAGCGTGTACTTGGTGTGAGCTGATAAGATTCATTTACAATACTGATTGTTAAAATAGAACCTGACCTATTGTTTTTACTGACTTTGCATAGGCACAAAGTTGTAATGAACCAAACTCTACTCTAGAAGCAGGGATTTCTTCTGGAGTGTGAAAAACTTCAAACCCATTTTTAAAACTGTTTTTAATAATCTATTTCTAAAAGATGTGGAAAATGTTTTATATGTGAAGATAATGTTACTCTACTTGAAGATTTTTTTTTTTTAGCGTTTGTTTTACAACTATCTTAAAACATCACCAGTTTCAAATCAGTGGGACCCAAATCAGTGAAGCTTTGCCTAATAGTTAATGCCAGAGGGCAGAAGAGACACAGAGCCGTATCTGGAGAATTGCACAGAGGAAGATGTTGCATGATGGTGGGAAGCCTCCTCTAACCCATTAATTTGGCTGACAGTGATATGGCTCTTCAAGCTGTTTCGCCTTCAGGAGTGGGTCCATAAAGGGGATGGCCCCAGGCACCTCACTGAGAATCTCCCGGGTAGAACCCCAGTGTTCTTTAATGATATATAATTGGACCAGACCAGATCATGGGGTTTTAATAGCCTTCTCTGTGGTGTATAAGTTTACAAAGGCTTGGGACCTACTGTCTTTCTTAGGACATTGATGGAAAGTCCCAGTGGTCACAGTTTATGCTTATTAGTGATACTTTTCATGAGTTTCCATGGTTAAAGTGACTTTTTCACACTGTTTAATGGTTTTCAGTTTAACTCCCTTTCTGAGTGGGATGTTGTAAAGATTAATTAGCCACTGTCCATAAAGTGCTTTCAAGCTGAAAAGTGCTGCACAAGGGTGTACAGACTCATTAGCTTCTTAGTCATTCTGGTTTTTTTTTTTTTTTAATCTGTTGGCATTAAGAAACTAGGTAGTGAATGACAAATTAGTATTTATTTTTATGGATAAAGGGGACTTCAGAAAGAGCAGATTAGAGCAATAGATCTTTTTAAAAAAGATATCTGTTGCACTGAGACTGAAAAAAAAAGGATATTAAAATATTTTGGTTTTTTATTATCTTCTATTTCCCTACTACTTCAGCTTCTTCTTACTTCCTTTCAAAATGTATTTGCCTGCTTATCCTGTACATTTACTTAGAAATTCTATTGATTATATTGTCATATGGATACTTATAATGGAGTTTAGTGTTGAATTATTGTGCTAATGAGTGAATGACACAATGTAGGTCATTCCCTTTATCAATGAATTCCCCTATCAGTTTGCAGTGTGTCATGATGATATTGTCTCTATAGTATTTTTTATGTGTGTGTGTGTGTGTGTGTGTGTGTGTGTGTGTGTGAGAGAGAGAGAGAGACAGAGACAGAGACAGAGAGATAGAGAGATAGAGATAAATAAAGAGATTCATTAAGCTTTTGGTTGAGGATGTAAAAGTACAGTTACCCACCAAAGACATAAAGAGGTTTTAAAAGAAACCCAAAACAATGATAGATCCTATACAAAGAATTAGATTGACAGATGATTCCTTAGAATCATCAATTGCACATGATAGGGGAGTAATATCTTCTAACTGAGAGAAAATAGCTGTCAATCTAAATTGTATACCCAGCTAAATTACCTTTTAAGTTGATAATAAAATAAAGATATTTATACAAAATGAAAACAAATCATTTACCCCCAATGTTAAAGGATATTCTAAAGTATTGTGTTTTAAAGATAAGAAAATAATTCCAGAAAGGGAGGAAAAAGATGTTGAAAGGAATAAAAAGGGAAAATTTGGTAAATCTGTGGTTAAAAAACATGACAGAACAAAAAAAAGTAATATGTATACCAGGAAAGTAGTGACAAGAGTTAAAGTATTCCAGGATCCTTATTTTATTTGCAAGGTGTCTAAAGGTTGTGAAATTTAGATTTTGTTAAGTTTATACATAACTTTTTCTAGTTTTATCACTAAAATAAAGGAAAATGTAATATAGAAATAAATGAAATAAAAAAAAATCAACAACTGGCTTAGTGAACAAAGGAGTAAAGAAATTTAACATGAATTTTAGTAATTGTTCCTGGGGCTCTTACTTTGCAATTACAAGTACTAAGTAACTATGTTGTGGAGTTTACATATAAACTTATAAGACCAGTGAAAACAAACAACAGTCTTAATGATATGTGAACAGGTGCTTTGGCTTGAGATAAAATCTTCAGTAACATTATATGTAGATGACCCAGGGCATGTGTTGTAGGAGAGGAACCTCAAACATAGAGAAGCCAAATCTGTTATTATGGACAGTTAACCTGCCTAAACTCTGCTCCAGAGAGTGATGTTATCTTAATTATACTGCATAGTAATTCTGCTCTTGCTCTGGAAAAAGACATTATCTTTTTCCCAAGGCTGTTCACTATATAAACACCTTAAAAGACAGAGCCAAGACTTTTGTTTCTAAGATGTGCAGAAGTGTAAGAGACCCAGGAGGATTTATCTTCAAACAACTTTGGATAAGTTTATAAAGCCTCAGTTTTCTCTTCTGCAAAATGGGACAAATAATATAGCCTACATAATTGTGACGATCAAATGACATAGTACATATGAAATGCTTAACATCATATCCAAGGACTTTATAAGTATCAATGACTATTAGAACTGATTAACTTGAATAAGATATGAGCATGTTTATTGAATTATTTGTTTTCTGTAGCAAATGGAATATTGTAGTTCACTGATGTTTCTAATTATTAGAATCTCCAAATATTGGAACAAAAAGGACCAGAAAGATTATCCAGTTAAACCAGGAATTTTAACAGCCAAATAAAGGACAATGGTCATCTGATTTAAAAGTCAGATTCTTTTTTAGTTATACACAATGCTTGTAGCTCAACAAATAATTGTATTACAAACTAATTAAATCAAGCCTGTGATATATTAGAAAGCGTTTCACATGTCTATTTGATCATTGCCTTCTTCCTATGTGTTGACCTATAAAATCCACTTTAAACTTAGCCCCTGAAGGCAAATAAATACAGAAAGGAAAAAAGGATGGAAAGTTAAAATAACCCATGTTTTCACTTCCATCACTGTCAATCTCTCTACTACAGAGGAAAACAAAACAAAACCAGAAAACTGCAAGAAAATGCTGTCTGAGTGTGCAGGTGATGTTGAAAACGGTCCCATTCTGGCCAAGGCAGGGGAATTCTGGCAGAGCATCTGACAGCTTTATGTTGAGAGCTTTTTAATGGTTTATTGACCAACTTCTTAAGCATGAGTAGTAAGGAAGGGAAGGAGGGGGTGACAGAAATAACATTTAGTTCTCAAAGGCAACATGTTGTAGGAATGAATATCAGTTGTAGAATTAGATGAGATTGAGTTTTTGTGTGAGTTTGAGCAAGTTACTGAGTTTCCCAATCTGTAAAATGTGCATAATGCTCGTCCGTGGGGAATTGATGAGCAATTCAAATGAAGAAATGAAGTGAGAGTATCTGGCATAAAGCAGGTCTTCATTGAGTATTGCTTTTCTATGAATCAAATTCAGTGAAGGAATTTATCCTGAAAAATATCTGCAACAATTAAACCATTTATTTTATACCTCTACTTAATACCAATCCTACTATTTTTCTCTCTTCTTTAAGACTGGGGTAACAGTATTAGCTTCTACAGCATTCGGAAATACTTCTGAGGACCCAAGGTCAGAGTTGAGTATGCCCAGGTAGCCAAAGCAAGGTTTTAATCGAACTTCCCTTCATCTTTTGTCCACCTCAAGCCCTCTGCAAAATCATCTTTCATTTTAAGTAATTATGTTCTGGGTATCCCAAGGATGTCTCAGGCCTGCATATGTGTGTGTCCATGGGCAGATCTGCTCCTGCTGTTCTCAACCCTCCCCACAACTGTGAGCACTGTTCTGTATATTATTTGTTTTCTCTAGCAAATAGAATATTGTAGTTCACTGATGTTTCTAATTATTAGGAACATATGTGGTGTGTGTGTGTGTGTGTGTGTGTGTGTGTGTGTGTGTGTGTGAAAAAGAGAGAGAGAGAGAGAGAGAGAGAGAGAATGTAATATAAAACATGCCCTTATCCCTCTGCTTTAGAGAAGTCTCAAAGATATACCATGTCACAATATCCTACTTTATGAAGAGTGTAGGAAGATAATGCTTTAGATTTTACTTAGGTCACTGTTTTTTCCTCTGGAATTAGAGATTGTGGAATTGAATTTGCGCGTGAATACCAGGCAGTACTGAAAATCCCTAGGCATACACTAGACCCCTTGTGATCAGAAAGATTTGTTAGGATCAGGTCCATCACAACTGCTTATTCCCATAGAAGGAGTGCTCTCTTAAAGAATTCCCAGCTTTTTTTCTAACAGACTTCTGTAGGACCTTCCCACTAATTTGCATTCATGTTCAGTTATGTCTGCAGAGTAGTGCACACATTTTGGTCTCTTTTACATGAGGCTTCTAGATTATCTGGCCCCTAAGTTCTTACTGGGCCAGTGGTAAGAATATTTGTATCTGAAGCTGACAGAGTTCTAAGATCAAGCTGAGATTCTCTGCTATAGATACATATGTACAAAGAAATTGATTTATATGCTGCCTACCTCTAAATGTCAGTGTGAGCCTTAAATTCTAGATATATCAGAGTTTATTCATTTCTCATTGTTCAAAGAATGAAGACAAAGATGACTTAATATTCCTACAGGAAGAAATAGGTGTGATAAACCCGATCCTAACAAATCTTTCTCATTGAAAGGGGTCTAGTGTATGTCTAGGGATTTTCAGTACTGCCTGGTATTCACATGCAAATTCAACCCCACAATCTCTAATTCCAGAGGAAAAGACAATGCCCCAAGTAAAAACCTGTCTCATAGCCATTGTGATGTGTAGCTTCCTTTTATGACTTAATAGATGTGACTGTCCTTACTTAAAGCTTGATTGAGACCATCTTATAGTTAACTCTGAAAAATATGCCTTCTGAAGTTAAGCTAACAGTATCAATAATGCCATACTCAATCTCTATGGTGGAAAAGAAAGTATTACAATTAGGTATATGCAGGAAATGTGGAATTTAGTTCAATGATGTTTTAATGTTCTTAACTATCTTTGCCCTCAGGTTATGCAGATGTATCTTCCATTCTGTGGAATCGCCATATCTAATGCTCAGGTATTTGCTGCCTCCAGGAAAGAATATGAAAGAAGCAGGGTGAGTAGAAAGAAATTTGGTCTACAACCCTCAAAGCTCTCTGTTTTTCAAGAATCTGTGAGTCATTAATCTCAGATGACATTTGAACTGTCCAGGAATATTTTTTATTTCTATAATCTTAAAAATAAGTCTATCCTTGAAGACCCCTTTAAGCAATGAGTCAAATGGAAGTGGATACAAATTCTCTATTGTTTTTTTATGCACTAAATAGTACCAGCTTCTTTTATGCACTAAATAGTACCAGCTTCTTTTATAAATTAAGGAATTAATTTCACATCTATATTATCAGATGATATAGTCTTGATTACTTATAACTCTGAAACAATAACACAATTCAGTAATATTTTTGCAGTTTAATTTCTTTAAGAAACAAAGAATATGATAAATGATTTCAACCCATTTCACAGATTTTGTTTTTAATTGAAAGGCTTTCTGGCAGACCATCACAAGATAACTGGACAACATGTAAACACTATTATATATATGCCCAATGATAGGAACGATGGAACAACCAGAGCAACTGGAATGACCGGTGGCTGTGATGTACACTGCAGCAGCCAACCAGCCTAATCTGGGCCCTGATCAGCCCCATAATACCATGATTGGGAGTGGGGCTGGCTGGCCAACCACCCATGACCCTCCGGTGATGGGCTCCTATTGGGGCAGGCAGACTGGGTCCCACCCATCCACAAATTTGTGCACCGGGCCTCTAGTAGGATTATAAAGAAACACTCACAGAGGGATTGGCCTTATATACCTTCTTTACCAATTATGGAGTTTAATAGGTAAGAAACAATAGATGCTCAAAAAATATTAAACTATCAAACAGGGGTTACATTATATTAAGCTCATTATACTATAAATATAGAAAAATTACTGTCACAACTTAAAAATACAAGAAGATGTTCCCAAAGGTTGTAAACCCTCAATTAATTGGTAGTCAAATTAATTGAAAGTTCCATTTGCTAAGCATTATGATTGATGAATATTTCATAGTACACAAATAAACACAGTTCACTACAACATCAATCTTCCTTCAGCATAGCATACCACAACTTTTCTCCAATTTGGATCCTTATTTCATCGTTAGCCTCATGTCTTACCATTCCCTTCCTTTCATGTGGCACTCCAGCAGTATAGTCCTCATTTTCCAGAAAACAATCCATTTGCTTCACTTTCTCATATCTTTACCCACATTTCTCCCTCTAAATTCAGTGCCTAATGTCCACCTTTTGACTCACACTACCATTTGCCTTGAATTTCCTTCAGGATCCAGCTCAGACTTCTAGTTAATCTCCCCCTCTTTGTTTTTCCTTGTGTATACTGCCATGGGTCTATTATGGATTCTTATCACACTTTATAGTATCTATTGATGACCCTTCTCTCCAACTATATTTGAACTCCTTAAGGGATACTTTATGTATTATTGATCTCTACATCCTCATGTACAGCACAGCTTATTTACTTATTCAACAAATATTTATTATCTGGTACTCTTCAGATGCTATCTCTTCAGAGTCCCTGCCCTCAGAGAACTTGCCCTTCTAGTGGGGACAATAGACAATAGACAAGCTATAAAGAAAAATGTAGTGAGATAAAGGGATAGAGACTGGTCCCTGAAGGACAGTTTGAGAGGATGTTTGTTCCAGAGAGTGATTAAGAAGGTCTGTAGAAGAAGATAATATTTAAGTGGAGGCCTGAATGAAACAAAAGAGCAAAGCCACACAAAGATCTGGGAAAAGCATTTCAGGCAGTAGAAATAAAAATTCAAAGGCCCTGAGTCAGTAGAATACTTGGTCTGTATGTCTACAGACAAAAAGGAAAGACCTCAAAAAGCCAAAGCAATTCTGAAAAAGAACAAAGCTGGAGGCATCCCACTTCCTGATTTCAAACTATACTATGAGGCCATAGTAATAAAAACAGTATGGTACTGGCATCAAAAACATATAGCTAGATGAGTGGAATAGAATTCATAGCCCAGGAATAAACCTCTGTTTATACATTCAATCTATATTTGACAAAGAAGCTAAGATTACTTACTGACAAAAAGATTCTTCACAATAAATGATGTTGAGAAAACTGGGTATTCACATGCAAAAGAATGAAATTGGAGACCTATCTTATCACAAAAGTTAACTTGAAATGGATTAAAGACTTAAATATAAGACCTAAAATTATAAAAAGCCTAGGAAAAAATGAGGGGAAAAACTCCAGTGATTTTTTTTTTTTTGATTTGACACAAAAGCACAAGCAGCAAAAGCAAGAATAAGCAAGTGAAGCTACACCAAGCTAAAAAGCTTCTGCACAGCAAAAGAAACAATGAATGGGAGAGAATATTTGCAAACCATTTATATCAGATAAGAGGTTAATATCCAAAAATATACAATTCAATAACAAAACCCCAAAATAATCCAATTACAAATGGGCAAAGCATCTGAACATTCTCTTCCCCACCCCAGAAGACATACAAATGGTCAACAGGTGCATGAAATGATGCTCATCATCACTAATTACCAGGATAATGAAAATCAAAACCAAAATGAGGTATCACCTCATACTTATTAAAATGACTTTTATGAAAAAGACAGGAAATAACAAGTGTTGATGAGACTATGGAAAAAATGGAATTCTTGTGCATCATGGAAAACAATATGGAGGTTCTTCACAAAATTAAAAATTGAACTTCCATGTAATCTTCTGGGTATGTATCCAAAGTATATGATATCACTACTTTGGAGAGATATCTGCAACCCCATGTTCATTGCAGCACTACTAAAATAGCCCAGATATAGAAACAACGTCAGTGTTCATTGATGAATGAGTGCATAAAGAAATTATGGTGTATACTAGCATATGCACAATAGAATATCATTCAACCATAAAAAAGAAGGAAATCCTGCCGTTTGTGACAACATGGATGGACCTTGAAGGCACTGTGCTAAGTGAAATAAGTCAGAGAAAGGCAAATACTATATATTGAATCAATGAGAAGCAGAACACATAGAAACAGAGAGTAGAATGGTGGTTGCCAGGGCTAGGGTGTGAAGCAAGTGGAGAGACTCTAGTCAAATGTACAAACTTTCAATTACAAGATGAATAAATTTGGGGCCCTAATATTCAGCATTGTAACTATACTTAACTTATCATATATTTGAAAGTTGCTGAGAGTAAGTAAATCTTAATATTCTCACCATACACAAAAAATGTAATTACGTGAGGCTATGCATAGTGTTAACTAACATTATTATACTATAAGCATTTTGCAATATAGTATACATGTTTCATATCATCATGTTTTATACCTTAAATTTATAGAAAGTTATACGATAATTGTATCTCAGTAAAGCTGAAAAAAAAATACTGTAGCTAGAACTTGGTCAATGAGAAGTGAGAGATTCCCCCCAAAGTTAGTGGTGAAATATACAAAGCTTACTGACCTGGGAAATGAATAAAAAATGACTGGTTTATACAGCTGGCAAGTGAACAGTTGAGTGAATTAGCATAGAGATAGTATTTAAAACTAGGCAATCAGGTAGGTTAATCTGGGGGAGAATTCGTAGATATGAGAAGGGAAGAGCCCCAGCAGGTTTGACTCAGTGGATAGAGTGTTGCCCTGTGGACTGAAGGATCCTGGGTTAGATGCTAGTCAAGGTCATGTACCTTGGTTGCAGGCTTCTCCCAGGCCTGGGCTCCTATCAGGGCAAGTGCAGGAAGCAACCAATTGATGTGTTTATCTCACATTGATAGTTCTCTCTGTTCTTCCCTCTCTCTTCTACTATCTCTAAAAATCAATGGAAAAATATCCTTGGGTGTGGATTAAAGAAAAAGGAGAAGGGAAGAGATCCAAGGATGAGGCCAGGAGCAAAAGAAAGTCACCAGCAGAAGGAGAGGGGAATGCCTATGAAGTCAGGAAGCAGGGAGTGTTCAACTGTGTGAAAGGTTCCCAGTGTCTGTTGAATTACGTATCATCCAGGTTTTCTTCTCTTTCTCTTATTCTGGAGGTAGACTGCATTGTTATTTGAAAAACTTTTATTACTTGTTAGTACAGCAGCAATTTTTAATTAGAAACAATAAAGTTGCTATAATGTGATTTGTCAGTGCAAGACTCAAGGCAGAATGAGTTTTTCCTCTGAGATAAATGTTCCTGTGTGTGGGTCCCAGAGGCACTATCCATGCAGTCAAAACAAATTGAAAAGTTAAATAATTGTTCCGTTAATATGATCCATCTGTAGAAATAGTCTGGATGATTAAAGAAATAATGTTTCCTCCTTAATAACAGGGAATTTCTGTTGGTAATTATTCAGACAATTGCCTCATCTTTAATGTTGTATTTGAATATGAAATTATCGCACATTGACCTCTATGGTAATTTGCTGTCCAAATGCCAGATCGTCAAGATGCACTTAAAACTTTTTTCACCTCCTGGTCTTGCTCTTTGCTTTGGGATCATAGAGCAATCTTCAACCATTTCCATAAGCTCTCTTTAGAGAAAACACTACCTAGGATATTTGGTCCTCTTCTAGATACTCAGTGAACTAGACTCATTTCATGGATTTATTAACTCATTCAAATGCTTTTCTACCTGAATAAACTCAGAGAAGAAATTTTCAAATGGTTTTAGGACAAATAAAATTCATTATGAAAATTAAAAATCAGCCACATCCCTAGGATGATGATCAACACCATCTCCGTGAATAGATGCGAATTTGAAAACCCATGAAATCCTCTTGAGAGAGATCAGACTTGAGAGGGCACATCTTATTAATTCTATTGAATAAAGTACCCTCTGGTCAATTCACTGGCTGTGTAATTTTCTGATTGCTCTTGGATAGCAGCATAATATCTTCACCTGTACATAGCCCGCTATTCTCAAACCTCTGGAAACATCCATGTAATAAAAAACTTCAAATAACTATTATTTCAGTCCAAAAATTGCAAGCAAATTTAACTGGATAAAATAACAGGTTATTACAACTTGCTTTTGCAAATACTAGAAAAACTATTCACTCTTTTAAAGCTAAAATTTGTTTTTATTAAATGAGTAAACAGTTTTTAAGTTAGAAATTTTTTGTTTGTTTATTTTCCCTTTTATTCTCCTGTTTTAAACTTTAATGGTGTTTTCTTTCCATATCTATATCTATATCTATATCTATATCTATATATCTATCTATCTATCTATCTATATATATATATATATGGTATTTAAATATTTTTCTGGACAAACTGAGATGAAGCAATACTTCTTGTGCAGAAAGATTAATGGGGGTTTTATATATATATTTGGAAGACTCTGAAACCTAATTAGCATTCACCACTATAATTCTTTCAGACTTCTGTGAGAGGTGTGTATTAGCGAAAATAAGTCTCAAGTTTGACCAAGAAGCTATTTCTTCCTGATTTGGGGGGTGGGGGGGGCTGCTTTGTAATTTTCTAAAATAAATATGCTCTTGAGAGAATCTAGTATTTGTTACTTATAAAATGATGGGTGTATACCTAGTTGCATTGCAGAAAAACTACAGTGTGGGGGTGAAGGGCCCATGATTACATGAATCATGTAGTCATTAGCCATATGGAATATGTGGGATTATGTAGGATTATAGACTGGCACCATTCTCAAGTTGTATTTTGCAGTTCAAAACTCTGTTATAAAACAAAATTATGGAAATATGTCAAAATAATCATTAACATTTTAAAAATTAGCCACACAAAATATTTATATTCTGTCATAGTAAAGACTAAATGGAATTTTGAGAGAGAAAAAATAACATTTTTATTCTCTCATGTATCCATCTAAATACATTCCTTTCGACTTTCCTAGGCTTTGCTAGAGGTGGTTAATGACCTCTTTGAGGAACAGACTGACCTGGAGAAAATTGTTAAGAAAATAATGCACCGGGCTCAAACTCTGCTGAAATGCGAGCGCTGCTCTGTTTTACTCCTGGAGGACATTGAGTCACCAGTAAGCCATCTTTTTTCTGTCATGTAGAATTGTAGACTGCGGGAATGCAATCAAGTTTAGTTTATTTGTAAGTAAGTGTGTGAAACTGAGATTGGAACCACCCTTCTTATGACTCTTCTGATGATGGGGTGACTTTTTATACAATTAAAGTCTTTTATTTTTTACATGTGTTTTCAGTCTTGTTTTGCTGTCACCTTAAAAACACAGTTTGTTACGTTGATAGGGACCTTAATGACATGTATCCCAGTCCCATATGTTTACAGTTGAGGGAATTAAGGGATGAATGGTTGGCCCAATCTCACAGAGCTGAATAGAAGACAAGCTCAGATGCTGGTCTCACTTGACATTTACCCAGCAAGGCCCCCAGTACTGATGGGCATGGATTGCAGTCCAGACAATGCTCCAAGGTCCTTTTACTGGGAGGAAGGAACAAACTAACACTGGAGAAGCAGTGCCTTGGCTTTTGGAGACCACACAGTTGGGACTGAGCTGAGAAGGGTGACCAGCCTCAGCCAGCCTGGGCGGTGCTCCAGAGGTTTGTCTTGTTGCTTCTGACGTGCAGTTCCCAGGCTCTTTGCTGCCTTGGATCTCTGGACACTTGCACAGAATGCCCAGTCAGATGTAGGAAGCTCATTTCTTCTTCACCACAGGGGTTCCTGTTACTACAAAGCCAGCATCAAGCTAGGTCAAGGACTAAGGCTGCCACATCTCAGCTTTCAGGTTCTGGGAAGCCTGTGGCTCTTTAGGGGAAATCTGCTGGGTAAATACACAACAGTATTGAAAATAATGATCATCATCAATATACCTTCCTGAAAGTTAAATGTCTAACCCCTCAGCAGCAATTTAATATCTTCGCTGAAAACACCCTTCAAAGACCAAGAATTGTCTAGCAATTCTGTTTTCATACCTCCGAGAATGATACTCTACTGTACATAACCTAGAAAAGATTATTGTCTTTTCCTTTCAGTTTGTGTTTCACAAAAACAAAACAAAACAAAACAAAACAAAACTTGAGGCAAATTTTGGAGATTTAATTAGTATTTTACAACTTATAACATTACATTTTAAAATTTCACATATGTTTAAATTGTTTAGGCATGTTCCCCGTATTTTAGTAGAGTTGGGGTTTTTGTATTTCAGAGGTGTGGTTTATACCAAAGGTAGTTTTGCAAGGATCCTGCGACTGTGTAAAACTCAGTGGAACCTTGGTACACACACACACACACACACACACACACACACACACACAAACACACCCCAGCCCATATTTACGGAGTGGTTCAGATTGCTTTGTGAAGCACTTGAGTTTGTTGAAACCTCACTGCATCCTGATAAGTATTATTATCACCCTCATTTTATAGATGAGACTATAAGGCTCAGACAGTTGAATGACTTGCTAGAGTTTCCCATCCTCTGACTATAAGCCCTGAAAAGAATGGGAAGGAGTGGGTGCTCCTCAGAGCCTGGCAGTCTGTGAGCTCTCACTAAGCAAAGGCAGGAAGGAGTGGGATTCCTTGAGTCACTTTTAAGTCCCTGTGAGAGCAAGTGGCTGAGGGGCCAGGTAAAATCTGGACAAGGACAAGCTCACTGTTTTCCAGTTCAGTTATAAATGGACATGGAAGTAATTTAAACCGGCTTAAGGTGGTCATTCTTGCCAGTCATCTAGCATGGATGACCCGGCCAGTGTGGCTTAGTGGTTGGGTGTTGACCTATCAACAAGGAGGTCATGTTCGATTCTTGGTCAGGGCACATGCCCAGGTTGTGGGCTTGATCCCCAGTGGGAGGAGTTCAGGAGGCATCTGATTAATGATTCTCATCATTGATGTATCTCTCTCTTTCTCCCTCTCCCTTCCTTTCTGAAATCAATAAAAACATGTTTAACATGGATGAGTTATACTGTGGTCATGCTCGTTCCCAAATCAAAGAAAAAGTACAGATGATAGAAATTGATATGGAAGGTGCTGGAGGCAATAGCAGTAGTGACGGCAGTAGCTTTGTGCTAGAGTGTGGAGGGGGTCAAAAACACTAGATTAGATAGTATAAGCATAAAGGTGTTGGTATATTATTGCAAGTTTAAAAGACCTTTTAACTCTCACTGTTGAACATTCTGACTGCAGTTGTGGGGATAAGAGCAGAAATTCTGGGCTATTCCCTATCATTTCTTCTCTTTGTCCCCCACCTTATCTCCTGCCCTCAACATCCTCTTACTTTTTCACCAGGAGGGTCAGGGTCTGGGGATGAAAGTGAACTATATGCAAAAAGAGGAGACTAATCTGTTCAGTTCCTTTTTAGACGTTGTGGAGATATTTTGCCAAGGCTGCTGCTTGGACTTCAAAGATAATCAAAACATGGCACCCAGACAGAAGAATCAAGTCACCTAGTGGAAGGAATTTATTTTAGTGTTAGACTTTCTTGTACCATTCTCCAGTGCTAGGAGAAAATGTAGCAATAGCTACAAAGTCCTCAGGGAAAGAAAATGAGACCCCCACAATTTTAAATTCAATCAAATTTATATTCAATTATGTAAGGCATAGATAGACATTTTTAAATTAGCAAGCAGAGTTTAGCAAATATAGTTCCAAGCTGTCCTTCCCGAAAAATATGAGATACTGAAATCCAGCCAAGCAATTGATGAAGAAGACATAATAAATGAGACTATTCTTGAGTATTGAATGCATTTAGAACTAAGGCTAAAAATGATGGGTCATTTGTAGAAACAAATGTAAACTTATGTTATAAACCATTGTAATTATCCTGGCTCCCCATCTCTCCCAAATGCCATAAGGGCAACAGATGCCCACACATGCAATGGGTTGCATTTCCAAAGAGGAATATTGTTCTTGGAGAATCCACCCACTTTCCATTGAATGGTATCAAGCCTGTTGTATGGAGAGAGATGTTACCTCATCTTTCAAGTCTGTCCACTATGAATACAATGCTATGAAAGGAACCATATATAGAGAGATTGGGGCCTTGCAGTGTAGGCACAACAGGAAGATTGTGCATTCAGGGCTCATGTGCCTCTCCCAACAGGTATCTTGGTTACATGTAGTATTTTAGTTTCAATATGTTACATTTATCAATCTTCCTTTTTGATTGTGCTTTATGGTTGTTGTCCAGTTTTTTTGTTGTTGTTTTTATTTTTTTAGAACAGCTTTACTTCCATGTTAGAATGACTTTCTAATATTTTCCTTAACCCATCTAGTATTTATGGTCTTCTTTATCCACATAGAATTTATTTTTTATGTAGTATAAAGCTGTGTATATATCTACACTGATAAAAGAGAAACATGTAAATTAACCATCACTCTGCTACACCCACAACCCATGCCCACCAGCCAATCAGGAGCAAGTATGCAAATTAACCCAACCAAGCTAGCCACGGAGTGAACATGAGGATTGGGTTTCCCTGGTAATGGAGGAAGCCAAGCTTTCTGCCTGCTCTGGTTGGTCCTGGCCTCCACTCAAGGCTACAAAGTTTCAGTTATAGAAGATAAATAAATCCCAGATCCCAGGGCCTTCACTTGGGCTGCTAGGGGACATGGATGGCCTGCAAACCACCACAGGCCCCTCACTCAGGCCACCCCATACCTCAAGGGAACCCCCACCCTGATCTGGGACACCCTTCAGAGCAAACCAGCCAGCCCCCACCTGTGCACCAGGCCTCTATCCTATTTAATAAAAGAGTAGTATGCAAATTGACCACCACTCCAACACACAAGATGGCTTCCCCTATGTGGTCAAAGATCCTGCCCTCATGTGGACACAAGATGGCCACCATAAGATGGCCAGCATGGAGGGCAGATGGGAGAGACCAGGCCTGCAAGGGAGAGCAGTTGTGGGCAATCAGGCCACACAGATGAGTTATACTGAGGTCGTGCTCTTTCCCAAATCAAAGAAAAAGCACAGATGATAGAAATTGATATGGAAGATGCTGGAGGCAATAGCAGTAGTGACAGCAGTAGCTTTGTGCTACAGAGTGTGGAGGGGGTCAAAAACACTAGATGAGATAGGTATTATTATCACCCTCATTTTATAGATGAAGGCAGTTGGGAGGGACAAGGCCTGCAAGGGAGGGCAGTTCGGAGAGACCAAGCCTGCAACAGAAGGAAGTTGGGAGCATTCAAGCCTGCAGGGGAGGGCATTTAGAGGCAATCAGTCTGGCAGGGGAGCAGTTAGGCATCAATCAGGCTGGCAGGGGAGTGGTTAGAAGTGATCAGGCTGGCAGGCAGAAGCAGTTAGGGGCAATCAGGAAGTGAGCAGTTGGGAGCCAGCAGTCCTGGATTGTGAGAGGGATGTCTGACTTCCCCTTTAAATGGCAGTTGGACATCCCTCGAGGGGTCTCAGATTGGAGAGGGTGCAGGCTGGGCTGAGGGACATACCCTCCTGTGCACGAATTTTGTGCACCAGGCCTATAATATATAATAAAAGCCTCTGTGACCTTTACAGCAGACCGACTGGTCGCTATGATGTGCACTGACTACCAGGAAGCAGACACTCATAGCTGGAGCTGCCCCCTGGTGTTCAATGCACTCCTTCAGGGGGAGTGTTGCTCAGCCAGAAGCTGGCCTCATGGCTGGTGAGTGCAGCAGCAGCAGTGGAAGCCTCTCTGGCCTCCGCGGCAGTGCTAAGGAGCAGCAAGCAGGAGGGTGGTAAGGAGCAATGGATCCCAGATTTTGTGAGGGATGTCCTCCTGCTGGCTTAGGCCCAATTCCTGGGGGTCCCAGATTATGAGGGGATGCAGGTCGGGCTGAGGGAACCTCCCATCCCCCACACACACAGATATTGTGTGCCGGACCTCAAATATAAATGTTTGAACTCTTTTCCTCCCACTTTGTAATGCCATTTCTATACTACATCAAGTTTCCACACAATACCCGAGTCTGTTTCTGAGCTTGCTATTTAGTCCCACTGATCGATGGGTCTTTTTCTGCACCAGTATCACAATGTCTAAATTTCTGTAGTTTCAGAATACACTTGTATCTGATAGGGAAAGTTCTCAAAGTTGTTCTCCTTTAAAATTGATTGCTAGTTTTTGACTTGTTGCTCTTCCATACAGATTTGAAGAGCAGCTTATCATTTATGAAAAACTGTGTAGAGATTTTTATTGAAATTGCTTTAATTTATAGATCGATTTGGGGGATTTCTGCAAGTATTAGAATATACAAGGGAAAATGACTTAATAAGATTTGTATCTTGTGTAACAAGAAATCTGCAGGAGGCGGTTCTGGAGATTATGCAGCAGCCAGATGATATAATCAAGAATCAGGCTCTGTCGTTTTCCTGTGTTTGTCTTAGTGATCTGCCTTCACCAGCTGGCTCTTATTCTCACAACCCAGAAGGCTGGCACTGCTCCAGGCATCATGTCATCAGATAACTACATATCAGGAGAAGAAGAAAGGGAAACTTCTTTTTCACATGTCTTTCTTTTAATTAGGGAGGAAAGTGGTTTCCAAAAGAGGCTTTTCCCATTGACTTTCCATGACCAAGAACAAAATATTGTTGTTCAAATCATTTGTAGTCTTTATAGTTTTCTCATCTGTCATCCTCTGATAGAGGTTTGTTCAAATCATCAGCCTGAGATTTGTCAATATCATCTTGTCCAATTTTGTAGGTTGATTTAGTTATCTATGTTAATATTAATGTGCATGTGTTTTTAAATCTGGGATTGCAGTTTATTTTTATAGGAAACTGTTTTTGTGTATTTTTTTGTGCCATTGTTTTCTTTCATTCTTTCCTGCACTCTTCCCTGCCTGTCTAATAGTTTGCACAGTTCCGTGGCCCCTAGTCAAGAACCATGTCTGCTATGGGTGGCTTGGGTCTCCTGGTATGTGATAATATTACACTCGGCCAGAGACAGTGTGGTTCAGTTTCTGGAGGTAAAGCTGAATCATTTGTCTCCAAGAACACTTTTAGACCCCAGACTCCAGTAGGAGCTGCCATTCCAGCCATTGCTGCCTGCCTTTTTCCAGACTTGGCACACAGCAGGCCGCTGTCTCTAGGCTTGTGTCTCAGAGAGCTTGATTTCCCCCTCCTCTCTGGTCTCTCCTTTCCCATCGCTTTTCTTTTCCCTTTAACCTCTAGATGTCTTTTTTGGTGTTCTCTTTCTGTATTTTACCAATCTTTGTTTTTGGAAGAGAACACATGTGCGCAAGCATGCATTAATAGCATTACATACATTACTCTTTACAGTCAGAAAAAAAAAAAGATCATTTCAGGGGGAAAATATGGTCAAACTTTCTTCCTCAAAAAATAATTTGTGCTTTTCTCTATTTCATTAGAATCATTGCAGGAGACAAGAACTTCAAATTACTTTTTTTGTGATTTGAATATTTTAAAAAGCTGGTTATTGCAGATGTATGATATTTTATGACCTGACTACATTTGAGGACAAAGGGGAGGATATAATTTAAATTTAGTTGTAGAACTAAATTTCACACTCTTACCTCAGTGTCTAGAGACCGCATTCATAGTTATTAAGCTGGGCAGTCAGGTGTAAACTGATCAGTTTACTCAGTGAATTCCAAAAATAGAAATGAGAAGTGCCTTTCTAAACCCTCTCTCCTGCCAAAATTAATATTTTACCCTCTTTTGCTTCTTGTGTTTTAATCAATCAATTTCAAGTGACTTTGTCAATGGTATTTTCCATTAGATTGAAAAAAATGAAAGGATTGTTCCATCGCTAGCTGCTGTCACCATTAGGTACTATTTAGTCCTTTGAACTGAATATAACCTGCTAATATGCCATTCTATGAGACTGTCTAAACAATGTCTATTGCTTCTCTGTTGCATTCTAGCTTATGTATTTAGTATCATCTCTATTTCTTTCCATGCTTAGTCAAGGAAAGCAAATGTAGCTATTTTAATCTTATGTCCTCAGACACAGTCTCAAAACCACTATTTACAAGTGTTCTTTCCCAGATCATCCTGCTGGCTGGCAGCTGTGTCGTTGTCCAGACCTCCATGAAATACTTTATAGCTGAGCTTATAAATATGAAGCTAGTTCCTGGAGTTCATTTTCTAAATCATGAGACACAAACTACACTTGTTTTCCAACATGTTCCTTATGAAATACTCATACACTTAAGCCATTGAACTAGATGAGCTCCCTGAATCCAACTCTCCAGAGAAAGAGATGGTGCTGGAACAGCCTGCAATTCAATCCTCGCCATCCTAAATGGATAGTAAAAATTGCTCCAGGCTTTCCTTGCTAATTTCCTTTCTTTCCATTTTCTCATCTTTCTTTCTTTAATTTTCCTTCTCCTTCTAAGGTAGCTAACATAAACTCTGTTTAATTTTGTTCCAACTGTTTTCTTTCCTAGAGTGCAAAATGGGAAGTATCTAAAAATTCTGTTGATTATCTGATGAGGGTATACATATGTATATACTCATTAATAATTAACATATCAGATTATGTTTGTGTATATTAACTTGATTAATAGTTATGTCATTACATTAACTCACATCATTTATCATTTATATTAAATATATATGTTTAACATAAATACATGATTAATGATGTGAGTTGAGTGTGAGAACAATAAATAATATAAGTTAAATATATGTATATGTATACATGTTACATATGTGTTAAATCTATGTATGGTGTACTTAAATATATACATATATTTAACATATTTAAATTATATCTATTATATTCTATATAATAAATAGGTAATATGCTAATTAAACCAGACAGTGGGATGACCTTCTGGAACGACCTTCCGAACGATCAGTGGGCAGGGTTGGGGCCACTGGGCCGCAGTGGCTGAGGCAGCTGGGGCTATGAAGACCTGCTCTTGCACAGATTCCATGCATTGGCCTCTAGTAAAATATATAATAATGTATATGTAAAATCTCCAACTACTGAACTTCAGTCCCCACTGCCCATCTTCACCACTTCCTGCCCCAAATCTTCACCACTTCTGAGATTTTGTTTCAGTTAATAGCGTTATGTAGTACCTCAAGCTAAAAACCAGAATAGTTTCTAAGTCTTACTATTTGTATCCAATTTTTTCTAAGTTTTGTTGCTTTTATGTTGAAACATCATTTCCAGGCCCTCCTTCCCATTCCTTCTACTGCCATGTTTGTTCTGTTTTTACTAATCCTCACTTTGAATTTTTTCCTTCTTAACTCATTTCTTTGATCACAAACAGGGCACTCTTCCTTCCCATCAATTTTTTTTAATTTTTTAATTGTTTAATTTATTAATTACATTGTTCCCCCTTTTTTATCCCCCTATAGCTCCCCTCCACCCGGTACCCATCCCACCCTCCGCCCTCACCTCCCCCCCACTGTCCTCTCCCATTGTTGCAAGATTTTTGTCCAGTCTCTTGCTGCACTTCCCACATCCCTTTTCTCCCCAAGAATTGTCAGTCCATTCCCTCTCTATGTCCATGATTCTGTTATATTTACCAGTTTATCCTGTTCATCAGATTATCAATTCCTTTGATTTTTAGATTCATTTGTTGATAGATGTGTATTTGTTGTTCATAATTTATATTTTTATCTTTTTCTTCTTCCTCTTCTTAAAGAATATCTTTCAGCATTTCCTATAATATTGGTTTGGTGGTGATGAACTCCTTTAGCCTTTTATTATCTGCAAAGCACTTTATCTGACCTTCAATTCTGTATGATAGCTTTGCTGGATAGAGTAATCTTGGTTGTAGATTCATGCTACTCATCACTTTGAATATTTCTTGCCACTCCTGTCTGGTCTGCATCGTTTCTGTTGAGAAATCTGCTGACAGTCGTATGGGTGCCTCCTTATAGGTAACTAAATGTTTTTCTCTTGCTGCTTTTAATATTCTCTCTTTGTCTTTTGCTCTTGGCATTTTAATTATGATGTGCCTTGGTGTGGTCCTCTTTAGATTCCTATATTGTGGGGTTCTGTGTATTTCTTGGGCTTTCAAGTCAGTTTCTTTCACCAGGTGTGGGAAGTTTTCAGTCACTATTTCTTCAAGTAGGTTTTCATTGTCTTGCTCTCTCTCTTTTTCTGGAACCTCCATAATTCGGATGTTGGCATGCTTGAGGTTGTCCCAGAGGCCCCTTACACTATCTTCAATTATCTGGATTCTTTTTGTTTCTTGCTTTTCCAGCTGAGTGGATTTTCCTTCTTTGTATTTCAAATCTTTGACTTGGTTCTTGTGGCCCTCTGGACTGCTTTTAGGACTTTGTATAATATTTTTTTATTTCAGTCAGTGTATGCTTGATTTCTAGTTGGTCCTTTTTCATATCCGTGAGGGTCTCGTTCATATCCTCATAGGTCTTATTCATTTCCTTGTAGGTCTCATTCATTTCCTTATAGGTCTCATTCATTTCCTTGTAGGTCTTGTTCATTTCCTCATAGGTCTTGTTTATTTCCTTGTAGTTCTCAGCCTTTTCTGGGAGCCTCTTGAAAAGCCTTATAACCGTGGTTTTGAATTCTATGTCCAATCGTTTTTTTTTCCTCCATTTCTTTCACATCTGATTTCTTTCCATTTCTCTGCATTGTGGCTGCTTTCCTGAGTTGGTTGATTATCTTTGTGTGGTAGATGTCCTCTAAAGGACAGTGGCTCAGTCTCTCCAGTTACCTGAAGTGGATACTCTTACTGCAATCCTTTATGGGTTGTACAGAATTGTTGGAGTTAAGCCCAGCTAATTGTTGTTAGCACTAGGAGGGTTTGACCTCCAGGCCAATTGGGTGTGGAGGTGAGCTGTGTTCAGGTTGGATGGGTGGAGTCTCTGAGCTGAGCAGGCAGCGTCAGCGTCAGCTAAGTCCTATGCTGCCCGCAGGTCTCTGTCGGGTGGTAATGGCTTCAGGCACCTCTAAGAGAAATCCGCCGCTGGTCTCCACCAGTTGCCAGACAACGCTGCCGCTCCCCAAATGAGCCTACACACCCAAAGTCTCGCCCAGGGTTGTAAAACAAAGTTGTCCGGTGCTCTCCCATACGAGGGAGCACGTCGTGCGTCTGTGCTGTCTCGCGCTTTACGCGCAAACTGCCGTTCTAAGCTAGGCGTACTCTCCTCAAACTCAAAGACCTCTGCTACGCCCGGCTTTTAGGGTGCGTACACCGGACCTCAGACCTCACCTGGCACTGGGGAATCTGTGCGGTGGGACGTCTCCACCCTCCCCGTTGGAAAGATCCATCCAGGATTGCTGCTGCCAGACCTACAGCCTGCAAGTGCCCAGGCTCCTAACCTCTGATTCTACACGTATCTTCAAGGCTGCGCTCCGCTGCTCCTCTGAGTCTCCGTGTCCCACCTTTATTTTTATTTGTGGAATTTTCACTCAGCCAGCTTTCCGATGATTCTGGATGATGTTTGTTTTGTTGTTATGTTGTAGTTTTGGAATTGTTGTGTAGGGCAGCACAATAGGTGTTTACCTATGCCACCATCTTGGTTCCTCTCCTTTCCCATAAATTCTTAATGGCATTTCTAGTTTTCTTTCTAAAACATGCATCTGCCTTTCTTATATTTTAAAACATTTAGTAACTGTCTGTTGTCTACACAATAAAGTTCAAACTGCCCAACATACATGGTCCATCACTTGTGCTATCAACTTAACTTTTGGTTCTCTTCTCTGTCTTCAGCTTCACTCTATTTCTTTCTTCTGTCCCTTGCCCCCAACCTCCCATGGTTAGCTTATGCAGGTATTTGCTCAGTATCTTTTGCCCGTATAGTTCCAGGGAAAGACAAAATGCACAGGGAAATTAAGGAAGTAATTTCATCCAGGTTATTGTAATAAGGAGAACATTCGTTAATAAGGAACGTCTCAAGAAAACGGAAAGGTGTCTGGAGTTTTACAGAAGCATGTAGACAAGAAAGTTATTTGTATCATTTTTTGTGCATCTTAGGGGAGTTATGAGGAAAGATGGAGACAGGTCTAGGGCAGGGTGGACCTTTGAGGTTAACCATTTCTGGAAGACAAAACAGTAGGAGGTTTTCTTTATCATTACTGGTTTTTGGAAGCACAGGACTAAGGTGAAGTGGAACTCTATACTGACTATTGTCTGCAAACCCTGCCTCCCCCCATCTGCTGTCAGTCTTTCTCTTTTTAGCTCAGTGTCCTTGAAAACTAATCTCAACATACTGGGCCACTTGGGCTTTCTTGTTCTCTAGCTTCCAGTTGAGTTTTACAAAGAAGAAGGATCAGCAGAAGAGTCAAGGGCAGGAGGAGAGAGAGATTAGAGGTTTTTATTCCCCTTGTTCTTTCTCTGCCAGTTGTAGAGATGGCTGGATTCTTGTAAGGTCCCTTTCCACAGCTCCAGCCCCTCCTTCCATGCCTCCTTCTCTCCCTCGCACTCTGGTGTGTTCCCTTAAACCTAAGGCTGCTTTCCTAAGCAGCTAGCCCCTTCTTTACAAAGCTGCCTATGCCTCTGTAACTAGCCCCTTTGTTGAATTAGGTTCAGTTAACTCTATTGAGTGCTCTGTTTAATACCAAATTTCCGATTTTGGAAAATGTTTCTCACTTCTCAGCCTAGAGCACTTTTAATATAATATATCATGGTGAAATGTTACATTTATGAATTGCTTTCCCTCTATACTATGTTGTGAGTCAGTACCTGGTAATCTAAGCATTTGCTAAATGCTAATTAAGTGAATAAATAATTTATCAAGAAGGCTAGTAGTGGATAATCATTTAATTATTATTTTGCCCTTATGGAGTAGTCCTCTTATAGAAAAATGGGAGTTAAGAAAATACTAATTAAAAAGGGGGGATTACTTAGATCATTTCTATTTTCTTTAGGGTGTTGGGAATGTCTATTTCAGCATGATTTTTTGGGGGTATTTTTAAGTTGTTTTTAAAAATGGAAAGGAGATCAGACCAACTAATGCTTGATAAATATAAAATCAAAAATACTTCTGTCCATGGAGCTTTTCCAAAGAACAGGCAGAGATGCGTGGGGATCTTTTGTTTACTTCGCTGTGACATGTGCACTGCCTTTCTGGTGTGCAGTAACCAGGGCTGGTCAACAGCCAAAGGGGCTCGGAACCACTTTGTTCAGTTTAATTGCCCTCTAAGCTGCTTCTGATGAGAATCTCTTTTTACTTAGTGTGTATAAGTGTATGTTTATTTATTCAATCTATGTTCATTTAGTGCATCTACAATAAAATCAAAATTGGATTTAAAGAATATATTTTTTAAATTAATAAAACTAAGAACCATACAATTGGTCCAAGTCACGAATAAAGCAGGAATTTTATTCTTTTTCATTTATGCTTTCATCTGTTTTTATTAGTTGTAATCTCCACTGTGAAACTATATATCCCATTAAATTTTATCAAAATAGTTTAACTGTTTTTGCTATTGCTGTTTTTTAACCCAGGTGTCTGACTATAAATACTTTTCTACTTGAATGCATTTTATTTTTAATACATTTCTAAGAATTATCACACAAGGTGTGAAATTAGGGAATATCATCTCCAATACTGTCCTCACTTATGCCACTGATGACAAATTTGGGGCTTCCCAAGACCACCCTTAGCCTGGGTAATTTGCTGGAAGGGCTCACAGAACTCACTGAAAACTGTTATACTCATGGTTATGGTTTATTAGGAAAGGATACAGATTAAAATGAGCCATGGGAGAGATGCATGGGCAGCAGGTTCCAGCAGGGGAGCGTCCAGTTGTACTCTCCCAGCAGCAACGTGTGACAGCATGCATTAAGTACTGCCAAACAGGGAGGGTCACCCGAGCCATGGCATCCAGATTCTTCACTGGAGTTTGATTACCAAAACCTAGTTAGCTACCCATGTAGTTGACTTCAGTCTCCATCTCCTCCAAAAGTTAACTTATACCAGGTGATGCAAAGACTCTACCCCTAAATCACATTCTTCACATTTCATCAAGGGATACTGGATTTCTTACAGAGAGGAAAGGAGAGGGATAGAAAGCTAGAAGCATCCATGAGAGAGAAACATTGATCAGCTGCCTCCTGCACACCCATTACTGGGGATGTGCCCACAACCAAAGTACATGCCCTTGATCGGAATTGAACCCGGGACCCTTGAGTCCGCAGGCCAACGTTCTATTCACTGAGCCAAACCGGTTTTGGCAAGAGGTACTTTTTTTTATCTTATCGATTCATTTTTTTTAGGATTCTAGATCTATAAGTTTTATAGCTTTAAAATTTCTATTCCACTTTTTGTCTTTTTGTAAGCTGCTATCCCTCAGCAGTTGAAAAAATATTTAAAAGATCTTTATTCTCTTTTAATCTCTGGACATTCCCCACATTTGTTTCCTAAGGCACAGACAGTTCCCCATTCTGCAAACATAAACACTTCTACTTTTTATCCTACTATTGTCCTACTATTTTAACTTTAAGAAATATTTAGGGTATACCGGTAGTTTGAGGGATTTGTTATTTGGTGGTAGCAAATAGTCTCTCTGTGGCTCCCTGGCCTTGTGAGATCTAAGAATATTCCAGGGAGCACTAGTTTTGAGGAGACAGAACAAATTAAGCTCTTAACCATAAAGTAAGCTCCATATGCACAGGGATTTTGTTTAAAATATTTTTATTGATTTCAGAGAAGAAGGGAGAGGGAGAAACAGAAACATCCATGATTAGAGAGAATCATGAATGGCTGCCTCCTGCAGGCCCTCTACTGGGGATGGAGTCAATAACCCGGGCATGTGCCCTGACCCGGAATCAAACTCTTCAGTCTGCAGGCTGATGCTCTATCCACTGAGCCAAACCGGCCAGGGCACACACAGGGTGTTTTTTCCCCTCCACTTTTACATGTGTAGCCCCAGGGCCTATTGCTCAACTGACACATAAAGACAATACATATTTGCTGTGTCAAAAGACTGCTTTCAAAATGTTAAAAGCCTAACTTTCGCACAAATCTAAAGCAGGCGTGTATCAAAGATTTATTGAATTCATTAATGAGAGAAACCAGCAATGTGGTAAAGTCAGTTCTAACGCAGGCCCTGAAAGAACGCTGGCATAAGACTGCTAGGTTAGATTTTTTAAATGGCCGCTATCATCCAGGCAACAAAATTGTCACTATGGGCTTATTTTTTCTACTGCCCCCAAATCATTTTCATTTCTACTTAGATAATCCATGTGCATAGCTATAGCACCAGAAAAGCCTTTGTATAACATCAAGATGTTACTTTGAACTTTCACCTAGTTGTTGCCCATTTTGGGTTCCCCTCCTCAACATGTGTGTTCAAGGGATAGGCCTCATGATGACTTCCCCAGTTTTCCCCTTCCCTCCCTGTTTGACCCAGCTACTTTTAAAATACCCAATGACAGTGTCTCCCTAGTGCCACAAGCTCTCTTACCCATGATCCTCAGTAAAGGCACACAGCCCTTGCCTCTGCAATGTCCCTGCCTGTAATGGCTAAAATTTGGGCTTTGGGTGAAGGGTTGCTTACGTATATGTTTGGTGCCTGTGCTGGGATGCTGGCCAGAGAATCCACATGTGGCCTCTCTGTGGTATAGTGGACTCAGGGTGTTGGACTTCTCACATGGCGACTCAAGGCTCCAGGCACAAGTATTCCATCAAGTGAGGCAGAAACTGCATCACCTTTGATGACCATCTCAATAGGCACACAATATCTCTTCCACATACTCTATTGGTCAAAGTGGTCAGAAACCCATCTAGATTCAAGGAGAGAGAGAGAGCATAGACCTACCATTTGGTCGGAAGGTGGCAGGGTCATTTCATGGGGAAGGATGTGGGCTAGGAGGCATTGTTGTGCCATCTGTGGGAAATAAAATTTGCCACATTACCCTGTATAATGAAATATGTTTTATAGATCTCAAGATTATTTTCTTGCTATTGTTACTGCTCTGCATTGAGCAAGTCAGATGCAATTTTCTTTGTGATGCCTTTTTTCTTTTTTCCCCCTAATGTTGTATTTTCTTAGTTTGGGTTCATTACCTCACTGATAAAGCCTTTTAAATATTTAAGCGATCTCCAGTTTCCAAATCATTTTCTCAGGTGCCCATCAATTCCCCGCAAGTGGTTAATTTAAAAGGTTTTTGAAGCATGACTGCATCTGGCACAGGCAAATCTAAATGTCAACCTTGGAAGCATCCAGTGACTTTCAGATGATTTCTGTCTGTATAAGGAACTCGTTTTCTATCATGTAGCTTATCTTGTGAAAAGAGGACTGAAACAGTGCCTTTCCCACTCAACATGTTTAGTGTGAAGAAACAGCTGGCCCTCCAGAGCATTCGGACTTGTTTCACTCCTAATTTCTCCAGCTAGTTGTACAAAACTGAGGATGAAAATCCCTACTTGACAGAGTTGTAATAGGGAAATTAAACAGAGAAGCTTCTGACATAGGGCATGGTTCATAGTAAGAGCCAATGGTAGCTAATAATAAGAGCTACCTTTACATTTTCTGTGTCCATAAATCTTTTCAATGTAATGAATCTTGATTAAGCTCTTTCAGTGGGTGTGCTGGTTTCACTGGACAGGTCAGTGGGGAAGTGTCCACACTGGCGATGATCTTTGAAGAAAGTGACTTCCTCCTCTTTATTCGTTGGGCAGTGTCAGCAAAATGTTCACTTGATGAAGGTAACTTCAGGAGCTTGAGGTTGACAGAGAGCATCCTTTTTAAAAGGTGGTTAGCCTTCATGAATGTCGATTGAGTTGATAAAAAGGACAGTAAAAAAAAAAAAAAGGTACTCAAATGAGATGTCCCTTACCTGCCCACCGCAGAATAGTACTCACCTTATTGTAAAATATATACATAGTAAGAGGTAATAAAACTTTGAAATACATGCTATGTAAGAAGAAAACACAAAATGTAGGATAGAATTTTCTTCCCGTCCCTTGGGGTTTCTTCATTTAAAAACCCTCTTTGATCTCCAATTGTTGTCATGGCCATTATAAAAACTAAAACTGTTTACTGCATTGTTTTAAACTGTGAGAAAGCCTTAATTGACTTGAATTTGTTGTCTCTCTGTGTGGCAGGTGGTGAAGTTTACCAAATCCTTTGAATTGCTGTCCCCAAAGTGCAGTGCCGAAGCTGAGAACAGGTAGGGCGTGTGAGTTTCAGGTTTGTCTTTTTGATCCTTCTCTTCTGTCCTTGGGGTTGGCAGCAATGCATATATTCCTTGAGGAGAGGAGTTGTTCTTTTTTTAGACCAGCAAGTACAGCCAAATATCATCACTGTTCTGCCTTTCAGGGCTTACACAAAAACTATAATTTAAAAATACATGTGTATACATCTAAAGCTATTAATGAATAGAGTCAATTTTAGATATTTCCTAACTACACAGACAGACTATTTTTCTGCTTTATTCTGTCCTTCATTTCTCTTCTTTCTTATTTGTTTCCTTATATCTGGGTAATAGCATCCCTTGGGGGAAAGGAGTGAGAGTTTCTAGTCATTCACGTTTTTGTCTCTAATGTATCTGAGAGGCTCTAACAGGCTAAAAGCGAGGGTTGGGAACAATCAGTGCCTTTCTGTTAGCTTTGCACTGCCCTGAGTAATAGCTGGGCTGCTACAAAAATGTATTCTCTTTATTTTTGTCATCTCTAGAGAAAAGGCTAAAAATGGCAAAATTGACCAAAATGCAGAAATATGAAGAAAGACAGGTAAAGTGCTCAGGACAGCATGATGATGATAATGATAAAACTGATACTAATGTTAGCAAGATGAACAACTTTCATTTTCTGAGTGCTAAATTCGGCAGGTACTAGTCTAATCCCCAAATAATCCTGTGAAATAGTCATTGTACCTTTGCATGAAAAAGGAGAAAAACCAAGGCTCAGTAAGTATCTACTGGGTTAATATTTCCCAAATCTTGCTCCTCAGTTAGAATCAAACTTGCAAAACTTGGTAAAAACTAAATTCTCAGGACCCAAACTGAGATATTTTGATTCACTATGCTGAAAGTGAAGTCCTAAAGATCTATGTATTCAAAAGGCTCCCTGGCTAATGCCTGTTTCAAGGGTAATTTGATTTTCTATATCATTGCCTTTGAGTTCAGAAATAGAAATCAGTAAATTAAAATAGACACTTTATTTAGTTACTTCACTTTTCATCAAGTGCATGAAGTTTAAAAGAAGGCTTTGTTACATACTGTATAATTCCATTTGTAGGGCATTCCTAAGAATAGAGAGCAGGCCAGTAGTTGTTAGGAGCTGGAGATAGAGAGGTTTACTACACGGGAATTTTGGGTTGTGATGAAATTATTCTATATTCTGCTTGCAATAGTGGTTGAGCATTGACTTATGAACCAAGAGGTCTCAGTTCGATTTCCAGTCAGGGCACATGCCCAGGTTTCAGGCTCCAGGTTTGGGCTCTATCCCCAGTAGGGTTGTGCAGGAGGCAGCCTATCAATGAGTCTTTCTCATCATTAATGTTTCTCTCTCTCCCTCTCCTTCTCCCTCCCTCTCCCTTTTCTGAAATCAATAAAAAAAATTTTAAAAAGAATAAGTGGAAAAAAAGGGTAAATTTTACTGTCTATAAATTACACTTTAAAATGGGGAAAAGAAACCTTTTAAAGACTTTTTTGTATTTATGTTTAAATCTATAATGTTAGCTAATCTATATCTAAAAGTATATTTATACATAGAAAATTACTTATGGTTTGTTCAGCAATTTTCCTAAAATTTTAATGTAAAATCACATGAAATTTATTGGGGGAAAATATCTATTCATGCTTATTCCTTTACCTACTCATGGCCTCAAATAAGTTAGCTCTTTCATAGATGAGGGGGGAAAAGCTTTATGGAATTATAAAATACCTTTGAAGTCCTAATACTTCACTGTTGTTCTTTTCTATACTGTTGATTATTGTGTCTTTATAGTCACTGCAGAGTTAAATATTCTTGGTCTTTTGATTATTTTTAATGCCAAAAGGACTGCTATGTCAAAATGAGATAACCCAAGACCCAGATTGCCCTTGGCAAACTTTCTAATAATAAAGAAAGAAAGATCAGAATGTCTTTAAAGAGACATTTGAAAAGTGCCTTTGAACTTTGACATTAGGAGATAGTCCACTTAATCATTCTATTTATGACCTTTAAATTAATGTAGAATGTTCATTTATCTCAGAAGACCTTTCCTGCATTGTCTAGTAATTTTCTTCTTGTAGATATGGGATCCTTCGGTCATTTGTTGGGAGTTAAAGGGAAAAAGACAAGTGGCTTTTGCATTTACTCACCAATGGCCATGGAAGAGGCATTGAAATAGCTATCAGTCTACAAATCACAGCCTGCTCTCAACACCTTGTAAATCTTTTTTTTTAACCTTTCATCCCTTAACACCTTCACTATTGGTAATGTCGATTGGATATCTTATTCCTCTGAATAGTGCCTGTGGCTTCATTCACCAATGTGTTAGGGTACCATTTCAATTCTGATGAACTCTTGTTAAAGGCTTGCTTAGTTTTATACAGTCCTTGAAGACTTTTCTAAGAACCAATTTTGTTGCTGACTCATCATTTCTGTTTATTTTCTTATGTGACTAACTCCTTTCTCGTGGCCAGTCTTCTCTTGGTCTCCATGTAAGTAATACCAAAAATCCTTAAGCCCTGGCCGGGTAGCTTAGTTCATTAGAGCATCAGTCTGATATGCTAAGGTTGTGGGTTCAATCCCAGGTGAGGGCACATACAATAAGCAACCAATGAATGCATAAATTGGTTGCTTATAGTATGTGGATCAACAATAATATCTCTCTCTCTCTCTCTCTCTCTCTCTCAAATCAATAAATAAAAAATAATAAAATCCATGAAAATCCCATCAGTGATAAGATTACCATCCTATATAATAAAAGGCTAATATGTAAATAGACCGAATGGTGGAATGACCGAACAACTGGTTGCTATGATGTGTGCTGACCACCAGGGGTCGTATGTGGAATATGGCGGGCTTTAGGCACCGTGGAATGGTGGAGCAGGAGAGTGGGGGCACCAAACCAAGGTGGGGTGCCAATCACTGTCATCAGGGTGAACCTCTGGTGGTTTGCCATGGCCCTGCCTGGTGCTTGCACATGCTGCCAGCATTGGAGCTGCCACTCACACCCACTGCTGGCACCCAGCATTGGGCACCATCAGTGGGTGCAAGCAGTGGCTGCTGATCCCTATCACCCCTCAGGGCTTCTCTACCTCCTCCTACTCCTGAGGGCAAGTGGAGCTGGCACCATCAGTGCATGGGAATGGTGGCAGTGGGAGTAGGGCTGCAAGCAGAGAGGGAACCAGAGACTGGGTGGGGGTGTGGAAAATGGGCCGAGATCCACCCTGTACCCACTGCAGCCCCGCAGCCCACAGTTCCTTTCAAGGTGCATGAATTCATGCACTGGGCCTCTAGTGATATCATAATGGGCTTCTTCCACTGATAGGGAATTCTGACTGTTAGAAAGGTATGTTAGAAAGGCAATTGAATTACATTTCTACAACTTCCACTTGTTTGTTCTAAGTTTGTCCATTGGCAATCATTATTCTTTGATTAACTTTATTTCTTCATTCACTAGCCACATATTCAGTACCTACTCTGTGCTGGGTACTCTGATAGGTAATGGGGCTACAGAGACTAAAAAATAAGCAGTTTCAGTCTTCAAGGATCTCAAGGCCAACATACAGGTGTGGGAGTAGGTTAAGAATATAATATAAGCATAACCAGATTTTCCAAGCCTCCAGACCATGGCTATCAGTCCCATTAACAGTGATGATGTATACTTGGCTATTTGGTCATTTTCTCCTTATAGTTAAGACCCACAGTCCCTTGCCAAAGCCACTCTTGAAGTAGTTCTGAGAATCCCTGAGATTAAAAACAAAAAAACAATTTTATTGCTAATTAATCATTTCTTCCAAGTGCCTACCCTTAAGTCACCTTCCTCTAGAATGGCAGAACAGCATCTGTTGGGTGTGGGCTTCCTTGCCCACTCTAGAATTTCTGTGGGCATAACTGAACTCCTCACCAGTGTTGTGTCCCCAGAACTGTCTCAGATGCACCAATGACCTTTCCAAACTGAGCAAGACTGGGTAATTCATGCTAAAGCGGGAAGAAAGCTCACTTTCCCGACCATGTGTTCAAGTTTGTTGCATGGCCACAACACAGCCCTTTTGTTGAGATCACTTGTCCGAGATGAATGGCATTTCACCTGTGGCTTTCCAGATTTTCTGTTTGCGACTGGCTTTCGACAGTTACATCAAGATGTGTTTAGGTATGGATCCCTTTGGGTTTATCCTGCTTGGAGTATGTGGAACTTTTTGAATGTATAAATTAATGTTTATTTTAATCAAATATGGGAAGTTTTCAGCCATTATTTATTCCAATGTTATTTCTGCCCTCTTTCCTCTCCTCCTGTTATGCATATGTTCATATGCTTGAGGCATCTCACATGTCTCTGAGACTCTTCATTTTTACATATTTAATTTTTCTGTTCCTAAAACTAGGTATTTCCAGTTATCCTATCTTCAAGTTTGGTGATTCTTCCTCCTGGTTTCTGCTATTGAATCCTCTTAGTGAATTTTTCATTTCAGTGATTATACTTTTCAATTCCAGATCTATTACTTGGTTCATTTTAAAAATACTTTCCATCTCTTATTGATATTGTATATTTGGTGAGACACTGTATATTTGGTTATCATATTTTCTTTACATTCTTTTGATATGGTTCTCTTAAGTATTTTTAACAATTTATAATAGATAATTTAAAGTCTGTGTCTACTAAATTCATCTGGGCTTCAGGGACAGTTTCTTTTGACTGTGTATGGGGTGGGGAGAGTGGATCACTGCTTTTTTCCTGTATACTTTCTAATTTTCTTATATAGCTCTTTTTTTGTTGTTGTTGAAAACCAAATATTTAAATAATATAATGTGGAAACTCTAGAAATTAGATTTGTTCCTCACTCCATCTAGGGTTTGTTGTTGTTTCTAATTGCTCCTGCTTGTTATTTAGTGACATCTCTGAATTATTATTTCTTGTGGTGTGGCAACTGAATTCTCTTCTTGGTTAGCTTAATTGTCAGTTAATGACTCAACAGAAATTTTCTTGAAAGCTTTGAGCAAGTAAATCTTCCAGCCTTGCCGAGAAGATCTGTGTGCATCTATGGAGTACCTTCATTTTTTTTTTTTTTGACAGAAAGTTTAGTTAGCTTTCACTTTCTACTTACAGAATTTCAAGGTCAGCCAGAATTGAGAGATTAAAGCCTTTTCAGGTATTTCTTGAGCATACATACAACTCTACTAGTGTGCATGCCCTTCTAGATTTCCAAAAATATGTCAGAGCTTTTAAAACCCCCCTAGGAATATTTTATTCTCATGCTTCTTTTAATTTTTCTAGTCAGCTTCTTATCAGTTAGCTGCTGCAACTGTTATGCTTGCCTAAGGCAATTGCAGTGTTTCTGGATTTTAACCCCCACAAATGCCTTAGGGGTAAACTCTGTTCTCCATAGGTTAACTCCAGGCCAGGTGGAATAAAGGCAAGCTCTGTGAGCGATTTTCATGGAGCTACCAGACAGGTCAAATAATGACAATTATCCGGGGGTAGGACTGGTAGGGAGCTCCAGATCACTTTTCTCTGTGCCAGTGGGCTACTTAAGCTGCTGTTTTCCACAGCTAATATGATTATAAGACTGTTGTTTTCACAGCTTCGCTAGAGCTGGGAAGGAGAGATGGCAGAACAAGTTAAAATACCACAAAACTTGCTGTCCTTACAAAGATTCAGCTGTTTTTGTTGAATAAATACTCTCTGGATTTTTGCAAGCCTTTCCTTAATTTCCGGAGTTCTCAAAAAGTTGCTTTTGAAAATGTTTGCTAGTGTTCCCACTGTTTTTATGGAACAACAAGTTTTCAGTGGTTTCTACTCTGTTGATTTGTAAGGCTTCTCCTCTTCTTTTTATCTTCTTTTTAATTTCTGTATTACCTAGAGTAATAGAGAATGTTAGACATACTTACATACTGTTATAAGACATTATTTCCACAGCATATTATGAATGTATCTTTTTTTTTCAGCCGTCTCCTTCATGGATCTTCTTTCTTGTACTATGCTAGGGAACATGAACTGGATATTTTCTATAAAAAATATGGTATCTCTTCTAATTTAAAGGAAATAATAAAAACCTTGAGAACATTAAAAATTAAAACAGCACCATCACCACTAACATCAGTCATCTTGGAGCATAAGCAAGATTTATGCTCCTATGTAACTTTAACAAGAACATTAGACATTTTTTTTTTTTACTGTTCATTGTCTGACAAATTCAGGACCACTGAAGCTCATTGTACCAATACTTACTGTTCCTGTTGAGGAAGAGAGGTCCAGATAGCCCTAGAGGCTCATTTCTACCTGCTTTTAGTTGTTTAGCAAACAAGTGGCTCAGCAGGTCTGCCTTAGCTCGATGGAAGAAAACAAGACTGGTTCTAGACACTGAGCTCTGAGGCTCCCTCTCGGCATCAAGGCTCTTCTCCTCCTCCTTCTCCTCCTCCTCCTCCTCCTCCTCCTCCTCCTCCTCCTCCTCCTCCTCCTCCTCCTCCTCCTTCTCCTCCTCCTCCTCCTCCTCCTCCTCCTCCTCCTCCTCCTCCTCCTCCTCCTCCTCCTCCTCCTCCTCCCTTCTCCTTCTCCTCCTCCTCTCTTCTCCCCCTCCTCTCTCCTCCTCCTCCAAGATATTTTATTGGTTTTTTGAGAGGAAGGGAGAGAGAGATAAAAACATCAATGATGAGTGAGAATCATTGGTCGGCTGCCTCCTGCACGCCCCCTACTGGAGATAGAGCCTGCAACCCAGTCATGTGCCTTTGGCCGGAATCAAACCTGGGACCCTTTCAGTCCACAGGCTGATGCTCTATCCATTGAGCCAAATTAGCTAGGGCCAAGGCCACTTCTTTACCAGGAAACTCCATTGTTACAGAGTTACCCAGACATGTCCTGCATTCTGTTCCTAAAAATACACAGAGCGTTATGATTTTGGGATGTTTCTACTGAAACTCTTTGTATATGACCTAACCGCACCTCTCAGGGAACCATGTCACTGTGATACTTCTGGGCTTGCATGTTCCTTCCCCAGACCCCAAATAACCTCATTTCCTAAAACTCTCCACCACAGTAGTGTGTATGTGTCCATGTCCTATTTGTATGTTAATTGTAAAAACTAAACATTGTGAAGGAGAGGAAATATTTGTCATGAAGTTATATCCCTTTCAAACTCTTAAGAATCTCAAGGACACATATTTCCCAAGCATCTCAAATTTAGCTCAAAGATATGAAATTTCCTTCTTTTCTTTTCCATGCCTTTGAACATGAAAATTCAAACTAAAGAAAAACCCTTTCACTACCCCTATTCATTTCAGACCAGTGGGCTTGTCACTCTAGTAAACCTGTCAGAAAGGAGAATGAAAGCTATAAAAACATTCTATGAACAACAAGATGCATGAATAAGCACTGAGATCAAGAATAATAAAGTAGCTTATGTGGATCAGCTGTCCCTTAGATTGATGCTACATAGTAAATAGAATTATGGCAACTCAGAAACTTTAACAATGGCTTTTATATTTGATTATTTTACTTTTGGTAGCCTCTCATTTAACATGTTTTACTTAATATTTTCACATAGTGAGCCCACTTTTCCATTTTTGTTATGTAGACACAGGCCCAGGACTTGTTGGGAATATAAGTCCTCAATCCACACCAAATGGATAGAGGTGGCTGCAGTGTTCCAAAGGAGAGGTGTAGAGGAGCTACTTGAACATCTAGCAGGATATAATTCTAACTGTGTGCTCTGTTATCAATGGTTTTGCCAGCTAGCATTTTGTCTCTTTAGCACCTCTCCAAATCTGACAAAGATGCCATGGTAAAAAGCAGTAAAATCTCTCCTGCCCCAGGAAATGATAGGTAAAACAGAGTGTGTCTTACCATGGTGTTTCAATAAAAGAAATATTAGTATATTTGTAGTATAAGGAACTCATGGAGAGTTTCTATATGCCATGCATTCTTCAACATTATATTATTATATCCTCAAAACAGCCCTATAAAAATGGGTTTTATTTCTTTTATTTTCCATTATGGAAATTAGAGTTACTAAACTTTATCTGTAGTTTCTCAGCTAGGAAATGTTGGACCAAGATAAAAAAAAAACAGGAAAAGAAAAGAAAAGAAAAAAAAACAGATTTGCTTGGCTGTGAAACCGATTAGTTGTCACTAGATGATGAAAAATTATAGGCACCAACCACTCACAGCAATGCCGAGAGTCACAACACACTTCCCCAAAGTGACACCAACTACGTGGAGTAGTAAATCTCATCATTCTGATTGTGCAGCTTGAGGAAATGAAGGATAGAATGTGTGTTCTTTAGTCACCATCTCTTAATTTCTGATAACACAGAATGCTTAAAATGAGAGAAGAGTATGATGGAGTGTCCTTAGGCAAAATCTTAAAGGCAAGTCCAATTACAGGTCATGAAAAGCTTCAAGGAACATCTGCAATTTAGAGTATCTTTCTCTCCTACCACAGTGTAAGAACTAACAGGCTGCTTTTGCTTGCTAATTAAACTTGCATTACTTTTTGTGACTAAAATATTGGTTTAGTAACCTTCAAAGATGTACTGAAGCCAGTAGGGGTGTTTAAGAGTATCCTGCTGAGGTCCTAGCTTTGAGTCCCACTGGTATTGACTTAGTTTCATAATCTCTTAATTGAAAGACAACTTCAAATAATGTTGCCTAGCTTGAGACTTCCAGAAGGACCCAGGGCTTACCTGAGAAGAAAACATAAGGAATGGAGTGTGTCTTTGTGAACCAACATTCAGATAGACCTCTTCTGAATGAAGCAAAATGGTGAATAGTACAGGAACAACCTATAGATCAAAAATAAGTTTTTGTTTGCAAAGCATAAGAATATATGTCCTAAAGAGTACTTGGAGTGTCTGAATTTTCACCCCTCTGAATCCTACTTCCAATGGATAACACTCAAGCTGTCAGAGGGCAATTGACAATGAGAAGATAGATTGTGCCTATGGTGAACCTAATGTTCCTAAACCAAGTATCTATTTTTAGTTAATGCTGACAATTTTTATTAATGATTGTTAGCACATTGAGCAAAGTGTGTTAATTCAATCTTGAAAAATCTGAGGTGCCTGGGGATAATCTGAAGGATGTATCCAGAAAGTACTTGGAATTTAAGACTCAATGGGCTGCTGATATGTGTGGTTGTGGATGCAAAATATGTTCATGAAATCATACAATATATTGCTTGACCTCTTCTATTGTAGCCTTATTCATCACTTCCACTGTGTATCCTGTTTTAGCTCTACTGTTAATCATATCAGTACAGAAAACCTCACACTTCTAAAGCTTTATTCATGCTGTGGTTTTGTCTGAATTGTTTTCATTTTCTCTACCAGATGAACTCTTACTAATCCTATAAAGACCAGCTTAGACCAACTTCTTTTGTGAAGTGCTTCCCCAAATACAATTCCCAACCCAACCAGAATTGATCCTTCTTTTCTCTGTTCCCATAATATCTTGCATACCCTTCCATTTGGGTATTAATCACAATCTATTGTCATTGTTTGTGAGCTTCCTAAAAGTATGGGCCCTTTAGCTTCTGCCTATACCTCTTTGTGTATAAGTTATGGCAGGATGAGCTGACCATCCACATAAAGATGGGTTCCCATGTGCCAACAGCTCCTTTCAGCAAAAAGTCAAAGACCCTTATTGATCACTTCATGCAGGATTAATTCCACTACTGTCTTGTAGTTAGTGAAGGTCCAGTCAATGGTCATTCTTGAAAGAGTAAAGTAATGGGAGTCTGTAGTGAAGACTAAACTCTAGTGTTAAGAACACAAATGTCAATCCAGACACAATCTAATGATTAAAATAACTTTATTCAGATATTTTATCTTGTAATTTGGAGACTTGCTTTGGGAATTAATTCTAAAAACTAGTCAAGTTTATCTTCCCATAGTTCTCTGTGTTTGAACCTTTAGCTAAGGGGTTTTTCAGTCAAGGATAGTGAAGTTACTTGTTCTGCAGTATTTTATTTTGTCTTGCTTTGCTTTACTTGTATTGATTTTTCTCCTACACTACTCGGCAACTTGTCAATTCTGAGGTTTTCATCTACCTCACTGACCCTCACTTCAGAAGCAGCCATATTTTATGTAATAGGGCAATTCCCTTTTATATCTCCACAGTCAGTATATTTGAACTCACAAAGCTCTGTTTGAAGTCAGTCTGAGTCTCCCACTTGGAAGCAGAATACCACTGAAGGAGAATGTACACTGCAGCCTTTCACAGGAAACTTATTTTAAAACCTACATCTTCCTATGCACCTGGTTCTAGTAAAAAGCAACATAAAGGGATTTACTTGCAATTTATTTGTTATTATAAATGAATCCTAGAATTAGAATAAGCGAATGGGTAATTTTTACTTTTAAAGGAGTATCAGGAAGTTTACTTATATGATATTTATTTTCCTTTCTCCCACTTCTATTTTAAGGATTTTTAAATGTTGTTACTGTGTTTTTCTTCCTTTATGTCAGATTTAAAAACACATAATCATTGTAGGTGACAAAGTAGCATTAGGTCTTGAATGTGAGGAGCTATTAAACGTGGACAGATATTAAAACAAACAAACAAATGTTGGGAATATTTTAATGATTTGTCAACTACCTTTTGACTTTTATCAACAAGTGAATGTTGTCCAGAATTCCAAGCCATTTCCCCCTCTCTTTTTGAGCTCTCGTATGCATTAAGTATATTGGCAATATACACTAGTATCCACCAACACATACACCAGACATTCATTTGCATGAGGTGATTGATAAACACTTTTTTCTTTTGCTGAAAGAAGGAGATGGTCCACAGGAACCCATCCATGTATGAATGGTTAGCTCAGCCCTACTCTCTACCTATTCAGAGAAGGGTATGGGCAGAAGCTAAAGGGGTTGTATAATGAGGAAACTTGTGACAATGTAGACACAAGCTCTTAGCCTTAGGATCTAGAGACCAAAGCACTCTGCAGAGCTTGGGGAGAGTATTCTTCCTTTAGTCCCTGAAGCTTTGGCATTCAAAGATCCAGTGTCTGGCCCCCCTCAAGAAGATTCCAAGCAGTGGACTTTGACAAGGGGTCTCAAGTGAAATAATGTCTCTCCAGAGACTGAGGGTGGGGAGATGACTTGAAGTTGTCTGTGGTCTTGCAGTTCTGCACGAGGGAGCTGAGATCCAGTGAACTGACGCGATCTCATTTATACCACAAACTGCAGAATAATCAAATGATTGATGTGTTTCTAAACTGTGGTAACTCACCTTATCTTGGTTCTGACCCAAACTGATAACTTTAGTATTAGATTTGTTGGTCTTTGTTACCTCTGGTCAGACTTGGGGGAGCTCTACAAAGTTGGTTCATTCAATTTTGGGTATTAATTTAAGCTTCCAAAATCCTATTTAAAATAAGACCTGTTAGGAAATATTAGTCTTGACTCTTTTGATTGGGAAGAAGCCACACAGAATAAAAGGGACCTCATAAGCCTGAAGGAGCTGACCTTAAAGAACTTGAAGGAAAGAACTGATCCTCTAAACCAGATATGTCCTTCAAGAAGCAGAATTAATTTGGACCCTTTCCTTTGTGATTAAATTCACAGCATCATGTTGCTGAAATATACAAAGGGGAACTGCCATATGCATAATTTACTTTAGAAGTTGTTAAAAGGTTTATGCTTTTAAAAACGTTTACTATGGGCTAGATAATGTGCTAACCACTTACATAAATTATTACTTTAGTCTGCACAATATCTTATTAGTAGCACCACACCTATCGGATAGGTGAAGTGTAAGGAACTTGCCTGAGATCATTTTGCTAGGAAGTGGCAAAATAGATATTTGAATCATGTATATCTGACTCTTAAGCTCATGCTTTTAATCATAAAACAAAATTACTTTTGTAAGGAAAAGCAAGGTTTTGAAAGCTCTAACTCACTGTCATGATTTGCATTACAGCAAAGCATTCAGATTTGGAAGGTTGAATGGTGCAAAAGCCAGAATGTGATATAAATACTGAGTGACAAATCAACCTCCTGCCTGTCTCTCTGAGCATTCTGTCACACTAGGCCTTAATTTATGTCCCTGTGCACCATAGAACTGAAGAAAGGGAGAGGTGGTTTTCAGGAAATCTCTTTGCACTGTTGGCTATAGTCAGTTCCCCTCTCCCCTTCTTTCCAAAGCCTTAGCTAGGTTGCAGCTCTTGCAGTGGTCTCTTCCTCCCTGCATTTCTTCCACACTCCTGATGGGTACGGTTGACTTGGCAACCAGTCGACACAGCCTTGTGATGAATTCTTGATTTGAAATTATGTATTGTTTAAATGTCAATGCACTCATTTCTCTTCTCCCTATTGGGGCAATAGCCCCCAGGAGGGCAGAAACCATAGCTTATACTTTTTAGAAACCAACTCAACAGTGCTGGTGCGCAGTGCCTTGGTCTACAGTGTACTACACTGTTCAGCAATTTTATAATGATTTCAATACATATGCAGCCTTAGTTAAATCAGATCTTAGCATGTTTCGCACTTAGAATGAATCTTTAGGAGCCCCTGCTCAGTGAGTATTTCCATAATCAGCTTCTTTGGGAATTCTGTTCATGCTGGTTTATCAAGTCCGAAGTTTTTTTCTTCCTCTTCCTTTGCCTGCGTTCTCAGTCTGAAGTGTTTCTTGTCTGCAGCATCTTCCTGAAATTCTCTGTTGTGTTGACTGTCCCTCCTTTTCTTTAGGTGAGAACCCAGCATTTTGCTCTACTCCTACCCGTTGGCTCCTTTCCCGAGAGCCGGGATAAACAGAATAATCTGGGGCTTTGGAGTCACACGTGGTTGAGAGTTCTATCTGCACTTAGGGAAATTTAGCTGAGCCTCAGCTTTCTGGTTTCAAAAGAGCCAGTTCCTTTCCTCAACAAATATTTCTGAAGTTCTGGTGTACTAGTAAGTGTATGTACTAGTAATATGTAATATGCAATAAAATGTTACTAGCATCACAAAAATATGTTGAATTTATCAGATACAGACCAGCAATCATTACAAGTGAAATATATTAACAATGGCAAATAATGCCTATGCTTCCCACTCATTCGTGCATCCGGGGCCTCTCCATGCCAGTTCCTGGCATTCCCAGTAGGGCACAAATTCCACACAGGCACATACTTGCAAAACAACAAGGACTGTGTACAGTGTGTAGTGTTTTGCTTACATATAAGGCAGTTTAGATTTAAAAGTCAGTAGAGTTGTTATTATCCTTGTTATACTGCATTCATTAATATCTCCTGGACAAATGTAGTTTGGAGGACATTGTCCTAGTATACTTGCTTTCATTTCAATTATCACCTGCTAAGCCACAAATCTAACATCCCCCAAGAAAATTTACATTGATATTGCTAATTTGGACAGTACTCAAATTTGCATTTCCACAGCTCCTGGCCTTCAGAGTTCAGTATGTACGAGGGAAGAAATAGTGGAAGGGAGGGAGGAAGCAGAGAATCTTACTGATTCTTAGAACATTGCTGTAAATTTGATGTTTGTCATGAAAGTGATAACAGGTCAAGTTCACAAAATCATTTAGCATAAAATTCTTAGCTTAAGTTAAATAAGATTATAACTTGAATGACTAGAGTGAGGGATTAGTAGAGATAAAACAGGCTTTCTAGTGAGATTTGGCAAGTAGGAAATGTGCTTTTATTAAAAAACATACTCTGAGAGTACAAAAATAGTAACATAATTTTAAGATTGCATATAGTCTAGACATACTCTTTTGTTACATTTAAAATTTTGTAAGTTGCCAATTTATTTTCTGATTTCCCCTCATTCTTGGGTTTCATTTTTCTTGATGCCAAACATCTAGTCTGATCGGTTAAGGGGAGAGGGCTGGGAGGGTCAGTGGAATTGTTATGGCACTGCGCTGGTGTTCTAGCTTCAATTTTGGTCATCATCTGACTGTCTACTTTATGTCTGCCTGCTTTGGGGCCTAAATACAATCTAAAGCTGCTCTCTGGATCATAGAGAATCTATCACTTGATCATTTTACATTACAGCAGGTAAGTCTTTTTGAAGTAGATTCTAATAATTGCCCTACTATTGTTCTGTAACTAATATCACTTATTTCTTTGTAATGAGAATAGATAGTCATGCTTTCAGTGTAGTTTTATAGGGTTTGCTTTCAAGCAAGCTTATGTTTCTCTCTTTTCTTACTGCCTGTTTTGGTGTCCTGACAGTTTCAAAGAAAGCATGGAGAAGTCGTCATACTCCGACTGGCTGATCAATAATAGCATTGCGGAGCTCGTGGCCTCCACAGGCCTTCCTGTGAACATCAGCGATGCCTACCAGGACCCGCGCTTTGATGCCGAGGTAAGAGGAGTCCTCTTCCTCAGGAGTCTAAAGGTTCAGTCGTCACTCAGTTGATGGTTAGCTGCTTGAAGCAAAAAAGGGGCATCATACAGATTGATAGCAACCCCAGAATTTACTGGCAATTCTTTTGCATTTTCCCCTCTGATTGGATTGTGTGCTTTGATTGACAGGAAACTTCCTCTCTCCACCCTGATTTGTGGCAAAGTAACTAGTAATGTATTAGTCTGAAAGTTTTTTATGATTTGGTACATTTTATATTAAATGTACCCATATTCATGTACCCATGCATTAAATGTACCCATGTATATTTTATATTAATCATAATTTGCATTAAACTATGATATAGCTAATAATAAAAATGTGTATATAACATAATTATTTCCCAACACATACTAGAGCAACTATTGTATTTTTAAAAATTGTTCCTAAGCAACAATAAATTGGTTGTTATTGTTTAATGTTAATCATTGTGCTGATATACAGAATATACTAAAGGTTCTGATTTGTAGAAGTTTAAAATGTGATTTAGTACAGAATATCATACATAAATACCCAAATTTGAATTTATCTAAACTCATCAAATGTGTTTACATGTGTGTATTCAATAAATTGTATGTTTACTTTTAATTTATTGAAGAGTTAGGGCACCTAGATGAGTTAATGTGGCTGAAGGGCCAGGTGGATGAGGCTGGAGAGGGAAACAGAGGTCAGATCATTCAAAGAGGTGAGAGATGTGTTAAGAGTTTTGAGTATTTATCCTGGGCAATGGAGAACAGTAGTTGGGTTTTAAATCGGGGAGAACCAAGAGCTATAGTTTAGAAAGCTCACACTGCTACAAAACAGAGGGTAGATTAGTGATAAGAACTGACCATTTAATCTGTGCCACCCTAAGAAGTAGGTGTCACCATCCCCATTTTACAGACGCTGAGAGCTGGTCTGTGATTCTAGACGCAGACAAGGATTCAGTCCCAGTCTCAGAGCCCACAGCCTTTACTCTGTTCCTTCTCTGTGCTATCTCCAGTGTGTGAGTAGAACATGACAATGGCAGGGAGCCTGGAATCTAAGTCTAATTGTATTTTCAGTCAAATCATCCTCACAGATCTCTGCCGGGGAATTTTTAATTCCATAAACTCACCACCTCTCTGCAATTGCCTGGAGTTCTCTTTCTCCAGGACGCATCCTCCATGTATTTCTCTTCATTATTGAGCATCAGTTTCTTTCATGAACTCCCAGTTGGAATTCCATATTGCGTGTCTCTCCTGTGTGCTCCTTTATCTGTCCCTTTATCTGCTGACCGCCCTCTAGCTCTGTTCTGTCTATTTCATTAAATCTGAATTTTGCATTATCTTTCTTGGAAAAGCGCTTCTCCTATAAGGAAGGCACCACTACCTTGGTTCTATTATTGGCAGAGTGGAAATGATTATAGATGTCAATATTTGTACATGTATTATGCCTGATTTTATAAAGCTTGACCTTTTGCTGTGTTTTCCTCCTTAATTTTAGAAAATACTGAAGAACAGATTTCTAAACACAGCTTTATGAAATACTCTCAGTATTTTATTATTAACATCAGTAATAACTGAACAAACAGAAAGGCTAGCTATGCGGAAATTTCATAAGTTGCCAGTTTATTGTTACAAAGTCAACGTGTTAGATTAGATATCAAGGAATGATGGTTGAGTGCTACCCCACATTATTGCACTAAATTTGGTATGGATTACTATTATTCTGCTCTTAGTTTAGACCATGAAGTCAAATTTTGGAGAAGCAAAAAGAATCAACAAACTATACCATTTTAAAAAGTTGGTTCATAAGACAAAGTGTGTAAAAGTATAACACTATATGATTCAGTAAATACCCACCATCCAGTTTGAAAAAAAAAAGATCATTATTTTTGGGTCATTGTACTAATCTTCCCTAATCCCAACTCATTTATTTCCACCACAGAGGTAACCACTATCCTGATTTTAATTTAATGTTTCTTTGCTTTTTTAGACAGTTTCATCCTATAGATTTGAATCCCTGCAAAATATGTTGTTATATTTTGCATGTCTCTAAAATTTCTATAAGTTAAATTATCTACTGTATATGGTTTTCTGTGGCTTGCTTTTTTGTTGAACATTTATACCTAGTCACATGAATTTATAATTCATTCATTTAATTGCTGCAAAGTGTCCCATTGTGTGAGCATGCTTCACTGTACTTATCTACTACATTGCTGATAGACATTTGAATTCAGTGTTTTGCTGTCACATATAAATGCCAAAGACACCCTTATATATGTTTCTGAGTACACAGGTGTAAGAGGTTTTTTAGGGTCTATACCCAGGATAATGACATGTTGGTCATAAATGATAAGCATCTTCACCGTTATAGGAAATGTCAAATTCTTGTCCAATCATTCTTCTTTTTTTTTTTTTCATGAAAAACAGCCATGAAGCTAGCATAATTAGTATCTCAAGAATACTTCTTGCTAATACAATGTGGTGAGCTTGAATGTACCATATCCTTATGTCTATTTATAGGCAGACTTTTACCACGTCTCTTCCTGATTAGTGATGCAGCTTTTTACATTTTCTCCACACTTAGCAGTGCATTCCAATAAGGGAGACTGCCGATGACCCATAGAACCAACAGCGTGGACTGTTGAGCAAAAAGGCAACAATTATTTCTGTAGGATTGAGCATAAAAATTTCATGCCCTGATCCAGTCATTAGAAGCAATGATGTCTGAAAACAGTAAACTGTGGTAGCTGAAGCAGTGACTACTTCGTGCAATCACATTCTATTCTATGATAAAATGTGTATTTATTTTAGACGGTCATTATTTCTTGGCTTTCTACCTATGTATTTTCAATCTGCCACACAGCTAATGCTAGATTTTAAAAGAAAATGTTAAGGTGCATTATGTCATAATTTTTACATGATGTATTTGGATGGTACTTGAATTTAAAATTTTATGTTTCTCTTCTTATGCTGAAGAAAAAAAAGGAAAGGAATTTTTCAATATAAATGGAGATGAGAGAGGGAGAGGAAAGTGAGAGAGATGTGGCATTTAGTAGATCTGTCCTATAAATGTGTTATGGTGCGTGTGTGTGTGTGTGTGTGTGTGTGTGTGTGTGTGTGATATCACACCAGAAAAATCAAAATTATTTACCTGCTTAGGCTGTCTTTCTTCTCAAGTATATTTTCCCTCAGTAACAAATGCTAGCTGCTTATCTTAATAATGAATGAAATGGACTTCAGGGTGATCCACAGCCCTCCCCAACAGGCTAAAAGGGTGAAACCTTCTCTGTACCAAGTCTGATGGTATAGATCATGAAATAAAGACAACCATTTCAGATATATTTTTCATTAACATGTTATTTCCCTTGAAATATAAAAACCCCATGACAAAATTTAATTGACTTACTCTTTCACTAAAACTAATTCTAAAATCATCCAAGAGACAGAGGGTACCTTTTAGAACTATGTTGTCTCCCTGTGGAGTTTGTATCCTCTCTTCTGGTGTCTGGGACATGGGGTCATATTTTCCCCAGTAATCATTACCGAGCCATTATTTGTCAGTGGTAGAACATAAGGGTACAGTTTTGTGTTTTAAATGCAGGGTTTATGACTAATTGTTATCTCCACTAGGGAAAGAGTTTGCTTTTTTGTTCTCAGCACTCACCCACTTCCCTGAATAGTTTGGTTACCAAGAATGATAATTTGCAGAGAGGTAGCATGGGGAATCCTTTTCAGAGCATTTCTTGTTTTTCCTACTGACTTTTCTCTACATAAACCTAGATAATGCCAGAAATCCAATTACCCTGAATATGGGTGTTTGTGCTAAATTTCCCACTGCCTCAACGCTAATTCTAGCAACCTGAAGTTTCTTTACTGAGCAGGAAGAAGGATTCCAGTTCATCAGACAATGCAATGATTTGGAATAGAACATCAAAAGTGGATTGGCCATATTCTGAAGTTTTTTACTATAGATACAAAAACTTTCAGTTAATAGAAATGTTAGAGATTTCTTTATTTTATTTTTTAAAATATATTTTATTGATTTTTTACAGAGAGGAAGGGACATCAATGAGATAGAAACATCGATCAGCTGCCTCTTGCATACCCCCTACTGGGGGTGTGCCCGCAGCCAAGGCACATGCCCTTGACTGAAATCGAACCCGGGACCTTTCAGTCCGCAGGCTGACGCTCTATCCACGGAGCCAAATCGGTTTCAGCAGAAATGTTAGAAATTTCTTTAATTCACGGTGAGAAAATAGAGACTCGGGGAGGTGAAGTGAGCTGCATAAGGTCACACAACTTCCTTGAGGCAGGGCACAGAACAGACTGCACCTCTGATTCCTAATTCAGTTCTTCTCTGAGTGGCCTTTAGGGGCACCTGCTGCTGAGGGTTGCCTGGGCAGTAGAGTGACCACCCATTCCTTCCTCTCTCCATACAGGCACATGAACCTCTGGCTGGCGGACCTACCTTTTGGTCCTGTCTGCTCCACTTACCAACTGAAAATCTTGGACCTACTGCTTACAAGCATACTGTAACATGAAAAATTCTGTATACATATTTTGTAAACCATGGAGTCCTGTATGAATATCAGGCGAAGAAATTGGTCTGGTTGAGGACTAGCGTTTTAGTTCCAGAATCTAAAAGTAGATCCTTACCTCTCCATAAGGGACCTAACACAGAACTGCAGACGAGCCGAATTTGGATCGTGGACAAGGCAACTTCAATGTCCCCTTCCTCTTGAGACATGGGGAAAGAGAAAAGTCTCTGCACAAAGAGGACAGTTAGGGTGATTGTTTGTTGACAGTAAAGAAGGGATGGTGGCAATACTGTAATCTGACAGCCTGCAGGACTTCAGGAAGGCTAGATCTTCTCTTTCCTGGCTAGAGAAGGAGCAATGGCAGATATCCACAGGTGGGGAAGGTTGGATGTATGTCCCGGGGTCTTGGGCTGCCTTGGGAAGATGATCACCAGAGCCTACCGTATAGGGGCAAGCAATATGCAGACCTGACTCTTCACAAGACATCCAAGGGTCAGGTTACCTGGGCAGACTGGGGTGATCAAGCTCAGGAGCTAACTGCACTGCCCAGCCCCACGCAACCCACCACTCCTTTAAATATGTAGCTAAAAGCCAGTCACATCGGTTTATTTCAAACATAACTCTGGTGCCTACATTCAAACTACTGTATCAGTCAAGGCAATGGACAAACTCCAAAATCTCTGTGATTTAATACATTAGAAATTTAGTTTTTGCTCATGGTAAAGCCCAGGTGGATGTTCCTGATCAATGGCAGCGCATAGGGCATTTCCTTCTCCAGGAATGAAATTGCTCAGCAGCAGCTATGAATGACTTGCCCAGTGGACCATTTCGTAGATTCTTCCGATCTCTAACTGCAGGTGCTGAACCCAGTACATCCTCATGTACATTTGGTAATTTCTTCTCCAATTTCAATAAACACACTACGCTTGTCAGTTTGGGGATTCATGATGTCAGTAGCTATTTTCTGTTAATAAAAGATAATTTATTCTATCAAGTTTTGCTTTAACGGTGTAGTTAAAGTGTAAAGTATATTTCCAGTTTCTGTGAATTTTCAGCCTTATAATAACTTTTCCGAAGTTTTTCCTAAAAACATGCAGCACGAGAATGATCCTTATTTTGAAATCTTAGTTTTGAAACTGTTGGTCTTTCTTTTGATAAAAGCTACAAAGGAATGCTTTAATGTGATATAAAGCTCATCCCAAGTGCTGTCAGATGCTTGCTGTGAGGGCTCTGGGGCAAGTAATCATAGTTATCCACCTGCTGGGTGTTCTCTTTGTGGCTGTGTTAAATATTTAATGGAGTCCCCTCCTTGCGGTGAACAGAGCAACTTAGAGGGCAAGCCACAGTGATTACTTGCCTGCTGTCTGGCTGTTCAAGTTGACTCTTAGCAGTAGTACCTGCTGGGCTTGATAGCATACATGGCTTTATAGCCAGGCTCCTTAGTTTATGGTTGGAAAATTATGACAGAATGGTTATATAAGGATAGTCACAGACTGGAACTAAATTTCTGAGTTTTAAATTTTTCAACGTTATGAAGATCAGGATATGTTTATTCTGTTACACGAATCTGTGATCCTTGAAAAGGATAGGAGATTGCCGAGACCGGTTTGGCTCAGTGGATAGAGCATCGGACTGCAGACTGAAGGGTCCTGGGTTCAATTCCGGCAAGGGCACGTACCTTGGCTGCCAGCACATCCCCAGTAGGGGGCATGCAAGAGGCAGCTGATCGATGTTTCTCTCTCATCGATGTTTCTGACTTTCTATACCTCTCCCTTCTGCTCTGTAAAAAATCAATAAAACATAGTTTTATTGGACATTTGCTTCTTGGGAGGGGGTATCCATGCTTTTAAATTTTAAGTCACATATCATAACTCTGCTTACAAACTCTGCAAAGTCTCTTTATTTTACTAAAGTAGCAGCCAACTTTACAATTCTTTCAAAGGCTTACAGCACCCTACACAATCTGGTTTCTGATTATCCACCCCCAGCCCTTTCTCATACTTCTCCAGCCACACTGGTCTCCTTGTAATTCCTAGAACATGTAGCTCACACATCTATCTCAGGGATTTTGCACTGTCTACTCCTTCAACTAAAATACTTTTACCTCAATTGTTGCATAACTCACATCCTCACCTCTTTAAAATCATCATTCAGATGTTATCTGTTAGTAAGGCTTGACATCCTTGATATTCCTTATTTCTTTTATCCTCCTCTGTTCCCAACCCCCCTTACTCCCAAACATCTTCAACATATAATTTATTTATGTACTTTTTTGTATTGTTTACCATCTGTCTTCCCTCATAGAATCTAAGCTCAATGGTCAGGATTTTGTCAGTTTTGTCCACTGATGCATCTCCAATAACTAGAATAATGTTTAATATACAGTAGACATTACCATTGAATATTGTTTACTTTTATTGAATATATTATCTATATTATTAATAAATATGTTAAATACTATGCAGCTGTCATTGCTCAGTGGTTGAGCATTGACCTATGAACCAGGAGGTCACAGTTCAGTTCCCAATTGGAGAACGTGCCTGGAATATTGGCTTGATCTGCAGTGTGGGGCGTGCAGGAGGTAGTCAGTCAATGATTCTCATCATTGACGTTTCCATCTCTCCTCTCTTCCTCTCTGAAATAAACAAAAAGATATTTTTAAAATACAGATTTAAATACTATTAAATGTAGAATAACTGGTGTAGAACAAATCCTATCTAATAAAAGAGTAATATGCAAATTTGACCTTACCTTTGCCACACCCACAGCCATGCCCACAGCCAATCAAGAGCAGATTATGCAAATAAACCCCAACCAAGATGGCTGTACCACTGAGAGCAGGAGGAAGGCTTGGGTTTCCCTGGCAACAGAGGAAGCCAAGCCACCTGCTGTTGCCTGCCTAGCCCTCCACTCAATGTTACAAAGTTTCAGTTATAAAAGATACAGAAATGGTGACAGCCACTGAGCTGAAGAGAACAGAGGCTTGGGTTTCCCTGGCATTGAGGGAAGCCAAGGTTTCAGCCTGCCGTTATCAGCCTAGGCCTCCATTCTAGGCTACAAAGTTTCAAACAGAAATGGCTGCCGCTACAGAATAAGCAGAAGGCTTGGCTCTGCTCCAGGCTACAAAGTTTGGATTGTAGACATAGATTAATCCCAGATACCAAGGCCTCCACTTGGGTCGCTGGGGAGCATGGCTGGCCTGCAAACCTCTACAGGCCCCTCTCCCAGGCCGCCCCAGACTCCAAGGGAACCCCCACCCTGATCTGGGACACTCTTCAGGGCAAACCAGCTGGCCCCACCCATGCACCAGGCCTTTATCCTATCTAATAAAAGAGAAATATGCAGATTGACCATCACTCCAACACACAAGAGGGCTGCCCCCATGTGGTCAAAGATCCTGCCTCCATGTGAACATGAGATGGCCACCACAAGATGGCCAGCAGGGGAGGGCTGTTGGGAGGTTCCAGGCCCTGCAAGGGAGGGCAGTTGTGGGTGATCAGGTCAGCAGGGGAGGGCAGTTGGGAGGGACCAGGTCTTCAGGGGAGGGCAGTTAGGGATGACCAGGCTGGCAGAGGAGGGAAGTTGGGGGCAAACATGCTGGCAGGGGAGCAGTTAGACATCAATTAGGTTGGCAGGGTAGTGGTTAGCGGGTGATCAGGCTGGCAGGCAGAAGTGGTTAGGGGCAATCAGGGAGGCAGGCAGGTGAGTAGTTTGGAGCCAGCAGTCCTGGATTGTGAGAAGGATGTCCGATTGCCCGTTTAGGCCCGATCCCAGTAGGAGCAGGCCTAAATGGGCAGTCAGATATCCCTCGAAGGGTCCCAGATTGGAGAGGGTGCAGGCTGGGCTAAGGGACATCCCCTGCTCCCGTGCATGAGTTTTGTGCACCGGGCCTCTAGTATTTTAATATATTTGTAGAAAAAGATAAGAAAGAAGTTATATCAAACTTAATAGTTGTCATTTCTAGAGATGGCAAGATCAGTGCTTTTGATTTTATTTTTACTTAAAAATTTTACAAGTGTTTCTGTTATTTTTATATAATCATGAAAAATTATGAAGATGCTTTAAAATTCTAGCCCCTTTATATTTTACCACGCTATCATAAGCCCTTTAAAAACTCTAAACTATTATTGAAAACCAGAATTGAAATAAAGTAAGATCTAGGTAAATTAACTTGCCTTGCTATATCTTCAGGGAATTCAAGTAGATTTCTTTCTATTGCCTTTGCCAGCATGGAGTGTTGCTTGGATATTATTCTAAGATCTTTGTCTGAAACTATCCTAATGGCATGCACATAAAGCACATTTGCAGATGACCTGCTACTGCACCATGTGGTTTCTTGTAGTGCATACTCTATTTACAAACATCATCATGATGCAGTTATTCTGGCCTTGCTTTAGTTGGCATTGTGCTTGAGAATTCAACTCCCAATAGTTAGCTGTGCTCTAGAACATCATCTCCGAAGATTTCTGCTCTTCTTTTCAGACTAGATTCAAAAGAACATCTTAAAACAAATTCACTAATTCACAGCAAACCATTATTTAGTCAACATAAGGTACAATATTCTACTGCTTAATTTAATATTTCCTTCCATTACTGTAGTGATGAAGAGAATTTCAGAACCATTATATGAAGAATTTGTTTTTTGCCTGCAGCAGGAATGGATAATTGGACTAAACATTTAAATGGGAAATTGCAGCAAGGGGAATGGCAAAATATAACTAAAAAGTAGGGCAGGCTTTGTGCATGAATGGCTTGGTAGTCTGTGTATGTGTCAAAAATTCAGTAGTAGGTATCCCATCAGTGCCCGGTTCTCCTCTGCCATGGTAGCCAATGCCCAAAGCATTCTTCAGTCATACAGTTCTTCTTCCATAAGTAGTTCTTTCCCTGACCTTTTTGTTAAAGCCTGTTATAGATAACTCAATAGGTCTTACCCTTATCATGAGCACTTAAGGATAATGGGGATACAGTCTCTGAGATCATTCAACATAGAGAATTGAAGTCCATTTCGCCTGTCAGATCTTAATAGGAAAACACCCCTGCAATCTGGGATACTGAGCACTAGCCCAGCGGGACAGATCATTGTCTACTAGAGGCCCATTGCATGAAGAGATTCGTGCAATAGGCCTTTCTTCCCTTGGCCTCCAGCACCAGTTTTCCTTCGGCATCCAGGATCCAGGCCTTTGCTCCAGCCGGAGTCTGCTGCCTTCATCTTTGCTGCAAACTCAGGCCAGAGTGTGCCATCTTCATAGCAGACTCAGGCCGAAGTCTGCTGTCTTCATCTTTGCTGCAAACTCTGGCCAGAAGTCTTTGCTGCAGACTCCAGCTGCAGACTCCAGCCAGAGTCTGCCATCTTTGCTGCAGTCTGCAGTCTTGTCTTTGCTGCTGCTGGAGTGCTACTCCTGTAGATCCTTTCACAGACCCCCAACCCTCACCCTAACCTCCTTCTCATAGCAGGCATCCTGCCCAGCCTGGCCACTCCTTGCCTGGAACTGCTGGGCGGCTGCCATCTTTGTCCTTCTAATTTGCATATTCCCTCCTGATTGGCTAGTAGGTGTAGTGGAGGTTTGGTCCATTTACATGTTTTTCTATTATTAGATAAAATTCTCTGTAACACCTTCATAATGCCTTCTGGTCATCACTTATGTTTCTGTTACAAAGGGAAATGCACACAATTGAAACCAGTAAGAATTAGAGCTCTGTGGATCTGTTGAAATGCATTTGCAACCGATCATCTCCCAGTTGCTGATACTTAGAGTAGGCCAGTTTGAGATTCTTTCCAGAAAGTAGGTGGGGTATGGTAGAGAAGAATGGACAGTGGATATAAGTGTTCCAGATGACCAGGAGCATGAGGAAGCTTAGGGGGATTACTAATATGTGAATAGAACATACAATGGGGTAGTTGTGGATGATGAAGATAAATAGGAGTCCCATAGTTCTAAGAGTCAAACAAACTTTGCTCCATAAGTTTTGGAGGCAGTGCTTCATTTCTAAGCCCGAAAGTCAGTTGTTGTTTTTTTCTAGGTATGCTCAGATCAGGAACTTGTAGGCATTGTTCTAGGAGCTATTGGGATTAATCTCATGTGCAGGTAAGGTAGACAGAAAGAAACCGCTTCTCTATTGCTTCAAGGAAATCAAACGACCCACTGGAAACATCTCTCTCAGTTTGTTCCAGTGCCATAATTTCCCTCTAGTAGACTGGCATTTGGAGAATAAAGTTTTGTTTGAGATTATTGTTAAAGTTGTACATATCTTTCTAGGGAAAGGAAACACATTTCACATTAATAAATTATCATCAATTAATTTAACATTTTCTTTAACTACCTTGAGAGGCTGGAAAATAAGACAAGTATGTGTTGATGGCACCTAGAGATAAACCATCTCTAATGAGATCTGTTAAGAAATAAACCATCTTTAATTAGATCTGTTAACTGGGAAACTACACTGATTTTTGGTAAAAAAAAAAAAAAAAATCCCTTTCATTTCACTGACAACAGTTTTTGTCTTCCTCCCCGTCAATCTCCTAAACTGTCTGTCCTTGTTTATCTCCTTTACCGCATGTTCTCTTTCTTCTTGGTCTGTGACCTCTTTCTTCAGCTGCTTAAGATTTCCTAAAGGAGATGAGACAGAGCCTACAGTTGTCCTACAGTTGACAGAGGCAGTTGTGCCTACTGTTTGGTGCAGGACCACCAACAATTGTGTATGGCTCTCAGCAAAACAAAATAGACCCAAAACATTCTAGTGCTGCTCTGGCTAGCCCAAGACTATACATTATGACTTCCAGATTCCTCTGAAATTGACTTCCTTCTTTTCATGCTCACTAGCATTGCTGTAATGTAGAAATTGTCCTCAGGGAGAGAAAAAAAAAACAACAACCACTTTTTCTTATATAAGATAAAGTTGATGGATGTGTTTATTATCATCTGGCTTCCTTTGAGCCAGTCTCTCCATATTCTAGGTAGTCAATTTCTCTGTCTTATCTGATAAGTATATGAGACATTTCATGTGAAAACCCTGAATAGGTGTCATATATGGAGTGAACATCCAGTAAAAGTTAGCTTATAATCATCATTGTCATCCTTGTCTTTGGTTTGAGGGTTTTGGTTGATTCATACTTGGTTAGGGCTTGGTTTCCTCGTGAGGTTTTAAATTAAAATAGATAGGGGTACATTAAAAATTAAATTATACTGTATTTTTAAAAATATTATTTTAAAATACTTGTTATAAAGAGTAGAAGAGAGAAATAAGTAGATGATGTTTAATTTCAATTAACTACTTTTATATCCTAGGCTGACCAGATATCTGGTTTTCATATAAGATCCGTTCTCTGCGTGCCTATTTGGAATAGCAGCCACCAAATAATTGGTAAGACATCACTTAAGTGTTCAAATACTTTTTTAAGAAATAAAAAATTTAATTTAAAATCTATTAATATATTTCTTATGTATTTCCCTTTTTCATGTTTAGGATTCATCAACCTATGTCTCATACACTTGTGTAATCTCATAAGTGCAGACTTCTGATGAATCTACATTAATCCCATCAGTGAACAAACATCTATTCTTTAAATAAGAACCAATATTTTTGAAGTTGGAGGGGATCTCAGAAAGTAACTAACAGGATTCTTTTACCTCCACCTTTGGGAACTAAGGCAGGGTGGGGGACTGCAAAGATGAATATCTCAGAGTGAGTTGGTAGCAGGGTTAGAACTAAAACTCAGGCCTCCTAACTCCTAGTATTAACCCTCCTACTACATCTACATATTTACATCTATGTGTTTACATATGGACCAAATGCCAAGAAAGAACATGAATTACTAGACATATACTGAACATACATCCTTCTGTGTAGATGATTCTGAAATAAGCTACACTTTCCCCAGAATAAGGGAATTGTGGACCAAAGTAGCTTCCATTTCTTCTCGGCTTCTTTGTTCCCTTCTCTCCCTTCAAAAATTCACTCAGGAAAACATTAAATCTAAGAAGGAAGTCTAAGCAAGAAGAGATCAGTAATTAAAGTAAAGAAGTCATGAAGGATGTAAGCATTAGTTAAAATTATTGAAATGCAATGAAAATGTGTTTTTTTCTAAGAGGCATAAAGTAACTAATGTATTTGGTAACTAATGCATCTATTTGCCTCTCTGTCTCCCGAGTTTGCCTCTTAACTCTAAGACACTGTCACCAATTTGCTGCTCTGTAAAGGTTGTCAAAACTTGAATTCTAAGAAAAATTTTTTATCAGTTTGCTTAATTTGCAAAAAAACATTAGTACTTTATTGAGCATATAGAATATTCTAAGATTTAGGAATTAGAGCCCCTAGTACAAAACATTGAATTGCATCATGTACAGAATTTTAAATATATTTAAGTTGAAAGAGAAGAGAAAGTCCATAAGAAACACCATATGCTATTTGTTGATATCCAATGTAAATCTCACATACAGTTTTTCATTTCATTCCTAACAGTAAACATCTGTTAGTCTTTCAAAATTAAGACTGTAGTTTTCTTGTTACATGCCAAAAGATTTGCATTTAATTATATATGTCTTTTAGCATATGATGACTGACTAACCTCCCTGGTGGAAAGTTAGGTGTTATAAAAAATAGAAGCATGCTTTAGAATTATAGCTATTTTCTTTGTTTGTACTAAATAGGGACACAGGAGAGTGATTTTTAAGATTGATGAGGTTTTTTGATTAAACTTTTGAGTTTTAATAGTCATGTCTCCAAATATCTGGTATAATGCAGAAATGAACTTTGGAAAGAGGAAGCACATGTAAGTTAAGTTTGTTAAAAAATGTAGGTACTCACTGATAGCAGTAACAGCACTAACCTTGCTTTGAAGGTTAACTGAATCATTATCTCTTACATATTACTCCTTGAGTAATATGCTTTATAAACATGTAAACATTGTCTCATTTAATCTTCATAACCTTCTGAGACAGTTAACATTTCAACCCTTATTTTACAGATGAGGAAATTCAGTGCTAAAAAATTTAGGTAACTTGCTCAAGGTAATACTACTGATGGTGGAATTGAAATTTGAACTAAGATAGTTTAACTTCAGGGCCAGTGTTCTTAATCACTATGTCACACTGTCTCACTCAAATATTATACTTCAGGGAATTTAAAAAATAAAAAATTATATATAATCTGTGTGTTTGTGTATATATGCCAGATTTATTGTGAACAGTAATCTTGAAAACCATTTTCAGGAAATAGCTTGAGGCATGGTAGAACTCCAGGCTCCACTGAGACCTAGTTGGGGTCTCACAGCCTGGAAAGTAGACTGCATTTCAGCACATCTCAGATCTGTTGCCATGCACATAACAGGTACTAGAGACCAGAGCTTAAACTGGGGTGTCTGGAGTCACTTAAAGGATGCATAGAATCAGCTGGTGCTTACTGTATTGTAGCAACACAGTCTCTAGTGCTGAAAATGACCACATATGCCAAAATCTTTCTGCAGGAGTGGCTCAAGTGTTAAATAGACTTGATGGAAAACCTTTTGATGATGCAGATCAACGACTTTTTGAGGTAAGAAAATAAAGCAAGAATTATAGCTGAGACACCAATAGTCTCCTGGTTGCAACTTGCCCAGAGTTGTAAGGATAAATAATCATTAATTATCTTTATATGTAAACAGTGTGACAGAATTTAAAGGAAGATTTAAAAACTATATAGATGCTTAGGTAGTATTTGATTCTATTTTTTTTCTAATTAGATTATTTTGTGACCACTGATTAGTTTTATCCTCATTTTTTTTTTTTAAAGAACTGAGTCAACCACTTTCTATTCAAAGTGTTAATTGTCTTATCCTTGTCTTTGTTTGGGTGTGTTCAGAGCTGTGAGACACCCCCCCTACCCCCCAGGCAGCTCTTCCAGGTGTGTCATCATCACCTCTCTTTTGTTTACAAGCTTCCTTTTACTCCAGTCTGCCCTTTAGCTAGAGAGTTGGCCTTGAATATGCTTCCTTGTAGACTTTGTACTAGTGACCAACAAGAAAACTCCATGATTATTATTTTTTAGCTGAGAATACTTTACAGCTTATTTACTAACTGGTTACATATCAATCCTCCTTCCTCTTAACATTTAATGGTGGGTGTACTCATTTGTTTTTTTTTACCAAAATGTTTTATAGGCTAGATACTGAAAGAGGTTGTTTTGGGTCAGTTGGACTGGAATAACTAACATCAGTCCATAGCCTAAACAAAGAACACATTTAAACAGACTATAAGCATGTTTTGAAATGCATGAAGTCGTTTTTTCACAATGACCATGAACTAACATTTTCTCTGATGCATATTGTGAGCTATAAAGCTGTTACATGACAATAGTAATTATGAATTTTAATGTGCATATTTCCCCAAGGCCTAACTCTGTGTACTATAAAATTATATTTTCAGGCCCATCGCTGATGACTGCCTGCTTTTATATTGGATTATTCCAATGAGTTATTGCAGTTTTTAATTAGTGGGCTTTCTCTTCCTTAGGCTTTTGTCATCTTTTGTGGCCTGGGCATCAACAACACAATTATGTATGATCAAGTGAAGAAGTCCTGGGCCAAGCAGTCTGTGGCTCTTGATGTAAGTACAGTATTTATGTCAGAATTGTATGCTAAAAAGCCCTAATTTTATGAGGAAATAATCCTTAATTTCTCAATTTTTAATGATCTGTTCATTGAGTCTTAATCATGTTAGAATCATGGGTATAAATTTGATAAAAGCTAGAGATTCTATAAGAATGTATATGTGAGCACAATTTTATATATAATTTCAGGGAATTCACAGATTCTTTGAAGCCCATCCATATATTTTCTATGGTTAAATATAGATTTTAAAAGTGATAATTCAAAAATAATTTCTCAGGATTTTAAGTGTTTTATTAACTTATTTTAAACACATATAGATAGTCCAAAAATTCACAACTAAAAGAACAGTTCTTTTTTTAAAAATTGTTTTAATTGATTTCAGAGAGGAATGAGAGGGAGAAAGAGATAGAAACATCAATAATGAGAGAGGATCATTGAACGACTGCCTCCTGTATACCCCATACTGGGAATTAAGCCCAAAACCTGGGCATGTGCCCTGACAGGAATTGAACCGTGACCTTCTGGTTCCTAGGTCAATGCTTAACCACTGAGCCATGTATGCCAGGCTAAAAGAAAAACTCTTTTACTTTTCATCTTTATTGTTGAAAGTATTACATATGTCCTCCTTTTTCTCCCATTAACCTTTTCCAGCCTACTCCTGTCCCCCACCCCCAGGTCTTCACCACTCCATTATCTGTGTCCATGGGTTATGCATATATGCATACAAGTTTATTGGTTTATATCTTCCCACCCATTCTTCCCTGCATCCCCTTGAAGTTCAATAGTCTGTTCCTGCTTCTTATCGCCTCTGAATCCCAGCTTGTTTTGACCCAAGACCTATTTTCTTCCTGCTCTGTAGCTATATAAAAGATTTTGTTTATATCTATGAAACACTTATTAAGTAGGGCAGATAAAATGTCAGTGCCAAGATAACACTTTATAGAGCAATCTATCCTATCTAATAAAAGAGTAATATGCAAATTGACTGTATCTCCACTATACCCACAAGCCATGCCCACCAGCCACACCCACCAGCCAACAGGAGCGAGTCTGCAAATTAACCCCAACCAAGATGGCTGCGGCCACGGAGAGAGCAGGAGGGAAGCTTGGGTTTTCCCAGTGATGGAGGAAGCCAAGCTTTCCGTACACCCTGGCTGGCCCAACCCTCCACTCAATGCTACAAAGTTTCAATTACAGAAGATAAATAAATCCCAACAAAAATGGTGGCAGTCATGGAGCTAAAGAGAGCAGGAGGCTTGGGTTGCCCCTAGTGATGGAGGAAGCCAAGCTTTCTGCAGCCCTCACCTGCCTTCGATTCTGCTTAAGGCTACAAAGTTTCAATTATAGAAGATAAATAAATCCCACCAAAAATGGCTGTGGCCACAGAGCAAGCAGGAGGTATGGCTCTGCTTCAGGCTACTAAGTTTCAATTGTATAAGATAAATAAACCCCAGATACCAGAGCCTCCACTTGGGTCACCGGGGGGTGTGGCTGGCCTGCAAACCACCAAAGGCCCCTTGCCCAGGCAACCCCACACCCCAAGGGAACTCTCACCCTGATCCAAGGCACCCTTCAGGGCAAACCACCTGGCCTCCACCTATGCACCAGGACTCTATCCTATCTAATAAAAGGGTAATACGTAGATTAACCCTAACTCTAACACACGATAGGGCTGCCCCCATATGGTCAAAGATCCTGTCCCCATATGGACACAAGATGACCCCCACAAGATGGTCAGCAGGGGAGGGAATATGGAGAGACCAGGCCTGCAAGGGAGGGAAGTTGTGGGTGATCAGCCCAGCAGGGGAGGGCAGTTGGGAAGGACCAGGCCTACAAGGGAGGGCAGTTGGAAGACCAGGCCTACAAGGGAGGGCAGTTGGGGGGGGGGGGGGACCAGGCCTGTAAGGGAAGGCAGTTAGGGACAAAAAGGCTGGCAGGCAGGTGAGCAGTTGGGAGCCAGCAGTCCTGGATTGCGAGAGGGATCTCCGACTGCCTGTTTAGGCCTGACCCTACCAGGATCTGGCCTAAACAGGCAGTTGGACATTCCTCAAGGAGTCCCATATTGGAGAGAGAGCATGCTGGGCTGAGGGACACTCCCTGCCCCCCATGCGCAAATTTTGTGCACCAGGCCTCTAGTATACTCTATAAAAGTGTAAGCAACCATTTGACCAGTAGCTATGACATGCACTGGCTACCAAGAGGCAGATGCTCTGACCAGTAGGTTAGCTTCCTGCTGGATCCGGCCAATCAGGACTGAACGAGAGGGGCCGGACACACCCTGGAGCCTTCCTGCGGTCCCTTTCCTACTCTGATCATGCACCGTTCGTGTCCCTTGGCCTGAGCTTTCTTGCAGTATGGGACCCCTGGGGGGATGTTGGAGAGTGGCTTTCAGCCTGATCCCTGCAGACCAGGCTGAGAGACCCCACCAGTGCATAATCCATGCACCGGCCCTCTATTATAATACAATACATACCTAATTTTTAAAACATTCCATGTAAGTGAAATGTTACTAGAAAAAGAAAGCCAAGGGGGAGGATGAGTCAGCAAGTCAATGCTACCTGCAGTACTCTGAGGTTTACAAGACATAAAATTATAGTTATTTATTTATTTATTTATTTATTTCTTCTATTTAAACTGTGAATTCTAGAAGCACAGCGATTTTTATCGTTTTTGCAATTTTATTCCCAATGCCTAACAGGGTGCCTAACACAGAGGAAGTATTTTTGAGGATTTTTGTTTTATGTTATTTAAAAAAAAATTACTTTTATTGAGCGGTTTTTGAATGGAGGGAAGAAAGAAGAGAATGAAGGAAGGTAATTTTTTTGCTCTTTCTCTGAGCTAGTTTAGTTTTGTTATACGTAGCATCTTTGCAATAAGGAATACAAACAATATCTAGAGAATTAATTAATACATAGGTGAACTGTAAACATGCAGCCCACCAATAAAAATCACTACTAGAGTGTTAAGTTCTGTATACAGAACTATTTTCAAATCCTAGCTCTGTCACATACCTCAGTTGGGAGTATTATGTGAAATGATGCATGTGAATATTTTAGTACTCAATAAAATCACATAAGTAGCAATAATGCTACATTATCACTTGTAGAAGTATATTTATTACTGAGAAATCACCATGTATTGGGAGTAAGAGCAAAGGACAAGAATTTGGAACAGCAAATATTGAGTCATATCTCTTTCACCATCATCACATTCTGATCTCCAAAGTTACCTCATCCATTGTTTCTTAGTTTCTGCAACTATAAAAAGGAGGACATACAATATACTAGTCCCACTGAAACCCTACTTCCTATTGTCATGGTACAATTCACACACATACACAGAACCATAGAACATCTTAAATCTCCCCATATTCTTATTCCTTACCTCCCTCATAGCAGATCTTCCTCCTGTTAAGAAAGGGTTAAAATAACTGGTTGGAGCATGAATGGTTGTTTGCCAATGAAGTCAGCCTTCTCACTGACACTACTTCCTAATCCACAGATTCTGTTACCTAAGAAGTGCTAATATTATCACAGTCTATTCACGCATGAATTGCTTATTTGGGTTCATAGTGAAACCCTCTTGTTTCTGTAACTCAGATACATTCTATCTTTAGACACAAAAATTACTGACACTCCTAAATTTCCAGCACAATTCTGAGCCTTATGACAATCTCAGCCTTTCAGAAGTTGACTTACATGTGTAGACTTAAATGTTTTGTGTGCATTATTTTGTGCCATTGTCAAAAGTGGCATTCCCAATCAGAATTCTGTTGTCGCTATCTTGGTTTTATCCTTCCACCTTCACTCAATCCCTACCTCACCAGATATCAAATTCTTGACTCTATTGATCAGGTGGCATACGCCCCTTCTGTAGTCCAGGAATCCATATACAAGAATAGCTAGAAGGATTTCTTTTCCTTCCTTCCTTCCTTCCTTCCTTCCCTCCCTCCCTCCCTCCCTCCCTCCCTCCCTCCTTCCCTCCCTCCCCCCTTCCTTCCTTCCTTCTTTCCTTCCTCCATTCCTCCCTTCCTTCCTTCCTTCCTTCCTTCCTTCCTTCCTTCCTTCCTTCCTTCCTTTAGGTCCCTAATAGCAAAATACCTAGAAGAGTTACTGTAGCATTACTATCTGATTGAGACACAACAGCCCAACAGGGCTTCTTATTCAAAGCTAAAGAAGGGCTCAAGTTCACATCCATGGCTATGACTGCCCAAAGGGAACCCTCCCTTCTCTCAGGACCTCTGAGGCACTGATGAGAGAAGAGTCCAACTCCTTGTGCTAAACACGATACAGTCTTGTGTCTGTGCTGTTCCACATCCCACCTTCTTGCCAACCTAGGGCTCAGGGAACTGAAGCCTCAGAGTTGGAACCTGGAATCAGAGGGGAGGTCCCTGCTTACTTCAGGACATTTTGCTATCAAATGTCTAGCACTAAAAAGGCATTATCATTGCACGAGCTCTGCTTAGACTGCTAGTTGGTCAGAAAGCTACCTGCAATTTCATTTCTGGACTATACAGCAAATATCTTCAAATAAATGGGAATATCAATGCATGAAAGTCCTCCATTTGGAAAGTCAGATGTCAACTAGCACCTCCAGAGTGGAAGGATTTCTTATCTCATGACTCTGTGAAGACAAAAAATGATTTGTTGAGAGCTACTAAACCCAAACTCTGGAATGGGATATACAGAACTGTAATATACATTAACTGCTAAAGGATTATATATTTTTAAAATTTATGTATTTATAAATACTGTACATGAATATTAACAATATGATGTTAATATTTATATTAAAAGTATGTTGTTTATATCTATGTATTTATAACCAGCCTAGTCCCATAAGGTACTTAATTTACTTTATAGGAATATAAATGGTCAGGCAAAAGTTTAGAGGTAAGATAACAACAACAGGCTGAGAAAGAGACAGACAGAAAGTGACAATAGAACCACAAGCAATGCTATCCTTACATCATCTCATTGGTTCCTCCCTAAGGACCTGGGATAATAACTCTCTCCCTATTTCCATTGTGGGAAGATTCCACATTTGTGTCTAGCCATGTTCTTCTTCTTGTATGTCTCATTTTTGCTTATTTTTTCAGTTTTTATCCTACTTGATCTTGCCCAAGAAAATCTATGTCTAAATGTAGCCTCTTCATTCCTATAATCTTATTGCAGTGTCCCTTTTTTCGTTGGCAACAAGAGAGAAGGGAAATAATCCATCCCATGGCCCCCAGTGACAATATCCACCCTAGAAGCCTCAAGGTCTGGAGAGGTAATATGAATACATTTCCTCCTGTGTGTTCATGAGACTCTTGAAAGATAGCCAGCATTCTCTTTGTGTTTTAAACATTCTTTCCCCTAGGCATCTTAAATAAAAATACCTCCTTGATGCATCCTCTGGAAGTAAACATTCTCCAGGTAAATTCTCCGAGAAGGCTAATAATGCTCACAGAAATGCTCAGAGCTCACTAGAAGTATATGCTTACTGCAGACCTTGCTTGGCATCAATGCCTCCACAGAAGGAGGCTGCTTTCCTTGTCTAACTAAGCAAAAGGCAGTGTATGAACAAGATTTAAAACCTTGTGTTTGACATTGGTCTGATAAATCTTGTGAAGACTGAATGATCTTGGTCAAGCTACTTAACCACTCAATCTCAGGTTCTTCATATGTTAAATGGGTATGATAAGGATGGTGTTTTAACAGTTAGGTAAAATTATGCAGGGAAAGTGTTTAGAGAGAGTGTTTAGTTAAAGTTAGCACCTAATGAAAGTTAGCTGTTCTATTAACCAGATTACTTGCTATCCTTTATTTGCACTGAGTTCAATCTGCTCCACAGAAGATTTGTTGGGAAACTGTAATCATTGAGAGGCTGGGGAGAAGTTGTGGTAATTTGCTCCTTTTGATCTGGAAGATCATTTTCTGCTTTAAGTTTGAGCTGAAAACAGATCCCCATTTCCTAGTTCCTTCACACACCTTGTTTCACACCATTGAGCATCCCAGCAGCATTGCAACAATAGCTGCTATGCTCGAGGCACTACTGCTCACTACAATACACTACTGCTTGCTGCTGCTCACCACTGCTCACTACTGCTCACTACAGCTCACTACAGCTCACTACAGCTCACTGCTACTCACTACAGTTCACCACTGCTCACTACAGCTCACTGCTACTCACTACAGTTCACCACTGCTCACTACAGCTCACTGCTGCTCACCATAGCTCACCACTGCTCATTCAATGCAAGCCTGTTGTCTGTGGCATGTGTTCTATGTGCTTCTGCAGAAAAGTCCAGGGCATGGAGATATAAAATTTCCCATATCTCTAGTGGCAACTGGCCTTCCAAAAGACATTTGCCATGCTGGAGAGTCCCTTCCATGTTGCCACATACTGGTCACTTCAGCTCATTTTAGTCTAATCCACAAATGGTGAATAATAACAGAAACATACAAAATATTTCCTACTCTTTTGGCTTTAAAAATGAAGTGACTAATACATTACCTCATGATTTTATTAACCATTGAATTATAAACACAATTATTTTGATAGATGCTTTTTTTAAAGATCCTCACCTGAGGATATTAAGAGAGTGTGGTAGGAGGGAAAGAGCTGGGGTGGGAACAGAGAGAGAGAGAGAGAGAGAGAGAGAGAGAGAGAGAGAGAGAGAGAGGAAGAGAGAAATGTGAGAGAGACAGACAGATCGATTGGTTGCCTCCCTCAGGTGCCCTGACCAGGGGTGAGGAGCCAACCTGTAACCTAGGTGCCCTTGATCAGGAATTGAACCTGTGACCCTTGTGTTCCCAGGCTGATGTTCTAATCACTGAGACACACCAAACAGAGTGATGTTTTTCTTGATTTTTCATAATTTAGTTCTTTGCTAAAGTCCTTTCTTCTTTTTTAAAAAAATATTTTTAAATATTTTTATTGATTTCAGAGAAGAAGGGAGAGGGAGAGAGAGATAGAAGCATCAGTGATGAGAGAAAATCATTGATTGGCCGCCTCCTGCACACTCCCCACTGGGGATCGAGCCCGCAACACAGGCATGTGCCCTTGACTGGAATCAAACCTGGGACTCTTCAGTTCGCAGGCTGATGCTCTATCCACTGAAACAAACCAGCCAGGGCCAAATCCTTTCTTCTGATTTTACAAAATTAGTACTCTAAGTATCATAGAGAGCAGAGATGTTCTTAAAGCCGAATACTGGAACAAAGAGAGGACTTTACTATCATTTTTAATAACATTAATTTTATGATCACATTTTCCATTCTATGTGAGCAACCAAGAGCTTCAACAAGAATTGTACTAATTTATGTTCACATTTTCTGAAAGTGAGGATCGAAGATAAAAGGGGGAGAACTTTACCTGTAAGTCCAGAGTACAGAGAAAATACAGTACAAGTGTAGATATGGAATATTACTTCTTCATTTTGAGCATCAAGGATTATCCTTTGGGGTGTCTTTCATATATATTGCAAATGAAGCTTTACCTAATACTAATGAGAAAATTTCCAGAAAATATGTTAGTGTATTAAGGGACACATTATACACCTTTATGGTCAGAAAAGGAAAGGAATGAAGGTCAGTCAGAGGGTACAGAAAGGGCATATGCAATCAAGAGCCAAGCCCCATTTATTCTACCTCCCCAAAGCCTCTTCTGTCCATTTTCTCCTTTCCAATTGCCACAGCAATCATCCTACTTAAGGGCTTCATTACCTCTTGACTGAGCAATGTTAATAGCCTTCTATTCTTCCTAAACCATAATTCAGATTGCATCATTCAGGCTCCCCCATTACCTATCATACCACAAAGTTCCTGGCCTTTGGGACTCACAGAAATATCGTACCAAACTTTCTTCAGCCCTGGCTTTCATTTCTCTTTTCAGAGTATTCTATGCTACTTACAAACTCAACTACTCCTTAGTCTACAATTCAGTTACCTGCTTCTCTGCCATCTGAGCTTCACTCTAACACCCTCTCCACCTTAGTTATCTCTGTCTTAATCATAGCAGCTCCTGTCAGAAGTATCCCATCATTCAAAGCTTGATTTAAAAGTTATCTTCTTCCTAAAGCGTTTAACTCCATGTTTGTTTATTCCTCTCTGTGCCTTAAGTATAGTTAATTGTGAAGCTGTATGTTTTCCTCTGCTGTAATATATGTTCATTAAAGTATGTGATCATATCTTATAGATATTTTAAATATCATGATACTCAGTAAAAGTTTATTGAACAAATGCATACATGCAGCCACAAATAATTATTTTGGTCTGTCATGCAAATATTCCAAAAAGAAGAAGCTTGGGCTGTGCTGGAGGAGCTGGCAGCCACTCTGACTGGCCACAGACTTGTGTAGTATCTCCTCTGTGTTCCCTTCCTACTTTATAGGCCATGAGTACAAAGTTTTTATGTATGTATGTATGTATGTATGTATGTATGTATGTATTTTCCGAGGGCCTCTTCCCAGGTACCATGTCTTCTGAGGTATTTCCTTGGATGGTGATTAAGGGGCCAACCTGGCTTCCTAATGGAAGAAGAAGTGAAAGAGATGATTCTCCCATGAGGACTCTCCTGAGCTCCAAGGAGAGAATCTTCCCTAACTGGATGATTAAAAGAGCTAGACTTTTCCCCTCTTCCTTTTAAAACATACTCTGTTGAATCATTCTTCCCCACTCTTAGATGAACTCTGGTAGATTTCCTGGCTCTTTTGACACACACGGTTGTAAATAATCTCCAAGATTCCCTCTTGCTTAGGATTAGAAGTTTATGGTCAGGTGACAGTCCTAGTGGACTTCTTTATCTTCATCATTTCACCTTCTCTCCCATGACAGAAGCCAGAGGAAGGAAGGATGAAAGGACAAAATGATGTTGTCCTAGCCTGGTTTCAAGGCCCTCTGTGTCAGACACCAACATTTGCTTTTTATCATGAGTTGCCTTCATAAATTCAGAGAATTGGGGCTGGGCTGTTTTTGGCAGTCCCTGATGTGGGATTCCAGTGCCTGGCCCATCCAGATGTTTCCTCTGTGTGCATCATCTCAGCCTTCCAGGAAGCCCTTTTGGTCAGCATCTTTTTGTTTTTATCTTTTTTTTATTGTGGTAAAATAAACACAACATAAAGCTTACCATTTTTAAGTGTACAGTTTAGTGGTATTAAGTACATTCACATTGTTGTGCAACCATCACCATCATTCATCTTCAGAACTTTTTCATGTTTTTAAGCTGACTCTGTGCCAATTAACACTCATTATTTCCACCCAGCCCCTGACAACCAACACTCTAAAATTTGATTGCTCTAGAATCTCATATACAGTAGTGTCCCCATCCCCACCCCCATCTGTAGTTTCTTATTTATTTATTTATTTATTATTATTTTTTTAAATAAACCTTTATTGTTCAGATTATTACAGGTGTTTCTCTTTTTTTCTCTCATAGCTCCCCTCTACCTGATCCCCCTCCCCACCCTATACCCTTTTTATAAAATATATTTTTATTGATTTTTTTGCAGAATAACTTATAATTAATAGTAGTACATGTTTTCCTTTCCCCTTCCCCCTTATCCTCCCCCCAGCCTCTCCTACCCCCCAGCACATATTCCCACCCTCCCCGCCCCAGTGTCTTTCATTAATTGGTTATGTTCATATGCATGCATACAAGTCCTTCAGTTGATCTCCCCCAGCATCCACCTCCCATCCACCCAAGCCTCCCCACTGTAGCTTGACAGCCTGTTCAAGGCCACCCTGCCTCTATATCAATCACTCTCCCCTGTTTCTTTTCTTCAAAAATATCTTGCCTCTGCATACTAGAAATAAATGTATAAGAACAAAAAATGTTTCAGTCTCAGTTTCAATGTCCAACTGTTCTGAGTCCCAGTTTCAGTATCAAATAATTCTTTATGTGTACATGTCAGCAATGGTATCCAGATGGTAGACACATCGTGGCAATGCAAGATCCATCCTCTCTGGTTTGGTCCTGGGCCTGCAGACATGCACAGCTGCCGACTGCTAGCATGGCAAGGTGTCGTCAGTGTCCCCCATCTCTGGACCCCATCTGTAGTTTCTTTTTTCAGTTTCACGGTTTCAATTACCAGTGGTCACCTATGGTCCTAAAATATTAAATGGAAAGTTCCAGAAATAAACAATACATGCATTTTTAATTACATGCTCTTCAGAATAGTGTGATGAAATCACATGCTGATCTACTCTGTCACCCGGGATGTGAATCATTCCTTTGTTCAGTGTATCTACGCTTTAGATGCTCCCCCCTCATCAGTCACTTAGTAACCTTCTCAGCTATCAGATCGATTGTCATGGTTTCCCAGTGCTTGTGTTTGAACCCTGATTTTACTTACTAATGACCCCAAAGTGCAAGAATGGTGATGTTGGCAATTTGGATAAGTCAAGAGCAGTGGTAAAGTGCTTCTTTTAAGTGAAAAAGTGAAAGTTCTCAACAAGAAAAAAATATTATGCCAGCCAAGATTCTTAAAATCTACAATAAGAATAAATTTTCTACACATGAAATTGTGAAGAAGGAAAAAGAAATTTGTGCAAGTCTGCTGAGAGAGAGATAAACAACATTCACGTCACTTTTATTACAGTATATTGTTGTAATTGTTTTATTGTATTATCAATTATTGTTGTTAGTCTCCTACTGTGACTAACTTATTAACTAAAATTTATCATAGGATATATGTATAGAAAAAAACATAATATATATAGGGTTCAGTACTATCCATGATTTCAGGAACCTACTGGGAGTCTTGAAACATATTCACCTGGCTAAGAGGGGGACTACTGGAAATGGAATCATGTAACAGTTATACTGGTTAATAATTTGAATCTTTTTCAATAGATGGAGTTACACATATGTTGATATATATGCGATTTGGTATGTATACTATTTTGTTGTATTGACAGCAAGCTTCAAAACCTTATATGTCAAATTTCCTAAAGGTGTTAACATCATATATATTTTTACGCTTACAAATGTTGAATTTCCTGCCAAAAAAAAAAAAAAAGAGCATTTGTGGGAAGTCTTAATTTGTTACTTTATTTTGAAGAAAAGTGCTGCTGAAAGTTATTGTATACTTCAGGAAGCTTTTTGTGAACATGCTTCATCTCAAGATACTTGTGAACGCTGGTTTAAATGCTCTGAAAGTGACGATTTCCATGTGAAAGACAAAGAACATCTAAGTTAACCAAAAAAGTTTGAAGACCAACAATTACTAGCATTATTGGATGAAGATGCATGTCAAACTCAAAAACAACTTGCAGAAAGATTAATCATTCTCAGCAAACAATTTCTGATCATTTTTACAAGCAATGGGAAAGATTTTAAAGAAAGGAAAATGGGTGCCACATCAACTGAACGCAAGACAAATGGAAAACTGAAAAGTCTTCAGTAAAATGTTGCTTCAACAGCACAAAAGGAAGTCTTTTTTTGCATTGAATTATGATTAGAGATGAAAAGTGGATTTATTTTGAGAATCCCAAATGCACAAATTTATGGATTGATCCAGGTCAACCATTAACATCGACTGCAAGGCCAAATTGCTTCAGAAAGAAAGCAGTGCTCTGCGTTTGGTGGGATAAAGAAGGTGTGGTGTATTATGAGCTTTAAAACCAAATGAAACCATTCATACTGATCGCTACAACAACAAATAATCAATTTGAACCACACTTTGATCATGAAACGACCAGAATGTGCAGAAGACACAGCAAAGTAATTTTTACTTAATGTTAATTCACCATCACTCACTTAAAAACCAATTAAAGACATGTTAAAAGATCTTGCCTGGGAACTATTAACCCACCTGATGTATTCACCAGACCATAAATTACAAATTATGATCAAATTGTGGCTTTTAAAAAGACGCTCCAAAAATAATCATGCCACCTTTCCTGGAATTGCTCCTTCAGATTTACCACTTGTTCTGATCAATGGCACACATACTATCTAAGTAGCAATTCACAATGTATGAAGAAGTGGAAAATTGGGTCTCTGAATGGTTTGCCTCAAAAAAAGAAAACTTCTATTGGGACGGTACCCACAAATTACCCAAAAGATGGGGGAAATGTGTAGCTAGCGGTGGACATTACTTTGAATAAAGCACTTTTGATATTTCTCTTGAAATTATTGTGTTTTCTTTGATTACAAAATCCTCGTTATTAACCGGTACACTGGTAGTGTTTGTCCTTTTGTGACTTATGTGTCTTTTGCATAATGTCTTCAAGATTCATCTATGTTGTCATACAGGATTCATCTAGTATGTGTCAAGATTTCCTTTCTTTATAAGGATGAATAACATTCCATTTAATTAAATGCTACATTTTGTTTGCTTATTTCTCTGTTGATAGACACTGCTATTGCTTTAGAATCATTTTAAGCCTGGAAATCCTTCATGGGGTATATTTGGCTCACGGAACAATTCACAAATCTCCAACCATTAGATTATACAAATGCAGCCCTCTCCTTCTGCCCACTAACTATTAGAATGCTTAAGTAGTAATTGGGTACCAGTTCCTGGTACCAGGTACCACACATTCTAGGGAAATATATATAAAGTTCTACAAGTGGTTCTCTGGAAGGAGCCCTCAAGAATCCCTAAGAAAATCTCAAGGGTTCTTTCAAGCAGTCTTATTTAGTTAGTTAGTTAGTTAGTTAGTTAGTTAGTTAGTTAGTTAGTTAGTTTGGGGAATCTTCTTTCCAGGTCTTGCATATAAAGCCTACATGGCCTAGCATCTCTCTTTAGACTGTAGTACTTGTTGATCTCAACTATAAACTCAGATAGAAAAAGTCGCATTTAAATATCCTATTACCTACCAAAATTATTATTATTATTATTATTATTATTATTATTATTTTTACTATTAGGCCATAATCAGGCCCTAAAATGATAAACATTGGCCTTGAAAGACCCATGTTTATTTGCAGGTGCAAAGAATACAGATATAAATTACAAAGCCAAATACAACTCATCAGCAGAAATGGAATTGTTCTCACTTGTAAATTTTTCTTTATTGAAAACATAGAGAATTATCTAAACATTTCACTTTTTGAAAGGAGAAAAGGAAGTCCAAATTAATTACTTTCCTAAAATGGGTATGTGGGAGTTAGTTACCCCATTGTTGCTACTACTACATCTTAAGTTACTTTTCAAAACAAAACCAAACAAACCACCACCAACAACAAAAACACACCCAAGCTGTTTTCTGTGAAAATGCCAGTTGCTTATTGACCTGGAGTATAAATTATGATCAAATTGTGGCTTTTAAAAAGACGCTCCAAAAATAATCATGCCACCTTTCCTGGAATTCTTTGGATAGCACAGTGAAGACAAACCAAATAGACATTATAGGCTTCATTTTTCATTTGCTGCTTTTTGTTGCCCAAAGGCCAGTGTATGTTTACTTTTACAAGAAACTGCCAAATAATTTTTTTCAATAGGATTATACCATAGCATTTTCCTACCAAGTAAAAATTAAAGTTTTAGTTGCATTGCAGTCTCTTCAATATTTGGTGCTGTCTTTGTTTTTAATTTTACTCATTCTGGTAGGTATTTAATGATATTTTATTGTGGTTTTAATTTTCGTTTCTCTAGTGACTAGTAATTTTACATACTTTTTCATGTACTTATTTACCATTTGTGTATCTTCTTTTGTGAACTGTTCAAATGTTTTGCTACTTTTCATTAGATTGCTTGTCTTTTTATTATTGAATAGTAGGAATTTTCATATCCTGGAGATACAAGTGTTTGGTTAAATATGTGTGTTGTGAGTATTTTTTCCAAATCTGCTTATTCATTTTCTTTATGGTATCTTTTAAAGAGAAGATAAATATTTTTAGTTTGATGAAATCTAATTTATCATGAAAATAATTTTTAAGGTTATTGCTTTCTAAGAAAACTTTGCCTTCCCCCAACTCAAGAATATATTCTCTTTATAGATTTAGCTTTTACATTTCACTCTCTGATCCACCTCAGTAATTTTTGTGATAGTAGCAGTTGCAGTTTATTTTTTATTTGTATCATTTACTGAAAAATTATTTTTTCTTCATTAGATAACTTTGGCACTTTGTTGAAAAACAAATAATCATGTAAGTGTCATTCTATTTTGGCCCTGTCTATTATTTTCCATTGATTTGTTTATTCTAAGTGCTTACATTAAAAAAAAATCTTTATTAACTCCAATATCAATTTAAATTCTGCAGCTATAATTTGGATTATTTTTCATATGCTAATCCATCTTCGTTTGCATTTTGTTATCTGTATTTTCAATCATTGAATAAATACTTGTTGAAGTACTTTGTGGTAAATGCTATTCCAGGTACTGAGAATTGAGTAATGAATAAAAAAATAATATTCATAGTCTTATGGACCCATATTCTGGCAGGAAAAAAAAACAGGCAGTAATAAGTAAATGAGTCTGTTACAGAGGAAACAAAGCAGGATGTTTTAGTAAAAAATAAGTGGAAATGGGGCAACTACAGATACATTCAAGAGAGCCCTCCCTGAAAAAGTGAGGGTTGAGCTTTCATATCTCATTTTTTTTATTTGTTGTTTTTTTGTTTTAAAATTCCATCTAAACTCATTTACCTATATGGTTTCCTGCTCCAGTTTTAATAAGTCTCTTTCTTTGTGTGACTTATTAAAGACATTAAGCATATGATTTCTGAAAGGTAATGGCCCTCACATGAAGTCATTATCAGAGGCACGTTTTCTCTGGGTTTTCAGGATGGTGCCTCCTTTCCCTTGGACTTTACTGACTGGCAGGCTTTGTAATTGGCCTTGAGCCTCTCTTACTGTCCACTTATGTACTATAGAATCTCCTTTATTAGATATACAAAATGGGAGCAAACTAATGTTAGTTTCTGGGCTGATCCTCAGTATCTAATATGTAGGCATGGGTCTCAGGTGCCTCTGCTGGGCTGAAATGGTGCATTCTTTCCCCAAGCCAGACCGGGAATCCCTTATGTTCAAAGATGTGTCTACAGCTGGTTCAATGTTGTGTGTCCAGTGCCATCATAGGACCTGGCATACAACACAGTGAACATGCAAAAAATATTTGATGAGTGAATCAAATGCAATCAAGTACAAATAAAGATCACAACTAACTAGCAATAAGAATCTCAAGTCTCAGCACACATTGCTGCTAGTTTTTTTTTAATGAAGTACAGCGAAATGGTTAAAAGTGTGATCTTAAAATTAGACTGCTAGAATTTTAATCCTAGCTCTGCCACATTCTGTCTGTGTATCTCTTGGTAAATCAGTTAATTTCTTTGTGTTTCATTTTTCTCGCTTCCCAACCTTGTGGAATTGTTATGAGGATGACATGAAATAAGGCAAAGAGTCTTCAACAATGCTCATAAATTGCCAATAACAGTTGTTTCTTGTATTGTAATTCCCCCATCGTTCAGTATTTTATTTGCAGTGACTCTATTCTCCCAAGATAAAGGCTAATATTTCAAAAACAGCTGTCATTCAGTAGAAGGTCAACTGGATTAATATTTTGATTTGTACCAATTCTGCAGCTCTTAGTGAGAGCCTGACACTTGAAAGGAAAAATGCCCTCCTTTCTGTCTCCTTTCAGACCAGGGGGCTGCATTAAAACAGTGCCCTCTGTCTTCTTTCATGCCAGGAGAATGCTTTATTTCAGGGGGTGAAACATGGGGAAGCCGACAGTTATTTTTCTCAATCCAGCTGCATCTGCCTTAAAATTGGTGAAAATTCTTCCCAGAATCTAGTAACGGGTTCTCAGTTTTAGTGATGCTTTCTGGGCTTTCATTTGGGTGTTCTGTGGGAAGTGGGAGAACCTATATTGAGAGAATCACCCAGACACATTAAAAAAAAATATATGTACTTTTTTTTTTTAGAATAGTATTCAATTTACAGAAAAATTGGGAGCATAGTACAGAAGTTCCTATGTACCCTGTACCTGTTTCCTAAATTATTAACATATTACATTAGTATGTACATTTGTTATGATTAATAAACTAGTATTGTGACATTATTAAAGCCCATATTTTCTTCATATTCCTCAATGTTTACATAAAATAATGTTTCTGTTACAGGATCCTATCCAGAATACCCTACTGCATTTAGTCATCATGTCTCCCTAAGCTCCTCTTGTCTGTGACAGTTTTTCAGGTTTTTTCATGATCTTAATAGTTTTAAGAAATACTGGTCAGGAACTTTGTAATAAAATATCTCTCTTGGGATTTGCCTGATGTTTTTCTCAGGATTAGGCTGAGATTATGGGTTTTGAGGGGAAGACCACAAAGAAAAGTACTATCTTCATCACATCATAGCTAGGATATACACTTTCAATATAACTTACCATTATTGGTGTTGACCTTGATCACGTGGCCCAGCTAGTGTTTGTTAAATTTCCCCCTGTAAACTTATTCCCCACCCCCACTTTCCATATCGTACCCTTTGGAAGGAAGTCATTAGGCACAGCCACACCTATGAAACAGAGAGTTATGCTTAATTGCCTTGAGGGGGAAGTAGCTACATATATTATCTAGAATTCTTCTGTACAGGATATTTGCCATTTATTTCAGTATAGCATGATGGATAATTATTTTATACTTTGGGTTATAACCCACTACTACTTCATTTATCAGATATTGTTTTGTACCAGCAAGGTAATCCAGTAAGATAACCTCTTAACAACAACAAAGAATTTATGGAAATGAACAAGCGGTGCTTCCCTACAAAAATAGTCAACAGTGGAGTCTGTGCATGTTTAAATATTTCCGAAACACTCTAATGGGAACTGTGTGGTTTACAAGACATAATCATAATGTAATGAGTAGATCTTTTGCTATGTGCCAAGAACTCACATGACCCTCAGCAAAGCAACATGAAGTAGACAATATGTCTACTTCACAAACTATCATACAACATCCCCCGTAATTTCAGTCTCGTAGAGGATAGAGATAAGGGAAAATGTGGTTTCCATCAAGGTTTATGAATTTCAGAAGACAGACAGGGACAAGGTTGGAAAGTATGGAGGAAGGGCATCTAAACTAGAGAGTTCAGTCAGTATTGTTTTGTACAGAAGATAACTTCTTAGAGGCAAGTGGAAGTGAGCTCTACAGTTCTGAAAGACAGCTTAGCAGGAGCACTCCAGGCAGAAGGATGGTAGTAAGCAGAAGCAGGGAGGCCTGAGGTAGCATGCTGTTGTGGGCAGTGTCAGCATCTCAGTATAGCTAGAGCAAAGGGCATGCAGGGGGAGAGGCAGGGCACAAGGGAACAGGAACCAAATCCCAAGGTCAGTTGTGCTAAACCTGATTCTAAAGGTGGAGGAAAATCACTGAAGAGTTTTAGCAGGAGAGGAACTTTTACATTTTAGAGGTCTCATTCTGACAGTTAAAGAAAAAAATTTAACTGAGTACTTCATAGTCATATTTGTTTTTTTAATAAAAAGTTGACCATGTTTTCATTTTATTTTCTATTAAGTGATATTTGGTAGTTTTCCAAAATCAAATCCACCCTCAGATGATTTGCTGCCAGTGCCATGGTCTAAGGAATGTGCTTTGGGATCCTGGGCATGAGTTTCAATACCCAGCAGGAACTTTGGAATAATTTAGCATAGTCCATGGTAACTTGTTCAGGCTTATTTATTAAATAAATTTTTTATTAATTTACATTATTGTTTCCTCTCCTGTTGTTGTTTTTCTTTGGTGCTGTTTAAAATGCTGCATGTATTAAATGTTTGTCATGTGTCAGGCACTATGTTAAGATATATATGTAACTTAACCTTCACCTAAACAAGTAAGAGTAGATGATGTTATTGCCATTTGACAAATTAGCAAAATGGGGCTCTGTAAGATTTAGAAATTTTGGGAGAGAGTTTTTATAGCCTGCATTGCACAGCTAGCAGCAGAGCCAGGATTCAAGCCCCGGTCTATCTGTTTCAAGGGACTACATGCAAATTGTGCTGCAATGGATACCAATAGTCACATTTTAATTTGGCAATGACATAGAACGATTAAGTTAAATCCTTGCTTTGGGTGAATAAGTGATGAATGCTTTATTCAATCTAAGTTGAGGGCTCTTTCAAACCACTGGAGAGGTTAAATTAACTCCATAGCTTTGAATGAAATAATGCAACTATAGCATGTCTATTCTGTCAAGATGAATTAAAAGAGAATCCAGCCAAGATAGGCAGGTCTCACATTGACCTAGAAGTCTCAGCTTCCTCTGGGGACACTGTCGTAAAGGTAGATTTCAGTCCACCAAGCTCTTTAGAAAATTCCTTTTACTCAAATCCCCCTGAACACAATTTGGTAGATGCTTTAATTTTCTTCTTATCCTAATATATAGAAAACCAAGGGTCATCACAACCAAAGCAATTGGATGGATGATCGAACACAGGCTGTGTGGGGCAACCAGGCCAGCAGGGGGGGCAGTGAGGGGAGACCAGGCCAGCAGGGGGAGCAGTGAGGGATGACCAGGCTGGCGGGGGGCGGGGGGGGGCAGGTAGGCAGGTGAGCAGTTAGGAGCCAGAGGTCCCAGATTGTGAGCGGGATGATCCTGAGGATCCCGCCTAAACCAGCAGTCAGACATCCCCTGAGCGGTCCTGGATTGGAGAGGGTGCAGGGTGGCTGGGCTGAGGGACACACATCCCCATGCATAAATTTTGTGCACTGAGCCTCTAGTTTCCATATAAACAGGAAGCCTGTTTTTTTTCCAAAACCAAAACAATTCTCTTAAGTGCCTGGTAAGATGGACTCAATAAAAACTTCTTGGTACTGTCTTGTAATTGCAGTCTCTTATACCCTTTCTTAATTGGTCCTACAAGTCAAATAGAGAACTTGTAGCTTGTTACCTGAGAAAGTCACTGTTTCTTATATCATAGAGGGCCAGAGGCTGGCTACAGAGCTAATAGGTTTATTACCAGCACAATATTTCACTGAATACAAAATGAAACTGAAAATCAAAATTACATCTATGTTTTAGGTATATCCCTAATCAATTAAATTTAGGCATCTATGATTTTCTCAAAATACATATTTGCTTCTCTTTCATCAATAGATTCTTAGACTGAATAGTTTGATCCCGAGGGTCATTTCTTACTTTCGAATGATTGTAATGCATAGCACATATGCTATCATTCTTTCCAAGCAATGCCTGTGGAAGACATCACTAATCAATCACAACACACCTTCCTGTTGAGTTCCTCCTTAAGCCTCAAGAATCACTTTCAGCACAGAGTTTCATAGAACTACTAGCAATCAAAGAAAATTGAGGCTTTGAATAAAATTTATTTGCCAAGGTGAGAAAAAGAGCCAGCATGTCAATCACAATGGCTTATACATAGTAAGTTCCCCATAAATATATGTTGATATAAGCTACAAGTGTGGCCCTTCTTTTCTGCCTGGAGTAGTTAAAAAAGCAGCTGATTTAAAAGTTGTCCTGACAATTGAGTATTTATTTATGACTCGGCAGGTAGCTTATATTTTACTTTACATTTTAAACGTCTTAAGTTCTTTTATAGATTTAAAAAATATATTATGACATATATTTTGGAGATCATGATAACAGATCGCATGGCAGGTGCAGTTACATATCTGAATTCCCTTTTTGAACATTTCATTCCATTAAACAGCAAGCAGTTTCTTAAATATTTGACAGCAGAAGCATGATTGCTCAGTTTCTGCACATTCAACCAGTCACTATATCTCTGAAGCCTGTCATCATCGTGTTAGCGATTTTGGAGAATGTTCTTTACTCAGTTAGATGGCACTTCTGTCAGGTCACCCAAGTAAATTGACTTTTCATTCCCTGTGGTTGTCACCGTTCTTGGCTGGAGGCCTGCTGCTGATAGCAAAGCTCCTCTATTTCTTTGGAGCTCATCAATATAAATTATTTGGGCCTTTACACTAGATCAGCTTAAATTAACTTCTGTATCAGTTTAGTTTCCAAGTGCCACTTTGCCACTAGAGCCATAAACATATCAGTAAATATTCACGCAGTCCTTTTCTGCCAGAGACAATTAATCTGGGTCCTCAGGGGTCTGATCTCCTCCTTCCTATTTAGTGATCCTTTATAATTGTGATCCTTTCAGCCAATACAAGTAATGGTCCACTTCTCATTTCTCTGCTCAAATCCAAAATAATATTATTTAAAACTACTGATAACAAGAGATTTTACTCAAGGGCCATTCCTAGGACTGCAAGGCCATCATTTGGCTCTGGTCTGGAACCGCATGTGACAAGAAGGCAAGGCTTGATATAGCAGTCCTATCTCATAGTTCTGCTCATTGCTTTTCTTTTGAAATATAATTATCTTTTCCTGCTGAGGAAGCTCGACATAAAAACATGACTTCTCTACTCTGTTGTTTATGGGTCTGATAATTGCTTTATCTTACTTTGCTTTGTTTTGTTAAGGGCAAGTTCAATCCAAAAATTAATTGAAGTTGGTAAGGTTTTGCAAATACTGATTTATTTTTGTAACTATAAAGATTTCTTGTGTTAAAGCTCACCAAAACACCCGAGTCACTACTTTTTACTTTCAAATGTGTCTAAGTTAATACAAATGAAAGATAAATCAATCAGGGATAGAAATTTTCTTGTGAAAGTTTAATATTTGTTTTGTTCTGTGGATAAACTGTTTACTTTTGTATGTAAGCCTTATGCAAATTTTATTTAGCTGTACAAAAATTAATGAGTGTGTTTGTATGGCTAAACTTCCATAATCTAGCAATGTTCCACATAGAAAAAGTATTTATATAATTAAGATTTACAAATACTTATTTCTTCAAAATTATTATGATGTATTCAATTAAAGCTTTTTTACTCAATCAAATATACATTACTCAAAAACTGATGATATGCATAGGTCCTTTATATGAAATGTATAATTTAGGGAATTCTTATAAAATAAATATAGTCTGGAATCATGAGGGAAGTTTTAACTTATCCAAGAAGGTTTGACAATAGTAATTTAAAAATATAATTCTTTAAGCTTTGTTATCAACTATAGAATTTAACCTGATTGTTCGTCATTAGCTGTGCTATATGATCATATATCCTATATAATAAACCCTAATATGCAAATTGACCAAATGGTGGAACAACCACTTGTTATGATGTACACTGACCAACAGGGGGAAGATGCTCAATGCAGGAGTTGCACCAGCCCACAGGCCCCAGGTCAGCCAAGGTGGGAGGTCCTCCGATCACCTTGCCAGTTACCCCGCAGAGGAAGGCGGCTGGTGGCAATGAGAGGGGCAGGGCCTGTGAGCAGGTGGTGCCTGGCTTACCAAGATGGGTGGCAGCAGAGGCCCCCCCAATCACCCCACTGGTCACCCCAAAGATCAGCCCGGATCACCAGCCAGGTCTAGGAACTCTACCTGAGTGTGAATTTCATGTACCAGGCCTCTAGTATATGTATATAACAGTAATTATTCCCTTTTTGAATATTGGCTATGTGAAAAGTAATATTGGCTATGCTAAAGGTAATTAGGAATTACTTTCATTATATTTCCTTCAGTGATATCCATGGATTTGTTACAGATTTTAGATTTATGAGGTTATTTGGCATTGCTGAAAATATTCCACACTCATGGCATTTCGTAGGTTTGCCAGATAAAATGCTGTGGAGAAAAAAAAATCACTGGGAAATGTTGTGGCATGGGAACAAGGAAAGGAACATGAATAATTGGGGATGTGGCTTGGAGTTTTCCACATTTACTTCCAGCCTTCTTAATTTGGAGCAAGTAGAAGTAGGGTTGCCAGGTAAAAACACAGGACATCAATTACTTGGAATTTCAAATCAACAATAAATAATAATTTTAGTATAAGTATGTCCCAAATATTGCAGATATTAAGTATTGATCTGAAATTCAAATTTAACTGGGTGTCCTGTATTTTTATTTTCTAAATCTGGTAACCCTGCCAACACTGTTTAGCTTATTCTCTAAGACATATGATTCATTAAGGAAAAAGCATCAATTAAAGGTACTAATAATATGAAAAATGGAGAGATCCTTTAAAGATATTTTATGTTTTTATTCCTTGATTCACCAAATATATACTTAGTGCCAAGTATTAGGCACACTGTTAGGGACAGGATATACCTTAGTGACCAAAACCAGATCTTATCTTTGCCTTCATGGTGTTTGCAGTCTTGTAGTGGGGGAGTAGGTGCTGAACAAACTAACAGAACTCCAACTGTGATTCGTGATGTGAAGGAAATAGCTTAACTTGGAATAACAGAGACCAGTAGAAGACCTCACTGAAAAGGTGACACAACTAATTTCAGAAGGATGAAATAACAATCAGGTGGTGAGGGTGGGGAAGACTCTAGATAGAAAAGAACTGGGTGCTGTAGAACAACCAAAGAAGGTGAGTGTGGCTGCAGTATGTAGAAGGCAGGGCAAGGCATGCCGCTCAGGTTGAGAGAGTGCTAAGAGTCAGGTTGTTCAGGTCACTGTTGGGGATCTGGAAGCTCTTATAAGTATAATAAGAAGATACTGATGAATTTTCATCTGGAGGATGGCAAGATCTGATTTATACCTCTTAAATATAATTCTGACTGATATATGCCAAAGAGATGGGAGGGAGCCATGGTAGAAATTGAGAGATTGTTGCGAGAACCCAGGTGAAGAGGCTGGTGTCGTGGTCCTGTGTAATAAAGGGGAAACAGTCAAAATGTCAGAGTGTAAATGACATGTTTTTCTAATGCATTCAATGTGAGGGACAGCAGGAGGGAAATATCAAGACTAAATATCAAGATTAAACGAATGATTGGATAGAGTGTCATTTGTGGAGCTGGGGGAGACTAGGAAGAAACAGACTTATGACATTCATTTCATATGGCCTCTATAACAAACTTTCATGCATATCCAAGCCCACCTAGATAGCCAAGATAATCTTATCAACTCATCTGATTGGCAACCTTAATTCCATCAACAATCTTAATTCCCCCTTGCCATGTAACAAAAACATATTCACAGATCCCAGGGATTGGAATGTGAACATCTTGACAGGGGGAAGGATCATTTTGTCTAACTACATATGAGAAAATCAACATGTGTGGTTAGAAATATTAAGTTTGATATGCTAGTGAACTGATGAAATAGGGTTGATGAAGTAGAAAGTTAAAGCTACAGGTAATTGGATATGTGAGTTTGGAACTCAAGGAGAAGTTAGGGCTAAATTTGGAAGTTGTCAACACAGAGATGATGTATAAAGCCATGAGAGTGTACGACATCACTGAAAGAGATAGCTATGTTGATAGTATACATGAGAGGGATACAAGTGTTACTCCTGCAAGAACAAAGTATTCTTATTAGCTGATGATTTCTTCCTGGATATCCACAAGGCACTGTACTTTTAGGAGAAGGTGGTTGAAAGATTTTTGTGTGAGGCCACTCATTCCTCCAATCCCATTACTGGTTCTCAGAATCCTGCCAAAGTGAGTAAGAATTATCAGAACAAAAAGATTCAAAAGGTAAAACCAAAAGCCTCATTATGATTAATTTGGTTAAATAGATAAAATAAAAATTCCTATGGACTTAATAGATTAGCCAGTAGAGAAGCTAAAATCTCAGAATGAACTCTCAGAGGGTTTTGGTCCAAGAAAATTTAAGAACTATGGCAAAATAACTAAGGCATTCAGTTTATAAAAGTCCTAATATTACACCAGACACAATTTTTAAAAAATCTTTATTGTTCAGTTTATTAATTACATAATTCCCCCTTTTCCCCTATAGTTCTCCTCCACCTGGTACCCATCCCAACCTCCGCCCGCACCCCCCTCCACTGTCCCAACCTCCGCCCTCACCCCCTTCCACTGTCCTCTGCCATAGTTGCATGATTTTTGTCCAGTCTCTTGCTACACTCCCCACACCCCTTTTCTCCCCAAGAATTGCCAGTCCATTCCCTCTCTATGTCCGTGATTCTGTTACATTCACCAGTTTATCCTATTCATCAGCTTATTAATTCACTTGGTTTTTAGATTCATTTGTTGATAGATGTGTATTTGTTGTTCATAATTTACACTTTTATCTTTTTCTTCTTCCTCTTCTTAAAGAATGTCTTTCAGCATTTCATATAATATTGGTTTGGTGGTGATGAACTCCTTTAGCTTTTTCTTATCTGCAAAGCACTTTATCTGACCTTCAATTCTGCATGATAGCTTTGCTGGATAGAGTAATCTTGGTTGTAGATTCTTGCTATTCATCACTTTGAATATTTCTTGCCACTCCCATCTGGCCTGCATCGTTTCTGTTGAGAAATCCGCTGACAATCATATGGGTGCTCCCTTATAGGTAACTAACTGTTTTTCTCTTGCTGCTTTTAATATTCTCTCTTTGTCTTTTGCTCTTGGCATTTTAATTATGATGTGCCTTGGTGTGGTCCTCTTAGGGTTCCTATATGTTGGGGTTTGGTGCACTTCTTGGACTCCTAAGTCAATTTCTTTCACCAGGTGGGGGAAGTTTTCAGTCACTATTTCTTCAAGTAGGTTTTCATTGTCTTGCTCTTTCTCTTTTTCTGGCATCCCTATAATTCGGATGTTGGTATGCTTGAGGTTGTCCCAGAGGCCCCTTACACTATCTTCAATTTTTTGGATTCTTTAGGTTTCTTGCTTTTTCAGCTGAGTGGATTTTATCTCTTTGAATTTCAAATCTTTAACTTGGTTCTTGGGGTGCTCTAGAGTACTTTTAGGTCTTTGTATAATATTTTTTATTTCAGTCAGTGTATGCTTAATTTCTCGTTGGTCCTTTTTCATATCCTTGAGAGTCTCATTCATACCCTTGTAGGTCTCGTTCATTTCCTTATAGGACTCATTCATTTCCACGTTGGTCTCGATCATTTCCTTGCAGGTCTCATTCATGTCCTTGAAGGTCTCATTCATTTCCTTGTAGGTCTTGTTTATTTCCTTATAGGTCTCGACCTTTTCTAGGAGCCTCTTGAGAAGCCCTATAACCGTGGTTTTGAATTCCATGTCCAGTCATTTTTTCCCCTCCATTTCTTTCACATCTGATTTCTTTCCATGTCTCTGCATGGTGGCTGCTTCCCTGAATTGGTCAATTAGCTTTGTGTGGTAGATGTCCTAAAATGGAGAGTGGCTCAGCCTCCCCAGAGGTGGATATGGGTTGCACAGTCTTGTTGAAGTTAAGCCCAGGTTAATCGTTGTTAGCACTTGGAGGGGTTGACCTCCAGGCCAATTGTCTGTGAAGTTCAACTGTGCTCAGGTTGGATGGGCGGAGTCTCTGGGCCAAACAGACAGCATTATCTCTGACCTATGCGGCCCCAAACACTCTGTGCTGGGGGCAATGGCCACCAGCACCTCTGAGAGAGAGCTGCTGTGGAGTTCCACTGGCTGCCGGAGAATTCAGACTCTCCCCAAATGTGTCTGCACACCCAATGTCTCACCCAGGGTCGTAAAACAAAGCAGTCTGATGGTTTCCCGAATGAAAGAGCAAGTCATGAGTGCTCTCTGCGTGGTCAGGCAGCTGTGCTGTTCCCAAGTTCACGCGCACTCCGCACAAGCTCGCCTTCTCCACAAGCCAGCAGACCCCTGTAGCAACCGAGCTTCGGCGTGCCCTCCCGCTGTCCAGTTTTTACCCTGTATGATAGTGGGTTCCCTGGACTTCGCCCAGAGCTGGAGAATCAGTCCAGTGAGACGTCTTTGTCTCCCCTGTTCAAGAAAACTGGCCGGTTTTCAGCCTCCCGCCCTATCCACTGGCGCGTGGTCCTCCAAACCTCTCTCCACGCGTATCTGCAATGCTGTCCACCGCCGCTCCTCCGAGTCACAGTGTCTTATCTTCACTTTTATTTGTGGAATTTTCACTCAGCCAGCTTTCTGGTCATTCTGGATGGTGTTTGCTCTTTCGTTAAGTTGTAGTTTTAAAATTGCTGTGTATGGAACCAAGATGGCGGCATAGGTAAACACCTATTGTTCTGCCCCACGCAACAATTCAAAAACTACAACATAACAACAAAACAAACATCACCCAGAATCACCAGAAAGCTGGCTGAGTGAAAACTCCACAAATAAAAGTAAAGGCGGGACACTGAGACTCAGAAGAGTGGTGGGAGCGCAGCCTTGAAGTTACACGCCACGGAAACAGAGGTTAGGAGCCATCCTGGTCGCGCACTTGGGCTGTAGGGCTGGAGCAGCAACCCCGGCTAGATTTCACCAACGGGGAGGGTGGAGACGTCCCACTGCACGGATTCCCCAGCGCCATGCGAGGTCCGGGGGACGCACCCTGGAAGCCGGGCATGGCAGAGGTCTCCTAGTCTGCTGAGAAACCAGGTAGCTGGGAAAAGAAGTTTGTGTGCAGGTAAACTGTGCGACAGCATAGACGTGTGACTTGCTCCCTGGAAACTGGTCTCCTAGTCCTGGAAACTACCAGACTGCTTTGTTTTACAACCCTGGGCGAGACTTTGGGTGTGCAGACTCATCTGGGGAGAGGCAGGGTTGTCTGGCAAGGGGAAGAGACTAGCGGCTTTCTCTTGGAGGTGCCTGCAGGCATCCCCATCCAACAGAGACTCATGTGCGCAAGCGCCGCATAGGATGTAGCTGACACTGAGGCTGCCTGCTCAGCTCAGAGTCTCAGCCCATCCAACCTGAACTCAGTCTCCCTTCACAGCCAATTGGCCTGGAAGTCAAACCCTCTTAGGGCAAACAACAACAAGCTGGGTTTAAATTCAAAAATACTATACAATCCATAAAGGATTGCAGTAAGAGTACCCACCTCAGGTAACTGGGGAGGCTGTGCCACTGACCCTTAGAGGACATCTACCACATAAAGCAGCCATCATGCAGAGATATGGAAAGAAATCAGGTGTAAAAGAAATGGAGGAAAAAAGACGACTAGACATAGAGTTCAAAACCATGGTTATAAGGCTTTTCAAGAGGCTCCTAGAAAAGGCCGATGAACTTAATGAGAACTATGAGGAAATAAACCAGATCAACGAGGAAATAAACAAGACCAACCAGGAAATGAATGAGACCCTCAAGGAAATGAACAAGGCCTCTGAGGATATGAATGAGACCCTCACAGATATGAAAAAGGACCAACTAGAAATCAAGCATACACTGACTGAAATAAAAAATATTACACAAAGTCCTAAAAGCAGTCCAGAGGGCCACAAGAACCAAGTCAAAAATTTGAAATACAAAGAAGCAAAATCCACTCGGCTGGAAAAGCAAGAACAAAAAGAATCCAGATAATTGAAGATAGTGTAAGGGGCCTCAGGGACAACCTCGAGCATGCCAACATCTGAATTATTGGGGTGCCAGAAAAAAAGAGAGAGCAAGGTAATGAAAACCTACTTGAAGAAATAGTGACTGAAAACTTCCCACACCTGGTGAAAGAAACTGACTTAAAAGCCCAAGAAGTACACAGAACCCCACAATATAGGAATCTAAAGAGGACCACACCAAGGCACATCATAATTAAAATGCCAAGAGCAAAAGATAAAGAGAGAATATTAAAAGCAGCAAGAGAAAAACAGTTGGTTACCTACTGGGGAGCACCCATATGATTGTCAGCGGATTTCTCAACAGAAACGATGCAGGCCAGACGGGAGTGGCAAGAAATATTCAAAATATTGAATAGCAAGAATCTACAACCAAGATTACTCTATCTAACAAAGCTATCATGCAGAATTGAAGGTCAGATAAAGTGCTTCGCAGATAAGAAAAAGCTAAAGCAGTTCATCACCACCAAACCAATATTATATGAAATGCTGAAAGATATTCTTTAAGAAGAGGAAGAAGAGAAAGGTAAAAATATAAATTATGAACAACAAATACACATCTATCAACAAATGAATCTAAAAATCAAGTGAATTGATAGTCTGATGAACAGGATAAACTGGTGAATATAACAGAATCATGGACATAGAGAGGGAATGGACTGGCAATTTTTGGGGAGAAAAGGGGTGTGGGAAGGGCAGCAAGAAACTGTACAAAAATCTTGCAACAATGGGAGAGGACAGTGCGGAGGGGGAGGTGAGGATGGAAGGTGGGATGGGTACAGGGTGGAGGGGGGCTATAGGGGGATAAAAAAGGGGAAACAATGTAATTAATAAACTGAACAATAAAGATTTTAAAAAAATAAAATAAAATAAAAAGAAAATTGCTGTGTATGACGGCAAGATAGGTGTTTTACCTATGCCGCCATCTTGGTTCTCCACACCAGACACAAATTTAATATTAGTTGTATCATAGACCAAAACATAAAAGATAAAAGTATACAATTTTTAGAAGATAACATGAGATATGTATTCATAAGTTTAAGTTAGGCAAAATTTATTAGAAAGAACACATGAAACAACAACAATAAAGAAAAAATGCCAAATTGTATTTGTCTGAAATTGAAAATTTTTACTTATTGAAAGAAAATTGAGTTGGTAAAAAATATATATATAAACCTTTAACTATGTTGGAAACATTGCATTATATAATTGAAATTTGCTAAAAGGCTAGAACTTAAAGGTTCTCACCATTTTTTAAAAAAGATAAATATATGAAATGATGGATGTGTTAACTAGATGGTGGGAATTCTTTCACAATTAAAAAACAAAACAATGAAAAGGAAAATATTTGATAGACAAGCCACAAACTAGGAGATATTTTCAAAATAGATATCTGATAAAGGACTTATATTTAAAATATATACAGTTTGTATGCATACATGCATATCTTATAGACACAGGCAACAGACAGGTGAAGGCCTGAGGTGGGGTGGGAGCTGGGTGGAGAGGAGCAAAGCGGGGGAAATGGGGAACATTTGTAATACTCTCAGCAACAAAATACATTAAAAATAAATAAATAACAAAATAAAAATGTAAGTTGAAATCTATAAAATCTTATTAACCAATATCACCTCAATAAATTTATCTTAAAAATAATAAAAGAAAACATACAAAGTCCTTCAATTCAATAATAACATAAAAAAATTTAAGTGGACAAAAGTCTTAGTCTGCTTCACTGATTCAAATACTTCTAATTAATGGAGTTAGTAGTTTTTCTTTTTAAAAATAAAGGAAAAATTAAGTAAAAAGTAGTGGGCAGAATGTCTTAAATAGTAAAAGCTAGGCTAAGCACCACCTGATGGCAGAGATTTTGAATTTCAACCTGAATTTTTGTGAAAAGGTTTTTGTTTTTTTTAAGTGAATAAAAATAAAACTTGAAGGTTGAATTTGCAAAAAGACACTAGTAAGTAGTAAGAGATTTTAATAAGATGACAGTCAAATTACAGTTTATCAAAGTAAAATCAAGCCAAAGGAACAAAATCTATTTAGTTATTTTTGCATGAAAATCCCAATTTGTAATTATGAGACAGTGAAGATAATATGATGACATAATGCTCTACTAAATATTTATATGGTATTATATTATTAATATAATAAACATAAGTTGATTATTTGTGTGCCAGATATTAACATGAATTAATTACCTTTAATCTTCCTAAGAACTATCTGAAGTATAGACTCACAGCACAGAATTTTTCCAGTAAAAAAAAAAGTCTTGGTTTAAATTTTATTATAAACCTCACAGAACATATTTATTTCTCAAAACATTTTACGCCCTTGTTTATATTGGAAAAATTATATTTATATCCCTCAAACTCTGTTTTGTTTTTTAACAAAAGGAGGCAAAGTTTTGATTTATATTCCAAATTAAATTGACCTAAAAAATGTCCAAATCATGTGTAAATTCACTTGGAATTTCACAGTGAAGTGTGCCTCTCAGAGGTTGCTGGCTCTGAGAAAGACAACTTGTCCTCACTGAGTCACCATCACGCCTTTAACATTCAGCTGTTGTTTTACTTAGCATTTGACAGTCCCTTCAAAGATGAAAAAGTGCTGAGAACACTGGGAAAAGAAGCAACTGATTACAGTATTTACAATGCAAGAGAAGATAGTACTGTTTATAAAACAATTTTTTTAAAGAACTATATTGGTTATGACCAGAGTCAGCCTTTGAATTTAAGTAATACTTAAAATAATCTATACCCAAATATTTTTTGTTTATGCATACATATGAATTTTACTTTCTTTAATTAAGTTTTAGGAAGTGGTTGCAAGTCTTATAATACCTTATAATTTTTTCAATTTAAAAAATGCTCTCTATTGGTGTTTTCGAGCAGAATCTCTGATTTTCAAAAATAGGTTACTGATGTTAAACAGGAGATGCCTGTATAGTGTTGTTATTATACTACGTTACAAATAAGACCCAAAGAAATTAAAACACTTGCCCAAAATCCAGTAGCTGAGAGGGGCAGTCTGGCTCTAGAGGTGTATTCTTTTTTATTATTATTATTTGTTTTTAAGTCTACTTCCATCACTATTTATTTCCTCTTTATCCTCTCCTACCATCTTCTCTCCCCTACCCCTCTGGCAATCACCATCCTGTTGTCTGCCTAGGAGTTTTTGTTTTTGTTTTTGCTCTAGAGTCTGTATTCTAACCACAGTGAGACAAGATGGCCCTGCTTCTATCACACAGGTCATACATGCCTTGGTTGGTCATTTCTCAAAGTTCTTGGTCAATAGGTTACTAGATGGGAATGTTACTAGATTATATATATCACCTAAAAAAGAGTTTTATAGCTAATTAGATTTGAGAAATGCTGAGTTTAAACAAATAAAACCTGTATTTTGCAAAGCCAGATGTGCGCTACAATTCCATAAGGTTGGTAGTTGAAGAGCCATTTAGCATTTCCCAGACTTCTTTACTTGAAATTGTACAGATTAAGAATGTGATTAGTAATATAAAGGATTTAGCATGTATACATGATATGTGTTTGTGTGCAGTATATATAGCATACTTTATAATGTGACAGTACTGACTCAAGCAAACATGTGTTTATTTGTCCTACATAACAAGAAGTCTGAGGCAGGATAGTTCAGGGCCAGGCTTCTTTCTCTTTCCCTTTCTACTGCACTATCCACAACAAGCTGTCATTCATACTCATAGACACCAGATTTTGCTGCACCTCCAGGCCTTATAAATGTTTTCCATGGAGGAAGAGAAAGGAAAAGACAGAGGCAGCCCCAACACTCCCACTTACATTCCATTGACTAGCATTGTCACTTGGCCACCCCATATGACCATCTCTAGCTGTAGGCAGCCTTCAAACTGAGTTATGATGGGCTGATGAACCACAAAGGTTGATTATTGCTCCCGTGACATCTCATCAGCTGCAAGTTGTGCTGAGGCTCTGCTCAATGCATCATTTAGGGTGAGTGCAGCCCATCTCAGGGCTGTGCATTTCCCACAGTTGAGGGAAGATAGAGATGGCAGAACAACATGATGGTCCTTAAAGACTGCTCAAAAGTGACATTGGTTATGTTCCCCCATATCCCAGTGGCTAAAGCTAGTTATATACTAAGGCTAATGTCAGTAAGGCAGGGAAATCTAATCTTCTAAAAAACATTGTGGATGGCTGGGCATAACGTTATAATCTTTCCTGTATAATAAGAGCAGGCGAGTCAGAATAGACTGGAGATGGAAGTCGAGTCAGCAACCACAGTGTCTGCCATGGTACACACACACACACACACACACACACCACCTTTTGATTTATTTACTATTATTTCACAGGCTTAGTATTCACATCCTTTGGGAGCTGTGGTCTTGAGCCACATCATGTTCCTTTGATAAAATAACTGCCTATAAAAGCATTCTCGTGTAAAATATTTAGCCTTTCATGTGAGCTACAATTCCATTCAACATTATAACAGATTCCATTGTAATTGTATAGATCAGTGGTCAGCTAATTCATCAGTCAACAGAGCCAAATCTCAATAGTACAATGATTGAAATTACTTTTGAGAGCAAAATTTTTTAAACTTAAACTTCTTCTAATGCCACTTCTTCAAAACAGACTCGCCCAGGCTGTGATATCCTGTGGAAGAGCAACACTCAAAGGGCCAAAGAGCCACAGTTTGCCGACCACTAGCATAGATGACAGTCTGTATCACAGAGTGTTATGGAAAATTCTTGTACATTAAAATCCACTATTTTGTCAAGATGAAATTCATGAGCAATGTTTATTTCTAAGCCATTTCAGAAAATAGTCATGTATACTTATTAAATCTTTTTCCCCACTTTTCTTTTGAATCAGGTGCTGTCATACCATGCGACATGTTCAAAAGCTGAAGTTGACAAGTTTAAGGTAAGGAAGCAAATGGTGTCCTATTAGAGCATAAAGTTAAGCTTTACATGACTTTCCGACCCTTTGTCTCTGGCTTCTGGAGAATTAATCCTGCCCAGAACTGGGCAAAGGTGTGTTTGGATAGGTCAGCTTAGAGGGTAAGAGAGACATATGTAACTGCGTGGCCTCTTCATGATCATTGAAATTATTTCAGTATTTATTTCTATTTGTTAACTAAGCAGGGTATAAAAAAAACATCTGTGTAATATGGTGAGAACCAAGTTCCTGGTTTGGGCATTGATTTTACCTCTAACTTTATGTTCACTTAATGTCTTAAGGCCAGTGTCTTCATCTGTAAAAATAAATGAAGAAATTAGGAGAGTAATAATAGGTAACATTTATCAAGTATTTACTATGGACCAGGCTCAATACAAAGCATTTTATGTGTATTAATTTATTTGAGTCTCCTAACCTTGTGAAGTGTGTACTATTTTACAGGTGAGTAAACTAAGGCATGGAGATATTGAATAGATAGATCAAGGTCAAACAATTGTAAGGGGTATAGGAGTCTGGTCCCAAAACTGGATTGCTTAACCAGCAATCTTCACAGCATTATCCCTTTCCAACTCTGATGTCTATATGCATCAGTATATGTGTCTTAGATATTTCTTTTCACCTTAGTTATCGCAATTCCCTTAAAGGTAGCTCAGAATTCTTGCTCCTCTTGCTGCACTTCTAATAGTCCACGGTAAAAATGTGGATATATGGGGAAACTGACTTTTCTCCCTTCTGGGAGTTTAGGTATCTGCCTTTTAAAGCTTTTGTGGAAGTTTAGTTATTCATTATCAAACAAGCTACTACTACAAGAAAGGTAATGTTTTGGATTGTAATGTTTATATGTAATAATACTTGATGATGACTACTCTTATAAGAATCATTTGCACCTAGATGCTTTGTCTTTCCAGGAAAAATGTCAGAGACCTTTGGTCCTGAAAATTTAATCAAGTCATTAGAGTTGAGTCACCCTAATAAAAAAGGAAATGATGGAAGATGCCAAACTCATAGTAGGAGTGAGGGAGCTACTTGGAAGGGCAGGAAACATACTGTGGGCCTCCAGTACACTACTTAGCTCCATCCAGGGATACAGAAAAGGCCTGTGATGGTGATCCAGATCAGAAGGAAAGATATGGTGTCAATAAGAGGTAACAGCTGACAACAAAGGAAGGAGGCAGAACAACCCAAATCAAAGGTGTCAGGGCCCCTTTGTTGTAGAGATAAACATCCTAAGTCCCAGTTAGAATGTGACAGCAGGGAAGCACTATTTGTATGTTTTGTGCACTGCCATTCACAGTCCTTGGGACATAGTAGTACTCAATAAATAGATGGATGAACGAGTGAGTGAGTGAATGATTAAATAAATCCAAACAGCATCAGTGTTCCATAACTTAAAAGAATTATTCATTAAGAAAATGTTAAAACTGTGGCTATATGTAATTATATTCTTTATATTTTATGTATATTTTAATTAATATTTTTATGAAAAATATTTAAAGCTTTTTTACTTTAATAAAGTTCAGTTACCTAGAAATTCTATTTATGGAAATAATTTTCATATCTATTTTGCTCTTTTATATTTTTTTACTGTTTTAATTTTTTTAATTTAATAAATCTTTATTGTTCGGATTATTACAGTAGTTCCTCTTCTTACCCCATAGCTCCCCTCCACCCAGTTCCCACCCCACCCTCTGCCCTTAAACCACCCCCCCTGCACTATCCTCATCCATACGTGTAAGCTTTTTGTCCAGTCTCTTCCCATACCCCCCACACCTCTTTACCTCTGAGAATTGTCAGTCCACTCCCTTTCTATGCCCCTGATTCTATTATATTCACCAGTTTATCCTGTTCATCAGATTTTTAATTCACTTGATTTTTGTATTCACTTGTTGATAGATGTGTATTTGTTGTTCATAATTTTTATTTTTACCCTTTTCTTCTTCCTCTTCTTAAAGAATATCTTTCAGCATTTCATATAATATTGGTTTGGTAGTGATGAACTTCTTTAGCTTTTTCTTATCTGTGAAGCTCTTTATCTGCCCTTTAATTCTGAATGATAGCTTTGCTGGGTAGAGTAACCTTGGTTGTAGCTTCTTGCTATTCATCACTTTGAATATTTCTTGCCACTCCCATCTGGCCTGCATAGTTTCTGTTGAGAAATCAGCTGACAGTCATATGGGTGCTCCCTTGTAGGTAATTAACTGTTTTTCTCTTGCTGCTTTTAATATTTGCTGTTTTAATTAAAACAGCAAGGGACAGTCAGGGAGAAAGATGGCAAAGCTTACATGGGCTAAATATGCCCACAAAAACTATTGGATGAGATGTGTCCAGAGCTATATCAGGCCAAAATCAATAGCTATCTACTCTCTAAAGGTATTACCCTTGTTTAGACTTAATTCTTTGCTTAAACTAAGGAGAAGACTGTTGATTTGGAATTTAGTATGCTTTTCTATTGTTAGCTTACAAACATACTAAAAATATCAAGTATTTATACTTGATAACAAAGAGTTATTTCACTGTAAAATTATCAAGATTATTAACTTAACTGATTTATTCTAAATTTTATCCTGAAAGATATTAATGAGTATCTTATTACAATGTAATTGAGATATAGTAGCTAATATATAAAATAAATAAAATATCATAATTGGTAGCTGATAACTACAACAATGGCATTAAAATGTAATGAGCTTAAAATAATCCTACACATGGACACTAAAAAATATTTACCTAAATTTTATTCTAGAGTATGTCCAATGGCAGTTTCCTCACATTGTGGCTAAATAGCAGTAAATACATACTTTGTTTTGCTCAATATGTACAGACAAATGATACTTACATTCCAATATATTTTAACCTTTGGTACCTGTAATACTTTTTTAGCTGAAATAATAAATAAATAAATAAATAAATAAATAAATAAATAAATAAATAAGAGAGAGACAGGGAGAGAAAGAGACAGAGAAGAAGAGAGAAAGAACAAGAGATGAAATCTGGAATCAGAGTTAACCATGAGATCTTGTGAGTTAAAGGATGATTGAGTCTCATTATTATGCCAGCTCAGACTGAACTAATGATCAGTGATTCAGAGATTAAGCCAGAGTTTTGGAAGAAAATTATTTTACTGTATTATCTAGTGTTAAGAAGATCCTAAAGGTCAAATATATGCACACACAGCTCAGACTCCAGTTGCAGCCAAAGCTCTTCACATTTGGAATGCAGACATGTCTGAAAACCAGAGAGATGTAGCCTGTCTTACACGAGTGGCCTTCCGAGTCAAGAAAGAACTCTTCCTAGTGGAAGTGGAAGCCATAGGCCTCAGTGTCTGAATAATTCTAAATTCAGTTCAGTGTGGTGTTTGTCTCTTGGATGTGTCTTTTACCCCAGCCTCCCACGAATTCACATTCTCAGTTAAGAACACGAGTGGACACAAAAGGCATGAGCTTTCTATAGCTTCAGTGCATTAAGTGCCCCTGAGAGCACAAGGGCTGAGAGTGTCAATAGCAAAAAACAGAAAGCAGCAGCTCAGCTGTGTTAATGGTGGAAATAGGAAGGTGGGAGGAAGCTGTCCAGGTCCATCCTTCCTCTGGGGGATAGTAGACATTCCTAGTGAACTTTCGGAGACAGGGCCCCTGTTCCATTTTCAAATGGAAAGAGTGAGAAACAATGGCTATATCAGCTGGACTGAGAGGTGGTCAGGATCATCACAGGATGTATTTTGGCCAGATAGGTCCTTGAAGAGCCCTCTGTGCATAGCTGGTTGGCTCAGTAGGGAAGGCCAGCCTGGACTGGCATCCCTGGTTGCCCTCACTGCCCCTCTTCCCACATTTCCAGTACTCAGGAGTGACAAAGTACAACCATCCTTTTTCTGATGTGGCACTTGATTAAGACACAATTCATAAAGAGGACCACATAGGAACACAGGGACATTGGTCCACCAGGTACTACGCATATTTACAGACATGGTGCAGGCTGCCGGGCTCAGTCCCCTGCCTTAGAGCAACAGATGCCCTTTCAGATGCTGACTCAGCTGTTTCCTTGGCAGTCAATTTCCTGCTGAAGGTTCAATGACTTTTTGTGATGATAAAAAAAATCTCGGATATGAAACTCGGCATAAATACTATTTGAGGTCAAAACAACCCCCTCAATTCAAGAGGAAGGAAGGATAGGTTGGGTGTAAGAAGATACCCAAATTCTTTTATACTGCTTTGAGCTACCATTAGTGCACAGTTTTTATACTGATGAGACTGACTCTTGTCTTAACTGACTCAATCACTTATCTTCCTCTTAAGTGGTATCCTATTATATTATCTTTCAAATATAATATAGCTGTGGTTGTATTTGAAAATCACTTATAATATGTAATTAAATCAAGCTAAGCCAACTTTTCCACCAAACATCCAAATTTTAAAATATAACCTACATGTAAAGCTTTGGATATTCAGAAATTTTAAGGACTCACAATGTTTTCTTAATTTTATTTGCTTTGTGTTTTGTTTCCCCTTTTCTTCCCAGAGATAAATTCTACAAGATGATAAAATTATAGCATTGTATAGCTGAAAATGGTTTTGTTTTGCAGATAAGACTTAGAAATTTTAAGTAACCCAAGAGGCCTGGTGGCTGCTTTGTCTATTTACATGTTTGCCTTCTCCTGTCTCTCTGTGTCTGTGGCCTTACAAAGACGACCTAAAAGGAGCAGCTCTGGCCACTGGGACTGCAGAAAACCCTTAGATATTTCATAGGGTGCCTTGGGACCAACAGAACCATGACTCCTGCACTAATGCTGCCTATAAATGTTTAGATAATGAAATGTCTTAAATAATATGACAGTGTGTAAAAGCCTTTCGTGCCCATTGAGTCTCACAACCTCTTGGTGAGAGCTGGGTTGTTATAGCTCTGTTTTATTTATGAGGCAACCAAGGACCAAAGAACTGGCAAGAAAAACACATCTATTTCGCTCTGATTACAGACAGTCCTCGGGTTCCGTCGGGTTATGCCACCATCTCTGATAAATACTGATAATACAGTATTTACCCTTGTATGTACACATATGCTTTATGTTTTTTATTATTTATTTACCACAAGTAAAGGTCAGGAGTTGTTATCTTTCTTTTAAATTTTTTTTTACTATTTCACTTCATTCGGTATGTGCTCCGTATGAGTGACACAGGTGCTTATGTAGGTAGGTTCTGACTTAGTGAAAATCATGTTACGTCGGGCTGTAGGAATGGATCTCCGATGTAACCTGAGGACTGCCTATATTCCTCTCCAACGTTTTGTTTTGACCTTGAAGACAATGCTTCTCTTCGAGTGATAGGAAAACGTAAGCAACATCATGGAATTTTATTCTGAAGTCATTTCTTTTGATTTAGCCATAATTCTTGGAACCTGATGGCATTTAGATAATTTAGGGGCCAAATAAGTATGAATGGTGATGATGTCTGAAAAAAACAGGATTTTGTTTGCTAAACTTAACAGACATTTTAAAACAGACTTTTCATGGTACTCTTTGGGCAATCAGTATATAGTGCTACTTTATTAGAAACTCGTTTTAGTATTGTGGTTGTGCCATCCATGTGACTTCTTGCCCTAGGGTTTCAGACTGCTTAGAAATCCAAGGAAATTGGAAACAGCAAACATTATGAAGATATTACATCATTCTTTGCAAGAGAGTACATGATCCATTATTCTGACATCTTGGTTGTCTTCATTATAGTCTGATTGGCTCTCTAGCTATACAGAAACCTCTAGACATCTGGAAAGCTCAAAGGAAAAAGAACAGCCCCACTTTATTATCCTGTGTTCTCCAGGACTGCCAAGTACCTTGTAAGAAAGATAAGAAGGCTATGAGATTGTGAACATCAGTTTAATGATAAAGCACTTGTCAGGAGATACAGTTGTATGTTTAAGGCATGAGAACTCATCAACTAGAGACTTTTGGGGGGAGGACATGAAGAATGTGAGACTGGATTTATATTTGTATAATATTTCCTATAGGGATGCTGATATAAGGGCCATTATGGGTAGTAATCTGCACAAGTGGAATATGACAGCTTTAACGTAAGACTCTTACGGTAAATTAAAGAATTTTTAAAAGTTATTCTGAATAATTGTGTACTGCCTCCGTGTGTGTGTGTGTGTGTGTGTGTGTGTGCTTTAGCTTAAAGGGATGATCAAGTGATTTGGAGTTTCAACTCTGGCTTTAGAAAAAGCTCTGTGGCAGGCAATTCATTGTCTCCAAAGAGACAAGCAAATGTGTGAGAAAACGAGCTCCGAGATGAAACACTTTGGCCACTGGGTGCCATCCTTGCTCCACGTAAGGATTTGCTGAGCCACATTTCTAGGAAAATGGTTAAAAGCTGAAAGGCAGTAATTTAAAAGTAATTTCAAGATATAATAATGTTTGTGTGTGTGTGTGCATGACCTGGAATATGTTAGTGACACAGGCAGCTTACTCATTTGCCCAGGCTCAAGGCAGAAGGATTGGGAAATCTCCCCTCTGGTTCAGCCTTATCAACAAAGCCTGGGTGAAGCCTTCTTGCTTGCTGTTTCTCAACGAGCCACCCAGTGGGTGGCAGGACAGGCACCATGGAGTGGCTGGGAGTTGTTGCTGAGGTGCCGTGCTAGGTGTCAGAGGTCAGGGGGGCAGCTATTCCATTACTTATTTTTATTATTGTGTATATTGCAGCATGCATGTAACAAGATTGGAACTCAGCCATCTCTGTGGCTGTGCTGTGCCCCTTCAAATGCATCCCTTCATCAGAGCTGGTGGAGCTATTTAGCACACTCTTCCCCAATGTGTGTTGGTAGATGGCAACTCTGTTTCCAGTGCTTTTTAATCCCCTAAAAGCATTTATGGAGTTTACAAAGACACCACCATAACCAGGCATCAGAACATCTGATGGTCAATGACACATCTGTGCAGGATTTTGCAGTATTTGGATATGATGCATAAAACCAAGAAATCAAACTCCGAGTTGTAAACAGGATCATCTCAGAAAATGTTCTAAGATGTCATGTAACACAGGCTGATGTTTCCTTCCAGAGCCTCAAATATTTGGCTGGGGCTTTAAAAAAAGTAGGGGATGAGCAAGTAAGAATTTTAATAAAAATTGAAAGTCCATTACAGTCACTGTGTAACAAAAATTCTAGAATCCTTTATACAAGACCACATTGTAGAAGAGATCCAAGGTCAAAGCAGATTTTACCTCATCCTCCCGAGACGGGGTCCGTGCAGCTGGCCTCACAGGTGGCCCGGGAAGGTGGCCCAGAGCACTGGCTCCAGGTACTTCTTGAGACTCACTGTAACCAGATCCACACACCCGTGCAAAGAGAAAGTGTGAAAAGGGCTGGTGAGAACTTCCAGAAGAGCAGGCTTTTTGCAGCATATCCGGGGATAAAAGGCTTAAATACTACCCTGCTGTTAATCGCCTACAGGTGGGTGAGCTTTATAATACATTTTCTGGGCTTACTGTGGGATAACATGACACCAATCATTATATATTTTAAATATTGCTATTCACTAAGACCTGTGCTGTTACACAGCTGTAGCAGTCCCACCGATTCACAGTGCTGTCAGAGCTCTTATTTCATTGGCTGTTAACAGGAGACTTTAAAGGGGGAATCAGAATTGGTGGCTATAACCCATTGGCAGGTCAGGCAGCTGAGGGGCTAGCACACTACCAATTCAGAGGCCCCATTTCTTCCTTGGACTCTCCTGCCCAGTCTATATGCTCAGACCACTCAGTGTGATGGTCACCTGGAAAATAAGAAACATTTGATGTACGTTTCCCATGTGCCAGGTCTGTATTCAGTGCCTGACCTGTATTAACTCAATAAATCCTCACAAAATCCCGAGTATTATTTTTCTTATTTTATAGATGATGAAAGTGAAGTACAAAGAACTGCCCAATTAATCACAGTATACAAATTGGGAAATTGTGATATGGGCAGGCATGCTGAATTTGTAATATTCCCTTTCAAAATGACCTGGGGCCTTTTTTGATTTAGGTTCTTTGGGTCCCGGAGTGTCCCTATCCTGATGGTCTGATTATGAACCATTCTGTGATCATGGTTTAGTCACTAACAGATGAGTTCAGATTTCAACAGACTCTGTCTGCTGAGGGTGGTTTTGTTTGTTTGCTTGTTTGTTTGTTTGTTTTAAGCTTACATAGTTTGCAAAGGAATTCAACCCTACCATTTAACAGGTGTGTTTTCTCAGCCTTTAGCATTCCAGAATATCAACTTTAAAAGATAGATTCATGAGATCTAAAAGCAGTTTTTCTGCCCAAAGGATAAATCCCAAGCAATTCTTGCGCCAAATGATCTCATTCCTCTCTTTATCAGGTTCATTTTCCTAACATCTAATATCATCTCAGGCCTTTCTGGAGACAAGAGCGCTCTGTAAAAACCAAGCTTTGGGATGATTTCTGCAGAAATAGATGGGCATCCTCAGCACTGGGCTTCAGTTTGTCAGACAATCCTGTGAAACACCGAAGCTGGATTTTAAGGAAGGACACTGTACTCTTCCCCTTACTGCCAACAGGAAAGTCCTAGAATTCAGAAAGAAAGAAACAAGGGAGAGAAGTTTTCTTTGACTACAATGCTCTTATATGAAAAATCACAGGAATCACCTTCCCTTTAAGACCACGGGTAAATTTATGTTCTGTCTGAAATATGTGTCAAACCATCAGTGGTCTCCTTGAAAACAGCTTCCTTCTGGTTCTTTGAGGAGTTATGTGCAAGAGCAAAGCTTGATCATTTTGATAAATTCCTTAAAAACCAAAGGTTCAAATATTCTATTACAAGGAATCCCCGTCTGCACTGGGCTGTGATCAGGCGTCTCTCTCCTCATGAGTTCTTTCTCCCACTGCATAGTTTACTCATGAGAAAGCAGGACTGAATAGGGTGCAAGATTCTAGATGCAGAATCTTCCTCTATGTGTTATACATAAGCCCAAAGTGCCTCCCAGGAAGGGTCGCGCATAGGAGTACACTGAGTCCCGAAAAGAAAACCTGCCCCACAGAATGTGCTCCTGCAAGGCCAACTGCTGCAGGCAGGCCATTCCCAGGGCTGGCTGCAGCAAGCACCGAGGGTCCCTTAAGCCAAAAGTGCGAAGCCATGCCATTGCAGCGTTGAGCTCCCACACGTGCTCACTGCAGCCTGGCATTCCTTACAATGGGGTAAACATGGCCTCTGTCCGGTCCTAAGTTTCTCATCTCTCAGCAACCCCCTCTAGAAAGAACTATTCTTTATGTCCAGTTTAGAGGATCTCAGTGAAGTTTTCTGATTGGTCCAGTTTGGGTCAAGTGCCCATCCCTGGACTAATTAACTGTGACAGGGGTGTGGTCATATAGAAGAATATGTCACCTCTTAGGTGCAAACTCATGGTTGGAGTGGAAGAAGCACCAGTTTTCCTAGAAAGGAGACAATACTAGGCAGAGAGTACCATAGCTGCCCATCACAAGGGAGGCGTACATGCATGTAACTTTCACATAGTGACTTTCAGTTTCCATCAAACCTGCTCATGACCTCTCTTGTGGAAAACATATATTTCCTTCAGCACAGTTGAGATGCTTATAACAGCCTCTTTGTAATTCATCATTTGTAGACACTGGGTGATACCCGCCTGTGCTGAAATGATTTCCCAAGTCACTTTGTTTAAATTGTATTATTGAAAAGAATATTCTATTACGTCCTTTAAGCATTTCTACTTCCACGGCTAATCCCACTGATGGTCACCCTGACTTCGCTCTCCAACTCACCCAAATGTTATAAGGCAAATAAATGTAGCTTCCAGGGGCTTGGCAATTAGATTGGCCCAGGAATTGCTCCTTAACAACTGTTTCATTTGGTTATATCACAGCAGCATCTTTCTGTTGTGCTTGAATACTGGAGACTTTGATGCATAACCAGAAAGCCCCCTTCACCTGGATCAAACAGTAATCCACAAGTACCTTCTGGAATAGTTGTCTCTTTGTGAACTAATTAGAACCCACTGGAGAATTATGCAGATCAAATAGGCCAAACATCCCTATATCTGCTGTTTAAAACCCACAGTAAAATAGCTCAATTCCTAATCTACTTCCCAGACTCATTAGAATTCAATTAGCAAAAGGACATTCTTTCCTAGAATGTTCTTTGGCAGATTTGTGTGTGAACAGTTAACCTGGTGTTAGCATAAGCAGTTACTTGTAACCAAACAGCCCTCTCTCTCACTGCAAAGGGAATCCCAAAGCTGTTTAGACAAGACTTTTGCTTATCCTCCCACCAGGATGCAAATATTTTAAGTGGACAGAGTGAGATAAAACACAGCCAGTGCTGACCCTGACACTGACCACATCCTGTGGCTGCCAGATTTTTGGACTAGAAGGTCAGGGAGGAAAGGTAAAGAAGAGGACACTGAAGACAAAGAGACAAAGAAAATTAAGGCCTCCTTGACATAGTTGAAAATTATTTCCCTGAATTAACAAGTTTAGGCTTGAAAATGTATCAACACAAAACAAACAAAAGTATGTAGAATCCACATATGTTTCTAGGACAGGTGGAACTGCTAATCAGGCCATGAAAAGCAGGGTATTTGAGGGTAAGATGACATCGAGATGGTTCTCATTTTTCTTTTTTTCTGTGGCATTCCCATAACTGTTGTTCGCATGCCTAAATGTAGACTCGGGGAGATTTATTTTTCTTCTAATAGGGTATGTTATAGTTGTCACTCAGCCTTGAAATAGTTTTCCTCTCTAGTGGAACATCAGGCCAGTCATATATTTGCAGAGCTATTCCCACCTGTCATTCTTCTGCCAGCTTAGTGCTTCAGCATTGCACAGAACACTCAGCCATCCAATGGCAGGCTTTTAAGCTGCTGCAGTCACCCAGTAACAGGAAAAGTTATTTCATTGGCTCTCTAATTGTCAGCTAGAAAGGAGGCCAATCCAGCTGGACTTCGACTGTGAAGATCAAGACGAGGCATTGGGAAGGGGCAAGGCCAGATGCTTGAACAAAGGCCCCTCTCAGTCATGACTGTGGCATTTTATAAATATCATAAAGCATGGTGCTTTAATCCCCCCCAAATGAGAATTGCTTGTTAAAGAATAGCATGTAACAGGGCAGGTAGTTTTCGTCTGCAGTGTCATAGGAGGCATAGGATGGAACCCAGTCTTATCTGCCTGGCCAGAGCTCATGCTGCTGAAAGTGGTGCCTCAGTGAGAAATGCATTAGGGCGTTTGGTGTGGAAACAATGAAACCACCCTCTGCTAGAAGTGGGATGCTATTTACAGTGGGTATTCTAAACGCAAAGCAAATCCCGTAAGTCACTTTATCAGTATCTAATCTTGTGACTTTTCTTGCCCTTAAAAATTTCTATCTAACTCTTCAGGCTGACTTTCCCTGCAGAGAAAACCCAAGGAGCAAGTCAAGGTTACCTGGGCCTTGAATAAAGGCTACCTAACGTGCCGCCCAGTCTCCTCTCGTTTCCTCTTTAGGTGGTCCCATTCAGGAAAAAAGGGTTTTCTCTTTCTGTTTTTATTCTTTTAATGCTATAGGACATAGAATTAATAGTGACTGGGCATATGTGAAATCAAAGCAATTAGGGGATACTCAGAAAAGAATGTACTGGAAGCCAGTCAAGGAAAAAAAATTCTTAAATTGACAACACCCTGTTCTCATTGAGGACCGAACCTCTCAGCACTTCAGGGAGTATAATGGAAGGATATACACTCTCAATGATGAAAAGCAGTTAAACTTGAAAGGCTTCCATACCCAGAACACATGCATATCTTGCTATTGGTTAAGGACTTGAACCCAGGGCAGGCAGTTTGGTTCTAAGTGCTCACTCAGTGTAAACTCTCCCCTGCAGTTCACAAAGGCAGCCAATTATTGCCGAGTTAGCACAGCAAAAAGGGTTTTTCTGCTTTTCCAGAGAACTGCTCAGATTGGAAATTAGCCATAATTATTAGTAATTATAATTCACAGTGGACAACCTATCAACTATAAATTCAATATCATTTTGTATCATGTTAATTTTAGATTCACATTATAGTAAATTAGTATGTGAATAACATTTTTGTGTATATCTAATGGGTAGAAAATGATACAGTCAAATTTGCCTTAACTAGACTGTCAGCTACTTGAAAATGGCTATACCTCCAGTGCCTAACAATGCCTGGCATAGGGCAGGTGCTCAAGAAATATTTCTTGAGTGACTGAAGCAATACATTGATGACTGAATTGATGAACCAATAAATGACACAAAATTCATGAACCTGCCTGAGTTTCACAAATGACAAGTCTTGTAAAGTTGTGAAACATTTCTGTGTTATTTTCAATGTTTGGGAGTATGAGTCTAATGAAAATTAAACTCGGGAGACCTGTGTTGTAAGCTTGTTCAGTCACAAGTCTATGAAATAGATGTATTTTTAAAATATATTTTTATTGATTTCAGAGAGGAAGAAACAGGGAGATAGAAATAGAAACATCCATGATGAGAGAGAATCATGGATTAGCTGCTTCCTGCATGTCCCTCGAACCCACAACCTGAGCATGTGCCCTTGACCGGAATCGAACCTGGGACCCTTCAGTTTTCAGGCCGACACACTATCCACAGAGCAAATAGATATTATTATTACCTTATTTTATGGATGGAGAGACTGTGAGGTAAGAAGTAAAGTAGCTCACCCAAGGTCATAGAGTTGATAGGCCACAAATATAAGATTTGAATTCAGGTACAATCCAGAGCTCATGTTGCTATCATTATGTGAATCTGCCTGCACACATATATTTTGTAAGTATTCATGTTTCTTTTGTTTCAAAGCACAGTAAACCATTGAGGAGAAAATGCTTATGAGATTCAGACACTACTTTAGAGATGAACTTAGAATTGAGGTGCAGGAAGGACTAAACCCAGGACCATTCTGAGCTCGAAATAGCCAGCAAGCTCAGCCTGGAGGCCCAGCCTGTTCCTGTGGTGGCTCTGCAGAGGCAGGAAAAGGGTTTTTCTGGGGTCAGTTTTTCATTCACTGTCACTACACTTGGTTTCAAGTCCCAGCTCTGCCTCACACTTCCAGTGGGACTGTGGGCACTGCCTTATCCCCTTTGAACTTCCCTTTCCACAGTCAGAAAACTGGGATAATGGGAACTAACACAAGGGGTTGTGTAAGGGTTCAATATGATAAGAACATGGAAAGCACTGAATTTATGCTGGTACACTGCAGATGCTCAGTTAACAGTAAATGCCTTCTGTCTTCCTCTTATACAGGAGGAATCTCATTTGCCCAACAAATTATAAAAGGAGTTTATAAAATTACAGTTTTTGTCTCTTGTTTTGTCTAATCAGTATATGTTGGTTCCTTATTCATAAAGAGGAAGAGAAATCCATTTTCTATGTCAAGAAAACTCTAGAAAAGATCATAGACAAGGGACAATTTTAGCTAGAAATTTATATTAGATAATAGGCTTTCCAAGGCTCCAGGCTACTGAGCTACTGTCCAGCTTTCATTTCCCAGATAAACTGCACTAATATGAACATTTATAGCGAGCTTCTGTCACCCACTACCTGGAGTGGGAAATATAGATTGTCTTGGGAGGTTTACCTACAGCAGAAGTTCTCGCCATTTATTTATTTATTTATGAAGAAGAGCAATTCCTCACTTACCTAAGGTCAAGATATTAGCAGGTGTGGGTTTCCAAGGAAAGGTTCTCAGTGAAACAGATAGCCTGTCCATTCCCAGGCGACAACCAAGGAGAAAGAAGTGTGATAAGGAGCAAGCCTGTGAAACCAACACATCAATGTGTCCCCTAAAACTTTAAGGTCACTTGGTGATCCAGATATAACCCCAGAGAAAACTTCTTTCTCAGACACATCAAATCTTAGGAATTTTTCTCTCATGCACCATGGTGATCACTGCACTGAAAAAGGAGATAATTGGATGCCTAAGTGCATTAGGGACAGGCCTCAGTCAGAGGTTCTCAGCCTGGCTGGGTGTTAGACTTGCCCAGGAAAGGGAGCCTTTACTGTAAACACATTAGTGAGCCCCGGACATCACCTAAGACTATTTGACAAGAAGTGGGCAGAGGGCTGGCCTTGTGTATGTTCCACATCACCCAGGAGATTCTGGTATGGAGCTAGGAGTGAAAAGCACAGGTCTAGCTAATCTTTCCAAACTGGCCTCATAGAACACTACTCCACAGAATAGTCATAGATGTTGCACATATCCACAGAAGGTGTTTTGGTAGATACACCATTAAATAAAGTTAATTAGGTGACTTTACTATAACTTTTCCCAGTCACTTTTGTCCACACCTTGTTCAAAGCTCATCTGCTAACTGGCTTCTATGACAGTGTGCCAGGGAACACCAGTCTGAGCATACACTGCCCTGGGTCCCCACGCTGTCAAAGGAAAAGCATGGCAAGTTCTGAGAAAAGGGAGTGGGGGCATCTGTGCGCAATAATCGGAAATGCTGTAGGACATCCAGATCCCAGCACCGACACTTTTCTGAGAATCAGCCTTTCATTATCATGCTCATTATTAAATAATAGCTGCAGTAAAGACGTGTTTCAGAAACTTCCAAAAAGCAAGTCAATATATTTCAAAGCTGCTGCATTTTATTGTCAGTATTTTCATCCTGAAAGGGAAATGTGCTGCTGTTTTGAGTTGTAAGTTGCCTCAAAGAAGGGGACTCTAACAATTCACATTGCCTTAGACTACCCAGAGGTGCTCAGAGGGCAGGCCTTTCCCTCCAACCAGGGATCTCAGAAAGGAGGTGGAAATAAAACGGAACTGACAGTGATACTGGGTTCGAGTATGTGAAAGAATTAACGATGTACTAACTATCTAACTGCCTAAGATAAAAATGGGTAGTCAGTGATTTGTGTTTTACTGGGCAGAGGTGGCAAGGTTTCTTATGTGTGGCTGAGATTATGTACTGTTATAAATGAAACTGAAACTCCAGTTTTCAGGGTCTAAGAAGGGAGCTCTCCGAGCCTGCCTCTTCCCTCCTACCCAGGACATTCTCTGAATATCTGAACTATTCCTTTTTCTAACAACCTCATCATTTTTCTATTCCTAGTTGGTAGTAGAGAGCAATCAGCAATTTCTAAGTCACAGTGAAATAGTGATCATACTCCATGCCAACCAGCCAAGGGCCTCAAAAATTATTCGTTAGGTGTAATGAAAATAAATAGTAATAACAATTATTATTATTGTTAATGTTGTCATTTGTTGTGTGCCTACTATGTGTCAGATGCCTTACATGTGTCAATTTAATCACCAAAGCAACTCTCTGCAATTAGTGATCTGGGCCTTTTTGATGGGTAGCTACAGCTCAGAGAGATAAAAACAACTTGCTCAAGTCAGTATCGAAGCTGGGATTAGAACTACTGTCTACAAATGCTCTTTGCAGTAAACCCTGCTTTTAAATGCTAGACCTTGTTTCATTAATCAAGGGAAATGATCATGTCTATGACTGCATATGTAAACTATTTAATATATTAATACTTGAATATCTAAATATATATTTATACAGCAATTTTCAATTTTTAAAGAATATTTGGCATCATATAATTATGATTCTTATTTACAAAATGATTTATGGGGCTTAAAATAGAAGATTAATGGTCATGTATGTATTTATATAGCTATAGATACACATATCCCAATTTCTATTTTGCCTAATGATTATCCTTTGATGTCTTCACTATGAGAAGATGACTTTGCAGACTCATTAATTCCTAGTTTGGGGAGCTGTGATATTTGATTTGCATTATCTGGCCACATTCCTTTGATGAGCCCCTTCATGAAACATTTATTGATGAGGAAGTTGGCTGGAGTGAGGACCACTATAGCCATAGAAAATAAAGCTAACAAGCTTCTTAATTCCATAATCACTACCCAGAATGAGAAGAATAATTTTTAATGCAGTGAATCTGACTGAACTATGAATCTAATGTTTGGTGACCTCTGGGAAAGAAATCCAGAAAAAGAACAATAATCAACAAAAAGAAAAGGGCAGTAAAAGATGAACTCTTTTATCTTCAGCAAAAATAATGGTAGAAAGTTACTAAAATATATTGTGTCTGATGGAAAAGCAGTCCACTCTGGCCTCTACTTGCAATAGCACACTCTGTTTTGGACTAAAATAAAATAGCTTTTGGCATTTATCCACATTACTTTTCACCACCTACTTCAAAAGCAGAAAAAATTTCTAGTTCTGACAAAAACCTATTTCAATATTTTATTTTTATTCCTCAGAAAACAGCTCCCAGTGCCAAAGAATAATTGTATCAATATAAATAATCTAACTTCAGATGTTTTATATCACAGTCAATGACAAAATAGGAAATGTAACATTTTTTGCTTTGACAGCCCATGAAATCCATCATCTATTTTCAGAGATCTTTCATTCAAGAAAAGATTTGGATTTTAAGGATTTACAGCTCTATCAGACATATTTGAATGAAAGGTTTGCAGCTTTTAAAATCAATATCAGGATTTACTAGTGAAAACCTAGAGTCAGTTGGTGAAATGTTATTATAATCATTTATCCTTTGTGACCTTTAAAAGAATAAAAAAATAACCTCTGTCTCATGCCCATAGTTTATATCCAGCAACACTAATAAGAGCAAAAATCTTTCTTCCTTCCTCCTGCAGTTCATGACTCTTTAAGAATTACCCACACACTGTCGCCAGGTGGCAGACACTGCATGGCCTCAGCATTTAATAAGACACGAATAGATAAGATAGGAAAGGGCTTTATTCACCTGGTGTGTCTTTATAAGAGGAATTGGAATGATGAAAAACATGCCTTGATTCATTTTCAGAATATACATTTACAATCTTTCTACTCTAGTTCTTAAATGGGTTAGTATGCTATTCTCCTATATGGGTCCATAAAATTGTCTCAATCTAAAATTTCCATTTAATTGGGTCATTAACATAAAGAAAAGCTGTTCCCTCTCAGTGGTGATTACTATTTTAAGAATATCTTCTTGTGGATAAATTTTACTATATTTATAAAGTAGATTTATTAAAATTATTTCTATGTGCTGGGATTTTCTTAGTATAGAAGTATAAATCTGATCATGTTGTTAACTGCATCATCAGAAATGTCTCATACACAAGCCAGAGCTACAGAATGCTGCTAAAGGCCCTGATGAGGGTGTCGCTAGGCGAGAAGAACAGAGCCTCACAGACCCAGTTCTGCTGAGCCCTGTGGGGTGAGACACATTGCGGTGGGCACGCTAGGGCTCTGGGAATGAGACGTCTTTCCTGGGTCTTTTCTCAACAGCAGAGCCATGCAGTAATTTTCTAAGGGAAGTACAACGACAGAAACACAGATAGTAGGGCTTGTTCAACAAGACATGAGGCTGAAGACTGACTCAGCTTCTAGCTCTTCGTGAGAGGATCGCCTTCCCTGGCAGAACAGTGAGTCTGATTTCACATCTGACAAGTTCACAGTCCTCCACACACCCCCACCCCGATCCTTATTTTTTAAAGTGTTTAGCCTGAGCTTGAAGAATCATGTTTCCTCCCGGTGTATATTCCGACCCCAGCACTGAATATATTTCTTTCCAAAAGGAATGCGGGGCAAAATACGGGGAGAGAACCTTTCTAGATTGCCTTCTCTAAGGAACCAGGGAGAGGAAGGACTACAATTGCAATCAGGATACTTTTGAAGGGAACCACCATTCTTGAGTCTGCCATCAATTATTTGTTTTGAATTTCTGGAAATGTAGTATTCAATTAGTCTGCAATAATGATAATTATCTGTAGTGAGTGGAATTATGTCCCTATAAAATTCATATGTAGAAACCCAACCCCAGTACCTTAGAATGTGACTGTATTAGAGATGAGGCCTAGAGGGAAGTAAGGCTAAATGGGATCATAAGAGTAGAGCCCTGATCTAAAATGACTATTGTCTTTATAAGAAGAGGAAGGACACGGGGGATGCCCCCACAGAGGAAAAGCTATGTGAGGACACAGCTAGTAGGCAGCCATCTGCAAGCCAAGGAGAGAGGCATAGGCAAAACCAAACATGCCAATATCGTCATCTTGGACTTCCAGTCTCCAGAACTGTGAGAAAATAAATTTCTGTTGCTTCAGCCACCCAGTCTGTGGTATTTTATTATGGCAGCCTAGCAAACTAATATACTGTCATAGTATATTGAGGGCCTAGTAGGAGCTTGGCACTAAGTATTTTATGTCACTTAATGATTTTAATGACTATGATAAATTATTATTGTTATATTCCTTTTACAGAAGAGGAAATAGATGCCCAAAGCCACAGTTTTAGCAAATAGCAGAACTCAGATTCAAAGGCACAGCTGTTTGGCTCCACACATTATGCACTTAGAATACCACCAACCCACATTTATTAAGTACCAGCTAAGAAATAATTTTAAACTGTAATAATTGCTGACATTGGAGAAACTTATTCCTTTACTCAAGGAACTTATAAATGATGAGAGACAGACTTACAAAGATAAGTAGGAAAGTAAATAAATACTGCATGGACAAGAACACCTGGATTTAATAATGCTGTGGCAAAGTCACAGTGAATCTAAGCTCAGAGAACATCAAACGGTTGTAAAGATAACACAGGGTAGAAGTTATAAACATAAGGAGCAGGAGGCAGATTCAGCATTTTTCTAGTTATATGACCTTGAGCACGTTACTTATGTTCTTAACCTCGTTTCCTCATCTGTGCTGGGGGTATAAATTGGTCCTGATAATGGAGCATTATCTATTGGTGTATTAAATTAGATCATTAAAGTGCTTTGTATGATGCTTAGTACATCATACATCTCAGTAATGCACAACACGGGGAAAATCATTCTTCTAATGTGTAGTCTCCTCAGCACCAACAGAAAGAGCCAATCTGTCTAAGCATGGTCGAGTTCTTAATTATTTAAATGAAAATTATTAATGTTGTTAAGTTTCTGAATAAACTTGACAATGTTAATTAATAAGGGTAAATTTTCACTAACTCTTAAATGGGGGTTTCTAAATTTGTAATTCTCTTTCCAAAATATTTTTTTCTATCCAGCATATTGAGCTTAAGTCAAATAGTCCAACATACATCACCAATACAGAGTCAGAGTAAAATTAAAATGTTGGTCAGTTTTGAGGACAGTCTGATAGAAAGGCAAGACAGAAAGGACTAATAAGATATCTGATAGAAGTAAAAAAGCAAATTAAAAATAAAGATGTGTGTGTGCTCATGACATTGTGTACATGTGTGAGTGTGTTTTTGGGGACACGTTCATCCACCTGAGAAAAAGTCTAGGTATGATTCAAGACAAGAAATTGTGGCTGAGGAATGGGCCCTGTACCCCCTGCCTCATGTGAGAGATTGCTTCTTTACTGAAGGTGATTGCTTTATTCAGCCCTAAGAATGGAAACATTTGTATAATGCTTCATATTCTCTCGTGGCATAAACCAATACAAATATTTCCTGAACCTATCAGTAAAAGTATATAAATCCTTATTTATCTCACTGCCGAGAGAAACCAAGAAAAACTTGGAAAGTTTAAACTATTTTTCTCTAAAACAGGATGAGAAATATTTTCTATTGGAGGCATGAATATTGAAATATCTCTTCTCATTAAGTCACTAGAAAGTGATGATTGGGTGGCCAGCCACATTTGTCCACGGTGACAGATTGCACTCCTAACCCCAACTAGCAGGACAAAAAGATGGGGCTCAAGATATGGAACCCGGGTAGAGGAACATGGGACAAGACCCCTGATGTGAATAAGAAACCCAAACAAAATCATGCTCTGGTCAGTGGCTCCGCACCCTCCAACTGACCCCCAGCATGGCCCACTGTTGCCATTAGCTAATCCTAATCCCAATATGCAGCTTTGCTGCTGCCTGGCTCTGCTTCCCTGGTGGGTGTGGAACTTCGTGCCAGTGCTTTGGGACCCATCATACCAGCACGCAGGGTAGGGGCAGTTGGACTTTTGCTGAAGAAGGGACATTGAGCTTAAAGTTTCCTTTGATTCTCCAACTGTGCCATTCTCTAAGACTTCACAGGCCTCCAAGCTTCATGCCCCTGCTGTTCCCTGTGCTTTAGGTATCATGGTTCAGTACTAGTGTGCGCTTGTTCCTATGAATTCTTCTCAGTGGCAATTTTTTTCATAAACCTGCGATTTCACACTACAGAAACAGGGAGTTTGATGTTCCTTAGTCTTTAGCTGTTTGTTAATCAAGTGCAGGACCAACTCACTGGTTTCCAAACCCTGATCCATCAGTAGGGACTGATGTCCTAGCCTCACCTCTTGCTGATGCAAAAATTTCCTCACCTTCTTTCTCCTTTCATCATTTTCTGTCTAATTGTTGAAACAATTATTAAATTACTGTTTCACTCATTAAGAAATTATTCTCATTTTCTGATCTGTTTTATGAGCCTTTATTTCTACCCCATTGCATCAAAGGTATTTTCATTTTAACAGGGAAGAAGTCTCTGACCTATATTGACGAAACTCTAATGGTGATGATATTTCAGGCAGGCAGGAAAGAGAGCTCACTTGGGATTGTAGATCTTCCCCCAGCCTGGCTCACCCATTCAGCCCATGTTGAGATGATGTCTTTTTGCCTTACTTTACCAGGCACCTTGCCTGGGCCATGGTGGTATCAGAGTGCAGGAGTGCTCTGCTGGCTGGTCTGAGCTTTCGCCTCTGCCTGAGGTCTGCCTCTGCTCCCTCCAAGGACAAGCTATTTTTGCAGGATGGTCCTGAGAGGATCGAGCTAATTCTGTGTTTGCTCTAATACAACAAAGCTAACAACTGGGGCTTATTCTATAGTCACTTTCGAGTTTGGAGATTTTCCCAAATGGATTCATATAAGTAAGGACCAAAATATTGCCCCCTCAGATGGATCCAGGCTGGTCATTATGGAAATGGATTCACAGGCTAGTCCGTTTGAATTGGGTCCCAAGCACTGTCCATGGTGTGCCAAGGTCGTTTGTGTCATCTTGGAGAGCCCTCAAGCATACAGTGATTCAGAGTCAGGCTCTAGATCCAGTCTCCCCAGGTTCAAATTCACCTCTGCCAATTGCAACTGAACAAATTTGAACAAGTTGCCTCCTCTATAACAGGATTAAAAATATTCCTTACCTCTTAGGGTCCAAGTGAAGGCTAAATGAGTTAATAAGTATAGAAAGTGCAAGAACAGTGCCTGCATGTGTAAGTGCTATAACAGTGCTGGCGAAACAAAGGACTTTACAGTTTCTTCCTCATCATCACAGCCCAGTCTCCTGTCATCATTAATCTGAGAATCCTAAAGTTCCCGACTTTGTTTAGAGGGGTGAGTGAGTGGGCTGGGTTGGCAACAAGTCAGTTCTCCTTTGAATTACTAGGGTTGGACCACTGCCCACTTTGTTGTTTCTTCCCTTTTTTTGAGCATACAAAATGTAATATTCATGTGTCAACGGATCCAGGATTGCATTTTAACATTTTATAGCCTCTTTGTAAAGCTACCTTTTCAATTTTAGAGGAGGCAGTTTTATGACTCACTTTGATAACAACTTACCTTTAAGACACAAACAAAAAAGAGGAATGGTCAAAGGATACCAGGTACTCCCAGACAGCTAGAGTTCTAATTCTGGAACATTATTCAAATTAGCTTCCAGACTCATAATTCTGTGTTTTCATTTATCACTGCAATAAAGTAAATGGTTCTTTTATCCAAATGTTATTTCCTGGCTATTAATTCAGTAGTTATTTTGGATTGTAGCACACTCCTCTTTGATTTAGGGATATGGTGCCTTATAAATATTTAAAAGTCAAAGACTGACACTTGGAGAAGTTGACTTTGATTTGTTTTGTTAATATCCTATGGCTAGGATATTATAGGTTTGGAAGATACAATCCCACTGTCTGCTTATCAGAAGAGATAGTGGGCATGTGTGTCCATAACAAGGAAATCTGTCAACAGAAGGCTTTCCCTGAATCTTTTGCAGCCTAAAGTTTCGTGTACACTTCCTCAGAACACACACTACTCTTTATTCTTCATAGTTGCCTCCAGAAACTGCTCTTGGATTTAGAAACATGGATGCAAACTGTCCATATGTCTCAAAATAGCTGAAAATGGTCATTCCTGAAAGGCTTGGGACTTTCTCTGCATCTACAAGTGCCAGCAAGGGTTTACGACAGGGCTCAGGGTGATCTATGGACTGGTATGATTTAACTGTGGATCAATCAACCTATTAGGGAGAAAAAGACAAGGTCAATAAAAGTGGGTCTAGTGAACCAGAGGTCATCTTACATTTTTCAACTTAATGTTCTTATTTCCTTTCCATTAACATTTCATAATGAAAAAATGCCTATATTCTTTAATTTTTAAGATAATTAAGTGAATTTAGTGCCTTTGCAGAATAGAGGATTTATAATGGCAACAGGAAGCACACTATTAATAATCTACAGGACAGGGCCACCTGGGGAGACACAATGCCATCTCCATTGCTATTTCTCTTAGGCCTCTTTTGCCAGACTCTTGGGAGACCAGCCACCTGTGTCTTTGGAGGCTGGGCTTTTACCATCCAGTTGTATTTGAGTTTTAATTTGAACAAATTAAAGCAAGCACAGATCATTCTAAGTACATGGCATTCTCTGCATGTACAACCTGGAAATGTGTGGTGAAGACAGAAAGTCATTCTAGAACAGTGGTTCTCAACTTTTCTAATGCCACAACCCTTTAATATAGTTCCTCATGTTGTGGTGACCCCCAACCATAAAATTATTTTCGTTGCTACTTCATAACTGTAATTTTGCTACTGTTATGAACCATAATGTAAATATCTGTGTTTTCCAATGGTCTTAGGCAACCCTGCTAGCGGTTCTCAACGACCCACAGGTTGAGAGCCGCTGCTGTAGAGCCTAAGACCATTGGAATCGAATTCCTTGACTGGAATTGGATTCCTTGACTGGAATCAAACCCGGGACCCTTTGAAACTCAGACCATACTCTATCCACTGAGCCAAACCATCTAAGGCCAGGATATTTTTAAGGCATAAATTCTCAAAAACAAAGGAATGGACAAATGTTAAGTAACTTAGCAAAACCAAGAAAGACAACATAAGCTAGCAATGGGAAAAGCTGAGAGACAAACAGATTTATCACAGACTCTTGCCTCCAAGTAGTTCAGGAATTGGCTGATTTGGAAGAAGGGAAAGGTGGGGCTATAAACAGATAAACAGAGACTCTAAGAAGCAGTTTGATCTCTAGATTCTTTGTCTCATTCCTCCATGCCATAAGACTGGAGGCTCGTCTTCTAAAGAGGATATAACAGCGGGTCCTTGAGTTAGGGGAACTCCAGCGCAAAACTTGAGGTGGGAGGGCAGGGGGTTGATGAAGAATTGTTGACCAGTGCTGAGGCTCCTCCCCCACGCTCCTCCCCCGCATCCCCACCGGCTCCAGCCAGAAGATGCTTCCCCGGGGAATCTGAATAGCTAAAGAGCAAAGTCCCAAAGATGCCAACATTTGGTGGCTTCCCCAATGAAACAGTTGACCAGATTCCTTTACAGAGAAGCCCCCAGACACTAATGGAAGCTTTTAGAGCCCTGCTTAAACAGGAGCAGAAAAACAAATATTACCACTCCGTCAGGGAAAGCCTTTAATGCCTTTATAGCCTCTGTTCCACAGATGAGTTGATACAGAAATGTGGTATAATAGTATTCATGCAATGGGATATTTATTCAGCCTTGTACACCAAAGAATATCATCACCTGGTACAACTTGGGTGGACCTTGAACACATTATGCTAAGTGAAATAGAACAATCACAAAAGCCAACTACTGCATGATTTCATGTACGTGAGGTATCTAAAGTAGTCAAAACCATAGAAACAGGAAAGTAGAATGAGGAGTTGTTCATTGGATACAAAGATTCAGTCATATCAGATGGAAAGTTCTAGATATCTATCATGCAAAAATGTGCAGATAGTTAACAATACTGTTCTGTACACTTAAAAATTGTTAAAAGAATAAATTTATGTTCTATGTTTTTTACCACAATTAAAACAAAGTGAAGGGAGTAAAGTAACAAATGAAGGGAGAAGAAAATGTCAATTAGAATTATCATTATTTATATCTTCAGAGAGGCAAGAGAAGATATTGAACCATGAAACAAAAGTAGGATAGTATTTTAAAAAATATTTTTAAAAATAGATTTTGAGAGAGAGAGAGGAAGGGAGAGGGGGAGAGAAACATCAATTTGAGAAAGAAACATCAATCAGCTGCCTCTGAACACCCCCAACTGGGGATTGAACCAAAACCTGGGCAAGTGCTTGACTGGGAATTGAACCAGCAACCCTTCAGTATACAGGACAACACCCAACCAGCTGATCCACACCAGCTAGGAATAGGATGCTATCTTTAAACAATTAAAAAGGAGTATATAGACACGAAAAGAGAGCCAGGCCAAAGAGGAAATAAAACCAAGCCAAAGATTAAATAATAAGGGAAAGATTTTTTGATTCATTAAAGAGACTATTTTACTTTTTTTTACTGTAATTAAAGGACTTGACTTTCCAGATTAAAGCATTCAAAAGTACCTAGGAATGTAAATGAAAATAAACTCACACTTAGACACATTTTCATGACATTTCAGAACTTTGGAAGCTAAAAAAAGAAGAGTCTACAAAAATAGCCCAGGAGAGGGAGTCATTTTCAAAGGATGGTGACTCTGAACAAAAGTAACATCTAAAGCTGAAACAGCAGTGCCTTCTCAGTTCTAGAGATCTATAGCTGGAAAAATTATCAATCAATTGCGACCATATTATGAAAACAATCAGACACACACATTTTCCTACCACACACTTTCTCTTGGGAAACTGTTGGAAGATGTCTCACTGTAATGAGGAGAGAAACAAGGAAAAGAGAAAGATGTCGGATAGAGAAATAAAAGAGAGATGGAGACACCCCTGGAAGGAACAGCCTGGGGCAAAGCTAGGTATCAGGCATATAAGCCCACCAGTAAAGATTGCAGAAACTGAATTATGAAGGAAAAAGAAAATGTCAAATAGAATTATAATGAACACCATCAGAGAGAAGAGAAGATATTGTATCCATGAAACAAAATTAAGATGCTATCAATTTTTTTTTAGATGAGATTTAGATAATTGTGGAGAGTTTAGCGGGTTGAATTAATGATAAGTATATAGAAAACTAAGCACAGATTTAAAAAGATAATTATTAACTCTGCAAAATACAAACTGCTACCAAGGAAAGAAAAAAATAATTATAGCAAATTTAGTGACTTAACTATGACTATCTTTTACATAGCTGTGACAATATAATCCTGAATATTTCTCTAAACGAAGTTATTATATTATTACAGGGTGGTGCAAAAGTAGGTATACAGTTATTAGTATAGAAAAAATACAACAATTAATAAATAATAATACAAGACTGGACTCTGTGTTTTGCTTACTCAACTGTAAACCTACTTTTGACCCACCCTGTATACTGGGAAGTAAGAAGGGTTAGTGTAGAAGATCACAGAGGTTACAGATAAAGTGTTAGACAGCTTACTCTTCATCTTCAATGTTGGAAGTTAATAAAAATACTTAAAACAAAATAATTGAAAATCTTGGCGCCAGAGGAGTTCTACAAGTGTGTGTCGGGGGTTGGGGGGTGTCTAGCCGTGCAGAACTAATTAACTCTTAAATTATGTGCATGTATAACTTGGATTTTAAAATATTTTTAAAGTAAAAAACAAAGTACTGAAGTGCTTAGCATAAGGCCAGGAACTTCCAATAAGGACATACACACAGAGATTATTTCTACCACCACCATGTTTGAATTTCACAAGTCTTACCTTTTTAATTCCAAGGAGCTAGATTCTACAAACATGTTAGTACATTACAATGATTCACTGAAAGATAAGTTGATTCATTTCTTAATGAAAATAACCAATCTGCAGAATGTAACTTGTCTTGTAATTTATGTATTTGTCTATTGTTCTTTCATGTTGTGCTTGGATTTTAGCCTAGAGATGTAAATGCCTGTGGAAGAAGGTGGAGGTGGGAAAAAAGGGCTGTTTATATGGTTTCTGGGATGCTTAGAGTCACCAGAGTTGGACTTCATTGCTCAGACAAACTAGTCCCAGGGCATAAGTTATTCCCTGGGAATTTACACCCAGGGAATAGTTTAGAAATATGAAAACAGAGTGGTCCCTGATAATCTGAAAACACCAAAATTATTCCCTTACCAAGACGAGCCCAAAAAATATGGTAAACCCAGTAAAATCAGAAAGAAAGATTTTCCCTCCCACCTTTAAATTTGTGTGGGACAATTGATTGACAGCTGCCTAACATGAGTGTTTTGAAAACAATGAATACAGCTGGCCCTCCATAGCCAGGGGTTTCAATCTGAGGACTAAACCAAGGGCAGATGGAAACTATTGGAACAAAAATGTTATGTTGTTGCTGACTTGTACTATGTAGTTAGGCCTATGATGGTTTTGGGTTTTGTCTGAACTTAACATGTACAAAGTTTTTTCTTGTCATTATCTCCTAAACAATATAACAAATATTTACATACCATTTGCATTGTTTCAGGTATTGTTAAGTAGTCTAGACATGCTTTAAAGTATATGGAGGATGTATGTAAGTTATATGCAAATACTTTGCCATTTTATATAAGGGACTTGAGCATCCTTGGACTTTGGTACCTATGGGATTCCAGGAACAATTCTCCTCAAATACAAAGGGACAACTTTGTATAATCACTATTGTAATTATATTAAAACTATCAAATGGTTTAGAGATAATGAAGCTAAACAATCTTGCAAATTTATTCCTTCAATAAAGCATATGCCTATACTAACCCTACAAGTATTTGTTTTGTAAAGAAAACACATTTTGCACCAGAGATGTGCTCTCTGATCCTTTCCATCCTTATGAATATACACAACGCATTGTAACAAAGAGCACGTGCACAGCTACAGGATTTAAGGATACAAAAAAAACAATAACAAAGCAGTGCAGTGTATCCCCATGTCCTTCTCCTGAATGGCAGCAATTAAAATTCACAGCTGCTAGCTGCCCAGATGTTTCTTGCATTTACTGCTCTGTAATATGCATCAGAATATATTGTATGACTGTGGTTTCGGTAAACTAGACAGCTTTGTATTCTAAATTCTGCAGACTAGCTCCAGTGTGTATATTTTTTCTTCAGATTAGCTTCCTTTTACCCTCCCCCTTTCATTTGCTTGGGGCATTTGCAGTTCAGAAACAAAAGACATTTCCAGCTCAGAGTTTAGCTGCATCAGAGTGTAAGTGCAGGTCAGGTCTGATTTATGTGGCCCGTCAGATAAGCAGGAGAGGAGGGCGAGATGAGGGGCTTGGAAAAGCTGGTGAACTTGCCTTGACTTATGTCTTTTGCTTTCGTAGGCAGCCAACATCCCTTTGGTGTCAGAACTTGCCATCGATGACATACATTTTGATGACTTTTCTCTCGACGTTGATGCCATGATCACGGCTGCTCTTCGGATGTTCATGGAGCTGGGGATGGTTCAGAAATTTAAAATCGACTATGAGGTAAGGTGTTCCGTCCTGGGTGAGTCCACAGTGTACTTGGGACACCATGGCAGCTACTCTGAGCCTCTGGTTTCCCAAATGCAAACTGGGGATGATTCTACTTTCCCTGCACACTTCATAGGATCACTGGAAAAATTACATGAGATATTTGTGAAGGGATCTGAATGGAACAAGGTGACTCCGAGGCGCCGTTTTGGGTAATGGTCCACCAGAAACACATACCACTGCCTGACACAACCTTTCCCTCCCCATTTCAGACACTGTGCCGGTGGCTTTTAACAGTGAGGAAAAACTATCGGATGGTTCTGTACCACAACTGGAGACACGCCTTCAACGTGTGCCAGCTGATGTTTGCGATGTTGACTGTAAGTGTGTTCAGTGACGGTGAAAGTCACCTGTCACCTGTGTAGGCCTCCAGGCCTTCTCCTTCACGTTTCCATGTCTGTGACACATTGCTGTGTGATTCATTTTACATGGAATTCACCTACCTGGTTATGGCAAGGCATGTTTCACGACAGTGTCTGAGCTTTTACGCTGTGGCATTACTGACATTTGAAGGAGGTGTAGTCTTGGAATGATTACTTGAGGCTCTTCAATGTTTTATCCTTAGGAATCTGGTTCTTGTTACAAAAGAAATGCTTGAATTTACAAAGTAATCGTTTTGCAAAGGATATGAGGATGAGTAACTGAACAAAGAGATTACTGGATAAATCTGGCTGGTGGAAAGCCAAAGAAGGGGTGTGAGAACTTTACCCATGGGGACTCGGAAATCCTGAGAAGGCTGATCTGGGAGAATGGCCAGGGCAGCCAAGAAAGCCTAGGGAAGAAGTGGAGGGAGCGGATGTTCTTGGGGTGTAGGGGTGCACTAGGCTTGAAATCTCTGCTCCAGGGGCTGTAACCCAGTCATGGTGGGCAGTCTTTCTTTGTGGAGAAAACTAGGGCAGCTTGCCAGAAGTAAGCCTTGGAATTTAATCTAAAAGCAAATGTTTGTGGTAAAGATTGAAACAAAATTCTCTATTCATCTCCATTTGCTGGCAAGAAATAAGGCTTGTTTTAGGCTGATTTTCAAGTTAGACTGTTAAGCTATCATCTAATAAAATGTTTCCTGGCTTAAATTTATTGATTTCTTTAGCCTCACTGCGATATATCATTCCTTTGTATACATACAAGTGTATATACATGTGAACATGTTTAGTATATAAAATGAAAAGAGAACATGACTTTTGGATTCACATAACAGAAATCTAAATACCTTACATCTCTATACCCAGATTAAAACTTAAATACAAAACAGGGAACTCCAAACGACATACATTTCCCTTCAGTCGGAATGAGTGAAGATAATTCTGTCTCTTAATGAAATTCTCTGCCAGTTCAAATTTTACTCATCCTTTAAGGCATTGATCTAATGCCAGTTTTTCCCATGAAGTCTTCCCTTTTCTCCCCAAGCATCCACCAACAATCACTTATTTCTCTGAGGTATGTCTGCCATGTGTTTTAAGTTACAGTCTCCTGTTCTTCTGCAGAGTAAGCTTCTTGAGGCTGAAGAGATAATTTCTTGTACTTTCCATAACTTTCACTTATTGGCTCAGCACCTGTTTAACGAGATCCTCACCAGCACCTTGCACTCTGTCATGCACATGGTAGGTTTTCAAGAAATGCATGTTGGATTGACGAACTCAAATGTGCCGATAGCACAAGAAGATGGGACCAAATTGTCTTCACTTGTACACTCAAGGACTTGTTTATCCTCAACTGCATAAGGAACAAGAAGATTAGCTTGGAAAAAGTGGGCTAGCCCCATCCTCTGTAACTTACACCATGAAATGAAGACAACCTATCACTTAAGGAAGAAAGATGCTTTGAACTATGAGCCTTAATGGCTCAAGTGCCAATGTAGCTAAAAAATAATAATAATAACCACTTTCACTTTGCTTTTTCATATCAGATCTCAGTGGACAAGGAATAATTTTCTGTCCGCAGATTCATATGTCTGGCACATAGAGAGGACATTCAATAAAGAAATTATTAGCCTGTTCTTTTGGAGAATTCTCAAAATAAGGAAACAGGAACCTTATCAACCAAGGAAAAGGAATGGCTGGGCATGACATTGTGTGTTAGAGATGTCAAAGGTAGAAGCAGAGTTTTGTGACAAGCCTTAAAGTTGGGATGGGGAAGCTAGCAAGAGTGGCGGGATCAGGGCAGACACTTAGGAGTAGAAGGAAATGCATACCCAGTTGTCGAGTAAATGTTCCCATAAAATGGACCATCTTGATCCTTTTCAAGAAACTGAAGAAAGCAGAACTCTCAAACTATGTCACCACAATGGTGTTACTCACACTGACAGAATATTTCAAGGGTATAGTTATTTTTGCAAGTCTGCTCAGCAACCTTGAGGAGTATCACTGTTTGAGAAGATACGGGTTTTGTGTTTGTATTAATGCTAGACAAACTGGGAGAGCTTGCTGTTAAAGTTCTCCTGTGGTCAGGAGGATGGTATTGCACAATAAAAACATGACTTTGGAAAGAATATGTTGGTCAATGTTATTTTTCTCTCCCTGGAATTGAAAGGAGTAACCACATCTGTAAAAAATATTATTTTCTGATCATTAAATTTTGCTGGACTTGACTAAGGGTCACAATAGGTTGAAAATGCCAGCTTTGGCTTGTTCCTAACACAAGCAATATCTTCTCCATCTTGACCATGGACAATCCAGTTCATTAGAATTTTTAAACTAATGAAATAATTATAGAATTACCAAATGTTACTTGATCACTGAACAAAAAAAAAGTTTATTTAATTCATTCATCAATCCTAATTTCTGGAATATGACTTCCGACTATGGCAAAATGATAACCTACTTTTTCCCATGAAAGGACACTCCTGAAGAGTATTAGGGCTTTTCACTGTTTTGTTCTCATAAGTGATTCTATTTACATTCTAGTTATAACTTATTCTGTTTCCATGTGTTACGATAGAGCCAAAATCTCTATTAATCTGGTAGGGAAATCCAACTACAGGATTCGGCCTGAGTCACAAAGCCAAGAAACATGGTGTATGTGCGCTAAATTTTCCTCTAGATGGCGCTCCAAGGCAAAGTTTCCCAGCCAGTTGGCAGAAAAGTGGGGGAGGAGAAAGAATGGGGGGCGCCACACCTTACCAACCTTCCTTGAAAGTGCTTCTTAAAGTACAGGAGACACTGAGGTACACTCTACCCCCCTTTTTTTGTTTTAAAGAGACACCAACAAAGCCAGTTTGTACAAAAGGGCCCCTCCCATCAGAAGAAATCTGCCTCCTTTCCTTCCGAGCTGTTAGCACGATTAATAAGACATTCTCCCCGTGACCTTACATCTACGTTTGTGTTTTTTAAGCCCATTGTCTCTGGCAATGGGAAAATTCATAGTTGTGTGTCATTGCTGAGCAAATTATGACACTATGTACAACAGCACAAGCAAATGATAAATATACGCACCGGTTTCCTAACCTTTAACCCTAAAATCATTTCAAGCACAGAGAATAAACTATTGACTAAGAGAATTATGTTCTGCAAAAGTGTTCCACCTTATGTCTAGGTAACAAAGCAGTTTTGTTCCTTTAGAAATTAAAAAAAATCTTCTTTGTGGGAGAGGCAATTTTATATAAAATGGTGGGAATTTAGTTCACTGGAAACCTTGTTAATGACTTATTTATTCCATGCCTCTGGATTCTAGATTTTTGAAATGAAAGCTTCAACATTATTCTTTGCTTCTAAGGAGATATTTAAATAGCTGACATTTTCCAAATATTTTTAATTGCTCAGATAAACAGAGTATATAGTGCTATGCATAATTTGTGATTAAGATGGAATAAAAACCTGCAGGTGAAGAATAATTATATGAATTCTCCTTATGTACAGAGGCGTGTAGAATAGAGATTCCATCGAGCACATGCATAATGAAAGGTGACAAACACACTTCTTATATTCATGGTATGGACCAGATAAAGGAAACAGCCATGTTTTTGTTTGGACTCTGCAAAATAACAGGCATGTAGTGGAGCCAAGGTTGCAGAGACAGGTTTTGGTTTTATAAATGATATAGAAGCGTTGACAGGTTTTCCAGAGTGGGGGGCGGGGAGAGGGTTTCCTTAAGAGTCAGTGTTTTTTACTATCCCATAAATGTAGTCATTAGCACTTTGGGCCGTGCCCTGCATCCTGGAGGGCTCAACAAAGATTCATTGAATGCGTGGACTTCGTTTGGGGTAGTATTATTCAAGAAACCATGTTGCTCAGTGTCCAGTTCCCTCCCGCCCCCACACAAGAAAACTATAAAATGATGAACACCTATCACTGCAAGAAATCTTGTTCTTTCATCCTATCACACTGAGGTTCAGCTAGGGTTCATCCAGAATATTATGATCTTGCAGAATTCACTGAATATGAATAGAGAAGAGCACATGATCACAATAAAATTTATAGTGGTGCTAGCCGCATGGCGCTGGTGGGGAATTGCAGTTAAACACTAATAATGACCAAATATCACGGCAAACACACTGACACCCCCTGACATTTCCTGGGGGCTTCCTAAATCTTAAACCTGGAGGGGGCATGTGTAAGTCCATATTGGTGTTGTCAACAAGGTTATTTTCACAGATAAGCCAAGCCGTTTTATTGATATTTCAAACTAGAGAGCAGAAGGGATGTTTAGGGAGAAAAATCCGTCCTATTCGCCAGCTTGAGGAAAATGCGCTGTCTGTGGCCCTCCGTCTGCCATCCTTGGGGAAGCCCTTGATTTCTGAGGTGGCAGATTTCTTCTGAAAGATCTCAGAAACACAATAGGAAGTCTTTCCTCAAGAAGAAGAGAACGAGTTGAATTTTAAACTGAAATATTTTTTATCAATAACCAGAATCCTAATTTCAACAGAAAAATAATTGCTTTTAGATTATAACATTAAAAAGTACAAAAAGAGCTACAACTTTTGTTCTGTAACAAACTGTAATAGAGTAAAAAAAAAAACCAACTCATATTTGAAATCATCAAACATCATTTTACATTGCATTTCCCTACTAATAATACAATAATAATTCAATAAAATCTGTATGTTAGAAAATCAATTCTTTAATCTTCATGTAAGAAAGATTGATTTTCAGTATAACTTCCAAAATGGCAAATTTTTAATTTTAAAAAGGAGGAGTGATGTTTGATGTTTTTGCAGAATATCAACACAGGGCATTATAAATTAACTATGGAGCTAATCTATTTGAATACATTGTTTAAATTATACTTAAGACTCTTGCCTCTTAATCTTACAAGGTTTCTATTTTTATTCTCTCTGGCCACATAATCGGAGCTCCAATCAAGCACTCCATGCTTCTAGCTGACATTCCTTTATACACATTTATTTTATAAAAAGAAAAAGGCAAAGCCACACATAATTAAGAACCTGGTGTGCTAATAACCAAACATACAATTGGGCAGAAGGATAATCCAATCCATTTCCTCACACAAGAGAGTAACCTCCATAACTCACTTTAAGCGCTGCCATTCATGAGTTATGGGTCATTCCCTTTCTAGTGAAAATAAATTCTCCCGCACCGTCAGCCAGGGCTGAGTATTTTTCTTAGGACATGTAAATTGTAAAACCGTATGAACATAACCGTGCCCGGCGTTTGGGGAAAAGGCTAAGCTCTTACTCATGGACATGGGCTTGTAAGGAAATGTATGTGGTTTGGGGACTGGGGCTGCCTAGTTACAATATAGCATTTTTGATTAAAGTGAATTTATTCTTGAGATTTTTATGGTGTTGGTAAACTGCTTAATCTGTCACTTTGTGTTTTATGAAGCCAGCCGAATCCTCCAGGTCGGGGAGACTCACAGCAGAGCCGGGGTCATTTATCACAGCCTCCATTTCCACGGTTTATGACTCAGTAGTGGCACAGTCTTGGGGCTGAAACCTGGCACCTGAGGGTGTCCAGCTGGGAGCTTTAAAAAGTTTTAATTTTTTAAAGAGTTTCATGTTTAATTTTGGCCGAAGGATGGCTAGTAAAAACTTGGGGAAGGTTAGAAGAGGTCTCATATTTTTGAACTTCATCAACCCGGCCTCCAGTGTCTCTGGGAGGGGGCTGCCTCTCGGCACCATTAACGCTGACCACGCGATCTGCTTCACTTTCTGTTCTCACCAACCACAGGTTAGACTATATATCCAATTCACTAGTAATTTATCATAAAATATAAACCATATTTCCAAACATGAACAAAATATGCCATCTTTGTTCTCAAAAAATCATACAGTACATATATTCTTAGTGTTGAAAGTTAAGTCCTTAGGATCTACTATCCATTTTCTTTGGTTTCTTTTTGAAATACAGTAGGTGTGCTACATACATAGAGCTATGGCTTATTGTATTATCTAAATTGAAGTAGAAGCCTGTTTTTTACATCTTGTTAAGATGTTTATCCTGAAATTTTCCTTATACCATTTGTATATCTTTTTTCATCTTTTTTCAAAATATAAGAAGAGAGATATATTAAATGGGTTTTATTTAACCTCATCAGGACTTCTTGAGAATGAAATAAAGCATATTGATAGGTGCCAAAGGTTTGCTTTCAAAAAGTCCAGTAAACAAACAAAATGATGCATGTGAAAATATAGATGAAACAAGACTGGCTAAACATGGATTCCTATTGAAGTTAGGTAATGAATACATGGAGGTTCATTATCAGATTCTATTTTGTGTATGCTTTTGACTTTCCAAAATGAATAATTTAAAAAAGTTATTATACTAATAACTAATAGGTTAAAAATTAAGTCATGGAAATGGTTTAAAAATAACTAAATAAAACTGATTAAAATCATCCAATTTTTTAATTCGTGCATCATTTACTCAACACATATAATTATACCCGACACACCATTAAGTTTTGCAGCCTTGCCATTCTGAGATTTATATGGGCAAGCATTTGCAATATGATTTGAGAGACAAGATATATCCAAAGTATAACTTAGGTTTTATGATTTGGTAGTGAGTGCCTTGAGAAGGTTCTAGTTATAAAACAAAGTATTTAAGTATAGACTGTAGATTCCTTCCAACTCTGACCTTAGAAGGAAAAGGATCATTGTAGACTTCCATCAATATTTAATAAATATTAGATCAAGATTTGACTACAGAAAGAAAAGCAAATTTGACAAAACTATCCCACTCCTGTAGATAATTAGACAAAGTACAACTGCTCTATATTGTATAGTATCCTCTGGTGAAGGAGATGTGTAAACATGGTGCTGGATGGTGGTCCCCTAACACCTAGAAAGGTTCTGGTCTTTGGGCCACAAAATGAGATAGCAGTACCTATTTTTTTAGCTTAGCAAATCTAAATATTGGCAGATAAACATTACTGTAAATATCAAGGAGGCATGATGTTTACAGTAATGTTACAAGGGCGGTCTGTGCAGAGGGTTCTATTCCCAGGAGAGGACTGTGGTTGGGAACACCTGCTCTTGTCTCCCTTGTGCTTTCATCGCATGCCATCTCTGGTTGGCAAAGATAGGATCCTTTTCTGAAAAGAAGATAGGCTATAGCATCAAGCAGCATCAATTTATTTGTAAGCACTCTTGGTAAGCAATTGAAATCTGCTTCCATCTTAAACTTGATCAAGTCCTCTGCCTAAAATCATTGCTTTGGAGTATATTGAATAGACTGATACCCACCAGCCTGCCCTAGGATTTGCATGTTGAGAGGTGGCCATTCCATCCTGAAGCCAACCAAATAGAATCTTAGAAAGAAGCATGCTGGGCCAGCTATAAATGTCCATGGAGCCCAAACATGTGTCTTAACAATGCCCTCACTACTCACAACTGGGGTAGTAATTGAAGGCAGTCTTTTCATAGAAACTTTCACTGACAGACATCTCATGTGAAGGACGGTCTAGCAGAGCAGGGCCAGCCATCAACATTGCAATTTGGGGTATTTGTTAGAAGACGTCAGCACTCTCTGTGTGGCATAGAAAGTGCTCAAAGAGCACTCTTTGGCCAAAGTAAATTTAATTTTAATAATATACCAAACAAAGGCCCTAGACAGTGACCATGCAATATTGCACGTTAGAAATTAAGGAATACCAGAAATTAAATGGAAATGCTGTCTTTCAGCCCTAAGCTCACACTTCCAACTTGAAGTTGTCTATAGATTGGTTGAGACATGATGACAGATTAGGGACCTGGTGCACAGATTCGTCTAGAGGTGGCCCTTCCTTGAGAAACCATGTCCTTCAAACCCCTAGGAATTGTCTGAGCTGTACTCTTTTCTCTTTTGCAGAAGAAAGAAAAGGCTGAAGGGAGAATAAAGACTCTACAAACATCTACCATGTGCCTTAGCCAGTTTTGCTCAGGAGTTAGAGCCTGGGGACTGAAGGGCCGTGGATTTGATTCCAATCCAGGGACTGTACCTTGGTTGCAGGCTTGATCCCCAGCCCTGGCGAGTGCAGGAGTCAACCAATCGATGCATCTTTCTCATTTTTTTCCCGGGCCATGATATTCCTGTTCACTAGGGTAGTACAGGATCAGCTTTGAAATAGGGCACTTTCTATCTGGTTCAAATTTTATGTTGACCAAATGATCAGAAAATACTGGGTAGCCTAGGGGACCCTGTGAAACAATCTTACTGTTCAGATTCTCTGGAGTTTCAGTGGTTATATGCTGTAGTGGCTGCGGTGGGGTTATCCCAGCTTACATTTAGCCAAACAGAAGACTGTTGGAGGCTTTCTCAGAGGGTGCTCACAAACTTCTCCGGAGAGGGTGATATGCGAATTAAGTCAACATGTCTTGAATGTCTCTCTACCTAGGTATATTGTATTCACTGCTTTACATCTCTGATAATGGACCATAAGGGAACACAGGTGAGAAGACAGATTAAAATGAATAATAATTAGACCAGGAACAGAAAAGATATGTTATTTGAAAATAAAAGACTAAAATAGAGTCGAGCATAGAATAAATGCATTCAAATTTCCTGCTGCCCCACCACTATAAATTTTATCTTTTTAATTTTTGTAATTTTTCAATTATAGTAGACATTCAATATTATATTAGTTTTAGGTGTACAGCATACTACACCTAAACATTTAGACATTTATATAGCTTACAAAGCGGTCCCCCAATAAGTCTAGTACCCATCTAGCACCATACATATTTATTACAATATTATCGACTATATTCCCTCTGCTGTACTTTACATCCCCATGACTACTTTGTAACTTCTAATTTGTAACCTCTTCCCCTTTTTCAATCAGCCCCAACCCTTCTCCCATCAGTTTGTTCCACGTAACTATGAGTTTGTTTCTATTTTATTTATTTCATTTATTTTGTTTTATAGATTCCATTCTGTTCTCTTTCGAAAGTACATTGTCTTTAGCAGGCGGTTTATTTTTCTCCTCAATGTAAGTATAGGTCGGAAGGGATAGGACCAGAAAGAAGATGGATGAGGGTAGGGGAGGAGCAAACAGACACTTAGTGGCAGGTGGACACTTTTTAGGCCTGACGACTCTCAGAAACCATTTACCAGGCAGCTCTAAATCACAGTCAAGAGATAGGTGCTGCTTCAGTAACTCAGGTATCACGGTCGAGAGAGGCAAATATGTTTTGTGTAACCGGATGTGTGCTGTTTCTCAGAGTCTCTTTATTCTGAGGATCATCCAGAGGTGGGTTCCATGGTCTTCAAACACCATAAAATCATAGAATGCTTTCTAGGAAGAGGGTTCATTGCCCTCATCAAATTCTCAAAAGTATCCATAATACAAATAAATAGTTTGAGAACTTGATGCTGGGTTTTCAGGAAGGGACAAGGGTGGGAAGGAAGATGTTCTTCATAGAAGAACATTAGAGTAAAATATATTCCATCACATTATATAATGGGTGATAACTGATAGCTTAAAAATAATTTGGGATTTTGATATTGAGACTATTAGATGACATTTAACTTCAATTTCCTAAATTTCTAGTCAAATTACCTTAGTTTAACATTATCCCATCCCTATTCTTACTGTTTTAAAGCATCAGCTAGTCCTAATCAATAGCATTTTCAATGGTAAAATATTTCTAAATTTCTGTGCCATTTCATTGTTTACAGCACTAGTTTCTATGTAGCTTCTCACCTTTGTGAGAAGTATCATGAATAATATTTCATTCTTGGTAGACTTTCAGGATTTACTTCGTATTAGCAAGATCCAAACCCAACTAAACTGACTTACAGTTTCAAGATGACAGATGCAGATATTCATGTCCCATTTTCCTTTCAAAAATCACCCCCAAATAACAGGGAAAAGAAGAAACAAACATAAATTCCACCTGTCATGGAACCTTAATAAATGAAGGTAGGAAATGGGGGGAGAGTGGTTCATAGCTTAGCAGTGAAGAGGAAAGTCCAACCCAGGTACCTTCAAGGTGAGTGGGTAGAAGAAGGGGTACACATGAGAAACAACAGCCCGCAGACACTACCAGAGCTCAGGAACTGGAGGTATCAGATACCACAGAAATGGGATGTAAGGGCGATGAAAGCTCTGTGTCACCAAGTCCCCATCTCCTCTCCATGTAGTCAGAGGCCTCTTCTTCCCTCACCTATTCAGGAAATCAAAGTATTTTCTGGAGAAACTGAACCCCAGATGTAGGGACACCAGCAACAGAAAGGTTGGGGTGAGATACACCCTGAAAATAAGAAAATTAAGTGAAAGTCTCTATCTTCAAAGGTTGAAAAGCTACCTTCTCTTTTCTCAGAATGCCAAACCTGTGTTTATACCATTTCCAAACAAGAGACTGAAAAGTCCAGAGGAAATGAACTTAGATATGGACACATGGGAATCTCAGCCAAAGGCCGGCTGTCCATCTGCTTGCCCCCTGATAGGGGCCCAGCAATCTGCAGACCCCCTCCTCACACACTGGTGTGTCGTGAACTCTGCATGCTTTACTCACGTGTGTGAACTGCCAGGCACTTGAGGAAACCACTAAACACAGAGAAAAAGAGCTCAGAGGAAACAGGCAATCAGGGAGCAGAGAGACTTTCAGAGAAATAATATCCTCAAAAAAATAAAAGATGATAATGCACCCATGAGAGAAGAATAGAATGCTATTAGAATAGGAACAGAGACCAAAATAATGCATCTAGATGAAAAATATTATTACTCATAGAAAGTAAGAGAGAAAAGGTCAATATGGGCAATAGGGCAGGGGGGAGACAAAACAAGGAAATCAAGACAAGAAGTCCAGTGTCCAACCAACTGGAGTTCCAGTCAAACAGGACAAAAAACAATAGTGAAGAGAAAATTATTAAGAAAATTATAAACAAGAATCTTGTACTGAAGAAATCACCCCACACCTATATAAGCAAGCTGCAGAGGATAATAAAGAATCCCAACAATACTCCAGCCGACCCTCAATCTGGTTGCCTAATCAAGACATGCATTGCCTTATTATCTGTAAGAATTTAATCTGTCCGCCAAGCTAATATGAATGAAGGCACTTACAGATTAACATCTAGAATATCATCATGTAACTATTTCAGCACTTGTAAGTTACTTCTTCTAATATTAAGGGGTGGGAGTGTTTTCTTTTGCAGGTTTTCATTTGAGTGGCATCTAGTGGATATAACATTCAGTCCTAAATTCACAGCCCCGCTCTCTCCTACCACGAGATGCTCATCATTGAAATGTAGACTCACAGAACCCATTTTGCTCTGGGCCTTTGTCAAACCGTCGTCGCTGTATCTGGATAGTGCAGCCTCTTCTCTAAAAGGGGAGCACAATGGCCTGAACTTTGTTCTGCAGGCCAGCATGGGGCAGCTTGACAGGGAGCCAATCCATCACTTTGGGATCAGGGCTGTGCAAGTGGCCACCCAACTCACTACCATCTAAGGGGGTGGCAGTTAATCATTTCCTTAACTGATGCGGGTATGAAAACAGAGCTGATTATTGCTGGCCAGACAAACCTTATCCATCCTCCCTGCCCTGGGCAGTGACTGTTGCCATTTTCTTTTCTTCCCAGACCGCCGGGTTCCAAGAGATTTTGACTGAGGTGGAAATTCTTGCGGTGATTGTGGGATGCCTGTGTCATGACCTCGACCACAGGGGAACCAACAATGCCTTCCAAGCTAAGTAAGTGTTCTAATTGTCGTTATTTTAATGCATTTGCCTTTCTGTTCAGAGCCAAAGGTGACCAGTGCTAAAGAGTAAAGCATTAATTTCTGGTATCTGAGGCCAAGGCCACGCAGGCTTGGGCTCGTGTGCCAAGGGGCCCATCCATCTTTATAATTCCCTATTCTTCTTTTAATTGCAAATTTGCCCTTCGTGTCATGCTTGTTGATTTGGTCTGTCTCCCTTGAGCTCAGTCAGATAACAAAGCAGATTTTAAAGGGCCTATTCCTCCCACCCCCACCCCCCAAGAATATTTGTTTTCATGGCATTTGTTTCATGGCATTTGGACTTGCTACTCTAAAATCTGGTTTTGAGGCTATTAAAAGAAAATTAGGCTTAAAATAGCTCTTCCTTCCCCTGTTTGAACCTCTCCCAGGTGTTTCTTCATGTTGAGTAACATAAACTGCAGGGAAGAAAAGTAATGCTCCTCACTCAGAAAGGTGGGACACAGAGAGATTGCATCAATACTGGGAATGTAAAGGCATATAATGTGCACAGGACAGAACAATCTGTCCTTAAGCAACTTGGATTGGTCAAGAAAGCTGCGGCTTTGTGGCTCACCTAGTGGCCAAGGCCCTAGAATATGGGTGCTAGAAATAAGACCTAAACCTAGATCTCCTGAGTCTCACGTTGAGGGTCCAGTTTTAATGCTCTTACTGCCATGCTGCAGACAAAATGATATGAGGTTAGAGGCTGGAGAAAAAAGTTTGAGGGTAAAGAGATGTCAAGAAGGGCTTTAACAAAGTGGTATAATTAACTTTCAGATGACCGGTTCCGAAGTCCCCTAGCAGGTGTACTCTTATAATCTGAAACATCAACAGACCACATTCTTTTCTGTTCCTCAAAATGCTTACCTATTGATACCTTGGAGTCATGGCTACTTACATTTGCTCCTAATCTAGCAAATGAATGTTGACTGTGTGCCCTTCTCTATCCATCCTGGGTCTTATAGCCCATCATTTCTACCCTGCCTTCTCAATATCCTGTAGTTTCTTGACACTCTTAACTTTCTGACATCCACTCTGCAAAAACTCAGCCCCAGTTCAATCTAGCAATTCAATTTCATGTGACTCTGCCAAAGTTTTTAAAGGCTATAGTAGAAAATGTCATAGTTGTGGGAGTTTGAGATACACCAACTATGTCTCCCAACTGGTGGCATTACTAGATGCTCAGTATTCCTCAGTTTCTGTGCCCCCCCCATTGCTCTTAGCAGTTCCAGAAGTTCTATATATTAAACACTCTCCCTTCCTAAACCACCTCCTGTCAACCATCTCCCCCCGTCCCCTCAGCAGATCACCTTGTCTCCTCCTTCACCAAGAAAATTGAGGCCATCAATCGAGAACTCCCTCAATTTCCTCCCCTGCCATGTACAAACTTATCGGTCTGGCCCCATCCTTTCCTCCTGACCTCCTATCTCAGTGAAAATGCTGTCCTTCCTCTTGTCTGACGCTAATCCCTCCACCTCAGCTTTGGATTCCTTCCTCGCTCCCTCCTCTGAGACCTTGCTCCATTAATCTTCCTCTCTCTCTGCCCTGTATCTCCCCTTCCCCTTCCTACTAGTTTTCAGCATCCTATTAATATGAACAATCACCCCCTTCCTTTTTTTTTTTTACAGAGAGGAAGGGAGAGAGATAGAGAGTTAGAAACATTGATGAGAGAGAAACATCGATCAGCTGCCTCCTGCACACCCCCCACTGGGGATGTACACTTGACCGGAACTGAACTTGAGACCCTTCAGTCCACAGGCCAACGCTCTATCCACTGAGCCAAACCGGTTAGGGCTCCCCCCACTTCTTGAAAAACTTCACCTCAGTCCCTGCTTCTCCCTTTAGCTTCTGCTCTATTTCTCTTCCTATCCAATTAATTTTCTTGGAGAGTTCATTATCTTCCCTTCCCCAATGCCTGCCCTCCCGCAGGGCAACCATTTTCACCTCACAAGGGAAACTGCCCCCAGTAATGCCACCAACTGCCCCTTTTCCCAGAGCTGCTGGACACTCTTATTGTCCTTCTTTCTTGACCTTCTTGCCATGAGACTCATTTTCTGCTCCCTCCTTCTAGAAAGCTCTCTTCCCTTGCCTCCCAGACAAAGGATTTCACCTACCTTTCTAGCCTTTCTTCTCAGTGTGCTTCAAGGCCTATTTCCTCTGTACCAGCCAGCACTACTGATGTCCTCTTCTGTCTCTCTCCTGCTCTACATGATCCTCCATGCAGGTCTTCACCCATCTGCTGATCAGCCACAAACCCATATCTTGGATCCATAATTCTCTTCTCTCCAGACACTGATTCCAACCACTTGAGGGGCACCTTCTATTGAAATTTCACAGTCACCTCAGTGTCAGTCTTTCTGATTATACTGATTTATTTTTCTCTGTCTCAGTGAATAGCACCACCAGAAATCCACAAGCCATCCAGATTCCTTCCTTAGTTCCCCTAAAGTCAACATCTCTGTGTTCGTAAGTTACTACTGCTTCTCTGTCTCTCCTGAGTTGCTACAACAACCAGCCCAACTCTCCTCCAGGCTTCTTGCCTTAGCATTCCAGAATAACCTTTGTAATTCTCAAAGCTCAGCCCACTCTCCTGCTTAAAAGCCATTCACCAGCCTCCTTGGATTCAGGATAGTGTTCAAATTCCTTAGTTTAGCCCTTTAAGGCCCTTTTCAATCAGTCTCCTGCCCAGCACCCACTCCTTCCATCTCATCTGCACCACACATCTATGCTCCAGACCCAAGGGGCTACTTGAAGTGCTCAATGGAGTCCAACTAGTTTACTTTCTCCTGCTCCCCAGTATTCCTGCTTGGAATGCCCATCTGCTCCTTTCCCCTGCACCCACTACCCAGGGTTTTCTATCCTTGCTGCAACTTCCCTTTGTCAACTTTCTGTGCCAACATAATGCCCAAGTTGTGCTTTTTGAAAAGTGTGCCTCTCACTATTTTAAATGCTGATTCACAGGCATGTCTCCCCTACTCCTTGAGTTCTGATGATGTAAAACAAATACCAGGAGCATAATAAACATACAGTGAATGTTTGCTGCATGAATGAATGAATGATGGATGCATGAATGGATAAGATTTTAACTATCTTACTATAGCTTTCAATAAAGTTTTCTGACTTTTAAATAAGTATAACTTTTTAAACATTAGTATAAACACAGTTTTTATAGTCATAGGTTTGATGTTATCTTCACTTCCACAATCCCTAGAGTCTACTGAAGTGTCAACTGGATATATTTTCATCATATACTTACAATTCCTTATATTTAAATTCCTGTATCTGCATTTCATTATATTTTTAGGATGTCTTTCTCTCTAAGGCAATGACATCATTGTATCTTCCTCTTGCATCCATTCTCTAGTCCCCTACCATTCTGCCATTTCTGCATAAAGAAAAGATATATGTGTTATAATTGTCTCTATAAAACAAGAGTGAGCACCCTGTGAGTTCTTTTAAGAGTCAAGTGTACAATAATTGTACCCAGATACCACTGGCTCTCTCTTTTTGATATTTGATCTCTCAGCTCTTTGGACCAAGAGTACACCCCTAATTAAAACCCACTTAATCATATTTTATCTCTCAGGAATTTGGAGTTGAATTACCATGATATTGCTCAGTTACTGTTCCCATCCAAGCTGCAGACTTGGGAACTGAGGCTGTCATTTAGGGAGAGCTACAATGAACCCATGCCAAACAGATAAGAGAAATGGACAGAGAGAAGGAAAGAAACTAGATACTCAGAGAAGCATAAATAAGAGATTGTATAACTCTAGAGAAACAGAGAAAGAGCAGACTTGATTTCTGGCTTTACACATCTCCACTCCTATTTCCAGGAGACCCAGCCATACTTGTGATAATTAGGCCCCCTCAGAGTTCCTGGTATCATTTAATCAAACTGTTTTTAGGGAAGTTGGTTCTGATTTACACTGAGTGGCCAGATTATTATGATCTCTGATCACATAATAATCTGGCCACTCAGTGTATTTGTATCTCAAATGGGTACCAAAAGTATTCTAGACTTTTGCTGGAGATCAACCACCTATTTGCCCTGAGCTTTCTATCAGCCAGTGCAAAGGGGAAAAGTGATCAGGTGCATGATTTATAGTATCTTTGATATCAAATAAATGAGGTACTCAAGAGAAGTACACTGAGTGGCCAGATTATTGTGCATTCAGAGACTGTAATAATCTGGCCACTCAGTATATTTCTGTTCTTTGCAACTAATAGTCCCTGAGACAATGAAAAGAACTACAATTTACTTGTTGTTGACTCACTCAAGTGCTCTCCCACATCCTGGTTAGGGAAGGTATTTTCATCTCCACATTATGGGAGGAACTGAGCCTCAGAAAAGTTAAGTAAGTTGGACAAATTCATATATCCAGAATGCGATAGAGTGGTGTTTAGACCTGGGCTATCTGATTCCAAAACCCATTCTTTAACTACCACATCATACTCCCTCATGACTCAGTGATATTTATTTTGGGCCTTTGGGCTTCTAGCTTCTTGGCTGACTTGCCATATATATGTGAGCTCTGGAAAACTTAAATATATTTGACACCCAGAAAATTAAGACATGGAGCTATAAATTCATAGAACTGAACTAGACCTTGGTAGTCATATTTTTAAACACTTTCATTTATAAAAATGGAAATAGATATACCCAGATCTTAGGTTACTTGTGAAAGACTAAACGGTTTTCAAAAATACTAGATAGATATTAAGTTGCTGGTACTAGAACTCAATTTCATTTTTTAACTTATTTTTGCTTCCTCATACCATATTTTCAAATCTGCCTCTTCTGAGATAATCTGATGTGTTTCCTCAAGATGATTAGGAGATGGGATGGATATTCATCAGCCCTGCCCCTATCATATGGAGTCGCTTTTGAACTTGGGACACTGAATGCCACCACTACCCAACCTCAGTTAAAATTTCCCTTGACAATGAATGCTGACAGAGACCTTTTACAACACAGTGAAGGAACTGTCTTTTTATTGATTAGAATAAGATTTATTCACTAAATGTGTGTGCCATTGTTTAGAAAATCCCTAGGAAGAAATCTACATCCTCATTTTTTTCTTTATTCCCCAATAATTGAGTGTTTTGTACGTGCAAGGCACTGTGCTAGACATTGTGAGAGAAATAAAGAAGTGTGACAAACAGTCCCTTCCCTTAAAGCAGTGGTTCTCAACCTTTCTAATGCCGCGACCCTTTAATACAGTTCCTCATGTTGTGGTGATCCCCAACTTTAAAATTATTTTCATTGCTACTTCATAACTGTAATTTTGCTACTGTTATAAATCATAATGTAAATATCTGTGTTTTCCGATGGTCTTAGGCTCTACAGCAGCAGACCCACAGGTTGAGAACCACTAGCAGGGTCGTCTAAGGAACTGTATTAAAGGGTCGCGGCATTAGAAAGGTTGAGAACAACTGCCTTAAAGTATTCACATTCAAATTTCAACCTTTCAAGTGATTTAGAAATATAATTTAAATGCACCAATTATTATGTAAAGCAAAGTATATGCTACCTTTTTTTTCATATATAAGGCTGTAAAAAAACAGGAGACATTTAGCAAAGGACAAATTACTATATAAAATGCAAAATGCCTCTATAATAAAAACTTGGTTATAGCAGAGTATAATTTATTCGCTTAGCCTTTCTGATAAATGAACCTTTGCATTTTCATATTTTATTCTTAATTTTTAAGTATTAAAGTACGTGCCATGAATGATCAATAGGTAGAGAGGGCAGCAATACCACATTGCTTTGAAATTGCTCTGTTAACACCTCTCTCCTGTTTTCTCCAGGGACAGCGTTTCCCACTCATCCCCCTCTCTATTACAGCTGCCCCTGATGATTAAATATCAGTACCGAGCAGCTTTGTAGTATATTCTCCTAGGAGACTTCTGTTCATTTCTAGCATAATCTCTTATACTCATTTCTTGGGAATGAAAACCCATCTTGTCGCTTTCGGCCAGGTCCCAGAAGTGAAATACGGGGGCACATTAATCTGCCATGACAGCCTAATCCCATTCCTCACCACCTCTCAACAATTCTCACTTTCCTAATTACCTTCCATAGTTTTCCTTTTTTAAGTTTTCTATAAGCCATGGGTGCACACTTCCGTTAGCCTCTTTTTCAAAGCATATGCACATCTGGAGACGTTCTGAAGGTACACCTTTCGCATGCCTGTTTTGGTGCCTGTGCAAAGTGCTTGAATGCCTGTAGGGAAAGAATGCTTTACTTTGACTTTCCTTTTCTATAAGTTTCTCCTGTCCAAAATGGAAAAACTTTGGTGTGTTGGGATGACCTAGTCAGTAACGAGCATCATGAATAAGTACTGGAATTTGGAAACTCTTCTCTTCATCTCTCCTTCTCTCCTTTCTCCTCACACGCTGCATAAATATATACATAAATATACACATAAATTTATATATATATAGTAAATTCACTATTAAGGCACGTGTGCCCCAAAGCTATTTATACAATGAATACACTTACCACAGACAATAAAAATGAGGTGTGGAGTTGAAGTCCATTTTTTCCATATGTGATTGATTTGGACTGGTTTATTTTTTTTTTCAATCTTTACATGAAAAAGTAGAAGTGTACCTTTACACAAAGTACATTACATGAAAGACATGGCTTCTTTTAAAAAACTGATTTTATGATCAAGTAAGATTGGTTAATGCTGCATATTATGTTCCGTTCTTGCAGAACCACAATGCGTATCCTTACATTCTGGGAAATCCTACAATGAAGAAACAGTTTAACTTTTACCATAGACCCAGCATTTTCCAAACACATTTGACCATGGGCCCCTTTTTTATTCCTGCCCAGTATGCCATTCAACATTCCAAATAACTGATATTTTGTAGAATATTTTTAATAATGTTTATCCTAAAGATACATTTCCTTTTTTGCCACTAATATCAAGTTTTATGACTGTGCACTTCACCCTCACCATCCTACAAGGTTCACAGCATAGATGTTTATCATCCAAAGATAACATTTTGCTCCCAGAAAGGTGAGTGTTGTTAGTGTAAGTCTGGTCAGAGAAAATGTTCTACACAATTCTAGGGGATTGTGAGCTCCCTGAGGGTAACAGCCATGTCTTGCTTACCTTTGTATTCCACATGCCTGCAGTCTGGCATCATAGCTATCATTAAATCTTGTTGATGAATGAGTGATAAATGAATGAATGAATGAACAAATAAATCACAGTGTCTTCATAGAATTTTCATAGCATCGGTCTGGTTCAGTTTCAAAATCTATACATTTTTTGTGATTAATTTAGTATTGTGTAAGGATGGAAATGTAAAATGGAATTATAAAAGAAAACAAAGAGAGAATCTGACAATGAGCATGTTCAAACCACAGAAGTCAAAGGCTGCACCTGCACAAACATCTTCAGAGTCCTTCTGATGAAATGCAGCGATTCAGAAACCATGCCAATCTGGGGCAAAGGGAGAGGCGCAGCATGGGGGGCAGCAGTGTATTTGTTATAAGCTGTTCCCTAGGTAAAGGAGGAAACAGCCTACTCACACTGTAAAAAAAGAAAATATAAAGTGATTTAGGATCTTGCAATTGCTTTAACTTTGTGTGGGTTCTGCTAAACCAATGTGATGAAGGGAGAGACAATATACTATATCTTGGCCCTACTTTACATCAATGGCTGCTATCAGTGAAGGCCAACCAGGGATGGCTGATCAACAGAAACGAATCATAGGAATCTGAGTCTGTGGTTAGTAGTTATCCTAATAGAATTCTAAATTAAATTTGACAATATTCTGAATTAGATTCTGAGTGTGTGGTTAATAGTTATCCTAATAGAATTCTGAATTAAATTTGACAACCAGCTTGGCAAATTTGAGAATCGAATATCAGAAATGAATAAGTTATAATCAGCTTTCTCATTATTTAAAGAGAAGAAGCTTAAAAACTTGGATGCTAATTCAGAACTTGTACTTACTAGCCCTGTGACCTTGGAAAAGTAGTATAATTTCTCTGAGCCTTGCTTTCCTCATCTGTAAAGTGAAAAGACAATATTATTTCACGGTTGTTTTCAGGACCAGTTAAAATAATGTATTAAGTTGTTAATCTGTAGCCTAGTGGATGATAGGTACTTACTCATGATAGATATTATTGTTAATAACATTGTTATAAAATATGTTAATGTATTTATGATCATCCTTCCGATTTTAACTATAACTTCAGACATACCTCTGCAAGCTTATTAACCAAGCAGCTAATATTTTAAACACCTGTTCCATGCCAAGCATATGCATATCACATGTGAATATTAAGTATTCTAAAATTTCAAAGGCCAATGCAAATATAGTCAAGACATAATACATTGTGCTTTTTGAAAAATGTATTTTCATAAAAATAAAATCTATGTTAAAAAATAATATCTAACATCATTAGTCACTGGTTATTAAGATTAGCCTAACATGTTCACTTATTAAATAACTAGAGGCTTGGTGCATGAAAATTCGTGCACCTGGGGGCTGGGGTGGGGGGGAAGGTCCCTCAGCCCAGCCTGTGCCCTCTCACAGTCTGGGAGCCCTTGAGGGGTGTCTGACTGACGGCTCAGGCCTATTCCCCCGAGTCTTAGTCTCGTCTCCCTCTGTGGGAGGCAACAAGCAGGCTGATTGGGGAGATGGCGCCAGCTGGCGAATGACTGGCTCCACCACCCATCACCCCTCTGCACCGCCAGTTGCTGCTGCCCCTCCCTCTGCCGATCACCATTCCCTCCCTCTGCCAGCTGGCACCCACCTTGGCTGGCCTGGCGCTGCCCATTCGCTGGCCCCCACCAACCAGTCGTTCTGCTGTTCAGTTGATTTGCATATTAGGCTTTTATTATATAGGATATAGATTAAGGTAAGATTTAAAGAAGTAACCCAAACCTCCACCTCTTGAGAAACCCTACTCATAATAATCCCTATAGTATTTAACTGCTGCTTTTTTTCCCCCAACATGTGGTCAGCACTGAGTCTTTCCAAGGGCTCCTGAACTAATCACGATCTTGGACTGCTTCACACTGGAGGTGGAGGGCAGCTTATGACCAAAATCTTTCATGTTGCACTTGGATGCACTCTTTGCTCCTTTCACTAGCAGAGAAGATTGTGAGCCATCAATCTCCAGTGTTTTCAAGTTAAGGCCAAATTGCCCTTTCAATGTCTGATCTCCTTGCAGTAAACACAAGGACCTGGATGGGTTCTCAACCAAATCCCATGACTTTGCTTTAAACTCTAGGGTTCTCTGGAGTTCTCTTGACTCTTAAGATGCTCTAAATCCTATTTCAAAAGAATTGGAAATGAACACACTTGAGCATTTAAATGAACACTTTGCCAAATTGAAACTATTGAGGAATAGGTTGTTCTACATAAGCAAAATTTAAAGGTAATTTAAAAAAATCCTTCCAAGTGTCAACTAACATTTTATATATTTACAATGGAAATATCTTTGTGCTTTAATTATTAACTAATAATTAATATAGACTCTGATCTACTACATGCCAGGCACTGTAGGTACTTTCAAGTATTTAATTGTATTCTCATAAATAACAGGTGAGGTAGACAGTATTACCGTATTGTTACAGACAAAGTAATTGCATCTTCACGTGACCAAGTAACTGCCCTGACTCTAAATCCAGGGAACTTTCCATATTTCTACACTGAGATACCATAGCGTAACTATGGAAAACCACAATATAAGCTTATCAACCATACATAAAGTAGATTAAATAAAGGCAAAATATTCACAAGGTCTTTTCCCATGGAGATACATTTGGTATAGACAGTTGTTCTGACATTGAGAAGCTGTGTAAGATTTAGTTCATGAAGTCTTCTCTCATCCCCAGAGCCAGAAATTATGCCTCTTGCTCTCAGAGTACCCAAAGCACTTTGCTTGCACCTAGAACACCTCTGTGGTATTTCTGTTTTGTGCTTTGTGCCTTATTTTCCTTATGACCACTTCTCATCTCCCTTACTTGTCTGTAAATATCTCAGAGTCATAGACTCTGTCTTATTCACGTTTTGTATCAGCCATTGCATTTAGGCTAACACAGAGAATGTTCCTGAAAGGTTTAGTTAATAGATTAGTGAACTAACAAGTAGTTTACCTGTGAATGTATCTGCTCATGGACCTTTGTGTCAAAGCAGGAAAACAGTTTGATCCAGAAAGCTGGTGTGGGGGAACTATTGACCCTTCTGTCCTTTTTCAGGAGCGGCTCTGCCCTGGCCCAACTCTATGGAACCTCCGCCACTTTAGAGCACCACCATTTTAACCACGCAGTGATGATCCTTCAGAGTGAGGTATGGCCCTAACGTTCTGCTTCTCCCCTTGATGGAAATCAATAAAACCATGCCTCTGACCTCTCTCTGTAATGCCACAGATAGACGCAGAGAAGTGGGACAGATTTTTAAGTCAAACTATTAGACCCTTTTGTGTGGCCTTTTAAATTCAGTTATATGCCTGACCAAGGAACTGGTTCAAATTCTTCCTGAGCTGATTCATTTGGGATTCATTCTTGGTTTGGAAGCGTTTCCCATTCCCTTAGCAGAGGAGATGGCTCCAACTTGCTTACCTTCCTGTGGGCTCCAGAAGTCCATATCCAGGGACTTGATCCAAGTAGTGAGTGGCCCAACCTTTCCATTGTGTGAAATTCACAGCCCCATTAAAAGAAGGTAGAAATGGGATGATAAAGTTACTCTATTAGCACAATTGAGATATCTACATAAAATAAACACTTTAAGTTGCTGGTGGGATCAGTCTGAAAGTGAGAATTGCAGCTACATTTGAGACACAGGATGGCAGGACTTGGAAGTGCTTTTCTCCTTTTAGCTCCCATGGAGAAAAGGAAAACCACTACTGACCCTGGCTGAAGCGGCATAAACTTGAAATCTCCAGGAAAGGATCTATTCAGTTTTCAGCAAGCGTACAGACAGTTTGTGTATGTGTGGCTGGAATAGCATCATTAAATATGGAGGTTTTCTTCCAACCTACAGTGGGAAAGCATGTCTTTTGTAATATCATGAAGGCCTCGTTTGACCCCAGAAAGAGAGTGGGCAGTGTGCCTGGGGGCAGGCCAACTGCTGGGGAAGACCTCTCTTCAGCTGGGAAGGAAGCAACACAATTAGGCTCTTGGTAACTCTGACAAAAACCAGCATCGGGCATGTGTGGCTCAGGAATTTCCCTATGAAAGCCATGTTTATTCGGGTGCCGTGGCAAAGGAAGGCAGGGACAGAAGGAACTTGGGTTCGGGCTGTCTTTTCTGTACTAGTAATAGCACGAGTGATACCTCAAGTCCCAGGCACTCGCACCTTTGTCATAACAGGGATTATGCACAGGACATCTAAGTTTTCTTGAAAGACCATTTGTTTGTTTGTAGAAACAAATCCCACTAACACAGAATTTGTCTTCAGACAAATAAACCTTGGCTACCCTTCACTCAAGACTTCTTTATGAAGGACCGGAATAATAACATTATTATGCAGTGAGCATAACTGGTGCGTGCAGGCCCTGCCCCGGGCTCCCCCAGCCCCTCCCGTCCTGACCTCAGAAGGGCAGAACTGCAGATGTCATCATCATCATCCACTTCCTAAATGCAAAGGACAGAGCAGCTGGGTGGGCAGGCAAAAGTACCCCAGGCCTTTCTTCCTCTACTTGCTTCTCTTTCCATCAATACCACCCTTCTCCCTAAACTAGGGGTGGGGACCCTTTTTTCTGCCAAGGGCTGTTTGGATTTTTATAGCATCATTTGCAGACCGTACAAAATTATCAACTTAAAAATTAGCCTGCTATATTTGGTCAAACATTTAATTAGCTCACCCCTAATGCCTTGACAGGGCCAGACCAAATGATTTTGCAGGCCTTATAGGGCCCTCAGGCGGACATTCCCCACCCCTGCGCCTAAACAAAATGCAAACAGTATTTCAAGGACACAAATCTATTTCCAGGACCAAACTCTTGAGACACCAGAAGAAGCCAATTTGCAAATAAACAATACACTGATTGCAAATTAATGTTTTTTATCAGTATTAAAGCTGGTCTGTCTGGTTTTGTCACTCAACTGTAAACAACTGGCTTAGTTACTATATGTCCTTTAAAAGTGGTAAAATGCACTCTCACAAAATAATCAAGATCTTCAAATTCAGACCAGCTTTCTCCTGGACCTCACATTAGTTATATTGTGACTTGCTCCTAATGCAGGCAGACCTCAGCGATATCATGGGTTCACTCCCAGACCATTGCAATAAAGAGAGTCATAATAGTTTTGCTGGTGGAGGATCTTGCCTTCAGTTTATTTAAAAATGCAGCATCTGTAAAGCACACTGAAGCAAAGCACAATAAAATGAGGAGTGTCTGTACTTCTTTCACTGGGAGATGCTAGACGTGTGGCTGAACCCGAGGCACTACTTGTCGGAAGCTTTCAACCATCTTTCCTCAGGCTCTAGTACACCAGCCTGTGATTGATCCACAGGGCAAGGCTCGGGCAAAGAAACCGGGGCAGAATTATGGTATGGCATTCCTTTAGTTATTTGCCTTCTTCTTAATGGCTGAATTAAAGGTCTGGAAGAGTTCATTTGAAAATTATTAGTAATATTGGACCTGGTCCCACGTGGAACCAATATACTGTAGTCTTTACCAAGTGGTGGGTTCACCCAAGGAGATAAATTAACTCAGAGAAGCAGATTTTCATCTGGTACCTGGTAGGCGGTAATTTACTAATTGATATTCTGACTCCCAGAAATAATTAATTTACTTCTCATTGGGAAACAGTTTATTCTTAGGCAGTCATTTCACCCCCTCCTTGTGAACCATCTTCTCGTTCTCCATGCTAGGTATCAGACTGGTCCCGTTCCTGGGCCCTGTGTTTATGAGTTCGTACTTCATGCTAAGAAAACCTGATGAATGAGAAGTCCTGACTTTCAAAGCAAATTAAGTGGATTGTCTGTCATCTTACAAAAGGATTTTCCACTTCACTAAAACCATTGTACAGCTGCCAGTGTAGCTAAAACACATTTTGACGAAGTGTTCTTTTCAAAGGTATGAAGAGACAGGTGTGTTTTCACATTTTCCTAGGTGAAAGTCATCTTTATAGTATCAAGAACTCTGCTGAGAACAATATCGTATACATTCTAACTACTCAGGAAGTATGTACTTAATTCAATCTGCCCCAAGCTTCATCAAGATGATCTTCACGGTTTAACACAGGGTTTCTCAACTTCAGCTGCTCTGGCATGTTGGGCCCGGTTCATCTTTGCTATTCAGGCCAAATTGTGCATTGTAGGATCTTTAGCAGCATCCCTGGCCTCACCCCACTCGATGCCAGTAGCACCCATCACAGTGTGACAGCAAAAATATCTCTGATCATTGCCAGGCGTCCCCATTGCTCAAATCGCCCACAGTTAAGAACCTCTGGTCTAATGTTTTTCTCCTCCTTAAAGTCATTTGTTGACATAGCAAGTACTTCCAAAATGCCAACTTGAGTTTTAATTAGTGAAATTAGTGTTTATTTTAGGGTCATAAAGATTCCCAAATGTTTTGTTAACTTCTACATTCAGTAATTCCACAGGAAATGGGTAGTCAAATGGAGCTGTTAGCACAAATACATCCAATAGGAAGACAAGGTCAATATTTTTCAGTTTGCTCTTTAAGACTAGACATAATAAAGTGTCCCTCGGTAGTGCTTCTCAAAAATGACTGCACTTTCTGGCTTTGCTATGTTTGCCAGGGACTATGTTTATATTTGTGTAAAATTTCATTAAGCTTTTTAAAAAATGATTTGTCATGTTTTTCCTATATATTTAATATATATAGAAAATATGCAATATATATTTAATATATATAGAAAAAATGTGCAAACAAAAAACTCATATTTAATGGGTTTTTTTGTGACTTCTTACTTTCTCATTACAGGGTCACAACATCTTTGCTAATCTGTCCTCCAAGGATTATAGTGACCTCATGCAGCTTTTGAAGCAGTCAATATTGGCAACAGACATCACGCTGTATTTTGAGTAGGTATCGGCATTTGGTCTATTTGACAAATGGATAGCTAAAGTTTCATCCTGTAATTAATTTCCAGGTGCAATTTGGGGGTTGTCTGTTGTTAGCTACTGATAGCAATGTGTGAATGAGCTAAACTTTTTGCCTTGTTTTTCCCTCATCTAAATAAACTATATTAAGGTGATGTCTCTAAGACAAGGAAATCGAGTCTACCGCCACAAGATTTAGAGCTTTCTTTATTTTTTATGATCCTTGTGTGGAACTCTTAACTCTGAAACTAAGAGTTGGTCATTTTTATTTTAAAGACTATGATTTCTATTTTAGACTATTATTTCTCTTTAGATCTAAAATGGCATTGCTGATACTAATGAAAAAGTTTTGTTGCTGGATGGTTGAGTAGAATTTCAAGCCTTCATTCCTTGTCTCTCCTCTAACTCTCTTTCTTTGAAAAGCTGCCCCCCCCTTTTTTTTCAATTTTAGACCTCCACCTGAGCTGGAAATTCCATCCCTCTCATTTCCTCTAAGACCTGTTCTATCAGGTACCACCTCTTTCGGAAGCCTGGAAATATCTTCCTTTGCTAATATACACAGCTTTTTCTTAAAGACCAAACAACTTTCCTTACTTCAAAAATTATTTCAATTACCCATGGATATCTTAATTGCTTTTCAAATTACATTTCTTTTAATGCCTTTCTTTTAAAATAAATGGAGCACATCTGTACCTTTGTTTTCCTAACACCTATTTTACCTTAAAGAATAGTGTCCACCTCAACATTCTATCAAAATTAGACTTTCAGAAGTTACCAGAGACTTCCTTGTCCCCAAATTCAATGTCCTTTACTCATTTCTAACATATTCTAACCTCTTTAAGAAATCTGAAGACTTACTTCTAGTTGCCAATTTCTACTCTCTTACTCTCTTTTCTTCCCTCAACATCCAGCTTCCTTTCTCTTTCCTTTCTGGATCCTTTCTAAGTGTATTTTCTCCTTACTCCTATGGATGAGTTCTTGAACCCATGTTCTACTTTCTCTATTTAGATTCACTCCCCTGGTTGCATCTCTATAGTACCTTCATATTATAAAAGACTGAAATTCTAATGGCCAAACTAAAAAATCAAATGATAGCATTGGGAAATACAATCAAAGAATAATAAAGCAAAACTATTGAAAACACTGCTTTATTTTATTATACAGTTTACCTGTGAATGACACAGGTTTGAACTGTGCAGGTCCACTTATACAATTTTTTTCAATAAATATAGTCAGACCTTTGCATATGTGGGTTTCACATCCCCATATTCAACCAGCCATGGATCTAAAACAGTATTTTCAGTCCTCTGTTGGGACTCTGAAGATGCAGAGGGCTGACTATATACATTGTTCAACACCACTTTATATAAGAAACTTGAGCCTCTGCAGATTTTGCTATTTGAGGGGTCCTGGAACCAATTCTCCAAGAAGTGATGGAAGTATTTGGAAAGTCAAAACTTACATGCAAATTTTCAACTGTGTGGGGTTGATACCCTTAACCCTAGCATTATTCAAGGTTAAACTGTAATGCTTTTTAGGAATGTTTGATTTGTTAATTATGTGCATGTATTACTTTAATAAATATATATTTTAATCCCAGCTCTACCACTACCTAGCTGTGTGTCATCGGATAAATGATATACCTCTCTGAGCCTTTTTTTCCATGTGTAAAATGAAGATAATACCTATATTATCTGTCTTATGTCTTGTAAATGTCTTTTATATTTTATAAATGGCTACATCTATAGCCTCATTTGCTTTATAGCCTATTTATTTTGCATGTTTAGTGGCTTTCATATTTGACTTAACTATCATGATCTTCCCTCTTTTTCTGAAATAATGCACCAGATTTGGGATTTATTGAAGCTTGTATCTCTTTAATATTTTTCTTTCATGTCTCTGACACTTGTAAGATTTTATGTTATTTTCCTCAAAGTAGGCACATTTTCCCAAGCCAAGTTTCCAAGTAATTTCTAAGGGAGAAAAAAACCTCAACAGTTGGAGTCCATTTATCAAGCCCTGTTAGCCATGTGACGAATCACCAAGTGACCGCTGGAATGCAGTCAAGGAAGTGGCTGCAACTCGTTTTCTCATTACTCTGCTCTTATCTTAATGCTGCAGCCACTGCTAATGTCTGCTGACTCCCAAGGAAGCTGCTAGCTCTCTTTTTGTCACCATTATTGTTTTCTGAGGTTCTGAATAGCTGTTCATTCCCTAATCTGGACCTTCAGGAGGCTGATTCACTTGCCTGTCTAAAGTTGTTTTAAGGTGTTGCCATATTTTTTAGCCAAAACAATCCCTAGTGTTAATGAGGGGGAAGCAACTACTACAAACTGCCACCCGGCTGCTTTTATTTCACAATTATATAGTGTGGGGATGGAAGGAATGTTAGAGATGATGTAATCTAAGTCATCTTTTTCCTGTACATCACGTACTGAGGTCAAAAATGTTAAATAGTATAGTTTGGGTCATAGGTAATTAGTGGCTAACCTAGAACCCACACTTTGCTAAAAATTGCACAAAATCTTGCCAGTGTCTGAGATATGAAAAAAACCTCCTCTTTTAGGGTTTTTTCCACAATCGCTGTATTCATCCTCTAATTTAAAAATCAAGAAAGACTTGTCATTTGAATTGGGGCTAAATTCCATGGCAATATTGACCTTCCCAGCTGTGCATTAATTGGTTTACTCTGAGAGGCAGCCTGAGTTCCCTGTGTCCTCTCCCAAAGCAGAGCTGCAGACAAGGGCTTGCAGGCGGGCAGGTTCATTTTAGAAGTGATATCAGGAATAGGAGTAGGGGACTGGGACAGTAAAACAAGTAGGAAAGCTATTGTAAGAACACAGGCCCCTGTTGGTCACCACTGTGCTCAACCAGGCTTGACCCTATGCTGCACCTCAAAATTATCCACTAACCTCCACGTTGCATCAGCCAAGGTTATTCCATGGTCATTAACCCCCACACCAGTTCCAGACATCTGTGTCTGAAGGCTGGGATGCCTCCAGCACCCAGTCCCACAGGGGGAGTCAGAGCAGCGACAGCACACAAAGCATGCTAGGTAGGGCCATGAGCCGGGAGCTGGGCCCTGGCTGGTTGAGGCAGCAATGGCTGAGAAAGGTGGGCCAGGAGAATGCGAGGCAGCCCCAGAGGAAGTCTAAATCAGCACTGGCTCTTCTGCCCTGGCTATTCAAATCAAAAGTCATGACACAGTAGAGGTCAACCACAGAGGAAACACACTGCTTTCCTCCCATAGGAAAGGGAAAGTGACTAGAGGAAGGGCCAGCCCTTTGGAGAGGAATATAGGACTTATTCCTAGGCACAGGATTTCTTGCGAAGCACCCACAGGGAAAAACTTAAGGTTCCTGGAAATGTGGAACCTCTTTAAAAATAACACCAAAACCCTGTAACTTTATTTTCTAATGGTTTTATGTGTCCTCAGATACTCTCCTATAAGTGACAGATAAAAGCAGAATTCACAAGTTTAAAAAACAAAACAAAACAAAAACCTCAGCCTCAGTGTGAATTTCTAGGTTTCACCACCTAAATCTGGGGGTTAATTCTTCAGCCTGATTTTCTAAATCACTAAAACTTTCTCCAGTTTCTGCTGAATGATTTTCTAAAATTGATTTATATGTCTATTTCTAAGTTCTTGCAGAGAACAAAGCTTTGATATTTAAATAATAATTTCAGCATTCCAAGCAAGAATTAGATATACCTTATCCGTATGCAGCCATGTGACTTTTAGGGTCACTCAATTTCCCTTTGCCTCAGTTTTCTCATCAGCAGTATGGGGATAGGCACCTCACCCATACCCAATCCCCTAGGGTCCTTGTGATAGTTAAAGGAGATCACCTATTTGAAAGATAACTTGGTGATTTAAATAAGTAAGATTTAAATAATCTAAATAATTAATATTTAAATAATTTAAATTTGATAACTTTAATCATTTAAAATACCTTATAAAGAAAAGACCCATTGAGCCAGAAGCTAAATACAATTTCTATAATTAAAGATGACACTTGAGGTCTGCAAAGAGAGAGATCCAAAATTACATGAGTTAAAATGTCAACGGGAAATCACAATACCCTGTACTATTTGCATGGAAGTCAACAAAGATGACCTATGCAACTTTCACACTAATAAAAACAATATTTCCTGAATGCTTACTTGGGGGCTTTATATACACATTATCCCATTTAATATTTAGAGTAGTCCCATAAGAATAGGACTGCTATGTTTGAGCTCAAATACACCTGAGGAAACAGGTTTGGAGAGATTCAATAAATTGCTCACAATATTACATAATAAAGCTGACAGTGATGCCAAGTAGTTGGGCTCCAAAATGTTTGAACTACTCTGCCATTCTCTCTGCACTTATAGGATTGCTAGTTTAAGAGCACTAAAGGGGAAACTGAGGCTAATCCTGGGAACACTCACACATTGAAGGCAGCAGTAACTTGAGTATGCCCATGTCCAAGGCCAGTTTCAAGCATACTGGGCAGCAAGCCGTAGCAATTCAACTAACTGCAGACTAACCAGGAGATTGGGGTGCAGGGCCCAGGCTCCAGGTTCCTGTTGCTCAGGAACCTGACCGGTGGGGCTGAGGCTGCAATTAGAGGCTCCTTCTTGCATGGAGCTAAGCTAGGGCACCAGAAGTTGAAAATTATTTAGCTCTAATACAGTCCTCGGGGGTGTTGCTGTCAGGTAGCAATTATAGTTGAGCATCACCCTCCAACAGGGTGTGATCACATCACAGTGTCTCTCACTTTTGCCTGCTCTGTGCCCAGCTCTGCTCAAGGTGTCTCCCCATATCACCACTAGAATGGGAGCTCCACGAATGTAGACATCTCACTTTGGGAACCCCAAAACCTATTTGACACACTGCCTGAGATAACATGTTCTCAAAATATAAACTTTTTTTTTGAGATTCAATTCTCAGATCAACTATAAGGTCAATATTGTTATCCCCATCCTATAGATAAGGATACCGAGTCTTAGAGAGGGTAAGCCTTTTTCCGAAGCCCTCAAGTTGTCTATGCTCAATCTCCAGGACACATTGCCTCAGACCACTCAAAAAACTGAGAATTACCTAATAATTCCAATTTTATAAATCAAATGGGTGCTCCATGCCTTTTTGGTTGGCTTTCTAATTAATCAGACTTAAAAAATGATTTTTTTTATTTCCTTTTCTGTTCTACAAACATTCATCAGCAATTATGGAAAATGCTCAGCCTAATGGTTTCTAAACCAGCCTAAAGGAATGCAAGAAGTTGCATTTCTCAAAAGCATTTGATAATGACAGCAAAATGTACTAAGTCATCTAGGATTGTTAGGAATCATCGTTTGACCATTGTTTAAAATAAATAATTTATTTTTTAAAATATAATAAGAACTCAATAAATGTTTCTACTCCTATGCAGACAGGAATATTAATTCATTCAACAAATGTTTATTAAGAGCCCCCTATGTTCAGTGTCATCAACTTCCACAGTTGCCTGCACTCAACTAACCGCCATATTGAAAAGGAAGAGAGTAGGTTAATGTATAGTAAGGTGTTTTGACTTACAAGGCTTAACCCATTGCTTTTTTCCAAATATTCTTATATTCTAACAGTCTGATAAATTAATCTAGCACAACCAACCCTATGGCAGGTTGATGGAAGAAATATTTTTGGTACTTCTTGATGCATTTCAAAGCAATTTTACATATAGTCGTGCCCACATTCCCATCCACCTAATATTGCAACTGTATAAAAAAGTGAGAAATTTATCCACTAACACTTATTATGCCTCCTTTATGCCAGGTTTTGTGCTAGTTGCTGGGGTTGCAGAGGTAGAAAAGGCATGTTTCTTACTTTTAGGGACTCAGAGCCCAGCGGGGAAGAGAGAAAAACAGTAACACCAAAGCATGACAAGTGCTGCAGCCAAAGTAAAAGCAAGGGCCACTGGGGCACGTGCTGTCTAGCAACGCCCTAAGCCACTTCCATCTGGTGATTACGGTTTAACGGAACTGATGGTTAGGTCCTTGTATTGTCTAATCTTCTGCCATTTTTAACATTCAGAGTCATTCTAGTCTTTCCATTTCCTGCATTTTGCCAATTTTATTTGTGTTGTCAACATCAGCACAGCATCAGACAGGTCATTTCATTCTTAGCTAGTCCTTGTATTATCAGACTCCTTAAGCAGGAACATAATTCATTTTCCAAATGAAATATGTGACTTTGGTTCTTTAGTCATAATTACTGGAGTAACATCTGCATATTAATTTACTCTTTGTCAGTGCTTTTACATCCAAAATCCCGAGTCTCTCAGAATCTGCATTTAGCAATCAGTTACAGATGTACCTTTGCCTGTTGAATGAGCTGTGAGAACACTAGGAGAACAGCACCCAGTTCCCCTCCTGTACCTACCCAGCTGCCCACACACACTCCTGCCTTCCCTGCCTGATACCCTGGAGCTGGACTTTCAGGAGAGTCTCGATCGTGATTTGCCACCTCTCCTAACTTTTCTGGGCTCCTTAGACTCTTGGTAGATTCAGAACAGTTAGATAAATAGGGAAAGAATATGTAATATATAAATTTATCAAAAAAATATACACAGGAATGGTGATTTCTCGCTTTACCAATAAAGGGTGCCTTGCAGATAAATGACAAACCAGAAAGATTTTCAATGTAGTGATGAGTGACTGGTAACCCCAATCTTTACAATTATATTTGAGGGTCATTTTAGCAGTTCTGTTCAAATGATGCTTTTGTAAAGGCTGCTATATTTTTCTGAGTGGAACGTACGTCAAGAGCAGGATAAAAGCCTAATAAAAAGATGTCTGATTGTAAATGAGATTTTCCAGCAAGCTGCTTTTCACTAGCTGAGGTATTTGCCATTGTCTCTAAAAAACAAGGTTCTCAGGATTGTACTTGAGAAGGTAATGATATTGGTCCCTGTGGCAGAGGAGTCCAGATCCGGGGAGTCTTATATACTAGAGGCCCAGTGCACAAAATTCATGGTGCGGGGGGGTTTCCCCTCAGCCCGACCTGCACTCTCTCCAATCTGGGAGCCCTCAGGGGATGCCCTACTGACAGCATAGGCCTGCTCCCCGTGGTTCTCTGCTCTCTGCAGGGCCTGCCTGCTCCACACCACTGTGATGGGCAACCAGGCCTTACTGGGTGCTGCCTGCAGTGCATTTGCCTGCTCGCAGGTTGCTGTGGCAATGACCAAGCAGGCCTTGCTGGGTGCTACCTATGGGCCACGCTTACCCGCTCCCAGGTCACTGGGTGCTGCCTGCTGAGCACGCAATGCCAGGGTGATGCCACCAGCGTCCCACCCAGGCTAACATGGGCGCCACCATCTTTGTCATGGAATGATGCTTAATTTGCATATTACTCTTTTATTAAATAGGATTGTGGACACAAATGGTCATGCTGTTGACTCTAAAAATCTACACACACACACACACACACACACACACACACGTTGATGCTGAAAGGCTTTGTGGGCCAATTCATTTTTTAAAAGCCCAGTGAATTTCACATTGTTGTTTTGAAATGATTGTCACTAAGGAGGAGTTCAGAAATAAACCACCTGGAGCCATGGACCCAAGCTGGCCTGGGCCATCTGCAGCTCTTCTTTGGAGCATCTCCTTGTGTGGTGCCTGCCATGGGACTGGATACTAGTACAGCAGTCCCATGCTTTCCATACCCTCAACACACGCAAGGCTGCTTTCCGCGCTACCCAGGGAGGGCTCCATTCGGCGTTGTTCTCGGTTCCCATGTAACTTAAAAGGGAGACTTTTCACAATGTCCGGAGCCCTGGATGTCCTGCAGATGAAGGAGGAGGATGTCCTCAAATTCCTTGCAGCAGGAACCCACTTAGGTGGCACCAACCTTGACTTCCAAATGGAACAGTACATCTACGAGAGGAAAAGTGATGGCATCTACATCATCAGTCTGAAGAGAACCTGGGAGAAGCTGCTGCTGGCAGCGTGTGCCATTGTGGCCATCGAAAACCCAGCTGACATCAGTGTCATATCGTCCAGGAATACTGGCCAGCGAGCAGTGCTGAAGTTTGCTGCTGCCACTGGAGCCACTCCTACCGCCGGCTGCTTCACTCATGGAACCTTCACCAACCAGATCCAGGCAGCCTTCCGGGAGCCAAGGCTTCTGGTGGTTACTGACCCCCGGGCTGACCACCAGCCTCTCACAGAGGCGTCTTATGTTAACCTGCCCACCATCGCTCTGTGTAATACAGACTTTCTTCTGGGCTATGTGGACATTGCCATCCCTTGCAACAACAAGGGGCTCACTCAGTGGGTCTGATGTGGTGGATGCTGGCCCGGGAAGTACTACGCATGCGTGGCACCATCTCCCTTGAACACCCGTGGGAAGTCATGCCTGATCTGTACTTCTACAGAGATCCTGAAGAGATTGAAAAGGAAGAGCAGGCCGCTGCTGAGAAGGCTGTGACCAAGGAGGAATTTCAGGGTGAATGGACTGCTCCTGCTCCCGAGTTCACGGCCGCTCAGCCGGAGGTGGCAGACTGGTCTGAAGGCGTGCAGGTGCCCTCTGTTCCCATTCAGCAGTTTCCCACTGAAGACTGGAGTGCTCAGCCTGCCACTGAAGACTGGGCTGCAGCCCCCACTGCTCAGGCTACCGAATGGGTAGCACAACCACTGAGTGGTCCTGAGCTGTTACCCAAATTCTTAACAGGACGGAAATAAGGTTGATGGAAAATAAACCGTTTCTAAAAAAAAAACAAAACAACACGCAAGGCTGTCTGGGAGGCTAGAGACCTGGAATCTACCTAGATCTTCCCACAACTTCCCTGGACAATTCAGCTTCGTCTTTCCTCACCTTGGGTTTCCTCACTGCAAAATGACAGAGTTACAGTAAATTGTTCTCAAAGGTTTCATACAGGGTGGGACAAAAGTAGGTTTCAAGTTGTTCATATAGAAAATAACATAATAATTAATAAGTAATAACACAAGAATAAACTCAGTTTCACATACTAAACAACTGTAAACATACTACCCTGTATACCTCTAACAGTCTATAATAATGAAAACTCAAGTTAAATATAGAAAATAAATCATTCTATGACCCAGCAGTTTTACACATACATGTGTGTATGTGTGTGTATGTGTGTGTGTGGAGAGAGAGATTATTATGTGACCTTTGCATATCATCACTTCAAAAAACCTTTTGCCTTATGAAAATGATGAATCCCATCTCCGTCTTTCCAGACATTAATTTTCAGAAACTTAAAAAAAATTAAATGCACTTTGGTTTAAACTTCAAAGCATCTATTTGCCATTTATATGACCAAATATATTATCAGATGTATGATATACATGGTTCCACCAATGACTGGACTTTTCCCATCTTCATCTTGATAAACCTATGATATGTAGGAAGTCTCCTATTCCCATATGAGGTCATAGCCAAACCTTGGAATGCCAGAGTGAACAGAGCCTCTTAAGAAATTGCATAGTTTGTCAGTGTGTGTGTGTCGGGGGAGGGGGGAGGGAGTGGGGAATAAAATTAGTATGCCACATTCTTCTATGCCCTATGCAAGAAATTCTTCCTGCCCTCCTCTCTCCATCATCCTCTAGGGATAGTGGATATTCCCTTTTGTCAATAAAATCTAGCTTTGTTATAATGTGATGAAAAGTCTATGGACTGATTTGGGCTTCAGTTGATTTAAGACTTTCATACCAGCAAGTCTAGCTATTATAGTTTCCATCATTGGAGAATTTATTCTTATGGTTCTGTTTTGTTGGCATGTCATAGATTTGTATTTTTAAAATATATTTTTTGTATTTAGTTAGCCACCTAAGTGGCTATGCCTCCGCTTTGCATCAAAAATGTCATGACTGCTGAGACCGGTTTGGCTCAGTGGATAGAGCGTCGGACTGCAGACTGAAGGATCCTGGGTTCGATTCCAGTCAAGGGCATGTACCTTGGCTGCGGGCACATCCCCAGTAGGGGGTATGCAAGAGGCAGCTGATCGATGTTTCTCTCTCATTGATGTTTCTGACTTTCTATCCCTCTCCCTTCCAATCTGTAAAAAAATCAATAAAATATATATATTTTAAGATGTCATGACTTATACCTCTAACATGCTCTCAGTAGACCTAATAATACTCAGTGAAGTTATTAAATTCTAGAACTCATTATGTTGTCCACATGGTTCAAGTTAGAATCTAGTCTTCAAGAATCTGGCAGGGCTTTTCTTAGATAGATTTTATATTGTTTTCTTATCTCAATCTCTCCAAATGGCAACTGTGAATACCCAGAACAATTAGAAAATAGAAGCTGAAAGTTATGTTTTTATGTGAATAGTATTTTGAGATTATCTTTTCATTCATGGATCAATTCAACAAACATTTACTAACTTCCTGCATGTCAGGCACTGTTGTGGGCACTGGGGATCTGGGAGGGAGCAAAAATGGACCAATGCTAGGTCTCTCGGAGCTAGCATTCTGGTGATTTTAGAATAACTCATAGGATTGAAATGACACCCAGGTACAATGATGACAGGGATGATGACAGGCTTCTTCAGAAAGCCTTCCATGATCTATGATTTTTCAAGCTGAGCTGAGTGGCTTGTTCTGTTCTCCCAGGACACCTGGGACATAGCTGCTTGGGACAGCTGCTATTCTAACAGGCTGTTTGTAGCCCAGCTCCCTGCTCACCAGCTGCAAAACTGGGCCAGTGAACTCAGCCCTTCCGAGCATAATACTAGTTAATCCTTATGAGCACCCACTCTGTGCCAGGTACCCTCTGAGGTGTTTTACATAAATCATTTCGTTTAATCTTCCCACCTACCTTAACAATGTAAATCCCATTAATATTATTCTTTACTGATAAGAAAGCCAAACCCACTTGGCTGGGAGTACCTTTAGATGGAGTACTTCCTAAGACTGGTATTTTGTGGGATGTACTTTGGGAAATGGTACGTCAGGATCCTTTAAATAGTCTCTCATCAGGAAGATCTAAGAAGGTGAGATAATAAACTATAGGAAATAATTCTTAAAGGCTTAAAATGATGTATTGTTTCTTTTTCTTTCTTTCTCACTATAAAAATAATGGTCATCTAACTAGATTAAAGTTGTGAAAATAGAAATAAATCCCCCTTATTTTCACAACTGTGGAGTAGTTCCTCTTGTCTTTTACATATCTATACAGCCCCAAATGTATATCCATGTGTGTGTGTGTGTGTGTGTGTGTGTGTGTGTGTGTGTGTATTTGTGTGAATGTGTGTATCCAGCACTTAAAATGTGCTGACACTGTGCTAAGGGCTTTGCATGTCATCTCATGTAATCCTCACAATAACTGCGAGTTAGCAAACCTAATCCCCATGTTAGAGGTTGGGAAATTGAAGTTGAGAAGGTTTGAGTGACTTCCCAAAATAGCACAGCAAGTAGGTGCCTGGACCCATTGCTTAAACGTAGTTATTTTTCACTCTGTAGCTCATTTGTTTAAACACTAAAGTGCTAAAATAGTTATTTTCTTACCTAGAAAAAAGTATTCATCCCAAATTTACTACCAGGGAGTGGAGCTTATCTTGGGTCATCATACAGCTCAGTTCTATGTTGAATGACACAAGAACATTGCAAAATTGTCCCTGCTTTTTATTTGTCCTTGCCTTTCTTCTCTGACTTTCAGTGCCGCAAGGGCTTCCAGCAAGTAATACTAAATGTTTTCAGTTTTATGGCTCAATAATCTTCCCTGTTGTAAATACAGTCAGAAATGATGGTGGCTTTTTCTTGAAGCCTCAACATTTTTTAAGAAGTGATTTATTTTGATGGTGCTTTAGCCTCATGATTTCAAATATTAAGTTACTTGGTTCAGGTGGTCTTATATTTTCCCATAAATGTGATTATGTCACCCACAGACTGAGAAATTTCATTCCAGGTGTGTGTTTTTCTTTCTTCATTTGATTTTGTGCAGGAGGAGAACTGAATTCTTTGAACTTGTCAGTAAAGAAGAATACGATTGGAACATCAAACCCCATCGTGATATATTTCGGTAAGAGAAAGCTCTTGTCTATGTTTCTTCATTATTTGAAGATTTAGCTTTGCTTTCCTGATAGTGCAAAGATCATGCAAATGATTTTTAAAGCAACAAATCTTAGCTTATACTCAAACAGTAGGAGATTAGTTGAATAATTGGAGAAAAGATAGACAATGTCTTTTTGTCTTTTAATGTATTATATTTTTGTCTCCTCTCCATAAATTTGCATTCAGAATTAGAAAATGACATTCAAATTAATTCAGTTTCAGCAACCCATGACCTCATCTTTTTCCAGAAAAGGCGGGTGTGCAAGTTGGTGGGGAAATAGGGGGAGGCGGTATTTGACTCTCAGAAAACAGTTACACAATGTAAAGGAAAGCAGAGTTCACTGTTGGTTTTCTTTAGAGACAACAGTTATTGTAGCTAGAAAACCAATTGGAACCATTTTGGTGGTGGGAATAAGGAGTTTGTTCTAGACTTTTCATAGGGCTTCTTCCCAGTTGTTTAGAAGAGACAGCCACAAAACATTTTTATGTGGCACATTTTAACCACCAATTGCAGCCATGCCAGCTGGCAAGACTATTTCTCTCTGTGTCATACCATCCCCTGCCTTCTGCCATCCCCACGTCAGCCATCTAGGACCTTCTGCTGTCTTATTCCTACTCCAGAGCTGTTGACTTATTCCTGGGAATTGTGAGGCCAGGATTATGGTTTGCTGTGTCTGCTCCACAGCAGACAGCTACTGGGATCACCCTGAGTGGGACCCCATCAGACCTCCCCTTCCCATGTTTGCTCTCTGAAACCTCTACCTTCAGAACTTGAGCTCCCCCTGCAGCCAACCTCTTCACACTGTCTCCCCAACGGGCCCTCCTGTTCCCCCTCTCCGCATTACTCTTACTCTTTTATCTTTACAGCCCTTTTCTATGCCCTTTTCTGAGGATGAGGGGAACCTTCCAGTTCCTATCTCCACTTGTGTCCTAATTCCTTCCCCTCCACCACCACCACTCGCATCCTGATCTTGTTGTTTGTATTCTCTTGACTTGCATTTTCAAAAATCTGCTGTGTTTTTTCCATTATGACTTTTCTAAGAATATGTTTCCATCTCCTCAGCCAAAAAATTCATCCCTGAAATCTACCTTCTTCTCAAGCTCCAATCCTAGTTCTCCCCTTCCCTCACAACTCCTATTAACTTCTTACACAGCAATTTCTTTTTAAGTAACTTTTCATTCTGCAAATAATATACGAATGTATTTTTCTGTAACAAATTAAACCATCCTATCTAATAAAAGGAAACATGCAAATTTACCATACCTCTACTACACCCACAAGCCACACCCACCAGCCAATCAGGAGTGAGTATGCAAATTAACCCAATCAAGATGGCTGCAGCCACGGAGCGAGCAGGAGGCTTGGGCTTCTCTGGTAATAGAGGAAGCCAAGCTTTCCACACATCCTGGATGACCTAGGCCTCCAGTCAAGGCAACAAAGTTTCAATTATAGAAGATAAATAAATCCCAACAGAAATGGCTGTGGCTACAGAGCAAGCAGGAGGCTTGGCTCCACTCAAGGCTACAAAGTTTCAATTATAGAAGATAAATAAATCCCAGATACCAAGGTCTCTGCTTGGGTCACTGGGGGCGTGCCCAGCCTTCAAACCACCACAGGCCCCTCACCCATGCTGCCCTACACCCCAAGGGAACCCCCACCTGATCCAGGACACCCTTCAGAGCAAATCAGCTGGCCCCCACCCTTGTAACAGGCCTCTATTCTATCTAATAAAAGAGTAATATGCAAATTGACCATCACTCCAACACACAAGATTGTTGCCCCCATGTGGTCAAGGATAGCTGCCCCAGTGTGGACACAAGATGGCCACCACAAAATGGCCAGCATGGGAGGGCAGTTGGGAGGGACCAGGCCTGCAAGGGAGGGCAGTTGTGGGCAATCAGGCCACCAGAGGAGGGAAGTTGAGGGTGATCAAGCCTGCAGGGGAGGGCTGTACGGGGTAACCAGGCCGGCAGAAGAGGGAAGTTGGGAGCAACCAGGCCTGCAGGGAAGGGCAGTTGCGGGGGACCCAGGCCTGTAGGAGATAGCAGTTGGGAGGGGGCAGGCCTGCAGGGGAGGGCAGTTAGAGGTGACCAGGCCTGCAGAGAAGGGCAGTTAGGGGGGACCAGGCCTGCAGGGGAGGGCACTTAGGAGCAAACAGGCTGGCAGGAGAGCAGTTAGGTATCAATCAGGGTGGCAGGGGAATGGTTAGGGGGTGATCGGGTTGGCAGGCAGAAGTGGTTAGGGGCAATCAGGAAGGAAGGCAGGTGAGCAGTTGGGAGCCAGCAGTCCTGGATTATGAGAAGGATGTCCGACTACCCATTATGGGTCCCAGACTGGAAAGGGTGCAGGCTGGGCTGAGGGACACACACCCCCATGCACGAATTTCATGCACCAGGCCTCTACTTACAAATAAACTTCCAATTCTCTTTTGAGCTTCACTCCTAATCCCCACATGCGGCATAGTTGTGCTGTGTTATCAGTTAGTTGTATCTTTCCCGACCATTTCTAAAGCATGGATACATGTGAACCATAGGAAAACATTATCTAATATGAATTTATCTGTTTTATATAAATTCTGTATTTAAATGTCAATCTGAACTTGCTTGTTCACTCAACTATATGTGTTGGAATTCTTTTCATGTTCATAGCTCATCATCTTTTAATGCTCCATAGTATTCCAAAATATTCACTTAGCACAGAGTACTTAGCCATTTCCCTACAGAGGAAATTAGTCTATGAATGTGATTTCTGTTCCTTTTGAAAGTCATTGGTCAGCTCCCAGGAATCTAATTCTATATAGCCTTTATTCTCTTCTGGTTCCCTGACCTCTTCATAAACTTCTACTTGTGTTGGCTTTTCCTTTCTTAAAACTCTCTCCGGCCTTGGGTTCTGCAAAGCCATGCTCTTCTGGACTTGCCACTTTCTTTCTGTCTCTTCCTTGTTCTTATTCTCTGTCCTTTTCCAGGCTTCCACCTCCTACTGCCACCTAAGTGTAACCATCCCCCAAAGACCTGGGTTTGATATTCTTGTTATGAGCAGCCTCCAGCTTCAGCTACTATCTCTTTTTAAACGATTCCCATTTTCCTGGGCCTGGCCTCTCCTGAGCATAACTCCTAAAATGCCAGTGCTTATTCCTCATATCCACCTGGGTGTTTTCCTGCAGATTTTCAAATACTTTAGGCAGGGGACCTCATATGTGTGAAAAAACAAAACAAAACAACTTACCTGGAAGTATATGTAAAATAGAGGTGTTCCAGGAGGTCCACCCCCCTAGCTCTGCCTTCCTCCTCATTTCACAGTTAGACTCTGACCATGTGCACCAGGGCAGGACTGGGCGGGGGTAGCGGGGTAGGGATTCTCTGGAGAGCACTATTCGGGAATGTTAAAGTAGTAATAAAAGCAACTAAACATCAGTCTTTTTTTTTTCTCCATCACCATGTGCCTGCAATCTAAACAATGTCAATGATGAGATACTCCTGAGAAAAATATATTGTTGGTACCAGTTGTAAACAATTGCTGACATTTACTGTTGAGTCTCAAAATAATTTATAGGAAAACTTCAAAGTTGCATATTATTACCTATGCATTAATTATACATGTATCGTACATGTAAGTTAATTCCAAGAACGTCCAGGTATACAGTCAGCCCTCGGGACAGGTGGACACACTTCAAGAATTAGTTCCTGCCGAAGCCGGTTGACTCAGTGGATAGAGCGTCGGCCTGCGACTGAAAGGTCCCAGGTTCGATTCCGGTCTAGGGCATGTACCGTGGCTGTGGGCACATCCCCAGTAGGGGGTGTGCAAGAGGCAGCTGATCGATGTTTCTCTCTCATCGATGTCCCTGACTTTCTATCCCTCTCTCTTCCTCTCTATGAAAAATCAATAAAATATATTTTTTTTAAAAAAAGAGTTGGTTCCTATTGGCTCTGAACCTTTTTTACTGGCTCCCGGTGTCCTGTGTGTCTTCAACCTCTGGGAGAGTCATGGCCCTTCTTCCAAGCAGTATATTCAGAACAATGATAGTACAGTGATGGTAAGATGGAAAACACATAACTAGAGTTCTTCAATTCTGTCATTTTATGGGACCAGGTGAAGGAAGGGGGCTATTTGTGCTTATACTTTACAGCAATGATAGAGTGCAAACTGTGAGGTGGAATATTTTTGTTTAGTAAATGCAAGATTCAGTTCATACATGAAATCTTTTATTGTGAATTTGAATATATCTTTAAAATTAATGTTTACTCCTTTTAGGTTGAAAATTGTTTTAAAATTAGAGAACAAGTCAAAGAAGATCTTATTGAACTACCTTTGGCATATAGAGGAGAGGTGCGATAAAAATGACCGCTGTTAGGGTTGAATGTCTAACTACAATGCCATTCTTCACCCACCCCACTAGGACAGAGACTCATACCTGACCACTCATTCATCCAATCGCACTGAGTAGGTTGACACCACTTACCTGTAAATTGGACTAGAATTATGAGACTAAATCAGTTGGTACTAACTCTCTCCCCACTCTTTTCTGAGTTAAACACACACACACACACACACACACACAAAACTGTTCACTTCGTGCAGAGGCTGGATTTAAAACAAGGTAAAACTGCTCATTCTCATCCTTCAGTTCTTCCTGTGGAATGTCCCACACTATCTTGCTCTTCCATTCTCCCTGCTCGTCTTTGTTTCAGACCCTTATCAACTTATGCTTGTCAGCTAGTTTCCCTGCTTCCACTCTCGCCTTATTCAAACTGTTTTCATATCTACCACCTAAAGTTCTCTCCTTGAAGGCCTCGCCAGATCCCTCCTGAGCCCTCAACCTTAATTAACTCCCCAGTGCCAATCAAATAAGGGTTTCAGACACCTCACCATTCTCCATCCCCCTCTCCAGCCCTTTTCTGTCTTCCTTTTCTGTCTAGACTTTCTCCCTCCACTGCCAAGTATTCATTGAAAGTAGAGAAACTTTTGTCAGACTTTATGAATAACAATCCTAGCTTTGATACTTCTTAGTTGTCATATCGGGCAAGCTTGTGCCGTACCAGCACAGCCAAGGTCGGTGAGCCTGAGATGGGGCAGTGAAGGATTTAGACAAGAGAATAAAGCTGGGTCTAGGGAGGACGCTGCTTCACTGATGGAGAGACAGGCCATGGCCTGCAAGCCAAGTCCTTATTTTATAGCCAGATTCCACAAGTCAAAATAAAGGCATGGTCAAGATGTTTACAACATTCTCGTGAGTTTCGAATCTACTCAATTACATGCACCTGATCAAGGTTTGTTTACTTGCTGCACCTCCCACAGCCTATATCACTTGGACAGGTTCAGACCATGACCTGACCAAACACTGCAGCCGCTCTCCACACAAGCTACCTAACCTTTCTGATCAAGGAATGCAAAAACACTATTTGTTTTGTAAAATAGAGATAATAATAGTATGTCTACCTGTAAGCTTGCTCAATAAGTGGTAGCTATTAGAATTATCATTATTAGAGCACCTAGAATGTACACAATGAACTTAGTGATTAACTAATTAATGGTGATATGGATATGAACTTGAGAAGTAAGTTTCAAATTCTCAAGCAGGTGGAACCTAAGTAATCAGCCAAGTTATGGTAAAAATAGGCAAGTTTAGAGAGATTATTTCCTGCTCAGGAGAGAGACAGCAAACTCTAATGCATTGCCTACAGTCGTATTCCCCTCTGGTACCAGCAGAACCTGAAATGAGAAGCATCCAAGTGTAGCAAGAGGGGTCTAAGGTCTGCCTTCCTCAAAGGGTTATGATAAGGATTCCTTTAGTTAGGAGTTAGTTGGCAGACCACCTCATACAGAGGCAGGCAAGCCAGGGGCTGCAGAAGTGCTTGTTACAGAACAGCAAGTATGAAAAGCAGACTGATGTCTCTCTGGATAGTGCTTACCTAGCACATGGGTGTTGGGATTAGATGCCACCTGGCTCCCAGAGGGCTGCTAATGCTGGTGTGCCTGGCTGTGTTCTGAATGACCTGTGCTAGCCCCTCTGCTTGTTCCCTGGAGGGATTTCCTGGTGGAGTTACACAAAGCCCACCACCTAGGCATGCTCCGCCATCTGGGAAGCAGACATATTTCCAAGGTCCGGGGACTGGTGGGGTATGAATGTTAACACCTGACATCAGGACTGCCCTCTGACCTATAACAACACACCCTCTCTTCCAAAAGGAGCTGGATAAGATGTGGTTTCCCAGCCGGGATCCATCATTACTTTTCATCACTTTCTGCTGCTCTTAGTACAAAGAAAGCAGATTTGGGACAAAGAGTATGTTTTATTTTTCCCTTTCCCAACATATCCAATTATAAACCCCTGAACGCTCTACAATTTGACTTTGTCCTCTGCATTTGCTCCACAGCTCAGTGTGAATTCTAGTTAAACCCAATAGAAATTTGCTCCTCCATAATCTGATTCAGATCTTTCCCGTGCTTTCTTACATGCTCACATTCACGAAAGCTGTAGCTGAATGTTTCTTCATGACCCTTATTACACACGGTTGCAGTCAGGCAGGAAACTGGAGAAAAAACGGTGTGGCCCTCACCCATAAATCTTAGCTCCCTGGAGGAGAGGAAAAGGAGCTTCTAATGCAGCATATGCCTCACCTCTTTGGTGTGGATTTTCTTCCATTCCCATCAATCAGTGATAGCTGGTAATTAGATTCATCAGCTATGTATACAGTATGATATACTGACTCCCTTGCTGATAGTTAAGAATACAAAGCATTGTCCATTACAAATTATTTTAGGCAGAGCTGGCTTAGCTCAGGTATAGAGAAAGGCATGCTTTGCTTTCCTCCATCTGCTACAGACAAAACAAAGGGCAGCCAAGGGAGCATTCCAGCTTTGTCTTCCTGAGCCCTGTGGCCTCAGGATAGAGATGCTAAACATGGGGACCACAAACAGTGCTTCCCTTGTGGAGGAAAAGATGTGAGCTTGTCTCCGCTCCATTTTGTTTATTTATGTATCCAGGATGGTTTGTTTAGCAATGCAACAAAAGATTATTCAGGCTGTTTTGTTTGGTTCTGTTTTTCAGATCAATGTTAATGACAGCCTGTGACCTTGGAGCCGTGACCAAACCGTGGGAGATCTCAAGACAGGCAAGTGGTGATTAATGGCAGGGCTCAGCAGAGGAGGGACTGGGCGGGGGCAAGGAGGGGAAAGGAGGGAGGGCGAGGAAGGGGTGTCGAGATATTCCCATAGCCCTGACTACCAGGCACTGAAACCCCAGTCAATTTGCATCAGTATTAACATGCAAAAAATAGCAGGAGGGTTAGGCTCCACATAGTTTATTGTCCATGCTTCCTTTATTGTAGTACTCCCACTGACTAATAATATTTCTGACTCTGGAATAATTTTTTTTGTCCACTAAATCCAAATAACACTTTGACCATTTCTTAAGGCATGAGTTTCAAAAATAGTGTTTTTGAATAGGTAATTATGTTTTAGCATAAGGTTCCATTTTACACATCTGAAAAAAAAAATCCAAGGAGGTAAATCTTGCCTTTATTATCTGATTTCACTGCCCAAAAAAAAACTGTTAGTTTTAAAATAATAGTTTTCAAGCCATAATTACACAATTTAAAATCCTTGATTACTAAGTGTATTTGAGGTTAATATCTCTTTAAGTTTTATGAGGCACCTACTATGTGAACTATGAGGTCTAAGATAGTGACTTGGTGTCTTAAGACTTCATATTTTAGGTAAATATGATACATTCATATAACAATGCATAACTAATATGTATAGATTGAATAAGTAAATAGCAAATATTAAATGATCGCTATATACATAAATGCATGATCTCATTTAAATCCTCAAAACTCACTTTGAGGTAGGTGTGTTACTGTAGTAGGCTGAATAATGGCAACCCAAAGATCTCAGGTCCCAGTCCCTGGAAGCTGTAAACTTCACATTAAATGAAAAGGAGTCTTTGCAGATGTGGTTAAGGATCGTCAATATCATCATCCTGGATTTTCCAGGTGTCTTTACCCAATCACCTGTGGCATTATAGGAGACAGGCTCGGGGAGATTCCACATTTAGAGAAGGAGAAGGCAATGTGAAGACAAGACAGAGATTGGAGTGAGGCAGCCACAAACAAACGGATGCTGGCCGTGAAACAGGCAAAGAATAGATTCTGCCCTACAGCCTCTGGAGGCAGGGTGGCCCCCGACACCTCGACTCCTGTCCAGTGAACTGAGGTTGGACTCCTGGCCTCCAGAACCCTAAGATAATAAATTTCTGTCGTTTTAAGCCACCAAGTGTGTGGTAATTTATGGCAGCCCCAGGAAACTAATTCAGTAGTTATCCCTATTTCACAAATGGGAAAAAGGAGGCTTAGCAAATGGTGGAGCTAGATATTAAAATCCTAGAACATTGAGCTCCAAAGCCTTCATGTTTCCCAGCAGTTTATGCTTCCTTTTACAGGGAGACTCAGCACTTTTAAATGATGCGTGTCTGCAGGATAGGTGATGTTGTCACTAAACCAAATTTTCAGTGGTTTAAACCAACAAATGACTCCTCAATGTGTGCATCCAGGGTGGGCTGGCACGTACCTCTTTGTCCTTATTCTGGACACGGGCTAAAGGGGCAGCCACTGTCTGTATCACTATAGCAGATGCACATTGGGGGTCTTGCAGTGGAAATGAAATCCCCTACCCTTCAACAATTCATTGGCCAGAACTTGTCACAAAACCCTGCTCAACCCGGAAATATAATCCTTCCATGTGTCCAGAAGTTAAAAAGCCAGAAATAATTATTGAAAACATGACTACCACAATTTGCTCTTTTAATCACCAAAAAAATGATTCATTCTCCTCCTGCAGGCAAAAGGCAAAACATGCTCACCCACTCCCCAGGGGAGATGACTAAATGCAGTCATGGTCTCAAGCTCAAAGGTCAGGATCTCTGGGTGATATTTGCTAATCTCTTCATCAGGCCTGGAGGCACATTAAAGACCTACATACACCCAAAATATAGCTTCTGATTGACCCCAAATACACAATTGGTGTGGATGAGTAGCTTATTTTTACATCTCTGCCCACCCTTCACTTCCCAGTGTGGGAATGCCTCTCTTGCAGTGAAGTCTGAGAATAAACTGCAGAGATGAGGTAGGTGGCTCTTCCAGGTATTGGGGGAAATGTAGTCCTGGCAGGGAGGGGGCACCATGGTAGGGATGGAAGGGGAGTGGAGGGGTGAAGAGTGGGAGAAAGTTAGGGCAGGGGGCAGAGGAAAAGTAGAGAAGATTGGAAAGGGAGGGGGTGAGGAATGATGTGCCAGGGCCTTCAGAAACCCCAGTGAAATGCATGTGGAACTAATGGAGCAGGAGCCCCTTGAGGGCATGAAAGTGACAGGACAAAGTACTAGGAAGGAAAAAGTTTCTGCTTGATATTTTAGAACAAAGAGGCCAAAGGCCACTTGTAGATGGTCTACTTGGTCACTGATGTAAAAATTATCTTAATTTTAGGATGTGAACTTTGCTGATAAATGCAGAATCTCAAGAGTTCAAGGAAATAAATTCAAACGCCATGTTTTCCCAAATGTTTCCATCGAAATCTTGTCACACCTCTAAATTGGAGACCTCACTTGTTTGCCTTTAAATTGAATAGGTTCAGGTACTTTTAAAAATCACTTTCATTATTTTAGGAGCCATTTGAACAAAAACAGTGGAACCTTCTTTTAAAAACATAAAAGGCCCTGGTTGGTGTGGCTCAGCTGTGCGGGCATTGTCCCAGGTGCTGACGGGTTGCTGGTCCCATTCCCGGACAGGGAGCATACTCGGTCCCCATCCCCAGGGCGGGTATGCAGCAGGCAGCCCATTGATGTTTCATGCTCTCTTTCTCCCTTCCTCTCTCTCTAAAAATAAATTTAAAAAATTTTTAAATAAGAATAAGTAAAAACATAAATGTGTTTCTAATTTCCTAGTGTTATTTTTTTTATTTAATTCCCTCTTAATTTTTTTTTTTACTGGTATCTGTTGCACTTTTCCTTCTGCACAAACATGATTGCAAGCATGTGGATTCCCCCAGTGATCCCCCAAGGCCTGATTAGCATCTCAATTTCCCTCCTTAATACAAAATCCAATCAGGAGCCACTTAATGTTACTGCTTGGGTTTTTAAGTACAAAGAACTCAGTGGTACAAGTTGAGCTGCAAAAGATGCAGGAGCAGGGAGTGGGGGACAGGACACCCAGGACCACTTTAAAAGAATCCAGGACAAGATTTTGTTTTAATTTCTGTGCTTTCCAGAGGCTGCACACCTACGCAGGACTCCCGCCTTGGGTGACCTGATTGTACATTTGCTTTCTTCAGTGCAAAAGACACACCTCAGAGCAATCTGAGGGGAAGTGCTGGGGACTGAATAAATAAGGCCAGGCCCTGAGGGGACCATTTATTCCTTTAAAAGGCCAGAGACAAATGACACAGACCTGAGCACTAAAGTGAAAGGTAGTGGCAGAGACTGGAGAGCAGAGAAATGAAACAAGTCCCAGAAAAACTTAGTCAGTTCCAACTAGTTTTATGCTGTTGAATTTTTTAAATATTTAAAATCTGAACTGACTAAATATTCTATTTCTTTATAAATGACTGTATACTTTCTACTCAGATTTCTGTGTGTGTGTGTGTGTGTGTGTGTGTGTGTGTGATGTTTTTATGTTTTTTCAATGTTATGATTTATGGTTGACAAAGCTCTTAAAAGATACACTTAAGTAATTATGTTCATTCTATGCACTTAACCAAAATTAGGCCATTCAAGTCTTTGCCAGACCTAAGAAGCTCACCTTTATAAAAGCCTAGAACAGGGGAAAGTTAGTATAGGGATCCAGGTCTTCTTGCCATCAGGTTGTCTAGGGTTTTGTTGGTTTTTTTTCCCTGCTCTTCCAATATTTTGTAAATCCAGCTAGCTCATCTCAGAGATTTTCTAGATGCACACCACAGGGTTGTTGCAAATACCTGTTCAACACTTACCTAGTATATCAATTTGCTTCCCATAAAGCTATCCTTAGAAGCACAGGACTCAGAAAAGAGTTTATGATCAGTAACTTCTGATCATGCACACTAATGGATGAGAAGTAGAAAACACAAGTCCTTGCTTTGGACAAGTATCTACGGTTTGGGATAGAATAATCATTTCATTGTGCTCGGACCAACTAGGACTTGCCATAAATGAACACTTTTAGTTCATAGATTCAGACAGCCTGAAGAGCAAATTATGTTCTTCCAACTGCTTCATGACATACTGTAAAAGTCTGTTATGAGCAGTGACTCTTGCATTAGTCCTGCTCCTCGACCAGTTACCCCAGCAGAAAGCAGAGGTGCGCTCAGGGTTACTCCTTCTAGAATGCACACAGATGTTGGTAGGGCGAGATACTTCAGGAGTTTTTGTGAGGGCAAGATTAAACCAGGTTAAGAAAAAAGTGTGCAACAATGTAAAGAATCTACATAAAAACAACCAAAAGTGGGCTAATTATTATAACATGTATTTTAATAATATAAGTCTTATTAGCTTATTATTTGCTTCATCCCAAATATGCCAGCTATACATGCTGTTAGAAATTGTCTACTGGCATGCATCTAAAATTACACTGCACAGGTTATTCTGATGAAAAGGAAATCTGTTTCATTGATTAATTTTTATAATACCTTCAAACACAAAAGGTTAATGTACTTCCTCATAAGCTTTTTTAATGATTGTGTGTTGAAGATAATTGCCATACACATAAGCCAGAAATAACTTCTTAGTCTGGTGATAAATTAGACATAGCGATAAATTGAAATATTTATGTTTCAGGTGGCTGAACTTGTAACCAGTGAATTCTTCGAACAAGGAGATCGGGAAAGATCAGAACTCAAACTCACCCCTTCAGTAAGCTCATCCTTTTATTATGATGTATCTACCCTCTCAAGTGACATTTAAAAAAAAATGACTCCAAACCACAATTTGAAAAGGGGGAAATTAAGAATAGATTTAAGAAAGCACTCCTGAAAGTTTGAAACTTTAATTAAGCTTAGATGCTAAGCACTCTTATCCCCAGGTGTCTGATTAAGAGTGGTGAGCTACTTAACCAGAATTTTCCGAGCACCTACGGGAGGACAAGCAGGCACAAGAGAATGTACAGAGTGGCATTTGAATAACTCAGAGCCCAGGGCTGGTATTTCAGATGTGGTCTGTGAATGTCCCATGTTCTATGTGGTTCAGGGTTCAAGATCTGGAGAAGGGGCCGAATGCAAATGAAAGAGACGAGACAAGAAACAATAATTTGAAAATTGGGGGGGAGGGAGGAGGCAGGAGCCCATCCCAAGAGAAAGGACTCTGCTTGGGCTCAGGCCTTGCCATTCTTTTATTCAATTTGGGATATACCTATAGCCCTTAGACAGACAATATGCAGCAAGAGGCAGACTGTCTTCTCAGTAAAGATTTACATGACTGTCTGATGGGAAGTTGCTTCAGGTACCATTGTCTTGACTAAACAGTGGGTTCATAGCTCTGACCTTTGCCAGGGGTCAAGGATCACCAACATTCTGGGATCTTTGTCCACACCTCTCTGCTAGTGAAGACAATAGGAGGTTTCCCTGCGGTGGTCAATGGGTACTATGGAATACAATTACAGAAAAAGGAATTAAAGGCAAGCTGCCTAGCCTTGAGAAACTAGAACAGGCAGCTGTCGTAAATAATAGGTGCTGAATATTTTCTTTTCTAATATGGAACATTACAAAATGAAAAATTTCACCTGGAGATTTAAGTTCTGCTAACTGAATTGTTGTTTATAGCGGTTCATATCCATTCAAATATTATTTGAGAATGCTTACTGTGGACTCAGGCTGGTGCTATTTTTACTCATCAGGATACAAAAAGATATAAATGCCTTGATTACACCCTCAAGGAGGGGGTGGCCTCTTTTTTTTAAATGAAGGGTTAGCTAAAAAAAAAAACCACTGGCTCCAAGAAAGGTACAAAGTATTTTAATGCCTGGCACAGCACAGTAGATTCAAGGAAATTCAGGAAATGTGTCAGTTGAGTTTTGAATATTTTAAGACCCCAAATGCCCATCAAATGATAACTGGGTAAATAATAGGCGATACATGTATATAGTGGAATATCATTCAGCCATAAAAATGAATGAAGAGCTGATGCATGTTACAGGAATAAACTTTGAAAACATGCTAAGTGAAAGAGACCAGTCACAAAAGAGCACACAGTATATGTTTTCATTTATATAAAATGTGTAGAATAGGTTAAAACACCCACCAATTATTCTAGTTTTTAAAACAACATGTGTATATATACTGATTTTTAAATATGCCTTTATTTTTAAAAGAAATTTGGTGTCACCAAATTTGGTTCTAATAACAAAGATACTAAATTGGAATACATAGTTAATGTGTAAAACCTAATTTAATCCAAATTTCTCTTAGCCACATAGCTATCCTTTATAATAAAAGGCTACTATGCAAAATGACTGAACGGCAGAATGAACGGTCGCTATGATACGCACTGACCACCAAGTGGCAGATGCTCAATGCAGGAGCTGCCCCCGGTGGTCAGTGTGCTCCCACAGGGGGAGCACTGCTCAGCCAGTAGCCAGGCTCAAGGCTGGCGCATGCAGCAGCAGTGGCGGGAGCCTCTTCCACCTCCACGGCAGCTGGACAGCCCCCACGGGTCCCAGACTGTGAAAGGATGAAGGCTGGACTGAGAGACCCATGCCCCTCCAGTGCAAAAATGTCATGCACCGGGCCTCTAGTTTTCAAATAAAAACTTTTCCCTTTAAAGAAACAGTTTCTGTTTATTTTTTGCTTTCTGTTTTTATATCCTACATGTGAGTGAAATCATACAGATCTTGATTTTTTCTGTCTGATTTATTTGTATAGCATGATATTCTCAAGACTTATTCATATTGTTCAAAATTGCAGTATTTCATCTTTCCTGATGGCTGAGTAGTATTCCCATGTATTTATGTACCACATCTTCTTTTTCTAATCATGTATCGAAGGACACTTGGGTTATTTCCATGTGTTGGCCACCGTGAATGATGCTGCATTGATCAAGGGCTATGTATATCTTTACGAATAAATGTTTTCAAAATTTTCAGGTAGATACCCAGAGGAGGGATTGCTGGGTTATATGGTAACTCTATTCCTAATTTTTAAAGGAAACACCATGCTTTTTCCCATAGTGGCTGCACCAATTTACATTCGTAAGAGGGTGGCCTGAATCTGCCCTCATGATCTATGTGAATACCAAAATGATAGGCATGGCACATTTTATCTAGGGGAAAGACAGTAACTCAGGGAAAGGTCAGTTGTTTCTTAGACCCTGATCTTCCCAGTTAAGGGACATTCTCCCTGGCATAAAATGGCAGTATTTGGTCAAGGAATCCCTTTTACCCCTCCAATTCCTACTGGTTGTTTCCCTTTTCATATCTGCTACATAGATATATGTCACTTCTTTTTCTCACAAACATAGCCAACTTTTCTAAACACTATAATATCATAGGCTGGGAATGGGGAGAGAATGGGTACCTCCTACCATCATCCATTCAGTGACAGATTTAAAAAATTAGGAATTTATTCATGACAGACAGAACCTTATTGAAGAACACACAGAACTGCCACATCAACACCCCACCCTGAAAAATTAATACAAATAGTCCCTATTAAAAATGAAATTGTTTTCAAGGATCTTTTCTAATCTATCCCACTGTAAAAGTAATCTTTCTAATCTTTCACTGTAAAAATAAAAGCCTCCATTGGTTTGGCGGCAATAAAACTGTACCCAATTCCCAGTGACCCGATGACCTGATTTAGTGGCAGTTACTTGTATCTGGAGACCGATATTGGCCCCAAGGAGTTGCGTGCTGTAAAGTTCAAATAACTTCACTTACAAATCTCATAAAAAGAGGTGAAAATATTTTATTTCTCATCATAGATAAAAGAAAACATGTGTAAAGATTGATTGTGATTTGTGAAGTGCTCAGTTGGTAAAAACTGGATCATTGTGGCAAAGTATGTGACAAAGCACCTATAAGACTCTCGGGTATAATAAAGCAAGGCTCTCCTCCCCAATCCTAGGCTATTTTTGATCGGAACCGGAAAGACGAACTGCCTCGGTTGCAACTGGAGTGGATCGATAGCATCTGCATGCCTCTGTACCAGGTACTCACGATTCGGGAGGGTCTGTGTGCCCTGACGGGGCCAGAAGAGTGCATTAGGTAGCATACTTTCAACGTTAGTTTCAGGAGCCTCTTCAGGTATGTACGTTTCTGAGAACCATGGTAACAGAGGACTTTTTCTCAGATTTTGTTATCATGCCCTGAGAAAGTTGGCACTAGAAGCCTGAGACCTGAGGACATGATCGTCATGGGCCTCAACTCCCTCGTTTATAATTCAAGGATGATAATGTTTTTTCTCACTGTTTCTCAAACTGTGCCCCATGAAACACAATAACTAGCCATAGCCATAGCCTAGTAGATACCTCTTCAAAGAGGGCTCTCAGGCCCAATAACTAGGAAACTCCCTTGCACATGGAAATACTGAAGCTTGCCTGGGAGAAGTCCTTCAGGAAAGAAACATGTTTAACCTTGATTAACTCTTTCTCGAACATTTGGCTGTGAAAATCTTTTTTTTTTTTTTTACAATTTTTCTTTTACATTCATGAATATCATGAGGGTTCCATGAATCACAGTTTTCTGCTCTGACCCCATGGTCTGGGCCATGGAGTTTTGTAAATCAACTTCCATGCTAACATCCCCTTCTCTGAGATGCATGTGACAAGTGCAGACCACTGACTTCTGAGCAAGATGTGCTAATGGCTTCCGGCTCTGGTGTCGGGGACCCGGCTCCTGGCAAGGAAACAAGTGCCCTCGGCTGTGAATGTTCACACTCCACTTTCTGAGTATGGATTAGGGCTAGCATCAGTTAACGTTAACGGTTTAGTGTACACTGACTTTTAATTCCACTCTTAAGCATTTGTTTTCATGTGTGAAATCTGGCAAATTCTTTACCCCCCACCCAGCTCAATCAGACTGAACTTCATTTCTAACTTCAAATGAGAAACACATGCAGAGAAAGCAAAACTGCTTTACTTTCTCACTCCGTGTAACTCCATTAAAACACAGAATTGTTTTTTAAGGACCTCACAATCTTTAAGTTTCAGGCTTATCTACCACTTGGTTTTAGCACTTTTAGGAACTGTTGAGCCCTGTCACATTAACCTAAACACACACACACACACACACACACACACATACACACACATACACACACACACATACACACACACATACACACACACACACACAAAACTTAGAATACTGTCTTAAAAATGGAAATGCAATTTTTTAATGATTATAAATAACAAAAGTAAATTCATTTTTGTTTTATGTTATCCATTCAATATATAATCATATAAAGTCAAAGTTTAAAATAATCTAGATTATTTTACTTACAATTGGAATATAGTTTTCTTTTATTTAATAATTAAAGATTGGATGAAAAATAAAAAATGATGTACCCTTAATTATAAGAGGATCCTCACCTGTCTTCTCCTCCCATCCTTGATCCTGGTATCTCTGAATAAGCTGTGCAGCTGTTGGTCAGGAAGATCTTCCATTGCTAAACTGACCTTGACAGTGTGTGTTAAATTATTTTTTATGATATTCAGTTTTTTATGCACAGTTAAGTAATAATGGCATGAATAAATTATTGTTGCAATTAATAGATTCCTTTTATGTAGGTAAAGCTTATGAGGATGAGGACATGTATTTGTGGAGCTGATAAATGTTTAGTACTGGTTTGCAAAGCTACTTTGGAATGAACCCAAAGAAAATACCCCTTCCCATGTGATTAGTTCTAATAAATGCTGGAAAGAACTCTCATGTGCTTTTCCATGTTAATTTAATTATTTCATTATTGATTCATAATCATTTGAGCTAATTTTATACTCCCTATTGAACACTTTGAAATCTTTAGGTTAAAAAGAAAGTTTAAACTGAAAGTAGCAATTTACAGAATTTAGAAAATAATATTACCACATCACATTGTTTATTATTCCTGAATTTTCACATCTTACTTTGCCACTTATCTATAAGGTTAGATACTGGCTATTTTATCACCAGGTAATTAACATATAGAAGTGTTAGTGGCACTGCCACCAAATTAGAGTTGTGTCCCACTCACCCTCGTCTTAGTTTTGGTATGATGGCCTCTCTACCTCTGCTAGATAGTTCTCCTATTATCTTTTCTTTCCTTTTTTAATATATTTTATTGATTTTTCAGAGAGGAAGGGAGAGGGATAGAAAGTCAGAAACATCGATGAGAGAGAAACATTCATCAGCTGCCTCTTGTACACCCCCTACTGGGGATGTGCCCGCAACCAAGGTACATGCCCTTGACCGGAATCGAACCTGGGAACTTTTAGTCCGCAGGCCGACGCTCTATCCACTGAGCTAAACCGGCTTCGGCAGCCTATTATCTTTTCTTATTAAACTAAATGGAAAGAGCCAGGGCATTCTACAGAGGCATGTGAAAGGAGCTGTGTATTTTAGCCCTGGCAAATGTGGCTTAGTTGGTTGGGTGTCGCGTCCCATGTACCAAAAGGTTGGTGGTTCAATTCCTGGCCAGGGTTCCATCCGCAATAGGTGGTGTGCAATAAGGCAGCCAATCAGTGTTCGAACCTCACATCAATGTTTCTCTTTCTCCCTCTCTCTTCCTATTTCTCTAAAGATCAATAAAAAATATTTTTAAAAAGAAATTTATTTTACACCTGTTGCTGTAACAGGTTAACAAAGCATGAAAACCATGTTCTTTTTAAAATTCCTAATCATGGCTAATTTTTAAAAATGATCTCATGAGTTTCATTTGTAAATTCTTCACACGGTTTGAAACCAACATTTTAAGGAGCCTGCAAACTGAAACTTCATAGAGTGATTTTAAGTATCTTCTTTGAGGGTCCCTATTTTGTTCCATTTCACAGAGTGTATTTTCCATCATTGAACTAGATAATCCTACGTAACTGTGGGCACTGCAATGGCATCTGTCTGTGGAAAGGAGTCACCATTAGTGTGAAGACACGAAATGTTTTGGAAACAACTCACCAAGCAGGAGAGTCACTGATGTGACACTAATTGCTGAGGCAAAATGTCTGCAGGAGTCAGGTTGTCCTTTGGGATTTTGAACATCAAAGTGCAACAATAAATAGTCTGAGAGGATAGAAGGCAAATGGGAAATAGTATGCAGGTGGCAGAGATCCCAGATCTGAAATGATTTATAGAGCATGAGAATTCACTGTGGCCATGCTAAGTCAGCGTGGCAGAGGGCAAAAGGATACAGAATCATATATACCAAACGAAGAATGTCCCTTTCATTTATTTTAATGGCCAGGGCCTTGACCCCAAGATGGGGCAGGTTCGGGTGGCAAGAAAGCTCATAGAGCCTGAGGATATTGCATGGAGAGCTGGGTCCCCTGGCAGGTGGAGCAGAGTGGAGAGGTGCAATCTGGCAGAGCCCTCACGCTGGGTGTCCCCCTGAGACCAAACCCAGGGTTTGGTGAGGGAGGTGGAGATGCAGCTGGTCAGTAGATAGATACTAATGTGGTTTTGTTGCAGAAGACCAAGCAACACTTTTAGAGAAAAGGAGTTACACTGTTTAATATGCCTGTGGACTTGCGGAATAACTTCCCAAATCAGAGTAATGTAACATGTAGGGAGCTTCTCTTTTATATCTTTCTGAGGTCTTTATCCTGCAAATATGGATTATGCTTCTGGTCTTTTTTGCGGCTTTGCAAGAAGGACCCCAGATGTTGGGGGTATCCAGGCCATATCTGATGGTCTGGCCTGGTGCCAGCATTAATAACACCTCCTCAGGGCCAGTGCACTCTTCACAGTTGTATGGCCTCTGTATTTAGATAACAGATTCTGCAAGACCAGTTTCTGGAAAAGAGGCAATGACTTAATTATAGATTATCAAGAATGTACATACATTGGGCTTGCTAACACAGATTCAGGTTGCTAGGCCCCCCACCCCCAAAAGCAGGGCTACATTGGAATTAGCCCTTTTTAGCCTTCTCAGTTTTAATACAGCTTTTGACTTCATTACTTTCACTGAGTCATTCAGTTTCACTTCATGGTTCTGAAAGGACTGTGTGTGTCAAATGGCAAAATAGATCACACACACTCTGCTGGCGCTCCAGTTTGCAGAGTTTGGTCTCTCCTCCAAACAAAGGGTCAAGATAATGGCTAGTCTCAGGTGCCTGAAGAGCTACTTACTTATTTGTGTTCCAAGATGGGGACTCACAGAAACTACACCAGTTCATTTTGGATGTCCATTGCCTTTGAAACAAACTCTTATTTCTGTGACTATGCTGAGATAAAACAAGGAGAACCTTTTCTTCCTCCCTCTTCCACCAATATGCTCAGCAGGAAGTTACCTCTGTACTAAGTGACTGACAGAAAATGCACAAAAATATAGAAATAAAGAGGAGGCAACTTCAGAAAAGTTATATAATAGGAAGAGATGCCATGTTTATAGGTAAATATGTAATTCTCCAGAACTTGCTCATCTTTTTAATCTTATAGTTCCAAACTTTTCTTTAAAAAAGAAAATGGTCCTCACAGGCAGAAGTCATGATTTATCTGTGACAGCATTTTAATCAGGAAGCATATAGGGAGCCCAGAGTGGGCCGGGAACCAGCAAAGCGTGTTTGTGGGGAGGGCCGAAGCCCTGTTTAGCTGACTCTGTCCTAGCAGGGTGTCTGGGAGGAACACATTGACATATGATTCCCCTGCTTTCTGTGTCTCTGCACCACGCTGGGGATCCATTAGCCTGCTGCTCAAAGTCTTTGGAGGGGGGGGGGGGGAATACAAAGAAAAAAGAGAAAGGATAAAAAAAGATACCATCAAAGTTTGAAGCCATTGCTGCGCCAGCCTTAGGGATAAACAGAAAGCTGATGTCCCAGCGTCACACTGAGTTGTCTGTGTAGTAGCAGGCTACATTTTTGCCCTTTATTTTCACTCTCAACTTAATCAAACCTCAGTGCTCCTAGAATTTCAGTGACGCACAGAGGCATTATAAATCATCTGTTTGTTAAGGATTGAGGGACTTAATTTTTCTATGAACATCATCAGATTCAGCTCATCCCAAACTAGTCTTCATATTGGAGTAGATTTTCCCCCACAGATAATGCAAAAGGACAGCATCTAGCCAGAGTAATATTTCTCTCTCTTTCCCTCTCCCTCTCCCCCTTTCTCTCTCTCTCTCTCTCTCTCTCTCTCTCTCTCTCTCTCTCTCTCTCTCTCTCTCTCTCTCTCCATTAAAAGAAGGAAAAATTTGCCAAGAGTATTGTGTCTATAAAAATGTCATGGGGCTCCTGCAACAGACAGTAGCAAGTTGGAAAATTCTTTTTTCCTTATTGGATGGAATGACCTTTATCCGGTTCCTCTGTCTCTCTATCAAGAGCTTTGTAATACAACTGGATGACCTGACTTAGCCAGGCTTGGTTCTCAACAGGGACAGGAGATTCCTGGGATTTAGAAAGCCCCTTTCTCACTACACCAAGCTACAGCTGAGGTTTATTCTCTCTCAAATCTGAATGAGGAAGTATTGTTTAGATCCCCTGCCTCTTGGCCTCATCTTCTATCACCCTCCCCACTTCCTTTGGCCCACAAAGATAATCGCAGTACAGAGTGCCATGGGTGAGTATTCCTGGTGTCCAGCACAGTGCCCAGCATATTCAAATGCTCAGTAAACGTTTGTTGAACAAATGAATGAAGAAAAAGAGAAGGAGTAATAGGATGCAATACCACAGATTTAATTATAAGCTGTGGAATGAATGTACAAAGTTGGGTTATGATGTCACTTTAAATTATCATCTATAAATATATAAAACCTATCATTGAGTATGCACTGTTATATTCCTACCCATAACCAAAAGTATATGACCTATCATATCTTTTTAGAAAGTGGTTGAGTTTTCATCATGGTTGAATTGGCCCTTAATTCTAATGTAAAAGATCAGTTTATAGCCATGAATTTTTTAGGGCTTTGAGTTTTTTCAACTAGGAAATACATGAAATTTTCTCTTATTCAACGTTGTCAGAAAATGTAGTCATCATTCAAGTTAATAGAGAGAACTAGCACATATACATAGATATCAAAAATTATATTGTATATTATATACATGATTTCAATAAATTATAATACAATAAAGCACACTAAGTTTGTTACAATTAAAATTAATCTTTGTTTTACTTTGAAGACTTTTCAGATCCAGTAGTACTAACAGTTATTGATACAAACGTTAAATAATTATGTGCTGTGTAGGATGAAATGCTGAATGGCAGAGGGCTCATTCCTAGAAGAACATTGATGTTCATGCCACTCCCTGCATTGTACAGGATATGCAGCCAGTGAAGGCATCTCACATTCTTGGCTACATCTCAAAGTTCTTCCTGATGCCATGATGTTTAATTTTGTAATGTTCCACCTCTAAAAAATAAGTTTTATTTCATAAAGCAACCAGCTCTATACACATTTTTAAAATTAAAATGCATTTTCACTGATTTTACTTCATGCAACTAAAAAAAAACCAAACAAACAAACAACAACAAACAAACAAAAAAACTCTTCTTTTAATCCATCCCTATTCATGTGCATTTTATGAGCTCAAAACTGCCAGCATGAATCCATATTAAAATGTTGGAGTCTGGTGAAAACAAATATAATATACTCCCTAATAAGGCTTTTGAAGGTGGAATTTAAGATAAGATCTAGTTCTCCTTATCCAGCTGACCAGCATAAATAACTATTTTTAAAAAGTGTTTCTACTTTGAAATCATGAAGCTAGAAGTCACTTAACTCCAAGTTCCTACAGGGTTTGGAATGCTGTCTTTATTCATGTTATTTCCTAGTTCCTCTAGAAAGCATTTTTTTAAAATATATTTTTTATTGATTTCAGGGAGGAAGGGAGAGGGAGAGATAGAAACATCAATGTTGAGAGCGAATCATCGATTGGCTGCCTCTTGTACACCTCCTACTGGGGATCAATCCTGCAACCCGGGCATGACACTGACTAGGAATTGAATCCTGACCTCTTGCTTCATAGGTCCATGCTCAACCACTGAACCACACCACCCAGACTAGAAAGCATATTTTAACAGCTAATTTACCTCTTCCTTATGGTGCTTTCTTCTTTGGTGCTTTCTTCCCTATGGTGCTTTCTTCCCTTTCAGAAGAAAAATGGAAGAAGGGAGGGAGAGGTGGAGGGAGAGAAGAATGAAAGAAGATAGATAGAAAAGAAAAATTATCTTTTTTTAAAAAAACCAGGTCATGAATCAAGGCCTCTTTTAAAGATTATTTTCTTGTACTGCAAATGCCCCTTCAAAATTTCTACACTTTAATGTTCATTTTGAGGGATAGCATGGTTTGAGCTCCTAGAAAGTGAGGCAGGAGGTAAACAAAGCATTCTTACTATGCTATTGCCAAATAATCTTCAGGGCTATCTTCAGCATATTCTAAGAGAATTCAAGAAGGCACTATTTGAATCCTCAGCTATCACCACTTATATTTAATCATCAGAATTGTAGCCATAAAAATATTAAAGTACTCCAGTCACATTGCCTCCTTTTAGCAAGCAGATGTTGTATGGCAAGGTAACTAGAGAGAGCCAAGCTCACCACCTCATGCAACACCAATATGACAGCCCAACAGTTGCATCTGTTAGCCAGTCTCAAACGAAGTTAGAGACTTCTGTCAGACTGAATTTTTGGAGAAGAGGCTCAGAATCAGAGTCCTACAAGAGTATCTTTATACAGACTGGAGCAGACTGGGTACAGGCTTAAATTTTAAAGTTCACAAATTGCTTTTATATACACAATTAAATTTGGACTTAAAGCATAGTCTAAGCCACTGTGACTTCATCTTAACTTGATTACATCTCTGCAGAGCCTATTTCCAAATAAGGTCACGTTCTCAGGTACCACCTGTTAGGATTTAGGCATTTCTTCTGGGGAGGCAATTCAATCCACAACACTGAGGTTGAGGCCTGAGCCTGGAGACAAAAGGAAAGGAATCTCTCCCAGCCAAGTAAACAGTCTCTGCAACTATTGCCAAGTCAAGAGACCAGAGAGCTCCTCTCTTGAAGAACTCACTGGCTCAACCCCCAGATACCCTCCTACTCTGCTCCCAGGACACCAACAGCCAGAAGCAGAAAAGTGGGATTTCTCAAAAGGAAAACAGCCTCAGAGAAAAGAGCTGCATGAACTTGCATTTGGGAGATGTTTTATTTCCCTCAGGGAAAGAGCTCCCTGCAGGATGCCCTTAAAATGAAGTTCATCCAGTCACAGCTTCTCCTATTCTCCTTCCCCACTTTACACACTGCCTTGAATAAGTCTTTCCATGTCCTCGCACTTAAATATCTACAAACAGATAAGGGCCTCAGTATGTTTGAGAAAAGCCTACAATACGAAGGAATGGAAGCAAATAAAAAAAAAACATGAAAGGGAAAGGAATCGGATCACACAGTAAAAACAAACAAAAAAGACAACTTCAAAAAACCTCATCAAAAAGATCGGAAACGTTCTATAACAAGACCAAATGCCTGTTGTTTTCCTTCTCTATTTTCAAGTTAGCATATCATGATTTTTCTCCCTCCTCCAGGTCCCCTATAACGAAGGCTCTCCTGACGCTGTCTCCACAGCCAGCTGCTGCCCCTCAGATCCTTGTTATGCTCAGCAGCCCTTCCCCAGTTTCACCCCTCAACCCCACTGTCCACATTAACACTAGACGCAGCTCCCCAAAGCAAATCTCACTGTAGGCTCTTCAGACCTTTCCTTCTGCTCAGCTCCTCTCCCTCCTTTCTTTGTATCCTGTGCTCTTGTCATAGCTGGTCACTGGCCATTTCTGAAATGGCTGCCCCATGAATGTTCTACAGCCTCGTGCCTTTGCTTACAAGGCCTCTCTGCCTTCCCCTTCTCTCCCAGAAAATCCCATTCTAACTTTAGGAATCTGTTCAAACATCAGGTTCCCGTAAAACCCTTCATTGCACTCAGGAGGTAGATATCCCAGCCTCTGGGACTCTGTATTTTCCCAAGATAGCACATTATACTGCTTTGCATTCATTATCTCTGTTACTCAGCCACACTAGGTGCCACAACCAAGCTGGAGCAGTGATGTGTAAGTTGTTACCCAGCTGCTGGTAGACCCAGGCACTGCCTGGGCCACACATCCAGTGTGGGAGTGACAGGGTTAGGAAGAGCCTGCCTTCCCTCGGCATCTTTCAGCGTGCCCCCAAATAACCTGTCATTTCTGAGTTGCCCTGTGGTGGGCATTAGCATTTCTGTTTTTATTTCACAGTTGAGAAACTAAGGAGGTTATACTTGCTGTGCAGAATGGCCCCAGTGAATCAGGGGGAGTTTCAGCATGTGAACTAATGCCTCCTACAAACACAGGGAGGGCCAAACCATGGAACCATAAAATAATAGCAAAGCAGGAATTATTCTCCAAACCTTGACTTTCTGTTTAAACCGTGACCTCAGTGCTTTAGATTATATGAACAGCTGGAAAATCTAAATAGGAGAGAAAGAGATAGAGGAAAAGAGACCTAAGATGAGGCAGTACAGACTGAGTGTTTTTATAAGCTTCCTCTTTCAAATCTGTCCTCCACACCCATAAAACCTAAAGTCCATTATAAGTTTTCTTAAGGTGATCAGATCCCCATTGCCTTGTAGGCTTGACTAACATAACTCTACTGTGATACTTTTTTTAAGGTCTCTGGCCTTTAAAAAGTGACTTTCTTCTTAGGACAAATGGACTTGATAGTTAGTATCAACCTTTCCAAGAGTCTGAATGAAAGGGGAAGAAGGATGTAGAAATGCTTTAACATTATGTGTTAAACCCCTCCATCCATGTAAGTCATTGTTATTATCATAATGAACATGCCCTCTCAGCTTCAGTAGCCTCTGTTGTAAATTTGGATAAAAATAGCCAAAGTGCCTGTCTCACTGAGTTGCAATGAGTCTACAACAACAGCATTTCTTGAGCAGTTACTGTGTGTCAGGCTCGAGACTGACCAGCACTATCTGATCTAATTCTCTTAGCAATATCAACTTATATACTATTCTTAACTCCATTTTCAGATGTGAAAACTGAGGCTGAAAAGTGTCTGTAACCTGCCCAAGAATATACAGATATTAAGTGACAACTTAGATTCTTTCTGCTGTCACATCTGGGCTCCTCACCAGTTCGACCAACTGAGATGTATGTGCAGGCATTCACATTATCTCAATCTCAGGTGGTTATTGGGTTGCCTTAAACAGAAGCAACATGCTGTTGTTAATACTAACATGTATAACTGGAAGCAAACTTGCTGAGGAAAGCAAAACCCTGAAAGGTCACTGTGACCTGACTTAGTCACAAAACTAGGTTTAGAACCAAGAAATTGGACTTGTATTTCCAAGTGTGTTCCAATATACCCAGCCATCTACCCATAAAATTTGAAACATATTGTCTCAGAGTTTTGAAAGCAATCCAGAAGGGACAGATTTAAAAAGGAAATCTACATTAGTGGTGGTGACGCAGATGTCAAACAAGCAGAACACAGATGGAGCCAGGGAGTTTGCTCTGAAGGACAGCATGGGGAACTGAGATGCCTCCACTGAATGGGAGCAAGGGAATGAAAAGTCAGCAAACAAGGTAGTAAAGACAGCCCTGAAAGGGCCTGAGAAACTGAACAGAAACTCTGAAGGAAGATAAATGGATAATTTAAAAGCCATTCAGTTTTTAAGAAAGACAAAGAATAAGCTACATTGCATCAGAAAAGGCCTAGAAATGATGATGGATGGGGCCCTTCAAATGAGTGGTGAACACAACAGAATCACAGTAGCCTGCACAATTCCCAGCAGAGGGCAAATTTGAGCAACTAAATAAGGATATGAGACTGATACGGATTGAAGAGTTTTTCAAAATCTATTTAATGGCCAGGCAGGGGACATTGATCGCTTTTCAGAGGAAATGTTTAGGATCAATGAGGTAGTCGGCCTTTATTTGGGGATTGGTGACTGGAGGGAAAAAGGGGGGGGGGGGACATTTATATACAACATGACAACAAACATTAAGGTACCAAAACAATTTTTGAGTTATGGTGGTGAATTTAAATTCACCTAAATTATTTTGATTTTTATTAAATGAGCCACTTCTCTTTTTTATCCTTGTATTTTTAAGTTTTCTTTAACTATTAATAATTAGATGACTTGTTACTTAATAATTCCAACACATGATCAGAGATTGCTAGTTCCTTTATCAAAAAGTTCATGTTAAACTTTTACATATAATATTTTATTGTAAATAGTTTATACACACCCAGTGTTCAAATAGAACAAAAGCATTAGAGAAAAGTGTCCCCAGGTACTCAATTCCTGTCCAACCACCAGTAACCAATTTCTTACATATGTGTCTAAAGGTGGTCTCTATAAAAGCATAAGTACAGTGTATTTTTACACTCTTTTAATACATAATGTTTATATACTTTGTTTTAGAGAGTGTATCTATGTATTTATATACAATGAGCTCATATACATATATCTATGTGTATGCATATATATGTATTGTACATATGTATATATATATGTGTACATATATGTTAGCATAGTGTATATCCCACTCCATACCTTGTTTTTCACACTTAATCTATTTTTGAGATTATTGTTTTCAGTGTCCATAGCAGCTGTCTCATTCTTGTTGATAACTGTATAGTATTAGATTTTATACATGAATAAAATATTAAACAATAATTAATTCTTTAATTATTTAAGGACACTGATGATGTTTCTAATACTTTACTATCATGAACAATGTTCAATAAATATAATTGTAAATGCATCATCCTCACAATTAATTTGTGGGATTAATACCCAGAAGTGTAATTACTGGGCATTTGGCATGTGTATATTTGAAATTTTGATATATTACCAACTTTCCTTTGTGGAGTTTGAACAAATTTATATTCCCACCAGCAATATGTGAGCTGCCTACATCTTTACTAATACAGTATGTCATTCAACTTCTTGAATTTTGTCCATAAGATAGGAACAAAATCTTTCTCATTGTTTTCATTTGTATTTTCCATATCATAAATGAATCGATCACATTTTTAGTCTAGATATATTTACTGAGAAACCATTTGTATTTTTTCTGTAAATTCTTCTCCTTTTTGCTCATTTTCTGTTGGGCTGGTGGTCTTTTCTTACTGATTTGTAGGAGATGGCTATATATTAAGAAATAGGCCTTAATATGTAGCAAAGTGGCAAATGTTTTTCCCAAGTTGTCACTTATCTTTTTACTTTGTTTATGGTGTACAGAAATACATTGATTTTATGTTATCAAATTTGTGAATCCTTTCTTTTATGGCTTCTGGATTTTATGTCATATATAGAATGACTTCCCCATTCCAAAATTATATTTTTAAATCCTCAGAACTTTTAGTATTTTATAGCTTCATTTTTATATTTGCAATCTGTAGTTCATCTGGCTTTGCTGTATTTTATTGGGTGTAAAGTGTGAAGTCAGAATCCAACTTTAGTTTTTTAGATTGTTACCAGTTATCCTATTAGATTTGGACTAATCTTTTTCTTAGTCACCTTTATCATATACTAATTTCCCTTAAATTTAATCCTATTTTTACTCTATTGATCTGCCTGCCTCGTCATATTATTTTAATTAACATTGCTTTATAATATACTTTAAATGATAAGCTTAGTTTTACCTTCCCATTACTCTTTCAGTATTTTCTGGGTATTGTTTATTTTTCCACATAAGCTTTAGAATTTAGTTCGAACACTAATCTAATGTGTGTTTTTATTGGGATAATTACTTAATTTTAAGTGGTCAGTGTTTGAAAGTTAAATTAATTTAAAACTCCCCAACATTAGGTAGATAATCTTGCTAATTAGGAAGTTTTTGTTTATAAAATTATAATGTTCCCATCCTTTAACGGTACTTCAAAAATGTAATTAAAAAGTATACAGGGGAGTATTAGTTCTGCTGTCCTGCTGGCATTTTCCATATCTTAGTCCTGTGGGGTGTTAGCAATACAGAGAAGAGCCACAATAACAAACCCTCTACCGGTCTTAAAGTAGACAGATTGACCCCTTTCTGTGGACAAAGAGAAGGCCAGCTAATGATCCAACATCCTCCCCATACACCCAGTGGCATGTGTAAGATATTCCTTTCTTGTCTTTTATTCTTTCTCTCTAAAATCAAACTTTTAAAATTATATTGTAAATTCAAGAAAAAGAAGGCTCTCTTTCCATATGGAGAGAAACCACCAAAATCATAGAGGATTTTTGCCCCCAAGGATCTTTATCTAAGGACAGAGCATTTCTCGTGGGTGCTTGAGGTCTGGCCCTTGGTAGGTCTGGAGCATTTGGGTGCTGGACTTTATGGCTTCCCCTGTCTAGGATCTGAGCACTGTTTAGTTCTGGGCATGAGGACCATTTTTAAGCTCTCAAAAGAAATGCTCAGTAATTATTGGATTTGCCTGGCACTAACTAAGCAATTCAATAGTGCAAATAATTCATCTTTTAGCTCCTTGGGGACTTTCAAATACAGTCAGCCTCCCATATTGAGAGGGTCCACATTTGCATATTTAACCAACTGGGGATTGAAAATATTCAGGAAAGCCAATGGTTGAGCATTGACATATGAACCAGGAGGTCATGGTTTGATTCCCAGTTAGGGCATGTGCCCAGGCTGTGGCTCAGTCCCCAGTATGGGGCATGCAGGAAGCAGCCAATCAATGATTTTCTCTCATAATTCATGTTTCTATCTCTCCCTCTCTCTCCCTCTCTCTTTCTCTCTGAAATCAATAAAAATATATTTTTTAAAAGAAAATATTCAGGGGAAAAATGTTATATTGTTGCTGACATGTACTATGTAGGTAGGCCTGTGATGTTTTCATCTGTACTGAACATGAAGAAACTTGCTTGTCGTTATTTCCTAAACAATGCAGTACAGCAACTATTTACGTAGCACTTACATTATATCAGGTATTATAAAGTAATCCAGAGATGATTTAAAGTATACCAGAGGATGTATGTGGATTATATGCCAATACTTTTTCGTCTATCCTATATAATAAAAGAGAAACATGCAAATTTGACTGTACCTTCACTTCTGAATGGCTATGCTACCAGCCAATCAGGAACAGGGGCAGGGCCAAGTGGCACGAGCACCAGGCCCCAGAGGTGGAAATAAATGGTGGTGGCAGCGAGCACCCAGCCCCCGGGCGCTGTGTGGGGGAGTGGCGGCAGCAGCAGTGGTGGTGGCGGTGGCAGGGAGCGTCCGGCCCCCCGGCTCTGTGAGCAGAAGTGGCGGTGAGCACCCAGCCCCTGGGGTCAGGTGGTCACAGGCAGCCGGGGCTGAGCTGAGCAGGGTGATGGCTCGGTATCCAAGGCCTAAAGCCTTGCTAGAGGCTTTAGGCCTTGGGCAGGCTGGGGGTAAGCCATCAGTTGGACATCTCCTGAGGGCTCCCAGTATGTGAGAGGGGGCAGGTTGGGTTGAGGGACCACCTACCCCAGTGCATGAATTTTGTGCACTGGGCTCCTACTATATATATAAAAGCCTAAGCAAACATTATGACTGAATGATCGGCCAGTAGCTATGACACACACTAACCACCAGGGGGCAGGTGCTCAATGAAAGAGCTGCCCCCTGGTGGTCAGTGCACTCCCACAGCCAACCTCTCATTGCTGGCCAACCTCCCGGGGTCCTTTCCCCCCTGCAAGAAACCGATCATTGTTTCACTAATAGAGAGATGTGGACCGGGAACCAAGACTGGTCAACCTTAATTGCTCTGAAAGATCAGAGCTAATCATTCATTCTTTAGTTAAGACATTGGTAGTTGAAGCAGCCTCCACCTATTAGTCTTATGTAAATTTTTGCTGATTGGCTATTATTGGAATTTCCTGACTAAAGGATATGGATGTATCCCATAATCTTAATAAAAGGGATAGCAAAGCCAGAGCGGGGTGTAGTCCTCTCTTGAGCTCCCACCTGGCCCCCAATATTTCCAAATTAATACTTTTCTAGTCTCTTTCATTTGTTTTCGGTCTTCTCCAGAACCTAAACCCTGAACTGGAACCCTGAACCATGTGGGATGTGAAAGAGGTTCCCACACACCCTAGCTGGCCAACCTCCTGTGGTCCCTCCCCCTGGGTTGGGCCAGATAACCCCGATTGGCCTTGATGGCTGGCCAGGCCGAGGGACCCCATCTGTGCATGAATTGGTGCACTGGGCCTCTAGTTTTAGATAAGGCACTTGAGTATCTGCAGTTTTTGTTACCCAGGGCGGGTCCTGGAACCAATCCCCTGCAGATACTAAGGGATGATAGTTTAAGCTAAAGAATAGAAAGTCAAATGCTAATAGAATCTTCTAGTATCTATTCTTAGAGGTCCCATAGAGGCACCCTACTCATTTTGTTTGGAGAACCCTAGCACTCAAGACATGTAAGCAGTATAAAAATTATATCTATAATAAACAACTCTGTGCAACTCAACAAACTAAATTTTAAATATTGCTCTTTTTACACATTGAACTTCGCAAAAATAATAGATTTTATCTAATTCTTTAAAATCTCAGGTGCACAGTTTATCAGGTAGCATGCTGGTGTGTGGAGAGGTGGATTGTTACCATGTGGCTGTGTTTTACTTACATGTTCCAACCACCTCTTATATGAAACCCCATTCATCAAAGGCTGTGGCTTCTGGGTCAGCAGCCATTTCTTTCCAGTCAGCTGTTGCCTACCCAGCGAGCATGATTGATTAGCTACCAATCTGCTTCGAAAACCCAACCAACAGGATCACCTATGACAGGATCCTAGAGGGGCTCATTATAACAGAGGAGACAGTTCTCTTTGCTTCCATTTGCACTGGCTGTCTTTGAGCTTGCCTGTTATTTACTACTTAAAACCTTGGTTTTATTTTCTCAAGGCAGGAGAGAGTAGATGTGTCACAAATAAGATTCACTGTCCACACCTAATGTTTGGGAGGTGGTGTTTCTTCATTAACCAGAGAGGTCACATCCCTCCTGTAAATTTGTCTTGAAACAGTGTCACAGACACTAGGACAAAAGAGTTGCGCACTGTCCCCACACCACAGTTAGCTATGAACCACCTGTCATTACCAACATCCCAGCTGAGATCTTTCATTTGAAGACACCATGAGCTTTGTACTCAGACAGGCCCGGACTGACATTCCAGCTCTGCTGTACACTTGACCAAGTAAACTTTGGCTCTTTTACCTTATTTTTTCCCCCATCTCAGTCTCATCTGCCAAAACAGGGCAGAGAAGACTTATGTCACAGAATTGTTGTGAGGTTAATCAGCTCACATCTGGAGAGGTCTTAGCATGGCACCAGGGACATGGAACACATTCAATACTCTGATTAGTTCAAGATGTATCTCACTGTCGACCACAGTGAGCAAGCTGTGGCCCACAACAGATTTGGCCCACAGACTTACTTCTTTAGTCGAATGCTGTCTTTAAAATTGTAAAAGGTCCAGTTTGCCATAGGCCCCACCACACCTAACTATATCATGTAACGTATTTCATTCATTAACTTTACTGGCCTGGCCCTGGAGACATCTAAATTTAAGAATCTTGCCCTATGTTGTGGAAATAACAATCCTATTAACCCAAGGAGACTAAAATCCCCATCTCATACATTCAGAATGTTAATATTATCTGTAAATATAATTTTCCACAAAGGAATCCTTAAGCTTATAAATAACAACCTGAGAGGTCATGAAGGAAATGGAAAGGTAAAGAAAAGAGGAAGAGAAAGTCACTATAACGCTTTGTTGCTTTTTCACTTTTACAGGCGCTACCAATCTGCTTCAGACCCTGGAAGGAAAATGACCTCTCCCTAAGTTATTACTAGCACTATAATTAGTCTTCAGGATATTAGACATCGATGCTGCAAACGTCGATGCTATAATTTGGCTGGACTATGCCCTTAGGATTCTGATTACAGATCTGAATCATTCTCTCGGTAGATTCTAATGAGCTTGCTTGCCTCATACTAAGCATTAGTAGCTCCATAGCTTTATCATTTTTACTGCATCTTGAGTAACTGTCTCATATCATTTAGGTTTTAGGATCTCAAATATCACTAACAAAACAAAGTCCTGACAACATTTTTTTGACATCTGCAAAAATCTGAGATAGCCAACCTGTTACTATTGAATAGTAACAAATTCACTGAGTAAATATCATCTATACAAAAATAATCCTCCCATTTGGAAAAATATTCTCACCCAATACATAGTCATGGAATAATATTGAACTCCCACTAAGGAGAAAATGACATCTAGTTGCTGTTTTTCCTTTCTGTCCGAGTTCTATTGGTCCATGGAGAAAATCCAGGCTAAAAGGATGCTGCCACTAGATCCTTTGAGTCCTCCTTTCTTGGAAACCCGAATTCATAGGCCTGTGGACTTTGCCACCAGAAGGACTTGGCATCCTCTCAAATATTTTCTGAGTCCCCATACCATGGTGGACTAAAAATGAGCAACCTTTTAAAAAACTTTTAAAGAGTTTGGCAGACTTGGGGGGTTCAAGGAGAAGAGAGAGAACTGCTAGCTGGTCCCTGGCTCTCAATAACTTGGGGAACGAGCGCTGCTCAGCTATTTATGCTGTGGACATTGAGACTCCCCCACATCAGTCACCAATTACTTGGGGGGCCAATCCCAAGTAATTCCTGGGGGTGACAGAACAATAAATGATAATAGTAAAAGACCCACTATTTGGAACCCAGAAACTCACTCAACTTAGTTTAAACAGAAATGGAATTTTTTATCTCAAGTAACTGGGGAGCTTTGAAATACAGTGGGCTGGTGCCTTCTGCTGCAACAGGGGAGTCAAAGGCCAGCATTAAGATAGTGTTCCCTCTCCCTGCCTCCAAGGTATGTTTTGGCTTCACCCAAACAGGCTTTCCTCACATGTCTTGGCAGCTTTAAGATCACATGTTTATTATAGTAATTATTCACACCAAAAAAAATAAAATAAAAACAAACAAAACTTCCTCTTCAGTAGTTCCATGTAAAACCTAGAGAGAGTTCTGATTACCTCAGCTTGATGCCTATCCCCATCCTTCCACCAATCCCTGGGGCACACCTGTTGGTCAACCCTGAATTATGTGCCTACTCAGAGCACATGGAATGATTCTGGTGTAGCTTCTGCTGTCCACTACAGTCCACTTATAATCCATTGCCCAAAACTTATTAATGTACAACTCCCCAAGGCAGGGAATTTGTTCAAGAATCAAAATTCCTAGAATCATTTGACACCTGCTCAGGTAGACAGAAAATGGAGACCTACAACATAGCATTGATTCTCTCAATTGGGAATTGGCATGCAGCTGCTAGTGGCAGAGATCTGAAATCACAAGAGCTTAAACAAAAGAGAAATTTCTTTGTCTCTCTGTGATAAATAATAACCCAGAGAACTCAAGTTGAGGTTGCTATAATATGGCAGTTCTATAGCCATCAGAAACGCAGTCCCTGCTTATGCTCAAGGGTGCCTCATAATTACAAGATGGCCACTGTAGCTCCAGCCATCATGCTAATATTCCAGCAGTGAGAAAGAAAGAGAGGCAAGGGCAAAGGATGCACCTCCAAGCTCTATAAACTTCCATTTAAGAGTTGTCTCAGAAGTTCCTCCTTATGAATTCCGCCTATACCTCCCTGGCCATTCATGCTGGGAAGGCAAAATAGCAATCTCTGTTAGAGATATCACAGTCCAAATGGGACAGAAGTCATAAGGCTAGAGCCCTTTATACTCCACTGCATTCTAGCCTATAAAGAACCCAATAGTGCACAATGCCTAGCATGTTATGTGTGTAACATATGCAAATGATTATTAATTTTATGACTTTAGTAATTACACACCAAAGGCTTATTTTAAAGCTGGGTTCTTTAATGTGAATGTTTAAAAATATTTATCCAAAGAAGTCTTGTTTTGCTTCTGTGTTCACCATTAGTGTTTGATTGCTAGTTTTTCAAAGCAAGTTTTAAAAACTGCTGGAAGCCTCCTATGGTAGTTAATACATTATCTTAAGCAATCGAATACAAATTAATTTTTACACAACCTTGAGTTTCAGAGGCCATTGAACTGGGAAGGGAAGAAGTGAGGTATAGGAGGAATCTGTTAGCTGCTCCCCATCTGGGCCCCACAGCCAGCTCCATCTGCTCTCACATGTAGTAACTAGCACTTAGGCTAGTCCCCTGCCAGACACACCACGTGGAGTTTAGCTTTTTTTTTTTTTCACTCAGAAAAATGTTACAATACATAGAAAGATTTTAGAAAACTTGATGGGATTATTTTTGGCATTTCTAAACTCTGTGTTTTGAATATGGTGCGTTGTGTTTTTTTAATTGATTTCAAAGAAAGAAAGGGAGAGGAAGAGTTAGAAAGATCAATTATGAGAGAGAATGATCTATGGTTCGCCTCCTACTGGGGACTGAGCTCACAACCGGGGCATATGCTTTGACCTGGAATTGAACCGTGACCTCTTGACTCATGATTCATTGCTCAACCACTAAGCCACACAGGCTAAACTCTGTTTGGTACCATAATCCAAATTTCCATTGGGTTTTATGGTTTATTTCTTCTCTTGTTTGGTTTCTGAATTTAGTTACCTGTTAATACTACAATTCTCCTTTTTTGGTAGGGTCTTATAGCATATTTGTGTCCAGCAGGAGCCACTGAAAGATTCAAAGTAAGGAGTGGCGAGGTTGGACATGTGATTTGGAGTGACTGTTCAAGGGTGGCCACAATGTGGACTGAACAGGAACAAGGGGAAGCAGGGGCCCACTGAGGAGGCTGCAGCAGATTTAAAGCAGCTGAGGAGATGATGGTAGCCTGAGCTAAGGTTGTAGAAATGGCAATAGACTGTCACAAAAGACACATTGGAAGTAGGATTGACAAAACTTGGTGATATTTTGCGTGTGGAAGGAAAGGGAGATGTCATGGGTGACTTATAAATTTCTGGGTGGGTGGTTGGTAGAGATGAGAATGCTCAGTTCCCTGAGAGAGTAAACGTAAGAGCAGAGGAGGGTTTGGGGGAAGGTGACGAGTTCAGTTTTGGGCAATCAGTTCACTTTCTGGCCTTTACAACAAAACGGAAGGGTAGGTTGGCAAACATGATTCTTATCCAACTGCATCGTTGTAGCCTGCATATGAAATTCAGGAATATGTTAGATTAAATCATGAATAATCTCAACCTTTGGGAACCAAGAAAGACTAGCAGTTGAACAGTTCACTACTTAAAGTTTGGATTTGCTCCCAGAATTGGACACTTCTCTCTAAGTTACTTACCTGAAGAGGAGGCCTCCTTTGTCTCTCAGAGATGCCCTTTGCACATGTAACTGGCCAGTCATGTGGAGTCAAAAGCATTTTGGAGCCTGCTACCACTTGCATGTTCTCTTGCCCCTCCTCCTAAAGGTCTGAGCAGAGAGGACACCAGTTGGTCATATTCTGACAATAATTTTCTTTTTCTTTTTTAAGTTTTATATGTTTTAGTTGATTTTTTTTTTAGAGAGAGAATGGAAGGGAGAGGGAAAGAAGATAGAAACTTGGACCTGCTGCCTCTTGCACACTTCCTACTGGGGACCAAGCCCAGAACCTGGGCATAGGCCCCGACCTGGAATCCAACCAGCAACCTCTTGGGACAATGCTCCATCCACTGAGTCATGCCAGCCAGGCTGTTTTTCCATTAGAAAATACCAACCCCCAAGTGGGCTTTTTAACATTTTCACTTAGAAAGTAAATAGTACAGTAGTAAAATGATCAACTCTTCATAACGGGAATATTGCCTCAAACAGATATTTGAGAAGGGCTCCAAAGTCTATTTTTATATTTTATTAGGGTCCTGGTACATGAAGATTTGTGCACGGAGGGTGGGTCTCTCAGCCTGACCTGCACTCTCTCCACTCTGGGACCCCTCGGAGGAGCTCTCTCCAATCCAGGAGTTTCTGTCTGTCTTTGCAACCATATGAGCGAATTGTCTGAGACCCCAACCCAGTTTGGTTTGTTGCTCACAGAATAATAGAGACTTTTTTTTTGCTTCATTGATGGAAATTTCCTGGAAGTTTCAGGATATCTTCCCTTTAATTTTTCCTAGACACTCTTATGTCTCTCACCTTTGCTTTCCCTCCATCCCCCACTGTAACAGTAACTTGCTCCAGGCTCACTTTACTCTAGTATCTGGAAGATTTGTCTGCCACCAGAACTACAATTCCAGCATTCTTGGTGCGCCCTGCACTCTGGGATTCTACTTCCAGTCCTGGGGCTGCCACCAGAACTACTATTCCCAGAATTCCTTATGCTCCTCGTGCTCTTGGTTTTCCCTTTCTGCTCTGTTTCTGTCCCACGGCCTCCTCCTCTGCCAGATCCTCCAAGCTGTCAGCTCTCCCTCTCTGCTCTCTGTCTTTCGGCTTGGGGAGCCAGGTTCGCTAAGTCCTCCACTCTCTGCCAGCTCTCCTGGTTTGCTCTCTGCCTGGCAGCCTGGTGGGGGATCAACTGAAGGAGCCATGCCCCCTGCAAGCGGCCCGCTCTCTCACTCTGCTCTCCACCTGGCACCTGTATATGCAAATTAACCAGCCATCTTTGTTGGATTAATTTGCATACGTACTCCTAATTGGCTGGGTAGCATCATGGAGGTATGGCCAATTTCCATGTTTCTCTTTTATTATACAGGATTTTAAAAATAGATATTTTAGTAACATCAATGATGAGAGAGAATCATTGATTTTCTTCTGCACTCCCACCCCTTACTGGGGATTGAGCCCACAGCCCGGGCATGTGCCCTTGACAGGAATCGAACTCAGGACACTTTAGTCCTCAGACGGAGGCTCTATCCACTGAGCATAACCAGCTAGGGCCTCTTAGTTTCTGATTATTTCTCTTGGGTAAGGTTGGAATGGGGGAAAGCAGGAAAATACTAAGTCTTATTGTCAGCACTCTGGAAATATATAATTCAATAATAGGACATGAAAACCATTTTTGGGGGGGCGGGGGGGGGAGCGTCTCATTTCCCTTTAATTGTTTTAATAAAGGTCCATTGAAACATCTCCCTCCTTACAGATTACTAAGGAAAACGGGCAGTTCAGACTTTACAAACAAAACCACTCACAAGCGTTAGCTGGTGTTATCCCTTTTCAACGCAGCCTCAAAGGCTTCTTTGCTACTGATGTCCATAATTGTCTTGCGTCTCACACAAAGGTAGGCCCCTCTGAATGCAGAGCGCCTGGGAAAGGCCTGCTTAAACGCAAGTTCATGAAAGAATAGACCATCAGAGAAAGTAAAAACCACTAACTTAATTGGGTGGGACCAATCAGGCTCATAAATGGAAAAGTCCTGCTTTATTTAGCAGAATAAAACATGCTGCTTTTGTGCTTGGACCTTACTTCTAATTTAAAAAGTGTGCCCTTTCTCACAACTGTCCTAGGACTAGACCAGGCTAGGCCTCGTTCTAGATTCTGAAACAGCTGTATTTTCATGCTTTTGCACAACCCAGTTAAAAAAAATCACAAAAGCTGCCCCTATGCCGTTTTTTGGTTAGGAAAATAACAGCACAACAATAACAGATCGCGATCCAGTGGAAAAGTCAGGGAGCTGTAATGATATTTGTCTTGCGACATCAAAAGCAGCAGGTAGGGAATATAATTTGCTGAAATCAGAAATACTGAGATTGCGATACGCACGCACGTACAAATCACTCTTAGGCTGGGCAGCCCGGAAGCTCTCCGTAAACACATCCACGTCTGACTGGTTCAAGGGCCTCAGTCCTCCCACTCGTCCGACTTGAGGTCCAGGAAGCTGAGGATGCTCTGGGCCAGCTTCCCGGTCTGCTTCGATGGCCTTCCTCTTCTCCCGCGCCTCCTTCAGGTCCATGGGCGTGATGAGGGTCTGCACGGCGATCACCGCCCTCAGCCGGGCCTCCCAGATGCAGGGGTTCTTCTCGGGGCTCACCTCGTCCAGCTGCCCGATCAGGGCCTGCAGCTCCGTCTTGGAGCTCAGGTTCAGCTCGGGGAGGGAAGGGATGGGGGGAGGTTCTGCGCCTGCAGCAGCTCCTTCTTGATCTCCCTCATTCGCTTGAGGACCTTTTCTACAGGATGGCCTGGTTCCGTCCCAGGTCAAACGCGTACGGTGTGTCCGCTTCCTCTCTTCTAAGTCCAAGTATTTCAGTAACTTGTTGCTGTCGTCCACCTCTTCCCGGCGGTAGTACCGGATATCCATCCGCCCGCACGCGCCCAGCATCCAGATCGGCGATCGAGAGCACGCAGGACAGGTGCTTGCGCGTCTCGTTGTTGGCCACGCCCATGAGCAGGGCGATCAGGGTGCCCCTGGCCTTGTTCACCTCGCACAGGACGCAGCTGATCTTGGCCACGGAGGGGTGCGTGTCCTCGGAGAGCGGCCGGGACGGCCGCCGCTTCACGCAGTCCTCGATGATCTGCAAGGCGCAGATCCTGGTGAGGGTGTGGTAGCGGGCTTTCCGCAGGGACACCTTCCCGCCGGTCTCGACGCGCGTCAGCCCCAGAACGATGTCCTGAATGGCCTGGTCGAACTCCTTGGCCTCGCAGTTGGCGCCGCTGTACAGGGGCGCGATCTTCTCCCGCACCGGGGCCTGCGCCTCGCGGGAGATGTTCTGGATCTCCAGCCGGTGCGGGCGGTGGGCGGTCGGCGTTCTGCTCCAGCTCCTTGAGGAGCCACTCAATCTCCTGGGCTGCCCGCTTCCGCGCCTGCTGGATGTCGCCCTTCCCTTCCGTGTCCACCGAGTCTATCTCCAACAGCTGCCTCATCAGCATCCGCTCCAGTTGCCTGTAGTTCTTGTCGTCAGATAGCCCGCGGAAGCCCAGCACCTGGGGCTCGATGATCTTCACCCCGTTCTGGATCTCCTGAGGCCTGCTGATATTAGGGTGTTGGTTTCCCATGCCCATTCTCTGGTTGGGGTCCGTTTCACAAGCAGTGTGCCGCCCGCGCCATCGCATGCCCCTCCGCCGACCGAAAACCATCTTTTTTCCTTTGGCCTTACAATAAATAAATAAATGGCCAACTCAGATGAATTCCTCTACCTTTTTTTAAAGGTCTTAATGACATAGTTGGACATTACTGGTTTCCAAGATAAAGCTGGTTTTCATGTGGTAGGGTTCCTCTGTGTCCCCTTCCAACAGCAGAGAATGGGAGTAGTAACTCACTCTAAGAGCATGGCTCTCTCTGCTTGTTCCCTTGTCCCACTTCTGCCCATCTAGCCAGCACTTGAATTCCAAGAAGTGATGGTGGGCAATTATAGGACTAGTGATAGTAGGTGTGGATCATGATGGCAGAGGAAAAGCAAGACCAGAATCTGACTGAGAGCAGCTTGGTGCACTGATACCATGAAAACAAGGCCTTGGAGATAATGGTAATAACAGAGAATTCTCTGTTCATTTCCCAAGGGGATCATTCTGGGTTTGTTTTTGCAGCAGGATTTTGTAACAGGTCAGAACGTCCTGACCCCGCTCTCCTCCAGCAGCAGCCGTCCTGGCCCTACCCCTTCTTCCTGCCACTACGGTGAGGGTGGGTTAGAGGAGGGGCTGGCACTGTGCTGGAAGCTAGAGATAAGAAGGAGAAAGGCCTTGTTTCCACTCTCCTTGGGAACTCCCGTTTGACACCAATAATGCGAGACCGCCACTGCCAGCTGTGATTCACAGCAGGTGCCAAAAGGAGAAATGCATGAAAGTTTTCAGACAGCAGACAACAGGCAGCACAATACAGTGATTTCTGAGAGAGCGGAACAAGTGAGGTGAGCCCTACAACTGTTTCAGCTTCCTACCTGAAGAGAGGGGACCCCAGGCCGAGCACAGCGGTCTCACTGTGGAGGTGGAGCCCGGAGTCTGGAAGGCCCAGGAGATCTGAGTTCCCAGGGAAGAGCACCAGAGAAGGGAGTGGCAGGAGAGAGAGCTGAGGTCTGTGGAGGAGCCTTGGGTCCTCAGTGCTGTGCACCATGTGCAGGTAAGGAAACTACTGAGGCTGAGGACAGAACCAGCAAAAAGCAGCAAATAGAATGATCCCCAGAGCTGACACAGGCTGGGGAAAGCCCATGTTCCCACCAAACGGACTATTACAGAAAACCTTGAAATATATGAGGTACTTGGTATAGATCTCAGAAAATTACTGTCTCTGATAATGGGGCCCAAATTAGTCCCAGGTTAAAGGCTGCTGTGGACCCACCTAGAAATGCTTAAAAGCCAGCCTGAAAAGGATCAAATTATTTCCAGGTAACTTAACTGCATTCCAGAACAAAACCGAAAAATGTTTAAAGAAATTTCTTAAAAATTAGAAAACCCAGCACTCAACAACATAAAATTTCCACAATTTCTGATATCCAATAAAAAAAAATCACCAGGCATGCAAAGTAGTGGTAAAATTAGACCTATAATAATTAGAAAAATCAATCAATTACAGGCTCAGAGGTGATACAGATCATAGAATTAACAGAAAGGACATTAAGACATTTATTATATTTTATATGCTCAAGTGGGTAGGAAAAGGATTGGGCATGACCAACAGAATCATGGAAAGTTTTAGAAAAAAGAACCAAATCAAATTTCTATAAATGAAAAATACAACTTTAGAGAGGAAAACTACAGTAGAAGGAACTCAGAGTAACTTCTGCAGAAGAAAAACTCAGTGGTTTAGCAATGGAATATTGGAATGTGGCCTCTCCCCTCCCTATACCCTGCATTTCTAACTTCTACACAGCACACTTGTTCTCAACTCAAGCATTATAATACTGTGGCTCCACAAAGTTTTGATTTCACTCCCTCTCTGAAAGAAAATGGTGAGGGAATCAATTAAATTATACAGATATACATATGTAATATATATAATGTATTGCACATATATTATATACATCTACATATATACATTATGTACATCTACATGTATGATGTGTATATATGTATATATGCTTATATATGCATAAAATGTTTGTGAGGGATATCCAAGTTGCCTCTAAAAAAGAATATAAGTGTCTGGGGCAGGGAATGAAGGAAATTTTACACTGTATCTCTTGTACCCTTTGTATCCACTGGACTATGTAAATATATTGCTTATTCAAAACAGTAAAATATGGAGTAAACTGTACATGATGGTCACAATGGATTCAACAATGGGGTGTGCATTGAATCAAGAAGGAAGTGGGGTTCCTAAGCCCCTGGATGACTGAATGCCTAAGGTTGTGTCCCTTAGAGCACATGGCCAAGGCCCTGCCTGTGGTGAGTCCGGAGGGAGCTTAGAGCCCCAGTGATATCCACACAGTCGCCCCCAGGATACAGCACATCCCAAGCTGGGTTGTTGGGTCAGATCCAACCCTACCCTACAGTTGAGGCGGCACATGAGCCATCAGTCCTACATTGCCCAAGTAGCTTCTGGTTTAAGGGGCAAGCACCTCAAGGACTGAAACCATTAAGTAGAAGTTACAGGGACATAGATTTCAGCTCAATGTAAGGAACAGCACTCTAAAATCAAAGCCAAAAGTAAACTGAACACCCCTGGGAAGTAGTGAGTTTACTGCCTCCGGACATGAATAAAAACTGAAAACGCACACCACAGGGATGCCACAGAGGAGACCCAGCAGCCCGGGCTGATGGCACAGAGCATCGAGTCCCTCTGTGCATGAGCAGACAGGTTTCTTTCTTTTTCGCTGAGTGCACAGCAAGTCAAGACAGACCCTAAAGGCATTCGCACAGAGCTCATCTGGTGGCACTTACTGATGAGAAGTTTTTAGGAATACCCAAGCCTTTCTAAATACTGGGAGCAATTCTCCTCCCGATAGACCTTGGCACTTAGGTGTGTGGGTGACCCCTTGCTTTCCTAATATTCTAATAGTTCTCTATTCTCTCAGTTAACTGCATTTGTGTAACACATTTGTAGTGTGTGGGGGAATAATTCTTCAGGATTGTATTTTCTCTACCTTTGCCTAGAACCAGCACCTGCCAGAGAAAATGATAGTCTAGAATGTCAATTCTGTGTTTAAGGACAATGTAGCAGAGAGAAGGAATTCTGAGAAATATGTACTCCCCCAAAAGATGCTTTTCAACACAAAGGAAGCAAGAGGGAGAACAAAGAGCTAGATAAAGGCAAGAAACCTCTTTTGGGGACTAAGCCAAACAAACTTAAATGGTTTAAGGAATAAATCGGTGGAGTAATTCGAATCATGGGCAGGTGCTATGAATGTAATTTAGTAAAATGCTCGGGAACCTGCCAAAGCAGAGAAAAATGTGTTGCTTTTGAGATCATTTCCCAGCAGCTTCATAAAAGAAAACTGATTACTGGAATTTAATAAGTAAAACAGAGCCAGAAATATAGTAATCAAATGAGTTTTTAATTACATTTCAGACAGAAAAAAATCCAATTTGTGCTCCTGGGATTAAAAAAAAAATGGTTCTAGAGAAATGCTTTTGTAGCAGGAAAATAACATAAACACTAATTTCCATAGGAATTACAGTAGTCAGTTTAATTAAAAGGCCTGAGCAGAGTGAAGAGGAGCCGGCGCCAAGCTATACTAAATGAAACCGTGGCCCTGGTTGCTACCTCACTCTGCTGGCTAAACAAAAACACTGTGCGTTGAGCAGGAACAAGGACCTGCATTTTTTTCATGGACCTAGATGGGATTTTGATTGCTGCCTGAATTGTTATATGGCTGTTTTACTTTTGTGTGGAATAACTAACACATCTGGTTTACAATTACATGTTGCTCTAGTGGTTTGGCTCAGTGGTTGGAGCATCAGCCCTTGGACTGAGGGGTCTGAGTTCAATTTTGGGTTGCAGGCTCAATCCCTGGCCCAGGTCAGGGCGTGTGGGGGAGACAACCAATCTATGTGTCTTTCTCACATTGATGTTTCTCTCTCTCTCTCCCTACCCCCCTTCCTTCCACTCTTTCTAAAAATCAATGGAAAAAAACACTGAGTGGCCAGAATATTATGATCTCTGAATGCATAATAATCTGGCCACCCAGTGTATACCCTATATAATAAAAGGCTAATAAGCAAATTGTCCCCTGGATCAGGAGTTCAACCAGCAGGCAGGTCAGCCAACCACCCCTGTCCCCTCCCCCTGGCCAGGCTGGCCGCACCCCACCCATGCACAAATGCATACACACACACACACACACACACACACACACACACACACTGTGAGTGGCCAGATTATTATATGTTTAGAGATCATAATAATCTGGCCTCTCAGTGTATATCCTCAGTTGAAGATTAACAACAAAAAATGTAGGTGCTGTTGCTTAGTGTGGTAAGTATCACTTTTAAGGGAGAGAATATGCTCTGTGTAAGAGACATTGATGTGAAAGAACATTATCTCAGCCAAGTTGGCGTGCTTACTGCTCAGAGGGATACCAATTGTTTCATCCCTCGCCTACTTACTGTACATTCAGTTACATTTACCTGTGGTCCTATCACTTGCTGGAGAGGGAGGGGGAGGGTATTAACAGGTAGCTGCAGCCAGGCTTAGGGAAGAGAGCTCTTCCTCTTGCGGAGGGCTTTGCTCTTGGCCGCCCCTATCATGACCTCAATCTCAGGTAAAATGGGAGGAAGCTTTTCAGGAGGTGTGCTGCTGGGTGGTTTGTTTCCCTGGCGGTGCATGGGGCAGGCGCACCTGCAAGGTGTCTCCACGCTCCTGGAGATCTCATCTGTGGCCACAAAACACGGACCCCAAGCATAAAGAGGGAACGAGAAGTGTTACCTTTCCATGAGCTAACACCCCACAACTCCACGGTCCTTGTTCCCCTTCAGGGGTGATCCAAGTTTTGTGAGGCCAAACGTTTATACCACTGGGGAGTAGATGACTTAAAAAAACAACACACATAGTTAAGTAAAAAGACAATATTGAGAAGGGTCTCCTACAAGTAGGACCCTAAATCCTGACCTTCATTAGCCTCATGGGCCAGTCGCCACATCCTACATTTCCTCTTCCCTCATCTCTCCTCACCCCTTGGTCTCTCCCTCCCCTTCTTCTTTTCCCTCATGTCTATTTCCATACATGTTCGCCCAGTGATCTGTACCATTGGCACAATTCCAAGATCCTTGCTTTAAAATGAGAACCTCCTCTTGTTTCAAGATTTTACCTGGCCTCTTATTCGGGTGAGTCCACCTGGAGTTATCTCCGATGGAGCAAATGGCAAGTTTATTTTTGTAAAAAATAAGTTTAAGTTCATGGTCTATTGAATTCTGGAGGCCTCCATGGCAGACAAAGATACACATATTAGTAGACATGTGTGAGGTGGATATTTTGTTTCCTCTTGGCTTGATGTGGATCTAAAACAGGATCATAATCTAATTGGCTGGCACCCGGGAGTAGCACACAGCCACCTGTCTTCTTTTTTCCTTTTCTGCTTCGGCTCTATTAGTATGAAACAGTGGCCCTCAATGCATGTGTACTTCTTGTAAACAGCTCGTGGTTACCAAATAATCATCACTCTCGCTCCCCACAGCGGATTTCCATTCTCACCATGAAAGCTGGAAAATCATGTCAGTGACTCCAGTTCCTCTCTCACCCCACCTTCTGATTGTTTCGTTTTAGGCCTTGGTGAAGGTCAATGTGAAACTGAAGCCAATGCTGGATTCGGTGTCTGAGAACAGAAGCAAGTGGGAAGAGCTGCACCAGAAAAGGCTGCTGGTCTCAACTGCCTCCCCCTGCTCTGCGGGCCTCTTGGTGGCCGGGGCAAACAATAACTAACCTTCGGGGTCTGCTGCTGCTGCAAAATGACTGCATCCTGAAGGGCCTGCTTTGGTCCAGCCTCTTCATCCTATTGTTCCTTTAAGCTCAGACAGAAAGTCTGGAGGATGAGCTGGGAAGCATGCCTGGGGTTTTCACCTTGAAGTGTGGCCACCAGGGAAGGGCGTGACAGGAAGGACAGAGGAAGAGGTGGGGCAGGGAGCACACCCTCATCTTTCCAGGATGAACAGACAAGGGCTGAGACTGAGACACGCATTGGGCAGGGGACAGCTGTGGATCCAGATGGCCCTGCCCATTCTGACCCAAGGGAACATGGAACAGTTACAGGCATCACTAGAGCTGCTTCATTTCGTATATGGCTCTTTTATTTGCTACAAGGCAACAATGCCTGCCCTTGCATCCTCTCCCCAGTGCTCTTCAGTGCCAGGCTATCCTAAGAACCCTGATTTGTATTCTGTAGAGGTATTTTATTTTTATCCTAAAGCTTCTTAATGGTGGCTCAGAGCCAAGAGACTTGTAAAAGATAAACTATATTCTCCTTACAAACACCAACTATTCCCACATTTCCCCTAAAAAAAAAATCTTTAGTAGAAATACATCAAATGCGTTTGTCTGATTGGGGTTTATACAAGATTCATAACACTGCATTGGAATGGTGGTCCCCTTTTACAGTTTTTTAATTCTATCTTCATTGTAGAGCAACTCTGCTCCCAGAAGGAATAGATTAATAGGCTTTAATTAAAGTAAGGGTGAAAGAAAATCTATAATTGGATTTACCACAAGTGGCATATGAACATTTAGAAACTATTTCCAATAGCCAGACATTTCACAGGACACAGAAGCACCATGGAGAATGATCACTGACTACCTTGAGTTCTCCTAGTGATGGTGTTTGTGTAAAACTGAAAGTCACTATCAGTACCAACCTAAGGCAAATGCAGGAGTCTCCAATTTTGGATTTTTCCTTAACTATTAGAAATAGTGTATGTCAGGTTAACAAATAATGGTCTAGATCTAGGCAGAGACCACATATTCTATTGAAAGCCAGGTTTATAATGGATGAGAATAAACTATATGAAATAAATGCAATGACTAGAAAGTCACTTTGCTTTCCATTTTACCTGAGATTGAGGTCATGCTATGCCTTATCCAAAGAATGGGAAGTGAGAAGCTAGCTTTGGCCTAGTGACTGGATGACTTTGGACACTTCACCTAACTTCTCTCAGTCAGTTTGTTTCCTCATTTGTCAAATGAGACTACAGTAGGAAATGGTTTTCAAACACACTTTAACCTTGTAACTCTTTATTCAAATAAATCTCACAAGGAATCCCTAAGATATAAAACATTCTCCGTAAGTCCTCCACTTGAAGCCGGTTGGGGGATCCAGAGTCCCTGCACACCCGCATGTCTTTGATTATATACATGGTGCCCCATAAAGCGGCTCTGAGGAGCTTGAAAATCCCTGGACCAGATGAACCTTGAAGTTCACTCCAGCTCTGAAAAATCTAAAACTAATTTTTTGTACTTATTGCCCCTGGCCAGTATCGTTATTAACTTCATTGCTCAAATACTAAGGAAATAAGGGCTGTGGTCCACAAAGAACATTGTTTTCCTGGCATGGAGCAGGCATTTGGGACATGTGTGTTTTGTTTTGTTTTTAAATGGGTAAATTAAGGTACCAAAGCAGAAGTGAGGTAAGAGCAGATACACATAGGGAAGAAGTAAGATGCCAGGTGGGAAGAAACAAAGTAAAATTATAAACCAGCCAAAGAGGGGTAAAAGAAGGAGAAAGAGGAAGAGGAGGAGGAAAGGGGGCAAGGAGGAGGAGAAACGACTGAGGCAGGAGGTCAGAAAACTGCCAGAGGGAAGGTGAAAGTCAATCCACACAGACAAATGCACTTGTAACCAAATCACCTGGGCATGCACAATCCTGTCATCAATTGCTTAGAAGAGAGAGATACTTGAGCAGGGAGGGGTTTGACAAAGAGAGAAGGAAGGAGTGGGAGTCCTAAAATATAATGTTCCTAGCTGCCCTTTACAGCTGCCTCTGCAGGGAAGGCTAGAGGGACTAGAGGAGAAAATGAGTGCAGGAAGAATTGCCTCCACAGAGCAGGTAAGAGGAGGCTGTTCAGATTTATGGATTTTATTAAGCCAGTTTTCGGAATCACTCTGCTATAAAGGAAATAGCTTCTGCCGGGCTGTCTCTCCTCAGGTGAGGAACAAAGGGGTGGGTGGAGTTAGGGACAGACCCTGGGCGTCTGCAGCTCAGAAGCACTGCAGGTGTTGCTGGCTATTGTGCCAGATCAGGTTTATATCACAAGCGGGAATTGGAAAGCAGACTGGGTGAGGCAGAGCCGAACCCACATCTGTTATCCTCCCCAACAATACAAATAGCCCAGACAGACGGATGCCAGTCTATCTACAGCAACATTTTAAAGCATGTGCCTGGCAATAAAACTAGACCCAGGGCCCGCGGGGACTGGAGGCAGCTACAAGCACTATAGTGATCCTGAACACTGATGCTGCATATTGCTAAGGGGAACATAATTTATAGCACAGACCCTCCGGCTTCCACTAAGGTTGAGTTTTCCCCTCATTTCCTTGCCTTTTTATTGGCTTCACTGCACGGTTGCCAATAGCAACGTCCACTGGTAGCAAGGGGAGTTCAACATCATTGCAATCTGCCATACAGTGGAGCCCTGACAATGTCAACCATCAATCAAGCAGCTGTTTGTAATTGCCTCCATCTATTTTTCCTGTCTGGAAGTATCTTTCCTATTGTGGGTCAGAATCCAGGAACTGCTGACTAATGCCTTGGCCTGTTCCTCCTCGACCCAGGCAGTGGGAAAGGAGGGGAGCAACAACCCAGAGGGTTAGAGGTTGAACTCTTGGGAGTTTAAGGTTTTTAAACCCCTTTTCTAAATAATGTATAATTTTCCAAGAATGTGAGGTATGTGCAGTTATCCATATATTCTGTTTTTCCAAAAGAGAGAAAGCGAAACTCCCCAATCCTTATTATTATTTCTATTTCCTATTGGAAGAAGGCATTTAAAATGTGAGCCTTCTTACAAAACCTCCAATTTTTAAAAAAATATATATTTTATTGATTTTTTACAGAGAGGAAGGGAGAAGGATAGCAAGTCAGAAACATCGATGAGAGAGAAAAATCGATCAGCTGCTGCCTGTTGGGGATGTGCCTGCAGCCAAGGTACATGCCCTTGACCAGAATCGAACCCGGGACCTTTCAGTCTGCAGCCCGACGCTCTATCCACTGAGCCAAGCCGGTTTCGGCCAAAACCTCCAATTGATCAGATTATGTTTGCTTCTTCGAGTCGCTTGCATTAATGTTTGAAATTACTTCATCCTACTTTCTCCACAAGATGCATTTGTTTTAGAGATGCTATTTATTCTCTTATTAGTCAGTGTGTAGATAACACATGCACAACCTACTCTGTAGCTGGCAAACCTGGCCAGTAGGGTCAGCTTGGCAAGCTGAAAAGGGCGCCATCGTGCACAGCAGGACCAGGGCTCCATCCTGCCTTGGCTACGGGCTGGACCTGTTATCTTGGGACTCTCCAGGCCTCAGGTTTTCTGTTGGTAAAATAAGAGCACTGGCTTCATTTCCACACCAAAGGACCAGCTGTATTTAACTTTCAAAAAAGTCTTCAGATAGCTGTCTTGTTTTCTGTTCTCGAATAAAATCGGAATAAACCTAAAAAGATCATCTCATTAAAGACAAAATAAAATGTTACATATATGGAGTAGATTTAAAAATAACCTCACCACAAGTATGTCTGGGCCTGCCTCTAGTGATCATGAAAGATTATCATCAGTACAATTTTTTTAAAAAAATATATCCTTTTATAGCATAAAGAACAGTTTTAAATGATTTCATAGATATCATAGATATCCCATAAATGGTAGTCAAGTTAATTTAAAAATAAATTTATAAAGCAAGCCAAAAGAAGTTAAAATTGCATGTGTGTTTTCTGTTTCTAAAATCTGAGATGTCAATAAAATAAAATTTAAATAAAATAAATAAAATCTGAGATGTCTATCCATTTCCGAGTATTTTATATTTACATATATGTTAGGTTAGAAATAACCACACAATCACGTGGTGAAGGCCTGAGGTGTGTGTGTGCGGGGGGCGGGGGGAGCGGTGTGGAGGAGAGGGGGAAAGGGGTCAATAGGGGGAAAAGAGGACTTCTATAATACTTTCAACAATAAAGATAAATTTTAAAAAAATAATCCTTAAATTTTTGTTAGTGTAATAACAATATTATTGGTAAGTAATTCAGTTGCTGTTTTCATGTATCAAATTTTTTCATACTTTTCCCACTTGCCTTAGGTCAGTAAACAGAGTCTGCTTAATTTTACTTTGCAGTACAATTATTTTAAAATCAATTTATCCTGCTGATTCTTTTCTTGAATAGCAGAAACATAACATAGTTTTATCTCCAGTAGTTGTTCCCTTCAAGTGGGACTGAAATCTAAACAGATTTAAATATAAAGAAAAGTGTTTTAACTGGAAAAAAGGAAAGAAAAAAACAGAAAGGATTCATTAAAGCAACAGAACAAAACCTGATTTGGGAACCTAAGAACTCTGGCAGAGCCACTGTAGTGAAGTTCCGTTACCTGTTGTTCTGCCCTGCGCTATAGGGAACTCCCAAAACTCAAATGTACCAGGAAATTTAAAGGTTGAGTCTGGCTACAAGAAAGCCAAAATTTCCTAAGTTTCATAAGTGAACAATAATAGAATAAAATACATAGCTGGCAGAAATAAAATGCAGTGTGTCTGGAGAATTTCATGATGAGCACCTGGATTTAGGAATGACTGATGTCCTCCTTACATTGTTTACCTCAGCTAGTAATGTGGGGTTGTACATCTTTTCTAATTTAATTTTGAATGTCGTTGTATATTTGGTACATTTCTCAACAATACTAAAGATGTTTATCTGTGTATTAAATCTATAACAATGTTGTTGAATGTATACACTCCTACAGAAATGTTTGTTTTATTAAGTAAATGAAGTATTTGCTGTGAAAAAAATGTTATTTGAGGCCATCATTTATCTTTGTGTTTATTTTCTGTGTGCATATGTGTCTGTTACAATATCACTTTTTTCTTCAGATTTAGATTAAATCATACTGAGATGAATTAAAAAAGAGAGAAAAACTAGAAAGAAAGGGAGGCAGAGGGGAGGGAGGAATGGAGGGAAGGAGAAGGGAAGGAAGGAAGAAAGAAAAGGAAAGGAGGGAGGGAGGGAGGAGAGAGGGAGGGAGGGAGGGAGGGAAGGAGGGAGGGAGGGAGGGAGAAAGGAAGGGAGGAACGAAAGGAGGGAGGGAGGGAGGAAGAAAGGGAGGGAGGAAAGAAAGGAGGGAGGGAGGGAGGGCATGGTGTCGTAAAAATAGTAGACTAGGTTTTGTTGGGCCTCGTTCCCTTAGGAAAAATTGCTTTTGCCATTTTATTTTTTATGTACAATAATCTAAAAAGGATCTCCTACTGATTTGCTTCCTAATTATGGCTTTACACAAAAGGAGGGAAATATGTTTTCAATTGAGTTGTCTGAAGTCACTCCCTTTGTGTAGATTTCCTAGGCTGATGTTTCCTTGTAAGAATACAACATTATAAATGGCATGACCATTTCACAAGCAACTAATCCATGATTTTGAAATATTCTGCTGCTTTAAGGGACCGAAATATCTTTGTTTTTAATAAAATGCTTAAGGTTTAACTAAAACTTTGGAACACTCTTTCTCTTCATTTGGGGGGAGGGGAATATAAGGACTGAAAGAGGCAAGCATGCATCTGAATACCAACAATTGAAATTTTGACTATCACTTTTAGCCCATTCACCTTGCCTGGATCTGTGATGTTTGCCTGTGTGAGAAGGATGCTGGGACAGCCATCTCTTTGGAACATTTTAAAGATGACAAAATAATTCGAATTACTGAAGTTTTCCTAGAGGGAGGAGAGTCTGCAGCCAAATGCAGGTTCCAGCATCCTCACAGATTGCTCAAATTTGCATGGGCAATTACACAGGGGGGTTGCATCAATTCAGGGCCGTCAGCCACAGTGATGCCACACAATTACACAATGGCTTCGGTGCTTAAACTTTAAAATTCTTACAGTGTTGTGCCTGTTCTATTAGAACAAACTGCAGCAAATGACCCAAAGCCAATTCAAATGACTGAAGAGGAGGTACCCAGTGAGTGGGGGGGGGTGGGGGGTGGGGTGGAGGGTGGGCAGAGGGAAGAGGTGTAGTGTGGCCCCTACTGGCCAGCCTAAGCAATCAGCAGTCCTCCCTTGCTGTCTGCAGCAACCACAGCATCTTAAGCCACACTTTTCAAGTGTGGCCAACAGTAAGAATCACCAAAGTCACAGAAGAGCTGTAAAGATTATGAGGGAAGTTAGGCAAAGCAAGACCTAGTCTTAGTACAAAAAGTACCCTTTATAAACACAGGGGCTAGAGTAGTTCTTTGTTTGGGTAGATGGTTGATTATTTTTAAATGCCAGTATCCACAGTTGTGCCTTCTCTAATTCCTTTTATAAATAATTTGCTGCTATGATCTCCGATAAATTCATTTAGATCATAACACTGTAAGCCCCCAAATATAAACTACTTGATAAAAAAAAGTTATATTCTAAGAAGAAAATCAAATTTAAAAAATTAATAAAACTGGAATTACCAGGAAAGAAGAGATTGTAATGAGGTTAAATGTCTCACCATCTGAGTATAAATGTTCCTAAGCATTGATCTGGAATACAATCTTTCCAAAAGTCTTAAAAGATTAAACATATACTCCTAAAAGTCAGTCAACTACGTTTCCCATTTGGCACTAATTTATTATTTTCTTCTCTGTTGTGGTGAAAGACTGAGGAGGGAGGAAACAAGATAACTGAGCCCCCCACACTGATCATATTGTAGAAAATGGCCTGGAACCAAAGGGGGAAAGACTGGAAAATGGTTCTGCAGAAGGTCTTCCTTTATTAAGAAAGATATCTGACCACAGCTATGGTTGTGGAGACATTCATAAATAGGATATTTACAGAATTAATAAGAAAACATACCTTCCAACTAGTTTTAAAAGAAAATGACATATAGATTAACAACACAAATAGAATTTGATCATTTCACACTTTGGCAAGCAGAAACAAAAGCATGTTAAGAAGCAAACATGCTTGGTCTAAATGCTTTTGGCTTTTATACATTTTGCCTGAATGGAATTCTGTGTGGTAAACATGCCTCCCCTTATGCAGCAAAATCCAACGCCATTTTCCCAAAGTAATTCCTTTTAATGAGGCACTAAATCATTTTATTGCAACCACTAAATTTTTTCTTATTGCTAGGAATGGCACAATACAGTTACTTTTTTGATATATGCTCCAGATTTTTGAAACACACTGATCCTTATGACATTTTATGTCATCTATTGCTTTCCAGAATTTCTATCATTAATTAAAGGGTCTTCTTTCACCATCTCTCCCCCTGCATACACACATACAAAAAAAACCCCAAAAAACAAAAAAACCTAACATCTATTTCCCAACTGCCTATAGGAGGCAAAATAAAAGTCTATCACAGCAGCAGTGATGGTCATGCCAATTTCACAGTGTGATTTGGGCACTCATTTCATTTTGAAAATGAACCTGCCCTCCATCTGTCTAAGCTGAAAGTCCTGCTTTTGTCAAGCTAGCACATGAAATAAGGGGGGAAACATAGACCAGCCTCCCTCCTGCCCCTTTCCACTGCCACACTCAGATAGTTACCAACATGCCAAAACCAGTTTGGCTCAGTGGATAGAGCGTCGGCCTGCGGAATGAAAGGTCCCGGGTTCGATTCTGGTCAAGGGCATGTACCGTGGTTGTAGGCACATCCCCAGTAGGAGATGTGCAAGAGGAAGCTGATTGATGTTTCTCTCTCATCGATGTTTCTGACTTTCTATTCCTCTCCCTTTCTCTCTGTAAAAAATCAATAAAATATATTTTTTTAAAAAACAGAAAAACAAAAACAAGCAGTACTTCTTTATTTAAAAAAAAAAAAAAAGATAGTTACCAACACAGAGGGGAACCTCAACTGATACCTGTAGGGATCAGAGAGCAGATAGTCCTTTCATCTTTCTTATGTTTCCAAGAAGCCATCTGAAGGTGAATGCTTTCATGATACAATTCTGAAAAGCAGAGAGAAAACTAAAGATATATAACACAATTTCCTGTTTCCATGTTCTATCATCTTACCTTGATTTAATAGCAACTTACCCAAAGTAAACGTTCATACATAAGGATTTTAAAATGCTGAGCCTGAGATTCCAAGGCACAAGTGTAGTTAGGCAGCTGTAGAGGAGGGGCTACTCCTCCACTCAGCCTCAAATGTTAATCAGCACGAGCTAGCATACCTCAACCCATTACCTCCCCGGTTTGAAGCCTCTTAATGGTGCACACAGAGACTGGGTTGAAAGAAGCCTCGGAGTAGGGTTATTGTGATCCTCATCAACTGCTTTCTATAAGTGGCCCAGAGCTCTACTCAACCTTGCTGAAATGGATGTACTTTGTCCCTTTTTTGGTATTCATACAGTGGAAGTTTCTTTGTCCAATTCCACCCATAAGAACACAGCTCTGTCAGTTTCTGAGCAAAAGAAAAGACTGAATTAATACATAAAATCAGTTGCTTTATGATAGGAGCAATCACAAGTCTATAAAAGTTCCCTTCTAGCTATTCCAAGTGACTAGGAGTCACACCACCCCCACATTATTTCTTAACATCTGCTCACAGTTACAGTTTAGCCCTAGAAGCTCACACTTCTATTACCCAAACAAACTTGGTTGCTTTTTTTAATGGAGAAAAAGACACTAATCCACTGTCATACAATTTGGCACCAAACACTGAGCCCTTAAAAACTCATCTATAGCAAGTATATGGAATAGATTATTCACCAGTCGCTATTTCCTACTGAAACTAGCTGTTTGAACATCATGGCACAGCTACTAGCTATGTAACTGTGTGGTCTTGGGCAAGTCACTTGAACCTTTCCAGTAGACAGATTCTTCACCTGTAATATATAGACCACAGAGTGGACAATAAGATTAGAATTAATACACATAAATGGTCTAATAGAGAATCATATAATACAGTTGCTGTTGGCTTTGAAATTGTATATATAGAAAATATGTAGGGGCAGCAAAACTATAGAGGAAGCAGATAAAAGACTGGCACTGAAGTCTTTAAATACATAACAAAGATGCTTTTTTCTTGGGTACACACAGGTCAGTACAGATCATGGAAAATCAGTGGAGATGTAGGGAGAGTAAGGATGATTTATTTCTTAATTTCAATAAAATTTGGAGCATCAGGGCAGAAAAAGTTGGAACACCAACATCGGCGGCTCAGTAGTATATGTTTATTAAAAAGGGAAGTTGGAGACTCTCATACCTGATAAGATTCACAAAACCATTTACTGTGTAAATGGCAAAAAAAAAATGAGGACTCTTGGTCTCTGCATATTATGTTCTAACAAAGTGTGCCCTCAGGCAGCTTGAAAACAGAAGTCTAGGGGAATTCCAAGGAGATATTCCACCTTTTTTATCCCATTAATTTACAAAAACAAAACGCAAAACAACACATGTATGCAGCACGTAGCATAGAGGACACACGAACACAAACCTTCCTCCCCCTCGCCAAAGACCAAGATGACACAAGTAGGAAGCAACCCTTATCTACAAAGAAACAGAAAACCAGTGAAACCCTATCTGCCAGGCTGTGGCTCCCTCCCTCAGAGACTACATCTCCCAGAAAGCAAAGCGGCCAACTCCCAACGGGCCTAGGTACAGTTGACCGCTGCATGCCGGGAAGTAGAGTTTCCGCCTCAAAACTACCAGGAGGGGATACCTCTCTTTTCCCAATTCATTTCCTCCGCAAGTCGTTTTTCAGGACTGAATCGGCACTCGAGAGACTTCAGTGATTCCTTTATATAAATAACAGCCTCCTTACGTGGCAAAGTAATATCCGGGCAAGGAGTTTTCCGTTTCCGGTTGGCTTGTTGCCTTGGTAATTGGGACGCACAAGCATTTGGCGGTTATGGCGGGGCTGGGCAGTACGCCTATTCCCGACGGGGAGTTCACCGCGGCCGTGTACCGGCTCATCCGGGACTCCCGCTACGCCGAGGCGGTGCAGCTGCTGGGCAGGGAGCTGCAGCGGAGCCCGAGGAGCCGCGCCGGCCTGTCGCTGCTGGGCTACTGCTACTACCGCCTGCAGGAGTTCCCCTTGGCGGCCGACTGCTATGAGCAGCTGAGCCAACTGCACCCGGAGCTGGAGCAGTACCGCCTGTACCAGGCCCAGGCCCTGTACAAGGCCTGCCTTTATCCCGAGGCCACCCGGGTCGCCTTCCTCCTCTTGGACAACCCCGCCTACCACAGCCGGGTCCTCCGTCTACAAGCTGCTATCAAGTACAGCGAGGGCGATCTCCCCGGGGCCAGGAGCCTGGTGGAGCAGCTCCTGAGTGGGGAAGGGGGTGAAGACAGTGGGGGTGAGAACGACCCAGATAGCCAGGTCAACCTGGGTTGTTTGCTCTACAAGGAGGGACAGTATCAAGCTGCATGTTCCAAGTTCTTTACAGCCCTGCAGGCCTCGGGCTACCAGCCAGACCTTTCCTACAATCTGGCTTTGGCCTATTATAGCAGCCGACAGTATGCCTCGGCTCTGAAACATATTGCAGACATTATTGAGCATGGCATCCGCCAGCACCCAGAGCTAGGTGTGGGTATGACCACGGAGGGAATTGATTTTCGCAGTGTTGGCAACACTTCAGTTCTTCACCAGACTGCACTTGTGGAAGCCTTCAATCTTAAGGCAGCCATAGAATACCAACTGAAAAACTATGAGGTGGCCCAGGAAACCCTCACTGACATGCCACCAAGGGCAGAGGAAGAGTTAGACCCTGTGACTCTGCACAACCAGGCGCTGATGAATATGGATGCCAGGCCTACAGAAGGGTTTGAAAAGCTACAGTTTTTGCTCCAACAGAACCCCTTTCCCCCAGAGACCTTTGGCAACCTGTTGCTGCTCTACTGCAAATATGAGTATTTTGACCTAGCAGCAGATGTCCTGGCCGAGAATGCCCACTTAACTTATAAGTTCCTCACACCTTATCTCTATGACTTCTTAGATGCCATGATTACTTGCCAGACAGCTCCTGAAGAGGCTTTCATTAAGCTTGATGGGCTAGCAGGGGTGCTCACTGAGCAGCTCCGGAGACTCACTAAACAAGTGCAGGAAGCAAGACACAATAGAGATGATGAAGGGGTCAAAAAGGCAGTGAATGAATATGATGACATCCTGGAAAAATATATTCCCGTATTGATGGCCCAGGCAAAAATCTACTGGAACCTTGAAAATTATTCAATGGTAGAAAAGATCTTCCGCAAATCTGTGGAGTTCTGCAATGACCATGATGTATGGAAGCTGAACGTGGCTCATGTTCTGTTCATGCAGGAAAACAAATACAAAGAAGCCATCGGTTTCTATGAGCCCATAGTTAAGAAGCATTATGACAACATCCTGAATGTCAGTGCTATTGTATTGGCTAACCTCTGTGTTTCATATATTATGACAAGTCAAAATGAAGAAGCTGAGGAGTTGATGAGGAAGATTGAAAAGGAGGAAGAGCAGCTCTCCTATGATGACCCAGATAAGAAAACCTACCATCTCTGCATTGTGAATTTGGTGATAGGGACACTTTACTGCGCCAAAGGAAATTATGACTTTGGGATTTCTCGAGTTATCAAAAGCTTGGAACCTTACAATAAAAAACTGGGAACTGATACCTGGTACTATGCCAAAAGATGCTTCTTGTCCTTATTAGAAAACATGTCAAAACACACGATCATGCTTCGTGACAATGTTATTCAAGAATGTGTCCAGTTTCTAGAACACTGTGAAGTTTATGGCCGGAATGTGCCTGCTGTTATTGAACAACCCCTGGAAGAAGAAAGAATGCATATTGGAAAGAATACGGTCACATATGAGTCCAGACAGTTAAAAGCTTTGATTTATGAGATTATAGGATGGAATATGTAGTCATGTCTGATGATGGGCATGCTCGTTATCTATATTTGGTATTCTCAATTGTCTGTAGTTATCCTTTAGTTTCTTTACATTTGTTGAAATTTTTACCCTTTAAAAGTTAATTTAGTTGTAATTTTTCTTTTTAGTAATCTCATAAAATGAAATGTAATAAAAGGAAATTGAATCCTAGAAGTGTATGAGAAAATTCCAAAGTGAATGAGGAAATTGTGTTAATAGTATTTCCAGTGCCTATGATCCCTATCCTTTGCATATTTGTGCTTTGCTATATCCTGAGGGAACCCTCCATGACAATATTACATTATCCAGGGAATAGGCACTATCAAGTCTAGGATTCAGTTGACGTGTAGGACATCTGGGAATTAATAATCATTTCAAGAATATTGTGTTGTGTTCCAACATTAACCCTTATAATTACATTAATTTATAATGCATACATTTTTGCATAGACCTAAGTGGGATTTTTTTGTTGATGATTTTGTTTGGTTGGTTTTTAATATGCAAGACTTGGGGAATTCTTGTGCCATAACAAAATTGTGGTGCTATGGTGTGGAGACAATAAACAGTTGTCCAATTTCCATGTTTTTTCTCCATTTATTAATAATTTAAGTATACAAACATGAACATAAGATATAATCACATTCTTTTACAATTTATATTTAGCATTAAAAATAGGTAGCTTTAGACTAAATTCTTAATTCTTATCCTCGTATTTCTACTTAGGACACATGAATCCTAGAACATTGTTTCCATATTCTAGCCTTCTGAAAATGGAAAAAATTCTGCATGCTGTTCAATGATCCTATCAACCTCCTATCCTATTCATACAACAGAAGGAATGGTCTACTAATGGATTATGAAATCATATCTGATCGATTCATAATACAAATTTCATATTTAACAGCCTTTCAGGAAGTTTTTGGAGTTCTCACTATGAACACCAATCATTCTGCTCAGGCATTTAATTTTCTATAAGCTACAAAAGCTTTTACTATTTGTTTCACTCTCATGTCTAATAGTGGGTTTTGGCTTTTTTAACTATACTTCACACTCTTTAAAATTTATATTTATCCTTTGTTACATATTGAGCTTTGTAAAGATGCAAAGGATAATAGTAATAAATATTCAGTTTGAGAAAGTTTTCCATTTAAGAAGAGAAGGGAGCATATAATATGAGCTAAATCCATTTGTATCCTCTGCTCGTAATGGTCGTGCCTTTATGCAACAATTGCTAGGGTGATATCTTTATGTAAGTAAGGAACCAGGTACCCTAAAAACAGTTTATAGTCTAGGTTGTAAGAAAAAGAATGTGACATGAGCCAATGAACTTTGAGGGTGGGTGTGTTTGCCTTCTATTGCTAGCCCATGGCTGGACCATTTCTCAAGAAAAAATAGTTTCATTGTGCCATTTCAAGATGGACTATGTTTCCAATAAGACCAATTATGACCTTCATTGTTTGGCTCCACTCCATTTTTTAGTTCTTTAACAGCAGACTATTTGGACACTGGCCCAAGTTCTTTGAGAAGTACAGGTATTAAATGGATGATAATTTTTTTCTTGGTTCTTATGAGGTTTGGTCCATGATTTAATTTTCCTTCATAATTTGGATGGTTGGTTGGTCTTAAATTTTATAATCAACTAGAGGCCTGATACACAAAATTCGTGCAAGGGGCTTGGCCTTCACATGGTGGCTTGCCTCGGCCTGAGGTAACCATGGCAGCTGCCTCAGTCCTCATAGCCCTGGCTGGCTTCATCTGGAAGGTCGTCCAAAAGGATGTCTGGTCTAATTAGCATATTAGGCTGTTATTATTATAGATACTTCCCTTCATTTTCCATGTTTGATTTTCTAGAATTGATCATGTCTTTTTGTGAATATGGGCAAATATCAAATGTGGAAGCTTTCTAAAATGTTCAGTGGAGGGAAGAATAAACAACACTGAACTGACAATGAAAAGATTAAGATATTTGTTTCTAATTTTTCCAAAAAATGATATACAAAGATGATATATATCCAGACTATTATAATATGCATTTTAAATCACTCTTGAAATAATTACAAGCTTTCCTGCCCTTGAGGTGAAGGCCCCAGCTGCCAGTCTGCCAGAAATCTGGAAATAGGAACAGGAGCAGGTGAGGTGAAGATGAAAGAGAGACTTAGCTATGTGATTTACTTCACCTTGGATTCCCTTCAATTCCAAATCTCAGCAGTTAATCAAATGTCTGCTTCCATTAATCGAACAGAAGCAATGAATATCAGAGTGGAAGTAACAGATGCCAGAGCTATTTCTGTAGCTAACTCACCAAATCAAATCCCCAGTCCTTACACCCTTGTTTTATCTAATACAAGGAGAAGAGGACAGGTAGCCTTCCCAAAAGACAAAGCCACAGGAACAGCAAGACAGTCCCTAGTTTATAAAGTTTTCTTGCCTTTTAAAAGCTGTTGCCTTTTTCTGCCTTCAAAGGATTATTTAGGAGGTAGTGGTGTTTACTACTACAAAATGTATGACAAGAAAAAACATAAAAAATCTACCTACCTGACCACTCCCTTTTCTTTCCCATTTTTTATCTTTTATTTTCTCCCTTTTGTCAATTATAGGAACACTTCTCTGACAGCTGCCAGTTGAAACTATAAGCAGGTGTAAAAACTGCATATCAACCTTTTAGCAATGTGTCAGAGAGGATAGCACTCTGATTATTTAAGTGACTTTAAATACCATTTAATCTCATTTTTGCAAATCAAAATAACATTTATCAATTAAAGTGACTCTCAGGATGGCTCAGTGATTGAGCTTTGACCACTGAACCAGGAGATCACAGTTCGATTCCCGGTCAGGGCACATGCCCAGGTTATGGGCTCCAATGTGAAATGTGCATGAGGCAGCCAATCAATGATTCTCTCTCATCATTGATGTTTCTCTCTCCTCTCTCCCTTCCTCTCTGAAATATATATAAGCACACACACACATATACATACATACACACATATATATTACCTAATAATAGACTAACATGTAAATTGACTGTAACTCTGCTACCCCACAGCCAATCAGGAGTGATATGTAAATTAACCCAATGCAGGTGGTAGTAATTTGCATACATAGGCGCCTAGTGATGAGGACAGTTCACTTGCAGGCGTTCTGCCCCACCCCCAGTCTCTCAGGGCCTTTGAGCAGCGTGGGAAGGCAGGACCAGAGCAGAAAGTGGCAGCTCCTGGAGCAGATGTATATATTTAAGTATATATATTTAAACATGACTTTCAAACTGGTAAAGCCAGAGAAAATTTTAAGAGTATGCACCAAAAGCACTGGATCTATACAATTTGTAGAATACAGTGAGCTTTACTAGTATTTGTAAACTTGTAATCTCTATATTTTTCTTTTAAACTCTTTGACCTCAATTGAAAAATAGACTGAAATCTTAAATATTTGCAATATTTTTATTATTTAAAATGTTATGTGACATTGGGAATTAAATGTACTGTTAACTCTAGAAGACACTTGCTTTTCGTAGCCATAATAATTTTTTAACATATTTTATTGATTTTTTTATAGAGAGGAAGTGAGAAGGATAGAGAGTTAGAAACATCAGTGAGAGAAAAACATTGATCAGTTGCCTCTTGCAGACCCAGTACTGGGGATGTGCCCACAACCAAAGTACATGCCCTTGACCGGAATCAAACCTCGGATCCTTGAGTCCACAGGCCAACGCTCTATACACTAAGCTAAACTGGTCAGGCCATAATAATTTTATATTGAAAAGTAGAGCCAGGCATTAGCCAGACAGTAATTAGTAAATTAATTAGCTATAGGTATAGTGTAGTGTTGTTTTAATATTCTCCTGGGGGAGGGGGTTTTACAACACAATTACTTCACACTAAAATCTACAAATTGAGGATCTTAAGGATCTTTTGGTTGTTTAATTAAGTCATCTCTCTTGGACTTGGGCTCATCACCTATAACATCATAATGTGTATATATTAGAAAAATAATTACAAAATAGAGTTCTATATATCTCTAGTAGAAAAACTATGATTTGTTAGTTTAAGTAGGACTGCTAAGTCCTTTATGCAAAAATGAAATTTGCACATAAGTCCTTTATGCAAAAATGAAATTTGCACATGTTCGTGAAATTAAATATATCATTATCAATAACTGGATAGCTAGTTCAAAATAACAAATGGCCAAAATTGTACCGTGTAAACTGGACCCCAGTAAGGTGTGTGGGAAAGTATTGATTGCTATAATTATTTTGTTTCCAAACTAAAATAAGTACAAGAACCAAATGCTTAAGATAAAGGACACATGACTAAAGGTTTCACCAGGACTCATGACAACTGCTCTAAAAAATGTGTCCACAGACCCTTGAATAGCTTGTCAAGACTCAGCAGGAAATAACCAGCTGGTCAGTGTTTCTCTCTCTGCTGCGAAAGGTCAGAGACTATTCTGCAACTCAACCTTTTGGTCCCAGTTGTTCTAAATTTGCCAAAGCCATCTCCTAGAGTTTATTCACCTCATATATGGAAAGGAGAATATCTGCTTTGGGGAATATAAGATGTTTAGTCCTTCTTTTAAGTCAGGAAATATTATGTTTATGGCGAGAGGTGGTCACACTCCAATACTGTAAAGCAAATGAAAGCTTCAGGAATCAAATCATAACAGAAACTCTTGCCTAAAAGATTCTGTGCAATGTTATACCACCTACCCACATATGCCATTATTTTGTGTGTTTACTGCAAAAGGCAAAACTTTTCCTGTAGCTATATGACATTTTTGTTTCCAGGTCTTGTTCTTGTACGAATTCATTACATTTAATTAATGTTCCCACAAACACAGGTGAGTTATACCTGTACTCAGAAAACTATAGGACATTGGAAAAAGAGATAGAGGAAGACATAAACAAATGGAAGAACATACCATGTTCATGGATTGGTAGAATCAACATCATTAAAATGTCCATACTACCTAAAGCAATCTATAGATTCAATGCAATATCTATTAAAATACCAATGGCATATTTCAAAGATGTAGAACAAACTACAAAAATTCATCTAGAATTTTAAAAAGACCCTGAATAGCTACAGCTATCCTGAGAAAGAAGTGTTGCAGAAGACCAAAGAAAAACCAAGCTATGTTTTAAAGAAGAGGAGGGACACTGTTTAATACACTGGCAGATTCAGGGAATAGCTTTCCAAATCTGAGTGCTAAAACATGCATGGAGGTTCTTTTTATATCTCCTTGTGGTCTTTGTTCCACAAATATGGATTATGCTTCCGGTCCTTTTTGAGGGCCGTGCAAGAAGGCCCCCAGGTGTTGGGTGTCTCCAGGCCATATCTGGTGGCCTGGCCTGGTGCCAGTGTTAATAACCCTCCCTCCGGGGCAGTGCAATGTTCACAGTAAACAGGTTCTGCAAGATCAGTATCTGGGAAGGAGGGAGGTTATCAAGAATGTACACTGAGCTTGCTAGCATGGATTCAGATCACTAGCTCCCAAAAATCAGAGTTACATTGGAATTAGCCCTTTTTAGCCTTCTCAGAAGAACAAAGTTGGAGAGATCACAATACCAGACATCAGGCTATATTACCAAGCCATAGTTCTCAAAACTGCCTGGTACTGGCACAAGAACAGACACATAGACCAATAATGGAACAGAATAGAGAACCCAGAAATTAACCCAAGTCATTATAGTCAATTAATATTTGGCAAAGGAGGCAAGAACATAAAGTGGAGTAAAAACAGTCTATTTAATAAATGGTGCTGGGAAATTTGGTCAGATACATGCAAAAAAAAAAATGAAACTAGATCACCATCTTACACCATACACAAAAACAAACTGAAAATGGTTAAAGGACTTGAATGGAAGATGGGAAACCATAAAAATCCTACAAGACTCCATAGGCAGACATATGTCGTAGCAATATCTTTACAGACACAGATCCTAGGGCAAGAGAGACTAAGGAGAAAATAAACAAATGGGACTACATCAAAATAAAAAATTTCTCCACAGCAAAAGAAACCATCAACAAAACAACAAGAAAGCCCACTGTATAGAACATATTTGTCAATGTTGTCTCTGATGAGACTTTAATCTCCAACATTTGCAGGGAACTCTTACAACTTAATAAAAGGAAGATAAACGATCCAATTAAAAAAATGAGCAAAGGACCTAAATAGACACTTTTTGAAAGAGGACATTCAGAAAGCCAAGAGACATATGAAAACATGTTCAAAGCCACTAATCATTTGAGAGATGCAAATCAAAACAACGAGGTACCATCTCACACCTGTCAGAATGGCTATCATCAACAAATCAACAAACGACAAGTGCTGGAGAAGATGCAGAGAAAAAGGAACTCTCCTTCACTGCTGGTGGGAATGCAGACTGGTGTAGCCATTGTGGAAAACAGTACGGCATTTCCTCAAAAATTTTAAAATGGAATTCCCATTTGACCCAGTAATACCACTTCTAGGAATATATCCAAGAAAATGGAAACACCAATCAGAAAGGAATATATATACACCCCTATGTTCATAGCAGCACAATTTACAATAGCTAAGATTTGGAAACAGCGTAAATGCCCACCAGCAGATGAGTGGATTAGAAAACTGATACGTCTACACAGTGGAATACTACATTGCTATAAAAAAGAAGGAATTCTTAAGCCATTTGCAGCAGCATGGATGGACCTGGAGAGCATTATGTTAAGTGAAATAAGCCAGTCAGTGAAAGAAAAATACCACATGCTCTCACTCATTTATGGATAATAAAAAACATTATGACCTGATTTGCAAAAAGATAGATACAGAGGCAGAGAAGCATCAAACAGGCTGTTAAATTACAGCAGGAAGGCTGGGGAGGGCTGGGATGGGAGGTAAGAGATCAATCGAAGGACTTGTATGCATGCATATAAGCATAACCAATGGATGCAAGACACTGGTGGGTAGGGTAAGGGCATGTGCCAGAGGAAGGGGTGGGGGAGGGGATGGAGGTGGGTAGAGAAGGCCGGGGGAAGGTCAATGGGGAGAAAAGGAGACATGTGTACTACTATTTGTAATACTTCAAACAATAAGATAAAAATAAAGTGAGACAACCTAATCTCTCCAGTGAGAAATGCTAACCTATGTATGTATTGCTTTGGCCCTTTCCAGTCATAAAGCTGGTTATAGAATAAGCTTCACACAAAAATAAACACTTCAGTTCTTGATAATCCCCACAACACTGCATTTCCCCTATCAGGCCGAATTTATTCTGAGTTGTTGGCTTACATTGGTTCTCTCGTAGAAAAAGGAAAGGCATTCAAATTCAAACCGGATGGTTCATATCACATCAGGGGATTGGGACAACTGATTTACCTATGTAATCTCTTCAAACATCTACCAGGAGATGATCTAAGATAGAATTTATTGCCTCCTCCTGCCATCTTTGGGCTTACAAAAGCAAAGCAAAGTCCTTCTATGAAATCTGAAACCCCAGTCACTGACTTCCTGACTGATGTCATTTGAAAGGCACCGTGCAGTCCTGTGATGGTCGCAGCGGAAATCTGCCTCTCTCTGGGGGTTCCATCTGTTTGCCATCAGAAAGAGCCTCTTTGGGCCAGCACAGTAAACTCAGAGCACCCATTCCTCCCCTGGGTCCTGGCGTCTGAGTGTTTTAAAGGTCCACTGTTGTTAGGATTGAATTTGCTTACATTTTCCCAGAATAATAAGGTATATAGAATTACATTGTTTTAACTGTAGTTTTCACTTATTTTTGCTTATCAGAGGCGATTTTGTAAAAATTTTCCATATGATTTTAAAATACTATGCAAATGTTACCAAAATGAAAATTCACTCACTGAAATTCTTTCTTTTGGGAGAAGAGTTTTCTAACTTTATATAGTGTACTTCTTATAAAACAGCTTATATTTGAAGCAACTCTTTCTGAGCTCTTTAGATCCGAAGTTGCTTAAACATATAAATATTTTATTTCAGAACTCATTTATTCACTTCTCATTAAGGGTCAACACTGGTGATATAATAAGTTAAAGCAAAAAATATATTATAATGACAGGAGGTTTTAAAACTGATCTTTTACAGATCAGCTTCAATACCTATAATCCACTGTATATAAAAGAGGGTTCACAATGGTACCAAGTTATAGCTAGCTGAGAATTGAATATATTCACTCAGCAATAAATGCATAATGCTTGCCTTTATTTCTGAAGAAACAAAGCTTGAATTAATTCTGCAGGAATGTTTAATAAAGGTAAAGATTTCATGAATATTATTAGCCTTTCTCTCATCTCCATTCTTCCCTACAGGTAACACAACTTTCACAGTGCCTGGACAAAAACAGACTCTCCATTATATTCTTCGAGGAATAATTTATTTCATGTGTTTTTATAAATTGGACTTTCTGTGTTTATGTGCCATTTCCTCAGAGAAGCTGACTATAAGGATGAAATAGAAATAACATCACTTTTCAATATTCCTCAAGCCCCAATTCCTAGAAAAAGACAGGAGCACAAAGGTCTTTTTATTCATCCTGTCAAATACCAGTTTGTTTCAATATGGTTTCCTGCAGTTCAGTATCAAATGAGGCACAGTCCCCCGTGGGAAATAGAAAAAGTTTTCCTCACCTAAATGGGGGAAGGAAATATCCACACTGAACTAAAGGATTGTGAAAGGATGGAGAGGGGATAAGAAAAGATGTCAAGACAGAGTGAGGCGAAGCAATAAATGACTCACCTTTAATGGAAAAATGAAATTATGACTACTATATTTACATGATTTACACATGAGGTATATTTACCTCAGTATTTTCTAAAGCATGGCAAGCACATGAGATAATTAAATGAGATAAACTTAATTGGCACGCAGAACATTTTAAAACAGTCATGTGTTTCTTTTATCGAGTGCATGTATATGCACACATATCACATACATATGAGATATCAAACCTAAAATTCCTTGGATTCTATTGCATGAGACTAAAATAAAAAATGACTCAGCTCAAAGAAAAATAGTAAGGCACCGAGTACTTGGCTATGACAAGAAGCCTGTTGGGGATACTCAAATGGCAGAGGTTAAGAAACCTTTGTTTAGGCGAATGGAACACAGAATTTGACATGAGGGATGGGAGAGCCCTACACTTCCCTAAGCAAAAGCAGGATTTTTAACCATTATTGACTCAATAAGTATTTGTCAAGGCCCTTCTACCAGAAAGCAAACTTCAAATTTTAATACAGAGATTTTTTTGACACCTAGCATGAAAATTTCCTCAAAAGAATGCTGCCTAACAAATTTGTGAGAAAACAAGTTTAAAGATAACAGATTTATGTTTCTTTACCTGGAAAGTTGAGATTTTGGAGTAGACACTTTGTGTTTCCTTACAATTAGAATCTGTTTTGATCGTGTTCTAATTTTTTTTTTCATTTCCCACAAACCTAACAAGTCCTGACATTTTGGTGAATGAGGAATCCTACCAGCAGAGGAGGCCTCACTCTGCTTCAAAAGTGTTCTGAAAGGCCAACTTCATGGTCACTGCACTGAGAAATAGGATTGTCAATCCATGGCTTTGCTGAACACCCTATCATTTTCCTCTGAGTTATGAATTGTAAAAGAGCTGGCTAGCCAATGGCCTGGTCCACCAGTGGCCATGCTGTGGCAGTTCAGTCTGAGACCCAGTCTGAAGTTTTCCTAGGATCTGCTGAGCCACAGTCAGCTTGCTAAAACAGGGAATGTCCTAATCATTACCATACATTTCATTATGTGTTCTGGGCTGATGGGCAGGGGTCCAATTGGATTCATTTCAAGTTGGATTCAAAGTTTTAGAATTGAAAGGATTTTTAAGAGCATCTGTTCCAACTCCCATATCACAAATGAAGGATAGACACCCAAAGAACTTATGGTACTCATGTGGAAATAGAGACTATTCAGCTTATTGTCCCCCTTCGCCCTAAAAAAGGGGGGGCATTTCCTGTCTGTTTACTCCTGAATGTCTCTAGGAGCTGCCTGGCAGGTCATTTAACACTAGGCCTCCGTTTCCTTTTTTGTGAAATAAAGGCACAAAACCAGGTAATCAATATGACCACTTCAGCTCTACCTTCTTAGGCTTTCTGCCTCTAAATGATTATTGCTTTGGCTTCCATTTGAAGGTGATTCCAAGACTTCCTGTTACTTTTTTGTTCATCTATCTTCTATAAGTTTATAAATGTGTTTTGAGTATAGAAGGGATTAAAATTCAACTATAGAACAAAAAATTATATAGCTCCATTAAGAATGCAACAATTAAAAAATATAACTCAGTACAATAAGAGAATGTAGAAAAGTGAAAATAGTTGGAGTATTAAGGTTGTAAAATTATGAATGATTTGTCTTTTTTAAAAGTTTTATAACCGTTGTGTAATAAACATAATTCCAGAGGATGAAAGAATCCATCTAAACGGCAAATTGGAGGTTAACAAGCATCAAACCATGCGGGATTTCAGGAGGTGGGATGAAAGTAATCAGCAGACCCATAGCGCTCAGCCCCAGGTCTCCACTGCTGGTGTGTACTTCAGCCTTGCAATAAAGCTTCCTATTTTTCAGGATATTAAATTTGAGTTCAGGGAAAGCCAGACATCACGTAATCACAGTTTGGAATTACAGTATATATCTAATAAAAGCCCACAGAACTTGCCTCCAAAATACTCAGAATCTGTAAAAGGGCTAAGTGTTTGCTAAGAAGGAGGGAAGTGGGAAAGAAATCTTGTGTGAGGGAAACCTTTTCAGAGAGCCAAGGCGACTCCAGACAAGGTAAAAACTGGCAAACAGCTTGAAATAAGGACCCACCCTCTCCCTCCAGCGTTGAAGGGAAGGAAAGAAGAGGGACAGGAAATCAATCCCCATTGCAGAGTGAAGACCCCTCTGTTCAGACTAGATCTTAGGGAGGTCCACTTCCCTCCTCCTGCTGGCACGGCTGCTCTGTGTAGAGGACAAAGTTCTTTGATTGCTATGTAAAATGAGTGCAGAAGAGAGTTTTAATGGTGGACCCTACACATTTGGATTGTTTCTTTTGGGACATATGGCCAACTTATGCGTGTCTGTGCAGTCAGAAGGGCCCCATGCTTGGCTTAATCCTCTGCTGCCATTGTTTTGAAACCCTTGATAATTTATGGACAAGGGACCCCATATTTTCGTTTTGCACTGGGCTTTGAAAATGATGTAACTGAGTTTGGCTGGCCATTTTTGTGAGGCTATTCAAATTACTGCATATATTTATTACATTGCTGCTCCCTGGCCAACATCTATATATATAAAAGCCTAAGGGACTGTCTGACCAACCATTCAGCTAATTGCTATGATGCATAATGACCACCAGGGAGCAGATGCTCAACACAGAAGCTGCCGAGCTATAGTGATTTGGCAGCTGCTGTTCTCAGAACCAGAGAGGAGGGAGCCCAATTCCAGGGTGCATCTCCCAAGAACATCTCTCTCACAATTCAGGACCCCTCAGGGGATGTCAGAGAGCCAGTTTCAGTTTCCACAGACCAGGCTGAGGGACCCCTCTGGTGTATGAATCCATGCACTGGCCCTCTAGTTTTAAATATGCTTAGCTGTGGTTTACTGTGCACCAAGAGCTGTCTTCCTATGTGTTCCATACTGCATCCTGCAATCCAGAAGGGTTAGTCCTTTCTCCCTTCTAAACCCCAGGTCAAAGCCCAAGACTTGTTATATACCATCTGGCTTACCTTTTGTCTTTCCACCAATTTCTGGAGTACTGTGCTGTTTATGTGTGGGTGGTTGTTGGATCCTTTTAGAACCAACATTAAAAGCAGTGGTGTTTTTCCTAAAGCCTTACCTAAGGCAAAGATTTGAGTAAATTCTTGATATTCTGGGCACTCCACATTGACCATAATAAGACCTGTGAATGGCAAACAACAGAGACCCCTGTGTTCCATTGCATCTTGTCCAAACCTCTGTGGACCTGTTTCCTGCAAGTCAGGGTCTGCTTTAAGGCTGGAGGTGGTTCTTTCAAGTGGTTAAAATACAGCAACTGATTTCAACTCTGCGTTATTTCTGTAGCCAAAACTCTATGGGCTATTGTAAAAACTGGAAACCTTCCCACTCCATCCTCATACACAATAGCCCTGGGTAATGTAGCTCTATCCTAATATTCCAGCAATATTAGAATAGAGCTACATGCTTCCTACCCCTCTACCCCAACCCCAACCCAGGGCAGAAGCAGAAAAGAAACCAAATACTGTTCTGCACAAAAAGTGGGGGGGAGGGGTCATTGCCTCAAAGGGGGAATGAGGAGACTCAAAAGATGGGATGAAAGTAATCCGCAGACCCATGCATGGCAAAGAAAGTGAGCGAGAAGAGGAAAGGAATCTTGAAAATTTTGGAAATACTTCTCAATATCAATTTAAACTGTATCGTTCCTGAAATTAATGTGGCCATTGGTGAGACTGGCAGATACAACATAAGAGGTAAAGTAATAAGCATGCTTGTACCTCACCCTGGCAGAAATAATAAAAAGTTAACCTGATCAGTGAGACCTGACAAGGAAACTAGGTCCATGTTAGAGACGTCTCCTAGTCTCTACCAGAGAGAGTTCCTATTTCAGAACTAAAGAAGTCCGTGACAGCCTCTCCAGCATCTACCCACAATGTCCTCTATCCCATAGGATGGGACTGCAATGCACAGTATCCCGCCATTCCTCGAGGATAGAAAGGATTTTTACACAAAAAAGGCACTGCAGATCTTTTCTGTAAATCTGCTTCCACAATGAGCACAAAGCCAGGTGAGTAGTTCCAGAAGCGAAGCCTGTTTCCCTGCAAAAGGTTGTGCAGAGGCGGCAGTGTCTGAGAAAACCATTGAATAATATCCAAGTTCTTCCTCCCTGCAGTTCTGAAGCCCAGAGTGCCTGTGGCTGATCTCTGCAGTATGTGCTGAAAATAAAATGGCAGCTGTGACCGCCATCAAGGACAAACCAGATTCCACATCCAGTGTGTGCAGGAGCTTTTCTCCCCGCCCCTTACTCTCTTCCAACCTACTTGCCTCCCTGCTGCTTCCAAAGACGGGGGACAAGTTCTTTGGCTGAGGAAGCTGATGTTTGCACAAAGAAAAGAAGGTGCAGCTTGCACTCCAACTACATAAAGAACAGATACCTTCACAGGGTCCCTGTTGTCCCCCTGAGGAGCCCAGGAAAGAGGTCTCTGCATGGCTAGCGGTGGGCTAGGTGGGAGGAGACCCGACTGGGGCCCTCTCACCATCATTCTCTGAACCTTCCTTTTTTCATCTGTGAAAGTGGAATCACAATGTCTGAGCTTCCTACTCTCCAGAGCTGTTATAAGGCTCAAATGAGATAATGTATGTAAAGTGCTTTGTAAACTGTAAAATGCTCTACAAATGTAAGGGATTATGATAAACCACAATTCAGCTATGCTTTATGTTTTTATAAAACTACTGGCTGGAACTGCAGGAAGGGGAATCCCTCTGGTGATTTTTATTTTGGAAACAGGAGGACTTGGGTTTGCCTCCTGGCCAGGCATTGGATTCCTGGCAGCAGCTGTTTATTCCATTTTGCTGGGCGCTGCACATATGGTCCCTGCGCGCCTCCTGCCGAGCTGACAATATGTACTACTTTGTTTGAGCACATCAAGGAAAAGGGTCTTCTCACCTCCCTCGCCATTTCAAACAAGCCAAGTCTAACACCTAGAAAGCAGACTTTCAAGTCTCACTTCGCCACCGCAGCATTTATTTTTTCAGATGAGATCTTTTTCCCTCCTTAACAACCAGAAATTTACAGCCAGACTCTCACCACACCCACACCCACACACACACACACACACACACACACACACACACACACACACACACAGCCTTCTCTTGAGCAGATTTTAAAAACTCAGATGCTGCAAGATTGGCCATGATTAAAGTGAACATAATCTTAATACTAGTATTTGTCCTGGGACTGAGTTTGGACCAGCTGAAAAGGCGTAAGCTAAGAACAGGCTCTCTTTCCCGTGTCTCTGTCTCTGCAGCGCACCCATAGGCCATACGTGGGCGGCAGTGACGCGGGCGCGGGCGCCTGGGCTCGGTGGAGCTGAGCTCCCACAGCTCTGAGCAAATGCCTGCACCCACAGGGCACTGCAATGCAGCCTGGGGTGTTTTGAGATCACTTCATGTCTAAGAACTACTACTTGCTTGTAAATGTCAAGAGGAATTATGAACCTTCGTAGAAAAGTAACTGTTTGACTAATTTCCGGTTCTATGGAGCAAATACACCACCCTCTGTATTTAGGATCTGGTGCTGACAGCTGGGCCGTGGCAAGCTTCAAGGTTATAGGATCATAAATGGGATTAGATAACCCAGACAGTGTGGCTCAGGCTCTAGCACTTTAAAAATATTATTAAAAAACCAAAAGAAGGCAAACAATTTGAAGGGAAAGATAGAACAGACCCTAACAAAGAGAAATGGTGGAGATGATACCAGCAACTTGGTAACCCTCTGGAGCATTTCCAGAGTACATGTTAGAATAAATAAATATTTTAGAACATAAAACAAAGAAACAGGTGTTGATTTATAGCTCAGAAACATTTTTTTCTATTAGATTTGAGGTATGGCAAAAATACATAAATAAAAGGAAAGGATGAAGAAAAACGTATTGAGGAGACTTGAATAATAATAATTTGACAGTAATAATTTGCAATCCCAGATAGCAGAATGCAGTGCACCACCTGGAAGCCTTTGCATTTTAAATGATCTGTTTCTTTTTAATTGACTAGATTAATTATTTCCACCTTGCCACTTGGCAGGTAGGTCACTGTGCCTTTTCACAGCATTAATGAACCCATTCACTTTTTCTCCATGTAATTAAAACTGTGAGTTACAGATCACATTCTTAAATTGGCTTTGTGTACAGCCAACTTGGTCTTTATTAAACAAAATATATGACATCAGGTATTTCTCATTGAAAATGTGTTGAGTTTCTACTGAGTTTCCCTCCAGTTGTTGTGAGAATGGTGACTGTTCTTTTTATATTTTGGAAAAGAAATACAGACCTATAACGATTATAGCATCCAGGGTGGTGTTTCATTCTTAATGTACTTAAAGTCTAGAGACTTAAAGGGCAGCTGATGGATTCATGTTCAAGTATTTCTATTGCCACCAAATTTTGACTAAGGCCTTTCATGAGCTATTTTAAAAGAAATAACTTTGGGTATGTAGTTAAAGTTAGTTAAGTGAAATATATTGCTCTGGTCTGCCAGCTTTATTTCTAGGCTATTTGGGAAACCCTAGGAACATTAGAAGTTACTCTACACTGAATACAGTAGCAGAACACAGCAGAGAAAGCTTTGTCAATGGCCCTCAAGAGAGCAAGCTTTAAGCCAACCCAAGCTATCTCCCAAGGCATTCAGTTTCATTTGAGACTCCTGGATCTCAACTTTCTTCCCAGAGGAACTATATTTAGAACTAAAGGTTAAGGTGCTTTAATCTTTCCAGGATCTGAATGGGATTTGCTCCTGAAAATGAGTCTGGTGGAGCACCTAATCAAGAGGAAAACTATGGAACAGGTATGTTAATGGTGGCCATCTTTGCTGCTGGAAAAAATCTAGCACCACAATTCAAAATATCAACAAGCTTTTACATATTGAAAGCTTGTGAGAAATTCTGTTTGCATTGTCTGAATACAATGGGATTAAGATCAAAGATATAACAACCAATGTTTTTCCAACTATTACTTCATTTCTTTGTGAGAATGTAATCTTCTCATCACAGGTAATGACTAAACTCTATAAATCACTCTCTGACAAATCTACTCAAGTATATAACAAAACTTATTTCCTAATTTTTTAATGAAGCCTACATTTTGCAATCTTTTGTCCCACAGTTGTAAAACTTTATGGTGTTCTTTTGTCTACTGAGATTTCAGGTGGTTAACTACTGTATTTCCTTACAACCAAAAATGCAAGGGCAGTAATGATATCCATGTGCTTTGATAAAGGCACATTGGCCTATGGTTATGTTTTAAATAAGTGCCTGCACACACATACTCACACAGAGTCAGAGTCAGCTGGAATGGCATTTCATCTTGGTCTCACGTATGGCAGACTGTGATTGTGACAAAAAAACACACAAAGCTAATTGTAGCTTGGCTTAGCATAGCTCTGTCTTTTGCACTAAAAGAGATGGCTTTAAATGCCTTTTCCTATTGCTGGAATGGCTTGAAACAGCATGCAGTCTTTATATGAACAGGGCATTTCAAATTCATGTAATAGGCATGTGTGGGAATAGAGGTAATGGGAAGAGAAGCATATCAATTTCAGAAACTGGGGCATTTTTTACCCGCTGTTGGAGTCCTCTTTGGGGTGTATGCCTAAATTGTTTTGTGCTGGATAAAACTGAAGGCTGAGGTCCTGGGAGCACAATATGTAAAGGGAAACCTACTCAGAGAAATGAAGCTTTCAGCTTCCAGAAAGCAAACCAAACTAGGGAACCACCTCAATATATTACAATGCCTGGCTGAACAATTTTACCATATGGACCAAGTCATTCTACCTGAGTCCATCTCTCTGTTCTCCCTTCCAGGAATAGGCTACCAAGAAGCCTTGGGAAAATCTTTGGTCATTGTATAAGTTCCCTGCTCCCCCTTACTTCCGTATTCGCACAGAGAGCTGCCAAACACAGCACTTGGGAAACCTGCATATTGTAAGGGCCAACTCAGCTGTCCTCACTTCTGGCTCTGTTCTCTAGAGCCACATCTTTAACTTATACGTCCCTTCTTGCCACCCTCCCTCCTATTCCCACAATTAGCTTATCTCAGTCTAATCGGGAGTCCTGGGGACTGAAAGAGGAGAAGAATGGGAACCATGATTGGACTAGGTCTTGAGAGTTTATCCTACAGTACAAAATACTTGATATGCCATTTAAAAATAATAATATGAGGATCTATCCAGTGACTGCAATATGGTATGTCATGCTATTTTATGTTCAGAAATACTGATACATTGGTGTAATAATGTTATTTTGTTCATTGGTTAATTTGGCTCTCTCTCCAATTCCAAACCTACCTGGCCCTTACCTATCTCCCACCCCTATCAGTTGTGGCCCTCTGAACTCTCACACCAGGGAACGCTTAACTCTGAACTGCATGTTCCCTAACAAGGGGGTGGGATCCTGGTTGCAGATTGCTTGCATAATAGCACCTGCCATTAACTGAAAGCAGTGTAGCCTGTGCTGATATGTCCTTAGCGGCTCTTTAATCTCTCCCCATCTGAGACGTGAGGATGATTAATTGAAAACATCCCTGTTAGAAACCCACCATCTTGCAGTGCCTGACCATTCCTTTGCATGCATTAATCACACCTTCAGATATCCCAAATCCTTTATGGAAATAACTGGTTTTAAGGGAGAAGTCTAAAGCTTTGCCCTGGACAAAAATAAAGTTCACTGAGATGCATGGATCTGGATCAGATACCAGACCAGGAGAATGGTTCCAACGAGAAAATGTCTCTCAGGCTAACTGAAGGGGACACAAGGTGGTGAATATGCAGCTATCCCAGCTACTCCTATGCAGTAGAAAACCATAGACATCCCCTATTTTATTTTTTAAAATATTTATCTGCTCAGTAACCTTTTCTCATAACACACCCCATCTTTTGGAAGGAGTTCAACTCCACTGACCACATGAATGGGAACATGTGACACATTTTGGCCCAATCATAGTACCTTATACAATATTTCCAAAAGCTGGGCAGATAATCCAACCGGGACTAAACAGAATTCTTCGCTGAGATTTTTAAATGGTAACGTGCCTCCTGGGTCAGTGAGCTAGGTCTCTACTAAATTCAAGTGTAGCTGATTCACTCGTGTTTGGGGATTTGGGGATTGTTGTTTTGTTTTTGTTTTGCTTGACAATGTGCTGCAACCTGATGCTTATGACAATAAGCTTTGACATTCCCCTCCAGTTATGAAGCACATATTATGGCTTCTTGTCCTGACCCATGTTCCATGTAGTCTATCACTCTTCTTCAAAGCCACTGACACTTCTTGGCCCAGACTATTCACTATTCAATAGGCATGAGCCATAGGAAGTTCCAGCTCAGGTTCATCTATCTGAAACCTCCCTCAGACACTTCTATCTTCTTCTATCTTCCTGCATTAGGTATGAGGAGGAGCCATGCCTCTCATGAGTCTTCTGAGAGGTATATAGCCTTTTTAGTTGTCCCTGAAGATACAAGGAATAATCATACTCTTAGGTGTCGCCAAGCCTATCTGGATGTTCCTTTCACAACAGCAACCCCACAGGTTGGACCCCAAGTAGAAGTGTTGAGAATATTTTAGTCTGACCTTTCATTTTTCTTCTTCTCTCCTGCCTTGGATGAGATTCTTACTTCACTTTCTTCTTTAATATGAACTGCTGCTATGTCATGTCTTCCTCTTCTTCATTTCTTAAATGGCACTTGCTCTTCCCTTCCTTGAAAAACCAACATTGGAAAATCTGCAGAGAAAAAAAGGTGAATTTCCAAGGTGGGAACACACATGGGAAATAGCATTGTTGCTACTCTAGCAAAAACTGAATAAGTTTATTATTTTTTTATCTTTATTGTTCAGTTTATTAATTACATTTTTTATCCCCCTATATCTCCCCCCCATACCCATCCCATCCTCCACCCTCACCTCCCCCTCCCCACTGTCCTCTCCCATTGTTGCAAGATTTTTGTCCAGTCTCTTGCTGTACTTTCCACAACCCTTTTCTCCCCAAGAATTGTCAGTCCATTCCCTCTCTATGTCCATGTCTCTGTTATATTCACCAGTTTATCCTGTTCATCAGCCTACCAATTCACTTGATTTTTATGTTCATTTGTTGATAGATGTGTATTTGTTGTTCATAATTTACATCTTTACCTTTTTCTTCTTCCTCTTCTTAAAGAATATCTTTCAGCATTTCATATAATATTGGTTTGGTGGTGATGAACTCCTTTAGCTTTTTCTTATCTGCGAAGCACTTTATCTGATCTTCAATTCTGAATGATAGCTTTGCTGGATAGAGTAATCTTGGTTGTAGATTCTTGATATTCATTATTTTGAATATTTCTTGCCACTCCCATCTGGCCTGCATCGTTTCTGTTGAGAAATCTGCTGACAATCATATGGGTGCTCCCCTGTAGGTAACCAACTGTTTTTCTCTTGCTGCTTTTAATATTCTCTCTTTGTCTTTTGCTCTTGGCATTTTAATTATGATGTGCCTTGGTGTGGTCCTCTTTAGATTCCTATATTTGGGGGTTCTGTGTACTTCTTGGGCTTTTAAGTCAGTTTCTTTCACCAGGTGTGGGAAGTTTTCAGTCACTATTTCTTCAAGTAGGTTTTCATTAACTTGCTCTCTCTCTTTTTCTGGCACCCCAATAATTCGGATGTTGGCATGCTTGAGGTTGTCCCAGAGGCCCCTTACACTATCTTCAATTATCTGAATTCTTTTTGTTTCTTGCTTTTCCAGCCGAGTGGATTTTGCTTCTTTGTATTTCAAATCTTTGACTTGGTTCTTGTGGCCCTCTGGACTGATTTTAGGTCTTTGTATAATATTTTTTATTTCAGTCAGTGTATGCTTAATTTCTAGTTGGTCCTTTTTCATATCATTGAGGGTCTCGTTCATATCCTCAGAGGTCTTGTTCATTTCATTGAGGGTCTCATTCATTTCCTTGTAAGTCTCATTCATTTCCTGGTTGGTCTTGTTTATTTCCTCGTAGTTCTCATTAAGTTCATCGGCCTTTTCTAGGAGACTCTTGAAAAGCCTTATAACCATGGTTTTGAACTCTATGTCTAGTCGTCTTTTTTCCTCCATTTCTTTCACACCTGATTTCTTTCCATATCTCTGCATGGTGGCTGCTTTATGTGGTAGATGTCCTCTAAGGGTCAGTGGCACAGCCTCCCCAGTTACCTGAGGTGGGTACTCTTACTGCAATCCTTTATGGGTTGTACAGTATTTTTGAATTTAAGCCCAGCTTGTTGTTGTTAGCCCTAAGAGGGTTTGACCTCCAGGCCAATTGGCTGTGAAGGGAGACTGTGTTCAGGTTGGATGGGCGGAGTCTCTGAGCTGCACAGGCAACTTCAGTGTCAGCTATGTCCTATGCGGCACTCGCGCACGGGTCTCTGTTGGATGGGGATGGCTGCAGGCACCTCCAAGAGAAAGCTGCTAGTCTCTTCCCCTTGCCAGACAACCCTGCCTCTCCCCAAATGAGTCTGCATACCCAAAGTCTCGCCCAGGGTTGTAAAACAGGTGGTTTACGGGACCAGGAGACAAGTTTCCAGGGAGCAAGTTGCACGTCTGTGCTGTCGCACAGTTTACTTTTGCGCAAACTTCTTTTCCCAGCTACCCGGTTTCTCTGCAGACTAGGAGACCTCTGCCACGCCCGGCTTCCAGGGTGCGTCCCCCGGACCTCGGACCTCGCCTGGTACTGGGGAATCCGTGTAGTGGGACGTCTCCACCCTCCCCATTGGCGAAATCCAGCTGGGGTCGCTGCTCCAGCCCTACCGCCCGCGCTCGCTACTAGGACGGCTCCTAACCTGTTTCCGTCTTCAAGGCTGCACTCCCGCCACTCTTCTGAGTCTCAGTGTCCCACCTTTACTTTTATTTGTGGAGTTTTCACTCAGCCAGCTTTCTATTGATTCTGGGTGATGTTTGTTTTGTTGTTATGTTGTAGTTTTTTAATTGTTGCACAGGGCAGAACAATAGGTGTTTACCTATGCTGCCATCTTGGTTCTCCCTCAAAAACTGAATAACTTTAAATGAGTCTCCTCATATTTTATTAATTCAGCAGCTATTTGCTTGCCTACAGTCCTTGCCTACAACAAAATCATAGTCTTCTAGGAAGACCAACCATTACCCACCGCTGACAATGATCTCAGCACCTGCAATACTGGATTACACACTCTCAATGGTCTGTCTTCCCTGAAGAGACATGGAAACTTATGGCTAAGAGTGGAATTTTATTCTGTAGTACCTAATTTATAGTCTAACACAATGGTGTTGTTTAAAAATATATTTATTGAATAGATGAATAAATGAAAGGGATAGTGTTGCAAGAGCATATGCATATGGCATTCTGTGAATATACAGAAGGGTTCCCTATTTTCACTTTTTTGGTGGATGGGACTCAGTCATAAGTACCCGAGAAGATGTTACTTATGCTGAGCCTTGCTGTTGAACAGGTGCTGAGAGGTGTAGAAGGCACACTCTATACAGTTGCATTGTGATGGGAAGAATTCCGCTATTTCCGAGCAATTGCATGTTAGATTGGCAAATTGCAAAAGTCCTGGAATGCACATTGGGGACATAAAGCTGGTGAGCGGGAAAGACCTAGACTGTGTAGGACCTTGTATCCCTACAAGCACCCTCTAAAAGATTTTCACTTTATAGGGAGAGATATTTGGTCTATTTGCTCACCATTTATCCTTTGTTCTTGTCATTTCAGCTTATTCATGGTTTCAGGCCAGCCTTATAGCTTATGCTCTGGACTGCCTCCCTCTCTCCATATTTGCCAATTCAAATTTCCAGGAGCATGGATCAGAGTGACACAGCATATATTTTACCACCAGGCCATACTATGAATCAGTATATTGAATGGCTACTCTGGGTGAGGTGCCAGCCCAGGTCCAATCAAGTCTGGGTTTTATGGACAGGTCACATTTTGCTCAACTTGACAGGAGGGCTGTGATTATGGTATTTCCTTAGGAGATTGGAGGGGAAGTCAGTGAAGCAGGCATGGGACTGATATATCCAGTATAGATCTAAATAGAGAAAGACCTTATTCTTACAGGCACCCCACAATGCATATCCAGTGCTTCATATATGTTCCATGAATGTATAACTGAATGAACAAAATATGAGGGAATAAATAAAATAAACAAAGCAGAATCAGTTGCTACTAGGAAGACAATTATTCTAACACTAGAAGGAATCAGAACACTGCTCAGCAGCCCTCCTGATCAGAGCTGTTTGTGGCACACCCTTGTGTTCCTAAATCCCAGATCTGCCCTTCATAGGATGCCCTCTTGGAGAGTGAGCAAGGAAAAACCCTGCCTACCAGGTGAGGTTTGGCAAGAGTGACTGGGAATGTCAAAAATATCTAATCAAACAGATGCTTCTCCTGAACTTTAACAACAAAGTTGTCAATGATGTTGAGGAACAAGAAGTGATAATATTTTTTAAAAGTCCAGTATGCTTGTTTGAGAGACAAGTGAAAGTCCTGGCTTGGACCCAAAGAGGTGAGTTTGAATTGGAGTTCCACTTTCAACAAGTCACTTGACCTCTAAGGGTCTAACTTTCCTTTAAAATAAGGATAATCATTTCTGTTCTTCCTGTATCTCATTAGGTTATAGTGACATTCGCAGAAAGAGTTTGTAAATGGTGAAAGGTGGGAAAATCTGAAGGTAAAAAGTCAATGGCTATAAGCAATGCTAACTTGAACCAAAACAGAATTAGTGAAAATTTAGAAAAGAAACAGGGAACCCTCTCTTAATTTTCTGGCCCATTTGAAGTATCTCTGTTGTTTAATAAATGAATGACTGGATTATAATCAGCAATTCTTTATAATGATATCATTTATCTTTTCAGAGCATTACCTGTTACAGTAATTTTTGAATTCTGAATTCCACTCTTATTTTTGTAACACTAGTGAACATGGTACATATTTCATTATTTCCTTTATCACCCAGTTTAATGTGTTTAAATTTTTCATCTCCTCTTCTATACTTGAATCCCTGTAGTATAAGGGCCATGCTTTACTAATGACTGAAACCTCTCTTGTTGCCTAGCACACTGCTTAATGAATAATAAAGAGGTAATGTTTGATGGGTAAATAAATGATTAGTTATGTCACTATGGATTAATTTATTACTTCAAATCTTCAAAGGAATCTTTCAAGGCAGGTATTTTAATTCCCATTTACAAGAACCTAAGACTCAGAGAGGTTAACTAAATAAGCCACCCAAGGTCCCATAGCTGGTAGAGGCTGGATTCTAATGGCCTGCTTCAGAGTCCATACCACCTCTGCAGTTTCCTCAGTGCCCAGCTAATGAGAACAGCTCTGGAGGGGTGTGTCCTTGTGATTTCACATTTGTACATGGATGCTCAAAAAAACAATAAGGAGTTCATATCATAGATGCTCTTTTGTAGTTTACTATATCCACCAAATGCATGCTATAAATAATATAAACTATCATTAAATGGTTTTGAATGAAAATAAATGAATTATTAATAAATGAATGAGATGAATATATCCCTTGATATGCCCCTGAAATGATCTAGCTGTAAACTCTCCATGAACCCTGCTTTTATTTCCCAATCAGTCCCAACTTCAGGTTTTCAAAAGGCACAATAGTCAAGTAGGAGCATTTTTGAGCATCCCATCATCCAGTGGGCCTTGGAAAGAGAGGAGAAGCAGGTTTGTTTTTTCTTTGACAACCTAATAACACACCTCTAAAACGTAATTTATTTGAAATAAGCCTGAGTTACAGGATAATTCTATAATAGAATCTCACTGAAATGAAAAATGTTTTTTTTTTCCAATAAAGTTCAGGCCAAGTTTGGCCTTATCAAGGAAAAGACAAGAGTTATATGTTATTTATTCAGTCCCTTGCATATCAACTACAGATATTCCAAAGCCTTTGTATCAGATTTTTTTAAAATTACCTTAACAAACACCTTCTAGGCAGCTGGAACAAAGATCAACTTCATTCCAAGTGGATCACTCCTCGGGAATGAAGTTTGACCACATTCCTGGCTGTGCACATGAGTTCTCAGGGTTCCCTAACCCCCTAGATATTCCAGTCCAGTCCCTCCATCTCAGTTCCATTGGGATGGGCAGGAGGGAGTGCTAACCTAGGGAGAGTGCTGACCTGCAGCTGGTCCCTTATAGAGTTACAAGGAGCCATGTGAAATCCCTAGAATCTCAACCTGCCTCTGAGATCTCAGAGTAGGAAGCCCAGTCTGGGGCTGATTCCATGGTCCCCTTATCCACACTTTCCCCACAGGCGAATTCCTGACTCATCTGTGGATCTCCCTCACCCCAGTCCCTAAAATGATATATCACTGGCCAAGGAGCTGGGCATGAAGATTTTCTCCTAGCAGAATGCCCTCTGCACCATCCATTCCAGAAACCTCCCCAAGATGCCCATCTTCTCCACCCTATGCCACACAAACAAGAGGATTTTAACCAATCCAAAGGCCCTGTAAGGAGAGGGAACTGGTATACAAAAGACTCTTTCCCATCTAGCAGAGATTGTTGGAATGCTAATTACCTTTCCTCCATGAAGGAGTCAAACACATAGGAGTACATTTCCTGACTTCTTCACTCAATAGACTTAAAGCTGATGAGGTTACTTGACTTCTCTGAACCTCACTTTTACAATCAACAAAAAGGAAGTACAACACCTACTTTATAGGATTATTGAGAGAACTAAACATAGCATAATAGTTCTCAATGACTGCTCTTAATACTAACATTCATTTTTTATATTTTTGCTTTCATCTTCAGAATGGGACTCCTACCCTAGATTAACAAAATTTCTCATCACTGATAATAATCCTTCTTATAATGCACATATATTATGTGAGTACTGTCTGTACTCTAATTGAAGGCAGGTTGGGTTTCTCCTTGTATAAAATACTAGACAAGACTAGTTGTGGTTTTATTTGTTTTTTTGTCTTGTGCAGACATGCTTAAGCAGCACTGTCTAAAACACCAGGGGTTGGATAAACTCTCGTATTAAATGATGTGACAGTTTGACCGAACCATGCCTTCGACTTTGAAACTCATAAAAAGCCCTAAAGTGATCCCTGAAAGCCCCTGAGTTTGGCTGAGCCATCAAGTTCATCAGTCTTTGCACACCGTTTGAGGCATGAGATCAAAAGTGAGTCTCTCCCCGACCTCACTTATAAATGGAGAGACAACCACATGCATACAAGGAAAGCTAACCATTCAAGAAGGTATATAAGGGCCAAAGAATGGCACAGGCAATACTCTGGTAGTACAAAATCTCTCCTATAGAACATGAGGAATTTAGAATAAGCCCTTCCCTACCACAACTTCTGTGCCTTAGCTAAGCTTTAGACTTTGAGATCAGTTATTTATGACATTATCTTTGTACCGCACTAGGAAAATAACCAAGTTCCTTGAGGGTTTTCCCATGGTACCAGGTACAATGTTTGGAACATATTAGGTGCTCAGTAAATGATAGGGTATACAGAGCTTGTGTACCTGCTCAAGAAAATGTTCATATGATTGCTGCCTTTGATATTTTTTTGTGGAAATATAAGACACAAATATCTGAATATTAATGCTCTTTGGCAGCCAACTTATGGAGGTAGGATGGGGATGGGGAAGGAAGTGGGAGGCCTCTTTCTTCAAAGGAAGCTCAGAGGATTACAGAGAGAGACCGAAATGAGTCCTGATCCAACTATGGACAGATGTTCTGCAATCGCTCCTCGTGGCTGGGGAAACTGAGATATGAAGTTCCCAGTTGGCTGCAAACCTGCCTGAATGTGACAAGGAGGGCCATTCATTAGAGCCCCAAATCATTGCCAGAGGCCAGTTTCAGGGTTTCAGGCGGGGTCTGCTTCTTTTGGCATGCCACCTGGACCACGAGACCTGGAAGACTACCTTGATGGTCACATCAATTTGGCAGAAACGAAAAGGCACTGAAATATCAGGCAAGCTGCTATAAGCGGCCGTGTTTGTGATCTTCTGGCACTTGTAGCCCAGCTGGCTGGCTTTCTAGCTTGCCTGGCACATAGGCCTAGCATTTCAGAAAGTTCTGGCAGCAGAACCTGGAAAATAGTACCTTTAAAAAAAAGTGGAGAAAGCTAATGTCGCATTGGCAAAGCTCACCTGGGGCCACCTCCATCTGTCCTTCACTCTCTTTATGGCTCTCCATTTTCACTTTCTTTTTAGTGGTCAGAACGTCTATTGTCCTGTCCATGCCCTTGTTAGGAGAGAATTGTGGATGATCTTTCACTGACCATGGGTTTATGACTTCCTCTTCCTTATAGTTGGACAACTGGGCAAGACAGTGGAAGAAATTCCCACAGATGGGCATGGGGGCCTGTGCAGAGCCTCAGATGGTCATAATGGGGCAGCAGGAGTGGTCTCAGGCCTCCTTCTGTAGCCCAAGGCAGACTGAACAGAGACAGTTGTGGGATATAGGGCATCTCCTGCTCTCCTCTGGCCATCAGCTAGGGTTCCTTATTTGCAAGCAGCAAATAAATACCAAGTATGTTAAATTTGAAAAAAAGAATTTGCTTAAAGGATAGGGTAGCTCATAGAATCAAAGAAAGGCTGAATAACTTAGTTTTAGAACGAGCAGCAAGAAGGGAAGGTCTTGAGGTCAGGGCAACAGAGCAAAAGCACATATTAATCCCTTTAGAACATTTTTTTTGGCCCCAGTGTCAAGCTGATCAAGATTCCTGATTGGCTATGCTTGGTAAAATGACTGGCAGACACACCAAAACTTCACAGAACACAATGGAGGGCATATTCCCAAATGGAAACTAGGATTCTTCCAGAGGAGAGTTGGACAACAACTGGGTGGCCAAAACCAACAAGTGTCCAAAATCTCAATTTCTCTTCACTCTAATGTTTGCTCTAACTTGCCAACAACTGGATTTCACTTTGAGAAAATGGTGGAAGAGTTAAGGAAGCCAAGTATAGGTGGGATCCTGATTATTATTGGCAAGTCAGAAAGACCTTGAGAGGGGAGTCCTGGAGCTGTTTCCACTTTTAAAAACCTGAATTGCAATAGCATTCATCCAAACCAAAATCCTAACAGTCACCCAGATGCCTCCATTTTCTTTTCTCTTTCCCCTAAATCAAATTAGGCACCAATTTCTTTCACTTTATCTCCTAAACATTTCTCACCTTTACATAACCTTTCAGTCTCCAGCTTGTCACCTGCCCAGGGCCAGAGCCTCCTAACCAGTCTCTTTGCCTCCAGGCTGCTCTCTCCAATACTCTCCCACACCGGAGCCAGAGGGATCTCTTGCAAACCCACGTCTGACCATATTGCTCCCTCTCAGGAGCTTCTGCTGCATTTAGGAAAGCCACAGCACATATACAGGGCCCCTGGGGGTCAATCTCTGGCTTACTTCTTCAGACTTCTTGCAAGTTTCTTCTTTTTTCACAACTTTCACATTACATTTCTCAAAGGACTATTAGTACCTGATAAGTGTTAGCTTAAGAAGGGGATAAAAGAAATATCTTCCCCTAAATTCCTGGATTTGGGGTGCCATGGATGGAACTGTGTCCCTTAAAATTCATGTGTTGAAGCCCTAATTGCCCATGTGACTGTATTTGGAGAAAGCCCCTATGAGGAGGTAGGACCCTAATACAATAGGATTGGTGTCCTCATAAGGTGAGGAAGAGAGATGAGAATTCTCTGTGTCATGAGAAGACACTGCAAGAAAGCAGCCATTTGCAAGTCAGAAAGAGAACCCTTACCAGAAATCAATCCTACAAGACCTTGATCTGGGACTTCTATGGTATTTTGTTATGGCTGCCCGAGCTCAGACAAAGTACATACTATAAAACAGTCTGCATAAATCTTGACATCTCTTTGAAATCTTTTGTTTTAAAGTAAGTTTTATTTTTGCATTCTGTCTCATAACAGTCTTATTTGCTTTGGTACAAATATATCGTTTTAAATCACATACTTAGTGAATCAGGCCATTGTGATCTATTAACTTATAGCAGCCCCAGCCCTCTACACTCACCAAAAGGACTGACCTTGTTTCAAAGCCCACAGCAGCTGTCTTCCCCTCAAGGCTTTTGCACTCTTTGCTCTCTGCTGGAACATCCTCTCCTTGTTTTTCTTTCTCCACTTGGTGAACCCTTTAAAGCAAAATCTCAGTTGCCACTTCCTCTTTTAATATCTACTGGCCGCACACCTCACAGCAGAACTTGCATCCTCCTTCATGTGCTCACTATGCCTTTGCAGATGTACAGCTCTTTATAACTTGCACACATGTTCAAATGTCTGCCCCCTACTGAATTGTAAACTCCATGAAGGCAGATGTGAGGTCTGATTTACAAAGTGGCTCCCCAGAGCCTAGCAAAGGACTGAGCACAAAGTACCTGCTTGGTAACTGTTGAAGGATAAATGAATAAATGATTTCACAAATCAGCTTAAATTAAAGGAGTCACTTCTATGGGATACACTTCAGGATGGTGATAAATTTAAACTGTCCTACATTACCTGGCAGTGAAATTTCCACAGCTAAAGGGTTGCAACAGCAAGGCAAGGAGAGGTTTGCCCCCAAAAGGCACATCCTGTCTCAGAAAGGAAGGAAGATGAGTGAGAAGGTCTCCCGAGATTTCTGCAACTTGTATTGGTAAGTCTATTCCCTAAAACCATCTCTGTCTCTCACAAAGGCCCCCCTTCCCAAGCTGTCTCTAAGGTAGTTGAGCCCCTTGGTATCTCATCCTTAGATTACCATATTTATTTCTTAACTAGAAGCCTGGTGCATGGATTCCTACACCAATGGGGTCCCTCAGCCTGGCCTGCAGGAATCAGGCTGAAACTGGTATCCAACATCCCCCAAGGGGTCCTGGATTGTGAGAGGGTGTGAGCCAGGCTGAGGGACCCTACCGGTGCACAAATCTATGCACCAGGCCTCTAGTATACTTATAAGATCTTTGGTTAATCTCATCCCACCTTCCCCCCTCCCTGCTTCTGTCTGAGATTCATTAGTCTGTTCCATGTTTCCCTGCCTGTGCATTGACCGTCTGCCCCCTGGTGGCCAGTCTGCATCATAGCTACCAGTCAAATAGTCACTTAGGCTTTTATATAGAGAGATTAGGACATCTAAAAACAATACTCTGTTCAATCACTCTGCTTATCAACTGCAAGTGTACTCACCCCACCAACCCTGCACATACCTGGAGAACAGTCGAAAGGAGTTTAAGCTCTTCCAGTTTCTAGCCTCACTTTACCTCACAACCCTAGTCAACAAAATAAATTGGCAACGTTGGCTATAGGTATTCAAAGCAGTGTATTCAATGGACAAAACCCTCAGCCCTTGGGGACCTTAACTTCTATCCTTCTAGGCTTATCTACTCAACTCCTTTCATCCTCTTTCCCCACCTGCTCCTATCACCTGCACACACTTCCTCATTCCAATTTCCTCGCTTTTGCTTCAGTTGTTTCCTGGAATGTTCTCTCTACCTGAGCTACACTTATCTGAACCTGTCTATTTTCTCCTGTCTCTAAAGGCTTTTCTAAATATCTCATCCCATAGCCATCTCTTTTGCCTTCCTCTGAACTCATGAGGCACTTATTCAGTCACCACCCACTTGCTGTTTATGTGATTTTGGCCTAGTTTCTGTGCACATATGTATGTGACTTTGTGTGGATATGCATGTGTACTTTCTACCACTAGAATGTAAACTACCTGAAGAAGAGATGAGTTTCTCTCTATATCCTTCTGGGTCTTGCTCAGTGCTCTGCACAGGGAACTCAATGAGTACTAGCAGAAGCAGGGAAATTAGTTGCAGCAAGCAGCTCTATGGGGTTCTCCCTGACCTCATTGGATTCATTTCCAACTTCCCAGATGCCCCTTCTCTCTGTCACTCTGTCTGGCTCCTGTCAGCTGAGGCATCTATGTGGATCTCTCAGTTTAGGATGATGCTGGTAATGGGAGAAGGAGCAAGTTTTGAAGGTGTCATAGGCAGACATTTTCCTTGAAGCATGACAGAATTGGCCAGGTAGTCCTTCCTTTCTTGACTTCCCCAGACTGAGACATATACTAACGATTGGGAAATCTCTTTTTATTTTTGTGAGGGCTGAGAATGTTAGAGCAGAGGAAAATATAAGGCAGCAAGAAGACCTCCAAAGAGCTGGGGTGTCCTCTTCAGAACTCCATTATACACACGTACACATATTTTTCACACATGTGTACACATGTGTATGAACAGTGGTACACAAGCCAGGGAGCTCACAGCTTGCACTGTCACTAGAATGGAGTCAACATAGTTCTCAGCAGTAGAATGTCCAAATGGTTGCCCTGGCATAGTCTGACTGAGCCTACTCAAAACACTTAGATTGTCCATCCATAGTCTCTCCTGCAGAGCAGAATCCAAGACCACCACCATTTCCCACTGACTAAGGCCATTCCTACTGCAATCTGCCAAAAGTTAAGAAAGGAAAGAGGATTACAGGCATCATTACCACTATCTCAGAAATGTGGACTCCTCCAAACTGGCTTTCTTGTCTGCCAAATGTGGCAGCCTAAACAGCTCCTGAGCTGGGACCAAATCAAAAAAGATAGAAATTTAAGGGAAAAAATTAAAATCCTCCTAGACAGAAAGACCCACAATGCTCTGGGGCCACATCTAATTAACTTACAGCCTCTGATGTCAACAGCTCCAAAGGCTGGCATAGTACATTCACAAACACATTCCAGGAGAGTCAACATGATCTGGTGTTGAAACATTCCCATAACTGTCAGGGGCAGTAGTTTTCAATTTATGGATGCTATAAAGCTTTGGCAATATGATTGCTACAATGTGTGATGTGTTTTTGACAATAAGCAGGAGGTGGGGGTTAGGAATTAAAAGCTCTACATTTGGCCATGGACTTAGGCTCATGAGGGCAAACCTGTAGTGATTTCTGCTACTGCAAGCAACTGCAATAGTATCTCCAAACAATAAACCCCAGAATGCTATGTTGTTCTTTACCAGAAACTCTGGACCTCTATATCAGACACAAGGTCCATTATTGATCCAATAAACATTGTTGCCACTTAGCAAGTGCCAGGCTCACAGTACAGAATCAACTCAGTGGTAGCACAAGAAACAGGGATGGGGTAAGTTTATCTCCAAGGGACTCAATGTATGGTAGGTCTCCTTGGAAGAATCATGGTGGAAGGGGAAAAATAAAGGAGACAGATGGTGAACATAGCTCCTATCATCTCGAGATGTGAATGTCCATCAATGCAGGTGTGGGACTTATTTATGTGGGCTGCCATAGGAATAGTGATGTTTTCATTGACTTAAACTCAAACATAATACCAGACCTGATTACTGACCAAAATAAAATATCACCAGAAATAGTATTCACTTATTATCACTCATAGTCCAAAGGCCAACATTTAGAGGTACTTTGAGTCTGGGATTCAAAGGCCTGGGCAATATGGTCCCCAGCTGGTGCAGAAGAATGCCTGTGGCTCGTGTGTGTGTGTGTGTGTGTGTGTGTGTGTGTGTGTGTGTGTGCGTGCGCGCGCGCGCGCGCGCGCGCGCGTGCGCATATGCCTACGTGCTAGTGTGAATCTCTCCAAATGGTTATCAAAACCAGAGACAGTCAGGTCATTGAGAGCCATGCAACCAGCAAATCTTTTCTAAATACCTACAGTATGCCAAGCATGCTGCTGAGACACAGTGACCAAAAGGTAAATTATAGCTAAGGAGCAGAAGTTAGTGCACAGCTGCTAAAGAATAGAGAGGAGATAATCTATTTAAATTCATATTCACACACTCATTTCCAGGCATTTCCAAATAGGAAAGGCTTTTATCTGAAAGAGGGGATGGGAAGGAAAGGAAGGGGAGGGGAGGGGAGGGGAGGGCAACGGAGGGAAGGGTAGCAAGTCTGGACATGCTACTGCTGAGAGCTATTCAGAATGGCTAAAATCCAAAACACTGTGCTAAAAAGAGATGTGTAGCATCAGGAATTCTCATACATTGCTGGTGGAAATGCAAAATAGTACAGCCACTTTGGAAGACAGGTTAGCAGTTTCTTATAAAACTAAGCATTTCAGGAATCATGCTCCTTGTTATTTACCCAAAAGACTTGGAAACTTGTGTCCAACACAAAAGCCTGTACACAGATATTTAAGGCAGCTTTGCTCATATTTTGACAAAACGTGGAAGCAAGCATGATGTCCTTCAGTAGATGAATGGGTAAATAAACTGTGATACATCCAGATAATAGCATACTATTGGGTGCTAAAGAGAAATGAGCTATCAAGTCATAAGAAGACATGGTGAAAACTTAGATGCATATTACCAAGTGAAAGAAGCCAATATGAAAAGGCTACATACCTGTATGATTCCAACTCTATGACATTCTATAGGCAAAACTATAGAGATAGCAATAATGGCTACTGGTTGCCAGGAGTTTAGCAGAGGGTTGAATAAATATGTGAAGCAGAGGTTTTCAGGGCAGTGAAACTATTCTCTATGATACTATAACGATGGACACATGTCATTATATATTTGTTAAAACCTATCAAAGGTACAACACCAAGAGAGAATTCTAACGTAAACTATGGGCTTTGGTTGATAATATGTCAATGTTGATTCATAAACTGCAACATGTGTACCATTCTGGTGGAAGACGTTAATGGTGGGAGGGGGCTGCTGTGTGTTGGGGATGATATATGGTAACTCTCTACACTTTCTGCTCAACACTCTACACTTTCTTCTCTACATGTTTTGCTCAATTTTTGTGAACCTAAACTTTACTGTTTAAAGTCTAATTAAACAGATAAATTAATATAAGAAAACGACATTCCAAACTGTGATCACTTGAAGAAAGGTAAGTAGATATGATGCTTAAGTTTCTCAGCTAGGGCCCTGAGCAGATTTCTAGGGTTCTTTCTGACATGGAAATGTTTTAAGTTTTATGCTAACATTATTCCTTCTGTGGGTATATAGCCATGTTCAGAACTGGGATAGTGGCTCCAGTGAGCTTATTCCCAGCCCCAGGAGTTGGGCCACTGCTTCCAACCCAGGAGTCAGACAAGATCTACATAGAAGCTCTCAGTGATGCTGAAGAGTAAGAATGCCTGACCAGGCAGAGTAACATGGTTGTAATATATTAACTGCAAAACGTACTTTGCAAGAGAGCATAAATGGGATGGTCCTAATTCTATTTGATTGTTGAAGAAAGACATACAAATTATTAATAACAGTTGTCTCAGGATGACAGGTTAATGTGTGCCTTTATGTTCTGCTTTGTGCATCTCTATGTTCTAAATTTTCTACAACAGATATGTGTTATTTTAAAAATCAAAGACAAGAGAGAAAATATGAGAAAAAATGATCATCCATCAACAGAGTTGCCACTGAGGGTGTGAATTTATCAAAATAAAAAATGACCAACAGAAAAGGCCTCCTTCCACAACCCAGAGCAAGCTTCTGAAAGACTGGGGTACACTGGGATTAAAATGAAAACACTGCGCATGAGAACATAAACACATGTATGTTGTTTAAGTTAACTACTTGGCCATAGCAGTAAGGATCCACCCAGTTCATGTCCACTCCCAGAAGAGGACTGAAAGAGTGCCAAGTATTTGAACATGGCAGGTTTTCCCATCAACATCCAACCTCTTCATGCATGGAAAGAAAAGGCTCCCTCCAAAGCTGTAAAGGGCAATTACTGATAGTGTCTGTGGCCCCAAAACAGATTGCAAAAAGGATAACTGGAGTTATGGGCCCAAGTGAGAGTAGGGAGGTAGGGGGGAGGAGACAGAAATGAAATAAACCTGAACCACAGCAAGGAATCAAAACCTAACACCTTCCACTTGATGTGATGGCTCTTCCAGGAGCCTATTAACACCTCATAACTTAACTGACACCCACAAAAGAAACCATTCCACAGGGAAACACACAACAATCCACACACCCAAAAGTGATCATAGCCTCTGGAGCAGAACAGACAAGTCTTTCCAGAAGGCTCAGCAGTGAAGAAATAAGAGGAAATGGAGGCATTTCTTTAATGTCCCTCATCATTCCCCCATGTGGGTTGTCTGTTCAAATCCTCAATTTCCTGGGAAAGCACATTTTTGTATTTTAACAAATGGCTCCTGTTTGACATTTGACGTAGTGGGTCCCATCTGGAGGGCTAGAAGAGGGTTTAAGGATGGCCTATGAGTTCCTACCAATAGCTGCTATATCCACTAACATGGTGAGAAACATCCTAAGTCAAGGTCACTACTGAGGTTGGGAGCTCAGATGAAGTTTAGATTCTGGGAGGTCAAATAGATGTCATTCTTATCCTGAGCCTTTTTAAAAAAAAATAACCAGAACTTAAAAATTCTCAGAAGACATCTGAATTGGTAGTCATCTGAATTATCAGGGGTTACAGAAGTAAGGTTAGGGTTAAGTATGTGTTTGATCATGGCCATTCTAGAATTTTATGATGTATGAATAATGTTAATATTTATGTCTCCTTTTTCTTTTATAACAAATCAATATGGTAATACTGTCACTCCCACTTGTAAAAGAAGAAACTGAGCCTCAGGAAAAATGACTTGCCCAAGATGGTAAGTTAGTAAGTGATTTGGGATTTGAACCAACATCTCACTCAGCAATGAAACTTTTTAGAGCACCCTTGAAGAGCAAATGTGGGATAATGACTGCAGCTATGGGCATCCACAAACCTTCCTTCCCGCCACTTGGGGACTTTCAGATACAACTTTGGGCCACATGTAAGGTCAGGGCATGGGGAGGTAGAAAGGGAGGAGAGAGAGTAATATACTAGGATAGGATCATACCTGTTTTTAACTTACCCAATCTATAGCAACCATCTTTCTAAATCAGTAAATATAGAGATCTATATCATCATAGTTATTAGCTGTATTGTTCTCCACAATATACAAGAATACAGTAATTTATTTTACTGCCACCCTATTGATAGTCATTTATATTGCTTCCCATTTTTTTTGCTATTATAACCATGCTGCTGTGAATAACTTTGCAAAGATAATTTCTGAACTGAATAAAGAGCATTAGAAGGACAGAAGAGAACAGGTGGCCTTCAGCTTGGGAAGCAGGATCAGGGCAGGCTTCATGGCACATGCAAAATTTGAATTAGACTTGATGGTAAGCTAGAGAATAGAGAGTTTGAAATAAAGATGGAGAAGAGGCAATCAAAGTAGATGACTGACCTAGAGCAAATGTACAGAGGTAGGAAAGCATGGGGATAGAGAGGAGACAAAAATGTTCAATGAGATTGGAGCACAAAGTAGATGAATCAGAGGGGCTAGAAATAGATTCACAACTGGTTTGTACAAAACTGAGAAGGATTTTGACTGCCACGCAAAGGGACCTATTCTTATAGATAAACCTATTCTTATAGGTTTCATGGTGACTCATTCATTTTAGAGATAATCCATTCAGACTTTAATACTCAATGGGTAATTAACAGTCATTGTTCTGTTACTGGCTGTAAAGGAAAAACAATGCCCTTGATTTGTAATTGAAAAATCTGAAAAGAAAGTTCATAGACACAGAAGTTCAGTGATATATGCTTAAAAGAACTCTGCATGGACTTGTCACATAGTAACTATGCAATAAAACCTAATTACTATTGGAATGAATGATCATAACAAGAAGTCATTTTTAAAGTCTGGGCCTTTGTAGTTGGAAACTAAGTTTTCTTCCTGTTGATTCTGCTCTGCCTGCATTTGTGTTGTTAGTTTCCAGTAGTTGCCTGGGGAGAATACAAGCTTGCTTCAAGGAGAGAAAAGGAGAAACCTCACACATCCAGGAGGCACAGGAAGTAGTTTTCAGATTGCTTTATCTCTTTAGTATTCAAACCCTCACATCGGGTCATCAAATTCACTTCAGTCTAAACTGGCTGTTATTTTTTTTTTTCTGTGTTGGAGTTTATATTAGAAATTAAGATTTACTGCATTTACAGACCACTTTTAGCCTTTTTATTAAAAAAAAGTGGAGGCAATAGAGACCTACTTGTCCAATGTGTCACTTTAAACACAGTGGGCAAGCAGAGGGTGGCAGCTTTATTTATCACCACATGCTCACTGGAGTGCTGGTAAATGGAATTGCTTGCTCTGCCAACCACACAGTGAATAAGCACAGCACTGAGGCTGGGTTTTCACAGCAGCTCTGTGATCTTGAATTATGAAAGGATTAGACAAAGTTTGAGAGAATGGAGGCTCTGTTTTTCTTCCACTTTCCACTCTTGTGAAGATTTGAGGGTCAGAAAAAAATCTAGAATGAAGACAATAAAAATGTCTGCCAGATGATGCTCATTGGAAAATGGGTTGGAAGATTTCTGATTTAGTCCCTCTGCTGATTTGCCAAGTCAGAAACCATAGTGCAAATAACGACTTCTCTCTCTGGAGAGAGGAATTCAATAGTGTTAGACCCAAAGCCCCGCTGGGCTCTGAAGCACCGAACCTGAAGGGCCACACAGTATTCTCCTGGAGAGCTGAAGCCCATGTCTGCTTAATGATGTTTGGTAAGTGAACTCTATATTTTGCAGCTATCTTCTCTTCAATGATAAAATGTATTAAATCTGATATGCAAGCTGATAGCATTTGAATATCTTCTTCATTAAAAAAGCTACAAATACCACTAGAACTATTTTTTTTTCTAGGCCAATCCCTTATTTGTCTCTGCCTGCCTAATCTTTAGACCATGCCCCCAGGTTCCTCTCTGTGCATGCAACACAGCATCCTCACCTGCCGCTGGAAGGAATGTGCCTGACAGAAGCTGGCTTCTCAGGAACCTCATTCAAAGGCTTTAGGGTAATGTGAGCCTCTCTTTGCAGATTGAAATACCCATCTACCTCAGTCAGCAAGAGCTGCCATAACAAAGTTCCACAGACTGGGTGGCTTAAACAACAGAAAAGTTATTTCTCATTGTTCTAAAACTGGATGTCCAAGATCTGCATGCCAGCATAGTTCTGATGAGGATTCTCTCCTTGGCTTGCAGATGGCTGCCTTTTCCCTTGTGTCCTCAAAAAGTGAAGAGAAATCCCATCTCTTCTCCTTTTAGATTAGGAAGGCCACTAATCTCATCATGAGGGCCCTACATTCATTACCTCATCTGACTCTAATAACCTCACCAAGGCCCCACCTCCAAACACTGTCATTGAGGGTTAGGACTTCAACTTATGAATTTTGTGGGGATACAAACATTCAGTTCATAATACCATCCTAACAATCTAATAGGCTTTGCTTCAGATCTTGACTTTAAATGCTACCTCTGCTGGGAGTGTTCCCTGAAATGCCCTAGGCTATGTTCTCTCATAGAATTCCATATTTATCTGGTACTTCTCACACTATATTGTAACTTGCAGGATGTGATCTTTGAGGGCAGCAATTCTGTCTTATTCACTGATGGATCCCTACTACCTAATCCAATGCCATGCATACAGTAAGCATTGAAATGCCTGTTGCCTGACTGCATTAGTCAGGGTGATGTTAAATATTTCAACAACTTAAGACATAGAGTTTAATTTTTTTGCATGTAACAGTCCAGTGCATTTGTTCTACAGGGTGATTCAGTGACTCAGGTTTCTTCCACCTTGTGATTCTCCCATCCCCTAGAGTTTCAGAGTCTTATTACAGTCAGCAGATGGAAAAGAAAGGATTGAAACAATATACCTACTGCCTAATCTCTTTTGCCTGGAAATGACCTGCTCCTCCCCAATAGTATCCCATTGGTAAGAACTGGCCAACTAGATACAAGGGGTAAGAGGGTCAGGAATGAAGGAGAGGCTGAAAAATATGATGCTGCTTCTAAACAACCACTCCTTACTATGGAATGAATGAAATCAAAGATAAAGTATAGTGGAAAGAACACAGGGCTACTGGGACCAAGAGGGAAACCATATTTCATAGGAGAAGCAAGAGATTCAGAGTAGCCCCAAACCACACTAATGGATTACCTTAGTTCTTGCTTAGTTTATTAAATGGGAAAGTCAATCCCACACAAACCTCTCCAAACCTCAATTTTGTCACCTATAAAGTGAGACAGATTTGTGCTAAACGCTTCCTAAGATCCAGCCCAGCAAAGTTGTCCGAGATCTTGGGGGTTGTTTTGAGATGTTATATTTCAGGTCCCTGGAATGACACTCAACAAGATATAAAAAGTTATACATTGGTCAGGTATTTTATCTGCCTGTTGATCAGAAACCATCTTGTTGAAGTGAATCACATTGTGAAAGTGTTTAGAATTAGGCAGATAGAACACTGTCCCCATTCCTTTATCCAATATTGGCCTGCATTTGCACCTAAGGTCAGTGAGCATGGCATGAATGCATGTGTTGTTCCTCAGGCGGATCTCAAAGCATCACACAGTGAGGATGAGACTGTTTCTCACTTATTTGAGATGAGAATTTGACATCTGATGGTATTCTGACTAATCTCAACCTTGCCCTCCTGCCTTTTAAGCAATTCTAACCAGATATTTCATACTATTCAGATGTGCTTTGAATCTCCAATTTTGAAACAAATGGCTAGAAACGATAAGAGTGCTGACTAGCATGCTGATTTCATTACAAGCCCATTCTAGAAAATAAAAAGTAATAAACTTGAATGATAGAAGTTTTTTAAAATGAACTTCAAATGAAGATAAACTTAACTAGTCATTTTTTTCAGAATTTACTGAGAAACTTCAACTGTTTTTGGCCACATGACTGTCTTTTAACTATAATGACTTTCTAAGCCAGCAATTTTTCAACCAGTGTGCCACAATTTTTAAAACATGCAGTACCTGACTATTTTAATCAGGGGCACTAACCTCTTTTCCCTTTGCTTGTCAAATAAAAAACGACAACAACCAACACACCAGCCATCCAGTGTGAATAAGTCAAAATTGTACCTATTTTTTAAATCAAATCAGCAAAAACTATACATTTTTTGGTGTGCCACAGAATTTTAGTAATCAGTTTATGTGTGCCATGAGATAGAAAACATTGCACTGGTCCAGAGACTCATTTAACTAAAGGACTGAGACTTAAATCCTCAAACTGCAAATCAATAAGATTGTGTCCTAGAAATCTTACAAGTTTCGATTTCCAATCAGATAATTACATTTCTTCAGCACAAAAGGAAATGGATACCCAATGTTTTGAAAGCTGTGTTCCCATACATATAATTCAATAAATAATCATAATGCTCTCTTTCACTCCTCCCAAACTCCAAGTCCTTTCGCTGTGAAATCCTGTTCTGATTTACTTGCCTTACCTCCTTGTCCTTTATCCTTTTCTTCCTCTATATCCCTTGGGAAGAATGTCTACTTCCTGAGGATGGCAAATGGGTGGCACAGAAATTATACTGCTTTGGAAGTCACTGGCACAGCACCCTCTGGCTTCACCTTGGCAAGGGAGGCCTCCTCACCCTTCTCGGGCCCCACCACTGCCATTTCACACAATTTACCTTCCACCCCAACAGACTATAAAGAAAAAAGGGGAAAGCAACCTGTCTAAAGAGTTTTAATTCTTCTTCCTGGAATAGAGCAACATGTTACTGTGGCTTTTGACCTCCAGGGGTTGGATGAGATGGTTTTCCACATGGTTTATTGTGAAAGGTTTTATTGTGCAATCACCTCACAGATCCCCCAGCAATTTAATTGCCATAAAAATAGCTAACATATGTGGCAGGTTTTAAAAATGTCCATCCACCAAATGGATTTGCTTCTTGTGCAGCCACCAGGAGCTGGCAGCTTTTCCTCAGACCCCCTGAACCCACCCTCCCTCAGGGTCTAAGTGAGAGGGTTAGAGTCATCCTGGTGAGCTGAATTGAATGTGGTTCCCAGGAGAGAAAAGACAGATTCTCTGCTTCTATGACCCTCAGAGACACATCTTGGTTGCTATTTTTCTTTTTCTGTATCGGTAGGAGTTTTACTTGTTTTTCTTCTTTGGGAGATGAGTTTTTAAAGACATTTGTAGTCCTAGATTCCATGAAAGTAGAATGAACTAACATGGCCCATGATCACTGTCTCAGGGGGCTAGTCCAATCCCCATACTATACCATGTTCTGATATGTAGTCACCAATATTACTAACTACCTGTTAAAAAAAGATGGAGAGAAATCTCTGATAATCTACAGTGCAATGCAATAGTTGCCTTGACAGGAAGTCATTGTCTTTACATCCCAATAACTAGTAACAACAGTACTAAAAAACTTATATGTAGATGCACTTCTCTTTACATAACAGATTCTCAAAGTGAGACTGCCTGCTGAGAAATACTTTGAGGTCTAGTTAATTAATGCCTCCTCCATAGACCCAATAACTAGGTATGTTGCCTCCCTTCACCTATTTTTTCACTTGTTATAATGTCCCCTAGCTATGGGAGCCCCAAAAGGCAGCTGCAGAGGGATCTGAGAACCAGCCTGTTAATAGGAGTATACCATCCTTCTTCAGTGGTGGTTCTTCCTCCAGCTGCCTACACCCACTCTAAAGAAATACTGACTATTAGGGGGGGGGGGAAGTCATTATCTGTTCCAAGTACCAGCAAGGTTTCCTGTGCTCCCAATACCAGAAGGAAGAAGGGAAAGGTCAGAGGAGGCTTCCTTCTGTCACCTCAGAGCCTTGCCTTGTCACCTGGCTTGGGAATCTCCCTCTTGATTCAGTGAAATCTCTATTGGGCAGCTCTATTAGCTTCTGATCTTCACTCCTCTTTCCACAGTGGCTCAAGATTAATTAAAAGAGTCATGGAGAGACCCTCTATTCTTCATTATCCTGGTTCAATTTGCATTTTGATCCCCATTTCTGTCCCCTTTAATAACAGCAGGATGGAGGAAACTTTTAGGAGCTGGTAACAGAATACATGTGATGAAGACTTGACGTTTGTCTACTAAAACATTTTGATAAGCCACTTTGACTGTAGCAAGATGGTCCCTAGGACATGGGCTGGATGACACAAGAAGGTTTATAAAGTGAGAAGTTTTTTTTTTTTTCGTTTCCAGGAGCAGTGGAAGAGGGGGCTTGAAAAAGGGGATAAGCGAGGACAGATGAGAAGAGATGATGGGAAGGAATGGCCCAGCAAGAGAGTGGAGAGTCCCTGGCTCAAGGAGAAGAGAAGTGAGAAGTTCTCAGTGTAGGAGATGATGGATGTACTTTTTAGATTAAGAATAGCTAATCTCTTCAGTGTAAGTTGTTTACTCTACCATTGATACCATGGATATCTTATATTAAAAGGAGCTGAATTAAATTAATTTGTTGAAAGAAATAATGAAGATCACTATTAATTAATGAATATTATTTAATTAGTTCACTATATGAAAATATACCCAAATGAACTGATGTTCTTTTCCTCAGGCAGCTACATATTGTCCCTGAGATAGGAGCTATGGTTTTACTGCTTCTCTAGCATTATCATTCTCACATACATACCCCTCCCCAATATTACTCCTATGTGGTACCTGGTGGGAATAATATTTGGTAGAGAGGAAGAAAAATGAGTGTCTTCCATATTTGTATAGCTATAAGACCTAAAGAAGGGATATGCAACCAAAAGTGATATGTAAGAAAATAAAAAAAAATCAGTAGAAAGTGAAAAATCTGAATATGAAATATTTATCTGTGTTGTCAGATAAAATACAGAATGCCCAGTTAATTTTGAATTTCAAATAACAAATAATCTTTTAATTTATGTCCAAAATGTACTTCTCCTATTCTAGATGTCCTGTATTTTATTTGCAAATACTGACAAGCTAGAGTGGTAGAATTCTGAAATATGTTAGCAGTAAAAAACATTTTAAATGTCATAAAAGAGTATGATTTGGGTACAGTGAACATCTGGGTTAAATAATATTGTACATTTTTTTCAGAGTTAACATATTTGGATTCAGGTCAAGAGCCTTCACAAACTTACATCAGTTATATCATATTTCAGACTATGAAACACACATTCTGAATATACTCTTCCATCATTAACACTAGCAATGAGAGACTGTCTTACTAATTGTTTAAAAAAACAGTTATTCTATCCTTACAGGGAATCTTTAAATGAAGCTAATTACGAAAGAGGCAAGCAAATAGCTTCCCTTTGACTCCCTAGATCTAGAATCAACAGAATGAAATACAGCCTAAGAACCCCTACCCAACAAAGATTGCAGTTCTCAGTAGCCCAGTTTAGTCACCATGTAATCAAATTGGGGCCCTTTCCCCACTCTCTTACAATGTGGCTTTATCAGGCAACAATAATCATGCTCTTAAAAACATCCAAATTTTGTTTTATGAAAGATCTAAGCCACCCACAAAAGCAAAGTGAAACAATAGAAAAAACTTTTCAATTAAAAAAAAAGGTTGTTAAAAATGTGCTTAATAAAGTATAAGGTAAATGTACTTAATAAAGTTACAGCTCAAAGTGAAATGTGGGAAGCTGTTTCATTTTTATTAAAGCTGGATTTATTGCTTTGGTTTATTGGTTTATGTTCTCAGAACTTAATTTAGTCTCTAGATGATTTGCCCAAAGGAAAGCAGATGGGTCAGCTGTGTGCTGGACTATACCAGCCAAGAGTTTGTGATGCAGGCATTAACTAACGTTGGCCTATACCAGCACCCCTCAAATAAACACATTAAAAAAATTCTTTCCAACTCACTTTCAACTTTGTCAGGATGAATTTTCTACAAACGTACTTTGTGATTTTTTACCTTTGCACTGAAATTCTTCCTCTCATCCTCTCTCTCAAATTTGCTAGCTTAAATACTCCCCATCATTTAAGGGCCCTTAATGGTACCACCTCAGTTCTTTAACTTGTCAGCTCACAATGGTGGCTGCACTACTCTAGGAGGGCCTTCTCAACATTTGTGTGTATGTTTATGTGTATGTATATATACACAAATATATATATATATATATATTAGAGGCCTGGTGCATGAATTCGTGCATGAGTGGAATCCGGCCAGCCTGGCCAGGAGGAGGGGACATAGGTGGTTGGCTGGCCTGCCTACTGGTCGAACTCCTGGTCGAGGCAACAATTTGCATATTAGCCTTTTATTATATAGCATATACACTGAGTGGCCAGATTATTATGTGTTCAGAGATCATAATAATCTGGCCACTCAGTGTATATGGCCAATAAACATGAATTCTACAATGTGGATTTATAGAATCTCTTCTACACACTGAAGGAAATATAAATCTGAACAACTATTGTGGAAAACGGTTTGGTTTTATGTACTGAAGTCAAATATTCAAGTACTCTAATGACACAACAATTCCACTTCTAGGTAGAAATGTACTCCAAGAAGCACGTACAAAAATGTCCGTTGCAGCATTTTTTCTATGCCTTAGAGAGAGGAAGAGAGAGAGAAATATTGATATAAGTGAGAGTGAAAGATTGATCAGCTTGCTTTCTGCACAGTGATCAAACCTGCAACCTTTTGGTGTATAGGACGACACTCCAAAAAACCGAGCCTCACCAGCCAGGGCAACTGCAACACTGTTTAAAACAGTAATTATAAACCCAAATACCCCTAAACAGATGATATGAGTAAACTATGGAATATTCCCACAATGGTATATAGTAGAGTAGTAGAAAGAGGTGAATCACACTAAAACATGCAATATGGATGAGTCTTAGATTGTAACATTAAATGAAAAGAGTATATGCTATGTGAATCCTTTTCATAAGGCTAAAACAATTAAAATTAAGATATGTTCAATAAAGTCATATACATGCAATAATGAAACTATATATAAAAGGAAAGCAAGACAATGACAAGCATGGTACGCAGGGTGATGGTTAACTAGGATAAGGGAGACAAGAGAATGTTTTGGGAGGCATTGGTATTCCGTAGAGTCAGAAGCATGTTAGGGTAAGGTCTTGCCTTTTATGTTGGGTGGCGATGTCACTGGCAATTATTACAATAAAAAATAACTAGCAGAACAAACAAACAGAAGACTAGAAGAGGACCTTGCATGGATCAATAATGGAGAATGTGTCAATGACCTAGGACTCTGATCAATTAGTTCATATACCTGATATTTAAGGAGGAAAAATAGGAAAGGGAAGGAAAGAAGAATGAGAAAATGAGTCGTGTTTATAGAATGTTATATATTATAACATTTCAAAATAGTAAAGAGGGCCTTGGAAAGTCATATATATAAAAGGTTAATATGCAAAGTGTCCCCTCAGGAGTTCAACCAAGAGACTGGGAGTTAAATTGCTCACTATGACATGCACTGACCACCAGGGGGTGGCACAAAATGAAAGAAGACTCAGGCTGGCAGCCAGAAAGCCCTGAACAGCCTTGATCACCAGCCAGGCCTAAAGACCCTACCTGCGCATGAATTTCATGCACCAGGCCTCTAGTTTGTTATAAAAGGGAGGAAGGAACACAGAATCTGATAGGATTACAAACAACTGCTCTAGCCCAATGAGAGTTTGTTTTCACTATAAACTCAGAACCTCTGTCACATTGCATCGCTCAAGGCACTGCACACATTTTCTGGGTTGTGATTTTTTTTATATATTTGTGGTATCTCCCCTGGAACATATGTTTCTTGAAAGTTCTGATTCTTCACAATGCACAGTGCCTTGGGTAGAGCAAGCACTCACTAATTTGTTGCACAAAAAATGTAATATTTAAGTTGTACTTTAATTTATTAAAGAAGTGGGTTTAATAAATACATTAATTTATGCCAGATAACTGTCCCTGCACATTCTGGAGCTTATTGAGCACTCAAGAACATAAAGTATCAAGAGAACATCTACTCCTGGATGACATACTTAACTCATTAATTTTATTCCAAGGAATCTCAATAGCTCCACTTATGTAATATTAAGAACCTACTATGGACCAGATGCTTTGTATTATCATGAACAAAGGAATTAGTGTGGTCCCTGTTTTACCAATAAGGCAAGTATAGTTCAGTAATGTTAAGAACCTTCTCCAGGGATACGTTGTGGTGATGGCAGGACAGGGAACTGACTTCAGATGGTTTTATACTGAACTAGCTATCTCTTTCAAGTATATTATGCCAAAGTAGGGGGAGGATGACTTGTTTTTTTGTTTATTTTTTCTATGTCCTTTACAGATAGTATTCTAGGTCTGGAGGATTCTGGGCTAGAAAAGGACAAAACTACTTCTAAAGGTTAAAAGACACAGAGAGGGCAAAGAACACCTCCATGGCATAGAGACCCAGAAGAAAAGCAATTATGGGTGTTAGGGTAAGGTCTTGCCTTTTATGTTGGGTGGCGATGTCACTGGCAATTATTACAATAAAAAATAACTAGCAGAACAAACAAACAGAAGACTAGAAGAGGACCTTGCATGGATCAATAATGGAGAATGTGTCAATGACCTAGGACTCTGATCAATTAGTTCATATACCTGATATTTAAGGAGGAAAAATAGGAAAGGGAAGGAAAGAAGAATGAGAATGCCCCGAACAACAAATTCAAAACTACAACTAAAGGACAAAATGGACATCATTCAGAACCACCAGAGGGCTGGCTGAGTGGACATTCCACAAATAGAAAGAAAAATAAAAGGACACTGAGACTCAGGGGAGCTGTGGAGGACAGAGTTGAGGATACGCGTGAAGTCAGAGGTTCGGAGCTGCACGTGAATGGAAAGGGCTGGGGGCTGCAAACCCAGCTGGTTTTCTTGAACTGAGAGGGAGACAAAGGCATCCCACTGCATTGAGCCCCGGTTCTGAGTGAGTCTCGGGGAACTCAGACTAATATGGGTGAAACTGGATTATAAGGAGGAAGCACACTAAAATTCGGGTGCTGCAAAGGCATGCGAGCTATCAGAGAGGGCTCGTGGCTGGCTCTATCGTTTGGGAGGGAAAAAAAAGAAAAACAAACAAACACCGGACTTCTTTGTTTTCCCATTCCGGGCAAGTCTTTGGGTGTCCAGACTCATTTGGGGAGAAACTAGACCGTCCGGCAGTGAGCAGAGCTCTGGGCAGCTTTCTCTCAGAGGTGCGCACAGCTGTTTCCATGGGGCACAGAGACCTGGGAGCCGTTAAGGTGAGGCTGATGGGAAACCAAGGCTGCCTGCCCAGAGACTCAGCCCATCCAGGCTGAGCACAGTGGCTCTCCCAGCATAAACACAGCTGATCCTCACAGACAATTGGCCTGGAGGTCAACCCTTCCCAGTGATACCAGCAACAATCTAGGCTTAACTACAACTATACTGAAAAAGTCCTTTTATACTGAACTAGCTATCTCTTTCAAGTATATTATGCCAAAGTAGGGGGAGGATGACTTGTTTGTTTGTGTGTTTGTTTATTTTTTTCTATGTCCTTTACAGATAGTATTCTAGGTCTGGAGGATTCTGGGCTAGAAAAGGGGTGCACCATAAAGGGGTGCAACAAGAGTATCCACATCTGGTAACTGGGAAGGCTGAGCCACTGTCCCCTAAAGGACACCTACCACACAAACCAACTCAGGAAAGCAGCTAAAATGTGAAGACAAGGTAACAAATTACATGTGAAAGAAATGGAGGAAAAAAAAAAAAGTCTGGACATAGAGTTCAAAACCATGGTTATAAGGTTTTTCAAGAGGCTCCTAGAAAAGGCCGATAAATTTAATGAGACCCTTGAGGATATGAGTGAGACCCTCAAGGATATGAGTGAGTCCCTCAAGGATATGAGCGAGACTATGGAGGATATGAAAAAGGACCAACTAGAAATTAAGCATACACTGACTGAAATAAAAAATATTATACAGAGACCCAAAAGCAGACTAGAGGACCACAAGAATCAAGTCAAAGATTTGAAAATCAAACAAGTGAAAATCACTCAGCCTGAAAAGCAAGAAGCAAAAAGAATCCAAAAAATTGAAGATAGTGTAAAGAGTCTCTGGGATAACCTCAAGCATACCAACATCCGAATTATGGGGGTGCCAGAAAAGGAGAGAGACAAGATACTGAAAAACTATTTGAAGAAATAGTGACCAAAAACTTCCCACACCTGGTGAAATAAATAGACTTAAAAGTCCAGGAAGTGCACTGAAACCCAAACAAGAGGAATCCAAAGAGGACCACACCAAGACACATCATAATTAAAATTCCAAGAGCAAAAGATAAAGAGAGAATATTAAAAACAGCAAGAGAAAAACAGGTAGTTACCTACAAGGGAGCACTCATACGATTGTCAGCTGATTTCTCAACAGAAACTATGCAGGCCAGATGGGAGTGGCAAGAAATATTCAAAGTGATGAATAACAAGAACCTACAACCAAGAGTACTCTGTCCAACAAAGCTATCATTCAGATTTAAAGGTCAGATAAAGTGCTTCACAGATAAGAAGAAGCTAAAGGAGTTCATCAATACCAAACCAGTATTATATGAAATGCTGAAAGGTGTTCTTTAAGAAGAAGAAGAAAAAGAAGAAGAAAAAGGTAAAGATAAAAATTATGAACAACAAATACACATCTATCAACAAGTGTATCTAAAAAATCAAGTGAATAAAAAATCTGATGCACAGAATAAACTGGTGAATATAATAGAATCAGGGGCATAGAAAGAGAGTGGACTGACAACTCTCAGGAGAAAGAGATGTGGAAGAGTGTGGGAAGAGACTGGACAAAAAGCGTACACCTATGGATGAGAACAGTGCGGGGGTAATGGCAGAGGATGGGAGGGGTACAGGGGGAGGGGAGCTATGGGAGGGGAAAAAGAGCAACATTGTAATAATCTGAACAATAAAGATTTATTAAATTTTAAAAAATAATAAATCAAATGAAGTTTATACATCAACTTCTGATACCATATACAGCAACAATTCCTTTCCAAACTGTATGACCGTTCAGTTCCAAGATATTCTCATATATTCAAGCAGCAAGACATATTTGGGTGAATGATATCCTACCCACCTGAGACAGAAGCTCTGACTTGGGAAGAGAATTCCCTAGAGTTCTCTGTTGCACAAGGATCTTAGGATCTCCTGGGAGAAATGGTGAAGTGCATTTAATGAGATTCCCAAAGTAAAACAAAAGAGGAAGATAAAGTGCTTTGAAATCTTTGGAAGTGTCCCATGAAGAGATGAGGGAAAGTCATTTAGGAACATTGACAAAGGTCCTGGAGAGAGGTGGTGGTGGAATAAATCAGAGCAGCAGTAATAGAAACTGAAGAGAAATATACCAGGTTGAAATATTTCAGAGGCAGAATTGTCAGAACTTGATTCACTGGATTTGGGGAGTATGGGAGCAGGAGGCTTGAAAGACAGGCTTGGTTTCTGTGCTGGTCCCTTAGTCCACCGGCCCCAGGAGTGTGTTTCCTAACTCTCCACAGAGTTATGAGAAAAGCCTTAAAGACTAGTACAGTACTTTGCAGACAATTAGATAGCTCAGTGATCCGCAAACTGCGGCTCTCGAGCCACATGAGGCTCTTTGGCCCCTTGAGTGTGGCTCTTCCACAAAATACTATGGCCTGGGCGAATCTATTTTGAAGAAGTGGAGTTATAAGAAGGTTAAGTTTTAAAAATTTGGCTCTCAAAAGAAATTTCAATCATTGTACTATTGATATTTGGCTCTGTTGACTAATGAGTTTACTGACCACTGGGATAGCTGATCATCAAAGCCTTCATGGGACACTCTCTGATGGAAAAAGAATTTTGAGGCTTTGCAAGCCAGACAATATGTTCAGAGACTGATGACATCTTCTTTAAAGCCACTGTGGAAAACAGTATGGAGTTTCCTCAAAATGTTAAATATCGACTTCCATTTGACCAAATGATCCCACTTCTAAAAGTATAACCTAAGAAACCCAAAAAACCAATCAGAAAGAATATATATACCCCGGTGTTCACAGTAACACAATTTACAATAGCTAAGCTCTGGAAACAGCCCAAGGACCCCTCAGTAGATACTTGTGGTACATTTACACCATAGAATGCTATGCAGCAGTAAAAGAGAAGGATCTCTTACCCTTTGAGGGCCTGGAGAGTATTTTGCTAAGTGCAATAAGCCAGCCAGAGAAATATAAATATCTCATTCACATGTGGAATCTAGTGAACAAAATAAACTAATGAACAAAATAGATCCAGAGAAATAGAAGTATATAACAGACTGTTGAATCTCAGAGGAGAGGTGGGGGTTGATGGAAAGAACTTGTATGCATATATGCATAACTCATAGACACAGACCCATGGTGTGGTGAAGGCCTGTGGTGGGGGATAAGTGTGGGCCAGAAGGCATCGGGGGGGGAGGGGGGAGAGGAGGACATATATAATACATACAACAATAAATATTGTATTTTCAAAAAGAAATATCGTATTCTGATCATGGACTTCAAGACCTTTCCCATCAATGTACTATTTTCATGGCTGTATTACAGAAATGAAAGCAAGCATAGACAGGATATATCTCAACATGAAAGATACTACTCTTGCAGAAATAAGTGATATCACGAATCATTTCTTATCTCTTGGAAATAGGAGCAGTGAAAAATGCTCAAAATAAGTGATTTGGGTAACAGCTCCACCAGTGCATTTGATAAACACTCCAACTACAGGGAATGAATTTTTTTTTCAATGGCCATACCCACAACTGTGTCTTCCCTGATAATTCCTTTTTATAAAGCATGTTATTGTATTCTGCTTAATAAGTTAGTTTAGTTAAATAGGAACTATTTGCTCAATCTGGCTCTGACATTGGATAGTGCATTGGACTTCTAGAAAGAAACTATTTGATCAAAAGCAAAATATATCCAGAAGGATATATATTACTACATAAAATATTAATAGAGCTGAAACTACTATAGAAAAATTACTAAGCTCTCAAGAGGTTAAATTTCTTAACTGAGCATAAATATTTCCAAATGTTGATTAAGCATATAGTCTTTTCCAAAAGCCTTAAAAGATTGAACAGATGCTCCTATCAGTGAACCACATTACAAATTTGGCACTAATTTATTTTTTTGGCACTAATTTATTTTATGGGATGGGGGTGGGAAGGGAGAGGCAAAAAGTAGTGAAAAGAAGGTCAAACAGGTACAAAAAAATCAAAGCACACACACAGGGACTCCAGAGGAAGCAAGGATAGTGAGCCTCTCAGTTGGGCCATCCTGTAGAGAAAATGGTCTGGAATGAACAAGAAACAGAAATAACAACTTAGAAAATGATGTTGCAGGTTTTCCTTTATAAAGGAAGATATTTAACCATAGCTATGGTTGAAATACTCATAAGTAAACAATATTTACCAAAAAGAAGTACTCATGTTACAAGAAAAATAAGAAACAATTTCCAATTAGTTCTAAAAGAGGATGTACATGGGATTTGATCATCTCACGGTTTGGAATACAGAAAGATAAGCATGTTAGGGAAAAAATACCATGCTTTCAGCTTCTATTCATTTGGCCTGAATGAAATTCTTCTATGTTATAAGCATGCCTCCTCTTATGTAGCAAAATCCACCCTAAGGTCAACAACATTTTCTCAAAACCTAGACCACTTTTCACTAATCAATTCTTAACATCTGCCCACAGCTGCAATTCAGGCCTGGAAATTCAAATTCTACTGCTCAAACCAAGTTGGTGGTTGTTTTTCAAAGGGCTGGTTCCTTACCAATATTCTTTTTAAAAATATATTTTATTGATTTCAGAGAGGAAGAGAGAGGGAGTGAGAGATAGAAACATCTATGATGAGAGAAAATCATTGATTGGCTGCCTCCTGCGTGCTCCCTACTGAGGATCGAGCCTGCAACTCCCGAATGTGCCCTGACTGGGAATTGAAAAGTGACTTCCTGGTTCATAGGTTGATGCTCAACCACTGAGCCACACTGGTCCGGTGGTTATTTTAATGGGAGGATAACAACCCAAAAAAGCAAGATTAGTATTCCCTCAAAACTGGATTCTGATGTGATACATTGATTTAATTAATTCATCAGTAACTATTTCCTAATATAATAATATATATATTTTGTATATGATGACTAAGCTGCTTTTCTCCCTCTGTAAATTTGGGATACAGGAAGATTATTAAAATTAGAGATAATATATGTAAATAGTATAATAAAGTGCCATGTAATATGGTTGATGGTGGCTCCAACACACATACATAGATAATATTTATTGGCAGCAATACTATGGAAGAGGCAAATAAGGGATTTGCATTGAAGTCTTTAATTATATAGAAAAGACATGCTTTTACTTGGACTATATTCATTTGCGTGATTGTTAGGCTAATGAAAATCATAGAAGAGTATGAAAGACAATCCTCTCACCCCTAGGCACCAGCAGAGAGATGGCCTGTGATAGTTATAGTTAATTTTATTATCATAAATTATAGTTAATTTTATTATCATAAATACTGAACATTAGTACCTCACTGGGATAAGCTAGTTCTGTCTTTTGTTCTCTTTGTCTACTTCTCAAATGTTTTATTGAAAAAGTATATTCATCTCCCACAAATTCTAGAGTCTCCAGGTCATCCAGTATTGTTTTATAAGATAAATAAGTCCCTAGTTTTTCACTGCCCTATGATAGGTACTATTAAATTCAAAAGAATTTATATAAAAATAGCCCTGAGGTAGTAACATGGAATCTAGAGAATCTATTACAAATACATGACGAAGGGAAAAAAAAAATCCAGAATGGTTTCTTGTAGTGTAACAAATCTCCACAGAAATCTTCAAACTAAGAATCTGAGGTGGGGGTGAGGGGGTGGGGGAGGGTGAAGATTAAAGTGTAGGCAATTAAAAAAATTTAACTGTAAGAAAATCCAATTTTTGTCATCTCATTGATATCCAGAACCATTATTAAAGCCTGACAAGTACAGGCTGTGTATGTCTCTCTCTCCTTCTCCGTCTCTCACAAACGCACCACAGACTGGCTAATTAGGTAGGTCTCTAGTTGGAAGAGTAAGAGTGCATAGGAAATGGAACACTTGCTGTTTATGGGTGCTTGGTTTTTTGTTTGTTTGTTTGTTTGTTTTTGTTTTTTATTTTTGTAAAAAAACGAGGTCAAATTTTCCCCAATGTTTCTACTTCATTGTGACCTTCGGAAGATCAAGGCAGGCTGTAGGACCAGGTTAAACTCTAACAAGTGCTCACTAATATCCATTGTTGCGGAAAAGTCAATCCTCTCCCAGTGCCAGGTACCATCCAAAGCACCCTTTCTTGTTGGTTATCTCTGGAAACTTCAAAATAGGGACTCCTAGTCCCTGCACTATTCTGTTCTTAGAACGTGTGCCCTCAGGGCGGCCCGAAAACAAAACAGAACAGAACCCATTCTAATTTGGGGAGAAACAAAGTTGACCTTCCCCCTTTTCCATTTGTTTCTTTCACTAAGACGATCGGAACCACAACATACTATGACACCGTGTATAAGGCTCCAAAACACAAGGGACTTCAGAACCTAAACCTCCCTGCGCCAAGACAGAGACCCTAGTAACACAACAGGTAGGCAGCAACCCTCACCTGCAAGGGGAGCACAGGTGAGCCGAGCCTCAGCTCCTAAACGCTCAGAGACTACGTCTCCCAGAATGCAGCGCGAGCACGTTCCCGTGAAAAGCGCAATGGAACCGATGCATGCCGGGGCGTGCAGTTTTGTCTCTGGATTACTCAGAGCCGATTCCTCTCCCCTCACAAACTAATGATGCTCACGATCCTGTACTCATCCGAGGCGAGCTCAGGTATGGACACCCTCACATTAGTGACTTATTCCTAATACAACCCTTCCGCTAAAAATAACTTTGGGAACGTCCAAAAAACCCCCACAACAACAACATTCTTTGCGGTTTTCCGTTTCCGGTTGGCTTGTTGCCTTGGTAATTGGGACGCACAAGCATTTGGCGGTTATGGCGGGGCTGGGCAGTACGCCTATTCCCGACGGGGAGTTCACCGCGGCCGTGTACCGGCTCATCCGGGACTCCCGCTACGCCGAGGCGGTGCAGCTGCTGGGCAGGGAGCTGCAGCGGAGCCCGAGGAGCCGCGCCGGCCTGTCGCTGCTGGGCTACTGCTACTACCGCCTGCAGGAGTTCCCCTTGGCGGCCGACTGCTATGAGCAGCTGAGCCAACTGCACCCGGAGCTGGAGCAGTACCGCCTGTACCAGGCCCAGGCCCTGTACAAGGCCTGCCTTTATCCCGAGGCCACCCGGGTCGCCTTCCTCCTCTTGGACAACCCCGCCTACCACAGCCGGGTCCTCCGTCTACAAGCTGCTATCAAGTACAGCGAGGGCGATCTCCCCGGGGCCAGGAGCCTGGTGGAGCAGCTCCTGAGTGGGGAAGGGGGTGAAGACAGTGGGGGTGAGAACGACCCAGATAGCCAGGTCAACCTGGGTTGTTTGCTCTACAAGGAGGGACAGTATCAAGCTGCATGTTCCAAGTTCTTTACAGCCCTGCAGGCCTCGGGCTACCAGCCAGACCTTTCCTACAATCTGGCTTTGGCCTATTACAGCAGCCGACAGTATGCCCCAGCGCTGAAGCATATCGCTGACATTGTGGAGCGTGGCATCCGCCAGCACCCAGAGCTAGGTGTGGGCATGACCACGGAGGGAATTGATGTTCACAGCGTGGGCAACACTTTAGTTCTTCACCAGACTGCACTAGTGGAAGCCTTCAATCTTAAGGCAGCCATAGAATACCAACTGAGGAACTATGATGCCGCCCAGGAAGCCCTCACTGACATGCCACCAAGGGCAGAGGAAGAGTTAGACCCTGTGACCCTGCACAACCAGGCGCTGATGAATATGGATGCCAGGCCTACAGAAGGGTTTGAAAAGCTACAGTTTTTGCTCCAACAGAACCCCTTTCCCCCAGAGACCTTTGGCAACCTGTTGCTGCTCTACTGCAAATATGAGTATTTTGACCTAGCAGCAGATGTCCTGGCCGAGAATGCCCACTTGACTTATAAGTTCCTCACACCTTATCTCTATGACTTCTTAGATGCCATGATTACTTGCCAGACAGCTCCTGAAGAGGCTTTCATTAAGCTTGATGGGCTAGCAGGGGTGCTCACTGAGCAGCTCCGGAAACTCACCATGCAAGTGCAGGAAGCAAGACACATTAGAGATGATGAAGCTGTCAAAATGGCAGTGAACGAATATGATGACATCCTGGAGAAGTATATTCCCATATTGATGGCCCAGGCAAAAATCTACTGGAACCTTGAAAATTATTCAATGGTAGAAAAGATCTTCCGCAAATCTGTGGAGTTCTGCAATGACCATGATGTATGGAAGCTGAACGTGGCTCATGTTCTGTTCATGCAGGAAAACAAATACAAAGAAGCCATTGGTTTCTATGAGCCCATAGTTAAGAAGCATTATAACAACATCCTGAATGTCAGTGCTATTGTATTGGCTAACCTCTGTGTTTCATATATTATGACAAGTCAAAATGAAGAAGCTGAGGAGTTGATGAGGAAGATTGAAAAGGAGGAAGAGCAGCTCTCCTATGATGACCCAGATAAGAAAACCTACCATCTCTGCATTGTGAATTTGGTGATAGGGACACTTTACTGCGCCAAAGGAAATTATGACTTTGGGATTTCTCGAGTTATCAAAAGCTTGGAACCTTACAATAAAAAACTGGGAACTGATACCTGGTACTATGCCAAAAGATGCTTCTTGTCCTTATTAGAAAACATGTCAAAACACACAATCATGCTTCGTGACAATGTTATTCAAGAATGTGTCCAGTTTCTAGAACACTGTGAAGTTTATGGCCGGAATGTGCCTGCTGTTATTGAACAACCCCTGGAAGAAGAAAGAATGCATATTGGAAAGAATACGGTCACATATGAGTCCAGACAGTTAAAAGCTTTGATTTATGAGATTATAGGATGGAATATGTAGTCATGTCTGATAATGGCTTATATCATAATTGGTTTATATCTGTATTTTGTACTGTTTCATTTGTATTTAGCCATTGGTATCTTTACTTTGTTACATGTTGAACTTTGTATAATTTATAGTCATAATAAAATAATTTAACATGTTTTTAAAATCTTAACTAAGTAAAATGTAAGAATTTTGAATATATATCTATGAAAAATTCAAAGTGGAATGGGGATACTATATATGGGGATACTTGTAATGCTTATGTTCCCTTTCCTTTATTATCATTTGTGCTTTATTGTATTTTGAGAGTCCCCTGCACAAGGATTACATTATCCAAGGACTTAGCACTCTCAAGCCTAGAATTATTAATTATTATATGGAATTTCTAGCCTTTTAAAAATGTTAGGGCCTGGCCGCTGTGGCTCAGTGGTTAAGCATTGGCCCATGAACCAGGAGGTCAGGGTTCAATTCCTGGTCAGGGCACAGGCCTGGGTTTCAAGCTCAATCCCCAGTAGGTGGCATGGAGGATGCAGACAATCGGTAATTCTCTCTCATCATTGATGTTTCTATCTCCCTCTCCTCCTCTGAAATCAATTAAATATATAAAACATTGGCATTATGTCCTCTCACCTCACCATTAGCCTCATAATTTATTTGTAATGCATGTATTTATATAGACTTTAGGATGTTTTGCCAGAGTTTTAAAATATAGGTGTAACATTCTATGTAACCAAAATTATTTAGGTTATGTTTTTTTTAAATGTGCAAGACTCGGTGGGAAGCCTGGTGCCCTTAACAGCCTTATGGTGCTATGTTGTAAAGAATGGTTTTCTTCCATTTGTTAATTTGAATATATGAACAAGATAGATATACCATTACTGTTTTTCCTAACTGCTCTTATTTATCCCTCACAGTGACTCATAGAAGAGGTACCCTAAAAACTCAATCTAATTACTACTTTTCTGTTTCCTGCTAAGGACATGTTAATGCTAGATTTGTTTGCATGTTGTATGTATCCTCTTGGGCAAGCAAAAATTTACATTATTTCCATGACCTCACCAAACTTCTCTCCTTCCTCCATCACAATGAAATTTCAATTCTGTAATGTTATCTGACAGTTTCACAATGCCAGTTGCATACCCAGAACCCTCCCAATAAGAACTCCACTAATTTCACTTAGTAATTTTCCCACCCCTTTTCTCTCCACAAATCAGTCAATACCAACTTGGCTTGAGGGCGGCGGGGAGGTATTAGTTTGAATTATATGAAGTTGCTGATTTTCAAAGTTTTTGACCTACTAGTAATTTCTTACGGTTCAGCCTAATAGTTTTCTACTTACAGTTAGTGAAGCCCCTGTCATACTGAGATGATTTTTTTCCTTCAGGTGGAAATCACTTACCACATGGGCACTCAGAAGTGTGCTCAGCATAAACCCTCTGTGACATGGCCTCCTGGGTGTCCACATTCTGTTAGATCTGTCAGAAATGTTGGCTTATTCTGAAGTACAATGGTCTTGGATTCACAGCATTTTTAATGTTGATGCCATTTACCATTTATGTTTCACCCATATTTGGAGGACAATGTTTAATGACCTCTTCAGTGTATTCCATTGCAGAGTTATATATCTAGAGAATTTTCTTTAACAATATTTGTATTAAAAACGTTGCTTTTTTGTGTGCAGTAGCTCTGTGCCCCTCTCAAGCTTCATAGCCCCTTAAGATCTGGAAGGTAAATGAACTAAAATCGTATTTTCAACAGACATGTTAAAATTCTGATTTTACTTTGCACAGTTCCTCTAAACTTTTTTCTTAAGAAAAAAAAAAAAAAAGCATAAAGTGTAAGTAACACTAACCACCCAAAAGTAAATGTTTTCCAGATTCCCTTGTGCAAATAGCCAGGCCTTTATTCAGCCACACTTTATTTACCCAGGTGCTGTGTGTTTGTGGTTTGCATCTATGTGTAATCTAGCTTTTCAGAACATAAAAAGCTTTTGAGAACAGTTTTTAACCCCTTGCCGCTGGGCAGTTGGGATTTCCTGGTGAGTAATGCATCAGGAAATCCTGACTGCTTCTACCAATGAGTAAAGGAATAAAGGTCAATCTTGGCATTTGTCCCCTTTCTTGCTGTGGTTCTCCAGAGAGGCACCCACCGGGATTGATAGATTGCTACCTAGTGACAGCAAAGACTCATGATCCACGCCTACTGTAGGAGATTGGGATTGTGAGGGTGTTCCTAAGTCCCCAGGCACTTATTTTCCTTTATTTTTAGGATATGCTTTTTAAAACTCACCTTTAAAGTACTCAGCTCTGCTTATTGATACTAACAGGCTAATGACTTTACAATGACTCCATATTTTGCCATTTGAATGAAGGCTTTCATTCCTAAAACCGATGAAAAGCTTTGTTTTATGCTCCTAGGACATAAGAACTTAGTGCAGTTTCTTCACACACAAATAAAGGTTTCCCTGTATTTCTAAAGCTTTACTCCATTAAGATTTTTTCATAATATCTGCCTAGCATATTTTAAAGAGATCAAATATTAAATGCAGTATTTTATAATATTCGTCAACCTCCCCATCTCCACATGTTCAGAATATAACACAGACATCATTTTCATTTTCTCAGACATCAACAAGAACTTGATCTTTGTGTGCAGAGCAACCAAGCAGACTCCTTTGATCAGTTACATGACATATTACTCATAACAGCCTCTCGTTGAATTTGGCCCCAGCTGTGGCATGAATGTTCACACCAATTCCATTTTTAAAGGTCCGGTGTACAATGGCTAACCCTAACGCATTCATGGACAACCAGGAAATGGGAAAACTGTGTGAGATGGAGGTGGATCATTGGGCAATGAGACTGCTGTAATCATAGGAGATGACCTTCCCTCCCAGAGGGGTGATATAGGAACATATAGATAAGGCCTCAGATCTCAGAAGGGAACCTCAGGTAGAATCCATATAGAATTGGCAGTGATGGGTTTGACCTGAGGTTAGAATAATTTGTTTCTAGATGCACAAATAAATAAGCTTACTAGGAAATGTGAGATGAGGGGGTAAATGGCTTGGAGAGGAAGCTTTAGAGGAGTAACTTTCTGACCCATCCTCCCTACCTATAATCCTTGCTTGGGCTCACTTCCACACTGGAGTCTGAAGTAATATGACAGAACTATGTAAGAATATCCAGTTCAGAGGTTGTCCATCAGCCAAATTTAGGACCAATTAACAGATCATATAAAAAAAAAATGCAGCAGAGCCCTAGCTGGTTTAGCTCAGTGGATAGAGCTAACTATGGCTTTCGAGCCACATGCAGCTCTTTGGCCCCTTGAGTGTGGCTCTTCCACAAAATACCATGGCCTGGGTCAGTCTATTTTGAAGAAGTGGTGTTAGAAGAAGTTTAAGTTTTAAAAATTTGGCTCTCGCCGAGACCCGTTTGGCTCAGTGGATAGAGCGTCAGACTGCAGACTGAAGGGTCCCGAGTTCGATTCTGGTCAAGGGCATGTACTTTGGCTGCAGGCACATCCCCAGTAGGGGGCGTGCAAGAGACAGCTGATCAATGTTTCTCTCTCATCAATGTTTCTGACTTTCTATCCCTCTCCCTTCTGCTCTGTAAAAAATCAATAAAATAGATTAAAAAAATAAAAAATAAAAAAATAAAAAATTTGGCTCTCAAAAGAAACTTCAATCACTGTACTGTTGATATTTGGCTCTGTTAACTAATAAGTTTGCTGACCACTGGGATACAGCATTGGCCTGTTGACTGAAGGGTCCCATTTCAGTTCCGGTCAAGGGCACATGCCCAGGTTGCAGGCTCGATCCCCAGTAGGAGGCATGCAGAAGGCAGCCAGTCAGTGATTCTCTATTGATGTTTCTATTTCTTTCTCCCTCTCCCTTCCTCTCTTAAATCAATAAAAATATATTTTTAAAATACGCAGAAAATGGGTTTATGAATATATTGGAAGAGAAATGCCCGAGGGTAAACACTCACAAAAGTAAATGTGATGGCAGTAAGCCCTCATTTGTTTTTCTGATAGAGTAACACAGGAAATCAGAGCAGCAAGCTTTATTAAATGATTTCAGTCCAGCTGCTGACAATATTAAATTAAGTATATGTAATTGCATGTTTAATGTTTGTCTGGAGTAAATGTTGATTCATTGGGAAAAAGCCTATCTGTGGACACAATGTAAAAACATGAGGTGACAATAGCATGTGAAGTGGAAATGTAGCTGCCTAAACCCTGAAGGCTCTTTCATGAATGTGTTATTGGGCAGGCCCTGGTGTACCATGGGTATCTGCCATCACTTAGATGAGCATTCAGGCAGATAGTACATGTCTCAATTCTGATGATCTGAAGTTTGATGGGACACAAAATATTCTGGGTAATAATCAAGATTCTAAAGGCTAGAACTAAATCCAGTAAGATGCAAATTTTAAGTGATAAGGCTTTAAAAAACATCACCCTTTGGGGAGAGAACCAAGATGGCGGCATAGGTAAAACACCTATCTTGCCGTCATACTCGGCAATTTTAATACTACAACTTAACGAAAGAACAAACACCTTACAGAATCACCAGAAAGCTGGCTGAGTGAAAATTCCACAAATAAAAGTGAAGATAAGACACTGTGACTCGGAGGAGCAGCAGCGGACAGCGTTGAAAGATTCGCGCGGAGAGAGGTTTGGAGCGCACGCCAGTGGAGAGGGCAGGCAGCTGAAAACCGGTCAGTTTTCTCGAACGGGGAGACAAAGACGTCCCACTGGACTGATTCTCCAGCTTTGGGCGAAGTCCAGGGAACCCACTATCATACGGGGTGAAAACTGGACAGTGGGGACAGCACGCCGAAGCTCGGGAGCTGCAGGGCTCTTGCGGCTTGTGGAGAAGGCAGCTTGTGCGCGAACAGCTCAGCTGCGTGACCGCGTAAAGAGAGCTCTGCGACTTGTCTCTCATTTGGAAAACCGTCAGTCTGCTTTGTTTTACGACCCTGGGTGAGACATTGGGTGTGCAGACTCATTTGGGGAGAGTCTAAATTCCCTGGCAGCCGGTGGAGCTCGGCAGCGGCTCTCTCTCAGAGGTGCTAGCAGCCATTGCCCCCAGCACAGAGTCCCTGGGGCTGCATAGGGCGGAGCTAACGCTGTCTGCTTGGCCCGAGACTCCGCCCATCCAACCTGAGCACAGCTGAGCTTCACAGACAATTGGCCTGGAGGTCAACCCCTCCAAGTGCTAACAACGATTAACCTGAGCTTAACTTCAGCAAGACTGTGCAGCCCATATCCACTTCAGGTAACTGGGGAGGCTGAGCCACTGTCCCTAGTAGGAAGTCTACCACACAAAGCTAATTGACCAACTCAGGGAAGCAGCCACCATGCAGAGACATGGAAAGAAATCAGATGTGAAAGAAATGGAGGAAAGAAAACGACTGGACATGGAATTCAAAACCACGGTTATAGGGCTTTTCAAGAGGCTCCAACAAAAGGTCGAGGCCTATAAGGAAATAAGCAAGACCGCAAAGGAAATGAATGAGTCCTACAAGGAAATGAATGAGACCCTCAAGGATATAAAGGAGACTCTCAAGGATATGAAAAAGGACCAACCAGAAATTAAGCATACACTGACTGAAATAAAAAATGTTATACAAAGACCTAAAAGTGCTCTGGAGCACCCCAAGAACCAAGTTAAAGATGTGAAATACAAAGGTAAAATCGACTCAGCTGAAAAAGCAAGAATCCAAAAGAATCCAAAAAATTGAAGATAGTGTAAGGGGCCTCTGGGACAACCTCAAGCATACCAACATCTGAATTATAGGGGTGCCAGAAAAAGAGAGAGAGCAAGACAATGAAAACCTATTTGAAGAAATAGTGACTGAAAACTTCCCACCCCTGGTGAAAGAAATTGACTTAGGAGTCCAAGAATCGCACCAAACCCCAATATATAGGAACCCTAAGAGGACCACACCGAGGCACATCATAATTAAAATGCCAAGAGCAAAAGACAAAGAGAGAATATTAAAAGCAGCAAGAGAGAAACAGTTGGTTACCTATAAGGGAGCACCCATACGATTGTCAGCGGATTTCTCAACAGAAACGATGCAGGCCAGACGGGAGTGGCAAGAAATATTCAAGGTGATGAACAGCAAGAATCTACAACCAAGATTACTCTATCCAGCAAAGCTATCATGCAGAATTGAAGGTCAGATAAAGTGCTTCGCAGATAAGAAAAAGCTAAAGGACTTCATCACCACCAAACCAATGTTGTATGAAATGCTGAAAGATACTCTTTAAGAAGAGGAAGAAAAAGATAAAAGTGTAAATTAGGAACAACAAATACACATCTATCAACAAATGAACATAAAAATCAAGTGAATTGATAGGCTGATGAACAGGATAAACTGGTGAATGTAACAGAATCATGGACATAGAGAGGGAATGGACTGACAACTCTTGGGGAGAAAGGGGGTGTGGGAAGTACAGCAAGAGTCTGGACAAAAATCATGCAACTATGGGAGAGGACAGTGGAGGGGGATGAGGGCGGATGGTGGGATGGGTACCAGGTGGAGGGGAACTATAGGGTGAAAAAAAAGGGAACAATGTAATTAATAAACTGAACAATAAAGATTAAAAAAAAACACATCACCCTTCGGGGGGATGTGAACAAAATGGCACATGCAGAAAAGGCCTTATAAAATTCAAATTCAGTGTGAGATGATAGTGCAAAATCCACCAAAAAGGCTTTTTTTTTTTTTTTTTTTTTTTAGTGAATAGAATAAGGAAATCATTGGTACTACTCTGGAACATCCAGGCCCAGACACCGTAACTTTAAGACCGTCTAATGGGCACACATGAAGAGAGATTCGGATGGTGGAGATCTGGAACTGACAGGAACAAGAGTTAACGGGGGTCTGGGGGAACATGAGCTCTCTGTAAACACCTGAAGAGCTGCCCTTCAGAAGAGCAATTGGACAATTCTTTATGACAAAAGACCTAACTCACACTAATGGATAAAAGGAGACAGATTGCAGTAAATTAAAACAAAAACCTCTTAATACCTGAAGATGTCAGAAGTTGGAAAAGGCTTCCTGGAAAGGCAGTAAATTCCCATTTGGTCACAGGAAGACTGATTTTCTGCTTATGGCCTGGAGGATGGGGGAGGTTAGAAAATAATTTTTGTGTTTGGGGGAAAAATGAGATGAGATGATTTCTCAGGTTCATTCAGTCTGAACTTATATAAGCAAGGTAGAAAATAGTTTTCTTTAACTAAGTATTGAGATAAAATCTTAGTGTGGTGAGTGATTATTGAAATTTGTCAACTAAAATGGATTCAATAGGTCTAATTCTCAGTCATCCACAGCCTAGAGAGCTACCACCTTCCCTCCAGTGTGGGAGGCATGGACAGGGACAAAATCAGCATCTGTGCACAAGTGCTTTACTAGGGGAGAGGCTACTCATGGGTACAGCCTGTATCCTATTTATTCTCTGACTGCAGCATGATACTGTCAAAAGTTAAATGGAATCAACATGAAATAAGCAACAATTCCTGTAACAATGAGTGGTTTAGGTATTACTTTATTTTTTCCCAGAACATTTTAAAAATCACACATGGGCATTTGCTTATGGAACAGTACAGTCTAGGAAAAGCAATAAAAGGAAAATGCAAACATACACTGGAAGCACAGTAGATAGACTGTGTGTGGAGCCCTTGTGGAAAACAGTATGGCTCAGTCTAAATTTACAAAACTACATTGGAATTTCTCAGGAATTTCCCTTCCCACTACATATCCACTTTTAGACTATACACGTAGAGAAGAATTGTTTGTATGCATTAGTTATAGCAGTATAATGTATAATGGCTTACATACAAGTGTTTATCCACATGTAGTTCCAAAATGATTACTACAGTACTGGTAGTAGGAAGAATAGGTACTGCCTTGGAGGAAAACTCAGGATAAGATATTATTCAAGTCAAGTTGCATCAGAGCCAAAGAATTTCATAGGCTTAGCAAAAAAGGACAAAAATTAAGAAATATAATCTACACATATTTCTTACAAGATTTATCATTGTCCAGGAACATAAATATTCATTATTCTGAAGGCACTATCACACAAAAAAAGGACTAACACAACATAAAAAATAGGACACCCCTCCCTACACACACACACACACACACACACACACACACACACACACACACACACACGCGCGCGCACGCGCGCTTGCTCCTCAGGAAGCTGTGTAATCAAACACCAAAGAGCATCAAGTGGATCTCTCAGGAACTATGTCACACTCACCAATCCCCATCTGAGGGTTACTAATTTGGAGCAGTAGAAATGAAAATATGAAACTTGAAAACACATATAAACCCCATCAACTGAATAGACGTATGTAGTACAGATACACCATACAATTAAATATGCTAGAACAGGTGATCCAAAGCAACACTGTGGGAAGAATTACCAGTGTTTCTCCATACAAGCACTTAACTCCTAGCATGTTCTTAAAGAGGAAGAGTCCTGAACTGCTAATCTCTGTCTTTTAAAGACTTACTCTCTCCCACTCATTCTATTATTTTTTTCCACTCATTTTAAATAATGGCTATTTCATGAAGAAAAAAAAAATCCCAACAAGGCATCAAGATCTTTTGGGGATATTCTTTAAGCAGGTCAAAAGATAATTATAGAAATTGTACACCAGAATAAGCACTTCATGTCCTTTTGTACATGTGAACAAGACTATTTGAAGGGTTAAACGAATGTTTCATAGAGAGCTGATATTGTTCATGAAAAACGCTGCCAATACTAATAAGCCTTAAAAACAAGCATACATGACCCTGACCAAGTGGCTTAGTTGGTTGAAGCATTGTCCCATGCACTGAAAGGTCACGGGTTCCATTCCTGGTACGGCACGTACCTCGGTTGCGGGTCTGATTCCCAGTTGAAGTATATACCTAGGTTGTGGGTTCAACCAAGTGCTGTGTCTCTCACATCCATGTTTCTCCCTCCGCCTCCCTCTCTGAAATCAGTAAACACATCCTTAGGTGAGGATTTTTTTTTAAAAAAAAAGCATTATGTACTACTTAGAAACCCACACTAAAACTTATTTTTTCCCCTTTCTCTCTTAAATTTGGTAGTTTAGTCTCTGAAAAATGTTCCTAATGATAGTTATTTTTTCCTTGTGGAAAAAATGTATAAATTAATCTTCTTTGAGTACCAAAAAAAAAAAAAAAAAAAAAAGGAATCTTTCCTTGTTCACAGAACTAACATACTTAATTCTGTGATGGTTCTTTGGCATGAGTGTCCTATATATCAATGGTCCTTATGTGTGTTAAGAAATTGTAGTTAGAAGAGAACTAGAGTGCTCATTCTTTGCGGATCTTCCAAGATTCAAATGGGGAATGCTTCAGATTCACAGGAGACTAACAACCTCCTAGGAATATAACACTGATTTAAAAAAGAATTAGAGGGATAAAACCTACCTAACAATATACTCAGCCATAAATAGAAAGGGATTTAGTTATATTTAGGTTGCACTTAATTGTTTCATTAATAACATGATAAAAATTGTTTTAAAAATTAGTGAAAATATGATGAAAAAGTAAACCTAGAAGAGAAACCCATATGCACACAGAACAAACAGCTTCGCACTCCCTTTGAAGAAAGAAAACTCTCAGACCCAGGTCCATTTTATTAATAATATAAGTTTCTACAATCTGTTGACATTACAAGTAGTTTTTACAGTTAAATTTCATACTAAAGACAAACACTGTTTGGCTTAAGAAGCAGAAAGCTGAGTAATTCACATCCTCCATGTCAGACACTGTATTTCAATAGTTAAAAAATGTTATGATTTCTGAATTTTAGCATCAAAGTATGTGTTGTTTCTCTTTTAGAAAATTGAAATTTATAAATAAAAATAAATGAATATACTCTCACATGGCTCATTTGGGTACAGGAAGTCTTGGGCAGAGTGAAGCTTCCGTAACTTACGAAGCCAAAGGCGATTCTGGATTCTCAGTCCTAACTCGCACTTGCTACTTTTGGTTTTTATCCCCACCATGGGCTAAGCCCTAACTAAAATCCAAGTTGCTACATACTCAGTGGTAAACAAAAACGATCAAAGCTGTCTTTAGTTCCTATCTCAGTGTTTCTTAAAATGTAGATACGTTTTCCACAGTATTCCATTTTGGCTGCCGCAAGCACTAGCACATGCGGTTTGTGAATCAGCTCCTAATACATAACCGTTTGTCCCACATTTATATAGAATTGATGCTCGGCAAACACAGCCCCATTTGAACAGCCAAGATTACACGCTTCAGCTTGGGGCTACAAAGCTTCCCTGCTCAGCAATGGGTAAGAAGTTGTAGTTATAAAAGAATAAAACAAAGGAAAATCTCTGGAGCCAACATGCACAAAGGCATTTTAAAAAATGCAAGCTAGGACTTCGCAATTACTGGGAATAATCTGTAAAAGAGGTTTCCTTGGAGCCATCTGTCTGGTTTCATGTACACACTGATGGACGCTCATCCGTTACATTTGTTTTATGAAATACAGAAGGCTTCTAGCTTCATAAATAACTTTTAAGTAACTGTACTATATATAATAATGTAAGCATTTAGGAAGAAAACTCAATTCCTCATAAGAGGAACGAATTTAATCCTCTTTCTTTGTAGTAATATCCTGAGTACAATAAACTTGTGGCTTTTACAATTCTTACTAAACTAAAAAAGTTCAAGTTACTCAGCACAGGACTAAATTCACTTATGTACTGTAAATTGCACCAAACATTAAGGCAAGTTACTCTAAGGATCAATAAAGACTGTTCATATTGAGTCTTTAATATTCAATGTCATTTCTCACTAGCAGCAAGTACCCATTCCCACTAAAACCCCAATCCAAATGTGATATCAATCAAATAAAATGTTAGAAATATGAGAAATATGTCTAAGACCAGCCATTGTTATGTAGTACTGAAAACCAAATACTGAATTTAAAATTTTAAATAAACTCATTCAAAATGAGTTAGGAAGCCTCACAGACAGTGTTCTCCAGGCTTTAACTTTTATGAGGCCATTTTCAGATATTTCAGAAATACAAGGCAAGGTTTAAGTACTTCTTGCAGTCAGGAACTTAGCTCCACACACGTAAGTATATGCAGCAGCACCTCTCAGAGCTGGGTATGAAAGTGGGGAGAAGGTTTTCTGATTTACTAAGTCAGAGTGAAACTGCACTGATGAGTGCTCATGTGTTTCAAAATGATCCCAACGACAAAACGTGGTCATCACTATAAAATCGACTGGGGCAGCCCGCAAACATGGGAGAAGGAAAACAAAGACATAAATCACTGATTTCCACAAGGTTCATGTAGAATAGTGAACACAGCAATTCAGGGGTTACATTTATAGTTTCCTAATATCAAATACAGAATTTCTGAGGTTGTTGAAATCTGAACTCCCTGGGAAAGAAGCTATTACAATCACATGCAAATAAAATGATCTGCTTATGAATCTGTTTTATTTTTTAAAAATTACTCAGAAACATGTATACACTCCAGTGAGATATTAGTACCACGTTAAATTTTACATTTTGATTACCAATTAGAGAGATCACCTTCATGAATAGATGCACTTTATAAAGCTGTTATTTTATTATAATTCTAGAGGCAAATAAAATGTAATTTCCTCATCAAGTATCCAACTATTTCAAACATCAAGGGCTTTAAGCACAGATCTGCTGGAAATTTTATACTTAAAAATAAATCACCAATGTAGAGAGGCAGCTTCTAATATATCAATATTTTGTTTTTGTTGTTAAAGTAATATTTAATTTTTATTTGCTTACAGATTTAAGTTTATTAGTTTGAGGCCAATTTTATTAATTAAAAATTATTTATCATCTTGAAGTCTTAAAAATACCATTTTGTCAATTTTTACTTTTCTGGTTAAGGCTACTTCAGATATAAAATGTATCAAACTGCCCAAAAATACTCTGGAGCTGTTGCTACATAGACAGACAGTGTGTCCTTTTACAGGATCATCTGCATTTTGACCTACATTATCTGATCAAATATTAATTTTAAAAAATTATCAAAAATTAGGTATTGCATTAAGAAAAGAATCCATCTCAAAATGTGAATCATGAACCTTGACAGTGATTCAAAGAAACCATTTCACATATTTTAATATCCAGATTTGAATGTAAAAATGTTTGCTAAATATGATTAATGTCCTATTATTTAAGAAATATGATATTTCAAATTTTTGATTATCCTATCTGTATTAAAACACTTTTTTAAAATTTAGGTTAAACCAGTAATTCAAAAAAGGCAAGCCATTATTAAAAATTAAACTGAAACTTTACTTTTACATGAAAATGTAGCATGTTGTTTGGGTTAATTAAAAAAAAATATCACTGCAGCTGTTGAGGCTTTCACATTCAATAGCTAAATGATGACTGTGTTTCTTTAGCCAAACAATTCCTCGAACTGGAGATGTTAAATGCAAGGAGTCTTCCTTCTTTCCTGTAGCAGCTTCTGCATTTCAGCAACAGGAATGTGAAATCACAAACATTAGGATTCTAAGTTGATTAAAGGCATTCATTTCATGGTAAACCTGTTCTTCACATACAATGAGCAATAAGTCAGCTTTTCTTATAAAACATATTATGGAGGAAATAAGATATAACAATAGGTTATCTCAGTGATACAAATACAACTCATACTTCAGTAGAAACAAATATAAAGAACAAAAACACGTCCCCAAACGGAATAATTTGTATATTGATGATTTAAAGTTTTATAATTGTAGACTAATTAAAAAAGGGTAGGCCAACCACCTTACAGAACTGAAAGCATCCCAAGTAACAGACTACCAATATTGTTTCACGAGTATCTTCCCTTAATGGCCTATTCACACTAGAATGCACACTTAAACATACATGTGCATCACTCCTCAGTGGAATTCTTCCCCTATGTGCTTCCCAGATATGTTGTTTTTAAAAAGAGGCTAGGTAAGCATTAGATGACACTAAAATCTGCCTTTGTTAAGAAGAAACATCAATATAAAACAGCTGGCATCATCTTCCTCTGACATAACAACTGGCAGACTTACTAAAATCTGAAATGATAACCAAATGAGAGAGACTTAGGAACACCATCTGTCCATCCACAAATGCAGAAACAAAACAAATTACAGAATGAAACAAACTTATGTTAAACCAACAAACACATGTAGCCAAAATATAGTCCATGATATATATGATTACTGGCATAACCATAGTTGAAGACTTTTAAAAAAAAAGGTGACATTTTCTCATAACAATAGCAATGGATTTATAAAAGGTTTCTGTTTCCAAAGATGTTATTGGGGTCCACATATTCCTTGACAGACTTCAGCATCCCAAAGCCGACATCAGAGATACTTTCTTTTAGCCATTGCTTTCGTAACTTGCCCACTGAAAAAAAACAAAATAAAAAATGCTTCAATATACACTGGGATGCTGGGAACCAATCAATCTTGTGACCACGAATGAACAAACACTGTGTGATAAATGCTTTTATTCAAAAATGAGAAATGTTTTGCTTTATTTGATTTATTGAGCCCACCAGACTATCAAGCTCATTAAGCCCAATGTATTCCCAGAGGAGGCCTGTACTCCACAGTGTCTCCTTTTTCTGTAAACTATGAAATGAAGATGAAGAAAGCTTGGACTGAAATTATGGCCCATTTTACAAATAACAAAATGAGAAAAACATGCATTTCAAAAGAACAAACCTCCTGTCTTAAAACACAAAACAGCAAAAGTTTCAGAGAAAATGAAGTTAACTCAAGAAAACATCATATAAGATGAATCTGTTGGGTATAATATAGTAAAAATTACAGGCTACATATCTGTAAAATATTTCAGGGAGAACAAAAGCTTTACAATTTTTAAGAAAATCTGAACTCTGAGTTTTAAGGAAAAACACTCTGGTTATGAAGCTTTTCTATTTGCATTTTATTTTCATACTATTAAATAAATATGCATGTTTGCTTTTTCCTATTGTTTTCCCAAAATTAGAGATTTCTTTAGGCACTAAGTAAATAAAACACCTAACCCACTTTAAACTTAATCTTCTGCTTTTATATACTTATAATGTTCCCCTTCTTTGTTCTTGGTCTATTTTTTTTCCTGAGAATAATGAAGTAATATAATGGCTAGCAGCATAAATCATCTTTTAAAAGGTACTCCATAAAAAAAAAACATAACCTTTCTAAGTACAACTTTTATAAGTCAGCAATCTGCTGACTTATCTATGGTGAAATGGATAAATCTTTTAATTTACAGATAGAACTATTTGTGGCTAGCATTTTCAAATATATTATTATAATAACTGAATTCAAATGGACATTTTCCGAAAATGTTCATTACTGATCCAAAGTCATCAACAGTGATTTAATTGGCCAACGGAAATGGGAAAACCTTTCTTCATTAAAGTATTCAGCCTGTCATTCTAAAATGCACTCCCATTTATCAGGCTGCAGTGACACACAATAGCATCTGCCTTTTGGAAACCTTAATGCCATTTCAAGCTCAATTCAAAGCATCTTTTGTGCCCAGTGCTCCAGGAAACCATCAAATTGTCATTAAAATAACAAATAACATGATATGCTCAGAAAGCAAAATATTTCTACTTAGCTTCTACAAATAAAAAAGCATTGCTGGTGTTAAGATGGGGTAAATGGAGGTACAGAAGGGAAAAAAATCTTAAATTCAAATGAGAAAATTTTTGTTTAAGAGCTCTAATACTAGAAACCAAACAGTATCAATTCCTATTCATGTAATCTCTACTACCTAAAAGATGTTCTATTGAGTCCTCCCACTATCTCCCAAAGGGACAACTTCAGCCTCAGTTTTCTGATGTGCAAAGGGATTAAAATCTATCATCTTTTTCACCTCAAATACCCTCTGATTTTAAGAACTTAAAAAAAATTACAAATCAGTTCTTTCCAGACTTGCTCCAAGGGGGAGAAAAAAGCAACTACTCTGTGAGTGGCAGAAGTAGCATTATTATAAGCTCCCCACACTGAGGCAGCTCAGCAGAGACGGGTGAAAGCAGTCACTGCCAGTCTCCACTGTTATCTGTAATATAGTTTCACTGAATGTGTCCTGTGGTTATGGATCTAATTGTCCTGAAAAGACTGCAAACAACTGCTCCAACAAGATGGAGCACATTAGAACCTCAGCAGGATGCCCAACAGCTAGCCTGTCTGCCTGGTTTTACACCTCTAGTAATAATGCAATTCCACAAGGAACTGAACCATCATTTGAGAAGCCACCCAACAGCCATTGCATATTTAATGAAGTCGCTCACCAAGCGCTGGAAAACAGAAGGTGCTTGGAGTGCATCATTAGTTCTGTCAGAAGGATAATTTACACATCTATCTTGTCAAATTTTCTATGGTTTATACTTTTACAATAATCAATCTAACATACATTTGATTAGTGGACTAGAAAGTTTGTAAAAAGGCAGTACAGTCAGCATAGCTGTAGCCCCTCATAAACATATTTAATAAAAGAATTTAACCCCTTCATGGCCGAGGTCTGTGAAGGTCTTCTGTCAATTATAATAGAATTTAAACTGAGATCAGAAATCATGGCTTATGAAATTAAAGGGACTAGAAATCTTTTTAGTTTTGCTTAACAATTAAGGCTACTACAATGTAGTATGAAGTGTCCAAAAATACAATTTAAGTAAAAATGTTCAATGGTTCTTTGCAGTAAGATAATTACTGGAATAGTCTTTATAAAATTCTGGAGAATCTTCTCTGGCTGTCTCAGATGAATTAATAAATTAAAACAACAACAACAAAACAACAATGCCCTAATCCAAAAGAGGGATCATACTTCAAAGTAGAAGAATTTTATTCTAGAGCTAACCAATAATAATAATTATGCCATTTCTACAATCTTTATTTGTACTGCAAGATATTTAGAAATTAGCTGACTATACTGATCTGGACACATGAAGACACTTGTGCACAACTCTATAGTAGCTGCTTAAACATATAGTAGCTGCTCATTTTCAGACACAGAAATGATACTCTGTCCTTTATGTAGCATGTCATATTGGAAGAAGGGATAATCTATATCTTTAAAAGCCTGAGGGGCTGGCTGACTGGCCGGTAGCTATGATTTGCATTGACCACCAGGGGACAGATGCTCAATGCAGGAGTGGAAGCCACAGACATGGAAACTTAGAACAGACTGATGAATCTCATAGGGAAAGGGCTAGGGAGAAGAACAGGAAGAGATTAACCAAAGATCTTATATGCATACTAGAGGCCCGGTGCACAGATTCGGCCTGGCCTGTGGGATTGGGGTGAAACTGGCAGTCCAGCATCCCCTAGGGGGTCCCAGATTGTGAGAGGGTGCAGGCCAGGCTGAGGGATTCCACAGGTGCACAAACCTGTGCACTGGGCCTCTAGTAGATTAATAAAAATAACAAAAATAGGTCCCTCAGGACTGAAACATTCCTTGTATGTATAGTTACCCATGAAAAGGCATGTGTACATTCAGATCACATGAAGCTTAATGCTCTTTCCAGACCGGTATTATCTGATGTAGGATATTCACAACACTGACTCAATTATATTCCTTTAATTTCTGATTTTCTAGAAGTACAAACCTAGCCTGAGAGTCAACACTGGAGCTATAGAAAACCAATTCCACCAAATCTGTAAACAAGATAGGGACCCTATATTCCACAGTTCATAATTATTCTAAATATATAATTCCCAAACTACTTAAGCCAGATACTTAAGTGTCTTATAAGCATTTTTAAAGTTATAAAAAACACAGGCCATCCCAATACTAAACATTATAGAAAATAAATGAGGGAAATTCTTTATCTGCTTAAATTAAAAGTGGAGTTCACTTTTTTACAATTTAATTTCTGATAATGTACATACAGACTGTATAAAACAAGTATTTTGTGTTCTTCCACAAGATACAGTACATTTTTAAATACTTACATTTGGAAGAGAAAACATGAAATTTTGGGGGATACTAAAATCAAAGGCTCAATAATCCTTTTTGAATGCTAACCTCTCCAAGAAAAAATGCATTTTGTGATATGATCAACAGCAAAAAAGAATGAACAAATATGCGTATGTAAGGTGGGAGTGGGGTGGGTAGTGAAAGTGTTGTATGTAGACAAGCCATCAAAAATTACCTAGAACTACTCTTTCTATTCTAAGGTCCTGAAGACTTAGCAGGAGCTACCCTATGGTCCTATCTTAAAGCTGATAATGTTTCTTCAGAGGAGGCACAAGTCTCAACCTGAAAAGAGGACTTAGTTGTCCATTTGTTAGTGCAAAACACATTTTGTATGTTTGGTTCTGGTGGAGGTACATGCTAAATGTTAGCCAAATGAGAGGCGCTAACACCCAGCCTTTAAAGGTGTATGAAATGAGATTATGACTATTCATGAGTATGTTTAAGGATACTTAAAAGTCACGTTTGATAAGATGACAAATTCATGAATATAATGTTAACAAAGCAATTAATATCTGATGATATTTTTCTCCTATTAAATATTTAAAATGTTAGCCCTGGTTGGTTGGAGCATTGACTGGAGCATTGTCCCGATGCACCACAGTTATCTATAGCATATTTATTCTTATTGCTGAGTAGTATTCCATGGTACAGACATACCACTGTTTAGCCATTTACAGTAGTCTTCCCTTACCCTTGATACAAGACCCCCAATGGAAACATGAAACCATGGGTAGTACCAAACGCTATGCATACTATTTTTCTCTGTACCCACATACTTTTTCATTTAAAGGAAACGCTTTACAGCTTCTCTTTGGCATCTCTGGATTGCCAGCATCACTACTCTTGCACTTTAGGGTCATTTTTAAGTAAAATAAGAGTTACTTGAACACAAGCATTGTGACACCATGGCAGTCTATATGATAACTGAGATGGGTAAGTGACTAATGGGCAGGTAGTGTATATAGTGTGGATTCACATCCCAGCCAGGATGAAGCATTATGCTACTCAGAAGAGCCTACTATATAGAACTTATAAATTGTTTATTTCTGGAATTTTCAGACTGTCAAGGACCTTAGGTAACTGATACTGTGGAAAGTGAAACTGTGGAAAAGGGTACTACTGTACTAGATGAAGAGCGTCTGGGCTGTTTGGGGCTATTATTAGTAAAGCTGCTCTGAATATTCATGTACAGGTTTTTGTTGTGGACATACATTTTCACTTCTCTGATAAAACTTCCCAAAAGTGAAACTGTTGGGTAGAATGGTAGTTGCATGTTTGATTTTATAAGAAACTACCAAACTGTTTACAGAATGGTTATGCCACTTTAATTACTATCAGCACTACATTCTTGATCTGGTTTCTCTACATCTTCTCAGCATAATATTGTCACTATTTTTTAATTTTAGCATTTAGGTGGGTGTTTGCATTTTACTATTGAGTTCTGAGAGTTCTTTATATATTATAGATATAGGTATTGTGTTGGATATGTGTTTGCACATATTTTCTCCTACTCTGAAGCTTATTTTTTACATCTTCTTAACAGAGCAAACATTTTCATTTCGATAATATCCCATTTATCAAATTTTCCTTTAATGAATTGTACTTTTGGTTACCAGTTTACAAACGCTTTGCCTCATTCTAGATCCTAAAGATTTTATCTTATGTTTTTTTTACATAGTTTTATTATTTTATGTTTTACATTTGTCGATTATCTATTTTGAGTTAATTTTGGTATAAGGTCAAGGTTCCTTTTGTTGTTGTTGCCTATAGATGTTCAATTGTTCCAGCCCCATTTGTTGAATAATCTATATGCTTTTGTACCTTTGCCAACACTTGGACACAATTGCATGGGTTCTATTTCTAGGTTCTTTATTCTGTTCCATTGATCAATGTCTCTTTCCTCCAATACCACACAGTCTTGATTACTGTACTAGTAGCTATGTCTTGAAATCAGGTAGATTGTTTCCTGTGACTTTTATTCGCTTTTTCAAAATTGTTTTAGTGGTCAAGTTCCTTTGCATTATGTAAATTTTAGAACAATCTTTTCTATATCTACTAAAAATACTTCTCAAATTTTGGTAGGAATTGCATCAGACAGATCAATCTGGGGAGAATGGACATCTTTACTATGTCCAGGAATACAGTCTCTCAATTTATTTACATCTTTGATTTTTTTCATTAGCACTCTATAATTTTCAGAATAAAGATCTTATGTTTATTTGGTTAGAATTATGCCTAAGTATGTATATATTTTGTTAGATTTGTGACTATTTCATTTTCTTTGAAGCAACTGTAAATGGTATTGCAAATGGTATTTTAAATTTGTTTCTGTATGTTTGTTAATATGTAGAAACTAGTGGCCCTGCTCACAAATCCATGCGCCAGTAGCTCTCTGCAAGGCCTGGCTGCCCCGTGCCTGCTGCTCAGAGGTTCTCCATGGTCCAGAGGCCCATCTGCAGCTGGACATGGAATGCTCACACTGCACGCTCTCAGCAGCCAGCCCCCCGCCCGGGAATGGGGGACTCTGGCAGAGCTGAGAGGACTGGGAGCCACCATCTTTGTGATGGAGTGATGGTTAATTTGCGTATTACCCTTTTATTAGATAGGATGTTATTTTTGTGTGTACTCATATTCTGCAATCTTGCTGAGAATTTTTTGTAGATTCTTTGAGATTTTCAATGAAAACATACATATCATCTATAAATAGCAATAGTTTTATTTCTTCCTTTCCAATCTGTATGTCAATGCAGGTTTTTAACAAATGGCCTCAAAACCGATCTTTTGCTCATTCTTTTGGACAGTCTCTTTTTACTTTTTAAAGTTTCTGATACTATTGGAGTCTGTTAAAATCACACAAAATAGCTAAGAGCAGATGCTCCATGATTATTCTCTGAACAACAGTAAATAATTTTGGTAATGTAAAGACACCAATATTTAAACTAAGGCTGATTACATTTAATCAAGGCTTTTTACTTACTGACAAGGCCTTAGGTATAATTTTAGCAAATGAACAACTTAAAAACTTAAGTCATACATTGAAATTAAATATGTGGCTGATATAAATTCTGCTGTTTAAACTGACCAGTTCGTCAGTTACAAAAACAAGCACTATGAAGATTAAGTTAAGCAGGCTTTATATTTCCTATAGCCTTCAGTTCCAGACTACATCTGTTTTCTTTGATACACAAAACCAGAGTTAAAATAGCCCCATTTATCACAGCATGATTGTAGGCAGACAAACCAGCCTGTCTGTTTCCAGATAGTGAAAGCAACTGTTATTAATCACAATTACAGGCCAAACCTTCTAAGAGAAACTGCATCAATACTCTCACAACCCCCAGCCCTCCTGCTCCTGAACTCAGAAACGGTACTGAGAGTGTCATGTCTCTGCCTGAAGGTCAGTAAATAAAGATGCGACTATGAGGTAAACCTGAGTTTTAAGTTCAGGGAGCAAATTAAGGAAAATCTTTTTTATACATAAGTAATCTCTCAAAATCTCTATTACTAAGTTTAGCAGGACAATTAAACCCACTCTTTAAAATCTATATAAAAAGATTTCTGCCTTATGAATCTATACTGAATAGCACAGGATATTTGAAATTTACAAATTAGATGATTAACTTTTAGCAGAAAAGCATTTATGAAAATGGATATTTTTCTATGCCAAATTTTGCAGTCAGTAGTGTGAAGGAAATTATTTCTCTTTCAAACAGAACTTCCTGTAGAGTGAGACCAACTGCAGTTTATGGATGAAAATATGTTAAGACAATTGTTGAACCATATCCCTTGAATTTGGAACTTTTTCAAATAAACTGCAACTCCTTCTTCAATGGTTAGGGTGAGGGTTTAAGAATATAAACCATAAACTAGACTTACTGGGGTGAACACGTTGTAAGTTATATAAATGTCTAATCACTATATTTTACACCTTAAACTAATATATTATATAAAAAAAATTTTCCCCACAGTCTTTGAATTATTTCTTTTGGCCACACATGCTTTAAAAAGTATGCACTCACTTGCAAAACACTCAAAGATCAGGAATTAAAAGGGCATAAAACATGGAGCTTACAGGCTTGAAAGAATACACAGCCTTTAGAACAAAATAAAACCAATCAAATCCTGACAATTTCTTTGTTCAAAACATAGGTATTTTATTTTTAATGGAATTTAAGGTTTTGGTGTCTTCTTTTAAAACACTTTCTTTAGGGACAGAAATGAAGCTTCTTGTGTTGCCTGAGGCAGGCTTGGCTTCTCTTCTTTGAAAGCCTTTTGCAAAATACAGATGCCGTTCACTGGCCTCAATGTTTACCACCATCACCACCACTCTACCCTCCTCACACACACACACCTGTCACCTGAAAATGTAACATCTTGGCCCACCTTGGGGACAGCTGGCAGCGGCTACAGAGCATCCAGGATGTGGTTGATGTTACTGACCAGCTCCTGTCGCTTTTCTGAGATGAGTTTCTCTTTCGTGAGCTTGCCAGCCACCAGCTGCTTACTTTCCATCACTGACTTCAGCACCAATTCCTTGACCTGTGTATCCAGTTTCTGCATTTCTTTTACTTGGATGCACAGGTCAAAGCACTGTCTCAGGCCTGGACTGCAGCAGAGCAATCTCATGGTCAAGGCCTTGTATTCCATCTCCAGGCTGTTTTGCCGCTATTGAGGGACCATTTATACTTAACTGGTAGTCTCATCAATGTAATGGTAGAGACCTATTCTCTTATTGACCATGGTTAAGACTTGCTCTGTGATGCAGGCTAGCTTCATCCTGGTTTCTGTGGTCAGGTCCCTTGTGATAGAAAAGCACAGTCTGATGTGGCTCATGACTGTGAAGAACAAGAGGTAGAAATGGCCACCACCAGCAAGGGCTCCTGCAGCATGAGCACCTTGTTGAGTGTGTGGTGAACTATGATGTACCGGATGTTCTAACAGATTTTCCTTATAGGCAATAATCACAGGGCAGCCAAATGTGCCTAAGTAGGTGTAGTACAGCTCATCTGGGACACAGCTGATTTCTTAAGGACTGTCAACTTGGATATTCCTGTCCCTTTGGGCATAATCTCCATGGTCAGAAAATATATCGCTTGCTCATAAAATAGCTGGTCCACAAACCGCATCTTCAATGCATACTCCAAATCATAGTTTGGGAGGTTGTAGTCATCATTGCAATGGGTCCTTCAACCACCAAAAAGAGGGAAGCAAGGCTATATTTCCACCTCTGTGGAGCCATCCACAATAAGGAAGTGGCTAAAGAAAACACTGCTAATCTCATCCTGGGATCAGCCGGGAGGATGGTCTTAAAGAACAAGGGAGGATAAACCACTCTCTGACTGTCTCTGGTCATCATAGTGTGGGAAAGGCCCCTTAAGTATAGCCCTGGTGTGCTTCAAGTCCTCACTTGCTTCTGCAGCGATATTATCCCAGTGAGAAACCTTAATGACTTGCACATGCTGGTGATGGTAAGGAAAGGGTGTTGTTCTCATAATGTACCTGAATAGCATCCTGACTATAGGCAGGGACATCTCTAAAAGGTCCACAATCCAGGAGGTTTTCAAACCATGTGGAGTTCTCCAACTTGATGTAGCTCTTAACATTTTGGGAGGCAAACTTCACATGCGTTGTGTCTTTGTTGGATAGGGAGTGTAGAAATAATGGTTGGCCTCAAACACTACAAACTGTTTCTTTGACCGAGTGATCTGGGTTGAATATGGCTGAAGCACATAGGTATAAACTGTTTCCTCAATGACTGAAATCTTGGTCCCAGAATCAAATGTACTGGGAGCTTCACCATAAAGAATCTCCACTTCTACCCTAACTTTGGTTTCTTGTACCTCCAGAGTAGTTAGTTCTCTTCCTCATCATTTCCCCTCACATACAGACAGAGGTGCACCAGCTGTGTTTGGAGCTCTGGCTCCGAGGCCAGGAAAAAAAAGGAGGCAACGTGAGATGTGAAGCCATCACTTGGGTGCATCAGGATCACCTTGGCAGTCACTTTGTCCAGGTGTCTGCTAAGGCCCATTGTGCACTTCATGTCCTTGCTGGACAGTGGCACCTAAGAAGTAGTAGCAAAAGCAGACGATGGCAGGGACCTCCTCTATAATTAGGTGAAAAAAAATTTTTTTTAATTTTTTTCTTCTCAGACCTTTTATTTCAAGCTGAGTAACACATAAATCTTTAATGGTCTTTATAGTTTTTCTTTTTCTTTTTTTTTTTTTTTTTTTTGGTGGTAGGGGGGTGGCCCACAAATTTTTTAAAAATATTTTTTTATTGATTTCAGGGAGGAAGGAGGAAAGAGAGGGGGGGGGACATCAGTGAAGGGAATCATTGATTGGCTGCCTCCTGCACACCCCACACTAGGGATCAAACCTGCAACTTGGGCATGTGCCTGGACCAGGAAATCTCCTGGTTCATAGGATGGCATTCAACCACGGAGTCATACTGGCCAGACTATTGATTCTACTTTTTTAAGAAGCTACTGTTTTTTAAGCATCTACCACATACAAGACACTTTAGATGCTTTACATATATTATCATATTTAAGTCTTACAATAATCTATAATGTAGGTACTATTATTCCTATTTTGCAGATGGGAAGGAACACTTTAGCTCAGAGAAGTTATTACCCTAAGGTCACATAGCTAGTTAAGTGCAGTCAGGAGTGTCAGATACAGATTTCATTTCGAGGCCTCTGTTCTTTCTCCTGTGGTCACAAACCTCTCAAACTTTTGTTTTAAGACCAAGTTTGAATGGAATCTTACATACATAATGCACCCATGGAAAAACACTAAAATGCTGGTGTTATACAGTAGAGATAGCACATTGCTTTACCTTATTTATCTACTGAATGACTATTAATTCTCTTATCCAGAAATATTATGGACTAATTGAGCTTTTCCATGATTAGACCCTATAATTAAACAAAGCCAGAGTATTAAACATTTGAAATTAAATTAGCAATGAGACTAATGTCATTCTAATATGAAATATTCAGAGCTATATGATAATTTGAAAACTTTCCCAATTCTGTAAGCTTTTAGCCACTCAACATATTCATTGAGCATCTACAACATAAAACAGCCACTGTTCTAGAGACTGGGGAACACAGTGATGAACAAGATAAAGTTAATAACCTCACTGAACTTATTCAAATGAGGAACACAGAAACTATGTAAAAGATCAGGGATTCACTTCTATACGGTGGCATTTCTCTGAGATGAAAATGAAGGGGAAAGTGAGACATGCAAATATCTGGGGGGAAGGAGGGCAAGAGAAAGAATATCAGAAGAAGAGAGAACAAATAGCAAAGGCTTTGAAGGGTTGATAGGTCTGAGGAGTAGCAAGAAGGCCAATACTGCTAGAGGAAAAAAGTTGTGAGAGAAGAGTACAGAGAGAAAGGCACACCATGTACAGCCTCGAAGGTTCTGAAAAGGACTTTGTATTTTGCTCTGAATGTGAGGAGGAAACACTGAGATTTAAGAAGATCCCTCTGGCAGCAAGAGCAGCAGCAGGACAGGGCAAGAGAGGAAGCACAGACCAGTCAGGATGCTGCTGCACTAGCCCTGTGGCAGTGGTAGATGATGCCTTTTAATACTTGGGAGTCAGCAGCACACAGATGGTGTTTTAAGTCCTGAGGTGATCACTAAGGGAGTGAATGAACACACAGAACAAACTGCCTTGGGGCTAAGCTCTGGGGCACTCCAATGCTTAGCAGTTTAGTAGATAAGCTAGCAAAGCGAAAGCATCTCCATTGTCCCAGCACATATGAAATATATTTTGTATTCAAGTTTACCTAGTTTCTTCTTCTAAGCAACAGATGAAACTAGGTAGTTTAGTTTGTTTCCATGTGGTCATATTTTTGACTGCACAGAAAATTTAAATATGAGAAATATGATAGAAATAAAGGATTTCTATTTAAATGATGCGGAACTTCTTGATAAATTAATATGCAGTAAAGCCTTGCTGCATTCAAGTTAAAAATTTCTAAAAATAAGTTATTTTATCAAAACTGAGAATTCTTCAGCAAATAATTAGCCTAGAATCTGAAAATGCGCATAAATTATACAAGGAGTTTTATTGTAACAAGATCTGATCTGCATTTATCGTATTATCTGCTACTGCGACAAGTTAGAAATGTACAAAGAGGAAGTTTATAAAAACAACCAGAAAGTCAAACAGACTTATGTGCAAGGACAGAGAAAACAATGAAATATGATGAGAAAATTAAAATTGTTAATTCATTTGTTTTAACATCTAAAGCAGGGCAAGTAAACTAGTGTCAAAATAAAAAAAAGTTTTATATTTTAAAAGAAAAACAGTGATGTTTAGTATTTTCTTTCCTATACTTTTAAAATTGTGTCTCTTTTCAAAGGCTGTTCATTTCACTTTTCAGCTTTTTACTTATTTTCACTATTTTAGGCTCTTAAGCAAGAGAACAGGGACACTGAAGTATGAGGACCTGAATTGAAATTCAACTTCTATCACTCAAAATTATTGTTCTTTGGGCAAATTATTGTACTCTGTACACTCAAGAGTTTTAACATCTCTTCATTTGAAAGACAGAAATAACATCTACTCTATAGGGATTTCAAGCAGAATTAAGGGAGATTTATGCAGAACACTTGGCAAATATTTATAACTTTATAAATGTGAATTCTTTTTCCTAGTCTATCTTCCTTCTCTTCACTGTTTCAACATTTGTAGCATTTACATGTTTATTAAAGTTACCTTTAGATGCTTTTCAAGGAAAATGGGAAACTTACCTTGTGGTGAAGTGTTAATGATCTAATCCAATCAGCTTTGATCATTGGCCTTTTGAGTGTTACAATATTTTATTTTACTAGACTGTAAGGTTTTTCAGAGAAGTAATCACTGTAAAATTCTTTGAAACCCTACTGCCTAATGGTCCAATAATATTTATAATCTGGAAAGCACATAACAATATTAAAAAGCAGAAAGAGCTACTTCTAAGAAATATATATATACATATATATATATATACACATGTATATACACACATATATATACACATATATATACACATATATATATACACACACATATATATATACACACACACATACTTATACATACATATATTTATGTATAATGTTAGATAATGATAAATGCTATGGTGAAAAACAGGGAGAGAGGGATACAGAGAATCCAGGGCAGGGGTAGGAGCTAGGAGCTGAATTTTTTAAATTTAAATTTAGAATTTAAATTTTTAAATTTGGGTGGTTATTTTTCCCTATGTTCCTTCCTAAAAATATTTTTACATTTAAAATCTAAATATATCTGTTTTTCTAACTTCCACATTATATTGAGCGATATATTCAGAACAAATTTCTATAAAGGGGGACAGGTGGATAACTTCAAAAATTACAATTTTAATGACCGAATGGCTACTGTTTCACTCTTAAAAAACTGCCTCATATAACTTTCATAAGCTCATACTTAGGTAGATATACCAATTTTTATTAGTGATGTGATCAATTCTCTCATAAAATTTAATATTTACACAATGGTCAGCAAGTAACAAAACAGCATTAAAATTTTGGAAAAAAAAGTATTTTTCACATCCTATCTTGATTAATTTATTGAATTCAGGGTGGGCAGAAAAACAGCTCTTCAAAATATGGTATAAACTGATGTCCACTTACATTCTAATAGTAGCTGAAAAACACTTATGTTATTTTTATTTCTTTCCCTTTAAAAACTTTTGCTGCAATGGTCAAATACCAGTGAGGCAACCTAGGTGGTCTTAGGGAACATGGCGTCCCTGAGAACTCAGAAGGCTGTTTAGGTTCATATCTAAGCAGGCTTGTCAAGTCAAACTTCTATTGGCTACTGCCATACCTACACTACCTCAGTGACAGACACAATCTTCCAAGAAATTTCAAGTGTTTTCATATTATTTATACTATGACTCTCCTGGCATTCTACCAAATAAAATGTTTTTACATTAGGAATATCAGAAATTTACATGAGGAATAGCAAAAAAGAATACCTCCATGGTGATGTGATAGACTCCCTCCATTAGCGAGGATTTCTTCTCTAGCAGCTGCCTATATTTGGAAACAATACAATAAATAGATTTCACTTTGAAGTGAGAGGAAGATCCAACTCCCAAAGGAGGCACATATTTTCTGGGTCAAATGATAAATCAGAAGCCTAGTTATTCTTTCTTCATTTTTAAAAAACAAAATTAAAACATATAGTCTAGCTTTATAGTTTTTTCCAGTAAATAGTCAAAATATCTGCAATAGTCACTTCCAGATTCTAGAAAAGAAAAAAAAGGCAAAACAATCAATTTTGCAGCACTAAGCTGCTAATAATGAAAAAAAAAGCTTTGTAAAGACAAAACCAGGTTCTACTCTGAAGTTAACATGTTACTCTACCAATAAATAATAATAACTAACACTTCTTGACTGTTACATTATTGACCTAATAACATACAATGGGCATCAGACTCAAGATTATTTACAAAGTTACCAGGAATCAATCATAAAAGCCCTTATGGAGCAAATTATTTGTATTACCTAAGGCTCTTTAAGTGTGAAAATAAAACAAAATCTTTCTTTATCCTCCTAATATAATAGGCCCTGACTAGGCTCATTATAAAGCACTATGGTGAGAAAGATAAAGGCGTAAACCACAATAAAGAATCACTGAAGTACAGGGTGAAAAAGGGGTAAAAGAAACTTAAATTACATTCAATTCACGAGTATGTAATTGCAATGAAGTGAAATATCTACACGGCCTTGAAGCTCTCAGAATTATGCAGGTTGTACAAACCATCAGGGAGGTGGGCCACGGTAGAAAAGGGTCCATGTGGGGCAGTTAGGCAATCTAGTAAATATCTCACTGCAAAGTAATTTATAAGAACCCTCATCACTTAGCATTTTTCAAATGAAACATAAATATGGTAGCCCCACTCTTAAGAGATTATATCTTCTAACAAATTATTTTAGATAAAACAACAACTACTTGAAATTAGTAACACTTAACGAATGGCAATTTGGACTGTGAAGGAATAATTTCACTCTTTGTACGACAGGGAAGGAGCACTGGGCAGCCAAAGGGCAATACAAAAACATTGAAAGGTTAAAATGATGGAAAAGAACTTGAACTTTTGAGGCTGATGGGTATGTTCATTATTTTTATTGGGATGACAATTTCACTGGTGTACATAGATATCAAAATTAATCAAACTGTATTTGATTTACTTTATTTCAATTTTACTTCAAAAAAGTTGGGGTTGGGGAAGAGGCATAGGCAAGAACCAACCAAACCCTATCTGTGGTTTGGGTCTAAAAGTGTCCACTGAAAATCACCTTGTAGTTTTATCTTTGGTAGGCACATAATAAAGTTAAAACTCTAGGATACCTGAGGTTTTAACAAACATCAAAGTCTTCCCAGTTCCTTTATATTCTAGTCTGTTTCTTAAACTTTAGGTATACTTGTAAGAAGAAATATTGACCATCAAACAGAAGTTTTTATAAAAATTAGAGGCTTAACGCTATTGTAGTAAAACTGCTAATGAACGAACCTCAATGGCCTATATACAACTTTAGCAAACAAATAAAGTATAAAGCTAGAATAAGGATATTACAGCAACACAGACTAAAAGCATTAGGGCTGCTGATCTCAATAGCCATCATCTGGAGATGAGTGGGCTGCCAAGTGATATCAAGGATTCTCCTAGTCCATTGTTATTTAATTTCATCTGGTATTATGTACTATAAGTAATAACCGGGGGGGAAAAAGCACAAGCTACAGAATATTAATTTTAGAACATTGTAATATATGTATAGAAGATTAATTTTAGAGTCAGTATACAACCCAGTGCAACAAACATGCTTCTCATTTCTATGGGATATCAACTAGGTAAGCCACAAATCATTAAAGAGTCTAATTAAAATTAATAAATTGATGGCAAAGATTATGAAAATTAATAAAAGAATGTAAGAGCTATATTCACGTATGCAAAATTACCTCGGTTTGGTCAAAAACAGTCAGTGGATCACTTATTCCCCTGTAGTTAAAGGCAAAGTAGAAATAGATACATGCACCTGCATCATAAGTCTGCGTCACCCTAAAAATCAAACAGAATCACAAGGCTTTAGTTGAGAGAAATCAAATTTAATGCCTGGAAACTTAAAAGCAAGATCATCTGAATGATTTGCTTAAGCCATAATCTCATTCTCTACCCAGACTCTTACTCCATGGAAGAAATTCAGATTGGCTGGACAAAGGATATACAGAAACTATTTGTTCTATTTTTTCAACTTTTTGGGTAAATGTGTATTATTATCCCCCCAAAACTTAAAAATTTTAAAGCAATGTAAATGTTTCTCCAATTAGCCTGAGATAAATAAAAACCACATCTCCTTAGCAGGGATTTTTAAAAAACAAAACACAACAGTATATTGTAGCTAAAAACAGCCCAAAACAAACTAGCTGGAACTTAGTGATCCACTGTAAGTCTTCTAAACTTCCTCAAAATTAACAGAAATAAGTATGAGACCTTAAAACCAACAAGAGAAATGTACAAATACCAAAAATAATCAGACTAGATAAAAAATACATCTTCACTATGTTCACATTAATAACTTGTAAGAATTTCAAAAACGAACTGAATTGTTCAAATTGCATACATACATGTACACACACACACACACACACACACACACCCTATATAATAAAAGCGTAATATGATAAATGTTTAACCATTTGGTCAACCACTCAACCAGTTACTATGACACTCACTGACCACCAGGAGGCAGACACTCTAACCAGTAGGTTGGCGTGCTACTGGAGTCTGGCCGATTGGGACTGGGCAAGAGGACTGGACATGTCCTGGAGCTCTCCCGTGGTCCCTCACAGCCGCTGACCCCCTTCAGGACTGGGTGAGATGGCCCAACTGGCCCAATCACTGGCCAGGACGAGGTACCCCATCTGTGCATGAATTTGTGCACCAGGCCTCTAGTAAATATATATACATACACACATATATCTGGGCTTTCAAAATGCAATTAGGTGAAGCAATTAAAAGGGAGTTAAGAGAATCATAGTCAAATCTCTGAATACAATTCACAGAGTTCCCACAAATAATTTAACAGAAGGAAGAAATACTCTTCTTACTACACAATGCAAACAGAATCTAATCTAAAATTTTAATGGCCTTTTAGGCCAAATGTTAGATGCCTCAGAACAGAAGAAATGAACTGTTTAACAATAATACTGTCAATTTGCCAGCTGTGTTTCTCTTCTAGTGTTAATTCACTCTCATAAAAAAGATCCTTTGAATACTTTCATTTTAAGTAACAGATTTACAAAGTTTAAGAAAAACTAAAGAACCATTTTAACTACAATGGCATTATCATTTCGGATAACCAAATTTAAATAAACTTCAAGGATACTGGAATGAAATTAGTTTATAGCAACGTAAAATATACATCATTCGTGAGAATAATTAACATCAATATGTAGAAAATGTAACTAAAAGTTAACAGAGTATTGCCACCTTCCAACAAATACCAGATCAATATTACACAGTTGAGTTTTCAGTGGATAAGAGGCTTCTAAAGTCACAAACGGGCTGAATTGATCAGTATGTCAAAGAAAAACAAAGCAGAAATAATGGAACACCTTCTGGAAAACCTCAATTTGGGTCCATCTCAGATAGTGACTCAGATCTAAGACCTTCTAATAGATCAGTTCAATCACTTAAGACAATTAAACACTAACTGCTTCCAAAATCATTTTGACAAGTGATAGTGTGGCTGCCAGTCATTCTACTATTCTTTAATTTCTAAAAGTGTATGTGCTCTACACTTTTTGGAGTATTTTACTTGTGTTAGATTCCCTGGCTAGGAATTATTTTCCATAAAACTTCTTCAGAAAATTTAGGGCTAGAATTTCTATTCCAGTAGACAAAGTACATTTTAATAGAGAGAAATAAAATGAATTCAATAAATGCACCATATAGCTAAATTATTTTCTGTGGGATCTTTAATTTCAGTATCTATAATTATTTTTTTATTTTTAAACCTTTATTGTTATTAAATTAATTCTTAAATAGCTTTTAAAAAAACTAGTTAAAAAATATACTTCACATATTTACATTCAACACAGAATAATCTCCTGGTCCACTAGTAAGCAATTCAAATCAAACTAAACTAAAATCAAATTATTTTTAAAAAAAAATATATTTTATTGATTTTTTTACAGAGAGGAGGGAGAGGAATAGAAAGTCAGAAACATCGATGAGAGAGAAACATCAATCAGCTGCCTCTTGCACACCTCCTACTGGGGATGTGCCCACAGCCAAGGTACATGCCCTTGACTGGAATCGAACCTAGGACCTTTCAGTTTGCAGGCCGATCGATGCTCTATCCACTGAGCCAAATTGGTTTCGGCTAAAATCAAATTCTTATTAAATGCTAGTTTAATCAAGTATGAACTAGAAAAATTATTTAAAACTCCTACTTATCAAAACCATTAAAATAACTAGACTTTTCACATTGTAAACTTTGGTTTTATAAGATAATTATAGAAGTTGAGCATTTAAGCTTTTCAGAAGATTATATCTTTTTTAAAAAATATATATTTTATTGATTTCTTACAGAGAGGGAGATGGATAGAGAGTTAGAAACACCAATGAGAGAGAAACATTGATCAGCTGCCTCTTGCACACTCCCTACTGGGGATGTGCCCAGAGCCAAGGTACATGCCCTTGACCGGAATCGAACCCAGGACCCTTCAGTCCGCAGGCCGATGCTCTATCCACTGAACCACACTTGTCAGGGCCAGAAGATCATTTCTATAAAATCAGCTACTTAATGACATACGGCCAATTCAGTCTAGTATATCAATTCTATCTACCTACAATACATAATGAATATTCTTAGGTCCTGTGAGTACCTTCTGAAGAGCCAAGACTTAGGTGTTGTCGAGAGCCTAAGGCAGAATATTTTACTTCCCAATCACTTTCAATAAGCAGTGATTTATTACAATGATATCTTCATAATGGAAAGGGAGAAGTCTCCAGAGATATTGAATAGGGAGGTGGAGAGAGAAAATCTGTTCAACTGCCACTGGACAAAACAAAAGAATAAAAATTCCTTAGCTAGAACTTAGATAGGTACCTCAAGATACAGAACCTGAATGTGCTGCATTTTGTTTATTTAGCTTTCCTGTGTAGCCTTTTGTTTTGCTCTGACTGTTTTGTTCAGATTTATGCTTTGCGGACCCCAAGAGACTGTTGGGAGAAGCCTTAGAATGACCCTCGTAGGGAATACCATGACTTTTTTTCTTTTTTAACTTCACCATCGGGTTCAAAGGTGGCCCACAAGTAGAATCACGCTCTCCCCGACACACCCGAGAGAGGGTGTCGGCGGGCCGCGCGCTCCTGGTCCTCCCCGTGCCCGCCGCGTCCGGACTCGTTCCCCGTGCCATGCAGAGGTTGGGTAACTCGTTGCTCAGGTCAGATTTGACCATCGGCATCCCTCACGTTGTCAACACAGACCTCACCCGGTCGGGCGCCGCTGAGTGAGCTGCATGACCTGGAGGAGCGGCTGGCCCGGGCAGCGGGCAGCGGCCTCTCCAGAGAGCCAGGCTCTGCATCTCCGCTCCCTGCTCGTACCCTGAACCAGACGGGTGCCGGGCGTGGTCGTGATGGACAAAAGCTAAAGCGATGGAGAGAGCTCCAGGCTGAGATGCTGAGCCCCTCGGTCGTGTCTAAGCTTAGCTGGGTCCTTTCGAGTTTGTTTTACAGCTTCCTAGGTTAAATAGTTTGCAATAAATTCATGGAAACCCTAACAGTTATTTGTTTTGTTTCTTACTGTGTGTATATAAACTAATACTAAAAATTTGGCATAGTGTTTTTTCACCTCCTTACATAACCCCTCACATGCACATAATGCTGTAAATCCGATAAAATATGTGAATGATATTTTATAAAGTTATTTTGTATGGTGTCCATTTTGTTTTGCCTCATAGTATGTCAGCAAAAAAAAAAAAAAAGAAAGAAATTACTTGTATTTAAAAAAAAAATTCCTTAGCTATATAATAATAAATTCTATAATTTTAACTGTTTCAAATTTTACTGGTAACAAATGACTTCTGGATTATTAGGCCTCGTTTATTTTTAGTATTATAATAACAGGCCTAAGAAACTAAATTGTAAAGAGAAGAATTAAGTACAGCAGGTGCTTACACATTTCATTCAATGTTGCTATAATGTTAACTAGAGACCCAGTGCACGAAATTCCTGCACAGATAGGGTCCCTGTGGTCACCCCACAGATGGCTATCAGGGCTGATCTGTGGGGTGACCAGCGGGGTGATCAGGAGGGGGGCTGCACTGGCACCCACCATGGCTGGCCTGGTACCACCCACTTGCCAGCCCAGCTGTCCCCCCCCCCCGCCTCCACTGCCAGTTGCCTCCCTCTGTGGGGTGGCCAGCAGGGCAATCTGGGGGGAGGGAGGCCCTACCTTGGCTGGCCTGGCACCACCCCCTCACAGGCCCCACCCCCTGCCGCTGGTCAGGGCCTGTGGGCAGCTCCTGCATTGAGTATCTGCCCCCTGGTAGTCAATGCACATCACAGGCAACTGGTCGATCCGCCATTCGATCAATTTGCATGTTAGGCTTTTATTATATAGGATGAAATGCCTGATAAGATGTAGTAGGAACTTAACTCTTGTTTCTACCAATTAGCCTAAGGTAAAAAAAATTAGTTTCATTATACATCTTTTTGCTTAAATTCACAGAATCTGTTGACATTAAGTGAGGATTTATTAATAACATAAATAACCACAAAATTATTTTTCTTAGACTTTAAAAGTTTTGTTTTTAAAGATGACTCAAATTTTTTTTTAAAGTATATTCTTATTTACTTGGGAAGATTCTCTCCAAGATCAGTCGCTATGCCATCAGTAGTTTTGCTATAAGCCTAGTACATAAGAAGGCCCTCTGTTTTCCCTTTCTGCAGATATATCAAATGCCCAGCCAATAAGCTCTAAATGTACATTTTTTGGTTTCATTTCTTTGACTCTTTCCCAAACACACATGTTCTACATGTTACTACACAGATTTGACTAGGTGCTTCCTGAAATGCCCTTCAAAGCCTCTATCTCATCAGAAGCAGAAAAGACTATTTTGAAGAGATCCTGATTTACACGAACAGTTAATGTGAGAAAGATGCTTTCTTCACATGCCTTGTTAGGATTTTACTTTCTTACCCAGCAGATCACAATTTATCAAATTCTAAAAGACATCTGTTTCAATGAGAGCAATAGCAGAAGCAAGAATCACAATATGGCAGTAGGGAAGAACATGATGAGAGGATGTAAAGAGAAAACAATAATCACAGAAGAGATAGCAGTTTAAAGAGTACAGTAGCATTCTAGTCTTGCAAAGCACATATATGCAAATTACTATGCTATGTCAAAATATTAAGACACTAACAAATGGATGCCTTCACAAGGACTTGTCTTTGGGAAGTTAAACAAAATATTCCAAATTCCCTTTTTTCTCATTCCAATAACATTTTAGAGAATTCAAATGCTCAGTTCAATCCAAATATACTTAATCGCCTGGTGTTTACATAGAAAACTATTATTAAGATTTAATACAAAATATCCCTTCTCAAGAAAACCTCCATCGGGGCTGCTGCTATTTAACAAAGAGAACAAGATCTTCAGTTAAACATGACCCAATATGGGGCATAAATATCCAATATGGAAGACACCAGCCATGTGTGTTTTTTTTAATTATTTGAAATTAAATAAAATTTATCACACACCTACGGATGAGGACAGTGCGGGGGGGGGGGGGGGGGGAGGTAAGGGCAGTGTGTGGGGTGGGTACTGGATGAAGGGGAGCTATGGGGACGGGTAAAAGAGGAACATTGTAATAATCTGAACAATAAAGATTTATTGAAATTAAATAAAATTTAAAATTCATTTCCAGTCACCTGACCACATTTCAACAGCTCAAAAGCCACATGTGCTTTGTGGCAACCATTCTAGACAGGGCAGATACAAAACATTTCCATTACTGCAGAAAGATCTATTGGAAAGTAGAGTTAATCTTCATTTGGATCTTTTGCTCCATTCATTCATTAATTCCCATCCATCCATTTAATCAACAATTGATAAAATGTTTAAAGTGCTTTTTCTTTATTGAAGAAAGAACTATGTTGCCTGTGTATGTAACTTGTAGTTTCTTGACTCTCTCTCTCCCTCCCTCTCCCTCCCTCCCTCTCTCTCTCTCTCTCTCTCTCTCTCTCTCTCTATATATATATATATATATATATATATATATATATATACACACACACACACACACACACACACACACACACACACACACACATATATATATATATATATATATATATATATATATAGTTTCAGTGAATACGGTCTTCTTCAGGTGCTCAGACATCTGGGTCTCCACCATCATGCTGTCCAGAGAGCTACAAGCTCACTCACCAAGGGGGTGTTTTACTTTTTAAGGGCTCAGGACTGATGAAAAATACTAGTGGCACAATCCTAACAAGGTGTCAAGGAAAGCTTGCAAAATAGAATAGACTGAAGCTTCTCTTCAGCTAGCCAATTATTCCCAATTAATTAAAAAATAGTTTTTCTCAGAATAAGAAGTACTATAAGAACAATAAAAAAAACTCACCTGCATGTAGACAGAGGAGCAAACTGAACACCCTTCTCTTTGCATTCCCTTATTATTCTTTCTTTCACATTTCTACAGAGATCTACAACTCTAGAAAACATAATTGAATACTATATTAAGTTTTCAAATAAGTTACAAAAAATATCTAATAAATACTGCTTTATTTGTCATCCTTCAAGTCAGAAATTGCCTTAACTAAAGCTTTCAGACTACCTTAAAAAATGAAAAAGAGCCTTTATCATTCACATTGAGTCTACCATTAATAACTTTCAAGGGACCAAACCCCTTTCTCTTTGGCGACAGGAAAGACAGCAGCACACGCCGCTCTCCAGAAGACTGTTTCCTACACGTAGGAAAACCCCATTTCAAGATAAATTTAATTGCAATAGTTTAAAAGCTTTAAAGCTATAATAAAAACTCAATTCTAGATTATTGAAGTACCAATCTTATATCCAAGTCTAAAAAGTTTTTCTTAATTTAAAACAATTTAATTAATAATCATGATATTATACCCACATGGTCAATAGCCTATTCCAAAGCACTGAGCAAACATCCAGTTCAACAAAACTGACCAGACATGTAATCGTGTGTAAAGCTACGCTAGACAGTTTGATATTAAATCAATAAAAACAGGTGAGGGGAGATCGATAATATTTAATAGTACTAATCTATGTTTTAATGTGAGTTGTAACATATTGTTCTAATTGAATACTTTGTTTCATATGGGAAATAAAACTCTTAAAGTATACAAAGCCACTTTATCCTCCAATAAATATCCCGGCTATGTACTGAAACTGATTCTGTATTTTAAACCCTAGTCTTCTTAGAATCATGAAAATAAAAAAGATACCACAGAAACTCCAAAGACTGACCTAACTTTAGTCTCAAGGCTGATTTGACTATGTGAAAACAAATGTGATTAAAATAATATTAAACAGATTATGCTTTATAAAACACTAGAGGCCTGGTGTATAAAATTTGTGTACAGGGAGGGCCGGGGTGTCCCTCAGCCCAGCCTGCACCCTGCACCCTCTCCAATCTGGGCAGTCCAGCACCCCTCTCACAATCCAGGACTGCTGGCTCCTAATCGCTCGCCTGCTTGCCTTCCTGATTGCCCCTAACCGCTTCTACCTGCCAGCCTGATCACCCCCTACCCACTCCCCTGCCAGCCTGATTGATACCTAACTGCTCCCCTGTCAGCCTGTTTGCTCCTCCCTTGCAGGTCTGATCCCTCCCAACTGCCCTCCCCTGCTGGGTAACTTGTGGTAGCCATCTTGTGTCCACATGGGGGCAGCCATCTTGTGTGTTGGAGTGACGTTCAATTTGTCTATTACTCTTTTTTTATTAGATAGGATAGAGGCCTGGTGCATGGGTGGGGGCCAGCTGGTTTGCCATGGAGGGTGTTCTGGATCAGGGTGGGGGTTCACTTGGGGTATGGGGCAGCCTGGGCGAGGGGCCTGTGGTGGTTTGCAGGATTGCCACGCTCCCTGGCAACTCAAGTGGAGGCCCTTGTATCTGGGATTTATTTATCTTCTATAATTGAAACTTTGTAGCCTTGAGCAGAGCCAAGCCTTCTGCTCGATCCGTGGCATTAGCCATTTCTGTTGAGATTTATTTACCTTCTACAATTGAAACTTTGTAGCCTTAAGTGAAGGCCAAGACAGGCCAGAGCTGCAGAAGCTTGGCTTCCTCCATCGCCGGGAGCAACCCTAGCCTCCTGCTCTCTCCAACTCCATGGCTGCCACCATTTTTGTTGGGATTTATCTTCTACTAGAGGCCCGGTGCACGAAATTCGTGCATGGGGGATTCAAGGGTGTCCCTCAGCCCAGCCTGCACACTCTCCAATCTGGGATCTCTAGAGGGCAACTGGACATCCTTCTCACAATCCAAGACTGCTAGCTGCAAACTGCTCACCTGCCTGCCTGCCTCCCTGACTGCCCCTAACCGCTTCTGCTTACCAGCCTGATCACCACCTAACCACTACCCTGCCAGCCTAATTGATGTCTAACTTCTCCCCTGCCAGCCTGTTTGCCCCCAACTTCCCTCCTCTGTCGGCCTGGTCACCCTAACTGCCCTCCCCTCTAGGCTTGATCCCCCCAACTGCCCTCCCTTGCAGGCCTGGTCCCTCCCAACTGCCCTCCCCTGCTGGCCTGATGGCCCACAACTGCCCTCCCTTGCAGGCCTGGAAACTCCCACACTTGTCCCCTGCTGGCCATCTTGTGGTGGCCATCTTGTGTCCACATGGGGGTAGGATCTTTACCACATGGGGGCAGCCCTCTGTGTGTTGGAGTGATGGTCAATCTGTGTATTACTCTTTTATTAGATAGGCTAGAGGCCTGGTGCATGAGTGAGAACTGGCTGGTTTATCCTGAAGGGTGTCCTGGATCAGAGCGGGGGTTCCCTTGGGGTGTAGGGCAGCCTGGGCAAGGGCCCTATGGTGGTTGGCAGGCCAGCCATGCCCCCCGGGGATCCAAGCTGAGGCCTTGGAATTTATGTTCTACAATTGAATCTTTGTAGCCTGGAATGGAGCCAAGCCTTCTGCTCGCTCCGTGGCAACAACCATTTCTGTTTGAAACTTTGTAGTTTAGAGTGGAGGCCTAGGCTAGGGCTGCAGAAGTTTGGCTTCCTCCATTGCCCCAGCAATGCTAGCCTCTTCTCTCTCCAGCTTCATGGCTGCCGCCATTTCTGTTGGGATTATGTATCTTCTATAACTGAAACTTTGTAGCATTGAGTGGAGGCCTAGGCCAGCAAAGGCAGGCGGAAAGGTTGGCTTCCTCTGTTGCTGGGGAAACCCAAGCCTCCCTCCTGCTCTCAGTGGCCGCAGCCATCTTGGTTGGGGTTTATTTGCATAACTTGCTCCTGATTGGCTGGTGGGCGTCGCTGTAGGCATGGCTTGATAGGAGGTATGGTCTATTTGCATATTACTCTTTTATTAGATAGGACGATTGAAATTTGTGGCCTTGAGTGGAGGCCTGGGCCTGGCAGGATGTGTGGAAAGCTTGGCTTCCTGAATCACTGGTGAAACCCAAGCCTCCCTCCTGCTTGCTCCGTGGCTGCAGCCAGCTTGGTTGGGGTTAATTTGCATACTCGCTCCTGATTGGCTGGTGGGTGTGGTTTGGGGGCATGGCTTGTGAGTGTAGAGGAGTGGTGGTTAATTTGCATATTATTTTTTTATTAGATAGGATTAAATTCATCTTCATTTCCAATAAGAACAAAAGATATTCTATCTAATAGAGTAATATGCAAACTGACCATCACTCCAAGACACAAATTGGCTACCCCTATATGGTCAAAGATGGCTACCCCCATGTGGACACAAAATAATCACCACAAGATGGCCTGCAGGGTAGGGCAGTTGGGAAGGACAAGGCCTGCAGGGGAGGGCAGTTGGGGAGGACAGGTCTCCAGGAAAGAGCAGTTCGGTGGTACCAGGCCTGCAGGGGAGGTCAGTTGTAGGTGAGCAGGCCAACAGGGAGAGCAGTTTGGGATGACTGGGCCAGCAGAGGATGATAGTTGGGGGAGCCCAGGCAAGCATAGGAGGGTAGCTAGGGGGGGCAGGCCTATATGGGAGGACAGTTGGGGGTGACCCAGGCCTGCAGGGGAGGGCAGTTTGGGGGGACCAGGCCTGTAGGGGAGGGCAGTTGTGGGCAATCAGGCCAGGAGAGAGGTAGTTAGGGGTGACTGGGCCAGCAGAGGAGGACATTTGGGGGAGACCAGACCAGCAGGGGAGGGCAGTTGGGGGCGGGAACCAGCCTGCAGGGGAGGGCAGTTATTCTCCTCTGCATGCATCTGGGAAAGAGCCTGCAACCAAGGTACATGCCCTTGACTGGACTCAAATCCAAGACCCTTCAGTCTGTGTGCTTACACTCTAACCACTGAACCAAACTGGCTAGGGCCACTCTCTTGGTTTTAATCACAATCTCATGCTAGTGTATTCAAAATCTGTAAATCTCTACTTGGATCTCTTAGATAGCTATTTTTTAGGCTGCATTTTTACACGATTTCAGAATACCTCCATAGAACTCTATGCAGAAAATTCACTGGACACCTGCAGGTGCAATTGTGCTAGGGCCACTGAGAAATAGGCAAAAGCTAGTAGAACCAATAATCCCTTAAGATATTTATGCATGGAAAGGCCAAGTGAGCCACTAATGAGTGAAGATGAAGACCGTGATCCTATGGGTTGCTGCTAAATATGATCTCTGTATAGCTAAAGGTTTAAAAGAAAAAACACTGCTATGTGGTTAACAAGTTTCACGTCAGTAAAGTAGTTGCTTTCTGTTAATTTTATTTCTTAAAACTTCAGCTGAATAAGTTGTTTTAAATGAAAACAAGTCAAATATGTAGTCTTCTATATAAGATATTGCCAGTAAGTCAATTAAGTAAATATGTAAATATATACAAAGAAAAGCTAAAGAAAAATAAAAGATAGTGAATGATTAGCTTCCACAGTTGGAAAAACAAAGTCAAAATGACAACCACCAGTAAGTAATGATTAGTGACAAGAAAATACATACTACCGAAGAAGTAACACTCCAGTGGTCAGCAAACTCATCAGTCAACAGAGCCAAATATCAACAGGACAACGAATGAAATTTCTTTTGAGAGCCAAATTTTTTTTAAACTTAAACTTCTTCTAATGCCACTTCTTCAAAATAGACTTGTCCAGGCCATGAGATTTTGTGGGAGAGCCACACTCAAGGGGCCAAAAAGCTGCATGTGGCCCGCGAGCCACGGTTTGCCAACCACTGCACTATACTAAGGAAAGGCAGTAAACACTAAAATGGTATTTGAGACAACTATGAACAGTTGTCAAACTATATATGTTGTTCAAAAGTGTCAGATGTCAATAAATTAGTTAATTCTTTTTATTAATAAGATTTATTCCCCTCTAAATTAAATCTAGAATAAGAAGCTGTAACAGATCCATACTATAAAATTTGGTTATCTTACAAGGTATAGAATATAAGCATCAATGCACCCCAAATCATAACCCATTGTAGATGAACACTGAATATAGAAAAGTAAAAAGTTTTCTGGGGGAGGAAAAAAAAAAGACATCAGTGTTAAACAAAATGTTAAGATGTGTAATATCCAAAAGATAAATTCATGGGGTTTATAGAGTTAAAATAATTTGTTAATTTCATAAATAAAAAGTAAAATATGAGATATCCTAGAATAAAATATACTAACCATCTCCTTATGAATTTTTATGAGTTAACTCACAAGTCTACTTTTATAAAAATTTATTTTAGAGAGGGAGAAAGAGAAAGAGAGAAAGATCAATATGAGAGTGCTACATTACTCGGTCGCGTCCCGTACGCCCAAACCAGGGATCAAACCTGAAATCTTGGTACATGCCCTGACCAGGAATTATATCTGTGACCTTCGATGCTCCAACCCAACTGAGCCATACTGGCCAGGGAACACAGACCACTTTTTAAGAAAACCACCTCATATTTCCTAATCAGTTTTTATTATTAATTTCCTAACTAATATCTGTATTGTATGCAATTTAAAAATAGTATATAATTTCTTAAATTAGATATCTTTTAGAAATCAATTAAATGCAAGTTAAGATCTTGCTTAACAGCATACATACAAATACAAAAACTAAATAATATATCACAAAAAAATTAACTGATTTTATAATTTGGGGGCACTTTTTAGAAAACATTTAGGCATATTAATCACTTAAGAATTTAAATCAAAGTTACATAAAACCATATAGTGACATTCAGTGTTCAATATGATTCTTCAAAATATAAAGTTCAATAATAACTTCCTACTATGGAACATGAATAAATTTGTTACAAAACAAACAAGTAAAAATGGCTCCCAAATATGATAGTGTAGTGGAGATATTAATTTAAATAAAGGTTATTATGATGTTTCAAAGTTTCTTTATAAAATTTTAAGTTGACATGTTCACATACAAAGACACATTACTTGAACAACTTGCAGCATATTTTAATAACAGGCATTTTATTCCATTTTACCTGTCCCAAGGAGCAGAAGTCTCAAAAGATTCTCCTACTACATAGTATTCCAAACCCAAGTCCTGTTAAGACACATAAACAAAAATCAAGGAAATACAAGAGATGCAGAAGAATCAATATTGTTTGTATTTCATATTCACTGTTAGTATTTTGTGCAACTGTTGGTGTTATATGTTTCCACCTTAATTTCCATGACTCTTTACTATCCACCTCATAAGAGCTCTGCAAAGTGGTCCCAAGAGTGAGACATGAACTCCAGGAGGATAGGAACTTTGTCTGTCCTGTTTTCCTCTGTACCTTTGGCACCAGGCAGAGTACCTGACACATGGTAGGAATTCAAACATTTCTGCAGTGAATGGAATCTCTATCCAGGAACTATCGATATGCATGTAGAGAATACTAGTAGAATAGATTTTTAGTGGCCTAATCAGCAAATTAACCAATACCAAAAAAGTGGCCATCAGGATAGAAGAAGCAGGAAAGTAGGAAAGTGGGGTGGAGGCATGGGAGACTAGAGGAAGGAGAAGTTATCTCCCTTTCTTAAAAAGAGCTTTTCTTTAAAAACAAATTAAAAAATATAGTGCCTCTCTCTGCAGTGACTAAATAGAACATCTGGAAACACCACTGCTAGAAATATAAATTTTTTATAGCATAGAAAATACAATGTTTATATAAGTAACTTATAATACTAATTCCTGTAATTTCCAAATTGAAAAGAACAATTCATAAGCTACCACAGAAATATAAAGATAGGAAAGAAAATTTTATAAGGTAGAAAAATCAATATATGTTAAGTTTTAACTTCTAGAAAAATGAACCACTTAAACTCTACCACTGATTGCCAGGAAAAATCCTAAAATTACTGATCTAAAATGTGTGTTTTTCTCTTATGCATTCACTTATTCAGTAAACATATATTTGGTGACAACAATATTAAACACTGGAGAAATAAAAAATAAGATAAAACAAATCTCTATCCCTACCCACCAAATCTCTAACTTATTTTTAAGTTTTAACATGAACTTAATAATGAAGTAATCTTAATAATTAAGAAACTTACTTCAAATTGTATCTATATTGTACTTGTTAGTTACATTTCATTTTCTAGAATTATGAATTTGGAATCATGAGGAAATGGTCAATATGCTCAGAGAAGATGCCTAACAAAATTGATGTATACCCATAATGCTTATTATGAGAGATAAAGTAGTGACAATGGAGGTAAAAATTATTTATAAGACCTAAAATCATCCATTACCTTTCATCATCTGTAAATGTGTTAATCACACCTCCCAACACAGGAGTTTTCTTTTTCAACATGGCAAGGGGGAGGGGGCTTCAGGAAGACCTATCAAATTATCGTAATCTAAAATTTAGATCTTACCTAGAGTTACATTAAAATTCTTACTATGGGAGAACTTGGGGTAGATTTGTAGGTAATCTTTTGTTCCTATAAAACGATATGCTTAATTACAGTTGATTAAAATTTAAGAAAATAATTTTATTCACTCAAAGAAATTGACAAGGGAATTATGTGATAACTTACTCGAAGGTATGCAATGACATAGGTCAGCAAATAACCTCTCTGTCCATTATCTTCTCCAGCTGCCAATCCACTGTAATTAAAAAACTGTTAATAAATTTCAAATGAACTATTAAAAATACATAAAACTAACCAAATTGATATGACATCTTAAGATAAATGCTTAACAGATTAACATATATTACTTTCCATCTCATTTTCACTTTACTCTCATTTATCATAAATATATCAAAGAGCCATCAAGAGACTAAGCTTGAATAACAAAAATCTGAAAGCACTTTTAATATTTCAGTTTGGTCATTAACTTCAAACTTTTAACAACCACACTAGCAAAACTAACTCATGAACTCAACTATTTCTATCCATATTCTCAAAATAAAATTAACATGAGAATCAAACTTAAATAATCCTCATAATCAAAACAAGATACCTAAAATACTCTTATTTTATTATTATATTCTGACTCATATATTCATGTATTATTATAGTCTTATTCATATGTAAAGATGTGCAATAACTGGCTTTGGATTTGGACTGATCTTCCAAATACAAAGATGATTCTTGAATGCTTGAGCACATAGTATTTGGAGTATTAGACATGGTGTCTATTTTATGGAACTTACAAGTTAAATGATAGAAAACATACAGAGAAATATTTAAAGTTTATGAAGCAACATACAGATAAAGTATAAGTCCAACAGGTAAGGTCTTATTAATATGAACACATGAACTGTCCATTTCAATTAGAAAGTAGTTTTAGCCATAGGAATTGCATCTGATGATCCAGTTTAAAGTAATCTGTAACTGTCTAAGTGTTCTGCTTTGCGAAAGTTATTCTTATTTTAAAAGACGATGAATGATTTCCACTACCTTTAGTAAACACTTCTTTATTTTTGCTTTTTTCTATCACCAGGCAGAAATCAAATTTTAACTATTCTTAAGTCAACTAAATAAAACTTACTCCAAACTCTCAGAGTACAAAGATTCCCCCAACAAAACAAGATTAAAAAAAATCTTTCCTTGTGACTTTTTGAGGTCATGATTAATAATTAACTGTTATGTTTCCCTTTTCAATATCCTAACTGGATCTCCTTGTTCTTAGGTATGGGTCTTGGGACTCTGTGACTTAAGCCTTCTCTTGAAGAATCATTTCTCTTCATGGCTTCAATGAATGCCTTATAGTTAAATTCTTTATCCCCTAAATTTTGTTTGGATTTGGTGCTAAGTAAATAACACAATGTAAATGTAGCCTTGTTCTATACAAATAATGTAAGGCATTTTTAGGCTAGGATATAGTGTCTAAGTCAGATTTCCTGATTTAGGGTAATAGCTGGAGATATTTGAATTAGTGTCATCTAGAGGAGTAGCAAAGATTGATAGGGCAGCTATGGTCCTGAACAGTGGTCGGCAAACTGCAGCTCTTTGGCCCCTTGAGTGTGGAGGCTCTTCCACAAAATACCATGACCTGGACAAGTATATTTTGAAGCATTAGAAGAAGTTTAAGTTTAAAAATTTGGCTCTCAAACGAAATTTCAATCGTTGTACTGTTGATATTTGGCTCTGCTGACTAATGAGTTTCCCGACTACTGGTCTAGAACTACTTAAGAATAAAGTATGATGAAGGAGACTGTCTGTATTACTAGAATGTTAATGAGTAAGGAAGGCAAACTTATACCAGACAGCTAAGAGTGAAAAGGAAGAAAAGGAAGGGAATTCTTGGTTGGATATGTATGGATGTGAGGTTGGGGTAGGTAATCAAACAAAGCTCCAAAACAAAAAGGAAACTAGCAAAAAATTGCTATGTACCTGGAGAAAAATAGCTGAGTCCACACCTCAAGTAAATATGAAACAGAGTCAGACAATGAGTCCAAGAAAGAAAAAACACTACTGACCTAGAAAACAGCTCCTCCTGATGGGAGGGAAAAAAGGAAAGGGATGTGAAGACCAGAAAAGGATGCCAAAGACCTGCACTGGAAATCTCTGGGAAGGCACACGCTAAATATGTTTCTGGTGAGAAGTAACACTTATATCAGGATGAGAAAAAAGTCCTACTTTGTAGTCCCAGGTCAAGCCATTTTTCTTTAGACCCTTTTCTAATACCTGGTGGGGTTGAGTCAGGAGCACTCAGTTCTACTTTGGAAACTTGTGTGACAAATCACACAGGAACATGTATTTTTCTTATCTAAAGCAGGAAGAAATCAGATGTTCATTCTAAATTCAGTAATACTAGGGCTTAGAAATTAATCCCCAAAATCTAATATTCTAACTGCTTTATGTTTAAATAGCAACATCCAACTCCTACTTCCTGCTCTCTATACAAATTTCAAGCAATTAACAAGGTTCTTGAACAAGTTTAAAGCTACTTCATGAAGAAGGACTGGGAAGACTAATGAAAGAGGAATGAATGAGAGACAATCTTTTTACATAAAAGAGCCATCTGGTGAAACTAATCACGCTCATGTTGAATTACATTAAACAACTTAAGTGCACATTTTAGAAATAATAATAACATATTACCTGAAGCTCTATGTTAAAATCTCAATACATTGGTCATGATTGCTAACAGGTAATATCTATGCTGCTTAGCTCTTAGAAGTTAAAGTATAGTACTAGCCACCAGAGATAAACAAACAAAATATTTATTCAAAATTTAGCTATTATGTTCTGTTGGATTGTATGCGTTCAAAATTATTTAACAGAGTTCGAGTAGGTGTGGAAGGCAAGGAGGACGTGGACACTGAGAAACTACTTAACTACAACATGACTAAGAACAAATAGTAATAGCAAAACATAAGACCTGTGATTTAAATAGATATCTCATTTTCCACAACCTATTTTTAATGGGTGAATTTGATACATGTTTTGTTTAATATAAGCAAACTGCTAGAATTACATCAATAATTCTGAGGTCTTGGTATCAGTTATTTAAGAGATCTGGATTCATGTTAAGGATGATTCATTCTTACTTTTGAGTTGTAAATGGCTGGTGTTAAAAGAGAAAAACAAAACTGGCATTACATGAAAAGATAGTTCATGATGGTTGGCTCAAATGAAATAAATAAAACTGACGAAATGGTTCTGATAAATACCTAAAGATTAAAATGCACCAGCAATAAAAATAAATATTCACAAAGAACACAGAATAAGTATAATGTGTATGGTATATTTTTAGCTCTGGAATACAAAAACAACACAGGTATCCAGAAAACTGTTAGTTTATGTACTTAAAGAGGAAAGGAAAATAAATGTAGTCCTGATGAATGGGATTTTCACTATAGTTCCCATAGATCAATTTTATAATCCATCAAGCAGACAGACAGAAACCACCCAATCATTATTCAGTTGGTTATAGATGTGAAATGTTTTCTGTTTCTTTATACCAGCACAAAATAATAAGTGACAGGGGTGGAGTATAGGTAATTTATCAAATACTTTTGATTAAACACAATTTAATTTTAAAAACATATTAACAGCATTTTTATACATATATGATTACCATTAAATAGTAACATGACTGAGGTTTTTCCTGTTTCACTCTAGCACAACAAATAGTAAATGCTATAAAATTAGCATTAATGGAAAAATATATTTAGTAGTTATATATATGATTACCCAAGAGCAACATACTAATCTAGCTTTTTACACACTTTTAAAGTAAACTAACACAACACTTTAAGTTGATTATCATATATTACACATTTAATGCTAGAAAGGGAATGTTAACAACTGCTCGGAGATATCAGAATTTTAGCTCAACTTCCTCTTGACATTATGAACCGAAAGCCATACCCAAATTTTGCAGCAATGTCATATACTTGTTTTTCATGTTGAAGAACCTTCTCACGGTCCCCCTCAAACAGTAATGTAGCAACACTCAGTTGATTTGGATCAAATCCTTTAAACTAAAAAAAATAAAAATAAAATATTATAAATAAATCTTATCTGACAAAACAGTAAATCAAAATACATTTTGCTCCTTTTTTCTTTCAGGTTTGGACTCTAACACACCAATTCTTTGAAAACTGAACTTTGGTTGTCATGGGGATGTAAAGTAAAATATAAAGAATATAGTCAATAATCTATATATAAAAGCCTAATATGCAAATTATCCCCTCAGGAGTTCAACCAGGAGTTTGACTGTTCACTATGATGTGCGCTGATCACCAGGGGGCAGTGTGGAACAAAGTAAGGTTCCAGCTGGCAGCTGGCAGTTGGCAGCCAGGAAAGGGAGGCCCCCATCTGGCAGCCAGCAGCTGGGGAAGAGAGGCCCTGACTGGCAGCCTGAAGGCCCCAATTGGCCTGATTGCTGGCCAGGCCTAGGGACCCTACTCAGGCATGAATTTCATGCATCAGGCCTCTAGTGTACTAATAATTATGTAACGTATCAGATGGGTGTGAGGTTTATTGGGATGACCATACAAATATGTGATGTTTAATCACTGGAGTATACATCTGAAACTAATAGTGTATGTCAACTGTAATTGAAAAATAAAAAAATTATTTAATTTTTTTTTAAATTGAACTTTGGAACTTTACATGGCAATCCAAAAGAACTAATGCATATATTCAGATCATCACAATAGAATAAAACTATGAAAAAACACTCCACTTCAAAGTATGCTTGTGTCAACTGTAATGACTTACTAATATGTAAACACAACAAATAACTTAAAAGAATTATAATTATAATAAAGAATCCATTAAAACTACCAAAATGATAGAAATTAATAAGTGATAAAGGGGGAAGTAAAAACCAATAGCACCCTTACATACTACAATACGTTCTATTAAATATTTTCAAAAGAACTGTTATCCATAAAATTAAAATACAAAACAGCTAAGAATAACCTTAGAAGAAAATATATAACTTCATTAGAAAAACATGTCTAAAAAATATGTCATATGTTCCTGAGTGCATAAATATTATAAACCTGTCAATTCCTGCCCAAATTAATAAACAAGTTTATCTAATTCTAATGAAAATCTATATGGACTTCTAAAATAATGATGAGTTTTTAAAATTTTTCTAGGATAATAAACTGGTAGGTAACAGTGATAAGAAAAATTCCAAAAACAAGACCTACAGCAATTAAATTCATTTACTTTTTTAGAAACAAAAACTAATTAAAAAAGAATTTGATACATCTAAATGGAGTTTATTTCTTGGATAAATACGTAAGCCTAGAAGCCTGATGCACAAAGATTCGTGCTAGAATGGGCTTTCCTTTCCCTGGCTGTCGGCACTACCTTTCCACTCTGGCCCAGCCCCTTTCCATTCTGGGAGCTGCCTCTTTCCACTCCAGCCCCTGCTTTCCACACTGCCAGAGGCCCTGAGAGTTCAAGGGTGGGACAGAATGCCTGCATCACTCAGTTGCTGAGTATGCAAATCAATCACCATCTTTTTTGGGGGTTAATTTGCATATAACTCCTGATTGGCTAGTGATGTAGCGAAGGTACGGTCTATTTACATGTTTGTCTATTATTAGGTAAGATGTTTTGGACATGGCAAATCAATATTAGAAGCAGGAGTTAGTAAATGGTGTTTTCATAACTGGTTACCAATTAGGAGAGGAATTGGTAAAGATTAATTTAGGTCTATCTCACATTATAAAAATGAAAAAATTTAAATAGTAAGAGATTTTTTTAAAACTTAATTTCCATTTAACAAAATAGCAAGAGAGAAAAAAATGGTCCTAATCATGGTTCTGAAAGAAGGGAGGCTTTTTAAAGCTTGGAAGTAATTAAATAATCACACAAAATATATAAAAAATTGAAACTTCTGTGTACCAAAAAGAAAAACCCTTATTTGAAAAGGACTCAATGACCAGAAAAATTATTTACAACATTTATAACAAAGGCATCACAAAATTCCATTACTCAAAGGCCACAAACCAAAGCACTGATTAAAAAAAAAAAATGAAGCTGCCATCTCTGGAGAAATAACCATATACAACTAATTCACACAAAGATCATATCTAGAAAATACAGAAAAATAGTCAGTCTCCTTGAAGTTTCAAGGAACAGTCAGGAAATTTAGAATATGAAACAAAAATCCCACTAGCAACAGCAAGAATGCAACAGAAAAATGGCACAAGTGAATTGCCAGAGGTAGTGTAAGCTGGTATAAATGTTTAGGAAAGGAATTAAGCAATCAACAGGTTTAAAAAAATCTATACTCTTATTTGACTTCTATATATCTATTATAAAGGAAAAATTCAAACTATAAAAAGTGTTATATGCATGAAACTGTTTAATTTCTTTTAAGAAACTTCAAATCTGAGAAAATAATTTAATTTCTGAAATTGAATGCTTTGATATTTATTTCAACATGAAAAATCACTATGAAATGTACACAGCAACATGGAAAAACATACTTAGAATAGGTACCTGGGAGGGGGAGAAGACAGGAAATAAAATCAATTTATATCCTAAGCATTAAAAATGTTAGCATTTTATAAAAATTCTTACCTTTGTAATATAAAACTTTTTTAATCCATCCAAAAACGATGTAAAAATAGAGGAAACCTGAGGTTTAAGAGCATGGCCTAAGGAAAAAAAAAGTTAGTATTTTAAATTAATAACAAATTCTGTTTTTCAGAAGATCATGAGGTTACTTTAACTTAGTATGCTAAAAGTGAATGTTTTCATATAACCTTAATTTTTAAAATCTGCTGGTTATTCATAAACTATTGATATGAAAATATACATCTTTTATCTTCATCTCCTTTCAAGAGTCACAATTTCCTGTTTATAAAACCCCTGTTCGTTTTTTTTAAAAAAACTCAAATTACTCTATATAATTAATACTACACATAGTTTATCTTTCAATAGTGCACTTTACTCAGAGTAAAATCACTTCATTAATTTTTATTTAAGAGAACCAAATGGTGACTCATTTTACTTTTATTTTTTTAATTATGCAAAAACCATTCAGAACTATAACCAAATATTAAGTCAATACCACATTTAAGGTTGTTTCTTAATTAATTCTTAATTCATCCAGAATTCTTGGCATAAAAACTAGTAACTGCTTCCTTAATCACACCCAGAGAGTTAAAATTGCCAAAATAACATAAATGGTGTCTCAGGGTCTGTTAAACTCATCTTTGCCTACAGATTGAGCTTAATTGAGTGATAGTCTTTTACTGATCTCATTGTTTTCAGAGTAGCAACTTCTTAACTCTCATGACTGCTACATTTAAGAGTCTTACATCTGGCCTTAGTGTTAGGAGACCAATCAGAAAAATGTGGTGTACCATTTATATAAAATTTTTATAAAGAACTTTAGTCTCTAGTAAATTTAAATGATCTCCAAATAAAAAATTTATATTTAGAAAAAGCTTTAAGGTTTTGGGATTTTGTTTGTGGTTAAAGCCCCTTCCTTAAAATAAGTACACATAGCAAACTAGTTTTTTGGAAAACACACCAAAAAATTTTCTGGGGGAAAAACTATTATTTATAGTCTATTTTTTCTTAAGTGAGAGTCTGAATCTGTAATATTACATTTTTATTTATTGTAATAGGAAAGTGCCTTGCATAAAAGAATAACATTAAGTCTTCACCAGAGGCTAAGAATTAGATATCATGCTATAACAGAACAAAGCAAAATGCAACAAAAATGAAAGGCAGATTGGATAGGGATCAACCTAGCAATCTTTCTAAGCTCTTGGATCATAAGTAAGAGGTTTGTTTGGGGTTTTATTTTCCTTTTATTGTAACCTGCCAGAGAAGCTTCTCTAGCACAACCAGTGCTTCAGTAGGTAACATTTCTAGCATGTATAAAGTTAGAAATAACATAGAAAAGAATTCACTTTCAGTCACAAATGGAATTCATCCTACTTTAACAACACTGGAAATACATAAACATAAAATGTGTGAATGTGTATGTTGTGTTTTTTGCAAGAAACTGAAATTATATGTTTTTCAAACAAGTCTCTTAATCCACATAATCTTCACACAAAGTATGAGGACCCTAAATATTACCTCTCTGATGTGAAATAATGCTTGAAGGGTATATGTTAATCTTAACACAGTACAATTTCCATTGAACTGATGGGAGGCAGTCACACATATTCCTGATACTAAGTTGATGTGACAGCTTTAAAGCATATTATTGTAACACTGATACTAACTTTTAAGTGGGTCAAGCATTAGTACTAATTGAGCATATTATCGTTTACTTATACTTAGATTAACGTTAACTATCAAATTGATGACATTCTAAATATATTCCAGTTATTTTATCTCTTATAAGAAACAAAGAAACTAGTTTCCAAATTTACTAACTAGACAATTTAGTGAATTTTGTTGTTAGTGTCAATTAAATAATTTTAAAGGATTTAATAAATAGTTATTACTTATATTTCAAATAAGTAATCTGAGGCAGTGGAAAAGATACAACTGGGTTCAAATTCAGCTCTACCACATATGACTTGTGAACTTGGACTAAAATTTTAAGCTTTTGAACAGTTTGTAAACTAGGAAGACCATTTTGAGGAACAGTTGTGAAGAGATACTGGTGCTACTAATACTGTGCTTAATATTAGCACTATGCTATGTGCTATCCAAGATTTGTCTACCCTCTTTTTGCTAATTTGATGATTAAGTCAGTCAACATGTAAGTGCCTGTTATGTGACAGGTTCAAGAAATGTAAAAATGAATGCGAATACCCCCTAAATTGGACAAACTTTAGTTTACAGGGGAAATCTGTGGTCATTTCAATATACTCAACAATATATATCACAGTTGCCTCAACATGAGCCCCAAGGCCTGGGGATCAGATCTGAAACCCAAGTATATGCCCTTGACCACGAGCTGAACCCACGACCCTCTGGTGCGAAGGCCAACACTCTAACCACTGAGCAAACTGGCTAGGACAACTAAGTTTTTATATAATAACCATTCTTACCTAAATTAAAATCCAAGCTATTTTTAGATAGAACTTTTAGAAAGGCCTATCTTAGCCTTTATATTTATTATTGAGCAATCATTCCCATAATTTCAAGGACTATTTTGAGGGTACTTGAAGTCTATATACTTAAATCCCAACTAAACTGATATTTATGAAAATTATATAGAAGCAATAAACTATAATTGAAAAGATGAGAAATTGTTTTAAAAAATGTAATACTTTAAGCAAAATAGGAAGAAGAAGAAATAGTCAACTACTACTGAATTCTCCACCTAAGTATTCCAAGGGCACCTTAAATATAACCCATTGTAATGTCTTTCCCCCCCAAATCATCATCTCTTCTAGACTTATCCTACCAATCAAATCAGTCAAATGAGAAATCCAGGAGTTGCCCTCAATTCTTACCTTTCTTTAACCTTTATCCAGTTGGCAAGCTGGTCTTTAAAAAATCTATCGCTTACTTTCTATCTCCATTGCTGCTGCCTTGACCAAAACCCCGAAAGTTTGCCTTTTGAGCCATTTCAAACTCTTCCTCCATGTTTGCACCATTCTGCAAATGCTGGCAGAATGAGCTTTCTAAAAAGTAAAGTTGATTTGCATGTCAGCAAAAAAATCCCTTTGCTGACAAGACAGAATTCAAACTTATCCTGCAAAGCCCTCACCACCCATCCAGTTTTCTCTTGTAACAACTCTCAACCTAACCTCTATTTGAGCCACACAGAACTAAAATATGCCATTAAAAGGCTTAGAATGTCATATTTTTGCTGATAAGTGAACAGAATTGGTAGGAGAGAGGGGAAGAGACCATCTCAGGCAAATTTCTATTCATCTTCTAAGACTTACCTCAAAAATCATACTCCTTTAACAAGCCTTTCTTATCTCTCCACACGGACCTCAAGCAAAACCAAGCGGGCCATCAACCAACCTTTACTTGCACACTAGGGCAGCCAGTGCAGTCTTCTCTCATAGTACCTCCATCACTCCTGCCCGTTCATTTAGATACTTGTCTGTCCTCATTAGACAGAGAGCTTCCAGAATGATAGGAGCTATGATGTTCATCATTCTAGTTCTGCACTCAGTAATCTTCCTGGCACATAGCTGGTACTTCATAATTTTTGTTGCTTAGTGAGGTTTTAAAATCACCATTTCTTACTTACCAAACTGAAACTGCAGGTTGTCCATGAGGCGAATAGATGCAGGAGCACATCTCTGTTTTAAAAAAGGAAAAAAATGTGATACAAATTTAATAAGGAAAGAAACTAGACAGGTAATATAGGAATGCATCTTTCTTCATAGATAAGTCTAGGAATTGTTCCTTCTTTTTATCCCTTCTCATAATCCATAGAAAAACTATCAGATAGTAGCTAGAATTCAGTTACAAAACTTAGAGGCATAAGATTATGTATCTAAACCATCTAAAACTGCACCAGTGTCATGTCTACTTTAAAACACAATAAAAGCTGCAAGGAAAGAAAAACAAGAAAAGCAGATATTCATAATCATTTTGTGATGATAAAACATTACAATACAAACACTAGCAAGGTTTAAGTTAGCTACAACTTTCCCAAAGAATTAAAAGTGAGCTGCACCCTAAATGGGATTTTATTTTCTAGGCAATTTTTTAACATGAATAAACTGCTACCAAGAGGTTGCTTTCAGATAAAAGAATTTTAATAAATGTCACTAATTTTTAAAACATTTATCTTCTGAGTATTATCATTTATCATTAAAATTTGTACCAACACAATACTGAGATTTATGGGAATCACTCAAACTTAATATACACCTTAACTGTGTGTTATGACATTTTTGCCATTACTTGCTTTTAATTGGACACTTAATTTTTAAAATAATTCATAGGACACATTTTATTCTAGCCCCTAAAAATGACTAGATTCTTATTTTGAAATCTATACAATTTATTTACTCAGCTTTGATACTAAAGGTTAGATAATTCAATCTATATTAAAAAGTTACTGCCAAATCTAAAGAAACAATGTTAGATAATTTTATAATCACAGCATAAAATAACCTTGAATTTTATAGAAATCTTATGGTTTCCAAGTTGTTTTCATATATCTTTATTTAATATAAGCCAACAACCCTGTCAAGGTAGCAGTTCCCCTTTTTATAGGTGTGTACACAGAACCAGAGAGATTAAAAGACTTCTCAGAAGTCAGGTGCTAATTACATAGTAGAGATAGAACTAATCAAGATATCTTGACTGCTAGATGAGCAATATTTCAAATACACCGCAGAGCCTCCAAAAAAAACCACTTAACACATACATGCACACACAGTTTTATATTTTTTATTTTATTTTATTTTTTTGCCGTATAACTTAGATTTAATAGTAGTACACATGCACACACAGTTTTAAAGTTATATCTGAAACAAAAAATTACATGAAAATGATCTTATTTGATATTTCCTTAGCTTATTTATTAAAAGTATGTAGTCATGCCTTGTCCGGTTTGGCTCAGTGATTGAAGTCAGCCCAAGGACTGACGGGTTTGGGGTTTGACTCCAGTCAAGGGCATGCACCTCGGCTGCAGGCTCGTTCCCAGGCCCCTGCTGGGGAATGTGTGAGAGGAAATCAATCAATGTGTCTCTCACATCAGTATTTCTCTGTCCCTCCCCTTCCTTTCCACTCTCTCTAAAAATCAATGGGGGGTAAGTACACATATGTAATAAAGAAATTTAAAAAAATCAATGGGGAAAAATATCCTGAAGTGAGAATTAACAACAAAAGTATATAGTCATAAAATAAAAAATCTACTATATCTCAGTAATGTCAAACATTGGTATAAAGGTATCTTTATTACCAATTTCCAAAATACCAAAGGAAAATCAATTTTCCTAAAATGTTTTATTAAAATAGGCACATCAACTTCTAACAAAACAAAGAAGCCTGATTAAACCAAGTTTCTCATAAAATAGAATATCATACAACATGCCTATTTATATGTTTTGGCTTAAGCACACCAGTAAAATATGAGAAAGCACTCAGAGGCATTCTGTCATTATTTTTTAAAAACCCTTTTAAATTCCTAACAAAAACCTGTAAATTCCATCTCCTACTGCCCAGATTCTATTTCGCCTGTATCAAAAGAGCAGGTGTTATTAACGAAAACAATCAACGTTGGCAAACAAACAGAAAATGGGGGAAAAGTATACAACCTTTAGTATAGTAAATGTTTAGTGGAATTCAATCTCTGAAACAACTAAAACACAATATGCAGGCCATGACAAAAATCTTAGTTTGACACTATCCACAAAATACATTCTGAGGACAAGTGGAATAAACTGATTATAGAATGAATATTATATGGCATTAAGAAACTACTGCTGATTTTCTTATACATGATAACAGCACTGTGATTATAAAAACATCTGTTTTTTTTTTAAGGAGAAGTATTTAGTGGTCAAGTGTCATATAAAGCATGCAACTTAATTTTAAATGGTCCAGAAAACATATACAAACATAAAAAATAAAGCAAAAAGTTACAAATTAGAAAGTTGGAAAAATAAGAAAAGCTTTAGGTTACTTGCTACAGATAGCAACCGATACTCAGTTATATTTAAATTGACTGATGAGTAACATAAACTAGTCAGTCCTTCACTGTTTCTATTTACACTAAGGTAGAGTAGACAGTTATAGACTTCTATCATAAAAAAAATTAAGAAGCTAAAAAAAATATGTATCTAGATAATAAATGTTATATTAGTTTTCAACACTGATTTTTAAAAATTATCAAAAATCAAACCAATAACTTTAACAGGTTTCATGTTTTAATAGTGCTGCACATTTTGAAAAATCAGTATATGGAGTTTTTCATTTTCCAGTTCCTGTTACAAGTTAATTCTCAACCAAAGCACTTAATTAAAAAAATAGCATCTGTGTTTCTTTATGATCTTCTGTGAATTGATAATTTGTAAATCATTGTACATTATCCTAAAAATAAAAAGCAGAAAAAGTTTAAGGGTCTAAATTAAAAGCTGTCACTACAGAGTAATTAAATAGGAGTCCCTATAAAAGACCAAAATAATGTCATAATAACTTAAAAACAACAACATTCTGGGTTACTACATCTATAATTACGATTAGGTTATGTTTCAACTGCTATGAAAATTAATTTGGTAGGTTAAAAAAACCTCAAAAGAGTTCCTTTAAAAGTTAGAGACATCACACGTTCTAAGAATCTGGGCTCTAAATTCACTCCCATGAAAAGAAAAGGAAAGGGTCCTTGAGTTAAAGTGACCCCTGGTGGTAGGTGATTAGAACTACCATGAGAGGAATTATTTTTACCAAGTTCACTGGTGAGTTAATGATACATTCAGGGGATTTAAGAAACAAACACTCAAACAAAAATTGCTTATTCGAACTAAAGTTAGTGAAGTAATTGATTTCTTTCCTACTCTGATAAACGTGCCCATGCCAGAATCTCTAATATCACCTGACTTGGACCTAAAGTGTATTTATACTTAGTAAATAGTCTGAAAAGATGAGAAACTGGTTGTTATTGACTAATAAAGATAAATTAATATCTTTGTTTTATCTGAGCAAAGAAGAAATAATCATATTAGTCTTTAGCAGGTGTATAAAACTAAGTCGAATTGCTGGCAATTTCTTCCTTTTAATGATGCTATAAACAGGAATTCACTTAAATATGTAACCTGAAAAAAAAATAGCATTCTGATTAGTCTTACTTACTTAGAATTTTCTGAACTTAAAAAGCAACAGATTTCTCAATCTAATAATTTTCTCTAAATAGTTCCTGTAAGAAATGCATCAAAAGATTCCTGAAAATTTTTTTTTTATGGAGCCAATTCATAACTCTTGCCAAAGAATAAAACAGAACTTACACTTCAGATGAGACACATTTAAGGTGTATTACATTTTAAATGACTGCAGGATTTCTACTGTTATGACTTCATAAGAATAAGCCATAAAATAGAAACACTAGATGGTATTTCTGTATCTCTGATAACATAGTTGAGGAATAAATCATCTTTGGGTTGAAAAGATTTGTTTCTTAAGGAATAAAATAAACTCTCTGTGCAGTTTCTAAAGCAGCCCAAATTTCTGAGTCACACAACTACTCTGGAGAGACCACTAGTCTCATATAGTATCAGAATTCAATGCTTCAAAACCAAACCCCTTGTACATAGCTATACACAAATTTAAACACCAAAAATATATATATATAATAGGCAACATCTTTAGTGATTATTAGACAAGAATCATGTTTATTTAACTTACATAATATCTACTGTACTGTGTTGGACCCTACTATCACACATAAAAGACACGATAATATAAAATGTAAGAGTTAAGAAAAAAATATGTGAAAGAATTTTAAAAATGCAAATTTCTAGATATAAAAGCTTAAGATGTAGGCAGAATTAGCTCTTCCACTCAGTAATAAATCAGAATTGCTAACAGATGAAATCATATAATATTTAAGGCTATTTGTATAACTGATCCTATTTGAAATGGCATATTGGCTTACTACTAGGAGTCTGCATTATAAACAAGAACTTTTTAAAATAAGAATTATCTCTTGAGTTCAAAGAATGAAATAATACATATTATAGAGTAGATACTTCCCTCCTCTTATATTGAAGGAAGGGCCAAGAGTTAATGCCTAACAGTCTCCTAGTCATCATTTTACATTTTCAGTTTAATAAAAGTATAATGACTTGTTCTGAGTAGCTTCTGGTCAAAAGCATGTCTTATAACTGTCCTGAAGTTTAACATATTTTGCTGGGTCACAGAGTAAATCCAATTAACCAACATATGGCTAGGTTATTCTCTCTGCTTTAGAGGAAGAAAAGTATGTTTTCAAAAAATGATTTAAAATAATTCCATTTTCTACATGTAACAAATTATTTCTCAGAATTACCACTGAATATAAAGTTTTGGTATTTTTATATTACAAATGTTAAGCCGTTCCATATAATTGAACCCCTCCAGGATAAATCAAATTGGAAACAGAACAATTCAGAATTGAGGTATATTAACATTCGGAGGTGTCAGACATAAATTATGTATTTTTTCCTAAACTGTGACCTCTACTCACTAGGAAAAAACACCCTATCAGTTTAAAACTATTTAATATAAAAGTGATGGTATATAGAAAGGGCCACCCTTGTCAAAAGGTAGTGATAGAAAAAACTGCTTTTTAATCTATATTTTTAAAAACCTAGTTCTTACACTCAGAAAGACAGTTTTTGGAGTACTGCTTTACTAATCCATGCCATATATACAGTCAGTGTTTCCTCTTAACGGGACAATTGTTCATCTCTCAATATCATAGGACATAACTCCTAAATTTTTATTGGGGGAGAAAAAAATCAAACTTCAAAAATTGCTTTTGAGCTTGTTTCTCTTCAATTTATTTTTAAACCAATAATAAAAGAGAATAATAAAATATTATATCTGACACTGCTCTTGTGATTAAAAAAACAAATGTTCCCCTTTGGAGAGGCTTTAGTATGAATCTACTTTCTGAGAAAGTCTTAAAAGTCACTTACCCATCTAGTGAGTAAAGATGGAGATTATACTGGATTGCCACTTATGAAATAAAATCCCATTAATCTTCCACTAAATCTTCCTTTCTAGCTCCTCACAAGGTAGTGAAGTACTGAGAGAGGAAAATTCCTCACATGGACAAAGGTCAGATGAGAGAGACCTTAGCGAACCCTTCCGCTGCCAGTACAACGTTGCTCAATTTATTTCCTTCAGCGAGAACAGGGGTGAAAACACACACAGAGCCCTTCTCTATTTATGAACAATCACATGTGCTCCTTTTCAAAAGGTATTCATCCAAAATAGTTTCCCATTTCAAAGTATGAAATTACTGCAAAGTGGAAGTGCTATAAAATGACAGTGAAGAATTATAAGCAGCCAACCCATTATTCAATCAGGAATTTGGCACAATCGTAAAGCATGTACCATTTATTTCAATGGATCTTAATTCTTCTGCTATCAACTGAAAATCCAAATTGCAAAATGAACAATGACTAGTGCTGGTAATTTTCTCAATATTTTCTGCTTGAAAATACTCTTACAAAGCAGGGAAACACATACAGTAACATTCTTGACGTGTAAGCTTTGTACATTCTATAAACTATTATGTAAATGTCCATATGCTATAATGCTAGCATTTACCCATTTCCAGGGAAGGTAAACAATAATGCCTCCCTACTTGTGCATTGTAATAGGAGGAAAATGTGTAACTTCCCCAAACAGCGAAGTAACTTACTTATTTCTTTCAGAAGAGCAATATTTTTTTAAATTAAATTGTTATTGTTGAAAAGTATTACATATGTCCTCTTTTTCCTCCCATTAACTTCTTCTAGCTTATCCCTGACTGCTGTCCCAGGCCTTCACCACCCTCTGTCTATGGCCATGGGTTATGCATACAAGTCTTTGGTTATCTCCTCAACCCATCCCAGAAGAACAGTATTTGAGAATAAAATGTTACCTACCTAGGTTTTTTAAATGTTTCAAGTAAGGAGAGCTTTCTAGTCACGTGGTATTTATATCTAAAAATTGTCTATTATTAAGTACAAAACACCTAATTATTGAAACTATAGATTGAAAGGAGCTTTCTTTATGATCTGCTTTTTAATCTCAGGGTGGCACTTTCTATCAATTATTACCTTTATGTATCCTAAGATAATTCATATAGTTCTTTGTGTGTACTGAATTTAGATTTTGGTCACTGTGTGAATATCCAAAGAGTTTTTTAAAACAAATAAAAGGACAATTTTTACTGGCTCATGTAAAGAGGAAGGAAAATTTCATTCCTGGCTTTTCATTAGCAGAAGTAGTTCTTTGTTACTTTCTATCAGGGCACATTAAATTGTAACAAAAATGACATTAGATTGCACCAATTATTTGTTTAAGTTCAACATTTCAACTGTAATAGAATTATAAACTTAAGGTTTTGTTACACTTGTATATTTTTTGCATTAATGAAACCTAGATATATTTATATGGGAGTATGTGAAATGTGAAAAACCAGATGGAGCACTCAGAAAGGCTTAAAATATGTCTTCCTCTACTCCAAAGACCATATAACAACATTAAATCTGTGTTCCACAGAGTGGAGATACCGTGCAGGGGCAGAATTGGCCAACACAGACTGAATGTAACCTCATTGAGGTATTTTATTAAAAATACATACAAATCAGACTAGTTTTATAAATTATATAATTATTTTTAAAATCTAATTTGGCATTTATGTTTACTGTACTATAAAATATTAAGACAATAATGGTAAATTAAAAACTTGAACAAGAGATAATCTGAACTCTATTTTTCTTTTTTAAAAAATATATTTTATTGATTTTTTACAGAGCGGAAGGAGAGGGATAGAAAGTTAGAAACATTGAATGAGAGAGAAACATCGATCAGCTGCCTCTTGCACGCCCCCCACTGGGGATGTGCCCGCAGCCAAGGTACATGCCCTTGACCGGAATCGAACCTGGGACCCTTCTGTCCACAGTCCGATGCTCTATCCACTGAGCCAAAGCGGTCTCGGCTGAACTATATCTTTAATGATAAAGCTTTTGGGGGGAAATAGTCAAGCTGGTCAAAATCAAAAAGTAAGTAAAAGTACTTAACACAAAGAATAAATTATAATATAAAGTAAAAATACTAGAATTAAAAAAATATTCATTAAGAAGGATTTGAAATAACAAGAAAATATAATCTATTTATGGACTAGCTTTCCCTTTTTCTAGGTATTAACTCAGGCAAAACCATAAATGCTTTTATTTCTCAATACCTGTAGTATCTTAAATTTTTTCTTGGTAATCCATCTTAGTTTATTTTTTGTTTTATTTTTTTATTTAATTTATTGGGGTGACACTGGTTAATAAAGTTATAGAGGTTTATCCTTGATCTTTAAGTGATGCTTTTAGTATAAGAACACATTTGAACTATGGTGCTTATTGCTCAGATATCTATTCCTAACACTTATCTTCAACTCCGCCTTTATTCAACCATCCTACTTTTAAATATACTGTTACCATATCATGATTTTAGCAAACACATAGCATAATACTATCTATCCACAAAGTTCTAGTAAATTAGGGGCACCTAAGGATTTCAACTCTTAGTATTAACTTATACCTTAACCCAACCAAAATGACCTGCCACAAGTTTAAGAATGTTCATTCCAGGAGTATACTTCTTTTTAAACTCTCGCCTGCACCCAGGAATAAGACCATCAATATTAGGGGGCCTTTAACTAATTCTTGATGAGAAAAGCAATCTAAATGAAAAGTAACTGAAGCTACTTGAAAATTATAAAAATTATCCTTGTCAACTGTTAGATTAGTGAGAAGACCAATATAGCTGACCTCCCTAATAGTGGGAAACTAACAGAAAGAATGAGTGTCTCAGAAAGTAAAACTGGGTGCATGAAAATGGTAAATATGTGGGTAAATGTCACTTTTATTTATTTATTTATTTTCTTAACTTAAATTTCTTTAAAAACATTCATAGTGATTCTCTTGGGATAGCTGGAAGATAGGACTCTTCACTGCTTTTCATTTGAGTACCTTATAAAGTCTACAATAAATATTGAGTACTCGCTTGGTAAAATTCCATTGCCTTACCAGATCCTCCCTCTAGTCTGCTCTGGAAAACTGCAGGATAGCCTATGATATGTAACATTAAAAAATTCCATTGCCTTCAAGATTCTAGTCCAGTATAACTGAAGTATTAAAGAATTCAGGAGTTTGGAGAAAGCAAGAAGAAGGTAAAGTATATTCCCTTAACTAAATCCTGTTGGGAAATGTTGAAATAATTTTTCACAAACCATTGTAGTTCAATCAATGAATCAAATGCCCAAAGAAATGCAAGAATTTCCACACTGATACACTGAACTAAATAAATTTTATTGCATTAATTGCATTACCTAGTCTTTTAAAACCCTTGAAAATATATCCCTTTTTTAAGAAGGGAGAAAAAAAAGAAATTCTTTTACTAAATATATATTATGCTATATTAAATTATAATACTTAATTTAAGCTATAGATTAGGTAATATTATAAAATAAAGTAGAACCTGGTAGCACCACATTCTAAGAATTGACACAGTTTAACTACCTATATCTAATTTCTAAATGTCTGGGCCATTAATATTCAGCTGTTTATTTTAATTTCAACGAATGTCTTAATTTAAGAAAAATTAAATATTGCTTAATTCATAACAAACCATCTTACTAAAAAATAACTTAAGAAAACATAACATTAAATAAAAGGCAAAGAAGTCATTAGAAGCCATCAACCCAAGTATATTTCTTACCTTGGCTTAAAATTGTATAACACTCTTTAAACCAAGAAGTAGATGTACAATTACTTTAAAAAAATAGCAGCTGCACTTAACGGGATGATTTTACAACATTACCATTTCATATAGGACTGGGTTAAAAAATCAGAAATATAACACAACAAAAATATGAAGATTATATGTGACATGTAAAAATCAATTATGCAGAATTTTAAATATAAGTATATATGTGTGGGTTTATTTTTGTTGTTTTGTTGGTTACCTGTTTTGCAATTTCTCTTAAACAGGCTACTCCTTGTTCAAAATTAGGGAAAGCTACTGAGCCATACTTTTGGTATTCAGGGACTGGTCTGATTTTTATTGTAGCTTCTGTTATCACACCAAGAGTTCCTGAAAAAGAAGGGGGAATAATCCAATATGTCACATGCCAATTTTCTAAATCATATTTAAATCTATTTTATCTATTTACTCAATTAATTTATTCTATTATCCATATTTAAATCTGTTTATTCTGTGGGAATAATGGCTACTCAAGTTTTCTAGAAAAACTAAGCAAATTTTCTAATTTCTCAGAATACATTTTCCTTGGTTATATATAAATATTTTAAAACATTTTTAAGGTAACCTTTCTCCAAGAAAGTTACTTTAAATAGTTTTATGCCCGACGGGCATGGCTCAGTTCCAATCGGTACACGCCAGGTCTGCAGGCTCGATCCCTCGTGTGGGGCGTGCAGGAGGCAGCCTATCAATGATTCTCTTATCATTGATGTTTCTATCTCTCCCTCCCTCTCCCTTCCTCTTGTAAATCAATAAAAATACATTTTTTAAAGTATTACAACTTACTAAAAGGAAAAGACATTTGAAAAGCAATAGGTTTTTGTATCTTATATACATTCATACAAAAGTGTATATTTTGATATTTGTGCCTATTTTTAGTGTGAGAACAATGTATTGGGAACAAAACGAACTTTCCATGAGCACTTAAGGTGATAGAAGATATTAGAGGGACTATTACAACTTGCTTTTTGTCTTAAGAATTCATACAAGGAAAAGACAAAGGCAAGGTAGATGCCCTTGTATGAAACCAAAAACCCAGATATTTAATAGACAAAACTTATCATAAATACATAGCACAAGAGGACCACCAATGAAACAAATATTATTTTCTTTCTTACATGAAGGAGTGGGGGACAAATCAGAGAAAATAAACAAGTTAAATATAACTATATGATCTATATATCTATACTAAAATATTTGAAGAGACATGGTTAAAACCAATTGTATTCAAAAGCCAAGCTTTTCAAATCACTGTTTTCTGATGTACTAATGATAAAATTATTAATACTATTAAACTTTTTGCGAATAATAAAAAGGGGAAATTTCTGAAATTGTAGACTTCACTACAACACTTGAAATAATTGAAAAGTATCACAAAAATCAAAGCTCCAAATAAATGTATAATATACCTAAAATAAAATGTCAATATATAATTAAAGATTAAAAAGTACTAGGTCCATAAAAAGTAAATTGTATTACATTAGATCACATATAGAGGAGATTTCCTACTGAGATAACAAATATGGCCCTATTATGACATGTAAAATCAAAAAGCTCTGTAATTTTGGCCCAATTATATGAAAAAAAGATATATCTTGTCTATTTTAAAAGATAACACAAAATGACTAGATTTTCTTTTATTTTAGCATATTTGTTGAATTATAATTCACAGACCATAAAATTCACCATTTACAGTATAAAACTGCAGCCTTGGCCGGGGTGGAGCAGGGCCATCGCAGGGAGCTGGGGGTCCCCCGCCCAGGGCCAGAGGCTTTAGGCCTTGGAGGGGTGGATCCTGAGATCAGAGGAGATAGATGTGAACTGTAGAGGAAACACCTTTTCTGACCTCTCATTGGCTAAGCTCCCTGTACACCACTGGTAATATTCTTAGTAACTTGGGTATAAGAATCCAAAAAAGTAATCTAGGGTTCTTACACCACACTCCTGGAGAAAAAAACAAAGGTCTGCTGCTGGAGGGCTATGAAATGTCATATCCTGCCTAGGTGGTTTGGCTCAGTGGATAATGCCTAGGTTTGCCAGTCGCAGGGTCCGGGTTAGATTCTGATCAAGGGCATGTACCTATGTTGCACGCTCCTCCCTGGCCAGGCCCACGTCAGGGTTCATGCAGGAGGCAATCAATCAAAGTGTTCCTCTCACTTTGATGTTTCTCTCTGTCTTTCCCTTTTCTCTTCCACACTCTCTAAAAATAAATGGAAATATATCCTCAGGTGAGGATAATAATAATAAAAAAAGAAATGCCATAGCCTATGAAAGACACATCTTGAAAATGCCTAAAGAAAGTTGTCATTTTTTCATGGTGAAGGACCGGACTCCGGGTTGATGAAAACACCTTGGTGGCTGCGGTGACTGGCAGTGGCTGCAGCAGTGGGGTGATGGGGCTGGTGCCTTTCCCTGATCAGCCCGGTCACCTTCCACAAAGGGAGACCAGACTGTGGCTTAGGCCCGCTCCCCATTGGGAACCAGCCAAAGCCATCAGTAGGACACCCGCTGAGGGCTCCCAGTATGTAAGGGGGGAAGGCTGGGCTGAGGGGACCCCCCCTAGTTTAAAGTATAAAATTCATTATGTATAACTTTATTAACCATAATCTAAGTTCATTTTTATCACTCCAAAAAAGTAACCTAGCAATCATTCTCTATTTCGAACTCCCTACTCCCCTGACACACACACCACAGCCCTAGATAACCACCAATCTATTTTCCGTCTCTATAGTTTCTATTCTGGACATTGTATATAAATAAAATCTTAAAATGTGTGGTCTTTTAATTGGCTCCTTTCACTTAGCAGGGGTGGGGAATCTTTTTCTGCCAAGGGCTATTTGGATATTTATAACATCATTTGGAGCCATACAAAATTATCTACTTAAAAATTAGCCTGCTGTATTTGGTCAAACATTTAATTAACTCACCCCTAAGACCTTGGCAGGGACAGATCAAATGATTTCTCAGGCTTTATACAGCCCATGGGTTGGACATCCCCCTGAACCCCCCAACTCTTCCCCAACCCCCCGGTTTAATCGATCATGCTTATGTAATGAAACTCTGTAAAATAGCAGAAAATGGAAGGACATAGGTAAACTTATTAGAGATATAAGCAAAACTGTAGGTCAGTTAATTTGCCTGGGTAGAAATAATGGGGATACTGGAAGTCCTAGCTAGAGCAATCAGGCAAAAATAAAAAAGGCATCAGAATTGAAAAGGAAAAAGTAATAAGGTCTCTATTTGCAGATGACATGATCTTATATAGAAAAAAATCCTAAAGACTCAACAAAAAAGCTCTTAGAACTAATCAATAAATTCAGTAGTTACAAGATACAAAATTAACATACAAAAATTAATAGCATTTAAATACACTACCAATGAATTTTATTTAAAAAATACACAAATAAATTGATCCCATTTACAACAGCATCTAATATAATAAAATACTTAAAAATCAATTTAACCAGTGAGGTGCAAGATCCCTACTCTGAAAACTACACGACTTTGATAAAAGAAATCAAAGATATAAGTACAGTAAATAGAAAAGTATCCCATGTGCACTTATTGGGAGAATTAATATTGTTAACATGTCAATACTAGAAAAAGCCATCTACAAGTTCAATGCAATCACTATCAAAATTCCAATGGTATTTTTTACAGATATCAAAAAACACACACACCACCCCTAAAATTTATGGTGATAGGGACCATAAAAGACCCTGAAGAGCAAAAAGAAATCCTAAACCAGAGGTGGCACACTTACTAATTTCAAGCAATATTATAAAGCTATAGAAATCAAAACAATATGGTATGGGCACAAGAACAGGCATGTAGGTCAACGAGACAGCACAGAGAACCCAGAAATCAACCCAAGCCATTATACTGAATATTTGATAATGGAGGCAAGAGCATATAATGGAGTAAAGACAGTTTCTTCAATAAATGTAGTTGGGAAAATTAGACAGGTATATGCAAAAAAAAAATTGGACCACCAACTCGCAAAAAAAAAAATTGGACCACCAACTCACACCATACTCAGGAATAAACTCAAACTGGATAGAGACTTCAATGTAAGTTGTGAAACCATAAAATCCTAAAAGAAACCACAGGCAGCAAAATCTTGACATCTCTTGTAGTAATATGTTTGCCAATACAACTCCTAGGGCAAGGGAAACTAATGAGATAATAAACAAATGGAACTACATAAAAATAAAAAACTTCTGCCTGGCAAAAGAAACCATCAATAAAGTAAAAAAAGAAGTTCACTAAATGGGACAATTTGGCAATGATACATCTGATAAGAAGTTAATATCCAAACTATATAAGGAACTCATACAACTTAACAAAAGGAAGACAAACAATTCAATTAAAAATGACACTTCTCAAAAGGGGACATGCAGTTGGCCAAGAGACTTATGAAAAAATGCTCAGTCATTAATCATCAGAGAGATGCAAATTAAAATGACAATAAGGTATCATCTCACATCTGTCAGAATGGCTACCATCAACAAATCAACAAATGGCAAGTGCTGGTGAGGATGTGGAGAAAAAAGAACCCTAGTACACTGCTGGTGGGAATGCAGATTGGTGCAGCCACTACAGAAACAGTGTGGAGTTTCCTCAAAAAATTAAATATGGAACTGCCATTTGATCCAGTGATCCCAATTCTAGGAATATATCTTAAGAAACCTGAAACACCTATCAGAAAGAATATATGCACTCCTATGTTCAGAGCATACTCTTTTATTATTAGGTAGATAAAATATAAGAACTTGCTTGAAGTAAATAAAATCGTTCGGAATTTGAAAATACACTTTCAGGTGACTCCAAGGCAAAGAAAAATGGCAGGCATTTGATTCTGAGTGCTCTCCCTCTACTTTAACCCTCCAAAAAACAGAAAAAATCAATCTCATACTCAAAAATAACAAATTTCAAGGAAGAAACAAATAAAACCACTCAGGAATTATGCCTTGCGTATTACAAGGGGACAAAACAAACAAAACATTATGACCTTCAAAATACCTGTAAGTAGAAAATTTTTTAAATTCCCAAAGACCTCTACAGCCTTCCAGCTGCTACAAGTCTGTAAAAGCAGGAAATAAGAGGAGGCTTAACAGATCGCAAAAGAAAGAGCACAGAGTAGCAGAGGACTTGGAGGGAGCACAGACAAAATCAACCCCAGAATACCAAAGTGCAACAGAAATATCAAAATATTATAAAGGGTTTCATAATCCGTAGCCCTGGCTATCAGAGGGGTTTGAATGGGAAGAACCAGAAATGGCAGCCTTCGCGAAGCAAGGGGAGTTATCTTCAAGGGAGCGTCATATTTTGAGAAGTTTGGTACTCATTGTGGACAAAGAAGTGAAGGGGAAGAATAAAATAAAAAGGAAAAATTACAAATCTCATAGAAATGAAAGAGACACAAGGCATGCCATGCCTTCTTCTCAACAAAACTACCTTCATCCATAAAGCAAGAAGCACAAAAGAAGTTAGAAGTAACAGAAAAAAACACACAAAACAAAACAAAACAAAAAAACCACTATCAAACTAGGAATCCTTTCCAAATAATAAACAGGAACAGAAAAGCAGACCAAATCCATAAAAGCCTATTGGGAAAAAATCAGAAAATGTAAACAAAAACTTTTCTGTGGGTGAAAAGCTCCCCCTCCCCAACCTACCCATGACTCTAAAAACTGTAACACATTTCAAACTGAATTAAATATTGTCAAACAAGTATTTGGGGATATGAAAAAATTCCTGAATCAGAAATATAAATATTAAAAACTTAAGTGGACAAAAAACAAGAAATAAAATAAGAGATGATCAAACTCAGGAAAGAAACAGAACAGTAACAACCAAAAACATAAAGAATACAGGCTAATTTATAAGGCATCCAAAGAGAACAGAAAATAGATTCAAATGAAAATTTAATAAAGGGCATTGACGAAAGATAGGAAAATAATTAGAAAATGAAAATGAAATAAAATAATAAATCAAGAAAAAAGATCAGAGAAATAGTGGTTGAAATGGAAAAGAAGGACAGGAAATCAGATATATGTTTAAGAAAAATAAAAACAATGGGAAAAACCCCTAATATTTAATACTACAATCCAAAAAATTTTTCCACAAATAAAATAAGATCTGAATATTTACATAGAATTGGTACATAGAATTTACATAGAATTAGGTACCAGAGCAAAATGACACAGGACAATAAACTCTGAGTTGTAAAAGCAGTAAATTTTAATAATAATTAAACAAAAAATTCCAAGGGCCTCCAGGCAAAAAGAGGAAACAAGTTAGTTACAATGGCAAGAAAGCTGGCAGGTTTCTTTAAAACAACAGTGGAGCAGCATTTTCAAAAAACTGAAAGTATGTCCTAAGGATATTAAATCCACTAAAACTGACTTGCAAGTATTAAGGCCATAGAAAACCAGTTTAGAACATTCTAGAACTCATGGGCTATACATCTGTGCCTCTCCTGAGGAATCCAGTAAAGGGTAAGCTTTATTTAACCAAAAGCTGACTTAGTAAGATTACAAAAAAAGAACCTAGAGTAAGCATTTAACCTATTTCATCCTACAGAAAAGGTTAAAAGGTGGATGGATCATAGGTGTGTTTTTTTTTTAAACAAGTACTTTTAATTTAACTATTTTCCAAATAGAAAAGCAAGTCATTGTAAGTTACTAGTAAACTCCATACACAGAAAAAGAATACAAAACATTTCAAATGCTTTCACTATTTATTATAATTTTCATTATAATGATCATGTTAGAGCATTTAAAATAAGAGCTGCTTGTTAAAAATATAAGAAGTTCATAACACCAAACAAGATAAAACATTAAAGTGGTTAGTCACATGTGTAACATAGTAAAACAGGGGAAATTTAATGATAATGCTTTCAAGATTGTCCTCAAATGATTTAACTGCAACAAAGAAAAATATTATTAAAGCTCAAGGAAAAGTTTATGATTAACAATTAAGGGAGAAAGTTATTATTTAGATAGTTTAAAATAGCAAATAATAATACATTTTATAAAAGAATATGACTTCACATAAAATTACTCTCTCAATCATGCTATCTCCTAGCCTACATCGTGATGACTTTACATCCACACTCATACAGACATGGGGACTAGGGACCATAAACACACTTGGAAAGGTCATTAATGCCAAAATAGTAGAGTCACAATAATAGTGATAAATTTAACATTTACTGAGTACTTACTACATGCTTATAAACTGCTTAGCATAATCTCATTTAATCCTCATAAAAACCTTATAAAGATTTTTACTTTATTATCTTCATATTATAGCTGAGGTCACTGGGAATAAAAAGTTACATAATTTACACAAAGTTACAAAAACATAAGTTGTGAAGTCAGAATTGAAATCCATATCTAATAGATTTCATAGTTCACACTTTTAAATCATTATGGCATTCTTTATGGACATTTACAATAAAATTTCACTTAAATACAGCAATATACCCTAACATATATTTTTATACATCGTATGTCTTTTACATATTACTAGAGGGCAAGTGCACAAAATTCATGCACGGGAGAGGGGGAGGACGTGGATGTCCCTTAGCCCAGCCTGCACCCTCTCCAATCTGGGACCCCTCGAGGGATGTACAACTGCCCATTTAGGCCCAATCCCGATAGGACATCTTTCTCACAATGCAGGACTGCTGGCTCCAAACTGTTCACCTGCCTGCCTCCCTGAATGCCCCTAACCGCTTCTGCCTGCAAGCCTGATCACCAGCTAACCACTACCCTGCTGGCCTAATTGATGTCTAACTGCTCCCCTGCCAGTCTGTTTGCCCCCAACTTTCCTCCTCTGCCAGCCTGGTCACCCCTAACTGCCCTCCCCTGCAGGCTTGATCACCCCCAACTGCCCTCCCTTGCAGGCCTGGTCCCTCCCAACTGCCCTTCCCTGCTGGCCTGATCGCCCACAACTGCCCTCCCTTGCAGGGCCTGGAACCTCCTAACAGCCCTCCCCTGCTGGCCATCTTGTGGTGGCCATCTTGTGTCCACATGGGGGCAGGATCTTTGACCACATGGGGGCAGCCATCTGGTGTGTTGGAGTGGTGGTCAATCTGCAAATTACTCTTTTATTAGATAGGACAGAGGCCTGGTGCATGGGTGGGGGCCAGCTGATTTGCCCTGAAGAGTGTCCCAGATCAGGGTGAGGGTTCCCTTGGGGTGAGGGGCAGCCAGGGCGAGGGGCCTGTGGAGATTTGCAAGCCAGCCACGCCCCCCAGTGACCCAAGTGGAGGCCCTGGTATCTGGGATTAATCTATGTCTACAATTGAAACTTTGTAGCCTGGAGCAGAGCCAAGCCTTCTGCTTGCTCTGGATGGCAGCCATTTCTCTTTGAAACTTTGTAACCTAGAGTGGAGGCCTAGGCCAGCAATGGCAGGCTGAAAACTTGGCTTCTTCCATTGCCACGGAAACCCAAGCCTCTGTTCTCTCCACCTCAGTGGCTGCTGCCATTTCTGTATATTTTATAATTGAAACTTTGTAACATTGAGTGGAGGTCTAGGCCCACAACGGCAGGCAGAAAGCTTGGCTTCCTCTGTTGCCAGGGAAACCCAAGCCTTCCTCCTGCTCTCAGTGGTGGCAGCCATCTTGGTTGGGGTTTATTTGCATAATCTGCTCCTGATTGGCTGGTGGGTGTGGTGAAGGTACAGTCAAATTTGCATATTACTCTTTTATTAGATAGGCTATTAATGAGTTTGCCTTTCTTAAATTTATTCAATAATTAACTAGAGCAGTGGTCAGCAAACTGCAGCTCACGAGGCACCATGCAGCTCTTTGGCCCAAAATACCACGGCCTGGACAAGTCTATTTTGAAGAAGTGGCATTAGAAGAAGTTTAAAAAATTTGGCTCTCAAAAGAAATTTCAATCTTTGTACTGGTGATATTTGGCTCTGTTGACTGAGTTTGCCAACCACTCAACTAGAGGGAGGCAGTCCAATCTTTTAGATAAAGTTCAAACTATTTTAAAAAGGCATAAAGACTATATTATCTCTAACCACCCTATAACCTTTACCACTCTGCCCTTCAACCTGCTGCCCACTCTACCCTACAATTAAATCTTATGTTCCTATTCTACCGGAAAACTAAGAGCTTCATAAAGTAGACATAGTTCTTTCTTACTTCTAACTCTGACCACATGCAGTTTTCTCTGCAGGACTATTCTCTCCCACCTTATCTCCCAACCTTGTCTGAAATTGCTTTCTCCTGATCAACCCTCAAGGACCACTTTGAACATGGCTTCTCTTGGGAAGTCTTCCTAATACCCATTCATGTGACTTTTTACCTATATTTTCCAGTGTTTACTTCTACCAGAGAATTTATCAATCTGTATTATTATGGTCTATTATTACCTGTGTCCTGAGTGTGCCAATACAGTATCTAGCAACCAGCATTTTTAAAATGCAAATCAATGGATAATTTATATTTACCATTTTGATACTTCTTGTTATTCAATTTGATATCTAGTGGAAAAAGTTATATACTTTTAACTCTCAGATGATGCAATAGTATAAACAGTCCCAAAATAATGAAGAATTGTATTATTTAAAGAAATTTAACATTTTATTTGTCATTAAAACTATTCTGTTTTCCCTTAGAAGAGTATACTGATCAGAAAAGGAGTAAGAACAAACAAGAAAAATAAGTAACAAAAACTCAGACACAGGCTACAGTATGGTGATTGCCTGAGGGAAAGGGAATGGGGGTAATAAAGGGTAAAGGGGTCAACTACATGGTAATGGAAGAAGACGTGACTGTGGCACACAATGCAATATACAGATCATGTGTCCTAGACTGTACACTTGAAACCTATAGAATGTTATTAACCAATATCACCACAATAAATTTAATTAAAAATATAAAAAATGAAAGTTGGAAAAGTAAGAGTAAACTAGGGAGATATCTTGACAAAAGTTTGTTATTGATTGTTATAAAAAAGATCTAAACTATTCCACTGATCATAACTCAGTAGTTGACCTCTGGCATCTCCTAAGACACATAGTGTGTTTTCCCTCCTTGATATTAGTGTCAAAAGTTAGAATTTACTTCCCTAGGTTATTATACACTGTTTTTATCCATGTATATAACTAAATGTTTCCAAACTCCATCTTTTTTTCAGCTTGTACCACCTTCTGAAGTTAGTAATGAGTTCCTCTTCTGATTTAGAAACCCTGTTTTACCTTATTTCTCTGCATTTTAGGAATTTCCCTTTCTACCATTCTAAGAATTAAAAAATGAGCACATGTTCACCTTCAATTCAGTGCCTACATAATAGTTAATGTGCAAAATAGGAGATTAGTATTTTTTCTGATTGGTACAGGAATTAAATATTTGGAATAAAATAAAGAACTGCATTCTAATCTATACAACATCAAGTAGCCAAGCAAAAGATACCATTTCAGTAGTAAAATAAATAAAAGACCAACGTAAGTTTTAAAAGTAAATGAATCAATAGAATTTCAAATTCCACATCTTAAACAAAACAAATAACAATAACAGACGTAATTATAGAAAGACAAGACATGAAATAACACTTTATCAGCCCTTTCCCCTTATTATTCAGACATTAAAGAATATTTTAATCCTAACTACTTTTCTTAATATTATTAAAAACTCTAAAAGAAAAATCAAATAAAACCAAAGACCAAGCTGTCTCTAAAACTATAAAAAAGCAAAATGTAAAAAGAAATTTAATAAGATGTTCTCATAATAAAAACTTTATGAAGTACTAAAGTAACGAAAATTTTAAAATATCATTATTATTTAAATAAATACGACTTTCTTTCAAATATCTGATATCACAATATCACAGATTCTCACAAACCCGAGTCAGTAACATGTATTTTTCATAATAAATTTGCAGTTATATTTACCTTCAGATCCCATGATGAAGTGATGGATATCAGGGCCTGTTGACATACGAGGTCCTTGACAGCTTTTTTCTATTATACCTCTAGGTGTTACCATTTTTATATGAACCACCTGTTTAATACAATACACGATGTAAATCCTAGCCATTTATCAATGACTGTTGTGTGTGTACACACATTCAGTTATTTATATAAAACACTACTTTTTAAATACTGAGTTAGGTAATAATTGTTGTTTCCCTTCAGATTCTAATATCTTTCAGTAATTATTAAACTAAAAATAAATTTTATAACCTTTAAAAGAGGGACAAATCAATCTAAGATTCTTATTGGTTTCGATATATTCATTATTTTAGGAATACCCTAAGCACATTTCTTTGAACCAAATTTAGTCTTGGGTTATCTATGTAGCAAAGAACTAAAGGACAGAAAAAATAAGCAATGATTATATTTTAATAGGTTCAGTATTTCACTTAACATTATTATTCATCTCAAACACTGCTTAGAATTCTAAATATATATACATTCTTGCCTTATCCTCTCCTTCAATGTAGCTAATCAGCCTCCTTAGTAAGAAAGAGTAAAAAGATTAAAGTATTAATTATGATCAGGTCAAAGATGGGATGAAGAGGGAGATCCAGTGACTGAGTTAAAGAGGGAGAGAAACATGTGTATCATATATCTGTGAGATATGCTTCACACAGGTGAAAAAATAAGTACACTGTGTGGGGGAGGGGTTGTCATTCAAAAACAGTTCCTGAGATCCGAATCCAAAATGGTTAGGTAAAAATCCAAAACATTTTTAGAATGATTTTTGAACAAATAAATAAAAATAGTCTATATACTATTGAAGAAAATGAACAGAGAACATCATAAGCAACTTACAAAATAAGAAATAAAAATTGCCAAAGAGATCATTTCAAAAGTTTACATTTACTAGCAATTAAAGAAGTTAAATTTAAGACAAAATATAAAGAGTCCAATAAAATATGGATTCTCATAATGCTAGTGGGAATGTCAATGGGCACAAAATCCTTGTAGAGCAATTTGGCTATAAGGATACATAGAGTTAAAAATGTTTAAGCATCTTGTCCAACAATTCAAGCTCTAGGAACTTCCCCCCGCCCCCAAAAAAAGATGTACACTAAAAAGTATTATACTAAAGATGTACACTAAAAAGTATTACTAAAGTGGATATTTTCTCCTTTGTTTTTAATAATTTTGAAATCAAGAACAACTTAAATGTTTATTAATAGGGAGTTACTTTAATAAACTATGAATTACCAACAAAAGAATTATATGCATTCTATTTAAATGATGGTGCAAACCTATGTTCATTTAGATATTAAAATGTCGATAACATAATTTAAAAAGCAGAATAAACATCATATCATCCTTTTATATTAAAAACTATATATAAAGCTATTTATATATAAAACTACATCTATACACACACACCCCCACACGTTTGTGAGCATGCCAAGAAAATGGTCTGTAAAGATAAGTACAAAGATATTAAAAGCGTTATTTAGTTAATATGATAGCATATCTGAATTTCCTTCTATGTTTCATAACTGAAGAGTATACCAAGAAATCTTTCACAGAAGCAATGGATTATTGCTGATGGCCAAGAGCTTCAACTTTATAGCAGACCATAAAAATCATAATCATTTAATCAAATGATTAGGAAATCATTTATGAAGAGATAACCATTAAATTAAAAAAATATTTGAGTTGAACTATAATTAGAATTTCTTAAAATGACCTTAAAAACAAGTAGCAACCAGAATGTAAGATGAAAAATGTATCCCATAGCATACAGAAAGCACCAAGATATCTCAATTTTCAGGTTATAATATTAAAAATTTATACTAACCATCTTCAGCGTTTCTCAAACAACTAAATAGGTATTAGTATCATTATTTATTGTACTTGAAAGAATTATGCAACAATATTGCCTAATTTTGAGAAATATTTTAAACACAAGAAATTTAATGTTTTTCATGAATTCTACTCTAACCACACAAAGAAATATATCAACTTCAGTAGTTTTCATAAAAGCAATTAATGTAAATTAAGAGTTTCAGTGGAAATTATATATTATGAAAATTTTATGCTAAAAGTAAAATATGCTAATTATTAGTGCAAATAAGTACATTGATATATGCTTATATCATGATATATGGCCCTTAAATTTCTCTAAAAAGGGATGAAAATAAGTTACATGCTTTAGTAGTACTAAATATAGCAATCTGTCAAATATTTGCTTAACTCTGATAAAGCTCTTAATAATACAATAGCAAAAGGATCAAATTCTCTTTCTGAAACTGAATTTATTTTTATTGCAAATGAAAATTTGATTTCTAAAATATCAGTAAAAATATATATAAACAGGATAATATAAACATTTAAAAGGTATTCATAATACAGACACTTAAAGTCTTAAATTTCTGATGTAACTATAAAGAACCAAAATTCATTAAAGATTTGCTATTTCTGGTAATGAAGATATTAATAAAAATGTTGAAACTTTAGATTTGAAAAGCAAAGATAAGTAACTCTAAGAATAATGTTAGGAACATAACTTTAATAGTCTCATAAAGTTATTTAAAATTGTTATCAAAATATTGCTGATAAAGAAACTAACATTTTTTAAGCATCTACTACATACCAGGAACTGCTAAGAATTTTCATTTTACATCCTTTACTTTTTATAATTCTATACAGCAATTAATATTACTTGTTCCATTTTACAGAGGAGAGAACTTGTTTAGAAAGGTGCACCAATTTGCACAGGGTCACTCAACTTCAGGTCAATTACTAAAAGAACAAATGAAACAAACAATACCTAATTCCTAACCAGGATGCCCATAGTTGTTACACTATTATCAAAATAACTGTCAGCCCTGGGTGGTTCGGCTCAGCAGGTAGAGCGCTGGCCCGCAGACTGAAGGGTCCAGGATTTGATTCTGGCCCAGGGCACATAACCAGTTGGGTTGTAGGCTCCATTCCCAGTAGGGGGCATGCAAGAGGAAGCCATTCAATGACCCTCTCTCACTGATGTTTCTCTCTCTCTCCCTCTCCCTTCCTCCCTGAAATCAATAAAAATATATTTTAAAATGATAATAATAATTGTTAGAGCACTGACGCCAGATCAGTAAAACAAAAGGGTGTGCACACAAAACACTAAAGGTTATATGGCCACTCACTAGAACATTTTCATTTAGGCTCTCGAACTCTATATAGAAAAATTATTTTTTCAGAAAAATATAAAAATCTCCTAAGGCAAAAGAGAAACAATGATGAGATCATCTAAATAAACTGACTAAAATCTTGGTAGAGTTGAACACTGAAGCTCCATGAGGATTATCAAACAATATTTATATATTTTATGCCAGATACTATGAAACCAAGTTGAAATATCAATCACTTGAAAAGAAGCACCCTTAAGTAATGACTGCATAGTCAGTGTTACCATAATCAAAAGAAGTATATTTCTGAGGGGATTCCATCACCCAAATAAATTTTAAAAGCTCCCATCACTTTATAATAATCTCTATATATTAATCAATGATTATACAATAACTACAAAAAAATTTACCAGGTCTTCAATGTTGCCATAGATATTCTTCTTCATGCCTGATGCCCGAGTAGATACCCATCCTCCCACAGTGCTGAATTCCTGGGAATCTGGTTCATGACCTGTACAATAACCACTTTCTTTAAGCTGAAAAATAAACATGTAATGTTTTACTAGTGAAAACTGTCCCCTTTCACAAAGCACTCAACATATTAACTCTTCCCACTTTTAAATCCCCATATGTCACTGGAATTTAGATTCATTAAAACCTATATACAAAAACACATACTTGTTTCATCATACTTGTTTAAAAAAATGTTTAAGCTTTTGCATTAAGGAAAACTTTACAGCACTAAAATGCGGTCCAAAGGCAGTTGTATTTTTCACAAGTTCACAAGACAATCTTACTCTTTATAGCCTTTTATTTTAAAGCCAACTACCCAGCCTACTATTTTTTTCCACAAAGAGACCATGTAAATACTTATGGAGATCAGATTATGCTTAAACAACTGCGAACTTCACCTAAACACTTTCAATAAGTAAAGCAATTAATCTCTTTTCCCCTATCCTGATATAATATGCAGCAGGCCTGCAGAAATCCCAAGCAAATTGCCTGTACTTAATTCTCTCTAGGAGTCATGTGTTTTAATGTACAGCCATCTGGCCAGGTTTCCTGCATGTAATACTGTCATTTATTTGTAATGCAGATTGTGCATTCCTGTACATTAAATAGTCACTTGTTTCTCATTTTTCTATATTAGCTTGGCTTTGCCAGCTGCACAACACCTGAGGTTGAATGGATGTCCTTTACTGCAACACCAAAGCCATTCCACTGAAATCATTTTAAAGACTCTGCCATCTCATGTCAAACAGTACAGACACCACCATCTGCATATCCACTGTCTACTGCACTCAAGCTCATCAATCTGTGTTGACTATTTGATATTCATCCAGTTAAGCAACTGTCTCTATTTTTCAAGTAGCCCACGCATAGATGTAGAATATGTCAGTTATGTTTGTATCCACATATTTAAGTACTAGTCGCCCAGTGCATGAAATTCATGCACTTTAAAAGGGAATTAGAGGAAATATTTTAATATTGCCTTTTGCCCTTTGCTGGGGGCAGGGACACAATCCTCACATCCTGGGAGAGCGAGGCAGGGGGTGGGGACATGAGCCTCACATCCCTGGGCTCATTGCCGGGGGTGGGGATGTGAGCCTTATGTCCCCGCGGGCCGTTGCCAGGAACCTGAACATCCTGGGGAGCCTGGTGCAGGGGTGGGGATGCAAGCTTTACCTCCTGGGTAGCACAAGTCCCTGCCCACCTGCTCCTGCTGTGCATGCAGCCTACTGATTGGTTGTTGTGTGAAGGCGTCCTGACCAATTTCCATATTACCCTATTATTAGATAGATGGTATGAAAGTTGTAATCCAAAATTTGAGAGCCAATTAGATTAAATATAATTTGTTAGCTTTCTCACACAACAATGCAAATTATTTACCTTTTCTAGGTTTGTTTCTAGGAAAACAAGGTTTAAAAATACACAAATTGTCATATAACAAGATTTTTTCACTAAATATTTAATATATTTATTTAATTTTAAGAGGTTACAAACCACTCACAAGAAGGTAGCTTAAACACATGACAAAACAGGTTAAAATGAAGATTATCAAACTGTTATATTTCTTTCTTACCTTCAAAACAATCTATATTTATATTATTTATTTTCAAAAGACTACTGCTTCTCAAATTTTCTAAAAATTAAAGAAGGAAAAGAAAAGATATTCATGGAAATTTAGATGTGCTAGGTACTGAATAGGTATTTTTCGTATATTCTCAAGATAAAAATCTCCACATTACCTATACAGAAGCAAATAATTAAATACACATTTAAATTATTTCTATAAGCACATACAGAGTTTGGGACTATGTGCTTCCAGGACTTGTATATCCATTTCCTTCACCAGGTTAGGGAAGTCTTCTGTCATTACTTTTTCAAATAGGTTTTCAATTTCTTGCTTTCTGTTTTCTCCTTCTGGATCCCCCATGATGTGAAAGTTAGTATACTTGACGTTTTCCCAGAGGCTCCTTACACTGTCTTAATTGTTTTTTTTAGTCTTTTTTTTTTTTTCCCTGCTCTGATTGGGCATTTTTCACTTCCTTATATTCCAAATTGCTGATTTGATTATTGGTTTCATCTTCTTTATTATTGCTTCCCTGTAAATTATTCTTTATTTCAGTTAGTGTAACCACCTCTTACTGGTTCTTTTTTATGGTTACTATGTCCTTTTTTATGCTGTTGAAGTTCTCATTAAGTTTCTTGTGCATCTAATAGCCATTGTTTTGAACTGTTTCTGGTAGTTTGCTAGCTTTCATTTCATTTAGTCCTTTTTCTGGATATTTCTCTCCTTTGCTTTCATTTTTTTATCTTCACATTTTGGCTGCTTCACTATCTTTGTTTCTATATATTAGGTAGAGCAACTATGTCTCCCAGACTTAGTAAAGGAGATGTCCTGAAGGACCCAGTAGCACAACCTCCCCATTCACCCAAGTTGAGTGCTAGAGGTGCACCTGTGTGGACCTTGAGCATTCTCATATTGTTGTTGAGCCTTGATTGCTGTTAATGTTACTAGAAGAGCTTGACCCCCAAGCTAATCAGCTGCAAGGACCAAATACTACTATAGTGGAGGAACTACTGTACAGAAACCAACTCTATGGAACAGGACATGCTTCAGGTGGCTTTGGTACTCACTGAGTCCACCTGAGTGTGTCACTTATGGAGGCAGTAGGATTGTAATCTGGGGTGGTCTGAAGCTGTCTACTGAGTATCTGCAAGGTCAGCCATGGTCTGTGCCCTGCCTGGGGCTACTGGCAGGAGCTACAGAGTGATCTGCAGATGTCTGCTACTTGTTCTGGGTTTAGAGGTGCCCAGGAGAGACCAAGCTATGAACCAAAGCTAGCTGCCACTAGTGCAAGGTCTGAGGCCCCTTAGCAGGAGTTACAGAGTTCACAGAGGCCAGATGATGCTTGTTTCAGAGATTTTAGAAAAATCTGAAGCATGAGCCATTTCTATGAAAAAGCCATTGGAAACAGCATGGTTGGCTTACAAGTTGGGTGGGGCAGAATCTTAGAAAATCACCACGGTAGGATGAACAGTGTGAGCCACGCTGATGGAGACTCAGATATAATGCCTGCCTGCTGACTCTGTGGGAGTTGTCTGAGAAAAGGAAAAATGGCCCCTGCCAAAACTTTTGCCTGGAATAATTCTGCCCCTCCCCCTCACCAGCTCTTGCCCTAATGCCAGACAATATGTCCTGGTTCCTTTCAAGCTGCTGCTCCAGTGCTGGAGCTCAGATTGAATATCAGTAAGTCCGTGCGTGAAATTGCCTAGGACACCAGGAGCCCTGTTTCACTCAACCACAATCCCCATTGGTTTTACAGCCAGAAGTTATGGGAACTTCTCTTCCTAGCTCTGGAACCCTAGGCTGGGAGGCCTGGTGTGGGCTGGGACGCCTTGCTCCTCAGAGGGTCCCTCCACAACTAAGATCTCTCTCCCAATTTTCAACCACCATTTGTGGGTGTGGGACCAGCCTTTCCAAGTCTCCACCTCTCCTATCAGTCTCCATGTAGTTTCTTCTTTAAATCCTTAGTTGTAGGACCTCTATTCAACTAGATTTTAGATGGTTTTGAGTGATGGCTGTTCTCTAGTTTAGTTGTCATTTTGATGTGGTTGTGGGAGAGAGTGAGTACCACATTTACCTATGCCACCATCTTTACAGTAAATCTCTCAAATTGTAGATATTAAATGAGTGCAGTTTATTGCATAGCAATTATATCTCAATAAAGCCATTACAAAACAACTAAATAAAAATGATTCCAAGGAGTTAAGCCCAAGCTTCCCAAAGTATTGAATTCCATCAATTGAGAATGAAAAGGCTACAGAAAAAGCCAACCATGGAAAAAAACACACACAGAAACTCAATTTTTAAAACGTTGAGTTAGTTAAGACCTTTTGCCTAAAATGCGTATTAGATATGCAAATCGAGACATCAACTAGGCAAATGAATATACAAGTCTGGAGTTCATGAAAGAAGTGTGAGATGATGATATAAATTTGGGAGTGTGACTGTAGAAGAAATACTTAAAGTAAGCTATATTTGAATAAAACAGACAGTGATTAATAAAAATTACTGCAATGATAAAAGTTCTAAGTACTTTACGTTATTAATGTATTTCATTCCAATGAAAACCTTATGTAGAGGAATTTTTATCTTCATTTTATAGATGAAGTTAGAAACTGAAGCATATGGAAATAAGTCCATAGGCAGGAAAAATATAACTCACACATCCCCAGGCTATTAACTAATAAAATGAAGTAGCCAAAGATTTAATAAGCCTAAAAGCAAATTCCCAAAAGTTATAATTGACATGTTAGTTACCTCCTTAAATTTCAAATATTTTAATATCAATGCAATTTGAAAATTAAAAAGGTTAAAATCTGTGTTGCACAACTACAACATATATGTGATGTTAAAACTTCTAAAAGAAAAAAGCAGGTTGTTTTTAGCTGGTTTCCTCAACTGAAATAGAAACTGAAGGACACAGAGTTTAAAAAAAAAGAACTTGAATTGGGATCAAAATAGATGTAGAAACTATATTGTAGTCTACTAGAAGCAAAAAAGAAAGTTTTATTTAGAGAAATGAACTAGTAAGTAATATACCAAAAGTTCTTACTCTAAGAAAGTTTCATTTAAATATCAAAGAAATATGTTCCTTGAATTTTTAAATCTAACCTTTTAAGAAAAAGAAAACTTGGAAAGGTTAAAATATTACATCAAATCCTATATATAAAAGAGAAACATGCAAATTTGACCATACCTTCGCTCCTGATTGATTGGCTATGCTACCAGCCAATCAGGAGCAGGGGTGGGGCCAAGTGGCACGAGCACCGGGCCCCAGGAGTGGAGATGAAACAGTGGTGATGGTGGCAAGTGAGCACCCAGTCCCCAGGTGCTGTGTGAAGCTGCGGCAGCAGCAGCAGTGGTGGTGGCAGCGGCAGGGAGCGCCCGGCCTCTGGGCACTGTGAGCAGAAGTGGCAGCGAGAGCCCAGCCCTGGGGGCCGGGTGGTTGCAGGCAGCCAGGGCTGAGCTGAGCAGGGCGATGGCTTGGGCAGGCTGGGGGTGAGCCATCAGTTGGACATCCCCTGAGGGCTCCCAGTATGTGAGAGGGGGCAGGTTGGGTTGAGGGACCACCCACCCCCAGTGCACGAATTTCGTGCACCGGATCCCTAGTACCATAATAAAAATATAAAATTGGAGATATGAAAGGCCATTCTTTATTTTTTTTAAATGCCTTGTTGATAATGCCTCATTCAGGCATAACAGAAGATAATACAAGATTTTTTATAGGTTTTTCTTTTCACTAAGTACTATTATTCTGCCCACTGAAACTATAATAATTAGCAAATCTAATTATGCTAACATATAAAACCTTGACTTATTGAAGGTCTTTAACACTGTCTCAACAAATATGTTCCAGTTCTCTGTTCTTATTGCATTAAAAATAAAGACAGTAAACACTTTAATAATTTTTTTCAAAGCCTTTCATCTAGAATTGTTTGCTGGCATACCAATTTCATTCAACTCTTTACCAAGAAAGAAGGAAAAAGAAAAAAAAAAAAAGATCAATAAGTACGTCACATCTCCCTCAAAGTCCTTTAGAGGAAGGGGTCTCTGTAACCCAAGTTGAACAAAGTGGTAATAACATCAACAACAAACCAGACATTCTAATTTTTGTTAAAAGCTGAGTTATATCTTATTCATGTTTGAGGAGATTGAAGGAACCAATACATTTTAACAATTGCCTGCTTAGAAACAATAAAGGGAACCTAAAGTTTTTAAAAAATCAATTAGGATCCCCCCAAAAGTACATAAGGACCCCAAGAGTTTCATTAACTACATGAGATGAGCAATTTTCAATGAAATTATACATTAAGAAGTTAAATAAGTAGCAAATATCAACATCTACCCAGTTGATAGAATTTATTACCAACTTCCGAAAATGCTATGTCCAATTTGTTCCTTTTTGCTTCATTCTCACTACTTTATTTCAGGTCACTATCAGCAATTGTCTGAATTATTGCGGCATCCTCTGAACCTACCCTTGCATGCTCTATCCAGCCTTCACAGTAGCCACAAGTATCTAATTACAAAGATAATGTTCAAACTTCTAAAAGTGGCTTATAACGGCCCTTTATGACCTCACCTCTTCATGTTTTCCTACCTTCACCCTTTACCATTACCACATGTTCACCCCTCCATATATACACCAAGAATGAATGCTATCTTATAAACACACGCTAGATCTCAGCCATACTCAGCTACCTGCATGCCCCCAAAAGGAACAGTTGCCAATAAAGCCTCTGTACATGCTGCTTCCTAACTAGATTGTTCTCCCCAACCCCATTTACTTTCCGGCTAATTCTCACTCACGCTGAAGTCTCATTTTAAATGTTGCATTTTCTGTGATACATTTTTTGTCCAACTCCCTTCCTCCTAACCCCATTTGATCTGTCACAATATACCACATTTAGCCTTCACCTACATATTCTCACTCTGAATCGTAATTGTCTAATGACCTTTCTATTGTAATATAACATAAGCTATGCAAGTATAGGGGATGGTGTCATTCATTACTGTACCTAGCTCAATACCTGACCCACAACAGAACTGAACAAATTTATTCAGTAAATGTATTGTGAAAGGTACTTCATTCATAGAGGGGACACATGCCAGTTTTGAAAATTTTAACTAAATAAATAACATACCTGTCTTTCCAATTCTTGTCCTGTTATGCCAGCCTCTACATGAGCTGTCAGATTGCTCTCATCAACCCAGAGGATTCGATTCTGTTACAAAGAAAAAAAAAGTTCTCATCTCCATGAACTATTGACATGAAACAGAACTTCCTAACTGAAAGCAGCAAGTGACAAGAGAGTAATTAGGCAGGTAGGGTTACTCACACCAAAAAGTTCCATTTATCCTGAATATACATGACAGATATAACATAGGCAGTATATTAACAAGAGTTGGTTTAAAACACAGACTGTCTTCATTCAGATATTAATTTAAAGTATACCTCTTATCTTGGGCAAATTATTTAACTGTCTAAGCTTAGTGTGTCCTTATTTGTAAAGTGTAGATAGCAATATCTATTCACAGGGTTGCTGTAAAAATTAAATGAGATGCTACACATAAAAAGGTTAGAATGCACAGTTCCTGTCATTTTACAAATACTATTGTTTACAGTTAGCAATCATATCTAAGAGTATCAGAAGATGTCCACCTAAGATTAGAAAAAGATACCTGCAAAGACATCTGGATACTGTAAATGACACCCCTACAGATGCCATAGACATAGACCAAAGCAGAACCACAGACCCCAGCTAAAAAAAAAACCCCACATCCCTGCCTTCTGCTGAAAAGAAACTATCATCTGGTTCAACTTAGTAAATGTATGCATGTCAAATGTAAGTGTATATAAATTATTATAATACTAGACCTAATTCTTATTTGACCTAATTCTTAGATATATATGAATCTTGATGAATTACTTTATACTATTAAGAGCATATTCTGTTCCCCTTCTGTTTGGTTGAGCAATCAGGTAACATACAGAATCTTCTTCTGGATCCCAGAGAAGCTTTCTTTGCACTCTGATATGTTCAATTTCATGGCAATAACTAATGCACATAAGTCTAGTTAATAATAAATAGGAAAGAATACAATAGATAATATGAAAATAACAGTCTCAGGCTGCCTATATTCCAAATTTGAACACATACAAATAGCTACACTGCTTAATTCACAGGGTTATGATAAATATTAATTAAAATGATGTATGTGAATGTACTTTTATATTATATAAAATTATCATAATTATACTCTCGAAATAAGTCAATAATGATTTCAATATAACTATGGCAAAATAAAGCTTTCGGCCCCATGACAGCTAAACAAAAGTAATTAAGCTGTAAAATTAGCCAAGATCAGTTTGGCTCAGTGGATAGAGCGTTGGCCTGCGGACTGAAAGGTCCCAGGTTCGATTCCGGTCAAGGGCATGTACCTTGGTTGTGGGCACATCCCCAGTAGGGGGTGTACAAGAGGCAGCTGATCGATGTTTCTCTCTCATCGATGTTTCTGACCTTCTATCCCTCTCCCTTCCTCTCTGTGAAAAATCAATAAAATATTTTTTAAAAACCTGTAAAATTAAAAGACAAAATTTAGTAATATGATGGAACCTTATCTATTTATATCTTACCTAATAATAGACAAACATGTAAATTGACCATACCTCTGATACGCCCATAGCCAATCAGAGTGAGCATGCAAATTAACTCAACAAAGATGGCTAATTTGCATACATAGGTGCCCTATGTCCCAGCAACATCCTACCACCCAGGGCACTGTAAGGTAAGCCATCAGAGCCAAGGGGGTAGAAGCAGAGCCAGCGATCACAGGGGCCTGGGGGTCCCCTGTCCAATGCCGAAAGCCTCTGTAAGCCATCAGTAGGACATCCCCTGAGGACTCCCAGTATGTGAGAGGGGGCAGGTTGGGCTGAGGGACCACCCACCTTCAGTGCACGAATTTCATGCACCAGGCCCCTAGTTCTCTATAAATGAACACAATTTCTGGTATGCGAAAGTGACAGGTATTATAGAAGTATTCAGATAGAGATCTACAGGCTTGATTACAAGTGAGGCTTACTATCACAACCCAAATTTATTGCTTGAAAAAAGCAGGGAGCTAACTAGAAAGTGAACCAAATATAAGCCCTTGAAGGACAAATGTAAATTGGGTAAGCTTTGCTATTACAAGAGCAAGAAGAAAAAATTCAGTTGCAAGAATGAAAACCACATTGCATCCACTCTAAGTAGATGTTAAAGAAAAAGAATGGTATACTATGAAAATACTTAATACAGATTGTAAAGACTACAATCCTTATTCAAAAAGGATTTCCTAGAGTAAGTAATATTTCAGTTATTTTTTTAAATGTGAAGAGGTTAGCTAGATAAGAAAAAGGTGTAGGGGTTCCAAATGCAGAGGGTGCAGGAGGGCTGAGGAAACAGCCCCCCACCCCGCACCATGCACGAATTTTGTGCACCGGACCTCTAGGGTATATGTGTGTGTGTGTGTGTGTGTGTGTGTGTGTAATTTATATTTATATATATATATATTAGGTAGTGTGTGTGTGTGTGTGTGTGTGTGTGGAGAGTAATATGAAAATTTACCGTACCTCTGATACACCCACAAGCCATGCCCACAAGCCGCACCCACCAGCCAATCAGGAGCAAATAAACCCCAACCAAGATGGCTGCAGCTACTGAGAGCAGGAGGGAGGCTTGGGTTTCCTCGGCAAACGAGAAAGCTAAGCTTTCCACCTGCCCTTGCCAGTCTAGGCCTCCATTCAATGCTACAAAGTTTCAATTATAGAAGATACATAATCCCAACAGAAATGGTGGCAGCCACAGAGCTGGAGAGAGCAGAGGCTAGGGTTGCTTGGGCGATAGAGGAAGCCAAGCTTCTGCAGCCCTAGTGCCTAGGCCTCCATTCCAGTCTACAAAGTTTCAATTATAGAATTTAAATAAACCCAAACAGAAATCGTTGTCGCCACAGAGCAAGCAGAAGGCTTGGCTCTGTTCCAAAGTTACAAAGTTTCAATTGTAGAACATAAATTAATCCCAGATTCCAGGACCTCCGATTGAGTTGCTGGGGGGCGTGGCCAGCCTGAAAACCACCACAAGCCCCTCACCCAGGTCACCCCATGCCCCAAGGGAACCCCCACCCTGATCTGGGACACCCTTTAGGGCAAACCAGCTGGCCCCCCTCCATGCACCAGGCCTCTATCCTACCTAATAAAAGAGGAATATGCAGATTGACCATCACTCCAACACACAAGAGGGCTGCCCCCATGTGGTCAAAGATCCTGTCCCCATGTGGACACAAGATGGTCAGCAGGGGTGGGCCATTGGGAGGTTCCAGATCTGCAAGGGAGGGCAGTTGTGGGTGATCAGGCCAACAGGGGACTGCAGTTGGGAAGAACCAGGCCTGCAAGGGAGGGCAGTTGGGGGAGATCAAGCCTGCAGGTGAGGGCAATTAGTGGTGACCAGGCCGGCAGAGGAGGGAAGTTAGGGGGAAACAAGCTGGCAAGGGAGCAGTTAGACATCAATTAGGCTGGCAGGGTAGTGGTTAGTGGGTGATCAGGCTGGCAGGCAGAAGGGGTTAGGGGCAATCAGGGAGGCAGGCAGGCAAGCAGTTTTGAGCCAGCAGTCCTGGATTATGAGAAGGATGTCTGACTGCCCGTTTAGACTCTAAACGGGCAGTCCAACATCCCTCGAGGAGTCCCAGATTGGAGAGGGTGCAGGCTGGGCGAGGGGACACCTTTCATCCCCCGTGCATGAATTTTGTGCACCGGGCCTCTAGTATATATATAAAAGGCTAATATGCAAAGTGTTCCCTCAGGAGTTTGACCAGGAGTTTGATCACTCACTATGATGTACACTGACCACCAGGGTGCAGCATGGAACAAAGGAAGGCCCCAGCTGGCAGCCAGAAGGAAGCACTGGCCAGCAGCTGGAAGGCCCCGATTGGCCCTGATCACCAGCCAAGCATAGGGAGTCTACCTGTGCATGAATTACATGCATCAGGCTTCTAGTATTATAATAATTTATATACATCTTCTCCTCCGGTAGACTGGTTCTTGAAGCAATTATATTCTTGTATTAATTATATACCTTATATTTACCAGGAGTCCAAAGATATTTTTAGTAGAATAAAAAAACAAACTAATAAAGATAAATTTAGAAACCACCTTATGGACACTAATAGCAAAATATAGAGATAATATATTGGCTACCTTATTACATCTACTCTATACTATGCCATACAGGTCAACAATAAAAGGAAAACTTTCAAGGCCAAATGGTCTTAGTATTATAATATATATTTAAGTAGAAAACTGGTATAACTAATTTTCATCATATTTTGTACATATTGCATAAGAAGTGCACTGTGCAAATCGTGCACAGATACAGCTTATATACTTCAATGCAAAACACAATTATAAGGACCATACATCCATTATAATATTAGAGAGATTCCAATGTTAAAGGCAGTGAATATATAAGGTATTTCTATAAAATAAATGGTTAGAAACCTAACTTTTAAAATTCTGCCACAAAATTTTAAGCATCTACTCAATGTAAAGACTTTCACATATATTACCTCATTTAATCTTCACAATAACCTTCCACAGTATTACTGTCTCAATTTTAAACACTTAGTAACAGATTTATAGCTAAATCTATACATCCTATCTAACAAAAGAGTGATATGCAAATTGACCATACTTCCAATCAAGCCATGCCCACCAGCCGATCAGGAGCTGCGGCAGAACCAGCTGGCCAGAACACGGCCCCAAGGCCAGGCGGTCACTGGCGGCTGGGGCTAATGCCAGGGTCAGGGGGCAGGGCTGAGGCAGAGCCAGCCACTGGCCCCATTGCAGGTTGATGGCTGGGTGCCCAAGGCCAGCAGTGAGCGGTCAGTAGGACATCCCCTTAAGGCTCCCAGTATGTGTGAGGGGGCAGGTTGGGCTGAGGGATCATCCACCCCCCAGGGCACGAATTTCATGCACCGGGCCCCTATTAGTAAAATAAAGAGCCAGAAATTCAAACATATTCCAAGTCAATTCCAGAATAAATTACTTTTAAGCTATCTCCACCAGAAACTCCCTTTTTAAAACTCTGGGATGAAGACAAAGGTTGATGGGTAATTTTGTAGTAGGATAATCAGGCTGTCACTATCTGAACTTGCTAATCAATTTTAGCAACACTAAAGGTGGACAACTATTGTATATCTCCCTATGTGTCATAACACAGAAAAGTATATCATTATTTTTGGCATATTCTTGCTTAAAAAATATATTAAAAGCTAGGTCTAAAGCTAACTAGATTTTATATCTAACTTCAGGGTTAGAGTTAAATGACACCAAGAAGAAGCAATAGGCAAATTCAAAATATGACATAGTCTATATTACAAATAAGTCAGTAGCATTAAAAAAGGAAGAATAAGGCTTCAATTACAATGAGACTTAAGGAAACAATCAAAAGTTAATGTGGGCCTTGTATGAATCCCCTTTTGAACAAATGAACATAAATTTTGAGATAACTAGAAAATCTAAATGTTGACTGGGTAAAGAGGTGCACATAAATATTTAGGTGTAAAGTAGCAATATAACAGAATTTGCTTTAAAATAGTAGAGAAAAAATAAAGGTAAAACCAATAATGGTGTTTAAGAGAATTTCAAATTAAACAGTTACCAACAAATTCTTTTTACAATGGCCAGGGTGGCTCACCTGGTTAGAGGAGGAGTCTGTGCACCAAAGGGTCATGGGTCGATTGCCAGTCAACGCATATAACCAGGCTGCAGGTTCAGTCCCCAGTGGGGGTGGACATAGGAAGCAACTGATTAACGTTTCTCATATTGATGTTTCACTCTCTCTTCTTCTCTCTCCACAATCAATGGGGGAAAATCCTCGGGTGAAAATTTAAAAATATTTATTATAATGAGGAATATGTAACTAGGAATATCGTTGACTATTCAAAGATAAAGTTCACACCCAAATTAAAAGTTTAGCCCAGCTGGTGTATAACTCAGTGGTTGAGCAATGACCTATGAAACAGGAGGTAACAGTTTAATTCCTGGTCAGAGGGCATGCAGGAAGCAGCCAATGAATGATGCTCTCTCATCACTGATATTTCCATCTCTCCCCCTCCACTCCTCTCTGAAATGAATACAAATATGTATTTTTAAAAGTTTAACAGGCCACAACATCCAGCTCTTGAACCACAATGGCCCAACTGCAAACACTTATCCTGTCATTAACATTACTTAGTTCCTCTATTTCTCCAGAGGAAAAAATCCACAGCATCAGTTAAAATCTGAAGGACAAGTTTTTGGTGATTCAAATTAACCTTAGCTAATATTGTTTTAGTTAACTAATGTTTTTTTAAACAAATTAATATATTGCATCAATATTCCAATCCATGCTTTTCAAACATCAATTTCACTTGCCAATTTGGTAGAACCCATCAAAATATGCGCCTTACAGTAAGAATGAGCTTAGGCTTTTGGAAAGCTGAACACGAGAGTAAATATAACCACAAAATTAATTTAAAACAAAATGGACAATATATCCTTTAATGATGACAACTAAGATTCAGCCAAAATACAATTTTTAAACTAAACACTATTTTCGAATGCATATTAATAATTATATACCATCTGTGAAGTGTCCAAAGAAATAATTGTTCTTGTCTCATCTGCAGGACACTTTAGGCCATATGAAACACTTGTTCCTCCTGCCAAAATAGAAAACAACAACTTATATACATATGGCTAATTCCTAATACAAATAGGCCTGCTACAGAAATAATACCTACACCTAATTTGCAAAATGTCATTTGTAAATGCTAACACACTAAAAGCAAACTCACCTTTATTTTATACTGTGTGCCAAAATAAGAACTACTATGGGGTTGAAAACAATGTGGCTTTATCGCCTGGGCACACTCAAGTGAAGCCCCTAGCAATTTGTGAAACTCCAAAAGCATGATTAGAAAAGTTCTACGCCAATGATTATTGTGGAAAGATAGCTTAAAATAAAATATAAAAATACCTATTCTATAAAACTAAAGACACCATTACCTCCTTTCTGCCATAATTATGAGATTCATTTATCACTTAATATAGTATCTTATATCATGTAAACAAGTTAAAATTGTCTATAGATATTCAAAAACAAATTTGTATGTTTCTTTGGTAAAAAGTGATTTTAATATAAAGTAAATAATATATAGAAGTATTTGAACAATGTACTTCTATTTTCCATTAACATTTGCTGTCAAAGAAAAAATAATTTCTTGAAACCAATATAGAACAAATATACTGTTGTTAATTCTTAACCACATCTATATCAACATAAATCAGAATAAATTCTTAAAAATTGGTACTTCCAAGCGTTTTGGACAGAAAACATGTGGAAGTCACTTTGATACAAGGTAAGAACTATAGAGAGTGTTGATTCATGAGATTCAGCTTAATTTTACATGGTGAGACCATGAATTATCTGTTAAAAACATGCCTGTGCTCACTATTTTGCTTGTCACTTGTTTAAAAATAGAAAAATACTGCATTAAAAGTAGCACTGTAACCCTGACGGTGTGGCTCGGGGTCGTGGGCTCTATTTCCGGTCAAGGACATGCACCTGGGTTACAGGTTTGATCTCTAGCCTGGTCAGAGTGTGTGCAGGAGGCAACCAATCTGTGTCTCTCTCTTATCCATATTTGTCTTTCCCTCCCTGTCTCCTTCCTTCCCTGTTTTCCTCCCTGTCTCCCTCCCTCCTTCCCTCCCTTCCACTCTTACCCAAAAGCAATGAGAAAATATCCTCAGGTGAGGTTTAACAACAAAAAAAAAACAAATAAATAAATAAGAAAATAAATAAAAGTAGCACTGTAGTGCCTTTGATTAGAAAAAGTTGAATCCATTGTTTTACTAATTCAACTGGAAATATCAGCTGCTAAAAGAATATGAAGTTTCTAATTTGGGGGGATCTCATTTCCATTCCATCATAGCCAATTCAGTCAGTAAAGGCAATTTCCTTTGGCTTGTGAGAGTTATTAAAATAATGTGGTTAACAAAAGATCAAAAAAGATCAAATTTGCCTTAAGGTATAAAACAGTATTAATTCTCATTATTAAAAGATACTGATTTGGTCATCAGTGTCCTTGTTGATTTTTATGCTGCATTATATCTCTTCTCAAAGGTTTACGTTGGATATATTTAACCTTTAAAAAATATTCTCTCCATAAGGATAAAGGTTAGAAAGCAATTATTAAAGCAGGAACATATTCTTACTTAGAAATTCTAGTCACAGCTTCAATTAGGATACTTATGGAAAAGAAGCCATGAATTAAGGGTATATCACTTTCTTAGGAAGTTCTACTTAGAAGAGAAATGAGGAGCATAACAAGTTTTCAGAATAACCTTATTATAATTACAAAGATATTTGTTTTCTGTGGATGACACAATATTTAAAATATAAGTATTTTAAATTGAAAAAAACAAGTTTATATATTAAAATTCAAAAGACATAATACCTACCACCAAATGGTATGATACAAAGGTTATATTTGCATGCTAAATTCACAATCTTAACTACATCATCATGACATGCTGTTGAAAAAAGAAAAAATAAATTAATCACAGAAACATAAATAAATTCTGGGTAATCCTGCAAAATATGAGGCTATAAACTAACCTTTTCTCATTAACACAAGAAATAGCTATACCAAAACAAACTGTTCATTATTTATCTTTTTAACTTCTCATTTTGAAATAATTTCATACTTACAAAATAGTTGCAAAAATGGTACAAAAATTTTCCTTCACCCAGCAGCTGCAAATACTTACATAACTATAGTTCAATTATCACATCTAAGCAGCTGACACTGATATGACACTATTAACTAATCTACAGAGTTTATTAAAATTTAGCCAACTATTCCTCTAATGTTCTCTTTTCTAGACCTGGATCACACAGTGCATTTAGTTGTCATGTCCTCTAATTAATAGTCTTTAATCTGAGACAGTACTTCAGTCTATCTTTGACTATTATAATCTTGACTCTTCTGAAGAGGTCTTGTCAGTTATTCCATAGAGCATCCCTCAGTCTGGGTTTGTATGATGTTTTCTCATGATTAAATTCAGATTATACATTTTGGCAGGAATTCTGCAGTAGTGATGTGCCTTTCTCAGCGTGTTATGTCTGAAGGTGCATAATATAGAGAAGCAGCATTTTTAGTAATGCTAACTTTCACCATTTGGTAATATAGTACCTGCTAGGTTTCTCCACTCTAAAATTTTTATAACTAATATGTATAATGCGGTGGGACACTTAAACTATGTAAATATGTTCCTTACCATTCTTTCACCAACAAAATTTTACATATTCTTTTCAGGAGCTGCTAATTTCTAAACTAACAGAGACCAAAGACTTATTCCATGCTATTCCCAAATACACAGAAAAGTATACATCACAAGTACAGGAAAGTAATTTCATCTCAGCTACATATAATCTTGGACATTCCTGCTATGTATGACACCTCCCTCCTATCCCCAAATTAAAGTATGACTTTTCTCTCAGATACTCCCTGCAAAATAGAAGGATCACATCTAAGTACTGAGAGTCCATGAATAAGCCTTTAAAAAAAATACTTTATATATTTCTTTTATTGAGTATAAAGAGGAAAGTGGAGGAGATCAATGGAACTTTCTAAAAAAGGCAATTATGGACAGTAAGGAACAATATACCTCTTCTGCTTTAAATTTTCTGACAGAAGAGATGGGTGTAAAAACCATATATATAAATATACTGCATCAGCAGAGCAAAATAACAACAGAAAGCCCATCTACCATCTATACCAAGCCAAAAAACTGAAATTAATTTCTCAAAATTTATTCACATCAATGACAATATGTTTATTAAACAATTTACTTTATCATCTGATCACCATGCTTTTTAGCACATCAGCTGATATCAACAAATTATTATTAGTTTGCAGTAATCAGTTATTTTAATTAAGAGTTTAATTAATGGTCTGAATATATCATTATTGTTACTAAATTCATTAAGCTTTTAAATTAAACAAAAATACATGTTTCTATTAACCTCCTAATATGATATTTATTTCTACTGATCTCCTTATGATAATTAATTAATTTAAAATGAAGACTTAATAATCAATAACAAGATCAATCAGGATAATCAATCAGATCAAGAAAGAACTTTATGACCTCTAGCAAACTTCAAAAGTATAGCTTTATTTTTCACAACTTATATGTTAAAAATTACATATTTCCAATACAAATTTACTTAAAATTTAACAATACTAAATTAAAAAGACAAGAAAAAGAAAAACTTACTTGGCCATAAAACTATATCAGGAATTCGATGAAAAATTCCTTCCCTGAGCAAAAATATCTCATGAAGACAATGACCTATTTTGTGGTTTAAAAAATAAAATGCAAAAGATCTTAAATTACAGGAAATTTTTTTTAATTTAAAAAAATAGCATTTATATAAAATTGCTTACCATGAGCTCTAAATACCCGATCATCTGCTTCTTGTGAATATGAAATATTAGTTTGTTTAAGCTCATGAAGAAAATCTTCATTTACAACAGAAGGAGGTGTATCACTAGGACTTAAGGATGCCTAGAAAATGAAATAGGTTTCCTTGGTTTATTTCTATAAAATAAACTTTGAATGCCTCTGTTAGGGTGAGTGACTATAAAATGTAAAATGTTTCTATATCCAAACTAAGAAGTGTATGAAAATACCAAATAATATGTATGGAAACCAACCTTGTGATAGTTACAAATTGGAAAAGGTCTAGTTATTCACATTCTATAACATAACTTATAGAAACCTTAGGTTTCCTCTTTTACTTCTATGGCCCACCTTTTTATTATTTCTAAAGATTACAATGAAGAACAAGGAAGACAGCAAAGTCTCAAATCTTCAATTTTAAAATAAGACTAGAAGAAAGCAACTTGACCTATAGATAAAGTTTATCATCTCCTATACTATAATTATAATTAAAAATAAAAAGCAAAAAAACTCACAGTATCAATTATAAACCCATTTTATAGGATAGCTTTAAAACTCACAACATAATTATAAACTTGATACTTAATTTCAACTAACAGGTAACTAGAAAAATTAATCCTCAACTTTATAGCTATCTGACACTGGGAAAGTCACCCAACTTCTGTGAGCTTTGGCTTCTGGGTCTGTTAAATTAGATTTTATCATCACCAAATTTATACAGCTGCCATTAGGGCAGCAGGTTAAATGTGGTAATTTCTGTGAAAAGCACCTAATATTACCTAGCATACAGAAAGAGATTTATAAATGGCTCCCCAAAACAAAGCTGTTAAGAAAAATAACCATAATATAGAATTTAGAAAAAATATAAAAATATGTAAAGAAAAATATGACATTTACATAGCATTTTAGTATCTTATTAAGGACCTCTATTTAATTTTTAGTCACATAATTGGCCCTCTGTATCTGTAGGTTTTGCATCCACAGATTTAACCAATGGTAGATTTAAAAAGATTTTTAAGTCCCTGGTAGTTCACAAAAGCAAAATTTGAATATGTAATGGGCCAAGCTGAATCCATGAGAATGAAGTGATATGTAGGCATACCCTGCTGTTGATTATATGCAAAAATAGATTATAAGCAAATATTACAGTATCCTATCTAATAAAAGAGTAACATGCAAATTGACCATACCCCCACTACAACCACAAGCCACGCCCACCAGCCAAGCCCACCAACCAATCAGGAGTGAATATGCAGATAAACCCAACCAGGATGGCTACTGGCCACAGAGAGCAGGAGGTAGACTCGAGTTTCCCCTGCAAGGGAGGAAGCAAAGTTTTCCACCTGCCCTTGTCAGCTCAGGCCTCCACTCAATGCTACAAAGTTTCAATTATAGAAGATAATGACGGCTGCCACAGAGCTGGAGAGAGCAGAAGGCTTGAGGTTCAATTAGAGAAGGTAAATAAATCCAACAGAAATGGCTGCCGCCACAGAGTGAGCAGAACACTTGGCTCTACTCCTGGTTACAAAGTTTCAATTGTAGAAGAAAAATAAATCCCAGACGCCAGGGCCTCTGCTTGGTTTGCCAGGAAGCGTGGCCAGCCTGAAAACCACCACAGGCCCCTCGCCCCAAGGGAACCCCCAGCCTGATCCGGAACACCTTTCAGGGCAAACCAGCTGGTGCCCACCCTTGTACCAGATCTCTATCCCATCTAATAAAAGAGTAATATGCAAATTGACCATCACTCCAACACATAAGACGGCTGCGCCCATGGTGTCAAAAATCCTGTCCCTATGTGGACACAAGATGGCCACCACAAAATGACACGCAGGGGAGGGCTATTGGGAGGGACCAGGCCTGCAAGGGAGGGCAGTTGGGGGTGATCAAGCCTTCAGGGGAGGGCAGTTAGGGGTGACCAGGCCGGCAGAGGAGGGAAGTTGGGGGTGACCGGGACTGCAGGGAAGGGCAGTTGTAGGGGACCAGGCCTACAGGGGAGGGCAGTTATGGGCAAACAGGCTGGCAGGGGAGCAGTTAGGTATCAATCAGGCTGGCAGGGGAGTAGTTAGGGGGTAATCAGGCTGGCAGGCAGAAGCAGCTAAGGGCAATCAGGAAGGCAGGCAGGCAAGCAGTTGGGAGCCAGCAGTCCTGGACCATTTAGGCCTGATCCTGGTAGGGACACATCCCTCAAGGAGTCCCAGATTGGAGAGAGTACAGGGTGGGTTGAGGGACACTCTCCCTACACCTCTCTTACCCCCATGCACGAATTTCATGTACCAGGCCTCTAATTTTGTATAAGGGGACTTTAGTATCTACAGATTTTTGATAACCACAAGGGTACTGGAACCAACCTCCTGTGGGATTATTATATATTTAGATAATAAATATTTATTGAGTGTGTAATATAAGCTCTGTCCTAGGCCCTGGGGAGACAGTGATCAAATAGAAAAAAAATTTTGGCCTCATGAAATCTACCCTATAGTGGAAGGAAATAAAAGGACCCCTAACAAAACATGCAGATCACTAATTTGTTACGTTACTGAAAATTGAAAAGGACTCAAAAACATGGGGGAAAAAAAGGTACATATAAATAAAATTGGTGAAATCTGAAAAAAGGTGCATGTAAATAAAACTGGTGAAATTTCTGAATATGGTATATAGAGTGCATCAATGTAAAAAAAGTAATACAAATAGTCAAGAGAAAAAGAATTTAGGATATTAAAAAAGAGAGATTTTTTTTAAAAGTTAAAAAAATTGGTTTGAGAAAGAATTATTTAGTCTAGTTTAATTTCAAGAATAAAATGTATCAGTACAAATAAGTACTCACTGATAACATGGTGGATGTGGATGTAATAGAGAGTAAAGTGTTAACCATAGCCCTTACACTTATGAAACTTATAGCCAGTTAGAGGGACATGCAGAATACCACACCACAGAAAATAATAGTAAATAATAAAATCATAATAACATAAATACTAAGAATGTCATTGGTTTGATATGTATACAGGGTAGTTTTCTAACCCCACTTACAGAAAAGTGAAACTACACCCTAACAAGGTCACTATAACTAGCAAAATTCTAAACATACTAACAAAAAAACATGCATTAAAACAACTATAACAAATTACAAAGATAAATCTAATTAATTTAGAATTAAAAATACACGTACACAGAGTTAAGCATATTCATAAGCATTCTTATTTGCTTACTTTCGAGGTAGTTTTATGCTCCAAATTTACTCCAAGGGTATTTTCAATCCATTCTTTAAAAGTTGGTAAAATCATGCCACTAAGTGGGTACCTAAGGTACAAAAAGTTAAAACATTAGAGTAGGTTATCCTCATTTAAATTTATATCTTAGATTCTGCTTTAGTAGTGGTCAAGTAGTGCCTATCCAACCAATCCTCTCACATATGAACTCTGGACAAAAACAAAACAAATAAAACCCAACTATCTGAAGGCAGTATATATAGACCAAAAGCAGACAACAATAAGGGAGTGTGTTTGGAAGAAGAAAACAGCACTACATGAGTTTCCTTTTACTTTTTTATCAGGCTTTAGCTTGAGGGGAAGCCCTAGCTGGTACCACAAAAAGAAACAAAAATGCAGAAAACCTAGTATTCTTGGCTTGAAGAACCAGAGGACAGTGTTTGAAGTGAGCACACAGCTGGAAAAAGTATAGGGAAGTCACAGAAAAGGAGAGAGTCAGAGAGGGACCTTTATATACTCTGTCCAAATGTTAGGCTGACTTGAATTACACATCTATGAAGCAGACACTAAGCAGCCCAACTAAGCCCAGCTGCTGGCCACTACGCCGAGGAAAATTGGGAGTTTGAGATCAGTCAAGTTAACTGCTCGATGTGTAAATAAAAAAAGCCTCTCCAAAACAATGTAATAGAATCCAGAGTCTCTACAACATACCATAAACAATGTCCAAGATACATTCCCAAATTACTAGATATGAACAAATAAAGAATAATCCATAATTGAGAGAGGGAAATTATTAAGAACTTGCCTCAAAATAATCCATGATATTGGAAATAGAACACAATGATTTTTAAAAATAGCTATAACTATGCTAAAGGACAAAAGGGGAAATATATTCCCAGCAGGTAACAGAAAGAAATCTCAGCAGAGAAATAAAAACTATAAAAAGAACAACTAGCCCTAACCAGTTTGGCTCAGTGGATCAAGTGTCAGCCTAAAGACTAAAAGGTCCCAGGTTCAATTCCAGTCAAGGGCATGTGCCTTGGTTGCAGGCACATCTCCAGTAGGAGTGTGCAGGAGGCAGCTGATTGATGTTTCTCTCTCATCAATGATTCTAGCCTTTTATTCCTCTCCCTTCCTCTCTGTAAAAAAATCAATAAAATATATATTTTTAAAAAGAACAAAATAGAAATTCTACAATTAAAAATCTGGAATAAAATTTCACTGAAGGAACTTAAGAGCAGATTGAAGATGTCTTAACAGATAGAGCAATAAAACATATATAAACTGAATAACAGAGATAAAGAATGAAAAAAAATGAATAGAGCTTCAGGGACCTTTGGAACAATAACAAAAGAATACCATATGTATAAATGGATAGAACAAAAGCATTTGAAAAAGTAATGGCTGAAAGTTTCCAAATTTGATGAAAGAGAAAAATTCAGAAAGTCAGAAAACTTGCAGAGGATAAATTCAAAGAAACTCACACTAGGTACAACATAGCCAAATTGGAATTAGAGAAAGAGAAGAAAAAGAAAAAATCTTTAAAGCATCTAAAGAAATATGATACATTACATACAATGTGATAACAATAAAAATTATGACTGACTTCCCATCAGGCACAATAAGGTCAGGAAACAAATGAACAACATTTTTTAAATGCTGAAAGGAAAAACATGTTAGCCTAGAAATCTATATCTAGTGAAAATATCCTTCAAAACAAAAGTGAAATAAAGACATTTTCAGATGATAACTAAGAGAACTTAAAACTTAAGAACGTGGTGCTAACAGATTTACGCCACAAGAAATGCTAAAGCAATATCTATAGGCTTAAGGAAATTATAACACGGTATGTAAACTCAAATCTTCAATGTGAAATACATAATACCAGAAAGAGTAAATATGTGTATAAATATAAATGACTATTTCATAATTTCTTTAAAATATGACTGTCTAATAAATTATAACATATCATGGAGTTTATAATGTGGCAATTATAATAAGAACAGAGGATAGAAAATACACCTGTAGATTTGTAAGGTTCTTAGACTTTACGCGAAGATGATATGACACATTTAAAACACACAAATGAGCACTAAAGAGTGGGTATAATGTGAAAAAAAACCCACAAAACTTGCTACTCTGATTTTTTTTTCCTGTATCTTTTATCTCAATCCCTATTTAAAGTTTATATAAAACATCAATCTAAATTTTATATGAGAAGGTTGATTCAGAAAGCTCAAGTGTTTAGAGATTCAACTTTTCAATTTTAGAAATACTTCTCAGAGGTTAAAAAAAAAAGTGCTAGAAATAAAGTAATTGTCCTACCCTAGATTAGTATAATGAAGAAGGCTGATATGCAAACAGTAATAATCCACTCTCTGAAAAGATCAAAATAATTTTTAAATGTTTTAAAACAGTACTTTACATTTTTATTAAGCAAATACATTATATATTATGTGCCAGGCATTGTTTTAAGTGTTTTATGTACACTAACTTATAATAATACTGGAAGCCTGATGCACAAATTCATGCACGAGTGGGGTCCAGTTGACCGCCCTATAGGGGGCCCACTGGGACCTGGCCTATAAGGGGAAGGAGACATGGGAGATTGGCTAGCCAGCCCTGTCTCTGATCAGGATGGGGGAGGAGGCGATAGGGGGCCAAGCCAATCAGGGGGAGGGGCCATTGGAGGTTGGCTGGCCAGCTCCACTCCTGATTTGCGGGGGGCGGAGGCCCAGGCAAGCCAGGGTGATGTGGCCATAGTGTGTGTGATAGTGACTGGTCATTCTGGTTATTCTGGATGCTTGGCTTTTATATATATAGATTGTGAGTTTACTATTATTATCCCTATTTTATAGATGAGGAAGCTAAGGCACAGAGAATTTAAATAAACTAAGGAATTAAGTAATTTATTTACTCAAAGTCCCAGAGCTAATAAGTTACAAAGCCAGGGTTTGAATCAGATTATGAATAGGGCTTTAATTAGTCTGTGCTCTTAGCCACTATATCATGCTAACTCTAGTTTGAGTCTTCCCTGTCCACCATTTCAAGTGATATTAAACTAAAATTCTTTATGAATGACATTTTTAAAATCACAGTAGCTATATTCAGTAATTTTTTTCACTATAATGTTCTTGCACCTTTTTTACTTCTCTCCCCACCCCCTGCCAAAATTGATGATGGAACAGCCAAATAAAACTACTATGCATGTTGGGGCAAAAGTAGGTCTATAGTTGTGAGGAGGTCAAACACAACTTCATCTTGTATTGCTATTTATTAATTATTATATTATTTTCTATACTATGCATTGCAGGATACACTAAATTAGTATTATAACATGACTATTACTCTTTAGAAATTTACAACCCGGTTCAGTCAAAGCTGCAAAGACATTTTACTTGTAGGGTGAACATACCTGCAGGAAACATGCAACTTTTACCAGAAATGAGGTCAGAGGAAAGCCAAGTGCACACACCAATTGTTGAAACAGACTACTGAATAGATCTTTATCATGACTGAAGATTAGTTTGAGAACTTTAAGAAATGGTCTTTTTCTAAAATATAAAGTGAGATCAAATTACCACCTTTCCTTTGAACCAAGGTAGATTGTACTATAGAAGATACAGAATTAGAACAAGCCCAATGAAATTCCTATACATAGAAAGAAAACTCTGTGGGCATAAATGTCCAAGAAGAAAGGGCACGTCAGGATTTATAATGACTAAACTTAGGGCAGTGCATAGAGGCAGCAAAATATTGGCAGATGCAACCATCTACCAGAATGAGTTCTACAACTAACTGCTAAACAATTCAATAGCCTTTTTTATACTTAAGATAAAATGTAATGAAAAATTATGCCCCTGGAAATACAAAGTGCAACAAACACAAATTCTTTTCATATAAACACTATAACTTGTGCTGTGAAACCTTTCAAGTCAAAGAATGATACTTTTCAAAAATTTTAGTTTATAGAAGTCTTAACGCTAGTTCTGAAGTATTACTCATCTGCTGCTTAAAATAAGGAGGACTAATTCATCTATATCTTGAAGAAATAAAAATAACAGGATTATAAACCTAGGGATTTACAGACTGACAAATTACAAATTTGTTCAGAAGATTGCGTTTGGAGAAAAAACTTTTAATTTTTCCCTAAGATCTAAAATACCTTACAATAATTGCTTCTAATTTGATGGCTAAGTTGTAAATGTCGAAGTTACCCTCCTAAAAATATATACATGCAATCAAATTTCCTCATAAAAATTTCCTAACTTTTGAATGATTTTTGGAGCAGAAATAAGGGAATCTCCATAAATTTTCATTGAGAGTCACTATTAATTTCTGGCATCTAACGATTTCTCTTCTTTTCTTTCTGTTATATTTCTTTCTTGTGTATTTTATCCATGTTTCCTATGTGGTTATAGAGGGCAAAAGGTCTATATTTGTTTAGTCTCCTACAAAGCCATAATAGCAAGTCTTAACAAAAAAATTCAAAAATTTTCCTTATAATCTAATATTAATAACAAAAGGGCAAATTAATACTGTTTAGCCAAATCAGTATTTTCTTCCACTCATCCTTTCTAGTCCCAACTCCATTTTCTATTTTAGGGATATCACAAACTTCTTATTCTTCTACCCTTTAATTCTTACTGGAACAATAGAAATTTTTGTCACAGCACAACTTATTAGAAGATGACTAACTCTGTTATAGATGAATAAATTCCATTTCTGTGTATGGAGAATTACCCCCTGGATGGGTCTTAGTGGGAAACAAAGACTGCCTGCCTTTCAGTAAGTCAAATGTGCCCAATGCCCACTTTCCTGGTCTCCCTTTGCAGGCTCTGTCAGCACCATCCCGTCCTTTTCCCACTTCCTCCACTGGACTCTAACTCAGGAGCCATGCATGCAAACAAGGAGCCCTTTATTGAATCTCTCCTGATTAGAGTGGCACCGCAGCAATCTTCCAATGTCTAATGTCTAATGTCAACAGATAAATTCTCTGCTTTCAAAGGCACTGTGCTGAAGTACAAGTTGACTATTTGTTCCCTCTCATAAAACAAATATGCTATACCTTCAAGGTCAAAAGAGACAGAAAGAAAGAAATGAAGACAATGTCTGAGAATTGGTTTTCTAAGTTCAGAAGATTCATTCCTCTCACCCCATCCCCGATGAAGATTATATAAAGACAATCTCTACACAGATAAGTTTCTACTGTATTAGACAGTATTCTCTTTAAAACATAAAATACTCATCATCTAGAATACTGGTAAATTTAATTTTAATCAGAAATTTTTTCTACCTGAATTATATACAATTTCTCAACTAAGCCTCCAACCAACATGCTGTCCAGCCATACTCAAGGATTGGAAATGAGAATGTAAATAATATTTATTTTTCCTGTTAACTGGGTGATTGGTCCCATACACCAAAATGTTGCAAGACTGATTTCCAGTCAGGGCACCTACAGGAGGCAATCTATCAATATTTCTCTCTCACATTGATGTCTGTCTCTCTCCATCCCTCTCTCTAAAAATCAATAAAAACATATCCTCAGGTGAAGATTAAAAAAAAAAGAAAAACAAAGGTCAAATGTACATCTTCACACCTTCAATAAAATTAGTTCCTAATTACTACTCCTGAGGTATAAAATATATTTAACTTAGAAACATAGAATAATTATGTTTCAAAGAAAAATAGTTTCTCCAAAGGAATAAAAGTTTTCTTGCTGATATTTTAATATACTGACATAGTTTATACTTTTTAAAAGATATTAATCCAAGCATATTAATGCCCAATAGATATTCAAAGTACAATACTGATAGATTCATAATACAGCTGATCCAATTTTTACTTACCCTCAAATTTTTTTAATTTTTAGAGCCAGCATTCAAATATTACATACTTATACTCACTGTCCATTCAAAAATTTCTATCAAAATTCAACAGGCAAACCCAAAAAACCAGCTTTGGCGGAGTCAGTGCTGCTTACAATCAACTATGAACATGTTTTACAATTGTCTCTATCTGGAATAGTAGCAGTACAAATATTCTTTCTCCCCCCCCCCCCTTTTATTGAATTTATTGGAGTGACAATGGTTAACAAAATTATACAGGTTTCGAGTGCACAATTCTACAACATATCACCTGTACACTGTATTATGTGTTCACCAAGCCAAGTACAATACAAATATTCTTTAATATTCTTATCAACACATTAACAAAAACTTTTCAGAAATGTGAAAGCTATCAAACAAATGCCTTATCCTTCTTCATCACTTCTTCCCTAATATATCTGAAATATTAGAAAACTAATTTATATTACCAAAAATTGTTCACTTTCCATAATAACCCATACTCAAATATAAATGCTCAGAATCAAAAATGGAGTTACTTTGACCCTGGCCGGTGGTGCTCAATGGTTAGAGTGCCAGCCCGTGCACCAGGGCCATGAGTTCGATTCCCAGCCAACTGACAGAGCCTGGGTTGCAGGTTTTCCCTCCCCTTCCTACGTTGGGGTGTGAACAGGAGGCAAACAGTCAATGTATCTCTCTCATATCTCTCTCCCTGTTTCCCTCTCTCTCCTCTTCCCTCTTTCCATCCCTCTGTCCCTCTGCTCTACTTTCTCTGAATGCAATGGAAAAAATATCCTCAGATGAGGATTAACAACAACAAAAAATGGAGTTACTTTTGACAAATCAATGGAATGGGAATTAGGTAATATGAACAGAACTTATTTACATTTTAAGTCAAACAAACTACTTATAAAAATGGAATTTTGAAACAACTGAAAAAATAAGAATGTGGACTGGGTAATGATATATTATTAAAATTTATTATTTTAGGGAATATGACAATGATATTGTATAAGTGGCTATATTAAGTCCTCATTTTTTAAGGGACACATATGTAAACATTTAGAACTGACATAAAAATATCAGAATTTGAAATACTATAGAAAAGAAGAAATTATTGCAAAATACTGGTAAATTTTAAATGGAGGGAGTAGTCATATTATTCTATTGTTATGTATGTCTATTATGTTTGTTATTTATGTTTAAAATTTTTCATAGAAACAAAAAGTGGGGAAAAAATAACAAAAGAAAGAATAAACAGTTACCTTTTGCCAGTCAACTCAACTTGGCCTTTCTTATTGAAGATGAACTTGGAATCATTATATCCCCATCCATTCCATTTCAAAACTTCTTGCCTAATAAGAAAAAATATATAAATGAGGCCTATGCTAAACATTTTAAAACAAAAGAGTGACTATTAACTTTCACAGTCATTTTAAAAAAGTTAATCCCATTAATATTATATTTGTTTAAATAAAATGGGATGTACATCACAATGTCTATGTATTAATATTTCCAAATATAGAATCACTCCAATGAGCAGCACCTGCTTCACAAAGGGCTACTACCAACCACTAAATTTAATGCATTCAAAGAAAAAAAGAAGAAAAAAAAACAAAGGAGAAAAATACATTTAAGAGTTAAATGTACTTTATTTTGTACATTATTGAGTTTATACTATAGGATGGCTAAAAAATTTTATAATAAAAATAAATTTCTTGAATAAGAAACACATTTTTGCCGTATTTTTAAAAAGGCAATTATTAATCTTCTGTAATGAAAAAGACTAATTTACAAAGTAGGTTCAATAGCAATGACATTTCCAGCAGTAAACACTTTTAATGAAGTACATTAAAAATCTGAGTGCTACATCTACAACCATTCTAAATCTTTTTACAAGGTATAGTCTCTACCTTGATATATATATTAACATTAACATAACAGTTAATAACTATACTAGTTTCCAGTGGTCTAAAACAATTGGTATTTTTAGTTACCAAAATGTAGTATTTCATAGTTTTAAACTCATTTTCATCAAAATCATTCAATTTTGCACATTTCAAAAGAACAGGTCTGAGCCTGTACAGAACACAACAGGCAAACACATTTCAGTGTTATGTCAGATTTTATTATGTTACAGAATGGTACTCTAGTATATCTGGGCTGTTGAAATAAGGAGATCCAAGAAGACAGTGGATAAGACAGTGGAAGTTACCTCTACTTCCTCCTAAGACAAAACTGCAAATTACAACTAAAATCCTGAATAACTAACTGAAGATTAGCTGAATAAGATTTTTAACCAAGGATTTACAGAAGCCATATCAAGACGGGCATTCATCTGACTCTTAGGTCTCCCACCCTACTGAGATCAGTTCTATAGGAGGTCCAGGCAGAAGCTGGGACAGACGAAGTTGTGTTGCTCTAGCATAGAGTCTAGTTTGCCCGCAAAGGCCCAACCAGTACGAAGCCCTCCCTTCATACAGCCAAATCTTGGTCTCTTTGGGCCTGATAAACTCTATGGGACTCACCCTGATGACTCCTTCAGAGCCTGCCCCCAAACAAAGGTCTGTGGGCACCAGTGGGTGGCACGTAGACTTGGTATATCCTGGGACTTTTGCTGAGTGGCTTCAGACGCAGCAGTGGCACAGAGTTTGAACCCGTATCAATCTGGTGATCACCACTCACCCTACCTGGTGACTCACTGAGAAAATACCTCATTCCCCAAAGTCTCTCTCTGTGGGACTGAGCCTAACAGAGAACCAGCAGATAGAGACAGGTGAAGACCCTGGGCCTTTTGCTGACCTGCACCTAGGCTTGGTGTTGGTGTAAGCTGGCCTTGATGCACAACTTGGTTTTTCCCAGGCACACCCAGGCCCAGCAATCATAAACTGTGGATTACTTTGTAGCTCCAAACAGGTTGCCCAGAAGCGGTAACAGGCAATGTGTAACATTAATCAACATCCAAGTCCTGCCCAAGAGACCCAGAACCCCACACACAGTTACCAGCTTCAGACATTAGAGCAGAATCCAACTGGCTTCACTAGTGGCATATCAACAGAAGATCTCAGTAGAAACCAGACCCTGCTCAGGCAAATTCTGCTTCATGTGGTCAGTACCTACCTACACAGTAGTTTGCATAATGTGGTCAGGTCAATTCTCAGCCAACCAGCCAGAGGGTCGAACCCATGCATGAACAGACCAATAGCAATCAAAATGCAATTGCAACAGGAGGGCTCACATAATCCACACAGGAACATTCCTGGAGCAGCTAGCTCAGGTAATCAAAAAGACTATATTATATTAAAGACCATAGGACACCTACTATATGAGGCTACCCTATCAAAACTGCAAAACATAGGCGATCTATCTTACACAAGGAAACAAACACGAAGAGGCAGCAAAACTGGAGAGACAAAGAAACATGCCCCAAATGAAAGAAAAGGAGAAATCTCCAGAAAAAGAGCTAAATGACATGGAGGCAAAATAATTTAAAGGAACCCTTTTTTCATAACATCAATATTTTTCATAGCACTATTACATATCACTATTACAGTAGTTTTTCTGTACTTGACCTAAATAAAGGAAATACATTTAAACATCAAGAAATAAGGTTGTGGCAAGTAGCCCAAAGCCCTATACTTCCTTTATCTACAGTATTAGAAGGCCTAGTGCACAAAATTCGTGAAGTGGGGGGGGGGGGGGGGGAGGGAATCCCTAGCCCGGCCTGCGCCTTCCCACAGTCCAGGAGCCCTTGGGAGATGTCCAACTGCTTAGGCAGAGGCTCCCACCACTGCCGCTGCTCTCGCCAGCTGTGAGCCTGGCTCAGAGCTTCTGGCTGAGCGGTGCGACCCCTGATGGTCAGTGCATGTCATAGTGACTGGTCATACCACCATTCGGTCAATTTGCATATTAGCTTTTTATTATATAGGACTAGATGCCCAATGCATGAAATTCGTGCGCAGGAAGGGGGTTCCCTCAACTCAGCCTGCACTCTCTCCAATCTGGGAACCCGCAGGGCCTCTGGCTCCTAACCGCTCACCTACCTGCCAGCCTGATCCCCCTAATTGCCCTCCCCTGCTGGCCTGATCCCCCTAACAGCCTGTTCACCCTAACTGCTCTCCCCTGCCTGCCTGATTGCCTCTAACCTCCTCTGCCTTGGCCCTGCCAAAATGGCTTTGTCGGGAAGGACGTCGGGAAGGACATCTGAAAAGTCATCAGGAAGATGTTTAGTCTAATTAGCATATTACCCTTTTATTAGTATAGATGCCATCTTGTCCTAAAAATGCAGGTTGTTCCCAGGTTTTCCTATCATGGAAGGGGAGTCTGAAGTACCATCCTGGGTTCTGACCAGGGCTTACACTTGTGCTTTATCTCAGCAGACGTGATTCCTAGTAGAAGACTCTTGAATGTACTTTGAACATTTCTATCAAATTTGCCAAGTCATCCTTCAAAAATGTTGAACCACTTTAAACTCCCGGCATGTTTGTGTCCCCATGCGGACCCCCACAGCTCCAGCGCCACCTTGGCAGAGCGTGTAGCTGCTGGGTGCCGCTGCCTGGCTGCTATGTGGCCATCTTTGTTGGGTAATTTGCATACTCACTCCTATTGGCTAATAGCTTAATGGAGTGATGTTTAATTTGCACCTTACTCTTTTATTAGATAGGATAATGAATTCTGACATTCAGAATAATGATCCCAAAGAATTGCAAGCACTAAAATGAAAAATAATAAAAGAACCGCCAACTTTCCATAAAATTCAACTAAAAGAATTCAAATCTCAACTAACCCCAGGTATCAATTAACCAGGCTGATCTCTCAGATTTTCCAATTTTTAGATCTAAATCCACACCAAATTCAATGTCTTCAAAATGGAAGACTCCTCCTCCTGACAAGAAAAAGAAAAATTTGGCTTGGTTTTACTACCTGTAAAACAAAGCAGTGTTTTGTTTCTTTTCAAACATGTACACATCTGAACACAGTACCAAATGGTGAGAAACTACTGTATTAGCTGGCATAATAAATGAAAATGGAGAAATAAAATAGCATCACATATACACAAGGTGGCAGTATTCTCCCATTATATAAAGATACAGTATTCTGCATTACCCTGAGCTGTTTGCCACAATTTTTAACTAAAATATTTAGAGGTACCATTATTACTCTTTATTTTTATTATCATTATTATGAAAACTACAAAGAGTTGCTTTATTCTAAAAATGAGAAATTTTGACTTTTACATCTCTGTACATACATAAAGTCAAATTATTATTCCTCTAATAATAAACTACAAGAATTCTGAAGAAAATGCATAACTTATTTACACATTACTATTTCTAGTCATAACATTTCTCATTAAAAATATGCTTTAAACTAGTTTTATTTTGGGTTAGTAATAAAAAGTTCAATTAGCTAAATAACTTTGAAAAAGGAATCGTCCCCCCCCCCCCATGTAATTCCAGTAATCAAAATTCTAATAAAAGGCATTTCACTATTCAGTTCAGATGAAAACCAAATTTTCACCTATCTTTTCCAATTTAAACAGTAAGAAAATACCATATAATCTTAGAGCTTTAGAAAAATAAAAACTGAAGTATAAAACTTAAGCCCCAAAGCTGGATTTCTAACTAGTCACGCTCCGTATCAGATAAATTCAAATTAATTCCATACGTAGTACAATATATTTAAAGTTAAAAACAAACAAACAAACTGCTCAACCGATGTGGCCCAGTGGTTGAATGTTGGTTGACCCTTGAACCAGGAGATCATGGTTTGATTCTTGGTCAGGGCATATGCCCGATTGCAGCTGGATCCTCAGTAGAGGGCATGCAGGAGGAGGTAGCTGACTGATGTTTCATCGTTGTTTCTATCTTTCTCTATCCTTCTCCCTTCCTCTCTCTGAAATCAATAAAAATATATTTTGAAAAATAAATTTAAAAATAAAAAAATATTTCAAGGATTTCTGTGCTAATTAAAGTCCTTTTTAACTAGTTATATAATGATTTCAAGATCCAGATGACCTAAAAAAAATCATAAAAGTGAAGTGACAAAAAGTGATAAGAAAGATACCAAGATAAACAGATATGTCTTTGAAACAATTTGCTCCAAAAAATCTTATAAGTGAAATAATATTTCTACTGGCTTATTTTTTTAATTGAAGCTGAGTTCTCATTAGAAATATAATGGTTTAATAAGGGGAGAAAACTATAGAATACTGTTTAAATCTAAATTTAGTTTGAAATGTGTATGCTTTAAAATAGATTTAAAACTATATTTATATCTAGTCTACAGATCCTACAAAATTAATTCTAAAAATTCAATAGCAAAATCCCTATAAAACTAATTATGTTTACTGCCTCAATCTAGCAGTGCAACTATTTCTCTTTCAAATAACTTAGTTAATCAAAATTGCTTACTTATAAGTTCAATAATTTATGTGTATTATAAAAGAAACCCCTTTATAATAAAGACCAGAAAAAATCAAACAGACATAGATAATCATGTCATAATTAACACTGCTACAAATCTCATGGTTCCAACATTGTTAATACATCTGAGTTAGAAAAATAGATAAATACCATTAGGCTTTGATAGCTTGACACCATTAATCACCTAGATCATAGAATATTTCCTCTTGCCCTGATTAAAACTCACCAAGCTATCTCTTCTAATTATACTCTATTCCCTGCAGAGAAAAACTGGCCAATGAAATGGCCAGGAGGCTTGACATTTTACTTTCTCATCATGAATTAGTCTACTGGCATTCTAATTAACTGGTAACTAGTGAGGATAGTTAACATGAGTCAGACTACCTAAATATGACTGACACTAGACCATGACAAGATTAAGTTTCTGATCAGATAGACAAGATAATGTATCTGCCCTCTAGATAATAAAACTTATTATTGCAAAACCTGGGCATTATCATGCAACACTTTGAATTTCAACATGTACTTCAATCTCCCCTCAATATTTCCACTTTAAGTTTTAAAACTCTAGCTGCCATAATAAAAATTTGACCCTTTTATATAATAAAATATTAATCAACTTTCTAATTTTTTTCTAATATTATAGTGTAAGATAAATTAACAGTAGGATTACAACACAGAAAGTTGTTCTCAAAAACATGAAGGAATCCACATACATTTCTGGTAAGCTGCTCCACAGAACAATTATGTGCTGAGTTTTCATAGGTAATGCCATTTGTATGACTTAGCTATACTGTTCTAGGTATACATGTAGGACAAATTCACATACAGTTCTTCAAGGGAACATGTCTGCTACATTCTCTGGAGCAGCGGTCGCCAGCCTTTTGGACCTCGCGGACCACCAGCGGACGGGCCACTGGCTGGCGACCGCTGCTCTGCAGCACTGCTTGTAAAGTAGTTGGAGGGGCCACAACGGGATGAGTGAGTGGCTAAGTAAATATCGTGAAATACCACGCAGCAATCGGAACTTCTGAGATAGATATACATACAGAAACAAGAAGAGGTTATTTAAACAGAGGTGAACACAAAAGGAGGAACAAAAAGATCTACAGCATACCGGTTTAAACAAATTAAAAACATACACAGTGAATAACACTGAATATTTTACAAAAGAATATATATATATATTCATATTCAAGAACATTCATAGGTGCCCATTGGGGGAGGGGGAACAGAATGTATAGGATCAGAGGAGAAAAATAAAAGCAAGGCCTCCCATTTGTTCACAGACAAATGCCATGAACTAAATCAGCATGATTACTGCAATTCTAAACCTAAAGCAAATATGCTGCGGAGCCTTTGAATCACAGTGTGGTTTCTCTCTGTTCCCAGTTTTTAATTGTGTTTTAAAAAACACAATTCTTTCTTTTATACATATACAGAAATTCCATGATGATTTGTTATGAAACCCATTGTTGGGCTTCTTACAATCACACTATTTCTTAAATAACAGAATTCCATTAAGAATGAGTCAGCTTCAACATAAACTTTGAGGATACTTTTTAAAACCTGAATTCAAGGGTAAAAAAATTGTGTCCAAAAATGAATGTAACACAGCACATTAACATAGGATAAAAATTGTATATTATCAATAAATGCAAAAAAGGCATTTAATAAAATACAACATCCATTTATGATTAAAACACTCAAAATGGATATAGAAGGTAAGTATCCTGTCTAATAAAAGAGTAATATGCAAATTGACCATCACTCCAACACTCAAGATGGCTGCCCCCATGTAGACACGACATGGCCGCCACAAGATGGCCAGCATGGGAGGGCAGGAGGGAGGGACCAGGTATGCAAGGAAGGGCAGTTGAAGGCAATCAAGCCTGCAGGGGAGGACCAGGCCAGCAGAGGTGGGAAGTTGGGGGCAACCAGAAGCTGCAGGGAAGAGCAGTTGGGGGGATTAGGCCTGCAGGAGATGGCAGTTAGGGGTGACCAGGCCTGCAGGGGAGGGCAGTTGTGGCAATCAGGACAGCAGGGGAGGGCAGTTAGGAGGGACTAGGCCTGCAAGGGAGGGAAGTCAAGGATTCAGGGGAGGGCAGTTAAGGGGTGACCAGGCCAGCAGAAAAAGAAAATTGGGGGTGACCAGGCCTGCAGGGAAGGACAGTTGGGGGGTACCCAGGACTGCAGGGGACAGCAATTTGGTGGGGGGGGGGGGGACCAGGCTTGCAGGGGAGGGCAGTTAGGGTTGACCAGGCCTACAGAGCAGGGCAGTTAGGGGTGACCAGGGCTGCAGGGGATGGCAGTTAGGGGCAAACAGGCTGGCAGGGGAGCAGTTAGGCATCAATCAGGCTGGCAGGGGAGTGGTTAGGGGCAATCAGGAAAGCAAGGAGGCAAGCAGTTGGGAGCCAGCAGTCCTGTATTGTGAGAGGGATCCCAGATTAAAGAGGGTGCAGACTGGGCTGAGGGATAACCCCGCCTTTGTGCACAAATTTAGTGCATGGGGCTTCTAGTCTTAACATATAAAGGTCTTACAGATGTACCAGTTATTAATGCAGATTTTTTCAATGGATGGAGTTACACATACATTGATATATATATGTGATTTGATATATATACTATTTTCTGTATTGATAGTAGTAAGCTTCAAAACTTATGTCAAAGTAGAGGCCCGGTGCACAAAATTCATGCACAGGTGGAGGGGGGTGTGTCCCTCAGCCCAGCCTGCACCCTCTCTAATCTGAGACCCCCTCAAGGGATGTCAAACTGCCTGTTTAGGCCCGATCCTAACATGCCAGGGAGACCCAAGCCTCCTGCTTACTCCGTGGCCGCAGCTATCTTTGTTGGGTTAATTTGCATACTTGTTCCTGATTGGCTGGTGGGTGTGGCTTGTGGGCATAGCAGAGGTATGGTCAATTTGCATGTTTCTCTTTTATTAGTGAAGATTATCTGAAGGTGTTAACATCATAGATATTTTTTGCTTAAAATGTCAAATTTTGTGGCAAAAAAAGAGTATTTGCGGGAAGTTTTAATTCATTATTTTGAAGAAAAGTGCTGCTGAAAGTTATCGTATACTTCAGGAAGCTTATGGTGAATATGCTCCAACTCAAGATACTTGTGAAGGCTGGTTTAAATGCTTTAAAAGTAATTATTTCAATGTGAAAGATAAAGAACATCCAGGTCAACTGAAGAAGTTTGGAGACCAACTATAAGCATTATTGGATGAAAATGCATGTCAAACTCAAAAACAACTTGCAGAAAGATTAAATTTTGCTCAGCAATTTCTGATCATGGAGGAAAGTTCTATTGGGATGGTATCACAAATTACCTGAAAGATGGGGGAAATGTGTAGCTAGCGATGGACATTACTTTGAATAAAGCACTTTTGATGTTTCTCTTGAAATTATCGTGTTCTCTTTGATGACAAAATCTGCCTTATTAACCGGTACACCTGGTATGTGACAAACCCTCAGCCATATCATACTCAACGGTAAAAACTGAAAGCTTTTCCTCCAAAATCAGAAACAAGCAATGGGAAAGATTTTAAAGGAAGGAAAATGGGTGCCATAGCAACTGAACGAAAGACAAATGGAAAATTGAAAAGTCATCAGTAAAATGTTGCTTCAACAGCATGTAAGAAAGTCTTTTTGCATCGCATTCTGATTGGCGATGAAAAGTGGATTTATTTTGCGAATTCCAAATGCACAAGATCATGGGTTGATTCAGGTCAACCATCAACATCAACTGCAAAGCCAAACTGCTTCAGAAAGAAGACAATGCTCTGCGTTTGGTGGGATCAGGAAGGTGTGGTGTATTATTATCTTCTAAAACCAGGTGAAACTGTTAATAGCAATCGCTACCAATAACAAATAATCAATTTGAACCATACTTTGATTGTAAAAAAAATGACCAGAATGGGCCAGAAACACGGCAAAGTAATTTTGCTTCGTGATAACGCACCATCACACACTTCAAAACCAATTAAAGACATGTTAAAAGATCTTGCCTGGGAAGTATTAACCCACCCGCTGTATTCACCAGACCTTGCTCCTTCAGTTACCACTTGTTCCGATCAATGGCACATATACTTTCTGAGCAGCACCTTCAAAACATGTGAAGTGGAAAATTGGGTCTCTGAACGATTGGCCTCAAAACAAGGAAAGTTCTATTGGGATGGTATCACAAATTACCTGAAAGATGGGGGAAATGTGTAGCTAGCGATGGACATTACTTTGAATAAAGCACTTTTGATGTTTCTCTTGAAATTATTGTGTTCTCTTTGATGACAAAATCTGCCTTATTAACCGGTATACCTGGTATGTGACAAACCCTCAGCCACATCATACTCAACGGTAAAAACTGAAAGCTTTTCCTCCAAAATCAGAAATAAGACAAGAATGTCCACTCTCACTATTATTAAACATACTTCTGCAAGTCCTAACTAGAACAATTAAGAAAAGAGAAAGAAAGGGGATCCAAATTGGAAGAAAAAAGTAAAGGTATCACTTTTTGCAGATGATATGATTCTATACATCGAAAACCCCAAAGACTCCACAAAAAGACTACTAGAAACAATAAACAAATACATACAGTCAAGTTATAGGATATAAAATCTATGTACAAAAATCCACTGCATTTCTATATACTAACAATGAAATTTCAGAAAAAGAAATTTTAAAAAACTTCCTTTTGCAATTGCAACAAAAAAAAATGAAATATCTAAGCATAAACTTAACAAAGGATGTGAAGGACCTATATACTGAAAACCATAAAACATTATTAAAAGAGACTAAAAAAGAGGCAATGAAATGGGAAGATATTCCATGTTCATGGATTGGAAGAATTAACATAATTAAAATGTCCACATTACCCAAAGCAATATAGATTTAATATAATACCCATCAAAATCCATTGTCATTTTTTATTTATTTTTAAAACAATTCTTTATTGTTGAAAGTATTTGTTCCCCTTTCCCCCCCCCCCCCCCCTGACCACCTCCAGCCCACCCTTGTGCCTTGCCCCAGGCCTTCACCATCATATTGTCTGTGTCCATGGTTTAAAGGTATTTGTTTGATTACCTCCCACCCACACACCCTCCCCAGCCTCCCCTTCCAGATTCCACACTCTGTTCCAAGCTTCCATGTCTCTGGATCCATTCTGTTCATCAGTTTATTTTGTTACTTAGATTCCACATATGAGTGAGATCATGTGATATTTTGTTGCCATTTTTTAAATAAGTAGAACAAAAATAATCAAATTTGTATGGAACCACAAAAGACCCTGAATAGCCAAAGCCAGTGGTCGGCAAACTCATTGGTCAACAGAGCCAAATATCAACAGTACAATGATTAAAATTTCTTTTGAGAGCCAAATTTTTTCAACTTAAACTTCTTCTAATGCCACTTCTTCCAAATAGACTCGCCAGGCAGTGGTATTTTGTGGAAGAGCCACACTCAACGGGCCAAAGAGCCGCCTGGGGCTTGCGAGCTGTGGTTTGCCGACCACTGGCAAAGCAATCTGAGAAAAAAGAACGAAGCTAGAGGCATCACACTACCTGACTTCAAATTAAACTACAGAGCAAGGATAATCAAAACAGCATGGTATTGTTAGAAAAATAGACACACAGAGCCCTGGCCAGTGCTCCTCAGTGGTGAGAGCATTGACCTGCTCATTAAATGGTCTCAGGTTCGATTTCCAGTCAAGGGCACATACCTGGGTTTGCAGATTTAATTGATGGTCCCAGTCATGGCAAGTGAGAGAGGCAATCAATCAATGTGTCGCTTTCACATTGATATTTCTCTCTCTCTCCCTCCTCTCTGCCACTCTCTCTAAAAAGCAATGGAAAAAATATCCTCAGATTAGGATTGACAAAAAGAGAAGACACACAGACCAATGGGACAGAATTGAGAACCCAGAAATAAAATCCCATGTATATATAGGCAAATAATTTTTGAGAAAGGAGTCAAAAACACACAATGGAGAAAAGAAAGCTTCTGCTGCTGGAATAATTAGAAAGAATGCAAAAGAATGAAACTAAACTACAGTTTGTCCCCATGTACAAAAATTAATTCAAAATGGGTCAAAGACCTACATGCAAGATCTGAAACAATGAATTACATATAAGAAAACATAGGTACTAAACTCATCGACCTTGGTCTTACGGAAGATTTTATGAATGTGACCCCAAAGGCAATGAAAATAACAGCAAATATAAATGAATGAGACTATAACAAACTAAAACGCTTCTGCACAGCAAAAGAAAATGCCAACAAAAAAACAAAAGTACAACTGACTGGGAGACGATATTTGCAAACAACAGCTCTGGTAAAGGGCTAATATCCAAAAACATATAAAGGACTCATCTGCATCTAGAATCTACATCAAACAAACTATCCAACTAAAAATTGGGTAAAGGACCCGAACAGACACTTCTTCCAAGAAGATATACAAATGGCAATAGATATATGAAAGAAAGTTCAACTTGACTTGCTATTAAGAAAATATATATCAAAACTACAATGAAATACCTCATACCTATTAGAATAGCTATTAACAAGACAAGTAATAACAAATGTTGGCGAGGTTGTGGGTAAAAAGGATCTATCATTCACTGATAGTGGAAATGTAAGCTGGCACAGCCACTATGGGAAACTGTGTAGCTGTTCTTCAAGAAATTAAAAACCAAGTTACCATATGACCCAACAATCCCTCTTCTGGGTATCAACCTGAAATACTTAAAAACATTTATTCACAAAGACATATGCACCCCTATGTTCAATACAGCACTATTCACGGTGACCTAGACATGGAAACAACGAAAGTGTCCTTTGATAGATGATTGGATGAAGACAATGTGGTACATATATACCATACAATACTACCCAGCCATGAGAAAAGATACAATACTGTGTTGTGACAACATGGATGGACCTTGAGAATATTATGCTGAGCAAAGACAGTCAGTCAGAAAAAGCTAACAACCATATGACTTCAATCACATTTGTGATATAAAACTGAAACGCATAGACACAGACAACAGTATGGTGGTTACCAGAAGAAAGGGGGGTGGGAGCCAAGATATGGTGATGGAAGGTGATTTGACTTTGGGTGGTGGGCACACAATGTAATATACACATCATGTATCATACATAATATGTATACTTAAAACCTACTTAACCTTATTAACCAATGTCACCCCAATAAATTTAATTTTAAAAAATAAAGTGATATTTTAGTTGAGGAAATTTCATTAAAAAATATATTTTTTAATTGTGTCCATGAGGTCCAATTTCTTATAACACTTGCTATGAACTGATGGATGGAAGGAAAGGAATATATAGATATGGGAGAGAAAATATTATAGACAGAGACACAAAGAAGTGGAGGAAGGGAGGACTGGGGCAAATAAGGCAAGGCCAATCTTATCCCTTGGCAGAATAATATGGCATTCACTATTCACTGCAGGTTCCTGGGGTGCCTTCCCTTTCCCCCAAACTTATTATTCCTTACCAAATTCTAACAATTAGAAATTCATTATTGTTTGGATAATCTCTTTGTAAACAGAAATGTAGTAGTTCCCTTTTCCTCAGTTTTGCTTCCTCCAGTTTTAGTTACCCATGGTCAACTGCAGTCCGAAAATATTAAATAAAAATTCCCAAAATAAACAATTACTAAGTTTTACAATTGTGGATCATTCTGAGTAGCATGATGAAATCTCCTGGAGGAGCACAACCTATGACATAGTGTGAGGCTAAATACAAATTCCCCTCAACAGTGGATATTATATAGTTTTTGTTGACAATTTGATGAGGAAAATATTATGTAGTATGGGTATTTTATTGGAATTTTAAAAATTACTATTAAAGTTTGTTTTCTTGCTTATTATTCATTTCAAATATGTCCTTTTTGTCACATTAGTCCATTTTCTTCCTTTTAGTAAAAATGTATTTATTCTTATTGACTTGAAAATCACAGTATATAGTAGCACCCCCATCCCCATCTGCAGTTTTGTTTTCCACGGTTTCTGCTACGCGTGGTTATTATCTTCGATTGCAGCCTAAAAATATTAAATAAAAATTCCAGAAATAAACAATTTATAAGTTTTAAATAATGGGCCATTCTAAGTAATGTGATGAAAATCTCTTGCCATCCTGTTCCCTTCCGCTTGAGATGTGACTCATCCCTTTGTCCAGCATCTCCCTGCTGTTTATGCTACTGCCCTCCAGTCATTTAGTAAACATCTAGGTTATCAGATTGATTCTCACAGCACCGCAGTGCCTGGTTCAAGTAACCCTTACAATAGTCTAATGCTATGTTACAATGCCTACATCATTCACCTCACTTCATCTAGTTATACAGGCATTGTATCATAGTCTTACAGCATCACAAGAAGATGAGTACAGTACAGTAAGATAGAGACCACATTCACATAACTTTTATTACAGTATATTGTTACAATTATTCTATTTTACTATTAGTTGTTGTTAATCTTTTCGAGTGCCTGCTTTACAAATTAAACTTTATCATAGGTATGTATGTATAGGAAAAAACATAACACACACATACACAAACACACACACACACACACACACACACACACACACACATATATATGTATAAATATATCTATAGGGTTTGGTACTATACAAGGTTTTAAGCACCCATTGGGGGTCTTGGAATGTATCCCACATGGATAAGGGGGGACTACTGTACAGATTATTAGTCATTTCTATTTGTAGTAGTACATATTCCTATTATTTTGTGTTCAGGCATGTACACCTATACACATGTATACAAGCTTGATACCTGCCATTCTGGAATCCTAGAAAGACACAACCATACTATTTGGTTAGCTTCATGTACTGGGCTACATAAATAAGGAAAACAACCCAAATCAGTATCTCGAAGTTGTCCTAGCAAAAGACAACAATGACAAAAAAGATGTATACTTCCCTCGGCCACATGTGTTTCCTGGACTATACTTTGAATTTTATGATTTGTTCCCTCCACTGTCCAATTATAATTTAATCAATGTGGTGAACCAAACTTTTTCTACCACCAACTGGGAAATTACTAATTCACTTTCATTGCTCTCTCCCTGCATGCTAGTAATAGGAAGAGGAATTAAATCACAGGCTTATTATACTGACCAATGTGTAAGTGACTAAAGCTCATTTCTGCTACAGCCTTACATTTCTGCAAAAACTATAAAACTAAACAAAACAAAGAAAATATGAATATCTCCAAAAACGTTTGTCACTTTAACCCAGAAACAAAGCCTCTGAGATCCCTTTTCTTTGCTGTCATCCAGGGGAAAGCCACCCATACCCTTGGCAAGACCATAAAAAAGGCCAACACTGTCCCATCACCATGAAGCAGGAGGCCACGGTTCAATTCCCGGTCAGAGCAAATGCCTGCATTGCAAGCTCTATCCCCAGTGGAGGGTGTGCAGGACACAGCCGGTCAATGATTCTCTCATCGTTGACGTTTCTATCTTTCTTCCTTTCCCTTCCTCTCCGAAATAAATAAATAAATAATTTTAAAAAGTGCCTAAAAATATAGTCAAAGATGTGGAATGAAATGGAGATGTGGAAAGTTATTTATATATCTTGACATAAGATTTGCTTTACAGAATTCCCCTTATAGTGGTAAAAGCTAATACAGTTTAAATAGCTGAGATTATGAAGGGAGGAAATACAAAAGAACTAGAAATTGATCTTAAGGATTTGTAAATTTAGGAAGCAAAAGAAAGAAAAGTCAGCAAAAGCATGACCAGAAAGGTAGGAAGGGTAGGAAGAAAACCAGGATAGTCCAATAGCATGGCAGCTAAGGATATCTACCAAGATATCTAATGAAAACTGGTTAAGAGGATGACTAGGAATCCTATCTAATAAAAGAGTAACAGGCAAATTGACCATAACCTCCACTACGCTACCAGCCAATTAAGAGCAGGGGGTGTGGCCAGTGGACAGGGAGCATGGCCAGCTGGCATGGCAAGCAGGCGTGGCCAGCAGACAGGGGGCGTGGCCAGCAGACAGGGGGCGAGGCTGGCCGGGGCATGGCCACAGTGCCAAGTAAGCAAGCACCAAGCTATAAGCTCTGCCCACACAGTACTTAAGGGCTGGCAAGATCCCTCCTTACAGTTACTGTGACTGAGTCACATGCAAATGAGCGCCCGGGGCACCATGGGTAATGAGCACCAGGTGCGAAGCGGGGCTGTGAGCCAAGTGGCAGTTTGGGTCCACGCCCCCAGCCCAGCACCTACGACGGAGCTGGCTGCTGCCCTCTGGAGCATGCAGATACCCTGGTGACCGCCAATGTGTGAGGCCCAGGGGTCCCTGCATGCCGCCCAGCCCAGCACCCACGATGGGGGTGGGGGGGCCGGCTGTCAGTCTCGGGTGTGCGGAGATCCCGGTGGCCACCACCGGCTGCAGGAAGTTCACAGTCCTCTTGGTTCGTGCATAACTGAACCAGAAGCAGACATCAAGTGCGGGGAGCACCAAAAATGCTGGGGGCAGATGCAGGGGGCATGGCCAGCAGGATGGGAGGCAAGGCCGGTGAGGCCTGCGGGGGCTTGGCTGCGGTGCAGCGTGCGCTCCCCAGGCCGGGGCCCCATAGGGCGGGCGCCACGGGCCAGTTGGCGGCGGTGGTGGCAGCGGCGCAGCGTGCATGTGCTCCCCAGGAGGGGACCCCACGGAGGGGCGAGACAGCTACGGGAGGCCTGCTTGGGGGCAGGGCAAGCTGTCTGCGGGGTGTGCTGTCGGAGAGGCACCCGCCTGCTGGATTGGCGCGGGACCCCCCAGTTCTAGATGCATTTCTCTGCTCCTTCAGTCTCCATGAGCTCACACCGTTGTCAGTGGCAGTGTGTGCGAGTCCAGTAAGGTCACCTTTTCCCCAACACCATGCACACTCCACAGTTCCCTGCCTCCTCGGGCCAGGATCGGAGCCAGGAGCCTTCCAACCACAGTGCCTACCAGCCAGGCGCTCCGGCTTCAAGAGATGCTGAGGAAGGTGCGCCCTCAGTGCAGCATCTCCAGTTTCGCAGCTCGCGCCCTCTCCCCAGGAGGCTGGGGAGAATATATTTGGCAAAGTTCTTTAAGCCATGACAGTCAGAGTAGTAGGACTCGGCCAGGCAGGCACCTAGAGGGGCGGGGGCCCTTTCCAGCCCTGGGGTTAGGCAGCATGCCCTGTAGTCCTGGGTGCCTGCGGCTGATTGTGGCTGTGGCCGGCTTGAGTGAAGCTGGCCCAGGTGCTGGGTGCCTATAGCTGGCCAGAGAGAGAGAAGCCTGGGTCCCAGATGTGGGGCAAGGCAGAGGCAGTTAGGAGCAATCAGGCCAGCAGAGGAGCACTTAGGGGCAATCAGGCAAGTAGGCAGAGGTGGTTAGGGGCAATCACACAGGCAGGCAGAGGGGTTAGGGGCAATCAGTCAGGCAGGCCATGAGCAGTTAGGAGCCAGTGTTCCTAGCTTGTGAGAGGGATGTCCGACTGCCAACAGTCAGACATCTCTGACTGCCAACAGTCAGACATCCCCGAAGGGGTCCCTGATTGGAGAAGGTGCAGGCTGGACTGAGGGAACCCCCCTCCATGCACGAATTTCGTGCACCGGGCCACTAGTTTTATAATTAAAGGGCAATTTCAGGAGCCGTTGACATAAACAGAATACAATTTCAAAAGCTCTTATTTACATGCCTTTAAGAAGCAGGAAATGTCAATAAAGAAAAAAAAAAGGCTGATAACTTGAGGAAAATAAACTGGAACACTCATGGAGCAAGATTCTGGGAATTTTGAAGGAATCATCAAAAAAGATGAGCAGATGGTCTGACTGTGACATCTTTTAAGGCATGATGGCCAGAGTTAGTTCAGCTCATTTAGTTGCCTGGGCAATTTTTATACTAAGAGCACTACCACTACTTTTCAGGCAATAGCTGATTAGAGCAATGGGAACAGGGGGGTTCAATAATTTTATGCTACTGGCTGGAGACGAGGGGTGGCTATATTTTACCATTAGACAGGAGAGCAGAAAAGGCTGATCTGCTTAGGGAAATACACAGTAGATACTAGCAAGAAGGAAGGAATGCCAGCAAGAAATCTGATAGCTTCCTGATTCTTAGTTCTAATTCCAGCTGGAGGCCAAGCTCCATTCCTGTATTCCAGTTCTTTGATGCTCCTGTACTCTTATAATAAATTCCTCTTTTCTGCTTTAACCTAACTCAAATTAATTAATATTTGTAACTGAAAGTCCTAATTAATGCACATACTACAAAACAAGAAATTCTTTTTAAAATGGTTACCGCTTGTATAAAATCTGAAGGCAAACTAGAATGTACTTTCTTAAAAAAATGACAGATATCAGGTAAAAAATTGGAAATAAAACCAAAATCAGACTAGTCATCTAAGAGTTATGTTGGGAAGGTACAAATACTTGGTGAAGACAGAGTAGATAAAATACTATTTGGGAATCAAGCCCAATATACGAGAACAAAAGTATAACATTTTATTTTAAAAATATAAAACTTTTAAATTTTATTTCAAGAAGAGATTACGACTATGTGAAAACATCAAGAAAATAGAGATTAAAGGGTTAGAGATATTAACTTAAAAATCCCCTCAATAGTGATGAAAGCTAATTTAGGAAATTTTACTTTAAAAACGAATCTCCTCATTTTCTTTAAAATTCATAAAAAATGAGATGAATTAATACTGGATGGAGAAAAGGACAGATTAATGGATAGATATGTAATAAGAAAGCATAATAAAATATTAATGGTAGAATTTAGTTAGTTGGTATGTGTTATAAATAATCAATTTTGCAATATGTTTAAATGTTTTCAAAATGGTATGTTGAAGGGAAAGAAAACTGCTGACAATATAATCCTTAGAGTGCACCACCTCATACAGAGGGATTTGCCCAAACATGAAGTACAAGCCATCAAAATAAGTGTGGAGTGTACATTATTTACTGATAACAATAAGGGTTTAAATTGGCATATCTAAGCCAGTTGCCTCAGCTTCTCATCACCTCAGAGACCCGGGCAGGATTAAGCACTGTTTCCTAGACTCCCAGTGTCATGTTTTGGTTTCCCCTTAGCAATTCAGGCCAAAGCATCTAATTTCCTTTTAATCTGAATTTCTAGAAAGCTGCTTTCTTAAATTATAAGATATAAATCTGATCAAACACAACGGAAGTTGCCCTTCCATTGCTGTATCACTCACCATTCCCCTCTCATACCTCTGTTATAGCACCTAGGACCTTGCAGTAATAAAAGACACATCAGTATTCCTTGGTAGACCTGTAAGTCCCAGAAGGCAAAAATTAATGTGTTAATCTTCCCTAATGCTTAGCACATAGAAAATACTGAATAGCCAAGACCGGTTTGGCTCAGTGGATAGAGCATCGGACTGCAGACTGAAGGGTCCCGGGTTCGATTCCGACAAGGGCATGTACCTTGGCTGTGGGCACATCCCCAGTAGGGGGCATGCAAGAGGCGGCTGATCGATGTCTCTCTCATCGATGTTTCTGACTTTCTATCCCTCTCCTTTCTACTCTGTAAAAAATCAATAAAATATATTAAAAAAAAAAAAAGAAAATACTGAATAAGTTGCCAACAAACTTAGATAGATGAAGTTTCAAACAGGTGAGGCAATGGCAAGAGAGCATCTAGCTGTTTTAAATGAATTAAAGGCTCCAGGCCTAGATATTGGATGGTATAACATTTAATATCTGATTTTAGAGTTACTATTCACAATAAGGGTAATCATGCATAAGAGGTAACAGACAATAGCCAAATGCCCCCTCCCCAATTCTCAAGAGAAAGAAGGATTCCAAAAACAATAGACCCTGAAGCCTAAAACCAGAAGAGACAGGTAAATTAGAAGTTGACGTTTAAGAGGTACAGACTTTAAACAGTGGTTCGGGGTGGGAGGGTTATGAACTAACTTTAGCTACACTTGTCTCTGCTACTCTCCTAATACACCACCTTAGGATAATTGCATACACTATTCCTCTGCCTGAATCACTCTTCAATGAGATATCCGCATAACTAAACATTCCCCCATCTCCTTCAAAATCTGCTCAAATGTCATGTGCTCCAGTGACTTCCTATTTGAAATTTGAACCTAACCTCCTTACTCTGCTCTCCTTTTTCTTTTTCCCATAGCACTTATCACCTTTTAGCAAACTTAAATTATTTATTATGTTTGGTTAGTTTTTTCACCCATTAGAATGTAAGTTCCATGAGCACAGAGATCTTGGCCTATTTGTTCACTGATGTAGCCCAAACACCTAGAACAAAAGTAACTAGTAAATTCTTGCTGAGTGCACAAAATGGATGTGAGAAAGATTGTGAAGAAAAAATTTATTGGACTTGGTGATATCAGTATAGTATCAAGGAAAAAGCTCTAGACTTGAGGTAAAAGAACTGAACTCAAATCTAAACTCTATCACTTACTAGCCAGCAAGTAACTATTTTCTGGCAAGTGTTTATGAACTTCAGTTACTAATCTGTGATTAAGATCAGACTAGATAGCCAAGACCAGTTTGGCTCAGTGGATAGAGCGCAGGACTGCGGACTGAAGGGTCCTGGGTTCGATTCCGGTCAAGGGCATGTACCTTGGCTGCGGGCACATCCCCAGTAGGGGGCGTGCAAGAGGCAGCTGATCAATGTTTCTCTCTCATCGATGTTTCTGACTTTCTATCCCTCTCCCTTCCGCTCTGTAAAAAATCAATAAAATATATTTTTTAAAAAAAAGATCAGATGAGATAAATATGAGTAGCAGGGTGACTAAGGCTTAATTGTTAATTTGGATAAATCAATTCAAAAGACAGTTTTGAATGAAAAGTGGTTCAGGTGAAGTAAAAGTTGAAGGATGTGACCATAGGATTGGTACTAATACTATGAGAAGTGAGAAAACCAAGAAAAGTAACTTCATTTGGGAATGAAAAAGGATAGATAATGAGTTAGGTTTCAATCTACACCTGTGCTGTCCAACATGGTATCACTAACTACATATAGCTACATATTTAAATTTTAATTAATTAAAATGAAATAAAATTTAAAATTCAGCTCCTCTGTCACACTAGCCATATTTCAAGTGCTTAATGGCCATGTGTTATAGCTACCATATTGCACAGCACAGATTACAGAACATTTCCATAATCACAGAAAGCTCTAGTACCTCTGATTAATAAAATTTGAGTTGACAGAGTGGTTAAATTCAAGTGGGTGTCATTTTAATATCCCTAATGCTGGATTCCTGTAAAGTTCAAACATCTTTAGAAGAAAGGCAAAATGCAATCACATAATCAATCTTAGTGGAAGTTTCAAATTAAATAATGTGTATTATTTGTTTACAAGGTCCTGGGATGCATGAACATTCCCTATTTCATGATATGAAATCACCAACATGGCAACTATAAATAGAATTTGGAGAGTCCTAGTGAAGTTGCCAGCAAGAAATTGGTCATCATTATAATTCTAAAACTCTGGTTAGTAACTTCAGATATGCTGGCAAACATTACATGCAATAAAAAAAGTTTTCTTAGTGAGTGATAAGATAATTCCTAGAGCTTCAAATCTCACCCAAAAGGCAGAACTCCCTTGCCAAAATGCAGTTATCTAAAACGGAAACAGCCTTCCTTAATGAGTAAGCATATTTCAACTACAGAAAGATCCAGAATGAAATATAACAATACTTAAAAAGAATCAAAGCTAGATGTTATGTTATTTTGTTTATTTGTTTTAGAAAGCTAAACAAAAAAAAATGATCTTTTATTTACTTACAAAATTTAAGAGAATCTGGTCTATAAGAATGGCTGACTTGTAACAAATTTAAAATATATAACTGAGTAATAACTTCGGATGTGATTTTAAACTGAAATCCTATAAATTCAGAAATAACATTTGAAAACTGCAAAGACTTTAAGATCACTGTGTTTACAAATTCAGTGGATATTAATGAAGGATTTTTTTTCTTATCTTTGTCCTAACATTACAATAACTTAAAAAAAAAAAACAAAACTAAGGAAACCCAAAACCAAGGCATAAAAATGTCATACTTAACTGACATTTACTATGATTTTTAAGAAACTAAAACTGCATTCAGAAGCAAGATCATAACGGAACCATCTATGGAGTAACATGCACTTAAAGAAAAACTGAGAGCACAAAAGTAAACCATCACCCCTTCAAATAATGAAAATATGTGTTCCTGGATAGAAGTCATTAGAATCAACTTATCGGAAACCATGTGAGTTGATTTCACCAGTCAATCCTATTGTATCCACATTCCTCACGATTCTGTCATCCCTTCTCTATTTTCACCATCTCCAAACTCCCAGAGCATTTAGTCACATAATTTTAAGTAGCACTTAATGCAATAACTTCAAATATTCTCATTGCCATCCTCCTGGTTTAATCCTTCATTACTTCTCACCTGTTCTTCTGTAACAGCCCACCCTAACTTATCTCCCTATTCTTCCTCATCCTTCTCCAATCCATTCTTAACACTGAGCTGAAGTGATTTTTCTCAAATCCAAACCCAATTTGATAATGTTCCTTTCCAACTCAATTCCTTAAGGGATTCTCCATCACCTAGTCTCTTCAGCTACTTCATTTTTACTCATTACATTTAATACCATCTGACAGATAGTACTATATTATTGTTTGTTCACTATCTCCACTCCAACTAGAACAGCAGTCACCAACCAGTGGTCCATGGAGGTCTGAAAGATTGGCGACCGCTGAACTAGAATATAAATCCATAAGGGCAGAGTTTTTGTTAACTGCTATATATTATATAGTAAGCACTCAAGCATGCATGCATGAAGGAGTGATTGAATGAATGATGACCTACAGGTCAGAGGCCTCATGACCTGCCAGAGCCCTCCTCTTATCACTTTACTCCCACTTCTGCCTATACTAAATTGCTGAGTTACCTAAATACAATATGCACTTTCATGTTCCTTTGCTTTGCTATATGTATTTATTTCCTTTGCCTGATACAAACTCCCCCACTTCAATCAATCTGCCACACTATCACCCATATTTTAAAACCATCTCCAGAAAACTCCCCCTGACCTCCATATAGGGTATATCACTTTCTTTCCTTTGTGCTACATCTATACCTATATCTACAGTGGCTCCAACCAACATGTCCTAGAATGTGTATCTCCCCTGCTAGATTGTTAATTCTTTCAGGACAAGGCCTATTGTTTTTGTTGTTTTTAACATATTTTATTGATTTTTTACAGAGAGGAAGGAAGAGGGATAGAAAGACAGAAACATCAATCAGCTGCCTCTTGCACACCCCCTACTGGGAATGTGCCCGCAACCAAGGTACATGCCCTTGACCAGAATGGAACCCGGGATCTCTCAGTCCACATGCTGATGCTCTATCCACTGAGCCAAACTGGTTTCAGTGTAAGCCTAGTTTATCTCTTTACCTCCCACACCCAGGACAATGCATGTCATAAAGCAACTACTCATAAATACTATGTAAATTAACATATGCATAGCTATTCTGTAAGAGGAATGAAAACATGATGATAATCAGCCAAGAGATAAAAAGAGTTACGACCAATAACATCATCCAAGGTAATAAAAGAGAAGTTACACAAATAACGTACATCACCAAATAATTCCAAAACAACTGACATACAGTCACACTCACTTTATTAGATATACATGCTGGCTTCTTGCTTCATCATTTGTCTTTCTTAAAGGAAAACCTGGGTTCCACATGAACCATATATTAAACCAGAGGCCCAGAGCACAAAATTTGTGCACTGGGGGGGTGGGGAGGGGTCCCTCAGCCCAGCCTGCACCGTCTCCAATCTGAGACCCCTCAGGGGATGTCCGACTGCCCGTTTAGGCCCACAGGGACTGGGCCTAAACAGGCAATCAGACATCCCTCTCACAATCCAGGACTGCTGGCTCCTAACCACTCACCTGCCTGCCTGACTGATTGCCTCCAACCACTTCTGCCTGCCAGCCTGATCACACCCTAACCATTCCCCTGTCAGCCTAACTGATGCCTAACTGCTCCCCTGCTGGCCTGATTGCTCCCAACTGCCCTCTCCTGCCAGCATGGTTGACCCTAATTGCCCTCCCCTGCAGGCCTGGTCCCCCCAACTGCCCTCCTCTGCTGGCCTGGTCACCCCTAACTGCCCTTCCCTGCTGGCCTTGTTGCCCCCAACTGCCCTCCCCTGCTGGCCTGTTCACCAATAACTGCCCTCTCATGCCAACCATCTTGTGCGAAGGCATGATAGTCAATTTGCATATTACCTCTTTATTATACAGGATATTATTATATAGGATAGGTCACTCCCTGAGGAAGCATTTTATGTTTCATTTAATACAAGTTTTTGTGCTCCCTCATATTTTGATTTAAACTTCAAAACAGTTGTAGGACTAGATTTTACCTAATCCTAATCCTAAAGCAAAGGTCAGATAGAGTTTTCTATCCTTTGTAATTAATCTATGTCATCAATGGTTTATAGCTGTGCCTTCAAACCATAGTGTAGCCACACAGGGGACCCCAGACCAATCATCATAGCCATGGAAGCCTCACTCATTATCCCAATGTGACTGACAAGAAGACTTAATATTTTTCTCTAAACACTGTAGACCAAGCCCCTAAATCCAATCATAGGAATACACCTGACCTACCTACTTCGTTCTAAGAGTGTGAACCTGCATGTAAATATATAATCACACATAGTTGTATGTGAATGAGAAGGCATAAATATACAAAAAGTCATTTGGAAAACTTAAGTTTTAAACCCACTGATACCTAAATATGATATCAAGTGAAGCCAGAGGCTAAGATGTGATCCTTGATTCCTCCATCCCTCACCATTCAGTAACCAAGTTATGACAAATTTACCTCCTATTATTTTTTTCAAGAAGGATTTCTCATTCGGATAAAAGTCTTTTAATTGGTCTCCCTGTCTTTGGAGTGAATGAAAATTGGATCTACCATTTGTTGAGGGGTTATGTAACCAGCATTGCATTAAGCACTTGATTACTCTACATTTTTCTGTTCTCACAACAAACTGCCAACCAGGTATAATATAGGCCTTCATTTTCACAGATGGGGGAACAGAAGCTCTGAGAAGTGACTTGCCTAAGTCATGCAGCTGGAAGTGTAGTGGAAAGTCAAACACAGGTCCATGTTCCCGTATCCTTAACCTTCAATTCAGTCCCCAATGTTTCCTTTCCAAAAGGTAAATGTCATGTTTTATCTCACATCAAGTGGCGCAAATAAGACCCAGCCCTCATCCCCTGTCATTCTCACCCCTTTCTGTCACACTTCACTAGCAGCAGTTCCCTAACCTGCCTCACTGCTTTACCTATGAATGCACTTTTTCTGTCAAGAACACCTTTCCCCTTTGGCAGACTACTTCCAATACAAATTTCAAGATTTACTCCGACGATCCTTATTCTGGAAAGCCCTTGCCCTAACAAATACACATCCAAAACTGAGTTAAGTGATCATTTGCTATGATTATCAACTGGTTTCTTATCAGACTGTATTATACAACTTTATCTTACAAGACTATTAGTTCCTTAAAAGCAAACACTGCATTTTTAAATCTCTGTATTCCTAGTACAATGGGTATGCACTAAGGAAGGACTCAATAAATGATGAATTAATAAAGTATCCAACAGCAGAATAGCTTAAGAATTTGACCCTAAAGTTAACTTGATGTGCTTTCGAATTCTAACTTGCCACACGGTCTACCTGTCAAGCCTGCAGCAGCCTGTAAATCTTTTTAATTTCTTCCTCTGTAAAATGGTAGATAACTACACTCATCTCATTGTTTGGAGACAGGAGTAAAAGAAATAATATAGTTAGCACAATATCTGGCACAATGAAAGCACACAATCACTAGCAGCATTTTTTTTTTCACTCTCAAAGTTCATCCACGCTGACAAAGTCACATCTCAGAAAATACCTCCTCGCAGCTTTCATCGAAGCTTTAGGATTTCTCCAAAAAAGTAGGAAGTTAAGACCTTTCGGCTTCAGGATCTACCATCACACCCTAACATCACTATCTAGTATCTGAAGTTCATTACTTCTTATCCACCCTGGGTTTCTTCCCTCCAAGCAGAAGACCCTGCCCCGTAAGCAGAAACCAGGCAGTGCCTTCTTCCAAGAACCAGCGCTTCTCCCTTGAGCCAGTTCCGGGGAGATTCACCATCTCCCACAAACTCAAATATCCTCCCACATAGAACCTCTTCTATCCGTCCCAAGATCTTGGCCCCGAAAGCATTAGTTCAAGACCGAGAATGAATTCCTGGCATTCCGAAGCCAAGGAAAGAGTCCTCTTCAAAGCTTCCCCAGTATGACTTCTTCGGGGCTGTGCCTCTCCGCACACTCGCCCCGTCCTCACGGTCCGGCGTCCTGTCCCCTCTCTGGAAGGCGAGGTGTCAGTACTTTCCGGGGCCGGGAGCCTCCCGCCCCCCCCCGGGTTACCGCACTCCCCACCTCGCCTTTCCGCCCGCAGGCGCGGCCTGCTCCCGCGCTGCCAGCCGCTTCGCGGGGCCGCTACTCACCGCTTCTTGGGGATGGTGCCCGACTCCTGCGCGGCGGCGGGAGCGGCCGTGGGCGCCGCCGTGGCAGCCGCCGCGGCTCTCCGCGCTCTGCACTCATTGGCACTCAGAGCCTCCTGGGGGCGGCCCAGCAGATGGCCCGAGAGCACCCGCAGCCTCCGCCCCGCGCGGTCCCGGTCCGGGTCCCGGTCCGCTGCAGACCCGGAGCCCGCGCTCGCGCCCGTCTCGCCCGCTGCAGCCGCCGCCTCCGCCATGGCTTCCGCCTTGTGCCGCCGTCCGGGACCGCTGGGCGCGGGTGAAAGGTCACTCAGAACGGCGCCCGGCGCGACCATTCGCTGCGGCGCATCCCGGCAGCCACCGCGGCGACTGGGCGGCGGGTGCCATGCGCCTGGAGCTTTACATTCTCAGCTCCCGCCCTCCCCGCCCGCCCGCTCGCCTGGGCGGTCACCCCTGGGACCGTTTGCACCTGCCAAGCAGGTGAGTTTGAACTACCCCCGGGCTGGCCCGGCTCAGGCTGTGCCGGGACCGGACCCAGACCACAAACGCACCCGAGGTTCCCTAGGACCCAAGGCAGTAGCCTGGGCCTCGGGAGTAGCTTTTGGGGGCAGAAGCCTTGGATCAAGAGGCGTGTGCGGTGCTACTGGACCTGACCGAACCAGCTGGGTCCTTTCCCTGAATATGCTAACCCTGCTCCCCTTCCTCCCTCACTCCCTGCAGAGTCACTAAAGTAACTCAGAACGGATTCCTACCCGATAACCAGCATAGCGGTCATGCTTTCACAGCCTACTTCGTGCCTCCCACTGTGCTTGAGGCTAGATCTCAAGTGATCCACATTTTAGAGATGAAAAAAACTGAAGCTCCAGAGACACTAATTCGCCCAAGGTCAGTCATGGAGCTAGTAAATGCTAAAACTGAGTTGCCACCTATGGGTCTCTTTCCATTTCTGCCAGTTTTTTTTTTAAATATATTTTATTGATTTTTCATAGAGAGGAAGGGAGAGGGATAGAAAGTCAGAAACATCTATGAGAGAGAAACATTGATCAGCTTCCTCTTGCACACCCCCTTACTGGGGATGTGCCTGCAACCAAGGTACATGTCCTTGAACCTGGGACCCTTCAGCCTGCAGGCCGCTGCTCTATCCACTGAGCCAAACTGGTTGTGGCTGCCAGACAGTTCTTTATTGTTACAGATAAAATCACCCAACACTGTTCCAAGACGCCTTGCTTATCTACAGATTGACTTCATTTCTGGAGACTGGCACTTGGTGAAATTAGGAGGATCTCAAAGACAGTTCTCCATAACCGTTTCAGCAGTGGATTAGATTTCAGACTCTACCATCAGAATTAAAGTTTCTTTCTGCATAATGTGCATCATTTCTTGGGAATGGTAAGAGAAAGGTTTGCCATAAGGATTCCAAACCCAATGAAGTCACCTCCTTTCTGAATAACCACCTTCTTTCTAACACTGGCTCTTGGGAAAAAACTTAAGACATTTGAGGAGTTATATGACTAATACAAAAGAATGCTTTAGTGCTGAAAATTTCAGGAAATGGGAGAACTTGGTTTGTATAGATCTTAAGAGATAGTCCCGCCTTAAATATCTAGTCTAACTCTAGAATCAGTGAGCTCAAATCCTGCTTAGCTGCTGTTTCTACTCATTGTAGTCTTGGTAGATGAAGCCATTGACTATTTCAAATGGAGTAGGAGTGAAGAAGAGGAACAAGAGGAGGAGTAAATTATTGAGAAAGACTCCTTGAGTTTGAGTTCAGCAACTTGAGCCATCAAGGTTTTCATATCCTTTCCAGATGTTACTAGAACAACATTAAAACACCAAGTAGCATCTTTGCTTGTAATCATGTAAAATTGGTAGATTTCATGCCAAAATACTTTTGGGAATGAGATGGGTCTGTCAATTTTTGCTGACTTCCAGAGAGCTCAATCTAACACCACTGGCATGCTTTATTTGTAAATGTAGTTAACTGACTTCTTCAGTCTTGTCCAAATTGAAGTATGGACATGCTTTTTGCCAACTCTCAGGAGGCATATTTATAAATTTTGCAGATATCAATAGAATAAAATATTCTTTTTTCCCCCCTGGGTGATGAAAAGCTTGATATAAACCATAATTATGTGCCAGTGGAAAAGCTACTGATTTATGTTTCAAATATGTACAGAGTAATGAAAAACATTTAGGCAGTAAATGCATTTGTTTAAGCCTATTTTATTTACCTAATTCTTTACTTTGTCCTATGAGATGCAAAAGTATTTAAGCCAATTTCTCACCTACAGTCAGGCTAATTAGGAATTAAGATATATATGTGGGGGAAAACTATTGTGCTACTAGAGGCCCAGTGCACGAATTCGTGCACCAGTAGGGTCCCTTGGCCTGGCCTGCAGGATCGGGCAGAAACTGGCTTTCTGACATCCCCCCAGGGGTCTTGGATTGCAGGAGGGCACAGTCCAGGCTGAGGGATCCCACTGGTGCACAGTTAGGGCTAGCGAGTGATGCAGGAGGTTGGCCATAAAACCACAGTGAATATACTATCAGGAGGGCATCAATGAACCTGTTCTGAGTCTTGGGAACATGTGGACATTAATAATCTAGATCCATTGGAGAACTGACCACAAGCACAGATCAAGTGATGAACCAATGACATCTCAAATTTTAAATGAAGTAACCTGTATTTGCATTTATGACATTTCTCTCTTCTAATATGAAGCAAAAAGTCTAAATAGGATAAAACAGCTCCTAAAATGTGTACTAAATTTCTCTATTGCTCTGATTTTTATTACTCATCTTCAGAGCTGTTGAGTAATCCATGGGTAAAGGAATTCTAGCGTTTTCACACATTTTTTAATGTGTTTTCATTGATTTCAGAGAGAGGAAGGGAAAGGGACAGAGAGACAGAAACATGGTTGCTCAAGAGCAAATAGATCAGCTGCCTCCTGCACGCCCCCTACTGGGGATCAAGCCTGCAACCTGGGCATGTGCCCTGACCCTAAATCCAACCAGCGGTCCCTGGTGTATTGGACTACGCTTAACCAACTGACCACACCAGCTGGGCTACACATTTTTTATTATAAAAATCAGACAATAATAAACAAATTATAAATTATCACAGATCAAACACCCATGTAACTTTTATCTAGGTAGAAAAATAGAACACTGCTAGCCCCCTGCAAGTTCCCTTATTCCCTCTCTCTCAATCACTTAACTCTTCCTACCTGGCAAAGGTAACCGCTGTCCTGAATTTTATGATATGCATTTTTCTTATTTTTCTTTCTAGTTTTAATGATTGAGCCTGTGTTCCTTATTTCTTTGTTTGCATTTATATAAATGGAATCTTAAAGTGTTTTTTGTATCTGGTTTCCTTCACTTAACATTGTGTTTATGCAATTCATACATATTGTTGTGTGTAGTTGTAGTATATTCATTTTCTTTGCTGTAGTCTATTTAACGTCGATATTAGGGTTCATCTACTCTATGATTAGTGGACATTCACATTATTTCCATTTTGTGGATGAAGTTACTATGAACATTTTTGCATGTGTCTCTAAGTAGAATTTTTGTTGAGTCCCCACCAAAGAGTGGAATTAATAGGTCATTGAGTATGCATATGACCTATGTATATCATTATTTGTGAATGTGATATATCTCCTACTTTACCGTCTAGAAGCCTTATTTTTCCTTTCACGTTTATACATACAGTTTACCTGGAATTGGTTTTTGCTTATGATACAGATCAGGTTTCTTTTTGTCTCCATATGAGTATCCCGTTGCCTCAGTAGTACTAAAAAGTTCTTACTCTGCATTGTCACCTTTGTCAAAAATCAGGTGTTCATTTCCATTGATCTCTGTTCTATTCCATTGATCTATTTACCTACCTTATACTAGTAAGACGCTGCTTTAACAGTTGTATGCATATTCTTTTAGATTTTCTACATGCAGTTATATAACAATGAATAATAATAGTTGATTTCTTTCTCAACAGTTTTTGTACTTTTTCTTCCTTTGCAGACCTGTACAGTACTTTTCTTTTGCTTGCCTTACCCAGCTGACTAGGATCTCCAGTAAAGTGTTGAGTAGAAGTTGTGATGCTAGCACCCTTATCTTGTTCCTGATTTCAAAGGGAAATTTCAAAACATTTCACCATTGTTTAAAGTGGGTTACTTTTTTGAAATAAACCTTATAGCAGATTAAGCAATCGCCCCTTCAAATTCTAGATTTTCAGTTTTATCGAATGTTTTTTTCCTGCATCTTTTGAGATGATTATATGTTTTCCTCCTTTGTTTTGTTAGTATGGTAAATTGCATATGTTGATTTTTCCACTGTTCAGCTAACTTTGCAATGCTGTCATACACCCAATCTAATCAGGATGTATTGGCCTTTTTATATATTACTGAATACTGTGTATTAAATTTTTGTTTAAGGGTTTGTATCTATGTTTATAAGTAAGGTTGACTTATTATTTTTCTTCTCTAATAGAAACTTGTCAGGTTTTACTGGCCTCGTGAAGGACTCCTTTGTTTTCTTGTCCTAGGAAGATTTTATGTAAGACTGATCATTATTTCTTCTTTACACATTTGTTAGAATTCATCAAAGATACAGTCTGAACATTGAGTTTTTATGAAAAGGTTTTTATTTACATATTAAATAGTTTAATGCTATTCAGATTTTTAATTTCAGTTTATGACAATGTTTCTGAAACTGTTTCAGTTTCAGACAATGTTTTTCTGAAAAAATTGCTGACTTTACATTTTCAAATTTATTAACAAAGTTTTTCATAGTATCTTACGTTATCATTTTTTAATTTAATAAATCTTTATTGTTCAGATTATTACAGTTGTTCCTCTTTTTCCCCCATAATTCCCCTCCACCTGGTTCCCACCTCACCTTCTGTCCTTACCTCCCCCACACTGTCCTCATCCATAAGTGTACGCTTTTTGTCCAGTCTCTTCGTGTACCTCCCCACACCCCTTTTCCTCCCAGAATTGTTAGTCTACTTCCTTTCTATGCCTCTGATTCTATTATATTCACCAGTTTATTCTGTTCATCAGATTTTTTATTCACTTGATTTTTAAATGTACTTGTTGATAGACATTTATTTGTTGTTGATAATTTTTATCTTTACCATTTTCTTCTTCCTCTTCTTAAAGAATCCCTTTCAGCATTTCATATAACACTGGTTTGGTGGTGATGAACTCCTTTAGCATTTTCTATCTGTGAAGCTCTTTATCCGACCTTCAATTCTGAATAACTTTACTGGATAGAGTAATCTTGGTTGTAGGTTCTTGCTGTTCATCACTTTGAATATTTCTTGCCACTCCCATCTGGCCACATAGTTTCTGTTGAGAAATCAGCTGATAATTGTATGGGTGCTCCGTTGTATGTAACTAACTTTTTTTTTTCTTGCTGCTTTTAATATTCTCTCTTTGTCTTTGCTCTTGGCATTTTAATTATGATATGTCTTGGTGTGGTCCTCTTTGGATTCCTATTGTTTGGGGTTCTGTGCACTTCCTGGACTTGTAAGTCTATTTTTTTCAACAGGTGGGGCAAGTTTTCTGTCATTATTTCTTCAAATAGGTTTTCAGAATCTTGCTCTCTCTCTCCTTCTGGCACTCCCATAATTCTGATGTTGGTGTGCTTTAGGTTGTCCCAGAGGCTCCTTACACTATCTTAAAATTTTTGGATTTTTTTTTTTACTTTTCTGGCTTAGTGGTTTTTGCTTCTTTGTATTTCAAATCTTTGACTTGATTCTTGTGGTCCTCTAGTCTGCTGTTAGGTCTCTCTATAATATTTTTTTTTATTTCAGTCAGTGTATGTTTAATTTCTAGTTGGTCCTTTTTCATATCCTTGAGGGTCTGGCTAAATTTATCGGCCTTTTCTAGGAAATTCTTGAAAAACCTTATAACCATAGTTTTGAACCCTAGATCCAGTCGTTTGTTTTCCTTCATTTCTTTCATTTGTAATCTGTTTCTTTGTCTTCGCATTTTCACTGCTTCCCTGAGTTGGTCGAGCAGCTTTGTGTGGTAGGTGTCCTCGAGGTCCTAGTGACTCAGCCTCCCCAGTTACCTAAGGTGGACACTCTTGGTGCACCCCTTTATGGGCTGTGTGCACAGTCTTGTTGTAGTTAAGCCTAGATTGTTGTTGGTATCACTGGGAGGGGTTGACCTCCAGGCCAATTGGCTGTGAGGATCAGCTCTGTCTACACTGAGAGAGCCTCTGTGCTCAGCTTGGATGGGCGGAGTCACAGGGCTGACCAGTCAACCTTGGTTTCCCATCAGCCCCGCTCTAAGAGGCCCCTGGGTCTCAGTGTTCTGCAGCAATGGCTACACACACCTCTGAGAGAAAGCTGCCCCTGAGCTCTGCCCGCTGCCAGACAGTCCAGTTTCTCCCCAAATGAATCTGGATACCCAAAGTCTCACCCAGTACTGGAGTACAGTGCAGTCTGGAGGTCTTGTTTCCCTCCCAAACGAGGAAGCCAGCCATGCGCTCAGCTGCTTACCCTTTCCGGGAGCACTCACGCGCCTCCTAGGTTCCCCTGAGTCTCAGTGTGCTTCCTCCTAACAGTCCAGTTTCACCCTGTATGAGTCTGGGTTCCCCGAGTCTCACCCAGAACTGGAGTTCAGTGCAGTAGAGAGCCTTTTTCTCCCTCCCTGTTCAAGAAAGCCAGCCGTGTATTCAGCTGCCTGCCCTTTCTGCATGCACATGTTTCCGCATCTTTGCATCTCCGTACCTCTCCCCTCCACAGTCCCTCTGAGTCTCAGTGTCCTTTTCTCTTTCCTTCTAGTTGTAGAATTTTCACTCAGCCAGATTTCTGGTGGTTCTGGATGATATCCATTTTACCTTTTAATTGTTGTTGTGAAATTGTTGTGCAAGGCAGTAGTATAGGTGTCTACCTATGACGCCATCTTGGTTCTTCTCCTTACATTATCAGTTTAATGTCTATAGGATCTGTAGTATGCCCCACCTTTCCCGACATTGGTTATTTTGCTCTCTCTCTCTCTCTCATCAGTTTCCCCGGCATTAATCAATGTTATTACTTTTTAAAAAAAACAGCTTTTTAAAAAATTGCTTTTAGCTTTATTGAGGTATAATTGACAAACAGGGATTATATGTTCTTAAGGCACATAACAATTTGATGTTTTAATGTATATGTATATATTGTATAATTATTGCCACAATGAAGTTAATTAACATATACATCACCTTATATAGTAACCATTTTCTTTCTGTGTGTGTATGTATGTATGTGTGTGTGTGTGTGGTGAGAACACTTAAGATTTACTCCCTTAACAAATTTCAAGTATGCAATACAGAATTTTCTATGTTCACCATGCTGTACATAGATCTCCAGAACTTTTTCATCTTGTATAACTGAAACTTTGTACCCTTTGCCAGTATCTACCCACTTCCACCTCCCCCAAAAGAGCCATTCTACTCTCTGTTTCTGGAATCTACTAACTTAGATTCCACATATGTGAGATCATGCAGTACTGTCTTTCTATGTCTGGCTTATTTCACTTAACATAATGTCCTTCATTATGGTTTATCGATATAGTCACAAAAACAGAATATCCTTCTTTGTTAAGCCTGCATACTATTGCTGTGTGTGTGTGTGTGTGTGTGTGTGTGTGTGTGTGTGTGTGTGTGTAAAACACATCTTCTTTATTCATTTATCCATGGGTAGATATTTAGGTTTTTTTAATATCATAGCTATTGTGAACATGGAAGTGTAGATATATCTTCAGAATTCAGATTTTATTTTCCTTGGATGTGTACTCAGAAGTGGGATTGCTAGGTCATAAGGCAGTTCTATTTTTAATTTTTTGAAAAACTTCCTATTGTTTTCCACTGTGGCTACACCCATTTACATTCCTACCAATCATGTACAATGATTCCCTTTTCACCACATTCTCATTAGTTCTTATAAAGAACCAGTTTTTTATTTTGTTGATCATATTACATGTATGCTTTCTTTTTTTATTGATTTCTGCTAATATTCCTTGTCATTTCCCATCTGCTACCTTCTTTTTCTGATTTCCTGAAATTAATGTGTAGCTCATTGACTTCTCAGTCTTTAGTGTGTTTTCTGATACATGTGTTTAGGGCTAGAAATTTTTCTCTAAACAATTAATTTACTCAACTTTTAATAATAGAATTTTCGTTACTATTTAGTTCCAAATAGTTTCCAGTTGTATTTATAAAGGATAAGTATTCTCTCTTATTTTGGGATTCAGTGTTTCCAAAATACAAATTTAACCTAACAGTTGTTTTGTTCAAGTTTCTTATGTCCTAACTGGTATTTTGTCTACTTATTTTATCAGTTATTGAAATATGTTAAAATCTTCCACAATTATTATGGGTTTACTTATTTTTCCTGTACAGCTTGCTCATTTTTCTTTCTGTATTTTAAAGCTATGTATTAGATATTGTAAGCTTAATATATTTTCCTGATGAATTGAAACTTTTATAGTTACCAAATATCCCTCTATGACTATAATAATTATTTTTGTCTTAAAGTTTAGCTACACTAGCTCTGGTTTTATTCTATAAATTTTACTCTTTCTGTATCCATATATTTTAGATATGTTTCTTGTAAACAGAATTTGGGTGTATTCTTTTAAGCAGTCTAAGCATAAAATCCTAAATCCATTTAGCCCATTTAAATTTCATTGACTCACTCAGATGTCTGGCCAAGAGCACTAGCTTCATTACCAGACAAACTTGGATTTGAATATTGTCTCTACCAATGACCAGATATGTTATCTTGAACTTGTCACATTAATATCTCTAGGTGTGGCTCCTTGTCTATAAAATTGAGATAGTAAGGACTGCTTCCAGGTATTAAAGGTTAATGAGCAAGGATATAGTAAATTCTAAGTGTTATTATGGAAGTAAGAGTAAGTCTGATGTATGGAAGAGAGCCTTCCTGGAAAAGATAATCCATACTAGTAGGAAAAGAAACGGTTAGATTCTTGGTTGGGTACATGCCCAGGTTGTGGATAATGGGAAACCAAATCATGGGAACATTGAAAACTTAGCAGAAGTAAAAACTTGATCTGTTGGGAGTTATTATAAGTTCTTAGGCTGGGGATTAGCATGGCAAACCTGGAAATACTACCAATTTCGAATGCATTCTCAAATGGAAGTCAGCCTATCAGGTATGCCTAAGAACCTGTTGGTAGTTGTAAAAAGAAGCTGTATCAGCAAAGGATGAAGACCTAAAGAACTCCTACAAAGGAAGTTAACAATATTTTGGAATGACAGGAAAGCATTGAATTATGATTAGCTGTCTACTTCTATAAAGTTACCTCAAGAAGTAAAGATGTTGAATGTGAAAGTGGCTAGAAGTGGTTCCATGTTTGTTGCAATACTATTCTCCTTCAGGATTTCATAATCACATTAACGTATATAAGGTAGAAGCAGTTGTTCCTTAAATTTAATTAGCCAAATCATTGGAGTAGAGTTAAGATTATTCTCTTACAGCACTACTACTAACTTATTCTCTACAGTAATAAAAGAGAAATATGCAAATTGACCATACCTCTGTGATGCCCACCAGCCAATCAGGAGTGAGTATTCAAATTAACCCAACAAAATGGCGGGTTAATTTGCATACATAGGCATGGAGTGAAGACTGAAAGCTCAGCCTGAGCGAAGACTGAAGACTGAAGGCTCCGCTGTGACTGGAACCAAGCCTGAAGTCTGAAGGCTGAAGGCTGAAGGCTTGGCTTGGCTCAGGTGCGGCCCAGGTCCTGGGTGCCAGAGGAAAACTGATGCCGGCAGCCAGGGGAAGGAAGGCCTATTGCATGAATCTTCATGCAACAGGCCTCTAGTACAGTATAAAGTTCTTTGTTTCTTGATTACTTCAGATTTTAGGTAGGAATTATTTCTGATAGCCTACCACTCAGATTTATTATAAATGATCATTGTGCAAGAATTTTGGAAATCAAAGTCAAAAGTCACTTTAAAATAATTTCTTTTCTTTGGGACATATAAAATTAAGATTTAATAATTATCAATTAATACTCTAAAGTAGTAGCCTTCTAAGTTTTAAGTTGTTAAGTAAACCAACTTTTTGGCTCTAGGATTCTTTTATAATCTTAAAAGCTGAGACCTCTAAAGAGCTTTTATGATTGTGTTTACTTACCTACCTGTCTACCTATACTATACTATATTTTCTATAAAAAAGAAAAGAATGGAATTTCTTTACAGTTTTGTAAATCTCTTTAGTGAATATTTTGCTTAATAGAAGACAGCTGGACTCCTATATATGCTTTTGAATTCAATCTGTGAGATATCACATGCCATGTAACTACTATAAAACTCCACTCATGACAGAATGAGTGAAAAAGACAAAGAGCTTCTTAGTCTTATTAAGATAGTTGTGACCTTCCTAACCCCTGAAAGGTTTTCAAGGACCACAAGGGTTTCCAGACATTTGAAAACTGCTGTTCTAATGTATTTCTGTATATGTCTGCTAAAACAGTTGCTAAGGAAGCATTAGTTAACTGGGTGCTAAAAGTAGTTACTGCTATTGCCACAAAGAAGTAGTATGCAATGCCACTAAAAAAGGTTGTCAAAAATATTTAAGGCATAATATTATATTTTAATGTGTTCTTTCTGAAATGTATATTTTTTAATTTTATATAACCACATTTTGAAAATAATTTCTGAATGTTAAAATCAAATTTGTAGCCCAGGAGTGTGACTTAGTGATTGAGCATTGACCCATGAACCAGGAGGTAATGATTAGATTCTTGGTTGGTGCACATGCCTGGGTTGCAGGCTTGATTCCCAGCAGGGGACATGCAGGAGGCAGCCAATCAATGACTGCCTCCCCTCTCTGATGTTTCTAACTCTCTCTCCCTCACCTTCCTCTCTGAAATCAATAAAAAAAAATTTTTAATCAAATTTCCAAATCCAATTCATATATTAACAAATACAATTCTTATAAATGGAGTAGATAAATTTAGTGTCACTTCTGTGACATTAACATGATTAAGTTCCCTATATTTTGTTAAATCAGGCCTATCCCCATGCCCCCAATACAGGAGTACCCAAATACATACGACTTCTGGAAGATATCAAGGGAGAGATTGACAGCAATACAGTCATAGTAGGGGACTTTAGTACCCCATTGACACCACTGGATAAGTTATCTACACAAAAAATCAGCAAAGAAACAGCAATCTTAAATGATTCCTTGATCAGATGGCCTTAATTGACATCTTCAGAACATTACATGCCAAAGCTACAGAATATACATTCTTCTCAAGTGCACACTCGACATTTGCAAAAATAGACCACATATTAGGACACAGGCAAAGTCTCTTCAAATTCAAGAAGACGGAAATCATATCAAGCATCTTCTCAGATCACAATGGCATAAAATGAGAAATAAACTACAATAAAAACAATGAAAAAAATCAAACAGGTGGAGGCTAAATAGCATGCTATTAAACAATGATTGGGTTACCAAAGTGATCAAAGAAGAAATAAAAAGCATCCTGGAATTAAATGACAATGAAAACACAACAATCCAAAATCTCTGGGACACAGTGAAAGCAGTCCTGAGAGGGAAGTTCATAACTCTACAAACCTGCCTCAAAAAAAAAAAAAAGTAATAAATTATCTAATCCTGTAACTTAAAGAATTAGAAAGAGAGCAACAAGAAAAGCCTATAGTAAGCAGAAGGAAGGAGTGTGGAAATAAATGACATAGGAACCAAACAACAACAGCAACAATACAAAAGATCAATAAAACCAAGAGCTGGTTCTTTGAAAGGATAAACAATATTGATGAACCTCTAGCCAGGCTCACCAAGAAGCAAAGAGAGAAGATCCAAATAAACAAAATCAGAAATGAAAGAGGAGAAATAACAACCAACCCCATAGACATACAAAGGATTTTGTAAAAAATACTACAACAACTCTACTCCAACAAACTGGATAACCTTGATGAAATAGACATATTCCTAGAAAAATATAAGCTTCCAAAACTCAAATCAGGAAGAATAAAAAAAACTTGAGTAGGCTGATACTACTATGAAATTGAAACAGTAATAAAAAAATTTTTCAGCAATCAAAAGTCCTGGACTGGATGGCTTCACATTCAAAGAACTAAAACCTATCCTCCTCATACTATTCAAAAAAATTCAAGAGGAAGGTACACTTGCAAGCTCTTTCTATGAAGCCAGCATTACCCTAATCCCAAAACCAGATAAAGACACCACAAAGGAAGAGAATTACAGGCCAATCCTGGTGAGCATAGATGCTAAAATCCTTAACAAAATTCTAGCAAATTGGATCTAGCATTAGATTAGAAAGATCATATACCATGACCAAGTGGGATTTATTCCAGGGATGCAAAGCTAGTACAATATCCACAAATCAATAAACATGATACATCACATAAAGTGAGAGACAAAAATCACATAAGCATCTCAATTGATGCACAAAAGGCATTTGGCAAAATCCAACACCCTTTCCTGATAAAAACTCTCAGCAAAGTGGGAATAGAGGGATCATACCTCAACATAATAAAAGCCTTATATGACAAACCTACAGCCAACATTATACTCAATGGACAAAAACTGAACTCATTTCACCAAGAACAGGAATGCCCACTTTCACCACTCCTGTTCATATGCAGCAAAATAGCAGACATTTGTTGTAGCAATATCTTTACCAACACAGCTCCTAGAACAATGGAAACTAAGGGAAAAAATAAATGGGATAACATTTGCACAGCAAAAGAAACCATTAACAAAACAAGAAAGCCCACTGAATGGGAAATATTTGCCAATGTTATCTCTTGAAGGTTTTGTTTGTTTGTTTGTTTGTTTGTTTGCAGTATAACTTAGATATAATAGTAGTACATATGTTTTCCTTTTTCCCCCTTATTATCCTCCCCCCAGCCTCCCCTACCCCCCAGCACATGTCCCCATCTGCCCCCCTCCCCGCCCCAGTGTCTTTCATTCATTGGTTATGCTCATATGCATGCATACAAGTCCTTCAGTTGATCTCCTCCAGCATCCGCCCCCCACCCTCCCCAGCCTTCCCCCTGTAGCCTGACAGCCTGTTCAGTGCCTCCCTGCCTCTATATCAATCACTCTCCCATTTCTTTTCTTCAAAAATATCTTGCCTCTGCACACTAGAAATAAATGTATAAGAACAAAAAATCTTTAAGTCTCAGTTTCAATGTCCAATTGTTCTGAGTCCCAGTTTCAATGTCAAATAGTTCTTTATGTGTACATGTCAGCAATGGTATCTGGATGGTGGACACATTGTGGTAATGCAAGTTTCATCCTCTTTGGTTTGGTCCGGGCTGCTTGCAGCCACGCACAGCTGCCGACTGCTAGCATGGTAAGGTGTCATCAGTGTCTCCCATCTCTGGACCATCCCCGTTACTGGAACGGAACCGTCAATTCCTCACTGTCACCGGAACCCACATGGTCTTGGAGTTGTTCTCTGAAAACACATTCTCGACCAAAAGTTAACAAAGGGATCCTCTCGGCAGATTAGTCTAGGGATTCTTTTTATTTTTGCCTAAATGGTTTTCTTTGGCTTATTTTGACACCGTGTGTCTTTTTTCATGGGTGTCCTCCTGTTGGCTTTACAAATAGAAGTTACTTTCTGGAATAAGAATTTCTAGATGTATTTTATTTACATCCCTCCCCCCTTTTTGATTAATGGGGGCTTTTGGAAATTTTAGATTGCAGTCTTGGTAATTTTAAATTTTAATTTTTGCTCACAAATATGACTGCTTTAGGTTCTTTGGATGTTAGGCAATTTTACAGTGAGATGAACTACTAATAGATATTTTAGTTAATGTTTTAGGAACAGCTTTTTGTCCAGTATACTTAAATTTTCTTGAGTATTCATTTATTTCACTTGGCCAATTTAAATTAATCTGAAAACTTGATTACTATTTTACTGTCAATTTTAATACTCAAGCAGAAATCTTAGTTTACCCTGTAAACTAAGTGGAAAGGATTATTTGCATTCTTGAGCAGGCCCTGAGCATTCCGGTACTAGACTGCATTTAGATATAGAGCAGCTGTTGCTGGCCAAGTCTGTCTGCAACCTGGGTCCCTATCTGAGCTGTGCATGGGAGGCATAGCAGCCGTGGGGGCAGGAGACCTCCCTCAGAAGGGGTGAGAGTTCAGGCCCCTGCAAGCTTAGTGGGTGAGGTCTTTGCCCCACCTCTTTTAGTTCTCTCCTGTTGGCCCCTCTGCGACTGTGCCTGTCTTAGGTTGTTCCTTCCCTGAGGAATCTTGCCCGTCTCTGGCTAACCAGCCATCCTCTGGGGCCATACAGGGTGATGTGAGGTTCAGTTCTGTCTGCTTTGGAGTCTATGCCCCCGTGGCCTCCACATCCAGCACCTGCCTTGGGGTCCCCTCGCCTGCTGGCTCTTGAAGGGTTTTAATCTCCAAAATTTATAGGGAACTATAAACAAAAGGAAGATAAACGATCCAATCAAAAAAATGGGCAAAGGATCTAAATAGATATCTTTCAAAAGAGGACATACAGAAGGCCAAGAGACATAAGAAATACTCAAAGTCACTAATCATCCAAGAAATGCAAATCCAAACAACAATGAGATACCATCTCACACCTCTCAGAATGGCTATCATCAACAAGCTGGAGAGGATGCAAAGAAAAAAGAACCCTCTTCCACTACTGATGGGAATGCAGACTGGTTATAACCACTATGGTAAATAGTATAGAGTTTCCTCAAAAAATTAAAAATGGAATTTCCATTTGACCCAGTAATCCCACTTCTAGGGATTATATCCCAAGAAAACAGAAACACCAACCAGAAAGGATATATGTACCCCTATATTCATAGCAGCACAATTTATAATAGCTAAGATTTTGGAAACAGCCTAAATGCCCATCAGCAGATGAATGCATTAGAAAACTGGTGCACCTACACAATAAATACTACACTGCTGTAAAAAAAAAAAAGAAGAAGAAGAAGAAGAAGAAGAAGAAGAAGAAGAAGAAGAAGAAGAAGAAGAAGAAGGAATTCTTATTATTTGCAAAATTATGGATGGAACTGGAGAGCATTATGCTAAGGAAATCAGGCAGTCAGAGAAAGATAAGTATCACATGATCTCACTCATTTGTGGAATATAACGAACAACATAAACTGATGAACAAAAATAGAACCAGAGACATAGAAGCATCAAACAGACTGTCCAACCTATGAAGGAAGGCAGGAGCGGAGGGTGGGTATGAGATCAACCAAAGGACTTGTATGTATGCATATGAGCATAACCAATGGACACAGTAATGGGGTGAGGGCATGTACTGGGGAGTAGGAGCAGCTGGGGAGAGGTCAATGGGGGAAAAAAGAGACTCATGTAATACTTTAAAAAATAAATACTTCAAAGCTACTTTGAATTAGATGTCAATAAAATGACCTATTAATCACCCATGCAGTGTTTCCACTGTACCACTCAATTTCCTACTTAAAGGAGCAGTATCTATTTTTGAAATTTACTTTTTAAAATGTTGACATTAAATAACTATATATTTTCATAATTTTTCCCCTTATTGATTTTTAGAGAGAGGAAGAAAGAGAGAGAGACTGAGACATCAATGAGAGAGAAGCATCATCTAAGTTGTGAGGATCCAGCCGCAAACCAGGCATGTGCCCTGACCTGGGATCGAACTGGTTACCTCTTGTTTCATGGATCCACACTCAACCACTAAGCCACATCAGCTGGATTAAATATCTATATTTTATATATTTATATTTATATTATATTTATATATATATATATATATATATATATATATATATATATATATTTCCTTTATTTCAGAGAGAAAGGGAGAGGGAGAGAGAGATAGAAATATCCAGGATGACAGAGAATCATTGATAGGCTGCCTCCTGCACACCCCGCACTGGGGATCGAGTCCATAACCCGGGCATGTGCCCTTGGCCAGAATCAAACCTGGGACCCTTCAGTCTGCAGGCTGATGCTCCATCCACTGAGCCAAACTGGCTAGGGCAAATGACTATATTTTCAAGCAAAGTTAAATAGTAGCTTCTTCATACTCTTCTTTTTCTTTTTTAAATTCTTTATTGTTGAAATTACTACATATGTCCCATACCCCGCCCCCCTGCTGTCCTCTCCCAGCCAGGCCTTCACCCCTCTTCATGCTCTTCTTACCTTTTTTTTTTCTTATTTTCTGACACTTCCTTCCCCCTTTCTTTTTCTTCTTTCTGTCTTTTAAATCTATCTTTCTTTTCTATATTTCAACTTGGATCAATATAATGCAGGGCTAGAGAAGTGAGCAGTGGAAGTATTCATGGACAGGAAAATGAACAATTAAATTGGTCCATGAGCCAGTAGACAAAGTCATGAAAGGATAACTAAGGTTAATGCCAAAAGATCCCCCTAGGAGAAGCCAAAGTGGAAAACACCCCAAAATAGAGCCTCATGTAGAATCACTGATAAGCCAGACTGCATTGCAGGAATGTGAGGAGAGTCATAGGAGGCCAACTAATTATGTAATTTTTTGTCTTTTTGGAAGATTCTTTTTAAAGATATTGTCTGACCCTCTAAATATAGTCCTCAAAATATACCCTTGATCCAGCCTATTTTAAGTTTTGTGTGCAAAATAATGGTGTGTGTGTGAAAGTGTTAGATAATTTTTCATTTCTATTTTTTTTAATCTTTATTGTTCAGTTTATTAATTACATTGTTTCCCCTTTTTTATCCCCTTATATCTCCCCTCCACCCTGTACCTATCCCACCCTCCACCCTCACCTCCCCCTCCCCACTGTCCTCTCCCATTGTTGCAAGATTTTTGTCCAGTCTCTTGCTGTACTTCCCACAACCCTTTTCTCCCCAAGAATTGCCAGTCCATTCCCTCTCTATGTCCATGTTTCTGTTATATTCACCCGTTTATCCTGTTTATCAGCCTATCAATTCACTTGATTTTTATGTTCATTTGTTGATAGATGTGTATTTGTTGTTCATAATTTATATTTTTACCTTTTTCTTCTTCCTCTTCTTAAAGAATATCTTTCAGCATTTCATATAATACTAGTTTGGTGGTGATGAACTCCTTTAGCTTTTTCTTATCTGCGAAGCACTTTATCTGATCTTCAATTCTGAATGATAGCTTTGCTGGATAGAGTAATCTTGGTTGTAGATTCTTGCTATTCATTATTTTGAATATTTCTTGCCATTCGCGTCTGGCCTGCATGGTTTCTGTTGAGAAATCCACTGACAATCGTATGGGTGCTCCCCTGTAGGTAACCAACTGTTTTTCTCTTGCTGCTTTTAGTATTCTCTCTTTATCTTTTGCTCTTGGCATTTTAATTATGGTATGTCTTGGTGTGGTCCTCTTTAGATTCCTATATTTTGGGGTTCTGTGTACTTCTTGGGCTTTTAAGTCAGTTTCTCTCACCAGGTGTGGGAAGTTTTCAGTCACTATTTCTTCAAGTAGGTTTTCATTAACTTGCTCTCTCTCTTTTTCTGGCACCCCAATAATTCGGATGTTGGCATGCTTGAGGTTGTCCCAGAGGCCCCTTACACTATCTTCAATTATCTGAATTCTTTTTGTTTCTTGCTTTTCCAGCCGAGTGGATTTTGCTTCTTTGTATTTCAAATCTTTGACTTGGTCCTTGTGGCCCTCTGGACTGCTTTTAGGACTTTGTGTAATATTTTTTATTTCAGTCTGTGTATGCTTGATTTCTAGTTGGTCCTTTTTCATATCCATGAGGGTCTGGTTCATATCCTCAGAGGTCTTGTTCATTTCCTTGAGGGTCTCATTCATTTCCTTGTAAGTCTCATTCATTTTCTGGTTGGTCTTGTTTATTTCCTCGTTGATCTGGTTTATTTCCTCGTAGTTGTCATTAATTTCATCGGTCTTTTCTAGGAGCCTCTTGAAAAGCCTTATAACCGTGGTTTTGAACTCTATGTCTAGTCGTCTTTTCTCCTCCATTTCTTTCACACCTGATTTCTTTACATATCTCTGCATGGTGGCTGCTTTATGTGGTAGATGTCCTCTAAGGGTCAGTGGCACAGCCTCCCCAGTTATTTGAGATGGGTACTCTTACTGCAATTCTTTATGGGTTGTACAGTATTTTTGAATTTAAACCCAGCTTGTTGTTGTTAGCCCTAAGAGGATTTGACCTCCAGGCCAATTGGCTGTGAAGGGAGACTGTGTTCAGGTTGGATGAGCGGAGTCTCTGGCGCGTGCGTCTCTGTTGGATGGGGATGGCTGCAGGCACCTCCAAGAGAAGGCCGCTAGTCTCTTCCCTTTGCCAGACAACTCTGCCTCTCCCCAAATGAGTCTGCACACCCAAAGTCTCGCCCAGGGTTGTAAAATAGGTGGTTTCCGGGACCAGGAGACAAGTTTCCAGGGAGCAAGTCACGTGTTTGTGTGACACTTGCGCGCAAACTTCTTTTCCCAGCTACCTGGTTTCTCTGCAGACTAGGAGACTTCTGCCGCGCCCCGCTTCCAGGGTGCATCCTCCAGACCTCGGACCTCGCCTGGCACTGGGGAATCTGTGCAGTGGGACGTCTCCACGTACCCCGGATCTTGGACCTCGCCTGGCGCTGGGGAATCCGTGTAGTGGGACGTCTCCGCCCTCCCCATTGGCGAAATCCAGCCTGGGTTGCTGCTCCAGCCCTACAGCCCGTGCGCGCACGACCAGGACGGCTCCTAACCTGTTTCCGTCTTCAAGGCTGCGCTCCCACTGCTCTTCTGAGTCTCAGTGTCCCACCTTTACTTTTATTTGTGGAGTTTTCACTCAGCCAGCTTTCTGGTGATTCTGGGTGATGTTTGTTTTGTTGTTATGTTGCAGTTTTTGAATCGTTGCGCGGGGCAGAACAATAGGTGTTTACCTATGCCTCCATCTTGGTTCTCCGTCTCATTTCTATTTTTAAGGCATTCAAATATCAGGGACTATGAGCACATTCATTTCTTATTTCTTAAAAGAGTGCCAAAGTTACTGGTTTAAAGGTAATATTCTGATTTGCTTACATGTGGTAGGGTTGGAGGGAACAGAGTTGAAATAAATTCACATTACAAAAAATTATAGTCAGTTCTAACACTTTATTTTTATGATAAGCATATGATCCATAAGCAGATTTAAACCCATCCATTTAATCACAGTTCAGGTTTGAAGAAGTTGCCTGTGTAAAGTAGGGTCATAGGATGAGCCCCAGGAGAGCAGGCAGGAGGCTGGTAGAGGGATGGACATCAAGGGATCTCTACAGGGAAACCGTGCACCAGCTGAAAAAACATGACACCAGATGTAATAATAATGAGGGACTGGGCCCCACACCAACCAGGGGGGTCGCAAAGGGAAAGGGAAAATACTTGAATGAGCACTTTCTATGCTAGTTCTTGGTGGTACTTATAAGGCACTAGGGGTTAGGAAAATCAGCCTTCAGTGGCTACCCACTGACCTGCCCTTTTGCACCTTAGAACAAGTACATTTGTGGGCATGGGAAGCACCATCCCAAGTTCTAATCATAATTTTCTAAAGACTGCTCCATCATTGCGGGAGTTTGTTATAACCAACCTACAAATCTTCCAGCTATCCAACCGATTTTAAAATGTCAGGGAAAACATTGCAGAAATTGAGAATTCAGGATGTGAAGACATAAAATTACCATAAAAATGTGTGAAAAAACAGTTTTACCTTATAAACAATCATTGGATACAGGTTAATGACCCATTATGCAACTTGCCTAAAATAAATACATATTTCAGCTAAATCACATTTCCCTTAGAACCAATCAGTGAGAATAATAGGTAAGCTCCTGCTTCCCAGCTTTTAAATGAGATTGTTAATACCTTGTCTTATGGGAGAATATGATGTTTTGTATAATCTAATATAGGTGGCAATCAGGGAAGCAGCAAGAATGGAGAATAAATCAAACTAAATTGGCCATGTTAAAGCTGGGTGATAGTTACATAGAGGTTCATATACTCTCTAATTTTATGTTACAAATTTTCCATAATAAAAAGTTTAAAAATTATATTTAAAATTTTAACTTTGCCTTTTTATCACTATTTCAAAACAATGCATACTCTAAAAAAAAAACTATAAAGGATAGAAAAGTATAAAGAAGGAAAAAAATCTTAGTATGCATGACCTTTCCCTACACTCAAACATTAAATATGCTAATAATGTCACTCTATAAATGCAAATTTATCAGTGGTCCTAGCAGTCTCAACTAGTCCTTAACTTTAATGCCACAATTTCTCCAGTATTAACTGAAACTGATATTTCCCTACATTTATGAAAGTGAGGGATGATAAAAACAACTATCAAACACATTGTGCTACTTAACCATCTAGCAATTGTAATAATTGCAAGATAGGGTTAAGCAATGTGAGTAAATAGATACCTTAGATTAATATGTTTATCCTCCATAATTGGATTAATTTTGTCAGGGAACCAAGACACCACCCATTCAGTTGTTGTCTGCAGTAGCTTTACAAAGCACTTAAAAACATTGGTGAGCAATTAACTGCCACCTGCAGAAACAGCAAAAAGAGATCACTTCTTCAACCTAACATAAAGACAGCATTTCACATTTTTAATACAGTTATGGTGTATTGGTTATCTATTGGTGGCTAACAAATAACCCTAAAATGTAGTAACTTAAAACAAAAAACATTATTTCATATGATTGTTGAGGGTCAAGACCCAGGAATGGTTCTGGCTCAGGATCTCTTACGAAGATGTGGTTCTTTCAAGGCTTAACGGAAGCTAAAGAACCCCTTTCCAAGTTCATTCACAAGATTAGTAACCAATTTCCATTCCCTATTGCAAAGGTCTCACCATGGACTGTCCAAGTGTCTTCATGGCATGGAAGTTGATTTCCCACAGAGAAACGTGAACAAAGTAAAAAAGATGAAGAGAGCGAGCATATGGGGGAGTGCCCAATATAGAAGCCATAGTCAATTAAAATCTAATCTTGGAAGCAACATCCTATCATTTCTGCCTTATTCTGTTGGTCTCATGCAGACCAAACCTAGAACACCATGGGAGGGGAACACAAGGGTGTGAATACCAGGAGGCAGAGATCACCGGGTATCATTTTGGAGGCTGACTACTACGTGTAGAATAGAAAAGAAAAATCCTATCTAATAAAGGAATAATATGCAAATTGACCGTACCTCTGATCAGGCCACGCCCACAGCCATGCCCATCAGCCAACCCGGAGCAAATTATGCAAATAAACCCCAACCAAGATGGCTGTGGCCACTGAGAGTAGGAGGGAGGCTTCTGTTTCCCCGGCAATGGAAGAAGCCAAGCTTTCATCCTGCCATGCAGGCCTAGGCCTCCACTCAATGCTACAAAATTTCAATTATAGAAGATATATTCCAACAGAAATGGTGGCAGCCACGGAGCTGGAGAGAGCAGAGGCTAGAGTTGCCTGGGCAATGGAGGGACCCAAGCTTGGGGAGCCCTAGCACCTAGGCCTCCACTCTAGGCTACAAAGTTTCAATTATAGAATTTAAACAGAAATGACTGTAATCATGGAGCCAACAGAAGGCTTGGCTCCCCTCCAAGCAACAAAGTTTCAGTTGGAGACATAAATAAATCCCAGATCCCAGGGCCTCTGCTTGGGTCACTGGGGAGCGTGGCTGGCCTGCAAACCACAACAGCCCCCTCGCCCAGGCCTCCCCACTCCCCAAGAGATCCCCCACCCTGATCTGGGACACCCTTTAGGGCAAACCAGCTGGCCCCCACCCATGCATCAGGCCTCTATCCTATCTAATAAAAGAGAAATTTTCAGATTGACCATCACTCCAACACACAAGAGGGCTGCACCTATGTGGTCAAAGATCTTGCCCCCATGTGGACACAAGATGGCTGCTACAAGATGGCCAGCAGAGGAGGGCTGTTGGGAGGTTCCAGGCCTGCAAGGGAGGGCAGTTGTGGGCCATCAGGCCAGCAGGGCAAGGCAGTTAGGGGTGACCAGGCCAGCAGAGGAGGCAAGTTGGGGCAAACAGGCTGGCAGGGGAGCAGTTAGATATCAATCAGGCTGGCAGGGTAGTGGTTAGGGGGTGATCAGGCTGACAGGCAGAAGTGGTTAGGGGAAATCAGGGAGGCAGGCAGGTGAGCAGTTTGGAGCCAGCAGTCCTGGATTGTGAGAAGAATGTCCAACTACCCGTTTAGGCCCAAGTAGGATCGGGCCTAAACAGGCAGTCATAGATCCCTTGAGGGGTACCAGATTGGAGAGGGTGCAGGCTGGGCTGAGGAACATATCCCGCTTCGTGCACTGGGCTTCTAGTTTCTTAAATATTAGAGATAGGGTACATGAAAATGAATTTGCAATGATTGTCTTTAAGTGAAGTTGGACCCCAACCCATCTGGAATGGTTTTGTTATTAAAGAAGTAGCCAAATGATAACTTCCAGTCATTTAAAACTTTCAAAATACCTTAACACTCGAAATCTTTGTGTATAAAAGTGGAGTGCCACATCAAGCATTTAGCCAAGGGATGACCGAGTTGATCTATTCAGAGCTGAAAGAGCAATAGCAATTGCTGCTAAATTCTGTTTCATCCTTACCGTTCCCAAGTGAGGTCATGTCTGCCTCTGCCAAAGCTCAGTTCCTGGTTTCTTGTCCCATTCCTGGTAGACTTTTATCTTACACAAATGCTACAGTCTGGCTTTTTTGTTTATTTATAATTTTAGCCCATCCCAACCAAAGAATTATGGTAAAAGAGGAAGAAAATACACCATATGGTTTTTGCCTTCAACAAACTTAAGACCTTTATAAACTGGCAGTTCCTAGCTATCCCTACGCCTCAGTTTATACATACCAAATTGAAAGTTATGCTACAGTCTCTTTCTCTGTATTCATCACTAATTCAATACATGTGTATTGATTTTTAGCACTGGTGGTTTTAAAAAATATTGTAGGGTTTCCTGCCAAATTTTCAGAATGTAAATCATCATTGCAGATAACTCACCAATAACATAATGTGTGGTTAAACTGTTGAAATAATAGATAAATTCCACTGTCCACAGAAAATCATATTTTTTCAACTATGATGTTCACTAGAGTATAATAAGATAATATGGTCTATTGGCAAGTAAATATCTTCTCATTAAAAATAGACAAACACACTCAAAAGTAGTTCTAAAGTAAATAAACTACAAAATAAAGTATGATTATTTAGGTATAGTAGAAGGGAAGGAGAAAGATGAGTGACATTTTTTCATTTTCATAATAGCTATCATGAAAGAAATAGGCTTTATCATAATTTTACTCATTGATAAAAGAGATCATCATTTTTAAAACTGATTGAATAATAAATTAACTCTCCTTAATGGAAAGAGTTTGATGCATATGACCATTCATTCTGAGTCTAATAGTCACTATTTTTTAATAGTCACTATTAATCATTATCTCCTCCCAACCCAACAGTACACTCAATATCCTGCAATTCTGAAGTACAGATTCCTTTATGAGTCCTCTCTTGATGTTATCAGAGCATGTGGATTTAAATTGTTGTAGGTATTTTCTTCTTGTCAAGATAATTCATTGGTATCTCTTCAAAGGAGGTTTTTTTTTGGTACTACTCTAAAGAATAAAATACTTATAATACCTGAGCCCCAAAATTAATATATTTGTTAGTCTTTAACAGTGAGCTCATTCTAGTTTGTTCTCTGTGAGTTATTATCTTTATACAGCTAAATTATGTGGATTTCTTTTTAGTTTCACTTTAGCAAACATTTTTCCCAGGAAAAGATGGTTGTTGATCATAGCAGCAGGTCTAATTCCTTTCTCATGTGTTTATTTTTCAAGAACTCCCACAGACTGGCTTGACCTTAACCATAGATAGAAGTTTATTCTGTATGATTTGTGTGTGTATGTGTGAAGTAGGGGGCAACCAAGGTTGTGTAGAAAATAAATCTTGTTTTATACAAACATGTAAGAGAAGCCTCAAATATTCAAAAAAGAATAATGATTAATAAATGATTCTTTCCTAAGAGCAAGTTTTAATAGTCCAGGAATAGAGATACCACAAGAATACCAGGCACCAAAAAGGGGGTTAGAAGAAATGGAAAGGTCAGGCAGAACATACCTACATCCAAGATCAGTCATTTGTCCTTCTATCCAAGATGTGCCTAAGGGCAGACCTATCCCCCAATGACTCCCATAGGAATTAAAATAAATACATGCATATGTTTTTTTTAAAAAAAAAACTAACTTCACAGTTACTCTTATATTTCAGGAAATTGTCCCTGATACCGAGACAAGACTTGAGGATGAATTACCTAAGAGTAACAAAGGATGGTTGTCATTTAATAGCGACAAGATGAGAGACAGATAAATAAGAAATGAGATGTAATCTAAAATTGATCTAAATGTTAACAGAAAAGCATTCTCCACTTAAACATATTAAAGGGGGAGAGAGGAAAAGATCACACAGGGAGCAGAGACCGGTTTGGCTCAGTGGATAGAGTGTTGGACTGGGGACTGAAGGGTCCCGGGTTCGATTCCGGCAAGGGCATGTACCTTGGCTGCGGGCACATCCCCAGTAGGGGGCATGCAAGAGGTGGCTGATCGATGTCTCTCTCTCATTGATGTTTCTGACTTTCTATCCCTCTCCCTTCTGCTCTGTAAAAAATCAATAAAATATATTTTTAAAAAAAAAGATCACACAGGGAAGGAAAAGTGATTACAATTAACCATGTAAAAATAATTTTCTGGTGGTTTTTTTTAATGGTTTCTGGGTAGTGGCTGTTTTATTCCCAAATTTTATAAAATAATTTAACTAGGTACAACAGTTGGTTTTGATTTGAAGTAGAATAAAAAGTCAAACTCTGGGTCAGGGACAGAAATGGCTGGTGTGTATTTTTAATTGCCAAATATATTTAACATGGTATATATCTCAGTAGTGGAAAGTAAGAAAAACCTCCTTCTCCTTTTTGTAATCTTTACCCAGGGACATTTTTCCATTGATTTTTAGAGATAGTGGGATAGAGAGGGAAAGAGAAATATCCATGTGAGAGAAACACATTGATTGGTTGCCTCCTACATTCGTCCTGACTATGGCCCAGGGCGAAGAGGAAGGAGCCTGCAATGGAGGATGTGCCCTTGACTGGATTAGAACCCAGGAGCTGTTAGGGCGTTTCTGCTCTTCATAGAAATAACTTAAAGCTGTGAGTCAGGAGTCCTGGATTGAGGTTTTAGTTCTACCAACTAAAAATGTATGATCTTAAATAAAACTTTTGCTCTCTCTCTTCATTCCTTAACTTTTTTCCCCTTATTTACTGTTTGGGTTAAGATCTTAATTTCTTTTCACCTTTTGGGATTTATTAGGGTCAAATAAAAGTACTGTTCAAGTACATGTTGTCATTTGTCATTCTATTTTATACCTTGGAAGATAAACAAAATTTCCTAAAATAGAAAAAGGCTAAATGTAATGCCTAATCCTGGAAAGAATGAAAAGGATAACCCCAATTTAGTTTAATTTTGACATACATAAAAATATCAAAACAAATCAATAACATGTATTAGTCTTTTAAAGTACCCATTCCTGGATCAGATAGCAATTAATATGGCTTCTTGAAGAGAAATGACACCAATTAAGTTCATTTTATGACATAACAGACTGTTCACATAAGGGGGAAATAACAGATAAGTCTGCTTCAGCCATAATTCAAATGCTCATAGATATTTAATATGATTGGAGAAAAATTGATAAAGTTTTACATTTTGTTTCACTTTCCCTTTCTCAGTCTCATGGCTAATAATGCTTTTTGATTTAGGCAAATCTTTTTACTTTAGCCTTAAGCTAGAATGGTGGGGTATCTAGAGTGATAAATAGGAAATTATTTTTTTAAGTTGAAGATTCAATACAATGTTACACACACCAAAATAACAAGTATAATAAGAACTGTTTACATTAAGAGTCAGGATCTTTGCATTCCACCTTAGAACTAGCTTAGTGACAGACTCCAGTTTGATAGTTGTCCTGGTGCTCTATCAAGAGTTGACTCCAACCCAAATAGCAATTGCTTATTTCCAGAGACCTGTGGAGCATTCTGTACTTCTCTTTTGGGGAAGAAAAAAGAATGTAGTTTGCAGGAATATTCCACTTGGGAAATTTAGCTAGTTCGAGGTTTCCCAATGTAAATTCTGTAGGATTTCAGGAAACAGGGAGGTTTCTCTTGTTCCGTTGTCATAAATTTGGGAAACACCCCTGTAATTCTGCCCCTTTGTAAAGTCTTATTAGCTGTTAGCTTACTAAAGGTTCCCAAAATTCTTTGTAACATTGTGTAATAAGTGTGTTTTTCCACAGAATGGTTTTCCTCAGCACTTATTTATAGCCCTTTGGGATGTGGTGGCTTAAATTATAAGGTCCTACAGAGCAAGTACTCAAGGTATAAGTAACTAATGCCAGCACCAAAAGCACAGTGGTCGTTGGTGAATCATTCTGTGAATGGTGGCCCAAAGTGGTCAGTCCGAAGTTTAAATTATTAATGCCTTGGATGAAGGTCAACGGAACCTGTTCTTAACATTTGAACATGACACTTAAATTAAATCTACATAATAAAAACTTTTTCTCTTAGCCATAAGGTAAATTCAGCCAATTAGGCAGAATTGAACCTTTTAAACAGACCTAGAAAGCTTATTGCACACACAAACACTCACAAGTACACATGTACTTCAGTATTTCTAAACATAGAATTCATAATCTAGATGGGTGACTAAAGTTTGTGAGTTTGCTAATTCCTTGGGTGAAAGAATAAGAATCCCAGATAATACTAAACATTCAACAAATGGTAGAGTAGAAAAAGCGAGTCAGTTGTTGTTTTTTAATTTCTAAAATCTTTGTTGTTGAAAGTAATACTTATGTCCCCATTTTCCCCCAATTAACCCCTTCTAATCTACTCCAGGCTCCCCACCCCAACCCAGGCCTTTACTACTCTACTGTCTGTGCCCATGGGTTATGTATATATCCATACAAGTTCTTTGGTTGATCTCTTCCCACCCACCCACTCTGCCTTTCCTCTGAGATTCAATAGTCTGTTGCCTTAGTACTTCTTAGGATGAGAGAGGGGTACAGATTTAGGAGAATGTTGTTAAAAGGAAGGGAAGAAATTTAATAATATCTTAGCACATGGAAAGAATCATAATGCTTCCAGATATATTCCTATTTTCTTATTTGAAAGGGTGATGCTTGATGTGATAGGAATATTGTATGTGGTAGAGGATGAAAAGATTAGCAGTTCAGTCTTTGTCTTTGATATTTATCTTGAATTTGCAACAGCATTATAGACATTCAAAAGTGGAAAAAGTGCCATGTTTATATAAAATGGACAGATGATCTCCTACCCTAAATTTCATGAATAATCTTCATAACTGCTTTCACCTTTTTTTACCCAGAAAAATAACAAAGAGTCATGTTTGTGCATTTATCCTTTTTTTTTTAGAAGGAAAGTAACCTTCTAAAAGTGCATTTTGGCCTGTTCTGAATGGGTGTAAGAATCCTAGGGGTGTTCAACTGGTGATAATAAAGAAGCTTAGATGGAGAACACAATGTCAGACTAAAAGTTAACAAGGTCCTATTCTAAATTCTTAATGCCTGGGCCTCTAGCAAAGCTAGATCTCAATTTCATTACTTCTAAGCTATGTCTGGTTTGTTTTTTAATGTATTAATTTCATTTCCTAAAGTAATTTACTCAAGTAGTTCTATTAAGTGTTGCAATACCAATAAGTCTGAGTTATTCTGGCAATATCAAATGTTTTGTTCTATTATCTCTCCCTTAGCTGGGAAAAAAGAAGACTTGCTACAAATAGCAGGATTAGTGGGTCACAAAATAATTTACAAACTTTTCATTGCTGTTTTCATGGTTTGTCATGCATAACATTTTTAGCAAATCTGGTCTGAGATTTATGCAAGTTGCTTTAGTCATTAGTATCTATAGGCCCTATTGAGTCAATGATGTCTGCACACTTGTTGGATATAGTCTTTAAATGTACAAAGTTTCTGTATATTCTATAAATGTCATAGTATAGACTACATTAGTCTACATTCTTTTCAATATATTCCAGAGTTATGACTTCTAAGAGCTTAGATTGCCTGCACTTACAATAACTTATCTCTCCAAATCCACTGGTGCTACCACTGTTCCCCCAATCTCAGATAGAAATATGAATGTTCGCTTTGAGTTGTCTCTTGTTCCAACAGTTCTATTCCAACCATCACCACGTTATACCAGAAAAGGAATCACATTTTCCTCACTCTTTCCACTACCATAGCCTATGCCAGGCCACATTTCCTCTCTCCTGGTCAATTTAAAGGTGATAGTTCAAGATTTCACACACCACCAAAATCGGTTTGGCTGAGTGGATAGAGCGTCGGCCTGTTGACTGAAAGGTCGCAGGATTCGATTCCAGTCAAGGGCATGTACCTTGGTTGCTGGCACATCCCCAGTGGGGGTGTGCAGGAGGCAGCTGATCGATGTTTCTGATTCTCTATCCCTCTCCCTTCCTTTCTGTAGAAAATCAATAAAAAATATTTTTAAAAAAAGAAAAAGATTTCACACGCCACATTGCTGGCACACAGAGAGAATGAAAAGAGATCAGAGAGCTATCTCACAGTTTTATCACAAACAAGGGCAGAAAGATAATATGGCCACCTGATATACTGTCAGAGTAATACAATAATATTACTAGGCACCAGAGCAGAGTTCTCTGGCGATAAAACCAAGATGGAAAAGGATAAAGGGCCTGGGATACTTTTAGGGCATGGAGTCAGTAGGAAGTCACTAGAGTAACTCCTTAGGAGTGATTAGGAGATTGTTCAAAGGGCCTGGAAGGTTTTAAGGTTGTTTAGACAGAGTTGGCACCAGAATTGAGAAAAACAGATTCACTTCTTGTTCAAACTTGCCTGGATCCAGCTGTGCAGGAGATCATGCCAAGGTCAAGAGAACTGAACGAGACCCTGAGGCACCAATACTCTTTTTTTTTTTATCACCTCTCTTCTGTATTTATTATACTTCTCACCTACAGTACTCTCCTACTCTCGGTGACATTGCCCCACAGATTCCTCTTTGCCCTAGAAATCTATTTTAATGTAAAGAAATCCAAAAGTATCACGTTTTTAAAAGAAAATTACTGTTTTGTACTAAGTCCCAACCCCTGTGCATGTTTGTGTCTAGTTAAATCCTGGGCCTATATCTTAACATTCCAATATGCAGAGGCAACCAAAGAGTACTTTTAGGATTGGTCCCCAGAAGTTAGATCAGGCAAAGCCACTTCAACCACTCTGCCAAAGGTATAAAGAATTGCTAGTTAGGCACCACTTCCTTTATCTGCCTTTGCATTTATCCATGAGCACAAACCTTCTTTATTGAACACCACCTGCTATAACTTAAAATTAGATAAAGTGACCTAATTTCAACTCCATGTAAGAGAGCATAGTTACCAGAATTCTTACATTTCAGAGCCAAACCCATTATTATCTACCTGTGCTATTATTATAAACAGGTCAACTTCTTGGAGCCTTAGTTCATCTGAAAAATAGAAATACTAATTGCTTCCCTTCTTCACATTGAAATCAAGCCAGGTAAAATATAAGAACATTCTTTTTTGTAAGATGTCTATTATGATACAAAAATAAGGTATTATAATAATTTTAGTAATTATAATTGTTAGTAGTAATAATAAGTTTTATTATCAATAACAGTAGTAAATATGAGAAATAGTTTATTTTCATACAGTCTTGTGACATAATCCCCAAAGACTACATACAACTATCTTAGAGAACATTAATAAGTCCATCTATCTGGTACATCACTAAGTTCAATAGCAGGCAGAGAAGAGATAGAAGAAAAGGTGGTAAAAAAAAAAAAAAAGGAGAAGGGAGGGAGAGAAAAGATGAGGAAGAAGGGGATTGAGCAGATGGAGAGAAAGGGACAAAGGGTAGTGAGAGAAGTAGGGAGGATGAGAAGAGAAAGGCCACCTTCACTGCCTTATTTTCACCACCTGAAACTACCTTTATTAGAATTACTAAGAGACAGTCTTCAGAGGGATTTTTCCATAAGAAGTCATTGAAATCATTAATTGAACTGGATAATGATGCAAGAGAGAGATGCAAAGAAGGCAATTTTAATGGCCAAAAAAAATAAAATTTAAAGAATGAGCAAGGAAGCAACCTTGCTTAGTGATTAGCCACTATTTTGCATGAGATCCAACTTAGGGGTAAAATGTTTATGACTTCATTTTTTAAATACTGTAAATGAAGTCCCCTGGGAAAAATGTATGTTTTTACTATATATATTACCTATCTGTTAAACAGAAAAATGTCAGTGAGCAAATTGACACAGCTTCTTAGACACTTAATTGTTAATTTCTGAGCATAGCTGAAAATACCAAAGCAGATGTAGTTTTTGGATATTTTATTTTTATTAGCATTTGGAGAACTGGTATGGTGAAGGTAGTTGGGGTTCAGAAGAGGTGATAAGGGGAAAAGAACAAATGCATCAAATAGTTATTGATAAAGATTCAAATTTTTCATATTTCCTTTCTGTGGAATAAAATCAAAGTTTAACTTTTGTAGGATATCATGGATTTTTTTTCTTTGTGGTGGTAGATGCAGAAAAACATCTTAAAACATACCCAGTCTGACTCATAAGGAGCAACACCCAAGACCTAGTCCTCTCTCTCTCTCTCTCTCTCTCTCTCTCTCTCTCTCTCTCACACACACACACACACACACCCATAAATCTTTAAGTTTTTTAGGCTTATTTTTAATTTATTTTTATTTCTTGTGTACAAAAGCCTAGGATTAGACTCCTTCTCTTTATGTGTTATGGAAGAAGGTTTAGGCGCAATATTAAGGGAGTTGATTTAATAACCTTTTATGTGCCAAAAGAAGTAAAAAGTCTAACCCATGGGATGCTTTGTGTTTTCTTATTGTCTTGAATTATGTAGGTGGGTTTTTTTTCTTAAAATATATTTTTTCATATATGTATATGAAACACAATAGGTTGGTGAACATAGAAGCAAGACTGCACATTTGCAAAGAGCTAAGACACATGCCCCAAATGAAAAGGGGACTGGGCTGGTTTCAGCTGAGAGAACAACAATCATTTAAGACAACAGTCTGCCCTTTCAGCTGGAAATATGGGAAATGGAGTGGCACAAATGAGAGTCTTCCTTGACTGTCCCAAATATCTGTAGGATAATTAATGTGCCCTTCACCCTGCTTAATGGAAGCCACTGCCCCACTCCATTTAAATTCAAACAGTAAAAATAAGGGAAGAAGGAGGTTTTATATATGTAATGTTATTTTTTATTACAGAGTAATTTATAAGAAAAATGATTTAAATTAATGTTCACTGTAGAAAATTACAATGTACAAAAAAGATAAGGGAGAAAATAAAAATAGTTTAGAATTCTACCACCTAGGGAGATGTGTGCTGATAATATTTTATTTTTTTTCCTAGAATTTTTTTTCTTTAGCTCTAGACTGTCTTTGCTTAATATAATAAGAAAACTGTAATTTGATATTTGATGCTTTCAACACTGCTAGGCAATAAATTAATAAAAATGCAAAAATAAAAGAGAAACAATAAGTGTACCCATTTGAACTGTGGGAAGCTGTACCAGCCTCCAGAACCAAATATTCAAAGAAAGAAAGCAGTTGTGACAAATCAGCAGAGTGGAGGGGGAAGAACACATAAAACATTCCATCCTAATGCTGTTTTACTGGTCCCACACTCCTTGACCTTAGGAAAATTATTCTCCTTTTTCTTCATCTGTAAAATTGGGGAGTGCAGTTTAGCAATTCCACAACAAACATTTTAAGGTATTTTGCCCCGTGCTGAAGACCAGAGATGACAGTCAGGAAACTTCTAGTCTAATCTAGTGGGTTTTGCAACTTAGAAATAAAATGTAAGTAAACTTTCATAATATTCCTAAAGTTCCTCCTGAAATTTAAAAGAAGAAAATTTGCAATTTCTTGGTTTAGTTGCCAAGACACATGCCCCAAGATCAAAAGGGGACTGAGCTGATTTCAGCTGAAAGAACAACAACCATTTAAGACAACAACTGCCCTTTTGTCTGAGAATATGGGAAATGGAGTGGCACAAATGAGGGTCTTCCTTGACTGTCCCAAATATCTGCCCAAAGTTCCTCAGGTCCTGATATTCAGTAATATAGTATCACCCAAAGTCAAGTGCATCCTTAAGATACCACCACACTGGGTGTAGAAGGGTAGCAATAGCTGCAAGGGCAGTGAGAAGGGTCACTGAAGTTCCTGGATTCTCACAGCTGGGCAGGGATCTAACTGTCACCATGTCGAGCAGAAAGGCAAAGATCAAGACCACCATGAAGCCACACATCCTCCACCCCTACCACATGCAACATCCAGTATGTTTGCCATGTTTGATCAGGCACAGATTCAGGAGTTCAAAGAGGCCTTCAACATGATTGATCAGAACAGAGATGGTTTCATTAACAAGGAAGATTTACATGGCATGCTTACCTCCCTGGAGAAGAATCCAACTGATGAGTCTCTAGATGCTATAATGAATGAGGCTCCTGGTTTCATAAATTTCACTATGTTTGTCTAGAAGTTTGGTGAAAACTTAAATGGCATGGATCCAGAAGATGTCATCAGGAATGCTTTTGCTTGCTTTGATAAAGAAGCAACTGGCACTACTCAGGAAGATTACCTGAGAGAGCAGCTGACAACAAAGGGAAATCAATTTATAGTCAAGGAAGTGGATGAACTGTACAGAGAAGCACCTATTGACAAAAAGAAATTTCCATTGCATTGAGTTCATGCGCATTTTTAACATGGAGCAAAAGACAAAGATGACTGGAAAGAACTCCATATTGTAGACAACTGTTCATTGTCACCCCTTTGAGTACTTTTGACTTTCTCTTAGAGCCTATATCATGCCCTTGACTTTACAGCTTTTATCTTTCTCATAGTATTTATCTAAGCCATTTGGGGTACATGCCTCTTTATAATCAGACTGGAAGTTGACTTTTTATTATTTTTCAGAATAGGAAATAAGGTAATTTAACTGATCAGCCACCCCCAATATAGCTGCAATCTATACAGAGGTAAAACAGGATGTGGCAAAAGTAGGTTTCCATTTGTGAGTACATTAAACACAGTTTATTCTTGTATTATTTATTATTGTATTATTTTTCAAATGAGCAATTATAAACCTACTTTTGTTTCACCTGTATATTTTTTTCAGAGAAGGTTATTCACTGATTTTTTTCCTGAAAAAATAATTAAACTTTATGATAAAAACTTTAAAAAACGTGTAATACCACCCTAAACCAGTATTAGTCATTCTCATGCTGAGAGCAAATTTGTTGAGAGTCTTAGAGAATCTCACTTTCAAAGACAATGGAAATCAGAGCTGAATATCCTATCAATCCTGTTTTATAAAAGAGTAATATGCAAGTTGACCATACTCCAGTCAAGCCATGCCCACAGCCATGTTCACCAGCCAATCAGGAGCAAATGATGTAAATAAATTCCAACCAAGATGGCTGCAGCCACTGAGAGCAGGAGGGAGGCTTGGGTTTCCCCGGCAATGGAGGAAGCCAAGCTTTCTGCCTGCCCTTGCTGGCTTAGGCCTCCACTCAATGCTACAAAGTTTCAATTATTGAAGGTAAATGTCCCAACAGAAATGGCTGCCACCGCAGAGCAAGCGGAAGACTTGGCTCCACTCTAGACTACAAAGTTTCAATTGTAGAACATAAATTAATCCCAGATCCCAGGGCATCCGCTTGGGTTGCTGGGGGGCATGGTCAGCCTGAAAACCACCATAGGACCCTTGCTCAGGCCGCCCGACACCCCAAGGGAACCCCCACCCTGATCTGGGACACTCTTCAGGGCAAACCAGCTGGCCCCCATCCATGCACCAGGCCTCTATCCTATCTAATAAAAGAGTAATTTGCAGATTGACCATCACTCCAACACACAAGAGGGCTGCCCCCATGTGGACACAAGATGACCACCACAAGATGGCCAGCAGGGGAGGGCAGTTGTGGGCAATTGTGGGCAATCAGGCCAGTAGAGGAGGGCAGTTGGGAGAGACCAGGCCTCCAAGGGAGGGCAGTTGTGAACAATCAGGCCAGCAGGGGAGGGCAGTTGGGGGTGATCAAGCCTGCAGGGGAGGACAGTTAGGGGTGATCAGGCCAGCAGAGGAGGGAAGTTGGGGGCAAACAGGCTGGCAGGGGAGCAGTTAGACATCAATTAGGCTGGCAGGGTAGTGGTTAGGGGGTGATCAGGCTGGCAGGCACAAGTGATTAGGGGAAATCAGGGAGGCAGGCAGGTGAGCAGTTTGGAGCCAGCAGTCCTGGATTGTGAGAAGGATGTCCAACTGCCCTCGAGGGGTCCCAGATTAGAGAGGGTGCAGGCTAGGCTGAGGGACATCCCCTGCCTCCCGGGCATGAATTTTGTGCACCGGGCCTCTAGTTCAATTATAAATTTCCTAAATACCAAGGGCCAAGCTGTCACAAAACTGGGCAGTAAAAATCTATCCTTACTCCTAATCTTCTTCCTGATCTTTCTTTCCTTAACCAGTTTCACCTTGTTCTAGGAATTAAAATTTCTCTTCCATTTCTTATGAAAAGCTATTGGAAAGTAGTAGATGTAAGTTGTTTATAGCTTAGTATGTTTATCCCAAGAAACTATGTAAAAAATCTATATATATAATTGTTTAATAGAAGTTTTTCTTCCTGTTGAAGGAATTTTATATGTCAGTAAGTAGGTGGAGAAATATATATTTAGAGGCAAGACAAAATGACCTTCTTCAGATCCCTAAATTTATGCCAGATATGAGGAGCCTTTGTTCAAGAATCTTTTAAATGCTGGAATAATGTAGATTATGTTTCTAATATGTCTCCAAATTTCACTAGTTAGGACCTCTTCTCTTCTTCTCCCTCAGTTGGAGCTACATTTGAACATAGTTATAACAACTAACAGAAAGACTACCTAATTATGACAAGCGCTAAAAGAAATGTAATATCAAAGAACCATTTCAAGGGGCAGAGAGGAGATTGTTTTTGTAGTAAGAATTTAGGGAAGATATCTCAACTTAAATGAATTATAAATTGAATTAGTAATTGATATACTTTCAAAAAATTATTCTTCCAGATCACTGTTGTCCAACAGATCTTAATGGAAATGATCTATAACTACAGTCTAATGGGTAGTCACCAGCTCATGTGGTTATTGAGCACTCAAAAATGGCACTTGAAATTGACAAACTAAAATTTTTATTTTTATTTAATTTTAATTAATTTATATTTATATAGCCACATGTGGCTAATAGATACTGCACTAACACAGTTCCATTTGATCTTTATGCCAAATATGCTCTTCTAACCCTGACAAGAAAACTGCAGCCAAGTAAGGTGAATGTCTTTAGAATTTCAGGTCTATTATAATTACATTAGTTGTCAAGTCCAAAGCAGTTGCTATTGACAAACCAGAAAGATCTACAGGATTGCCGCGGAATTCCTATTGGGAAAGCACAGAATAAACCAGTATGGCTAGACTCTGGCCTAAGTCCATCCTTCAAAGTGATCCAGATAAAGCCAACTTAATGCTTATGTGTCTTTGAGTTCGTCTCTACTGTGAGTTTTTCATGTTTCTACGTCAATCCTTGTTACAGAATACCTTGAAAAGATAGCCCAGACCAAAATAGTGATATCAGCAGCTATTTCTGACTGATGGAACTGGAGTACTGTGACTATTGACTATCATTCTTAGGCAAAACCTTTGGGGCCCCTTCAAGAACCAGCTTGAGCCAAAACTGGTTTGGCTCAGTGGATAGAGCATTGGACTGTGGACTGAAAGGTCTTGGGTTCAATTCTGGTCAAGGGCAAGTACTTTGGTTGCAGGCACATTTTTAGTAGGAGGAGTGCAGGAGGCAGCTGATCAATGTTTCTAACTTTCTATCCCTCTCCCTTCCTCTCTGTAAATATGTTTTTTAAAAAAATCAGCTTGAGTACTCTTCCTCTCAGGACCATGTCAGTACCTTTCCCTTCCCCTCCTCTTCCCCTGGCATGTTACCTTTGCCTTTCTCTCTCCGAAGCACCAAGGGTCCTTCTTCTTTCTCTGTAACTTGTTTCCCTAGCCAACCCAGCCCAGCTGGCTCACTTCTACTTCTGTAACTTTCTAAATAAACTTTCTCTTGTAGTTTGAAAAAATAATAAGCAGCAGTACCTTAAATATCTGTTATGAGGAAGGAGCATTATACAGTGTCTACAGGCCCTTCGTTGAAAATTTGTTTTTTGATCAAAAATCCTTCCTTGAGAATTATGCTCACTGACAACTATCATATGAATTTCTATTAAAAAAAACAACAACACTGCTCATCAGTGTTTCAGATAAGTTCAGAAGATTATGATGAGATATTAATACTGACCCTTAATTTCTACCCTGATTGAAACATTAAAGGAATCCAACCATTGCTCCTGTCTCTTTGGAATGTTAAGCTTGCTCGTGCCTCAGTTACCTATTACTTGTAGCCCAAAGTGCTATGAGCTCCAATAGCCGTAGAAGCTACTGTTTACAACAGCAACTATGCATGGAGATACCTGGCCAGCCTCACTATACCTACCCTCATTGCCATGTGGAAAGAATTTAATTCATAAGAAGTTATAAAATATTTATTTTGAGGGTTTGAAATATATAAATTTTTTTGTTGTTGTTAGAAAAGACTAAGTAGCCTAGAAAAGAGGCTCAGGTTGAAACTTAGATGAACTAAAGTCTTTGGCAAGCTGAAACCGGTTTGGCTCAGTGGATAGAGCGTCGGACTGTGGACTAAAGGGTCCCGTGTTCAATCCTGGTCAAGGGCATGTACCTTGGCTGTGGGCACATCCCCAGTAGGGGGCGTGCAGGAGGTGGCTGATCAATGTTTCTCTCTCATTGATGTTTCTGACTTTCTATCCCCCTCCCTTCTGCTCTGTAAAAAATCAATAATATATATATATATATATTTTTAAAGTCTTTGGCAAGGCTTCTAGGTTTTCTGTGTTGTAAGGAAAGTGGTCAGGAAATTGAGGACTTTAGTGAAGGAAGAATACTGTTATGCATAATAACAGCTGCTGGTATGAATAAAAATGGGTGCTGGAACTCACTTCCTAGTAAAGAGTCCAGAGAAAGGAACCCACAAATGGATCCTGTCTCAGTTTAAGATTGAAATTAGCAGAGAAGACTCCTTAATTGCCTTCAACGATTGGCTGGCTTGCTTTTCTTTCCTGACCCAAATCTATATAAGGTTGTGAGCCTTGCTTTTCTTAGTACAATAGATTAAAATTTTCTTGTAAAGTCCATGTTATATAATCTCCTTTATTTAAAACTAAAACACAGACTTATCAAAGGTCAGATAGAACTCTTGATCCAGAAATTACTTTAAACAAAGTTTCTGTTTACACAGCAGTGACCAAGCCCTTGTTTGTTCCCTATTGCCTTCTCCTTTCTATAATGAAACTAGGAGCTCGGTGCATAAAGACTCATGCACGGAGGGGAGGGTGGTGTGGGTTCCTCAGCTCGACCTGCACCCTCTTTAATCTGGGAGTCTTCAAGGGAGCCTTCTCCAAGCTGGGAATTTCTGTCTGTCTTTGCAATCATATGAGCAAATTGTCTGAGAGCCCAACCCAGTTTGGTTTGTTGCTCACAGAATAATAGAGGCTTTTTTTTTTCTTTGCTTCATTGGTGGAGATTTCCTGTGAGTTTTAGGATGTCTTCCCTTTAATTTTTCCAAGATACTCTGATTTTACTTATGTCTCTCATCTTCACTTTCCCACCATCCCCCTCCGCAACAACAACTTGCCCCAGGCTCGCTTTGCTCTAGTGTCTAGGAGATCCCGCAACTCATCTGCTACCAGAACTACGATTCTCAGCATTCTTGGTGCTCCCTGCATTCTGGGCTTCCGATTATGGTCCTGGGGCTGTCACCAGATCTACTACTCCCAGAATTCCTGGTGCTCCCTGTGCTCTGGGTTTTTCCTTCCTCTTCTGTCTCTGTCCCATGGCCTCCTGCTCTGCCAAGTCCTTCAAGCCACCAGCTCTCCCTCTCTCCTCTCCATCTGGCAGCTTGGGGAGCCAAGTTCCCAAGCCGCTCCACTCTCCACCAGCTCTCCCACTCTGCTTTCTGCCTGGTGCCTGTGTATGCAAATTAACTCACCATCTTTGTTGGGTTAATTTGCATACTCACTCCTGATTAGCTGGTGATTGTAATGGAAGTATGGTCAATTTACATGTTTCTCTTTTATTATATAGAACTAGAGGCCTGGTATACGAAATTCATGTACAGGGGGTTGGGGGGGCCCTTCTCCAATCTGGGACACCTCAAGGGATGTCCGACTGCCTGTTTGGCCCAGGATCAGGCCTAAATGGGCAGTCAGACATCCTTCTCACAATCCAGGACTGCTTGCTCCAAACTGCTCACCTACCTGCCTCCCTGATTGCCTCTAATCACTACCCTGCCAGCCTAATTGTTGTGTAACTGCTCCCCTACTAGCCTGTTTGCCCCCAACTTTCCTCCTCTGCTGGCCTGGTCACCCCTAACTGCCCTCTCCTGCAGGCTTGATTGCTCCCAACTGTCCTCCTCTGCTGGCCTGATGGCCCACAACTGCCCTCCCTTGCAGGCCGGGGACCTCTCAACTGTCCACCCCTGCTGGCCATCTTGTGGTGGCCATCTTGTGTCCACATGGGGGCAGGATCTTTGACCACATGGGGCAGCCCTCTTGTGTGTTAGAGTTATGGTCAATTTGCAAATTACTCTTTTATTAGATAGGATAGAGGCCTGGTGCATGGGTGGGGACCGACTGGTTTGCCCTGAAGGATGTCCTGGATCAGGGTGGGGGTTCCCTTGGGGTGTGAGGTGGCCTGGATGAGGGGCCTGTGGTGGTTTGCAGGCTGGCCACACCCTCCAGTGACCCAAGAAGAGGCCCTGGGATCTGGGATTAATTTATGTTCTACAACTGAAACTTTGTAGCCTGGAGCGGAGGCCTAGACACTAGGACCGCAGAAGCTCAGCTTCCTCCATTTTTCCAGCAACCCTAGCTTTGCTCTCTCCAGCTCCATGGCTGTTGCCATTTCTGTTGAGATTATGTATCTTCTATAATTGAAACTTTGTAGCATTGAGTGGAGGCCTAGGCCAGCAAGGGCAGGCGGAAAGCTTGGCTTCCTCCATTGCCGGGGAAATGCAAGCCTCCCTCCTGTTCTCAGTGGCCGCAGCCATCTTGGTTGGGGTTTATTTACATAATTTGCTCCTGATTGGCTGTTGGGCATGGCTGTAGGCATGGCTTGATAGGAGGTACAGTCAATTTGCATATTACTCTTTTATTAGATAGGATGATAGGAGTTGGGGACTCAAAATTGTGCCAAGAATATGTAGCCCTAAGGATCTCAGGATAGTGCTGTCTCACACTATGTTGTGTTTATGCTTCAGTTCAGCAAATATTTACTAAGTGATTGCAAGGTCCGAGGCCTAGTACTAGGTGTTGCAACAACGGATAAGAGCCTCACACATGGTTGCAGCTAGCATTCACTGAAAAAAGTGTTTTCATCTCCACCAGAACAAGACAGCCTGGGGAACTTGTACCAGTAAATATTTTTAATTCAGCACAGTTAACCCACATTTGCTCATCTTTTTTTTAAATAGCTGATTACAAGTTTTCTCTTTTTTTAATATATCTTAATTGATTTTTTTACAGAGAGGAAGGGAGGAGAGGGAGAGGGACAGAGAGTTAGAAACATCGATGAGAGAGAAACATCAATCAGTTGCCTCCTGCACACTCCCTAGTGGGGATGTTTCTGCCAATTGCCCCTAACCAAGGTGCATGCCCTTGACCAGAACAAACCTGGGACCCTTCAGCCCATAGGCTGACACTCTCTATCCACTGAGCCAAACTGGTTAAGGCACAAGTTTCCCCTTAATACCTTCCTAATCCTTGCCTGTTGTCTCTGCTTAAAATTGAGTATGAGATTCTGGGAAAGTAATAAGAAAGGCTAGGGTGTGCCCCGCAAGCAAATCTTGCACAGTTTCTGTATGGGGATTAGGAGAAGAATGACTGATTCTTGACATTCTGGTCTGACTTTGGGCCTGGTTTGAGAGTGTGGAGAAAGAAGGAAAAGAGAGGATAACTAAAAACAATGCAGAATAGTTTATATAAAATATGATCCCTGCTTATTGAAATCACCTGACCCCTCTCACTGCTATGGAACACACACACACACACACACACACACACACACACACACACACACACACACACATTGATACTGTCAAGCGCACTGTCTCTTCAGATCATGCCCTCCTCCCAAACTTTCATTTGGACACTCTTCACTATCTCCGTCCTAGTCCAAGTCAGGCTCATTTCTTTGCCTGGACTCTCGACAAGCCTTATGACTGGCCTTTCCACACCTATATATTTGGCTCACAGTGATCCTTTCTCTATTCAAAAATGTGTTGCTTCTTGGGCAATGACCCAAATTATGAATGGGGCCTACAAGGCCATGCACAAAGAGACCTTCTCCCACCTCCTCAGCCTTCTCACTCTTTCTGGGCCACCCACACTGCTGCAACTACCCGTCTTGTTTTCCCTGCCCTCAACCTACTCCTAGCCCCTACACCCTTGCTTTTCCTTCAGAGCTCAGCTCAAATGTCACTTCCTCCAGGACAACTTCCCTAATATGCCAGACTCAGTGAGGGCCTGTGTCAGAAATTCTCCTGGCATCATGCACATTGTTTAATATGGTTGTAATTATATAATTAGTTAAAGCCTACCTCCCTAGTTAGAATATAAACTTAGTAAAGTCAAAGACCATGACTATCTTGTTCACTGCTCTATCCCCAGCATCTATCACAGTGCCAGGTCAAGGAGGGACTTATTAAATATTCATTGAATGAATGCACACTCATGTTCTAGAGATGCACATGGCCCCTTCCCTGACATACTGGTTCTGGAGCAGAGAACCTGTCCTGTTATTATATCCCCTGTGTTGTTATTCTTTTAACTTTGGTTTGGTTATTTTTATCCTCCATGCTTTTACCTTTTATTTTCAAAAGAGGAGGAAGAGCTCTTAGGTGGAATCATAGCTGGAGTGTTCTCAGAACAAACCCTGTCCTTTCTCATTTCTTTTTTATACTGAAACCCCTCACAGTTTTGAGTAACAAGTCTGTATTCTGATTCTAGTCAGGTGAAGTATAATTAATTATACAATTTTTAGCTGTTTTGAATTAATTTCCCTAAATTCCTTAGGAAGTACTTTAATGAATGTCAGTTATTCTGCATTGCATTAAAGCATTTTCCTAAGAACAGGTATTCCCCGCCCCTGCTACCATCCACATGACTACAGGCAGAGTTTTTCTGTGCTTACATAATCTCCCTGCCCTGGTCACACTGGCTGTGTTCAGAGATAGACGCCTGGCATAAGCCAGTATAAACAGGCTTTCTCTGGATTTTTCAAACTGGAGTCAAGAAAGAGAGTCAGCCACGTAGTTGTTAAAGGACACTGCCCCAAAATTCTGTTGATTTTCATGTTTCTACTTTGTAGGGAAATCTTGTCTGCAGTGAGAGCAGATAAAGTTGACAAGTGAAGAGGAGCCTAGCCAATTGCCAAGAGGAATTTCCATGGCAGTGGAGGTCCTGCAGCTGTTCTGAGGCCCCACTGCAGCCCTGCCCATCTCTTAATTTGTTTTTTTTACTCTTTCTTGGAATCCATAAGCCACTAATTTCTAATTTTTGCCAGAGCTAATTCCCATTAGATTTCTGTCCCTTGCTATTAAAAGAATTTTCATATCATTGACAAAAGGAAATACATAGAATACATTTTCAAAAAGTAACATTTATATTTTAGTAATATCTATGTTATCATACCATACACAAATTCTCCCAGTTCCCCCAGTATTCACAATTTAAAAAACTCAGAATGTTACTACATTGTTTATTATGTGACTAGAGGCCCAGTGCACGAAATTCATGCATGGGGGGGGGGTGTCCCTCAGCCCAGCCTGCACCCTCTCCAATCTGGGACCCTTTGAGAGATGTCCGACTGCCCATTTAGGCCCAATCCCAGGACTGCTGGCTCCCAACCACTCACCTGTCTACCTGTTGATTGCCCCTAACTGCTTCTGCTTGCCAGCCTGATCAACACCTAACTGCTTCCCTGCTGGCCTGATTGCCCCTAACTGCCCTCCCCTGCTAGCCTAGATACCCCCAACTGCCCTCCCCTGCAGGCCTGGTCCCCCTAACTGCCATCCCCTGCTGACCTGGCTCCCCTAACTGCCCTCCCCTTCAGGCCTGGCCCCCCCCCCCCAACTGCCCTCCCCTGCAGCCCTGGGTCCCTCCCAACTGCCCTTCTCTGCTGGCCTGATCGCCCACAACTGCCCTCTCCTTCTGGTCATCTTGTGGTGGCCATCTTGTGTCCACATGGGGGCAGCCATCTTTGACCACATTGGGACAGCCATCTTGTATGTTGGAGTGATAGTCAGTTTGCATATTACCTCTTTATTATATAGTATTTTTTTAAGACTTAGATATGAATAATCTAGTATTGATGGTGGGAGAAGCAAGACAAATCTGAAAAAGTAAATTGATATGATAACATATAGGGCCTTAAATATCATGTTAAGAAGTGTGAATGTTATTTTATAGATAGAGGGGGTCCAATTGGAAAGTTTCAAGCAGAGAACTGATATGTTTGGATCTTTAAGATTTAAATAGATAGTTCTGATGGCAATGTGAACCTTAAATTAAAATGAAGAAAATTACCAGCACTTTAATAGGTGCTCATTCTGGATACCCAATCACTTAAAGGTTATTCTAGTTATCCAAGACTGAATTGATGAGGAACTCACTTAGATAGCTAAGATTTGGAAACAGCCCAAGTGCCCATAAGCAGATGAGTGGATAAAAAAGCTGTGGTACATTTACACTATGGAATACTATGCAGATGTATGAAGGGGGAAAAAAAGAGAGAGAGAGAAGGAACTCTTAACCATTTTCAATAGCATGGATGGACCTGGAAAGTATTATGTTAAGCAAAATAAGCCAGTCAGAGAAAGATAAATATCACATGATCTCACTCATATGTGGAATCTAATGAACAAAATAAACCGATGCATCGGTTTATATAAAATATAAAACAAAAATAGATCCAGGGTCTGGAAGCATGAGACAGACTGATGAATTTCAGAAGGAAGGCAGGGAGGAGAGATATTAACTGTAGAACTTATATGCATACTAGAGGCCTGATGCAAAAAATCCGTGCATGGATGCAGTTCCTAGGCCTGGCCAGCAATCAGGGCCGATCTGTGAGGTGACTGTCAGGGTGATTGGAAGGGGTCCACTGCTGGCACCCATCTTGGCTGGCTGGGGTCTGTGAGTTGCCTTAGATGCAATCCAGTGCACATCATAGCGACTGGTCATTCCACCATTTGGTCAATTTGCATATTAAGCTTTTATTATATAGGATAGGGTATGCATAGCCCATAGACACATACTTTCAACAATAAAGATAAAATTTAAACAATAAATAAAAGGAGCCTAGCCGGCGTGGCTCAGTAATTGAGCATCAACCTGTGAGCCAGGAGGTTGCAGTTCGATTCCTAGTCAGGGCACATGCCTGTGTGTTGCAGGCTCAATCCCCAGAGTGGGGTTGAGCAGGGGGCAGCCAATCAATGATTCTTTCTCATCATTGATGTCTCTCTCTCTCTCTCTTCTCTCTCTCTCTCTCTCTCTCCCCCTTCCTCTCTGAAATCAATGAAAGTACTAAAAACAAAAAAAAAGCAAAAATGAAAAGAAAAGGAGAAAAGCATATCACAAAGCATTGCCTAAAGTACAATCCTGTCTCGGTAAAATATAAAGCAAAAATAGCTTTATTCACTTCACAGCTGTTGTGTGTTTTAAAAATTAAAGGCAAGACCTTCCAGCAGCAAAACAAAAACAAAACAAAAAACAAGCAAGGAAGTTACCCTGAACATGTTGGGAAACAGAAGGATTCAAGAGACATTTCAGACCAGGCAGTGTGGCTGGGTGGTTCAATTCCCGGTCAGGGAATATGCCCAGGCTGCGGGTTCGATCCCCAGTGTGGAGCATGCAGGAAGCAACTGATTGATGATTCTCTCTCATCATTGATGTTTCTGTTTCTCTCTTCCTCTCTTAAATCAATAAAATTAAAAAGAGAGAGACATTTCAAAGGTAGACTTGGCACTACCTGATGACCACATGGACAAAGAAAATAAAAGTGAGAGAATATAGAACAACTGTGAATAGATGGTGATACCATCAAAACTGGAGAAAGAGGAGGAACAGATCAGATAAGGATTTAACTGAGCATCATCATTGACGTTTATGGTCCATTTTAGGAAGTATGGATGCTATGTCCCCAGTCTCTTGTTTCAAAGACAACTATAAAATAAAATAAAACACCACAAAGACAACTATAATATATTTCTATCTTGGCAGGTTATTTGCACTTTATTGGAATTCCCCCACAATCTAGGAGGCCAAGGAAATTATTAAATTCTGGAAACAGGATTTCTACTTGTTCTCTGGTAAGAAAACATCATTACTATGGTTTTGTCAGGCTGATATGCATTGGTCTGGTAGACACTTTTGACTTAACAAATGTAATTAAGAGAATAATTACAGCCAAACCTAAAATTTTGTGTGTAAACATCAAAAAGAATACCACAAACTCATTGTCCACTCTATTTTCCTATGCCTTCATGGTTAAAGATAGAAAAATTAAAGTTTTATAGTGAAGTAAAATGGAAAATAATATGATAAAGCGGTAAGAGACTCAGATTTTCAAAGTAAATTTTCTATGTTCAAAACAACCAGAAGGCCCATTTTCATCAGACCTACCTTTTCCAGAGAACTAATGAGCTCTTGTTTACATGATTTCTAAAAATTGTCAAATGCTGTCAATGTAACTTGTTCTGTATTAAAAATAGAATTAGATGCAATCCTGGCTTGCTTCCATTCCAGCATTATTTTGAAAAGTGAAAAATTCCAATTTGTGGATGGTGATTTTGCCAAAAGTAAAAGTTCAGCAACTCATAGATTTGTGAAATAACTGACATTTTATAATTCTGACAGTTGTAATGAATTATAGGAAACATGCATGCATGCGTGCACATGCACGTGTCCAAGTCAACATACTTGTATTTGTTCCTGGACTTGCTTTTCTTTTTATTGATCCTTTTTTGTTGTTGTTGTCACTGTAATGCTGTTTTAATTTCAGCCATTTTATAATTTCTTTTAAAGTATGATAGTTCAAATCTTCTTCCCCCTCAAAGGTAATCTCCTCTTTACCCCCCTTCTTTCCCCTCCCCCCCGCCCCCCCCGCTCTTCTCAGCTTAACATTTCTCAGTGAATTTCAGAATTCCTTCATTAAGCTTCCAAAATATATCCCATTGGGATTTTGATTGGAATTGTATTGTATTTATGAATACATTTGGGGAATAATTTAAAATTTTTATAATGTTGTGTCTTCTTATCCAGTAATATGGTATATCTCTTATTTATTTAAACCTTATTTTATACTTCTAGGTAGTTATATAGTTGTTTCAATATAGATTTGGTACACTTAAGTTTTGTAGATGGAATTTGTTCCATCTTATTTTTCTTCAAAAGAGTTTCAAGGCTTTCCTTTTGACCCAAGCAAAACTTGAACATGTCATAACTTTACTATGCCAATAACTCTATAATTCTAATTTCCCTATTAAAAGCTGTGTGAATCATTAAGCTAAATTATTCCTAGGTTTATTCAGCTTTCATTACTGAATTAAATCTTGTACTTTTTAGTATAAATTTGAGTTTGAAAGTAAAAGTAGAAATTCAAGGGGAAAAAATAAACAGAACTGGATAAATTGGAAGATGGTAGCCATTGCACTAGTACCCCCTAGTGGACACAAAGAAACATGTTCTTTATACCAACAATAACCCCAGTCTCTTCCCCAGGCGGTTAGAATTTGAAGGAGCTTTAGTGATCAACTAGGTGAACATCTCTGGCTTTCAGATAAGGAAACTGAGGAACAAAAAGGAGAAATGGCCCAAGTTCACAGCCAACCCAAGGCTAAAATTCAAGATTCCTCTCATTTTCATTCCCCCTCCTTCCTGCCTTTCCCTTCCTTTCTTCCTTCTGTTGTTCTTCCTCCCTCTCTCCCTCCTTTCCTTCTTTCCTTCCTTCCTTCCTTCCTTCCTTCCTTCCTTCCTTCCTCCCTCCCTCCCTCCCTCCCTCTCTTCTCTCTCCCCCCTTCCTTCCTTCCTTCCTTCCTTCCTTCCTTCCTTCCTTCCTTCCTTCCTTCCTTCCTTCCTTATCTCTTTCTCTCTTCCTTCCTTCCCTCCAGCTTTACTTTCTTCCTTCAGTTTCCACATGTATTAGGAATCTGTTATGAAGGATGCTAAGAATATCCTATATAATAAAAGCATAGTATGCAAATTGTCCCCTTGACCTGAGTTCTTCCGATAGTTCTATCTGGACGTGCTAGCTGGGGGAAGGGAGGGAGGGCCTGGTGCTGGCAGGCAGTCTTGGCGGGGAGGGTCGGGGGGGCAGGGGGAGTGCCGGCTGGCAGCCAGCAGCCGCTAGGGACCCTACCAGTGCACAATCTTTGTGCACTCGGCCTCTAGTATAGATATAATATTTAGTATAGATATAATATTTGCCTTCAAGTCAAGTTTTCTTTCAAACCTACTTCTTTTATCCATTTTCAGGGAATTAATTTGTTAGAGAATGACCAAACAACTATGTAGGGGCATGTTCTCAATCATCCACAAATTGACTCCCAATGTGATGATTAATTATTGAGATTTGACTGGAAAATACATTTGCAAATATGGAAACTTCCCATGATCAGGTTCAGATAATTTCATGAAAGAAAAGACCTTACAGATTCATAACTGTGAATTGTACTACAAAAAAACTTCAGTAGGATATTGAAGGTATTAATGTGTGTCTACCACCTAGTCCCAAACTTTATCATTTGTGTGTATGTCATTGCACAAATTTTTATGAGGATCAACTTTCCTGGGATGTACTAAGCACTGGGTTTAATGTGGTAAAGAGAACAAATATGGCCCAATGGTTTCTACTCTTACAAAGCTTATAGTTTTTTATCTTTAGGAGACTAAACTTCAAGTAAACTACCCCATTTCACTTCAGCAAGTCATATTTTTAGGTTATGGAAATCAGGGAGTATACATATTTTCTAAAATTACTCTGCCTCACCATAAGGGAAATAAATAATATGAATTTGGGTCTAGGTAGGACTGAAATTAAATCCCAACTCCACCATTTACAACCTATTAAACAAACTGATTCACTTTCCTGAGTCTAGTTGCTTCTATAAAATGAAAATAATATGTAGCCTTTTTTAAAGGATGATGTTCTACCATTATCCTCATTAATACCTAAACAGAACCTTTGCTTCTTGAGTCAAAAGTATGAATTGTATAGTCCTTCTCCTAAAGTGTAGAAAAAACATATTTTTAAAAATTAATATGTTCACTTAGTTTCACTAAGAATGTCATTTTCTAGAATTAATACAAAAATATTTTTGGCCATTGACATTTAATATTTTTTAATTAGGTGAAATTCTCTGACGATGGATATTACTTCAACAGGATAACTTTAAGGCTATTTTGTTCCATGAGTGATCATGGCCTTGTTCCACAGAAATAAAATTCTGTTATTTTACTTAGGATGAAAAAATCTGGTATTACTATTATTTACCTATCTAAGGGATTGTTTAAACAAAGACAACAGACCCCCAATGGAGTCACTTGTGCTAAGGTTAGTAAACTAAAACTTGATACCTAACTTCATTGCAATTTCAGCCTCTCCTAGGAATGTAATCTTAGGAGATTACATTCTACTACTATACTACTAGTCTACTAGTATAATTTTCTGGTCAGCCCTAGTGAGATAATCCACCTGGGAGACCACTTTCATTCCTTAAAGGAAGGTTACCCTTCCTGTAACAACTTGCTCTTTCCTTGTTCTTTCCACTTTTCTGCCTATAAAAGCTTTCAATTTTTGTACAGCTCCTGGGTACATCTCTCTGTTTGCTAGGTAGGATGCTGACCAATTCATGAATTATTAAAACCAATATGATATTTAAATTTATGCAGTTAAATTGTATTTTTTTTTTAAGGATAATATAGTAAACTAGAGGCCTGGTGCACGGATTTGTGCACCAGTGGGTCCCTCGATGTGGCCTGCAGGGATTGGGATTGGGCTGAAACCATCAGTCCAACGCTGCCTGCCACTCCCGCTCATCCTGACTCCACTGTGCCTGCTGTGGGCTCGTGCCCAGTCAGTCCTGATTGGGAGAGGCTCACGGGAGAGCACTGACCACCAGAGGGTAGCTGGTCCCTAGTGGTCAGTGCGTGCCATGGCGGCCTGTCAACTGGTCATTTGGTCCTTCGGTCCTTCAGTCTTTCAGTCACTTAGGCTTTTATACATATAGATTGTATATAAACGTATCCCTCCACCTATTTAACACGTTAAGTACTCAGCCTGTTTTGTCTTCCAGATGGAAAGTATAGTGTCAGTCACCAGTGACTGGCAGGGTGCTTAATGTGTTAATGGCCTGACAAGAGTCAAGGCAAGAGTCGTGTTTAACTCAGCTCTCCCTGTTCTTCTACACAGTGGTACCTTGTGTAGAATTAGAGCATACTAAATGTGTCAGTATAAAGACTATCTTATTGCTATTTGACATGTAAGCTGAGGGAGAAAATCTACCCTAAATTATAGGTAAAATTATTTTGTTTTACTTCAAAGTAATAATTATCAAACAAATCCTATAACATTCTTGCTAGGAGATAAGAGGTAGTTAAATTGCCCAATATTTACTCAAACCAAACCAAAGCTTTCAAAAACATTCAGACAGAGATTAGGAATAGGGCAGATGCGGGGAGGACTGCTATGTTTGCACATGCTGTGCATGAAGCAGCCCAACTTCCTTTCCCTGTTGTAGTATTTTTTTCAATGTTTTTATTGATTGCAAAGAGAGAAAGAGAGAAACAAGTACTAGTATAAACATCAGTAATGAGAGAAAAAGCATTGATCAGTTGCCTTCTGCATGCCCCCTAATGGGGATCAAGCCCAAAACCTGTGTATGCGCCTTAACCGAGACTCAAACTGTGACCTTCTGGTTCATAGGCCGATGCTCAACCACTGAGCCATACCAGCCAGGCCATTGTATTATTTTTTTAAATCTGTTCCACAGAACACCAGTTCTAGGGTTTAAGATCAGGTTGCGGGAACTTTGCCTAGCATTTACCTCTCTTACAAGTTCACAGTGTACCTTAGTAAATTAAAAGGCTATTGAAAGTATTGCCTGTACTAAAGAAAACTGTTTAAAAAGATTTTACCTCACATTTTCCAAATTTATTTGACCAGTGTTTCACCTGTATACATCCTGCAGTGCTAGTAGGTTCTGCAGAACACACGAACTAGAGGAAGCTGTCCCACTGTGTTCAAAGGGCACCTTGTTAAATCACACAATACATATTCATTCATTCATCCTCTCTCTCTCTCTCTCTCTCTCTCTCTCTCTCTCTCTCTCTCTCTCTCTCTCTCTCTCCTCTCCCCTCTCTCCCCACCTCCCTCTCATTTTCCCTGTTATTTTTTTCTCCAAATACTGAATAACAGAATGTGAGCATTTCCAGCAATGTTTTAACTATGGAAAAATCACACCGGTTTGGAGTCCCAGAATGTTAACACAATTGCATTTTACTTATGTAAGAAGAGGTCAATTTGAGTCCAGGAAATGGCTCCCCAGCAATGTCCGGAATGTTGGCATAAAACACCGATAAACAGACATCCAAATTCTGTTTTGTGTCTGAGAGGGATAGAGAGGGGTTGTGGGACAAAATTACCACCACCAAATCTCACTGATATTTCTTACAGTTTTCTACAAATCATTATGCAGTATCCATTTTCCTTCAACTCCCATTTTGGGATTTTCAGGTTATTTTGTGTGTATCTGATTCTTGTCTCTAGATGGCAGCACAGATGAAAAAATGCAAGAACACCTCAAAGCAGACTGGCTTCTACACCAACAAACACCTATCAACAGCCTGCCCCAGTTCACCTTTCCTTTTGGAAAAAAAAAATGAACAGAACCTAAGGTATGATGGTTGACAATTTTCTGAAATGTATTTAATCAGTTATATGGAGATGGAAAAAATTAATGATAAGCTGATATCTGTTAATTGGGAAACTGACCACTCCTGCTAGATGTGTTTTCTGAATCTTAAAGATAATGCCATCAATATTCCTATGTCATACAGAGTGCAATATAGTATGATTATTTGCATCATTACTGTGGGCATCTGATACAGCCAAACACCAAGCCCCCTGGTTTTCTGTAAGTGTTGGATTCATTTAAGATATATAATGATGCTATTTACTGAATCTTTTGTCAGCCAATGCTTTGAGCCTGCTGTGAAGTGATCACCATGTTATCACATGCTGCACTGAAGGTTAGGAAATTAGCATGAAGGTAACACTTCATTAAAAGCATGTAACTTATGGTTGAGTTAATAATTCAAGAGAAAAGGAGTGGAATGCACTCAGAAGATATTTATCATTTACAGCAAAGCCCCACTAAGGATTTTTTAAACCCTTACTTTTTCTGCTATCATGAATTTCTTCATTAAACAATAAAATGGAGTCTTCCAAAAAGATGTTCACAACAAAATCCGCTGACAGAGAGAACATAGGAAGCTGGTGCCTTCCGATGCATGGCATTTAAAGGGCCCTAGAGTGCTCCGAAAAACACCAAGTTGTTCATGTGTAATGACCCGGACAGAAGCTAAAATGTGACTTTGCCCTTTGAATAAACAAAAAGACTCACTGTGGGGAGTGAAAATAAATATAGCACATAAATAAACCAACCCAAGCCCAAGTGAATTATGTTTCATATTTAAGAAAAGTTCAATTTTGTAATGTATCAAAGTCTTTTATTTTTTTATTTTCCAATTATAGTTTACATTCAATATTATTTTTATTAGTTTCATTTATATAGCATAATGGTTAGGCAATCATATACTTTACAAAGTAGTCCCCTTGATATTTCAAGTACAAAGTTACTACATTATTATTGACTATAGTCCCTATCTGTACTTCACATCCCATGACTATTTTGTAACTACCACTTTATATTTAATCCCTTTGCCTTTTTCACCCAGCCCCCTAACCTCCTCTCCTCTGAGTCTGGTCTCTACCAGAGTCCTTTTTAAATTCTCTCTTCTTTTTTTTTTTTTTAAATTGAAGTAAACATTCCAGGAAATTACTCTAAACACATCTTCCTTGAAGGAGTACCTTGTTATATTTCTTGTGTTGGAATTGGTTAATGCTCTGATGACTTGCTATCTGCCTTTCCCAGAACAACTCCTGGTGCTCAAAAGACTTGCTGGCTGCTTTTCCATGGGCTTTTTGAGACAAAACCAAGCCCTAAAATGAAGAGGCAGAAAGGCACTGAGGCAGTGCAGAATGAGCAGTGAAGAAAGCTGGGATGTTGAGTCTGTGTGAGTCTCAGAGGCCATCCCATCCCAAACCATCCAGAGCTACAGGCCGGTAGCCACCCCTCAGCTTTGAGCTTTCCCTGGAATCAAGACTCACCTCATTCCTTCCTGGGACCCAGGACTCTTGGAGGTGTAACATACCAGGACAATGCTGAATCTGAAGTGGCTTGACACATTAATTCTCCTACATCTTTTTAAAAATATATTTTTATTGATTTCAGAGAGGAAGGAAGAGGGAGAGAGAGAGAGAAACAATGATGAGAGAGAATCATTGATTAGCTGCCTCCTGCATGCCCCCCACTGGGGATTGAGCCTCCAACCCGGGCATGTGCCCTTGACTGGAATCGAACCTGGGACCCTTCAGTCTGCAGGCTAACCCTCTACCCACTGAGTCACACCGGGTAGGGCAGTGGTCGGCAAACTCATTAGTCAACAGAGCCAAATATCAACAGTACAACGATTGAAATTTCTTTTGAGAGCCAAATTTTTTTAAACTTAAACTTCTTCTAATGCCACTTCTTCAAAATAGACTCTCTCAGGCCATGGTATTTTGTGGAAGAGCCACACTCAAGGGGCCAAAGAGTTGCATGTGGCTCTCAAGCCGCTGCGGTTTTCCGACAACTGGGCTAGAGCATCTCCTGCATCTTTGCAGCTGTCAAACACACTGCCCCTCAGGCCTTTGATATCCTTGATGTGCTTAAAAGGGAAGCCCTTTCAATGAGTTATCCTGCTATGACCTCTATCCTCATACTTGACTCAGCCTCCCACTCCACTCTGTGCTAAACTTTTCCTCTGTTATCTCAAGAATCCCATTACATCATCAACTAAGTCCAGGTTAATCCTAGCCTTTCCACTGAACATTCTTTAGCTTTCTAACCCTAAGAAACCTGGCTTTCCTCCACAAACACACTGCTTCCTCGGCAGTCCTCCCAGGTGGAGGCTACTGGGTCATATTCTGTCACACGCAGCCATGTCCAAAGATCTCAGTTCTGCCCTCTGAGACCCAGGCTATGAACCATTATGACATACCCTTGAACCCAGTTCTCTTCTACGGACTGCCTGACCATACTCATTATTTATTGAAGATATTGGCAAAAGACCCATCATATTCTTTTTCATGCCAAATTCTGCCAACAACCTGCCACATTTGGTATATCCATGAGGCATGCTTGACTTCTCAGTTCCTTGATTCCAACTCTGATTACCTTCTCCATTCTGTTTCAATCACCCAATCCCATGGCCACCCCCAGGCTTTGTCATCAAGAAACCACACCCTTTCTCAACCCATGACTTTCTGTTCCTCTAGTACTTCTCATTTGGTTATTTTTTACTTTGTTGACTTTCCAAATCTATTAAAACTTCTATACTCTTTCTTCTTTCTCCTTACCTATTATCCATTTGCTGTCTCCTTTACCTTCTTTACTCAGGAAGGATTTCATGCTTCATGACATTTGCCTCTGACCTGTGTCATCAACTCAATTTATTTTTAAGTCTTATTTGTTGATTTTAGAGAGAAAAGAAGGGTGGGAGAAAGATAATTTATTATTCCACTTATTTATGCTTCATTGGTTGTTTCTTGTATTGAAATAAGGTCATAAGAACATTTATCTAGAGTAAAACTGCTGTTTGAAACTTTGGCCACTGTTCACCCCTGCTTGCTTAAAACAAAAGAATTACTGCTTTCGTTTCCAGCTTGTGACCTTGGAGGCTAAAGAAAAAAAAACCCTTTGAAGACTAGAACCAGAGGAGTAACCAGTTGGTGCCAATTATGTAGCTACACCACCTGTTTTTACAAGATAGGACCACTTTCCCACATCTAGCAGAATACATAATTAGAAGATAAAGAGTGAGCAATAGCGTCATTCATAATCTATTGGCACCCCTTCCCCAGATGCAGCCTTGGGGGCTGTTCGCCAAATGCAGGGCAATAACATTTATGGTTCAGATCCCTTTAAAAGGACTGCCTGCACCCGGGGCGGTGCGGCAGTGAGTGTTAAGTCTCTGACCATCCTAGCCAGTTCAATAAATCCTTGCCTGCTTATTACCAACTTAACCGCCTCTGTGGTCGTTTGCAACTGGTCATAGAAGTCACCCCACAACAGTATGTGCCCTAATGAGAGGTTGAACCTGCAATCTTGGCATATTGGGACAATGCTCTAACCAACTGAGCTACCTGGCAGGGCCTCAACTCCATTGCTCCATCATTCTTCTGTTTCATCTGCCTGACAAACTTTGGTACATGTACCTTGAAATCAGTTGTCTGCCTTAGCCATTTATTTACCTGGACTACTGGACTCTGCTGGAAAAAAAAACACAACCACATAGATTGAGCTACCCTAACGTCATGCTCAGAGATCTCAAGTACGACTTCATTGCTGTCCGCAGCCTTACCACATTGCCCTGACATACTTGCTCTTTTTTTCAAATCTTCAGCGGCTATTTCAAGAATTCTTCTTTTTCTAAACCTTCATGCTTGCTTGGTCTTTCTATCATTCTCTGTAAGTGGTTTTATTTCCCACTCATTAACGGGGGAAATAGAAGTTACGGGATGTAAGCAGTCTTAGTTTTCCATGCCAAACTATGAATTTGCATCTTTACCCACTTTGCCTCCTTTTATAAAAGACGTTCTCCTCCCCCATCTAAGGCAGATCTCTGAATCCCATCTCCTCCTGACTTGTCAATGACCTCACCCTCAGTAACTATTTGTCACTCTTAACTATTTATCCTCTTCCTCTCAACTGGCTCCTTCCTTCACAGGTTAAAAAAGCCACATTCCCCTCCATCTGTAGCCCTCTCATGCCTGGCCAGCTAAACTTCTTGGAAAAGTTATCTCCATTCACTGTTCCAACTTCCCATCACTCTCCTAGATTTCTTTCTCCAAACTACCCAGTGATCTATGTGGAGCTAACTTCAAGATATTCTTTTCCGTTCTCTTTATTTGACCTTATGCAACATTCGGCATGTTTTTCTTGATACTATTTTTTTGCTGGGCATTTATAATATATCTACATGCTCCCAGATATTTCTCTCTACCCAGACCTTTCTCTTGAGCTTCATATCCAGATAGCTACATTTTAATCAGTTTTGCCTAAATGTTCCATTGCCACCTTAAACTAAAACTGAACTCACTCTCTCTTTCAACCTGTACCTCTTCTTAAATTCTCCCTAATTTGTGTCAGGCACTACCATGGATTCATTGATGCAGCCAGAAATGTGTATACCATCCCTGACTGATTTCTTTTCACTATCTCTCACATCAATTGCATCCCCCATGAACTCTTTCTTAAAAAAATATTTTAATCTTTATTGTTCAGTTTATTAATTACATTGTTCCCCTTTTTTTCCCCCTATAGCTCCCCTCCACCCAGTACCTATCCCACCCTCTGCCCTCACACCCCCCCCTACTGTCCTCTCCCATAGGTGCATGATTTTTGTCCAGTCTCTTGCTGCACCTCCCACACCCCTTTTCTCCCCAAGAATTGTCAGTCCATTCCTCTCTATGCCCATCATTCTATTATATTCACCAGTTTATCCTGTTCATCAGATTTTTAATTCACTTGGTTTTTAGATTCATTTGTTGATAAATGTGTATTTGTTGTTCATAATTTATATTTTTACCTTTTTCTTCTTCCTCTTCTTAAAGAATATCTTTCACATTTCATATAATATTAGTTTGGTGGTGATGAACTCCTTTAGCTTTTTCTTATCTGTGAAGCACTTTAACTGACCTTCAATTCTGAATGATAGCTTTGCTGGATAGAGTAATCTTGGTTGTAGATTCTTGCTGTTCATCACTTTGAATATTTCTTGCCACTCCGTCTGGCCTGCATCGTTTCTGTTGAGAAATCCATTGATAATCATATGGGTGCTCCCTTATAGGTAACTAACTGTTATTCTCTTGCTGCTTTTAATATTCTCTCTTTGTCTTTTGCTCTTGGCATTTTAATTATGATGTGCCTTGGTGTGGTCCTCTTAGGGTTCCTATATATTGGGGTTCGGTGCGCTTCTTGGACTTCTAAGTCAATTTCTTTCACCAGGTGTGGGAAGTTTTCGGTCACTATTTCCTTAAATAGGTTTTCATTGTCTTGGTCTCTCTCTTTTTCTGGCACCCCTATAATTCAGATGTTGGTATGCTTGAGGTTGTTCCAGAGGCCCCTTACACTATCTTCAGTTTTTTGGATTCTTTTGGTTTCTTGCTTTTCCAGCTGAGTGGATTTTATCTCTTTGTATTTCAAATCTTTGACTTGGTTCTTGTGGTCCTCTAGAGTACTTTTAGGTCTTTGTATAATATTTTTTATTTCAGTCAGTGTATGCTTAATTTCTAGTTGGTTCTTTTTTATATCCTCGTAGGTCTTGTTCATTTCCTTGTAGGTCTCAGCCTTTTGTAGGAGCCTCTTGAAAAGCCTTATAACTGTGGTTTTGAGCTCTATGTCCAGTCATTTTTTCCCTTCATTTCTTTCACATCTGATTTCTTTCCATGTCTCTGCATGGTGGCTGCTTTCCTGAGTTGGTCGATTAGCTTTTTGTGGTAGATGTCCTCTAAGGGACAGTGGCTCAGCCTCCCCAGTTACCTGAGGTGGATACGGGTTGCACAGTCTTGTTGAAATTAAGCCTAGATTATTGTTGTTAGCACTAGGAGGGTTTGACCTCTAGGCCAATTGGCTGTGAGGTTCAGCCGTGCTCAAGTTGGATGGGCAGAGTCTCCGGGCCAAGCAGGCTGAGTCAGCTCCACCCTATGAAGCACCTGGGACTCTGTGCCAGGTGGCAATGGCTGCCAGCACTTCTGAGAGAGAGCTGCTGCCAAGCTCCACCTGCTGCCGGACAATTCAGCCTCTCCCCAAATGAGTCTGCACACCCAACATCTCACCCAGGGTCGTAAAACAATGCAGTCTGGTGGTTTCCTGAACAAGAGAGTAAGTCACGAATCCTCTCTGCACGGTGACGCAGCTCTGCTGTTCCCAGGTTTACGCGCACTCTGCACAAGCTCGCCCTCTCCACAAGCTTGCATACCCTTGTAGCGCCAGAGTTTCAGCGTGCCTCCCCACTGTCCAATTTTTACCTGTATGATTGTGGGTTCCCCGGACTTTGCCCGGAGCTGGGGAATCAGTGCAGTGGGACGTCTTTGTCTCTCCCATTCAAGAAAACTGGCCGGGTTTTCAGCCGCCCGCCCTATCCGCTGGTGCGCTCACTGCTCCAAACCTCTCTCCATGCGTATCTTCAACGCTGTCCTCCACCCCTTTTCTGAGTCACAGTGTCCTATCTTCACTTTTATTTGTGGAATTTTCACTCAGCCAGCTTTCCGGTGATTCTTGATGATGTTTGTTTTTTTTGTTAAGTTGTAGTTTTGAAATTGCTGTGTATGGCAGCAAGATAGGTGTTTACCTATGCCGCCACCTTTGTTCCTCCTCCCATGAACTCTTGATTCTGTTTCTTATCCTGTAACTTATATCCTTCTTCTGCACCCTCACACCTTACCTAAATCCCCCATTTTCTGTTTCCATTCTTTCTCTTAAACCATTCCTTACACAGTAACCATGTGATTGCAACAAGCAAGACATGCTCTAGGTACACGAGTCCCAAAACACTCAGGTATGAAAAAATGGAACTTTTTTTTTTCCTGGAGTAATTTACTGTCTGAATTCGAACCTCAGCCATCTTTTTGCAGCCAATTTATTCTAAATGCTCTAAAGTGAATTCAGTGATTTGTATGAAACTTATATTACTTAAGTATTTCAATTTGTAATTCAATTTGAGACCTTCCCTCCCCTCTTCTTGCCTCGTACACTTGGTCTCGTTGGGCTGGCTGCCCAAGGGAAGTGGAGAAGAGGATGGAGGTCCATGTGTGATTGGCTCTATGCTGTGATGGAGCGGGAACTCTCCATCTAGTCCATGTGGGGTGGTCCTAATTCTAGCATGAACTGCTAATGCCATTCTTGTCTATCCTTGCAAGACTGGTAGGGCCCAGTGTGCCCTCTAGATTTTTGGACCCTGCTGGCTCTGACAGGTAGTAATGGGTTGGCAGGTGTACATACAGGTTTCATGTAGTTTCATCTCTCAGAGGGCAAGCCATGTCTCCCACAACCCCAGTGGGCAATTCAGGAACATCTCTTCCATTTGTCTAGTGTATCTTCTTCCAAATCAATTCATTTCTTCTCCCCTCCCAGCACAGAGGGGAAAAACAATTCACAATTTGTGTGAATTGTTTAATCTCATTGATTTTATGTCTGAGTTAATGTGCAGAACCCTTTGTATTTGAATTTTGTAATGTAGAGTTTGGTGCTCTCTCAGCAATAGACCATCTTCACAATAATTAATGTGCTTTCTACTCTACAGACAAAAGAATCTGGTGAAGTGTGTGTGTGTGTGTGTGTGTGTGTGTGTGTGTGTGTGTGTGCGCATGTGCGTGCATGCGCGCGTGTTGGTGCGGTGTCATGGTGCAGATTGTCAGCCCAGAGAGAGATAAATGGAGGGAATACATTCCATTTATACTTCACATATCATCCTGTCACATATTCTCTCCAAAGCTTAAATCTGATTAGGTTATCCATTGCTTAAAATCTTCCTATAGCTTCCCATTGCCTTTAGGATAAAGTTTAAACTTACAAGGTATGTCTCCAGTTTACTTCTATCTCATTTCCCGCAATTTCCCCTCTTTTTTCAGTTCCATTGGCTCACCATGTTCTCTCTTGCCTCTGGACTTTCTCACATTCCCATATTTTCTCTAACTTTTCCCTATACCTGGCTAATTCCTGCACATTCCTCTGGTCTCAGGTTAAATGCCACCTCCCTAAGGAAGTCCTCTTTGACCTCCGTCCTGAGCTCACTCCTGACTTCGATGTATCCTTTCTACATACTCCTCATGTCATAGCACTTATATCATATTTTAATTTGCTTTATCTGCTCTCACTCTAGACTGTAAATGTTTTTAAGACAAGACTATCTGTTTTTATCACTGTTTATCCTCCAGCACTTTGAATGTACCTGACACATGCTAAGTGTTCAATAAAATTTTTTGTTAAATTAAAAATAAATGAATGAGCCCTAGGTAGCTCAATTGGTAAGAACATTGATACACCAAGGTTGTAGATTCGGGGCATATACAAGAAGCAACCAATTAGTGCATAAATAAGTAGAACAACAAACATTGTTTCTCTCTCCAAAATTAGTTAGTTAATTAAAAAATAAATTATCCTGGCCGGCATGGCTCAGTGGTTCATTTGTGAACCAGGAGGTCATGGTTTGATTCCCGGTCAGGGCACATGTTTAGGTTACAAGCTCGATCCCTAGTGGGGAGGCATGCAGGATCAATGCATTCTCATCATTGATCAATGATTCTCATCATTGATATTTCTATCTCTCTCCCTCTCCCTTCCTCTCTGAAATCAATAAAAAATATTTTAATAAAGGACAGAAATTAATGAATGAATAATAAATTGAACATTCAAGCCAAATATTAGCTGGCTTCATGTGTACTGTTTTTTGTTTGTTTTGTTTGTTTGTTTGTTTGTTTGTTTTTCACCTTAGAGCAGGACTTGGTACTTTATTTTGTCTTTCCAAAAGCAAATCAACTCCACAAAGCAGTGGTGATCAATGCAGATTTGACTCAGTTTACTTATTCTCTGAAGAGAGGGTTGAAATGGTAGGGATTTTTATTCTCCCCTTAATATTTCTCTTTGGCTCTTCCTGTCTTGTGACTCTCCCTTCATTCCTACTCTCCCAACCCTAACTTCCCTTTCCTAAGAAAGTATCCCTCTGCCAAAATCAGTTTGGCTCAGTGGATAGAGCATCAGACTGCGGACCGAAAGGTCCCGAGTTCGATTCCGGTCAAGGGCATATACCTTGGCTGCGGGCACATCCCCTGTAGGGGGCGTGCAAGAGGCAGCTGATCAATGTTTCTCTCTCATCGATGTTTCTGACTTTCTATCCCTCTCCCTTCCACTCTGTAAAAAATCAATAAAATATATTTTTTTTAAAAAAGGAACTATCCCTCTGAAAGTCCTATCTAGGATAAATTGGAGAGAGATAAGGCTAATATCAGTGAATACTTTTAGGAACAGTTGAATAAGGTCAGGCAGAGATGAAGACCTGAATTAAGAAAATGATAAAATAAAAAGGAGAGGGTCTATTTATGAGATGTTTGGGAGGGAAGATAAACAGGATGTGATCAATTATTGGATTTGGGTAGAAGAAAAATGAAAGAAAAATATAGGTACATGACTGGTATTGGTGAATATAAAGGAAAGAAGGAAGGAAGAAAAGAAGAAAGGAAAAATGGCTAGAAAATAATGAGTAAAAGAGTAGGGATTAAAAATGCCATAGGAGCCCTACCTGGTTTGGTTCAGTGGATAGAGCCCAGGTTCAGTTTTGGTCAAGTGTACATCCCCAAGTTTCAGGCTCCATCCCTAGTGAGTGGCATGAGGGAGGCAGCCAATCAATCCTTCTCTCTCATCAGTGATGTTTCTATCTCTATCTCTCTCTCCCTTTCCTTCTCTTCCTCTCTGAAGTATATATATATATACTAATAAAAGAGTAATATGTAAATTGACCATACCTCCAATCAAGCCATGCCCACAGCCACGCCCATCAGCCAATCAGGAGCAAATTATACAAATAAACCCAAACCAAGATGGCTGTGGCCACTGAGAGCAGGAGGGAGGCTTGAGTTTCCCAGGCAATGGAGGAAGCCAAGCTTTTCACCTGCCCTTGGCGGTGGCCTAGGCCTCCACTCAGTGTTACAAAGTTTCAATTATAGAAGATACATAACCCCAACAGAAATGGCAGCAGTCATAGTGCTGGAGAGAGCAAAGGCTAGGGTTGCCTGGGTAATGGAGGAAGTCAAGCTTCTGCAGCCCTAGAGCCTAGGCTTCTACTCTAGGCTACAAAGTTTCAATTATAGAATTTAAATAAACCCAAACAGAAGTGGCTGTCATCACGGAGCAAGCAGAAAGCTTGGCTCTGCTCCAGGCTACAAAGTTTCAATTGTAGAACATAAATTAATCCCAGGTGCCAGGGCCTCCACTTGGGTCACTGGGGGGTGCGGCCAGCCTGCAAACCATCATAGGTCCCTCGCCCAGGCCTCCCCATGCCCCAAGGGAACCCCCACCCTGATCCGGACACCCTGCAGGGCAAAGCAGCTGGCCCCAAACCATGCACCAAGACCTCTATCCTATCTAATAAAAGAGTAATATGTAAATTGACCATCACTCCAACACACAAGATGGCTGCCCCCATGTGGTCAAAGATCCTGCCCCCATGTGGACACATGGTGGCCACCACAAGATGCCCAGCAGGGGAGGGTCTTTGGGAGGTTCCAAGCTTGCAAGGAAGGGCAGTTGGGGGCGAACAGGGGAGGACAGTTAGGGGTGACCAGGCCAGCAGAGGAGGGAAGTTGGGGGCAAACAGGCTGGCAGGAGAGCAGTTACACATCAATTAGGCTGGCAGGGTAGTGGTTAGGGGGTGATCATGCTGGCAGGCAGAAGCGGTTAGGGGCAATCAGGGATTCAGGCAGGTGAGCAGTTTGGAACCAGCAGTCCTGGATTGTGAGAGGGATGTCCGACTGCCCGTTTAGGCCCGATCCCAGGATTGGAAAGGGTGCAGATTGGGCTGAGAGACATCCCCTACCTCCTGTGCATGAATTTTGTGCACCGGGCCTCTAGTGTGTGTGTGTGTGTGTGTGTGTGTGTGTGTGCATATATACATATATATATACACACACATATGTGTGTGTGTGTGTGTGTATGTATATATATATTAAAGGCCTGGTGAATGAAATTCATATACAGGGGATGGGGGTAGTCCCTCAGCCCAGCCTGCCCCTCTCACAGACTGGGAGCCCTCAGGGTATATCCTACTGACAGCTTAGGCCCGCTCCTCACCCTAAGCCACAGTCTAAGGGAGGTTACTGGACTGATCAGGAGTAAGTGCCAGCCCCATCACCCTGCTGCTGCTGCCACTGCCACAGTCATTAAGGTATTTTCATCAATACAGACTCCAGTCCCTTCACCATGGAAAAATGACAGCTTTCTTTAGGGATTTTCAAGATGTGTCTTTCATAGAATGACATTTCTTTCTTTTCTTTTCTTATCCTCACCTGAGGATATGTTTCCATTGGTTTTTAGAGAGCTTGGAAGAGAGAGAGAAAGACAGAGAAACATCAATGTGAGAGGGACTTTGATAGTTTGCCTCCTGCATGCGCCCTGACCTGGGCCCCAGCCAAGGAGGAGCCTGCAACCTAGTTACATGCCCTTGATCAGAATCAAACCCGGACCCTGCAGTCAGCAAGCTAAGGCTCTATCCACTGCTAGGGCAAGATATGACATTTCTTAGCCCCTCCAGCAGCGGACCTTAGTTTTTTCCTCTAGAAGTGAGGTGCAAAAACCCTAGATCACCTTCTTGGATTCTCATTACCCAAGTTACCAAGAACACTGTGAATGGTGGTGTACAGGAGCTTATTCAATGAGTGGTCAGAAAAGGTGTTTCCCCTGCAGCTCAAGCGCAGAGGACCCCCTGCATTGTGTCCACTGGGCTGGGGGCATTCACAGAGCCATGCGGCAGCTGCCAGGAGCACACCTGTGGCCTAGCTGCCCTGCATTGTGTCCACAGCCCTCCGCAGCCAGAGTGCTATGGCCACCATCTTTGTGTCGGAGTGATGATTAATTTGCATATTACCTTTTCATTAGGTTATATATATATATATATATATATATATATGATATATGGAGAGAGAGAGAGCACTATAGCGTTAGAATTACCACCAAGGAAAGTAGGAGATGTTATTAAGCAAGGAAGGACAGTATAAGGATTATTACCTCTTGAGAGTTTAACTTAGGTTAGAGGCCAAAATTGGTATTGGCACTAATCTACATAATTATGTGATTTTCCTTAACTTGGGTTATGAATGGTAAGAGCTGATAAAATGGGTGGTGGATTGATCCAAGACTTGGGATATGCTGGGAAGATGGGGCAGAAGAACCAAGGGGCTATGGGATTGGTGATTAATCTAGGCTCAATAGTGATCTATGTGAGGCAGATTGGTGCTGATAGGTGACAGGGGTCAGGGAGTAGAAGATGGGTCAAGAAATTGGATATTCTGATGTAGTTAAGAGTAAGTAAAAAGACTAGCATACTAGGAAACAGAAGATGTAGAACAGAGAAGGGACTATGCATGATGCAGTGTTTGCAGGGCATAGGAATCCTCAGACACCAGGACCCAGGAGGGAAACAAACCCTGGAAAGGAAAGGATTCTCTTCTTCCTCTGAAATGAGAGGGAAGGATGGGAAAAAATGTCTTGTTTTAATTTTTCTTAGTAGAGAAGAAGCAGAGGGGATTCACATTGTAGAATTCTGATTTCTTCTATTAAGCAAGGTGGCAAAGCCAATATGCAGGAAGTGGGATTGGGGCTTAACAGAAATAGTGAAGATTTAGAAAAGAAGCAGCAGGGAAAGTGGTAGGAAAGCACCTACCTTGATTGAAAAATCAGAGAATTGCCTGTTAGTAATAAGGACTCAGAGGGAACTAGTCAGCTGACATTGTCTTGATATTCTCCAGCAATTTATTCTGCTTTGGAGCAGAAACATAAAATACTATGTGGTGAATTTCATTTGGGGCTGGGTATTAGGAAAACAAGATTGGGTGAAGGACCAAGGAAACGAGGGCACCTCAGGATTATTACTGAAATTGTCAGTAGTAGTAACAGGCTAAATCACTAAGAGGATGGCATGTGAGGGCTGATGGGTCTTTGCCACTATGAGAACAGTGGTGAGCAGAGTTACAATGAGGAGGACAAACACTAGAGTCTTCCAGACATTTTCTCCATAAAGTGAAAAGGTGAATGCCCCTATAAATCATTAACAAAACTGGAATTTAAATCTGGGCATACTCTCCCAGGTTGGGCTGTTCTGCTTGGCTAAGCACTGATAAGCTTCTGTGAACCCTTCAGGGTAAGCGAAGCATGATCCATCTTCCCTGTCTGGACAGGTTTGGTCTACCCTCCCTTCTCCTGCTGAAGCAGGCCTGAGGTATGCATCAGGATTGCGCATCTTAGACTATTTATCACATTCCAGGATGTAGGGTCCCTGCTGATTCCATCTTTTGGCTTTTAGAGGGCTCAGCTCTAGCCCTTTCTGGCTATGCCCCCTCATTACAGAGTGAGGAGACTGGGGTCAATGGGATGTGCCCACTTAGAATCCACATTGATCCCTTGTAGACCATACTCTGGGTACCTTGGACCACCTCAGAATCCCTTCCCCAAATGCCTCAAGCCCACTTCCAAGGACCCCCCCCCCCTAAACTTCTTCCCAGTCCATCCTCCTAAGGGCAGACTATGCTACTAGTACATGCACTCCTCGGCCAGAAGGTGGCCTAGGGGAACCTTGGAAATGTGCAGAGTGAATGTGTGGGCTGGGGCATCCACACTCACACATGACAGGCCCTTCTCAGACAAAGTCAGGGATGGGAAGAGAAGGGAGCAGCTTCAGCCTGGGTTTCAGCTCCCACTATGCCTCCACGTCCTGGTGCAGAACTCCAAGGAGAGAGAAACATCAATGTTTCTCTCTCATATCAAATCCAAGACTTACACATTCAGACTTGGCCTTCAGGTCATTAGGAAGCTAGGGTGATCAAATTAAGAGAATAAGACATATTTTATTTATAACTTTTTACATAGTTACACATGTGAAATACAGGCCTCTTTTGTACTCTTGCCCTTGGTCCCACAAAAGTTAGGGACACTCCTGGTTCCTACAATGTGCTGTTTACCTGTTGTGAAGGAAGGTTTTCAAAAGTTATTATTGTAAGTTTATTTGACATATAGTTAGGTCTAAATTGCATCCCTAGATGGTAAAAAATGAAAGTCCATTAAAAATCTGAGCCCTAGTCAGTTTGGTTCAGTGGGTAGAGTGTCAGCCTACAGACTGAAGGATCCTAGGTTCGATTCCAGTCAAGGGCACATGCCCACATTGTGGGCTCAATCCCCAATGTGGGGGGTATAGATGGCAGCCAATCAATGATTCTCTCTCATCATTGATATTTTTCTCTCCCTTTGCCTTCTTCTCTGAAATCAATAAAAATATATTTAAAAAACAAAAACAAAAAAATCTGTTTTGGGCCCAGCCTGCATGGCTCAGTGGTTGAGTATCCACCTATGAAGCAGGATCACGGTTCGGATCCTGGTCAGGGCACATGCCCAAGTTGTGTGCTCCATCCCCAGTGAGGGGCATGCAGGAGGCAGCCGATCAATGATTCTCTCTCATCGTTGATGTTCTCTCTCTCTCTCTCTCTCTCTCTCTCTCTCTCTCTCTCTCTCTCTCTCTCTCTCTTCTTCTTCTTCTTCTTCTTCTTCTTCTTCTTCTCTCCCTTCTTCTTAAAAACAAAAACCTGATTAGGATTTTTTTTAAGTTTTGGGACCTTAGCCGAAACCAGTTTGGCTTAGTGGATAGAGCGTTGCCCTGCGGACTGAAAGGTCCCAGGTTCGATTCAGGTCAAGGGCATATACCTTGGCTGCGGGCACATCCCCAGCAGCGGGTGTGCAAGAGGCAGCTGATCGATGTTTCTCTCTCATTGATGTTTCTGACTTTCTATCCCTCTCCCTTCCTCTCTGTGAAAAATCAATAAAATATATTAAAAGTTTTGGGACGTTAAATCATTTCTCCAATTTTTAATATCGTTTGATAGAGTATGTTTCCCTGTTTTACTAATGTCCATATTTAAGGTGAATTTTCTAAAAGAATATGTGGACATTTTATCCTACTATGACATTCAAAGTACTCAGCTTGGCCTTGAATATAAACTGCATCAAATAAACATTGGGACATATCTTTAGTACATCCTTTGAAATTGAAGATGTTATCACATCTTTTTCATGCGTTCCAAATGCTTACTGATACATTAAATCTGATTAATGCTAGATTTGAGACCTGTGCTGCAAATTCATGCATTATATCTTCATTCCTTCATTATCAGATCTTAATTAAGGAGCAGAATCAGGTAAAGCTGAAAATGTTTAGTCATTAAGCTACAGAAAAAAAGAGATAGCCTCTGGATTGCCTTACATGGCCTATTGTTATTCTATTTGCACTTTGACATGCCCTATGTCACATCTTGCATCTCAGAATGAGAGGTGACTTCTTAAGAGGGTCTGTGCTAGGACCCTTCTAATAGTAATTCATAATCTGCCAATAAATCTCAGAGCCTAATTTGATGGAGATGCAGTTCTGAGGTGGAAGGCTCGGTTTCTAAAAGAGTCGAAAGAGAACATTGATCTGGGCTAGAGAAGACCCAAGTTCTGGACTCAGAGGTATGATTAAGTTGTTGCTAAAGTGACACTAGGCAAGTTACTTCACTTTCCTTTTCAGGTACTAACACTGATGTACGATATGGGGATGGGGAAGGGGAAAATTCATTTAGCTTACTGACTTCCAAATGTACTAAACTGTGAAACACTTTTCATTGCAGCAATATGCAAAAGGGACAATCTAAGGAACACTCTTAGGGAAATGCTAGACTAAATCATTGGTTCTCAGCAGGCAGGGGGAGCAGGGATTTTGCCCCACCCTCAATATCAAAATATTTTAGCTATTTGGCACTATCTAAAAACATTTTTGGTTATCACAACTGGAGGTAACCAGGGATTCTGCTAAAGAATAGGTACATATGATATGTCTCCAAAAAAAATAATTATCCAACCCAAAATATTAATAATGCTAAGGAGTTAAGAAACCCTAGACTAGATAAACTTTCTCTAAATCCCCTTTCAATTCTAAAATCTAAATGAAGTGGGATTTGTTTTTTTTAAACACACAAAATTTTATTTCTCTTTAACTCATAGTCAGGCTGTAGTTCTGGGTAAATTTCCATGTACCTCCATATTTAAGCTACTTTGATCTTAATAGCACCTTCTTATCAATATGTACTCCTATGAGTCTATGCTTGCCTTGCCGGAGGAAGAGAAAGCATAGAGGATTAAGATTCATCCATGTTTCAACATATATCAGTACTTTTATTGCTGAATAATATTCCATTGTATGAATATAACACATTTTATTATCTATTCATTAGTTGATAAAATGTGGGTGGTTTCCACTTTTTAGATGTTATGAATGGTGCTGCTATGAAAGTTTGTATACCAGTTATTGTGTGGACATATGTTTTCGTTTATCTTGGGTTGTCTACCTAAAATGAGCATTGCTGGACCATCTTATGTTTAACCTTTTGAGAAATTGCCAGACTGTTTTCCTAAATGACTGCATCAAAATGGCTGACATTCAAAATACTCAGCTTGGCCTTGAGTATAAACAACATCAAATAAACATTGGGACATATCTTCAGTACATCATTTACATTCCCACTAGCAATTAATGGCAGTTCCAATTTCTCCACTTCCTCACCAACAGTTGTTATTGTCTGTGTTTTTTTATTGTAGCCATCCTAGTTGGTATGCTTGTGTCTCATTGAGATTTTGATTACTAACGATGTTGTGCATCTTTTCTTGTGCTCTTTAGCCATTTGTATGTCTTCTTTGGAGAAATGTCTATTCAAATCCTATACCCATTTTTAAATTGGGTTATTTGTCTTTTCATTATTGAGTTGTAAAAGTTCTCTGTGTCCTAGTTACACATCTCATATATGATTTGCAAATATTTTTTCTCATTCTATAGGTTTCTTGCTCGTACCCTTGGTAGCACAAAAGTTTTAATTTTGATGAAGTGAAATTTATTTCTGTTTTCTGTTGTTGCTTGTGTTTTTGGTGTCACATCAAAGCAACTACTGACCAATCTAAGATCACAAAAGTTTATGCCTATCTTTTCTTCTAACTTTTTTAGTTTTAGCTCCTATATTTAGGTCTTTGTCCCATTTTGTGTTAATTTTTATATTTGGTATGAGGTAGAGTTTCAACTTTATCCTTTAGTATGTGATAAACCATTTGTCTCCCACCATTTGTTGAAAAGACTGTTTTCTCCCTTTGAATATATTGGAACCCTTGTCAAAAATCAATTGACCATAAGTGTGAAAGTATATGAGTTTTTAAAATACCTTTTTTCTGATATCTATAATTTCTTTTCTAATAGGTTGAGTAATAGGTCATACATATCTCAGGTTACTGTGACTCCTAAGTCAAAAACTCTGGAACAAAAGCTACTTTTACAATTGTTTTGTTCCCTTAGAGCCATTTCGAAAAATTCTACTTGCAGCTGAAAGCATTCTTTCCCATTGGAGGTATTTTACCACAGAGGTAACAAATCTAAATTTGGGACACAAAGGGTCTCCTTAATCTCTCGGTATGTGTTCTAATTTCCTCTTTTTGTCCTCATTTTTATCTAGAATAATAATATTAACTCTCTGTAAAGTTCATGGAGATCTGTAGTGTTTGGGCCCAGAATGTATTTCTTGGCTAAAAGATCTCTTTACCCACTTCCACATGTAGAAAGAACTAAGACATGGGATTCTGATCTCACAAATGAGGCACAAGGGTTGTTTCCTCAATGAGACAAGAGCTTAGACTGGGAACATGCCTTGGGTTGAGATGGTTTTTATAAACTCGATTAGCTTGACTTCTAGGCTTATTTTACTGCTTATTGTATTTTGTCCCCATTTATACTGAGGAATGATAGATTTAACTGTGTTATATCAATTATATCATTAATATTTCAGCTAGATCTGAGTGCTGTGTCGTTCTCCTATAAACTTGTATGAGGATTAAACTTGGCAGTGATTTAAGGTAATTAATTCATATGTCACTTGTCAGCAAGATCCAGTAATTAAAGTCTACTTTAGAGTAAGTTATTAACTCTTCAATAAAAACAAAGTACTTTATCAACTTATCAGTTTTAGTTATTTGTTCTAGTTGACAGGTGAGATAGGGACATTATTGACTGTACATAATCACTTCTGTACTTTCACCACTGAACAACAGGGTCAAATGGAATTTTGAGTTGTTCAAGTTTGTCATTTAAATCTAGAATAAACCAGTTGAGGTTGGTGGGGTAGGGGAGGGTGCCCTTGAATCTTGATACCTTTCCAATACTGTCTTCTTAAATTTTACAAAATCCATTTTCTATGTTCAAAATTTTCAAACATCTAAACTTTCAAACAGTAAATCACTTTGCTGTTTGTGTTTTCTTTTAAACATATTTGAGATTTTATTTTTATATGTATTTTATTGATTTTTTATAGAGAGGAAGGGAGAGGGAAAGAAAGTCAGAAACATTGATGAGAGAGAAACACCGATCAGACGCCTCCTGCGCACCCCCCACTGGGGATGTGCCATAACCACGGCACATGCCCTTGTCTGGAATCGGACCCGGGACCTCTCAGTCTGCAGGCCGATGCTCTATTCACTGAGCCAAACCCGTTTCGGCCTGCTTGTGTTTTTTATAATACTTTACAAAATAACCTTTTAGAATTCTCCTTATGAGCAAGCTAGACAGAGGAATTCTAGTTAAGTATAATCCATAGGACACAACAGGTGCAGGCTTTTTATTTTCAGGCCTCAACTAGTCACAGGTTTCCATTTCATGATAGCAGAGTTCCTTTAATTCTGTTCTAGTTCTTCTCCTGACATCTGGTTACGTTTATTCAGTTCACAGGCATGCCATAATGGGCCCTTTGCTTTAACCTTGTTGACTTGTTAAAGCAAAGTCAACATTGGTCAGTTGACCAATGTTAAATCCCGCTCTGACTCTTTCATGTGGTCAGGGTGTCTATAGCAGTGGTTCCCAAATCCAGCTAATTATTAGAATTACCTGGAGTTATTTCTAAAGAGCTTCTCAGGCCTCACCCCAAATGTATTAAATTTGGACCTCAAGGGTGGAGCCAGTGGATCTGTATGTTACAAATTCTCCCAAGATGATAGGGAGGTTCAGCCAAGTTTGGAACATGGTCCAGAACTCTCTCCAGGTGCTTAGAGGTCCTGTAGGTTTAGCCTTAGGACATTGCCTCTGAGAAAATGCCATATACTTACCCAAGAGTCTAAAAAGACGGGGGTGCCTATTTGCAATATACACATGATGACTACTAACCTTGGCAAAAAGTCTTGTGTTCTTTCTCTGTCCTCTCTCACTCCCTTGGGCTGTTCTTGTGACTTGCTTTGTCAGCACAGGCACTGGTCAAAATAAGAGAGACTTGCCTTAGCTGGTTTGGTTCAGTGGATAGACCCTTAGACTAAAGGGTCCCTGGTTCAATTCTAGTCAAGGGCACATACTTGTTTGCAGGCTGGATACCTATGCAGAAGATAACCAATCAATGTGTCTCTCTCACATCAATGTTTCTCTCTTTCTGTCTCTCCCCCTCCACTCTCTCTAAAAATCAATGGGAAAATATCCTTGGGTAAGGATTAACAAAAACAAAACAAAACAGAAATAAGATGGACTTTGGTCCTGAAAGACCCAATGTGGACTCTCAGTTCAGCCTCCTCTATGGATGCCATTTGCCTCATCTATAAAATAGAGGTAATATTGTCCTCCCAAGTTATATTGTCCTTCGTAAGTTATATAAATGTCTAACTACTGTGCTGTATACCTGAAACTAATATAATGTGGAATCTCAACTGTAATTAAAAATTTTAAATATAGATATATTGGCCTCCCAAGGATGTTATGACCAACAGAATGTATTTATAATAGCGTCCAGAACACAGTGCACCCTGCATTAGGCACTATTACTCGTTCGGTTGTACTTGTCCACCTCTATGAATATGGTGGGTTAATGAAGCTTGCTCATAAATTTTTCCTGATTGTAGTGCCCTGGATTGCTCTGGGCAGTATGTCTCAAATTAAAGGACACCGGCCACCTGCATCTGAGTAGAAGGAAGAGAGGACAGAAATCAGCTCTTATGCAACTCTAACATTCTCCACTTTTTAATTTTGTTGTTGTTGTATAACATATGTGTAGAAGTGTGTTGATCAAAAGTGAACAGCTCAGTGAATTTCATAAACTGAACACACCCATGTAACCAGCACCTAGATTAAGGAACAGAACATTCCCAGCACCCCAGAAGCCCTCCTCTGTGTGAGAACTTTTAGAGCCTCTGTTATAGGAAGAGCCCAGCTGAGGAGCACTCCATTCAGTCTCACCCTTCTCTGATGGGACAAATCTCCATTACATGTGAGCTTTCTCCAGTCTGAGAGGCTGGGCCTGTGGCCTCACATGCACCCTTAATAGTGATGCAACTTCCTTTGTGAGAAGGATCACAGAGGGTGTTTCCATATTCTTAGCAAACACCCTGAACTGTTGAAAGTAAATTAATTCAGGTTGTGGCCAGCAAGGAGTAAAGATCAGTCATTGCCTAAAAGCATCGGCAAACACAGCATTTTCTCACAGGGGAGTGAATGAGGTAGATTCTAGGGTAATTACCTTAGAGTGTAATTGAAAACTGAATCACTGATGACTGCATAGTTTAAATATCTTTTTTTTTAATACTTTCACTTAATTGCACTTATATTTCCAGGACATGCTACTACCAAATAGGCTATTAATTTTTTTAGCAGATTAAAATCTGAATGACTACATTAAAAACTAGCACAGCTCAAATAGATGCCCTCTTTCTCCAGAGATCAATAGAGCCTTTCTTTTGTCTTTAATCCAACTATTGAAACAATCTAATACATCAGGACCTGTAATAATATAGGTCTTGCCCAAAGGAGATCAGTTATTCTATGTATTGTAATTTAGACAATATTTTACATAGTAGATAGAACAAGAACCTGGGGTATTTTTGCCTATATCTTCTCAAATTTTTACATGCATACAAATCACATGGAGATGTGGTCAAAACGCAGGTTCTGATTTGGTGGGTTCTGAGGAGCCCTGAGATTCTGCATGTGTAATGAGCTCCCAGCTGCTGCTGATACTGCTGGTCTGAGGACCACACCTTGAGTAGCAAAGGATTCAGAATAAGCACTAACGAGAGGCCTGTATAAATATCTGAGCTTCCATTTCCTGGTACATTTAGACTCTTTCTAAGGTCCCTTCTAACTGTTTCACAATTCAGTAATCCTTCTTCAACTATTAACTAATTTTTAAAAAATATATTTAATTGATTTATTTTTTTACAGAGAGGGAGGGAGGGGGATAGAGAGTTAGAAACATAGATGAGAGAGAAACATCAATCAGCTGCCTCCTATACAGCCCCTACTTGGGATGTGCCCACAACCAAGGTACATGCCCTTGACCAGAATTGAACCCTGGAACCCTTCAGTCTGCAGGCTGATGCTCTATCCACTGAGCCAAACGGGTCAGGGCTATTAACTAATTTTTCTTTAGGCTGCTGATTCTCATTGTTTATGTGCTATTATATTAAATATTGTTCTTTATTAAAAGCCAGGTAAAGCTCTTGCTTATGGCTGACAAGTTTTCTTTTTCAGCTGCCTACAAGTCTACCTCAATCCATGGGAAGTTTTGGCTAATAATAGCATGATACTGGGCTTGGACCATAAGTTAAACTTGAGTCAGCACAGTTGGGCTTTGGTTAGATAAGCAAATGTAAACCTGGGAGTATACCCAAAAGAAAGGAACAGTTAATCCTACCAGAAGAGGCAGTTCTTGTATGAATACAGGGTGGGGCAAAAGTACATTTACAATTGTGAGTATGGGAAACACAGTTTATTCTTGTATTATATTTATTAATTATTATATTATTTTCTATATGAACAACTGGTAACTTACTTTTGCTGTACCCTGTACTTCACTCAAATAGGCACAACCGGGAAGAACTACAGAACATATAAAGAAAAATTCAAGAAACTGGAATTATTTAGCTTGTGAAGAGAAGACAAAGGATGGCTTAAGAATCATTTTTGCTTATTTTTACTTTTAATAGTTTATTGATTTTTGAGAGAAAGAAACACTGATGTGAAAGTATAACATTGCCCCATACTGCATGCCCCATACTGGGGATTGAGCCTGCAATCTGGGCATATGCCCTGACCAGGAATTGAACCATCAACCTTTTGGTGCACAGGATGACACTCAACCCACCAAGCCACATCAGCCAGGACAAGAACCATTTGTATAAATGGCAGCAGAAATTAGCATATCCTATGAAGTAAATGGCTTTACAGTGCATCAGAATAAATTTAGGTTAGCTCTAAGGTAGAACTTTCTTGTGATAATGATGACTTTATGTGCCTGAATTGCTAATGGTAATTTTTTTAAGACTCTTAAAACCAACCATAACCCTACTCCATCGCCTATCAGCTGTGTTATTAGTTGATATATCAATGGGAACTCCGTGGTGACACCATTCTAGATATTGAATACAAAGAATTATATGCTTACAGAGTCATTAGAGGGACTAAAAGAACAGAAGTTAGAGGACTGTCCGTAGGCTCCCAGGTCAGACCATATAACAACAATTTAGAAGTAAATAAGCTATGGAAACTACTGCCAACATCACAGCTACTTCTCACCAATGAGGTTGGTGGCAATAGAGAGGCATAGAAAGTCTTTCCAATGAAAATAGTATCTAATACTAGAGGCCCGATGCATGAAATTCGTGTATGGGCAGGGTCCCCTCAGTTCAGTCTACACCCTCTCCAATTCGGGACCCCATGGGGGATATTCGACTGCCAATTTAAGGCCAGGGATTGGGCCTAAACCGACAGTTGGACATCCCTCTCACAATCCTGGACCACTCACCTGCCCTCCTTGTTACCCCTAACTGCCCCCCCCATGGCCTGGTCACCCCCAAAACCCCCCCACCACTGGCCTGGTAACTCCTAATTGCCCCCCTAGCAACCTAGTTGCCTCTTACTGTGCCCCCCCACACCAGCCTGGTCACCCCCAACTGCCCCCGCCTGCTGGCCTGGTTGCCCCTCATGGCCTCCCTGCCAGCCTGGTTGCCGCAAACAGCCTGCTGTTTAGTCATTTGGTCATCCCTCACTAACCCCCCTGGTGGCCTCATTGCCCCACACAGCCTGCTGTTCAGTCATTTGGTTGTCCCTCACTAACCTCCCTGCTCACCTGGTTGCCCCCCCATGCAGCCTGCTTGTTCAGCTGTTTGGTCATCCCTCACTAACCTCCCTGCTGGCCTGGTCTTAGGCAGCCATCTTGTGAGGGCATGAGAGTCAATTTGTGTATTACCTCTTTATTATATAGGATAGCATGCACATCACAAATAACAGGGAAAATGACAAATTTTTCTTTCAGATTTCACAACATTGCATCTGGCAAAATCTGTATAGAATTCTATTAGCATGGACGGCTGAGAATTATAGTTGTATGGATTTTTTTTAACTATGAGTCAATTTTTATTAAAGTATAATGCACAGAAAAATGCACAAATCATAATCAGACAGCTTGATGAGTTTTCATAGGTGAAAACTGAACCAGAACCCAGACTGGGAGGCAGAAATGACTGTCACACTAGAAACTCCCCTCATGCTCTTTTATGTGCATTCTCTTCCCTGAAAATAACTGCAATCTAGCCTTTTAATACAATAGAGCAAATTTACCTATTTTCAAACCTTATACCAAGTGGAATACAGCATATACTCTTTTGTGATGGCTTTTCTCACTCAACATTATATGTGTGAGAATTATCTATGTTGTATATAGTGATAGTGTATAGAATTGCATTGGCTGAGTAACAGTTTTTATATTCCAATGCAGATGGACATTTGGGTTATTTCTAGTTTGGAGTTATTACAAATAGCGTTGTTAATGAACATTGGTGAACATATGTATGCATTTCCATTGGATATATAAGAGTGGAATTTGTGGGTTATAGGGGTTGCATGTGTTCAGCTCAAGTAGATACTGCCAAAGAGTTTTCCAAAGTAGTGGAGATGTCATATCCTTACCAAAATTTTGGGTTTTCCATCTCTAGTATTTGAGCCATGAAATGCCTATTCAAGTATTTCTCCCAGTTTTCTATCATCTTATCTGACTTTTTTCTTGTTGTTCTTTCTATTTCTTTACTGTAAACCAGGTGCCCAGTGCATGAATTCATGTACCTTGAAAGAAACTGTGGGCCACAAGGCTACAGTGGGCACAGGGGCGGGTCTCAGCCCACCCTCTGTGCCCCTGCCTGACCCCTCCCGCTGTGGCCCTCAGTCCCTTGTCTGCGGGAAGCCTTGCTCCTGCCTCCACTGCTTCCTCACTAACAGTGCCAACCCTGCTCGCACCCACTGATGACGCAGAATAATTTGGGTCAGTGCCAGGAGCAGGTGCGAGTGGGGTTGGCAACGTCAGTGGGTGCAAGCCATGGCTGCTGTCCCAATTGCCCCTCAGGAACAGGGGGAGGTGGAGAAGCCTTCAGGGGCAATCAGGGCTGGCAGCTGCTGCTCGCACCTGCTGATGACACTGAGTGATGGGGGCTGGCACCGAGCACTGGCAGCGGGTGTAAGCACCGGGCAGGACTTTAACGTGCAGGAGCAAAGAATTTTCAGTAACCGCCAGAGGCTTGCCCCGATGGCAGCAACCGGCGCCCCGCCTTGGTCTGGCGCATCCGCTCACCTGCTCCACCATCCTGCCACAGCCGACACCCACCATGTTCTGCGCTTACCTCCTGGTGCTCAGCGCACATCATAGCAACTGTTGTTTGGTTGTTCCACTGCTGTTCAGTTGTTTGGTTGTTCCACCGTTCAGTCTATTTGCATATTAACCTTTTATTATATAGGATGAGCCCTTTGTTGGGTATATCTATATATATAAGATGCTAAGTGACCACCCAATCATCTGACTGTCCAACTGGCCAGTAGTTATGATCCACACGGACTACCAGGGGGCAGCTGCTCAACACAGGAGCTGCCAAGTTGCGGTGACTTGGCAGCAGCGGTTCCCGGGTGATGCATCCCGGAACCAGAGAGGAGGGAGCCCAATTCCTCCAGGGCCACCCTATTCCACTTTCAGCATTGGGATATGTTGTTGCTGGGGCACTATCGGCCCCAAATCTGGATTACTGCTGAGCTGCAGTGACCACAGACGCTCTTCGAGCCATGGTGCTGCCCCAGGTGCAGCTTCTGGGGAAGGACCGAGGGAGGTTGGCTCCAGAGCATGTCTGCCTACCTTCTAATTAATTTCCTTTCAATGTGCACAGATCTGTGAACTGAGCCACTAGTGTATTGACAACACCTTTTGCCACTCTATGGCTATTTTTTTCACTCGTTTAACAGTGCCTTTTGATGACGATGTTCAAAATTTTTACATAGTTCAGTTCATTTGAGGTTTTCCTTTCTGATTTGTTTGTTTTGTGTCTGTTCAGTTTAAGAAATCTTTGCTGACTCCACGGTCATAAACATTCTCCTTTGTTTCTTGTAAAACCTTTATTGTTTTACCCTTCACATTTGGCTTTATAATTTGTCTAGTATTGATTTTTGTGTCTGGCAAAAGAGGGGAAATATAGCTTTAAGCTTCCCATCTTCTGTAATACTGTGGAGTGAGGATAGGTATCTATAAAAGGTGGTGAGAATGAATGTTGTGTGCCAAGAGACCACTGGCACACACTAACAGTTATTTAGTTGAGTTTTTTTGTTCATTATAAAACAGCCCCAACTGAATTTTTCTGAACCCCCTTTTCAAATGTGATGGTCTGTGATAACCACTTTCCACATTCCACACTTCCCTGTTGGCAACAGTCCACCTCAGGCAGTTGCTTTGACTCTTTTTCTCTTACTCTGCCTCTTGGAATGTCATCATTGTTACAAGAGCACTGTTCTTTTCTAGAAATAACAAGGAGAATTGACCTGCTTCCAAGTAAATGAAATTCTAACCAGGGTTAGACGTGGTGAATAATGTGAATGGTAGAATACTCTTAAAGAAATTTAATTTTACAACCTAGTCTAAAAAGGCTTTAGAAAAAGTGAGCTCTTCTAAGTGAGTTAAACAAGCTCCCTCACTCTACCTCTTCCCACTAATAGGCACAGCCACCCCCTATAATTTATTTTTCATGTGAAACAATTGATGTCTCAATCCTATGTCAGGAGGTTTGGAAATAAGTTCCCTAGCTTCCCTACACTGGACTTCCCCCCAATGGAGTCCTCTTCCAAAAATCACAGAATGGCCAGTGGAACAATATGTATCTAGAGCAAAATTCTGTTCAAGCATCTTGTACCTGAATCTCCACTCTTTCCTTTGACACTTGGATATATCCTTTAGTTCCCTAATAAATAATAATTAAAGTGGATTTTTTATTCAATTTTGTTTCATGCCGCCATGTGTCTGGGCTGTTAGGAAAAGTAACACTGCTCAATTTAGGTCATACTGAAATGGTCATTCCAAGCCATATTACAGTTTCAGGATTGTACACAGTTCCTTTTATAATAGGATAGGTTTCTTAGCTGGTCCTTAACAAATCCACAATGATACACCAAGACTGATATATGCTGTATAGGGGTCCCATGGCTTCTTTATGTCTAAGACCCTTTTGTTGTTTCTGGTTCCCATAGAGGTCTGACCATCTGCAGAGATGTACCTGATAGCCATTGCCCTAGGTTCTTCCAGGTCCTGTTTGTCAAGTGCTCTTCTAATCACTCTATATGCATTTTCTTCTTTAACCCTCATCATAATCTAAATTATAGTTATACTATGACCTATATTTTATACGTGAGTACATTGAGGTGAAATAATACATTCCATGCCCTTGTATCTTGTTAATGGTAATGCTTTTGCTGTGGATTGATTTTCTTTGCTCTTTTGTGTGAATGCCCATAAATAATCTATTGACCTCCCCCTCAGATATTAAGCAAACCTCTCTATATCATTTCCACTTGCCTTCAAAATTTATCTTTGCAGAGACCCATCACACCACCCCCTGGCAATGGGCAAGGAGATACCAGATTGGTGGTGTCACTCTTATATCCATCAGAGGCAAAGCAGGTGCACAGCCCTTAGTTCATCCTAGCTGATGCCCGTGTTGTGGCAGGCTGTTTCATGCTTGGGGCACATAAAAAAAGAGAGAGAGAGACCCGTCACACCAAGTCATGTCAGTCATCTTAGTTAATCTCTTCTTGATTCATGAAGCAAATAGAAAGGCACCAGCTGTATGTCCCACACAAGTTCTGACACTGAATGGGATAGGGAGCAAAAGAAGTACAAGAGTCCCTTTCATAGGAAACACAAGGAATTTAACTTAATTGGAAAGAAAAGTAAGTCACTAACCTATTGATTTGACACTTTGGATTCAGATATATGAACAGCTATGGTTTTTAATGGTCCTTTATTCTGGATCATCTCTTAAAAGAACAAAAGTTTCCTCTTCTGCTCTGACCCCTAAAGAGCCTAACTATACCTACAGCCCAGTCTAAATTTAGTCTCCAGTCTAAATTTCCCAATTCTTCAGTATGTTCATGGCTTCCACAGGAATTAAGATGGGAATGGAATCTTGGGGGAATTAGAAGTGCTATTTCAGAGTCAGTATAGTTTTAATAGATTTTAGGGATGAACTTGGCACCTAACCACCGCATATAAGATTTTTATAGAAAAATATGAACATGTGTCTCCCCAAAATATTCTTGGAACTCAGTCTGTGGCATTCCTTGATTACCATGTAACCATGTTACAGTCTTCACATTTAAGAACTTTAACTTATAAACCTGGCCACTTTAGTATTTTCTGTTTTTAGCTCTCTCCGACTGAAGTACAGGGTTCTTCCTGATGCCAGTTCTGGACTTGAGAAAAGTAGTGCTTCTAGCCACTTCAGGAAAAACAAAGCTGTCTGTCAGAGATCATTTAAGACTTTACAGCATTATTTTTCTAAATTCCAATCACCCTTGTTAATCTGAAATGCATCCCTCATTTGCTGAATGTAAGATGACCTACTGTGGGACCTAGTGGTACTGGGCCATTTCATCCTAGACTTCCGTGATAAGTTTAGTTGGAGAGGAAGGATCATCAGAACCATTTTCTCCACCCCATCATGTCAGTCTAGTATAGGAGCTTGAGCAAACAGTTCATGGTCCCAGTGGAAAGCAGAGTGTCCAAGTTTCCTAAAAAGAAACATAAAATTCCTAATCCCAGAGAGTTATCAGTTCATCTTATTACTTTCTCCTTAGATAAGAGTAATTTCAGTAGCATGAGATCCCTGGGCATAGCACCTGCAGGAAGGGGAGAGAGGGTGAAGAGGAGAAAGAATGAAAAAGATGCTAGGCCTCTAGCTAAGCAGTGTCCCAAGGAGAGGAGGCCAAGGAAAAAGACAGAAATCACATCCCAGGCCCCATTTGCAAGGGCAAGTGGAAAAATAAAGAACAGATTCTCATCTTTTCTTCCAGAGAAATACATTTCAGAACAAGATATTTAATGCAAGATTTAAGAATGTTGATGCCTCATTCTAAAGCCGATACTAAAATGGATCGTAAAGATACGTTATTTGTGATTAATGAGGTTTGTGGAATGAAAAACTGCAATGTATCTATTTTGAAGCTAAGAAGAAACAAGATCTCTATATGTGGCTTTCAAATTCACCTCGTGGACCATCTGCTAAATTCCTAGTTCAAAATATTCATACCCTCGCTGAACTAAAGATAACTGGAAACTATTTGAAAGGTTCTCGGCCCCTTTTGTCTTTTGCCACTGCTTTTGATGAATTATTACATTAGGCTTTGTTAAAAGAACTCTTAATTCAGATCTTTAGTACACCACGCTACCATCCCAAAAACCAGCCATTTGTGGACCTCATGTTTACTTTCACTATTTTGGATAATAAGATATGGTTTCCGAACTTTCAGATCACAAAAGAAGATGCTGCTCTTGTAGAAATAGGACCTCATTTCATCTTAAATCTCATAAAGATCTTCTAGGGAAGTTTTGGAGGACCAACTTTATATGAAAATCCTTACTTCCAATGACCAAACATGCATTGGTGTGTCATAAGATCCATCACAGCTGCAAAATACAAGGAGAAACAGCAAGTTAAAGAGGCGCCAAACCTGAGAAAGAACCAAAGACTGTTCTTGCACATGATCAGACTGCAGATGTTTTTGTTACAGCAGCTGAGGAAAAACCTATAGAAATACAGTGGGAAAAACCAGAGCAAAAAGTTTATTTGAAAGCAAGAAAGAAAAGGGTTTACAAAAGACAAAGAAAAATGAAACCGAAGATGAACCATGGAAATGCAAAATGAACCACTCAAAAACGAATTTTTTCAGTTATTTTGTATTCAATGTATAAATTATTTTATTATTCAATACTATCGTATATCTAATTAGTGTGGCATTTAAAAAATTAAAATCTTGTGGCTTCAGTAGTATCTGTTTTTCTAAATAAAATATTTCTATAATTCAAAACAAACAAACAAAACAATAGCCATTTTTATTGCTAATGGATTTCAGAGAATGGAGATTGTTTTACTTTGTTAAATTGGATAAGATTTATTAAATTAGCTTATAAGATAAGAGCTCATCTTAAGGTAAATTCCAACCTGGAAGCAAGAATGACTTAGAATAGATACCTTTTTCCAATCCATTCCAGTGGAGACCTTAGCCTGATCCCGTCTCTGGAAGGAAAAAAAAAAAAAAAAAGGTCAGGGATGTGTATGGACTCAGTAAGGGAGGAGAAAAGAAAGCTCATAGTGACTCACAACAGTTTTTGGAATAAGGATTATGCTTCCACTCCCACAAGCCTGATGCTGAGAACTTCCACTTTGGAAGACGAGGCAGATCTTGACACGAAAGCAGGTTGAAGTAGTGACCCACCCTAGAAAAGAAGCTGAATTCACTGCTAGCTTTTAGACTGCACAGTTAAAAGAGCAAGACAGCAATACACTGTGCCCAGTACACTCAAAGGTCTTAAAGGTGCACATACCTTTTCATGAGCAATTTTAATTTTAGGACTATGCTTAGAAGTAATTAAGCATATACACAAAGATTGAACTACCGGTATTAGGCAGATCATCCAAGCTAGGTTCATCATTCAGAAATAATAAGAGCAACCTACATATCCAACTATAAGAGTTTAGTGAAATACATCCATATACAGGATGGGGCAATAGTAGATTTCTAATTGTTTATATGGAAAAATACAATAATTAATAAATACCAATACAGTTGTTTCATGTATAGACAACTGTTAACCTACTTTTGCCCTACCCTGTATTATGTACCATTTATATTTAAAGTAATGGTATAGACAAATATTTACTCATGTGATAAGATGTCTAAAAGTTATTAAGGACAAACACAGGTAACTAACCAATATGTACTCAATGATTCAGTTTTTGTAAAGTAAATGTATGAATGTAAGTGTGGTTTTAAAAGCTCTTAAAGGGCTTCTGGTTCAAGGTGGTGGGCTAAGTAGATGTATTTAATCTCCTCTTGCTCTTCAGATCTCACTGAAATGATTTTAAAACAAACTCTCACAAAGAACACACTTTATAAAGGTGTAAAAAGAAACTCCTCCTGGTTTTACTCACCAATCCAACTCTGGGTCTTGCTCCCATTTCTCCAAGTGGAAGAATGAGGAGGAATGAGACAGGAGGATGGGAAAAGGAGATTTTTTTCCCCTTTTTATTTTATACACTAGAGGTCCAGTGCATGAAATTCATGCACAGGAGAGGGGGAGTATCCTTCAGCCCAGCCTGCACCATCTCTAATCTAGGACTCCTCAGTCCCAGTAGGACCGAGCCTAAATGGGCAGTCGGACATCTCTCTCACAATCCAGGACTGCTGGCTCCCAACTGCTCATCTGCCTGCCTGCCTGATTGCCCCTAACCGCTTCTGTCTGCCAGGCTGATCACCCCCTAACCACTCCCTTGCCAGCCTGATTGATGTCTAACTGCTCCCCTGCCAGCCTATTTGCCCCTTACTGCCCTCCCCTGCAGGCCTGGTCACCCCTAACTGCCTTCTCCTGCAGACTTGATCACCCCCAACTATCCTCCCTTGTAGGCCTGGTCCCCCCAACTGCCCTCTGCTGCTGGCCTGATCACCCCCAACTGCCCTCCTTTTGCAGGCTTGAAACCTCCCAATGGCCCTCCCCTGCTGGCCATCTTGTGGTGGCCATCTTGTGTCCACATGGAGGCAAGTATCTTTGACCACATGGGGGCAGCCATCTTGAGTGTTGGAGTGATGGTCAATTTGCATATTACTCTTTTATTTGATAGGTTTCTATACCATTTGAAAATCTTTATTAGTATGTATGTATTTTAGTAACTTTAAAAGTTATTGAAGGATATATATAAATATGTTAATATAATAGCATCACATCATTTTGCTTAGTTTCACTAGGATACACCTAAACTTGGTAAGGGCAGAAGGCAAAAGGGAAAGAAAAAGAGGAGAGAGAAGGAGGCAAAGAGCAAGAGAGTACATTTTAAATGGAGTGCTGATTTCTGCCTTACCATCCTTTCAACTAGCTTGAACTTTACCCAAAGTATATCTGAAAGAGGAGATGTGAATGTTACCCGTTTCAGGTCCAACGAATTTTTCATACTTTAAGAGTCTGGTCATGCAGTGTGATTCTAGTGTTAACAAATCCTTTTATTTGTGTTTATTTACATTTAAATAACATGGCTTTTTAATGCAACTGCTTCATTAGGTGCTCAATTGTGGAAGTAACAGTTTTATTCCAAAACAGTGATTTAAGGTACTTTCAAGGGTAATTCTCATTCCTCCCTTCCTTAATTTAAACATTAATTCCCAAAACTATGGGAAGCTATTGCAGATATTAGTAATCAGTGGTGGTACTAAGGTATGTTTTATTTTCTCCCCCTCTCTCTTTAGTTGTATTTTCTGTTTGAATAATGAGGAAGTGTTCCTTTTGTAATATAGAAAACTGTATTTTAAAATTTAACCATAGCTCTCATTCCACCTTCACATGGCCTGTGAGAACCCAATGGCTCATTCTCTTTTCCGAATGCAACAAGACTTCATGACTCAACTCTGTTTTTAGACTCATCTCATTTCCTCCTGCCGCCCCAAATACAGCACTTTGTAATATCAGCCCAGCCAGAGGCCAGCATGGCTCAGGGGTTGAGTGTCGACCTATGAACCAAGCGGTCACAGTTCAATTCCCAGTCAGGGTGCATCCCTAGGTTGTGAACTCTGGTTCATGTTTTTAAAAATAATATTACAATACCATAGTTTTGTATCTTATAAAACTCACCCAACCCCAACCAGGGGGAAAGAGGTGATGGAGGGAGGTAGAAGAGGTTATGGGAGGACAAAAGGTAATGGAAGGAGACTTAACTTGTAAACACACAATATAATATACAGATGATGTATTATAGAATTGTATAATGTATTATAGAATTGTATTGATGTATTATAGAACTTACATAATTTTATTAATCAAAGTCATTCCAGCCGAAACCGGTTTGGCTCAGTGGATAGAGCGTCAGCCTGCGGACTGAAAGGTCGCGGGTTCAATTCCAGTCAAGGGCATGTACCTTGGCTGCAGGCATATCCCTAGTAGAGGGTGTTTAGGAGGCGGCTGACCGATGTTTCTCTCTCATTGATGTTTCTGTCTTTCTATCCCTCTCCCTTCCTCTTTGTAAAAAATCAATAAAATATATTTTTTTAAAAAAACACAAAGTCATTCCAATAAATTCAATTGAAAAGTTAAAGTAAATAAATAAATAAAGTTCTTCTGGGTCCAAAGGAAATCAAAACTAAAATAGAATATCTCTAAAGTAGCAATAACAAAAATAAAACTTTACTTGCAAACAAAGGTACACCTTAAACACTTTACTAGAATAGGAAGAAATTAATATGAAGTAGTTATGCATTCAAAGCAAAAGTTAGAAAAGGAAAAAAGCAAAATAAATTAACCTGAAAGAATTAAAAAACACAAAAATTTAACCATAAAATTTTAAATTTTATAATTTAAAATTATAAAATTGATACAGCAAAAAATAAGTAAAGCTTTTTCAAAGTTGTAAGGAAAAAACACACCTCATCAAATTCCAATTTGTGTCAAATGGTACTAATAACTAGCCCAATTGTTTTTCTTTTTCCTTGTATAAAATGCTTTTCAAAATTTTAAGAAACTCAAATTTATATTAATCAGTAAGAAAATATTTTCAGAATTTGAAATGTACTTAAAAATGACATTGTAGCAGAAACATGCAGCAACTTCTGTGGCCATACGCTTCTCATAAAAAGCACGAAGTTTGCGTTCATCGTCCACATCAATGAGTTTCTGGAACCTGTGGCTTTAAAGAAATGTTGAGCTTCATCCTGAAGCAGTGACAGCCTTTGAAGCGCCATGAAAAATAGCTTATCACGTTTCCGACTGCAAACCTGAAGGATGAGAATTAGGCTGTCCCCAAAGAATAATTTTGAAATCCTGAAAGGACAAGCAAGCAACCATTTATCTCTAGCATGTGGGATAAGCAAATCCTTTAGCAACTTTAGAAGTTAGAGTGTAAGATGCAGCTGAATACTACCTGGGGTCCAACCCTGTGCAAATCTGTCCCAGGTGGTCACCTGACCAAGTTTTAGGGTTAATGGTTCCGATCTGTAGAGAGTGACACTCCAAGACTGCTTGTGCTCTATGGAGGATGGATGCATGGATAGATTCCTCATTACAAGGGATCCAGTTTTAACACCTTATTATGTGATGAAGGATAATTTAATTTCCTGGGCTCCTTTATTTTTATAGATTTAAAATGGGAACCCTGCTCTTTGTTTATTCTGCAAATTAAATGAGAGATTCCCTATGGGTGTATAATGCTGGGGTTCTAAAGTATAAGTTTTAAAATGTTTATTAAGAAAAAAGGATATGCTCTGTACAGCAGAGTAGTTGGGCCTTTAAGTGTTGGAAGCAGACAAGCAGTTCTCGATAAGTCCAAGTGGGTAGCCTGGGGAAATCTTCATGTTCCCCTTTAGCATTTTTCACCTTGTTTACTAGTTAAATTAATGCCTTGGCAACAAGAATTGCATTTTTCTTGCATGGAATCCATCTCTAAGAAAACACACACCTGGAGGCTGTCAACAACAATTTGCTAGCCAAGCTAGAGTGAGCCCACTGACAGTGTTGGCATGCATCAGCCTTAATCCTTCCTCAGGGTGCTGAAAAGCAAAGGGCAAAGAAGAGTACCTATCAGGGATGTTCGAGTGAATCGCATTCTGCCTGACCATTCACCGGAGGCCGGCTCCACCGCTGCCTCCCCTGTCGTCTGAAATTAGGCTGCTGAACCATATTTGGGGAAATCTCAAATAGCTACAAGTCATGTATAAGTTCTGAGAATCTTTCTTGAGACAAAGATCTATTTTCTTAGCTCCACTAAAATGCCTGACACCTCAACCTGGGTCTCTATTCATCACCTCCAAGATCTTGGACTTGCTGCTAAAACACTTATCCAATAACCAGCTGCATCCCCAAATTTACCATAACTTTTCTAGGATAATCTGTCCGTTGCAACATTTTACCCAGAACTTATAGGTATCTAACATTTCCTTCCAGACTGTGCTTAGCAACTCTAATGCCATTCTAGCAATTATTCCCATCCCCCCAACACACACACACCAGCCTGCTGAGTTGGGCCTATCCTAGATCTTCTTAACATCAACCTCACCCACTCCACCCTACTCCACCATCTTCTTCATTGTGCCAGGGCCTCTAGCAGAAGACCAAAGTGTAACCCCAACTAGTCTGACCTATCTTTTTTGGCCCTTGATTACATATGATAGATATTGGACATGTCCCTTAGAGTCTATAATGTTTGATAATAAAAGAGATTGTGACGGTGTATTTTCTGCTCCTCCTGCTTTTTTGTTGTTTTTGTTGATGATATTCTTTTGTTGTGATTATTTATTTAACTTATAATATTTTCGAGGTTTTTCTGTATTCTAGCATGTGTCAGAATTCTATTCCATTTTTTTCTTCCTGCTTTTTAATTCCTCCCTACTTCCCTACTTCTGAGAAGGGCACTGATAGGGAAGTACCAAATTGATCTGGAGAGGATGAACTAGGTGTGCTTAGATCATTGAGCTTGGCCTCAATGGGGAGGAATTGGAATCCTCACCTATCAGTCCGACCATGATGTCTAATTTTAAGCTTTAAATGTCTAAAATAAGAACTGCTATAAAAGACTAACCTTCTTGTGAAAACGAAATCAAATGAAGTAAAATATATGAAAGTATTTTGCCAACTATAAACTACTTAAAACAAATAAATCATGTCAACAATCATTGTAGTGATTCTTTGCTAAGGCAAACAACCTAGACCTTGAGTGGAAAAGTTAGTGCATCTTCCATCTCCTGCCTTCTTCTTCTTGACCCCACCCCTAATGTCCCAATGCTCACTGTCTCCCATCAGATCCAAATCTCCCACTCCTTTTTCCTCCCCTGATTATTTCATCATATCCTTCAGTACCAGTGGAAACTTCTCAACTAGTTCTTGATCACATTATTAGATTATAGTATTCATGATAAGGCATGAATAAGGATTAATTCTTCTGGAATATATTTACATTTTAAAATGGTGTGTTAATCAGAAGAATTTGCTGTAGAGAAAAATGGGAAGCTTATTTTTCAGAGGTTAAGCTAATATCTATGATAGTTAACAGAAATGTATTCATATTTTCACCAAAATATATGTACAGAAATATTCATAGACAGAATATTTATAATAACCCAAAACCAGAAACAATCTAATGCCCATCAACGGTAGAATAGATAAATTATAATCTATTCACATAATGGAATACTACACAGCAATGAGAATGAATGAACTAAAACTTAATGCAACAACATGGATGAATCTCACAAACATCATGATGAATAAAGGAAGCCAGGCTCAAATGAATATCATCATAAGACTCCAAGGATAAAAAATTCAGTAAAAATCAGAAAAAATTAATCTTTGATGTTAGAAGTCAGGATAGTGTTTACCTATTTGGTGGGGAGATAATAGTGACTAGGAAGGAAGCACAGTAACAACTTCTGGGTTGGTAATAATGTGTTCCATGGTCTGAAGACTGGTTACATAGGTGTATTGATTCTGTGAAAATTCATTGAGCTATAAACCTATGTATGCATGCATGCTTTACTTACATTAAAACATGCATTTTTAATTTAGTATGTATGCATGTTATATTTAAACTTAAGTATGTGTGCAAATTGTACTTAAATTAAAAGTTTACTTAAAAATTAGCAACACAGTCCTGCCCTGTGTGGCTCAATAGGTTGAGCATTGATTGTCCCATGCACCAAAAGATTGCTGGTTCGATTCCAGGTCTGGGCACATAACTTGGTTGCAGGCTTGATCTCCAGGAGGGGGCATGCAGAAGGCAGCTGATCTACGTTCAACTCTCATATCAATGTTTCCTTTTCTCTCACCCTCTCCCTTCCTCTCTCTCTAAAAAAAAAAAAAATCAATTAGAAAGCCATACATGTTTACTATAGAAAATTCAGAATACAGAAAGTATAGAGTATTAAAGGAAAACTTTCAAAAAAGGTAAAATTATGACTCATTTAAATAGCAAATGAAAACATATCAAAGATTTTTTAACTCATTAATTAATGAGGGAACAAATAAGATGTTATAGCCAGTTCAAATGGATTTAATTTATATTATCTACCAGACAAAATTCATGTATATATACTAGTGGGAATCATTTATATAGCTATGGACAGGAAACTGTCCATTGCTATCCATTTTATTTTGTGTTATTTATTTTTTAATACATTTCTATTGATTTTGGAGGGAAAGGGAAAGGGAGAGAGAGATAGAAACATCGATAAGGAGAGAGAATTATTGATTGGCTGCTTCCTGTGTGCCCCCTACTAAGGATGGAGCCCCCAACCCAGGCAAGTGCCCTGGACTGGAATTGAGCCTGGGACCATTTAGTCCGCAGGCCAACACTCTATTCACTGAGCCAAACCGGCTAGGGCTATCCATTTTCTATATGTTAACTTTTTTCTCTATGAAGTTGTGAAATAGTCTAATCAAAAACAGTGAAAGGAGAAATAACAGAATGGATAAACTAAATTTTACCCACTGAATTTCAAAGACTTTCTTATACTAGAATAAAATCAAAACAACCCATAATCTTTTTATGTAGGCATCACTTACATATACACATTTGTGCCATATTTTTAATAGCATGTGAGAATTGTCTCATTTCTATAGCAAAAAAAAAAAAGTTTCTCTTTTTCTTCTCTACAGATGCTTATTGAAGGCAAAACACTCAACTGTTTCCATATTGAGTACAGATTTTTCTTTTTGTTTCAGAAAGCAGTTGTTCACATTTCTAATATTTCCTTAGCATACTTTCTTAGAAAGGGAAAGTAATGGATCAAAATATATGACTATTCTAAGACTTAATACATATTGCCAAATATAAGAATTACTTTTGAGTATAGAGTGGAGTTGGTCGAAGAAAGGAAGGAACAACTTTTCTAGGCCACTTTTATACTCCAGATATTACTCCTGTGCACAAGAGATCAGAAGTAAGATGTATGTTTACAGTCTTGCAAGTACTCCCTATCTGCCACCTTCTTCTCCTTTACTTTTGGATTTCACCAAGATTGAGTAAAAACTCAGTCATTGAATAAGGAAAAAGTGTGGCCCTAACTGGTTTGGCTCAGTGGATAGAGCATTGGCCTGCAGACTGAAAGGTCACAGGTTCAATTCCAGTCAAGGGCATGTACCTTGGTTGCGGGCACATCCCCAGTAGAGGGTGTGCAGGAGGCAGCTGATTGATGTTTCTCTCTCATCGATGCTTCTAACTCTCTATCCCTCTCCCTTCCTCTCTATAAAAGAATCAATAAAATATATTTTTTGAAAAAATGTGGGTTGGCACAACACATTGCAAAATCTCAAGCTCAAACACAAACTCAAGACTAGAAGAGGTCTCCCTACACTGCTGACTTCATCTATGTTAGGTTATAAATCCCTTGAGGGATTTTCCAGAATTCAAACATCTTCCTCCACAGGACTTCCTGTGTTGACACATATTTTCTGATCTGTTTTGCCTGTCTGGATTTTAAATTCTATAAGCCACATGTATCCAACCAAGACCTCAATTATTCAATAGCGTTTACTAATTGCCTACTAAGTTCTAGGCTTTGTGATATGTTTTTGCCCTGGGAGTCCAAAAAGTATGGTTAACATATAATACATACAATATATTATATATTTTGAATGAGCATTATGATTTCAAACTATTTATTGTTTCATTGCATTTGTTGATTGTTTTCAGGAGGTAGGTCTTCTCTTTTCACCCAGATAAGATGCCCCTTGAAGACAATGGCTTAGTTATATCTTCACTTCTCTGATATCTTCCAAATTACTATGCCCTTAATAAGTATCCAGTAGAAAGCAACTGAATTGAAAACATCAGTGCCTCATGTCTGCATGGACTAAGCAAGCTATTCCTCCCAACTTCTCAAATTACTCTTAGAATCTCTGTGGGAATAAATAACAAATGATTGGGAGACGTAAAGTAACTTATTACATAAGTGATCATTTTACATTTTATATCTTCACCAATAGGTGGCACCATCAATTTTGAAATTATATTTTATATTGTTATAGCTCAAATATCTAAGTATGGAGTTCATTCAATAAATATTTATTGGGCACCTTCTATGTGGCTGCTGCTCAACCAGCCACCACTAACAGTAAAAATTATAATTATACCGATATGCTTTATAATAATTCCTCTTTCAGTAATGCCCTAAAGGACATTCTGCTTTTATCCTTGTCTTATAAAATAACATCTAAGTCTTGGATAATTACTCAAAAACAACAGTTTTGCAAGTGTGTGTGTGTGTGTGTGTGTGTGTGTGTGTGTGTGTGTTCCTACTGTGGATGAAAAAAAGGGGCCACATGCTAAACCTGACAAACTCAGGGAAGGCCTGCATGGCAGTCTTGCAGACTCAAAGACCTAAAGAAACCACAAAGGATGAGCTGAAATTAAAAAAAAAAAAACTTTAATTAAAAGCAGTTTATAGTGCGTAGTGGTGTCCTAGGCCAGTATCTTCCTTGACAAAAGTCAACCTTTACTTTAACAGCCTATTGTCTTTTTGCATCTAAGATAACATACCTGTGAAATGTCAATATAACTTGTAACTTTCCTTTTTCCTGACCTTTCGCACCAAATGCACCATAAATTCTTTCATTGTTATTGTTATCATGTTAATTGTTGACTGTTAATTCTCCTGTACCCACCTAAATAAGTCTGTGTCTATCTTTTTGCCATTTATCCAATCCCATAGGTTTCCCTGCTTTTTTCCTCCTGCCTCCCTAACCTATCACCAGTGGATTTCATGTAACCCACTTCTGTATCCTTTTATTGTAATGTATAAAACTGTGTGACACTCATTAAAATGTCATTCTCTGGAGCATTACCCCAATATGTTGAGATTCTATTTCCTGGCAATTGTTGACAGTTTGGCTCAAATAAACTCACAAAAAATTATTCAGAGGTTTGAATGTTTTTTATGTTAACACTACCCAACCTAATATCTTATTTATAAGGGGGAAGGGGGATGCAAAGTTAAATAAAAAGCAAACCAGAAAAATCTGAATGGGGAAAGGTTCAATTTTCAGAATTTAGTCCAAGTTGGCTTTTAATTAACACAAGTTACCATTTCAAAGGGAACGGATCTTTCCCTTTGGAAGACAACAGACATGTGATCCAGGCATACTAGAATTATTTCTACATATTCAAAGGCTGCTCTGTCCATCTGGAGATAATAAAGGTCCATTCCCCTCTGTTTATTTCAAAAGGTTTGTTCTCTGGAATGACCTGAGGTTATAAAATGCATAGCATTGTCAGCTGAAGAAGGCTGCTGCATGAAGGCTATTCTGGAAGCCTCTACTCTCCTAGGGCCTAGGAGAACCCTCCCAAAGTCTCCTTAGAGTAGAAAGAGGCCCTTCCTGATAACTATTGTCTTCATCAAAGGCTAAGGGGGAAACAGGGGCAAAAAGAAACAGTGAAGGGAAGCAGTAGGAAAAAAGAGCACAGTATTTGCATCAAACACCATAGAATAATCATGAATTTACCCACCAAATCTGTACCTTTTTTTACTGAGCTTTTTTAAAGTGTCATGAATGGCATTATGTACTTTTTGACCTGCAAGGATGGATCATACAAGGGTTTTTGCTATCCAGGAGCTCCTTGTCTATTGTCTTGTGTAGTCATGGTTACGAAGTATAAACTCTGTTCCTTTGATCCCTGGCTTGGCCGCTTAAGCATTCTTGGATAAATTATTTAATGTCTCCATGTCTCAGTTTCCTAACCTAAAATGGGGATATTAGGAGAATTAAATGAAAAGAGCATTAACATTTTAACAAAGGATATCTATTGTTATTTTTTAAAAAACTAATATGCAAGGGAAATGTTTGGTATTATAGGAGAGGTCTAGATAAAGAGCTATGAAAACTCAGGGGCTGGAGCAATAACTTCCAGTTATGGGGCCAGGGCGGAGCAAAGCACTCACTGCTGGCTTTGTGAAAGTGGCATGGTAATTGAGTTTTGAAGAATAAGTAGTATTTGAAAATGCAGACCTGGGGGAACAGAGGTTACTTCGGGAAGATGGACTGAACACAATGGTGATGGAAAAGGAGGTGAGAAGGTGTGGAATGTTTGCAGCAGAAATAGTGATTCAGTTTACCTGGTGCGAAGGGCCATGAATGTTGGGAAATGAATGTTGAAAACTTACTGTAATAATAGGTGGGAGTTATGTGCAAGGTATGTATCAAGCAATGGAATTTGGAAGCCACGGAAGGTTTCTGAGCAGGAAAGTGGCATGCTTGCAACCATGCTTTCATAACTGAGTTGGCAATCCTGTGTGACACTCATTAGAAAGAAGAGAGATGGATGTGATGGCAATAGCTGCCATTTGCTGAGTGCTAACGTACTAACTCATTGATATGGTGAGAGTAATAAAGGCAAAAGTGCTGGGCACTGAGAGAGAAAAGAGAAATGAGATACTGGGTGGTTAGAACTTACCGATATTGACATGTATCGCATGTAGAAGACAAGACAAAGGGAAGAATCTCTGGCTTGGGGGAGTGAAAAGATAAAAGGAAGGATCTAGCCCTAGCCAGTTTGGCTCAGAGTGTTGGCCTGCAGACTAAAGGGTCCCAGGTTCAATTCTGGTCAAGGGCACATGTCCAGGTTTCAGAGGTAGCTGATCAATGATTCTCTCTCATTAATGTTTCTCTCCCTCTCCCTTCCTCTCAGAAATCAATAAAAATATTTTTTAAAAATGAATGAATGAATAAACAAACAAACAAACAAACAAATAAATAAATTTAAGGCTTTAGCAGGCCTGGAGGGAGAGGGAGAAACTCAGTGAGCTCATTTGTTGAGTTTTGAGCAGTGAAGCATCAGGCAGTGTTGTCCAGGAGGCAGCTGAAGTGTGGACCTTGAGAGAAAAACATGGCAGGAGTGAAGGGTGAATTCTGAAACTAGGGAATGGTGGAGGAGCTCCTGCCCTCAAATGGGTCTGAGTTTGGGATGACTATATGGGTTGGTTTATGCAGATTTAATTACACCTCTAGCTTTAGAACATTGTTTTCTTAATCATCCAGAATTGAGTTGGATATATGCGTTAGATGCTTTGCTAAAGCTCCAGTGTTGATGGATCCAGCACTCTGCAGAGGCCTGGGGTGCTAATCTGGTTGGAAGTGAAAGTCAAGGGAAGTTTTCCTAAAGCCATGTTTTATGGCAAGCCTATCGTGTTTCCATGGTATGTTATTATTTGGGGTGACCTGGATTTAGGAGAGCAGATGAATGTGAGGCCAGACCTCCAACCAGCCTTTGGACTAGCTTATCAGCTCATCTTGCTGACCTTTCGAGATCTACTGTAACTATATTAACCCAAATGTGTTAGTTGTAAATGGAACTAAGACCACATGATTTCCACGCCCTCAGACTCTCTTACTGGCTCCATGCACAATTAGATTGAGAGCAGTGTGAGAGTTAACTTTTCTAGAACAGTAGGGGAAGCATTTTTGGACAGCCTATAGCAGCAGCAGTCTTAACACAGGCCTTTGCTGCCCTTGGAAAACTGGATAAGAAGCTGCACACAACACAACACACAACCTGTTACAGCACAGATTTTACAACAACTCACAGGAACAACAAGATGTACATTTAATTAACTACAGTAGAATGGTTGCTTCTATAGCACTGGTTCCCAACCTTTTTTTGGCCATGCCCCACCTAAGCGTCTCTAGAATCCTGATGCCCCCCTGTGACATATAATTCCTATTCTATTCATGTGGAGGAAGCCTATCAGGCCATTAACTTGGTCTAAACAAGCTCCCAAAGAACCTGGCACCCATGAAAGAGAAAAATAAAAGAACAAAAGGACAGTTGAAGTACTGAGGAAGAAATCAATAAGAAATTGTTTAAAAATAATATGAAGTGATATGAAAAAAACAGCAAATAAAGTTTCAAAACATGTAATAAAGAACTGAAATGCATAAATATGTCACCATATATATTTATATATGAGGCCTCTAGGACCATAAAAATGCAAAAAAAATAATCACTGCTAATAACTCATTCTAGAATTGCCCCCCTTATAAATCAAATTGCCCACCGTCCACCCTTGGGAACCACTGTTCCAGAGGGAGAGAGCAGAAAGGGAGGAGATGATAGGTAGGTAGGTAGAAAGATAGAAGACAGATAAAACCAAAGAAGGGCCTTGCAGAGACCAACGAAGAGAGGGTCCTATGGACTAAACAGTGTGGTTAATGCAACCTCCTCCACCTGAAGTTTAAAAAATCCAACAAGAGACAGCTCTCTCTGTGGAGCACACTTGCGCCTTTCCAAGGGATGTTTTCCTTGCCTCTCTCTCTTTCTCCTAAGCTCCAAAGGCCCTTCTTTTGCCTCTTTAACTTGTTTCCTGAGCCCATTTCTTCTACGGCTCACTTCTCTCTGTGTGACTTTCTAAATAAACTTTCTTTTATAGTTTTGGGGGCAAAAATCTTTTTAATTACAAAATAATTTTTAAAATAAAATCCCAACCAAAATAGCAAGGATATCTGGGTCAGAACTGTGAACCCACTACTCACTCACTTTTTGTAAGTTAGCTTGTCCCTTGTTCATCATCTGTACACTGGTGGTAATATTAGTACCTATCTTGTGGGATTGTGAGAATAAAATGAATCTGAATGTATAAAGTGCTTAGAAGAGCAGCTGGAACACAGCCATGGGGTCATGAGAATTAAGTAAAATAATCCATATAAAGTGCTAAGTAGAGCAAATAATCCATGGTGTTCAAGGGACATTAATTAGCCATTCTTATCCTACTCCATTATCATCTTCATCATTTCTTTACCTGGGCAACACCATTCCTTTCATCAGAGAGAGACCTGGAGACTCTTTTGCACAATGGAAAGCAATGCTTTCTCCTGGACTGATTCCACCTTCATCATTTCCTTTTGTGTAATCTTAGGCAGGTCACTTTTCAGCTTCGGTTTCTCCAGGTAAGCCTCCTATAGCTGTAGTCAGCATTAACTCTCATTCTGGGCACATCACTCCTTTGAAGGTTCTAGTGTTAGAGCCCCCACTTAGTCTGTGTCAGTTCTTGTGATGGACCTAAAGCAAAGACAAGGGCCTGAGCCTCAGAGAAGTCACATTGGTTCTAGTGAAAGTGCCAGATCCCTGGCATACCATGTCTATAACACAGGCCCCTTCAGCACAGCATCACTGTGATTCTAAATGTAGGGGTCATTGGGAACCATTTGTGCTACATGGAAACAGAGGCCCAAATCAAGATGGGATAACCTGGGTCACCACCATTGTCTCAGGGGTACTTGTCTAGTCCTGTCTTTTTGTTTTCTGTTTTGTGTCGGTTACCAAGGACTTGCTTTGTGTCAGGTGTTGTACTGTTTCATATGTAATCTCTTATTTGGTCCTCATAACAACCCAGTGAGGAAATAGTTACTAGTCTCACCAGTTTATGGTTGAGAAAACCAAGGCATAGGGAGGTTGAATATAATTCGCCCCACGTTACAGAGTTAGTAAGTGGCTAAGCCACTAGCTGACCCCAGGCAGCCTGGCAGCAGAACCCTCACTTCTGACCTGACTCTTGGAAATTTCCAGGGAGTTTGGCAGTTTGGATCAAAATGGAAATTTAACATAATCTTGATCCAAGAATTTCATAGAGCTGTTTGTCTTGCTGTCTAAATTCAAAAGAAAAAAGTAAACCCACTTATAGGAAACTAAACAACTTATGCTTTACAGTTGCAATGGGGTGATACAGACTCATGAAAAAGAATAATGCCAAGTTCATATGCATTCATATAAAATACGTATAGCCTTAAGTAAAAATATAGTTTTAAGTTCTAATCTTGCCCGGTTGGCATGGCTCAGTGGCTGAGCATCGACCAATGAACCAGGAGGTCACAGTTCAATTCCCGTTCTGGGCACATGCCCGGGTTGCAGGCTCGATTCTCTGTGGGTGTGCAAAAGCAGCTGATCAATGATTCTCTCCCATCATTGATGTTTCTATCTCTCTCTCCCTCTCCATTCCTCTCTAAAGTCAATAAAAATATATTTTTATTTTTTTTATTGCTCAGTTTATTAATTACATTGTTTCCCCTTTTTAATCCCCCTATATCTTCCCTCCACCCTGTACCTATCCCACCCTCCGCCCTCACCTCCCCCTCCCCAATGTCCTCTCCCATTGTTGCAAGATTTTTGTCCAATCTCTTGCTGTACTTCCAACAACACTTTTCTCCCCAAGAATTGTCAGTCCATTCCCTCTCTATGTCCATGTTTCTGTTACAGTCACCAGTTTATCTTGTTCATCAGCCTATCAGTTCACTTGATTTTTATGTTCATTTGTTGATAGATGTGTATTTGTTGTTCATAATTTACATCTTTACCTTTTTCTTCTTCCTCTTCTTAAAGAATATCTTTCAGCATTTCATATAATACTGGTTTGGTGGTGATGAACTCCTTTAGCTTTTTCTTATCTGCGAAGCACTTTATCTGATCCTCAATTCTGAATGATAGCTTTGCTGGATAGAGTAATCTTGGTTGTAGATTCTTCCTCTTCATTATTTTGAATACTTCTTGCCACTCGCGTCTGGCCTGCATCGTTTCTGTTGAGAAATCCGCTGACAATCGTATGGGTGCTCCCCTATAGGTAACCAACTGTTTTTCTCTTGCTGCTTTTAATATTCTCTCTTTATCTTTTGCTCTTGGCATTTTAATTATGATATGTCTTGGTGTGGTCCTCTTTAGATTCCTATATTTTGGGGTTCTGTGTACTTCTTGGGCTTTTAAGTCAGTTTCTTTCACCAGGTGGGGAAAGTTTTCAGTCACTATTTCTTCAAGTAGGTTTTCATTAACTTGCTCTCTCTCTTTTTCTGGCACCCCAATAATTCGGATGTTGGCTTGCTTGAGGTTGTCCCAGAGGCCCCTTATGCTATCTTCAATTATCTGAATTCTTTTTGTTTCTTGCTTTTCCAGCTGAGTGGATTTTGGTTCTTTGTATTTCAAATCTTTGACTTGGTTCTTGTGGCCCTCTGGACTGCTTTTAGGACTTTGTGTAATATTTTTTATTTCAGTCTGTGTATGCTTGTTTTCTAGTTGGTCCTTTTTTTTATCTGTGAGGGTCTGGTTCATATCCTCAGAGGTCTTGTTCATTTCCCTGAGGGTCTCATTCATTTCCTTGTAAGTATCATTCATCTCCTTGTAATTCTCATTCATTTGCTGGTTGGTCTTGTTTATTTCCTGCTAATTCTTATTAAGTTGATCGGCCTTTTGTAGGAGCCTCTTGAAAAGCCTTATAACCGTGGTTTTGAACTCTACGTCTTGTCGTCTTTTCTCCTCCATTTCTTTCACACCTGATTTCTTTCCATGTCTCTGCATGGTGGCTGCTTTATGTGGTGGCTATCCTCAAAGAGACAGTGGCTCAGTCTCCCCAGTTACCTGAGGTGGGTACTCTTACTGCAATCCTTTATGGGTTTTATTCAGTGTTTTTGAATTTAAACCCAGCTTTTTGTTGTTAGCCCTAGGAGGGTTTGACCTCCAGGCCAATTGTCTGTGAAGCTCAGCTGTGCTCAGGTTGGATGGGCGGAGTCTCCGGGCCAAGCAGACAGCGTTAGCTCCGCCCTACGCAGCCCCGGGGCAATGGCTGCCAGCACCTCTGAGAGAGAGCCGCTGTGGAGCTCCACCGGCTGCCGGGGAATTCAGACTGTCCCCCAAATGACTTTGCATGTGCAATGTCTCACCCAGGGTCGTAAAACAAAACAGACTGACGGTTTTCCGAATGAGAGACAAGTTGCAGAGAGCTCCCTGCGCCGTCACGCAGCCGAGCTGTTCGCACAAGCTGCCTTCTCCACAAGCCTGCAGACCCCTGCAGCACCCGAGGTTCAGAGTGCCCTCCCACTGTCCAGTTTTCACCCCGTATGATAGTGGGTTCCCTGGACTTCGCCCAGAACTGGAGAATCAGTCAGTGGGACGTCTTTGTCTCCCCGATCGAGAAAACTGGCCGGTTTCCAGCCGCCCGCCCACTCTGCGGCCCGCACTCCAAACCTCTCTCTGCACGCGAATCTTTCAACGCTGTTCGCCGCCGCTCCTCCGAGTCACAGTGTCTTATCTTCACTTTTATTTGTGGAATTTTCACTCGGCGAGCGTTCTGGTGATTCTGGAAGGTGTTTGTTCTTTTGTTAAGTTGTAGTATTAAAATTGCTGATTATGATGGCAAGATAGGTGTTTTTCCTTTGCCGCCATCTTAGTTCTCCCCCAAAATATATTTTTAAATGATATAGTCTTAAGTAAAAAACAATTTGCATAGCTAGGTATATATTTTTAAAAGATTGCAAAATATATAGCATACTATATACTCCAGGGATCATAAAAATCAAGAATAGCCCTCCCTGTCACTATCCTATTCATTTTTTAAGGATACCGGACGTCTCCTAGGCAAGTGGTCAACAAACTCAGTCAACAGAGCCAAATATCAACAGTACAACGATTGAAATTTCTTTTGAGAGCTGAAAACCGACTCTGCGCATGGGCCACAAAGTTTCTTTTCTTTTTTCCTGATTTTTACACTTTCTATTTTATTTTTTATTTACAATATAACTTATATTTAATAGTAGTACATATGTTTTCCTCCCCCCCCATATCCTCCCCCCAGCCTCCCTTACCCCCCTGCACATGTCCCCACCTGTCCCCCTCCCCGCCCCAGTGTCTTTCATTCATTGGTTATGCTCATATGTATGCATACAAGTCCTTCGGTTGATCTCCCCCAGCATCTGCCTCCCATCCCCTCCAGCCTTCCCCCTGTAGCTTGACAGCCTGTTCGAGGCCACCCTGCCTCTATATCAACCACTTCCCCCTGTTTCTTTTCTTCAAAAATATCTTGCCTCTGCATACTAGAAACAAATGTATAAGAGCAAAAAAAGTTTGAGTGTCAGTTTCAATGTCCAACTGTTCTGAGTCCCAGTTTCAATGTCAAATAGTTCTTCATGTGTACATGTCAGCAATGGTATCCAGATGGTGGACATATCGTGGCAATGCAAGATCCATCCTCTCTGGTATGGTCCTGGGCCGCCTGCAGCCACGCACAGCTGCCGACTGCTAGCATGGCAAGGTGTCGTCAGCGTCCGCCATCTCTGGACTGTCCTCGTGGCTGGAACAGACCCGTCAGTTCCTCACTGTCGCAGGAACCCACATGGTCTTGGAGTTGTTCTCCACAAACACACAAACACATTCTCAACCAAAAGTTAACAAAAGGATCCTCTCTGCAAAATAGACTTGGGATTCTTTTTATTTGTGCCTAAATGATTTTCCTTTGGCTTATTTTGATACCATGTGTGTTTTTTCATGGGTGTCCTGCAGTTGGTTTTACAAATGGAATTTTCTTTTCTGGAGTAAGAATTTTCTAGATGTATTTTACTTATAGGATATTTTTCCTTACATGATATTACCCCACTGTTCCCCGCCCCCCCCCCCCCCCGTTTTTTTTGTTTGTTTGGTTGGTTTTTTTTTGTTTGTTTGTTTTTGTTAATAGGGGCTTTTGGAAATTTTATCTTGCAGTCTTGGTAATTTTAAATTTTAATTTTTGCACACAAATATGACTGCTTTAGGTTCTTTGGATGTTAGGCAATTTTACAGTGAGATGAACTACTAATAGATATTTTAGTTAATGTTTTAGGAAAAGCTTTTTGACCAGTACACTTAGATTTTCTTGAGTATTCACTTATTTCACTTGGCCAATTTAAATTAATCTGAAAACTTGATTACTATTTTCCTGTCAATTTTAATACTCAAGCAGAAATCTTACTTTACCCAGTAAATACTTGTGGAAAGGAATATTTGCATTTTTGAGTAGGTCCTCAGCATTCCTGGTAATAAATTGAATTTAGATATAAGGCAGCTATTGCTGGCCGAGTCTCTGTCTGCCACCTGGGTCCCGGTGTGAGTTGTGCGTGGGAGGCGTAGCAGCTGTGGGGGTAGGAGACCTTCCTCAGGATGGATGAGAATTCAAGCCCCTGCAAGGTTTGTGGATGAGGGTCTGTGCCCCACATCTTTTGACCTTTTAGTTCTCTCCTGTTGGCCCCTCTGCGGCTGTGCCTGTCTTAGGTTGTTTCTTCCCTGAGGAATCTTACCCGTCTCTGGCTAACCAGCCATCCTCCGGGGCCATAAAGGTGATGTAAGATTCAGTCCTGTCTCCTTTGTAGTCTATGCCCCCATGGCCTCCACGTCCAGCTCCTGCCTTGGGGTCCCCTCACCTGCTGGCGGGGTCCGGTACTGATCACATATCTCGGGTGACCCCGGTTTCTTCTCCAGAGAGGGCCCAGCTCACACCATTGGTCAAGAGACAGATCCAGGAGAACTAAGATGGCGGCAAAGGTAAAACACCTATCTTGCCATCATAATCAGCAATTTTAACATTACAACTTAACAAAAGAACAAACACCTTCCAGAATCACCAGAAAGCCCGCCGAGTGAAAATTCCACAAATAAAAGTGAAGATAAGACACTGAGACCCGGAGGAGCGGCGGCGGACGGCGTTGAAAGATTCGCTCGCAGAGAGAGGTTTGGAGCGCGCGCCGCGGAGAGGGTGGGCGGCTGAACACCGGCCAGTTTTCTCGATCGGGGAGACAAAGGCATCCCACTGGACTGATTCTCCAGCTCTGGGCGAAGTCCAGAGAACCCACTATCACACGGGGTGAAATCTGGACAGTGGGAGGGCACGCCGAAGCTCGGGTGCTGCAGGGGTCTCCCAGCTTGTGGAGAAGGCAGCTTGCGCGAACAGCTCAGCTGCGTGACGGCGCAGAGAGCGCTCCGCGACTTCTCTCTCATTCAGAAAACCGTCAGACTGCTTTGTTTTATGACCCTGGGTGAGACATTGGGCATGCAGACTCATTTTGGGAAAGTCTGAATTCCCCAGCAGCCGGTGGAACTCGGCAGCGGCTCCCTCTCAGAGGTGCTGGCAGCCATTGCCCCCTGCACAGAGTCCCCGGAGCCGCATAGAGCAGAGCTAACACTGTCTGCTTGGCCCGGAGACTCCGCCCACCCAACCTGAGCACAGCTGAGCTTCACAGACAATTGGCCTGGAGGTCAACCCTCCAAGTGCTAACAACGATTAACCTGAGCTTAACTTCAGCAAGACTGTGCAGCCCATATCCACCTCAGGTAACCGGGGAGGCTGAGCCACTGTCCCTAGTAGGAAGTCTACCACACAAAGATAATTGACCAACTCAGGGAAGCAGCCACCATGCAGAGACATGGAAAGAAATCAGATGTGAAAGAAATGGAGGGGAAAAAAACGACTGGACATGGAATTCAAAACCACGGTTATAGGGTTTTTCAAGAGGCTCCAACAAAAGATTGAGGCCTATAAGGAAATAAGCAAGACCACAAAGGAAATGAATGAGTCCTACAAGAAAATGAACAAGACCCTCAAGGATATAAACGAGAGCGGCAAAGAAATGATCAAGACCAACGTGGAAATGAATGAGTCCTACAAGGAAATGAAAGAGACCCTCAAGGATATAAAGGAGACTCTCAAGGATATGAAAAAAGACCAACCAGAAATTAAGCATACACTGACTGAAATAAAAAATATTATACAAAGACCTAAAAGTGCTCTGGAGCACCCCAAGAACCAAGTTAAAGATTTGAAATACAAAGAGGTACTTGAAAAAGCAAGAAACCAAAAGAATCCAAAAAATTGAAGATAGTGTAAGGGGCCTCTGGGACAACCTCAAGCATACCAACATCTGAATTATAGGGGTGCCAGAAAAAGCGAGAGGCCAAGACAATGAAAACCTATTTGAAGAAATAGTGACTGAAAACTTCCCACACCTAGTGAAAGAAATTGACTTAGGAGTACAAGAAGTGCACCGAACCCCAATATATAAGAACCCTAAGAGGACCACACCAAGGCACATCATAATTAAAATGCCAAGAGCAAAAGATAAAGAGAGAATATTAAAAGCAGCAAGAGAGAAACAGTTGGTTACCTATAAGGGAGCACCCATACGATTGTCAGTGGATTTCTCAACAGAAACGATGCAGGCCAGATGGGAGTGGCAAGAAATATTCAAAGTGATGAACAGCAAGAATCTACAACCAAGATTACTCTATCCAGCAAAACTATCATTCAGAATTGAAGGTCAGATGAAGTGCTTCGCAGATAAGAAAAAGCTAAAGGATTTCATCACCACCAAACCAGTATTATATGAAATGCTGAAAGATATTCTTTAAGAAGAGGAAGAAGAAAAAGGTAAAGATGTAAATTATGAACAACAAATACACATCTATCAACAAATGAACATAAAAATCAAGTGAATTGATAGGCTGTTGAACAGGATAGACTGGTGAATATAACAGAAACATGGACATAGAGAGGGAATGGACTGACAATTCTTGGGGAGAAAAGGGTTGTGGGAAGTGCAGCAAGAGACTGGACAAAAATCTTGCAACAATGGGAGAGAACAGTGGGGAGGGTGGGATAGGTACAGGGTGGAGGGGAGCTATAGGGAGATAAAAAGGGGAAACAATGTAATTAATAAACTGAACAATAAAGATAAAAAAATAATTTAAAAAAAATAATAAAATTTAAAAACATAAAAAAAAGAGACAGATCCATGGTGCCAGCTGCCCAGAGGCTTCAGCCACAGCTTGAAGTGAAAGTTCACGCATCAGCTGTGTGTATTTGGATAATAAGAAGAGGGTCCCTCTTGGCAAAAGGGCAAGAGGGGCCAATATAGAATGCTCGGATGCCTTCCCAGTGCCTTAATCCCTTCTGAAAGGGATTAATTCCTTTCCTATCCTTTTTTAAAATTGCTGCCCAACATGGGCCACGAAGTTTCAATCGCACTGTACATGCGCACCCACACGTGGTATTTTGTGGAAGAGCCACACTCAAGGGGCCAAAGAGCCGCATGGGGTTTGCGATGTGTGGTTTGCCGACTACTGTCCTAGACCAGTGCTTCTCAAAATATAGTCTCCAGACCAGCAGCAACATTATCATCTGAGAACTTGTTAGAAATGCATATTCTCAGGCCCTCCCCCAGACTGATTGAGTCACAAACTCTGGGAATGGAACCCAGAGACCCGTGGGTTGTTGTTTTTTTTAATTTATTTTTAGAGAGGAAGGGAGAGGGAGAGAGAACCATCAATGTGAGAGCCAAGCATTGATCGGCTGCCTACCAGTGACCTAGCCTGCAACCTGGACTTGTGCCCTGATGGGTAATTGAACCAGCAATCTTTTGTGCACGGGATGACACCCAGCCAACTGAGCCACCCAGCCGGGGCCAGAGAGCTGTGTTTTGATAAGCCCTCCATGTGATTCTGATGCATGTTAAAACGTGAGAGCCAATGGCTTCACGTTTGGGTGGGGAGCATTAAAAAATAATGCCTGAGTCTCACCCCACCTCAGAAATTCTGATTTAATTGGCTCAGGATGTGGCCTGGGCATGGATTTTTCAATGTTCCACAGATGATTGAGAAACTATGACCTAGACCAGTGGTCAGCAAACTCATTAGTCAACAGAACCAAATATCAACAGTACAACGATTGAAATTTCTTTTGAGAGCCAAATTTTTTAACCTTAAACTTTTTCTAACGCCACTTCTTCAAAGTAGACTCGCCCAGGCCGTGGTATTCTGTGGAAGAGCCACACTCAAGGAGCCAAAGAGCCGCATGTGGCTTACAAGCCGCAGTTTGCCGACCACGGAGCCCTAGCCCTTTGGAAGCAGCTAATGGCTCACTTATGGCATAAAATCAAACTATAGGGACCATCAAATATGAAAGAGCACCACAACTTACCAGTTTTGAGGCCTATCCCATTCCCCAAACCCAGCAGTGCTCTTTGGCTAAGCAGGCTTCAGCTTACTAGTTTGAGCACTTTAGTAACATAACTTACTTTAAGCTTCTAAATTCAGTCTATTTAGTGAATGTTGAGAATCATCAGAGAAAATATAAAATAATTTAATAGAGGAAATGAGATCTATATACAGCACAGTAAAAGTCTAATCTTACCAGCTATTTCTTGCTTGGGCTTATAAATATATTGTATTGAAGATTACATAATATTGCATAGCACATCTCCGGCACAACAGGGGTTCAATCAGTATTAGTCTAATAAATGAATTCATTAATCGATAAATGAATGAATGGATCTCATTGAAGGAGAAGCTAATACTGTCTTTAGCATCTACTTACCAATGCTGCACTTAGAATGTAGCAAAGGGAACAGAAGTCCATTCACAATAAATGTTCTAGGATCAGGTGCTAGAACTGAAAGTCACCTGAGGGACTATAAACCCAGATGGAACAGGAGAGAGAAAGCAGGTGTGGGAGTCATTGGAGCTGGCAACCAAATATTTCCAGGTCCCTTCCCCTGGATATAGTTGGGATGACCTGTCCCTACTTCTTGGAGTTCTTTGTGGCCATGCAACTTGCCTGAGTCACTGAAATGAGCAGAAGTGTTGTGTTTTGCTTTCTAATAGAAGCTTCAAGAGCCAGTGTGTGATTTGTCCCACTTCTCTGTAGGGTGACCCGTGTTTCTGGTTCGCCTAAGATTGAGGAGTTTCTCAGGATGTGGAATTTCCAGTGCTAAAATTGGGCCAGTTCCAGGCATCAGTATTTCAGGTATCAATCATTTCATCAGCTTGGGTCCAAGAATGAGGGCCCCAGAGATTCAGAGTATTGAAATACTCTGGCTAGGTCTACACCACTAGATCAGCGATAGGTTCTAGACCACATCTGTCTGGCTGCAGAATCCATAATCAGGCACCACTCCTGCCAGGTATAGGTAATCTTGATTGCAGGTATCTTTTTTGTTGTTGTTGTTTTCAACCTTGGAGACTCTGGTCCACAAAGGTAGGTGAAAACACCACCTTTCCTAAATTAATTGAATGGCATTCATTTCATAAACATTTACTGTGCTCTACTGTATTCAAGGCTGTGTGTCTGGGTGTTGTGAGCTACACAAAGTTAAAGAAATGCTATGATTGCTTTCCTCAAGAATCATATAATGTAGAGGAGAGATAGATATGTACATGACTAACTGTATCAAAAGGCAGAAGCTGACAGATGTTATTAAAACATTTTATATACCTTTCTGCACTTGGCAAGTATACTACAATAAGCACATAGTGGTAATATTATTTTAAAAACATTTATTTTAGAAAGCAGCAATTAGGAACAGTCAAAGTAAATTCTTCAGGTTACCAATTCTCAGAAAGCAACAATTAGAAAGAAAGTAACTTTATTCTTCAGGTAATCGATTCTCAGAATAATAATAATATCTAGAGAAAGTATACTAATGCCTTTTTTTCTGAAAGTCAGCACCATTTATTCAAAGTACAGTTGCACTTCCCAGTCTTCATTAGGAGGAAGATTCAAGATTTTATTCCATTTTGTTGACAAATTTCCCATTGTATTCATGGTTCTTCCTTTGTCCTGTGTGATCAGTCGCCCAAATCGGCATGGCCACTGGGCAGGATTCTCCACCAGGGATCAAAGCCAGTGAACGGGTCCAAAGGAGGTAATTCTTGTTAAGGAAAGACATGGTCAGCCCTCCCTAGGGATGCTACCCACAGGTCCAAAGGTGTTAGAATAAAGCTTTACCTACAGAGGGGGTGGTGACCAGGCGTGCCACAGAGGATATTTGAAGCCCAGGGCCTCAAAGATAACGGGGCTTCCTTGCCAGTCCTAGACAAAGAAAGTGTGATTTCTGGGGAAAGTATCACTGTCCTGCTGCCTGAAGCTGGACAGTCTCCAGGGCTGCAGTGAGGTTTTGGTCTGAATACAGCTCTGGAGGCTGAAACAGAAGTTAAGCTGCAGATGTGTGCATGTTGAAACTGTTTTAGGAATGGAGGGAGCAGTAAGCAAACCTGAAAAACATACTGCTTTGAAATGTTTTGTAACGGTGGTATTCCCTACAGTATGGGTTTCCTCATTGCCTAGTCCAAGAGCATCTCCTGGGTCCTCTCTGTTACAATGCTGAGTGTCCATGGAGAGTTTGAGTGGAGGAGGGAGGGGCTGTCCCCTGGCTAAGACAGTCATGCAAGGTAAAACCTCACAGCTGCCATGAGGTATGCAAAGAGCCTGGGTCTGTCAACTCCAGGTGAGCATTTCCCCCCAGGTTTATAGGTAAATATGCATCAAGCCACCCACTTGAATGTCATCGTAACTTGTGCTTGTGACATCTTGCCCAAGAACAATACAAATTAAACATTTATTTTTTTTTATACTTTGGAAAGAAAGATATAGACTGAGCTACTTCTTCATGCCCTGACACCTCATAAGATACATATACATACCTGATATGTATATATCATGTTATAATAATACGTTATTATCCTACTATGCTAATCAGGATAGACTAGATAACACATTAACCCCAAAATATAATTGACTTATGATAAAAGTTTACATCATACTTCACAATCCACTGTAAGTAGGGGGCACTCCTGAATAACTCCTCCAAGAAGTGACTTTGGAATTCATTCTCCTTTCACCTTAAAATACCATCATGTTCAACATTTGCTCTTCACGGTTGCCACAGAGGGAAGTGAGAGTATAGTACACATACTTACACACAGTGGGATTTGTAGCTAAGTCTGTAAGCACTCTCCATTACTTGTGCCGCATCCCGCTGGCAGAACCTAACTGCAGGGGAAGCAGAGAAATGTTGCCTTGTGAACATTTGAGTAACCAGTCTATCTTCCAGTTCGTGAAACATAGTTATTACATAGTATTTTTGTTCTAATTAGGCTTTGCATTTGACACTATTTAGTCTGTCTCCTTGCCCTGCGCTGTGTTCTATGACTCCACAGGCAGCATCCCATTTCTCACGACAGCACTGAGTTTTCAGGGCAGGCATCATGCACACACTTTATCAACCAAGGACCCTGAGGTCCAGAGTAGTCACATGACTTGTTCAAAGTCGCACAACTCCCCCTTACATTAGTGGGCCCTCCACTGTAGCACACTGTCTTCCCCAGAAGCTCAAACTAAATTAGGGACAGATCTCAATATACAAACTCAAGTATGCAAGAAGTATATCTTTATTTCATTACAAATTAACCTAATGTTTGCCCTAGCTGGTTTGGCTCAGTGGATAGAGTGTTGGCCTGTGGACTGAAGGGTCCTGGGTTTGATTCCAATCAAGGGCACATGCCCGGGTTGTGGGCTTGATCCTCAGTGTGAGGCATGCCAGAGGCAGCCAATTAATGATTCTCTCTCATCATTGATGTTTTTATCTCTCTATCATTCTTCCTTTTTCCTTGAAATCAATAGAAATCCTAATATATAAAAACCCAGTGTCTGTAACATCCAAAACAACCAAAGGCTCAACCAACCGGAAGTCAATGCTGGGTTTCCATGGTGACCCAGCACTGACTGCTGCCACTGCAGGCACCCCAACCCAGCACTGAGGGGGCTATCGATCAGGCCCAAAGAGAGAAAAGTAGGGTCTGCTCTGTAGCCACTGTGGCAGCTGTTGATCAGCACTTGCCCCTCTCTTTCGCTCAGGGCCTGGCCAGCAGCCTCACCTCTCTTTCTCTCTGGCCTCCACTAGAGCTGCTGATCAGCCCTGCCTCTCTGATCAAGCCTGTTGATAGGCCCAAAGATGCTGACTGGTATAGAAACCAACCAGTCAGAATTAAATCTGGGTGAACTGAGAGGAACCAATGACTGCCTAGGAGGTGGAGCTTTTGATGCTGTCTGGCACAGAAACAGACCAATCAGAACCTAATCTGGGGGAACTGCGAAGGCAGAACCTAAGGTAGGGGCTGAGGAGGGGGTTTTAAGGGCAATAGCTGTTTGGTGTAAGGTGTAAGAAAGCGGTTCAATTTTTCAAATGACTGGTTTGGCAGTATAGTGCATATGGCTGGCTATAAGTCCAGATATAGGGATTATGTATTTTTGTCTGCCAAGAGCATCTCCTCATGATGAAAAAGGCTTTCCCCTCCATTTAAGCAATCCTATCCTATATTATCTATCTATACTACTAAAAGGGTAATATGCTAATTAGACCAGGTTAACCAGCCATCTTCTAGATGTCCAACTTCCTTCTGGACAAAGCCATCATGGTAGGGGCCGAGGCAGAGACCATTAGGGCACTCAGACTGGCAAGGGAGAGCAGTTGGGGGTGAGATCAGGCCAGCAAGGGAGGGTAGTTGGGGGCAGCCAGGCTGGCAGAGGAAGGCCATTGGGAGTGAGATCAGGCCAACAGGGGAGGGAAGTTAGGGATAATCAGGCAGGCAGAGACAGGGGTGATATCAGGCCAGCAGGGGAGAGGGATGTTTGATTGGAGAGTGTGCAGGCTGGGCTGAGGGAACTCCTTCTCCCCACGCATAAATTTCATGCACCGTGCCACTAGTGTGTGTGTGTGTGTGTGTGTGTGTACCCTATATAATAAAAGAAAAATATGCAAATTTGACCATACCTTCGCTCCTGATTGGCTATGCTACCAGCCAATCAGGAGCAGGGGCGGCACCAAGTGGCATGAGCACTGGGCCCCAGGGGTGAAGATGAAACGGCAGTGGCGGCAAGCACCCAGCCCCTGGGCTCTGTGAGGGGAAGCGGCGGTGGCAGCAGCAGAAGTGGTGGCAGCGGCAGGGAGCGCCCGGCCCCCAGGTACTGTGAGCGGAAGTGGCAGCGAACGCACAGCCTCCAGGGCTGGGTGGTTCATAGGCAGCCAGGGCTGAGCTGAGAAGGGCAATGACTGGGTGCCCAAGGCCTAAAACCTCGCCAGAGGCTTTAGGTCTTGGGCAGGCTGGGAGTGAGCCATCAGTTGGACATCCCCTGAGGGCTCCCAGTATGTGAGAGGGGGCAGATTGGGTTGAGGGACCACCCACCCCCAGTGCACACTGGTGTGTGTGTGTGTGTGTGTGTGTATTTATATATATATATATATATATATATATATATATTTTTTTTTTTTTTTAAGACTGCTTAAGTGGAAAGATTGTGCATTGCTTGTAAGAGCTGAAGGAACTCAGACCAAACAACAAAGAGATGCTGCATTAAAATAAAACATCACTTGAAAAAAAAATCTGACTTGTACCAAATCCTATTTGCAAAGTGGATTGGATTTTAAAATCATCTCAAAGCACACTAATCTTTCAAAAGAAGTTTGCTTTAAAGAATACAGTTGGCTTTTGGTCAAAAAGTGAAGTTTCGGTAACGCACAGTAACATTGTATTATAATTACTGCCCACAAAATACCAGGTGTCTAACCAAGCCTTTTCTACTCATTCAAGAGAGCCAAGCCAAACAAAAGTGCCCTGCCTAGCCATACCCAATAGTTTATAAGCTCAGTCTTTGTCACCAGGAAGGAATTAATTCAAAGAGCAAAGCCATTATTAGGCACGGCCAGGCATTTCTGTTGTAAACACTGTTTGTTAATACATGTTGCGCGTTGGACTTTCTCACATTTGAAAGAGTCCAGCTTGAGAGATTATTTAAGCCAAGCCAGTTTCAAGGTTATTTTCTTTTTTCTTTTCCTCTCTTCTGTTTTCTTTTTTAGATTTCTGACGTCCTATCTTTGGGATCTTCATAGTAGGGAAGTGCTGGCCTTAGAGTCCAAAGACTTTCCCAGCTATCATTTGAATTAAGGATTGTGGTGTTTTCTTCTGTGAACAGATTGCTCCCGTGCCAAAAGAATGAACTAGAAAAGAACAGGCAAGACACAGGAGTGTAATATAAAGCTAAAGATGGGGCCCAGTTTTGTTAGAGCACAACCCCATCATAAAAGCCCTCTGCTATGCTCTAGAGCTGAGAGGAAAACAAAACCTTCAGTTTCAGAACAACCTGAAAAATCTGTGGCAATGAGTCAAAGGCCTCATTTACTTCTTTTCTAATCCTGGGATTGGAAGGAATTCTACATTCAGCTAAGGTGTCTGGTCCACTTTGCGTTGTCAGTGTCCCACATCCCGGAAGCATCTGGCCCCACTGGGTTCAGTGGTGGAGTCTCTGGGCCCTTGTGCTTCTCTGCCTGTGTGGCAGAGGAGGCAGCCACACCACTGAGCGGGAGCGTGCGTCGGTCTGTTCTGGGCTGCCGTGGGTCCTCTGCAGGTAGGTTGGTGCCTATCTGCATTTCAGGGAAAAGAGAGAATGAGTTATCAGGCTCAACCATGTAGCATTTCTGCTTTTGCAGGTCAAAAAGGCCTAATATCAGAAAGTTTATGTGAGGCCACTTCATACTTGCCCAATATCACAGAGTTAGTAGGTGCTAATTCCAGAGTTTGAACTCCCAACTACCCCAAAATGATAACTGTGTATCTGTATTTTAGATGACAGACCAGGGCTTGGAGCAAATGCATTTAAAAATAAATAAATAACATTGGCAAATATGTTCTCCCATGCAATGGGCTTTCTTGTTTTGTTAATGGTTTCTTTTGCTGTGCAGAAGCTTTTTATTTTGATGTAGTCCCATTTGTTCTTTTTCTCCTTAGTTTCCATTGTCTTAGGAGCTGTATCAGTAAAGATATTGCTACAGCAAATGTCTGCTATTTTGCTGCCAATGGCTTCTTCGAGATTTTTATGGTTTCCCATCTACGTTTAAGTTCTTTACCCATTTTGAGTTTATTTTTGTGTATAGTGTAAGTTAGTGGTCTTGTTTGCATGTATCTGTCCAGTTTTCCCAAAACCATTTATTGAAGAGATGTCTTGACTCCATTGTATGCTCTTGCCTCCCTTTTCAAATATTAATTGGGCATAATGGGTTGGGTTGATTTCTGTTCCATTGGTCTATATGCTTGTTCTTTTGTCAGTACCAGACAGTTTTGAGAGCAGTGACTTTGTAATATAGCTTGATATCTGGTATTGTGATCCCTTCAATTTTGTTCTTCTTTCTCAAGATTGCTGCAGCTATTTGGGATCTTGTTCTAAATGAATTTTTGGAGATCTGTTCTAGATCTTTGAAGTATGTCGTTGGTATTTGAACAGGGATTGCACTGAATTAGATTGCTTTGGGTGAGATGGACATTTTAATGATGTTGATTCTACCAATCCATGAACATGGGATATCCTTCCATTTGTTTATGTCTTCCACTATCTCTTTTTCCAGCATTTTGTAATTTTCTCAGTACAGATCCTTTACTTCCTTGGTTAAATCTATTCCCAGGTACCTTAATTTTTATGTTGCAATGGTAAATGGGATTGTTTTTTGGTGTTTGGTTTTTTTTAGTTTCTCTTATGTGAGTTCATTATCTATATACTAGAGGCCAATGCACGAAATTCGTGCATGGGGCAGGGTGGTGGGGGATGTCCCTTAGCCCAGCCTGCACTCTCTCCAAACTGGGACCCCTCGAGAGATGTCCTGGTAGGATCGGGCCTAAACAGGCAGTTGGACATCCTTCTCACAATCCAGGACTACTAGCTCCAAACTGCTCACCTGCCTGCCTCCCTGACTGCCCCTAACCGCTTCTGCCTGCCAGCCTGATCACCTGTTAACCACTACCCTTCCAGCCTAATTGATGTCTAACTGCTCCTCTGCCAGCCTGTTTGCCCCCAACTTCCCTCCTCTGCAGGCCTGGTCACCCCTAACTGCCCTTCACTGCAGGCTTGATCACCCACAACTGCCCTCCCTTATAGGGCCTGGAACCTCCCAATGGACCTCCCCTGCTGGCCATCTTGTGGTAGCTATCTTGTGTCCACATGGGTGCAGGATCTTTGACCACATGGGAGCAGGATCTTGTGTCCACATGGGGCAGCCCTCTTGTATGTTGGAGTGATGGTCAATCTGCAAATTACTTTTTTATTAGATAGGATAGAGGCCTGGTGTATGGGGAGTTGCCAGCTGGTTTGCTCTGAAGAATGCCCCAGATCAGGGTGGGGGTTCCCTTGGGGTGAGGGGCGGCCTAGGCGAGGGGCCTGTGGAGGTTTGCAGGCCAGCTACACCCCCCAGCGACCCAAGTGGAGGCCCTGGGATCTGGGATTAATCTATGTCTACAATTGAAACTTTGTAGCCTGGAGCAGAGCCAAGCCTTCTGCTCGCTCAGTGGTGGCAGCCATTTCTGTTTGAAACATTGTAGCCTAGAGTAGAGGCCTAGGCCAGCATGGCAGGTGGAAAGCTTGGCTTCCTCCATTGCCAGGGAAACCCAAGCCTCTGTTCTCTCCAGCTCAGTGGCTGCCTCCATTTCTGTATCTTTTATAACTGAAACTTTGTAACATTGAGTGGAGGCTTAGGCAGGAAATGGCAAGCGGAAAGCTTGGCTTCCTCTATTGCCAGGGAAACCCAAGCCTTCCTCCTACTTTCAGTGGTGGCAGCCATCTTGGTTGGGGTTTATCTGCTCCTGATTGGCTGGTGGGCGTTGCATAGGTGTGGCTGGTGGGCATGGCAAATGTGCAGTCAAATTTGCATATTACTCTTTTATTAGATAGGATATATAAAAGCCTAAGTGACCATTTGACTGATAGCAGTGCACGAATCCGTTCACCAGGCCTCTAGTTGGTATATAAAAAAGCCATAGATTTTTGGGTGTTAATTTTGTATCCTGCTACATTGCTGAATCCACTTATTAAGACTAGTAGTTTTATGATGGATGGTTTAATCTCCAAATTTTATAGGGAACACCTACAACTTAACAAAAGGAAGATAAACAATCCAATAAAAAAAAAATGGGCAAAGGACCTAACTGGACACCTTTCAAAAGAGAACATACAGAAGGCCAAGGGACATATGAAAACACTATAGAGGACTGGTGCATGAAATTCATGCACAGGAGGCAGAGGATGTCCCTTAGCCCAGCCTGCACCCTCTCCAATCTGGGACCCCTCCAGGGATGTCCGACTGCCCATTTAGGCCCGATCCTACTGGGACCCTTTTCATAATCCAGGACTGCTGGCTCCAAACTGCTCACCTGCCTGCCTCCTTGATTGCCCCTAACCACTTCTGCCTGCCAGCCTGATCACCCCCTAACCACTACCCTGCCAGCCTAATTGATGTCTAACTGCTCCCCTGCCAGCCTATTTGTCCCCAAATTCCCTCCTCTGCCAGCCTGGTCACCCCTAACTACCCTCCCCTGCAGGCTTGATTGTCTCCAACTGTCCTCCCTTGAAGGCCTGGTCCTTCCCAACTGCCCTCCCCTGCTGGCCATCTTGTGGTGGCCATCTTGTGTCCAAATGGGGGCAGGATCTTTGACCACATGGGGGCAGCCCTCTTGTGTGTTGGAGTGATGGTCAATCTGCAAATTACTCTTTTATTAGATAGGATACTCAAAGTCACTAATCATCTGAGAGATGCAAATCAAAACAACCGTGAGGTACCATCTATACACGTTAGAATGGCTATCGTCAACAAATCAACAAGTGCTGGAGAGCATGCAGTGAAAAAGGAACCCTCTTGCACTGCTGGTGCAGCCACTGTGGAAAACAGTATGACATTTCCTTAAAAATTAAAAATGGAAGGAGGAACCAAGATGGCAGCATAAGTAAACATCTATTGTGCTGCCCCACACAATAATTCCAAAACTACAATATAACAACAAAACAAACATCATCCAGAATCACCAGAAAGCTGGCTGAGTGAAAGTTCCACAAATAAAAGTAAAGGTGGGACACTGAGACGCAGAATAGCGGCGGAGCGCAGCCTTGAAGATACCTGCAGAGGCAGAGGTTCGGAGCCATGGAGCGTGCGTGGGCTGTAGGGCTGGCAGCAGCAATCCCGGCTGGATTTCTCCAACGGGGAGGGCAGAGACATCCCACTGCACAGATTCTCCAGTGCCAGGCGAGGTCCGAGGTCCGGGGTACGCAGAGACGTCCCACTGCACAGATTCCCCAGTGCCAGGCGAGGTCCGAGATCTGGGGTATGCACGCTAAAAGCTGGGTTTGGCAGAGCTCTCCGAGTCTGAGGAGAGTGCGGGTTGGAACAGCTGTTTGCAAGTAAAAGTGCACTACAGCACAAAGGCGCGACTTGCTCCCTCATTACCAAGACCACCGGACTGCTTTGTTTTACAACCCTGGGCAAGACTTTTGTTGTGCAGACTCATTTGGAGAAAGGCAGAGTTGTCTGGCAATGGGGGGGAGACCAGCGGCGGCTTACTCTTGGAGGTGCCTGCAGCCATTACCACCCAACACAGAGACCGCGCACCGCATAGAGCATAGCTGATGCTGACGCTACGTGCTCAGCCCAGAGACTCCTCCCATCCAACCTGAACAGTTTCCCTGCATAGCCAATTGGCCTGGAGGTCAAACCCTCCTAGGACTAACAACAGCAAGCTAGGCTTAAATTAAAAAATACTGTACAACCCATAAAGGATTGCAGTAAGAGTATCCACCTTAGGTAACTGGGGAGGCTGAGCCACTGTCCCTTAGAGGACATCTACCACACAAAGCTAATCTACCAACTCAGGAAAGAAGCCACCATGCAGAGACATGGAAAGAAATCAGGTGTGAAAGAAATGGAAGGAAAAAGACGACTAGACATAGAGTTCAAAACCACGGTTATAAGGCTTTTCAAGAGGCTCCTAGAAAAGGCTGATGAACTTAATGAGAACTACAAGGAAATGAACAAGACCTACAAGGAAATGAACAAGACCAACATGGAAATGAACAAGACCTATGAGGATATGAATGAGACCCTCACGGATATGAAAAAGGACCAACTAGAAATCAAGCATACACTGACTGAAATAAAAAATATTATACAAAGTCCTAAAAGCAGTCCAGAGGGCTGCAAGAACCAAGTCAAAGATTTGAAATACAAAGAAGCAAAATCCACTCAGCTGGAAAAGCAAGAAACAAAAAGAATCCAGATAATTGAAGATAGTGTAAGGGGCCTCTGGGACAACCTCAAGCATGCCAACATCCGAATTATGGGGGTGCCAGGAAAAGAGAGAGAACAAGGCAATGAAAACCTACTTGAAGAAATAGTGACTGAAAACTTCCCCCCACCTGGTGAAAGAAACTGATTTAAAAACCCAAGAAGTACACAGAACCCCAAAATATAGGAATCTAAAGAGGACCACACCAAGACACATCATAATTAAAATGCCAAGAGCAAAAGACAAAGAGAGAATATTAAAAGCAGCAAGAGAAAAACAGTTGGTTACCTATAGGGGAGCACCCATACGATTGTCAGTGGATTTCTCAACAGAAACGATGCAGGCCAGACGGGAGTGGCAAGAAATATTCAAAGTGATGAATAGCAAGAATCTACAACCAAGAATACTCTATCCAGCAAAGCTATCATTCAGAATTGAAGATCAGATAAAGTGCTTCGCAGATAAGAAAAAGCTAAAGGAGTTCATCACCACCAAACCAACATTATATGGTGGAGGGGAGCTATAGGGGGATAAAAAGGGGAAACAATGTAATTAATAAACTGAACAATAAAGATTAAAAAATAAAAAAATAAAAAGCTAAAGGAGTTCATCACCGCCAAACCAATATTATATGAAATGCTGAAAGATATTCTTTAAGAAGAGGAAGAAGAAAAAGGTAAAGATGAAAATTATGAACAACAAATACACATCTATCAACAAATGAATGTAAAAATCAAGTGAATTAATAATCTGATGAACAGGATAAACTGGTGAATATAACAGAATCATGGACATAGAGAGGTAATGGACTGACAATTCTTGGGGAGAAAAGGGGTGTGGGAAGTGCAGCAAGAGACTGGACAAAAATCTTGCAACAATGGGAGAGGACAGTGGGGAGGGGGAGGTGAGGGCAGAGGGTAGGATGGGTATAGGGTAGAGGGGAGCTATAGGGGGATAAAAAAGGGGAATAATGTAATTAATAAACTGAACAATAAAGATTAAAAAAATTAAAAATGGAACTTTCATTTGACCCTGTAATACCACTTATAGAAATATATCCCAAGAAAACAGAAGCATGAATAAAAAAGGATATATATACTCCTATGTTCATATCAGCACAATTTACAATAGTTAAGATTTGGAAACAGCCTAAGTGCCCATCAGCAGAAGAGTGGATTAAAAAACTGTGGTACATGTACACAATGGAATATTATGCTGGTCTGAAAAAGAAGGAATTCTTACTGTTTGAAACAGCATGGATGGAACTGGAGAGCATATATGCTAAATGAAATAAGCCAGTCAGAGAAAGATAAATATCACATGATCTCCCTCATTTGTAGAATATAATGAAAAACATAAACTGATAAACATAAATAGAACCAAAGTCATAGAAGCATCAAATAAACTGTCCAACCTAAGAGGGAAAGCAGGGGCTGAGGGAGTAGGAGATCAACCTAAGGACTTGTATGCATGCATATGAGCATAACCAATGGACACAGAGTGGGGCTGGGGGAAGGGCATGTGCCAGGGGTTGAGGGCGGCCCGAGAGAGGTCAATGGTGGGGGGGGGGGGGGGCGGATGAGACTTATGTAATGCATTAAACCATAAAGAGCTTAAATTTTAAAATAAATTAAAAATATAAATAAATAAATAGTGCTATCAGTAGACTACTTCCCTTCTTCTTCAGTCTCTGATTTCAACTACTGGACTTGATTTACATCATAGTGTGTGAAAGTTGGCTCAAGTCACACAAGACTGCCCTGCCTGTGGCTACTATTCCTGCTATGCAGCTGAAACCAGCCCACCAACCCAGCTCTCTCAGACAGGCTGCCTCCACATCCACCTGCCCCAAAGTATCTTCCTCTCAGGATAGCACAGAGCCTCACACCCCATCTTCCCAGCTGAACTCCCACTGTTCAGGCATATGCCTTCCTCCCAGAGCCACTGTTAAAATTTCTCTGCAAACCCTATCCACCTTTCCTGTTAACACACCAATGATTAGTTTATCATCACATTAAGTGAACTCAGGACTTGGATCTAGTGAATTTTGTTTGGAAGTATGAGGGTAGATCACCAACTATTAGATGGGGCAGTTATGTGAGAAACTGTTGGTCAATTCATGCATTATACAGCTGAGGAAACTGACATTCAGGTACCCAAGACTTAACATCTTGATTATGGTTCACCAATGGCCCCTGTTTACCTGGGATTATGGGAGTCCTGGGGTGTGGACTTTAGGTGCTGAAACTGGGAAAGTCCTAGACAAACCAAGATAAGTTGACCACTCTACTTGATTGGAGCCTTCTGTTTTTCTTCACAGGCTAGACTTGGGCAGGGCCTTGCAACAGGGCCTCAAGAATGCTCAGTACAGCTCACAACCCTCTGTGAGGAAATAGCCACAAACACATTTACACCTCACAGCTTAATCAAGGCTGGCTCCCTTGAAGGGCAGTCTCCATGCAAGAATAGGAGGCCACCTGGAAGCACCATGTGAGGTAAAGCTTTGTCTGCCTTTAAGCTTTGACTGATTGCACTCTTTGCCTCTCGGGCCACAGCATCAGGGAAAGCTGGTTAGCTGGAGTCAGTCTCAAAAAATCAGTCTGCGATCTGGTTTATTCACTTCCTTGAGACAGGGCCACTGTGTAAGCCACAGCTGTGTGGTTCAGAGCCTTCGCGGGGAGGGCTGCTGCTGTCTGTCTCTGCTCCCTTTGCTGCTCAGAGGATGGAATGGAGAAGTACTCGGGCAGAAAGAAGGGTCAGCAGTGTGCCCCGTGCTCCCTTCACTTCCTCCTTCAGAAGTTTTGTCATTCAGAGGTTTTGAATCCGGCAATAAGCAGTCATTCTTGGCTAACTTTGGACTTTTTTTCTTAAATGTCAAGTGCCTAATTTTAAAATATTTCTTGGTTTTATTTCTCCTCCTGGTCTATTTTGCCCCCAGCCCTTGGTTGCTTGACAGATGTTTCCTCCACCAAGCCTCCTGCTTTCTGTTCTGCGGAGACCCAGCCTCTAGCTCATGCTCTGCACCTGGGAATAAGTATGGGTTGAATAAAGAAGGGAGGAAAAGGGAGCATGGAAGAGGGAATAATGCCAAGATCCCAGTCAGGCAAAACTGTCACATGGTACAAGTGCTCTTCAACATTCCCTTTCCTGCGTGCATTCATTTAAGCTTCACCCATCCTCCCTCTCCACACTCCTGCTGGAAGTGAACATTTTCACCATCCACCCTTGTTCTCAACTACCACGGAAATGTCCTTCTTAGTGCCCGAACCAAGTTACTGGTCACATAAATTAATCGTTGCCAATGAGAGTCAGAAGCAGAGACCTCAAAAGTAAATCTTAACACCCCTTCTTAGGTTGTCTTATCACTTTAGTGAACCTAATTCCAGTGGAGGGAATTGAAACTGGAGGAGGGAGTAGGAAGCATAGTGGAGAATTATTTTGGGAACAGCTCTTTGATGAGGGTTGCCAGATTTATCAAAGAAAAAGATGGGATGAACAGTTGAATTTGAACTTCACATAAACAATAAATAAACTTTTGATGTAAGGATGTCCCTTGCAATGTTTGTGAAGTAATTATACTATAAATTATTCATTGCTTCTCTGAAATTCAAATTTAACTGGGTGTCCTCTCTTTTGTCTGGCAACCCCATGACCTGCAATGTCCCCCAGAATATACAGCCTGTATAGTAGAAGGCCAGGTTTGCTGTGGACTTTGGAACAGTTTCCACATGTTTGACAGAAGGGAAGAACCAGCCCATCCAAGAGGGCATCGCGTGGTACAGTCACGTGAAATCTCTGTCTTTCAAGCCAGGCCTGCGGAGGTGTGAGGCATCTGAGGTAGGCCTGAACAGGATACCTATGGAGGGTGGCCAAGGTGTCAGCAACAAGGGCATGTTCTGCTGGATTCTTTCCCGGAGATACAGTGTCTGGTTCCGGTGCTGACAACTGACCCGTCTAATACTCATCATACTAGAACATTATTTTTAGGTCTGAGGAAGGAGTGGCAAGTTTTTTAAAATGAGGTACTAGATATGGGGGCAGAGAATCTACATTCAAAAGCTCAGGCCTGACCAGGAAATGCAATCCATGGGCCTATTAACATTAGATGTAGAAAGGGTTAGTATGAGCAGCTTTCCAAAAATATAAAAAGGCCTAAAATGGAGAAACCCCCCCCCATTTTTTACACACAAAAGTGATGCCACTAACTTCAAGAAAATTGCTTTTCCCACCTATAATAATCTTTTTGTTTTCAACTAATGGAGAGGCTGCTTTGTTATCTGTTATTGGCTTCTACATTGGCTATACCATGTCTGCTCTTCCAGATCTACCTTCTATCCTTCTCTCTCCTGCTCTGTGCTCTGGAAGCTGACCTTTGGGCACTTCCTTCTCCTGTCTTCTGGCTAGTTCCACCAATGGGAGACATCAGCAAGAGACTGGAGTTTGGGAGGACAGGTCAGAAGAATAGTTTTCCTGTGGTTGGTATTTATTGAAATGCTTATAGATTCACAGTCTTATAAAAAGCCTCTCCGCAACCCAGAGGCCCATCCACGGCTGGGCACAGAATGCCTGCAGTCGCTGGAGTGATGACGCAAGTGATCCCACTTCCACCCCCTGCTGCTCTGCAGCCAGGGTGGAACATTTGCCTCATTGCCATGGCAATGAAGCAAGCATTCCGCAAGGCCACTCACGCTGCCTGCTCTCAGCGGCTGCCCCCAGAACTGGGGGACCCTGGCAGGGCTGAGAGGACTGGGCACCGCCATCTTGTGGCTATGGGCTCCACCAGCTTTGTGATGGAGTGACAGTTAATGTGCATATTACTCTTTTATTAGATAGGATTATGTTCTTCTAAGAGAAACTTGATTTTTTTTTAATTGAATCTGTAGATATTTTTTTGTTTAAAGAATCCTATCTAATAAAAGAGTAATATGCAAATTGACCGTACCTCCTATCAAGCCATGCCCACAGCCACACCCATCAGCCAATCAGGAGCAAATTATGCAAATAAACCCCAACCAAGATGGCTGCCACCACAGAGAGCAGGAGGGAGGCTTGAGTTTGCCCAACAACGGAGGAAGCCAACCTTTCCGCCTGCCGTTGCTGGCCTAGGCCTCCACTCAATGCTATAAAGTTTCAATTATAGAAGAAACATAATCCCAACAGAAATGGCGGCAGCCACAGAGCTGGAGAGAACAGAGGCTAGGGTTGCCCAGGCGATGGAGGAAGCCAAGCTTTCCACAGCCCTGGCCTGCCTTGGTCTCTGCTTAAGGCTACAAAGTTTCAGTTATAGAAGGTAAATATCCCAAGAGAAATGGCTGTAGCCACAGAGTGAGCAGAGGCTTGGCTCTGCTCCAGGCTACAAAGTTTCATTTGTAGAACATAAATAAATTCCAGATACCAGGACCTCTGCTTGGGTCGCTGGGGGGCATGGCCAGCCTGCAAACCACCACAGGCCCCTCACCCAGGCCGCCCCATGCCCCAAGGGAACCCCACCTTGATCCAGGACACACTTCAGGGCAAACCAGCTGATCACCACCCATGCACCAGGCCTCTATCCTACCTAATTAAAGAGTAATATGTAGATTGACCATCGCTCCAACACACAAGAGGGCCACCCCCATGTGAACACAAGATCCTGCCCCCATGTGGACACAAGATGACCACCACAAGATGGCCAGCAGGGGAAGGCCGTTGGGAGGTTCCAGGCCTGCAAGGGAGGACAGTTGTGGGCATCAGGCCAGCAGGGGAGGGCAGTTGGGAGGGACCAGGCCAGTAGGGGAGGGCACTTTGGGGTGATCAAGCTTGCAGGAGAGAGCAGTTACGGTTGACCAGGCTGGCAGAGGAGGAAAGTTGGGGGCAAACAGGCTGTAAGGGGAGCAGTTAGACATCAATTAGGCTGGCAGGGTAGTAGTTAGGGGGTGATCAGGCTGGCAGGCAGAAGCGGTTAGGGGCAATCAGGGAGGCAGGCAGGTGAGCAGTTGGGAGTCAGCAGTCCTGGATTGTGAGAAGGATATCTGACTGCCCGTTTAGGCTCGATCCTACTGGGATCGGGCCTAAAGGAGCAGTCGGACATCCCTGGAGGGGTCCCAGATTGGAGAAGGTGCGGGCTGGGCTGAGGAACTTCCCCTGCCCCCCATGCACAAATTTCATGCACCGGGCCTTTAGTTATATATATTGGCACATATATCTCCTTTTTTTTTTTCCCATTGACCTTTCCCAGCCTCCCCTACTTCCCTTTGCATGCTCTCATCCCCCTCCAGTGTCTTGTGTCCATTGGTTGTGCTTATATGCATGCATACAAGTCCTTTGGTTGATCTATTTCCCTCCCTTCCCAACACTCCCCAGCCTTCCTGCTGTAATTTGACAGTCTCTTCGGTGCTTTACTGCCTCTGTATCTATATTTTTATTCATCGGGTTATAATGTTCTTTATTTTCCATAAATGAGTGAGATAATGTGGTATTTTTCTTTCATTGCCTGGCTTATTTCACTTAACATAATGCTCTCCAGGTTCTTCCATGCTGCTGCAAATGGTAAGAATTCCTTCTTTTTTATAACAGCGTAGTATTCCATTGTGTAGATGTACCATAGTTTTCCAATCCATTCATCTGCTTATGGACATTTAGGCTGTTTCCAAATCTTAGCTATGGTGAATTGTGCTGCTATGAACATAGAGGTGCGTATATCTTTTCTGATTGGTGTTTCTAGTTTTTTGGGATATATTCCTAGAAGTGGCATCACTGGGTCAAATGGGAGCTCCATTTTAATCTGCATATTGCTCTTTTTTAGATAGGATTATGTTCTTTTAAGAGATACCTGATTTTTTTTCTTATAGTACTGTTGGTGCAAATTTCCTTCTAACACACACACTCTTCTACTTAAGGCTTCTAAGAAGTAAGACATTTACTGTGGTGAATGATCAATGCATAGCTCACTCATAGCAGGGTATAGATTATTTCATTCATGAAAGTGATCTGTAATAAAAGGGATAATTTGGGTAAAGTTCCATTATTGAATTTGGCACTGATTGGCAATTAGCTTTGAAGACCATGGACCATGGAATCATATTATATAGTCTGAATCATATTTCTTAGAGTGATAGTCTTCAAATTTACCCATGAGCTATTAGCAATCAGATACAGGTTTCTAGGAACCATTATCATTTATTTGTAATGTGTTTATATATTTAGATCAATAGCAATCAAGAATGAAAAAATATATGGACATCTTAAATTGAATTTCAACATGAAAATTATGGCACAATTTATATTGCTTCACTCTTCAAAGATTGTCATTCATTTAAATAAGGTCCATGGCAAAAATTATTATATAGATCAGCGATTTTCAACTGGTGTGCAGCAAGAGGCATACTGGTAGGCACAAGAATTTTCAAAACATGCAATACCTAACTATTTGGTCAGGGGCACTGACCTCTTTTCTTTTAGATTATCAAGTTAAAAAATGACAACAGCCAACACAATAGCCATCCCGTGTGAATGAATCAAAATTATACCTACATTTTGGTCAGATTGGCAAAAAATATATTTTTTGATGTGCCACAGAATTGTAGTAACTGTGTGTCATGTGATAAAAAAAAAGGTTGAAAATTGCTGGTATAGATCATAGTCTCTACATTATTTAATTATTCACAAAGCATTGGGTAGTATCTTGGGACCTAGCTTGGCCCAGTAAATAGAGCAAAGGTTATGGCATGAGTTAAACCTAGGATTTCACGTGAACTCTGACAAGCTACTGAATCATGGGACTGGGTGACCTTGGCCAGTATTTGTATCAGACTGACCTCAACTTTATCACCTGTAAAATGGTTGTTGTGAGGATTAGTAGTGATACATATAAAGTGCTTGGAAGTAAAACCTCATACATAGTAGGTGCTCAATAAACTCAAGTCTCACATAGAACAGTACACACAATGATTTTTTTTATTGAATTGACTATAAGGAGATTAAGTGACCTTTTTCCTGGAGTGCACAATTGAAACTGAAAGGACATACTGCTGATAATACAGTATTTACTTCCTCAAGAGACTAGAATAGGCAAACTTTAGCAAGAAATGCCTCCATAATGTTCCTTTATGGAGAAGGCTATAGTGTATAGTGTACAATAAAAACTTTCTCGGTCTTATAAATCACTGTTGTCACAAAATATCTATCCAGTGTTTACAGCCTTTAAAAAAACTGCAGTGACCTTGTCAATGAGTTAATACATTATTTTAACTAAGTTCATTAAAATTGTTTATGGTAATAAGGGTTCAAAGGAAAAGGATTCAAGGAAAAAATGGTGATAGTTGTGGCTTCTCAAGGCAGTTCAGGAAACACAAGTGGGTCTGTCAGAGCATGATGTGTGGAAGAAATTCTGAGGAACCAGTTGAAAGTAGTATGTTGTAGTTTCTTTTTTTCAGAACTCAAATATGCACAAAGGTACATATTTTATATTTTCTGGAATTTTTATGTCTTTTAAATTAATAGTTAATGACATTTTCTTTCCATACCTAACAGCATGGTTTTGATTATCTAACAGCATATTTTTAAAATATATTTTATTGATTTTTTACAGAGCCCAAGGGAGAGGGATAGAAAGTCAGAAACATTGATGAGAGAGAAACATCGATCAGCCGCCTCCTGCACGCCCCCCACTGGGGATGTGTCCGCAGCCAAGGTACATGCCCTTGACCGGAATCGAACCTAGGACCTTTCAGTCTGCAGGCCGAACGATGCTCTATCCACTGAGCCAAACCGGTCTCGGCCTAACAGCATATTTTTTAACAGTGAAGTATATTGTAGGGCTGTATCCCTTCCTCTCAGTCAAGATATAGAAAAAATTACATTATACATTAAAACTGCTGTGCCATGAAACAATAGTCAACATCTTTAGTCATTAGAGGAATGGAAATTAAATGCAAATTAAAACCACAGTGTGTGTGTGTGTGTGTGTGTGTGTGTATTTTAGAATGACTATACTAAGTAGTCTTGGCAAGGATAAGGAAGAACTAGAACTCTGATAGATTGTGGTGGAAATGTAAAAGGTATAACAACTAGGAATAGGTCTAGCAGATTCATATAAAGTTCAACATATTCTTACCATAAGACCAGTCATTTTCCTAGGTACTTATACAAGAGAAATGCAATGTATATCAGTACGAAAGCTTGGCCATGAATGTTCAGAAGCATTATTTGTAAGATCTAAAAAATAGAAACAACACAATGCCTGTTAACATGTGAATGGATAAACAAATTGTGGTATATCCACACCATGAAGACTATTCAACAATAAAGTGGAATCTAGTATTAATTCATGCAAGCCAATATGTATATTTCAATTATGCAGAATGAAAGAAGCCATATTATTTTTTAAAGAGAATACATAACATGATTCCATTTATAATATTCTAGAACATGCAAATTAATTCATAGTTATAGAATGTAGATCAATGGTTTCCTGGGGATGAAATGGGGGACAGGGAGACACAGAATTAAAATTAGGCACACGCAGACCTGGCTGGGTGGCTCAGTTGGAGTGTCATCCTGTATACCAAAAGGTTGCAGGTTCAATTCCTGGTCAGGGTGAGTACAGGAGGCAACCAATCAATGTTCCTCTTTCTCTTTCTCTGAAAAACAATAAAACATATCCTGGAATAAGGATTTTAAAAAAAGAGGCACAAGCAAATGTTGGGGAGTGATGGAAATGTTCATTACCTGGATTGCATTAATGTCTTCACAATTATATATATCAAAACTTATCAAATTGTGCGCTTTAAATATGTCATTTATTCTGTGTCAATTAAACTTCAATAAGGCTGTTTTGGAAAAAACACATTGTGTCATTTTTCATAAAAACAAAGAGACAACTCTGACCCTCTGCCATTGGATTGGGTAGATCAAGTGCCTGCTTTATCTGTGGTGTTCACCACTTCTTGGATGTGGGCTATTGTGATTTTATATTACTGAACCATAAGGACCTTGAGAGTGGAATTTATCTTGGTCTTCCCTCAGCATATTACCCCTCATTAACTGCTGTTTTTTAAGTGAATAAATTGCATGGATAATTTTTGACAAAACATTGCTACCTGAATCCCTAATTCACCCTTGTCATTTTTAGAAAACATCCATGAGAGGCAGCAAATCTTCATGCTTACGAACTTCAGAGCCAGAGTGACCTGCTCAGCCACTCACTCACCATCTGACCGCAGATAAAATTAGCTAGCCTCTCCAAGCTTCAGTTTCCTCAATTCTAAAGGGGTAATAATATACTGATGTCATTGGCTATCTGAGAAGATTAAATTAAATAATCCATATAAAATACATGGCCCACAGTCCAAACACAATTTTAAAAGGGCAGGTAAATTCATACATTTATCACCATCATCAATGTTTGACAGTTTATGAACCCTAAAGACTGAAATCTTCCATCAGGAGAAAGAAAATGTGATGAATAGATACCTGAATCTTACAAGAAGATAGAGCCCTAAATTAGCATCCAAGTTACTAGTATGTTAGGCCTTTTAGAAGCATACAGCCAGAGGACTTTAATTATTAGAAGTGTAGGGGTTACAATAGCTTATATATAGTCTTGTTAGTACATCTTATACCTTTTTCTTAGACCTCATCATTAAAATAGAAAGATAAAGTCCCTGCCATTAGGTAGAGAGACTGAAGTTGTAAACAATTCATTTCGTTTCTCCCTGCTCTTTACTTTGAGGTTCTTAAATGTAGAATTCTGTTCTCATGTTTGTTTGCAAGTTATCTATCTAGTGAAAACTTCTTTATCATTCTATCCATGGGGAATTAATTAAACAGAATGTGGAAAAATGTAATCTTCAGGGACTTTGCTGTGAGTTCTCTCAGTAGATACTGCACAGACAAGGGACTCTACAGAGACCTAACCTAGAGTAGACTGAGCCTGAGTTTTAGAATCAGCCAGTTTTAGGTAATCATATTCTTGAGCATATTATAAAACAGCCTTCTGATTTATAATATTGGGCCTAATCACATCTCCATGATTTGTGGGGATCAAATACATGATAGAATTATTATCATTAGTAATTATTATCATTGGGTTATTAATCTCCTCCAAAAATAAGGTGATGACATGTAAATAAAATTTCACCTGGCCCTTCAGGTCTGGTCCAGTACTAGATTTGCCTTCAAAAGTCTAAGTCAATTTGTTGAAAGGGAAGAACATAATATCAAGAGTCAGGAAGTATCGTTCTACTCCTGGCTGTGCCAATAGCTAGTTCTGTGATCATTGGTACTCACTCCACCCCTCAGTTTCTTCAAATGTTGCACTAAATCAGGGAAGGAAAACACCTGATGTATGCTACCACTCCTGTCATTCTGTGGCCTACGGCAGACATTATTAATCAATCACTGAAAATTTTCTACCCAATTAGGAAGCTGCTTCTGAATTCTCAGCAAAGCATTGTGGAAAGCCACTACCAAACCAACTAGAGTTGGCAAAGTAAAACCTACTTGCTATGTTTGAGCTAGAAGACATCAAATGGTTATTTTAATTATAATATTCCTCAAAAGCCAAAATAACAGTCCATGGTGTAATAAATGCCAGAAGATAACTATCTTGGCAAAACTTACTTCCCTTTTGTCACATTCCAGCCTCCAAGCGTGTTAAAGGCTTTGTCTGCAAGGCCTGTCCATGGGGATGCTGTTTGACCATCAGTGCATCTTGCTTTTTGTTTGTCAAGATGAAAATAATTTAACTGATTTTTACCCTAATTCTAAAAATGCTTACTGTAAAAATTTGAACAGTGCAGAAAAGTACAAAGAGGAAAGTGAACATTATCTGATATTTGTTGCCCATTATTAAAAATTGGTGATTGGTCTTGCTGACATAGCTCTAGGCATAAGTGTTTTTCTGTACTCTGTTTATTTTCCCCATACAACAGTGTTATGTTTGGGCAACTTTGCATATCACTCCAAAGCTGTAGTTCATTGTGCTCTACTTGGTGTACTCACAAAATTCCATCCTTGTCCTATTCTGCTGAGTGAAACTTTGCAAATATAGAAGAAGATTGAAAGGGTAAAGGATTTTTAGACCCTTAAACCACACTTAAAGATGTGGCCAAATTCTCCAGGCTCCACTCCAGTAGATACAGAAAGGTTTGCGAAGCATGTAATTAAAATTTAATTTGAAAATGAAGTGGACCCAATAACTTGGGGAAAAGCCAATATTCCTCCTATAACCCCTGCTACCCCCACCTATCACATTTTTTTACTTCTTATTATAAAAGTACTATGTTTATTTAGGAAAATGCAGATAGGCAAAAATAAAATCATCACCAATCAGAATAACTATGGTTAAGATTTTTTTTTTTTTTGTCGTTGTTAAACCTCACCTGGGGATATTTTTCCTATTGATTTTTAGAGAGAATGGAAGGGAGGGAGGAAAGAGAGAGAGAAACATAGATGTGAGAGAAACACATCCATTGGTTGCCTGCCACACATTCCCCCAATGACAAGGGCCAGGGAGGGAACCTGCAGCCCAGGTACGTGCCCTCGACAGGGAATCAAACCTGGAACTCTTTGGTTCAAAGGCCAAGTTCTAAGCCCACAGCGAGGACTAATTATGGTTAACATTTTAAGCCTATGTTTCAGTCTCTTTTTTTCTGTGCATGTATATTTATATGGGCATCACCAAAAGCACTCTTTTAAACTTCTGGACTTTTCTCTTTATGCATTGCACTGCAGTTTCTACAGAGCACTGTTTGTATTATGAGCAGGAAACTACAAGTTAAAACTGGCTTTGGAGATTTACAGCTCTTTGTATCAGTAGTTTGCATAGTGAGGTATGCACACCAAGGAACCAAGGTTATGGGTGTGTTTTGAAATTAATACACTAATTATTTTGAACACTGCTGTACTGGAGTTCAGTTTATCCACCGGGCATGCTGTTCCTGAAGTTCAAATTCCCTCAGCAGAATAGTCAGAAAGTATCTTACATAACTGGTATAACTAAGGTCATTTCAGGTCCAGAATCTCTGTAACCTCCACCTACTTGATGAAATGCCTGAATTCCTTAAGTGTGTTTGATAAAGAGAATATCTCTCCATCACTTGTTTAATGGTATGATACTGGTGCATGCTGTGACGAAGTGTTCCTTCGTATGTAGCAATAAGCATATATTATAGGGAAGATAACTTTCTTATTCACAGGGAGGTCAGTTAGCTTCTGAAGGTTTGAGACTCTATTAAATTGGAAGGTACCGTGCCTATGTGTGCTCACAGTGATGGTTAACAAACAAAAAGCACCCAGGAGAAAATATACCCTTGATATTCAATATATTAATAATCAATATATGCTGTTTTGGTTAACCACACCAAAATGTAGTGGCTAAAAACAGTTTATTGTAATCTCTCACAATTCTTGATTCTGAGGAGGATCAGCCAGGCAGGCTTCTGCTGGTCTTGATGGAGTCTTCATATACAGTTGCAGTCAGATAGCAGCTGGGCCTGGAGTCCCCTGGGGCATGATTAGGTGGGCTGGAAGGGCCAAGAAGGTTTCTTCACTCACATATCTGCTGATTTTGTTCACATAGTTTCTCTCTCCACTTGGAGTCTCATCCCCCAGGACTTTTCCCCATGGTCTCTCTTTCCATGAAGATTTTAAACTTCTTACTTGACTTCTAAGAGTGTAAAATTAAAAGCAGTTGGATTTTTTAAGGGTGGAGACCTGACATCACGTCACTTCCAGCCTCCATACACAATTTAAAGCAAGTCATTACGCCGAAACTGGTTTGGCTCAGTGGAGAGAGTGTCAGCTTGCGGACTGGAAGGTCCCAGGTTCAATTTTGGTCAAAGGCATATACCTTGGCTGTGGGAAAGGAGTGTGCACGAGGCAGCTGATTGATGTTTCTGACTTTCTTTCTTTAAAAAAAATTTTATTTTTTTATTTTATTTATTTTTTAAAATTATCTTTATTGTTCAGTTTATTAATTACACTGTTCCCTTTTTTTCCCCTATAGCTCCCCTCCACCTGGTACCCATCCCACCTTCCACTCTCACCCCCCTCCACTGTCCTCTCCCATAGGTGCATGATTTTTGTCCAGTCTCTTGCTGCACTTCCCACAACCCTTTCCTCCCCAAGAATTGTCAGTCCATTCCCTATGTCCGTGATTCTGTTACATTCACCAGTTTATCCTGTTCATCAGCTTATTGATTCACTTGATTTTTACATTCATTTGTTGATAGATGTGTATTTGTTGTTCATAATTTACACTTTTATCTTTTTCTTCTTCCTCTTCTTAAAGAATATCTTTCAGCATTTCATATAATATTGGTTTGGTGGTGATGAACTCCTTTAGCTTTTTCTTATCTGCGAAGCACTTTATCTGACCTTCAATTCTGAATGATAGCTTTGCTGGATAAAGTATTCTTGGTTGTAGATTCTTGCTATTCATCACTTTGAATATTTCTTGCCACTCCCATCTGGCCTGCATCGTTTCTGTTGAGAAATCTGCTGACAATTGTATGGGTGCTCCCTTATAGGTAACTAACTGTTTTTCTCTTGCTACTTTTAATATTCTCTCTTTGTCTTTTGCTCTTGGCATTTTAATTATGATGTGTCTTGGTGTTGTCCTCTTAGGGTTCCTATATATTGGGGTTCAGTGTGTTTCTTGGACTCCTAAGTCAATTTCTTTCACCAGGTGTGGGAAGTTTCCGGTCACTATTTCTTCAAATAGGTTTTCATTGTCTTGCTCTCTCTTTTCCTGGCACCCCTATAATTCGGATGTTGGTATGCTTGAGGTTGTCCCAGAGGTCCCTTACACTATCTTCAATTTTTCGGATTCTTTTGGTTTCTTGCTTTTCCAGTTGAGTGGATTTTACCTCTTTGTATTTCAAATCTTTAAGTTGGTTCTTGTGATCCTCTAGAGTACTTTTAGGTCTTTGTATAATATTTTTTATTCAGTTAGTGTATGCTTAATTTCTGGTTGGTCCTTTTTCATATCCTTGAGAGTCTCCTTCATATCCTTGAGGGTCTCATTCATTTCCTTGTAGGACTCATTCATTTCCACGTTGGTCTTGATCATTTCCTTGCAGGTCTCATTCATATCCTTGAGGGTCTCGTTCATTTCCTTGTCGGTCTTGCTTATTTCCTTATAGGTCTCGATCTTTTCTAGGAGCCTCTTGAAAAGCCCTATAACCGTGGTTTTGAATTCCATGTCTAGTCGTTTTCTTTCCTCTATTTCTTTCACATCTGATTTCTTTCCATGTCTCTGCATGGTGGCTGCTTCCCTGAGTTGATCAATTAGTTTTTTGTGGTAGATGTCCTCCAAGGGACAGTGGCTCAGCCTCCCCATTTACCTGAGGTGGATATGGGTTGCACAGTCTGGCTGAAGTCAAGCTCAGGTTAATCATTGTTAGTACTTGGAGGGGTTGACCTCCAGGCCAATTGTCTGTGAAGTTCAGCTGTGCTCAGGTTGGATGGGTGGAGTCTCCGGGCCAAGCAGACAGCATTAGCTCCACTCTATGCAGCCCCAGGGACTCTGTGTGGGGGGCAATGGCTGCCAGCACCTCTGAGAGAGAGCCGCTGCTGAGCTCCACCGGCTGCTGGAGAATTCAGACTCTCCGCAAATGAGTCTGCACACCCAATGTCTCACCCAGGGTCATAAAACAAAGCAGTCTGACAGTTTCCCAAATGAAAGCGCAAGTCACAAGCGCTCTCTACCCGGTCACACAGCTACACTGTTCTCAAGTTCACGCGCACTCCACACAAGCTTGCCTTCTCCACAAGCCCGCAGACCCCTGCAGCACCCGAGCTTCGGTGTGCCCTCCCACTGTCCAGTTTTCACCCCGTATGATATTGGGTTCCCTGGACTTCGCCCAGAGCTGGAAAAATCAGTCCAGTGGGACGTCTTTGTTTCCCAGTTCGAGAAAACTGGCCAGTTTTCAGCCGCCTGCCCTCTCCGCTGGTGCGTGCACTCCAAACCTCTCTCCGAGTGTATATTCAATGCTGTCCTCAGCCGCTCCTCTGAGTCATAGTGTCTTATCTTGACTTTTATTTGTGGAATTTTCACTCGGCCAGCTTTCTGGTGATTCTGGAAGGTGTTTGTTTTTTCGTTAAGTCGTAGTTTTAAAATTGCTGTGTATGATGGCAAGATAGGTGTTTTACCTATGCCGCCATCTTGGTTCCTCCAAAAATCCGATGTTTCTGACTTTCTATCCCTCTCCCTTCCTCTCTGTAAAAAATCAATAAAAAATATTTTTTAAAAATAAATAAATAAAGCAAGTCATAGGGCCACTCTTGATTCAATGTCAGAAAACTACATAATATTAGGCATGGGAGTGGTGATTTTATAGGTACTATCTTTAAAAACTAGCTGTCAGATATACTCCAACTGTAAACTAGCAACTCCAATGGTTAAATTTCAAAGTTAAATCACAATTCCAACAGAGTCTGGATATTTTCTGACTCAAACACAGAATACAATCGAGGGAAAGTGAAAGGAAGAGGAGAGAAACCTCAATGTGATGAAAGGTTTTGAAAGAGTAGGTACTTTCTTGGCCCTTGCAAACTTGGCAGCTTAGATCACAGGGAAGAAGCTGAAATAAATGGGTCGTTGCATTACCATTATCCAAACTCTGTGTGCTCAGAAGGCTTATTTGATAATGCTTATTTCAACTCAAGAGCAAATATTATAATTCTGACTATTTCAAGCATATATGGAGGGTTGTGTTTCCAAAAACAGCAAAGAATTCAGACATGAGTGGAAATGTAGAAGGGTTAGTAGAATGTGAAACCAATTAGGGGGGAAATAAATAGTAGGTAGGAGATCCTGGCAATAAAAAGGAATCCCATGGCACCAGGACAGGAGAGAAAAACCAGCATTATCTTTCCTGTTCATTAGGAGCTTCTTAATGTCTAGTAGCTGTGCCCCCACAGCACAATATGTAAGTGTAGAGGGCAAGGCCTTAAGTCTTACACGAAGACAATCGCATTTCAGTGTTTGCCAAGACTGGAAATCTGCTTGACATGAGCGGTCTGAGACCAGGGTTCCCTATTTGTTTGCGTGCTGAGCCACCATTCAATGCCAAATAGCTTTCCTAGTGTTTATTTTTCTTAAACATGTTCAGACTCTTCTGATATTGTTCTACTCCCTTTGAAAATACTCTGCAGGTGACTGAAATAATAATATACTCCCAGGAATTGCAGTTTTGAAAAGTACTTTCATTCAGTCTAAACCCAATGGAAATTTGTTGGTTAAGAAGGAAATACCAAATACTTTATAAATTCTTTGAGGGCAGCAGCCATATCATATGACTTTGCTCTTTCCTACCTCTTGGGTTCATTGTCTACCTTCTGGGATGTAGTAGTTTTAAGAAATAACTCAACTTGTTAAACAATATACTCTTTGCCCTTCTTTGAGTCAGTAAATGTTTTTATTTTGTTTCTGCAAGTTTCATGTCAGGTTCATTGTAAATAATTTCTTCTAAGACTTCTTTTTCAGTGTGCAGATCATTTTACAGGCTTTCCCCATAACTTCTGAAAGGGTTTAATTCAAGTTGAAGAACCTTGCTTCAATTACAAGCAATTAATTTAGGCTTCACTTATCTCAAGGAAAATTTGAACATATAAGTTTACTGATAAATCCTGGGAGTGTTCAAATTATACAACCTAGAGAAAGTAAGTTGAGTATTGACCTGCTATAGTCAGGTGTGTGTGTGTGTGTGTGTGTGTAGGAGGGAGAGAGGTTTTTTGAATGAAATAGTAAAACCACCACCGCTGGCACTACTTCACCTGGTTTTACATAATATCAAGAAGCTAGAAACTGAAAACCAGGCCTGTTAAAGTTATACTATTAATACAGAAGAGAAAAAAAATTATTCTTTTTAAAAATCTTTAAGATGTCCTGTGTTCAAGAACTTGAAGTTTTGTGGGCAATGATTCCTTTTTAAGTAATTGCTTTTAATGTAAAATGTAATACATATTCATCATAGATTGAAAACATACTAAAAGTGACAGAAAAATAAAAATCTATCATGATCCTACAGCTATTAATATTTGGTGACCAACTTCCAACTTTTTCCCTAGGCACATACATCTTTGTACAGATCGGATCCCTTCTATATTACACAAACTACTTTGTAAGTTTTTGTTTGTTTTAAGTTTCCACTTTTAAAGTTATATCCCGAGGTACGCGCGACGAAACGTATGAAGACCACGGCGTGTCGAAGTACTGCGGTGTTTCAGGACGCCACCTGTGGGACGGCGTTCGAGCTTCGGTGGGAAAAGAAAGGTTTTGGTGGACAAGACCGACTCCTCTCCGACCGAAAGAGGCGTCGGTGCCCTGGGCGGGAGTCCCGAGCCTCGCCAGACTGCGAGCGCGTGGGAGGGCGTGGAGGGCGTTCGGGGTGACTGCGAGCACGAGATCCCCGCGCGGCCGCACTTCCCCTGGGCAAGCCCCACCGGCCCCAGCCTCGGGCGGACGGAGGGCGGGAGGGCAGCCGGCGGTGCGCGCCGCCGGGGCCAAGGCGTGAGCCTCCGCCCCGGCCGGCGCCGCTCTCGGGCGGGGAGCGGAGATAAAGCGGGGCAAGGTCCCGCAGCTCCAAAGCGGGGAGGCGCAGCCGCGATACCAGCGCCGGAGCCGAGTCCTCGCCGCGTTTGTTCCGACTGTTCACTCTGTTTGGAAGCGTCTGACCCCGAGAGACCTTCGGCAAACAGCTCCTAATCTCTCGGGCGGAGAGTTAGCTTTCTTTGCGGGAAGGGCACACGGAGCGCAGGGACCTGGTGGCTCACGCGGCCGCCCTCCTCCCGGCACCGCAGCCGCCCCCCCGGCCCCCGGCCCCCGGCCCCCTCCACCCCCGGACCGCGAGCTTCTTGCGTCAGCCGGGGCGGGGGTGGGGGATTTTCGGAGGCTCTACCCGTGCGGCCAGTCGGGGGAGGAAAGGCCCGGGCTCTCGCCCCGCCCTCGGGGGCGGGAGGCGTGGCGGGGCTGGAGCCCGGCCGGCGATTAGGGCCTGGTCGCGAAGAAGCTAGTGCCGGGGAGCCCGCAGGAGCCGCAGCCGTCAGCGCCGCCCGGTCCGCGCCGCGCCTGGGCAGCCCGCACAGCACCGCCGTCGGGGAGCCTCCAGCACGGTGCCCGCTCAGCATGATGGACCTGGAGCTGCCGCCGCCGGGGCTGCCGTCCCAGCAGGTGCTGCCCCGGCCCTCGGCCCCGCCGTAGCGCCGGGATGGGGGCGGGAGCGCGAGGGCGCCGCGGTCCCGGAGGAGCCGCAGCGTCCGGCTACTCCTCCCGTCTGCGGCCGGAGCCGGGACTGCCGCGGCCGCACCCCGGAGCCACTGCCTTCGTGCGGCGGTGGGGCGGGGAGCGGGCACCCCAGGGGCCGCGAGGGAGGCTGGGGGCGCGCCCGGGTGACCCACCGACCGGGTGCCCGCCGCCCCCCAAAGAGTGACTGGGTGAGGGTTTGGGGCTATGGCCGCATGTGTGGAGCGAGTGGGGGCGTCTCTGGCTGCGGAGCCCCAGCTGGCCCCCCAAGTTTGAACCGGCCCGGAGGCTGCAGGGCAGGAGGGGCGGACGCAGGCGGTCTGAGCCGGAGCGGCGCGGCGCGGCCCGGCCCGGCCCGGCACGGCACTTCCGGGGCCGTTCGGCTCCCCCGCCTGGGAGCCGGCAAAAATGTGCCTAGTCACGGGGCCGCTCTTGGGGGAGCTGAGGTCTCCTCCGGCCGGGCTCGAGCCACCTCTCCGCCGCTGTCCCCGGCCCCACGACTGCACCAGCTGCAGCGCAGTTCCCTCACCCCGCGGGGTCCGTTACAGAGGCAGGATTCCCGGGCCCGAGGTTTCCAGAGAAAGGCCAGTATTCAGCACACCCGAGTTTGGAGTGAAGAGAGGTGGATTGCTCCAGAAGGCCTAGCTTGAGAACGGGGCGAGCTGATTCTCAGATGGCTTCAGGCTTCGTTGGCTGTCCAGAGAAGGGAGGAGGGGCGAGGCAGAGGGTGGGGGGAGGGGCGGATTCAGGTGGGCATCCACACTTGCCCTAGCGAGAGCCCTCTTCCAAAGCCCTGGGTTCCTGGTGGACCCCTGTTAATTCATCTGAGTCTGGTTCTGGGGGGTCTTTGTATGTATTCCCCCACCTCTTCTACGGATAAAGGGGTTCCTCAAGCAGAATCCTCTAGTTAGCCATCAAAACTGTGGGATGCTATTAGCCTGAAGGCCATTAGAGAGAATGGAAGCATTTCACCCCGTTACAGGCCGCCCACAGAGCTCCTTTGTCCATCCGTGAGGTCGTTCCCTTAGGCAGCGTGGCCAGAAAACCCAGCCCCCAGGTGCGGGGCAGAGGCGGTCCCCCCGATGCCCAGTGCGTTACTGTGCCCCCGACGTGCGGCCGCTCCACCGGGCCTGGCACAGCAGGAAAGTTCCCACTGGAAGACCCCTGGGCAGGTCCCCACGCGGGGCAGGGACTCCGCGGTTGGAGTCAGCCGCGCCCCTAGCTTCTCCATCCTCCCACGGGGCCTCCGGGTGGCGCACCCCGCGTGCGTGGCCTTGGCCTTTCGTGACAGCGGCCGGTTGGCTGTCAGGGCGGCCCTCGGTTGGCCCTTTCCTGCTTTATAGCGTGCAAACCTTGCCTCGCCGGAGCCAAGGGACAAGTTGGAGCTGTTGATCTGTTGCGCAATTGTTATTTTTTCCCCAGGGCGGCTTTGTCTTTGGATTTCGAGTTTCAGAATTGCAATTCCCAAAATGTGTAAGGCAGGATACTCTGTTTTGTGCTGTCAAGGGTAAGAGTTGCTAGTGTAGATTAGAATTTCTGTTGCTGTTAGGCTTTCGTATCTTATACGGTTTCCCTTTAATGTTTGAGAATTTGCCTGAGTTTCTTAGCATGCTGCTGCTTTTATAAGAACCGAGGATGGGACGCCTGTTTCATAATGCTTTGCTATGAAGTTCTGTAAGTTGTTAAAAAAAAAACGTGAAAATAAGTTTCTGTTCATACTTTGTAGGGACTTTTAAAGGAGTGGATGTTTATATTTCCTTTTTTTTTTGTAATTTGGTTCAAGGAAATGTGTAACTTATTAAGTACAGTGAAGACCTAATGTGAGGTTTTAACTTACTGACAATGTATTGTGCGTGTGTGTGTGTGTGTGTGTGTGTGTGTGTGTGTGTGTGTTTCTTTTAAAACTGTTTGTCTTGAACTTTCCCCCAGTAATGATTGTGATGGTATTCCTCATGTTTCTCACTGGTATGAAGAAGTATGCTTTCAGATTTAACTGCTATTCAAGAGTAATCTGGCCATGTATATAGTAATCTCTAAGACGGAAGGATATAGGATGCTAATGGACTTTAAGTTTTCCTAAATTCAGGAGTTGAGGTCTAGAGCTCTCCATTTTTGTATTTTTTCCCTTTTCTGAGTAATTTAACATTCTATATACAGAAGTGCATAAAGGTTACGTATACTTTCTCATTTAAATGTGAATTTTCTGTTTGGTAACTCCTTTTCCACCTTTGTAATCAGACATCAATTAGCATACTTGAAGACTATGAAAAAAGAAAATGTAGTAAAATTTAGAATGAATTTCATATATATAACTGATTCATATTAAATCATTGTATTTGGGAAAGATTTGAACAGAGTCAAATGGATTCTGACCTTTTGTCAAAGAAACTCCAGGTATGGTGTGGTATTAGAGTATATTTTTCACCCTCTGTGCAGAGCCGTTGATGAATAAGTCGGTAAGGAGAATCTTAGATTCTTTATCTCCAGTGGGTGGAAGGAACCATCCCTTACTCATTTTAAGGGTGTCTCGGGGAGATAAAATGTGTGAGGGATGAAACTGATCTTGGACTAGGCTGATAAGACTATTTTTAAAGAAAAATAGGACAGACCTCTCATTTCTTGAATGAAGAGGACAACTTGCCTTTTTCGGTGTGAAAAATGTCTTGAGAGACTGTGGGAACAGCGTGTAGGCATAAGTACACAACTCACATCAGTCTTTCTGCATGAGGAATAACTTGGGCCATTTTGGAATCTCTCCTTTTTAACTTGGGTTTTTATAAACAGTGTTGGGGAAAGCAAAACCCTGTCTGTCTTTAGGATTACTAGGAAGAGTTAGAAGCCAAATACATTAGTTTTTACAATATTTATTTTTTATTCAGGATGAATTACACTTACAAAACTACATGAGAAAAGGAACGATCTATAAATTCATAAGTACTACCTACTTCCCCCCCTTTGAAAATTTCTTCTCTCTTTGCTGAACAAATTTATTTAAGGAGTTTTGCATAAATAATATTTCCTCTTTAATTTTTCCTTTATCTAGGATGGTTCAGTGTCTTAAACTTGGATGCAGGAAGAATTTGGCAGTAAGATGATAAAGATGTGTTATTGGTCACTTACTTGCATGCGAGGCAGTGTGATAATGGCTTCATATGCATAACTTCACAGTAATCCCATGGGAGCTTCTATTACATCTAGTTGCCAGGTGATGAAAGAGGCATAGAGAGGCTAAGAGTTCTGCTTTAAAGTGACCCAACTATCAAGCAGTACAGGTGGGATTCAAATCTAAGTGGTCTGACTCGCATAGCACTTAATCACTTCCAAACTAGACCAGGACCAGTTAAGTTTTGAATAGGAGGAAAGGCTCACCCTTTAAGAAAAACGGGGGGAAAGAGGGGCAGGAACTGAAGAGATTATTAATTTGATATGGCTTTAAAATTTCTGGGATTTCAGCAGTGTCTTAGATTCTGACTCATATTTTAGGGACAGTTTCCTTTTTCTTAATGAAATCTCTTAGCTACTGGAGTCTTTGTTCACCTCTGTTTGCCTTGTTAGAACGTTCTCCTGTTCTGTTGACTGTTTCTTTTGAATATGTATCTTACCAAAGTAAGTTTGATAGTGAAGATACATACTTATGCCACGCCTGTGTGGCTCAGTTTGCTGGGCATCCTCCCATGTGCTGTAAGGTTGACGGTTTGGTTCCGGGTCAGGGCACACACCTGGGTTGCAGGATCCAGCCATTATTATAGTGAATGTTCTACAGTACTCATTTGTCACAAAGCCTCATATATGAAAGTATTTTTGTGTGTGAGTATGTATAAGTTTATTTGACCCACACTCTGGTAGTAGTAAAAACAAATCCAGGACATAGGATCGATTTAGAGCACCAAATCTATCTTTCAGAGGCCCTGTTGATAATTGAATTGTGACTCATTATAATCTATGAACAGCCTGTAATCTGAAGAATATATATATATATATTTTAAGAACCCCATACCCACTTCAGTTATTCCACAATTCTAACTCTTAGTCCCTTGTAAGCACTCATCTATTTTCTGTATCTATGAAGTTGTCCATTCTGGATAGTTCATGTAAATGGAATCATATCATATGTGATTTTGTATGACTGGCTTCTTCCACTTAACATAATCTGTACAAGGTTTGACCATGTTGTATGTAGCATGTCTAATCCTTTTTGTTGCTAAATGCTATCCCATTGTATCGATACACAAAATTTTATTTATCCTCTCATTAGTTGATGGATATTTGGGTTTTCACTTTATATATTTCTTTTTATTTCCTATAGCAATGGCTTGCTATCTATTAGAATCATTAGTATTTTAAAATACTGCTGCTCAGACCATATTCCTCATTAAATCAAAGTCATTGGGGATGGGACCCAGACAACAGTATTCTTTCAAGCTACTGAAGGGATTTCAATGTGCAGTCAGATTTGAGAACCCTGCACAAGCAATGCTCGGTAGCCACTGATATTTATATAGTGACTTAGAAAATCTGGTTAGAATGTCTTATTGAAATCATGAAAGGAAGTGTTTTTATATTTGTTCACTGATCTTCACAGCCTAAAGACAACACCTAAATCTGAGAAATGTGTTTTAAGGTGCCTGGTGAATGTTTGAAATTCAGTAAATATAACTTGAGCTCTTTAATCCTTTCTGGAGATTTGGATGTAATTATTTTATCAAAAGGTTTCTCCAAGTGGGTCAGTGGAAGTTTTTCATGTTTTGTCAGGAATGTGGCCTGTAGTAACCTGCAGTCTAGGTTATTTGGGAATGACATAGAAAAGCAATGAGAACAGATGTTTGGGATAGGTGTAGAGCCTAGATGAACTTAGCCTTGCCCTAAGGAAGTTCTGTGCTCTGTATTTCCTTTAATATTTTTATTGATTTTTAGAGAGAGAGGAAGCGTGAGGGACACAGAGAAACATTAATGTGAGAGCACATCAATCCGTTGCCTCCTGCACACCCCCTACCAGAAATTGAACATATAACCTGGGCATGTGCCCTGACTGGGAATCAAACCAGTAACCTTTTGGTGCATAGGACAGTGCCCAACCAACCGAGCCACAGGGCTAGGGCTGCGCTGTGTTTATGAGCCTTATTGTCTTTTCCCAATAAAAAAAAAACCAAAACTTGCATCTACAAAGCATCTTTTAGCAACTCAATTTTTTAATTCTTGATATCTACTTAGTAAAGTCCACTTTATATTCTGACCACAGAATGGCTACCATCTGTACTCACTTGAATGGCTTTCTGGTTTACATATTTGGAAACTGGGGCTAACTTCTGAGTTGTTTTTGAGAGAGAAAGAGAGGGAGGGAGTAGGAAGGGGGAGGGAGCGAGACATGGAGATATTCAGCACAGCAGTCCCACTTGAGAGGCTTTAGGGTGTGGTTCTGGGCTTTTGAAGCTGGCTTAGCCAGCAGACAGCATGTGAACATGCCCAGAAGGGAGCTGCACCCTCTGCCAGCCGGCCAGGCCTCTCTCCAGCGTTGCCAAGCAGAGGTTGTGCAGCCCAACTCATCTTGTCCCAACCAACCTCCCATTGGAGGGGTACATGTAATCTCCCCTGGGAAGCTGCCTGCTTTTCTAACTCATGTTAATTCATCCACTTTTATTGCTTTAAGATTTAAAGAACAGTATTCTAGCTCTAGCTAGTTTGGCGCAGTGGATAGAGCATGGGCCTGTGGACTAAAGGGTCCCAGGTTCATTTCCGATCAAGGGCCTTGGTTGTGGGCACATCTCCATTAGGGGGTGTGCAGGAGGCAGCTGATTGGTGTTTCTTTTTCATTGATGTTTCTAACTCTCTCTATCCCTCTCCCTTCCTCTGTAAAAAAAAATCAATATATACTTTTTAAAATAAAAATAAATAAAAAACAGTATTCTATTCCTTCACTTGTTCTTAATGACTTTGTGCTGATGATGTACATGATAATTGTTCACCTCAAAACAGAAGAATTTCAGTGTTAACAGTTAGATTCTACACAATAAACACTTGTATTCCTCTTTTTTAAAGGTTTATTTTATTATTATTTTATAGAGAGAGGAAGGGAGGGAGAAAGAGAAACATCAGTATGAGAGAGAAACATCTTTTGATTGCCTTATGTGTCCTGACCAAGGAATCAAACCCAGCCTGGGTCTGTGCCCCGACCAGGAATCGGCCCAGTCACCGTTTGGTGTACGGGAAGACGCTTCAACCAACTGATCAGGGCTATACTTGTATTGTAATGAATCATTTCCCCCATTAAATGCCCTTTCTCTTTTTTTGCTGGAATGTAGCCAACATTCAGGGCAGGTTAGTACCATTTTGGCCCTTACCCTCCAAAGTGTGTGTGAGAGGCAGCATTGATAATATTGACTGGGTATGTAGGTGGCCTACTGATAAGAGGATGGAATTTTGCTTCACTCCAGACTTGACAATCTTTTGTCTGCTCTGCTTCAGCACAAAATTATATCAGACACGGATGCAGAACCAACCTATTCCCAGCCTAAGGGACTAGAGTACAGAGGAAAAGATCATTGTGCTTTGTGCCTTCTGTGACCACAATGGGAGCAGAGGCGTGACGTTTGGAACTACGCTTCTTCTTCAGGTGCTTGAGGGCTGACGATACTTCTTGCCAGTTTGTTTTACAATACTGTAGTCTTGCTATTGTGTGTAGGAGTTGAGGAAGCATCAATTTTTTTGACCTAGCAAAAAAAAAATTTTTTTTTTACCCATTAAAATTCTGATAATGAAAACCATCCAAAATTAAAAGTCATTTTTTACTTGTAATAGGAAAATAATGCAAGAAGTTGTTTTTATTCTTGGCAGTTTGTAATGAAACATAATTAAAACCTACATTGAGAAATCTACTCCAAAGGACAGGGCAGCTTTATTTTGTGCTGGTTGGGTCCTCCCCTCACCCCTGACCATGTGCTCCCTCCCACTGGTTCCCAAGCTGAGACCAAGCCAAGTCCTCTGGCCCAGATTCTTTCCTCTCCCAGAGACAGAGACTCATCCTCTGCTGGGAACTTCTTTACCAGGCTGCGCGTTCGGGAGAGTCCTTGCAGCTGTGAGGATGGTGACTCCAAAATGGGAGATCCCAGGTTACATTTCACTTGAAATGAGTTCTGCAATTAAAAGAAGAGAGACTGAGAAGAAAAAGATTAGCTTACAGGATTTCTTTTAATGAACCCAGGAGGAATACAGCTTTTTTGGATTATTCCTGAATGCTAAAGAATAAGGGATTTCTTTACAAAAATTAAGACAGTGTCCCAGCCCCAAGGGGCTCACTCTGTGTTTATCAAAGGGGGTGCTGCTAGCACGTGGGCTGTATGGATTCTCTTGGAATGGAGGACAGTCCCACATTGCAGGACATTTTACGACAACCGGAAAGTGGACCCATCCACCCCCCTATAATTCCAAACATTCCAAAGTGGTGGCAGCAACCTAATGGAATCATTGTGATGCATTCACTTCTAGAATGTTACTGCTTGTTCTCAGGAAATCTTCCTTAATCTTTAGAGAGAGGCCCACCATCTCCTCAGATGGCACCTGCACACACCTTGTACTCTAAACTGAAAGGGGATATCGAGGGAGAGAAAGATCATAGAAACTGATGACAGCCCTAGAAACCAGAGGGACCAGGTACATTTCACTTACTCGGGTAAAGTATCTACACCAGTTCCCTTGACAGAGCAATGTTATTTGATGGTGGTGGTTACCCTGATTTACCATTTCTTAGGTTTGTAGCTGGGAAGAATTGGCCTGAAAAAGATAAACAGCATTTTTAATATTGAAGATGAAGTTCAAAATCTCTGGGTCTTTACTGCCTTTTCTACTAGATGCTTTTTATTTTTAAATACATTTTATTGATTTTTTTTATAGAGAGGAAGGGAGAGGGACAGAAAGCTAGAAACATCAATGAGAGAGAAACATCAATTGACTGCCTCCTGCACACCCCCCACTGGGGATGTGCCCGAAACCAAGGTACATGCCCTTGACCGGAATTGAACCCGGGACCCTTCAGTCCACAGGCCGACGCTCTATCTGCTGAGCCACACCGGTTTCAGCTCTACTAGATACTTTTTAAAGATGTTAGAGAACTGAGGTAAGAAAGTAAGGAAAGCTGTAGAATAGCTGAAGAGGTTGAGATGTAATAATTTGATGGTTTAGCACAAAAGTCTTGATTATGGGGGCAAAGTGAGGTTGCCCATTTCTTGGCTTTTTTCTGAGGGAAATAACTAATATTCTCTAATACAATACACTTAACATTTGCATTGATTAACTAGAGGCCCAGTGCATGAAATTAGTGCACGGGGGTAGAGGGGGTGTCCCTCAGCCCAGCCTGCACCCTATGCAATCTGGGACCCCTTGAGGGGTGTCCAACTGCCCATTTAGGCCCGATCCCTAAACAGGCGGTCAGACATCCCTCTCACAATCCAGGACTGCTGGCTCCCAACCGCTCGCCTGCCTCTAACAACTTCTGCCTCCCAGCCTGATCACCCCCTAACCACTCTCCTGCCAGCCTGATTGAACACCTAACTGCCCTCCCCTGCCAGTCTTGTCACCTCTAACTGTCCTCCCCTGCAGGCCTGGTTGCCCCCAACTGCCCTCCCTTGCTGGCCTGGTCTCCCCCAACTGCCCTCCTCTGCTGGCCCATTACCCCTAACTACCCTTCCTGCTGGCCTGATCACCCACAACTGCTTTCTCCTGCAGGCCTGAGTCCCCCCCGCAACTGTCCTCCACTGCAGGCCTAGTTCACCCTCCCTTCCCCCAACTGCCCTTCCTTGAAGGCTTGCCCTTCCCTGCTGGCCCAATTGCCCTTAACTGCCCTCCCTGCTTGCCTGATCACCCACAACTGCCCTCCCCTGCAAGCCTGCCCCCCCCCCCTTCAACTGCCCTCCTCTGCTGGTGTCTGGTCAACCCTAACTGCCCACAATTGCTGTCCCCTGCAGACCATCTTGTGTCCCCATGGGAATGGCCCTCTTGTGTCTTGGAGTGATGGTCAATTTGTATATTATTCTTTTTATTAGATAGGATTGTTATATTAATCCAAATTACAAAATTCTTTGGTGGGTATTTGAAGATACTATCATGTTCTCTCAAAAAATCAATTTCATTATTAACTTGGATGGTGCATTTATAGTTCTTAAGATATACTACTTTGTGTTTAGTAGAGTACCCAAAGAATAATTTGAAGTATCGATACTGTAAACGAAGTTAAATAATTTCTTGACTAATAGTTGGGTCATAAATTATATTAAACATGATACATTTGTTACTTTGATAATTAGAACTCTTTAATCCCAGATATCATAAGTATATAATGAAAATACTGAATTCTGGGTGTAAATGTACACTTAATCATTCTGCAAATATTATTACACACCCTGGAGAACTTTCAAGGCATGAAAGCTATTTTGCTCTTCTAAGATAATGCAGTAAATATGTTGTCCTCTTTGAAGGACATTTGCTTTTCAAATTGACCCTTCTCATTAATCGATCCCTTCGCTCTCTACCCACCTGGGTTATAGGACATGCTTCATATCATAATTACTATAAATTACTTTACATCTTTATCCTCCTACTTAAGGAATGACTTCTTCTAGGATACGGACTGTCATTTATTCATTTTTGTGACTGATGCCTGGCACTGTGCCTAGAACTTAATTGATAGTAATTGCTCAGTAAACGAGCATGAGTCTGTTACTGCACTCTAGGAACTTTGTGTCCATAATCTCCTCTGTGATATATGACAGCTTCATGACTGTACAGAGGAGACGTAGCATTGTAACTGGACTCTTTTTTATAAGCTGTGGGTTTCACTTGGCTCAAGCTGCAGGCACCAGCTGGAGGGGCTGCATATTGGGTCACTAGGGCTGGAAAGATTATTTTGGGGTCTGTAGAGAGCCTTTAAGTGCCGCCTGTGTATAGCACTGCAAGTTGTATAAGGCAGCTGGAGATCATGGGAGGTTTTGGAAAGGGCAAGACACATGAAGTGGATGTGGACAGGGAGTTATGATGGCCTCGGAGTTGAGGTTGGAGGCAGACAGATGGTGAGGGGGCTCTTCTATGTGTGAGTGCAGTTGAGTCGGCTTGGCATCAGCACTCGTATTGGGATCTCTAATTCGAACTCTAAACTGTACCTTTGTTAACTGTTTAAAACCAATTTTTTAAAGTTTGGAGGGGAGAGGATTCTCCTTATTTTGGCCCCAGGACACAAGCATCTGTGCTTAAATTTGCATGCCCTGTTAGTGCTGTGTTTTAACAGAACCCATCTGCCAATGTACTGATTCCACTGAGGCAGGAGAGGACAAGCCAGGAAATGCCGTTTTGCTGTGAAGATGGATTTTCTTCAGGGAGGCACAGCGGGAGTTTCTCTTTTCTGTCCTTTTCTGAGATTGATTTACTTTGTCGTCAGTCACTTCTGGCTGCCAGTCCCAATGATTGGCAGTATTCACTCAAGGAAAGAAAAACAGTATCCTCGCTTTTCCTTTTCAGGGGCTTTGTAAGTCCATAGCTAGCAGAGGTAGCGTTGGTGATGACAGTTGCTGCCTCTCAGGCCCTGTCCTAGGCTGGGCGAGGTGCTGAGTGCTTGAACAAACTGGTTTTGTCATGTTCATTCCTTGTTCTGCCCTGTGAGGTAAGGAGCATTGTCCTAGTCTTATAGCCAAAGAACTCAGGCCATGAGAGGTTGATAGATTTTACAATGGGATGTGCCTTTTTTATCTTCTTTAAGCTGTGGCTGATGTCTACATCACAACATTCCTAAATGAAGAAAAGAACTGGGCACAAGATGGAGCACATGGTACATGTTCAGCAAGTGGTGGCTGTGATTATTGTCCCATTGCCTTTTTGTCAGGGATATTCGAATATGTGTGGAGGTCATCTTAGATTACCTGCTTGAATTCTAGCCATGTAACAGCATAAACATCCATGCCTCTTCTTGCTCCTTGCTATAAACTTCTCTCACTTTCCTGTGGTCTTCCATATGCATGTCCTGGTCACGTGTGAGAGTCTGATTGTTGTGGCAACTAAATGGTCTTCAAACAGAAAACTGATCCTTAGTGAGGCCTTAATGTGTGCGCTAGGACAGCAGAGGGCCACACACTGCCCAGCTTCCCCGTGGGACCCTCGGCTTGTCTGCTGGATCCCCTGTACTTATGTGGATTGATAAGCCATCTCACTGAACTCCTTCCCAGATACACTTCTTCACATGTGGCAGAATTCCTTATCCTGGGGCTCTGGGCCTGGAAACGGAGTAGTGTCCAGGCAAGCTGAAAGAACAGAGTGAGTTTGGAGAGCAGAAGTGTGTTAGTGGAAGGCTAAATCGCAACATGGACGGAGCTGATTCTTGTGGCCTTGCCTGTTTCCAAAGCCCACGCCCTCTCTTAGTCTTGTTTCTTTTTTTTTGCCATTACTTTTTTTAAAAAATATTTTAATCTTTATTGTTCAGTTTATTAATTACATTGTTCCCCCCCCCCTTTTCCCCCTATAGTTCCCCTCCACTCGGTACCCATCCCACCCTCCGCCCTCACCCCCACCCCCACTGTCCTCTCCCATAGTTGCATGATTTTTGTCCAGTCTCTTGCTGCACCTCCCACACCCCTTTTCTCCCCAAGAGAATTGTCAGTCCATTCCCTCTCTATGCCCAGGATTCTGTTATATTCACCAGTTTATCCTGTTCATCAGATTTTTAATTCACTTGATTTTTAGATTCATTTGTTGACAGATGTGTATTTGTTGTTCATAATTTACACTTTTATCTTTTTCTTCTTCCTCTTCTTAAAGAATATCTTGCAGCATTTCATATAATATTGGTTTGGTGGTGATGAATTCCTTTAGCTTTTTCTTATCTGCGAAGCACTTTATCTGACCTTCAATTCTGAATGACAGCTTTGCTGGATAGAGTAATCTTGGTTGTAGATTCTTGCTATTCATCACTTTGAATATTTCTTGCCACTCCCGTCTGGCCTGCATCGTTTCTGTTGAGAAATCTGCTGACAATCGTATGGGTGCTCCCTTATAGGTAACTGTTTTTCTCTTGCTGCCTTTAATATTCTCTCTTTGTTTTTTGCTCTTGGCATTTTAATTATGATGTGTCTTGGTGTGGTCCTCTTAGAGTTCTTATATATTGGGGTTCGGTGCGCTTCTTGGACTCCTAAGTCAATTTCTTTCACCAGGTGTGGGAAGTTTCCGGTCACTATTTCTTCAAGTAAGTTTTCATTGTCTTGGTCTCTCTCTTTTTCTGGCACCCCTATAATTTGGATATTGGTATGCTTGAGGTTGTCCCAGAGGCCCCTTACACTATCTTTAGTTTTTTGGATTCTTTTGGATTCTTGCTTTTTCAGCTGAGTGGATTTTACCTCTTTGTATTTCAAATCTTTGACTTGGTTCTTGCAGTCCTCTAGACTGCTTTTAGGTCTTTGTATAATATTTTTTATTTCAGTCAGTGTATGCTTAATTTCTAGTTGGTCCTTTTTCATATCATTGAGGGTCTCGTTCATATCCTCATAGGTCTCATTCATTTCCTTGCAGGTCTTGTTCATTTCCTCATAGGTCTTGTTCATTTCCTTGTAGGTCTCAGCCTTTTCTAGGAGCCTCTTGAAAAGTCTTATAACCGTGGTTTTGAACTCTATGTCCAGCGTTTTTTTTCCTCCATTTCTTTCACATCTGATTTCTTTCCATGTCTTTGCATGGTGGCTGCTTTCCTGAGTTGGTTGATTAGCTTTGTGTGGTAGATGTCCTCTAAGGGACAGTGGCTCAGCCTCCCCAGTTACCTGAGGTGGATATGGGTTGCACAGTCTTGTTGAAATTAAGCCTAGATTATTGTTGTTAGCACTAGGAGGGTTGACCTCTAGGCCAATTGGCTGTGAGGTTCAGCCATGCTCAGGCTGGGTGGGCGGAATCTCCGGGCCAAGCAGACAGCGTCAGCTCCACCTTATACGGCCCCAGGGACTCTGTGCTGGGGGCAATGGCCGCCAGCACCTCTGAGAGAGAGCTGCTGCCGAGCTCCACCTGCTGCCAGACAATTCAGCCTCTCCCCAAATGAGTCTGCACACCCAGCATCTCACCCAGAGTCGTAAAACAATGCAGTCTGGTGGTTTCCCGAACGAGAGAGTAAGTCACAAGTCCTCTCTGCGCGATCACGCAGCTGTGCTGTTCCCAAGTTCACACGCACTCTGCACAAGCTCGCCCTCTCCACAAGCTTGCATACCTTTGCAGTGCCCGAGTTTCGGCGTGTCTCCCCACTGTCCAGTTTTTACCCCGTATGATTATGGGTTCCCTGGACTTCGCCCAGAGCTGGGGAATCAGTGCAGTGGGACATCTTTGTCTCCCCCGTTCGAGAAAACCGGCTAGGTTTTCAGCTGCCCACCCTATCCGCTGTCGTGCGCATGGCTCCAAACCTCTCTCTGCGCGTATCTTCAACGCTGTCCTCCACTGCTCCTCTGAGTCACAGTGTCTATCTTCACTCTTATTTGTGGAATTTTCACTCGGCCAGCTTTCTGGTGATTCTGGATGATGTTTGTTCTTTCGTTAAGTTGTAGTTTTGAAATTGCTGTGTGTGGCAGCAAGATAGGTGTTTACCTATGCCACCATCTTGGTTCCTCCTCCCATCGCCATTCAGTCTTGTTTCTTTAGTAATAACTACCTAAAAGTCACTGACCTTAAAAAAAAAAAAGGGTAAGGTCCCTGTAAGACCCTCGAGGAGATGAAATGGCTGAAGACTTTTTAGACTTGCCACCCTCTTGTTGCCATGCAGATGTCTGATACATAAGCAAGTTAGTACCTCACCTTCTATTTTTTGTATGTGGTTAGACTCAGAAGCCTGAAAATTAGATGCTTCTCATGTTCATTTGACATCTGCAATAGGAGCTTAATTTATTAATATTAATACTTTACCCCAGTTCTGTACTGCTGCGGAGTAGTTGCATGTTTTTTTCATATAAAAAAATTCTATGAGAATGTGTATTCTGTCTGGGTTTTCCCTTACAGGAATAGCATAGTGAGGTTAGGTGATTAGGCCAAATCTAGCCCTAACTGGCACCCCATGGTTCTTCCTAAGCCAGTATTCTTTCCTCCCTTAGAGAGGCCAAGGTTATTCGGAAGCAAGAGCCTGTGCTAGTTGAGTGCTTCTGTAATATAAACCTGGGTTGGATCTCATTGTCACCATTTATTACATGGAGGTCTTTGGGCAATATTACCTCTCCATGCTCCGGTTCCCTTACTCCAAAAGGGTGACGATAATCCTACTACCCACCTCACAGATTGTTATGAGCAAAACAGATAATGAATAAAAGTGCCTGGAATAGTGTTGAGCACATAGAAAGTACACAATAAGTGGTAGCCATTATTATTACTTGGATTGTGCCGTATCTATCTTGAATCTGTATTAAAATATTGGCACTGTGATCTTTCATTCTCAAATTTTAATGTGAAGGCTCACTGAGTAGTAAGCACTGTTCTTACGTATTTATTTAGTGGGTTAATTGAAAAGATTTACATTAAGGGAAAAATAAGATTCCTGAACTTATTTGAAGTGAATGTAATATGGCATATTCACTAATTATAATTTCCTTTTCAAGAACTTCAAATAGCTGCCAGGCAATTGGCAATAAGTGGGTACTATGCATTTTCAAATGCATACATCTGAAAGCAGTTGAAATATCATTTCCAGACTCAGGATTATTTATATCTTTAGTTGGGACAGATAACACTTTCCCAACATCTAATGCCTTTAATTTCTACTCAGTCATTAGTGACCTTTGCAATAAAGAATCATGATGGTTGGGTGGCATCTGGACCATAACTTTGCTGAAGAATGTTAAGATGACTCATTTAGTCATTTGCAACCCTCTTACTAATTCAGATTCGCATGAGTACTTTCAGGTCATTGAAGTAGTTTACAAATAATTGCTAAAATAGTATAAATACTACCTAGTGGTTTGGAAGGGTTAGTGTTCCCACTGTATCCTCAGGAAGTAGATTATAAAACAAAAGAGCTGGGTTCAACAGAATTCCCCCCTAAAGAGTGTGGAGGGCTCACTCCAAAGTCCCCTGCAGAGTTGCACTATCCAAAGACATTGTCACTAGCAACCTTTTAAAAAAAAAAAAAAAATCCTCACCCAAGGATATGTTTATTGACTTTAGAGAGAAAGGAAGAGAGGGAGATGGAGAAGGAGGAAGGAAGGAAGGAAAGGAGAGAGATAGAGAAATATTGTGAGAGAGATTAATGTGAATACTTCAACTGAGGATCCAGGCTGCAATCTAGGTTTATGCCCTGACCGAGAATCAAACCTGAAATGTTTTGGTCCCCAGGAAGATGCCCCTCTCTCTTCCCCTCCCAGTCCCTCTGAATCCCTCTCTCTCTAAAAATCAATTTTAAAAAAACATTTAAAAATTAATAAAATGGCATGACCTAATCTCAGACAGGACTGGGACCTGATGTTCTCTGTGCCCTATTGCTTTGTGTCCTGGGTTTACTTGGCATTGGAATGTGGTGGGCATCAGGGCTGCAAAGGACTGAAGCTTCCACCTAATCCAGACTAAAGAAAAGAAATTATCATCATCGGTAAGCAAAAAGAACTTTCGTGCTGTGCCTACCAGTGAACAGTGTGATCCGCTCACGTGTTTGACGGGTATTTTTGTTGGGTAGAATAATGATACTTCCATGGGGAATATTAACAAGGCAAAAATAATTCCCACGTTTTGTGTGAGAATTTACTTTAGAACACTCCATACAACCAGCTTTCAGATTTTAACTTAAGTCCTTTTCTCTTGAGCCAGAGATTTTAAAGCAGACAAACTCACAGCTTTTTGTCCTTGAGAAGACTAAGGGTTTGACTTCATGTGTTTATTATTCAGTTAGATTGTCTGAGAACATTTGGTGAAAATGTTAAGCCTGTTTTATGCTATTGTTTTCCTAGGAGTGTAGCAAAACTGATTTAAAGGAAATAGTCACCAACAACTCCAGTAAACACTCTTAGAGCAAACCAGAATCTGACTTATATTTTGAGGAGTAGAGAAGCAAAGGGAGGCATTATGATATACTAAGTGGTGATTTGATTTATGGGTTTGTCCCATCAGAGAAGGGCTGCTGCTACTGCAAATGCCACATCATAATGCAAGTGCTTTGTGCTCTTAAAGCACTACAGATGTCAGGGTTGGTGTCTCCAAGGGCTTACTTTCTCCAGGGAGATGTAGAACTGTTCCTTGGGTTGCACTGGTTTAGTGAGCCTTTGGATGAGTCGATCTGGAATGTGCATTTTGTATACTATTGCTTTGTGTCCTGGGTTTACAGGTACATTTAGCGGTACATGGCCTTGACTCCATGATTTGGGAGTTCTTAGGGCTCCACATTAATTTTGAGCCACTTTTGCTCTTGGTAACAGAGATCTGTCTAAAAGGGCTTAGCGCTGCTAAGTTCTTAGCCAGATTGTATTGAGCTCTGGGGGTGTGGGAAAGGAAAGTTTTCTACAGAAAAGAAAGGGTCAAACATTGGTTGGTTTCTCCTAATAACAGAGTTTTACAGGCCAGTAATTTGGCTGCACAGGATCAAATCCTATATAACAGTTTTGCAAAGGTCTGTTTTCAGAATAATTCCTAATAGTTCATGAATCTTTAATTAATAAAACTGTAATAGGAAAAGCTAGTTTAAAATCTAATTTGTATTGGGTTGACCAGATGACCAACCCCTCCTGGGTTCTTCTCAGTCAGATGAGACCCAGGGCTGGTTCCCATTTAGCATCTTTGGGCCTTGGGATCCTCATTCATAAACCTGGGCTTTGGACTATGATCTACAACATCACTGTCAGCTCTCCTTAGTCAGTTATGCATTCTAAATATAATTTAATGGCCAACAAACATCTGTTCCTGAGAAACACATCCCTAGAAAGAATGGCTCTTTAATGAGTTGGTAAATGGGTCATCCTGGCTGGACTTGTTTTTTCTTTGAAGTGTGCCTTATCTGTTAGCAGGGCTGAGGTTGCTGATTTTGCCTATTATGATTGAGTGTTTCACCTGTTGAGACTTTGCCCATATTCTCTCTTATCTGTGTGCACTATGGCCTCCACGTTTCTTGTCGTTGCCACCGTTCTACCAGCTCCAAAGTCACCAACCTAGCTTAGCTTGGCTGGAGCAAGACTGGGCATGGACTGGTGGTTAAAGAATGCTGTCCTCTGGCCAATTGACAGTTTTGTATGTGAAGATTATTCTCTTCTTTAGCCTTAATTTTATTGTTGAAAAGATAGGGAGAAGGGCTAATTTTGAAATTATTATGGAATTAACATAGGAGATCTTTATAAACAATTAATATGTATTTATTGAGTGGGTACCATGTGCCAATATGATGCAAGGTGTAAAGGACACATAAGTTGGGGAATGGACACTTTCACACATGGCTGATGGGAGTGTAAAAAGTACGACCTCTGTGTAGAGCTATTTGGCAGTATCCATCATCATTTAAAATGCATATATTTTTTGACATAATAATTCCACTTCCACATATTTATCCTACAGGTATCCTCACACATTATGAAATGACTTATGGACATTATGCTCGTTATAGTATTATTTGTAATACAAAAGATTAGGAACATCTTAAAAGTCCAACAAGGGACTGATTACATAATTGTTAAATAATATTACTATAATACATCTGAATAATGAATATCTATTTACAGAAGACATAGCCAGGAGTTTATAGCTTAGTCAGACAATTGTAAGAAAGCCCAGATAAGACATGTAAAGTATAAAATCTTGGCTTTGTGGAAGGATTAATATATGCTCAGCTCTCCTTATTCAGTTATGTTGACCTAATTTACCCATAAGTCTTCAGAGCAGGCAGGTCTGAGTGTCAAGAGGAGGGCCTTCCAAGTCTTAGTGCCGTGCTTGGGGAGAGGGTATTGGGGCTAAACCAGTTTCCAGACCTTGTCCTGTTGTGTGAATACCAAGAGCAGCACCACAGCATGAGAAGAGCCTGCCAGGCTCAGAAACAGTTCTGGATTGAGTCCTGGCTCTGCTAGTTACTGGGCATGTGATTCCAGGCAAGGTTGCTCAATGCCCAAAGCCTAAATGCGCTTATCCATAAATAAAAATAAAGCACCTTCCCTCATACTACTTCAGTGAGGCTCAGATGAGAGAGGGACTGCCTGAGAATGCGCCTGTAAACCATGAAACACCAGCTGTAATCCAGGCTGTGAGGCTCCCGGAGGCTGGCAAGCTGGAGCAAGAGATGCTAACTCGAAAACATACCTTTTTCCCTCTGCCAAATAACGTGGCATGAGTTGTAAAGGCAGGAAAGTAGACCAAAGGTGATTTTGAAATCCTTGACCTCAGACCTTGGTGCAAGTCGTTGCACCCTCTAGCCCCGTTTCCCTATTTGAAAAATGAAAGGGGCTCTCTCTCTCTGTGGGTCCGCTGGTCCCTTCTAGTTGTAGCATTCCGTGACAGTGTGGCATGAGCAGTGATTCCCATCCTGGCTGAGATGAGTCATGCTGACCGAAAAGTCCAAATGCCAGGAGGAAGTCTCTTTGCATATGAGAATTTTCCTTGCGCCGGAAACCTGAGCCTCTGTGAGGAAAATATTGCCTCCAAGAATACACATAGTGGGGGCGTATTCATTGTTTTGTGTCCTCTCCACCTATGTAACCTCCTTTGCTATTAGATGTTGGCGTCCACTAGATCTTTGGAAAACCAGGCTTAACCAATGGTTTACTAGGTAGGATACTCATACGGTTGTGACTGCTGTACTCTGTCAGTTGTCACTCCTACGTGAGGTCTTTCTGTGTAGTTTAGTGATGCCTTAGCTCAGTTTCTCATCAGAGACCATTTTTCATCTCTGTGTCCTCGGCACCTCGCGTAGTCCCTGGCACCTGAGAGGTGATTTCTACATATGTGTTAGGTGGCTATATAGATTAATGATCCATTTAGAGTGCATGTATACTAAATCTTGTTGATCTTGATCACCACCTTTATTGTAACTACCACCATTCTGGTAAAATGAGAGTTTAGCCATTAGAAGCTTATTATTTCAAGAAATAATTTATAGTTTTAAGAGTTCACACTAAGAAAATTAAATCCCTTGGAACATATTTTAACAGGACCTGCAAGTTTGTTTGTTTTTTTGTAAAGGAAGCTAAGTATTTTAAATAGGCTCTATTACAATATATAATATACATATTTAAAAATCATCATTAACACCAGTGTTTAGCACCACCACAGGCACAAAAGTCTTTGGCTAACAACCTCAAACTTCATATAGTACTTGTCCCCCAAGCCTGGATGACTGTCCTGACAGTTTCTTTTTTGTTATTGTTATTAAAGATAATTGTAGCTCTAGCCAGTTTGGCTCAGTGGATAGAGCGCCGGCCTACAAACTATTAGACTCTGGTCAAGGGCATATGCCCAGGCTGTGGGCTCGATCCCCAGTAGGGGGCATGCAGGAGGCAGTCACTGATTCTCATCGCTGATGTTTCTATCTCTTCTCCCTCCTTCTCTGAAATCAATAAAAAAATGTATCTTTAAAAAAAAAGCTACAATAAAGAATTTAAGTTTTTAGGAAAAGAGCTAACTGTAGGCAGTTAAATCTGAAAGAAAGGAACGTTAAGATTTGAAATAAATAATTGCTTTCTACAAATGCAAGACCTACATTAAGTAAAGGATCACTCGGAGTTTAGAAGTGTTTGAGCATGCTGGAGCACTGCCCTCCCTCACGAGGGGTGGGGGCAGGGGTACTCTGTAGAGGAGGGCACACAAGGTTAGCCAGATAGGGCTGTTTGGGCTCAAAATGGATATATGAGTCATCTCATTAGTCCACACCCACTTAATGTCAGTGTACATAAGTTAAAGTAGGTTAGGGAGTTAGACCCAATGCTCCTGAAGGTTCTGGTGCTAATAATGCTGGGTGCCTGTGTGTGTGTGTGTGTGTGTGTGTGTGTGTGTGTGTGTGTGTGTGTGTTTTTCCCTGGAAAATCATTCTAATAGTAATGGGAGATCTACACACAAAGGCACATTTCTTATGTGGAGGGTAGCATCCAAAACTGGCTTATTCAAAAGTGGGGAAGAGATTAGAAAAAATATATCCTAAAATTTGCTTATCAAACCAAGTCATTCTCTTGGCAAAGTAAAAACTTTTGTGGACTTCAACAGATATGAGACAAAATTTCTAGTCCGTATGTCATATGTGAAAATCAACACCCTGTTAATTTTTTAAAAGATATAGTTACTGATTTTAGAGAGCAAGGGAAAGGGAGAGCAAGATCTAAACATCAATGATGAGACGGAATCATTGATCAGCTGCCTCCTGCATGCCCCACACTGAGGATCGAGTTGCTACCCAGGCTTGTGCCCTGATTGGGAATCAAACCAACCGTGACCTCCTGATTCATAGGTTAGCACTCAGTCACTGAGATAACGCCGGCTGGGCAACACCCTGTTAATTTTAAAATGCTTTTAAACAAGATTTGCTTATAATTAACAGGTTTTTTTGTTATTACTTCACTGTTATTTTTAACAAATTTTAGCAAGTAGGCCATATGTTGGGGGGGGGGGAACACTAGTAATTTCACCGGCACAAATAAATATTACATATCTACAACTATAGTCTACATATTTAAATCCAAGAGTCTCCCACTTCTGAACAATGTTCTGGGAATGATTAACACGTGATTACACTGAATTGAGGGCAGTAATTGGTATGATTTTCTGCAGCAGTTTAACCACTGCCTGCTGAATGCCAGCCAATATTCCTTCTTGCACTAAGCCGAGCCCCAGCCAGGTGGATTTGTTTACTCCTGATGACTGGTGAATGCATGGATCTACTAGACCTATTCATTGTAAATTTAACATTACTGTAATACATTACAGAAAACTTTTCTATGAAATTAAACTTTTCAAACATACGTAATTTTAATTACACAAACGTATAATAAGTAAAAACATAAGTAAAAACAGGTACACTAATTTGTCAATTTTTTAACATACACATTCAGAGAACCTGCTTTATTATATAACGGACTTTTGACTTTAACGGACTTCCCCTCGCCTGAATTATTCAGTCCATTATATTGAGTTTTTACTGTAGTGATCACCCGTACATAAATCCCTTGAGAGCTAGCAGCAGCATCCTGCTGAGATAGATACTAAGCAACAAGAAATAACTATTGCAGTGGTGCCACAATAATTTTTAAAACATTCAATATCTATTTAATCATGGGCACCAACCTCTTTTCCCATAGATTGTCAAATTAAAAATTGTTAACAGCCAACGCAATAGCTGTCCGGTAAGAATGAATCAAAATTATACCTATTATTTTTGTCAGATTGCCAAAAAATATATATTTTTGGGTGTGCCACAGAATTTTAGTAATTAATGTGTGCCATGAGATGAGAGAGATTGAAAATCACTGCTCTGTTAGAATCCAGGTATGAAACTTCTTAGGGAAACGTCAGACCCATGCACTTTTGTTCACAGGAGGGAATCACCTACTATTTTGGAAAGTAACTTTGATTTATTTTGGGCCCACTACTTGTGTGTGTCTTGGGAAAATAAATAACCCAAGTTCCTATTCTAAGTCACTTTCCACTCTTGCTTTATCTTTGCATCAGGCCCTGCAGTTTGCAGACAAATGTAATGGGTGAGTTCCAGTAAACTGGCAGTGTCATATTTCTTAGATTGAATCATTGCTAAGAAACTTGTTTGTGAGCAGGAAGCAGCCCATGAAAAGTGTACAGAACATGTCAGACGGAGGAAATTGGACCACTTTCTTGTTGAAAAACAAAAGGGCAGCAGGATGCTTCTACAACTAGGGAATAGCAAATTTGTGATCTAGGGTTTTCATTTGTTGAACGATTCGTTTCTTGGTGTGTGTTTGAGAATTTTTATGCTTTAAAAATCTCTAATTGTTGAAGATTAGGAAAGTAATCCTTAGACTTTTCTAGAAGGGAAACTTGAAAAAGTGGTAACTTTTACTACCATTAGAAGTCTCTGTTGACATATATAACTAGTTGCTAGGTCAGTTAATTTTTTTAAATGGAGCTGTAATTACCCAGAAACAGACATGGTGACATTTACATTTGACTTAGATGGCTGGAAGGCCTTTCCATCAACAACATTTTTACTCTAGATTGGAGGAGGGGGTGGGGAATCAGGGAGATTTCTTTCTTAATTTTTAAAATTTGCTTTTTTTTTTTTTCAGTACTGATTTTTAGAGAGAGAAGAAGTGGGAGGGAGAAATGGAAACATCGGTGAGAGAAACATCAAGCGGCTGCTTCCTGTACGCCCCCTATTGGGGATGGTACCTGCAAACAGTCATGCGCCCTGACCTGGAATGAACTGGTGACCTCTTGATGCCTGGGTCAATGTTTAACCACTGAACCACACTGGCCGGGCAATGTTAGTTTTTTTAATTTATTGGGGTGATGCTGGTTAACAAAATTATACAGGTTTCAGCTGCATAATTCCATAACACGTCACCTGTGCATTGTATTGTGTGTTCACCATCCCAAGTCAAGTCTCCTTCCACCACCATTTATTCCCCCTATACCCTCCTCCACCTCCCCCCATGATTTTTTTAAATCACCCAGTTCACAATTATTAAAACAATATGTGCAAAAGTTAGCAAATCAATCCAGTGGAACCAAAAGTACTTGAATCTTGGATAACTGTAAAGAACAAGCTGTCATCTGCCCTCTAGAATTCTTGCAGAGAAAATTGTGTTGTGTATCTTGTGATGAAGCAGTGGGAGAGAAACAAAGAGAAGTAAACAGGTAGATAAATATTTTTTTAAAACATATTTTATTGATTTTTTACAGAGCGGAAGGGAAGAGGGATAGAAAGTCAGAAACATCGACGAGAGAGAGACATCGATTAGCTGCCTCTTGCACGCCCCCTCCTGGGGATGTGCCCACAGCCAAGGTACATGCCCTTGCCGGAATCGAACCCGGGACCCTTCAGTCTGCAGTCCTACGCTCTATCCACTGAGCCAAACCGGTCTCGGCTAGATAAATATTTTTAAAACATAATGGTCATCAGCAAGATAGCTGTATTTTAAAAATACACTTGCTTGGTGTCATTTTACTTTATTTAGTAAGGATTTTAACTGTGAAAAACAGCCTTTTGAATCAAGAACTTTTTTGTTGTTTTACCAACTCTGCGGAATTCAGGCATGCCCTCATTGTTTTTGTAGGCTGTTGCTTTCCATTTGGCTTATACCGTGATGTGGTAGGATATGATTCCTGTTCCATCCGGTTGTGCTCAAAAATACTTGAGTAGCTTCTATGGGAAAAATATTAGATCAGATTTAACTTTAAGTAAATAATCTAACAACCTGGGCATAATACAAAGACTGAAATGTGTGGGGAAAACATTACCACGTATAACGTCGACTCTGAATGGTAATGACCAGATCTCAAAGGAGCAAACTAAGCTTTAGCCTGACCAGCATGACGCAGCGGCTGGGCGCCGACCTACGAACCAGGAGGTCACGGTTCAATGCCTGGTCGGGGCACACGCCCGGGTTGTGGGCTCTATCCCGTGTGGGGCGTGCAGAAGGCAGCTGATCAGTGATTCTCTCCCATCGATGTTTCCGTCTCTCTCCCTTCCTCTCTGAAATCAATTTTAAAAACGTTCTTTAAATGATTTATTTTCTTAATGAAAATACATGATTTTAAGAAAGAATAACATATTGTCTTAGCCCTTATATTTCATTTCAGTACTTTCCAAAGCCTCTGTTTACTGAGCCTTGGGTGGACAAACTGTTCTCATTTCCAACATAAAGCTTTGGATTGTTTTAATTTAGGAGAAGGTTGTGATAACTTTTTTGGTATTTTCACTTTTGCTTTATCTTTTTTTATTTTGGGAGGATTTTCTGAGCATGCTAAACACTGGTTTGTTCAAGGCATTGAAATTGGCTTGCAAAAAAGCATTTAATATGGGATTCTGTGTTCAGAGCCTTTCTTCTTTGTTTATTCTAGAACAAAGATGTTTGTTTTGAAGTGGCTCAAGTTAATTGTCCAACCTCAGATTTCCTATAAAACGTGTAACAGATTATTCAGATGGCAAATGATGATATACTGTATATGAGTTAAATACGAGTATTTCTTTGGCCAGATGGTGATTTCATGCGAATTGTCAAACATTTATGTTTCTCTTTTTTTTCTTTATTAAGGTATTACATATGTATCCTTAGCCCCTGACTGCCCCCCCACACACACACATACTCTCACACACACACACTCACACACACTCATGCCCTCACACTATGCTTCCTAGAAAACTGTCTTTTGTCTCAGAAGAGCTAGTAACATAATTTGGAACACAGTCAGGTATCACTAAAGGACAACAGCAAAAATTCAGACACTAAGTGGCTGCAGAATTGGCTCCATGTGGCATGGGAAGGGTCACAGCCAGTGCCTGCCTTGCCCTTGGAAAGCTTTCATCTCAAGGAAGTACCTGTTGGGGTTCTGTACAAACCATTCCCCTGCTTTCTCCTCCGTCCCCAAACCCTTCTTTGCCATTTTGCATGTGCTTGGAGGGGAAGACAGCTGTACTTCCTCAGTGCCTGGGATTTACGTGCAGAAGCATAGTTTCAGTTCTTCCTTAGGCACTTCCTTTCCCTCTGACCAGTGTCATGTTGTTTGTTACGGGCTCCACCCGGACTGTTTCCTCTTCGATGGTGCTGCTTTGCCAGGATGGGTCATTTGTGGAAGAAGTCATGTGCCTAGTCACAGGGCTCCTTATAGGAAACGCTCACTGCCTGTCAAGTGAGCGTAGGACACATACAGGCCTGAGGCTGTGGGGCTCCTTGGCACTGAGCCTTGGGTGGACAAACTGTTCTCATTTCCAACATAAAGCTTTGAGTCTTTCAGACAGTATCAGCTCCCTACAGGTGTTTTTCTTCTGAAATTTGGGCAAAAATCTGAGTAACATAGTATTACATATTAAGGCTATGACAAGAAACCCATTGTTGCTGCAATCTAGATTTGAGCAGAACAACTGTTTGTTTTCAAAAGCGGTTTTCTTCTAGAAACCTTTCATAGCAAGACTGAACATTATATAAAAATGAACACAAAGCCGAGACCAGTTTGGCTCAGTGGATAGAGCGTCGGACTGCGGACTGAAGGGTCCCGGGTTCGATTCCGATCAAGGGCATGTACCTTGGCTGCGGGCACATCCTCAGGAGGGGGCGTGCAAGAGGCAGCTGATCGATGTTTCTCTCTCGTTGATGTTTCTGACTTTCTATCCCTCTCCCTTCCGCTCTGTAAAAAATCAATAAGATATATTTTTTAAAAAAATGAACACAGAGGAAGCCTCTGAGAACACTCTGAAACCTGTTTGGGGCTCATCGTGATCTCAACGAAGGCTGCCCAGGTGTCACTTGAAACATCTTTTGGTGGCATTCTTGGCAGACACAGATGCTAGGGCTGTAGGAGTCCTCTGTTCCCCGTGGTCCTCATTGTTTGAGATCAAATATGAGAACAAGTGCTCAGGAGCTGATCCAAATGATACTTATTTCATTGTTTATTTTTCCTGTCCATTAATAAGGATTCATCAAGATGTCCTTTCCTAATCACATGGGAAATCTCTCAGATTTCAGACCTTCCCTGAGAAACCAGATAGCTTCATTGCTTTGTTATAATGAAATTATGGAATTCGCTATAATTAGGTCCACAACTTGATTATCCTCTAGCCTGGAGTGTGGTCTCACTTATAGCTAGTAGCAAGACTCACCCCTTTCAGATGCATAACAGTATGTGCATGTGCTTTACCTTTGAGTTCTTTCACATGTCTCATTTGATCCACTATCTGCATGATCAGTGTGGGATGGAATAATTATATTAAATTTATAGCTAAACCATCTGAACCCACTCAAGACATCTCATCCGGTGGGAAGGGAGAAAAAAGAAAGAATAGAGTTATTCAAACTCTTGGTGTGATTGCCAGCAATAATTTTCGAGTAAATTACATTTGAAATTTTCCTCCAGCCATTCTAGGCATACTTTGGAATAGTCAGATTTGTGAGTTGTTCCCAACATAAATTGCTTCAAGTGCTCTTTCAGTTCTTTTATGAAAAGGCAAAGCTGGACACAGCCCTAGCTGGTTTGGCTCAGTGGATAGAGCATTGGCCTGTGGACTGAAGGTCTTGGGTTTGATTCCAGTCAAGGGCACATGCCTGGATCCTCAGTGTGGAGCATGCAGGGGGCAGCCAATCAATGATTCTCTCTCATCATTGATGTTTCTATCTCTCCCTTCTCTCTGAAATCAATATATATATATATATATATATATTTTTTTTTTTTTAACTGGATACTGGTTCTTATCCTGGGATCTTTTTATTTTTTAATCCTCACCCGAGGATATGTTCTTATTGATTTTCTGTAGAGAGAATGGAAGGCAGGGAGAAACATGTATGTGAGAGAGAGAAACATTAATTGGTTGTCTCCCATATCCTCCCCAACACGGGATAGAACCTGCAACCTGGGTATGTGCCCTAACTGGGAATCAAACCTGCAACCCTTCAGTGCACAGGGTGATGCTCAACCACCTGAACCACACGCCAGGGCCTGGGATCTCTAAGGAGAACCCCCAGGCCTAAGGTGTCTGGGGAAAGAGAGAGGGATGTATGTACAGAGTGGTCCCCAGGCGCTAGGACAGATATTTGGTTTCTCTTTCATTGATCTTCTGAACACCTCACCGCACTTTCTGCATGTTGTTGAGATGGGAGGAAAGGCACTGCCTATTTTATACAGACGGGGGTTCAGTTGAAATTGTGAGATCATGTATTTTAGTGCTAGCACTTAGTAGATGTAAAAGTCTAGATAAGATGTTCTGCTGTATCTAGATTCACTATGGTATGATCCAACCTAACCGGAATTTCACCTGGGCCTTTGTCTTTCACATGACCTTTGGGTAAACATGCCCTTTAAAATGGAAACAAATTATTTTAAAATGGAAATTATTCCAATGATTTATGTTAATGGGAAGCTCCCTGAAAAGACAGCCGTGAAGGCTTCTATGTTGCTTATTTTGTTGCTTGTGGCGAGGAAAACGATCCAAGTGACATGTCTCAATCCAGCCTTCTGTAACCTGGCCACCACACTACCAGAATGTCAAAGCAAAGTGTCTGAAACAATGGATTGATTTTATACCCTATCCAATTTAGGAACCACTGGCCAGTGATCAGAATTTATATTTTTAGTGCAGGCCAATAGTTTAAAAAGCATGACTCAGTCCATGATTGCAGCTGCTGGTGCATGTCCCTCCCAGCCATTCTTTCTAGTAGTCTCCCTTCACTCTCAGCTTCATTATTCTTATCTGTAAAGTGGGGATATGTTATCTTTATGTGGTTGTTTTGAGGACTAGTTTGTATGTTCAGAATACTTAGAACACTTAATAGATTCAGTTTAAACAGGTTTATCCTAAAGACTACAGGTGTTGTTGCTTTATACCTATGATGTGTTTTTCAGGAGTGGGGAACCTTTTGGCTGCCAGGGGCCATACAAAATTGTCAACCTAAAAAGCCTGCTTGCCCTAGATGGTTTGGCTCAGGGGATAGAGCATCAGCCTGTGGACTGAAGAGGCCCAGGTTTGAATCCAGTCAAGGGCACATGCTGAGTTGTGGGCTTGATCCCCAGTAGGGGGCATGCAGGAGGCAGTCAATCAATGATTCTCATCATTGATGTTTCTATCTCCCTCTTCCTCACTGATAGCGATAAAAATATATATTTTTTAAAAAGGCTAGAATGACGATGAACTCCCTCCCTGAGCAGTGTTTCACAGCATTTGTTTTTCAGTCAAGGCTAGAGCTGGCCTCTGCTGTCTTGCTAACCATGCTGAGTGGCCTGCTCCTCCTTCCTTGGGTAAAAATAGCCTGAAGCGACAACCATGTTATTTTTGTCCTTGGAAGGTTGAAATTAGGAGCTCTCCAGACAAACTGAGCCAGCTGGTGTTTCCAGCCATCAGCAGAACTGAACTACAAAGTTTGATGCTATGCACAAGTTATAAATCAGAAAAATTGCTTTTGATACATTTTTTAAAATATATTTTATTGATTTTTTACAGAGCAGAAGGGAGAGGGATAGAAAGTCAGAAACATTGATGAGAGACATCCATCAGCTGCCTCTTGCACTCCCCCCACTGGGGATGTGTCCGCAGCCAAGGTACATGCCCTTGCCGGAATCGAACCCGGGACCCTTCAGTCCGCAGTCCGACGCTCTATCCACTGAGCCAAACTGGTCTCGGCTTGATACATTTTTATGTTTATAAAAATGTGGACATGGCACTCAAGTCTAGCCCTGCAATATAAATCAAAATAACCATACCCTCATTGCAGGATTCTCCCATTATCTTAAAACTTAATGCCATCTATCCTTCCCTGGAGCCATGCTTTTGGTTTTTTGTTGTTTGTTTGTTTTAAAGAGGGTTATTTATAATTTCTTAGGAATAAATCTATGGGCAGTATCCCTTTCCCAGTTTTTTTGGTAGTCAACAGGCCACCCCTTGGTCCACCCACACGTCCTAAGATTGCCTTTAGCTAAGACTTTACCAATTTGTTCATGCCTCAGGAGGTAAAACAAGTCAAGGTCATTGTTTTAGTAAGTGAGACACAGCAGCAGAGTAGCAAGAAGTGATGGGGGCAAAGATAAACCCATGTAGGAAAAATAAGAATGGTAATATTTCACAAATGCTAGACTGACAATTTAACTTGTTTTTTTTTTCTTCTGCTGAACTGACATCTGCTGAGCAAGTTTAGAAAAAAATTCTATGTATTCAATCCATAAAAAGCACTCTAGTGGCCTAGAGTGCTGACTCTAATTTCTACATTCTACATTCTGGGATTTCTTTTAATCCAGGAACTTGAACATGCAACATCTGTTAACTTTGCTCTTTCATGATCTCTGCCATCACCCAGTCATTAATGATCCAAGTTAAGAAATGATTAGAATGGATGACTGTGTTCGTAGATTATTTATTGTTCTTTAAGTGAATTGATTTATTGAATGGAATTAACTGTGCCCTTCCAGAACATTGGGTCTATGTTCTCATTCAGATTTTGTTTGTAATCACCCTGCCACCCACCATCAACAATGGCATAAGGTGAATTTTGTGGTAGTTGCTATTTTAAAACCATCTTAACCATGGTCTCTGTCCTTTCTTTTTTGTCTTGAACATAGGACATGGATTTGATTGACATACTTTGGAGGCAAGATATAGATCTTGGGGTGAGTCGAGAAGTATTTGACTTCAGTCAACGACGGAAGGAGCATGAGCTAGAAAAACAGAAAAAACTTGAAAAGGAAAGACAAGAACAACTCAAAAAGGAGCAAGAGAAAGCCTTTTTTGCTCAATTACAACTAGACGAAGAGACAGGTGAATTCCTCCCAATTCAGCCAGCCCAGCATATTCCGTCAGAAACCAGTGGATCTGCCGACTACTCTCAGGTACAGAGTGCTCAGTTCTTGGAAAGATAGCAGGGTTTAAGGAGACATTGACCCAGGAGTTAGCACATCTGTATTTGAATTCCAGCTTTGCCTTTTACTATGTGTCGTTATGACTTTGTCCAATCATTCCCAACCCTGGCCTCCTGATGACTCAATACTTGACTTACCTTACAGAGTTTTAAGGATCAGGAGGACATAAATCACATGAAAGCTGTGTAGCTATAGCAACGTCACGGAGAAGCAGGCTGCAGCGGTGGTGGTGGCAGCAGTGGAACCAGTAATAGGGATTACTTTGGCACCAACTGTGACAGGCACTGACTGTCCTAAAGCACCTGACATACTGATTGACTTAATCAATACAACCATTATCTGAATTAGGTGCCATTATCCCCATTTAAAGGTGAGCAATTAAAGCTCAAATAGGTTAAATAACCTTCTCAGAGCATTCAAGAAATTGGGGGAACCCATTTGAACCCAGACAGTCTGGTTTGATTCTCTGCTCTTAACTATGACACTAAATTGATTTCTGAACTAAGTAAGGAATCTGATTTGAACAGATGTAAACATTTTCAGAACATCAATCATGAACCTTTAACCTGGGGAACAGAACATTAAACATTTTTCCCCTTTTTGTCTTTCCCTTATATCCAGGTTGCCCACATTCCCAAACCAGATGCTTTGTACTTTGATAACTGCATGCAGCTTTTGGCAGAGACATTCCCGTTTATAGAGGACAATGAGGTATGTAATATTCGATTCACAGCAAAATTCACAGCTATATCTGATATATATAATATAGGTCCCTTCAGTGTCTCTCCATTTAAAAAAAAATGAAAAAATTTTTAGGATGGATTTTGTCAAGGAAACCTTAGTCTATATGTAACTTTATAGATCCCCACACACAATACAAAACCCAAAACATTTACTGCTGCACAGCCAGAAGCATGGATTAGCATAATGATGGGACTAAGTAGTGCATTTGTTGTAAGTACTAAAAAATAAGTTCTGGTGAGTAGGGCAAGCAGAGTAATACACCAAAACTTGTTTAACAATTTTTACAAACCTATTGTGTTTGAAGCACTATATATAGTATCATATACTAGTAAAAAGATACAGCTTTGTCTTCCCAAAAGTGGCCAGAGGTAACCTCTGGGTTAACTATTCACTTGACCTAGAAAGCCCCACAAAATCATGCATTTCAAGAGGTTCAAATCTCTGTGTTCACTTTAAGAATACTCAGGAAATTGCAGGTATCAAGGGTATGCATATCTGAAAAAGCTGAGTATCTGAAGGATGTCAGTTTCTAGAAGCAGTGTGTGCCATTCTGTCATTACAATGGTGGAGGTAGTAGGTGTGCCCAGACCCAGTAGTGGGGCTGGACACAGGGTTAGTGGCCCAGGAGGAGTGAATTATTGCCACACATGCTTAAAAATGCAGAGCCCTGGCCAGGGTGGTTCAGTTGATTGACGTCCAGGGCACCAAAGGGTTGCTGGCTCAATTCCTGGTCAGGATACCTGCCCTGATTGCGGGTTATCTCCATTGGTGGTCATGCAGGGGGCAGCTGATCGATGTTCTGCTCTTACATTGTTTACTTTTCTCTCCCTCTCCCTTCCTCTCTAAAAATCAATTAAAAATGTATTTTTAAGTGCAGAGAATAATGCTGAACTTAAGGGTATACTTGTAGATTTTCTGGTCACTGAGCAAATCCAAGTGAACAAAGCTCCCAAGCTGTGCCGTAGAATTTGCAGAGCTCGTGGGCAGATTTACCCACATGAGCTCTCCCTGCCACACCGGGATGACCCTACTGAAAGAAAGCAGGTTGTTACGAAACCAGAGAGGGGGTTGCACAGAAGAAAACAAAAATTTATGGCCCAGGAGTAAATTCAACATAAAATAAATATGAATAAAAAATAAGCCCTGACTGGTTTGGTTCAGTGGATAGAGCATCAGCCTATGAATTGAAAGGTCCCAGGTTCGATTCCAGTCAAGGGCAGGTACCTTGGTTGCCGGCACATGCCCAGTGGGTGGTGTGCAGGAGGCAGCTGATGTTTCTCATCGATGTTTCTAACTATCCTTCTCCCTTCCTCTCTGTAAAAAATAAAATATATCAAATAAAGGCAGGAGAAGAAGATATAAATTAAATCCTAAAGAATACCTATTTTCAAGTTTGCCTTCAGATGCATTGGAGTCAGGTGGGTAGAAAAAAAGATGTTTCCTTGTATAGAAATAGGGGTCATAAGTAGTTCTAAGTAGTACAGAAATGCAGCCGGTTCCAGCTTGAGGTGTTGTGATGGTGTCTTAGGGGGCACGCACTCACTATAAATGCCTTGTTGACTTTAGGTTTCTTCACCTGCGTTTCAGTCGCTTGTCCCTGATGTTCCCGGCCACATCGAGCGCCCAGTCTTTACTGAGCCTGGTCACACTCAGTCACCCGAACCTGCTGTCCTACAGCTAATCAGTGACTTAGGTAACATGCAGCAGGACATTGAGCAAGTTTGGGAGGAACTACTATCCATTCCAGAATTACAGGTAACTGAGACCTAAAATAATACATACCAAAGATGCTATTTTATATTCAGTCCCTTTAAATTAGTCATTCTGGTTATTTATTATTTATATGCCACCTATTTTCAGGGAGAGGATGAGAGAGTGCTTTTAAATTAGTCATGAGAGCTGCCCATGCTCACTCAAATGCAGTTTTGTTAAAGGGACTGGATGTCTTGAGGATAGATAAGCTGTAAACCTGAGGTCTGATCTAGAAATTCTGAAATACAGAAGCTTAGGCATAAATATGTTAGAAATGTGTATTTCTCTCTGAATTAGAGAAGAAAACAGCTTGGAGAGAATGAGGGTGGGGAAGTTTTAACTCAGAGGTAGATTATCAGATAGTGAAAATATCTAACCTTGATTTACAGAGTATAAACTTCTTTTCCATGCAGTGTCTTAATATTCAAAATGACAAGCTGGTTGAGACTAGCACGGTTCCAAGTCCAGAAACCAAACAAGCAGACAATGACAACAACAGTTACCATTTCTACTCACCCATCCCTACACTGGAAAAGGAAGTAGGTGACTGCAGTCCACCTTTTCTCAATGCTTTTGAGGATTCCTTCAGCAGCCTCCTCACCACCGAAGACCCCAGCCAGCTGACAGAGAACTCATTAAATTCAAATGCCACCATAAATACAGATTTTGGTGATGAATTTTATTCTGCTTTCATAGCAGAGCCCAGTATCGACAACATGTCCTCCTCGGCTACCCTCAGCCAGTCACTCTCTGAACTTCTTTACGGGCCCATTGATGTTTCTGATCTGTCACTTTGTAAAGCCTTCAATCAGAACCACCCTGAAAGCACAGCAGAATTCAACGATTCTGACTCTGGCATTTCACCGAACACAAGCCCCAGCATGGCATCACCAGAACACTCAGTGGAATCTTCTGGCTATGGAGACACACCACTTGGCTTTAGTGATTCCGAAATGGAAGAGACAGACAGTGCCCCTGGCAGTGTCAAACACAGTGGTCCTAAAACACAGCCAGTTCAGACTTCTGAGGAGACAGTTCACCCCCTGTCACCATCCCAAGGGCACGGTGCCCCAGTGAGTGATGCCCAGTGTGAAAACACACAAAAGAAAGAATTGCCTGTAAGCCCTGGCCATCGCAAAACCCCCTTCACGAAAGATAAACACCCAAGTCGCTTGGAGGCGCACCTCACAAGAGATGAGCTAAGGGCGAAAGCTCTCCATATCCCGTTCCCTGTGGAAAAAATAATCAACCTCCCTGTTGATGACTTCAATGAAATGATGTCCAAGGAACAATTCAATGAGGCTCAACTTGCATTAATTCGAGATATACGTAGGAGGGGTAAGAATAAAGTGGCTGCTCAAAATTGCAGAAAAAGAAAACTGGAAAATATAGTGGAACTGGAGCAAGATTTGGATCATTTAAAAGATGAAAAAGAAAAATTGCTCAAAGAAAAGGGAGAAAATGACAGAAATCTCCATCTACTGAAAAAACAACTTAGCACCTTATATCTAGAAGTCTTCAGCATGCTCCGAGATGAAGACGGAAAACCTTACTCTCCTAGTGAATACTCTCTGCAGCAGACGAGAGATGGCAATGTATTCCTTGTTCCCAAGAGTAAGAGGCCAGATGTCAAGAAAACCTAGATATGGAAAAGTCTGACCTTTTCTGAGCTAGTGTTTTGTTTTTGGTGGTTTTATATACTATTATATATACTAAAAGCTCCTACTGTGATGTGAAATGCAGAAATATACTTTTATAATTCTATGCAAAATTATAGTGAAAACTAGTGTAGAAAATAATACAAAACTTTAAAAGCATTAAACTGTTCTCAGTATGCGGAAATCAGTTTCACTTTAACTGCAAACTTAATTTCTTAGAACACCATTTGGGCTAGTTTCTGCATACCTGTAAATACTACAAAAACTTATTTATACTGTTCTTATCTCATTTGTTACATTCATAGATTTATATGTTTTGACATCTGGCTAAAAGCAAATTGTAAAACTAACCACTATGTACTTTTTTAAATAAATATCATATGAACAAAAAATGGCATTTTTTATATTAAATTGTTTAGCTCTGGCAAAAATAAAACTAGTTTAAAAGCTGGTACTAATAAAGGAATACAATTGTTAAATTACCTGTAATTCATTTGCATTTGTTCACAGTATTTTCAGTGACACTACATGGTCACATTTAGGTTTGTCATTTTCAGAATGCTTTCATTGAAAATAAGCTTTTTTTAAATCCTCACTTGAGGGTGTTTTTCCATTATATATATGTTTTTTGGTTTGGTTTCTTTTTTTTTTTTTTGAGAGAGAGGGAAAGACAGAAACATCACTTTTCTATATTTCTAGCACCAAAAGCCTGCAATGAAGGTACGTGCCCTTGACCAGAATCAAACCTGGGACCGCACAGTCCACAAGTCCAAGTTCTATCCACTGAGCCAAACCAGCCAGGGTGAAAATACGCATTTTATACTAAACTTCTGATTCTGGAAATAATAGAAAAAAGAGTGTATCAAGAAGCTATTTTATTTCAACATCAGGTATATCTCAACCAAGTGTTCTACCTTGATATGAAACCTGTGTTCAGAAACCCATTCTCCTAGTACTACTAGGGAAAGATAGCAAATGTACTACACTGTGCAAGAGGAGGATTGGGAAGACCAGTAAAAAAGCATTGCAATTTGAAATAGAGTAAAACCTCATTGAGACTGCATAGGAAACCCATTCTGTGGAGTCGAGTATTTCAGACATGACACAGTCCAAATGCTCTGAACCGTTTAAAAAATACAAAGACCATATGGCTGAAAATGGGGGGGGGGAGGGGGAGAGAAGAGATGAATGGGTAGAGAAGTGAACGTAGCAGAGCTCTTAAGCCTTCATAAGGACTTTGGTTTTTACCCAGCAAAGTGGGGAGGTGTCAAGAATATCCTTTGATTTTTAAGTCTCCCCTGCCTTGTGCGTTGAGACCTCTCGGACTACCAGTGACCCTCAGACTACCAGTTGACCCCCGTCTAGAGTAAAGGTGGGAACAAGGAGACCAGTGGGGAGGCTTTGCAGTAATCACACGGAATATGGCATCTTGGGGTGACAGTTGAGGGCATATTTTGTTTTAAAGGTGAAACTAAGTGGGTTCTCTGACAGAATGGATGTGGGGTAAAAGTGGAGTCAAAGACTTGAACACCTTTAAGAACCGAGTTGCCAAGAGATAGCAAAGACTAGAGGAAGATCTAGTTAAGAAAAAATCAATTCACTTAAAATCAGTTTCATCTCACATACTGAGATTAAACGTAAAAAATCAAGACCCCTCAAAACAACATTCTGCTGCCGAATAAACCAAAGCATTGATCCACTATTTCCTCACCTAATCAAATGTTTTGTTTTAGAGAAATGTAGATTCACTTGAGGGTTAAGCATGTTTAGAATAAGCACAATGTGCAAATTATTCAGTTAATCATTAAAGGCAATACAGTGCAGAGGTCCACATGCTCAAGCCAGATAGCCTGGGCTTGCTACCATTCTAGAATGACCTCGTGTCTAAGCAATCAGACTTGTGTCCTTATCTGTAAAGTGAGCATAATAGTGTTACTACGCAAAAAGCACTGTATCTACACACTGTAAATGGGTACTTTCTCACTTTCTTTAGCCTTACATTAGGATGCCTTTTGGTTTCAAGTGAAAGAAACTAAAGTCAAATTAACTTGAGAAGTTGACTAATGACTGGGAAACTGAGATTGAAAATGACAAATGTGCAGATTCTGCTGAGCTTCCTTCTATGGTCTAGAACTTCCTGGCCATAGTCGACTTGGCTCAGTGGACAGAGAATAGGCCTGAAGAGTCCTGGGTTCCCTTCCGGTCAAGGGCACATGCCCAGGTTTCTGGCTTGATGTCGAGTAGGGGGGAGTGCAGGAGGCAGCCAATCAATGATACTCTCATTGGTGTTTCTAAAATCAAAAATTAAAAAAAACTTGATCTTGTAATGGTGGTGATGACTTCACCAACCTTGGAAGACGAAAAGAATTTACTACTTTGAACTACTAAACATGCTGTGTACTATATGTATTAGAAACAGCCTTTTAAATACTCGGCACATCTGTTTTATTGTGCTTCACTTTATATATTTTACAAATTGAAGGCAAGACCCTCCACCACCAGATTACTGCTCACTTTATTGCATACTGTGGAACAGATCCACAATCTGAGGTCCGTGTAAAATCCTACCTATGACTATTTTTCATCTCTTGATCTGTATTTGAAATGAGCTTTGTGTCCTGATTAATACTTAAGCCTTTTTTTTTTAATTGATTTTAGAGGTTTGTTCCCTTCATCCATGCATTCACTGGTTTATTCTCGTCCAAGGCAAAGTTTGAACCTGAAGCCTTGGCATACTGGGATGGTGCTCTAACCAACTGAACTATCTGGCCAGGGCTGAGCAAATGTTTTATTAGAAACCTAATTGCTCGACACTGCATTTGGTATATTAAAAAATTTTGCTTTCTCAAGCCCATGCTTTCAAGGGAGAGGATGGCTGCTCAAATGTATTTTATAGTATTTCCCATACCCATACTTTTGTTTTTAAGCCTTCCAACATATACAATTCTCACCCCCTCTTTTAAGGATACTTAGCCAATTTCACTTGGTTTCCAGAACTGGAAAAACTTAAATGTAAAAACTTTAATCACTTGTGGAGAGACACACTAGCATAATTATCACCCAATAACAGTTTAGATTTGCTTCAGGATATTCTTAAGGCAGTAACACTAATTACCAAAAATATTTTTAGAAATCATGGACCATGCACTAGAGGGTTAGCTCCTTTAAGTTCATTTTTACATTTAACCATTACACTCAATGAAGGTGAGTATTATCTCCATTTTACCTTTCTAATCCCCACCCACACCCACTAAGGAATTAGGTAAAAACAAGTTTTTAACTGGACAGAATTTAGGGCAGAGAATTTTGATTGGAAGAAGTTACTTTATTTTCAGAAACACTAGTAAAATTCAACAATCCTTCATTATAGACAGCAAACCACAAATGGTATACACAGTACTTCCTATTTAAAAAACTCACAATTTTAACAGATTACTGTTGCCAAGTTTCTTAAAATACTACTTATCACTTCAAAGTTAGACATCAGACCCACCACTAGCCTCCTGTTTAAGGCACATTTACTAAATCAAATGTAATATTTTGCTATTTCCAATGTAATGTTTAATTCTACATATTTAATGCATATGAAATCAACATTCTAAGAGTGTCAACTGGCATCACCAAACTACCAACAGATAGCATGGCATAAAAGTTTAAGTCCCAAATAACTTGTCCAAGCTCACAAAACTAAAGCTTTTAAATTTTTTACTGAAAGGCAAAAACCTACCAATTACATTTCTCCCAGTACCTATTAAGTAAATGTTTAATAAAAGATGGAATCCAAATAGGAAACTTATCAGTTCCTTCTACATTAATTTGTTAGAATGTATGGGCCAACACAATGCTTTAAAAAAATTACCTTGCAACCTTCATATATAATTAGCTTTCCTGATTATGAACCCATTAACTAAAACGGCATAAAGTTTAACCACTTGACTCTTTTGAAGTATTTTTAAAGCTGTCAACTCCCTTGTATGTTACTTATCCATTACTTAATAAAGTTTACAAGTTGAACATGGGTAAATTCCTATTTTCTAGCTGATTTTCAGTACTATGCCCATTTTACTTCTATCACATGAAGGCAGTTCTCAATACACCTTTGCAATTACCTGTCCAAAAATACGTGGGCAAGTGATGTATAGTACATACCTATTCTATTACCTTACTTTTTTCATCCTTGGTACTTCTAAGTCAACGTAATATTAACAGGATCCCATGTTTTGCAAAAGACTGATAATTAAAAATTTAATTGGTCTGTGTTGAATACATACAGGATTCCAATTTTTCTTCTTGCCTAGTTTCAATTGTTATTTTCATTCTGAGAAAACTATAATATACTTATTTTGGTGGAAATGAGTTGTTTTGGATTCAAATATTAACTGGAATATAAGGTACTTACAGCTACAGAATATAAAACGACATATAACCAGTATTGAATACAAACAAAATGTTTTGCAATCCTATTGACAGCTACCAGGTCCCACGTAGACTCAATTCACAAATTATTTCACTTACCATGTTAACAGTTAATGCTAAGAATCCACATAACTTGTTATATTTTTGTGTCACATTTATCAAAATCCTAACTCAATAATTGTTCAAACTTTTAACAGATGGCTATTATCTTTATTTGGCTTAAGTTGCAACATTGTAGTTTAAAACTAGTTGATCTCATGAAAGCTTTTGCCCAGCCCATCACGGCACAAAATTTCAACAAGTCAATCCAATGCCTTAAGAAGACCTAATACTGTGAGGAAGGAGTCCCCCCTTTAATCTTCCCAAAAGGTTTTTCACTTGCTCAGTTAGCCGTAACTACATTCCTCCCCTCCCCCAATAAATCACTGGCCCCTCACCTGTCACCCAAGTATGTACATATTGTTTTTCAAGGCTTAAATCCTTAAGTGGCAGTAAGCTTTGTTTTAAGGTATTTTCCCATGCCTATTTCCCAGGTCAATGTTTTCCAGTGAATAGAACCCACTTTTCCAAGTTTCATATTATTACTAGTAAATATGTCATATTCACCTGTAGCACCTAAGTTACATGGACACTGTGAAGTGACAAAACAACACACACATTTCTAAAAATATTTTAATGAAAAAGTTGGCTTTCTGTAAACATTATCCTACAAATGAAACATTGAATCCATTGCAGACCACCTCTTTAAGTCTTAAAAATCAAGACATTGAAATATAAAATTTTGAATACTCACACAGGCTAATATATTACCCCTGCACATTAGCATGCTTATTCTCTACACTTTGTGACGTAATTACTGGAAATCCAAGATAATCATTCACTAGAAATGTTTCAAATTGTGACTTCTATATTTGAACTCCTCAAACCAAGCGTATCTCAATTGTTTAGTTCCTTAACAAATGGTCTTTATTACCAAATTGTATTCCTTAGGACACGGGTGTGAAAGTAGGATTTGGTTGTTTTTAAAATATGTGGAAAGCAGTAACCTTGAGTTGCGTTGACAAAGTTTGCCTTGACCATTTCCCTTATGAACTTTGTTTATTGGTGCTATAATTTAAGAGGATCACATTTTTCAGTAATGACAGTGTAACTACATTTAAATTAAATCTATTTCATCAAAAAAGTTAGGTGGACTGAAAAGAACGCCTTTAAAAAAAAGAAAATGTTTATCTTAGGAAATTAGCTTTACTAAAAACCATGCTGTAAATAAAATTCATCAAAATAATTCCCTTGCTCAATACTTTAAAGTGGTGTAGGAATTTAGTTCTGGTTTAGAGCGCCTAACAGTCATATTGTGAAAATAAACTCTGGCAAAGTTACTCCTATTTCTGTAAGAATTTCATTTAAAATTTAGAAACTAGTTGCATGTTAAGCATCTATCACCCAAGTGTTATTTTTAAAGTGAATCGTCAAATTTCAATTTTTAGCCAGCCCTTTTGGGCTAGCCATAATAGCCCTTATGAAATCAGCAACTGGTTTGCACAGAAATTAAGTTTATTCTTTGGGAAGTTGTCTTTTTAAAAGGGTTGGGTGCCCACTGCTTCTGATTAACAGGTTAAATGACACACACACACAAACACACACACACACACCTAAAAAGAACCAAATTATTTATGCCATTAATCTAAATTCCCTGATTTTTTATGTAAGAGAATTTATATATGAGGCCACTTGAAAGACGACCATTTTTATATTTCTATCAATCTGGCAATTTAAAAAGTTCATCCCAAGGTTTTCCCTAAAACGAGGACTGGCAGGCTTAATGCTTCTATTATAACTAAGTCAGGCTTATTACAATACAAAACTGCAAAATTTGAGGTCACTCCCTTTATCAAAAACTAACTTTACCCTAAAGACACCAACAACGAATTATGTACATGAGGCCACACGTCACTCAACATGAACACTCATGGTTATTTGCGGGAAAGTTTTAAAAACTGTTTAAAACGTTTTGGATGTGGTTCCAAAATCAAGTTTCAGCTGAACCATTTTACTAATGTAGCTAGTAGTTTTGAATGTGTAATATAAATTTGTAGGGAAAATGGTGTCATCAGGTTTTACTGTGAGCTACAAACCTTACCCAGCCAGAAACCTTCGTATTTAAGATGGTAGGAAAGACATTCCTCATTTAGGCAAGAAGGGTTCTCATTCAACCTGCAAATCAAAAAGATTACTCTTACCTTGCTTTACAAAAAAGTACTCTTTTAATAAGTGAAAAAATTCAAATTCAAGCCTTACCTAATGCTTATTGCCCTTCCTTGCAGGTCTAAATGCTAGACCTAGTGACTGTGGCAACTATCTCTCATTGATGTTCCAAAAGGCGAAGAGCTCCTTCCTGCTAGACTTTCTTCGATATTTCAGTTGTAATAAGCAGATTTAACTAGCTTTTGAAAAGTTGCTTACTATCACCATAGTATTTTATGCCTTCACTTCTCAGTTGAAGCTCTTGCTGCTGCCTTGTCATTCTTTATTTATGCTGACTTGTCCATACTCAAAAGGCTGCTGGAGTCCTGTCTTAGTGAGTCTCCTTTGATCCAGTGCTCAAACAGCACATCTTAGGGTCCTTTAAAGCTGGTTAAATCGCTCTCCTCATGGCTTACTTTTCCACACTGTTCACAAGAACTAAGCTAAACACAACTTATAAACAGGTCACATACACAGATTTCACCTGCTTATAGGTTGCAAACATCAACTTACTGAAAATATATTTCACTATTAAACTAGTTCCAGAACACAGAAAGTTTGTTAATAGTACAATTACTTCATATGCCATTAAAGGATACTGTCAAGGTTGTGTCAAACAATTTCACAAAATAGAAACAGGAAATGTTAATCACCCCCATTCCTTCAACCTTTATTATATGAATAAAAGAACTTTAGACAATATAGCTTAATTTTAATAGTTTCCCAAGCATTCTTTTGACCAGGTACCCACGTTTAAGTTATAAACATTGACAGTGTCCATTTATATAACCACACTTGAAGTTGTGAAAACTTAACCATTTTCTAATATTTGCCTATTTTCTACACTGCTTATTCACATATGTCCATTAACAAATGGCATGTTGTCTGTTACATTTATTGGTTTGTGAGTGTTTTCTGGAAAACTGCAGTATCTGTGAAGACCGATTTCCATGCTGGCATTGCATGCATCCACATATTAATGCACAGAGGCACAGAAAATTAGAGCAACAAGAGAGCATATGCAAACACTAGCACGCCCCACTCCCCTTTTTATTGCTTGTTTTGCTTAGTACTTCTTAAAACAAAAATAAGAACCTTGAATTCAATGTTCAACTGCCAAAGAAATAACAACAGCAGGGCACATACTTAGGGCTTGAATGAAATTGTAAGCACTAGGCTGGCGCAAAACAGTAGACATTGGTTTATATATTTATATATATGTGACCTTATCATCTAAAAATTTTCTCATCCCGGGTCCTCCAAACAAATTGGCTCATACCAACATGATTTAGGTTCAAACATACACATAGAATGACAGTGTGTTCTTTGGGATTTTGAATAAGAACTCAAGACAATCCAAATTTGAATTCAGATCTTTAGGAAGTGGGAAGCTTGTACTAAGCAACTGTGGTACACTTCTATTGCATTATGTCATTTGGGTCAATTATATCTAGACTCTCCCTTCGTTTCATCCAGGAAAATGTAGAGGGTACAAAGAGGAAAGCATGCCAGCCAGTTAAGGGTTCAACAATGCATGGTTTTTATTCTCTTGTGAGCTTATATATATATATATAAAAAAAAGTTAAACCAAGGAAAATAACGAAAAATTTATGGGCCTCTTGTGCTTTAAAAAGCAAAAAAAGGTAGCCACCAATTTGCTCAGATACAGCAGGCTTAGTGGTCCTATATTTTGAAGTTTTTAAAAAACGGTTTTTAATGGAAGAGGAAAGGGAAAAACATCCACTAACCCCTTCCAGAATTTAAACAGAGGGCAGCAGACATTCTTTACACCCAAATAAAACTATAGCAGTAGTTCACATGTGACCAAGGTGAATGTAGAATGGAGATGTTCTAAACACAGCTCGGACTCTCAGCAAAGCCAACACACTAAAATCATGATTACATTTGGAAAGAAAATGCACAAAAACCAAATAGGAATTTTGAGAGTTTTCATTTGAAGGTAAATCTTAATGTCATCAAAGTCACAAATATGCTAATTTAAATACCCAATTCTATTTATCTAAAACACACATTGCAAACATACAAATATCTATTCTCTCCACATGTCAGAGCCCATTCATTTCATGGTTTGGAAATGGGGAGAATAGATTCCCCTTAAACTGCAAGTCAGTAGGTGTTTCTTTACAGTTAACTTTAGCAAAATTCATACAAAATAGTGATTAACAATGATCTTCTTTACTTGTTAACTCACAAGGAAACACCTTCAAAACTGCATTTTGTTAAAGTTTCTGTACTAAAATGTAGAAAAACTGAACTACACAAATATTGAAAAGTTAAAAATTCCTTAATTTTTTATTCCTGGTACCACTACCACAATTTACAGGGCAATATACCTGATGTAATGAAAAGAAAAAGACAAAGCTACAACAGATAAAAGACCTCAGGAATGTACATCTAATTGACACTACATTGCATTAATCAATAGCTGCACTTTTTGCAAACTGTGGCTATGACAGTCCTGAACAAGAAGGGTTTCCTGTTTAAGCTGCAGTAACTTTTCTGACTATGGATCATCGTTCCTCCTGTGGCAGATTTTTACAGTTCCTCTAATGCATTTGGGACGACTGTCTCAAAGTAACCTGCAGCTTTCCTGACAACTCCTCGCTCTCTCTCCTGCTAAGAACTGTAGCCTGTTGAATAATACAGGATAAAAAAATTATTACACTCAGTGAACAATTCCACATATTCTTTATCATCATGTTAAAAATTTGAATTATACCTACCCTTTTCTGTTGAGTTTTTAGAACCTTCTGCTACCATATCCACCACTTCCACCACCAGATCCATAACCACCTGGAAATATACAGGTAGACAGTTTTAAAAGAAATATGTAGGATACAAGAGTTTGTGAATAAATAAGGCTATAAAATTTTTAATGAAAAATATTATTTACCACCATAGGGGCTCCCCGAGCTTCTTCCACCAAAACTGCCCCCCTTCATGGGTCCATAATTTGATTGCTGTTGTCCACTGTAATTTCCAAAATCATTATAGTTTCCACCTCCACCATAGTTACCTGAAATTACAAAGGTTTTTGTTTGTGGCTTATTTGCACAATTATTTCTCTCATCTAATATACGTACATCATCTTAACAATCATGATAGCATACTCTACAACACTAACTTGCAACTCCTTGAAAAGAGATTTTAGAGCTACCAAATTCTCTACACCACAAACTGAGGCCCACTAGCACACCTCAGACATGGGGTAAGGAATGAAAAGAGTGAAAAATGGTCCCAAGAGCGTATATCTAGATAACTGTCATATTTGTTTATATGAGAACGTCCAGCACATTCTCCTTCATATCATTACCACCACCAAATTTCTCAGTTTGATTCACTCTAATTCTGATGTAGTACAACTTTTAAATCAACAGAAGGTATCCTAAATTAATTTAATAAAGATATTTTATTATTGATACATTAATAGTCCAAAATGTAGTGCATTTCCTATCAAAGTTCTTTAGTGTCCTGGAGTAATAATGCAGTCTTGCTTATAGTCTGCAATGCATCTTTGACACACTGAGATTTAAAGTGATTTCCTCATTTAGACCCCAGATGACACCCTATTCATTTTAACAATTCACAATCCCCATTTGTCCAGTTTAAAATTGCTTACATTAGTAAAATTCTAACTACTGACAAACCACCATTTCAAGTATAAGATAGAGTCGAATGCATTTTGCCAATTTATTAAGTAAGCACAATAAAAAATTCAGTTCAATTACCCATTAAGTAATTTGATTTTACAAATCATGAAATTTGACCAAATGTTGTTTTAACACATTTAAGCATCTGTAATGGAACTATAAACAATAATGAACACTTAAAACTTACCACCAAAATTTCCCCCTTCATTGTAACCATCATATCCTCCACCACCATATCCACCACCTTGGTTTCCATATCCTGGTCCACCACCACCACCATAGCCTCCTCTACTACTATAACCAGGACCACCGCCATAGTTGCCACCTAAAAAAAATTGGGTCACAAAAATACATAACTGAACTCTAGTTTGTATTGCATCTAAACCACTGGAAAATAAGTCAATGAACTGACTAAGCACTAAAGCTTGGTTAATAGAACCAAGAAAGCTGAGCTGGTAAGAATTTAAGATAAATGCTTAAATATATTTTAATATTAAAATTCTCTTTTTAGTTCTTTAAATTTCACTAAAGAAAATAGTGAAGTCTCCTGAGGTATTATGCCAGCTTAATTAACTAGTACAATAAAACATAATTGACCAAAAATAACTAGCTACTGTTAAATCCTTAGGGGAAATAAGTTTAGTCTTCTATGATACTAGTTAAGAAGCATACTTTAACTGTCAAGCCATTCAATTTGGAGTGAAATGTTAAAAAAAGCATAAAAACACTTGTTTATAAAGCCAGATAAAATATTAATTTTTTTAAACTTACCATCACCTCCAAATCCATTATATCCACCATCACCTCCTCCATAACTACCTCTGCTGCCACCTCCACCACCATAGCCTCCTGAGGAAAAGCAAGGTAAGAATTTAAAAATTGTAACATTCAGCCTACCAACCAATTTTAGGAAGACATGTACTTAGAAATAATCATCCTACCTCTTCCACCAAAGTTTCCACCACGGCCAAAGTTACCTCCACCACCTCCAAAGTTTCCTCCCCGACCCATGAAATTGCCAGATCCACCTCCACGGCCTTTAACACAGGCAAGGAAGATCTTTAAGAATCTTACAAACACCACTCACGTTTATTGTTTAAGTATGTATGGTATTACTCACCTCTTTGTGATCCAGCAGACTGCATTTCTTGTTTAGAAAGGGCCTTTTTCACTTCACAATTATGCCCATTAATAGTGTGGTATTTCTGAACTAAATATTTTTTTAAATCAAACAAATAAAAGTTACTTGGTGTTTGAAAAAGCACATACAAATGATATCCTTTAGCACTACACATAACATTATATATCTAGGATGTTTCCATTTATTTATTTATTCGGATGCCGGTTACTTAAATGTAGTCACTTTATGTACAATACAAGTAACTTAGTAAATCTAGTGTAGAACAAAAAAAGCCATTTCTGCTTTCCCAGAAAGCGATCACTGCCTAATAGAGATATGTGGACAGGGAAGGGGAAGGCTGGTTGACCTTAATAGCTCTGAAAGGTCAGAGCTAATCACTCATTTAGTTGAGATATTGGTAGTTGAAGCAGCCTCCACCTGTTAAGTCTTAGGTAAATTCTTGCTGATTATTATTGGAATTCCCTGCCTCAAGGATATGGGTGTATCCCAGTCTTAATAAGATAGCAAGGCCAGAGCTGGTGGCAGTCCTCTCCCTAGAGGTGGGCTCCCGCCTGGCCCCCAATATTCCCAAATTAATACTTTTCTAGTCTCCTTCATTTGTGTGCAGCCTTCTCCAAAACTCGAACCCTGACCCTGGAACCCTGGACCACGCGGGGGATGTTGAAAGGGGTTCTTACAATGCTTTCTTATCGAACTTGCTACTTACCAACAATTTTATCAACTGTATCATGATCATCAAAAGTTACAAAAGCAAATCCTCTTTTTTTCCCACTCTGCCTGTCCTCCATAACTTCTATGGTTTCAATCTTGCCGTACTTTTCAAAGTAGTCTCTCAAATTATATTCTTCTGTATCTTCTTTAATACCACCAACAAAAATTTTCTTCACTGTTAGATGGGCACCAGGTTTTACAGAATCCTACAAGAAATATGCAAGTTTAACAAAAACCACAAAGTTGTATAACAAGTTCACGTTACACGGCACGGTATTAAAATACCTCTCTAGAAACAGCTCTCTTTGGTTCCACTACGCGCCCGTCAACCTTGTGTGGTCGAGCGCACATCGCTGCGTCCACCTCCTCAACACAGGAGTAAGTCACAAACCCAAAGCCCCGGGAACGTTTTGTTTGGGGGTCTCTCATCACCTGCAAAATAAAGAGGGTTAAGCCACTGAAACACTCCTCCACAAGTCTTCTACCTTTCTGAAAACCCCTTTTTTGTCCTTTAGTAACTTACCACACAATCTGTGAGTGTGCCCCATTTCTCAAAATGTTCTCTTAAACTGTCATCTGTAGTTTCAAAGCTAAGACCACCAATAAACAGTTTTCTCAACTGCTCTGGTTCCTTAGGATCATGGCCCTGGGAAAACAAAACAACACATTTTATTTGTATCTTTTAGTGAATTGCTAAGATGCACAAGCCTTTTACTTTGCTACAAACCCAATATCAAATTCTGTACCATTATCACTTTGTCCAGTTAAAAATTGGAGTAGGATCATACACATCAACTTAATAAAGGAACCAATACACCAAGAAAACTTATAACCATCCTTCATCACTTCAACTACATTTCAGTCCAAGGGAAACCCAAAATTAAAAGTCCCTTAATTTTAAGCTACAAAAGGGACTGGGAATAGATTTATTTCTGGTGTTGCTACTAAGAAAACCAAGCATTGTAAACGCAGTTTTTTAATCCATGCCATTTCTTCTCATGTCATGCATTTAATTTTAAACCAAAGCTCTGAGGTAAAACTTAAAAAGTTTTCAGTGATTAAGAAATGTAAAAATCTTCCTTACATTTCCCTTTAATTCCAACTGTATTAAAAGAAACAGAAAAATTACCATTATCTGAAACATTTAAGATCTTACTTCCCGACATTGTTGTAGTTTGGCTCAAATAAATTACTTCTAAAAAGGCGAACTCACGCTGCTCCCCACAATAAACTCTCTAAAAAAAAAAACCCACCATTGCCCTGGCTGGATTGGCTCAGTGGATAGAGCATCAGCCTGCAGACCAAAGGGTCCCAGGTTCCATTCTGGTCAAGGGCACATGCCTGGGTTGCGGGCTGGGTCCAACATGCAGGAGGGAGCCAATCAATGATTCCTTGTCATCATTGATGATTCTCTCTTCCTCTCCAAAATATATATATATATATATATATATATAATGCATCATGTATCTTGCCAGTTTTTGGTAACCAGGTTATGTGCTGCAAAAATTACCTATGTGCACTTGTATCATATGGCAAATATTTTAAATACATCTTGAAAGTCACAAAAAGGGCAAAGCTGGATTGAAGTATAAAATTTCTTGCTTGAAAAGAATGACATTTTCCTTAAAGATATGGACTGAACTATTTTACAATTCAATAAATTACATGAATTGCCATTTAATCCATGCATTGAAGATATCCTTCATCCCAAGTCCTTACATAAAGGGGCTCACATTTACATTCTATGTCTTCAGTGTCTTCTAATGGTACAGTTGTTAAGGTATAAGGAAGATACTGTCATATGCTAGAAAAAAATGTTAAATGATTAATAGCCTACAACATTAATTCACTTATTCTTATCTTTTCAAGTCCTGGTTAAGTGCATTTAATTAGCAACACCAAAATGACAAAACACACACACACAAACTATGCCTCACATAAAATTACCTCAAGCACATGAAAAATGCAACTGTGGTTGCAATCCACTAAAGTAAAAATCCCAAAACTATAACCAGAGCCGTGGGGGGAAATTTTTTAAAGTTCCTATTGTCTAATAGCGCTAAGGTATGTATAGTTTTAAGAACTTTGGCAAGAACAGAGCAGTAAGTATTACATAGCAGCAAACTCTTTAAAAATTTATTTTCAACTGGATGCTGCGTAGAAAATTTTATTTTCTTTCCTAAGGCCTAGAAATGTGCCAGCCTAAGTTCAGAAAAAGCACTGCGCCCAAGCTTCGAGGCCATCTGCGGCATTTTCTGCCGGGCCGCCTCCTCTCTCTCCCTTCCAATCTCGCGCTCTTTCCCGGTGGCGGAATCCGGCGGCGGCCATTGCGGGCCAATGCGCCATTTCGTAACGCGGCAGCGGATCAATGTCAGTGTGGCCGCCGCCCGCCTGCTCGCTCTCCCGGATGTGCCTGGTCGTCCCCTCCCCTCCCCCACCGCCTCCTCCCAACCGCTCCCGCCCAGGCCCGCCATGCCTCCGTCGGCCTTAAATCCGAGGCCGCGCGACCGGCGGGCCGGCTCCCATCCCGAGGTCTCCCCAGCCACGCCGCGCCTCCAAAGGGGCACCTGCGCAGCCGAAGAAGAAAACGAGGCGGGCCAGAGGTCCCCAGGAGGTCTCCGAGGCCCGCTCCCTTCCCCCTCCCACCGCCCGACTCAACGCAGAGCGCGGGACCGCCGACCCGTCCACCCGGCCTCCCCGCTCCCACCGAGCCAGGCCCCCCACGCCGGCCACTACCCATCAACCCCCCGCTCTCCCCCTAATACCTCCTCCCCCCGGCGGCGGCGGCGACGGCCGGAGTCGGGCTGGGGGCGACCGGGCGGCGGTTTTACCTCCATTTTGAGACCGGACTCGCCTCTTCCAACTCGAGTTCAATATGGGACCGAGAGGAAGAGGCGGGGCCAGCCGTCACGTGACGCACTTTCCGCGCGCCGCCGACTTGGTGAAGGAGGGGCGAGTTGCGCGAGGGGTGTGGCTAACTGCGCGCAATGAGGGACTGGAGGAGCTGGTTGGCGGGCAGAGAGCGGGGGCGTGGCAGGTCGCGGGAGCGCGCGCGCCTCAGCAACTTCCCGTGCGGCGCCGCCCTTGCCGCCGTTCGCGCCCGGCTGCTGCGGGGACGTCTGTTCGGGCTCGGCCAATGGCGTACGCACACGCCGGGAGAACTTCTCGTGACCGCGCGTCACGGGAGAAAGAGCTCTTTTCCTTTCTTCTCGCGCATCTTTCCTCTCCCCCATCTGTTCCTGTTGGTCTCAATGTCCGAATTAATCCCATTGCCCGAGCCCGCATGAACCCACGCTGTTTTCCCCTGGACTGTAAGGTCCCAGGAAAGACCTCTCGGCCCCTCGGCGGCTTCTCGCATTCTTCCAAATACCAGCGACCCGTTTCTGTGTCTGCGGCGCCCACTGTGAGGGCCTGTGCTAAAAATAAGAATCCCTTTGACTTCGACGTATGTGAATCAGGAGCCTTTGGAAAGGCCTCAAGAGGCGGCCAACACAATGACATTTTGCCCTTTAAGGACCTTCGGCGGGACTGGTCGAGGTCAGTTCCTTAGGTTCCCAGTGACCCCAAATCTGTGGCACTATTTTCTAACATTTTCCTAGTGACTGAGGAAAGAGCCTAAGCAACTTTTCTTGGGGTTGGGATTTAGGGAATTGAATGATTTACAAGACTTTAAAAATAAGGTAGGAAGGCATGCTACCTAATGGCCAGTAACCTTGACCTTACTGCTTCTAGTTGTGAAGTATAATGAACAAGATCAATTAGAGAGTCAAAAACTGGAGATGGCACTCCTTTTTCGGCCCACAAAGTGATTTTAAACCATTTGATGTAAACGAGTTTCAGTTTTAGTATTTTTTAAATGAAATGGGGATAAGATTTGGTAACTCAAGACACGTCAGTTAATCTATAGGCCCATGTTTAAACAAAGATACTGGTGAAAGTGTCTAATTGACAAGTATCCCTACCATAAGAAAGATTAGGAATTTAGTCAATTATATTGTGAATTGTTTAAAACACAGTTTGTGTTGAGAAATAGGGAACAGTCTGCTTGGGACTGGGGAAAAAAGGAGCACAACAAATAAGAATTTGTTCATGTTTATTTAGCATTGCCCAAGCAGAACAGGTGTTTTATTTGGCAGACAGGAACAAAAGGTACTTTGTTTCAGGGCAGAAACCAGTCACCCAGTCCTTAATGTAACTTGGATGAAATAACCCTCCAAACTAGCCTCTTCCTGTTGCTCTGATTCCAGCATCAACAAGAAAACTGTTATGTACTGTGCTTTTCAGGCACTCTGATACCCAGCCACAGTACTTGAGACGTTGGGAAAATGTGTACCCTTACGGTCTCCTTAACATATGAAGGCTTCTTGAATTTACTATGAATAGTCATGGATAACTTGATTTCATTTTTTTAAATATATTTTTATTTATTTCAGAGAGGAAAGGAGAGGGAGAGAGAAAGAGAGACATCAATAATGAGAAAGAAACATTGATGGATTGCCTCTTGCATGCCCCACTACTGGGGATGGAGCCTGCAACCTGGGCATATGCTCTTGACCGAAATTGAACAAGGGACTTTTCAGTCCACAGGCTGACACTCTATCCACTGACCCAAACTGGTTAGGGCGATAACTTGATTTCTGATTCATTTCTGAGTCTGTAGAAAAATGAAAAATTAAAGACCTTAGGAAGATGGTATTCACAACAAAGTACCCAGTGAGAAACTGCAAGGGTGATCATGAAAACTGATCACTTGACTTCACTTATGGCATGTTGTCGAGGTGTTTTCTAAACAATTATTTAAATCAATAACTTCTGTTATTCTTTCTTTTTTGAATTGCATTAAGTTATTATATTGATTTGAAAAATGGTGGGAGATAGGATACTAAGTACTTCCATCCAGGAACATGAATGGTAGTCTATTTATTCATATCCTTTGTCCTTCAGTAGAATGTGGAGTCCTCCCTTTGGATTCAGCCAGACTCTGTGGTATTTAGACATTAGCTATTTTTTATGCTTTTGTGTAAGTTTATCCCCAAATCTGTGGACACGTGGTATCTCATAAAAGTATCCCTGCTTGAGTTCTTGACCCTGTTAGACACAAGCGTGACCCTTGGCTGCTGTCTATTCTTGTAGCCCTGGCTCTCTTGGAAGTGTGTGTGTGAGTCAGTGTGTGTGTGTGTGTGTGTGTGTGTGAGAGAGAGAGTGAGAGAGAGAATATGTGGTGGGGAGCAGGGGATAAGGGTCCTAAGGTGAGACAGAGTAGCAGACAGATTTTATAAATCATCTATGTTAGGGCCTCAACTTCTTTCATATCACAATGTATGCAGGAACCATTATTTTGTGTTCAGCACAGGAGGTTGTATGAACAAAGAGATTTGGAGACATCTAAATGATGGCTGGTTAAAAAATTCGTAACATTTTATTTAAATTATATAATTATGCTAAAATAAAATACATTGTATTAGAGAAGATCTTAAAATTCATTTTGAATAAAACATTCAAATAAATTCCAAATTTTTATGATCATTTTGAACTCATTCCTATGAATATATTTTGATATTAGGTTTTTTTAAATATATGTATTTTATTGATTTTTTTTTTTTTTTTACAGAGAGGAAGAGAGAGGGATAGAGAGTTAGAAACATCGATCAGCTGCCTCCTGCACACTCCCTACTGGGGACATGCTCTCAACCAAGGTACATGTCCTTGACCGGAATTGAACCTGGGACTCTTCAGTCTGCAGGCCGATGCTCTATCCACTGAGACAAACCGGTCAGAGCTGATATTAGGTCTTATGGTTGAAATGGCTTTTTGTAGTTCCTGATCTCGACTTTTTAATGATAAAATCCTCATATTCTGAATAGTAATTATCAGTAAGGGACTCTGATCACATAAGTGGGTGATAAAATATTAAAACCATTTTATACCATCATTCAAAATTTACAATTGTAATTATATTTAAAGAATAACAACTCCTTTTCTTTTATTGACAAATGTAATGTTGAAATTTTATATGAACATGGAGATGAATTTCAAACTAATAGTACATTTTTATATCAAGATTTCCACAATGAAACTCTAGCATATATAGTCAACAGTTAGTCTGAAGGCCATTAAAAGAGTTCATCGTCACAGAAGGATAGAAATAGCCACTATTCCTGGCTGGGTATCTCAGTTGGTTGGAGGGTTTTGTCCTGATGCACTGGGATAGCTGGTTGGGGCACATATAGGAACCAGCCAGTGAATGCATAAATAAGGAGAACAGCAAATCGATGGTTCTCTGTCCGTTTCTCTCTAAAAAAAAAAAGAGAGAGAAAGAAAGAAATAGTCACTATATGTTAAGACAGATAGTGCTGACAGCTGAGCCCACCGGGAACCCCACTCAGTCAGTCCCCTGGAGCTGTGTGCTGTCCCCCTTGGGCACCTAGAACAGAAACTTGTGCATTGGTTCCAGGGTGTCGGGCTTTGCAGATAACTGTCCATTTGGCAGGTATACTTGGCCATGCACAGACAGCAGAATTTTAAGTGTTGGTTGCTGTTTACAGTGCTTGGCATACACCCCAGACTACTCAGCACATGCTGTCCTGAGGACCCCTCAACAAGGCTGCTCATGGACAAAGGCACTGGCCCAGGGGTTCTGACCTCCCCTGACCTCTCTCAATTGCCTCATTGCAGGGGGTGGTCAATTTCTCACCCACATTCAGGACATCAGCATGCCATAGTCCACTAGTTAAGAAGCACTGTCTAGATTGTGTAATTCATTTTATGTGTGAGGAAGCTTGTAATGCAGATCAAGAAACTGATTTTTTCCAAGATTAATAGCAAATTATGACAGATTCAGAACTAAAAGAAAGAGACTATAAATTCAATGAAGTATTTTAGATAGGACAGTAATTTTTAGAAGGGAAAAATTATAATAAACTAAACTTTGTCATCTACCATATATTCAGAATATTTCAGTAGCTTTATTTTTTTTTAATCTTGGTTTTTAAATAAGGAGTATAAAAAGTAAAACACAAAGCAAAAATCTGTTCCCTCAGATCCTATTACACAGCCTGGCTGGCCTGGCTCAGTGGTTGAGCATTGACCTCTGAACCAGGAAGTCACAGTTTGATTTCCCGTCAGGGCACAAGCCTGGATTATGGGCTCAGTCCCAAAAGGAGGCACACTGAGGCAACTGATCAATGATTCTCTCTCATCATTGATATTTCTATCTCTCTCTCCCTCTCCCTTCCTCCCTGAAATCAATAAAAATATAATTAAAAAAATCCTATTACACATATTTGACCACAGTCAACAACTTAGTATGCATGGTACCCCCAAAAAATGTATACACACTGAATAATTATTAATTCCAATGCATTAAATCTTAAATGTCAATTGAGCTATCAGCTGTAAAATGTGTATACATTTTGGGGGACACCCTATATATTCTTTTACATCTTTTTTTAGGCCTAATCAATGTTTTAAGTGTATGAGTCTGTATAACCATATTGGCTTCATTTCTACAAAAATATATCAACCTATCCAGATTGATCTGAAATTTCTTTTTTACCCCCATTTAATAAACTAGTCCCTTATCAAACTCTTATGTGCTTGGCCATACTAGGTGCTATAAATTACCATAGTCACATATTATTAAACACTTAACATGTATCTTGCAATGTTTTAAGCACATTATGTTCCTGATCTTATTTAATTCCCCTAATTTAGGAATAGGTCCTTTATTCTCATTTTTTAGATGATGTTAAAAAGAAAAGCCACAAGCCCAATATGGTGTCACTTGTGCTAAAAGCCCAGGATATCAAATCTAAATTTAATACTTAAGTAATTGTGGTTTCAGCCACTCCCAAGAGTGGAATTTTAAACCAATCAGTGTGGAATTTCCTGACCCACATTAGTGAGGTAATCTGTTTGATAAGACCCTCTCTCTGCCTTCCCCTAAGGGAAGGTTTCCTGGACTGAAATAATCCATTCTCAATTTAGTTGCATTCTCTTCCTGCCTATGAAAACCTTCTATTTTGTACAACCCCTTGTAGCAAGCACCCTTCTAGTTGCTAGATTGGATGCTGCCCAATTTATAAGTCATTTAATAAAGCCAATTAGGTTGAATTTTGTTTGAGTAAACCAGGTTTTAGGAAAGTTGAATACATTTACTGGGGTCATATAGGCCACACAACAAAGGAACGGAGGTAGAATGTCATGCCATAGCTAGCTGTATTTACATTTTAATATTAAAAATAACAATGTTTTCTTATGTATTTTTGTCAAGCATCTGTTGTGTATACTACCTTCTTCATCATGTCTGCAGAAACTGCTAGAGCACCTGGCTTGTAGTAGGCCATTTGTGTATTTGTCATTGAGTAAATAAGTGAATGAATGATGAATGAAATATTTTCAATCACTTCAGTGCCCTGAGTGTCCTACTGCATAGTATGTGGGTCTAGTGCAAAATGAAAATGCAGGGCCCCTGTTCAAATTTTATTAAAAATTTCAAGATACAAACATCAAATCAGTAAGCCATGCCAGGACCCTTCTGAGCACAGGACCCTGTGTGACTAAACGTTGCATGCCCATGAAGTGGCCCTGGTGCCTAGTATAGTGCTCTGTTTAGAGAAGGCTCTCCCTTTTGAGAATTCTTTTTTTTTGTTTGCCATTTTGTGATTTACTTCCACTTCCTCCTTAGTCACTGATTTCTTGTTTTCTGTCCTCTGCTACAGAAATTCTTTCTTCAGAGTCACAAATGATTATCTAAATGTCAAATTAATTTTCCTATTCTCAATGTTAATCCTCCTATCTCAGTCAGTTTGGACTGCTTTTACAAAATGCTACAAAATGGGTGAATTAAAAAACATTTATTTCTCATAGTTCTGGAGACAGGGAAGTCTATCAGGGTGCCAACATGGGGTTTGGTTTCTGGTGAGAGCCCTCTTTCTGGTTTACTTGCTGTATCCTTACAGGGCAGAGAGAAGGCTCACACTAGCAAGCTCTTTTGTTTTTCTTCATTTTTTTTTTCTTTTGATTTCAGAGAGAGGAAGGGAAGGGGAGGGGAGAGAGAGAAACATCAATCATGAGATAATCATTATTGGTTGCCTCCTGCACACCCACTACTGGGGATTGAGCCCACAACCTGGGCATGTGCCCTGTCCAGGAATTGAACCGTGACCACCTGGTCCACACTGGCCGGGCATGTTTCTTCTTTATAAGGGAACTAATCCCATCATGGGGTTCCACCATCATGACCTTATTACCTCCTAAAGGCCCATCTCCCAGTATATCAGATTGGGGATTATGGTTTCAACATAGAAATTAGGGGGAGGGGGAATGCAAACATGCAGTTCATAACACCTCCCTAACCCAGAGATTAACATTACTATTGCCCATTCTTCCTGTTGGATGCTCTCCTCCATTGTCTTTATTAAGAACACTGATTCTTCCTTTAGGTGCTGTGTCTGCTTCTTTCATCCCCTCTTTCGTATCTTTTGCCCTCTGTTTCTATAAGGCTTTGTAACATAAAGGTTTGGAACCTCTTGAGGAATGTGGTGAAATGCACCCAGTGCTCTCCCCGGAGTGACCACTCTCCTAGGAAAAGAAGGTGCATGCCTGAGTGCCCACAGGGAATTTGTATATGCCTCCTGGCAGACTGAAGTAGCGTCAGGTCTGACTAGTGGATTAAGATGATGGAAAGTATCACACCCTTTTTCACAAACACATTCACTGGGTGGGTAATTTAAAAGACGAGAAGGTAACTTGATATTAGAAGAACTGATGAGTCACACATAATGACTACTATGTCTCAGGTAGGTTCCAACTTGGACCTTTGAAATGCTAAAATCTTTGACTTCCCAGTATTTCCCACATCTTGTGGGATGAATATCTGTGTTTTGCCTGCCTAGCATATAGTTCCCTAATAGTAATAGTACTTAGATTTTCTTATAGAATCATTCATTTCTCATTTTTAGACCATATGTTTCAGTCCCTGACCACAGGGGCAGCATTTGATTTAGGCCTGGCTAATTAAAACATTGAATCCCTCTACCTACAGCAACTGCTTCAAGATTGGTCAAGTGACTTATTATTTATTGATTCCTTTATTCATTCAAAAATATATATTGAGCACCAGCTATGCGCCTGAGAATGTTTTAAGTGCTAAGGATATATTCCTAGGCAAAAGAAAAGACAAAAGTTCTTGCTGTAGGGATTCAGAACGAGGTGTGCCTCTGTGGCACAGGCATTATTTTGAGCTAAAGTCAACTGAGACCCTGTGGGCAAGAGAAACTTGTGCACGCAAGTTAACTATTTAGAGGAATTTAAATTAGAAGTATTGCCCATACTAAGAGATATCAGAGATAATCTTTTCTGAAATCAATAACAATATATTTTTTAAAAAAGAAAGAAACATCAATGGTGAGAATTATTGATTGGCTGCCTCATGCACACACCCCACTGGGGATCGAGCCCACAACCCAGACATGTGCCCTTGATCGGAATCAATCCTAGGACCCTTCAGTCCGCAGGCTAACTCTATCCCCTGAGCCAAACCAGCTAGGGCACTTCGTTTTGTTTTGTTTTGTTTTAACTTCAGATTTCCTAACAAGGATATTTATAGTTTCTTGATTTAGTTAAGTCTTTCCTGAATACACAAATCTGAAGGAGATTTTGCTAATCTTATACACTACAAAAAATTATACAGTCTTAGGAGATAGATAATTTATAAATGAATCAAGGATGAAGATTTGACAGGCTTAAATGTGAGTCAGGTATTCCTTCTCTCTGGTGTTGAATGGTGTAGCTGAAGGAATGTCTGTTCCCAGCTCAGGTTCCCTTTCACCTCAGAGCTCTGCTCAAATAAATTATTCTCAGTAAAAGGAGTCTTGGTATGAGCTGCTAAGAAGTTACTTCTCCTGCCCACACATTATTAAATATAAATAGAGGAAACTATGTACTAAGGAAAGTGCTTTTATTTACAATTATACAGCTAAGCAAACAAAATATGCCGGTTATCATTGCAGCGTATCTTAGACACATTCTTTTTTTTTTTAATTTTTAAAAAAATATATTTTATTGATTTTTTACAGAGCAGAAGGGAGAGGGATAGAAAGTCAGAAACATCGATGAGACAGACATCTATCAGCTGCCTCTTGCACGCCCCCTTACTGGGGATGTGCCCGCAGCCAAGGTACATGCCCTTGCCGGAATTGAACCCGGGACCCTTCAGTCCGCAGTCTGACGCTCTATCCACTGAGCCAAACCGGTCTCGGCTTAGACACATTCTTTAATCTCCAAAAGTATATACAAAAATTAGAAAACAGAATAGAAAGAAGTAGGAGTAGAAAGAGACAGATTATTAAAAGGCTTTAGAGGTGGGCATCATTATCTCTATTCCCTTAATAAAAATTTTTGCCAACATTTTGTTTGTTTGTCTGTTTGTTTATATTGTAGTAAGATATGTATAACATAAAATGTGCCATTTTAGCCATTTAGGTGTACAATTCAGTGACATTAATTACATTTACAATGTTGTGTAACCACAATTGCTATGTCTAAAATTTTTTTATTACTGTAAACAGAAACTCTGTACCCAGTAAGCAAATAACTTCCCACTCCCCCTCCTTCCAGCTCTGGGAACTGATAATCTACTTTCTGTCTCTATGAATTTATCATTTTTAAAATATGAATTTTGGTGGTTCTGTGGATGGGAAATGGCTTAAGAAATGCAAAAGAACAAGACTTAACTCTTTTTCTACGGGTAACATAAAAGGATGATGTTGTCTTTTGCTTTTCTCAGAGCACAACCTTTGCTCTAGTTGGCAGATGTGTTCGACTAACTAGAAGAACTTGAAAATTAGGATTTGAGGTAGAAAGGACACAAAACTATATGATAGTTTATGAAAGCAAAATAGTATTTTGCATATCAGCAGCCTTGCAAACTGAGTTTTTAAGAGAGTATTTTTCTAGATTCCCTAATTATCACTGGCTCACACAGTTCTGTGATATAGAGAGGATACTCTTCTGTTTATATTAACAAAGCCACAAGTCTTGCTGCTCAATAACAGAAAGAGGGGAATAATTAGTTTAAGTTAGCCTGCAAGTAACAAAATGTTCAATATAATAGTAAAAAAGGTAGAAGCTTGTTTCTCTGTCATATTCCAGAGATCTTTTTAGTTCACTAGGTTGTCAATCCAAGTTTGGCTTGGCATTCCACAATACTTGGAGACTTAGACTTCTTCTCTCTTGCTATCTGCTCTGCTTCATGCCAGAAATTAAATCTACATTGTAGCCAGCAAGCATGATGAAAAGAGAAACAAGGATACATCACCTTTCTTTAAGGACATTACCTATAAATTGCTCACATGATGTGTGTTCATACCCTATTGGACAAAACTTAGTGACATGATCTTAAGTGACTCCGAAGATGCCAGAAAATGGGAACTCTATCATTATAGAAGAAGGAACATACAGATATTGAGGGAATAATGAGCAATTTCTGCCACAAAAAAAGGGGACATAGTTTGAAGAATGAGACTTCAAAGATGGAGGGCACTACAGAGTAGAAAGTCATAATAGGGGCTGAGGTAGGGAGCTCTGGGCACCCCAAAGGCAACCCACTGTGAAGGTATTGCATGTCAAGAGTAGGTTAGTTCTGAGTACAACAAGAGGCTGGGAATGGGTTTTGCTATCTGAGAAAGTGACAAAGGAGTATTCTCTATCTTATAGCTAAGACTGGTTCTGTCCTGTCTTCAATAATAGAAACTGCAATATGCAAAGTGGCTTCTTCCTTCAGGAAATGGGTCCCAAGAGGGAAAGGAGCCTGATGGATATCTTTTTGCCATGCTGCATGAAGAGCTGGGAGGTAGGGCTGAAGGGAGTAGGAACGGCCTTAACAAGAAACTCTATCTAAGGAATCTGATGAGTAGCAACAGGTGAAGGTTTGTACTTTGGGATGTGCATAGCTTTGATGCCTTCAGTTTCAGAGGGGCCTCTGCTTTGTTCTGGCCCTCAATTTTTGCCACATTGGCACAGATGCTATATAATATGGTGATTTACAGAAAGTATTTGGGAGCCAGACTCTTCAGATTTGAACTCCAGCACCACTATAAGTGAACCCAGGTTCAGCTGCCTGCTCTAATAATAGCCAAACATATGACACAGGTGCCAGTGTGAAAGAAAATGGTTTATTCAAGTGCTGGCCACCCAAGAAGATTAGAGATTCTTGTCTCAAAGCCCATCTTAACATTTCAGTGCATGCAGAGTTTTTTTATAAGGAGGGTGAGGGAAAACAGAACAAAGAGATCAGGGGGAGGGCCTGTGAACATTGCTGAAAATCCTGATATGGATTTTCATGGTCAGCATTCTTTTTTTTTAATATATATTTTATTGATATTTTACAGAGAGGAAGAAAGAGGGATAGAAAGTCAGAAACATTGATGAGAGAAACATCAATCAGCTGCCTCCTGCACAACCCTTACTGGGTATGCACCTGCAACCAAGATACATTCCCTTGACTGGAATCAAAACTGGGACCTTTCAGTATGCAGGCTGATGCTCTAACTGGTTTCGGCATGGTCAGCATTCTTGATTTGGTTGTCTGTCTTTTTTTGTCAGTGAATTCTGTGTCTGGGCAGTTGGTATTAGCCAGAGACTTAAAGGTCAGGCTGCTCTCTAGAGACTGAAACTCCTGAACTGTAAAGTATGAACAAATATTTTAACATGCTAATTCTAGTTTGAGAGAAAAATCAGATTAGAGTAACAAGTTGGCTTTAACATTTACAAAGATCAATATTGGTAGTATATTCTTTCCTCATTATACTACTCCTTGCTACCTCTGTAACTTGAGACCAGTTACTTAATCACTTCTGTATGAAAGAAGATAATACTAGTACCTTCCTCATTCTACATGACTACACAAGACCAGAGATATATTATTATTGTAAAATTCAATGTAGTTGGTCCTGCCGAATAGAGATTGTATTTTTTTTTTAAAAGACATTTGGGATTCTCTCTACTTTATCCCTATAGCATTGTATAGTGCCTTTCCTATAATGTCAGGTTTCATTTTTTATAAGGTGTTTATAAGGTTCTCAAATGATTAAAATATGACATATAGAAAAACTCAAAAAGTTAACTTTTGTGTATTACTAGAGGCCCAATACATGGATTCATCCACCGGTGGGGTCCCTTAGCTTGGCCTGCAGGGATCAGGCTGAAACTGGCTCTCCAACATTCCTTGAGGGGTCCTGGATTATGAGAGGGTTGTTCTCAGGTGTCATACTCCGGAATCGGGCTCCCTCCTCTCTGGTTCTGGGTGTGTCACCCGAGAACCACAGCTGCCAAGTCATCGCAGCTCGGCAGTTCCTACATTGAGCGTCTGCTCCTAGTGGTCATTGTGCATCATAGTTACCAGACTGGTCACCTGGTTGGCCAGTCGGCTGGTCAGCCAGTTACTTAGGCTTTTGTATATATGGATTATTATTATAACAAAATGGAAAAATGGCTGAAAGAACATGACTCTAAGAAGTCTACTTAGACTCAGAAAATAGGTGTTTATAGATGTTGATGTAGCATGATGTAGATAGTGATAACCCACAATACTTTCAAAAGTTAGTAGATGAATAAATATACTTTCAGTTGTGTTTTCAGTTAATGCAATGGAAATAACATTAAATCCATAGGAAATGTCAGATACCAATGGGTAAAGGCTGATTTATGAAATATATTTACAGTTGAGTAATATTAAATCCAAACAATGTTATCTTGATCTTTATGTGACAGATCTATGCTTTTGGTTAGTCCTTTGCAGCAATTATGACAATCACAAAACTGCAAGTAGAAATCAATGTAATTCAGATTGTTCTTGAGGGTAAATATAAGAGAACAAAGCAGGACCATTAGTAGTAATCTGACATAATAGTAGAAACACTATAAAAGATTGTTTTGACAGAGTACATAGAACACTGAATATCTTTTTTTTTTCCTTTTTGAAAGATACAAGCAATCTCCATTCAGTAGAACTAACCATATTGGATTTAGAATGGTAATTCACCACTGAGTCTTATTTATACCCTGTAGCTTATTTATAGAATATTCTAACTAGCATATTCTCTGAGTTTACTTCAAACTACAATATCAACTGTGAATCAGTTCCGTCCAAATACTACTATGGTCTTTGAAAGTTGTAGTTACAATATTTTAAATACTATCTATTAGATATACTAGTAAATCCACATTAATTCTTTTCAGTTTATATCTCAGATTTCTTTAATTTTATTTATTTTAATTATCTGCATATAATTATATTCCTACTGTACTTTTTTTCAGCAGGTTAACTATGTTTTTGTCAAATGTTCCTTATATCAGATGATATCATATGAACTGTATGAACAAATCATTATGAATATTCTAATATATAAAGATTTAAAGTTAAAAAAGTTTTAATGAGTTCTAGAAATAAAATTTATATATTACTTCATTAATATTATTTTACATTTGGATTTATCTTGAGCCTTAACTATTATTATTAGGTACAAGCTAACTTAAAAAACAGAAACTATTGTTATTAAATAACTAGAGGCCTGGTGCACAAAATTGTGCATGGGGGGGTCTGGAGGGGAGGTGTCCCTCAGCCCAGCCTGCACCCTCTCCAAACTAGGACTCCTCGAGGGATGTCTGCCCATTTAAGCCTGATCCCGGTAGGATTGGGCCTAAATGGGCAGTCACACATCCTTCTCACAATCCAGGACTGCTAGCTCCAAACTGCTTGCCTGTCTGCCTCCCTGATTTCAACTAACAACTTCTGCCTGCCAGCCTGATCACCCCCTAACCACTACCTTGCCAGCCTAATTGATGTCTAACTGCTCCCTTGCCAGCCTGTTTGCTCCCTAACTTCCCTCCTCTGCTGGCCTGGTCACCCCTAACTGCCCTCTCCTGCAGGCTTGATTGCCCCCCAACTGCCCTCCCTTGCAGGCCTGGTCCCTCCCAACTGCCTTCCCCTGCTGGCCTGATGGCCCTCAGCTGCCCTTCCTTGCAGGTCTGGAACCTCCCACTGTCCTCCCCTGCTGGCCATCTTGTGGTGGCCATCTTGTGTTTACATTGGGGCAGGATCTTTGGCCACATGGGGGAAGCCCTCTTGTGTGTTGGAGTGATGATCAATCTGCATATTACTCTTTTATTAAATAGGATAGAAGCCTGGTGTGTGGGTGGGGACCAGCTGGTTTGCCCTAAAGGGTGTCCTGGATCGGGGTGGGGGCTCCCTTGGGGTGTGGGGCAGCCTGGGTGAGGGGCCTATGGTAGTTTGCAGGCCGGTCACACCCCCCAGCAACCAAAGTGGAGGCCCTGGGATCTGGGATTAATTTATGTTCTACAATTGAAACTATGTAGCCTGGAGTGGAGCCAAGCCTTCTACTCCCTCAGTGGCGACAGCCATTTCTGTTTGAAACTTTGTAGCCTAGAGTGGAGGCCTAGGCTAGGGCTGCAGAAGTTTGGCTTCCACCGTCACCCCAGCAATCCTAGCCTCTTTTCTCTCCAGCTCCATGGCTGCTGCCATTTCTGTTGGGATTATGTATCTTCTATATTGAAACTTTGTAGCATTGAGTGGAGGGTTAGGCCGACAACGGCTGACAGAAAGCTTGGCTTCCTCCATTTCCAGGGAAACCCAAGCCTCCCTCCTACTCTCAGTGGTGGCAGCTATCTTGGTTTGGGTTTATTTGTATAATTTGCTCCTGATTGGCTGGTGGGCACAGCTGTGTGCATGGCTTGATCAGTGGTATGGTCAATTTGCATATTACTATTTTATTAGATAGGAGGGTAGGACAATAAAAATGTTAGGTGAGGATAGAAAGGAGAAAGAAGTTTCAAATACACCTAAGCAGTGACCCCAGCAGCTTAAATAAAAATAATTTAGCATATAGAACCTTAAAGTGTGCTAATATGTTCAGAATACCTGATTCCATGTGTCTGAGGAATAATTGTCACAAATTTTGATCCCCCAGTTTGAAATAATTTTGATTTTTTTCTCCTTTTGGCTAAAAAGAAATGAACTTAATTTTGAAATTGCATAATCCTTAGTCTAGGCCTTGTAATAAGTAACAAAGACAAACTGGTCACCTGCTAGTGAAATTGCTAAAGTTAGAACTGTATGAGATAGTTCATCTGAGTTAAGTTTCTAAAATACAGAAAACTGATTCTCCTTCAGTGAGTCTTGCTACTTACTGAAAGGTAAAGCCCCTTCTAGCTAGTGAGTGTGCTCACCACTCCACTGAATCAGAACCCCCCAACTCACCTTCCAGTCTCCCCAGGACTCTGGTCTGCTCTCAGGGAGCACTCTGGGTCAGTTAATTCCAGGCTAGGCACTTATATAATTGTTCCTAGTACACTAGCAATAGAGATCTTTCTAAACCAAGAATTTAGAATTTTAGATGTCTGTAGAATCCTTTCAAAGCACTGCTTTCTATTCACTGCCTATCAGAGATCAAGCCAGCCCTACAGGCAGTTGTGAAAACTACTGAATTAGTTTAAATAAAAGAATAAGGACAGAATGATTTCACAGAATCAAACATAGTCAGGCTTCGTAGGAAATAAGGCTGTGTGAGACAAGGAGCGCGGAAGGCTGGTGACACTTGAGCTCTGGCAAAGGTCAGGCTGTACACCCACCGTTTAGTCCAGACAGTGGTAGCAGAAGCAACTTCCCCACCAGTCATGTAAATCCTTACCGATAAGATAGTCTGCCTGTTACTGGAAATTGCCTGCCTAAGGGCTATAGGTGTATCCCAAATTGAATAAAAGTCTAGTGAGGTTAGAGACCAGGAGGAGTCCTTCCTCTTCAGCTGGGCTCCTGCTTGGTCCCCCAATATTTCCAAATTATTGTTTCTTGTCTCCTCTCTTTCATTTGTATGCGGCCCCTCTTCCAGACCCCCAAACCCTGAACCACGTGGGACGGGTCATTCACAAGGCTGTAAACTGTGAAACTATCAAGAACCAAAGAATCTGTATTCTCCCCTTTTCTGTCTCACTGGGGCCAAGTAGCACATCTACTCCATTTTCCTCTTTCATGTAGCTAACACGTTAATAGGCACACATTCCCCAAGTGGCAGAGAGCCTCTTAGTGTATGGGACCTTTCAGCATAACCACCTTCAGGCTTTGGGTGTATATTTAAAGTCTTTGTTGGGAGGGGACAGAATATCATTTCCAACAGGAAAGCCAACGGACAGATTAGTTATCTCACGTGTCTACCTTTGATCCAATCAACCTTGGTTGCAAGACTCCCTCCCAGATGTTAAAGATCAATCTTACTCATCATGAACAACAACAACAACAACAAAATGGAATTAAATAGCAAAACAAACAGGAAAATGACTTTCAAAATAGTAATAATTACTACATTTTAAAACTCCCTGACATTTTCATAGTATGTGAGCTAGATTTTATGATATCCAGTTGGTAAGACCTTAAAATAAACAATTTGTAGGAACAACTTTGCAGTGTGGACAGAGTTGGGAAATAAACTATTACTTTTTAAAACTTGCACTATTTTCTATGTATGTCCTTCTTTAGTGTATTTTCTTTTTTTTTTTAAATATATGTTATTGACTTTTTTACAGAGAGGAAGGGAGAAGGATAGAAAGTCAGAAACATCGATGAGAGAGAAACATCGATCAGCTGCCTCCTGCACACCCCCCACTGGGGATGTGCCCGCAACCAAGGTACATGCCCCTGACCAGAATCGAACCCGGGACCCTTCAGTCCACAGGCCAACGCTCTATCCACTGAGCCAAACTGGTCTGGCTCTTTGGTGTATTTTCATTCAAACAAATGTAAACACCAAATTTCTAATTCTAACCCTAGATCTGGTGGAGAGACATTTGAAAAATCAAAATTCTTGAAAATATTTAGAACTATCAAAAGTATCAAATCCTCATGGTAGATGACCTGGGCAACCAAGATGGCAGCATAGGTAAAACACCTATCTTGCCGTCATACTCAGCAATTTTAATACCACAACTTAACGAAAGAACAAACACCTTCCAGAATCACCAGGAAGCTCGCCGAGTGAAAATTCCACAAATAAAAGTGAAAATAAGACACTGTGACTTGGAGGAGCAGCAGACAGCGTTGAAAGATTCGCGCGGAGAGAGGTTTGGAGCGCGCACCAGCAGAGAGGGCGGGCAGCTGAAAACCGGCCAGTTTTCTCGAATGGGGAGACAAAGACGTCCCACTGGACTGATTCTCCAGCTTTGGGGGAAGTCCAGAGAACCCACTATCATATGGGGTAAAAACTGGACAGTGGGAGGGCACGCCGAAGCTCGGGTGCTGTAGGGGTCTCCCGACTTGTGGAGAAGGCAGCTTGCGCGAACAGCTCGGCTGCGTGACCACGCGGAGAGCACTCTGTGGCTTGCTATCTCATTCGGGAAACCGTCAGACTGCTTTGTTTTACGACCCTGGGTGAGACATTGGGCATGCAGACTCATTTGGGGAGAGTCTGAATTCCCCGGCAGCCAGTGGAGCTCGGCAGCGGCTCTCTTTCAGAGGTGCTGGCAGCCATTGCCCCCAGCACAGAGTCCCTGGGGCCATATAGGGCGGAGCTGATGCTGTCTGCTTGGCCCGGAGACTCCGCCCATCCAACCTGAGCACAGCTGAACTTCACAGACAATTGGCCTGGAGGTCAACCCCTCCAAGTGCTAACAACGATTAACCTGAGCTTAACTTCAGCAAGACTGTGCAACCCATATCCACCTCAGGTAACTGGGGAGGCCTGAGCCACTGTCTCTAGTAGGACAGTCTACCACACAAAGCTAATTGACCAACTCAGGGAAGCAGCCACCATGCAGAGACATGGAAAGAAATCAGATGTGAAAGAAATGGAGGAAAAAAAACGACTGGACATGGAATTCAAAACCACGGTTATAGGGTTTTTCAAGAGGCTCCAACAAAAGGTCGAGGCCTATAAGGAAATAAGCAAAACCACAAAGGAAATAAATGAGTCCTACAAGGAAATGAATGAGACCCTCAAGGATATAAAGGAGACTCTCAAGGATATGAAAAAAGACCAACCAGAAATTAAGCATACACTGACTGAAATAAAAAATATTATACAAAGACCTAAAAGTGCTCTGGAGCACCCCAAGAACCAAGTTAAAGATTTGAAATACAAAGAGGTAAAATCCACTCAGCTGAAAAAGCAAGAAACCAAAAGAATCCAAAAAATTGAAGATAGTGTAAGGGGCCTCTGGGACAACCCCAAGCATACCAACATCCGAATTATAGGTGTGCCAGAAAAAGAGAGAGACCAAGACAATGAAAACCTATTTGAAGAAATAGTGACCGAAAACTTCCCGCACCTGGTGAAAGAAATTGACTTAGGAGTCCAAGAAGTGCACCGAACCCCAATATATAGGAACCCTAAGAGGACCACACCAAGGCACATCATAATTAAAATGCCAAGAGCAAAAGACAAAGAGAGAATATTAAAAGCAGCAAGAGAAAAACAGTTAGTTACCTATAAGGGAGCACCCATACAATTGTCAGCTGATTTCTCAACAGAAACGATGCAGGCCAGACGGGAGTGGCAAGAAATATTCAAAGTGATGAACAGCAAGAATCTACAACCAAGATTACTCTACCCAGCAAAGCTATCATGCAGAATTGAGGGTCAGATAAAGTGCTTCGCAGACAAGAAAAAGCTAAAGGAGTTCATCACCACCAAACCAATATTATATGAAATGCTGAAAGATATTCTTTAAGAAGAGGAAGAAGAAAAAGATAAAAGTGTAAATTAGGAACAACAAATACACATCTATCAACAAATGAATCTAAAAATCAAGTGAATTAATAAGCTGCTGAACAGGATAAACTGGTGAATGTAACAGAATCACGGACATAGGGAATGGACTGACAACTCTTGGGGAGAAAGGGGGTGTAGGAAGTGCAGCAAGAGACTGGACAAAAATCATGCAACTATGGGAGAGGACAGTGGAGGGTGGGATGGGTACCAGGTGGAGGGGAACTATTGGGTGAAAAAAAAAGGGAACAATGTAATTAATAAACTGAACAATAAAAAAAAAGATTAAAAAAATCCTCATGGTATTTATTACAGTATTTCAGAGCAGGAAGAGAATTTACAGATCATTTAGTTCAAGTGTACACTTTTACAGAAGAGTAAATTAAAGCTCAGACAAAGAAAGTGTGTGATCCAAGGCTACACAGTGGAGATGGAGCTAAATTCAACTTTTTATCACTGTACTTCTAAATCCTGTTTCTCAGGAATGCTATTTAATGCTCTGGCTGGTGTGGCTCAGTTGATTGGAGGAGGATTGTCCCGTCCTTGCACAGGAGGGTCTCTGGTTAGATTCCCAGTCTGGGAACATACCTAGGTTTCAGGTTTGTTCCCGGATCTGAACACATTCCGGAGGCAACCGATTGATATGTGTTTCTCACCTCTCTCTGTCTCTCTCTCTCTCTGTCTTTGTCTGTCTCTCTCTCTCCTACTCCCTCTCTAAAATCAATTTAAAAAGCCCCAGCTGATTTGGCTCAGTGGATACAGTGGCCTGCAGACTGAAGGCTCCGGATTTGATTGCGGTCAAGGGCACATGCCCGGGTTGAGGGCTAAATCCTCAGTAAAGGATGTGCACGAGGCAGCTTGATGAGTGATTCTCTCTCATTGATGTTTCTATCTCTCTCTCTCTCTTTCTCTCTTCCTCTCTGAAACCAATAAAAATATTTTTAAAATGAAATAAATACTGGTTAGCAAACAACTCACATTACTAAAAAGGACAATGTTACGGACTTAGTCTCCCTCAGCCCCGTTCATAATTTGAGGCCCTAGTTCCCAGTGTGTTGATATTTGGATGTGTAGTTTTGGGAGGTAATTAGGTCATGAGGGTGGAGCCCTCAGGAATGGATTCAATGCTCTTATAAATAGAGTCACAAGAGAGATCTCTTTCTCTGCCATGTGTGGATTCAGCAAGGAGGCTGTCTTCTACAATCCAAGAAATGGGCTCTCACCAGACACCAATCTGCTTTGATCACGGACATCCCAATCTCCAGAATTATAACAAGTAAATGTTTGTTTAAGCCACCCACTCTTTGGTATTTGTTACAGCAGCCCAACTGACCAAGACCAGACAAATAAAGTCTAATAAAGTTAGAGAATTTGCTCTCAATATTTGATAATTTTAACAAATTTTCATTAGGTTGACAGGACCATGAATGTGTTGCTTACTCTCTAGGGACAGTTCTTCTCAATTATTATAATTCACTTTATAATAGTTAAGTTCTATGTACATTCAAACCCATCAAAATATAATTGTCTGATTGGATTAAAGAAAAGGATTCTATGCCTCAGGTGTTTCAATTAGTTTAATTGTTTCTATGATGATGTTATTATCCTTTCACTCTCTTTATATTATTTATGAAATTTTGTTATAATAGAATTTAGAATATTAGACCTGGAGGAAATATTAGAAATTATGTAGTCCAACTCCTTCATTAACTTATACCATATTTTATTCTTCTAATTATTGATGTAATATACTAGTGAGGTAGCATAAAGGAAAAGGAAAATCCATGACTACATAAAATGAAGCACTTTTTAGAGAAGAAATGAAATTCAAATGATGCTACATCTTTATTAGTGAGTGAAGGTTTATTCATTTGCACCATAATTATTAGCTTAATACTTATTTGCTAGATTTTTGTTTTTATTTGCATAACCTGAATTATAGTATTTACTGATATGAAATAAGAAGGTGGCCATGTTTGTGGTTTCTATTATAGTAAATAAAACCAACGTTTAGGAATTCTGCTATGTTCATAAAAGCCTCATATATACATAGACTATAAATTTATCATTGATGTTGAGATTTTTCTTTGTAGACAAATCTGAAGAGCTTACTTAAGTTTTACAATAAAATTTTTACACTCTTTATGCTATTTGATAACAAAAGCTTTTTTCTATAACATATTCATTAATATTTGCAGTGCTCTGGTGAACAAGGCACTATCTCAGTTTTAAGGAATATGTGCTCTGAAGTCATCAAGCTAAAGTTCTGTGTCAAACACTTAAGTTTTGTTCATGTTTAGTGACCACACACCTTGGAGAACTAAAAGGAGTCTTTCAGCATAGCAATGGAAGGACAGACACCAGGCTATTTTTAGTTGCCAAGAATATCACACTCTAGCCAATACATTTTTTTTTACATGGGTCGAATGAGCCAAGTCCAAGGTGTCATTAAAGTATCCCTTAATATGTGGAGCAAAGGTTGTTTCTAAAAAAGTATTCATAAAAGGACTTGTATGTGTGTATAGAACATAACCAATGGATACAAAACACTGCGGGGGCGGACAGGTGAGGTCATCTGCTGGGTGGTAGGGGAGGCCGGGGGGAGATCAATGAGGGAGGGGGAAGAAAACATGTACTACTATTTGTAATACTTTTAACCATAAAAAATTATTTAAAAAAATAAAAAGTATTCATAACGAAAAATTCCTGATTAGTAAAAAGATTTAAAAACAAATATTCAAATTAAAAAGAAATCCTTGCTCATTTCTTTGAGAACCAATTTAACTTCAGTTGAATAATTCTCAGGTATGAATTGTGCAGCCATCTCCCCCATTCCTTGCTCTCTGTCAATTTCAACATTAAATTCTGTGCTTTTTCCTGTGCTGTGATCTTGAATTTCTGGGCAATAAAGATAACAAGGCAGGGCCCTGGCTGGGTAGCTCAGTTGGTTAGAGCATTGTTTGGATACACCAAGGTTTCATGTTTGCTCCCTGGTCTGGGCACATGCAAGAATCAGCCAATGAATGAATGAATGGGTGGGACAACAAGTTATGTTTCTCTGTCTCTCCCTCCCTCTCTCAAATAAATAAATTAAAAAAAAAAAAAGTAACAAGGTAGGAACAATATGACTTCTCCTTATACCTATATTTAAAAGATAGAAGGTGGGCCGAAACTGGTTTGGCTCAGTGGTAGAGTGTCAGCCTTTGCGCTGAAAGGTCCCGGGTTCCATTCCGGTCAAGGGCATGTACCTTGGCTGCGGGCACATCTCCAGTAGGGGGTGTGCAAGAGGCAGCTGATAGATGTTTCTCATCGATGTTTCTGACTTTCTATCCCTCTCTCTTCCTCTCTGTAAAATATCAATAAGATTTTAAGATAGAAAGTTGGATGGAAATGCACATAGATTAAGAGCCTGCTAGTTGACAAAAGTTTTTTGCAAACATTAATTTCAATTAATCCTTTGATTGGCCATAGGTAGGTTTATTATCTCCATTTTTAAAAAAATTTATTCACTAAAGGCCCAGTGCATGATTTTGTGCACAGGTGGGGTTTCTCCCCCTCTCCCCCCAGCATCAAACCAGTCAGGTTGGCCATGGGGAGAAGCTGCAGGTGGTTGGCCGGCCAGCCCCACCCCTTGGTTGAACTCCCAGTTGAATTCCTTCCTGATTGAACTCCCGGTTGAGGAGACAGTTTGCATATTAGCCTTTTATTATTCAGTCCTTGGGTTACATGGGAGATCCATTCCTACTGCATGATGTAACTCGATTTCGCTGTAAGTCAGAACCCACCTACATAAGCACCTATGTCACTCACATGGAGCACATACACAGCAGTAATGAAGTGAAACAGTAAAAAGAATTTAGAAGAAAGATAAGAATTCCTGATCTTCACTTGTGGTAAATAAGTAATAAAAACCATAAAGCACATGTACATACATCAAAATGAAGGAACTTTTTAATAAATAAATGGGAGATGGCAAGGTAACCACAAAATGACATACCTCGAGTCCTATATAATCTGAGGACTGCTTGTTTATGATTTTGTTAATCCTCACCCCAGGGTATTTTTTCCCATGATTTTTAGAGAGAGTGCAAGGGAGGGAGGAAGGGAGAGAGAAAGGGAGAGAGAGAGAGAGAGAAACATCAATGTGAGAGATATCAGTTGGTGCCTCACACATGCACCCTGACTGCTGGGAATCGAACCTGCAACCCAGGTACATGCCCTTGACCTGAAATTGAACCCACAACACTTAACTGCTCAGGCTTATGCTCTAACCAATGAGAAACATTGGTCAGGACTATTGCTATTCTCTCCATTTTAGAGATTAGCATTCTATGTGTCAGAGAAGCTCATTTGCCTAAGATCATATGACTAATAAGAGTAAGACTGGAAGAAAAAAATAGGTCTGACAAGAAACAGGGATATTGTGAGATAAATGTATCACTATGAAAGCAACTCTACCCATGTCTTTCTTCTTGGCTCTGCCACACTAGCAGCGGCAAAAGCAATGACTTAGCCAGCCTGGGGCCTCTGTGCAGGATGAAGGCAACCGCCATTCCATAAAAGCTTTAATTTTCTGAAATAAACCCATGACCTGCCAAGTATACTTGGAGTAAAATGCCATAAAAAATTAAAGTATAATATTGAATTCCTTTTTTTATTAGCAGTTTTGAAGTGAAAATTCTCCACATGGATTCGTTAGAGCTCAGGATGCAGGATGTTGGGGGTGGGGGGACGGTGTGGGGGGAGAAGGAGGGGTGGCACTCCTGTACCAGTTGTTTTCTCTTCTGGTGACTTCAGATAAGGCTTACAAGCTTATTTTCGTGCTTTCAAATCTTCTCCCAATTGATTCTCTCAATTAATTGGCATTTTGTTTCTTAAGACTCAGAACTGGCTTTTAGTAAAGATTATTTTTCTTTCAAAAGGGGTGTGAAATGTAGATGCTAATTGGATTTTGTTCATCTAATTAGACGTGTGAGTTAAGGGGTATAAATTAAGCCACTAGCTACTTTCTCACAATAAATCTCTCAGACTGAAGAGCAAAATGGCATAAATTGTAAAAAAAAAATAGTATCTTATATTATTTCGTGCCAGAAGAATGAATTATTTTCAAGGGATTTCGCTGAAAAATTAGGTTGGGAGATTGGCTAAATTCTCAAATCCTCCCTGTGTCTTCATCCACAAGAGAAGCAAAGCCGTTTGTAATGCACAATTTAAAGTGAAGTTATAATTATCACCTAGTAATCTCTCTCCATACAATATCTAACATCTTCTCACCAGTCTGTTTCAGCAATTCTCTGCTCAAAACTAGCTCTGCACTAGAAACTAATGAATATCAAAATCAATTCTTTGACTAGAGTACATAATAGGATAACAAAGTAAAAAATTGCTGTACAAAAAGCAAAGCCTTTCATCTTGCATGAAGAGTACATGTAGCCACTCACCCCACCCCAAATGCCAGTATGTCATCTGCAGATAACAAGCAGTATTGATACTGTTCCTAAACACTCCTGGGAAGGCCTTCAGGCCTAAACAGAGCAGAGCCAGTCCTCTGCCCTCGTTCACCTTCAGTAGGATATGCACTCCTATGATTTTATTAGGACAACTAGCTTCTAGATTCTAGCTTCCTGGGACCCTTAAATCCCTTGCTCACGTACCCACAGCAAAGCCTCCAGTGTCCCTTTTCTATATCTCGCCTTCATAAGGTGCACCATTCTGTGAGCTCCTTAGATGATTGGGCTTTCCGGCCTATAAGAATATTCCAGAGGTCCTTCCTAATGTGGGCCTGAGCAGAAGATGGAAAGGGAAGGTGGGGGTAGCCTGCAGGCAGTGACTTCCATTTGTACTCTTGCCCCAGAATCTGCAGATATTACCTGCTGCCCTGGATGAAACTGAAGTGGGCTTACTCCACCCACTTTGGGGCCAGGCCTACAATGGAAAGTGCTTATTGTATGTGAAAACTAAAATGTGTTGCTTTCTCTTAGAGTTCATGTAAGGAGCCATTCTGTCAGTAGCCCACTTCCTTGTGGAAGATGCACATTTGAGTCCCCTGAAAAATGTATATAATTGTTATGAAATACATTTTTTTGCAGTATAACTTAGATTTAATAGTAGTACATATGTTTTCCTTTTGTCCCCCCATGAAATACATTTTGAATTAAGCTATAGATTATATATCATGTATTATATGGAAAATAGAGAAGCTAGTTCTCACTGCTCACCCCTGTGTTGTAGCTGGCAGAAGGGATATCTCTTTATCTCAGACACTCTCTGATACCATTCCACTGAAGTGAGCAAAGATCCTTGCTCTATACTCACCGAATGAAAGCACAGGTGTCCCATTTGATTATGGTAATGAATGTATGCAGCTTTGAGATTTCAGAGAAAGAATTCTTAGAGAAAATGGGAGATGGTCTTCGTGTCCTCTGAACCTAATATTACACTATATCAGAGATATTTTATGCACTTTCTTAGATTCTCTCTGCACCTACAGGGCAGATTGCTTTGTTTTAGCTCAAATGCAGCTGACTGGGGCGGTGGGGCTCTGCTGCTGGGGTTGACAAGTTGCTTGTCGGGCGTGTTGGCTCTTTCTGGCTGCTGCTATGCCATTTGTTGAGTTTCTGGTTCCTCCCACCACTGTGAGACTGGATGAAACGTCACACTCAAGAGCATAGTATTTGGCTTCCCAAATGGTGGCCAAAGGCTCTGGATGGTGCAATGCAAAGGGCTGGTTGTTAACTACACTTGGGATGAACTTTGATCAGTAGGAGAGTGTGGCAGGTCAATCATCACCCTCCTCTCTCCCTTTCAGGACTAAATGCCCTATGGCACAGTTTTTCCATAAAGCCTACCTTGCATTGTTTCCCATTCTCTCCTGACTCTCCTTTCTCTCACCACCCTGGATTTACACCTACCAAATAAAATAAGAACACTCTAATCTTCCTCAGATTGTCTTCCAGTAAACTGGACAAAAGCATAGGTCTGCTTCATGAATCTGAAAAAATAAAATCTGAGAATATATGTATGATACAAACTTAGGTGGTCTTAGGGATAACTGATAAAGATCTTTTTGTTTTATTTTTCAATTAGTTTACATTAAATATTATTTTGTGTTAGTATCAGGTATACAGCATAGTGGGGGCAATCAAGCCCACAGGAGAGGGCAGTTAGGGGTGACCAGGCTGGCAGAGGAGGCAAGTTGGGGGCAAACAGGCTGGCAGGGGAGCAGTTAGACATCAATTAGGCTGGCAGGGTAGTGGTTAGGGGGTGATCAGGCTGACAGGCTGAAGCATTTAGGGGCAGGCAATGAGGGAGGCAGGCAGGTGAGCAGTTGGGAACTGGCATTGTGAGAAGGATGTCCGACTGCCCATTTGGGCCCGATAATACCAGGATCAGGCCTAAATGGGTACTCGGACATCCATCTCACAATCTAGGACTGCTGGCTCCCAACTGCTCACCTGCCTGCCTCTCTCATTGCCCCTAACCACTTCTGCCTGCCAGCCTGATCACCCCCTAAACACTCCCTTGCCAGCCTAATTGATGCCTAACTGCTCCCCTACCAGCCTGTTTGCCCCTAACTGCCCTCCCTTGCAGGCCTGGTCACCCCTAACTGCCCTCCCCTTCAGACCTGGTCATCCTAACTTCCCTCCCCTGCAGGCCTTGTACTCCCCATTTGCTCTCCCTTACAGGCAGGCCTGGATCCCCCACAACTGCCTTTCCCTGCAGGCCTGGTCACCCCCAACTTCCCTCCTCTGCCAGCCTGGTCACTCCTAACTGCCCTCCCCTTCAGGCTTGATCACCTTTAACTGCCCTCCCCTGTTGGCTATCTTGTGTCCACATGGGAGCAGAATCTTTGACCACATGGGGGCAGCCATCTTGTGCATTGGAGTGATGGTCAATTTGTATATTACTCTTTTATTAGATAGGATAAAGGCCTGGTGCATAAGTGGGGGCCAGCTGGTTTGCCCTGAAGGGTGTCCCAGATCAGAGTGGGGGTTCTCTAGGGGTGTGGGGTGGCCTGAGCGAGGGGCATATGGTGGTTTGCAAGCTGGCCTCACCCCCCAGCGACCCAAGTGGAGGTCCTGGTATCTGAGATTTATGTATCTTCTACAATTGAAACTTTGTAGCCTGGAGCTGAACCAAGCCTCCTGCTCACTCAGTGGCTGCTGCCACTTCTGTTGGGATTCTATAATTGAAACTTTGTAGCCTTAAGTGGAGGCCTGAGCTGGCAAGGGCAGGAAGAAAGCTTGGCTTCCTCCATTGCCAGGGAAACCCAAGCCTCCCTCCTACTCTCTGTGGCTACAGCCATGTTGGTTGGGGTTTATTTGCATATTTGCTCCTGATTGGCTTGTGGGCATGGCTTGTGAGGGTAGCAGAGGTATGGTCAATTTGCCTATTACTCTTTTATTAAATAAGATATGTATGGTAACACTCTCTTCACACCATCTCAGGAAAAATTGACAGCACTTGCCGAGACCGGTTTGGCTCAGCGGATAGAGCTTCGGACTGTAGACTGAAGGGTCCCGGGTTCGATTCCGGCAAGGGCATGTACCTTGGCTGCGGGTGCATCCCCTTTGGGGGGCATGCAAGAGGCAGCTGATCAATGTCTCTCTCTCATCGATGTTTCTGACTTTCTATCCCTCTCCTTTCCGCTCTGTAAAAAATCAATAAAATATATTTTTTAAAAAATTGACAGCACTTAACCGAGCACCTCTTCTACCTTTTGTACATAGGATTGTTTTTGTGAATATTTATATTGTTGTTGTTATGTAAAACATAAAATGTGACTTTTTAGATTAATTTCCTTTTTCAGTATTTGTCACTTTTGAAGTAACTGGATCACTCCTAAAATAAAGATAGCTTTTTTTTTTTTAACCTTTGCATTTGTTTTGCATTAGGTATTTCCTTCTGAGACTGCTGGTTAAGGGTCCAATCAAACTTAAAGAAGATTTTATTCTTTTGAGGTTGTGGACAATCCTTTTCTCAAATTTGCTTTCATTTGCTACCATCTAATTGGGCACATGAAAGAATATAAAGAGAAACCTCTTTATATTCTTTGAAATTGGGAATTTCAATCTGCTACTAATTTGAAATTGGGAATTTCAATCTGGCTACTAATAGATGTAGTGTCATGGGAAAGAGAGGGGAGCATGACCTTTAAACACACAATGAACTCACTCAATGGTAAACTTGGCCTAATGTGATGTCTTGGGCTCATATCAGTCATCAACAATATTGCCTCTGGAGATTGGTTTGGGCAAAAGCAAGAAAGGAAATTAGGAGAAAGGAGCAGAGACCTTAACTTTTCTAAACCTAAGAAAACAGAATACAGCAAGATTCAGGTGAGAGTCAAAGCCTATAAGTGACAGTATCAGGGATAAAGTGGGATGACAAGCTTGGGTAGAGCAATATAGTAGGATTCCAGCACATAAAGGAGAAGCCTGAAGAAGGGTAATAGCTGATATGGCACTTTCCATTGGGTCTGAAAGGCATATTTGTTTTTCTTTTAACTTTTAAATTACAGTTGACATATAATATTATATTAGCTTCAGGTGTACAACACAGTGATTAGACATTTATATAACTTACAAAGTGATCACTCTTGTAAGTCTACTACCCATCTGCTGCCATACATAGCTATTACAATATTATTGACTATATTCTCTGTGAAGGACATCTTTATGGAGAGATGTTTTCAATATATGTAATCTAAGGGTGAAGACCATGATGCTATAGATTTTTGTCTCCCAGAAACCTGCTGTGGAAAGATTGCACTACAAGCTATGGGTTACTTGTAAGGGCCTTTGTAAGTTCTTTTTTTAAAATTAATAAATCTTTATTGTTCAGATTATTATAATTGTTCCTCTCCACCCCCTCTCTCCCATAGCTCCCCTCCACCCGGTTCTTACCCCACTTTCTGCTCTTACCTCCCCCACTGTCCTCATTCATAGGTGTACAATTTTTGTCCAGTCTCTTCCCACACCTCCCACACCCCAGTCCCCCCGAGAATTGTCAGTCCACTCCCTTTCTATACCCCTGATTCTATTATATTCACCAGTTTATTCTGTTCATTAGATTTTTTTATTCACTTGATTTTTAGATTCACTTGATAGATATCTATTTGTTGTTCATAATTTTTATCTTTACCTTTTTCTTCTTCTTCCTCTTCTTAAAGAATACCTTTCAGCATTTCATATAATACTGGTTTGGTGGTGATGAACTCCTTTAGCTTTTTCTTATTTGTGAAGCTCTTTATCCTGCCTTCAATTCTGAAAGATAGCTTTGCTGGGTAAAGTAATCTTGGTTGTATATTCTTTCTATTCATCACTTTGAATATTTCTTGCCACTCCCATCTGGCCTGCATAGTTTCTGTTGAGAAATCAGCTGACAATTGTAAGGTAATTAACTGTTTTTGTCTTACTGCTTTTAATATTCTCTCTTTGTCTTTTGCTCTTGGCATTTTAATTATGATGTGTCTTGGTGTGGTCCTCTTTGGACTCCTTTGTTTGGAATTCTCTGTGCTTCTTGGACTTGTAAGTCTATTTCTTTCACCAAGTGGGGGAAGTTTTTAGTCATTATTTCTTCAGTATAGGTTTCTTCAATAGGTTTTCAGTATCTTGCTCTCTCTCTTCTTCTGGCACCCTCATAATTCAGATGTTGGTACGCTTGAGGTTGTCCCAGAGGCTCCTTATACTATCTTCAATTTTTTGGATTCTTTTTGCTTTTTGCTTTTTGCTTTTCTGGTTCAGTGTTTTTTGCTTCTTTGTTTCAGATCTTTGACTTGATTCTTGCAGTCCTCTCGTCTGCTGTTAGGTCACTGTATATTTTTATTTCAGTCAGTGTATGTTTAATTTCTAGTTGATCCTTTTTCATATCCTCAAGGGTCTTGCTAAATTTATTGGCCTTTTCTAGGAAACTCTTGAAAAACTTTATAACTGTGGTTTTTAACTTTATATTCAGTCGTTTACTTTCCTCCATTTCTTTAATTTGTGATCTATTTCTTTGTCTCTGTATTTTTGCTGCTTCCCTGAGTTGGTAGAGTAGCTTTGCGTGCTAGGTGTCCTTTAGGGCCCAGTGGCTCAGCCTCCCCAGTTACTGGGGGTGGACACCCTTGGTGCACCCGTTTGTTGTAGTTAAGTCTTGATTGTTGTTGGTATCACTGGGAGGAATTGACCTCCAGGCCAATTGACTGTGAGGATCAGCTGTGTCTATGCTGGGAGAACTTCTGTGCTGGAAACACCTTTATGAGACAAGACTTGCAAAATTGAAAAAGCCTCTGTGCTCAGCTTGGGTGGGTCAGAGTCTCAGGGCAGAGCAGACAGCCTTGGCTTCCCATCATCCCTCCCTGAGGCTCCTGGGTCTCAGTGTCCCGTGGTATTTGCTGCAAGCACCTCTGATAGAAAGTCGCCCTCAAGTTTTGCCTGCTGACAGATAATCCAGTTTCTCCTCGAATTAGTCTGGGTTTCCAGAGTCTCACCTGGAACTTGAATTCAGCACAGTCCAGAGCTTCCATTTCCCTCATGCTTTTGAAAACCAGCCATGTACTCAGCAGTCAGTCCTCTCCTCTCCACATACATGTGCACCTCCAAACCTCTGCCTTCCGCAGCTCCCCTGAGTTTCAGAGTACTTTTCCTTTTCCTGACAGTCCAGGTCCCCCTCCAACGAGTCTGGGTTCCCAAAGTCTCACCCAGAACTGAAGTTCAGTGCAGTTGGGAGCTTCTGTCTCCCTCCTGCTTGAGAAAGCCAGCCACCCACTCAGCTGCCCATCCTGTCCACACGCACACACGTGTTTTAGTACTTCAGCCTTTTGCAGCTCCTCTGAATCTCAATGTGCTTTTCTCTTTACTTCTAGTTGTCAAATTTCCACTCAGCCAACTTTCCTGTGGTTGTGGATGGTGTCCATTTTCTCTTTTAGTTGTAGTTTTGAAATTTTTGTGTGAGGCAGCAGTTTAGGTGTTTACCTTTGCCGCCATCTTGATTTCTCTCCTTTGTAAGCTTTTTACAAGAAATCAGGAGGTCTCTTTTTTTTTTTATCAGTGCAGGTTCCTACATTCCTGGATCTAATCTCATGGTCTGCCAGTAATAATTTCAAAATGAGATAGTCTATCTTTGCCAAAGAGAGTATATCTCGTTGAGCAATACCAACGGAAGAGCCTTAGGCCAAGGCAGTTTAAAAATTATATATTTTTCATTAATATTTTGCAAATGCAATTACCAGTATGTTTTGCATGTGTAACTTAATAAATCCTTGATTCATAAAAAATGATTATATAAATTTTTCCTATTGAGTTTTGATTACCCCGATAGTTGGTTCTGTAAGATTGGAGAATAAACACAAAGGAAATGTTACAAAATTGTCCACATCTTACAGAATGTAGAGTTTTCCCAATGAAATGAGTTCTGCATATGGGAAAGACCTTTTCCAGGAGTATTTTATTTACTGCTGAGGATATGGCTGTGAGGCATGGGAATGCTTCCAACTAATGGGAAAACATACAGATCATCTACATAATAAAAGAGTAACATGCTAATTGACTGTTCCTTTGTGACGCCCACCAGCCAATCATGAGTGAGTGTGCAAATTAACCAAACAAAGCTGGTGGGTTAATTTGCATATGCAGGCGCCGAGTGGCTGGGGTAGGGCAGGATGCTTGTGTCAGATGACGCAGGTGTTCCATACTACCCCAGCCGCTTCGGGCTTCTGGGCAGCATGGGAAAGCAGAAAGGTGGCTCCAGCCAGAGCGAAGGCGGTGCCCGCTGCCAGGGAAAGGAAGGCCTGTTCTTGCACGAATCTTCCTCTAGTCCTATACAATAAAAACCTAATATGCTAAGTGTCCAGTCGTCCAGTCAGCCATTCAATCCAATCAAAGCATAATCCTATCTAATAAAAGAGCAATATGCAAATTAACCAACACTCCACAATACCCACACGCACCATCCAATCAGAAGTGAGTATGCAAATTAATAAAATTAAAATGGCTGCAGCCACGGAGTGAGGAGAAGGCTTAGGTTTCTTCTGCAATAGAGAAAGCCAAACTTCCTGCACACCGTGGCTGGCCCAGGCCTTCACTCAAGGCTACAAAGTTTCAATTGTAGAAGATACATAAATCCCAGATACCAGCTCCTCTGCTGGGGCTTGGCTAGCCTGAAAACCACCACAGGCCCCTCGCCCAGGCCACCCCAAGCCCCAAGGGAACCCTCACCCTAATCCGGGACACCTTTCAGGGCAAACCAGCTAGCCTCTACCCATGCACCAGGCTTCTATCCTATATAATAAAGGAGTAATATGTAAATTGACCATCACTCCAACACACAAGTGGGCAGTCAGACATTTGTGGAGGGGTCCCAGATTGAAGAGGGTGCAGACTGGGCTGAAGCCACCCCCCCCCCCATGCACGAATTTCATGTACTGGATCTCTAGTATGCTAATAATATGCTAAGGCCTCTCAACCTCTAGCTATGACATGCACTGACCACCAGGAGCAGACACTCTAACCAGTCGGTTAGCTTTCTGCTGGGGTCTGGCTGATTGGGACTGAGCAAGATGGGCAGGACATGCCTGGATCCCTCCCTTGATCCCTCTCTGGGTGGCCTACCTCCCACATCCCTTCCCAGCTTTGAACATGTACCAGTGGGATCCCTTGGCCTGGTCTGCACCCTCTTTCAATCCAGGATCCCTCAGGGGATGTCACAGAGCTGTTTTTGGCCTGATGGCAAAATGACCGGCCACTATGACACACACTGACAACCAGAGGTAGATAGATACTCAATGCAGGAGCTGCCTCCTGGTGGTCAGTGCATTTCCATAGAGGGAGCACTGCTCAGCCAGAAGCAGGGCTCACAGCTGGCAAGTGCAGCGGTGTTGGCAGGAGCTCACTTGCCTTTGGGGCAGCACTAAGGATGTCCAACTGACAGCTTAGGCACACTCCCCGTGGGCTCACAGACTGTGAATTTGTGCACTGGGCCTCTACTTACTAACATATTTGTATCCTTGAGAAGGGGACAACTAATAAAGTCAATTTGCCAGACTTTAAAGTATCCTATAAGCAAGGGAACATGCCCCATAGAGGTATGAATGGACTTTTTAGGGTTGTGCTTTTGGCATTTTTAGTATACCGATGACACTATCTTTGGAGATGGTTTCTAGTAATACTGTTTTCCCATAAAATCATTTTGTCAGTGTTCCAGTGAGTTAATTTATGTACAAATTATAATATACTAGAGGCCTGGTGCACAAAATTCGTGCACGGGGGGAGGGGTGTCCCTCAGCCCAGCCTGCACTCTCTCCAATCTGCAATCCTTCGCACATTCCAGGCCTGCTGGCTCCCAACTGCTCACTTGCCTGCCTTCCTGATTGCCCCTAATAGCTTCTGCCTGCCAGCCTGATCACCCCCTAACCACTCCCCTGCCAGCCTGATTGATGTCTAACTGCTCCCCTGCCAGCCTGTTTGCTCCTAACTGCTTTCCCCTGCAGGCCTAGTCCCCCCCAACTGCTCTCTCCTGCAGGTCTGATCACCCTCAACTTCCCTCCTCTGCTGGCTTGATCACCCACAACTGCCCTCCCTTGCAGGCCCAGTCCCTCCTAATTGCCCTCCCCTGCTAGCCATCTGTGGTGTCCATTTTGTGTCCACATGGAGGCAGGATCTTTGACCACATGGGGGGCAGCCATTTTTGTGTTGGAGTGATCATCAGTTTGCATATTACTCTTTTATTAGATAGGATAGAGGTCTGGTGCAAGGGTGGAGGCCAGCTGGTTTTCCCTGAAGGGTGTCCCGTCAGGGTGAGGGTTCCCTTGGGCAGGGGGTGGCCTGGGCAAGGGGCCTGTGGTGGTATGCAGGCTGGCCATCCTCCATGGCAACCCAAGTGGAATCCCTGGTATCTGGGATTTATTTATCTTCTACAATTGAAACTTTGTAGCCTGGGACAGAGCCAAGCCTTCTGTTCCTTCCATGGTGGCAGCCATTTCTGTTGGATTTATTTACCTTCTATAATTGAAACTTTGTAGCCTTAAGTGGAGGCCTGGACCTGCCAGGGCAGGTGGAAAGCTGGCTTTCTCCATCTCTAGGTGCAACTCAAGCCTCCTGCTTTCTCCAGCTCCGTGGCTGCTGTCATTATCTTCTATAATTGAAACTTTGTAGCATTGAGTGGAGGCCTGAGCTGGCCAGGGCAGGTGGAAAGCTTGGCTTTCCTCCATCGTGGGGGAAACTCAATCCTCCCTCCTGCTCTCTGTGGCTGGCAGCCATTTTGGTTAGGTTTATTTGCATATTTGCTCCTGATGGGCTGGTGGGTGTGGCTTGTGGGTGTAGCAGAGGTATAGTCAATTTGCATATTACTATTTTATTAGATAGGATTATGTTGTATGCAATCAGGGAGTAGTGGTCAGTAATTTGGATCTACCCATAAGTTTCTTTTAGGGTCAAATTTACAGCCTTGTTCTAACCATTTCTTAGATGTTTTGTTCAACATCTAAGTGCTGTGTTTCCATAATGTTATCTTTTAAATCCCCAATTGCTTCACCCTGTAGCATAGGTGTTTTCATTAGGGCTGAGATTGTTTTAATGCTGGTAACTTAGCAGGGTCAGCCAAATGATTACCTCTATATTTTTCTCCACATTTGCCATTAAATGTCCAGGAATTTTTATGATTGCTAAAGATTTAGGTCAGTGGTTGGCAAACCGCAGCTCTCGAGCCACATGTGGGTGGCTCTTTGGCCCCTTGAGTGTGGCTCTTCTCTAAGAAGAAGTGGCATTAGAAGAAATTTAAGTTTAAAAAATTTGGCTCTCAAAAGAAATCTCAATTGTTGTACTGTTGGTATTTGGCTTTGCCAACCATTGATTTAGGTAATTGGATAGCCTCTAAGACATCTAGAAGATAAGAATTATCTTTAATCTTTCATCAGAAAGAAGTCAACAGTTATCTCTGTTTCCAAAGCATATCAAAGTCCTAGGCAACAACAAAAGCATACCTGCTCTCAGTATAAATGTTAACCATTTTATCTCTGGCCAAATTGCAAGCTCAAATTAATGCCTAGAGCTCTGCTTTTTGAGCAGAAGTTGCCTGGGGCATTGGACTGTCCTCAGTGGTTTCATTTAGTGAGACAATTGCATAGCCTGCTTAATAATGGCCTTTCATCTGTTTGGTCAAAACCAATAGTAATCAAAACTAACTCAGCATTTTCAAGAGGTGTAAATCCTATTAATCAATCTGAGAATTAGTTGATTTGTTAATGTTTGGCAGTCATGAGGAGTTTTGTCAGAGGGCGGAGAGAGGAGAGTAGCAGAGTTTAGAGCAGTAATAGTCACATTGAATCAATGAAAGAACTTTGTAGGACGGTTAGTCAGATAGCAGAGAGGCGCTGAGTATGATTAAAGTTAAGTAAGGCTTCCATTGAATAAGGCACATAAAGCGTCAGCGGAGAGCCCAGTATTATCTCTTCTACATGTTGTAGTAAATTTGTGGTGGCTACAATAGCTCTCACACAGGTTTGGTGACCTTTGGCCCCTGGTCTAACTGTTGACTATAATATCCAGTGGGCCTTTGTTGGCTTTTATGTCATTGGGTCAAGACATCTACGGCATTTCTCTCACTTTCATGGACAAAAAGAAAAAAGGCAATTGATAATTAGGAGGTCCTAAGGCAGGCAGATCATAAAGGCTGACTTTTATTTCATTGCAGGACTTCTGGGATTCCTCTCTCCAGGTAAGGGACTCTATCTGTCAGCCTTGAGTATAAAGGTTGAGCCATGACAGAAAAATAAGGAATCCAATTGCTATAACGTCCAGCCAAATCTAGGAATCACCTGAGTTGCCTTTTAGTCTTGGGTATAGGAAAAGTTAAAATGCCCTGGATCATATCAGAATCTAAGAGGAGACTGTTATCAGTAACTAAATGTCCCAGATATTTAACTCGAGTTAGACAGAACTGAAGTTTCTCTTAAGATACCTTATGTCTCTTGTTTTGCTGTTTCTCAAAGGAGGTAAAGGCAACCTTCGAGGAACTCTTCTCAGAGGGTGAGCAGAGGGGGAGGTCGTCCACGAATTATGAAAGGGTGGACTGGTAAGGGAATTCTATATGAGCAATGTTTGCCTTTAAATTTTAGAAAAAGCAAGTCCCATTTTCAGGGTAGATCTGAGGCATTATTGTCTAAGTATTACTTCCTTCTTATGTAAAAGCAAGTAAGAATTGGCTTTCAGCCAGTCAGAGAAAAAAAGGTATCACATGGTCTCACTTATATTTGGAATCTAATGAACAAAATAAACTGATGAACAAAATAGGTCTAGAAACATGGAACAGACTGACACAGGGGAGAGGGGAGTAGAGGAATGAAAAGAGATTAAGCAAAGAATTTATATGCATACTAGAGGCCCAGTACACGGAATTTGTGCATGGGAGGGGAGTCCCTCAGCGTGGCTTGCACCCTCTCCACGGGACTCTTTGGGGGATATCTGACTGCCTCTTGCAATCTTGGACCACTGGCTCCTAACCGCTTGCCTGCCTGCCTGATCACCCCAAACCCCTCTGCCTGCCTGCCTGATTACCCCTAACCACCTATGCCTGCTTGCCTGATTGCCCCTAACTGCTCCCCTGCTGGCCTGATCACCCCTAACCACCTCTGCCTGTCCCACACCCGGGACCCAGGATTCCCTCCTCCAGCCAGTTGCAGACACCCAGGACCTGAGCCAGCTTCACGCAGGCCACAACCATAGGTGCCCGGGACCGCAGGGCGGGTGGCTTGTCTCTTTCCTGGGCCACAGCTGCAGGCACTAGTGCTAAGGACCATGGGGTGGGTGGCTTGTCTCTCTCCTATGGCACAGGCACAGGCACAGCTGCTGGTGCTCAGGTCCATGGGGCAGACAGCTTGTCCCTTTCCCAGGCCACAGCCTGGCTGGTCCCCATTCCTCTCTTGAGAGCTTATTTGTGCCTGGCTGATCTCCATTCCTCTGTGTGATGGCATGAGGGCGGGATGACCATTTGCATATTAGCTCTATTATATAAAAGTGAAGCCACTGAACCAGCTTTGAGGCTTCATTCATGGTTTCTCCTCTTGATGGGAAAAATCCTCACAGAGTTTTGCCATTACACTTTGTTTAGTCCTTCTCTTTCTCTTACAAGCATATAGATAAACTGATAGAGGTCAGAGAACCTTAGCTCATATGTTTGGATAGTGAGCAGAAATTCTCTAGCAAACCCAATGGAGTCTTCTTTGGGATTAGGAAAATCTTTAGTAATGTCATAGAGCTCAGCTTTTGTCCTTGGGCTATAAGAAATAAGAGTTGTCATCTAGGTCCAGGCACAATCAACAATTTAACTTTAGAGAACCAAGATGGCGGCATAGGTAAAACACCTATCTTGCCGTCATACTCAACAATTTTAATACTACAATTTAACGAAAGAACGAACACCTTCCAGAATCACCAGAAAGCTGGCTGAGTGAAAATTCCACAAATAAAAGTGAAATTAAGACACTGTGACTCGGAGGAGCGGCGGCGGACAGTGTTGAAAGATTCGTGCGGAGAGAGGTTTGGAGCGCACGCCAGTGGAGAGGACGGGCGGCTGAAAACCGGCCAGTTTTATTGAACGGGGAGACAAAGACGTCCCACTGGACTGATTCTCCAGCTCTGGGCGAAGTCTGGGGAACCCACTATCATACGGGGTGAAAACTGGACAGTGGGAGGGCACGCCGAAACTTGGGCGCTGCAGGGGTCTCCCGGCTTGTGGAGAAGGCAGCTTGCGCGAACAGCTCAGCTGTGTGACGGCGCAGGGAGCGCTCTGCAACTTGCTTTCTCATTCGGAAAACCGTCAGACTGCTTTGTTTTACGACCCTGGGTGAGACATTGGGCATGCAGAGTCATTTGGGGAGAGTCTGAATTCCCCGGCAGCCAGTGGAGCTCGGCAGCGGCTCTCTCTCAGAGTCCCTGCACAGAGTCCCTGGGGCCACATAGGGCAGAGCTAACACTGTCTGCTTGGCCCGGAGACTCCGCCCATCCAACCTGAGCACAGCTGAGCTTCACAGACAATAGGCCTGGAGGTCAACCCCTCCAAGTGCTAACAACGATTAACCTGAGCTTAACTTCAGCAAGACTGTGCAACCCATATCCACCTCAGGTAACTGGGGAGGCTGAGCCACTGTCCCTAGTAGGAAGTCTACCACACAAAGGTAACTGACCAACTCAGGGAAGCAGCCACCATGCAGAGACATGGAAAGAAATCAGATGTGAAAGAAATGGAGGAAAAAAAAACGACTGGACATGGAATTCAAAACCACGGTTATAGGGTTTTTCAAGAGGCTCCAACAAAAGGGCGAGGCCTATAAGGAATTAAGCAAGACTGCAAAGGAAATGAATGAGTCCTACAAGGAAATGAATGAGACCCTCAAGGATATGAATGAGACCTGCAAGGAAATGATCAAGACCAACGTGGAAATGAAGGAGACTCTCAAGGATATAAAGGAGACTCTCAAGGATATGAAAAAGGACCAATCAGAAATTAAGCATACACTGACTGAAATAAAAAATATTATACAAAGACCTAAAAGTGCTCTGGAGCACCCCAAGAAACAAGTTAAAGATTTGAAATATATGGAGGTAAAATCCACTCAGCTGAAAAAGCAAGAAACCAAAAAAATCCAAAAAATTGAAGATAGTGTAAGGGGTCTCTGGGACAACCTCAGGCATACCAATATCCGAATTATAGGGGTGCCAGAAAAAGAGAGAGACCAAGACAATGAAAACCTATTTGAAGAAATAGTGACCGGAAACTTCCCACACCTGGTGAAAGAAATTGACTTAGGAGTCCAAGAAGCACACCGAACCCCAATATATAGGAATCTAAAGAGGACCACACCAAGGCACATCATAATTAAAATGCCAAGAGCAAAAGACAAAGAGAGAATATTAAAAGCAGCAAGAGAGAAACAGCTGGTTACCTATAAGAGAGCACCCATACGATTGTCAGCGGTTTTCTCAACAGAAACGATGCAGGCCAGACGGGAGGGGCAAGAAATATTCAAAGTGATGAACAGCAAGAATCTACAACCAAGATTACTCTATCCAGCAAAGCTATCATTCAGAATTGAAGGTCAGATGAAGTGCTTTGCAGATAAGAAAAAGCTAAAGGAGTTCATCACCACCAAACCAATATTATATGAAATGCTGCAAGATATTCTTTAAGAAGAGGAAGAAGAAAAAGATAAAAGTGTAAATTAGGAACAACAAATACACATCTATCAACAAATGAACATAAAAATCAAGTGAATTGATAGGCTGTTGAACAGGATAAACTGGTGAATGTAACAGAATCACGGACATAGAGAGGGAATGGACTGACAACTCTTGGGGAGAAAGGGGGTGTAGGAAGTGCAGCAAGAGACTGGACAAAAATCATGCAACTATGGGAGAGGACAGTGGAGGGGGGTGAGGGCGGAGGGTGGGATGGGTACCAGGTGGAGGGGTACTATAGGGGGAAAAAAAGGGAACAATGTAATTAATATACTGAACAATAAAGATAAAAAAATTTAACTTTAAATGGGGTGGTAATAGCAGGAGGGCTCTAATGGAGCCTCATAGAAAGTGAAGGGTAGCCAAAACCAGTTTGGCTCAGTGGATAGAGCATTGGACTGCGGACTTGGAAAGTCAAGTTTCTGACTTTCTATCCCTCTCCCTTCCACTCTGTAAAAAATCATATATATATATATATATATATATATATATATATATATATATATGAAAGAAAGTGAAGGGTAAAGACCCCAAGACAGCAAAAGAATAGTAGGTGCAGAAAATGAGATATCCAAAGAACGTTTAGAAGTTTCTAAACGTTTAGTAAGCTTCTGAGTAAGAACGTTTAGTAAGCTTCTGAGATAACTCAGAATTTGATTTGGTTAATTTAGAATTAGTGTTCTTCCGGCAAGCAATTTTAAAAATCACTTACAAACATGTTTGGAATTCTCAAAATGCCAATCAAATATTTACACATACCTATAATGAAATACCTGTGCTTTCTAACCACATTTTTCCCATCAAGAGGAGAAACCACATTTATATATTAAGAATTTTATAAATAATAGAAATGATGGGTGATCAATTAAAACATAAAATAATACTACAATACCAATGTTGGAATTTCTCCCTGGCATTTCCTGATTGTGAAAATTTACCCTCTTATCATTTTCCCTGTGTTGAGTTTCTCATTAGCAAGGGTTCTCTTTCTGTTCTCTCTTACCCTTGCTCCTTCTGGAGCTCTTTCCCCCTAAATTAGTACAGTCTAGATCTTCTCCTATGGTTTCATCTGAAAGTCTTTAGTCCTTCACAGACCCCTCCCCCAAGTCCTCATTATGCCTAGCCTGATCTAGAGGACGTATTTGCCGCATCACCACTCCTCCCTTGCTTCTGGGTAGAGGGCACAGTCACTCTGCTGGACATTTTCTTAGAGTCTCAGATAACCCTCTGGGGGTGTATGCATGGTAATTAAACATTGCCCAGAGTGAAAAAGACTGTCCAAGTGAAAAACAAAGAACAAAAACAAACAGCAAGAATGAGGGTAGCCAAAACTGGTTTGGCTCAGTTGATAGAGCCGTTGGCCTGTGAACTGAAAGGTCCCAGGTTTGATTCCAGTCAAAGGCATGTACGTGGTTGCAGGCACATCCCCAGTAGGGAGTGTGCAGGAGGCAGCTGATTGATGTTTCTCTCTCATAGATGTTTCTAATTCCCCATCCCTCACCCTTCCTCTCTGTAAAAAATCAATAAAGTATATTTTTTTAAAAAAGAATGAGGGCACTTTTCCGCCCGCTCCCCCCTCCCCCGCTAGCGTTGCTCTGGCTGCACCACTGATGCGCGGAGCTCCGTGCTCCTGCTAATGCAGCCGCCATCATGATCATCTACCGGGACCTCATCAGCCATGATGAGATGTTCTCCGATATCTACAAGATCCGGGAGATCGCAGACGGGCTGTGCCTCGAGGTGGAGGGGAAGATGGTCAGTAGGACAGAGGGTACCATGGATGACTCGCTTTTTAGAGGAAATGCCTCCGCTGAAGGCCCTGAGGGTGAAGGTACCGAAAGCACAGTCATCACTGGTGTTAATATTGTCATGAACCATCACTTGCAGGAAACCAGCTTTACAAAAGAAGCCTACAAGAAGTACATCAAAGATTACATGAAATCAATCGAAGGGAAGCTTGAAGAACAGAGACCAGAAAGAGTACAGCCTTTTATGACAGGGGCTGCAGAACAAATCAAGCACATCCTTGCCAATTTCAAAAACTACCCGTTCTTTATTGGTGAAAACACGAATCCAGATGGCATGGTTGCTCTGCTGGACTACCGTGAGGATTGTGTGACCCCAAATATGATTTTCTTTAAGGATGGTTTAGAAATGGAAAAATGTTAACAAATCGGGCAATTTGGCTCTATCACCTGTCATCGTAACTGGCTGCTGCTTTTCATCCACACACCAAGACCTAGGACAAATGGGACTGATTTTATCTGGAACTATTCATTTATTTTGACCTTATTCATTTGGAGCGTAGGCATTGTTTTTAAGAAAGAAATTGTCATGTAGGTTGTCTAAAAATAAAATGCATTTAAACTCATTTGAGAGAATGCTTCTTAGTTTAATACATTTTAAAATCTATCTTGTATAGTGTTCCTGGAGAAGCTAGAGCCTGGTTGTAGAGCACTACTATAAAGCATATAGACTGTCTTCAGATAACTTCTATAGTGAAAACTGCTTCTGAGACTGGAGGAAAAAAACAAGAATCAAAAGTCTTAATTCTGAGTTAAAGGGAAAGACCATGCTCACTGCAGAGCCAACCTTTGAAGTGGATTCCTTAGACATTTCATCACCAACACACAGAAGTGGTTAACTGGAAGAGATTACCGAAAGAATAAAGAGACTAGTACAGCCGGGGGAAAAAAAAAAAGAATGAGGGCAAACAGGACCTTTTGGATAGCAGAACAGATTTCCAGAGCCTCTGCACATAGCAGGTACTTAGCATAGAGTAATCCTATCTAATAAAAGAGTAATATGCAAATTAACCATTACTCTGCTACACTCACAAGCCACACACACCAGCCAATCAGGAGTGAATATGCAAATTAACCCAGCCAAGATGGCTGTGAATAGGAGGCTTGGGTTTCCCCTGGCGATGGAGGAAGCCAAGCTTTCTGCACACCCTGGCCAGGTAAGGCCTCTACTCAAGGCTACAAAGTTTCAATTAAAGAAGGTAAATAAATCCCAGATACCAGGGCCTCTGCTTGGGTCACCAGGAGTGTGGCCAGCCTGCAAACCACTAGAGACCCCTCACCCCATGCCCCACAGGAACCCCCACTCTGATCCAGAACACCCTTCAAAGCAAACCAGTTGGCCCCTACCCATGCCGCAGGCCTCTATCCTATCTAATAAAAGAGTAATATGCAAATTGACCATCACTCCAACACATAAGATGGCTGCCCCCATGTGGATGGCCAGCAGGGGAGGATAGTTGTGGGCGATCAGGCCAGCAGGAGAGGGAAGTTAGGGGTGACCAGGCCTGCAGGGGAGGGCAGTTAAGGACAAAAAGGCTGCCAGGGGAGCAGTTAAGACATCAATCAGGCTGGCAGGGGAGTGGTTAGGAGGTGATCAGGCTGGCAGGCAGAAATGGTTAGGGACAATCAGGAAAGCAGGCAGGACAGCAGTTGGGAGCCAGAGTCCTGGATTGTGAGAGAGATGTCCGACTGTCTGTTTAGGCCCGATCCCGGTCAGTCAGACATCCCTTGAGGGGTCCCAGATTGGAGAGGGTGCAGGCTGGGCTGAGGGACACACACCCCAGTGCACAAATTTCATGCACCAGGCCTCGAGTTGCTTCATAAATGTGTATGGAATTTGTGAACTGGTTTAGCTTTTAAGCTGGGCCACCTTCTAGGGCTCCTGTCTTTTTTTTTTTTAATCGTATTGATTTTTTTACAGAGAGGAAGAAAGAGGGATAGAGAGTTAGAAACATCAATGAGAGAGAAACATTTATCAGCTGTCTCTTGCACACCACCTCAAGGTACATGCCTTTGATGGGAATTGAACCTGGGACTCTTCAGTCTGCAGACCGATGCTCTATCCACTGAACCAAACCAGTTAGGGCTAGAGTTCCTGTCTTTACACTTAACTCTGTGTACCTGGGCCTCCCCCTTCTTTTGTTTGGTTAACTTGATCTGCAGAGAAAAAAAGCTATTAAGTGCTGACAGGAACGGGCACCAGAATGTTACCAGTGGTTGGATCTCAGTCCAGCAGCCTCAGTTCTTGACTTCTGGTTAAACAAGAATTCAGAGCCAAGACTCAAACTGTAAGATAAAGTTTATCTAGGAAGTTACAGAGGTTGGAATAATGAGCCAGCTAGGCATGGACTCAGGAAACAAGTTATAGGGTAAAAGAAGGGCACTTGGAGCTTAGGAGAGGGAAAAGGAATGTGCTAGGGGTAGGGGGGAAGAAGTGGGGGACTGAATGGCACAGTCATGCTCCCAAGAGGAAGAGCAGTCTGAGTCCTCCATCCTAAGAGCTTTTAAGGTTGGGGATTTTAGGGGAGGTCCAGGGGAGGATGTCAATAAAATAGTCCTTTCAAGGTCATGGTCTCCACTAATTAGTCATTGCTAAGGCAGGGGGTCATTTGTCAATGCAGCTGGTCCTGACGTCAGCTGTGGTGTCGCTTGTCTGGATTTTGCTGCTTTTCTTGGCTTGGAGCTGAAGCATAATTGAGGCTTAGATGGTATCCCTAGAGGGTAATGCTTAAGGGAATGGTTGTGCAAGGGCCCACATGGGAGTTGAATCAGGGTACTCTTTGAAGGTTCTACCACATGACTACCACATGCCAGGGAAGAAAAGGTAAGAGGAGGGTCCTAGTCACATGACCAGTCATATGCTAGGGGAAGAAAGGTTACGCTGGGAGCGCTGTCCTTTTTCCCAGTTTTGCCCATTGCTAGGCACCTGGGACTTTCCACCCTGGTGATCTGTATCTGGCCCATCATTCTTGCTCTGCGCATGTCTGCCTAACTGCCTACCAAACAAGTAGTATTTCTTTTATGTTTTTTCAAAATAATATTTTTATTGATTTTTTTATAGGGAGAGGGAGAAGGAGAAAAAGAGAGAGAGAGAAACATCAATCGGCTGCCTTCTGCCTGCCCCCTAGTGGGATTGAGCCCACAAACTGGGCATGTGCCCTGACTGAGAATCGAACATTTGACCTCTTGGTGCAAGTGATGATGCTCAAGCAACCGAGTCACACCCGTCAGGGCATAAGTAGCATTTCACTGTTGATTCATAGCATGTGTGAGGAAATGTTCATTTTTTGTTCCCTGGTAGCATAATCTAGCAATATATACCTAAAGAAGGTGGCTAGAGAGAGAGCCATGTAAAGAAGAAAATAATGCAGCAGTTATTTGCTAACAAGAAAGCAAATACATAAAAATAGGAGAGAAAACATGGGTATTGCTAAAAAGTTGCAAAAGCTGGGATTCTTCATCAATTCTTCCTTTCATCTTTTTATCCATGGATGACTGTCATGTTCCCCAAAGCATTCCCTAACTGGGCATTTGGGCTAACTGGAACACAAACACAAGAAGGAAGTTAACTGGCTTCTGGCCTTTTCCCTAGACTCCTCCAAATCAAAAGGCTCATATCCTTTTATTCTTTTTTTTTTAATTGCCACATCACTTTTCTTTCTTTTTTAAAAAAATATTTTTATTGATTTTTTTCAGCTGCCTCTTGCACGCCCCCTACTGGGGATGTGCCCGCAGCCAAGGTACATGCCCGTAACCGGAATCGAACCTGGGACCCTTCAGTTCGCAGTCCGACGCTCTATCCACTGAGCAAAACCGGTTTCGGCTCATATCCTTTTATTCTAAGGCTCAGAAGGTAAAGGATTAAACTGTGCTCCACTTCTGTACAAATTTCTCATTCAACCAGGCTATATGTTTCCAAATTTATTATAATTTTTGCAGAGAGTAAAGAAGAGAGAGTAGGGAGTGAGATGAAAGAGAATTTGAGAGAAAATGATAAGGAAAAGGAGATAGGAAAAGTGGAGATTAGATAATGTCTAATTTTTAAAATAATTATACTAGAGGCCCATTGCAGGAAGATTCCTGCAAGAATAGGGCTTCTTTGGGCCTGTTCCTGCAAGAATGGGGTTTCCTGCAGCTGGAACGAAGCAGAGAAGGGAGCAAAGCCCATTGAGGCTTTGCTCCATTCTCTGCTGCCTCACTCCCTCCCATCTCTGCTATCTGCTGCCTCGCTCCCTTGCTCCCTCCCATCTCTGCTGCCTTGCACCCTTCTCTACCACTTTGCTTCTTTCTGCAGCATTTGGCTTCCTTCTACACTGTCTTTAGTCTTCGCTCCGACCCTGCATATGCAAATGAGTCTCCATCTTTGTTGAGTTAATTTGCATACTTGCTCCTGATTGACCAGTGAGTGTAACAGAGGGACAGTCAATTTGCATGTTTCTCTTTTATTAGTGTAGAAGAGCAAATTTTTAAGAATTTGTGTGCCTTCTTTATAATTCTGCATCATGTGAAATTTGAGACAAAATGTATTACATTATATATTGAGAATGCCATAGGATGAAGGACAAAAGGTTATTTGAAAAAATTGAGGGAAGTTGTTTATTGGTGGATACTAAGTTCCTATTATGTATTTGTAAACTGTCACTGAATCATAAGATTAGGAAAAAAGAATTTCTATGTATTAGTAAGCAGAAACTTTGCAATCTTAGAGATTATCACCAACAAGTGTCAAGTTATCTAACTGTGAGTTTTCAAATTGTGTCCCTGGAGTCATTAAGGGAGAGAGAAGAGGATGAGTGCTGAGGTGTGAGGAGGCTTCAGAGGTGACTGATCACAAGGTCAGATGATGTGCATTTCTTCCCAAGTCTGTGCTCAGTGATGGCCATGATGGGAACATTGACATCACAGAAAGTAGCAAATCTTCAATTCAGTTTTTCTTGGAGAGCTCCTTGTCAAACATTTATGAGCACACTCCTGGAGCAGACCCGATTTTACCTGTATTTATTGAGAATGCCTATGTAAAATATAGCTTTTGAAAAAGTTTTTTTGGGCCACAAAGAAGTTGGAAAACCATGCCTCGGTTGGATATTTTCTTCCTTTCTGAGTAAAATGCAGAGTGAATACTATAATCTGAATAACTATGAGTCATTTTATTATTTTACATCACTATTTGTTTTAAGAGATGGTACTGATTTTATTATTTGCTAAAACTAATAAAGTTATATTACATACCATTAGCTTTCTAATAAATCTACAGAAAATGACAGCTTAAATTGTCTAAAATGTCTTAAGATGTATCAAAAGAAGTAAAAACTCTTGATTGTGAGCTTGGAGTTTTATAAATTCAGCATTTAGTGGATTAATCAGTTAAGTAATTACAGAAATGGATGTGTTCTGGGAAAATGCCACTCCTCTGTGTTTTATGTGCCAGGGATCAGTATTAGTATTTCTTTAAATTCTTGTTAATATTTTTGTGCTTTTGGGTAATGGTATTGGGATACTGTATTGATTTATTCCACATTACTCTTGGCACTCCAATTTCCCCCCCTCACCAGCTTGCTATAGTGGCTCCCTAAAATTGCTCCTTGAGACTATTAGGGTTAACCATGGGGTCATAGTGTTGGTAATTTAAGCGTAAGATCGCTCCCCATATGTCTCTGTCCCCACTCCTTTTCCTGTTTCTTTCTCAGGCCAGATTTCAGCTTTGGTGGATCACTATTTGAGCTATTTTTTTTTCACTTTGATCTTTTATCCCATAAAACTAGCTGGGCTTAAGGGATGGAAGATGCCAAGATGCGAGTTAGGCTTACGGAGAGGAAAATAACTCACTTGAAGTTACGCCTAAACCATGTGCTCGGCCTATTAACTAGAAAGCTTTGCATTGGCATTTAGGTGTCTGATTCTTGGAGTTTCTATTTCTCATTGCCAAACTCACTATCTCCATATCTTGTATTTCTAGGACTGTTAATGAGATATCATAGCAGATATTATAGATGTGATTTTTGTGGTGTTTCTTTAAAAGCAGCCTGATAGCCCTAACTGGTTTGGCTCAGTGGGTAGAGCGTCCGCCTGCAGACTGAAGGGTCCCAGGTTCAATTCCGGTCAAGGGCATGTACCTTGGTTGCGGGCACATCGCCAGTAGGGGGTGTGCAAGAGGCAGCTGATTGATGTTTCTCTTTCATCGACGTTTCTGACTCTCTATCCGTCTCCCTTTCTCTGTAAAAAAACAATAAAATATTAAAATAAATAAATATATAAAAGCAGCCACATAAGCAAGTGCATGGATTTAATACAAATAATGTCATGTCAAATCATGTTGAAGATTATGATGAGGACTCTTGTCTCAGAATGTCTCACCAACAAAGTTGTTGGGGAAGAAAAACAGCCCCTCCCCAATGATGAAGTAAATTCATGTGACCTCAACCTCTTATCATTTACATTGATCAATATTCTAATTGCTTCTGCATTTGTATAAAATATGGTGGTGGAGCCCAGCCCCTGTGGCTCAGTGGTTGAGCATCAACCTGTTTGATTCCCATTCAGAGCGGTTGTGGGCTCTATCCCCGGTGTGCAGGAGGCAGTCAATCAATGATTCTCTCTCATCACTGATGTTTTTATCCCTCTCTTCTTCTCCCTTAATCTCTAAAATCAATGAAAAAATATTTTTTAAAAATGTATGGTGGCGATGGTGGGAGTGGGGAGTGCAATCCTATCGCCAGAATCTATTTACGAAAGGAGTGTTTGAGAGGTGAGTGAATTTGAGAATTAAGTGAATATGTAGTGAAACTGTCCACAGTTTTCTGCTGATCCTCATTCTCTTCATTCATTCCCCTTTCCTTGAAGCTCTAGGTGTAGCCATGTGACAGTTCTGGCCAGGGGGTGTCTACATGGAAGGGAGACCACTTCTGGGAGCTTCCTGCTTCCTGCTGTTGGGGATCCTAGGGCATGAGTCCATGGCCTTGTACACTTGACCAGCAAGCCAAAGGAGTGTGGATCCCTAATACCATGAATCCCTGTATCAGTTTTGGCTCTCCCATTTGGCCTTGCATGAGAGAGAAATTTAATCTATAGGTTAACACAACCAAAGTTTCTTTCTTCCTTTCTTCCTCTCTTCCTTTCTTTCTCTTTATTTTTAGTATATTTTATTGATTTCAGAAAGGGGGAGAGAAAGACAGAAACATCAATGATGAGAGAGAACCATTGATTGGCTGTTTTCTGTATGCCTCCCACTGGGGACTGAGCCTACAACTCAGGCATGTGCCCTTGACCGGAATCAAACCGAGGACTCTTTAGTCTGCAGGCTGATGCTCTATCCACTGAGCCAAACCAAAGTTTATTTCTTGATCACACTATCTGTCCAGTGTTGGTGCGCAGGGGACTCTGCCTATCACTGGTACACAGAAGGGCTCCAGCTCAACCAATGCTTCCACTGTTGAGGACACAGGCAAAGGAATGTAGTGGATTGTATCCTATTAATGCTTCCATGAAAAACGACATGTCACTTTGTTGGCTAATGCAAGTCACCATGCCTAACCTTAAAGAGGGTAGGGAAGTACAGGTCTGCCACATGCTCCAAAAGGGAGGAACTAGAATGTGTGAACCACCCTGATGGCTACTATAATTCCTGTGTTGTTTAAGTCACTCTAATTTCAGGTTTTCAGCAACTTGCAGCTTCTCTGAATCCCAACCAGTTCAGGAATGATCACTTCACTGCTATGATCCGTAGGTTTAATCAAGCCCCAGAAGGCAGGTTGCTGCTGAGTATCTCCCTCACACTCTGAGGTATTGTTGTTTTCTGCCAGGATTATTTTTCTGGGAAGGAAATAGTCACATTTTCCTTGAGATTTCCAGTCTCCACCCCACCGCTATCCCCCATGTCCTGTGCAGCCATCCCTGGATAATTAAAATCTAGGATTCCCAGAAAATATGCTTTTATATATTTCAGAGTGGGATAACAGCAACAGATAGAAGCCATCATAGGTTTCGTAAAACACAACCGAACCTCATTAGCATTTGAGTAATTTAGGAATGTATTCTGATCTGCTACAGGTAAAATTATATGCCTGTCTGTCCCTGTCCCCAAACACAGAAACCATCGTTGGCAGACAGCTGACTAGAGATATTTATTTCTTTAAACAGACCCTATTCTGCAATACATGTGTTAGATCTGTAATCTAGAGTGTTTATACTAGTATACTGTGTCACAGTTCATTTAAAAATATAAAAAAGGTTAGTTTCATGGATAAAAATTCTATAGACTCTTGGCAGAGGGAGCCTTTTTGTGAATCAGAATGGACCACACTTGCTCTCTTGCAGTCTCATTCTTTAGCAGGAAAGCAGAGCTGTCTCAGATACGAATATGAAGGACAAAAGCACTCCAGAGGCACCAAGCAATAGTCTATATGTTATAGGTTTAACACACTCATTTAATTTCATTGGAAAAAATAATGAAACTGGTGAAAAGTATTTATGGAACCGGAGGAGAGCATATTTTGCTGGTTTCACTTTATGTTTGAAGTTTTGGGTATAGCTCTGCCATAAATACTGAAATGCCTAGCATAAAGAACGCAGCCTGGGGCATACCCCATAAAACTTACAGTGCAATTAAATGAGCAATTTCAACTGGAAATAAAACGAGCATGTTGGGTGGAATATGAATTAAACTGTGCACGGGACTCAGGCCTGCCTGGGCTACAGGGAGGGACCTGCAGGCTTCAGTAGCAACTGATGCAGCCCATCTCTATAGGTCAAGGCCAGTAAGTAATAAAAGACAACTGTAGTTAGCATGAAGATCAGAGCATTCCAGATTGTGGTTAATGTAGTCCCCCCCCTCACGTCTCCAGGAAATGCCCAACAAAATCACGACAGATAGCAAAGGATAAGACCTGACCCTCCCTTAACACTGCAGGCACAAGGAGCTCCATTGTGTTTGCTATGCACGAATTTGGACTGTCCATCAAATCTCAATTTCACCTTCTATCCAAATCTAAATGTCAGCATGTTGTATTTGCATTATGACAGGTTAGGTGATGAGCAAACCTGTTCTTTTGTCCAGAGGCCACCTTCCCCCCAAAAGGAGCAATTCTGTGCCCTTAGAATGGCTGGCCAGCTCCTCCCCACAGATCTGCAGCCAAGGAGGAGTCTGGAAATCAGTGTCGTGCTTACACAAGAAGAGGCAGGGCAGAAGGGGACAAAGCTGCTGTCTGCCAGCGCATAGGCCAAGAGTGCAAAGCTGAAGCTAATTACAAGGAAAGGAAGGTGTAGTCACGAATTAGGAGCTAATGTAGTAAAGTCGCTTTCCGTTGTGACCCTGATGTGTCGGACACTTCTGTCTTAGACTAAAGGCACAATAAAAAAGGCGCTTTATTTAGGTTAACAGAGAATTATGTAACCGGGAAATTTTAAAGTTTTATATGTCCAGTGGAGGAAAAAAGACTTCGCCTCGTTTTATTTGGATGAGAAAAAGAACCTTCATGAAATCTTTAATGTTAACATTTCTGTTTCTTGATTGTAAGCTTGGAGGCATGCAATCAAGGTATTTTAATTGGAATGCTAAACTCTGTGCTGCTGCTGTACTGCATGTTCAGAGTTAAAATCATTTAATATTTTCCTCGGATGACCACAGTCAGTTTGCAAGCATCTTCATAATTAGCAAGCGAAGACGCGATATATCACTGCATCTTTAGAGCTCTGGCGCCAGCTAGTGGTAGACAAGGGAGCGGCGTTGTTGGTCTCAAATCAGAGGTCTGTCATCTTGTTGCCCTCCTCCTTCCCCATCGATGCCCCCCATCAATAAAATGGGGGATCATTGCAGAGTGAACAGAGGTTGTAGATGAAAGTAGAAAAAATGGTAGGCAGGGTGGGGAGAATCCAGACAAATGCAATCGTTTATCCAAAGGATTTGAGAAGAGATCATGTATTTGAAATATTCCTGCCATGTTGATGGAGCAGCTTAATCTTTTGTCAGGGAATGCTTAGTTTTTTTTTTTCTCATTTGTAGATATATTTGAATATATACTTAGAACATGTAATAACTATGGAACTTCTTCACAAACACAGCACTGAGGACAGACATGCTGTAAATCTAAATTTGTGATACTTTTTAAGCAGCAAATATTTCTACTGTGACCAGGCTGTGCTACCTTCTCACTGTTACAACCCTAAGATGAATAACTCTCCAATGGTTAATAAAGTAGAAGAAACCTCTTAAGATAATGTTTGTAGCTGGCACACAATGAAAAATATATTAAGATTTCAGGCAAAAAAAAATAGTCTCCCATTTTATTTGAGATGTATGAAATAAATTTAGGCTTAGAACCCAACCTATCCTCAAATTGAAATAGGTAATAATGATTTGCAGGAAAACTGAAAACATGCAGTATTTATTTTAAGAACAAAGAATCTTTGGCAGGCCATTTTTCTCATTTAATTAAACCATAACTGATCTTACTAGGGATATGCAGGGACTTCAAATGCTAATAAATAAAACTGGAAGTTGAGACATTTCTTTCATTAAATAACAGGATCTGTTTATAACTCTATTGCTTATTGCTAAAATCAATTATTAGTACTAATATTCAAGGTGGAATTTATTATCAAAACAAGCTGAAGCTTGTAAGAACTTTTCTCTTTAAATGTCATTTGTACACCTATATCTATGTGAAAGAGAAAAGGGTAATCAGAATTGAAATTTCCTGTAATAATATTTTTGGAAGGCAGATCTAATTTAAGAGGAGATTTCAGGCAGGAAGATTGTTGCAGTTATACCTGGCAGTCTAAATTATGTTACTCAGCTGTAACAGAGTTACATTTTAAATATATTTAAAGTCTTCTCTATGTGAAACGTTAGATGGTAAAATAGCTGGTCATGGTACTGCTGTGTGAGATTTACATAAACTGCTATTTTAAGTTATTTTATACTTTTGCTAAAAGCTGCTTATTTCACACACACACACACACACACACACACACACACACACACACATTCACCTAACCTTGTTATTCACCAATTTAATGTGTAGACATTTTCTCTTTGGTCTTAATCATCTTGTAACTTTTGATATATAATAAGGCACTAGTTAAATATCTTAAAGTCTGCAGTTTATTTGGACTCCTCTGTGTCTCTTTTATTTCTCTTTGGAAGTGAAAGCTGAGCCTATATCATTGAATAAGAGTTTCAAATCAAGACCTGAGAAGGAGTATTATTATCCTTGTTTTTGGAAAAAGAAAAATAATTTTAACAAGGCCCTTTCAATGATGGTAGATTAATTGGAACTAAATTGAAAGAGAGAGTTGAATTGCCATAACATTTTGAGAATTGCAGCAAGATAAAATAATTTATGCTCTTTTAAAACAGCTTTGTGGTATGTAAGTACTCATTTTAAATGCTGAGTTTGTGATTAGGTCTGTCTTTAAAACTGTTTAATGATTGCCTTAAAATATTTTGATGCCTACTATAACCCTTATGTAATTTTCCATATGCTGCCAAGTAAATGCTTTGAAATGTCATTCCATCATAATTTGAAATTTACTCATAAAGATTTTAAGATTTATCATTTGCATTTAATTCCATATTACTTTCTTATATTATAAAATTAGAAATTTACTCTATATTGCAAAATGAACACATTTGAAGGAAGGAAGGAAAACATACCTGAGTATGTATATATGTCTTTGGAGATTTTTCTGATGAAACAGTAATATTGGCAAATAACCAGTCCACTCAATTTGTATCCTCCTTTCATTTGAAGTAGGCTATAGAATCTTTACAAAGGAAATACATATAGGGTGTCATTTTTACTCGTGGGTGTCTCCGAATGTGACAGCATATAAACACATTTCCAATTAAGTACATTTACCCATCTTTCTGATATTCACATTTGAAAAGATAAGCATACTAAAATGCATATATGCAAATAACGATGTATTTGTTTGGCTTCTAAATTACACAGTTGCTAAATAGCACAATCCTCCCTCGCAGAGTGATCCTGCAACCCTCCATAGACTTCCCCAGGAGGAGCCGTTGGCACAGTGCGAGGGGGCACATCTGCCGGCACAGTCCTGCAGATGGCTCCCCTCATTAGCTTGCCGAACGCCAAGCAGCCGTCACGGAGGAGGCCTGGGAGCTCACTTGGACAAGACGTGAAGCTAGCCTCCTGTTCGATGTCATTACCGTTTCTCCAGAATCACCTCCTTAGTGTGCCCTGTTGGGCTCGGGCTAGTCTACGTGTCGCACTTGCAGGTTTGAGATGGCGATGCTGTGGCCAGTTTGCCAGTGGTCAGTATATAACTTTCAGATTTGACAAAGTTCCACAGCAGCCTTATTAGTCTGATGCAGCGGCAGGACAGCCTTGACAGTGCCCAGAAGGGCACCAGCATAGCCTTTGGAGTCCCTGACAATGGTCACTGTCATGCACTAAGAGCTTATTTACTGCACTAAAGGCATGGACAATCGCATGTCGCCTCTTCCCCTTGACCCACTGATTTATTAACATTTTAATTTTTTGTTTTGTTTACCCTTTGTGTATGAGTCAGCCTTAAAAATCAGGGTACCAAGCTCTGGCAATCAGAAATGTTAGTTAAATTTAGCAGTAGAAACAGCAGGGGGAGCCCATATGGTTTTATGCTCTGCAGTTTCTCCAGCTGGATTATAATAATAATAATTATAATTGTTTTACATTTTTATAACAAAGATGTTTACAATCTATGTACATTTATAACATAGATATTTAGAATACAGATAATCACCATTGCTGGACTACTACAATTTTAAGCCAAACAGGGTCAGTTTTTATTCTTTAATTATATGAAATGATTGGGATACCATTATGAATAATTGATAGGCAAGAACTTGGCAGTACGAGTTCTCTGTCTTTATTTTATTAAAAATTTTTAAATTAATTTCAGAGAGGAAGGGAGAGGGAGAGAGACTGAAACATCAACGATGAGAGAGAGTCATTGTTCAGATGCCTCCTGCACACCCCACACTGGGAATCGAGTCCGCAACCCGGGCCTGGTCTGTGCTCAACCACTGAGCAATGCTGGCTGGACTTCTTCTCTGTCTTTAAATCCAGGAGAAAACCTGTTCTGAATTTTGTTATTTTACAAAAGATGAAATCAGCTAAAATACTTATATAATCTTTGTGGCTGTTCTCTGGCACTTACAACTTTTAAAAAAATATGAAATAAAGCATAGAAATTAAAACACCATCTGGCATATATTTGAGATTGTGATAGTGAGGGAGGTCCCACCACAATCACTTGGTCTTCTAGTATGACCGAGACAATTTTCAATTTTGAAGTTAATAAAATGCAGAAGCCTTACTGGCCTTTAATATTGTTTTCTTATGCGTGACGAGGTCCTTGGGTCAGTAGATTTTTACTTCCGTAAAATAATTCAGAATATCTGAATGGCCTTTTGATCTCTAAGCCATTGTAGTGTCTCTGGGCATACATTTTATATATTGTAGCCCATCCTGGATTATTCTGCTCTATTAGAGGCCTGGTGTATTCCTCGGCCTGGCTGGCCGATTGGGGCCATCTAGCCCAGTCCCGACTGGGCTGGCCTGCTGGAGGGAAGGGACTGAGGGAGGTTGGCTGGTCGCCGGAGGTTGGCTGTGGCAGTGCACTGACTACCAGGGAGTAGCTCCTGCATTGAGCATCTGCCCCCTAGTGGTCAGTGCATGTCATAGTGCCCAGCTGGTCGTCTGGTTGTCTGGTCCTAATGGTTGCTTAGGCCTTTATATATGTAGATTGAAGGGGATGGAATTCAAATACCTGCATTGGTGATTTTGCCTATGATATTAGAAAACTCACTTCACAATGTGAAGTTTCATAATTATGATAAGAAAGAGATTTTGTAAATTTAAATAATTCCTATTGAGTAATTTTTGAATTTGAAAAGAAATAGCTTAAAGCTAAGCATCAATTTTACATTGCCAAAGACACAGTACAACACATGCAATTTTTTAAAAATTGAGAAAGAATTTAAGACAAACAATATAAGACTTAAAATTCTAAGATGGCTTTGGCCAGTGTTTCTCTCTTTTTTTTTTTTTGATTTTTTTAAAACTTTATTTACAATATAACTTATATTTAATAGTAGTACATATGTTTTCCTCCCCCCCCCCATATCCTCCCCCCAGCCTCCCCTACCCCCCAGCACATGTCCCCACCTGCCTCCCTCCCCACCCCAGAGTCTTTCATTCATTGGTTATGCTCATATGTATGCATACAAGTCCTTCGGTTGATCTCCCCCAGCATCTGCCTCCCCTCCACTCCAGCCTTCCCCCTGTAGCTTGACAGCCTGTTCGAGGCCATCCTGCCTCTATATCAATCACTCTCCCCTGTTTCTTTTCTTCAAAAATATCTTGCCTCTGCATACTGAAAACAAACGTATGAGAGCAAAAAAAGTTTGAGTGTCAGTTTCAATGTCCAACTGTTCTGAGTCCCAGTTTCAATGTCAAATAGTTCTTCATGTGTACATGTCAGCAATGGTATCCAGATGGTGGACACATCATGGCATTGCAAGATCCATCCTCTCTGGTATGTTCCTGGGCCGCCTGCAGCCACACACAGCTGCCGACTGCTAGCATGGCAAGGTGTTGTCAGTGTCCGCCATCTCTGGACCGTCCTCGTGGATGGAACAGGCCCGTCAGTTCCTCACTGTCGCAGGAACCCACATGGTCTTGGAGTTGTTCTCTGCAAACACACAAACACATTCTCGACCAAAGGTTAACAGGGTTCCTCTCTGCAAAATAGACTTGGTATGGCCAGTGTTTCTCAGTGTTAGAGCATTGGCCCTGCATACTGAAGGGTCGAAGTTTCAATTCCTGGTCAAGGGCTGGTACCTAGGTTGCAGATTGGATCCCCCACAACCAATCGATTTGTCTCTCTCACATCTCACATTGATGTCTCTCTCCTTCCTCACCTTCTCTCCCTTCCACTCTCTCTAAAAATCAGTGCAAAAATTATCCTCGGGAGAGAATGAACAAAAACAACAAAAAAAATTCTATGATGGATCAACAATTTTGTGGATCCATGTAGGAAATTTATTTTTTAATAAAAGCAATCTGTTATCAGAAAATGTTCAAGGGGAGTAGTACTTGAGGAGAGCCTTTAAGGCTGGAAGGAGCTTTATGAGGACAGTGGTAGGCCTGGAGTATGTCATTGTGGTAAGAGGGAAAGATTCTTTGGGCAGAAGGATGGCCAACAGGTGGGATTGGAAAGGGGCCCAGTTTCACCAGGTACCTATGGGAGTATGAGGCCTATCTGTGAGGTTTTGATGTGGGCAGAGCAGTTAGGGCTTTATCCTGGGAGCAGAAGGAGTCAGGGAGGGTTTTAGAGGGAAATGTAATAGGAATAATATTCCAGGGAGATTGATTTGATGACAGGGAACAGGATCCTTGAAGATGTAATCAAATTGATTTAGCATTAGCATTAGAAAGCAAAATAAGGAAGTTATAATTTAAAGTCACTGTTCACATACGTTTAGAATATGATTTAAAGTGTTTTTATATCATCTTCCTTGATTAATACTCTTAATGCTAAGATCCAGGAGAAAAAGTTAAGCAGAGCTGTGTTCCATCCCATGAATATTAATAATAATATCTTGCAGTCAGGGAGCATATTTTATTATTCCAAATGCTAAGGTATTATTTTGCTTTGTTCTTCCATCAACCTGGAGAGATTAACAGATGCTTATAAAAATAATAGACATTACATGTCTCTCCCTCTGCCCCTATGATATCCTTTTGATTTCATATGTAAATGTTGATTTATGGATTAGATTGAAGTTTATGGCTGATTCAGTTTTTCTGTGAAGAGTGGAGAATATTCTATGGCCACTTGTTTTAAATAAGCTTTGACTTTCATTTTGTAAGGGTTATACACAATGGTATCATAGTTGATTCAATTCTATGCTCATAGGAAACACTTTTTGAAGGGAAATTGGAGTGTCCTTTAGTTATATGTAAATGTTTTTCAGTAAAGTTCTTTTTTTCTAAAAAAATATGATTTATAAGCATACTCTTAATAATAATATTAATACTGTACTGTATTTGATCCAGAAAGAAAAAGGTACAATAATGTAAAAATAAGAGTCCTAATTACAGATTGAGAAGAGATTTAAAATTTTTATAAAATACAATATTTTAAAAATTTTTGGGGAAAATATGGCATATGTATCAATAAATTTAAGAGCTATATACTGTACTTTTGAAAGTACCTGAATATATTGGGGTGGTGGTAGAAAGTCTAATAAGACAATCATCTTCTTCTAAACCACTTGACAAGAAGTTGGAACTTAGAATAGTTAGCTGCCCAGTGTTCAAAATCTTTAAATGCAGCACGTGTGCTTATCTGTTGAATTGAGAGGATCACCATTCAGGCAACACATCATTTCTGACTTACATGGCAGTGATTGTCATCTTTGACTTCCATGTCAATGCTTGCTTCCATCTAACTTTATATAAATATATAGGCCTCTTTGGATCCTGTGTTTGGCATTATCACAATTTTTGCTTGGCTCAGATAGGTCAGGTTGATTATCATTAAAGTGTTATTTATTTCTATTTTATTAAGCCCCTTTTATGTTCATGTTACAGGTTAATTTATACTTTTATTTCATGCACTACTTGGCTTTACTGATTAATATGCCCCATGGCATTCAATAAAGTCAGGCAGTGGAGGAAATAAGAGTGGTATTAATTTCTAACATTGCTATAAATTTGCCTTAATAAAACTAGCTCAATAACATTACAAAAGTAATACAATGGATGCTTCCAAATTGTTAACAAAGATGTAACTTAAACAATTTTCCTTCCTGAATTTAACATAACCTTACTGCCTTTTCTTTCAAGCGTTGAAATGAAACCTGCTATATATTTTCTCTCTCTTTAAAAGGTAATATAATAGTTGGCATAATAATACAGTACACAGCTCTCCATTGGAGTTATTCCAATGCCTTACTCAATTGTTTAGGTTCAAACTGCAAATTAACACAGGAACACTGTCCCCTGGTGGTAGGGTAAGATTAAAATGTGTCCAACATCAGTTGCTTGTCCTCCTTTTGTATATTAATGTGCAACCTCAATAATAACCATTACTGTGAAATCTGATAATAGGGAGAGGATAGTGAAAATCTACATGCGGGAATTATTTTTTTTTTATCAGTCAACCCATCACTCCCATCCCAACTGCTCAATTACGTAAAGCTAGAATTAGCATTTATAGGAACTTATAAAGACAAGGATATACTACCACCCACTGATTTTTGGATCACAAAATTTTGATGATAAAGAAAGTACTCCAGTGAAGATATTAAGAGTACAGATTGGGAGTTACAAAATAGTCATGGGATGGGAAGTACAATGTGGGGAATACAGTCAATAATACCGTAATAACTGTATGGTGCCAGGTGGTTACTGGAAATACTGGTGGTGCTGGGGAACACATAAAGTATATGATTGTCTAACTACTATGCTGTACATCCGAAACCAATGCAAAATAATACTGAAAGCAAACTTTCAACATCCTATTGAAAAATAAAGCGAAAAGAAAGAATGTACTCCATTATTAAGTAACCAAATTCATACGTTAGAAGAGAACACTTATTCTTTTCTCTTCATTTGTTACATGGTAACCAGGCTGGCCAAAAAATTACGAGTCAGAAATTTGCCCTTCATTCTGAATGAATAAATACACTTTATGTATCCCAAAGTTTCCCCCCCCTTTTTTTTTTTTTTAGCTTTTCCATACTTTAAACTCTAGCATTTATGCATTAGAAGAAATCTAATGAGGAAAAAAGCAACTAACAATATTTAAAATCCTCTTTGCATAAAAATGTCAGTTAATGTGTTCATTCAACAGATATGTATTGATCAGCCTCTTGTCAGCCAGGCCCTGGTCTCATCCTGGGAATGGGATTGTGAGAAAGTGATGGCCTCTGTCCCCTTGGAATATATAGACTCACTCTTTTGTTTACTTTAATAGAATGGCGAAATTTCACACATTAATAAGGAAGATATTTTGGGGCAGAAAAAATATCACTTTGTTTTATTTTGTTTTTGAATAGATGAGGAACTTCTGGATTCCTTAAATCCTCTTCAAATCACACCAGACAAAGTAACATGTATCTTTGCCCACAAGCCAGTTCAAGAAACAGTGGAAGTCCTGGGGGGTGGAAGTGGCCCGGGAGAAGTTGATGGTGGAAAAAGAGACATATGTAATACTTTAAACAATAAAAAGTAAGTTAATAAAAAACAAAACAAAACAAAAATTTCTCAGTTTTCACTAAATTAACTTAGTGGAGTGAATTCCGCATCCAATCTTCTGCAACTCAAACCAATTCAAGTCTATTAAAAAGTTAGATTTGATGTCACTATCTTTTCTCTTGCTTGGCTTTTGGTTAAAAAATTCTACATAATAAAAGCCTACTATGCAAATTGTCCCCTCGACGGGGAGTTCTACCGGGAGTTTGACCACTCGCTATGATGTGCACTGACCACCAGGGGGTGGTGCGGAACATGGCGGGTGTTGATGACGTGGCGCTGGCAGCAGCAGCAGTGGAGGTGCTGCCAGTCCCGGAGGGCCCTGAGGAGAGCAGGACTGTGGTTGGATGGTGGAGTCGGTGAGTGGGTGGTGCCAGGCCAAGCCAGGTGCGAGTGGAGGCCTGATCTCCCCACCCATTGCCCCACAGATGGCGACCAGTGGCTGGCGGGTCCTGATCACCCGACTGGGGCTGGGCCCCAGGGTGGGATAGGGAACTGGGAGTGGGTGGTGGTGACCAATCTCCTGCAGCGCCTGGACAGGGGGGCTGCCACCTCTTGCCAGCTACCTGGGGGCAGGGGTGATGGGGAGGGAGGTGCGGTGAGAATGCGGGGTATCCTGAGCTCACTCTTACTCCCCCTGTTTCCTGCCTCTGGGATGCCAGGGCTCGAGTGCCAGGGAAGCCCCCATGCTCAGGTGCTGGGCACCTGTGAGGAGCTGCCCTGCACCGGCTCGGCCTCTTCCTGGGCTGCAGCTGCTGGGACTGCAGGAGCCGGTCGGGCTCCCTGTGGATTTGCACAGGAGCCAGTCTGTGAGGCCAACCAGGAGAGAGTGCGCTGCTCACCTAGTTTCCATGCGGCTCCACTGGGCAGCCCAGAAGCCCACTCTATGCCCTGGCCCTCGGCATACAGCTCTGCTCACCACATCTCCATGTGGGGACTTGGGCACCGAGACTCAAGTTGTGGAGGGGGGTGTGCAGGGGTCTGGGGCTCCAGTGCTGCCCAGGGCCCAGAGGTCAGCTGAGACCTGCCCTTCCACACCAGATGCTCACACTTTGATTGCTGGCCAGGCCCAGGGACAGTATTCGTGCACTAATTTTGTGCACCAGGCCTCTAATTTTTAAAGAATTCCCATAAAAAAGATGTGCCTTTTCATATTGAGGTATTTTTTGTAACCTCTAGCTTTATGGAAAAATAAAATTCCACATTTGCACCAAGTCAGAACTGATCCTCTTTGCTCAAAAAAAATGAGCAAAGAATAAGCATTTCTAAATCATTCCTCAAAACGGTAATTTTTAAAGAATGTACTTTTTTATTGTTCAAAGTATTACATATGTCTCCTTTTTCTCTGATTGTTCTTTTTTAAAAAATGTATACATATATATCTTTTATTGATTTCAGAGAGGAAGGAAGAAGGAGGGAAAGATAGAAACATCAATGATTACCCTACCTGATTTGGCTCAGTGGATAGAGCATCAGCCTGTGGACTGAAAGGTCCCAGGTTTGGTTCCAGTCAGGGGCACATGCCCAAGTTGCAGGTTCGATCTCCAGTAGGGGGTGTGCAGGAGGTAGCCAACCAATGATTCTCTCTCATAATTAATATTTCTCTCTCTCCCTATCTCTCTCTCCCTCTCCTCTCTTTCTCTTTCTCCCTCTCCCTTCTTCTCTGAAATCAATAAAAATGTATTAGAAAAAAAAAAAGAAACATCAATGATGAGAGAGAATCATTGATTCGGCTGCCTCTTGCATGCCTCACACCAGAATCGAGCCCACAACCTGGATATGTGCTCTGATTGGGATTGAACTGTGACCTCCTGGTTCATAGGTCAAAGCTCAATCACTAAGCCACCGCAGCTGGGCTCAAAACAGTTTTACAGTTATTTTCAAGGGAGTAATCTACCTCCTGGACCATGAGGATGTTGAATCAATAATAAAGCAACGGTTTCAGAGACTTGGGAGTGTCCCATTTTAGAAAGTTAGTTTTAGCAAGTAAAGAACCATTTGTTTCCAGAGATCAATTTATATCCTGAGCCTGGAAAATAAGGGTCTTTCATTGGGTTCACCATCTTCACATAGCCATTTCCTCAACCATATTCTCACTTGATGAACTGACTCAGTTCACCCAGAGAGACTCTATACCAGCATTCATTGGCTCCAGGAAATCTGTTAGTTATCTACTTTGGAAAAAAGAGTTGGAATATTTTACCCAAACTTATTAATTCTGATGTGTTTAGGTGAAACCAAAACTGAAGTTTTGCATTATAATCAAATGGGGGCATTTTATTTAGGTAAGAATGGAAAAATCAGACTTGTTGGTGAAATGAGTTAGCCAGTGAACTGAAACAGAATATAAGATTATAAGTTTTTTAGCGAATAGAAAATGAAAATATACTGTTTGTAAAACCTCATGTATAATTACATTGCTTGGTACCCATCATCATACTATTTAGTTCCAAGTAATTGCAAATAAAATATAAATTAAACAATGCCAAAAATGTTTCCATTTTAAATATCTGTTCTGTAAGTAAATCTAAAAACTTTGGGAGTCTGTAAAAATGTATTTTAACAAGTCATTCTTTGCAGAGCTTTTTGAAGTCTGATGCTTAACAGAATAGATGAATGGCAAAAGTAAAATAGTTTTGCAAATGTGGGTGTAAAACTATATGTGTAAAGAAAACTTATTTGATTAGTGAGAACTAGAAAACATTGTTGCAATTTAAATTTCAGATAGTTTTAACTTAAATCTTTAGTTAAATCATATGATCATAACTCAGTTAAATATATGCAAATGCAAGATGAAGGGTGCTAAGATTTCCCCTTCCTATATTTATTTTTTTAAACAATTAAGGTAAAGAATTACTACTCTTGAGAATAAGGACATTATTTTCTTTTTGAAGGGAAACATTGTATTCTATAGCATGACTTGTACTGTCTTTTGTGCCATTATTAATACATTTCCTGTTTAAGGAAATGATTTTTTTTTAAAAAACAGGATAGTTTAAACTTCAAAATAAGTGCTATTGACTTTTAAAATGTCTTATCTTACCAATGTCATTCTGGGCATGAAGAACAAAGTGTGGAAAAAGCTTGTCATAATCATCTTATTGTGATGAGATTCTCCTTTTTTAATAAAGTGGCTCATTAGTTAAATCTGTGGAAAAATATAATAATTATGACAAGACTAAGAAACATTAGAAGACAGGACTTAAAGGACCAGGATCTGACACATAACTCTTTTTCTCTTTAGAAAAGGGAGTGAATGAGAGAGTTGCAATGGAAGAGATGGCAATGGTAGTCCTGTGAAACTGGGTTAGAATCGATTATTTGCTTGAGTCATCAATTCACTTAACTAGGTGTTTGTTGGTCATTGTGTTGGGTGTTGGTATACAAAGGTGAGCAAGAAGTAATACCTGTCTTTAAGGAATTTACTACCTTATAAGGACACTAGAGGCCCAGTGCACAAATTTGTGCGCAAGTGGGGTCTGGCCAGCCCCCCCATTCGGGGCTGATCGGGCCAGACCGGCCTTGGGAAGAAGCCACAGGCGGTTGGCTGGCTGGCCCTGCTCCCTGGTTGAACTTCCAGTTGAATTCCTGGTTAAAGGGACAATTTGCATTTTAGCCTTTTATTATGTAGGATAAATCATCCCATAAGTAATGCAGTAGTTCAAGAATAATTAGGGATTGTATTACAAAGGAAGGGTGGGTAGTAGGTGGGAACAATATTTCTCTTGAGTTTTGAAGATGTACAAGTGAGGTAGGCCAAGTACTGAGGGATGGATGGGAGGATGGAGTCTTCCAGGCAGAGAGAACAGGTGGTATAAAGGCAAGAAAGTCTACATGAGTTTGGGTAGGTTAGTATGGCAATAGATGAGCCTGAGGACAGACAGACAGATCTGCTGCTCCAGGGCGAAGGATCACAGAGGTTCACATGAAGGCTCTGGAGAAGAGGCATGATGAGATTTGCATGTTAGGACATACCCTCTGACTAAAGTGTGGGGAGTGACCACATTGGAGAGAACCGGTTAGGAGGCTATGGAGGACAGGAGGGACATGACAAAGCCCTGTCCATGGGTAGGGGTAAGAGTTTGGCAAAAAAGAAACAGCCTAGAGTATTGAAGAAACCAAGGGAAGAAAAGTTTTAAGGAGGAAGGACATTCAACAATGTCAAATGATGTAGAAAAGGATGTTCATTGGGTGTAGTAACAAGAAGGTGGAGGGTGGCCTTTGCTGGAGCAATCTCAGGTGAGTGGTGCGTGAAGAAGCCAGTGGGGAAGTGACAGGGACGAGTGGAAAATAAATACAGTGAGGCTCGTCTCTGAGCTTTCACTTTTTCTACTGCTGCCTGTGGCCATTTTCTCCTCCAATTTCAATCTCTGGGAAAGAAAAAAAGACATTGGGCAATTAATGAAAACCAGTACATTTCGTAAGTCTCATAATAATCTTCTAATGCAGGGCCTATTCTAATCTTCATTTTATAGGTGGAGAGTGGAGGGTTTGAGAGGTTTATACACCAGTCCATGGCCCACATTTGGCAAGTAGCAGGCCTCTGGTTCAAGTCCAGGTCTGTCTAATTCCAGAGTTCACAATCCAACCATTACCCTCTTCATGGCTACTCTGTTCTCTCCTCCCAAATCTGCCTGCAATCATAGAGCTAATAAACTTATTCTCACCAAAACGATAAGTGATGGATAAAGCTTAATGTGTTCTTCCTGATGCATTTTTGAATGACCATTGGATGTGCTCATTTTACATTAAAAATATATATTTTATTGATTTTTTTACAGAGAGGAAGGGAGAGAGATAGAAACTCAGAAACGTCAATCAGCTGCCTCTTGCACACCCCCTGCTGGGGATGTGCCCACAGCCAAGGTACATGCCCTTGCCGGGAATTGAACCTGGGACCTTTCAGTCTGCGGGCCGAAGCTCTAGCCACCGAGCAAAACCAGTTTCAGGTCATTTTACATTTTTATTGTGAAATAAAACATACAGCAAAGTGAACATGTGTCTTGCTTCTTTGGTTCCAAATTATATTTTGTGTGTGTGTGTGTGTGTGTGTGTGTGTGTGTGTGTATGCCAGTTTTGGTTTATTCCAGTTTTGAACAATTGTGACTAATGTCCCTTTGTCAATTAAGTCAAAGGCAAGAAGTTCTAAGAAAGCAATTTTAAACATCTTTAAATATTTTAGCGGTTTGGGAGCCCTTTCCAATTCTCTCGAAATAAGCCCCCGCAGGTGGTTCCTGTGAGGTTCCTGATTTGCTTACTCATGAGACCAACCCCGAGGGCTGTGAGGAGCAATTCTAAATTAAAATGCTTGAAGAGGTCAGGTGAACTGAAAAAACAAAGAAACAGTTATTAGCAGATCTTGCATTTCCCCTAGCTCTTCCACTCCATTGTTGCAGTCTTAGCTAAAGGCAGTCCGTTCACATTAGTCCTTTGATCAGCAAAGTAATTTCTTTTCCTTCCTCTGTGCAAATCTTTTGATTATAGTAAGCTCATTCTTTGAAGAACAAACGTGGTAAAAAATCAGAACAACTTGAATACTTGTATCAGCTATCCAAATAACTGATTTTGCATGGGGTAAATGATAACTAGTTACTTTTTTGTAAAGTGAATCATTGAAATGTAACAACCAGTAAAAAAAAATCATAGTGTGCCATATATTTAATAACTCGGAGGTTAGACACAGTTTGTATAGTGGCTCAGAGGCCAGGCCCGGAGCCAGACCGAGATCCGGTTCTAGCTCTCTGTCAACTGGGTGAATTTTTTAACTTTTCAGATTCAGCTTTCCTGAGCACAAAGATAGTAAAAGCACTTATTTCAGAGGGCTGTTGTGAGCATCCAATAAGAAAACGTATAAGCACTTAAGCCTGCTTTAGTAAAGCTCAGTAAATGTCAGTTATTGTTGATATATTTAGCTCACCCAAAGGGCAGAATAACCGGAGCATGTATGCACAGAGAGAGCCATCTACTTATGACATAGCTACTTATTCAGTATTTAATAGTCCCCGCTATTGGGGCAAGAGGCTTCGGATCATGCAGAAGTATTATTTGTGGAGATAAGCAATTAGGAGATCACAGACAAGTGGCAATATCTTGGCAAAATAAGCTTTTCATATTTTCCTTCTCATGGTAAATACATAAATAATGAGGCCCTTGGACACTAAAGTTCCTACTGAAAAATCAGTCGAGAAATTCCTGTAAGAGCCGTTCGAGTGCATGGATCTACTCCTCTTTTCCTCCGTCTTTAGATAAGCCTCCTTCCCCACTGCTTCTATTGTAGTTTGAAGAACATTTTATTTCCCAGGTTGGCTTTAGGTGTTGTTCCCAGAATCTTCCTATAACCCCACAATCTCTTGCCGACGCCCCCAGACCAGGAGGATCCACTAGGTGGCGCCCGGATCTACTGCTGCGTGTTGCCTCCGCGGGGCGCAGATTTGGCAACAGCTGTGGGGTTTCTAAGAATGGCTGGAGAGATCAATACGGTGCATGCGGAGCAGCGTCCTTCAGGTCTGCTGCAAAATGCTGTCAGTCTGATGCCCTTCACACTGTTACCGTAGTAATGCAGCCACCAAAGATGGGCAATGACGGTGCGGCTTTGGGTCCGAGAAAGCCTGCAATTGTGCGCGCTCGGCGACTTGGCCACAAGCAGCACAGAGGCACGTGGCTGCAGTTCACGGCCCCTTCACGGCTTGCTAGCGGCCTCTATCTATCTATCTATCTATCTATCTATCTATCTATCTATCTATCTATCTATCTATCTATCTATCATCTATCTATCTATCTATCATCTATCTATCTATTATCTATCATCTATCTATCTATCTATCTATCTATCTATCTATCTATCTATCTATTTATAGAAGGTTCCCATGAATGTCCACATATTGATTTAGATGCTGCTACTTACGGGAAAGGGGGGAAAAAAAGACAAGAAGGAGGTATCACAAAGGAGAGATTATTTTAATACTAGTCTTCTCGCAGACACAAGCCTCTCTCATTGAATGGTATGCAAAATGGGGAGTATATTCTGATGTAGATTTCAGATACCAGGAAGTGAGGCATTTTCTTTTTCTTTTGAATAGCACTGGGCCGTTTCCTTTATTTCTCGTAGGAACTGCTGAAGTCCTTGTAAAATTATTTTAAACGTTATTAGCATTCTTCCAAAAAGGGACAGATCTCTTCCAATTCTAAGTGGTTGGATAATGACCCTGGCAGCATTTCCCTGTCTTTTCCAAGTTTATGGACCCTCATTTCTCATCGTTAGGCTGAAGATGCAGGTAAGAAAGGATGAAGCTTGTCACATCAGTGCTGCTTCTTAGGTGATTCAAAAGAAGCAGCGAGATCCTGGAGAAAACGTCTGACAAAAGGTAACGGAAACTCAGTAACGGGTGGAAAGCAGTGATAGATGAGGCATAAGCGGCCTGGAAAAACCCTCTCCACTAAGTACGTATGTGCATTTCAGCTCAGGAGCGAAAATAAGACTGTTCTTCTGAGGCTCTTAAAAAAACCTGACCTGTGTTGGCCCCACAAACGAAGGTTTATTTGAGGCTCCCTGCAGGTGATTAGACCCAGGAGGAGGTGTTTTCCTGCAGTTTAGTTTAGAGCCAGCCCCAGCCAAATGCTAAGTGCAGCTGCTAGTTGGCAGGTTCAAAGGTATGGAGCTTCGTTAATTAAAAATCAGGCTCATTTTCATTTTGGTCAAAATTGGCTTTATTTAAACTTTCCGTGGAATAAAACCTTATTATTGTTTCATTTTCTCATCTTTGCACAGCACTTACTCCCATCCCCATTCTCTGCTGTCATAATAATGGGAGGGTTTGGTAGGGATTTCTGAAAGATCTCCCCAGGGTTATACTTTTGGTTCAGGGATAGTAGTATTTTGACACAAATATTTTGACTAAAAACACAATTTGGGGTGTATGGAAACCATGTAGTAGTTGCAGAATCATTTCTTAAAAATGTTTTAGCTAATAATTTTGATAGGCCATAGGTGAGTGAGCGTTAGATTTAATTCTGGAAAATATTGGCTTGGTGTTCAGCTGATTTATTGTTTTGAGGGAGGGGAATTGATGTGCCATTAAATCCATAAGTAGTGGTTTTGCTAAAACAAAACATTTATTTATTAAAACATGGTGTTTCAATGTACAACTTGGAAAAAATGATTTCTGATACGTTACTAGTGAAAAACCTAGAAGTGACAAAAAGGATGGCTCAAAAACAGACTGGTGGTTAACCACATAAATCTCTAGAAGTAATATACATTTCACCTCTGGGTGCCACTGTTCAACTGCTTCTTGTTTTTTACAGCTGTTTAAAAAGCCCGATGCTTCCTGTAGATGTATTCTTAAGAGTCTGTTAAAGAGATATTTCCTCTCTCTGTAGTTATCTGCTAAATAACTTTTTGGCACACGGATATAAATTCGATATGGTTGTGATTTCCCATTTTAATTACCAAATGATGACCAAATAACATTGAAGTTTGTTTATATGGGCAATTGGCCAGGTTAAAGGCCTGATTTCATCTCCCATGGAAATGAATCTTGTACTTATCATTTTTGGTGGACATTTAACCAGAAAAAAGCCATTAAATACAAGGGAGTTTTAGTTTAAATTTGTTGTTATTTGTAGACATGATTTTAATTCTGCACAAATATTTCAGTAGAAATCAAGTTTACAAAAGGAAAATAATGGGTGAACATTGAGGGAGTTAATTAAAATAGAATTTGGGAATCTAACAACTGAGATATTATTTTTTCATTTAATTCCAAAGCTTAACTACCTCAGTATTTCCATTACCCCACCCCCAAAGAAATATTTTTATATTTATTTCTGTATTTTCAGCATTCTTAATTTATAATTTTATAAAATATGAGTAATCTTTTCTTTTTACAAACCAGAAAGTGAGTTGATATTCTGTGCCAACAAGCAAATGCACATGTTTGCTTGGGTTTAAAATCTCCAATTATTTATTTTAAACTGGGGTTCATCTGAAATGCCAGAAGAAGGGGTTATAATGCCAAAGTTAATTTTGTTTTGTCATATACAAAGTAGTTAATCTAAAAATTATTGATTGATATTCTCCCTCTTTTAACTCTTTTAGGACTCAATATTTAAAGCAAAACTAATTTATCTAGGTGTCCTACAGCACAAAATTAATTCTACTGGGATTGGTCCAGGCCAAGCCTCATTATAGAACAGTTCCTTTCGCTGAACTAGCTCAAGCCCGATTCTTACTGGGAGATTTTTTTCAAAATTACTCACAACACAGAACTTAACCCTTGTGATGCCACAGGATTGACTTTCAATATTACACTTAATCAGGCCATTTTATGGTTTTAAGGGATACATTAAAATGAAAATATGTCTTACCCATGATGGTGCTACCTGGGACTTTTAAGTTAGGCAACTGTAACTGTATATTGGAGGGATTTAGTCTTGTGATTTATATACCAGAGTTGAAGTATGCATTTAAATTTTTTTCCCCCTGCTCCAGTCTGTGTCACCATCAGCATATTGCCAACCTGTCTTTTTTCATTTATATGTAAGTGGTGGTGAATTTACCTCTTGGCCTGGGTGGCCAAGTAGTTGGCCACCCAGTACCTTTGACTGAAGTTCTTTGCTCAAATGTCTGACTGAATCAATTGGTTATTTTAGTGTTTTTGTACAGAGAAACCAAGAATGTAACTGTTAAACATCAGTTGTTTGTTGCAACTACAGAAGTAGTTTAGCATTATTTACACTTTCTGTGTGTGTGTGTGTGTGTTTCTTATCCTAATATATAAAAACCCAGGGTCCATAATGACTGAAGGCTCAACTGACCAGAGGTCAGTCCTGCAGTCAATGGCAATGTTACTAGTGAAAAACCTAGAAGTGACAAAAAAGATGGCTCAAAAACAGACTGGTGGTTAACCATATAACTGCTGCAGGTGTGGCAACCCAGCACTGACTGCCAAGAGGGCTGTAAATCGGGCCCAGAGAGAGGCCTGGACAGAGAAGCAGGGTCTGATCCATAGCATCCACAGCAGCTGTTGATCAGCCCTTGCCTCTCTCTCTCTCTCCCAGCCTGGCCGGCAGCTGCACCTCTCTCTCCAGACTTCCACAGGGGCTGCTGATCAGCCCTTCCTCTCTGATCAGGCCCGGAGACAGGCCAGGAGACGCATAGAAACTCAGCCACCAGAACCAAATCTGGGTTAAGTGTGAGGAGCCAATGGCTGCCTAGGAGGCAGAGCTTTTGATGCTGACTGGCATAGAAACTGACCAATCAGAATCTAATCTGGGTGAACTGTGAAGGCAGAACCTAAGGTGAGGGCTGAGGAGGGGTTTTAAGGGCAACAGCTGTTTGGTGTAAGGTGTAAGAAAGCAGTTCAATTTTTTCATGACCGTTTTGGCAACATAGTGTATATGTCTTGCTATCAGTCCAGATATAGGAATTATGAATTTTTGTCTGCCAAGAGCATCTCCTCCTGCTGAAAAAGGCTTTCTGCCCCATGTAAGCAATCCTATTCTATATAATTTACCTTAACTAATAAAGAGCAATATGCTAATTAGGCTGGGTCGACCAGCTATCTTCTAGATGTCTGAGTTCCTTCCGGACAAAGCCATGGTGATGGGGGTTGATGCAGAGAGGGCAGTTGGGAGTGAGATCAGGCTGGCAGGGGAGGGCAGTTGGGGGTGATCAGGCAGGCAAAGGCAGTCAGGGGCAATCAGGCAGGCAAAGGCAGTTATGGGCAATAGGGCCAGCAGGGAAGGGCAGTTGGGGATGATCAGGCCAGCAGAGGCAGTTAGGGGTGATCAGGCTGGATGGGGAGAGCAGTTAGGGGCAAGATCAGGCCATCAGGAGAGGGCAGTTAGGGGTGATCAGGCATGCAGAGGCAGTTAGGGGTTTTCAGGCCAACAGGGGAGAGCAGTTGGGAGAGACTAGGGAAGCAAGGGAAGGCAGTTGGGGGCAAGATCAGGCTGGAATGGGAGAGCAATTGAGGGTGAGATAAGGCCCACAGTGGAGGGCAGTTAAGGGTGATCAGGCAGGGAGGCAGAGACAGTTAGGGGTGATCAAGCAGGCAGTGGTCCTAGATTGTGAGAGGGATGTCCGATTAGAGAGGGTGTGCAGGCTGGGCTGAGGGGACCCTGCCCCCCTCCTGTGCACAAATTTCATTTACTGAGCCACTAGCAATTCTTATATTATCTGTGCACAATATTATTGGAGAATAGATTTTTAAAATGTAAATTTTTATGTTCACTTTTTGCCTGTTGTGTAGCTGTTTGTAAGGATTTTCCGCTGGAGAATCTCTTGCATTTTAAAGTTCTTTGCTCATTGTGGGCACCTCACCAAATTTTTTCATTCAAGTAGTCTTTCCCAAAGTTCCTCTTTTTCTGTTAGAATATTACTAACTTTGCACTGTATGTATATGTCTATCTGTGGCTGGTGGCAATATTTATCTGGTGGCACTGAGGAGGCATTGTGCCCAATCTACCAGTGAGGTCTTCCCCAGAGGATCACATAGTGGTAAACCTGAGTGTGATTAGGTGTCTATGATGGGAAATCAATAGTTTAGTCTTTACATGGTTGCTTGATCTACATGCTAATAAACATAAAATTTCTTCCCCTTACCAAGAACTGACAGATTTTCATTAAGTTAGTAAGTTTGTTTCCTCATTCTCACAGAAGTGTTGCAGTTATGTTATGAAACCAAATTCATCGATTTAAACTCATTTGATCTGAAATGCAATAACAATTGCTAAATTTGCATAAAAATTTAAAAGTAGCCCAAATCCATTTCCTGGCCTATCATTAAATCACATTAAATAATATAATTATAATATAAGAATAATAATATAATTAATAATTTAGATAATTCAGTGGTGCCAAAAAGAGATTATATGGTTCCTCACAAGAAAGTGTGCTAATTAATTAATATAGTATTATTTTTATATTAATTATTTGTATTGCTTAAAATGTTGAGCAAAATCTTTTTACATAAATCTCATGGATTTATGTAAAAATAAATTGTAAAAATGACCTAGGTAGGTCCTATTGTTTAAAATAAAGTAGGTTTTTTTTAAAAAAAATGTTTTTATTGATTTCAGAGAGGAAAGGGGAGGAATTGACAGAGATGAAAACATCCATGATGAGAGAGGATCATGGATCGGCTGCCTCCTGCACAGCCCACACTGGGGATGGAGCCCGCAACCTGGGCACGTGCCCTGACCGGGAATCGAACCCTGACCTCCTGGTTCCCAGGTTGTGGCTCAACCCCTGAGCCACACCGGCCGGGGTTTCTCAAAAAGAAAGCACAGGTTAGCTAGTGAGTTTAATTTCTCCAAAAAGTAACAGTTTTAATAGGAACTGTTGCTCTCTGAAACTGAATTCTCAATCTATAAGGTGCTTCTGTTATAAATCCATTATAAAAGGTATTTAAATTGCATAGCTCCTCCCTCCCCCATACTCTTGTTAGTCCAGGTGCACTAAGAAAGAGTATTGCTCTGTACTTTACGAACATTTAATAAACATTAATTTTTATTAACAGTTTAATTATAATCTCCAAATAGATATAGATCTCTTTTAGTTCAGATTCTTTCACAGTAAATCCCAGGGTGCAGGAAACTCTGGGAAGCTTTATAGTTCCCCACAAGAAAGTGTGCTTAGAGCTTCGAAGGGAACATTCTACACTTTTTTTTCTGCATCTTCCCTCTTTAGATCAGTCCTACCAATCAACAGTCAAGGAAAAACCTAGAAAAAAAGAATACCCCATCCCCAGTTTTCCATTTATTTTTTAATTTCAGTTGGAAAATCCCCGCGGAATAGTTATTATTATTGTTATTTTTTAAATTAAACGTATCCTGGGAACAGGCCGTTCAGGATTTCGGAATGGGAACTTCAAACGAAGTTGGTAAGGGAGTCAAGTGCGTAAGTGGAAACTTTGAGGAAACTGGCAACGAGAGACTGGAAATCGGGCAGGCGGGTACGTTTTACTCCACCCCCTCGGCTTGTGCGAGTACAAAGCCAGGACCTGGCAGGGCTGTGAGTCAGAATTCTCCTCTCAGGAACTGAGCCCAGAGAGATTCCCAGCATCTGTTTCCTCAACTATCACCCAGAGGATACCGGTGGTAAATCACAGGGAGTAAAAATAGCCTCAGAAGTTCAGTCCCAAACGAGAGAGACATAGTAGGTGTTTGGTAGGGCTGTACGGTCTCTTCTCTCCAAATGCTTCCTTAGCTAATTAATAAATATAGTGTTATTTTATACTAGTGACTTATATTGCTTAAAACGTTGAGCCACATCTTGATATCTTTAATGATCTGAATTGAACTATTATCTAAGTTACTTGGTGTTTGATAATAAAATTTGAACCTTATAGTTTAGACTATAAGCAATAATCACAAATATTAAAGCTTTGCTTCAGAAAAAAATTCTATGTGTTTTTGAAATTAAAACACAGTCCTGCAAGCTTCTTAGCATAATACCAATTGCCAGTAGACTGATAAAATCTCTCCACATTTTGGCTGCAGGCAGTTTTATGGCTAGAATTCTATAGTTGAATCCAACATAGTTGAATCCAGCATAAGATCCTTTAGGGTTATATTTCACACATAGGAAGTATTTCTTAGGTCTGGCCAGCATTGTTGTAATTTGATATTAAGTCATAGCTTTAGATTTTTAACAAAAATAGCTGATTTAATAGATGAGATTAGCAAGTGGTAAAAAGTTTAAAGCATTTAATGGAATTGATCTACTAAATTAAGCATTGACAATTTTTAGTGGCTATCTTAAGTATACATTATTATCATGACCAAATTAGTTCCAATTAAGCCTTCACATTTGGAAGATGCCCCCTCTGACCTTGTTCTATCTACTCAATGTAAAAATTGAGAGAGAGATTATCTCTGGGCTTATTTAAATTTGGTGCTAAATCAGTAGGTTTGGGGATCCTTTCACTAGTATTTGGAAAAGAAAAAAACCCCTCAAAACCCAAAGGCTCTTTTTGGTGACAAGTGGGTTATTGGAACAGTTATGTATTGCAAATAAAAATAGTGGCCAAGTGATAGAACAATATAATATTCAATAACTAGATCAGATTAACCAACAAGAGTTGGGGTGGCTTCTCACTATTTCTTACTACAACCATATATTACTGCATATGCTGAACATTAGGTACAAAGGTTTTGAATTTTATTTTTTTTATTTTTATTTTTTAAAGGTTTTCTTTTTTTAAAAATATATTTTATTGATTTTTTACAGAGCAGAAAGGAGAGGGATAGAAAGTCAGAAACATCGATGCGAGAGAAACATCGATCAACAGCCTCTTGCACGTCCTCTACTGGGGATGTGCCCACAGCCAAGGTACATGCCCTTGACCGGAATTGAACCCGGGACCTTTCAGTCCACAGTCCGAGGCTCTATCCACTGAGCCAAACCGGTTTCGGCCAAAGGTTTTGAAATTTTTTTTTCAAAGGTTTTGAATTTTAAACTGAAATAATTGTATTTTATATCAGACTAGAGGCCCTGATGCACAAAATTCGTGCAAGGGGCTTGGCCCTCACTGCCCCACCTGTCTTGGCCTGTCCTTGCAGCCCTGGCTTCATCTGGAGGACTTTAGGCTGTCCTGTCTAATTAGCATATTGTACTTTTATTATTATAGATTTCATTTAGAACTTTCTGAATTAATAAATAAGCAGTTAATTTAAAAAAATCTATGCGAATGTACATGAAGAAGTAAGTATAGTGTTTTCCAAAAATCTACATAGTATATATCCATATTATATTTTGTATTCTATTGATACAGATATTTATGATGGCTTGAATATAAATACCATAAAAATAAACTTGAGTTTTGCATTTTTTTCCCCCTTAATTGTGCAAAGCTTCTAATGATGGCGGATCACTCATATTTATCATGAAAGTGTGGGGTCTTGGCTCTGGAAGGGGTTCCTTGAGAGGCCAGTTCCTAATTCACAGGGACTCATATATAACCTTCATCACTGGAGCTGAGTAGCTAGCTCTTTTGTGAGAGGATTCAGTAAAATTAATTAAGTTTTGTTGTTGCTGTGTTATTATCCTTTACAATATTTAATGGCTTATTTCCTGAACTAGGCTGCAGACCCAACCATTTTGGGACATTTCTAGCCAAAAAAGATATATACTTTGTGTAAAATAAGTTCAGAAGTTGAGTGTTGTAACTAATATACCATCAACTTTCTTTTCCATAAATTGAATAATACCATTTTATTAGTATAAAATGAATAATCCATTTCTCATTTACTAACCCCTCAGCTTTTCTAAGTTCTCCCCTAAGTAGTCAGCAAATTATTCATATCCACCTTTAAATAAAAGCTCCAAGGGGGTATTCTGAGGAAGATAGGAAGATGATCTCATTCGTTTAAAAAAAATATTTTTATTGATTTTCAGCGAGGAAGGGGGAGGGAGAGAGAGATAGAAACACCAATAATAAGAGGGAATCATTGATTGGCTGCCTCCTGCATGCCCCCTACTGGGGATCAAACCTGCAACTGGGACATGTGCACTTGTTAGGAACTGAATCTGGGACCCTTCGTCCTTAGGCCAACACTCTATCCACTGAGCCAAACCAGCTAGGGCTCATTCATTCTTCAAGATTTATTAAAAGCCTCTCTTACCAGACTGCTAGGTGCTTGGAATACAGTAAGAAAAAAACAGAACAAGAACCTTGAGGGAGAGAATGACTTGTCAACAAACAATGACAATACAGTGTGGTAAGTGCTGATGTACATTTGTACGTCATAGTCCTTATTCCGGATCCATTGTCAGAAACAGTTCCGACTGTTTGTAAATTGCTATTGTAATGCCCATTAGTAGTCACATTTCTATCCAAATAATTTCAAATTCTTTGTCTCCCACAATCCAGGTATACCCGGAACACAGTTTTCATACTCAGTTTAATTTTGTTCCTGGTAATTTATTCTGTATCATCTTAAATTGTTATTTTACTTTTTTGGCATCTCTGTCTGTAGTCTTATTTGATGTTACAAAACACCATTTATGATCTCCTAAATTTGAATGCTTTAGTTATTGCTCCCCAGCCAGGCTGTAGTTAGCTAATGAACAGTGGTCTGCTCCCAGTCATATTTTATCAGCATGTCTTATAGGACAGGATCAAAAGCCTTCCTAAAGTCAAGCTAGGTTTCATCAATTTATTTTCTGTGACCTTCCAGGCCTGCCACTTTGCTATGAAAGAAGATGACTGTATATTACCAAGACAGGACAAGTTCTTTGTGAAGTCACCTTGGTTATTCATGATCCTATAATTGCAAACACTCTTAAGAGTTCTGGATATTTTTGGTCCTTTTTTCAGACCTTAGGCATCTATTCAATTCTCTGAACGTTACACCAAAGTAGAGACAACAGTCTTGTACCACTCATTCTGTGTTGTCAGATGCAAAACATTAGAGCCAGAGAGGGCTATCAGAGAAGAAGGCAAGTCCTGCCTTCTGGTCACAGTCTATCTCATGGCAGCATTTACTTCATAGTTCAGCACTAATCTTAGCATGATGCAAGCTTTTATTTGGTTGCTATGGGCAAGTTTCCCCTCGTTATTGGTTTGTAATACACCATTCAGGTTCACTGTAGTCAAACAGTCTGAGATGGATAACAAAGTGATAAAAACACAGAAACCCAAAACCACTTAGAATTCCCCCATCGAGAGATTAGTATTGTTGAATTTTAGTATACAGATTTCTGAGTGTGCCTGTTTATGTAAGATATGTATATTAAACACATTTTATTTCACAACCATTTTCTCTTAGTACTTTACAGAGTTCATTTTTCAAATTGTTTTTAAAAAATATTTTTATTGATTTCAGAGAGGAAGGGAGGGGGAGAGAGAGATAGAAACATCAACAATGAGAGAAAATTATTGATCAGCTGCCTCCTTTCACCTGGGAATCAAGCCAGAAACTCGGGCATGTGCCTTGACAGGGAATCGAACTGTGACCTCCTGGTTCATAGGTCAACACTCAACCAATGAGGCACACTGGCCAGGCTGGAGTTAACTTTTTGAAGGCAATGTACATTATTTAACCATATAAGTTCAACTTTTCAATATTGGATCTCAGTTGTGTTTTTTATTGATTCACATCTCTTCCTGAATTTCTTGAGTAAAAAGAAACCTCTCCTTCACATGTATACCTCTTGAAATATTATCTTTCTTAACTTTAAGTAAATTCCCTTTCTTTTAGTAACTATGGTCTCTGAGACTAGGATCTATTTATTATTTATTCCTTACAGTTTACCTGCATACAAATATTTATTGAAAAAAATGAATAAGTGAACTTTAGTGCTGGAAATTGAAATCCTGAACTTTTATATTTTGGTCTTAATTCTGCCTCTGATTTTAGTTGGTAACTCAGTTTACCCAGGGACTGAAGGAAAATAAAGTAATTTCTCACTTATCTGATATGAGGTATGCAGAAAGTAATGTATCACATAATTGAAAACTATCTCTTAATATTAATCTTTTTGAATAAAACTTAAAAAAATGTTTTTTTTATTGATTTTTAGCGAGAGAAAAAGGGAGAGGGAGAGAGAGAAATAGAAACATCAATGATGAGAGAGAATCATGGATTGGCTGCTTCCTGCATGCCCACCACTGAGGATTGAACCTGCAGCCCAGGCATGTGCCCTGATTAGGAGTTGAACTGTGACCTGCTGGTTCATGGATTGAACAGGCCTGGATAAAACTTTTTGATGTACTACAAACTTTATTACCTTTTTTTTTTAAAGCAATGAAACAAATGAGGCTAAACATTTAGAAAATATAAAAAAGTAAAAAACACAATCTATAATCCTACTACCCAGAAGTAAACCATATTATTTTGATGAATACCCTTCCAAACTTCTTTTTTATGTATTCTTATACATGTGAAATGTGATTTTCACTTAGATTTTTTATCAAAATGAGATAATAAAAAATTACTATTTACCACTGCTCTTTTTTATTATTATGTTGGGTATTTTACTTGCTATCTACTTTTACCTTATACATTACAAACAGCATTGTAATGAATACCCTGTTCTTATACTAGTATCTTTGGGCACTTGTCACGAAAATATTTTAAATATCCCTTTTTTAAACGATCAAAGATTAGGTAAGCTTGTATTCCTTTTCCTTTCATCCCAATATTAAAACAAAATATATCTTATTTGAATTTCTTCAGTGTATGAGATGGTCTAAGATTTAAAAAAATTGTTAAATCAGGGCCTGCTACCCTGATTGATGATAATGGGATTACTTTCTCTTTTCAAATTCATTCTAGAAGACTTGTTTGGTTGGCCTCATTTGGTCTTTTGGCATAAACAGTGAGTTTCTTTCTTAGATTTAGTTATATAAATGTAAGAAGTAAGAATATAAGTGTTCACATTTCCTAGAAGAAGTTGATACCTTGCTAAACCTTTGTGTAATTTAATAAAACTACAGGTTTGGAGAGAGATTGGTTTCTGTGATCAATCTAGTCCCCAGTTTCCACTTTTGTGAGTTGGGACAGTGCTAATCACTTTTCTCGGAGGGCAATGAGAGTAAACTGGTGGAAACAACAGTAGTCACCATAAATGGGTGTGGAAATGTGGGCAGTATTACAGCAGTGCCTTCAATTAGAAAATATGAGGCAAGTTGCATCCATATCTGCGGGAGTCTTTTACTTTTGACAAAAACAATTGCATTAGCCTCAGTTGTTGCTTTAATGCTAAGCAATGTTTATAGCCAAGTATACCAGATACAAACATTTGTAAGAAGGAGAATAGCAGAGTGGAATGAGCACCAGGTGTGGAGTGGTAAGGTTAGAAATCCCAGGACTTTTTGTGTTGTCATACTGGGTAAGTCACATAACCTCCCAGGCCTTAACTTAGTGATGTGTATTTAAAAAAAATCTAATGTTTATCAAGTACTTATTAAGTGATAGGTTCTAAGTGTTTCTCCTCAAATATACAGGGTGTCCCAAAAATGTATACAAAGTATAACAGCTAATAGCTCAATTTGGAAAATGAAATATAGTTTAATAAATACTGCCATTATAATTATTCAAAGTGAGTGTACATTTTTTGGATTACCTTATTTATTTATATTATTTAATCCTCACAAAACTAACCAAGTAAATGTCATTATTATCCTATTTTATAGTTGAAAACATCAGGCGACAGAAGATAATCTGCTTGATCAGTTTCTCAGAATAGAAAGTGGTGAAGTCAGGATTTGAACCCTAACTGTCTGATTCCAGAGTATAAACTCTTTAAAAAACAACAACACATTTTTTTTATTGACTTCAGAGAGGAAGGGAGAGGGAAGAGAGAGATAGGAATATCAATTACAAGAATCATTGATCGACTGCCTCTTGCATGCCCACTGCTGAGGATGGAGCCCGCAACCTGGGCATGTGCCCTTGTCTGGAATTGAACTCAAGATCCTTCAGTCCGCAGGTTGATGCTCTATCCAATGAGCCAAACCAGTGAGGGCCAGAGTTGAGCTCTTAACTACAACCTTTGTTGCGTGTATATATTTTTAAACAGAAGGGCAATACTCTCTGCTTTTCATGGTCCCTTCTCTTTGTAACTCATATAAAACTAGCTTCAAGCTTCTTTGTGAAAATGAACTGGCTTCTGGATGACTCATATATATCCCAAACACCCAGATATCTGCCTTTTTAAACTTTTAAATCCAGATGCTTTACAGTCTGTATTTCTAGTCTTTGTGTTTTGACACTAGTTAGGCCCAGGTAAAGAAACTGGAAGCTCCAGGAGATGTCTACCTTGAAGTATTACAGTTAAGCCTCTTGAAAGAAAGTTATATTTATTACTGGGTAAGAATTGAGAAAATCAGGATGCCAGTGTTTATTTCAATGGCATCTTCCTTGCTGCATTGTAAACTCGCTTCATCCTCTGACTTGGGTTAGAGGAAGTGCTGAAGTAACATTTTGTACTTTGGCAATTGATGAGAAAAGAAAAAATTGCTTAAAATAAATCACTATTAATTGACGATTGTGGGATTTTACAATTGAGAGCTAGAGAATAAAGAGGGACCATAATTTTTATTTTAAATAAATCAAAGCTGTTAATTGAGATCTGGTCCTATCCAAAATATGAGGGAAATAGGAAACTACTTTTTCATTTTGTCAGATAACAATGAATAACATTCATTTAGTTTGGTTGATTAGAGAAATTTCCTCCAATTAACCTGCCAAGAAAAAGTGGCCCAGGTTGTGATGTCTTAGAATTTAAAAAAAACTGACAAAATTTCATCATGATTTTAGTTACTTAGGAAAATCATTGTATTCACAGAAATAAGTCCAGAAACACAGCCTGGATTTTTCACACAGCATTGTGGAATAGTAAGGTAAATGTGCTGGGTCTGGTTGCCCTGGACTTACAACACATTCTCTAGCAGTTGAGCAGTTGTGTAGTTGTTGGCATCATCTGTCACAGCATGTTGCAAAAGAATGATCTGCAAAAGAAGGTGACGGAGGAAAGAGGTAGCAGGCAAGATCTGATGAGTAGGGGGTGCAGAGCGGAGGTGGGAGGAGGAGAGAGGTCAATGGGGGGGAAAAAGGAGACATGTACTACTATTTGTAATACCTTAAACAATAAAATAACATTAAAAAAGAAGAGAAGAATGGAATCATGGTTAATCAGTGCAGTCTGAAGAGAAAGGTGAGAGACATCTAACTTTGGCCTGAGGGTTGAGAGAAACTCGGCTCTCACAAAAAGGTATTGTGGGATCTTCCGAGCTCCACAGAGCCGACAAGGCCTCTGCTTTATAGGTCTCACTGGGAAGATGTTCATGCAGTAAGTAGTATTGGACTCACATTAATCTACCTTAGCCGGAGGCTACGTGAACCTTGCTTGAGTCAGCAAATGGATGGCTCCAGAGAGCTGGTGCATAGGAGGATGAATTGTGGTACAGAGGAAGAACTAAGGGACAAGAAATGGGTTGGTTGGAATCTAATGCCAATGCTGCCCATCGCTGGCTGTGTCGTCCTATAAAATAAGGAGTTTGATATTGGATCCTGAAACAATAATATTGAGGTTATCCCCAAATTTTGGATATCCTGCTCTCAGCCAGTCTGGGTTCCCAGGACTGCGAGTGTAGCTTGCTGTGGAGGACCACAATGGCTAAAAGAAAAACTGCTTTGAGGCTTATGCTTTATATGCACTGTGATGCTCAAGGGGGAAGGAAGTATAATGCTATTAATGCTATGATTATTTTTAAAGCTTATTTTGATACATTGGTACATTTTATCCTTTAAAAAAAATATATATTTTATTGATTTTTCACAGAGAGAAAGGGAGAAGGATAGAAAGTCAGAAACATCGATGAGAGAGAAACAGCGATCAGCTGCCTCTTGCATATCCCCTACTGAGGATGTGCCTGCAACCAAGGTACATGCCCTTGACCGGAATCAAACCTAGGACTCTTCAGTCTGCAGGCCGACACTCTATCCACTGAGCCAAACCGGTTTTGGTGGTACATTTTATTCTTTCTTACGTTCTTAAACTGGTCTTGTGTATACTCCTGTGAACCTATTTATATTCTGGAACTTCAGTACAAAGACATGCTAGTTAATATTTGAGTTTGACAAGACATTCTGGTAAAAAGAAGTTACTTTGTTCTTGATATTATTTTAGAGTTATCAAGAAACAAAAGAAAGTTATGTTAATATGATTATAAGGAAACTACCTATAAATAAATATCTTGATATTTGGGTTCATGAAATATGATTCTTAGCCATTTACCCTTATTCTTTACCCTATCACCATTGGAGTTAAAGTATTTAGAGTCCTCAGAAAATGATATCTTTTCTAGAATAAAATTATAAATTATTTAAAGCATTTAAATTATTTATAAATAAATCATGCAAGTGTACTATTTAACAATTCTATTGAAGGAATGCTTTCTTATTAACCAAGTATTTAGAAAGCAAGTGTATCTTTACTTACTTATGTAAAAATGGCTAATTAATCACTTGTTTTCTAATTGGTGTGGCTCCAGAAATGCTTCTTATAAAAAAGTCTGGCTTTGCCTGTAGGTTCCCCTTAGTCCAATTCTGCAGAGTTTCTATGGCCAGAATTTTGTTTGGCTTTCTCAATGTTCAACAAAGATATGAATTTTATCATCACTCACTCATTGGGTCACTAATGTCTACAGAGTCACTTCAACCACCAATCAGGAATATTTGTGTTTCAGGTCACTGGCTAGGAGCGCGTGTTGCTCAACGTGTTACTCTTATTAGTTTAAAGCAGGAGTTGGCAAACCTTTTCTATTAAGGGCCAGCTAGAAAATATTTTTGGCTTTGCCAGTCTTAATGGTCTCTGTCGCAATCATTCAACTCCTGCTGTTGTGTAGTAGTGCAAAAGCAGCCATATATATATATATATATATATATATATATATATATATATATGAACATCCTCAGCCACAGATTACCAGTTGTGTCTTTTAAACATTTCTTTATAACTTCAATTTTCCAAACCAGGGTATAGCAAATTACAGGTCAAATCTATCTCACTGCCTGTTTTCACATGGCCCAGAAGATAAGAATGATTTTTTTCATTTTTTAGTGGTTGAACAAAAAAGTCAAAAGAATAATGTTTTGAAACATATGAAAATTAGGTGAAATTCAAATTTCAATCTCTATTAAATTTCATTGGAAGAAACTATACTCATTTGTGTGTATGTATATATACACATTTCACCTAATTTTCATGTTTCAAAACGTGTTGGAATATGGTGGGCCTAAGATAGAAGAGGCTGGTTCTCATTTTGGCTTTACATAAGTAAGAAATAAACTGCTATTCCCAAATTTTCCAAATTCATTGTTAAGCTGCTGAGAGTTTCAGGGGTTTCTATTTCGGCAGCTAGTGTTAGCTTAACTGATGTGTCATTAATTCTTCCAGATGTTTTTTGGTTTGATTCTTACATTAAATTGAACTCTTAAAGATTGCATACTTGGATGGACTTTACTTTGGTCTCCTTTTCTCCTCATATTTAACTGGCAAATGATAGACTGGGACATTTCCCATGTTTTAACTGATTAAATTTGGTGGCCACTAGCTTTCACTGAGAGATGTTACAAGAAAGGAGGCACATGGCTTTTCCCACAGAGACATCAGTTAGGAAACTGTTCCCAGCATGAAGCCCACCTGAGAAACTCTTTTTGAACTCAGGGCCAGGAAAAGATTATCTTTCCTTAAGGAACTTGTATGTTTTCTTATCAACAAAGAGAATATCATTGAATGTGCCTAATTGTATTCCCTTTTCCCTTTTCCCTTTGGTTGCCAAGAAGCTCAGAGCCAAATTTTTGGCTCAACATTAATAACTTTGTAGGACCCCATGGCCTACATATCTGCATTCTTAGTTTCCTCCTGGTCTTGACCTTCTATTTTGTCTTTATATTTCCCCTGTTCCTGAAATATTTTTTGTTATTTATATTTTTCAATTTTATTGCTTATTTTCTTGTAAGCTTCCTCAGATCCTTTGTGGAACAAGGTGGAATAAATAAAAAAAATGGCTTCAACTTATTAATAGCATATACCAAAAGCATTCTTTAATCACCTTAATCTTAACCTGGGAACTCGAACTTCAAATGTATTCTTCAGGTAATTGTGTCTCATGGTTTGGTGAAAGGATGGTTTTTTAATTATGAAAGCTAAATGCCTTCCAATTTTTCCATTTTCCACTATAAGAATGTTAGTTTATCAAAAGTCCCTATTATTTGTCCTTGAAAATGTGAAAGTTCATTGGTAAATGTGACTGAGATATAATAGACTATGAAAAGAAATTATTATGTTTAAAAGCAACAAGGAATTAATATAAGGAATACATAATGATCTGCAAATCACATTAAAAAGATAAGAAACTCAACAGAGAAATGGTCAAAAGATATGAATGGGTTATTTTTGCAAGGATATACTAGAAAAATATAACAAATGTATGTATGAGTGATGCTGAAACTTATTAGTAATCACAGAAAGCATTATCACGTAATACTCACCCAATTGTCAATATTAAAAGGTGGATATGTATTGGCAAGGATGTGGGCAAGGGGAACCTCCATGTACTGTTGATGGGAGTTAGGACTGTATAGCCATTCTGGAAAGCCATCTGTCAGTAAATGTCTTATGACCATTCCTAGGTATATATTTTTCATAAAATATGAAATATTTTTATATAAAATATGAAATATCTATTTTCATAGATAAATTCTTTCATAAATCCATTAGTACATAAAAGAAATTAATCACAGCCTTGTTTGTGGTAGAAGACCATTGGAGGCATCCTATGTCTCCATCACAAAGGGTGAATGAATAAAATGGGGTAGATGCATATTTTGTGTTAGAAGCAATACAGATTTACAATAACATCTTATGATTTAAAAAATAGTATTCAGTAAAAAATGTATGAAAGAGTGATATCTTTAACATAATATCATTTACATAAATTTAAGTCAGCCACAAAAATATCACAACATAGTTTAAAAGGATTCAGGTAAGTTAAGTTAATGTAGCAATCCCATTGCAGTGTGCCTATACAGAGTGGGGAGAAGTAGAAGGAACAGATGGTCATCTACCATGAACTCAACTACCTGTACTGAAGTTAAAAAAAGAAGTATATGTCATCCTGATAGTGTTGCCTTTATATGTTCTAAGATATGCAAATCTAACATGAGAATTCATTGATGGTAGAGGCACAGAATATAAGGTACATTCAAACTCACCTGGCTTTGATCTCAGCAACAGCCTTGAATGTATCAGTGTTTTACAACAGCTTAACATGAACATTTTGTAAAAAACTCTATCACAGTAAAAGAAGCACCTCCTACTTTACTTGTTCATTCTTAGAGTGGCGTGATTGAGAGTATGAACGCTGGGGCCAACTCCTGGCTCTGCCATTACTTACTGTGTGACTGTAGGCAAGTTACTTAATTTAGCATCCTTATCTAAATTATCTGAAAGATGGGAATAATAGTGGTTCTTACTTCATAGGGTTATTATGGGGATTAAACAAATTAATATTTTAAAGCACTTAGAATGATGCTTAGTACATACTAAATATTATACAAATATTCATTACATTTATTCTAATTCTGACCAGGACCAGAATCAAGGAAGAGCCATGGTAAAAAAACATAGGATGTGGTTGAACCAGCAGAGGGGCACTGAGAAGTAAAGGCTGGGCCAGCAGATAGTCTGCACCAAGGCTAGCTGCAGCCAGGGATGAAGCAGAGTGGGACAGGGGGAGAGGGTACCAGCTAGAGTCAAAGTCAAGATTTTCAGGAGAGTGATGTGATGTACTGGAGTAGGCCACTGTAACTTGGGGGAGGACAGTGGACGTTTTAGAAACCTGACCAGGCTTTCTGGAACCCTTTCTCAGGTTATAGATTAACTTCTTTCCACTGACCCAGTTTCTTTTCCTGGTGAGTCTAGTCACATGAAACCCTTATCAGAATTAATGCTCTTTAAGTCAGTGAGTCTTGATTTTATTAGAGCCACCTCAGAAGTTGTTTTTTTTTTTTTAAATAGGGTTCCTAGGTTCCACCCACCCCTGACCAATAGAATGAGTCCCTAGGAGGGTTGGGGTGGTATAGGATTGGTGGGGTTGGGCCCACGCATATATGACTTCTTTAATAAGAGATTACCCTGTGATTCTGATGCACAGTGAGGGTTAAGAACCAACCATTGCTTTAAGCACTTTTCCTTCGAGAAAAAAAGATCCTTCACATCTTTTAAATTACTTTAAATTAGAGAATGTTGCAACCAGAGACTACCCTAGAGCAGTGCTTCTAAACACTCATGTGCATGTGAATCATCTGGGGCTCTTGTTAAAGAGCAGATTTTGGGTTAGATGCTGGAAGTGGGACCTAAGATGTAGCGTTTCTCATGAGCATCATGTAATGTGGGACCTGCTGGTCCGAGGACCACCTTGGGTGTAACAAAGCTTTGGCTCTAACACTTATGGAGGGTTGACTCTGTATCAGGCCCTGTGCTTAATACTTTTCAGTCATCGTTTATATTTCTACTTAACAGATGAGAAGGCTGAGGCCTAGCTAAGTTCAACAGCCTGCCGAGGATCATAATGCTGGCAAGTAGCAGAGCCAGAATTTGAATTGAGGATGTCTGATTCCAGAGGTCGTGACTTAACCACAGTGTAAATATGATTTCAGTGGCAGGTGGAGTGTTCAGGGACTTGCCTTGAAGTTGGTTTGAATAAAAAGTACATTATTTTTTTTGTACATTTATTTGAGAAGTTTGTTGGAAAAGGTGGATTAAAAAGGAGCTAAAGAAATTATGAACAAACCTGTAAATATATCTGTCCATTCATTCTCTACTCAACTAATCACTAGGTGTCCGCTCTCAGGTAATGTGCTATATGTTGGGGAAATTTAGGTGAGTCATACACTATTTCTTCCTCTCAGGGATTCACTTTCTGGTATCTAAGTAGCAGCAGTGCCATGAGTTGTAGAGGTCTGCTCCCTGGGCCTAGAAGGGAAGAAGTGCTGGAGAAGGATTCATGTGGAAGTACTGAAAGGACAGCTCCAAGCACATGGGGGATGATGTGTTTGTGTTGAGTTAATTCCTGGGTACGACATCATGGGATTTAGCCAACATCTAAATCCCCTGGCTAAAACAAGAAAGATTTATTTCTTGTTTACCCTTTATGTCCAATGTGGATGGTGTGTAGGTAGGTGGGGAATTCTTCTCTAGGTAGTCATCTCTTAGAGAGATACAGATTTCACCACCTTAAGACATGACCTGCCATTGCAATACATCAGGGTTCATCAAAGCAGGGAAGAAACATAGAGTCAAGGAATGCCGATGTATACTTTTGCCTGGAAGTGATTTACTTCACTTCTGCCCTCATTGCGTCAGCCAAAAATAATTATATGGCCTTACCTAAGTTCCAGGGGATGGGAAAAGTATAGTATTTCCCCCTGTGTGTTAGAAATAAAAGGGTTGTGCTTTTCACACATGAAGAAAAAAAATGACTACACTACTACTATTTTTTATTCTTCTCTTATATTTTTAATATATAGGGTAGGCAAAAGCAGGTTTACAGTTGTAAGTACATGAAACACAGAGTTTATTCTTGTATTATTATTTATTAATTATTGTATTACTTGTTTGTATTGCAATTGAATGTGGGTTGTTGCCATTCAGATTTTTACTTAAAAGAAGTAGCAAAATTAGTATATATTAATATTAAAAGTATTATTTTAAAGCTTTGAAATTAAACTACTAAGGCTATTTACTTGAGGCAGCATGAATATGAATTCCAAATAACAACCAGTGTCATGATTGTATGGCAAAAACAATTACAACTGAATAAATTGCCCCTGCAGATCATCTAGGAATTACAGGAGCAACTTCCATATGGAAGGCACCCCAGTGAGCTGGTCTACCATGTGAGGTAGCAATACAGATGCAGGCACAGAACCACATTTTGAAAAAAATATGTGTTTACTGCCTTTAACATCTCTCACACAGTACCACCGCTTTCCTCCTCTGTGCTCAGGAAATATGGAAAAGATTAGAGGAGAAGAAAGGGTAGGGGGAGAAGGCTGGGGTGAATTTGGTGGAACTGAAAAATTTTTCTGAGAAATAGGGTACTGCTATATGTCTTCTTTCTCTCCTTCTTGGTTGACACTTCAAGTGGAAAGGGAACCATTTTCCTTTCCTTAACTATGCCCTCTGGGAAATGACTATTGTCCAATAGATCTTTCTATGTCTGTGCTGTTGAATATGGTGGCCACTAGGCACAAGATGGCTATTGAGCACTTGAAGTGTGGCTAGTGCAACTGAGGCATTTTACTGAATTTAACAATTTTTAAGTAGCCACATGAATGCAGGTGATAAGAGAAAGGTGGTTTTTATTCCTGCTTTCTTGGTGTAGGTTTTCTGTGCATCACAACTATTTTACCTTTCACACGAGAAGCTATTAAAGATAAGTTAGGCCAGTTTAAAGGGAAGGATATAAAGGGGGAACATAGCAAGCAGACAGGAGCCTGCTTAATGTCTTCCTTCCGTAGCCTGTGCGGCTCAGGCTCCCATCATGAACAGTGTGGTCCAGGGAACAAATGATATCCAAAGACTTTGCAAATATAAAACTTACATCCTATTACATGGATGTCAGACCTGGTTGGCTCCCATTTTATGGAAAGGTATGAATTTGGGTATGGAAAAAAAGGTAGAGGCAAATGAACCTAGGGTGGTAACCTTTTAATATAGCATTACATCTATTTCTTTGTAATATATTTGGGTATAAAATCTTTATTGTGCCTGAAATTCTTATTAACAATTCAGTGAACTTTAGTTTCACACTTGCAGCCTTTCAGTCTTCAAATTATTATTATTTTTCTTTCAAATCATTCTTTTATAAGAAATTATTTTTTTGATGGTAGTTGTTTCAATAAAGATGTGGGCAGTTCCTGAAAGAAAACTGTCATCAAACATTTGTCTGGTGACTCCACTGTACTGGTGCTGTGCTAACAATAAATGGCACTTCACAATACTATTTATTTTTCAGCAAAATGACTTCTTACCTGTAAAGTCCCCATGAGTATGTGTCCTGGGAGCCTATATACTTTTCTACTTTTTTTTTACTGTTTATTTTGAAAACATTTACTTTTATTACACAATAGTAAAAAATAGTGCTCATACTAAACAATTGAAGAGCCTCAGACCTCATTTAACCTGACTAGCCTCCCCTAGATCCTTGAGCAGAGGCTAGTACAAGCACTGATGACTACCTTGAGTTTTATTCTTGGGACTTAGTGTGAAGGCAAGAGAGTGAAGAAAGGTAGGAAAGCAAGTATGACTCCAAATAATATGATTTAAGAAGATAGAAATCATCTGGCAATGGTGGTTCAGTGGTTGAGCATCAACCTATGAACCAGAAGTTCATGGTTCGATTTCTGGTCAGAGAACATGCCCAGGTTGTGGGCTTAATACCCAGTGGGGGCATATAGGAGCAATTGATCAATGATTCTCTCTCATCATTGATGTTTCTATCTGTCTCTCCCTCTCCCTTCCTCTCTGACATCAATAAAAACGTATTTAAAAAAGATAGAAATGCTTACTGTCAGAATTAAAACTACAATTCACCTTAAATAAACAGCACAAAGGAAGTTCTTTTTAAAACATAATATCTATGACATAAGTCCCCTATCCCCCAACTGGAGCATGCATATAAACAGGAAACATTTTTTTTTTCCAGTGGGAGGTTAATTGTTGAAACCACCATATTTACACTCAAATGCAAGACCATCCCTAGTCCTATCACCAACATTGTGGAGCCTACCTTTATTTTACCATAACATTGACCCAGCTTAAGATTTTGATTTGTAATTGCTTCTCCAGATTATACCCATGGCTCTGACGCTATAAGGCCAGTTTTAAAGGTTCAGAGTTTGAGTTCAGAATAATTGGGTAATTGGCATCATCCTGTGACATGTTCCCCCCTTTCCTGAGGTCTTCTGACTAATGGCCCCATTGTTATTGTTGGAGTTGCTCAAACCACATGGATCCATGACGCAGAACTTGATCTTTGGTAGAAATGCTTTACACGTTTATTCCCTCCAGGAAACCAAAGGGTAACAAAGCCACATTCCACGTTGAGAACCTGGCCTTTAGCACCATGACCTAACCTATTCCAGGTGAAAAATATTAGACCGAAATAGTTTCATAGAAAATTTTCCTTGGTTCTTGTAGTGGTTCTCAGCCCTAGCTGCACATTAAAATCACGAGGTGTGTGTGTGTGTGTGTGTGTGTGTGTGTGTGTGTGTGTGTAATGAGCCCACCCTTTAGGCCCAACCTGAAACTTTAAAAAAAGACTTGGGGGGATGTGAGGTGCATTACATACCTACTGAATTTATACTCCATGGAAGGCCTTGAGTATCTATTTTAAACAAGACTCCCAGATGATTAGAGAAAGTTGGTCAACCTGAGTTAAGGTGTTGATTTGGGGATAACATTTTTGAAATAAAATTCATAGTCCCAAAGACATTGCTAATGGTGATGTCTTATTTCTCTTCTTTTACTTATTCACATATGAATACTATCAAAGAGATATTTAAGAGAAGAGAAGGTTTACCATTTTTATCTCTAATCAAACCGCAGTTTCTGATCCTAGGGGGTGCTTTTATGCATTAAAAAGAAAATTTACATTTCATATGGCAGCTTTCAGTGGTTCCAAATAGCCAGTGTGCTGTAGCTTAGGGCCCAGCAGAGAGGCCTTTACCCTCTGCTTTACGAGGGAACTTAATTCTAATGGAAAAATATCTTGGGTTCTTTTTGTACTGTGAGACCAATTTGTCATTTCATCTCTAAATGAAATGGCAAGGGATTCATTAGTTCACCTATTTCTTCCATTTTACAGGTATTTGAATATCTACTATATGTCAGATTCTGTGTCAGGTACTAGGGAAACCAAATAAAGGAAGTTGGGCTTCTCCTTCTCAAGGAATTTGGTAGGCTAGAGCAGGGGCTCTCTACCCATGATCTTGGACCAGTAGCATCAACATTCCCAACTTGTTAGAAAAGCAAATTTTCATGCCCCACTCCAGACCTACTATAGGAGGAAGAGGGGACCCAGCACTGTGGTTTAACAAGCCCTCCAGATGATTCAGATAAAATTTGATAATCACTGGTCTGTCTCTAGCAGGAGCTTCAGTTTAGCAGACAATTAACAGCAGATTCTCCTTATATTCAGGTTCATTTCATTTGGATGTTGATGTGAAAAGAAAAAAAAATCGATTGTATCTGGAGCCACTGTGTGGCCTTTGCACATTCTCCTCGTGCCTGCATGGGTTTTCTCTGAGTATTATTCCAGTCTGCATAAGTGTGGTGTGTGCGCCTGCGCCCTGTGATGCTGGTCCAGGGAAGTTCCTGCTGGGAGAGGCTCTGGCCACCCTCAACTCTGAACCGGAATCAACAGGTTGAAAATAATTTTCTTACTTGTTTTTATTAATCTTTCTTAAACATAGGGGCAGCTCACATTTCAGTATTTAATATGCATGATTTGGGTCTTTATTTAGAAGTTTGGTGATATTTTTGTGACTAGAAATATGCTGTAGGAACTTAATTCTTGCTGTTATATCAGTTAGCCTTATGGGAATATTGGTTTCATTATGGTTGTTTTATGCAAGTCACAGTTTCCAAGGACCTATCCATGCCGTCCAGGGAGGACTTACTGTACATGGTGCCAGGTGCAGGGGAGATGCGAGAGAACTGGGGGTGTTTCGGGAACTTCTGGGAGAAGGCAAGGTTTGAGCTCTCTCGGAGCAGCTGGTCAGAGAGCAGAGAGGTACTCCTGGAGAGGTGGGCAGGGACCACATGGGAGTTGGTGTTTTACTGTGAGTGCAACGCGGAACCCTCCTGACCTACAGTCAGATCATTTGCTCACTCTCATCTTTTGGCCAAAGAATGGGCAGAGCTAGGAAAGGAAAATGTGTGATGGGAAACTAGCAGAGTAAGCATTGGTTTCTAAATGAATTGAAAATCCCATGGCATTAAAAAGACTACACAAGCCTTCAGTGGTTTAATTAAAGAAAATAAATATCTCTCCCAATTCTCAGAGGAGCTGGAGTTCAAGGCTCAAAGCTTCCTCGCAGTAGGGAGAGGGAAAGAGGAGCAGCAAGTCTCTGCAGGTCTGCTTGTTGGCATCCTTTCCTCGTGGGGTTGCCTTCACATTTCCACAGTCCAGTCACTGGGCAGCAGCTGGTTTCAGGAACTGGACATGTGTTACTTTTTTTTTTTTAAAAAATATTATTGATTTTTTACAGAGAGGAAGGGAGAGGGATAGAAAGTCAGAAACATCAATCAGCTGCCTCTTGCACACCCCCTACTGGGGATATGCCCGCAGCCAAGGTACATTCCCTTGACGGAATCGAACCTGGGACCTTTCAGCATAGGCCAGTGCTCTATCCACTGAACCAAACCGGTTTTGGCGGGACATGTGTTACTTTTAACACATCTCACAACTCTGAAAAGATTTTGTCATTCCATGTTCAGAAAGGAACTCAAAATCACAGGCCACTAGAATCTGAGGAGGAAGATTTTGAGCAAAATATTGCTCTTCACTCAGGGTCAATCAGAATTGAAGAAACTAGGGCAGAAGGTGTAAGGAGAGTAAGTGACCTGTTCAAATCAAAGTCAACATGTTGGTAACTGGAATCCAAACAAGGTCTGCATAAAGGGAATTTGTCAGACTGTATGTGACCAGAAGGAGACTGTGTGTCCTACCCCAGGAGATGGTGTTCTGAAGTACAATGAACAGTTGGCATTAACCTTTTACTGCGTTGTTGCTAACCCAGTGATTTAAAGTTCTTACTTACTTCATCCAATAATAAATGGTTGTTTTATATTTATAAGGAACAATTTTCACAGGCCTCAATAGTCACATTTTTCATTTTATTGTCACAGCATTTATATAGTTGTCTCTTCAAATGGCATCTGGACTAGGTATGAAGTGAACTGACTTCACATGACAAAGCATTTTATAAATTAAATTTAATGGTTGGTTTTAGATCACTGCACAAATGCTGAAAAAAGGTATAGACATAAATGTATGTATTTAGGAGTATATATGCCAAAAATCTATTTTATAGCATATTCTTATACTTCACATGGATTATGTAGCATATATTATAGGTTTTTGTCAAAACTAAAAGAGATGGATAATATATCACATATAAAAAACTCAATTCTATTTTTTCTTCCTATACTCACAATAAATAGAGATTTTAGTTAAAAAACAAAGCTTTGTATAGTTTTATTTCAAAGGTGATCGGCAAAATATTATACTAGACATTTCTTAACTTCTGGTTTATTAAACCAGAACAATTAATAGTCACTTTGTCTCTTCTGTTGGATCATAAGCTTTTTTCTCTTCAGACAATTGCAAATATATTTTTTTCTATATTCTTCTCCTAGAGCAAATTGTAGGGAATATATGAGAGATTCAGAGGAGGAGAAAATAGAGAAATATAACACCTCTTTCAAATATAGGGGCAGCTGTTTCTTGGAAGCATGATGGAGTCTCCTGGGAATTAAGCAGAATTTGAGAAGGTCTGCCTGTCTTCATTGGCTCTTGAGATGATGGATAAACTACAAACTTGACTCAGCACAGCTCAAGAGAAGTGTTTTCTCTCCTTCCCTAATTCTCTTTGCCTTCTCTTAGTTTAAGTCAGCAGGTAGTAGCTCGGATTAAAACTCACTATCTAGATGTAAACAACAGGGCTGATTAAATGGATCACTTTGCCAAGGGAGATGTAGCTGGAGTGCCCATTTTTCATTCAAATGTCTGGGCTTAGTGGAGTAGCTTCTAGCTCTAAATAGATTGAATCACCATTAACCTACTGAAAAAATAGGAACACAGGCACACACTTTCTTATTAGATGAACATGGCAGATTGTCTGATAATGCAAACAATTAAGTGGGAGCATTTATTTATAGCTCTCAAAGAGTCTCACACAATTCCTTCTTTTAGACTCTACTTATGATTCGTAATGTAAATATCTGTGTTTTCCGATGGTCTTAGGCGACCCTGCTAGCAACCCATAGGTTGAGAACCGCTTCTGTAGAGCCTAAGACCATTGGAAACACAGATATTTACATTACGATTCACGAACAGTAGCAAAATTACAGTTATTAAGTGGCAAAGAAAATAATTTTATGGTTGGGGGTCACCACAACATGAGGAACTGTATTAAAGGGTCGCGGCATTAAAAAGGTTGAGAACCACTGTTTTAGAGGAACACCGTTTTTGTTTTTTTTGTTTTTGTTTTTTTTCCCCTTAGAGCAGCCCAACTGGAGTCTTGACACATGAACTCTTTGGAGTTGGGAGATGTGCGTGTGTGGACTTGTTTGTAGTGGTTATGGGTTGGAGTGCTCCATAAGGAATAAATGTTCCAGGTCATTGCAGCTCAAAGTATGGCTCAGACAAGCAGCATCTAACCTGGGAGAGCTTGCTGGGATCGTGGAATCTTGTTTCACCCCTGACCTACTGAACTAGACTCTGAATTTTGAAGAATCCCTAGGTGATTTGTATGCACATTAAAGTTTGATAAGCAGTGTTCTAGAAATGCTCCTGGAACTTAAACCTGGGTCAGAAGAATTTGTTAAAATACAGATTTCTGGGTTCTACCCCTGGAGATTCTGGTTCAGTAAATCTGGGATAGGATCTGTCAATTTGTTCCTCACATTTTTATTTAACTCAGTATGTACAAAATGTTATGATTTCAACATGTGCTCAGTATAAAGGTTATCAATGAAAGAAATATTTTACATTCTTTTTTGGAAGTAAATATATAAAATTTAGTGTGTATCTTGTAGCACATCTCAGTTCAAACAGCCATATTTCAAATGTCCAATAGCCGCATGTGGCCGGTTAGGGCTGCCTTATCAGACAGCATCCTGGGGCACCGGTTACCAAATGTTACTTCAAGACTGCCACTGTTGGTGAGGCTTTCACCGACCTCAGGAGAAATGAGAAAAATAAGCTAAATTTACTCAATTTAAAGAATTCTTCTTTATCCTGATATTACTTTCTCTCACTTTTTCCTGCTGAAAGGACCTCTCTTTGATGCAGATATTTTCAAAATGTGGTCCCCAGACCATCAGCATCAGGTGGGAACTCGTTAGAAATGCAAATTCTTGAACCCTAACTTAGATCTGCTGAGTTAGGAACTAAAGTGTGAGAATCACTGCTTTAGTGAAGTGATGGTGATAACATAAGTGGTAGATTAAAAAAAAATTATAACTGTACTTGGCAAAATAAGAACTTAGTAACTTTATGCTAGTCCCTCAATTAAAACATGTATTTTTTGTTGTTGTTGGTTTATGAAATATGAAAGTCAGAAAAACAATGTATAGGAAATTAGTGAAATAAGATTTTGTGCTGCTGTGGATAAAATACAGTTTAAAAAATAGGGAAAGACCAGAAAAATGAGTGTATATATATAAGCATACAAATGAGTCCCAGAAAGTCAATGCTTGGTTCTCATTAGTAACACCTTTATGCAATTACTGCTGGAGAAAGAATACACTCACTAGGCAGCACTTACTAAGAAAATTCACATTTCCTATGCAAAATGGTGAAAATGAGTCAAAAGAAAAGTCCCATAAATATTGATGATCTCATTCTTCAGCTCTCTAGTAATTAGTATTTGGCTTTTATTGCTACCAAAGTTATTCTCCAAAATTATAACTTAGTCTTTACAAAATAAAAAACAAACAAAACCTTTTTACCAATTGTATATTTTCTCTTACAAACATTACTAAATAAGGCATGAAGTTATATTAAATTTTGTTTCTTCAGTCAACTGAGAGGTGGGAGAATATTGAAATAAAGTAAGGAAACTAAAATATGAAATAATATAGAGACTTAAGCATGAATGATTGGACTTAAGCATGAATGATTGGATAGGTGGAACAAAAAGAAAATCTAATAACCTAAAGAAACATGTATGTGTGCTTAGGGGACCCATGGGACCCAGTGTCAGTCTTGATTGCCATATGTGATGTTAGCCATTCTAGTCTAAGTCTCATTTTCCCCCCTAAATAAACATGAATCGCAATGGCAGAATATGTCAAGATTGTTGATTAAAGAATCAATGTTTTAAACATATTTTTTTAGATTCCGGAGGAAAACCATTATGAAGTTCAAACCATTATGATTTCCCTTTTACAAGAAGTTCCTGTTAGGCTTAATCCAGAGGAAATTCAGGGATATAAAGAGGAAAGATGTGATAAAAATGACCAGTTCTATTGTTCTGTATGAATAAGATACCTCCATCTACTTAATGCTAAAATTAGAAATTTCCTCCTTTGTAGTTTGGAGATCTAATAAGCCTCTGGGTTTGGTGTGTGGGTCTCCTCCTTTCTAGAGCTGAAGCCAAGCGGATCATTCTTCATTTGCAGACTACAAAGCTGTGCTGTCCAGTATGGTGTCTGACAAGCCACATGTGGTTGTCCTGCACTTGAAATGAGGCTAGTCCAGATCAGGATGCGCTGTAAGTGTGAAAGCCACACCAAAATTTAAAAAGTTAGTCTGAGAAAAAGGACAAAACGTCTCATTAGTAATTGAAAAAATATTGATCAGATGTTGAAATTAAGCTACTAAGAAAGTTTAAAATGACACATTTGGCTTGTGCTATATTTCTATTGGCCAGTACTGCTATAAAGTGATATTCCTTGAACATTATGAACGCTGCTAAGAATACAAGAGATGGGATATAATTGTCTGCCATGCTTTGAATGACTATGAAAACCTACACTGTTTAATTGAAACCTATTGCTAAATAAACAGTTTTGTGCAAAAGTACTTCATAATGTTTTATCATTGAGAAAACTCCTAGTTCTGTGACGTTTACAGGTGCAAAATTGAAAACTGAAATAATTATTCTTGTAATTCAGGCAAAAATAATTTATCTAAAATAATAAGATAATCAAGACAAATGTTAAATGTTTTAAATCTTAATTTCTGCTATAAAACATAGCAGGCATACAGAAGAATGTATGAGATATATGTTCACTGTTTCAAGGAAAATTATATGAACTCCTCTAATTTAGCACCAACCTGAGAAATAGAACATTACCATATCCCAGAAACCCTCTGTGTGTCCTTCTCCTGCTCTGGAAATACACACATTTCTGAACTTTAGTATTCCTCTTCCTGCTTTTTCAAATGGTCATCACTGCCTATTAATTATATGCTCCCAAACACTGTATTGCCTAGTTTGGATTGTTTTTAAACTTTATATAAATGAAAACATACTCTACATATTCTTCTGTGACATGTTTCTTTTAATTTAACATACTATTTTTGAGATCCATTCATATTGGTTTATAGCTATAATAGATAAATTTTTATGGTATGGTATTTGATTGTGAAAAAAACACACCACATTATTGACCTAGTCTGTTGAATTCATTGAAGTTGTTTTCCAGTTTCCCCTGTAATAATGCTGTTATATACATCCTTCTAAATGTCTCCTGGTGCACATATACAACCTTTCTTTAGCATATACACTTAGGAGTGGGAACATTGGATCATAAATAATATATACACACTAGTTTTATTAGGTAATGCCAAGGTATTTTCCAAAAGTGTTATACCAATTTATGTTCTCACCAGCAGGACATGAGCATGTTCATTGCCCCTCAATCTCATAAACGGTAGTATCACACTTAAAAAAAATTTTATTCTTTTGGTTTTAAGAGTACGTTTATGAGATCAACCAAAGGTCTTTATGCATGCATATAAGTCTAACCAATGCGCACAGACACCAAGGTGGTGAGGGCATGAGTGGGGAGGGGGTGAGGGGGCAATGAGTGGATAAGGACACATATGTAATACTTTACTTTAATCAATAAAGAAAAAAAATAAAGAAACTGAAAAACTGTTATTCTCTGGAACATTTCTTGCTTCTTGACATTGTCATCAGTTTAGCTCAAATAAACTCTTACAAAAATTCAAAAAAACAACAATGAACAACAACAACAAAAAAACTGGGGACAGTGAAACAAGGAAGGACTTAGCATAGAAGGAGTGACAGGAGAGCCTCGGCGGGGTCTCTGGCCCATTGAGAAGTCAGAGAATAGGGGTCTTGAGGACAGGTTCAGGGGTTAGCACAGGATGAGCTGCTGCTGCCCATGGCTTCCTGGATTGCAAGTCTCCTTTCAGGAGATGAGTGCCTGTGCGAGAAGTAGAGGGGAAGGGAAAGGCTCACAAATACCATACCATAAAAATTCCTGGGAGAGACCCTGGGCCCTGTATCACACTTTTTAAGCCAGACAGCTTTGGAATGGTCCTTTATTTGCCATGAGGTTGAACATCTTTTTGTGTTTATGGGCTATTTGGGCTTCATTTTCTATGTCATTTTTGCTGATTTGCAGAAGTTTTAAAATATATTTTGCATTCTGATACTTAATGTGTTGCAATTATTTTCTCTCAGTTTGGAGTTGTCTTTTTCACCTTTTAAAATGCATTTTGATCAACAGAAGACATTAATTTTAACATAGTCATATTTCCCTTTATAGTTTGAACTTTTTATGTCTGATTTAAGAAATCTTTCCCTGCTTTGAGACCATAAAGATGTCCTACTAGATTGTCTTCTGAAGTTTTATAGTCTTCCTTTTTATATTTAGGTCTTTAATATACCTGGAACTGATTTTTGTTTATTGTGTGAGAGAAGATTTAATTTTTTAAACATTTAATTTATCTTTATTGTTGAAAGTATTACAGATGTCCCCTTTTCCCCCTCAATTGACCCCCTCCACCTCATCCCTGTCCCCTTCCCAAACCTTCCCCAAGAGGAAGGAGTATTATTTAATTTTTTTTCAAATTGAAAACAAATTCTTCCATTACTATTTACTGAAAAAAAAAATCGTAAGTTCCCCCCTGATCTGCAATAACACCTCTGTCATAGGCTAAATGGCAATTTATATATGGGTTTGTTTCTGAACTCAGTGCTGTTTCATTGACCTAAGGTTCTATACATCACTCCCTTCTTAAAAAAATCACATTGTATAGTTCTTTATTAATTAAAGTCTTCTTTAATATCTGTCAATAAAGTTTTATGTTTTTCTCCTTAATGATCTTGCACAATTTTTGCTAAGTTTATTCCTAACCATCATTTTTTGATGCTGTAAGAAATTGCATATTTAAAATTCTTTTCTGCTTATTACCGGTATAGGGAAATACAACAAATTTTGCTTAATGATATTATATTTAGCATAATTAGTGATATTTTTGTTTTAACAACTTATATTCTTAGTCAACCACCTCATTTTTGCATGACAAGTTTGTTCTTTTAAAAAAATTTAAAAAATGGATTGCCGAGAGAGGAAGGGAGAGGAAGAAAGAGATAGATACGTCAGTGAAGAGGGAGAATCATTGATTAGCTGCCTCCTGCCCGCCTCTTTCTGGGGACGGAGCCTGAAACCTGAGCATGTCCCCCGACCAGGAATCCAACTGTGCCTGCTTGCCCCCTGGCCTTTGTTCAACCAATTGAGCCACACCAGCCGGGCAGGCTTGTATTTTCTTTATCTGTTTTTTTTTTTTCTTGCTTTATTTGACTGGTTTAGACCGCCAGTTTAATTTTGCATAAAAGTAGGGATAACATAAATTTATCTTATTTTATTTTTTAAAAAATATATTTTATTGATTTTTTACAGACTGGAAGGGAGAGGGATAGAAAGTCAGAAACATCGATGAGAGAGAAACATTGATCAGCTGCCTCTTGCACGCCCCCTACTGGGGATGTGCCCGCAGCCAAGGTACATGCCCTTGACTGGAATGGAACCCGGGACCTTTCAGTCTGCAGTCCAATGCTCTATCCACTGAGCCAAACCGGTTTTGGCAAATTTATCTTAATTTAGATCTTTAAGTGGAATGCTTTCAAAATTTCAAAATTGATTATGTTGTTTGCTGTAATTTTGGGGGTAGATATCCTGTATCAGATTAAGAAAGTTCACTTTAACATATGATTTACTAAGAATTTTACTGTTAAGGAATGTTGAGTTTTATCAAATGCATTTTATGCATTTGTTGTGATAGTCATATGTTTCCCTCCTTCAATTTGTTAATGTGGAAATTACATTATTCTTTCTTTCTTTAAATACTTTGAGAGATCTAGTTTGCTGCTGTTTTACCTGGGATTTTTGCATTTATGTTCATGAGTAAGTTTGTTTTGTAAATTCCTCTTTTTGAATGTTGTTGAATTTTGGTAGCAACATTATCCGAGCCTCAGAAAACGAGTGTAGTAGTATCTTTCATTTTTTTTCTCTCTATAATCTGAAATAATTTAAAATTGAAATTGTTTCTTGAATAGTTAGTATAACTTAACAGTTAACTCTCCAGAGTTATTTTCTTTGGGGAAATATTTTTTTAAAATATACTTTTATTGATTTCAGAGAGGAAGGAAGAGGGAGAGAGAGATAGAAACATCAATGATGAGAGAGAATCATTGATTGGCTGCCTCCTGCATGCCACCCCTTCTCCTCCACTGGAGATCAAGCCCGTAGCTTGGACCTGTGCCCGTGACCAAAATAAAACCTGGGATCTTTCAAGTCCACAGGCTGAAGCTCTATCCATTGAGCCAAACTGGCTAGGGTGGGGGAAAGATTTTTTAAACCAATGATTAAATATCTTCGGTAGTTATAGTATCATTTATATTTTTTTATTTCTTCTTGATTCAGTTTAGATACATTTTCTTATATAGAAATAATTTTAACTAAGTTTTCATTATTAAATTAATGCTTACACATCTCTTAATTATCTAATATTTGTTATATTCTAATTTATGTCCCTTTTTATTTCATACATTTATGTAATATTTTAATTTCGTGTATGCACTATGTATTATGTGTTGCTAAATCTGTCCATTGAGTGTTTAATTTCAAGTGCTACTTTTTAAAATTTATAGGATTAAACATGCTTTTTAATATTCTTATCTGATAATTCAAGTATATGAAGTGTTTTGAGTCTGTGCTACCTTTTGTTTCTGCTGCCTCTTACTCATCGCCTTGATTCCTTGTGTGTTTAGTAATTTGGACTCTTGAGTTGTTTGATTTTTGTTGGAAATTTATCCATTCAGTTTCTCTGCATCCTGGAATGAAAGAGATAGTTTCCTACGAAGGAAATACATTTGCTTTGTTAGGTACCTGGGGCATTCATTACCAGTTCAGAACCACTTTAAGTAATATCGACTTCCGGTTTTATTTAGGCTGCTTCAAAAATGCAAATTTGTGGTGCAAAGTTGTGTGAGGGTCAGCTTCTGGTTACCACCTCTCTTTTCTCCTCACTCTGCTCACTGCTAAGTTTTGAAACTGTTAGTTTTCCATGCAATCTTTTGGGGGTGGAAATGGGTAGTTTATTTTAGACCCCTCTTTCACTGAGTGTATGATTTTGGGTCTCAGTTTTATGAGGGTTCTAATATAAGACACTGCAACTTGGGTGGTCCCTGGGTTATGTCTTCTGTGTCCAGAGCATGGAAATCTATGCTCACGTATACTGGGTTCAGCAAATGTCTTGAGGGTAACGCTGATTCAGTGCTGCCTTCCTGGATATTTCTTACTCTTTTTGCTCTCATATGGATGCATTCAAGTTGTTTTAAATTTTATCCAGTATTTTTAGTCATTACCAGGAAAGGTTGGTACTGATAATTAATATAATATGTTGCCCAAAATTCAACTACCTGTTATGAACTAGAATTATCCACATAAGTCCTCACTTTTGATATAGGCTTGGTTATACCAGTTGTAAGTATCTGGAGGGTCTTGGTGGGAGGTAGAGTTCACATGATCATTGGCTCTGTCTATCCCTTGCGGTTCCAGGTATAGTTGGCAAGGGAAGGGAAGGCAAAGGCAATTGAGGAAGAGATGATATGTAATTTTATAGGGTTTACAAGGAGAATGGAGAAAGAAACTATGTATTGACCCCTTAATATTACATTATTAAGCTAGTACTTCACCTATTTTATCTCATTACAGTACTCCTATAAAACAGACATAATTACAGATGATATAACAGTTAATATTAATGTTTACTGCATGTCAGGTTATTGCCAAGTAATTTACATGTGTTTTTTTCAATTAGAACCATTTTATAGGTGAGGAAATAGGTTTAGAGAATCATTTGCTTAATGCCACTCAATAGCCACTGACCAAATATCCAGAGAGTGCTTTTAGATTTAGGCTAAAATAATGAATCTGGTGTCTGATATAAAATCACGCCTGCTTTACCTCCTCATGTCCTGAAAAGAACAGTTCTAAGGTATTAATACCAATCAATGTTTGTTGTGTACCAGACACTCTTCTTACTGCCTTATATGCATTACTCAATCCTAAAACAACCCTATGAAGTAAGTCCTACTATTATCATTATCCCAATTCTAAAAATGAGGACACTGGAGTTCAGAGAGTTCAAGCAACTTGTCCAAGCTTACTAATAAGTGGGGAAGCAGAGATTTGAGCCTGAGTGATCTATGTCCACCGTGTGTGCTCTTGACCACCAAGCTATACTGCCTCTCACATTGTGAACCACGACTTTAAGGATGGAAAGAAAGGAGTTCTGCGTTGTGATGGAATCAGGATTTCTTGCCAAACATTCACCAGAATCAGGGGCAGTTAAACAGGTGAGAAGATCAAGAAAGGATAGTTATCATGCTTCACATACCCTAAAAAGCCTGAAACACCAATCAGAACTCTTGATCTTAGAATGAACCATGGAAAGAAAGGCAGTGTGTCCTTGACCAGATTGATAACCAGTGAGAAAACTGTAGTGTGTGGGAGAACAAGCCTCCGGCAACGAAGAGATCAGCAGAGACAAACAGTTCTCCCGAGACCCACTGTCAGTGTAGCAAGGTGAAAATTACCAGGTGAAACAGAGTTACTAGAACTCTTGTGTACATTCCCACTCTTAAAAAGCATTCCTAAGCTGCCCTCTCAATCTTTGTAAGGGCCCAGGGGATTACCAGTGGGTTAAAATGTTTTGCAAACCATTTATGACACCATTAAATATAAGTGTTTCTGTTTGCCTGGTTGAAGGACTCATTTATTCTGCGACAGTGAGCAAATGGGAATTTTGGGGTCATAACTTAAATTATTTTGGTGAAATTTTATACCAAAGGAGGAAATATAATGACTTACTTTAACTAAAAAAATTATTTCTCTCAAAATAATAAACCCAAAGAGCCCTTCTCTAGAGGAAACTAAAAAGGTATTTTTTCTTCCAAAGTTAGCACTTTCATTTAGCCTTCCAGTAGGTGTGATTAATATATATGGGATCTCAGCTTGAGCTTGGGCTAGGGCTTGAGTATGTGTGGATACATCTGGTGGATGCGTGGGACAGCACCTCAAGAGTATTTGTAAGGGGCACCGGGGCACTTCAAGGAGAGAACCAATTTTAAAGAGAGGAGGAGCCGGGCAAAACTGCCTCACTAACAAGGGTTTGGTTACTGTGGGGAGCAAGTTGCCAATAAAAGTGAAACCACGAACAAAAGCTAAAATTCTGTATGATACTGTCATACAAACATCACTACTTTGGAAACTTTAAGCCAGGTTATAATGTCAACATTAGGCAGACGTCAGGCATCGTGCCCATCCCACCATATCTCTCTGGTGCCTCTGGTGAATGGAAGTGCCCAGTGGATGCCAGAGAGAGCAGTAACAGGTGCTGTGGGATTATTCATGAGCACACCTGCATTTCAGAAGCACCTGACCTCAGAGAGCACTTAGAGCATTGGGGAAACTTTTATAGGGTGTTGAGGTTCTGCCAGGAGGAGGTAAGAGCCTATACACTTTGAGTTCTAATTATTAGTGTGGTATGTTTGTGGTTGGGGAGGCCTAGGGAAACTTGGGTTGCAGTCATATTTGTATACGTAGAAGATTTTCTGTATAGCTAGAGGCTATCAAATTATATATATATATATATATATATATATATATATATATATATATATATAAAATTATGCTACTGAACATATAGATGCCATAGGATTTGGTATGTTTCAGGAGTTTTCTAAAATAGGTGAAGGTACTATAAAGTTGCAGTTATAAGATAAATAAGTTCTGGGAATATAATGTACAGCATGGTGACTGTAGTTAACAATACTGTATTAATATATCTGAAAGTTGCTAAAAGTAGATCTTAAAAGCTCTCATCATGATGGATGTTAACTAAACTTACTGTGGTGATCATTTTTACAACATATACATATATCAAATCATGTTATACATCTGAAACTAATACAATGTGATATGTCAATTTATATACCAATAAAATTGGTAAAAAAGCAATGTGCATTAATGACTCATTACTGTTTTGAAGATTACAATTGTTATATATATAAAATAAGAATACCATATATATATATATATAAAACAAGAATACCATACATATATGTATATAGATATATTTTTTTCCTTAGGCTTTTGTACTTAAACAGATAAGAAAATATGAGTAAATTAAAGCTTTACATTAATAATTTTTTAATATTTGGATTTTATGACTGTTTAATCTCTTACTAAAGGCTCAGTGCATGAAAATTCATGGACTGGAGGGAGGTCCCTCAGCCCGGCTTGCCCCCCTCACAATCCGGGAGCCCTCAGGGGTGGGAGGCAACCTGGGGATAGGAGAAGGTGAGGCCTCATCACACCTCTGCTGCTGCCACTGCTGGCAGCGCAAACTTCGGCCAGTCCAGGTTACCTGAGCCTTGGGCTACCCTGGGTGGCCAGGCAGCCACTATTCAAGGCTTGCCTGCTCTGGGTGGCTAGAAGGCTGAGGGGACTGGGGGACTCTGGAGGCAGGAATGCAGAGTGGCTGGGCTTGCTTGGAGGCAGGCCTGGCCTTGCTGCACACCTGCCACCCTGGCAGGGCTGAGGGGACTGGGTGCCACCATTTTGTGGCTATGGGCACTGCCATCTTTGTGATGGCATGAGGGTCAATTAGCATATTTCCTCTTTATTAGATAGGATTGGGTAGAGAAGGCTTTTGAGGAAGAGTGGCTAATAAGCAACAGTCAGAAAATGAGTAAGTGGTTTTGAAATTTCTATTGGTAAAATTAATGGATATTTTCTAACATCTCTTTATTTAATAGTGCTTTTCAGAGAGTAACTGGTTAGTAAATATTTGTTAAATAAATTTTTCTGATAATGCCAGTGTGCCCCAGGAAGTTTAATTTACTAGTTTCATGTTATCTAGCAATGCAGAATTTTAAACACAAATTAGGAAGACTGAGCTTTCTAGTGTGAGATCAGAAAAACCATGAATATGTCAAACAAAGACTGCAAAATGTGAAATTTTTTAGTTAATTTCTCTCCATGTGTTATAGATCCTTTGCTGTTAGAGACACTAATACTCTAGATTGTGATATAAACTTTTCTTAGTTGTTTCTTCTAATTTGTGAAATTAAAGCATATCTGATTTATATTTAATTTTATTTGATTTTGTTTGAGCTTTACATGATTATTCAGGAAAATTCTTATTAGTGTTGATAGAAAGCTCTGGGTGGTTCAAATGTGTCAATTTCTCCTGCGGGAAGTTGTGGGCAGGGAGGAAGGCCTCAGGCAATTCTGCATGGAGACCTTGGACAGGATTGGGTTAATCTTGGCCACATCGGGCACTGTAAATTTTCACTTTATTGCCATTCAGTTTAATGACTGAAATAATATAGAAACTTTATAGCAAAATGGAATTTACTTGTTGACTATTTTGACAGAAAATGGAGAATGGACTGCTAATTTAGGAAATTCCATCTTCATTGTTATAAATCATTATAGTAACTTGATAGTCCTATTAGCATTTATGAAGTGGCTACAGTGCTAATATCTAGAGAATCATGGTTTGAGAATTTGTGTAAGAAAAGAACTCAGTGTCCTTCAAAAATGTCATAGCAATACTGTGTAATATTCCCTTTTTAAAAATTGTGTTTTGCATTAGTAATTGACATGTTGTAAAGTTTTTATATTACATTACCATACTGACAGTGCTGATTGAAGGCCCATCATTGAGGTTTTGGGGAAGATTTGTTAGAAAGAAGGTTCTATTTTACTTTATTTTACACAGAGTTTTTGGGTAAAACCCAAGACAATTACCTATGTAAGTTTCTTTAATGTCTAAAATGTCTTTAGTCCTCTTTATTTGAAAAGGCTATGAAATACACTATAAACTATATTTTATCAGGTCTTTGATCCTGAATCAGAAGACAATTCTGGATCTCTTCTTGTTTTTCTACTCCTTTACTTCATAAACTTAAGGACTTGCTTTTTCTTTTCTTTTAAAAAAATATATTTACTTATTGATTTCAGAGAGGAAAGGAGAGGGAGAGAGAAAAACATCAATGATGACAAATTGTTGATTGGCTGCCTCCTGCACGCCCCCTACTGGGGATGGAACTCATAACTTGGGCATATATATGCCTTGACTGGGAATTGAACCAGTGACCTCTTGGTTCCTGGGTCAATGCTTAATCACTAAACCACACCTGGCAGGGCAAGCACTTCTTTATGTAAACAAACAAATTAACCCAATTAAAAATACCCCTAATTATTAAAGTGATCCCTATTTATTAACATAGCAATGAAACAAATCACCCACAGTGCCATTTTCCAGAAATAATCCCTTCTCCGACTCTGATTTCTTCCTTTCCACGAGTGTGAGTGTATAATTTTTGTTTTTGTTTTTGAACATTGATGTTTGAGAGGCCCATGAACAGGTAGTGCTGGCTCTTCACCAGTCAGTAATATTGCATCTGAAGTGGGTCTTCCTTTCCATTGGCCTATTTACTCCTAAGACCTACTCAGAAAAGTGGAGTCCAGTTATTATTGACTCACCTTTCTTATGCTCCAGGAGGTACACCTGAACCAACAATAGGAATCAAAATATTCTTTTAACAAAGTTATGCTGATATATGTACATTTTATTTAATTTATTTACTGAAAGGAGAACAACATTGTAAACTGAAACATGTTCATTATGACTAGTGGTCTTTTTCTACAAGAAAATCACAGCAGTGTGAAGGAAATTCTCTATATAATTAGGATAAAAGTTATACAGTTTTGTGTCAGTGTTTTCACTCAACATTGCATTACCAACACTTTCCATGTCACTAAGTATTTTTCAAAAATATTGTTTTTAATGACTCCATGGAGTTTCATTGAATTGGGAATACCATCATTTCTTTTGCTTTCCTATTTTTGGATATTTTACTTGTTTCCATGTTTTAGGAACACTTGCTTTTATAACACTGTGGAGAAAATACTAGTATATAAACCTTTGATCTTATTTAAGACTGTTTCCTTGAGAATATATGCTTTAAGGATCCATTAACCTCTTAATAGGTTTCCATAACTTCAGTCTATCTCCTACCTACTGCTGCCAGAAGAATTTTCCTAAAACATCAGTTACACCATTCATCCCATGCTCTAGAGCCCCCAGTGACTTCTTATTGCAGAGAGAGAGAGAGAGAGAGAGAGAGAGAGAGAGAGAGAGAGAGATAGAGAGAGAGAGGAAAAACACACCTCTAGAATCTTTAACTTGGGGATTCAAGTCCTTGATGGTTTTGTTCCTCCTAATTTCTATAATCCCTGTACCCTATGCAACCAGGCTCTTTGAGATGCATCTGCTGTCATCCAGTACTGACCTTAAGGATTTTCACTAATTATTTCTTACACTCTCTCCATCTCTCCTTGTTGCAAATCAAACATAAAATACAATTCTAATAGCTCAGTGATGCATGGGGCATATTGACTGTCATAAATAAAATGTTGATGTATCTTTAAATATCTCAGTTCTGTCCCCAAGCTTTCTCCTTCCAATCAACCTTCTCCTTCTATCCAGCATTTCTGTATGTGACAGTGTGTGTGTGTGTGTGTGTGTGTGTGTGTGTGTGTGTAAAAGTTCTGACAGGATACATACTAAAGTTTGCCTATGAGAAAGGGCCCTGGCATAGAATTCATAGAAAGGATTAAGGGAAACTTAAACTTTTTATTCTATACTAGAGGCCCAGTGCATGAAATTCATGCACGGGGGAAGGATCCCCTCAGCTTAGCCTGCACCCTCTCCAATCCAGGACCCCTTGGGGGACGTCCAACTGCTGGGTTAGGCCTGATCCTAGGGATATCCCTCTCACAATCTGGGACCATTGGCTCCTAACTGCTTGCCTGCCTGCCTGATCGCCCCCAACTCCCCACCACTGCTGGCCTTGTCACTCACAACTCTTCCTCAGCACCCCGCTGGCTTGGTTGCCCCTAACTGTTCCCTCTCCTCCCCACCCCCTGGTCTGGTTGGTCCTCATTGCCCACCTCTGCCAGCCTGGTTGCCCCTCACTGCCTCCTTCTGCTAGCCTGGTAGTTCCCAACTGCCCACTCCTGTGGGCCTGGTCACCCCCTGTAGCCTGGTCACCCCATACAGCCTGCTGCTCAGTTGTATGGTCATCCCTCACTGTCCCCCTTCCAGCCCCCCCCGTGGGCCTGGTCACTCCACGCAGCCTGCTGCTCAGTCGTTTGGTTGTCCCTCACTAACCCCCCTGCCGGCCTCATCGCTGCACACAGCCGGTTCAGTCATCCATTTGGTTGCGATGGTCCCTTAGGCTTTTATTATTATAAATACCTCTATATTGTTTTGAACTTTTTAAAAACAAGTATTTATTTTTAATTTAGAAACAATAAAATTATATATGTTGGCTAAAAAAAAAAATCCCGCCCAGAGTTGTAATATATAATGAAGGTAGCATTTATGAAATTGCTTCCTAAAGTTTTAAAGCTCAGGACAAGTGCTAATGGCAGCTTTGTGGCTTTTCTCTAATCGTAGAGCACTTTGCATTCTACTTCACTAGTTCAGCTCAATTTAATAGAGTCTGCCTTGATTGTTGAAACTCACAGTTTTTCTACCAACTCAAAGGCATATGAAATTGACTTCATTAGTGTCATGTGATGACAGATAAAAAAGGTGTATTTAGCAGCAATCTGAACCATGAAAAATGGTTCCAAATAATTCTCTACTTATGTAACTGTCTTTTACTATTTTTTTGTACTTTATTTATAAAGGTTATTTTTTTTTTTTTTTTTTAGTTTTTGTGTTTAGTGCACCAATATCTATGTGATCTTGGGAATTTCACAAATTCTTTGAGATTTTTTCCTCCATCTCTTCTAAGGTAACCTCTGGTTCAATAACTTTGTGATTCAGTTAGATGATATGATTTTACCAGATAAGTGCCTTAATTTGAAATGATACTTTCTCTTAAAAAAATAAAAAGGTCACTCCAAATCTTTTTATCTAAAGATACTAAATGGGACAACTCAATATATTTGATGAAATAGAAAGGGCAGTGACTTTGAAATGAAAAGGACCTGAATTTGAATCCTAGCTCAATCATTACTAACTTTTGTTATCTTAGACAAATTGCTTGACTTAATTAGTCTGTTTCCTTATTTATAAAAAAGTCATCTTTCCCTAGGCTATACATGTGGATTCATTCAAGACAATGCTTAATACGTAGGATGCCCTTAGTAAATGTTAATTTCCTTTTTTTTTAATCAGTAACTTTGGGTTGTAAAAGGCATACTTTAAAAAAGCAGCAAATGCTATTTTATATATCTACTAGAGGCCTGATGCACGAAATTCATGCACAGGGGTGGGGTGGGGATGTCCCTTAGCCCAGCCTGCACCCTCTCCAATCTGGGACCCCTCGAGGGATGTCCAGCTGCCTGTCTAGGCCCGATCCTTCTCACAATCCAGGACTGCTGGCTTCAAACTGATCACCTTGCCTGCCTCCCTAATTACCCCTAACCGCTTATGCCTGCCAGCCTGATTACCCCTAATCACTACCCTGCCATCCTAATTGATGTCTAACTGCTCCCCTGCCAGCCTATTTGCCCCAACTTCCCCCTCTGCTGGCCTTGTCACCCCTAACTGCCCTCCCCTGCAGGCCTGGTCCCTCCCAACTACCCTCCCCTGCTGGCCCGATCACCCACAACTGCTCTCCCTTGCAGGGCCTGGAACCTCCCAACTGCCCTCCCCTGCTGGCCATCTTGTGGTGGCCATCTTGTGTCCACATGGGGGCAGGATCTTTGACCACATAGGAGCAGCCCTCTTGTGTGTTGGAGTGATGGTCAATCTGCAAATTACTCTTTTATTAGATAGGATAGAGGCCTGGTGCATGGGTGGGGGCCAGCTGGTTTGCCCTGAAGAGTGTCCCAGATCAGAGTGGGGTTCCCTTGGGGTGAGGGGCAGCCTGGGCAAGAGTCCTGTGGAGGTTTACAGGCCAGCCACACCCCCCAGCAACCCAAGTGGAGGCCCTGGGATCTGGGATTAATCTATGTCTACAATTGAAACTTTGTAGCCTGGAGTGGAGCCAAGCCTTCTGCTTGCTCTGGGGGCAGCAGCCATTTCTGTTTGAAACATTGTAGCCTAGAGTGGAGGCCTAAGCCAGCAAAGGCAGATTGACCGTTTCCAGGGAAACCAAAGCCTCTGTTCTCTCCAGCTCAGTGCCTGCTGCCATTTCTGTATCTTTTATAATTTAAACTTTGTAACATTGAGTGGAGGCCTAGGCAGGTGGAAAGCTTGGCTTCCTCTGTTGCCGGGGAAACCCAAGCCTTCTTCCTGTTCTCAGTGGTGGCAGCCATCTTGGTTGGGGTTTATTTGCATAATTTGCTCCTGTTTGGCTGGTGGGCGTAGCTTGTGGGTGTGGTGAAAGTATGGTCAAATTTGCATATTACTCTTTTATTAGATAGGATAAAGGAAATTCAGAGAGAATTGAGATGTGATAAGTGTGCACATGTGTGAAATATTTATGCAGTCGTTACTCTAACTTTATGCTGAAATGCAGAGCTATGATAGGCCTGTATTTTATTTTCTTTTTTCTAGAACTCTAGGTAGTGGCTAGTAACAGAAGGGTTATAAAAGGCAAATGCATCTCTGATACTGTATAATGATTTGGTTAAGGTAGTCAGCAATTAGGAACTTCATGTAAGACTGTATTGCCTTAGATGCTTCTAATGGTACAGAGACACGGTATCTACACTATTTCTAGAGACTCATAAAATAATTTTAATTTATTTTTATTTAATATTATAATTTTAAATTATGTTTTAATTGATTTTAGAGCGAAAGGAAGGGAGAGGGAGAAGGAGAGAGAGATAGAAACATCAGTGATGAGAGAGGATCATTAATCAGCTGCCTTCTGCATGTCCCCTACTGGGGATCAAGCCCACAACATGGGCATATGCCCTGAAGGGGAATTAAACCAGCAAGCTCTTTGGTGCATGGGACATCACTCAATCCTCTGAGACACACTGGCCAGGCTTAATTTATTTTTAAATCAGAAGGATAAAATGAGTTTTCAGGTTGAAGAAAACTATCTTAATATATAGCATTAATATAGATATCTTTATACCAGTGTGGTTGGAAATATAGTTTTTAATTTTTTTTAATGGAGGAAAGGGACCATGCAAGTTATAATGTAGCCCTGGATCTTTAATGAAGTTTTAGACTCACAGGAAACGTATCTCCTGAGCATGTCAGGCTGAGGTGATGTCTATCTATGCTAATTTCACCCTTTCCTGAGGTGCATCAGGAGAGAAGGTTCACTGGTGTGGGCAGAGACCCATCCCCTGCATAGGTCTCTTTTTTTTTTATTACTGGTTCTGTGAGAAGGTAAGCAGAAAAGCCAAACATGACAACAAAATAATAAAAATGTATTTACAATAAGCCTAATAGCCTCCTTACATGAGATTAGAATCTTGGGAGCAGAGACTTCCCTTTTATCACAGACTTATGTAAATTTAATATATAAACATCATGAATGTGAAAGAATTTGCACAGGACAGTTTTGGAAAAGAAATTCAACAACAACAACAAAATGGTAATCCAACTTAGGCTGAATAATAGGGAAAATATGAACTGCTTAAAAGTGGGATATGAATAGCAGAGATGATTTTCTGAGGTATGGAGAAACAGATATTGTGAGAAGGAAGCTGTGTGGCATAATGTCTCAGTATAGAGGACCCTCATATAAAGTAGAACATTTGGCCACTAAATTCACTCCTAAGAAATCTTAAAGCATTAAAAGGTGGAGTAAGGTAGAGATCAGCCACTTTAATTCAAAGTCAACTGTTTCTGAGAGCTTGGCTGCAGGAGTCTGCCTTAATCTAAAAGGCATCCTTACTTGGAGGGGATTAAGTTGGTTGGAGAGAAAAGTTAAAAACTGTTTCCCCCCCCCCCCCCCCACCACTGGGTTTGTGAGCTTTACTTTCAGATTAAAACGATCATTTTGAAGATGATGTGAAGAGACATAAGAGATGATGGCCAACAGAGAGGCCTGGGACCAATCCTTCCCTCATAGCCCTCAGAAGAAAAGTCCTGCCAACACCTTGATTTTTGGACTTCCAGCTTGCAGAAAATGATATGACTAGTTTCTGTTGCTTAAGCCACTGTCTGTGTGATACTTTATTATTAAACCCTAGCAAACTAATACAGGACTAAGAGATCTTTTGTATGGACTAGACCCATAACAAGATAAGGTCCCCCAATTCTATTTTGGAGGGCCTTTTTCTCCTTCTAGGTAGAGAATGATTAAATGTAAATAATAGGCTTTTTGTGTTTTCAAGGATTTTGGATAAACTGAAAATAAAGGTGGCCCAAGGATTTAGGGTTAACAGTGTAAACACCTTGAATGTCTAATTCATGCAAGTAAGACTTGGTACATCATAGAATTCAGTTGTCTTCTTTACATTTCAAATAAATGACTCCTCTAACATCAGACATTATTAACCAGAATGAATTTCCAACTCAATTCAAATATTTAATGATGGTAGTGATAAAGGTACAGTCATCTGTCCTTAAGGATATTTGGATAGCCTTTGGGTAGAAATAAATTAGATTGAACTGAAGTGTTTTAATCACACTTAAAGATATGTCCAATGATATTGGTTCAGATTGAATCAAAAGCAGTTATTTTGGCCCAAATAATTCAGTGGAAAATTTGGTAGGATTATACATACTGAGTGGGCCAGAGTATTATGATCTCTGAATGCATAATAATCTGATCACTCTAGTATATCCTATATAATAAAAGGCTAATATGCAAATTGTCCCCTCAACCGGGAGTTCTACCAGCAGGCAGGCTAGTCAACTGCCCATGTCCCCTCCCCCTGGCCAGGCTGGCCGGACACCACCCATGCATGAATTCATGCACCGGGCCTCTAATATATATACTGAGTGGCCAGATTATTATGTGTTCAAAGATCATAATAATCAGGCCACTTAGTATGTGTGTGTGTGGTTTTTTTTTTCCAGGCAGATGGATTTAAAACACTTTTTTGTAAGACAGTCTTAAAATATTATAACCACAGCTACTGCAGTGCTGTTCATATTATTTGTATAATATATTTATTTGCATACTATTGAAGGGAGTAATTTACTCTTCCTAAATTTCTTCTGCCTTCTCCCACAGCATTTGAACATAATACTCACTACCATCCTGCTGAAGAAGTTGGAGTCATCCCTAACCACCTTCTTGACAGGAGGCCTCTTAGGGAGCTCACTGGATTTCTCATGTTTCCTTAGAAGCTCTTATTAATATTTATTTGATTCTGCTAATTTAGAGAAACTTTAGCAAATGAAAGTTCTCCAGAAGATCAATTGTTTTTTTTTTTTTAACTAATGCTCATTGCTTTGCAATGCTAATCAATGAAATTCACAGGTGAAAATAACCTAAAGAGTCATATATACTATGACTTTCCTTCAAAGGAAACTAGTGGTCAGAAGGTATTTTTTTTCTTAATTATGATTTGAAAATATAGGTAGGATGTATTTAATTATAATTTTGATTCCTATTAGACTAGAAAATAGGATACAAGGCATTTCTGATGTCTGATGCACACAGTAAGTGTATCAGACACCTCTCTTTTGTCTGATTTTCTGGCCTTTGCCTGTTTCTTTAGAACTCTGACTCCTTCTTCCACTCTAGTTGCTAAATAGCAACTGACCTGGTATGACCCCAGAATATAACAGATGGGAGGAAGCTGGATAGATAATTTCTTTCTTCCATCCCTTAATGAGCTATTATTAAGGGATAGCTTATACTGAGAGACTGTGTCTTGCTGCCCTTGGATTATATCTCCCAATAAAGCTTAGAATTTCAGCCTTGCCCTAAGCTCAATTTTTAAGGGAACTTATTTTAGGACAATAAAAATTCTAGAAATGTTTAGTAAATTGAAATGAATAAAAATATGGGTTAAATAAAGGCTTCTGTTTGCTTTCCTCAACTTTCTGTGCTTCATAAGAACTTGATTTGCATTTCATGATCCATTATCATGTGGTTACTTCTGGATGGTAGATATGGTGCTGAGAAGGAAATAACCAACAAATCAAAGTCTATTTAATTGACAGTAAGTAGTTGTCCAGGTGACTCAAAGAGAAGTTACATTTCCAAAAGTCTGATTTAATAAGGGAAGAGTATGAGTGAATGATTCTGGCTGAGAAGAGAATCGTCTAGACTGTGGGCCTGAAGCTCATCTTTTCCTTAGGGACATAGCTTATCTCTAGATAAGTAATGGCCATCTCCTCTAGTTACCCTTCCTGTTAGAAAAATCCCTACGTAAATTCTGGCCTTCAGAAGAAAAACTCAAGTATTTCTCTAATATCTGTTCAATTGCAATGATTTTGTGATGTGTATATGAGTCTTGAAAGGCTAAAAATGTAAGGCTGCTCTGACAAAGGGACAACAGCAAAGAAGGACATTTTTATTTTATGGTTTTACTATTATGCCTTTAGTAAATGGCAATTGTTAGGAATTTCCATAGTAACTAAAGGAAAATTGTTGAAGAAATTCAAGATGTTAAAAAATGATATATAGCTTCTGTCACATATTTTAATGCAAGGTGGCATTCAGGGCTAAGACCTTTGTGCTCTTGGGAAGAAACGCAGGCATTATTATTATGTTTATTGCCATCAGTGTTATTAATAATAAAGAAGATTGTTAAGGAAATGAAAGTAAAGAGGTACCACAATGCTGACCTGTTTAAAACCTTTGTATGTAATGAAAAAAAGATAACATTTTTAGAGTAATACCTTTGTGTGTGTGTGTGTGTGTGTGTGTGTGTGTGTGTTGCTTGTGTGTGTGTGTAATTGGGGCCAACTAACTATATTTGTAGGTATTTTTTTTAAAGGACCATGTAGTCATATTCATATTAAATGATGAAAATTATAATTTTGTATAATTTGCCAACTGAAAAGTACAAAAAGGAAAGCAGTGGTAGGGAACTTTTAAACATCCTGAAAAGTCTGCTTTTATCAAGATGCATGTGGGGGAGATTTATTAAAAATCAACTGAGCAGACTATGACTCATCTTCAGGGATTTACTGGAACTGCCTATTTGGACCTTACCATCACTGAAGGTAATGCTTGATCTTTTCACTGACCATAAAGATGTTAAAAAACAGTGGCATGAACTGCACTCGGTAGAATCCACAAAGGCCAGCTGCGGCAGCAAATGTATTTAAATGTTTAGCCCAGCAAAGACATAATGTGCATCTTGCTTTTACCTCTGCTGCAGGGCAGAAACGAAGAAATGTTCATTCTGGCTAACATAAAGTCATTACAAATGAGGCAAGAGAGCAGCAAGCATAAAGAGCAAGCAGTTTATATTACTGGGAAGATGAGAAGTTGTGTGCTTTGTGTTGGCGGGCTGGAATGAGCTAGATTTGCATGTGCATCCCTCCATGTCATTCCTCCACTGGCAGGAATTCTGGACTGACACAGCCGATCCTGGTAGGGTTTGTGCTCCCAAGTTATATCAGTATGTTCAGCTATAAGTGGCATGTGTGAAACAGAGGGGTGTAAGCAATAGACAACATTGAACAGGCTTCAGATTTAGGTAGAGGAGAAAGAACTGGAAATAAAATATGAAGCCAGACCATGCAACCTGGACTTCTCTTCAGTGAAGAAACCCCTTTCATCATGTCCCAGAATAAAGCCCAGTCAATAGCATAGCTCAGATAGACTCTAATGCATGTCTGTGGATTGGCTGCACAGAACCCCCTAGGGAGCTTTAGAAATACACCTCCCAGAGGTTCAGATGGGGTATGTCTGAAACAGGATTCTGTAGTTCAAAAAGAATCTCCCCAGGTGTTCCTGTTTGGGAACCTCTGATTTGAACTCTATGTAAATACCAACAGTAACACTGAGTTTATTACTATTCTGCTTTTGGTTAGCTGATGTTACAAGTTGCTACCTTGTTTCAAACAGATCTATGCATTTTAAAAACATTCACCCATATTTTGGTTTTCTCTGGGCCTTTTGGAATAATTTAAAGGTCTTAGGTCAAGCTGGAGAATTTGAATTTGAAATGGACCTAATCATAGTTTTGTGATCATATCCAGCAGCAAGGTAGTCTGGGAGCAGAGAATATGAACGATGAAGCAACTCAGATTTGGGGATTGGGATGATGAATGATAAATGAACTGAAGGATTTTAGGATTCAAGGGAGGGTAACACTGAAATCACAATCCATTATCAGGGAGACAATTGAGTCCTTCAGAGAAGGTGTGGACTGGTGTACCGGGAACTGCTAACTGAATAAGAGGTCAAGAGTGGGGTAAGCTGAGAGAGGAGAGGACGTTCAGAAAGGGCTATACCTATCTTTAGCTAGTCTTCCACCAATTTCCCAGACCCAAATGCAGCAGGTTCTTAATAGGCTTTTTTTTTTTTAAAGACTGGATCTTATGGAAAAGGGCAGATTGAGTAGATATATGGGGATAGAGATAGGAGATTGTGTCAGAAAAGGAGAACTGAATAGACATCTTAGAGGTGATCAGAAAATCCAAGTTGTGGCTAATGTATGATGGAGTTGAAAGTGAGAGCTGTTGAGAAATTTAGTGGTCATCAACATGGATGATTCTGTTATTGAGAACAATGGCTAAAGATTGGGGAAAGAAACTGTGACTCAGATGCTGAAGTGTTTGAGCGATGTGTTTGGAGGTGACATGGATGTGAGATAGAAATGAAAAAGAGGATGTAGAGAGCATGGAGTGTAAGTTCCTGGCTCTGTCTTGTAGGTAAATGTGGGCAAGTTTCATGTCCACTCTGGACCTCCATATTCTTTTGAGTTATTAACATCCTTTCTATCTCCCTTAGAAAGCTGTTGAAAGCTTATATAAGAACAGTGATCATGTATGTAAAAGCCATTTTGAAAAGAGATAATCTCTAAGGGCTGTCCTAGTTTTGAGATCATGAAACTCAACTCTTCTAGTTATGAGGTGTCATAAAATGTATTACAGTAAAGTGACAATTTTTCTTGAAAGAAAAATGTCTAAAATCAGTACAGTAGCACAAGCAGCCAAATAGCCATTAAGCTAAGTGACTTTTATTTCTGGAATTAATAGGTCAAGTTTTGGGAAAATGATTCTAATTTCTCTTTTTTTCATATAACACATATTGATAACTTTTTAAATATCTAGAAATCCACATGTTGAACATGAATCTGGGGGCTGTTGCTAAAGTTATGTACTTTCCATAACTTGATATCCTATAATATTACTCAGGCAAAAATATGCCTCAAAATAATCCTTTGGGTTTGGTATTTTATTATCAAGTTTGTTAGCATTAGTTATAATTCTGTAACTCTGGTAAGTTCCAGAGACCGAATATTTTTCTCCAATTAAAAAAAATTTTCTTGAGTTATTGACTATTTTTTCCTGACTTTGGAATATTTAAAACTCAGTATCCAATTTTGAGGAAGATGTAGTTACAAGGATTAGTCTAAACATTTCTCACATTGGCTTTACTTTCTGTGTTGTTAATTCTGTTATGGAGTACAATCTCAAATCTCACATATTTCCAGAGTTGGGTTCAGATGTATAGTTTCTATGAATTGGTCTCTTCTCTCTAATTTCTCACATTGTATGCAAGCTAGTCCTTTAGGAAGTTCGCAAGCTTGAAACATACGCTTTTGGTAAAGGAAGGAGATATTCCCAGATTCACAGTGGTTGTCCTTGAAGTACATTGAATGAAACTGAAAGTCCATTACTAGAAGATCAGTCCTTGGCAGGGGTAACACTTACAGGCTAACAACATCATAAACCTGCTAGTTAAACCTCCTGAATGGTGTTGGTTCTAAGAAACTGGAGGCCAGAGATGAAGAGAGGAAAAACATTCTTCTGAGAAAGATGAAGTCAAAATCCAATGTGTGGAAGGACTTTTATCAATTTACAACTAATGCATATCTGTTGATAGTTACCATATGCATCTAACTTTCAACAAAATAAGATACAGAGTAGTTGGCTGCAAGTTATTCCAAACTTGCTAAAGAAATAACAAATATGGAAAACTCAGGGATCCTGTCAATACCTAACAGAAGAACCTAGTTGGGAGCCAGATATCCAGAACAGATCTGGAAGAAAGGTTGTGAAATTGTGCTTTGAATTACAGAGATGGAACGTGAAAGGATATTAATGATAGCTTGCGGAAAGAAGGGCTTAAACCATGGAACGATATTTTTAAAATACTAGAATGGGAATCTTTTGTGCTACTTTGGCATTTTTTCCTGGGCCTACATTACTATAATATGACTATGGCACTTCCTTTCTCTGTTTGCTTAAAGTTTTACATTACATATTATGAGTTGATTGTGTATTTTAAAAATGATCTGTTGAAGTCCTAACCCCCTCAGAACATGACCTTATTTAGAAATTGCATTTACAGAGGTAATTGAGGTCATGAGAGTGGGCCCTAATCCAATATGATAAAGGTTCTTATATAAAAGAAATTTGGACGCAGTTGTAGGCATACACTAAGGAAAGATGCTGTAAGCACACTCAGGGAGAAGACAGCTTGATGATGGAGGCAGAGACTGGAGTTGTGCTCAAATTCAAGAATGCCTGCAACCAACAGAAGCTGGGAGATAGCCACAGAACAGCTTTCAGAAGGAACCAATTCTGCTGACATTTCTATTTTGGATTCAGCTTCCAGAATTCTGAGACAATAAACATCATTAAAACCACCCAGTTTATGATACTTTGTTATGGCAGCCCTAGGAAATTAACACACTGTGCTTATATCAAGCCTGGGAACTTTAGGTGTTTCCTCCAATTCTTTGCTACCTATTGAGAAGTAAAATTTCAGATCATCACTAGTAAAATGCCCTTAATTTTATCCTGCATCCAGTTTCCTCTCCACGACTGCAGATGAATGGCAGATAAATACAGTTCCTGTTGGGAGGATTCTCCCTTGTTCATAAGTGACATGAATTGCATAAGTGACGTGAATTGCATGTGAATTATGATGCAGATTACTTCATGTCAGGACCAATAAAACCTTAGACCTTGTGTTGTGATAATATCCAATTCAAAGTGGAATATTGCTTTTCTCCAAAGAAGATTCAAACAAGGAGTCGATAACATGAAACTTCACATCAGTCCGTACAAGATGAAATACTTGCTTGGGCATCGACTAATCAAGAATGTCTTGTCCCTTGTGTTCTTGTGTTGGAAAATAACTTAGTCCAGTATCTTTAAGATTTATTCACCTTGTATTTGCACTGATCACATTCATTGAACTGTGGATTGGAGCCAGGAACTATATTTTGAAGATGAGCTGATGATAGGCAGACTGTGTCTCAGTCCTTGGAGTGAATCCAGCTATCTTAAATATTGAAGTGTTTCTTTATGATGCTCTAGAGGCATTTTCATTATGCTATATTTCTTGTGATCTGCTGAGCCCCGCTGTTGCATCTGCATGTTGCATCTCTTAGTACAATTACTTGAATAGCTGGTATAAATGAATGCCAGAAAACACTGATATGAACATTTAAGAAATATAAATAAAATATACCTGGTGAAAAGATAAATATTTTGATTTAATGCAATGTAAGTATGTCCATATCTATATCCATAATCATATTTTTATTTAAGTCTAGTTTATATTCTATAGGGAAAGGGTTGGAGCTTTAAAATTTGTTTGCATGTTCATGAGTACTTTACTTTGTCATCTTTGTCTTCAATCCATTAGATATTGTTAACCACCACTGTTAGCCACGCTGCTACCACTACTGTAGTTATTGTTTAGTGGGTATTTACTAAGTACCAGGCAGTGAGATAATTATTTTGTCTACCAAGTCCCTTTTAAGCCCCTCAACAACCCTATGAAGTATATATCTTTGTTTCCATTTTCCAGACTAGGAAACTAAGGCTTCAAGATATTAAGTAGGTTGGCCAAGATCACATTGTAAGTGGTGGAGCAAGGACTATGAGATCCAGATTTTTCTGACCCCAACGCTTGTATTTTTATCCACTCTGCATTCAGTCTCAAGTATATTGTTAGGAACACAAACCATTGCATTAAGGTAGGTAAAGACCCACTCTGAGAACTCAGTTTTTGGAAGAGATCAGTGCAGAGCAGACACACACACAAGGATGTAGCAGGAGTGCCTCCTGGACAGAACAATGCAAAAGTCCCTCCAGTGAAGAAAGAAGCCATTCCTGGCATAAAACAACAGGACTAACACCTTTAAATAAAAGTAATGAAGACTCAGTCTCTTAGTGTATACCTTCTGCAGCCATAGATGAAGACTGAGAACCCTGATTCAGAAAGTGACCACCCAACACAATACCACAGGGGACAGGCACATGCTGCTGAGTGGGCACAAGAGGCACAAGAAGGCTAGCACACTTGGGTGACTTGAGAAGAGGACGAAATGGGTGGGAGGGGAACAAACATAAGTGTTTTGGCCACATTTAGTTTAGAAGAGAAGTTATAAGTTAATATAAGAAGCCCATATGTAACTGTTTTAAAACATAGTCATGTATCCAGGATGTATCTAGGACATTGCCTGCAGTGACAGCCAGGCAAGAAATATCCTTCCCACAGTCACTTTTTTTTCTTCTTAAAAAAAGATAGAAAGGTTCTGTTTGTCTAGATGTTTGTAACTTGTGCAGGCCTCACAAGGATTATGGACATATTTCTGTAGTTTGGCCCAGTTCCTTTTCTCTTTGTAGAAGTGGGGTGGTAGGTGAGAACAGTCATTTATATAGCAAGATTTGAGGGATGTCTAAAGACCCCTTATCTCCAAATAGCCTCTGATGACCCCTTACATCCATTAGAAATGTTTTTGGGAGAAATTTGGTTTTTTACTCTACTAAAATGCAAAATTTCTCTATACCAGAAGGAGGCAGCATGGTGTAGTTGAAATGGGAATAAGCTTTAAGCCATGCAGACCTGAATTTAAATATCAAATCTTCCACTTTGTGGCCTTGGGCAAGTTATTTACCCTCTCTGAACTTCGGTTGTTTCACTGATAAAATGTCCTGAATGGTTTTTAAAGTTATACAAATAATTTGCCTGGTCAGCATGACTCAGTGGTTGAGCGTTAACCTATGAACCAGAAGCTCAGGGTTTGATTCCCAGTTGGGACTCATGCTCAGGTTGCAGGCTGGATCCCCAGCAGGAAGCATGCAGGAGGAAGATGATTAATGATTCTTTGTTATCATTAATGTTTCTCTCTCCCTCCCTCTCCCTTCCTCTCTGAAATAAATATATATATGTATGTGTATGTGTGTGTATATATATATATTTAAAAGGTATACAAATAATGTATGGTAGACAATGACTGGTGTTCTTATTCATGAGCCATCACATCAGCTAACTGAAGTTACTATAGGGAGGAAGAGCCAGCCAGAGAGTAAAGAGTGGGCAAAAAGGGAAGATGTACAGACTTTCAAAATATTACCTGAGCTGCAGTCTATCTAGAGCAGGGGATCCATGAAATTGGATGGGAAAAATACTTGTCTTTATTTTTACTATACTCTAAAGTGAAATATAACATTTCCTTTAATTATGTACACGAGGAACAAATTCAGTAATAGCAGCAGTATCTGATAATTTAATGATATATTATAGTGGTTACAGATATTTTAAAATATCATTTATACTAATCACTACTGTAAAATTATGATAGATCTTAAGTTCTGCTGCCAATGCTTACTATTTAATATGTTAATAAAAAGTACATAAAAATGTTATGCCACAAAATTGTTTTAAAATATTTTTAAAACAGCATTTTAAAATAATTACCTCCTTTCCACACCTTACTCATTTCTTTTATGTATTATGAGAAGGGATTCATATAAATCTTAGTTCCAAAATAATTAAAATCAGGTTCCAGGAGTTTATCTGCATCCCCATATTCATTGCAGAACTATATAAAATAGTCAAAATATGGAAGCAACCTAAATGTCCATCAATGGATGAATGGATAAAGAAAATGTGATAGACACACATACACAATGGAGTATTACTCAGCCTTAAAAAAGGGAATTCTGATCTTTTGACAATATGGGTAGATCTGGAGAGCATTATGCTAAGTAAAATAAGCCAGATACAGAAGAACAAATACTACATGACCTCACTTATATGAGATAGCTAAAATAGGCAGATTCATAGAAGCAGAGGCTGGGAAGAGAGGTTATTTGGTCAAAGGGTACAAAGTTCCATTTATGCAAGATCAAAATGTTCTTGAGATTTATACAGAATAGTGTTTACAGTTAATTATTCTGTTTAGTATACTTAAAAATTTGCTAAGAGGGTAGATGTTACGTTAAAGTTATCACACACACTTAAAAGAAGAGGGCAAGGAAAAACCTGGTGATGGATATGTTTATGGCATCGATTATGGTGATGGTTTCACTATCTCAAAACTAATCAGGTTGTGCACATTAAATATGCACAGTAGTTTGCATGTCTCCATCACTCCATAAGAAGGTTTAAAAAAAGACAAAGAAATCTTGCCATATACAAGAACATGAATGAACCTGGGGGACAAAATTCAACAGTCATAAGACAAATACTGCATGATTCCACTCATAGGAGATATCTAAAATAGTCACTCATGGAAGAGAAAATGGTGGTTACAACTATAAGTTGTTCAATGGACATGAAGTCTCAGTTAAGTTCTAGAGATCTGCTGTATAGCACAGTAGCTATAGCTATCAGTACTGTATGGTATACTTAAAAATTTGATCTGTACATGACTAAGTAAGTGTTCTTACCACAATCAAAATGTATGGCCACTCTGGAGAAAAAATAAGACTCCTCTGCCTGCAGAGAGGGCCAAAGGGGGCCATGGCATAAAAAAATTTAAAAATTTTGTCTAGAACAAGATCCAGATAGGCAGTCATGCTAATAGGAGTCACTGAAGAGTTTATCTCCTTTTCTGAGGATTGTTGGTAATATTAAAAACTTACCACTGTGGCCTAGAAATCAAGCAAAGGAAATGGGTGATCTCTCTCTCTCTCTCTCTCTCTCTCTCTCTCTCTCTCTCTCTCTATATATATATATATATATATATATATATTTTGCTCATGTACTCCATAAGAGATTTTTTTTAGCCCTTGAACTATGCCACTTTTACTTTTTTAAGATGAAATTTTGTTGTACATGATATTTACTATAAAAATCTGTTATTTTATAAGTTCAAATAATCATGCTATTATTAAGTAATCATAATATTTATAATATTCATCTGTTGAGTGGACAATAGTAACAACCTCACTGATAGTATTTTATTATTAAATTATTGGGGTGACATTGGTTAGTAGGGTCATATACGTTTCAAGTATAGATCTCTATGATACAGGATGTGTATATTGCATTGGGCACCACCCATCCAAAGTGAAACCATCTTCCATCACCATATATTTGGCCCCCTTTACCTACCCAACCTCCACCGCTTTCCTCTGGTAACCATCATACTATTGTCTAGGTCTATTGAGTTTCAATTTTATATTCCACATATGAGTGAATTCTATGGTTTTTAGGTTATTCTGACCGACTTATTTTGCTTAACATAATATTGTCAAGGTTCATACCATGTTGTTGCAAATGGCAGTATTTCATCTTTTCTTATAGCTGGGCAGTGTTCCATAGTATATATGTACCACACCTTCTCTATCCAATGCTCTATCAAAAGATACATTGGTTGTGTCCATGTCTTGGCCATCATGAATAATGCTGCTTACAAACATAGGGGTGCATATATCTTTGTGAATAATGTTTGCAAGTTTTTCAGATAGATGCCAGGAGAGGGATTGCTGGATCATATGAAACTCTTCTTAATTTTTTGAGGCACTGCCAGATAGTTTTTCATAGTGGCTGTGCCAGTTTACATTCCCACCAGCAGGGAATGAGGGTTCTCTTTTTTCCACAACCCATAAGAAAATGTTGAAAGACTTTTTTTTTGAGTTGACATCTAAAATGTTTATCTTAAATTTAAGCACTTACAAAGAATGTATTAGATGTGCTGAATATCATATCCATGATTAAAATCTATTTTCAGCAAAACTTTGGCCCTGCAGATTTAGCTCGTTAAATTTATGGAGAGTGTCCATCATATAAATGAATTGGCAAAGCAAGTCCTTATTGTGAAATCGTTCTGCCAAATTGGACCTACTTTCTGTTTGGAAAAAAACTCTTATTTTGTTTTTTAATTCAAGTAAATGTGCTAGTATGCAACTTTTTGGAAACTTTTTGCTTCTGAATTGACTCCAGGAATTGGAGGAAAGAAAGAAGGGAGTGAAGGAAGGAAGAAGGAAAGAAGCTTCCCATGAGTTTCACTCCCCTTTAGTATTTCTTTCTGAAGCTCTCTGCTTTTCTAGTAAAGGACTCCCCTTAGGAAGGCCCATAGAGGTTTCACATCCCAAGACAATGCATTTGAGTAGGAATATCCTGGGCCAAGGGTATGCTTTTCTTTTGCAAAATAGGAGAAGGACTATTGGGAAAGAGTTCTTGTGACCCCATCTTAGGCAGATTAAGTTCAGGGAAGAGGACTTGGAGAAGTTGATTTGATAGTCAAAGCCATCCCAAGCCATGAACCCCTTGGAAAGTCTTCATGCACTGGGGCAAACATACAGGTACTCCACTATACAGCTCCCTGAGCCACTTCAATTCCATCACAGCTATTCATTGCAGTTTTCCCCGCCTCATCTTGATAGTGGAGGAGAGCAGCACAATCTTCTGAACTCTTTCCACCACGATGTCTACCACTGCCCCAGCGTGGCCACAGGCCCTGGGAGTCAGGTGTGTGTGTGTGTGTGTGTGTTAAAGCATTGTCATCACCTGGAACTAACCAAGTTCAGTGGATGATGGTGATGATTCTTTGTAAAGTCCTGTGGTTAACCAGCCTTTTGGTTTCATAATGCCCTGGCTTTTTTCCTTTTTCTTTTTGAAAAACATTGCCTTTGTTCTCACAGCCCTGCTGAGAAGGAGGGAAGACAACTTCTCATTTCCATGCCGTCCTTGCCGTGGAGCAGCAGTGTGGAGCGAACGCCTCTTTTGAAACACAGAAGTTGTTTATGCTCAGAGGGAGAAAAGCTGAAAAAACAGATAGATCTCTTTCTCCAAGTCATGCTTCCACACCCCACTGGAGTTGGGAGGGGCTGTCCCATCAGTTCGGTTGTTGGGCCAATTGCATTTTTCCCCACAGGCACTCATTTGCATGGAAATTGCTGCTCAGTGTTGGTGGGACTCTTCTAAATATTTCACCCGAAGAGTTATACCCAACATGGGAGTTTGCCCTCTGGGCTGTATTTCTGTTGGACCAGGAAAGTGAAATTCCTCGATGAGAAAGGACCTGCCTGGAGTCTTGATTCAGGAATTACCAGCATAACACTCCAGCAGACTTTATTTGTCTCTCGAGTTGTCTGTGAAAATGTAAATGCTGGGGTGGTGCAGAGTTGTGAGGTGGAAGGTGGGTTAGGGTTTTGATCTTGTCTGAATGACTGCAGGAAATACAAAGTATTTCCCCAAATTTTTTAAATATTGGCAGGGAAAAATACTCACTGTGCTCCAGGAGGAGCAAAAAGGGAGGAGGGTAGGTGAGAAATGTAAGCAAAATAGTGCAGCAACTGCCATGCCTCTTCTCTCGGTACCTCAGTGGGCCTCCTGCCTACTTCATAGCACCATGTCTTCTCCTTCTCCACCATCAAACCTGGCTTTCAGGGGAATGCCTGACATGGGATGGACTGAAATTTGCTGAAGCTTTTCTTGGGGCACAAACTCCTGCACCTTCGTGGTAGAATGAAAAACTTGGCCAGAGATTTCAGCCATTGTAGACAGATGGGAAAGTTTTTAGTTTCCATAGAATGTTTTGGTAAATCTTGGTATATAGGTAATTGCCTACTGTTTCTTGACTCAAAATTGGCCTGTTTTTGATATCTTAGTCCTATGAAATGACCAGAAATTAGAAAGAATCCAGTAAATGAATGAAAGTGCCTTAGTACTGGCAGAGAGTTGGGCCTCTGAGGTGCTGGGTAAATATATAAAAATTCTCTCAGAGCTTCCAGTCACGGCCCCAATTTCTTAGACAGAGTTAGCACCCCCCAGAAGGCTCAAGGGGTCACTGTCATCTAGCTCCCAAGAGAGGGGTCAGAAATGTTAGCAGCTTTATGCTTGTGGAGAGGAGGCAAGTCACAGGTTGAACAGGGGAAGCTGACAGGGTTCTTCACGTCAAGAACTTAAAGAGAAAAGACAGTGTATGTATGTATGTATGAGACAATGTCAAATAGGAATAAAACATAAATTCAATTCAAAGATGAGCCTCAGGTGTCTATAGGCAGCAGAGGAGTCTGCTAGGTGGCTTTTAATGCAAGGCTTAACAGTTTTACTCATTTTCATAAATTGCTTTGTTGATTGGGGGTTTGGGTCTTTTTATATAATTATAGGGCAGCATTTAGAGAGTTCGGACTGAAGGAATTTGGATGGTGTGAGTCAAAACAAAAAGAGAAGGCCGAAAGAAAATGCCAAGGGGAAGGGTGGAAGCTTAGTGATCACACAATGAAAAGGAATAAATAAATGCAAGGAAAGAAAACACAGAGCTTAATTTTTGGGCATTAGGCAGGGATTACAAATTAGTAAACCATCAGTCACATCTGTGTGTGTGTAGTCAAGGGCACACATAATTTAAAATTATTTAAAAATTGTTGATAACATTTAAAAACAGAAACTTTGCATAAAAACCCGGGTTTCTAAGTTCTCTGGGAAAATCAGAGGAGCTGGCAACACTTGATCACAGTCCTATGTGGTCATTACTCAGCAAACTGGGCAGTGGCTGCTTCCTTCTTTGCCGTTTGCACACGTACTCCTCTAACTGCTGCATTCCTGTCTCCTCCCTCATTTATACCACCTGCTCTGCCTGTGTCACAGGGTGTAATCAATGGACTCAGTTCTTCTTGGACTGGAGAAGGGAAGCTAGCCCATGGACAGGCTTCCCGGGGCGTAGCTGGTTCCTATGGACGTTCCCATGGACTCCTCTGGTCACATCATCAGTGTACAGGGGCACGGGCCTTGGCTCCTCCCTCTTGCTTTCATCACCACCTGTAAGGCCAGGCTGCCTTTTCCAAGCTTAGCTGTGACATACAGAACCTCCAATTGAAGTCTCCAGAAGGCTGGACCTTAAGTGAAGCAGGGTATGGACATGGACTGTGTTGCTTCACAGTCTGTAAACCGACCTTGGGGTCAGCCTCTAGGGCATTTGGTTGCCTGAAATGATAACTGTTATTTTAATTCCGCTGCTCAGTACCTTCCTTGTCATCTTCATTACATCTTTGTATTCCTGTGTTGTTGATTACCTTTCCGTTTTTGCCAATTAAGTGACCACAATTCAGGAAAAGCTAATAAATGTTAACTGGTGGAAAGAAATAAGCAAATGGCATGCAGCATCATAGTAGACACCGTAAACAGCAGTGGGATATAATGTAGATGACTCTTTGGGATTGGCAGGAGAGGCCCCTGAGTGGGCAGGAAGTCTGTTCTATGCGGCAGTGAAGGGATAGAATTGCAGACATATAGAGGAGAGGGCCTCCTACAGTTGGGTTGGCCAAGGACTGCTGCTGATGTTTATGGATTTCAGGAGATCAAGAGTACACATTACAGTGGGTGTGCAAGAAAGTGGCGGGAATGTGTCAGGATAGGGGAGTGGCAGTCATAGGCTCTGTTAAGCATGAAGATCAGAAATTGGAAATGGTTATTTAGGGAAAAGAGTTTGCCAGCCTCAAACACAATATTAAGCTAATGATTTTATGATAATTAAATCCTAATATAATAAAAGGGTAATATGCAAATTGACTGCACAGCAGAAAGGCAAGTTGGCAGAGGGCAGGGCCAGTGAGCAGGCAGCATCAGGCCAGCCAAGGCATGTGCTAGTGGGCAGAGGGAGGGGATGGTAATGGGAGGGGGCGGGCCTGCACCAGCCCAAGTTGTTCCCTGATTGGCCACCCGGTCGCCTCCTGCATAGGCTGTCAGTAGGATATCCCCCGAGGGCTCCCAGACCGAGAGGGTGCAGGCTAGGCTGAGGGACTCCCCGAGTGCATGAATTTTCATGCACTGGGCCTCTATCAATAAAGCTGTGAGAAGAGTGGTTGTCCTGTACTTAGTCTCGGCAGTGAAATTAAAAATAAATATGTAAATTAGGTACTATTCCAAGAGAATAATGCATCTAAGAAATACACAGATATGAGTAAGATGAAAACTGAAACCTATATATCTTGTTTATGGAAGTATTTTATTATCATATTCATGCCTTGCTATTGTCATAGGTAAATCTCCCTTACAGCAGGGACTCATGATGGCATAGTAGACAGGGTAGGCCCTAAGGGGTAGCCTGTCCACCTGAATTCAAATCCCATCTTTGCACCTTACTTGCTGTTAATCTTGGGAATATACCTATGCACTCTAAGCTAATTTCTAAAATGAAGATAATAATACAAAACCATTGGGTTGCTGTATTAAAGGATACTATTCTTCATATATTTATATGGTGATTAGAGGATGAATATGTAAGCCATGCAATTGAATGGATGGGATCTAGCTAGTCGCAATAAGTGGCGGCTTTTATTATAAGGTGATTTGTGTTGCTCTCCTCAGGACCACATTTGGAAGGTCTCAGATCTGGGTCCGACTAATTATGAGCTTATCAAGCTGTGTAGTATCTGGGTGAGAAGAGACTAGGAGCAAAGTGCACAAAGATGTGATTGCCATCAGCATTTTATTTTCTCTCAGCACCTCTGCAAAGCATCCATAAAACTTGTTTACTGAAGAACCCCAGTGGGTAAACATAGTGAAGGGAAGGGCTTGGAATGGACGGTTAGTGTCAGGTCTGAAATACCAAACAAGAAAAGAAGAGACTCTTTCCAGCCTCCCAGAGTGTGCTGGTGGAGCAGGAGCGCAGAGGAGAGTTGAGATGCTTGGGCTTCATGCTGGGATCCTGCTGGCTGTGCTGGGGGAACTCTGGCTTGAAAGCTTTTTTGTGGTTTGACTTTCTGCCACAGCCTAGAAGCTAAATGAGCCTAATTAAACAAGCAAGCGAACATTGCGACATGGGGGAGCTGTAAGGGAATCCACTGTCTTGGGGGCTTTAAAAGAAAAAGCTGGGGCAGGAGGGGTGAAGGGAGTTGCCCAGTGACCAGGGAACCAGCAGTGGCCATGGCCTTCGCCAGCAGTGGCCATCTGCAGGTTCTCCAGCTCCAGCAGAGGCTGGGCAGCAAGGGGGAGCACAGTTCAGGCTGGTAATACCTGCTGGCCTCAGTGCCCTGCTCCTGTGAGAGCAGCCCCAGCCCAGACAGAGGGAGAGGTGATCTGTGTTGGTGAAGGAGCCCTCCTGGGCTGAAATTTCTCCTAATGGTAGTTTATTTTTTTCTACTCAAACTTCTTTGTGAATCATGTGGCCAATATGCTTGCTGGTAAGGGACTCGGGGCCAACTTATTGAGCTGTCTAAATGTCTTCAGGTTTCTACATGGGACTTAGAACATGGAAATGCTGATTCAACATGCTAAGAGGTACCCTAAGACCCATGCGTTTAGACAGGACATGCTTTTGAGATTTGTGGAGTATCCCAGAGCTGTGATAGTGGGTCATCCTGTCTTGTTTTCCCTGTGTCTCCTGCCCCACCAACTAATTGCAGAGATGACCCCTGTGAGTTCAGCTCAGCCCCAATACCAGCATCAAACTGGAAAAAAAAGTATGTTAACTAAATTATGAAGAACCTCCCTCCCACACTCCATCTGTGTGTCGCCTTAAAGCAAGTCAAACTTTGCAGACATACTTGGGAGTCCAAGTGTGGCTTTTGGGCTTCTGCATCCTTTTCTCCCACAGTCCTCGCTGTGTGTTCCACACTCTTAGTTTACCCTGCAAATTCACTGGCCACATTTGTTTACCCCACTATGTGGGTGGAGGGAGTGCCATGCATGTTCTGCATCATTTGGGCTCCTCTCTTCCCTTCTGTTGACCTGGCCAGTGGAGAGAAGAGCAGGGGAACCTGCAGCATTTATTCCGGGGCTCCCTCCCTGCTGGCCATGTGGTGGCCATGGCTGTGCTCCCCCTGAAAGGCCAACTGTTAGGGCGCCCTTTCCCACAGCTACAGCTGACAGCTCTCACAATCAAAACCCCTGAGAGACAACTGCTACCAGCTCCTTCCTTTCAACTCTTAAGATGAGAGGTAGTTAGTATTCCCACTCCCCTGTTCCTCCACAGTCATCAGGACCCTTGTTGATATTCTTCAACCCATGCTCTTCATTGAAAATAGTCCCTTCAGGAAACACCCCCCTTTCTCGTTCCTGTGAGCATCTGTTTCTTTCCAGAATGCTGGCTGATCCATCACTCAAGCTCTCCATGCCCAAGTGGCTCCCCTCCTCACAGGACTCTCTCTCCCTCTGTCATCTCAGACAATCCAAGGACGAGGCTTCTGTTAAACTCAGCATCACCAGCTTCCTAGTTACTCTTCCCCAGACCAAAGCCTGCTTGACTGATACCCATACAGTCCCTCTCCCTGGGTGCTGGCTTTTGTGCAGGATGATCTAGAGTTGTGACTGCACCCTAGGACCCCTCGATACCGGGTTGTCTTCTGCTTCTCTAGATGCTCCCTGCCCCCCAGATCTGATCAGAAACTCTCATCCCGAGTCCAGTGCCCTCATTGAGGGCCGAGACTCCCGCCCCCTCCTCCCCTGTGGTACCATCCTCACAGCCTGCTCTAGCACACACTCTAACTTCTTCCAGCCAGCCCCTCACTGTCCCTGCTTGTTTCAGCCTGTGTGATGGATGGCACATCCCGCCTCTCTCCTGGAGCCAGAGCTGCGGTGGAGCTGTCTTCCAGAGGCTTCCGAGTTTCTAACTCAGGGCAAAAGCTTTGATGCCACAAAAAATGACTGTGCCAGGGAGCACAAGCATGTTGTGTTTTGTACTGCATGATTCAGCATGATAGTAATTGTTGATGAAATATTTTTCTGAAACTTGTACAATATTTATTTTTATTGTACATTGAATAAAAATGTACAATAAATATAAATGTATACATATGTGCCTATAGCACTCTATTATAGTACACTGTTAATAGATATTTTTTTTTTATATATATATATAAATTTTTATTTTTGATTTTTCACAGAGCGGAAGGGAGAGGGATAGAAAGTCAGAAACATCGATGAGAGAGAGACATCAATCAGCTGCCTCTTGCACGCCCCCTACTGGGGATGTGCCCGCAGCCAAGGTATATGCCCTTGCCGGAATCGAACCCGGGACACTTCAGTCCGAAGTCCGATGCTCTATCCACTGAGCCAAACCGGTCTTGGCTGTTAATAGATATTTTCTCTATATCCAAGTGTAATTGTATACCTTTGGCAATGAAAACTATCAGGGCAGACTGTACCGTACCCTTTCCCCTCTCAGCTAAGGAGCATTAGCCCACTACAGTGCAAATGCAGTCAGCAGTGAACCCCCCCCACCTCCCTCCCTTGAGTGGAGTGTGTTCTGCATTGCACATGCTTACTTTCTGCCATCTAATCTAAAGAACACTTTTAACCCTTAATGACTGACATAAAGCCACTAAGGACTAGTTCTGGACTTGCCATAAAAAACCCAGGAAAAGCAACACCCTGGTGTTTGTGATTGGAGGAAATTTCAAGAAAGTGGTAGGGGAAGGGAAGCATTAGGGATGGGTGGGAAGTCTTTGCCATCTTGATAAACCTAAAAAATATCCCTGCAGCCTGGGAGGATTGTCTAAAAATGGTAGGCATGGTAGCTGGAAGAAACAAGCGAGGAGGCCTGTCATGACTCAGGAGAACCAAGGAGGGTGTGTCTGTGGATGATGGCTCTGGCATTAACATGGGCATGTTATCCATTATTCTGCAAAGAGATGATGCTCTAAGCACCAAGTTCAACCAGCGTGCCCATTTCCAGCACTGCAACGACCGGCTGTGCTAAAAGGACACCGGGAGCCTGTTCGCTGTAACAGTTAACCTGAATATATTCTGATAAGTGCAACAAAGGGAAAACACAGAGCTGGCTAGAGCTTTGCAGAACAGGCCAAATAATGTAAGTGACAGCTTTGCAAAAGAAGCCAAAATAAGCAGCTGTCATGCATTCATCAAATTCAGGGCTCTCCCAAGTATTAAATCAATCCCATCAAAGCAGTTCTGTTGCGGATGGATGAATAGATTGAAGTAGATGTATAGCTTTAAAAGGGCTTGCCACTTGGAGTAGAAAACATGCTGTGAGGCCCAGTGGCTTGGCGCCATTCTTTCAGAACCTGACAGTATTACTTCGTAGGTTTCAATTTTGTTGCTCCTGGGCTTACTTTGTTGAATTGTGCTATGTTAAGAGTAATCTATTTTCCAAGAACTTAAGATCAAATTTAGAACATTTGCATGGTGGATTGTAAAGGGCTGTGGTCATTCACTCAAAATCATTAATGTCTTAAGTCAGTGCTTGCCCCATTAGCTTTTTGGTGATTACAGCAGAAGAAATAGTATCTGGGTCTAACTTTATTATAATAAAGTACCTAATTGTTTAAATTTTTTTTCTAAGTTTATTATTTTAAAATATATTTTTATTCACAGAAGAAGGAAAAGGGAGAGAGAGATAGAAACATCAAGGACGAGAGAGAATCATTGATTGGCTGCCTTCTGGACGCTCCCACTGGGGAGCCTGCAACTTAGGCATGTACCCTGACCAGGAATTAAACTGTAACCTCCTGGTTCATAAGTCGATGCTCAATCACTGAGCCATGCCAGATGTACTCTAAGTGTTTTGCATTTTTTTTAAATTAGAAATTTGACTATTTAAACATGGGTGACACATGGGATTCTCTCATCTTAATTATTTATTAAAATTTAAGTGGGAGCAAAGTAAAAAAAAAATAGACTCCTATGTATAAAGAGTGACAAGGTGTAAGTTTTTATTTTCTGGAGGCAATGATGAGTTGACATTGATCTACTTATTTCATTTCACCCAGTAATCATGCTTTTGTAATAAGTGGCTGGAGTTTTCAAATTCATCCTGGGAACATGAGAAGTGGCCTGTTAACACAATGAGTTGAGCACAGTGGCTCAAGTAAGTCTAGCAGCTACAAAGAGCCATGCTCTATTCCCTTGGTTTCTTTCTTCTCTAGAACACTTGTATTTTCTAGGTATTGGCAAACTGAATAAAGGTAAGGAACAACAAACCAACATTCACTTATCCATATGGAATAACTTTCTCTTTAGCCATTGCAAATAAATATCTTTCAATGTACATTCAATGTACTTTCCCAAGGAATTTAGTGTGGGGCAGTTTGTGTGAATGAGCAGAATTTCCCAGTATGAGGAGAATTCTCGTAGCATATTTGTCTATTATAGAAGTGTTTTATTAGCTCTAAAGCTGTTCAAAGAAGCCAAAAGATTTAACCTCTCTACACATATTAACTCCAGAAGCATAAGTCATTCAGAGTTGAGAATACTGGAAGAAAGCTAGGAGTAAATTTCAAATGGAAATAGACAGATGAGAGGGCTTTCTCATTGGAGAAATTGTCAGACACTGAAATGAGCTACTTAGGAAAATTATCTAGTTTTTTGTCCTAAAGACCTTTAAAAAGAAGCACAAATCCCTATTGTTCTGTAATGTTTTGATTTATAGACATAAAGGAATGGTCCAGCGCAAGACTGTTCAATCCATGCTCAGTGAGGGATTTCTGGGAGGCGGAGAGATAGGTGGAAGGTGGGGTGGGCTGGTGGGATAGTGTTGCCTCTTCTCTGAGGATGTGCTATTAAACCTAGAAAACAGACCTCCTTACTTACTTAAATTCTGACAAAAGATGATTGGAAGCAAATATTAATGGTTGAAAAGCATAGAAAAATTCACTTTGAAATGAGAGCATTTCTTTAAATATTGCAGCTAAAAATTCATTCAATTTTTAGTGTACATATATGTTAGATATATAAAGAGGCTATTGTGTAGCTCATAGTAGACACTTAATATTGTTGAATGACTAGGTACAGAGGAGAACAGTTACGGCAAAAATACATTTGGCTTATTTATTACTTGAATGGAATTGTTGTATAGAAAAGGGGTCGGTATGCTTTTCTGGAAAGGACCAGGTAGTAAATATTTTAATTTTGTGGGTCATACTATCAATGTTGCAACTACTCAACTCTGCTGTTGTAGCTTGAAAGCAACCAAAAGTAATGGACATAATTGTGTTCCAATAAAACTTTATTTACAAAAACAGATAGCATGCCAGATTTAGCTATAGTTTGGTGTAGAGCATAGGTATCAAATCTCAGCTTCAAGGCATATTGAGGTTAATCTAGGAGTATTAGGTATGATAGTGGCTTATTGTTGGGTCAACAGTTTGTGTAAAGAGGGTTCTAGACTTTTATTTCAGAATAGCTGGATAGAAAGCAATTGTATGTATACGTTGGCATATGTTTATTTCATTTTACTGTCTTTTTAGCAAACTTTTCTCTGCTTTTTAAATTCCTGTAAGGTGCTTCTACATAAGAAAACATTAGAAAAATGTACTTATCATTCATAATGGGAAGTGTGATTTATGAAAAGTTTATGAAAGCTGTGTTTGTAGAATTTTTAAGCCATAGAATTAATCCATAGAATTAATCCCCTTTCCTTTTTAACACAGATACATTTTTTTCTCTCTCTCTCTCCCTCCCTTCCTTTTTTTTTTTTTTTCTTTTTTTGTTAATCCTCACTCAAGGATTTTTTTTCTATTGATTATTTTGGGATAATGGAAGGGATGTAGAGAGACAGAAACTTTGATGTGAGAGAGACACGACTGGTTGCCTCCTGCATGTCCCTGATGGGGGCCAGGAATTGAGCCTGCAACTGAGGTACGTGCCCTTGTCAAACTTGTGACCCTTCAGTCTATAGGCTAATGCTCTAACCACTTTCTGGGGAAGGAGCCAGTAGGGATGGAACCAGATAAAGACAATATGTTCACACTAGGCAATTCAATATGACCAAATGCAGGATGTTGAGCACATTTCTGGTAGGAGCAAAAATGGCTGACTCATAAATCCACACACACACAGACACTTTTCAATAATTACTGACATGTTTTTGTATTTTATTTTACCATTATGAGATCTCAATATTTTTATTGATCATGATAATTACATTAGTTCAAACTCTTTCATTTTTGAGCAGTTTATAAATAGGACATTAATTGTTTTGAGTTAGAAAAGCAAAAAGAAAGAGTTTTTATGGTAGGTGGATTTATGATATAAAATTATTTCATTAACCCTACACATAGGGCAAAAAAAAAAAAAATAACAAACAACCCAGAACAAAATAGTGTTTCAGTATACAACTATGAATAAATTTGATTTATGTAAATTTCTTTTTAAAAAATAAGTAGCAAGTAGCTGATAATTATGAACTTTTGTGATTGTGTCTAGAAAGTATCTAGAAATTTTACAAATTTGGTCCTGAGTTTTTCTGTGGATCTAAGCAAGTCTTTTAGCTTTTACCTCAGTTTTTCACTTGGAATGTGGAGCATTATTTTTAGAATCACAAATTTAAATTAATGAGAGGTGGTAAGAGATTAACCTATCTGACCATGTGCCTTTATTTTTACTTTATGTTATTTTGTTTTTACTAATGAAGTTCCAGAATCTCAGGTGAAATGGTCTCAGAGTTCATTAGAGGTGCAGGGGTTCGGAGGGTCTTGCTCTACACAAGCTTCCCTGAGGTTTCACAAGAACAGGGATCCTTGGCTAAGGCAGCTGGTTCAGTCAGGGGCCTTGAGGTTATTCACTGGGCGAGCTGTGAGCTTCCCTATGATTGCACCGGCCCTGTTGTGCTCTCTGAATTTGGCTGGTGAGAGGGAAAGGCTCTGTCATGTGGGGCTGATGACAGGAACAGGGATCAATCTCTGGGAATCCTTCTCAACACCTCAGTCATCTTAGAACAACAGAAGCCATTTCTAGCTTCTGTTCGGTAAATAAGATCATAAAGAGGACATCTGGGAAAAGGACAGCTCTGTTTCTAGTGCCCAGCACTGTGCTAGAAGTTTCAGTTCTCACAGTTAAAATGCACATTAACATTTTTAAAGGGTTAGACAAGAGTACAGCAAAGTATGTTCTTGGAGGAAAACCACCAGATTTTTGTTGAAGAGACCTGATCCTAATGGTGGTTCTTTTGTTCCTAGATCTGCTGTTATTTGTAGCCCTGGCCTCATCATGTGGCCTCTGAACCTTACCTATAAGGAGAGAATGCTCCTGTCTATCCCCAGGAGTGGTGATAAGGGAGGGGAATCCCAGCTGCACTGTTTCCTAGTGCTGTGTGACCTAGGGGAAGTTACTCAACCTCTCAGTGCCTGGCACATAGTAAGCACTTAGAACATGGTAGATATTATTATTATCATCTACACTAATAAAAGAGAAAGAAGCAAATATACTGTACCTTTGTAACACCCACCAGCCAATCAGGAGTGGATATGCAACTTAGCCCGACAAACATGGTGGGTTAATTTGCATATGCAGGCACCAAGTGGCCGGGGGGTGGGATGCTTACATCATCACTATGGCAATGATGCCAGTGCTCCGCACCGCCCCAGCTGCTCAGGGTCTCTGGACAGTGTGGGAAGGCGGGAAGGCGGAAAGGCGGCTCTGGGCTGGAGCGAAGGTGGTGCGGGCAGCCAGGGGAAGGAAGGCCAATTTTTGCATGAATCTTTGTGCATCAGGCCTTTAGTTATTACAGAAAATGCTTTGAAAGAAAGAGCTATATTAAAGGAAGGAATTATTTATTAGTATCTAAGTTGCCCCTATAAAAGTTGGGTTTAAACACATTTCTCATGGTGTGGGAATTCAGCAGTACTTGGTAGATGGGACTTATTCCAAATATTACTTCCTCTTCATATTCCTCATTTTTCTTTCTTTTTATTGAAGTTTTTTTCTTCTCCTTCTATTTCTCTCCTTTTTTTGAAAATGAAAAGTGATCTTGAAGGATAGAAGATTAAATCTTTCAACTCCTCAGTAAAAGAGGCTATAAAATGGCATTATAGTAATGCTAACAATAAAAATAACATGTAGTCAAATCTGCAGGCAGTGAAAAGACTGAGCTCAGTTGGTTTTTTGGTGTGACTGACGAGAGCCTACAAGTTTTTGAGGGACCTGTAGGATGCTGAGCCCAAGTTCAGGCTGTAAGGCATCTTTGCAGTGCAGCAAAATTGCTGGGAGTAGGTGGGAAAGGGCTTTTAAAATGTTTCTCTCACATGTATTTGTAATGACACAGAAGATTTTTTGGGTAAATAGATTAAAGGTATATTCAACTGTGAATGATATATTGGCTGGGACTAATACTATGCATACAGACTATTTTAAAAGCGGGCATTGTGGAGGTTGACAATGGTAAGGAAGAGGATTATGTGTTATTGAGACTACTGGGGAGTGACTAGGAGGCCTTTGGATAGATATCCTACCAGTTCCTGCTGTGTGGCTCTAATTTACACAGCTGGCTCTTTGGAGGAGCACTCTACAGGACACTCTCCAGCTGCCTATTGCCTATAAATAATGAATGTTCCTACATAGAGGAGTTCAAGACCACCTGACAGTGATTGGTACCCACTGCCAGCTCCATCTCTCTCTCTCTCTCTCTCTCTCTCTCTCTCTCTCTCTCTCTCTCTCTCTCCATCCACCATCTATCCATCCATCCACCCATTCACCCACAGACCCACTCACCCATCTATCTATCATCTATGATCTCGGAATCAATTGAATCCAAAGAGACTGTTGCAGAAATTGTCAAGAACCCAAACCAAGTGAGGAGACATAAGTATCTTAATCCACCTTAAGGAGAAACTGTGAAATGGGTTTGGACACAGTTAATCTCAGAAGCCTATTATATCCATAGTTTAGTGAAGAAATCACTCATTTGCAATTTGAGAAAGCTCCCATTAAAGCAATGTGATTTAACTGATAAGAGCGATCCAGAAATTACACTGAGTTTGAGCAGCAATATACATATTTAAATCCCTCAAGAATGTGTTTATGCAGAGAAGAGCAGTAATGGCCTATTGTACCCATAATCTGTGCATTAAAGAGCCCCACAGTGCACATTTACACAGCAGACCATGGCCTGACTTCAGTGGCAATGAGCTGTGGACTGAACACTCATTGAGAGCTACCAGGCTCTTCCCCTTACTTGGTAGTAATAGTTCCACTGGAACCCTTACACACTTAAGATCTTAGTGTAACAAGCAGGATGGAATGAATGCATTTCTGACTTTGCTTTTATAAAGTTTTCTTTTTCAATTTCATTTTAAAGGCTCATTTCTATTGGTATTAACTAAATCCAAGAATTCTAAATTGAAAATGAGAGTTTAAATGTATACTGACAGTGTTATTCAGAATTGAAGCATATTATAATATGCCATATATCATATATTGTCCAATATTGCTTTGTTATGGAGACATAATTAATATAAACTCACCATTAATAGTATGATATATGATCTAGGAACCTTTACTATGTAACAAAAGCCAACTAATACTTATCTCTAATGTGCCATAATCCTTACTCACATCACAAACCATTAACAAAAGGTATACACTCCCAAGGGGTTATTTGAACTTTTTTCTGGTTTAATTAGCTTCTTCATTTTAATTAAAGTTCAATACAACATTTACATGGTGTTTAATCTGGAAGTTAATCCTGTTTTCTTAAAAGATTAACTACAGTAATAAAAGTAAAATAATGATGACTGTATCTCAGAGGACTGATGCTTTGGCTACTTGAACAACTTCTGCTGGAAATAGAAGCATTGGTTTTTCTTTATTATCCTTTTGTTAAGACTTTAATACCACAAGAATAGCTTTCTAACCAATAAGAGCTTCTCCAAAAGCCATATTCCCACCCCAGCCCTGATTCTAAATGTTCACATTAAAAAAATTATCTTTATTGTTTCAAGTATTACAGATGTCTCCCTTTTTTGCCTCATTTACCTTCCCTTCCCCACTGTACCCATCCCCAGCCTTCACCACACTATTATCTGTGTCCATGGGTTATGCATAATACATATAAGTTCTTTGGTTAGTCTCTTTCCACCCTACCCCCCTTCTCTCTGAGATTCACCAGTCTGTTCCATGCTTCTATGTCTCTGTATCTGTTTTGTTTATCAGTTTATTTTGTTCATTAGGTTCCATTTATGAGTGAGATCATGCCATACTTGACTTTCTCTGACGGGTTTATTTTGCTTAGCACAATCTTCTGGATTTGAGGTGGAAGCCCAGGACTCTCTCAGCTATCGTACGTGTGTTTATGGTCCATTCCTCTTCTAGAAGTCTCCCCTTGGGTGCCCAGTTCATCTTGACCAGGGAATCTGATCTTTTCCTAGAGGCAGGCATGCTTGTTGAAAGCATTCTTCTCTAATCCAACTCTTGTCTTTGCCCTTGGCAAATTCATTGCCTGTGTGGGCAACCTGTACAATAAGTATCCTGTCTGTCTCTCAGTTTCTTACCTCCACAATGATGATGACTCTCTTCTGCTCTGACTTAGCCGCTCACTTCCATAGTTACACTCTAGACTTGTCATTGCCAGAGACTGCATCACCTGGAAGTCACTTACACAAAATGTTGTTCTTTAACCACCATTTCCTTTTCTTCCTGCTTCCACTATGGTAGTACTTTGTTCAAATCTCTCGTCCATCAACTTTTCCATCTCCTCTTTTTGTTCTTCCAAATTCACTTAGATTTCATGGTCATTTTAACCTCTTTCTTGCAAATATTCTCAGTTCCCTTGCCCTACTCATTGCAAAATAATACTCCTATATTGGATGTCATTCATTCATTCATTCATTCATTCATTCACCTTTCCCATGTCCATTCCCAAATGAAATATTTCCCATCATCCAGATATGCTTTTGTACCCCCACTTAAGAGAGTTAGTTCCCCCTTAACTTCACCTTCTCATCAATTGTCTCTTTCACAGTCAAGATCCTATGAAAACTTGTATATACATATTTACTTCATTTCTTCACTTCTTATTTGGTCTTTGACCAGTACAAATTTGGTTTTCACTGCTACCTCTCCACCAGATTCATCATGCTAAGGTTCTCAGGCACTTTCATCTCATCGACACTTTTCAGTCTATATTTCTTTTGCTTTATAGCGGTTTTTGTCAAAGCTGCCAATTCTTGCCATTTTGAAATACTTTGTCTCTTGGCTTCAATGGCACCAGCGCTATTTTGGAAAGAAAGTATTTTCTCCTATTCAAACTCTATGTACTTGTATAATATCTCAGAGTTTGTCCTGGCTGCTCTCATTTTCCCAAATTCTTGAGAATTTTGAATCTTAAACATTCGAAATACATCTATATGAAAAATAGTCTACAACAAGACCTGCACATGAATTTTATAGCAACTTCATTCACAATAGCTCCAAATTGGGAAAATCTGAAAGTGCATCAATAGGTAAATGAATATGCAAAATGTGTTTTTTATATAATGGAATACTACTCAACAATAAGAAAGAATGAACAGTGGATACACATGATACCATAGATGAATCTCAAATATATTATAAGTGAAAGGAGATTGACAGAAAAGACTACATGCTGCCGAAACCAGTTTGGCTCAGTGGATAGAGCGTCGGCCTGTGGATTGAAGGGTCCCAGGTTCGGTTCCAGTGAAGGGCATATACCTTGGTTGCGGGCACATTCCTAGTAGGAGGTGTGCAGGAGGCAACTGATCGATGTTTCTCTCTCATCGATGTTTCCGACTCTCTATCCTTCTCCCTTCCTCTCTATAAAAATTCAATAACAATGTATTTTAAAAAAAGAGTACATGTTGTATCATTCCACATATCTAAAATCATAGAAAGTGCAAGATAATCTTTAGTGACAAGAAGCCAATCAGCATTGCCTGAGGCTGGGACAGAGGGAGGGATGGGCTGCAAAAGAGCATGAGTAAAACTGCTGGGATGATGGAGATGATCTGAATTTTTATTGTGAGGGCGGTTTCACAGGTATATACTCATGAAACTGAACACATTAAATAGGTGCAATTTATTATAAGATATACCTCAATAAACTTGATTAAAATCTGCTGGCAATTCTTGCAGTTAAGTTTTTAATATGGCTCTCTCTTATGAGCATCAGGCTTGGACCCAATTATTCATGTGAGGCACCATTTTGATATTTCATGGGAATTTCAAACATAATACATCTAAAATTAAATCCTGGGTTTATTATCCACAGACTTTCTCCTACAAACTTCAGTAAATTACTGTTTCAAGAAGACCTCAAAATACAGTGGTTTAAATGAAATAGGAAGTTATTTTTGGCTCCCAGGACAGTGTGGAGATGGAGGGTCCAATGCTGGTAGGATGACTCTACCATCCTAACCCCTGGGTCCCATTTCTGGGTTCCAGGAATGCTTCAGTTCTCATTGTATCCCAGGCAGGAGAAGCGAAAGTATCAAAGAAATGCTTGCACATTTCTCTTTTAGAAGCATAATCCTGAAGTGTCAAATGGCCAAACTTCATGATAGGGTGGCTGAGAAATATTGTTTTTATGCAGTCATGTGTTCAACTACAACTTTATTTCTATGGCAGAAGTGGAGAATTGTTACTGACAGACAGGGCTTCCATCTTTCTCCATGGTATGTGGGGACTTAAGCAAATATATTTCTGTAGGACCTCAAATTTGATTAAAACTATATTAAAAAATACAATATGCAAAGTAGTGTGCTGGTGATGAAGATTTGGAAAAATGGGTAGAAGAGTTACTTACATAGTGGTTTGTATATTGTAGAATCAGTGCACATGCTCATGTTCTTTATAGTGAATTGAATTGTTCCTGGCTAATTTTGTTTCTCCTATGTAGTAAAAAAAAAAAAAAAAAAAGAAAAAGAAAAAAGAAAAAGAAAAAAAAAAAAAGCAACACTGTTATTACTCACAATTACATGACTCTCCAAAACTTTTTGTATTGAAACAGTATAGATCTTGTGGTTGCTGAACCATAATGCCATTTATTTTAATGCTGGTCATATTATGACTTATGATGTGGTATCATCTACCTTGTGACCCTTGAATACTGACTTCCAATGACTCTTTTTTGTTTGTTTTTTTAATTCTCACCCAAAGATATTTTCCCCTTGACTTTTATAGAGATTGAAAGGGAAAGGGAGAGACAGAGAGAGACATCGATGTGAAAGAGACACATTGATAGGTTGCCTTCCACACATGCCCCAACAAGGGCTGAGCATCAAGCCTGCAACTGAGGTATGTGCCCTTGACTGGAATCGAACCTGGGACCCTTTGGTCCACAGGCCAAAGCTCTATTCACTGAGCCAAACTGGCTAGGGCCCAATGATTCTTTAATATTGTTACTCTGGTCCTAGCCCATTTGGCTCAATGGATAGAGCATCGGCCTGCAGACCAATGGGTTCTGGGTTTGATTCTAGTAAGGCATGTAGCTTGGTTGCAGGCTCCTTCCTGGCCCAGGCCCTGGTCAGGACTTGTGCAGGAGGCAACCAATCGATGTTTTCTCTCACATTGATATTTCTCTCTTGTCTTTCCCTCTCCCTCCCACTCTTTATAAAAATCAATGGCAAAATATCCTAGGGTGAGGATTAAAAAAAGAAAAGATTGTGACTCTTCTTCCTTGATGAAAACTGCAAGTCTTACCCAGAGTATTTAGGAAAATGCAAACCATCACTTTTTTGTAGTTTTAATTTTTCCATCCTTAAATTTATGGCATAAAGGTAGAAGAACAAATCTTCCAAACACTCTTCAGGTTGGAATCACTGCTTTCACAGAATGTGATCTCTTACAGTGCTGACTGCACCTCTCCAGGACACAGGATGAGGTACCCATGGGTAGAGGAACAGACCATTTGCATAAGGAATGTCCAACCTTCAGCACAGCTTAAGAGTTACTTGGGAGAGCGTGGCATCATTCATGGGGGGCAAGAGAAGGCCTGGGTTAAAAGGGTCTGCTGCCATCTGGCAGCCCTCAGAGAAGATGGTCACTCCTCGAGCCCATGTGGACTTGCAAAGCCTTTCCTTTCCTCCTCAGTGCAGGCCCAGGGATGCAGGCTGCGTTCCTCTGCTTGTAAAAGGTGCCAACAGCCATCTTGTATGTTTTCTATAGATGACAGCTAGTGTGGAACACGGTGTCCTCAACCTCTCCTGACTTCCAGCTGACTTTGAAGATAAACATCCAGTCTTTTTAATGGTAAAGGTATAGGATAACAAAGGGAAGCTAGAAGGTTCCAGTAAAAAACAACAAAGGCTAAGTTATCATGGTCATGATTCTTGAGCTAGATAACACAGAGTATAGTAATTGGAAGTCCCTTTGGAGTCTTACTCTTAGTATAAAGATGGAGTTTCTCAAGTTACCCTAAACACTGAAGGTTTCTTTAGCTCCCTTTGGAAGCACCTTCCTGGCCTGGCCGACCAGCCTTGGCAGAATCACAGTTGTCATCTCATCTCTATGCAGTTCTGAGGCCTGCCATGTCAGGTGTCTCTCACCAGTTTCCATTGCCTGGTGGCCTCACACAATTTTAAATACAGAGTAGTCTGTAGATGGCAATGCAACAAGACTAATGGAATGCTCAGCTGTTATTTACGACCACTATCCCTATGGCAGCTTGAGCAACATCACGGGGAATGATTGTTTTCTCCATTTTGTAGATGAGAAAATGAGATGCAGAAAGATTAAATAATTTTCCAAAGTATGCCTGACTCCAAAGAACTCAGTGTTTCTATCTCAGTTGTTCTCTCCAAGGGAAGGAATAAAATATAGTTTATGTGTCTCACCCTGATGCCACCAGAGAAACTGATTTAGAGGAATTTTGACTAGCCAGTGCCAAATATCTGTCTCATAGACTACTTGTTCCTGGAGCTTGTGCGCTACAAAAAGAAATATATCTCCATAGGAGATTAAGCTGGACACAGCCTGGCCATCTGCTCTCCTGGCAGGGGCTGGCATAGGCTGCATTATGGATACGGGAAATGGTGCAAGGGCACATCACGGGCCAACAGTCCTGCTGGCAGTGAGGCGCAGAGCCAGACAGATTCCTCAGCTGCTGACTGCTGTCAACATCTCAGAGTCCATGGAGCAGACATAGTGAAAATTGTATATCTTGAAGGCAAAGGATGAGGTGGAGTCAGTAGCAGTATAGCTCCAGTAGTGAGAGAAGACTACATTTTTTTCAATATATTTTATTGATTTTTTTTTACAGAGAGGAAGGGAGAGGGATAGAAAGTCAGAAACATTGATGAGAGAAACATCGATCAGCTGCCTCCTGTACAACCCCTACTGGGGATGTGCCGCAGCCAAGGTACATGTCCTTGACCGGAATTGAACCGAGACCGTTCAGCCCACAGGCTGACACTCCATCTACTGAGCCAAACTGGCTTTGGCGAGAAACTACATTTTGGCCAGCAGCCCTGCTAGGTATCATGCTAGGTGCTATGGTTAGAGCAATAGGTAAGAGGGTATGCAGAACAGAAAAGACACTAAGTGTTCATGAACATAATTATTTACTTACTATTGTGTTAAACTCTATGATAAAAAAAGTAGAGTGTTCTTTGATGGTGTATAATGGGGAGATCTGAGTCTGGCTGTGTAGCGAGTTTCAGGGCAGGCGTTCCTGAGAAAGTGATATCTAGAACACATCTTGTCCTGATTGATCTGAGTCGATAATGGCGATCTCAAGACCTTGCCATTGATTGAGTTAGGCGTGTGATTGTTTAGGGCAGTGGTCGGCAAACTCATTAGTCAACAGAGCCAAGTATCAACAGTATAACGATTGAAATTTCTTTTGAGAGTCGAAAACCAACTTCTGTGTATGGGCCAAGTTTCAATCACACTGTATGTGTGCATCCGCACTTGGTATTTTGTGGACGAGCCACACTCAAGGGGCCAAAGAACTGCATGTGGCTTGCGAGCAGCAGTTTGCCGACCAATGGTGTAGGGCATATGTCACAATTTGGTTGAAGTAAAAAAGAAGTCTGCCAGTGAGTTTTTGACTATGGTTAACTTACTCTTTACAAGGAAGAGGCAACCATTTCTGCATCTTAATGTTGTCAGGTCTGAACTTGAGGGAGAAGCCTACTCATCAAATAGAGGAGGAAGGCGAAAAGAATTTGGGTTCTTGTTGGTTTCCTTCACTGTGTAAGTCAACACGGAGCACCCCTGCTTTGGAGTTTTCAATGTGTTCCTTATATGTGAGCCAGTTGGTTTGAGTTTCCGTTTCTTTACACCTGAAAAGACAGCAGAAGTTACCCAGGTAAAAAGTGTGAGTGGAGAAGGCCACTCTAGATAAAGGAACACATGTGCAGCCCTGAGGTGGAAATAGAAATTGGTTCCATGTGGCTGGAGAGCAGTGAGTGAGGAGGAGTGGGACAGGGTCCCAGTGGGATGCTGGAGAGTTGATGGGGTCAGATCATGCCACTGTCAGTTTTGGACATCAGCTAATAATTTATATTTTTACTCCTTGCAGGTGTATTTAGGCTCATAATTCTTTGTTTTAAATGACTCCAACAGAACACTAGATGATTCTTTTACTTTTGTATAGTGGCGAATGGGATTAGTTTTGAACCTTGATGGTCTACAATATGAGAAAAAATTAGTAATTTACTTGATTTAGACAAGGGTAGCCTGAAGTGATGTCTATCTGTTGCTTTTGGATTTGCTATCTAATGGGACTACCAGAGAGTTACCCAGTCTCAATGGCATTGAATTGGGTCCTCAGCACTTAAGCATTTTGAGCCGTACTTTAGAGAGTAGTTACTTTGGTTGAGTTTGTTAGTATGAAGCTGGTGATCTTCAAATTCTTTGATCTAGGCTAGGGATCTGAGGGAGAATTGGGGAATTCTATAAAGTAATGAGGATGAGGGTCCGATGGCTCTTGCAAAAGAGTTCCTGGAGGGTCCCAGCAGGTGGAAGAGGCCCAAGGGAGTAATAGGTTAGACAAGAGACCTGCCTGCTTATCTCAACCTTTCCCGGTGTCTTTGGTTCTTCTACATGTGTAGTGTCTTTGCAAATTTCTTACCAGGCTCCCCTGGTGGTCTGTGTCTTCTGGCAGGAGAGCCTTCTCTGGGTGGTAGACCGTAAGATTTGGACGCTGGATTCCAAGAGCTCAGGCTTTGGAAGCAGATGCCACTTAGCAGCTGTGTAAACTTGAGCACATTATGTAATGTCTCTAAGCTATAGCTTAGTCATCTGTAACATGGTAATAGTATTAGTGCCTAACTCATAGAAATGTGAAGATCAAATGAAGCAAATATCAGCACAGCACAGATATTCAATCTATGGTAGCTATTATTTAAAACTATCATTGCTCATTCATCATCACTGGTATTGATATTTGTAGGTTGGTTACTGACCTTCCTATGAATGCAGTATGGAGGACTTGATCTCCTTTGTCGTCATTCCAGTTAATACAGTGCAGCAACACACCTGTTTATTGTGCCATGTACCAGGCACTGTACTTGGATCTGAGCATGTAAGAAAGCAGTAACAAACACACAATCAAAACAACCCCACAGTTTTCAGAGTTCCAGAAAGAATAGCTTGGCTTTACCATGAGCATTTAGTTTTCACAAAAAGATGTACATTAAGAATATGATTGTAATTGTTACTGTGAATTTTAAAAACTATGACTGTTAAAGGACTTTTAAAAAGCATCCATGCAAAAATGTTTAGTATTTTGATTTTGCTCTTTGTTAGATATGTTGAACCTCTTAAGTTTACAGCTTCATTGCAAGTGCCTCGTATTCAGAGAGGTTTTTTTGAGGTGTGTGTGTGCCGGGGGTGGGGACCCTCTGGGATGTCTCCAGTATAAGCACCGCTCTGAGCAAACCATGCTTTGCAAAGTCAGTTATTTGTTTTACTTCTGCCAGAATATTGAAAGTTTGCCTGGTGAACATTCCCTGAAATCAAAATGACTTATTATCAGGCTTCCTTTGCGTTTGATCCTGCTGCAGGATGGTGTGTTTTCCTAATGATGCAGAATCTCTCGTTAAGTTCAGGAAACAGGATATAAGGATAAGTCAATTGACTCAATTTATGGACATAATAAAATGGTCCCCATTACCTTCAGCAGTCAAGGCAAGACAAGGTGAAACTCAGTGTTGTAAAGTTATTATGACAAAATAGTTTAGTATTTACCTGGCCAAATAAAGTGAAAATACTGCATTTATTTTGGAAGCAGCATTTCAGACATTATGACCTAAAATTAATAGCGGTAGACGATCATTTATCCTGTCGCACAGGGATATTGCAGAGTTCACTCAAAGCCAGGAATATCTGCCATTAAATCATGGCAAACGAAAAAAAATTTTTTTGAAGTATTTCCTCGTGTCTGCTCTATGTCTACTGTTGGCCCCACCGAGCCAGTGTTAACAGCTAAGGCATTTCTTTTTCCATCTTGTAATATAATTAAAAACAAATTTAGAAGCAGAATAGATGTTTTGTATGTTATAGTCCTGTTAGTTTTGAGGGAAGGCATTGGCAACGCACACAGCTGTTTCTGACAATTATAAATGCGAAAGAAAAAAAGGGAGGAAAGAAACCAAATTGACCAAATATGGTTGCCTTTGTTTTCCACTGGGAAGTCTTTCGGATGGCCGTAGGACAAATAGATGCAAATCAAACATTTTTAACCTGCTGCATTCCATAGGAGATGGACATGAAGCTAAGGGTGTAGAGAGGTTTCAAGTAGTTGAAGACAGAAGGCATCTAAGGGGTATATATGATAATAGTAGCTTCTGAAAATGCTTAAGATTTGGGCTAAATTTCAGTGAATTTTTGGCTTTTGATTATTTTCCCAAATGTAGAGTCTATAGTCTAATGTCATTTTATATTTCTGAATTAAAATGGACTAAAATTCCAAGATGGTTAAGTAAGACTATGGGCATAGAGCAGAAGAGAAACAGTTCTAAGTTTTGCTTTGAATATCATCTCTTTGATAATGTTAATTGTGAGTTGCAGAGTGACCAATAATTAGATCCTTCAAGTCTTTTGCTAGCTATCAATTGCATAAGGCCTACCCCCAACAACTCATTAAAAGTGCATTTGACCATGCTCCCTTCACCAGCCCCCACTCCCAAACCATCTTACCTTGCAACTTTTTTAAAATAGCTACATCAACTTCTAACATTCTACATAATTTGCTTTTTATGTTTGAGATTATCATCCCTTTCCACTCCTCATCCCCATAGGCTGGTGGGATCTTTGATTTGTTTACCCATGTATCCCAAGCATCCAGAGCATTGTCTGACACACATAGTAGATACTCAATAAATATTTGTTGAATGAATGAATCATATTCTTCTTTTGCCTAAAACACGACAATGGTTTTCATTGGCTTGGTGATAAAATGTAACTTCAGTATGTAGCATATATGATCAAGTTTACATATCCAAATATATTTCTTTTCTTTTCTTTTCTTTTTTTTTTAACTTAGTTGAATTTTTTTTTTTACCAAGTATCATACTTTATTTATTTATTTTTGCTTTATTATTTTTTATTTTTATTTTTTTATTTTTAATATTTTTTATCTTTATTGTTCAGTTTATTAATTACATTGTTTCCCCTTTTTATCCCCCTATATCTCCCCTCCACTCTGTACCTATCCCACCCTCCACCTTAACCTCCCCCTCCCCACTGTCCTCTCCCATTGTTGCAAGATTTTTGTCCAGTCTCTTGCTGTACTTCCCACACCCCTTTTCTCCCCAAGAATTGTCAGTCCATTCCCTCTCTATGTCCATGTTTCTGTTATATTCAGCAGTTTATCCTGTTCATCAGCCTATCAATTCACTTGATTTTTATGTTCATTTGTTGATAGATGTGTATTTGTTGTTCATAATTTATATTTTTACCTTTTTCTTCTTCCTCTTTTTAAAGAATATCTTTCAGCATTTCATATAATATTGGTTTGGCAGTGATGAACTCCTTTAGCTTTTTCTTATCTGCGAAGCACTTTATCTGACCTTCAATTCTGAATGATAGCTTTGCTGGATAGAGTAATCTTGGTTGTAGATTCTTGCTATTCATTATTTTGAATATTTCTTGCCACTCCCTTCTGGCCTGCATTGTTTCTGTTGAGAAATCTGCTGACAGTCATATGGGTGCTCCCCTGTAGGTAACCAACTGTTTTTCTCTTGCTGCTTTTAATATTCTCTCTTTCTCTTTTGCTCTTGGTATTTTAATTATGATATGTCTTGGTGTGGTCCTCTTAGGGTTCCTATATATTGGGGTTCGGTGCACTTCTTGGACTCCAAAGTCAATTTCTTTCACCAGGTGTGGGAAGTTTTCAGTCACTATTTCTTCAAATAGGTTTTCATTAACTTGTTCTCTCTCTTTTTCTGGCACCCCAATAATTCAGATGTTGACATGCTTGAGGTTGTCCCAGAGGCCCCTTATACTATCTTCAATGATCTGAATTCTTTTTGTTTCCTGTTTTTCCAGCCGAGTGGATTTTGCTTCTTTGTATTTCAAATCTTTGACTTGGTTCTTGTGGCCCTCTGGACTGCTTTTAGGACTTTGTGTAATATTTTTTATTTCAGTCTGTGTATGCTTGATTTCTAGTTGGTCCTTTTTCATATCCATGAGGGTCTGGTTCATATCCTCAGAGGTCTTGTTCATTTCCTTGAGGGTCTCATTCATTTTCTTGTAAGTCTCATTCATTTCCTGGTTGGTCTTGTTTATTTCCTTGTAGTTCTCATTAAGTTCATCGGCCTTTTCTAGGAGCCTCTTGAAAAGCCTTATAACCGTGGTTTTGAACTCTATGTCTTGTCTTTTTTCCTCCATTTCTTTCGCACCTGATTTCTTTCCATATCTCTGCATGGTGGCTGCTTTATGTGGTAGATGTCCTCTAAGGGTCAGTGGCACAGCCTCCCCAGTTATTTGAGATGGGTACTCTTACTGCAATCCTTTATGGGTTGTATAGTATTTTTGAATTTAAGCCCAGCTTGTTGTTGTTAGCCCTAAGAGGGTTTGACCTCCAGGCCAATTGGCTGTGAAGGGAGACTGTGTTCAGGTTGGATGGGCGGAGACTCTGAGCTGTGCAGGCAGCCTCAGTGTCAGCTACATCCTATGCGGTGCTCGCGCGCGGGTCTCTGTTAGATGGGGATGGCTGCAGACACCTCCAAGAGAAAGCCGCTAGTCTCTTCCCCTTGCCAGACAACTCTGCCTCTCCCCAAATGAGTCTGCACACCCAAAGTCTAGCCCAGGGTTGTAAAATAGGTGGTTTCCAGGACCAGGAGACAAGTTTCCAGGGAGCAAGTTGCGTGTTTGTGCGACACTTGCGCGCAAACTTCTTTTCTCAGCTACCTGGTTTCTCTGCAGACTGGGAGACCTCTGCCACGTCCGGCTATCAGGGTGCGTCCTCTGGACCTCGACCTCCCCTGGCACTGGGGAATCCATGCAGTGGGATGTCTCCACCCTCCCCGTTGGCGAAATCCAGCCGGGGTTGCTGCTCCAGCCCCAGCCCGCGCACGCAAGTAGGACGGCTCCTAACCTGTTTCCATCTTCAAGGCTGCGCTCCCGCCGCTCTTCTGAGTCTCAGCGTCCCACCTTTACTTTTATTTGTGGAGTTTTCACTCAGCCAGCTTTCTGGTGATTCTGGGTGATGTTTGGTTTGTTGTTATGTTGTAGTTTTTGAATCGTTGCGCGGGGCAGAACAATAGGTGTTTACCTATGCCGTGTCAGCTACGTCCTGGTTCTCCCTCGAATTTTTGTTTTTTAACAACTTAGATGGCAGTGGCCCTGGGATCTAAAGTGAACTTGTCATGGCATTTAGGGTCAATGAGAAATGTAGGCATGGTACCTATTGTTGGAATCCTTTTCACATCCCGCGTGTTCAGGGTTCCAGTTCAGGGTTCGGGGTCTGGAGAAGGCCGCACACAAACGGAACAAAGACTCAGGAAAACATAAATTTGGAAAAATGGGGGGCCAGGCGGCAGCCTATCTCTAGTGGAAGGAGTACCCAAATATATTTATTTTCATTTTCATTTTTCTATCAAATTATAGCCTATCATTCTGTTTCTTTTGCCTGGATTTTTTTTTGTCCTCTTTCTTCTTGGCTTTAAGTTTTTAGGACCTTGCTTGGCCTTCCTGTATGTTCTCTAAAGCACATAGTGTACTCCCCTGAGCTGTCTCCTCTTTTCAGATTATAACTATGGGGGTAAGAGCCAGGCCTGCCTTGTTCATAGTTTTCTTTGTGTTAAATGTAGTGCTTGGCACTTTGTAGGAGGTTCATTAACTATATACAACCAATGAATCATGAAAGAAAGGCTATGTAACTCAGACATCAGCTAGGATCCTACCCAGTAAGATCTGGGGAAGACTGGCCCAATGTCTTTGTCTAAGGTATTTTGCCTATTTCTAGGGCCTTATCACTTCTGGCCCCAATTTCCATTTTGTATTCTTGTTGTCCCTTAATTTAGCATACTGCAGTGCAGTGCCTTGGTTAAGCGTGTGGCCCTGGAGCTCCACCATCTAATTCAAATCCGACCCCTGCCATTTATTAGCTTGTTAACTTCTCTCTGCCCGAGTTTTCTCGTTTGTAAGCTGGGGATGATTATAACAATAGCACCTACCTCGTGGTGACTTGTAAAGATTCATTTTGTTTGTACATGCTATGTGTGAACAGTTCGAGACATTGTAGGTCTTATAAATTGTAGCTCTCCCAATCAGCTACATTAACAACGATGTTATATTTAGCAGAATTTGTACTGAAGGTGTTCCCAAGGTTATATCACAGGAAATAAATGAAGACATTCCTGTTGGGAAAGTCTTTTTGTCCATCTACCAGCAGGATTTCTCCCCCAGTCCACTCCCCAGCAGAGGGCTCTGGCCTTTGGCTCTCTCGCCAGCCTCTCTCTCCCTCTCCTCTGCCTTTGCTTTTCCTTTCCCCGCTTTCTGCAATGGCGGCTGGAAATGCCCAGTTCTTCCCTGTCTCTTTTGCAGTGTACCTGAGCTCTACTGCTCCAGGCCAACTTCCACACTGGATTCCACACCCATACGTGAAGCTCAGTCCAATCAGTGTCTGTGGCATGTCCAGATTCAGGAGATGCTCATCTCCCCTTTATCAAGTCCATTTTCATTAGGACAGTGGTTCTCAACCTTTCTAATGCTGCGACCCTTTAATATAGTTCCTCATGTTGTGGTGACCCCCAACCATAAAATTATTTTCGTTGCTACTTCATAACTGTAATTTTGCTACTGTTAATGAATCGTAAAGTAAATATCTGTGTTTTCCGATGGTCTTAGGCTCTACAGCAATGGTTTTCAACCTGTGGGTCGCTAGCAGGGTCCCTTAAGACCATTGGAAAGCACAGATATTTACATTACGACTCATAACAGTAGCAAAATTACAGTTATGAAGTAGCAACGAAATAATTTTATGGTTGGGGGTCACCACAACATGAGGAACTGTATTAAAGGGTCACGGCATTAGAAAGGTTGAGAACCACTCATTCACTGCCTTAGGAGGTAGCTGTAGTTAATGTCAAATTTCTTTTCTTTGTTACAAGTAGAGGGGAAAAAATGATAAACACCCTCACAGGTGTGTATGGCAACTAATCACACAATTTGCTTTTGCTTTTAAGATAATGCAATTCCCTTGTGCATGAGCAGGACTGGTGGAGGCCTCATAGTCCAAAGATGCATCCTTTGCTTTCCTCTCAAAGAAATCCTTGCCTGTGTGCTGTGTTGGAAGCAACCACATTAGCAGGGCTGAGCTGCTGCAACGTTGTAAATACCAACAAATAAAAGTGTCAGCAGCCTGGGCGGTGGGAGGCTGGCAGGGCCTGGAGTTTAGTGCTCAGCCTTTCTAGGGGGCTGCTTCATATCCAGCCCACACGAGTAGTGATTCAAAGTTATTTCCTACTGATGGCTCTTCCTGACCCCAGGAAAAGGGGTTTGGAGGTCTCCAGACCCAGCCCACCAAGGAGAAATACCTGCTCAACTTGAACTGCCTTCTCTCTCCAACAGATGGCCCCATCCTGGTGAATGGATGGCATTTTGAATGGTTGTGGAAGCTTCGCCACCACGGCCTATATTGATAATAGAATTTTTGTATTACTTCTCCAGGGACCCATAACCACATAAAAAAATATAAGACTTGTTTTCTTTTCACCACCGGATGTATTTATTTACAAAGAGGGACTGTAAGTGGCCAGAGGCGCACACTCACTGGTAGTAAAACTCCATCCTGAGATTCACTGATTTCTCACGCTGTGCTTCCTCCAGCCCTGAGGGTTTGTAACGTCAAGCACTCAGAGGAGAGCTCCAGCCAGTTCTGTCTTGTGCCACTGGACAGATGACGCCTGTGTTTGGTGAGTTTGGCAAAAGCAAATAGCGTTTTAGGCCTAACGGTACCTTTTGCGTTTGAATTTGAGAAAAAAATGCAGCTTTGGCCCTTGAAATTGTGTAGGAGAAAATGCTTGTTTCTGGGTAGTGAATATTCAATAGCTGGGCCCCCATGGCCTGTCCACTGACAGCAGGATCCCTGCTGGGCAGCCCGGAGGTTTCACCAGGCAAGGTCTCAGCACAGACAGAAAACAGAGCCCCATGTTGCTGAATGCTCCCCATAATGAGCGTGCTAATGGCTTGGAAATCATAGACAGCCATTTCAAATGATGTTTAAAAGAGAAAATGCCTCAGACCATTAGTAAGGGAAAGAAACAAGCAGGATGCGAAATATGCACAGTATGATCTAAACTCTGTGAAACAATAGATATCAAGAGGGACATATACCAAAATGCCTATCGTGGGTGGCAAACTTGGGGATCTCTTTTAGTCTTGTGTCTATTAATAATGTCCAGTGATTTCCAGGCTCCTTACAGTGAGCACATATTACTTTTAAAATCTGCTAAAATAAATGTGTATTTAAAAAATAAAGTAGAACAATTTATTTCTATCAGTGACAATTTTAAAGGATATACATTTTTTTTTTTACAACGATAGAAAAACCTATTATTATTTCCTTTTATCATTCTCTGTTGGGAGGTAAAATGGCCCAAGCCTACTGCAGACAACTAATTGTGATTTTCTGCGCATATTTTCACCTCAAAAATGATGTTTTACATGTGACCCGAGTTAACATATTTGCAATAGATGCCAGCTTTTGGGGGGCAACTCTGGACCACTTGGTTTTAGTTTTGTTGCTAAAGCTTTTATTTAGATAAAATTCTAAAAACAAAAACTGCAAGGTACATGCATATAGTTAACATATTCACATATAAAAATTTGTCAGTGTTATTACCATTGTAAAATCTTATTTCAAAAAAGCAATTAAATATCCTAAGTTACTGAGCTTTTATTTTTGTCATTGACCATTTTAGAAGGAAAAAAGCAAGTTCCTTTATTGGTAATGCTAACATCCTCTCTCCATGACAGTAAAACTGGCATGTAAGTTTTTAATAGGCACTTTATAAAATCCATCCTTAGGTCATATATGTTCATATCTAATTGCATGCAATGTTCACATCTACATTTATGTTCTAAAATAAAAATTCTATACTTGTATTTTGTGGAATAAATAGTTCCATGTCATGTTTATAAAAAAGGGTTCTGTACTCAAATATTTTTGGAAACACTATGTACTACCATCTCCCAACTCTATTCTCAACTGATACACCCAGTTTTACACTACAGTAAAAAAAAAATTCTTCAAACTCTATTTAAGCTAGTATTTCCTACACTTTCTAACAAGGATATCAGAAGTACTACTTCCAAGCACTGCAGGAACTGTGTCAGCAAAGAAATACCAAGTGACTTTCTTTTTTGCTATCCTGAAAAAGAAGCAGGGAAGTAGACAAAAAGAGCAGAATTTTCTATAAAAATGACTCAAAAAGGCTTTCTGCTTAAGTCTGTTGATTAACTGCAGAATCCTTCAGATTTTTAAGTGACTATAGCAACCATGGCTTTACTTCAGGTCACAGAACACTAGAAGCCAGAGTGTAGTTCTTGGCCATCTTTAATCATCTCAATGTATCCCCTAACTTAAGGGTAACTCTTGCAATAGCTGCAGAGTTGATCTATTTGGTGGAGAATGTTAGCGTCCTTCTCTGGTATCCCTTCCTTCCAACCCCCCCCCCCCCCAAAAAAAAAAAAAAACCCCACTATCTTCTGTTTCTTTCATCTTCTGGTCTTTCTTGTTTTGACTCAGACCCCAAAGTTACTATGTGAGCATAGGAGATCTCTTAACACCATTTGTTCTCCCAACTCTATCATTTATGAGGGCAGGCCAACAGATCTCCATTCTAACAGGTACATGCTTGCCCTATTTAAGGAACAGATTTTAGACTTAGCAACAACACTATGAAGATATTACATCTTTGAGGATGTCTGTGAAGTATTCTGGGTCTACTCCTGTTTGTGGCATTTATTTGTACAGTGCTTAATGCATTGGAATCTTCCATTATTATCTCTTGATGCCATTAAATTCAGTCCTTGCATTACTGAATGTAGGCAAATCCTTAAACAAAGAGAAGTGGTTGGGATGTCATGGTGGTTTTGCAGGTTTTGCAGAAGGTATCCATGACAAGGCTAATTGATTCAGGAGACTTTGTTTTTCAATAAAAGAACAGAGATTAGTTTACTGTCCATCTTAATTATTCCATCCATCAACCATTTGTTGCCCTGGGCAACTGGCACCATCTTGCTGCTTGCTAATTTAAGCTCATTTTACTTTAGGAGGCTAGTTTCTTTGGTTCATTTTTGTGTATTTGGATGAGGAAACAAGGACCTGACATTTTTGTGGGTGAAATTCTCAGCTGTGCCATGCTGAGTTCACCGACAGAAGATATTTATCCCTGCTCCCACATTTTTTTACTGCTTGATTGAAATTCATAAACCATATGAATATTTGTGGGTATATGTGTATAGAGTAACCAGTAAATTAATATAACATGAACCTGTAAATGAACATAGTCTGCCCTACTTGCAAACAGGCCAAAACAAGTGAAGAGAAAATATAATTACCATGGCCAGAGGATATTTGGTCAAGGTCTCAAAAGAGTACTGAAGTCTGGCTCTTGGAATTTAAATATGGCCAATGTCCTTTAGTTGTATTAGTTTTATTTTATTTTATTTTAACAATTTTTATTCAGATTATTAATTACAATGTTCCTTTCTCCCCCCTCCCATAGCTCCCCTCCACCCATTACCCACCCCACTCTCTGCCCTAACCTCCCCTCCACTGTCCTCATCCATAGGTGTATGATTTTTGTCCATTCTCTTCCTGCACCTTCCATACTCCTTTCCCCTCAAAAATTGTCAGCCCATTCCCTCTCTATGGCCCTGATTCTATTATATTCACCTGTTTATCCTGTTCATCACATTTCTAATTCACTTGATTTTTAGATTCACTTGTTGATAGATGTATATTTGTTCTTCATAATTTTTATTTTTACCTTTTTCTTCTTCCTCTTCTTAAAGAATACCTTTCAGCATTTCATATAATACTGGTTTGGCGGTAATGAACTCCTTTAGCTTTTTCTTATCTGTGAAGCACTATATCTGCCCTTCAATTCTGAATGAAAGCTTTGCTGGGTAGAGTAATCTTGGTCGTAGATTCTTGCTATTCATCACTTTGAATATTTCTTGCCACTCCCATCTGGCCTGCATAGTTTGTGTTGAGAAATCAGCTGACAATTGTATGGGTACTCCCTTGTAGGTAACTTTTAATATTCTCTCTTTGTCTTTTGTTCTTGGCATTTTAATTATGATGTGTCTTGGTGTGGTCCTCTTTGGATTCCTAGAGTTTGGGGTTCTGTGTGCTTCCTGGACTTTTAAGTCTATTTCTTTCACCAGGTGGGGGAAGTTTTCAGTCACTATTTCTTCAAGTAGGTTTTCAGTATCTTGCTCTCTCTCTTTTTCTTGCACCCCATAATTTGGATGTTGATTTGCTTGAGGTTGTCCCAGAGGCTCCTTACACTATCTTCAATTTTTTGGATTCTTTTTGCTTCTTGGATTTTGCTTCTTTATATTTTAAATCTTTGACTTGATTCTTGCAGTTCTTTAGATTGCTTTTAGGTCTTTGTATAATGTTTTTTATTTCAGTCAGTGTATGCTTAATTTTTGGTTGGTCCTTTTTCATATCCTTGAGACTCTCGCTCATATCCTCGAGGGTCTCATTAAATTTATTGGCCTTTTCTAGGAGCCTCTCGAAAAACCTTATAACCATAGTTTTGAACTCTATGTCCAGTCTTTTTTCCCCTCCATTTCTTTCAAATGTGATTTGTTTCCATGTCTTTGCATTTTGGCTGCTTCCCTGAGTTGGTCTAGTAGCTTTGTGTGGTAGATGTCCTCTAGGGGACATTGTCTTAGCCTCCTCAGTTACCTGAGGTGGATACTCTTGGTAGAGCCCTTTATGGGTTGCACAGTCTTGTTGTAGTTAAGCCTAGATTGTTGTTGGTATCACTGGGATGGTTTGACCTCCAGGCCAATTGGATGTGAGGATCAGCTGTGTTTATGCTGTGAGAGCCGCTGCTCAGCTTGGATGGGTGGAGTCTCTGGGTGAGCAGGCAGCCTTCATTTCCTGTCAGCCCCACCCTAAGCGGCACCTGGGTCTCTGTGCCCTATAGTAATGGCTGCATGCATCTCTGAGAGAAAGATCCCCCTAGGTCTGCTCACTGCCAGACAGTTCAGCCTCTCCCCAAATGGGTCTGCACATCCAAAGTCTCACTCAGGATTGGAAAACAATGCAGTCCGGTGGTTTTCCTTTTTTTCCCCCTCCCAAATGAGAGAGCAAGTCACTCGTCCTCTCTGTGCACTCGCGCACCTCTGCAGTTCCCAAGTTTATGCCATGAGCTCGAGGACCTCTGCAGCGAGTTTCAGCATGCTTCCTCCTTACAGTCCAGTTTCACCTTGTATGAGTCTGGGTTCCCGAGACTCACCGGAACTGGGGAATCAGTGCAGTGGGATGCCTTTGTCTCCGTCCCTGTTTGAGAAAACAGCCAGGTGTTCAGCCAGCCGCCTGCCCTTTCCACTTTCGCACACATGGCTCCACACCTCTTTCTCTGCGTGTCTCTGAAAATCTGCCCTCCACAGCTCCTCTGAGTTACAGAGTCCTTCTATCTTTCCTTCTATTTATGGAATTTCCACTCACCCAGCTTTCCGGTGATTCTGGATGATGTCTGTTTTGTCTTTTGGTTGTAGTTTTGAAATTGTTGTGTGGGGCAGCAGTATAGGTGTTTACCTATGCTGCCATCTTGGTTCATCCTCTCAGTTGTATTAGTTTTTGGTTTTGTTTTGCTGAACTCCAAGTAACCCTCCACCTTTCTGCTAATCTCTCCAGTGCACTCACATGCCTATATGTACCTTTGCCCTGTGTGCCTCTGCATAGCGCGCTCTTCCTGGACCACTTTGAATATGTGTAATTTGGACAGACAGGCCTTCTAAATGGAGCCATAAGTGGCAGAAGAGGAAGGAAAGATAGGGATTTGCACAATAAAATACTTTCAGAAATAGAACAACCATATGGCTAAAAACCCTGGGAATACATTTTGGTCAAAAAGTACAACATAATAATACTTGTTTAAATACTGCGGTTAGATTTTCACTTGTCTGGGAGGTAACTGACTCATTTGGAGGCAGCCTTGTTTATGTTGGGGAACCAAATTGTAACTGCTTGGTACCTGCTGTTCCTTCTCATTGTTTTGCATGCTCAGCATATGACTACACTGGTAAGTCTGATAATATATATGTAGAGTTTAATTTATGTCCTCTCTCTTTTTCCAGCATAATAGGTTTCATGTCACATATGACTCCTGTCTTTGTCGGATATACTGTTTGTTGCAAGGATCAGAAATTCAGTTAAGAAAGTTCAAGGCAAAATAGTGTTGATTTAAAGGGTATTAGGTCAGTTTCATGGAGCCCAGTTATGAGAAATGTAGCTGGGCTTCCTAGGAACTGGAATGTCATCAGGAAATGACTCTTGATCTTTCTGGTGCTCTCCTTGGGTCTACATAGTCTCTCATCTATGCTTTTTTCCCTATAAATATATGTCATAATCCTCTGTGGCAGATCAGGTTTTTTTGCAAGGCTCTTAGGTTTTGTTCCTTCAAAATTTATGCTGGCGTGGGGTCTGACCACCACTTTACATGCTTTCACAGTTTCCTGCCTGTCATCATTAAGTGATTCCCTCACTGACCCTTTTCTTCCTTTAATTTAAATGAAGGGTTATTGTTGATCTCCCCCACCAAACTGTGAGTTCCATGAAAGCAGGAGCCATAACTGTTTTGGCTATGAGTATATTCTCATGGCCTGGCATAGCTCACGCCATGTAGTAGGTATGCAATGAATTGGTGAGTAAGTGATAACTCCAATATCTAGATCTTCTGAGGGTTGTTTCGGTTGTCTGATAATTTTATTTATTGGTTTTGGGTTAAATGATCTCCTACTGAGAACAAAATATTGTGTATGAAAAATTGAAGGGATCTTTGGAGGTTCTGGATAATATCATCGCCTCCTTCCCCAGAGAAGATATATTTTTGTTTCCTTTCTTTTAATGGTTTTATTTTTTATTTATTTTGATTTTACATTTATTTTTCAATTAGAGTTGACATACTGCCAGAAACCGATCATTGTCTTACTAATTAGAAAGGTGTGGACAAGGAACCGGGAAGGCTGGTCAACCTTGAAGCTCTGAAAGGTCAGAGCCAACCACTCCCTATCTAACTGAGATAATGATAGCTGAAGCAACATCCTCACCAGATAGTCATGTAAGTCTTTACTGATAAGATAATCTGCTTATTGTCTGCCTAAGGGCAATGGGTATATCTCAAACCTGAATAAAAGGAATGGCAAGGCCAAAGAAAGGCGTAGCCCTCTCTTGGGCTTCTGCCTGGCTCCCATTTCCCAAATTAATGCTTTTCTAAGTCTCTTTTCATTTGTGTGCGGCCTTCTCCAGAACCCAAACTCTGAACCGGAATCCTGAATCACGCGGGACGTGAGAGGGGTTCCCACATCATACAATAATATAGTAGTTTCAGGTGTACACCCCAGTGATTAGGCATTATATAACTTACTAAGTGGTCATCCCAATAAATCTTATACCAGCTGATACCATACATAGTTATTAGAATATTATTGACTATATTCCATATGCTGTATTCTATACCCCCATGATTATTCTGTAACAACCAATTTGTACTTCTTAATCCCTTCACTCTTTATACCCCTCTTCCCAATCCCCTCCCATCTGAGTCTGTGTCTATGAGTCTATTTCTGTTCTGCTTGTTCACTTATTTTGTCTTTTAGATTTAGTTGTTGCCATTTTATTGTTTATATTTTTTAGCTTTTCTTTCTTTTTTTTTCCTGATCAGTTTTAGTAAGAGGGACCAAGTAAGCTAGGGAGAAGCGGGAACCGGTAGACATAGTCAGAGTGTCTGCTTTAACTATCTTCATCATCATCCTTACTCTTATTAATGCATTGTTTTTGAAACTTTGTCTTTTACAATACACTGCAATTTGAGTTTTCTCCTCTGGTTTCAGTATTCTAGGGTCTGTAATTGATTTTTATGTTAACATTTACTCTAATACCCCACAGTGTTTAATCATTCCTCATTTTACAATTGTCATAATCAATAGCCCACACACCTAAAATGTGTGTCCTGGATCATATAATGACTAGTTTTCCATTCCCTTTGCTGTGTCTTTCCTCCTGCTCAGCCACCCCCATGCTTCTCCAAGCCCCAGGGAATGACCAATATTTGGTCATTAAACTGCTTCTCTCTCTACCTTCTTCAACTTTTTCCACTCCGCACTTGTCTTTTGGTTGTAGTTTTGAAATTGTTGTGTGGGGCATTCTGTTCCTGAAGAGATAATATTTGTTCCAGTGCCTCAATCTAGCTATCCAGGGGCTGGGAGTTTTAGGACAAAGCACAATGACTGAGCAGCAGGACAGAATGAATGACAGTGACTCCTGAGGCTCTCTAGGCATTAGTATCAGGCACCAATACCTCTCTTACCTAAAATATATTGCCCGAGTGTCTCTGAACAAGGGCTGAAAATGAAAAGACCAAGATGAATGTAAGAGTTGATTATAATTCACATATTCTTGATTGGCTAGCAGGTTAAAACTACGAATAAAAATAAGGAAGAGGTGCTTCATTGGGGAAAAAAAGGAGCAAGGCAACGAGTTAAAAAAAAATGAGGCATCTCAATTTTGCATATCAACTTTGCTTCAGCTTTATCTTTATTAGATAGAGTCTGGACAAATTGAAGCTATCCCCCAGAATATATATTTTTTTTATCCTCTATGGCTACCTAAATTTGCCACTTAAATATAACAATAGCATTATCATTACCATGAGAGCTAACATCTACTGAGAACTTATTATGTCCTTAATATACATCATTGTTTAACTCTTACCACAACCCTATTTCATGAGCATTCTCATGATCACACTTATAGCTGATGAAACTCAGGTTAGAACCGGTAAGTAATTTTCCCAAGGTCATATGAGCTTAGTAAGTGGCAACAACAATTTTTGAATTCTTGGACTGGCATCAGAGCTCTCACTTCTAAATGCTACACTATGCTGCCTGCCTGTATGCATAGAAGACATATTAAACTGTTTGTTTTTATGACTGCCTACACAGTAAGAAAAATACATGGAAAAGTATGATTTTCTATAAGGAAGGGGGCTGAACAGTAAATGGCTAAGTTAAAATGTCCATATTTTGTGTATTTACTAAACTGCTGGAACAATATGCAGTGACTCATACAAGATAGTTGCCCATTCCTTTTTTCATATTACAACCTAGAGGAAGGCAGGGTCCAATATCATCTAAGAATTGAGGTCCTTTCTCTCTTGTTACACTGCCAGTCTGAAGGTGATGCCCACATCTGGCCAGCTGAAGCTACATTATGTCCATGTTCCAGCCCATGGGAAAGGGGAAGGAGGGAGAGCAGAGTACATACTCAGATTTCACAAAGGCCAAGAACTGGAAGAGACACACATCACTTCTGTAATATCCTATAAGAACTTGGTCTCATGGCCCACACCTAGCTGCAAGGGAGACTAAGAGATGGATGGAGTCTTTATCTGGATGGTCTGTGTCTTGCTAAAGCTTAGGAGGGGATTCTATTTCTAAAGGAGAGAAGGAGTCTCTGTGTGTGTGTGGACAGTTAAAGTTAATAGCCTCTTCCTGATTTCCAAATTAGTGACACCAGTAATAATGTATTTATGAGTTTGGAATTTTTCAGATAAGCTGGCATTGGTTATGTGATTTTTTTTCTTTATCATAAAACTATCTTGTCTTGGATATAATCAAGATAATCAGAATAATTATCTAATACAAAGCAGTTCTATAATCTACATTAAAACCAGAAGAGATTACAGGTCATTGCTTTACTGCAAAGGAGATTATAAACTTCAGTAAAATAAACTTCACTATATAACTAAAATTAGTTTTGCACACACATCACATAGAGCACGTGATTAGGTATTTGGAGATAGCTTACAGGGATTCATTAAAAACATGCTATCCATTCCCTATTTGATTGGTAAGGTAAGATTGATGGGTGTACACATAGAACTAAAGGGGATTTAATAACAGGGTTAAGCCTCAGATCAAGTAGGCGGTCTGATTTTAAACAAACACAGAAGGCAGCACAGGAGCTCATGACTCCAAGCCTCTAGGCTTGATTAACATCCTTGGGTCAATTAAGAAGAGTTCTTAAACCCCCTGTGGGGACTCATGCAGAATGCAGTCACCTGAGCTACCATCAGCCCAGGAAAAATGATGACGTCTACAATCACAGTTTTTATATTTCCAAAGAATGTTTGCTTTGAAAATGTTTGTGCATGAGTGTGGATAAAACTTCACAATGATCCCAAGTATCAAGTAAAGTGCTTTTATGGATGCGTGAGCTTCTGGGTTACTGCCACTTGCCATTATTTGCTGTGGCTCTGTCTCAAAAGTCTGGGCTGGTTTGTTTTGGTGATTGCACATTCTTTTTTTCTTTTTTTTTATCACACAGTTTTGGACTTCTGCCTGCCTGGAGTGATCATTAAGTTCAGTTCATGGACCAGCAAGAAGCTTCTCCAGGGTTGGGACTGGCCACTCAAACTGTAAGCTTGAACTGTAAGCATCTCACACAGCGAAGTCCAGCAGCTGAGGGACAGATGAGGGAATCTGGGATTTGCGGGGCTCCACCACGGTCGCCTGGTCACTGCAGGACAGTTCGGTTGGGTCTAGAACCCGTATCTGCACTCCTCGTCAGTCCTCGTCAGTCCTCTTTCCCAGTCCCCCTTATAATTATAAATTTCAAATATTAGACCATTTGAGAATTTAATAAAAATTCTTAGACGTTCTACCTTTCTATTTAAAATCCACTGTAGAGTCTAAAAATTCTCTAGTGAATTAGGCATTTCCCAACACAGGCAGGATTGTGTCCCAAGGCCAGCCAGGGAGGTCTCATCCTGACCAATGGATTTTATTTAGACTTGGACGTTATTTCCAAGGGTGGTGTTTATATTCTCTGATGGTAATTGTATATATATATGTGTATATATATATATATATATATTCAGCATATTAATTTATTAACTCAAAACTTTAAAAACAGACCTATATTTTTATAACTATTTTGACCTCATATATTTTGTTTTATTAAAATAGGAGCCTGGACAATTGAGAGCCACACGAGCTTCATATTTGGAAGACGTTTGGGTTTATGTCATGCCTAGGTACAGAGATGAGGCTGAATACACATTTGCTGAACCGAGCTTGAATCCTGGTCAGAGGATTACACTTGTTTGCTTTGTTGTTGAGTTCAGTCCTGTTGAAAATCAGCAAAGTATAGCAGAAAGAGCACAGGACCAGATGCGAAAACATGGTCTTAGAATTCTAACTCCACTTTATGAGTTATGTAGCCTTCAGCCATTCATTTATGTGCCTTACAGCCTCAGTTTTCTCCTCTGTGACATGGGGGAAAGATCACTTGTTCCACAGTAAGATTGCGAAACATGGTTACATCTTCAAGTAAGATGATATTTGTAAAAGTCTTTCAAAATGGGAGGCATCATTCAAATGTGAGGCATATTGGTTTTTGCTATTGTTATAGTAGCTTTATTGCTATATAACTTCAATTGCAGTTTATTTTCAGTTCGGTGGCCCATGTTCTAATAAGTTAAGTTATTGCAAACTACATGAGAAAAGGTGCTACGCTGAGTATAGAAATTGTGTTTGGCCATACATTCATTCAGTGGTCTGAGTACCCGACACCCAGCAGTATACCATCAGATCCAGAATAACCTTGTTCATTGATGAGATATCTTCTTTGGGTCCATCTCTTCCTACCCGCCCCCCTATTCCCCCATCACAACCTGCTAGGTAATCCACTGAGCAGCTTCAGATCCTTCCAGGAAGCAAGGATGAGCTATATTTAATTACCAGAACACTCCTTTGGTCTCTAGAATATCAGTTCTCTGCCAGCTACCTTCATCTCTTTGGGTCCATAGTAAGGTGGTCAAGAGGCCAAACATGGTCTCTGATCAGTCACAGGGACCATACTGTCTTCTGAGCATGTATGACTTTGACCATCTGAAACCCTCAACCTGTCTTGGTATTGTCTTGTATTATATTTTTTTTGGTAATGAAACCCCACAAATGCAACAATCTGAGAGCATTTGTTCCAGACATAAAATGCTGCCTTCAGCAGTTACCCACTTCCGTCTTTGAGCTCTACCTTTGTCAAGGTTCTCATGTTACTCTTGCTAAGAGTAACAAATTGGGAGAACTTCTTAATGGAGGCCTGGCAAGGGAACTGCACCTGCAAAAGTTCAGAGGTCATTAAAACCTTGAGAGTCCAAGTACTTTAAAGATTCATTGTGTGAGGCACTGAGGCAGGAGAAAACAAAAGGCCAAATAGGCTGGCCTTGAAAACCAAGGAAGAGAGTTTGCCATTATACTCTGAGTGCAAGAGGGAGCCACAGAAGTGTCTTAAGCGGAGAGATGACAAGATTGAGTTTGCATTTGATCCCTCTACTTCTCTGGACCTTTGCTGGGAGGTCCACAGAGCTCCTGGGCCTCTGCATCTGAGAATAGAGAAATGCAGTTTGAAGGCATCTATACTTTAGTGGGGTAGAAGGGCAAGCAATCTCCTTGACAGGGAGAAATAACATTGAGGCAGATTATTTGGGGGTTTATGGCACCAGAGAGGACTAAACCCTTTGAAGTTAGAAGAAGGTCCTTGTTGTCATGGCCCAGCATGAGGGGCCATTCCCAGAAGTCTTCCTGGAGCTTGGTCATGGTCACATGCTGCTCCCACGGCCTGGACTTGCACATTGTGAGAACAAGTTCAATTCTGACCAGCCCTAACCAGATCTGTCTCCAGCCAGCTTGTGCTGTTTTTAGTCTGGAGGGAACTGAGCATAGCGAGCTTACTTTGCATCATCGCAAAGCTGGACCTAAAATCAAAGGAACCTATACCAAGACCATATGGTCACCACAGAGTCACTGTAGGGTCTGAAGTTGTCTTATGCTGTAGATAAACATTGTTGGCCTCTCAAGACAAACACAGCTCTTGGCACTGAGAACAGTTTTCTGGTGTACATGTGGGCATGCTGGTAGTTCTATGACAAACGTGAGTCATAGAGGAAATATATCAAATCTTCATGTGAACGAGCACAAGCTCCACAAAAAATCTTTGACAAACTTATTTAATAAAATTAGAATATCTTATCACAAAATTTGTGATGGAATTAATACCATAAGCTACAAATTGCAGAGAAGTGGGAGGAGCCAAAGATAACTTTGAATGATTTCATAATTTTGCCTGGGTTTGGCTCTGGTGTCTTCTTTTATCCTGAGAATCTTTTGGAAAACCAGACTGGAGGGGTGTGTGTGTGTGTGCATGCGTGTGTGTGGTGTCCTTCGTTGACTTTATTTTATTAGCAGGGACCTAGTACACAAATTTGTGCACCTTGAAAGGAACTGTGGGCCATGAGGCTGTGGTAGGCATAGTGGCAGGTCTCAGCCCATCCTCTGTGCTCCTTCCCCCCACAGCCCTGGTCCCCTGTCTACCTGCAGCCCTGCTCTGGTCACTGCTTCCAGGTGCTGACAGCATCCGACCTGCTCACACCCGCTGATGGTGCGGAGTGATTGGGGCCTGCGCCAGTAGCGGGTGTGAGCAGCGGCTACTGCCTTGATCACCCCACTGGAATATGGGGAGGTGGAGAAGCTCTCCGGGGCAATCAGGGCTGGCAGTCGTGGCTCGCACCCGCTGATGGCGCTGAGTGATCAGCAGCAGCGCCCGGCCGGCAGCAGGTGTAGTGGCAGGCGGGACCATGGTGCTCAGGAGCAAAGAATTTTCAGTGACCAGTAGAGGCTCACCTCGATGACAGCGACCAGTGCCCCACCTTGGTCTGGCAACCCTGCTCACCTGCTCCACCATCCTGCCACAGCCAGTACCCACCTGGTTTCACACATGCCTTCTGGTGGTCAGTGCCCATCATAGCGACTGGTTGTTCTGCCATTTAGTCTATTTGCATATTAGCCTTTTATTACATGGGATTTTGTTTTTCTTCATATTCTTTTAAAAAAACTTTAGTATTAGTTTTGACACTATTACAGATGTCCTCGTTCCCTCTTCACTCCCCCTTGCCCACCTCCATCAAGCTCCTACTCCACCTTCCCTCTGGCCATCACCACACTGTTAGCTGTGTCTATGGGTTATGCATATATGTTCTTTGGCTAATTCCTTCACCTTCTTTCATCTAGTCCCCTCCCCTCTGACAGCTGTCAGTCTGTTCCTGTTTCTATTTTGTTCATCAGTTTATTTTGTTAATTAGATATCACATTTAAGTGAGATCATATGGTATCTGTCTTTCTCAGAATGGCTTATTTCACTTAGCATAAAAATCTCCAGGTCTATCCATGCTGTTGCTAAAGCTCCTTTTTTATGGCTGCATAGTATTCTGTTGTGTAACCCCTCATTAATTTTAAGGACTGCTTTTCTCACATGCAACTAGTAAAAAACAGCAGTAGGTATTTTGTAGGGCTCATTTGGATGAGCTGATAGATTTGCAGAGGTACCTCGAGAACTGCCCTTTGTTTTCATTGCTTCAAAGAGCAGCAGTGGGATTCAAAGAGAGAGTTACCAAGAAACTAGGAACTTCTTCCTCAGGCTGTGTCTTACTTGCCTTTGGGCAAATTAGGAAATGCTTCAACATGATGAGCTGCCATCTGTGAGGGATGCAGGGGAAAGTATTCTGATATTGATGGAGGATGAGCTTAAAAGCCATCTGAAGTCCCCTTTAATTATAGGGGAGAGAGAGGGAGAGGCAGGGAGGAACAGGAGATTGAGGGGAGGAGAGGGAAACAATTATGGCCTTTCTTAACTGTAAATATGCTAGCTGAAGGTTAGAGAGATTATCATTTCAACTATTGTGTGAAGACTAATTTAATTTCCTTTTGATTCCTCCCTCTTGTTTTTCTTCATTTTTTTGTCCTTTTCTGCTCTCAATTTGCTGCTGCCACTGCTTCTCCTTTTACTTCTCATCCTCATTTAAAAATAAACTGGTAAATAGAGAAATGTCTCAATCTAGTACAACATTATTGGGGGAAAAAATCAAGAATTTATTTCATCTGGGGATTTTAGAAACACCGACTCTAATAAAAACCAGGAGAATATGTGGCGAAATAGAATTGTAAACACCAAGTCAGTTACAGGTATTTGAAAACTGATGGTTCTGAGGGGGTGATTTGATTATGCAATTACCATTGTAAAGGAGTAACTTAATCTGTGAGACTCCCCCAGCAGAAAATTCATACTGCTCTGGTTTAAAATAATTTCTTCACAAATTGTACTTAAAAATAATTGGAAATTTAAAAAAAGCAAATCTAATTTTTCAATAAAAAAATCAACTTTTAAAATTCCTCCCTGGTGGTCCAGCATTATTAAATATTCTTCTGGATTTTTTTTATCTTGCTTTATTGGAAGGAGAAAAACAATTATCTGTAAACGTAATTTTTAATGCATGGTAATAAAAATAAATGGCAGAGTTCTGCCGCAGTTCACCTAAATCTTCTTCCCTGGTGGTCTCGTGGTATTAAATAATCGGTACCACATGTATTCATCATTTGCTGACAGCAAAAGAAAAACTTTGGCATTTTATTGTCTAAAGAAACAGGCATGATGTTATTTAGGCTTCTGGGGGGACTTTGCTGATGGTCTGTGAAGAAACCTACATTTTCCTTGCTGATGGGGGCTGTGCTTTTTTTTGGTTAATTTATATGGCAATTAGTATAAAATCAGAGACAGGCACTCTTACAAGGTTGATTTGAGGTCTTCTTGCAGGTTGTCCAAAGAATTTTTTAGCTTCTTTCTGCATTAATTGGGGCAATGGGAATGTTTTACGTATTGTTAACTCTTTGTTGGGTGTGACTATTGCAGTTGGGTAGCACCAGAAAATGGGTACTACATAAGTGCTTTTTTTTTTGCACTTGAGTTGAGGGTGAATTGTTAGCCATCTCAGGAGAGCACCTTGACTTTGGTTCCTTGTGCCTACTCCTTCCACTTGGCTGACTGTATTATAACTTATGTACACAGCAAATTTCAAACTTGAAAATTGATTCATGTTTCTGCATATGTGTGTTAGAAACAATACTTTCCTTTTGTAAAAAAAGAAAAGAAAAGAAAAAAAAGACAGACTCATAAAAGCTTAAGTAAGATGATGCCCTTATTGGTATGTATAATAAATACAGTGGTTATCTGGAGCATAAGAAAACATATTGGCTGTGATCTTTGTGGCAAGTTTTAGAAAGCTCAGTGAAAGAAAGGCAAAGTGATCTCATTTGCACACGTATTTGTTTATACATATTTATTGCAAAAGCAATAAAATTTTTTTCTCCTAGAAATTCATGCCTTATATAATCGAAATGATTGGTAAAAAAAAAAAAGTAGAGGCATGATAGTTATGCACATTTATATATTTAATGAGATGGTTTTGTCTTCTGATGTATCAGTATAGGAGAAATGGAGGCCCCACACCAGTGTGTCTCCTATTATTATTTCTGGTGGGGTGATACCATGTCATAGCAGTAAAGTTTCAGACAGTGTTGAGTTCAAATTGTACCAATGTCCTTCATTAGCTGTGTCACATCAAGCTACGTAGTTAAACTGCCTGAACCTCAATTTCTTTGTTTATGTAATGGAGGGTAAGGACATATGCCTCACTGAGTCTGTGAGGATTGAGGGATCTCTTAGCACAATGGCTAAGGGTTCTGTATGGCTAGCTTAAAAAAATTTATAGAGAGAATTATACTTTTCATTTTTTTTGGGGGGGGAATTTGTTGTTTTGAATTTTTATAATCCTATTTCAAAACTAGTCTTGGATCATTCCATAAAAATGAAATTTTTTAAAAAAGAGAGATAACTTGGAAATTCATAAGCTCTAAATCAAGAAGGAGCAACAGTCTCTGAGCCCATTTTCCTTAGAAATTTCCCCAACTGCCTTTAGAGCTACCTAATTTTAACCATCTTAACCCTGAAAAGAGCAGAACGTTGTACATTTGATGTTGACTCACTTTTGTTCAGAGCTTGCCACTTTTGAAAGACTGTAGGTATTACTTATGCTATATACTTACGCAACAACTCAAGGAATTCAAACCGAAGTCACAAAACAGGTTTCCCTTTACCAGGGTCTCAACACTTATTCCTCCATGGGTTGGCCATGTGGGAGGTGGTACATCTTTCTTCCTGAGAAGTCCAACTACATGAGCTGTAGACATTTCCCTCCTCAAAGATTTCTCCCAGGCTAGCAGTGTAATTTTAACTCTGATAGAAATCTATGAGTTATAATTGAAAACATATGTGCTGGACTTGTTGTTGCCAAGCTGTGTGTGGCAGGAGTGCATCTCCACTGAGCTCCAAAGCATTCCTGGTTTTATGGCAAGTCTCTCCATTGGGGTCCTTATTAATAGCTTTTATGTAGGTGGCTTTTTGATGATCGACTGGAGAGTGAAAAGCTTTTTGTACAAGGTTTGAAAAGCAGCATTAAAGCCCTGGAGGGAACAGGTTTTGATTTTGTGGTGTTTTGATTTTAAATGATATTGGATGCTATGGCTTTGCTTTTAAACTTCTCCCCCGGTTGATGCTAGCAGCCTCTCTTGACTTTTGTGGGGAAACTCCCTCACAGTGTAGCAATTACTGATTTATGTTCCAGTGATAAGAATGTGTTTTATTGTGGTCATAATATTTGTTCAATTTAACTACTATGTACTATAAAGTATCATAAAAACTTCTCTTCTGATCAAATGTTATGAGACAAAGGACCATAAGCTGCTCTTGATCCATGCACTCTACTTCAGTGGTGTCTGTGGGGGTGCCATCATGACGAGGACAGACTGTGGTCCTGAGGGCAATGTCCTGTGTCCTTCCCCCCATATTTTAAAGTCAGGCCCCAATATAGGTTTCTTAAGCATTTCTGATGCTTTCTTGTCATCAGTTGAGCTCCCTTTCAGTATTATTACCTATCCCTTTGTAAAGACACTTAGGAAAACCCTTCATTTCTCATGACTCTTAAGATCTCAACTTCTCATCAGTCAGCCCCAGAAGGCCTCTTTTGGAAGTTATGACTTTCACTGAGTTTTGCTGTCAACATATGAACCTGACTTAGGTTTATGTGTATTCTGTGATCATAAGTAAAGAAAAGGAAAAAGCCAAAATGACCTTTCTCCTCTTCTTTTATTTTGCTCTGTTTTTCTTAGGGGCAATGGAGAACCTCAACTAAGTAGGCAGCACTATTTCCCCAAAGCAAACTCTAGGGAAAGGACTTCTCATCTGGCCTCCATGCTGCCTTTGCCAGAGTGATCTTCCCTGTTCCCTGTTCCCTAGCAATGCCACATAGCCTTCAGAGTCAAGACTATACCCCTTCAGTAATCTAAGCCCTGCTATGTTTTTAAGTCATCTCTAGGACTGCCCCTTCTCCCTCTCACCATCTATTCTACTCACTACTCTGTTTATCCTCCAGTTATTGGGAGCTATATTGAATCTCCAGTGGATTCACCATGTCATATTCTTCAAGTCCAACATCTTCCAAGAAGCCTTTCGTGTTGCCTCAGTGGGCTTCCATAGCATTCAGTGTGGATGACCTAGAGCTGGACCAGTGAGGGGAAGTACTTGATTCTGCAATAGAGCCACTGTAAAATGATTCTACCTGCTGATCTCAATATAAAATCAAACAGGAAATGATTTTTATGCCTCTTTACATCTCCATAGAATGAAAAGAATCATGTTTTCTATATATGCTTTGTTCCCTCTTTCATCTGGAACTGAGCTGAGGCCATTTAGTTTAGGAGAAAACCCAGGATTGAGGAAGAAGAGCAGAAACTATTTTAGTGTTGTTGGTGGATGCCCTTTGCACTTGCAAAGTGTGACCTGTGTGGGTCAGCCTGATGTAAAGGGATAAGCACCTATGCAAGGATGGGACATGGTCAAAGGCTGGAGATCCTTCTGGGGGAGTAATTTGTATTCATCTTTTGAAACCAGGTAGGCATTTCTATTAACAAATAAAATAGTTTACGAATTTGATTCCTCTATTGATTTTTAAATGCCATTTTTATTAAAATGCAAATAATATTACATATTAAAATTAATCATTGAACCCCTTATAACTATATTTGTGACCATTAGGCCTAAAAGTTATGGAGGAATTATGAAAGGGAGTAGGGAGTTAGGTTGAGGCAGGATAGCAGTGTGCTCTGGAGGAGACCCGCTGTGTGGCTTTGGCAATTTACTTAGTCCCTCTGTGGCTCAGATTTCTCATCTGTGAAAATGGAACCAGTAAACGTGCCTACCTCAGAGTTGTTATGGGGACTAAATGTGTTAATTTGTGTATTGTGCTTATATCAGTGTCTGACACTGAACTAATCTTTACTGAGTACTTCCTATAATATTTTGGTCACTTTTTTTTTTTGAAATAGCAGTTGGTTGTCTTCAAATACTTCTAAAAAATAAATCAACCATGTTTGTTTACTTGACTTTCTCCCTACTAGATTTTAACTTCCTTTATCTATCTTTGTATCCCTAGCACCTACCTCTGCAGGAAACACCCATAATTATGCCTTGAATGAATTAATGAGTGAATGGTAGTGAACTATTGCTTTTTCTGCTTTCTGTTTCATCATGGAAGAATGAAAAAGGAGCATGAATTCTGCCATGGTGTATGATTACTCTCTGGAGGTTGTCTGACCACGGCAATTAAGAATTCACAAAGATGATTAATTGTACATGGCTGTGCTAGTAAAATAACTTTGATAGGCTCATTGAACGGGAATTTCCCTAAAGGGTCATAGAAGCCATCTCCTGCTTTTGGGCAGGTGGCTCTAATATAATGTAGAAATGTTATCTGTGTACTATTTCTAATAAATCTCCCAAAGAGAAAATGCCTTATCTTTCTTGGTGCTAATATATAATAATTTAGTAGCCTATATCTCTTAAATAGGAACTTCATTGGGTAGTTTTAAAAGCATTAAAAATTTAGGTGAGGTATAATAAAAATGGAATACATTCTTATTCAAGTAGCTCTTTTTCCTGCTTAGAGACTCTTTGAAAATGAAGCTGGGTAAGTATCAATCCTGTGTGGCATAATTCTATCTAAGAAGAGGTCCACTGATAGATGTTCCTTCATCAGGCCTTTACTGAGTGCCTTCTGTGTACCGTGCTCCATGCCCTGGGCTGGGATGTAGCAGTGCATACTGTACACGTAGTGCCTGCCTTCTTGGAGCATGTAGTCTAATGGTAAAGCTAGACTTTGAACAAGCAATTAAAAGGGCACGGAATATTTTAAAGATTTTGGTCAAGGAAATCTTTCTGGGGGAGTGTCCCTTAAAGAACAGAAAAGAGGGGACATTCACTCAGACAATGTTAGGTAGGCTGAGGCCAGATCATGCTGGGTCCTAAGGCCTACTCACAGTGCTTTTGGACTATGTCCACTTTGCTATGCTATATCACGTTTCCAAGAAATCCCTTTCTTGTATGGTTATGGATTAGTATAAGACACAAGAGACATTTTGTGGGAGTTTTGGAAGGTAACAGAGAAGCATCAGCTATAGGTTTTGTGCTCTGAAGATTGGTATAGGGTTCTATGTGGCAGTTCATGCATGCTGTACTTGGTCTGTCTGCAAACCTCTTTGCATGGGACAGCTCCTGGATCTACATCATATATTCACATCATAGTTCTTCCTTCATCTTCTTCAAGTCCGAGCTAAGTGCACATGCGGCTCCATGGCTAAAGTTGAGGTTGGAGGTGGTGAGAGACAGACATGGGTTTTAGTTTGTCTTCACAATTTCCATTTGTCTAATTCATCCTCATGGGCTCCAGTTTGTCTTTGCACTTCAGCTGATTTCAAATCACCAGTCTGGTTGATCTGTGATAACTTCAGGCTCAGAACTAGATGCAGAGGCACTGGCCAGCAAAGAGTGTTCCATCTGTACCAGTTAATAAGAAGATTCACCGTGTTAAAGAAAGGGATCTTGTCTGTTAATACCCTTCCTGCTACACCATGAAAAGGTGTTTATCCTAAGAGTGATGGTGGCTATTGAAGGGTTCTAAGCTGGAGATTGTGGTCAGATTTTTTCCATTTTGTCTGCAGAGTGGAGAATGGCTTAGAGTGGGCTTGGTTAGGACAAAGACAGATATGAGATCTATGTGCAGAGAATACTAATGCTAACCAATAACCATGTCTTTTTTTTTTCTGGCCCAGAATTAGATTACTTTTCTAGCTCTTTCACAATTTCGTAAGGCCATGTAGCTGGGCCCTGGCCAGGGAACATGAGTGGATGTGATGTTTGCCACTGCCATGCTTGGCAACTCCCCATGTTTCCTCTCTTCCCTCATTCACTAGCCAGAAGCAGTGGACCCAGTAGAGGGCTCAAAAGCCCTAGATGATGATGGAGTTAGAGGACAGAAAGAGCCTGGGTCCCTGGACAGCTGTTTGCAGTATGTGCCCCTGCACCAACTCTCATTGAATTCTGCTGGGTGTAGAAATACAGTTTTATTGTGTACAATCACATAAATTTTAATATTTATTAAAATACCAAGCATTAGTTAACCTGAATAATATAGAATGTGGGCAATAGATAATTATTCAATAAGGTATTGGCAGTGTAAAACTTTATTAGAAGGTAGAATTAGTAGCTCTTAGTGGTTGATTAGATGAGGTGGTAGTAGAAAAAGGCAAGTTAATACTTAACAAAGAGGCATGACTAGTCCCAAGTTTCTAGTTTGGATAATACTAGTGCCACTGACTAAGATAATGAACACTGGAAGAAAAGCAGATTTGGTAAGGAAGAAGAGTTCAGCTTTGTACATGGGGAGTTTGAGATGCACTTGAACCCTCCAAATAGAGATGTTTTCATTTATTTCTCTTCACTTCTCCCTCTAGGAACTTGATATTGGCTCTGATCAGTAGCTTAAAATGTATTATGGTCCATATGACATTTCGTATTGTCTTTTCCTTCTATTTCTTGAAATTTCTCTATGATTATGTTACACAGTCTCATCTCTATCAATTTATAATTTTTAGATATGGGGTCTGTGCTGCAGGGAAAAGGTACTCATCATTGACCTTGTGAGGTTGTTTTCCTCATCTTTGTCCTCATCTGGACCTCTTTTTTTAAATTTTATTTATTTTTATTTTTTTTATTGTTCAGTTTATTAATTACATTGTTTCCTCTTTTTTTATCCCCCTATATCTTCCCTCCCCCCTGTACCTATCCTACCCTCTGCCCTTACCTCCCCCTCCCCAATGTCCTCTCCCATTGTTGCAAGATTTTTGTCCAATCTCTTGCTGTACTTCCAACAACACTTGTCTCCCCAAGAATTGTCAGTCCATTCCCTCTCTATGTCCATGTTTCTGTTATAGTCACCAGTTTATCTTGTTCATCAGCCTATCAGTTCACTTGATTTTTACGTTCATTTGTTGATAGATGTGTATTTGTTGTTCATAATTTATATTTTTACCTTTTTCTTCTTCCTCTTTTTAAAGAATATCTTTCAGCATTTCATAAAATACTGGTTTGTTGGTGATGAACTACTTTAGCCTTTTCTTATCTGCGAAGCACTTTATCTGATCCTCGATTCTGAGTGATAGCTTTGCTGGATAGAATAATCTTGGTTGTAGATTCTTGCTCTTCATTATTTTGAATATTTCTTGCCACTCCCGTCTGGCCTGCATCGTTTCTGTTGAGAAATCCGCTGACAATCGGATGGGTGCTCCCCTGTAGGTAACCAACTGTTTTTCTCTTGCTGCTTTTAATATTCTCTCTTTCTCTTTTGCTCTTGGCATTTTAATTATGATATGTCTTGGTGTGGTCCTCTTTAGATTCCTATATTTTGGGGTTCTGTGTACTTCTTGGGCTTTTAAGTCAGTTTCTTTCACCAGGTGTGGGAAGTTTTCAGTCACTATTTCTTCAAATAGGTTTTCATTAACTTGCTCTCTGTCTTTTTCTGGCACCCCAATAATTCGGATGTTGGCTTGCTTGAGGTTGTCCCAGAGGCCCCTTACACTATCTTCAATTATCTGAATTCTTTTTGTTTCTTGCTTTTCCAGCTGAGTGGATTTTGGTTCTTTGTATTTCAAATCTGTGACTTGGTTCTTGTGGCCCTCTGGTCTGCTTTTAGGACTTTGTGTAATATTTTTTATTTCAGTCTGTGTATGCTTGATTTCTAGTTGGTCCTTTTTTTTTTTATCTGTGAGGGTCTGGTTCATATCCTCAGAGGTCTTGTTCATTTCCTTGAGGGTCTCATTCATTTCCTTGTAAGTATCATTCATCTCCTTGTAATTCTCATTCATTTGCTGGTTGGTCTTGTTTATTTCCTGGTAATTCTCATTAAGTTTATCGGCCTTTTGTAGGAGCCTCTTGAAAAGCCTTATAACCGTGGTTTTGAACTCTATGTCTTGTCGTCTTTTCTCCTCCATTTCTTTCACACCTGATTTCTTTCCATGTCTCTGCATGGTGGCTGCTTTATGTGGTAGATATCCTCAAAGGGACAGTGGCTCAGTCTCCCGGGTTACCTGAGGTGGGTACTCTTACTGCAATCCTTTATGGGTTGTATTCAGTGTTTTTGAATTTAAACCCAGGTTTTTGTTGTTAGCCCTAGGAGGGTTTGACCTCCAGGCCAATTGGCTGTGAAGGGAGACTGTTCAGGTTGGATGGGCGGAGTCTCTGGGCTGCGCGCAGCGGCAGCGGTGGCGGCGGCAGCTGGGTCCTATGCGGTGGCGGCGGCAGCTGGGTCGTATGCGGAGCTCACACGCGCGGGTCTCTGTTGGATGGAGATGGCTGCAGACTCCTCCAAGAGAAAGCCGCTAGTCTCTTCCCCTTGCCAGACAACTCTGCCTTTCCCCAAATGTGCCTGCACACCAAAAGTCCAGCCCAGGGCTGTAAAATAGATGGTTTCCGGAACCAGGAGACAAGTTTCCAGGGGGCAAGTCGCGGGTTTGCGTGCCGCGCCCCGCTTCCAGGGTGCGTCCCCACGGATCTTGGACCTCGCCCAGTTCCGGGTAATCCATCTGGACCTCTTAACGGAGGATTAAAAGCAGGCCAAAATGAACATCATAAGGTTTGTTTGTTTGCTTATTTATGTATTTATTTATTTAAATCTTTATTGTTCAGTTTATTAATTACATTGTTCCCTTTTTCCCCCCTTATAGCTCCCCTCCACCTGGTACCCATCCCACCCTCCACCCTCACCCCCCTCCACTGTCCTCTCCCATAGTTGCATGATTTTTGTCCAGTCTCTTGCTGCACTTCCCACACCCCTTTTCACCCCAAGAATTGTCAGTCCATTCCCTCTCTATGTCCGTGATTCTGTTACATTCACCAGTTTATCCTGTTTATCAGCTTATTAATTCACTTGATTTTTAGATTCATTTGTTGATAGATGTGTATTTGTTGTTCATAATTTACACTTTTATATTTTTCTTCTTCCTCTTCTTAAAGAATATCTTTCAGCATTTCATATAATATTGGTTTGGTGGTGATGAATTCCTTTAGCTTTTTCTTATCTGCAAAGCACTTTATCTGACCTTCAATTCTGAATGATAGCTTTGCTGGATAGAGTAATCTTGGTTGTAGATTCTTGCTATTCATCACTTTGAATATTTCTTGCCACTCCCGTCTGGCCTGCATCGTTTCTGTTGAGAAAGCCGCTGACAATTGTATGGGTGCTCCCTTATAGGTAACTGTTTTTCTCTTGCTACTTATAATATTCTCTCTTTGTCTTTTGCTCTTGGCATTTTAATTATGATGTGCCTTGGTGTGGTCTTCTTAGGGTTCCTATATATTGGGGTTTGGTGTGCTTCTTGAACTCCTAAGTCAATTTCTTTCACCAGGTGTGGGAAGTTTTCGGTCACTATTTCTTCAAATAGGTTTTCATTGTCTTGCTTTATCTCTTTTTCTGGTACCCCTATAATTTGGATGTTGGTATGCTTGAGATTGTCCCAGAGGCTCCTTACAATATCTTCAATTTTTTGGATTCTTTTGGTTTCTTGCTTTTTCAGCTGAGTGGATTTTACCTCTTTGTATTTCAAATCTTGAACTTGGTTGTTGGGGTGCTCCAGAGCACTTTTAGGTCTTTGTATAATATTTTTTATTTCAGTCAGTGTATGCTTAATTTCTGGTTGGTCCTATTTCATATCCTTGAGAGTCTCATTCATATCCTTGTAGGTCTCATTCATTTCCTTGTAGGACTCATTCATTTCCATGTTGGTCTTGTTCATTTCTTTGCAGGTCTCATTCATTTCTTTGGGGGTCTTATTCATTTCCTTGTAGGTCTTGCTTATTTCCTTATAGGTCTCGACCTTTTGTTGGAGCCTCTTGAAAAACCCTATAACTGTGGTTTTGAATTCCATGTCCAGTCATTTTTTTTTCCCTCCATTTCTTTCACATCTGATTTCTTTCCATGTCTCTGCATGGTGGCTGCTTCCCTGAGTTAGTCAATTAGCTTTATGTGGTAGACGTCCTACAAGGGAGTGTGGCTCAGCCTCCTCAGTTACCTGAGGTAGATATGGGTTGCACAGTCTTGCTGAAGTTAAGCTCAGGTTAATTGTTGTTAGCACTTGGAGGGGTTGACCTCCAGGCCAATTGTCTGTGAAGTTCAGCTGTGCTCAGTTTGGATGGGCGGAGTCTCCTGGCCAAGCAGACAGCGTTAGCTCCTCCCTATGCGGCCCCAGGGACTCTGTGCCAGGGGCAATGGCCGCCAGCACCTCTGAGAGAGAGCCGCTGCTGAGCTCCACTGGTTGCTGGAGAATTCAGACTCTCCCCAAATGAGTCTGCACACCCAATGTCTCACCCAGGGTCGTAAAACAATGCAGTCTGATGGTTTCCCGAATGAAAGAGCAAGTCACGAGTGCTCTCTGCGCAGTCACGCAGCTGTGCTCTTCCCAAGTTCATGCACACTCCGCACAAGCTTGCCTTCTCCACAAGCTGGCAGATCCCTGCAGCACCCGAGCTTCGGCGTGCCCTCCCACTGTCCAGTTTTTACCCTGTATGATAGTGGGTTCCCTGGACTTTGCCCAGAGCTGGAGAATCAGTCCAGTGGGACGTCTTTGTCTCCCCCGTTCGAGAAAACTGGCCGGTTTTCAGCTGCCCGCCTTCTCCGCTGACATGCGCGCTCCTCCAAACCTCTCTCCGCACGTATCTTCAACGCTGTCCTCAGCCGCTCCTCTGAGTCACAGTGTCTTATCTTCACTTTTGTTTGTGGAATTTTCACTCAGCCAGCTTTCCAGTGATTCTGGATGGTGTTTGTTTTTTCGTTAAGTTGTAGTTTTAAAATTGCTGTGTATGGCGGCAAGATAGGTGTTTTACCTATGCCGCCATCTTGGTTCTCCCATAAGGTATATCTATTTGTTTAAGTTTTTGTGGAATGTGATTGTCAAGAGATGTTCTGTCCTCTTCTAGAGGAAAGATGATTGCTAGCTTCTACTGTTCAAACAATCCTTTATATCTTGGAGGATATTGACAATTAAAATGGACAGTAGTGATTTTTCCATTTCCTGGCTCTGGATATTGGCCTCTGAATGTGGTATTAATATCTATGACCAAATAGCCATGCATTGATATCTGATAGGTAATATCATAAGTCACCTATCAAATTCAGATGTAAACCAGAAACCAATAGGTGGAACATGTAATATCCTATCATTAATCTCTAGATCCATAATCTTCATTTCCTGTGCTTGCCTTCCCTTCCTTCCTCTGGATAACAATTTAGTCAGGTGTGGAATAGACTAAAAGATTAAAGACTTAAATGTAAAACCCCAAACCACAAAGCTCCTAGAAGAAAACATAGGCTGTAACCTCTCTGACATTTAACTTAGCAATATTTTCTATGATGTATCTCCACAGGCAAGGGAAACAAAAGAAAAAAAGCAAATGGAACTACGTCAAACTGAAAGGAAAGGAAAACACAGAGACAACCTAACCATTTGGAGGAGATTTTTCTCAATGATACATCTCATAAGGGGTTAATATCCAAAATTTGTGAAGAACTCAGACAACTCAACATAAAAAAAAAGCAATACAACTAAAAAGTGGACAAAGTACCTGAGTAGACATTTCTCCAAAGAGGATACATAGATGGCCAATAGATATCTGAAAAGATACTCAGAGTCACTAATCATCAGATAAATGCAAGTTAAAACCACAATGAAATAGCACCTCACACCTGTCAGAATGGCTATCATCAATAAGTCCACAAATAACAAGTGTTGGTGAGAATGTGGAGAAAAGGGAGCCCTTTGTGTATTGTTGGTGGAATTGCCAATTGGTGTAGCCACTGTGGCAAAATAGTACAGAGGTTCCTCAGAAAATTAAAAATATACTTATCACCCAGCAATTCTATTCTTGGGTTTTTATCCAAAGAAAATCAAAGCACTAATTTGAAAAGAGAGATATACCCCTATGTACACTGCAGCATTATTTACAATAGCTAAGATATGGAAGTGACCTAACTGTTCATGAATAGATGATTGGGTAAAGAAGTGGTAAGTATATACCACCCAGACATAAAAAAAGAATGAAATCTTACCATTTGCAATAATATGAAAAAAGAATGAAATCTTACCATTTGCAATAATATGAATGGACCTAGAGGGTATTATGCTAAGCGACATAAGCCGGAGAAAGACAAATACCATGTGATTTCATTTATATATGGAATCTAAAGAACAAAATAAAACAGAAACAGACTCATAGATACAGAGAACTAGCTGATGCTTATAAAAGTAGAGGGGGGTTGGGTGTTGGGTGAAAAAAAGTGAAGGTATTAAAAAGTACAAATTGATAGTTACAAAATTGTCACAGGGATGTAAAGTACAACATAAAAAATATATATAGTTATTTTTAAATTAATTGTTATTTGTAATACTAACAATAAGACACCCATGTAAAACACACATGGTGTCAAAATAAGCCAAAGGAAACACACATGCTGTCAAAATAAGCCAAAGGAAAATCATCTGGGCAAAAATAAAAAGGATCCCAAGTCAAATTTATAGAAAAGATTCCTTTATTAACTTTTGGTCGAGAATATGTTTGTATATTTTCAGAAAACTACTCCAAGACCATGTGGATTCCTGCAACAGAGAGTTGGCAGGTCTGCTCCAACCATGAATACAAGAGGAGAAACAGTCCAGAGATGGAAGATGCTGATGACGCCTTACCATGCTACTAGTCAGAAGCTGTGTGTCGCTGTAGGTTAATCAGGACCAAACAACAGAGGGTTGGACCTGCATTGCCAACATTTGTCCACCATTCAGACATCATTGCTGACATGTACACATAAAGAACAGTTTGACATTGAAACTGGGACTCAGAATTGTTGGCCATTGAAATTGGGTCTCAAACATTGTCCTCACATGTTTATATCTAGGCTGCAGAGGCAAGATTTTTAAAGAAAAGAAACGGGGGAAATAAAAATAGATACAGAGGCAAAGAAGCATGGAACAGACTGTCAGACTATGGTGGGAAGGCAGGGGAGGTTGCAGGGGCGGGTGCTCCAAGAGATCAACCAAAGGACTTGTATGCATGCATAAAAGCATAACCATAGGATACAAGACACTGGGGAGCGGGGAGGTGAGGGCATGTGCTGGGGGGAGGAGAGGGTGGGAAAGCCAGGGGAGGTCAAGGGGAAAAAAAGAAATATGTGTACTACAATTTGTAATACTTTAAACAAGAAAAAAATAATAATAAAGTATATATAGTTAATAATATTATAGTAACTATGGTGCCAGGTGGGCACTGGACTTACCGGAGGGGTCACATTATAAATTATATAACTGTTAACCACTATGTTGTACACCTGAAATTAACATAAAATAATATTGAATATTAACTGTAATTGACAATAAATAAATAAAAAACAGTTCAGATTGGCCTAAGTGTGCTCATTTGTTTATGTATTCATTAAACTGATAGTTTGTTCTTATTTAGTCTAGCCAATGAATAGAATTGTGGGAATGCAAATTTCAACAAGTTAGAGTTCCTGTGTTATAGTTTGTATTTTAGACAAATTATTAAGCAGTTTTAATCCAGAAAGGTGAGTGCTATGAGAACATGCATAAAGGAAACCTAACTCAATCTCAAGAAATCAGGAAGGTTTGCAGAGTGCTAACAAAGTGAGGTGAGCAGGTGGAGAGTTTGGAAGGGGAGGAGGAGAGGAAGAACTTTTGCTGAGAAGAGCATGTGCAAAGAGGGTGATCATCTGAACTTACATGGGGTGTTCTTTGTGTGTCACTGAGCACTGCCTGCAAGAGAGGATCCTCAAGCTGCTCCTCACTGTACACAGGACTCTTCCAAAGGATCCGGGAAATAGGTGGAGTCTTCCACTTGTTCCTCCTTTCAGATTTGTTTAGGATGCAATTCTTCCAATATTTTGAGTTTAAATTTGTTTCTGGATATGCGTATATGTGAGTGTGTGTATGTGTGCACCCATTTCCAGACTTCTTCCCCCCTACTCCATGTCCTCATACCAAAGAAAAATGCCCAGATGCATTAGGTAGGGCTGGATTCAAATATACTTACATTTTTCATTCATCTACAAATGCCTTATCATGATGTAAGGGAGGCAATGATTAAATTCCCCAGTTGGGAATGTGTCTTGGCACCAATATCCAGGGGCAAATGTACCAAAAACGATAGCTAGAAAACATGGCTTCTGAGATGTGCACATAGCTGTGGTTGGCAAAAAACAATGGCTGTTTTGCTGTTTTTGTTGATGTAGGAAAAATTTGAAGTGGCCTTAGATAGACAATATATGAAACTTCTCTGGGATCTCCAAGCAATGCTCAGGCGATTCTGAGGCAGAGGTCCACGGAACACAATTTTAAGGAACAGTGCTTAAAGAAGTCAGCTTAAACAAGAGGTTTAATTTCTTTTTCCCCTGCAGCTCCATGAAATTGTTTTCCATTAATTTTTGGCTCTTCCTGAAGACATTTCCGCATGATGACATAGGGAGATCACATTTGCAAATCACATTCAGCTTGGTGAGAGGGAATGAAATTGAAGTATCAGCAGTTTGCAAAAGGAAGGCTTTCCCCTCCCTCCCAAGCTCTATTATTACCTTATTCAATTTGCACTTTATTTTGAAGCACATGTATAGAAATAAGCAAGTTATTAATTCAAGCTCATCTTCAATTTTGTGTTTGGCCTGTAAACCTCTAACATCTCTCCCGGTTCCCCAGGAGGGCTTGGTGATAGGCTGAGGCGGGCATATCCATTATTCAGTATGAGCTGCAAGCACTTTGATGTTTCATGAGAGCATGTGGGCAGACCTGGAGGCGGAGTGTCATTCAAGGGAATGTGGTTGAGGCTACTACCACTTTCATGTTTAGCTGAAGGCTTAACATGAACTAGGCTCACATGTCTCAAGGATAATTCCATTGAGAATCCCGGTTGTGACCAGGTGTTTTTGTGTCTGTAACATGTCCTATTTTTCTGTGAAAGGAGAGCACTCCTTGAGCCAGGCCCATATGCTCAGCATCATGGGGGCTTTCTGTGTTCCTTCTGGAGCGCTGGGCATAATGAGATCCTGACAGCAGCGCCCCTGGAGGGCAGCCATGCTATGGACTCGGGGAATGCTCATGCTCCCCAGCGCCTGAGGCTCGGGGAGCATTTTCTTTCTTTCTTTCTTTTTTTTTTTTTAATTTCATTGTTGATTAAGGTATTACATATGTGTTCTTATTGCCCCATTACTTCCCCGACCCCATCCTCCCCACTCATGCCCTTACCCGCCCTGTTGTCTGTGTCCATTGGTTAGGCTTATATGCATGCATGCAAGTCCTTTGGTTGATCTCTCCCCCTTACTTTTACCCTCCCCTACCTGATGTCTGCATCGTTTGTCAGCACCTCCATTCCACCGCACACACCCACACCATTCGAAAGAGCTCTGGACCTTATGCCACATTGAAGGAGAAATGTGCTCCACAACCTCACACATCCAAAGTGCCTTTCCTCTACTTATGAACTCGTAGGTTGCCACTAGGCTTTAGGCTCATAGGATTTTATTTATGTATGTATTTTTAACATATGTTATTAATTTTTAGAGAGGGAGAAAGGGAGAGAGAGAAACATTGATGAGAGAGAAATATCAGGCTACCTCCTGCATTCCCCCCATTTCTCACTGGGATCCAACCCACAACCCAGGCATGTGCCCTGACTGGGAAGTGAACCAGGGACCTCTTGGTTTATGAGTCAACGCTCAACTACTGAGCAGCACAGGTTGGGGAGGATCATAGAATTTTAGAACATAAAGGTCATTAGAGCTTATTTGTTTCCCCCCTCCCCACCATTTCTACCGATGTGGACATTAGGAATTGGATAGGGTTAGGATATTTGTCTGGGACACAGAGTTAGATGCAGCATGTGGCCCAGATCTCAGATAACAAGATTCTCATTTGAATGCTCTTTCCACTAAGAGCAAAAAGCCTGGAACAGTGCTTGGGTCATAGGGAGGGCTCTATTACGTGTACCAAGACGAGAGGTTTTTGTAAACGATGCATCTTCCAAATGTTTGGTCTAAGACATTCATTTTCAAAACCTTTTCCATCAGAGGGTCTGAGAAATGCTTGGGTGGTTATCTGCGAGAGTGTATCTGCAGCTTAGTAAAGATCTGGAAGCTGAATGCACCTCCCACCCCATTTCCTGGTGTTTTATGGAGGGAGGACTCATGTTTGTGGTGGCTGATTTGTGAACTGAGCATTATCAGTGGTCACTTTGGCATGAGAAGATTCTGTGTGTTTGGAATAAACAATGAATAAACTGGTATTGAGTTATCAGGAAAAATAACCATGAAAACATCCTGGATGCCCTCTCCCCAGCCATTCTAAGTGTTTTTTAAACAACAGACTTGCTCCTCTGCTCATTTTGCTGACAGCAGATGAAAGTGCCCAGGTAATTGTCCGACAAGGACACTCAGGACACAGAGTGTAGCTAAGGAATACAGGAGCTGCTGGGCAGAACTGCTGGGCAAATTAGCACAATGTCCTATCAGGGTCAGAAGAGAAGTTAGAGACATGAAGACTTACTAGTAGATACTGATTTTGCTCAGAGCAATGTTAAGGAGCTTCCAATCTCTCTCTCTCTCTCTCTCTCTCTCTCTCTCTCTCTCTCTCTCTCTCTCTCTCTCCCCTCCCTCTCCCTCCTTCTCTCTCCCTCTCTCTCCCTGTCACACACACACACTTGCACACCGGGTTATGTTTATTGCCACATGTCTGTTGTAACTCTAAAGCAGTAGGTTTCCTAGTGTGGTCTAAGGGGCCATGGGGTTCTGAAACCCTTTCAGAAAATCTGTAAGATCAGACTGTTTTTTTCCCCCTCATCATAACACTAAGATATTATCTGTCTTTCTCACTCTCATTCTCTCATAGTGTGCAGTGGAGTTTTCCGGAATATAAGATAATGGTTCACAACAGATTGAATGCAGGAACAGATATGAGAATTTGGCAGTTTTCTAATAAGCCAGACATTAACGGGATTTGCAAAGATGTGAAACAATGCCATTATTCTTGCTAAATATATTTATTTTACATAAAATATGCTAGTTATATAAACATATAGTGGGTTTATTATTTTATAATGAATCAGCAAGCACTACACATTTGTTTTAGTTTCTAATAAGGTAAATATAAATATCTGTGATTCACATAAACAAATGTTCTTTGGAGTCCCCTGTCATTTGAAAGGGGTAGGGAGTCCCAAGGCCAATAGTTAAGAGTTGCTATTTGAAAACAATGAGATGTTCTCTGTCTCTTTCTCTCAAACAGATGCTGTACCATACATCAAGGGGGGGGTTCCCCTTTCAAAAGAGTCTCTTTGAAATCCTATATTCCTAGTATAGTGACGTCATTGCTGAGTCCCCTTTCTAAATCTCCCAGTTTGGAGCTGTCTTGTTGGCTAGTTTCTGAGCTTCCCAAAAACCCAGTTTTTGATTTTATCTTCAGGCTTGTTTTTGATCCATAATGCATGGTCTCTATTGAGAACCTAGATTGCTAATCAAACCAAGCTTCAAATGACTCTGGACTCTTCCCAACAATAAAATCCATCGCTCGAGGGACCAACATCTGCAACCAATAAGGTTGTATCAGGAGGATATGCCTGAGTTCAAAATGTAAGTCCCCAAATGGAGTTAAAATATGTTTAATAACAGCAGTATCACGGGAATTATGTAGCTTTCAAGGATTCTGCTCTGGGGAAGATAACTTTTACTGAGAATGTTTAAGTCCTGGCATAGTTGTTAAAACTTGTTCTCATTATTTTAGAATTTTATCTTATAAAGCTAAATATTACAGGACACACATACACACAGAGTTTGTATTTTCAAGCAGAGTGGTTATTTGTATACTAAAATAAATTCTTCTGAGTTTTCTAATACTTTTTGACAGAGTGATGATTAGACCACGCTTTTCCGTCTCTCTGAGGATCCTCAGAAACAAATATGCACGTGAATTCCGCGCTCCACTGGTGTCTCACTGACCCTCAGCCGGATAGCAAGCCTGTTCCTGATCCTTTTAAAAAGATGCATTCTATTTTCTGTGTTCGTGGGAGCCTGCCTGGTGATTTTATTTTAGAACAATTTGTACATTTTTTCTTAGGAAAGAAAAATAATGGCATGGTGTGTTGCACATCTCTTAGGAAAGAGCAGTCTCAGCATTTCTCGTTAGAATTGCCTTTCACTAGGCTGTGCAGTATTCTCTGCAGGTGAATTAGGGCAGTTCTGTGGTGTCTATGGCAGGACTGAAGGGCTAAATGCAATCAGAGCTCAAACCGAACAACGGAGGAGTTACTTTCTGTCTTCTGAAGGGAGATGGAGGGCGTTGATCCAGTTCTGCTGTGGGGCTTTTTTGCTTTGTTTATCAATGAATTTTAAACAGAAAATATATTAAAAACACAGAGGCTGGTGAATTACCAGGAAGAGGCATTTTAAGAAACATCAGGGATGGGAAGACTTTAGAGTTTGCAATGTAGGCCCCTACCGTCTCCATCACTGTAATATCTAACGTTAATGCTTTCTTTAAAAAATGGGAAACTATCCAAGTTGGTAGATTATAAATTGCCTCTCCTATTTACTCACTTCTCTTCCATTTTCCACTTCTTCAGTTGTAACCTCTGGCACATGCAATTTACTTACAAGTACAGGTATGTCATGTGTCAGTATACATGAATGAAAACAAAAAAGGAACAACTTAATACTTCTTCTGAAGCTTATTTTCTTTAAAACATTACCTATGTTATGATTATTATTTTGTATGTATATATCATCTATTTTGTATTCTTGCATATGATTATTGTTTTATCATTTCCCAATAGAACACAAAAGCTAAGGTTAAGTACCTTGTTTATAACTAAAGGCTAATAACAAAATTGAGATTTAGAGTCTCTTTGGCTCCAAAGCACTAATTCTTTTCAGTCTATCAAATTTTTGTGTTTTTTCTCCCAGTAAGACAGTTGAGATGGAAATTTTTTGTTTCCCTTTTTAAGTGAAATAGTTTAAGCATTACTCTGGAAAATATGTCTTGATGAACTGTTCTTATGTGTTATGTCTTCCTCAAATGCACTACTAATAAATTCATGAGTGGATGGGTAATCATTGAGTAGGGGGTAGGGAGCCTAGATATTTCTTTGGGAAAGGACTGGAGAGATGAGATAGTAGCTTAAGATACGTTTCTAATTTATATGTGCATTGTATTAGTTTCCTATTGCTGCTATAACAATTTATCCCCAATTTAATATCTTAAAACAACTCAAATTTGTTATAGTATGGTTCTATAGATTAGAAGTCTGATATGGTCTTAGTGTGCTAAAATCAAGGTGTCAGCAGGGCTGTGTTTCTTTCTAGGGGCTCTAAGGTTATTTTATTCCTTGCCTTTTTTAGCTGCTAGAGGCTGCCCACAGTCCTTGGCTTGTGCTACCCAAAGCCAGCAATGTTGCATCTCTCAGCCCATAATTTTATTTTATTTTATTTTATTTTTTTTAGATTTTTTAATTTCTTAAGAAAATACAGAGCTGGGAATTATTTTACTTCTACTGTGGTAGATATAACGTATCTTGGAAAACCTAAATAAGCTTACTGATTGCTAAATCTTTCACATTAATTAACTGTGCTTAATTTTCACATTACCAATTGTTTTCATAGCTTATATTCTCACTGAACAATTTTTACACATCATGTAAAATGACTGAAAGACAAAGATCTCCAATATCTATGAAATAAATAAATGCATATTAATAAGAATTAGAACACTTACTTTCTTCAAGAAAAAAAAATTAGGAACTTGTTCCTGAATTGTCGATACAGCACTTAAGAAAATTCACTTGGAATTTTTGTTTCAATCATGATAGCATATATCATACTACTTAGAAGCCATTCACCAGTCTTAAACCTTAAACTCATATCCCATATTGTAATCTCCTTGAGTTGGAGGCTTACCATTTTAACCCTGGGTAGCGGGGCTTCTTCAGGGCCCCGCTACTGATTAAGAAGGGGCATCAGCTTACTAGTTCTAACCATGACTGAGCAGAAGACCTGAAAATCAGTCTCATCCCATTTGCAAGTTCATTCTGATTTACAATAATAAGAAGACTTAGATGAAAAGATCATGAAAAAAATCAATAAATATTGTAAATATTATAATCTTCCTTTGGCAGACCACCAAGGGCGTTTGTATCTTTGAGACAGAACCCATGCCATTTCAGTTCCTCTATGGAGTCCTAGTTCAGAACATTTTAATTTTAGATTAAAAAAAAAAGATAATGACCATCCTGAAAACATTAAACAAAAGGGCATCTGGAAAATGCAAGGAGAAATATATATGTTTCATTCCCCTTTCCAGTACTCTTACAACTCTGCTTTCTTGGAAGGGAATTCATTAGCTATAATACTTGAGCAGATTCTCATCTGTAGGTTTTAAAATTTTCTTATCTGCCATATTCACCACCCATCCAGGTGCAAGACCAAAGAAAATCTGCCTTGTATCCTTTTAAGTACTAAGCATTTTGAAGTGTTCACTTTTAGTGATATCATGTAAAATATAACCATACTTCTTGGCAAGTTCCAGTCTTGCTTCAGGAAATTTGGCAGGATCTGCCAGGTAACCACGATTCTTTGCATCAGTGTAATACTGGACCAAGGCTTCAGGTAGAAGCATTCTTTTTGGGATGGGTTGTCACTGCAGAAAAAATGGAATAGGTTTGCATAGAATACCTAGACTTCTTGGATCATAGAAGGCTGTAGTAACAACACCACCATTTTTTTTTCAATTGCAGCAATGGCTAGTTCTGAAGCCAACTGTACTTCAATATTAATTTTTGCCTTAAAGATGTCAGCACCCTCCTCTACCAGCTGGACACCATAATCCCTTTTTAATGATTGAATGGTCACATCTCTTCCATTGACAAGTTGGGTTAAGTTAGTAGGTTGAGTAGAATCAACTCAACCCAGATCAATAAGATACTGCAGTCTCTTGCGACTCAAAGGCTGATATTGATGCTGAAGCTATGTCCTTCATTAATTAAACCCATGTTTGGGGATTACGATGTAAAACGGGGTCTGGTGTCTCTCAAAGCCCAGTCGGGGCTGGGTTCCCCTCTGCCATTCTTCTTTATGGCCTCGGCCACATTTTCTTTTTCTTTTCTTTTCTTTTTTTTTTTTTTTTGAGTTTTCTAATTCTTTTTTTTTCCAGATCTTATTATTATTTTTTAAATCTTTATTGTTCAGTTTATTAATTACATCGTTCCCCCCTTTCCCCCCCCCCTATACCTCCATCTGGTACCCATCCCACCCTCTGCCCTCACCTACCCCCCACTGTCCTCTCCCATAGTTGCATGAGTTTTGTCCAGTCTCTTGCTGCACTTCCCACACCCCCTTTCTCCCCAAGAATTGTCAGTCCATTCCCTCTCTATGTCTATGATTCTGTTACATTCACCAGTTTATCCTGTTCATCAGATTATTAATTCACTTGCTTTTTAGATTCACTTGTTGATAGATGTGTATTTGTTGTTCATAATTTGTATTTTTACCTTTTTCTTCTTCCTCTTCTTAAAGAATATCTTTCAGCATTTCATATAATATTGGTTTGGTGGTGATGAACTCCTTTAGCTTTTTCTTATCTGTATAATATTGGTTTGGTGGTGATGAACTCCTTTAGCTTTTTCTTATCTGTGAAGCACTTTATCTGACCTTCAATTCTGAATGATAGCTTTGCTGGATAGAGTAATCTTGGTTGTAGATTCTTGCTATTCATCACTTTGAATATTTCTTGCCACTCCCGTCTGGCCTGCATCGTTTCTGTTGAGAAATCCGTTGACAATCATATGGGTGCTCCCTTATAGGTAACTAACTGTTTTTCTCTTGCTGCTTTTAATATCTCTCTTTGTCTTTTGCTCTTGGCATTTTAATTATGATGTGTCTTGGTGTGTTCCTCTTTAGATTCCTATATTTTGGGGTTCTGTGCACTTCTTGGGTTTTTAAGTCAATTTCTTTCACCAGGTGTGGGAAGTTTTCGGTCACTATTTCTTCAAGTAGGTTTTCATTACCTTGCTCTCTCTCTTTTTTTGGCACCCCAATAATTCGGATGTTGGTATGCTTGAGGTTGTCCCAGAGGCCCCTTACACTATCTTCAATTATTTGGATTCTTTTGGCTTCTTGCTTTTCCGGCTGAGTGGATTTTGCTTCTTTGTATTTCAAATCTTTGACTTGGTTCTTGTGGTCGTCTGGACTGCTTTTAGGTCTTTGTATAATATTTTTTGTTTCAGTCAATGTATGCTTAATTTCTAGTTGGTCCTTTTTCATTTCCTCGTAGGTGTTGTTCATTTCCTCGTAGGTCTTGTTCATTTCCTTGTAGTTCTCATTAAGTTCATTGGCCTTTTCTAGGAGCCTCTTGAAAAACCTTATTACTTTGGTTTTGAAATCTATGTCTAGTCGTCTTTTTCCCTCCATTTCTTTCACACCTGATTTCTTTCCATGTCTCTGCATGGTGGCTGCTTTCCTGAGTTGGTTGAATAGCTTTGTGTGGTAGATGTCCTCTAAGGGACAGTGGCTCAGCCTCCCCAGTTACCTGAGGTGGATACTCTTACTGCAATCCTTTATGGGTTGTACAGTCTTATTGAAGTTTAAGCCTAGATTATTGTTGTTAGCACTAGGAGGGTTTGATCTCCAGGCCAATTGGCTATGAAGGGAAACTGTGTACAGGTTGGATGGGTGGAGTCTCCGAGCTGAGCAGGCAGCGTCAGTGTCAGCTACGTCCTATGTGGCGCGCAGGTCTCTGTGTTGGGTGGTAATGGCTGTAGGCACCTCTAAGAGAAAGCCGCTGCTGGTCTCCACCCATTGCCAGACAACTCTGCCTCTCCCCAAATGAGTCTGCACACCTACAGTCTCACCCAGGGTTATAAAACAAAGTAGTCTGGTGGTCTCCCGAACGAGGGAGCAAGTCACGAGTCCTCTCTGTGTGGTCGCACTCTTCTGTCCCCAAATTTATGCACAAACTGCTGTTCCAAGCTACGTGCACTCTCCTCAAACTTGGAGACCTCAGCCGCGTCCGGGTTTTAGCTTGCCTTTCCCGGACCCTGGACCTCGTGTGGAACTGAGGGATCAGTGCAGTGGGACGTCTCCACCCTTCCCGTTGGAGAAAACCAGCCAGGTTTGCTGTTGCCCGCCCCTCACCACTAGCGTCCGCAAGGCTCCGAACCTCTCTCTGCGTGTATCTTCAAGGCTGTGTACCGCTGGTCTTCTGAGTCACAGTGTCCTATCTTTACTTTTATCTGTGGAATTTTCACTCAGCCAGCTTTCTGGTGATTCTGGATGATGTTTATTTTGTTGTTAAGTTGTAGTTTTGGAATTGTTGTCTGGGGCAGCAAAATAGGTGTTTACCTATGCTGCCATCTTGGTTCCTCCCCATTCGGCCACATTTTCTACCTCTTCTCCGACCTCTTGGTCATCTTTCTGGTCTCCTGGAGCCTGGATTCGGCCTTATGTTTGCTAGACTCACACGGGACAGGGCCCGGATCAAATCAAAAGCCCTGGCCCCGCCACCTGGCACGTGGCCAGCCATGACCCGCCGGCCAGGAACCAGCACCCTTAGCCCATCTTCTGTAGTTACACTTTTCTCTCACTAACTAGGGAAAGGTCCTGCTTTTGTGATCAGATCGAGCCCATGTGAATAATCCAGGATAATCTCCCCATCTCAAGAGCCTTAACCTTAATCACATCTGTGAAGCCCCTTTTTCCATGTAAGATAACTTATTTATAGGGCTGGGAGATGAGGGTGTGGCCTCCTTGAAAGGCCATTATTCTGCTTATCACATTTATGAAACCTGGCTATGCATGTTGGTGTACCCAAGGATGGAATGCACCAATCTATTCTAATAGAGATGCCCAGCATCAAAATGAATTAAGTTTAATGCTGAATCAGTGACTTTATTCAACAAGTATTTATTATTGGGCACTCAGTGTTTATTGAAATTTTTCACTTGAATAGATTTTATATTTTCTAGAGCAATTCTAAGTTTATAGAAAAACTGAGCAGAGAGTACATGAGTTCCCATATACTCCCTCTGTTCACCCCGACTCATTTTCCCCTATTATTGCATTGGTATGGTACATATCTTACAACTGATAAATCAATATTATCTTTAAAGGTCATAACTTACATTAGGGTTCGTTCTTTATGTTGTACAGTTTTATGGATTTTGCCAAATGCATAATGTCATGTTTCCACAATTATAGTACCATACAAAATAGTTTCACTGCCCTAAAAATCCTCTCTGCTCTACCTGTTTTGTTCATCCTGTCTCCCTGCCCCTGGCAACCACTGATTTTTTTCACTGTCTCTATAGTCTGTCCTTTTCCAGAATTTCATATAGCTGTAATCACAACATAGCCTTTCAGACAGGCTTCTTTCACTTAGCAATCTGCATTAAAAATTCCTCCAGGTATTTCATGGCTTAATAGCTTGTTTGCTTTCATTGCTAAGTAATATTCCCTAGTGTGGATGTACCATGGTTTAGTTATCCATTTATTTACTAAGGGGCATTTTGGGTGCTTCCAGTTGTTTGCAGTAAACAAAGCTACTATTAACATTTGTGTGCAGGTTTTTGTGTGGACAAAAGTTTTCAATTCATTTAGGTAAATATTTAGGAGTGTGACTATTGGATCTTATGGTAAAATTATATTGAGCTTCACAAGAAATTTCCAAAAGATCAGTATGTTTTAAATAGAATTTCAGAGTAATTGGTGAAAGTTGAACTGGCAGTGTGTTGAGTCTGCTCCCAAAACTTAGACCAGAGAAGTTCTAACTTTGTAGACTTTATATATTGAGGTTCTGAGTTAGGATTGCATCTACTAAACAATTCTGCTGCTAAAAAACAACTTAAAAATTTTGGAAAGCTAATATGCCACTACAAAGATCTTTTCCTCCCATCTTCTCCTCTACTCTTGAACTTGACTGGGAGCCCAAAAGGTGAATGGCATTGTACAGTGTTTGGTGTAATTTAAATGACACTGCACCAGGTGTTGATCACACATGTGAGAAGGCAGGCAAATCTTTTCTCCTGGAGAAAGGTAACACCGCAGTCTAAAGACAATGGAATTATTGTCCTAACTATAATATATGAGAGTGTCTGTAGCAGAACGTAATTCCCTAAGAGCTTAACTCTGCAGCTATTTGTCTAGATAAATGCACATACCACATATCACATACCACACACTTGCATACACTCCACTGATGACTGATATGCACAACCTTAATTGACTCTTTTATGTTGCTATAGAGACTGTATCTTAGTATTTGGAAGGATTTGAACCCTAGTTCCACTGCTAACTTCCTGTGTGACCTTGGGAAAATTATTTCTCCTCTTTAAGCCTCAGGTTCCTCATCCACAAAGTGAAGGTAACAGTAGTATTTGCTTTATAGGGCTGTGTGGCTATCATGAGAAGCTGCATGTAAAGCCCAGTTCTGAGCACATAGTAAGTTCTCAGTAAATGCTAGATATACAGAAAACTACCTTTCTTTTCAAACTCCCACCTTGTACTAAGAGGGGCCAATTTTCCCCAAAGGAGATTCCCAAAGTAGGATTTAGTAGAATGGTATTTAAAGCTTCCATGTTATCTCACTCAAGAATTCCTTTTACCCTGGCAACTGGTTTATTAACTCCCATCCTCTGCCCTCCCCACCTTTCCGACTCATTCCTTTCCAGATTTCAGTTTCATTCCTGACTCCAAGAAGATGGTTTTAAGGACTCCAAGTCTATGTGCTCATTGGTCTGGTTTGGTCAGCTTTTGCATGTGATCTCTTTCTGAGCTTGAGAGTTCAGCTCTTCTGCAGCTGAGTCCCTGCCATGTATGCCTCTTTCTCACGATATTAGACAGAGTTTCCCCCAGTGTTTATTTCCTGCGTGGATTCCTGCCTCTGAACTCAAGTTCTCCCCATAGCTGAGTCATCAAAAATGTGCCCCACCAAGGCACTACGAATGCCTCTTATTCAGCCGCAAGCTGATCACTTGTCCTGCCCCGGATTGGAACACTTCTTGGCATCTGTACTAATAGTTCTTTGTGCCTGTCATTCTTGTAGTTGACATTTCTTCAGCTACACTTTGTAGTCATGCCTTTTATCCCAACTTCATTTTTTTCTTACCTCCCAGTTTCTACTGTATCTAGCAGTCTATCTCAGGACATTGGCCCTGACCCTTTCCCAGTCTGACCTATTCCACTGTGGCCAGAGGCCTAAAGCTGCTAGGAGGACCTGAGCATTGCTGACCATAGAACCCAGCATTACAAAAAGGCATACCCTGACATATCTTACAAATTGGCCAAAGATGTATATTTTCATACAGGAAGGGAATTATTCAGGATGTTGGCCTAAAACAGATGGTATATTAAAAATGGGTAGTTGAGGAGGGATTAATAAATGGAGTAATTGAAAATGTGTGGGCAGGATTTGGGGAAAGCAATAAGACACAATGCAGAATTGGCAGACTAATCCCAGCAGAGTTGTTATATCACTAGGCTTGGTCGAGCAAGTGGGAATGGTTTTGGAACCAAGAAAGAGATGAGTGTGCATCCTGGGGATAGGGCCACTTGACAAATAGTGGAACTTCAGTTGAGGTTTGCGGCCAGCCCAAAGCCACCACACTTGGAGACTGATAATAAAATGTATATCTCATCTTCTTCTTGCCTCTAATGTGCTGATACTCCCATTTGCTGAACCTATCTGGAAGACTGAGATAAGGAAACCCATTCATTCAGTTCACCCAGGTTACTCGGTGGAGTGAGGAGTGTGGATAGAGATGCTTTTTAGGGACCTGGAGAGGCAAACAGAAGCCAGAGGACACCAAGCTATGCATGATAATCTGGCAATGTATGGCTGTAGTCTTTAAAAATGCTGAGCATAATTATGTCAAAGTTAGTATTAAGGACATTCTGCACCTTTTCAATGACCTTATGGTTTATATTGACTTCTATAATAGTTGACTACCATTCAGGCAGAATCATGTGAGATTGCAGGTCCCATATTTTAGTAATAACAATACTGTTTTGATTCTGTCCCTTTAGAGATAGATCAAAGGCTATGAGACATTAGAAGTGACATGTTGAGGCTGGAAAGATAACCTGTTGCTTTATTTGTAACTAGATGCCTGCCGCACAGAATTTGTGCAAGGGTACGGTTCCCAGGCCTGGCCTGTAATCAGGGCCATTTTTCCTGGCTGCTGGCAGCTGACGCACCCCCCCCCCTACACCCACCCCCGGTTCCCTGTTCACCATAGGTTGATCCAAGCCTACTGGTAGGGGAGAGGGGGGATGGACCAAGAGGTCAAATGTTCTGCCCGCTCGCCATCTTGTCTCTGCCATGGGTCACCTTTGTGTGTGTGGTGACCAGCAGGGCAGGGGCCTGGCCTACTGCCACCCACTTCCCCCGCAACCCAACCCTGGTTCCTCATTCACCGTCAGGCGATGGGAGCCTGCCAGCCAGCAGAAGGGACCTAGAGGTGGTCAGTGTGCCTCACAGTGATTGGTCAAGCGGTTTTTCTGATCATTCTGCCTTTAGGGTCAATTTGCATATTACCTTTTATTATATAGGATTATTAAGTAAATGCCATGGGTTAAGTCACAGTACTCAAAAAAGGCTTCTTTCTCCAACTTCACTAATTTATAATTTTATGGTCTTATAGAAATGCAAAAATCTTTATTCACAAATTCAAGGGTATTCAACTTGAACAAGGATAATATGGGTTGAGAAAAATCTAGGTTTTAAAGATAGGTAAATGAGAGAGTTATTCATACCAATAAATATTTCTTGAATAGCAGCATTATAGTAATTGAACATGAAATATGACTTAATTTATCAGAATATAATTTTCAAGGATGCATTTCAGAGTAAATAAAGGCAGATTGGTATTAATATTTGTAATTATGAGCAATATTTAGGATTAGTAATAACTTCATAGACTCTGGAAGTATCCTTGAAGATATGTGTTATATCCACTCAACTAATGTGTAAATCCCTTCTTCTGTGCCCCTACAAAAGGTCATCCAAGTATGCTTGACATTATTTCCTCAACAAATAACAGTTGTCATGGTTCAGACACACAGTCTTAATTTATCATAATAATGTGGCTAATTGCATTATAATTATCTATTATTAAGATAGAAATTTGCTAGTGGTATGAAAATAATCAATTAGGTTTGAACTGTAAGAGTCCTCATTTGCGTAAAATTGTTTTAATTGGCGGATACCAAGATAGAGGACTGGTTAAATTGAGATGAAATTGCTGAAAGAATTTGAGAGAGTGAGGGGACTAACACCTCCCTTTAGATAGTCAAGGTACTTGATGCCCATTTTATGGATACTATGAGAGGCCCCCCAAGGGCACGCTGCCCAAGGTCATGAAATTGATAAGTAAGTAGGAACTTGAACACCCTCTTGTAGGTTGGGGTTCATTACATGAACTTCTAAAGGTCATGAGGAGAGGCTTCTTTCTGGCTGGGGATGGGGTGTACTTTGCAGTGTCCTTCTGCTATGTGGCATTATTATGAAGCCTCTATTTAGTAAGAGGGAAATGGAGGTGATCATTGCTCAACATTAGTCTGGTGTTAAAAACATGTTAGAATGACTTCAAGAGATGTCCAGTTTTCATTCTCATTTCTAGAGCACGGGAGAAAAAAAAAGGCCTCTATGTGTACCTGTAAATTCTGTCTTTTACAAATAACCTAATGGAATGAAATTAAAAATAGCCAATGCCATTTTCTGACTGGATACAATTAGCTGATCAAGTGTGTGGGTTTGGGAGATTCATCGCATTTAGCAAAAATTTAACTCTGGTTAATATTACTGATTTTTTCCCTCCATTTCCTACATGTGATTGTGGCTTCCACTTGTTCTGGAAATTAATTCCCTAGGATTGTCATTCTAACTTGTCAAAGATGGGCCCAGTTTGGGAGAAGGAGCGTAGGCATCGGATCACATGGTGACCCCCAATTGCTATGCCACAGATGATCCCTGGCTCAGCTGCCTTCAAATTTCTAGGGTAGAGTGCCATCCCGCTGCCTTCCAGAGATGCTAGCTAGCCCTCTAGAACCCAGGCTGTGGGTTTTTGACACACTCTTCAGATAATTCTGAAATTCCTCTAGTTTGGGGGCTAATGATAAAAAATTATGTTTCCAGGGACTTGAAATTCCAAACATAATTCTCTTCTCAGCTTTTAAGAGTTCTTGAAAAAAAGTACATGTTCTAAGTTAATACTTAGGGCCATTCATTTTTGTAAGGGAGAACAATGGGGCTAGTAGGTGGGGCAGCAGAGAGATAGTGGGGATGGGGGTTGGGACTGTGGAAGATGGTGGTGGTGAGGCCTGAGAGATGAGGACTCTGAAAAAAAAAAAAAGAAAGAAAAAAAAAAGATCTAAGGCCAGGGAAGGTCTGGGAGGACTCAAAGAGAAACTTGTCCCATTCGACAAAGGTGCCCAGGGTCAGCTCTGGATGAGTGAACACAGCCTATAATCTTTGCTATCTTACTTCCTTTGAGATGAAGATGACAATAGTGAGTAGGGTAGAGGGTATTTAGGTTTTAAGAATATATATGGTGTTGTGATTTTTATTCCCTTCACAACCTAAGAAATAAAGCAAAATCAAACAGCAACCAGCAAGTCTGAGTACTTAACTGTCTATGAGAACTATTATCAGAATTTATTAGATATGCAAAGATTTTACTTCACTGTAAGGAGGTGACTTTCACAATCTGATGGTGGAAAGTTGAATGTTCCAGTTTGTGACTATTGTATTATTATTTTTACATATATTTGTGTGTGTGTGTGTGTGTGTGTGTGTGTGTGTGTATTTAATTGATTTTTTTACAGAGAAAAAGGGAGAGGGATAGAGAGTTAGAAACATCAATGAGAGAGAAACATCGATCAGCTGCCTCCTGCACACCCCCTTCTGGGGATATGCCACAACCAAGGTACATGTCCTTGACTGGAATCGAACCTGGGACACTTCTGTAAGCCAATGCTCTATTCACTGAGCCAACTTGGATAGGGCTGTATTATTCTTAATGTTGAAGAAAGTAGATACACAATAAAGGAGCATGTTCTAAAAGGAACAGAGCCCTCATGTGTGGGGAAGAAAGTGGGAGTTGTTGTAATTAAGGGATTCTTGCTGAGCCCTGGGTGTTAGGCGCCAGGCCGAGGCTACAGAGATGGACACCAGCATGGCCCCCTCCCAGGTGTGTGGAGCACAGCCCAAAAGCAGAGAAGCAAATTGAAAAATATTGTCATTTAAAAAGAATTACTGGTACTTTTTGCTTGAGAATTGGAAGCAAAAAGGACCCATTTTCTCAAGTATTTCAACACTTTTTAAGTTATAGAAGTTTCTTCCTGAAGCTTAAGTCATTAGCTTCTCCTTGAATTGTGCCTTGTCCCTTTTTCTTAAGAGTACCACACGTTAAACTGTGATTTACTCATCTCTATAATTAGATGTAGTGATTAGAATCCCCTTTATCTTACTCTACAGTCTCCCTTTATGGGGCATTATGAAAGAATAATAGGTAAAAAGTTCAGAATGGGGGAAAGAATAAACAGAATGCTGAATGGTAAAAGGAGACAGAATGCTGAATGGATAATAAAATATTTAGTGCTTTTCAATTAACTGTTCTCACGATTAGTACACTGGTATATTATGTCATAAAAATCACGTCTATTAATTTTTTGCAGCCATTATCTTGACGGTGATTTACTCCCCTCAAATCATTAACAATGCCATTAAAAAGGTGGATGGAGATGAATGTCCTAGATAGAGTTCAGGGATGTAATGGGATTATTGTTCAGGGTCGCAGAGAGATTGAAGACCAGCAAATGGAGGGAAGGGGCTTTGGAAGTGCAGCGCTCACCGAAGGGAGAAAATAGAAGAGGAAAGCTCTGAGGCCCAGGGTTTGAAAGACATGTTGGTCACTTGGTGCTATGGGGGGAAGAAGGCCTTAGATGAGGCCATGCTACCTTAATCTGTGGAAGACACGGGTTGTGGAAAGCCCAGTGACTTGGAGAGCTTGAGTTTCCTCACAGCGGAATTTCATTCACACGGGGAGGAGAAGATAAATATGTGTGTGTATAAGAGTCCCCAGGGTCCTATTGGAAGCAATGAAGCAGTCTTGTTCCAGGTTATGCTGGCTGCTTGAGGGCAGCGTTTCCATCCAGCCAAAGAAAGGGCCGTGACTCTTCATAAATAGTTCCCTTCTTGGGAAAATGAGATAAGCTGTATAAGCAGAAAAATGTTAGCCAAGTGGTCCAGCCAAACCCAGGCTCTGTAGGCTTGTACTGCTGCTGTGCATTTTGAGAAGTTTGCTCATGGAAACTTCTTTTCTCCTTTTTATTCACCTGTCTGGAATTTAGGTTCTGAAATTCTAACTTCCTACCTGAGCCACTCAGAGTGGGTGCCAGAGAAGGGCCATTGACTTCCCTTTATATTTCTAAGGCAGTGGTAGAGGCCAGAATCTGAAGTTCCTGGTTTTCAAGTGTTAAACAGATCTTTTCCAAATGAAGTTTGGCCTCAAGGCATGTCCTCATAAAGCAAGTTAATCTGTCACAATTTCATGAGCAGAAAATTGGAACTGACTAATCAATCAGACAGCATTTTTCCCAGCTTAGTATACTTTTGAAGTAATATTTTTAAGCTTTTTATTTTAACTAGGAAACATAACATTTCTCTTTACTGTTAATACCTGTCATGGAAGTCAGCATAGCTGCTCATAGCCTGGCCTTGAAAGTCTAGACCGAAACCTCAGAAATCTTTAAAAATGTTGTTATAGTAATATTTTATAACCCAGGAATTTAGATGTTATATGTATGTTTTTAGATTATTCTTTTTAATTCCCATAATGAGATTATATATATATATATATATATATATATAAATTTTGTATGTGTGTAATATATATTTATATAATTTATAATATTTTATTTGTATAGTAAATATATACAATTTATATATAAATATATAAATAATTTAGTTTTAATATAAAATTTAATATATAATTATATAATTTATTTATATCTATAATTACTCTGGCAGCTATGTAAATGGATAAATGGGCAATGATCCAAACCATATCACTTTCATGATTACTTCTGATCATTTTATCTGAATCAAATCATGGCCAGTTTTAGTCTTTAGTCTACAATGAATGGCTTAGCTATGTTAAATTCTGGTCATTGGTGTAACTTTTGAGTCACAAGTGTCAGAGAAATGAAGGTCTCAGGTATGTTATACTAGTACTAGCTCCCATGCTTCTGATTCTTTGAACTCCCTTTGAAAATGGGAGGAAATTTCCTTCATGGAGTACCCAGTAGGATGGCACCAGTGATATAAGTTACAAGAAATGTTTACAAGAGTATTTCTTACAGGAAAGGAATTCTACAAAACATACCTATATTGCAACACAAAAATCATTTTCATAATGCCCGGCAAGAGGCAGCCTACAATAAGCCTTCCCCAAAGCCCTGGGGTCTTCTGTAGTCATGAACTCTTCCGCAAAGTTGGCAGCAGCCACTCTCCTATCATTTTGTCAGTGGGCATGCTAGGCCAATAGTTTTCAATGTTGGCTGTGTATCAAGGTTTACAAACTACAAATTCTTAAGCCCTACTCATGAAGAGTCTGATCTAGGGGGTGAGCCTTAGGCATTAGTATTTTTAAAGAGCTTCACACGTAGTAATTCCAATTACCAGACAGAGTTAAGAATTACTGCCCTAGATAGTATGAAAGCAAGGCTAATATTATCTTATTTGCACATATGACAGGCACCTTAAAAATTCTGAGGACTCACCAAAGAGCTATGTCTACTCATAGAGTGTCAAACATTCTTCTTCCCACAGCAGCCCTACTCATTTACAACTAAAATAAATTGTCTGCCTAATTCTGATGTCCTTACCTCTTACCAATAGAAACTGTTGCCCCTTTTCTAACAAAGCTCCCTCTTCTAGTCTAGAGTTGTGCAGGCATCCTTTGCTTGCTAGTTGAGCTCTGAGCAGATGGTGAGTGTCCACTGTCAGAGGAATCCAGGTGACTGAATCGTTAATCGTTAATCTCATCTCAGATGAAAGGGGTGCCCAGCAGCTCTGAGGCATGTTGATCCTGTCTTCCCCATGGCTAGGAGAGGTCAAGCTCATGGTTCAGACTCTTACAAAGCATGGTTGTATTTTATTGGGCCATGTCTAGCCTAGGACCAGTTGGTAGCCATTAACCTGACCATAAGACAGGGAATAATTCACTTGAATAATATACTAAGTGTTATTTGATATCTCTAGGGAAGGGTTGTTATTTCATACCTAGGGAAGGGTTTCTCTACAGTAACACTAATGACAGTGGGGATTGGATAACTCTTTGTTAATGAGATCTGTCCTGTGTATTGTAGAATGTTTAGCAACATTGCTGGCTTCTCCCTACTACATGCAAGTAGCAACCATCGCACTCAAGTCATGACAATCTCAAATGTCTCCAGATATTGTCAAATGTCCACTGGGGGACATTTGAGAACCACTTGAGAACCACTGCCCTAAAGGGAAACTGCAAATTAATCACTATAACTCACAGCATGAGTTACTAGTCTTAGGTCTCTTTTAAAAAAATATGTCGTTATTGATTTTAGAAAGAAAGGAAGGGAAAGAGAGAGAAAGAAAGATACAAACATCGATGAAAGAAACATCAATATCCATCGGCTGCCTCCTGCATGCCCCCTACTGGGGATTGAGCCTGCAACCCTGGCCTGTGCCCTGACCAGGAATCGAACTAGAGATCTCTTAGTACATGGTCGATGCTCAGCCATGGAGCCACACTGGCCAGGCCAATGTTAGCTCTTTTTATGCTGCATTCCATCCCCTTGTTACCGCATTTAGAATGGCATATTTCTCCACACTGATCAGAATATTACTTGAATACTATCCAGGTCTGTTTATCTAAGATGAAGATTTTCCTGAGGTTTATTGAGGATGTTTCTGGAATACCTGTAAAGAATGAGGGAAGATGTTTGGGTAGAGGAAGATATTGAATTGCTGGGAAATTGACAAAGGGCCTCAGCTGATCCTCTAGAGCTGAGATAATGTTTCAGAGTTGTCCCAAATTGAGGTGAGGGGGCCAGACCTTTGAGCCTTCTCTAGCAGCCAGTCCCAGAATTTGAGCTTAACCCTCCATCCCACCCCAGGAGCGACTGTAGGGGCTAATCTCAGTAGGACAACGGCCTTTAGTCCAGAGCAATTCCTGTAGAGGGACTTGGCTATGACCTCCTCAGGGGCCAAAACTCCAGAGAGCAAGGTGAATGAGAGTCTTGGTCCTGGTGGGTGATCTGGGCAGTGTACCATAGGCAAAAAGAAAACAGGTTTAAATCATTTTAAAGATTCATTGGAACCAAAAATATAAGAAAAGAAGAGGAATTATAGTCCACATGTAAGAGGGAATACATTTGAGACCTATGTTGGGTGACACTTACCTAAGGGCTTTACTGATGCAGAATATACTCTTTTGCTTTCTTATTGGGAGTGATCTAGTCTTTGTCTTCCTGATCTGTCATCTCAGAGTCAGAAATTACATTAGCTAAAGCACATTTTGAATGGTATTGAAAGAACATGATTCTCGCAGAAAGGCAGATAGTGCTAAGGGGTGACAGATGATGGATGATCCCTGACACTGTTTAAGCAAAATGTCACCTGTCACCATTATGGGCCAAGCGTATGTAATAAGAAGATTGCTTATCACAGCAGACTACTGATCTGCTGCATTGCTAGGTAGGTTCCCATGGCTGCAGAGGCCATGGATGTGGCTTAACATTTAGAAGCAGCATGCTAACAGCAGCTAAACATTGCTTTGAAGCATATAGCTGCATTCTTAGAAAGTTATGTTGGTTTGATTGATGGGTTGAACTTTTGTGCTGGCCCTGACTTATTCAGTAATGCCAGGGAAGCTCAGAGCTGCATAGGTAGCTCTTGAGATTCATTTCAATCACATTAGAGAATAAGAGAATCAGGAAGAGAAGGGGAAAAAGAGACAGTGAAGAGGAGAAAAAAAGAAGAGGGAAATAGAACAGGAAGAAGGTGATAAAGATAATTGTACAATGCTTGGTTCTAATAAAAAGGTGCTAAGGTTTCACTGGTATAAGGCTAATATAGCTAGAAAATATTTTCTATTGTTTCATTTGACCCTCCCAGGTTCCTTTTATGGGTTTGTTCATGTTATTTACACTTCCTTTCTTACTACTGGACAGATACACATACCCCTCTTATAAACCCACAAAATGTGATGTCATTTTCTTTTGCTGTTCCATTATACTGCTGGTTCTCAATGTTATTTTTATTTTTCTGCGTAGTTTCTAATATGCTCTCTGGAAAAATCCCGTGCTTAGCAGTGGCTACATAATTACTATCTGATTGGAGGTGGGAAATCAAGGAAATTGTCTTGAAGGGGCATTTGGGTAGCAAGCACGCTATTATATCTCCTTAGTGGGGTCACATGGGAGGAGGCTTATAGAAATTATAAAGGAGCCCTCAGCCCAAGCTACCCTTGGAATGGCCATGCCTGTGATATGGGAAGAGAGGTGATATCCTTTTTATGGAAATTTGGAACAAGGTTTCTTATTCCCAAGGCATCTGCTGATTGTTCCTTATCAGAAGCCAGCAGTCCCTTCTCATTCACCTGAAAATACTATGTGGAGTCTATTATCATGGCCTAACTAGTCCTGGTGATGAATTACTGCTACCATCATTGCCATTCTGTTTTGCCACCCTCAGGAATAGAGCCCAGAGTAATGGCCATTGCCCTTTCCCCACGAGGTGGGTGCTTTTTCCAGCAGCTTGCCTGGTATGTGACATGAGAGTGTTCAGCATGGTGAAGAAGGAGAGAAGGGCAGTCTGGAGGGGGCAGATACAGATGGGTAGTCTGTGGGGAGCAAGAGTTTAGCAATTTAGAACTCAGACAGCCTGAGCCTGCTGCGTGGGCCTTGGTGTGGCTTCTCATTTTATCAAACAGCACTCTCCCTCCGTTTCCACGGCCTCCCACAGCCATCCTTTGGAGCAGCATGGGAAGACAGAAACAGCTGTGCACGTTAGCAGCTTCAGCTGTTCCCACAGCAGTGTGACCCTGCAGAATCCCAGGAGCCATCAAATATTTAGGAGGATGTTGTAGACCTTTGTGTCATGGCCACAAATGCCAGGTGCTCAGATTTGGATTCCATTGTGTTCTTGTTCATGTTACCCGAAAATTGTGAGAAAAAGGAAATGGCTCTTTTACCAAATGGTACAGTACTATCAGATCAACTGCCTTTTTATGTGCACTATACCATTAGAGCTTTTCAGTTTCTTGTTAGAGAAAACTGAACAAGGATAATACCGCAGTAGGAGTCTTTCTGTCCCAGATGAAAAATACTGAGAATATTTCTTTCTTATTATAATCTATTCATTAAATTCCAAAGCCTGGCCCTCTGGGAGGAATCACACACTACCACCCATACTGGAGATGAGATTGTGTATTTAGAATCCGACTTGGCTGATAAATAGGAAAACTACAAGCTGCTTGAAAATTCCCTGGTGACTCTGGATGCTGGAGAATGCAGCTAGAGATACCGAGAAGAATGTGTTGTTACAGCAAAGTGAGGTCTAAATTTCCCACTAAGTAGTTCCTTGCAGATGTTACTTCTCTGAGGGGTTGGAGGTTGTGGGGGTGAAGGTGGGGGTGGAGATAGCTAGTTCGTGTAATCTTGAAGTAGAATAAAATACCCACTTTGGATAAAATTTGTTCTCAATGTAATTTTTTTTCTTTAACAGATTAAATATCTTTAACACAACTAAAATGGCTTCAGAGTTTTGTCTTTTCTGGATGACAGGGAAGCCAATTGTTAGAGATCTGCATTATAGCTTAATATTATATCATTGGTTCAGTGTCAGCCAATGGGAAGATTAAGTAGATTTCCCTAACAGCCATTCTTAATGACTGGGATGATGGAATAAGAATCTGCTCATTAATTTTGCCAATAAAAACATCTAGGTGGGGTGGTTTATGTCTTAGAGAGTCAGATTTGAACTGTATGTATAAAAAAGAAATGGGTGATTTAAAGCTACAAATTGAAAGGCTTAGGGAGGACCATCAAACTACATAGTATAAATGGGTACCTAATTCTTGGGTAGAGATATTTTAGAAAATGACTGGAAATTCATAACAGACCCAAAAACTATATCAAATTGAAAATTAAGATGTACATCGTCAAATAACCAGGGCAGCATCTGTATATCCAGATTGTTGCCTGGCTATACTTTGCACTGGGAGTGGTGAAAACAGGTCCCTGTACAATTTTGATGAGGGCTGGTGTTGACTTTAAGAAATCCAGATTGCAAAGATTGCTAGTGTAATGGAAGAGGAGCCTGACTAGATATCCAAATTTAGTGTAAGGAAACTGCCAACCCCCTTAATTGAGTTAAAAAAAATTCAGATCCTGGCTCATACTTTGACTCTAATTAGCTGAGTGGCCTTGAACAAGTCTCACAACATCTTGGGTCCTTCATTTCTTGTCTTGGAAATGAGGGGCTGGATTAGCATGGTAATGCTCAATCTGTGGTCTTCATGGGGTAATGGGAGACAGAACTATTTTCAGTGCTTAAAAAGGCCTAAAGAAATAGTATATTTTCTAGTAAGGAGGCCATATAAACTGTTACTTAATGAAGTTGGTAGACAAAAACTTTAAAAACATATTTACACATAGGAAAAATAATAAAATTCTTCTTTTTGGTTGTCAAAGTATAGGAAGTATTTTAGCCTCTAAATAAAGGTTTAGGATGACCCTGATGACAAACAGAATTGAGAAACCTTGAAGGCACTGTGTTTGTACTGCATAAAGAGGAGCTAGGGAAATATTATCAGTGGGCAAGAGCATTTGTTTGCAAGATTAGAGAGAAGGCAGGAGGTATCTCTTATAGCCATGTGCCAGCCACTGTTCTAAATGCATCAATTCACTTAATCTTCAAAATTGGCTTCCAAGGTAGGTACTGCTAATATTCCACTGTGAAGATGAGGAGTTGGAAGCATAAAAGTAACACATTAAATTCCGATTGTTATTAACTATTACTAATGATCTGGATTATTCCCAGTGTTATACAGTCACTGATTCCACAGTAATGAGAGAGACAGGTAAAGAGAGCAAAAACAGGGTTTCTCATCTTTAGCATTCTCCAAGGATAAAATTAAAGGCTTTGGACTATAGGAACTGTGTTCTAGGTAAGCCTCTGTTACTGAATACCTGTGTGACCTGGGGTGAGTCATTCCAACTTTCTGAATCCACAATGTGGTCATCTGTAAAATGGGGTGATGTCCCTGCCCTGTTATATACCAGGATTACTGAGGAAACATGTAATAATGTGTCTGCAAGTCCTCTGGAACCTAGAAAATGATACAAACATGGGAGAATGAAGGTGACCTCCTGCCTCAATGGAACTGCTCCCTGGTGGCATCAATTACTCATTTTACAAACATTCATAGTGTGCTCATAATGTGGGAGCAGAATGAAATAAAGATCTTAGAGTAACCCTCATCTCTGGTGATGAGATGAAAAAGTGGCTAATGGTTCTTTTGTTTTAGTCATTGCTTAGATATTCTTGCTATAAAATAATATCTTTAAGTTACAAAGGGTCCTAAATTTCTATAGCTCAGTTTCCTACAACTGCATGTTCTTAATTATTGAGTGTCTACCCCACTAATGCTGTCTGTTGTCATTACTGCTCAGCTCCATGATCAATTTATGACCTGTGACTGATTATACTCCATCTTTTACCTCATCCTTCACCTCCAGAAAACTAGATCAAATACTTCATATAACCAATATCAAGACCTGTGGAGAAGTCTTGATGTGCCATTTGGGCGGTAGGCTGGGCAGGATCATTTGTATATGCTCTTTTAAAAAATATATTTTTATTAATTTCAGAGAGGAAGAGATAGAAACATCAAAGATGAGAGAGACTCATTGATTGGCTGCCTCTTGCATGCCCCCTACTGAGGACTGAGCCTGCAACCCAGGTATGTGCCCTTGACCAGAATCGAACCTGGGATCCTTCAGTCTGCAGGCCAATGTTCTATCCACTGAGCCAAGCCAGCTAGGGCATCTATGCTTTTTCCTATTTGTGCACAACCACCAGACAGGTACAGAGGGGCATACATTCATTTTTAAAAATGAATTGTGTTTTATTAATCACAACAGCATTTACATGTATTTGAAAATGCACAGGTCACATTATATCTGAGAGAGATTCTGTTTAATGACAGTATTTATCTGTGTGTGTAGATTCTCAGGCCAAGGCTGTGGTTGTCCATGGACAGATAGATTTAAGGTACTTGTATTGGGCACAAATTTATTACTGAATAAATGATTAATTGAATCAAACTACTACTCAAATACATACTGATCACCCATAGTATTGATGACTTTAGACAAAGTGTTGCCTTCATGGAGCTTATAATTAAGTAGAAGGAAGAAGGCAAATGTAAAACTATGGAATAGAACAGTAAACAGTAAACAGTAAAGAATGTGGGAAGCAGTTCTATGGGGACTAATAATCACATTCAAACCTGGTAGGGATAAACAAACGTTTCATGAAAATTGTAAGGTTTGTGCTTCATCTCCAAGGAAGGATAGGCTTTTGAAAGCTAGAGATAACCCAACTAACATATGTCTGGAGTTCTATGTAGGAGGAACTTCACAGCCACCTTATTAGGTTTTAGAAAATTTCACAACTCTCTCATAAAGGAAGAACCTGGGGCTTTGACAAGTTCAGAAATCTGCTCAAAGTCGAACAGCTAGAAACAGCCAGGTGCTTGTCAAACAGCTGGGTTTATATTCTCAGCCTTTGGGACTTTGCTCTTTCCAGTGTAGCAGTTTTTCTCAAATCTCACATCTCTAAGCCGAATCTGTATAGTAATTCATAGTAGTTTACACAAAAGTTAGACACGTAACTCCTAAGGTAGCTTCATGTGCTTCCAGGTTTCCTTGAAGTCTGAATGGAGTCCACTTGGTTCTTGAGCAAATCTTAGTTTAGTAACAGCAAAACCTAACAAATCACCATCACCATCACTGTCATCAGTAACAAATACTTAACATTTCTAAAACAAAGTGCTGTTTACAAACACCTTCAGCTCCCTTGAACTATTTGCTCTCTTTGTGTGCCTTCTGTGGCCAGGTTTAGAATGAAAGAATGTTATTGGGACATTGGGCTACTACCAAGTGTAGGTCAATCAAAACTGTAATGTTGAATTAACTACATCCTTAAATAAGACCTGTTTCTGAGGCTTTCTTTCTTGAACTGGCCTCACATATTATGGGTCTGAGAGGAAGTCTGCTGGCCTAAGGCACGTAGACAGCAAGGATCCTATATAATAAAAGCCTAATATGCTAAGTGTCTAGTTGGCCAGTCAGCTGTTCAACTAATCAAAGTGAAATATGTTAACGATATGCTAAGGCCACTCAACCACTTGCTATGACATGCACTGACCACCAGGGGAAGATGCTCCGACCCGTAGGTTAGCTTGCTGCTGGGGTTCAATTGGGACTGTGCGAGACAGCCAGACCTTCTGCATCTCTCCCCAGCCACAATCGTGCACCGGTGGGGTACCTCATCCTGGCCTGGGCCCTCTCACAATCCGGGACCACTTAGCCAGGCCAAGGGACCCCCACTGGTGCACAAATTCATGCACTGGGCCTCTAGTTGAAATATGAAAGTAAAGACAAGCCTTCTGCATGTTAGTCTCCAAGGACATGGGTGATTCAGTATATAGTAGGGATGAGGTCATATGGGCTAATCAGAGTCTAAAATAAACCCTGGGACAACTCTGAGGGAAGGGTAGTCTATGACAGTTAGCATTGGAACACTATTGTTTCTTTATGCATAATAATCAAGTTCAGGAGTTGCAAATCCAATGACTGTAGATGAGAAAATGGGAAACATTCTGGGGACTATGGCAATTTGGAGAACATGTGTTTTCTCTGAAAGTGCTAAGTAGCTAGCATATCAGGGCTAGGAAAAACGATTCTTGCATAAACCTTTCAATTTTTTTAAAGCATATATGTACTTTTTTCTTATCCTCAAACTTATTAGTAACTTAAAAAATAGGAACAAAGCCAAAGTCAGCATGGACATGTCTGATTTGTTCTGTATGAATTCAGCCTGGTGACTTGGGGAAAGGAAGCTGCTGAGTACTGGTCTCTAGTGCACATATAGGCAGTTGTTTCAGGATAACTATCAGAAGACTTAAAAAATTCAGAGACAAACACTGATAAGAAAGATAAACTGCAGTAACAGAAGCCTCAGGATGGTTGTCCTGAGTTTTTGCTGCAAAGTACTTGCCGGCAATATTTTAAGGACTTAATAGAATTTTATTTTAAAGCCATGACATTAGCACAGTTAAGCCAATCAATGTTTTTTAATAGCCTTTTAAAGGTGCCGTTTTAATTGTGCTCTGTGGGAGGGAGAGGCACACGGAGATGGGAAAACATCTAAAAATGGCTTAGTCAGACCCTTTCAAAAATATTTGCAAGTGCAAATTTCTGGCTTGGCTTGATTGCTGTAGAAGTGGGCTTAGAGTGTGAGATCTAAAGGGCTTAATTCCCCATGAAAAAGCAGACTTAACTCTTGTGTAGATTCATTCAGCTGAGCACCATAGCAAAATATTTGGAATCTGCACTGTTTTCCCTTTAGAGCAGTAAGAGTGAGAGTTGTGGTTTCCTTTAGAGGAGACTAGCTCTATGCAGAAGGTTTCCTGTCCTCCTCGGGGCCCGAGAGAGACAGAGAACACTCACATTGCTCCTTCTAGCAGTCTTCAGACCTTCTGAATGTCTGCCAGTGATCACTTCAGTTTTTATAGTTAGAATATGCCTAACATCTGGATGAATAGCAAAAAGTGCCCTTAACTTCCAACTAGCTTGTTGGCACCATGCCTACATTATTGGCAGAACTATCATAGTCCATCTCCTTTTCTTTACAGCTTGGTTTTGTGTAATGCTTTATTTTTTTTAAAAAATGCTTTCCTATTATCCTGTAGGGAACCCCACAATAGCTATGTGATACAAGAAAGTTATTATTGGTTTCTGTTTTATAAATGTAGAAACTGAAGCTTGGAAATATGAATAGGTTTACCGAAGGTCAGATCTACAAATTCAACCAGCATTTTATGAGTACTGTAGACTGTTTTATGGATCCCAGGGGGCTTTCAAAAATGATTATTTTATAGTCCCTGCTAACAAACTAGTGAGTCGCAAACCTACTAAGTCTCCTTACTTCTCTAGTACTGTTTCATGACATTATGTTGTCTCTTGCATGGCATTATTTGGTGGTTTGGAGTTACAGCATAAAGACAGAATATGTAAGTTGGGGGAATGAATTAACCCAGTGGTTGGCAAACTGCGGCTCGCGAGCCACATGCGGCTCTTTGGCCCCTTGAGTGTGGCTCTTCCACAAAACACCATGGCCTAAGTGAGTCTATTTTGAAGAAGCGGAGTTAGAAGAAGTTTAAGTTTAAAATATGTGGCTCTCAAAAGAAATATCAATCGTTGTACTGTTGATATTTGGTTCTGTTGACTAATGAGTTTGCTGACCACTGAATTAACCAACAGAAAGAGTATTTGGTCTTTCTTTCTGTTTCAATTACTTTCTGAAAGAGAGGTAATTCTGAGGTTGTTTTTTCAAGCATTTCAGTACAGTGTTTCATCACAGAGTGTGCTACTGTAGCTATTGGTTCAGTTCCAGCTAGAGGCCATGTGTATATAGTATAGAGTAGAACACTTTGAGCAAGATAGAGTGGTGGATTGGAGAAGAGGGGACGTGTCTAGAAACTGGCCTACTATGGCCATTTGTGGCCAGGCAGGGACTCCTTTATATTTGGCTTTACACTTGCCTACTTCTATTAGGAAGTGACATACTTGATGGTTTATTGCTTTTCTTAATTTTCTAGAAAAAAAGGTCATTTTCTAAGTGAATCTAAGAGGAAGTGGTTTCTCCCTTCCCCCTATTGCAACTTAATTTTGATTGAGGGCCCTTAGTGAGAAGTGTATCGGAATCAGAAAGTAGGAGTTGCTATCAAAGATGGTACAGTATGGTAACCAAGGAGAGGATCCACTCTAGGGCAGAAGAGTGTGGTGTAGTTTCATTGAGCTAAATTAGCACACTAGCTCTGCTGTGTGATCCTTAGGCGTTTAATTTTTCTGGGACTCAGTTTTCTTATAGTAAATTTGATTGAATAATGCCTATTTTAATAGGTTGTTTTATAGGTCACATGAAATAATATGTGTGAAGGGTTAAATAGAGTATACTGTATACAGCAGGTACTCAGTAATGGTGGCAGCTTCTTCTACTGTGATTGTCATTCTCACTACCACCAGTGCCATCAGGATAGAGAGAACAGGAAACAATGTTAGCTCCAGACTACCACCTTTTCCAGTTCTTGGATCCTGCTATAATGGTTAGAAGGCAAGACTTATGTCAGGTAAACCACAATTAGAAACCCCTACCTCAAATATTTTGGCTCAAGCGGTATTACTGCAATTATTTTACCAATAGTATTTTAAAATCAGTTTAGTCTGGAGGATGCAGCAGGCACCAGAATTTTAGATTCCAGATATGTACTCAGTTCCATTCAACTATTCAGCCACTGTAGTGAAATACATTAGTTTTCTGGACTTCAGTTTGCCTTGTGCTAAATGAGAGTGGAACAATGTCTCAGTCAAATCAAAAGTGGTAGAAATATTTGAATGATACAGGTCAAATATTCAGTGGGTAATTTATTGTGAGTTCTTCCTCTCCCTCACCCCCATCACAATCATACACATTCCCTCTCTTATTCTTTTTGTAACAATTTTTTTTGGTACAATAAAGACTCAACCATGGAGCTTATGCTTTCATTTATTCATTTATTCAAGGACTTTTTTTCTGAGCAACTATTACATGTCAGGCATTAACCTATTTAGGGAAGTGCTTGGGTTCCCCCAGGAATTGTAATGGAGATCACATGAATTATGGGTTCATATATGATCTGACAGCATAAGAACTTTGTAAGTGAAAACAGTGGGTCAGGAAAAAAGAGGCAAAGTCCATCTCTGCACAATGAGAGACTGAGCTTGGAATGATGCACTGTGGTCTGGGAACCTCATTATTAGCAAGTCAGAGACATACTGGAGAGTGTTCAGAGAAAAGCAACAGGAATGATAAATGGGCGGAAAGACTGATTTATGAAGACTTACACAACAAAATATGTATTCTTGGATCAACAAAGACTTCAGAAGAAATGTGATCACTATCAACAGCTCTCTGAAGGTTATGAATACCCCAGAGACACCCCAAAGGTATTTAGCCTCATATTTGAAGTAGTGACAGTGAATCAGAGGATGGCAAATTTACCTGGGGATCATAGAAATTGGAGGCTAGTAAATCCATCCATGCCTTATTGACAAAAAATAGCTTCCAAGGGCAGCATCCTTAACCTATTTTACTTCCTATATATATATTTGCAGTTGTAATTATGTAGAATCATCTGTTATCGCTTCATGTTCAGTGGTTTTATGTGTGTTTCCTATTTACACACCTTCCCTGAAAATGTCAAGAATGAAATATTTGATTACTTTTTTTACCTTCTACTTCAAAGGCTTGGGGATAAAAGAAGTTGAGTTATGGACAAATTGTTTTCTTAAACCAAAGTTCGCATGCTTAACTTTTGTTAAAGGTCATTGTCATAATGTAGGACTTTATTCCTATGAAAAGCCAAATGGGTAACGCTTTATAAACCTATACAGTTTTTACACACACACACACACACACACACACGGGGGAGGGGAGAGGAGGGAGAGAGAGAGAGAGAGAGAGAAGACACACACATGCTTGTGATACCATACAAAGTTTTCAAAGGCTATAAAATAAAAATTTAAGGGCAGAATCCAATCTCCTGCAATTTTATTTATTCTGGATTCCTGAAGGAGAGGCTATTTTAGCTCTGGGTTAGAAGTGTAATAATTCAGGAAAATAACGCAAGTGGGACCAGGCCACAGACACTCTTAGAAGAGCTGTGGCCTGACAGCTCTCAGCACTCTCACTGTAAGAGCTGGGAGACGTAACTGGATCCAATGGAAGACTGCCATTAAATCTATTAAAATACTCTTTAGCTCCCAAACCCTGATTGCCAATGATGATCTAACTGGTTTCTGGGCAGTGACTCCATGTCTGGATTGGGGCTGGGTTGGGACAGGGATTGAGCATACAACCTAGGATGAGACTATGTGGTCTGTGCCCCTTGACTATGATGGTTGGTTCAGGGGTGAGCATGGGACTTGAGCTGAGACTCAAAAGACATTTTTTTGAGAAGGCTGCAACCCAGACCTTCTTATGATCAGTGTCACATGGAGATACGAAAGCTGGAAATGCTGAGGTAAACATTGCTGTCATGGTGGGAGCCAACCCGAGAACGAGGACTGTGCCTTGACAAGCGCAAAGCCGGGGCAATCACTGGAAGTGGGGCTAGAGCCCTGATGACAGAGTATCTGGATCAGATGCTAAATCTCTGTGCTATTTTCATTTATTATAGCTAATAAATGCCCTTATTTATTAAGCAATTTTGACCTGGGTTTTGGTCTCTTATGACATAAAGAATCCCAATTGCTATTTGAGTGAGTACCAAGATGTATGATAGAGATCACAATCTCTCTCTAAGTGTGGAGGGAAAAAGGTCCATGTGAGCTGGGAGGGTAATTATGGTGATAGCTGGAGCATGGAGGGAAGGACGGAGCAGAGGGCAGGAGGAGACTAACAGTCCAGTGCCCACTAGGAACTGAGATGAGTCCCCACAACCTATCTTCATAACACATCTGCCCTGTTTGTCTCATTGTCCAATTTTGTAAATGAGAAAACTAAGGCTCAGACAAGTTAAGCTCAAGTCACCCAGCTAGTGAGTGAAACTTCTAGGACTTGAACCCATGCTCCTCCCATGGCTTCTCCCTTCACCAGATCTACAACTTGAGTCCAGAATATCTGGGCTTCAGCTCTGGCCAGTGTGGCTCAATTAGTTGGGCAATGTCCAGTGCACCAAAAAGGTTCCCAGGCTCAATCCCCAGGAGGGGGCATGCAGGAGGCAGCTGATCAATGTTCTTCTACATCCTTGCCAAAACTTTTTTATTGATTTATTGATGACCAGAGGCCCAGTGCACAAATTTGTGCACTGGTGGGGTCCATCCAGCTTCAGTTGGGCAGATCCTGGCCGGGCCTGTTGGGAGGAGGATATGGCAGGAGGTTGGCTGGCCAGCCCACCCTGATCGGGCCTGATCAGGGCCAGGCTGGCTGGGGGCAGGGGCCGTGAGTGATTAGCTGGTGGGCCCCACCCCTGATTGGGATTAGGGGGGCAGATTGGGGGCAGGGCCAGCTGTGGGGAGAGGTTGTGGGAGGTTGGCTGGCCAGCTCCACCCTCTATTGGTGTGGGAGGGGCGGCAGTCAGGGGTCAGCAGCCTGGGGGAGGGGCCATGGGTGGTTGGCTGGCTGGCCCTGCCCCTAATCAGAGATGATTATGGGGGGACTTATTGGGGATAGAGCTGGCAGGGGGGGGGGGAACCACAGGCTGATAAAGTGGTGGGGGCCCATTGGGGTGGGGCTGGCCAGGGGGAGGGGCTGCTGGTGGTTGGCCAGCTGGACCTGCCCCTGATTGGGGTGGGGGGACAGATCTTGGGTGGGGCCGGACTCGGGGAGGGGCTGTAGGAGTTTGGCTGGCTGGCCCCGCCTCCTATTTGGGTGAGGGGGCAATCAGGGGTGGGGCTGGCCAGGAGGAGGGGCTTCGAGCCAATTGGGGTGGCAGAGGCTGATCAGAGGCAGGAGGGAGGGGCTGCAGGAGGTTGGCCAGGCAGCCCCACTCCCCCACAGGCTGGTTGTTACAGCATTCTGGTTGCTATCTTTTTATGTGTACAGTCATTCTGATAGGTATAAGGTGATATCTCATTGTGGTTTTAATTTACATTTCTCTGTTGATTAGTGACTTGAGCATCTTTTCATATCTATTGGCCAATCTGTATGTCCTTTCAAGAAGTATCTAGTCAGATTTTTTGCTCATTTTAAAATGAAATTGTTTGTTTTTTAGGTGTTGATTTATATGAATTCTTTATAAATTTTGAATGTTCACCAACCCCTTATCACATGTATTATTAGTAAATATGTTCTCCCATTCAGTAGGTTATCTTTTCATTTTTTTGATGATTTTATTTGCTGTGCTTTTTAATTCGATGTAGTCCCATTTATTTATATTTTCCTCTTTCTTTTTGTTACTTAGGTGATATATCAGAAAAAATATTGCTATGAGAAATGTCAGAGACTTCACTGCCTATGTTTTTTTCCAGGATTTTTACGGTTTTGAGTCTAACATTTTTGTCTTTAATCCATTTTGAGTTTATTCTTGTGTATGGTATACGACAGTTATCTAATTTCATGGTTTTGCATATATCTGTCCAATTTTCCCAACACTATTTATTAAATAGACTGTCTTTACCCCATTGTATGTTCTTGCCTCCTTTGTCAAATATTATTTGACCAAAAAAGTGTCAGGTTAATTCTGGGTTCTCTGTTTTGTTCCATTGATCTATATGTCTGTTTTTATGCCAGTATCATGCTGTTTTGATTACTAGGGCCTTGCAGTACAGTTTGATATCAGGTAGCCTATTATCTCCAACTTTGTTATTCTCCCCCCCACTATTCCCCCCCCCCCCCCCCCCCGCCTCAGGATTGCTGTGGCTATTTGGGATGTTTTTTAGTTCCATGTAAATTTTTGGAATAGTTCAAGTTTTATGATATATACTATTGATATATTGGTAGGAACTGCATTGATTCTATAGGTTGCTTTGGGTAGTATGGACATTTAAATTATGTTAATTCTTCCTATCCATGAGCATATTATATGCTTCCACTTATAATGGAACTCTGGATTTGTCTCACGTAAGCTGAGAAAGCATTTTGGACAACACATCTAATATTGAAGCCACTATTTTTATTTCTCTCACCTCTACTTTTTTTTTAAATTTAATGATGCTTTATGATAAGTAATGGGTAAAAACACACTGGAATATTTTTATTGATGTAATGACTAGCATATTGCATTAAAAAATATGAAATATCTGTTTAGATGGACCACTGATAACATTTTTTGTACTAGATACTTGTTCATTTCTATTGTGGACAAATGAAACCATAAAAGCAGGAAGGTGGTCTTAGTCAAAGAATAGCTGAAAATAATTGAATTGCTAAAGTAGCAGACTTTGGGATTTTGCACATTCATTTATCAGAATCCCTTAAACTTTCAACTTGAAATGTCAAAGCACCACAAGATTAGAGATGGACAAATGCTACTCAGTCACAATATCTGCCCCCGCCCCCCAGATTCTCCTATTGTAGCTATGCCTTGATACTCTTTCTGTTCTGGATGTACAGTAGCAGATAACTCCTGTGTGGCACCGGGATTAGATCCCTTTGTGGGTGGTGGAGAACACCCCACCTCTGTGGCACCCCTTTATGCACTTTGACTTGGCTGTTCTTCCTGGAGGCCAGGGTTGCTCATGTGGACTCTGGGTTCCCTTTGATCAAAGAGACCCTGGTGTCAGGCTTTAGTCAGCCCTAAACCACCGTGTGAAAAATAACAGTGATGTGTGATGATTCTATTCACTTCTTGGTTCTGCCAAACCTGGGGCACATCTCACCAGTGCAGGCTTCCTGGAAGGCCCTTACTGTTTCCTGCTGCTGGGTGGAAATTTGGTGAAAAATAACAGTGTGGAGGGAAGTGCTCTGTGGATGTGTGCTGGTGATGCCTGGGTAAAGTGATTTTATCTGAGGGTTGATTTTTATTTTAAATTGACCAGAAATTTTGCTATATGACTTTTAGGGGGAAAAAGTATTTTTTGATTGTATTTTTATTCATGTGAGCTTCATCCCATTGTATTGATTTTCAGGTGGAAAACTTGATTTTCAAGGACATCCTTTTTTTTTTCCTACTTGCCAAGTTATTCCAGTACTAATTCTTAAATTTCAGGAAAAAATGTCTGTCAAAGCAGAAGACTTGACTCAGATGGAAAGCAGGCTCGTTGAAGATCATCAGGACTACAGAGTTTACAGTGCCTTTATAGTTATTATTTGTATTTTAGAAGACTCAGGTGCCAAACAGTGAGTGCCAAGAAAGCCGCATTGGTATATTCAAGTTCAAAAAGTGGGAGCCAAAAAGATAGTAGGGTCATGGCACTGTTATGCTGAGAAATACCAACCAGCTAGCTTTTCACGACTGATGTCTGAAAACACAATCCCCATCTGCATCTCTGACCATACTTCGACTTTGAACCTGAACAAAGGCATGGATCTGCCAAACGACCTGTTCATTTATGAATCCTGAAATATCTGCTGGTCCATTTAAATTTTCCTCTCCTTACTAATTTTCTCTCTCCATTTTTATAATTGGCCATCTTATTGAATTTATGGGGCTATATTTCTGAAATCTTTACTCTTCTTTTCCCAATTTTCTTGAGGTAATAATTGGCATATAACACTGCATAACTTTAAGATATACAATATGTTGATTTGATATACTTATACATTTTGAAATAATTGCCATCATAGTGCTAGCTAACACCTCCATCATGTCACACATTTACCATTTTTTTGTGTGTGTGTGTTTAGTGAGCACATTTATAATCTACTTTCTTAGGAAATTTAAAACCTATAAAGTATTATTAGATATCACCATGCTATACATTCAAGTCCCAGAACTTATTCATCTTATAACTGGAAGTTTGTATTCTTTGATCAACATCTCCCCATTTCTCCCACTCAACAGCCCCTGATAACCACTGCGCTACTCTCTGTTTCTGTAAGTTTGGCTTTTTAGGTTTCATCCACAAGTGAAATTATACAGTATTTGTCTTTCTCTGTCTGACTTTTTTCAATTAGTACACTGCCTTCAAATTTCATCCATTTTGTTGCAAATGGCAGGATGAAATCCTTACTCTTAAATAATTTTCTGAAAGTATCTGTTTTCTCTCTTTCCCCATAAATAGAATGAAAGACTTAAGCATTCTTGCTTGTGAATTTTGATCTTAGCAATATTACATGTAATGTCATGGAAAGATCTTCGTATTCCAGAAATGAATGATCCCATTGAATGTTAAGATGTTTTTCAATTGGATGGTAATTCATAAGGCGAGAAGGTCTGGAAACTATAACTTTTATTATGGAAGGGAAGGAAATTCAACTCTAGATAGAAGTATATGGGAAATAAAGGTCTGTTTTGTATAGCTCTAAAGGGCATAACTGGAACAAGTCAAAGTTATTAGAAGGAGAATATCCACTCAACATGCAGAGATTTCTCATAGTTGGAAATGTTAAAAATGAATGGGTAAATAAGAAATAAAAGGCAGCCAAATTAGAAAAGAAGTAAAACTTTCCTTATTCGCAGCTGACATGATATTGTATATAGAAAACCCTAAAGACTCCATTAACAAATTATTAGACTTAATAAATGAATTTGGCAATGTAGCAGGATACAAAATTAACACCCAGAAATCTATGGCCCTTTTTTTAAAAAAAATATATTTTATTGATTTTTTTTTTTACAGAGCAGAAGGGAGAGGGATAGAAAGTCAGAAACATCGATGAGAGACATTGATCAGCTGCCTCTTGCATGCCTCCTACTGGAGATTTGCCCGCAGCCAAGGTACATGCCTTTGACCAGAATCGAACCCGGGACCCTTCAGTCTGCAGTCTGACGCTCTAACCACTGAGCCAAACCAGTCTCGGCTCTATGGCCTTTTTATACACCAACAATGAACTCACAGAAAGAGAAATATAAAAAACAAAAACAAAAAATAAACAATCTCATTTACCATTACACCACAAAAAATTTAAGATACCTTGAAATAAACTTAAGTAATGAGGTAAAAGACCTGTACTCAGAAAACTACAGGACATTCAAAAAAGGGAGAGAGGAAGACATAAATAAAAATGGAAGAATATACCATGTTCATAAATTGGTAGAATCAACATTATTAAAATGTCCAGATTACCCAAAGCAATGTACAGATTCAATGCGATCCCCATTAAAATACTAAATTTCAAAGATCTACTAGTAGGACAAACTCTCCAAAAATTCATCTGGAATAAAAATGATTCTGACTAACCATAGCAATCCTGAGAAAGAACAAAGTTGGAGGGATCACAATACCAGATATCAAGCTATATTACCAAGCCACTGATCTCAAAACTGCCTGGTACTGGCACAAGAACAGACATTTAGACCAATGGAACAGAACAGAGAATCCAGAAATTGACCCAAGCCATCATGTTTAATTAATATTTGACAAAGGAGGCAAGAGCATTCAATGGAATCAAGACAGTCTCTTCAATAAATGGTGAGAACATTTGGTGGGAAATTTGGTCAGATACATGCAAAAAAAATGAAACTAGATCACAAACTTACACCATACTGAAAAACAAACTCAAAATGGCTAAAGGACTTAACTATAAGATGGGAAACCATAAAAATCCTACAAGACTACATAGGCAGCAAAATAGCAGACATGTCATAGCAATATCTTTACCAACATAGCTCCTAGGGCAATGGAGATTAAGGAGGAAATAAACAAGTGGGACTATATAAAAATAAAAAGCTTTTGCACAGCAAAAGAAACCATCAACAAAACAAGAAAGTCCACTGCATGGGAGAACATATTTGCCAATGCTATGTCAGATAAGGGTTTAATCTCAAAAATTTACAGAAAACTCATACAACTTAACACAAGGAAGAGAAATGATCCAATCAAAAAATGGGCAAAGGACCTTAATAGACAGTTTTTGAAAGAGAACATACAGAAGGCCTAGAGACATATGAAAACATGCTCAAAGTCACTAGTCATCCAAGAGATGCAAATCAAAACAGCATTAAGATACTATCTCATACCTGTCAGAATGACTCTCATCAACAAATCAACAGATGACAAATGCTGGTGAAGATGAGAAAAAGGAATCCTCATGTACTGCTGGTGGGAATGCAGACTGGTGCAGCCGCTGTGGAAGACAGTATAGAGTTTCCTCAAAACAGTAAAAATGTAACTCCCATTTGACCCAGTAATCCCACTTCTAGGAATATATCCCAAGAAACTAGAAACACCAATCAAAAAAGATATATGCACCCCTATGTTCATAACAACACAATTTACAATAGCTAAGGTTTGTAAACAACCTAAGTGCCCATCAGCAGATGAGTAGATTAAAAAATTATGCTACAACTACACAATGGAATACTGTGCTGCTATAAAAAAGGGGAACTTTTACCATTTGCAACAGCATGGATGGAACTGGAGAACGTTATGCTAAATGAAATAAGCCAGTGGGAGAAAGATAAATGTCACATGATTTCAATCATATGTGGGATATAATGATCAACATAATTTGATGAAAAAGAATAAATCCAGAGACAAATGGCGGGGGGTGGGGTGGGTGGGTTAGATAGCAACCGAAGGATTTTTGTTGTTGTTGTTGTTTAATAATTAATTTTTTATTGTTTAAAGTATTACAAATAATAGTACACGTGTCTCCTTTTTCCCTCCCTTTACCTCCCCAGGCCTCCCCTACCCCTAGTACATGCCCTCACCGCCCCCCCCTCCAGTGTCTTGTATCCATTGGTTATGAATGCGTATATAGTTCTTCAGTTGATCTCTTTCAGCTCCCCTCCCCCAGCCTCCTCTGCCTTCCCACTGTAGTCTGACAGTGTGTCCAATGCTTCTTTGCCTCTGTATCTATTTCCCCCCCCCCCATTTCTTTTCTTTAAAAAATCTTGAAGGATTTGTATGCATGCATATTAGCATAACCAATGGACACAGACATTGGGGTGAGGGGAGCTTGCCTAGGGAGGGGCGGCTGGGGGCGGATGGGTAGTCAATTGGGGAAAAAGGAAACTTATGTAAAACTTTAGACAATAAAAAAATAAAGTAAAAATTAAGAAAGGAATATTTAAAAAAATGAATGGGTAACCTAGTAATTTGGTCAGCAGGGTCCAGAAAGTTACTCATCAGCCAGGGCTGCTGCATGCTAGTAAAATGGGTAATCATTAAGGAATGAGTTTCAGAATGGGTGAAGGATAGGGATCTAAGTTGATAGATGACTTATCAGTGGAACTGGGAAAGAAAATCCAGAAAATGAAGCTGGTATAGAAGGGAATGGGATAAAGGCCATCTGCGAGGCCTAAGAAGATAATGAATATATATAATCTTTCCCAAATCTTATCTTGTTGCCTAATGAATATCTTAGACTTTTCTAGCCCCATGAGAATCTGTGAAAGTACATATACTCTTAGTGGACTGGCAAAATCACTGACCCTTCTGCACACCTATTCTTAGTTTCCAAGATCACCTTTCAGGTTTCACCCTCTTGATATAGTTATTTCGAGCTCTGCTGACCTTGTCTCATTATTGGAACTTTTCTAATGTATTTAATGTGGGGAAGGAGAGAGCAGGATGACAACAACAACAAAAACTAAAGCCACAACAGCATGATTTATTATAGGACATGTTTCTCAGAAGAGACAAAAAAAGGCATCAATGAAGAGCAATCATAAGAGGTTAGCAGTTGTCTCAAAGCCAATTCAACAATTCGCAGCGCGTTGGCTTCATATAAACTGCAGAAAAGCAGTTAAATGATTTTCTTCATGCTCTTGGGGAGAGACTTGGTCTAATCTGATGCAGTAGCTTCAAAGGAGGGCTGTTAATGACATCTACACCAAATATCAGTTCAATAAATTGCTTCCCTTCATTAATCTGAGTGTCAGTGTCTGCATTAATGGTGTTTATACAGCAGAAGGTCTCAGGAGAGGATAATAAGGACTTATTTTTAGTGACATGTGAGGGTGGCCCGGTAAAAACAAGCAAATATATAGCTGACTCCTTGACTCTGCTGAATCAAAATCATTTTACTTATTCATTTTTTTCACTCATTATTCTTTGAGTGACTATTCTGTGCCTGGCCCTATGTTAGGTCCTTCCATGGCAATGAATAGAAGTCTTCAGGGAGCGTATGGTCATGGGTGAGACAGAAATCATCACTCACATATATAATGGACTGTGATGAGAAGTATGGCAGAAAAGGACAGATTTCTTTGAAAGAGGAGCAAGGGAAACAAATTTAGATAGAGACTGATGATTTCTCCAGAAAAATCAGGGCTTCAGACTGGGAAAGCTTATAATTTTGAATGGTTGTCTTTGGGAGTCTAGGTAGAAATTAAAACATCAAATCTGAATGGGGCTATCTCAGAATGTGGAAGATTCCTTATTGCAAGTTCTGGCTAGGTGCTTATAGATGAGAATAACCATTTGCATGAATAACAATAGGTCACTGTAAATGAGATTGAGGCAGTGTATCTCTGGGAAATTGTATAATATTTGGGCATTCCCCTCCCATCCTTGAGCCTTAGGTGGGTTAAAAACCACTGGTCCCTATGCTGCCCACTGACTATGGATGTGCCTGGCTTCAGTGATGAACCGGGATGCCTCTGGACAGTGTTTTCCTCTGGTGTCTATGAGGTGACTCACCTGATAATGGCGTCCTAGAGTTCCCAGGCTCACCCTGAGAATGACATCTAAGGTCCTGAATCTGATTGGTTGTCAGGGTGTGCAGAGGAGAGGCTTAGCCCTAGCTGCAGTAATGCTAGTCCAGGAGGAGCAAATGCATGCCCAAGAAAATGCCACTCACTGGTGGGAATATTGCTACACCTTGAAATCTCACAAAATAGCATCAGAATATATCTATACTATCTCTACTTCTAGTCATTGAGTGAGGGAGTAGATATGATGATGTATCATCATGTGACTCAAATGTATCATCAATAGCATCTTCCTCCCCACTGAAATCTGGCATGTCAGGCACTGTTTTAAATCTCTCTCTCTCTCTCTCTCTCTCTCTCTCTCTCTCTCTCTCTCTCTCTCTCTCTCTCTCTCTCTCTCCCTTTCTTTCTCTCTTTCTTTCTATCTATCTATACCTTATTTAATTCTCACAACTTATCCATAGAATGTAATGCCCAAACACATGAATTTTCTTGTTATAATTGATAATATATTTCCCAGTTACCAGAAGGAGACAGTTAATATTTTAAAATACAAGGTGTTCCCTCCCCTGCCTACCCATCTGTCTCTTAGAATGTTATTCAGAATTTGATGGGCATATTTGGCTTCAGATTAGCAGGAGGAGGCCAGAGTAATTTGGGGAAATCTGCCAGGTTGTTTGAATTCACAGGTGCTTGACCACATAATATACAACTATATATATATGTGTCTCCTAACAATGACTGTAAACCTCATGAGGATAGAGATTTCACCTCATCTTTCAATGGTTGTCCTCCACTCACTCAAAAATGCCTGGCTCTATTGTGTAAAAGAAGATATTTTGTTGTAAATATCTGTTGTGTAAAACAAGATATTTTATTAAATAAAAGAAGGAAAATATGGACTTTCTAATTGGAACCACCTCTAAATCTGTGTAAACTTGGGCAAGACATCTGGTATTTCTGTGTTGAGTATACCCCTTTGTTGGGTTAGAAATGAAACAGTGGTTGAAAGCCTCATGGAGCTTAAAAAGTAAATGGTTGCTTAAGAACTAAATATTTTTCATGGATTCAATGGAGGTAAATGAAACAAGCAAACCTCACCAAGTGGCTCTAAGCGGTTTGGCTCAGTGGCTAGAGCATCAGGCTGCAGACTGAAAAATCCAGGTTCAATTCTGGTCAAGGGCATGTACCTTGGTTGCAGGCATATCCCCAGTAGGAGGTGTGCAGGAGGTAGCTGATCAATGTTTATCTCTCATCAATGTTACTAACTCTCTATCCCTCTCCCTTCCTTTCTATATATAAAAAAATCAATAAAATATAAAAAAATAAATTCTTGAAAAAAAAAAGTCACCAAGTGACCTTAATAGTTTGGTATGTGTTCAGCCATATTTTACTGTAATTCATGTCACCTGAAAAGCTGTATGCTCTGTCTTCCTCTCCTTTGTATTCCTATTGGTGGCGAAGATGAGGGAGGCCGTTAAGGTGTTTGTGAGCACACTTGGTATCATTCAGCTTAGCAGTAGTAGCTTGGACTCCTCAGTGCCAACAAGATGTCATGAGCCCCCAGTATTTTATGAGCTTTTTAAAAGGGTGAGTCTCCAGGAATGATACTGGAGCAGTTTGTCAGGGCACTGTGCAAAGGCTACCTTGAGGAGCTACTTCTTGGACTGAAATCAAATTGTAATGGCTCCACACAGCCGACGAAAGTTTTAATATCAGTCCAGTCCATCACCCACAGAGAACACTATTAATAACCAGGTAAAAGCCTTTGTGTGTAAGCTGATTCCATTTACAGTTATATCATGTCAGGCCGATGTCAGTGTCCTATCTTGTCTCAGTCATAATGATGGCTAATATAATCCATTCAGGATAATAGATGGGGTGGGAAGGATTACGGAGTTAAAAATCAATCAGGGCTTTCTCATACATTTCTATGCTTTTGTGGCTGGTTAAATCATCAAAGTCTCAAGATTGATTTTCTTTTGCTTTAGTAATCAATCCTTCACAATCCGTTACCTTTTTCCTCCTCCCTCTTCTCCCTACTCTTTTTAAAAATATGTAGACAAGAGTTAAATTCTTTCTCTGGATAAATACAGAGATGCACTCTTTGCCCCAGAGAGAAGATTTATCACATCTTGAAGGCAGAGCTGAAAAGTTGTGCATGCTACTATTCTGGAGAGGCAAGATATAGGGGTTGATAAGTATGAAGTAGTTCTTTTCAGAAATAAGTCATTTATACTTCAGTATTTGGTATTTTATTTTATCAGCTAAAGAAAAGGCTCAGTTTCTATCTCCAAAGGAAATCTGGTTGTAACATTTATACAATGAGACACATTAGCATGAAACACTGGCATCTGCAAGCATTAAATGCAGTGAGACCATGTCTCTTAGGCTTTGAAATGTATATAATATATAAGCATGTGTGCATATTCACTAAGCTTCTAAGACATAGCAATGAGAATGCTAATTTGATACAGAATAGCTCAAAGGGGAAGTCATATTCCCCTTTGAATAGCCACCTGCTATTACTGAGAAGTTGGAACTCTTCAGACAAAAAAACAACAACAACACATAAAAATCTGGGTAATTGTCTCTGAACAGGTTGACAGCTGTAGGTAGATACATGAGGGGGTGAAAAGGGAAGAGGGTGGGAATTTGAGATTAACAAGAGGTGAAACAGGAATCCGGTGATGAATCTATCTTAGTAACTGGGAAGAGAGCCGGTGTGTCAGCATAGCTTGTAATAAGGAGGGACTGTTACCTATAGAGCAGTGGGTATCAGGGATATCCAATGTGGAGTAACAGCATTCCATAGATGTGGAAACACAGGAACTTGGAAGGGGCCATTCACTCATCCACAAACCACAATCTTTCATTAAACAGGCACTCTTCTGGGAGAAACAGCACTTTCTGACACAGCCTGGGCCCAATATCTTCTGTTCACCCCTCCAGAATTACTCATCCTCCTTCACTGTGTGTGGACCAGTTATTGGACTTGCTTTCCCTCTGGTCAACAGCAAGTCCTTACAGGAGGTTGAAGGGAGGGTTAGAGTTATTCTCTCAGTGATCTTCCAAAGCTGAGGCATAGCCTGAAGGTCACAGCTTCTCTTGAGGCTGCCATCTTTGTATACTTCCTGCTTCCTGTTCCCATTGGGCCTTAGGGTAACAGTCTTGGGCTATTGCACTATTCATTGTAGTTTCTTTCTATCCAGTCTCCACATTTATAAATTGTCATTTTATAAACTTCCCTCAAATTGTATTGATTTTGGCACTGTTGCAACTCAGCATACATATCCCAATTCCATCACTGCTTCTCCATCTCCTCTACTAAAACGTAGTCCTGCAAGCTTACCTACTACACTGTCCTCCCAATTCACTTCCTGATTTCACTCTTGTGTTCTTACAGCCTATTCACTATACTTTAGCCAAACAGTCTTTTAAAAAATATAAATCAGATCACTACAATCTCCTGCTTAAAACTCTTGAATGGCTGCCCAGCACTTTTATAAAATCCAAAGTTTTTACTGACTTAGAATGCCCTTTATAAAATAAACCCTTCTTTGCACTCTGATCTTATCCATGACCGCTCTCTGCCATAAAACTGTGTTCCAACTACCCTGGTCTTCCCTAATCGTTCAAGTACTTCTTGAGCATCAAACAAGATTTGGATGGCTGCTTCTGCCATCCAAATCTCAGAGAGGTCATGCATGACCACGAAGCTGAATTGGCCAACCAGTCATTTTTCATGACATCAACTTATTCTAATTTTCTACATAGCTTCTATCTATCTATTCATCTATCCATCTATCTATCCTCCTCCTAGAATGTAAGATCAATTGGGACAGGGAGCTTGTCTGTCTTGATCTGCACTATATCTTCACCATATCACATAGTACTTGACACATACTAGACATTCAATAAATACTTATTGGATGAATGAATGAATGAGCAAATCAGAGGACCCACTCCTAGAAAGAATAGAGAATGAACCCAGTCTATAAGACAGAGATTCAAGCAGAAAAAATAAAAGAATTGGGCTTTAGAACTATAGTACTTATTAGAACCAGGTATAAGCCATGTTTTAGAATTGGGTTATGTGATAATGGCCTGGTAAGAATTCCAGAATTTTGCAAGGTTGGGAGGTCTTTATAATTTTTTTGTGTGTATGCCAAGGACAGTATTAGAAGTCTGATGAAGCCAATAACCCTTTCTTAGAGATATGCTTTTAATGCATAAAATAAAATATCTCAAATTACAAAGAAAACATTGAAACACAGTTATCAGAATATTCTAAAATTGTGATATAGTAATATATATGCTTTATTAATCCTATCTAATAAAAGAGTAATATGCAAATTGACCATCACTCCAACACACAAGAGGGCTGCCCCCATATGGTCAAATATCCTGCCCCCATGTGGACACAAGATGGCCACCATAAGATGGCCAGCAGTGGAGGACAGTGGGAGGTTCCAGGCCTGCAAGGGAGGGCAGTTGTGGGCCATCAGGCCATCAGGGGAGGGCAGTTGGAAGGGACCAGGCCTGCAAGGAAGGGCAGTTGGGGGTGATCAAGCCTGCAGGGGAGAGCAGTTAGGGGTGACCAGGCTGGCAGAAGAGGGAAGTTGGGGGCAAACAGGCTGGCAGAGGAGCAGTTAGACATCAATTAGGCTGGCAGGGTAGTAGTTAGGGGGTAATCAGGCTCATAGGCAGAAGCAGTTAGGGGCAATTAGGGAGGCAGGCAAGCGAGCAGTTTGGAGCTAGCAGTCCTGGATTATGAGAAGGATGTCTGACTGCCCGTTTAGGCCTGATCCCGGTAGGATCCCTTGAGGGGTCCCAGATTGGAGAGGGTGCAGACTGGACTGAGGGACACCCTCCCCTGTGATTCCCCCCTCGGTGCACAAATTTTGTGCACCGGGCCACTAGTAGATTAATAATAGTATATAGCAGTGTATCTGATGACCACCAGGGGGCAGATGCTTAATGGAGGCTCAGGGCTGGCAAGAGCCTTGTCAGCATGAGCCTCTCCAGATGGGGACTGGGCGCAAGCCCACGGCAGGCACAGCGGGGCCTGGATGAGCTAGAATGGTGTGGCAACCTGCCTGGGTTTGGGTTCGGGCTCGGGCTTTCTTCCCAGCTACCTGCCACTTCGTGCACTACTACATCCTTTGGGGGATGTCAGACTGCTAGTTTGGGCCCAGCCTGGCCTGTGGGGATTGGGCTGAAATCCGCAGTCCGACATCCCCCAGATTGCAAGAGGGTGCACACCAGGCTGAGAAACCCCACTGGTGCACGAATCTGTGCATCTGGCCTCTAGTAATCATTATATGAAAATATGTATGATTTCTGTATGCCTTAGATGTGCTTATTCTGCTCTGCTCATAATTTGAGGAAATACTGAGTTTAATGACAGTGTTTTCCTTACCATCTTGATAGACATCTGAATTCTATCCATTGACCCTAGGGAGTCAATGGATAGAACCTTGATAGGGCTGGGCCTGGAGGTGGAAGTCAATAGCTCCTCTAAGGACAGGGGGACCAGCAGAGAGAGGCATGTACTACTGCCAGAACACAGCTTGTGAGAACAGTTGCATGACACCTGCATGACCAGAGATTGATAATATCAAAAGAGCTGAGGATTTAAAGGTACTCCCTTGAATCAGATCCAAATTACTGGCCCTTTAAAGACTGAATTTCTGTGGTGAAAATCACGAAATAGAATACTTTCTAGTGTAATATTTGGGGCTTTCTGCTTCTCAATAGTTGAACAGTTTAAAGAGGAGGCTACATACAGTATCTGTGTTTTTTTCCTAGTTCGTTTCTAATCCCATACATATCAACACTGGAAAAACGAAATCATGTGGTTTTGCAGGACATTCCACACATACTAGTATTCCCTGTAAAAAGGAATCACTCTTGAAGAGTGTTTTAGGGTGAGGCACTGAAGCTCTACCATTACATCTAGAATGCATAAGCAGTTACAGATGGGGTTCCTGAGAGTCATTCATCACATTTATGATCTATAGACTCTTCCCAAAGTAGTTTCTTCTTTAACTGCATTGGTTTGGGCTATGTGAAAAACATCTGCAATTGATCAGCATTGGAGATGCTCCCACTTGCCCTACTTCAAGAGGAGGGCTTATTTGAATGTACTGCTTGCTTCCGGCTGCAAGGAAACAGACCCAGGGCAATCAATACACACTCTTCAGAATGCAAACTGTGGCTTATTACTTGCCTGGATGTCTTGCTCTTCATCAATCAGAAGGCTTTAATAAAATTCAAATTTCTGTTTTATGGAATTTCTAAAATGAATGGAGGCCCTTTCCCATGTATTTTGTGTTTGGAACTTGGGAAAGCTAAGGTTATTCTAAGGCCTATAATAGTTGGCTCATAAGATTGTTTTGGTCTAGTCAAAAGAAAAGAGAAATTTAAATCTAGGCACTGCTTAATCCAGCACCTCGATGTCTGTTAAATCAAAGTGTTCACGGTTTTCTTCTTGTGTACTGGCCATTAGTTTCTCTTACAGTAGGTGTGTTTTCTAGGATTAACTAATCCTAATGCTTTGTGACAGACCTTGGCTCTGTGGCAAGTTTTCAAGTGGATTTGAAATGCTTTAGCTTGTTGAAATAATTCACTACACTGTGGCTTGACATGTGACATCTTATTTTATCAAGCAGAGAAATCGTACTGGAAATCAAGAGCATGAAACATTCTTTGCTAAAATAAATCAGCAAAAATTCCCTATAGTTTTGGAGAAGCCTGCCCTTATGACATCTGACAATCAAATTAAAACCAGGTGTAACCTGTATCACCACAGCCTGTCCCTTCCAATCACTTCCTGGCTTTTGTTGCTACTCTATGTGATTTTGATAAGTAGCATATGCTCTCCTAGTAGGGACTTGCAAACTTATTCAATAGAAATCATGAAAGTATGTAAAAGGGCAAAAACCCACTTTTGGGTTTGAATTTACAGTGTGGAGTGCTGAGAGCTTGTTGCTCATGGGAAAGATAGTTTTTCATCCTGTCTACTCCAGCCCGGCCAATTGTTGTGTGCGCTGATGGCCTCCCAGGCTGTGGTTCTGAGAAGGTCAGGTTGAAACATATTACACTTAACTGGAATTCAATCCCCATTGACAGGAAGTCATGGCTGAACCTGACTTAAGGTTGTGGCCCAGGATCTTTATGGTCAGTACCTCTTCTTCTGTTTCCACTCCCAGGTTAAATGCTTATTACCCTTTAAGCCTAAACTTTTATAGGTAATTAGCAGTTGAATCTTCTCTGGGCTCAATTCTCTTATCTGTTTTCTAGCCAAATTCCCATTGAAATTAACAACTAGGCTTATTGATTTAATTTAGACTAATTTAATTTTAATCAATAACTAGCTGTTGCTTTCACTGGAAGTTTAAATTAAGAAAGTTCCAATAAAATAAACTAATGAATTTTGGTATTTCATAAACATTTACCTTTGAAAGGCTAAGTTTAGCTGTGTCTATAGAGGAAACGGACTTTGTGAACTTTTAGAAAGCACAAGGATCAAGTAAATGATTTGTCAGAAATAATAGAATACTCACTTTCAATCCTATGAATTCTATCCACTTTTTAAAGCCATATTCTCCACATTGAGAAGTGATTGGTTTAAGAATAGTTTCTCGCAGGCCACTGTACTGAACATACATTCACCTTAGGAGCCAAGTCAGAGTGAGGGCAACTTCATAAAGGGAGAGGGATCCTGACGGCACAAATTTTATTCTTTCCTGATTGATCAAAGGAACAGTCACCCACACAGCATGTACAGATACTATTTTATTTTATTTTTAAAAGAAAAATTGAATAGTTTCTTTCTTGATCTGAAAACTTTAGCTCATGTGGTTTCCATGGACTTTAAGGACTTAGGAATCATTTGAATACTGGACTTGCACATTGAAGCCTTTGGGAAATGCTACAATCAGTGACCAATATTAACTCATGTTTTAAATTCTGTTCTCCCTGTCTCCCCTCCACCTCCCCCCGCCCCCCCTGCCACATACATACTTCCATTCTGAGTTCTAATGTCTTTTCATCCTGGCCAGAAGCTGCAGCTATTTTTCTCCATGCTTGACCTAGCCATTTATCCCACTTTCTTTTGGCAGAAGAATAGAAAACAACATTTGCAGCATCCCTAAATTAATTATACTTTTCTCAAGCTAAAGAACTGTGACAGAGCCACAAAACAGCAACTGAAAACTAATTCCTTAAAAGAATATGAAAAAAGGAAGTTGTATAAGATGAGGTAATTAATCTTGCAATAAAAATAATTGTTTACAGTTAAAATTAATGTAACATGCATTCCTCAGCAGATAATAAATTATGGACTTTCTCATTAGCATTTGAATTGATTTCCTCTAATTTCTGAGGAGCACATGAGCATGTGACTAGATTAAGTTTAATTGGACTACAGCTGGTGCTGATTGTATGCACATGGGGTGGGGGCCTTGCTGACTGATTGGCTGTCTCTGCATTTTGTTTCCATGGTCTTTCTCTTTTTCCACTGTTTTTCCCCACAGGTAGAAAGATTGAAAATACTAAGTTCTTAAAATAGATTAACTAGAGGAAGGACCGTGGTTTGGGATGTTAGGCAATGACCTTCTATCAAGAATGATTATGATATAATATCTGATTATCATATAATGTAATTATTATTAGCATCTTCTCATCATTACATAATTATTATTTTGTCAACCATTAACTTATTGAGCATTTTATCTTGTGGCGATATTGTACTAAGTACTTTACATGTTATTTAATATAGGTGTGGACTCTCCCCCTTTTATGGATAAGTAAATTAAGGCTCAGAGGGGTAAGTAACTTGTCAAAAATTCATGGTTGAATTTTAGGGTTGTGGCCCAAGTTGTAGCTCAAGGTAACACAGATGGATATGGAAGAATTGATATTAGAAACATTTTTTTTTAAATTCTAGGGCTCATACTCTTAACTACTTTATTTTTCTGATCATTTGAAGAACCATACAGTCTAATTACCCAGTTGATGAGGTATGAAAAATGGGTAGTGTATGTTCCTAGCTAAGCACTTGGGGAAGTAACATATAGCATCTACAAGAAGGAGAAAACAGGTAAAAAGGGGTTAACCTACAGTTGATAAAGGACTATGGCATCACCATGGAGACAGGCAGGGTGTCTAATAGGCCCATAATTAGAAAAAAAAGCATTAGTCCGATTAATATTGGAATTGTAAAAAGTGGGAAGAAACAGATATTTCAGAAAAGGCAAGGGGAAGAATTGGTGAATTTAAGTAACCTTCTATCAGGGTGTGCCTAATTAGAGCTGAGAAAATTGAGAATAAAGAGTATTTGTAGGTTTTTTAGTCATATATTTTGATGTTTTCTCTTAGAATAAATTTCTTAATGAAGTAGAAAAAGTATTTAGAACAATTTGAAAAGTATGCTCCTCCAGAGAATTCTGTGGTGTGAAGCTTCTTGTCTTTCTCACTTGATTGGGCACTTAGGTCCCATCCCAAAAGGAACAACTCAAGCCTTTTGCTTTATTCATATACAGAAAAAGATGGAAGGAAGGGTTCTTTGGTAAAAGATAAAATATTTTTTGGTGAATTTAATTGCTTTTACAGGATTGTCGTCAGCACCTTAGCTCAGGGTTCTTATTTTACTCTTCCTTGTCATGCAGTAAACTGTTTACATAACAGTTCCTCATAGGCTGTGCCTTCCTTGAGGATGGAGCCCACATTAGGTATGAGCAATATATACACCAAACTGTATGTATTAGCTACAATTCTTGATAAAAATTTCCTCATTCTAAATGAAATTAAGGTTTGAAGTGTTTCAGCCTTCTCTTATTTGCCAAATATACCTTTCTACATAATTTTATATTCAGTGGGTTATTCATAAACTTAAATGTGATATTGATTATATGGAGAAATAGAAATTGGTCAGGTACCAAGATCAGTGTGAACAACAACAACAACAAAAAAAGAATACTTTAGGAAATGTTATATGCCTGTGAGATTATATTCATGCTACCACTGAATATAGAAATTTTGAGCAAGATAGAGACCGGCCAGTGTATTAAGCATGGGACCCATGTTTTAAACACACACTCACAACCACACACACACTTCTAGGTCTGGAGAGAAACAGAAATGTGACACTTGGCTGATGTGCTAATATTTTAGTTGAGTGAATGAGCCCCGTACAAATGCTAAGAAACCAGCTTGCTCAGAGCCTACTTTGATCCTTTGACTTTTTGCATTTTTTATTAAGTTCCTATATGGTTCCCTTCTTTTTCACTCTCCTCTTGTTTGGAGCTGCTAAAAATCTGTAATCCATACCCCTTGTTTCAGTTTTATCATAAGTTGGAATACAGCCTCACTTAAATTTTCCCAATAAACAAAGTGCCACGTTGTTGCAGCCTTGCCTTTCACCTCATTATGGCGGGGGCAGAGTGTGATGTCACACTTGACCCAATACCAGTCTGCCCATAAATGATACAGCCTGTTCCCCCTTTGCTTCCTGGCTCAAGTGCCGGGAAGGAGCTTAGTATGAAATTCATGCCGTGATGACAGATTTAAAAGTTGCTACAAACTCTAACAGACAGCAACTGCAGTTTGTAGACATACACAACATGCACCGCTCTCTTGTATTTTTAAGTGATGACATTCTTCGTTTAAAGAGTTACGTTTATATAGCTCATTACTGTTGCCTGTCTGTGAAATGAGGGTAGTAGAGAGAAGGGGAAAGAAGCTTAAATTGGATGGGAAGACATTTACCAGAAGAACTTTCCAAATGTTAATGAGCAGCTTAAAGGGCTGCACACATGTGTTGCGATGTAATTGGGTTTGATGCCTTCTGGGGACTTTGAAGCTTTTCCGCTCTTGCCCATTGTATTTTGAGAGGTGGAATGAGCCCCTTAGATTTCTAACACTTTTGGCTCTGAAGATCCACGTGGTGCTATATTGTAAATCTGCAGGCAGCCAACAAACAGAGGGCCACGCTCCAGCGACTCGTTTGGTTTGGGTTTTTCAAGCAATTAAATAATGGCAGCCTCTAAACGTCTTTGGGGAGGTACATGTGCTGTGAAGAGAATTTCCTGGAGAGGAGCAAGAAGGGGTTCCTACACTATTGGGGGGATTTTCCTGGTGGGAGGGATGAGGGGAAGTCAGGGAAGCAATTATGTCCAAATGTGTCCTGAGAATTTGCCAACCTGTTCCTATCCCTTAGTCCCGACACCTTCATAGTCTAAGTTCTATTAGGAAATCATTCAGGCTTTTCTTTTTATGTGAAGCAGTCACAACAAAGAATTAGTTTGTATCATAGTTAAATGAGTATATATATATTTTTAAAGATTTCCTTTGGTTCTTTTTCAATCTCTTGAAATGTAGTTAGGTCTGTTCACCATAGAAGGAGTAGGATGTTCTCAGAGCTTGGTGCAAGTAGGCAAGTTGTTTCCATTGTGGATTATCTCCAGATTTCTGGCACTAGGGAGCACACTGGGAACAGTGAGGCTCTGGGTAGGGAACCCAGATGCCAGGGCTCCTGCAGTCTCCGATATCAGCAATGGGGCCACTGAGAGCTTCAGGTTGCGTGTTGCCCAGTCTGGGTGAAGTTAGTTACAATTATTGCTATAATTCTGAGGAGACTCCCCATTTGTATTCTTATCTAAAGCTCAGGGGAACAATCTGAATGTTGTATGATTCACCAAACTCAGCAGAATCTGTAAACTAAACTACTAATATGAAGTATGACACATCAATGATCACTAATCCCTCTTCTCCCCTTTCTCTTCAACATGACCAACTTTGTGAGAGGCTCACTGTCAGGTATTGGGAAGACATAAAGAAGTTTGTCACATACTTTGGTCCTATGGAGGGAGTGAAGATAGACACAAAAAGACATCTAATAATTGGAGGTGGCTTAACACTGTAGTGTAGAAAGAAGCTCATGGAATTTGGGAGGAGCTCACTTCTAGCTGGGATGGTTGGAGAAATGATCACAAAACCTCTGTTGGATACTTTCACACACATTATTTTATTTAATCCATTCAGCATTCCAGAAAAGTAGGTATTATGATGTTCATTTATCTAATAAGGAAATTGAGGCTCCCAAAGATAAAGTAACTTGTTCAAGATCTCAGAAATAGAAAATGAGTTAGAATTTGGACCCAGGTCAGACTATGTCAAATTGGGGAGAAGCATTATAAGGACATGAAAAACCAAGGGTCAGGAGACAAAAATAAACTCTAGGGATTTATGCAGCTCTGTTGGTCTGCCTTGGAGGTTTGGGCAGTATGGGGGAATAATAGGGAGATAAGCCTGGGAGAAGATGGGATTCTGCTATGGGCTTGGAATGGCTGGCTGTAGTCAAGGGGACCCTCCAAATGACCATCAGATTGTGTCTGTTATGTTCACTATGGTAGTTCCAAGCACCAAGGGCCAATCCTAAAGCAAAATAGACACTCAATAAATAAGAAAGAGAGAAAGTGAGGGAAAAAAAGGAGAGAGAATGGAAGGGAGGGAAGGAGGAGGAAGAAGGAATCATTAAACTTTATTCCCTGAGGAGTGATTTGCAGAATGGTGTTTTAGGACATCTAATCTTGATATAGATGTTTAGAATGGCATGTGATTGGTAGTAGAGCCCGAGGGAGAGTGAAATGGTGAAAAAGGATAAAATTTAAACTATATGGTCAAATTTGGATTGAGAGAATTTCTGACTCATATATGATTGTTCTGCAATTTTTTTGCTAACTTCAAAATCTTAGCTGAATTTATGTTTCCTAAAATAATGCCGTATCTGGTTGGAACTCTGTCTCACCTGGATAAATAATGTAGAATCACTGGAGATGAAGTGCTTAATTGCTTGTTTAATGTTTCCAATATATACACACTTGGGACTGTCTTGATGCTGCTCAGCCTTAAAATTTACTCTTTCAAACATCTCTCCTGATAAATGCCAGGTTATTTTGATAATCAGGGATAGTTATTGTGATAATAGCCAATTGCATATGAATCACTAGACTGTCAGGGTTAGGAGCTTTCTGTGATCAGTCAGAAATTTGAGGAAAATTAATTTGAATTTCAATTTGGCCCTAGGGCCCAAAGAGTGCCTGATGCTCAGTAGATATTTTTTATGTCAATGAATGAGTATAATAGTTGATCAGAACACTTAAACTTGACCTGGCTGTTAGATGGGAAAAGCAATGAGTTAAAATCAGTTAATGATGCACTGTAATTTTTATTAATTAATGTCTCTGTTTTTATTCCTATTTTTGGCTCCTAAATCTAGGTCCATATGATTTTATAATTGATTTTCTGCAGTGTGTTAATAGCTGGTTTTACAGTCTTGTACCTTTTTTCTTCTCTTTCCATGAAATCCCCAAATAGTTCATGTTCAGATGTAATGCTCCTGCAAAATTTTCCATCATGTTTGTTTGTTCATTAGTGTGTTCATTCATTTGTTTGCTCGTTGTAAAATTGTTTTCGAATGCCTCTCTTGTGTAAGGTAATCATCCAGGTGTGATGGAGGGTAGGCACACAGTATGAGAGGAATATGCAGTATTGGAGCAGCCTGCCCTCAGATTCTATAAGCAACTTTTATATTATAAAATCAAGCTTCCCACTTTTGACTCTGGAAAGTTGAGAGGTTTGTGGCAATAACCTATTCATCCCTGATGAAACTTCTTATCCTGATCCTCAAGTCTCATTTTGCATCTTATTTTTATTCCTCCTCCCTGAGGTATAACCTTTGTTTTTCCTTTCAATAGTATTTCATTCAATGGCTCCTCAAAGAAAATGTTTTGCTCACCATTCCCTATGTGTGCCACATTCATTTCTACTTCTCTGTTCTTATTGAAGCTGCAGCCTTCTTTCATCCTGGGACAGCATTCTCCCTTCTTTTGGCCAACTCATTCTTCAACATTAAGCTCAATTTCTATTTTCGCCACTGAGCTGTCTTAATGCCCCAGCCTGTATTTATTCATTCTTTCCTGACCATAGAATTTTGCCTCTTGTTGTATTTTCTATCATGTAATTATTTCCCATTTAAGTCTATCTAGTCCTCCTTATGAATGATGCGTTTTTTGACAGAGACTCTATGTTTTTTTGTGGATGCCTCATATCTCAGCGCTTCATTTCATTTAACAATCACTGACCAGTTTTAGAGGGGTTTCTTTCTTAGATGAGGGTTCAGTTGTGAAAGTGGTGAATATGAGATTGTTATTAACATTTTTATAGTACTTAATAGAATACAAAAAATGAGAAGACAGCTGTAAAATTTTTGATACACTCAAGAGATCAAAATGAAGATTTATCTTGCACAGCTGTTTTTATTGCAGGAAAAGTTTCCCTTGACTCATTCTGCCCAAACTATTCCAGTATTGTTGTTATTGTTAATTTTATTGATTTAAACCAGAAAATCTTAAGTTGCTGTTGGTTTCATAAATCCATTATTTTATGACCCATTGAGAAGACTATTTTGTTGCAGAATTTACAGAGTGCTGAGCAGGCATTATGAAATCAGAAGGAATTTGGATATTTTAAAGCCAGCTGTACTCTCCTTACCAGGGATCTAGATGAACAACATATCAAAGGAAAGTCTGTAGGGACCAAATATTGGCTCACTAAGTAGGTTCTCATCAGTGAAGGTGTGTGCATGTGGGGAGGTCATCCAGCAGGTGATGGCTTATTGTTTCTCCACTCTTCATAAACTCTGGGGTTCCTAGGCAGCATCTCCAGGAAAGGAAAGAGAAACTTTTGTAGAATGTTCACTCACAAATGAGAGTGAATAATTTTCGGTGGTTTTATCCCATGTGTGGTCATTATTGAGACATTTCCAGCCAAGCTCTGGCTGGATCTCTCCTCACAGTTTGAAGCTGTGATACTTACATATTCTGCAACAGCTTGTAAAATTGTTTTCTGACCAAGTTAGAGTTTCCTATTGGGATTATGTTATTTCAGGTAATAAATATGGAATATGCAAAGAATCACCTGCTAATTGGCACAGACAAGGTTTTGAAAAGGTTAATGTTTTTTCCTTAAAAATATGAATGTTAACTTAAGTCATATTAATTTTTTTTCTAGTAGTGATAAAGACTATGGCTGTGTCATAACTATTCTAAAATATATTTTTAAAAGTTTTAATTTGATTTCCAGGTGACACTTAATTGTTAACATAATGAGCAATTCATCTTAAATCTCATAAATTACAAAAATATACTAAAATTGCATGCCATCAAAGACAGAAACATAAAGGAAAACGTGGATAATTTGACTACATTAACAAAATGATAGTACAAGAAAAATATACTTCATGAACAAAAGTAAAGACAAACTGAAAAAATATATTTACAACAAGGAGATACATATAATTTGATATGACAAGGGGTTACATCCTTAATATATAAAGAGCGCCTACAAAATAATAAGAATGTAAACACGAAAATAGAAAAATACAAGCAGCAAAAAATATGTCCAAGTACTTTAAAGTCCATGAGTAATCCAAGAACTGCCAATTAAAATAGCGTTAGGAAACGAATATTGAAAATATTCAGTGCTTATAGGAAAATAAGAAAATAAGCATTCTTATAATTTTTGATAGTGATAAAAATTGGTCTAACATTCTGTTGCTAATCTAGCAAGATATCAGTCTCCAAAATATGTGTATCCCTTGGCTCAAGAATTTCACTTCTAGAAATCTTTTGAAGAAAATAGTTGAATAAACACATAAAATGTGAACATAAGCCGAAACTGGTTTGGCTCAGTGGATAGAGCATCGGACTGTGGACTGAAGGGTCCCGGGTTCTAATCTGGTCAAGGGCATGTACATTGGTTGTAGGCACATCCCCATTAGGGGTGTGTGTAGGAGGCAGCTAATCGATGTTGCTCTCTCATCAATGTTTCTATCTTTCTATCCCTCTCCCTTCCTCTCTGTGAAAAAAATCAATAAAATATATTATTAAAAAAATAAAATAAAATGTGAACATGAGGTATTCATTACAACATTGTTTATAAAAGAAACCAAAATAAACCTAAATGACTGCCAATAGTGATTGGTTCAATAACTAATGGTAAGATACCGCAGATTACCTATAGGCATTAGAAATGTAGCTGAAAATTTGTATTTGTTAACATGGAAAAATATACTATGTATGTTAAATGGAAAAAAAGGCAGGCTAGGAAACTGTATGTAGTATTTATGCTCCCCTTTTTAAAAAAAAGAATGAAAATCTGTATTTGTATATATAGAAAAGGTACACATCAAGATAAGGTTTAAAGGATATAATCAAAAGTGGTAATAACCGTTAATATGAGAATTAGAGAGTTACCAATTAAAAATGAGATAAGTAATGAATATGTTCTTATTTTTGGAAAGACACACCAAAATATGCGTGTGTCCATAATCACAGATATAAATACAAAGTTGTTTTTTAAAGATGGCATTCCCACATCTGCTTCTTCAGGTCATTCCAAGGACATGTTCACAGCCAGGCTACTAGAGGATGCAGGCATCTTTGAACTGGAAAAGGATAAAACAGTGAGACAGGCATGAATTTAAGTGTAGGAACATCTTGATAATGCTACTTTGGATTTTAGAACAACACCAGTGTCTGAGAATAAAAATCCGAGTCACCAAAAACAAGGCAAGGGATGAGGAGTATGTAGGAGAGATCTCCCCTACCCCTCACCTCCAACCCCCTAAATCATGTTCTGTGCACTTCTGGAGGCATTCAATGCAACCAGCACTGTTTCCTAGGCCTTTCCCATCAACTGTCAAGCTGCTTCAGAATGGGAAATAGACCTCATTCATCACTCATTTTGCTGCCTAGTGCGTTGAACATGTACTGTGTGCCAGGCAGAGAACTAGCCACCAGGAATACAAAGTTCAGTGCAAACAAACCCTGCCCTCCAGGAGCCCATGGGGAGGGAGCAAGCAGACTAAATAGGTGATTTCAGTGTTGTTTTACAAGGGCTTCGAAAAGGTTGAGTGTTGAGTTTAACTCTGTCCTATCCTGTTTAGTAGTCATTGGGGAAAGCTTCCTGAAGGTGTATTAAAAGGGATACGGAAGCCTGGCTGGCGTGGCTCAGTGGTTGAGTGTGGTGAACCAGGAGGTCACGGTTCGATTCCCTGTCAGGGCACGTACCTGAGTTGCGGGCTCCATCCCAGTGTGAGAAATGCAGGATGATTCTGTCTCATCACTGATGTTTCCATCTCTCACTCCCTATTCCTTCCTCTCTGAAATCAGCAAAAATATATTAAAAAAATAATTTAAAAAATAAAGAAAAGGGAGATTGGAGAAATGACCAGCAATTAGCTGGGGATGTAAGAGGAAAGAGTGGAAGACAGTGTTCTAGGCAGAGAAACTTTTGAGCAGAATCTTGAGGTGAGAGGCTGCAACTACCAGCGTGAAAAGGAAGCTCAATGACCAGGTTGGTGGTGAGCACAGAAATTTTCAATCCCGGCTACAGTGAGAGATTAAATAAACAAGCCAGGAAATAAAAAAACAAAGCTATACCCAGATTCCACTCCACTCCAGTTTGATTTGATTAGCCTCTGTGTGGTGGAGGATGGTCTTTGAACCTGGTCCCCCAGCCCTCACTGCAGGATACCCTCCATGCTACCTGCTGGTCAGGTCAGAGACCCCAAACTGCAGCTCTGTCCCTTTACTGACCAGGCCCCCTGGTTACTGCAGTCTGCAGTGGAGCAGTGGAGAATCAGGAACATGGAGAGAGTGTGAAGGGCCTGGTCCACTGTGCAAAGAGTTTGAATTTGCCTTAAGGGCCAGGGAGTGCCTGGTTGCATAAATGTATATGCCACAATCCACCATTAATAATGACATCTAAAGAGACTGCAGCTTATTTGCCAAAGCTCTGGGATTTTGATGGTAACCACCTGGGTATATAAATGCTTTGTGCAAAGGAGTGGGCATAAGGAAACACAAAAATAGATATATGATAGAATGGGTTACAAATCTATACTTCAGTTCCCTCAGAAGATTCATTTCTGAATAGGTGCATGTAAATGGAAAACTTGTAAAGCAAATCATAAAGCCTCTTGGGGAGGTTGCTATTTAAAGAATCAGTGAAGTAAAACCTACTGAAATGTTAACAACAACTCCTAATTTATTTGTTCTGCATTATTTGGATTTTCAATGCAGTAATGAGTTTTTAAAAGATGTTATACACATGGAACATTTGCATATTTATGCAGACCACAAAGTATGTTTTACTTCATCAGAGGAGAACAAGTAGGTGCATTTGGGAATAAACATGGGCTTATTTCAGGCTTAAATTTGAAGTTAAAGGATATGATTTTGAGAAAATGACAACCTTTCAGAGACTTTGTTTCCTCAGTGATAAAATGGGCATAATAAATCCCACACCTTGCAGGTTTGTAGTAAAGGCTTATTGGCAGGTAAAGCAAGTAAGGCATCTAGTATTAAGCCTGGTGTGTAGTAGGTGCTCAATAAATTAACTAATATCAGCTTGCTTCAAAAAAAGTTTTAGGGCCTTCTTGGATTTTGAACACCCCCAGCCTTTCCTAGATTTTGTGTCCAAAGCAGATATTTTATGAGTGAAATGGTTGGTTGTTGCTAGGTGTTCCTCATTTATTTAATAACGTCCTGGTATCTAACCAGAGCCAGAAAGAATAATTCAGTGTTACCCAGAGAAGATGAAAATGATTGTTTTTTGGTTGGCAAGCTCCAAAACTCAGTAAACCTGTTACATAATTCCAAGTGGCTAATTGGGAGTGTGTTTTATGGCTCATGTCTGCGAGCCCCCGGGAAGCGACAGCATTCCCATGCTCTGGGTCAAATGCTTGAGAGTGTTTGCGAAGCTTTTCTGTGGTTAGGGTGGATGACTAGCAACACCTGCTTTGAACGTTTTCCAAGCTAAATGGTTTCTGTTGTGCGGTATGTCTGGAGCCCTGGGGCCTGATTAGAGCATTTTTCTTGTACTAGAACTGACCCCAGCCAGATTATTCTGGCTGGTCTTGCTGCCGGGACCCCTACAGCCCTCCTCAAGTACCATTTCCATCCTTTATCTCCCTAATTGAGAATAAATTTTGGGAACCCCTTAGAGGGGATCACTTCAAATTTTCAGTGATCCAGCTTAATACGCCCCAACATTAGTTTAATATCATTTTAGAGTAAAATTAAGTAGAGTGAGCAGACATCCTGGTTTACCTAAGATAGTCCTCAGTTTGTACCTATTGTCTCTGTGTCGCATGTAATTAACAAAGCACCCTCTTTCATTTTCAAATGCATCCTGGTTTAGACACATACCCAACTTAGCCCCATGTACGCTGTTCCTCTGCCTACCTTCCCGACTTATCTCCCACTTTTGCCTTGCTGACTCGGTGCCAGCCATTCTGGCCTTCTTCTTTTCCTTCTTTAAAGACATCAGGCTTGTCACTACCTCAAGGCCTTTATCTGAGTTGGAGGGGTCAGCCCCCAGACTGTTTCTTACCATTCAGGCCTGAACTCAAGTGTCATCTTCTCTAAACCCGCCTGGATCCTCAGTCCACACACTATCACTTCACCTAGTTTTATTTCCTTCACTTTATATAATAAAAGATCTGAAGGTGTTCTAACTTATTTACTTATTTACTTATTATTTATCTCCCTCCTCTAGAATGCAAGCTCCACGAGAACAAGGAGCTTATCTGTCGAGTTTGCTGTTATATTCCACTCCTAGAATGGAGTCTACAATATAGGTTTAGAGGAGATAACACTTGAGTTTAGGTCTGAATGGCAAGAAACAGATCTGGGGGCTGAGCCCTCCAACTCAGACAAAGGCCTTGAGGTAGTGACAAGCCTGATGTCTTCAAAGAAGGAGAAGAAGAAGACCAGAATGGCTGGCACTATTTGCCAAATTAGTGACGATGAATGCACAATCCAGTTTTTGTTAATAAGTGAAGAGAAATTGTTAAAATAGGGGATTGCTTAGACATGTAATTTATTCACTTTAAAAAGTAGCTTTATTGAGATTTAATCCACATACCATATAATTCAGCCCCTGAAAGTGATATGCTTTAAGTATATTCACAGACTTCTGCATCGATCTCCATCATCAACTTTAGAACATTTTCATTACCCCAAGAGTAACCCCACACCCCTTAGTCATCACTCCAAGTCACCTGTTCTCCCAGCCCAGGCGACCACTAATCTACTCTCTGTTTGTATAGATTGGTCTATTCTGGACATTTAATATAAATCATGCAATATGTGATCCTTTGTGAATGGCTTCTTTCACTTAGCACAATGTTTTCAAAGTTCATTAATATTGTGTTATGTCATTCACTTACTCAAATTTCCAAGTTGTACTCCTGCATTAAGTTAGACCACCAGAAGGCTACACATGGGATGGTCATAGTTCATCTCAAAGTTATTTAATCATGGCTGCTCATCAAAAGTTTCTCCCTTCCCCAGTTCATGGAACTTGTAGAAAACCCAGAGTATGGCTCTACTCTAGAGTTGAGAACCATTGGTTTAGCTAATTACCTCAACTGGGTAGGTATGTAATATTACCCATTTGACTTTTTTTTTATATTGCACATAAAGGCCACGTGAAACTTGCTGCTGCAGGGTATCATCCCATAACCAGGTATTAGATCTTGGTAATCAGATCTTGGACAGTTGTCATTTTAGAAGTATAGGATAATGAAAAACACAGAGCTGGGAGTTCTGACATGCTTAGGTTCTAACTTGAGCTTTTCCCTTTGTGGTGTTAGGCAAGTTGTTTAACCTCTTAGCACCTCAGTTTCTTTATCTATCAAGTGATCTAGCGCTAAGGTTTTTGGAAGCGTTAAAAGAAAGAATGTATGAAAAGTACACCAAAAATTAAAAAAAATGTGTAAATGTATAATTTGTCCTTATTGTTAAAAGATAGAGTTATGAACTCTTCGATTTAGAATAGGATAGAGTAGAAAGGGTAGGCTGGAAGTCAATAGAATTGGTTCTACTTTTGGTGGTCCATGAACCGAACAATAATCTTCATTTATTTTGATTTCTTTTCCCTCAACTGTAAAATGATATGGTTGTAGCAGGTGATAACTAAAGACCTTTCAAATGAAAAAATTATACTAACTAGTGATTCTCTTGACCCATTATAAATGCTTCTAATACTTCAGATGACTCCTGTGGCTTGAGCTAACTCTACCTCCTCCCTAGAGGAACATAGTAAAACATTTTCCTTCATGGGAACACAGACAGACACACACATACTAGTATACACACACACTCCTATATGATGCATTTACATTTTAAATATCAGTGGTAACAATAAAGACCAACATAACATAAGAGATGATATATTAAAAACAAAACTTAATTATTCACACCATCCAAATTTTTTTATCCCCCTTTCATGGCCGCAAATAAAAAGGAATAATGTAAGAGCCTATTTATTTAGGATTTACTAAGAAATTAGTTTGTTTGAAAAGGAAAATAAATGTAGGAAATCTTTGTATCTTTTGGTCCCACTCATTATTCAACATAGTTACGGAAGTTCCTGATATATTTTCTAATTATTTCTTGCACTTGGAAGTAACATCCCCCACCCCCATGTTACTGCCCCTTATAGTACCTATAAGTCCAGACCTTTCCTCTGAACCACCATCTTGATTTTCTCTTATGGAGATTTTAGCATTAGGCAATTCACTGCAGTTTGATTCTTGTTACTTTTTAAAAATTATTGTTTTGAGTTATTTTTCTTGATTATTGGAAAATTTTAGCATTATATATTTTTACATCAGACAATTTTGGGGCTTGTGTGATTTATATATACTAGTATTGTCTGTGTGTGTTCCCAAGTGTGAAAATGTTTTACAGTGTTCCTCTAGGTTTGGAGGAGGTAGAATCAGCTCAAGCCAGAGAGTCATTTGAGGTATTAGAAGCATTTGCAATGGGCCAGAGAATCACTGGTTAGTATAATTTTTCTCATTTGAAGGGTCTCCTCCCTTCTTCCTCTTTCTTCTTTCTTTTCCCTGCTGTTTCATATTCTCTGCCACTTCTCATTTTTAGTATCTTTAATTCGCTTGCTATTGAAAAGGCAGAATCTATTCTATTAATTACTCTGTATTTAAAATTCTAATTTCTTTGAAGTAGATATGAATGTTTAGGGGGCAGCTTTCCCTTCTGTTTTAGGCCTCCTGAGGGATTTGTATATTATCAAGAAAACTTACACTAAATAGTGGGTTGTGTGCTCTGTGAAGAATAGTTTGAGGAATTTAAGTAACCTGCTGCTTTAATCTGAGCTATCTGTCAGGTCCTCTGAACAGATTTTATGGCTTTTCAAAATTTGATATTTCAGTAGACTTTTCAAGTTTTTGTTACATCATCTTTAAAAAAATGTTTACAATTGAATAAACTTAATTTTTCTTGATGAATAAATTTGTAGTGAGCCCAGCATGCATAACTTGTTAATAAGCACAGTTTGTTAAGTGATCCGGGTAGTCAGTTCAGAAGGCAGTCACTTCAAGAAATATAAGAAATAATTCAGTTAAAGCCACTAAATCTTTAAGTTTGGGATTTCATTATGCCACCAAGTTCAAGATTTCCTGTGTAAATGAGCCAACTTCAAAATATACAAGCTTCTAGAATTTTCTAATACAGTTTTTAGAAAGGTAGAATTAATTTTTCATTGTTCTCTCTTCCTCCTTCCTCCACTTCATCTAGGTTCACTTGACTCTGTAAATTTACTGCCAATAAAAACTAACAAGAATATCTGCATTAAAACAGTTGTCTTGTGATGTCACTTCTTAAATATAATAAATGAAACATGATGCATAGCTTATGCATACTCTTTGCATAGAGGTGAATAAGAGATTTACCATTTGGTGTAAGATATTTACACCCGCTCATCAAAATATGACTCCTTTTGTAGTCTTCTAAAGCCATGCCTATAATATACATTATTATGGTAATTTAAAAATGGAACATAGAGTAGAAAAAGAACATGATAAATGTGTAACATCTTACTCTTTATAGCTCTAGTAAATTTTGTACCTTAGGCTAGACTGAATACATTCTGAGTTTCTCATGCAACAATCATTTTGGAAATGCGTCAGTCAACAGGCGTCCTTTACTCATTATTATTTAGCCTAAAGATTCAAGGAATCTGTTTTTATTCTGTTATCAATTTATTTCCAAGAAATGTCCCTGCCTTCACCGACTTGAATGAACAATTCCTTTCTTCCCATTTATAATGATTTCTCACCCTCATTTCATCAACTATTTCCAAGGGCCGTTCGTTTCTTCTTCCGCAGGATGCATTTACCTGCAAATTAGTATAACGGATATTTCAGAAACAGCAGCTGAGCCTCGGCAAAAGTATTCTTCTCCTCTCTCAAAGCAAAGGATAGAGAATCTCTTCTGCGTTTATGTATTTCCCAGGCATTAAATCCTTTAGCCCAAATTCTGGAAAAATTACTGGGAAAGCATTTGTTGAATTACACAAAGGGCAGGTGGTTTCGACCTCTGCACGAACAGAGGCTGCAGCCTAGCTGTCCAGGCACTATCCTTTCCTGCAAAGGTGAAATGATTTAGAGGCCTAGAGAAACTTAATTTTTCTTGATCACCATGTGCAACCCGGAATTTTAATGGCAGGCATAATTAATTCTTCTGATGTTAATCATCAGGGCTGGGCTCCACAATTATCAGTCTGGTGCAGCTGGGGCATGGTGCAGACATGAAAAATTAGGAAAATGAATCAGTAATAGGGTGGCAGATTTAATCTGCATCATGAAAACAAAGTTAAAAAGAGGAAGATCGAGAGAATTTCAGCTGAAGCTTTTGTGCCAATGCACAGTGACAGAACTGAAAAATGTTGCCGATGTCCAAAGTGATTGGTAATTACCAAGCCATTGAATTTTTTATTGTCAATTTATCATTGCGCCAGAGGTTAAATTTAACATCTTCTTCTAAAGCCATCACTCTAAGAAGACTCACTGCGCACCACGTGGCTTAGAGTCAGCGAAAGGTTAATCAGGTATTTCTTTAGTTTGCATGTGTCTCCAAACTCGCCTTCCTCCAGGGCTTTACCAGGCCTTTGCTGAATGCCTACCATGGGAGATTCCCACTATTTCTTACCGATAACTTTCAGATAAATATCAGGTTGTATTACCCACACACTTCCCTCTCTCTCTACTGGCATTTACTAAGAACCCTGGAGCGAGAAAAGAATTATTTCTCAAGTAAGAAAAATCCCATCATTTTAAGCCCTAAGGATACTTCATTAAGGCACATCTGAGACAAAGGCTCTTCTTTCTCTATTTTAAATGCTATTTTGTCAGAGACATTGGACGAAATGATATGACTTCTTAAAACAAAATAAAATTGCCAATCAATTTTATCTCATTCTGATTTAACTTTCTTCTTTCCTTTTTTTTTTGCATAAGATGTTCCTTTATTAATAGTTGCAAAAAAGCTAATTTTAAAGGAGATATTTATCCATATGAATTCTGAATACTTCAAATAACTGTTTCTTTAAAGAGCTTTCAGAAATATTTGAACAGATCCAGAGTAGATACTGAAATTCCACAGGAAAACCTTCTTCATACTGATTTTTAAAAAGTGACTTTGCTTAAATCAGTCAATGCCCAAATCTGTAATACTACGTGTTTCATCTTTTAGTCATTTGCTTGAATGTTCCTCTTCTTTCATATGTATTTTAAAATATAGAGCAGTCTCTTATTAAGGAAATGGTATATATTTTCTATAAATTAAAAATGGAAATGGCCTTTAGGGAGGTTTGAAAAAAATCAATGTGTGCATTAATTACTGCAATTCATTACACAAATAAAAATGGGCTCAACCTTGCATTGGATACAAATTTCGGGACTGGAGATGTTTGCAAAAGACAAAGCCTGTGTTCCTGATCATGTTAATCTGCAGATCAAAGACTGTGGATGCACGCCTGGTGGGAGCTCCTCAGGGGATAGGCTAGCAGGGGCTCCATCCCAGCAGCCAGCAGTGAATTATTACTGTTGAATACAAAAGCGGGTCACGTGACTTTCACCTACCAGCAGTGGCACAAGTCGGGCCCCTGCCTGGGCTTCCTGAGCCCTTGCTTTTCTATAATTAAATCTGAACCATAAAAGCCATACCTGTCAAATGACCTCCAGCTGCCCTCATAAACAACACTGGGAATTTTGCTAGTAGCAACTCTTTGCTTTTGGAAAGAACATAGGAAAATATCCTATTTAGCTAGAGACTTCCCTCCCCTCCCTACCTTTTTTTTTTTTTTTTTTTCCCAATTCTCCTCACACGGAGCTTCCTTTTCCCTTTTGGAATTTAAGTAGAGGGCTGGAAAACACACAGCAAATAAAAAACGCAGTATAATTTATTGAAAAGATTCTGCTGTCTTCTTCTGAATTAGTAACCTGTCCTTTTAGGAAGAAAAGAGAAAAAGTGGAACGAAGGAATGTAATCTTTCTAACAGCATTTGGCTGCCTTTCTTTGATCATGTTTTATGGCTAGGGGATAAATTACCTTAGGAAGGTTTCTGTTTAAGACCTGAACATGTTTAGTATGATTTGAATCCTGCCATCTTTTGCATAGCTGCCTTTTGCCTGAGCAAGTTGAATGCAAAGATCAGCAGCTCAGAGCATAACACATATTAGCTGGTTCTTTTCTGCTATTGGAATCCCCTACTATTTTAATTGGATTCTTTCCAAAACTGCAACTAATTAAGAATCAATTCAGGACCATTAGCAAGTGGGACAAGCTAGCCAGTGTTGCATATTTCAAAAGAGTTAGCTTTAATGAGAGGCGTTGTTAGATGGGGGAAAAGAAACAGATTAAAGATAGTGTAGGGACCTTCTTCAGCTAAACTGAACGACTAATGGTACATGGAAAGATGCTGAACTTGTAGTCCTCTGTAATTGATCTACGTACTGTTCTTAAAGAAACTTTAAAAACATGGATGCAGGTATTTAGAGGTACATTAGAGGTTCAGTAACGATTTATAAACGTTACAAATTGTTGGCTTCTGTGGTGGAGTGCTCCCTTTATTGGAGAAACATATGCTGTCTGCTTTCAGTCCCGTTAACCTCAGCATCGCCAAGCCATTCTCTCTTCCCTGGGCTTTGTGCTCGTGCACATCTGCTTATCCAGACTTCAGTGCCTGCAGATGGTGCTTTTTAATTTGTTAAAGGGTTAGCAGTGCCATATTTTTGACAGCTGTTCTTGAGTTCTTTCACCACAAAGAAAAACTTTGCTAGAACCTGGTGCTTAGGGAGAGTAATTTGATGCTCAGGTCCTCATTAGTTATTTCTACTCTTTCTTGGATCTTAGTATCCAGCCCTTTGTTATTATGAGTTGTGTGCAGGCTGATATCTTTCTCCAGAAGATGGAGGTGGAAAGTCAGTAAGCAGCTGACCTGCTTTGAACATTATAGTATGACTCTATGTGTGGTTTCAACGGGGCAGCGAATATTTAATCATTAGAAAGGATGGGCTATAAATCAAGTGTCTCAACTTGGGTGCCTTATCTGATATGCTTGATTTCAGACTTAACCTCCCTCAGAGACTTCTGTCGTGAGAAATTACCTGGACTAAGTTTCTTCATTTGAAGCAATCATAACCCAACCAGAGAGCTTTTATGATTGTATGATAATAGCAATAAAAAAGAGATTCTTGGCCTCTAGCGGTGGACAAGGACAATAAAAATATATTACTCTGTAGAAAAATAATTTTACTAAGTTTAGTTTTGATTACATGTTGAGACAGTATAGAGTAGATATTGAAAAGGCAATTATAAGAATATTGGAAGCTTGTGAGTTTAAAAGATTCTTTAGAATTCATAGGCTAAGAAAAGCCATGCATACTTATTGGGCAGGATTTTCTCTAGTTACAATTGTTATCAAAACAATAGAGTAGCTACTGTGAATCTAGGTATTATTATTTACAATTGGGCTTGCAACATGGGGAAGCATTGCATTACCATTGCTTTCCTCTGCATTCCCATCCACTCAGTCACCTGGCAGTCATCTTTGATTCCTCCCTCTTTCTGCCTTTTGACATAAAATCAATAACTAAACCTGTGGATTTCCCTCATTCATTTCTCATGTCCGCACTTCTGCCCCACTCCTTTGCCTCTAACTAAGTTTAAACTTCCATTGTTCTTGATTAGAAGGAGGACTAGATCTTTCACCTCTGTAATTCTAGCCCTACCACAGTACATGCAGTAGCTTAAGGAAAAGAAAGCCTGCCAAATGACTTACCTTCTATTACATATAAGGCCATGTTCTAGGTCCTGAGGATACAGCTGGAATGGGACTCACAAAATCTGTGTATTTATGGATTCAGGCTTATGTGCATGACCATGCAAATGAACAATCTCAAAAGCTCACCTGCCTGCCTGCTGTGTGAAAAATTTAGGTCTTTTTCTAGCACACAGTTGATCATCTGAGGTACACACAAAAGCCAGAAAACACGAGGCATCTTCCAACCTCCAAATTAAACCTCAATGAAGGTTTTAAAGAGGTCAAAGAATGAAGTAACCTTGGGGTCAAGGATTTGTGGTAGATTGTTATAGTAATGCTCTCCAGTTTGCTCAAAACTACCCATATCCATGGACGGTGCCTCCTTACACAGACTCTGAGCTTGACCATGTGACTTGCTTTGGCCAGTGTAAAGTAGCAAATGAGAGGCAGTCAGGGAGGTGAAAAATGCTTGCACATTGGGGCTCCCCCTATTTTGTTGTACATAGGTCTGTTGCTACTGCCACATGGGAAGAGTCTCAGCTAGCCTGCTGGATGATGAGAGACTTGGTTGCTATCATTACTCCAGACAACTATAGATCATCTTCTGGACACTTGAGGTCATCCTAGATCATCTAATTTCCAGCTAACCAGCCAACTGGACGCAGATGCATGAGCAAGCCTATGAGTATCCTATCCAGACCTACAACACCCAGGCTACCAAAGACTCATGAGCAATAACAAAGGGCTATTATTTGAAGGATGGCTGGGGTTTTGGAGCAAAGACTAGTCAAGGTGGCAACCATCTCCTCCCTTCTAGCTAGTCAGAACATGTTGAGAGACCAGATATTTCATTGGCAGTCTCAACTAGAAAAACCCTAGGCATGGGTGGGGTGGGGAAAATTGTTAAAAAGTAATTGACTTTCAACTTAGGGGTGCGTGTGACACTTTTGGTCTTTAGATGTAGCTTGTTCGCTTGCATAGGCATGTAGAAAATATGATGATGGTGATCAGTGTGCTGGTGGTGTTGGGTGGAGTAAGCTGGTATTGGGACTCAGGAACCCAAACTGAATAAAGAGCAAAGGAGCATGGTGGCAGGGTGGGGAGGACCTCAATTAGAGCTACCTTTCAATCTAACAAAAAGACCAAACATTGTTTCATGATTTGCAGGTCATCTCTTGAAAAAAAAATAGTTAAGGCTTTATTCTGACGAATGTTCTGAAGTTGCTAAGAAGTAATACAGAAGCAGCTATTATTTTTAGTTTCAGCTTTTTGGAGTCATGACAGTGAAGTTTTATTTTATTCTTTTGTTGACCAAACATTTACTTATTTCCTACTAGGGACCCAGTAGATGAATTCATGTACCTTGAAAGGCACTGTGGGCCATTAGGCTGTGGTGGGCACAGGGGGGGTCTTTGCTCACACTCCATGCCCCTGTCCTGCCCCCAACCACTATCTGCTGGCAGCCCCACTCCCACCGCTGCCGCTCACAACTGCTGATAGGGCTGGTGCCAGCAGCAGGTGAGAGTGGCAGCTGCTGCCCCAATCACCCCTCTGGAGCAGGGGAAGCTGCAGAAGCCCTCAGGGGAAATCAGGGCTGGCAGCCACCACTGGCACCTGCTGACAGGTCTGAGTGATTGGGACTGGCACTGGGTGCTGGCAGTGGGTACAAGTGGTGGCTCCAATGCCGGCTGCAGGTGTGAGTGGAGCCAGCATTGGCCATGGGTTAGAGTGGGTCCATCACTGGCAGTGGATGTGAGAGGTGGCTGACAGCCCTGATTGCCCCTCAGGAGCAGGGGGAGGTAGAGAAGCCCTAAGGGGTGATTGGGGCCAGCAGCTGCCACTTGTACCCACTGACAGCACTGAGTGATTGGGGCTGCAACCAAGCACCAGCAGTGGGTGGGAGCAGGGCCAGCGCCAGAAGCAGGTGCGAGTGTTGATGGGACCACAGTGCACAGGAGCAAAGAATTTTCAGTAACCACCAGAGGCTCTCCCTGATGATAGCAACTGGTGCCCCACCTTGGTCTGGCCCATGCTCACCTGCTTCACCATCCCACTGCAGCCAATACCCACCTTGTGCCATGCTCTGCCACCTGCTGCTGATGCCTGCCATGTTCTGTGCACCCGTCAGCACACGTCATAGCAACTGGTTATTCGGTAGTTCTGCAGCTTGGTCTATTTTCATATTAGGGTTTTATATATATTTATAGACTAGAGGCCCAGTGCATAAAATTCATGCACTGGTTGGTTCCTCAGCCCGGCCTGCGCCCTCTTGAAGTTTGGGACCCCTCAGGGGATGTCTGCCTGCTGGCTTATGCCTGATTCCCAGGGGGATCGGGCCTAAACCTGCAGTCAGACATCCCTCTTACAGTCTGGGGCTCTTGCAGCCCGGGGCCTCTCATTCCTTACTGCCTGCCTGCAGTGGAGGAGAGAGAGGCTTCTGCCACCACTGCTGCACTTGCTAGCCATGAGCCCAGCTTTTGGTCAGTGCACAGCATAGTGACTGATAGTCTGATTGTTCTGCTGAAATGGTCACTTAGGCTTTTATTATATAGACTAGCAGCCCAGTGCACAAAAATTTGTGCACTTGGGGGGTGTGGTCCTCAGCCCGGCCTGCACTCTCTCACAGTCCAGGATCCCTCTGGCAGCCTGGGAGCCCTTGGGGGATGTCCACCTGCTGGCTTAGGCTCTCTCTTCAGGGAATTGGGCCTAAGCTGGCAGTCAAGACATCCCTCTGGCAGCCCAGGAGCCATTAGTTGGACATCCTTAGCGTTGCTGCAGAGGTGGGAGAGGCTCCCGCCACTGCACTGGCCAGCCATGAGGTGGTTTCTGGCTGAGCAGCATTCCCCCTGTGGAAGTGCACTGACCACCAGGGGCAGCTCCTGCATTGAGCATCTACCCTGTGGTGGTCAGTGTGTGTCATAGAGACTGGTCATTCCTGGTCATTCTATCATTAAGGTCAATGTGCATATTACCCTATCATTATTATATAGGATAGGTGCCAAGTACTGCAATCTGTGCTAAAGATATAAACTCTCTTTATTCAAAGAGCTTTCAGTCTAAAAGGATTGACAGACAAGTGAACAGAACAGATATTTACAGTAGGGGGTGAGTGATATGATAAAGGCAATAATAGCTTGCTTGGAGCACCAGGGGAGGGGCACGTAGCTCAGCCAACCAATGAGGGTGCAGAGAAGGCTGACTGGCAAGAATAGAGTCCTGAGGCTTTTCATATTATAATAGTTTGGCTTAGTTGACCACAGTATTCAACACAGAACGATAAGCTGGAGAAACATCAAGGTACAAGTTCCCTCTTTACCTTCAACCTTGTCTTTCACACTTGCTTCCTGATGGGTTCAAATGTGTTCTGGATGGAGGAAGCTCAGGTACTCCAAATTGAGGTGGCCAGCCAGCAGCCTGAGCACCAGCCTGATGAGGTTACATTTCCACCTGCCTGATGGCCTGAAGAAGGAGGGCTTCACAGCCAGGCTCTGAAGCCGAGCCCTATGTATATTTAGGGCTATACTTTTTCTCTTATATATTTAGTTTCATGTCTGAATTTCAAGAAGAATTGCTTTATGTTGGTGTGTGAGAAATTTATATTAGGCTCAGATATTCTATCTAATAAAAGGGTAATATGCAAATTAACCATCACTGCATCACAAATATGGTGTGCCCATAGCCACAAGATGGTGTCGCCTAGTCCTCTCAACCCTGCCGGAGTCCCCCAGTTCCAGATTGGGGGGTGGTGGCCCCTGAAGACAGGCAGCATGAGTGGCCTGGCAGAATGCTTGCTTTGTCACCATGATGACGAGGCAAGCATTCTGTGCTCGGCCGCGGATTGGCCTGTGGGTTGTGGAGAGAGAGCCGCTAGGCAGCAGGCACGGAGTGGCGAGGCCCCACAGAGAGCTACTGGAACACAGATTCATGCACAGGGCTTCCAGTTGCCTTATAAAAAAGAGAAGCACATTTAAGGAAGAAGTTTAGAGAAAGTCCTTTGCTAAAGATGTTTGTCATTTTGGAGGAGCAGCCCAGCTTTGGAGCCCTCTTTCTAAGTGTGGGAATTTGTCAACTTATGACACTTGGCACAGCCTTTTCCATTTAGAGAAGCTGGAAAATACTAGATAACTTTTTTAACTTTTTATAAAGTTTGTCAGCTATGGGAAGGCATGTAGGGTTGGTCAATCAGATGTGTCCCCTGGGGATGCTGCCTGTGGCACTACGGAGGTAAAGAACCAGTGATGAGAATCCCTGTCCAGCTCCGGGCATGTCCTATGGCTTGGGTCACAGTGTGGAGACCCTATGTGGTGGCTGACCTTGGACTGTGTTATTGCTCCTGGCCTCTCTCTGCTCCTTTTTTCCAAAACTGGATCTCTAGCCCTTCAAGGCAGTTCTGCCTAATATCCTTCAATGCTTTTCCCCCCTTAAACAAGGCAGTTACTTACAATTAAGGACAGTGACTGATAAATACTTCATTATTGTAATTTTATTTGGATGAAGACAAAGCAGGCTGGCTAATCATATTGCTTGAGGTTAAGTTGCTGAGAACAGATTTCACTCTAGCCAGTTTTAAGGGATTTAGGAGAGGGAATGAATTGATTCACAGAATCATTGGGAGAGTTGAAGAAATACATCTGGGTTAAGCTTTATGAAAAACTCTCCCAATTTTTAACTTATTTATTGGTGTTGTTTACTGTTTATTTCTTCTATTAGAATGTAAGCCAACAAAGGCAGCAATCTTTGTGTTATTTTCTTATGCACTCCAAGCACTAAGACAGTGTCTGATACATTGTAGGCTCTCAATAGTACTTTAATGATAACAAGAATAATAAAATGTATGTAGGAAGAACTTTTAAAAGAGAGAAACCAGAAAAATAGTCTATTAGTCTATCCCCAAAGACTGTAAGTTATGAGTGACTTTTCTGAGTTGGGAGATATTTGATGCTATGTCAAAGAACTTGTAAGAATATAGCCATATTGGTCCTTACTGTCCACTGAAGGGAGCTGTTATTTTTCAAGAGGATGAATCCATATAAACATACACCTCTACTTAATATGTATAATATAGGCTCTCTCCCATTTAGACATGAGTTATATATACTTCTGGTTTGTATTGCTTAAATTTTTTTTGATTAGGGGTTTCATAAATAGAGTGAACTCCAGAATTATAGAGCTTAATATAAGTTTGAGTTGACTTAAAAATTTAGAATAATTTGGACCAGGTAAGCCTCAGCAGTAATATGCAAGTTTATCAATGATTATGCATTTCTTGTAGATTTGGAGGAAGAGCTTGGCAGCTTTCTCAGGTAGAGAAACTAGAAGAGAAAGGTCATGGCAATCTGGGTTTCACATACAGGGTCAACTTAAGCAATTTAAAAGACTTGACTTCACAATTACTACTTTAACTTTGATTTTGGGTATAGAGCAGTGGTTGGCAAACTCATTAGTCAACAGAGCCAAATGTCAACAGTACAACAATTGAAATTTATTTTGAGAGCCAAATTTTTAAAGTAAAACTTCTTCTAACGTCACTTCTTCAAAATAGACTCACCCACACCATGGTATTTTGTGGGAGAACCACACTCAAGGGGACAAAGAGCCGCATGTGGCTCGCAAACCGTAGCATTAACTTATTATTGGCATGCTCTATTAACCATCGCAATTCTGTTTATGAAAGTTTTTGCAATATTGCATACAATTTTTCTTTCATAGTGATGTGACTAGGTCTATGGGAGCAGGAGGACCCTATACTTTAGCATGTTGAATATGTTCTGTAAACATCACTGCCATTTGGGAAAAATGGATAGCATGAGAGTGGGTATTTTAGGAACACTGTAAAGCATCGGCATATTTTCCTTCTCTTTCTCTCTATTTTTAGTTCTGTCTTTTTTCTATATTTAAAAAGTCATGTATGAGAGTAGACCAAGACATCTCAAAACCCAGATTCATTCATGAAAATGTTAAAAGAACATTAAAAAACCTACTATAATTCAGTAGGAGCTGGGGGACTTGGAACAAGTCCAACATTTCTGATATTAATCACTAAATTTTTATTGATATACTTTACAACAATAATCTCTTATTGAGGAAACCACATTATTATCCTAATAAATCCCACTTTACGGTCAGATCTTCCTTGTGTCCAAATAAAAAGAAAAACAAAGTGTCTCAAATAACATTGCTGAAACAAATGCTAGGGCCTGAATAGTTACAGAAATTAACTCTGTAATTAATTGTGCCCAGGTTAGCAAGTTGCCTGTTTACAATGCAGTTTTAGTTTAACAATGGGCTATATTTTATCTGTTCTTAATGCAGGCTGGAAAGATGAATTATCTCATATAGGCAAAACATTTCACTATGGCTTCACTAGCTGGCTGGAATCTGCTGGCCAACTGAGCCAGATCAGTTAGTTACTTGGATTTCCAATCAGCAGGAAAAACTTCTCCTCCCAGAGACCTGATGCTAACAAAATAAAGCAAAATATGGATGAAAACTTGCAAAAACCTTGATAATCAGAATTACGGTAGATATTAGCATATACCAAGATTAAGGAACCCTGGATTCAGATCCTCCTGTCCATCAACGTTGTTTTCAAGTTTGTTGATGGTTCATTTTACTCTCTCAACCATATCATTGCTTGTTTGCAAACGCTCTTCAGGCAGAAAGATTGAAATCACTGTACCTGTTGAGAATGTTTGTAGAAACTTTTTCTCCCAAGGGAAATTCTAAAATTTATTGGTTAAAGTGATATTTGGGTATATTAATCAATGTTCTATCAAATCCCAACTTCAGTATAATCTTCTATAATGACTCCCTTCATTGTTCAGGAGAGACATTTTCATTTAACAGTGAATATCTTCCTTGACATCATTTTTCTTTACACATCTTATTAATTACTCTGACCCCCCCCCCCCCCCCCGCCGCACACATACTTTTTCTCTGCATATTGGTGTATTTCTTTTTTCCACATATTGGGGTATTTCAAATGCACAATAGCACTGAGCTTAGATACCACATGCATTAAAAATGTATTTGAATTAAATAAATTAAGTACTCTGCCAGTGCACCTGTTAGATTGTTCTTAGAGAAACATTCAGCAATACTCACTCATGAGCATCTGCTTTGTACAAGGCACTCTGCGGATTCAGCAAAGGACTCTTTTCTTAAGGTTTCTTTCTTTCATTTCAAATAATAGAAAGAACCAGCATCTGATTTGTCTGCTCTGGAAGTTGGCTATTTTCACAAATTGTGCAAAAAATAAAACTTTATTGTTATATAAGAAACTTAATTTCCATCTGAAGATCTTATTTACCCTGGTGGAGAAAATGTATTCTTTGTTTGTTCAGGATGAACTCTCTCAAGTCAGGATGATTCTCAGTTAATTCAAGGTTTCTTATTTCTTGCCTCTTTATCTGAATTCTGAATATTAACCCAGAGTCAAGGCAGTGGGAGGCCAAGTCATCTCTCCAAGTAGCTCCTGTGTTGTCCTTCGTCCTTTGTGGTCTCCAGCTGCATCTGTTGTGTCCTCCCTGGTTGCCTATCTCTTGCATGCATTTTATTGCTTGGTTAGGCTGCTGTTAGCCTTTTCCTAGACAAGCATGTATTTCTACTCAATGGAACCAGCCTGACAGTGGAGTGTGGCAGATCTCTAGACCTGGCTGCTCTCCTGGGCCCACATGGTATGAGGCACTGATCTTCCCTGCCTTTGTCTTCCAAGAGCACTTGGGAGATACCCTGTTGCTTCATCTCCTATCCCTGGTTTTAGTCTAGGAGTGATGGGTCTGGGATTAGGCCACTTCTCAGGGACACCCACTGGAGTCTAACTATCTTGCATGCTCTTCGACTTTCTTTTTCCCCTGACCTGGCTCTCTTATTTCTTTAGGGCATAGAAAAACTAACTTTCTTATTGATCATGTATTCTCCAACTATTTTCTGTTTTAAACCTGGGCTATAGCTTTAAAGCTTTTGATTCTTTTATTCCCTGAGACAATGGCTACCACCTTGTCTAGTTGCAAGAAGAAAAGGTTGGAGGGCAAAAGTTTCAGAAAGCCTACTTGTTGATATACCACAGTGTTACCCAGCTAAAGTGGCTTTTCTTAGGGCCCACCAAGTCTACTCACCATTTTAATACACTAGTCCCTCCATTATCTGCAGTTTCAGTTAACTGCAGTTAACCATGGTCCAAAATTATTAAATGGGAAATTCCAGAAATAAAGGATTCATAAATTTTAAATTGTTCATGCTCTGAGTAGCATGATGAAATCCCCATGACCTACTCAATCCCATCTGGGACATGAATCATCCCTTCAGCAGTATTTCCATGCTGATTGTGCTCCCCACCAGTTATCACTTAGTAGGCATCTTGGTGTCAGATTGACTGTGGGGGTTTCACCATGCTTGTGTGCAAGTGACCCTTATAATAGGCTAAGACTATGTCACAATATCTGCATAATTCTCCTCACTTCACATCTTGCCACATAGGCATTTTATCATCTCACATCATCTCAAGAAGGGTGAGTATAGCACAATAAGATATTTTGAGTAAGAGAGAGACATCACATTCACAATTGTTCTATTTTAATTATCAATTGTTAATTTCTTACTGTGCATCATTTAAGAATTAAACTTTATCAGAGGTATGTGTATGTAGGAAAAACATAGTATATGACACCTACTGGGAGTCTTGAAACATGTCCCCTGTGGATAGGGGGTCTAGTGAATTTTCATTTTAGTTTCCAACCTTTTCTTATGTGTCTCTCTGCTTTGCAAGGTCCAAATATCTGAAGGTCTAAAGTTCTACCTGTTTTATGACAGTTGCCATAGTATGTGTAGGGTGATTACTGATTTCCTTTCCAAAGAGCCCAATAACCTGAGCAAATCAACCACTCCCTCCCTCCTCAATCCTAGTAATCATTTCTGGAGAACAGGATTGCTGTACGTTATAGTGGAAGGAGTTATCAGTTTTCTCAGTTGGTATGAAATACTAGCCAGCATAGTTTTAGTGACAGAACCTAATCTTCCTCAGTTATGGTTATAGGAGAGAAAGATAATCTGAAGATGATTCATTGATGAATGAGATGAGGTTGGATTGTAATACTCAGAAAGGGGGTGGGGACATGTGGAGGTTGGGACAGTTGACAGGGGAAGGTTGACGGGGGGTGGGTGGGGGTGTGGGCATTGATTTGTGCTGAATTTTTGAATGCTCCATAAAATTCATGCAGGATTTTTACTTGGCTCATAATTTCCTTTGTCATATGGACACTAGCATTTGCTTTATTAAGGCTACAACAGCATGTAACACTGGAAGACAATACTTTTTACCTGGACCCAGACAGAGTACCTGGTAATTTATTATTTCATACCTAGGTTGGATGTTCAGGCCATGTGGATAACAAAACAAAAGCAGTAAACCAAGGCACAAATGGTGGGTTAGATGACCCATAAAGCTCAGGTTTTCTTCAAACAGATTCTGATTAGGCAATAAGGTTGTGGTAGAGTCAGCATTTAGTGGTTTGAATTTTATCAAGAAAGGTCCACAGTGTGACTCAGGCTGCGGCTATTTCACAGAGTGATCCTAACAGAGTGGCTAATAGAGAGGCACACAATGGTAACTTGACAAGTATTTGGGTCTTAAGAAGTGCTCTGTGTTGAGGTCTTCTCTCCCCCCATACTCCCACAGCCCACATTTGGATTTTATCACATGACAGACATTGGAGCCCTCATTTAATTTTATTTGGGGGCTGATATTGCCATCTTACTCAAACTTGAGACCACAGATAGGTGACATTGTGTGCTTCTCCTCCTGGGTGATCAGCCTGGAGAGGAGAATCATGTCAGCAGAGTAGTCACAGAATGTACTTCTCTACCCCACTCCCCTCTAATTTTGAGGCTCCCAAGGGCTGTCTTACATGTTCTGCAAACCTGGTTGCTAGGAGACCATCTGTTTCCCCCTCCTGGTGGGGCTGGCTCTAGGAAGATCTCTGGTTGCTGATGAGGGCCCAAACCAATAGCTATGCTGCAGGGGCTGCTGTCCTGCTGAGTGCTCCTAGAGCTGCTGCTGCCTTGTCCAATCTGCCACTCCTTTGCTGCATACCTGTGCCCTACTGGAATCTTTGAGAACTCATGTGGCCACCCCCTTCTCCTCTCTGATAATGAGCATCCACTGTGCTTGCACTAATGTGTCTCACGTAAGGATACATCTTTCCCCAGGAGTTTCTACACGTCCCACTGAACCTCTGACTGTTGCTCAATGTAACCAATCCTTAAACTCAAGCTAGAACCTTTGGATATCAAAACACTTGCACTCATGCAATCCTGTTGCCATATTTTTATAATTCAGTGGGTCCCAGAAGCACTTTTCTGATCTACAGTCTCCTTAGGCATGTCCCTTGAAGAACGCTTGCCTGCTTATCCTTTGAACCCAACTCCAAGCCTCTCCTCAGCCCTGAGGGGCTTGTTGGACTCTTGCCTTGGCTTGTTACTTTAAGCTTAGCTGCTGCCTAAGCCTGATGATGAAGGTCTAGTTATTTGTTTGCTTTATTCTTCCTACGTGACAATGTGGTTAATTTCATAGGCTGCCCTATATGTAAGGTGTGGTTGGAGAGCTGAATCTTGAAATTAGATTCCTTTGATCTCAATCCTATTTCTAACAAGTTATTAGTTTTTTAGACAGCTCATTCAACCCCTCTAAGCCTCAATTTTTCACCTGTAAGATGGCTTAATAGGATAATGAGAACCTCATGGGTTATTGTAAACATTCACTGAAATAATATATGCAAAGCACATTGTACAGTGCTAGGTAAGTTGTAGATATCAAAAAAGTTAATTGCAAATAACTGATTATGATACTGAATATGATTCAGGATTGCTGTTCAGAAAATTCTGGTCTTTGTGTTCTGCTGACTGCAAATGTTTTATTATTATTGCATTTTTTAAATTATGAGGTGATTTATGAGGAAAAAACATGGCATCTGTGCAGGGGAGTGAAGCTTACAAACCTAGAGTAAGAAAAAAAAAGTTTAATTTTTTTGAACCTCTTCAATAACTGTCTCTTGTGTGGGTAATGTAATTACCAGTGGAAAAATGAATAAAAACTCAAACTCAATAAATTATATTTTCATTGAATTTTTTGCTTATTTTCTAAGGGGGTAGGGTTTTGAATTTTTGAAACACTTTTTTGCCACTTTATTTTTTAAGTTCTAAGATATGACATAGTATACATTTTAATATATTCATTCATGTCCAGTTTCAATAAAACTGGGTGGGAATTGATACCCCATAATTCAAGTGCCAGGGTGTCTTATTACAATTATAAAATTTTATTATAAAATGTTTTTTAATATTTATATTGTTAATTAAATGACAATGAATCCTCATAAATTCTGAACAGAGAATTATGCTCCATTAGTCTCTGCTCAGACTTCTTATTAGCCAATCAGAATATTTGATAGCTTCTAACAAGGTCAGATAGTTGATGTTAAAGCTTGCTGATGATGCTGGTGTCTCAAAGAAGCTTACAACTATATTGAGGATATTTCAAGGTGGTAATTTTGGGGGGGGGGGGCATTTTTAAAGAATGTTGTGATAATTAAAAAAAAAACCACACAACCCTCCTTTTGACCTTTATTTTCTAAGAAGGTTTCTATGTGAGGGAAGGGCATGTATAGTAACTATAAAAACAGCATAAGGGCCGAGACCGGTTTGGCTCAGTGGATAGAGCATCGGACTGTGGACTGAAGGGTCCCGGGTTCGATTTCGGCAAGGGCTTGTACCTTGGCTGCGGGCACATCCCCAGTAGGGGGCGTGCAAGAGGCAGCTGATCGATGTCTCTCTCTCATCGATGTTTCTGACTTTCTATCCCTCTCCCTTCCGCTCTGTAAAAAATCAATAAAATATATTAAAAAAAAAAACAGCATAAGGATTTCTGCCCCCTACACATACATGCAGACACTTTTGGTCACTAGAGCTATTGTGACTGGACATTAAATGATGCAATGACTATCCAAGCAGTAATCAAAAGGTAGGGAGCCAAGAAACCCTGAGAGAATGATCTAGACCTGTACTGTCCAACAAAGTAGCCACTAGCCACATGTGGCTATTAAGCACTGAAAATGGAGGTATTGCGACTGAGAAAAAAAATTTTTAAAATTTAACTTTTAATTAATTGAGATTTAAATTTAAATAGCAGGTGAGTTAAAAATATTCAGTATCTCAGTCATACTAGTTATATTTAATTGGGCCATGGTCACATGTAGACTGAGTAGTGCAGATATAGAACATTGCCATCATCACAGAAAGAACGTTCTATTGGGCAGCACTAATCTTTGGAGTCAAGGGGGATGTTAAGAAGGTATAAGAGTCTTCCCTCTTTTTGTTTTGCCTTGTTCTATGTCCCGGCATTCTCAACACTGGAGAAATGGGGAATTCAGAAGGAGAGAGGGGGACTGAGAATGTAAATCTTAGAAATGAGCTTTGTGGTAGACAGGGCCGTAGCTAAGGCACTGGGAGAAAACGCTCCCATGGCAAGAGGGCTGCACATCTCCCAGGTGCCTGCATATGCTGTTGTCAGGGTGTGAAGTCAGTGAAGGACTGCAACAGTAGCTGTGTTAAAGAAAAATGCTGTCGAAAATAACAGGCAGAGGTGCAAACCTTTTCATCTTTCTCTCCTATACTATTCTTTGCCTGGGACCCAAACATCATCTTATTTGCATTTCTTCTTAAATTTTAACGTTCATCTCAATCACCTGGGAATCTTGTTAAAGTGCAGATTTTTATTGAGTAGGTCTGCATTGCAGCCTGCATTCCCACAAGCAACCAGATATTCAAATGGTTAAGCAGCATATTTTAGGTTGCAAGGATCCAGAAGGTCTAGAAAGCATTTGCACGTGAGACCTTCTGTATAAACACTGTTCTAATTACTGGTTTAAACACAGAAAGTTACACCTCTCCAGAAATCAATATGCCTTTAGTTTCAAACTCAGACTGGGGAAGTTTGTCTGGGAGTAGGTGGTGGAGGGAGCCTGTTGATTTTGGAGAAATTAGGCTCATTACTTGGAATCCCAAGACTGGTATAAATATGTTCCCATGTCTTTATACAGAAGTAGATATTTAAACATGGAGGAGCATTGCCCTCCAGAAAAAAAAATCCATCAAACTTCTTACATAAATAAAAAACATGTTACGTGTTTGGTTTTAACATTGTTGTGACCATTTCTGCAATACTAAACCTTTGAACAGAAAGCAGTTTCTATCTGATACTGTGATTTAGAGCTAGTTGAAGAAAGAATTGATTGTAAGTAGAGGCCAGCTATTGATCAGAAAGGGGAATGGGAAACTGGAACATTTCTCAAAGAGAGAAAAATTCCAAATTAGAAGCCACAAGACAGGGAAATTACTATTTGGGACAATACAATCAGGAATTTTCATAATATGAAATGCACTATGGGACTTTTCTGTTTCTGACAAAGATGGAAAAGCTGGGAATAGCTAAAGAGCTGAGGATCCAGAAGAAATGAGGTGTCCGTTCCTTGGTTAGGTCCTGCAAGGCAAGCCGGATTGACAGAGTAAGTGCAGCTGCTTGAGCCACCCTGAGTGTAAAGTGTCATTCTGAGACTATGCTGGGAAGCAGAGACCCAAAATGAAAAGTACCTGCTCTGTTAAGACCAAGTGGAGTAGAAACTTAATGCTCAGGCATCCACATAAAGTTCATGCTTTGCTTAGTTGTTTCTTATTTATTTAGTTGTTAATCTTCACCCAAGGATATTTTTTCTACTGACTTTCAGAGAGAGAGTGGAAGAGAGGGAGGGAGAGAAGGGAGAGAAAGAAGGGAGAGATAAGGAGAGACAGGGGAGAGAAACATCAATGTGAGAGACACATCAATTGGTTGCTTCCCACAATAATCTGACTGTGGCTAGGGATTGAACCTGCAACCCAGGTATGTGTCCTTAACACTCTAACCACCAAACAATGTGGACCAGAGCTGCTTACATGCTTTTTAAATAAAGAGAGGTCAATGTTTATGGAAACATGAAAATCAAGAGGACAAGCATGCCATCTAGGTTTCCCATGTATTCATGCTCAATGGAAGCTGAGTTGCTAATTTTTTATTTGTTAGCAAATAAAAACCCTTGTCCACATAATGGCAATGACTTGAAATTGCAAGACATGTCAGGTAAGAAAGTGTCTGATGAGTGCTGATCATAAAATCAAAAATGAACCAAAACCCAAAAAGTTCTTATGTCTGAATAGTAATGGGAAACAACTCAAAGATTATAACATTGTAGTAAAGTAATGCATGGTTGGAATACTAGTCTGGTGTGACAGAGAGAGGACCTATTGCCAAGCATAAAAGAAAATAAACTCAAGATCGAAGAGAGTTGACATAATATACATAGGATGAAACATATGGCTTTATATCTTCACAGGCCTTGTCACTGCACTTACTCTCCATATTTGGGACTCACTTACCATTTGAGTCTGCACAGTGCCAAGATAACTACATCTTTCAAGAGGAGTTAAGAGAGGTTCTGCAGCCATTGCTGGGCTTGCCTTTGCCTGAAATCCTTCTCCTCTTCTAAGACCTCTTTCTCCCTTAGGGAATTGAGTATCTCTGTCATCTTTTAAAAGAAAAAGATATTTTTATTGATTTCAGAGAGGAAGGGAGAGAAAGAGAGAGATGGAAACATCAATGATGAGAGAGAATCATTGACTGGCTGCCTCCTGCATGTTCCCCACTGGGATCAAACTGGGCATGTGCCCTGACCAAGAATTGAACTGTGACCTCCTGTTTCCTAGGCTGATGCTCAACCACTGAGCAACACCAGTTGGGCTCTGCCATCTCTTTTGAGTCCCTCCTTTATGCTACCTCAGTATACTGATTTGTTTTCAATTCTTTATAGGTGACAAAGTATGTCCAACCTTTGCAGATATTCCTTCTTCCTTTTTCTTTTCCCCTCCACCTTTCTCAGTATTTTCTTTTGCACTTTCAGATCTCAACTTAAGTGTCACTTCTTCCAAAAGCTTTCTCTGACATCACAGTTAAAACAGGATCTGGTACCCCATGCCACATTGTTTTCAAAAGTCATACTTTCATCACACATTCATTTTGCGATCTTTTAAAAAATATATATTTTATTGATTTTGTTTTACAGAGAAGAAGGGAGGGGGATAGAAAGTCAGAAACATTGATGAGAGAGAAACATCGATCAGCTGCCTCTTGCATACCCCTTACTGGGGATGTGCTCGCAACCAAGGTACATGCCCTTGACCAGAATCCAACGTGGGACCTTTCAGTCCACAGGCCAACGCTCTATCAACTGAACCAAACCAGTTTTGGCTTGTGATTTGTTTTATCAAATGTATTTTAAGCTCTTTTTAAGCAAAGAGAGGATATTTCATTTATGTATCTCTATTATCAGGCACAGTGCCTACACATAATACATATTTGATAACTATTTATTGAATGAAGGTAATACTTTAGTTTTAATATGTCAAATATTCTACAACTTTAATTATTTGCAAAATAGTGGTTGATTGCAAGTTATTGAGCACCAAGATCCTTATGAAAATTCTTTGCAAAATAAAAGAGATTTTCAAAGTAGGGTCAAACTAGTTCCATAAAAAAGTTTGGAAATATTTCCACTACTCCAGACTATGAGCAGAAAAGTGCCAGACATTCCCCAGGCCCCTGGGCAAGTGTTCACACACCTCAAGGGCAACCCTACCCTTCTTCAAAGCACAGCCATCCAGTTAGAATAATGTAGCAGTTAGCAGATGAAAACCATGCTTTATTAAAAAAAAAAAAGGACGTGAAAGGTAAAGCAAGCTGGCCAGTTCTTTATAATTGCTTACTGTTTCCCTATTGCATTTTTAAAATGTTAAGTTTCAAGGGGCAGCTTTTTAATTTGGTTTAATTTTCGGAGGCAGCACTGCAAATAAACATCACTCAGAGGACCCAGATTCCTGCCAGCTCCTGATGATGCTAAGGAGCCATGTGCAAGTGTCTGAGTTCAAATTGAACTTAAGGCCATTGTAAAACCAAAATCAGGCAGAGTTGAGCTGCACCATGAGCAAAAGCTGTTCTGTTTCCCCAGCGGGGGGTCGCTGTGTACACAGCACGTGGGAAGAAATGAGAATACCTGCCGTGGAGATTTGAGAGGGAAATTGATTGCACACATTTAAATAGATGAGGCTAAGATTTTCTCTTGACAGTAAAACCCCAGAATTGTAAGATGAGGAATTTAAGAACAAATGCTTTGAGATGGACACTGAGAAGAAGTGTGAACTTTCTTTTATCCTCTAAATCTGCGATCTTGGACTCAAGCCAGGAAGCTTCTCAAACCGCTGGAACACTGCAAATTTGGGGCAGAGAGTGTGCTGAGTCCCTGCTGTGTGGCATGGGAACCCTGCTTGCTGTTCACTGCGGAGACCACCTCTTCCAGAGGGAACTCATCTGGAAGGCTGTGGAATCTTGGCTCTGGCCCCATTCATTTATTGGTTGGAGGGAGAAGGTGATGGAAAATGTGCCTTGGAAAAACACAGATGGGTTTGTGAACCAGCAACCTTGTGCTTAACCCTTGATGGCCTAAGGGAGTGCATCTTCTAGTGTGGTCCTGGAACTAGCAGCATCAGCAACAGCCTAGGAACTTGTGAGAAATGAACATTCTCATGAGGGGGTTGACCGCAGACAGACTCAATCAGAAACTCTGGAGGTGGGGCCCAGCACTCTGGGTTTTAGGAAGCCCTCCAGGTGGTTTTGGGCATATGAAAACTTCAGAACTCCTTGCCTAACATGCTCATAGAAGATGAGGAAGATTGTTGACTAAAAATAATAAAATTATGTCTCAGAATCAAGCTATTCCTCATACTCATAAAAGGAAAGAGCTGGTAATCACAAATATTTGGAGAAGGTGTGTCAATGTTAGTATCATTAGTATCAGTTAATATTACGAAGGTCAATGTAATAGATATTGCCATGCAATTGTTGTATAGCAAACAAACATAACACCTCAGGTACATACCAGTAGACATTTTCCTCCTGCATCTTCAGGGTTCAGTTAATCTCTACTGGGCTCCCTCTTTTGTCTGATGGCTGGTTGATCAAGTTTGGGCTTGTCTGGGGGTGCCTTGGCTTGCTCCACATGTCTCTGACCCTTCTCCTGAGAACAATAGGTAACACAGGCATGTGCTTGCCATGGCAATGTAGAAGTAGGACATGTCAAGCAAAAACACGACGGCCTCTTGAGGTTCAGGTTTAGTACTGACACACCTGTCAATTCCATCTTACTCTGGCCAAAGCATGTGTCCAAGACCAGATTCAAGGTGTGAGGAGTAAAGTTGCCTATTTAGTGAGAGGAACTGCAAAGTCACAGGACAAAGGGCATGGATACAAGTAGAGGTAAAGGATTGAAGTCATTCATGCAATCAACCACAATCAACAGTGAATAAGCTTCTCTTTGCGTTTATAAGCTATACTTGCCCAGTGGGGAAGAAAAGTATATATATTTTTTACTCCAAAAAGCATACTGATTTTTATTGATTTCAGTCGGTTTAACTGCATGATTGAAAGATGGTCTGTAGGTAAAATGCTATCAAATAGCATTGCATGCTACAGAGAAATTATCCGTGAAAGGAAGAATAAATGAATGCGGCAAACTGCATGCTATCTAATTTTAAGGAATTGCCACAGCCATCCTAGCCTTCAGCAACCTCCACCCTGATCAGGCAGCAGCCATCAATACTGCGGCAAGACCCTCCTCTAGCGAGAAGGCTACGATTCTCTGAAGGCTCAGAATATGGTTAGCAGTTTTCAGCAATAATGTATCTTTAAATTAAGGTATGTGCATTTAAAAAACCATAATGCTATTTCACACTTAATAGATTACAAAATAGTGTAAACATAACTTAAAAAAATCTTTTTTTAAATTGGATTTATTGGGGTGACATTGGTTAATAAAATTATATTGGTTTCAGGAGTACAATTCTATCATACGTCATCTGTACATTGCATTGTGTGTTTACCACCCCAAGTCAAGGCTCCTTCCATCACCATTTATCTCCCTTTATCTTCTCCTACCTTCCCCCAACTCCCTTAAACATAACTTTAAATTAAAAAAAATATATATATTTTATTGATGTTTTTACAGAGAAGAAGGGAGAGGGATAGAGAGTTAGAAACATTGATGAGAGAGAAACATCGATCAGCTGCCTCCTGCACACCCCCTCCTGGGGATTTGCCTGCAACCACAGTACATGCCCTTGACCTGAATCGAACCCGGGACCCTTCAGTCCGCAGGCCAACGCTCTATTCACTGAGCCAAACCGGTTTTGGCTAAACATAACTTTTATATGCACTGGGAAACCAGAAGATTTGTGGGACTCATTTTATTTCGATACTCGCTTTATTGCAGTGGTCTGGAGCTGAACCCATGATATCTCTGAGGTATGCCTGAGGTTAAACCACTTTGTTTTTCAATAATATATCAAATCTACTCCTTAAAGACAAACCGAGGGATAAGGCCTTCTTCTCTACCTCAGACTTCCATTCTTAAGTAAACTCTTAGCGTTCTATATCTAAGGGGTCATCTGATGTATACCTCTATTTCAAATAGAATTCTTAAGCTAGATCCCGCCACAGAGTTTGGGTTGGTTTAGTGACTGTTAATCCTGCATTCCTAATTAGCTGCTGACATGGAAGCACAGGGGGGTAAAAGGGGCTTGCCAACCATTTCTAGATGTTCTCACACATTGAGTAGAGATTCAGTCAAGGGGAATATCTGGCAGCATGCTTTGAGCACCCAGAGTGAGGGAAATCCCTGCCTTTCCCCTGTTGGTTTCTTTAAAATGTAGATCTAATAGAAGAGATAGTAGATAGCTATGGTGTAACTTCTGATGATGAGCATTTCTCCATGTTGACCTAACATACAATTGCCTTTTCATTTTTCACATGTATTAGGAATGAAGTGATTTTTTTCTCTTTGCTCTGAATCTTAGAGTTGTTTATGATCTAAAAGAAACCTCAGGTAATTTTGAAAAATCCTCTGATTTTCCCGGGGAAGAGACAGGCACCTAAAACTGTCGATATAACTTGCTCAGTGTCACCCAGTTGATTGGAGGACACCAAACACAGATGCTCAGCTTTCTCATTACATTGCATCTTTCTTTTGGGAAAGGCATAGTCATGAGCTGATGGATCAAGTACAAAACAGGGAGCAGAGTATTATGATATGTGGACATTAATGGAATTAAATTTTCCTATTTGTGAACTGAAGATAAAAATTTTTGTAAGGTGCTTAGAGTGTTTGAGTCAGAAACAAGTTCTTTTCTTTTAAAAATTAGCAATTGTTATTAAGTGATTTGGAAAAAAGCTCCAGTGGCCAATCATTTGAAAGGAATTCATGTGGTTAACAGTGAAATCTAGTACTGGGATGGACTAGAGCGAGGGATGGAGTTCAATGTCTTTTTCAACATCTGGAGTTATCTGTTTGATTAGAAGTTTATTTTTAAAAAGTCCTTCAGGGAGTAGGGGAGTCAGGACTGCTCCAACATTCAGAGCTGGGTGCTCTCAGGAAACCCCTTTACCCCTTGAAATAGGTGTTGCCAGAAGCCAGTGCTTTGCCTGGAATCCATCCCTTCTTCCCTTTCTTTTTCATGATGCTAAAGCCAAGGATAAAAAGATAAAGGATTGCATAGCTGGCTTATGAACGCTTCCCCACTGTGTGCTGCTTTTGTGGGGAGGAAGTAGCAGCCACCAACTGCTGTTTTATTAATAATGAGGCATTCACATAAATTCCATGCAAAATTGATTTTTGACTGTTATATAAGAATCAAATACCAGGCTTTAAAAAGTAATTGAGAAATCTATTTGTAATTTACTTTGCCTATAAGAACCTGCTGTCTTGCCATAAACAATTTTACAGTATTTTCCTCCCTGTTAAACAGATATTTTTACACATCTGTTTGGCCTCTCTTGGTTGACATGCATTCAGGAGGTGTAATGAATGCAGGTTTGAAACAACATGTGGCCACAATTTCTTTTAGTTTCATCTTCAAGGGGATTGCTTGCAAGTTGGGATATCATTTTCATCACAGCACAGGCGAAGTATGTTAATGGTTAATTATGTGACACGTGGTGTTGATGGATGAGTCATAAATATGCTTTGTGGCAATAGGCAAGCATGATGAAATAGCCAAGCACTGCCAAAAAAAAAATCTCAAAAAAAAAAAAAAATGACAAACCAAAACAATCTGTTCCTCAATTGTCTTTAAATGCCTATATTGGCTCTGGTCCAATGACAGTCTCCTGTAATGAAGATTTTCTCTGGAAACCTATTTAATACCCAGTAGTTTTGTATATATTAAATTTTTGTATATATTGAGGTGTAATTTATTCATTTCTAATTTTTCTTGAGACGGAGATTAGAGGGCCAAAAAAAAAAAAAAGAAAGAAAGAAAGAAAGAAAAAAAGAAAGAAAGAAAAGAAAAAAAAGAGAAACAGGTAGCATTAAAAAAAGTCAATCTATTACATATTTTATGTAAAACTTGCAGATGGGAATGACTTTTGTTCTTATGATAGAAAATTCTTTTCTTTTTAAGGGATTCATGAAAAAAATATTTTACCCTAGTTTTGTTGAGGTACACTTTATATAGGATAAAATTTTACATGTACATATTAATGAATTTGGCAATTGTACACAGTTGTGTAACCATTTTTATGATCAAGATAGGACATGTCCATCAACCTAAAAAATTCCCATGGGCTCTTTTACAGTCAATCCACTCCCCCAACTGCTGGCCCCAAGGCAACCGATGATTTACTTTGTCACTATAGTTTTGCCTTTTCTAAAATTTTATATAAATGGAGTATGTAATTCTTAGCTTATTTTTATTTAGCATAGTATTTTTGGGATTCACCCATATGTATTAGTATTTTGTTTCCTTTAATGCTGAGTTGTATCCCATGGTATGGATATATCACAATCTGTTTTTCCACTTGGGTTGTTTGCAGTTTTTGACTATTATGAATAATGCTGCTGTAAATATGTAGAAGTTTTTGTATAGACATGTATGTTTATTTTCCTTGGGCAAAAATCTGGGAATGAAACTACTGGGTTATACAGTATATATGTGTTTAATCTTACATAAAACTACTATTTTATACTTTCAACAGGCAAAGGATAAGAGTTCCTGTTGACTCACCATCTCACCAATACTTGGTATTGCCAACTATGTGGTAAATAGCTCATGTGGCTTTAATTGGCATTTCTTGCATAATTTGTAATATTGAGCAGCTTTTCATGTGCTTATTGACATTTGTATACCTTCCTCTGTAAAATGTCTGTTGCAGTCTTTTACCCATTTTTATTCAAATGTTCCTTTCTATTGACTTTAAGAATTCCTTATATATTCTGGATACAAGCCTCTTATTATATGTCTTGCATATATATTGTCACAGTATTTCACTTGCCCCCATCCCCACCAAACTGTTGAGATATAATTATAATGTGTGAGATATAATGTATACATTTAAGGTCCACAGCATAATGACTTATATGTTGTGAAATGATGCCTTTTTTTCTTTTTAACTCTTATTTAAGAGCAAAACATTTAATTTTGAAGAGGTCAATTTAATAAATATTTTCCTTTATGATTTGTGCTTTTGTGTTTTTTCTAACTGGATTACACAAGCATTTTCTTTTATATATTTTATTCAGAAATTCAATACTGTTAGTTTTTAAGTTTAACTCATGGTCTCTTTTGATTTAATTTTTGTATGTATTGTAAATAAGGATAAAGGTTAAGTTTTTTCCCCTGAAGAGATCCAGTTGTTCCAGCACCATTTTGCTGATTTTCCCATTTAATTATCTTGGGATCTTTGTAGAAAATCAATTGGCCATGTAAGTTTGGTTCTATTTCTAGACTCAATTCTGTTCCATTAATCTGCAAGCCTATCTTTTCTGTCCTGATTATAATAGCTTTCTTATAAGTCTTGGAGTCAGGCAGGTAGTTCCTCCAACCTTATTATTCTTTTTCAAAATTGTTTTGGGTGGTCTAGGTCCTTTGCATTTCCATACACATTTTAGCTTTTGTTGTCAATTTCTTCAAAAAAGACTGCTAGAATTCTAATTAGCTCTGCATTGAATTGATAAATCAATTTGGGAAGAAAATGTTAAATATACTTCCAACTATTATTAAAATCATAATAAATACAATAAATACACTATAATGTGATGTGGCCATTTTTAATACATTGGAGAAAATTAACATGTCAATTTGTGCAAGCAGGTTAACAAGACTTTTTGCAGACAGAATACAATACAATTTTTACTGTCATCTGTTTGATCAAGGTATGACTGAGATCATAAACCACTATAAGAAAACTGTTAAAACCACTATAAAAAGGCATTTGCACCTACCAAGTCATGATTTTTAAAAATTCTATGCAATCTAAATAAATACAGCATGAAGTAAGAGGCAGAAGCTAGAATGCCTATTGCAGCTTTTGAAAAAATCAAGGTAGCTTTAGTATTTCAGTAATTGACTTTTTAGTAAGCATCTATAGTAATAAAAAGGTAATATGCTAATTAGACTGGATGTCTTCCAGAGGACCCTGACCAAAGCTTGGCCTGAGTGAAGCTGCTCATGGTCCTGGGCACCTGTGGCCGGCCAGAAGAAGGGAAGCCTGGGTCCTAGGTGCAGGGGCCGAGGCAGAGGTGGTTAGGGGCAATCAGGCTAGCAGGGGAGCAGTTAGAGGTGATCAGGCAGGCAGGCAGAGGTGGTTGGGGTGATCAGGTGGACAGGCAGGTGAGCGGTTAGGAGCCAGCAATCCTGGATTGTGAGAGGGATGTCTGACTGCTGGTGTCCTAAACCAGCAGTCAGACATCCCCTGAGGGGTCCCAGATTGGAGAGGCTGCAGGCCAGGCTGAGAGACCCCCCCAACCCCATGCACAAATTTTGTGCACCAGGCATCTAGCATTATTAGTATATTTAGAATTGAATGTTCACAAGTTGATATTAATAAAAACTTCCTCAAAATGTTTTATATTTTCAATTGCAGGTAAGATGTCCATTGAAATTCCAATAGAGTTAGAATAGAAGTACTGCATTTTAATGGAAAGAAAATAAATTAGGAACAATAGAGACCTGAGTTTAAATGACAGTTCTTTCCCTAAGTAACCTGGGCACATATTTCTGAGTCTAGTTTGCCCATCTGTAAAGTGGTGATAATAATGTTTACCTTACAGATGTGTTGCAACTAAATATATACAAAACACTTGGCAGGTACATAGCCAATATATACAAAGTAATGATGTTAGTAAAAGTGGGGGCAAAATGTAGGTACTTAGCCATTTTCATATTGTTAAAAAAATTTCCTTATACTTTTAAACGTAAAAATAAAGCTTAATTGAATACCTTTATACATAATTCTTTGCATAAATTATTATTAGGATAAATTCCTAGCATAAGAATGCATATGTGAGAAAGTTATGGGCATCCTGAGGTTTTTGGTATATGGACTCAACTTGCTTTCTCAAAAGATTGTATACATTTGTGGTTCTACTATTTTTCCACATATTCACTAATTCAAAATATTGTTTTTAATGAAGAAATGCGCTAATTTTAAGGCCAAATTATGGCTTTGGTTTTCCAGAAATAATTTACTTGACATGGAGAGATGGAACACTTTAAAAATGCTCGTTAACAATTTGTGTATCTCTTTCAATCATTTTCCATTTTATGCCCTTTGATCATTTATTTACAGAGGTGTACTAATCATGATTCTTGGTTGCAAATGATGGGAACAAACTCCACTTATGTTGAAAAGAATTGGTTGCTAAGGGGTTCTGTATGGCACAGAACTGAGGGGACAGCTGAGAACTAGACGTGAGTAGGAGCCAAGGCACACAAGTCATAGCTGACATTAGGCCACAGGAACAGTGATGACACCATAGCTTCCAACATAACTGCTGGATAGTGGTTTGCACCATGACTGGCTTGACAATGACTCCCCAGGCTTCTGATTTTCACCACAGTATCTGTGAATAATCTTTAGGATTCTATGACTTTTACCCTCAAAGAGGGGAGGCATATGATTGCCTATTTTAGGTCACCTGGCCTCACGCCATAAGCCAGTGAGCAAGGATGGCTGCTGTGTCCATCAGAGGATTTTCTCCAGAGGGGTGAGGAGGTGCACATGGGCAACCAACTAACAGAAATCCACTACATGGGGACTTATTCAATGGTATTAGCTCTTTATAGACAAAGTATATTGTCATATTGTCTGTCACATTTCAAAATAACTATTTCACTAGCTGGTTTGCTTTTACATTTTACTTTTATTTCTTAAATAGATAAGTTTAATTTTTATTTAGTAAAATCCATTGACTTTTCACTTTTCTGATTTTACTATTTTGATACATTTATGTCTGGAAAATTGCTCCCAATTCCTACATCATATATTCATCTACTTTCAAAGGTTTTTTTAAAAATTTAATTTAAAAAATCTATTGTTATATTGACTTCAGAGAGGAAGGAAAAGGGAGAGAGAGAGATAGAAACATCAATTATGAGGGAGAATCATTGATCAGCTGCCTCCCGCACACCCCACACTGGAGAGTGAGCCCACAACCTGGACTGGGAATCAAACTGCAATCTCCTGCCTGGTTCATAGGTCAGTACTCAACCACTGAGCCAGGACTGCTGGGCTGATTTAATTTTTTGAATCTTACTTTTACACCTTTAAACTGCTTGCATGTGTTTGTACATGCATGTGTGTAGTGTGTGCATGTGCATGTCCCCCTCTCTGTCCCGCATAGTTATCCTACTGCATTGACTATATGATCCTCTCCTCATGGATTGTGCTGGGACTCTTATGACATACTACTAATTTGTCAACCAGTTCCTTTTTGAGTAGTTCCCCTGACTCATTTTATAAAAAAAAGCTACTGCAGGGGGTTTGGATGTAGAGGAAAATAACATTCCAGCTTAAAAAAATAATTCCTAAGTGGTAGAATGGCTGGCTGATTTACTGAGCCAGGTGGCAGACAGTGGGGAGGATGTAATGGGCCTTTCTAATTTTGGACAGGTGGGCTTCCTCTAGGTCTGGTGGCAAGCACAGGTGGACTACTAATTGCCTTCAAAATCCAGGTTCTTTGACCTTATAGTTAGTGGTAGGGAGTGGACTGTCAATCTTAATATTTGGTGGTATTGTAAGTGTTTCTCTCTCTCTCTCTCTCTCTCTCTCTCTCTCTCTCTCTCTCTCTCTCTCTCTCTCTCTCTCTCTCTCTCTCTCTCTCTCTCTCTTAGTGGAAGAGGCTATATTAGGGTTATTAGCCAGATGCCAGTTTAAACTGAAAAACCTTGGGGCCTTTTTATTTTAAAAATTAATTACCAGGTTACTTTTATCTACAAACTCATGTGGCATATGTGAGACATAAAAAAATGAAGAGCTAGTAGGTGCCCAGTGGAATGAAGAGAGAAGACAGATTTTGGAGTTGTACTCTGTCCCTTACCTCTCCACCTCTACTCTCCCACTGTCCCCCACTAAGCCATGATTTCTCTTTGTTCTCACTTCTTGCTTCCTCTTTCTCCCAAGCCTGGATTTAAACATTATTGTATAGCCCTTCTCTCATGTCTACTTAATACAGACATCATGTTCATTGCTTTGCTGTCTCCCTGACAACTCAGGTTTTACTTATCAAGATCCCGATAGGCCATGATTAACAGATACTCAGTCCTGGCAGAAATTATGTAGCCTGGGCTGAACTTACCTTTTCCTTCTACCCTTTATGGAGGCCCAGTGTGTCAGTTCACATCTCAATTAGGAGGCGGTTACAGGTAACAGGACTGGCTGTGTTGCTCCCTGACCCCACTTTGCCACACAAGTACAGCATGTTTTATGGGCAGAGGATTTAGAAATGGGCATCCTGCCTATCACACAGGTGTGCTGGCTGCTGCTGCTGTGGATTCCATCCTGGTGGCCTGGCCTATAATCCCACACTGTGGGAAGCTCAAAGTAGAGTCTAAGAACTGGTTTCCACCTGTTGCACGGCAGGTCAGGATGGGAAATCTAGCAACACAAATTTCACATGTTTTTGTTTTATTAGTTAAACTGAAAAATTGCTGTATATATACAAATTAAGCAAATATGTTAAATGATCATTAAAATAACAAAAATTCAAATCTTAGAAGTGGAGTCACCAATTACCATTAAAATTCACTTCATATCTTATTGCTGAGGGTCTAGAATATTGTCATATTTCAAATATGGTAAGGGTTGAATGTAAAGGGGCCTTTAGATAAATCCCATATTTAATCTGTCTTCTGTTACACTTCCATATTTTTCATTGCTGTTGCTAGGATGAATACCAGCCTCTGAGAATATGGAATAGTTCAAAGAAATATCATAAAGGTTGTATGCTTCAACCATATTTTACCTTCTTATTGGTTGTTTTATTATACTAGGTGAAAATGCATTTGTACATTTCCTGTTTTCACCAGAGGATGAAATGTGAGAATGTCAGAATATTAGATAATTTTTACATTTTTTTATCTTTCATTGTCTTTAAAGAAGGGATAAGTACACTAAATTCTAAGTATTTTAAACATGGGTTACTACTTGAATAATATATTTTATTTGTTTAAAAAAGTACCATTTATGGAAACATTGTAAACTATCTCAACAGAGTGGCAAATGCATTAATCTTCACAAATACTAAGATAAGTTGTCTAAATAATATCAAATTGTTTCATTCATTTGTGTATGCCCCAGTACCTTGAACACAGACATGCTAAATATTTTTTTTGTGTGTGAATGAATGACTATTTGGTATGTTATATGTTGTTTTAACTTATATGGCCTCTGCATGTAATACCTGATAACATGAGATTGAAAAAGTAAGGTGATAAAAAAAAGAAAAGAAAAAGCAAGATGATCATAATTATGATTTGCAGGCAGAATAAGATTAGACTATAGAAAGTTAGGAAATCAGATTGTGCAATGTAATCTATGACACATTAAGCTTTTTCATGAAAGCATGGTCTTGCCTAGGTATGGGCAGGGACCATCCCCTATGGCCAGTCATGCTAGCATAATTGATCAATTAACTATTTAAAACTACATTTTACATAAAGCAATGAGTTGGCTGGGTGACATTGTACATTTTTAGTTTGGTTGATCTGGTGTTATAGAAATATCCCTTTAAAATAAACACTGGGAAGGAAGCCTGAAAAATGACAGTAGGAGGCCAGGTTGCTGTGATTTCCTGAACATACGCTAGTTGTTGAAATCCAGAGGATCCAGAGTACCCCACTTTTCTCCTCCAAGCCTGAAAGATGCATGAATGCTGCCCTGTCAGCCCCAAAGGGGAGAAAACAGCTTTTTCGGTGATAAAATACAACATAATTCTCAAGTCAAATAATATTTGCTGAATACCAATAGGTGATACGTTTGTATAGTACGTTAGGTATTATTTATTTGGCCCTCACAGTGACAGAAAGTTGGCAGGGACCGTTGCTTTTCCAATTTTTATGAGGGAAATATTTGAGGCCCAAAGAATTTAATTGACTTCCTTAAGGTCACAAAGCTGCAAATCGATAGAGGTGACAAACCAGATTTTAGTCTTCTCATTTCTAGTACTATATTCTTTCCTTTGTCCTGATATCATATTAATAATACTAATAAAATATGCTGGCTAACATTTATTGAATTGGCCATAACTTATGTGTTACAAGCTAATTTTCTCCTCAGCACAGGTGCGTGGCGTAGATACGATCATTGTCCCCATTTTACAGAGGAAGCAGCTAAGGCATATGGTCCACTGTGGCAACGTGCCAGAGTATTGTGTGGACACCCCAGGGTGAATGACCCAACACTTTGAATTTATAATCAAATCAGGGCAATAGATGGTGCATATTCTCAAGGACAATAAGAATAGCTTCGAAGAATACTTTGATAGCAGAATACTTTGCTAACTGAGGAGCACATTTGGAAGGTCCAGTACTTGGAGGAGGCAACAAATCAGCACAGGTATACTTTTCATTAGCGAAGCAGTTTTGCTTATGTGAGTCTTCTCCTAAACTCTTTTGGAGTGGATGGTTCTGGCAGTAAATAAAGCCCTTTCATAGGTTCTGTCTTTTTGTGAGGGATTGTAGACACCTTCGTTAGTCAACATGACTCCGGTCTCCTCGTGTAACTCCAGAAGCTCCTTGGTGGTCATTGTTGCTCTGTGGCTCAGTATCATTTTAGTAATGTCAGATGTATCAGTGCTCTCAAATATCTGAGATCCTGCTTTTCGTTTTGTGACCAAATTTGCCATTGTTTTGCAAACTTGATTGCTAATTGGAAGGGGAACGGTGTCAGAGAATGCAAAGTTAGAGGTTTCCCTTGCTGGGCTCATACAAAGCCCCTAAATGGTGCAAACCTCCAAGTAAGCAGTGTTTTCACATTTTGGACTAAAGTTCTGTTGGTGAACATGAACCCCCAGCTTCCTCCTTTCCTCAGTAGAACAAGCCTAAAACATTTAGATTTGGAAGGGGCTGGAGATCTAACCCACATTGTACTTATTTTATGCATAGTGGTGGGAAATCCCAAGACCACAGAGAAATCCAGTAATAGGTGCCATGTTACCCAGTCAGGGTATATTAGTTATCAGAGGAAAACTCTATTATTTGACTCAGCTCAGTGTTCACGATGAATAGTGTCTCTCCAGTCATTGCTAGGATATTTAAACTTCTAAGCATAGAGCATTGTAATTATTAATTTTTCTAAGTAAGGGCTGAGCCTGGAGACCCCCTGACCTGGCCGGTGGTGATGGTGGGAACACAGGGAGCACATGTGTGATTACTGATTACGCCCCACATACCATTCTACCTTTAGTGAACCTTCTATCCATGTTTGCTGAGACCTTCATGAAAATGACTTTAGGAAACGTGTACATCTGACTTTATGGAATATGTCCATTGACCACTTTGAGCTTCGTTCCTCTAGCCTTCTTTCCCATGGAGGAAACATAAAGTTACTGATTTCAGTTGTTTATCTTGTTCTACCAGGTTCCAGCCAGTGACAAAACTCGATTGCCTTAAGGATGTCATGTAGAGGAACAAAGCAAGAGTATCATTTTATTAATGTCAGATATAAGTATTTTTATGAACCTTATATGTCTGGATTCATTAGCCATTTAATGAATTCAATGCACAGATGTTCAGGAAATTAGGAGCAACTGACTTTATTGGAAATTATAGTGAGCTTGGTACCATCCAAAGTATCAAAAACATGCTGTTCCTACAATCTGCCAAGAAGCTAGGTATAATATGGTCTCTGTGTTACATATAAGCTTACTATTAACACTCAATAAATGTTAAATGTATGATATAAAAATATTGAGCATGAGAGATCAGATGTGAACATAAAGAGATGCCCTTGATTTTCAGACTAGATATTTCCTTTGGATTTATATTATATTCACCTTATGGAAAGTAAAAGAGTTGAGAAAGAGCAAATTGGTGCCTTGGTCTGAATTATTAATTTTGAACCATAAGAACTGAATTTGGCTTACATAATTTTTCATCAAAACAACTCTATTTGATGTTTTGATTTGCTCTGCCAATCACCTTGTACTTCATAGGCAGTGTGAGTGAAGCATACAGTAGTTGGAGAGGGCAGTATCAGGCCAGAATTGACATTGAAATTGACTATGTAGTGATTTCACACCTGGCCGAGAGGCAGACACCATTTTCAAGGGTATTTGTTCTGCTTCATTGCTAACTTTGTCATATTATACCCTTTGGAGGAATAATATAGAGTGGGGAAGAGGGCAAAACAATTCTATTATATGTACTTGAAAATGTTATTCCTTGGCAGTGATATGTTGGTAAATGCTTAAAAACTGGTTTTCTCTCTCTTTCTGTAAGAAAAAAAGGCCCCAATTTGTAGTGTTTGTCTATTTCCATGGTGTAAATGCTTCCACTGTAGCCAATTCCAAGCCATCTGCTCATAGACTTCCTTAGAATGTAATAATCAGCTCTTAAAAGCTAATACCAGTGGCTCTAGCAATAATAATATGCAGTTGTCTTTAGTATACAATAATCATGGCAATAGATATGGGTAGTGAGTACAGAAGCTCTGGAGTGAATAATACTCAAGGTTAAATTCTAGTTCTGCTTCTTATTAGCTCTGTCATCTCTAGTCAACTATTTAACCTCTTTGATCCTCTGTCTCCTTAGTGCAAAATGGAAATAACATTTCCTATAAGGTTGATAGTTGTATAAGAGAAATAACAAATATGAAGTGTTCATCAAAGTTCTTGGCATTAAGTGCTCAAAAATGCTAATTGTTATTAATATTTTTGTATCTTAAGATTAAATATGACAGTCCCAAAATCTATGTGGAAATAGTATGATGATCCGAGAATGCAGACTATCATAGATATCAATTAGCTCTTGCATGTGTGTTATGGGAAATTTGTATCTTAATATTCACCAGATATTTAGTATAATAGGCACATGCACATTGATGACAAAGTGCCTCATAAATAACCTTAAAAAGAAAAACATATGTGCTTGACTTCTGAAAAATACAGAGAAGAATCCATATCATATTGTTTTAAAGATGCTGCCTTCAGTGTGAATGATGTTTAGGGTATATTCTTTCTTAGAGAGCTGTTAGCAGCTTTTATCATTAAAACCCAGTCTTTTGAAATAGGTGGGCATGAACAATAGTGGCAGGTGCACAACTGTCTGAATGTCCTCCTTCTCACAGGCTTGACAGGCCTCAATTTCCTTACTCAGCTCAGGGAAATGCTGAGCATCTGGCAGGGGCCACTTTGCATACCCTTCCCACCACGGTGCACACCTCCTCCCCTTCAAGCACAGAGCAGTTTGACAAATGGACGTTCCGAGAACACAGGCCTTCTTTCCCAAGGGAACCAAGGAAATCTTATATCTTTCTTTCGCAGCCACTTAAAAGGATAATCGGTTTAGCTTTTGTACTCTTTGAATCAGTTCATCATGTTGAAATTATTTAAATGATAATTGATGATGAACACAAATGTGTAATACTTTGTAAAACAGGAATTCTTGGTAAGGGAAAGAAATTTTGAGCATCGCCATTAAGCATACCTTAATCTTGCCATACACTGTTAAGCATCCCAAATAATTCTTTGGCTTTCATGTCCAATATTATTTGGAAAGCTTGTCTGCTGTCACCAAATGCTCACATAAATTGCTCAGGGCTCTATATTTTCCCATTGATGTTTACTATTATATCACTAATTATATTTGATTCATATTCAGCAAGCTCTTTCTCTGTGTAGTACAAAAGTATTCTGGCAACCGTTAGCTCCATGAGTGGGGATCATGAACAATCACACACACAAAGAAATTGCACATTAGAGCTTATATTCCTTATATCTTCACATGGCTGACTAAAGAAAGACAACTCCACAAACAATGCATTTTAAAGCACATTTGCAGGGTGAATATATTAAAAATATGGCTAGGAAGTGTGCTGCTGTAAATCTTCAAAAGTGACTGATTTAAACCCAAACTTAATGTATTTTGGAGGCCAGCAATAATTTGACTTGCTGAGTGGATGGAATTTATGGGTATAATGCAGTGCAAATAAAAACATCCTCTTTCAGTCATAAAGGTGTATGCTGTGTCCATGCTGGGAAATATAGCTTCCCTTACCCCTGACTTCTGGTGAGAACTCGGGGGAATAGCTAAGTCAGACTAAATGCCTTTTTTTGTGGCCTTATGGAAATACCAAGTTTTATTTTTGTGTGTAAGAGCATTTATGGTGCCATCCTTGGATTTGAGGTTTTGTGTTTGAGGACCAAATAAATAAGAAAAATCCAGACATGCACTGTTGAGCTGTGTGTTCTTTTCTTCATGAGGTGACCAGACTAGAGTGAAGAGAAGGTAGAGAATAGGACAAGGGTTTCAGACATAGATGTTCACATCTATTCCTCAAAGGATGACCTAAGGGTAATACTGAGGTTTGTAAGAAACCCACTGTCGAAGGACTTCTGACTTTGGCATTTCCTATTTCTGACCATGTAATTACATGCTTCTGCATGTAATTCATGGTACATGTGGCCAAAAGTCCATGAGGCCCTGAATTTGAGGTTAGAATATAGGAAGTAATGAATGTCTGTGGATAAATAGTCATGAAGTGAAATAAAGCCTGCAGGTTCCCTCTTCTGCATGCTCAGTATTTGAGAGAAGCCCTTCCTCTACCTCTCAGATCTCGGCCAGGTCTTCACCATGCCCACCCATCCTAGTGATTTCAGGAGAAGGAACAAGATTAGGTATGGGGAGGTTGATCGTGGGCACTACAGTAGGTCATCTTTTCTGCCTCAGCCTCTCTCCATTCACAGAGGACCTGTAAGTTGCAGCAGGAGACTCTACCTCAGAGTCAGTCGACTGATGATGTGATGAAATGCAATATTGTCAGAGCCTAGTGAGATTCATGCAACATCAAAAATTCATGGTTTACATGCCTGTAAGGAAGGCAAAAAACATTATAATATATTCTCAAGGATTTTGTATTTCCTGAGATACTTGCAGAATAAATTTTAGCTTTTGAAGAAGGCATATTCCTGGCTCCAATCCAATAACTTTATCAGTTTCCTGAGAAAAATCATAAAGATCTTTTAAGTCAACATTTGTTTCAGAAGTCTGGAACAAGTCAGTGTTTGGATATATACGACCACCCTCCTCTATTAACTTCAAAGTTTAAGATTAGTCATGTTGGCCTTCCTTATGAGGACAATTAGAAGGTGGAAAGAGATGTTGGGGAAAGATGTAAGACAATAGTGAAATCATGACAAAGGGTATAGCCACAAAATATTAGGTACCTATTGCCAAGCTCAAAGAGTTAGTCCAAATTTCCACTGAAATGTCTTTGCTTATAGAACTTTTCTGTTGGATGCATACTATTTCTTGAGTTAATTAGTGAATTAGCCAGGATTTATTGCACTTCCTTGTTGTTTAAATTCATTGTGGATTTCTAGGGTGCATCTCAGCACTAGTTTTCCCAAAGGAGAATGGCAGCTTTTAAAGTGAATGGGAGGTACTGGAGAGATGGGGGGAATGGAGCTGGTTTCAGATGGTTCTGCCTCTGCCAATAGTCATAGCTGTGACTTTTCCCCAACTGTCAGGCTAGGGGAGTGCATGACCTCAGATGTGTACCTTTGGGTCTGTGGCCTGTATATTTGAATCCTAAGCTGGTCTTCTGTCCAGAAGACTGAACAAGAATGGAAATCCATATTGCAACAAATTTAAATGCTGTGACATGTAGTTAAAAATCTCTTGCTCTAGGCTACTAATAAATCTTTCCCCATCTTCTCCCATATTCCTATCTCCTGTTTCCCTAAGCCTCGACTAATCCAAACCAGCAAGGTTCTTGGCCTTCAGAGGTCCTTTAAGCCTTGTGTAGGATGAGATTAGATTTTGGAGGCACCCTTAAAATAGTCCAGATTTGGGTAATATATGGGCTAGGGTACTGAAAGACCTGGGAGAAGTCACAGTAACTACCCATCTTTGTGGGTCCTTTCTGCTTTCTGGATTGACCCTAAAAATTGGAATTTTAGAATGACTTCTCTCAAGATCTGGGGAGGGATATGCCCTATTTAAAAGTCCAGTAGCTGATTTTTGCCAGATAAAACTTACTTCCCAAAATTGATGGGTAGCATCCCTCTGGTGCTGGCATTTTATCAGAATGCTATGGGACTGCTTGTCCAGGCTGCCTTATATGGTACTTGGGAGGGAGCTGTGAGGAAAACAAGAACTGTGGCGATTAGAAGACCTTGGTCCCCATCCTGTTTTAATGTTATACTAACTAATGTAACTACTTGATTTTCTCACATGTAAACTGGGAATGATGGTAATACTTCCTCTTCTAACCAAACCTCATTGAAGTAGGTTCCTGGCGGTAACTTTTGGCCCTCTAATAACTAAATTAGTCTGGATAGGTTCCAGGATTAAATTTACTTATTCCAAATCTCCCTGTGTGAGAATAATCTTGTGGACACTATTTATTTAGATCTATCTAGTTTGTTTCTTTCTCTATAAAATAGTAAGTGTTATCCAGTACCAGCTACGTGTCCTCATGATTCATAACTAATCATCGCAAAGATTCTTCAGGTTGAGGATCATTAAACTGAGTTTACAAGCTCAGAGAGCAAAGTACCCAGCCTGCTTTGAGAGTGGCACTAAGGCTGGTTCCCACCAGAAATGTGAGACTCTGAGACCCCTGCATTTTGCGTGGCAATACCTGGATTCCACTTATTTACCAAATGCTTCTTCTCTGAATTAGTCTGCTAAAGGAAGTTCTGCTTAAAATATCTTCTAAGAAATCAGAAAACCCAAAATATCATCATGTTGTTTCGAGATTTGGGCAGGCTATGAAAAAAATGCTTTTAATAAAATGTCCTTTCAAATATAAATAATAGGCAGTTTACAAAACACTTTCACATATAGTATCTCATTGAATTTTCAAACCCCATTGGAAGGGATGATGTGTGTAATAGATTAAAAGACTTTGAAAAGCTACTAGCTTCAATGCTCCAGAGGTCGGGTAACCAGTAGGAGGCAGAGGTAGGCTTGTGCCTGGTGTTCCAGTGTTCATTTATGGTATCACACAGTTCAAAGTCAATGAGATAGGGGGTGGGGAAAGAATAGAGGTTAGGAGAGTGATAGCAGCAAAAGAATGGAATAGGAGTTTTCTACTGTCTTCTTCCCAAAGAACACTGATTTTGATAATTACCCACAGATAACAGTGCCTTTGTGGGAGTGTAGTGGGGAGGTTCTAGCACACCACTGAGGAAAAAAATATGAGATTAGATACATTGAAGAGGTTAAGAGGAACAGTTTCATTTTACTCACAAATTTAAGTATTCTTACAAAGCTTTTTTCTTTTCCCTAAAAATTACAGGTAAAAATCTTTTGGTTGGGATGGAGGTAAAAATGTAATTTGTTGATTTGGTCCAATGATGTGAGCAGATTCCAAGACATAATTATTTGAGGTGGATATGGCTTGGGGAATGTGGTTAGTGAAGATCACTCTCTGTTGGCTCCTAAAATAACTCACTCTTCCCTACTTAACCACCTTGAACTTTGTAACTCCCAAACTGCTTTGACTCAGGATTCTTCCAGATTATAAACTTGTAAATTTTATAAGTAAAATGCAAGCCAGTTTCATTTTGAAGAAGGGAGCATAAGGAGCAAGTGGGCTTTAATGTTATTCCTCTGTGACCTCTGGTGTGACCTCTGCACTCTACAGAGTCATCTGTTGGCACAGTGGAGATTCACGGTGGAATACAGCTGAGCTCCTCTCTTGCTTTGACTCTAGATATGGATTAAGCAGCATGCATTCAATGTAGGGCCTTTTGATGGCCCCAGTAGATGTAAAACAGGGCTATGTCCTAGCCCCTTTCTATTTAACATGCCTTTCTATTTAATGCCACTTTGCATTAGCTAGATCCAGGATTATTTTATATTCTCCTCCTCTTTCTCTCCCTCTTCCTCAAACTCTTCCTCCTCCTTCTCCTTTTCTATTTAATCTAAGTGGTCTAGTTTGGATACGTTAGGAATGGCACAAGCCAAAAAAGTTTGAGATCCAGAGATTAACACTTAAATAAAAGCTCTTCCATGCTATCTACCTATAGAGTTAAAAATTAGATACACACACACACACACACACACACACACACACACACACACTTCGATATAGATATAGCTATAAATATAGACATAGACGAAAGGATTTAAGAGCAAGCTAATTCACCTGCTTATGCAGGTGTAAATCATTGCACTTGAATGATATTCAAGGTAAAGTAGGAAGGTACATAATTTTAAGTTAGGTATTGTATGAGTGGCCTACTAATAGTTTTTTTTTAATGGCTCCTCAATACCTATATGTTGACATAAAGCAGTATTTTCGGAAAGGCATTGTTTGGTTCTTCTGCAGAATTTTATTTATTAAATTGCACTTTGGTGTGTGGTCATGGACTTTGTTTGAAAAGTATTATAGTTCCAGCCCCAACGAAACATGGTGGTGCGTTTATGGGTCTTGTGTTGAGGAAGCTGTTGTTTACCACATCATCAAGGTCTGATTTCTGAGAACATGGGGAGAATGCTCTCCGGTCTTACTACCAGGAGTCATTGTGCTTCTTTGACATATCTGCTTTTTTTTTTGCTTTGTTTTGTTTTAATCTCCCAGACATGGAATTGTGGCTGATTATATTTCTTTTGTTTTTAAATACTGGCTGCCAGGAAGCTCAAAATCCAACTTATGGTTTACCTACTCATGGACTGCACCAGAATCTTCTGAAATACATTTTATTTACTAAATTTACTCTTAGATTTAGTCTATTTTCCTATTTTTAGTTTCCATCTGGCATAATTTGTTTTCTTTTGTAAGGTGCTTTAATCTATTTTTATAGTATGAGGGGAGAAAAATGATTTTATTTCTACCTATCTAAGTTCCTCTGGCTATTCTAATAATCAAATTAAAGTGAGGTAAATTAAAGAAGAAAGTAATCAAATTTATTACATATGTACCTGCAGGGGTTATGTAAGAATATGTGACCTGAGGACAAATCAGGCTGTTAAGGCTTATGCCATCTTGAGCTAAGGAGAAAGATTAGTAGTTTGGGGCTTCAAAAGGGAGGAAGGCAATTTACATGGAGATGGAAAAACAACTATTTGGTAAATACATGTTTGCTGGGCCATCTTTAACAATGGGAGCCAGAGAGGACCTGTCTATCACACTTAATTCATATTAAACTATAGTTATCTGTGATGATAGCTTCCTGGTGCAGGTCCTCTACCTCAATTCTTTCATGCAGTTAGAGGGAAGGTCAGAGGTTCTTCCTGTGTCTTTTGTTTCTTAATGGTAACCAGCTTAAAGTAATCACTGTCCTGTAAAGGCATATTTTGGAGTGATAAATCCTGCTCTCCCTCAATAGCATAGCAAAGTATCCTATCTAATAAAAGAGTAATACAAAGATTGACCATCACTCCAACACACAAGAGGGCTGCCCCCATATGGTCAAATATCCTGCCCCCATGTGGACACAAAATGGCCACCACAAGATGGCCAGCAGGGGAGGGCAGTTGGGAGGTACCAGGCCTGCAAGGGAGGGCAGTTGGGAGTGATCAAGCCTGCAGGGGAGGGCAGTTAGGAGTGACCAGGCCAGCAGAGGAGGGGAGTTGGGGACAAACAGGCTGTCAGGGGAGCAGTTAGATATCAATTAGGCTGTCAGAGTAGTGGTTAGGAAGTGATCAGGCTGGCAGTCAGAAGCAGTTAGGGGAAATCAGGGAGGCAGGCAGGCAGGCAAGCAGTTTGGAGCTAGCAGTCCTGGATTGTGAGAAGGATGTCTGATTGCCCATTTAGGCCCACTCTTGCTGGGATCGGGCCTAAACAGGCTGTCAGACATCCCTTGAGGGGTCCCAGATTGAAGAGAGTGCAGGCTGGGCTGAGGGACACGCCCCCTTGTTCCCCCCCCCCCCCCCAACCCTAATTTCGCGTACCGGGCCTTTAGTAAATATATAAACAAGTGCAGATGGTGGTAACTAAACAGTGAAAGAGACAAGGGGAGAACATCAAGTATGCGATCAGAGACCATCTCTTTCCCAAACACCCTATTCCACAGGGCAAAGGACTCTTACTTTCTACTACTGGGAGCTAGCCTTATTTACCACTGTGTCCCCAGGTTCAGAACAGTATCTTGCATCCAAGGGGTGCCCAATAAACACTTGCTATATAAACAATAAAAGTTTACCTTCAATCACAGAAAATGGTTATCACCAAGATAACTAACTCAACATTTTAGCTGATTAAAAAAAGTGTGATGAGATACAGACTGATTTAAATATTATTTCAGTCTTTACTTGAACTGATTTTTAAAACTTATTTTTATTTTTAAGCAATGCAGACAGGATTTGAGAAATCAATAGTTAAGCTAGAAGAATATTATTTTTTCTTATATAAGGAGAAACTTCTTTCAAGCAAGGCGGATGAATTTGTTATTACCTGACAAGACTCATTCCCTAAGCCATAATTTTTCAATTATGGTAATAAAAAGTTAGTGCTCCTATCTGTGTATTGAAACAAATTTCATTCATCGACACCTACCCTTTTATTGGCATGTAGCCATGTTATTCAAGTGCTTCTGAAGTTTTATAACTTCAGCTGCAAAAATTAATTATCACCATCTGTGCTATGGTCAGTGTCACTGCAATAAGCTGTCTGCCTCAAATTCTGTTTTGGAATGAGGAGGGGTAGAAATAAATAATTTTGTAGAATTGGTTGACTGAGGTTCTCGACAAATCAATCCAAGAGCAGAGATAATTGGCATGTATTTTCATTCAGATAAGTGACAAATGTGATTTCTCTCCCCCCCCCAATCTAACATTTTTCATGGATGTATTTGTAAGGAGAATATTTATTTTATGCAATACACCGAAGAGGCCTCATCACATTTTCCCCTTATCTGTAACAAGAAAGGCTTAGATGAGACTATCATGAAGGTAATTTCCAAAGAAGATTGAATAAAACATCCACAGGTAATGGAAATAGGACACAGAACAGAAAGATTCTGCATGACATTGCTTTCATTTCCACTATTTCCTTCAACTAAGGTTAGAGAATCCATTCTTCAACAGAGATGGGAGATTGAGCCCTAACTATTTTATATGGAAATGAGACCAATGTTACTGTTTACTTTTGTATCTTCAGTTATTTGGAGACAACCATCTCATCAGCCCGGCCAATATGATCATTAATGGAAAACAGTGTTGTGCACCAGTAGATCTTTACTCCTTGATCAATAGTTATTTACTTCTGAGGGGTCACAGCTTGGTTAATATAGCTGAATAATTTTATTGATAGATACCATAACAATGAAAAATAAAGTTTAGAATAGAAGACGAATGAATATAGCCCTTTCTTCAGGCATGAATATTATCATTTGAAAACTGTAATAGCTGCTGGAAAGTTGGAAGGGCAGACAACAAAAGCATTGAGTAATTGTCCTAGGACTATAATCAGACTTCCATTATTGACCTCTGTTAATATTCTACTGTAACTGTCTACTAAATTGGTTCCTTGGGGCTTGAAATATACAGTGATGTTATGAGTTCCTATCGTAAATTGCCACACAGTAAAGTAGCGAGTCTCTGAAATAGTGTTGGCCCTGGTTTGATCAATACTCAATTCAAAGCAGTGCAATAGGCAACTGTTTCCATAGAAACATTGATGTCACAGAGGTTGAACAGCGGCTGTTACAACAAATCATTTCCTTTGAGCAGTTGTAATTGACTATGTGTACAGTTTGCTGTCACTTGAGACCATTTACATCAAGCAAGTAACAGAACCGCATTAGTTATTCCAGGAGTAAGAGGGTTAGCTCTTCCTTTTGTGACCTTACAAATACCTAGGAGGATATTGCCATAGCAACCAGCAATATAACAGGATGAACATTAAGGTAGCCAGCGATCTTAATGCAGGAGTATCCTTCTGGAAGCTGAAAGGTAGTTTTAATAAAGTTTACCTAGTTGTTATATTAACACAAATCCTTTGTACCCCACAGTAATGACTTGGTTCCTCTCTCCCACACATCACCAATAACACAGACATTACAATTCCATTTGCACTTCATTTCCTGTTCCTTACCTTTGATTCCCCTCCCCGCGCCCCCCCCCCCCCCCTCATCTGTCTGCTCAGGCTGCACACATGCACTTTTGGCATAATCCTATTTATAGAACACAGAGTTTGGCCCTGGAGAAGCCCTGAAGTCTGAAGGGCTTCAGTGTTGAAAAGTGAGATTAGAAGAGAAAGGAATCTTTAGCAAAGAGTTAAATTTTTACTCTGACTAAATCATCTCTAGATTTTAAGGAAACGAAAGAAAACAGAAACAGATGCAAGCTTAGCTTACGTTTGTTGTGTTCCCTCAGGCTAAAAGCACCACCAAATTTGAGTTCCCTATTCTAGAATTCTTTATATTATCCCACTACCTTACCAAGTTTTCCTGGAGTGGCTGTGCCCACTTTTAAAAATAAATAAAAAATAAAAAAATATATATATTATTGATTTCAGAGAGGAAGGGAGAAGGAGAGAGAGAGAAAGAAACATCAATGATGAGAAAGAATCATTGATCAGCTGCCTCCTGCACATCCCCTATTGGAGATTGAGCCTGCAACCCAGGCATGTGCCCTTGACCAGAATCAAACCTGGGATCCTCCAGTCCTTATGCCAACACTCTCTCCACTGAGCAAAACCAACTAGGGCTCAAGGGAACTTTGGAATATTTCATAACCTATCAGGGAAATTAAAAAGTTTGTATGTTCTTTGGTAAGCACTAGTAAACAGGTAGAAATGGTGTCATTGTGTTACCAAACTCCATGCCAAATCAAAAAGCATATGCTAATGTATTTCTAGAATTTATGAGAATTAAGTGTGCCCAGACATAATGTCTTGTTTTTAAAACTCTTGCTGGCATCTCATCTGAGCTTTACATGACAGGTGAAATGATCAAGTAAAAGGAGCTGTAATGGCATTGTGTTCATTACCAATTAGCATTGTGTTCATTACCATTTGCAATGGTGTTAGGGTTAGAGGGATTTACGAGGTGTGTCAGGGTCTAAACAAGCATTTGCAGCCACAACCTAGAAATCAGGCTTTATGTGTGAGAGGCAGGCATTGCCCGTCTCAGCCATAACTGCAGGTATGATTAGCAACACTGTCATCTCTAGAAAAGAAAAATATATATGGTTATCAATGCAGAGAGGCAACAAAAACCCATCAAAGAAGGTGTTTACTTGCAAAGGATTTTCCAATACAGACTCACAATGATCAGCGTATAGATTTTTGACCAGCCTACGCTATTCCTTCCGGTGAATCCTCTAAGGTAATAAAATTGAATCCTAGCCTGCCACTGACTGTTATTCACCTTGAACTAGAGAGCAACTATTTATAAGATTGTTTAGAGACACAAATCCAGTAAATTACTCTGTTTGGCCTTAAAAGAATGTTTGACTTGAAGCACAGATATGGCTATAAATCTTACAGGAATAATTTATAAGACAACAAACATAGTGAGCGGTAATCTCCTGGTTACAATGGCTAAAGAAAGACAGTTTGAAAGGAAAAAGTGTCCCCCTGCCCAAGGTCAGTGAACTTTGCCAGGGCCCTGCATACAGGAAATGCGGTAATGGCACCTGGGTGTCCTGAGAGAGAAGGGAAACAGCTGCCCTTTGCACGGCTGCTTTTTCCTGGAGCAATTCTTTTCTCATAGCTGGCCATCTTTCCTTTGACAACATGGTGTGGCCAGTGGAAAAGGAGAATGAGTCAGCTGTTCCTGGGTACCCAGAGGGATCTGTCAGTCAACAGTCAGTCAACAGACTGACACAAAGGTGTCAGAACAGCTGCCTGGTGTGTGCATGTGTGTCTGAGGGAGAGAGAGAGGAAGAGAGGGAGTGAGAAAAAGAGAATATGAGAGACACTGTGCACTCTATCTGAATATGATAATTCCTAATCATATATAAAAATTTTGGTCAGTCTTGATATATATATATATATATATATATATATATATATAGTTTCATTGATTAACATATACTATATTAGAGTAACACATCTTAGTTTTATTACTAAAAAAACTATTAGTCCAGAGAGTTTATGGTAGAAAAATAATATAGTAAAAAAAAGGAATTTAGGAGAAAATTTTGGCTTTTCTCTTTACTGGTTTAACATCTGTGTTTCATTTGCTTTACATTAAAATGAGTGGTACCTTCTCCTACCTTCCTCAGATGAAGCCCTAATGATAAATTTGTACAGTGAAATAGTCAAGTCACACAGGCATTCCAATGGGCCCCCTTTACTCAGGGTAGAAACTAAACAAATGTAGGAAGTTGGTTATTTTTGAGCTGAAAGGAATAAGAGAAAGCATCCCGAGCTCATTGCTTCTTTTTTTTTATTTTTGTATCTTAATAATTTAAAAAGTTACACAAAGGAATGGAATATTTCAAAAAGTGTTTAATCAAATCGGGTGAAGCTAGTTTCTTGGTAAAGAAATTAAGTTTGGTTTCTGAAACTCATAGGAGTGCCAATACTCTCTACAATATTGCTCAAATAAATTTGCTGTGAAACTATCAATAAGGGTGTTGATAAGATTAAGTGGAATAAAGCTTTTGAACATATAATATTTTTGTTACATATAGCATATGAGCATAAGTAAGTATTTAGGATCTTTTATTTCAGCATTATTATTCCAAACATTAGTTTTTATTGTTTTGTATAGCTGGAAAAGGTATGGGAGGTCAGTTGAATCTGTACAGATCCTATATTTTATTGTTGACTAAATCTCTAAAATGTTGTGAGGGTTACCTTTGACAACTTTTTTCTCCCTGTTTTAGAAGTGGAGGACAGGTGGATAAAATCTGGTTGACTAAAGATTCTAGGTAGCTGGATTTCTGCCGGTCAATATGTTGACATTATTATCACCAAGTATGTAAGAATTCCTCAGAGACAGTGTGAAGTACCTAAGTGGTGCCCATTTTGGTGGTGTTGAGAGGGGAATTATATCAATGAATAGTCTTTTTAAGTATTTTCTATATAGTACTGACTCATTTTTTTCTGAGTTTGGCAACTTCAATATCAGTGATTCCTTGGGATTAGTCTCTGGCCTCCTATGCCATTGGTTTCTGCCTCCTCCCTGGCACATTCTGACTGCAGGTGTCAGCCATCATGCGTCTGCCAGTGCCTCTCCATTCCTGGCTTCACTGCCCATCACCATTCTCTGCCTTCTGCATCTGTTCTGCCTTTGGCACTATAGCCCATCCCCTATTCTTAAAAATTTTCTCTCTACCTTGACTTTCCTGGTATTTCTTTTGGTTCTTCCTCTTTCTCTCTTGTTTCCTTCTCTCACTCCACCTTTCCTTAAACCTCGAGTTTCCTAGGAATTAGTCTTTGGCCTTATACCCATTCTGTTTCCAAAGGCTCACATCTATTTCCATAATGTCCATTCCCAGTGAATGACTCCCAATGCCATATCCCATTCTCTCAGTCTCCCTGTGTGTGGCATTCTGGGACATTTGAATAAAGTCAGCAAAGGAGACAATTCCAGGTGGGAGGCCACTGTGAAAGATTTTGTCAGAACCTTTGAAGCCTGTACTTGGGGTAGGTTAGGTGTCTGTGTAGGAGATAAAATTTGAGGGGAGCAGTAGGGCCTGCAGAGGACGATTCTACTTTTTCAATTGTTAGCAATTATTATTACCACTACCAGTATAGTACTGATACTAGTATTACTACTACTGTGAGAATGGTAGTAATGCCTACAGAAATGTAAATACCTTTTAAATTATTTACAGGGAATATATTTAAAAAGATGCACTCAACTACTTTCTATGACTAAATAAATACCTGCAGAATTTGAGGGGCTGATAGCCAGGGCAAGAGGCAGAAGGTGGAGCAGCAACCTTTCCCACATCCTGACACCTGGACATAATGTTGTCACCCTCCCATTTGAATGTCTGTGTCCTCCCCCTGTCCTGCAGCCTGGCTTTGGTTTTCAAATGCCTCATGCAGCCAGCTGACGTCAAGGACACTTTCCTATGACATCACCGGGTCTCCAGTCACACACCACTGTTTCCTGCAGGAAGACTAGTGATTCTTTCAGCAGGACAGTATTTCCTGGGTTCGGCTGACAATGCACAGTCTCTATTATGCTACTTGCAAACCTGTCAAAAGAGACCAGGAAGAGACCCTCACATCTCCTCTACTCATATCTCTTCCAGACCAGATGAGGGGTGCGTCAAACCCAGGTTCTCAGGAGAGAAAATATGATTGGCCAAACTTGGGCCTGTGTCCTCCTTTTTTTTTTGAGCAGAGATGATATAATATAAACATTATACTCCTGCTGCTGAGGGCTCACCAGAAAGGTGAGATAGGCAGTTCTGAGACAAGGATGGTCAGTGGGGTCAGAGCAGATATTTCAAAGATCTTTTCTATATTAAGCAAGTGACAAATACAAATGGTATCTCTATGTTCTTCATTTAATAGCACTGCTGCGCGTGTTATCAATTGGGCACGTGTTATTTTATCCAGCAGTAGTAATGGATAATGTTGTTTAACATTTTTGTTGTTGTTGTTAATCCTCACCTGAGGATATTTTCCCATTGATTTTTAGAGAGAGTGGAAGAAAGAGGAAGAGACAGAGAGAAATTTCTATGTGAGAGAAACACATTGATTGGTTACCTCCTGTATGAGCCTGAACAAGGCCCAGGCTGGAGAGGAGCCTGCAACCGAGGTACATGCCCTTGACCGGAATGGAACCTGGGACCCTTCAGTCCGCAAGCCGATGTTCTATCCACTGAGCCAAAGTAGCTAGTGCTGTTTAATATATTTCTAAGGGAGCAGACACACAAGTTTAATGCTAAACTTTGTGTGGCTTTGCAAGTCATCTGAATTCATAATTAGTCTTATGCTAATGGCTCCTGAGCAAGGACCTGAGTTCAACACCAGTTGGGTTCAGTCACATTGCGGCCAGTAGTGCCCATCTGTAACCATACGCAAAGAACAAGGAACGTGATTCAAATCTGAATTTGCTTAAGGCTCATGAGCACGGCCTCCATTTAATAGAGGCTATTCTCAGGATTTTCTGGGGATAGTATGGGGTATAGTTTAGGGATTTTTAAGTATACTTTCTTCTATTATATCAAAATAAATTTATAATACATGTTTTCATATGATGAGTACTTCTTTGGGATGGAAAGCAAGCTTTTACAGACCAAAATTTTTAATACTCAGTGTTTTTTTTGTGTGTGGATGTTTTTGAAGCGTACCATAGCTTATAATCTGACCATATAATAATATATCACATATGAAACTAACCGAACTTGAAGAATGACCTGGCAATTTGATTTAGGTATAAAAGATTTTACAGCTTGGCCATAAGAGTGAGATGTTCTTTACTTCCTCAAGACTTGTGTGCAGTGTCTCTTCGGATAATGGCCAGGCAATCTTCCTGGGCAAAATGAACCTTCTCAGGTCTTATGTCATCTTTGTGATCCTGCCATAAAGGATAGAAACAAACATGGCAATGGAAACAGGTCATTTCAGCAAAAAGAAATTTTAGGTTTGGATACTCAATATAATGAAAATAAAGGCAGTATGGAAGGGGTGGAGGAGGGAGTGTAGACCTTGATTTTTTTTTTGAGGTTTGCTGAACCAGTTTGGATCTAGTTCTGTTATTTCTAATTGAGGGATGGCTTTGAGGTGACTTCTTACTTTAAGATTTCAATTGCTGGATTTTCCATTGAATGTAGTTGGTTGTGATAGAAATCTAATATTATACAGAAAGCTGGGAACTAATCTGCACTGTTGGTGCCAGAACAATACGTATAGATACTTATGAATGATTAATGTGTGACTAGCACTATTCTAATATTTTGAATGTATTGATTCATTCAATCCTCAAAACAACCATATATGGTAGGTATTGTTTTATCCCCATCTTACCAATTAGGAAACTACAGGGAGATTAAGTCAATTGCTTGAAGTTGTACTGGTGGTAAGGGTTGGATTCAAATCCCAACAGTTTCACTTCAGTGCTGAAATGCTTCACCACCATGTTCAACTCCCAGAAACCATTTGGGCTCTAGAAAGTTGTTTAATCTTTGTGTCTAATTCCTTTGTCTTTAAAGGGCTATAACAGTACTTCCTGTCTTCCTAGCTCAGAGAAGTGTTCTGAGATTAATAGCAGTGTGTGTCCATTTCAGCCTCTGTGGGTCATTCCCTTATATACTAAGCTCCCTTTGAAGTCAATAAAAGCCCTATGTGTGTGTGTGAAGGGAAGCAGGGCCCTTGGAGGGTGAGGGGATGTGTAAATATTGAGAGAAAACATATAAATCACTTTTATTTTCTTGGAAAATGATCTATATAAACATCAAATAACGTGAAGTGCTTTGTATTGTGTTTGCAGGTAACATTCTCCCATGTGTGACATTCTCATTTTGAAGTCAGAATCCATGGAAAGTACCTTTAGGGAATAATTTTACATTTTTAGTGTTTGCTTCTCCCATAAACTTCTCAGGGGCAGAAACTAGGTCTGATTCATCTTTATTCTAAAGGGCCTTATCTTCCTCTACCCATTCCCTTTGAGTATCTGCTTGGGTACTTGGCACATAGTAGGTTCTCAATAAAGTCTTGCTGAGGGAATGGAAACTGGGAGAATTAGATTTTTTGTAGTGATTTCTCAGTTAGCTTCATTCAGAATGAGGGAGGCCACTTGGAAAGGCAAACTATTCGGGAAGAATTTTGACAAAACCAATGTAAAAACTCTGACTATAAGAGAGAGTACGAGAAATTGTAGTTCGATATTAGGAAGCATTTTCTGACCAAGAAGACGGTGAAAAGCCGAGAATTGTCGTTTTGGGCAAGGCTGAAATATTTACTTACAGATTTTTAATTTTAGGTCATTTAGGGTATATTCAGTTCTACCTATAAATAGGGGGTCCAGGGATGAAGAGGTGGTTCCTCTTCTCAGCTCAGATCCCATGACTGGAGCATATAAGCAGCAAAGAAACCATCTACCACAAGTGGAGTGCAAAGACAGCAGATTGGCAGACACTGTTTGTGCCACAGAAAATTGTTACCCCAGTTAAACTTTCTCAGAATGATATCTCCTAAGGGTTCACACAGCAGGTCTGTTTTTCAGATGTTAACCTATCCAATTCACTTTAACATTTATCAAGTCAAGAGACAAAAATCTACATAGAAGCTAGTCATTTCTTTCTCTTGGGAGTTGAGACTCGGTGCCCAAGAGAATTTCATCCTTAGCATTCATCCCTCCTGGAGCTCATTAATCTGGGTCCTTGTTTCCTCATTATCTTAGGGAGGACAAAATAATCATGGCAATTTCAATTCCTAATGACAGAGGAGGGCAGTGACTTTCATTTTCCAATCAATTAATCAGTAAATTAATCAATATTTTTATAACTGTTCTGTGACAGACATCATGCTATAATTAAATTTAATATCAAAAGCACAAGGTAAGGGTAAAGAGTGCTTCAGGAATACAAGGATAGGTCAATGTTAGAAAAGTTAACAAGTGGAAAAATCATATATATTTTATAAGGCAGAAAACTATCAATATTTTTTGACAGTGAAGAAAACTATAAATATTAATCTTAAAAAAACCCTTCAGTTATATGAGTTTATAATGACACTACTTTAAAAATAAAAAGTATCTCTCTGAAGACAAAAGCTAGAGGAATTTACATATAAAGAGTATAAAGACAAGGATGTCCACTTTTCCATTATTATTGAATACTAGAGGCCTGGTGCACAAAATTTGTGCATTCAGAGGTGGGGTCCCTCAGCCCAATCTACACCCTCTTGCAGTCTGGGAGCCTTCAGGGGATGTATGAGGACTGACTTCCAGTGTTCAGTCAAGCCTTCAGTTATTTTGGACGTTATGGACCCTGGCTCTTTATATATATAGATTGTTTGGCAGTTCTGGTCAATACAATCAGAAAAGGGTAGAAAATAAGAGGTATAAATAAATATAGGATATAAAATAAAAGCATTTTTATTTGCAGATAAGAATCAAACAAAAGACTATTAGAATCAGTAGGAGAGTAGCAAGGTGGGTAGTTATAAAAAAACAAAACAATAGCCTTTAAAATTGATGCTTGTATTTTTAACTAAAATTTTCTGATTGAATAGAATGAGAAATTTCATTAATAATGGCAACAAAATAGAAAAGTTCTAGAAATAAACAGTAAGAAAAATGCAAGACTTACATTAAAATTTGTGTATATATAACTTAACTACAAGAAAGAAGAGAACTTAAAATGGAGATATAATTATAGGCATACAGATGTAGATATAAAATATCATGTTCTTGGAAGCATTCGATATTGTGAGGTGGTAAAAAATATTATGCAAATACAATCAGAATCCTAATGAGATATTTTTTGAAACTTGACAAAAAATATGTAATTCACTTGGAGTATACAAATTAGACCCAAAAAAATGTAAAAGCAATGGCAGAGATGCTCTAAAAGAGATAAAAGTGCATTTTAAAGATTAACTGATAAGAACAATGTGATAATGATCATAAAAAATAGAGAGAAGTCAATGAGTCAGAACAGAAATCTGAAAACACATCCAAGAATTTATCAGAATTTGTAAAGTAAAAGGATGGTTTATTTGACCACAGGTTAACCATTAGGGGAAAAGTTTAGGTGCTTCAGAGATAAATAAATTGTAGATAAGTTACAGTTTTTGTTTTATTGTATACTGTTGACCCAGTGCATGAATTCATGCACATTGAAAGGAAATTAATTAAAAATATTTTAATATCACCATTTGCCCTTTCTCTATAATAGAAGTGTCAACCAAATTCATAATCAACAATGACAGACTAAAACACATGTGTGCGATTGGTGCCAGCAAGATATATATATATATATTCTGATTTAGCTAACTTTCTCCAGCCCAGTGAAGGACCCCAACTTCTCTTACAGGTAATTGTCAACAACACAGCAGTAAATATCTACACAAAGCAGATTATTATTGTAGATCACGCAGGGAGAACAAAGGGTAAAATATTTAACTGCAGTAGTGTTTGTATTCTGTGCACTGAGAAAACAACCATTTCTTACTTCTTTTCAGTCGGGTCAAGCTTCTAAGCTTTCTAAATCTCCATTTTCTGGCTAATGAAAAGAAAATAGGATTCCACCGAGTCTCCTATCTACCTACTCCAGAACTTCTTTGAGGATCAAATGAGATGAGGCACAGGAAAATGCTTCACAGACATTTGCTTTAAGTGTGAAATGTTTGTACTTGGCTATAAAGCAAGTAGTGTTCCTGGGCTGAAGAAACTCCAAGGAAGGGAGAGGAAGCCGGGTGTTGCTACATTATGTCATTTCCTGGTGTCCACAGCGACCATTTCTGGACTGGGCTGGGCTGTGGGCCATATTTTGTGCCATGGGGTCTTGGCAGAGTTGGCTATGATTTGGTGGACTATTGCTCCTGGGTGGTGGTGGGGCCTGTGTCCACTTTGGGGGAAGCTGAGTATTGCTTTGTAGGCACCAGGTCCAATATGCCAATGTGTATCATGGCAGCTCCTGTGTTGAGCACCTTCCCCTGGTCGTCAGTGTGTTTCATAGCAACTGGTCGAAAGGTTGGACACTTAGCTTCTTAGGCCTTTACATATATAGAGCACATTCTATTGTGGAAAGATGAAAGTACTGAAGTAAAATGTAAATATTTTTATAATCTTCTAAAAGGAGACCTTCCTAATATAATACCAAAGGATTAACTAACCTAGAAAGTTTTGGGTCTAAAACCTAGAAAGTTTTAGGTCTAAACTATATAAAAATTTAAAACTTTGTGATTAAAAACAAAACAAAACACCTTAGCTGACCTAGGTTACCATGCTCCTACTCATTGAGATGTGTTCTCATACCTTCCACCTTGTACCAGATCTGATGGTTAAATTATCAGGAATTTTGCAAGATCACTATTAAACAAAGCCATCATTAAAATTTAATTAGAGACACTTGCAACTAAAAATAAATTACATTAATAAAAGAGGTAATAAATGTATAAACACCTTATCTCTTCTTAATTATTTTACTGCATTTTGCTGTAGAGTTTCTTTCTATTACACCTGTGTGGTGGAAAAAATAATCAGATTAAAGGGAGGAGGACAAATGGAACCATGGGCTGGGCTGCGCCAGCACCTTTCATCTCCATTCCTTGTCCTACTCTGCTTTTTTCTGCATGTCAGTACCACCTTCTTTCACTGAAGACCATTTCTTCACATAGTTGGGACATGTTAGCTGGCAACTATTACATTTCCATCTTTAATTTCTCTGCCAGAGAGATAGTGAGCCTCTAAAACTTGCTCTCTTAACTCAAGATAACAGTAGCCCAGAAAATGTAATTGACCTGCTTGGGCTAAGTACCATCCCCTGAACCAGTCATTATGGCTAGAGAGATTTGCTTGATGATAGGCCCAGATATGATCAGGTGGCTGGCCTTAGACCAATGCTAAGTGGGAATCAAGTTCTATTAGAATGTGGCCACTGCTCTTTGAAACCCATGTTAGAAGGAGCATTTCCTAGAGAAGCATTTTGTTTTGGGCAGACAAAAGAATGATGTCTTATCCAACTTTTAGAGAAATCCCTCCTTGAATTACAGAAAACTTGTAGACCACAAGAAATTGAGTTGTGTTTATGCTCAAAGCCTATCCTATATAATAAAATGCAAATTGACCAAATGGCAGAATGACAGGTTGCTATGACACACACTGATCACCAGGGGGCAGACATTCAACACAAGAGCTTCCCCCTGGTGGTAAGTGCTCCCACAGGTGGAGCACTGCTAAGCCAGAAGCCAGGCTCACAGTTGGCCAGTGCAGTGGTGGTAGTAGGAGCCTCTCCTGCCTCCACAGCAGCACTAAGATGTCCGAATAATGGCTTCTGGACTGTGACAGGGTGTAGGCTGGGCTGAGGGACCTCCTCTCCCCACCCCTGAGTGCAAGAATTTTTTGCACTGGGCCTTTAGTCCTATACAATAAAAGCCTAATATGCAAATCGACCAAATGGTGAAACGACCAGTTGCTATGACACATACTGACAACCAGGGGACAGATGCTCAATGCAGGAGCTGCCCCCAGCCTTCAGGCTCCAGGCCAGCCAAGGCAGGTGCCCATGGGGGCCCCTCCTTGATCGCCTTGCCAGTTGCCCCACTGACTGGACCTGATTGCCAGCCAGGCCTTGGGTCCCTACCCATGCACAAATTTCTTGCACTGAGCCTCTAGTATTATTATAAAAGTAATCCTGGAGATTTGGGGATACAAAGATGTGGTTGCCTTCTCCTCTAATCTGATACTCCTCTACTAATCCTTACTGCCATTGCCAATTGAATTAAAAAACATTTGGATCCTCTAAAAAAAAAACTAACATATATTTATTCCTAACATATTATCATTAACTAACTATAACATTAATGTCTAATTAATATTTTGGAAATCATGAAGAAAATATAAGCTATCACTATTTGTTTTTATTAAGGCTCCTAAATACTATCATAGTCTTGAATGTAGTAAATATTTACTGAACACTTACTGTGTGACTTAGGATGACATAAAAAAAAGTAGCTTCTCTCATAGTCTGCATTTACAGGGAGACTTGATGTTAGTTTGTCTTAGGCTAAGATCCACTGTTGGTCATGGAGAAAAGAAGGGAGGGAGGGAGGGAGAGAGGGGGGGAGGGAAGGAGGGAGGGAGGGAAAGAGGAAGGGAGGGAGGGAGAGAGAGAGAAGCAGACTCTTTACTTTAGGATCCCATGAATCTGAGGGTCTGGATGAGTTCTTGAAACTACTTTCCTGCCCTCGACAAAGAGTTCAGAATGCAGGCCTGAAATTAATCCCTGCCCACACTCCCTGGACCTAAACAAAGTCTTACAGAACCTAAGAAAACTAAGCAGTGGCCTAAAAGGAAATTAACATATTTGTGCTGTCTCTCTAACTTTGTGCTGTGATGATTTCATAACCTATGATGTTGAACAGAGTGCAAATTATTGCTTTTTTTCTGTTTTTATTTATGCTCTGTATATAAGGGAACATTCTGAGGTTGTTTTTTAACATTGACTATTTGACTATTCAATTCTGATTATGGCCAGGTATTTGTAGGACTATGTTAAGGTCAGTGATTGGAGATGTAGGAAATTCAAGAGCATTTTGAAGGATGGTATTTATTATGCTCCATTTGAATGCCTAGTATTTGGGAAGAAGTGGCCAAATATTGATTGCAGTATTTTATCCAGTTATGGGAAGAATGAAAGGAATGTGTTTGTAGGGACAATTAGTGGAAAATTATAATTTTATGGATATGGTGGAAACTTCAGGGGCCTGGCAGTTTTAGCAAGCCCATTCTAGGCTGAGGCATTGAAACCAGTTTCATGAGCCTCTACATAGCAAGGCAGGATTTGGGGCTCCTCTGACTTTGAAAACAGCGGCTGCTCCAGACCAGAGATGTCAGTATATATAGTTAACTGTTATGGATCTTACAATAAAAATTTGTTGAAGGCCATTAAACACTCATCTCTCTATGTTTATTACTTTAGTCTTTTATTTGTTGGTAGACATGGATCGTTTGATGTCAATTACCACCACACTTGGCATTTTATGCAGTAAAGGTCCTTACGGTTCTTGATGGGTAAATAAAGAAGCTAGTGAAAAGTTACGGTGACAGTGGTTCTTGCATTAGCCTGAGATGAGAGTGGGGAAAAAATCTTTCTGAAGTTGTGTCTTCTGTGTGTGATGCTTTGGGTCCGAATCCACAGCCCCAGGCTGCTTCCCTCTGCATCCCACCTGCTTTCCTTTCCAAATCCTGAAATGACCTGATACTCTAGATGAATTTGGGGCTGGGATTTTTCTTTCTTCTTCTCCTTCTCCCTTTCCCCCTCTCCTCCACCTCCTCCTAATAAAACTCCTCACAAAGCAGCTGTTTATAAGGAATGCTGCTTTCTTTAGCACTGTATGAAGAGACAAATTTATTCTCTTGCTCAGGGTAACTTTTTTTTTTAGGGTTGAGGTCAAGGCATTTCTTTGCTTTCTTTTTTATTTATTTACTCTTAAAAAAATGGTGTGTTTAATTCAGAGTGACTCTCCTGTGTCATGTCCATTTGAGAATATTTTTCCTCAGCCTCTCCCTAACTGCGCACGATTAGATGTTCTCTCATTTCCCCATTATAGCCAGTAAGCGTGAAAGAATATATATTAGTTACTCTCTTGGGCTGTGTATCTTATGTCTATCTTTGTGCTAAATATTCTGCCTACATGATCTGATATCTTTATGATAGGTAGGTACTAATGCAACCCCTTGTTAGAGATGAGGATAATTTTCAAATTATGATAAAATGTGCTTAGCTTTGAAATGATATCTACCATAATTTATTCTTGATTTATGGTTTTATAAAATTTTGCAAAATCTTTCATTATTATGAAACACCAACTATTCTCATGATGTGGATATGAAAGGATGTTGGGTAATATACATTTTTATTTTTAAAAATTCATCTAAATTCTAGCAAATACTGCATATGATTAAAACAAACAAACAAAAAAAACCCTAATACTTTAAAAAAATGCTGTGAAGCTGAAGAGGGAAAAGATGGGCTGCTCCTGAATTCCAGTTGAATAACTTTAAAAGAAAATGTAATGAGCTTTAATGTTGAGGAATTGGTAGCCCACTCACATTAAAACAATTATTCATTTTCATTATTTTTTTGGAATTCCATTTTATAGTGAGATTCATTCATTGTACATGTGACCACATAATGGTTATAACGTGATATGGAGAATCATTAGTATTTGCTTTAAAAAGAAAAATGGTTCAGGAACCAATTTCATTGATTTATTTATGAGATTTATCAGACACCCACTAGCTAAAACCTAATAGTAATCTATGCTTTCAAATATATGGATCATTGTAAAATTATACCTAGTTGCTGAAGAAACCTTTTGTATGACAATACCTGGGAATTCTAGGTCTCTCCCCCAAGATGCTCAAATATATGTTTTGTGACTTCCTCTAGAAAATTAATTACAACTACAGGAAAGAAAAACGGGTGAGGCAAACCATGCATGTGTCTTTGTCTTCAGTCCTGGAGCATCTTCCCTCGAGTTAGCTGTAGCTCTTTGTCCCTTGTTCTTATTACCCTCCTTTTATTTTTAGCACTCACCTCACTTAGAGTAGATTGAATTCAGAGAGTTTATAAGGTGCTGACTAACATTATCATTTTTTATTTATAGACACATTTGTCATATTTATTAGAACTGGCCATTTCATAAAAAATACTTGTACTTTAACATTAAGTATAAAATGTTATTTGTCAACAGGTGATGAATTAACCATCATATTTAAATCCATTTTGTGCATTTAGGCATATTAACATGTCTAATGCATTTCTATTTGAAGTGTGTAAATCTTTAAGGACAATATTCTATTACCCAACACAATTATCTTAACCTTTTTATATACATAAAAAGCTCACATTCATATTAAACAATTCTTTTCTTTTCCAAAATATGAAATAAGGGTCTAATATAGAACATTCTATGCACTTTTCTCCAAAGCAATTCATGATTGACTGAAGCCAAAGCTTTTCATAAAATGTTGTATATTTGTTATTATAAAAGAGAAATGGTTATATTGAATCATTACAATACTCAGCCAAAGATTAATTCTTTAAAATATCAATAGCCATATAACAAGCTATGTATTTGTGTCCTAATTTGAAATCTGTCACTTATTTTTGTCATTCCATGAACATTAATTACCATTTGTATCAAAATTTTCTGAATTATAAAAATAATAATTATACCATAATACTATAATCATAAGTTGATAACAAAGATTCTATTTAATACCAATAAATGGATTAATCTAATTCCAACTAAAATTTATGTTTTATAACACAAAACACCTCCAGTAGTGTCCATTTCTACTTAGATTAGTGTTCTTGGAAATACCATTTCCGTTTATTCTCTTTATCTCAAACTGAACCTATATAAATCAAATTCCAACTAAAATTTATGTTTACAACACAAAAACCTCCAGTAGTAACCATTTCTACTTAAATTAACATTTTTAGAAATACCACTTCTGCTTATTCTTTTTACCTAAAACTGGATCTAGATTCAGAAGATTCGGGTTCCAGTTCAGACTCACCACTTAGAGTTATGTGACTGTGGCAAGTCACTTAATCTGCTTAAGGCCAAGTCTTCTCTTCTGGAAGACATTATGTAATATAAACAAAACCTTTCTCCCCACCAGTTGATAAAAGCATTTATATAGTGTAAAGGCATATGTAAGCAAATTGCGTGAATTTTTCTAAGTATGTCATCCTCTAAAAATATTTTGGTGAACTGTCTTTGACTCTTTAAATAGCATGGGTTGAGTCCTTGGCCTTTTTTCTTTGTGTTGTGAAGATCCCATTGAGGCAAATACTTAGAAATACTTCTGTAAAAAAAGAAAAGAAAAATCATGTTCAAGGTGAATGTTCTTTGTTTAATTCAACAAAATTCCCATGGAACAAAAGAACTTAGAAAGATCCTTGGAGTTGTAATGGATATTGTTCTGTAGTGTGCCAAGAAGAACTTTGATAAAAATAATTGCTGATAAAACAGAAGGATTTTATATAACCGATGCCTCACTGATCCAAAATATTCAGTTTTGATTAGTGAGTCTCAACCAACAAGGGTGTAAGAAAATGAGAAATCTCTAGATGGGGTGTTGGTGAAATGTTTGGGTTTGAAAGTGAATAGTAGCTGGATTTGAAGTCCTCCTTTGCCATGTATTAATTGCATGTTCTTGGTAAGTTACTTAAAGGCTCTAAGTATCTCATCTATAAAACGGCCCTGCATATAGAGGTGTCAGGAGGATTATTTGAGATAATGTTAGTTAAGGTCTGAACAGAATCCTGACATGTGCTAAGTGCTCACTCTGTGTACAGTAGCTATTTATATAGTCTTCATTCGTAAGGGTCCACAGATATAGGGGGCTGTATCTGGTATTTTACCAAATGAGGTCAAAATATGGCACATGGAAGCTGCACTAGCCAGCAATCATAAACCCCCAGCAGCTCTTCCTGGGCACAAAGCCATTGAACAGAGACTACTATTATTTAAGTAAAATTCAAGTGACAGGCATTTATGGAAGGAACAGATCCCATGTTTGTAGTGAATTCCACATATCATGATTATTTTCTGAACAGTGAGCTGCCCATATTAATGAAAGATTAAGGAGACCCTCTGCAAATACAGAAGCTCCTGCTTTTCATTGAGATGTTCTATTGGATAGTGAATTTTAGAGTATTGTCATAAACACAAAGGTTAAGCAATTATAAACCTTTGCCGAAATAACCTGAACCCTAAAAACTTTACCTAAATGTTATATCTGCATTTTACACAAAGTGACCACAGAGTCCTAGAAACTTGTTTATGTATACAAGATACCTATGCTATACATGCTGTCATCATCAAAGAGGCCCTTTGTGCTAAGTTATTAACTTCCTTCTACAGATGAGAAAACTGAGATTCAGAGAGTTGAAATAACTTACCCAAGTTTAAATACACAAAAAGAAGAGGAGCCAGAATGTGAATCCAACTGTGTCTAAATAAAAAAATTCTCACTATTCCACCATACAATAAAAAAAATCACCAAAGTGCAGCTCATGAGCACATGTAGAAAGATGTCATCCTCCTTTACTGTGATGCTGTGCTCTTGGGTAAAATATATAGGCTATTGATATTGCAAAGAGCCTTAGCAAAGAGAACTACATTGTATGTCAAAGTGGTATGCCAGAAAAATCCAACTAACATCCAAAAGACATGAAAAGGTGAAATCTTTCCAGAAGAATGGATGAAGCAGAAGGTCTAGATTTCTTTTCAGAACACTTCACCCACCATTTATAATCTATTAGCACTATTCTATAACATATTGAATAATACTTGACATCACATAAAAAGTGAAATATTTATTCTTATCTTAAAAATGTTGGCTCTGGGCTTGATAAATGAATTTTGCACAAAGGGTAATGACCATGTAACTTATAGTAATTTAGGCAGAAAGAGTAGGAATACATATTTTTCCACCTCCACACCCAATTCCATCAACTCCACATATGCATCCTGGAGGTGCCACACAAGGGAGTCTTTCTCCTCTTTATCTTTCTTCAAGAAGGTAAAGAAGGAATAAAGTGTCTATCTATGTACTTAGCATGGAGAATCACAGAATAACATATTGTTGGCCATTCGCAACTAAAGGTACAGAATGACACACTATTCACATCACTTAAAATTTTGACTTAAAAGCAAAATGTATCCTGTTTAAGTGTGAAATATATAATGTGAACTCTCCTTGTTTCCTTTAACATTTGCTGATGATACCTTTATCTTGTCTGGTTCAACTGTTTTTCTATGTCTCTTCTCAGCTCTGCAGCAGCAGAAACTAATAAAAATAGTAACAGAGCTAATATTTATTGGACACATCATACTGTTCTAAGAACTAAGTACTTTACATGTATTCTTTACTTTCCTCTCCACAGACTTCAGTCATAAAAATTGTCATTCCCACATTACAGGTGAAGAGACCAAGGCTCGGGGATTATCCAGTTACTAACTAATCTAGTAAATTCTGATTCTCATTAAGATTTAGTAAGCACATGCTACTCTGCTTCTCTTACCAAGTGCAGTTAAAAACCTGCGTAGGATGCATGGAGCAGTTATTTGAAGACACGGAAAAGTGAACAGTGGTAGATAGATTGAGAAAGAAGACCAGAACTTGGATTGCCACTAAACAAGTCATTGTTCTGCTCTCTGGCTTGAACTCAGTGTCCCATCTGCAGAAGAGGGCACAGTGGTGCAGAGAGCTCCAGGAGAAACCTTTATGTTTGGACTGAATAGTAGGATAGGGAGTTCTTAACACTCAGAGAAGAGTGAGGGACATCACCTATTTTTCTTTAAAAAAATGTTCTCACCATTTTTTAGCATCTGGTCGTTAAGCAGTCCTGTAGTAGTCATGCGGGAATGAAAGCCAAGACACTGAGAGAAGGAACTTTCTTCACTGATCCATGGAGCTGTGGTCCCACCAGGACAAACCCATTTACTCTTCTAACAATTGGAGTAACCGAAAGCAGCTTTTTCAGGCCAGAGGACTGAAAGTACTGGAAATTATTTTCCCAGGAATTCCCAGTGCCATAAACTCTTTGAAAGACCATAGAGTGGAAAAAAACTTTGTAAACTGGCCCCCATAAAATTGCTTATGATTTCTAGGGCTCATCTTGAGCTGTGCATGCACAGATCTGGTCCCCATCAGCATAGAGACTATTTTGAGAAAGAAAGTAACATAGAGATGCAGCCCAGGTCCCAGACTGACCACTGGGCGGTGGACTTGTGGGATGGATCTGGAAGCAGTGTTAAAGCTTTGCAAACTGAAGGGACATCAAAACCTCAACCCATAGGAAATGGGCTGAAACTTGCAGGTTAAATTTTCCAGGTTGATTGCCTGCTAAAACAAAAATATCAACATTATCATAGGATTTAACAAGATCCAGACAATCTAATAACAATCTAAATATGTCATATACATTCAAAATTACTTGCCATTCAATGAACTGGCAAAAATATCAGCTCACCTGGGGAAAAAAACAACAGATGCTGACTCCGAGATGGTACTGATGTTAGAATAAGCTATCAGAGGCTTCAAAGCAGCTATTATAAAACCCCAACAAGTGATTGCAAACACTTTTGAAGTGACTTTACAGAGTGGGCTGAAGAGCAGGGAGAGATGACATATTAAAGATAGAGCAATAGAAAAGAACTTTTTAAAAAAAAGAAAAGTGAATTAAAAAAAAAAGGTCAAGGAGAATATAAACAGAAATGTGGGTGGAGACATGAAACAGCCGTTTCTAAGATGGGGGCTCCCAAGAAGGATAAGTTGACATAGGAAAGAAGGTGTGTATGTTTGAAATGGCAGAAGGAGGGGGAGTGAACAGTGCCTGGAAAGGTGATGACGTGGCTCAGGCAGACCAGACCCCCTTTATTACTTAAGGAGGGGTCATTTGAATTTATGAAGATAATGCCTTTTGAAAATGAAGAGACACAATGTTGGATTACCAGGGTTCTCTTTCCTTTGTTCAAACAGGCCTAACTTGGATGTTTCTTTCTTCTCTCCCTCCTTTAATCACTCTCTGGGGTTCTTAACAGTGTTCTCATTTCAATGTAAGGCCTGCAGATTTTAAAGGCAACTAATAGAGCTTTTGCTCAAGAAACTTAGCTAGTTGGGTAGGAGAGAGGGGTGGGCAACACAGGCCCCAAATCTGTGGGTCCTGCCTTATGGGTGCCCCACTGGCATATCTCATTTTCCCTTTGGTGGACCTACACCTGCTCCCTGAGGCAACTCATTGACCCCCCCTACAGACAGGCTGCTCTGTGTTAGCTAAGATAGTATACTTCTCTCCCTGTTGGAGATTTACCTTGGAGATGATCTGTGCGAATAAAGGCCTAATAGCTTTATTTTCTCTGGGTCAGCATGCAAAGTTTTATACAAGAAAATGTCATTTTGTGTTTACTTTCATACTGGATGTACTAAACTATATGGACTTGAGGTCACTGAAAGATATACTAAATGGCAATTCTTCCCTGCAATGGCTCAATTTCTTGTTAACTACCAAACATCAAACCAAACACTGAGCATGCCAGCCCTGACGAGCCGCCCAGGTGAGAGAGCACTGCGTGAGGGAAGGGAAGACTGCTCTGCCACTGCGCCTTGTCACGTCCTGCAGATGTTTCTGTCCTCCTGGCATTTCTTCTCCTTTTATCATCTTTCTTGCAAACTGTCTTCATATCTTTCCAAGAGCAATATTTCTTTAATTGTCTTTAGCGATTTATTCCTAGGATGGTAATGCTTAAGATGCCTATTAGGTCACCCTTCAATTTACAATTCATGGAATGGATGCCTCTGTGTTTACATTTTAAAAATGAGAACCAATCATTTTTAAGAACCCAAGTGGTTTATTTGGTTTACTGCTTCTCTCTGGCTGCCTTGATTTCACCTTCAAATTCCACTACTGTGATACCATCCTTAGTATGTGCTTTCATTTCATTCTTTTGAATGTGTTTGAAGGTTTAGTTCCAGCTAACTCCAGGCTCTCTGTCCATCTACAATTTCAACCCATTTGGAATTTCCCTACATTTTATTTTTTGCCCGTAGACCTGGCCAGGTCACTGTCAGCAGCCCTTTTGAAAGTCTTTGACATTCAAGCTTAAGAACATAGCAAGAGTGTCCAGTGGGGAGGCCACAGCAATAGCTCATTTCCAATCACTGAGTAGACAAACACAATTTGTAAGGTGTTAAAATAACAGTATAGATAACTTCAACTTACTAACCCCAAGTCCTAATAGACTCACAAAATATCTGTTATTACTCAGGCTACTGAGACATTCAAATGGTTCCGGCCATGGTGTTCATCTTCTTTTTTGTCCCTTATGGCTGTTAATACAACTCACCTCAGCACTGCATCATCAAAGGAGGACTGGATACCAAAGACCACTAAAGTGAAACCTTGTCGAGTTTTTGCTTAGGAATCTAGATATATGTCAACCACAGAGGCAGGGATATTAAACTATGCAACTAAAACAAGAGAGCTTTGGGTTTCTTTGGACATGAGAGAACATTTGCAGCTGCATTCACTCAGAAGCAGGATTATCAAATACTGGTGGCCCGGTGCACGAAATTCGTGCGTGGGGGTTGGGGTGGTCCCTCAGCCCAACCTGCCCCCTCTCACATACTGGGAGCCCTTAGGGGATGTCCAACTGATGGCTCACTTCCAGCCTACCCTCTCTGACGAGGCTTTAGGCTTTGGGCACTCAGCCATCTCCCTGCTCAGCTCAGCTCCAGCTGCCTGTGACCACCCGGCCCCAGAGGCTGGGCACTTGCCTCTACTCCTGTGCCCCAGCCACTTGCCCCACCCCCCCGGCCACCTCCAAGCTCAGGCAGTGGTGCTCCTGTGCTCGCCCCGCCCCACCGCGCATCCCAGCTGCCTCCAAGCTTGGGTGGCCCAGGCGCCGCGGCACTTGCTGCCACTACTGCTTCATCTCCACTCTGGGGGCCCAGCCCTCGTGCCACTCAACCCGGTCCCTCGGCCCTGCCCCCTGCTCCTGATTGGCTGGTAGCATAGCCAATCAGGAGCCAAGGTACGGTCACATTTGCATGTTACTCTTTTATTAGATAGTATTCCCTTACTATAGAAAACTAGGACTGGAAAAAGCCTGAGCAACCATTATTTCAGTCATTTTCACCTTTATCCTATCTAATAAAAGACTAATATGCAAATTAACCATCACTCTGCTATACCCACAAGCCATGCCCACCAGCCGTACACACCAGCCAATCAGGAGCGAGTATGAAAATTAATCCCAAGAAGATGGCTGCAGCTAGGGAGTGAGGCTTGGGTTTCCCTGGTGATGGAGGAAGCCAAGCTTTCCCAGGCCTCCACTCAAGGCTACAAAGCTTCAATTATAGAAGGTAAATAAATCCCAACAGAAATGGCTGCCGAGAGCGAGCAGGAGGCTTGCCTCTGCTCCAGGCTACAAAGTTTCAATTGTCAAAGATAAATCCCAGATACCAGGGCCTCTGTTCGGGTCACTGGGGGGCATGGCCAGCCTGCAAACTACCACAGGCCCCTCGTCCAGGCTGCCCCACTCCCCAAGGGAACCCACACCCTAATCTGGGACACAAAGGGGCAAACCAGCTAGCTTCCACCCATGCACCAGGCCTCCCTCTATCCTAATAAAAGAGTAATATGCAGATTGACCATCACTCCAACACACAAGAGGGCTGCCCCCATGTGGTCAAAGATCCTGCCCCCATGTGGACACAAGATGGCCACCACAAGATAGCCAGCAGGGGAGGGCAGTTGAAAGGGACCAGGCCTGCAAGGGAGGGCAGTTAGGGATGACCAGGCCAGCAGAGGAGGAAAGTTGGGGGCTTCTGGGCCTGCAGGGAAGGGCAGTTGGGGGGGACCCAGGCCTGCAGGGGAGAGCAGTTGGGGGGGGGAGTAGGCCTGCAGTGGAGGGAAGTTGGGGATGACCAGGCCTGCAGGAGAGGGCAGTTAGGGGCAAACAAGCTTCCAGGGGAGCAGTTAGGCATCAATTAGGCTGGCAGGGGAGTGGTTGGGGGATGATCAGGCTGGCAGGCAGAAGTGGTTAGGGGCAATTAGGAAGGCAGGTAGAGGAGTATTTGGGAGCCAGCAGTCCTGGATTGTGAGAGGGATGTCTGACTGCCTGTTTAGGCCAGATCCTACTTGGACAGTTGGACATCCCTCGAGGGGTCCCAGATTAGAGAAGGTGCAGGCTGGGCTGAGGGACACCTCCCCCATGCACAAATTTCATGCACTGGGCCTCTAGTCTGGATTATAAATTTAAAAAAAAATCTCCTAAAAGTTATCAAGCGAAATTAAGAAAAAAAATGTATCTCTGCAAACACATAGCTGGCCCATGATTTCAGAGGATTCATGGCTATTGGGTCCCCCAGTCACCCTATGGCAGTGGTCAGCAAACTGCAGCTCACGAGCCACATGTAGCTCTTTGGCCCCTTGAGTTTTTAGCAAAGGCCAGTTTAGGAGTACCCTAATTAACTTAATAACAATGTACCTAACTATATAGTTTAAATTTTAAAAATTGGCTCTCAAAAGAAATTTCAATCATTGTACTGTTGATATTTGGCTCTGTTGACTAATGAGTTTGCTGACCACTGCCCTAGGGGACCCAGTGACCCAGAGTGAGACCCTCAATCTGGTCCCAAACCAAAGGAGGCAGCTAAACCCAAAAGATAGGTGACCTGCCTTGGGCCCACCTTCACCAGTTTGCTTTTGTTTTTCTGTTCCCCACTTCTTTTCTTTTTGTAAGTTACATGCATATTTTTATTTGATGCTATATTGATATGTATGCAAAAAACTTATTTTGCTACAAAACTCTTCTCAAATAATGGGTGACAGGAATTCTACTCATTGCCTCATTTTGTTCCTCATAGAATAGATGTGGCACCACAATCTCCATATAAGGATTGATAAAACAGATTTGCTTTATTACAATGGAAGTCCACATGATATTAAAAATTACCAACATGTGTGCAGATGGTAAGAAAAACCACCAAAGTTTCAGAAGGTTATGGTGGGCAAAGGTCAAGCCAAGCTCTACTCTGCCTCCTTAATGGGGAGCTAGAAAGTAAGCATACTTATTCCAAGTTCTCTCTGAAGTGGTTTGGCCCTTGATTTGGAAACTTCTGGGACACCTAACCCCTTATTACTGTAACACATTTTTATAAACATTTAATGTTGGGAAATTACACATTTTGATAAAAAAGCTTCCTTGTCCTTCTCCTTCCCAGTAATGAGGAGCAATACAAATAGCACTTTAGCAACCCCCTGAGGTTAATGCCAGACAACCCAGGAAAGAAGATATATATGTGAACATTCTGGATGCTGCTCAAAGAACTCCCACAACCCAAGGAGGGAACTGGGAGAACTCTGCACTTTATCCCTTTTGCTCTTTAGAAGTTTAGAATAATAGTATGTCTTATAATCTTGATCTGTAAAAACTGTATTTTCTAAACAATCATCATATTCACATCAGACTCTTTAGAGCCATCAGAGACATAGCCATCTTACCTAATTAGAGAGAAACATGTAAATTGACTGTACCTCTGCTATGCCCGCAGCCAATCAGAGTGAGTATGCAAATTAACCCAACAAAGATGGCAATTAATTTGCATACATAACTGGGTCCCAGGAACCTCCTCGGCACCCAGGTCACTCCCAGTCAGCCATTGGAAGGGGGGAAGGGGCCGAGCCTGCAATTGGAGTGGAAGGGAGGGGGCCCACTTCCCAAGCCTAAAGCCTGGGCAGAGGCTTTAGGCCTGGGATGGGGCCAAGCCTGTGACCAAACACAGACCATCTGGAAGTTAGAGCTGGTTGCCCAGCTGCAGCCTGGTGACCCTGTACTGACTGCCCAGGTGGCTGAGACCCAGAAAGTGAGTCAGGGTCTGATCTTCAGCCTCAGTGGAAGCTGTTGATCATTGTACTTACCTCTCTCTTCCTCTCCCTCTTTCTGTCTGATCTTCGCCAGCAGCCAGGCTTTTCTTTCACTCCTGGCCTCCTTGGGGGCTGCTGTTAAACACCGCCTCTTTGATAGACCTGAAAATGCTTCCCAGCATAGGAACCAACCAATCAGAACCAAATCCGGGTGCTGTGGGGAGCCAATGGCTGCCTAGGAGGTGAAGCTTTTGATGCTGGCGTAGGAACCAACCAATCAGAAATAAATTGGCCAGCAGAGGCTGACAATTGGGGGTAACATCAGGCCTGCAGAAAAGAGGGCAGTTAGGGGCAATCAGGCAGGCAGGTGAGCAGTTAGGAGCCAGTGGTCCCAGATTGTGAGAGGGATGTCTGACTGCCGATGGTAGTTGGACATCCCGCAAGGGGTCCCCGATTAGAAAGGGTGCAGGCTGAGTTGAGGGAATCCCCCTCCATGCACAAATTTCATGCACCAGATCTCTAGTAAGATTATATTACCCAACAGGTTTTGTTTCACTTATGGCTTTCTTTTCTTTGTCATTTCATCTCAGGCCCTCTGAAAAAGTTTCCTATAAAAATACACGGTATGTTTTCTGTGCTGTGGTAAAATGCTTCTAGGTAAACAATACTTGTTCTGATTCAGATCCTTTCTTGGGCCCAAATTGCCATTTGGAAAAGAAAGGCAGGAGGAGGGGGTTGATTAAGGTCTCATGAGATATCTTATCTGATAAAAGAGTAATGCACAGATTGACCATCACTCCAACACACAAAAGGGCTGCCCCCATGTGGACACAAAATGGCCAGCACAAGATGGCCAGCAGGGGAGGACAGTGGGAGGTTCCAGGCCTGCAAGGGAGGACAGTTGTGGGTGAGCAGACCAGCAGGGGAAGGCAGTTGGAAGGGACCAGGCCTGCAAAGGAGGGTAGTTGGGGGCGATCAGGCCTGCAGGGGAGGGCATTTAAGGGTGACCAGGCTGGCAGAGGAGGGAAGTTGGGGGCAAACAGGCTGGCAGAGGAGCAGTTAGACATCAATTAGGCTGGCAGGGTAGTGGTTAGCGGGTGATTAGGCTGGCAGGCAGAAGCAATTAGGGGCAATCAGGGAGACAGGCAGGTGAGCAGTTTGGAGCCAGCAGTCTTGGATTTTGAGAAGGATGTCTGACTGCCTATTTAGGCCCGATCCTACCGGGCCTAAATGGGCAGTCTGACATCCCTCGAGGGGTCCCAGATTGGAGAGGGTGCAGGCTGGACTAAGGGACATTCCCCACCCTCCCGTGCATGAATTTCATGCACCGGGCCTCTAGTGTACAAATAATAACCCAGAAGGAATTCTAACTTAAGGATGGCCTTATGGTTGTGCCTTGACAGGGAAACATCCTTCTTCAAAGGTTTCTCTTTTAAAACATAATGAAAATCAAAAGCAATCCTTTAAGCAGGCTGGGTAAATAATTTGCCATTTGTGAGCAATGTCTGCAAAATGATCAAGGACCATGAGGGACTGTGTTCCCTGGAAAAGCTTCTAACCATTTAAATCACCGTCCTACTATTGTTATTTGAATCACCTCTGGGAGTCAGATACACACCTGTAATCTATGGCTAATTCAGCAAAGAAAGCAGCCCTCCTATGTCCTGCTTGTTATGTTCAAGTAGCCTGGTATAATAAACCGTGTGCACAATTTTGGAGTTTCAAAGAAGATATGGTAGTAAGCTAAGGTTACTACTCTGTGCTTAACGTCCAGCCGACAAAGCTAATAACAGGAAGAGCATGGTGGTTTAGCACCTCAATATGGTGTCCTTAAAGCAAGGCTAAACGCAAAGACAATAGATACCAGTAGTACTCGGGAGGCAATTCAGCAATTCAGTTTAAAAATGAGAGTAAATGATGCATATTTGGAAGAGCAAAAAACGGTAGCTGTCTTGTTTAAACTAAATGTTCAAGCCACAACATGGCTATTGGAATAATAATCTCCTGGAAAGCAATATTTAAATGTATCCATCATCATTTAGGGTTTAGACACACAGTTAAATATTATTGATCATTTGCAATTGTGTGCATCCATGTGTACATATATTAAACTGAAAAGTAAGAGTAGCATAGAAAGTGTAGAAGATGAAGTATAAAAATAGTACTTGAGTTTCTAATTACCAGTTTTTAATTAAGAAAGCCACAAGCAAATTATAAACATACAGTTTATAGCATTGCAATCTTAGAGGCTTACACTCATGAATATGGTAATTTTTTTATTTTATGCCCTCTTGAGATGTCTTGTTAAAAACATTTTATTGGTGATCCTAAAATTCAGTAAATTTGAAGCCCTTGGCACCTTGTAGATAGTTAAAGTTCTTCAAAAAAATGTCAGCAATAAATATTTGGCAAATATAAAGAATATGCACATTTTCCCAAGTGGGTGATTTTTTTGCAGTTCTTATATTCAAGTGATGACACTGCAGTTCAGAATGTGAATGCATATTGATATTTTCTTCCAGAAACTGCATGGGTTGCTGGGAGAATACTGCTCCCACAGAGTTATTTTTATGCGGACACCTGGAAGTGGTGGCATGCTTGCTCCAGCTTGCATAGTTTTGGACAATCAGGTGTACATATGAGCAAGTGGTCTTTATTTAGAGCAATTAAAATTCTCACATTCTCCTCTCTTGACATGCAATTACTAGGGCTCCGCTGTTCCCACTAATTGCTCTTGCTGGGGACATTGGTGAGAAGCCAGTGATTTTGATGGGTAGCGGATTATCATTTTTACTTTGCTACCTGAGAAAAAAAATCATTTGCAAAATCCCATGTGTAATTAGCAAGACTCATGATTAATTGTCCTGCAAAATTAGCTTCACTGTTGCTTTTATTTTACTGCTTCAAATATTAATTAATGTTAATTCCTTTCCTTCAGTTCCAGCTTTTGAATATTCAACATGGCTTTGAAAAATTATCAAGGTTTCTACTTGTATTAGCATGCTAGAGCTTTGATTTCAGGAATAAGTATTCTGATTTAAAAGATCACACTTGGGTCATAAATAATTTTTATAGGCGGACAAACAAAGCTGAGAGCATCATGGGAAGGCATTCATGCACTAACTGAAAGCAAATTGTTTCAATAATGATTCATCCCTGTGTGCTTTTGGAGGAGAAACATCAGCAAATATGCAAACCAGTGAATTGTGTAGGGCTAAAAACCATTTCCTGGTGACAGGTAATCTACACTGGCATTTTCCTACCTGTAACTAGGTGGTGCATGAGGCTCACCTTGGCATGAAATCGTGACCTCTTGGTTGAAAGGAATCACAAACATTTTCTTGTCCAAAGATTCCCCAGTCTTGTGGGCACTAGAATAGCTGCAATTTTTATGAATATTACAGATAATCCTTAAGTCCCACTCCGGACTTAATGAATCTGACCACATGGCATTGAACCTGGCAATACATAGTTTTTTGTTTGTTTGTTTGTTTTCCAGAATTCTCTAGGAGACCGTGGCAAACATCTAGATTTGGAATCTATTGATCTAACTCAGTGGTCGGCAAACTGGCTCACGAGCCACATGCGGCTCTTTGGCCCCTTGAGTGTGGCTCTTCCACAAAATACCACGACCTGGGTGAGTCTACTTTGAAGAAGTGGCATTAGAAGAAGTTTAAGTTTAAAAAATGTGGCTCTCAAAAAAAATTTCAATCATTGTAATGTTGATGTTTTGCTCTGTTGACTAATGAGTTTGCTGACCAGTTATCTAACTGAATCACCTACATGTCTGAATTCCTCCATAACATCGGGGCCAAGACCCAGGTGCTTGAATACTTCCAGTGTCAGAGAACTCACTCTGTGACACTTGCAAATAGCTTTAACCTGTGTTTTGTCCTTCTGTTCTGTTAACTGCAAGAGGGTAACTTTGTGGTGCAAGATTGCAAATGCCCACTGCCCATGTTTCAAGGGCAGTTCTCCAGCAAATGCTTGGAATTAGATTGAATGATATCTATCACATTGACATGGTCAAGGTTATACATTATGTCTGGTGATGAGAGGGCACTGTAGTCCAAAGAACCTGGTAGTTAATGCTGAGATGGGCATGAGCCCAGCAGCCTCCTTCTTTCTCCCACCTGCTCTGGTTTTGCAAACACCCAGCCCTGGAGCAATGGCCCTTACAGATCTTATGGGGAAGGCTCTGGCTGGCATCCCTAAAAGTTGTTATTATTAGACCTTGTATCCCTCTGAGATCTCTTTTGGCACAAGATGCTCCTCCTGCAAGTCTGGAGTCAAGGAGCCACAGAGGTGGACTCTTCTTCTCTCTTCCTTCCTGGCTTTAGGAGCCTGCAGGTGTCAGCATGGAAGAGCTCCTTTTTCTGTCATTGAGCAGACTTTGCCCTGGACATGGGGTCCAGATGGGCACACTTCCAATGGGCAGCCGAGAAGGCGGAATCTGGGCGAGGATGATGGGCTGGTCCAGACAGTGGTTCTCAGAGCACTTCCCTGACAAACAGATGTGGGATAGCTTAGAAAGGATTGTGTGGAAGTTGCTACTGCCATCTGCTGTGTGACCCTGTGGACATTACTTACCCCCTCCACACTTAGTTTCCTCATCTGTAAATCTGAGTAATCACAGCACTTTTCTCATATGGTCCAAATGAGGCTTTAATGGTTCAAACTAGTAACGCTTAGAACAGTAACTGGTACACAATGAGGCCTAAATAAGTGACTGTTGAACAAATAAAACTGAACACTACTATGACATCTATTTCATGGACAAATACATTTTAAATCTTCAAATACTACTTCCTAATGAATTTTAGGATGGCAACTTATAAAGAAATTGTTAACTGGATGCAGGACCTAACAAAAGACTAGTCTTTGATTATACTCTTGGGTAGCAGAAGTTCCTATTTAGATTTATGTTTTAACCTAGAGAACTTCCAAGGGATATAGGTAGAAATCATACCTCAGCCTGGAAGGCTACACATTATTTTACCTTCAGAGTGGTTCACAAGTCCTCTCGGCCCCCTTTTAAGTTGGCCCCACGAGAAGAAGGTGACCTCTGCGTGGATGGCCTGAGAATCAGCATTGTCACCATGCATAGAGTTTTTGTTCTCATTTCTTGCACACTCACCCCACTTCACAGTAAATAATTGTCCCCTGGATTAGTAGCTGAATAAGAGCAAGACTCAGAATTATTCATAGCTTATTACCAGTACCTGGCATGCAGTAATCAAGACAGGTTTGTTGAATGACTAAGAGAGAGTAAAAGTGAATCAGGGTAAGGCCCAGACTGAATAATGACACTGATAGACCACTAGTGTGCAATTGCATGCCAAAATGGCAAGAGACACTGAGATAATGTTTCTGCTGTAGAAACTTTCTCATTAAGAATTGTCCACTTTTATTGGGCACTGACTAACTTTTTTTCTATGAGTGTCATTAGCCAGTGTTTCAAAGAGGTGAAGAGTTAGTACATAGCATTATTCAAAGGTAGCTCAGAATTCCTGAGCAGTGACTCTTGTAAATAATGTCTCAAAGAAACAAATTTGGCCCAGGTGGGGGTGGTGAGAGCCTGTGCAGGTGAGATCTGAAGGGCCAGCATGTCTGTGGTTAATGTGCATGTGGCCCAGCAGCTGCTTGGACTTACCCGGCTCTGGTCTCCCGATAATTGCAATAAGACATAAAACAGAGGCCAGACTATCTGGAATCATTACGGAGAGATGCTCCGTTCTCCCCATACCAGAGGGAGTGTTTAGTGCTTTGGTTGAGCTGTGGCTGCATGAGCTGCCTCCTACCTGACATTGCACTCCTCCTTCCATCGAGCTATCAGCCAGCTTCTGGTGTGTGTCTGGGACCTCCTTTCCCTATGCAGGCCTCATCTTCTGTCCTAGAGGGAGGGATTGAGGTTGGCATTGGATAAACAAAGTCTCTTTTAGTTTAAAATCAGAGTGAGAATTGTCTTCTGTAGTCCTCTTGAGTTGATCCCACTTTTTAAAAATTTAGCTTAACTTTATTTGTACATTATTGATAAAGCCAGTCAGTGGACCCACTGACTGTTGGCAAATGTTTGATATACCAGGATATAAAAGACAAAGTTCAAGAAAAATGTGGTAACTCTGCCTAATTATCTTTGGAAGATGAATTGAATATGCCATCGTGTGATTAGATTTGAATTGTTGGTAATAAGATGGAAAAGAGAAAAAAGAGAAAAAAGAGAAATATACTTATTCTGATTGCCTTTGTTCTATTGGTTTTTCAATCCTAAGAAACTTGAGACTAGCAGTTTAAAATATATATATTTTTAAAAAACAATAGCAATTAGATCATGAGTCTAAAGCTTATTTGGCTCTTCTGTGGATTTTTTCTACCCTTTTGAAGCCAACTTGGATCATAGAAATATTTATTATGGGTACCTTCTGATGAAGAATAATCCCTTATGCATGCCAGTCACCAACATGCCAGTTACTTAGTGACACAGCTGCATCATCAACTTCTTGGGGTCAAGGTTATCTCTGGTTGGAAATATCTGGCATACGACATATTTGCAGGTAGGCTGTTTAGTTTTAAAATGGCTTTGACAGCATATTTACTGCTAGGTTAAAGTACTATAGACCAGTTGTTAATATGAGAAATACAGCTAGTAGACTCCTCTAACACAATACTAACAGGAAGTTAAGACCTACAGGAACACTACATAAATAGTGTTCCTCCTGTATTATGTTAATTCTTAGAATAACCTCGCAGCAACATTTCATCGTGACATCTACATCTATACACCCTCATGAAGTCTTAGTTGCTTCTTCAGGCACAGAAATATGTTCCTCTTCCTGTGGCTGCCAAAGTAAATAGAAATCAATGGAAGGCAGCAGAAGTGCTGAAGTCATTGCAATAAGGGAAGCGCTTGTTAATTTAAATTTTGCTCTTGACATTGGTAAGGACTAATAGCAAAAAATAATGTCCTATGCTGACTTCTAAAGTCATTTTGGTCATCACTTATCCTAGATGTCTTCGTTGTTGCAAAAATAGTGTTATAAATAAGAAACACATCTAATTGTGATAGATCATTAAAATAAGGGGGAGGGGAATAGAAGTTGTGTGTACCTAGTGACATCAAGTCCTTGGGAAACTTTTGCATAAAAGGGATCTGATCATGTTGTCCATGGGTCAAGTGACCTCTGTGTGTGTGCTTGCACACATGTGCATGTATGCATGTGTAAGCATTTTAGAAACTTCAAAAAGTACCTCCTGCTGCTTTCAAAACCAGGCAAATATGTTTGAGGCCTGGTGGTAATTTAAAATAGGAAGATATACACAGAGCTGAAAGTGGCTCTACAGGAAATTAGAAAAGTCTTGACTCCTCTGAGCAAAATGAATGTGCCATTGTATCACTAAATAATTGGAGGGGTGGGTCTGTGTGCTAAGCAGGTGTTCATAAATCAGAATAAATGTTTGTAATTGATTGTTATTAGTGTTAATAACAAAGGGTTTTAAATAAGCTAGCTTGCTTTCCCCACAGTTAAATCTGTTTGATAGTTTATGGCTTGTCATTTCAATCCTAAATGGATTGAGTTGCTAAAGTGTTCTTGAGGTTTTCATACTAGACCAGTAGAACAGTGTAACCTGGAATCTCTTATGTTCTTTTTTCCCCACAATGGAGCTCCTAACTTTAGACAAAAGGTAGATTCCTGGTCTGAGGTGTAGAGTGCCTCATGCTGGAGAAACATTCAATTCAGAGCAAATGTTTTTGTTTTTGTTTTAAAGAAACATCCAGTTTGTCATTTTCTTGGGGGGGGGGGGGGAGGGGAGGATGTTTTAGATAGTGTTGTTGTATTTGCCTGGTCTGCTGTAGTCTTTCTGACTTTACACCTGACTCAAAGAGATCAACTTCCTTAGGTGGCTCCAGAACATCTGCTCTCTCTTTGTCTTTTTCCCTTCAAAGACAGTTGCTAAAGAACAGAACTCTCCAGATTCACCTCTCACATTTGCCGGAAAGCCTGAGCCAGGCACTTTGCGTCCCACCACACCTCTCCATGCCTGCTGGTTGGGTGTGTTATTATTTAATCCATACGTATTCCTATACAAAATACTCCTAGGTATGAACTGGCCAAATGTCTGAGAAAAGAAACTACAGAAAAGGAATAACAGAGCTTAAAATGTGCTCTGTGTTCATTCTCAGACTGTAGTCTGGGGCAAGGAGGCAAGGGAAGGAGGAGTTATGAGTCATGTAAGGATAAAATCAAGGTATGGAATATGTGGTGAGATTATTTCATAAGTGGATGTAAAAGAGAATGCTAAACCTAATTGCCGCAGATGGAATTCAAAGGCCTAGCAAATGCAAGGAGGCATTTATTCTAAATTCGGCAAAGTAACATAAAATATTTTTGAGAATAGGATAGTGGTCAGAAAATATTTTATAGCTAGTCTGGATCTAAGACTATGGGGTGGGCCTGATGGATTGAAAGGAAACAGATTATACTCTCTATGTCTATTGTACTGTGGGTTTTGATGCTCTCCCAAACGCGATAGTCATCAGAAATCTGGGAAAAGATGCTATCTAGACCACACAGCCATTAGATGCATCTTCAACCAGGATACAGTCAGCATGGTTATTCCAAGACTAGGTCAGCATGACCCAGAAGGCAGGGTAGGGCAAGGTTTATGAGTATTGGGCTGAGCCCACTCTTGCTTTAATGTTTCAAGAATGATCTTAATGATGGAAAAGAGAGATAGGAGAGGAAAGGCATTAAACTTGCCAAATATGAGATGTAGCTGGGCTGGCTCTATGCAAGCAAGGCAGAAAAACATTTGGAGGTCATAATAATACACTTTTATTTATTTATTTTTAATGAGTTAGCAGCATAGCACTGAAGTGAAGAAACAGTATGTTCTATTAAAAGTTTTAAAATACTTTTATGTGGAAGACAGTAAGGTATAAGCTGGTAGCTTCATCAGCAATGCTAATTGCTTTTGGAGAGCATGCCCATGGTCCTATGTGTTAGCAAGACACAGAGAGCATTGGGAGAGGATGCTATTTTTCCACTCCTGGTCTGTGTTTACTGAGTCTCTGTCAGAACGTTCAGAAGTCCCCATCACATCACCTTCTGATGGGCCGGCATGGCTCTAGCCACCTCCCTTCACCTGGGCCACGGTAAGGGTCCACACCATGGCTTAGTTCTACTTTATACTGGAGATTTCCTTACAGTAAAAAGTTTTTTTTTTGTGAAACATTTGGAAGAGTGAAATGCCACCTGTCCAATTTTCTAGCAATATATATTTGTCTGCCATCTTTTGGCCCTGAAGCTTAAGTATGAAGACCATTTGGAGCCAGCTTTGGAGTGATCTGTCTCTAAGGAGCAACTTTCATATTGCATTGTTCAGTTTTGCAATTCTTCTGAAGCTACTGTAAATTGTCATCATAAATTTGCAGAAAGACTTGATCTTCCACATCAAACCCTTACAAGGCTCCATTTGTGCTCTCATTTCAGAGTCTTCTTTCTAACAGGCAAGGCAGATAGAGGCAACCCAAGAAATCCAGACACTGCACCATTGGTTTAAATCATATGTAAAAGGGACAACATCAGCTTATTACAAGCTTTTCATCACATAATACATCACTCAGGAAAAAAAATATTTGGGGTGGCTTTTCTAATTCATCTTCCTGCTGTTAAATGAGCACATCTCCAGTGTCCGTGTCTTTCTGCTTCAATTAAAGCAATGTTTTAGGAAACAATTAAGGGTTTATTACTGCTTTGTTTCACTGTTAAAATTCAACTTCTCCTCTTGATTTTCCATTCCCAATGCATCTTTTTAAAAAATTTTATTTTCTATCTTGTATTGCTTCTCAGCACAAAATGGGCTATTGTTTGATAGTATAATCCACTGATAAGGTACACTTTATTTGTTGAAAGTCAGCAAGTATTTACTGTGGCTTGTGTACTTGATGCACTGAGCAGGTGGGAGTGGCAAAAGAAATACAAGATGGCTCATGTTTCCAACAAGGAAAGATCAGTACTCAAAACAGCTAGAAAACAATTCACTGTCAACATAGAGTCAGACTTTCTTTCTTTCTTTCTTTCTTTCTTTCTTTCTTTCTTTCTTTCTTTCTTTCTTTCTTTCTTTCTTTCTTTCTTTCCTTCCTTCCTTCCTTCCTTCCTTCCTTCCTTCCTTCCTTCCTTCCTTCCTTCCTTCCTTCCTTCCTTCCTTCCTTCCTTCCTTCCCTCCTTCCTTCCTTTTCGTTTAAAGTATTACGTATGTCTCCTTCTCCCCTCCCAATTGAACCCCCTGCCACCCCCACCTCCCAGGACAAGCCCCCACTGCCCCAGTGTCTGTGTTCATTGGTTATGATAATCAGACATTTGCTTTCTGAGGGAAAGTAAGCAAGAAAGTTAAAATAAAATAAAAAGCAGCCATCTTGTTAAGAAAGTCTTGCTGAAATGGAGTGTAAAACATTTCTTAGCAGAGAAGAGAGGAAAAGCTCTAGGGATGAGAGAATGGCCTGAGAATAGAGAGAAGGCTCAGGATATATGATTGGAGATGGAGTTGGAGCTCATCTGACCAGAGGGTGGGGGTTCCTCTGCTGGAAAAGTCAGGTGTGGGCACTACTGATGGAGACCTAGTACTGCAAGGCTGAGGGGCATGTATATAAAGCAGAAATACTGGAGGTTCCCTAACAGAAAAAAAGCAAAAGTAATGGACAAAAGAGCATGTGGATTTACCCAGCAGTAGTGTGCAGGACTTCTTGGGAGAGAAGGCAAATGGAATCACAGGCATTTGGATCTAATGCTCATTAATGTTCTTTCTACCCTGGGAAAAGTAAAATGAGAGAGAAAGAGAAAGAGAGAGAGAGAGAGAGAGAGAGAGAGAGAGAGAGAGAGAGAGAGAGAGAGAGAGAGTTAATTGAAAATTGGAGGTATTAGCAAAGTGTCATAAAATGGCTAAATTAAAATTGTTTTCATAAAGATGATTGGAAAAGACATTGCAGGCAGCAAGAACAGCATAAAAAAGGAGAGAAGGATTAGAAAGTATGAGGTCATGTGGTGAATAGCTAGAAGTTCAGTTTGTTTGGAGTCAGTATGCAAAAAGGAACCCTGGAGTAGCTTAGCATGGGGGAAATGCTGGCTGTTGGAGCTGAGCATTGTAGGGAATCTACAATTATCTCAACCTGCTCAGCTTCATGATAGAAGCCCTCTTGATGACTTGTATGTTCAGCCTGTTTTTGCCAGAAGGGAGTATAAAACACTGAGGCTCATAGGCAACTCACCATCATTCAAGAGAACACACACTATTAAAGAACAATTTTAATTATTACAAGACTCCTTCATACTGATATGAAATTTGTTTTCTAAAATCTTGTTTCTATCAACCCCCCTTCTGGGATTGAGGTTCTGTTCTCTGAGGTTAGCAGAGAGGTATCGGCTTGTGAAAACTTGAGTGGCAGATACTAGTCTGAAGAATGAGAGCTTAACTCCCTGTGAGCATTGTTTTTAGGAACAGGGAGTGGACTTCTCACTTTCACTGAAGCAACATCAGCTCCTGAAGATTTCTGAGTAGAAAGATGTTGGGATCATTTCCATCTTGAGGAAGATTGACATGACAGCTGTATAGGAAAGAAATCCAGATGGCGAGAACCTTTTGGAGACAAAGAAGTCTGTGCAGAAGGAGAGGTGGAAAGCTCTCTAACATGAATGCTTAATTCAAGTATTGAGCAAATCATGGCATTGTCTTTGGGTTTCAGTTTTCTCATCTCAAAAGGTGAGGAAGTTGGACAGGTTATGTCAAGGGATTCTTCCAATTCCACTATCTGTGATTCTGAGTTTTCAGAACCGAAAGACACATTTACAAAGTAGGAAGATTTTTTTGTTATTGTAGGTAAAAGCAGAGTGGCCTGGAATAGAAATGGAAAAAGTGTTGAATCCAAAAAATGTTACAGTAAGGACTCAGAGGCTATGATGACAGCTTGGCCATCTAGGCCAGTGGTCAGCAAACTCATTAGTCAACAGAGCCAAATATCAAAGTACAATGATTGAAATTTCCCTTGAGAGCCAAATTTTTTAAACTTAAACTTCTAACACCACTTCTTCAAAATAGATTCGCCCAGGCTGTGGTATTTTGTGGAAGAGCCACACTCCAGGGGCCAAAGAGCCGCATGTGGCTCATGAGCCACAGTTTGCTGACCACTGATCTAGGCCAAAGGAAAACCAAGAATTAACCACACAACTCAACACTAGGGTTAAGGGGAAGGGTGTTTCTAAAAGAGGGAGAAGAATAAAACGTTAAACTATGGATGATGTTTCAAGTGTGGAAATGGGAGAAACCAGTGAAAGGGAAAAAAAGGCAGTCAGTTGGGAAGCAGGAGAGAGGTATCATAAGAAGTTTAAATTGTGGGGTCAAGAATGGCTGCGTAGAAAAGGCATTGTCAAGAGAGATGTGAATCAGCAAAAGCTCTGAACTTAGAAAAAAATTGGTGTCTGCTAAGGACAGAAGAAAGGCCAGTGTTTTGAAAAGTAGAGGCAGTTTATGAGAAGGCTATGGGATTATTTCAAGGAGGTTTTCAGAAGCCAGGAAAGGCTGGAGTAAGAAATGTAACTGTATTTTGGGTGTGTTTTTAGTTGTGTTGGGAAGTGATGGTAGATTTTAAGCAGAGATTTTACATGGCCTGATTTACTTAAAAAGCTATCTTATCTGCCTCATGGAAAATGACTGTAGGGGATGCAGCTGGAGGTAGGGCTCACCTAGGAGACTATTGCAATAGTCCAGGTGAGACCTGATAATAGTTTGTTTTAGCGTGGTGGTGGTAGAGATGAAGGGAAGAGGAATGATTAGAGATGTGTTTTGAAGCTAGAGTTCATGCAATTTACTGATTGAATGAATGGAAGAAGGAGGACTGTATTATATTTAAACCTTAAAGTCACATAAGTTGTTTTGATTAAAATTAACAGAACAAATTCAAATCTCTAACTCAGTTTGATTCAATGATTATCAGTGGTAATAAAATTCCAGGTTCATTCATTTGCTAAACATTTATGGAATAACTACTATGACCCAGGTACTATGTGAAGTGCTACTGATAAAAACATAGACAAGGCAGATATAGGTCTTTGGGTTGAGTGAAGTACATAGCTACTTATCAAATAAACACACAACTATACATCATTAAGAAGGGCTAAGAGGTAAAAGCACACAATGGTTTTGAGCTTAAAAATAGATGAATCTGCTCTGACTGGTGTGGCTTTTGTGGATTGGAGAATTGTTTCCTATACTGAAAGGTCTCAGGTTTGATTTCCACTTAAGGCACATATCCACTTTGCAAGTTTGATCCCTGGTTGGAGCACATATGGGAGGCAACCAATCGATGTTTCATTCTGAGATCAATGTTTCTCTCTCTCTCTCTCTCTCTCTCTCTCTCTCTCTCTCTCTCTCTCTCTCTAAAAAAAATAAATAAAAAGAAAGAAAAGAAAGAAAGAAAAGAAATCAATAAAAAATGTCCTCTGGCGAGTAATGACCAAAAAAAAATTTAAAAAAATCTAATCTAACTTCAATAGTCAAAAAAACTCCCCTGAGAAGGTGACATTTGAGCTATCTGAAGGATGATTGCAGAGAGAATATCACGTTCAAAGATCCTGTGGCAAAAGGAAACATTGTGATTAAAAAGCAGAAAGAAAGTCAGGGTGGCTGGAGTACAGAGAACAAGCAAGAGTGTGATGGTGCTAGATGGTTGGTCAGTCAGGAGTAAGATCATGTGATCAGGCAGGGCCTCATAGACATTTGTACAGGATATGTGTCTTTATTCCAAGGGCAAGAAGAAGGTGAAGTGATTAGGTTTCTAAAAATTTCTTTGGCTAGTTGAAAACAAATTGGAGATAACCTTCACATTTAGAGTTTCTAAGGGAATGCATGAATTGACTACAGCCACATGGCACATGAGTCACATGGGCTGCTTCGGGGAGGCGGTGGAGATCAGAATAAGTAGTATGGGTCTGTTATAAGGCAAGGAGAGAGAAGTGCATGTTGGCAGGAAGCCACACAATATATCATGGTTGGCTTTCTATGTTAGCACATGTAGAGAGACTACATTTTCCCCCAATGTCTATATAACATTCAACTCTATTGATATGTCATACTTGAATATTTACCACCACCCTGTGAGTAGGAATTTAAGGTGTTCTAATTTTTTTATTATTATAAACAATATTGCCAATTGGAACATTCTTAAACATTTATCTTAGCTCTTGTGAGATATACAGAAGTAAAAATGCCAGGTCAGAGTGCATGAACATTTTAGATTTTAATAGATTATGCTAAATTTTCCTGAAAAAATGTGATGCCAATTTTGAGCAATAATTCAAAGAATAATCTTGAACTACTGTATAATAGCAGAGCTAGGGAGTCTGGAATTATGATAGCAGCAATGAGCTGGTACAGTGTTGCAGGGGTGATGTGCTGCATTCCTGATCACTTGTGATAGTCTCTATAAGAGTTTGGGGGGAAGGGGCTGGCAAATCATTTTGAACAGTCAATCCCTGAACTTCTAGGGAACAGGCCACAAGGAGGAGCAGGAGGCTTCTGAGAAACTGACTACCAGAAATTAGAATCCCAGGCATGTTCTCCTTGCTTAGCCCTTCAGTCTTTCTCTCTAAGGATTCTGGCAGCATTCAACAAAGCCAATTCCTCTACCCTCTTGACATGCTTTCCTTTTTAATTTCCATAACAATACTCTACTGTTTTTCCTCTTTTTGTATGGGCCAATGTGTGAGCTCCTCATCTTTTGTCTTCTCCTTATATATTGATGTCTCTCAGAATTTGATTCTGGTCTCTCTTCTTGTTCATCTCCAAATTCTCTCCTTAGATGATCTTGTTCCTTCCCATGTGCAGTATCATTTATATACCAATAACTCTCAAACTTTTATTTCTAGCCTGAAACTTCCCTCTGAATTTTGGAATCATATACCTTATAATTAAATTTGTCCAAATGGAACACTTAATTTCCACTTTCAGTGTATGCCCTCCTTCACCCAATCTTGGTGAAAGGCACTTTCTTCCACCCAGCTGCTTAAGCAAATAATCTAAAAGTTATCTTGAATCTCATCCTCTCAATGCTGTCTGCCAACAAAACTAGCCAAGTTTACTTAAAAAAAAATCATCCATTCTTTTTTGTTGTTGCCTCTTACTTTCCCACCCTAGTGCAGGCCGCCACCTCGTCTCACTTTAGTATCTACTCTCTCATCCAGTCTCTATACAACAGAGAAATTTTTATAAAATGTAAATCAAATCATGTCACTGTTGTGCTAAAGCATTACCCAAGGATTTCTGTTGTTATAGGAAAAAATGTGAATGAATGACCTTGGCTTACATGATCTTGCACTACCTGGTCAGGGCTTACTTCCAACCATCACTTTCTTTTCTGGCCCTCTCAGTCAGTTTTCCTAGGCCTTGCCTCACTGTTTTCCTCCACCTACCCAGCTTCTGCCCATTTCAGGACCTATTCACTTCTAGGAACAAACTTTCCCCTGCTCTTAGCTGAGTCAACTCCATTGCCTCCCTCATGTCCAACCTAAGTGTTGCTCTTCAAATAAGCCTTCCCTACATAACGTAAGTTCCCTATATTTGGCCTCTACCATGCCCCTTTGTCTGTTTCCTTCATACCAGTCATGCAGCTTGCCATTAATTTTTTACTTTTATTTTTTGGTCTTTTCAGCTCTAGAATGGAAATTTCATGAAAGATGGCACATGTTCATAGGGATTCCTCAGTATTAGTAGGGGACAGTAAATATGTTTGGGTTGAATGAATAAGAAGGAGTCCTATTCAATGGTTTTATTCTGCCAAATGCAGAGTCTCATTTCTCTATGGTAGTGAATCATTGGCACTGTCACTCTTTTCTATACTCCACTTAGAAAATATAACATCTATTGGGTTTTCTACTTTTACTCTTCTTTTTAAGTCTCCAAAGAAACAGCATCCCCTTTATCCGTCTTGGCTGTGAAATTGTCTATTACATATTTTTTGGTGTCACCAAATCAGAGACTTGAAACTCAACCAGGTCTTTTCCTCTGAGAAAAACATAAAAACCACATCTCAAATACTTTTCTGTATCCTAAGTTAATTTTTATCAAATGTATTTTCTTTGATTCTGGACCTAGATATGCTTTATCATCAAAATATTAATTAGCCTCAAGGAAGATGTACAAAGGTCTTTGAAGCTGTAAAGAAAGCAGCATTTGGTCTTTGGAGTGGCTCTCACACCAACACAGGGTAGAAGTACTTCCTCAACCAGCCATGAGGAAATGACACAGGGCTCTGTTTGTGAGGCTCTACCTGTTCTTTCCTTGTAGCAAGAACACTCCTTCCTCATCTGAGAGCTGATCAGTACATTCACTGCTGCCATCCCTCCCACAGGTTTAAGACTGGTCAAGCAGTACGTGTCTGATGAATTAATCATGACCAGTCAGGTATTGGGTATTTAGTAGTTGGCAGGACAGCAAATAACAAGAGTCCAGTGACTTGTGGCTTGAGCTTCTTCCACTTCTGGGACCTCTTATTCTAATCTGTAAATCAAAGATTTGCATGTTTGCCCTCACCTACCTTCTGGATTAATGAGCTTTTTCTGCCCACACACATGGATAGGGGTGAAGGAGCAGAAGGGGAGGAAAGGGTAAATCCTTTGTGGTCTGAGAAGACATTGTGAAAGTACTGTACTTATAGAACAACTGAAAAGAAAGAAGTAAGAAATGGTGATCCTTGAAAATGACTTCATGTTTTCTCACTGCACAGAATTTAGTCAAACACTGCTGCAGTTAAATATTTTACTCTTTGTTCTCCCTGCATGATCTATAATAATAATCTGCTTTGTGTTAATATTTACTACTGTGTTGCTGACAATTACCTGAAAGAGAAGTTCAGATGCTTCACTGGGCTGGAAAAAGTTGAGCTAAATCAGAAAGCAGTCTAATTAAGCAAATTTATTCTATATCTATAAAAGGCTAAGTTGACTTGTGCATACGTGATACATATAAAGCTCTCTCTTGTGCCAGTCACACAAATATGTTTCCATCTTTCATTGTTGATTGTGAATTTGGTTGACACTTCTATTTTAGAGACAGGGCAAGTAGCAATATTAAAATATTTTTCTAATTAATTTTCTTTAATAGTGCATGAATTCGTGCACCAGGCCACTAGTTAACTATAGTCACCATATTGTACATTACATCTCTATGATTTACTTATATTAACTGGAAGTTTGTGCTTGTTGCTAACCTTGACAAATTTTTTTCAAATAAATAGATGGTGAGAAAACAGAAGGAGGAGAGCTGTTAGGGGAAGATTTAAGAGAGAACAACCAAATGAAATGTGTGGATCTTGTTTGGATTTTGACTCAAATAAATTAACTATAAAAAGATGTTTGTGGATCAGTTGGGGAAATTTGTATGCTGGCTAGTTATTAAGTGATCATAAAAATTTATTGTTATTGTTAATGTTTATGGCATGATAATGACTCTGTGGTTACTTTAAAAATTCCTGCCTCTTAGAGACACTACTGAAATATTTATAAATAAAATGGTACAGTGCCTGACATTTGCTTTAAAATAATTTAGCAGGTGTGTGATGAGAATGGGGGTGGATATGCAGATGAAAGGAGATTTGCCATATGTTCTTATTTATTGAAGCTGGGTGAAGGGCATGTGAGAGAGTCCATTATATTCTTTTCTTTTATTCACATTTGACATTTTTCATAATCATTTCTTAAAAATTCAAGTAATGGATTTAGAACTATGCCTGACCTATAATAAATGTTATCTGTTATTATTATGTTAAACTTTAAAAAAGACAAGTGACACATACATTGCTGGTGGGAATGTAAATTGGTACGGCCTCTGCAAAGGATAATTTGGTTATACCTATTAAAATAAAATAAACAGGTACTTAGCTTTACCTAGTATTTGCATTTTTTGGTATTTGTACATGTATGAAATAATATATCCACAAGAGTAATGACTAAAACACAATTTTTATTTATTTAATTTAATTTTATTATTATTTTTTACAATTTTTAAATAATAAAAAATTGGAAGCAACCTGAATGTTAACTGGTAGGAAACTGCTTAAATAAGCTCTGGTCAATCAATCCAAAGAAGATTACAACCAAAGATAAATAAGTAAAATGAAATAAACTAGAAGAGAATAGAATTATAAACTAAGGCAGAATGACTTTCAAGATATTTTTAAGTGAAAAAGCAAGAAGCATAAAGAATGGATAGTATGCTATATTATGAATTTATAAAAAATAATTTTATTTTAACATATAGGCTATTTTTTTTTGCACAGGCACAGAAATCTTTGAGATGGTACACTAGAACATTGCCAAGAAGGCAAACTGAATGGGGGAGAGGAGAATAGATATGAGAGAGAAACTTTCTTCTGTTTACTTTTATAAATCTTTAGGTTCCTACCATCTGGATATATCACCAATTCAAAATAAGAGGAGAAGATTTATTTGCAATGTATATAATATGCAAAAGATGTACCATCCAGGGTACATGTACAATCCTTATTAATTGATAATAAAAACACAAATGATCTAAAAACAGCAATTTTTAACCTTTTTCATCTTATAGCACATATTAATTGCTAAAATTCTTTGGCACACTGAAAAAAAATATATTTTTTACCAATCTGCAAAAAAAAAGTATAATTTTGATTCATTCACACTGGATAGCTATTGTTGTGTTGGCTGTTACCATTTTTTATTTGAAAATCTAAGGGGAAAGAGTTCAGTGCCCCTAACTAAATTGTCAGGCAATGTATGTTATAAAAATTCTTATGGCATACCAGTGTGCCTCAACCCCACTGGTTGAAAATCCTATATAATAAAATAGTAATATGCGAATTGACTGTCACTCCAACACACAAGATGGCTGCCTCCATGTAGTCAAAGATGGCTGTCCCCATGTGGACATAAGATGGCTGCCACAAGATGGCCAGTAGAGGAGGGCAGTTGGGAGAGACCAGGCCTGCAAAGGAGGGCAGTTGAGGGTGATCAAGCCTGCAGAGGAGGGCAGTTAGGGGTGACCAGGCTGGCAGGGAAGTGATTGATGGGTGATCAGGCTGGCAGGCAGAAGCAGTTAGAGGCAATCAGGAAGACAGGCAGGTGAGCAGTTGGGAGCCAGCAGTCCTGGATTGTGAAGGGTCTCAGATTGGAGAGGATGCAGGCTGAAAGGATACCCCCTACCCCCATGAACAAATTTTGTGCACTGAGCCTCTAATCACTGATATAATAGAAAAAGAAGAAAATATATGAAAAATGTTAATAAACTTGTGAAAAGATAATTAAATTTACTAATACATGGACATGAGAAATAAATCAATACTTAGCCATTACTTTTTAATCATTCAATTGTATAAAAATTGTGTCCAATAATATCATGTATTGGTAAGCATGTGAGAGAAATGTTCCCATCACCTTCCATTGGTGGGAATGTAAATCAGAACATTCATTTTCATCCTTCAGGTAACATCTAAATAAAATAGAAATTGTGCATACCATAGGCCCATATATTCCACTGCTGAATGTATTTCCTAAAAAGCCCTTGGATGTGTATACAAAGGGACATGTATAAGATGTTTGCTGCAGCATTGTAGAAAATAGTAAGAAACTGGTAATATAAAAATGTACATATTACTTTTCTAATCCAGTACCAGTGGATTGGAAATGTAATATATACACAATAAAAAGGTTTAAATAGCTCAATATGGATAAATCACACCAAAAACTTAATGCTAAATAGGAAAAAAATCAAGTTTCAGAAACTATAAAGAATTATGTCATTTATTTAAATTACAAAATACATATAGAAAGTAATATTTTATATTACTATGGTATGCATAAGTAAACATAAAAATATAAAATGTATATTTTTATTAGACTGGAAAGGGTGCACACCTAATTTGTGAAGGTAGTTTCCCTTGGGTGTAGGGGAGTGGATTGGTTGAGGGGAGAATGTTTTGGATCTGAAATATATCAAAAAAAGGAGGAAAAATATGACCAGATGTTAACAGTTAATTCTGGGAAGTATGAATGTGAGAGTTTAATGTTTTTATAGGTTTTAAATTTTTCAAGAAAAGGGGGTGGGAGAAAACTTTGTCAGGGGAAAAGAATCATATAGATTTCCCTTTGAACTTTGGAGGATCCAAGCAATGTGCACTTCCCTTTGTGAAAGAAAGAAATCCTATTGAATACTTGGCTTCCTCTGGAAGAAACTTTTTCTGATGACAGCTCATTTTCCTGTTCCCGACTTCTCATCCTGCCATATACCACAGACTTCTCCAATAGCACTCCTAAGAAAGACAGCTACTTTGAATACTTGGGGTTTAAGGCTCAATCTGCTTACATGAGATCATGGTTGAGAATAAATAATTTTCATGAATATGAATTGTGGGTTTTAAATTCTACACCGTGTTTGTATCTGTGTTATTACTATTATGTAATACTGTATTCTAAGGAATAAATAGTAGAAAATGGTTTAAAATGTTGAACCAAAATTTCAAAGATTATATGCATTTTAAAATGTTTTTTAAAAACTGATTTCAGAGAGAAGGAGAGAGAGAGAGAGAAACATCTATCAGCTGCATTCTTCATGTGGCCCACCAGAGATTGGGCCTGCAAACCTGGGCATGTGTCCTCACCAGGAATTGAACTGGTGACCTCTTGGTGCATGAGAAGACGTTCAATCAACTGAGCAACACTGGCCAGGGCAAGATTATATGCATTTTAAATGATATTCTGAGGAAGTGACTAATCCTCTTTAAGTTTCCCCAAAAGAAAAAATTGCCAAAGATTATTCAGAAATTCTCTAGAAAATAAAACCTTTTAGACAATGTGACAACTTGATCAGGAGACACATTTAGTAGTAAAAGACTTTTTACATATATGAACACCTTCTCTTCTACCTACGAATAAAGCTGACCTTGAACATGGGGAAATGTACCTTCAACTCAGGTGATACAATATGGGTGGGGAGTGGCAGCAATTTGGGTGTTAAAGTAGAAGGGCAATGGTCTGGGTACATCATTGAGTTTAGGTGTGTACAAAAAGCACAGAATATTTTTGGGAAAAGAGATTTGGGGGATCAATGTGCAGCAAAAAATGCCTTTTTTATACTTCAATAAAATAGTAGTAGCTTATTGCACTAGTTGGCTGTCACCAAACTCTGTTGACATCTCCTCCATGACAATGACAGAACTATACATCCATCCAGGTTTTAGAAATGAGACTTGTTTGTTTTGACACCTTTGTTTCTGTGAAAGAGAAAGTATCAGATAGTAATCAAATTGAAGAGGGTAGTCATCAATTGGCAGAATTGGTTAAGACTATCAAAGGCACCAGTGTACCTCATGCGGGAGAGGTAAAGCCTTGATGAGGCCCTGGAATTCACATGGAAATGTTAGGCTAGCTTTTCCTCTCTTAGCTTAGACAACATATGATCTCATTTTTAAGCATTCTATGTCCAATGAAAGGGAAGCTCACCCCACCCTCTAATCATTTAACCTCTTATGATATTTGATACTGAAAAAAAAAACCAGTATGTGAACAACTATAGGAATTTCTATTTGTGGAGATAAGTCTTTGCTTCTTACTTAAGCCTTGATTTATTATCTTTGGTTGTTTTTGGTAGAGGATGGCTGATTTTTGACAAGAAGATAAACTTGCAGATGGAAATTCTTTTAAGCTATAAATACCACTAACTCGTCTGGTCCATGGAAGTTCAAACAGAGACTTTGGGATTTAGCCCTGCTGAAATGTTTTCTTTTTCTTTTCCCATTGGCTAAGGAAAAGACATGCCCCACCACCCATATGTAGGCACCAGGGCCTGACCCGGGCCTGGCTATGTAAACCATTTAGAGCTCCTCTTGCAGAGAAGCAGGCAGAAGATGACAAATTGGTCTATACCAGTTGACCTCCAAAGAGGACAATAACTTTACACAGCAATCTCTGATGGTTTCCTTATCTTCTTATTTAGTATAAACACTGTCCTTTTTGAGTTCTCCCTGATTCTCCTAGCAGACTCCAAGGATTAACTCTGGGTCATTTACTGAATTCACCAGCTCTGCTCCCCAATATTGTTCCTATTTTCTTACGTAGTCTGATGCAAATCCTGGAGATATCATCTCTGAAGATTGGTGTTGCATCTTGTTCACACTTAGAATCTATCACTGCATAGAGCACAGCACCTGCCAGCTAGTAGGTAAACAATAAGTGCTTGTCAACTGGTTAATTCAGTAGTCTCAAGTGCTGCCTGCACATGAACCCCCTGGGGGAGCCTTAAACAACAACAAATGCTGCACTGGCCTCACCCGGACCAGCTGAATCCTGATCTGTGGGCATGGAGCCCCTGCATTGGAGCATTTTTAAAGCGCCCCAGGTGATTCTGGATTAATTAACCCGCTGTTTTATTTGGCTACCTTCTGTTTGCTTCCAAGTTTGGAAGAAATCTACTTGAATTCTTTTAAGGAACAAATATTCCAATCACTGATGCCAATGCTATTTCACAGTGAGGGTAGAATAAGTTTTCTCATCTGCAAAATGGGAAAAATAAAGTAACTATCTCTTAAGATTTTTGTAAACATTAAATGTAAACCTCTTAGAACAATAACTGGTGCATAAGTATTTGATAAATGAAGTCCAACATAAAGAAGAGGGTAATGTGTTTGTTTTTATTACAGTTGTTCTCTCCTTTGGTTTATGACTCAAGTTTTCTTCCAGAAGTTTTTGACTTGTTCTCTCCTTTGCCCCTTCTATCTCTTCTCATCCTTTGTCAAGCTCTGCTCTTTGGACCCAAGACTATCTGGAATCTGTCCTTCCTTTTCATTCCTATTGCTCCAATTCTAATCCTCTCTCTCCTGGATTATGGACATCACACCAGTCTCTTTGCCAACGATCTGTTTGTCAAACATCTGTGTGCAACTCCCAAAATGCCCTACTTTCTGGCTGTGATCTTGGTAGTTTAGTTACTTTCTCCAACCCTCACTTCCTCATGTTTAAATGGGGTTCCTCTAATGACACTTTGTACTCAATAGGGTGGTTGTGAGAATAGAATAAGAGAATTTTTTTTTATAAATAAAGCATCTAGAAATCTTCAGTGCATGTAATTAGGGCTCAATAAACATTGATTATTTTTAATTTATTATTACTATTATTATTGTTATTGTTATTGTTATTTTATTATTAAAATGACTGCCAACAACTCTCCAGACATCCTAGTTACTAGCCATATGGAAGTCCTTGCTGCTCTCAGACCACATCCTAAATTAGGTCTCTATTTTCATTGTTTTAACCTTTGGAATGCCTGCTATTCCTCTACAGATGTCTGAATCATATGTTTTTAAGCAACAGAAATATATTTTCTCACAGTTTTTGAGGTCAGAAGTCCAAAATTAATGTGTCAGCTTGGCCACACTGCCTCTGAAGGCTGTAGTGGAGTCTACTCAAATAAGGTAACACGCACAGGTTAATTAAATTAATTAATTAACAAATTCTGGGAATTAGTACATGAACATATCTTTGGAAGCTATTACCAGCCTAGCACAAATATTTTACAGAGTATGATAAATGCAGTGAGAATTCAGAATAAATTAGGAAAAGCAATCTATTGGATGCCAGAGGACAAAAATCTAGGATGGCAGAAAATCTTATCAGTCTTAAAGGCCCCCCCACCCCAGAAGTATATTACTCCCTCTTCTGACATTATACAAAAAGTCCCTGGAGTTCTCAAACATTAGCAGACATCAGATTCACCTGGAAGGCTTGTTAAAACACTGATTCCTGGGCCCACCCCCAGGACATCCTAATTCAGAAGGTCTAGGATGGGGCTCAAGAATTCACATTTCTAACAAGTTCCCATATACTACTGACCCTGCTGATTAGAGGTCCACATTTTAAGTAGTGCTGTTTTAGGGCCCTGAATACTTTACAACTTCTATTATTATTTCAGTACAAATTTCTTCTGCAAGGAAATTGTAAGTTCTCAATGGAAGGGCCAAAGTCTCCTCCTCTCTGGAGGAGATAGGGCTTGGGCTGAGACTTGAAAGATGAACAGGTTTGAGGGCCTTGCAATTAGGAGTCCAGAGCCAAGAGCAGAAAGTGTCTTAGTTGCGGGAGGGTGAGTGGATAGGATAAGAAGGCACAGTAGGAAATAAGCCTAGAGAGATGAGCGGTGGGTGTGGGGTGACACCTTGAAAGGCAGGCAGAAGAATATACATTTGAGTTTCTAAACTACAAAACCCAAGGGTTGAATTGCATGGTGTCATGATGATGGTCTCTTTTCATTGACTATAAGCTCATGCAGAGCTCGAACTCTCTTGGCATTTCCAGTAATTACATCCCAGATGCTCAGCAGATGTTTGCTCTTCTAGCTGTTAGTCTGTCATTCTGTGAATGACTCTTATCCATAAAAACTTAGACTGAGGCTCAAGGTGCACCAGCTGACCACCCTACATACCTGGGCCAAACCAGAGCCTTTAGGTTATTAAGAGTGGTACCCTATCCCACAAATTCTGGCCCACTCCTGCTCTGCAAACCAATTGTGCTGGCTTGAAAGTCACTTGACCAAGGAGCCAGAAACATTATTCCCTCTAGAAATTGGGTTTAAGGAGATGATTGTAAGAGACAAAGAAGCCACCTGGAGGAAACAGATCTTGGCTCAGTGAGAAGCCCTTGGTGGTGTTCTGCAGGTTTTCTGCTTGCCTGCCTCACAGGGTGATGATGAGGTTAAATAATTAATGTATGTGAATGTACTTTGTTAGCTCTAAAGCACTGCAGGAATATAATTAATTATGTTTATAATTACAGGTAATATAATTATAATTTGTAGGTGGAAGCAGAATATATATATCTCATGGCTGTTCTCTAGTAAGATATCCTTGGTGGATATCCTTTGTGAGATGATAAAAACTTGTATGTTTGAGCTTGACTCATTCTCTCTGACTCTATTTTCATCATTAGAATATAAGTGAGACTTTGGCTCAAGGACTTATGGTTAAGTTTAAAAAAAATGGGAAAGATGCATAGAGTAAAGCTGGAAGACCCAATACCCAGTAGTAATATTTATTGGCACTTATCTATCAGGAAGATAAAATAAAGGCAGCTTATTTGTTAACTTACCTATAAATAGCAACAATACTTATGGAGTTCTATATTAAACTCATACTCACATATAATTTATTATATAATTGATGTGTTTATATATTACTCAAAGTGAGTTATTTCCAGAAATCTCCTAGAATTCAACACAATCTAAAATGATTGTGCTCTTGCTAAATCATACATATGCTGTCTACATCAGGCAATGCTTATTAGTACTAAGCTAAAAATCTAACATTATACTATTATGCTTGTTCAGCAAAAGTAATAAGATGGAGAGAGGTGCCAGCTAGTTTATGCCCTTCCATTAACATGCTTTATCTTAAAAATTTATGATGGTATTTGGGTCCATGTTCTGGAGAAACAGTTGTATTTGTACCTGAGAGAGGCATTCTGGGGCTAGGGATTCTCATAGTCCATCAGGGAAATCTGTACTGTTAAGGTGTAAGACTACTAGAACCATTGTCAGTATTTCCTCCCTTTGAAAAATCAGTGAAATAGCAAGATATTTAATAAGAAAAATGCTCCTAGTGTCTCCCTTGAAATGGCAAGATTCCACCAGAGAAGCGAAACATTGTATTTCTTTGGAGTCTCTGACCTCCTGCCCTTGTTCCTATGCACTGTTAATTGTTGTTAATTTCTAACACCTCATTAATTATTTCCATTAAAGATGTGGGAGAGGGAAATGCCCTTCACTCATGGGCGGTCACAAGAATAGACCATTAATAATTACAAAAAGTGTGTTACTTTGAAAGTGAATTTGAGCCATTTGCATGAAAGCCACTGTATTTCTCGTGGCTGGGCTGGTGACACTTTTGAAATCCTGCCACTGACGGTGTAGGTGGGGACACCTGGAATGATACAACCGCGGCCGAGTAAGAAGCTGAATTTCCCTTTGCTTCTAATGACTGTAACATTTGGCCTCTAGAGCATGATGTACTTTTCAGAGAACTTTTTACAACTTCTTCCCTTGCAACAGAAGCCTAGAGGTGGAACAGCCTCCTCCAATGTCACAGCCCACACCAGTCACTCAATTAGTACTTCACGTGGAGTTCCTGACTCCCACTCCCACTCAGCCCACCAGACCGTGCGGGGAGGTCAGCACCAGCTGGGGTGACTTTCACTCCCACCGCAGGCTCCCACAGAGATGGAGCCAAGGCCATTTCACTGACATTGGGCTCCCAATCTTTAAAAATGATGCCCACATAGCCATTTAGTGTTGATATTTTTTATTTAGTGCCTATCTTGAAAGTTCACGCAGAAGATTCTTCTCACACGGTTTATAGGCATGTTGGGAGTTCAACATTATCTTGGAAAAGAAACATCAAATATGTTCTCTAGGTTTGACAACCAGCAGAAATTTTAGGGTATAGAAAAAGATTTGGGGGAAATGGATGAAAAATTATCTTATGGGTACAGATTTCAACTGTGAAATTCAGACAGCTTAGATTCTAGAACTAAAACGTAGGTTCATTGTAAGGATCACATTTTGAACTTGAGGGGTCGATCTAATTACTTCTAGTCAAACCCCTTGTTTTGCTAATAGGAAAATGGCAAGTCAGAGAGATTCAGGGAAACCCCTAAGCTGTGGATATGGGAATTTTGAGAACTGTGTTACTTAGGGAGCTTTTATGGTTTCCGATTTTGATTCTGCTTTTCATCTGGACTATGATCTCAAGAGCAAGGGCAACATATTCCTTTCTACTTTCCCTCCTCTTTTCCTTTTCTATTCCTGTTCTTCTGTGCTAGCATACAGGGGAGATCAGAAAGGACAATTTTCTATTTACTGGAATAGACTGAAAACTATGACAGTTAACCTGGGGTATCAGATGACATCATGGACAAAGGCCAGGCTGGAACAGCCTGTTTTAAAAAAATTATTGAACTTCAGGCCCCCATTCTTTTTCATCTGCAAAATAAGGCACTTGTATTTTTACTCTTAAGGCTTTTTAGACAGTTGGATTTTATGTTCCAAATCTTCCACCTATTTCTTCCTATTGTTTTAATCATTTCTCTTCTTTGTTATACAGTAGTTCATGGTTAACACAGTTTTGCATTTTATCTATTATCTCTTCTATGAATGGACATTTAGAAATATATTTTGTTGGAAATTTATTTTTTTCTTTAGAATTTATGCTACATTAACATTTTGTTCAAATATTTTTAAATATATGCATAAAAATTTCTCTAGAGTTCAATTTTACCAAATGCTGTCAAATCAACCTAAAAAGTAACTATGCTAATTTACCAGTCTTTACTCCTTCCACCTCTACTTCTATAAATGACTATAGGGGTTTGACTATCATAACATCTAATGCTAGCTGATGACCTAAGTCCTTGTTATCATGGATGTAATTCCCTAACATCTCTGTTCCTATTGCTTTCCTTCAATTCTCCCCTATCTACCAATCATGGGGTCTAATGCCACATGTCCAACATGAGCCTATAGAAGATTCAGTTCTACCAAGTTATTCAGGAATACAAGTTATCAAATCCTCTGTCATCTCAACACCTGCTTCCAAGCTCACTTCTGCAGAGAAACAGAGAGTTGGGTGGGGGGGTCTCCCACTGACAATCAGATGCTTTGGCCTGGAAGTGACACACAGTGCCTCTATTCACAACAACTGACAAATCACATGGGCTTTTCACCTGCCAAGGAGTCAAGCTCTGCAGCCTCCATATGTCTGAGGGGAGAGGGTGCCTGACTCTTGGTGACACCAGTAGTGTGCACCACAGCACTAAGGGTCAGCAAGTTGGAAATGAAGACCATGGAAGACCCCAAATGCCTGGCTGCTGAGCCTGAAGGACAAGTGCAGAGCAGAGAGCCCCACTGTGTTCTTCAGCATCAGGCCTCACTCCTAGCCCCTCTGATGTGTATTTCACAGATAGACCTCTCTGGCTACACAAACCCCTCTCTACATCAAGCAACCTTATATATAGATCCCTATACATGAAGGCAGCATTTTAAATAAACCCTTGGGTGACCTTTTATTCAATAAAATGTCAATCTTAAATTACTAAGATAACTCATCCCTAAGGTTGAAATAGTCCTCTTAATTTACTTCATTAATTAAGGGAGGTGTGGGGTTTGTGAGGCTTGAGCCATTAGAAAGCATAACTGTTCTGAGCCAAGATTGGGAGGCTATCCCATTCCCGTGACAGTGTGATGGAGCGAGGCTGCCAGTAAGTCAGGGTGTCAAGGATGACAGGACAGCTCCATCTATTGTGGCCACCAACCTGAATACATAACCAAGTGTTATCACCTCCCTCAGACACATTCTCTCAAAGTGAAATTAACTTTATGGGGTGTGCAATTGTAAAGTCTTTTTGGATGGTTTTATGTAATGATCTGGGAGTTTTCAGACAAGTGACTTTTGGGCAGCTGTAAACTACAGTTAGCATACACTTCTGGACTTCTTGGAAAGCCAATGATCAAGACCTGAAAGGTCATCCATCCAAGATGAAACCTGGTCTAAAAGAGGTAAAAGCTGACAAAATCAGCTCAATGCTGTGGCAATTAAGAGCTGAGACTCCAGGTCTAGGACATTTCTGTGTTTGCATCTTGGCTGCCCACTTATGAGCTTGTGTGACCTTGAGCAAGTTATAGAATGCCTTTAAACTTTGGTTTCCCATAAAATGAGAATAAAAATAGTACGTATCTCATAGGCTTGTTGTAAAAATTAAATGAGGTGGTGATACTTAACATAGTGCCTGGCTCATACTAAATGATCAGAAAATGTTAACCGTTGCTAGTAGCTGTTACTATTAACATTGTTCAGGGTAGCAAGCATGTATGTAGCGTATACTTGAGGCAAAACAAGGTACTGGACACTAAAAGGCATATCTGGATGAATAGGTTGGAGATCTGCAAAGATGTGTGTGTGTGTGTGTGTGTGTGTGTGGTGATAAAGGATAGGAAAAATACATGATAACTAAAATAAAAATAGATAACATTTAATTGTGGGCTTACTTTGTAATAGAGACTTTAGATAGATAGATACTTTAGATAGATAGATAGATCTAACCTAACTCATTTAATGTTCATATACCACTACAACACTCTGGGTAGGCATCATTAGTATCCTCATCTTACATTTGAATAAAGAGGCTTAGAAGATGAAGTCAGTGGCAGTGGGCAACACAGGGGGCAGGGAAGTAGAGGAGGAGCACCAGGTTGTGTGGTCTGGCTTGACTGGAGCACAGGAGAGGACTATCTGAGTGGAACATGATGTACCAGGTGCCCCGGGGAAGTCCTGCTCACCAGCACAGATGGTCATTGCCCACGCAAAATCCAAGGCCATCTCTAATTTTGTCCACGTGGTCATTGGTGGTGTGCTGTTCGACCAAGAAAGAGAAGACTGCCTCGAGAGAGGACGGAAGACTAACACACATATTTAGGACTTGCTTAATCACAGTTTCAAAAACTGTGGCAAATCCAGGGCAATTTAGAAACAGCTGCCAATGGCAAACCAAAGGGGCCACTGGAGGTGAAAACTTCATGTGATCCATGGTTGCCCACTAGATGGACCTCTGCCAGGCATGGTAGCTTCACTTGAAGGCAGTAGGTTAGAACTCAAAAGCCAAGACCACTATGAATACTAGAGTTTTTACTGCCTCCCCCCCTACACACTAATATGTTTTACTATGAGTTCAGAGTTAAATTATAAAAGTACTAGTGGCCTGGTGCACAAAATTGATGCACGGAGGAGGTTTCCCTCAGCCCAGCCTGCACCCGCTCCAATCAGGGACCCCTTCGGGGATGTGTGACCCCCTAACCACCTCTGTCTACCTGCCTGATTGACTATAAGTCTCCCCTGCTGGTCTGATTGCTCCTAACTGCCTTTGCCTTGCCTCACACCTGGGACTCAGGCTTCCCTCCCTCTGGCCAGCTATAGGCACCCAGGACCTGGGCCAGCTTCACTCAGGCTGGCCGCAGCCACAGGCACTCACAGGCACCCAGGACCACAGGGCATGCTGCCTAACCCCAGGGCCGAAAAGGGCCCCAGCCTCTCTATGTGCCTGCCTGGCCGAGTCCCACTACTCTGACTGCCGTGGCTTAAAGAACTTTGCCATATATGTTCTCCCCAGACTCCTGGGGAGAGGGCGTGAGCTGAGAAACGAGATGCTGCAGCCCCACTGAGGGTGCACCTTCCTCAGCATCTCCAGAAGCTGGAGCACCTGGTTGGAAGGCTCCCAGCTCCGATCCTGGCCTGAGGAGGTGGGGAGTTGTGGAGTGTGCATGGTGCTTGGGGAAAGGGTGACCTTACTGGACTCGCACACACTGCTACTGATGATGGCATGAGGTCATGGAGATTGAAGGAGCAGAGAAATGCATCCAACCCAGCAGTCGGGCGTCTCTCTGACAGCACACCTCCAGACAGCATGCCCCGCAGCCCCTGGCGGGCCTTCAGCCATCCTGCCCCTCCAGGGGGCCCCCACCTGGGGAGTGCACATAGGCTGTGCCACTGCCATAGCCGCTTCCCCCCAGCCCGAGGCGCCTGCCCAGTCCCGCCCCTCCGCAGGGCCCTGGCCTGGGAAGTGCACGCTGTGCCACTCGGCCTGCAGCGCCAACGAGGTCCTGCCCCTCCACGGGCCCTCGCCTGGAGAGCGCATGCAGGTACACTGCACCCCTGTCACCGCTGTCACCTCCTGGCCCGCTGGGCTCATCTGGTCCTGCCCCTCCGGGGAGGCCTGGGGAGCACATGCTGCACCTCGGCGCCCCCGCAGCCTCACCAACCTTGCCTCCCGTCCTGCTGGCCATGCTCCCTGCTCCTGATTGGCTGGTAGCACAGCCAATCAGGAGCTAAGGTATGGTCATATTTGCATGTTACTCTTTTATTAGATAGGATAAGGAAACTTGGGAACTTCCAGATCTTTCTAGACTTTTGCCCCATTAAACACTTTGGGAAGAAAGGTAATATCCACGTAAAATCTCCATTAAAATAACCTTGTAGGCTTATCTGAAATTAGCACCTTCAGAATTCTTGTTCTGATTGTTGGTTTAGTTGACCTGCTTGTGTCTTGATCTTACACTGATAAACCCTCTAATCAGATAAGAAAAGAATTGATGCACTTCTAGACTGTAGACCAACCTTAATGTTATTTGAAGCTAGGAGTTGGTCTTGGGGCTTAGATTTTCCCTTTTTATTTGTGTATGATTTAGTGTTCATCCTGCACTAGACACTAAAATGCATTGTTTAATTATCTGAGCTCAACACACCATTTTATAATTCATTAGTCAGTTGCTCTTTGCAAAAGCTTATTTCTTATGAAACAAAAGTGGGAATCATGCAACTGGACTATTTATCTCTCTTTAGGGGTTGGGGGTTAATATCTGATAGCTCATAACATCTTTATTATAATGCATTTATAATGATTTACTGGAATCATTCTATGGCTAAGTATCTAATGTCAAAGCCAGGATCTGGCATGAAATAAAATGCTGTATCCTTGGGTAGCTCTAGGGAAAAAAAGGCCTCAGCCAATATTTTCTGTGCAATTCTACAAACTGTAATAAGGGTAGGGGTAATTGCCTTAATGTCAATTAAGCTATTAATAATGCTCATCTTGTCATTCCTAAATATAGCAGTGTCTCAATCATACATTACTGTCCCCTTTTAAGACTACACAGAAATGAGATCACAGTTTATGTGGATCAGGACATAAGCAGCCAGTCTTATCTCTTTTACATAAAAGGAGGTTTGGGCATTTATTTACTTGTTTTTGGTTTTTAAAAAATTTTTACTTGGATGTGTATATATATTTGTAAGGGCAAGTGTTGGTAATACTTGTGAGTGGGGACAAGTATTAAAAATTGTTCTCTGTTCTGGGTGACCAGAGTAAGGTTCCATATCTAGACTCGTGTTCCGTCATCTGGGCTCCTGACTAATGACCCAGACCAGTGGAAAGCAAACTGGCTTGTGAGCTACCAGCGGCTCTTTGGCCCCCTGAGTGTGGCTCTTCCACAAAATCCCATACAGTGCGATTGAAACTTCGTGGCCCATGCTCAGAAGTCAGATTTTGGCTCTCAAAAGAAATTTCAATCATTGTACTATTGATATGTGGTTCTGTTGACTAATGAGTTTGCCGACCACTGACCCAGGCAGTTCGTGACAACTGTCTAGGCATTTTAGAGATGGGAGCATTCACTCTGGCTACACATGGTACCAGGCTGTGTGCATGATGTTCCCAAGCACCTTGGATGCACATGAGTTCCTTAAGGACAAACAAGTGGGGAGGGGGAAGAAATGATACTGATACCCTGTCACAGAAAAGGGGCCAGTGGTCTATCAGCAAATCTCGGCAGCCAAGTCCAGGGTAAAGGTGTATTGGGAATAGGGACTAGGAGGACGTGAACTGTGGGGTTTGGTGAGAAGGGAGAATGTCACCAACCTTCCTAGATCAGCTCTAAATCAGAACCACTTCTCTCTAAGAACAAACAGGACGGGTTCGCCTTCCTCCCTTAGCACTTAGATTTCTCCTGGGCTGGGGTTTCTGAGCAGCCGCTTCCTCTGCCCCCCTTGTTGGCCATCCTGGTGAAGTGAACTACTTGTTGATATTTGGAGCGCATTAATTTGTCCCAAGGAAGCTTATTGTATGGCAGTTTAATGACAGAAACCTGTCCTAATGCAAATGGACACGTAATCCCACTAAACCACTTTGCGGGTGTAAATTTAAAACAATTGCTGAGAACTGACACCAGAGTTTAATAAGATAGAGGGCTCATTCCTGGACCCTGGTTTGCCCGAGGGACTCTGCTTGGACATCCAAGCCTGGCAGTTTTAGTGCAGCCCCAGGTTACCATGGCAATTGTAAGGGGGGCAGAGGAGCTTCAGGGCCCCCTCTCAGGTGGAGAGGATGTGAGCTCTGGCAGGTAAAGTGGGTGAGAGAGCAGGAAGCCAGGAGGCTCTGAGAGGGGAGGAATGAAGGGAGAGTCCATGTCCTCTGCTATTGTTTACAGGGAACAGGTTGAGGGAGATGTGACTGAGACCCAGGAGGCAGCTTTCAGTCCTGGCTTATTAAAATGCCCGATCCAGGCAAATCCCTATAGAAAGAGCACAAAACCTTGCCTGGAACCCACTCCTCTCATCAGGTGAAGGAGGAAGCCTGGCTGGGGAGTAGTGGGGGCACTGGAAATGAGACTGAGGCAGGAATTGTGAATATTTGCTAGATTATAATGCTGTTGGGTACTACATCATTCTCCAGAGAGCTCTGAATAAGGTTATTATGGGTGAAGTCATTTTTGTAATAAAGTTGGCTGTAACTCTGGGTCATAAATCATGAGGTCTGGGACTAAAAAAATTACTAAACATGCCTCTGTTACCACATACTGTCCTCCTTCTAAATACTTTGATTTTACTACAAATCCTCCATTGACTGAGATGGGGGAAATACACACAAAGAGCAAATGATTCCTTCCGTCCCAGGCAGCAGCCCCGCCAGCATCTGGGCCTCCCGGAATGATTTCCTGAGGTGTGATGTTATTTATGGTGTGCTTTCTCTATCAAAAAGGCAAACAGCATCCCGAGTGACCCCGGGGCATTTGCATCATTGCTTCTCTTGCTAATTGATTCATCCTCTGGCAGGGCCTGAGCGGCAGGCTGTTAGCTGGACACTGTCTCCGAGCCCCAGATCCTGTGGATTAAGGTGCATAATAAGCAGAGATGTTCATAAAATTGTTAAATGTCAAAACCGCAAAACCCACACCCATTTGGAGTCCATCAGCTCTTCTGGAATGATTCTGCAAAGTACCATCTTCTCCCTTTGTCCTTTCATTGGTCTAAACTTCATAACCTTTGTGAAGTAAGGAGATTAAGAGCTGTTATTAACAACACTGATGGTTTAATTCCTTTCACAACTTCTTCCTTTCAAATAAGAGTCTGGCACAGAATGACAAGAGATTTTATCATATGAAGTGCATTCCAGATGTGATAAAGCAGAAAGGAGAGTGTGGCCCCAGTAGCGGTTGTAAGAGGGACAAAGTGTGGATCTCTATAGCTCAGTGGCTGCAAAGCAGAAAATGAAGATTGTAAAAACGTCACATAAAGAAAAAATGCACAGTGGATTCGTTTTGCGATGCCCATAATTCAGTAATGCCTTTAAGTAGCTAGAAGAAATATAATAAATGTTTTTCCACAACATTGATCATACTGTATCAGAGGAAATATTAGTGTGCAGGGAGCCATGATTATACTGGTAGTAATTCTTGGTGCAGAAAACTAGTAGAAGATGGGACCCTTTATAGGCCGAACTTTTACTGGCTGCAGTTATTTATCTTTAAGAATACATTGTCCTATCGCTAAATATTTTTGTGAAAATTCAAACCAGCACTATCAATAAATCAGAAATCCTGCGACCATTTTATAGAATTTATATATTTTTTCCTGCAGATGCTCTGATGTGTTCCAGAATACAAAACCAGCCAATTGACCATGTAAAAATCCTAGAATGTCTGTAAAACAGACTCTTCTTCTGTATTCTGAACCCAGATAGAAGCAGACAGGTTTATGGCATGTGATTCCATCCAAATGGCACCTGTATTTATATATAACATCACTCCAAAGAAATTAAATGGATTATTGGATTATATGCCACAGTAAAACTGTACCTGAAGCTATTCGCCTAGAGAGGATATGCATGTCATACCACCGCTTACTTGTTTATTTATTTTGTCCTGAAACTCTGAAGAAAGTTTTGCAAGACCAGTATTTTCTTTAGGGAGAAAATATGAGAACTGATTTCTCATGCCAGCTTCCTGCTCCTTGGACTGGCAGGAGCTGGTATCCCTTGGTGGTCTTGGTGCAAGAGGCTCAAGGAGAAGTTTCACTTTCGCTTCTGAGGGATCCCAGGGCTGGACTGCACATCACTGAATCAGGTTTCAGGGTGCACAGATAAGAGCTAGCCCAGCCAGAGCCATCCTGCAGGCCTAAAAGGAGAAATGAGACCTGGGTGTGTTAATACCCCATCTACTCTCTAAAGAGCCTGTGAAAATTACTAAGAGAAACAAGAAGCCAGAAGAGTACTATGAGATCAGAGACAGGAGCAAGGCATTCTTTTACTTCAGAATCTGGGTAATCCAGCTAGAAGTTCAAAGGCCTTGTGAAAGCAAACAAACCTGGCTAGAGGCTGCAGGTTTACCTGCTCAGTCTCAGTACACATCTCCCCTAACTCTCACTGACATATGGGATGCATTGCCCAGGCTTTCCTTGCAGACACCATCCCCATTTTGTCCTAGCACCCTTTGCTTAATGCAAATCCCAGGTCTCCTTCCATACAGTGTCTGTGAGATCCTTGCTTCTCCACCATTTGGGCGCAAGGAGAGTATATTAGCTCACAGGCATTGGAGCTTTTTATGTTTTGATTTTAGTACTTTGTTACTAGAGTAGATGCTTTGTTTTGTTTGACTCCCCCCTGTTATAACAAGGAGGAAATGAAAGAGGGTACCTTTAAATTCTTACCTTGAGAACTTCAAAGAGGCAAGCAGTTGAAGGGCAAAACCTTCCATGTGGGAGCCTAAGCTGGAGAAGTTGCTTGCCACAGGTGCCGGCTTCTCTGAAGGGTGCACCTGGGAAGGTGGTAAACAGTCCTCTGACGTGCTCAGCACCGACATGGACATACATGACCCACAGGCCAAGGTGACCTAACAGGCTTCTGTATAGACAGGAGCAAGGTATTTTTTTTTTAATTTTTATTTCAGGCTCCGATCATGGGGGAGGGGATCACTTTTAAGCATTTTGTTACAATGGACTGTTCTAGGGGCTTCCAAACAGCAGCAGCGATTCTCAGGATTTTTGAAAAACGAAAATTGTTTTTTCAAAATCAGTTAAGTACCCGGCAGTTGAAAGAGTGCAATTTAAAACAAAAACATTTTGGAGGCCAATATCTCTTTGCATTTCCACTTTAGATATATTATCATGTATGAGCAGTGAAGAGCAATGAATAGCCCTGTTATTCCTTCTCTTTCCTTCTTTCCTCCCTTCTTCATCCTTTCCTCCTTTTTCTTTCCTTCCTCCTCTCCTTTATTTTTCTTCCCATTCCTGCTCCTTCCCACCTCCTTTCTCTTCTTACTCAATGGCTTGAAAAAAACGTTAATGAACTTCTTAAAGCATTTCCACAGCCACTAACGCGTTCAGGGTCCCAGATGCCTTCCCCAGAGTATTTAACAGGGGAGTCAAATGCAGCTTCCATTTTTGCTGTGTGTGCAGTATGCACGCAGTTTCATTTATGCACAAATATCTCAGTGTGCTTAGGAGGGTCAGAGAGGCCCTCAGAGAGTAGACCCACTATAATTTTAGTAAAATTAAAAATAAACATGTCAGAACAATAGGCTTTGGAAACATAGTCATTAAACAGAGTGAATTTTGCTTTACTTAGCATTCATCTCGAATTATTGACTAATATTATGACCAGATAAAGAATGTAGACAACATTTGATAATACAGAATATTGTATTACAATATATAAAACTTCTATTTTAAAATTAGATACACTTGTAATTACCTCTAGGACCACTGGATGTCACTGTTGCATATGACTGGCAGTATAAACTTCCCACTTAGGCAATCTGAAACTGGTATTTTAAGGGCTGTGGTGTTACCTCCGTGGTGCTCTACCATTTGATTGAACACATGCTATCTGCTAACATGACTCTCTTCTCCATTCATTGCAGTCAGCCCAATTCTCAATTATGGCACTCTACTGGGAATTCTTCTAATTTACACAGGATGAGATTCCCCAACACAATTATCTTCTTCAATACATTTAGAAGGCGTATGGTACTTTTATAATAGTTTGCAACATTATATAGTAATTATAGCTAAGCACATTCTGGATACCAAATGGAGAGAAGTGAAAACATAACACATAACCATAAAATGCCCTGGATTTATAAAATGCCTTCCCTCTCCTCCCTCTTCAAAGAGTTTACATTTTTTCATATCTATTTGCTCATCTGTCTTTCCAACATCCCTAGGGGATCACCTGCTTTAATGCTTTTATGAGTCAAAGTTGACCTGTGAAATAAACTGAATGAAGTAATTATTTGCACTGGCATCCCAGGAGAAAAGCAAAAGCAAACACTGAAAATATGTTCCAGACCGCTAATTCCAGTTTGCAAAAGTAACTCATTGAAATTTTGGGATTTCTGTTTTCTCTCCCCCAATTATCTTTATAATTCCTTAATTCATGGACCCTTTAACTTTTCATTAAAATATTTATCTTAAAAAATCTGGGCCATCTTGTTCAGCTAACATTATGCAAAAATTAGATTTGGAGACTTTTCCAACCTGAAAAAAAGCCTGGCCTAGTAGAAGTGTTAGACTAGAGCTACAGCAAGTGAAAAAAAAAAGAGAACCAAATGGAACAGTAGTTAGCATTCTCTCTAGTTAGGAAATGACCATGAGTTTCAGTTTAGCTGTCCAATTCAGTCTCCTTTTCCTAAAACCTTGGAGTTGTTTTCTTTAACTTCCTCCCATGCCTTTGCATTGGCGAAGCCAGAGCTGTTCTTGGAGGACTTTTTGGCCTAGATTTTAGTGGGGAGGGGGATGGGAGGTCTCTCTGTCCCAGTGAGTTATCAGAGAGCTGTGTTGCCTGCCATCTACAGATGCTTTGATCCAAAATTTCAGTCATTGTTTCCACATTTAGGGGCTGGAATGAACATCAAAGTATTGAGTGTACGGAATTTACTGAATGCCAAAGAAGTACAATAACATACAGAGGATATAAGCAAATCCCAGTGGCAAAATTTGCTGCCAATTCTTGCACATAATAGAGGTCCTGAAGTGACAGTCTATCTTTGACAAATGCATGATGATATCAATGCCAAGGGAAGGAACTAGCATACTGAAAGGTGAATAAAAGAGTTGGGAACAATTCAGTGGGCTCACACATTTCCTTAGTGTGTTTTTACACAGCAAGGAAAGCAGATGACACAAATGCATTAGGTAATTGTTGGACAGGGCTGCAAACTCACCAGCAGTTTTAATCCAACTTTACTCTTTTGGGATTCAGTTCTAAAGATGAAAATAGAATGTGATTAGAAATCATTCATCTTCTGGAAGGAGGGGGAAAAAAGGAATGAGTAACGTGAAAATAGCTTTCTTGTTCTCTCTCAGATAGTTCCAGACTTTAAAGCCCATATGTTGTTTGCTATAACTTCTTCGCCTCCCAGGGCCAATGCTTTCCAAATGCTTCAGCTTGTGCACTGCACCCAGTAGTCTAGGAAGCCAGGACTCATTTGTACCCACAGTCTTTGTTCCAATGTGGATTAATTTTGGCTCATTTCAGTGGGTGCACATAAAGTAAAATGCACAGAACTAAAACCACGGAACTCAGGCCATCCATTGTGTGATCTTCTGAAAATCTACTTTTCAAGCTCCTTTAAGTTTTATTTTTGAAATAAAAACAATAAAACGACTGTAAAAAGTTTCCAAAGCGTTGACATTATGAGCAATTGCTAACCAAGGCTATTCCCAGAATGATCACTCAAATTTGGATATAATTCTAGGAAAGCTAACTGCCCTCCACTGCCAGCTATAAATATTTCATTCAGGTGATTTGAGAAGGGTCCTGCACTATGGCCTCTTGCCTCCAGGGGCAGGTATCTGGGTAGGTACAGATTGTGCTGCTGTCACCAAGTCCAGCACCTGAAGGCAAAGGCTGATTCTTGCCCTTCAGCTTCAATTTTTTTCCTGTGGAGATGAATGTGAAAGGCCTCCTGCAGGCTGCTTGAATCAGACCAGGTGTGGGTGTGTAGAGAAAGAAGTCTCCAAAATGCCACAGTCCTTGGAAATTGCCCACAGGTTCATGCACACAGTCTGGTAATGATTCAAATACAAGCAAGACTGAGATATGTGTGTTTATTTGAAACCCTCCTTGGCTGAGCAAGAAATTGTGCCAGCTGCAAACAAAGCCAGTTTCCATCCTTTGCGTTGGGCAATCAGAGCAGGTTTGCTTATATACAGTAAGACCGTTTCCAACTTGTGCCCAACGGTTCTTAGAAAATTTCTTTAATGGAGTTCGTGCTCTGTTTATTGTGTAGTATTGTTAAGTGAATGCAATGATTTTCATTATTTCAGACTCCATAATGAAATGACTAAGTGCCCAGCAACATTAGAAAATGGACAAACAAGTATTCAGTTGGCTGGATGAACCATGGCTTTCTGGCATTAAAAGTGTAATATTTATGAGTTAATTTAATCATAGAAGAAAATATTGAGTAGGTGACTGAGTAAAATGATGACTGTGTATTATGTGTTTGCCATGCAGCTGGATAAACATATTCAATGACAGACCTTGGCAAGAACTGCAAAGATGCTCTTGACAATGCTATGAATAAATATTAGGTGCTGCCGAGAATTCCTTGCATTTGAGGTCTTGAGCAAAGCCAGATGAGTTTTAGTTGGAAAATATAGAAGAAACCATGTATGCACATTGGGATTATGTAAACATTGGAGTCTTTCTCTGCTGCCCAGGAATTGCTCTAACATTCATTTTCATCTACATCACTGACAGATTTTTTTTTTACTCATTATCTTTGCACTTCTAGGAGTGTAAGACCCAGCTTTTGGTAAGTTTTTCAACAACATGGACTTGGAAAGAAAAGAATTATGTTGCCTAGGCTACACAGAACTGACAATAAAATTGTATTTTGTAGTGGCCCAATCCAATCTATATGAAACAGTAAATTAAAAATTTCTTTAGATTATTTTTTTAAATTTCTTTAGAATATATGGTTTCTGATTCCAAGAAGGACAATAAGAGAAAACAATATTTGGGTAGACATTTTGAAGAGAAAAGATCAGTAATAGTAAGTCTTTTAATGAAGCATTTGTATCCATTGCAAAACAAACCAGTGTGCAGTGGAATATTACAGAAATATGCCATAGTGAGTTCTCTCCCCCTGCAGGATTGTTATTTTACCAATAAAGAAAACATCTTTTATCTAGGTATATTGAGATATAATTGGCATATAAAACAGTGTATATTTAAGGTGTACATGTTGTTTGGTATACTTATATATTGGAAAATGATGATAACCCTACTGATAGCTAACAGTTTCATCACTTCACGTAATTGCCATTTCATTTCTGTGGTGAGAACATTTAAGATCTACTCTCTTAGCTATCCTATATAATAAAAGGCTAATATGCAAATTGTCCCCTCAACCAGGAGTTCAACTGGGAGTTCGACCAGAGGGCGGGGTTGGCCGGCCAGCCTCCTATGTCTCCTCCTTCCTGCCAGCTCAGCCTGATCAGCCCGGATCAGAGCGGGCAGGACCCCACCCATGCATGAATTCATGCAACATGCCTCTAGTATATGATAACTGTATATAATGACTATATATAGTGGTAACTATAATCACCATGCTTAAGACTAGATCCCCAAATGTATGCATCTTATAACTGAAAGTTTGTATCCTTTGACCAACATCTCCCTATTTCCCTCACTCCCCAGCCTCTGGTAAACACCATTGTACTCTGTTTCTATGAGTTTGATCTTTTTTTAGATTCTACATATAAAGATGCCATGCAGTGTTTGACTTTCTCTGTCTGACCTATCTCACTTAGCATAATGCCCTCAGGGGCCACCCATGTTGTAAATGGTAGGAGTTCCTTCTTTTCCTCATACATATAAAAATAGTACTCATATATATAAACTTTGATCTTTCCAACATTGCTTTGAGTATTCAGGATCTAGCTCACTCTGCAATTACTATTCCCTCTTAGCATCATTCTTAAGTGGATACTTTCCAATTCAACATGCATTTAACAAATAAATAAATGCTTGGAGTGCTTGGATCAGGAAGTGCACCTGGAAGTAGCAAAAGGGGTATTTTTCAGGTAATCGCCATCACTTGGTAATGGTTTGGGTTTGGGAAAGTGATAGAGAACAAGGTGACAAAGATGACTTCTAGAATTCTTGTTCAGAAGGTGGGAGAAGGGAAAGATTTGGATGAATTATCAGAAATTCAGTTTTGAACATATTAAATATGAAATGCCTATGAAACATTGAAAAGAAAAGAAATCTAGGAAAAGACCATAACAGCAGTTATGGCCCTAAAAGAGCACTGGGCTTAAAGGAAAGGGACTTTATTAAAGTCCTAGCTCTGCTCCAGCAAGTATAAACACGTGAAGCAAATAAATATCTTTATTTTACAGATGAGGAAACCAAAACTCAGAAAGAATAAGTCTTTGGCCTCTTCTTCTTATATGGTTTTCCATCTTCAAGAGGAAGCCTACAACCATGACCTTATCTGGAAGGACATAAAGAGTTAATGTAGTTAAGACTCTCTGGAGATTCACAGTTAATTAGAAGTAGAAATCATGCTTTTGGAATATTAAGGGCTTCCAATGAATATTAATAGATCGGGCTATATTGCTAACATTTTATTACTAGATTTTAAATTGGTAGGACAGAGAAGAGATCCTAGTCAGCTGGGAGAAAATATCTCCTTGTCTGCTCATCTGGGTTTGGAACCATCTACTTCCCCCATAGAGTTAGCTCCAGCTTCACCCTAGAACTTGAAGAGGGACAAAGGTCACAGAAAGATGAAGGAATAGCTCCCCCTATTTATATCTCCCCTGGGCTAAACTTATTCCCTCTCTACAATGATATATTAAAAATCTGTGTGTGATTAACTTTTTTTGACCACTGCCATGACAAGTAGGAAAGTGAGCTGCCAATGACAATGGGATGGCTCTGGTTACTGTAGAAATAAGGAAAGGGGGGAGAAAGCAACTGCCCTTACCCAGAGTCTAAGAAGGATGCTTAAAGGAATAGGCTAATAAACTCTGTTAAATACTGACTTCATAAAATTCTAACATTTATTAAACTCTCACATTGGGACAAAGAGCACAGAAATGTCTGAAAATGCTCCCCAGGCTTACTATCTGTTTTGGCGGGGGCGGGGGGAGAGGAGGGAGCAGATGTGGTTTTGGGTAGTGTCTCTATGCTGTGACACAAATTTTGTTGCGTTGTGTTTTCTTTGCTTATGTATTTTTTATCTCTGTTTCATGCAGAGAATTTCCAAATATAATAACAGAAAATGAAAACATAATTCAAATTATAATTTATTTTCCAAAATTGAATGCTGTTTTCATATTAAAATTTTTTTCCAACTGGACTCTATGACCAATATCTGAACAAAAATCTATGTCTCGGGTATTATATTTCTACTCTTTAATTATTGTCTCTGGTATATTTGGCATGATATCTTGAAATACCCAAATAAAGGGTCAGTTGTTAGCAAATGTTTATGCCGATTCAAGGGGTCACTGTAAGCAGATTTGATGCTACAATTCTCTGTGTACATGTATAGGTGTGAACATATGTCACCCCAAAGAGAGAGAAACCATTTGCTATGTTGCATATGTAAAGCAATTAGGACAATAGCATCTGCTGCTTCTCCTACTACTATTGAAAGCCCGAGGGTTGTGCTATGATCAGGAGTCAGCTGGGCTGGTTTCATGAGATCTACCAACAACTTGCAGTGGTTTGAATATTTGCTTCTTACCTATGAATGACCCTTTGACCCTGTGGGGTGATCATCTTTGTAGGTCCACATTTTTGCCATTGGGTGCCCCTTGGGAACTGCCAGAGTGTTAAGGCAAAGCCTGAGATGTAACATGCCTGGAAGCCATCACTCCAAAGCAGTGCTTCTCAGACTATCTATGGTGAGGGATTAGCTCTTATTTTCAATCTTCCATAGCCTGATACTTTGTAAAGTGCAATAAAATAGCTTAAAATTAAATAAAAAGCAATACACACAAAATTAAAGTTCCATTTTTAAAAAATAATTCTTTATTGTAGAAAGTATTACATATGTCTCCTTTTCCCCCTCCTTTTCTCCACTCTGCCCCTGCCCTCACCCCAGGACCTTACTACTCCATTGTCTGTGTCCATGGCTTATGCATACAAGGTCCTTGGTTGATTACATCCCACTCACCCACCTCCTCCACCTTCTCTCTGAGTTTCTGCACTCTGTTCCATGCTTTGAACCTCTGGATCCACTCTGTTCATCAGTTTATTTTTTTACTTAGATTCCACATATGAGTGAGATCATGTGATACTTGTCTTTCTCTGACTGACTTATTTCAGTTAGCATGATACTCTCCAGGTCCCTCCATGATGTCTCAAAGGGTAAGAGATTCTTCTTTTTTACTGCTACATAGTGTTCCATGATATAAATGTACCACAGCTTTTTTATCCACTCATCTACTGATGCCAAGTCCCATTTTTCAAATTTTAAAATGTGCTTCGAAATGGCTCTCTCAACAGTTCTAAATGCTCCCTCTCAATTCTGCATTTTTCTCATTTCTGAACAGTAACCAACAGATTATAGATGGTAGGCCTCACTTTGTGTAGTAGTGCCATAAAGGACAATGAGAAACCCCAGTGGCCTGTCATTTCCATAGTGTTTTCCTTCTGACAAGCTCAAAGGGCTCTCATCAAAGTAGGGGCACTATGGATCAGCTTAAGGTGTTTGAACCATTGGTGTGAAGCTGGTGCATAGCTGGTGCCTAGGGGGTGACTGAGAGGCCACCAGGGAAAGCTGCTTTGTGCTGGGTGTTGGCCGCTCTGTTAGTTGGGAATTCATACACAGCTAAGCGGTAGGCTGTTGAGTGCAGATACAGGTGTAGAAACAGTTTGTGAAAGGCATGTTTATGGCAAATAAACACATTGTATGATATACTGTAATCAACTATATAAACAACTTTAAAATTGTCTATACTTCATATTTCCAGCATTTGGTTTTGTTAATCATATGTCTTCCTGACAGCAATTAAATAACCTTGAGAGAAAATGTGCACCTGCTGTCTCCCGTGGGGAAACTACATCTCTTTTGTGAATGACATAAGTTCTCCGTAAAACATAACTGAAGACAGGAGAATTGAATTTGGAGATATGTCTCCTTTCTCTCTTGTTTTATCTCTACTTGGAATACAGGGTTTAGTATAGCTAATCTTTTTCTGGATTTCTACTCTCAGATACTATTCAAACCAGAATATTTTCCAGAGGGGCACCTTTGAGACAATAGATAAATGAGGTTTTGATGAGTATCACAAAAGTGGGGAAGGTCCCATAGCAGCCTCAGGTAGCCTGTACTTTCACCCTCCACAGCGCTCTCCATTCTGATTTATACAGCAGATCTCATCCACTTTCATGAACACTATAGTGGTTCTTAAAACAAAACATGACAAAATGTTTGCTTTGCAGACAAGGTCTGTTTGTTAAGACTGGTGAATCAAATACCTGTTTTAACTGACACATGTCGTGGGCAAGCTGCTTGGGAGTAGCTGAGTGCACTGCTACCCCCTGCCCCGGACTTGCCAAGTCTCCCACAGGCAAAGTTCAGGGTGTTAGGGCACTGGGATGTGGTCACTGCTGGTCTGGGGCAGCCAGTGGTGGCATGGAAGGGTGAGCAGCTGCTCTGGTACATTGTGCATAACAACTAACCACCTGGATTCTACCCTGCCAACCTCTCCCATTCCAATGAGGCCTTGGTTGTGGGGCCAGAATATAGTCCTGACAACAACTGTGTTGGAATTGGAACCCTGAGGAACTGGAGATAATTGTGATTCAGTTGGTGAGTTGGAACACCCATCTGGAAGAGGAACAGACATTGTGAACTCTATCAGTCACTCTTAGTAACGGTTCCATCCACTCTATTTGATGAGAAAAATGACCTCAAAACATAGCATTTTGTCACTGAGAAAACAGAGAAAACAATGACAGAGCTGTTTGTACCTTCATAACAGGTACAAACTTGACCTTATTTGGTATTATGAAGAGTGGGAATGTCCTGATATTTATTTGTACTCTACAAATTTTCTTTGTAGAAGAACTCTACAAAGATAGTTCTGTCAAGGATGTGGTGGTAATATATGACAGATAGGGCTGGAAATGCTCCTGTTTCTATGGAGGATACTGAAATTGTTAGGATAAATTCAAGCCAAGGAGGGTGCTAGATCACAGTCAGAGATGTGCATCACCATCCACTAGTCATCTGGGGCTTTCATGGGGACATGGATGTGTCTGACATTGAAGTGAATCTAAAATCGTTTTGGTTCTGGTTCAGATAGTAAGTTTTGGAGACAACTATCTTCTTAACATTGGACCAGTTCAAGATAGACTGATTGTTCCCATCTTCCAAGAATGCCTTCTTGGTGTTGGTAAGTGTCTGAGCTTACTATGGTAAGTGGGGAAGCTATCTATGCTTCTAAACCATGGAAGGTGCAGTTGGAAAAGAATATTGTCTCTATGGTGTACTTAAAAAGGATCAGGATTTTTAAGCCCCATAACTACCTCTACTATAAAAGTCAGGATCCTGGGAATCCAAGAAGATCTGAAGTGATCTACAGATCTGGATAAAGGCCTCCTCATTGCCCTGCCCTGGTTACCACCCTCTGCTCTCCCAGTTGAGTTTGCTTGAACTATAAAGCTGACAGGAGTGTAGTGATATCGGATTTCAAGAGGAAAGAACACTGATTACTGTTTGCTGCTCTTACTTTCCTTATATAGTACTGCCATTGTAATAAACCAACTGCTTTCCACACCCAGAGATGGCTTTTCTAAGACATTTAAATCAAAGAAACTGAACACATTACACAAATGTCTCGGTGGACCAAATATTTGAGTTCCATTGCTAGCACACCTCTCTCTGGTTAGCAAGAGGAGGGACTGAACAATTAAGCTGAGTTCATCCATTCCCACCATTGGAAATTATCTACAATGGAAACTTCCCTCCATTCTTTGTGTTTGATAAACCTACTTGCTTATTCAATGACTACAGTTAAAGAATAAGTCAAGTCACCCTGTTACCTATGGGAGGAAGTGGGGAGAATTTGGCAAGCTAAACTATACACTACTTATTTAGCATCAATTGTCACCAAACCTCTCCCCTCCTTCTAATCTCCCCACCCCCAAGAGCAAAAGAACTTGGAGGAGAAGAAAAAAGCTTGCTATGCTGTTAATGGTCAACTCTTCAGAAGTTTCCAAAGCAAACCAAGAGCTCTGAAATGTAGTCTCTTTATAGAGACATAATTTAGAAAATGGATGTGACTCTCCCTGCCTTTTAAAATGTGATCAAATAAATGTTTGTATGTTACAAAAATTTTATAGTCTCCCTATCATCTCTCTTTTTCCTTGAAAGTTGTTGTCTTTGTTTTGTTACTGTTGAAGAAACTGGCTGTTTGTCCTGGGATTTCCAATACTTTGGATTTTGCTGACTATGTCCCTGTGATGTTGTTTCATGGGTTCCTCTGCTACTGTAAACTGTAGTTAGTAGTTAGATCTAGAGGCTTGATAAGACTCAGGTTCAATTAGTTTGTCAAGAATATTTTATACGCAGTGTTTTGCACTTGTATTAGGAGCTGCATAATGTTTGATTATCTACCTATGGTGATGTGAGCAGTCATTGGTGGTCATTGCTCAGATCCATTCATTCATCATAAGGTTGCAAAATGATGATATCCCAATTCTATCATTCTTCATTCATTTATTTTCTGTAAAAATTCTATAAAGAGAAACTTTGTTTTGACTCTTTGGTTGCACTGAGACCAGTTGTGTGTGTGTGTTTTTTTAACACAATAAATTGATTTCCTGGCATTCTCTAAAGGTGATTAATGAGTTTAGTTTTTGTTATCATACTGAACTTACAGATTTAAATATATTTGATATGTTTTAATTTATTGCATTTATCATCCCCCTGGTGCTCAAATTATCTCATTTTGGCCAGTTGGATCCTCTGTAAGCTGGTACCCAAATTCTTTGGATAAACTCTAGTAGTTTTTCACAGCTTCCTTGCTACCTGGTGTGACAAGATAATTGAGACTCATTTAATAAACTTCCTACCTCAGATCTGGAATAAGTCATTTTCCTAAGAGGCATGATTTTATTTGTTTGTTTGGTGGAAAGTAGTATTTAGAGACCTAATCAAGGATTCAGGGTGCTCATTGCTATTGGGTTACCCATTGTCTCCAGTGGACAGAATAGAAATGTCTACTCTTTAAGCATAAAACACATTATGACTTAATATTGCTACACCAGTTTTATTTTTAGAACATAGGCTTTTTACTTAATTTCATTGATCTTACATTTGAGTCTGCTCTCACACAAGCTGAATATCTCAGTTCTCAATTATATAGAGAGATATGTATGTGTGTGTGTATATATGTGTAAAATTTTTACTTTACTCCACACTATATACACAACAGTTTCAGAACACCAATATCAACACTACCATAATATGAATCAAATAAGTGCAAACAAAAATGAGTTGGAAGGTAATGGAAGAAAAGATCACATGTCTAAAACTTAAATAAAATTCTTCACTGTAAATTTAACAAGAAATGATTAAAATAGATATGAAGAAAATTATAAACATTCATGAAGATATAAAATTAGGCTTAAACAGTTGGAAAAATAAACTATGTTCATAGGAAAACTCAACATCATAAAGATTTTAGTTCTTCCTATGTGTATTTAACAGTTAATGCAATTCCAGGAAAAAAAATGTCATCTTTCTTTTTATGGAGATAGATAAATTGATTATATAGTGTGAAAGAATAAATATTCAAGATAGCCAAGGAACCATTACAAAAAGAAGATAAATGGTATTATATGAAAACATATCATAAATACCTATAATTACAATAGCTTGGCATTAATACATGAACAGAGAAATGGAAAAAGTAGAAAATTCAGAAACTGAACTAATTGTACATAAAAATATAGTATATGATAAAAGTAGCACCCCTAAATAGTGAGGAAAAGATTGACTTTTTAATTTTTATTTATTTATTTATTTATTTATTTATTTATTTATAATATATTTTATTGATTTTTTACAGAGCAGAGGGAGAGGGATGGAAAGTCAGAAACATCGATGAGAGAGAAACATGGATCAGCTGCCTCTTGCACGCCCCCTACTGGGGATGTGCCCACAGCCAAGGTACATGCCCTTGACCGGAATCGAACCCGGGACCTTTCAGTCTGCAGTCCGACGCTCTATTCACTGAGCCAAACCGGTCTCGGCCAAAGATTGACTTTTTAATCAGTGGTGAAAATATAACTGGGTAGATATCACAAAGGATAAAATTGAAGCCATTCTTTATACCATATACCAGAATAAATTTTAAATGGGTGAGAAATTTACATGTAAAAGATAACACAAACTATTAGGGGAGAAATCTGGGTGAATTTCTCTATAACTTGGCATGGTGATGACTCTCTTATTTACAACTTAAAATCCAAAAGTACTAAGTCAAAGGATTTTGCATGTGCAATTATATGAAAACTGGTGTTTTATATTTAATCCAGATATCAGGCCCATTTTTCAGGTGAGAAAATGGAGACTCCAAAATTAAGTATCTTGCAGAAGTCTACACAATTAGTAAATGGCAGAGATGGGGTTTGAACACCAGGAAATTGCATTTCATTGCAAAGTGAGCTACCTAGACTTCTACATACTATGAGCATATTGAGAACATGAGAAAACTTTTTCCAGATTCCACTGATAATTGGGGAGTAAAGTCGTATTGATACTGCAAGGCCAGTCCTATTGGTTTGATACAGACTTCATGTTGAGTTCCAGAAGATCTTGTGGGGTAGGGTATTTTTTTGTTGTTTGTTTGTTTTGGGGGATGGGTTGGAGGAATTGAGCAAAAAATAAAGAGAAAGAACTCAGAGACATGGACAAGAATGTGGTGGTTGTGGGGAGAAAGGAGGTGAATTGTGATGGAAGAGAGGTTGGGAGGATAAATGGTGATGGGAAAAATTAAATAAAATAAAGAAAAATAGACACAGAAGTACAGGGAGAAAAAGATACACGTATTTTGAGGGTAAACTTAATATAGTATTAACCTTCACGAGGACATTTAGAGTTTGCATCTTCGACCAGAAGCTCTATTATATTATTGCAGCCCTACACCTCATATCTTTATGCAGTGAAACTGTATTAAATGCTAAGAATCCTGTTTTAGATACATGAAAGTTGAAAGAATCACCAGAATTTTTAGTTTATTCTCAACAAAGACAGAGGCTTAGCTAAATTATTTTAGTGGAAGTAGTTCAAACTGGTTATTGAGTTTTTAAAAACAGAAGGTGCCAATTGATTGAAGGTTTCACTTCTCAGCTGGTATTTGGTGTTTGTACAAACTAAGCAATTAGTTATAAATGTTATTCCTGCCCTTCCCTGGTGTTTAATTTGTTCACATTTTAATTATTCATTTCCTCCAGTGCATCTCATGCCTAGCCAACAAATACTAAATTTCTCTTTCTATTTCTTCAAGAAAAAATTTTAAGCCAATTATTTTTTCTATCCCTTGTGAGCAAGGTTATTTATAGGGGCATGTGAGAGCAATGAAATTCATTCATTTCATAAAGATGTATTAAGTGCCAACTAATGTGCCAGGTATTGTTCTAGAATTTGGAGATACCAGGAGAAAAAGGTAGACAAATTTTTTGCTCTCAAGAATTTTACCTTCTATAGAAGGAGACAGAGGAAAGGCAATGAACAAATTTAAAGCCAGACAATATCAGAGAGTGATATGTTCTGGGAATAAAACATTAAGCACAGTGATGTGATTCGGACCAAGGCAGGGAAGTTGCTTACCTTAGGTGACCAGAGAAGTCCCTGTCTAAGATTTGAGCCACATGAAGACCCAGGTAGGAAGATGTCTAGATAAAAGGAATAAGTGCAAAGGTCCTGGTGTGGATGAAGAGGAGGAAGAGCATACGGAGCAGAAGGGGAGGGATCTGCACTGAACTATAACTGACCTCCAAGTATTTAAGGATTTGCTTGTTTTTGTTTACTCATTTATACGCTATCTTATTCCAAAAATAATTTAAGATAGCTCTTTGAATGTTACTGTTCTTTTTATATTGTGACTGATATGATTTTTTAAAAAAAATAAATCTTGATTATTGAATTTATTACATATGTTCCCCTTTTCTCCTGCATAACTCATAGACACAAACATTAGGGTGGCGAATGTTGCTGTTCTTTAATGTGCCTATTGATTTGAGAAAGAATAATAGTGAGTCCTTTAGCAGGTAAAACCCAACAATACATCTGAGACAGGGAATAAAAAACATTGGTGCAGGATGTTTACTTTTGTAAGGCTCACACACCTTGAAATGTCATTTAAGAAATTATTTTTAAAGAAAATTGTAGCACTGAATTTAATTTCAAATCAACAGACCCATTATATTCTCTAATTAATCACGGCACATGCTATTTACCAAACTCCTGTAAAAACAAATTTCTTTTGTACACATTACAAAGAAATGTTACATAAAATTAAGCACCAAGTAATGACTTTAATTTGCGGTTAGTTAATAATACACAGATGATCACACAGCTGTAAAGAAAGCCGCTTGGGACATTTACAGATATGCTGGCACAGAGGAATTGGAAGCAGGCAGACTGTGAGCTCCAGGAGGGGAATACAGAGGACTCGGGAATGAATGGACATTAGATGTTTTGACTTCCAGGAATAGGCAGAAAGCTGCTGAAGGCCTTTTCCCAGAGAGGCTTATCTGAATGACTTTTAGGCTTCTTCATTGGTTTCGAAATTATGTTTTACTTCTTGCAAAGCAAAAATGTTTTGCAAAACTTAATGGAATTTGCATTGAACATAACTTTGCTGAATGGCCTTGACTCAAAAGTTGTTTGCAGCTTTTCAAGAAGCTATCATTGTCCCAAGTTCTATTAGCCACTTTACAAGGCTAATTTCTTGGCCCTTAGTGTATCTCAAGCTAAGAGGGTCAGACTTCATATTTTTTAAAAGGAAAATAAATAAAATAGAAGAAAGCCCTTATATTTGAAGGAGACCAATGTTACATTTCTCTGAGATCCACAGGCTACATAAGCAATCATTTAAATAGATGCGCAAAAATGAAAATTCTCTATCCCATGTTGTAATGGAAAATCAATGGCTCAGAGAATTTGTGTTAAAATTTGTTTAAACGTCTAGAAAGGAAGAATGAAATCCTGTTAGGAGACTAAAAATGGCTCATCTTTCTCTTACAGAACAACATTCTGGTATTTTCTCAATTCTACTTCTTGTACTCAATGAAAGATTCATGGTGCCAAGTCTCAAGAGAGAATTTCAATGCCTTGAGAAACAAAGACTCCCACTAATTCATAGTGAGTCTTTTTTTTTTTTGTCATTTCATCCTCCATGGCTATCGTTTGCTTTGTATGTGAAATGGATATCAAAGAACTACTTCATGGTAGTTCTTTAAACCCATCATCTAGGTTGACTATTACATCAATGCTATCTTTGATTTTCTCATGCATCTCTGGCTGGTCTCTGTTTCTTAAGGATGCTGGCTTAAGCTGTTCATATCACTCTTACTGATTGTGGAACGGGATGGGAAGGAGGTCTGTATTATTAAACCTGAATGAGAAACCTAGCATAGTTCTTTCTTATCAAGCTTTGGGGCAATAAGATAATGCACTCAAACAGGCATACACCCCATTACAGGACTAATGATGAGCTGAAAATAAAAAGGAAACTTAAAGAGAGGAAGCTCTGAGAGGGATTAATCAACAACTCCAAGGCAGATATCATGCTGTGCTTATGTTTTCTGCAAATATTGATTTTAAAGAATTAAGCATATGACTAAACATTATGTCTTTATCCTTGTGAAAGAAAGTTTCCTTATTCCCAATATAGTCCATACTATTCTAACAACTATGTATGGTGTCAGATGGGTGTGAGATTTATCCAGATGATCATTTTGTGAGTTATGTAATGTCTAATCACTGGGTGTACACCTGAAACTAATATAACGATGTATGTCAACTGTTTTTGAAAAAAGGGAAGGTTTCTATGTGACTATTTCAGACCAAAGGCAACGCAGAACACCAGAGGCAAGAGGGGCCCAAGCACAGCGCCGTATCTCTCTTCCTCTGCGGGGAGGGGCACGTGCAGTGTGAGTGGTTGCTGTTTCTGTGTGTTTAGCCTCTGTTTCATCACCAGTGATGAGTGTGGTGGATCACATGTGCACTATATGCACACACACACACATACATGCAATTTGAACTGGAAGAAGGAGAAAGCATTAGGAAAGGATCTCTGTTTCTTGAACTTTCTTTGACTTTGCAAAGCCATCACAGACTTCTCCAAAAGTAGCCAGGGACAGATAGAGAAGTCTGAACACAGGAGACTTGGGAATGGGGTGGGATAGGGAAAGAGAAAGTAAAGAGGAGAGTCTGGAGCCCAGGCCATTTCAAACAGCATGGGATACAAGTCAGAGAATGGAGTGATTTCTTCAAAGATAAGACTATATTGGTTTGGAAATCAGTGTCTCTCTCACGGCAAGTCATGACTATTTCAAACAAGATTAGCTGGGAGTTGACCAACAAGCTAGTGAGTGTAATGCTTTGATATGAAATATTTGTACAATATGAGACTTGGATGCATTCTTTCACATGAACTTCTTAGAGCAAACTGTTTCAGGGGAAATCTTGACTATATCTTGATGGCATGTTTACTGACCCTGTATATTTGGATTTGGGTGTGTGGTAGATTCTATGATTGGTTAGCAAATACTTACTCTCAACCCCAACTCCTGCCCCTGCATGCCCTCATGAAGAAGTGTACTTTCCTGCTCAATGATGTTGGCCTTGGCCATTCAACTTACTTTGCCCAATGAGATATTAGCAGATGTGGCAGAAGCAGAGACTGGCAATGTTCTTGCACAGTTGGGCTGGCCCTCCATGAGCTTTTGCCTTGAGAAGGAAAGGCCAAGGTTAGCCAACTGATCTGGAGAGAATGAGAAAAACAAGAAGATCAGATCTTGGCCCAGTCTGTAGCTTGAAATCAAGGCTAGCTGCACTGAGCTTGGACCAGCAAAACCAAAATGTCTGAATGAGAAAAAAAGATTCTTCTTTTAAGACACTGAGACTGGGGGTGGTTTATTGTACAACATTCTGTGGTTGTGGCTGATACAAGCAGAACTGCTAAATGAGCAAGGAGTGTGGGTTGTGCAGTGTTCATAGGGCACTGTGAGTGAGCAGAATGATGGGTCCTCAGGAGGAGCACATAAAGCCATAAATGGTGTGGGCTACTGTCAGAGCATACCCTTGGTATATGGTAGCCAAGTTCATTGCTGAACACAAATAAAGAGTTAGAGTTTGGCTCCTTATTGAATAGAGGATACTATTCTGGGTTTCTTAGTACATATATGTACCAGCATGTACTGGTGACTATTCTGGATGCAGCATTGTATGAGTAAGTATCTATATGGGCTCTTAATTTTGGAGCAGAGTGGTAAGTACATTAGAGTTGTTATTATTGGCTTCTTTGTTTTGAACGACTTTGAGAGGGACACATAGTCATGGAGAATTGCAGATATGGTCTAGACTCTGCCTACAACTGATTCCCTGGGCTGTGTTAACACTTGATGGGGAGAAACTGAAGAAGCTATTTGCACGAGAGACTTTGTTATTTGGCCCCCAAAGCAGCCCCTCTTGTGCAATTGAAGTGTAACCCAGAATTAGAGTGAGGTTCATTCATCCTTCCTGCTTTGAGGAGTCTGAGATCACTGGCTCCTGTGGATTAGTGGTTTGGGGAGATATTACCTGTGATATCACCATGGGCATCATCCATTGTTGCTATGGTGAGGTTCCCTCCAGCCATGTCATTAGTAGAGGAACAAGAGCAGGAATGGGAGGTGCTGGACTGATTGGGAACTTTTGCATGACAGATGTATGAGCTAGATGAGATACCCCTTGGGAACTCTCGTGAATATATTGGGAAGACTTGACAAGGAGGTTGGAGCAAGGTAGGGACAAGAGAAAGAAATTTATAAGACAATGTTAATGAGATCTTATTTGAATGCATATGCTGATGGGACCAAGGAAACATTTCAGTTATGTTATACATATGGTTGAAATGTCCAGTTGGCCCAATTTTCATTGTCAGTGTCCACAAAAAGCTATCTTTCATGGTGGTGGTGGTACAGGATCTCTCTTCAAATTCATATCTGCCTCAACAGATGACCCAACCCTCCTGAAAGGAGAGTATCACGGAGATACTGATTCTGTGTAAATTCTATCGCATCACTTTAGGATGTAACAACACAAAGAAAAATAGAGGAGAGAAATCAAAAGATGAGTAAGAAAAAGTGGTGTGGCCAGTAGATCAGTTTACCTAGCAGGAATCCCAACATCCCTTCAGGTGAGGCTCTATTGGGTTCTAAAATAGAAAGTAGTTCCAGACTACATTTGATTAAAAAAACACACAAACAAACCAAAACCTTGAAGTCTCTGTGTTACTTTCTGTGTCTACATTTCAAATTCCCAATAGGGTTATTGTACATTCAGGGAAGTATAGATGTGTGTAAGTGTGTGGATGTTGAATCCCAGCTCTGTCACTACTCCTATAACCTTGGACAAGGCAATTAATTTTTTTCTCTTGATTTTGTTTGTTATTTTATTTACTCATTCATTCATCCACTCATTTATTCATTAATCCATCTAATAATTACTGAATCATACCGTGTCTAGGTACTCTGCTAATGAAACTAAGGACACATGATCTCTAGCCTCATAGAGTAGAACATACTAGTAAAGGAGATGGCAACAAAAATTTCAATATGAATAAATAAATAAAAAGTATAAATATTATGAAGGAAAAAATAGGAGATTCTACGGAGAAAAACATGCTTGTATTAAATAAGGTAATTAGGGAGGACTTTTGTATAGAGTTGACATAATCTTGGGAATAACATGCTTATGCAAAAATTGGGATAATAATAAAGTCTTTCTTGGATCATAGTGAGGCCTAATTAGATAATGCATGTTTAACACGTTTGATTTAGTACCTGGCATATAGAAAATATCCAACAACATTTATTATTATTTCTTTTATTTTGGAGTTAGTACATAAACTTAGCAGATAGAACTTGCTTTGTACCTAACAGGGACTCAATAGACGTGTGCTGCTGATGGGTTATGGCAAGTGTGATGGCATGGTTACCGCCCTCTACTTTATCACTGTCCACTGTTTCTGGCAGCATCGAAGGGGCTAAAATTGCTCTCTTAGGCACATACATATGATAGCAAAGAATACATCAGCTTCTGCACCCCAGAGTGGGTCCCTGCAGGATAGTATTGTTCCAGGCAGAAATCAAGAGAAACTTAGTGCTGATTTGTGCCACAGTTGTTCACAGTATAAACAGAAGCCACCAGGACTGGCCACTCAGCACTTCCTACCAGGCACAGAGAAAAAAATGTTTTTTTAATCTTTATTGTTCAGTTTGTTAATTACATTGTTTCCCCTTTTTTATCCCCCTATATCTCCCCTCCACCCTGTACCTATCCCACCTTCCACCCTCACCTCCCCCTCCCCAATGTCCTCTCCCATTGTTGCAAGATTATTGTCCAGTCTCTTGCTGTACTTCCCACAACCCTTTTCTCCCCAAGAATTGTCAGTCCATTCCCTCACTATGTCCATATCTCTGTTATATTCACCAGTTTATCCTGTTCATCAGCCTATCAGTTCACTTGATTTTTATGTTCATTTGTTGATAGATGTGTATTTGTTGTTCATAATTTACATCTTTACCTTTTTCTTCTTCCTCTTCTTAAAGAATATCTTTCAGCATTTCATATAATATTGGTTTGGTGGTGATGAACTCCTTTAGCTTTTTCTTATCTGCGAAGCACTTTATCTGATCTTCAATTCTGAATGATAGCTTTGCTGGGTAGAGTAATCTTGGTTGTAGATTCTTGCTATTCATCACTTTGAATATTTCTTGCCACTCCCGTCTGGCCTGCATCGTTTCTGTTGAGAAATCCGCTGACAATCGTATGGGTGCTCCCCTGTAGGTAACCGTTTTTTCTCTTGCTGCTTCTAATATTCTCTCTTTCTCTTTTGCTCTTGGCATTTTAATTATGATGTGTCTTGGTGTGGTCCTCTTTAGATTCCTATATTTTGGGGTTCTGTGTACTTCTTGGGCTTTGAAGTCAGTTTCTTTCACCAGGTGGGGGAAGTTTTCAGTCACTATTTCTTCAAGTAGGTTTTCATTAACTTGCTCTCTCTCTTTTCTGGCACCCCAATAATTCGGATGTTGGCATGCTTGAGGTTGTCCCAGAGGCCCCTTACACTATCTTCAATTATCTGAATTCTTTTTGTTTCTTGCTTTTCCAGCCGACTGGATTTTGCTTCTTTGTATTTCAAATCTTTGACTTGGTTCTTGTGGCCCTCTGGACTGCTTTTAGGACTTTGTGTAATATTTTTTATTTCAGTCTGTGTATGCTTGATTTCTAGTTGGTCCTTTTTCATATCCGTGAGGGTCTGGTTCATATCCTCAAAGTCTTGTTCATCTCCTTGAGGGTCTCATTCATTTCCTTGTAAGTCTCATTTCCTGGTTGGTCTTGTTTATTTCCTCATAGTTCTCATTAAGTTCATCGGCCTTTTCTAGGAGCCTCTTGAAAAGCTTTATAACCGTGGTTTTGAACTTTGTCTTGTCGTCTTTTCTCCTCCATTTCTTTCACACCTGATTTCTTTCCATATCTCTGCATGGTGGCTGCTTTATGTGGTAGATATCCTCTAAGGGTCAGTGGCACAGCCTCCCCAGTTATTTGAGATGGGTACTCTTACTGCAATCCTTTATGGGTTGTACAGTATTTTTGAATTTAAACCCAGCTTGTTGTTGTTAGCCCTAGGAGGGTTTGACCTCCAGGCTAATTGGCTGTGAAGGGAGACTGTTCAGGTTGGATGGGCAAAGTCTCTGAGCTGAGCAGGCAGCCTCAGTGTCAGCTACGTCCTATGTGGCAGTCGCGCACGCAGGTCTCTGTTGGATGGGGATGGCTGCAGGCACCTCCAAGAGAAAGCCACTAGTCTCTTCCCCTTGCCAGACAACTCTGCCTCTCCCCAAATGAGTCTGCACATCCAAAGTCTAGCCCGGGGTTGTAAAATAGGTGGTTTCCTGGACCAGGAGACAAGTTTCCAGGGAGCAAGTCGCGCGTTTGTGCAACACTTGCGCGCAAACTTCTTTTCCCAGCTACCGGGTTTCTCCTCCGACTAAGAGACCTCTGCCGTGCCCGGCTTCCAGGGTGCGTCCCCCGGACCTCAGACCTCGCCTGGCACTGGGGAATTTGTGCAGTGGGACGTCTCCACGTACCCCGGATCTCGGATCTTGCCTGGCGCCGGGGAATCCGTGTAGTGGGACGTCTCCGCCCTCCCTATTGGCGAAATCCAGCCAGGGTTGCTGCTCCAACCCTACAGCCCACGCAGGCGACCAGGATGGCTCCTAACCTGTTTCCGTCTTCAAGGCTGCACTCCCACCGCTCTTCTGAGTCTCAGTGTCCCACCTTCACTTTTATTTGTGGAGTTTTCACTCAGCCAGCTTTCTGGTGATTCTGGGTGATGTTTGTTTTGTTGTTATATTGTAGTTTTTGAATCGTTGCGCGTGGCAGAACAATAGGTGTTTACCTATGCTGCTATCTTGGTTCTCCACCTCTTTTCCTTTTTTTAAAAGAAAATGGAAGAAGGGTTTTTTAGTGCAGGCTGTAGCTCTATATAGCATAAATGCCTCAGACCAGGGGAATTGAACTGGAGGAAGCATAGGCAAAGTCAGATAATGACTGGAGTTTGGGTAAAAAAAATGATAAATTGCTTAATTTTACTCTTTTATCCATGGTGATCTTTGCTTTTAAATCTAGTTGTGCAGGTCTCACTAACATTGAGCCTTTGGGGAAGAGAGCAGCAATACTTCTGTGTGTACAATAGGACTTTGTACTTATTAATTTATTTGTAAGATAAAATTTCAATTTGAAATGCAGAAATGCCTAGGACCACCATTTACTAAACACCAGGGATAAAACTACCACATTTGTTACTCTACTGGTGGAATTAAGGAGATAATGACCTTCATCCTGGTGGCTGGTATATTGACCAGATTATTAATGCACCTGGGCCTTGGAAAGGGAGAGAACCCAGACTGAGTGGTGAACAGTCCCACTCTGGTTCCTGTCCTGGCACTTGCAGACCTGGGCCAGTTCTCTGTACCTCTATGGGCTTCCTCATAGCTGTGCTTGATGAGGTTACAAGTGAACTTTCAGTGCCAGGGATGGGGTAGATCTGGTTATAAGTGAACTTTCAGTGCCAGGGATGGGGTAGATCTGAGTCTAGGACTCCAGAGCAGCCTGGGAGGCTCTAATGGCATGCCCCATCATCCTTGCAGATGGCCAATAACATGAGCTTCTCAACAGTGCACTGAACACTGCCAAGAAGGTACTCTTTGCTATCTGTCTTAACAACTATCTCAGATTGAGAGTGAGGCAGAGGACCTGAGAAGCCGCCACTACTTTTTAATCAACTTATTTTGAACCAGAGTCCTACCTTACCTGCCTTTTTATTCCCAGGTCCCTGTAATTCTAAAGCAGATACAGAATTAAAGTAATAATAATAATAATTAATAATAATAAATGAGCCAGATACATTCAATAGCTAAGAGTAGAAAACAGCATTGCTGCAGACCCTAAAGCTGACATACTTTAGAAGTAGGTCTGGAAAAGTATATCTCTGAATATCAGAAAACTCTGAAGCATTAAATCATCCATTTCAAAGTAAAGGATTTAGAATAACTGACATTTGCTATCTAATCAGACATGGACAGCTTTGGCACAGGCCATTGGTTATGGAAGTGCCTGACTCATAACTGCTTACAGGCATCCTTAATATTAGAAATATGTGCAGCTTGGAGAAGTCTGAGTAGGAGAAAGAGTTGTAGTATGTATAATGATGCCACATACTCCTGTCTCTCTAGGAAGATTAAACATGAAAAGCTATATGAAAAAAATAACCAAAATTGTCAGTTCATTTTTTCTAAGGATTAGTGTCAATATCACACAAAATAGGCTTTATAGGGTGGAAGCAAGAGGTCAGGGTTTGATCTTTGGGTGAAGAAAATGAAGCAAAAGTCAGGAATTAATAAGAACTTAAAAACAATGGGATCTCTTGGTTCCAGAGAAACTCAAATTGCATAAATGGAGCATTTTAGTAATGATGAAAGACACCATAGAAAACTGTGTAAAATTCAAGAGCCTATATTGTAAGATCATAGGAAGGAAATAACATTTATCCAGCATCATATGTAGGGCACTGTGATAGGTGCTTTCACGTCATTCAAGCTAAATATAGTCATACTATCATTCCCCTTTTTAATTGGCAAGGAAACTGGGATTAAGAAAAAGGTTATGAAATTTATTATGGGTCATAAAGCTCATACATGATTAAAATCTGCTAAACTCAATCTTGGTGTTGACTTCAGCCATGCATGTTATGGATGTGTTTATTCTTGGATTAATTGAGGAGAAATTCTCCAACCTCACAGTATCTTCCCTATTAGTTCCAGAATCCCACAGTTGCAGCTATGTTCCTTAAAATCATGAGGGGTTTTTAAAATAGATTTTAAAATCTAAATTCAATCAACCAAGGTATGGAGGCAACTTAAGTGACTCCCAGGTATTTATTCAAAAGGGGAGTATTTCTTAGTGAGCTCTAACATGAAGCCAAGAGCAAATCCCCATAGAGTTGGGATTATCTCAGGAATGGGGGTATCTCTGGGGCTTCTGAGGGGGCCATACAACTACATTGCTTTTTTCCTACACTTTCTTGACTGCATACTCTTTGATAGACTTTTCCTATGACAACTTTGTATTATTTACTAAGGGTATTTTTCTAACCTATCAATAATAAACTATCAATTTTTAATCAATCCTTAGAGGAAGGACTGAATTATCTTCCTATGCATATAAAAATAATTCAGTCCTTCCTCTAAGGATTGATTAAAAATTGATAGTTTATTATTGATAGGTTAGAAAGATAATTCAGTCCTTCCTCTAAGGATTGATTAAAAATTGATAGTTTATTATTGATAGGTTAGAAAAGTACCTTTGAGTTTCAAAACTTATTGTTAATGTCCTATTTGTGAATTTCTACTGCAGTTCCATTCCAAAAACAGGAAACGCTTCAAGGAGAAAGCCAGGTCCTGATAATTATTTTTTCTATTTCATAATGCGGCCAGGGCCAATTAGAGGCAGAGTCACTGGGGAAGCTGAAAATTCAGGATCTTTTTCAAGGCCCAGGAGTTGCCCACAGGAGGAAGCAGTCACCTGAGTTATGAAGCTAAGAACATTGCCTCAGCCTGGGGGCATCATCCCCTGTGCCCAAGGTGGTCTTGGGGCTGCTGGCTGGGCTGGTGGGCTGAGCACAACCTCTCTATCTATCGGCCCCTGATGACAACTTCTTCTGGTGCACCACTATGAGCATCCTGCTCCATCATTGCCTTCAATGAGAATGAGTCAAGGCAGATGCTGCTTATTACCACTTAACTTGGGCTTCCTGGCCACCTGTGGCATCCTGACTCCTTTCCCCAGGTGAAAACCTGGGACTGGAGAGGGGTGGGTAGAAGAGAGGGAAGGACTCCCCAGCTCAACCAGAAGGTCACAATCTTTAAAAATTGTGGCCACGGGTAAGAAACACCTCTCAAGCACAAAATTTCTGAGGAAATTAAAGATATGGCATTGCCAATAAAAGACTGAAGGGTGAAGTCTCTTTTTAAGTTCAGTAAAAATCATATTTGATCAACCATGCTAGAGGAAAGACTGACTGCCTTGTCTGTCCTCATTCTAGGAAATCTTACACAATCGTTATCAAAGAATGAGGCAATCAAAGAATATGAAGGAATAAAATGCAGGGAAACCAGCAATATAGAGCTATATTAAATTAATGTTAAAGTAGTGTTATTTTTCTAGATTTTTTTGAAATTAGTGATACTGGTCAGTTTTATAACATTTCTGGTTTATGCAATTCCTTTACTCACTCAAATTAATTTTCTCACTCATACCTGATTGTGTATTCTTCTTTCTGAAGTATTTTTCTTAAAGAGTATCCCCTAAGGTGAGGCTTCAGGTGCCACAAACCAGGGTCTGTTCCTGGAACTTCTGCTGGGACATAAAAGGCCATGCTCGGCATCCCTGTATTCTCAGGGCTGGTGTCGCTGCCAACAGGGATGTTAGGAATTGGTGTCTGGTTCAGTTTCTTGGAAAGAACAATGCATTGGAGGGGGAGTTCAATTCTATTTCTGGATTAACCTTGTTCTGATTACGTGCCCCTGGGCAGGAGACTACAATGCTCACTCTGTGATGGTATTCTCAAATCAGTAAAATGGGATTGTAAATAAGAGCCCTCCCCATCTCAGGAGGATGTCCTGCATGCAGCATAACATAGATCTTAAAACCTTTGTAGAAGAAGGCAGCTGACAAAAAGGCAAAGCTATTGTTATCACTCACTGCACTCTTCTCAGGCTAGCAGCAAACCGAGATTACTGGTAAAGCTCTCCAACCTTAACATGCTGTTCCCACACAACCCTTGAGACCAACAGAAAACTGTCAACTCCCTTCTAAATTTCCCAAAAGTGTTGTATGTGCTGAGCTTCTTTTTTACCCCTTTAAAAAAATAAATGGAAGAAGTGGATATACTCATTTCCCTCCTTCCCTTTTTCCATTTTTCTGTCTCTTTAACAGACTCAACCCTTCTCCTCCATACCCTCATTAGCCTCTTCCAGAAGCTTGTGATATATCCTGGAATTGGGCTGATATTCCACTCCCCATGTGTTAGCAAGAAATCATGGAAGACTAACAGAGAGTCAGCCTTGGTCAGATTTGGGGAGGATCCCTTAGGGATGAAGCCAACAGTGCATTGTGCTCCTCACTCCTCACCTGATAGGATTATTTGGGATCCTCTGGGCCTATATTCTCTTCCTTGCCAAGCCTTCATCCCACCCCAAACTACGTTTGGCTTCTGAAATGTGCAAAAAATGAGCAAATGAAAACAGGAGGAAATAACGCATGAAGTCAATGGCTAATCAGCCACATTTCAATATTGAAGAAAGAAGAATAACATCCTCAAAGGTGTCATCAGCCAAGAAGAGGAATGAGTTGGTCCCATTTGGAAATTTTCTGTGTCTATAAATTTGTTTCTCAAGGTAAATCACTAGTCTGTCTAGCCACATTTGTTAACAATGCATGTAACTCTTAACGGCATCTCAAAAGCATACTTACTCTCAATTTCGCTTCTCATTCGTTTTTATGATGCTGGAGAAATTCAGATTATATAGGCTTTCTTTGTGCTGAGATGGTAATTTTATATCAGTGTAGATTAATAGCATTTTTAGTGATATTTGGTATCACTCATTTGTCTCCTCTGGTCGTAAAGATATATATATTTTTCTAATTTGGCTTTGCCAACAAATAAAAAATAAGAGTCTTTTTCTGTTGAAAGAGCAAAAAAAGTCATTCTGATCATGAAGAATGATTCCCTTTTAACACACCCACAATCCACCATCTAATTGTTTTTGTTATTGCAGCAATACAGCTTCTACAAGGACATGTGTGTGCCTGCATGCAGAGGAATCTCTCCTTTTTGTACTTGATCTCCACTTTGAATTCTGATTACTGAGCCTCCAGCTTACCTGTTCAGAGCCTGTTCCTCCAGGCACCTCTGCTTAGGAAGAATGAAACCTCCCATTTTCTCCCTCTCATCTCCCCCATCCTAGAGTTTTGCAGATGTCTTTATTTTGTGAGCATATTGATGTGTCTGGAATTCTGTTCTGAGAACTGGTCCTGCAGTGCTCACTTGGAACAAGCACCCATTCCAGGACGATTATTATGAAACAGAAAGGCAGTCAGACTCAGGGTAGCTATCAGCTTTTAAGAGCTTCCTCCATCTGCTAAAATGTGCACTGCAAAGTTGCACATAAAATGCTGATGAGTACCTCAGTGCAGATTCATATAATGATCCATTCTCTCTTGCTTTACACCACACTCTCCTAACTACCTATTCACCTGTTCTATTGGAAAATTTTAATCATCTCTCTGGCATTAGCTTGGCAATTTCAGCGGCCACTTCACAATCTTTCAAAGTCTTTCTGCTCCATTTCATTCCTATTTCTTCTCTGCTTGTGTTAATTATTTTTGCAGCCAGCATACGTGTTTGTCAATAATGCATTACATTTTCCATGTGTCAGTTCCTCAGCCCATCAAAGGACCCTGTTTTTTACGTTCTGAATCTATTTTCCCCTTTCCCAACTCAGCTCATTTTGCTCCGGGCCTGCCTCTGCTCCTTAATTCCAAATCATTGGAAGTTGTGTGAAACTTGGCATTTGCAAGGCAGTCCCCAGTTTAATTGGGTCCAGTTCTCCACGGAGCATTAAATTTGTGCCTGCAATGGGCGTAAGTGATCTAAAAGTTCCCTGACTTCTTTCATATCTGACATGCCTTAAATGCTCCCACCTTCTGCAATGGCTACTTCTGGAATGTGCACAAGACAGTTCTCCCATCTTGAATCAAGGACCAGGACATAAATGCCCCATTAGTCTTGAGGATCATGAAAATCACTCTGGACCCCACTACCTCCATTCACCATGTGATGCCTTTGCTAAATGAAAACAGCCTCTCTTAATGACCACTCAGAGAAACACATAGCATACTGCTGGGCTCGTACTGAAGCTCTGTGAGTACTTGTCTAATCCGATGTGTGGTAAAGGGCTTGAGTTCCACAGGCTGCATTTTGGGTGGAGCAGAGAGGAACCTTATTGCTCCTTTCTAAAAGAAAAAGAAAAAAAAAAATCTCTACCATTTCCCCTACTGTCCCGGCATAACCTCTTTTGGAGAATTTTCTAATGATTACCATTTCCTTTTTCATGATTAATATCAAAAGTACCTACAAATGACTATAATCCCAAGACTCTTCTTTTATCGTTGCTTCTGAGAATTCACTGACTGGCTCCTTCTCACAGGCCAAGAAAACACCATTTTAAAAGAACTCTCTCTGTTTCTCAGAATGAATGCCCTTCAGTGGAGGGTACATATAGGGAAGTTTTTTGTTTTTCTTTTGTTTCAGATTCCCCTGGGGGTTGCACACATCCTGTTCTGATTCCCCGGTTCCTTGGGGAAGCACTCAGTCTGTGACGGGAAGAGAAGGGCCCCGAGCCCATGGACAGGGAGGAGGTGAACTGAGGCTCCTCTGTGTCTGGGCTGCCCACTTTGTTTTCTCTTCTGCCCATGTATGTCACCATTGGGCCCTGGAATCATCCATGTGCCGCACACTGACTCTTGGTAAGATTCCCATTTCTTCCATTACTTCCCTTCACCATGACTTTCCTTTGCCCGCTCCTGCTGTTATTTTTAACTGCGTTCTTTTGCATGGGAGTCCTTCATCTCCTTGCTGCACAAGAATGCTGAACATGGCTGGGATGAGAAAACTAAAGGATGGGAAATGGGAATGCGGGGAAGGGTAGAGTACAAACTCTTACTGAGAAACCATAGGCTTCTGCATGCTTTGAGATCAGAAATTTCATCATCAGGACTCTTCTGGTAATCACAACAGATAATCCTCTTCTGCTAATTGTCCCACAAGAAACATTGCTCTTCAAATGTTCTGTGTACTCTCTGGCCATCATTCTAATAAGCTAAGATATTGACAATGGTCAACTAAGGGACTAAGAGACAGTGATAATCAAATCATGTTTCCTTCATTATGCCAGCATCCACCTGATCACCTGACTACTCATGTAGAAATAGAGGCCTTCACCTCTGCACAGGTGTCTTCTCTCTTTATTCCTAAATATTCTTGGAAAGCCTTTCTTGAACTTGAAGACCCCATCCATGTATTATTTTCCAGGATGAAAGGCTTCTACTGGAGTCTTTAATTCATAACAACATGAAGATGAAACATTATGGTGCCACCTCTGGACTCAGTGATCTTGTATTTGAAGTTGGTACAGGGTTGACATTGGGCAGCTAACCTTTGCCTTTCCATCTTTAGTTCTGGTATCTAAGTCAGGCCACTCCATGCTTTGCCCAGATAAACAAAAATGAATTGTTATTGTTATTTGGTTTACTAGCTCCTTGGATCAGGGTAAATTAAATTAAAGAAAAGTAAAAGAGGAAATGTGGACAAATTCTCTGTACTTATTTATGGTCAATAATGAAAAGTAACCATGCTTTAAGAAAATATTTCCTTGGGACAGTCAAACCAAAGAGTTTTGTTTAAAAAAGTTGAGAATGGAAAATTTCTACATCACACTCTCAGCTGAATTTAAAACTAAAAAATGAAGGCTTCCATAAAATTCAGTAACTTTAGCCAGTGATAATCTCACCCAGTTTCCACATGTGTAAAATGGGGATTATAAAATAACCTGTCTCATGGGCTCCTTGGGACTACTTAATATAATCTTTAGAAAAGTACCTGGTATATAATAAGTATTCTATAAATGTTAGCAATTATTATTATTGTCAACTAATAAAATTTTCAGTTGCTCTTATACCATATGATCCATTAGGGAGAGGCTGCAAATAGCCCATGCATGCTGCCTGCATGAACAAAGTTTTTGAAATTTTTGCTTTAGTTACTGTACTTAAAATGGAGAGATTTCTCTCTCTCTCTCTCTCTCTCTCTCTCTCTCTCTCTCTCTCACACACACACACACACACACACACACACACACACACACACTGTATTTCCAATTTTGCTTTGAAATAGGAAGACTTATGACACAGGGCTGGCATTTCTGCAAGACAACACCAGACTAGAGCTGATGGGCTTTTGTAGAGGGTGTATCTTCCCAGTTTGCAAAATCCTGTGGTTCCTCTCTCTTGTCCCTGTGTGCCACTTGGCTTATTGAGCTATTTGCATCTTCCTCTTCTGTCTTATACTCTGCAAAGCACTTCCAAATAGTCTCTTTTATTTCATTTTACAAAATCTTTAAGGTAGGAAGTTACGCAATACTATCCACCTTTTATAGGTGAGGAAACTAATAAAAGAGTAGGTTAAGCGATTTGAAAAATGTTGTACAGCGAGTCTCTTGAGACTGAGACTAAAATCCAGACCACCCCCTTCTCCAACATCATGCTGCTTCCCGAGCCCTGTGAACACATTTCCTCAAATTTCATCATGCTTTGTCCCCTGTCAACCACACAGTGCTCTTTGCCATGATTTTAAGTGGCAGTGCAACCTGATATATCAGTTTTAAATGGTAAGTTAAAGTGTGACCTAAGGTATCTAAGGAATGTCAAATGTCCTCTCTACTCTACTAATAAACAGGGCAGTCTCTAATTATTTGCATGGAACTTGTCTCCCAAGATAATTCAGTGTCCGTGTGGCGCTGTTTCACCTCTACTTATTTCCATTACCTTGCATATTAGCTATGTCAAGTTGATGGGCCTGCTGTTCCCCAGGGTAGCTATTATAAATACTGGTGCTACAGTGAAATGCTTCCAGTCTTCTGGAACCTCATTTGAACTAAGCAAGTTCTCCATAATGATCATTAATGATGTATTGCTTGCATATAAACGTTGGATATTAATCTTTTGTTTACCTTCTCTATGCAGTCTGACTTTTTAGAGGTTCTTTGTAATGTGCTCTTAACTGATGACCATGAGAGGCTTCCCCTTTTGGGACTGAATGATTATTTTAGCTGACAATTCACTTGGCAGGTGAAGACTTGATCTGGGAACTCTGGTTGATAGACCACTTTCCCTGGCAGATACGGCTACCTAGTGCTCTTGGAGGTCACATTTCATTAGTGCCCAGGTACATAACCTCACCTGAGTCTTTTTGTAAGTCTGCCAAGACTGTTTACTAAGTTTTGTGAATTGGGGAAAGGAACATGTCCATGTCAAGAAGTTCCTACAAGGGGGCTGGGATGAGTCTAGTCATCAGGCCTGGAAAGAGGGACATTGTGGGTGCTGGATATATCCTATTCCTTTCTCATAGGATCTGAATTGAGCCTGTGCTGTAGCTGGTCTTAGAGTTCCTCTGGACTCATCCCTTGATAGGTCCCTTTCTGCCAAGACCCAGATCCCAAGTGCTGGATTAAATCTAAGAGTCTCTTATAACTTGGGATAGACTCTTATGCCTTTATTGAATGAGACTGAAAGAAATGCTTGCAGTTTGTTATAATTTGACCTTATAGTATGGGTTGTACCAGAATAGATCAGCATCTGTGCAGGCAGTGACAAGGTGCCAATGTTCTTCATGGTATAACACCACCGACCTTGAACTCAGAAATAAGACAGACCTGGATTTGAACCCCTGATCTTCTACCTATTATCTATGAAAGTTTAAGAAGGTTTCTGTGTGTGTCTGTGTGTGCAGCAGCAGCAGCAGCAGCAGCAGTAGTAACAATAGTAGACTGTGTGCTTTATTTTCTAGTATTATTGAGGTATAACTGACACTTAACACTATATAACTTTAAGGGATATTTAAGAAAAAATTTTAAACTCTATTTAAGCCTTGATTTTCTCTTTATTTAATAAGAATACTAACAGTAGAGAAACCAAGATGGTGGCATAGGTAAACATCTAAATTGCTGCCTTGCACAACAATTTCAAAACTACAACTAAAAGACAAAACAGACATCATCCAGAACCACAGGAAGGCTGGCTGAGTGTAAATTCTACAATTGAAAGGAAAGAGAAAAGCACACTGAGACTCAGAGGAGCTGCAGGAGGCAGAGATACTGAGATGCAAGGGTACTGAGACACAGACGTGGAGAGGACTGGCAACTGAGTCCGTGGCTGGCTTTTTCAAGTATGGGGGAGATAAAAGCTCCAGACTTCACTGAATTCCAGTTCCAGGCAAGACTCTGGTTACCCAGACTCATACAGGGTGAAACTGGACTGTCAGGAAAGAGAAAAGCACACTGAGACTCAGAGGAACTATGGAAGGCAGAGGTACCAAGGCGGGCATGCGTGTGGAGAGAGTGGGCAACTGAGTACATGGCTGGCTTTCTCAAGCGGGAGGGAGACAAAAGCTCCCGACTGGAATGAACTCAAGTTTCCAGTGAGACTCTGGGGACACAGACTCATTTGGGGAGAAACTGTACTATCTGGCAGTGGGCGAAACTTGAGGGCAGCTTTCTCTCAGAGGTACTTGTAGCAATTACCATGGGACACTGAGACAAGGGGCCTATTAGGGGAGGGCTGACAGGAAATCAATACTGTCTGCTCCACCCTGAAACTCTGCCTCATCCAAGCTGAGCACAGAGGCTTTTTCAAGTCTTGTCTCATAAGGGTGTCTCCAGCACAGAAGTTATCCCATTGTAGACAAAGCTGATCTTCACAGCCAATTGGCCTGGAGGTTAATTCCTCCCAGTGATACCAACAACAATCAAGACTTAACTACAATAAGACTGTGCACACAGCCCACAAAGGGGAGGACAAAGAGTGTCCACCACAGGTAACTGGGGAGGCTGAGCCACTAGGCTCTATAGAACACCTAACACACAAAGCCACTCTATCAACTTAGGGAAGCATCCAAAATGAGGAGACAAAGAAACAGATCACAAACAAAATAAATGAAGGAGGCAAATGACTAGATTTAGAGTTCAAAACCATGGTTATAAGGTTTTTCAAGAATTTTCTAGAAAAGACTGATAATTTTAATGAGACCCTTCATGATATAAAAAAGGACCACCTAGAAATTAAGCATACACTAAATAAAAAATATTATACAGAGATCTAACAGCAGACTAGAGGATCACAAGAATTAAGTCAAAGATTTGAAATACAAAGAAGCAAAAAACAAACAAACAAACAAACAAAACACCCAACCAGAAAATCAAAAAGAAAAAAGAATCCAAAATATACAGATAGTGTAAGGAGCCTCTGGGACAACTTCAATTGTACCAACATCAGAATTATGGGGGTGCCAGAAGAAGAAAGAGAGCAAGATACTGAAAACCTACTTGAAGAAATAATGACAGAAAACTTCCCCCACCTGGTGAAAGAAATAGACTTACAAGTCTAGGAAGTGCAGAGAGCCCCAAACAAAAGGAATCCAAAGAGGACCATACCAAGACGCATCATGATTAAAATGCCAAGAGCAAAAGACAAGGAGAGAATTTGAAAGCAGCAAGAGAAAAACAGTTAGTGACCTACAAGGGAGCACTCATATGATTTTCAGCTGATTTCTCAACAGAAACTATGCAGGCCAGATGGTACAGCAAGAAATATTCAAAGTGATGAATACCAAGAACCTACAACCAAGAATACTCTACCCAGCAAAGCTATCATTCAGAATTGAAGGGCAGATAAAGAGCTTCAAAGATAAGAAAAATCTAAAGGATTTTATCACCACCAAACCAGTAATATATGAAATGCTGAAAGGTATCCTTTAAGAAAAGGAAGAAAAAAAAGGTAAAGATAAAAATTATGAACAGAAAATAAATATCTATCAACAAGTGAATCTAAAAATCAAGTGAATAAAAAAATCTGATGAACAGAATAAACTGGTGAATATAATAGAATCAGGGGCATAGAAAGGGAGTGGACTGACAGTTCTCTGGGAGAAAAGGGGTGTGGGGTGTGTGGGAAGAGACTGGACAAAAATTGTGCACCTATGGATGAGGACAGTGGAGGGGGCAATAAGGGCAGAGGGTGGGATGGGAACCGGGTGGAGGGGAGCTATGGGGGAAAGAAGAGTAGCAATTGTAATAATCTGAACAATAAAGATTTATTAAATTTAAAAAGAATACTAACAGTACCCACTTCATAGGGTTGTTGGGGAATAAAATTACAAAATATATAAAACACAACCTATAAAGCAGTGTTCAGTACAAAGTACAAAGCTGTAATAAATATTTGTTTTTCATTATTCTGTGAGTCCATGCTGGTTCTAGCTATAGTATTCTCCTGACTTTACTCATCCTAAAAGAGAGAGGCTGTTTTCTGTGCTGTCACTGTGTGGATATTCCTGCACTGTCTGTCTTTGTAATCAGAAGTTAAATGTGATAGTGTTAAGAAATATTGCTGATTTTAGGTATGAGCAGGATGAGGCAATGGAACTATACCCAAACCATAAATTCACCACAGTTCTCTTATGGTAAGGAATGAACATTAAAAACTATTAGAGGCAGAAATGGTTATGACATGTAGACTCATGTCTGAGGAAGGTGTGGAGGATCCCATGGGAGAAAGTAGGCATAGATACTGAGCCACAAAGGTGGGCATGACATGGTCTGGGGTCACGTGTTTTGTTAGGCTCTTGATAGCAATAACTGTGGCCATGGGTAGGCCAATGTAACTGTCACTGTTCTTAAAAATTCTTATCATCACTCACTTGAAACATAAAAAAGCTATGATTATGTTCCCTGCCATCATTCTCTTCCTGCTTTCTTTCATTTCTCCACACTCCTGCCAGAATGATCTTTCTATAATACACCTCTATCCATGTCCTTTCTCTAATCAATGATCTTTGCCGGTTCTCATTGCTTACCCAAATCAATCTAGTGGCAGTGGCCAGAAACAAAAGGATAACGCTTAGACCTATACACATCATTGCCAATCCCTTGAACTCTGAGTCCAGCCGGACTTATTGGTCCCAAACTAAAGAACAATGCTAGTAAGAGGCTGGAAAATGCAAGGAAGGTTTTTCATTATCCCTCTAAGCATTCATCCAGTGATCTACATTGGAGAAAGCTTAAGGGAAGACACATGCGTTTCCTCTCTTGCCTGGATATTAAACGCCTTCACAACCAAAAAAATGTTTATAGCATATACCCAAAAAGCTATTCAATCCCTAAAGTTGATTCTAGAGTCTCCCTGAAAAGTCACTATGGAAGACTTGGGACTCTGTTTTTTCAATTGAATCTCTTTCCATTTGAAACTAAGTCTTTATCTCTACCCACCAGTGCCTCTAACATACCATCTTTCTAGTCTTCTTTAAATGCATGCTTGTGGTATCTGGTTAAAATTCTGTGATTCCAGGGGGAGCCTCCATTACATATGGCTTTTGGTGTTTTCTGGATAGTCATTTAAATCGTATGTAAATAGAAGGTGGCTGTTCATCTTCAGATTCTTCTAAAAACCTGAGCTTTTCCTTGACAAGGAAAGCAATGACTGCTTCTTCAAACCCAGGAGGCTTTACTTGAAGGCAAGATGGGTCACTTGGGCAGGAGTAGAAAGTAAAATCTCTCCTATTCTTCCCCGACTCTTTTCAATCTCCTAGGTCCCACGTGGGCATGCCAGAGAACTCTTCCTCTCTTGGGGATCTAGAAGACTGTTGGAGGGGCTGCTACAGTGGTTGCAGCAGCCTTTCAGAGGCCCTCGGACTCTGTTCTAGGCAGGGCCACCACTACATGACATATTCCCATTTCAATACTCAGAACCCAGAAGGAAACATTAAATCCAGTCTTTCCTCAGTATTGATCTCACAAAAAAATATAGATTGAAAAAGCATTTGTTTGTTTTAAAGAAATGATACCCATGGACCCAGATTTACCTGCCTGGCAAACAAAAAAAGCTCTGGCCTCTGGCTGTGAGTTGAGCCAGGGCACCGTGGCTCTGGCACACAGAAGACCCACAGAGCCTGAATATCTTTTGAAAGAGTTGACTGTTTTAGTATCAGCTACTTGTCCAAAGCAATATTTACTACAATTGATTGATGAAATATTTTGTTTCAAACACTTAATGAAAAGGGGTACTTCATTATTTTATTTTATTTTTTAAATATATTTCAACGATTTTTCACAGAGAGTAAGGGAGAGGGATAGAAAGCCAGAAACATCTGTGGGAGAGAAACATCGATCAGCTGCCTCTTGCACACCTCCAACTGGGGATGTGCCCGCACCAAGGCACATGCCCCTGATCGGAATCGAACCCGGGACCCCCCAGTCTGCAGGCTGACACTCTATCCACTGAGCCAAACCAGATCGGCGAAAAGGGGTACTTTAATTCCTTATAATGATAAGCATTTAATGAAAATACAGAGAATAACTATTAATTTCCTCCTTCTCAAAGGAGAGGGCTTGTAAGATAGCAAAAGTTCTTCAATTACTTGCTGGGAATGAGAGAACTAGATGGTTTTGCAGGCAAGGTTTTCATTTATGCAGTCATTAGCATGTTAGTCTTATCAATTAAGAGTCTAGCAAAATGTTTGGTCCTTTAGATTTTTGACCTATGTCCCAAATCAGTTTTTTAAAAAATACAAGACAAATTTGCTCCCATCACCCCTATTTGTCACAAGAGATATGACCCAAGAAATGCCTGTCATAAGAACTTGTGCCAAACAGCATATTTCCTAAGTTAGCAGTGTGCAAAACAAAAATAGAAGTTAGTGATTTCCTACAGCCTCCAAACTGCTTTGTTCTTCCAACAGAGATGTTGTAGCACATTACTCCTAAATGTAGTCTAGGACTCTTGGGTATTTAACAAGTGAACAATGGCTAAGTCATTAAAGTTAAGAAACATAGCTAGCTAAGCACTCATTTACTTGTGAAAAAAAATTCAGAGGGCTTTTTATCATGCTTGTACAAGATCCAGATATCTGAAGACTGTGTGAGTCCATAAATACCCCCTGACATGATGGGCCATTGCAGCTCTTAAAGACTCGTTGCTATCTGTTAGATCAAACTTGTGCTTCATGCTGAAGCCTGAGAAGAAGATTTATATGTCAACCATTCCAAATCATATCTCTATTTAAAACTCACTCTCTTGGGAATGAACTTTAAACTAGTTTTTGCCTGGTGGTATAAAGCATCGAGTTTCCCAGACAAGAAGGTCTTAGGAACATTTCAATTCTCCAGGCTCACATTTATACATACCTGCAACCAAATCTCCCCCCGCCCCCGCTTTTTTTCTCCTGAGGGAGGAACTCAGCTTGGTAGATATGTCTCATGGTCTCAGACATACCACTTAACTTAAACTTGACCCGAGTCACATAAATCACGTAATCTTTTAGAGAGATGAGTGTTGGAATGAAGAGTCAAATTTCTTACAAGAAATTTATTAAGATTTTGCTCATGACCAGAAGGAGAAGCAGGGTGGTGCTGCCTCATTAAAAGCTTTGAGAAGCTGGGGTAGTAAGCAATGTCATGTGGGGGAGAAAGATTAAGAAGAATGAGACCTCTGAAAAATGATTGGATCCTATAAGGGTTATGTTTCTCATTTTTTTCCAATGTGAGTGGACATGTTTTTCTCACAATGCTAAGCAATTCTTGAGACACCAACAGGGTGCCCAGTAATTCAATTCAATCATGACATTATACTATCGTAAGATAGTGTCAGATCCCACTGATAGTGTTCAGTCCCACAACTCTGCCCTCCCCACCTCCAATGCCAGTCACAAGCCCAGGTTATCATCAGTGCTTCTGACTGACTGGCTGTAAGTTAGAGGTTCCAATGATCCCCTACTCAGGTTTGATTAATTTACTAGAGTGGTTCATGGAACTCAAGAAAACACATTTACAAGCTTCTCAATGGATACAATAAAGAATATAGATGAACATCCAGATGAAGAGAGACAGGCAAAGTCTGGAAGGATCCCAAGTGCAGGAGCTTCTGTCCCGTGGAGTTGGGGTGCATCCCTCTCCTAGTGCATGTCTCACCAGCCAGGCTGCACCCCCCTCCTGTTAGGATTTTATGGAGCTTCCTCACATAGACACAATCAATTAATAACTCAATTTTCAGCTCCTCTCCCTTCTCTGGAGGATGATGGGTGGAACTGAAAATTCCAAGCTTCTTCTGATCATGGTTTGGTCTTTCTAATTATTAGCCCTTATCCAGGAGCTCACCCATAGTCACCTATTAGAGAAAGAGGTACTCCTAGTGTTCTTATCACATAGAAATTTATAAGAATTTTAGGAGCTCTGTACCAGGAACTGGGGACAGAGACCAATATATATATTTCTTATTATTTCACAGGTTGCAACCTCTCCGTTATTCCCCACCAACAGGTCATTTGGTCTTGTTGATTCTAGCTCTCAATCCCAGCCCTATCTTTCAATCCTAGCCCTATCTTTCCACTCTTCCTGCTATAAACTCGGTTCTGGCCATTCTCATCTCTCTCCAGTACTATCTCTCTGCTTGCTCCACTCTGCCAAGACTAAAATCTTTGTAATACATGGAACTGGTCAGATGGCAAATATTAGAAGGTGTTTCTTCCACCCTCCTGACCTCCCCACTACCTGTCATTTCCTGAAAACATCTTGACTCATTCCTTTCTCTCTGCTTAGAACATCTTCTCATATTCCTATTCTCATTGTTGAAATCTTAAACTCACATGAACTCACCCTGTCAGTCACCCAGTGAAAATTCATAGAGGCTGCCTTAGATGCCATATCTACAAAACTGTCATTTTTTTTTAAAAAAGAAAAAATATATATTTCAGATAGGGAGGGCGGGGGAGAGAGAGAGAGAGAAAGAGAGAGAGAGAGAGAGAGAGAGAGAGAGAGAGAGAGAGAGAGAGAGAGAGAGAAGAAAGAAGGAAAGAAAGAAAGAAAGAAAGAAAGAAAGAAAGAAAGAAAGAAAGAAAGAAAGGTCGCTGAGAGTGAAGCATTGATCAGCTGCCTCCTGCATGCTCCATACTGGGGATTGAGCTCATAACCCAGGCATATGCCCTGAGCAGAAGTTGAACTGTGACCTCCTGGCTCATAGGTTGATGTTCAACCACTGTGCCAGGTTTGCTGGGCAAAAACACTGTCTTTATAGAACTTATAGTATTGACCTTCCTCTTATTCTATAATTACTTATCTGCACAGCTACCTTTTTCCTGGATTGTAAACTCTCTGGGGGCAGGAATCAGATCACTCAATATCTAGCACAGGGCCCCATATGTAGCCAATGCTTAGTAAATATGCATTGAATTAATGAGTATATGTACTCAGATAAGTAGACTTGGCAACTGATCTTTGAAAGAAGGGAGTTAATAGGATCACAGAAACAGAACTCAGAATTCAAGACAGCTAAATGAGAAAGGGTAGGGAGAACATAAAGGTCTTTTACATTATGAAAACATGATATGCATATAGAAATCTTTATTTCTGGAGCTTGTTCTCATGTACTACTAGCTTCTCTCTTGTGTTTCTCTTCTGTCTATAGTCTAGAGAAATTCCATATCTTATCATTCCCCTATCCAGCACTGAAAAGTTAGCTATATATAGCAACCTCAAAGCCTTACAAATCTCAGTTGTTTAGTTAATGGAATTGGCATAAAAATATTTCTACAGTCTAGTTTTACTTCTGCTTCACCCAACATTACTGCTCATGCATTCTGACACAACATCTGTTTTTTTCAATCCTTTTTATCTTCATAACATTTTGAAATTATCTGTAAATCAATTCAAGTCTTATATTTTCACTACATTTTTTATTTTTCCTGAAAATTAAAATGCATTTTACTTTGACACCTTATGTACTACTATTTGTAATACTTTAAAGAATAAAAAAATAATTTAAAAAAATGAATGCCAGCCTCTGGTGTCATTTATATTCAGTTAGGCTGTTCTGAATATATTCTTCTGATCCTTAATGTCACCAGTTTCCTACAAGTACAATGCCTTTCCATTTGTACCTTCATTCACATGTTGAGACTCAATATATGAATGAAGGACTTTCAAATGGCATTGGAAATATCTCTGTGATGACAACTTAGAGTTATTCTCATTTTGTTCTTTTTTTTCCCTAATAGCCAACAGTTACTCTCAGGACCTCCTTCCCCCATTTCCCCTGGCTTTTATATCCATATACCATGATAGCTCTGACCAATTTTCACTACATCTAGCTCCTGAATAAATTGCTCCGTAGTTCTCATTAATTACTGTCACAAAGCCAGCTTCTAGAATGGTTTTGGATTCACTCTCTCACACCCATCACTTGCCTATGTTTATTGTAAAAGATTCCTATTCCTTGGATGATGCCCCTTAAAGACAGAAAAGCTTCCATCACCAGTGGAGAGTGGGTCCAATCTAACTCTAATCCTCCCCGCCTGTATGTTCTACACCTCTCTGTACCATCCTCCCAGTCTGTTGTCTCTTATATGCCTTCTGATGCTTTTCCATAACGCCGCCAAAGAAAGCCCCATTTCTCTCTCCTCTCTATACCTCTAATTCAATTATCCTTGTCTACACTTACTATTTGTAAGAATAGCTAAAAATTGTTGACTTCTTACTATGAGTCAGGCAATGTACTTTATTTGGATTGCATTTTATTTGGATTATCTTGTTTATTTCTCATTATAATTTTATGAGAAAAGTACTACATTTTCATGCCCATTTTATAGATTAGAGACTGAGGTTTAAAGAGGTTAAATAACTTGCCCAAGGTTCCACAGCTAGAGAAAAAACAATAGGCATTAGAGCCACCAATTCTTGCTTTCTCCTCACACTAGAATGCCTCACTCTGTGAAGCCAGTATAACTCCCTGATGGCTGGAGCAGCAGTGCAGGATGGAGATGCTCACATTTTGCATCCACTTCACTAAGTCCCAGACAGCTTTTCTGACAGAGCGCATAGTGATGGCTACCATGGAAATGATCTTTGTTCACACCTGCTTAGGCTTCTTCCATGGTAGGGCAGATCCCCTGAAACCTTGGCTAGTTCTGGTCTGGCCTCTATTTCAGCTAACCCTGCCCTCCAGGCAAGTAACACATCACTGGCCATTGGGCAGTAAGCAACCACCTGTGGCCCAGCCTGCACTTGGAGAAACAGTATTGAAACCAACTTACACACTTCATAAAAGTACCTGTTCCTCTCTATACACTTTCCCCTTAGAGCTTCCTGGAAACATATAACCATCTATGTTCTTCCCCTGTCCCAGCCTGAAACTTAACTGTACTGCTTACAGGAATTGATGAAAAAAAAATCTGAATACAGTAAAACAGAATCTGAATATAGTAAAAACAGACACAAAAGAGATTCCCTTCAAATTCTTCCCTGTCATCTTTTCCTGCCCTTTGCTTAAATAGACTATTCTCTTAAATGCATTACTTTTATTTCTCCTAATGCAAGCTTTGAAATCAATTGAAATATTTGAGTGAAAAAACCATTATTAGTATTATTATTGCCATTGCCTTGATCAGTTCTGCCTATGGTATAACAAGTCAATGCCAGATTGGTTTTAACCCCAGCTCAGCTACTAAACATCAACATTTAAGAGGTCTGGTCTTTGTCAACCTCAATTGCCACCACCAATCCCCCCTGCACATAAGAAATGTATTTGAAGAGCAAAGGTTACTAGATTCTGATTTTCTTCAGGTATCATAATCCCAAAATTTTAAAACAACTTTCCTGTTGATGTCCTCAGAAATTCTTGAAATTTATATAGCACTTTAGAAGCAAAAGTTTTTCTAAGTATCTTCTAATTTTCCCACCAACATAACGTTCTCATTGGTATAGTCTTCCTTGGAGACTTCAGCATCTGTTACCCAGAGATTTAGCACCATTGCTTTCCTGTTTTTGAGTCCTTGTTCTCTCTTCACCTTTCATCTGAGGTACAGGTACCTGGGCATCCAGTGTCACCATGTGCTTGGGTGGGAATAGAACAGAGATGGCTAAGCTGTGTATGGCAGAAGGGGTAAGCAGGGTGGCATAACAGAGCAGCCAGCTTAGGAGAAGACAGAGCAGATGACATGATACAGCAGGGCCGAGGAAAGCAATGATGGTGGGAAGACAGGTGGATGCCCTCAGGGTCCCCCTCTACCCAGAACCCTGTGTCCTTTATCTCCTCACCTCCAGCTGTGCCTACTAGAGTTCTTTTGGTTCTCTTCTTTCCCCTAATAACCACTTTCCTTCCTCTCACTCCTTTGAGGCTGTCCTAAGTCTCTTCTGCTCTTTTCTCAGCATCAGCTATGCCAGTGGTATTCCTGGATCTTTACTGCTGGCTCCAAGGGTCTCAGGCATTACTATTGCCAAAGCTATTGGCTTTAGGGCTGTGATTGAATTCCTATTTTGTTAAGGAGGGGATGGGAGGTTTGTGTGTCTCTAGTGGGCTGGAGCTTGAAATGTGAACTCCTGTGCATTCACTACAATGTTGTTAGTACCTTGGGTCCCGATGTGGTTGTTTTGCTCATTAGCATTAAGAATGTATGCTCTTGTGCATCAGAGGGCTTGACCTGTGATGGAGCCCTGCCTGGGAGACTGATCTGGACACATGGTTTGTGGAGCAAATGAGAGGATGTGGAAGATGAGTTTTGTGCAAACAGCCACCTTCTCGATCCTGCCCAGCCTCAATCCCAAGCATGGGCCGAGAATGTGCAATTAGAAGTTACTGAACGAAATGAATGAATGAATGAATGAAAAAATGAATAAATAAGCGAAACAGTAAATGAATGAGTGAATGGTTAAAGAATGCTGTGTAGAAACAAAGAAGGACTGGAACGGAAAGTAAAAGATTGCTTGCACAGAACCATATAGACGGGGCGCTAGTTTTCCCCACTCTGGCAGCTCACACAGGGCACTCGGAGAAGCCACTTGGCCGGTGGCAGCTCTCGGGAGTTAAGGGCACTGCACAGAAGGTACAGAAGCACATGCACAGTCTGCATTGCTCTCTGGCTTAAGATAAATATTCATACTAATACTGGTTCTAGGGTATGAATTTTTAAACTACATAATTCTTGAAAATTTATTATACTTTTAAACTTAATTGGGTGAAAATATTTATTGTTGGGGAAGGGGGTGCAATTACCCAATTATCAAAGCTAGAATGGAACCTAGGAGGGGCATTAAAACTATCTTTAAGTACTGAGAGCATTTTATTACAGCAACTCTTAAAACAATAATAAATGTTACGTGTTCCCTTGTCTTTACAAGAGGAAAGGAGCACCGTTTTCAAACGGAATGCAGATTTGCATTTGTGGAGGAAGAAGTCAGAAAGGGCTCTGTGCCAGCAAATTCTTTGTGCAAACCCCCACCACCTAAAATCACTTTTTCTTTGAATATTAAGAAGAGGAGGGTGGGTGGGGAGGGACACTCTGCTGAAGTTACAGACAATAAAATGGAGCTGTGGGAACCAGCATTAAAAAATCTGTTGGCATTTCCCAAACAGTGAGTGCTGACAAGTGTAATCCTATTACTAAAATCACATCAGCAAGGAGATAAATGAAAGTAAAACAAGAGCTTGTGTGACCAGAGTGACTGTTGGTCCACAAAAATCTCATTGCATTGTGTCAATCTGGTTCCCCCAGAATGGTGCATAGCAGAAAACAATGTTAAGGAGGCTTTTAAAACACATCATTGAGATTACAGCACCTTTTAAAATAAACAGCATTGAATACCAACACAGGTAAAATGTCATTGTGAGATGGGGACCCAATATTCAGTGGTGTGCTTTATGGCTTTCCAGCGTGTGATAAAATCTGTTCACCAGATGTGCTATTTGTCTCCTGTGTAGCATACTTGAGCATCCTGTAGGCCTGAGGCCCATTTATTTCATGTAATTGCCTTTTCTGTGCACACCTTAGGGCACCCTAATTCTCCATTTTATTTCAGGCACTGTACAGGGTACCATCTGGTAGTTTAAAACTCATCCCGTTTTATTGTGCTACTGCAGTGGTCATATTCGGCTGTACTGCAGGCTTTCGGTGGAGACAGACTTCTTACTGCCAGCTATATTTGTGCCTGCAATAAAGTAGACTTGAACTATCAACATGCAGGATTCACACGTAGATCATCACTGGTCCATCGGAGCCTGACAGAGGTTCCCAAGCAGCCTGCAGACTCCAAGAAGCAGTTTCGAATTTGCTGCGCACACAGCTGTTAACTTACAGAATTGGGATCTAAATTCTTCGCCGACTTCTGCACGTAATGATATCTTTTTAGTATCTCATTTGTATTATTTCAGTTCAGATGAGCACAGAAATAAATGTATTCCATCACATCTGGAAAAGTACCACGGAGAAATCTCTTAATATACAAAGCTGCACACCTCATTACGAGGTTCGTCACTCATTTTAAACCCAACCTTACCTCTGTCCCTCATCAACGCAGCTTTTGTTCCACTGCTGTTTTCATTAAGTTGTTAAATCATTTTTCAAGGGAATTTGCAAGATCTTGAAAAGGCGAGTTTGGAAATAATATACTTGGCGGAAGGAAAATAAATCTCCGAACCGAGCTGCTTTTCTGTAGCAGGTCCCCAGTGAGAGCGCCTTCCCTCAACTTGTGCACAAATTAGATCGGAAGTAACTCTTCTCTCCCAGAGAATTCATCTCCTGTCTCAGATCAGCCCCCCACTGATGCGCCCGCACAGCTGGGCGAGCCTCTTTAACAAAGGATGCCTGATATGCAAATAACACACCAGGCCGCACGTTTCCAAATGAGTCATTGTTCACCTGCTGGTTTCTGCCTGGCCAAATCCCTCTTGCTGCACGTGTTACGCATTCCCCCTTCTCCTCTCCCTTCCCTCCCAATGCAACAAGGAAGGTCTGTTGGCTTCTGGAACAGCAATGAAAGGCTGCAACAAGAAGGGCCAGGAGGGGTGGTGGGATAAAGTGAGTGATGAGTTGGCTCACCAGAAGCTGCTGCCTCTTGACATGCGTTATCTAGGCATTGCCCAGGGAGATCCCAGTCCTTAGCCTCAGACACAGAAAGGCTCTCAGTGTACAGTCAGCTTACCTGGCACCAGTGACCTACACAAATAAACCAATCAGGGGATGCTGCCATTACCACAGGCATCTCAGTCCTTCCTTATGGCGTTGGGTGACAAAGGCGCAACCGCAAGCCAGGATGGGAGAATATTTGAGGTGGGGCAAGGCTGGAGAGAGACCTCTGTGTAGCAGTTTTTATATGTTTTGCATTCGTGGCAGTGACAAATGTAGCTAAATGCACGTGGCTGTAGCTGTCTGTCGTGATATAAAGCCTGTTTGAATGAAAAGAATAACACCCTCTGGTATTTATTGTTGGAAGCAGAGTTTACTTTGCTGTCTTTAACCTCAGCAGAAATCAGAAATGCCAGTTTGATAGCAAAGATGAGTCCTAGGTACCAGAGCAGAGTTGTTGGTTGGAATCTTGTAAATCAGTAAAAGGAGACCAGTGAGAAAATAGATTCATATTTATTTTCCTAGAGTTTCTTCCTTCTTTGACTCTCAGGCAATCTTGTTCTATAAAAATGTTAATGCTGGTCTGAATATGAAGGGTAATTTTCCCCCACAGCTCTGTCAGACATATCTTTCCCATAATTAAACGTGCATCCTTGGGCTCTGGGAGCATTCTTGTTGAACAAAGCAACTGCGAATTCAACTAACCTTTGAAGAATGAGGGTGTCAGAGTATAAGCAGATGTTTTAATTTGCACAATGCTGGTATTTTTTTGGATACCAAATGTTCCTAAAATAGTTATTGTATGTAGACAGAAAAAGCAAAGATATGCTCAGAAATAACCTCCAAGCCTCTCAGTTAGAGCAACATTATCTCATTTAGCAGAAATGATCTCAGGAGTGTTAAGAAAGCTATGTGTTAATCAGCATCGGCTGAGAAAGTATCATAATTCTATAATTATAATGCATGAGGAGAATAAAGCAAGGGAACATGGCAAAATTTTAAGCACACACACATACAGTCTCTATAAAGTCCATAGCGAAGTTAAATATAAGGTAAAATAAAAACACTCATGCTATCCCTCGTGTATGCATTAAAGGTTTCTAAAATAATTTAGAAGATATGCCATTAAAAAATAAAGGAGGATACATACTTTAGCCTCAAAATTATAGCATCATGTTGTCTAGCTAGTTGAACTTGCGTTGCTGGGGGAAATGTTAGCACACGTTTTTCACAAGTGGAAGTGTGCAGATAAGATTTATATTAGACATAAGGAAAAATGTCCTGACCTTCAGAAGAGTTGTGAGAAGTCCAAATAGTTTACCCAAGAGGGCTGTGGAATTTACCTCCTGGAGATTTTTAGCAAAAGACAGGAGACCCATATGAAATAAATCCATATGTTTGGGTTTATTTCAGAGTAGTTTGACATGAATAGAATGGGTTCATCAAGAGTTTCCCAGTCTTTCTCACTCTACCACAAGGCTGAGAGCAGGCTAACAGTTCAGCTGCCATCCACTAACCAGGCCTCTGTCCAGCCCTTTTTGGAATCCTCCTTCTCTCAAGTCTTAGTCATTATTTACCGTAACCTCTTGATCTAAAGGTTAAGCTAAATAACTCAAGTGCATGGTTAGAGATGGATTTGGGGAAGAGGAGTGGAGATGAGTGAAATCTCTGTGGTGAGCAATTTTTAAAAATCTAACCAAATTAAAACACCTGATCATATAGTTTACATTTTTCAAAATGACCTATGAATGAGTGATTTATTGCAGCAATGTTTATAACACTAAATAATTGGAAACAACTTAAATATTCATAAAAATAAGACATTCAATAAGTCAAGGCAGATTTGTGTTAAAAGAAAGAGGCAGCTCTGTATGTCCCTATAAAAAGAAGTTTTAAAATACTAACAAAAATAAAGTACTAACAAATGACAAAAGGTACAGAATACCATGTATAATGTGCAACTGTTTGTTTTAAACAAACAAAGAGACTTCCCACAGTATAAAAATAACTTTTGAATTCTCATGTAATACCTAATAAAATTAAATATGCTAAAATAAAATAAATGACTAGGGAAATAAGAAAACTTTTCTCAGGCCAAAATTCTCCCAATAAAGTAGATAATTTATTCTGTCTTATTTCTGGTTCTCCCTTGGTCCTTGTCAAGAAGCCACTAGTATAAGATGGCCATCCAGGCCTGTTTGACTTCTGTTTTCTCTCTCCTTCCTGCAGCTGTAAAATTTCAGAAGAGAGAGAAAAGGAAGAAGGAGATAGAGCCTCGTAAGAGGACACCAGAGAATATGTTCTTGCTTCACAATTTGGTCACAGTATAAGAGGGAATTGAGTAGAGCTCCCTGAGATTGCACAGAGAGTAAACTTCTGCTTAGGGCCATGGGAAAAGGCAAGATGGGCCAATGGCCAAGAGATGGCCAAGATAGAGAAAATTCAGGGCCATTCTCTGACTGGGTTCTGCTGAGTACAAGGCAAGCATTCAGTTCAATCTTTGAGGTTCCCCTTATTAAGGTGTATGTTGCTAAGGCCTAACAGAAATGTAACTCATTGACATTAATTTTGGAAATTATCAGCTAGAACTCTGCAAATTATTTGAAAACATAGTTGTGGAATCGTTTAATGAATCAGCATCTGTATTCAGCTCTATTGTTGGATGCAGCAGTTGGAATATGGGAGTTACAGATTTACCTCTGAGAGGTGAGAGCCCTTGTCAGGTCTTTGACCTCTGTGTTCAACAAGCACTAAGCACAGAGGGGGCCCTGAAGAAGCAGTGGCCAGTGGTGTTTTCTGTTCAAGTATTTCCCACCTCAGCCATATTGATTGTTTTCCAGAAATCTTCTTCACTAACTAGGAAGAGACCCTTGGTGAGGTAATAAGAGAGAGCTTCATCCAATTACTGATATAAGTCAGGTAAATTAGAGATACTTCTCAACCTAATCTGAAATGTCAAAATATCAGTCCTCAAAGGGCCAAAATCATTGTGGAGGCAACTGTTTATATGTTATATATTTTCACCCTCCATCTAAAAATATCCTACTCAGAAGAGGGAGAGTTAACTTCCAGGCTTCTACTCCTGAGATTTTTATTTAAAGAATACCCCATCTTTACTTGCAGCTGAGAGGCTGAAGATTAAAAATTAGCCACTGTATAGTAGCTGAGCAGTAACAATTTTTCATAAAGGTTTTTACTACACATTTGGGATTATAATTTCAATATTATGCAAATGCATTTTATGGATCTGTAATACAGAATGTGTACTGGCGTTAATGTGCATTAGCAGGCAAGCACAAAAAGGCTCCAAATGAGCCATTTTGGTGTCTGCTTTCAACATGTATTATGAATAATAAGTAAAATGTTCTGGTTTAGAACAAATAATATAAAATCTGAATTCCTCTCAATGTACATCAGTGATATAGCCCTATACAACTCCCCAGGAATTCTTCCATTGGACACAATTAAAAACTGGCTCTCAACCAATATATTCCTGTTTATGGCTTCTCTGAAATGGGAAGTGAAAGTAAAACAAATATGTTTAATATGAATAGTTTACCCTATTGATGAGATCAGTCACTAACCATAGTAAGTTAGAAAGAGCATGACCCCTTACATGCCAAGACAGTGACCCAGGCGACTTCTATTTTTTGACGCTCTCACTATTCAAAAGTGAAAATACTAGTACATCAAAACAAGGTTACAAAATTGTGTGCCATTCTTTCATTTTATGATGAACAAATTTCACGCCTTTAACACAAAATATGTTGGACAAAATAATTGTGTTGTTCCAAAGATATTCAAACAATATGTAAACAATATTTCTTAACAATGTGCTGCAAGTCTTATGATCCAGTTTGGGGACCCAGGTTGAAATCTGATGTGTGTTTTCTTTGAACCCTGTTAGTGTGTCTTCATGAATATAGATTTAAAAAATATATACAAAAATAATTTGAGGTTCTTCCTGAATGCAGAGGCTTAAGCCAAACTGCTCTCCATGCTTCTCTAAGATAGAGCCAAAGAAAAATTTTCTTCCTTTTTAATTTTAAAAATAATTTCATATTCCAATTTTGCTTGCTAGCAGAAAAGCAAAACTAAGCAATATCACATGTACTGTAAGTGGTAGCTGATTATTTATAAGTAATGCAAGATTTCTGTTTGCATTGGTTTAGTTCAGACCTTAGGTTTATTGATCTTGTTTTTTGCATGTACACCTAACACCTGCCCCATTCTTGGGCAGTCTGGAGGAAGGCAAGATTGCACTGTCCAGTAATTATGGACTGGATATTCAGTTGAGTCAGAATAATAATGCAAAAATCTTCTCTCTTAAATAGGCATCCTTAATGTATTTAATACAGATTCCATAACTTCTCTTCAAATAATAATAAAAATATCCATGCATTGAGTTCTTACTGTGTTGTTTTACAGGCCTTATCTCAATTGACCCCAAAAATAATCCCCCAAAATTGTTTTTACAATCCCTGTGAAATAGCTAAAGGTGAGAAATATGAAGTTTAAAAAACTTAATTTGGCCCAGCTGGCATGGCTCAGTGGTTGAGTGTAGATCTATGAACCAGGAAGTTACAGTGCAATTTCTGGTCAGGAGATATATATATATCAAAGATGGCCACCACACGATGGCCAGTAGAGGAAGGCAGTGGTAGGTGATCAGGCCAGCAGGAGAGGGTAGTTGTTGGTCATCAGGCTAGGCCAGCAGGGGACAGTTGGGAGGGACTGGGCCTGCAAGGGAGAGCATTTGGGGGGAACCAGGCCAGCAGGGAATGGCACTTAGGGGTGACCAGGCAAGCAGAGGAGGACAGTGGGGGGGGGACCAGGCCTGCAGGGGAGGGCAGTTGCAGGGGAGCCAGGCCTGCAGGGATGGGCAGTTGGGAGTGAACAGGCCTGCAGGGGAGGGCAGTTAGGGACAACCAGGCTGGCAAGGGAGGGCAGTTAGGGGTTACTGGGCCAGCAGGGGAGGACAGTTAGGGCTGACGAGGCTGGCAGGGGGTACAGTTAGGGATGACCAGGCTAGCAGGGGAGTGGTTAGGGGATGATCAGACTGGCAGGCAGAAATGGTTAGGGGCAATCAGGTGGCAGGCAGGTGAACAGTTGGGAACCAGTAGTTCTGGATTGTGAGAGGGATGTCCACCTGCCCATTTAGGCCCGATCCTACTGGGACCATGCCTAACCAGGCTGTCAGACATCCCTTGAGGGGTCCCAGATTGGAGAGGGTGCAGGCAGAGCTGAGGGACACCCTTGACCAATGCACAAATCTCATGCACCAAGCTGTGTACACACACACACACACACACACACACACACGTACACACACACACATACACTAGAGGCCCAGTGCATGAAATTTGTGCACTAGAGGGGTCCCTCAGCCCAAACTGCACTCTTTCGAATCTGGGACCCCTAGGGGTATGTCTGCCTGCCTAAACAGTCTAGGACTGCTGGCTCCCAACTGCTCGCGTGCTGGCTCCCTAACCACTTTTTCCTGCCAGCCTGATCATCCTCTAACCATTGCCCTGCGAGCCTGATCATCCTCAACTGCCCTCCCCTGAATATTCTCTCTTTATTAGATATGGTTTTTTCTTTAGCATATTGGACAGCCCTAACTGTTTGGCTCAGTGGATGGAGTGTCGACCGGCAGATTCAAGGGTCCCAGGTTCAATTCCAGTGAAGGGCATATACCTTGGTTGGGGGCACATACCCAGTGGGGAGTGTGCAGGAGGCACCTGATCAATGTTTCTCTCTCATAGATGTTTCTAGCTCTCTATTCTTTTCCCTTCTTCTCTGTAAAAAAAATCAATAAAACATATATTTTTTAAAAAGGAACATTTAAGATTTTTCCATATTTACCTGGCTGGTGTGACTCAGTGGTTGAGACCCCAGGCTGACACCACTGGAAGGGTATAACACTTCAGCCAGGCTGCACCCAGCCCAGCCTGCAGCCTCAGCCTGGCCAGGGCTGGTACCTCAGGGGGTGCCCTCCTAGGCCAGGCTGAGACCCCAACATGAGCTCTATCTCAGCCTGGCCAGGGATTGTGCCATGGGGTTCCATGGCCCGGTCAGGATGAGACCCCAGCCCAGGGTCCCATCTCAGCCTGGCCAGAGATCGCGCCATGGGGGTATGCAACCCGGCCAGGCTGAGACCCCAGCCTGGCTGAGGATTGTGTTGTGGGGATGCATGGCCCTGCCGGCATGAGACCTCAGCTCAAGCTGCTGCCCCTGGTCAGGTGATTATGCGGTTGGGTGCATGGCCTCAGCCAAGGCTGCCGCCATTGGCCAGAATATCATTTGGCAGGGGTGTGTGGCCCTGCCAGCCTGAGACCCCAGCCCAGGCTGCCGCTGCTGGCCAGGGATCACACCAAGTTCTGTTGCCTCCTAGCTGGACACCCAAGGCTGCCGCTGCTGGGCAGACTGGGGGACTCCGGCGGTTAAGAGAACTGGGTGCCACCATCTTGTGGCTATGGGTGCCGCCATTTCTATAGCAGAGTGATGGTTAATTTGCATATTACTCTTTTATCAAACAGGATAATTGAAACTTTGTAGCAATGAGTGGAGGCCTAGGCTGGTAAGGGCAGGCAGAAAGCTTGGCTTCCTTTATTGCTGGGGAAACTCAAGTCTCCCTCCTGCTCTCTGTGGCAGGCAGCCATCTTAGTTGGCTGCTCCTGATTGGCTTATGGGCATGGCTGGTGGGCATGGTTTTTGGTTGTAGCAGAGGTGTGGTCAATTTGCATATTACTCTTTTACTATATAGGATATCCAGGTTCTGGGCTTGATTCCCAGAGTGGGGCATGCAGGAGGCAGCCAATCAACAATTCTCTCTCATTGATGTTTCTGTCTCTCTCCCTTTCCTTTCCTCTATGAAAATAATAAAATATATTTTTTAAAAGCTTCATTTGTACAAAATTACACAGCTGTATAGGTTTGTCTAAATTTGCAATCCAAATTATTGACCATAACATACCCCTGCATCCCCTATTAATAAGGTATATGGTAGTCTGGCTTCATTTATCATGTAAATATAGCAATGATGTTTGGTCCTTCAAGCTGACACGGGCAGTATAATCAATACTAATGTGTGTTCCCATTTCAACCAGTCTTATGTCACTGTTGTCAATATTGCTGTAGTTGGTTACTGCTCTCCATTCCCTCTGACATCTCTCCATTCTAAATAGAGATCTGTGGAAGGAAAGATGGATACAGTAAGAAGTTCTATATGAGAACTCAATAAATATGTGCTAAACAAATAAATTATATTTTTAAAGTCTTCCACATTCAACAACAAACTTTTGACTACCTACAGAGTATAAGTAAGCTATGTTTTCTGTTCTTGAGTCCTTAAAATTTCAAAAAAGACCCAAATTAAAGCTTATTAGTTGCCAAGCAACCTTTCCAAGTATTAACTTAGAATCAATTTAGAAAGGAGTTGAGTATATTGTGTCCTAAGTTGTAAACAAGCTATTTGGCCATCTGTGGATAAGGCTCCTACTATAAGATATCTCCCCAGAAGTTCAGTGGAGCAGGACTCAGAGAAAAAGGAGCACATCCTCTGGAAATAATATCCCTGGCGCCATTTACTGAGCCTTTTCTGTGCACTTGCCTTTTGTACAATCTTACTTCATCTTCACAGCACCAGGTAAAATAAACATTATCTTCATTTTACAGATGAGGAAATTGAGGCTTAAGTAAACTAACTTGTCCAAACTACATTGTTCATAAATAGTAGAGTGAGGATTTAATTTCAGGTCTGCTTGATTTCAGAGTAAGTGAAATAGAAACAAAGAGAAGATAATGATTTAAAAGAATGAATCTCAGTTTTCTGAACTGCTATAGCAAGTTTTGCCTTTCTTAAGGCACTTACTCATATTCTATTTTGTTATTCATTGGTTTCTTATTTAATTAATGTACTTAATTATAAGCTATTATATCCAATTGTAAGCAATTCTATCTGAGGAAAGGAAGCATTTACAAACCGTTTTGTGTTCTTTACAGGGTCTTGTTCAGTGCCCGGCACTAAGTGGATATTCAATAAGTGTTTCACTTATCCCTCATGTATATACTGAATGCTTACCCTCTGACCAGCTTCAGTAAAGAAGACAGGTCATGCCCTTCATAGCTTCTAGCCATTTAAAGAACTGAAGCTCTTACTGGCTGTGATAGTGCTATGATGGGGGAAGCAGAGGGGACCAGTAGGAGAGCTGGTGGAGAGGTATTGGTTGTGAGGCTCAGAAAGGCCAAGTGCACAATGATAAAGTGTGTGTGCTTTATCCTGACCATTCTGGGGATGGTTTTCAGTAGGGAAAAAGCAAGACAAGACACAGTTTAGAAAAATGATCAGCTAGATTGTTTGGGCTGTAAGTAACTAAGACTGGTGGAAGGGGATAGGTAAGAAAAAAAATGATTGCTATAGGCAATAAGAGTGTGGGCCATGTCTTCTGGAGTAGAGAGGGCCATTTTGTATGTGATTTGGAAGGACACACAAATATTTTGTTATTATTCTTAGAGCACCTCCAAATTTGCTTTCTCTCATTAACTTATAGGAGCCACCTGGACTAAAATACTGAAGGAACCTTCACTTTGAATGTCCTTGTATTTAGACATCCCAGTGTAGTTCTCAGAGATGTAATTAGAGCTATATTGAGGCACTTTTTATCTTAACAATCTCTCTGTGGGCAAAGGTAACAGAATAACAGGAATCGATATAGACAATCTAAGAGGAATATTTCAGAAAGAAAGAAATACTATTTTTGCTGATGCACATTCTTTCTTTTGAAAAATCATGAAGATCTCCATTAGGAAATCATTCTTCCCTGGCATTGTGTTGCATGCTCAACAAATAGAAGGTAAACATGCTAAAATTGGTGTCTTTTTCATGAAATCACATTACTATAAAGCTCTTTATTTTCACCCAACTGCTGAAAACATTTGTGTAGGCAATTTCAGTAAACATTTGGAGAATTGGAAGTGCTCTCCCCCACACATATGGTTCTTTATGAAGAGGTAATTTTTATCTATGTTCTACTCAATTGAATATTTATAAGTCTGTTTGGCCTCAAAGGTACCTGATCTTCCCCCCAAATACAATTGCCCTGTAGAGCTAAAGTGAGATTTATTCAGTTACCCTTTAAGAATTTTGTAAGTTATTTTCATTTTCTTCCTATGAATTCATTCCCAGTACAATCCTAAATTTGTCTAATTTGCTGTGTTATTGCAATTAGTCAATTCTCCCTTAGTTATACAAATAATAGCCTTATAAGTTTGAGGCTGTAAATCATTCATCTATTAAAAATGCCATTTCCTTGTACTGCAAATTCGATTCATTTAGAAGAGAAAAACTATGGCAGGGAACAGGATTATGCAATGTCATGGACACATTAACATTTGGATCAAAATTTTACATTGTGTCAGCCAGTAAGCAGTATAAATGGTTCAGATTTGCAATAAATAATTGTCTATTAATACTCGAGCATGCTGCAGCAAATTACAGTCTCACTTCAGTAAGCACAGCTGTAGGTAGGCACCAGAGCCCAGGGAAACAAGTGCCACTATTGGTATGAGTGGAAAGAGTCTTTCATGCTGGGATGCAGGGCAGCTCTCTTCTGCAGCAGCCAGAAGCCTGGCTGTGGACTAAATGACCGTGTTTGTAAATGCAGCAGGAGACCCAGTGGGTCCTTATTGCAGCAGGAACTGGAGACCCGAGGATGCAGCTCTTTGCTAGACAGCCTAGAGGAGGTATAGATGCTGAGCTAATGAAGGCCTCATTCAGGTTTGTTAAATGTAAAAGGGATAGTGGAATATCTTATTAACCCTAAAAGTGCTCCTGGTATATAGGACCGATCTGGGCAGGGAAATTGGCTTAAGCCTGGAGCAGCCACAACATCCAGGGTTTTTTTTTAAACTTTTTATTATGAAGTCATTAGGAAATCACCAGAAAGTCAGACTCTCCCCATAGTCTGCCTTGTGTGTGTAGATGTGATTTAGCCCTTCTATTTCTCTCCTCTAGAATCTTTCTCGCTAGCCAACAGAATAACCTAAAATTAATACTATTTTCACTATTTGGCTTAAGGCTTTTTATTCCTGTTAAAATATGAATAAGGTGTCTGGAAAGGCTGGCAAATAGACATATTAATATTCATTAACATCTTAGAAAACAGTAGGTTATCTGCTTGACCAAAGTTAGGGCACTGAGTGGGATGAGCTGGAATTCAGGGCAGGTAACCTTTCATATGGGTGAGAGGACAATGAAGTGTTGCCCAGATAGCATCATGAGGGCAGTGGACACTGTAGGGTGTAGGGTGCACAGAGGGGATTAGGAATGGATCACAAAACTGACTAATATTGGTATAGTTCACCTGGGAGAGCAAGCTACTATCATCCCCATTTCCCAAGTGAGAAAAGTGAGCCCCAGCAATGTTAAAGAGCCCTCCACCAAGTTTATTCGGCCAGTGTGACAATTTAAACTGCAGAATCAGACATCTAAAAGCTCATTTATCTTAGTTCATCATTTAAGCCCAAGGTTCTTTAGGAATAATAGCTTTTCCTTATCTTAAGGCCATGTGGTTCAATTAATTGAAATTATGACCCTTAGCAAATACCAATATTTTGTGGAATTCTCTATCATAACGATTCTAGACTTAATTCAAAACACCCATTTATTTCTTTATTTCTACTACTATCCTATTCAATGTCCCTAATCTCATAAAGGAAGAAAACTCCTCTATTGGCCTCCAAATTTAGCTTCATTTACTCTAGGCCTATACATTTTAAATGCATAGAAGATGCCAGAGATTGTGTCCTTGAACCATTGCCTGGCCTCTGCCCATAGGCTGCAGGCACTGAAGTGAATTACACAGTAGATAAGAAAATAAGTAAGTAAAAATAAAATGCATAAAAGAGTTAAAGCAGACTTATAAATTATATTAAAACATTAATATCTGAAAAAGCTAGATATTTAGGTGAATTTTATTTGTATTCATTTAATTGAATAATATTTTAATCACAGTTATAAGAAAAATTTATTGGGTACCTATTAAATACAGGGCATTGTCCCAGATTGTAGATGATTGCTTAATTTTGCTTTACATGTCTGCTAAAAGCCAAGTTTAATTTGGAGGTATTTTTCAGGAAGGGGGGCAGCTGTGACTGATATATTTGAATACTTTAGAACATCTGAAAATTGTTTTTTTTTAATTCGCCAGAGAATTATTAAATCCTTGTGGTTGTATACTACTCTCTTCAGCAATATTATTTTCTCCCTCATGCTTGGACAGTTGCTGTGGTCTCATTACTCTTTGCCAACAATAGCTGTTTTTTCTTGCACACCATTAGATTAAGGCTCATAACAAGTCATCTTTATGACATACTCAAAACTTTTGGTGTTTCTTCCTTTTCTTCTAAATAAACTTCCGAGTTGGCATTCAAGGCCTCCACCATCTGGATACTGTCTACCATTCAATATATACTACTATTCCCCATTGTTTCTTCATGCAAAGCTGAGCCTGGCACATCTGACCTCAGGATGATGCACCCTCCCTCCACCAAATTTTCTTCCCCCTCAGCTGTTCCATCAGCCTTGAATGTCTCTGCTCTTCTTTCCAGAATTCCTCCCACACATTTCCCACATCTTCTTTGGAATCTTTTATTTTTTAATCATTTGAATTTCAGTGATTTGGCACTTACCACGTGGTTGTGAAAAGTTAGAACTGGTAGGGACATGAGTTATTCTTTCATATAGCTTCTTTCAATCTTTACTTAGAGAAATTGTATTAGACTAGGAATGAGAAAACCTGACTCTACCATTTTCTCCACAGATGACCTTGGGCCAGCCACATGAGCCCTCTGAGACTCAGTTAGCACATCTGTGAAATTGAGATGCCTACCTACCTACAAGTTTGTTTTGAACATCAAATATGGTCATGTAAAAAAAAGTGATTCATAAATTCTAAAGTACTAAGTATTGTTACCATCTGTCAGATGTGCCCATAGACTGCACAGCCTTCCGGTTTCCTCAGCCCCACTTACCCAGTGCTAAAAAGCACTGTACTGGGGTAGACCAGGAAAGGACTTAGCAAATAATCATGTTCCATAATTCAAGGGTATATCTCTCTGCATTTAGGATAATTAGACAGCTTGTTCATTTTATTAACTTCAGAAGGCTTTTGGTTATAGAAATTTCTGCACCTCTTTCTACCATAGTAGAAATGACATGATTTCTGGGGATAATCAGATTCTGTTTGTTTTTTAAGTTTATTGAAAAATGTAAACTCAAACACATATCTAAATCCTACAACCATTTCTCTTATTACAAAAAGCTGAAACAGCAGACATAATTATTACCTATATAATTCCAGGAATTTCCAATTTGATTCCACCCCCATAGTTCCAATTTTATCATGAAATGTAAATAACTACTTAATCTGATTCATAATTTAAATTATTTACAAAGATGCATATTTTTTGTTACCAAAATAATACATTTGAAAGGGTTTTATAAAAGCCTGCGGCTGAGATCCTGGGCAGCTATTTCCCACGAGTGCTGGTTAGGCCATAGCTTTGGACACATTTTCCTAGATGGACTGCTGTCTCCTCCCCTGCCCTACAGAGCATGGAGGTGGGGAGAGGGGAAGGGGAGATGCTCTGACAGGTCTCTGCAGCTAAGTTCTGTGCGCCCTTGGTTTACAAATTTAGGTCCTGCTTGGAGGATGGGTGGCACAGACCTCATGTGATTTGGAGGAAATCTTTATTTCTTAAGTGAAATAAAATTGCAGTGAGAGTTGTTGCTGTGGTATACCTTAGTCACTTTAGAAGCATAACCTTTATTATTAGCTCTTTATTTCTCATAGAAAGTGGTCAGAAAAAACTTTGTTGGCAAAATATATGAATACTCATTCTTTATCATTTATGGAGAATGTGATCACTTTTGGTTATTGATGTTTATATTTCCAAACACATTTGCTCATGTGATTTCAGTCACATTTCTCAAATACAACTTTCTTCAGTGCTACTTGTTCCAAACATCTACATACCTACACAGGTTTGGAAGTCACTAAATATTAATACTTTTTAGATTTACTTGCCGAATGGATGCTTTAGACAGATTCAAAAAGGTAATCTCTCTGATAGAAAAGCATCAGTCCTCAAAATGTCTTCATTTTTAGTGCCAAACAACAATGATTTGCTTCATTTGTGCAGTATACGCCAATGACATGAGCTAATTGCATATCTGCTATAAAATAATGTCTGTTATTACATGGATTACTACACATTAACTCCATTGGAAATGCTGGTAATTACACAGTATATTACATTTATGCACCTGCATTATCTTCTGATTGCCATATCATTAATTCAAGTGACCTCCATAAATCCAGTTTTTATCATCATTTTCTTATTCTGGGCCTCTTTTACAAAATTTTACAGACTGTTAGGGAAACAACTAATTTATCCATTAAACTATGCAATTAAAACTATTTTTAAAAATAGTTTCAGAAGGCTCAGATCAGGTATCTCAGTTGATTGAAGCATTGTTGGTACACCAAAAGGTCTCTAGTTACATTCCCGATCAGGGCATGTGCTGAGGTTATAGGTTCAATCCCCCGTTGGGCATGTACAGAGAACAACTGATCAACGTCTCTCTCCCACACATCAATGTTTCTTTCTCACATCAATGTTTCTCTCCATTCCTCTCTAAAATCAATTTAAAAGCATATCCTCCCTCAGGTGAAGATTTAAAAAAATTTAATAAAAGTACTGGAAGTGTGGTCCTAGTATGTTTGTTTTCATCACTTCTCCTTTGCTGCATATATTTAAACAACTTTAGACTTACACTCCATTTTCTTTTCCAGGACAGAATTATTTTCACTTTGGAGAAGTGTTGCAGCACGGTTTTGATTTAAATTAAAAAAAAAAACTTATCTGGTTCACCAACAGAATCATATATTAAAAGGGTCTTAAGTTGACCCTAAAAATGTCGAACAAGTTTTCACAACACCAATACATTTAAGAAAGGAAAGTGCACATTTGTGGCTAAAACCTGAGTTGACTCCAAGTCAAACTGCATCTGGTTGCAGCAAACCTGATTTTTCTACAGTCGATCTAGTCCTGACTATTCCCTTTCCTTACAAGTCCCTCCCTACCTCTTCTCCCATTCAACCAAAAACCAACTCCAGACCAAGGGATGAAATCCCATTAGCATTTTCATAGCTAAGACACGGCTGCAAAACAGATAATAACAGATTGAATCTGAAGCCAATGCTTTTATTGGACTAACGAAACAATATAAATAAAATGGTCCCTGACTGAGCTTCAGAGAATCACTGTGTCTTTATCAGGCCATAGAAAACAGATCCAGGAGGGCAATAAATACAGCACATAATAGAGTGGAATTAAATGATTAGGCCTGAATTAACACCCTGTTTCTGAGCCTCACTTAGTGTTCCATGGCCCCAATGAAACACTGCGCTACAAACACTCAAGGCTCATTTAATTTTTATTTCAAGCTAGTTCCGAAGAAGGGATTACCTGTAACCATTCTATTGTGCGACTCTTGAAGTAACAACATTGATTTCATTTAGATAGCTGTTGGGAAAATAGACTGTGCCCTAAGAATCACAGAATCAAGTCTACCCAGAACACTGCATCTAAGAAGTCACATTAATTAAAAGGGAACAAATTTTTATCCCTGTGAAAGTGATAAGGCTGCCCTTGATGGAGGGATGAGAATTAATTAAATCAACTTCATTATTTTCCATGGTATTAACAATCAAATTCAGCAACTGTGTATCCTAAATTTTTTTACTTTTTGAACTGTGACTTTAGCATGACCAAGATCCTAAGGTCTAACTGCAAAATGGAATTTAACATCAGCTTGGAGTATAATACTGGGTGGTCCCATTCCCCATTATGCCACATGCTGCATAAGCGGAGTCCAACTTAAACCATATTTGAGGGAAGTTAATATTGTTCTACACTTTTCCATTTGTACAATGGCTCAAGAACAAGAAATCCAGGAATGATGTTAAAAGAAGTCTTCACTATACCAGTGAAGTATAGAAATTTCAGATGAAATATGCAGTCAGATGAAACAGGCATATTTTATATATCTGTGACTTGAAATGATTTATGAGACTGAGTTATATCGATAGGGCAAAATCCTTAAGAGTTGAGAAGCAAGAGAGCTTGCAGTTCTGAGACTTACTAGATGTTTAGTACGGGGATGTTCTGTTATTTAATTCTCACAATGTCCTTTAAAGTGGGCATGCTTATTCCCATTTTACAAATAAGGAATTCAGAGTAGTCTGAGATTCAAATCCAGTTCTAGCAAATTCCAAGCCTAGACATTTCATCGAGACTATGATATTACCTGCTACAGACTCATAGGTCTACTGACTTAGAATAGAGTGTTGAGACTGATTCCATATAGTCCCAAATGGTAGAAGAAATAACAAAAGAGTTTTGGCTCTATAAGAGAACATATTTTATAAACTTCCAGGAGATCCAGACATTCAACCAATTGAGAAGCTCTGCTCTGGAATGTACATGAATCTGTCTATCCAAGATGCTTGCAATGTGAGTTACAGTGTAAGTGGAGTTTAGAATCTAACACCTCCTGAAGGAGCATCATGAGCCCTGACTGGGATAGAACAGGAGGATTCTTTCAAATGCTCAAGAATGCGGGGTCTGCCCATACCCAAGTTTCTTCCAACAGTTTATATAGTAGATGGTTGTGTACATAGTAGTGTATATAGTAGATAGTTAAGAAGAAACACCTATTAGATTGAACTTTCTCCTGCCCAGGACTTTGGGACAACAAAAATAGTGCAATCCTAGCTCAAAAGTGTATGCTTGAGTGCCTTCAATGAAATGTATACTAACAAGCACATAATTGACAAGACCACATTGTGGAGATGTTATAAGAATGAATTCTTATTATTTTTATTTTTTTCATTCTTTATTGATTAAGGTATTACATATATGTTATTATTCCCCCATTACCTCCCACCTTCCACTTATGCTCCCAACCCCCTGTTGTCTGTGTCCATTGCTTAGGCTTATATGCGTGCATATAAGTCCTTTGGTTGATTTCTCTCCCTTATTCTCCTACATTTCCTGAGGTTTGATGTTCTGATTGATGTTTCTCTGTCTCTGGATCTATTTTGCTTATCAGTTTATGTTGTTCATGATATTCCACAAAGGAGTGATGTCATGTGATATTTATCTTTCTCTTCCTGGCTTATTTCACTTAGCATAATGCTCTCCAACTTGATCCATGTTGTTGCAAATGATAAGAACTCCTTCTTTACCACAGCGTAGTATTCCATTGTATAGATGTACCACAGTTTTTTAATCCACTCATTTGCTGATGGGCACTTAGGCTGTTTCCAAATCTTAGCTATGGTGAATTGTGCTGCTATGAACATAGGGGTGCATATATGCTTTCTCATTTGTGTTTCTAGTTTCTTGGGATATATTCCTAGAAGTAGGATCACTGGGTCAAATGGGAGTTCCATTTTTAGTTTTTTGAGGAAACTCCATACTGTTCTCCACAGTGGTTGCACCAGTCTGCATTCCCACCAGCAGTGCATAAGGGTTCCTTTTTTTCCACATCCTCACCAGCACTTGTCATTTGTTGATTTGTTAATAATAGCCATTTTGACAGGTGTGAGATGGTACCACATTGTTGTTTTGATTTGCATCTTTCAGATAATTAGTGACTTTGAGCAGGTTTTCATACGTCTCTTGGCATTCCTTCTGTCTTCTTTTGAAAAGTATCTCTTTAGATCAGTTGCCCATTTTTTTTGTTTTGTTTTTTAAATTGATTGATATATTTAATGCAATTTTATTTTATTTTTTTATTTTTAAAATTAATTTTTATTATTTTTTTGTAGTATAACATATTTAATAGTAGTACATACGTTTTCCTTTTTCCCCCCAATATCCTCCCCCCCAGGCTCCCCTCCCCCCCAGCACATGTCCTCACCTGCCCCCTCCCCACTCCAGTGTCTTTCATTCATTGGTTATGCTCATATGCATGCATACAAGTCCTTCGGTTGATCACCCCCAGCATCCACCTCCCATCCACCCCAGCCTTCCCCCTGTAGCTTGACAGCCTGTTCAGTGCCTCCCTGCCTCTATATCAATCACTCTCCCCTATTTCTTTTCTTCAAAGATATCTTGCCTCTGCATACTAAAAATAAATGTATAAGAACAAAAATGTTTGAGTCTCAGTTTCAATGTCCAACTGTTCTGAGTCCCAGTTTCAATGTCCAATAGTTCTTTATGTGTACATGTCAGCAATGGTATCCAGATGGTGGACACATCGTGGCAATGCAAGTTCCATCCTCTCTGGTTTGGTCCTGGGCCACCTGCAGCCATGCACAGCTGCCGACTGCTAGCATGGCAAGGTGTCGTCAGTGTCCCCCATCTCTGGACCATCCTCGTGACTGGAACAGACCCGTCAGTTCCTCACTGTCGCAGGAACCCACATGGTCTTGGAGTTGTTCTCTAAAAACACACAAACACATTCTCGACCAAAAGTTAACAAAGGGATCCACTCTGTAAATTAGACTTAGGATTCTTTTTATTTTTGCCTAAATGATTTTCCTTTGGCTTATTTTGACACCATGTGTGTTTTTTCATGGGTGTCCTGCTGTTGGCTTTATAAATGGAAGTTACTTTTCTGGAGTAAGAATTTTCTAGATGTATTTTACTTACAGGATATTTTTCCTTACATGATATTACCCCACTAATCCCCCCTTTTTTGATTAAAGGGGGCTTTTGGAAATTTTATATTGCAGTCTTGGTAATTTTAAATTTTAGTTTTTGCACACAAATATGACTGCTTTAGGTTCTTTGGATGTTAGGCAATTTTACAGTGAGATGAACTACTAATATATATTTTAGTTATTGTTTTAGGAACAGCTTTTTGTCCAGTACACTTAAATTTTCTTGAGTGTTCACTTATTTCACTTGGCCAATTTAAATTAATCTGAAAACTTGATTACTATTTTACTGTCAATTTTGATACTCCAGCAAAAATCTTAGTTTACCCTGTAAATATTAGTGGAAACGATTATTTGCATTCTTGAGTAGGTCCTGAGCATTCCTGGTACTAGACTGAATTTAGATATAGAGCAGTTATTGCTGGCTGAGTCTCTGTCTACAACCTGGGTCCCAATCTGAGCCTGTGCGTGGGAGGTGAAGCAGCCATGGGGGCAGGAGACCTCCCTCAGAAGGGGTGAGAGTTCAGGCCCCTGCAAGGTTTTTGAGTGAGGGTCTGTGTCCCACCTCTGTTGACCTTTTAGTTCTCTCCTGTTGGCCCCTCTGTGACTGTGCCTGTCTTAGGTTGTTCCTTCCCTGAGGAATCTTACCCAGCCATCTTCTGGGGCCAAACAGGGTGATGTGAGGTTCAGTTCTGTCTCCTTTGTAGTCTATGGCCCCGTAGTTGCCCATTTTTTGATTGGGTTGTTTATCTTCTTTTTGTTAAGGTGCATGAGTTCCCTGTAAATGTTGGAGATTAAACCCTATCGTTGATATCACTGGCAAATATGTTCTCCGATGCAGTGGGCTTTCTTGTTGTTTTATTAGTGCTTTCATTTGCTGTGAGAAAGCTTTTTATTTTTATGTAGTTCCATTTGTTTATTTTCTCTTTAGTTTCCATTGCCCTAGGAGCAGTATCAGTAAAGAAATTGCTTCGACATATGTCAGAGATTTTTATGCCTTTGGATTCCTCTAGTATTTTTATGGTTTCCTGTCATATGTTTAAGTCCTTAATCCATTTTGAGTTTACTTTTGTGTATGGTATAAGTTGGTGGTCTAATTTCATATTTTTGCTGTATCTGTCCAATTTTCCCAACACCATTTATTGAAGAGACTGTCTTGATTCCATTGTATGTTCATACCTCCTTTGTCAAATATTAATTGAGCATAGTGATTTGGGTCAATTTCTGGGTTTTCTATTCTATTCTATTGATATAGCTGTTCTTGTGCCAGTACCAGGCAGTTTTGAGAACTGTGGCTTTGTAATACAGTTTGAAATCTGGCATTGAGACCCCACTTACTTTGATTTTCTTTCTCAGGACTACTGTGGCTATTTGGCATCTTTTTTTATTCCAGATGAATTTTTGGAGAGTTCTTTCTAGGTGTGTGAAATATGCCATTGGTATTTTAATGGAGAGTGCATTGAATCTATAGATTGCTTTGGGTAGTATGGACATTTTAATGATATTGATTCTCCCAATCCATGAACATGGTATGTTCTTCCATCTCTTTACATCTTCCTCTATCTCTTTTTTCAGTGTCGTGTAGTTTTCCTCATATAGGTCTTTTACCTCCTTAGTTAAGTTTATTCCTAGTTATCTTAATTTTTTTGGTGCGGTGGTAAATGGGATTGCTTTTTTAGTCTCTCTGTAAGTTCACTACTGGTGTATAGAAATGCTATAGATTTCTTGACATTAATTTTGTATCCTGTTACATTGCTGAATTCATTTATTAAGTCTATTAGTTTTTTAATGCAGTCTTTCATTTTTTTATGTACAATATCATGTCATCTGCAAATAAGGGCAGTTTTACTTTTCCTTTTCCAATTTGGATGCCTTATATTTATTTCATCTTCTTGTCAAATTGCAATGGCTAATACTTCCAGTACTATGTCGTACAGGAGTGTTGAGAGTGGGCATCCCTGTCTTGTTCCTGTTCTTAGGGGAAATAGTTTTAGTTTTTGTCCATTGAGTATAATGTTAGCTGTGAGTTTATCATACATAGTTTTTATTATGTTGAGGCATGATCCTTCTATTTCCACTTTGTTGAGAGTTTTTATCAAAAAAGGGTGTTGGATTTTGTCAAATGCTTTTTCTGCATCAATTTATATGACTGTGTGATTTTTATCTCTCAATTTGTTTATGTGATGTATCACGTTTATTGATTTTTGAATACTGTACCATTCTTGCATTCCTGGGATAAATCCTACTTGATCTTTCTGATGTACTGCTGGATCCTATTTGCTAGAATTTCTTTGAGGATTTTGGCATCTATGTTCATGAGGGATACTGGCCTGTAATTCTCTTTCATTGTGTTGTCTTTATTTGGTTTTGGTATTAGGGTGATGTTGGCTTCACAGAAGGAGCTTGGAAGTGTGCCTTTCTCTTAAATTTTTGGGAATAGTCTGCGGAGGATGGGTTTTAGTTCTTCCTTGAATGTTTGGTAAAACTCCCCTGTGAATCTGTCTGGCCCCAGGATTTTGTTTGCTGGAATCTTTTTGATGACTGCTTCAATTTCTTCCATAGTTATTGGTCTATTGAGATGTTTAGATTCTTCCTGATTGAGTTTTGGAAGGTTATATTTTTCTAGGAATATGTCCATTTCCTCCAGGTTGTTCAGTTTGTTGGAATAAAGTTGTTCATAGTATTTTTTAGCAATCCTTTGTATTTCAGTGGGGTCTGTTGTTATTTCACCTCTTTCATTTCTGATAATGTTTATTTGGTCCTGTCTCTTTGTTTCTTGGTGAGCCTAGCTAGAGGTTCATCAATCTTGTTTACCCTTTCAAAGAACCAGCTCTTGTTTTTTTGTTTTGTTTTGTTTTTTATCTTTTGTATTTTTTTTGTCTCAATGTCATTTATCTCCACTCTGATCTTCATTATTCTCTTCCTTCTGCTTATACTGGGTTTTTCTTGTTGCTCTCTTTCTAACTCTTTGAGTTGTAGGGTTAGGCAATTTATTTCCATTGTTTCTTGTTTTTTTGCAGGAGGCTTGTACAGCAATAAGAATGAATTTTTTAAAAAGATGATTATTAGTAAGTTTATTGGTGATAGAAACACTTCAGCTTAAGAGTATTGTGTTGTGTCTTGACTGGGCTGCTCAGCTGGTTGGAGCATCATCCTGTACACCAAGAGGTTGCAGGCTTGACTCCTGGCACATACCTAGGTTGCAGGTTTGAACCTCAATTGGAGTGCATACAAGAGGTAACCAGTTGATGTTTCTCTCTCACATCAGAATTTCTTTCTCTCCCTCCCTCTCCTTCTTTCTCTCTCTAAGCATAACCTAAAGTGAAGATTTTTAAAAATGCATTGTGTTATTGCATTATGATTGCACACTCAATAGGCAGAAATGTGCCTAATTTTATGTTTTATGCAATATCCTTGTACATTGTTACTGTAAAATAAAATTGATACTAATAAGTACCCAATAAAATTAATCAAAATGCTTTTGACAATGTTATCTGGTAATAATTACATCTGTTTCTTTATAAGTGATAACTTCCTTGAAATTTTATGTTTTGAGAAAAGATCTTTGCTTACCAAAAAGGATATTAATATGATTTATATGAGTTTAATTTGAATTATTAATTTTTTATTTCCTTGGCTGGCAGTTCTTAAGCAAAAGTCTAGATTGTAATTGTTCCCATGTGAGTGTCAGCTCTAGTGATTGTTCTTGGCTATGGTTTTCAAGAGTAACAATAAGACCCCAATATCTTTTGGCCTAGACTCAGACACAATCCCCGGCTTCCCTTTGATCTCTACTTTTCAGTACTATTTTAAGTGAAATAACATCTATCTCCACTGTGTCAGCAATAAGAGCCAGATTATATCTTTGAACTTGAGTCCTTGTGTTTTGACTCCACAGCAAACCATGGTCTTAAATAGCTTGTTTGTTATATAGAACCAACCTGAGCATTTTCTTACCAATTGGTTTATTTAAGTGGTTGTTTCTGCACTTTGAAGATGTAACTTCTGTTTTAAAAATCTACATAAAAAAAGGAACAAAAGAATGGACTATTGGAAGTTTTCACTTTTCAATTGGATATAGGGGCAGTGTGTAATATAAGTATAAAGAATGTTTCCTTTAAAATTGTGAAATATCTGCATCTATGAATGAATGCTCAGATGTGGGAAAGAGAAAAGTGACACTATTTTTAAACTATATGACTTTTCTGTGATTTAGTTTCTTCATATAATTTGGAAATCAAAGGACATAAAAATTATGAATTGTACTCTAAAAAAGAGTGACATGTGAGTATGAGGTATTACTACTAATAATTTTCAATCAGACTGGCCAGGATTAAAGTTCTTTTCAATTACAGTTGACATACAGTATTATATTAGCTTCAGGTGTACAACATACTGATTAGACATTTATATAACTTACTATAGGCCTGGTGCACAAAATTCATGTACTTGGAGGAGGGGGGAAGTCCTCCAGCCTGCCCTGTCACAGTGCAGGAGTCCTGTGATCAATTGCCCCAAAGAAGTAGGCCCTGCCCACCCTTCCAGGACTCCTTGATGGATTGTCCCAAATAGGTAGTCCATAGCTGGGGGTCCTGCCTCTGTGGTGCATGGAGCCAGGAGGCAGGACTCCCAGGATCCCCAGGCAAACCTCGCCTCACAGAGCCAGTGTCCCACCTTCTCTCGACTCCACGTGCGGAGCTGGGAGGAGGTGGAACTCCCAGGCAGGCTGCATGCCTTGCACACAGCATCAAGCTCAGCCCCAACCTCCTGCATGAGCCCTCTGTGAGCACAGCCATCTTGTGACGGCATGAGGGCATCACAGCATGACCACTACTTAGGCTTTTATTAGTAAGGATGAAATGATTATTGCAATCAGTCTAGTATTTTATATTCCTGGGACTATTTTTATAATTGGCTATTTATAATACTCTATCCCTTATCCTTTTTCACTTATCCCCCAAACCCACTTCCATCTGGCAACCATCAATTTATTCTCTGTCTCTATGAGCTTGTTGATATTTTTTGTTTATGTATTTTGTTTTTTAGATTCCACTATAAGAGAAATCATACAGTATTTGTCTATCTCTGCCTGACTTATTTTACTTGCCATGCCACAAATGGCAGGATTTCATTCTTTTTTTTATGGTTGAGTAATATTCCATTTTATATGTGTCACTTTTAGTACTAATTGGTAAAAACTCTATCCTTACTGCACTGTAGGTGGGAATACAGATTACTATAGCCACTATGGGAAACAATATGGAGACTCCTTAAAAGATTAAAAATGTACCTGCCTTGCTCTGGCTAGATGGCTCAATTGGTTGGAGCATCATCCTGTACACCGAAAGAAGGTTTCAGGTTTGACTTCCAGTCAGGGCACATACCTAGGTTTTGAGTTTGATTCCTGGTTGGGATGCGTATTTGAGGCAACCAATTGATATTTCTCTATGATATCAACATTTTTCTTTCTCCCTTCCTCTCTAAAATCAATAAACTTAACCTTGGGTGAGAATTAAAAAACAAAACAAAACACAAAACCAGCTTTATGACCCAGTAATTCCAAAGAAATCCAAAACACTAATTCCAAAGAATATGTGCATCTTTATGTTCACTGCACTATTATTTACAACTAGAGGCCCAGTGCACAAAATTCATGCACAGTAGGTGGGGGATGTCCCTCAGCCCAGCCTGACCCTTCGAGGGATGTCTGACTGCCCTTTTAGACATGATCCCAGTGCAATCAGGCCTAAAAGGGCAGTCGAACATCCTTTTCACAATCAGGACTGCTGGCTCCAAACTGCTCACCTTCCTGCCTCCCTGATTGCCCCTAACTGCTTCTGCCTGCCACCCTGATCACCCCCTAAACACTACCCTGCCAGCCTAATTGATGTCAAACTGCTCCCCTGCCAGTCTGTTTGCCCCCAACTGCCCACCCCTGCAGGCTTGATTGCCCACAACTGCCCTCCCTTGCAGGCCTGGTCCCTCCCAACTGCCCTCCTCTACTGGCCTGATCACCCACAACTGCCCTCTCTTACAGGCCTGGAACTTCCCAACGGCCTTCCCCTGCTGGCCATCTTGTGGTGGCCATCTTGTGTCCACATGGGGGCAGGATCTTTGACCACATGGGGGCAGCCCTCTTGTGTGTTGGAGTGATGGTCAATCTGCAAATTACTCTTTTATTACATAGGATAGAGAGAGGCCTGGTGCATGGGTGGGGGCTGGCTGGTTTGCCCTTAAGAGTGTCCAGGATCAGGGTAGGGGTTTCCTTGGGTGTGGGGTGGCCTGGGTGAGGGGCCTGTGGTGGTTTGCAGGCTGGCCATTCCCCCCAGCGACCCAAGTGAAGGCCCTGGGATCTGGGAATAATTTATGTTCTACAATTGAAACTTTGTAGCCTGGAATGGAGCCAAGCTTTCTGCTCGCTTCGTGGAGACAGCCATTTCTGTCTGGGTTTATTTAAATTCTATAATTGAAACTTTGTAGCCTAGAGTGGAGGCCTAGGTGCAAGAGCTGAAGAAGCTTGGCTTCCTCCATCGCCCAGGCAACCCTAGCCTCTGCTCTCTCTAGCTATGTGGCTACCGCCATTTCTGTTGGGATATAACTTCTATAATTGAAACTTTGTAGCATTGAGTGGAGGCCTAGGCTGGCAAGGCAGGTGAGAAGCTTGGCTTCCTCCATTGCCAGGGAAACCCAAGCCTTCCTCCTGCTCTCAGTGGCCACAACCATCTTGGTTGGGGTTTATTTGCTCCTGATTGACTTGTGGGTGTGACTTGATCAGAAGTATGATCAATTTGCATATTACTCTTTTATTAGATAGGATAGCCAAGCTATGGAAGCAAGCCAGGTGCCTATCAATAGGCAAGTGGCTAAAAATAAAAGCAGTGGTATATAAACAATGAAATATTACTGGGCCATAAAAAAGAATGAAATCTTACCATTTTCAGCACTATGGATGGACCTATGGACCTAGAAGGTATTAGGCTAGTGAAATAAATCAGTCAGAGAAAGACAAATACAATATGATTTCATTTATATCTGGAATCTAAAGAATAAAGCAAACAAAATTGAAACAGATACATAGATACAGAGAGAACTCTTGGTTGCAAAGGTGAGGGGATATTGTAGGACTGGGTGAAAGAGATGAAATTACAAATTGGTAGCTATAAAATAGTCACAGGAAAGTAAGTAAAGCATTGGAAATATAGTCAATAATATTGTGATAATTATGTATGGTGCCAGTTGGGATACTGGAAATATCAAGGGAAACACTGTGTTTGTAAAGTACATAATTTTCTAACCACTAAGCTGTACGCCAGAAACAAATACATTAAAAGACAAACAAAATTCTGCCCCTCTGGCCATATTTCAGACTTTTTGTAAGCTTGGACCCCTTAACAACAATTAATCAAGTTAAGTCCACAATGCCAAATTCAAAGTCACTTCTAGAACTATGCTTGCCCAATCACCTTGGTTTCTTCAACTTCATCTCTTGGTCTAAACCCTATCATTTGAGGTTGACAGCACATTTTTCTTTGGACCTGGATTGTGCAGAAGGAAATCTAGGAAAGCATTTTGCAAGATCCTTTTTGATTTAACATTAGGGAAACTATCTTCTCAGGCAAACATGTAAATGCACAGCATCTCAGGCAAGACTCATCTCAAAGTCCTTCTTATGACACAGGATTTATTGTGATGGGAAACTATGCTACTCACTTACAGTACTTATTTGCCTGTTTATCATCCATCTTTCTCCTCTGATATGTCTTTTTCAGAAGAGAAGGAACAGTGCTTGTCTTTTACCCACTGTCCTTGGGGCCTAAAATCCTTCATGGAACATGGTAGAAGTCAAATTAATTGTTGAACGACTAGGTGACTGGCTACAAATATAAAAGGTCACATTTGATATCATGAAAGCATTTAGATATGACTACCATTTTTCTTTTCCCCATGAAGTCTTAACATATTTGTAATCTCTCACAATAAAAATTTCATCAGTTAAGTCCTTAGCAATATTAATTTCCTACTCCTATCACTGTGTTTCTCAGGGCTTGAGGCTGGGCCAAACATGACTGAGGTTTTCAAAAGATATATTTTGAATATACTTTTAAAATATACCCACTAGGGGAAGGCTCATAAAATTCAGCTTCAACCACAATCTGGACTATGGGCTGCCAAGTGCCGCATAGATAAATCATCAAGTCATTTTGGCATCCTGTGGGCCAGAAGGAATATCTTTCTCAGTAGATTTAAAGAGACATGGTTCTGAAAGAAACAGGAGCCAAGTGAGTGATTAAACATGTACTCTCTTATTCTTCTGGAGTTTAGACAGGTTTCTTGAAGTGGTGGTTGCCCATTTTACTAAAGGCAGATTCTTCTACCCACTCCACCCCCCTCTTTATTTGGAAACCACTGTGTCAGTGGTTGGCAAACTCATTAGTCAACAGAGCAACAAACTGTGGCTCACAAGCTGTGTGTGGCTTGCGAGTCGCAGTTTGCTGACCACTGCACTGTGACATTAAAAAAATCCATTTTAATATCCACAGTGAATGCGCCCCCACACCCCCTCTGCAACTGTTGGTCAGAGAAAGAGAAAGATACAGCATGGCTGTCAGAAGAGCAACTTAACAAGGACAGCTTGTGAGCATGTATGAGTAGCATGGATTCAGATAAGACAGAGGCCGAGTTTAAGCAGGACAAAAGAAATCACCAGGGGAGGTTGGTCTGTGTGAGGCTGGAGAGTAGAAGGGTTGCCTGATGGATAGATTCTGCATCAATAGCCCAGGGTAGGTGTCCAGACTAGAATCTCTCTCTCTCTCTCTCTCTCTCTCTCTCTCTCTCTCTCTCTCTCCCCCTCTGCTTCATGGTCAGGACTCCCTAGCTAAGCCAATTCAGGCTGCTCAACAGCTTGATGACCTTGAGAAACTTTCTGGAATAAAGACCACTGAATAAAAACATTGTGATGTATTTATTTCCTGTGAATTCAGAAGCCAGGCCAGGAATCTCAATCCTTCCCCTGACCTCAAAAAAAAAGAAAAGGAAAGGCAAAAGCAGTTCCAAGGTTTGCAGAAACATCTTTTAAAAAACTGTTCATAAAAAGAGACTGTGTAGTAGCCAATGAGGGTCAGTGGGGACAAACACTGCAGTATGTCTTATGAGAAAAATTGATTAAAACATGGTATCATTGATGTAAGAATGCACACAACCCAACTCATTCAGAGGAACAGATTTGATGTTCGAGGTACCTGTGGGAACACACACTCAGACCCAGAAATAGAGGCAGGCTCACTAGCAACCCCAATATTTGAACACGTACACATGTACACACTTGCTAGCACACACACACAGCAATCCCCTTCTTGACAAATATACCTTTTTTTGTGTGTAACCAGGACCAAAAATTAAAAACTGTATACAGTTCCTTTTGTATTTGTTTTTACTAAAACCCAGGCCAGTTTGTTTTTTACTCGCAGGAAGAAATTCCTATTTTACTACAATCTGTATCTGTCTTAGTTAGACTCTCCTTAGGTTTAATCTGTTGGTTCCCCCTCGACCCCCCGCCCCCTGCCAATAAAAGGTCATTAGCTTTTAACATTACCCAGGGTATCAGGACCTACAGGTATCTATCCTCTCATCCTGGTTTATCTTGAATTTAATCTCTAGATTTCTCAGCTCCAGCTGTTGCTGGCTTTCACTTAATCACATATTGGTTTTTTTTTCTGTTGTTGCTTTGGTGGTGTGCTTTTTAAACAACTCAATAACCAATAAAATGATGACAGAATTGAAAAATTCTGCATTAATGGATTTCCTTCCCCCACCCAGGCTTTAAGCTGCCAGAAGCTAGGAAAGATGAAATAGATTCCAGGCAGTTACAGGTTAAGGATCATTTGCATAAATTAGCAAGTTTTGCAAATGAATTCATCTAGTGAGAAGTAAGACACGGGACACTGCATTTTAATAATTGACATTCCACATGAAATGCAATGTTCTTGAGGAGGAAATTGAGCTCCAGGTTGCTATTAGAACCAGCAGAGCAGCACGAGTGGAAAGAAATGCCATCCCCCATTATGCGAGTTACCGCTCCTGCATAACAACTACCACATCTGATGGACTTCTTTTAATAAAAGTACTAGTGCTCCCAGGGAGGGAGAGCAGGGAGAAATCTACTCCTTGGCAGGGCTGAACAGGAAATGAAAATAAAGAGTTCTCAGGATGTAGCCAGTAACTCTACATTTTCTTTCTAAAGGAATCTCCTTTTCCATATGATTTGGCAGCAGCCTTCCCCCTCAACCTCCTCCCTCTCCTCTCCACACACACACTCTCTCTTCCTTTTCAATTTTATAAAACACGTAGGAAATTATTTTGAATATGCAGAGTGCGAGTAAGATTTTTTAATTATCTAATTCAGTGGTGTCTCTGATAATGTTGGTTAAATTACAGATAAAGATAAGTGGGCCTTTTGCAGCCTCCTCCTGTCCTAATTTGATTAAGAACGTGCCACATTGCAAATATTGGTGAGCATGCCAAATGAATGGCTTTTCTAAGGTGTTCGCCAGTCAGTCAGAGGCAGGGTACCAGAATGTCAAAAGTACAAACTGCTCACACATGCAGTCCAAGAGCTGGAAACAAGTCCACCCATAATAGTGTTTCCTGGCATAATTTATAGTTAACATAAAATGAATTAAATCACTCACTCGATAGACTTTATTCCAAGTTCATGTAGAGTAAGTGTGTCATATCAATTAATTCTCAATGAACTGCAGCAGCCAATAAAATTTCTCCCAGACACTGGTAATAATCCAAGATATTGATGGAAGAGGTATGATCATTAATATGAGTATAAGCCTCCCATCATGTACAGGGAACAGGCAACTACAGTTCCTTCCTTGGAAAGAAAACATGATTATGGCTAGCAGCCTGTTGTTCTTTTCAATTTGTTAAGCTTTTTGTCTGCTTTCACTTTTCAGACAGATAACCTTTTAATTTTGCCTACACAAATAAAATTCCCCAAGGGGAGCTATCTGTTTTCAGAGGATATCTAATCTGAAAAAGTTAATACCTATGAACAAATTAAACAGATTCAAATAGAAAGGATGGATTATATTGCCCATGTAATTGAGGCATTTTCAGTGGCTTTTCTACATGTTCACAGCCTCAAATTGATATATTAAAAAAAATTGCAGCAAGGTCTTTGGCCTGTAGAATTCAAATAGACATTTTAACTAATATTTGGGGGGAGTCTTTTTTTTTTAACTGAATTAACCAATCCATGTTGGTACTGTGTAGACAAAGCTCAAAGCTCTACATTTCTTTGTTGATAATACATTGATAATACAACAAAGGAACCAACAGGCCCTTGAATTTGTCACTTCTGAGCTTGTGTTAAATTACACTTCACTGATTTGTCCAGCTTGTCCTGAACGATATACCCTAGTAATCAGAAATGCTTATTTTATACTAATTTTTCTTTCACCTAGGGAAGACTAGTTGGTCCTAGGATTAAATATGTCTGACAGTCTGAGAAGACAATTTTTTCTGTGTTTTTGCAGGCTTATGGCAACATCACATGAAGGAGTCCTGACTGGCTTGTTGGTATGTGTAATGAGTTGCCGTGGCTCTTCTCCCAATAAAGGGTGTGTTCAAAGTTGGCTTATTTATAGACCAATAAAGAAAAATTTTCCACTGTTCTCTTCAGCAGGCTAAGGATAAATAGCTCTTCCGTTTCTAACATTTAATGTTCACAGACACAAAAACAACTGCTCTGCATATTAAGCCAACATTCGTATTTTTTTTTTTCCTATGAAGGGGAGAAATCCTTGAATGTCAAACAATGGAGTGTTCAGATACAATCTTTCCCATTTTAGAACTGTTTTATTGCAACCTGTTTTCCTTAACAAAGAGGCACTCTAGGCTTAATTTGGTTACAGGATGAAGCATGGACTCCTGCCCCGGCTTTGACAATTTTCTCTGAGACTTGAGAGCTTAGGGCTCCATGGAATGAAATCTCGTTCCTGAAGACAGTGCAGCTGCTGTAGCACCAAATGCCCTGTGACAAGGCGGTCACTGCTGGGTTGAACTGCTCTTCCTGAGTATGTGTGCAGCAAATGCTTTCTATTTTCGCATTCTAGAGCAAAGAACAGCATACATTATCCCTAATTCTTGATTCTGTGATGAAGTAGCCATCTGGTCTGATAGTACGGTGACAATGATATAGGAGGGAACACTCTATGCTTGGTCTAGTGCACAGAAAAGGACAATAGGACATATTTTAAAATGTCAGGATCCATCAGAACCATATTCAGGAAAGTTTGCATTATGAAAATAGATTGTATTGAAGATACATCATGATGCAAATCTAATCATGTCTGCTGGGCAGCTGAAATAAATTAAGAGTAAATCTGAATGTTTCCAATTAAAAACATGTTATTCCTTCTTTTCCTGCTCTGTTTTTCATGTCTATAAAAATATGCTTTATTATATTTCTTTCGGGAAGTTGTGTCATGAAGCTGTTGACCCGCCTGCTCCTCTCCTTTGACACATATTTGTGGAGATTTTAGGCTCTAGATAGATGATGAGTTCGGCTATTTCTAGTCAGTTATAAATGAAAATTGTGTTCACCACTAAATTTGTGTTCATTACCAGGTAAGAGGTATATATCATTGGCATGGGGACTATTGAGATATCACAAGTATGTGTCTGACAGAGTAGTAGAAGCTTTGTTTTTCTAATGGTCTCCCATTTAATTTATCCTTATGCACTTTCCACGGGTCAAATACTATTGTGTGCCTCACTGAAGTTGGAGGAGGAGAAAGGTTATCTGTTTTGAGAGTCCAGATGTAGTTGGTGAACATTACTTCATCAGAAGTAATTGCCCATGGATGACCAGACACAGTGTCTATGTCATTGCTATGGGAAGCCAGTCAGATGACTATCAAGGCTGTAAGATCTTGGGTTGGGACAGATGAGAAGCTGTCTGAGGCTAGGTAGAAAACCTGTTCAATGGGTAGGTGTTGTGGATGCTAAAGCCAGCTTATAGAGATGCTGGTGTAGGCACTGAGTCCAGAGGATCTAGGAAACTGAGCTCTGATTCCAGCAGCCAGACCCAGGAAGACTGGCCCAAAGGGCAGAACACTGCATCAAGATCTGAGCAATAATGAGTGCCTACAGCTCTTGGTGGAGGAGAATTTTGAATAGAAGATGAGCCTTTATTATCTTAATATCTAACAGATACATGACACTAGCAGAAGACCTCACTCGGTACTCTTTCTGTGAGACACAGATACTGGGAAACAGACATTACTGTTCTTTCTAAAGAAGTAATAAATTCACATGTTCAAAGAATGATTATCAAGTATCTGCTCTGTGTCACAAGTAGTTCAAATTCACCCTGCACAGAACTGTCCCATTATCTTCTTCCCAATCAGTCTGCCTCTGCTCCCTCCCAGTGAATGTGACCCCATCATCTCCCAGCTCTCCAAGCTTGAAAGTTAGAAGTCATCATGATTTACATACAACTTTCCCACCCTACAATCAGGAGCTTACCAGGTCTTGTGGAGCCTATCATGAAATATTTGATCTTTATTCTCACCACTGCCATAATTTCCCAAATCATCAATAGACTATGATAGCCTCTTGGCTGATGTTTCAAATATGACAGTCCACCACATATTTTCCTGATATGAATCTCACATTGACTACATTAATTCCAGAAGTGTATCTATGATTAACTGACTCACTGTCCATATCCATAACCTCACCTGTCACTCCTCTCATTCACCCTGGTGTATCAAACATTACAGTCATACTCAAAAACTTGCACCCTACCTCTGCCCCCCCAGAATATAGTCTTCCATTGGTGTTTTCTTACTTCCTTTATTCCAATATCCATCTACATTAACAATATTTTCTGCTTCCTTTATAAAAGTTGGTCCAAAGATAGACTAAGATCTTGCTTCCCCCAAGAGTTCAGAGACTAATGTCAAGTATTGAGGCAGTGAGCAAGGTCCCATATCCTATTCAGGTTCCCCTTATACTTAGCACACTCTTATGTTCTTATTCTACTGGGTCAGTAGGCCCTAATAGTCCCATACCTAGGGACTATTACTCCCTGCCCTCACTCACCATTTACAGAAGATAGTTTCTTAAAAGTCTCACCCACTTTGAGAAAAGCATTCTAACTTCATTGCCTCCAAGAGCAATGCCTCTCAACTCCGATTCCCTTCAGAGGGAGAAGCTTGCCAGAACTCTGGTGCCATGAATAATCTCTTATTCAAGAGAAACCCTACTCCTGCCTACATGGGGAATGTCTTCAACCATTATCACCTGAACAATAAAACAACACCTTTACCAAAAATGGTCTTAACTGCACACAAAAATCACTTCTATAAAACAAGGGAGAAGGAGTTATTTTATGAAACAAATTTTATTATTTTTATATGGTATCTATTTATAAGCATGGATGTTATATATTTATTTAAATATGTCCCATTAAATAAAACCTTATTTAAAAACAGTGACATTGATAGAACCTGCATGTTTACAGAACCAGATGCAACAATTTTGCATACCCCCTCAGAATGCTGAATGAGAGGAAGGTGCTGTTCACTGAATATCCACATGCTCCCAGGTGATTAGATCCAGGAAATGATCCATAAACAAAAACTACTCCTGGTTTGAAGCATTCAAGAGTCAGTGTACAGCTCTCTGACTCTCTTTTTTCCTGCCATGAGACAAAAAAGAGTATGTATTGTGACAGCAAAATTATAAGATACAAATAGTCTGGATCTCTGTGTCATAGCATGGAGGGCAGCTACCTGAAGAGTTAGCTAACTTATAGAGGACTTAACATGAATAAAAAATAAACCTTTATTCTGTTAAGTAACTGGGACTCCAGGATTATATTTTTACCACATCAGAGCTCATGCTATCTTGACATATACATTCCATTATCTTAGCTTCCAACATACACAAAATGTGGAAGGATATTTTTAAAATTGATTGAGGTTTTGATATAAGGAATCATTAACAATTAATGTCAGTTTTTATAAAGAGTCCGTTCATCTTATCTGCATATACTGAAGACATAGAGAACACTGATAACTAGCCTGAGAATGTTCAATGCTGGCAGATTATTTAAGTTAATGTGAACTTTTATCATTGTAACTCTAGACAGGTTAAGAAGTTGGACTCATACCAAAAACATATATTGAAGCAAATCATTTTGAAGAGTCAGTAGAAGCTTTAAATACAGGTTATGTAAAATGAAACCTGTTATATCTAAACTTGATTTAAGCCCAGCAGTTCAAAGATGATTTAGAGCACAATTTGTCTGATGGAACTGCTCGAGGAGCAGATTATTCAGTTTGGAAAATGGGTTTTGTTTTGAAGAGACTGTTTTCCTTTTTGTGTTGGATATACAATCCATATTCAGCCACTTATTATCAAACTAGAGGCTTGATGCACAAAATTCGTGCATGGGGAGGGGTCCCTCGACCCAGCCTGCACCCTCTTCAATCTGGGATTGGAGCCTAAACAGACAGTCGGACATCCCTCTCATAATCCAGGACTGCTGGCTCCCAACTGCTCACCTGCCTGCCTTACTGATTACCCCTAACTGCTTCTGCCTGCCAGCCTGATTACCCCCTAACCATTCCCCTGCCAGCCTGATTGATGTCTAACTGCTCCCCTGCCAGCCTGTTTGCCCCCAACTTCCCTTCTCTGCTGGCCTGGTCACCCTTAACTGCCCTCCCCTGCTGGCCATCTTGTGGTGGCCATCTTGTGTTCACATGGGGGCAGCCATCTTGTGTGTTGGAGTGATGGTCAATATGCATATTACTCTTATATTAGATAGAATAGAAGCCTGGTGCATGGGTGGGGGCCAGCTGGTTTGCCCTGAAGGGTGTCCTGGATCAGGGTGGGGATTCCCTTGGACCATGGGGCAGCCTGGGTGAGAGGCCTGTGGTGGTTTGCAGGCTGGCAACATCCCCCCAGTGTCCCAAGTGGAGGCCCTGGTATCTGAGATTTATTTATTTTCTACAATTGAAACTTTGTAGGCTAAATCGGAGCTAAGCTTTCTGCTCCCTTCATGGAGGCAGCCATTTCTGTTGGGGTTTATTTACCTTCTATAATTGAAACTTTGTAGGCTTAAGCAGAGGCCTGGGCCAGCCAGGATGTGCAGAAAGCTTGGCTTCCTCCATCGCTAGGGGCAACCCTATTCCCCTTCCTTCTCTCTCCAGCTCCTTGGCTGCTGCCATTTCAATTTAAACTTTGTAGCCTTAAATGGAGGCCTGGGCTGGCCAGGGTGTGCAGAAAGCTTGGGGAAACCCAGGCCTCCCTCCTGGTCTCTATGGCTGCAGCCATCTTGGTTGGGATTAATTTGCATACTCACTACTGATTGGCTTTTGGGCATTACTTATAGGTATAGTAGAGTGATGGTCAATTTGCATATTGCTCTTTTATTAGATAGGATTTTTGGTCTTTGGAAAGATTGAATTGGACTTCTCCTTGTGGCCCACTTATTAATTGGTTATGATTTACCTGATTCCTTCATATCAACCTTACATACTAAACCAACAGGACAGAAATAGTTATAGTTTGCAGGATGTTTCTTGGTTTTTTAAAAATTATGTAGTTTTTGTGCAAGTCATTGGGGAGATAGAATGAATATGGGGTGGGAAATAAAGAGTTATTGCATCAGTAAAGAATTTTTGTAATTGGATGTTAAATTTGGCTTTGAGTTTCCTAGTAGGCAAGGCAAAAGAGCAACCTGGGAAGTTTTATAGTTCTGTTTCAATTTTGACAGAAATAATGTTAACAGTAAAGATTATTGGTTAACTGTTTAAGTCATTGAAAAATTGTTTTAATGGTCTGATTTTGAGCAGCACTGCATCCAGCATACCCAGAGGCGTTAGCTACAAAGTTGATCTTCATGAAACTAAACTAGTTTACCAATTGAATGAAATTATTTTATCCTGTAAATTCTTTTTGAAAGCTGAAGAAGTGAAGAAATTATATCTGAGAAATGGAGAAACCAGTTTAGGAGGATGGAGAACCACCATTCATATGATATTTATAGATTTTTTCCCCCCTGGAGTCTTCTCACATAAGTCAATCAATCCTTTGCTTTAGTATGGATGATGTTAGCTAAGAACCCATCTAAATAGAGTTCTGGGTGGGTCTTAATGATTGTGGAAGGATCATTGTAGTACTGGGGGAAATAACTTATTCGTGTTAAAGAAAATGTTCCCCTGTGTGGGTGATTAAACCCAGAAGTCTTTATTGACCAAGTTGTCATAAACAATCTCTTCCAGTGTATTTTTAATAAAGAGAATTGTTACAAAGAGAACACATTTCTTAGTGGTGTCCTCTGTGGCCATCTTATCCTTCTAACTTTGTTGGATTTTGTGAGTTTCATGGTAGAGTTTGCAAATCCAAGAAAGGATGCTAAGTTACCTAGTCACCACACCCACATTAGGCAAACCCTATAGTCATGTGCTACATAATGGCATTTTAATCAGTGGTGGATTGCATATACAACAGTGGTATATGCCATATATTCTAGGTGTGTAATAGACTATACAACCCTAGGTTTGTGTGAGTGCACTCTATGATGTTCACATGAGGAAATCATCTAACCATGGATTTCTCATAATGTATCCCTGACATTAAGTAGCCATGACTGTATTTCATTTCCATGATTTCTTGAATGTGATTAATGGGGGCTGGGCTCAATCCTAAACTAGAGACCTCTGTTTTACTATTGCTTCTGCAGTTTGCCACAACTACAGAAAACTCTCAGCTGATAGTGCACCTACAGCCTCCAAAGTCCAGAAGTCAGTCAGTCTTAAAGCTCAGGTTGATGCCAGTGCTCATTTTATCTGTATCCCATAGGACTGTTGGCAGTGACATGCTATCAAGCAGTGTAGCGCTAGAGAGAAAGATTTAGAGACCATTTCTGAGGGGTCTTGTGTGAGTCTATGTGATTAAATACTTGCTCAATCTTTCCAAGAAGAAGGAAGATCCATGTAGGAAACTGCCTGGTACAGTTACTGTGATATTCACCTTATGATGCTTCTCTTTCTGTAGCTCCCCTGGAGCAGAATGGTAGAGTGGAAGCTATACAAAATGCCATTGAGTCTTAGGTTCCAGTTTTCTAGGAAAAAGACTTTGAGACAGCAGTTTATATGGAGAGGGCTCAGTGGTGATTTCTCTAAAGAGCAATGCCTATAAAGGGAGTGAGGACAAGAGGGCTTAGCAGAGAAAGCATTGAACTGGGATGAGGTTGCAATGGGAATCTCAGACGATCCTATAGAGGTCTGGAGCTGGGAGGGCCTTTCATACATGCCTCCAAATGGAGCAAGGGTGTTGGGCTTTGTACCCTCTTACAGTCCAGGCATTAGATATAGGCTGTCCCTACGGAAAGGCAAACATCGGGCAATGCAGCTTCCTTTGGTCATGGGCAATTCCTAAAGGGGGCAGATCTAAGGCATGAGCTTCCAGCAGACAATACTTCCAGCAGTTGGGTGGAAAGAAGAAATCTGGATGGCACACCATAGCATCTACTGTGCCTTCCTAACTGATATTTCTATCTCATAACCTTCATGTGGACAATTAGCTTCAGAAATATTAAGGGGAATGATATATTTAAGGGGTGAGATTATCATCTGAATCTTTTTTAAAAAAAATATATTTTATTGATTTTTTACAGAGTGGAAGGGAGAGGGATAGAAAGTCAGAAACATCGATGAGAGAGAGAGATCGATCAGCTGCCTCTTGCACGCCCCCTACCGGGGACGTGCCCGCAGCCAAGGTACATGCCCTTGCCGGAATCGAACCCGGGACCCTTCAGTCCGCAGTCCGACGCTCTATCCATTGAGCCAAACCGGTCTCGGCTATCATCTGAATCTTGATCCAAAATGTTTCAAGGAAACATACAAAGTAAAGAGTTAATTATTAAATAACCAGTAAGACCACACTTCACTAGAGAGGTAGGTAAAATGATTCCATGATTCCCATAAGCTATTAGAGCAATTTTTTTTAAGTGATGGTGGTAAGAAGGCAAAGGTAGCTTTTGCTTACATGACCTAGTAATATGCCATCTAAGGTTCACCCACTAGAATCTTTCCGGCTTGGCATGAAGCCCTAAAGTGGCTATCTTTCAGATCAAACTTGACCTTAGAGGTCTCTGTGGGAGGTATACTGTTACCTCATGATTATCAGGTCCCCAGTAATAGCCTCATAGCTTACACTTTCAGAAGACTACCTGACTCAAACTTCCATTGTCAAGAGACATATGAATATAGCCTATGGGAGCCCTAGCCAGTTTGGCTCAGTGGATACAGCGTTGGCCTGCCGACTAAAGGGTTCTGGGTTCAATTCTGGTCAGAGGCACATATCTTTGTTGGAGGCTCCTTCTCTCCCACCCAGGCCCTTGGCAGGGCTTGTGCAGGAAGCAAGCAATCAATGTGTTTCTCTCACATCTATATTTCTCTCTGTCTTTCCCACTTTCTTCCACTCTCTCTAAAAATCAATGGAAAAATATCCTCAGGTGAGAAAAAAAATATATATATAGCCTGTGGGAGCTCTTGCATTAATAGGTTTAACCTAAGAGATTTATCAAGACCATTTCAAATCCTATACTATATTTAAATAAATATGTATACTTATATATGATCAGAAATTCATAATACATAATGATGAAATAAGAATTAAAAATTACTGTAATCCACCGAAACCGGTTTCGCTTAGTAGATAGAGCATCAGCCTGGAGACTGGAAGGTCCCAGGTTCGATTCCAGTCAAGGGCATGTACCTTGGCGGCAGGCACAATCCCGGTAGGGAGTGTGCAAGAGGCAGCTGATCGATGTTTCTCTCTCATTGATGTTTCTGACTTTCTATCCCTCTCCCTTCCTCTCTGTAAAAAATCAATAAAATATATATTAAAAAGAAATTACTATAATCCCACCATGCTAACATAATGGTGTTCAATCATCCTTCTAGTCTTCTCCCCCTACCAAATGCAAGTCTTATTTAGAAAAATAATGTTATTATACAGCTGTAGGTTCAAGTCCAGATTCCACTACTTTTCATGGTGTGAACTCAAGTAATTTACTCTTGATTTGTTTGTTCAATGGAAATAATTACACTTAGCTTATGAAATTTGTTAGGCTTAAAACAAGGTATAAACCATCTATTACAATTTCTGGTGGAAAATAACGATTCAACAAATGACATATCCTTTACTCCTCCCCCTGTGGGACTAAATTGGAAAAACAACAAAAGATCCAACTTCAAGAACTCAGTTATGATCTGAGAAAAGCTTCCTTAAAAAGATCTTTATTGCTTAAATTAATTCCAAACTTTTTCAAGCTATTAAAAGGCAATGCACAATTTTATTCAGATATGTAACATGAGGCTATGTAATTAAGCATATATATCCTAAAATTAATTTTACATTCATTTTTATATTACAGTACACTTATATAGAATAACACATGGCTCTTGATTAAACAGCAGTCTGTGGTTCAATCTAACAGCTCAAGATAGATCATAAAATGTGAAAATGCAACATCAGCACCAAAATGTGGTTATGGGATTTTAATATTCACTTTCACACTCTTACCTCCATAGCATAAAATAGATGTTTCAGAGAGAAAATGTTAAGCATTAAGTGTATCACATTTTTACTTAAATGCTCTTGGGTCATCTAGATATATTATAAACAAGACAAGAGATATTTAGAGATTTGTCTCTCAACATAAAGTTAATTTGGATCAATCTAATTTTGGTTTAAAACTTACAATTACAGAAATAAAAAAAACTTTTAAATGCATTTGAGTTTATTATTATCTGTATTGCTTATTTTATTTTCAAAATAAAAACTACTGAACTGTGCACATGTTAGGATGAAAATGTTTTCTAAATCTCAACTCTAAATAATCCAAACTCTTGCACAGTTGGGGGAGTAGGAAAAAGAATAAATGAGAGCCACAGATGATTTCTTAAAGTCTTATTTCATCCTTTTATGTGATTTTCTTCCTTACTACATATCTTTATTCAAGCAGTAAAAAGATGGTAAAATTGGCCATTTGAGTTTCATTTTATTCACCTTTAACCTGATTATGCCTAAATAAGACCTCGTTAAAACACCTCATATTTTTATATGCAAACTTTGTATTGAAGTATAAATGCCATGTCGTGAGGTAATTCTCCTGGCGTCTGTTACATGTTTGCATGTCCTATGAGCAGAAAGGCACTGATAACTTTTGATCCCAACTATTCTTTTTTTTTTCCAAGCATGGGTGTGTAGAGAACAGCCTTGGAATATAGTGTCTTCTTCCCAAGTAGGGACTAGGCTTGTTTACTGGTTAGTAAAAGATGCTATCTCTTTCCAGACAAAGGTGTGGCAGGCCTCCTTGGATCCCATTATGAAAGATGGGTCCTCTAAGTTTGGGGTTCCTCAGTTGACACAAACCCATTCTGAGCCTCCCTTGGCTAATTTTGAGGAGGGGGAGCAGGGAAACCAGAGCAAGCACAAAGCTCATGCTGCTTGCCTTGCTATGAGTAAACAATTTCTTTGTCTCTGACTCAAGAGTGTTTTGTCTTCTGCCAGCATCCATACAACTGTGGCAGGATTACAAGGAGAGTAAATCTGGCCTGGCTGGTATGAGTATCAACCTATGAACTAGGAGGTCAGAGTTCATAGGTCAGGGTACATGCCTGGGTTGTGGGCTTGATCTCCAGTGTGGGATGTGCAGGAGGTAGCCGATCACTGATTCTCTCTCATTATTGATGTTTCTATCTCAACCTCTACCTCTCCCTTCCTCTTTGAAAACAATAAAAAATATTTTTAAACAAATAAAACCACAGGAGGTAAATCTTAGATCCTTCATAGTTCTTGACACACAATACATTTAAAAGGTACACAAATGCTCCTTACCAGTCATAACCTCCCACCACAGGGTAACCCAACCACTACCCCAACTTCTAACACCATTCATTTTGTCTTTCTTTAAGCCTGTATAAAAATACAGTATATATATAATGTTTTTATTGATCTTTAGAGTGAGAGGAAGTGAGAGGGATAGAGAGCTAGAAACATCTGTGGGACAGGCTCTCTCCTGCATGATCCCTACTGGGGATCGAGTCTGCAACCCCACCAGGTGCCCTGACAGGGAATTGAACCAGTGACCTCTTGGTTCATGGGTCGATGCTCACCCACTGAGCCACACCAGGGGGCCAGCTTATATTTTTTATGGTTTATTTTATTCAGCATCATATTTGTGGAATATATTCATGCTGTTGCATATACTTTTAATTTCTTCATTCTCATTACTGAATGATATGTCATCATGTGAATATACCACATTTTCTGAATTCCTTATCTTCTTTTGAACTTCCACGGTCCTTTATTAGCACGTTCTCTGTTCAATTCATCAGTTTTTGCATTGTATTTTATTAAAGTTATTAAAGTATACATATTATTTACTGTGGTCAATTGTTCACTATTTGAAGACTTAAACCTCAAGAGAACCAGAGCAGTACATTCATTCATTCATTCATTTCTTCATTCATTAAATTATTCTACAACCATTTGTAGAGAGCCTCTTATAACTATGGTATGTTAGATACCAGCATTGCGCTCATCCACATGATGCATACTACAAAATATTTGGTGAATGGTTGAATAGTTAATAAGCAGAAAATAAAGAGAAAGAATGCCATGAGAAAGTGGCTCAGAAGATTTACCAAAGAGATAATGTGTCTTGCTAATGTAGAGTTGATAGTATTTCATAAGGAATGAGACTAGTTCTTAACAAAGATTCAAAAACTTTTTAATGACAAACTGCCTAATCAAATCTTCACATGATTATCTTAACAGTTCATCTCTCAAACGGAACAAAAGAAAACTTGTACTTTACACATCCCTAAATTTGCTCATCCACAAATCTTTTTCATCCCATTAAAACACATCACAACCCATTTCAGTTGCTCAAGCCGAATATATTAGCATCATTTTCTCTTTCCCTTGTTCCTCAGGTCCAGTATATTAAGTACTATAGACTCCATCTCTAAAGCACATCCCAAATCTGAACTGTGTCCATCTCCACAACTATCAATCTGGTCCTGATAAAGTCTCTGCATCTAGTCTGCTCCCGCCACATAGCGACCACAGTTACTATGAAACATAAATCAGGGCATGTTACATTCTTGCCTAAAACATTCTGATAATATCTCATTGCTTTTAGAACAGTGGTCGGCAAACTGCGGCTCGCCAGCCACATGCGGCCAGCCACATGTGGCTGGTGAGCTGCGGTTTGCTGCTTTGTTGACTGATGAGTTTGTCGACCACAAAAATCGAAACTTTTTACTCCAATTTTTAAAGCACATTCTTAACTGTGTTTTTATCTCATCCTCACCTACAAAGTCCCAGCCACCTGCCTTTTATTTGTTTGTTTTGCCTATGGCCTTTTTGCACTTTCTCAAAGTATCCTGGATGCTTTGCAACCAGATGTCATGCTAAATGTCACCACCCCAAAGAAGCTTTACCTGACTTGCCAATTCAAAGCCACCATCTAGTTAATTTCTGTGATTAATTATTTTAATGCTTTGCATTAGCATTCTTCTTATCTGATATTTTGTTTCTCATTTTTTGTGTGTGTTTATTATCTGTCTTTCTCAATTGAAATGTAAGTTCCATGAGAGCAGGGACCTAGTCTGTCTTGCTCACTAAGAAAGAAGTAGGATGAAATCAGTGGGAGTTAAACCATATGGTGACTTTAATTTAATTAGTAATGTCTTAAATTGACAGATACACTGATATTAATTTTTTTTACTCTCCCTACCTTATACATAATTATATGTATTATTTTTGTGTTAACTATTTCATAATTGAAAAGTAGAAATATAATAAAATTACTTTCTTATGAATAACCTTCCATATTCTGTATGATACTTTTGGTATATATTTTGTTTGATTTGTAACTTAGCTGTAGTGCTATGAACTCTAAAATTTTTGAATTAGGTGTTGCTATGGATTGAAATGTTTCCCCAAAATATGATATATAGAAGTCTTAACCCCACAACATCTCAGAATGTGACCTTATTTGGAAATAAGGTCATTGCAGATGTAATTAATTAAGGTGAGGTCATACTTGAGTAGGGTGGGTCCCTAATGCAATATGACTAATGTCCTTATAAGAAGATGGCCGTGTGAAGACAGACACACAGGAAGATGAAACTAATGCATCTACAAACCAAGGAAAGCCTGGTGCTATCAGATGCGAGGAGAGAGGTATATAACTGATTATATTCTATAGCCCTCAGAAGGAATTAATCCTATCAGTACTTTTATTTTGGACTTCTGGCCTCCAGAACTGTGAGACAATGAACTTCTGTTGCTTAAAGTCACCAGCTTGTGAACTTTATTATGGTCGCCCTAGGAAAGCAATACAGATCTGTTTAAGGGGAATAGACAAAACATACACATGGGTGATTTAGGGTCTTTCTATGACAGAAGAATGAGGCCATATTAGACCCAGCAATAAAATCAGGTTCTTCTACACTTATGGTTTCGTTTCCTTCTGCAGGCTCCAATAATGCATGTAGTGATAACACAATGAGCCTGAGAGCCAGTCCCAATTTAAAGGTGCTTTAGAACATACCAGGGTATATGAGAAGATTAAATAGCTTGTTTTCCCCAGGACCTTTATTGTCATCAGTTGAATCAATCATTGAGCTGCATTTACAGCTATTGTTCATGGCATGTCTGGTACTATTATGACCTCTCAGGTCTTGTTAGCTTAGTTTCAGTTGGTAGAATTATATTTACATTGATTTCTAAAGAGATGTGTGTTTGAGAGCATGCTTGGGTGGTGTTTACTAAACAGGGTTGACTGGGTGTAAACAAAGATGAAAAGTTAAGAATGCTCCAGAACCAGCCAGATGATAAAACCAAATCTTATTTAAGAATAATTAGACTTACGCTACCCGTACATCTGATTTGTATCTGAGAAATGCTTCTTTATATCCAACTTTATAACATAAAAATATTATCGAATCTCTCAAGATCACTGCTTGACCATGAAAAATAATTCCTGGTTTGTGTCAAGTACAGAAACTCTGAGAAATGGCAGTGTGTGACTGTGGTACAGCCTATGCTCAATTCACAATGGACTCAGTAAATATTAAATGATGTCACTTGGACAGAGTCTCTGACACTGTGGGAAGACAGCCCATTAATGTTCACTATTGTAAGATTTTATCTCTTCATACATGAGTCATCTTGACTTGGCCAAAGGATTTTACTTGGTTTGAAGTTTGGATTGGTGATTCACATATGATACACTCTTAGATTTGAGTGGCCTCTGAATAACACATGGACAGATAATCATAGGAGGACTATGCACTAATGGCTAAGGATATAGGAACTGGAGGCAAATATCCCTAAGTTTAAATCTTGGCTCCATTTCTTACTGGCCTCTATGTGAATTTTTTAATTTCACTGCATTTCAGATTCCTCATTTGTAAAATAAGAATTAGTTCTCATATTTGCTTATTTTCTGTTAGTCCTCACCTGAGGATGTTTTTCCACTGATTTTTATCTTTTAAGAAAGTAGAAGGGGTGGGGAGAAACAGAGAGAGGGATGCACCAGTGTGAGAGAGACACATCCATTGATTGTTTCCTGCATGCGCACTATGGCTGGGGATCAAGCCAGCCTGCAACCAAGGTACATGCCCTTGACCAGAATTGAACCCTGGACCCTTTAGTCCACAGGCTGATGCTCTATCCACTGAGCCAATGCAGCTAGGGCCATATCTACTTTTCAGAGGTCTTGTGAGGGTGAAGTGAGATGAGGCATGCAGAGAGGGTAAAGGGTTGCTGCTGCTGTGACTGCTACCCCCAGCCCATTGTCCACTAGACCGACTGACACAATAGTTTCCTATATCCAAGCTTTGTCAGCCCACCTGTATCCACGGTCAGCATCAGCAAGTGGTCACCTGCCCTGGCATCTATTCTGGCCCAGTGACAAGTTTGAAGTTAGGTCCTGACCAATCTGACCTCAGCTATATCTCTGTGGGAAAGTGGCCCTTCCCTTCCTTTCTCACCTGTGTCCTCTTTCCTCCCTTCTCTTTACTCTCAATCAGTGGTGGGTTGTTAGGAAAATGACCAGAAGGTCAGAGGCGCTTTTAGTAACAGCTGCAGTGGTCTCCCTCTTCCTGGTTGTTTTCTCTCCTACTGCTCTGATCCCTGGATGTCTGTTTCTCTTCGACTCCCTCCAGCAGCCTCTGGTTTCACCTGTGTCCATGGCATGTTCTCACATCATCTGCAGAAGCCCTGCACATAAATTAAATGCACAAGGCTCTCAATTAGAAATAATATTATTAGCAACTGGTTCTGGCCAATCATAAGGGTCTGTGGCAGAGGTAACCTTGGGGAAAAATCCAGAGACCGCCTGTAGCATCCGTCAAGAGTCAACCCTTCATTTGCTGGATTCTGGGGGAATCCTAGAGGACCCCTCTGAGAAGGGACAGAGCAACCATGTGGCAGAGGCAGCCAGCCTGGCAATGAAAACTGAGGGGGCTCTGAGAAATGGTTATTGACATGTAAATACTGCAGCTATTAGGTTGTACCTATGTGTTCCAGTTAATAGCAGCCATGACCCCAGACTTCTCCATTTTCATAATGTGTTGTAATTAATTAATTAATTAATTAATCTTTATTGTTCAGTTTATTAATTACGTTGTTCCCCCTTCCCCCCCCTATAGCTCCCCTCACCCAGTACCCTTCCCATCCTCTGCCCTTACCTCCCTCCCACTGTCCTCTTCCATAGGTGTATGATTTTTGTCCAATCTCTTGCTGCACCTTTCACACCCCAAGAATTGTCAGTCCATTCCCTCTCTATGTCCATGATTCTGTTATATTCACCAGTTTATCCTGTTCATCAGATTATTAATTCACTTGATTTTTAGATTCATTTGTTGATAGATGTGTATTTGTTGATCGTAATTTTTATTTTTACCTTTTTCTTCTTCCTTTCTTAAAGAAAACCTTTCAGCATTTCATATAATATTGGTTTGGTGGTGATGAACTCCTTTAGCTTTTTCTTATCTGCGAAGCACTTTATCTGACCTTAAATTCTGAATGATAGCTTTGCTGGGTAGAGTAATCTTGGTTATAGATTCTTGCTATTCATCACTTTGAATATTCCTTGCCACTGCCATCTGGCTTGCATCATTTCTGTTGAGAAATCTGCTGACAATCATATGGATGCTCCCTTATAGGTAACTGTTTTTCTCTTGCTGCTTTTAATATTCTCTGTCTTTTGCTCTTGGCATTTTAATTATGATGTGTCTTGGTGTGGTCCTCTTTGGATTCCTATAGTTTGGGGTTCGGTGTGCTTCTAGCACTTTTAAGTCAATTTCTTTCACCAGGTGGGGGAAGTTTTCAGTCACTATTTCTTCAAATAGGTTTTCATTATTTTGCTCTCTCTCTTTTTCTGTCACCCCTATAATACAGATGTTGGTATACTTGAGGCTGTCCCAGAGACTCCTTACACTATCTTCATTTTTTTTTGGATTCTTTTTGCTTCTTGCTTTTCCAGCTGAGTGGATTTTGCTTCTTTGTATTTCAAATCTTTGACTTGATTCTTGCAGTCCGCTAGACTGCTTTTAGGTCTTTGTATAATATTTTTTATTTCAGTCCATGTATGCTTAATTTCTAGTTGGTCCTTTTTCATAACCTCGAGGGTCTCATTCATATCCTCGAGGGTCTTGTTCATATCCTCAAGGGTCTCATTAAGTTCATTGGCCTTTTCTAGGAGCCTCTTGAAAAACCTTATAACCATGATTTTGAACTCTATGTCCAGTCTTTTCTTTTCCTCTGTTTCTTTCACATGTGATTTCTTTCCATGTCTCTGCATTTTGGCTGCTTCCCTGAGTTGGTTGATTAGCTTTGTGTGGTAGATGTCCTCTAAAGGACAGTGGCTCAGCCTCCCCAGTTACCTGAGGTGGATACTCTTGGTGCAGCCCTTTATGGGTTGCACATTCTTTTTGAAGTTAAGCCTAGATTATTGTTGTTAGCACTAGGAGGGTTTGACCTCCAGGCCAATTGGCTGTAAGGATCAGCTGTGCTCAGGTTGGATGGGGGAGTCTCTGGGCTGAGCAGACAGCCTTGATTTCCCATCAGCTCTACCTTATGTGGCACCTGGGTCTCTGTACCTGGTGGTAATGGCTGCACGCACCTCTGAGTGAAAGCTGCCGCCAAGCTCTACTTGCTGCCAGACAATTCAGCCTCTCCCCAAATGAGTCTGCACAGCCAAAGTCTCACCCAGGGTTGTAAAACAATGCAGTCTGGTGGTTTTCCTTCTTTCTTTTTTTTCTCCCAAATGAGAGAGCAAGTCACGAGTCCTCTCTGCATGCTCACATGCTTCTGCAGTTCCCAAGTTTACTTGCCCTCTCTGCAAGCTCGCAGACTTTTTCAGTGCCCGAGTTTCAACTTGCTTCCTCCTTACTGTTCAGTTTCACTCCATATGAGTATGGATTCCCCGGACCTTGCCCGGACTGGGGAATCAGTTCATTGTGATGCCTTGTCTCCCTCCCCATTCAAGAAAACCAGTCAGCTATCCAGTCACCTGCCCTATCCGCTCACATGCACACAGCTCTGAACCTCTGACTCCGCGCATGTCCTCAATTCTGCCCTCCACTGCTTCTCTGAGTCACAGTGTCCTAGCTTTACTTTTATTTGTGGAGTTTCCACTCAGCTAGCTTTCCAGTGATTCTGGATGATGTTCGTTCTGTTGTTAAGTTGTAGTTTTGAAATTGTTGTGTGGGGCAAGATAGGTATTTACCTATGCCGCCATCTTGGTTCCTCCTCTCTCTTTTCCTTGTTGTTGTTTTTAAAAAATATTTTAAATTAAAAAATATTATAGTTCTGGCCAGTGTTCCTCAGTGGTTAAAGTGTTGGCCCACACACTGAAGATTCATTGGTTTGATTCCCTGTCAAAGGCTCCTACCTCAGTTTCTGGTTTGCTCCCCGTTCCTTGTTGAGCACATGTGGGAGGCAACCAGTTGATGTGTGGCTCTTGCATCAATGTTTCTTTCTCACTCTTTCTCTCTCCCTTCCATTCTTTCTGGCAAGCAATGGGAAAAAACACACTAGGTGAGGATTAACAACAACAACAACAAACTATTTTATTGAACTATTAGAGGCCCAGTGTATGAATTTGTGCAAGCGTGTGATCCCTCTGGGTGGCCTGCAAGAATCGGGCCAAAACCCGCAGTACAATGCTGCCTGCAGCTCCTCCTACCTGCCACTCCCAGTCATCCTGGCCCCACTGTTCCTGCCACAGGCTTGTGCCCAATCAGTTCCCATCAGGAGAGGCTCGAGCTATTGCAACAGAGTTCACTAGCCCTGAGCCCTGCATCTGGCACCCTCCTGAGGGAAGTGGCCTGTGGGATCAGGCTGAAACCAGTTTTCCAACATCCCTCCAGGGATCCTGGATAGTGAGAAGGTGCAGAGCAGGCTGAGGGACCCCATTGGGGCATGATCGGGCCAAGGAGGGACTGCAGGAGGGCTCCAGGCCGTGTCTTATCCCATCTTGCCCAGTCCCAATTGGGGCTGGCCAGTCAGGGAGGGACACAGGAGGTTGGCCAGCTAGGGAGGGACCACAGGACGGCTCTAGGGCATGTATGTCTCATCTCATTAAGTCCTGATTGGCTGGACCCCAGGAACAAGCTAACCTACTAGTAGGAGTGTCTGTCCCCTGGTAGTCAGTGCACATCATAGTAAGCAGTTGAGTGGCCTTAGCACATCATTAGTACATTACAATTTGATTTCTTGAACAGTTGACTGGTCACCAGATGACCGGACACTTAGCATATTAGGCTTTTATAATATAGGCTAATTCTTATATATATGCATATATATATATTCATACATATATTCATATACACATACACACACACACACAAAGTGTATGTATGTATGTGTGTGTGTGTATATATATATATATATATATATACTAAGTATCCGACCATCTGACTGGTCGCTATGATGTGCACTGAGCACGAGGGGGCAGATACTCAACACAGGAGCTATTGTGACACACATTGGCCATTTACAGAGAAATGGCACCGCAGACTTGGCACCAACAAAGCAACATTCGGCTTCTCCCAAGTGGGACACAGGCCCTGCCATCACCCCAAGCTATAGCCCACCAAATTGCAGCTGACACTGCCAAGACCCCATGGCACAAAATGTAGCTTACAGCCCAGCCCAACCCTGAAGCAGTGGCTGTGGGCACTGAGTAATGATGCCACATAACAACACCCACTTCCTCTCCCTAGTGACTATCCTCCTTGCAGTTTCTTTAGTTCAGGAACATGATTTGCTTTACAGCCAGGTGCAAACATTTTACATTTTAATCAAATGTCTGTGAAGTATTTTCCCATGCCTCATCCCATTTGATCCTCACAGAAGTCCTGGATAGGTAGATAGGAGATTCAGTGGGATCCTATTTTCATTAGCCAAAAAATGGAGATTTAGAAAGCTTACAAACTTGACCCAACTGAAAAGAAGAAATGGTAGACCTTGAAAATGACCAGATTTTCTCACTGCACAGAATATAGTCAAACACTACTGCAGTTAAATACTTTATCATTTCTCCCTGCATGATCTACAACAATAATCTGCTTCGTGTTGATATTTACTGCTGTGTTGCTGACAATTACCTGACAGAGAAGTTGAGGTGCTTCCTGGGCTGGAGAAAGTTTAGTTAAATCAGAAAGCAGGTCCAATTAAGCAAGTTTATTTATATGTATAAACCTCTTGCTGGCACCAATCGCACACATGTGTTTCAATCTGTCATTGTCATTGTGAATTTGGTTGACATTTCTGTTATAGAGAAAGGATGAATAGCGATATTACAATATTTCTTCTAATTAATTTCCTTTCAATGTGCACAAATCTGTTCACTGAGCCACTAGTATATTATATTAGCTTCGGGTCTACAACATGATTCAATATTTGTATATAAAGTAGAATGATCACCACAATAAATCTAGTTAACATCCATCACCACATATAGTTACAACATTTGTTTTTCTTGTGATGAGAACTTTTAAGATCAACTTTCAAAGGTAGCATACATTATTATAAAGCTACCCTTTAATTTTTCTATTTTCATTTTTCTCTTCTCTTGTCCACTCTTTCATTTGGCACATGTAGAATAACACACACTTTGGGCAACTTATCCATTCCTCTCTGTAGAGAAGCTGGTGGATCTTGAGCTCAGGGGGCCTGGTATAGGTCTATGGGTGTCCCAAAAAATGTATACACACTTTAATAGCTGATAGCTCAATTTTGAAAATCAAATGTACTTTAATAAATACTGCTTTTATAGTCATTTAAAGTGTGTGTATACATTTTTGGGGGACACCCTATAGATTAGTTTGCTAGGGCAGCCATAAGAAAATATCACAATGGGTGGCTTAGAATAACACAAATATATTATTTCACAGTTCTAGAAGCTGGATTTTCAAGATCAAAGTTTTGGCAGGGCTGGTGCCCTCTGAAACTTATAGGGGAAGGATTTTTCCCTATCTCTACTAGCTTTTGGAAGCCCTTGACATTTTTTGGCTCGTGGCAGCATAATCTTTGCATAGTATTCTTCTTTTGTCTCTTCACTTATCTTCCCTCTATATCTGTATCTGTCCAATTTTTCCATTATCTGAGGACACCAGGAATATTGGGTTAGGGCCATGGTTGGCAAACTGAGATTCATGAGCCACATGAGGCTCTTTTGCACCTTGAGTGTGGCTCTTCCACAAAGTACCACGGCCTGGGCAAGTCTATTTTGAAGAAGTGGCATTAGAAGAAGTTTAAGTTTAAAAAATTTGACTCTGAAAAGAAATTTCAATCTTTGCACTGTTGATATTTGGCTCTGTTGACTAATGAGCTTGCTGACCACTGGGTTAGGGCATACCCTAATGACCTCATCATGACTGACAACACTTGATTTCTCAATAAGGTGACATTCCTCAGAAATGGGGTTAGAGCTTCAACATACCTTTTTTGAGGAGACACAATTTAACCCATACTAGGGATCCTTCCCAACTAGGTAGTGCCTGGCTGAAGAACTCATGAAGTTCTTTTTCCTCAGGCCAACATCAATTCATGATTTAAAAACTTGGTGCCTTTGCTCTCTACTCAAGCATAGAGCACTCTGGTCTCAGGACATTTCATCAATTCCAGACGATGGCAATGCTCACCAAGCTTTAGTTCTAGAAAGCACTTTAGAAATTTCTATGAATGACATGCCCACTTTATAGATAAACAAACTGAGGGCCAGAGACAAAGCTTACCTAATATCTCAGTGCTTGTAAGAGTGACAGTCAAGAGTGGAACCCGTGTCTCTTTATTCCCCTTTCACTCTTTTACAAGCCAGGCATTGGTTTAACAAACATTGCATATGCTTTATTTGGCGGCCTATTTCAATCCCTTTCTTCACCTTACCTAGTCTGTGTGGACAGAGCCTTTAAGACAATCCCTAAGAAAATACTTCTCGGAGATACCAGGGTAGCCAATGAGTCTCTAAGAGCAATAATGAGAATCAGTGAGTAAGGCATTCTAACAATCCCCAAATGTGTTTTTAACACTGTTATTGTTGTTTTAACATTGAATACACTTAACCAGGAAATCAAACTTCTCTCTGAAGCATTCCAACTGCTGTGTTTATACCCAGTTGCCACACAACATTTGCTCCTACTGTTTTACTTGGCAGGGGCTGGAGGAAGGGTTTCTGGAGCCAAGTAGCCTCAGATAGGGAATCTTTCCAATCCCCAGGGACCTGGCATAGCCCCAGTATCAATAGTTACAGGGATAGATGCCAACACTCATCTCATCCAGGGCTTCAGCTAACCTTGGACCAACCCCCTGTGTAGGCCCTGATAGGAAGAACCAGCTGAAAAAATAGAGCCCTGCAATGGTGGTAGATAAATAAGAAAAAGCTGCATTTTTTTTCCATCAAGGAAAAAGGGGGAATCCTGCATGGGACATGTTACATTTTCACTACCCCCAAGTCCTCCCCCCAAATTTTTTTTCAAATGCAGCCATGTTGCTAGTCTCCTGGATTAAAAAATGTATAAACATGGTCAGTGTTTTACTGTCATTATGTAAATATTTTCCAGACTACAGAACCCAGAATTCTGTCACCATCATAGAGTCTTTCCTGCTTTCATTACACAATTTGGAGACTGTGAAATGAAAATATACATGATTTAAATGGCTGTGTATAAATATGACATCTTTCTCCATAGGATATATCATTTATTTATTCATCAGACTTTGACACAGCACCTACTATATTACAAATCAGTGCTGTGCTATCCCCCACGGTTCTTAGGTGAATGAGTCTGGGCCCCAGACTTGCTTACAGGTTGTCAAGGAAGACCTTGTTCACCAACTATGGCCCACTGTGACACTGCAACCATGCAATAAAGGCATATGGACAGTGTTTTGGGGATACATATGAATAATGAATTCTATTGTAGAGGGAGAAGTAGAAAATGAGGATGTGCCAAGAAAAGTTTGGTCTACTTGGTGCTTTATAGAGATGACCACAGCAATAGTGTAGTTAGGAAAGCAGCACGTACACTCTGGATCTGGCATATTTAAAAATTCTTTTAGCCTTGTCTTCTCTGAATGTAGATAGATATGAGGAGGTTCTTTGTGACCTTCCTAGCATATCCCTTCACAAAGTAGTAGAGCTCTGTGGGTAAGTCTCACTGTCTGCAGATGGACCTGGTGCAGGGTGGGCCAGAGCATTTTGATGATCCCTGCTCTGGCATCCTGTCCTGGGAAAAGCTGCATTTATTCATTTTTCTGGCCCAGCATCAGATTATACTCTCCAGCTGAGGCTGTACCTGGAACTGTAGCTGTCCTGGGGTGATGGCATAGTAGGTGGGCGAGGAGAAACACAGTGGGCAGTGGGTTCAGCAGGAACAAAGAAGGTGTGGAGCTCATTTTGCTTTATTAGGATATTTCTATCCTGTCCTCCAAATGGAAAATAGAACTGAGCACCCACGTTTAAAAAATGCAATACATACTAAGAAAGTCTAAAGTAATTTATGTCAGGCATTAAAATGTTTTGCATGAGACTATTGCATGATGTAGACAATCCAAGAATTATGTCTTTCATTAAAAGGTTTGCAACTCAGTGTGCTGTGATATAACTAGAGCAGTTTTTCTGTCTTGGTGATGGTTTTTTTTATTTTAAACATTGCCTTACATACCAAGGAATACAAATGCATCGGGAATGCGGGGCCTCTGGGTTTTAACTTATTGTCACCTCTTACTAATCACTTCCCTTTAGTGCTTTACCTGCTTGTGCAAGGTGAAAGGTGAACAGTTATACCGCCATTGCCCCTCAACCCCACGTATCCTGAGCCCCGCTATAAAGTAAACTGTCATTTATTTCTGCATTATTCAAAATAAGTGTTCACCAGTTCAAAGCCCATTTGAGATTATGCATCAAGAATGATATACATTAAGGTTGGGATTAAAGGAAAATCAGTTACATGAAAGAAAGGTGTTTTCGCCACAAATCTTGTGTGTGCATGTCAAGAAGTGTATTCACTGCCTAATTGGAAAAGAAACCAGGGCAACTCGCAGAGATATATACCTGCATCTGGCCGGTCTTTCAATAAGAACACTTTCTGTTTGAAGTTTGACTGTGAAGTTAGAGGAAAAACATCTCTCCCTCACAAGCACATGCAGCCTCTTTAAAAAATAAGCAAAAAATATTAGGTGTCATTCTGATTTAAGGCTCGTGAAGAGTAAAATCAAAAGGTTATTCATCCTGAACATGGTTTGATAGCGCAAGAAAACTGGGCTTACAATGAAGGCTGAGAGGTTTAGGTTAACTATAAGGAGAGACTGGACGACCTTTCAAAATCCTTTCTATAATTTTATTGAGTATATGCCCAATTATGTTCATGATCTTGCTAGCCTGTTTGGAGCAACAATAAGCTGATTTGATAGAAATCTCAATGATGCCCAATGTGAATCAAGGAACACACAGTGGGCCAGGCACTGAATGAGATGCTTTTTGTTCCATTTGCTCCTCCAATCAGTGTCTGGATTCAGATGTTATGAGTTTCTACTCTGTATCATCCTCCCAGCACGGTTTATGACATAATGTGGACCATTTTAAAATTGGGCCACTGAGGTCTCAAATCTAAGACAATGCTAAATTTGGAGCTGCTGTGGTTATATTCTGTACAATGTCTCACAGCACTGTGAATTTATGCATGCGAAACAAGTAACTATAACGCCCGTATTGTTGCTGGGCCAGTGTTGCAACATATAAAGAGAGTATAATGTGCACATCAAATGGCAAATGTGATGACCAGGGTGCTGGTACTCAGGAGCAATCCCGGCTCCAGAGGCCGAGGGCTTACTAGCCTCTCTGAGGTTCCTAATTCCACCCCAGTTCCTGATACATCTGGTGTAAGTGCTGGGTTTGATAAATGTGTATAGAACTGAACTGAGGCCCACTCACCTCTCTTCCAGGCCCCTCCTAAAGTGCCCTGAGTCCTCTCATTTCCAGATATTATAGGGGAAGGTCAAAGGGGTGAGACCTGTCTGTGGGTTTCTGGCCTCCTTTCTGATTAGGGCTTGATAAGTAGGAGTGTTATCTGAGGCTTCCAAAGCAGATGCTCAGAACCCATTTCTCCTTTTAAGTCAAAGTCAGATTTTGCTAAAGGATGTTTGGGGTTGGAGACGGGCTGTGATGTGTAGACTCTGAGTGGAAGCACTCTTCTGTAATTTGTGGGAGGTGCAGAATATTTCAGTGAGTAAAAACCAGCGGAAAGCACCTCTGTCTCACATTTTTGTGTCTAGCTTAGCCATTTCATCACTTCCAGCTGGCTTTGATCTTTTATGACAAAAACAAAAGTGGATTTGGCAAGGTTCATCCTCCAAATAAGCTTTGGTTGTTACTAAATCTTTGTCCAGTCAATAAAGGAGAATGCATTGTAGTCAATGTCACTTGTTTCATAGAAACAAGTGACAAGAACTTGTTGGAAAGAACTAACTTAGCAACTTATACCTAACCTTGAATAAATCTAATGATTTTATAATTAGGGAGAGAGCAAACATTTTTTGAGTCCCTTGATTTGGGCCAGTCGTTTTATCTATTACAACTCCATTTCCAACTATCTATCTATCTTACTGGTGAGGAAACAGGCTCAGAAAAATGGAGCAATTAACTTATGATTAGGGAACAAATCAGTGGAGATAGGACTTGCACTCCGGTCCACTTGAGAAGTGAGCCTCAGCTTTTTCTACTAGACTTTACCATTATTACTAGAGACACAGAAGTACCGAATCCTAACTGCCTCTGTATCCTGATATGCTCTGAATTACTTGGGACTGTCTCTGTTTTAAGGAGACACATGAAATGCTACCCAGGGTCAATACCCACCTCTGTGAACATGAACACCTGGGGTGTTGGGTGTGCCTGAGGGCTTTGTAAGGACTGAGACAGGCACCATGGGCCAACTCCGAAGCCCTGAAAAGCCTGGATGGTTATTGGCATTAATGTTTTTGACCAATACAAGGGCAGGTGAAGCCTTTGAGGTTCTGTATGAACAGGCCATTGCCCATCCAAGTGAGAGGGTACTAGGATGCTGATGAGCTTTTCATAGCAGCAGCACCACTGTGCAACCACCACACAAATAAATGACTCCCATTTTTAAAAATATATTTTTATTGATTTCAGAGAGGAAGGGAGAGATAGAAATATTAATGATGAGAGAGAATCTTTGATTGGCTGCATCCTGCACACCCCTTCACTGGGGATTGAACCTGCAACCCGGGCATATGCCCTGACCGGAAATCGAACTGTGACCTCTTGGTTCATAGGTTGATGTTCAACCACTGAACCACACCAGTTGGGCTAACCAACTCCCATTTTTGTCAGTGAATTCTTCCTTAAACACCTAAAAATTATACAAAATTGTCCATCCAAAGCACAAGGTTGACCACGATAGTCAGATTATCCACTGTACACACTGTATTTATTTTTAAATAAAGCTTAAGTGTCTACACCAATGAACTCACACATGTTTGTAAACAGTCTACTCTCTTGCTTATGACACCAAGCAAATGGGTAAAATAAACAAAACATGCATGGTTTTCTGTTCTGTTGGCATACATTTTAATCCACTTGGATAAGAAGGTGAGTGTCTATTTCTCAGGCTGGTTAAAAATACTATATAGTTACTGGTAATATGTGTATATAATGTAGTTACTTTGCCCAGGATTGGCAGAAGAATGCTTGGTTATCACTTTTATTATTTCCCACACTTGAGTTTGTTTTCAGATTTGAAGAAGAAACTATAGCACAGAGATGTCACCCATCTGCTTCAGGGCACACAGCAGGTGAAGAATTCTAACACATGCTCTGGGTTTCCAGTCAAAGCCATCTTGTTAAAATAGGCAGAGAAGTAAAAATAATAATGCAGCTGTACAAAAAGTTTTCTGAGAAATCATGCCTATTCCATTTGGAGCAAAACATAAAATCTAACAACTCTGTGATATATAAATTTCTTAATTTACAGTCATTAAATAGTATCTTGACAAAAGGTTTCTGTCTGTGAAAAATATTTCAGTTTAGTAGATATAGATTTTTTTCTTTTCTTTCAATGTGAACATGAGTAACATTTTCTCTATATGGCACTTTAATTTCTTCTCCCAGCCACCCTGTAAAGTAAAAAATGGAACTGAAGTTTGGGAGCGTAAGTGGCTTGGCTAAAGCCCTAGAGTCATCAAGTGGTAGAACCAGCCTTGGGACATGAGTCTTTGCTAAAGCACATGCCCTTTCTAAGACCCTGCCCAGAACCTTCTCAGTGAGGCTTTCTGGAGGGGTCTCCATTCATATGGCTTGGAAGGAACATGGAGAACATGGAGAAGATCCACACTAGATTCCCACAGAACTTCTTACAGACCTAGGATTGACCCACAATGCAATGGTGAAGTGTGTAGTAGGTGGTTTCACTGCTGGTGTGGCCTTCCCCACCTCCAGTGCCATTTGGACTCCTTCATTATTACCAGCATCTCTGTACTTGAAGTCCTAACTCAAGGGCTGTTATACCATGAAGCCTCATGAACAGACTTCCTCTGAGTTAGATGGTCCTCACCCCTCTTCTGAGATCACATGTGCTTCTTTAGCATTGTTATGCGTGTGTATTGCGTGTGTATGAGCCACGTGTAAATATCATTATATTTGCCACATTCTATTTTAATTAGTTTGTTTATACAGTGATCTCTCCATATTAGAATGTGAATTCCTAAGGGTAGGAACTATCATTGGATTTTAATCCTCTCTGTTTACTTCCTACCCAGCATTTGGCACATGGTAGGTACTCAATAAGTGTTGTTGAATAAATAGGCAGAATAATTATAGAAAGGAAAGACTAGTCACCATATTCATTGCCTCCCTTTCATCACCATCTATTTCAGGAAAATATTTCATGAGCCGTGGAAGTGTATGTACCCCAGAAATTGAAGGTGAAAGCAAGGTGTAGGAATTAAAACATTTTTCTAAAGTGATAAGGGAAACAGAACTTTGTTTATTCACTAATGACAATGGGGAGGCCCACTTCAGATTATAAGATTTGTACAGTGGATCTCTGGGGCATAAACAAGGGATGAATTTATCATACTCTTTCAGGTTGCTCTCTAATGTTGCTACCAGGCTTTTCAGAAACTGCAATGGGAGATCTGTGAAATACCCGATAGGCAGATGAGAAACAAACATGATAAAATACAAGAGTATTGCACCATAAGACTCACTTTTTCATTCATTTTGACAAATATAATGCAGTTTTAATTACTAATGATAATATATATTGCCCAGTAGTAAATGGCTTGTGGTGTACTTTTGTAAACTTTTCATCTTAGTATACCACAACACTCCCAAATTTGTTCATTAAGACTTCGTTACACAACGAGAGGTTATTGGCTGTCAGGGGAAGATGAGAAAATTTGTGAATTAGTAAAGACTCATTAATAACCTCCTACTGTAGCAACTGTATACTTTGAAAATTAGAAAGCAAGATTCAGTGGTTTTTTTAAAATACTTTTAATTGAAATATCATAATTTCAAATGAATAAGTGGAACACAGGCCATATTCAAATCTGTTTCAAAATAATTAAATAATTGATTAAAATCTATTGTCATTTTCAAGGTCAAAGAAGTAGTATATAAAATGTGTTTGCCAGACAAGCTACCAGAGGCAGACAATTTATTTATTTTGCTTATGTTTATAATTTGTTTATAACTCAATGCTCTTACTGATGTGTGTTTGTCCTCAACAAATCATGTACAATTATCAATACAAATTCAAAGAATGCAGCTAAGGCATGAAATTATACAAATCATTCCACTACAAAGAAAAGACCCTGGAGGTGAACAGTATTATTGAATTTTTCAAAAGAAAATTATGTGTTTGTAAATGTGTATCATTTGATGAAATGATTGTCATGGAAAATTAAATCTCACCTTGAAGGAAATGAGTAAGAAAGACAAATCACCATAAATTCTGTGTAAGGGAATTGTACCTTTTTACAAAGCAATTTTTCTCTAAGCTACTACTTATAGTATATGGCACATGTCGACTACACATATGTTCACATATGAGTTGGTATAGATGCACAGTTCTACTTATGCTATATTCTTTAGGCCTAATTCAGATGCATGTCAAGGGGAAAGAAAGAACTTCAGCATCACATAATTCAGTGTTTTTCAGTGGGGCCTGTGAGCACCCTATATTAGAATCCCCTGAGATACTTACTTATTAAAAATACAATTCCCAGGTTCTAACCAAGACCTGCTGAATCAAAATCTCAGAAAATCTTCTAACAAGGCAAGTTAAGGAAACATGTAGCTATCTCAGGCAAAACTTATTTCCAAACTGGTTTCAATACATCAGTAAAGTAACACAGAGGGAAGTTTTACAAACTCATCGATGGTGAAAGGCTTTTGTGACTTGGAAAAAAGTTTGAATAATTAAAAATACTTTTCAAAGAGATGGAGTTTTAATATTTTTAAATGCTGTGAATGTTACAAATGCAGACATATATGAGTCTTTGCTCTCCTAGCATTGCCCTCAGTTGAAGAGAGTCACCCCATCCAAGGTCAAATCTCCTCTCTGAGGCATCCTGCATGCAAGACTGGTCTATGGAGATAAGAAGTGGGAGAATCCAAAGGCTTGAAACCCTTTCCTCAACTTGAAACAACTTTAAAGGGTCATCCCAGGCTAGAGCTTCCCCTGAGGTCTTTGGCATGACTGAAAAAATGTTCAACTCTTCCGTCTACCCAATCCTGCTGCTCTTGCTCCTTCAAAGGTATAGATTAAGGCCACAACCCAATAAGCTCCCTGCATGCAAATCACCATCACTGAGCCTGTTTCCAGGACATGAACCTAAGACACCTGGCCCCTCCTGATGAGTTAAGACCATTCACAGCCAGTGCCATGAGAGAAAGGGAATCATAGCCACCACTTTGCAAGCACCCAAGGCAAAAGAACACTATCACTTCTTTGCTGTTTCTGCTCTTCTCTTTAAGGCCCAATGATGAAAGTTCTGTACTTCTTCCAACTCAGCTTCTAGGAGTCTCTATTGGGAACATTCTATGTACACCCTTTCTCTCCCAACATAATGTGCTAGTGGTAAGGAATTATAAATTGTGACCATTAACTCCCCTCTTAAGTTAGAATTTTCCCTTCTCCCCACCCCCAAGTCTTTGAAGAATCCAAAACATCAAAAAGCTTTCTTGTCCTTTTTCTCACATATGTTTGCATCCCTCTTTAAAGGAGAAAGAATATGCTTTCTTAGAGGAGAAAGAATATGCTTTCAATGTCATGTCTGGACTAAATATTAATCCTTAGTCCTACTGAGATGGTACCTACCTGAAAACCTAGTCACTTAGTCTGTTTGTGCATAAGACTTGCCCTGGGCCCTATAGCAGAACTTTACTCACCCCTCTTCTGAGATCACAGGAACAAGAAATATCCCAAACCCTTCATTTGCCAAGTTGTGGCATTCACAACTCTTTACCATCTTGCCCTGACCCACACCCCACCTTCATTCTCATCCACAAACACATTAATCCAACAACACTCAGATGTACATCACTCCCTAATACTAACCATGGCTTTTGGTTTATAAACCAAGCCTTTGTTCAAATCTCTTACCATATGAACCGTCAATCACCTCATTCTGTACAAGCTTCATTCACCTAAAGTTTTGAAAAGGTCAACTCAAGTGCCATTTTTTCCATGAAGCCTTCTTAGATTGCAACATGAGAAGTAACATCTGCCAGCTCTGAGCCCCTGACAGTTCTCACAGCATCATCACACTCTGCTCTGAGGTTGACTGTACATGACTGTTTTTCTCTGCTAAATTACAAATTTTCTGAGGCCTGGGGTCATGTCTTGGACAACTTTGTAGGCCCCATAGAGCCTAGTACAAGTGCTTTCACTTAATACAGTGAGAATCCAAAATATTTAGTTTAGTGCTATAACAGTTACAGAGAAATACTAATATATTGTTACTTCTGAGACATTTTTATAAACACAGTCCTGTCCTTATCCAAAAGAAGCATGAGCATTAAAACTCAATAAAAACTATATTCTTAAGAATCTGTGCCCAGGGTGAACACGTGTACTGTTCTGCCACATAGGAGAGTACCGATTTACTCCTGAAGTTCTGGTATAATTATTTATATTGTCCCCTTTCACTCTGAAAAGTGTCCCAGATTGGCTGATAAGTTTTATAATCATCCTACTTATGCAACTCAAACCATCAGTTCACAGTGTGTTGGTGCCAAAAGAAAATGCCCCAACATCACTGAAATGGTGAGGGGGACCTTAACTTGTCCTTTATATTTCTTCAGTTAATCATCAAGCAAGTAGATAATAAATAACTCATAAACACATGCTTCATATAATCCTCACTATTGCCTTATTGGTTGCTATTGCAATTGCTATTCTACACATTTTCATATTTATAGCTGATATTAATGATAGCTCCCATTTCTTAGTGTTTACCATGTAACAGGCACTGCGTAAGCAATTTATAGATATTAGCCTGTTTCATCCTCACTATATTAGCTGAATGCAGGTCATGTATTGCTTAGCGCCCACCATTTTCCCTCAGATATAAGGGTAGGACCTTGTCTTTTTCACAAGTGTATCTTCTGTAAACACACTGAGAAGCGTGGTAGAGTTCTCAGCAAATACGTTTTGAATGAATAAATAAATGAGTGAATGACTGAGTGAATGAGTCAACAAGCCTTTGAGAAAGGTGTTCTTATTTGTGTTTTGCAGATGACAAATGCAAGCCTTGAAAAGGTTAAGGAATTTGCCAAGGCCTTATAGATCACAAGGACTGTGAGGCTACATCACACCCCTCATTTTCCTTATGAGAAAAGTATGGCTCAGAAAGTTAAGTGACTTGCTCAAGACCCACTAAGCATTAAGTTATTAGACCAACAATAACTGACTCTGACCAACACTATCTTCTCCTCGTTATCCTGATGGGTGGCAGGATGTGTTCACCGTGTACAGCCACACACACACCATGTACAGTCCGCTTTGGGGGAGAAGAGTGGGAGATTCCCTCAGGTACAATTCAAATCCTTCTGTCAGGAGGAAGATTAATAAAGATCTCCATGCCAAAACCTGTTTGGCTCAGTGGATAGAGCATCGGTCTGCAGACTGAGAGGTCCCAGGTTCGATTCCGGTCAAGGGCATGTACCTTGGTTGCGGGCACATCCTCAGTAGGAGGTGTGCAAGAAGCAGCTGGTCGCTGTTTCTCTCTCATCGATGTTTCTGACTTTCTATCCCTCTCCCTTCCTCTCTGTAAGAAATCAATAAAATATATTTAAAAAAATAAATAAAGATCTCCTGACTTATTGCTGGGCATCAGTATTCAGCCAAGTGAGAATGAAATAGAGGACAAAGTTTATTACATAGGATAGGGTAATGCTTGCTGTTTAGACAAACTATAATATTTCAGTGGTTTAACACAATGGCTGATTTTTTAAAAAAATCATATAACACCCAGGATAGACGTCTTGGTGAGTGAACAGCTTTGTTTCATGTGGAACTTCAGAGACCCTAACTCCTTCCACATTGTGGCTCTAGTATCCTAAGAGCTTAAGTCCTCTGCTTTCAGTGGCAGAAAAGGAAAGAGAAAGCATAAGGAAGACTTCTTAGATACTTTGGCCAAGAATGGCCATTGATAAGAACTATTCTAGATGCAAGTGGGGTTGGGAAATGTAGACCCAGGGCAGATGTTTCCCACAGCACTGTGGGAAGTGGAGCACAAATTTTTGGTGTGCAGCTAACAATCACAACTATTATGAGAAAAGAAGGGACCCTGGAAGAGATAGGAGATAGGAATCTGGGCTGCCATATACAAAAGGATGGAAGTGGGGAGAGGGTAGCAAATGCCAACTTTGCAATCCTTACAGGGTTTTTCAGCCTTTTCCTCTTTAGTAGTGATGTAGGTGGAACAAACACATCTTGTTTCCAGTTTGATACGTACTTGGAGCACAGCTTGGACCCCTACATCAAGAGTCCTACCCAACAAATTTGCAATTTCCACTAATGTTCTTTTCCATTTGAGTTGTAAATTATGAATCATGTAAATTTGGACAAGATCTTAAGCCACAAGATGTATCAAGTACCATAGCCTTCAGATATCTTAGTTCATTAAAATAGAAAAATAAGTGTATTTTTTTCTTTATAGGAAAAGGTAATGTTACATAATATTTCAAAACATAATTCATCTTTTTCAGCCAAGTAGTGAACAAAGAAACACTAAATGTTCTTTTTAAGAAATGATTTAGAATTAATTTTAATCTATCTGATGGTTCAGTAGAAAGAGAAATATAGACTTCCGCAGGTCTGTTAATGCAGATTGCTACAGTAATTTAAAAACAACAAATAATAATAAAGTAAAGATTCTATCATGCTGCCAATGTACTAGACAGAAAATAGTGTACTTGAAAAAATAAATATGCCATTACAATATATGCCAATGACTAGACTCTAGGCATTGCCTTCAGATTGAAAAGATTCATAGCATCACGTTTATGTACTTTAGAAAGATATTTACTCTGATAAAGATAAAAATATTAAAAGTACTATAGTCTTTGTCCCCCTCCTGCCTCCCAAGGGGGATCCTTTTGTACCACTCTAATGGAGAGGATGGGACAATGGGTAGAGCCAGACCTCTACATTGGCATGATTATGAAGCTACTTGGAGAAAACCAAAAGAGTTGAGAGTAGGGAGGAAGTGAGAGAATATTGTCCAGAAAAGGAAGAACAAGACTTTTTGGAAGCTGAACTGAGCAGCTCCTATGAGGGAGAGGGACTGTGGAGAGAAGAGTTTACGTAAAGAGGAGCATTCAGAAGTATCATTTTGTGCTATGCACAATTAGCCATCATAACCATCATTGCTAGAAAGAACCTCTCCTGAACTCCCTCCACAGCTAGCCTTCACTGCAAATAATGCCTAGCAGATTGAGATAGTAACAACTAATGTCTACAAAAATACAACTTTGTGTGTTGTATTCCCATGTGCCAACTATCAAGCTAAGCTTATGACCTACATTAACTCTTTTAATCCTTAAAACTTTATGAGGTAACACACTTGCTTACAGTTGAGGCACAGAAAGACTATGCACTTGTATACTATCTAATAAAAGGGCAATATGCAAATTAGCCATCACTTCATCACAAAGATGGCAGTGCCCATAGCCACAAGATGGCAGCACCCAGTCCCTTCGCCTCGCCAGAGTCACCCAGTCCTAGGGGACTGCTGCTCAGAGCAGGCAGCATGAGTGGCCTGGAGGAATGCTTGCTTGTCACCGCAGCGATGGAGGGCCTCTAGGTTGCGGGCGTGGAGTGGTGGGGACGGAACACTTGCTTCATCACCGCAATGACACCTGGGCCACAGAGGGCCTCTGGGGGACAAGGGACCCAGCCCACAGCCTCCGTGTCTGAGCGCAGGCCCGGAGAGGAGATGGCAAACCCGCCTCCCACAGAAGCAGCATGGGTCCCTCCCACCTCCCACGGAGCCGGGTGCGGGTCCCTCCCGGCTCCTGTGAAGCAGCGTGGCTCCTGGGGGCGTGCTGCAGTTCCCACCAGCTCCTGCATGGCCTATTGCACGCTATATTGCGAGATGGGCTACTAGTAAGTAAGTATACGTATAAGATAATAAGTGGTAGAGCTGGATTCAGGCCCAGGTAGTCTGGCTTAGAGTCTATGGTCTGGACCATGATACTCTAGCACTTCTCATGCTGTTGAAGAGTCAGTCTAGTCAAAACACATAAGCCTTATGGGGCAATTCAAGATGTGGACTAAACTCCAAATCAACATTGCACCTCTTCACATATAGTACTCTATAGATAAACAGAATAGCATGTAACTGTAGGTGCCAAAATGCTAAGTTGTTCATATGCTATTTGCTAAACTTTGGGAAGTAAGATAAAGAACATGGAACCAAGATGAATAAGTTGGGTATCTAGGGAGCTAAATGAAGTGGTGAGTTACTCCATATCAAAGAGGCCAGGGTGCTCTGGGAAATACTAATCTAACTGGTAACGAGCTCTGAGAGGGTAAATTGATTACAATCAAAGTAATATTTTTCTCTAGTCCAGGTGGAGAACATGACTATAAAATATCTGAGATCTATTGTTTTTCACATTATGGTTCATAAAAAAGAAGAAAACTACAGTTTGCCCTGACTGGTTTGGCTCCATGGATGATAGAGCATCAGCCTGCGGACTGAAGGATCCTGGGTTCAATTTCAGTCATAGGCACACGCCTGGGTTGTGGGCTCGACCCCCAGTGTGGGATGTGCAGGAGGCAGCCAATCAATGATTCTCTCTCATCATTGATGTTTCTATTTCTCTCTCCCTTTCCCGTCCTCTCTGAAATCAATAAAAATTATGAAAAAAGGGAAGCTACAGCTTATTTGCTAGCAAAGCTCCCTAATGGTCATGAGCATCAGGATGTGCCATTCAGGGATTAAATAGGGATACAGACTCTATCCTTACTCTCTCCCGAAAGTAAGAAGAAGACAGAGTTCTGTCTTTCAGAATTTGAGAGACAGTGATGATTTGTTCTATAAAACTAAATGGAAAAATTGAGTTTCATGAAGGGCTCTCTATTAAGTTATCTTCTCTAGGTTGACCAAATCATACTAGGAGTGAACTGACCAGTGAGATCTTGGTTGAAGGACTGATCTTTGGACATGAGAGCAAAGAGGCCTGGATGACCAGCAGTAGCAATAAACTAAGTAAGAAAGCTGCAACTTGGTCAGTCTGCTCTGCAGTCAGGGCTGCTGCTTCCATCTTATGATAAATTGCATTGATCATGCAGGTTACAGAACCCCTATCATTATCAAAGAAAAGACATTAGGTTTTGACATTGTCAATTTCTGGAAGTGTCACACAGTGCTCAGGGGAATGGCTCATTTAATTTCAGTTTATAAATTAAACAAAGCAGAAAACCAAGATGATAAATCCAAAATGTTCCAAATATTTAAACTTGAAATATATCAACTTCAGAGAATTGGGCCCAAAATTTGTACTATCAAAACTTCACTAAGAAGTTTTTCTGGCCTCTTTTTACTGGGAGGTGGGTAGTGGAGGGTGGGGGAAATGAGAAGGGGGGTGTTAGGAGGACAGGTAATGGTAGGCATACAATTACACCAGGTCATTTTTACTATTTTAGCTTATTTGTCTTACTGGGGCTTTCATTTCATTTTCAGCTCTTCGTTTTACAATTAATAATGTCTTTTAAAATCTTCAGAAATAAATTTAACCTTCTAAGATGGGCAAGTTCTTCAGGCCGTTTAAATGAAAGTCAGGAGGAGCCCTTAGAAACACGACTCTGGGCATTTTTGGCCATTTGTATGGGGGCATGTGGCACATCTGCAGGCCCGGGTCTCACCTCTGAGCTCTCCTCACAGCAGCCTAGTGGAGCTTCATTTATCTCAGGAGGGGCGATGGTGGAGCGGAGCCAGCCTGATTCTGGACCTGCGATTCCAAGGTGGAGAGAGTCCAAGATTGTTGCTCACTCCATTAAGCAATCCCTTTTAGCTGAAGGGGTTCATCTATCAATCTCGCTTTTCAGCCAGTAACCTGCTTATTTAGATGTTTAATTACATTTTCAGGTCATCCAAGCGCTTCTCCTAGATATTTAATAAAATGAGTTCTTATTTTATTTATCACATGGTTTGTTTTAGGTGAGCTTCATAGGACTGGGATGGAGTGAAGGAGGGCGATTACGTACAAAAAGATAGACAAGCGAGATTTCCACCCCAAAGTGTCTAGAGTTAAGGGAGGAATTATTTGGGTCTCAGGGCACAATGAAGATAGCAGAGTGATCTAAAACTGCATGTAGTAGCTACCATTCCTGAAACAGAAAGTCAAATATTGATTTCCCAGTGCTTTTATGACCCATTTAACAACAGGCGTTTTGGATTGGTTATTTCTTGGGGCTGGAGAAAATTTTCCAGCCAGCCGCCTTTTGAGCTTCCTCTTAATTATCTTCTTTGAGAGATAGGTGAAAATTGGTGTCCAGCCTGGCCATAAACACACACACACACACACACACACACACACACACACACACAAATACACACAGAAGGTTGTACAACTTGTGGCATCTAACACTATCTAAGTGAGCTTGAATGAAGGGAATGTAAATATTTTCCACAAACCCACCAAGTTGGGTGAAGGGGAGGGGGAGGCTCCATTGGGTATGTCTGCTAACAAATTCTCACTAATTGACATCAAGCCAGTTAATTTCTATGTAATAAGTGTTGAGTGATTCGAGATTCAGCCGGGCCAGCTGAGGCTGAGTTTATACAAAGACTTCTACCTGTTTGGCTCTAAGAAAGGAACATTTAATGTTTTGCTAAATTTTCAAAAAATGCTGGGAGTAGAAACAGCATTTTTAATCTTTTGCTCTTTGGGCTACTAATTATGTAGCAAAGGATATAAAGAGGGCTTTACAAATCATTATTTCCATTGGGAAGGTGTTAGAATCAATTCCACAGAGGGCTCCCCTCCTATTTGGGCAGCTGCTGCTCCCAGGGGAGGCGGCCACTGTGGTGCTGGTTGAAGCGGGGCTTCTGTTCTGTTTCCCCAGCACTTGGAAGCAAAACAAAACAGGCCTAATGAAAAACACACACGGGAAATGCTTTATTATTTCATCATCCTCACCTACTGCGCTCTGGCACGGCTCTGTGATTAGGAAGGACTTCTCCCTCATGCCGGCTTGCTCCCTCTCCGAGGGCTGGCCATCGGGTGGTATGAGGCCGATACTGTGTCATTTCCTGTCAGATCATTTCGGAGGAATTTGCTCTTATTTCCTCCCAGCCACTTCCTGCATCCCCACCCCCACTCCCAACACCAGCTCAGCATTGGCCACATGCTCCCTGGTAAAATTGAATTTACTTCAAAATGCTGTGTTTTAGGGTGAGGGGAGGTCTGGAAACTCCGGCCACCAAACCCAATGAACCTGTAACCTCTGAAAGCTGAGAAACAGGTCAGAACCACTGAGTGGATCTTAACCTCCCAAGGCCAAGGACACCCACTTCTCTGGGAAACCAGTGGTTTTGTGGGGCAGGTGCTGAAATGAGTCGGAATATTAATGCAGACTGTCATCTTCCCACATGCATTTTCTTGACTTTTCACCAGAAGGAGAGTTAGAAAGCAGACATTCCCCAAATTTCATTGGACCATTAGTAATGAGTAACTCCTTTCATTAAAAAATGTCTCCATTTCTTTATTCCACACAAGGTGAAGCCTGGACATAATAGACAATGCATTTATTCACATGGTTTTTAGCCACCTCCAGCACCAAATAACCCAGGCACAGTCAAGCAGATATGGCCACTAGGAAATTGCCCTAGGTCAAACCTGAGCAGGGCTGCCAATGCCTGTCTGTGGTAAGGCATCAGTAACAGCTCTTTCCTGTTGTTTCAGTTTGGCAATTTGGAAACTGTGCCCTCCACACAGAAAGTGCTTAATAAATATTTGGTAGATTATTCAATAAATATCTGATTAATTGAATTGGGACTATCTGTCAGAGTGTGGAAATCTAATTCCCCCCACCCTCAGTTTTAAGGCAATGGAAAGTGGGTGCCTTCACGCTGAGCCCCTATACATTGCTACCAGCTTTGGGATTAACATCATATATTAACATCACTAAATAATAAGAATCCTTTGGGCAACTCTTCCTTGATGAAATTTCTACCAGATTGGCTTAAATGGATAGTTATATTCTAATATCTGTAAAACTAGTCAATGGCATGGGTAATCCTATATAATAAAAGGCTAATATGCAAATTGACTGAACCAAGGAATGAGCAGTCGCTATGATGGGCACTGACCACCAGAGGAGCAGACACTCAATGTAGGAGCTGCCCCCTGGTGGTCAGTGCAGTCCCACAGCCAGAAGCTGGGCTCAACCAGAAGCTGGGCTCACTGTTCCTTAGCACTGCCTCAGTGGTGGCAGGAGCCTCTCTTGCCTCTAAGGCAGCACAAAGGACCCCTCGGGGGACGTCTGCCTGCTGTCTTAGGCCTATTCCCCATGGAGTGGGCCTAACCCGGCAGGCAGACATATCTCAAGGGGTCCTGGACTGCACGAGGGTGCAGACTGGACTGAGTGCTCTCTCCCACTGTCCTCCAACCCCAGTGCACTAATGTCATGCACCAGGCCTCTATTATAGTAATATTACTCAATATTTATTTAATTCAATATGTAATATCTCCCAATAAATATTTGTTAAATAGATCAGTGAATAACTGTGATGCTGGTATAAATACCAAATGATTTTATGTGGAGGTTTTAGGGTAAGAATTAGTCTGTGTGTATAGATCTGCCCAAATGTCTGATAGTCCTGCCTACGTTTAATTCCTAATGGGAATATAGAAATAAGTCACGTGAAGTAGCTCATCTAGTGGAAAATTTTAGAGATCATAACAAAATGATCCTCCAAAGTGGAAACAGGTCAACATGTCTGCCACTAATACACGGCAGGAAAACTTTGTCTGGTGTATTTGTACTTCATTTTGAGTATTTAACAAACATTATTAATCCCATCACAGTTTATAACCACAAAAGCACTGAAAATCCTAAAGATGCTAAGTATATGATAAGTATGAAATGATAAAAAAAATTTTAAAAAAGCAAAAAGGCTAAAAAAAAGTGAAAATGCTGAGGAAAAACAAACCTTGCTCGTAGATATGGAATGATACTTTGACAGTAAGAATAACTCAGAAGGACAAAAAGTACTAATCTTCTAACTTAATGGAAATGTGTGTACATAGGCAGTAGACAATTATTGCCAAGAGACTGATGAATTCGGAGACATTTTGGTCTGGGCCATCGCAGTGGTTTTCAGCCCTCACTACACATTTGAATCACCAAGGAGCTTTTACAAAATACAGATTCTGAGGCCATATTGTAGCCCAATGTAAATCAGAACTGCTGGTGGTGAAGCGCAGGCGTCAGGAATTTGTAAAGCTCTCCACATGATTCCTATGTGTAGTCAAAGTGAGCCACAGCATTGATGCTCAGAATTTGTCATCTGAATCACCTGGAGGGCTTATGATACTACTTCTAATTGGGATCAAACTCCAGAATTTCTGGTTCACCAGATTTGGCATGAAGGCTAAGGAAAATGCATTTCTAACAAGTTTCTAGTCCATGTGCTGCTGCTGCTGCTGCTACTGTTTGGGGATCACACTTTAGGAACTACTGGACTAGAAACTCAGCCTTTTGGCTCCTATTATCCTAATGGTTGTTCTTGACTATGGATGGTTCTTTAGTTTCAAGGGCCTTGCAAATCTACATGTGATGCTAGAGTGGAGTGTGAGACTCTGTAGCTGCTAAGTTGTTTCTTAGACACTTGGGTAATCAAGTGTGATCATCAAGGAATGTGATCAGCCTCAATGCAGAAAGAACTGGTCTGTTTTAGAGGAAGGCATCAGATAAAACATATATCAGCAAGGAGAAGGTGGCTGGATTTAAAGCATGGCAGACATTCACTTGGGATTTCCTTGGGTTTTGCCAGGAAACGAATTTATAAGCACTCATTTAGAATGTTTATATTAGCAAATGCAAATTTGTTTTGTCTGTAATACTAAAATTGGGATAGGCACTATAAATAGAAATATAAAAACATTCAAAATTACTTGAGAAAATAAGACTTGAAGAACTTGGTTCTAAAGAGTTAAAAAGTCAGAGACTATGAATTATTGTTAATTCCTAGCCAATAACTGTTTCAAGGAAGAGCTGAGATTTCACTTCCATCTCCATCTTTCCCCAGCTGCATGCCCTTCTGACTGCCACCAGGAACAGATTCAGGAAGTAGAATCAATTATGTATGGCAGGTGTAACTACCTCTGGTGTTCAGTGGATATGACCACCATCTCTTCTTCACTCATACTTTCCATTCACTTCTACTCATCTCTGGATTCTCACAGTTCCATAGCAATTATAATCTCATTTTTTAAAAACACAAATTCTCCAACAGATTACCACAGGCTACCATTTCTAAAGCTCTACAGTAAGAAATGCAATCGTGTCTTCATGTCCTGTCTTTTAAGAATATTTTTAATGAATAGTAAAAATAGTGCAGTAGTCAGTCAGTCTGAAGGGAGATTAGAAACCCATTCATAACAACTTGGGGTCCATGGACAGATCTCTCCTAGTGTTACATCCAAAGTAGCTCTATCTATTCTTCCAATCTTCCCATTAATATCTATCATAGGGTACTAATTTTTTTTTACTTTTAATAGTGGGCGTATAAAGAATCTTTTTAGCTTGTAGAACCTACAGTCTTTGGATTCATCTTGTAATTTAGAAGTTTGTTGGCTTTCATGTGGGAAACCCTTTTGATGCTTTAAGCTATAAAGCATGAAAACTGCATGAAAACTGGGATCGTGGGTGCTCCATAGAGGAAAGATTAGGCCACATGTGTGAATGAGGAGCACAAAGAAAAATATGCATTTTTGATAGTTAAATATTATAGAATATTTTTAGACTATGTACTCAAATATATTTCAACTGATTAAATAAATCAGTGTGCTTGGAAATAAGCACTTTGATTAATATTCCAATTAACTGAGTATTGATCAGAATGAAGAGGAGAAATCTTCACTTAAAATTTCTTCAAAGAGGCAAAAAATTGTACTATTCCATTTTCTCATCTTAGTAAATGGGACTCATAAACTAAAACATATCCTTTACAATTGTTAAACTTGTGTTCTGATTAATCAAAGTATCTTAAATGTGGAGTTCAGTTTAGTTGATACTTATTTAGTTTGCCTTTAAGTGTCATTGGCAAAAAATGACTTCAATTTGGGGGGCATAACAAAGGTGAAAAGGAAAGGTTCCAAACACCTTAGTTATATGTAAAAGGTGCCTGGATCCCTTTTTATTGTTTAAAATGTTAGATATTTGTGACATAAAAATATTCTATTGGTGTCAGTTTTTGCTTGGACATATTTTTGTTTTAGTAAAGTTGTGGGAGATTTTTATTCTCTGGTATTTAAATAAGATAAAGTTGAGCTGACTTCTTTCCCTGACTATCCCCTTCCCCCTACCAAAGGCTTAATAACTGCAACCCTAAGATTTATGGTGAGTGAAAAAGGAAAATAAGTAAATTATCTGACCGAGGAGCCATTCTTCCTCTCTCTGGTCCTCCAGACTATTTTAAATGCTGCTAGCAGCAGTCTAATTAAAATAATTTCTGTCAGAAGTCTGTGAAATATGCAGCCACAGCCCAGCTCAATGTTCTCGAGCAGGAATGACAAATCTCTGCTTAATTGGTACTTAATATGGTGGTGCAGGATTCGTAATTCTCCAGGATAAAAGGAGATAACGAATAGAAATTTCTTGCTTGGGGCAGGGAGCTTTGGAAGATGAACAGACCAAATGGCGCTCACCCCCAAACTCTTCCTATCAAGGGTTGTTATTTTGGCCATCATTTATGAAATAACAGACAATTAAGGCATATTTTATAGCCAACTCTAAGTCCTAATTAAATACAACTATGTACAAAGAATGTGAACAGCCTGACTTACAGAGACCAAAATAAATACTGGCAGAAATATGGTGACCACCACAGCCTCAGCTCATCTTATCCTGTCTTGGGGATAAACTCCTGGCAGAAGCATTAACTACCTCTGAGGCACATTTGAGAGTCAGAGTAAATTTTAGAAAATTTGGGAAATGTAGGAAAGTAGAATGTGGAAAATCATTCATAGTCTCATTGCTAACAAGTTGAAGCCATTACTAATAAGTCAGAGTATTTCCTTCTTATATTTTCTTTTTGTTAGTGCGTATTTTTTGTTGCAGACTATCTTGTACTTTTTTCACATAATATTAAATAGTAACATTAATATATGTATACATATATTATTAATGCTTAGTACAAATATCATCTTTAGTGTCTAAGCAGTATTTCATCAAGAAGGTGATATTGACCTTGTGCTTACTATTTGTCAGGTACTAGTAGTCTAAGGGTTTTACATGTGTTAAGTAATTAAATCAATAATAGCTCTATGAGTTAGGTACTTTCATCATCTACAGCTTATGTAGATGTGGATACTGATGCACAGAAAGATGTATTAATTTGTCCCAGGCTACATAAAGTCGTTAATAGAGATAGGATTTGAACAAGAACAATCTGATAACAAAAACTCTAATTACTATTATATCATCTCTAAATGCACTAACCAGACAGTGCTCTAGATCGGTCAGTAAAGTTTATTCTTAAATGGTCAAATTGTAAATATCACAGGCTTCTTGGGTCACATACAGGTTTTGTGGCAGTCTTCTCTCTCTCTTTTTTAAACTTAAATTATTTATTACATATGTCTCCCTTTTCCCTCCTTGACCTCTCCCTACCTATCCCCACTGTCTAGCACATGCCTTCACCTCTTCCCCAACCCACTTCTGTGTCCATTGGTTATGTTCATATGCATGCATACAAGTCCTTTGGTTGATCTCTTATCCCCTCACCCCCACCTTCCCTTATAGATTGGACAGTCTGTTCGATGCTTCTATGACTCTGATTCTATCTTTGTTCATCAAGTTATGTTGTTCATTATATCCCACAAATGAGTGAGATCATGTGATATTTATCTTTCTCCAACTGGCTTATTTCGCTTAGCATAATGCTCTTCAGTTCCATCCATGCTGTTGCAAATGGTAAGAATTCCTCCCTTTTTACAGCAGCATAGTATTCCATTATGTAGATGTACCACAGTTTTTTAATCCACTCATCTGTTGATGGGGGTGGAGATTAAACTTAGCTGTTTCTAAAGATTAGCTATTGTAAATTGTGCTGCTATGAACATAGTGATGCATACATCCTTTCTGATTGGGGTTTCTATTTCCTTGGGATATATTCCTAGAAGTGAAATTACTGGGTCAAATGAAAGTTCCATATTTAATTTTTGAGGAAACATCATACTGTTTTCCACAGTGGCTGCATCAGTCTGCATTCCCACCATCAGTGCAAGAGGTTCTTTTTTCTTCACATCCTCTCAAGCACTTGTTGGTGATAGCCATTCTGACAGGTGTGAGGTGGTACCTCATTATTGTTTTGATTTGCATCTTTTTTAAGTTTTTAAAAATGTAAAAGTCAATCTTAGTTTACCCATCGAACTAAATCAAGACATAGGACAGATCTGGCCCATAAGCCAACTTCTCCTTTAGATTAAAAGTAATGTAAACCTAATTGCATGAATAGCAATTAAGATAATTAATTTTTAAAAGTTGTTAACACTAGAGAAACAAAATAATTTGTTTCATTAAATGATTCATTATTATTTCAACTTGCTATGTTAGTATTATGAATATACTGCATATCACTTGTCTGTATGCATATTTATATATAACAGCAATTGAACTGACTAAAAATATTTATGTTTTCATAAAAATTTAAATTTAAAGTCATTATGATAGAAAGCTAACTCAAGGTCAAAATGAATTTGTTCCTAGAAGATCTCATAAAGTCAATAGAAAGTTATAAATTTCAATTGAATCATCAATTTATGCCTGTGTGTGAGCCACATAAAATTCTGGTGTGCTCTGGTCATTCCATCATGGTAGCAGTTCTCAAACAGTGGTTCTGAAACCAAAAACATTGGGACCATCTGGTATTGTCTTGTTAGAATTGCAAATTCTTAGACCCTACACCAGAAATACTGAGTCAAAAAGTGTGAGAACTACTGTTTTAGGGAAATCTAATTCTATACAAATTATTTTTTTGGAACAAAGATCGGTTTTGTAAGTGTATGTCCAAATGCACACATTTATATGTACGAGCACAAGGATTATTTGTGAACTAAAAATACCTCACATATAATCCTATATAATAAAAGAGATACATGCAAATTTGACCGTACCTTTGCTCCTGATTGGCTATGCTACCAGCCAATCAGGAGTGGGGGCAGGGCCAAGTGGAGTGAGTGCTGGCCCCGGGAGTAGAGATGAAATGGTGGTGGTGGCAGCAGGGAGTGCCCGGCCCCCGGGTGCTGTGAGTGGAAGTGGCAGTGAACGCCCAGCCCTCTGGGGCCAGGTGGTCGCAGGCAGCCAGGGCTGAGCTGAGCAGGCCTGGGGGTGAGCCATCAGTTGGACATCCCCTGAGGGCTCCCAGTATGTGAGAGAGGGCAGGTTGGGTTGAGGAACCACCCACCCCCAGTGCACGAATTTCATGCACTGGGTCCCTAGTGAGACTATAATATGGAACCACCATGTAGACAAGCCAGAAGAATCCAAAGAAGCAAATTTCAGGGTTGCATGTGTATTTTATGCATATCTATGAACAAAGCTATACTGTCAGGCCTATATTTTATATGACACTATATTGATTTTGTCACAGCTGCTTCCTGGTTTTCCTACCTAAGTATGCCATTCTTTATAACAGCAGGTATTTAAGACTTTAATATCTGAAAACTTCTTCTTAAATTGAATGACCTCAATTTTGAGGTCACTAGACCTGAAAATTTGGTAAGTTTACTTTAACAAAATGTTTCATTTTAAAATGTCACTTTCGAGGAACACCAAGATGGCAGCATAGGTAAACACCTATTGTTCTGCCCCGCGCAACGATTTAAGAACTACAACATAACAGCAGAACAGACAGCACCCAGAATCGCCAGAAAGCTGGCTGAATGAAAACTCCACTAATAGGAGTAGAGGTGGGACACTGAGACTCAGGAGTAGCGGGAATGCAGTCTTTTCAGACGGAAACAGGTTAGGAGCCATCCTGGTCGCGCGCGCAGGCTGGGGCTGGAGCAGCAACCCCGGCCGGATTTCCCCAACGAGGAGGGCGGAGACGTCCCACTGCCCGGATTCCCCAGCGCCAGGCAAGGTCTGAGATCCAGGGTACGTGGAGACGTCCCCCTGCACAGATTCCCCAGTGCCAGGCGAGGTCTGAGGTCCGGGGGATGCACCCTGGAGGGGGGCGCGGCAGAGGCTCCTAGTCTGCGAGTGTCCGCGCAAGGGTTGTGCAAACCTGCGACTTGCCCCCTGGAAACTGATCTCCTGGTTCCGGAAACCATCTATTTTACAATCCTGGGCTAGAATTTTGGTGTGCAGTCACATTTGGGGAAAGGCAGAGTTGTCTGGCAAGGGGAAGAGACTAGCGGCTTTCTCTTGGAGGTGTCTGCAGCCATCCCCATCCAACAGAGACCCGTGCGCGCGAGCACAGCATAGGACGCAGCTGACACAGAGGCAGCTGTTCAGCTCAGAGACTCCGCCCATCCAACCTGAACACAGTCTCCCTTCACAGCCAATTGGCCTGGAGGTCAAACCCTCCTAGGGCTAACAACAACAAGCTGGGTTTAAATTCAAAAATACTGAATACAACCCATAAAGGATTGCAGTAAGAGTACCCACCTCAGGTAACTGGGGAGGCTGAGCCACTGTCCCTTTGAGGATAGCCACCACATAAAGCAGCCACCATGCAGAGACATGGAAAGAAATCAGGTGTGAAAGAAATGGAGGAGAAAAGACGACAAGACATAGAGTTCAAAACCACGGTTATAAGGCTTTTCAAGAGGCTCCTACAAAAGGCTGATCAACTGAATGACAATTACCAGGAAATAAACAAGACCAACCAGGAAATGAATGAGAATTACAAGGAAATGAATGAGACCCTCAAGCAAATGAATGAGACCCTCAAGGAGATGAACAAGACCTCTGAGGATACGAACCAGACCCTCATGGATTAAAAAAAAAAGGACCAACCAGAAATCAAGCATACACAGACCGAGATAAAAAATATTACACAAAGTCCTAAAAGCAGTCCAGAGGGCCACAAGAACCAAGTCAAAGATTTGAAATACAAAGAACCAAAATCCACTCAGCTGGAAAAGCAAGAAGCAAAAAGAATTCAGATAATTGAAGATAGCGTAAGGGGCCTCTGAGACAACCTCAAGCATGCCAACATCCGAATTATTGGGGTCCCAGAAAAAGAGAGAGAGCAAGTTAATGAAAACCTACTTGAAGAAATAGTGACTGAAAACTTCCCCCACCTGGTGAAAGAAACTGACTTAAAAGCCCAAGAAGTACACAGAACCCCAAAATATAGGAATCTAAAGAGGACCACACCAAGACATATCATAATTAAAATGCCAAGAGCAAAAGATAAAGAGAGAATATTAAAAGCAGCAAGAGAAAAACAGTTGGTTACCTACAGGGGAACACCCATACGATTGTCAGCGGATTTCTCAACAGAAACGATGCAGGCCAGACGCGAGTGGCAAGAAATATTCAAAATAATGAAGAGCGATAATCTACAACCAAGATTACTCTATCCACCAAAGCTATCATTCAGAATTGAAGATCAGATAAAGTGCTTCGCAGATAAGAAAAAGCTAAAGGAGTTCATCACCACCAAACCAGTATTATATGAAATGCTGAAAGATATTCTTTAAGAAGAGGAAGAAGAAAAAGGTAAAAATATAAATTATGAACAACAAATACACATCTATCAACAAATGAACATAAAAATCAAATGAATTAATAGGCTGATGAACAAAATATACTGGTGACTATAACAGAAACATGGTCATAGAGAGGGAATGGACTGACAATTCTTGGGGAGAAAAGGGTTGTGGGAAGTACAGCAAGAGATTGGACAAAAATCTTGCAACAATGGGAGAGGACATTGGGGAGGGGGAGGTGAGGGTGGAGGGTGGGATAGGTACAGGGTGGAGGGGAGATATAGGGGGATAAAAAAGGGGAAACAATGTAATTAATAAACTGAACAATAAAGAAAAAAAAGAGTAAAAAAATGAATTGTACTTCAACAATTTTTAACAGCTATGAAGCTCAACATTAATCTCCTATTTACTCAATATTCAAAATGGTGATCTAATAATCTAAAATTTGGTAAGATGCTACAATTATTAAAAATGAATTTATAAATTATGAAAAAAATAAATAAAATGTGACTTTCAAGATTCACTTTCTGAGACAGAGGGAGAAAACACACTCCTTCCTGCTCTTCATCTGAACACAGTTATAAAACCTGGACAAAATGCATGGGTCAGTGATTCAAGACTCTGAAAAGTAAATAGTGAATAAAAAATGGAAGAAGAGGATCAAAATTCAAAGTTCCACTGAACTGGTCTGAGTTTACCATTAATTTTTCTTGTCGGCTAGCCCTGGAGATAGGCAGAGCTGCAGAAATGCATGGCAGAGCCCCAATTTTCTGACTGGACGCCTCAAAAGGTGAGTCACAAGGAACAAGAAAGCACTAGGGAGATTGTGGAGAAGGAATATTTCATGAGGACAATTCATGAAGTTATTTATCAACTCTGAGACTCCAAAATTTGTACATGAATGAACCTCATCTGAATGATCATATATAAGACTTTGAAAAGTAAATAGGTGAACTCTTACCTAGGTCTCGGATTTATGATTTAGTGGTATACTCATGGCACAGATCCGAATAACACTAGGCTTTAAAGCCTGAACTGACACTGGGATCCTGGTCCATGGAAAAACCAGTTGGAACTTGTACCCTGAACGTAATCAAGTCAGTTGCCTGCGAAAACAAAGGTATCATTTTCCCCAGGATTTAAACAAGACCCAGGTTCTCATAATACAATATTCAAAGTTTTCAGGTTACAGTTTAAAATTACTCAGCATACGAAGAACTAGGAAAATTCAACTCACATGGGAAAAAAACAACCAATGGATCCCAAGATAACATAGATAGTCAAATTATCTAATAGAATTTAAAGCAGCTATTCTAAAATGCTCCTACAAGCAATGGCAAACCCTCTTAAAGAAAAGATAAAAATAGAAACACTGAAAAGAAAATATAAAGAAGAATCAAATGGAAATTTTTGCACTAAAAATACAATAACTGAAATAAAAATGCTCACTAAATGGGCTCAATAGCAGAGTGAAGATGGCAAAGAAAACAGTCTCTGGGTGTAAAAATCAATCAATTGAAATTATGAAAACTGGGAGAACTAAGATGGCGGCAAAGGTGAAACACCTATCTTGCCGTCATAATCAGCAATTTTAATACTACAACTTAACGAAGGAACAAACACCTTCCAGAATCACCAGAACGCTCGCCGAGTGAAAATTCCACAAATAAAAGTAAAGATAAGACACTGTGACCCGGAGGAGCGGCGGCGGACAGCGTTGAAAGATTCGCACGCAGAGAGAGGTTTGGAGTGCGCGCCGCTGAGAGGGCGGGCGGCTGAAAACCGGCCAGTTTTCTCCAACGGGGAGACAGGGGCATCCCACTGGACAGATTCTCCAGCTCTGGGCGAAGTCCAGAGAACCCACTATCACACGGGGTGAAAACTGGACAGTGGGAGGGCACGCCGAAGCTCGGGTGCTGCCGGGTCTGCCGGCTTGTGCGGCTGCGTGACGGCGCAGAGAGCACTCTGCGACTTGTCTCTCATTCGGAAAACCATCAGTCTGCTTTGTTTTACGACCCTGGGTGAGACATTGCGCATGCAAAGTCATTTGGGGACAGTCTGAATTCCCCGGCAGCCGGTGGAGCTCCACAGCGGCTCTCTCTCAGAGGTGCTGGCAGCCATTGCCACTGGCACAGAGCCCCTGGGGCTGCATAGGGCTGAGCTAACGCTGTCTGCTTGGCCCGGAGACTCCGCCCACCCAACCTGAGCACAGCTGAGCTTCACAGACAATTGGCCTGGAGGTCAAACCCTCCTAGGGCTAACAACAAAAAGCTGGGTTTAAATTCAAAAACACTGAATACAACCCATAAAGGATTGCAGTAAGAGTACCCATCTCAGGTAACTGGGGAGACTGAGCCACTGTCCCTTTGAGGATAGCCACCACATAAAGCAGCCACCATGCAGAGACATGGAAAGAAATCAGGTGTGAAAGAAATGGAGGAGAAAAGACGACAAGACATAGAGTTCAAAACCACGGTTATAAGGCTTTTCAAGAGGCTCCTACAAAAGGCCGATCAACTTAATGAGAATTACCAGGAAATAAACAAGACCAACCAGGAAATAAACAAGACCAACCAGCAAATGAATGAGACTTACAAGGAGATGAATGATACTTACAAAGAAATGAATGAGACCCTCAGGGAAATGTACAAGACCTCTGAGGATACGAACCAGACCCTCACAGATAAAAAAAAGGACCAACTAGAAATCAAGCATACACAGACTGAAATAAAAAATATTACACAAAGTCCTAAAAGCAGTCCAGAGGGCCACAAGAACCAAGTCAAAGATTTGAAATACAAAGAAGCAAAATCCACTCAGCGGGAAAAGCAAGAAACAAAAAGAATTCAGATAATTGAAGATAGCGTAAGGGGCCTCTGGGACAACCTCAAGCATGCCAACATCCGAATTTTTGGGGTGCCAGAAAAAGAGAGACAGCAAGTTAATGAAAACCTACTTGAAGAAATAGTGACTGAAAACTTTCCCCACCTGGTGAAAGAAACTGACTTAAAAGCCCAAGAAGTACACAGAACCCCAAAATATAGGAATCTAAAGAGGACCACACCAAGACATATCATAATTAAAATGCCAAGAGCAAAAGATAAAGAGAGAATATTAAAAGCAGCAAGAGAAAAACAGTTGATTACCTACAGGGGAGCACCCATACGATTGTCAGCGGATTTCTCAACAGAAACGATGCAGGCCAGACGGGAGTGGCAAGAAATATTCAAAATAATGAAGAGCAAGAATCTACAACCAAGATTACTCTATCCAGCAAAGCTATCATTCAGAATTGAGGATCAGATAAAGTGCTTCGCAGATAACAAAAAGCTAAAGGAGTTCATCACCACCAAACCAGTATTATATGAAATGCTGAAAGATATTCTTTAAGAAGAGGAAGAAGAAAAAGGTAAAAATATAAATTATGAACAACAAATACACATCTATCAACAAATGAACATAAAAATCAAGTGAACTGATAGGCTGATGAACAAGATAAACTGGTGACTATAACAGAAACATGGACATAGAGAGGGAATGGACTGACAATTCTTGGAGAGAAAAGTGTTGTTGGAAGTACAGCAAGAGATTGGACAAAAATCTTGCAACAATGGGAGAGGACATTGGGGAGGGGGAGGGGAGGGCGGAGGGTGGGATAGGTACAGGGTGGAGGGAAGATATGGGGGGATAAAAAAGGGGAAACAATTTAATTAATAAACTGAACAATAAAAAAAATAAAAATAAATAAAAATAAAAATAAAAAAATAATAATAAAAATTTAAAAAAAAGAAATTATGAAAACTAAGTAAGAAAGAGAAAATAAGATGTAAAAAATTAATGAAAAATCAGGTACCAGCAGGATAACAGTAAAAGACCTAATATTCATGTCAATTGAGTCCAAAAAGAACAGGAGAGTGTAGTACAAAAAAAAAAAATAATTGAAGAAATAATGATGAAAAACTTCCCAAATTTGGAGAAAGACATAAACCTAAAGACTCAAAAAGCTCAGTGAGCCCCCAACAAGATGAATTCAAAGAAATACTAGACATACTAGTATTATAATCTAACTGCTGAAAACTATAGGCAAAGAAAAAACTCTTAAAAGCATCCAGAAGGAAGCAGAATGTTATCTATAGGAGAATAAAGGTTTTAATGACTTCAGATTTCTCATGAGAAACCCTGGAGACCAATGGGAAGTGCACAGCTTTTAAGTGCTGGGAAAAAAAGAACTATTAACACAGAATTCTATATTAGAAATAATATTCTTTAGTAATGAAAGTAAAATAAATATTTGTAGATGGAGAACTAAGGTAATTCGTTGTTAAAGAAGTTTTTCAGAAAGAAGGAAAATGATATTAGAAACTTGGAACACCAGGAATGAAAGAAATGCAACAGAAATGGTAAATATCTGGGTAAATATAGTCTGTTTTCTTCTTGAGTTCTTTAAAAAATGTTCAATGGTTGAAAGAGAAATATTATAGCATAATTGATAGAGTTTTCATATGGGCATATGTAATATGTGACCATTATAATATCTCAGGAGGGGCATATAAAAGGATCAATATGGTGGTATGTTTTCTACATTCCTCTTGAAATGATAAAATATTGAGTTGAAGCAGATTACAAAAAATTAGATATATACACTATAATCTTTAGAGCAACCACTAAAAATCAAGGCAAAGAGATATGGTCAAAAACACAAAAAATTAAGATCAAATACTTAAAAAAATGGTTCAACTAATCCTAAAAAAGGCAGGAAAGAAAAAAGAGAAGAATGAAAATCAGAAAATAAAAAGATAACATGATATATCTCAATCTAAACATATCAATAATTACATTAAATGTAAGTGGTCTACACATACCAATTAAAAACAGAGATTATCAAAATAGATTCAAGAACATCATTCCCTCCACTATGCATTTTCCACAAGAAACTCACTTCACACATAATGATGTAGAGAGGTTGAAAGAAAAAGGATATGCCACATATAAGTAATAAATGAAAAAAAATAAAGTAGTAAATGGAAAAAGATATACCACAAAAACACAAAATAAAGTGTCACTTTTTCTGGGAAAATATCTGCCATTCAAAAACCCTGACACTACAGTATGAAGTCAATGCATTTGATTATTTAAGTGAAATTGTCTTGAGTAATTATCAGCTCTGCCTAAGCTGTTTCTTATTTTCAAGTGAGCTAAATACAAGCTTAACTAGAAACAAATTAATGATTCTTCTGCCATTTCAAAGAGAGCCTTACACTTCCACAAATGTTTTTGTGTCATGACAAACACCATGAAGTACAAAGATTGATTTTGATTGTAAAGCAAAATAAACCTGAATATTCACATATAATCTTTTAAGCGAGAGATTTAGTCCCCAAGCTCACATGTGGTTCCAAGTGTTTATTAAACATCATAAATACATCAGGCTTGTACATGAGCTCTCAGATAGACATGCACATGCAGGCAGGTCACGGCTCCTTGGAAAACCACCCGTGTTCTCTTCCTCAGCCATGGTGGGTAACACATATGGTTCCTGTCAGTAGCACTCATTTAGAGAGATAAAAATCCTGCAACAGCTAAGCTCAGCCTCTCTCCAGTGCCCCTTTCCTTTGATTTTCAAGATATCAAGTGACTATTCACTAAACCTTGTAATTGCCAACCTTACCCAGTCCCATCCCTAAAAGAAGAGGGGGTAAAATGGCCTATTTAAAAATATTTTTTTCCAGCACATTGCATAATTAACCTATCTTAATTCTTTCTAGTATTAGTTTTCTTTGTCTATTTTTTAAGGACAAAAATAAATAAATAAATAAATAAATAAATAAATAAATAAATAAATGATACATGTGTTGATTAAATGTAAATAAAAATTTGAAAAATAATTTAGGGACACAGTGAATAATTTTCATTGTTAATATACAGTATTAAATATATTTGGTAGCATAATAATTAATGAAAGCTATTGGCATGAAGAAGTCTCTTTTTTGAAAACTTTTATAGATATAAAGCTAGCATTGTGTGTGTTTTTTAAAACCTGGCCTAACTTCAACTTGAAACATTGTTTTTTCTTCTTTTTTGTTCTTCCTATCCTTAACTTTTCTTCTGAAATGTGAAAATACAAGGCAGATGTCTTCATCTCACTGGAATGCTTTTAACCTTAATGAAGGGTTGTAATAAATCAGTACTCTTCAACCTGCTTTCTATCATCAACACATCCATACTTTTGAGACATTAGTCTCCACAGATATTATTAGAAATAATTAGGACAAGTTAGAACTTACAGTTATTTGTTAATGGAAATGTAGTTGCTATTTGTTAACTATCTTTCATATAGTAGAAAATTATCTTATTCATATATCTAGAAACTAGTTATTGGACAAGATCTTTTAAAAACATTCATCAGTAATTCATTTTATGCTAGAATATGTGTGAAATATGTGTCCTTATTTATACATACAGATACCTAAAGATATAAAAGATTATTAAAGTATACTTGGGTAATTTTTAAAGTTACATGTATAGAATATATCAACTGACAAATAAACTGTATTTTTAAAAGATTTTTTTGACTAATATTATAAAATTAGAATTTACCATTTCTTGGCCAGATAAGGTATTTCATTATTTCACACTTTATATTTTTTATTTACTCAGGAGTCACAGTTGCCAATTTCTTCAATAAACAAAATTCAGTACTCTTAACTCCTCTCATTAATACACAGAAAAAAAAATAACCTGTAAAACTGCAGCCCAGAAGAGTACGGTAGTATAAATAACCTCATAAAATGTGACAACCTGGTGACCTATTTTAAATGGATGGAACTTGATGATAGCAAAGCAAATCGCTATTTCCAAGATCACATGAATTAAGATGCAGCTAGGATTAATGCTAAAACCCTCAGCTAACAATGACTGAATCTGAAGATGTAATGGATTTGAATAAGCTTGCAGTGTACGAAGCTAAGATAAATTTTTCTGATAGCAACATCCATAAGAAAATTTTATAAGGCAGGCTAACTACCTATCTTGATTCTCAAATGTTTAAAAAAGCTGTTTTGACTTCCAATGAATCAAACCTACTCATTCACCCTTCAAGAGGCCATAAAGTTTCACGCATGAAACGCTGGATCGGAAATTACAAGATTTAGGTTATAGGCTTCCTTCTCAAGAGAGAACTAGGCCACCCCAATTCTTTGGAATCCTTCTGCCACTTTATGTTTCCCTCCCACCTGGGTGCTCAGGTTATAAAAGCTTTTTATATATTTGAGTCCATGAGGTGACAGAGTCTGAAGTCTTAGCTTCCATGGGGTAACATTAAGAAAATTACTTTCCTTACCAAACCTCAGTTTTGCCAATTATAAAGTGGGCTAAAGATATTCTGAGAAGGTGTATGAAATGACTTGGGAATAGCAGTGATATTCAGCTTTCCAGGCAGGCTGTGCTGGACATTGCAGATGCTGCTGGTGTTTTAACCTTTATTGACCTATCTGACCTTCAGCATTTGTAACTTTCTCTTTTCATTGCTAATTCCTTTCCAACATAGCACATATTTCTCAGAGCATAATTCCAGGCTGACTTGGAAGGCATCTCAAAATTGATCAGTTCGAGAAACAAAGACCCAGAGAGGAAGCCAACAGCCCTTAAGAAATCAGGATTTGAATCTAACTCTATAAACTTCTGACACAACATTTTTCTCTCTCTTTTATTCACTAATTTATTTATTCTACAAACATTGATTGAATATCTATTTTGTGCTAGGCCTTATCTTTCTTTCAAAAAATAGTCTAAGAATATTAGAACATCTTTCAATTGCTGATGTCTCTGGCCAAGTCAATATGCTGGTCATAATGTAATTAACACCAGACCATAGTTTTATAGTTATTCTGGTACTTTTCTGTTATCACTTATTATTTCAAGGGTATCCTTTCTTTTACTGGGCACTTAGAAGGAGGTTCAAGGTAGAGCTCTAGATGAGACAAGAGGACCCCAACCCAGACCTCTAAGGCATCTCAGCAAAACTCTTGGAGTTTTAATGGTATCAGAGCATGGAAAACATGGTTTTTCATGATTCTCTTTCTTGGGCTCCACTTAATTAGGGGTTTCATCTCTGAATGGAGTGTAGAAGTATTTATTTTTATTTCAAGACACCACAGAAGCTTAGTTCAGCCAAAAAATGTTTAAACTGTTTGCTTTCCATAATTGTGCCTGCTTCCTTGAGATACAATGGATGCAAACTTGCATTTCCTTGTTTGCAAGGATACTTCTTTTGGGTCTCCATGTTGCTTTGGCCTGACTGGCTATCATTGTCAAATACACAGGCTTGTTAAGATTATTCTAACTCCAGGTGAGTGAGGTTCTTCATTGGCCTAGTTATAGTCTACAATAATGTTCCTGTGATATTAACAACTTAATTGCCAGAGTGTATTTTGCAGCTCCAAAGTCTTTTTTTTTTTATCTCCCAGGAGTGTGGGTGGTGGATTTGATGTTATGATAAAGCTCTTCCATCACTAAAAATATACCATCAGTACAGGCTATTGAATTGGGAACACACCCAGCCTAATGATGATGAGCAAGTCAAATACTAAAAATACATATTAATAAATCTTCTTATGAAAGCTGGAACAGCTTTATTTGTCTAGGTTAAGAAGAGGTATATGACATTCAATAAATTGACTATTTGAATTGAGGAGTTTGGGCAAAAGGTTACCTTTAGAACACAGTATGATTTAGTGGCACCAATTTCTTTTATAAAGAATGGATGTAATAGAAGAAAATTGTCCTTTGAATCATTCAGTTTGGAATGTTTATCCAAGCAATCCACTCTGTGTACATTTACACTCAATCCATAGGCTAAATGACTTCCAGTTGTCTCTAGGATTAATGAATGACAACTTCAGCTTACACATGCCTTAGACTAAGCCGTTTTTTGCCAACTACTTTGAAGGCATATAGCCAGCATTTAGGTTCATGTTTGGGTTATGGAATATATTTTTTACTATAACTATGCCCATTTTATTATTGACCTTCCTTTTTGTGGTCAAAGAGCCATACCAGCTTCAAATGATCTAATCCCTAGGAATTTTCACACTAAATCACTTATTTTGCTTGTTCAGAAGAAGAAGAAAGAGGAAAACAATTTCTGATCCATATGACTCTACAAATAAACTATGTAGAATTAAAGCAGTTTGCTAAGTGGTTAATTACAAAGACATACTTGAATAACGAAGGGCTGGTGCTATAAAACTACACTATTTTAAAAATTATTAAATTTATTGGGATGATATTGTTTAATAAGATTGTATTGGTTTCAAGTATACAATTCTGTAATACATCCTCTGTACATTGCACTGTGTGTTCACCACCCAAAGTCAAGTCACCTTTTGTCACCATACATACACTTGACACCATTTACTTTCTTCTCCCTCTGCCCTACCTCTGTTTTCCTCTGGTAACCATCATACTGTTCTCTGTGCCTATGAGTTTTTTGTTTGTTTAAAGCAACACTAGTTTTGCTGAAACCAGTTTGGCTCAGTGGATAGAGTGTCGGCCTGTGGACTGAAGAGTCACAGGTTTGATTCCGATCAAGGGCACGTACCTTGGCTGCGGGCATATCCCCAGTAGAGAGTGTGCCAGAGACAGCTGATCGATGTTTCTCTCTCATTGATCATGACTTTCTATCCCTCTCCCTTTCTCTCTGTAAAAAATCAATAAAATTTTGTTTAATAAATAAATAAACAAAACAACACTAGTTCTATAATAGACTCATTTGACTTGAATAAATGATTTTTTTTATTTTTAGCATACCTGAGATAGAATCCTACAAGTTTGTGTTTTCCTACTTTACCTATACATGATATATGTGGAAAAGAAAATAATAACTGATTATTCCAAGAAATAAAAAGCTAAAAAAATTTTTTTCAAACCTCTGTTTGAAAATGATGAAGTAGTCCTTTAAGAGTCGAGAGTATAGTTCAATCTTTAAAGACATTCTCTGTGGCTTTAAGGCCCAGAGTCATTCTAGATTATTGGAGTAAGCCACTTGCGACCACAGATGAGGACCAGAATCTCACAGGGGAAATCCAAACCACTGAGCACAGGATGCACTGAGCAGGGCGGAATTATGAAACAACACAAGAGGATTTTTAAATGTGTTAGTGTTCTTTCACACACTCTGATATAGTGCTCCAAATGTTGGTCACTGCAGAAAATAAAAAAAATAAGAAGCGTCTTGTTGCCTGCTATCATAAATCTGTCACAGGAAAGCACTATATCACAAAGAATCCAGTTTAGGATAGTGTGTTTAACTTCTTTCCTCACCCATCTGCTCCACAATCTCTCTCTCCTTCATGGCAACTCTACCAAAATACAGTGGATCAAAATATAAAGCCAGCAGTACAGTTGGAAATGAAAAGGCGACTGACGAACTATCACAGCTCATGCAGTGTCCACTGGACATACAAATCAATGGAGGGCTGCTTTTCTTGTATAGAAATAAGAACTCATCAAAACTACTCAAAAGAAAGATAAAGGAATTCTATGTTTGTGAATGCAAACTGGTGCCTTTCTGGAAGAGCATTTGGGCAGTATATTTTCCAAACATTTGGAGTCAGCATGTGTAGTTATAAGGACTTATCCTAAGAAAAAATAATCATGAATGTATACCAAGAGTTAGCTACAAATTATTCATTGCAGCATTATATATAACAGTGTAAAACTAGAAACAGTTTTAATCTCTAACATAATGGTTTGGTTAAGATATGATATAATCACCATTAAAATGATGCTATAAAAGAATATTTTATAAGATGGAAAACAGTGACATATTGATAAGCGATGAGAACAGAATACATTAAGAACTGTGTGTATATAATAAATATTGAAAGAGCTATACTAAAATGTTAGCACTATATATTTGTGTGTTGTGATATTTGGGGTTAGTCATATATTTCTAGATATTCTAGAATAAATATTAATTACTTTAATAACAAGAACATATTTTTAAAATACTGTGAAAAAACAAGTGCTTTGAAGGAGACGAATGAAATAACGTCATAGAATTTGACTGAATAATTAATTATTTGCATTGTACCTTAACATTTTAAGTGAAATCCAAAATAAGACATGATTTCTTTGTAGAAAGCCTTAATTGTTTCTCTAGGAAAATTGTCTTTAACTTGGCAAGTTAACAGCCTATCCATTCACCTGTTTTACTTTTATTCTTTTTCTTCCCTCAAACGAAATTCAGATTTATAGCACCTGCTGTTGCTTTTTAATGTAGTGGTTGCACCTAATTTCTATAGCACAGTAAAATTGCACCAGTCTCCATTCCACATTTTGCCTTTAGCAACAAGCAGTCTGGGAGACATAAAATGGAGATATTTTCTAAGGGCAGGTGGAAGACACTTTTACTAAATATGAAATACCAAAGCCACCCCAAGCTGCAAGGGCATTTACTAAAAAGGTTGCAAGTAAGCACCAGATAATTTTAAGCTGCTCATACCAGGCAACTTATAAAATTGGACATAGTAGTAAGTCCCGTAAGCCAAAGAGGTCTTTGAAAAGAATCATGAACAATTTTCTGGATAGAACCACAATATGCCCATATGGGAGATATGTGAAGTTGACCTTTGAATAAATAGCATGAGATAAAAAAGGAATACAGAATTTTATTTTCCCTTGCTAAAACCTGATAGGCTTTGTAAAAAAGATGGTCAGGGACATGAGCTATGGAGCTCCCAACCAAATACTACTAGCTATGTGAGCTTGGGAAAGTTTTTGATCTCTCTTTGCCTCCATTTCTTCAGCTGTTAAAGGGATATTAAAATGTGCCAATCTTGTAGGGTTAAAATAAAAGTTAACTAAAATAATTCCTGGAAAAGATGGCGGCATAGGTGAACACCTATTGTTCTGCCCCGCGCAACAATTTAGGAACTACAACATAACAGCAGAACAGACAGCACCCAGAATCGCCAGAAAGCTGGCTGAATGAAAACTCCACTAACTGGAGTGAAGGTGGGACACTGAGACTCAGAAGCGGCGGGAGCGCAGTCTTTCAGACGGAAACAGGTTAGGAGCCGTCCTGGTCGCGCGCGCACGGGCTGGGGCTGGAGCAGCAACGCCCGTCCCACTGCCCAGATTTCCCAGCACCAGGCGAGATCCGCCCGAGGTCTGTCCCACTGCCCGGATCCCCCAGCGCTGGGCGAGGTCCCGCCGAGGTCCGGGGGACGCACCCTGGAAGCGGGGCGCGGCAGAGGCTCCTGAACTGCGAGTTTCCATGAAAGGATCGCGCAAACCCGCGACTTGCCCCCTGGAAACTTGTCTCCTGGTTCTGGAAACCATTTATTTTTACAATCCTGGGCTAGACTTTTGGTGTGCAGGCACATTTGGGGAAAGGTGGAGTTGTCTGGCAAGGGGAAGAGACTAGCGGCTTTCTCTTGGAGGAGTCTGCAGCCATCCCCATCCAACAGAGACCCGCGCGCGCGAACACCGCATAGGACGCAGCTGACACAGAGGCTGCTGTTCAGCTCAGAGACTCTGCCCATCCAACCTGAACACAGTCTCCCTTCACAGCCAATTGGCCTGGAGGTCAAACCCTCCTAGGGCTAACAACAACAAGCTGGGTTTAAATTCAAAAATACTGAATACAACCCATAAAGGATTGCAGTAAGAGTACCCACCTCAGGTAACTGGGGAGGCTGAACCACTGTCCCTTTGAAGATATCCACCGCATAAAGCAGCCAGCATGCAGAGACATGGAAAGAAATCAGGTGTGAAAGAAATGGAGGAGAAAAGACGACAAGACATAGAGTTCAAAACCACGGTTATAAGGCTTTTCAAGAGGCTCCTACAAAAGGCCGATCAACTTAATGAGAATTACCAGGAAATAAACAAGACCAACCAGCAAATGAATGAGAATTACAAGGAAATGAATGAGAACCTCAAGCAAATGAATGAGACCCTCAAGGCAATGAACAAGGCCTCTGAGGATACGAACCAGACCCTCACGGATAAAAAAAAGGACCAACTAGAAATCAAGCTTACACAGACTGAAATAAAAAATAATACACAAAGTCCTAAAAGCAGTCCAGAGGGCCACAAGAACCAAGTCAAAGATTTGAAATACAAAGAAGCAAAATCCACTCAGCTGGAAAAGCAAGAAACAAAAAGAATTGAGATAATTGAAGATAGCGTAAGGGGCCTCTGGGACAACCTCAAGCATGCCAACATCCGAATTATTGGGGTCCCAGAAAAAGAGAGAGAGCAAGTTAATGAAAACCTACTTGAAGAAATAGTAACTGAAAACTTCCCCCACCTGGTGAAAGAAACTGACTTAAAAGCCCAAGAAGTACTCAGAACCCCAAAATATAGGAATCTAAAGAGGACCACACCAAGACATATCATAATTAAAATGCCAAGAGCAAAAGATAAAGAGAGAATATTAAAAGCAGCAAGAGAAAAACAGTTGGTTACCTACAGGGGAACACCCATACGATTGTCAGCGGATTTCTCAACAGAAACGATGCAGGCCAGACGCGAGTGGCAAGAAATATTCAAAATAATGAATAGCGATAATCTACAACCAAGATTACTCTATCCAGCAAAGCTATCATTCAGAATTGAAGATCAGATAAAGTGCTTCGCAGATAAGAAAAAGCTAAAGGAGTTCATCACCACCAAATCAGTATTATATGAAATGCTGAAAGATATTCTTTAAGAAGAGGAAGAAGAAAAAGGTAAAAATATAAATTATGAGCAACAAATACACATCTATCAACAAATGAACATAAAAATCAAGTGAATTGATAGGCTGATGAACAAGATAAACTGGTGACTATAACAGAAACATGGTCATAGAGAGGAAATGGACTGACAATTCTTGGAGAGAAAAGGGTTGTGGGAAGTACAGCAAGAGATTGGACAAAAATCTTGCAACAATGGGAGAGGACATTGGGGAGGGGGAGGTGAGGGTGGAGGGTGGGATAGGTACAGGGTGGAGGGGAGATATAGGGGGATAAAAAAGGGGAAACAATGTAATTAATAAACTGAACAATAAAGAAAATAAATTAAAAAATAAAATAAAAAATAAAATAAAACTCCTGAAAAAAAAAAAATCCCTGTACTTTGACTAGTTTTGACAAATGGAAAACAAATCTATAAAAGTTCCTGTTTTTACTCTTGAAATTTTTTTATTTTATTATTTTCATTTAATTCAGTCCCATAATCAATAAAGGGACTTGTCTTGTTATGACTTCCAAGAAATAAAAGAAATTCTCTGGAAATGTTTTGAAAACAGAAGCATATTCCAAACACTATTTCAGATCCATAGATATGAACCCAACTGATTTTTGGCTGTGATTCATAGCTTCCATTCATAATTGCCATTCATAACTTCTCAACTGCTCTTTGCTTCGAAATATATTCCTACATAGCTCTCTCTCCTGGAATGCATCCACATCTTAGAAACAACTGACTGTCTCTTTAGAGTGGGATAATGTGGGGCAGTCATAAGTCAGGCTTTAAAAAAACTGCCCTTTAAAACAGAAAAGAGCTTGTGTGTTCCCCTATTTTTTGAACCTAGTCAATTAACAAAGATTTTTCCATTTCCTGTTCATCTCACTGCGGTCATAGGGATGAACATATCATTCATTAACATTTCTGAAAATAGCTTCTATGTGGCAGAGAAATACTACTTAATCTTAATCACTATTCCCACCTTTCCCAATACTTCATCAAATCACCCTCACCTAAGGAACGATTAACACCTCAGGATGTCCTGAGTTGTGCTTCACTGAGTGCAGTGTAAATTGCTACAATTTTGTTGTACAAACTTAACCATATACCCTGTTAACTATCTTGTTGACAGTCAAAACTGAAGCTGCGATCTTCACATTATGCCCATCCCTCATCACTCACACTTAAACATCTAAGTCCACGCCATGACTGTTAGACTCCAAATACTATTAGTAGCACACGTGATAAGAGCAAAGAGAAGCATCAGTGGGCCAAATAACACAATAAATATATTCAATTTTTGAACATAAGAAAAAAGTAAAAGACAATTTAGCAGAGACAAAACTAGCCTCTGCAAAACATTAATGGTCCCATTAGTCCATTAACTTCTTGTTCTAATATTGTAGCTTAGGCATATAAGTTGCACTGAAATAATTTCAATTTCTATATATATTTCTATATAATATATATCTATTCATATATATATATATATATATATATATATATATATATGAAATTCCAAAGTGATATATTAGCTAACATTTATTAAATATTTATTAAGGACCAAGCTTCCTTGACTTACATCATCAAAGTTATACCTTTTAAAAAAATGAGGTAAGGTACTATTATTATCCCCATTTTCCAGATTAGGAGCCTGAGAGTTAGAGAGCAAGTAACTGCTACACAGCTCATCAGTAGTGAAATCAGAAATGAACCCAGACAATGCAGCTCCAAAGCCACATTTTATACACTACAGTGACACATAGGGTTCTAAATACAGTATATCTGGTAAGGGAGATAGGCAGACTTAGCCTAAAGTTAGTGGTACAAGCTTCACTGTGGGGAAACTCCAGATATTGGAAACAGAATTTCCAGGATTGTGAAATCTTCTAGGTCCTGAAGATGATCATTAAATGGATTCTGCATTCCATAAAATGTGCACATGCTCACAAGCATCGCATGGTGATATCTCTTGATCATAGAATCTGATATTATCACGGAGTTCAAGGAAGGCATCCAAATTCTACACAAGAAGTCAGCCAAAGAAGTTGAACCTCGGGCAAGTCACTTAACCTTCCCTGATCTCAGTTTCCTCATTGCAAATGAGGGGGGAAGAACTTGGTGATCTCTGGGGTCCATTTTAAAAATTCTGTAAGCATTTGTAAATGTCACTCACAATTTCAGACAAACTTTAGAATTCCAGAAATGGAAATGTCAACTGAATAATGAGTAGCAGATGCCATGTGGAAGTTCTGTCACGATCATTCTTGAAAAATAAGTCTCCTTTGTTTCATTAGCAACACGGAAGGCAAGCACCCCAAAGACTTCCTTTTACAACTTTGAAGTCTTTATCATAAGACAAATGCAAAAAGACCTGAGGTGTATTGTATGAAAAATGGGGAATGTGTATTTAATATCAATTTTGTGGTCATAAAAACACTTTAGACTCATATCTAAATTAATCTAAATATTCAAGAGAATGAAATATATTTTACTGATGTATGCTTGAGGCCAACAGAAGCATTAAGTAATTGATCTCTGGCTAAGACAAGTGATGAATCAACCCCAAATATCTAATTCCTGACTGTTTATGTTTGAATAGCACCATTTCCTAATGAGAAACTTGCCAATGAAGCACTTCCTCATTTAACTGGAACATTCTGAAAATAAGCCCTAAAAGAACTTACTGTGAATTCCTAAGCATATAATATAGTGATTTGAGTTTCCTAAGTCCCAGCATTTTCATGTCCTGTGACAAAAATGAGAAGAGACGAAAGTTTTATGTTTTTCCACACATCTTTTTTCATTTACTTTTTAGAATATTTTCAGATTTTTATCTTTGTTCTTGGTTTTTTACAAAGTGAAATTTTCTTCATTTATTTCTTTCAGGTAGCTTTTTAAATATTGAATTTATTAAGCTATAATAGACAAACAGTAAAATGCACAAAAATATACAGCCCAATGAATTTTTTACATATTATATACCATGTTAACCACTGCCCAGATTAGGATATAAAACATTTTCATCTCCCAACGAATTCCCTTGTGCACCTTTCTAGTCAATAATATCCTCTCCCCACTGAAGTAGCTGATATTCTGACTTCTATTTCTGCAGACTAATTCTGCCTGTCCTTGCAATTCATATAAATGGAATCCTGCATTAGGGACTTGAGTCTGGCTTTTTTTTTCACTTAAGTAACATTTTTTCATATTCATCTATGTTGTGGGTATTAGTAGTTCTATGCCACACATGGCCAAGGATAAACCTGAGGAGGGGCGGTGAAGGATTGAAGAAAAGACAGACAAGAGAATACAGCTGGGGCTTGGTGGCTCTGCTGTGCCTGGATGAGGACACAAAAGATCCAGCTTGCAAGCTGATGTTTTATTTTATAGTCTGATTAAAACAAGGGTATATTAACATGTATACAAATGTTCTTATTTTGGCAACACTTGCTTTACCTCCCACAGCCCATTAACTACTTAGGAAGGAATTAGGAAAGGCTACAAGGTCAGGATTAATTATGCTAGGAGAGCTCTGCCTTTCAGACTGGGACTTGTCTGTGGCCCCACCACAGGTCAGCCCCAGGATTGACTCTCGAACCAATCCCTACATACTTCATTCACTTTTTATTGCCAAATGCAGGGGTATAGTACAGTTTATTTATCCATTCACCTGTTGATAGATTTTTTTAATTTTCTCAAGAACTGGGCTTTTATAAATAAAGACTAGAGGCCTGATGTACAAAGATTCATGCAAGAACAGGCCTTCTTTCCCCTGCCTACTGGCACTGCCTTTGCTCTGGCCGGGGCTGCCTTTCTGCCTTCCCAAGCTGCCAGGAGGCTCAGAGTAGCTGGGGTGGTGCAGAATGCCTATGTTGTAGCCATGGCAATGCCATAAGCTTCCTGCCCTGCCCTAGGTTGCTTGGCACCTGCATATGCAAATTAGCCCACCATCTTTGTTGTGTTGATTTGCATACTCACTTCTGATTGGTTGGTGGGCATCGTGAAGGTATGGTCAATTTACTTCTTATTATTTTATTAGTGTAGATGTGATGACTCTGCTTATACAAGTCTTCTTGTGGACATATGCACTTGCTTCTTTCAGGTGTATATCCAGAAGTAGATTTGACTTGATAGGTATGCATTTAACTTTTTACTAGTTTTATGAACATTGTTGGAGAGTTGCTATCTTAAGTTATTTAAGTATACATAGTTTAAATCTGTAGGTAGGAAAAAGGTAGAATTTCTGGGCATGCTAGGCAATCTCCCAGAGCAAGCATTCAGACAGTTACTAAACAGAAGTTCCAGCAATTTTTCAGCAGTTACCTATTCACACAGAGGGTAGATGCACCTTTCACATCCCTCATGGGTACTGGAGAAATCCTGACCTTTGACAATCAGGGAAATTGTTCTCTGGAGAATAAGTGTTATTTCATAATTCAGATTTCCTAGCAGGAAATACATCACAAAACAAATCCTAGCATGTGAGAATCCTGTGTAAGTCCAACCTGACATCTCATTTGACTACTCAGGCTTCCACATAATTTGATGACCAATCCAGTCTAAGACTTTCTGAGTCCTTGAGTCAAGCAGTAGACTTTAGCTTCAGGAAGTCTCAATCATTTTAAAAACCCATCTCCCCCTGTTCAGATAATCATCTTTCCTCTGATTTATAGTGGTTGGTCTGCAGGTGTTCAAAAGGTGGTCTTCATTTAGCCTGAGAGCAATAATCCCAGAAAGTATATTTCCACAGCCACATCACCCTCCCCCCACTATCCACTCCCACCGAAGCCAGCCAGCTCCTCACTCCCTCTGGCTGTGAATATGTAATGTGCCTTGGGTCATATTTGTGTCATTGGTAGCAAACCCTTATAATTCTACCCCCAAATCAGAAAGGGAAAAATGCCCTCAGGGATCAAGGAGAGTGTCTCCTTACACAAATCTTTTTTTCTGATAAGAGGTTACCCACAGCCAGAACTGGAGATTTATACACACATTTTGACATAAATCTGCATGTGTAATTATGAGTCATAACGATCTTTATAGGCTGCACTAAATAATTGGTGGAGAAGACTTACTGTTATTGACAAAGCATTGACCTGAACATTAGTGGAGGAAGAGCTAATTATTTTTTTTCCTGAGAAGTGAGACTTCTTTTCTAGTTGTGAATCATTTTGAACCTGGATCTTTATTAAATACCTTTTCACATCTGAGGCCCCCATTCCCATCCTATATCTTTATGTAATTATAATTGCACACAAATTTTAAAACATATTCTAGAAGCTTTTTGATAGTTACCAAAGCAGTGGTCAGGGTATGTGAGATGACTAAAGAAGCCAATCTGTAATTTGTGAAAGCCAATTGTCTGAGATATGCTGCCACGTCTGAAAGACCAGAGCCTATTTTTAGCAGAGCATGCTGGGATTCGAGTGTGGCTCCACCATTAGCGTTAATAGAGCTCTGGGCAGCAGACTGCTGTGTAGGCGCCCCAGAAAATGTACTCTTCAGAGCAGTGGAAGGTTAAAGTGAGCTTTAAATCACAGCCTTATCATACTTGCATGTTATTGGCAAGTCTGCCTAAAAATAGAATCTCATTACTTTAATTCTACAGTATTCTTAGGTGAGCCAAACTTTATTATTAATAACAGCATTTCACATTTATATAGCACTGTCTGCTTAAGAGAACTTCACAAATTATGCACATAAAACTTTCTTACCTTAATGTAACAAGCTATGGGTTAGGAGGGTAGCAGCTGGGTGATAAGTAGTGGTCTTTGCTCTCCATCCCTGGGAGGACCGAGGAAATATCACCAGGCGGCTCTAAACGAAGGTCATTGAGGTTCAGTCATTTCAATCCTTTGAAAGGATATTGTGTTTTGCACTCATGATTTGCAAGATCCTCAAGACAATCACAGGAACTTCAAGAATAGTAATAGGTTGCTTCTAGAATGCATTTTGTATATTGCTATTCAGGCGAAAGCTGAATTTTGGAAACAACAAGTGCAACAAAAATGCACACCTGCCCCCAACCCCCAGCCAATGAGGTGGTTCTGAAGAACCTTTCCATTGGCTCCCAAATCCAGGTTGGGAACCAATGGGAGGAACATTATCATCCACCTTTAAGCTTCTAACAGTTCTTCACAAGGTTGTGCAGAACAGAGTAAGTGTCTGTGTTTTCTGGACAAATGGAGTGTGGACAGGTAAAGAATGCCCCTGGGCAGAGAACAGTGTTGCAGGCAAGATTCCTATCGTTTAACAACCATGTGAGAAAGAGAGAGAGGAGACAGAGAGGGAGAGCTGTGTGGTGGCCATAGGTGTTCAGAAAGCCTACAATTCAATGGGACAGACATAGGAATGGAACACTGATCTCTACACAGTTGTCGATCTCAGTGTAAGCACAGGTCAGTCATCTGAAGAAGCAGCCTAAGTCAGGACTACCACCATAGCGAACACTTATGAGTCTAATACTTACTACTCATGAAAATACTGAATAAAAGACATAGTTTGTATCCTCCAGCATCTTGCTGCCTAGTGGGGAAATAGATAAAAGGGAATTTCAATAGACAGGAAAAGAACAGGATACACAGGAGTATTTATAGGAGCTCAAAGGAGAGGAGCATGACCAGGTCTTGGGTGGTCAGGGAGTGCTTCATGTAAGAAGTAATATTTAAGGTAACCAAGCCAGGGAGGAGGAGAAAGTCCCTAAAGGCAGAGGAATCAGTAGGTACAGAGCCTTCAAGGTGAGAGAGCTACATAATCCTGGAGCTGAAAATGGAACAGTAAGACTATTTGTCCCTCCTGAGGGACCTGAGGGACAAAGAGTGGCCACTGAAGGAAGGAGGAGGGCCCTGAAGGGCTGTGTGCACCACATTAAGGAGCTTGGGCTTTATCCTGAGAGCAATGGGACTGCACAAACTATTTTAATGGGATAGGACTGTTTCTATTCTGAAATTCAGCAGGTAAGATATTTCAGCTCACTACCTTCCAAGTACTTTGGAAGGTAGCCTACCCCCACACAGACTATCTCAGAAAAGCTACATCTAAGCATTGAGTCAAAGTAAGCACACTGAGTTTTCCTGTGAACTCAGAAGAAAATCAACGACTCCTAACCAGTTTTGCTCAGTGGATAGAGCATCTGCCTGTGGACTGAAGGGTCCCGGAATCAATTCCTGTGGAGGGCATATGCCTGGGTTTTGGGCTCTATCCCTAGTAGGGGGCATTGAGGAGGCAGCCAATGTTTCTCTCTCGTCATTGATGTTTCTATCTCTCTTCCTCTTCCTTCCTCTCTGAAATCAATAAAAAAAATTTTAAAAATCAATGAAATATCCCAGGACACTGACTGGTACCAGGTCATAGTCATACTCCCAACTGTCGTTGTGATACCAGTCACAGAGATAAATCCTACAAAATATCACAGAGTCTGTGCTTTCTGGATGAGCTGAGACATGGGAAGAGGGATAGATGGAAACTTCACTAAAAAAGGGAAATTTTCACACATTGGCTATGATAAATATGATTGTTCAGGAAAGAAGCAGTGAACTAGAAAGCTCAGGTGTCTGATCTGGATGAAAGGCCAGCCTATTGTTTCTGTTAAGTCCTATCATGATGCCAGACAATGGTTGCAGAGTCTAGGCTATTTCCATCCTACAAAGCTTCAGGAGGACTTGCTTACCCAAAGGACCACAGGTTGTGGTGGCATAAACACCTCTGGAGGTGTATGGGAAGGGACCAGGTCAACTGCCTTTCTTCCTCCTCCATTTCTTTTTTGCTTAACCACATATGAGATTCTTCCCCTACCCCCTCTATCTCACATGACTTCTGAAGTCAGTACTGTGATTACTAGTCTGGATCCAAGATAGGAAAATTGGGCTGATTATTATGGACTGTCTTTCACCCTTGGAGATTTTGCTTTTAGATGCTAGTAATGTTTTTCCACTGTACAATGGCGATTTGGGGAATAATGGGTGACACAATCCATAGAAAGAGCTGAACATAGACCTGGCTTATAGTAAGACCTTAAATGTTAACTGCTACTTGTCTTCTCAGGGTGCCTGTGAGCCAGCCTGGTTTTGCTTGTTTTCCCCACTCCAGTCTAAGGGTCCTGTGTCAAACATGGCAATTCTTCCTTGTCTGCCAACTTCCAAGGATGCTTGGGATTTTGAGTACATATTTCATTGTTATACCCTCCAACACACACTGATATCATTCAGTATAGTATTATCTTTTAGCAAATATTTTCAAATTGGAGATTTTCTGTAAGAGGAAAGAACTCAAGCTATGCCTGAGATTGATAAAACTCTATCCACACAATGCATTGTCAATTGAAAAGCAGTTTGGAAAATTATATTAAGATCTATTAAAATATGCTTGCTTTTTAAATTCAATCATCTATCTTATTTCTGGGAATCGTTTCTAAGGAAATCATTCAGAGTGTAGGGAGAAAGTATGAATATAAATTGATTAACCACAATACTTTTAATGTATTTTAAAATTGACAACAGCCAAATATCTACCCATAAAGTTGTGGTTAAATTCATATTGGTGTATCCAATCAATGGGGTATTAACAACTCAATTCTGAGGATCTATCGGAAACTTTCAGAAGGATTCTACAGTGACATTCACCTGGGAGGAAGGCCTGAAAGAACAAACTTGATGGACCCTTTCTAATAGAGCCTCCTTTAGACCCTTTCTAATAGAGCCGTCTTTTCAAAATGGCCAGCCAATTTTGCTCTTCAAATGTGAACATAAAGGGTGGTGTCTTTTTGGATGTAGCTACCAAACCCTAGTAGCACAAGGATGACAACCTCATACTTCCTGATAAATGGTTATAATGGCATTGTTTGCTAAAGGCTACAAACCCTGTTTCTACTCCATTTACATGTATGAATTCATTTTATCCTCATAAAAATCCCACCAGGTATCAATACAGATAAAGAACCCAAGTTCCAAAGCAATGCGACCGATCTGTCTGAATTGAAAGCCAGTGATGAAATTGTCCCAAGGATTAGATCAATGCATAGCAGCTGTTACTTTTATAAACAGCTATGCACCATTGCCTCTTAGCAATGTTAAACACTCCAATTTTTTTAAATGAAAAGTAATTTTTGGTCTGAAGCAGAAACCACTGATACTTCATGGACAAGTTCCAGAAGAATAATTTGGCCAATGCCATTAGCTAGCATAGCCTTTAGTAATTAAAACCCCTATTCTGCCTGTCACTTTAATGCCAACCTCTTGCCAAGCTGGAGGTAAAGGTGAACACTTAGCTTTCAGGAAATGGATTTCTTCACTATTGGTCACGAGAGAGCCTTCTGCAACGATGGACAACTCGAACAAGTTATTCTTGGGGACTCATGCCGTGACACTTTAAAATCTGGGAGAAAGGAGGGAGAGGTTGAGAATACAGAAGAGCAGAGTAAATTTGTTATGAGAAAGTATTCTTAACAAATGAATTCATCAGCGCAGATGTATAAATTGTCATTTGATGGAATTAAATGAGGCAAATATATGATGATGTTAGGCTGTAACAACCCAATTAAATAATTGGCTTTCTAGGAGTAAGAGCATTGTTCTTAAAAACAGTCTTTGTGCACGGCATAATGGAGCCATTTCTCGATGAACATAATGTTCATCTTTTATTACAGTCAAAGCTTATTTTTAAAAAGCATGTTGAGCCAAGTCCTCTTTTTCTGCCTCACTTGGAATTATTGTTGCATTGTACTTTCAGGCAGGACTACCTGATTCCCGTTAGATGTTCGAAAGCCCCCGGGTTGTGTCGGAGCCCAGAGAGAAGAGGGACAGGCTGGGCTGCCCACAGTTCTGGAAGCAACTCCCACTGCACCAGTCTGCAGCAGAGCCTGCGATCCTCGTTTCAAGAGGAAACCCCAGTGTGAGAAAGCTCTTGCTTTGTTTCTGACAATCATAAAGGCTTTTACTCAATTAAATGGAGTATGTGCTTATGCCTTTCTGCACTGTTTTTTCTACTTTTACAAGTTCCAAGACAGACTCTCCTTAACTGAGTTTGAAATAAGGATTATTTTGCTTCACCTCTTCATTTGCTCTCTCTCCCCACCCACCACCCCCACGTATGCTAGAGCTTATTTAGAAGAGGTGTATGTAAAACAGATAAAGTTCAGCATGTTGGCCTCTCTGGCTTAGACTGCAAAAACTATGGGGAAAGGCCAACATTATAACTGATGCCAGAGAAAAATTGCATCTCCAGGTGCTTGAAAGTAAAGCCCCGGAATGGAAGGCACAAAATAATTGCATAACATCTCAGAAAACTTACTCTGAGCTGTTTGATGAGCTATTTGTGTCTCTTCATGGTTTTTTTATTTTTTTAAAAATGAGATGAGACATTTTTTATTTCCCCCTCTTTTGCAATCTTAGAGGGTGTTCAATCTCGAGTGAACTCAATTCACATTTCCCTTGGCAGTGTTAGCTATCAGCTCAAACCATTTTACTCATTGCATCCTACTGCCAGTCAGCAAGCAGGGACCTAATTAGCTCTTTGCTTTAATGGCAACAGTTAAATTTACATTATTAATTTAACTATTACGGACTCTGTGGATTTGAGCACATAGCTGACATAAAGATGCTAGATGAATAATAAGGTGCTGAGAAACACCAGAGTCATTCTTCCCATCATGTTCAAACTTCAGCTCTAATGATATCAATTAAAACCCCAAACCCAGCCAAAAGCTTTCCTGCTTCTCTTTTGCTATATGAAAGCTGCACTGGAGGATTCATCTTATGATTTCCAAAATACAGTGGTCACATATATCAAGAGACATAATTACTGATCTAATTATAACGCTGCTCTTTTAAAGTACCCGAACAGTACAAATATAACAACTTCCTCTCTGTCCTGTCATGTATCCCTGGCTCCTCCCACATCCCGAAGTGCTGCAATCACTCTGTGATGTCAAAACCTGTTTGAGTTGCAAGACAGATGGACTTTCAAAATGAAATGTACCTATGACTGTTTGCTACTATATATATATATATATAAAACATCTCATTTAGTCTCATCTGTGGTTTTCCAAGAGGAAAATGTTTCCAGGAGCCATTTATCTCCGTCCTACAGATTTGTATCACTGAATGACCATCTGAAAAAATAGAACCAGAATCTTTTCTTAAAGGGAAACTGTGTCAGGGTTGGAAATGTCGGGAGTTGAACAGCACCGAATACTATTAAAAGGACTAAAATACAAAATAATAAAATAACTGAACATTTTTTTAATTTGAACTTCAAATTTTTTATTTGGTGAGGGATCTCTTTCTTATGAGCTCGTAAAACATTTCATACTGTATCTCTGGTAACAAAACAACTGGTAGAAAAGATAAAAAATTGAAAGAGAAAAACATTATTTTTTTGATGCCAAATTCAGCATTTTAACCTCTTAGTTACCTAGCCAGCTCTTCACTGGGTACACCAGCTTAGCACTTCTTTGACATGAACTCCCTCCCCTTCCCAGGCAGCCCTCGAATTTGATAGGGCTTCAAGCCCAGCTGCAAAGACCCTTCAGTCCCCTGACTCAGATCCCTCTTTTATGGCCATTATTATATCACTAGTGACCTGGTGCATGAAATTCATGCACATTAAAAGAGGATTAATTAGAGGAAATAATTTAATATAGCTATTTGCCCTTTCTCTATAAAGAAGTGTCGGAGATGAAAGATAATTAGTAAAATGTATATGACAACCTTCCTCCAGTCAGAGTCTGGGACTCACCATGGGGACCCAGAGTCAAGTCCCCAGCCACCCATATGCACCTCAAAATTGAGTGAGAGACAGACCTGGCCGTCCCCCTAACACTGGGATAGATCCAGACCCAGCCAGTCCCACCCTTTTCAAGCCCTGCTGGGCAGGGCGCATAGCTTCAGACCCCCTGCCCTTGTGCCAGGAAAGGGGACATGGCCTGAGGTACCCCAGCCCCGACCAAGGTGGGGGTGTGCCTTGAGGTTTTCCATCAATCCCTGCCAGGTGGGGGCACGGCCTGAGATCCCCTGTCAAGCCCTGCTGGGTGGGGGCACCGCCTGAGGTCCCCTATCAAGCCTTTCTGGGTACCCTTTCTGGGTACCTCAGGACATGGCCTGAGGTCTCCTGGCCTGACACTGGGGTAGGGGAAGCAGCCTGAGGTCCCCTAGCCCAGCACCAGGATGGGAAATGCACCTTGAGGTCTCCATCAAGGCCTGCTGGGCAGGGGGCATGGCCTCAGGTCCCCTGGCCTGGCACTGGGTTGGGGGGCGTGGCCTGAGGTCCCCTGTCAAGCTCCACAGGGGCTGGGAGGACATAATCTCAGGTCCCTGCTGATTGCTCATTAAGGCTCCTTATGAGAACTTGGACTCAGCTGTGGGTGCAGACATCTTTGTGATGAAGTGATGGTCAATTAGCATATTCCCTTTTTATTAGATAGGATTGTTTAACCTTTGATTAAAGATTCCAATTTCCTCTTTCAAATATGTTTATTGAAATCTGACCACACCCAGCATTTGGGAGGAACTCGGTGAGGTTGACTGAATGAGCTAGGAAGGAGCTGGCTATAGAGGAATGATGTGATGGTTCACTCACCAAGTTAAAAGTCACTTTTCCTTTTGGACATGTAAAACTCATTATTTCAATTTTGAAAAGCTAACAATGACTTCCTTAGTATGACATTTGCTCATCGGTGGCGTGGCAGTGGCCTAGTCATGGGCCCTACCCAAGGTTCAGCTTCCTTCACAGCAAAATGGAGATAATAGTGACCCCCTCCCAAATAGGATTACATAAATGATTCCATGAGAACCTTACAGTCCTTTTGGTAATTACAAAGCATTTAACACACCTCTATAGATTGCAAATAAAAGTGGATTATGACTGTTAATATATGCAATTGCAACTGTGATTCAACACAGCATGGTGGCACAGTACAAAGATTTGGTCTCCAAAGAAGACAGGCTGTAATAGGATAATATCTAGTATTTTTTTTAAATTGACTAGCTACCAATACTATCTTAGGATGCCAATAGGTAGTAGTTAAATGTCCAGACAACAGAGTTAGAATCCTTGGTTTCAAAATTTAGAATAATAATAGTGCCTTTTAGGATCCATCTGAGGAAAATTTACAGAAAGTCATTAGCACAATGCGTTGACCTTGGTAGTCCTTACGTAATTGTTAGCAATTATCAAAGAATCAAATTGTATAAACTAGCTCATCTATAGTACAAATACCCTATATATTATTTTTAAAGTAATTCCATGTATTTTTGCCTTTTCGAAAGAGAGGTATTCTTCCCTTTTTGTTCTTCAAGGGACTGACACAAGCTGCCCACAGAAGGCATAACTGGGTGCTCTCTGAATGAATGGGTGAATGAACCCAGATTAGCATCCAGGACAGGAGTTTCAGAATTAATGGACATGATATGTGAGCAGGGGTGAGGAAAAAAATTCCCATAGTCCATTGTTTACATGTTAGGTAGACTCTCCCAGACCGCTGAAAGCACCAGGCTGAGCCAGCAGGAGCTCTGGGTAGCACATCTGAAAAGTCCCTTCCAATGACAACAATCAGAGCAAACATTAGCAACGTTTACATTGTACCAACCACCATGCTGGGAGCCTGATATGCATTATCATATTTCATCTTATAGCTCTCTAACTTGCTACAGTTCTGTTCCCATTTTATAAAGGATGTCACTGGGACTCACAGAGGTGAAATTAACCAGTTCAAGCTGTGAACAATCATAGCAGTAGGGGCTTGAACTCAGATCTTTGGGTTCCCAAATATATACACCTGACATGATATAAAGCTGCCCCTGTGGAAATGCTTAGGGAAATGAAACCTAAGATTTTGGAACTCCTGAAACCATGCTGAATCTAATAAAATTTTGAGATGCTCAAATTTTAAGACTTATTTGGAAGTCTCAGGTAAAGTGATTCTCCTGGTTGTAAACTGAGGGCCCCTGTTTTGAGCCAAAGTCAACACCAAATCCTGTGAAACTGGCTCCCATAGAATTAAAAAGGTGACATAGCACAGTGGACAAAAGGCCCACCTCTCTCCCTTTTCCTCATCCTCTGGCACCTGCTGTGTGTTCAATGTGTCGAACTTCATGAGGCAGATAATACTTAGCAACTTAATAAAAGAAACATCCTGACTCTCCTACCTCATAAAAGGTCGATACCTTCTAGCCATGCCACTGAAAAGAAGGGGATTTATGCTGTAACTTTCTTCCCAGATGGGAAACTGCTTTACAAATAATGGAACTAATGCAATTCATTCCTAGTGAGGTAGTGAGTAAATTTGTCACCATGATGTTATATTAACTCTCTAAGGCCAATTCAATTGGGGATTCAATAAATAAGCTCTCTCAGTGGATGCATGATGGCCCACTGGTAGAAAGAGTCCTAGATGAATAGCAATTTGATTCTGTGCCACCTTGAATACTTTAATCCTTGAAACCTGCTTTTGAGAAATGTAGAGAGGATTAATGCCTTCATTTTCCTGCTGGAGAAGCAGAGGAACTTGTGCAATAAGGAATGAATCAGACCTTCTTCAATCCCGTGACCATGTCAACTCCTCGTTTCATGTCCATCTTCTAGGCTTATTCCTGGGTCTGTTTGTTTTTAAAGTGATCAGCAACACTGTCCCTGATTCAGCCACAGTTGTTTCCATCACAGATGATTCTGAAATGTCCTCCTTTGGAGTTCTGCTCTCACATGTTTCTGTTTTATTCTCGCCCTTGCTTGACCATTCTGAACAGTTTCATTCTTTGAAGGGGCACCACTCTGCATTACATACTGGATGCTTCCTTCATACTTAGCTGAAGGTCATTGTTTATTGAGGCAAAGTTGGCACTGAGAGTGGAAACGAATGGGAAAAGGATGTGTAGTTGAATTCACATTGGGTTATTTATGCCCGTGGGCCCATGGCATGGAGCACGTATAAGGGTTTTCTATTTATTTGTTTGTTTGTTTATTTATTTATTTATTTATTTATTTATTTATTTTAGGAAACTCAAGTAGTCCCTCAAGAAATGAATAAAGATAGCATGGAATTGGATTCTGGAAAAGAGAGAACCTTGCAGTAAAAAGCAATGTGTGTCGCCACACTGCAACATAATTCTCTAGAAAGATTTCCTTCAGAAAGGTAAAACTGACGCATCTGGCCTTACTAAACTGTTAAGATGGGTTAAAGGCTGACTATGTGGGGAGCGGAAGGGAAGAAACAAACTCTAAACTAGAAGGGAAGCCGTTCCTTATAACTTAATGAGTAATAATTCTGCAGTGCCATTCAGAAGTCCTGGAAATTCTCTTTTATCCCTGCGTATCTTATGTGGGATTTACAATGCCTTAAGGGATTGCTAGAAATATTGTTTTATTTTGTGTTAAATAAGAAAGATGGATCAGAGTTGATAGGGTATTTTTTCACCCTAAATAAGAAAGCCATTTTTAATATGACCACCAAGTTAGCTGCCGTGTTTCCTTTATTAGTAGTATTGTTCTTATTCACTGAGTATTTCATTCCCATGATGTCACCGTACATTGCTCAGCCTTTCTGGGCTTTTTCAGGTTCTTTTCTGTGAGTAATTTGCCTTCTTTGGATATTTGATGGATGGCATTGTATGAAAATTTTTACAAAAAAATATTCCAATGAACAATGTACATATCTACTGTGAATTCTACATTAAAGCAGTCTAGAAACTCTTTACGAATACAGAGGTTTGGTTCATTTCCTTTTTCTGACTTGCCTTTTTCCATACCGCAAAGCATGCTGAATGTACTGTTTGTCCTGATGTAGACTGTTATTTACAAGAGGTCTGCATGGAGGAAGAAAACATAGGCAGCATTGTTCAAAGAATCACTCAGGAGATGTTATTTCAGATAATAATGTAATTAGACTCCTTCAGAGGGAAATGTAAGTATTTATATTTTTTATGTAGAAATGTAGCTGTGACTAATTAAGGGAAAACTCAACTAATTTATAATGTTTAAATTTTATGTTAAACCTGGTAATATATCTGACATTTCAAAAAGCAAAACCAACTCCAGTTCTAGCTGAAAAGCCTTTCTTTAGGGTCAGATAAATGCTGCTGGTAGTAACCAAAATCCTAATTTTGTAGAGCTTTCTAAATCTTAAAAGAAGTCAAAGGCAAAAGAAAATCCCCTACAAATCTGCCACATTCAAAGCATACACTTCACAAGAGAACTTTTTTTATCTCCAATTTATCTTGATAAAAATTCTCTTGGGCTTTTATTTCAAAAGATGAAAAATGAGCCATGACAGTCAATGGTATATGGTGACTATTTATCTACACCTATCCATGTGATTGCTAGAACAACCAGATTAGATTTTGAATGTGATATGAAGAATGTAGGCTGCTCACAAGCCTATATTCCTCAGAGGAGAAATAGGTTAAACACTCAAAATTAAGTCTCAGAAACCATGCATTTTATTTTAGGGAACAATTATTCAAGGCCTGATTTTTTTTTCAGGTAAAATATATGTGCCCAATTTTTAAATAAATATATCACACAGCTAATCAATTACTGGTTTGCAGTTTTTCCTAACAAAAAGCTCACAGAGCTAATTATTTAATTGTGTGCATGTTTAAATGCATGTGACAAGTGTCTTTCTGAAAAACACATATATATCAACTTTGGATTAATTAAAGAATATCATTAATGCACTAGAGAAGCTGTTTATTTCTGGACATCTATGGTACAACGCAAAGAGCGCTTCATAAAATTAATAGCCCTGAATCGTTTGCAGTTTTAGTTCCTGATTTTCATAGATTGGGCTTTTTTAAGAGGGTGTGCACCTGTAGAAAATTTTCTATGGCAGGCAGCCGCACTGCCATCATCAGAACCCAAATTCATTTTCAGAGGAAATACACACTGGCGTACGTGCCTCTTTTACGGCCACATCTGCACAGCTCAGGGAGAAGTCTGCAGATATGTCTGCGGATCACATTGCAAGGCTGTAATGAGAGAATAAAGTTGCACCTTTGATGGGCTATTGCAGCTGGGTTAGAGGTCCCCGGTCACTAGAAGTTTTGCATGTCACAAAGCGGAGCAGATTGAGACCTAGAAATACTTTATATAACTAGCTCAATTTTGGTCATTTCCTTCAAATATCAGCGGACCCGTTAAAGGATGAACACACACACACACACACACACACACACACACACACACACACACACACACCAGCGACAAAGATGACTTTGGTTTATTTCTGACTTTCACTTCTTTGATAGAATGTCCATTTTGCTCACACAGTGCCTCAGGACCCCAGCTGAGAACAAAGCTGCTTTCAGGGGGCAGTCAGTGACTTCATTCTATTAACGTCCAGGTGATATGTGAAGCCCATTATCACATCACTCCTGTGGCAGAAGGCATTTCCAGGCCAACCCAAGGTAGCTCAAATGTTTGTGAAATGTGTGACTGGAAAAGGGAAGCCTTGGAAACCCTTCTTATTTTCTACCAGCATCACGGATGCTAAACACAACCAAAACCCTGGTCTTTGAAATTTCCTAAAGAAGGTTAAGTTGAACACCACAAGAAAGATCACAGGATGTATTTAAACAAAACAATTTGCAAGATTTAATTGAAGGTTTTCCGTGAGGTATTTGTGTCCCAGATGTAATTCGTGGCATGTTATCAAAAAAAGCCTGGATCTGAGGGGGGGAGCTATTCATGTAACAAATAAGGAACTCCCGTTCATCATCACAACACACAGAGTGAACAGGAATCGTCTCTCACTGCCCACCGTTCGCCAGAGGACATCTCATAACACACTGGGGACCACCTTGGTGGCTCCAGTAGGGCAACGTGCCCTGTAATGGCTATAAGTTGTAGCAGAAGAATCCACTCACGTATTCTTACGGAGACAAACACCCAGGCTGAAAACAAACATGACACGATTAAAAATAACCACCGCTAATTTTGAGAAGATATTAGAAAACAGTGCTCATGTTCTTACTTATTTTGTCCACAATCGCAAATCCATAATATCCAGAATTATTTCTTTTCTGAATAAAGAACCTACCTCAAATAAATGGAAATTCATCATTTTCCGGATGGCAGTGAAGGTCTATCCAATAAATCTGATTTTTAAATGAGATGTGTTGCTTTAAAAACAGCTAAGACTTGAGTTCTAGGTAAAAAATTTAAAATCTAACACTAATCCAATAAAGCCAATATTGATTATCAGGAGTAAAAGTGCTAATTGGGGCTGTAAAACCTTTTAAGAACTAACAGGAGAAACTTTCCAATAAAAGTACATTAAATTACTGTTAAATAACCAGAATATTTATGTGGAATTTAATGTCAGTACCTCAGCCTCCCTTTATTTTTTTTAAACTGGTGTATTACTGATTCAGTCAGGGATATTTCAGGAATATTACAAGGGCAGTGTCGCTTTGGCAAGTTACCTTGTCAAGGTATATTCCATTATACTCAAGAAGCCTGCTTTTTATATCTCTTATGCTTTTAATAATTCATTTTTTAATTATTGCTTGTTTTTTTGGCCTCTAGTTCCTTTGGAGCTTAAGGTAGACTGTTCTTGCACTAAAATGAAAGCAAAACCATTTTAGGGGCAGAACACATTTTAATATTTAACACAGCATCCTGACAGTAGATATTCTTGATGACAGGTCTAAAAGATGAAGAGCACTCTATTCTTTACTGTGTCCTTCTTATAAGATCGGACCCAAGTTTTAAGTAAATTGCCTTGAATGGGCAAATGCTGGGGAGGTCCAAATCCCCTGCAGAAGCTGCTTTAATCATGGTGGAGGCTGGTGCTGATTTTAGGTCAAAGAGCCCAACACGAAATCTGTACGTTAGCATTTAAACACTCTCTTTAAAAACTTTTCATTCCGGAATGCTCCAAAGGCCCCATCTAGGCTGAACTCCATTGTCTAGAGCAACATTTAAGTGCCGTGCAATATATTATTGTTTTCTTTCAAGGCCAAAGGAATTCTCAGCAGTTGCTTCTGTTTCCTCCTCTCATGTAGGTCCATGTTTCCCATTTAATCTATCTGCTTCTTGTTCCCCTGGGGAACAATCCATAATCGATTCACATTTTTGGCTTCCTAGGCTTTCTAGGCTTTCTGGCCTTAGTTGAGGGTTTCCCCATTCCCGAAGAAAACAAAAGGGAAATGGAGACATTTTAAACTGGGCATCAAACTGTTCCTCATCATCTTTATGGACTGGGAGCCCTTGCTCCAGCTTATGGGTGACATGGAATGACAGTGGTGGTCAGGATTCCCGAAGCCACCCGGAAACATTGTGGGGTGAGCCCTCCTGAGCTGACATCACGGAGGTCTCACCTTCCTGACTGGTCCCTACTGGTTTCTGAAGGGTTTACCAAAATGATACATTGCTCAAAGACTCATAAAACCATATGTGGAATCTACCTCAATGAATCTCTCGTTAAATAGGTGTTGTTGCACATGAGGAAACTGAGGCCCAGGGAAGTAAGAGTTAACAGAGGACTGGGATTAGAGCTCTGTCTCCCCCCACCCCACCCCACCCCCCGATTTCCACCTCAGAGGTCTCTTTTCAGGTCATAGGCCACCCAACAGTTTTTATGGGCACCTACAATTTTGCTGGTTGGTTACTTCTGAGGAGTCTTTTGGTGGAAACTCATTAAGTGGCCCTTAGAATTGAGGAGTTATGGGCAGTTTGTAGTCATGCAGAGCTCCAAAGCACAGTTTCTCAAAAGCAGGAAGGCAAACCCCAATAATGTGAGGCAGATGCTTCCAGCTCACCAGGATCTGCACATGATTCCAGAATTCAGCAGTCATGCTGTCAGCACATTGCAGCTCACAGAATTGCCAAACGTCCTGCACTAAACGTGTATTATTTTTATAATAAAAATACTACATGTTATAAAAATATTACTACTGATAATACCATCTGTTTTGGCGTCCTTGAAGATATAAAGATTTTTCAGGTTGTTGTTTGTCATATCCCGAAAAAGCTGTGACATAGTATTAGTATCCCTATTTTTTAGATGAGGAAATGGAGGCTCAGAGAGATCAAATGATTTGCTTAAACATACTCATCCACTTTTAGGTGGCAAAACAGAAACCTGAAACCTAAGTCCTCTGATTCTAAATGTTTCTTCTACTTAATCATAGTCCCCCTTGATGTGAGCTTTAGAATGGCTTCTTTCATAACTTTTCAAGCACATTGATAAACTCAGGTCTCTGAGAAGCCCAAATGTGCTCCCTATTCCCTCCTTCCCCCCAACTGCCGTCTGGCTTCTAGTTCTCTTTTTAGTCTCCTCTTTTAAATCTCTTCTGCACTTAATTTTGAGAGATTAAGATCCTGAGGAGCTTGTCTGTGGCCTGAGGACATTTCGGGATTGTGAGCTGGGAAGCTCACACTCAGGGAACCTGAGGCAGGACTGGCAGGGTCCATGGGTACAATTGAGAAACACACATTTTCAGGGACTTAGGCACTTTCTGCACACACTTTCATTTTTTACCTTCCTGTGAATTCATTTTAATCTCAATTTACTGTTTGTTTATTAACTAAAACTGTCCAAGAGAACAAAATGAATAAGAACAGCAACAAAAGACAAGGTATTCAGTAATTTACTTACTACTAACTTAACATTCCTTGTCCCTCATGTAACAGCTTGTGTAGCTGAAGTGCTCTCCTCCACGGATGTATTTGAACACACAGCAATTTACAAGCAGAGCTGATGTCGGAGCCCTCGAGACAACATTGAGTGCTAGAGTGTCTGGGAACTTGAAGTGAGCTGCCATCTGTGTTTTTTGCCTCTCTTTCCTCAAGGAAGACTTTCCATCATTCACAGGGTTAGCAAGGAAGGAGGGTTGCAGAAAAGGGCCAGTTTGGGTTCCTTGATAGATTATCTGGGCACATTGCCCACCACTACTTTTACTGACCTTCAGCTGGGTCAAGGCCATGATTTCAAGGTAGAAAAAAATAAAAGATTCTCCTGTACAGCTGCATGAATGGCTGCCATCTTGGTTATCTGCTGGTAAAAGTATTGGTGACTCTCTGGTTTTTCTGGTTATATTTCTAAGGTGAAAGGAAAAGCTACAAAATAAATGCCTGTGCATGTGAATGCTCTCACCCATACTCTTCCACACAACAGTAAACCTTACTTGGAGATGGAATTCTGCTTTAGGGGTCAACTCTGTCCCAGATTGTATAAAAACAATAGTAGCATCATCTTTTAAATTAGTTTTCCTTCCTAATTTATTTTTATTTTGTTTATGGAGCTTCTTGCATACTGTTTCTGTTTTATTTTGTTTTCTAATTATTCACACTTCCTACAACATTTCTACTGTAGTTTTTCACTTTAGGTCAAGGACATACTCGGTGACTTGGAAGCTTTGAAGTAGAAAACAGCATGCTGAATTAATTTTTTCTTTATTCAAAGTGTTATTGCGAAGACAAATGTGATATCACTTTACAAATTGTAAGGCAATGTATAAATGCAAGATGATAAGACCAACTATTTAATTCATGAACTGAATTCATACATTCATTCATTAAACAAATGCTTATTTAGAGTCCATCATGGTGCACTACAACACTAGGAGTTTAATAATGCCAGAGTTGCCTGAAGACTCCTGTGATTTTTTTATTTGGAATTGTATACAGTAACTTATCTAGTGAGTGATATACCTTGAAATTGTTCCTAAATAAAAAGGATAACAGGTAAAGCCTTTCCATTTTAAATTTGCAAACAACTGAACTTAATTGAATAAGACTTAGAATATACACAATTTTATTCAAAGCAAGAATAATTTCTTAGCTTCAATAGTTGCAAGTAATTTCCCTAGCAATGAAAGGCTGGATCAGCAAAGTGCAAAGTAATGTAGTTATTTGTTAAGTGTTTACTTAATTTTGTCATTGATATCTGTAGTGAAATACAGTAACTTACGCTTATAACTTCCTTTCTTCTGTTCTTTTTATTTATTGTTTTGTTAGTGGGTGGGGTACTTTGAAAGGAAGGGTATTAAATAATCATTTTTGTGAACTGCATTGAGCAAATAAATAGATTCATTGAGCTAAAGGTTCTTTGGTTTTTGATGGCCTGAAATTACATTAGATTCTGTTATTTGAGTTTTATTGTCAGGATTTTATCTAATTAAATAACTTCCAACAAACTTTATCAAAAACTGTTTCTTTGAATAATATAGAGGACAAAAGAGAGATAGAAAGATGATGAGCAGAGAGATAATTGTTATCCAATAAGCCTACTATATTCAGGATCTATATAGATAAATAGCCATTCATAACTATTTATGTTCTATATAATGTATCTTTTGTGTCTCATGACACATATTTAATAATAGATACTTGAAATGGAGTTTAAACTCATTAAGGGTAATGAATTTATTTTGTCTTTCAACACATGGCCTGGGTCTGTTCGTGTTTGCTAAAAAAATAAATCAAAAATGGGTGAATGAATGGAAGAACACAGGAACTATAAAATGCATGACCTTCTAAACACAACTTAAATTATAATAATGTAGTAGTTATCTTGTGTCTTGAGACACAGAACAGTGCTAAACACATATTATACTTTCAATAAATGTTTGGTGTGTAGTAAATTCCAATGCCAAATGCCGGCAACCTTTGTAAACCAAAAAAAGACTTTCTTCATTTAGTCACACACATTCAGTCAATTCACAGAGTAAGAACACTGAGGCTCCAAGAGTACCCAGTAAATTACGGTTTCCAGAATGTGGCTGTAGTGTTGTCTCCATTTTACATGCCAGAAAACTGAGACCCAGAGAGTTTGAGTGAGTTTCTCAGCATTGCCCAGCTGGTTAGTGGCAGAACATCCAATTCCAGCCCAGGTACCCAATTCTTGTAGAGAGCGTTTTGTGACACCGACGAGACCAGCCTAGATGTCAGCCTTTAGAAGCTTAGAGCTTGTGCACTGAACAGAAGGTGGGAACTTTTGGAGCAGAGGGCTACTCAGGGTTCCACTCTTGTGACATGGCTTTAGGTGTCAAATCAGAAGGTGGGTCTTTGCAGGCATTTCTCTGAATGGGAAGGGTCATGCATACTTGTGAGTGAATAAAGTCTAATACATGAAGCATCCACCAAAACTAGTGAAGAAGGATTCAGGATTTCAGAAAGACCATCAGCCACACAGAAAGTTAGCCTGAGCTGGGAACAAAGCTGTGTTATGGTCAGAAATGGCCAGAGTTCCATGATGCTGCTCAGAGCACAACAGTGGTTTCTCAAAGGCAGGTGTGTGCAAATACAGACGTCCACAGCACAATGAGAGCAACTTTTAAAAAAAGACAATATAAGGGCTCTTTCCTAAAATTAAGTTTACTTAATTTGAAGGACTTCGTTCTTAGATCATAGTCTTCTCATATTATAGAATTAAATTTTTCCTTTTGTGCCCTAACCAGTTGGCTCAGTGGCTAGAGCGTCGGCCTGTGGTCTCAAGGGTCCTAGGTTCAATTCCAGTCAAGGGCATATGCCTTGGTTGCAGTCACATCCCCGGGAAGAGAGGGGGGTGCAGGAGGCAGCTGATTGATGTTTCTCTCTCATTGATGTTTCTAACTCTCTATCCCTCTCCCTTCCTCTCTGTAAAAAAAATTAATAAAATATATTATTTTTTTCCCTTTGTATGAAGCAAAAATACAAGGAGATTGGGTGTGTTCAATGTCTTTATTGGACTTGGGGAGGCTGAAAGTCAGCAATTCTATGTCAGTCTTCAAATTATTTTTTGAAGTTTTTCTAGTTCATGAAATGCCAAGGTAAACTGACCAATGGTCCACAGAATTTTTCCTCTCTGCCCACTTTCGTGAAAGTACATGGAAACTGACCACAGTCACAATGACCATCTGTCACTCTCTTGACTGCCTGCAACAAAGGTGGTGAAACCCAGACCACAGTGCTTAACCCCTCTTCTTCTGGTGTCTGCAACTTTCTGGGTGTGCTCTGAAGTGATTTCAGAACCACTTGTCCCCAATTACAAATAACAATTCAATGCCTGGTCAGGAGAAGCAGAAGCAACATTGTTTCAAAGGATAGCAAAGGCCTAGGCAACCACCCATACAGGGGTCCTGCTTTTCATGATGGGATGCTAATTTCAAACCAGAAAGTTGCCTTAGCCAAGAAATGGAAACTCCCCATGTGACACCAGCACTGTTTAAGATCACACAGTCTCTTCTGATCGATCGCGCACACATGGGGCTCTGAAGTCATTAAATAAAAATCAGGCCAATTCTGGGAATCCCAGCTGTCCCAGAGTTCAAAAGCTTTGATTGTCATGTGCTTTTTGCTATTATTCATGCTGAAGGGATCGTTTCATCTTTTTATTTTTTTTTGTTTTTGTAAGTTGCTCAGAGAAAAATGAGTGGTGATTTTCCTTAAAATAACTTGAACAAAAATTAGAAAGAAGATAACATCTGTCATAAATGAAAACTGTATATTGTACTTGTTCACTGCAAACTCTCCCAGCAGGCTCAGAAAAAAGTCAGGCCTGGAAGGCAGCTTCCCTATCTGGGGAAATACTCTGAGGCTAGACAAACGATGCAGCTGAGCTTTGAGCCAATATACCACTAGCCCAACACTGCATGTTGTTATAGCAAATTCAATGAGAACTTTGGTTTAGCAGAAAAATTAGATCATGTCAGAAGGCTCCAGTCTTGCTTAGCTACGTGTTTGAGAATGTTTAAAATGATCCTTCCAAACTGGCTGATACAGACGTGCAATTCATTAATCTGATTTCCCATTTTAGAATAGCAGAGAATGGTAAAGACTTCTTTCTCGAACCATACACTTTGATCTTCTATAAGAAACCTAAAATCACATGTTCAAGGGAATGTAGAATACCCAGATGTTATAAATTAAGTTCCAGAACCACTGGCTGACATCAGAACACATTAGTGGCATCATAAGGTGCCACCAGTCTACTAATACAAGGAAAGAACTCTGAGCTGCTACTTCCCACGAACAAACCTGAGGAGGGGCATATACACTGATGTTAACATCCGATGGCATGCCAAAAAAGGGACTCCTGGTCCTGGAGTTAATGAAATTGGAATTCTAATCCAAATTCTGTCATTAACTAGCAATATGTCTTAGGCAAGTGATTTTGCCTCTTTGGGCCATACTCAGTTTCAATATATGTAAAACAAAGATTATAGTAGAATATCTCCAAGCATCTCTAATATTTTCTAATTCAAGTTGCTGATCAAGTATCAAGAGATGATTGTTAGGGACTAGCATGGTTTTCAAGGTCAATTTACATCCTCCTCCTCCTCAGTGCATAATAATTACCTTCTATGTTAGACCACAGCCCTCCATCTGGGGGAAATGGGCCCAAAGGTTTAAATCAGTCTTTGCTTTGAAACATTCTGGCACTCTGGTTCAGGAGATAGGACACATGGGTAAATTGCATAGAAGGCAACCATGCTAAGTGCCAACTGCCCAGCACAGATACTACACAGAATTCAAAGGAAGGAAGCTTCTCCAAGAATTGGGACAGGATGAATCATTTTTAAGGAAGATTCAGAGCTTTAGCCTAATCTTCTCTGAAGGTAGGAAGCTGGATTGGATAACTTCTCAGGATCATTGGAATTCTAAGAATAGAATTTATTAACAAAAATTAAAGTTAATAGTAAATTAAGGCTCCACCTTTAAAATGTATACTTATTAGCAAGAGCATGAAAATTAATAACATTTTTAAAGGACTTGTTTTTCAAGTGCAGATATTGTACAATAGTTAATTACAAAGTGCTTGGACTACCCATATCATGCAAGTTAACTCCCTTATATGTGACTTAATAACTACCAGTAATTCTGGCTTAAATAATTGTTTCAAAAAATTGACGATAGCCGCTGACAAGTACTGCTATCAAACCACTAGGATTTCCTTCTAAACTGCCAGTCACTACCTCCTCACCGTTGATAATTCTAGGGGAGGCATTTGGTCAGTTAAAATAATTAAACCAGTGATTTTGGCAACCATGAAGGACTCCTTTCTGGCCATCCTGCCAACTTTTTGATTCTTAGACTGGTGGACAGGAAGAAGAGAGTAGATTGAGTGGTTCTGCAATCTCCAAGCAGCTTTATCACTTTGGGCTTTCCTATGGCAAGTGGTAGAGAGATGTGTGCAGCGTATTCTTCCCTCTAATGTTCCTCAAACCTTACAGTGCCGAGAGAGAAGAGGACTCCCAGGGGCAACATTCAGGGTGGAATTTAAAGTTTATCCAATTTAGAATTAGAGATAGAAGCAAAAGACTAATTTCAATGTCTTTACAGCACTTATTATGACTGAAAAGGAAAATATTTAAAATATAAATAAGAAGAAAGCAGGAGTACAATGTGAAAATACTTATTTAAAATTAATGTCATGCTTCATTTTCAATTAGTCTCTTGTGAATGGTGCCTCACTACCATACCTCTATTATATATGTTTAAACCTGTAAACAACCATAAAATTAGTTTACACCAAAACACTGATTAACATATATAGCTTCAGGAAAACAAACCAATCTTTTCATCTATTTTAAAATTCTGATTGTGAATCCTGAAAATATGCCTCATTTTAAAGCATCACTGACTCAATTTTAAAACATTGCCAGGACCTGCTTTGCTAATCTGCAAACTCAATAATTCTACCCAAACCTCAGCACACTCAGCAACAATTTAATAGCAAATATCTCTAGTGGGACCTCATATTACTAAGATGCTATTACTTTTTATATTACCAAAAAAGTTCTAGTACACTCTAAAGTATTATAAATAGTTCAGACCAGGCAATGCTTGTCAAAATATGTACAAGTTTATGTTTTTGCACTCAGTAACCTGGGATTTTTATCTGTTTATAATCTATAATATGCCTTCCAAAATTAGTATAAATATAGATTGCTAATCAGCTTCTAAAGTCTGGACATTTTATTTCTGTTCACATAATTACCAAGGGTGAGAAGCTGTATGGTTAACAACCAATCCTGCCACTAAATGCAAATTCTAAACATATCTTAAAATAATTGCATAGATGCCTAAAATGGGCTTCTTTAATTATATTCTTCTTAGACTGCTAAGCTCCCCCCTTTTTTATTGAGGCCATTTATGATTTTGCTTCTTGAAGATTTTTTAGTTTGAGGTTTAAGAGACAGATGTAAATCTTAATACTTATTTAATGGTTGTAATACATTTCAAATGACATATAAGAAGTACACATCCCCATAAATTAGAAATACTTCATAACTTGACAGAAGTCTTTATTTTAAATGTTCAATTTTTTGTCATTAATATTCGTTTAACTAGCAGTATATGAAATTACATAAATCTGTGAACACTAAGCTATTTCCAAATAATGCTTAAGCAAGGTAAAGTATCTTTCCATAAATGTCATGCTAGTCCAATGTTTAATTAATCCTTACCCATTTATTCTATGATCACTATGCTACTTATTTATAATGAATATTATTCACAATGCAAATCAGTCTTTGATAAACAATTCACATTATTAGAGATGAATTGCAAAATACCACCTTAATTATAAAGCAAATCCACTCCTGACATTTGCACCGTGTGAACTAACATGCCAGTAGCACAAACATATCCCTAACCTCCAACTATATGTCTCTAGGGGCCACAGAATAATGTCTTTTTGATCCATCTTCCTGCCCCTCCCTTCACTGTTTCTCTAGTATGTCCTATCCCTTTAAATTCCCTCTCGCATTAATACTGCCTACTCTTTTTAAAACATCATGAGTTATAACTGTCACAGGAACCAAAATACTCCAGTTTATCCTCTCCCCGTAGGCAGATCTAACCAGCCAGCCAAATCATAAGGAAGGGGCTTCTTAATGAATCCAGAGTCAAACAAAGGAGGGTTAACTGGAAGTCTTACATTTAACAGGCAAAGAGCATCCTGAGCCATGGGATAGTCTTGCTGGTGGAAATGGAATTTTCCATCTCCCTAGTCAGGGAAGCATCGAAGTGCTCTGGGTACCTACCCTTGGCAAACGTGTGCCCCCACTGCCTTACCATTTCCGTGAGATAATCTGGACTGTGTCCCAGAACAGGACAAATTCCAGGGCAAAACCAGGGTGGCATGCTTGGTTTCTGATCCACTAATCAGAATCCGGAAGTGACTGAGGTCAACACACCTTTTGTGGGTTGCAGAGCAGAAGTCGCCTTATCTATCAATTCCTTATTCAAACAATTTCTGACAAATCCAGAATCCATTATGATTCCAAAAATGCATTTTTGCTACAGGTGTGGTAGTTGATAAGCTTACTGCTCAGCTGCTGAGAATCATAGAAATGTTAAGCTCCTTCTTTAACAGACACAGACAATAAAATCCAGAGAGCTTAAATTATTTTCCAAAATTAGACAGCTGGCTAGAATGCTTCTGCTTTTCTCTATAGGCTCCCCCCCCCCCACTTTTGATGACCCCTAGCATTCAGCACCAACTTTACCGGATTTACAGCTATTAAGTAAACTGGTTCACTTGTGAAAATTGTACTGTGGACACAGAGATGATTGCAATGAGCAGGTAGGGGCAGAGTGAAGAACAGTTGTTCAATGTGGGGTACCTTTATGTTCCTGTTAATAAAAATATCAGCAGCCTCAATAACAACTCTTCAACTTAAGGTTAGCCTTCCCATGCAAGGGTCTCTAAATTCTGACTCCAAAAACAAGGACAAGTCATGTAGATATATAGATTGTTATCTGTGAGGAATAGGGGAAAGGTTGCACATGGAGCAATACACTGCCAAACTTCCTCTACCGCCTCTCACTCATTTGTTGCCTCAAAGGCTCCCAACCTATGGAAGTTTCTCCCAATTCTCTCCTCTCTCTCTAAAACATCTCTCAAATGTTTCTTTACTCTCCTGGTGTGCTCTTCCCTCCTTCTTAATCCTTTCCAACCATTTTTACTATATAAAATAAGTTCTTCGCTGGGCTTCTTGAATCTGTGTCTACTTTTACTTTTATGTATATCTATTTTTGAGTGTAAAGAATATTTCAATATTTTCAATCTTCTATGACTGGAGCTGATGTCAATGGTGACAGTAACTAGAATGAATGGGTTGACTGTGCCATGGAAAGATTTTTGACATTCTAGAGGACAATTTTTGGTCCTCAGTTTCCTCCTACCTCCCTCCCCTCTCCTTGGCTAAACAGAGAGCACATTTAAGTCATTTCCTGGTGCAAGTGACATCAGAAATGGTAGAAGAAGGTCATGCACCTCCTACAATGAAAGAGATTAGGTTCCATTCTTTGTGTCAGAGAATATTTATGAACTTAGAGTCCTTCCTATAACTATACCAAGTATTCAATTCTACATAAAAGAACTAAGTGGTCAAAAACCCAGATGACAACACAACTGGATCACAAGCTATTCACCCAGTTCTCTTGATCACCCCCATTCCAAATGCTTCACATGTGTCTGCTTTATTTTGTTCTTTGTGGTTAAACCAGTCAAATGTAGACTAAGACCAGGCTGTGAGGCAGTTGCCCAGGTGCTAAGTGTCACAGTGCCAGAGACAGAAAAAAATAATGAAGACATTTTAGTTATAAAAAGGCACTTGGCTTTCTGCATTGGCCAATTTCCTCATTCATTAGTAGCCTTTGAGCCTTCTTCATTTCTCGTCTTCTTGCTTTTCTGCTTTTTCTGAAATTATGTCATTTCTGACAAAAAATAAGACAAACAAAGAAACAAACAAACAAACAAACAAAAAAACCACCCCAAAATGCCAATGTTCTAAAGGTAGTTCTAGGCCCTGAGATACTGTTGGTATATATGTCAGCCACAGGGCCATGTTTACACACCTGATCCTGGCTTGGCAAGGGGACAGTTAGAGTGTTCTGCCTCTGCTGTTCACAATAGCAGGCAAGGAATAATACATTTTAGAAAGGCTACATTATGAAGTATTCAAAACCAAGGTAAATTTCCCCAATTTTAACTCTTCAGAAAATCTAAATCTATTTTTCAGCTTCTAAGAAGATCTTAGACATCATCTCATATTGCATTATTTTACAAACTAGAGGCCTAGTGCATGAAAATTCATGCATTGGAGGGAGGGTATCCCTCAGCCCAGTCTGCTCCCTCTCACAGTCCAGGAGCCCTCAGAGATGGGAGGCAACCCAGCGATCAGGGCAAGGCAAGGCCAGGCCCCTATCATACTCTGCTGCTGCCACTGCTGGCAGCACAGTTCTTGGCCAGCCCTGATTACCTGAGCCTTGGACAGCCCTGAGCAACCAGGGCAGCTGCCATCTGAGGCTTGCCTGTGCCTGGGGCCTGCCTTGGGCAGCTAGGCAGCTGACACCCGAGGCTTGCCTGCAACTTGGGCTACTCCTGGGTGGCTGGGGACCTGAGGGGCTGGGGGCCTGAGGGGCTGGGGGACTCCAGAGGCAGACACTCGGAGTGGCCAGACCTGCCTACGGGTGGGCCCAGCTGAGCTATGCACCTGCCACCCCAGTGGGGCTGAGGGGATTGGGCACTGCCATCTTGTGGCTGTGGGCACCACCATCTTTGAGGGTGTGATGGTCAATTAGCATATTCCCTTTTTATTAGATAGGATAAGGAAACTGACTACTGAAAGGATGGGAATCATTACCTCTCAAGATTTTTAGAGACTAAAATGAGGAGAAAGAATTGGTGTCATTTTTTAAAAGTAACCTTTTGTCTGCATCAACCTAATTAAACCTCTGGTTACTATATAAATATTAATGTTATAGATCTCTTCATGTAAAATAATCATGCTAAGTTACAGAGAACCTCTAATAACAGTGATTTTTTTAAACACTAAACTGTCAACTTTTAGGGACCAGTAGTTCTACAGGAGAAAGTTTCTGTGACCCCAACAGAACAGGGAAAGGCTGATGAGGACAAGAGCTGCTGTTGTCTGCTCTGCTCCGAAGGTCCTTCCTGGAGGTTATAAGCAACTTGGGTTGTAATCTTGGGTCAGCCACTAAGCAGCTGTATGGTCTTGGGCAAGATCTCCACTCTCTGTAGGTCTTGATTTTTCATCTGCAAATTAAAAACATAACTCTTTCACATTGCCTTCCATCTCTGAGGTTCTTTGAGTTCACCCTGCAGAGCCAGAAAGTGACAGCATAATCTTCAAGTATATGCTCAGAGGAGATGTGGGTACGAATACTGCAACCAGCAAAGAATTAAATGGGGAGAAAGGGGTTAAAGATTTAAATATGTTAGAGTAACAGCTGAACAATGGAGGGCTCCAGCTCCTGCATATTCTATTTAACCATTTCATTGATAGGAAGGATAAAGAGAAAGGAGTGTCTTTTTTCCAGAGAAAAATAAAGGGAAACCAGAGTATCTTTCTAACTCAAGAGTTGATGAAGATTGGAGAGAGGTGATGGACAGGGTGAGGACTGAACTAATATGAGACTAGACAAATACATAACTCAAGGGGTAAACATAAATAGAAAAATTAGGCCAATAAGGTTTTGTCTCTGTTACCTACAACCAACATAGCCTGCAATTTTCAAATTTCTTTTAGCTCTGGAATCCTGTTGTGGTAGCCATATTGGTTAAAGAGCCAATGGTGATTCCCTTCACACACACACACACACACACACACACACACACACACACACCTGTCCCCCTACTCGAATGCTTCCTGCCCCCTACATCACACTTCAAGCAAGCATGAGCTCCAGCTAGACAGGGTTCCTCTTCAGCCAGAAAGTCCGAAGTTGAAGAATCCAATTCAGGTGTTAAATGAAAGCCTGAACCAACACCCAGATGTTAATTTTAGCATCCTTCCAGGGCCACAGCTAAACAGATTATACAAGCAGTTTTCCAAAGGGAGTAACCTGATTTAGGTGCCAGGTAAATAAATACTCTTGTTATCAAATTTCTACTCCTTGTTTCAACACAGGTGTCAGAGAATGGGAAAGTGAGATCCAATTATGGGGAGGGGGCAGACATGCAGCTAATCATACCTCATTCTTGAAAGGATGAGCGTAGGGTAGCCAGAGAGAAACCTAGCTGGACCACCCAAGCAAAAGTCAGGAGATGGCAGGGCCAATTTGTTTGTGTTTTCTATTAGCTTGTTCATTTTTTAATGGGGAAAAAGTTGATTTTTTTGGTGTACTTTCTGTGTTTTGAAAGTTTTTCAACATTAAAAGTATATTACTTTAGTGGTTAGAAAAATAAAAAATAAGTATTTTTAAAATCTTGCAAAGCATGAATTTGATAACTACTATCCTAAGAACGAATGAATTTCTTTTAAAACATGATATATAAAGTAACACATGTAGGTATGTGAATATATATATATATATATACACACACACACATACATATATATATATATATATATATATATATATATATATATATATTTAAAGGGAACAGTAATTAGCATAATTTTTCAGAGCAAAAAAATGAATATTGATTTTTTTTTCCTAGTAAGATATGACTTAGGAATTACAGCCAAGGTAGGACTATTGAGACTACTTCAACATTAACCTTTTTCCACATGCAAATTCACACACATCAGACTGAAAATGTGTTTGCTACATGGCCAAAGGGACCTGAAGTCTGGAATAAGCTCTTATTTTGAAAATGAATTATTCTACCTTATTCCTAAAATCCTCCAAAAGTTCCTGGGACAACCCGTTCCCCAGTTCATTCATATCTACTGATCACACTCTTCTGATGCCATTTGCTGACACCAACTTTCTTCGGTTCAGTCCAGGAAGATAGAGAAGGCTGGTTGGTATTCACAGTTCTACCTCACTGCCCAGAGGTTGTTAATTTTATCTCCCCTCATCCTTGTCTTCTTTAGGATAAATAACCCACCTCCTTTCCTGTGTACATAGTCTCCAGTCCCTGTCATCATTTTCCTTTTTCTATACATCAATTCTATGTAATTATTATACATTTGTTTCAAGTTACAGACCCAAAGTGTTATATTCAAACAAAAGCCAAACCCATGATGAATTTACCCACCCATCATTTCTTAGCTGCAAATTATACTCATCTTAACACAGTCCAGGATAACATTGGTTTTTTAGTGCCATTACTAGGTTAATGACTCGTATATTTTTTAGAATGCCAGATCTTCTCCAGCCAAGTTTATTTCAAATTATACTATCCAGCCCAGGTGGTGTGGCTCCATGGTTGAGATTCAACCTGTGAATCAGGAGATCTCAGTTCGATTCCGATCAGGGCACATGCCCAGGTTTCAGGGTCAATCCCCAGTAGGGGCATGCAGGAAGCAGCCAAGCAATGATTCTCTCTCATCATTGATGTTTCTATCTCTCTTCCCCTCTCTCTTCTCTCTGAAATCAATAAAAATATATCTGAAAAAATTATATTACCTAGCCCCTTCTCCCACCACCAACTATGTCCCAAAGGAAGTCATGGTCAATAAATTTAGATTTTAGTTCTTTCAGTGGTTTCTACTTTAACTCTCAATAATGTCTACACCTTTCTTTCCTGATTTTTCAACCATAGGCAGTCAGTAGTAGCTATTGACATCTCTACAATATGGTGAAAAATTTTACTCATTTATCTGCCTACCTTCTCTCTACCTTCTCCCCAATTTAGGTTAATTCAGAATGTGTCAGTTCTTTAGTTGGGTAGCTATATAACTTAAACGATACAATTATCTCTCCGTTTCTGGATCTAGCAGCTTGAGAAAATATTTAATGACCTTAGTACCCTAAGATAAAAGTTAGCACACTTCTCTACCTCTGGACTTCCATCAGGGCATAGCTTTTAGACTGTTGAAGATTATGACATATACATTCTGTTTTATAAATATTATCATAACTTCTGATATTATTATTAAATAAATATTATTTATTGAAGATTTCTGGTGAAGATGGTGATGTAGATAAATACAGTACTCACCTCCTACCACAACCACATTAAAATTACAATTAAACTACAGAATAGCTATAATTCAGGACTGCCTGAAATCTAGCTGAATGGAAGTCCTACAATTAAGGATTTAAAGAATAAGCCACATTGAGACTGATAGGAGGGGTGGAGATAACAAAACAGGCTGGTCCCAAACACACGTGTGACCTATAAATATAGGGAGGAATAGCTTGACTGTGGAGGTCCTTCCAGGGGAGTGAGAGGTCTCAGATCCATATCAGGTTCCCCAGCCCAGGGTTTCAGTGTCAGGAAGAAAAGTCCCCATAACTTTTGGCTATAAAAATCAGCCTGGATTGTGGCTGAGGAAGATGGAAGGTTGCTAGAATCCCAGGCATTCCTTTTAAAAGGCATGTACACGAATTTATTGGGACTCACTCCCTCTGAGCTTCAGAGCTAAGGCAGCAGTAGGAGGAATATACAGGGAAAAGCTGAATTGTATGGCATCAGGGTGAGAGCTGGAGAGTCAGCTTTCTCTCAGACAGAAGTGCTGGCAGAGGCCATTGTTCCTTTTCTGAGCCCTCTCTCCTCAGAACCTGTAGGTGAGACTTTATCAACCTGGCTATCACTGATTCCCCGAGACCCACCCCACCCAATTTGCAAACTCCTCCCCCTCCATCTACCACCCAAGCTGTGGCTATTACTTACAAATGATCTGTTTGGGGTCATGCTTCCTACTTTCCTAAAATCTCTCAAACAAGCATCATTTGGCCTCATATCTCTCACTAAGTGGCCGCAGGCCCAGCACTAGTGGCAGCTGACCTTGGTTTGCAGCTTGGCCTCTATAGGGCACCTCCAAACCTAGGAGAGGTAGCGGCCATCTGGAGATCACTTTGTATTTCATGCCGGGTGGCCCCAGGCAGAAAACAAGTAGTGACTGACCTTGGCCCCAGAGCCAGCACACTGATGACACCTTCAGACCACATCGAAGCACCACCCAACAACTCCACAAGCAGAACACTGAAGGAATGGACTCAGCAGGCACCAGAGCTCCACTGAAGTAAGTGCTGATCCTCTATGGTGGTCGCAGCCACACCTTGTAGCCAATTGGCCTTGGGGTAAGTCCCTCCCATTGATGTGCCAACAGCAATCAAGACTCAACTACAACAAGAAGGTGTACACATAGCCCACACAGAGGGGAGAGGATGGCACACTTAGAGTGTCCAGCTCTGTGACTGGAGAGGCTGTGCCACTGGACCTGACAGGATACCTACTACACAAAGCCACTCTACCAAGCCTGGGAGATGCAGCAGCATCTGGACTGGTGTTTCTATGAACTCATAATATTTCTTTGTTATAGACTTTCTTGATAGCATTTAGATCGGTGGTTCTCAACCTTTCTAATGCTGCGACCCTTTAGTACAGTTCCCATGTTGTGGTGACCCCAACCATAAAATTTTTTCGTTGCTACTTCATAACTGTAATTTTGCTACTGTTATGAGTCATAATGTAAATATCTGTGTTTTCCGGTGGTCTTAAGCTCTACAGCAGCAGTTCTCAACCTGTGGGTCACAACAGGTGACCCACAAAGATAAATCAAACATGCTTTTTTTCTTTTATAGGACTCATAGTTTAGAGAGGCTGGTACATAAACAAATAATTTTTACTCAATTGGTTAAGAAATGGTTAAAGTGGCAGAGAGAGAATTGGGGAGAAAGGATGATTCCTTGGGAGGTTGGGACTTTTATGGAGGAGATACTATATCAAACCTTAAATATTTCTGTATCGAATCCTGACTGCAGAGATCTTCATTTAAAATAATTAGACCAAAAAAGAAACAAAAAAATGAAGGGAGAGAGAAAAAGGGTGGGAGGGAAGGTGGAAGAAGAGTTTTGGTTCTCTAAGCTGTAGAGAAATTATAAGTTATTTTTTAACTGAACCTCTTTATGGCTTGACCAGAGGGGTATAATATCTCTAAATCCAATGACAACAACAACAACAAAAACAAGAATGCAGAAATTGTCCTCGCTAATGTTTCCATTCTTTTAAAGAGAATGTTAATGATGCAGGTTCAGCAGGAGTTACTGATGCCTCACCAATTTCAAAAATTTAATTGTCAGAGGCTATTTATGGCCATGCTTGTGAAATCAAAAGTGCAATCCATCTCTAGACAATAACTAATAATTACTGATTACTAAGAAATAAGTCAACAAAGATATTTTCCTGTTTACATTCTTATCAGACTGTATCAGAACCATCTGTTTTCAAGTTTGTTGTTGCTGGGTTTTTTGTTTGTATTTTTTTTATCCCAAGGGATAAATACTTCACATTGTTGTTGAATATATGCATGTAAAACTGCCTCTTGCTGCACAGCTACATTGTTCACTGAAACATTTGGGTAGGGAAAAATAACACATTCTTCTGAGAAAGAAAAGAAAAAGAATTAAGTATCTCACTGAATTTACTCAAATGAAGGATATGTTGGGATCTGTCCCACTTCCAACTACTATCTCCTTGTTTCTGCAGTGACCCCACTTCTAATTACCATCCCCTTGTTTGCATGGTGACCACTGATTTTGCTAAAAGTGTATTTGTAGAGCCTTAGGACACTAAAGTAGTTCCAACCTAGAAGATGTAGTAAAAGACTGCTAATATGAGAAAGATTCTACAAGTTCAAAACAAATAACATGTGACCTCTTTGTTCAACACTAGTCTCCTTTGATACAAGCAATACTTTCTCCTTTGAAGAGAGACATAATTGCTCCATTGCCACGGAAGCAAGAGTGGGAGAGTTAAATTGTCCTACTGACAGAGTTGCTGCATGGCTTTGGGCAAGCAATTAACCTTTGGTGTCTCAGTTACTTCATCTGTAAAATAGGGATAAGGGTTTTGCACAGGTGTGATGCCTGGACTAATTAGTATAATTATCTTATTGATGAGAAAATAATGTTGGTCACTGATTTCACATCTCATGTTAACACTTGAGAATTCTTTTTATCTCCTCTACCTTGAATTTTTTTTAAACAAGTCTATTAAAAAAAAATAAAGCCTCCACATATGGAAGCTGAGACAGTACCAGTTAAAATGGCACAAATCCACACAGGTGCATATCCTTACCATTATCTTTCGATCATTTGCATTCATCATTTAGATGTTTTCTAAACTTAAATTAAATATGGAAACACAAGAAAAATTTCCAAGACCCATATTCAGCCAGTAAGCTGAATGGCAGCAAAATACTTTCTAGTTCATTGGTAGGTGACATCAGGACAGCATCATAGCTTAAGCTTGAGCTGTAGAATTTAAGGTAATAAAAGCCAAGTAAAAATATACACGAGAGACAGTGTTCACATAACATCCAATACCCTCTACTTCCATGTGCATATCTGCCCTGCAAGAACCCCAATTCAAAAAGCCTGGGAACAGAAGAGACAGCAGAGCACATGAGTGGGAACACTGAAGATAGGGACAGTAAGGTATCCTACACTTTCCTGAGAGGATGGGTAATGACTCATGAGTCTAAGAGACAGACAGAAGATGAGGGAGGCAAAAGTGGGGATTCTCTTGGTTCTCATCTAAGACTCTTAAGTACTCTTAATATGTGTTCTAAGTCAGAGTGAAATAGCTGCTTTATAAAAATTACCTTGACATTGTTAGCAAAATGGCAACAAACCATAGCAGGAGACATAAAAGAGAGAAAGTGCTGCAAAGATCCATACTCAGCACCACAACCGGTGTACACATGTGTTGTTTGCAGGTCTAAAACTTCTCCACACGGCTTCTAATACTAAGAGATTTCCTCACAGCAGAGAATTTTCTTGAACTGAAGAGACATCAAGCTTCAACTCTCCAATGTCTCAGAAGAAATTTGCTTCTTGACAAGTCATTTATACCCTAAGACTCTCTCCCTTTCTTCCATACTTGCCTCAAAATTATAGGCACCAACTTCCAAATTGAAACACTAAAGCTGTTGCCATTTTCACAGTATCCTCACCTATCATATCTAACACAACAATTAGCATGTTTAGCTGGATTGAAACTGCTAACACAACTTCTCTTTGTCCTACACCATTAAACTTGATCAGAAATCTCTTCGCGATTAACATTCATCTCACTGTTTCATGCTTGAAGGTTAATCATATCCACCATCTCCTGAGAGAGGGAGGAGGGGAGCATATTTGTTGAATGAATTACAGTGGGAGGCGGCCAGGACAGGGAACTTCCCCTTGGGTCCACTAGAGGGTGGCTGGCAGGGCAGGAGGAAGATGGCCCAGACAGAGAGGCATTAAGCCCTGTCTTCCTGGTCTGCACCTTAGTTGGGAAGACTAAGCCACATTAGTATTCATCGTTCACTATTCTTCACCCTCTGTATGGTTTTAATTTCTAATAAAGCTCCTTCACAAATGCCAGAAGTCAAGTCTTGGCTGGACCACATAGCATGGTGGGGGAAATATCCACCTACGATATTAGACTGCTTAAAATAATACTCAGCCTAATGCGACTAAGTCAGCATGGGGTGAGATAAATCCATAACATTCATTAACAGTTCCTAAGTTTAAAACCTTCACACATTATGTAGCAGTATGTGTGTGCTGCAGACGTGGATGTGGAGTGAACTGTGCATATTTGTTATAGGCAAAAAGCATCTATGCCACATACAGTGCAGGAAGAAATGTCCCTAGCCTTCAGCACACCAGCTGTTTCTGCTTATAGGACTGAGTTACCCATGAAATGCAGAGAGACATTTTGTAGTAAATATCCTCCTTGCTGGACTTTTTTAGACCTAGCCACCTGTGTGGATTTATATATTTAAGAAAGAAACATAAATGTTAGCGATGAAAGACAAATCTTAACATTTTCCCTCATCGGAATACGTTATGTTCTCAGAATGAAGCGGGAGGGGCGGGGGGATCGCCTGTTTTGGACTCTATATAGATAGTAAAGCAAAAATATAATATCTGTAATATTGTTCAGTGTAGCAAACCCTTTTACTTGTTACAGTGCAGTAAATGGGGTGTTTAATTCGGGATTCAATGTTGTCTAGAGTCAAGGTGCAGCAGTTTTATTACAGAAATGCAGTTTTATTGGAGGCTGCAGATTTAATTTTCACCTTACGTAGAGAGTCATAAACGGCATGCCTATTTTACATTTTGCATAGCATATGATGTATTTGATTTCTGGTCTAATTTTAGAGTTTGAAAAGGTGAAAGGTTCAAATTCCTCAACATTTCACCACAAATGGCAACTAAAAATGAGGAATTTTCTTAGTCATGATTTGAAACTATTCTCCCTACCCGCCCTCCCCCAGTTAAGTTCTACACCGAATTCTTTCCAGTCCTTCCTACTGAGGTGAGCCACACCACCACCCAAAGAACACCCAGGGTTGGAGCGAATGCTCTCTTTGTTTAAATGTGTCCACTCAGTCGTATTCCAGCTAAAAGTGAAATGATCAGAAGACATGGATAGTTTCCCTTCTGATGTGCTTAATATCTGATATGGATCACATGTTAATGTCCGATCCAGTGAATGTATTAAGAATAAAATAATTTGTAAATGTATTGGGAGGATCTATTTCACCATTGATGTCCAAATTTGGGGTATTGCGTTATTCTCTTTCCTTCTAATGTATTCATTACAAGAAACACATACACACACTGCAGCCCTTCCATCTGTTTCCCTTTACTGCATTAGTTCTCTTCACCAGCATTTTATACCTTCTCTTTACCACCAGGTGGAGCCCTTTGATTATGGACATCTGTCCATTTTCTCTTTCTCGAAGATGCTATGGGATAAATAGCTCCAGCGCTAAAATACTGTTGCAAACACAAACATTTTACATCACAGATAAAAATAGTAAAGCTTTTTCAGGCACTGGTATAATAAACCTTGCTTTAAGAGTCCTATTGCTACCAGATTTAATAGCTTACGCATTTTCCTATTTACAACTTCTGCACACCAAACAGGAGAAAATAATATTGTTGTGTGTGCCATAAACAGTGTTGCTGCAGGTCTATTTTATGCAGGGCCATCATTTTTATAATATCAAATGTTTGGCAACTGCACTCAAAAAAAATACTATATGCCCAGTTTTCTAGTCTTAAAAACATTCACCTCGTTGAGAAGAAAATGTTGTCCTTCAGACAAAAGAGTGGTAATTCAGCCGTAGGTAATAAAAGCAATGTCAAATTCTTCTCTTTGTCAAGTTCTTCTTTCTTTGATTTGAGATTCAGGTAAGGGTAAGTGAAAATCTATCTTACCTTTGGATCTATTTAGTAGATAATAAAAAAATGAATACTATTAGCAAAGTTCAATTATTACATTGTTCAATTATTTTAATATTCTTATTTTGAGAAATTAATCAAAGATCTTCTCATGACAAAAAGGCAGTAGCATAAGGAAAAATCAGAACCCCAATTTGCATGTGCAAATAACTGTGGAATGAGCTCACCCAAAGTAGCTTGCCAATGGCCTCAACCTTGATCTGGAAAGATCATTTATTCACAAGTAAAACGTTCACATTTTCTATGCTAACTCTGTCCTGGATCTTTTCTCAAGGTAGATTACTAACTGTGATGTTGGAGGGTCTATTAATAACATATGCATTTACCAACACCTTGGAGTTGCATATCTGACTGAAATATCATTTCTGTTGCATTTTATTTTTTAACTGGGATTTGCTTTCTTTGTGTTACATGTCTAAAAATTTGCTTCAGCATCTGTGAAGCAGTGAATGGGGAATATTTGTGTGTATGCTTTATTTAGTCAGTCCCTGGGCCTAAGAAATCTGGCTTTTCTATTGCTATACAAACCGGTCCTGTGATCCTGAGTGAAGGAGCCCTCATACAACAAAATGCTGCAACCACCATTTTGCTGTTTCGCTCGCATACAATGAGATGGTGCCATCGAAAACAGTTAACACATTGTGCCCATGAGAGCTGCCTTTGAAATCGTTTTACGTTCTGATCCAAATATGGAGCTGCTTTTTAAACTATTTCTACCAAGGGGCTAAAGATGTTCACTTTTTTAAAATATAGTGAACCTCTGTGTGTGTGTGTGTGTGTGTGTGTGTGTGTGTGTGTGATGCTGATGAAAGAATTGGTTATCTACATTTAACAAAGAGAAAGAAAAACACGGGTCAAATGTGAACACTCAGGTTGAGAGGGACAGCAAACGAAATAAAAAGCGCAGGCCCTGACAACTGCTTCTCAGGGCTCACAAAAGCAGTGTGATGACTTTGGCCTTGGGGACTCCTTTCATTTAGCACTCACTGCCTGCAACTTAGAGTTAGGAAATTTGAGGGATTTGGTATTTTTATTTTTTCTTCTTCTTTCAAAAACATGTGCTGTAAAAATTAAAAGCAAGCCTACATTTGATCCTCACCTGGAACCCCACGCACTCATCTTCGTTTATAACAGAAGAAAAAATGCATGACCCATTGTCTCCTCCGCTCACATTTCTGCTCTTATTTTTAACTATTGAAAGCGATGCCTCGGCTCCGTGTAAGTGTGGAAATTCTCATTTTTCTGCAGTGGTTCAGACTCAGACTCTTTGGGGATATAGTGAGAAGCTAACCAATTGCACATGGGAAATAAGAATTTTCGTGGTTAGAGAAACTGCAGTGTTTGGTAATTTTTCACATGGAGTAGAAGTCATGAGTGACCATTTTTTTAAAAAAAAATATAATGACTCTATTTGAACACTTGGTATAGAGTTATAGGTCTAAATTTGAACATTTGAATGCATTAAAAGACCTTACCAAAAAAAGACCTTACAAAATTTAATTTGACTTCTTTTTATAAACATTTTCACTATTTTCAAGTGCATAATAAATAGGTTAAAGCAGCATACCCCTCCCCCGCACCCTCCACAGAATTATAAAAGGCTACTGTCTGCAAATGAGAAATAGCCCTGGAGGACCCACCAGCAGGTTATGCAATATGGGACATGGACCACCAGGGGCTGAACTGAAACCACTAATACTTTTTTCATAGGATCATTAGCTATAGTAACAAGGTGTTCAAGTGTAAAGATGGAGAGGTTGACCTGGCTCATTATATTTTCATGCCTTCACTTTAAGTATTTCTTTGCATTAAAATTAAACACGGATATTTGATTTTATAATTTAAAGATATTGCAACCAAAAAACAGTACATTACTTTATTGTAGTTGTAAATGATTCATAATGTATTATTTTTGTGACAGTTACAGTTACTTTTCAATAAATACTAAAATGCTAGTGCAAATTTAATTTAAATTTATAACTATTAGTTCAATTTTTTCCTATTGTACTTTATGAGATAAAATTGATTTGTTTTGAAATTTAGATCTTAAAATCTACCTCCAGCAGAAATGAGTAGGTCTGGGGCTTGGAGCGAGTTTGCATGCATTCTTGGCCTTGTGCTGACAGTCATGGGGAAGAATATGTTCTCTTTTTAATAGCTGCTTTACAATTTTGGAGACATGGCCAGGCTTTTACATGCACTAATAGTAGTTGCCCCATGTACCTTAAATAAAGCTAATCCAATAAATTTAGGATTGTGGTTGAGAAATAAATGTCATGTCAGTAACCTTCAACCAGATATTAGAAGAAGAAGTATGTGATTGTTTAGTCCAAAAATTAAGCTTCATGTTTTTAATTGGTGTCATATCCTGTCCTCAGTCTATAGCACTTAAATCAAAGGCGATCACATTAACCTGGAAAGGAAACATAATAATAGCTCCTTTCATCTCCTGGCTCAAATGTTTTTATGCTCAACCCTAATTTTTGTTAAAACACTTTCAGGCAAAGACAACAGGAAACAGTAAACATGGCAACACCATGAAAATAATTTTCTGATGCACTATTTCTCTCCATGTTCAAAGAGTGAGCTGTACAGGCTGCAGAGGAAACTGCTGTATCATTAAACCCAATGCCGACGAAACAGCCGCCCTTCCAGCAAAATGGATGCCCCTCTCCGTTTCATAAATCTTGTTTCCAACCAGACTAAAGCCCGGGATTGACTGTCTCTCACATCAATGGCCTGAAACTGGAGTATCACAGTAGTACGTTCAAAGGGAGTCAGGAGTACCCAACAGCTCCAGGGGCAGGGATGTGATTATAACTGACAGCCAGATGCCTGGCCTGGCTGCGCTAACACCCAGCAAGACTGCAGAGTGTCTGAGACTCTGCTTCCCAACAGCGAGTCCCCGTGAACGATAGACAGATAAACAACAACACCACAATCATCAACACAAACCGAAAAGGTTCCTGTGACTGATCAAGATTTCAGATGTCAAGAGTTGCCAATGGCTCCCCCTTCTTCTCCCTCCCACCCCTCTACCCCCTTTCCCTAACAAAAAGCTTGTTAGTGGTTGAGGGCCCAGCAGGAAATGTTTTTACACCCAGTGCCAAATGCCAATTCTTCACTGAAGTCTTCAATATGTTTCAATGTTTAGATTACTGAAGCAAAAGGGATTCCAATAGAAACTACATGTGGAATATGAAGATTTAATAATTTGGTTAAGTGTATATAACATTGATTGGACTTCCTCCTCAATTAAGGGTTACCTTAAAGGAGCACATTAAAATTCAGAAAGAAAGGGAATTGTTTTAATTATAATTTAAGCAATAACCAGCATGAAACAGTTTGTTCCTTAAATATATGTTTTGGGGATGAGGGAAATATGCATAAATTCTCTTAATAGATTATGTAACATATAATTATTAATAAGTGTTTGTAAGATGTTGGGAGTGCTTCGGCCATCTGTCTCGCCCCTGCACTAATTAAATGTATTTAGATACATATATACATATTTCTTCATTTTCACAGATTCTTTGTTGTATTGTTTTGAAATACTTTTTTTAATACTTCATTTGACATGCATTTGTGAATCATAAACTACTACAAATATCAAGCCATTCTAATCCAAGCATGGATAAAAGATTCTGGGGAAAATATTCAGTAAAATGGTCTTATTTTATAAATGGTTTGAATGTTTAATTAACTTTACAGTATTAAATATTTCCAAAAATAATAACATAATATTCAATATATGTATTCTTTTAGAGAGTATAGGTGGATTTTCATTGCCATGGACTATTTTTCAGTTTTCATAGTGTCTCTTAGAGTAACTAAAAAGGATATATTTTCTAGCAAACTCCTTTTTATGAAGTTTTTACAAAGGTGTTTGGATTTACTATTTTCCATAGATTTTTGTTCTGTGGCCTTCTTCCCTGGGGCTCTCATGCATACTCCTGTAGTCATCTGTCCCAAACCCATTTGGAGGACTCAGCTTTCTCAACAAAAAGATCAAAACCAGAGGCCTCTCAGAGTCCCTGCCCTGAGCACGGGGGCCCTCTGCACAGCCAGCGTCTGGACCTCCACCGGGGACTTCTTCATGTGGATACACAGCAGTTCGCAAACAGAGAAGCATCTTGTGCCCTTTCCTGGAAACAAGGCTTCCAGAAAATGTGCTGACCAAGAAGAAACAGCAGGGGCGAGAGAAGTGGCCAAAGCACTCGCAACATCTTAACAAGCACTAATTAAATGTCTTGCTTAAAAAATATGGCTCAAGAAAGCCAAATACAATAACTTCTTACAGATGGTTTTAGGAACTAACAAGACCAGTAGGAAATGGTGCAGTCATTAAGATTAGTGTCCCCAAAGTCTCCTATGGCCATTAGTGACTGGAGGTGCTGTGCACTTTAGGAATAAATGATGAGAATCTGCCTGATGTGAAGCTGTTTCTTCCCCCTCGTTTGTCTCTGAAGGGAACTTTGCATCTGCTTTAGTGTGTTACATAGTCAATTATTGAAACAGCTAGTCAACTGAATATAAAAAGAGCATTAGCAGCCTTAAAATTTATTTTTCTGGTGGGGTACAAAGTCAGCCTGAAGAAGAATTGTGAACACCAAGAATGGAGGAACAGTGTTTTGTCATATCAGTACCCCCAGTTTCAATATATAGTGTGCATTAGAAAGCTGTTTATTCATTTATGGAGTAAGCATTCCTTCAGGGGTTATCCTATGCCAGACAGAGGATGTATTTGAGACTCAGTAGTCAAGAACACCGATAAAGCACTTAACATTTGGAGCATATATAGTGTGTGAAGACACTTGTTGAAGAGGTAGATGGATGAAAAAGTAATATTTAAAAAGTGTTTCTCAGACACAGCTCTGATATTCCTTTAGGATACTACCTTTGGGCTGAACTCATTAAAAGAAAGATGGAGCCAGGTCTCCAGATGAGATGGCTTAAGATAAATCCAGCGGCAGTGACTGGTCTTAGCCCAGGCCTGGAAGCAGGTGTTGCCATGGCAATCTGGGCTTCAAGGGTGGAATAGCTAGAGGTAAGAGAGGTTCCTGGGGTCTTAGAACCTCTTCAAGGTTACTGTTAACACTAGCATTCTTGGTAGAATCTGAAGAAGTGGGTCTGTTGATAAAGAAAAATACAGGCCTAATACTTAAAAAAGTTTACCTTCAAAGTATAACTTAAATACTAAAAAGGGATGTAAATGTCTGATTCTGTATTAAGAAGCAATCTCATTTCCACTTTTTGGTATCATGCCTCTCAGGAAGGTATGTCGTGCTGGCCCCAAATTGCCTTTCACTCTGGCAGGTTTCTTGATCTTCTTGCTGTTTTTTTCAATCCGGTTCTCATTTGCCATGTATTCACCTCTTAATACTAACACTCTACACCTTGTCTGTACTCATGATGCACACTGGGTCCCACAGGGAAAGGACTATTAGAACCAGTAAGACTCCAGGGAAGAACTGGAGATCATCACTCCTCACTCTTTCCAGAACACTTGTCTGACCGCTTTGGGGACCAATGGAGCATTGGGCTGGGGCTCTGTCACAGAAGTGTCGCCTAAAGCTGGTTGGTTGAAAACAATGGGTCAGTTTAGGCAGGCCATTGGTGAGGTGAAGAGGAAGGGGAAAAAATCCCGCCAACCTGAATGTTTTCCATAAGAGAACTAGTTAACTGCAATTTCCTTCCCAGTCTGATTGCTTTGCAGTATAATGAAAAAGAAATTTGGAATGAGTGGGGTGGTAGGCTGGTGCCTGACCCCACAGATGCACCTGTGGCATATCACCCTTGCTCATCACCACCACATTCAACCACCCCCACCCTTCCCAGGAAAAATCCTCATCAGAATAAATGGGAGAAAAGAAACTTCCTCTAGATGTGGTACCCTTTATTTCATACCTGCACTCAACAAACATTTACTAAGAAACTTCCATATCAGTTGTTGAATAGCTCCAATATGAGCAAGTTGGTAGAAAAAAAAAAGAGCTGCCAAAGGAGCTATTGGGGGGGGGGGATATCGCATTAGAGTATAATCTTCAGCCATAGGAGAGTCCAAAAGCTGAAGAAAGCAAGGCTGTTTTTCCCCAAAGCCATGGGCTGGACCTAGTATTTTTTAAATATGTTTTTATTTATTTCAGAGATGAAGGGAGAGGGAGAGATAGAAACATCAATGATGAGAGTCATCGATTGGGCCGACAATCCAGGCATGTGTCCTGATCAGAAATCGAACTGCATGACCTTCTGGTTCAGGGTGGATGCTCAATCACTAAGCCACACTGGCTGGGCTGGACCAGAGTATTTTTGGTAATGCAGCTGTGAAGACTCTGAGCTGCTGCTGGTGGTGATGGCTGCCATTCACATGGTGATCACTCCCTGTAAGGCTGCTCAATTCCTCATTCATTTTTTAAATTTAATCACCACAGTCTGTTCAATAGGACTCATCCCCATTTTAGAGATGAAGAAATGGGAGGCTCGAAGAGGTTAAGTGACATCTAGTAAGTTGTGGAATGTAAAGTCCAACTTTGGCCATCTGCCTCCAAACACCCACGGGACTATACTGTCTCTCTCACATGGACTAGTTGCTTATATTTGAGGCCATGTGTATTTAAGCCAAAATCTAAGTGATTTTACTCACACATTTGCATGGTTGAATATTTTTGAAACCAGATCTGGTTTCAAAATATGACAGTAATTTAAGTGTATGTTTAAATGTAACATTCACATATATGGCTCAACTGTTAGCAATCTTTTATGGGCTCTGGACATCATTTTTTTGTGTTCTCTTTTACGTCGAACCTCGCCAAGAAGTGCTGCAGTTGTTAATGTTTCAGATCCAAAAGGTGTTGCTCTTGAAGGCATTATGCGAAGTGAATTAAGACCGATAAGGACAGGTCCTGTATGACCTCACAAGTTTGTAGAATCTAAAAACGTCGAACTCATAAAAACAGGTGTCAGAGCTGTGGTTGCCAGAGGCAGGGGTGGCAGGTGGAAGGACGAGGTGAAGATGGCCCCGAGGTACACACTCGCAGTTGTAAGTTTCTGGGGTATAAGGCACAGCATGGTGACCATAGTTAACAATACTGTGTTATATATTTGAAAGTTGCTAAAAGACTAGATCTTAAAAGTTCTCACAAAAGGAAAAACAGTGAGGTGGTGGATGTTAACTATTTTTACTGTAGTATGATCATTTTGCCACACATACATATGCCAGATCACTATGTTGTAGACTTTAAACTTATGCAATGTCATATGGCAATTGAATCTTAATGAAACTTGGGAATAGATGTTGCCCTTTCCTCTCCTAGACAGTACACTACTCCCCAAAGCTGTCCCCATAGCAATTGTGGCAGTCAAGGAGCCCACACACAGGATATTTAGCAGGAATGGCCATCAGGGGTCTGAGATGTTAGCAGGAAAAAAGAATGATGGAAAGGGAAGGCAAGTTAGGGATCAGAGGGAGGAGAGATTGCTCTCCAATCTGATAGCCATCACAAAGAGCCTCCCAGCAGCCTCTCCCAGCACAGGCCAGCCTGCCCCAGCTTCTGAGCAGAGGGCTGCTTTCACAAAGGAGCAAGTCAGGTATGCGGAGACAGAAGACCTAGAAGTCATGAATTCTGGTCTCAGTTTCCTCATCTGCAAGCATGCAATAACGATAAGGTGCGTGTCCCCAAATACTGAACATCTAATGAGGTCACATATTTTTATTATCTTTATTTAGTCATAATTGATGTATAATAAACTGCACATATTTAAGAGACAATGCATTTGAAAGAGCATTTGTAAACCATACAACTTTCATCCTGCCAGGCTCAGAATTTCACAGTATCATCCTCATTTTTAAGTCATTTTCTGCTGCTTAATGTTTATGAGCTTTCATAACGGAGCTGCTCTTACCTGGCCAACCTCATTTCTCACCACTGCCTGAAATAGACACTGACACAGTAAGACTAGCCTTCTTTATTTAACATTCTTTCAATGGGCTTTTCCCTAGAACACTAACAGTGACCTGCAGGCTCCCACACTCATGTTCTAGAACCTTCATTCTCCTGCAATCATTCAGCCTTTAAGCATTGAGCAAGTGCTCTCCACGGACCACTGTCCTAGGTGCTGGGGATGCTTCTGTGAGCAAGAAAGATAAATTCACTGCCCCCAGAGCTCTCTGAGGTGGACCTGGTACTCTCCTGTCAGAATCTTCCTTCCCTGGACAAGTCCTCCCAACTTCAGGCCCCTCTCTTCAATGACATCTTTTTTTAATTCATATTAACTAATTATCTTATTTCTCCTTCCCCCTACAGCACATGTAGGCTGTCTCATATAACTTAGTGTGTAATTTTACTTGTGAAATTCTCACAGGTATAAGCACTGCATGGGAAGCTATGTTTTCCACACCCAGAGTGGACATATAAGATGCTTATTGATTTCAGAAAGTCCGGGTATGTGGAGAAACATCCTGAGGGCAGAACCCATCATTGCTCCTCCTTGTCTCCTGCACTTTGAGCTGGTTTACCCCGTTGGGAGGGCGCAATGGTGAGGACAGACTGATTCACCGCTTGTCCAAAGACAACCACAGGGGAAGCCACGCTCAAGGACATCTTCCTGCGGCCAGCGAAAGACAAGTGTCTCCTAGCAACAAGATTCCAGGGGCTTCCTGTCCTCCAGCTCCAGCCCCTGCTCCTTGCTTTGTTGCCTCACTCAGGTTTTGCATTTTGGCCTTGTTCATTGCATTCCTTCCAGATTCTGAAGCTTTAGGAATAAGGTCTGACCTGCAGGCTAGCTTAATCGATTAGAGCTGAGAACCACTTCCTTCATTACATGCTTCCAGCAATCGCAAATAATGTTCATGAAACAGAATGTTTGCTCTTAGCTTTAAAAGGGTAAATACATTTCTTCCAAGATTTTATTTATATGGAAGCAATTGGTTTGAAAGATACATAAGAAGAAAAAAGCACATATTTTTCCATCTTCTAATCAAAGAGTACTCAGACAAATTTTTTAAGATGCACTATCATTCAAAACCTGTTATAGCAATAAACATTAACTTGGTAAATTCACAGCTATAGAAAGGAAGGCAAGTCAAATTTAAATAAAATTACTCAGGTCCTTAAAAAAATGTTGATGGCTTAAGATTAGGTCTGCTGAGCTATGGCCTGAGCAATCGTTCTCTCAGTGTCCTTTCTAGAGTTTCCCAATCTCAGTTCCATTTTATGTTGTGCTTCATTTTTAGTTTTACTGGGATTAAATTTAATAGCTAATGTTACTCTTTTAGTTTTCTTTTGTTCTCATCAAATATTCATTAAGACACAATGAGTTACTCATCTATTTAAAACACTTATTCAGACTTCATACACAGAGCTAAAAACCAACTCAAAAATATAGCTTTAATTTCAAAAACCCTATAAATGGGAGTTCAAGTTCTGATGAGTTTTCTCTTTCAAAAAGGAAAAGCTGGAGACAAAGGTAAAGTAAGTGCCCCAGGTAACATGCTCAGAAGGCTGGTCAAACTAGAGCCCATCTCCAGCAAAACTTCTGTGCCTAGTCTTGCCCTTGACTCCTCAGCAGCAAACTTGGGCTTAGAAAGGTCTCTGCTTCTCTATTCATACAGTGAGCTTGGTCTCTGTGGAGTCCTGAGCCTTTTGAAAACATCCCTCAGTTCATCCTCTCTTCCTTCCACTTCTCCCAGCACTTATTGTCACAAAATCACATGTTAAAGAGTATTTCTGTTTTGGTGATAGAGTCTCCCTAAACCAAGAAAAGTATAGGGTTTACCAATAGTTGTTATTGGTTTTTCTCTTTTTATCATCTACTTGCATGGATTTTTACTAAGGGGGTGTTAAATATTTCCCAGAATGTGGGCTCTTTGATGTCCTCTTTTGAGGTTCTGTATATACTTGTTTCAAGGGTGCAGAGTTAATCATGTGATTAAAGCAGAGCACTCCTCAGTACCCCTTGCTTGCTCATTCAGTGACCTTGTATATGGATCAAGGCTTTTCTTATTGTCTCAGGTTATTCTTTGTTCCCTGAAATGATCAGGACACCCACGGACTATCTCAGAAGAATGAATATTATTAAAATCCATGAAGAACTTTTTGGTGGAAAGGAAAAAAACTGCTCTGCTCCCCATTTGCCTGAGTTCTTTCTTAGTCTTTTTCACCATGCAACTTTGCTCACTTGTTTTAATATTAGGTAAATTCAGCTTAATTTTATTTTTCCAAAAGGGGAAAAATCATGGTTTATACAACAATTGTAAATGACGAAATAGATTATGGGCTTTAGATACCTAACAGATTGGCAGACAGTATAGCATTGCAGTTGAGAAACTGCACAGGTTTTACATTCCCATAGAACTGGATTAAATTTCCAAATCTGTCATTTATTGTCCATGTCACCTTGGGAAAGTCACTTGACTTTTCTGAGCCTCATATTACTTCTCTGTAAAATAAGGTTTGTGATAACCACCTGTAAGGAGGTCAGTGTGATAATAAAGTGAAACAACGTATCAAATAATTTATCAAAACACCTGCAACTGCTGTTTACTGAATAATATATTATAGCATAGAGTACTTTGATATGTGTCACTGGACTAGATTATTTTATCAGTTATCTGTGACTTCAGTACAAAGCACTATGCTGAGTACAGAGAACAGCCCTCCCTCAAATTTGTACTCTCTTTCCTCAGAAATTTTATAATACAATTGCTAATTGAGAGAAAACTTAGAAATGCATAGAAAAAAATAAAAGAGCAGTTGGACACAACCTTTTCCTGGAGTGCTGGCCATTCTGGGCCAAATCCAGATCTGAGGCTGACCCATTGCCCCATGGTTCACATCTGAACAACCAATGGGGACAATGAGATAATATTCAACACTCACCCAACAAATATTTATTGGCATCTCCTCTGTGCCTAGGTGATGGACCTGTCAGTCTTCTAGGGCATATTTTAAGGGGGTCTGTTTTAAGCATTTTATATAAATTAAGTCTTTTAACCCTTCAACAAAACTGGGAGGGAAGTACTAGTATTAGGCCCATTTGACAGATGAAAAAACTAAGCACAGAGAGTTAAATAACTTGTTCACAGCCACACAAGTAATATGTAGCAGAACTGGATCAGAGCAAATTGGCTCTAGGGTCTATGCTCAGAATCCTAGGCCTTTCTGCTCTCCAACAGTTCTTGGCCATATGAGACCATTTCATGGCTCTGGCTTGGTTTGTTTAACCTCTTCTCTCTGTTTATGATGGGGCTTCACTCTCTCCTTTCCTTTCAGCACCGAACACTTCAGAAAGGCCTGTAAAATCCTCATGGACAGCAGTTAGGCCCTCCAAGCTGTGTGTCATCAGTTGTCATATTTAAAGCAATCTTGCTCTTTTAAATTAGAATTACAAAATACATTGATGTATTAAGAACATTTACCTTAGGGGAAGTTTATTTCATAACCTAATAAAAACAAGATTTCTAACTTGAAAGCTAGTTCAGCCTTTGAAGTATTATTTACATTGTCCTAAACACAAATTTGTTCTAAAATTAAACTGTCACTTTATAGTAGAATTAAAATTAATGTGCTCCTCTTGGTTTCACACTTGGGCATAAATTCCCTTCTGTAAAATGCTCTGAAATTGGGAGGACTAAACTTGAACCTCTCCTCTGTCTAGCCCTCTGTCTTTAGTGCAAAAACAACAAACAAACAAACAAACAAACAAAAAACACAGAGACTATGAACCATCAATAACAACCAGGATGGAGGAAGAATGTTTACTCAGACTCTAATGTCACTTTCTTTCCAAGTTTGCAGCTATATTAGAGACATCATTTGAAAAGGAGAAAAAAAGAAAAAGAAAATTTGCCTCAGATATGCAATGGAAAACACTGTAAAGAGAGAGAGAGAGAGAGAGAGAGAGAGAGAGAGAGAGAGAGAGAGAGAGAGAGAGAGAGAAATGGCTGCCCAAATAGTCTCAGGACACATATTTTTCTAGAGATGAGTACTATCCTGCATATGCTCTTTTTAGGACCTTTACCGTCCTGCGCGCACAGTAGACTATTAGACCAGGCACTAAGTCTTACCCATGGTAAGCAAATGACATACAAAAAACAAAATTGCTGCCTTGAAGTTGAAATCAAAGAGCCCTCATGAACAGCCTTATGTGCATCCGAATGGAGAGCACACACATGTGTGTGATGGAGGCAATCCAGGGAGAGGAGCACGCTTCCCAGGGGTTGTTTTAAACAATGACAGACTGCAAAATCTGAATGTGATGTGTGGGAACATGAAACACACACACACACACACACACACACACACACACACACGTGAAAAACATTGCCAAAATCCCTCAAAGCCAAAGTTTAGAAGAACACGTGCTCTGGATGGAGCAACAGTGATTTCAAATTCACTCCATTTATGATTTCATTCCTCGTCTCTTTGATCACTTTGGCACACTATTTAGGAAATAACAGAGAAAGAGAAACACGATGCTGGAGACAGAAATTTAATTATAAAACAAAGCCACCCACCTTGCTTTCAGGGTCAGGAAGTTCAATGGCCTTCTTTTGCAGCAAGAATGAACTTAAAACAAGTGTGTTCAATGATCACATATATATATTTAGAAGAAAAGGAAAGGGTTCTTAAAAAAAAACTGCTGCAAAAACTCAGTCCTCACAGCAAATGTTACAGAAAAATAATAAGTAAAAGCAGCACTTTGTGGTTCTTTTGGCATGAGGCAGAAAGCAAAATCCGTGTCACTATTCCCCTGTTTTGTTTGGGGGAGGGGGAGGGAGCAAGAGCAAAAGGTGTTGTTTGGAAGGAGGGGAAGGATTTTAAAACACCTCATGCCTTCCTGGTCCCCTCCCAGTGCCTTGTCGCAGTGTGGGCTGGAGAAGCCGCACTGATCAACACCAATGTCACCATCCGCTGCTTAAATGCCACAGAAGTACACAGCAATGAGAAGAAAGTGACTGACACGGATATACTGAGCCAGCCCCACTGCCACCAGCACAGTCTGAAATGCCCACACAAGGAGAATAAAAAGAAAAGCACATTTTGCAATGGATTTTTTTTTTTTTTTGAGAACGCGGAAAGTCACATGACCCTGCATGTCGCCTTTTAAGAAAGCCACCGAAAAGGTAAAGAAAGGAGAGGGGACTGCCTCCTTCCCCCGCGCCTCTCAGAGCGTCCTGCCGCCTGTCCGCATTCTTCCGGGCGCATCTGCGGAGCTATTAAGTGGGATAATCCCTCTGGCCTTTGATACATTTCTGGACATGATTATTTCATTACTCGCAGTATATCAGTAGGATCATAATAAAAAGGACTTCTGACAACCTGCCAAGAGTTTTGTGGCCTTGTAAACACAAAAGTGCTCTAATAAAATTTTATTAAGTGTTAAAAAGTCATAAAAAGTGAAATAACATAAACTACAAAATTTACTGTCCTCAGCAAATGCTGAAAATATCGTCCACAGTAAAATTAAATTAGCATGTAATAGACAGAGAAGCAGTGTGGAGTGGATTTAAAAGAGGATCCAGGGGAAATGACACTGTAACCCAATCTGGGTCACGGGGATTAAATTCTGGTTTTTCTCCCTCCATGGGAATAAATGTGCTGGCTACAGACAAGAGGTCCGGGGAACTGGAGTCGCACACACTGATTGTCAATAATTGGGAAGAAATAATATATTGCAGATTGGGATGGACTGGGGAGCGGCGCGCGCCGGCGCAGCGGGCGCGAGGAGGGCGTCCGCTAGGGTGCGCTGCGAGACCGGGAATCCCCGCCGGGGCGCCGGCTCACGCCTGTCCCCCCTTTCCCCCCCCCCCCCCGCCTCCCCCACCCCTCGAAATCATATTTACAGTTCTTCTTTCTTTCCCCTCCTCCCCGGTAACATTTTTTTCAAATCGTAAAATGAAGTGTAAGCCTAGCTTTGCCGCAGGCGGCCCTGGGTCTCTGCTTTCGGAGGCTCGGAGTGCCGGGGAGGGATGCACTGCCCCCGTCGGTGCAAACCCGGAGGGTGGGCTGGGGGTCCCCCGCCCGGCGCCCCGGCCTGACCGCTCCGCCGAGGGAGGCCCAGGAGCGCGCCAGCCCCAAGTCCAGCTCTGCCCGGAGCGCGCGGGCGCTCAGAACGCGGGTCGCCAGCCTCGCCGCGGGTTCAAGTGCATCCCATCCCCGGGTCGGAGCCCGCGGCCGTGGGAGCGGGTTCTCCCTGCTCGACCTCGTGTCGCGAGTTCCCTGCGCCCTGTTGCTCCCAGGACCCCACTCCGTCACCCTCCCGGCCGCCGGCCTGGAGCGTAAACCGAGGCGCACGGATGGGACGGGCACCCCGGTCGCGCTCTTCCTCTTCCCCGCGCTCCCCAAGGCCAACGTGGAGGCTCCGCCTGGAAAAGAAGTCTGACTTCCTCCCCTCGCTGCGCCGAGTGGAACCTGGAATGGGCAGGAAATTGCTGGGACACGCAGCCTGCGCGTTTGCAGTCCGCTTCGCTTTGCAGAAGACAAGCAGCTCCCACCAATGTCATGCCTCCCCCTCCCCTCGCAAGCCCCCGCTCAGGTTTGTACAGAGGGGTGCGAGATCTGAAAGTATTTGTCTCCTAGAGAGAAAGATGTCGCTTGCAGCGCCCTATGGAAGATGGGTGCTTTTTAGCTACGATCGTCAACGGGCCACGTCTTGTTTGCGGCTCCAAAATGATACAAATGCTACCTTCAGAGGAGTCGATATTAACAGTGAATTCATTAGAAGTTAGTGAGATAGGAAATAAATGGGCAGTGACACAGTCTGTGGTTTCATTTCTCCTCTGGGATGTCTAAGGTTGTAAGCTGTATTTAAGAATTAGCTACCTTTTACTAGAAAGGAAGTATTTTTAAGTAAACCTGTTGCTCAAGCCCAGAAGAGGTAAGTTAGTTTCCACTTAAGATCCTCCGGCTTCCTGTGGCTCCCACAGGTTACTAAGCTAGGGTGCCTTGTATTTTTAATTTTCCAGATGGCAAGGGCATTTGGTTTTTATACGCAAGGTAATGTTCAAGGCCAATGGAGCACCCAAGAATATTTTGATGAGCAATGTTCACTTGACACTTCTAGCCTAAAATAAATACAATTAATTTACAGTGGGAATTATAGCCCATCATTTAGATTTTTTTTTTTTGTAATGTTATTGGGGGTGGTGTACTTTAACAAGTGTACTTTGTTGTCACTTGCAAAATATTGAATTTGAAAAAGCCTGGCCTGGAATATCAAAATCAAAAAATCAAGTCAACTTAAATGTGCTTTGACATTTCCTGTCAAAGGCTTTGAAAGTTAATGAAAACAGAATGAAAAGGAATGTATCTAAATAATAAAATTCCTTTTCCACTCAGTGTGCCTGCCTGGGAGGGCACAGATTATATGCCCATGGTTGCTCGTTTTTAAGCCATTCTCTGCAGATCGCTGTTGTGAGTGTTGTGGGCCAGAGTTGCCTTTGGAAATGAAGGGCAAACACGTTTTTGGAAGTACAGAAGCAAAGGCTTGCCTACATGGGATTTTCTCGAAAGTTTTGTATTTAAAATTTTAATAAACATTTCTTCATTGATATATAAAGTTTAAGAGAAATCTTTATACTTGTATTATTTTGTTCTGTGTTTACATTTCAGATTGAAGTTCATCTGTCCTTCAGAAAAAAATATTTTCCTAACTATTCAAAATAACCCCATGACTAGAATTTTGAGCTCCGTTTAGGTAGATATATGATTGCTGTAAGTAATTTTAAAAATTTTACCCAAGATTAGCGTAACCTTATTTAAGGAGTTTAGTGGAGGGAAGAGGATTTCAAAAGCCTATAAATGCAGTCTATATACTGTTATAATAACAAAGGTTTTTGTAAAGAAACTTGGGAATTAATACATTTAAATGAATATAAAACCATGTTTTAAAGGGATTATCCCACACTAGTCTCTCTCTTAAACAAAATCAGAAACTATTTTATGTTCTGTAGAAATACTAGAATATATTGCCATAATAAAAGTATGTCAAGATGGTAGATACTTTTGAATGTGTTATAGAGAAAAAAAGAATATTCTCAACCCTTTATATGTTTGAGGTACTTGAAAGGCAAGAAGTTTGTAAAAACATTTTACTACTGAATGAAACCTACAAGACCATTAAAATGTGCAAGTAATTTATCCTAAGTGACTGAAAAGTATTTTTTTCAACTGCTTTTCACACTTTGAAGTTTTTATGTGTACTTTAATTAGAACCTTTCTTTTAAATGTTAAATCTCCCAAATGTTTTGTTACATTAGCTATATGAAAAAAGCATTATTGGCATTGCTTGTGTTTTGCCTTTGGCATAAGCAGTTGAGAAATGTTTTATTTTAATCTTTTATATTTTCATGACATAAATTTGAACATGTACCTTGTTGGAGTAAAAAAGAATCCAAGTTCATTTTTCTCTCCAAAATTTGACATTGATCCTGATTGCATAGTTTTTATTGTGATCAATAAACTTCTATTGAAATAAATTTATTTGGACGTGCCAGTTTAAGGGAAATTTTAAGACAGTGCACGTTTTATATGGAAGAACATATATTAAAATGTGAAATAGCTAATAGCCAGAATTAAATTTGCGGTGTACTTACAGTGTTCCCTCGTTTGAATGGTAATTTTGAAGGTAGTTTTGCAGAGGAAGGTTTTCCTTGTGCTCTCTGTATTTATGAATATCTAAATTATTCTACCCTGCAACTTAAAAACTCAATAACCAGATACCAAATTTATGTATTTTTAAGGCGAATAAGAATAAGGATATGAGAAGCAGATTGGCTTCATGAAAGAAGCAAGCATTTAAAATTATATTTCAAAACATAAACTTAATTTCACTTTCTGACAGAAATCTTGTGGCTAGCTCATCAGTTTTCCAGTCAGTTTTAAAGCTGCATGTTAAAAACTACCTTTTCCACATTAGAAGTTCATATTTAAGTTTCCTTAACTGCAAAATCACTCTAAAACAGAGTGTTTTATGTTAAGAGCCATTTCATGTGTTGGTCCCATTGATTACATATGAATGTATAAAAATCTTGTTTAAAGACCAGTAAAAGTGAGGAAATTCCAAGTCAAGCTGGCTAATTCCATTCATAATTCATCCCGAGTGCCTGACTTAGGAAACTTGCAAACAGTTTATAGCTATTCATACCAAACAAGTTGCCTTGCTTCATGAGCGAGGCAGCAGAGTTAACTTTGACCTCCTTGCTCAGAGAGGCTTCAGTTGATGAAACTCTAGAATGTAGGTTAAGCTTTTTAGTTCCCCAGGAATTTTCCAATCTCTACCTTTTTGGATATGTGCTTTTTGAAATGTTAACAGAGGACAACTTTTGTGTTCTAAGATGGGGTTGACTTTCACCCACCCATTTCCTTCCCCTGACACATGTGTTCAGTAATTCTTTTGAATGCTAAAGAGGCCCTACAGGGAGAAAATGGCACACAATATCTCTGCCCCCTTCAGGCATCCCCTATCCCCAGCCCTCTTTTCGTTCTGAGATAATTGGGCAGGAGTTTGGTACTTGTATTCACATGGTTCAAACTGCTACAGCTATGGCCCAAAGTACATTCCAGGATTGGCAAGAAGTCCATCTGGACTTTGCATTCTGAGCCGGGAAACACTAGTGGGGAGTCAGTCCTGTGTCTTGACATCGGGAAGCTTCCAGCCAGCCTTTCAAACCTAAAGCAGCCCATCTGTTCACTTCCCAAGGTTGCACTGTAGGTGGATGCCTGCCCTTAGTTTTGATGTTCAGGAGAACATTAAACTATTTCCATAGAGTTTTTTAAGCACTCTGAGTAATGTAATTTTAAACCAGACTACATTTTAAAGGTAAAAACTGGCCTCAGAGTGAGGCTGTGCATGGTAACTTCAATCTGATGTCAACTCAAGTGACTTTTTAAAGTAAGATCTTGAAAACGTGGGTTTCTGATGGAAAAGGCTGCCTCCACTTTGAGTAGGAATCTTTAGGATCAGTTAATATCCACCAAACACGCTTCATTAAACTGGAACAAACATGACGCTGAATTACTGGCTCCCTGTTTTCCTGAATGTAGGTCGTTTTGTGTCCATACACTTTAAAGTTTGAAGGGATTTCCTGTCTTTGAAGTACAGCAGTTTGCCACCTGTTTGGATGGCCTCGCTAAAAGTTGGGGCTCCGTTCCTACTTTGAAAATATGTGACTCCATGTTTCCTGGCTCCAGTTTCTGAGATCACTGGAGGCAGTGCTACCTGCAGCTGGGAGACTTTCCTTACAAGTTGGTGCCTGCAGACCCCGTATTCCCGGCTCCCTTCCTCCAGGTGAGAGCCTGCAAGAAGAGCCTGGAGCCGTGCACTCACCTGGGTGAAGCCTAGGAGGTAGGCCGTCATAATGAGGAGCCATATATCAAAACTCGTAGCTTTTTGATAACCGGAGTAAGTAGTCCTCAGGCAGGAGAGTCTCATGCTAGCGCAAAAACATAAGGGCTTGTATGTGTGCATATAAGCATATCTAATGGACACAAGACACTGGGAGAGGGAGGAGCAGGACATGTGCCAGGGGTTAGGGGAGGCTGAGGGGAAGTCAATGGGGGGGGGGGAGAGAGAAAGGAGACATATGCACTAATATTTTTAATACTTTAAACAATAAAAAAAAAAAACAGCCGGTGTCAAATGTGCCACAGTGGGTGAGGCCCATGGAGGTGATGACCCTTATTCCAATGTGCTTTTAAAAATGTGTATTGTACTTACTTAAGAGTGCATCCTGTTTCATCACCTTTTATGATATGGATCCTACAGTTAAATATTCCTAGTGAAATTTTGCCTATTTAATAAGAAAACATCATTCACAGATGAGCAATATGTTACAGTTCAAAGAACGTAAGTGTGTTTATTTTTACCAAATAACCCAACATGTGCCAAACCTCTTTGTCAACACTAACCCACCCTACAAATTAAAGCTGTTTGTGTTTGAGCCTTTAACACATCTACCAACTAATTACTGCCAAAGAGTGTCTTCATCTTAATATTCAGTAAACATTTAGAAGCTGACGAGTTGGGGCGGGGGGGTGATTCTTTTCAGAGAACTAGACTCATGTGTTTGTGAAATTAAAATATGCTGATACGTGAGAGGGAGGAAATGAAAAAAATATTTCAACTCAGTTCTGGTTTAAGGTCATGATCAAATAAGATCATGAATAAATAGAAAAGAAAGTAACAAGAAATTGAGGGTGCCAAAGGAAGGTATGGGGCTGAATTCTGTACGTATGTGATTCTTTCATAATGAATTAGAATGCAATTATGATGACTTGGCATTTTCTTTTTGTGGATATTAGTCACTTTGAGCCATAATTTCTCTGGAAGAAATTGTAGCTATTGTGACAGAGTCTGCCCTCCTGGGCTGCTTTCTAGCTAGTAGCATGGGGATCACCAAGAAAAAACATATCACCTTCAAAGCTTCCATCCAAATGGTTCACCTCTTGGGTTGCTCACAAAGCAAGTGGCGCTGTGTCCAGCCAAGGAGAGAGAACTCAGGTTCATGCATTTAGTTCAGATTTCTGGTAATCTCCTCGATCCCTGCTCTTGGCAACTATCAGCCAAGTATGTGAAAGTATCAGAATGGATTCTATAGTTACCAAATGAAAATTCTATCTCTAGTCACATACTCCCGCACCTTTCACATGGGGGAAATAGTCCCATTTTTTCTTGATTATATCACAGATGATATGACAAGACAGTTGGAAATAGTACTGAACAGCTGAATCTCTCCGCAAACTCACAGCACTCCAAACGCTTTGAAGTCACGCAGCTGCTCTTTCTTTTTTAAATTGTCTTCAGTGAAACTCAAAAATCCCCATGTCTACCTTTAAAGCATCAGGAATATTTTAATTGGGTAATATGCATCCATATTTTCCTTATGATAAATTAAAAAGAATTAAGAATAAAATTTTATGATGATTATAAACTGTACTACTGACCCAAGAGACAAGAAAAATTAGGAAAACTATGTTCCAATATTTGGTAAGAATATGAATTTAGACTTTTAAAACATTCATCTTAAATGCTCAAGCAACTTATTAAAGTTTATAAAATAACATTCACATAATGATAATAGGGAAAGTTATAATCATGATTGATATATCATCAATATTGCAGCAGGCTCCATGCCAAATAGAGAAACTGACTTGGTCTTTGCCTGTTGGGTTTATGATAAAAATCGATACACCATAGCCCTGGCTGGTGGTTCAGTTGGCTGGAGTGTCATCATAGGTTCAATTCCTGGTCAGGGTATTTATGGGAGGCACCTGATCAATGTCTTTCTTGGGAAAAAAATCAGTAAAAAACCCAAACATATCCTTATGAGAGGATTTTTTTTAAAAAAAGATACAACGTAAAAAAGATGAAAGATGGTAACAGATTTGGGGTATTTGGGTTTTTGAGATGCCGCCCCTTTTTTAAACACATATTACATCTTACCTCTTCTCTCTCCTCCCTTTTCTTTCTCTTGTGTTTTTTTCTTTCTTTCTCCTCTAATTAAAGTTACAAAAAGCTTTTTCCTTCCTTCCTCCTCAAATTAAAGTTTAAAAAAGAAAAGTGATTTTTTTAAATGTGCAACACTGAATTTTGATTACTAAATATTGGAGTAGATCTGATGAAAATAAAACTTTGGTAACTAGCAACTGTTTGAGGACAAGTTAGCTAACAGGAATGTGGAATTCTTAGCTCAGCTTCAGCCAGGTCCCAGATAGGGTCCTTTGAGAACAAGAGCATGTCTTGAGTGAGTCAATGCTGCCTGCTAGCTCTCACAGTCAGTTAACGCTCATGGTAAACTTTCTGAATGAATTGAAGACAACTAGGGAAATTGCCAAGTTTCCATGATGTGGGCAAGCATGGACATGCTTACTTTTCTTTATTTAAGCCCAGCCCTGTGGAATCCTAGCATTTGTCACACAAACACTTACTGTATGTTAGCAGAAGTAAGCCCTTTAGATTCTACAATACTTAACTGGCAGTAGTTTGTTGCACATAAGTACTGGTACTTTTTAGCATGGCTTAACTTAAGTCTGTTATGATTATAGAGAATACCCAAAATTGAACCTCTGCCCATGGGCCTGAGGTTTTGTTCCCACTTCACTGAGTGACCTCTGGCAAGTTACTTAACTGGTCTGAGCCTTAGTTTCCTCATTTAAAACATTTATGAAGCCAAGGCAGTAATGTCTCTTTGTAGAGTTAGGGTAAATATTAAATGGCCTAATATTCATAAACATCTACCAGTAAATGATTACTGGAGTTTCAAGGAGGAAACAGATTAAATATTTGATCTCACAGTTGTTCATTACATACAATTTTAAAGATCTTCTGAAAAGAGAGAGAGCATCTAAATGCATATTGTAATACGAGCATCTCATTTACACTCAGAACTCAAACTTGAGATTTCAGTGTTAACCAACCTTCCTTCCTCCCATAGCAACCCGACGGAAAATATTTTTGTATAGTACAAAAGAATTTCATTCTTTTTACTCCAAATGATAACCTTTATTAGACAAGTCAGGCTAAACACTGACCTAAAGGCCTTGAAGTACATAATTTCCTCAGAGAAAGAAGAAAAACAAATAAGGGAAAAGGATTTGCTAATTGATTTTAAGGGCCTATGGGTAGCATAAAATGGCAAAGCATATGGAATTTTTCTAATAAAAAAATTCTTCTGGGAAAAGCTTTGATATGCGAAGATTCCTTCCATGATTAGTTTTATAAGCTCTTGAATATAAGGGCCTAGAATAGAAATGCTGACTTACCTGTAACTGGAGCTGTGTGATTGGCACCCATCATGTTGTAACTGATAAAACAATTTGGGCTAATTGCAGCATAGGAAAGGCAACAGAGAACTTGTGATCACACTTCCCTACAACTATGGTGTATCAGTCTGACAACTTTCTTGATTGAGGTCAGCAATGGTAAGCCTATTCATTGTTGTTTCTCCCCATAAGGCCTCATTAAAACATCACCAAATCTTCACAAAAGATAGTTTACTGCACTATACTGAGATTTTTTTAAATGAAGTAAAGAGACACCACACTATTTCATGTTGATTCACTCACTGGTCCTTGAGAATTGATGAAAAGGCACTGGAAGAATACAAGAATGAAATAATCATTAATTAATCTGATCACATTATCCTCGGTAACAACAACAGAAAGAAACACTGTGGCACTCTACTCTAAAAATAGGGCTATTTCTGCATATTTTACTTTATTACCTTAAATAGCAATACTGATCATACTAAGGTTTGGAATTGTTTACACAATTGGCCAAATGTCATTGAATTTTAGTTTTCAGGATCTGCTGGCTAGTCTTGTGGCAATTGCCTAATTTGGGGCTATATTTTATATTTGCCTTTAAATTTGGGGCATTCTGCCTTTATTCTTTACAAATGATCGCCATCTGACAGGGCTTTTCATTTCTTTTTTCTTTCTTTCTTTCTTTTTTTAGTTTACTCAACTAAATTATAGCCAAATAGTAACTCTAAAGCATAGTTATTCCCCCTGGTTTTCTCTGTCGACCTACATATGCCTAGATGTTCCCATTTATAACGGAAGGCTCTTTAAAGAGTCATTCTAAGGTTGTGAAATATCAGTGTAGTATATTCAATAATCTGGGCCTAAATCAATTGGCACATTTTCGGAAGAGCCTAGTATATTCTTATCTTTTCTCTAGGTAGGTGGGGAGAGGGTGGGTAGGATGTGGAGTCCTTGTTTGCAAAAAGAGGACATTCTCCTTGGGGTAATAAGATGTTAGTTTACTCAGGAAAGTAGACCATTAATAGCTAAATTGTGTGCTGTGTACATTGGTGCTTTAGAAGATCAAAGGAAATATAGAGCAGTGAGGACAGAAAGAACTTCTAAGGAAGGTTCTCCTGAGGAGGTGGGCCGAACTGTGTGTGGGAAAGGTGGGCAGCTTTGGATGGATGAAAGAGCATTTTCAGTAAGGAGAACAGAGTGGGTGAAATGCTGATGCAGGAAGGGTCTCAGTATGTTCCTATAACTGGGAGGATCCCAAGAAATAGTTTCATTTGCACTCTCTGTGATGACGTTCTGCTTGTTCAGAGTCAGCCAGTTCTCACAGGGACAGACTTCACAGTCTTCCCACATTGAGGTCTACTTCATTTCAGCTTTTCATTTTGCTTCTCTCAAATCTGCTTAAAATGCTAGTCAGGATCACGATGATTTCCCCTGCTTGCACCCTTCTGCTCCCACCCCACCTCCCATTGTTAAATCTTTTGCAGATTACTCACGAGGCTTTCATGACACCCCACCGCCACTACCAGCTTCACTGCACCTCTGGATCCTTTTCATTTCTCATAGCAAGCTTCAACTGTCTGGAACCCACTACATTCTCTCTTGTTTCTGTCCCTTCACATAAGCTCAGAATCCAGTTGAAACATCACTGCTGCAGGGAGACCAGCTTAGGCTCCTCTGCCATTTGCTCTCACAGCTCCCTGCAATAAGCATATTTTGCTTTAATTACCTACTTTGTATCTGTCTTTCCCATGAGACTAGAAACTTCTTGCAGTGAGAAACCATTGGCCTTATCATGAGTGGCCAGCACAAAGCCTGGCTTCATTCACTCATTCTATTCATTTCCTATTAAATACCACGTGCCAGGCCCTAATGCAACAGAGAGTAAAACAAGCAAAAGTTCTCTGACCTTACATTCTGCTTGGAGAGATGAGCTCTAAAACTAGCTGGAAATAAAATAGATAGCATGCATATATTTATAGCCTAACAATAAATGCTTAGGCGAAGGAAAAAAAGGCTGGAAGGAAGACAGAAAGTGTTTGGTATGGGCTTGGTGGGATGTATATGTGTGTGTGCAGAGGGGAGGGACTGTGCAGATCCCAGGGAAGAGCAGGTGGACTGAGGAAACAGCAGGTGCACAGGCCCGGACTGGTGTGCCCAAGAGCATGCTGAGGTCAGTGGGATAGAGAGCAGGCAGCAAGGCAGAGAGAGAGGACCTGAGATCAGAGCATGAGGAAGGCAGTGAGGGAAGAACATCAGTTATGCACATCAATAAACGGGTGTAGGTCTATTATTATTTAATATGTGAACTTTGGGCTGGAAAACCCAAAGTGACGAGGCTGTGTCCTTTTTTCTTTAAAAACTATTTTAAGTGATAATTTTAATGACTTAAAACAATGCTAGTAATTCAACAGGGAACAAAGTTCAGTTATCATAAGCTTGTTGAATAAAAAGATACCAACACAATCAAGCACACACCCCTGGAGGGTCTTGTGCAAAATGCTAAAGGGCCAGGTGTGAAGCAATGAGCACATGACCCAGTTCATGCCTTTGCAGGAGAATCATGGGTGGAGGTGAAAGACATGAACACAGGTAATCTGTTACTGAGAAATTTTGTTTTAAATCCACCATCCTAGAGAAAGGTAGGGTAGGGCTTGATCTAACAGTAATCACAAGGAACATTGTTGTGGTTTTGTTATTTTGGTTCACTTCTTCAGAGACCTTATTTTGGCCTGCTGCTGGTATCATTAACAATTCAAGTATTTCACCAGTAACACTCAGCACTGTAATTAATGAAATACATAGTTATTCCATGCACACAGAACAAGTTTCAGACATGCCAGGAAGAGGATATAAACGGAAGGAATCCCTTTTCTGAAATACCTCCCCATAGCTGCAGACTCCAAAGTTCATAGCTTGTGTGGGCTACACAGACCCCTCTGTTCAGGACATCTGCACAGGCTAACGGTGTAGCATGTCACTCAGCACTACTGACAGACTCCCTGACCCTGCACTTTGTCAGCACACAGCAAACACCAGCTTTCCTTCTCTCAACACTGGCTGCCAGCTGCCCGGACCCCATGAGCAGAGCCTCCTAAAGAAAGGTACACAAGAAATAAGGGCTGAATAGATACCCCACATTTTTCCAAACAAGCAAACTCTGGTCATGTGAACAGCTTTCAAAACCTAGGGCTTCATTTTAGCTCCACACAACAAAGAAAAACCATCTTCATATTTGTCCAGCATTCAGGCCATGTGACTGCCATAGCACATGACATGGCATAGGGAGCATACACTCACTAGGGAAATGAATATATATGCACAAAGCTGTTGATGCACAAGAACTTCATTATATGAAATTTCATTCTGTGAAAAGGCAGAATATCTGTGAGAAAAACAGTGGTGCCTCTGCTCTGACCTGAGGCTCAAAGCACACTCTGTGAGGCAGGAGCTGCTTCTCAGCATAATGTTATGTCCTTGACATGTGATTGAAGTTTGAGGCTGTCCTTGCTTTTCTCTGATCCCCACCTTTTGTCATTGTTTGTGGAGGCACTTGAGCTTCAGTTTGGCCTGAAATCCTGTGGCACTTAGAGCTACATGATCAAAGTCCATTGGAGACATTTGGGCCAGTGCCAGCAAAGTTCAGGTTGTGCTTCAAACGGGGCCTCTAGTGCCTTTCAGCCATGGGTAAGGGCTGACTGGGTTTGATCTTGAACTACGCCCATTTGGGGAGTCTTAGGTGCCTTGTTGATAAGCCCTGCTTGGCGGAGCTCTGCTTTAATTAACGTGGCTCTGGGGTTTGGTTCGGTTTCCCATGTTTCAGCACCTCACTGGGTGTAACCTTATCTTTCCACTTCATACACATGATGGATCTGAACTAGCACAGGTGAAGTTTGTCTTTGATTCAACAGCTGGACAACTTCCAAGATTCACAACCACAGAAAAAAAAGTCCCATATCCCAGTTCTTCTTATCATCTGACATTTATGGAACAGCCATAGTGGGTGAGATGCTAATACAGTTAGACACGGTTCTGGTAAAATGAACTTACTACTTAAAAGCTTATTCATCTATTGAATGTAAGTGTTACAATCAATGGAAATAAATAAATGACAGATGGTACTTGGAGGTGACAGCAAGGTGTTTCTCAGAAGCTTGGAAAAAGGACAAGTAGTTGACCTCTAAGTAATAAGCTATTTAAATAAATGCATATTTGAGGAGACAAAATGTTTCATTACCTTTTGGGAAATGTGATTTCAGAGGACAGTGGCCTTGGGACCACAGTCCTGCAAAATGCTTCTCCCGTCAGTTTGGGACTGTCTTGGATGGCCACTGTGCCCACTTCTCTTTGTTCACATTTGCATTTCTCACAAACATGTGTTTTTTAAACCATGAAACTTTATCACCACCCTCATCTTGTTTTGTAAAAGTCATACTTATTAGCATACTAAGGAACTGATTTGCAAATATACCTACTTTGGGAACACAGCATGGCTCAAGCTAAAGAAACAATGTGCCTTCAGATGAGGTACATAAAATAAGTGATCAGGACATAAGATAAGTGATCAGAGAAGCCAAGTTTTGTTATTTGTCTATAACTGCCAATACAGAGAGATGGTGATGGGACAAGGAGGAGAATCGGTGCAGCCCACAGAAATATGCATATGCCTCTGTGTGTGTGTGTGCACGCACACATGTCACTTGACGTGTTATCTGTCCTTACCATGGTCTGCATAGAATGTCCTTCACTACTGTTCACTACTGTTCACTCCTTTGCAGATATCTGAATAATGGCCTAGCTTCTCAGATAAAGGAATACCAGGAAAGCATTGCTGTGGATAGGAGAAAAGGTATTCTGCACTCTAGAAAGGGATGTCATCCACTTTGGATAGTCAACATTTTCATTTATTTTTCTACTAGAGGCCTGGTGCACAAATTCATGCACCAGTGGGATCCCTCAGTCTGGCCTGCAGAATCGGGCTGAACCAGCACTCTGAGAGGGAGCAGGCCCGGCCAAGGGACTCCACCAGCTGGAGAGAGATGCAGGAGGTTGGCCAGCCAGGGAGGGACTGCAGGGGGGCTGCAGGGCATGTCTGGCTCATCTTGTTTCAATCCCGATTGGCTGGACCCCAGCAGCAAGCTAACCTACCAGTTGGAGAGTCTGTCCCATGGTGATCAGTGCATGTCATAGTGAGCATTTGAGTGGCCTTACCATTATCATTAGCATATTACTCTTTGATTGGTTAAATGGCCAAAAACACATGTAGTATATTAGTGTTTTATTATATAGGATTTATTGTGAGTTAAGTAGAAATGACCATCTCAGAATATTCTTAAAAGAATAGGCCCAAGTAATAGTTTTGCATTTTACTAAATGTATACTTTAGGCTAGGCTCCATGCTTCTATTTCCTCATTTGTATAATTGGGCTTACTAAAATATTATGTGATTGCTGTAAGTATTAAACAAGATACCATATGTTCTGTGTCCATAAAATCACAAACATTCCACAAATATATTTAATATTAAATTTTGTTTCTATTGTGATTCCTTATTTCAGAGATCAATAGATAGCAACACAATTTTACAATGTGCTAAAGCTTTTTGAACATGTTCCTCAAAAGACCATGGTTAACAAAATACACGTTGCTTTCTTTCATTCACCACTGCAGAGATATTGCCAAGCATTCACAGCAGTCCCTCACAAGTGGTACTCATCTTGCAAAACCGAGGGGATATAAATATAGTCCCTGCTTTCAGAATTTTCCTCCATGGCTGTGAGTCCGTGATGTCAACATCATTACCAGCCAAGGAAGGCCACAATGGGTTATATTGTTTTGAAAGAGGATTTTTAAATTTTTGGAAGAAAAGAGGAAATCTGAAAACAATCATAGAAGTTTCACATAGTGGGAGGGGAACCATAGAGCTAGAGTTGGTATACTGAAGTCTAATGACACATTCAAAAAAAATTTAGAGTTCTAGTTTTCTTCTACCCATAAGTGATAACATATATCTAAGTCATAGTTTCCTCCATTTTATGCAATATAATTGACATATAAATTATATTAGTTTTAGATATACAACATAATGTTTTGATATATGTGTATATATACTTTGAAATAATTAATACAATAAGTCTAGTTAACAGCCATCACCACACATAGTTATAATTTTATTCTTGTGATGAGAACATTTAAGATCTCTCTTAGCAACTTTTGAATGTTCACTACAGTATTATCAACTATAGTCACTATGCTGTACATTACATCTCTGTGACTTACTTATTTTATATCTGGCAATTTGTACCCTTTGAACCCATTTACCCATTTAATGCAGTCTCTACTCTCCATAGTTTCCTCTTCTTAAAAGTGAGTCTAATAATATTTTCTCTACTTCACATGATATTGTTAAGGAAGAATGAGAGATATGTGTAAAAAGCAAAGTAATGTCTACATGCAAAATTTCTATATATTTTTTCTAAACTGTGAGCTCCTAAAAAAACAGGACCTTGCATCTCTGTACTCAGAGTGCCTGTTATTTAGTGGACAGGCTTATAGTGAATGAATGGATATGCCAATTATCAATTGGTTGGTCCCGAGAAAGAGTTGTTATTGGAGGTGCTGAGAAGACCCAATGTAGTACACAGGTAAGAAGTGGATTCCTTAGAAGCTATTGCTGTCTGTGGCTAAGGGAAATTAGACTGCATGAGGGAATGGCCTAAAGCAGTAGTTGGCAAACTTGTTAGTCAACAGAGCCAAATATCAACAGTACAACGATTGAAATTTCTTTTGAGAACCAAATTTTTAAAACTTAAACTTCTTCTAACACCACTTCTTCAAAATAGACTCTCCCAGGCCATGGTATTTTGTGGAAGAGCCACACTCAAGGGGCCAAAGAGCCGCATGTGGCTCATGAGCCGCGGTTTGCCGACCATTGGCCTAAAGAATTCCTGGGCAGGCCTTTGTTCTGACAGAAAGTGGTGGGAAAAGGTCCAAGCTCTCTGATGCTGTGAGTACTCCTCTGAGTGAAGCAGGAAAGTCAGGTGAAACCAGTTAGGGTGTTCTGCTCAGTGTGGCTGAGTGTGATGGATGGCTTGGTGTGCTGTTTATCTAGTGCAGGTTGGTATTTCACCTCTGTTTTCATTAAACTGATGGTAAGGTAATAAGTCTTTCCTCTGGCTGAAAAATCTGTCTTCAGCCATTTGTTGATCTCCTTGAACAGGCACTCCAGGTGCACAGAAGTCCCCTACAGGAGGTTTTGAATGAAAACTTAAATAATGCTGCTCGGCATGCACCGAGCTCTTGGGCAGCACAGGTATCGCCAGACTTGCTGTGGTTATTGGGTGCAGATTCACATTTACCCAAAGAGAGCCCAACAAGGAATGCGCGAGGTAACTGAGAGGCAAACATCACACTTTTTTTCTCTTGGAAGATTCAAACTTAAATTAAGCTAATAATTTTGAAATAACAATGTCAACTAATGAATTATTTTTATTCATTCATTCTTCAATTAAATAATTATTCCTTAAATAGTGGTGTAATGTTTCCAGACACTGTGCCAGGTACCAGAACTATAAAAATGAGAGACCATTTCTGACTTGAAGGAATTTCTAGAAATGGAGTAGAGACAAGCCAGCTCTGACAGTCTGGCTGTGGCAGCACAGAAGAGGAGCACTTGACTCGTCTCCCGGCTGCTAGAGAGTGGGGAGGGAGGGAGGGCTTTCAGGAGGCAGTGATGTGGAACGAGTCTTGAAGGATATGTGGGAGTGAAAGATATAAAAAATTATTTCCTTTCAGTTCTGTTCTAATACTCAAATAAAATTATAAAGGCAAATCCAGAAGTTGGGAAACACTCTTTTTCTTGAACACCAACACCTTCCTGTGGACTCTGAAGGAAGCTGTTGCTACCCGTGGAGGCTTTTGGTGGTCTGGGGGACTCAGAGGTTGAATAAGCTTTCATAGTTAGGAGACTCTTAAAAGGCTAGAATTCTATAAAAACACTTTCAAATATAAAGTTGTGATCCACATATGGAATTTTAAATTTTCCAGTAACCACATTATAAAAGTAAATACAGGTGAACCTAAATTTTAATAATATGTTGTATTTAACCAGTATATCCAGAATATTAGCATTTCAACATGTAATCAACACAAAGAATGAGATATTTTAAAATCTCATTTTCACATTAAGATTTCAAAATCCAGCATGTGCTTTACACTTAGAACACATTTCAATTTGTAGTAGCCACATGTGGTCTCTCCCTCTCAAGGTGAACAGTGCAGTTTTATGGCCTCAAATCTCACTGTGCTCACAAATGAACATGAACCCAGAGCACTCTGGCTGGGTTTGTTCATAACTATTCATTCCATCACTTACTGTATTTTTCCATGTATAAGGCAACCCAAGGTATAAGACGCCCCCCCCACCACTTTTCCAACCCAAAATTAATCAATATTTTAAACATAAAACAGAACACATTTTTATTTAGTAATTCCTGCGGGTAGTGTTTACATACCAGTACTATGATATTATGCGGCATATCTATCACTTTATTCAGCCTCTGTTGTATCACTGCTCTCTTTTTCATCACTATTAGTTCCAGACATATCAATTTCTTCAACTTCTATTGTATCATTGCTGTCTTCTGAGTCACTGCCTATTTATGTGAGATCATCCTCATAAACTGGTGTCATTTTCTGAGCTAACTTTGTTCATGTTCTCATGGCTAACCCTTCTCTCCTCATGAAATTGAAGCACCATTTTGCTTTTCCTGTAAATCAACAATGTTCATTTCACTTGCAAACATTCTTGCCTGACATTGAATAAGCTTGGTTGACACATATAAGCCACTCTGGCGCTGCTCCATAATCCAAGTCTTAAGCCTCTGCTCCAAGTTTGCCTATTTTGCTGGTTTTCGTCTTATGGCCTTCTGCTTTTTTGCCCACTTGAGGAGTTTTTCTTCCTGTTTTCTTCACTGTCTGATTATACACTCAGTGGGAGGAGGTCCAAATTGTCTCTCTGCAGCTCTTTCACCATGCTTTTTAGCATAGCTGATTACATTCCATTTGAATTTTGCAGAGTAAGACAATTGCTTACGGGTATTTATCTTTTGATTTTTTGACATCTTTATGGGCTCAGAATGCTCAGATCCCTGTTGCACCTGCGTACTCCACCTCCACCTCCAAATTACGGCATCAGCTGATGTCAGTAATAATAAGGCTGGTATTGGAGGAAGCCTGTTTGACAAGGTATGAGCAGCTATGCACCTGTGTGGCTCTCTCCTTCCCTGTATAAGACACCCATCGATTTTTTGTCTAATAATGTTAGAAAAAAATAACATCTTATACACAGAAAAATATGGTATGTAAATACCCTGTTTCCCCGAAAGTAAGACATCCCCCGAAAATAAGATCTAGCGCATCTTTGGGAGCAAAAATTAATATAAGACACTGTCTTAGTTTTGGGGAAGCAGGGTAGTATTTACTTTCCTTAGGAAGGCAAAAACAAAGATTCTACCAGGATCTAGGTAATATCCTAAGTATTTATTGACAGCCAACAGTTCATAATGCCTTATATTTGACAGCCAACAGTTCATAATGTCAGGCCCTCTACCTCATAACCAAACTATGATAGAGTATTTGAAAAAGGCTGGTTTTATTTATTTATTTATTTATTTTTGTTTTTTAAATTTGTATTGAGAACATAATGTTTAGTACATCTGAGCTTTATGCTATGCTATACTATTATTTAGAATTGCATTAGCTACAACATAATGTCTTTGTTTTCCTAGAAAGAGGACTGTTTTAATTGTGGGTACAGCCAAAGCACTTGGGGCCTCACAGTTTGCTTATAGATTGCACTACCACAGGGCCAGTTTGTGATTATGCAGCTCTGATACAATTCAAGACCAATTATTCCATTACAAAAGATGCAGTCAAGGCAAACCTTCACACATAATGTCACTTGTGCTTTTTTGTTGTTGTTGTTGTTGTTGTTGTTGTTGTTATTGGAGTTGTCACAGTTTGTATGTGGAGTATTATCACTGTGAGCCAAGACAGGATAAAGTCCTGCCAATGATTGGCCTTCGGGAAGGCAGCAATCTGGGTCTCAATTTCTCCCTCTATGCAATGGCAGTTAAGAACTTTGGCCCCAAGGTCTTATCACCATGAAGATATAAACAAATCCTTCTCATCTTTCTGATTCTCAGTTTAGCACAGTGCTGATGATTGCAAAAGATTTCTTCAATTCCAAAAGGTTACACAGGGCCATCCAGTCAGTCACTTTTCTTTTTTTCTCTCTAGTGGGTCACTCGCAGTTTGTGACAAGAACATTACTAATTGCATAGCCAGTGCCAGGGGCACTGTGGAATCCTTGAGGAAGTCACTGTTAACTACAACCCGTATAAAAATGGATTATTCCCGATAGGCCACAAGCCGATCTGAGAGAAGACAGGGCTGGTGCCTCAAAGTTCTCCCAACATGCAGAAGGTGCACAGCCTGGGGCCAACTGTCTTAATGGCAGCCTTCTCAGCTGTGAACAATGAGAACAGCAATCCTCATGGCTTTTGAAGAGAGCTGTGTTTATTAATGAGTTTGTATTTCAAAGTACTTCACACTGGAATGTTTCACTGCAGAATTAAGGCAAATTTCTTTTCATTTTATTCCCCCACTACGCTGGGAAGGAAAGGAAACTGTGCTCACTGAGGCTGGGAGAAGAATGGAGGGATTCAGGCAAGAAAGTTAGCAACCCGACTCCCAAAGGCAGTGGCTCATTTCCCTGACTGAAAGACAACGCCCATTACAGGGAGCTTTGTAAATTAGGTATCGCAAAGGGCAGCCAAACCTGCTCTCTGAAGAATTGCATTTTTTTTTTCGACTTAATTTTTATGATGCCTTCAAGAAAAAAAGAGAAGGGGAGGGGAAAAAAGAAAATGAACCAAATTACACTGATGGGGGATTTGCAAGTACAACTTTTCCCTTATTCCAAAGAGAGGGGCATATATGATACTACTTTTCTTATTTTTGAAATAGGAGGCTACACCTATTTGTAACTCAGCCTTTGGATATGCAAATCTTTTTGTCCTACTTCTAGTGTAAGAAATACACTCACCAGGCTTTTTCCATAGATGATGTCCCACAACCTAAAGAGTTCAAAACAAAAAGAGAATTCATTCATTTTTTCCTTATGGAAAACTTTCTGTTTCCTCCCATACCGAGGGTATACAGCTTCCCTTTGCATTCAGCTGAGGTCATATGACAAGTTTCCATCAATGGAAAATGAGTAGGAGGAGGGATTCTAAGAAGCGGATGTAGCTTCTTTACTATCTCTGAGCACTGAAAATGATTATAAAGAGTCAAAACAAGTTGAGCCTCAAGATAGAAATTGGAATCTTTTGTCCCACAGATAAGAAACATTTGCTTTGGACTGTTAGCTGAGTGAGAAATAAACTTTTATTGTTTTAAGCCAATGTTTTTGGAGTTTATTATTATAGCAGCTAATGCTACTCTAACACACACACACACACACACACACACACAGCCAATGCTGATCCTCTTCCCCAGATTCCTCATTATACCTGGTAGTTGTCTTTTCCTTGTCAGAACATGAAAACCCTTTAGAACTTTCATGACACGCAGTATACCAGGTAGGGCATATAAAGTATTCAGTAAATGCATGTGGGAGGGAGAGAATGAAGGAGGGAGAGAGGCGAGTGGAAGGAGGGAAGGAAGGAAGGAAGGAAGGAAGGAAGGAAGGAAGGAAGGAAGGAAGGAAGGAAGGAAGGAAGGAAGGAGGTAAGGGAGGGGTGGGTGATTGAATTAATGTGTCTGTATTTAAGATCACTCATTTTCTTTTAAGCTTTGAACCTCAACATGCCCACTTCCCCCTTTTAGGTGGTAAGGAAGGGAAATATTTCTCGATTCTTTATAATCTTTGAAAGGATGGACACAGAGCCATGGGCCAAATCACTGGCTAGGGAAAAGTAATCCCTTAGAGAAGGCAATCCAAATATCATCACCCTAGAGAGCTGGGCCACTGCCAACATCTCCATCAGCAACTTGGAAGAGTTGTCTGTCGTCCTAGCACAATAAAACTGGAGACATGAGCATCTCGAGCTCCAGCCAGCACAATTACATGAAGCCAAGGCACATTATCACTTCTGGGTTGTAGGATTTATGACCAACTATGATGGAAAACAAAGACAGAGATACTTTACTTGTCTGAATTCATCACTCAAAAAGGCAGTATGTTTTAATCAGAGAGAAGTTGTATGTGTTATATTTTTTTCTAATGAAAACCTTAGCAAACAGAGCAGAAATAGATGCCAGCATCTTAGAAAAAAATAAAAAGGGTGCCAGTTTGCTCCTGTTCAGGAAATATGCCATTGATAGCTTTTACTGTTGAAAAATCTCTTTTCGAATGTTTTGAGGCAAATATTTCTATTTGGGTGGTTTCTAAGTGTGGAGCACTGCTTCTAACTTGAGTGGAACAAAGGAGTTGGTTGTATTCTGTATTGGTGTTTGTGCATCCAAGTATTAAGTAGTGACATTAAAACCACTACTCCTAGGAAGCCTGTGATGTTCACTTGCCACGGGGATGCTACTTCTGGTGGCAGAAAGCCCTGCCATGAACCTCCAGAGAGCCATGCTCCCACCAGGGGAGCACGCTCAGGCTTTGTTACAGTTGCTCATTAATTGCCTCCACTCTGGGATGGACGCCCATGCTGCTCCTAGCTCAGTGAGGCACATGGTGAAGGCTCAGGGAATATTGAAGAGCTCTGATTAGGTTGCACATTTGTGTAATTACAAGTCTTTACACAGACAATTTTTTTTTCACTATCTATTCCCTCGCAGCCATTGAAAAGGTTAACCAGTGTGCCTTTTTTCTAATGTTTACAAATTTGGAATTATTTTAATACACGGTGAAACCACTGTGTAACCGTTAACATTTCTACAAGACAGAAAAGATTGTTTGAGAAAAGAAGGAAGGTGCTACATAATTTTGCAAACACAAGGTTTATCTCTTAGTTTGATCCCAGCATGGAGCAGCTCCCCAAACCCTAAAAAGTGAGCTTGTTTCCAGAACACCTGAAACAGAGACTGTGCTTTTATGATGTTTGGCTTTCACAGTCAAGCTTCCACGAGGGAGCAATATTTCCTCTATATTTATTTTTTAAGTCATTTGGGTTTTCCAATAAAACAACATTTTATTTTCCCAGATGAACAGGTTAGTTGTAATCCAGGAAGGGTTCTCCATGGGCTCTGCTTGTGGCTGGGACCCTCTGGAGTGGTGCACTTGGAAAAGAATGTGTTATTTGCATTTCAGAAAACACTTAGTTGGCCAAGTGTCTAGCCACTAACATAACAGTTCAAATACAGTTATCCCAGATGTTCTTTCTAAATAACAATCAGACTTCCTAATTCTAATAAAAGGATGGGAATTGCAAAGAGGGGGAACCAGAGGAACAAACCATGTTTGGAAGCAGGAAGCAGGTCAAGGAGATAAAGGTTTGAAATACATGAAAAGAAGAGGAGAGATACGTGCATCTTCTCCCCTGTAGATGCCCAGTTTGAACCTACTCCAGTTAGTGGGAAGTTAGATCCTTATCTGATGTTCTGTAGCCACCTCCAAAATGTGTTGGTAGATTTAACCAGAGTAGAATTACCAGAATTCCATGGGCACCACTGACTTGGGTGGGCGGCTCAGCATAGCTATGACCCAAACCTGCCCGGGGCTCCCCATACCACTCACAGTCAGGATGGGGATGGGGCGAGGGAGGAGCAGCATGCTATTCAAGCCAGCCTTCGTGAGAGACCTGGGGCGCCCTACCCTGGGCCGCTTATTCAGCTCCTCTCTCTGGAATAATAAACAGAGAGGCAAGAGGCTAAGCTCTTACGGATAGGCACTCTTAGTCCTCGAATGGGACCATAGATTTACATATATATATGTATGCTTTATATATATATATATATATATATATATATATATATATATATGCATGATTAGTATTTATATAGAAAGAGAATGTAGAACATTCTAAACAGATTCTGATGATGCTTGCACAACTCTGTAACTACACTAAAAACTATAAAAGTATACATTTTAAATGGTAAACTGTATGATATATGAATTATATCTCAGGAAAGATTATTTTAAATGAATGCATTTTATATATCCCTTTATTTTTCTTTTCAAAAAAATTATGTGCTAGGATACACTCCAGGATTACTAAATGTTTGCTAATGAATTGCAGCTTTATTCCAATTTTAGAGCTGCCAGGCCACATTGCCCATGTTAGGGGGGCAGCAAGAAAAATAACAAAAAATTATGTTGACCCAGAGTGGCGCTCTGCATGCACTCCTGCACTGCCTCCCCCACCTCCAGCTTCTCCTCCCCCTCCTCCAGCTTCTCCTCATCTGGTCCCGGTGTGGGTACTTACTATGGCCCACGAATCATCCTTTGAAAGATGGTGTTTTAGGTGATACATTCTACTTCTAATGTTCTCCATGTGGATGAGATTGCTGGAAATTGCTGTGAATGTGAAAACTGGTGGTTATTTTTAACCTATCTTCAAAGCCAATTCATATGCAATAATTCAGCCTTACACTATCTTGTGTGCTATAATTGCAGTTATTTTATAAATGATAAAATCTTACAAGGGTTGTATTAGTCAGATTCATAGGAGCTATTCATCTCCTTTTTCTGATGGGTTGGTAAATTATTTGAATAGCATAGTGCAGTGTTAAACTAGCTAGCATGAAAGATCAAATTTTATAAAAAATTCAAGAGATTGGTAACTTTTGTAAAAACTAGTAAAAAATAAATTACCAGGAAAAAAACCACATAAAAAACCAAAGACATACAAAATAGAAACCCCTCCTTTTTTCTCAACAACTCTCCCTACACTCCCTTCTGCACCTGCTTGCATACCTCCAGTTTCACCTCTGCCCACTTTCTCACTAGTACTTCCCAGACACTCACTACACCCCACTGCTCCTACCTGATGACTCCCACTCAGAAACCCCTCCAGCTCTGGCCTTCTGACCATCCTCAAGGCCTGTCCCTTGCCCTTGAATGAATAGACATTAGATTTTTTATATTAAACTGAATAATATATTATTATATCAGATTAAATTACATTTTAATAGATATCAAAACAATGTAGGAAAAAGAAATTAAATTTTTAAAAACTGTACCATTGTTCATTGCAAATATCTGTGGAAGTGAATAATAGAGAAAATTGCTGTTATACTAATAATTTTTATAATTCTGCAATCATAACATGCAATTTTAAGTGGAATAAATTTCCTTATTAAACATCTCTATTTGCACTTTTAATGAACAATTTGTATATCAATGTTTAATTTTAATGTTATGGATGAGTTTGCTTCTCACTTATTTACTTATCTCATTTAGGTTAGATGGATAGCAATTCTACTCACAGGGGAAAATGTATGTTAAAACTGTTTCTATATTTTAATACATAAAATAGAGAAACCAATCTTGCAAAGATGTATTCATGGGAATGAGGACAAGACGGGATATTTATTTTTAACATTTCCAAAATAAAGCAAGTGATACTCTACTTGCAAAATTTTTCAATTCTTCATTAGAAACCAGTTCCAAATGTTTATTTTGTAAACTTATAGTTAAATTTAAGTTAAGTTTTTATGAAAGACAAGGATTCTGCCCTATACTATACTTTTGGGTTACAGCTGACAACTTCTAAATGTCACATTTTAACATGGTCCTGCTGCTCACCATGCAAGACGCACTTCCCGAGTTCACACTACTGTTTGGTGAAGGAGCTGGGATTTGATTCCAGGCCAGCTGACTTCACATCCAAAGTTCCAAGCTATCTAACCAGCCAGCTCAAACTGGCTAAGATTGGCACAGTTAGTGAAGGAAGCAGAGTATTTAAAATATACTCTAGGGTGCTGGCGGCCATTGCCCCCGGCACAGAGTCCCTGCGGCCACATAGGGCGGAGCTAACACTGTCTGCTTGGCCTGGAGACTCCGCCCACCCAACCTTAGCACAGCTGAGCTTCACAGACAATTGGCCTGGAGGTCAACCCTCCAAGTGCTAACAACGATTAACTGAGCTTAACTTCAGCAAGACTGTGCAACCCATATCCACCTCAGGTAACTGGGGAGGCTGAGCCACTGTCCCTTGTAGCACGTCTACCACACAAACCTAATTGACCAACTCAGGGAAGCAGCCATCATGCAGCAACATGGAAAGAAATCAGATGTGAAAGAAATGGAGGAAAAAAAACGACTAGACATGGAATTCAGAACCACGGTTATAGGGTTTTTTAAGAGGTTCCAACAAAAGATCGAGGCCTATAAGGAAATAAGCAAGACCACAAAGGAAATGAGTGAGTCCTACAAGAAAATGAACAACACCCTCCAGGATATAAACGAGAGCTGCAAAGAAATTATTAAGACCAACGTGGAAATGAATGAGTCCTACAAGGAAATGAAAGAAACCCTCAAGGATATAAAGCAGACTCTCAAGGATATGAAAAAGGACCAACCAGAAATTAAGCATACACTGACTGAAACAAAAAATATTATACAAAGACCTGAAAGTGCCCTGGAGCACCCCAAGAACCAAGTTAAAGATTTGAAATACAAAGAGGTAAAATCCACTCAGCTGAAAAAGCAAGAAACCAAAAGAATCCAAAAAATTGAAGATAGTGTAAGGGGCCTCTGGGACAACCTCAAGCATACCAACATCCGAATTATAGGGGTGCCAGAAAAAGCGAGAGGCCAAGACAATGAAAACCTATTTGAAGAAATAGTGACTGAAAACTTCCCACACCTGGTGAAAGAAATTGACTTAGGATTCCAAGAAGTGCACCGAACCCCAATATATAGGAACCCTAAGAGGACCACACCGAGGCACATCATAATTAAAATGCCAAGAGCAAAAGACAAAGAGAGAATATTAAAAGCAGCAAGAGAGAAACAGTTGGTTACCTATAAGGGAGCACCCATACGACTGTCAGCGGATTTCTCAACAGAAACGATGCAGGCCAGACGGGAGTGGCAAGAAATATTCAAAGTGATGAACAGCAAGAATCTACAACCAAGATTACTCTATCCAGCAAAGCTATCATTCAGAATTGAAGGTCAGATGAAGTGCTTCGCAGATAAGAAAAAGCTAAAGGAGTTCATCACCACCAAACCAACATTATATGAAATGCTGAAAGATATTCTTTAAGAAGAGGAAGAAGAAAAAGGTAAAAGTGCAAACTAGCAACAACAAATACACATCTATCAACAAATGAACATAAAAATCAAGTGAATTGATAGGCTGTTGAACAGGATAGACTGGTGAATATAACAGAGACATGGACATAGAGAGGGAATGGACTGACAATTCTTGGGGAGAAAAGGGTTGTGGGAAGTGCAGCAAGAGACTGGACAAAAATCTAGCAACAATGGGAGAGGACAGTGGGGAGGGGGAGGTGAGGGTGGAGGGTGGGATAGGTACAGGGTGGAGGGAAGCTATAGGGGGATAAAAAGGGGAAACAATGTAATTAATAAACTGAACAATAAAGATTAAAAATAAAATAAAATAAAATAAAATATACTCTAGGCAAAATAGCTGGGCAAAAATTAATACTATGAAATCTAAAAGGAATAAATGTCACTTCCTCTATTAGATTAATGTAAGTCAATTGCACAAATGCAGGCTAAGAAAGGCCTGGCATGTCAGAATCCCTTGGAATCACCTCATATCCTGCTGGCCTTGTCTCTGATACCAGCCACTGCAGAAGCATATGTGCCTAGAGGCTCTATGGGCCACTTTTGCTACCAGTACCTCATTTAAAGAACTCACCTTCCAGTTCTGAGATTCTTAAGAATCACACTGGGAGAAGACTGCTCAGATTACATGCAATGAGAGCTGATGGGCAAATGCAATGCGTATCATTGTCAATGCTTTTCATTGTAAGCCATTCTAATAAGCATATGATAGCTTCAGATGGTCCTGGTAAGATTCAGCCCAGTTACCTGCTGCCAGAACCAACTCCATAGGCACTTTTGATTGGTTTTTCCTCCCTTTATGTTTCATGCTCCCTGGTTCTCACCTCTGATTCCTGGAATCACCTTCAAAGACACCCCTCCACACAAGTTCAGACACTACTTTCGAGAAGTGTCTTAGTTTGAGATGTTGTAACAAAAATTCCACATAGTGGGGGAGGCTAAACAATAAGCATTCAAGCATTTATTTCTCAAGGCTAGGAAGTTCATGATCAAGACACCAGCAGATTGAGTGTCTGGGGAGAGCTAGCTTCTTAGTTCATAGACTTCTGTCTTCTCACTGTAACCTCACATGATGGAAGAGATGAGGGAGTTCTCTGTGGTCTTTTTCATAAGTACACATATCCCCTTCATGAGGTCTCCATCTTCAAGACGTAATCACCGTCCAAAGGCCCCACCTCCAAGTGCCATCACACTGGAAAGTAGATTTCAACATAAAAGTTTTGAGGGGACACAATCAGTCTACTAAGCCAGGTAAAGACATCAGCCTGGCAGTAAATCATGTGCAAATTAGATCTTAATAGATGACAAATTCAGCTTAAGACAGGAATGTGATATGATAAAAAGAAAGGAGAGGAGAGGAGATACAGAGAAAAAGGGAAGGAAGGCACAGAAGGGGAGAAGGAGAAAAATTGGCACAAAGGCATTACCATCAGAAGACTTGCAACAGATCAGTTGGCAGTATCACCTTACAATTCTCAGCATCCACAGAAACTCAGTCCTTCTCATATTAGGGATCTTGGAATCATTTTGTGGGTACCAAAACACTTTGATTGACATCCATTCCCCTACACACACATACACACAACTTTTTGAACACAGTGATTTGGTCTGGTCCCTTTGCAATATTGCTCTTCAGCTCCATGTTCAGACTTCTGCAGCCTTTTCAAGGGCACAGCCCCCACCTATCAAAGGATGTTTGGCTGGGAAACCCTGGGTTGACTCAGGGGTCCACTGTTTGCTTTGTTTGCCTTGTTTTTATTGTTTGTTCTTACTTATTGGACTTTATGCCGCTGGGTCGAATGCTATAGCATCCTTTTTTCTTTTATAAGAAATATAAATATTTTATTGATTTCAGAGAGGAATGGAGAAGGAGAGAGATAGAAACATCAAGATGAGAATCATTGATTGGCTCCCTCCTGCACTCCCCCTACTGGGGATTGAGCCCAAAATCTGGACATGTGCCCTGGCCAGGAATGGAATCATGTCCTTCTGGTTCATAGGTCAACGTTCAGTTACAGAACCACACTGGCTCGGCACTACAGCATCCTCGAAGAAAAAGGCTTGCTAGAATAGGTAATGGGGATAATGTTAATAATACCTTGGAGATGGATAGCACTTCTCTTCCTAAATGCTTAATGTGTTTTCACATCTCTTTTTCTTCATGTCATGCCTATGAAGTGGACCAAAGTAGACAGGAGAAGGGATCTAGCCTGTATGGTTACCAGTGTTTCTAGCAGAAAGTTTAAGAGACATTCAACTGAGCAATAGGCTTTCAAAATCTTGCATCTTTTAGACTGAGAGATCATTTGTCTAATTGTTTTCTTTGCTTTTGGGTTCTTTCCAAAGTTAATTACCAAACTTAATTAGTTCTAGTTATGAGATCTCTGAGACTATATTCTTTGTAAACACTTGCTACTTTATTAGTTAAGTCTAAATATTTATAAAATCTTTCAATCTAGTAGATTTGCTTCACTGATAGTGGTTGTCTTTATCTTTTTGTAAAAGGAGACACTGAGAGAGAAAGACAACTAGCCTAAGTGTGCAAAGCTTGCAGAAAACGGAAGAGCTTTTTCTTCCTCTTATTTTGTTTTCAGTGTTTTATTTCTAATTGGCACCTGTATGAGCAGGAGAGGTTGCAGCAGGGTGAAACAGATAAATTGCCATATTATTCAAGATAGTGAGTCTAACAAAGATGAGGAAAAGTTAAATTGGTAAACATAAGTAAAGGTCACACAACAGTTCTCAACACTGATAGCTTCATATTATCCAAGAATAAAACTGTTTTCAGGGTACTCCTAAATGATCTCTTCCTGCCTATGTCTCTCCAGGGTGCCTTGACTATACCTACGGACTATATCACCCAACCAAGAATCTGAGCCATTTGTTTGAATCTGAAATTTTCCCACCATAGATACTTATAGAACAACCATGGGTATGTTCACATCAGTTTAAAAAAATTGGTCCAAAGCTTAACTACTATATTTCTTAGCTAAGGTCTTTGGTTAAACTCCAAAGGAATAAATCATTATGTGTGCCAGGAGATAATTTTTTGATAGTTAGATCTATCTGTGTGACCCCAACATAGACATGTGATAACAATAATAATGGACACCTTAAATTTATACTCCATTGTACAAGTTACAAAGCACTTTCCCACTAAAAATAAGCATATCAGTAGACATACCAGGATACCTTGGACTGTCCTGTTTAAGAAGGTTCTTTCTCAAGAATTTAAATGGAGATAAACAGATCAAGTGAGCATCAAGCTAAAAAAAAAATTACAGAACCCATTTTGACAGGGATCCAGGACATGAGGAGTCATAGAAAACAAAAGTTAAAATTAAGAGGTAGTAAAAATTATGAATAGGTACAAAGAAGTACAGAAAATACATAGAGTACAGTGCTCACAAACTCAAATATTATCAACTGAATAAAATAAATGTAAAAATTAGCAAACATCTATAATAATAAAAGTGTAATATGCAAATCAACTTAACAACTGAACAGCAGAATGACTGTCCAGACAACCTTCGGGATGACCATGCTATGAACCCACTGGTGCCAGGCCAGCCAAGGCAGGTGTGATGTGATTGGTCAGGGGCCTGGCCATTGCTCCAGGATTGCCCTGTAGAGGAAGGCTCAGGTTACTGGTCAGTGGGGCGATCAATCAATTCGGGGGGAGTGCTCTATGGTCATCCAAAAGAGGGAGGCCCAGGCTACCCTGTGAAGGCACAGGCCAGGTGAGGGTCCCACCCCCAGGGCATGAATTTTGTGCACCAGACCTCTAGTATGGTAATAATACAGACTTTGAAAAAACAACAACACACAATTAAATCCAAAATTCAGTCTAAATACTGAGCTGATCAAATACAGAGCATCTTCAGGCCATGTTTGGCTTCCTGCCGCCCCTCCCCTTGCCTCGTTCTCTAATCCCTCAACCATAGGAAAGAAAGAAGCCAGTCTGTGTGCAGAAAAAAGTGAGGTCTCCAAGAACAGATAGCAGGAGGCCAAGATTATGTCTCTTTCATGTGGCAGACACAGAGAAAGAGAGGAAAAGCCAGAAGAAATGGCCTTACAGTATACTGCATCCTTTGGGACTCAGTGTTCCCCTCCAAATTCCAATATTGAAAAGATGCCTTTTCTGTTAAAGAGTGAGAGTCCTCCTTCATAGTCAGAAGAGCCGGACAGAAGCCACCACATGTCTTTTCTGGTTTTCACAAACCTCTTCCTAGTAGATACTGGAAATAGGGGCTCTGGGGTTTCATCTAGTGCAGGTTTGCCTTCAGCATAGGATAACTGAGAAGCAAGTGGCAATGTGTATGCAACTTTGGGTTTCAGCTCTGCTTGGTTCACAGTGGCCATGAGGTCATCTTCTTAGCCCTCTGGAGAAAAGGTGCTCCATAGAGAGGAATTAGGGGATGGTCTCACCAGTGCCAGGAGACTCATCCTCTCAAACTCATCTAATTCTGTCTTCAAAACACCACACGGAGGATCTGAACACCTAAACATGTCATCATGTGGAGAATATAAAGTAAACATGTCAAAGAATACAGCCATACATTAACCTAAATAGAGCTAATAAATTGTTAGGCTTAGCAGGAAATGGAAAATAGCTAATGGAATAATGAAGAGTTTGTCTATTCCCAGAGCAGTCAGCCATCGTCCATCATGTTCCCAGTTCTCTTGCCAAGAGCAGCAGGGGCAGGCCAGCTTGGGGTGAAGATGCAATCTCAGAAGCCCCTGCTCTCTAAATTCTAACGAAAGTGCATTTGTCACTCCAGGACTGAGAGAAGCAGCAGGAGGAATGGTCCAGGCAAGGGGTCTTTATGATGTGAAACCAGAACGAGGCAGGATTGGGTGGCGGTTGGGACTGCGGCTTTTAGAGGCAGTCAGGTTTAGATCCATAATGGAATTTTTGAGCAGGGATGGGAATCTGACCCAAAGGAAATTAGCCCAGAGGCTAACAACCAACCTATGGTACATGTAGTTGTGAAAGGTGATCTTTCCTGGCTAAAGTCCCAGTCTTTTGTAAGATGAGGGTTGAGGAGGATCTCTACTCAAAGAGCTGTTGTGAGTGCCAGCTGTGATCCAGCAAACAAAGCTCCAAGGACAGTTCCTGGGATATGAAACACACTCAACAACTGTTAGTTATTGCCAACACTTAGCCAAAGAAGCAGCCACAAAAGGCCAAGATTCCATGTCTTTCAAAACAAACTAGTAGGGCAAGTTTTCCCAAGGTTCTAGTCACTATCATCTGAAAGGGAAGTCCATCAGGTGGGCACATCTACAATTCACTTATTTCTTCACTAAGGAACCAATGGTAACTTGGATTAAAGTAAAGCAAAAAAACCTAAATGCTGTCAGAAATTATCAAAACCTGGTTTGTAGGTTATTCTCTTATTTTGTAACAAAAAATAGAGAAAGGAAATCAGTTTGCTCTTTAATTATGAGGACAAACATCACAATCACCAGTTGATAATGTAAGGCAAGATCCATAACCCACAGCAGCCATTTCACATGGATGGACAAGTCAGTGTAAGTCCATGCTGGTGATGCTGGCAGTACCTCAATGCCACTGTGAGACACTGCAACTAAGCCTGTCACGAATGACATAGCCTGGTCCTCATGTCCCATTCCTCCCTTGCAGTAATGTGACTTAGAAAGGCATTAAATGCCCAGAGACTACTTAGAGGGCTATGGATTTTTATGATTTTTAACTTTAAGGTTCTTGCAGGCAGGCATTGTATCTTTCATATTCTCTAGGGTATATTTATGGGCATAAATTAACAAATTAAAGAAACCCTGGAGCCGAGACCGGTTTGGCTCAGTGGATAGAGCGTCGGACTGCGGACTGAAGGGTCCCAGGTTTGATTCCGGCAAGGGCATGTACCTTGGCTGTGGGCACATCCCCAGTAGGGGGCGTGCAAGAGACAGCTGATCGATGTCTCTCTCTCATCGATGTTTCTGACTTTCTATCCCTCTCCCTTCTGCTCTGTAAAAAATCAATTAAATATATTTAAAAAATAAAATAAACCCTGGAAACAAACATATACATATACATTATTCCTGTAGTCATATACAGAAGTCACTGTCTTTCTTTGAAGTGCTACATGAACTTGACCTTGGCATTCATACAGCTAAGGTCAGTTTAAAGGACAGGTTTTTTCCAACTTGCTGGTGGTGAGCAATTGCAAGTGAGACAGAGAAGCTAGACCAGAAATGTGGGACTCCTTCATGCTCTCTCCCCTCTGGCCCAAGGCCAAACACATTATTCCATGCAGTATTGGAGGTAGGCAAACCGGAGTCCTGACTAGGGAGAGGGTGGGCATCTTCAAACCCCACAGGAGGTCACTTCCTTTTTGCCCAGCCTGTTTGTCTTCTTTAAACCTTTAGAGCCATTGCTCCACTCCAACAGAAAAACTGCCCTTTGGAGCACTGGATATCACTGGGCACAATGGGAGCTGGAGACGCTTCTTCCATCCTTACTGATAAGAAGAGCAAATGACTGCCTGGAGATAGTATTAATATCACGTTATTCCGCCACATCATATTGGGCTCAGATACTGCCATCTTTCCTACATCTAACACACGCAGCCAGAACGTGTGAAAACTAAAATAAATGCTCCTAATTAACAAATGAAAATACATCTGAGCCAAGCGAGGGCTGTCAGCTGTTTAAGAAGCTTCTCAGTCTCTGGGGCTGCCCATGACAAATCAAACCCTTCAAACTTGTTATAACCACAAAAGATGGCATTCTCGCTCTTTCATCCACAGAATGGCTTTTTGGTTCACTCTGCAGAGGATTTCCTCCCCTACTTATAATAAATGAGTTTAAGCCAAAATCAAATTTTGATATTTAAAAAAAAATCAGCCAGTACTATTGATAGCACCAGTTAAAGGAATGAAACACTTTTGCATGGAAACAGTGATTCATGAACTGCTCTTCCTTACAGGAGATGAAACCATTTGGGCTTTCCTCAGAGATGCTTATATTACTGGCAACGTTTTTTTAAAAACTTCATTATATAGAGAAAATTCAAGCCTTCAATTTTTCTTCTTGAGAGGGTTTAGTGGTTGCTTGGGTATATGTGTGTCTCTTGGTGTGTGTATGTGTATGTGTGTGTGTGCGCTCACACACACACACAAGTGTGTTTCATAAAATTAGATTCTAGCAAAGGGAAAGTGCATTTATGCAAAAGCAATTCATCAACCACTTCTGTGCTCAGAATTCACCGAGGTAATTTAGATACCTTAATGGTAAGGTAGTTTAGGTAGGTAGGAGGCGATGTCCCCTCCCCCATTCAAGAGCTACGGTAATAGAAAACGTGTGCTCTAAATGAATCTTTTCAGGAAAGTAATTCTCATTTTAATTATTTATCCACTACCAAATATAAAATATAATTACACAGCCAATATCCATGGGAGCAAAATTCACAGTGCGGTTCAGAGTAGAAGAGCTTTCTGCTTTTAGGAAATTTCCATCTGAAAAAAAAGAACAGACATCCAAAATAATAAGATTAGCCAAATGCAGCTTTTAGTGCTAATCTAACTTTCATAATGTTAGTGTTTAGCAAGAGCCCACCACTTGCTCAAACACAATGGCTCCAGAATTTGCAGCATTTTTAGCATGGCCTTGACCTTTATGATGTCAGACATATATTACTTCTCGGCTATAATTTACTATTGACATCATGGATTAAATTTGTTGTTTCAACTAATGTAACTGAGCAAGTAAGGTAGATTGTGAAACCGAAGCCAGCTCCTGAAATACGAGGGTTGTCAAGTATAAATTTACAAAAGATATTCAGACTGGGTGTGGAAGACAAAAATAAATGGACAAAGAAGCTGTTTTTGACAGACTGCAAAGGGCTAGAGACTTCAACTTGAACGTTGTAAATCCAAATGTCACGAAACACTGCTGCAGAGCGAGAGACACGTCTATTCCTCAGGAATATAAATGGTGATGGGAAACCAAACTTTTGCGATGCCATGCATCTGTGAAAAGTATATATCCCTGCTGCCCAATACAAACTCACCAGTCTCTTCTTCCTCTCCCCCCGCAACTCCCCACCCCCGCCTGAGCATGAAAATCATTGCCAGTCCCCACCCCAGGACCATAATAACCATAACGCCAGTGTTGTGTGACACCATTTGAACAAAAAGCCAAGAAATGTCAAGAAATACATTAAAGTGCATTTTTAAAGAAAAATAAATTACCTCGGTGACTATATTCCCTAAACGTGAGTTTTCACGTCTCATACAAAGAATGTTTTTAATACCAAAGTGTAAGTTGCTTAAGAGGGGATCTTGTAATGACTGAAACGTGTAAAGGTGCTCCTATCACTCAGCATCTAACACCTCGGAAAGCAACCAAGCCACCTCCGTGCCTGGCCTCTTAGAATACCAGTCCGGCCACAGGATTACATCAGCATGATTAGAGGCAGACTTTGTGTGTGTGTGTGTGTGTGTGTGTGTGTGTGTGTGTGTGTGTGTGTGTGTGTGTGTAACCTTCCTGATGCTTTATTTTCTCAGATACTCTGTAAGCCAAAAAATTTTCAAAAAAACTGCAATCAGAACACAACTAATATGGGCTATAAGGATGGATTGGTGGGTGGTTAACATGAGAACAAAAAGCCTAGAATATGAAAATCCTTTTCCATCTTTTTTTTATGTATAAATGCCATTCGGATTTCTCAATTTAGATCAGGGTTAGACTTGAACTTCTGGACAGTATTCAGTGGTCATGCATTTGGAGCACTTCTATGGAGATGAAGAACCTGGAGGACCTCTTGTCTTTATAACCTCAATAACCTGTTAACCTGTTTTTGTTTTGTTTATTCAATAGAAGGTGGGAGAATTCCATCTGAGTCCATGAGTCAGATATACAATATGGAGTAACACACGGTACTTATGTTGTACTGAGCCTTGAAATGACATAGTAATCATTACAAATAGACTTTTCCCTCAAGTTTTTAGTATAATGTCAATGTGTGTGTATATGTAAGAGAGAAAATGCATATTTTAAGAACAACTCTGATGTGGGAATATGAGGACATGAATACATTCTTTGCTTCTTGACTCATAAAGTGCCTTTGAATAAATTGAAAAAGACTTAAATGGGGTCAGACTGTACTTTCAGGTAGTCATGAAATGGAAGAACCCAGAAAGCACTCATTTACATCCACTCTGATTAGCCATGGGAATGTCCAGATTGAGAATGCATGACCTTCAGAGACCCATCGCCACCTTGAGTGTGAGAAGCCTGAAAGGAAGATGTGCTGTGAACCCAGAAAAGGGACCAAGAGCCCCTTGAGCTGACTCTAGATGTAACCTTAGAGAGTCTCAGCCTGCTGCCCAATAGAGGCTGCAGCTCGCCTAGACCTCTGGACACCTCTTCAAGTTAAATTGCAGCTGATTGACTGCAGTCCTACCCACTCCAGAATTTCCTCTCGGTGTAAGTAAAATGCCCATGGTCCCAGGTCTTTGTGATTTTTGAGTCCACCTGGGTGGGAAATTTTATTGTAAAAGCTGGTGGCTTAGTTCTTCCTGAAAAAAGTACTATTTTTCTTCATTTAGAAAAATAACTTCTTTGTTTAGTAAAATCCTCAATTCTTACTTTGCCTGACTCTAGCACTTAGTTAATGTACCATCTCATATTTTCATGAGCTGTTTACACTGGACTATAGACATTGTATATTAATTTATCTCTTTCTCCTTCCAGGCCAATGGATTAGTTCAGGTGTATTCAGTTGCATTTAGAAAAATACAAAGACAGTGGCATAACCAGTATTTTCTCACATGTTGTAAAGTTCATGAGTAATATATGCACAGTTGGTGCAGCCGCTTTTAAATCATGAAGAACTAGGCTACTTCCAGGTTCTTGCTCTGCCATCTTAACCTTAGCTTCATCCTCATGGTTTCATATAAGAAGAAGAGAATGACAAAGATGTAGGAAGTAGTGGAGTCTTTATCAGGAGAAGAAAACTCTCCCAGAAATCCTCAGCAAAATTCTACTTGGTCAAAATGTGATTATTCTTAATTGCAAAGGAAACTATAAAACAAATGGTGTTGTCTGGACACAATGCCATTATTGACAAACTAAGGGGTCTGTGAGCAAGGAGAAAGGAAAAGAATGGAGATTAAGTAGGCAGCAGGTATCTTACCACACTCATGAATCTGGTGACTGCAGTATGTGCTTGTTGAAGTGCATTACAGGCTATACAAAGGTGGTTCTGAATTTTTCTAACATACACACAATGAAAGGCTCTTCATAATATTTTTTCTGAAGATTTGGAAGATGATAAACTTTCCAGATATTCCTGTATAAACAGTAACAAAAGTTCCAAGAACATTTCCTTCTTTGCAAAGCAATAAGAACTCTGGACCTTGAAACAGAAAACCTGAGTCCTGGATCTGATTTTGCCACCAACTAGGTTCTATTTTTCTCTGTCTGGGCTCCAGTTTCTTAATTGATCTCACTGCCTACATTCCTGTTACCTCTGCAAGTCTATTCTGGCCCCAGAAGCTACATATCTCTCCACTGCCTAAAATTCTTTCATGGCTTGGGATGAAATCCAAACTCCTCAGGATTTGGTTCTTGTCTATGTTTCCTGCTTCCTCTTCCACCTCTCCCCCTTTTGCTCACTTCAAGCTACTATACTGGCCCCCTTTGTTTCCATGAGCTCGTCCAGCGCAAGGCTGGCATTTGCTCTTGTGGTTCTCTGGAATGCTCTGCCCCAAAGTCTTCAGTGACTGCGTCCTTCTTGTTCAAGCATCAGTTCAAATGTCACCTCCTAACACTGACATCTAAAGTACAATTTTCCATGCAAACCCTCTGTATCACAGAACCCTTTTCATTCCCTTCAGAGCACATACCACAAGCTTCAATTATCTCGATAATTTATTTATTTGTTTATTGTCTGCCTCCCATTGAGAATGTAAATTTCCTGAGAACAGGAACCTCCTCCCTCTTCTTCACCACGGGTAGTTCTGGCATAGTTTCTGTCAAATACACACATAACAAATATTTGTTGAATAAATTAATAAAGAATAAGGCTTTTTAACTTGATCTCACAAGTCCCTTCCAACCTTAAAACCCTATCTATGATTTCCATCTCACAGGGCTGCTGTGAGTTTGAAATGAGACAATATATGTAAGTGTACTTTTTAAACTGCTAAGTAATGCACAAATGTTACAGCTATTATAAAAATAGTGTGATTTGGGGCAAGCTGTAAACTGTTAAATGTGGCCCTTTGAATATTGTTTACAAATCAAAGCTTGAAATGATAAAAATTAGACCCAGAGCAAATGAACCATTTTGAAATAAAGTGTTTTTCTAAAGAGGTAACATTCTGGAACATAATACCGCCTGAGATATTGTCCCCTCATTCAGCTCTGTAGAAAGTAATGCTCTTCTCCTACCCTATAATATTTGAGGAAGTTCTATTTGCAAGTCATTTATAAAGGTCAGCAATTTATTTTGTGTTAATGATTCTGTGAACTGCAGACCCCACTCAGTGAATCATATATCTCTGTAGCATCTGCCAGGTATGAAATTGCATGGATGTGAATTCAAAACTACAGAGAACATTCCATTTGAAAACTTCTATTGGCCCAATTGTGTTTCCAGGTGGAGAACTGAACATGAAATGGCACCTGAGAGCCAGCATGAATGTTCTTTCGTTGTATGTCATACTTGCCTGGAGCTGGTTAACATTTGTTTTTAGTGATATAATAAGCATGTATTCCCTGATGGGGATTTTCAGTAATCACCTCACTTCATGTGAATATTCCTGACACCTTACTTTAGAGTTTTGTTAGGAAATATAGGCCTTATGTTACTCTTCTAATGAGCCAGTGGCTCCCTACTGCCCCTTAGGCTTAAGTCTGTTCTTTTTCTGACATCCCACCCCCCCTCCCCCAGGACATGGCCCAGCCTAATTCTTAAGCAAATAATCTCCCTGTTCCTCTATACATAACCTATAATCCAGCCAAACTGAAATGTGGAAATAAGCATGAGCTATAAATCAGTACAGCCCTCATTTTGTTTCAAATCACCAATTGTTAAACAGTTACCAGTAGACCACCTTCTAGAGTCCACCCTCTCAACTATTTCATGATATTGCCTCTCCTACTTGCGTGTATAAGTATTACTCTCACTGGGTTATGAGTTCCTTGAGGTAAGGGACTGCTGTGCCATACTCATTTATAGCTCATGCTCTCTGGCACATTGCCTTCACAGTAAGTATGCAATACACAGTTATTGCAATGATTTATAATTCATTCCCAAGGTAGCTAATACTAATATTCTATGGTGAAACAGAAAAGGTAGTAACTGCTGTTCTTAAGCCAAACTATTTCTAACTTATTTAAGTACTAGAAGATGATGTTATCAGCATGAGCAAGTATTGAAGAGTCCTAGATGCTGAGCCCAGAGGGATCTTAGGCATCATAGCAATGCAACCCCCATGCTTGACTGAAATAGAGCTCTAGAATCTAGTGGTTGCTGCTCTTGGGAGTAGGGCTTAACTGATTGTCATAGAGGGGTGGTGGGGTAATGGCCTTTCAAAATAAAATTCTCCCTCACCAGGTCTAATAAGCATGCCCACCACTAATGCACCACCTTCTCCCTACTGGGGACCATTTACACTCTGAGTCTTAATTATGGATTCACCAGCAGGTCAGTGGTGAAAGGCGATACTTAAGCAATGAATTTTCCTAGAGATTAGGAACAGGTCAACACTGCCTTCAGAGAAGACCATTAATGTGATTATTCTAGATACAAAGCCCATTTTACTGCCCTTTTCCCCCAGTTTCTGAACTTAAAGTCTCCTAAATATGTCTCACTCTCATCTTGTATTTCCTCACCTCTGTCTTTGCTTCCTCCTTTCCATCCACAGGACTTATGTTCCTGTCCCATTTCCATGTATGAAATCATACCAGTACTTACATCTTACAAGGCCTAGCTCTCTCTCTGTGATCACCCCCAATGAAGAGTCTCTGCTAAAACATGTAGACCTTTGGGTTTGGAAAGCTTATATTGCCCTCAGCTAGAATTCTATCATGCATCCTTATTTGGGAGCACATTGCTTCTCCTTGATAGAACCACAAAGGCCCTTACTTGCTCTGTGCTTCCTCAGCTTGACCACACTGAGGATAATTAAGAACCAGTTCTTCATATATGGAGACAAGTAGGAGTGTGACCCTGAAACAGTTGGCAGGCCAAATCTTGTTAGGACTCAGAGTGAGAGATTCAGCCTCTTCACTCAAATTTTGTTCTTTGTGACAGGTCCTCTGATTGGCCTTCTGCTTTGGTATTGGTTTCTCTTCAGGGTTTTTGCAAGAATCACAGCTCAGGGTTGATGCTGATTGAACCTCAACCTCTTCCTAATTCCTGCCACTGTCTTCACTATAGCAGGAGCTCCAAGCAGGCAGAATAATAATAGTATTGATCAGGGTTTCCCAGAGAAATAGGACCAATAGGAGACAGATAAATGTATGTTAAAAGAGATTTATTATAAGGAATTGACTCACAATTATGAAATCCTACAATCTGCCTTCTGCAAGCTGGAAACTTAGGAGAGTTAATGATATGGTTCTGGTTTAAGTCCAAAGGCCTGAGAACCAGAACTGATGGTATAAGTTCTTATCTGAATCTAAAAGCCTGAATCTAAAGGAGGCCAATGGTGTAAGTCCATGTCTGAAGGCAGAAGGCTGATGTCCCAATTCAACAGTCAGGCCGAGAGGATGAATTCCTCTTTCCGCCCTCCTCCCTCCCCCCCTTTTTTTTGATCTATTCAATTCCTCAAGAGGTTGGATGAGGCCCATCCACATTAAGGAGGGAAACCTGCTTTACTCAGTTTACCAAGGAAATGCTAAAATTTGCTGGGAACACCTTCACAGACACATTCAGAAATAATGTTTAACCAGCTATCTGGGCATCCTGTGGCCCTGTCAAGTTGACTCATAAAATTAACCATCATGCAACCAATAGGCAGGAGGGATGCTGGGTAAACATTGGCTTTTTCCTGACCTCAGTAGACCTCTGTGATGCACCCTGAAGCATCTTACCTGAACCTCCTCTTTAGCTCAGACCAGTGGACAGTGACTCTGCCCAAATCATATCTGAGTTTGCCATGCCTCTAGCATTGGGCAGATTAAAATGCTGACTTCTCCCAGGAAAGGACCAGCCTGTAGCCTCCATGGCCCTCTCAGTGCCTACACCATCCCACAAGCCCAAACTTGTTTGCCCTTTCCTGAAGACTCCCAGCATGCCACAGGGCAGAGAGGATACTGTGTGTCTTGTGTTTCTTTTTTATCAACTTTAAGTTCCTTGAGGACAAAGTCTGCATTATTCACCTGTTCTTGACCCGTTGCAAGAACAATGTAGCACAATACCAGACGCCAAACAGGGATGGTTTAAGCATGAAATAAAACTGTAACATATCAGAAGATAGTCAGTGTTCTGACAAAGATATTTGAGTGGATGACAGCTCCTCTGGGCATCTAAAAGAAGTGAGGAATTAATGGGACTCAGTTGAGCAAAATGATCCAGAGGGTTGGCACTTCATTTAATAAATACCCATCATATTCATTATGTGTCAGGCATAATCCTAGACACTTTTAACATAAGTTATTCTAGAAGAGACAGCTGAATTATTCTAGAAGTCAACCAGCTGAATTTCATAGGCACACAGTCTGGCAGCAGAGTCTGCTCCTAACCAGGACATGATGCTGCTGTAATGAACCAGGCAGTTAAGACAGAGCCTGTGGTCAGACCTGTGGGACACAATCAAATTTGGGGAACTACTTAGAGGTAGGAGCTAGGAAGGCAGAGTGCCAGGGAAGCCTGGGAGGCAGAGCTGTGATGGCCAAAAAGCGAGACTGTTCTCAGGTGGGTGCAGCTGAGACTAACGGGGCAGAGCCAAGGGAAGCAGGCTCTTGATGCCAACCCCACTCTCCTTCGAGAGTAGAAAGGCAATCAATTCATCTTTGGAAAGCAGTTTGTTGGCTGGGGCAGGCTTAGGGGGCAGACAGCCTTGGCTTTGAATCCTAATCCCTCCTCTGTACAGCTGTTGACCTTGGACCCTTGGACAAGCTGAAAAGGAGGCAGGTGTCAGATCCTGTGCACAGACACATTTACGTAAAGGCAATGCTGTAATTTGATTTTATTTTAGAAATGTTATTCTGGCAGTAGTTTAAAAAATTAATAGTGGTGTCCCATTTGCAGTAAAAACTTTAGTAATTTGAATATGCAAATTCATGTTTTTGCCTTAACAATGCACCTCCTGTACTCTGAATTTATTAATATATTTTGTTTAAACATTTAAATTACCTTTGTCTTTAAATTATTTCAAAACTAGATGCCCAGTGCATGAAATTCATGCATGGGTAGGGTCCCTAGGCCTGGCCAGTGATCAGGACTGATCAGGGCCTTCTGGCTGCTGGCTGGGGCCTTTCTTCATTCCACTCCATCCCCTGGTGGTCAGCATACATCATAGTGAACAATCAAACTCCTGCTCTCCTAGTTGAACTCTTGAGGGGACATTTTGCATATTAGTCTTTTATATAGAGAGACTAGTGGCCCAGCCTGCACAGTCTCCAATTAGGGACCCCTTGGGGAATGTCTGACTGTCCAATCAGGCCTAAACTGGAAGTTGGACATCCCCCTTGCAATCTGGGACCGCTGACTCCTAACTGCCCACCCTGTCGACATGGTTTCTCCCACTGCCATCCCCTGCCAGTCTGATATCACCCCAACTGCCCTCCTCTGCTGGCCTGGTTGCCCACAACTGCCCGCTTCTGCCAGCCTGATTTCATCCCTAACTGCTCTCCCCTTATGGCCTGATCTTCCCTAACTGCCTTTGCCTGCCTGATCACCCCTAACTGCCCTCTCCTGCCAGCCTGATCTCACCCCCAACTACTCCTCCCTGCCAGCCTGATCTTGCCCCCAATTGCCTTCCCCTGCTAGCTAATTTGGTTCTAATGAGTTGGTTTCTATGCCAGTCAGCATCAAAAGCTCCACCTTCCAGGCAGCCATTGGCTCATTATAGTTCACCCAGATTTGGTTCTGATTGGTCTGTTTCTATGCCAGTAAGGATCTCTGGGCCTATCTCTGAGCATGATCAGAGAGATAGAGCTGATCATCAGCCCAGTGGAAGCCTGGAGTGAAACAGGCATGGCTGCTGGTGAAGCCCAGAGAGAAAGAGAGAGAGGCAATGGCTGATCAACAGCTGCCATGGAGGCTGTGGATCAGACCCTGCCTCTCTCTCTCTCTGGGCTTCTCTGGGCTTGATCCGGAGCACCCTCAGCAGACAGTGCTGGGTTGCTGCACCTGGACCGGCAGCAGGACTGACTTCCAGTGTTTGGTCGAGCAGTCAGTCGTTATAGACCCTGAGTTTTTAGATATTAGGATAAGCTTCCATCATAAACATATATGGAAAGTCAATGCCATTTGCTTTCAAAATGAACACAATGGAAGCAGAACAATATTATAATATTTGATCCACTTTTGAAAGTGTTGAGCCTGAGGACTATTCTAATTTTGTTAAAAACAACAACAAAAAGTGGTTAGCAAGTGTCAGGTGGGTGTTAAGGACACTGGCCCCAACCTGAGACATGTTTCTTTTCCCAGTTAGATCGACTGAATAAAGAGTAGAAAAGGCAATACCTTTCTCACCAACTGAGCTGATCTTCAAAGCCCAAATTGTTTGGAAGCATCTTTTATTTTGGGAAATACAGGTTAGAGAAAAGGTTTTAACATTTTTTGAGCAGGACTTACAGAGGAAGTACGTCTGGAACCAATGAGAGTAAGGCTATGCATACACACACCCTGAAGAAGAGTGTTCCAGGCACAGATACTTGTCCTTTTTCTGTGCAATGTGCTGAAATATTCCATTCTGTTCTCTTTTTTCTTTTAGAAAAACATATGGGGAACCTTAAATTGATTTCACCACTCACTAATGAGTTACAAAAATCTCATACTTTGAAAAACTCTAAATTAAGGGAAGCTGGACTAGAGACAAGAAAACTACAGAACAGGCTATTGTCATGCTCCAGGCAAGAAGTGAGAAGTCCTAATTGATTCTACTGACAATAGAAATGAAATGAGATGAAATAGACAGAGTATGCTTATTATACTTACCTTGAAAAACCCGAAATGTTTCACAAGGAAGGTGGTATTTATAAATCCATTTTTAGTCAGTTTAAAATGAATCAAGCTCCTTAGCAATTGGCCAACTTTGGGTGACTTTTCATGGGAAAGCACTACTGCCTAGAATACTAGTTACTGACTTCAACCTTTCTAAGCTGCACTTTCATCGAACATCAATTCTGACCATGTTATTTTTTTTCACAGCAGAAAGCATTCTACTTTGCAAATTCCATTCATGTTATGCCTTTTAAGAAATCTTCATGGACATATTATTTTTTAAGTCTGTACAGCAATTCTTGGGTGATGGCTTGTTTTGTAACCCTCTGGTATCCAAATGAGTATGACAGTGATGGAATTAAAATCACGATTGCATTCTGCTCATATTCTTTGCTCGAGTGAGACTTAATGACTGGGTTCCCTTGAGCAAATGCAAAAATATGAAAACATCTCCAGTTCACAGAACAAGGAAAAAATACGTTTTCTTGAATGACTCGGGAAAGGCCACCTCTATTTACAAGTGTGGCTGTAAAATAAACAAGCTTCGTCTTTAATTTACCTTTGCTCAGGCATCAAGATGCCTAGGTGTTAAGGAAGGACTATACAGGATGCATTTGCCAGACAAAGAGCTTTCCCTGTTATTAACGACTGGAGGTGCCTCAGTGTAATCAAAGGGCACAGCTGCAGTGATATACGGCAGTGACAAACCTGGGATCTTTCCTTCCCGATGCTAACCTAACAGCCAGCAGCTGAGAACTTCCTGCGCTGTATATCTACAAGATAAATAGCAGGAGATATGAATATACGCACTGCTTACAGTCCTGAAAAGTATTGTTATATCCCTCGTCCGCAATCATTCTAAATATGACGCAAGTGCATTTTTCACCATTTCAGTACAATCCTTGTTTGTAAATGGCAGTAGTTTTCTGGTGGAGATTTAAAGCCTTCCAACTGTACCAGCAACTGCAGTCTGATTGGAAAACTGGTGCCTACACTGCTGATGGCAGCACCAGAGCAGGTTTCTGGAGATTCATAACCCCTTTTACGTTGACAGGCAGCATCAAAAGAAGGAATCACTTCAAGAATACACTAGAAATCATTTTTATTTTGCTCCTCGATCATGCCAAGATGATCTAAAGGGAAAACTCAGTCACTCACGATATGAATTTGACATGAAGGAATCCATAAGAAAAATTCACTGGTGTTTTTATTTCCAGCCATTAAGCCATTTTTCCCCTTTCTCTCTCCTGCTTTGAACTTGTGACCAGTAAGTGCCACAGTTTGCTTTGTTAAGGGTTCAAGAAATGCATTTAATTGGGAGTTATGGCCAAGGTAAAACACAGACTAAATAACTAGCATGAAAAGAGGGTAGCTTTCTGCACTTACTCAGGTGTGAATTCCGGTGGAAAAATTCTATAATTACTGACCAGGTTTCCATTAAAAATAAAGTGAAGAAAACCACTGAATGGACAAAGCAAGGTCTTTTCCCAGATCAATAGCAAAGACACGTCCATGCACACACAGAGGAAGTCAGTGCAGCTCCATGACCTTTTCATGAACTTTCTGGGAGATGGAAAGATCATTCAAAGGGCGGAGGTCAGCATTCATGCCCGTCACAAACAAAAATCAGATTGAGCCTCGTAATGAAGGATCCGGGTCTCTCACCTACTGGTGCAAATTAAATGCTATTATTGCCCATTTTCCTATACTATCAATTGCAGAAAAAAAAACTTCTTCTGTATGTGCAGCATGCAGTAACGTTTATTTACCAATCTATATTATTTTGCTGTCTTTATCAAGCATCACAAGAGTAAAGATGAGGTTTAAAAAAGCAGGAAACTTCAGTCAAGATGGGAATCTTTAGCTCATCACCAAGAACAAATGTTCAAGATGGCCCTTTCTGGGTGATGCCCCCATTCCTATCCCTCTGCCCCCTGCCCACCGGCCCCAGCACACTCAGCACAAAGAGAAGAGCAGGATTCCTGAAAGACAAGATAAGGGCGAGTTAAGGTTAAGGAGAGTGCTTCAGTTAGAAATAAATTATACGGGTCATGGGGTGGGGTGGGGGGGGGGACCTGGTGTTGCTCCTCTGTGGACACAAAAAGAAATGGTTGCACCTCACAAAGAAATGGTTCAGCTTTCCAGTTTTTGCCCCAGGGATGGATGTTCAGTGGCAAAGGGACAGTGTGGGGGTAACTAGGAATCTGGAGCATTTTACAAAAGAGCCTCGTTGTTAGTAGCCCCGCCTCAGATCATCATCACTCTGAAACCTGAAAACTAAAAAGGGTTCCAGCAGAGGGTGTCTGCATAGAGATGCCCGCTGGCAATTTCCTAGCCAGTGTTCTTATACAAAGGGGAACCCAAGTAGACAAAGGTCTATTAGGATCAAATAGTTTTTTTTAAAAAGGCGCCTTTGGGAACTTAGAGAAATCAGGTAAGTATCAGAATACAGGAATTCCACTATTCTGAAAATTCCATATCCCAATTATCAATTAAGAAGATAAAGCACTTTCTGATCAATTGATTCACCCACTACAAGCCACAAATAACTATATTCTCTAAATAGTGCATAGTAGTTCAAAAGTTAAAGAGTTTGAAGCCTTTAATAAATGCACATGTAACATACAGTGGAATCTGAGCACTAATTTTCTTGTGCACCAACATGTGTGCTACAGACACTCCCTCTTCCTGTCTGGTCAGGTTCTGTTTTCCTGGGTAAGGCATTTAATTTTCTTACTCACTTGACATATGACTTAAGCAAAGTTTAATGCATCCTAAAGCCATTCCTACCAGTTTGTGAAACTTTATTTCTCAGTATTGCATGTTAATTGGAAATGAGCTCTTACTAAAACAAGTTTTTCTACTTGGGCATGTGGCAAATGGGATGGGTCTGGGATGTGGATGCTGACTAAGCCTGTGGGACTTGAAATTTAGAAGGATGGCATTTTGGCTTATCCTCTTTGTCTCCCAAAAGAGGAAATCAATGCTTGGAAATGGTGTGTGTGTGTGTGTGTGTGTGTGTGTGTGTGTGTGTGTGTGTGTGTAATACCTACCAATCAGAACAGAGGCAGGCCCTAACCAATAAGAATGACCTTGCGTCTAGTGTTGAGACAGGATCCTGAAAATCTTTTGCAGATACCTGTTTAACCCTATGACTGCTGAACTGTGGGGAGGAGGAGGAAATAGTGGGAAAGAGACTAGATAGCATCCAGTATCCTCTTAGTCCTGGAAAAAAAAGATGTGATGCATTGGTGAAATACCCATCTGCCTGACTTCAAATCCTGATTCTAGCACTTGCAAGGTAAATATCCTTGGACAAGTTATTTAACTTCTCTAGGCCTCAGTTTATTTACCCATATGGGCATAATAATAGCGTCATTGGGTCATGTAGAGAAGCATAGCATTGGTGCACTAAATGCTTTAAATGCACTGTTTTTCTACCCTTAATAACCCTCTGATATGAACACCTTTTATTGTCTGCATTTTACAGATGAGGAAATGGAAGCTCTGGCAGGCTGACATCCTTGCTACCAACTCAGATCTGGAAAGAGGCAGAGAAGGGACTCAATCCAGGATGTCCTGCATGGAGCTCTGCCTCAACCACACAGTCTGACCCCAGAAACTCTATCCAATACTTGTCTTAATGGCTCTGCTTAAATGGTCTCCCACTGAGAGTTGTAGTATATATTTAAAATGAATAAGCTGCTTATAAAAGGACTTAATGTGATGGATTTCTGCCTAGCTTATTCCAGAAAAGTTGACTTGTCCAAGTTTGCACAACTGACTAGTGACAAAACCCAAATAAGAGCCCATCAACTGGCCCTTAGTTCAGTGTTCTTTCCACCCATACACAGCCTTAAGTGAAACTTTCAAAACAAATTGTAAGACCACTCCGTAAAGCATGACATATAGTGCATGAGCATGAAAGGTGAGCTCTCTATCACATGGCCTAAATCAGAACTCTGCTCCACAAATGTGGCCTAAGATCTACCACAGTTTCAAGGACTTCTTTGTGCTTTATTCTCATCTGGAAAATGGCATGATAATAATAGTATGACCTAGTTCTTCCAGATTATTGTGAAGATTAAGTGAGGAATGTACATGAAGCACCTGGAACAATGTCTGGGACATTAAACCCTCTCAGTAAATATGAGGGTTTAATTTAATTTCTTTTCCCTTCAAGCACATGGCCTCTATGTAAGCAGATCAGCTGAAATCTCAAAAATGTTGACTTGTACTTTTCAGGAATATGTTGGGCCAAGAGGTCTGCATTAGGCACATGGTAGACTAAAATACTAAATTAGAGAGATAGAGAATTATTAAGTCTCCTAAAGAGGGATAGTTCAGCTTTAGTTTTGAAGTCAGATAATACCTCAGAGAATTTTGGTAATATTATAGAGGAGGCCTGAGAAAGTATTCTAGTGGAAAAAGGGAAAAAAGTTAGAGGGGAAGCCATGAAAAAAATACCATATCCAAGTGAAAGTAAATTTTGCCAAGGGAAGATTTGGGCTTGCAGGAACCGTATTCAAAGCAGAAAGAGTGATCAAACTCAGCTGAACTATAATTTGTGTGAAATATCTTATTTTAAATGTCTATTTTTTTAAAGGAGCTATAATATGGGACATATGTAAATGTGTATTGGAATGAATGGAGAATTATAATTAACCTGAAATAAATATTAAATCCAATTTTGCAGGGGAGGCCATAAAGATTTTTAAAAATCTACTTCCCTTTCATCTACTCTCATAAAATTTTTATTTAATTCTTCACAGAACACAATGAGTAGATTTCTGCCTCTTTTCTCTTTTAATGTGTTCAACTTGGTTTTAAGCACGCATCAGAAAGCAGCTCACAATGAAAGCCTTTTGTCATCTGCAGACAGAAATGAGCCTTGGCCAGTGCAATGTATAAAAGATTTCCTCCGATGCCATCTGTCCCTCAAGGTCAAGTTTGGCACAGCTGCACACCCGAGATGGCCTACGATTGCCTGGGTAACCTCTGGGTGACCTTCAGATTTAGATGTGACCTAAGATGGGGGAAAATGGAGAAATAGCAATATGGTACTTAACACATTCTGGTCCAAGTGATCACACATTTAACTTCTTGCAAAGCATAGATTCATTATCTTCAAAATTGGGCTGCTCATATTGCAAGCATTCCTCCTCAACAGCTGCAAATGCCAAGTCTTACTCTATAAAATTTTCTTTAAAGTACCCTATATATGAATCCTATTTTCCCTGTTTCATTATGAAAGATTCAGCGATTTCAGTAGCATCCCATTTTTAATGATCCTGTGAATGGGTCTTTCAAAGCTGCCACATTCTACAGAGACTCAGATTGCAATAATAAAACTATACCTTAACAAATGTACATTTTAAAATCCCAGAGCTAAATCACTCATTATAAGCCACCCTTCTACCTTTCCACATGTAGATACTTCTTTTCCTACAACATCCTGTTAAAAAGAGTGGTTTTAACCAAGAGCTTCTGAGAAAAGGAACATATATATGTGGTTTTTTAGCACTGCTTGAATACGGTCAGCACATATTGATACTTAGGGTCTTTAGATACAATTGTTTTCCTAGCTTTTGGGTAAAAATAATAAAACAATGAAGCTCTCCTTTTCCAATCTGTTCAATAATCATAGAATCACAATATATAACTTAGAGGGGTAACTGGCTGGTAACTGGCTGGTGAGAGTCAATCATGGATCTCTCTTCCCAACTCAAGTCTGGTACCTTCAAATGAGCCATTGGATACTAGCAAATTTCTTCCTTCTTTTACAACCCCAGGAGCTGGATATTAAATATTTACCAGCACACCACAGATTCATCTGGGCTGTGGGTTCAGTCTGAGATCCTAAAGCTGATGAAAATTCTGTGTATATCATTCATTGCAATGCATTAGATACTTGAATAGTATCTACTTTGCACATGCCTTAAATAGATGTGAATGAATGATGTGAAATGGAGAGAAAAATGCAAACAATTATGCTTGCTAAACTATTTTTGCCTTGCCTGGCATGGCTCAGTTGGTTGAGCATTGTCCTATGCGCCAAAAGGCTGCTGGTTTGATTCCCAGTGAGGGCACATGGTTTGGGGCTCTATCCTTAGAAGTGGGAGTGGAGGCGGCAGCCAATTAATGGCTCACTCTCACATCAATGTTTCTCTCTGTCCCTCTTCCTTCCTCTCTAAAAAAAATCAATTAAGAAATCTAAAAACAGCCCTAACCAGTTTGGCTCAGTAGATAGAGCATCGGCCTGCGGACTGAAGGGTTCCAGGTTTGATTCTGGTCAAGGGCATGTACCTTGGTTGTGGGCACAACCCTACTAGGAGGTGTGCAGGGAGCAGCTGATGGATGTTTCTCTTGCATCGATGTTTCTAACTCTCTATCCTTCTCCCTTCCTCTCTGTAAAAAAAAATCAATAAAAATATATTTAAGAAAAATCTAAAAACAAACACAAAAACCTAGTTTTAATAAAATTACATTTTCGTTAAATATAAACAGTATTTTACCCTGTTAAGTAGAATAAATTGAATCTTACATGGCAGTTATCATCTTGCAAGAAGTGTGGGAAAGTTGAGAGTATGAAATTTCTGATAAAATAACCTTTCTTAAAAGAAAAATAGCTATTCTGTTTGTTTCTTTCTCTAAAGAACAATATTACCTCACACAGAAAAATAAAAACCATGAATCTTTTCATATGTTTTACATTAATGAAGCAACTTCCTCTCAGAAGAAGATTATTCAGTAAAGTGGATTTAGCTTTGACTCATCATTAGTTCTGCCTCCTCCCCTGTTTTGGCATTCTTGACTTCCAGTATTACACATCCTTCCAGCAGAGTTCAGTAGTAAAACCATGGAGGGAGTTTAGCTTTTATTGATTCTGAAAGAACAATATAACAAGATACTGACAATAATAAACAGATACAAAATTGTTTCAGCCTGGAAACAATTGCAGCCATATAGCCCTTGGTGGCCTCTTTTATATGAACTGTTATTTTTCTCTCTACAATGACTAACACGGGAATTATCATCCATTCGAGCAGGTTCCAGTTGCTCAGGAAATGGTTAAAGCACTGCAGGTCAGCGCAGCAACCCATGGAAATGCTTTGAATGGTTTCCCACACAAAACTAATCCAAATCACTAAGTTTACCAACAATTCCCAGTAGAATAAAGACAGTGCACAAGTCTCCCCCACACACACACACAAAGAAAAATTTACCCTCACACATGACTTTGTCAAATAGTTACTTCTGAGAAAGATACAGATTCCAAGAATTTTCCTGGAGTGGCTATCAGGCCTTTTCTTAATATTAAGGAACTACATAATTTGAAAAAAACTTTAAAAGCAGCCACACAGGCCGAGACCGGTTTGGCTCAGTGGATAGAGCGTCGGACTGCGGACTGAAGGGTCCCGGGTTCGGTTCCGGTCAAGGGCATGTACCTTGGCTGCGGGCACATCCCCAGTAGGGGGCGTGCAAGAGGCAGCTGATCGATGTCTCTCTCTCATCAATGTTTCTGACTTTCTATCCCACTCCCTTCTGCTCTGTAAAAAATCAATAAAATATATTTAAAAAAAAAAAAAGCAGCCACACAGTTTCAATTTGGTTTAATCTGATGCTGTTTCTGACAATGTAAAATAAAAGTTTTACTTAAAAATTCTGTGGGGTAAACAATTCAAATGTAATAATTATTCCAAGTGCTTCTAGCCACAGAACAGGAGAGATGGGACCCTGACCCTTGAATCTGGTGGTTATTGTCGGTCAACAAATACATATCTGGTGTCCTCTGGGTAAATGATATCTCAAGAGGTTCATATGTAAGTTATTCTTGTTTGCAATGGCAAATACTTCTATGTCTCATCTTCCAAAACAGAACCTCTGAGGGAAAGTAGTAAAATTCACAATACACTTCTTGAATAACAACTCTCGTTCCAAAGTGGATGATTCAGAATGGAGTCAGCTTCTCTCTGCTTGAAGGAGCAGCCAGGAGGAGGGCCACATTCTCCTGTGATGACACGGCCCCTCCCGAGTCATCCTGCAGCTAACAAGCCACTGTCCTCACACCATGGGCACTGGAGTGACCAAGATTTGCGGTGAGGGTTGAAGAAAAATAAAAAAAGGAAAAGAGGAAGAAGACCACGAAATTCCTGATCTTTGAGATAGAAAACGAAATTGCTCTTTTGTATTCCAATGTCAAAGTGAACTAATTCCCACACATACCATTCTCAGGCGATGAAGATGAAGAACACCAGCCTGCCTCAAGTCGTTAACCTTTTAGGGCCTGCCCAAAGCAATGTAGTGTGACTTTATTAATGAATGCTTTAATGTGGTCTATAAAAGCTAACAAACACAGGGACTTGCTAAGATTCATCAAATTTAATATTCCATCAAATCTTTCATTTTAAAGACCAGCGATACTTTTTGAAATACCCAAACCTCAAAATGGAAGTCTTGTGCTCCAATTAAATGTAATGCATCATGAAATAAAAAAAAAAACTATAAGAATTTAATGTTAGGTAAAAATTTTGAACAAATAAACAATAAAAGAAATAAATGTGGTGCAACATGAATTGATAACCCCAGAAAATGTTTTATGAAAACCACAGACAACCAAAAGACATAGCCCTTTAAGATAGACTTGTTGTTTAAGGCACACATTTGTCTGCTGTGTTGCTAGAAGGCAGAAGACCCTATTGTAAAATAGACAGGTTTCTTGCTCCAGGCAAAGGCAAATTCTACAGCCAAACTTAACTGGAATTTTTGCACTGTTTTACTCAATGACTTTAATATTTTGGTATTTACACCTGACTTTCTAAGATCCCTTCTTTTGTAATCAATCCTATCTAACAAAAGAGTAATATGCAAATTGACCGTACCTCCTATCAAAACATGCCCACAGCCACTCCCATCAGCCAATCAGGAACAAATTATGCAAATAAAACCCAACCAAGATGGCTACAGCCACTGAGAGCAAGAGAGAGGTTTGGGTTTCCCAGGAAAGCTTGGAGGAAGCCAACCTTTCAGCCTGCCCTTGCCGGCCTAGGCCTCCACTCAATGTTACAAAGTTTCAATTACAGAAGATACTAGAGGCCCAGTGCATGAAATTCATGCATGGGGGGGTAAGGATGTCCCTCAGCTCAGCTTACACCCTCTCCAATCTGGGACCTCTCGAGGGATGTCTGACTGCCCATTTAGGTCTGATTGCACCTACCAGGTTTGGGCCTAAATGGGCAGTCAGGCATCCCTCTCACAATCCAGGACTGCTGGCTCCCAGCTGCTTACCTGCTTGCCTTTCTGATTTCCTCTAACTGCTTCTGCCTGCCAGCCTGATCTCCCCCTAACAACTCCCCTGCCAGCCTGATTAAAGCCTAACTGCTCTCCTGCCAGCTTGTTTGCCCCTAACTGCCCTTCCCTGCATGCCAAGTTGACCTCAAATTCCCTCCTCTGCAGGCCTGGTCACCCCTAACTGCCCTCCCCTAAAGGCTTGATTGACCCCAACTATTCTCCCCTGCAGGCCTGGTTCCTCCCAATGGCCCTCCCTTGCTGGCCATCTTGTAGTGGCCATCTCATGTCCACATGGGGGAAGGATCTTTGATCACATGAGGGCAACCATCTTGTGTGTTGGAGTGATGGTCAATCTGCATATTACTCTTTTATTAGATAGGATAGAGGCCTGGTGCATGGGTGGGGGCCAGCTGGTTTGCCCTAAAGGGTGTCCTGGATCAGGGTGGGAGTTCCCTTGGGGTGTGGGGTGGTCTGGGAGAGGGGCCTGTGGTGGTTTGCAGGCTGGCCACACCCCTCAATGATCCAAGTGGAGGCCCTTGTATCTGGGATTTATTTATATTCTATAATTGAAATTTTGTAGCCTGGAGTAGAGCCAAGACTCCTGCTTGCTCTGTGGCCACCACCATTTCTGTTGGGATCTATTTATCTCCTATAATTGAAACTTTGTAGCCTTAAGCAGAAGCCAAGGCAGGCAAGGGCTCTGGAGAGGTTGGCTTCCTCCATCACTGTGGCAACCCTAGTCTCCTGCTCTCTCCAGCTCCATGGCTGCTGCCATTTTTGTTGGAATTTATTTATCTTCTATATTTGAAACTTGCAGCATTGAGTAGAGGCCTGGGCTGGCCAGAGTGTGTGGAAAGCTTGGATTCTTCCATTGCTGGGAAACACATGCCTCCTTCCTGCTCTCAGTGGCCACAGCCATCTTGGTTGGGATTAATTTGCATACTTGATCCTGATTGGCTGGTGAGTGTGGCTGGTAGATGTGGCTTGTGGGTGTAGTGGGAGTACAATCAATTTGCATATTACTCTTTTATTAGATAGGATATTCCAACATAAATGGCGGCAGCCATGGAGCTGGAGAGAGCAGAGGCTAGGGTTGCCTGGGCGATGAAGGAAGCCAAGCTTCTGCAGCTCTAGCACCTAGGCCTCTACTCTAGGCTACAAAGTTTCAATTGTAGAACATAAATTAATCCCAGATACAAGGGCCTCCACTTGGGTCATTGGGGGGCATGGCTAGCCTGCAAACCACAACAGACCCCTCGCCCAGGCCACGCCATTCCCCAAGGGAACCCCCGCCCTGATCCTGGACACTCTTCAGGGCAAACCAGCTGGCCCCACACATGCATCAGGCCTCTATCCTACCTAATAAAAGAGTAATACGCAGATTGACCATCACTCCAACACACAAGAGGGCTGCCGCAATGTGGTCAAAGATCCTGCCCCCATGTGGATACAAGATGGCCACCACAAGATGGCCAGCAGGGGAGGACTGTTGAGAAGTTCCAGGCCTACAAAAGAACAGCTCATATTGCTCACATTCAGTGTCTATTTCCAATAATTCTTGGATTAAAGCTTTCAAAATGTTGTTTTGCTTTAAAGAAAATTTTATGCTTTTCTTTTTAAATGTTTATGTGCTGTAGCATTTTTGAGGAGAAAAATGAAGCAAGAGAACTTGATCTGGCCTCACTTGATCTTGTGTTCAAAATATAGGTCATGGTCAGTCCTGATCTGTGCTAAAAAAATTAGTATAATTCCAGGGAAACACGGTATCAGGTCCTGAAAGCCTTTTGTAGGCAAAGAAGGGAGCCTATAAATTATGTCACCCGAACAATCCACCATGTCATTGAAGAAAAAATCCAAGTGGATTATTATCTTTTTCTCTTCAAATCACCCTACAGATATCTTAAGTGCTTGGCAAACTTTATTCTTCTCTCTCTGGTTGTCAGATAGGTTATCTCTCATTTAACTAACGAAGGATCAGACATTGTGAAGTTAACTGATGAGCTGAGGCTCCCATGAAACTAAATCAGGAGGCTACTGACATCAGGATCTTCCTATTATTACAAATGCCATTTCTTGCCTCCTGGAACAGGAGGTTATGTGATTTTACCAGTCCAGTTAATTTCTCTGCAGCACATTGCTCACAGTGCAAATTTTTCAAGCATACTCCAAAACAGAGGCAATGTGCATGTTCACTAGATATTTTTTAATGTAAACATAGACTCTAGGAGATATTTTAACTGGAATGGAAATGAGAAGCTAGTATGCTTTTACTACAAAATCTGACTAATTCACTCACATCATCTGAAATTTTTTGTGGCAAATTGACTCATGAATCATGAGGTAACCATTAAAAATAGTGTCCACATAACAGAAAGTGGGCCAATGTTTAAATTTCAGCTATACGTCAATCCCTTTGAGAAATAAATGAGAAGGCTCTATTTCTATTAAGAATTAGACTAATGTAGCCTTAACTGGTTTGGCTCAGTGGATAAAGCATCAGCCAGCAGACTCAACGGTCCCAGGTTTGATTCCGGTCAAGGGCATGTACCTTGGTTGCGGGCATATCCCCAATAGGGGATGTACAGGAGGCAACTGATTGATGTTTCTCTCTCATGATGTTTCTAACTCTCTCTCCCTTCCTCTCTGTAAAAAATCAAATAAAATATATATTTTTTAAAAGAATTAGACTAATATATAGAGTAAAAGTTTGGTATGATTTAAAAACACAACATTTATGTTTAGCCAGGACTTTCAAAAATATATTTCCAACCATTCATCTTAGAGATGGGCCTCAATGAGGAGAAAGGGTTGTACTAGTTACATTCTGAGCTCCCTTACAACTGTAATACCCGACTGGTCACTACCTCTGCTCAGGGAATATCCAGTTCCCCTGCTTCCCATTTGATGCTCTATTGTCCTTATTTCATACTGTGAATATTGGTAGACAGTTGTATAATGATGTATGAGGTATACTGCAAGCCACATTATTGTATTGGTAGATAATGTTGGTAGAGAAGACCAAGAAAATCCTAGAAATCTAGAACATGGCTCAAATGCTTTTTTTTTGTTTTATTATTTAAAAAAAAAGATAATCAAGGGCTGGTCCAAACAAGGAAGCATCCAATGAATGGCACCATGGTGCCTGGGTGACAGAGTGAGGTGAGAGCCCAGATGACTGTGTGGTAGACCTGGGTGGGGGCAAGTGCCCACACCTAGTCTTCCACTTGGTCCTGGGTGGGCCTTCATAACTCCAGCTCCATTTACACTGGTAGGTCTTACTCACCACAGATGCAGCCAAGATTTTGACTTTTTTTTGGGGGGGGGGGGGCACCATATGGTAGGGTGGAGCAACTAGGCTTAGCCAGGAACATGGTGGTGGAGGGGGATAAGAATGGTATAAGACTTTGCTTTAGGAGCTAATGGGGAGTCCTCACAAAATGTAACATGCCAGATGAGAACTTAGAAACCCAAAGGGCCAGAGGTACCTTGGTGTAACCATCGTTAATGTAGTACTGTGCTGAGCACTGAAGAAAACCAAGCAAGGTCATGTAGTCTGGTCACATGTCTTTACCTGTCAAAGCTGCCTCATATAACAAGCTTATTCAGAGTTGATTTCAGCACAGCCTCAGACTCTTTCAGGAGTGTTCTGTCATGAGCTTATTCTGTTCCGCTCCCCAGAACTGCCTATCCCCTTTGACTTCTATGCTCCAGAAATGTTGAACTTATAATCGTTATCTAAATCCTCAATGCACTCTCTCATCTGTGTCTCTGCACTTTTCTTTCTCACTAGAATTATCTTCCCACTATCTCTTTCTTAGTTCTCTCCTTTGACACCTAGGAATCTTTCTTTTTTCCTCCAGTTCCATCCCACATTGGCCGGGACCCCTCCTGTGTGCTCCCATAGCACCCTTAACAGACCTTTCAGTTGCCGTTTGCTTTGCTGTCTCCTCCTCTAGACTCTAAGCTCCTTGACAGCAATGTTCCCTTAAGTTTCTGTTATTTCATAGCCTAGCACCAGCATAGGTTCTGGCCACAGTGTCTAAAGGTCAACTGTATTTCAACGTAATTGGTATCCTTTGTAACTCTGCGTAATTTTTTGAATGATTTAAAAAGCATTATTCTGAGAAGGCATCCCTAGGTCCATAGGTTTCATTTGGCTACTGAAGGAATTCGTGGCATAAACAATTTAAGAACATCTCCTAGATACTCAATAAACATGTGATGGACAATTAGTTGGACAAATAAACGAATGTATGATCTCCCACTGGGGGAGAGGGGTGGAGACAGGTGAAGGCATGTGCTGGGGAGTAGGGGAAGCCGGGTGGAGGTTAATGGGGAGAAAAAAAGGAAACATATGTACTATTATTTGTAATACTTTAAAGAATAAAAATATATATTGTTTAAAAAAAGAAAATGAAAAATAAATAAATGTATGTATGAATTAAATGAAAGAACAGTTTCCCACCATTCAGCAAAGAAAAGAGGCTTCAGTCACTCGAGGTCCAACAGCCGTAAGAACCTGCTCCTCATGAACATGAATTTATTCCATAAGGTAGAGGCATATAGTTGCAGAAAAGGTTCAAAGTTTCTTGAATACCCAATATATCTGTGGCATCTGGGAAACACTCTACTGTTCTAACATACTACTTTCCCTCCCCTTTCTTCCATGCTAGCAAAGCCTGCCTCCTATATAGTGCAAAAACATCTCAATACCTCTTTGTGGCTAGTCATGGCCAATAGATTCAGTCTTGGCCAATAAGATGTAAGTGAAAATCTTCTAGAAAAATACATCCTTCCCTGACAAACAGACTGATCTTGGAGAGAAGCTTCCTTATCACTCTGCCTTGGAGCACAGCTTTACAAAGGTGCAAAGTCTAAAAGTATGGTGGCCATCTCACGTCTAAGATCTAATAAGTCAGAGGTTGAAGAGAGAACATGCTGAGAATGGCAAATAGAAATGGAGGAAGAACCTGGTTCTCAATAATATGATTCAGTCCCTGAATCATTCGTGGGACCCCATCCCAAATAACTTTTTATATGAGGTCATTAAATATATGTATTATTTATCCCATTCTTTGGTGGGTATTCTATTATTCAATGTCTTTCCCTCTAATATAGCACCACAACCCATGACAAATTTGCCCTCATGAGGATCGGGGCCACGGTCCTGAATTAGCTAAGGAAACTGCTCCCTTTTTTCAGTTATCAGTTAACATTTCCCTCTGTGAAGTTCAGATTCATGACATAATTATTTCACTCCTACAATATACCACATAAGAAAGAGAAGTGTTGTCTCTGCAGTGGGAAAATTATTTCTCCATGACTAGTAGACTTTCCTAAAGAATGTCTATATGTCTAACTCTCCTGAGCCCTGACCTAATATGTCAGGCCTGGATTGAAGCAGTATACATAAAAGGTTGAAGTCCAATCTGAAATGGGAGGCTTCTAGCATTTATACCTAACCTCCATGCCTCACTCTTCCCAAACCCGGGTTACCCTGACATGCTTCCTTACGTCGTTCTCTTTCTAATTCTCTTTGATGATTAGCAAACCTCCCCATTGGACTATAGCTTCTTATAAATCCAGGGTAATATCCTAGGAATTGTTTTATCCTCCTTTATTATCCAAGTAGAGTATCAATAAGTGACTTATTTGGTAATCCTATATAATAAAGAGGTAATATGCAAATTGACCATCATACCCTCACAAGATGGCTCCCTATGACCAGGCCAGCAGGGGGGTTAGTGAGGGACGACCAAACAAAACGAGAAGGCTATGTGGGGCAACCTGGCCAGCTTGGGGGTTAGTGATGGGCCACCAGGCTGGCAAGGGGGGCAGTTGGAGATGATTAGGTCAGCAGGGAGGGCAGTTGGGGGCAATCAGGCTGTCATGGGGGGACAGTTAGGGTGACCAGGCAGGCAGATAGGTCAATGATTACATCCAAAATTGTGAGAGGGATGTCCAACTGCTGGTTTAGGCCCGATCCCAAGGGGTCCCAGATTGGAGAGGGTGCAAACTGAAGGAACCACCCTCTGTGCATAAATTTCATGCACTGGGACTCTAGCACTTTATAAAAGGGTCAGGACTATTTGTAAAATAATTGAGAGTATAAAAATAGTCCCTGCAGAGAAAGCACATGTATGAAAAGATACTTATGATTCTAAGCAGCATGCACTATAACAGCTGCATGAAGGAGAAAGTCAAGGTCAGGTGGCTCTTAGCAGGTAAAGAAAGGCATGTCAAACTAATCTTGAAAATGGATAAGACTTAGACAAAAAGAGGAATAGAAGGGCATGCCAGACAGAATATATGGTGTAAGCAATGACAGAGGCAAAATGACTGTTTAGGGAAAATGAAGGATCAATGTAGAGAAATTAGGGGGTGAAATGGGAGAGGTAGTTTGATGTTAGATAGTAGAGGGTCTTTATTGCCAAGCTCAGGAGTTTGGGCTTATAGAAAATAGGGAGCCATTGAAAGTTGTAGGAGAGAGTTACAATTATGTATCTTGCAAATACCAGTTGTTATACTCCTTGTTGTGAAACTGGAGTCACTCATTGGTAACAATGTCAGACATTCGATAAGCAGTCAGATTATTAAATAGTGAATTACCTGGGCCAAAGTTTCCATCTTACTAGTAAATGGGTTACACAAAACAGACACAGCCTATCTTTGAACTTCTGTTTCCTGCTAATATTCACACTTGATTTGAAGGGAAATATTTCCATTACATTCCCAGAGACAGAAATTAAAATTATAGTCACTCTTTTATCCTTCATTTTGACCTCAAGGGCAGAGGTCTGTAATCATACTGTACCTCACTTTATAGCACATCATCTCATCATTCCCGCAGACACTTCTCTGATTTCATCATTTCCTCCTTCTCAGCTCTGAATTCTCATCACCATTCCTTTCACCCCCACATAGGTATTCTAATGTTTTTGATATGTGCATATATCTTTGCATATCTATTGTTGTTTGTATGTAACAAATTTTAATTTGCTTTGCAAACTTGGACAATAGCATTATGCTTTAAATCTCATTCATTCTTACCTTTTCACCTATAATTTTGCTTTTAAAATGAATCTATATTGCACATGTATAGAAGTCTAAAATATACCCTCCATTTGCTGCATAGTACTCCATAGAATGTAACCACTTCGCTGATTTATCCACTGTTCCAGTGAAGGACACCAGTGTTAATTCCCAATCCAGTTACCACAAACAATGCTAAAAAGACATCCTTATACACAGTTCATTTGTGAAAATTCCTCTGGGACGTGTGTTCAGAAGTGGGCTTGCAGAAGTAGGCTGACAATATAATTTGTCACCTTTCTTAGAAGGAACATTTGGGAAGTAAAAAGGGGCAACCAGCTTTCTAATTTTGACATTCTGATGTGTCTGAAGTGGTCTATGTTGTTCTGATCACAGTGAACTTGAGGCTTCTGACACCACTTAATCATTTGAGCTTCCTCTACTATGAATTTCCTCTTCACACTTTTTGTACATTTTTTAAAATGTAGTTTCATGTGGAGGGCCCCTTGGGAAGGCACATGGGCATTTCTTTAATTATTGTCAGCTGAACTGAAGGCAACGGGCAGAGCCACACCCTAGGAACATGCTTCACCAAAAAGGTAGAGGTGTTATCAGCTTGGCTCTCACCTTTGCCCAGGTTCCAGTAGTGGGGCTTTGAGATGTAAATCCAGTCAAGTACCAGGAATGCTGAGGCCTACTCAAGAATGCAGATAATCTCCTTTGACCCTAACTTTTGGTATAACTTTCTGATATTTTGGGGATATAAACACACCTGCATGGGATCTGGGTCCCTGTCTTTCCTTCAGAGAGAACAGAGATCCACCGAACTCCAGCTTTTTCCTTCCATTTTGTGTCTTCCTTCCTTCTTTCTTTCATTTCTCAATCCCTAGCCACCTCCACTCAGAACCAGTTCATCTCTCTTTCCGTGATGGACGTGGAAAAGGGAGATCCCAGTCATATCTGGCCCCCCACACCACAGTTTCATGTCTTTTTTTAAATCAAGTTTCAGAGGTTCTTTGCATATTTTATGTCACTATTTTTTCAAAGTCAGTTTTAAGCATTTCATATATCTTCTCCCAATTTGTCATCTGTCCATTAATGTTGTTGATAAAGCTTAATGTATATGGCATTCATGGCCACCATTTTCTTTTTAAAATTAAAAAGATACTATTACCTTCTCCTGGCTTTGGCTGACTCTCTGGCTCTTTGCATATTCTCTACAAAACAATGGTCAGATTTACAGTGATTTTATCTGCATCATTGCCATACCTCATGACAGTGGTTCTTAAATTTCAGTGTACATCCAAACAACATGGGGTGAAGTCCAGATTCAGCAACTTTAACAAGCTATTCAGGGAGGCTGATGCCAAGTCCAAGGGACATATGTGAGCAAACCTAAGATATAAGAGTCAGGGCCTGCAGAATGGGATAATAGAGCTGAAAGGGACCTTGAAGGTCACCTAGTTCAAAGCCCTCACTTTAGAGCTGCAACATTCCAACTCATGAGAAAACACATACCTTGAGCAAGGGGCCAAGGCACAGGCCACCTGCCTGATTCCAAACTGGGGTTCTTGTTTGCACCCAGCAGGATGTGAAAGTCTCAGTGGTCCCTTACTAACATCCCTCAACTACACCTCCCCCCTCCCTTCCATTTCACACACTGCACAGAGTCCTGCTTTTGTTTCACAGTTGACTTCTTACCCCAGGCTTGGAGTGTTAAAGGCTGAAATGCTTTCATTTTAAGATGTCATTATTATCACCACATGTTTGTTTCTTGTGTTTTTAACATTTTCAAAGCAAAGCAAAAGACCGGGGACCCTACTCTGCCATCGATAACATCCCTGGACAGAGCCCACCAAATCTCCTGAGTCCAGTGCAAACAACACAGCTCCATGGATTCCCGGCTTCGTATTCACATGATGCAAAACACATGAGACAAATTTATGTCACTGCAATTTGCCTGGCAGCCTGCATTTAAATCACCAAGGTTTGCCGTTCCACAGTTTAGGGCGTCATTTGCAGTCCTGCAGCCAAGAGCTCTGGAGGAACAAGCTCGCAAGAAGGATCGTTAGCCAGTGGATGTGATGGGCTCTCTTAGCAGAACTAATTAGTATGCTGCACCATATCTGCATATCTCTCAAATAGACATTGTTTGTGTCTCTCCTCAGTGACAGGGGAGATTGTTCAGTAGGACACCTTAGCTTTTAATATGCAGGGTTTGTTAGAAGAACAGCTCAATTCATATTTCCCCTGGTCTGATGGTAAGTGAACAGCAGTGGCAATATTAATCTGTAGTAACCTGTCAGTGAACTCTGCAGCTAATATGATGTAGTTATGATTTTACCATCAATCAGGCCTGAACAGGCTCTGGGCAATCCTTACAGCACGGCCTCAAAAAATCTAATTGTGCAAAAGCTTCATTGGTTTCCAACATTTCTTTTTTATCTGTCACAGGCTTTAGGCCTAGTACACAACCTTTTATTATTGGCCTTATTGCATTAGCTTGTCGGACAAAAAGAAAAGGCTAAAGCAGAGGCTCCCCCTGCATTCCATCATTCGTTTGCATGTAGGATTTTATTTGACAGTCCCGTATTGTTTTAGATGGAGATAAAAATTATTAGGACATATGGCATCACATGAACTTTTGACCTGCCAATTGGCAGTGTGTCCTAAAGGACTAGAGGCATTTAAAAATTCTGCTCTACCTATGGAGAGATGCTACATGGACAAACAAATAAGGTCTCTCCGGGGAATGGCACTATAGAGTCAACATAATCTTGCATGTTCTCTGTGACCAATGATTATGCAGGGGAGGGATTATATCATTGGAAGACGGAACATTAGGAACTGAGATAATTTTTAGCTAAAATTAAGGTTGTCTATTTGTGGTATGGTAATAAAAAGCAATTCCCTCGCTCCAAGAACCTGCACACCCAGTGTGGGGCCACAGGCCTTCGTTCAGATGCAGAGCATTTCTCTGCGCGTCTGAGATGCTGTCAGATTCAGTGCCAATGAAAGCATGTATGGAAAACAGAAATTCACATCCAAGTAGCTCCTTGAGTCTACAGGCCTGGGAAAAACTGTAAGATTTAAAACATATAAAAACATTTAGGAAGATGAACTACTAACTTTATCTATTTAGGCATTTTAATCTTTTTCATCTTAAATGCAATCGGCCTTTTTGGAACTTGGAAATTGCTAATCGACGTGTTGGGTAAATGTTTCTATTTTAAAATATGCACATTTAGAAATAACAGCCGGCCATAAAGCACATATTTATGTTTGTGATTTAATGTATCACAAACATAGTGTTTTATTTGATTTAGCTTCACATAGAGGCCATGGTATTTTTTTTTGCAAGCATTATATAACTTTTACAACAGCTTTATGACTCAAGAAACACATATGGCAATAAATCAGATATATATACAAAACCTAAGTTCTTCAAATTTGTAATAACTTTCAATTTAAAAAATTAAGATTATATCCATTCCTTATACTGTTCTGACTCATTTAAAGATTCAGTTGAAAACTCCTATTCATTAATCAGGAAAAATCTGCGTAGAATTACAGTGATTATCTTTTGAAACACTGCACCCTTGCTTCAAAGGAAACATGTTGCGACTAAGGGCACATTAATTAACAGCACAGCTGAATTAACCCTTCACCAACCACCGAATCAAAACATCCACACAAACTAAGGAAATGGCTGTGGCATCCTGCAATGAGCGTGCAGGAACGCGCCTTGGAACCAGACAGGCGGCTGCTGAGGCAGAAAGACAAAGACAGGATGTGAAAAATGTTGCGGCAGAGGTGGTGATTTTGAAAGTTCTCTGGCTACCTCTCCATTATTTGCGAGATGTTCTTTTAAAGAAATAAAAAGTTATCTCTAGGGAATTCTTTCTAAATATTCAAACCTAAGTGATCTTAAGGGAGACCACCTGAAAACATCTCAGCTTTGCCAAATTTCTTAGAAATTTACAGCTCCCAATGAAAGCATCCCTGATGGCGTGGTTACGCCATTAACACATTCTGTAGTCCTTTGTCCGTACAGGAGAATGTTTGCATTTGTCAGAGCAAGATTAGTTTCCAAGTATCATAGCTAAGATCAGGGAATAGTGCTAAGTCCCATTTCACCAACATTCTCATTAGGTGAGCTGGGAAAAAGATACCTGAGTTCATCTTATTAATGTCTGAATAACTGTAAATTGATAAAACGTGTCTTGCAAAATGGGCAAAAAGGGTTTATAGAGGAGTATTGAAGGGGAAGAGGTAGGGGCAGAGGGACAGTGGAATTCCTCAAAAGAAGACTATCTGATCATAGTGATTGATAAAGATATAGAGCTCTGGGGGAGGAAGAAAAAAAAGCTTATAAAACCCACATATTGACTATAAATTTGATTGTAAATATTAATATGAAAATGGATAATAAATGGTAGATAATAAATATTACTATGCAAGTTTTTTATTTTCAAAGACATGTAAATGTAAAATATACCTTTTTATGCTATCATCAGTGGTTTTTCTAGTAAAATATCAATTAAAGTGCTTAGCAAACATAATTTTGGCCAGTTTTGTCCTCCTTGAGAATATTTTCTAGATCCCAGAGAATTTAATACAATTTCACATAATTTATGCATTTTTAAATTATACTCTTGTTTAAAAGATATAAAAAGCAATAATGATTCTGGCAATATTGCTGAAGTGAGTGTGGAAAGAACTGAGAAGTCATGTAAAAGTCATAATGGCAAGATGTGTGAAGGTCAGCAGCCAACAAGAGGGAAACACAATTATAAGTTGGTTAGAATACAAAAATGCTGATAAAAATACTAAGATTAATTTCAAAGTTATTAGAAAAATATCAAGTAATGTATGAATCATTGATGTTGGATCAATCAGGTTCCTATGGTATTTTGCAGCAAAAGAAATAAAAGAGATGAATTAAACTAAAGTCTTCTAATACAATCACGCTTACTTGCATTTCTTTTTGGATAATTTTATGTCATCAATACAAAAAGTTTAGTCAAGTCTATAGGTCAAATGAAATGTATGCTTTGGATCAACTGAAGCATTTGGTGTAGACATATGAAACTGCCTAGACCAGTGGTCGGCAAATCACGCTCACGAGCCACATGTGGTTCATAGGCCCTTTGAGTGTGGCTCTTCCACAAAATATCCTGCGCTGGGCGAGTCAATTTTGAAGAAGTGGCGTTAGAAGAAGTTTAAGTTTTAAAAATCTGGCTCTCAAAAGAAATTTCAATCATTGTATTGTTGATATATTTGGCTCTGTTGACTAGTAAGTTTGCCAAACATTGGCCTAGACTGTAGGTCAAAACTGGTTGAATTTTAGGCATCATGTGACTCATGTATTGTAATATATGGTGTAAGATAGACAATTTAGGATATTTTTAATATTTTATTCTTTATTGTCCAGTTTATTAATTACATTGTTCCCCGTTTTTTCCCCCTATAGCTCCCCTCCACCCAGTACCCATCCCACCCTCCACCCTTACCTCCCCGCTACTGTCCTCTCCCATAGGTGTATGATTTTTGTCCAGTCTCTTGCTGCACCTCCCACACCCCTTTTCTCCCCAAGAATTGTCAGTCCATTCCCTCTCTATGCCCATGATTCTTTTGTAGTGACCAGTTTATCCTGTTCATCAGATTTTTAATTCACTTGATTTTTAGATTAATTTGTTGATAGATACGTATTTGTTGTTCATAATTTTTATTTTTACCTTTTTCTTCTTCCTCTTCTTAAAGAATATCTCTCAGCATTTCATATAATATTGATTTGGTGGTGATGAACTCCTTTAGCTTTTTCTTATCTGCAAAGCACTTTATCTGACCTTCAATTCTGAATGATAGCTTTGCTGGATAGAGTAATCTTGGTTGTAGATTCCTGCCATTCCCATCTGGCCTGCATAGTTTCTGTTGAGAAATCCGCTGACAATCATATGGATGCTCCCTTATAGGTAACTAACTGTTTTTCTCTTCCTGCTTTTAATATTCTCTATTTGTCTTTTGCTCTTGGCATTTTAATTATCATGTGTCTTGATGTGGTCCTCTTTGGATTCCTATAGTTTGGGGTTCTGTGTGCTTCTTGAACTCTTAAGTCAATTTCTTTCACCAGGTGGGGGAAGTTTTCAGTCACTATTTCTTCAAATAGGTTTTTATTATCTTGCTCTCTCTCATTTTCTGGCACCCCTATTATTTGGTCATTGGTATGCTTGAGGTTGTCCCAGAGGCCCCTTATACTATCTTCAATTTTTTGGATTCTTTTGGCTTCTTGCTTTTCCAGCTGAGTGGATTTTGCCTCTTTGTATTTCAAATTTTTGACTTGGTTCTTGTGGTCCTCTAGACTGCTTTTAGGTCTTTGTATAATATTTTTTTATTTCATTCAGTGTATGCTTAATTTCCAGTTGGTCCTTTTTCATATCTTTGAGGGTCTCATTCATATCCTCATAGGTCTTATTCATTTCCTCATAGCTCTTGTTCATTTCCTCAAAGTTCTCATTAAGTTCATCAGCCTTTTCTAGGAGCCTCTTGAAAAACCTTATAACTGTGGTTTTGAACTCTATGTCCAGTTGTTTTTTTCCCTCCATTTCTTTCACATATGATTTCTTTCCATGTCTCTGCATTGTGACTGCTCCCTGTGTTGGTCAATTAGCTTTGTGTGGTAGATGTCCTCTAAGGGACAGTGGCTCAGCCTCCCCAGTTACCTGAGGTGGATATTCTTGATGCAGCCCTTTATGGGTTGCACAGTCTTATTGAAGTTAATCCTAGATTATTGTTGTTAGCACTATGAGGGGTTGACCTCCATGCCAATTGGCTGTGAGGATCAGCTGTGCTCAGGTTGGATGGGCAGAGTCTCAGCCTTGAGTTCCTGTCAGCTCTGCCCTATGCAGCACCTTGGACTCTGTGTCTGGTTGTAATGGCTTCATGCACCTCTGAGAGAAAGCTGCCACCAAGCTCTACCCACTGCCAAACAATTAAGCCTCTCCCCAAATGAGTCTACACACCCAAAATCTCACCCAGGGTTGTAAAACAATACAGTCGGCAGTTTCCCAAATGAGAGAGCAAGTCAGGAGTCCTCTCTGCACACTCACGTGCTTCTTCTATTCCCAAGTTTACGCGCTCTCTCCACAAGTTCACAGACCTCTACAGTGCTCGAGTTTCAGTGTGCTTCCTTACTGTCCAGTTTTACTCCACATGAGTGTGGGTTCCCTGGACCTTGCCCGGAACTTGAGATCAGTGCAGTGGGATGCCTTTGTCTCCCTCCCCGTTTGAGAAAACCAGCTGGGTTTGCAGCCTCCCTCCCTATCTGCTCACACACGGCTCCAAACCTCTGACTCTGTGTGTATCCTCAACTCTGCCCTCTGCCGCTCCTCTGAATCACAGTGTCCTATCTCTACTTTTATTTGTGGAATTTTCACTCAGCCAGCTTTCCGGTGATTCTGGATGATGTTTGTTCTGTCGTTAAGTTGTAGTTTTGAAATTGTTGTGTGGGGCAGCAAGATAAATGTTTACCTATGCCACCATCTTGGTTCCTCTCCTAGGATATTTTTTAAGCCAAATGTACATGTATGGATTGCATCTCAGTTCTCTGCTTGACTGGTTTTAAACGGTAGACAAGTTACCAAGTTACATGATTTCAACTGCCCTGCAGTGTCCCCACCTAGATAATGGCCATTGTGGTGTCTGCCCTGCCAGGCCTGTGTGAATTAGAAGAGTAATCCGTGTGAAGTGCCTTACATAAGGCTTTGTTCCAACATGAAAGGGTGATTCCCCATGTGCTTATTTTAAAGTCAATAGTTCAGAACTCAGAAAGAAGGACCGTTTTCTGGGATTTACTGACCCTCTAAGATGCCCATGATGTTAAATGTTCTGGGCTTTTGGTCACCTTCCAGAAGAGCCACACCTAACACAAGCCAGCTGTTATAGGTGAGGGCATCCCACCAGAACATCTGCTTTGAATCAATGTCAGCTTCATCGTTGAAAAATATCCTGAATCTTGTTTCCACACCTCACTCTGCCATGGACAATAGAATTTAAAATAACCAGGAAGACATGGAGAATAATTATTTGAAATTTAATAGTTATTAAATTTGGAAATGGGATGGGTGGGGAGCTTATGTCAGGCTTCTCACACTTCATGAGCAATTTGATAACTCCTGAGGCTTGATGGTATTATTACCATTGACCTTACATATTTGAGTTAATTTCCTTCGGGATAAGCATTCTCACACCCCATCCAGCCAGTGAAGTGTGTGCTTAGCAAAACCCGGAAGGCAGCAGTGGGTGGGTTCTTCTCAGTGGAGTCCTTGACTCAAACACCCACTTTGCTTTTCTCAGATAAGCCTGCAGAGTGAATTCACCTCCTATAAGCTTTCTGGCTGAAGAACATAGAGCCCTGGGAGTGAATCTCACAGTGAAGCCGAGGCTGCGGCATGTGATTTCCATGTATTATTATCCAAGCCCTCACTGCAACTTAGAGATGAGGAAACAAATTCAGGCTTATCAAAGGCATACCACTAAGTAGGAAGAAATTTTAGAATCTGACTTCTCAGCTATCATATCCTAGTGCTTCTGAAAATCAAGAACAGCTTCAGGCTGAGCGTGTATAGAGACTTTTTAATTTTCCTTTTGAGTAGAATTTCCACATCAAATAATCAGTTAAAGATGGATTCTATTTCCTCATTACATCCACCAGCTCATTCCCATCATCCTTAAAATGAATTAAAATCACCCAGCCTGCATAAGTGACTAAAAGGGTGGTCTTTCTTCTCCTATATGATTCTCACTGTTTCACTATTAAAGGGAACTCTCAATAAACTCATGCATTGTTTGCAATCTTAGCGCTTTCTCTCCAATCCTTGCCACTGGGAATCTTTCAACTTCAGCAACAGTTCCCATACCACAGGTTTTTCTGGTGTTAAAAATATTGGATTTGGTGCACTTGCACCTTTAGAAGCTGTGTAAGCCCAGGTTCCCCCACACAAATCAATATTCTGCATTAGAGAAATGCAGGAATGAGCCAATAGAATTAGCAGAGTAATTTACTGTGCCTCAGCTACAGCTGGCAGGGGCCGCAGAGGGAAGCTAACAGATGTTTGTTTGCTAATGGTGGCTTCCTGAAGCAGTCAGACCCTAATGCTGCATACCTCTGTTAGCCAGTCTGTCCAGTTTAATAAAAAGGATAAGGAAGATTTGGATTTCCATGGTGTGTAATGCCAAGTGATTTCTTCTTCTACTATTCATCATAATGTTCTATGTTTTTCATGATTATAACAGAAAATAATATTGTATGACATTTTAGATTCATTGTAGTGAAAAGAGGAAAGAATTTTGATGTGGACAAATCAGAAATTGTTATTGGGGGTCATAATTTTCTGTAATTATAGGAAATCCCTATAATTCAAGTGTTCAGGAAATCATGGCAAATGATACCCCACTGCAAGATTGGTAGACACAAAATAAAATGGCAGCAAGTGGCATCTGGAAGATCATGTGATTTTCCTTTGTTTCCTTGGTAATGTAGTAATTTACGAAATTTTCTTTTCTTTTTAAAAACTGTAAGAAATTTGTAACAATAAAACATAGAGTCAAGGAAAAGCTTGTTTCCTTTGGATTAATCTCCATCCTTGCTTGTATGTACAACCTCCTGGGAGGAAATGGAGACTTCAAGGGAAGTAATACCCTCTCTTGCAAGGCCATTGAGGAGATCAATAGTACACTATGAACCCACAGTAAGGCTTGGTATCTACTTTTGTTTTTCTTCTTTGGAATCTAATCTGTTACATTGGGATTTTTATCTATCAAGTACACACCCATGATACATTTTCTGTAGCTGACCATGGCAAGGTTCTGAGTCAGGTTCATAGGGGAAACAGTCTCATAAGTGAGAAAATAACCTATATATATGAAAAGCTAGTGACCGAAACGCTGTAACAACCAGAATGGCCAGTTGCTATGATGCCCACTGCAGCCAACAAATGGGCCCAATGGGGTTGGAGCTGGCTGACCAACCTCCTGCGGCCCATCCCCCCAGGGGCCCAACCCTGATTGGACTCTCCCACCCTGATCAAGGGCGGGATGGCTGTTGAACTCCCCATCAGCTCTCCCCCCAGTCTGGCCCTGCCCCCAGTCAGCCCACCCCACCCTGATCAACCTGAAGCCCCTCTCCCCTGGTCAGCCCCACCCCTGCTAGTACCCTCATCCCAATAAGGGGGCAGAGTAGCCATCAACCCCCCCCCCCAGGCTCTTTCCTCCCAGATAGCCCAGCCCCTGATAGTACCACCCACCCTAATAAGGGATGGGATCAGCCATCCAACTCTCCCATGATGCTTCCCCCGAAGCCAGCCCCACCTCTGATTGCCCCCCACCTTAATAGGGGGCGAGGCCCAATGGCGAATCATCCATGGCTCCTCCCCACAGCCAGCCCAGCCCTGATCAGGTTCCCCTTGGGGCGGGCCAGCTGGCCAACCTCCTGCCATCACCTTCTCCCAATCCACATCAGGCCAGCCAGAGTCCATCCATGCACGAACTTGTGCACTGGGCCTCGAGTAAATGTATAAACAACAATACAGGGGGATTAACACAAACTTTTGGAGATGAGGTCAGGGGAGGATGTAGAAAAGATGATAAGATGAAACAACTCTATAAAAAGAGTGTCCCTTCAGCTTGAAATCTTGGTAGGACTTACAATCCAGAGATGTAGAGGAGTCTCATTCAAGGTGAAGAAGATGGCAGGGCAAAGGCATAAATTTTGTGAAGAAATGACATCCTTGTCTTCAGAGGACAGAGAGCAGTCACTTGGGCTGAACATGGAATATTGGTGGGAAAGTCTGGGTGGAAAGAGTTTATAAAGCTTGGAGCACTTTGAATGCCAACTTCAGCCATATGGACTTTTATGTGGTAGACCACTGAGCCCCATTGAGAGGCTTTCAGCATGATCTGCCCAATCAGTTCTGACCTTCAAGAAGGTCATTGGTCATCAATGTTTCAGCTAAATTTTCAGGTACAGATTAGCAGCAAGTTAGGGGAAAACAGAGATATGAACTAAAGTAGTAACATGGCAATGAAACAGAAACAAAAGTGAGGATTAAATGTTAAAGAGTAAGAAAATGCAGAACTTCCCAAATGACTAATGATATTGGTGGGAGAGTGGTGGTTTAAGAGAGAGGAAGGGCCAGTAGCAACTGAATTTTCAAAATGTGGAAACTGGGTACCATTTTGTTAAAGGAACTAATTTGGAGACTGCTGAGAACCTCTTTCCATGTACAACTGTATCTCTGCTTACCATTTTTAATAGCTATTATTCTCACTTTACTTCTGAGGAAAGTAAATTAAATTCTTACTACACTACTCAGTTACTTACTACACTACTCAGTTATTATCTGAGACTCAGGTAATAACCAACTTGCCCACAGATGGCATGTGGAACAGTGAACATTTGAAGTCAGCTCTAACTCCCATACCCTATTCCGGTGGTTGTCTAGCTGTGCTCTGAAGGACTCTAAAGATCATCAAAAGCTCCTTGGGATCTTCTGGGGTAGAGGCAAGAGGTTAAAGAAGTTTGGGCTTCTGGGGTCCCTCCTGGCTTCAACCTGGTTTAAGTTTTCTTTTGAAAAGTGAGTTCTACTAGCAAAACCAGCAGGTGCTATTCTATCTTAAAAGAAGAGGAAGGCTTGGTTTGGGACATGCTGAATTTGAAGAGCAAATGGGGCAGGTGGAGGTGTCAAAAGTTCAATGTTGATCTTAGGGATAAGTGCACAGGTTCAGGAGCATGTGTGCAGAGGAGATTGGTGAGAGGGGTTGCCTAGTTCCATGCCAGAGTTAGCTTTCTGGTGCTTCTACTATTAGTAATCACATTTACCTGTCATGTGTTGGAATGGCTCTGAGCTCACAGTTGCCATGTGATGCTGTGTTCCACTCTCTTGAATGCCTACACACCTCTGCTCCACCAGTTGGATGTCCAACATTCCAAGAGCACTTGGGTATATTCCCAAATCTGTTTTGCCAGTTGCTTTTGTTTTTGTAATTCCTAATTTTATTGAATAATATGTAAACCAAGACAATATAAATACAAAAGGAAATAAAGTTTTCCCTTGAAAATTAAGTTAAATTATTTGGAAAGAATAGGCAAATTATTTTAACTTCTTTGGAATGAGACTGTTATAAATTGCTGGGGGAACCATAAAAATCTAGACAGATTCTGGGCTCCAATTGCACTGCTAGTGTCTTTAAATTCTTACTACACTAAGAAACTAAAACCAGCAGTTGTAGATGATGCATATGGATACAGATTATACAAGAACTCCAAGCATCAGGCCTTGGCCCTACATCAAAGAGTGGGAGATTAATATACACTAATTTTTAAGAGAAAATAACATGTTATATGGGTTTGTATGTGTCTCTTTTCATGATGCCTCACTTTAAACAACTGTTTATTAACCTACAACTACTAGTCCTGACCAAGTAGTTGTATTTCTAGCCCCAGCACAAAAAGAGGATTATTACCACTTGAGCACTCAAGCACTTGACTCTTTCAATTTGTAGGTCAAATCCACTAGACCAGTGGTCAGCAAACTCATTAGTCAACAGAGCCAAATATCAACAGTATGATTGAAATTTTTTTTGAGAGCCAAATTTTTTTAAACTCAAACTTCTTCTAATGCCACTTCTTCAAAATTGACTTGCTCAGCCCAGGGTACTTTGTGGAAGAGCCACACTCAAGGGGCCAAAGAGCTGCATGTGGCTCGTGAGCCGCAGTTTGCTGGCCACTGCACTAGTTAATTTGGCAAGGCACAAAATACTGTTGAATGGGGTTGAAGCTTCCTAGAAATCATAAATGCAAGAAGGGGACAAGGAATGAGAACGTAGGTGTTAAGTGAGTGAATTATGATTTCCATGTAGAAAATTATGTGGGTAGAAATTTCTTCCTTTACATGCATGTAAGCTTACTGATTGCTAATAGGCACAATTCTGCCAATTTCCTGGTGACATGAAATAGGGTTCAAGGCTGAGCTAGCAGGGAATGGACTGTTGTGAAGGCATTTTTCACTGTGTGTGCAAGGTCGGATTTTACTTTGCTGCCCTGGAGAAATACGAGGAGCTGGAGCAAGCAGGAGAGGCCGCGCTGCTCCCAGCAGCTGCTGCACGGCGACCCGGAAGCCCTGAGGTTCAACACCAGCCATGAGGCCTGTGTCTCTAATTGGCATTGCAGCCAGTTGGGACTCCTCCCTTTGTGTGCCCTGGACTGCCAGAGCCAGGGAGAGAGGGGAGAGGGGAGAATATGTGTGTGTGGTGAGTGATCACCTGCTTCCCTTCTCTTGTTGCCATGGGTTACGGAGCTCAGAGCTGGAGAGTGGGGCCAAGCACTCTGGGTGGAAATAACTGCGTCAGCCTCTGAAGAAAAGAAAAAAAAAAGAAATTAGAAATCAGGAGCAGGGAAACAATGGGCAAAAGCACAAAAATCAACATCCCAGGGCGGCCTGATTGTGAGCGAGGAAGCCAGGCAGCCAAAGCGAGAGCGGCTCTTCATAAATCTACCTCCCCTCACACGTTGGTCCAAACAGTGATGAGAAAAGAACACATGCAATTCTCAATAGCAGCCTGTGCTCTGCCCACTGGGGCCTTAGTACAGGTCTAGCATCCACCTTGGAGAAAGGCAAAGTCTGTTAAGAGTCAACTCAGGGAGCCACGCTAAGCATAGCATTATGAGGTACCAGGCACTGAGTGAGAGGATACAAACAGGAAGAAGGCTGTGACTTTGGGGAGGCCACCATTGAATTAGGCATCTGAAGTCTGGAAGGCAGGCTTGTTGTGAATCCTGCACCCAATACTCATTACTTTTCTTATTTGGTAGCCTATCAGGGAAAACTATGTGTTTCCTCTCTTTCTTGTGGCTTCTATTTTGTGTGAAATGTCATAGACTGTAGGAATAGAAGTGGCTTTTCAATAAGACCAATCCCCTAATTTTGCAGCTGAAAAATCAGGCTCAGATAGGTTAAGTGCCTGGAGCAAGATAATCTAATTTTTGTTTGTTGGGTAGTTTTCTTATTTGTTTTGTTTTAGAGGCATTTTAAGTGTTTGGTCTTGGTTTTATTTGTTTGCTTGCTTTTCTGTGATGGAGAAAAATATGTAAATGATGCAGTGAATATTCACTTCTATCAGTCTCAGATTAGACAGCCAGGAGGTGAGAAGCCCACATTTCTTCAGACTGAATTACCCAGCAAAGATATAACTAAGATCCTGCTTTGTTGTTAGGAACACCCAACCCTCTGTATGTGAAGACAAGGACTGCTTTCCACCTACATTGCTTGGTCCAAGTACCATGGATAGCAGGACATTTGGAGGGATGTTAGGAGGGACATGATTGTAGAGGTGTGATCTACAAGCCTTTCTAATGCAGGCTTGACTCCCCTGTGATCTTCCAGGAGCACAATGTCTTCCTGCTATGAATCACCCACACCACCCTTAACCCCAATCAGACAGATGAGTCCTCAGGTTCTTGCAGTGCCTGCTGCCTGTGGCCACTTCTCCTTCCTGAAGAAGAAGACTGGCTTTTTCTTTGGTTACCAGCGGCTCTTAGCAGGAAAGAGATTCCATGAGAGGTTGTGGCTAATCTGTGTGCCTAAAGATGACTAGTTTCTGATAGCACGCTACTGACTAGCTGTTTGCCATCTCCCTTTCCTGCCTCATATTCCACTGGCTAAATCCCATGAGATGGACAATCTCCTTTTAGCTTCCAGTCTATTTTGCCACCTCAAAAATTCAGACTCTCATATTAAACACATATGGGGAGTGATTTCACTTACATGCTCCCGGGAGCTACTATGAAAATGTAATATCTACCAAGAGGATAAATAACTGTGGCAGCTTGCCTCTAGGACCCTCTTAGAGGAGACTAATGTTGGAGAGGGGCCAGCATGACCCTTCACAGAAGTGAGTGAGGTTGTCCAGCTCTCCTCTTTCCTCTGAGCTCCCATGGACACAAGAGGGAATCTTAGTCCAGGTTTTTTAAAAGGCAGGTAAACTATTCCACAGCCTCTGTGAACCTTTCTCAGGAAGCACATGAGAGCTCTGGATGCTGGAAACACAGAGGGAGTTGTAGGCTGTGTCTTGAAATGCAGACTGTTCGAGAAACAGGTGTCCAGGTTCATATCCCATCCAAAGTACCACAGCAATTCCAAGGGCTTTTGAAGGGAGTTGAACCTCTCTCTGCTAAAGAAATTAATCCAGCGCCTAAATCCTGCTTGTTGTTAATGGCTGGATATCCTTGAGGTAGATTCCTCCGCAACATCCTTTGATCTCTGCTAGCCCTCTGGGGGCTGCACATTCTCTCAGTAATCAAAATCCATAGATCTTTTTTCCTTCCTTCGGGGATCATCTATACTCCATGAGTTTCTCAAAACCATTTTACCAGGTCCTTCTCCATTTCACTTCACTCTCTTTTTCCCTTCTTTTTTTCCAAGTCTCTTTTATTTCCCTTTCATGTTAATTCCTACACAGAAATGACAAATTCTTGGAGTTCTGGGATTCAAAATACATCAACAAGAAATGTTTACAGAGCACCTACTATGTGGCCAGGGGCTGGGATAAAATTGCAAACAAGATGTGCTTCCTGTCCTCATCATGCTTGCTCATCTCAAGAGTTAGCAAAGTCTAAGGAAGTGAAATTTCAGTGGGGAAGGAGGAGAGTGGGGGATGGGCAAAGGTAAAAGCAGGCAAAAAGCCCCCAAGTCAAGAGAGCACAGAATGTATGAGAAGCAGGAGTTGAATAAGCTAGACATAGAGAACAAAAGAGGGATATGGTGAGAGATGGTGTGGGAGGAGAAAGGTAGGCATCAGGTCATAGAAACCTTTAAGTCTTCTAAACCACATCAAGGAATTAGTCTCTACCATTTTAACAATAGAAGCCATTGGATGTTATAAGCAGGGGATAGTGTAATCAGATCTGAATGGTAGAAATGTGCATGTAAGATGGGAGCACTGGAATATTCTCAGGGAGACGGGTTAAGAAGAAACAAGGTGGGATAATTATAATCGGCAGGGAGAGTGGGAAAACCTGAACAGATTAGATATTTATTTAGAAGTAGAACTGATTTTCAATAGCTATGTGGTCTGGCATGTGAGAAAAGCATGGGCTACTCTGAAAGATCTTATTAACTATGGAACAGGAATGTAAACTCAGATATCAATCACTGAGCCTGCCCAGTCACAGCCCCTCCTGAAGGGACAGATCTAGAGGAGCTTGTATTAAGCAATGTAACACTACTCCACCTGGTCCCAGCTCATTAGAGCCCAGGTGAACAACTAACCCTACAGCAGGGCACCCACAGGATGGCCAGCAACCAAAGATGGGGCCACACCCAGCACTAATATCTGAATCAGTTAAATTTGCTCTCCTGGGACTATGAACTATGAAAATGCCAAGAGAATGACTCAGTTAGTAATAAGAGCTGAAGTTTTAAAAGGATGGATTAAGGAGAGAGTGGAACAAGAGGGAACATGTACAAGCTAAAGTTGTAAGGAAGGGAAAATTATGAGTAAGCAATAGAAGTCAGTCTGTGGAGAAGGTAGAATGGAGCAGATGACAAGCATAAGCAGATAAACCAATAGAGGGCATCCCGGAGGCTGCTGGGAGCAACAGAGGGCAGAGGTGGTTTCTAGAACTATCTCTGGCCCTGAGCATTTTCTATTTCCAATGCTCTTCCACAAGCATCCTTACAATAAATCACTCCTGTAATTTGAGTCTCTGCTCATTGCAACAAAAGAGCACTACAAAACACTCACCTAATATTTTGCCCAGTATCACATGCTTGTCTCTGCCCTTGCTGCGAGTTTCCTGTGTGCTTCAGACATGCTTGCCTGCCCAGAATCCCTCCAGAGGAATCCCCGCATCCCTGATGAATTTCCAAGGGCTGCCTTCGGCCACACTCAGTAGGTACATCAAAATCAGAAAGAATGTAAAACCTCATACCAGAGACCCTGCTTTACGGTGGATTCTAAACCCATGACGTGTTTCAGTGGGTTGAAAATGTCTTTGAATGTGTGCTCCCATCTCCAGCACTATGATTAATTACTGGCGGTTGCTACTGGTTATGCTGCAGCTCTTAGCAATAAAATGAGTAAAAAGTATTTGAGCTTTGACAGTCTCTATCTGACAAAGAACCTCTTTTAAAAAAGGAAGAAAGAAAACACAAGGCTGGATGTAATTTATAGGAAGCTTCTCTATTTCTGGGCAGCCTAAGCCCAGGCCGTATCTGTCCTGAGATGAGCTATGAGGGAGGCAGGTGAGGCGTGCTGCTCCTCCTCACACACCAAGTTATCCTCATCATGCTCCGTGCACATTTCTGAATTAGTTCCAGCTAGTTAGTGTCACTGCGGGACAATTTAGACTGCCATTGCTCGAGTATTCAACATACTCTTTGATGATGGATTCCCAGAAAAGGCAAAATCCATTATTTACACACAGTAGGAAAATAAACCTTCTCCCCAGCCTCAGACATGAAGATCAAGAAAGCTTTTCATGTTAGACATTTGGAAATTTCACATTCAAGTGGCTTTGTCAACTCTTTTAATCAATGTCCTTTAGAAAAACAAATTTAGCAATTCGGCTCCTTTATGCAGTAGGGGTGAGGTGTAACTAAGGATATTAGCTATCAGTGGTTCATGGTCTGTTAGCCAGCACTGGCTGGTAATAAAGTGCAGCTAACTGACAGCTGTGCCTTGAGGTAGCATCATAGAAAAAAACCTCACAAACCTCCAGATTAAAAAATGCAGGTAGGGAAGTTGGGAGAAAAGGGCATTCCTCTCCAGCGGGAAGAAATATACTCTCCCCAGTGAATGGAAAGTGTTCCTATAACATAGTCACAATAGCATTCAAGTCAATATAGCAGGTTGTTGATGTTCTCTGAGTTACATTTCAACACATGCCCAGGCGTTGGAGGGGATGTGAACTGTACCATGCCTGCCTGTGGACAGGGAATCGGGAGGTGACGAGATCTGTTTTATAGAAGGATGCTGTGGGCCATCGCTCAGTGGCCAGGGAGACTTCAGGTAGGTGGTCAATGTCACCGGGAAAGGATTATGTAAAGGTGTTTCCCAAAGTGTGTTCTTAGGAATGGACTAGGTATAACATAAGAAAGTGGGCTAAAGTCAAATTAGTTGGGAAAATTATGGGTTCAATAAAGCTGAACAGGTCTGTCTGTGGTAGGCCTTCTCAGAGCATTTAATAGGCTAATGAGTCTGTAAGAAGGGTGTGGTTTGCAATCTCCTCAATTTCTTTTTAGTGGGGGACCATGGGAGGCTTTTCCGGAGCAGCTCGTCTCTCTGGAGGAATGAGTTATGGGGAATGACTTGGGAGAAATTCTTGTTCTTTAGTTGTGAAGTCTTACCCAGACTCTACCTTGCCTCACTGCACTTTGTTTTCAGCCTCACTCTTTGACCTTGACATTCTCTCAAAGTTGTCCCAACAACATTGACTCCATCTCACCCTGACTGGGTTCTCCTAGGTTATCCTCCTGGGCACATTCTTCTTAACTCCTTACTTTCTCTCTGATCCTTCCTTGCACAGGACCTCAGGGTCATGGGTGCCTGGCTAAGGCCCTGCTCGGCCCACCGTGGTCCCCTTCAGCAGGCAAAATTTATCTGATTATCCAGTGGCTGCACTGAAAAGCAGGGCTTGGTCTCTGCCTTCCCCCAGCTCGCTTCAGGGCTCCCAGTGGAGACACATCCTGCCTGGCCTCCACCCTCTGTGGGGCACTGAGCTGCTCTGAAGGGCTTGCAGACTCCAGGAGGCTTTCAGGGAAAGAAGCAGAGCAAAAGTTGCTCCCTACTCCTAAACATTTCCTTCCAAAATGTGTCACCTCCCTCTAATTCCAGTCCCTTCTGGTCTTGCAAAACAGAGCTAGCTCGCCTGGGGTAAACACTGAAGGAGGTGATTCTCTTCTCCAATCACCACTGCTTCTTATGCCCCACCCCACCCCCAACTGCCCTCTTCTGAGCTTCTTCCTTCCTAGCCATCATCTAACCTTTCTTTCCAGCACAGTCTGCTCTTATTTTATAGCAGTCATTTACACATAAGTACAATTTTAAGCTAGTTTTTTTTGTCTCTCTGGGGACATATTTTTTAATATTAGGTAATTAGGGAATGGAAGGAGTGGCCTCAGGAAGGAGGTTAGGAAGATGTATTTCCAGCATGCTAAAGAACAGATTGCCTTTGCAGAATGCTAGTCCTGGCTCTGACAATAAATAGGGGAGGAAACTCAGGAACCAAATAATTCTGTGCCACCGGCTAGATGCCCAGGTAGTAAGGGCAGACACGTAGATCTCATATTTATAAAAAGTTATACCTGAAGCTAAGCATTCAGTACTGTGGTTATGGTTCCTACCAGCTGAACTTTCAACACCTTTTTAAAATAAGTTTATGTCTTGCATTGCAAAGACAAAGGCATTATTATTTGACTCTGCAATATGGGAAGAAGACAAGAAAGTAACCGAGAGCTCTAATAGTTTGCCCTCTTAACATCAGTGGGTCACTGATGTTCAGACTTGGGAAGCCAACACCTGCAGAACTTGAGGAGAAATGGCTGATGGGAGCAACGGGAGCACCCAGGCCCTCTGCCTGACCAGGTAGAAAACTAGAGGGCAATTGATTGAGGAAGGTGAGTGTCTGAGCAAACAAGCAAGCAAGCCAATTGGCCAGCTAAGAATAAGTAATTGATGAGTTAGTAAATATTTAATTCCCCCCAAAGTTGCAAAAACTTTTGCTAACTTAGATAAGCCTTTTGGGGTCTCTTAATCTGAAGTGTCCACCAGAGCTGCCTGCCCACAAGAGAAACTCATTTCAGCGGCCTCCCTTGGCTCTGGTTTTTACATATGAGACAGAATACTTAAGTTTAGTATCATCTCCTTTCTGAGTCCAGTTCTTAGGATGAAACTTTCTTTTATATTTTTATTTATCGACTTTTTTAGAGAGAGAAAGAGAAACACCACTTTGTTGTTTCACTTATTTATGCATTCACTGGTTGATTCTTATATGTGCCCTGAATGGGAATTGAACCCACAACCTTGGCATATCAGGACAACACTCCAGCCAACTGAGCTACCCAGTCAGGACCTTGGAAATGAAGTTTCATATTAGGTGACTAGAATCCATCAGCCATCTTTGCCTGTAAGACTCACACACAAGTTCTTTTCACAGAGGCCTTCCTGGGCTACTTTATATTAATTCGTACCTTCAACAAACACACACACACCCTTTCTCCTCCAATGTTGATTTCTCCCAGGTATTACCTTCTAATGCATTAAACACCCTGCTTTAATACTTAGCATATTTTTGTCTCCCTCATTCATCCCCGTATAATGTAAGACCATGAAGGCAGAGTTGTTTTACATGTTTTGTTCCCTGTCATTTCCCTAGTACCTAGAACAGTGTCTGGCACATAGTATATGCTCAATAAAAAGCGGTTGCTTGACTAAGTGACTAAATCAATTAAGACTATTAACCCTTTGGAAGTGACAGTCCTTTCCCTTAAAATGTGGAGTCTGTGTTATCTTTACACACTTAAATTTCCTGTGTGGTTTTGGAAATGTATTATGTCCAAAAGTGGAGTAACACCAGTACTCATACTTAAAAGTAAATGCTAAGTTTTGGTGGATAGAAATTTTTTCAAATTCATTAAAGGTTATTTTTCTTTTGCATGTATAATAAATTACATGTGTCATGTTGTTACTAATTTATTAAGTATTTGAGTTAGTATCTTACTTGTTCTAGACTACAAAGCATTCCCTCTATTTTCAACTTTATCTAGTGAGTTTCCTGAAAGATAACTAAGAAATTTGCAGTGTTTAGACAGCTAACTGCTGAGGAGGAATGTGACTCATGCAGGTCAAGGGACTTGTGGAAGATCACGCAGCTGAAAAAGACAAGTTTAAATCAGGAATTCAACATCACAGTTTCCTCACAAATGATATTTCTGCTCAACACAATGTTGTATTAGAATGTACCATACATTTCACATTGTTTATTAACAAATAAATAGCATTACATTTTCAAGACTGAAAGTAATTTCCTAAGGCAAGTCTGAGTAAAGACCCTAAATAGCATATTTATAAGAATTCATAGCTTCTGAAGCATCCATTTGGAGATGGAAATTTATTTTAAGTCATATGAAGCATTTCCCATAAACGTTTATGACTTATTCAATAATTAGACGCATGTATCATCAAGAAACCCCTTTAATCTCCTATATAATAAAAGGATACTATGCAAATTGACCCTAATGGCAGAACGTGTGGGAACTACTGGTCCCTATGACACACAATGACCACCAGGGGGCATACACCCAATGCAGGAGCTGCCCCCTGGTGGTCAGTGCGCTCCCACAGAGTGAGCTCCGCTCAGCCACAAGCCAGGCTGATGGCTGGGAGCGTGGTGGCAGTAGCGGGAACCTTTCCCACTTCCTTGGCAGCACTAAGGATTTCTGACTGCCAGCTTAGGCCCGGTCCCCCAGGGAACTGGCCTAAGCCAGCAGGTGGACATCCCCCGAGGGGTCTGGACTGCAAGAGGGCACAGGCTGGGCTGAGGGATCCCCCTGAGTGCACGAATTTTCGGCCTCTAATTTACTTTATAAAGAAAGCACTAAGAAGGACCTTGACCATTGTCTTAGTTCGGCTCAGCTGCAATAACAAAAATACCAAGTGGCTTAAACAACAAACGTTTATTTCTCACAGTACTGGAGGCTGGGATATCCAAGACCAAAGTGCCAGCAGGTTTGATGAGAAACCAGCTTTGTCGCTGAGGCTCTAGAGAGCCCAGGCAATCGGAGCGTCTCCAGAAAAGACACATCCTGGGAAACTGACAGCTGGTGCTGAGCAATGCACTTTTTCAGCACCTATATTCTCTCATCATCTAGAATCTAGATCAATACCCAATATTTATTGAATTGAATCTGTGTCAAATTTAAAACTGGACTTTGAGCAAACTTTACCTGGTGTGTTAGAAAACAAGACATCAGGTGAACAATCTACCAAATGGGAAAAGATATTTGTCAATGATACATCTGATAAGGGATTAATACCCAAAATATATAAAGAACACCTACAACTTAATATTTAAAAAATCAATTTAAAAAATGGGCAGAGGGCCTAAACAGACATTTCTCCAAAGAAGACATAAAGTTGGCTAATAGACATATGAAAAGATGGTCAATGTCACTAATCATCACATAAATGGAAATTAGCCCTAGCCAGTTTGGCTCAGTGGATAGAGCATCAGCCTGCAGACTGAAGGGTCCCGGGTTTGATTCTGGTCAAAAGTACATGCCCAGTTGCAGGCTCTGTCCCCAGTAGGGGACATGCAGGAGGCAGGCAATCAATGATCCTCTCTCATTGATGTTTCTATCTCTCTTTCCTTCTCCCTTCCTCTCTGGAATAAATAAAAAAATATTTTTAAAAAGAGATAAACCAAATTAAAGCCACAATGAGCTATCATCTCACACCTGTCAGGATGACTATCATCAATAAGTCAACAAACTTTATTGGCAAGAATGTAGAGAAAAAGGAACCCTCATGCACTGTTGGTGGGATTGCAAATTGGTACAGCCACTATAGAAAACAGTATGAAGGTTCCTCAAAAAATTAAAAGTAGAACTACCTTATGACCAAGCAATTCCACTTGAGTATTTATCTAAAACACTAATTCAAAAAGATATTTGTATCCCTATGTTCATTCCAGCATTATTTTCAATAGCCCAGATATGGAAGCAACCTAAGTGTCCATCAATAGACAACTGGATAAAGAAGAGGTAGTACATACATAAAATGGAATATTACTGGACCATAAAAAAGAATGAAATCTTACCATTTGCCACAACATGGATCAACTTAGATGGAATTATGTTAAATGAAATAAGTCAAACAGGGGAAGACAAATACCATATGATTTCACTTATATGTGGAATCTAAAGAATTAAATAAACAAAACAGAAACAGAGTCATAGATACAGAGAACAAACTGATGATTACCAGATGAGAAGCAGCTTGAGGGGCTGGGTAAAAAAGGTGAAGTGATTATGAAGTACAAATTTGGCAGATACAAAATAGTCATGGGAATGTAAAGCATCAGAAATATAGTCAATAATATTGTAATCACTATGTATGGTGCCAGATGGATACTAGACTTATTGAAGGGATCATTTCATATGTTATATAAATGTCTAATTACTATGCTGTACACCTGAAACTAATATAATATTGAATGTCAACTGCAATTAAGAGAAAACACAGATGAATCATTAATTTTCTTTATTTAAATTTTATCTTTGCTGTACTTTTAAATAAATGCAGTTGTTAAAAAAAAAGAGTAAATAGTATTTAGCCCATAAAGTTATTCCAAAACCAAATGAAATAGTTCTTACAAAGCAATTAGGACAACAAAGGCAGAGTTCAATAAATGCATTTGATGATGATAACGATGATGATATACATATGCCTTCTTTTTGATATGAACAAGGTATCTGGGTTCAGTCATTTTTTTAATTGTAAGCAAGAGATTTTTTGCAGTGATGGAACAATTCTGTATCTTGATTGTAGTGGTGGTTCATGCAGCTACACATGTGATAAAACTGCATAGTACTATATACATATACAACTGAGTGCAAGTAATACATGAAATTTAAATAATTTCCATCGATTGTACTAATGCCAGTTTTATGGTTTTGACATTGTATCATAGTTATGTAAGATGTTACCATTAGAAACTAGATGAAGGTACATAGGACCCCTCTGAACTATTTTTATAACTTCCTGTGAATCTATAATTTTTAAAAATAAAAGTTTTTAAAAGATTTGTGGTTTTCCAATATTTTTAAAACCTACAAAGATCCATTTAAATGCAGATGTTTTTATATTTTCTCATTTATTGAAAAAAATTCTTAAGAGAAAGTCTTTCACCTCTTTCTGGAAATTATCATTAAACCTTGTTTTGCAATTAAATGTACTTTCAAGAGTTTGAAGCAGATTTATGCAAATGATTGATTTATAATATCACTTATTTAAAAATATTTTACCTTAAAATATACATTATGAGTGCTGACATTTAAAATCCAGCTGAGCAGCTATCAATTTTTATAATAAAGTCACAGTGGCCATTACCTAAAGTAAAAATCAAACACCAATATACAAAACTATAAAGAAAACAATAAAAGCTTCGATATGTTTTTTAAAAAATTCATCTGTTCATCTAAGAATACATATTTACCTCTTAATTATGGATAATTTATTTCTCTGTGCGTTTACAGAAAGACAGAAAGCTCAGTCTTCATCTGCTTCTAAAGGACATTTTATTTTCTGTAAAACGATGCTAGAATGAAGGAACTAATTTATATTTGCCCACTAGGTGTCACTGTTGGTGGTGGCGTGGGTAGTACGGAGGGGGAGGGGAAATTGAAAGTAATCTCTTAGGGGACTTGGGGGGGTTGTGAGATTTTTTTTTAACATAAAATTCCCACATTACTGCCATTGTCCCTCTGTGTTCAAAGGGATGACGTGGAGAGGAAACAGAGAAGTATGAAGAGATTGTTCTTGGAGAGTTTCTGTTCTCACAAGCCATCACAACCACCTCAGGAAATGGGGAGTATATGGCTAACTATGGAACCATAATAACCAACAAAATTAACTATTAAAGACAAGTCCATTTTAATAATTCCCTAACCATGTAGCAGTAAAGCAGAGAAACACCAGTTACTTCATGTTAGAGAGGGAAGCACTGCCTGGTGCTGAAGAAATGAGATGAATAATTTATATGTCAGAGCAGAGGGAGGCTCAATGTGTGCGCGAAGGGGATTTGAGGAAGGGGTTATGGCAGCATGTTGGAAACATCATCCAGGAGGCCACAAACAAAGCCAGTCGGAAGAGTCTCAGGAAATTGAATAGGTTGTTTTTGTTTGTTTGCTTGCTTTTTCAGGTGAAGTTCAATTGAATTCTGGACTTGGCTATAAGAAATGGGAACCTTTTAAAATCCCGTGGGAAACCAAACAATGACAAATAGATTTTCTTGATGCTGTACTTGGCACAGATTCCAACGATAGCAAGAGGGGTGGTGCCAGCCTGGTCTCTGGAGAGGGGTCATCCTTTTTCCATAAAATCCCTGGACTGCCACCAGGCCTCAGGGTCAGGGGCATGTCCCACGGACCCAGTCACATTCCCAGGATGTGTGCGCGGGGCTGGACTCATTGGCAGAGCCCTGCAAAGGAAGCTGCTGTGTGCGTGCCAGTGCTATTTCAAGCGAGCGTCTCTAGCTGGAGCTGTTATTCTTTCACTTTCCTAAGGGGAAAAAAGTTTAAGAAAACCAAGCACGTGGAATGGAATGGAGGTTGGAGAGAGCCCAAATGAGGGGAAGAAACCCCTCATGGGCATCCAGATGAGAATTAAAAACAAACAAACAAACTGAGGGAGCAGTTGAATCACATGACTCCAAACTTTTCATACTTCAGAATATTTCCTCACACATTTATGTTATAAACAAATGAATGAAATAATTATCCTGTCTTCCTCTTTAGACACTTATCAGAGCAGTGCGAGTGGTTTATTCTTAACCAGATTCACTGAAGGCAAGGTAGGGGGTAATCATTTAATAAATGGAAAAAAAATTAGGAAAATAGAGGTAAGCAATTAACATGGAATGCTAACTGTGTGTTAGGTATTATTCTCAGTGGTTGCAGGGTATTAACTCATTTAATCAGCAAATGATGCTAAGAAGACACTATTATTATTCCCATGGCAGATAAGAAAACTGAGGCAGAGAAAGGTCAAGTAGCATGCCTAAGGTCACAGAGCCTGTAAATAGCAATCTGCCTCTCAGCAAGCAGCCACCAAATCAGCACCCAGTCTCTCCATATTTGGCCTTTTGCCATCATGTGACTTCCGAAATGTCTCAACCAAAGTCAAAATACTAACCACTGAGACTGAGAAAAAGTTTACACAGTGGGATTTCTCCACTTGCTACATTTTGCAAAATGTTACAGCAGAGGATGGAACACATACACAGGAAGAGAGTTTCCTGTCCTTGACCGTCATGCCTTTTTAAATTACAGTTGACATTCAATATTATGTGAGTTTCAGGTGTACAGCATAGGGGTTAGACAATTATACAATTTTCCAGGTGATTCCCCCTCTTCCCCGATAATTCAAGTACCCACCTGGCACCTTCCCTAGTTATTACAATATTATTGACTATATTCCTTATGCTGTACTTCACATCCCTATGACTAGTTTGTAACTACCAATTGAACTTCTTAACCCCTTTACCTTTTTCACCCGTTAGATGGCAACCATCAGTTTGTTCTATGAGTGTGTTTCTGTTTTGCTTGTTCGTTGATTCTGTTTTTTATATAGCCATGCCTTTTGGGGCTAACAGCTCCAAACAACACCAGACACAAGTCCTTGAGGTTCTCTTCGGATCAACTTACATTCATATTCCCATATAATACCTAGTTAAGGTCCTCTAGCTCTATGAGGCTGTACAACAGCCTTTCATTATAATCTATAGGAAATTGACATCCAAAAAGTCTAATATGAAAACACATCTTTTCCGGGAGGTTTTTCATGCCCATAACACATACACACACTAACTAAATCTTGCCCAAATAAGTTCAAAAAAGTTGTATAATTGTACTCAAAATAGTTGAAGCTCCATAAAATGTCTCTTGGGCACTGACTCAGGGGGAAGACAAAAACACACATGTGCTCCTCATAACCCTGTTGGCAGTACCAAGTCTAATGGATAGCTTGCTAGTCTAGCAATAGAATTGCAACTTACCATTAATGGATGTGAGGGGGGGCAGTTTTCCTAGTTGGAAAGAAGCCACTATTAGTAGATCGCTCCCCCTAAAAACAAAATAAGACCAAGATAAGCAGTCCCAGGAAATAAAACAAGAGGAATCATTTACTCTGGAAAATAAAAGTGAATATCAGAGCACAGTCAAAGATTTTATGGAGTTTCTTATTATATACTTTTAGGACAGACAGTTAGCATGTACATAGGATCATCCATCAGATTTCTTATTCCTGTTGTACTTCTAATGAGTCAGGGTTACTTCCCTGCCAATGATTTGCCCAGGAAGCCAATGGCTCAATCAGAATCAAGTGACCAAAAAAGCTTAACTTCAAAATCCCCTTAAGTTGTGATAGATTTTTGGGAAATGTTTTCTCTTTTACTTTGCCACATACATATCCAGATAGTAATTCCACATTATTACCTAGAAAATATAAAAAAGGAAAAACAAAAAAGTGAATACAAAATGCTTATTAAAGTAATTGCATTTGAATGTAAATCTTCAGAAAAATAAATTCTTTCATATTTATAAATCCTAACTACACTAAGTAATCAAATGTCAACCTACCAGAAGTAATTTTTCATTAACAATTGGATTTTATATTCACATTTTCAACAAATATTGTTAGACTTTGCTATGGACTGAGTTGTGTCTCCCTAAAAGTAATTGAGATCCTAATCCCAAATGTGACTGTATTTGAAGATAGGGCTTTTAGGAGGTAATTCAGATTAAGTGAGGTCATAACAAGGTCCTAATATGATAGAATTGATGGACTTATGAGGTTCCCTCCCTCCCTCTTTCTTGAGTTCCCAAGTTAAATTAAATTCCTCTCATACTCTTTCAAGTTATTCTTTAACCTTTTTATTCCACTTGTTACTAGTATAACTGATAAATATACACTGCTTTTATGATTAATTGTTTAATTTCTATCACCCCAACAAGATCTTAAGCTCCAAGATGTAAAGTACCACATATGAGCTGAACATCACTGTAGACTAGCATTCAGTAATATTTTTGACATAGAGTAGGAGCCCATATTTAGTCACCTTAGACTCCCATAACAAATTACCATACACTGGGTGGTTTAAACAAGAGAAATTTACCTATAATAGTTCTGGAGAGTGGAAGTTGCAGACCAAGGTCCGGTTTATCTGTTTTTGGTAAGGAGCTCTTTGTGGTTTATAGAAGACTACCTTCTCATTGTGTTCTCACATGGATTTCCTTTGTGTATGGGTGGAGAAAAAGGAGAGGGGAGGGGAGCGGAGGAGAGGGAAGAAAAGAGGAGAAGAAAGGGGAGGAGATGGAGAGAGAAGGACAGGGGAAGAGAGGACAGAAGAGGAGAGGAGAGGAAAGGAGAGGAGAGGAGAGGAGAGGAGAGGAGAGGAGAGGAGAGGAGAGGAGAGGAGAGAGAGAGAGAGAGAGAGAGAGAGAGAGAGAGACCAGATTTAAAAGGGTAGATCATGAGCTCCATTTTGGAGCAGGATCTAGGCTGGGCTATCAATTTGTTAGTCATCTGAGTATAGAAAGGAAAGATTGCCTAGGAAAAGATTACTGAGGGAAAAGGAAAGAGGGTCTAGTGTATGCCAATATTTCTTGATCAAGCAGTGAAGGATAAGCCTACAGAGGAGCCTAAATATAAAAGTTAAAAGACAAAAGAGAAAACCAAGAGAGTGCAGTATCATGGAAACCATGGGAAGAAAATATTTCAAATAGGAGGGAATGGCTTGTGGCACAAAATATTTCTGAGAGTCTAAGTTAAATGAAAGCAGAAAAATATCTTTTATTTTAGCCATATGGAGGCCTCTGGTGATGCTGGGGAGAACTCTGCCAATGAGGAGAGAAGCCAAATTAGACTTATGGAGTGCCCAGCATGTGAGAAATGTAGCCAACAGGTTAGACAACTCCTCACTTTCTTTGTCACTATTCCACACCAGTCATTATTATTTATTAGTAGTAGTCAAAGCTCTTCAAAAATTGTCTTTACATAAAGATCACTATCCCCATCAAGAGTAACTCTACTTGGGGCATTGTTGTAGGATTTCCGCTGTTTTTTTTCGTTGGGGGGGTGATGTTCACCTTTGATGACACAAGAGTTTGAATCATTTTTATGTCAATGAAGATAGATGTGGTCACTGATTTGTTCACACTCTTTCCCTCAATCCTTTTGTAAGAAGGGTGAATGCAGGTTAGGAGTGGAGCTCATGGCCATGGGAGTGATAAAAACTTCTGTTGGGGTTGATGTCTGGCCCTCTTTGTTGTCATCCCATCAGTATTCATCCAACCCACAGAAATGTCCAGTTGTAGGCAGCAAATGAGTAAGGAATCAGGTAACAGAATCTCTGCTCTGGAGACCATCCAACACAGAAGGAGAAGAAAAAGCATTGTGTACATTAAGGACAAATCAAGGGAGCATTCTTTTATTCAAGGCAAGCAATATAAATGTATTCATAATACAGATTCAAGTTCAGAATTGGGGGAATCAGCAGCAAAAGACAGGTCCAGTTAACTGAGTGAAAACAATGTGTCTACCAAGAGGCGGGGGTCTCAAGAAACAGTTTTTTAAAGTGAGAACTCTGTGGTTTGGCACAGACTAGAAAGGATGTTTATAGCCAAGGAGAATGGGTACTTGGCAAAGGCTGAGACACCAGAGGGGCAGAAACAAAGACTGAGGAGTCGGTTCTAGCTTTAGGATATCTATAAGCCTACAATCCCTGATCTACAACCCCCAATTGAAAAAGTTCTGAAAATGTAATGTTTTCCCCTAACTTATTTGGCAGTTAATTCTGACTTGACCTGAATCCATTTGGTTGGAAAACCTGATCTGAAAAGATGTGAAAATATTCACAATGATCTCACTTCAACGTGCATAGTCATACCTTTCATTGCAGAAATATTAATGTGTTTGATTACAGAGTGCTGCCCAGACCCCACTGGGGTGATAGGCTCTATAATGCAGACTGCACTGAGTTATCTTTTTGAAATATGGAAATTTCCGAATTCTGAAACACATCTGGCCCCAAGGATCTGGATAGAGTATTGTGGACCTATAGTGAGAGGGGCCAGGAGGACTGTACTCCTGACAGCTTAAGGACCATTAACACGGAACAGATGCAGAGATCATAGCCTGAGCAAGACGTTCACCTTAGAAGCACATATGTGGCCTGCAGTTACAGTCAGGGGCTGTAAGTCAGCCTGGGGCTGAACCTCACTCCCTGTTCTTGCGAGAGGGAGGTCTAAAGGGCCCTGATGGTCTTTAATCAGGAAACCCATGTATATGAGGGCTTGCTGCATGCCATGCACAACTCATTACCTCATTTGATTCCTCACATCAGCTCTCAGAAGGGAAAATAAGGATCAGAGAGTCAGGCCACAGAGGAAATGGCACAGTTGGGGATCATACCAGGTCTGTGTGACTCTGAAGCCCATTTATTGCCCATTAAGCCATGCAGTTCGCTTGCTGAACACAAGTCAACTAGCTGTGGCTACAGAGACCAATTATAGCTAGTTCTTACTGAATGTTTAAGTCTCAAAACAATCAAGCTGGGTTGGTATACTATGACCCCATTTTTAGAAGGAGAAACTGAGGCTTATAGAGGAGAAGTAACTTATCCAAGGTCTTGCAAATTTAGTAAGAGGTGGAGCCAGACTTCAAACTGACATCTCTCTGTTCCTAGAGTCACCCTGCTCCCCTTAATACTGTGCTTCCTCCTAAACACAGATTGCTGGTGCCAGTGGCCGGATAATTTACACATACACACAAGTACAACATACCACCTTCTTTCTGAATAGCCATGTGATTACCCAGAGGTAAGTGTCAGTGGCCTCCTGGAATCCCTCTGATAGGTGAAGGGGTAAAGGTCATAGTGATGGCCACAGAAACCTGCTTATTATCAGGAGATAACATTTCCTGTCACTTTAAATGTGCCAGAGACTCCCAAACACTCCAGCAAGTCTCCCATTACACAGGAGAACAGCTTCAACATCAAAAGAGAACGAGATAGGGGCAAAGGAGGGGGAGGTGTGCTTTTCTTCAGCTGTTGATGGTTGGTCAAGTGAGCCTAATGGCTTATTAATAAGTAGCAATTAATTGTGTAGCCAGCCCAGTAGTTTTAAGAAATTAAATCCCAAATCTGATACATGAAGGGCATCAGGGATTGAATAACAGTTAAAAAGCAGTTTCTGGCACTGCTTTGCATCAATAAAGATGTAAAGAACAAAGGAATAGCAAGAACAGCACGATCAATAGGTACTTGAAATACAAAAGCTGAAAAACCAAAGAAGCATAGAATCTGGTAAAATGTTAATATCTGCTTTTCAGAGAAGAAATCAGAATCATGGAGACACAAAGTTGGAACAGACCTCAAGAGGCCATTCTGTTCCACAGCTTAAATTCTCCCTGGATGGGGGCAGTTAGTCTCTGATTTAAAATGTCCAGACAATTATGACGGAATGTATTCCAGAGAATATGCATTTCCTTATTACAGACACTGGACAGCTGGCCCACTTGGAGCAGTAAATCAGAGTCCAAAACAATGAAATACAAAGAATTTCTGGGCTCATCAGACCTCCTCTAATGAACAACACCGACATCCCAACAGAAATCTTATGAAGTCAAAAATTCAGCAAAAAGGGGTCTAGACCCTGCGGTATGAATTCTTATCATTTTAAAGCCAAAACTCACAAATGTCAGCCACTTAAATGTCGGGATGCGGAGAACACTTGGGGGAATCCCCTGATCAGGGTGGTAGTGGTGACAACCTGTGCTACTTGGCAGGAAATAATATCCACATGGAAGGGATGTTCCTAGCTTATAACCACAAGCGAAGAGAATGCTAATGCCAGATTACATTACACACACATTTGGAGAACAGGAATGTGAGAGACAGAAGAACAGCATTTCTTTCACAATGCCAAGTTGTTAGTTAAGCTTAAAGTGTGTAAGATTTCCATTTTCAGTGAAGTTACACCAGCAATGTCCCAGCTTCCAAAATGTCCACAGTTCCTATTTAAAAAGGCTAAAAGAAGCTTCTTAATAAAATGTTTGGAATATTTTGAGAACACTGAACTCCTTGGGAACTCCAGGCATAGTAATGGGACAGATTTAATGATCTCCATATAATACAATACTGATTGCCTAGAAACATCCCTCAAAAGTTAGAAGATGCTGTTTTTGTCTGCTCTCCTGTATTTTGGAAATTTTTACCCTTGTCCATTTAATCAAGGAAGGAACATGTACAATTCATATCTTTTCAGACATTGTTTCATTTCTGGATGCTTTTTAGGGACATGCCAATGAAATCAGGGGACCTAGGAAGTTGTTTCATGGGTTGTCAGAGCATTCATGTGAGGTTTAGTACACCTAGAAGAAGGTATGGCCATATCAATGCTATAGCTGAGCAAATAGAATGAAAGATTCAGGGTTGAGGCCAACATTCATAACAGACCACCTTGGTTAAAGAAAAAACAAAAAGCAAAAAACAGTCCCCTTTATAGATCCCGAAACTACCAAGCAAAGGCCATTCATACTGAAAATGTTCCTTTAGTTACATAATTGTCTTCTAAATTCATCCAACCCCATATATCTTAAATATAAAACTGACTGATATAACCTACATTTAATATGGCAATGCACCATACTTTGTTTGAGATGTATGCAAGTGGTCAGGTTTGAGCCCTGTTTTTATAAGAGGATTTGATAGATCTTTGTGCCGAGGGGAGCTAGCCCCCTACAGACGGGCCCCATAGGAGAGGAGCTGGTGACTGTCTCTGGGGTGGCAGGAGGCAGCAGGAAACTCACTGCCCATGTTGCTTCTCTTGTGCCTCTGTGCTCTTCCATCCTAGACTATAAAAGGAAAGGCCTACTTTCCCTGGGAACACCCAAGCAGTTGGAGTAACTATCAAGATGCCCTGCCTGCATGGTGAAAAACTCCTCACATATCTCTTTGAACTTGCATTCTTCGTTTTCTCCACTGGGTCATAGGAGAGAAGTGGGTGATGTTCAAACACACTTATGCTTTATCATGCCTGTGAGTCTGTGATTCTGGGAAAAGGCTCACTCAACAAGAGGGAGAAATACTTGTTTTAAGTTTCACCTCTGAAACTGGAAAGTTAATCATTGATTAAATAAACAGTAAGAAAGTGAGTAATACCTAGAAACCATATCTAGAATCCTACCAAGTTATAAGGTCTTAGGAGCACATCATGTCTCTTAAGAGGAAATCAATGGCATCTCTATTCACTTTCACTTGGCTTTTTGAGAAGAATCCAAAATAATACAACTCTGAAGATATTTCTATAGGGTGTTCCCCATCTCTGTTACTCTTTTTGCTTGTTGCTTATGTGAAATCACAGGGAAGCATCATTATTGATGAATATACATTGAGTATCCAAGATATGCTAAGGGAATTTTGAAGTACAGAAACAGACATGGTACTGTGAGCCAACAGATTAATGCAGGCACATACTTTATTGTATGTATGCTATGATTTCTTATGCATTGAGCCCATCTTATAAATCAAGTAAATAAACAAATTTAGTTGGCAATAGCTCATGCACATCTGGGGATTATTTAGATAATTGCAAGCAGGAATGAATTTTTTGCTTTCCATATTTTATCAAGCTTGCTAATTTTATGATGTGAAATGCCTCTTCCCTCTCTCCTCTCATCACCCCCCCTCCCCGGACTTAAATGTTAAAAATCTCTTGATGAATCCAAATAAATTAATGGATAAGTTAAAAACCAATTTATGAGCCCTGGCCAGATAGCTCAGTTGCTTAGAGCATCATCCCAATAAGCCAAGGTTGCAGGTTTGATCCCTGATCAGGGCACATTCAAGAATCAACCAATGAATGAATACTGGTAAATGAGTGGAGCAACAAATCATGATTCTGTCCTCTCTTTCTCTCTCTTCCTTTCTCTCTTAAAAATTAAGAAATAAAAATTTTGAAAAAGAAAACAATTTATAAAAATAAGGCATCAGATATAACCTTTGCCTCATTTACAATGCAATATTGTGTTCATAACCAATAAACACTCTAAAGTCATTGCTATATACATGCTCAGTGGGAGAAACAGCTGAAACCTTGCACAGTGCTTGTTTTTCCCCATTGATTCACAGAATGAAAGTAGCATATGCTATCTCTAATTTTTTAAAATATAAGCTGAAGTAGTAGAAAGATGAAGAACCCTATGTTGTATCAAGTCTTAGAGTTAGAACCAGAGATAATGACAATGGGAAATGACAGCAAGAGGGAATTTACTAGACTATGACCTCAAACTATAATTTTAAAAAATAAAAAGAGATGAGTCAAGCGCACAGGTTATCAGGCAATAACCACATTCAGTGGGCCTCTGGTGCTCTGTCCTGCTCAGAACCCCCTTTCCTTTTTTCCCATAGCCATACCTTTAATTTCCTTTGTGGAAACCACTCTCCCCTTACCTTAGGGTTCAATGACACTGGGGACACTGCCACTTCTAAAGTAGACATGTAATCTAATTTTTTAAATAAATCTTTGTTCATATTATTACAGATGTTCCTCTTATTTCCCCCATAGCTCCCTCCACCTGATTCCCCCCAACCTCATGCCTTTACCCCACACCACTGTCTTCATCCATAGATGAAAGATTTTTATCCAATCTCTTCCCACACCCCTCACATCGTCTTCTCCCAGAGAATTGTCAGTCTACTCCCTATGTTCCTGATTCCATTATATTCACCAGTTTATTCTGTTCAACTGATTTTTTTATTCACTTGATTTTTAGATTCACTTGCTGATAGGTATGTATTTGTTGTCACTTTGTTCATAATTTTTATCTTTACATTTTTCTTCTTCTTCTTCCTCTTTCTAAATAATACCCTTCAGCATTTCATATAATCCTAGTTTGGTGGTGATGAACTCTATTAGCTTTTTTTTTTTTTTGTCTGTGAAGTTCTTTATCTGACCTTCAATTCTGAATGATAGCTTTGCTGAGTTGTAGGTTCTTGCTGTTCATCTCTTTGAATATTTCTTGCTGTTCCCTTCTGGCCTGCATAGTTTCTGTTGAGAAATCAGCTGACAGTTGTATGGGTACTCCCTTGTAGGTAACTAACTGTTTTGCCCTTGTTGCTTTCAAGATTCTTTGTTTTTGCCCTTAACATTTTAATTATAATGTGTCTTGGTGTGGTCCTCTTTGGGTTCCTCTTGTTTGGGGTTCTCTGTACTTCCTGGACTTATAAGTCTATTTCTTTCACCAGGTAGGGAAAGTTTTCTGTCATTATTTCTTCTAATAGGTTTTCAATATTTTTCTATCTCTTCTTCTGGCACCCCCATAATTTGAATGTTGGTAAGCTTGAAGTTGTCCCAGAGGCTCCTTACACTATCTTCATATTTTTGGATTCTTTTTTATTTTTGTTTTTCTGGTTGGGTGTTTTCTGTTTTCTCATATTTCAAATTTTTGGGGTTGATTCTCAGGGTCCGTTGATCTACTGTTGAATTTCTGTATAATCTTTATTTTGGGCAGTATGTGCTTAATTTATGACTGGTCCTTTTCCTTTTCCTTTTTTTTTTTTTTTTTTTGCATTCTCATTAAGATCCTTAAAGTTCTCATTAAGTTCCTCAGAAGTTTCTAGAAGATTCTTGAGTAATCTTATAACTGTGGTTTTGAACTCTATGTCCAGTAGTTTGCTTTCCTCCTTTTCTTTCATTTGTGATCTGCTTCATTGTCTCCGAATTTTGGCTGCTTCCCTGTGTTGATGGAGTGTTTTCTGTGGTAGGTGACCTATAGGGCCCAGTGGTTCAGCTCCCCAATTACCTGAGATGGACTCTCTTGGTGCACCTCTTTGAGGGCTAAGTTTACAGTCTTGTAGTTAAGCCTTGATTGCTATTGATATACCAGGAGGAATTGACCTCCAGGCCAAGTGGCTGTGAGGACCTGCTGTGTCTATAATGGAAGAACTGCTGTGCTGGAGACACCCTCATGGGGCAGGACTTGTTTCATGGGGTTTGGGTACTCACTGAACCTGCCTCTTGAATGTGTCACTTATGGATGTGAGGAATTGAAATCTGGTGTCATCTCACACTGACTACTTACTAGGTACACTGGCTCCTGGATCTCCAATGGGTGCAGGTCAGCTACTGTCTTGAGGCCACCCAGCAGGAGCTACAGTGAGATCTGCAGATTTCTCCTCTTTGCTTGGGGTTTGGAAGATTTGGAGCTGTCTTCCTGGAGCTGCAGTATGTTAACTTAACCAATAGGGCAGGCCATCCATATGCAAAAGCTGCTGTGCACAGTTTGGGTGAGTTTGTAAATTGGCTGGGGCAGGGTCTCAGGGAATCGCTAGGGCTTTGGCAAACAGTGATGGCTGCCTGTTAACAGTCTCTGCATCTCTGTGTTTCCCATCTTCATGTTTCTGCATCTCTGTGTCCTGCACCCTAGCTCAGTAAACAATAATTCCTGTGGTTACCTCTTCAAGAAAGCCACCCTCACTTTCCGACCTGATGGCACACAGTTCATCTTCTCCCTGTAGAAATCTGTGTCCCCAGAGTCTCACCAGAAACTGGAGTTCAGAGCAGTTGGGAGCTTGTGTCTCCCTTCTAATAAAAAAAAAAACAACAACAGCGTACCCAGTCGCTAGTCACCAGCCTGATTTGTGTGCCTCCGTACCTCTGCTTTTCCGCACTTGTGCATGTCCTACCTGGTCTCAATGCTCTTTTCTCTGTCCTTCTAGTTGTAGAACTTCTACTCACCCATCTCTCCCATGATTCTGGGAAACATTTTGTCTTTTAGTTGTAGTTTTTGTGTGGTTGTGAGAGACAGCATGTACAGGTGTATGTATACCTTATGCCACCATCTTGGTTCTGTAATCCAACTTTTACCATCCCTCCCCTTGGCCTCAGTGATTGGTTTGAGGGTAGGTACACGACTCCATTTTGACCAATCATAATCAAGAGAAAAGCTATTTGCTGGGTTGAATGTGAACGCAGAGAATATGTCTAAAGTTGCTTGGGGCCATTATAAGAATAGGATCTATCCAAGAGTGCAGCCAACAGATTGGAGAGTAAGTAAGAGTGAGACTGAGTCCAAATAAATTTGAATGCTAGGATCCAGCCACATCTAAATGCACCTAATTTTTTTTATTATTATGTGATCTATTTCTTTTTTTTTATTTAAGTCAGCCTAAAAGTGGGTTTTCTGTTTCTTATAACCAAGACAGTCCTGACTAATACACTCCAAAATAATGAATATGAACCATCCTGGTCCAGTGAATATAAAGTCTGGGTCTGTTTTGGTAGATGACCTAGAAGAACTCCCATCTGTGTCCCAGATGAACCAGGACTCTTTGCTTGCTGAGTCCATGTGCCAAACCCAGAGTGAGCCAGAGGTAGAGGCTACTATGAAAGATTACAATAGTCAAATTGGGGGAAAACAATCTCCAGGCTAAGATGATATGACATAATTAAGAAACTGAAGTCCAAATTGACGCAGGTAATCTCTGATTTATCCACTGCCAACAGCAAATGAAGAAAAGAGAACACAGAAATAGAGACCAGCTGGTGGACATGTTTTGGATTTGCAGAGCATCAGAGCACAGTCTGAGGTGAGTGAGCAGGATGGACGGTAGAGGCTCCACATAAGAAGACCAAACACAGGCTTCCAGGAGCTTTGGATAGGTAGGTTTCCCTGGGTTGCCTCTACCATTCCATCAAGCTTCCTCTGACCTCTGTATGATACGATTGACAAGTATCTAGAATTTTAAAGTGAAATAGAAACAGAGAGAAGGATCCACTTTCTTTTAATCAATTGGGGAAAACATTTTGTTGTTTTTATTAATCCTCACCTGAGGATATTTTAAAGAGAGTGGAAGGGAGTAGGAGAGATAGAAAGAGAAATATCAATGTGAGAGAGACACATTGATTGGTTGCCTCCCTCGTGTGCCCCATGGAAGCTGGGGATCCAGGCTACAACACAGGTATTCACCCTTGACCAGAACCAAATCTGGGACTCTTCAGTCTGAGAGCCAATGCTCTACCCACTGAGAAAAACTGATTAGGGCAATTGGGTACAATTTTATGACAACATTAAAATACTAGGTAAAATAAAAATATAAGAGGAACTTTAGTATAGTAAATACACATATATTTGTGCAATTAAGAACAAATACTGTGTAGGTAGGATTGGAGGCCAGGATAAGGGCATCAAAAGGTAACCTATGCAGAGAATCTAAAACTTAATTCTTAAATATTGATAGTCTAGAGAGAAGAAAACTGGAAAAGAGAATGAGAAATAGATGAAAGATAGAGAAAAAAATGTTTGCCCTGAGTGTGTGGCTTAGTTGGTTGGAGCATCTCATATACCATAAAGGTCATGTGTTCAATTCCCAGTTAGACCATATACCTAGGTTGTGGGTTCAATCCCCAGTCATGGTGTGAATGGAAGGCAACCAATTGATGTTTCCCTGTCACATCGCTCTCTCTCTCTCTCTCTCTCTCTCTCTCTCTCTCTCTCTCTCTCTCTCTCTCTCTCTTTCTCTCTCTCTCATCAATAAACATATTCTTGAATGAGAATTTAAAAAATAAAGAAAAGGTATTTCAAGTCTCAAGAACATGATCTAGAATAATTATAAGAACAAAAGTGCCAGACAGCTTAAAACTCCAGACAGATTCAATAGATGTTCCTGGATCCAATGTTTCCCAGTGGAAATGGTTACCCATTCATCTTCTTCACCCCATCTAGGAAGCAAAGACTTTAAGCCAGATTGGAAGCTTCTCAGGGGCAGGAAGTATTTATTTCTTACTTTTTAATTTTTTTATTTCCAGCGCTTTCCACAGTGGCTTTCAAATATTGTTGAAGTGAGGGATTAATTAATTACATCAGAAGTGATAATGGCATTCTAAATTAACCCCTAATTTTACAAATGGGAACCTAAGGGTGAGATGTTTAGTTCATTGTTATATAGTTAGAGAATCATCTGAGACAGGAGTCAGATATTCTTGAATTGAGATGGGGGAGAGGGGGTGTTTATATGTCTTTAAAAAGTATACTGGATGGAAGTGACTCTCCTAATTGATAAAAGAATGTTGCCCCAATGGAAGAGGGAAGTAATTCAATGATGGCAGGGAATGGAAGAATTCTTTCCATCTTGTTTTGTCCAGAGACACTTTAAGGAAGAACAGCTCATGAACTGAGGAACAGAAAATGGAGGGGATGCTGATAAAAAGAGACTTTCACAAGTATATTGTCAAAAGGTTTATTTGGACTCACTGGTTGGGCAGAAGCTTCTAGAGACATCAGCCTCACAGTAAGCCAAGGTATTTGGGTGCCTTGTGCCAGGACTCTAGGTTAGAGGCAGAGGAGGAAACCTGAGAGGTAGGAGACAATCCTGGAGAGAGTGACAGTTCACTGTCATACACAGGTTTAATTTCTCAGATCTCATTCAATGGAAAATTTTAGGCTCAAGCTACTCCTGCCTTCATCACTATCTAACTGTGCAACCCTTTGCCTCATCAATAACTGAGGGTTGATAACTAAGTAATCACTATTGGCTCTAACATGGCCACATTCGGAGTGGCATGGGATGCATCAAGGCCTAGTCCAATTCAGTTGAAGTTAATCTAGAACTAGAACTGTCCATTCTGTCTGCCTCTCCTGGCTTTCATTGAACCTAAGCCTGGATTTCATTTTGTTTCCAGAATGCTTGGGATGTTGAAATTATTCATATTTTAATCAGATTTTAACAAGAATAGGTAAGAAAGAACATTTGGACAATTAAGAAATAATGAATCCATTATAAAAACAGTAATGATTTAAAAGCTGGTAAGGGAATACTCCGATTGAAAATGTTGAATACCTGCAAACGAGCAGTTAGATGACAAGCACACAGAGGGATCAAGGGATTTCACTAATGTGCAAACAAAACCATTTATAATAATTTCTTCCCCAAATTCAGGGTAATGCAAATGTTCCAATAATTACTGGAAGAGTGTATTCTCTTTGACCATCCTGCAGAATATTGGATGGTATATCTGAAGATGTTATCAGTGCTTTGCTCATGTGTATTTTCTTTTCAAAGACAGCAACTTCTTAGTTTTTCTTTTCTCACATAGTTTCTTTTTAAAGAGTTTTTCTTATAAATCAAAAGATGCTTTTGAAAACTACTAGAATCAGACTTGCTCTCTTAAAAAGAAATGGCAGGATATGATGCTCATGGCTGTAACAAATCTCAGGTGTTTATTCACACAGAGTCCAGTCTGAGTTCCCTGACCAGGCAGCTTTTCTGTGGACACTTCTAAGCAGGGAGACAAGTGTCAGGGGCCCTTCCACCCGGAGGATCTTCTGTCTTCTAGGATGTCAAAGGATCTCAGGTCCAACAAGGGGAGAACTTGGTAGGGTTCATAAAAGACTTTATGGCTAGCCCTAGTGGCAACCAGTGTAGCTTCTGCCCACATTCCATCCACCAGAACTCATTCTCATGGTTTCACTTGGGCATCAGGGTGACAGGAAGAATAGTTCAGTTATGAGCTCAGAAAGGAGAGACAAAGTAAAGATTTGTGGCCACTAGCAATCTCTACCTCAATACAAAAACGAACCAGAAAAGGAAGGAGAGCCAGAGGACAAGCAGTGTTCTGTGTTGGGAGTCATTCAATATCACCAATTAAACAGTTCACCCATCTTCTGAGTGATCCCTGTGCATGTGGTTCAGGTGCTGTGGGGGTAGAGGGAAGGATCTGGGCAAATATGTCCTAAATCAGACAAGGCTCTGGCCCTCATGATGCATACAGTATAGGTCAGGGATAACATATGAAAAGAAAAATACCAAGAGAATATTTAGTTATATGAGATAATATTAGCCTGAGCTTTAAGGAGCTTTAAGTTTGCCTTTCTTTTTCATTGCTCTCCCATAACAGGCACATGCATGGCATAAGTTCACACAGAATACATGTAGTTGACTTCATTTCAATGTACTATGGCGGTTAGTGAGACCAGTACACTGAGCTTTAATTACTAAGCTCTCTAAGTTCAGGGATTGTTATGAGGGGCGGAGAGGGGGGAATAGGCATTTGTTTGCTGACCCCCCAGCATAGTCACTCACCTCCCCATCTCCCACCAAACAGTGTCCTATTGTGGGAAAGGAGATTTCTCCATTCTCAGACATGTGGTTTGTCTGACCCTAATTTCAGAAGTAGACACCAATTAACTCATATTCTCTGTGCATAGACAGGTGCTGGTCTAGGGTTGTGATCCTGTTAAGAGAGAGAAAGAGACAGTGCATCCGAAAGCAAGTGCTGCCACCAGACACACTCACAATTTTCCCAGAAGAGAGGAAAAATGTAAGGTCTTGGATAGCCACATCACTTTGTGGTCTTAGGGAGAGATCTCAGACTTGTGGGGCAACTCCCAAATAGAACTAGAGGAAAGTCTTCTCAGGCCCCAGAGTTCTGGAAAAATCTTTTCTCTTTTTTTTGACAAAAAGAAACACACTGTTGTGTGAGGACATGATACCTGGAGCTGGAGCAGCAATGCTGTAAGTAGAAAAGGACACCCCTAGGAACAAAGCCAACATGCTGAGAATGGCAGAATGAAAGAGCCTGGGGCCCTGATGACATCAATCGATTGCTGAATTTATTAATTTGTGCTCATCCTACTCCCAGATTCTTTTATTTATTTCAAGTTATTATTTAGATGATGAATTGTCTCATTGTTTAGGCTGCTTTGCCTGAATGGAGGAGGTTCAGGAGTTGACAAGAGCTTAAGGGCATTATAATTGAGATAGGCTGGAAGAAAAGCAAGGAAATTTTTCTATAACAACATAACAATCATATCTACAATTTGCTGAGCATCAACTACATGTAAGGGATTTCACTTATACTCTCATGTATAATCCTCTCAGCTTCACAACAGTCCAGAAATAGACAATGTTATGCTAATTTTACAAATGAGAAAACTGAGTCTCAGAAAAATTGTGGGTTGCCTCAAACTACCCACCTATTTTGCGGCATCACCCAATTCCCGCATCGCTGCACTCCCCCTGATAATACACTACAGCTATCGATTTTAGGTCTAGCAAATGCAGCAGGCAAATTTCTAGAAATTGAAACAATATTTTCTATACAGGGATCAAGCCTCATGTTATAAAGTAGTGAGCAACACTTAATGGAGTTAAATTAATGTGGCATGTCACATCAAGAAGTCACCAAGAATTGAGAGAATCTATGTCTTTGCTTTCCTTCAAGATTCTATTTCCTCCTGGCATCTTTTTCATACCATTTATCTACTATCAACTGAAAAATATAACTGGTTCTATTAAATCTAGACCTAAGCACAGTAGGGAATGACAAGGAGATCTCTGAGGCAGCCTCTTTCTTTTGATGTCAGTCCTCTGCTATTTCTAAAGGAACTTACACACACAGCACTTATGCACTGTGCACATTCTGGTGGAGCCAGGAGTCAAGGAGTCCTTCAATCTCCTGGCCAAGGTGACAAGTGACCCAGGTAAGTCATAAAGATGATCATGCTGCATCCTAAGGGGAGCGATGCATGAACAGGGGAAATAGTTGGCACCCATATATACTCACTCCTACTAGAACATCAAGTAGTTCCTACTCTCTGCACCCTACCACCTGGACCCTTGCAATAGTCCTTTCGTGAGTCTGATCCACGTCCTTCTCATTGGCCACCCAGTGTTCTTTGACCAGTCACTTCCCTCTTATGCTGTCTTCCATTTAAACTGAGAAAATCACTAAACGGCTGACTAGGAGGGCAGGAGCCATGTCTATTCAGACTTGTCCTTGCAGCCCGAGTACCCAGCACAGAGCTTGGCATAAAATAAGCAATCAAGAAGTATTTTAATTTCTCCATTAATTAGTGAGGTCCAGAAGTAAATGAGTCCTCCCAATCTATAACCAAGTGGAAAATTTAACCTTAAATTACAGATTCCCCTGAAGGATTTTTAGATGGGAAAGGATCTGCTGCTCATTTTTACTGAACAAAAGTAGAACCTTCGACATGATGAAGAGTGACTGACAGCTTTATATGGAAACAAAGAGAATGTGCTTCTTCTTGTGCAGTTAAGTCTAAAATGTGATGCCTGAAAGCTAGACAGAGAGCCCTGACTGATTGCTCGATGGGCCTGCAGACCCAAGGGTTGTGGGTTTGATTCTGATCAAGGGCATGTACCTTCGTTGCAGTTTCAAGCCCTGGCCCCAGTCAGAGTGCATGCAGGAGGCAACCAGTCCGTCTGTACATCGATTTTTCTCTTTCTCTTTCCCTCCTCACTCCCTTTCACTCCCTCTAAAAATCAATGGGAAAAAATATCTTCAGGTGAGGATTTTAAAGAGAGAGAGAGAGAGAGAGAGAGAGAGAAATGTGTGCCTATCTGGGTGATATATTTCTGTTGCACATCCCAGAGCCTCTTATTCTTAAAGAGAGTGGTTGTATGACCAGAGAGGGGATAGGAAAACCAGGAAGAGTGCCAAAGGAAGCACAGTGTGCTCAGCTAAGAACTGTCAAGGCAGAAGTGGCTGCTCAGGCCTGGCAGGCTACTTACTAGACAATACAGATAGGGCTAGAGCAGGAAGGAAGCTGCAGCACATTGCTGGCCGTTCTCTTTCCCAACTTTTTTCAGTTTCTCCCAAGTTCTCTCTGTCTCTCAGTCCATCTCTCTGTCTCCTTACACCAAGCACACGCATGCACACGGAGAGGCTGTGAGAATCCTGAAACATGTAGATGACATAAAATAAATGGAACTGAAAGAAATCCAACACCACAGTCCCTGGTAATGATAATGATGAAGAAAAGTGGTTGCCAGATGTATCTTGTGATGACGCCAATGATCTAATTCTCTTATTATCAAAAGATGCAGGTAAAGGCAGCCTTGACAGAAGGCTTTAAAAAAATCAAAAGAGTGCAGCATCACTGGAACCGTGTTATCTGATTTATGCCTTTTCAAAGACCAGGCTTGTGTCATAAGCTGATAATAGACTCTAACCATCAAACATTATTTTATCTGGTATCTTGATTTTAAAGAACGGTGGGAACTAGCAAATGGCACTGTGCTATTTATACCATGTTTGAAACTGTTAGTTCACTAAGGGAAAACAACAACAACAACAATGCACACACACCAAAAATCAGAACCCAGACTAGATAATAATATAATGGAAAGCAGCAGACTTGATGTTACAGATAGCTAACAATGTAGAACGAAATTTCTAAATCAGAGCAAACATTTTTCTTTCAAAATTTCAAAATGAAAATATGAAGGAACAATACATTGGTATGTGGGTGCCCAACAGATGAGACCCTTACCCACAGGCACTCAGTCCTCAGGCAGTGTCAGAGTGCAAAGCCATCACTGCCAGCAGATGAAGACTCTGGCTAAAGAAGAATCCACATCAGGAAACAGCGCCATCCATCTATTAAGTTCCTCAGGAGGAAGAGGGTCTCCTGGAGTAGACACAACACGCACAAAAAAAATTTTTAAGTTTTTTTTTTAAGCTTAAGTAATTGGACATAAAAACTCCCCAGAAGCATGATCTAATCATTTCTTAAAGAAGACATCTTTTTCCTTAAATGACTAGACATTAATCAAACAGACCTCCACACTTGAGAAGATAAATGCCAAGAAAAGGAAGCCTTCTGTATATTTACCTTACTTTTTAAAGCACAGACGTTAGAAGTGAATGAGTTTTTTGACCATTTATCATACAGAGAGACCAATTGTCTCCCAGACAATTTTATGTCAAACCACACCTGGCCATACATGTTTGTCTCTTGATTCATGAGCGTCTAAATATCACATTGCAACAAGGTTGGGCTGAAGCCAAAAGTAATGTGTTTAAAACTCCTTCCCTGCAATCTTAAATTAGCTGTGATACTGGAAGAAAAAAGCTGCCTTGATGATCCAAAACCATGGATTATCTAAGAGTTATTTACTTAGTGTTTTAAACATATTATTTAATGGGGTTCAGGCAGTATATTGACCTTCCTAATGAGGTTTGACTAAAGCCAATATTAAAATTAATGTGTCCTCCCTTGGCACCCAGTGACAGAGTATGAAAGTTGCTGGCTCAGAAGGGTTTGTGTGGTGGGGAGAAACCAGCCTGGCAATAAAAATTGGCCTCGAACAATCTGCATGCAGATTATGAAGAACTGAGTTCATCACTGTTAGGGATTCCAGGAACAATCTTTCCAAACCAGGCTCAGTGCTCAATGATCAGAATATATTGATAGGAAATATTGATCACAGTGGTTATAGTTTATGGAAACACAAGACGAGAATGTAAAAGATCCTGAAAGTGGTTTTAAATGAACAGTCCAGTACCACAGCATCAGAACTCCATAGCCATTGAAAACCACTACAGGGCAGTATGATAGAGATTATCTAGTGGCAAATATTACTAGGCCAATGGCAAAGTAGACAAAATGTGTCCTTTCGATCTCCTAACATCCCCATTTTTCTCCCTTCACTCCCTTTCTCTCCCTGAATCTCTACGTGGAAATGACTAATAAAAGCTTATAGCATGACATATCCTAGCAGTCCAAAGTCAATGTCAGAATATGGTCTTTAGAAGGAATAAACTCCTGGGTTCCATTATTATTCTCACCTGGTCACTTCACAGCTGTGTGACTTTGGAGGCGGTTATTGTACCTTTCTCAGAATTACCTTCTCCATTAAAAAAGTTAGGTATAAGGAATGAAATTATATTCAAAGGATCTTAATATCAAGAAGTACTTCTTTGTAATAGAATAGATGTAGGTGGAACATGGTTCTCCTCATTATTCTAAGTCTAAAGATTTAAAGACCATGTTCTCTTTGCTTTTATATATCCATCTGGATATTTAAAACTCCAAAGAGTAGTTGAGGTGCTAAATTACCCAATTAATCCTCAGAATAACCACATTTATACTGACTGCCTATCCACTATATCCCAAACACGACCTTTTCATCTCAAATCCACATTGGTGAAATCCCTCGGCCACATTTTCTGAGCAGATGATTACAGATGCTCTCTAGCTCTTTGTATTTGCATCCTCAGCCTGAGTGGACAAGGCAAGCAGGACAGAGGAGCAAAGTACAAGGCAATCAAAGGACAAGGACTGACTTCTCTGGCCAATTTGCCTAACTTCCATTTCATGGAAAGAAACCGAAATCGTTTTTCAAATATGCTTGTGTGGTAGCACTGTCCTTGAATGTGTTCAGCCAGCTCCCGTCTGAGTCAGTGTAATGAGTCTGCATTTTATAAGAGCTGAGCCTGGTCCAAATGGAACCATGTAACTGTTAGAAAGATTAATGGATTGTATCATCCCACTGTTGACTATAAACTTCTAATTGTGTGAATCTCAGTGTGGTGTCTAGAGCGAGATCAGAGCCTGCATCCTCAATCACTAATATCCACTGATATTGTTCATTATTTTTCTAATGCCAACCCCAGGTACATCTGGGCTGGGCAGATCCCCGAGGAAAACAACAACTTTAGTTGTAGGTACTTGAGAGCAGTCATTATCTCTGTTCCAATTAATTAATCAATCAGTGTTTTTCAAGTTGCTACTGAGAACAGGGACCAGCACTGGGTCCTGCTGAGCCAGAGAGGATGGCAGAGTTGGTGAAGACTGAGGCTGGGCTCTGGAGCAGCCATAACCAGGAGCCAAGAGACTGAGATCTCTCTGAGTTGGCACTGAGTGATACCAGGCAACTCAGTTATAGCCCCGAGCCTTAAACTGGGAAGCAGAACACCAGCCAGATCACTACGTGAGGAACAACAGACACAAGGTGTGTGAACACTCTGAAAAACATTACGCTTGACACAAATGAGAGCATTCATTACAGCCTGTAGTAGGAAATAAAGATACTGTAGAGCTAAGAATAAAACAAGTTAACTTGGTCTACTTGGGCCCATTTTCTTCCTTATGAATGCATGTCCTCTCTTCCCACATTTCAAAACATTTGGAGTGGTTTCTCCATATGAGCAACCCCTATCTTGTACAGAAGCTTTTTTAAGCTGCACTTGATTTGTCCTTGACAGAACCACATTCTATTAAAAGAACGGTCAAGTATGGCCCTTGGTTGGGATCAATGGAAAGCTGTAAAGGACTTCTTCCCTCTACCTACTCTGTCCCTCTCTCCCTATTTTTCTGGATCCCTTCTGCTTCCTCTGGACAGGAAGCGCAGAGCACTCAGCCAGGCCGCCCCTTCTTCCCACAGGAAACTGAGCAGAAGTCCCAACAACCGCTGGGCCCTTCCTCCCAGGCATCTAATTGTATAAGCTGCTTTTAATCACTTCACAAAAATGTCCCTCTTTCCTTCCTTATAGCTGCATTAAATGAGCACATTCTCTTATGTTCTGAACAGTATTCTTTTTTTTTCTTTCAAGAAGTGAAGAGAGGAATATTAGTTACCTGTATTGCTACAGTGTGTTGTAAAATTCTGGATGGCAGAATGCTTGTTGGCAAACATGACTGCAAAGCTCCAAAGTTAATCAAGTTGCTGAGGTTTTCAGCATCCGGATTTGGCAGAATTTCCCCACATCCCCATGCCAATTTAAATGTTTAAATATCTAGGGAACAGTAAATATAGAACATGCAAGTCCAGCATTAAGAAAGAATTGTGGCTGCAGTCCTGTCTAGCAAGCATGTCCCCCTATGTCCTCAAAATCTTCTTTTTGACTGGATGGGGAATAATAATATACATGCCCTCCCTCAGTCCCGGAAAGAGCTCTGCTGCTGCTCTCCAAAAGGTTGAGGCATTCACCTGCCACCTCATTTATAACAAACTAATGTATGCTCTGTAGATCAGAGAAATAGGCTGATTAGGAACAGATTTGTGTACATGAGAATCTGCACCCTGAATGATGGACATGCTAAAGCTTATTGCACTCTGGAGTTTAGAAGTAACTCTGACTCCATCAACTGTCTCCAGTTGTTACAATATGGCCTAGAAAAATACAACCCAAAGAAGCCTGAAAATAACGAGTTGGCAAGAGATTTTACCAGAAATACCCATATAGTTCTTTACCAGATATGTAAACATTGTATGTTAACCAAGATGTCTCGATATATCACTAAAGGAAGAATGGCCAAGTTCAGGTCTTAAAACTGGCCACCAAATCTTTTCTGCTGTTTTCCCCAAAGACAAGTAATAACAGTTGAACTCTGGTCCTGCTAGAGTTACTCTGCACCATGGAGGGGGGAGGAGGTCTGGGCAAGGAAATTTAAACCAAGAGGAAATAATAGAAAGAAGAGAAGACTCCTCATACCGATGGAATTCTGCCATTCTCAAGCAAGATGTTCTATCAAATCTGGACTGTGTGAACTTTGTAAGTGAACAAATGCTCTGGTTGCTACGGAAATGAGGGAGGAAAGAGTTAAAGGCTCAGAGACCCAGAGAGAAAGAGCCTGTGTTAGCTTGGAGGCACGGGATGTTTTCCCTCTCATCTTTAAGAGTTCAAATTGTGGAGGATATGAACAAACAAAAAGCCCAATGAGACTATGAGGAGGAGCAACAAACCCACATAGAGAAGGGGAAATGAACTTTCCCAAACAGAGCACCAGGCCCTTTTCATGGGCACAACGAGGTCACCCTCAGACTCCTTGGTGGCATTTTAGGACCTTGCTTTACAGCTCCCTTTCATTTCATTGGGATGTAAATAATTGATAACTTCATGGAACGCAAGAAACCCATTGCCACTGAACAGAGATATTTTTTATGACATCAATTACAGGGCTAGTGACTTGATGAGAAAACAAAAATATTTCAAAACACATTTTAATGATCTCCACCAAGAACTCCCAGTGTTCCAAATGAAACTCAGGTCACTGGGCCTTGTTTTTATTATTTCCCCCCTCCATTTGCCCTCATAGGAAATATAAGTTACAGCTGAACAGAAGAGATGCTTAATTATTTTCGTGTTTATACTTTGCAGGAGTGGGGTTGCAGGCCCCCTTATTCTAATAGAGGAGGAAGGCCTACAGGAGCCGAGGACATTGATGGGAGGTTCCTGGTGTACCCATCAGGGCCACATGTTATGTGACAGAGGTGTTGTGGAGGTAGGCATGGCAACGAAGGCTACCATGTAGTTGAGATTGTAGTTGAGATTGTCATTTATGACATTACAACACTGGGATGCATTAAACTGATATGGTAAGCAGTACCATTAAGGCCGTTGAAAGAAAGTCAGAGTTCAATTATTTGTACTTGAGACACTTTATATGGTGATGACTTCTGAATTTATAGTTGTCAGAACAGAAGTAGAAATGTTGATTTGGCTTGACAACAGGTCTGTTCATGCTTGTGTCTGGTTGATTGTGAGGTCCAATTTATATTTCTTTTCCTCTGGGAAAACTCTTGCAAGGTTGCTATGTTTTCGTGAGGAAGGTCCAGAACTGGGTCTAGAAAGTTATCCAAAAAACCCCGATGATGCCGTGCAATGGGAGGTGTACTGAGTACTCATCACACATGGCTGCTGTGGAAGGGTGCTTTAAGGTAATATTGGGGTGGGGAGTATAGAGAGGACTTGGATATGTCTCCAAATGAAGAGGGTGGAGAGTAGGAGAGATGCTCCAACCCAATTCCAAGAATAATAAAATCCTATTTTTCTGTGATTCATTACATACATTAGATTCCAGCATAAGCCAAAACACATCTTTAAATATCATGACAGGATACAGGAAAAATCTTCTGGAATTAAGTTATCGTAGTCACTTGGATGTGTTTTTCCACTACCACCACTTCTTTCTTTCTGTGGAGAGGCCTGAATAGCCAAGGGAAGAACTTTTTTTGGTCAGTTAGTTTAGAACTCAAGAGATCTACCAGGTTGCCTGTGCTCAAGTTGAAAAAAGATACTGGCTGGCTGTTAGGCCAGGTTATTGAATCTCTCACACTTTAAAGTAATGTAATTCTAAGCTTTCATGTGTTGTAAAAAGCTGTTCATTGGCTTGGCTCATAAGCAGGAAGAAGCGGGGGTGGAGGAAGGGAAGGGGGCAAGGCTGGGGGGAGTCAGTGAATGGTGCAATGAAAAAAATAATTCTTTCTCTCCCTTCCAGGTTCTTTATACAAATACATCCTGTTTCTACAGTTTTATTTCCTCAACATTCTTTTCTACTTTGTTAATACTCTCCATCATCTGATCATGTAAAATAAGCTATAGGACATATGAGCAAATGTCAGCAGCAAAGTGCTTCTTGCGGCTTCCTTCCTGGCCTCTCTGTAAAACAGCACCAGGAAAAATCAATCCTTTTTTATAAGTCTCCCAACCCAATTGGGTCTACTTAAGAAAAATCTCCAGATGAAATTTATTGAAATGCTTCTAAATGCCTTCTATTTATGTATCACAAATGAAACATTATTCGGAATTTGGAAGTGGTTTGTGGAGTAATTGAGCCATTTCAGATTCTACCTATAATGAAAACTTATCAATGGAGTAGATATTTTATCACATCGGTGTTAATGTGGGGCTACTGATTTATCATTAATAGAGCATTTGGCTGGAAAACAATGGTCATATTTGATGGTCTGGAGACTTTTTTCTCCTATTTTATGCCACAATCACTCCCCGGTCTTACTGTTGCCCACTAGAAATGTATAAAGTTTTATGGACTAAGTCATGTCAAATAACACAGTGTCAAACAGATCTTGAGACAATTTTGGATGATTTAGGTGGAAAAGGGAGTCACGTGGTCTTTCCCAGCCTTACTTGTAGTTTTACTGGGTACAGATCCTTTTTTGCACACAGATTTAGCACCCGGAATATTGGTGCAGAATTAAATTTAAATACAAGAGCTTCTACTTGAAAGGTCGCTCTAAGTCACAGCCATATTTGACCCAATGGTTTCTTGAACAAGACTTTATTAGAACTGTTCATAAAAGACTGCATGGCGGTCAGCTTGCCATAGAGAGGACACATGCATTAGAAACTTCTGGAGGGCTAGGAAGCAGTTTTTTCAGAATCAGGTAAGCTGGAGTGAGTTCTAGAGTCTCTTTTTAATAGGAGTCAGTTGTCAGTATTGCAAAACATATGCTATATTGCTATGAAACTTAATGTTCAAATACAGGAAAGAAGAAGAGAAAGGGGAAAGCGAGAGGGAGAGAGTGAGGGAGGAAGGAAGAAAAATACTTGTCAAATCATTAAGGTCTGCATAGAACTCATTCCCATACTTCCTGAGTCTGATATCAGGCTGCCACATTTCTCTTTGATCATCACTGAGGCACTGCAGGGAAAGGTGAATGAGTAGATAATTGGCCACTGGACCAATTGCTTTGTGTTCCATAAAGGTCAAAGTTTATTCCTCCATCGCTGGGTTTAGATTCTGGGAGTGCACTGAGCACAGAGGGGGAAGTAGGAGAACAAAATGAGATGTATTCATGGCAATCTAAATTTATTCTTTTTTGCTCACCTTTCCTTCTGATACCTTGGGCAAATCTATTATTTCTTCCCTTACAGTAGTAAAACAAGAAACAGATCCAATTTAAGACCAAACCAAGGTTAAAGTGTGGATTTTCTCTTTTACAGTATAAAAATATGTAGATTTCAAAAAGGAAATAGTATGATTATATCTGGTCTCCCCATTAATCTATACTACTTATTAAAGTTCAGTAGTTCATGAGGTTTTGTGAAGAGTTAAATGTTGAACTGCTAAGAAATTAAATATAACTTATTTCAATCAAATGACTAGGTAACTGAACCCTGTGCTTTACACAATTATTATGTTTAATTTTTGTCTAGTGGATTAGGCAGTTGTTCTCAAGGTGTGATTCCTGAGAACATTACCTGGGAACTTGTTAGAAAAGCTACATGTTATCAGGCCCATCCCCAGGCCTACAATATCTAAAACACTGGAGATAGGACCAGCCACCCAGCTTTTATCAGGCCTTCCAGGTGGTTCTGATGCACACTACAGTTGAGAATAACTGGGTTATGTAGTATTCCCATTTTAGAGATAAGACAACTTAGACACAAAGAACTTACAGCAATTTTCCCAACACTACACAGCTAGAAAGCAGTTGAGTCTACATGACTACAAAGTCCTTGCTCTTAACCACTAGGTCCTGCTGCAAGTTTACATGGGTCAAGAATATGGACAAGTGAAAAAACATACTCCAAAGGAAGAATTTAGTGTTGTTGTTGTATTATTATGAACTAAAAGAAATGGCTTTAAAATAGTCTTCCTTGGTTGACTCTATTTATAAAATACCTGAAGTGAAAGTTCATGATTCAGAATGCTAAACTCAAACACCAAGTAGGTGGAGGAAAATAATGCCTGGAACTAGAAGTTCCAGTGAGCAGACAGCTCCTGCACCCTGAGGAGGACACTCAACTGGCACCAGCAGAATAATGCTACATCAACAGAATCTCTCCAGAGAAGCCAGGGATTCAAATTTGCAAGTGAAATCTTGTTAACTGTAAAACATTAGTTACTAATTCATGAATTTTGTAAGACTATACAGATTTTTAAAAAAAAATAACAACATGGATTTTGCTTACAGAATGCCATTTTGCAACCTCTCACTGAGAAATCCTCATACCATTTAATGAACCCAGATCAAAAGACAGAAGGGGCATTGGTTTATGGAAAATATGTTTGTGGAGAGGCATGGAAAATTGAACTCATGGGAACTGTGCTAAATGTTCAAGTTATCAAACACAGCCCAAACCTGATGGCTATGTCATAGCGGCAACTTTAATTAATGTATAGTTTGGAACATTATTTTACCACATTTTCATGCTTGTACAGTCTTTCCTGAGATCTTGTGATTGCAGACCCTCGTTTCACAAACGACTACCTGAAAGTTGGAAAATTACCTTTTGAGATATATGTCAAGTGGTTATGTGGGCACCATTTTCAATTCTCATTGAAAAAGCCACTCTACAAACTGAAAAACATTCGAAGGAAGCAGATTTGGAAAGGTTATTGCAAAATCCATCTCAACTGCAAACAGAAGTGATTTTAATGCCTGTTATTTTGGAAGCAGTTCAAAGTTGTTTTTTCTATTGTAAATAGCATTAAAGTGCTCTGCGGAGGCAAGTATTACTTTTTTCTTGGCCGGCTGCACTTCAGTAATGGTTCTTATACACTGAAAGCATAACAATAAGACTCAGGAAGTTATGCACAGTGTATCGAGGATAGCAGAGGGGTGGGAGGGAAGAGGAGGTCATATGGTAAGTATGGAGAAGAGAAATTGGGGGAGACGATGGGGGAGGGAGAGTGGAGAATGCTGTGTATGTGAATAGCAGCCAAGACAGGGAACATCTGGAAAACCTGCTCTATATTATGTGGTCACTCCACAAACTTTTCTGAGGAATCGCATAAGGAGAATATTACATTTTAATTAGAGCTGGGATTGATCCAGAGGAAAGGGGAGAAAGAGAGGATGGGTCGGTGAACAAGCTGCATTTTAGTTTGGCTGGGTCCACTTAGCAGCTCCCTTTAGATACGCTCTGCATGTTCCAATCGCTCTATGACTTAATGAAACAGCACACGGGGCTCTTGCCCAGCCCTAACCTGTAAGCTAGGAGCAGAAGCAATGGATGAGTATTAATTGAAAGAAAGAGGTCAAACCTGAGACATTTTTTGTGGGGAAGGCACCATAAAGGCAATGTGATATCCTTGTCTCTCCCTTCCTTTCCTATTTATGTCACGTGGCAAGTTTATCAGTTATTCTCTGATAGCAAGAAGGTAACAGGGAAAAGGTGAATTTAAGAATGTGGTAAAGTATGTAATTGTTTAAGGTAATATTATTCCATTTAATTGTATGAGAAAATATAAGTATTATGCCAAGAAATGAAATAGTTCATATGTCTTAAATCTTCTTAATGGAAATTAAATGCTAATAATTTATTAGTGTTGTAGTTAAGCATCTCACAAATTAAACTTAATAGAGCTAATATTAATAGAAAAAAGAAAAATATATTTTTCAGAATTTTTGTTGTTGTTTACTAATTCATCACTGTACATTTATTGAGCTCAAATTACAGAGTGGGTATTATCCTAGAGTACCCAACCCCTGCCACTTAAGGGACTGACAGTCAAGTAAGAAAGACTAAGTATAGAGCCTTGAAAACGTTAGTAACAATATAAGACAATGATGTATATGAAGGCAGTCAGTAAATTACCAAGCTAATGGTTCAGAAAGAAGCACCATGGACTGTGTGAGTAGAGAAAGCAGGGGTGGCTTCCTGAAAGAGGCTGCCTTTGTCTGAACCTTGAAGGCAGGTAAAATCTGGAAAGGTGGAGGGGAGAAGGAGGGTCCAGCAGGGAGATGGCTATTCTCTGAGCAAATGCCTCAGCTGGCATTAGAAGTGATTCAAAGTAAAGGGGGAGAGGCCCCTGGAGGAAACACAGGGACAGTGGCATGTGACAGGAGCCAATGGCCAGGTGGTATAAGGCATTGGCAAGTCCTATGTAGGGCGTTATTTAGGGCTATAGGGTCTTTGTATGAGGAAGGGTCCCTGGTGTAGGGAAAAAACGCTTATACATAAAAAGGGTCCAAAGTAAGTAAGTATTTCAGGAATATACATATAAACATATACCAGGAGAAGTGGAAGAGGAGAGATCATATGGTAAGTACAGAGAAGAGAAATTGGAGATTGGGAGACTTCCAAATGTTCAAGGAATGTTTCTTTTCTTGAATGGGAACTCTGTGGCATATGACAGGTTGGATATCATGTCCATTGTGATTTCTGTTTTTCTTCCTTTATATCCCAGCCCCAGAAGTGTTCTGCCATCTGAAATACTCTAAATTCCTGATCCCTTGCATTATTGACCCCATGCCAATAACATGTCAACTCCTTTTCTTTCCTCTAGCAACATATCTTCTCCAGACAAGATTTTACCCTTGTGCACGAGCTACAGATTTTCCAAAAGTTGGAGAAATCATGCAAAGAAAGGACATGGCATCTGATTCTTGGCAACACCTTCTCTGTATAGTCTTCCAGCTGCTGCACATACTTATACTGCTTAATTTCATTTAATAAGAAAGCTCAAAACATTTCCCAATTTGAAACATAACCCTGCATGCTGCTCCCTCTAGTCTGACCAGAAATCCCATTCCCCTTCTTCTCTAACTCAATAAACCAAATCTAATTGGAGGATAATTATAAAATACACTGATGTGCAATTTGTTTCACTAACCCAATAATTAATTAATATGCTACTTATGGTTCGGAAGAGCTCTTAAGACACAACACAAATTCCACTAGTAGATGAAAGAGAATACCATAGACATAAACCAGGGGCAGTCTGATTACATAAGACAGGCCAGGAGAAAAAGATAAGAGGGAGAAAAAGTCAAGATCTATTTGGCCTTTTTGAATCAATGGTGAGATTTGTTTTACTTCATTGGGGGATTCTCCTCTTCCCCTTTTTTCAAAAGTGAGATAGATTGTGTGTTTTGCAGATGAATTGGCAGAATTACTCAGGCAGCTGAATCCAGCTGGTGGGTGGACTTTTTTATATTTAAACTTTCCAACCACCAGATGCTTTGCAGTGAGACAATAGTCCTAATCCATAGAACACATCTTCTATGGACTCCTAGTTGGTTTGAGTATGCATTTTGTGTTCATCCAGGCAATATGCAATTCCTAACACTTTTTGCCATTTCACGGTTAAATCTTTTTTTATTCTTTATTGTTTAAAGTATGACATGAGTCTCCTTTCCCCCCCCCACTTACCTTTCTCTGGCTACCCTCTCCCCCAAGCACAAGCCCTCACCATCCCCCTACTGTGTCCATTGGTTTTGCTCATATGCATGCATACAAGTCCTACAGTTGAATATTGCTGAAAGAAATGATTTGGGTTTTCCCTTTCATTGTTTAAAATGTGCAGTACAAGAGAGACACCAAGATGACGGCATAGGTAAACACCTATTGTTCTGCCCCGCGCAACGATTTAAGAACTACAACATAACAGCAGAACAGACAAGCACCCAGAATCGCCAGAAAGCTGGCTGAATGAAGACTCCACAAATAAGAGTAGAGGCGGGACACTGAGACTCAGGAGTGGCGGGAACGCAGCTTTTCAGACAGAAACAGGTTAGGAGGCATCCTGGCCGCGCGCGGGCTGGGACTGGAGCAGCAACCCCGGCCGGATTTCTCCAACGGGGAGGGCGGAGACGTCCCACTGCATGGAGTCCCCAGCGCCAGGCAAGGTCCGAGGTCCGGGGAACGCACCCTGGAAGCGGGGCGCGGCAGAGGCTCCTAGTCTGCAAAAAGAAGTTTCCGCGCAAGGGTCCCGCAAACCCGCGACTTGCCCCCTGGAAACTTGTCTCCTGGTTCCGGAAACCATCTATTTTACAACCCTGGGGTAGACTTTCGGTGTGCAGTCACATTTGGGGAAAGGCAGAGTTGACTGGCAAGGGGAAGAGACTAGCGGCTTTCTCTTGGAGGTGTCTGCAGCCATCCCCATCCAACATAGACCCGCGTGCGAGCGCAGCATAGGACGCAGCTGACACTGAGGCTGCCTGCTCAGCTCAGAGACTCTGCCCATCCAACCTGAACACAGTCTCCCTTCACAGCCAATTGGCCTGGTGGTCAAACCCTCCTAGGGCTAACAACAACAAGCTGGGTTTAAATTCAAAAATACTGAATACAACCCATAAAGGATTGCAGTAAGAGTACCCACCTCAGGTAACTGGGGAGGCTGAGCCACTGTCCCTTTGAGGATATCTACCACATAAAGCAGCCACCATGCAGAGATATGGAAAGAAATCAGGTGTGAAAGAAATGGAGGAGAAAAGACGACAAGACATAGAGTTCAAAACCACGGTTATAAGGCTTTTCAAGAGGCTCCTGCAAAAGGCCGATCAACTTAATGAGAATTACCAGGAAATAAACAAGACCAACCAGAAAATGAATGAGAATTACAAGGAAATGAATGAGAACCTCAAGAAAATGAATAAGACCCTCAAGGAAATGAACAAGACCTCTGAGGATACAAACCAGACCCTCACGGATAAAAAAAAAGGACCAAGTAGAAATCAAACATACACAGACTGTAATAAAAATATTACACAAAGTCCTAAAAGCAGTCCAGAGGGCCACAAGAACCAAGTCAAAGATTTGAAATACAAAGAAGCAAAATCCACTCAGCTGGAAAAGCAAGAAACAAAAAGAATTCAGATAACTGAAGATAGTGAAAGGGGCCTCTGGGACAACCTCAAGCATGCCAACATCCGAATTATTGGGGTGCCAGAAAAAGAGAGAGAGCAAGTTAATGAAAACCTACTTGAAGAAATAGTGACTGAAAACTTCCCCCACCTGGTGAAAGAAACTGACTTAAAAGCCCAAGAAGTACACAGAACCCCAAAATATAGGAATATAAAGAGGACCACACCAAGACATATCATAATTAAAATGCCAAGAGCAAAAGATAAAGAGAGAATATTACAAGCAGCAAGAAAAAAACAGTTGGTTACCTACAGGGGAGCACCCATATGATTGTCAGCAGATTTCTCAACAGAAACAATGCAGGCCAGACGGGAGTGGCAAGAAATATTCAAAATAATGAATAGCAAGAATCTACAACCAAGATTACTCTATCCAGCAAAGCTATCATTCAGAATTGAGGATCAGATAAAGTGCTTTGCAGATAATAAAAAGCTAAAGGAGTTCATCACCACCAAACCAGTATTATATGAAATGCTGAAAGGTATTCTTTAAGAAGAGGAAGAAGAAAAAGGTAAAAATATAAATTATGAACAACAAATACACATCTATCAACAAATGAACATAAAAATCAAGTGAATTGATAGGCTGATGAACAAGATAAACTGGTGAATATAACAGAATCATGGACATAGAGAGGGAATGGACTGACAATTTTTGGGGAGAAAAGGGTTGTGGGAAGTACAGCAAGAGATTGGACAAAAATCTTGCAACAATGGGAGAGGACAGTGGGGAGGGGGAGGTGAGGGTGGAGAGTGGGATAGGTACAGGGTGGAGGGGAGATGTAGGGGGATAAAAATAAACTGAACCATAAAGAAAAAAATACTTAAACTATAAATAAATAAATAAATAAATAAATAAATAAATAAATAAATAAAATGTGCAGTTCACATAAACTGGTCTGGAGATTTCATTTGATATGATTTTAAACCTATCTTCTATTTGCCTTTGGGAGCACTGAAGCTAAATCGAACTTCTGGTCATTATTGCAATGAGCAATTACTAAATGATCAGTAAATAACCAAATTTTTGTAAAAAGGTATTTCTTCTTTGTGGACAATTGAGCATATTCCTCAGAGCTGGGTATTAGATTCTGGGAGATGCCAGGCATGGTTCACAATGCACCTTGATAAACTGAAGGACATAGTATTATATGTGGGACAGCCACAGTGCTTCTCATCTAAGACTGATAGAAGCTCCAGTGCCCAAAATGTTTCCTGTCTCTATAGCCTCCTCTGCACAAGGCTCCTGGCAGCCTTGCTTTGAATCAGCATCCTTTCCTTGACAAAGCACGCTTGAAGTGCTTCCCCAGCTCAGCCTGGGTGTGCCCATGTCAGAACCCTGTTTTCCTGGAGACCTTATGTTTGTGCAGCAACACAGTTCACTTTGGCAGGCCAGTACCATACCTGATGAACCAGGGCTCAAACCTACAAGTTCAGCTGATTTCCAGTCTATGGTAAGGCCTCTATGAAGGAAAGGATGAGTCTGCTGCTCTGTGGTTCTCTGCCAGGGTCTGCATATGAGTACTGATTTATATTTTTATTGCTGTTAACATGAGGTTTGAAATTCAGGGGAGACTTGCCTCTTCTTATAAAAAGCAACTGATCAATTGCCTACTATTGTCTCTAACAAAGGATGTACTACACGAAGTCATCGTGCTTTCAGTCCACATTTCTTTTACACAGGATGTTATGTAGAAATGGGGAGGCTTTCTGCTCACATGCAACATAGTTAACTATTCAAATTTCTCTTCAGTGTGTCACCTAACCCTGTTTATCCTGCATTAGAAATCTCCTGAACTTGGCAGAAAGAAAAATTGTATGCAAGCTTACTTTTTAGAAACATGGACCTAGTTTGAGAAATTCTTTTTTCCTTAAAAACAGAGACAAAACCAGTTTCTTTTACAGCCATGGGATTTTCCTGAACAAAGAGAATTAGTCAAGCCAAATCTTATGGACTCATCCCATGTCGATTTATGAAAGGAATGCTAATTAGGAAATTCCATTTTATTACATGAAGCCATATTGGACAGAGATAAGACAAACTTGCTTAAATGAATTACTATTTCAAGATAGGAGGAATTTCCAAACTATAGAAAACTAAAAGGACCAACTCCCTTCCTCTCCAGCTCTTCAAGTTCTGCACTGTATGTCCTCAGTGATGCTGCCCTATTTCAGATTTTAACTGTCTAGAATCTAAGGGGAAATCTTTCTGCCTGAGTTTCTCATTCTATAGACACGTCATCGTGGCACAATATGTGCATGGATATTTTTAATAAAGATTGTGTTGATAAGGCAAATAGATGCACTCAACACTACAATGCATCAAACAGCCTGATAAAATAGATGAAAATAGATTACAGACTTCCTACAGATTATCTTCAGAGAAGAAACTAAAATATGCAAGGAACATGGGAGTTGCTTAATAAATGTTTATTGATGTGATGATAATGTTCACATAATACAATGCTCTTCCACTCCTTTATACCATAGAATTACCTCGGGTTGTGTTAAAAGTGCAGATTCCTGAGCCCATTCCCAGAAATTCTGATTCAGTAGTTGAGAAATGGGGCCCAGGAGTCAGCAGTTTTGACTAACACCCCAGGTAACTTGCATGTAGGTGGTCTGTGGGCCATACTTTGAGAAATCTGAATGTAGGTAGTCTGTGGGCTGTGCCATAGGACATGAATTGTGAATAAAGCATCATTTATTTCCAGTAAGTCAAGAAGCACTTCATAAAGCAAAAGGGTGACAAACACTCTCAAAAGAGCAGGAGGAACACCACCAACCTGGAAGGACATTCTGTTCGTTTGTTCATTCGCCCCTTATTTCCTCATTCATACAAATCCCACTGAGCATCTATTACAAATCATTTCTTTGCTTTCCAAGTCCTGTGACTGCTCTGTAAGCCCCAGGTATAGACAAGGGTCATAGAGAAGCCCATTGTCAGAAACAGAATATCGGTGTAGGAAAGCATTCGTTTTCTGCTCAAATTTTCCTGACTGAGGCCTTTAGTCATCACTCTGAAAGCACAGTCTCTTCTTCCAGGAAGGCCCCATACAAGTCCACATTCATCTCCCTGCTTTCTGCATTGAGAACACCCTTTGACTCTGAAGCTTGAGTGGTTGACTTTGAGCTTGAGCCCATATCACTGAACATTGGGTTGGATCTTCTTTGTTTAGATGATAGAGGTAGAGCATGGAAACCAGTTTAACACCAACTAAGGCAAAAGGGAAAATTCTGTATTGGGAGACCTGATAATATTTTTCTCAACTCAGAGTTATTGCTTTTTTTCCTCAAACTAAAAGATAGACCAATTAAATTTAGCCTTTTAAATAGACCATATCCCAAATACCTTATAATTGTATGAATATAAATAATATATAATACCATCATAAGTATACTTGGTATAGAGCTCAGGTAAGTAGGGTACTCACGAAATCTCTGCTACAGGATTTTAATAATGCAAATTGGTAGAATATACACTGCCAACCAGTATAGGGGAAGCAGAAACTGGTCTCCTTGTTCTACCTTTGAAGTTCTGACTTAATGCATTGCTGCCTTGAGACATATCTTAGTTGACAATCAGTTGCTTGGAAACTCTCACCTCAATTTTACATCTAGAGAAGTTCTATTTACAGAAATGGTGGAATAAGTATTTTCAGACCACATTTCCTATAGAAAACAACTAAAAATATTGGACAAAATATTAGCCAAAAAAAACCCCTTGTGAATGTATCAACAACCTAACAAGGCTTCAAGGAACTACCAAGTCAAAATCTAAGGGAAACTAGACCCAAGCATCCAGAAGGCATTTGCTAACTTTTGTGGGTCTCAAGTAGAAGTACTGTCAAGGCTCAAGGTCAATACCAAATGGGAGTCTAAGGAAAAAAAACCTTCTCACATTAAATGGCCCCCAGAGTATATGTCACCAGAAGTAAACTAGCTTCCACCACACCCACAAGTGGAGAAAGGAAGGAAAGTTGGCGGGGGGGGGGGGGGGGGGGGGGCAGAGGGAGGATAAAGAAAGAAAGCTAACTCTGAGATATTACAACCTCAGGCCAATGCTCGTGTGAATTTGCACCTGGATTTCTTTGGCCTGGATGTTTACGAGAACTTCAAACTCTGCACTTGATTGAAGGTGATGGAGGACTGGTAATGTCCACAGCCAGGCAAAGGCAAAAGTCCTCCAGAGGAATGTGCCTTCATGACATGTCTCAAAGACCCCTGCAAACAATTTTTCAAAGATGATAACAAGCACACACAAGAAAGTTCCCCAACACACCAAAACAAGACACCATGAGCAAGTTCTTTATCAGCTGGAACTCCCTACAGCCTGCCATGTGAGAAAAGGATCCTTAGGAGAAGAGGGGACACCTGCCAGCTACTCAGAACAAGTGCGCTTTAATCCACTTAATACTTGATGAAAAGTTTCTGTGACTAGAACAGATTAAAAACCCCAGTGTCAGAGGAATGTAAACACTGGGTTTCTCAAGTAATTACATGATTCAGAGTGACTCTCAACTCCCTGACAATTAAGAAGCAAAACAGAGTAAAAGTCATCCAAGTCCTTCAGGTAAGAAAATAATCTATTTGGAAACAAACCTTTGTGTGAGTTAGGAATTCAAAAAGCAAACAATTTTATTTAGAATTGAAAGAAAGAAAAAAAAACCTTGTCAAGAGGAGGGAATTAACACTTTTATCCCTTTTCAGAAGCAAAAACTGAGAGGCCAAACTGATGCCCAGGTACAGGGGTTGCCTGTGGTCTCCTCAGGATTCTACAGGGCAGATCACTTAAGTCCAAGGGTGCTTCTCTGAATTCATCAGGCCTTTTGGTTTTGTTCATGTGTTTTAGATTCAGGGGAAAGACATATTCTGCCAGAATTCCCTGCCCTTTATTTTTAAAACCATGTGTGTTTTAGGGTCAATTTAATCTGCATGTTTCCCATTTTCTTATAATTAAACCATCAAAATATTGTTCTTTAAGAACTATTTGATGTCCACAAAACCTTCTAAGCCCTTTCAATAAGTTTCTTAAGGGTTTCATCCCACTTAAAAACAGAAGTTGCACTGTGTTATGGGTGACCTGATGCAGAAACCAAGAATCCCCTTTAAATTCTAAAATCCTTGAAGTCTGAATAATTTCTGAACGTGGGGAAAATGAGTTCACCCACTGCTAAAGTTCCTGTGCTGCTAAAGAAGACATTTGGAGCAAAGATGAGCTCCACGAGAGGGGGAATGAGCTGAAGAAACGGGAGGGAGGGATGTGAGTATAGTGAAGGCCCCTGAGGAATAGCTGGAAGCCTAACTTGTCCCACTGCCATCCATAGAGCGAGCAAACACTGGAGTGTACATCAAATGCCTGAGAGGATGAAAGAGAAACGTGATATCCATATGCAATAATATTTGCTCCTAGCACTAAAACAAAAATGGAATATAAATGTGTGGATTTCAGCACATCCTATTTGGTCTCTAGGATAATCCTCTGTTGATGGCAGAATCCTCTGTAAATGTACCAACACTAGCTAATTATTTCTTCAGAAAAGATAAATGGAATCTGTTATTCTAACATTAACTCCTGTCCCATAGAACCCGAGAACTGCAGTGGCAGGGCCTGTGGATGGAGAGGGACTGTCATGGAAAGCTGTGGACAACAAGCCAGGAAAGTGAGCTGGGCCCCATAGAAAGCCCTTCCTGCATCCTCCTCCCCCCTCCCCCCTGTGCTGCTGGCATTGACAAGAGCCCAAGAGCTAAGCCGCAGCAAGCATGCCTGTGTGGGGGAAGCTCTCCAGCTAGGCTCCAGGGTGCTTTCAGCAGGCATTTCCAAGGAATCCATAAATACTTCTGTTCTGAACAGTTCCCAGCTCTTGGAGAGCCCAGGCCTGTTATCACCAAGCATCAAATACTGAACAGACAGGATGCAGGGGCTTCCCCACCACGGGAACTGGCACACGAGTCTAAGGAAAAGGGATCTGAGTCGCTTCCTGCAATTGTTAGAGAAGGATGGCGACCGGACCCTGGGGTATTTAGAGTCCTATGTGCGTTACTGTTCTCATGTGATTGCTCCAGTCTCAGTTTGTGCAGGTCTCACTCTTCTACACAGAAACCCCCTCTGTGTAGGTAGCCAGGAGAATCAAAAGGCTGGTGTTTCTGTTACCGATGATAAAATAACACACAGAGTGCTTCGACGATGTGCGAAGCTCTGACACGAGCCTTAAATATCACCTTTGATAATCTTGTTGATTTGAATCACATCAGAAACTATAATAGTAACAATAAAAAAAAAATCATTAGAACCAGGGAGTTTAGCAAAGTTGCAGGATACAGGGTTGATATATAAAAATTAATTGTATTTCTAATACTAGCAATAAAAAAACTGGTTTTGTTGAGGTACAATTGACATATAATAAACTGCATGTATTTAAAGTGTATATGCACATATATACATTAAATCACCCCATTTTCCCAGCCACTCATATATCCAAGGTCAAAAAAAAATGATTGTACTCATCACCCTCAAAACTTGTCTTTGTCCCTTTTAATCCCTCCCTCTCATCCCTCCCTCTCACCCCTCTCACCGCTCTTTCTCCACCCTATCTGTTTTCTGTCATTTTCCTAGATTTTTACCTATATGAAATCATAAACTATGTTCTTGTTTGGCCTGGCTTCTTTCATTCAGAATTATTTTGAGGCTCATCCATGTTGTTGCTTGGCGGGTAGAGGCCTTCAGCTTCTTGGATCTGTAGGTTTTTAATCTTCTTCAAACTTGAAAATCTGTTCAGCCACTATTTCTTCAAGTACTTTTTATGCTCCCCTCTCTCTCCTTTCCTTCAAGAAGCTTAGAGTACCTATATTACTACATTAAGACTGATTATTACTTATTAGTTCACCAATGCTATGTTTTCAGTATTTTTTTAAAATCTCTGAGTTTCATTTTGGGTAATTTCTATTGCTTCAAATTTACCTTTTTTTTTTACTTTGTTTTTGTTTTTTGTTGTTTTTTTTTTCAGTGTTCAATCTGCCATTAATTCCATCTAGTAAATTTCTTTATCCAGACGTCATAGTTTTCATCACTAGAAGTTCAGTTAAGGTCTTCTTAAGATATTATTTATGTCACACTTCACATTTTCATCTTTTTGTTGTTGTTGTTTCTTGAACATAGGAACATGGTTATAGGAACTCTTTCAATGTCTTTTCTCACTAATCTTATCATCTGGGTCAATTTCGATGGAATGAATTTTCTCCTAATTACAGGTCACATTTTCCTGTTTCTTTGTATATCTGGTCATTTTTATTGGATGCCAGACAGTGTGAATTTTATGTTTTTGAGTCCTGAATATTTTTGTAATCCCAAATAGTCTTGAGGTTAGTCCTGGGATGCACTTACATTACTTGGAAACACGGAAACAACTTGTTTTGCTATTAAGCTTTGTTAGATAGGACCAAAGCAGCATTCAGTCTAGAGCTCATGAATTTCATGAGTTTTTTTCTACTCTGGCTGGTAGAAACAAAATCCATTCTTGGCACTGCATGAGCTATAGGTATTATTCACTCTAAACTTTTCTGAGTGATTCTTTCCCTGCCCTCTGGTAGTTTCCTCTCCAGCAAGCACTGATCGATTCTCAGATGAAGACTGCAGGTTTCTGGAAGCCTCTCTCAGCAGTTCTAGTCTCTCCAATACTCTGACCTGTGAACTTGGCCACTGTGGCCCCCATGAATCTGAACTCCTTCACTTAAGGAGGCCGCTGGGCTCTGCCAGAGGCGCCGCCCTCTTTGCTATGCCCGGGAAACACTCTCCCGGTGATGAGCTGAGCTCACCCCATTTTCCCAGCCACTCATATATCACTGTCTTCCATTGCCTGATATCCCATGACTTGAAAACCATTGTTTTATGTATGTATTTTGTTCAGCTTTGTATTGTCTCGGTAGAGAGGATAGATCCAGTCCCTGTTATTCCATCTTGACTGGAAACAAAATTCCATACTTGGAAACTGAAATTGAAATATTTACAATAGCATTAATAATATAAAAACTTTTAAGGGGAAAATTAGGACAAAGTAGCCTGTATACTGAAAATTACGAAACATCTCTGAGATAAATTAAAAAGGAACCTAAAGAAGTAGAGATATTAACTGTGTTCATTTATCAGAAGACTCTATGTTAATAAAATGTCAGTTCTCCCCAAATTGATCTATTGACTCAATACAATTTCAATCAAATCCCAACAGGCTTTTTTGTAAAAATTGAGAAGCTGATTTTTAAATGTGTATACAAAAGCAATTGAGAATCTGGAAAGTTAAATTATTCTGAAAAGAAGGACAAATATGGAGTAATTATGGTACCCAATTTAAGACTAACTATAAAACTATAGAACTAAACACGGTTTGGTATTAGAGTAAATATAGACATATAGATCAACAGAATAGGATACAGAGCCCAGCAGTAGACCCTCAGATCTATGGGCAATTAATTTTCAACAAAGGTGCCAAGGTCATTCTTTAGAAGAAATAGCCTTTTTTAGTAAATGGTTCTGGAAGAAATTATCATAAGAGGGAGTAGGGTGGGGGGAAACCTGGATCCTCACACCACTTATAAAAATGTATTTAAAATAGATCAAACACTTAAATGTAATATCTAAAACTATAAAACTTCTAGGAGAAAATAGGAAAAATGTATATATTGGAGTTAAGGAAATATTTCTTAAATAGAACAAACAAAAATAAATGAACCACAAAAGAAAACTATGATAAATTGGTCTTTCTAAAAATGTAAACTGTAATAGTCCATCTCTGTTTTGATGTTGATTTTGACTGCTGGCAGCTTTCAAGCCCCACCACTCCCCCTCCTCCTTCTGCCCCACATCTGGGGGAGCTGATAAGAAAGCCCAGGTGCTCCCACCTTTGTTGCCAACAGGAAGTTCAACACATGCAAGCCCAGGCTCTCAGGCACAGGAACCCTACTACACAGCCTAACCCCTAACAATGAAAACAAAACCAGTCTCTTCTCCCTGCTCTCTCAGGCCATTCTGGACCTGCTCGCCTAGAAAGTCTCATTATTGAGTAAATAGCCTTTTCATACCTTCTTGGTGGCATTAATAGTCTCAATACAGAAAGAAACTTGTCCTGTTGGGATAATCACAAAAAAAGTTTGTACTTCAAAGCCTCTTTGGCAAGCCACAGACCAGGAGAAAAAATATTTGTAAACACATATCCATAAAAAGCATTTATCTAGAACCATGAAAGAATTCACATGCCTTAGTAATAAGGCAAAAAAAAATTTTTTTTAAGTGGCAAAAGACTTGAGAAGATTCTTTACCGAAGACTATGTACAAATGATAGATAATCATTTGAAAGCCTGCTAAATATGATTCATCTGATGATGAATGCTGCAGAGGATGTGGAACAACTGAAAACTTCATACATAACTAGTGGTAATGCAAAATGGTACAGCCCCTTTGGAAAGCAGTTTCTTTCAAATTGAACACAGACGTGCTATGCAACCCAGTTGAACTACTTTTAGATATTAATCCAACAAAAATGGAAACATAGTTATGCAAAGATTTATATTCAAATGATTATAGTAACTTTGTTCTGTAATAGCCAGAAATTTGAAACAAGCCCAATGTCTACCAACTGATCAATGAATAAACAAAATCCTGTGTATCCACATAATAAAATAGTAGTCAGCAATAAAAAAAGAACTGGTACATGCAATATCATGGATAAATATTAAATATATTTTACCAAGTGAAAGAAGCCAGACAAAATATTACAAAGTGCATGGTTCCACTTACATAAAATTCTATAAACAATGAAGACATGCGTATGAGAGGGAATTGATGGCAATGTAGCATAATGGAACACTTTGGAGTGATGGACTTATTCTATAACACCACTGTGGTGTCAGTTATATGATTATATACGTTTGTCAAAACACATCAAGTTGTGCCTTAAAATTGTTATATTTTATGTATGTATATTACACATTGATGAAGGTTTTTTTTTAATTAATAACCATCATCTATTGACTGATGAAGCTCTGGTTGGGCTCTGAGGAATGTTCTGTTTCACATGCACTATCTCCCTGGATCCTTGTTCGTTTTCACTATAGTTCTGAGGGTTATCTCTGAAGATGGGCTCAGTTTGGCCAAGGGACTGACCAAGATCATACTGTCTACAAGTTGCAGAGTTGGATAATTTTATTCTTAGTTAGTGCTCTTTTACTAACAGTCTCTTTTTCATGGAAATCCATGTTTTTACATCTTCTCTTAGTGTTTTTAATGTGTTTCTTTCCCTATACTAAGTACCTTAAAAGGTACTTTTATCAATCTCTTATTTTTAACTAATTACAGGTCAGTTATTTATGGAGGTATGTAGAGAGCACCTGGGAAGGCACGTGGGCATTTCTTTAAATTGTCAGCTGAACCCAAGGTGACAGGCAAAGCCACACCCTGGGAATAGGATTTGCCAAAAAGGCAATGGTGCCGAAACCGGTTTGGCTCAGTGGATAGAGTATTGGCCTGCAGACTGAAAGGTCCCAGGTTCAATTTCAATCAAGGGCATGTACCTTGGTTGCGGGCACATTCCCAGAGGAGGGTGTGCAGGAGGCAGCTGATGTTTCTCTCTCATCTATGTTTCTAACTTTCTATCCTTCTCCCTTCCTCCCAGTAAAATATCAATAAAATATATTTTAAAAATAAAAATAAAATAAAATAAGGCAATGGTGTTATCAGCTTGACCTTCATTTCAGCCCAGGTGTTGGGTAGTGGATTTTAAGATGTAAATCCAGTCAAACACCAGGAATGTTTGGGCCTATTCAAGAATGCAAATAATCTCTTTTGTCTTGACTTTTGGTGAAACTTCCTGGTATTTGGGGGTATAAAATAAACAAGCTGCATGGACTCTGGGTCACTGTCTCTTCAGCAGAAGAGAGCAGCAGTCCCGCCTGGTTCCCAGCTTTTCCCTTTCATTTTGTGCCTTGTCTCTTTCTTTCTTTTATTTCTCAATCCCCAGCTCCTCTATTCAGGAACTAGACCTGGTGGTCTCTAGCGGTGCTGGACGCGGAAAAGAGAGAAATATTACAGAGGTCTTTATAACTCTGTATATTACCACCTTACTTAGTACTTAGTTTATATTTTACAATAATTCCTTACCCTGATAGCATAAACACATTGCTCTCATATAACTTAGAAATGAGCATTGTCTCACTTTTAATGAGAACCTTGGAGGGATTGACTGAGGCTGATGAAGGAAATGTCCCATACCAGGTTGGCTACATGGAGTGAAAGTTTAGTGTTAAGTCTGGAACAAGCATTGTTCTTGTCATAGTTGGGCTGGAAAGAAGAAGAATGTGCTATCTCATCTTTACATTCTCCCACTTAACACTACAGTCTAAGAATATCACCATAAAGGTTTTTGCTGTGTCCATGAGTCATTTATTATCCATTTTATTTTTCTTTAAAATTCCCACTACTTTTTGTATCCATTCTAATCCCAAACAATAATATGTATGAAATCATATACTTGATAAGTTATATAATTTCTGAAATACAGTGAAATACATACATAACAGGATGTGAAAGGGGGCTTTTTCAGCCACTTCAGAATTTTGGCTAAAGTTTCAAAGCTTTAAAAAAGGTGATGAGACATACCCAAGTAATCTAAAGCAAGGTGCTAATAGGTGGTCCTTTGAGACTAGCAAGAGAAGTTGGCGAGCATGCACCACAATATACAAATGATGTATTATAGAATTGTACATCTGAAACCTATAATTTTATTAATGACACCTCAATACCAGTAAATTCAATAATAAATAAACAGTTAACAACCCTTCAGGAGGAAGATACCTCATTAAAGTAGAGAGTATTATAGTGTCTTCCTGCCTTTCCTATGAGCTCTTCCACCTCAATCTTGAAGTAAAGCAAGGAGGACTAAAAAAAAAAAAAAAAAAAAAACCCACTCAGAGAGATTAACGTTATATAGAGACATGGAGGCTGGCCTCTTACACCCTGGGCAGATGGAAGCCTTTGACAGCTCCAAAGTATTAGTAGTATTAGAGAATTCTTAAGAGACCCCAAAATTGTGTTCCCTGGAGTTTGGAGAAATTAATAAGTCAGAGGGCACGAGACTGACTGGCAGCTGATGCCCTGGACAGGGCACAAGGAAAGAGGGCCAAGTGGAGCAGCTGCACTGCTTTCAGTAAATATTTATTTGCCAACTCCAGGCACATTTTTGCTGTATCTGACAGACAAAGTAAGGTATGGGATCTCCTGTGAGTCACAGGGGTGATGCCCCAGAAAGTAGTGGGGTTAGACAATCTTGAAAGGATGCTGCACCCCAGCAGAAAAAGGGGATAAACTGCCAAAAGATAGGTGTCATACCAAGTTAGAAAGAGAGTCCATCAGCTCATTGCACAGTGGTCTTTTTTAGGGTGGTGGAAGCATCTCCCATAAAGCACCCCCAGAGAGAGCCAGCTTGGGCCTCTGTCACAGGAAGGCACTGACCACAAGCTTACAACAACTCCAAGACAGCCAGTCTTTCTGTCTTCTTCTAATCCACCACTTCCTCTGGCCTTGATTCTGGGAGAGCCAAAGGCAATACTGTGAATTGGAATCTGTGCATCAAGGAGAGCAAAGTAAAATATTGTTCCCTTTTTCTACTGTTTTTCTTCTGGATCAAGGACCAGATGGTGGACGATGAAAACTCTGAATTTGTTGAAAGATTGAAATTTGGATTTTCATTTGACTGGAATTTTTAATACATGAGCATGAGACTAGTCTAGAATATCACCCAGAAGCAGGATGGAGGTCTGCAAAGAAGTAGGGAATTAAAAACAGTGCTATTTCCTGATTGTACCTTATGATGTTTGCCCATTCGATAAGTTCAATAAAGTATTAAAATTAAAAATATTAATTCATGTACACTTAAAATCATGGTGCATCCCACCAGTAACCCACATTCCATAGCTCACACTTTGGAAAAGATGAGTTACAACACATAGAATTAGAAGGCAACAGAAACAGTATTTTAGTATTGAAAAGACCTTGGCTATTGCCAATGTTAAGTGTCAAATAAAATCATTTAGAAATAAGGATAGGATCTCAGAGATAACAAATAATTTGCCCCAAATAATATAGCTCTTTAGTTAATCAGAACTCAATTATGCTAATTCCTAGATCAAAGTGCTTTCCTGATATTACATTGCATTGCTGGTTTACCATTGGTAAGTTTTAATATTGTGTTGGAAATTTAATTATCAACTATATATAATTTGTCTGCCTGATTGTTTTACAAAAAAACAACAACAAATAAACAAAGAAAAACAACTCTCTGAATTTCCCTAATTTAATTAATTCAATATTAAAATTCTGGGAAAATAAATTGTCTTCAGATTCCTACTCTATCTCTAGTATGTCTACCAGGCCACCCACTTATCTCAAAGGTTGGGCTTGAACAACTTGGCATAGGAACTTTTATACATAGTTTTCATGAATTCAACAAATGTTTATTAAACCTCTCGTGTGCCAGGCCTTTCACTAGGCACTGGGAATGCAACAGAAACAAGTTACAGTCCTTGCCTCCCAGCTGTTGGGTATCCATAGATGAGAAAATAGGCAAATACAATGAGCGCTCTGATGGAGGATTACTGACTGGATGATATAAGAACCAAGAGATCCCTGAATCAGTCTTAGGGGACCCAGAGGTTCAGGAAAGGTTTTGCTTAAATAAATACATATCAGTGTACATGTTTGATATCAGAGGTCATGACTAACTACAGTGACATCAAGATTTGCACTGGTGCCCAGGTGGTGTGACTCAGTGGTTGAGCATCAACCCATGAACCAGGAAATCATGGTTAAATCCCCAGTCAGGGCACATTCCCAGGTTTTGGGTACGATCCCCAGTAGGAGGATGTACAACTTCTTCCAATGGAAAAACAAAGGTGGTGGTCATCAGTGAACTGGCAAACCATAAGTAGGGATGGCCTGGATAAAAGCCTGAGCACAGAACTCAAGCACTCATTCTCCTGCCAGTACTCTATGCTGCTGAGAATGTACCTGAGGAAACAGGTTATTGCGGCAATAAAAACCAGAGATATGTGGTGAGAGACTCATTACTTGCTTTTACTGTCCAAACAATCAGAAAAAGTAATCTGTAAAGTATTCTTTCATAGCAATGTTGCAAAAGAATTCTTCTCCCCCCTTCCTCCTTAGCCATGAAAAGGCACCCATGAGGATATGTGGAATTGCATCATGAATTTTTCCTATTCTCGGCAGAATCCTGCTTTTGCATTTGCCAAAAGTGGAATTTATTTGAAATAGTCTCCTATTCTCTCTAAAAGTTAAACCACAGGCACAGATCAAACAATAATGGCTATGTGATAAAGTACATCTGTCCTGATGATGCAATGAAACTACCCCAAATGTAAATGCTTCGAAGATCTTTTCTATCTTTGCTCTCTCTGAAGTACCAATCATTTGTTGTTTTATTTGATTTTCCTGCCTTGCTTTTTGTTTTGTTTTGTTTTTTGTACTCCTTCTTTATTCACATTCCTGGTGGTGGTGTATTGTGTTTGAGGATCTTCACACAATATCACAAATCCCTAGACCTGACAAGGTCTTTAAGAATCTATCTAATCCTCCTCTTTGCCCAAGCCAGCTGAGGTACAAGATGTTCCTCATACTCCTAAAGGTTCCTGTCTTGGTGACTGTTGTGGGGTGAATAGTGTCCCCAAAATTTATAGGCTGAAATCCTAACCCCAGTATCTACGAGATGGTTGTATTTGGAGACCAAGTCTTTAAAAAGGCAATTAAGTTAAAACGAGGTTAGTAGAGTGGGACCTAATCTAATATGAGTAGTGTTCTTAGAAGAAAAGGAGATTAGGATCCAGACACACAGAGAGGGAAGACCATGTGAAGATATAGTAAGAAGATGGCCACCTACAAGCCAAGAATAAAGGCATCAGAAGAAACAACCCTGCTAATATTTTTATCTCAGACTTCTAGAAGTGAATTACAAGAAAAAAAAATTCTGTTTTTTAAACTACCTGGTCTGTGGTACTTTGTTATGGCAGCCCTTGCAATCAAATACAAAGACCAAACCCATTAGTCTATTTACTGTTAAGAGAATTCTTCTTATGTCTAGTACAAATTGCAATTGCTCTAAATAGTGACCTTTTATTGTGTCTTCCATGGAAAGGTTAGCAAGTTCTTTAGAAAGTATCTTGAATATATTAAAGTAATCCAGAGTATTAGAGAAGGAGTGCAGAGATTATTATTTCAACTACTACTTTTTCTGGAAGAGAAAACTGAATCCAGAGAGGTTAAGTAAGTCCTCTAAGATCAAACTGCAAGATGGTAGTGAAGCTCATGAGATGGGCACAGGGCGCTGGCCCACTGCTTCCTAACTCGTGCCAGAACAGCTAGAAAAGGGTTTAGAGGAGTGAGATTGGGAGGCAGTGCATGAATTAAGTGAGTTAGGAGTGGAGGACAGGAACACAGGTTTTCTGTTTTTCCTCATTTTTATCACCAATCCTTCAACCCCTCATGTGGTGAAGGAATGGCAGAGTTCACACATAAAACTCAAAGCACTAAACTTCCTCATTTTGAGTCCAGTTCTTTTCCCACTGGAGCACAGTGAGTCTCTCCCTCTCCCTGCACACAGGTGACCACTGACTCCAAATGGCAGCCAAGGCAGGGGTCCACCCAGCTGGCAGGGCAAACGCCTGGAGTGGCCACCCTACCGAGACTCAGAAGCAACAAGTGGAGGCAAAACCTGCAACTGAGGGGTGAGGCTCAGCCCATTTACAGGAGTACAGAGGCAAGAGCCAAAGCAGAGCTGGATTGTGAGTCATCCAGCTGTCAACTAAGCAGACTTGCTTCCTGCAAACCCTCTTACTCCTTAGGCAGGTTCTCAAAGTGAAGTCTGCAGACCACCTGCATCACAATCACCTGAAGGCCTGTTAAAAACTCAGGTTACTGAGCCCCACCCCAGTTTTAGCAGCTCATGAAAATCATGGGTGGTAGTCTTTAATATACCAGCTTGATATTGCTGTGTTTATTTTTAAAAAGCAAGCAAATAAACATTCTATAATATCAAGAAACTTGGGTGAGATAGTCACTTTACCATCCCTTTATTTAAAATAAAATACTATTAAATGGTATTTTGAAACTATCCAACCTGTTTTAGTTTAAGGGATCATCCCTCCTTTTGACATTTAAGAAATCAGAATCTCAGGGCCAGAACCTTGGGGTCTGTATGCTCATTAAATTCCAGTGACTAAAGTTCACTAAATTCGGAAAACTACTTCCTGTGGATTCCTTTCCCTACCCTTTGGTTGATATTTTGAGGGAAAAGAAAAAAGAAAAAGGAATGGCAGGATGAAGTAAAGAAAAATCTCTATTGTCACTTTGGTTTGCCGGGTTCAATTTGGCCTGTACTTGCCCTGTCTGGCAGGTATGTTGTCACCACATTTTGCTCTGTCCAGCATCCAACATTGTATCTTGTGTGTAGAGAACCATTTCCTAGGTGTACTTTTGGTGGGGCACAGTGCCCTGCACTCTGTGGGCATCCCAGACATAGAGGGCTTCTCTGGTTCCACACACTCCTGCCCTGACAGCCAGGTCTCTAGCGTGTGACCACATTAGGCCATCTGATGCTTCCACCACTGGGGTTTGTAGCTATGGCAACAGCATCCTGCCTGAGCAGTGATATCTTGGCCAGATCACTTTGCCCAGCTATCATCTACTTGATAATGGTACCATTTGATAATTAGACAATTTGGTATAACAAAGAGTCCTAAGCTAGACATTGCAAAATTTTATAGTAATCCTGGCTCTCCCCACTGGTGAGCTGCCTGACTCCAAGCAAGTCTTTGTCTCTTCTGGGTCTTACTTGTATCATTTGTAACAAGGAAATATCATGGTCTCTAAACTGCTTAGCAGAATTATAGTGAAATCCAAATTTTAAATATATCTGTGCTTTGCAAATTGCAAAGAGAAATAGAAACATTAATGGAAAGTGAATTTTTAGTATTGATACCTATGCTCACAGAAACCAAAAAATTCCACTTTGCCAGAATATTTTTAGAAAGAGATTCTTGGTATTCCTTATGACTTTTAGATTTAAAACCAACTTGCTGGGTTTTAACATCATGAGTTTTTATATTTTACTAAATCCCTGTTGTTTCATCTATTATCAGGCAGGCAAATTCTCCAAAGGAATAAAAAGCAACAGCTGTTGCTTTTTAGAGAAACCAAATATTTTTGGAAGAGCCACAAACATTCTGTATTCAAACCACTTATTAGCCTTAGAAACATGCAGTCATCTTGCCAGTCTTAATCTTGCTGTTCCATTAAACACACCACAACTGCATCATAAAACAGAAAGGGGAAGAATTTATAAACAAATAAAGCAGTTAATTGGGGCAATAAAATAGCAGTCCCCTCCGAGTGTGGAATTGGTGTGTTTCAACCCTGAAATCTGTTTTTCAGGAGTCTAGTGACCAGAGGCAAACACAGATCAAAGGTTTCAGGACTGCCCCTAGATCCTCATGCACCCCTCTGCCACCAGGCCCTTACACCCTGTCCTCTCCCCTGGCACTGACTGCACATCTTTCCAGGGAAATATTTTTTTTTTGCAGTTAAATGGTGATTCTAATTTCCTACTTCAGAGAGTTGTGAGAATCAAATGAGAAAAAATTATATAGATAAATAGATGGACATATGTGTGTGTATACTTGCATATGGTATGTGTTCACAAATATTCACTCCATTCAAGTAGCAGGTGAGGATTAAATATTGTATATGCAGAATTTAAATTATGATATCTTGTGTGGTTTGTTTTTATTTAAGAAAGAGACAGAGAAGAATTAGAAATTCCTCCCCCTCCACTCCCCAACTCCACTACACCTCCAAAATAAGCCCTGTCTTCACTCACATGACCTGCAGAATAGCCAGAGTGGATTGCAGGCTCCGAGGGGCTGTGGATAGAGCAGAGCCAATTGGTCCTTATGGGAAGCACACTCATGACCTTCACCTTATTAACACCCAGGATCTGCACCCCTGAAAATGTTTACAGTCCATTCATGTAATCAGATGCGCAAACTCACACACACACACACACATACACACACACACACACACATACACACACACACAGACACACACACACACAATCTAGCAGGAAATTGTGCCTCTTCATAGAGGTCTGGCTTTTGGTATGTTTTGTTTAGAGTCTCTAAAGATAAAATGCCATTTACTTTTGTTTAATAGCCTTCATAATGCATGGACTACAGCTGCACCTAAATGATGTTCAATTAATGACACTGTACCTAAATGAACAATTATTTTCCCAATTTAAAAAGAATGAGACTACTACACGGTACTCTTGTAAACTATTTCCCAGGTCCTAAGTCTGCCAAAGAGAAGGAAATACCTGGCCGTCAAAAATTGTGAGCTGCCTACATAAATGCTTGATACTGCTTGAAATCTTTTTTTTTTTTAATGTGGACATCTGTGGTTTTTTTTAATTTTTCTCAGTTACAGTTCACATCCAATATTATTTTGTATTAGTTTCAGGTGTACCGCACAGTGGTTAGACAATCATGCACTTTACAAAGTATTCCCCTGAAATTTCCAGTACCCACCTGGCACCATGCATAGTCATTACAAGGTTTGAAGTTTTTCTTCTGCATAGCAACTGTGCCTGGGCTGCTGCTTTAGAGAATACCGACTGGGACACTAATGACTGGAGTTAGGTCCCAACACCAGCCTGAAAAGCGAGGCCGGGGAGGTGGGATGGGGACGGGATGGGGGTGGAGGGGTGGGAAGGACTTAATCCCTTCTCCAGGTTAGTATCTTAAATACTTACCATGCAGGCTGTGCGGGCAATATGTTAGGTTAACTGGTTTCCAAAAGTACTGGGTTTGCTCAAACCTAAATGAACCTTTTATTTTTGGAATCATGTGTGGCTGGAGAGATTGAACCCATGTGTCTCGTTCATTTGCACATTGGCTGTAAGAACATTTTTACGGTACGCTCTGGAAGAGATCCGTAAACCGGGAGTAAGCACACCATCTCTTCCACCTTGAGACTTACTGAGCAACTTCACGGGAGACACTGCCTTTCCCTCATCTCTGAGGCTGGCGGGCTCTTGTCTCCTCTTACAGGGAAACGGAGCTCCAGTGACCCAGGAGCCGTCTGAAGGCTGCGCGAGTGCTGTCCTTTCATCAGCTCACCTGGAGCTCTCCTAGAATCGCCAGGAGGCCCACATCTGGTCGGTAATGAAACCCAGAGCCACTGAGGACGCCTGGCCGCTAGACAAAGCCCTCACGACACGATTTCAACCCTCGCCCATGCCAGAATTTTAATGGGGCAAAAAGCCGAGAGCCCTCTTTCTACATGTTATCGCTGCGCGGGGTTCCCTGGCTGTATGGCTCCCATCCCGCCGACTATCCCCTCCACAGCACCATCCAATCGACTCACCACCCAGACAAGGAAAATGCTTCTGAACATGACAGGCTCAAACACAATAACACTTATCTCCACTCGCATTTCCCCAGGGCGGTGGCGCCGAGGCCGGACCCTCTTTTTTCTCCACCTCTTCTGAGCCTCCCAAATAAGAATAAATGTTCGATCTCTTTGCGGGAAGAGACGGTTGTGCCCACCGCAGAGGACATGTTCTGACTGTCAACAGTGATGGATGAGATTCCGTACATTTAATAAATATAAATGTCATAATCCGACCATCAAATTTAATAAACAAAAATACCACAAACCATCTTTTCTCCCTGCTCCATGTGCTCCTTGGAAGCTGATAACATTAGAACACATTTTGCCCAAGCTATAACCTCCCCACCATCTGCCTGGCTCAACTTCTGAAGACTTGGTATGGGCTAGAAAGAAAAGCAAATGACTTCACACTGAGGGGAAAAAGTGGGATGGTTTTTTTCACTCCTTTCCCTTCTCACCCATTTGTTCAATACAGAACCAGATGTAACTATTTGAGCGTAAGTTCAGGCCCCAAGAATTATTAAGGAGAAAGGTCACGAGGAACTTTTTTTTTTTTTTTTTTTTTTGCATAAGCTACACAAACTAAACTCAAAAGCCTGCTTCATCAGCAGGCTGAGCTGTGCATTTCAGGGCTTTGATTTGGAAATGTGGAGATGAGATGCAGAGACTAACGTGTTAAAGATACACTTTCTTTTGATGGCGAATTAATAATAATCCCAACCATAATGATAAGCACACATAAAAAAAATAGATTTATATCCAGGGCATGCAGAGGGCCAGATTCAAAGCTAGAAAGGGTTTTTATACTGAATTTTGAAAACCTCAGGGGCTTAGGGAATGATGAACAGGATAACAAGTCGAAAGAACCTTAGGGAATGTCTAATAGGAAGAGAGAGCAAAGAGAAACTAGATCTAACTTTCTATTTAAATTCCCTTTTATGGAGAACCTGTTATGTCCCGGATACTTCACATACATTTTTAGAATTTAATCTCATCAGGCCCTCTCAAAAACCCACACCAGATGACACTATTAACACTGTGTAGGGTTGAAGTGTACAGAGGCTCTATAGTGTGGTCCGGTTGACAGTGCTAACATGTGGGCAGGCTGGTCTCTCTTCCTCCACAGCCGCTGCTCCTTCCTCTCTGGAACGCGTCCACTTTCCCCTGGGAGCTACTCCTCCCTCACTCTCACACCATATCTCCCAGCTCCAGGGCTCACATTTAGGACATCTGGCTTGGAGCCCACCTTCACAACATGCAGTGGTGTTCGAAAAACAGGTTTTGATGTCCCAGTGACATTGGTGGCTGGGTCAATTGTCAGCTGTGGAAAGCATGTCTTCACACCTAAAAATCCCCAAGTGAAATGAAAAGAGACCGTGGGTTTCAGGATGTGTGTGTTGGTTGCTACTATTCTCATCTCCCCTCAGAGATGTCTAGGCAGCACCCTGTGCAAACATCTGCACCAGAGAACTCATTTGCTTGCTGCCAGGTGTGGTGTGATCCTCCTCTCTTATAGATAACCAACCGGTCCCTGCAGTTCTTCCAGGGCACGCCTCCAACCTCACACCATACACAGCATGGCTCCTTCTGGTTCTAAATGTCCAGAAGGAGGCTTAGCTTGTCTGGATGCTGGAACTTGTTTAGCGACTAGCAGAGTAACATGTGCTCCAAGCCATAACCCAGCAGGGAGAAGGGGGGAGAGGAAAAGGGTGGTGTTTGCACATTTGTCTGTCTAGGCAACCTAACTGGATTCTTTAATACATAAAACCCAGAAGGCTGCAGTGCTAAGCAAGATGAGGGATGAGAGGGTGGAGCCTAAGCAGAGGAGTTATTTTACTTAAGTTGAAGTCTGCCCACTTTCTATTGGTACGCAATGCGGGAACATGCAATGGAAAAATCTCGCAGAGATTTTGCTACCAAATTACCACAGGGACATCACATTGCAATTGTAAATTTTTATTTGGAGCTGGGTGGGATTTCAAATTGCAAAGGGTATCTTTCCCCTCTTAGTTTTGATTATACTACATGCCATTTAGCCAGTGTCACAAAAATGCAATAACTTCAGTGTAACAATTATCGTTTTTCCTCTTGACAGTACTCTCAGGCAGTGGGAAGCAGCAGTACTCAGAATGAAAATTGCTGCTTACCAGCAAGGAAAACAGGGCTTGGCAAAATTCTGCAGAGACAATTCTGTCTGGAGAGCCAGGATTCTAATTTACACGAAGGCCATGGTCAATGCTACAGTTTGCAGACTCCTACCATTTTCATAGCATGATTTTATATCTTGAAGGCCAGAGTTTACTGCTTTTGAATTTCTTCTCTCCAGAGTCTTCTGTGATAAAAAGGGGGTGAGAGGGAGGAGGACACAGGAACCAAATTTTCTACCCCTCATGTGCCCGCCCCCCCCCCCCCGAAAAAAAGTACATATAATGACAGTAGCTGAGCGGTGAGAAAGTAGAGAGGGAAAAAGATGGATTTCAAGCCTCTGTCTGTCCAGATCTGTCCTTTCTTACTTACCAATGCTTTTTTAAAAGTAAGAGGTTCTATGGACACATAGAACCTTGGGCTGTTTGAGGGAGGCTACCTAGCCTCTGGGCCATGTCTATATTCAACAGCAGAAGAATCAAGCATCTGGTCCTAATTACCTTTTTTAACCCAGAATTGTGGACAATGAGCTCAATACTCTGCCTCCTTCACCGAATCTCAAAAGCCCCGTGCTGTTTTAACTGTTTTTTTCAGGCACTGGAATCCAGAAAGGCTAAGTGTCTTGCCCAAAGATGCACAGCAGGTGCTTAGAAATTAACCGTGGACATAGGACTTGTTTCTAACTCTGCATGAGTTAACAATGGCTGACCAACAGCAAACTTATTTTGAAAGTGCTTGCTAGCTATTTTTCCATCACTAGATATTACCTGGTAGTTTGCCTCATAAATATTGTATTATTATGATTCCTAATATCTCCGTCAGAGTTCTTAACTTTTACGATAATAGGCAACTTAGAAACACTTTGCTAGACATTAGGCTGTAATGTACAAAAGAAGTAACTTACAAATGGGTTGTAGCTATCTAAGGCATGTCTGGTAAACAAATAACTGACACAGGACACCGGGGAAAGTCAACGTTAAGTGCTGTCTTTGTGACATGAAATGAAATGAAATGAGGACTGCTTTCTGGTTCTTCGCCTCATGGGGAACTGCTACAGCAGCTGCTCTTTCCTTCTTTTTAAAAATAGCTCCTTGAAACAATAAACCCAGGAAGAAATTATGAGAGGCAAAAATACATTAGCCATTCTCCAATGGTATCTATTACGCTATCTGCTGAATGGCTCGTGTAAACTGAATATCTAATTTCCTAAATTTTAATTCTTTAAATCCAAAGCAAACTGCCCTCATGAAGAACTGAGGCCATATTTTGAGGGTGGTGACCCAGAAACCAATTACTCTTTGGAATACTAGCACTCAAGTTCTAATTGAAAATGTTTTAATACAGATGAAACCAGATTTTAAACAAATTTCAAGGGCAACCTTGAGAAGACAATTAAATAAAATTTTGAAAATCCAAATGAGGAATTGAAAATAGAAGGATAAAAGGGTTTTTGCTTGGGTAATGGGGAGGGTTTAGGCATTTTTTGGATTTTTACTTTGTTTACTTATTTTATTTATTTTAATCCTCTGCCTCATTCTACCAAGGATTGGAGATGGCTTAGAAGGTATTTTTTAAATGGAAAAAGTATAGAAAAGTTTGGATGAGAAAATAATAACTCTAAGGAGTGATAATAGCAGAGAGGAATGTAGACCATATGGTAGCATAGGCTTGCTCCTGAGTTTCCAAGGAGCCAAAATAAAAAGAGAAACAGATATTTATAAGATTTAGCATGTCAACAAGATCAAGACAACCAAATGTGCAGGAGAATTACACTTCCTGAAACAGAGACCTAGAAGTACTTTTTCAGGGGCTTCCCATGAGGAGGATGCCAACTGATGCCCAACACATCCCTGCAGCAGCTGCCACCAGGAGTCCCTGCAGGCACATTCATCTTCATCTGCTATAACATCAGGACAAGGTCAGTGGAGGGAGCACAATTCTAAGGACTGTGGGGTGCTGTGTTTTAGAATGATATAATTCAGTGAGCATAAGAATCTTAAGTGGAGAGCTTTGAAATACCCTAATACCCAGAAAATACCCTTGATCAATTAGACCAAATCTCTGGGGATGGGTCCCAGTAGTCAGTATTTTTTTCAAACACAGTTTTCCAATTGATTCCAGTGTGCAGCCATGGTCAAGAGTCTTTGTGATGGATGCTATCCCTTCTTTCTCACAGAGGCACCTTCCAATTCTATGGCCCCATTGTGAGGCCCAGGGCAATAAAGACACAGCATGGTAGAGATTTCATTTTCTCCTGCCTCTACAAATGGTGGCTTTCACTGTAGCCATCTTCCCTGGAGGACCCTCCAGACTATCTCTGACTTGGCTATGATCTATCTCCTACTGTCAATCTTCATGCATTAGCTTTTAATTCAAAGATGATATGAATTATAATCCTTGGGATAGGCGTTTGTCTCTTTAGTTATAGTCATACACACAGATAAATATCATGATTTTTAAATTTTTTCTTTCCTTTTTTAAAAAAATATTGTAGTACAAATCATGTGTATGATGGGTGCTGTAGAATGGCTCACTCAATACCCACTCTATCCCTCCACCCACTTCCTCTGCCCTCTGTGAGAAGGGCTGGAAAATTAGCATACCTTCCCAACTTCCCAAACAACTATGGCAAGGTCCTTAGGAAAAACTCTTATTCCTAAATCAAAAGAGGAAGCTTCATGAAGAGAATGTTTTTTCTCAACTTTCTTCTTCCTTTCTGGGAGCAGCCAATTTAAATTATGTGGATGAAAGGAGCACAGTAAGCATGAGAAGAGCGAACTCCGATGGGACATGGAGCACAGGCACCAGCCCTAAACTGCCTGTCCTTGGAGCATAAGAAATATAAAGCCCTGTTTGGTATTAAGCCACTGTAGTCAAGTTTCTGCTGTACACATGACATGCAACCTCAGCCAACACATGTATGATCTAGTCCACCACAGCATTTTTCAAACAGCAAGTTATAGTCTTACACTGAGTCAACCTAACATTGATATGTAGATGCAGAGATGGACAGAGATGATAGATAGATGACAGATAGATAGATTTATTTCAGTTAAAGAGTTTCTCTAATTTTTTCTCATTTTTCTCATTTTTTCCTCATTTAATATAAGTTAATATGGTTGTGCCTTTTGCTCTGCTGTAAAAATTAAGAAAGAATACCAAGGCATCTCTTATCCCTGGAGAAAAGATAACTTAGATTGTCCAAGATGGGGAAGCACTCCAAGGGTTAGAGGAGGTGGATAAGGTCCAAAAGGGTGCCTCCAATGCAGAATAAAAAACAGGTTGTGACAAATTCCTCAAGAAATGAAGACCTATGCCCCACTCTCATGTAGAGACCAGTAATAGATAGATGGTAAGAACCATAACCTAGAGCAGTGGTCAGAAAACTCATTAGTCAGCGGAGCCAAATATCAACACTAAAACGATTGAAATTTCTATTGAGAGCCAAATTTTTAAAACTTAAACTTCTTCTAATGCCATTTCTTCAAAATAGACTCGCCCAGACAATGGTATTTTGTGGAAAAGCCACACTCAAAGGGCCAAAGAGCCTCATGTGGCTTGTGAGCCACAGTTTCCCAACCACTGACCTAGAGAGTTGGGAGATTGGCTCAATGGCTGGCCTGAGGTAAAAGAGAGGAAGCCCACAGAGCTTCCCCAACCAATACTGCCTGAAAACACTGAACAGTATTTCATTTAACAGAAGATTCATTGTAAAGAGTAAAGCCACCATGAGCTAGGATCATGCTATTTAAAATTTTCTTGGCACTATTTAAATTCTTGAATTTTTGTTAATTCATTGGAGGTGAAGGAAGCCCCTCAAATTAACTGATATTAGGCTCACTTTAATAAGAGGGAACTTAGAAAAACAAAAAATTATGAGTATCAATGATTCTTGCAGCTAAGCATTGAAGCATTCATTCCTATTGCCCAACAATTGTTGAAAGAGCCATTCATTCTGCACTCTAATCTTTGGGAGCAACCCAGTTGCTGAGGTTTATATTAATCACAAGGTAATTAAACCTTAGATAAAAGGCTCATATTTATTTTTTGATAGAACTAGAGAAAAAGGGTGAGGACATGGCTTGTCCCTTCCAGGGAAGCTGTAGAATCATACAATTGAGAAGTAGAAGGGACCTTGAAGATTATCTGGTCCGATTACTCAGGTGATGCTCAGTCTCCTTCCCAACAGTCCATCATTGTACCACCTCAAACTTTTATTTGAGCATTCTTTCTATACACAATGGACCACAGTGGGACAAACTGGAAATGAGGGCACAGCTCTGCCCTCAAGACACTCAAAACAAAAAGGTGAGAAGTGAGTACATAAAGGTTTATAGCAATACCTGGTTTGGGACCGAAATTGGGATGATAAGACAGCTGAAGTGTGGAATAGGGTGTTATCTTCAAGAACAAAGGTCTTCATTGAAGGTCTCTAGAGGTAGGAGTGGGGACAGGACAGACTTCACCAATTTAACAGTGTTTCGGTGGACCAATTGCTATGGAAGGGTCATAGGAAGGCCTAGGTCAAGTAGCAACAGGAGAAGGAAAAGGGTAAAAAATATATAGATAAGCTAGGAGATGCTTCATTCACAATCCAAATCCTACTTCCTACTGTGTTCTGTAATATTAACTTTCCCCAAGAAAATTATTGTTTTTCATCTAGAGTTTTGAAACCATTAAAAATGTTCTCAAGCTCTTCCCACTACCTTTGTCCCGCAATAAACATCACTGAGCCCAGTGGCAGTCAGCTCTTCCAGCAGCACATGAGGGACTGTTGAGGGAATTTGAAAATTTTATGGTCTGAAAAGTGGGCCTTAGCACTTTAGCTTTTATTCTCTCAGTGAGCTTATAAATCCCTCTTCATTTAGCAGTTTTCAAGAAAGTAACAGCTTTTGTTAGTCAGGCTACCCCAAGATTAGAAATAAAAATTTCAACCATTAATCCTCACTGATTAAAGTGAAACCAGAAATCAAATTGTTACCAACTGTGGACTAATTTCAGCTTAATTCTTTGGCAAGAGGCGTTGGAAATTTTCGTCTCGCTGCACTAATTTATAATGCCTTACTACTGATGGCATCCAGTCAAGGTCTCCTTCCCTCCTGGGCCCAGGGTGTGAACAATGACTATTTCAAAATCAGTCCAATAAAATATAAACATTAAATCCTTAGCTATGCCATTTTTCCGCCATCACTTTCCACACCACTCTCCCCTTGTAGTCACCGCCAACCTGCCCCCACTCCACCAACAGCAATGAAAAACCATCTCCCAGGAGACTAAAGAATCGCAGCTGAATGGCTGGCCTTTCCGCATCAAACAGAAAGGCTGCAGCATCAAAGCAGGTGTCACCCCCACACAAGCCGTTTCTATTACATACAGTGCTAGGAGGGAAGAAAGTCTTCATGCCAACAAGCCACATCAATCCATCAGTCGAAATGAATTCATGCACTAATTAGAGTAGCAAAAAAAAATTTTTGAAGGCATTTATTTGTGTCACAGACAGGGAGAACAGGGTGGGGAAGGAGATGGGTAGTTCAAATTCCAAGGAAGTGAAAACTTGACAGACACAACACCAAATAGAAAAGGCAATAAATAAATGACCAGAATGCACTGTGAGCCTTTCCTGAACTTAAAACAAACAAATAAACAAATAAATAAATAGCCAGCACTCACACATGTCAAAAAAATAAAAAGAAAAAAAGAAGGTGAATATTTTCCTGGTTGGGCCGAACAGTGCCATTAGCCGGAGTGCCCTTTGGGTTGTGTGCATTCATTGTGGAAGCCTGTGAGCAAAGTGAAACTCTAGCCTTCTTTCTGCATAACCAGGCCTGCCTGTTACTAAGCACTTCTACTCCTTCCAATGACTTTCCAGGGCCCACGTGCAGCTGGATGGTCACGCACCGACCAAAGCTTCGCGCCAAGGAAAGAAGGGAGGCTGAAATGAAGTACATGTTCTGGTGGCCTTGTCGCACACTCAGGTTGATGCCATGAGGAAGCAGTGCCTTTTTTTCATTCAAAGGTGTCCTCTGCTTGTACCCCCCGAGGGCCACGGCCCCACAAAGGTTGGTGGGGATCCTCACCCTGGCTTTTATTTACTTCTCTTGTCTTCTGTTTCTTTCTCTGTTTCCTCCCTCTGAACTTCGAACAAAACACTTCTTCAGCTGTTTCAGTATATCATAAATATCTGAACAAAAAGAAGAAGAAAAAAACTCAATTATCCACCCGAGTGTTTCATCTATATGACGCCAAGTATCCACACATAGGGGAAACATCTTAATGCTTAGTATTATGTAGACAAAACATCTGCTTGATCAACTTAGTTCATGTTTCTTTCAGATGCTTGAGTATCATAGAAACACTTCATACGCACACACAGTCTGGGTCCTCCTTTGTAGAGGACAGACTAGTTGTTTTTCTATGTTCAAAGAGTCTAATTCCATATAGTAGGGGTCTGAGAGACAATACAGAGAGAAAAGCGCTGTTTTCCTCGACATTGAATAAACAGCATTTTGCCTATATGCTTAATATTATGGGGAGAAAAGTTTTTAATCTTTAGTCTAGTCATTCTGATGCTCTATTTGACAAGATTCTTTCACTATTTCTTGTCTGTATTATATTTAGATTAGAAGAGCTGTAAGATTTGCCTCAGTTTTCCCATCTTATAAAGCCTTTCAGGCAACCCTTTTTCTTTTGAAGCCTGCTCTTGGAAACCAGGAATCCAGCTGAATGATGTTCCTGAAGTTAATATGAGGACAAATGATTGGCCCAGCCTACGCTATTTTTGTTTGGGAAATGATTACAATATATGGAGCATGTCATTTGAATCTGGCCTCATTTCCGGAGCCCTCTATAGCACATTCCCATGAGGAAAACGGCAGAAGTCATTCTCCCCATTTCCCAAACAGAGAAGCCGTGGCTGCTCATGGTAAACGCTAGGTCCGCGGTCACACAGTGAGCCAACAGCCTCCTGGAGCACTTTCCTGATCTTCCCAGGCTGGCCCCCAGTTTACACACTTGGTGCACAAGGCGGGGAAATAAGGCTCCCTTCTGTTTCCCTACGGCAGACCGTGAAACTGTAAAGATGAGCCGGCATTTTGTTTCATTTTGAGTAATAAACCGTTCTTTTCACAGCAGTGGGCCCTGGGCGAGTTTCAAATAGCATTGCAAGGCTGCAGCTGTGGGTGTGGCCTGCTTCATCCAAAGGCAGCTTGGAAGCACAGCTGTGTTGGGATCTTAAACTTTACATCTGGGCTGCACACTTTCAAGTTCACTCCCCAAACACGTTGAGTCATTTTCACAAGCCAGGCCCCCTCCGATGGAGGTTTTGTTCTCCTTCTGCCTGTGGTTACTGGGAGCGCATCAGACACCCCCAGAGCCTGACCCACACTGGGCGCAGGCCAGTGTCCGGGTCGTCCCTTTGCTGCTCAGAAGAAAACTCCACGTTTGAGTTGATAAGAGTGGTCAGCATTTGCATGCCAGCTTTAGATGATAGCTTTGGGTTGGGTTTTTTTTGTGTGTTTTTTTTTTCCATTAGATTCTTGTGGGTTTTGTTTTTTGTTTTTGTTTTTGTTTGTGTGTGTGTGTGTGTGTGTGTGTGTGTGTGTGTCACAGTCCACTCTAACAATTGGGATATGTCTCCAAAATCCAGTAGATTCATCCACATTTCCAGAAAACTTTTCTTTCGGGGCTTTTCTTTGGGCCTCTGCTTCCCGCTGGAGTTAATAATGGACAAAGGAACCCTCTGTCATTAGTGTCCAAACCCAAGAACGTGAACTCTGGGTGGAGGGAAGAATCACCTGCTTCCTTGTTTCAGGAGGGAAATATCTGGGCTCGTGAATGGCCTCTTTTCGGACTGGGGTGCAATTGGGCACCGCCTGAGAGGCCAGAGAGAGAAAACGCAGCGCCGGGTCAGGGGACTGGCGGCTGGATCACCAACTGCATTCTTGGTTGGCAGCCCGGCCGGGCTGCTCGCCCTGGTCGCTGTCTGAGGAGCCCCCGCTAGGGGGCGCGCACGGCGGCAGAGAGCGGCCGGGCGGGTGGCCTTTGTCTGGGTGTGCTGAGCTAGTGGAGGGAGGGGACCCGTTGGGAACCGTCATTCCCTTTGCTGTGGAAATAACCGGTGTCTCTGGCCATCTGAATCGCATTCTGTCTTTTCGATGGGTATTCTGGTTGCCTGGGGCTGTATGCCTCGCCTCGGTCTCATCCCAGGGGTCCCGCTCGCCACGGGAAAGCCCGTGAGGGGGCCCTAAGGGCTGTGCTGATGTCCCCCTGCACGGCCAGGGGATGGGGATAGAGACACACTACCCTGCCCAAACCGGAGTGGAAGAGAGAGAGAAAGAGAGAGAGGGAGGAGGGGAGGGAGAGAGGGAGGGAGAGAATAGAGAGAGCTAGAGAGAGCTAGACTGGGGATGGGGACAGACAGAGAAAGGAGAGGAAGGGAGCAGCTCAACCCCACAAAATCCTCAGTGCAAAGCGGAATGCTGTCCCCTGGGAGAGGCACGTGTCCTTTGGGACCCTGCCGCTTGGTGCTTGAGGACTGGCAGGGGAGACAGAAGAATGAAGCTTTCATTGCAATAGCAACCAGAAACGGTTCTCCAGGTATTACTAACCTGACAATATGTGCATTCCTCTTCCCAGAGAAGAGTGATAAGGGCACCAAGTTCCTTTGCAGCTAGCAAATCTGAACAAGTTCCTGGGACCATGGCCGCTTCCTTCTCTTGTTGCTCTTCTGCTCTATTTCAGCTGGTCTGGCTGCCTGGTGTGCCTATAGATTTTAAAGCCCATGTCTGCAGCCAGGGCCAGTTCTAGGTGGTAACCCATACGCTGATGTCACCAAGAGGTAATGACTGAATGCGGTCCTAGAAATGAACATCACTGGGACCATTGTCAGACCTACTTTCCTTAGACTGGACTGGGGAGGAGCAATAGAATGGTGGCCACTCGGGTCTAATTTAACACTATCTTTGAACTTGAAACTCCACGCAGGGAACAACAGGAAACTGAGCAGATATTGGTTAGTTTATTTGATTTCCTTTTCGAATTTGAGCCCTTTACCTCCTAGAATAAAATACAAACCATTTCTTTCTATGACCATGAATGAGCCACGCAGCCTTCTCCATTTCTAAAACCGAGGTGTTGGATCCGGGGACCTCCAACGCCAACATTAGAAAACACATTATGTCTGTTCAGGGATTCGCAGAGGAACACTCCTTACTTAAGTGTATAAGGCAGTCACGAATGAAGACTATGAAATACAAATTTTCAAAAGGAGAGAACGAAGTAGCACAGCATTTTATCCAGCTGATTCTCCATTTCCAAAGTTTTCATTGCTAATGTTGATATGTTACTGTTACATGAGGTCACACCTAAAAGAGTTAATGGTCCTTAATGGAAGGTAATGTCACCTCTGAGACCCAGTATGGAAATCAACCAGGGGGACCTGTGGGTGGGATGTTTCGCTGTTCAAGAGGAAACCATTTTCCTCCACTCAGGAAAGGCTCATCACCCAGACCTTGGAATCCTTGGGTTTTTCAAGACCCAACCCTGGCAGGATGAAGCTGAGTTCTCAGAGCATCTAATTCTGTTGTTCACACTTTATCCCCTTCTCACTGTCAGGGGTTTGAGAATAGAGACACCAGTCAAACTTTGTAGCAAGAACATTTCTCAGTAGGCATGTCAAATTTGAACGGTTATGAGAATATCTACAATTAAGACCCTTTTACCTAGCATTTCTCTAAGCTGAGAAGATTCCTGAAGGGAAATTTAAAGTCTGTGGCTAATGAGAAACACACTTTTTTGAAACTCGGTTTAGAGGGCGGAAGCCTTTCTGTTGAAACTATGACAATGCGGGTGTCATAAAATATGACTTGGTTTCAAACTATCAAATAGCGTTATAACAATGTTTGGACTGGAGTTAGTTCCTCTAAAGGTGGCAGATTGATAGAGCATGGATAAAGCAAGTCAGCTTCTGGGAATCGTCGCTTCGTGAGAAACAGGGCTCTTCTTTCTCCAGAAGGTCATGGACATTCCCAGACAGCACCCTAACTTTCAGAGTTCTCAAAGCATGCAGCCCAGCTTCCTTCCCTGCCGAGGCCTCTAGCAGGCGTGGGGATTTTTGAAAGAATTCTGCAGTGGAATGATACTTTCCTGAAATTAGGGTCACCAGGTCATTGCATTCTGATCAGCCGGAAGCTGCCATGGCTATCAGCACAGCTAAACCTTTCGGAAGAAGCCTATGAACTGTGTTCTCTGAGCATCCTGATCCCCCAGGTGGGTCACCTCCCCACATGCTCTCACACTGACGACAGCTCCATTCTGCGGTCTGGGACTCCTGGCCCTGCTCTTTGGCTTTCTTCCCTTCCTCCTTGCCCCTTCCAGGTACAGCAGCATCTCTTTTGTGGGGCTGGTACCCCCCAGGCCAGTGGCTCCCTAAATCAGAAATGACCATGTTGTCATCATTCCACAAGAGCATTTTACAAAGCTGGGCAAAGTATTTTGACTGTAAGTGCTAACTAACTCCAAGTCTTTTACGTATCACTTCTTCGAAATACCAGAAGTTATTGTTAACTCAAGACTTTTAAAGAAAAAGAATACAATATTAGACGAGACCAATAAACCTGCACTATGAAATAAATAACATGTAGTTCACATTTCCATGTACCTGCACATGTTCACAAACGCAAATAAAGTTATACTCAGCCAGATTTTCCCCATGGTTTGGCTCTTAACTATGTCCATGTCTGTTGGGAAACTTTAGTGCAGATGGGCCAAAGGGAATGTGTCTGTCTTATTCACCTTCTTCTGCCATTAGGGGATGGTCCCTTTCTGCATTTCATTGCTGATCCACGACTTGCAAAAAGTCCTGCCTGTGCTCACATGTTCAGAGCTCATGCTTCACAGAGCAGTCGCTCTCTCTTCTCTTCAGCTCCCCCTCCACTCTGCCTCCTTCCCTCCTGCAGTGAGGGGAGGGACTTTACCAAGGATCTTGGCATTTTAGTAGATCGAATAATTTATGGACTAAGCACCTTGCCCACGCCTGGAAAGTCAATCCCCCCCCCCGCCCCCCCCCCCCCGCTTAGTTCCTGGGTTGGCTATTAAATGTTGCTTCTCTTGCTTGCCGTAGCCATCTCACGAGGAAATCGTTGGTTCATCACATCACCCCGGTTTCTGAAAAGCTCCATAAGCATCTTCACAGAGCAGACCAAAGTCAGGAGCCAAGTCTCAGGTCAGACCACGTGATCACCCCTCCCCCCTCTTGAGATGGCCTAATCACTTTTTTTCTACAAGGAAGCAACACCATTTGCCCTACCCTCTGACTGCCTAAGCGTCCTGTATCTGTACAAAAACCTAACCAGCCCACATATATTGATTGTTAGTGTACTTAGCAAAGCACGGTGCGAGGCCCTCAGCAACCAGACACTGGATCAGGTGAGCTTGCTGAGAAGACTACATAATTCTTGAAAATACCAACAGAGCAATAGGGAAGGGAGAGAGCTCCCAGGAGCCACCTGGCAGAGAATCCTGGAAAGCAGGGCAGGACACAGGAGGTCCAGACGGCCAAATGGCTTCAGCAGAGCCGGATATTTTTACAGAGCTTATTTAAACCAGTATGTCGGGTACACTCTCTGTTTTTATAAATGATACATCACTGCTGACAGTTGGCATGTACTGTTTTCATAGCTTACCCTTTATAAATATTATGAGCACATATCACAGCAGTATTGTTAGAACGAGTTACAGTGATGTGTTCTTTGAGAGAGTGCCAATGACTGGTTTATATCCTTGGTGATGTTGCAGCATCATAATAACTGTGGCATAAATTGTTTCCAAGGTTCAGGAGCCCCTTTAAGCCAAGAATGCTGGCTTAAAGGGGCTCCTGAACCTTGGGGCTGTTGGGGTCCCTATGTCACACACCCCCAACCTTTGAAACACCTGCTTCCTCAATGCTTTCATATATGGCCCCCAATTTGTGAAGATTTGAATATGGTCAGTGGTCTAACTGCACTCATTTAATAGAGGGCAGCCTTTATTATAACTGGGAAACGATTTTCATTTAAAGAGCACCAACAGCCAAACATGATAAAATATGTATAAGTTGAGTAACATTTCACAGAGGCCCAGAGGCTCCAGCAAGGCAGCTGCAGCCGCTGCCCAGCAGTGGGTCTGAGGAGAGAGTGGATGGTGGTGGTGGTGGGGGGGGGGCGCTTCTATTGGCTTTCACAGGGACGTTGTCACTGTCGGGGGGAGATGGAGAGAGCATCCCCCTCTATGAAGGTAGCTCTGTTAACTGCAGAGTGCGGCCACTGCGTTTTCTCTATGAACACCAGGAGCCCAAAGGAAAGGCTGGGATGGTGGACTAACCAGCAAGCCAGACTTGCGGGCCTGAGAGAGCTCATCCCTCCCAGCCATGAACTCACTTTCTTGGTTTGAACGGTGGCCGGGGCTTAATTCCCTTCTTTCTATGACATGGGAGCAGGATAGGGCTGAGACATGGACCGATAACAATGTTGCTAAGTCCACGCTCACGTTTCTGGGGAAATTTTGGGCAGTGATGAGCCAGCTGCATTTCCAATCCTCTCACCAGCTCCCGAGTTGCTGCCTGGAGGGTGGCACCACCTCCAACCCCTGAATTTGTCCACAAAACGGTCCCCAATACACTGCTCCCTTTGAGGTAGTGGGCCTTAGGACGATTAGTTGAAAATGGTTGGTAAAGTGAAAACCAAACAGCTGGATTCTGGGTCATTAAATCTTCATTTAACCCTGCTAATCGTACACAGGAGCCAAGAGCTGCCTTCAGATAATCAAGCTCAACAGAAATTGGCTGTGGAAGCGGAATTGATCTACAGTCAGCTGTCCCAAGCTTGAGGTGGTAATTCTTTTGCCAAACACTAATCTATTCTAGGTCATCAATGAAACCACACTTTAGTGGGTCAGAACAAACCCAGGAGCTACGTTAGAAGAATGCAAAAAGGGCCAGAGCAAACACGCCCTATATGAGACAGCAGGTCCTCGAATAATGTCCTTTCATTCAACATCCTTATAACATTGACAAGAAAAATAGAAGATTCTCAGGCAGGGCCACTGTCTTGGTGGAGTGTGCATGTTTTTCCTGTCTATGTGAGTACTCCGTTTCCCTCCCATATCCCCCAAATTTGCAGATTAGACGAATGGGTGTGCCTACATTGTCCCAGGCTGAGTGAGTGGGGGTGAGGAGATGAGCGTGCCCTGTGATGAAAGGTGCCATGCCCAAGTTGGGGTCCCACCTGGCACCCTCAGCTACCAGGATAGGCTTCTGCCACCCATGACCCTGAAGTGGAAAAGAATTCTCTTACTTGTTTTTATTAATCGTTCTTAACTGTATTTAGAGTTCACATTTACTTCAATGTATAATATGAGAAGCCTTTGAGGTCTTTATTTAGAAGTTTAGTGATTTTTTTTTTTTTAACCAGAAATATGCCTTGGGAACTTAACTCTTGTTTCTATCAATTAGCCTCTGGGAAAATTGGTTTCGTTGCATGTTGTTTCTCAAGTTGCAGTTGCCAAGGACCTGCAGACGAGGATAAGTAAGGACTTACTGTATGTCCTTCATTCCGGCTCTAATCGCCTCCATTCCAGACTAGGCTGGGTTTACTTCATTACCCTTTCCTGTGAATTATTAATTCCAGAAGCACTGAGCTCCAGGCGAGGGTTTGAGAAAACATGCGAGGAGGAAATGAACCCCGCCTATTTTCAAGTGCTTCTCCTTTTCTTCCCCTGGAATTTCCTCGTTGCCCCCAGCTCTTTAAGTGTTTGTGCATTTGAAATAGCAAATGTTTGGGTCATTAGTAATCGAGTGCTGTGGCTCCAGTTTGTTTATTCTTTTAGAAATACCTTTTTGAAAGAAAAAGAAAAAAAAGCTAGTTCCTGTAACCTTTTCACAGTGCATGTCCCAAGTGACCTGTGAGGACGTGAGTTCTAAGCAAATTCTCCATCCGCTCTTTCCTTTGGTACGAGAATAAAATGGTGGGTGAAAAATAACTTCCATCAGCAAACCTTCCTGTTGCCACAATAACCTGTAATCTCAAAAGACAGATGCTCTGATTCGGGGTGCCAGACTCCTGCTCTCACCACAAGCACCGATGAGCTCTCCTGCAGTCTCCGAAGTTTCATCTCCACTCAGGTCCTCCCTAACCCCTGGTGCTCCCAGTGCTCTCCCCCGTCCTTCTCCTCCTCCCTCTCTTAGACCCCCACCCTGGCAGCACACATGGTCTCAGGACCTCTAATTTGCCCTCTTGTCCTTGAACCTGCTCTCTGCAGCAGATAGCCTCACTTGACTGTCCAAACATTGTGAAAGTCATCTTGTTCCAAATTAATTTTATTGTATTCCCATCCCCAAGACCTATCTCAGTACTGGACTTACAGGAGATACTAGACAAATCTCTGTTAGGTGTTTCAGATCCAGAAGATTAAGTCAAAAGAAAATCTTGAATGTGGGTGCAGTTTTTAATGCCTTAAATACATGGACCAAAGAAGACATACAAAATTGGAGATTGGAAGAGAACTGTGCACACTTTTTGGACCACCATTTCTGAAGGAGACATGTTTCAGAAGAAAATGTTGGGGATTAAGTTATTGTCCCTTGGTTCCAAGTAGCCTTCTAAGCCTGTGAAGGAAGGGTTTGACTGAGGTGGAGGTGGAAGGAAGTTCAAGAGGCTTCTGGAACCTCAACCTTGTCTCAGAATATAACCTCTGGAAGAATTAGGGATAAATGAAATCAGAAACATGTGGAATGCATTTCCCCTAAAATACCTATGAGGCTAGAAATTAAAGGAAAAGTGTGTAGCTACAGTTATTTAGGGTTGGGCTTTACCCACAATATCTGAAAAATAGTTCAAGATGTTAGATGAACCCACAGCGCAACCACCTTCACCCTCTCCTACTGAAAATAGAGTATGTGGAGCAGCTGAGGGGACGCATGCTTCATGTCAAGTTAATAAAAAGAGAAAAAGGTATGTTAGAGCTGAAAGAAGAAGGGAGTATTCAAATACACACAGAGAAAAAAATTAAAAGCTAGAGGGACTTTGGTGGAGAGAAGGGGCAAAGGAATCTGAAGTCTTAGCACTGGTTTCTGAGATGTGCACCTCCCTGTGGCATACGATCTATTTAGCAAAGAACGCTTTTTACAAGACTTTCCTTGGTCACCAGACTTACTCTATAAAATTTAAGTTATTGCACCTTGATTATAACAGAGATGTACCAAAGATAGGTTTGAAATGAGACTGGCTTTTAGCTTATGTTTTTAAAGAACTGGTAGATTTTTGTGCCTAGGAAGTTGAACTCCAGAGTGCCCTGATTATCTCAGTAATACAAGGGGCACATCCAGCTACCCTGTGAAAGGGAGAGCTGAGGACCACTTCTCTAAGATTGTGATAGAATGGACTCTGTCTACAGTCCTGCTGTTGTCCCCGGTGGGACCAGTGGATGGTAGAACTGTCCATTGACCAGATGCAGAAGGACCTGCTTTCTTCAGAATGCACAGCTATGCCTCTACCAACCTTTCTGCTGTGCCCACTCTGTTTGCATTGATGAGAACCATGGCCCTGGACTCCTCTTTGAGCTAGAGAGCATCCACTTTCTTTTTTCACTAGATGTCAAGACAAGAGATAACAATAATGTTGACTTGTGTCATATCGACACTTACAGAGTCTGGGACTCTCTGTAAAGGAAAAAAAAAAGCCTGCTTTTTCCCCACCTATAGAAAACCAGGACATAAGCCTAAAACAGACTGAAATACTCAGTAAGACATTGATACGGAAGGACAGAACCAAATGACCATGTCCTACACTATGTCCTTGGAGACTATGTATTTGGAGAAAAGAAGTTGGCTCAGTCTTTGAACACCTTTTGTTACAATTTCACTACCTATGAAATACAGGATAACAATATCTGCTGTGCTGACTTCATAAAGATATTGTTATGTAATTAAGTAAGATAAAATTTGTATAGGTTCTTTGAAAGACATATAATTCCTGGAAATGTTGGTCTATAGCCCTCCACACCTCTCTTCTGAAAACTGGGTGGCCTCTTTGACATTTCTCCATGAATGTCTTACTGATATCTCACATTTAGTTTGTCTGAAATGGACCTCCTGCTCCTCTCCTACAAATTTATACTTACTCCAGCTTTCCCATTCCTGCAAATGGCTCTACCATCCAACCAGATGTTTAAGCCAGAAACCTGGGAGTTTTCCTTGACACTTCCCTCTCCCTGACTACTACTGCCAATCATCACTGTACCAACTGAGTCAATTCTATTCTTCTGGGATCTGGGCACTTCTGTAGCCCAGGTTCTGTCACCCTTGCCTGAACCACTGCAAGAGGCAGTTCTTCGTCTTCCTGGTTCCTTTCTACCTCCCACCCACCCATGTCCCTCCTTCCTCTGCCACCTACATCTACCCCTCTCCCACCCCTACAAAGTCTATTCTCCTCACTGCAGCCAGAATAGTCTTTTAAATTTAATCATGTCATGCTGCTCAAAATGCCTCAGGAACTTTTCTGCCTCCAGGAAGTTGAAGAAGAATTCAAGAACATAGGCATTCAGAGAAGGCTCTACTATGTTGGGACTTACCAAAGTCTTTTTCTGTGAGATCCATGCACAGAGCTAATATATCCCCAAACCCTTTCCTCTCCACAATAGCTCTGACTGATAATTGACAGCTGCTCCTCCTCAGCCAGCAGTGCTCATTGGCCACCCGAACAAATAGGTCCCCCCATTAAGAGGAAGTGTATGTGCTTATTAGTGCAAATTTATGCCTGCCATCTGTTTACCAGCTGTAATTCCAAGAAGAGAAGAGGAGAGACAATCAAGTATAATGAAATGAATATTAAGATGAGTTCTTTGCTATTTGTATTTCTTATTGATAAATATTTTGATAGTCTGAAAATAACCATAAATTTGAGTGTGTTCTTAATGCCTTAAAAATGCTAAGTCTTGAAATTTCTCAAACTATTTTACCAAGCACCTGAAAAGTTTTTGGGTAAAAAAAAAATGTTTTAAATTTATAATACAAACAATTCTATAAGTACATGTGCAAAGTGTTGGCTCCATGGATTCTCTAAGACATAATTCTAATTCAAAATTGACTTCCTCTACCACCTACTATCAGTGATTCATACTCAAGAGAAGACAAACTAATTTTAACATTTTTTAAAAATAAAATGTATTTAGGAAAGGAAAATCCACTGCCAGAAATATTCTGTAAACTCTTACAAAGCTAAACATGAATGCTTTCAAACTATCTGCTGTTTTAGATTATTCTTAGGTCAGAATTTTAATGCTTTTGGCCACTAGCCATTTCAAAACTCTCAGAATAAAAAATCAAATATAATGTAATTTTGAGAATAAGTCATACATTATAAAACAGAACAGAGCTAAAATATTTCTAAGCATTCAGTCTTTTGTCAATTATGTGCACTTTCATTCTAATCCAGAGACCCAAATAATCAAAAATTAACTAATTATATGTGAATTTTGATGGCACCTTTATGCAATGATCTTCACAAACTTCGTAGATATGATCTGGTGTCAAGTATAATTTATCTCAAATGCAGAGGACTTGGGTGATTTGGGAAAATTGCAAAAGCTTAGTGTAGCAAGAACTTTCTTGGGTGTCATGAGTTTTAGAACTCTATCCGTCCCTCTCTGCCTGTCATATTCCTAACAATTAGCTATGCAATCCAATTTCTTAGCTGTTCATATGCAAAATGAGAATATGAAGGCAGATGATTTCTCAAAAATTGTTTCCAAATTCCAAAACACCTGGTCCACAATTCTATGAATTAACATACAGAATAATCTGTAATGGGCAAAAGTTTCTTCAGGTGAATGCATTTAAAGCAGAAATTAAACATTCAGTTGAAGACTGATAATAAGGTTTGAATGAGACTTCACTTAAAAAAGCATAACTGAAAATTATTAAAAGGTTTACTTTATCACATTTTAAATTTTGGCCTAACTATAATTGTAACTATAAATTATTTTTCAGAACCAAGAATAAAACAAATATGAGATTTTTAAAATAATTTACTCACTAAATGTTATGATAGTATAACACCACATTATGTATCCATTACCATCATAAAAATAGTAAAATATCTTAGGATTTCATCATTTTCTCTAGGACTCTCTTAATTATTTAATTTTCAAACATTTCTGATGAATTACTATTTCATCATCATTCTCCTTGACTTTTTCCCTTTTACTATTGCTCATTTTTCTAATTCTTTCATTCCCATCTGTCGGAAGCTTTGTGTGTGATTTAAACAATTCTCAGCATAGCTTTTATCAACTTCACATAATCATGCATCTTTGGCAAGATTTGCAACTTCACTTTGCAATGGATTTATATTACTTTGTCAAAGTAATGAGCAAGTCTAGCATTAAGTAGGGAGAGATTTTTAAGTTAAGACTAATCCTAATATATAAAAACCTAGGGTCCATCATGACTGAAACAACTGGACAGACAACCAAACAGCAGACTGTGTGGGGCAACCAGGCCGGCAGGGGGGTCAGTGAGGGATGACCAAACAACTGAACAGTAGGCTGTGTGGGGCAACCAGGCCAGCATAGGGCAGTTGGGGGCAACCAGGCCATCAGGCAGAGGCAGTTAAGGGTGATCAGGCTGGCAAGCAGGTAAGCAGTTATGAGCCAGTGGTCCCAGATTATGAGAGGGATGTCCAACTGCTGGTTTAGGCCCAATCCTAGATTGGAGAGGTTGCAGACCAGGCTGAGAGGATCCCCCCACGCCCCGCACAAATTTTGTGCACCAGACCTCTAGTTTTATAAATAAAGAAATAACATTGTTGAATATGCTCATGATGGGTCACTTTTGCCTCTGTTTCATAATGAAAGACACTCAGGTAATAAGGCCTTGTGTTTGTGAGTTCTGGAAGTTATTTTCTTTTTGTCTACATAAACCCCTCTTATATAAAAATAAAAGATGTTTCCCTATTTTTAATACCTAGGAAAATTCCTATGGGGAAATTCTACATATTAGAAACACAATAGTAACATTAATGGAATTCTTTTGAATAATTAATAAATGAAAGAAATGGTAAAATAATGCTGATCAATCTCAAAACAACTCTTTGCTGGGACAGCTCATAACAAATTGTGATCACTGCATTCACGGGCTATTTCACAGTAAGAAATATTCCTTTTTTAAAAAAAAATATTTTTGGCAGCAGAATTCATGATATCTTTATGGAAAAGTCCATTTATCAGGTAATAAGGCAGCAGAGCACTTCACAGGGATCCTCACATGAGGTCATTTGTTTCTGAACAAAAATGGTCTCAGTGGGGTCAGTGTCCATATTATGGAAAAGAGAAATGGATTGACTTATTGATGCTGGAAGGTAACGTTCAGAATATTTAGTGAAAACAAATCCCTTTACAGAAGATGTTCGACCATCTATTCTAATGATTTTGATTTCCCTGTGCTGCTTCTTCATTTTTTGGTTTTGTTTTGTTTTCTTTGTTTTAGCTGCAGATGGGTCATTTGGCTCCAAGAGTGAACTCTAATGTCCAAATGGCTTAATGGTGCTAAACATGGTTTTCTGAACCAGAATTTCCCCTCAAATCTTTCCCCCAAACTGCTAATTCCAAGCAGAGTCTAAGACAGCAGATTGCACTTGATGAGGGGCGAATCCAGGAAGTGGAAGTGACATTGGGGACAATAAAACAGGAGAGAAAGTTGTGCCCTTCAGTTGGTCACACTGTAGGTGACTGGGGCTGTATCTCACCAGGACTTCTGAGAAACTGTATGCGGTGTACCTCAGAATCATCTGCCTGAGGAGCCAACCAGAAGCATTCCCCGAGTGGAAGTATTCCTCCTCCCGCTCAGCCCATTGTCCAAGAGCTGCCTGTGAGGCCTTTCCTGCTTTTCCCACCCTTTCAGACTGCATGTGTGAATGGGTTTCCACAACATTGCTCTCACCCTCCATGTCAGAGGAGCCTCGGGCAGAAAGCAAAAGGTCTGTGTTGTAGCTGAGGTAAGGCACTATCAAATTTGGGCAGCATCAAGCTAATTATAATAACAGCAAGAAGAGCCAAGTGTGGGCGAGAATAGGAGGCAATGCAGGAGAAGAGTTCCACACAATGACGGAAAGTCATTGAGATGAAGACTAGTAGTAAGTGAATTTCAATCAGGGATTCCAGCAGGTGTGTCGATACTAAATGCAGCTTAGGATTCTAAGAAGGATGGGTGCATTTATAGTATTTGCATTTCATGACACATGGGACACAGGCAAGGGGCCTCCACCCCTTTGCATAATTTTACACATCCTTTCTCAAACACCATTTCACCTTGTTTGTTACCTCTGCCTGTTCAGGAGGATGAGTGAGTTCTTGGAAGCTCACTGTTTTAAAAGTATACTCAACTGGCCTTCAAAGGCATTGTAAGTCTGCAGTCTAATCTCTGATTCCACTGTTAAGACACTAATAAAGGGTATAGGTCAGAATTGGCACTGTATGAATAGTGATTTTTTATTTTTACTTCATAACTTTTTAATCAACTCCACTTCTACCTATACTGATATTTTTTTGTTTATTTAAACATTGACTTGTTTAAAACTACCTGAGGTGGCAAAGCCTATAATCTAAAGTTAAATCACATTACTGCTTTTGTCCTACATAGGAAGAAAGCCTTCTTAGGACTAGCCCTTGAAGAATTTGAGGTTCAAAGCCAAACAAAATTAATAAAAATATTCACCTATGGCATAAATATTGATTGGGCACCTCTTATGTGCCAAGTACTGGCAAAAATAAACAAACAAATGAAAAACACTGTACTATTCCCTCCTCAAGGAGTCCACAATCCAGTGTGGGAAAGGAAAAGAGATCAGGAAAGAGACAGTTATGAGACTGGGGCGGGGGGAGCAGGGGGCGGGAATGAAGTGGGAGCTGAAAAAATAGTGGACCCACATTTGGAGAAAGAGGGAAAGTAAAGGAGACTGTATGGGGTTGCACTTTGAAAAAATTATCTAAGAGCTCCAGGAACACAGAGAAACTTGTGCAAAGCCCCCAGGGCACCTGAGGGGTATGGAATAGGCAGATCATGAAGGACCATGCTGAGAAGTTGGCATTTTATCTTGAAGGACACGAATAACCATTCAAGAGATATCTGGAATGTACTCACTCCTCACCACTTGGTCTAAGCCTCCATCGTCTTTTGCCCAGATCATTGCAGTGGCCTCTGTTCTCTACTTTCCCTTCTGCCCCACAATAATCGTCTTATCACACCATCCAGAGTGATCTATTTCACTATAATCCAGATCATGCTATTCCTCTGCTTAAACCCCCCCGACAGCCCCAGCTCACACAAAGTAAAAATCAAGTCCTTCAGTGGCCCAAATGCCCTTGGTGATGTGCACACAATGCCATATTGTTGCTCCAACTTCCTTCTCTCACTCAGCTACAGCCCCCTTAGCTGTTCTCCCAACACAGCAGTCTTGTTCTCTCCCACCCTTTTCCTCACTATAGTGCTCATCTGCATATCCACACAGCTTGTCATTCTCATCATTCAAATCTCTGTATAAGTGTCCTGTTAGCAGTGAGGCATTCCCCAACCAAGCTATATATAAGATAGCAAACTCCTTTTCCCCTGCCACTGGCTCTCCCTACTTTCCTTGCTCCATTTTCCTTCCTGGCATTTCTCTCTCTTGGACATATATATTTTTGTTGATATTATACACACACACATATTAACTTATATTCTTTATTGTCACATATACACGCGCACACACATAAATATGAGATCCATGAGGCAAAACTTTGTTTTTTTTCTGTATCTTCATTGTGCAGGTCAAAGCAGCTCCGGAGGAAAGATTCACAGATGGATGACTGAATGACCTGAACAGTTTTAAACAGGCTCACGTTGATGTTTAGATGGCACCCTAGCTGAAAACAGATTAAAGAAGGGTAAGACTAAGGAGGTCAGGAATGGTGAGGCCTGAGTGGACTGATGACAGACCAGAGGGGAAGGGAGGAGAGACAGAGGGTGAGCGGTGTTTGGGAGCTGAATTCTACACATCTTGGAGCTGACTGACTGAGGTAGTGAGTGGGTAGAGTCAGGAGGACCCCTGGCTTGTGGGAGGCGAGCAGAGGGGTGTCTTTCACTGAGGGGAGAGGACAGGGGGATGGAGAAGAGATGTCAGATGGAGGAGATTTCCCCCCTGATGATCTCTACTTGCCATATGAAATAAAAGACAATGACAAAATGTTTGTGAAAATGGGTGAGAGTTAATGAGCTAAGGAAAAGCTACAGTGAGAGGCTTGCCTGTGAACCAGGGTGAGAATCCAGACCTGCCTCCATGAGCTCGACCCAGGAAAGGGGTTTAGCCTTTTTGGGCCTTGGTTGTTCACTGGGGAAAGTGATGCCCAGATCCTATCTTGCCCACCCATGGCATACCTTAAATGAAAGTAACCTGCCTGAAATAGGCACAGAGCCAGGCCCCGATGAATCCAGATTTTGTGGAGCCTGAAATTTTTACTATATTGAGAGCACTCTTTCAAGACTTGAATACAAAATAAAGGTGAACATGTACTCAAAATGAGAAAATAAATCACCACAAATGACTCATATTTTTAAACTGCCAAATGTCACAAACTCCAGAAAAAATAACACTATTTTTATTAATTTACTGGCAGGTCTCTATAACACTTTTCCTCTGTCCTTTGGCTGCACAGCCTTGATCCCTTCTCCATGTGACAATGATTTTCTAACATGATTTTTACGGAGAGAATGAAAAGTAATTCAGTGTTTACTCTAGTTTGTTGAACTAAATTTGTTTTTTTATTATTGACTAGTGGCCGAGTGCACGAAATTCATGCATGTGGGGAGGGTGTCTCTCAGCCCAGCCTGCATCCTCTGCAATCTGAGACCCCTGTGGGATCGGGCCTAATCTGGCAGTCGGACAACCCCCTCGCAATCCAATCCTAACCGCTCACCTGTCTGACTGCTTGATCACCCCTAACCACTCTACCTGCTGGCCTGATTGCCCCAACTGGTCCCCTCTGCCACTCCCCACCAGTTTGATCACCCTCAACTGCCCTCCCTTCCTGGCCTGAGCACCCCCAACTGCCTTCCCCTGCAGGCCTGATCAACCCTAATGGCCTCTGCCTTGGCCCTGCCACCATGGCTTTGTCCTCTGGGTCTAGGCTATGATTGGGGACTCCTGGCGTCTGCGGCTAAGTGCCAACCTGGACAGCCTTCCCAAGGGCAGCTGGATTGCCTGCTGGGGCTGGGGCTGGGGCTGGGGCTGGGCTATAATTGGGAACCCCCAGGCAAAGCACCGCAGTGGCCAGCCTTTGCCCTGGGCCGCAGGGGGACTGGATTGTCCACTGGGGCTGAGGCTGGGCTGCTATCTGGGACCCCCTGCGCCCACAGCACCCAGTCTGTTCCTCTGCGGGTCCCAGCCTGGGAACCAGACGCTGCACCACCGCTCCCTCCCAGCCCGTGGTGCCGGTCCATCCCTTCGCGGAGCCCCATCCCTCGTGCCACTTGGCCCTTGCCCCCCGCTCCTGATTGGCTGGTAGCATAGTGAAGGTATGGTCAAATTTGCATACTACTATTTTATTAGATAGGATAGCTGTGATGCAATAAGCATTATACAGACTTATCTCTGTTTGCTGGTATAATGTGGCTATAAATCTGCACCCTGCAAATACAAAAATCATAATTAACCCTATTTCACACATTCCTACCCAAAAAGAAAAAAAATGTATGGTGGGTGTTTTAGTCCCTTTGGGATGCTATAACAAAAATACTACAGACTGTGTGGCTTTTAAAAAATTACATCACACTGTTTTCTGGAGGCTGGAAAGTCCAAGATCAAGACATTGGCAGATCCAGTGTCTGGCTAGAGTCCACTTCTTCATTGATGTCCATCTTCTCAGTGTGACGGAGGATGAGGGAGCTCTTTGGGATATCTAAAATAATAGCATTGATTCCATTTGTGAGGGCTCCACCTCAAGACCTAGTAACCTTTCAAAGGCCTCACTTCCTCATACCATTACACTGAGTATCAGGTTTTCAACATATGACTTTGGGTGGGCCACAAACATTCAGTCCAGAGCAGTTTGTTTCTGCCCGATTCATTATTGAGAACACTACTGACAGAAAAAGATTCTATTTTCACTAATCATTGATGAGACGAGTTCTGGCCCTGTACATTTCAAATTTCATGTCTCTTTATCACTCACCTATTTCTGATACCTGGCCCTGAATAGCATGTTGGGACTGTGACATGACTTCTGTGTTCCGCTTTTTCTGTTCTGCCACCGAGTCAGCACAGTGAGCAGCAGATGTACCCCAAACACAGTTTCTACACTGGGATGGTTAGCAAGAACTTCACTAGACCTGGAAGTGACTACAGAACACATCTCAGGAAACCCAAACTAAATGTTGTTCCAACTCGATTTCCCTTAACTACATCTCCAAAATACTGGTGGCCATTCCAAACACACTGGCTACCAACTAGGGGAAATTGTGAGAGGGGAAGTTAGAGTGGACAAAGACAATGGCTTTAAACAGTTCTTTTAAATATCCAAACTTTACAAAATATGTGGCCATACTACCTAATTCCTGCCCAGAGTCTTGGAAGGGATGGTTACAAATGAGGGTTTGCTAACCATATGGTAAACCTATGTCTAGTTAGAATGATAACAGGTACTCAACAAATTGTTGTTCTGCCCTTTCTCCCCCATAAGCTCTTCTGGAGTTGTGCTTCCCAGAATTCCCATGCCCAGTGCCCAGGACACTGCTTCTTGCAGGCTTTGCTCAGCCCACACTTGACAAACATTCCATTTTATTTACCATACTCGACTTGACTTAACTATACTTTGGATAGATTTTTATTTGAAGTAGGCCCAATATTTTTTAATAGAAAAATAGAGTTAATATTTGCAATACTCTGACAGATTTCTTAAAATGTAATCTATAATAACCATACTTCTCAAAATAAAAGAGCTGGAGGTTGGCTTTTGAAGCCCAGATGAATTACATAAGAACAACACCATCCTAATAAATTTAACCAACACTTCATCTACAGCAATATTGTACAGATGGACACAAAGAAATTTATTATGAAGCTTGGCCCCAATCCACTCTCTTCACTAAAGTGTATTGGGTTTGGATTTTTTTTCCTCTGCCAAATAAAGAAAGAAAGAATAATAGCAAAAAGCTCCCCCTCCTGCAATAATTTATTATATTTACTTCTTAAACAATTAAACTTTCTCAAGAGATAAAATATGTTTCCATAATATCTACAGAAGTAGAAGGCAGTCTTCTCCAGGGGCTTGAATGCTCTTTGTTCTAAGCAAGATTCTAATAAATGCACACAATTTATAAGTGATGCTTTGAGAACTATCTCACAGAATTTAAAGCAATCCAGGATTTAATAGCAATCAACAGAATCAAGGCAAAGTGAAACTATTACGGCTGAACACACTGGAAAAGTGGAGTTTGAATTGATGCTGCATATTATTCATTTTGACAAGTGCAAACTCACATTAAAGATAGCAGGAGTAGAGACGGGGACTGCAAGAAAGGGTAATACAAATGTATTATTAACAAAGAAACAAATCTGACTTTAAACCTGGCGTGTCTCCTGGTTAGCAAGAATAATAATAAGGCCTTGAATTCTCATTGTACTTTGCATCAAATGTAATCAAAGAAGCCCCAAATTTTCATGGGAGATATAGAGGTTGGTCTACATCAATTATATCTCCCAAAAGAAACCTATTACCAAGTTATATGTGTGCATGTTGGGGATGTATACAGATAGGCAACGTCAAAATGCACTCAGACACTGAGAAATATGGAAAGCAGTGTTTCAGTGTTCTCCCCGAAAAGGTCAACCAGGCAGCTAATCAGAGATTGACCCAATTCTTATAGTTCAGTGAGGCGCTGAAGATGCTCACAATGCAATGAACCCCACCAAGTCTCTGGGCTTCTATTATAAACCAGTGGGGGAAATTCTAGAGAAACATCTCAGCAAATTGCTTGTGAGTGGTGAAGTCCAATACATATTACAAATACTCCAATAGGATGAAGAGTGCAAAGGGACGATCGGGATTCAACCGCTCATAGCGAACGCCTAGCCTGGGAACATGTTTTGAGCCACCTGCCATGTGCATGTACAGGCGCTATGCACAGGCATTCATCTTATATACATACTAGTACTCTCAGAGTAATCTTAAAAAGAGAGTCCTATTGGCATCCCCATTTTACTTAGAAGGAAGCTGAAGCACAAAGAGGTTGAGGAAGTTGAGAGGCTCACATCTAGATGATGCCAACCCAATGCAGAAAAGGAAGAAACTTAGTTCATTGGCCATAACATCACCTTTTACAAACGTTTGTACTTCGTTTACTCACTGGGTAGGTGGATTGCTTCAAGAATCGCAGATGCAGTCAGCATTCTGGGTGCTGATTTCCCACAGCCTCTGTCTCTTCACTCTGTCCCAGTGACTCCTCCGTAAGAAATTTATAAACACAGTTGCTAACCTAATACCCCAAACTAAACCAAACAAAAGGTGGAGAATGTGGTTGGAATGCACCTCCCAGAGAAACTGCTCTGGACAGGGGATTCCTGCCGTTTGCTCCCTGGGAGAACAACCACCACCTACTGAAGAGTTAAAGCAGCGGTTCAGTAACACCCTGTCATGGGTTGCCATTATTCTAACACCACTGCTTCTCCGGAATTAGTGTCAAGTAAGTAGACCCAAATTTATAATAGCATGAATATTGAGGAATGTTTAACTCTGGGCTGTATTCTTGATTTATAGGAGGACAAAACAAAACAGATAAATCATTTTCCTTAAGTGCCAGGGCAATACGTCTTTAAATATGCAGCCTCTCGACTCCAAAGGCACAGAGTTTCTCCTTTACCCACATTCGTCATTCTCATTAGTATCCAATGAGAGCTGTGCCCAGGGAGGAAGAAAACTGAATGGAGGCCTTGCACTTCAGATAGTCAGAGCAACGTGAGATATTTCGACTCGATCACTGTAAAGCAGTGCTACAAAGCAAGAAATATCAGAACATCAGAAACCCCCAATTAGATGTTCATTAACATCGGGCTACATTACATTCAGCAAAGTTGGAGTTCTTAAATGGGTTAATTCCTTACAGAAATGTCACAGGCTATAAGGAAAGGAAGAATATTTAAATGAAGGCACATCTTTCTTATTGGCCCTAGAAGTCTGAGTCTCCGATCCACCAGGAGTACATTGTTCTTTAAGAATTAAAAAGAAGAAGTAATTATCAATAATGTAGTCAGCTTGTGCATGTCAGACAGATAAAGTCAAGCCACTTTTAAAAAATCAATGAGATACAAAAAATGAATTTGTATTCTAATGGACAGGCACAAATAAAGGAGAGGAAGGCATAACCACAATACTAGCTAGACTCAAGATTGTCAAGTCGGGTCCAAAATTTTCTCCTAAGATGCTTCTTAGCATTAAAAATAAGAGTGAAAAAGACTGAAGAGAAAACTTCCAGAGTGAGCTAGCTTCTAACTGGCTAAGAGCCTTTTGTTCAATATTCAGGAATTTACTGAACTAGACCTTAAACTGATTATAGCTTAAAATCAGCTATAGTTGGAGTATTTACACAAGGGAAATCAGCAAATGCTGCAGAGCAGGCTCCCCATGCTCCACCCACCTCCCACCTTTCACCCCTGCCCCATTTACCAGCACACCACTGGGCCACTTTAGGGATGTGTGTGAATCTATCTCTAGTCCACTTTCAAAGTCATAGGCTTCTCCCACACTTTTGAATATTGAGCCAAAATAGTGCACTAGCTGTCAATTCAATGAACAGGAAACTTGCCATTTTGTTTAAAATTCAAGGGGACCTGGCCAGATGGCTCAGTTGTCCTGTACATCAAAAGGCTGCGGGTTTGATTCCTGATCAGGGCACAAATCTAGGTTGTGAGTTTGCTCCCTTATTGGGGCATGTACGAGAGGCAAACGATTGCTCGCTCTCTCTCTCTCTCTCTCTCTCTCTCTCTCTCTAAAAATCTATAAAAATTGTACCCTGGAGTGAGGATTTAAAAAAATACAATAAAATGCATTGGGTAAGAAAGATGCAGTAAAATGTGAGACTGTTAAGTGTTTTTTTTCTTTTTTTTTTTTAATATTGCACAGTGGCTTTGATAAGGTAGTCTGGATTCAAATCGTGTCCCTGATTAAATAGCTGTGTCATTCTGAACAATATTCTTGCTCTCACTGTAGCTCAGTTTATTTATCTGCAAAATATGGGTTAATATTATTGCTTAACTGTAATCTTGCCCTAATGCCTGAGCAAAAGGAGTCCCTGCCCTGGGCCCCAGCTTTAAAGGACTCTGCAGGTCACAAACAGAACACACATCATTTTTTATGGAATGCACAGACATCTTGCTTACCGGGAGAGCCTGTGCTCAGCCTGGGCACAGCATGACCCATGATTCTAAGTTTGACTCCAGCAATCCATTTACCAACTCTGTGGCCTTAGGCAATTCACTTCACTTTTCTGAGCCTTCCTTCCTTTCCTTGTCCACATAATGGGAATAATAATAATTTCCCTGTCTATTTCATAAGATTCTTGTGAGGATGCACATAAAACTCTATTTTCTAAGCTGTGAGGCACTGAAAAAAAAAGTGAGAAAATCCACAAAATTAGCAATGTATTGCATATTGCCTTATTTCCTACCCCTTCCTCACAGTTTACCCTCTATCACAGCAGATGACTATCTCCTTGTATTCTGGGCTTGGATTTGACTCCCTGACTACCCTGTTCGATCTTGAAAACAGGGATTTCATTATGCATTTCTTCCGAATGAGCCACAATGCCTAGCGTAGTCCTACACACGTTTCAGTGCCCCAAACTGACTTCACTGAAGCTTCTGCTACGGAAACGAATAACCGAGAGTTCTGCAGGCCTACAAAGAAATGTAAATTCCACAGAGACTTTTTTTTTAGCACATGAGTCTACATATCCTTTTTTAGCCCCTGATTACAAGTTTCCTCAGATTTGATCTTTGAACCATCTGCAGCCTCTGTTTTCAAGCACTTGTCTAAATCCACTGTTTCTTCAGGTTTCTGTGGTATAAATGCATAGATTCTCCCCCATATACCCTGAATTATATGGGTCTTGTTCTAATAAGCAGCAAAATAAAAGATGCCAGAATCATAAAGTGATTAGGTAATGAACTGGTGATATCAGCTAATCTCTCATGTCCACTAACCCCTATTCACTTTAGTTTCCTGCTCCTTTATGCTTCTCTTATTTTTTCTTTTTTTAGAAATTTACAATTCATAAACAGGGCCCTCTGTTTCTTTGCTGTAGGACAGAAAAGAGCAGTGGGGAGCGTACATAGCATTTTGGGCTCAACAGATCAAGGTTCAAATCCTAACTTCACCAGTTAACAGTTCCATGACTTTCAGGGAAGTTATTTCATATTTCTGACCTTCAGTCTCCTCCCCTATCAAATGGAAACAAGTAAATTAAGTGGGATCAGATAACATGAAAGTACCCGGCACAGTGCCACGCACCAAGCTCCCCATAAAGATGCTTGCACCCTTATTGCAATCACTCAGAATACCCCAAGAAGAGATTTTTAAATACCTTGGCCTTTAGCCTTCAGTTAGCAAATAAGAACTGTTTTTAACTGACTGAGTTAGGTAAATCATCGTTTATTATTGTTTGGGAACAGTTTTGGAATACTGCCTCTGACTAATTAACATTGAACTTGATTCTCCCATTTGCCTCTGTTTTTCTTTTTTTGGTTTGAATTTTCTTTCTTCCTTTCTTTTTTCTTTTATCTTTTTGTTTGTTTGTTTGTTTGTTTGTTTCTCATTAAGTCAACAAATATTTATTTCATGCCTACAGGAGGCAAATACAGTCTTTGTGGGGCCTGGGAGTTGGGAGACCCTTTTATGAAAATGAATACAAAAATGCAAATACAAAGTTAGGTGTAAAAGTGAATATTTCTTAAGCATCTATTGTTACTGTATACCAAGCCTGGAGTGAGGCTCTGCAATCCAGGATGAATGCAGAAGACAAAGTCTCACTCATGTGAATCCAGCAGGCAAGTAATTTTCGGACAATGCTAAGCCTTTTCTTGCCTCCTCAGAGGGTTACCTGGTCCCTGACCTTCTCACAGTGGAAGATCTTTGAAGACAAGCACCTTTTCCTGTTTCTTCCCTACTCTGCACTGGAAAGAACCCAGACTCTTCTATACCCAGTGGCTATCCACTCTTTCAATTTCCTTTAGCTGAAAAGAAAAGATCACCTTCCTGTGGGTGTTGGTGGAAATAGAGATGTTCTATAATTTTCTCAGAATTTGAAACCTCATTTTCAGATGAAGATATAGGGTCCAAAAAATAAAACAATGTTCTTAAAGTAGAAATATCATTATTGTCTGGCTAGAATTAAAGCTGGGTGCTCTGCTTATACCATATAATCTCTCACAGACTTGTTGTCCAAATGAGGAATAAGAAAAGGTAAATGAGCTTTATCCCTCCCTGGAGAGGAATTTTAGCAAGCCAATCCTCAATGTCATCATGGATAGTTAGTTGTCTTTATTACCTTCTTAGCACTATAACCAATCAGCCTTAAAAATTACACAGTGTCCATTGTTGTTTTTGTCAGCTTTATCTAAAAAATAATAATACACTGAGGACTAGGAAAGTGGTGCGTCTTTATAAGTGTTAAAGATAAATAAAAACCAGAACACAACTCTTGTGTTTTTTTATTTAATGTTAATTTTCTCTTTTCCCTGAAGAACATGGTCATGTGCATATAAAAAGCTGAATTCAGTCTTATCAAATGATCATCTTTTTTCTGGTCTGGGTACAAGAGCTTGGGTGGGTGTAACTGCTAAATCTTTTATCTTATAGTGACAGCAATTAGCTACTAGATGCTCCTTGAAATATTCATCAATGTTTAATGCATGCAGAATATTGCTTAACATTCAGGACAATATAATCTTGCCTTTTCTAAAATTTCACCTTTTGATTAAATGGCACTGGTATTCAAGAAATAGAAACAATGATCCCTGAAAATCCATGTGTATATAAGATTGATATTGATTCCATTTTAGAGTAATAGCAACCATAACACTGCTGTGAAATGATCAAATTTGGGTTAGAAAGCCTTAAAGAATGAAGGCTGGGAAATTTATTGTACAATCAACATATTGCATCTTTGCAACAGCAGAGAAAAAGCATGTAGCAATTGTGGCTGAAAACATCAATGTAAATGTTATTATGCCTTCCCATTTCTCAGTCATATTGGCTGATGACAAGTCTCAGTGTCGGTTGACTGTCAGTGGCAAAGCAGGGCTGCTGTCTATTGGCTCGCCAGTGTCACATGATCCCACTGCCTGCACCCAAGTAAATCACGGAGGGAATTGTTGTGTGAAATCAGTCCTGCACCCTTTGGTGAATTTGCAGTGTGACAGCTCACACCAGAAATAGATTGGAGGTCTTCAGACCACATTTTCCCTTCCAACAATCCATCCAGAAACCTGAGGTTCCTGTGTACCTCAGGATCCATTCTTATTGTCTTTAATTCACTTGCCTGGCTGTGTGGGCGTGGCTTCCTCACAGGCACTTCACCTGCATCTGTATTTGCTTAGCCTCTCCCCGCGCGTTTGAGCAGTCTTTTTACGAAATTGCATGATGAACATCCTGCAGCAGCTCAAACTGCCTTTCCAGTTGTTCTTTCCCCGAATCTGATAAAGAGCTTAGCAATGCCGTCCAGCATTTGCGTTTGGATAATTTATGTGGTAAAGATGTAACAAGGTCAGGATTAGAAAGACATTGAGACATCTTTTTACCTACAAGAAAATAATATTACAAACTACGTCCCAAAATCTCAATGTGAACATTTTGCTTGACGTATTTCTTATTTTCTCAACATACAATAACATTTTCATATGCTAATAATGGGGGTGAAAAGTAGTATAATCTTTCCAGAGGGTAATGGGGCACTTATCCTGGATGAACTTTAAGCTGGGAAGAGACGCATGCAAAAATATAATTACAGTTATAAGAATATGGAACCAGAGTTGTTTATAATAACAAAATAGCTACTTATAACTGTACATATTTATAATTGTTATATCATATACTTATGTATTTATAATTATAGTAATTATAAGAGCAAAATAAATGGATAAAGGATAGATAGATACATAGATAAGAAAATACTCTAGATATCTGTCCAAATATGAGCTACTCTGCAATTCTGCCATAATTATTGAAATATTTGGAGATTACGTTTATAATTTTAGCATACTTAATAAGCAAAAGACCAAACCCAGAAAAGATTAATGATTTTTACTACATACAAATTTAAATTATCTTTGGAGTAGCAAACACAAAAACAAAATAGGATAAACAAAATCAAATGCTTGTAACAAATCAACTCCCACAGATCTCTTTGAGAAGAAAGAGGAAAAGGAGAAGAAAAGAAAAGGATGCTAATAGAAAAATAGAAAAGGAGCACAAACAGGTAATTCACAGAAATCCAATAGCCAATAAACAAATGAAAAGATGCCCAGCCTCACCAAAAATCAATGAAAAGCAAATGAATGCCATAAATAGATATTTTTCAGCAATTACACTGGGGAAAAGACTGATAATATTCACTCATAGCAAAGGAGTGAGGAAACCAGTAGTGGAAGTATATATATAGGTACAACACATTCAGAGAGCATTTTGAAAATACATCAAATAATACATGTCTATAGTAACATAATATAGTGATTGCTTTCATTTATTGAGTGTTCAGTCTGTGCTCAGCTTGGTGCTTGTACATTTACATGTATCAACCAACCATTTAATCCTCACAACTACTCTACGAGCAGTGCACTACCCAGTTCCAGAGGGCAGTTCACACAGACTTCCTATGGATGGTGTCTCCTAGAGCTGTGCAAAGCAGGCTTCCTGACTGTGAGGCAGTGGTAACACATAGAGAAACTAAGCCCTAAAGAGGTTTTGTAACTTTCCTATGGTCATGGTAGTGGTGTGATGATAAACCAGTTATCTCAAAAAAGAAGAGGGAGGAAGGGCAGGAGAAGGAGGAGGAGGAACATGAAGAGGGGAAGGAAAGAAAAACCCTTGATTTGTGGAATTGATCAGTTTCTGTGGTGAAGATACTTCCATAATGGACAATTTAAAGCTACCAACATGATCACTGAACCCAGAGTTAAAATAGGAAGGCTTAAGTGACTCTCATGTGCCTCAGCACACCACAGTTTGTAAATGATGCAACCAGGATACAAATCCTGGCAGTTTGCTTTCCAATGCACATGCCCATGGCTCAGAATTCTATCTCTAGTACTACATGAAATCTACAAAGGACCTGTGGTCAAAGTTGTATGTGGAAGAACTTCTGTAGTGAAAATAATATAAACATATAATATTCATTTATCAGTTATTTACTGAGAGCCCAATATATAGCAGTCACTATGCTGGTGCTGGAGATAGAATGGTGATAAATTTGCTATTGTTTCACAGAGTTTACAGTCCAGTGGAAAGATACAAGTGAGTACTTAGGCCAATTACAATTCATCTAATCAAGGAATATATATATATAAGCCTAAACAACCATTACAACTGAATGATCAGATGACTGGATGACTGGCCGGTAGCTATGATGCACACTGACCATCAGGGGGCAGATGCTCAACACAGGAGCTGCCGCCCGGGTGGTCAGTGCTCTCCCACAGCCAACCTCTTGTGGTCCCTCCCCATGGCTGGCCAGTGTTGATTGCCCCTGGTCGGGACTGGGTGAAACAGCAACGATGGGCCCCATTCACCAGCCAGGCTGAGGAACCCCACCATGCATGAATTCGTGCACTGGGTCTCTAGTATTATCTGAACGGAAAAAATTTAATATATGTGTATATATACATGAAAAGATACAAAGTTTACAACGTTAAACATAAATTACCACAAAATTTTCTTCTTTTTATGACATGTATTATTTTAACAATTAAACATAAAAAATAGATTAACATCATTGTTATGCAAAGCTGCCTGAGGTTGTGGTTTAAAGGAAAGTAGGTTACCAAACAAAGTATATATGGTGTAATTACTTTTTCAAAGTCTATTGGTTTTACATAAGAAAAATGCCTACAAAGATATACAGTAAATTGTTAGCACTGGCTGATTAAGTCATGCTCTTGTCTTCCTCTTTTTACTGAGTTTTATATATCAGGGTTTTTTTTTTTACTATGAACTGATAGCTTTTGTATTGAGAAAAATAAATAATATAAGTTATCTTAATAAAAGGAATAAGGTAAAAGTCAACCAATGAGACCTCTTTATTTTACCATATGTATCAGAATGATTGGCAGGATGTTTCTCCTTTCATCTGGACATTTGCCTTCATGTAGTAACAGCAACTCCATGAGTTGATCCAACCCAAGAGGAAAATAAGAGAGATGTCCAATAAACTCCATCCATGAAATCACTTCTCCCACTGGCAATCTCTGTCAGGTTCAAATGAATTCATACATTTTCCACATATTCCTATGCTTCCACTTATCATGTCAAAGGTCCATCTATCATCTAAATTCATACCAATATGATGTGTCCAAACCATTGTAATTTTTATAAAAATACAATGCACCCCCGCACACAAGAAAAACCACCACCCGGCAAAGGGTAAAAATTCAATAGCATTAGGACTGCTCAACAAACCAACAAAAACCAGGAAATTCAAAGTTAAGTTTTACACTCCCTCCTTAACTCCACACTATTGTGAAAGAGAAATAAAAGGCACAATGGTGAGTGCTAGGGGTGCAATGTCAGCAGTAACAGCACTTCCAGGCTTTTATTGACTTGTGTCATAACCTTCACATTCTATAAACAGGGGATTTGGCTTCACACCCAGGTCCTTTAAGAGAGAAATATCTCCTGGAAGCCCAGACTAGGGAAACCCAAAGAGGTTTCCTAGTCCCTGAGGTATAACAGTAAATCATTATAAAGAGAGGAAACAGATAAAGTTGCTAAGATTACAGCTTTCTGGCCTCTCGGGAAAATAAATAATTACAACAGAGAAATCCTATTTACTTACGAGACCAGAAGAGACTCCTGAGTAATCCAGCCTACCAGCTAATTATTAAATACCTTCTCGGCAAAGCTTTGCATTCGGGGAATAAAAGTATTGCTCAATGGTGCTTACAAGTGCTAATGGTTTAATATCTCTTTCTTACCATTTGCTGAATACAAAAAAAAAAACACTTCTTTTGGGATATTCAATGCCTGAATAAATTGAAATTCCAGTAATTCAAGGATAATAGAAACATTTTTAAAAGTTTAAAAAATAAGCATAATTTCATTACTGGACATGAAACCTGGATATTTTATTTTATTTTATTTTACTTTCTTTTATTTTACCTTGAAGGAAAGGCATATTGATAAAGTAAAATAAGTGAGTCCCCAAAGAAGTTCATTTTCATGAATTGGCTTGACAGATGTGAGGGAAAAGAGGCTCGCCACAGAGCCCGGGCACAATAAGTTCCTTCCCATGGAGAAGATGCCATCCTCAGAAGGGGGATATGGACAAAGTTAATGTGCTGACCCAGCCACCTGAAGGAAAGCCACCGCTGCTTAACCCTCATGATGAAAGATTGGGACTCTTTGGGAGCCCTTACGGTTTTGTCCCTAAAACCAAAGTCAGACCAAGGAATCAAGGTTGTTTTCCCTAGTAATATGCAGAGATTCTGGCAACAGAGAATCAGGTTCAATTGAGTGAACTATTTCTGTGTCTTTGGAATCTGCACTATTAGTAAATGTCACTTGCCAGAACTGCTCCTAATTGACTAAATAATAAGCTGCTTTACGGCAAATTTTTGCCATGATTTTTGACCATCAAGAGATATCTAATAAACAGGATAATAGTTACCAGTTATTAAGATCCCTTTAACAAGTTAAAGGAATTTCTTTGATTTTAAGGTTATTTTTTTTAAATCAGATAATGAGTGTGGAATTGTATTGAATCCTTTTGAAGCATCTTTCAAAATGATTGTACACTTTTGCTCTTGTAATATAGTAATATGATGAATAAAATAATAGATTTCATAATGTTAAAGCATCTATATATTTCTGGAGCAAACATCAATCCATCTACATGCAGTTGCCCAATACTCAACCAGGGGACCATATATAACTGAAAAGGAAGCTGGGAAAATTAGACTCACTGTGTGACCAAAAAGAAAGAGGAATGAGTTTGGTGAATAACTACTAGTCTCTGCAATACCAGCAATGCCATCTGGACCCACAAGAATACCAAGTATCAAAATGAAGGGGTACCTGAAGGAAAAGACTAATCACTCCCCTTCTTCTCCATTCTGTATGTGAAATCAGACATCCTAACTCAAAATAGCCAAAAATTTGGGATTATGTGGAATGAGTGGGGCTTAGTCAAACTTTCTTAATTCATAAGAGTAAGATTATTGTTGGGCTCACCTCTCAATGCCATAATCATGTCAAGAAAGGAGAGGTCTATACTTTTTACTCCTCTATTAGCTGAGTAGGTATATACCACTACTTAAATATAATATTATTAGTAGTATTGTAGCTGTAAAGTGATACACATTTTCTCATCTTTTTATGTTCTCTAATAAATCAGATGTATAACTAGTGCATAAACCAAATTATACAATTTATTTTTAAAATTAGAAACAGAAAGCAAAGGTAAAACAATAAAACACAACTAAAAAAGTGAATAATCTGTTTTTCAGACATTTTAAAATTGCTATTATGGTATGGTACCCAAAGGCAGCTTCCACCTAAATGTGAATATGGTAGGTAGGATCTTGCCCCTCTGCCCAACCCAGGAACCATTTGTGTTTTGACTTCTTAGGCGACAGAGAGCACTGAGTAAAGGGAGAATGCTATTGACATAGAATGATAAGTTGCCTTTCCTTTCAAACATCAGCCTTAATTTGATTGATCAACTAGATCTTACACAGACTTGACAAGGTCTAAGTGACATTGATTGTTATAGTAACTGTAACTAAAGCCATTGATTGTTACAGTCCTTAAATCCACTGATACACACCTCCAGCCAATTTATTTAGATGAAATCATATCATTACCATATGTCCCGAGACTGCAGAAAGTAATCTTATATTTTCACATGAAATATTTAAAGAAAATTTTGCATTTTCTAGGGGGTTGAAGGAAGGAAACACTCAAAAGTTGAATCTCAAAGATGATGCTAAACATTTTAGAGCACTTCTTCTATGCCATTCTTTTTCAAATTCCTAAGGAAATCCCCATTATGCCTTGACTCTTTTAGGTAGCTCCCCAACAACAATCCTAGAAGAGTTAGGAATCATTTCATTGTTTCAGATAAAAATGGAGCTTAAATGAAGGTGCCAAAGTCACCCACACCTGCTGTGAGGGAGCCAGGTATCAATCTCTTGCTCTTGAATGCAGGGGTAGGTAGCATCATCGAAAAGAAGCTCAAATGCTCGTCCTTCTCCTACCCTTTCTACAAACCTAAGGCTCGTGTATATTTTTGTTTGCCCAAATAATGGGATCTTTGCTTTATAAAGAACCTAGAAATCCCACACTTCTCACATGGGATATCTTCAGGTTCCTGGATTCCTCACTTCTCCCCACTTCTACAGCCGCCACCCTGACCCACCCTCATCCACCATCTGATTACTGCAGTAGCCTCCTAATCCTGCCCTGCTCCCTCCCTTCTCCGCCTACAATCTGTTCTTAGCCAGGCAGATCCTTTAAAAACCTAAGCCAGATTGTGTCACTGCAAAGCTCAAAACTCACCAGGTTAGCCATCAAATCAAAACCATAATGAGATTCCACTTCACACCCACTAGGATGGGTATAAGCAAAAAAAAGACAGATAATAGTATATGTTGGTCAGGACTTGGAAAAACTGGAGCCCTCATACACTGCTGCTGGGAATGTAAAATGGTGCAGCCACTTGGGAAATAATCTGATGGTCCCTCAAAATCAGACATAGGACCCAGCAACTTTACTCCTGAGAAACAGAAATGAAAACATATTTCCATACAAAATAATTGCTTGTGAATGTTCACAGCAGCATTATTCATAACTAAACAGTGCTAACAACCCAAACATTTATTAACTGATGAGTGGATAAATAAAAAATTCCATACAATGGAATATTATCCAGTAATAAAAAGTAATTAAGTACTGATGAACATTAAAAACATAATAAGAAAAAGAAGCTAATCACAAAAGATCACATATTATATGATTCCATTTATAGGAAATGTCCATGACAGGCAAACCCATAGAGACAGAAAGGAGATTAGCAGTTGGCTAATGCAGAAAGCCTTGGGGGATGAGGGATGACTCCTGATGGCTATGAGGCTTCTTATTGGAAAGATGAACATGTTCTAAAATTGATTGTGGTGATGGTTTGACAACTCTGTGAAATACTAGAAGCTATTAAATTTTACATTTTAAGTGCATGAATTCTATGGTAAATAAATTATATATCAATAAAGATGTTATTTTTTAAAACTCTCCAGGGCCAACCACAGATCCTGGCACATAGTGGGTGTTTAATAAATCTTTGTTGATTTCATGAATAAATGGGAGGGGTTTCATTTATTGCAGAAGTTAGTATCATAGAGTGAGCAGGCAGAGTTCAGACAGGGAACTTAGGTCTTGCCTCAGTAAGTCCTTCTTGGGAGGCCTTCATTGAAACCTCAAAGTCTGGCCCTAGCTGGTTTTGCTCAGTGAATAGAACATTGGCCTGTGGACTGAAGGGTTCCTGGTTCGATTCCAGTCAAGGGTACATGCTCGGGTTGATCCTCAATAGGGAGCATACAGGAGGCAGCCGATCAATAGTTCTCTCTCATCACTGATGTTTCTATGGCTCTCTCTCTCCCTCTTTCTTCCTCCATATATTTTTAAAAATAAAATAAGAAAAGAAACCTCAGAGTCTGGTCACTCCTTTTGGTCCAGTCTCCAGCGCCTGGTCTTCCTCCTTTGTTTCATTCATGTCACATGATTAACTGTTCTCTGTGATGCCAGAGACCATAGCTGCATCCCTGCAACCCCCTAAAACAGTTGTTGATGCTCAGTGAGCACTTGTGAACTTAGTACTTGTATGTGAAATCAGTCAGTATCCATTTATACCTACTTTATTAAAGACCTACTTTATGTCAGACCACATAGTGGATGCTGTGGGGACTATGAAAAGATTAACAGGCTTGGAGAGTATTATGTTAAGTGAAATAAGCTAGTCAGATAAAGATAAGTACCATATGCTCTTACTCATATGTAGAAAATAATGAATAAAATAAACTGATGAACAAAATAGATCCAGAGACATAGAAGCATGGAACAGATTGATGAATCTCAGAGGGAAGGCAGGGAAAGGAGGGGGTGAGTGGGGAGAAATTAACCAGGGAACTTATATGCATTTATGCATAGCCCATGGACACAAGCAGTAATGTGGTGAAAGTCTGACAGGGGCGAGTACAGGGTGGAGGGGACCAATAGGGGGGGAAACAAAGGGGACATCTGTAACACTTTAAACAATAAAGATAAATTTTTTAAAAACAAATGCAAAACAAAAGAAGAAAAGGTTAATAGGCTTGTGAAATGTTTGACATTACTCTAAGCATCCATTTATTTTGTAATGCAAAAAATAAAATAATGTACAAAAGTTTTTCAAAAGTTCTAAGTCCTGGTTTTATTTTTATATTTGAAAAAAGTAAGAGATAACTAACTCAGAAGGTCTGCTATTGATATCTGATAACCATAGATATGAACATAAATAATTTGGATGGAAGCCAGTATATGCTAAGAAGCAGAATGAAGGGTATTAAATATGAATGCACTTCCTCTTCTGATCCTTGGCTCAGCCTTATAGTAACTATGTGACTTCAGAGAGGCTGATGGGCTATTTGGAGCCTCAGTTTCTTCTCTATAACTTTGGGATCTTGATCCTATTACCTACTTCTAAGGGCTGTTGTGATGATAAAATGAGAAAACCAAGGTAGCTCTTCTGAAAGTTGTCAGTAGCAATATTAACAGTGGCACAAAGGGAACAGGTGGTCTCTACAGAGATCTTAGAAGGAGGTGGCGATTGGGCGGGGCTTCCAGTTGATTTGGTTAATTCCACAGTCCCTGAAGTCAGACCATGGAATTCTGGTTCTAATCCTGCAGAAACCCACTTATTAGCTTGGGAAATTTGGACAAGTGATTTCTCATTCCACTCTTTTTTTTCACTGTTAAGTGGGGGAATTAAAAGTGCCTATCTTTGAAGTTGTGAGAAAAATTCAGTGAGAAACTGGTATGTTGCATGTGTTCATCAGAGAGCAAGCCTCCCATCCATAGGAACTGCTACTCAAATCCTGCTGCTTCACAGGGAGCTTTGTCCAGTACTCTCCAAAACTGAGAGAGGCATATGTGCCTCAAAGCTCTGTGAAAAAATTATTAGCCTCTTAATAATAGTTCCTGTGATAGCATCTCCAAACTATCTTGTAAAAGCTATCATAGTTGCCAAAGCTATCACAGAAGCCAAAGTTTTCCTTTCTGTAGCTGGTTTGAAGTACCTTAGAGGGAGCATTAGCAAACTCTCCAGCAGTTTGGTAGTTTAAGGAACTCTACTATAAAATCCATCATCATTAAACAATGATGTAGCTTTCCATAAGAGTGGTGTCAAAGGTGAGGACAGTACTCCTGTCTGACCTCTCTCAACGGGACACTAACTAAAGTTGTGCTGTAATTTCCAAAAGAAGAGGAACCCATCAAGAGCCTGCCTTTGGCCTCACCTTAGGTGGAGGCTTTGGGTCACCATTTCCCTACCTCTAACCTTTCCCATCATATATTCCTAGACTAAATAAATTATTACTTCCTCACCTCTTTCTATGATTCTCAGATATCAGTGTGCATCACAATGAACCAGCGAGCTTATGAAAATACAGATTGCTGGGCCTCACCCCAGAATTTTTTAATCAGTAGGCCTGGCCTAGGGCGGAATTCACATTTCCACGTCTCCCAGAAGAAGCAGGGCTGCTGGTGTGGTGAACATTCTTAAAGAACTAGTTACCTATGTCAACAAACAGCTACTTAGAAAAAATATTTATAAAAGCAGCCTTTCTCTTTAAAAGAAGTCTGACCGTAAAGAGGTCTTTCGAACAAAGTTCAACATGCACAGCTTAGGAAGTGGCTACAGGGTGGACCTTCTGAGAGGCAGTGAGTCAGGATCTGATCAGTTGCAGCTGCTCTGATGAAATATCCTATAATCAGTGGCTGCTTTTCTCTGCAGACCTCCCTTAGCACAAAGGGTTCCCAGCCCAGCTGCCTGTTCCCAGCTTCCTGGAGCGGAGTTGCAGCTGGACCCACTTCCCTCTGCACAGGGGACCCATGGGTGTGGTGAAGACCTGAGCCAGGCCTCCTGGGTGGACTTCCTCCCCACTTCCTCCCACTTCCTGATGTCAGCGCTTTCTCTGAGGTACAGAGAAATTAACTGCTGAAGGTTTGGTTGCCATGGCAGCTGATCCTCTATCCACAGAGGTAAGATGAACCCTGGTGTGTGATTTGATGGGTGGGCTACACCAATTCAGTTCCCCAAATGACAACTATTTCACATCTAGGAACTCTTTCTTTTGGACTGAGCACTCTTCCTCCAGGAATCCCACCTGTCAATGCAAACAGTCCTCAGGAAGAGTGTGAATTCTTCCATCAAATGAAGCCTGTTATCAGCCTCAGAGGATAGATTGCCAGACCTCACCCACAAAGGATGCCCACAGCAGCAATTTTGCCACCCATACAATTGTACCGGAGCCTTGCTGTGCGGTACTTGCTGAGGGTCAAGAGAGGAGCAACTGTGGCTACAACCAACTCAGGATGGGACTAGTAACTCTCCCTACACATGGTGATGTTCTTCTTAAAATCTCATGATCAAAAGCCGAAGATTGGGGATGTTTCAGTCTGCCCGTCATGAAACTTCAGAGAAATGAAGAAATGTCATTTGTAGTTGGATTCCCACTACACAGCACTATTTGTTGATGTTTCGGGACAAATGCACCTTCGTGTTTTTGTTTACTTTTATTTTGCTATCATCTATTTTAAGATCATGAGTTAGGTTTCACATAAAAGGACTAGAGCCAGAATGTTTGGAAATTTAGCAGATGATATTTAGCAAACATTTTGACAGGTCATATAAAGAAACATCTGCAGCGAGCCTGGGACTAGGAATCCTGTGTTGGGGGAAGGAAGCCTCTCTCCAGCAGCTGCATTAGGTTACAGGGCTGAGCTGAGTGAGCTAAGGGTTCAGATCTAATGACAGTGCAATTCACTGAGTCCCCAGCAGGGGACACCCTTTTGCAGTAAACTTTTTTTATATATATATAGCTCTTCTCTCTAGCTACAGACCTTACAGATAACTGACATTTTGATTTCTTTAACTCTCTGCTTCTTCCTTCAAAGCAGACACCCCTCTGGGAAGCTTTCCTCCCACCTCTTAGAAAATTGGACATTTTGATGGGAGGATTAAAAGCAAAATCTGAAGAAAGAAGACAATCAATGAAATTAAATAGATTATGAAGGTCAGATATATACTCACGAAAGTTTAAAAGTGGTCTTGCCTGATTTTCATGACTGACCCAAAGAGCCCAAGAAATTTCTAGACTGTCTCACAAAAGAATATCAGTATAAAACTAACCACCTGGGATTTCGTTTCTCAAGTGTCAACTGTGTTACTTGACAGCCTGTGTCTGTGTGGAAAGCATCACGTGTTCCCTTGGCAGTGCATAAATAATCCTCTCATTAGCCAAAACAATCAGCCCTCTTTTAGACCACCTTAAAATGTCTTGGAAACAAATAATTCAGAAATGGACATCAGTGTTCTCTCAAAACCAGGCTCCAATTACTACTTAATGCCAAGCCATTACTATTTAAACATTTCTAATAAGCTATTTTTTGTCCCCTGAATAAAATTAGACAGTGTAGTACATTATAGTCATACTTCAGAGCCCCATACACACATTTGGGCAATATTCTCATTTTAAAGTTGTTATTGGTGGGTGTTTTTTTCATTTTCTTTTAAGGATTTTCTCACTGGAGTTATTGTCTAGCAATAACTGGCTCTCTTCTCAGCAACATTTTAAAAGCCAACTCTCTCTCGATATCTTAAGTCATTTAAGTCTCGGGTGGTAGATGTCCTGTCTCAGAGAAGTGAACTGAGGTACAGAGACATTAATAACTTGCCAGAATACACAGAACTAGTAAGTAGCCCAGTAAGGATTTGAACCCAGGGGGCCTAGCACCAAAGTCCCAGGACTTAATTACCATACTATATTGTTCTATATAATAAAAGGCTACTATGCAAATAGACTGAATGGTGAAACAACTGGAACAACCGAATAACTGGTCGCTATGATGTGTGCTGGCCACCAGGGGGCATGTGTGAACCATAGTGGGCATTGGCCACAGGAAGCTGGGAGGGATGGTGGAGCAAATAAATGGGGGTGCCAGACCAAGGCAGGGTGCCGGTCTCTGTCATTGGGGCGAACCTCTGGTGGTTACTCAAAATTCTTTGCTCCTGTGTGCCACAGTCCCAGCCTGTGCTCACACCTGCTGCCAGCACCAGCCCAGCTCACACTCACTGCCAATGCTGGTCCCGCTTACAGCTGCGGCTGGCACCAGAGCCACCACTCACACCCGCTGCTGGTGCCCAACACGGGTACTGATCACTTGGCGCCATCAGCAAGTGAAAGAGGTGGCTGCCGGCCCTGATCACCCCTGAGGGTTTCTCAAGCTCCTTCTGCTCCTGAGAAGCTATGGGGACAGCTGCTGCCACTGGCACTGGCCCCAATAGCTCTGTGCTGTCAATAGGTGCAAGTGGGGCATGCGCTATCAGCGTGTGGGAATGGCAGCAGCAGGAGCTGGGCTACTGACAGACAGGGGACCTAGGGCTGCGGTGGGAGGGATCAGGCAGGGATGTGGAGGATGGACCACAGCCTCGCAGCCCACAGTTCCTTTCAAGTTGCATGTTTTTGTTCACTGAGTCTCTAGTATCTTAATAAGGAAGAGTCCTTAGTTGTAGACAAACTCAGCTAATAAATGGCTCATTTAATTAAATATAACCCATGTAAGGTTTTCAGTTCAATTCCTGGCTCATAACAGTTGTTCAATCAAAATTGGGGGAGGAAGATAGGTGTATGTGTATATATTGACACTTTGTAGTCAATTAGTGAAGAGACTAAGAGCTGTGAGTTAAACAGAACTAGGGTATTTCTAGCTCTTTCAATCACTCTGTGTGGTCTTACTCAACCAGTTTAGTTATACTAATCTGTTTTCCCATCTCAGGATAATACTAGAGTCTACCTCATAGAAGTGAGATTAAGAATAAATGAAGTAATGCAGGTAAAAACCTAGTCCAATGCCCAGCACAGGATGAAAGGTTGCAATCCTTTCTTTGGGTTTCATTTAGAATCAATTTTTATTTAAGTACTAGGGGCCCGGTGCACAAAATTCATACACTGGGGGTGGGTGCTCCCTCAACCTAACCTGCCCCCTTTCACATACTGGGAGCCCTCAGGGGATGTCCAACTGATGGCTCACCCCCAGCCTGCCCAAGGCCTAAAGCCTCTGGTGAGGCTTTAGGCCTTGGGCACCCAGCCATTGCCCTGCTCAGCTCAGCCCCTGCTGTCTGCGACCACCTGGCCTTGGGGGCTAGGCACTCGCCACCACTTCCACTCACAGCGCCTGGGGGCTGGCACTCCCTGCTGCCACTGCCACCGCTGCTGCTGCCCCCGCTTCCCCTCACAGTGCCCGGGGCCTGAGTGCTCACCACCACCGCTGTTTCATCTCCACGCCCAGGGTTCAGCGCTCCTGCCACTTGGCCCCTCCCCTGCTCCTGATTGGCTGGTAGCATAGCCAATCAGGAGTGAAGGTATGGTCACATTTGCATGTTTCTCTTTTATTATATAGGACTAGAGGCCTGGTGCACAAAATTCATGCACGGGGGAGTGTCCCTAAGCCCAGCCTGCACCCTCTCCAATCTGGGACCCCTCGAGGGATGTCCAACTGCCCGTTTAGGCCCGATCCTACTGGGATTGGGCCTAAACGGGCAGTCGGACATCCTTCTCACAATCCAGGACTGCTAGCTCCAAACTGCTCACCTGCCTGCCTCCTGATTGCCCCTAACCACTTCTGCCTGCCAGCCTGATCACCCCCTAATGACTACCATGCCAGCCTAATTAATGTCTAACTGCTCCCCTGCCAACCTGTTTACCCCCAACTTCCCTCCTCTGCTGGCCTGGTCATCCCTAACTGCCCTCCCCTGCAGGCTTGATCGCCCTCCCCTGCTGGCCTGATGGCACATAACTGCCCTCCCTTGCAGGCCTGGAATCTCCCAACTGTCCTCCCCTGCTGGCCATCTTGTGGTGGCCATATTGTGTCAACATGGGGGCAGGATCTTTGACCAGATGGGGATAGTCATCTTGTGTGTGGAGTGATGGTCAATCTGCCTATTACTCTTTTATTAGATAGGATAGAGGCCTGCTGCATGGGTGGGGGCCAGCTGGTTTGCCCTGAAGAGTGTTGTGAATCAGGGTGGGGGTCCCCTTAGGATGTGGGGTGGCCTGGGTGAGGGGCCTGTGGTGGTTTGCAGGCTGGCCATACACCTCAGTGACCCAAGTGGAGGCCCTGGGATCTGGGATTAATTTATGTTCTACAATTGAGACTTTGTAACCTAGAGCAGAGCCAAGCCTTCTGCTTCCTCCATGGAGACAGCCATTTCTTTTTGAAACTTTATACCCTGGAATGGAGGCCTAGGCACTAGGGCTGCAGAAACTTGGCTTCCTCCATTGCCCTGGCAACTCTAACCTCTGCTCTCTCCAGCTCCGGGTCTGCTGCCATTTCTGTTGGGATTATGTATCTTCTATAATTGAAACTTGGTAGCATTGAGTGGTGGCCTACGCCAGCAAGGGCAGGCAGAAAGCTTAACTTCCTTCATTGCTAGGAAAACCCAAGCCTCCCTCCTTCTCTCAGTGGCCACAGTCATCTTGGTTGGGGTTTATTTGCATAATTTGCTCCTGATTGGTTGATGGGCATGGCTATGGGTGTGGCTTTATTGGAGGTATGGTCAATTTGTATATTACTCTTTTATTCGATAGGATCATATTAGTACAAATAGTTATTGAAATATTTCCCCAAATAAGGCCAATCAAGGAATAAGTCTTTCTGGAAAGACACAGAATAATTTGGTAATCTATACTGATTAAGGGTTTTGAAATAAAACAAAATTAAGAACACTACTTGATAATCAGTTATGGACTGAAATTTGCAAGGTTCACAGAGCTTTAAGTTCAATACCCCTCTGTAGCCAATACTTTTTAATGTGTGTAAGAGAAAGCTAGAAACTCTACCCTTGTCGAGCCCAGTGGATGTAGAAATCAGAGAGGAAGAATTGGGGTAGACCTGGTGAGGACCACAAAGACGGAAAGCAGTCTTCTCCCTCCCTCCCTCTCTCCCTTGCTCCCTCTTTTCAGCCTTCTTATTCTGTCATCGCTCCTTATTTCATTCCTACTTCCTGTGGCCAGGCTCCTCCTCACCATACCTTCTTGCAGCAGCTGTTCAATGGTGAGAGGGCGTCATGAATGGTCTTGATGCCACAGGGCTGTGACAGAGGCCAGGTGGCCTCAGTGAACCACCCTATAGGCCAAGTTCAAGAATAACTATATCCTCTAGGCAAAAGGTATAAGTTCAAGGGTGACATAATCAGATTTGAATCTTAGAAAAGTCATTCTGGTAGAAGTGTAGGAGCTATTGGCAAAAGTTGATCTAAGGATGAGACCAACTGGGCTCACTCTACAAGTCCTTTACAGAAGCGAGGACTCACTTTACATTAAGCAACAGTCCTGACAGTCCAAGCTAATAGGAGCCTATGGCTCCAACCTTGACCTCTCCTACCTGTTGTAGATTAGACAGAACCACAAATTATTTGCAGCTCCTCCCAATAAGAGGAGGCATTCCTTTCTGATCTTTTGAGTCAGAGCTGATCTGGTGATTCACTTTGACAAATAGAATGTGGCAGAAAACACAGTGAATGCTTCCACCTTTACTCTCTGTCACCATATATGATTAAAGCCCAGACTAGCCTCCTTGAGGATAAGAGACCAAGTGGAGAGAGAGGCCCTAAGAACAAACCATTTCAGTAATTCACTCACATATGAATAAGACAATTGCCAACCAGCCAGCTCCTGGCCAATCCTACCAACCAATTGTAGTCATATATAGATGACACAACAGCAGAAGAACCACCAGCTGAACCCAGCACAAATTACAAGATAAACAGCACATTAATGGTTGTTGTTTTGTACTATGTCTAAGGGCAGTTAGTTACATAATGATAGATAACTGGGCCTCCTGGATTCCTGAAAACTGGCACTGGAACAATAAACTGTCCAGAGCTTCACAGGAAGTAATACCGTCTGGAGGTTAAATATACTCCAAGTACCTCATAGAAAGAGTGTTTCTGCTAGGATCGTCTGAGTGCTGACCAGGATGCCCGACTTTCTCTACCTTTTCTCTAGCTATAAATGCACTGCCCTGATTGATGGGACATCAATATTAATTAATAATTCATAGTAAGTCAGATTTTTCCACATGTAATCACAACTTTAAATTATGCTCCTGTAGATAGCTGGAAAATCAGCTTTTCCTTCAAATCCTGACCTTAAAAAAATAAAGTTCTCTTAGTCTCTCAGAACAGAATTTTGGGAAAGAGTATGAAAAAGTCAAAGTTGGCCAGAGATGCCACTTTTCTCCTGGGGCAGGATGCCCCTCCTGCAGACTGAAGCTTTTATGTGAACAGACCCCAGTGTGGACAATGACAGGGAGAAGACAAAACGACTGGATATTCACAGCCTCTCCCATAAACTACTTGGACTCCATATGGTGAGGACTGGGGGAGGGGCACTGACTTAGGCACTTGAAACTAAGTCCATGTTATGAAATTCATGGCATCAAAATTCCTGCATGGACATCAAAAGGGAAAGAGCATTGTTGCCACACACTTGAACTCATTTTGAACCTGCAGGCATTCTCTGCAGCATACTACCATGCCTCATCTTTGTTCCATAAATCTAAAGTTCAGTTTCCAACCCTCTGCTGTCACCAGATCCTTCCAAAAACAGCTGGACAGCTTTTCGCTGCATTTAGAGGATGTATTAAGGATGTCCTGACTTGAAACAACAGGCCCAGGGTTTGCAAGCAGGGGAGTCACTTCAGGAGACCCTAGTGGGCCAGTAAAATGAGACAAGAAAGGTACTTGTAGCTAGCCAGGGGTGACATGGCAAGGAAGGAAGATGTAGGGCCAGAGAAAACAAAACAGGGTGTCAGATGTGAACCCAAACCAAGACTCCTTAAGGCTCCAGTGCAGGCACCAGTTTTAGAAGAAGCTGCTGTTCCTCATGAAACTGCATGTGTAATGTGCTCCCAGGTGAGCAGCAGTGGAGTTTACTTACTTGGCAAGGGTTAGAGATTCTTTCTAGCCACACAGGGGAGGCCAATGTAGGTCATAAACACATAGGGCAGTGCCCATGGGAATGCACCTTTTAAAAACAAAGACCTAGTAGAAGCTGAGTTCCAACTTGACTAATAGTTGACATCTTACGTTCTTTCTGGTAAGACTTTTCCTCACAATAGGGTAGCTCAGGGCTTACCTTATAAACAAGCACAGTTGTTCAATGTAAACAGTTCTATCTGATACCTGCTATGAACTTCCTGGAACCACTTGCTTGTTTCCATTGTGGCATTAAGCAAAATTGTCGGTGTGTTTACGTATATGTTCACAGAGGCATTTAATAAGCAGTTGGATGAGCGAATGAATGAATGAATGATGTCTGAGAAGCTGTACAAGATAGAGAAGTGAAATGAAGCATCTCACAGAACCCTTCCAAGAAAGACAAACCTTGTTAGCTAAGCTTTCTATTGAATGGCATTTTTAGTTTCATTACTTAATAGAGCATTGAGATTTTTCAAACTATATTTTAAAAATCTAAAATGTAAAATTGTGGCTTTTAAAGGCAAAGATCACGGTGCTTGCATAATCTTTTTCGTAAGAACTGTTTGCCCATGTTTAATATGGTCGCTGCCACTGTTCCTTTCAATGAATTGACAAAACAGTTCAATACACCTCATTTAGAGTCATTATGGGGCATTTTATCAAAGATCTGGTTATGAATGTCTCCAAAGAAAGGATCAATGAGGTTTTTATTATGGTTGGGAAGGATTTCTTTAACGGAAAAAAAATCCTATAAAAATGAAGGTGACTGGAATAAAGTATGACCTGGGTAAAGGACATGTTCCATTTTATTCTGTTGAAGGTAAATACAACTTTTATTTTTATCGTTTAATTCCACATATATTATCCATGTGATTGTTTATGTTTCAAAACCCACTTGATGGCAGTTTCACAAGCAGCATAGATAGACTGCTTTCAGGCATTTGTGCTCAGGGACCACCTCAAATGTAAAACTGCCTTGTAATTAGCACATGGGGTACATTAGCAATAAAGCACCCCTTGGAGGGCAACACAAGCCTGCAGCTCACCAAATCCCTCTTTCTCTGGCAAGTCTAAGAGTGAGGTTCTGGTGGCTCACACATGGCTACAACTGGGTCAAGGTTCCCTTGCATTGTGGTCTGAAAGATCCTGTGAGACATGGTGCGTTTGATCATTCACTTGTGTAACTTCTTGATAACAAAATGCATTAAGCCTTAGTATGGTTCTGTTTAGTCCCAGATAGTTTTATAATTTGATAAAGAAAAATATTTAACTGGCTTTAATATATATATATTTTAGTTTATACCTGCCAAGTCAATAATTTGAAAAAAGCTTAATAAAATTTACAAAAATGTTCTGTTTGATATGGTCTCTCCAGCTTTGTTCAGCCTTATAAATAAACTCTTACACATTTTGTTCTTTATACAAATCTTAGAAGCATATAATGCAAGCACTTAAGAAAAGCAAACACTGTTTTCCTCCTGTAGGTATCAGTCAAGGTTCTTTGGGTGCAAGGCAAAGAACCAGACTCTGGCTAACATAAGTCAAGAAACAGGTGGTGGGAAGGATGCTGGGAAAATTCAGGTTGAGGAAGGAAAAAGCTGAATAGTAAGTCTCAGGCAGTGCTGGAGGGCTCTTCATCAGAGCCCCAGCCTAGTCTCCACCACCCCTCCATCTCTCAGGATGGGGAATCTGATTGGCCCAGCTACCCTTGAGCCAGTAGACATGGTCAGGAGCTGGGGAGGAAACCCTTAAACCAATTAGATGTGGTCAGGAACTGGGGAGAGACACCATGAGCTGAGCAGCCACTCTCCCTTATATGCACTACACTCTAGACTTGTATTGTGTAAATATCTACCATGTGACCTTGGTTGTTGTTTTTTTAATATATATATTTATTGAGTTCAGAGAGAAAAAGAGAGGGAGAGAGATAGAAACATCAATGATGAGAGAGAATCATTGATCAGCTGCCTCCTGCATGCCCCCCCACTGGGGATCAAGCCCACAACCCAGGCATGTGCCCTTGACCGGAACTGGAATCAAACCCAGGACCCTTCAGTCCACAGGCTGATGCTCTGTCCATTGAGCCAAAGTCACTAGGGCACCTTGGTTGTTTTATATCTACCCAATAGTAAGTGCTTATATATATATTTTTTTTCAGAATAAGCTCAATATCATTAGTAACACCTGTTTTTGTGCAGGCTTTTATAGTTTCAAAATTCTTGGCCCACATTATTATTAATAGTAAAAACCTCTCATTTGTTGAACACTTACTTTCTCATAGTAAATTGCTAGCAATGTGTTAGTCCGGGGCTAACATACACACACACACACACACACACACACACACACACACACACACACACACGCGCGCGCGCGCGCGCGCGTGCGCACACGGTACCATGTTTGTATTAGTACTACGTTGTTGTTGTTTTTTTAGATCATTTTGGAAATAAGACAATATATAAATAAAGTAAAATAATAGATAGAAAACTGAAGTGCTCTCTCACATATGGACTTATTTGACCTTCAGAAGATCCTGATGAAATCATAATTATTCACAGGCAACAGACAAGGATATCAACGTCCAGGAAGAGAGTGTCTATTCCCCACCTATAAATTATATGGCAGGATTCCCATTTATAACTGCCTGCCTGTGCTCTTTACAATAATAAGCCAATAGAGCTTGAGTGAAACTGCTCATAAGGGTATTTCTAGGACTTTGCCTACCTTAGATAAACGCAGCTTTAGTTTATAGGGTCAGGAGTAATTGCTCAGTAAATCCTTGCTGGGTTAGATTTTTGTTTTGTCTGTCTATATTATTTTGACAGGGAAGAGGAGGAAATGAATGAATTAGAGTACAGTCTAATCTGCCCTAATTTAAAAATTCAAAAATTAAGTGACTTAATTTCTTTTGTACCTAAAAGACTAAAGTGGACAGAGCAGGAAAATGTGTGTGTAGGGGGGAGGAGGGGAAGGGACAGTGCTACCATCCTTCACACATGGCTTCCAGTCATGACCATTCCCTAGCCAGAGGGAAAGAGAAGGAGAGATGTTTAGGGCAAGCAGCTTAAAAACCCATAATTCATACAATTGCACTGCGGTTTACCTCCTATTGGTCCAAATTTAGTCACATGGCCACAGCTACTGCAAGGGAAGCTGGGAAATCTACTCTGTAGCTGAGGAGACAATAGCCCACCTAAAATTTAGGGGGTGCTGTTACTAGAATAGAGGAGGGGACATGGCAATCAGGAGAAGAGTAGCCATTTCTGACACAGCAATGTTTTTACATGTTCTTTCTTTAAGCAATCGGGATTTGAAGAAGTAGTTACTGATTCTCAGGCAGATCTAGGTTTTCTGGGGCCTAAAGCCTACACAATCCAGGAGGAAGTGGTGTGTGGAGATCTTTTTCAAGAAAATAATACAAAACTATTGAACTCTGGAAATGTTCCAAAAACATATGACCTCAGGGTCACATTGCTGGGGCCCTCGAAGGGCACTGCGTGGTCGAGAGGTTGAGCAGCTTAAACCTCGTTAGCTTCAGGTTAAACCAGTTTATGCCTGTAACAGCTGCATTTCTCAACAACTTGTTCCTGCAAATTTATGAACACATAAAGCTGTGACTTTGCCTCTGAAATAAAGGGCTGAGTCAGTATCGGAGATGGTTAGTGAGATTTTTACAGTAGCCAGCTCAGTCGGTCTGAAGCCTGGCAAGCCAGCTGGTGCTGGAGAGGCCTTTAGTGAGCTGCACTGACCAATTTGTCTCTGCCGGCTGTAAATGAGCACGGCCAGAACAATGACTCATGAAAAGCAAATGGTGCCCTGGCCTGCATCTCAGTGGCTAAAATGTCGGCCTACACACCAAAGGGTAGCAGGTGTGATTTCTGGCCCAGGGCATGTGCCTAGGTTGCAGGTTCATGCAACACCCCTGGTCAGGCACATGTGGGAGGCAACCAGTTGATGTGTCTCTCCCACAACAATGTTTTCTCTTCTACTTTCTCTGAAAAGTGGTGGATTTCGCTTTTCAGAGAAAGGAAAAGCAAAAGAGCACATGGTGATTGTTTGTTTGTTTTGTATAAGCTGAACTGAAAGAGCTGCATCCCACTCCTGACCAGCACTGCTCCACCTCGGCAGGATGGAGCAGGTATCCTCTACTGGTCTCCAGTCCAAAATCACCAAAATGAGGAGCAGAGTGGTATGATGAAAGATTCTGGTGGAATCTTAGTGAAATGTGCCCTGACCTGCTTCACTTCATGGGCCTGAGCCCAAGGGAAAATGATCTAGCATGAAAATGGTCACTTAACCATTTGCCCAGAGCAAATAACAAAGTACAGCAGATACCAGTTTACTTACTATCGGAAAGAGAGCTGGTTGTATCATCCACTCCTTCTGAAATGCGGGCATCTCCACTAGATATTTCCAACCGTGCACAGTTCAAAGGCTCATTTGTTCACTCATTCATTTATTCCAAGAAGATGTATTTGCTATGTGCTTTATGTAGGTAGGCCCAAGGATGCAGAAACAGACACAAGGAGGGCAGTGATATTGAGGGTGCGCGCGCGCGCACGCACGCACACACACACACACACACACACACACACACACACACACACAGTGAAGGGTGAGAAGGGCTATGCCAGGGTTGTGTGCAGTGTCCTGGGGATGGACACATGATCCTGGACTGGGAGGGGTTGGAGGTGCTACCTCAGAGAGAATGTTTCATGTTAGTCATCGTGAAGTTTATTTCTCTCCTCAGCTCACCAGACTGGAGCTACCTTTTGCTTTTCAGAGTACTGGGTACACCGCCACATCCCCCGCATGGCACTCAGCATAGCCTTACCTTACCCACTGTGAAAGGACACTAATATTTATTAAGCACCCATTTTGTCAGTTTACATACACTTTTATTTAAAATCATTGTTTTAAAAACTCAATGAGAAAGAATATCCCTATTTTTGAGATAAGAAAACTGTGGCTTTAAAATTACAAAGCTTAGGGAGTATATCCAGGCTCACATACCAGGAATGGTGGAGTGAAGATTTGAGCCCAGTAGTCTCTGACTGCAAAACCAATATACCATCAAGATATTGGACTTACTTTCCTTTCACCTCACCAGACAGAGGACAGGTGGCAACTATTTGTTAATAAGGGCATCTTTCTGCTGCACCATCAGCCTCGCTAGGCCTTTCTTCTTGGGCCTGGTTTCTCCTGGTCTAGACATCCCTAGTTCAGGATGAACATGTGGTAAACTAACTACCTTAGCAATAGTCATTAAATAATGATCACTTGATAACAACTTTGACCTTAACCATTTTTAATAAAGAATTTTGTCAATTAAACACTCCAGAACATTGTGTCAATAAAACACCAAGCCTGCTGATAAACCTGTGCTCCATACTTTCAGTTCTGAAGAAGAAGAAAGACATGATTATTGGAAGTTTACACACACACACCAATAAACTGATTTCTGTATTGACTGGCAGCTATGTGATTTCATTTGGCTAGTTGCAGTGATACCAAAAGCAAATTTTCTTTTTACCAAATCCTATTATATATCTTATTACTGGGGCATGGAAAAGCACTACCTAGTATTTCCTACTTTGTATTCTTAGAAGAGAATCATCTATCTTCCATTCTAAACAAAAGCAACTAGGTATGTTTTTTGGTTAATATTAATATTCCAGCCATTAAGTTCCATATGCTATGATGGAAATAATATATAATAGATTATTGAGAATAAATAAAAATATTTTCCATAGCCCACATGATATATATACTGTTCACAGTACTAATGTTAGACTAACACAACTCAAAGCTAAGGATTTTGTGTCTATACACAAAACCCAGTGGTTCTTTCTTTTGACACTCTTTTCCAAATTCTTATCTTAACCAACTTCACATTTAAATAATTTATTGTCATAGTCACACTTATATTGAAATCAAAGTCATTTAAAAAAGTAAAAATGCTTTGCACTCTCTAAGATTCAAGATCCTTCAAATGTTAGAAAACTAACAGAGACTGATAGATGGAAAATTTTTCACAGAAAAAAATACATATGTGGTGATGTGAGCTACAACTAGCAGACCAGCAATAGCAGGATGAATTGAAGAAGCCAACTACAAAGATAGAACAGCTATCCCAGTCAGTAATAATTTGGGCAAAAACAGGTAGTTATTTCCCAGTTCATTTCAATATAAATAGGACCTTTTAACTCAAACCCCAATACAGTGTAATCCTTGCCTAGATTTCATGAAGAATCACCTCACTTATGCTTTTTCAGATATGGACATTTTAATTTAACTTCTTTAATGAACCCTAGAATCATAGATATCATGTAGTTCTGCAAACTAACTTTACAGTTGAAGACACTAAGGCAGAGAGAAGCAAAGTGACACATCTAAATTCATAGCCTGTTGGCAAAACCAAGATGAGATTCTAGTCCTTCAGACCAGGTTTCTCAGGCTTGGCCCTGTGAATGTTTTAGACCAGATAATTATTTGTCATAGGGGCTCGATCTGTCTTGTTATCTACTGAACAATGAGCATCTCCTTCTGAGCCTATTATTTGTGAATAAATTGATTCCAGACTCTCAGCCGTCTATAGTCTACTTCTTTATATAGTGTCAATGTGTGAGTTATATTTATCAGCATCTCTGACTCTACTCACTCAGTGCCAGTAGCACCCATATCCCCATTGCCACTATCAAAAATTTCTCCAGACTTTGCCAAATGTCTCCTGGGTGCCAAAATCACCCCAGTTGAGATCCACTGCTCTAGATTGACCTTGATTTGTCTACTAATTCCTCAATTCAAAACCAGTTCCTGGTCTTGGAGTGTTCATGGCTGAGAAGGCATGCTTTTTCTTGGGAGGAATTGTGGTATGAGGGAAAGAGTACATAGGATTGAGCACCTGGCAGATTTGGGGTTGAATTCTGGCTTTGCCACTCCTTTGGACAATATTCTTAATTTCTCTAGTCCCAGCTTCCCCTCACCCCCTTCAGCTCCTCAGTTATAAATGGGAATGGCAATGTCTGCTTCCAAGGTTAAGTTTTAAATAAACAGCCTGTGAAGAACCATGACTCAGTGCCTGTAATGTTAACTCCTTCCTACTTTGATACTTCAACCTGGAACCTTCCCAACAATCATTGTACCAAAACTACTAGAAAAGAAGAAATATGGTGGTGCTGTGGTATAGATCTTGAAGGCTCAGGTTTGGAAAAGCTGGTCTATAGTGGAAAACTTCATGAGCAAGTTTTCCCAAAAAATCTCAGCCTCCTCAGAGGAACAAAGTCTACCTGAATTCTAGATATTGGTGAAGCTAAGCCAAGAGGTGGACAACCAAGTAGCTGGGATCCAATTGAGAGCCACAGGGCAGAAACATGCACATCGGTAAGATTCAGGACCTGAGTCAGAGGCCTAGTAAATGAGCCTTGGGTGAATTTGTCAGGGTGGGGAGGAGGTTGAGGATTGAGTGACTCCACACAAATGACAAAGATCTTACTTCTCCAGCAAATCTTTCCAAAACAGAAGTTCCTTCCTTTTGAAAGTCTTTCGTCAATGTTAGGACTTCAAAACATGTTGAAAACATGACTACCAATTATCTTTCATGGAAAATATCTGGAAAAACTTTACTACACATGGCAAGGCAACATGATTCTCAAAACAACTCTTTAGAAAAATGATTAATGTTTAGTTAAAACTTCCAAGTCTTAAAATTTTATTTAGCCATGATGTCTTATTAACTGTTGGACAATCTTTATCTCATTCTGAACCTATTATTTATGAATGAACTAATTCCAAGCTCTGAACTATCTCCATTCTACTTCTCTTTGCAGTACCAATTAAAAACATGTGAGTAATGAAAAATAAAAAATAATCATTTTAAGTTAATATTTTTATTTCCAATTCATTTTCATTGCTTTTAAATTTTAACATTATATTTCAAGAGAATTAAAATGACATTTACTTGAAGATATATATAACAGCTTTATCTGTGATGGTACCACCTAACAAAAACCTGGAAACAACCTAAACATCTGTTATGGCTTGAATCTTATCTTCCAAAAAGGATATATTGATGTCTTAGCCCCCAACACCTTAGAATATGACCTTATTTAGCAATAGGGTCTTTGCAGATATAATCAAGTTAAGATGGAGTCTTTTGGGAGGCCTTAATAAAATATGACTGTTTTCTTTATAAAAAAAAAAAAAAGGAAACTTGAACCCAGATACAGACATGCACAGAAGGAAGACTATGTGAAGAGACACAGGAAGAATGCCACGTGAAGATAAAGAACTGTGATATCTACAAGCCAAGGAATTTTGAAGATGTGCCTGCAAACCATCCAGAAGCTACAAAGAGGCAAGGAAGGATTTCCCCACAGGTTTCAGAGGGGACATGGCCCTGCTGACACCTTGATTTTGGATGTCTAGTCTCCAGAACTGTTTTAATTAAAATAAATGTTTGTGTTTTAAGCCACCCAGTTTGTGGTGCTTTGTGTGGCAGCCTTAGGAAACTAATACAATGTCCAATAAAAGAGGAATTAATTTACAATATATCAAACTCAGGAAATAGTTTATGACCACTAAAAATTATCCTTTAAAAAGATTTAATAGATAAATGTTTATTATAGATAAGAGATAAATGTTATAGATGATGAAAGAATAGATCATATATGGCATGTACTCTGAATGTAATAATATATCTGTTACTGGGATGATACATTGCAAATATTAAACTCCTATATTTGTATATCCCACTTTAAAGCCTGTCCATTTGCAGCCTTTTAATTCCCAGACTAACCCAATATGTTTATTATTTCAGGGAGGGACAATCTATTTCTAAGTAGCATGGGTGAGGGGTGCAGTCAGAACAAAGAGGCTGTGGGTTAACTAAGCCTCAGATTCACTTTTATTTTTTCTTTAATGAGAGGTTGGTTTTGAAAGCCAGGCAAGGTTGAAGGAGAAGAGAATATCTAAATAACAAAATGCTTTTGTTGAAATATCAAAAGTGAGCCATGAAGACAATAGTTTTTTTTGAGAGAGAGGTTTCTACCCCCCACAAAAAGGAGGGGAAGCTTGTTGTATACGTGGGAAGAAAGGCTGAAGGGAAAGGGCTTTGGTACCACCTCATATTTGGACTCTCAAAGCATATATTGGCCAACACCAAACCAGAGGCTGCATCAAATAAATTCTGGGCCTACAGTGTGAGCAGTGAAAGATGGGCCTTCCTGACTCACCCCGGAGTCAGTGTGGCTTGGATGGGACACAGAAGTTCTTGCATGCCTCTGAGGGAAGACACACATGGTAGCAGCTGAGAACCAACTCGGGGCCCACCAAGGTGAGAAACAAAATGGAAGGGTTAGCCCAGCGGCCAGAAGTAGCATGTAGCACAGACTTAAAGGGCCACAGCATCAGGAGTGGCAAGGTGAGTGACACCAAGTTCCTATGGGAGACCCCTGGCCTTGTCCACCCTGACAGAAGGCTATACCAGCTGTGGCCTCAACTGTGGCTGCCAGCCAACACTCACCATGAGGCCAGTTCCAATCCACAGGTCACCCTTCTAAGAAACCACCAGACCAACAATAAAATCAGGGACAAATAAGTATCTAAGAGACTCTAAAGACTCAAGGACTCTCGTCTTCTGCTATCTCATCTCTCATACAGCCAGATCCTCTGAGAGGAGGGGGACAAGAGCAGGCCTGAGAGCCCATTCTATCTGAAGCATCTGAACATCTATAAGACTGTTCAAATGGTTGCCTCAGACTAAATATATACCCATTAGCAAAAATCTAATTTTTCAGATTTTCATGAGATGAAGAAAAATGAAAATCTGTGAGGCAGATCAAATTGGTCTCATGTAAATAAAAAAGCGATATAAATTTTTTAACATCTGAGTATATATATGATGAGAAAACTTGTAACACTAATACATGGGTAAGTAGATAAAGATTAAAAGGAAATACCCAAAATAAAAATAACTTATTTGTTAAATATTTAACTTTTTTTTTCAATCCTCACCCAAGGATATATTTTTATTGATTTGAGAGTGAGAAAGAAAGAAAAAAAGACAGAGAGACACAGATCGGTTGTCTGCCATATGCACTCTGACCAGGAATCGAACCCACAAACTTTTGGTGTATGGTACAATGCTCCAATCAACTGACCCACCGGCCAGGGCTACGTTGTTTTACAAAAAGAACATCATGCCTAGCCCCTGTCTCTGAAAAAGTTTTGACAATTGCCAAATATAGTATATTTACATTAGGAATCTAAATTTTTGGCAAGTAAAAATCATTCCAGCCAAGGCCTGGTTCTCATATAAAGGCTTCAATAAAGTAAAATATGCAGAAAAAAATCTTTTCCTTTTTTAGTCTTCAATTCATTCAACTTTCTGGATCAACTGAGAATTAAGAAAAAGGGCAGAGTAATAGAAATAGCTCAGAAAATCTTCCCAACATCATTCATTCCCACTCATCTGCTGATAACCTGCAGATATCATTTGTGAACAGCGGTTTTTCTCAGCTACTCAGAGCCAAACATGTTCCCAAGAGCCCACAGAGCCGCCACCCAGGTCCTGCTCCACATCTGTGACCACTTTTCCCTTCACACACTTTTCAGAGCTCACATGGTGTCTCCCAAAAGTAATTCCAACATATGTGAGAGAACTGTCTGCATGTTTTTGTTTTCTCACGTCTCTCTTATTTAGAAGGAAGGCCAGCTGTCCCTTGCAGGTTGCCTGAGAACAGGGTCAGTCTCATGCCTGGGAGTGCTAGAGGCATGTGGTTTGAAGGGTGCGATGACAGGGCAGTCTTCCTCCCCAGAAACATCTGCTCCTTCTGTGCATCAGGTGCCCGGAATCTTAGCATCAGGGACTCATCCCACTGGTCTTTCAAATGTCCCTGTTCTCAAGAATTGCTTCTTAAAATGAATCCACTAACCAGCAGAAATAACACCTTCAACATTTGTTAGCTACCACTCACCCAGGGTTAATCAGCCAGCTGTGGGCAAGGACCTAGAGGACAGGAGCCAGGGTAAGTGCTGGAATGAAAACAGAATCACCCAGTAGGTAGGGAACAGAAGGAAAAAGAAATCTAGGGATGACTACCTCACTCTTAGGAAGAAATCACAACAGTTACCATTTTAAATGGCCTCTCTATGCTTGGTACTTTAATACTGTACCTCATTTAATTTTCATAGCAATCCTTTGAGGTAAGTATTTTTATCTCCAGTTTACAGATGAGTAAAATGATGCTCATCCTCAGTCAAAGCATGTATGGGAGACCACTGATCAGTGTTTCTCTCTCTCTCTCTCTCTCTCTCTCTCTCTCTCTCTGTGTGTGTGTGTGTGTGTGTGTGTGTGTGTGTGTGTGTGTGTGGTGTGCAGGTGCACAGACACCACTGGTAGATTATTTAAAGCTATTTGTTAAAAGCATTCACCCTAGCACCTCTACTTTTTGAATTTTTCTAAGTTACCTTAAGGAAAAAAATCATAGATAGATACAAAGATTCTGCTAGAACATTAAGCTATTAGGGACTCTAATATTCAATTCAAAACAGATGTTATTCTCATACAACAAACCTGTGAGACGACCATTAAAATGATACAAACGGTAATGGAATGAATCTAAGAGTTTACAGTATGTTGCTAAGTTTGTTCATTTGTTTTCAGCATGTGTTCTGGTTACTATTGCTACATAACAAAGCACTCCCATTATTCCATTTTGTTTTTCTTAATAATTTGTAGGTCAGGAGTTTCAGATGGGCTCAGCAAGTCAGTCAGTTCTTACTGGAGATCTCTCAAGGGATTGCAGAAAGCTCAGTCACCTGCGGGCTCGGCTGGACGGGACATCTAAGTGGCTGTTAGCTGGGAATGAGCTGGGCTCAGGCTGCAGTGCCAACACCTGACCTCTTCAGATGGGTTGGCCTCTCTTACAGCCTGGGGGGCTCAGGAGGCTGAACTTGTTGCGTGGTGGCTCAGGGCTCCAGCACAGGTATCAGAAGAACAAGGCAGAGCTGAATCACCTTTTGACCTAGCCTTGGAAGTCACGAAAGAGTCACTTCTCTCACATTCTATTGGTTGGTTATAAGTGAGTCAGTCAGAAGCCTGCTTGGGTACAAGATAAGAGAAAAATGAAAGGAAGGTCAAGTAATTTGCTACCATTTTTTAAAGCTGCCATAGCATGTTAATAATTTTTCTAATATAGTTGTATTTTTGTTGATGTGTGGCAGACAAAAGATTATAAGGACATAAATAAAATATTACAAGTGTTCTCCTCTGGAACTTGGATGAGTTTCATTTTCATGTATTTACCTGAATTTTTATGCTTTATAGATTTTGTGATCAGAAGCAAATCAAATAAAAATATTTAATTTTAAAAATTTGAAATGAACTCTTAAATGATATTTTATCTCCATAGTCTTCACCAGCTAGAAACTTTCCCCCCATATCCATCTTCCAAAATCACCACAGAGCAATCTATCACACATAAAACCCTTGGGTACAAATTGCACATGAGCTCATACTTGTTTTCTTTCACATTCATGTCAGTCAATCTCCGTGTCTTAGACCACCAGTTACCTGCCTTGCCTGGCGATCCATAATGAGCCTGAGACCACAGTCAAGGAAGAATACCATCCAGAAAGTGATCATGGCCAAAGCCTTCTCATACAACACCTTCAGGAAAACTCACAAGAGCCCCTAGCCACAGTCTCCTGAATATGGCAATGTTTTTGACAGCTGGTAGAAATTTTTTTCTCTCATAGAGCAAAAAAGAGATCTCAAATCAATTAGTGACATCAGCTTTTGAGAATATTACTGGGGGTGGGGGTGGGGCAGGGAAGGAGATGAAAGGGTCATTGGCTAAGTCCACCCAAAATAATAAACACTGCCTCTCAATCAAATGTGTGGTTCATGACTGGGATGATCCGTTCAGTTAGGCCTCCTTCAATGCCAATACCGATTGCTGCAGACAGAATGAACAAATGTTTTTTACTTTGGGCATAGAGGTATTAGACCAAAATATTCACAAAAGTCTCAGGAGCTGGACCATATTTCTGACCCTTTCTTATTCTTTCCTCCTCCCTTGAAAACACTATTAAAAAACTAAGGTCACCAGCTGGTGCATGCCATCGAGAAGTAAAGAATTTATGGCAAGAGTCCTATTTAATTACAGCTCAAGAAACTGATCCTATGGTTTTGCAGACCTTATTTATAAATTTTATTTATATCCCCAACTTTCAGGAAAGCAAGGTCTAGTTCACAATCCTGCTAAAGGTCAGAGATCTGCCCCTGATGTTAAACATAAAAGGTGTTGTGTAATAGCTAAACAGATTACAGGCTGGTTTGCAGACATGGTTTTCTTCTCCACAAAACCACAGCTCTCCTTCCCTGACAAAGGAGAAAGAGCTCCATTCAATACACATCTCCTACGGCCAAGAGTACCTGTCTGAAGAGTGTGTACTTAATTCAGACAGCCGTGGGGAGTCATTGAGGGCTTACCAAAAAGGAATGACGTGATCTAAAGTATACCTTAGGGGGATTAAAGCTAAAATTAATAAAATAGAAAGCAAAACTGCATAAATAGGAAAATTGGTTCTTTGGAAAGACTAACAGAATAGGTAAAACTCTCCTAAGCTTGATTAAAGATAAAAGAGCAAAACGGTAAAATTAGGGATGTGAAAAAAGGGGCATAATAACAAGTGCTAAACAGGCTAATAAATAATAAAATATTACATAAAACTTATAGTGACATGTTTGAAAACCTAAAGAAAATTCCTAGAAAGATACAAACTTTTCTATTTGATCCAAAAAGTAACAAATGTGACCAGACCATGTAGACATGACCATGTGACCAGACAGAGAAGTAATGATGAGCCTCTATTGGATGAACCCAAAAGATACTTTTGCAATGGAATGGAGATTGTTTATAAGGAATAAGAAAGAAATGGGTGAAGGTAACTCTTACTAATCTGGCCTAATTGAGTGAAAAGACTGATTTCATGCACAGGAAACCCCAAGGAGGAGCTCTGAAGTGGAGCTGAGTGTAATGGGGACCAAAAATGTCTACCAGAAATTAATCAGGATGATGCCCTGGCATGCATGAAGAAAATAGGTTATATTTCTTTTTATAGTATCTTAACTTTAAGATGTTTGAGTCATTTTATGTGCAAAATATATTAGTACTATAGTACAAAATTACTGAGTATGTGTACAGAAGGGTATATACTCAATTTTTTTTCAGTAATATAGATGAGTAACCAAAAGCATTTAGCGGTCTATCCATATAATAGGACACTACTCAGCAACAAAAGAAAACTAGAAAACAAACAGTCCCAATTGAGCGCATCACAAGACTTGTATTACTAAGAAGATGCAATTTCAAATTCAGTGATAAGTACATAGATAGTAAATAACAACAATATTTTTTAAACAAACAATTATAAACTCTAACAAAGACAAAATATTAAACAAAGTGGAAAAATTATTAAGTTACACTACATGGCTCAATACATAAACAGCATTTGCATATTCACAATTATTTAAACACAATGCAAGTGTTGGCATAAATAAAATTATTGAATGGATGAAGACATAAGAAGGTGCGTGCATTATGGGACAAGGCAAAAGAAAGGTAAAGCTTCATCTTCCAAGTGAGAAGTCAATGTAATAGATTTTGTGTTTGACATTGAAAAGTATTTATATGAGTATGAAATAATATGGTAATTCCCAAGAAGAGGAACATTATGTTTGCCCTCAGGAAGAGTTGACACTCCAGGGAGAGAGAGAGATGTACAAAATTTATTTACCATAAATATGGGACCCAGAGGACATAGAAACTAATTCTGCCTATGGACTTCAAAAAAGACTTCACAGAGAAAGTGGGGCAGGTTTGGGGGGAACTCCCATTATCCACTGTCTCCTTCTGTTTATAATGGAATGTACTCCCTGCACCATGCCTCCACTTTGGATTTTAACTGAGCACAAAGTCACCAGAGATTCCCGCCTCCCTTCTCTCTAATTAGGACCATGTAATTAAGTTCTGCAGGGAGTAAATGTGATGCTTGCAACTACTAGGTTATAGCCTTATTTTCTACTAGAGACCCAGTGCATAGGATTTGTGCACTGGGTGCGGGGGGGGGGGGGGGCATGCCTACAGGAATTGGCCTGCTTCGGAGAACAGCCAGCAGCCACTCATCCTGGTCAGCTGAGCGGCACTCCCCCTGAGGGAGCGCACTGACCACCAGAGGGCAGCTTCTGCATTAAGTGTCTTCCCCCTGGTGGTCAGTGTGCATCATAGCAAGCAGTCAACCAGTCATTCTGCTGTTCTGTCACTGGGCTTTTATTATATAGGATTGCCCTTTCCCATGGGCTGAGATATAGGTGTTAGTAGAGGATTTAGATCTTCTAGACAGGGACAAAACCTCAGCGGAAGGCAGAACATTTAAGAAGAAGGCCCCAGGGCCCTGTGGGGCTTCAATGGAACAGCAAGCACAGCCCACCTCGTAGGCCAGTGGTCAGCAAACCATGGCTTGTGAGCCACATGCAGCTCGCAAGCCGCGGTTTGCCGCTCTGTTGACTAATGAGTTTGCTGACCACTGTCATATACTACCCTTTACCTCTTTGCACACAATATGCCACAATTGCCTAATCCCACAGCTTCCAACTACACAGTAACATTTAGTCCAGTGGTCGGCAAACTCTTTAGTCAACAGTGCAGCCAACAGCAGCTCATGAGCTGCACCTGGCTCGCGAGCCACGGTTTGCCGACAACTGTCCTAGGCCACCAGCTCAGACTTTTTTTGAAATAGAAATACGGGTCCCCTCTTATTTCAGTCACCATTAAAAAATCTATGTTAAAATATCCAAACCAATATCCTAAGTAACAGAGGAAACCCCATCTGGAAGAAATTCAAGGACAAGGTGCAGAAGGCAGAGGCGCAGTGGCCAGGAATACTGAATGTGGGGGCCGGAGTTGGGGAGCCAGAGAGGTGAATGGGAAGTTGGAACTCCGTAAAACCATGCAAGAGTTTTCATTTTACCTTATAAAAAAATTGCTAGCTATCAAACTTTCATTCATGTTAATAACACAAATTCTATCATTAAAATGACCATGTAAGTATCTGGAAATAATCTGTAATCCAATTCATGCATTTTAAAGAATACCTACAACTATATTAAATGCAAACTGTACAAGTGATTGCATACAATACGTGCTATCTCTAAAACTATCATGATTGGAACTATTGGCTTTTCTACTATATCCAAACTGGTCTTCCTCCATTCAAGTGATCATGTTAACAGTATTGAAAAATAATTTCTTATTTTATACATGAAATAGGCATTTCTAGGATAAAGTTATCTTCCCAGCATTAAAATGTATATTCTGAAAATATTCCTGCCTTATTTAATAATGTTTCTAAATAGTTTATGATGCTAAATAGAAACTTTAACTAAGGCTAATAATTCAATTGGAAAGAAATAAATACTTAATAACTGCTAGTGATAAGATTAGTTAGAAATTAGTACAGAAAAAGAAATTAAATCCACTTTACATACAATAAAACAACACAAAATGGAAATTAGAAGACCTCAATAGTCGTACAAAGGAACTTTACAGCAATTGAAAAGCACTGCTGACAAAGTAGGTTAGATCCATTAAAAGAAAAATGAAAAATATATCCTAAGTCAGAAGACAAAAGAAGAGATGGAATAAAGTTATTTGCATACATGAAGAAAGTTTGATATTTTTAAAGTGATGTAAATCCATAATATTTTTACTAGGCAAATTTACAAAAAGATAGAGAACAGATAAAAAGATACAAATAGAAGTCAATATTCAGATTTCCTAACATTACAAATGAATATTGAAACAAATGTCACCTAGTTCATGCTATTATATTAGCAAAACTTTTAAAATTGCCTGTATCTTATACTATTAGAATTGTAGCATCCTATATAATAAAACCCTAATATGCAAATCAATCAAATAGTGGAACAACCAGTCGCTATGACACCCACTGACCACCAGGGGGCAGACACTCAACACAAGAGCTGCCCTCTGGTGGTCAGTGTGCTCCCACTGGGGGAGCACTGCTCAAACAGAAGCCAGGCTCATGGCTGGCAAGCACAGCAGTGATGGCAGAAGCCTCTCCTGTCTCCGCTGCAGGCAGATGGTAAGAAGTGAGGGGTCCTGGACTGCAAGAGCCCCAGACTACAAAAGGTCACAGGCCAGGCTGAAGGACCTCCCCACCCAGTGCATAAATGTTGTGCACTGGACCTCTAGTATTAGTAATATTTTTAAAGAACTACTTAGAAGAATATGAGAGCTCTACAATCGGTCTTGACACATATTTACTTTGAGTAGCATATTCTCAAAAAAAAAATACAGAGGTGGACAAAAGTAGGTTTACAGTTGTGAATAAGTGAAAGAGTTTATTTTTGTATCACTATTTATTTATTAATTACTAGAGGCCCAGTGCATGAAATTCATGCACGGGGGGGGGGGGTGGTCCCTCACCCCGACCTGCAACCTCTTCCATCCGGGACCCCTCAGGGGATGTCCGACCTACCTCTCGCAATCCAGGATCTCTGGCTCCTATCTGCTCACCTGCCTGCCTGCCTGATTGCCCCTAACTACTCTGCTTGCTGGCTTGGTCACCTCCTAACTGATCCCCTGTTGGCCTGGCTGGCCCCTAACTGCTCCCCTGTCAGCCTGATCACCCCTAACTGCCTCTGCCTCTACCCCTGCACTGTGGCTTTGTCCAGAAGGAAATTGGACATCCAGAAGATGTCTGGTCAACCTGATCTAATTAGCGCATTACCCTTTTATTAACATAGATTGTATTATTTATCTGTATTATATAAACTTACTTTTGTCCACTCCTGTATTTAAAAGCCATGAAAGCTACCTGTACAAAGTTGTTTCCAGCAATTTCATTCAAACAAACTTTTTAAAAAGCCCAATTAGTAAATGGATAAGTAAATTTTGGTGTATTGTTATTGCTATTATAGATATTACTTAGTCACTAAACAATATTGATATATAGGAAGTTATATGCAACAATGTTTAAGTGAGACCCAAAAGTGTCAAATAAAACCTAAATTATTTTGTTTACTAAATTATATTCATGTAAAAATTAAGTTTCTACATTGAAAAGTATCAGAAGACATATGTAATTAAGTGGAGTTTAACATTAAATGGTTCTTTGTCTTTTTTCTGTAAAATGTTGACATGTAGAATAAAAAACTAATTGGTAAAGTTAAAAAATTACTTCTACCCATTTATAATCACCTCGAACCACAGAGTAATAACTTTCATAAGTGCTACTTATTGTCTAATGTGTGCCAGCAATTCTGCTAGGCTCTTTAAATACGATATTTTGTTTAAGCATCACAGAAATTCTGCAAACTGAGAGTTACCTTTCCCATTTTACAGATGATGAATTGAGTCTCAGAGACACTAAATAATTTTTCAAATGTCACACACCGAGAGCATGGTAGAGCCTAATTAAAATCTAGTTCTGCCTCCAAAGTTCTTACTGAAATATCTTTTAATGAGGATCAAAATAACCCATCCTCGCTGGGGAAGATATGGAAAGGCACAAATATTATTTAAGAAAAAAATCTATAATTCTACCATCCAGAGGCAGTCACTCAATATTTTCACAAATTTCATTTTAATAGTTTTCCAGTATATTTTTTCTCATAATTGAATTTATAGGCCATACATAATTTCATTTCCTGCTTTTTAATTTAACATCACATCATACTCATAAGCTTTAATGATAGCATGATATACTATTATATAGATATTCCATCATTTAATTAAACATTCTTGGATGCTTCCCGATTTTTTCTATTATAAAAAGCACTTCAATAAACCTCTTTATACACAAATCAAGCTTGGCAAGAAAATCAATTAAAGGATGAGTGCTTGGAATAAAGGGCATGGGAATTTTAAGACTCTTATTGAATTTTACCAAATTTCTTTCCAGAAGGGTTATATCTATTCAGCAGTGATTGAGAGCGTTAATCTCACAACACTCTTCCCGTGACAAGTATTATCTTTGAATCTGCTAACGGATAAGTGAAAATTTAGGCATACCATTCTTGTTTGAACTACAGATGGAAGTTGCTTTTTCACATATTATTTTTTAAATGCAATATTCTTCTTCAGAGGTTATGTTAATTCCCCTGAATTATTCTAGTGTTAGACACATCATGAAGCAATCAGAAGCCCTTGAGCTTTCTATTACAACATGCTGCCTCCTCAAATAAAATACATCTGCCATGTTTAGTTCATTTATTCACCAATCCATCCATACAATCCTTAAACAACCTTGATGGAAAACATTTTGACAACAAGTATTGCATCTTTTTTTAAAATATATTTTTATTGATTTCAGAGAGGAAGAAGAGGGGGAGAGAGATAGAAACATCAATGATGATAGAGAAATGCCTCCTGCATGCCCCCGACTGGGGATCAAGCCCACAACCAGGGCATGTGCCCTTGACCGGAATCAAACCTGGGACCCTTCAGTCTACAGGACAATACTCTATCCACTGAGTTAAACTGGCCAGGGAATAAGTATTGCATCTTTAAAATATTCATCTTTTAACCCCACAAACTCTTTCCTAGTAGGATGCCTTCAATTGATCAATCACATTTGATTTGGTTTCTGAAGAAACTTAAGGAAAGTAAACACTCAAAAAATAGCCTCATCTTTTGTTTTTCTTGTCTCTCTCACCTCATTTCAGAAAACTAAAGCATATTACCAAGAAAATCTATTTTGAAAACAGTGGAAACTAGGCAGTTGGTACAACCTATAGCTATGTAATTACAAGCTGTGTAAGGGCTACCCAGTTGTGCTGATATTCAGTTATTCTAAATTCTGTTGGAACCAGCTCCAAGCCTTGAGGAAATCCTAGTTCAGAATCTTTCTGATAGACAGATAAGTAGATAGGTAGGGTAGATAAAGAGTTGATAGGAGATAGATAGATAGATAGATAGATAGATAGATAGATAGATAGATAGATAGACAGACAGACATAAGCCCCGGAAATATCAATAAATGATCATCTTACTTTCTAATTTAACAGCTGTAATATCAGTCTCTTTCAGCATGTTCCAGGATTGATCTATCTGTAAACCCACTACCTGCCTCAGTCTGCCTAATAGAAAGAGCCAATTGGTGCAAGTTAACTCTCCCGAATCCATAGTCATTTCCTCTGCAACATCATGAAAGCATTATTTATGTCTATGTGCTTGTGTGCTGGTGGGGATAGATGGGTTGGCAAGTATTCTGTAAGCCTTAAAGTGCCACAAACCAATAGGCCTTCAAGCCTTATACATCTAAGCATATACACATTTGTTCACTTAACAAATATAATGGGTACTTAGCATGTGCTAAATTTTAGACATAAAATAAGAAATAAAAAGGATAAGGTCACTTTCCATATGTAAGGTCCTTGCACAGTGCTTACATTTTAAAGGAGAAAGACAACATGAGAAAACAAATGTATAAAATAAGAAAATGTCAGCTTATGATAAGCATCAATAGGCTGATATGGTAGAATAACAGGAGGATGTGGCCAGTTTATAACTTCTTAGTATGGATTTGGCATTCCAGCTGAGACCTGAAAGGTGAGAAGATGCCTCGGAACCAACCATGATAAACCTCCAGGGACGAGGATCTTGGGCAACAAAGAGAACAGGATCTGAAAGACACAGAGGGGTGACCAGTGTAGCTGAAATAACATAGATCTGGGCTAAGAGAAGAACAAGATAAGGCTTGTGGGGAGAACTTATCTTCTATGAGATCCTGCTGAATTACCTTTAGGAGCTATGAGAAAACTGAAAGGCATTAAGTGTGAGGGGGACATTGGGGCCAGACACAACCTGATTTATAGTTCTCCCGCATGCACGGCTCTCTCCCTCACCTCATTTTTCGCTGAAATATAATCTGGCCAACAAGACTTCCTCTCAGCACTTTGTTTAAAATTGTGAACACTGGCCTTCCTCCTTTACCGCTCTCATCACCCTTCTGATCCCTTGAAACTGCTTGACCTTTTTTTTTTTTGAGAAGTTTAAGCATAGTGGTAAGATTTATAGGAGTGAGAAGAAATAATATGCTCTTGGGTTCTAGGGAGTGGGCAGGCTCTAGTAGGAGCTGCCTCCACCTTTTCTTTTTCCAGGACACTTAGCACCTTCTAACACACCATGCACTTCACTGTATTTGCCTTCTATGGTCAGTCTCCCATTGGATGTAAGTTCCAGGAGGGAAGGGATATTTGTTTGATTCACTGACCCATCCCAAGAGCCCAGAATGGCAATTGGCACATAGTAGGCTCTCAGCGAGCACTTACTAATTAAATGAATGAGTTCACGTGAAGATAATAACTTAAAGTAATAAATAACTAGCATGGTCATATTCCAAATTCGTTTTTTCCACAGAATAACCTGAGAAAACCACACTTTCTCCACAGCAATGGAAGAACTTGAATGGGACACTTCAGTACCTATTGTCATCACTCCATTTAATCAATTCAGTGGCAATGTTCTTACGGTATAAACAACCGGTTTCTTCAAAGGGCAAAGAGCTGCTATGTATTAGTCTGTGGGTCTTTACTGGTGCGAGCGTGTCATTTTACCTGGATTCTCACAAGAGCACGAAGCAATGTGCGTTTTATTGTTTGTGACTTCTTGTGCCTTACCATACAGTTCTGCTGCCGGTAATAATAGAGGGACCGCAAAGTCTATTCATTTACTGGAATGCACTACTCTGTAGTTTGCAGCTGTAGCTATCAATATTGTTGCATAAATTCACAGAGGTATATCAAATATCTAGCTACTACAGTTACAGAAGCTTCAAGCACAAGATAATATAGAAAACTTGCAAGATTATATTTTATATATATTTATTTTATTAAATATATTTTATTGATTTTTTACCGAGAGGAAGGGAGAGCGATAGAGAGTTAGAAATATCAATGAGAAAGAAACATCCATCAACCACCTCCTGCACACCCCCTACTGGGAATGTGCCTGTAACCAAGGTACATGCCCTTGACCAGAATTGAACCTGGGACCCTTCACACAGGCCGATGCTCTATCCACTGAGCCAAACCAGTTAGGGCATATATTTTATATTTATTACTAGAGGTCCAGTGCACGAAATTTGTGCACTGGGGTAGAGGGTCCCTCAGCCCAGTCTGCATCCTCTCACAGTCCAGGATCCCTCAGAGGATGTCCTACTCTGCAGGAGGCAACCAGCTGATCAGGGGAAGGCACCACTCCTATCATCTTGCTGCTGTTGCCACTGCCGGCTGCCACAGTCACCAAGGTGTTTTCATCAACATGACTCCAGTCCCTTCACCACGAAAAAATGCCAACTTTCTTTAGGCATTTTCAAGATGTCTCTTTCATAGGCTATGACTTTTCTTTCTTTCTTCCTTTCTTTTATCCTCACCTGAGGGTATTTTTCCATGGATTTTTAGAGAGCATGGAAGAGAGAGTAAAAGACAGAGAGAAACATCAATGTGAGAAGGACACTTCTATTGGTTGCCTCCTGCATGAGCCCTGAACTGAGCCCCAGCCAGGGAGGAGCCTGCAACCTAGGTACATGCCCTATATCAGAATTGAACTGGACCCTGCAGACCACAGGCTGATGCTCTATCCACTGAGTTGGATAATGCCCCCAGAGATGTCCCAGACCCAATTCATGGCTTCTGGGAATTTAAGTTATAATGCAAAGGGGCATTAAGGTTGCAGATAAACTCAAAGTTGCTAATCTTATGACTATCCTGGATTATCTGGTGGGCCTACAATAATTATAAGGGTCTGTAAAAGTGGGGGAGGAAATCAGAGAGAGAACTGGAATGAGAGATGGCAGTGTCAGAAGGACTCAGCAGGACATTGCTGGGGGGAAGAGCCACAAGCCAAGAAATGTAGACAGCTTCTAGAAGCAGGAAAGGCATGGAAACATATTCTCTCCTAAAACACAACCCTGCTGACACCTTGATTTAGGCCCAATGAGACCTGTGTTGGACTTCTAACCCACCGAACCATAATAAATTTGTCTTGTTTAAAGACATTAAGTTTGTGGGAATTTGTTATGGCAGTAATTGAACACTAATGTGATGACCATATACTAGTAATTTATTGTCCAAATATGAGCAATTTTTAGAGAGGAAGGAATGCTATTAATTATTTGAATAGAAAAATAAGGGTAAATTGCAAGTATCCTGGGAACACCTCACTTTATTGTTTATTTCACTATAAATTGAGTTTTCTGATATTTGTGGCCTAGAATATCCTAATTATAGTGAACATATCAATGCATTCCATATATTGACATAAATTCATTTTTGAAATGCTTTAATTTTAAGACATTAATTTCCACACACAAACATGGAGCCAACATCACAGGAATTAGTAGTTACCTCAACCAAACACCAGCTACACATGTGAAGGGCACCCTTACAATACAGTGAACCCAGTCCCAAAGTCAACTCCGAATGTGAAGGGAAGGAAAGCGAGAAAGAACCAGTCCCCACTTTCAGAAGTTGGTCATTAAGTTGGAAAGGCAAATGTCACAGAAATTAAGTGCTTGATGAGCTGATTTATAGAAGGAGTTGTTTCTTGGCAACTCTCAGAATGCTCCTATGCCAAACTGTTTTATTCCTCAAAAGCCAAGGGAAACAGAAAACTAGTATTCTCACTCCCTGGTATTCTCGTTCCCAGAAGACAGTGGTCCTTACCACTAACTGCAGTGAAAGTTCTTTCCCCAACATGAGCTGAAAGAAACAGAATGCAAATGTTCATCTTGAAAAGCTCTATAGGAAAGGATTTGGCACATAAAAGAATGACAGTCAACTGTAGAATACAGAAAAAACATATATATGCATTAGAACCTCACTTAAAGAAACTCTCTTTAATGCAACTCTACCTCTAGGCAAGCAAGTAAGGATCAACAATGGAATGAGCTTAAGGGAATTTCCCTTTGGTATTTCAGTGGAGAATAGCAGCAGATTTAAGAGGCATATGAAACCTGAAGGAATTAACTGAGATTATCTGTCTATGAAGTAATGCAAGAAGAAAGAGGTAAATTCAGGGCTCCTGCTTGGGAAAGGAATTCCATTTCCTGGGATCACTGAAGTGGTGAAAGCCCTATACACAGAGCCATCATTCTGGGGAAGGATCAGAGAACCCGGCTGCTGTGGCCAGCCTGGGTATCCGTGGGAGAGTGACTCCACTTACCAATACAATTTCCTGTGTTGGGAGGAACAAGGAAAGATGAAGGGAGAGTCTGTTGGTTTAAGATGTATATAGGAAGAGATTCAACCTCCTATAAAGTGACAAAATCTGTCGGAAATCACCGATGACTTTTTCTTTAATTGATTTGTTCAGGTGTATTAGAAAATGCTTGGAGAAAAGCCAACCACTCTTTGAAGACAGAAGGCAAGTCTGCAAAAGACTAAGCAGGTGAGGGAGCACACTGCTGAGGCTGTGAAGCTAGGTTAAAGAATACGTAGGTAGCCCATGCAAAATAGCTTTTATAACTAGAGCAAGCATGTCCATGGGGAACAAGACACCTGGAATTTGGCATTTGATGTGTCTCATTTCTGTGAGAGAGGAAACCAGGGAGCATTAAGGATATGAATTTGATTGGTGGAGCAGTTGAAGATATGGTATAACCAAGGCGTCTAATTGAGTTAAAATTATCCCTTTTATCCAGCTTAACTGCCACCTGCACCACCACAAAAGAAACCACAGTTCTCACCTAAGTAATAACTTCTTTACTTTTAAAGAAAAATGGCTCTACTCCATTCTGAACCTTCTTCAACCCTCCATGGCTTCCAACCATTTATCAATAGCTATTAACTTGTTCCTGCTGCTGAAGTATCTTTCCAATTTAGGCTTCTTTCCTTCCTTCTTTTCTTCCTTCCTTCCTTCCTTCCTTCCCTCATTAATTTTATAAATATGTGTCAATATCCCAAGAGTGCCAGACTCTAAAGGAAACTAAATAAGATCCAATCTGATTCACATCCTGATGAGAAAGTCTCCTTAGGCAACAGAATCAGAAAGATCATCCCCATTTCTTCGGATTCACCTTTTCCATGTTTCCACCCATTGCCATCCTAGGTAAGGCCCTCCACAAGTCATCTGGGGCTTTATCAACAACCTCAAGATAGGCTTTCTTTCCCAATCTGCTCTTCAATAGGTATAGTGTAAATCTGGCTCCAACCCCAATTTGTTTCCTCTACCTCAGAGACCCAGTTAGATCCTCTCCTGCTCAGCAGAATAAAGCAACACCTCAATTTGGTATTGCTCTAACAGGAAAATATCCTCCCCAACCACTTCTATTGATCAGGTTCCTCTTAGGAGCTAGCTCAAATCTTACAAGATCAAAAAAGTTGCCCTTGGCCAGCCCCACTTAACGCGTTATCACTCTCATTATCTGTGATGTATTCTGGACATATGCACATTTCTATCTTCTCTTGTTCGGGTATTGCTATTTAATTGTCCCATCATTCTGTGTGTTTGGCTTCTGCAAAAAATTTTGCTTTTATTTCATATTCTCAAAGAACCTAATACAGAACTGTACTCATAATACGTTTAAAATGTTGTTCAACAAATATTTGCCTCATCATTAATTAAATGTGGAAAAGAAAGAAATTTTCCTCTTCCTTTCCCAATTTATCAAAGTGTTCTATTTACTCATTACCATAGCAACAGTGCTATTTTAGACTCTCACAGGCAAAAATAAATAAATAAATAAATACCAGGAGTCATGTTGAGCTCACACTATCTTCTATGCATCCCCCATGACCACAGCCAAACACTACTGCTCTGCATGCACCACATTTTAAGAGCCATCTTCTTCCTCTCAATCTCCACAACCAAAGTGTCAGCCCCAATCCTGTCTGCCCTAATGTCAGGAGCCCATCTCCAAGACTTGGAGAGAAAGTTCATCCACCTCATCCACCAGACTTGACTCAACAAATAAGACAACTTTGTTGAGTGCTTTGAAGATGGCAAGGGCATATCAAATGAGGAGTACCTGGGTCAATTTCACTCCCATGTCTTCACTTCACATAGCACTTTCTGGAGCAGCCCTGAGTGGTAGATACTCACCTGTGGCCTTTGGAGCCAAATGGGTCTAGTTTTGCAAGCCACGTCAGCCACTAGCAAAGACTGTGAAATGGGTAATATTACTTACCCTCCCTGTGACTCAGTGTCTTCATCTGTGAACTGAAGATAATACCACCCATTTTGCAAGGTCACTGGGGACATTAAATGAGACAACACATGCCAAGATTGTCACTTTTCAACATGAATGCCCTTCCCTCTTGCCCTGCTCTACCACAGCACCTTCCCTGCCCCTGCTCCTTTGGAAGTGTCACAGTGGCTTCTAACTGGCACTGGCCACGGTTTTATTTTCAAGTATCATGTAGTCCAATCTAAACAGAAAGGGAATTAATTGGGGCATAGCTGAAAAGTCTAGTGTACAACCCACATCAGACTCAGCTGGACTAGGGCTCAAGGAGGTTTCCAAAATGCAGTCTTGGCTGGGCTCTGCTCTCCTTCGCCTGCTAATGCCCTTCTCAGTTCCACATGGTCCACAATGGTATCAGTGGTTGGCAAACTCGTAGTCAACAGAGCCACGTATCAACAGTACAACGATTGAAATTTCTTTTGAGAGTCAAATTCTTTAAACTTAAACTTCTTCTAATGCCACTTCTTCAAAAGAGACTCGCCCAGGCCGTAGTATTTTGTGGAAGAGCCACACTCAAGGGTCTTGCCAAAGAGCCACATGTGGTTGTCGAGCCGCAGTTTGCCGACCAGGGTGTAGATGCGTTCTGCCTCCGAAGTTCAAGACCAGCAGGAAACACCAGCCTTTTAATTTTTTTAATATTTATTGTTGAAAATATTACATATGTCTCCCTTTTCCCCCCATTGACCTCTCCTATCCCACCCCCACCCCCACCCCAGGGCTTCACCACCCTATTATCCATGGGTTATGCATCGATGCATACAAGTTCTTTAGTTGATCTCTTCCCACCCACCCACCCACAACGTTTTTTATGTTGACTTGTAAAAAAAGATTTAGATGAACTGTGATTGGAATAACTTGAGCCATAGACCTATCCCTAAGCCAATCACTGCAGTCAGGGGATACAAGCTGTATTGGCCAGGCTAACAAGCCAACACCCATGAGATGTACCACATTGCTGCACATTCTGAGTTTAGGAAATCTTCAGTTAAGATGGCAGATCTCAGCTTTGAATTGGGGTGGTCGTTAGAGTCCAGTTTGTTAGTGTCTGAAGGACAGGAGAGGGGTACTTCTGAGCAAAGAAATGGAAAGATGATTTGGGAGATCCCAGAATGACTTTCGGGGGCTTTTTGCTTGGCCAAATTGTGTTGATTTGGGTCGTGGTTAAGTGCACAGCTTCTGGGTTGACTGGATTCAAATCCTGGCTCTGCCACTTCCTAGCTTGACAAGTTATTTCTCTGAGCTTCTGTTTCCTCATGTATGAAATGTTATGAATAATAATCAGCAGCAGCAAGTAAAGAGCTTAAGACAGTGTTTGGATTTGTAAGCCCTCAGTAAGGTTTCTCTATTAATGGATACCTTAGGAACAGAGGGCCCACAACCCTGCCAAGGGCATTAACACTGAACCGCAAGTGGATGACTAAAGCTACATATGGAAACCTCTTTAGAGAAACAGTGAGCCAACCACACATGGCACTCTGGTTTTCCAATTTCCCTATGATGTAAGCACAAAAACTTTGCTGAAAATGTAATTAAAATTATACTAAAAGATGTAATTAAAATATACGTTAAATAAAAAAATTTAAAGGAAAGGATGGTTATTGAATATCCTACCCCCAAGTGCCATTGTTTACTGAGTTCTTACATAGATGGGCATCTAACATGCCTTTCATTAAACCAGGAAAGCTAGAGCCAGGCTAATTGCATACCTGGTAGCAGGGTTCATTACAGAGGCCTCTTAATCAGATGGTGAGCGTGAGTGATTCCCCTTGGAAGGTGACCTGACTAATATCTGAAAACACTCAGATGTCCCAGCCAGGTTGATGGAGGGCAGGAAACGTAACCTTTGACCGGGCAAGTGGTAACAATGTTGCCCTTTCTGCAACCAAGAACCAAAGGAATTAAAATTGAGTCAGTCACCAAGTAGATTGCATTTAGGGTCACCTATAAATCTCTCAGAAGCATTTACCAAAATGTTTACTTTTCTTAGTAATTTAAAACGAATGGGAAAAGCCTTTGCACCAAACATTGAAAACAGAAACTTGGTTCTGTCTTCCTGTTTCCATTCCAGCAGTTGGTCTTCACTTCCTCTCTGAGCACCCTTTACTGAGCGCCTCCTAATGATGCCGCAAATTACAGTTAATTCCTTCACAAATTAGATATACTTCTGCCCCTTCCACTGAGTACTCTCAAATGATTCTTCAGTACTATACATGTGGATGACACTGAATTTTGTACAAACTAAAGCAGAAATGACGACAATTTGTTTCATGTAATTTACTTTAAATCTCCCTTTGTTTTGCACTTCCCTTTTAATAACATTCAGATTGTGTTTTTGCAGTGCCACCAAGAATCTGAGTGGGACACCAAGGACCCAGTTCTGTGGTTTTTCCTGTTTGCAGTTATGCTGTTTATTCTAGGGAAGGGGGTGGGGTGTCGTGGATGGAAATATTCTTTTATAATTAAAACCAAGCAACTATAAGTCTAAAAACAACTCAAATCTGATTTTCAGCTTCATCCTGTATCATAAGGTTTGGTCAGTCCAGGGTAAAGATTTAGGTGGAATTGTAACTGCATTCAGACCTTCCTTTCTCAGATGCTCAGCATTGACCAGGACTACTTCAGGCCTGATGCAAAGTAAATGCAGCTTTCAGAATGCTTCCTATTTTGACACTACATCATATTATCCTTCTAAAGCAACATATTGATTTAAAAATTGGCTGCCTGACATCTAAATAATCTTCAATTTTTTAAATGGAATTCCTGTTTACTGCATACACATTCTTTTTGTTTGTTTGTTTTCCCCCTTCTCTAGTGAGGGACATTTTGAACTTCTCAGGATCATTCTTATGTTCTTTTTTTTCCTTTTTAATCCTCACCTAAGAATATGTATAGGTTTTTTTATTATTATTATTAGTTTGAGAGAGAGAAACATCGATGTGAGAAACATCAATCAGTTGCCTCCTATACACACTTTGACCAGAAATCAAACCCATAACCTGAGTATGTGTCCAGGAATCAAACCCACCATCTTTTGGTGTATGGGACAACACTCTAACCCATTGGTTGGCAAACTGAGGCTCACGAGCCACATGCGGCTCTTTGGCCCCTTGAGTGTGGCTCTTCCACAAAATACCACGGCCTGGGCAAGTCTATGTTGAAGAAGTGGTGTTAGAAGAAGTTTAAGTTTAAAAATTTGGCTCTCAAAAGAAATTTCAATCGTTGTACTGTTGATACTTGGCTCTGTTAACTGATGAATTTGCCCACCCACTGCTCTAACCAACTAAGCCACACTAGCCAGTGCCATTCTTGTGTTCTTAAGATAAGAGTTGAGGTAAACCAATGGAGTTCTGACCTAGTCCCAGGAATTTTGTCTACTTCTCCACAAAGAGTCCCTCAGCACTCCCTGTGTTCACGCTCCCCCTGAACTTGAACTTCAAAAACCCATGTAACATTGGTCTACTTGTAAGAGAGATAATTCTTTGCCCTCATTGAGCAAAATTTCTGGTTGGGTTTTACATTTGCTATATTAGGACAGAAAGGTTTAATTGGCCTCAACCTGCTGGGTCAACATAACACAAGCAATTTCATTTGTAATCTAAACTTTATATGCATTGTCAGAAATGAAATGCTATGTTGGTCTGGAAATTACTGGGGCTAGACAGGAAGAACCTGAGGCACCAGACTATTTCTCAGGGCATCCACCTGCTATTGATTTGAGTCATTTCTGAGAAGGCCTGAGATGATCTCTTTATTAGACACTCAGGTAGATGGAACTTTCTCTGAATGTCCTTGAAGATTGTAAAATAGCAAGAGTACATACAATAAGCTACAGAGAGAGCTTCATTCAGAGAAAGCCACTCATTGCCAGGCCTCCAGGTGCTCAAGAAACCCCAGAGTTTGGCTTGGTGCTGTCTCTCTATGGCTGTGCCTCATTGTTAATCATCCTTCAGAAGTGTTTCTTAAGTGTTGGCAACATCCTCCTTAGACTCTGGCAACCACTACCCCTGCCTTGGGCTGCATAACCTAGAGAGCTTGCTTTGGCCCATCCCTCATTTTCTAAGCCATGCTCTTGATACCCAAAATCCCAATATCCCCCATCCAAATGGCCCTGGAGGAAGAGGCAGAGGACTAGCTGTGGTTAGGTAGAAGAGGATAAAATCTCGGTGTAAGACTGGGTTGTTCAAAGTTGGAAGAGAAAGGAGGGTGGGGGAACCAAGGTCCAGGGCCTCCACTTGCAGCTTTGCCTCTGGTCCTTCATGCAGGGATTGGATGGTGAACGAGAGGGCCTGTCCCAGCTCTGCATAGTCTCTGCCCCAACTAGGAAGACAGATGGGGAAGAAGTCATTGAAAGGGTGATGAGTCCTGCAAATTAGCAATACAGGGTGCTTTGGGAGCCTCTGCTGGGGGCAGGGAGCCAGACTTGCATGGGGGTGAGTGGAAGAAAGTAGAGATGTCTTCTGTGAGGAAGTCCTACCCACAATTTCCACTCACAATCTCCCATGCACCCAAGTAAAAATTTGCACACTAGCACTCAAATGTGCAATATCTGCAACTTTATAAGCATAAGTCTGATGGGCTAAAGAAACATTCTCTTTCTGGAAGTTTTTTCCAGTTTAATTCACTTTTTTTTCAAGTTTCCCTTAATTGACAAATATGCCTTTTTCTCCTAACAGCCGCTGAGTAGTGTCTTAAAAGCAAGATAAGATGAAACCGGTTTGGTTCAGTGAATAGAGCGTTGGCCTGCAGACTTAAAGGTCTCAGGTTTGATTCTGGTCAAGGGCATGTACCTTGGCTGCAGGCACATACCCAGTAGGGAGTATGCAGGAGGCAGCTGATCGATCTTTCTCCCTCATCGATGTTTCTAACTCTCTATCTATGCCTCTCCCTTCCTCTCTGTAAAAAATCAATAAAATATATTTTTTATAAAGAGCAAGATAAGATCCATTTTTTAAATAAAGAAAGCAATTTTTTTCACATAAACTATAGAGTATAAAGTCTGCACCTTGCTATCCATTCAAGTGTCTCTTGACTCCCAGCTCTGTGACCTTGGGCAAGTTACCTCATCTGTATCCTGGAGAGAACACTGTCTACTTCAGAGGTTGGCATGAGAGGTAGTAGGATGAAATATTTAAAAGCAGGAAACAGAGTCTAAACTGTAGAATGGGGTATGTTTTCGGTTACTCATATTTCTCTGTTCTCCCATTAACCTTGGAAACCCAAGACTGTTTTTGAAAACCTTTGAACTTAAAAAGAGAGCCCAGCCAGTATGACTCAGTGGTTGAACATCCACCTATGAAGTAGAAGGTCAGGGTTTCATTCCAGGTCAGAGCACATGCCAGGGTCATGAGCTTGAACCCCAGTAAGTGGGGGGGGGTGTAGGAGGCAGTCGATCAATTATTCTCATCATTGATGTTTCTATCTCTCTCTCCCTCTCCCTTCCTCTCTGAAATCAATAAAAAGATATTTTTTTTAAAAAAAAGAGATAGAAATGATATATTCATCATACTCAACAAAACTCTGGTCCATTTTAATGCTAAGGAGCCATGGTTATGTTTTCTACAAGGATAGATACCTGATAATAAATGCACACATGCCTATATATATAGAGAGAGAAAGAGAGCAAGAAAGCTGCTCCTTCAAGACAAACAGAAATATAATCAGGGCAAATATCATTGTTCAGATTTCTGTTTTATTTGCTACTAGTTTTGTAGTTTAAAGTCAGAGAAATGGATTCCTAGCCTGGAATGGCAGATTTGGAAAGAAACTAAACAGAAGTCATTTGGTGTTGCCAGGGGTAAGGGTTGTAAACAAGTAAACAGATGTGGAAATGATGAGCTTCGTGACACTTCATATTCCCTTTGAATGTGAACACTCCCTCGCCTTCTGTTGCTATCTGGAGTGTAGATACTCTGCATGCTACTCGTTCATCTTTGTTACCCATCAGCCTCCTACCTTCTAGACCCTACATCTTAGTTTTACTAAAAAGCTTTCCAAAGATGACGGTTTAGGATAAAGAATCAAACCCTGGGATTATCTGAGCTCTGGCAACACAGAAAACATAAAAATCCACAACATCATAGCTCTCAGTTGGTTGATAAATAGCACTTTTATCCTCACCTTGGGTTTCCGGGGTGTTATGGTAATGTAACATGCCACCTTTCTATATTTACGTCTCTGCCTCCTTTTATTTATAGGGACTGACAAAACCAGATATCTATATTTTTTGTTTTGTGTGTTTTTTGGGGGAAGGTGGATCTATAAATGCACTCTTTTCAAAAATAATGTAGTAAGTGCAGCCTAATAAAGGTTTTTTCTAAAGGCAGTGTGACTACTTCCATAAAGTAAATGTAAAGATAAAAGCTGTTTGGAAGTCTGTTTTGAGTTGAAAAAAATAATGGATGTAATAAATAAAATGTTAGAAAATTTTTATATAAAAAACACATCTATTCCCCACACACACACATACACACACACACACACACACACACACACACACACACACGTCGACTTTCATTCCCCCACCACACACACACACACACACACACGGCGACTTTCATCCCCTCCACACACACACACATTCAGCTGTTTTCACTGTCTTCTGTGCAGTTTTCATTCTGTGCATGTATTTCACAAAGCAACTTTAATTTAAATGCCATTGAAGATTTTGTTTCCTAAACTCATATCCCCAGTTTTCTACAGAACCAACAAGTTCTGTCCATTTACTGTGAATCTATATAGTTTAATTACTATTAATGGCTTCAGTCACAATGATTTGTATTTTGCTAATCACCTTCTGAAGAATTCAGTTTTAAAAACAGCACCTTGGATAGCTCATAAGCCCTCCTGGGGCAGCGTTTCATTTTTGCAGATGGAGAAACTGAGGTTCTAAAGAGGATATGGAACTAGCCAGGATTATTCTTAGCAGATCCAGGACTGCAACCCCAGACCCAACAATGGCTCTCTGTCCAACCACAACTGCCTCCTGACAGCCCCCAGCACTTCTGCTCCATCCTGAATGGATGTTGCAGTGGGTGGAGGTCACAGAAAGATAACATCCTACTGATCAGTTTTCCCAACTCAAGTGGACCAGCCAGCCACTACCTGCTTCTACAAAAGGCTGGCTTGGAGAGAACCAAGATGGCGGCATAGGTAAGCACCTATTGTTCTGCCCTGCACAACAATTCAAAAACTACAACATAACAACAAAACAAACATCACCCAGAATCACCAGAAAGCTGGCTGAGTGAAAACTCCACAAATAAAAATAAAGGTGGGACACTGAGACTCAGAAGAGCGGCAGGAGCACAGCCTTGAAGATCGTAGGGAAACAGGTTAGGAGCCGTCCTGGTTTTACGCGTGGGCTGTAGGGCTGGAGCAGCAACCCCGGCTGGATTTCGCCAATGGGGAGGGAGGAGACGTCCCACTACACGGATTCCCCAGCGCCAGGCAAGGTCCGAGATCCAGGGTACGTGGAGACGTCCCACTGCACAGATTCCCCAGTGCCAGGTGAGGTCCGAGGTCCGGAGGATGCATCCTGGAAGCCAGGAGTGGCAGAGGTCTCCTAGTCTGCAGAGAAACTTGGTAGCTGGGAAAAGAAGTTTGCGCGCACAGATCCGCAACTTGCTCCCTGGAAACCTGTCTCCTGGTCCCAGAAACCACCTGTTTTACAACCCTGGGCGAGACTTTGGGTGTGCAGACTCATTTGGGGAGAGGCAGAGTTGTCTGGCAAGGGGAAGAGACTAGCGGCTTTCTCTTGGAGGTGCCTGCAACCATTCCCATCCAACAGAGACCCTCGCACTCTTGAGCGCTGCATAGGACATAGCTGACACTGAGGCTGCCTGCTCAGCTCAGAGACTCTGCCCATCCAACCTGAACACAGTCTCCCCTCACAGCCAGTTGGCCTGGAGGTCAAACCCTCCTAGGGCTAGCAACAACAAGCTGGGTTTAAATTCAAAAATACTGTACAACCCATAAAAGATTGCAGTAAGAGTACCCACCTCAAGTAACTGGGGAGGCTGTGCCACTGACCCTTAGAGGACATCTACCACATAAAGCAGCCACCATGCAGAGATATGGAAAGAAATCAGGTGTGAAAGAAATGGAGGAGAAAAGATGACAAGACATAGAGTTCAAAACCACAGTTATAAGGCTTTTCAAGAGGCTCCTAGAAAAGGCTGATGAACTTAATGAGAACTACGAGGAAATAAACAAGACCAACCAGAAAATGAATGAGACTTACAAGGAAATGAATGAGACCCTCAAGGAAATGAACAAGACCTCTGAGGATATGAACGAGACCCTCACGGATATGAAAAAGGACCAACCAGAAATCAAGCATACACAGACTGAAATAAAAAATATTACACAAAGTCCTAAAAGCAGTCCAAAGAGCCACAAGAACCAAGTCAAAGATTTGAAATACAAAGAAGCAAAATCCACTCGGCTGGAAAAGCAAGAAACAAAAAGAATTCAGATAATTGAAGATAGTGTAAGGGGACTCTGGGACAACCTCAAGCATACCAACATCCGAATTATTGGGGTCCCAGAAAAAGAGAGAGAGCAAGTTAATGAAAACCTACTTGAAGAAATAGTGACTGAAAACTTCCACCACCTGGTGAAAGAAACTGACTTAATAGCCCAAGAAGTACACAGAACCCCAAAATATAGGAATCTAAAGAGGACCACACCAAGACACATCATAATTAAAATGCCAAGAGCAAAAGATAAAGAGAGAATATTAAAAGCAGCAAGAGAAAAACAGTTGGTTACCTACATGGGAGCACCCATACGATTGTCAGCGGATTTCTCAACAGAAACAATGCAGGCCAGACAGGAGTGGCAAGAAATATTCAAAATGATGAATAGCAAGAATCTACAACCAAGATTACTCTATCCAGCAAAGCTATCATTCAGAATTGAAGATCAGATAAAGTGCTTCACAGATAAGAAAAAGCTAAAGGAATTCATCACCACCAAACCAATATTATATGAAATGCTGAAAGATATTCTTTAAGAAGAGGAAGAAGAAAAAGGTAAAAATATAAATTATGAACAACAAATACACATCTATCAACAAATGAACATAAAAATCAAGTGAATTGATAGGCTGATGAACAGGATAAACTGGTGAATATAACAGAAACATGGACATAGAGAGGGAATGGACTGACAATTCTTGGGGAGAAAAGGGTTGTGAGAAGTACAGCAAGAGACTGGACAAAAATCTTGCAACAATGGGAGAGGACAGTGGGGAGGGGGAGGTGAGGGTGGAGGGTGGGATAGGTACAGGGTGGAGGGGAGATATAGGGGGATAAAAAAGGGGAAATAATATAATTAATAATTGAACAATAAAGATTTTTAAAAAAAGAAAATTTAAAAAAAAAGACTGGTTTGAATGGTATGATCCTAATCTGACCACTCAGAATGTGATTAGTTTTCTACTTTTGAAAAGCTTTTCTGTATTTCATGGGAAGCTGAGCCCGGGGTACTGGGTTCTACCCAGTTGCAATCCTGATCATCGTACGGTAGAATCAGAGGCTCTATGAAGATGATATGCAGCTTCATGTAAATTTTACTGCATCCAAGTCACATCAAAGGACTGGGCCATGCCTCTCCTGGAAGTAACTCCCTGGGGTACCTCTTGGCACTTTGTGGTGAGACAGGGGCCTGCAGGAAACTCAGAGCTAGCTATGTGACTTGTTCAGAGACAGGGAGTCAAACCCAGAAGCCAAGCCGTCTATACACCAGCAGGATTCTCGGCAGCTGGATCCAAGCAGGAAGGGTTTTTCTGCAGGTGAACAGAGCTCGTGCAGTTCCCACAGCCACGGGCACACGCCATGAGCCTGCAGAGCCCGGAGCGGTAGGAGGGCAGATGGCAGCAGGGCTCACAGATCGTGGGAGTGCTAGTGAGTTGCAGTTTCCCTGAGTGCCAGCTGAAAGAGTGGTCCTCCTCGCTGGGGCTTCCGCTGCCCAGCTGTCGGCCAGGGAACCAGGAGCACCGGCCCCACTCCCCAGCTGGCCCAGGAGGCCATCCTGTGCAATAATATTTAGTAATGGCTGAGCACAGCTGCCTTTCAACTAACAACCTGTTAATCTGCCCTGGAAAGGCCCGGATCCCTTTACAAATCCCTCGAGCCTGTAGCCTGGCCATTTGTTTGACTTGTTGCTCTTAAAGTTTCACATAATTTTCAACATGGTAAGCCACCACTCCAAGACCATTATGGAGTCCAAGGGAAAAGGCAGCCCTGAGCATGTTTTCTTTGCCACTTTGCCCTCCTCCTGTTCTTGCACAGCTCACCCACCAGAGTAGGCAGGCAGAGCATTGGTTTCAAGATTCAGTGTTGCTTTGCTCATTTGAAGGATCCATCTACAGAAGGATCAAAGCTTGAAGAAATGCTTTAATGAACACCTGCATGCCAATGTAGATGACGCTTCGTGAAAAAATAGTGATATAGCGTCCTGTGTCCTAGGAGAGTTCACAAACACACAGATGGCTGCTTCAGAACAATCAAGCATTTGTCGGGAATGTTAGACAAAGGAAGTTTTATGTTCACTCACTGTTCCTGCTGCCAGCACCATCTATTTAATACAGAACTTGCAGACCCAAAAAGGCATCTTACTTCTGCTTTATGAGCAATACTGCACTCTGTGTGTATTCCTGGAAATTGACATATATATATATATATATATATATATATATATATATATATATATTATGCTTAAAAATAGGCATTTCCTTCTTAGTCTTTCACCCAACCAACCTATGATCATAACTATTCCATGAATCATGTGTATGTTTATTAAGTATACTAGAGACCCGTTGCAGAAAGATTCCTGCAAGAATAGAGCTCCCTGCAGCCTGAGCAAAGCTCCCTCCCTCCTTTGCTGCCTCTCTCCCATCTCTACTGCCTTGCTCTCTCCCTTCTCCCCTGCTCTGCTTGCTTACTTCTCTGCAGCTTTGCTCCCTTTTGCAGTGTTTGGCTTCCTTCTATGCTGTCTTCTGCGTGCAGATATGCAAATTAACCACCACCTTGGTTGGGTTAGTTTGCATACTCGCTCTGATTGGCTTGTAGGGGTGGCTTGTGGGCATGGTTTGTGGGTGTAGCGAAGGTACAGTCAATTTGCATATTACTCTTTTATTAGATAGGATATTATCTACTAAAGGAAACCAAAAATTATATAAAATATGACCCAATTAAAACTCCTGAATCATTTAAGAATTTTTAAACTATTCTTATTGTGTATTTTTACCATTTCTATTTTTTTATAAATTTAAAGACAACAAAACTTATCTGAAGTCTGATGCAATAAAAAATATGTGGAATATGTCAGAATTGTGTTTTTCTTTTTGAAAATGGTTATCTTTTTTTGGCACTTCCTGGTGCTTTATGGATCTAAGGCATTATAATCTTTTATATCCTATCCAAACTGACAACTCGCTTTGTGCCCTGTATAACTCTGCTTGAGGAATTCTCTAGTGGTGAGTGTTTGGCAGCATTATTTTTTATCTTATGTACTGATATTTATGACAAGACTGAGAAATGTGCATGATAGCCAAATTCCTTCTTGAGTCCATACACACATTTTATTCCAAAAGAAAAGTAATGTTTTTGTTCATGCTGTTTTGCAAAAGACTTAAAAGGGGAAGCATTATGCAAAACATTTTACTATTCCTTTGAGCTTGGGGGAAGAGGTATAAGGCTTGTAATAAACATATATAGTTGTATTTTTAAAAATGGGCATTTCCTTCTTAGTTTTCCACCCAACCAACATATGATCATACGATCAGTTTTAAAATAAACTAACAATAATATGTGTTTTTAGTAGCATCTTAAGTTTGAAAGTTCCAGATTGAAAGATAACCATCCTAAGCATATTTTCCCAAAAAACATTTGTCATGATCCCTCACTATGGGATCCTGGAGGATATGAGTACAATTTCTCTGATCCCCTTATGATTGCTAGACCTTACTTTCCACAGCCCATATACTAAAAGTATATTTGTCTTTTTTCTTTAACTTATTCCCATCAGGTATTGAAGAACAGAAATTTTCCTCAGAGTAGACAACTTCAAGGTAAAATGGTTTAACTACTGACCAGGCCACAGGCCAATTGTTAAAGCTAGGCCTCCCTGCCCTTTTTACTCCACTGTTAGGACTCAATCTAGAATCTTGCTTAAAGATACAACAAGTCGGGAGGGTGGTCAGTGTTACTTTGATTACTGTGTTTGTCCTGGCGATTGAAGGGGTGAGTGACAATGAGGACTATTTCTGGAGCCCTTCGCAGAGAAATTTGGATTGTACTTCATATGAAGAGAAATGTGTTGAATACAGAGAGCCACTATATCCTAAACTGACAACTCTTTTTGCTAGTGGCTTTTTGCATAGCAAATATTTAATAAGGAATCCTTTAATGATCAAAGGGTGTTTTTTTAAGTGTCAATATTCTCAGGACTCAACAAGCTCTAACATTTACGCTGTATTTATCAACTCAGGCTGCCATAACACAGTAACACAGAGTAGGTGCCTTAAATGACAGAGATTTTCATTTGCACAGTTCTAGAGGCTGGAAGCCCAAGGTCAAGGTCTCAGCAGATTGGGTTTCTTCTAAGGCTTTCTTCCTTGACTTGCAGATGACTACCTTTTCCTGTGGCTTCGCTTAGTTATCTCTCTGTCTGTGTTGTTTGTGCCCTAATCTCTTCTTCTTATAAATACACCAGTCATAATGAATCACAACCTGCCAATATGACCTTTTACCTTAATTATTTCTCTAAAGGCCCTTGCTCACATTTTGAGGTACTGGGGGGTAGGACTTCAACATTTGAATTTGGGAAAGTTACACAATTCATCCCATAACATATGCTTATGAGAAATATGAGGTACCTCTTATGTGGTAATGTTTGTTTGGGTTATTCATAATGTTCTCACACTCTAAATGTAATGGTGACACTAAGTCACTTACCCATCTATGTGGTGCGGAAAGACAGAAGACTTGAAATTCAGACAAAGTTTACAAGATTTCCCTGAGACTAGTAGAAGTGCTTATCCTGTAGCTATGAGGTACAACATACTCCTGCTCATAACAGTAAGGGGTCCAAGAGAAATTGCAATTTCCCTGACATGTTTATATGTAGCCTTGTGGGGTTGAAAGAATAGTGTGGTAGAAATCGAGAGAGCTGAGTGTTACCCTGATGGGAAGTAGGCCGCAGGGCACTTGTGGCTTACTTTCTCAGTAAGGGTTAGCAGTTAAGAACAAATTTATGGGGTCAGATTACCTAGGCTCAAATCTACCACCTATTAGCTGTGTTACCTTGAGAAAACTACTTAAACACTCTGTCGTTCTGGTTCCTTATCTGTAAAAATAATAATAATCTACCCAAAAGGCAGTGAGATTAAATAATGCTTTATCTCCAATGCACTACAACAGTGTCTGTCATGATATAAATCTTGGGTATTTACCATTTTTATTGTCTATAAAATGCAAGGATTAAATTAAATACTTTTTAAGTATCTTTAGACTCTAAAGCTAAGATAGTAATGTTGTTATTATGTTTTATGATTTTTAAAATTGCTGCTTGGTGCTTGCCCGTCAATATTTGTAGACATTGTAGCACCTCAGGAGTAAATTGCCTTCATACTCTTTGCAATAAATTAGCTGTTTTATACTTTAGAGAATCAAATTCTCTGTCCATCACTTTACCTGAAGCTCCTGAACTTATTCTGTATCAGCTCTTCAACATAACACAATTTGCCCTAAAATGCAAATAAGGTAGTATCATATTGCTTTCTGCTGTATTTCTCTATTATGCTATAAAAGTTTTTTTCTTTTGCTCTCATAATATTCAATATTTTATTGTGCGTATGGGGAAAGTAATAGCATTTTTCATGCTTATATCGAGGACACTAAAGCATTCTATGATGAATAAATATACCACACCACTATGAAGGTCCCTTTCATTTAGAAAATCAAGCATTCAGAGATACTTTACCCTCAATTACAATTTTTCTATGGAAATTGTTGGCAATTTAATTGATAATTAAGTAACATTATGGGTGAAACATGGATTGGAAAGACGATGAATAGTAACTATTAGAAGGCAATGAGAATATTTGTTAAAAATATAGATTCCCAGATCTTTCTTTAGAACTCTTGGGTAAGGCCAAAGATTGAAGATAGTGTAAGGGGCCTCTAGGACAAACTCAAGCATACCAACATCCGAATTATTGGGGTGCCAGAAAAAGAGAGAGAGCAAGATAATGAAAACGTATTTGAAGAAATAGTGACCGAAAACTTCTCCCACCTGATGAATGAAAATGACTTAGGAGTCCAAGAAGTGCACCGAACCCCAATATATAGGAACCCTAAAAGGACCACACCAAGGCACATCATAATTAAAATGCCAAGAGCAAAAGACAAAGAGAGAATATTACAAGCAGCAAGAGAAAAACAGTTAGTTACCTATAAGGGAGCACCCATACGATTGTCAGCGGATTTCTCAACAGAAACAATGCAGGCCAGACGGTAGTGGCAAGAAATATTCAAAGTGATGAATAGCAAGAATCTACAACCAAGATTACTCTACCCAGCAAAGCTATCATTCAGAATTGAAGGTCAGATAAAGTGCTTCGCAGATAAGAAAAAGCTAAAGGAGTTCATCACCACCAAACCAATAGTATATGAAATGCTGAAAGATATTCTTTAAGAAGAGGAAGAAGAAAAAGATAAAAGTGTAAATTATGAACAACAAATACACATCTATCAACAAATGAATCTAAAAATCAAGTGAATTAATAAGCTGATGAACAGGATAAACTGGTGAATGTAACAGAATCATGGACATAGAGAGGGAATGGACTGACAATTCTTGAGGAGAAAAGGGGTGTGGGAATGCAGCAAGAGACTGGACAAAAATCATGCAACTATGGGAGAGGACAGTGGAGGGGGGTGAGGGCGGAGGATGGGATGGGTACCAGGTGGAGGGGAGCTATAGGGGGGGAAAAGGGAACAATGTAATTAATAAACTGAACAATAAAGATTAAAAAAAGAAAGATACTACCATAAGATATCACTACGCACCTATCAGAGTCAATAGCTAAATAAAAACAGTGGCCAAAAACTGGATTACTCTTACATTGCTGGTGTGATTATAAAATGATACAACCATTCTGGAAAACAGTTTGAAGTTTAAAAAAACTATATATGGAATTACCATATGGCCCAGTAAGTGTATTCTTGTGCATTTATCCCAGATAAATATTCACACAAAAACCTGAACGAGAGTGTTTATAACGGCATTACTCATCATCGTCAAAACTTAGAAACTATCCAGATGTCCTTAGTGAGTGAATGGTTAGGTCAACTGTGCACATCCTTACCATGGAATACTCCTTGGCCATTAAAAAGGAACAAACTATTGATTCATACAACAGCCTGGATGAACCTCAGAAAATTATACTGAGTTTTTTAAAAAGCCAATCCCAAAAGGTTTCACATTGTATGGTTTTATTTTTATAATAAATATAAACTTACAAATAAGAATAAAATTGAAATACAGTTATAGGCATGAAAAACATATTCATGGTAACCACTGGTTAAATATGAGAGTGAAAGGAGAAGGGGTAGCTAAAGAGATAACACAGGGAGCCTTATGGTGGTAAACAGTTCTGTGTCTTAATTATAATGGCAGTTACACAAATCTATGTGCGTAGTGAAGTTACATAGACCTACACACACACACACACACACACACACACACACACACACACACTCACACTCACACATACACATGCATAACTGAGTGCATGTAAAACTGGTGAAACCTGAATAAGCTCTGTGGGTTGTACCAATGTCAATTTCCTGCTTTTCATATTGTACTCTGGTTTTACAAGACATTAGCACTTGGAGAAACCAAGTGAAGGGTACATAGGACCTCCCTATACATTTGTTTTATGCAACTTTGTGTGAATCTATAATTATTTCAAAATAAAAAATTAAAGAAAATAAACCTAACTATTCTTACAAAAGCTTAGTCATTCAGGAGTGTCAGGTTGGGGGGTTGGGGGGTTGGGGTTGTCTTTCGCTTTTTACTTTATATACTTCTATAATTGGTTGAGGTGAATATATAATAAAGGTGAAGCTCTTGGCAGGAGTGGGGAGAGACACAGATTGCTTATTGAAGAAGTCTGGAGTAGAACTTAAGAATTTACATTTTTCATCATTTTCAAGGTAGCTGATGCTGCTGGTCTGAACCCACACTTAAAGGAAAAGGCTCCTTAACCTAATGGTTTGATAATTGCAAAAGTAATCTGGGCCATCATTTCAAATTTCACAGAAGCCATTTCTCTCAAATATACAAACATAGACAAATAGTTCATATAAAATATCTTTCAACTTAAATAAATGGCTACTCAATCTGGTCCTGGAAAATGAATAAATAAATTGACTCAAAATGAAATACAATCAGTCTGTACAGGGAGATATCCCCATCTAATCTGTATCATAAAATGAATCAATCCTTCTGAAACTCTAGACAGAAGCAGCCTTTGTAAAAATCTCCTGCTAGCCCTGAGCATGGTAATCCTGAGCTTTGTATTTTTATATCTACCTACCACCCAAAGGAGGGATGCCCACCATCTCACAGATAGAAGCGGAATGTAGCTCAGTAAGTAAAATGTCAGTTTCTTTTCCAGTTTCTTTCTCAGTCACATTTCAGACCCTCTTCTCTGAAGGTTTATCACCATCAACATCCGTATTTCTGTATGAATATCCGGCAAGTGACTCCCTGCTGAACAGCAGGGAGAAGCCCCATAAATCAGTCCTGCAGTCCACATGCTGCCTTCCAACCAGTCATGGATCCTTGAATATTCTTCAAAGCTAAGTACTTCAGAGCAGCACTCTTAAAAATAAAGAGCAAATTACTCAAGACTTGATGGCATTAGAAATACACCAAGTCCCCAAGTTAGAAGGAGCCTGAGGGGCTGTGAAGACTGCCCTTGGCTTTCAAGAGCCCTCATCAGCATTAACCCAGAGAATTTAATGGAAACATACCTGTCTGTGATGCCAGCCTTCTCAGATGTAAGAACAAGGTACCCACTGGGACACCACGAGAGGCAAACAGAGTACAAAGTCATGGGTCTGTAATTATCTGTAAGAGATCATGGCAATTCAACGTGAGGAAGTTTGGCATGTCTGCCACACTCTTGCTTTTAAAAATAACACAATTTGAGCATGTACAAATTTTTCTGAATATTGCCACCTTCTTACAATTCAAATTATCTTCTTCAGAGGAGCATCGTTGCATCACCTGGGAGCTTTTGCAAATTGAGACTCTCCAGACCCACCCAGATCCACCAGTCAGAGTCTACATGATAACAAGATCCAAGGTGACTCGTGAGCACCTTGAAGTTTGAGCAGCTTTGGGGAAAGGTAGCCTAGTGCTCATCTAGCACTGATTCACACACACACACACACACACACACACACACACACACACACACACACACAACTTCCAGATCACATGGTAGATACTCTTACAAATCAGCAGCCAAGGATCATTAGACTTTTAAGAAATACTTTTAAGGGAGGGAGGGAGGGAGGGAGGGAGGGAGGGAGGGAGGGAGGGAGGGATGGAGGGAGGAAGGAAGGAGGGAAGGGAGGAGGAAGGGAGGGAGGAAGGAAAAATTAGATGGACAATGTAGATATAATGTAGAGGCAGAAGAAAACATTAAAAAATCAGTAAGGTCCTCAAAAATATAAGCTATTTTTAAATACATATTCAAAGACCAGGAAGAGTTCTTGGAAATTATAATCACTGAAATGAGAAGGGGGAAGCAACAGAACGACTGGAAGACAAAGTTGAGGAAAATTCTTAAAAAGATAAATGTATGACCATAAAGGAAATAAGATGAAAATTTAGATAATTTCTTCAGGAAGTCCAACTTTGATTATAACAGCTTAACAAGAAAATACAGGGAAAGAGATGGGGAGGAAACCATTGAAGAATAACAGTAGAAAAGGACACAGAAGAGAAAAACATGAGGTTCTGTATTAGAGGGCTAAGGTATCCAAAGAAGCAAATGAAGAAAGACTGATTTCAAAGCTCATTGTCCTGAAATTTCAAACTCTGAAAACAATGAGGAAATCCTGGAGCTCTGATGTTAGGCAACATACAAAGGATGGCATAGGAAACCTTAATGGCAAAATTGAAAAATAGAAGACAATAAAGCAATGCCTCCAAAAGATTGAGGGGAAATTATTTGCATACTAGAATTCTGTTCCCAGCCAAACTACTGAACAAATGTAAGGATAGAATAAAAACATTTTTGGAAATGCAAAGACAAAAAAATAATTATCTCTGCATTTTTTTTACTAGGAAACTAATAGATTAGACATTTCCCAAAGGAGTGATAAAACAGGAAAGAGGAAGATTTGGGATCCAGGAAATAAGGGATCCAGTGCAGAGAACAGAAAGGGAATGTGCATGATGATGGTAAAGGAGTCTTCTAGGGCAGCAGCCATGAGCCACTCTAGACTAGAACAAGGTGAAAAAGGCATCCTGGAGAGAAGTATCTAAGAAAAAAACTATTTGATTTGTTTAATTGTCATCAGAGAAATATACCCCTTTAGCCCAAGATTTGAGGCTAAACTAGAACAAAAAATAGAAAACTAAGCAAAGGAAAAAGAGAGTTATTAATTTCAAGAGAAACAACAACATAGACAATAAAGGAAAAGCTATCATATCATACAGCTTGTAAAAAAGATGTACTTAGTCATAGACTCTGAATATTTATCTTACCAAAATGAGTGAAGGTATCAGGGAGGAAGGGTGTGAAAGCTAAACCTCATAATTAGAAAATTAATAGGTAATACATAAAACTGAAAAATAATTTAATCATAGGGTAAGGATGTTATTCATAAACAAACACAAGTACTAGAAGAAAAGTTAGAAGACTGAAAAGTGGTTACACTGAAGAGGTCTCAGGAGAGAAAGACTGAGTCAGAGGCTGCTGCTTTTAAATTTAAGCCTTGAACATAATTTTCCTTTTAAAATGGTATCTATGTACACCTTTTTTAAAAATACGTTTATTGATTTCAGAAAGGAAGGGACAGAGGGATAGAAACATCAATGATGAGAGAGAATCATTGTTTGGCTGCCTCCTGCACACCCCACTCTGGGGATCGGGCCCACAACCCAGGCATGTGCCCTGACTGGTTCATAATTTGATGCTCAATCACTGAGCCATGTCATCCAGGATATTCCTTTATAAAAGTTTAAAAAATAAAGTGACAAAAAATAAGCAGAATCAAGATATCAAAACAAACCCATATTTTATAATCTGATGCATTTATGATAGTGAATGCATATTTCATATTTAATGACAAAACGTGTTAAACAGTCTTTCAAGTGTTACAATTTCACATTAACAAAATTTTTAAGGAAGAAAAATGAGAGGATTTTAATGGAATTATATAGCCACAATATTAAAAAGTGCCTCTTAAGACAGTTTCAATACATTAGGTACAGTTTAAAATCTTAAGTATTTTGTATTTTTTAAAATAACACGCATCAATCACTCTTTTCTGAGTATGTATTCATTGAGAAACAATACTGAGTAGATGACATAGTACAAGATCTCCAGTCCATAGAGATTTAAAACATTTATTTCCCATGTTTTTCCAGATGTCTATGTGGTAGCATTCTACATTGATTTTTTTTTCAATTCACTATTTGAATAGTTTTTCCCATTTGTAAACACGAGTATCCAAACAGTAGCTCACAACACATTTCAGTGTACGCATTTAAACATTTCAGTGGGACAGAAAACTACACTTCATTCAAACAACAGATCAGGGATAAAATAGTGGTTTTAAGGTTGTTTCTGACATTTAAAAAGGATGAAGTTTTTTTTATTCCTTTGCTGCCTGTTGTAGCTCTAGATACCTAATAACCGTGAAGAGAAGATCCCAGCATATTATATACACTGAAACCTTCTCCAAAAGCAACGAGATATTTTTCTTTCTATTTTTCATTTCTGGGTGCTAGCTACAGTCAACAATATAATTGTGTTCTCATATTGATTTTCTTATAAAAATGTATCCTTGTTAGATTCATTGATGACTATACATTGCTGAGGCAGCTGATAAAATTTCATTGTGTTATTACCACTGCACTGGAAATGCTCTTTGCTCGATGAAAATAACTACTTTCAAGGTGAAGATGAAACTGCGTTTAATGCAGAATTCCAGAGAGTGCCATCCTTACTTGAAAACTAATCATCAAGAACTCCCACCCTCAAATCCATTCAGTATTATTCTCTGTTGAGAAGATGCACTGTATCATTCTAATTTGACATCAGTTTTCCAATTTTAAGAAGAGATGAATTTCCCACTTTAAACACTTACCCACTGAAAACTTTATGTTCTTCACAAGAATCCTGGTTTTTTCGGGGTAGCTGGGTCAGTGCACCTCCTCTATCATGCTGGATAGACTTTGGTGGCCTGTACCTGATTAACTTAAATTGATTTGGGTTAGAAGATTTGTTAGAACAACTCAAGTCAAATAGTTACTTTGTGTTTGTAGGGTTGCACAAATATATAACCCACTAGGGGCCCGGTGCACGAAATTCATGCACTGTGGGTGGGTGATCCCTCAGCCCAATCTGCCCCCTCACACATACTGGGAGCCCTCAGGGGATTTCCTACTGACCACTCAGCCCTAGCCTGCCCAAGGACTTGGGCACCCAGCCATTGCCCTGCTTGGCTCTGCACCCCCCACCCCCCACCTTAGCCCTGGGCTGCTTGCTCACCATCTGGCTCTACCACAGCTCCTGATTGGGTGGTGGTGTGGCTGGTGGGCATGGCTTGATCAAAGGTATGGTCAATTTGCATATTACTCTTTTATTAGATAGGGTAGGGTTTTTTTTTTCCTTTTTGGGGGATAATAATAACAACAAGTCTTCCTTTTTACTAAGAAATACTAAAATATTCTCTTTCATTTTTACCAGAATTCTAGGCTTCCTGAAATTCCTAAAGCTCCCATTGACAAAACAAGGGAGAACACATTTTTTAAAGTTTATTAAACTATTATAGCTTATTTCTAAGGAGTCCAACTACCTTACAAGATCATTACTTTCCAGTTAAATGTGTCTCAGCCTGTGCCATTCCTGTGAAGTAGATCATGGAGATTCCATTTAAAAAAATAAAATTTTTTCTTGGTGGAAAATAATTTTTTAAATCAATTTCTCATTTAAAATTAGAATCATTGTTAATTTTTAAAAATAAAAGTATTCAGAGTTCCACATCAATTATATGGCAGCAAATTTATAAATAAACTTAATTTTAAAGATTAGGACACAAAACTAGCACTTTGCTACATAAAAGATGGTATCAGATACCACAACACTTCCTAGTTCAGTCTAATCTGAATTAGAAACTATTTTAAACTCATCTTCTTATTTCTTTAAATCACATGCAATAACTCAGCCAGCTCACTAGGCACTGCTAAGAAGAAATTATTTAGGAGCCCAATTGACAAATAGAGAAATAATTCATAATTAACATGTCAGTTGCATATGACTGGCTGCTTCCCAGGACTTAAAATAACATGTACACTAAACTGTGCTTTGTAGAATGTTAGTTTGTTTAGCAATTTTTTTTCTCCAGTTTAGAAATTAGAGCCCAGTTCTTGTCTTGATAATCAGAGCTCTTCTTACAGGTAGCACATTGGCAAGGTTTTCAAATAATCTGACTTGGCTCCTGACTACCCACTGCTTTTGGCTTAAACTGGAGTAAGTTATTTGTACATGCGCAAGCCTTGTTTTCCATGCTTGAAAAGTAAGGACAAGGGTCTGTGCAAGTTCAAGTGAATCGAGAGTTCAAATTAAATTTGATGCTAAAAAGATGACCAGGTACATAGCAGTTTTCTCCATAAATCATTTGGAGAAATCCCACTTGGCCATTAAATGTGTGTAAGCAAAACTACTCTTTTTTTGTAGTTGTTTTGTTTTTATTTTTGTTACACAAAAGAGGGAGAAAGGCAAAGGAACAGGGCCCAACCAGGGCCCCACAACAGCATGTCTGTGTGGATTTGTTTTGAAAAGACAGTTTCAGTTCTGTTTCAGGAAAACTCCCTGGACTGTCAACCTCAGTGCAAAGACCTTAAAATGAAAACTTCCCATCCGTTTGCCACACAGGGATCCAATAAGAGATATAAAACAAACCTGTTTGGGAAATGCCCCCGTTAACACAAGGAGGGAAGGTTCTACAGATGCATTAACACAGAGACCTTTCCAGGAATCAAGTTGGCTAAGACTTCACAAAATCAAAACCACATAATATTTCCAACTGTAGAAATGCTGGCTTTGAAAAAAAAAAAGAAAAAAGGACTTAATGCCCTGGCCAGTGTGGCTTGGTTGGTTGGAGCATTGTCCTGTACACCAAAAGGTTGCAATTTCAATTCCCACTCAGAGCACATATCCAGGTTTCAGGTTCCGTCTCCAGTCAGGTAGCGGCAGTAGATCGATGTTTCTCTCTCTCCCTTCCTCTATCAAAAATCAATTTAATTTTTTTTTTTAAAAAAAAGACAACATAAAAAGGACCACAAAATATAAATACACAGGTGGGGTCCCCCAACACCTGCCTTTTTTTTCTGTTCGGAACAGACTCGTGGACTGGAGCAGACATGCAGCCTGTTGGGGAAGGGCTTAAGTCTCTGGGGGACACAGGGCCAGCTCACTGTTTACACAACTGCCTGCCAAGCTTCTTTTCTGGCTGACCTGTGCCATGCCTGGGATCCTGCCTCTGCCACGCCACCACGGCCACGACCTTGGCCAACACCTCTTCTTTGACCATGTCAGTGATCTCCTCGGGGACGTGCAGGTGCTTGATGGTGTTACAGAGAACCGGAATAAATCAAGCAATGCTCGGAGAGTTTGGAGTCACACTTTGTTATTCGCGGGTCCACAGAAAAATGTCTCTCAAATTCTGGGCCCCAACATGGAGAAATTTTCCCTATTTATATGTGTTGACCTTTTTTCTCTTCCAAATATGGGGTGTTTCCAGGTTCCTTTGCAAGTTCTGAAAGAGCCCCTATGTGCTGGGGCCTTGAGACCTCAACCAAAGGCTTGACCTGGTGCTAGCACTGATAATTTCGTCTGGGGAAGGTTTAATGGCCTCTCTGAAGTGGGAGTAGTCTTATTTTCCTTATTAGTTAAGCAACCAAGCAAGAATTTACAGAAGCCAAATAGCAGCGTTAAAATTTCTAACAGCAGTTTTTATATAAGATGGATGCTTCAATGGTGCTGCCGCCAGAACTTGTCCCCATCCCTGATGTGCATACCACCTCGCGCAGGTTGATGTTCATCCAGTTGTAACAGCCTACCAAGTGTCTATTGTAGGTCTCCCCGTTTTTAAGCTCCACTAACATGGGTGATTCTGAGCCCCATGGCCTGAAAAGTTGCCTTTTGAATTAAAGCACATTCAGTTACAAAGCAGGGAGGGGAGGGCATCTGGACAACTGGAGCATGGTGGTGGCAGGGACCTGGCCCGCCGGTAGCCACTCTGCCACTAGACTGAATGGCATGGCCAAAAACCGCTCTTTTAAGCTAGTCTTAAAAAACATGCACTTAGGGACTTATAAATAGCATATTTTTATTCATCAAATCATCTTTAAAGTAGGCTGTGAATGAGGACTTAAACATGCTTAAGAAAATATTATTTATTCTGCAGAAGAGTTACTATAGCCTAGAGTTCAAACTGGTCACTGGGGCTGTTTAAAAGCCACAAGCAGGGAGAGGCAGAGGCCCTCGTCCTCCTCCCTCTGTGACAACTCAAACCTCCTCAGCCTCGGCCTGTCTACTTCTGAGGGACCGTCCACTGAGGCCTCTGCAGCCTGAACATGACCGAGATGTTTGATTTGAACAAGGCAGAAAATCACAAAACTAAAAACAAATTTGCTATAAGGGGGGAAAAAAGTGCTTTGCTTTCCAGATTTTATTTTTAAACATTTATTCAGGCTTCTCTATGATTTCAAGCTCCACAGCCCAAAGGCATTAAACTGAATTGAAGCTTAATGGCCTGAAAAGTTGCCTTTTGAATTAAAGCACATTCAGTTACAAAGCAGGGAGGGGAGGGCATCTGCAACTAATCTGAAAATTCCATCTGATCCTGGACTTTGAGGACACGGAAACAGCCAGGAGAATACAGTGCTTTAAATCACATAGGGGAGCGTATGATTTCTGGGAGCTGGGTTTCTGTACCAATGTCTAGTTAAGGGGCTTTCCCATTAATAAAGAATAAACTATAATATAGAGAGGTTTAGATGGGCATGGAGAAAAAAAATAAGCTTTTTCAGATTCTCTTCTCACTAAGTTATTCACTTATGATGGAGGCAAATTCTACAAGCTTTCACGTTAAAGGTAAATGGGGTATTGTTCCCAGACCAGCGGGCTCCAAAATAGGAATGATATACTGGAAACGAATAGAAATTTTTAATTTTTTTATTTCTGTGTGCTACTTCAACCATCTTTCTAAATTTTGTGTTTGGTATGTGTAAAATACATGTGACATCTCTTAAATAAATAAATAAATAAATAAATACACTTAAATTGGGGTGCTTAATTAAGAAAATCCAAAGACAGTTCCTCTAAACATTTTATCTGAGTCACAGTGAAGTTGTTCTAAATCTTAATGCATAAAGAAATCCGTTGAATACTGCAGGTGCAGCCCCCATAGTTCAAAAAAGCCTGATCAACAACAGCTCCTGCTGGGTTTTCTGTTATTGCATCCTGATCCTTTACCTTTCTTTAAAAAAAAGTGCTATTGTGCATTAACAATGGGACTATGTAAAAAAAAAAAAAAAGTACAAATAGTTGATCTTATGCAAATCTGGAAATATTTAGTATCAACTGTCACTGTAAAATATGTATGTTGGTATTTGTGCAAAAAAAAAAAAAAAGAGCAACTTTGACATGATCCTGTTATACTGGACATCCCAGTTATGATGATAGCGTAGATTGCCTCAGGAACAGCGATATGCTTACAACAAAGTGAACATTTTTCAATCTGCTGTTTTTGAAGAGCTATTTTTGTCTCTGTACAAACAGGATAACAATTATAACTTTCTTTTGTTGATTACCTGTATTTCCTTTTTTAAGGGTAAGTCGCCTGCATGGTTATTTAGCGAGTGGTTCTTCGGAGGTAAGAGAAATAAAGCAGGAAGCAGAAGAAAACTTCCGAAGAACTACAACTAAAATTCTCCAGGGGGAAAGAGAAAATATTGCATCCATGAAACAAGAAGGAGCTATAAAAACAGAATAAGCAAGGATGAGCTTTTAAGGGGAAAAAGGAAAGATAGCCAAAATAAAAAGTCCATTAAGAGGACTGAGAGATAAAGTCAATAAAATCTTCTAAGGAAATAGACAAAGAAAATTTTAAGAAATTTTGATTAATGTAAAATATTAAACAGCTGATAAATAAAACTGACAAAAAGAAAATGATTGAGAGAGAATTCTCAAATAAATAATATGAGAAACATTCCCAGAACTGAAATTTATAAATCTGAGAAATGAAAGGCTCTCTGCGAATCTAGTATAATCAATGAAAGATGTTCACATAAGGAATTTTAGATCACTCTGGATAAAGGGAAGATCCTAATAGTTTCCAAATGAGAGACCCCGCACCAACAAAGGATCAGGAATAAGAATGGCATCAGACTTTTCAAAAGCTACATTGGGAACTACAGAACAATGAAATAATGAAGATCATATTCAATTAGCATTTCATAGCCAAACTATCATTCCAATGTGAGGGTAGAATAAATATGTTTTAAAACAAGATGAAATAATCATTTCTCGTGCCCTTTTTTCTTAGGGACCCTTTTTTGGGGCAAAACAAGAAAGAGTTAATTATGCACTTCAGTCAATTTGGCTCAGTGGATAGAGGGTAGTAGGCTTGCGGACTGAAGGTTCCCAGGTTTGATTCCAGTCAAGTGCACATGCCCAGGTTGTAGGGGATGTGCAGGAAGCAGCCAATCAATGATTCTCTCTCATTATTGATGTTTATCTCTCTCTCCCTCTCTCTCTCTCTCTCTCCTTGCTCCTCTCCCTCTCCCTCTCCCTTCCCCTCTGAAATAAATAAAAATATATTTTTTAAAAATATTCACTTAAAGAAGACAAGGAATCCAATGTTGACAAAAGGCAAGGAGAATCCCAGGACCACAGACCTCTAGAGCAACTGACTCAGATTAGAGCAAGAAGAGATCAAGGGTTCGAGTGAGATATTTCTAGGGCAAAAGAAACCAAAGGAAGGGCATAGGGGGAACCCGATAGAGTGTCAGATAGGTTAACCTTTAGGGATATTGGACAGAGAGACATAAGAGGGTATGGAAAGATCTATTACTGAGTACAAAGAAAACAAATCCAATGAAAATCAAGTTAGTAACTCTGTGGAAAGTGAAAACTTATATGACAGAAGAAACATAATCATGGTATACTCCTGGGCTCAGACAAGAATAATGGTAGTCATAGTTTCATAAACTCTGAAATACTGATTTAACCAAAACTAGTGGGGAAAGATTACAGGGTGGTATAGAAAGCCAAGTCCTCTCTGTCAGAGTCACCGTCAAAGATGGTGAGTAAAACTGACCACTAACTCTTATTTAGAAATTGTGGAAGTCATACCAAATAACAAACAAACAAATAAAAGAGCCGAAAGAGCTGACAGCAGTTGAAGGGTGGAGAACAGAGTTTTATTATATAGTCAATGAGTCATTTCCTCTTCATGGCAAACTTTTATGGCTTTTACCTAAAGATGAGCACCAATTCTGATATTCTACTACAAAGTGCCTTAATTCTGTACTTTAAAAAGCAGATTATCATGTTCTTGTTAAACATTAAATATCAAAATGCAAAGAAATTTCTCCCATCCTACCCACTTCATCACAGGCCTGCCAAACCTTCTATGCCAAGATGAATGGACCAGACTAGACAATCCACTGGCCTGAATAAAATATATACTATCTCTAACCTGCCAATGGATTCTTTCAAAAGTTGCTGGGCCAGTTGTTTGAAATATGAGAATGTGTTTTTTTTCTGCATTATCTCTACCCCAGGAGATAAGTTTTAGATGCTTACTTATCACAGGATTCTGGATTCTGCTCCTTGGGTCAAGGAGGAAGGAGAATGGATGGGGGGGAACAATAAGTTAGATGTAGACTATTGTTAAGACTGAGCTTTTGTGTTAGATGGTGGGTTCATGGATACTTATTCATAAAATTATATTTATGAAAAAGTAAGCAATAAAAATAGGACCATTGATAAGAATATGTCATGAACCAAAAATTAACTCATTTCTACATATCAGAAACCCAAAGGAGACAAAAACCTATTAACCCAGATTCCTGTTTAACTCATGATAATTTAGATGGCACATTGCCTATATATTCATCAGTTACATGCAATGAATATTTATTAAATAACTCCTAAGAAGTAAGATATTAAATAGGTCCTAGAGTTACAGTAATAAATAAAGGTAGGGCCCAAGACCTGTGGGTATTAGAGAATCACCTTTATCTTTCAGAATTCAGAAATTATATTTAAATATCTAGACCATCTCAAATGTTTTTAAAACATACACACAGCAGTTCCCTCAAATACCTCATATAACTATTTTGAAAAAAAGGAAGGCAAGAGTAAAATGGATTAGGAAAAGTGTATGTGTGTGTGTGTATTGTGGACACTTGTGAAAGTAGATTTAATTGGAAGTTCCATAAAAGTCCAAGCAATTTTGATGATGCTGGTCCTTCCTTTTCCCTTGACATGCATGCCCTTGAGCACTGCTTTATGCTTATTAGTCAAGATTAAGGACACAGTTAGGTCACAGATATAGTGGGTACATGTTAATACTGAGAAAATAACTAAGGTCTCTAGATTCTCTCCACAAAGCAATATTTTTCCATAATTTCTTGATTCTTCATATTTTACACACATTCTTTTGCAGAGTTACTCTCTAGTTCTCTTGAGTTGCTTTCTTTCATTCCAAAAATGTCTCTGAGTGCCTTGATTACAAAATAAGTTGTATCCCAGAGAGATTCTGGTTTAAACCATTCTCTCCACAGCTCACAGACCACATACACACCCCACATACACCTGACAGCTGCACAGTCAGCAGTCTCAGACCTGAAGTCCATGGTCATACATCAGGGCCAAGGCTTCACATGGGTTCATTCAGAGAAAATATACTAACTCTTAAGTTACAACTTTGCCAGGGGCTGAGACTGCAGGTAGGTGGTGCCTGGTTGCTGGTCCCCAAACACATAACCTCATCCCCCAGAATAACAATGCTATAGAAAATAGCAAGGTAGTTAGAGGGAAGAGTGAAGAAGAAAATTTTCTCATTATTTGAGAAACACTAACACGGCCCTTAATCTTTGCCAGCTCTCTTCTAAGCGCTTTACAAATATTAACCTCTGATGTAGATACTATTATTCACATTGAAAGATGAATATATGGAGGCCAGAGAGGCCTCCTTGTCTAAGATCACACAGCTACAAAACGATGAATTTGATCCAAGAAGTCTGGCTCCAGAGTCTATGCTCTTAATTATGACTCTCTGCAACCTCCTTGAGCCTTTCTCTACCTTCCTAACCCTGGGATAATTAATAATCAGTTTTCATTATCAGAAGGAATAGAGAGTGTGGGTGGAGAAAGTGCTTGGGCTAAGTCCATAATCTATCTTTCCAGACAAGCAGAGAAGTGGAAGCTAGAACAGTGGAGTCAGGGAAGGAGGGTGTGGGTTCGAGATCTGTAGAGTGAGAATCTGGTACGCCCTGGCCAGAACACGCTTGGAGATGGATAATGCTGGTAGCCAATATGGAGGGACGTGACTCCAGGCCTGGAGGCCATTCATAAATAGAAAATAAGCCAGAAGTAGAGGTTAAAGTCTGTCTGAACTGATAAGAGGATTCTGGCTATCTGTGGATGTAGCACATTGGAAAATGAGCCAAATCACTGTCATCAGAGAAGCATATAAATAGCATTAAGACCTTGGCCTCTTTTCCTATTCAACTCAGTGAATGTTCATAAAGGCCTACTATGAAGAAAGGCTCACATTCCACAGAATAAAATAAGGATATGGCCCAGATTTTTCTCATCTCACTGAGTCTTTACATTGAACTTGACTGTGGATGTGATAGCATGAGATGTTTGGAGGGGATCTCAGCCACCAAGGCCCCTTGAGAGCGCAGTCTGCAAGACTGAGAACAGCAGGGATTCTGGGAACCTCCACCAGGTAAAGGAAAATATAAATGGGGTCGGGGGAGCAAAGCAGCCAATATAGTCAAGATAAAAGAAATCCACAATAGGAAGGTCAGCCACTCTAAGAATAACTGTCCTGCAAAAACAAAACCAGGCCAGATATAACGTCTCCTACCTCAGCCAGAATCATCTGCCTTTTGAAGTTAGTGTTATGTTCTGGCTTTGGTTTTTTTGTTTTGTTTTGTTTTGTTTTTCTTTTCTCCTTTATCCCCTATCAGTTCTTCTAAGCTGAACATGGTTTCATTCGACATCTGTTTTCCAACTATTAAATTTGAGATGGCTATTTTTAGAATAAAAGATCATTTAAGAAATAATTAGGTGCCCATATATGATACAGACTAGATAGTTTTAAATTTTTTTAGGATTATGTCTAAAATAATTCAGACTGACTGAAAAGTAGGAGAAAATAATACAAATTTGAAGTTTATTTAAAGGACCAAATATTTAAAAATCAGCAATATAATCTATCTGTGTGTACCTCCATTTCCCCATTTGCATGCTGCACTGTCGTTTGCAAAACGTGACTCCCATGACCCTCCCAGCCCCCAGCCTGGGAGCCGGCATGAGCGGTTGGGTTTCTGGGAGTGGTGATGTGGTGATGGATCTGCTATGATCCACCCTCACCCTTTCTCCCGTTTCTACCCATGATGAATGGGCACCATTACAAGATGGTGACTGGGGTTAGGAGTGCAACTGGGAGAGCTCACCTCTAAGGGGGAATCAAACGCTGGTCCTTGGCCTCTTTTGTGTGATGCTTTACCCCTACTGAACCAATCAGAAAAATAAGGATGCTTACCACTGGCTTGCCAAATGGAAGTGCTGTGAGAATGTATTTTTTTAAAAGAAGGAGAAGGATGAAGAAAGATGTTAGAAGCTTTGCTTTCACAGTAAAAAAGCTTTGCTTTCAAATACCAGCTAATATTACTATAAATCAGAAACTGAGGCTATGGCATAAAAGCTGTTTCTGTAAGTCAACAACTGGCTAGAGACTACATGTGTCTACAAAATAGGTTTTGTAAGATCATGCTTATTTTAGAAACATCAATACTAAAACAGCAGTAACGGAAAGTGTTTTTCCCCTTAGTTTAAGCACTGCTTGAATATGCATTATATCCAGCCAAGCAATAACTGAACAAATTCCTTTCTTAAATGTCCCCAAGTTCAAGTATATGGCTTCGAGCACACCACAAGCTTTATAAAACAGCTTAGCTTTAAGTGTGCAATAATCGCTCATTTCCTGGCCATTAATTCAGACATCATGCAATCAGTCAAAGGCATCCATTTTCCTCTGCTGCTATTTTGGGGACTGCTGCCCTATTGTCATCCCTGCCTGAGACCCCTGACTTAGTCGTCTTTTAATTAGAGCCACCAAGAGTGACAGGCGGAGCCAGCCTACTGAGGGTGATCCATCACATGGCTCATTTTGCTCCCTGGCCTCGTAAATGACAGTGTATAAACAGGACATCTTGGATATCAAGATAGCTGCTTAAGGAAACAGAAGAACAAATGGTGACCACCTTCTAAGCTCCTTCCCTGCGATTAGAAGCTCTAGTCTAGAGCTGTATTTACTGACTCAGTATTTTGATTAATCATCCAAATAAATTTAATCAATGATGATGCTATCAAAGATGTTTTCTCTAAGCTTGCCCTTAAACAAACTGATGTCATAACCTAACATTTGTCCAAGGTTTTGAGTCATATACTTACACTGAGCAATTGGGCCGATTTTTAATAGAGCTGCTTTTTAATTAAATCCTTTCCACATTGGTCAACAGCTATAGTCCCAGTCCTAGAAAATAAAATTTAAAAATCAACTCAATACTGGTAGGCTCTTTCTCTGTTTCTATTTGAATAGAAAACACTATAAATTAGCCTACAGAATGTTACTATTCAATTATCTTTTCCAGGTAAAATTAAAGGAGTTATTTATCCCTGATTAAATATAACCTTATTTTTACAGAGAGAAGATATATAAGACCCCAAGTTATGTTAGGTTGGAACTCAACTCTATACCTATGTGGTGAGCCAGAGTAATGGAGTCTGGAAGTGATGAGGGTCAAGAGGTAAATACTTGGTATTACCTTCCTGGGTTCAGTGATTTGTCCATATCACTGGGAAGGTGCTTGAAGTTTTGGTCCTCACACTCAATATCTACACATGGCCAAAAAGTTAGATGAAAGGCAACTAAAATAATCATGTGGATGAAGCAGTTTTCAAAAAAAGGAAGACTTAAAAAGTTAAGACTCCCTACCCAATAAAGTCAAAAAAGGAAACTGTATTAAAGCCTATGAAATTAAGATAAATAATGAGTAGGCTATCATGATATACTTGCTTATCAAATCCAAGAGATCAAATTTTAGACAAAATCCATCAACCAGGGCATTTCACATAAACCATAAACTTGCGGAACCTCCAAACAAGGGCCTTGGAATTTGTATTTTAACAAATGTCTCAGATGGTTCCTATGCTTAGGTAAATTTGGAAATAACTCAAAATAGAAGCTGCAAACTCCTACGGTAAGTGATATTAATTGCAAAAATGTTCTCACCTGTTCCGCTGCTTGTCTTACATATGTCAATTATCAGTACACCAGACAGCTCGGATTCCTCCAAAGGATGGCTGTGGCTATTTATGGATAACACAGCTGACCCAGAGCTCACCAGCCTCTTGAGCCCAGAGAGACAATAAAGGTTCAAGCAACAGTGTTAAACTGTGACAAGCTCAGGCTCCTTCAAAATGTACCTGTGGTTTCCCCAGGTTCTCACAGGAACATGTTTATTTAAAGTCTTCTCCTCAAGCCACAGGCCGTTCAAGGCAGTCACCACATGGCAGCTGCAGCTCCTGGTGATCTCCTGTGTCCCCCTCCTCTCTCTCAATGCCCTTCTCTAAAGCCTTGTCCTCCCTTTAGACTTCAGGACCACAATGGCTGAAGGAAAGGGCTGGGACTTGTGCTACATTCCCGTTCCTGGCTTTACTTTTCTAGGACTGCATTGCTAAAGGCAATTGCCCTAAAAGGACATGATTTTTACCTGCCTGTCAAAAAATTTATTTTCATATTCACAAGTATCACTTTAGGTAATATTCCCAAGCACATAAAATAGATTTTTAAATATGTTTATTTTTCAATTACAGTTGACGTTCAATGTTATTTTACATTAATTTCAAATATACACGTAGTGGTGAGACCATTATATAACTTACAAAGTGATCCCCTGATAATTTTTGCACACATCTGGCACTATGCACAGTTATTACAATTTTATTGACTATATTCCTTATGCTGTACTTTATATCCCAGGACTCTTTTGTGACTGCCAATTTGTATTTCATAATTCCTTCACCTTCCTCACCCAGCCCCCTGGCAACTCTCAGTTTGTTCTCTATATCTATGAATCTGTTTTTGATTTTTGTTCATTTATTTTGTTAAAAGAGAGAAAATTTAAAAAATATTTAGAATATAAATTGTTTTGTCAAATTTCAGCTTGATGGCATTTGAAATACAGAATCAGTAAAATGACGGGGCTTCTGAATCCTAGGAACCACTGGGGAAAAAGCATGCCTTTCCTGGCACTTGCATAGCCAACAGCAAATGGAAGACATTTATGGCTTAATGAATATGTACATAGATGCTTCTAAAATGTACTTGCATTTCAATAATTTGTATTAAGTGAATATGTTCAAGTAAGAGCTCAATTAAACTAGAATCATAAATATAACTGCTTCACAAACCAAATCTAAAACTCCAAAGGTTTAGGGTGAGTGTAGAACCTTCATTAGTATGAGTCAAATTTGATTCCTTGGTTTTTTGTAATTTCACTGCTTGCTGAAATTGTCAACAAAAGGCAGAGGAAAGACCCCAAATCAATCAATGAATGACAGATGTTGATTTGCTACATAGAGAACCCTACAGTCTGAAAAGTCTGGAAGGACCCCTTCGTGGGTAATGTAGACCAAGGTAAGTTTCTGCTGGGCAAAACATTCTCATACGCTAAACAGGTGCATCAACTCTAGACATTTTGTTTACAACTTAATTAAGTTTACTTACTAGTTAGTCAACAGCTGGGTCAATTTACTACAGCCACGTGACTCCTCAAGAGAATTACATGAGTTTCATAAAGGGAAAAGAAGCCGTCGCCAAACAGAGCCACTCCCCTGCTCAACCTGTTATCTTCAAAACACACATTGCCCTCATGCAATGAGTGTGTAGGTCTTTGATAATGATAATTCTCCTACTCAAATGACTGTCCAGGAATGGGTGCGCTCACCTTATCACTTCTGTTTCTCCATATGATCAAATTCTGGCCACTTGTGATGTGGATCCTTATTTAGAAAAGGGACTAGTTCTCTAAAAATGTCAGCCCTGGTCATAGGTACTGATCAACCACTTTTCATTATTCAACATTTTGTACTACAAGACCCCTTTCAAAATAAATTATGAGACAAAATATTTGTTCATCTGGTATGTTTTGGGCCCTAGACATACATCAATTTTATTCTCTTTTTCCCGTTCAATTCATTGGATAATAGATCTTAGTGTTGAAATGCTTCTTTCAATTAAACTTGCGGTAGATCTAAAGATTCAGGATTGTAAACTCATTACAATGGGAGTAACATAAAGAACAATGCCATTGTTCTTTGGTGGCCTTGGGTACCCAGATGTAAGGGGGAATTCCTTATAACAAGTTTCAAATTTAATCTTTGTGTGAGAGGATTCAATGCCTATGAAGAAGACAGAATCAGATATCAAAATGCAATAAAAGAAACTCTGAGCATGTAAAATCAGTAGTGGTGAAATATTTAATAAAAGCCAAATATTGGACTTGGACCTGAAGAAGAAGACTTTGTTTCTGTTGTGACCTGTTTGGGGTGAAATGGAAACCCCTAGTCCCATGTTGAGCCAGACAACAGAAAGTGGCCACATAATCCAGCTCAGGCTGTGATGAAAGACAAGCTTGGGAGTTGGGGGAGGAAGGGAGGAGTGTTCATTACCAGAATATTTTACCTGATTATTTAAGCCCAAAAATTAGGGTTGCTCTATTTAGCAAATAAAAATACTGAATACTAATTAACTTTGCATTTTGGATAAGAAATAACTTGTTATTATAAATATGTCCCATACAATACTTGAGATATACTAAAAATATATTATTTCTTTATCTGAAATCCAAATTTAACTGGGCATGCCATAAATTGTTTTTGTTTTTGTTAGTTCTCATCCAAGGATATTTTTTCATTGATTTTTAGAGAGGATGGAAGAGAGAGGGAAAGACAGAGAGAAACAGTGATGTGAGAGAAACACGTCAATTGGTTGCCTCCTGCACAAGCCCTGACCAAGGTCCGGGCCAGGAGGAACCTGCAACTAAGGTACGTGCCTTTGACCAGAATCCAGCCTGCAACCCTTTGGTCCACAAGCTAATGCTCTATCCACTGAGCCAAACCAGCTAGGGCTGGGCATACTATAATTTATCTGTTAACTCTACCAGTTCACTGCCACAAAAGGAGACCACATTTGAGTCTAAGAAACAAAATTTGAATTAATTTGTCTGGTTCAATACTACCTGAAGACCAAGAATCTTAAAGCAGAGAACATAGATTTGGTACAAAGGAAAACCTTTTGTTTTTTCTGTAAAATAGAAGGACATTGCATGTTGTGATGATGGTTTTATTTTTTTTAGATTTCCTTGAGTTAATATAATACAAAATCATAATCCTTTGCACTTGTAGTAGCCTGGGGAAATAAGAAGAATGTCAATCCTATGGGAGCTTATATGCATTTCTAACAAGACTACGGTGACAGAGGACTAAGTACATACCACAGTTGTATTTAACAAGGGAAAAAAGGATTATCAATGTGGCCCTTATGATTTGAGATGGGGTTTAAAGTTTGGTGTGTAAATGTGTGCATTTGAGAGTTTCTCTGTTATAATAGGATAAATCTCAGAGAAGCATTGAACAATGCACTGATAAAAACAAATTATTTTTGGGGAACACCAAGATGGCGGCATAGGTGAACACCTATTGTTCTGCCCCGCTCAACGATTTAGGAACTACAACATAACAGCAGAACAGACAGCACCCAGAATCGCCAGAAAGCTGGCTGAATGAAAACTCCACTAACTAGAGTGGAGGTGGGACACTGAGACTCAGGAGCGGCGGGAGCGCAGCCCTTCAGACTGAAACAGGTTAGGAGCCTTCCTGGTTGCGCGCGCGGGCTGGGGCTGGAGCAACACCCCCGGTCCCACTGCCCGGATTCCCCAGCGCCAGGTGAGGTCCGCCGAGGTCCGGGGGACGCACCTGGAAGCGGGGCGCGGCATAAGCTCCTGAACTGCGAGTTTCCGCAAAAGGGTCGCGCAAACCTGTGACTTGCCCCCTGGAAACTTGTCTCCTGGTTCCGGAAACCATTTATTTTACAATCCTGGGCTAGACTTTTGGTGTGCAGGCACATTTGGGGAAAGGCGGAGTGGTCTGGCAAGGGGAAGAGACTAGCGGCTTTCTCTTGGAGGTGTCTGCAGCCATCCCCGTCCAACAGAGACCCGCGCGCGCGAGCACCGCATAGGACGCAGCTGACGCTGACGCTGCCTGCGCAGCTCAGAGACTCCGCCCATCCAACCTGAACACAGTCTCCCATCACAGCCAATTGGCCTGGAGGTCAAACCCTCCTAGGGCTAACAACAACAAGCTGGGTTTAAATTCAAAAATATTGAATACAACCCATAAAGGATTGCAGTAAGAGCACCCACCTCAGGTAACTGGGGAGGCTGATACACTGTCCCTTTGAGGATATCCACCACATAAAGCAGCCACCATGCAGAGACATGGAAAGAAAGCAGGTGTGAAAGAAATGGAGGAGAAAAGACGACAAGACATAGAGTTCAAAACCACGGTTATAAGGCTTTTCAAGAGGCTCCTACAAAAGGCCGATCAACTTAATGAGAATTACCAGGAAATAAACAAGACCAACCAGGAAATGAATGAGAATTACAAGGAAATGAATGAGACCCTCAAGGAAATGAACAAAGCCTCTGAGGATATGAACCAGACCCTCACGGATAAAAAAAAGGACCAACCAGAAATCAAGCTTACACAGACTGAAATAAAAAATATTACACAAAGTGCTAAAAGCAGTCCAGAGGACCACAAGAACCAAGTCAAAGATTTGAAATACAAAGAAGCAAAATCCACTCAGCTGGAAAAGCAAGAAACAAAAAGAATTCAGATAATTGAAGATAGCGTAAGGGGCCTCTGGGACAACCTCAAGCATGCCAACATCCGAATTATTGGGGTGGCAGAAAAAGAGAGAGAGCAAGATAATAAAAACCTACTTGAAGAAATAGTGACTGAAAACTTCCCCCACCTGGTGAAAGAAACTGACTTAAAAGCCCAAGAAGTACACAGAACCCCAAAATATAGGAATCTAAAGAGGACCACACCAAGACATATCATAATTAAAATGCCAAGAGCAAAAGATAAAGAGAGAATATTAAAAGCAGCAAGAGAAAAACAGTTGGTTACCTATAAGGGAGCACCCATACGATTGTCAGCGGATTTCTCAACAGAAACGATGCAGGCCAGATGCGAGTGGCAAGAAATATTCAAAATAATGAAGAGCAAGAATCTACAACCAAGATTACTCTATCCAGCAAAGCTATCATTCAGAATTGAGGATCAGATAAAGTGCTTCGCAGATAAGAAAAAGTTAAAGGAGTTCATCACCACCAAACCAGTATTATATGAAATGCTGAAAGATATTCTTTAAGAAGAGGAAGAAGAAAAAGGTAAAATTATAAATTATGAACAACAAATACACATCTATCAACAAATGAACATAAAAATCAAGTGAATTGATAGGCTGATGAACAAGATAAACTGGGACATAGAGAGGGAATGGACTGACAATTCTTGGGGAGAAAAGGGTTGTGGGAAGTACAGCAAGAGATTGGACAAAAATCTTGCAACAATGGGAGAGGACATTGGGGAGGGGAGGTGAGGGTGGAGGGTGGGATAGGTACAGGGTGGAGGGGAGATATAGGGGGATATAAAAGGGAAAACAATGTAATTAATAAACTGAACAATAAAGAAAAAATAAAAAATAATAAAAAAACAAATTATTTTTAAAATCCATGATAAAAAATTATATGTATTTTTTAGAATGCAGAATATATATATATATATATATATATGACAGTTTAGAATGCAGAATATATATGTGTGTGTGTGTATATATATTCATATATATATATTCATATATATATATTCATATATATATTTATATATATATTCATATATATATATTCATATATATATTCATATATATATTCATATATATATTTATATATATATATTCATATATATATATATATATTCAACCTGTAAGGACACAGAACACCTTTATTAACTTGTACTAAAAATACCAAGGTGACTCAAGATCAAAAATTATCCTATATAATTCATTCCCAAATACATGGACTATCTTTGAGATGCAGGAAATTACCCAGCAACCTACTATACTTCTTGGGTATTCTGATGTTTTTTTAACATATAGGAAATCCTATTCTGTCCCATTATGCATCAGGAAATCAGAAACTTATTCCAAAGTAAAAGTAAGATTGAACTTCTTTATTACACACTGTAGTCTCTATTTATCTAGCGATCTCTTAAGCACAAGAACATTTCTTTGTTTTTTATGTCCCTGCAACCCGGCAGTGCCTGACTCACCATAGGTGCTCATAAAGTTATGCTCAATGGATGAATCAATGATTCCAACAAGATTTTTTGGAAAATAATACAATATTATAAAGTGTCAACTGCCTTTTAGCATACGTTTTATTGGATAAGATTTGAAATGAGGTGTGTGTTTTTTAATCTCCATAGTTGGGGTCTAAGAAAAGTGATGTCAAGCCTTAACTTGGCTTTAGATTCCTCCAGCCCTAAGATCTCCAAAAGCCACCCTGGTTTTCTCTGTATCCAGGAAGGGTCCTGTTTGCTTCTGTGCGAGCAGAGATTCCTGCATCTGTTTGGGCCTTTAAGGAGACTAACCATGAAAGCTGGTGGCTTACTCACCAGCTCTTGTTACAAATACCATTCTATCAAAAAAAAAAAGACCACATTATTTTTATTCCTTTATAATCTAACTCCAAATAAAATGAAATATATAAAAAATGAAATATAAATTAAGTGTGAATTTCTTCCATAGCACAGTGATAATAACACTGAGTTGTGTCAATGGCACACTGCAGAGAAAGAACAGGAAATGAAATAAACCATAGCCCTCTCTACCCACACCTGCATTACTGATGCTTTCGTAAAAGATAAGGAAGAAAGAAGAGAGTATTCCGCACTCAGCACCATATTGGAAAGCATCATGTACTCATTTTAAAAGTGAAGAAACTGACTTTGCAAAACTAGGAAGCAGCAGTGCTAAGATCTGAACCCAGTCTGACTGATTCCAAATGCTGCACTTTTGCAGAGGTGTCGTGATGTTCTCCCTACACCAAGGGCAGATGACTTGTAGCAGGCCATCACTGCTAGTGCCTGGTCATTGAGGTACACATATCTGACTATGAGTGGATAAGGGGTGTCATTGCCTATTTGAAAGGACAGCAGATAATTCTATTATTGTATGGAATGAGAAGTGCCAAAGTTAGGATGAGTCAGTTCTCACTAAAAATTGCAATTGAGCACACAAGATCAGATTAGTACGAAAAGAATAAAATACATGACTTCTTTGTTAAATTTGGATTTCTGTTCTCTGCATTTTTCATGCTAGTTTGCTGAAACATCAAGGTTAATATCTGTTAGGTTCCAACTCCTGAATGACCTTTATCCCAATTATCCTTCCATGCAACACCTGCTTCAGAAAAATTAACCTTCAAAATTCCCCTGAAACAAAATTTTCCCGAAGATCTGTATCCCAATCCACTTACTTCTTGAGTTAAATATGCTCAAATGCCCATGCTGTCGCAAAAGGTAAGATTTCCTTCTTTTTTATAGCTGAGTAGTATTCCATTGTGTAAACTACCACAAGCCTTTTATCCACTCTATTGATGGGTACTTGGGCTGCTTCCAAATCTTAGCTGTTATAAATAATCTGCAATGAACATAGAAGTGCATGTATTTAAGGCTGGTACAAGTCATTTAGAATCTAATTCAATTCAATGGCACACAGAAACAATGGGAATGTACTAGTATGTATAGACAAGATTGTGAGTTCATTATTGTTGAAGCTGGGCAATGAGTACAGGGAGTTCACTATATTATTCTCTTTGAATTTTTATATGTTTAAATTTTGCATAATAAAAAGTTTTTAAGTACTATGTGTAAATAGTTTAAAATAAAAGAGAAATCAAGATCTGGACATGTGAGCTAAAAATAGATGTCATGTACAAGTGTAAGCCGACGTGATGAAAGCTACAACTCAGCTTAAAGAACAACATTCTAAAAGTCTATGCAAGAAACTAATAAGAAAATAATATTTGATAAGACATGTTTGAGGGGACATAAATAATCAATCATATAATAAGGCCATGAAGTTCCTGGAGTTGGAAAAGGAAAGCAATACACAGACCACAAGGAAACATGGACCCAACTAAAGCAGAGGCAGAAAGTGGAGACCTCAGTCTGGAAAAAATAGTTAGCAAAAAGTAATAAAAGAACAATGAGGATCTGAAACCAGGAAACAGACAGTGAAGTCAAGATGATGGGATAAATTATAGACATAATTCATCACAACAGTTGGCAGTACTTGATGTTGGGATGAGAAAGAAAGAGGAACCAAAGATGATTCAATTCAATACAATAAATATTTACCAAGCATGATTTAGCCTGACATGGTCTCAAAGACCTGCAGTCTAATGGAAGAGCTAAATAATTAAAACAATTTACTATATACAAGTGTTTTATAACAGACATTAGCATGAAAGTTGTAGGAGATCGCAGACGAATGAGCAACTATATAGATGGTGATATTAACTGAGATGGGGAAACACTGGAGGAACAGCAGTTTAGAAAGGACTGTAGAATTTGAGATGCTTATGCATACAGTTGAATAGGTTTAATAGGAGGTTAGACATAGAGTTCATATATCAGCATATAGCCAACAACTTCTAAAATAAATGGATTAGTTAAGTGTGTTGGAAGACAATTTTTAAAATGCCATCTTTATACTTTGGGCCTATAAGTATAATTTGATTTTATCAACATGTTCATCAAGTTTAAAAAAATTTATTTAGATCTTGCCTGAATGCTAAGTAAACAAAATTCCAATTTAATGCCACTGTAAAGATTTGCCTAAATCATCTGAACCTAATGTCAAATTCCCTGATGTACCATTTAAGTGCATCATTTAAGATAAATTAAAACAATTTCTTTGTAAATGCTTGCCTCACTGCACTTATCAGTACATATAAAAAACAGCAGCATGATAATGGCTACCTTCAGTGAAAAAAATGTTACTTCAAAAATGGAAATGCAATAAATCTTTGTTTTAAGGGCTATGTAAGAGAAGACAGATGTAGCTCTGAATGGCAGTAATTTTCCAAATGAAAACAAATCATATTTCTCTTTAGAAATGTTTGTACTCAATAGCTGAATGCCCTCTCTTAGAATTTATTGTTTTCTTGCAAAGTAGGAAATTGTGAAACTGTCTCTAAAGTTCATTTATCAATTGGTCCAAATATATGCATAGAGCGGTGACTCTGAAGTGTCTACAACATTTGCTGTGTGGTTAAGCCGTAACACAGTTTTCAACATCAGTTGACATCATTAAGAACTCAAAAAGCAAAAAGTGCCATAGGGCGTAAAGTTCCTACTATAAAAACAAGGGACTACTATTTAACCTCCACTTAGTTCTTTTCTTAGATTGAGAAAGAAATCCCACATTACCAATTTACAATATACAACATGTAAGCAAGCTAGGAGGTATCACTGAACATTTGCATGTTAACTTCTTTAATTTATTAGAAAACATAAGAAAAACTCTTAAGATGAGCCATTTTCATCTTAGACCTGTCTATAGATCGTCCTGGTGAGAAATAAGTCTGTATTCTCCAAAGTAAGCTCGCCAACTTGAACAATGAACTACAGGTGAGGAATGGTATAGATGGAAAGGTTTATCTAACTACCGCCTCACGAAGATATGGCATGGAAGACTGCCTGCAGATCCCCAGCCCCCGGAATGCACGTTTTTATTTTTATCTAAGCAGCGTGCATGGCGCAGTACATGACTAAACATAATCCAATTCGTGCCGCCGTGGTTCTCCAGAGAACAAATCTGTAAAATGACAACGTGTGAACGCTTAACACAGTGATAGAAAATGGCAGGGGCACGGTTCCTATCTGAAACTGACAGACGGATGGTGATTATTGCAAGGACAATGCCCTGCGTATGTCAAACGATTTGCAAATAATTTATGTCGCCTTCCCCTCCATTATTGTTTTTGCAGAGGACATAAACTGTGCCACCAATATGAAACTGTCTGCAAGAAAGAGCCGAGCTCAGCTCTCTCCTCTCTGACAAAGCAGAGCCATCTGCACGCAGACAAACATGCATATGGCCATCATTTGTCCAACACCGTACACAGTGTGAAGGTTTCTTACTCGAAATGCCAACCTGGGTGGCAGATGATGTATGTGTTTCCTCAGTCCTGTGATTACCAGGCCCGCGCGCCGCGCCGCGCTCTCACCTCATCAGTTCCACAAGCTGCGCTGCGAGGCGCGTGAGGCATTTGCAGCGAGATGGCTTCTGACACGCGCGGAGGGGGGCGGCCTGGGGTGGACACCCGGCTCCAGGTTTTGTTCCAATCGGGGTCAGAGTCTGACCCGCCGAAATGGGGGTGGGTAGAGGTTTAGGGCTAAAAAACAAAAAACCCCAAAAAACGGCGATTTGAAAACTGGACTGAATCTATTTGGATAAAGGGGAAAGCAAAGGGCGTTCGCTATCCCCCGCTGAACGGCTGTGCCAAATGCCTGGGAAGTGGCCCGAGCGTTGTTCCTCTGGAAGAGGATGGCGGGGAAGACGTCCTGGTCGGCACCGGCTGTAAACAGGAAAGGTTACACCTGCAACTGGAAGGTGTCATTAGTTTAGGGACTTGCCAATTCCTACAGACGAGAGGAGAGGGAATTGCCACCCCTGCAAAATGGCAGGACAGGACAGCTCTCCTACAGACCTGCAGCAAGGTTTAGGGACACTTCGATAGGATTTTCTTTCATGTATTTGTGTGTGTGTACACACACAGAGGATGTGAGAGCCTAACATGTAATTTCAAAACTATGGAGATCTTTTCTTTTTCAAGGGCTCTCCAGAATCCAGGCCTGTGATCCAAGGCAGAATACATTATTTTTCTCTTCCTGTGAGCCTCTGTTTTTATTGGGGAGGGAGGAGAAGCAATAGAGGAGAACTGAGTTTAAAATTGTCCCAAAGGGATCTGTTTAGACATCAAATAGCTTTTACAAAACCACACATTTTGATGAGTTACGTGTAAATTCATTAGAAACATATGGACTTCGTTTCCTATAAAATTCACATGGACATAAAATATCTCCCTGAGCTCCTTTATTCAGTGACGGGTGGTCAAGAGACTCAACAAAGACATGTGACACTCAGTTCTCGTCCTCTGTCATAAACAAAACACTTTTCAAGCATGGACTTTGAAAATTCAACCAAATACTTAATTTTATTCCCCCCCCCCCCCCCCACTGATTTGTTAGAGAGAATGGAAGGCTGGGAGAGAGGGAGAGATGTGAGAGAGACACATTGATTGGTTGCCTCCTGCAGGAGCCCCACCAGCTGGATTGAACCTGCAGCCAGGTACGCATCCTTGACTGGGAATTAAACTTGAGACTCTTTGGTTTGTGGGCTGACTCTCTAACCACTGGGCGACACCGTTCAGGGCCAAAATACATAATTTTAATTAAAAGAAGTAATTGCTCAAAATCCATTTATTAAGAAAAAAAGTGTCTGTACTTGCCAAATTGAAAATGTATCCCACCTAGGAGTGGTTATGCTTATGGCAGTGAGTGAAATATAAGCCATCAAGACCATCTTAGTAGTGACTCAATGTGACATGATTTCCAGAAATTGAATTCTCTCAATTGAAAATAACAGGCAGTTAACATTGTCTCCATCAATATTTGCCACTTCTGATTACCTGCAATTCTTTCAATTAATGACAAGAGGAATGAAAATGGAACATACATATGTTAATAACAAAATTATAGCAAAACAAGCATGATAGATTTTGTGGATTTACATTCGGGGAGTTTGTAAAATGTGGCCAGCAGACCCTTAGGAACTTATCTTGACAAGTTTAACTTACATGTTTTTAAATGAGCATTGTCAAAGTTGGCAAAGGTAAATAACATTCAGTTTCCCCCTCCTCCAAGCTTTTTGCTCTCCTATACCTTAACAATATCAATGATATGGTTATTAAAGGTCTCTTTTATGTACAGAAGATTTTTTGAGAGATTCATTTAATTAAAATTGTGAAAAATTAGTCTTTTATTTATTTTTAATACATTTTTATTTATTTCAGAGAGAAAGGAGTGAGATAGAAACATCAATGATGACAGAGAATAATTGTTTGGCTGCCTCCTACATGCTCCCTATTAAGAATTGAGCCCACAACCCAGGCATGGACCCTGATGGAGAATTAAACTTATGACTGCCTGATTCATAGGTTGATGCTCAACCATTGTGGGGCTAATGTCTTTTAAAATTGTCAATGGCGGGGGAGAGGAGACATATGTAATACTTTCAACAATAATTTTTTAAAAAGAGAGATGTCATGTACAGAATCCTATATAATAAAAGAGTAATATGCAAATTAACCATCACTCTGCTATACCCACAAGATGCACCCACCAGCCAATTAGGAGTGAGTATGCAAATTAATCCAACCAAGATGACTGCAGCCACAGAGTGAGCAGGAGGCTTGGGTTTCCCCAGCAATGGAGGAAGCCAAGCTTCCACACACCCTGGCAGGCCCAGGCCTCCACTCAAGGCTACAAAGTTTCAATTATATAAGATAAATAAATCCCAAATACCAGGGCCTCCACTTGGGTTGCCAGGGGGCATGGCCGGCCTGCAAACCACCACAGGCCTCTTGTCCAGGCCACCCCATGCTCCAAGTAAACTTCCACCCTGATCTAGGACACCCTTTAGGGCAAAGCTGCTGGCCCCTACCCGTGCACCAGGCCTCTACCCTATTTAATAAAAGAGTAATATGCAAATTGACCATCACTGCAACATGCAAGATGGCTGCCCCAATGTGGTCAAAGATGACTGTCCCCATGTGGACACAAGATGGCCAGCAGGGAAGGGCAGTTGTGAGGGACCCAGGCCTGCAGGAGAGAGCAGTTGGGTGAGACCAGGCCTGCAGGGGAGGACAGTTAGGGGTGACCAGGCCTTCAGGGGAAGGCAGTTAGGGGTGACCAAGCCTGTAGGGAAGGGCAGTTTGGGGCAAACAAGCTGGCAGGAGAGCAGTTAGGCATCAATCAGGCTGGCAGGGGAGTGGTTAGGGGGTGATCAGGCTAGCAGGCAGAAGCAGTTAGAGGCAATTAGGAAGGCAGGCAGGTGAGCAGTTGGGAGCCAGCAGTCCTGGATTGTGAGAGGAATGTCTGACTGCCCGTTTAGGCCCGATCCTATCTGGGCTGAGGGACACACACACCCCTGTGCATGAATTTCATGCACCAGGCCTCTAGAAAATAAATAAATAAATAAATAGAAGTGCCTACTGGACCTTTCCATTTGGATGTCCAACACAGCATATCTGAAACTGGCCTCCAAATTGTCAAAGTCTCATGAATTGTTTTTTTTTTATCAATTATACCTTTTCTTCCACTGAGGCTCAAAATCTTCGATGCTACTTTCTCCTTCACCACATCTGATTAGCTATCAGCCCTGTAAACTTTTCCTTTCCAGTTTTCATCAGATCTGCCCCTTTATTTCCTTTTCCTTGGCAATGTTTCTGATCCAAGTGCTCATTACCTCAACTCAAATTAATGAAAAGGCCTTTCATGTTTGTTTCCTACCTCCAGGAGGCAGATGACACATCACTTCCTGATCAATCCTTCTCAATGGCCAATTTAATCATATCTTATTCTTCTCGCTAATAAGAATAATATTTGAAATTTGTAGAATACTTAAAAATCCACAAAGAGCTTTTATACTCATAAATCTGTTTGATCTTCACAACAAGCCTGTGAGGTGGGCTGAACAGGTATGGACATTTCTGTATTGTAGAAGAGGAAGCTAAAACTTGGAAGAGGCTGTACATAGCTACCAATTGGAGCAGAAGTCCAATCTCAGAGCAATTGCTATTACACTATTCTGTCTAGGGTAACTGCATGTTGCTTAAATGTAGAAATTGCTTAAGTACACTCAAGGCCTATTGTAATCAAATCCAAATTTACACTTATAAGATTATGTTTCATGGCTACCCTACAGAAATCTTCTGATCCAATGACATTGATTTACCTACTGCCCAAAAATGTGCTAGGCATTCGTTATTTCTACTGTAAGCTGCTAATAAAAGTCATCCCCTATTCAAAGTCTACCTACTTACCTTTTAAAATGCAATTCAGTTTACCTTCACCATGAAGCTTTCCAAAACCATTCCATTAAATGTCAATTTTTTTCACATGTTTAAACTCAGTGTAATTTTTTTTTTTAATACTTACTTGTCCCTCATCCCCTTCTAGGGCAATACCCTTCTGAGGACTCCATTTGATGACCATGTGTACCAGATGTCAATGGGGGGAAAAGGAGACATATGTAATACTTTCAACAATAATTTTTTTAAAAGAGAGATGTCATGTATAGAATCCTAATTAAAAAAAGTAATATGCAAATTAACTATCACTCTGCTACACCCACAAGATGCACCCACCAGCCAATCAGGAGTGAGTATGCAAACTAATCCAACCAAGGTGGCTGCAGCCACGGAGTGAGCAAGAGGCTTGGGTTTTCCCAGCAATGGAGGGGAAACACCTGGAATGAGAACAACTACACCACTAATTCTTTCCTGAGTCTTGGTAGTGTCTTCATATCCATGTGATGATCAACACTAAGTTGAAGTCTAGTAGCAGAACCCTCTACAGCTCTCTAGAGTTCTCTTTATGCCATTATCTCATCTCCAGTGTTCTGCTTTGTGAATTCTAGCCTCCTTGGTCTTCTCAAACTCTGAACCCTTGTATTCTCAACTCAGGGAACCTTCTGAGTTATTTGGTTCCCCATTCCTGTGCTACAGCCTGGACATGCTCACCAAGCAGCAGCTGGGATCATGAAGGACTCACCTTGTTTCTCTTCATGCAAGGATTTTTTTTAACTATTTTGAATTATTGTTTCAGCCTGAACCACTGTTTCCTACATTTGGTCTGGTTGCTTTAGTTGTTTAAAGCAGAATAAAGCCAGTCCTCTCATCATGATAGGATGTGGACATTCTTAGATAGCATTCTGAAATGTAAAGATTGCTCTAGAAGTCAGAGTAAAAATAAACCTCTTATTCGGTTTAAAAGGAAAACACTAAACAAAAAAATAACAAAAATGAAAATTCACCCTTTCCAAAAATAAGCCCTTCTGCAATGGTATTTAGTTCAAAGTAGAAAAAGCAAAATGTTGACTTAAATTAGAGTTAAATCTTTCATTTATACACATATAATGAGGTAATTCAATTTTACAGGTAATTTACCTAACCTCTTTCAAACTTATTTTCATTTTTTAAAGGTCACAAAAAAGTTTCAGTATCCAGAAATATTTTCAGTAGCCAGAAATAAGACATTTCTCCATTTGTTTAGTCTCAAAAAAAAAAAAAAAGTGGGATTGGAAACACAAATATGTTTGTAGTCAGAGAGAGAAGAAAAATTGATCTGAGCAAGCTAGTACTTTTTTTCCCCTACATGCTCCACTTTGTATTGGTAAGACCAGATAATGAGTAGCACTTTTTCTTTGCAACAATTCATTAATCAGAGAAATGATCCTTGCTAGTGTTTAGATGTTTTACTTAATTTGGTACCTCTGGCCTGCTGCCCCACTAGTGCCAAAATTATTATTTCTCACCCAGCAGGTGATAAATAACAACTTCAGTCGTGATTAATACCATGAATCCTTCAACCTGACTAATGCAAAAAAAAAAAAAAAAAAAAAAAACTTGAGACCTACAGAACAAGTGGGTGATAATTGTTGTGAGAACTGTTGAAGCTCTGCTCAGCTTGTGAAGAATAAATCCACAGGAAATGGAGCGTTTGCTAGCAGTCCAGCTGATCCTAGGAGGCTTCATTAAGCCCATCTCAGCCACATTCGCCATTTGAATACCAGTGTTAGATTTTTCTCCCTCCCAACACTAAATTTTAAGTATCTTTTGAGAAAAGAAACCACTAACTCATTTTTGCATACATTTAAATATTTATTGAATGGATAAATGAATGGATGAATGAATAATAAATGAGAAAACAGAATTCTTGCCTAAGTACTTGTCATTGTTAATATGGGTCATTTGAGAGCTACATATGGCTATTTCTCTAATAACGCAATTGTGCACAAAAATGTAGCTTTGCTAAAGCCCATAACAATATTAACATTCTCTGCTGGCAAAAAGAAAACTGTTAGTAATGGCCAGTAAATAAGGCCATCATCTTAATTATTATCACTTAGCAATAGATATTAAGGTAGTATATGAGTAGTCCATTAGGCAGATGGTAAAGAGAATATGTATTGTTTGAAGAGCTTCTCTGGATATTCCTTGACTCCTGAGAAACTTCTTTAAATGGTAAATATATTTTAAGTCAATAAATGGTGGTCACCAGTTGAATATGGCTTGCAGGCGTGTTTGTTTGGCAAACAAGTTGTTTTAATTTTTTACGTTATTTTAATGCTTTAGGTGGAGAGATGCATTCTCCAGTTTGGCACAGCCCGCACTATTCCTATTGTCTTAATATCCAGTCTGTCTCACTCTAATCACCATATGCCTGGCTTCTCAAGTAAGTTTGTGATCCCTGACTAAATGGGGTGGTGTTAAATAATGACAACTAAGGTGGGGGGCCCAGGGAGATGAAAAATTAGCTTGGATTGAGATGTGTGGCTTTTTGATACAAGGTGGGCCAAAAATAAGTTGACAGTTGTTGATGTTGTAAACCTCCTTTCGCCCAACTCTGTATATCCAGAGATTTTTCAAGAATTACAAATTATCTAAACATCAATTTCTTCAGTTAAAAAATATTTTACCTCATGTTGGTTTAATTACATTTACTTGATGACTAAGAAATCCTTTTGTCTAATCCAAAATTCTAAACATTTTCCCCTGTTTTTTTTTAGAAGTGTTAATGTTTTAGCTCTTACATCATTTAAAGGTATAGTCCATATTGAATTAATTTTAATGTATGGGTTGCAGGTTGCGGGCCTGATTCCCAGTCAGGGCACATACCTTCGTTGCCGGTTCAATCCAAGTCGGGGTGCATATGGGAGGCAACAAATGAATGTTTCTCTGTCTCTCCCTTCCTCTCTCGTTAAAAAAAAACAAAACAATAAAAAGTGAGGATTAAGTATACATATATATAAACCTGTTATAAAAATAGTGCGAAGATTAAGTATATATACATAAGCCTGTCATAAAAATTGTGCAAAACCAGGTAACTTGGGATTTTTTTTTTTAATAATAATACACATTACAAAATTAGTTCATAGAAGCTATAATAAACACTGTAATCCAAAGAAAGAGCCCAAAGTTTATGGGGGATTTAGACTAAGGAGACTATAATGTGCACCTTATATGGTATATATTTATAATCTTCAACAAAAATATAGTGTTCCTTAAAGGCCAGATGCCAGACTGCCTACATTTGAATCCCAACTCTACCACTTACAACTCCATGAACTTGGGCAAGGTATTACCCTTTCTGTCTCCATTTTCTCTTTTTTGATTTGGGGATAATAACCTTTGCAGTGTTTTTGTAAGGATTAAATGAGTTAAAAATGCATGGTATCTAAAAATACAAAAGTAATATTATAGAAATTATTTTTACATCTGACTCTTTATAGCATCCCTGGTTTTATGTAAAATATTAGAAAATTTGAAAAGGATACAACATGTAATCCTTAATGCTTATATATAAACTCTTATTGATACTTCTGTGAAATGTATCCTCCCTTCCCCACAAAAGGAATAAAAAAGCATTATTAAAATATCATCTCAAAGTTTCAAAAAAAATAAGGTCCTTGAAACTATCCCTTTATCAATATAAATTATAGCTGCTCTGATTAAATATCTTTAAATTTAATTGAGTTTATTTTTATTCCTTTTTACTGAATTTATTGAGGTGACACTGGTTAACAAACTTATACAGGTTTCAGGTGCACAATTCTTTAACACATCATCTGTACACTGTATTGTGTGTTCGCCAACCCAAATCAGTTAAGCTTAGACATGAAGAATGTTCTTAAATGGTAATCTGTTCAAGGCTTTAATCACTTTGTAATCATTTCCTATGACCAGGTTTACCATGTAGCTAGCAAAATAATCTTGGGCATAGGAACACAAATTATTTGCCTGAGAAAAGACATTGTTTACTCCATGTATAAAGCTCAGAAAGTAGCTCTCAGAAAGATCAAGTAAATACAGTAGCCATATAGTTGTTTAAAGTTTATTTTTATGTGCATACAAGTTTCAAGAAAACAAAACTTTCAAGATATAGAGTATAACACATCAAATGGATTCATTCAGAATTATTTCAATTTCTACAGAAACAACAGTATAAAGTACATGTACAAGATACATTAGATAATTTGTTTTGAGGTTTCAAAAGCAGTGTTTTGGTTTTAAAATTTTGATTCCATTCACATATCATTCAAGTAACAATTTCAAAAGTTAAATTTTTTAGTAACAATTAAATTAACACATAATCTTAAGACAATCTAACAGATGAGCTGCCTTTAGCACGATCTTCAAAATAGTGCTGTTCAATTCTTCTACAAAAAGCAAGAAGGTTGCTATAGTTTTTCACCTTCTCAGAAAGTTCGTCATTGGTCAACTGCGTGGTAAGAATGGTGTACAGGTGGCCAAATACCAGTGCATCTAGTTCAGTAGGCCTAAAACAAAAGTAGAAATGAGAGTAACATAGTGTTTAACTTGTATGGTAGGGTATATACTATTTTAAAAAACATATTATTCATCTATTTAAAAGAAAAACTCACAGAAAGAAATTCTACCCAACTTAATAGAATTTATTGTTTTAACTTAGTTTGTTATAAGATATGAAAAAATAATTTGAAACTATGATTTGCTAGTGTGTGCCTTGCTTTTTTGAAGTAGTAATATTATTTTAATGTATTAAAATTATATTGGTATGATGGATCATATTCATTTTATTCATTAATTTGTTCACTAGATAAATATAGCACGCCGCTGATGTGCCAGAACCCTGCCAGATGCTAGAGAGATAAAAACAAGATATTCTAAGACATGGACACAAATTACCACAACAGAGTTTAGTAAATGTGCTAATAGATGCATAGACAAAATGTTGACAAAGCACAGTGGATTTCACTGTGGTGCCGGGACAACAAAATGATACCTCATTACCCAATCATATACTAACAATACAGCATTTTAATTTGACCATTTTTAAAGTGACAACTTTAAAAATAAAGGTGGCTTTAACAAAAATTTTTCCAGGGCTTCCCTATAAAAAAATGAAATTTATCTACTTCATGACAATGGTCTATAAATGGGGCATCACCAATCTAAATTATATTAAGATAATCATGATAATTATGAACTAACTAGAGGCTCGATGCACAAAATTCGTTCAAGAGCAGGCCTTCCTTCCCTGGTTGCCAGCACCAGCTTCCCTCTGGCACCTGGGCCCAGGCTTCCCTCACAGCCCTGGCTTCATCCGGAAGGTTATCCAGAAGGACATCTGGAAGGATGTCCAGTCTAATTAGCATATTATTATAGATCATTGCTATTAGTCCTATAGTAATACAAGTTTTTGAGAAAACATGTGTTAGTCCACCTAAATGTGAAAAAATATTACAATAATCTGGTTTGGCAAAAATAGACTTGAGGGGAAGGAGGTCTATCAAATCTAAGTTTGAATCCTAAAGCTGCTATTTATACTTACTAGCTATGTGGCCTTAATCACTATTGATGAATGAGCTCATGCAGTTCCATGGCTTTAAATGCCTCTTTATGGCACTAATTCCCAGATATTTATCTCCAGTCCTAATCTTTCCCCTAAACTCCAAAATCATATATTTAATGAATCAATAAAAAGGTGATACCATACTAAAACTGTAACTAACCCTCCCCCATTATACTTCAAGTTATTTAAAGGTAACACTGCACATATCTCAGCAAACTGCGGCTCGAGAGCTGTGGTTTGCCACTCTATTGACTAATGAGTTTGCCAAGCACTGGGATAAGGGCTTAATCACAAGGAACAACAGCAGCCTGTAATTATTGGAACTAAGAGTCTAGGTCAGTGGTGGGCAAACTTATTAGTCAACAGAGCCGCAGTTTGCTGATCACTGATCTAAGGAACTGAATCTGTATTTGCTGAATGAAACAAAAAGAAAGCATCTTGCCTAAGCTGTGTAAAATACTTAATTTTTCAAAGTCTCTTTCTCTTTTGACACATTCATGAAGTTTTCGCTAAAGTCAGATACACAGTTGATGGCCATGTTTAAGAGGGAAGACATCAGGATGGTTTCAAAAAAAAATCACAAGTGTCCTTGGACTTAATAGAAACATAATTCTATCATTATAAATGTACTGTCAAGGGGGTGAGGGCAGGAAGAGAGTAACCAAAGAACTTATATAAGCACTAGAGGCCCAGAGCACAGATTCATGTACCAGTGGGGTCCCTTGGCCTGGCCTGCACCCTCTCACAATCCAGAGCCCCTCAGGGGATGTCAGAGAGCCAGTTTTTGCCAGATCCCTGCAGGCCTGGCTGAGGGATTCCACCGGGGCATGAATCTGTGCACCAGGCCTCCAGTATGCATATAAGATCTTTGGTTAATCTCTTCCACCCCTCCCTTCCCTCTGAGATTCATCAGTCTGATCCGTGTTTCCATGCCTGCGGGTTTTGCTCCTACACTGAGCATCTACCCCCTGGTGATCAGTGCTACCAGCTGGTTGGCAGGTTGCTTACACTTTTATATTTATAGATAGATGACCCATGGACACACACAATAGTACAGAAGGCCTTGGGGTTGGGGGGTGATCAATGGGTGGAATAAAGGGGACAGCTGTAATACTTTCAAGAATAAAGATAAATTTAAAAAATACATACCCCCCCCCCAAAAAAAAGAACAAATAAAAAATAGATCCCTGGAAAGAGCTAAGGATGTAGAACAAGCATGTAAAACTTGCAACTGATGGGCTGCAAGCCTCATTTAAATAAATTGTAGAAGGTGGATAAATGTAGAGCCTCAGCACTTTGTGAGAATATAAACATCAACACTTCCATATCCCTAAACATATTTCTCAAAAGATATATCTTAACTTACCAATGCAGAATCTATTTTTCTAATCCTTTTTTATGGTGAACTACCCTTTGCTTCTTATACTAGAGCCTTAAAAAGGTGAATATATTCCCTGATGCAGCATCTTCATCAATAAATGCTCTGAATGAGTTGGAAGTATACATGTATGTTTCACCTAATGTGGTCTAGAAATGCCACATGTGTGTTCAAAATGTTCTTAACTCCAAATATACATCCATATAACTCAAAAGGTGCTGAAATGCATATGGATAACAAGCATACAAAAACTGATCTTAAGTTACATAAAAATAGCTGTTTTGTGGCCAATTACTCTAGAACAAGCATGTCAAACTCAAAGGCTAACATGGACCAAATAAACAAGGTTTAAGTTTACGTAGGCCGTAAAAAAACAAAAGCTTCAATTTTCATAGAAACAGGTTTATTTCAAGAAGTATAGTATAAAAAAAAGAATAAGAGCAATGATAAAATTAATGTTTTCTTCCTGACACTTGGCATCTCCTCTCTGCTACTGTCTTTCCTACTTCGGGGGAAATCTTGTTCCCAGTGATTACTTTCAAAACTGACCCAAGGGGAATGTCAGTAATTCTGGATCTGACAGGAGACTTATTTCCTTTCATAAATGTAAATAACTGCTCACATTGTTATATTGGCTGGGCTACAAAATATTCGTTGTGGGTTGCATGCAGCCCATGGCCCACGAGTTTGACATGCTTGCTCTAGAATATCATACAGGGAGTAAAATACAATATTCCAAGTCAAAGAAAACACACACACACACACACACACATACACACACACAAACTTTAATGCATATCTGTTGCCATCCTTACAAATTTCAGCAATTATATTTATTAACTCTGACATAGAAAAACTACCAATTTTCTCAATTTTCTTTTTAAAAAGTACGCATATAGTAGTGATTAGTATAACTGTATATTATTACTAAAACTCACAGAACTATGCACATAAAAGTATCAATTTTACTATATGTAAATTATACAATAAACTTAATTTTAAAAAAGCAACAAACTCAGAAAAATGTTTGCAATTCATATGCAAGACAAGCACAAAAAATACATTTTACCCAATATTTCCACCAAATTATTTAATTAAGCCAAGATCCTTAAGTACTTCCGATTTTAACTACCTTTCCTATATCATAGGGCAGGAAACGTAACATTTGCACCCTTCTGTTTACTAAGTAGTTGGTGAATTGTAATTTTGATATAGACAGCAATTCTCCTACTAAGACTTTTAATATCTTTCATATATATTATTGCATTTATCTTTATAGACTTTTTATTAGAAAAATATCCCAGGGTGACAAATATATTTTTAATAAGTCCTAAGCAATTTGTTGCCTTCTTATTATTCTTTCCACATTTGTGATGGTTAGCTACTTTCATGTGAATATTAAACTAAAAACAGCACTGTAAATGTAAATATTTTCCTAAGCTTCCCCATTTAAATTGTTTGCACTCATCTTTTTTGCTTTACTTGTTATGATTCCATACTTTTCTTTCTGTTGCAGTCAGTCTAGTTTAAAAAGATGAATTTTGTCTGAGTGTTTCTTAATCTTTCTTTTCAATTACACCAGTAACTTGTCATGTCTTCAGATCACTAGAAATAATCTACATATCCTTTCTTTAAATATTGGCCACTAATCTTTAGGACAGTCATTCAAGTTTGTAAATCAAACCCCTTGCCATTAACCTTTTCTATATTTTGCATTTGGATATTTTTGAGCTATTTTCCCTTCATTTTCTTAACTGGTGATTTCTTAATTGAACAAAGCTCAATAAAATCCTCTTCTGTCCGGAAACTTTTCATCTTAAGATTCCAAGTATAATTCTTGCACCATTTCTTCAATATACTTCCCCATCTGTATATGAAGGCATATTTTCAAATTTTACCATTTACTTAATGGTTACCAGCAATATTTTTTCTTCTTAAAATCTAACTCTTTTTCCAATTCCTCATTCAACTTAATCTAGTTTTAACCAATATTTATTGAGCTGCTACTAGCTAACAAACTTTGTTTGGAAAACACAGACCTGCAAGGAGGTCATAAATACTCTGGAATACTCTAACTTTCTTGATTTAAATATATATATATTTCTACTATTTCTTCTCCTTTATTAAAAAGGTTACATATAAATATCACTTCAAGAAAAGTTTCCTTTTTTCATTATAAGTCTACACTTGAAAGGAACTAATGACCAAGTAATCTTTGCTTAGGTATCAGCAAGATAGCATAGTACCAATTTTGTTTTTGTTGCATTTCAGAAATATGACTTAAGATACTTCAAAGCTACCACCATTATATAGTTGAAGGAATAAAAAGGCACATGTTTTAGTATCTACCTTGTATTATTTTTGAAATTCATTTTCTTCTGCCTTTCCACCATTTAAGCTTCTTTGTCTTCTTTTCCCAATTACTACCTTTTTTTCCCCTTCTCTCAGCAAGTAAAGCTATTGGGCTTCTTTCATGAGCTCTCTCAACAACCCCAGTAGGTAAGCAAGGAGAAAGTTTTATTCTAATTTAAGAGGGTAAGGAGAGAACACACAGGAGAGTTAAGAACAGAATTCGGGGCCTCTAACTTGGAATCCAGGACTATATAACTTGACTTAAGCCAGTGCTCTTTTCACTACTCTGATAAAGTAAATATGCCTGCGACAGATAAAGGAATGAGAAAAGTTTTGCCACAACAAAGTGCAAATACAAGTTACCTTTTCCTAAATGTAATTTTCTTGCATGTTAATATTAATTAAACAGTTGGGTGAAATTAAAATTAAAAACTAAACCTATTCTTTAATCATAACTGTTAAGGAAAAAATGTTTATCTAGGTAAAATTATTCCAAATACCTACATCTTACTATGAATTAACTGTTCCTTGATAGGAAACCTCTTTGGTTTTGCAAATGTTCTAGATTTTTTTATTTTTCATTACAAGTTTAAATATAATTGTACCCTTAGGAAGAAAAAATATATATTTTTTAAATATGTTTTATTGATTTTAGAGAGAGAGGAAGGGAGAGGCAGAGTAAAAAAGAGAAACATCAATGTGTGAGAGAAACATCAATCAGTTGCCTCTCGTAAACATCATGACCCAGGACCGAATCCCACATTGACCAGTGACCAAATCCCACACTGGCCAGAGCAGAAAAGAAAGTTTTAATATTTTCACTAAGTCACATGCCAAATATTACCTGGTTACTAAGTCTTTGACACCGAGTTTAAATGAAAAAAAAAAAAATAAGCTAGATCTATCCTCCCAAGAAGATAACATGTATGACAAAACTAACTCCTAACACACAAGATGTACTTCAAACAGTAAAATACACCCCTTCTGAGCTTTTCAACTCCTAGAGCTTTTGAACTCTTATGAGACTTTTCTTCAGAGATCAACTCTTATAAGACCTTTCTTCAGAGGCTCCAATTTATTTTAATATCATATAGTACACATTAATATTAAATTTTTCCAACCTATTAATAGTCATTTTTGCTACAAATATTAATATTGCTAACCAAAAGATGTTTGATATGGCTACAGAAAATGAGTGCCTCTAAGACATAATACATAATAGCAAATAAATATTTATAAAAAATTATCAATCTAGTCCTGGCTGGTGTTCTTAGTGCTTAGAGCACTGGCCTGAGCACCAAAGAATCTCGGGCTTGATCCCTGGCCCATTGGGGAATGTGCAGGAGGCAACCAATCAATGTGTCCCTCTTGCATCCCTCTCTCTCTCCTCCAACCTCCTTCCATTCTTTCTAAAAATCAATGAAAAAAATATCCTCAGCTGAGGATTAAAAATAAAATCATCAATCTAAAAAGAAAATTTTATTAAAAAGCCAAGAAAAGGTTAGAATTTCTAAGCTAACCATTGAGATTAAACTGCTAATTTAATTCCATCTTAAACTGGATCACAGGATAGCTGATCCTAGTACACTAAAAGTATAACTTTAAAAAAAAGAAAATTCATTCTTTGCCTACATCAGATATTCTTCTCCAAATTACAAAAAAATAAATCTGTCTTAACGAAACATGAATTAACCTATATACATAAATATTTAATCTATATCCTTCATATTCTCTTCCATACTTTACAAATATTTTCACTACTTTAAAAGATAAGTTAATAATCGTGCTTGTCCACCCAACAGTGATTTTTTATTGCTTAGCTTTTATTCACTTTTCTAGTCTTAGGGCATCACTCTACATAGACAAGTGTGGTTACACTTTATATGTTAATAGTACTTTGCAAGCTTGGAATTCTGTTAGTTATGATGTCATATTTTGCCCTGGCCAGATGGTTCAGTTGGCTGAAGCATTGTCCCATACACCAAAAAGGTTGCTGGTTCAATTCCCAGTCAGGGTACATACCTAGGTTTGGGGTTTGATCCCTCATTGGGGTAGGTATAGGAGACAACTAATGGATGTTTCTCTCTCACATTGATGTTTCTCTCTTTTTCTCCCACTTTCTTTCTCTAAAATCAATAAAAATATAACCTTGGGTAAGGATCTTTTTTTTTAAGAAGTCCTATTTCCATACACGGCACCTTGAACTACCTCTAGGAGAACCTCTATAATATCATATACTAATAACTGGTTTACATATTTGCCCTTTAGAGGAATTCTCAGTCTCCCAGAGCCTAACACTATGCCTGTCACCTATGAAGTGCTAAGTAAATGTTAAATAAAAGCAAAAATAAATATAAATACAACTAAATTTTTTCACAAACATTTCTTGATAAAACAACTCTTCTATAATAAAATAAGTTTGTAACCTAACAATATAGAAAAGAAACTAACTTAAAAAAAATAAAATTTCTTACTGCTTATTGAAGAAATATGGTTGTGTTCCCAGTCTTTGAGAAAGAGCTTGACAGCACTGGTCAACATCTTCCAAGACCTAATATAGGCAACAGACCCCAAAGAAAAATATTTAAATTAGCAAAACAATAAAATGTGTCTAAAACTATTTATATTACAGTTTATAACAAAAATATAAATTTAGGTAATCTTACCTAATAATAAACATGTAAATTGACCATATCTCTGCTACACCCACAGCCAGAGTATGCAAATTAGCCCAACAAAGATGGTGGTTAATTTGCATACATACCTGGGTCCCGAGAACCTCTTCAGCAACCAGGTCACTCCCAGCCAGCCATCGGCCAGAACCTTTAGGCTTGGGAAGGGGCCAAGCCTGCAATTAAAGGGGTGGGAGGTCTCCCTTTCCAAGCCTAAAGCCTGAGAGGGAGGCTTTAGGCTTGGGAAGAGGCCAAGCCTGCAATCAGAGGTGCAAGTAGAGGAACCCCTTCCCAAGACTAAAGCCTGGGGTTGGGGTTAAAATCAATGGAAGGGGATAAAATCAATGGAAACATATCCTCAGGTGAGGATAGAAGTGTCATATCCTATGAAGGGCACATCTTGAAAATGCTTAAAGAAAGATGTCATTTTTTCATGGTGAAGGAACTGGAGTTTGTGTTGATAAAAATACCTTAGCGCTGCGGTGACTGGCAGTGGCTGCAGCAGCAGGGTGATGGGGCTGCCACCTTCCCCTGATCAGCCTGGTCATCTCCCGCAAAGGGAGGCCAACGGGGAACAGGCCTAAGCCATCAGTAGGACATCCCCTGAGGGCTCCCAGTATGTGAGAGGGGGCAGGCTGAGCTGAGGGACCCCTCCCTAGTGCACAAATATAGTGCACCGGGCCCCTAGTCTTTTATAATACTAGTATATTTAAATTTGTCAATAGGTCACATATAAAATATAAATAATATTTCCTATAGAAGACATATAAAGAAATTTTGAGAGCTAATTTCCTTTAAATGCAAGTGCAATTAAGTTACTTATAAGAATTACTATCAAGAAAATTTTTACCTTAAAACTCTACTAGTACTCCCTATAAAAACTGTTTTTGCTGAATCCAATGATTTTACAAATATTTAAAAAAAAAAAAAAACCTGCTTCATAAAAATGATACTGCTGACCTACCATGAGCAAAAGCATTTCAATTGTCTTTTCACTAGTGGAGAAGGATTTTATTTACTCCACCCCTATTAATTTACGGCCAATAGCCCACAGAAGTGAGCTGTCTGGCTAGGACTAGGGGTAGCCTTATAAAAGAGGCATTAGCCCTAGCTGGTATGGCTCAGTGGATAGTGTTAGCCTGCGGACTCAAAGGTTCCAGGTTTGATTCCAGTCAAGGATTCATGCCTGGGTTACAGGCTCAGTCCAATGTGCAGGAGACAGCCAATCAATGATTCCTGCTTATCACTGATGTTTCTATCTCTTCATCTCACTTCCTCTCTGAAATCAATACAAAAAATAAAATAAAAAAGATGTTTAAATAAATAAATAAGAGACATTAATCAGTCTAATGATATTTAAACTCATGACCTTGGTAAGATTTATATTTTTTAATCTTGCTACTTCAATATATTTAAGACCAAAATCTTAAAAAACATAAACACTGTTTTTAACAAGGTGTTTTTTAAGCCCCGATACTGTAGATCAATATTTATTGGCATAAAAGATGCCCACAATATATTGTTAAATGGAGAAAACATCAGGTTATAGAGTGTGGGCAGATATAATATGATCCTATTTAAGGAAAATGTTATTAAGAGATATCTAGAATAATGTTCTCCAAATAGTTAACAGTGGCTATTTCTGGATGGTAGTATTTCAGGCCATTTTTATTTCCTTTTTATTAACTTTTCTGTATTATATAGTTTGTTTTACAATCAGCATGTGATTTTTATAAAATTATTTCATGTCACAGAAAATAAGAGCAAATATTTTGTTAGTTTTTTATTATGCTGGGATTTTTTAAGGACTATCAATACTAAAAAAAAAAAAATGAATTTAATACTTTAAAGATTTATCTTAAATGCATTAAGGGTGTGAACTTCAATCTGAACTGACCTGGTCCAGAGTCTTGTTACCCCATCCAATAGCTTTCATCTTGCGTTTCACTTCCCACTGTTTCTGATAGGCCAAAATACGATTTAGAGGCCAAGGGTAAGGCGATCCATATCTAGCATGTGTGATCTAAAGCAAAAAGATTTTGTTAAAAACATGATTCTTCCTAAAAACAAAGCCACCTTTTCCACAAATAAAATTCTAAGGGAAATAGACTGTCAGAGAACACAAATAGAGCAATCTGAAAAAAATACAGAGCTTGCAATCTAAAAAATTAAAATTTTAAAACATTCCTTTTAAAAATATATAAACTTTTATGTACTTCGCAACCAGTTATATCAAACAATGACACATAGCTTCCCTAAAATGTATGTGCAAGCAAAAGTAAAGTAAGTGAAAAACTATATCACTAATGGTATAAACCACAATGTTTCATTTATGAGCAGGGACTTACAATTCTGAACAAAAGTATTTTCTCATTAAATTTTAATTAAGATAAATGCTGCAGAACCACTCACCTCCCCTACTGTAGCTTCATCACACCACTGGAGATACAACTAGGAACAAAAGAAACAGTTACAAAAACTTTAGAATTCCAAAGAGAAAATGGATAAACAGAAAGTTATTTCTTGCCACAGTAATTTTTTATAAAAGTCATATATGTGAGGGGCTTTTATCTTCACTAATATTGCTATATATAATTATTAAATTTAATGGTGGTACTTATTAAAAAGATCTTTTATTCATATAGTAACATCTCCAAATACCATTATTTTACAGATATTATTTAAGTACACTTAACAAGGCCAAATAAAGTGATAAGTGAATAAGAATCACTCATTTTTACAAACAGAAAAATCAGAAGTGAAAATGTCAGGCAATTTGTTGAAAATGTCAGGCAATTTGTTCAAAGATAATGATCAAATAATTTGGGTAAGCATCTAGCCCTTGAATTGCTTGACTATTTTACTATTTCTCAATAACTTTAAATAACTCATAAGAAAAGATTATCTTTTATGAGAGAAAAAGCTTATTTTTAAGGCCTATTATTTTCTGCTATACCTCTGCAGTTAACAGCATATTGTTGACTAATTCCATGTAGGCTTTCATTTCTGCTTTTTGGACTTCATCCAAGCCATCACTAAGAGAATGGCCCTAAAGGGAATTTAAAAAAATTTAAGAGCATCATATTAAATATACAAAAACTTTCAGTTATGTTACTACCAAGTAATATAACATCAATCCTTTTACTGCAAATGTCCAATGGATTAATTTCCAAAATGTTTCCAAAAAGAAAGTTATTTTATATCAAAACGTTATTTTATACTCTATAGCTACAACATATTAATAAGTTGTATTTGTGATTATAAAATGATTCTTTCAATGGATAAAATTACGTTATCAACTATTTCACAAAAGAAGAAAACAATAATGGTCTGTAAACCTTGTTACTTTAAGAGACTAACCTTATTAATAATAAAGTAAATGCCAAAAGATTGACATGCAACACTTATAAATTGGTCAAAAAGAAATAAAAGTATAGAGAAATAGATACTAATTTTTAAAATCTACACTTTAGTAATGAATGAATGCATAAAATGAACCTTCAGTTCAATCTGGCAATCTGTTTTAAGATTTTAAATATGCATACCCTAACATCATCACTATATTACTCTTAGGAATTTATCCTAAGGAAATAACCTGACAAGTGAACAAATGTGTATGTACAAGAATATTTCTCGTAGCACTCAATAATAGCAAAAAATTGGCAACTTGCAACTTAAATGTCCATCAGTAAAGACAATAAATTATAATATATTCATATAATAAAACACTATACAATTTAAAAGGGTAATTTATATATGTATATACATACATACGTATATATATACACATACATATATATCTATATATATGTGTGTGTGTGTGTGTGTGTGTATACATTTATATATATAGTCATTACTATGGAAAAATTTCCAAGCATACTGATGGTTTTAAAACACAGGTTGCAAAATAACTAACTATAGTATGATCTGTTTCCTATATATACAAAGAAAAAAGTCAGGAAGGGTTTCCCCAAAATGTTAATGGAGGCTGTCCTTTAATAACTATTGAAATCTAAACTGAATAATTCAAATGAATACATTCAACTTCTAAACAGATCCTATATCTCCCTTCTTAAAGGTTAACCTGATATTTTTTAAAAACCTAACATTTTCAATTCATGGACAAAATTCTCATAAGCATAAGTTACAAAATTACTACCATTTTGTAAAAATCAAATTACCTCTTTTGCTAATGATTTTCATTATTTAAAAAACTTACACTTCAGAAATATTTCTCCAGTAGTTTATACCGGAATTTTCTAAAACCAGGTTCAAATCAAAGTAAAAATGTTAAAACATGCTAAAAAATGATGAATGACTTATTTAAGAGTAGCTGTAATCAAATGCATTTGGTAACTTTTTTATTACCTTGGCTTTAACGAACTGGACTATTGGACCAAGTTCTGATACTACTTGATTTCCTACATGAATAAAAGGTACTTTACCTGTTGAGGAAAAAATAAAAGTGTGAATATATTAAAGTTTGTGCTAATAAACATAGGAAATTAACACAAAACTGAGATATATTTTATTAATACAGAATACCAGAAAACTATAACTTTTGAAAATTATAGTTAAATGTGTATGTTAAAGTCTATAATTTTAAATACTGATTATTTACTAATCTTAAAACAAAAGACAAAAGAACTATTAAAATTATTCATTTACATAATTCTCAGTTATCCTTACTAATAAAAGCCTAAGTGGTGGTCAAGCTGTGATGCCCTCACACCCTCACAAGATGGCTGCGCTCACAGCAGGCACATGCAGGTGGCAGGGCTTGGCTTGATGCTATGTGCATAACATGGAGCCTGCCTGGTAGTCGCGCCTTCTCCTGGCTATGTGGAGCTGGGAGGAGGGAGGGTCCCCCAGCTCTGAGCGAGGCCTGCTTGGGGATTCGGTGAGGCCTGCCTGGGGGTCCCCCAGCTCTCTAAGCAATGCTTGCCTGGGTGTCCAGCATGGCCTGCCTGGGAGTCCCCTGGCTCTACATGTCAAGGCCTGTGTAGGGGTCCCTCAGCTCCACATGGCAAGGCCTGTCTGGGGGGGGGGGGGGCCCTCGGTTCCACATGGTGTGGCTTGCCTGCGGGTCCTAGTTGTCCTGCCTCCCAGACCCATGTGGTGCAGAGGCAGGATAATCGGCTCCTGCCTATCTCTTTGGGGCAATTCATCAAGGAGTCCCAGAGGGATGGGCGAGGTCTGCCTCTTTGGGGTGATCAATCACAGAGCTCCTGCATTATGACAGGGCACAGGCCGAGCTGGGGGACTCGTCCCCCTACCGAGTGCACAGATTTTGTGCACCAGGCCTCTAGTATATAATAACAGATCAGAATTGTCCCTTTTTAGCACTAACACTAACAAATCTCTCTATAGTCGTAAATATTAATTATTCAATTACATGAACCAATCCCAGATACTGGTTCATGACCAACTGAAAGATTTCAAAGAAATTCAACTGGGCCTCTAGTCAATCCGTATTTTAAAATACACTTAAGAAGACTTCCTTTTGTGTCTTCTACTTTCAAGTCTGATATCCATTAAGGTCGATATTTTAAGAACATACTGGTGTATTAATATATGTCTTTGAATCAGAAATTAAGAAAATTAACAATCCTGGAAAGTATGTTAGTCTATGAATCATAATACAAAGTGTGTTTCCAACATATATTAGAAAAAAGAACAAGTAGGATACTTATAAAAACTGGCTTTTCTAAATAAATGTCATGTTAAAAAATTATTTCATTCCTATTAAGCACTAACAGTTGATGAAATTATCAGAGTTGATGAGAACAAAATAATCTTCAAGTAGCAATAAAGTTTACCCCCAAACTAGAGAATAAACCTTGCCGTCAGGCCTAGTTCAAACAAAGTTCACATTAACAGCAGGCCTCTTCATGGTCCTTTTCAATAGATTCACTCCTCTCAGGCTCAGTTAGCCTGAGGATAATGGATGAGGTGCAAAGCACCAACAAAAGCTTCATAAGCATCCATAGGATAACACATTACAAAGGAAAGTCAGGCCTCTTGGAACACAACTCAATAGTTGTATTTAGAAGACATATTCATGTTACCAACATAGAAACACTGAATTCCGCATTCTTTTCTTCTACTGTTTTATAAATCTTGCAATAAAGAAAATAATTTCTTATTTGGGTAAGTATTACAGCATATTGTTTTTTAGTGCAGATCCTTTGAAATAAAATAATCTTAGAATGAAGACTATTTATTAATGAATGCCTAGACTGAAAGGTATTTCTGGGGTGTAACATTTTGAGGGCAAAATGTATTTCTCCTTTTCAATAACCAGTTTGGAGTTCTTATAAGAAAGAGATTTCATTTTATTTCTTTTCTTAAAAATAGTTTTGAGCACTGTAGATTCTGAAAAAGTGAAGCAGTGTGGGTAATCAATTGAATACTAACATATCACAAAATATAAATATGTCCTAATATATAAAAAGCCAGGGGCCGTCATGACTAAAACAACCAGATGGCCAACTGAACGAACAGCAGGCTGTGTGGGTGACCAGGCTGGCAGGGTGTTAGTGAGAAACGACCAAATGACTGAACAGCAGGCTGCGTGGTGTGACCCGGCCAGGAGGGGGGTTAGTGAGGGACGACCAAATGACTCAACAAGCAATCAGAACTCAGACTGGAGAGGGTGTAGGCTGGGCTGAGGGGACCCCCAACCCATGCACGAATTTTGTGCATCAGGCCCTCTAGTGTGTGTGTGTGTGTGTGTGTGTGTGTGTGTGTGTGTGTGTGTAGCAACAAAGTAGAAGTGAATGTTTTTTGTTACTTGCTTCATTTAAAGTGAAGCCAATGTTATATCTTTATTGTATCCTTATTATAAGGCAAAAAGCACAGTGAGACAGTTATTGTCTGGTACCAATCAAAGGTTATAAAAGAAAACTAAAGGCACTTTTACTCACTTTAGGTAGAATAATCATTTTTAGAACTTTCATTTCTAAAGAAAGCAAGGTGATGTCGCCAAACAAGTATGAAGATTTAGAGAATATTAAAAAAAGAAAAAACCTCGGATGTCATCATATCCAACCATCTCATGTTACAGATGTGGTCACCAAAGCTCGAAAAACAAGATGTCAAATTTCCCAAAGAAACTGTTAATATGTGATGAAGTCACAGAAGAATTAGACTAAAATTTCATAACACTTAGCCAAGTGCTCTTCTGACTACTCCATGCTGCTCTCTGCTTTAAAAATCTTCCACAACAACCCTGGCCGGGTGGCTCAGCTGGTTGGAGCACAGTTCTGTTCACCAAAAGGTTGTGGATTCCATTCCTGGTCCGGGCACATACCTAGGTTGTGTGTTCGATCCTTAGCCAGGAGGCAACCAATTGATGTTTCTCTCTCTTTCTCCCTTCCCCTCTCTCTAAAATCAAGAAAACATACCTTTGACTGAGGATTTTAAAAAATCTTCCACAAGATTAAATAAGTAAATAAAATGTAATGAATTCCCTGATCACCCCATGATGAAAGAGACTAATACTAGAGATATGATACAATGTAAATATCTTAATAGAAAGTGCCATTTCATCTACCTATAGAAGCCTCCTCTTATGAATGAATGTATATCTGTATGTATGTATTATTGTAGTCTCTACAATATTTATCTGTTTGTCTTTCATAATCTTTAAAAAATAAGGTAGATATCCATCTAGGTGATACTTAAGTATATAATATAGTTATTTTAGGAAGCAGGTAGGTATGGCTTCTCCTTATTTGCCAAAGATATCAACTTTAGTATTAGATTACTAACTGTTTTATATGTATGCATACACTCTTTGTTTGGCTACCTAGAGGAAAAGGATAGATAGAACCCAATATAATTCATTTCTCCAGAATTCAGTAAAGTTTATAAAACCTATGTGTACAATTAACAACAACAAAAATGAGTCAGTTAATGGCCTTCAAGAATATAAAATATGTCTATGTTTATAAGTCTGAAAGTTATTTTATGGAAATGTTTTAAAGTATATATTCATAAATCTATAAACATAGGGTAGGGCAAAAGTAGATTCAGAGTTGTGAACGTGCAAAACACAGGGTTTTTTTTTTTTTTTTAATATATTTATTGATTTCGGAGAGGAAGGGAGAAGGAGAGAGAAAAAAACATCAATGATGAGAGAGAATCACTGATTGGCTGCCTCTTGTACGCCACCCCCCCTTACTGGGGATTGAGCCTGCAACCCAGGCATGTGCCCTTGGCTGGAATTGAACCTGGGTCCCTTCAGTCCACAGTCCAAATTGGCTAGGGCGCAAAACACAGTTTATATCTTATATTTCTTTTGAAAATATATTAAAATGTAATCATTCATAAAAACTGTAATTATTCTTATATTATCATTACTAGAGCCCTGGTGCACAAAATTTGTGCACGGGGGCGGGGGGGGGGGGCTTGTCCCTCATCCAGAAGTTCCTCTCCTTCTCCTGCACAGCCTCTGGGGAGATGCTTGTCCTGGGGCCTCCTCAGGACCCGGGCACAGGAAGCCCTGTCAGGTACTTGGGGGCTTGGGCTTTCAGGTGTGGCTTCCGTGCCTGGCATGGTGCAAATTTGCTGCCCCGGCCTGTTCTCCCTCCGGGCTCCACGTTGGCCAGGGGCGTAGACGGCCCGCCCTCTCCCGCCATGCTGGCCAGGAGCACTGAAGGCTGCCCTCTCCCACCACAGGCCCGCCCTCTCCCGCAGCAGGCCCGCCCTCTCCCGCCCCAGTCCCGCCCGCTCCCGCCAGGGGAATGGATAGCCTGCCCTCTCCCGCTGTGCACGGCCGGCTTTCTCCTGCCTCTCGCGGCGGGAGACAGCGGGCTGCCTGGTTGGCTGAGGGCGCTGACAGCCCGCCCTCTGCTGCCATGCCAGCCAGGGACACTGAAGGCCGCCTTCTCCCGCTGCAGGCTCACCCTCTTCTGCCATGCTGGCTAGGGCCACACTCTCCCGCTGCGCCAGCCAGGGGCACTGAAGGCCACCCTCTCCCGCCGCAGGCCTGCCCTCTCATGTGGCAGCCCTGCACCCCACCTCGCACCTGCCCCCTGCTCCTGATTGGCCAGCCCCCAGGCGCTCCCTGCCACCACCTCCAACACCGCTGCTGCTGCTGCTGCCACCGCTGCCATCATTTCATCTCCACCCCCTGGGCCCGGTGCTCGTGCCACTAGGCCCCGCCACCTGCTCCTGATTGGCTGGTAGCATAGCCAATCAGGAGCCAAGGTACGGTCACATTTGCATGTTACTCTTTTATTAGATAGGATTGTATTATTTTCCACATGAATATCTGTAAACCTACTTTTGCCCCACCCTCTATAGAGTATTCATATAGAGTTTTAGAAATTTCAGTGTCTAGAGAAAGCATCTTCACAGCTTTTGACAATTATTACTAACCTTAAGAACATAAGATGGAAAAAAATGTTTAACACAAGTTATTACAATGAAGAGACAGGTAAATATTTCCCTTAAAAAAAAGTAACACACTTATGCCCATTGGTTATATTCAACAAGATTTAGTCATAAAAGTATAACTCTATGCTATTATTGCTCCAACAAAAGCATAGTTATAATAATACATACAAATTCTATTTAACATTTATCAGCTTTGTGGCATTATCATAATAAAGAAGGGATATGCAAATTGAATGTCAGCCACAAAGACGGGGGAGCCCATAGCCACAAGATGGCAGTGCCCAGTCCTCTGAGCCCCGCCAGAATCCCCTGGTCCTGGGGGGCGGCTGCTGAGAGCAGACAGTGTGAGCGGCCTGGCGGAATGCTTGCTTCATCCACCCGGGCCGTGGAGGGCCTCTGGGCAGTGGGCATGGAGCAGCTGGGGGGGGGGGGGGGGGAGAAGGGGAACGCTTGCCTGTCGCCCAAGTGACGATGAAAGCATTTCATGCCTGGCCACGGAGGGCCTTTGGTTAGGCTGGGAGCAGAATGCTTGTATTATTGCAGGCCGGGCTGAGGAGCCCCTTCCCACCCCATGCATGAATTTCGTGCATCATGCCTCTAGTATTTTATATTAAAAATATCTGATCATCCTTATTTAAAACTGTGCGAATACATGAGACATAGAAAAGCAATACTGATTATGAAAAATATCAGAAAGACTAAAATCTTAATAGAAAGTATCTTAAAACTTGTTAAAACGAAAAGAACTAAAAATAAAAAACATTCAGAGATAACATTAAGACCTATGACAGGTTAATTTAATTATTTCACAACTTCTCTTCTTCCATATTTATAATGGGACAATATAATTTAGAGAAGTCTGTTTAATAATAAATGGATCCATAAAAATTAAAATTTGTTTTGTGAAGAGAAAACAGTCCTATTTAAAAAAGACTGGCAAAATCTAAGATTTTGTATTTTCATAAAATCTACTATTTAAAATAATTCCTTAACTTTCCAGTAAATATTTCTGACCACAGAGCTGAAATGCATAGACAGGCCCACCACAGTATTGTCAAGTTTGCAATTTTACTTTATAAAACCATAGGGAAATTCTTTAAAGAGTAAACAAAAAATATAGGCATTTAAAAAAAATCAAGATACAAATTGGACTAGCACCAAGTTTGTCAGTGTATAATAACAGTAGAGAAGAAAACACTTACCAGATGGAGACATATATTCTGCATTTGCCCTACAAACTACTTTGATAGGCAGATTACACATTTGCAAAAAGGCCTGTAAATCAAGAGAAAACAGTAAGCCTAGGGAAGTATATGCATATTTGAACACAACTTTTTTAAAACTTCTTTTCTATACTAAAGTAATCACTTATATAACAGTAACACTTCATTGGAAAAGAATATATCTATTGAAAGTGAAAGATTTGTATTCCAAATAAAAATAAAATATTTCCCTACTGAAAACCCAGTATGATGTAGACACCAGTGAATGTCTACATCTATAAAGTGTAAAGCATTTATACATTTAAGAAAGGAAATGTAAATTATCCACATTTATTTTACTACATTCATTTACATAAGTCAACAGTACTGTATATTGCTTAATTTTCTTTCATAGATGGCAAAGTCCAATTTTTATAAGGTATTATTACTTAATTCTATTATTCTTTTTTGTCTTCGGATAAAGCACTCAAAATGTTATTTCTGCTATTTTAAAGTTTTCTCCAATAATACTAAATATCCTAACATGTAGTTTTTATGCTCATTAATCACTTACTAAAGTAACAAAAAATTTATAAGCAACTTAAATATCTAACAATAGGAAATGGGTAAATCATTTATTATAAATCCAAACCATGAAATGTTATACATTTTTAAAAATCACACTTTTAAATAAAGAATATTTTATGACAGGAAAAAATCCACATTATAATACTAAGTGAAAAAATACAAAATTGTATGAATGATATACACTAATTCATTTTTAAGTGTTTGTAAGACATCAGTAAACTCTCTGCCAACATACATGCCTTCTGATAGATTCTTTCCACTGTTTTTTTGTAACACTCAGAGGTTACTCCCCTTGTTCTCTCTTCTATGACATGTAGGTGTTCTTTTTCCCCACTCACTATATTTACCTATCTTCTTTCTATAACATTGTTCAATTATTCAATATAATAAAAGGCTAATACGCAAATTGTCCCTTCTATTGGGAGTTTGACTAGGGGGTGGGGTCGGCCTGCCAACCATCCCTATCCCCTCCCCCGGGCCATCTATGGCCCCTTCCCCTGGCTGCCCCACATTGGCCCCCCTACCCAGATCAGGGGCAGGGCCAACTGCTGGCCGCCCGTATTCCCCACCACACACCAATCTGGGCAGGCCAGCCGGACCCCACCATGCACAAATTGTACCAGGCCTCTAGTCCTATATAATAAAGAGGTAATATGCAAATTGACCATCACTCCAACACACAAGATGGCCACTCCCAAGTGGTCAAAGATGGACACCCTCATGTGGACACAAGATGGCCACCATAAGATGGTCAGCAGGGGAGGGCAGTTGTGGGCAATCAGGCCAGCAGGGAAGGGCAGTTGGGAGGAACCAGGCTTGCAAGGGAGGCAGTTGGGGATGATCAGGCCAGCAGGGGAGGGCAGTTAGGGGCAACCAGGCCAGCAGGGGAGAGCAGTTAGGGGCGACCAGGCCAGCAGGGGAGGGCAGTTAGGGGCAATCAGACTGGCAGGGGAACAGTTAGGCACCAGTCAGGCTGCCAGAGGAGTGGTTAAGGGGTGATCAGGCTGGCAGGTAGAAGCGGTTAAGGGCAATCAGGAAGACAGGCAGGCAAGCAGTTGGATTGTGAGAGGGTGTCCAACTGCCCGTATAGGCTCAGTGGGATTGGGCCTATATGGGCAGTTGAACATACCTCGAGGGGTTCCAGACTGGAGAGGGTGCAGGCTGGACGGAGGGGCACCCCCCTCCCGTGCATGAATTTCATGTACCGGGCCTCTAAGCCTATATAATAAAAGCCTAATATGCTAAGTGTCTTGTCATTCAGATGGCCATTCAGCCAATCAAAGTGTTATATGCTAATGATATGCTAAGGCCGCTCAACTTCTTGCTATGATGTGCACTGACCACCAGGGGGCTAACTCTGACTGGTAAGTTAGCTTGCTGCTGGGGTCTGGCCAATCGAGACTGAGCAAGATGAGCCGGACATGCCTTGGAGCCCTCCCACAGTCCCTCCCCAGAAGGCCAACTTCCCATGTCCCTCCTCGGCCTTGACTGTGTACTGGTGGGGTCCTTCAGCCTGGCCTGCAACCTCTCGCAATCTGGAACACCTCGGGGAATGTCAGAGATCCAGTTTTGGCCCAAAAGCAGAACAACCAGTTGCTATGACAGGCACTGACCACCAGGGGGCAGACACTCAAATCAGGAGCTGTGCCCTGGTGGTCAGTGCACTCCCACAGGGGAGCACCACTCAGCCAGAAGCCAGGCTCGTGGCTGTGAGTGCAACAGCAGTGGTGGGAGCCTCTCCCGCTTCTGCAGCAGTACTAACGATGTCAGTCAGACAACCCCCAAGGGCTCCCAGACTGCGAGAGGGCGCAGGTCAGGCTGAGGGACCCCACCCACCAAGTGCACGAACTTTGTGCACCAGGCTTCTAGTAATATATAAAAAATAATAAATATGGTATACTGCATTTTGCTATTCTACATGCATAATGGCAACTATACTAATCAATATTCCAGAAAGCTGTATTTCACAAAAATAATTAAGCAAAATTGTAATGTTCTATAATCAAAGCCATACTTCCAGCCCTGTAATGTTTTCCTCCTTTACTGTAAATACAAACTTAATTTGTCCAATTTAACATCAACGTTGTCCAATTGATGGCATAATTCTGGTTAGCCAAAGATTAGTTTTACAATATTTACTATAATTACTCTTCATTCCTGATTCAAAATATGTTTTCTGAATTAATCTGTACTTCACAAAGAAGTCTGATGTCACAAACACAGTATTTTCATCCAAACTTTCAAAATACGAAACAAAACATTACATGATTGTGTTCAAGAATATAAAAATTCTAAAACGAAACTAGGCTTTGATTCAAACAGTATTACCCTTCTCTTGTAGAATGAAAGAAAATCCCCCCAAACATTCCAAAATAGTATTTTCATCTTTCATTTTCATTTTCAATCCCCTATTGACACTCCAAATACTCCAAATAAAACAGGCATGAAACAACTTTCCATCTGAAATAGAAATCTACTTGTTTTTATTCTTATCTAAATCCAAAGGAAAATGAAGTTCTAATTATATTAAAACTCACCTAAGTCCTATTCCTCAGTTGGATATTTTATTCCAAACTAACTCAAGTGATTGACAAAATAAAGTTTTTGAGTCAAAAACTTACTACATTCCATCAGAATAAGGACGTACAAAATGTGCTACCCAATATGGTAGCCACTAGTCATCTGTGGCTATTTAACTTAAATTGAAGTGAATTAAAGTTGAATAAAATTTTAAATTCAGTTCCCCAGTCATACTAGCCATATTTCAAGTGCTCAAAAGTCACATGTGGCTACTGGATATCATATTTACTGGACAACACACAAAACACACACACAAAAACCAACCAAACAAAAACAAATAAAACACCACAACATTTACAGCATTGCAGAAAGTTCTACTGCACCCAGTGGGTCTGTAACAATAGTAATCAGTGCCTAAAAGACATCTTAGCAGAAAAAACAAACAAACAAACAAAAAAACACAAACAAACAAAAGAAAACATCTTAGCAAGAGAAGACATCAATAACAAGCAATTCTGCTCTGCTCTTTTCAAGGACCTGGAGATGCTAAGGACAGTACATTCTTTGAAACCAGACAAGCATGTTCTATTAAAACACTGAGAAGCCCAATCTTGAAGGCCAACCCATCTCTTTTATGGACACAGGTGACAGAGATGTATAGATCAATATCACCTTTGTCAATACTTTCCTGCAAGTCTGTAATATCAAGGTATTAAGAAACTGATATTATGCTGAATAAAAATACAATTAAGGATAGTTTTATCTTTGGTGATTTCTATTCCCTGCATCTATAGCCCACCAAGTGAAAAGCCAATTTAACTGCCTAGTTAAAATAAGCAGCTTTAAGAAGTTAAGAAAGCCATCCAATGAGAGCAGTATTATCTTCTGAAAATTTGCTGATACACGAGTGACATGAAAAAGCCACTGCCAGCAGGAGTCGTTTAAAATCTCAGCAACTATGGCTCAACCTTCAGGAGATTAAAAATAAGTATCCAGGTCTCTTATAATTAATATAAGTAGGAAAGTAGAATAACATTAATGAGAAAATCAAACAAAAGCAATACATCTCAAGTATTATGAAAATCTAGTTTCTTCAAGTCTTTATTCATGGAGAAATATACTAATAATATTCCAGAAAGAAATGCAGGGAGGAAATCAGTGAAATTAAATTCAAAGCCAAAAAGTCATTCATTTCTTTTACAGAAAACAATAATTGTGATAATTCCTGACAGAAACAAGGAAATATAATCCACAATATTAAAAACCTTAAAATATCAAATATCCTTTGATTTAACTGCATTATGGCTTTTTTAAAACTGCATTATGGCTTTTCAAAAAAATAACTAAAAACAGTTCAGAATATGGTGAAAAGGGCTCCATCCCAGTCAACAACAGGCCTGCCCTAGTCGCTACATTTACACAGGGAAGATGTTGCCTCATTAAGATGCTATCCTTACCATCATTTAGAGCAATTGACTTTCTGTTGCTGACTCATAAGCCATACCATGACTGGGTGAACCATTAGCACATCCCCACTCCTTAATTGTCACTGGGTAAGTGCCATAGCAGAATTTAATGGATCCTAACAGAAGATAGATTTAAGAAGTAAGTTGTTTAAATGGAAGACGACAGTATCTTTTGAAAAATGCAGTCTCTGCATCAGTTTTAAGAGTCAGTACAGAACAAAAAGGAGTTAATGGGGCAGAGCCTCCCACTGAGACATCTCACAGTGGAGTCTTAGTGACTGTGTTATTGAGAAAGTTCCTTTACCTCATAAGCATTCTCATTTCTAAAATGAAAACAATTTATTAAGCAAAGCAATTGAGTTACTGTATATAAAATATTTAAAATCAAATAGCAAAATTGTACACTAAGAAAAAAATCTCTAAATAGATATTTAAAGGATAAGGCAACATAACCCAAAGTACTCTTTTAAAGAATAATATAAAGAGCAAATGTATGATTTCTGTTTTTAATATGTATCTCATATAATATAAACTCTAATAAGGCAAAAACAAGTGAATAAGGATACTGACAAACTCTTACTTTATAAGTAATTTTTCTAAGTAACACACACTGATGAAACTGATAAAAGGACTCTACTTCCAGAATACACACTCCATTAGTACACAATGACCATGTCTATCTTATCCACTGCATTATCATTGGCATACTACAGGTTCTCAATAAATATTTGCTTAATGAGTAAGATATTGATATTCATAATAATAAATGCAAACATAACTTCATAGATAACTAGTAATATACAACAAAGCTCACTGTTCTTTAAAAATTAGATGTGGGAGGAATTGGGGGGAACATCTATAATACTCTCAACAATAAAAATTTTAAAAAATTAAGTCTGCAACCCAGAAGAGCGCCCTCCCTCAACCATGTTGCAACCCTGTCTTGAACTTCTAGCCTCCAAAATTAAGAAATAAATTTCCATTGTTTATATACATACAAAAAAATAGATGTAACTCCTTTTAAATTCAGAGGATTTTTAAATATTACAAATATCAACAAACAGTGTTTTAGGAAACAGTAATAGGAATTCAACTTAAAAAAATAGCTGTGCAGAAATAATCAGAAACCACAATTCAATAAGCATAAATAAGCTTTAAATAGAGCAAATTTGTTGCTAAAACATAAAATGCTATTGAGAGCAAATCAGAGGACCTTCCATAATACAACTCTTACCTAAAAACTATTCCTGGAATATCTGACTCAATTTTAGTTACATCAACATCTGACAGTTGTAGAAAAAAAAAAATCAAGTGTAGAATAAAAGCAAAAATAAATAAATAAATTACCAAAATAGGAAAAGATACAAACTTTCCCTGTTAGAATAAATAAAAGTAAGCTATGGGGTCAAAATTAAGCAAAAGAGATATAAAATAGGCAAAGGAAAGAAAACATTATTTTTTGTAACCCAAGAACCTAATGCAATACCAGTTGTATGGCTGGCACTCAATGAATAATTTCGGAGTAAAGAAAAGAAACTTTCCCCCCTGAGGTCCTATAATGAATGTTTTAAAGTTTTGTTATTTACAGATAAAATAAATATTTCCAACTGAGAAGAATAAAAACAGAAAAAAAATTCTTGGTACATGCTAAATAGTAAATGGCAAGAATAAAATGTATTCCTTTCATTTTAATAAAATAATGGTAACTCAATATTGAATCATTTAACAATATGTAGTAACAATGATCTTCTTTTCTTTATTCCAAAAGCAAAATGAGCATTGGTAAAATATATAAAAATATTCTTTAATTGCACTTAAGCAAGAAATTCAACATTGCTTCCCAATCCTATATAATAAAAGCCTAATATGCAAATCAACTGAATGGTGGAACAACTGGTGAAATGACCAGTCACTATGACACACACTGACCACCAAGGGGCAGATGCTCAATGCAGGAGCTGCCTCCAGCCTGCAGGTCCCAGACCAACCAAGGCTGGTGCCAGCGGGGGCCCGATTGGCCTTCTGGTCACCCCACAGATCGGCCCTGAGTGCCCACCAGGCCTAGGGACCCTACCCATGCACCAATTTCTTTCATCAGGCCTCTAGAAAAGATATAAAAATAATTCAAAAGTTTAAAGAATTATATTGAATAAGTTTTTTAAAGATAGGGTGCTTTATACTAATTAATTTTATGGAATTTAAGAAATTATAAACATAGCTTCTAAAAAGTATGTGAATCACATTAACAAAAATTATCCAAATTCTAGGTAGTGGACAATCAATCCATTTTTAGCACAACAAGGTAAATCTATCCTGACAGCAGACCTTAGGTTTTTTTCTATAGGACAAAGCTTTTATTCATTTCATAATTAAATTTGAAGTATTTTATATAAAGATTCACCAACGACTAAGCATGCAATGTCATTTTCAGGACACAAAATGAAAATGGTTCTGAATTTTAATTCATATCTTGTTTTACTAGGACACAAAGAAAAATTATGATGACAACTGAAGAATTATTTTTCACTTTATTGAAGAGGCATGTTTTAAAATTACAAACCATGAACAAATCTATCTACAAAATAATTTTTATATCAAACAGCTGCAGATCCTATAATTGAAATAATATATCTAAGGTTACAAATGAAAAGTGTTAGGTATCATTCTTGAAGTGACAGATTAAGTACCTAATCCAGTTAAAGTAATAGCCATATTTGTAGTTTAACATAAATTAAGACCTTAATTATATTTGTGACTATTTTAAACAAAATAACAAACTCCTTTGTACCTGGGAATGTAATTTATAGCAAAGCCAGGTTCATTTTCCAAACCAATCTATTTCACACTGCAGAAGTACTTTGGTATAATGGTATAATGTAATTCTTGTAGAATGTTGAAAGAGTAGATTCACTAAAAGCACAGAAGAGGTTTGAAGATAAATGAAGATGCTATTCATTCAAGGGTAATTTCATCTTAGAACTATATGAAAGATGTTTCACTCACACGAGTAGTGTATGGCCTCAAATTTAAGTGTATTTTCAGCTCAAATACAATGCTGCTAGATCGATTATGTTGATACTGTATATCTAATAATGAAGAATTCTAGCCTTTTTCTGTTTAAAAAATTGACTCATTTTTCTCATCTTACCGCTGTCTTTATTGCTCTAACAGCAACAAATTTTGAAATTCTGCTTGCTATTTACTTTTTAAACAAAAAACGTATACAATTGATGTTCTTACTGTAATCTCTCAGAATTATAGGGGTATGATTTTTTTTGCTAAGTTAAATAGATATTTATATTAGTAATCCATTACCCTACATAATCATTTTACATTATTTCACTAATTACTAAAAATAACTCTCTTAGTCACCTAATTATATTTTGAATATTTATTTTCACAACTCTGGTAAGATTAAATATTTTGCATAGCAATACCATTTACGTGCTGATACATTAATATTAATGAAAATTTTTTTATTCTGCAAAATTCTGCTTGTAACTTAAGTTTTATATATTTAAATTATTCCAGATTATAAGCATAAGTCACAAAAAATGCTTTTTATACTTTTGGTATAGAAAAGGTGATAAGAATAAAATATTCAACCTGAAAAATGTAAACTCAGTGATATCAAGGAAACCTCTGTGGCCTCCATTTTGCTCATTTTAAAATACTGAAAAGGATTTTTCAAGTCCCCTAATGTAATAAATGTTTACTAAATTCTCACTACCCCTTAGTTTTCCTTTCCTTCTCCTAATCCTGAAAGTAAATACAGAAGCCTCATTTTGCAGAGGATGAGCAAAGGGGGAGGAGGTGAGCAAATGTTAAAAAACTAAAATTTAGCACTGGTCAGGTAGGCCAGTTGGTTAGAGCGTCATCCAATACACCAAGGTTGAGGATTTGATCATACAAGAAGCAACCAATAAATGCCTAAGTAGAATAACAAATCTCTGTTTCTCTCTCTCTTTCTCTCTCTAAAATAAAAACGTAAACTCAAATTTTCACTTTATGAAATTTTAAGATATCAATTTTTAAATGTTTCCCATAAAATATTTTCTATTAAAATATATCCACTGATACCATCCTATTGTATTTACATCAGAGTTAAATTAAACTAAGACAAAAATTACATACAACCATAAACAACTTGTTTAAAACAAAAATGTATCCAACTAAACTGAAAATTGAAAATCATTTCCTTCAAAATTCTGCAGGTAAGCTGTCCACTATGGCCATCTGCAATACAGAATTTTCATAATCACAATGTAACAACTGACATACAGTCCCAAAGGAGAGAGAAATATTTCTCCCTCTGTTCTTCCCTAATCACTACACTAGGATATTACTATTTAACTACACACCAAAAACAGGTTTCTTTTTATTTATTTTTAAATACATTTTTACTGATTTCAGAGAGGAAAGAAGAGAGGTCAAAACATCAATGATGAGAGAGAATCATTGATCAGCTGCCTCCTGCAGGCCTCACACTGGGAATTGAGCCTGCAACCAGGGCATGTGCCCTTGATGGGAACCAAACCTGGGACCCTTCAGTCTGCAAGCTGATGCTCTATCCACTGAACCAAACTAGCTAGGGCAAAAAGGTTTCTTTTTAAATTATCTTCATATATACTAATCAAAATCTTCTCTAAAACTGACTAGAAAGTAACATTTTATTATATAAAGACATTAAAAATATATATATAAATCACTGAAGTCAAAATAGGCACTAACTTAGCAGTTAACATCATGTTTCTATTGCTTTTACTTTTTTCCCATTTATTACCAAACTTCACCTTCACAATAACTCTTAATATAGGTAAGTCTGCCTTTATCACATTTCAAAGATCCCAAAACTAAGACATGTCTTAACGTCACATCTTAATGTAATCTATAAGAATAATTGGTTAGGAAATGTCAGAAATAATTTTTGAATTAAATGCCTCTATGTATATATATATGCCTAATATGCAAATTGTCCCCTCAGGAGTTCGACTGGGAGGCTGGGAGTTCAATCACTTGCTATAATGTGCGCTGACCACCAGGGTACGGTGCAGAATGAAGGAAGGTCACGGCCGGTGGCCAGCAGCCAGGGAAGGGAGGCCCCAGCCAGCAGCCAGAAGGCCCTGATCGCCAGCTAGGCCTAAGGACCATACCCATGCACAAATACGTGCACCAGGCTTCTAGTCTATATATATATATATATAAAGACCTAACCAACTGTTCGACCTTTTGACTGGTCTCTATGACATGCACTAACCACCAGGGGGCAGACACTCAATGCACAGGCATGGAAACATGGAACAGACTGATGAATCTCAGAGGGAAGGGGAGAGGGAAGGATGGGAAGAGGTTAACCAAAGATCTTATATGCATTCTAGAGGCCCAGTGCATGGATTCATGCACTGTGGGGTCCCTCGGCCTAGCCTGTGGGGATTGGGCCGAAACCAGCAATCCAGTGCCGCCGACTGCTTCCCCTCATCCTGGCCCTGCTGCACCTGCCGGCAGGGTCCTACCCAGTCAGTGCGGATTGGGAGAGGCTTGTGCTGCTCTCATGGCGTTTGCCAGCCATAAGCCCTGAATCTAGTGCCTTTTTCCAAGCGGGTAGGGGGTCAGGACGTTATCACCCCTCCGGGCAGGTGGTGGGGTACCCTTGCCAACTTGAGATCCATCCCACTCATGTTCTCACCAGTTGTCAGGAGCCACCTGGAGGCTGCTTTTATGATGTTTCTTCCTGTGGAGTGTCTAGGAAGGGGTAACAGCTGCAGTGCCCAAGGCCAACTTCCAGGAGGCTAGCAGCATTGTCAGGATTTTGCCAGTAGTGCCGGTCCATCAGTGCCTGGCCTGTTCTCTGGAGATTGGGCCTGCAGGACTACTGAGGGAGTGAGTGGCTGCCGCCAGGCTGGTGGGCTGCCAGGACGGGTTGGTCAACTGAGCAGCACTCCCGCTGTGGGAACACGCTAACCACCAGGGGGCAGTTCCTGCATTGAGCATCTGTCCCCTGCGTTGGGCGTGGACAGTGTGCTTCATAGCAACCAGCCATTTGGTCATTCGGTTGTTCGGTTGCTTAGGCTTTTATATATATAGATATCTATTAAATAATTGGTTTAGGTTTAGGAATATAAATAGCCACAGAAAATTATTATCAAAGTTCTTTTATCAACCAATACAAGCTTAATTCCTTCAAAGTGGAAGTATAAGGAAAGTTTCTTTCTCACTGTGTGTGTATGTGTGTGTATAGTATGTCATATATATGTATATATACCTAGTTACATATATGTATTTACATATGTATATATCATGAAAAACAGAGAAACACATACTACACTAATACTTAACTACATTCAATACATGAGATTATTTTATAATCAGGTAAACACTTGAGGTAATACCAGTACTTAGTGGATGAGGTAAGTAAAGCAAATCTAAGAGGAAATAATACCCATGAGAAAAAATTTTATTTTCTTTTAAACTGAAATCATAAAGGTTCCTTTAATCAAAAATGATCTAATCACTTAGTTTCAGGGGTATAATAAATGCCACCTCTATGTGGTAAGTAAAATTTAAATTTCCTGATGGCTTAACTAGCAGACTACTAAAATATCTGATGTCTGATAACTGGTATCTTCTAGTAAATATCCAGTTTATGGATACTTTTCACATTGTTTTGATCAATCTTATACATTTAACTGCTTCTTCAAAATGGATACTGGTCCACTATATAGACGAAAATTACTCCATAAAGTTTACATCAGATATCTGGAAATGTCACATTTATAGTCATGGCTACTATCAGCTGTCAAGTTAAAGAATATTGAAGAAAACCAAGAATTTTTAATATATGCTGGTTAATTTATCATCTAAGTGACATATGTAGTATAACAAAACAATTGAAAATGGTTAAGCAAAATTCTGCATTTTGAAAGGTTTTTTTCCCCCCTGGTTTTATTTTTAATTGCAACTACGATTTGAGAAGCCATAGTGAGAAAGCAAATTAACAGGAACTATAAAACCCCTGAAACTAAGTGGTTAGATCATTTTTGATTAAAAAAACCTTTATGATTTCAGTTTAAAAGAAAATAAAATTTTTTCTCATAGAATTGCTAAATAAAGTACACACCAAGGTTTTTTTTCCTCCCACAGATTATTTAAGGCATTCATTTTTTTTATCACTAATATACCAATATTTTAGTTTGCTATGAAAACTAATTAAGCCATCTATCCCAGGGTTGCTGAACATTGACACTACTTATATTTGGGGCTGGATAATCCTTTATTATGGAGAGACTGTCCTATGTATGGTATGCTGTTTCAGAGCATCCCTGGTGTCTATCCAATAGATGCCAAAAGCACTCTCCCATAATGTTGAGACAACCAAACATGTCCAAACATGGCCAAGTGTCCTCTGAGGAGCTGAGATCTCCCTTAGTTAAGAGCCATCGGTGTATTCCTACTCAAATACTTTCCTTAGTGAAAATTCAGTATTTCCTAAACTACTCTTCTTTGGGGGCTCCCAGACAGCTTCAGCAGAGAGATCAGAAAACTTCCTAAAACCATATGCAGAATAGTCTGGGTGTGTTTTTACTTGTGTGCGTGCTCTGGAATGTGTTTCATCAGATCCTGAAAGAGTTATCCCAAAAATGGCAATTATAAAAAGGTTAAGAATTAGTGCTTCGACTAAAATATTCACTGTTCCCTGAGTCATCTTTTTAGGGCTATAAAGATTGAAAATACTAGTTCATACACAGCAAATAATTTATTGGTGCTATCAATTACTAGGTAACATTGCTTTCCCACACGTACAAACCCTTCATTCAACAAATATTTACTGAGTGCATTCTATATTCTAGGCACCATGTTATTAGTATTTGAAAGCTAAACTTAAATTCTATTTTCCTTACCAAAAATAAATAAATTTTTAAAAAATTAAATAGCAGTATAAAATCCATATTTATTGCCAACTAAAATTTCTGCTTTTCCAAATTTAACATAAGAAAACACACTAGTTATAATGCTAGTGCCTGAAGATAAAATAAAGGTAAATAAAATAAACATAATTTATATTCTAAAAAGATACAAATCTTCAAAAAGAAACTTAAAGATACTCCGACTCATACAAATAAGGTTACTGTTCAATACATTCCTTTTCATCTCTCCTTTCCCTATCTTAAAACACAAATGTACTGAATTATATACTATGTATTAAGACATAGTTATTAAGCCCAGAGGATACCAAGTGAATAAAGAAATGTAATGAGATAACCAAGTAACTAACATGCCTAGAACACAGCAGAAGTTCACAGTTTCTTTTCTTCCTTTCTGTCCTCAAGATGTTCACAATCTCATCGCCAATAAATATCACATGTTTTACATTTCTCTTTTATATTTTAGATGCTGGACCAAAAAAAAATTTCTTTGTAATTCAAATTCTGTAAGCTAACTGAACAAACAGCAGATAAGTATGTAAAATGTTTGAATACTTATAATTCTATAACTTACATGAACATTTCTTTCTTTTGTTAAAGCAAATAATCCCCAAGTATCCTATTCTTCCTATAATACAGTTAAAAATTTATAGGACCACTAATCTTTTTTGGATTATATAACTGTGATATACAACTTAAAGAACCATTGCATTCAATAAATGGTTTGGGAATAAACACTAATGTAATCAATCCTATATAATAAAGAAGTGACATGCAAATTGACCCTCATGCCCTGACAAGATGGCTGGCTCCCTACAACCAGGCTGCAGGGAGATTAGTGAGGAACAACCAAACAACTGAACAGCAGGCTGGGTGGTACGACCAGGCTGGCAAGGGAGTTAGTGAGGGATGACCAAACGACTAAACAGCAGGCTGCGTGGGGCAACTAGGGGGGCCATGAGGGGTGACCAGGCCAACAGGGTGGGCAGTTGGGGAGACTAGGCTGGTGGGGGGGAAAGGAGGCAATAAAAGGTGACCAAGCTGGTGGAGGCAATGGGCAGTTAGGGTCAACCAGGCTGGCAGGGGGCACAGTGGGGGCGATTAAGCTGGCTGGGGGGCAGTGATGGGCAACTAGACTGTTGGGGGGCAACCAGGCCAGGGTGGCAGTAAAGGGCGACCAGCCTAGCAGAATGGGGCATAGTTGGGGGTAAACATGCCGGCAGGGGGGGCAGTAAGAGGTGACTAGGCAGGCAGGCAGGTGAGCACTTAGGAGCCAATGGTCCAGGATGTGAGAGAGATGTCCAACTAGCAGTCAGACATCCTCCAAGGATTGGAGAGGGTGCAGGCTGTGCTGAGAGAACTCCCACCACTCCCCCGTGCATGAATTTCATGCACTGGGACCCTAGTAAATATATAAAATTACTAGAGAAGAATATGTCTGCTTCAAGATCATCAAAATGTTAGAATGAGTATAATGAAAAAATGATGCTTTAAAATATGTGGTGAATAATTCTTCACAAATAAGTTAAAAAGTAATCTGGTGTCTGTAAATGAACATATCACCCCCAAAAAAATCAATACCATCATATCTAGCCAAAAGCAAAACTACTAAGAAACAGAAGTAATTTTTCATAAAAAGAATAATGAAAACGTTATGCTTATTTTATATACTGACAACTGAATAATCCTATCTTTAAAAAAAAAAGAGTAATATGCAAATTAACCATCACTCCGCTATACACACAAGCCATGTCCACCAGCCAATCAGGAGCGAGTATGCAAATTAACCCAGCTAATATGGCTATGGCCATGGAGAGGGCAGGAGGCTTGGGTTTCCCTAGCAATGGAGGAAGCCAAGCTTTCTGCCTGCCCTGGCTGACCCAGGCCTCCACTCAAGGCTACAAAGTTTCAATTATAGAAGATAAATAAATCCCAACAAAAATGGCAGCAGCCACGGAGCTGGAGAGAGCAGGAGGCTTTGAGTTGCTCCCAATGATGGAGGAAGCCAAGCTTTGGCAGCCCTGGCCTGCCTTAGCCTCCGCTCAAAGCCAGAAAGTTTCAATTATAGAAGGTAAATAAATCCCAGATCCCAGGGCTTCCGCTTGGGTCACCAGGGGTCGTGGTCATCTTGCAAATCACCACAGGCCCCTCATCCAGGCCACCCCACACCCCAAGGGAACCCCCACCCTAATCTGGGACACCCTTCTAGGCAAACCAGCCAGCCCCCACCCATGCACCAGGCCTCTATCCTATCTAATAAAAAAAATAATATGCAAATTAACTGTCACTCCAACACACAAGATGGCTGCCCCCAGGTAAAGACAAGATGGCCTGCAGGGGAGGGCAGTTGTGAGGGACAAAGTCTGCAAGGGAGGGCAGTTGTGGGCGATTAGGCCAGCAGGGGAGGTCAGTTAGGAGGGACCAAGCCTGCAAGGAAGGGCAGCTGGGGGCAATCAAGCCTACAGGGAAGAGCAGTTAGGAGTGACTAGCCCTACAGAGGAGGGCAGCTAGGGGCAAACAGGCTGGCAGCGGAGCAGTTAGGCATCAATCAGGCTGGCAGAGGTGTGGTTAGAGGGTGATCAGACTGGCATGCAGAAGTAGTTAGGGGCAATCAGGAAGGCAAGCAGGCGAGCAGTTGAGAGCCAGCAGTCTTGGATTGGAGAAGGTGCAGGCTGGGCTGAGGGACACACACGCCCCCGCACGCACAAATTTTGTGCATCAGGCCTCTAATATTATATAATAAAGTTACTCTTCACAGAAGAGATTATATTGATCATTGTAAATCACACAAAAATTCTAAACAGATTGCATCAAATTATCAGGGGGTGGGGGGGAATTTCCAATTCAAAATGAAAAAATGTTACATTATTTATATATTTACCTGTACAGCAAGAGAAGCTGCATTGTCAGAAAGCAAAATTTGCTCCCCTGTGGAAATATAATAAAAGGTTTGAGTCAAAAGTGTGATTGCTAACCAAGTCAGATATACTTATATTTTTATTTTTAAAAACTTTTCTTATTTTTAAAAAGATACAGCCTTTCAGTAACATAAGTATTAAGTTCTAGAGCAAAGCTATCCTATATAATAAAAGAGAAACATGTAAATTTGACCGTATCTTCCTTCCTCATTGGCTAAGCCAATCAGGAGTGAGGGCGAGGCCAAATGGTGTGAGCACTGGGCCCTGGGGGTGGAGATGAAACAGTGGTGGCGGTGAGCGCCCAGGCCCCAGGTGCTGTGAGGGGAAGTGGTGGCGAGTGCACAGCCCCCAGGGCCGGGTGGTCACAGGCAGCCGGGGCTGAGCTGAGCAGGACGATGGCTGGGTGCCCAAGGCCTAAAGCCTCACGCTTTAGGCCTTGGGCAGGCTGGGGGTGAGCCATCAGTTGGACATCCCCTGAGGGCTTCCAGTATGTGAGAGGGGGCAGGTTGGGTTGAGGGACCACCCACCCCCAGTGCACGAATTTCGTGCACCGGGCCCCTAGTTTAATTATAATTGTGATTATATTATCATTGTATGTAAACAATGATAAAACAAGACTATTTCCTCTAAAACTGATTATTTATCACATTTTTATCAGCAACATATAATTAAAATCACTCAGTTAAAAACAATTCATTTTTCAAGTTTTTAAAGCATTCCTCTTCTTTTCATTAAAATTAAATATATTTTAAAATTGAGTACTATTTGTATCTACTCAAACCTCTCTAGTTAAAAATAAAACTATTTGAAATCATATAAAACCAGCGTGCAGTTAATATTGCAGTGTGTCTAGGTCTGTCACACAAAAGAAAGATGACAAGTTCACTGCAATAAAAATTCCATGCTTAGAAGACTAGGGCTGCTGCATATTAGTCTTCATTACTTTGCAGTCTTCTGACAACTGTAGCAGGCTGCTGAGCCCCAAATGGGGTCCATAATGTGATCTGATGATATATGAAGAGCTGCTAAAGGGAGCCTGAACATCCTGGCCTATACATTTTAACAGTTCCTTTTTACTGAGAGCCCACTTTACCACAGGACTTCAAAAATCTGCTGTGTCAGCTATTGGTGCCGTAAATCTGCCAACTGCTCCTGCAACCACATCATTTTACACTGCCTACAGCAGCCAATATAATGAGTCAATAATAAACTAAGGATCTTATAGGCCATGAATAGTTGGTTTTCACTGGCAGATACAAGTTTAGACAAAATCTCTTAAACAAATAAATTACACAAGGGAATCCCTTTTCTTTATGTTTTATGTTTCCCCTGCAGTAAATTATATTATTGAATGAATTTTTTTGGTAATAGATATATTTTCATGCAAGGCCATTTTTAATTGTGAACAAGTTCCTACCTTTCAGTTGCTGATATAATGTAGCATTTTCAGGCCAAGGTTCTACAGCTGTGGAAACAAGACAGTGGTAATTAGGCACATAGGGCAAAAACATATGAATAACCCACCAATTTAAATAAGCACATGTATTGGCCTAGAGCCGTGGTTGGCAAACTGCAGCACGCGAGCCACATGTGGCTCTTTGGCCCCTTGAGTGTGGCTCTTCCACAAAATACCATGGCCTGGCGAGTCTATTTTGAAGAAGTGGCATTAGAAGAAGTTTAAGTTTAAAAAATTTGGCTCTCAAAAGAAACTTCAATCGTTGTACTGTTGATATTTGGCTCTGTTGACTAATGAGTTTGCCGAACGCTGAGAGCATTTAAAGTTAATTGTCAAGTTACCTTAACTGTAGCAACTACTCACACTACCTTAGATTATATGGTAACCTGTATAAGTAGTTTGGATAACGTTTTAAATGCATGTTTGGTTTAATGTTTGGTAATAATTTGTTTTTTGTTTATTTATTATGGGGAGGAAGTGGAAGATATCTTGCCCAATTGAAAGTAAGAATTGAAAAAACTAACATAGCCTATATGCTACTATTCCTTCAAACACAGATATATCCAAAAATGTTACTCATATATATAAAAAGATACTGAATTCTAATTCACTAGAAAAACAATAGTGAAACAATATTTATAATATTTCACTGTAAACATTTAACAAAGTAAATTTTCAAACAGACAACAATGCATGAAAGAATCAAATATATCTGTATGATGCTGTGCATGCTGCTTTATAAGCTGGTAATATTTAAACATATAGTGGAATCCTTGTGTATTCTAGAACATTTCATTGCCTTGATCCCACCACCACCACCCCACAAAATTGAAGGAGACTAGCATAATGAAGCAATAAGTACCTACAATGTCAAAGCTGGTAAAGCTAATTTTAGGCCGAAAGTCAGGTTTGACCCTGACTCTTAACCATTCATCTACAGAAGATTCTAGTTAGCTACAAAAATATTAGAACTTATGAGAGCTTGGAAAAAGCACTAGATTTAAATTCTGTCTAATCAACTGCACTTAAGAAGCAACATCGTCACTGATAGGATATACATAATTTGTTGAATTGTCCTTTGTAAAAGCCAGAAAACATCAGAATCACCAATTCTAGCATAGTAACTACATTTGCTCTCAGGAAAAAAGAAGTACATTAAATACATGAAATTTGATAATAATTAGTATTTTCTTATTCTGTTTATAATACAGTTTCTGTGATATAGCAACAAATTATCATTTAATATATAACTCCAGCTGACTTTTTTAAAGAAATGTATGTATGTGAAGTATTTTTTTCTTATGAATGATCGTTTAAGATGCACTAAAACAGTCCCAGGAATAAGGTGACTCCTTAATTTGCTTTTATTTACACTTTAGAATAAAAAGGAAAACGTAATAGTAGTAGTATAAATTGTAAATGCTTTGGTTTAGTTTGGGCTACACAAAATTAAACTCATACTTAAGGTTAATACCATGAAATCACCAAGCAAATAATGAACATACCTAGTTTTATATGCTGTTATCCACAACATTATACATACACGTAAAGGCTACTGAGTTTCAATTCACATACCAAAAAGGCAGTGAAACTGAATATTATGTTATCGTAAACTTTTTAACAAAGTAAAATTGCAGTAAGAAACCCAATTAACCTGTGTAACACAGTTTTATAAAAAGTCAGGGAAACAAAAACAAGCTGACATTAGCAAATTACTCAAAAATAACCTTTTAGGATAAATTGTATGGTCAGCACACCTACACTGTTTACATCTATATGAGAAACAATACAATGAGGTTCATTCATTATAAGATCCTACATCATCAAAGATTCAATTGTATGTACTATATTAATATTATTAAAGCAATAAAGCATAGAAATAAAATTTACAAAAATTTCAAAGATCTTGAAACTAAGTTCCTTGAGGACACATGTGTTGTATACATCTTCTGTATCATGTTGTGCGTATATAGTTGGTGTTCATTAATTGTGTGTCGAAGAAAAGAAAAAGGGATATTTTGGTTAAATCTCCTACTCTATTCCCTAAATATTTTAATTAATCAAAATTTTATCTGAACTGCCCTGGCTGTTATTGCTAACTGGTTAGAGCATCAACCTGCACATGGAAAGGTCCTGGGTTAAATTCCTAGGCAAGGGTACATACATGGGTTGCAGGTTCAGTCCCTGGCCTGAGTCAGGGAGCATGTGGGAGGCAACCAAATGATCTGACTCTCACAACAATGCTTCCCCCTTCCCTTCCTCTGTCCCGCTCTCTCCCCACCCTCCCTTCCACTCTCTCTAAAAATCAATGAAAAAAATGTTCTTGGTACTGAACTTAATATTATCATCTATGTTAAAGTAATGGATGTTCTAATTAAATATTTTGGTAATTTTAACTGCTGGTTAGCTGTTTTGTACACATATGAGACATAGATTTAAATTTTTAAAAACGACAGAATAGCATTTCCTTAGCATTAAATACATGCTGAATATAATTTAAGTGTTCTCTGATAAATCAGAAACTATTTCACTACTCTGCAGTATCAGGTTCTCATATAAAAAGAAGTTATGTTGAGTTAATTTATCATCAACCCCACGGATTCTTCAGATCACAACAGACATATGTGAAAGTAAAAGAAATCTTGCAACATATTGCCTAACTGCAAATAAGAACAACGAAGTTGCCTACAAATACTAAAAGCTCTGATATTAAGAACCTAAAGCTGAAAATGGGGGTGAAAGTTCTATGCTTTTCTTGATCTAAGATGCAAACTATGTTCCAACTCAGAAATTATTATTGAAAAGAAATTCCTGGAGAGTAACTGCCAAAACATTTGATACTATCTTCACAATTAGAACCTACGATTTAAAGAGAAGGCAATAAGGCTGACAGAAACCTATATAATCATGTTATTTTAATAGCCTGGAATTCCAGTGCATCCATAGACCAGGTGGCAAGAAATGGTAGATGAGGCAGGCAATGATTAGCTATCTTTCTCACCCATAGGCAGTTGAAAGTATACAGATATCACTGATTTAAATGTGTCACCTATGTAAACCAGCTCAAATAATTACATTTTAAGCATGACATGGAACAAGAAATGGCTAGCATGTTATTCGATAAAGTGTCCATAGTGAAAATCCTAAGTTGTGTAGATCTACAAATCAACCATATAGATTTTTATCTAGAAAATGAGCTCTATAACTGCCTTCATAAGTAAGTCCATGAATCATGAACATTATTACCCACACACAGCAAAGTACAAAGCCTATTTCTTGGTTTGGGTCATATTAATCAAAGCCTTTTTATTGAAAATGCCTACTATGTGAAAGACAAAGTCCAAAAATACAACTTCTTCCCCACTCCTCTTCCCAAGGTTAGGCAAGTCAATACCCACCCTTACTTCTGACCCTACGAAACAAATTACAAACTTAAAATTATAATGCTGACAATAGACCTTAAAAATCTGTATATTTTAAAAATAAAATCTTTTTTAAATACTAATAAAACTTTTTTTTTTCATACAAGTTTTACTCCAGTCAACCTAAAATGTTTTAGACCACAGACTAAATCTTTTTATTTTATTTTTCTTAAATTTATTGGGGTGACATCTTCTCTAATAAAAGAGTAATATACAAATTAACCATCACTCCACTATACCACAAGCCATGCCCACCAGCCAATCAGGAGTATGCAAATTAACCCAACCAAGATGGCTACACCCACGGAGAAAGCAGGAGGCTTGGGTTTCCCTGGCAATGGAGAACCAAGCTTTCTGCTTGCCCTGGCCGGCCCAGGCCTCTACTCAAGGCTACACAGTTTCAATTATAGAAGACAAATAAATCCCAGATACCAGGGCCTCCACTTGGGTCACCTGGGGCATGGCCGGCCTGCAAACTACCACAGACCCCTCACCCAGGCCACCCCAGGCCCCAAGGAAACCCCCACTCTGCTCCGGGACACCATTCATGGCAAACCAGCTGGCCCCCATCCAGGCCTCTAACCTATCTAATGAAAGAGTGATATGCAAATTGACCATCACTCTAACACACAAAATGGCTTCTCCCATGTGGACACAAGATGGCCACCACAAGATGGCCAGCAGGGGAGAGCATTTGGGAGGGACCAGGCCTGCAAGGGAGGGCAGTTGAGGGCCATCAAGCCTACAGGGGAAGGAGTTAGGGGTGACCAGGCCAGCAGAAGAGGGATGTTGGGGGCAACCAGGCCTGCAGGGAAGGGCAGTTGGGGGGATCCAGGCCTGCAGGGGAGAGCAGTTGGGGGGGGGAGGGGGGTGGAGACCAGGCCTGCAGGGGAGGGAAGCTAGGAGTGACCAGGTCTGCACGGGAGGGCAGTTAGGGGCAAACAGGCTGGCAGTGGAGCAGTTAGGCATCAATCAGGCTGGCAGGGGTGTGGTTAGGAGGTGATCAGACTGGCATGCAGAAGTGGTTAGGGGCAATCAGGAAGGCAGGCAGGTGAGCAGTTGGGAGCCAGCAGTCCTGGATTGTGAGAGGGATGTCCGACTGACCATTTAGGCCTGATCCTTGATTGCCCTCAACTGCCCTCCCTTGCAGGCCTAGTAGGATCAGGCCTAAACGGGCAGTCAGACATCCCTCAAGGAGTCCCAGATTGGAGAGGGTGCAGGCTGGGCTGAGGGGCATCCCCCATGTGTGCACCGGGCCTCTAGTTGGTTAATAAGATTATATAGGTTTCAAGTGTAGTGCTCTATAATACATGATCTATATATTGCATTATGTGCCCACCACCCAAACAAATCCAAATCATCCTCTGTCACTACATATTTGCCCCCTTTATCCTTTACTGTCCCCTACCCTCTTCCCTCTGGTTAACCACCATAGTGTTGTCTAATTCAAGAGTGAATAAAATTTCAAAATTCATCCATCATATTTTCAATTTCTACCAGCAAAAGTATACACTGATATGAAATGCCTTTTTAAAACAGCCTTAGAGAAGGGCCAAACTTAGAATAAATATAGAAGGTGTAGCTAAAAGTTTCTAAAAGAAGGCTGGGCCCTTGTCAGTTTGTTTCAGTGGATAGAACGTCAACCTGCGGGTTCAAGGGTCCCAGGTTCAATTCCAGTTGAGGGAAAGTGCCTTGGTTGATGACACATCCCCAGTGGGAGCTGTGCAGAAGGCAGCTGGTTGATGTTTCTCTCTCATCGATGTTTCTAACTCTCTCTCCCTCTCCCTTCCTCTCTCTAAAAAATCAATAAGATACATATTTTTAAAAATAAAATAAAATAGCCGAACCGGTTTGGCTCAGTGGATAGAGCGTCGGCCTGCGGACTGAAAGGTCCCGGGTTCGATTCTGGTCAAGGGCATGTACCTTGGCTGTGGGCACATTCCCAGTTGGAGGTGTGCAAGAGGCAGCTGATCGATGTTTCTCTCCCATTGATGTTTCGGACTTTCTATCCCTCTCTCTTCCTCTCTGTGAAAAGTCAATAAAATATATTTTAAAAAATAAAAAATAAAAAATAAAATAAAATAAATAAAAGAGGGCTGGTAGGAAATGGGGATTGAGAGAGAATGCTGTCTAATGCTGTAAAGGTGCCAAGTTACTGGTATTATTAGCCAAAAAGTAAACTTTATGCTTAACATACATCAATAGTGTGTGGCTCTTGAAATAAACATCGGAATCGTCAGCTTAGCCTTACACGTAACTCTCTTACTCTCTGACCTCATTGCAACTCTACTCCACCCACTCTGTATTCCAGCCACATTAGCCTTCACCCAGTTCTTGAATGAGCCCCATTCCTTCCTACCCTAGAGATTCATTTGGGCTGTCTCCTCTGCCCTGGAGCAATCTTCCCATCCTACTGTGTCCTCACATGTCTGCTTAAACATCACTTCCTCAGGTTGGGCCAATTTCATGGACATGCAACCTGAGCAGATACACAGGCCTGCACTTAGAAAGGCTCCACCCTTGGTTTAATGCTGTGCTATCTCAATCCTGTAATACTTTTGAACAAGGGGCCTCTCGTTTTCATTTTGCACTGGGCCTACAGCCAGTCCTGTCTTCAGGAAAGTCTTCTTTGACCTCCCTGAATAGTTCCAACACTCTTTACAAGCTTGAAGAACATGCACACTCGGTTGTACCACTTAACACAGCCAACATTTTGACATAGAAGTCAAGACTATTTGGGGTTTTTTTGTTGTTGTTGTTTTAAATATTTTTATTGATGATTTTTTACAGAAAGGAATAGAAAGTCAGAAAGATTGATGAGAGAGAAACATCGACCAGCTGCCTCATGCACACCCCCTACTGAGGATGTGCCCGCAGCCAAGGTACATGCCCCTTGACCGGAATCAAACCCAGGACCATTCAGTCCACAGGCCAATGCTCTATCCACTGAGCCAAACCAGTTTGGCAGTCAGCACTATTTGATTGTTTATCTCTACCTAGAACATAAAAACACCATAAATCTCCATGTCCAATTATTGTTACCACTTCATCTCTAGAACCTAGCACCTTATAAGGCAATCAGTAGATGTTGGCTGAATAAATGTTTTCTATTCACTATCATTATTATTATCAATCTGTTCCCATTTAGGCTAAGAATACAGCAGACAAGATTACGAAACTACACAACATGCTCCAAAAAAGGAAACTTCACCCAAAAAACTTTAATACTACAACCAATAACACAACTGTAAAAATATTAAACAGCTGTCTGAAATAACTGCCAGAATTAAATTCTATAAACTCACTTATGCAATGACCCTCAACACTGAAAATCTGTTTATACATTTTATATCAAATATATAGCTTTCATGAGATATTACTGGTATAACCTTCCTAAAAATAATATACCATAAGGCCCTCAATCATTGATAAGTAATCTCACTAATCTCCTTTCTACATTCTAAAATCAACCCAGGGATCATCACCTTTAAATCTCATGCCCCCATCAATAAAATATATGAGCATGCGGGCCCAAATAGATTTGATATTCCTGAGCTAATAAGTCACATCCATTATAAAACACATGCTAAAAATGAAAGTAGAGTTTTTAAAAATTGAAATCCAAGTTTCAAGAGTTTAGTCCTATACTTTAAAGGACTGTCTTGCACAATGCAGGGTATTTTTACCCCAACCCACTTTGAAAAACACTGTTCAAGTTAAATAAATACCCTTTTGAAATTTTAGAAGTGAACCCAGCCATGTACCTTGTTCATGTACCTTTGAACAAAAAAGTACTAGTATCCTCCTTTATTTTAGTAAAATCCCTTTTTTGACCATGAAAAAAAGCTTAAAAAGAACACACATAAATTAATGGGAAGAAGGGATATCTGTCTACCTTATCTATCGAACAACAGGACCCTCATATCTTGTGAGAACAATTAAAATTTCCCCATACATCTCATACTTTCTCAGATTCATGACTTTGCTCAAATTATTCCCTTCTGTCCAGAATACTCCTTCAGCAGCACAAGTTAAAATGCTACCTCCATCAAGAAGGCTTTCATTAACTTATCAAACCTAATTTCTCCTCTATCTATACTGTCCATAGCAGTTTCTACTTGTCTTAGATCATATATTACTTTCTACTATGTTCTATTATTATGTCAATATCTTATCTCCCTTTCAAGACAGTAAGTTCCTAGAATGTGAAAAATTCCTATGGTCCTGAGATTACTTATTAAAGACTTGGATTCTCAATTGCTCCAAACTGAATATGGCATTTATAATAATACTAGTGGCCTGGTGCACAAAATTCGTGCATGGGGTAGGGGTGGTCTCTCAGCCCAACCTGCCCCCTCTCCATACTGGGAGCCCTTATGGGATGTCCAACTGATGGCTCACCCTCAGCCTGCCCAAGCCTAAAGCCTCAATTTTGAAAAACCATCTGTAAAACACAGTGTAGTTCAGGAGTTTTTCATTACGGATTGGGTTCACCAAGAAGACCATGTTGCAATGTAAAGTGGAGAAGCTTGGTGGAAGTGCAAGCGCCCCTGTAGGTAGCCAGCGTGGGCTCAGGCTGTCAGGGCTCCCAAACCTGTTGCCTAATAGAACTGCTTTGTCTACTAGAGAAAACACTCTTCTCTTGGAGTCCTTTCTACATTTTTTTTCATAAGCATCCCTTTAGAGAAGACTTCTTTAATGTGTCCCTTCCTTTCCCCCAAAAGAGGGATGATTGATTATTTCAAGGAGCAGCAGAGGGTGGGGGAGGAGGCAATGAGGACCTAGGTCCTTGCAATCACCAGAGAACTCTGAACTCACTGTGTCGGAAGATAATCCTGTGGAGGGAAGAGCAGAGCAAATGGAAAAGTCTGTGTCCTTTTAAGCTTCTCCTGGACGCAAAGGCTTTGATCCTGTGATGTGTCTGATGGTAATTTTCTGCATTTCTGGGTCAGATAGGATATAAGTGAACAGACTCAGGAAGCTGTTGTTTCTTAGTGAGTTTTTCTGTCCCATTTTCACTGAACTGACCAATAATCTGAGCTCTGTGGTGAGTATGTTGAGGCTGTGACCTGGGTTTGGGCGAAACGTCAATTAAAGCTGTGAACTAAGAAAAAAAAAGAGCCGCCACCGCTGCCACCCTCCCCCCACCACCCCCTCGGCCGCTTCCGCATTCCACGCTGTATTTCAAACTCTCTCCTACAGAGAGTTCACAGCTTTAATTGAAGTTTCGCCTAAACCCAGGTCACAGCCCCAACATGTTCACCACAGAGCTCAAAACTACATTTCCCAGAATTCCTGCTGCTCCTGATACCCTGTGGCGCCTGCCCAGTCCCACCTCCGCGCGCACGCTGCACCTCAGCCATGCCCCCACATGCCTTGCCGGACTCGCCTCCCGTCCTGCTGGCCATGACCCCTGCTCCTGATTGGCTGGTAGCATAGCCAATCGGGAACCAAGGTATGGTCACATTTGCATGTTACTCTTTTATTAGATAGGACTAGAGACCCGTTGCAGGAAGATTCTTGCAAGAATAGGGCTTCCTGCAGCCTGAGCAAAGCTCCCTCCCATCTCCTCTGCTGCTCACTCCCTTCCATCTACACTTCCTCGCTCCCTCTTCTCCCCGACCGGCCTGCTTCCCTCCCTTCTCCCCCGCCCTTGTTTGCTTCTCTGCAGCTTTGCTCCCTTCTGCAGTGCTTGGCTTCCTTCTACCCATCTTCTGTGTCTGGATATGCAAATTAACCACCATCTTGGTTGGGTTAATTTGCATACTTGCTCTGATTGATTGGCGGGTGTAGCGTAGGTATGGAAAATTTGCATATGACTCTTTTATTATATAGGATATGCCAAAATATGAAATTCAAATGAAGCAATATTTAAGTGTTTTGATCTAAGTATTATTTAAAGCTAATATCTTTATTACAAGAGTTCCAAAGTAAAACTACCTACCTTTCAGAAATTTATTCTTTCAAAATAAGAAACCTATTATATCATTTTCATACCAAAGCAACAATTTAAGGTTCTCTTAGTGACTGCATAACAAGGTTTCTCTCCAATTAACATTATTAAAAGTCTTTTACCCACTTACTCCTTTACTTACTTTCAATATGCCCAAGTAAAATAATTACATTTAGTATCTCTTTTCCCAGTAGCAAAGGAGATGCCTCTCCTTTGCTACTTATTTCAATCTTCAATGGAATACAAAGATTTTATTTATTCAAACAAGTATTTTTAATTTTTTTAAAGAAACTTTCTGTACAAAGTTTAAAAAACAAGAGAAAGAGGGGATCTATATGCTTGGAGTTTTGAAAGTCATAAAATAAACTTAATAATGCCTAAACAAACTAGTGTTAAAAATGCATACATTGTAAAGCAATACTCACAACCCTATGTGTGTGTGTGTGTGTGTGTGTGTGTGTGTGTATCATTTAATTATCTTTAAGGTACCTACTATTTTTTAAGTTTTATCAAGCAATACAATAGAACCAAAAAATCAATATTCTTCACTACTAATCCATTATAATTTTAGAGAAATGACTACTGGTCAATAAATTTTAGGGATATAGATATAGATATAGATATAGATATAGATATAGATAGATATAGATATCCGTAGATGTCTTAAAGGTTCTACATTTTACCTGAGGTATTCTTTCAAGTATCAGGTTGAGTGACAAGTCACTGTGGTAGCAGATGATCTCTCTATTCCATTCAATTCAGGGTACATCAGTATGAAAGTGCTATGACCTAATAAACAAATCTAATTCCCAAGTCCATCTCTTGATGAGCTAACCTAAGAGTACAAGAGAAAGGCCATGAAAAGAAGTGCCCTATATTGTTGTTGGTTTTTAAATTCTGAATTCTTAATGTACAACATGACTCCTCTGGCATAGGAATGTAGGTAAAGACATAATTTGTAGAATAATAAGCACTAATATTACATGCTGCTTCAGCGCTGTCATAGTTCTAATCCATCAAACTGATTAATGTTGTAATAACTCTACACAAACCTATCATTTGTGCACTAATGAAGTAAACTACAGTTTATCCTTAGGCAACTGGATCCCAAAAGCTCATAAATGTCATCTCTTCGGCTTCCAAAGATGATGTAGACAGTGTTATACAAAAGGAGTAAGAAACATGCATAGCCTACCTCCAAATTTGAAAGGCTTTCTGCCAAAAGCGTAAATACAAATACTATTAATATAACAAATGCTCAAAGAGCCTTTGACAGATCTTAAACATGGACAAGTTATGGCAACACACAAAGGGAAAAGAAGAAAATAATTTACTAGTTTGACATAAATACTATTCTGATGACCTCAGTGATACCAACAGACATTAATTTCAAAACCTAACAAGTTTTAAACGATTATGATATGAAGGCCTCATTTAAAGTAGATTTTAAAGATGTTTAGACTTAAAATATAATATGTGACTTTATTAAAACTAGAATTTTAAGAGCTACGTACTAAATTCAGAAGCAATTTAAACTGCAAACTATAGTACAAAGATAACAATATATCTCAGATATCAATGATAATCAAATGATTAAATAGTAATGCCCTGAGCTGTTTCATTGGGGATGTTTAATGATACTACACAAAATATGTTAGGAGAAGTGACTCTTCCCACAAAAAGAGTTTTAAACCCATCTCCCATCACCTCAATAGTCAGAGAGCAATGTTTATGTCAGAAAGTGGCTCATGTGAAAAAAAAAAATGGAGAAGTGCAGTATAACATTGTCATTTCCATAAACCTAAAAAAACCAGCAAGTAGCATTTTGTATCATTAGCTGTAAGTCTACTGTCTTAGTCCATTTGGGCTGCTTATAACAAAATACCAGAGACTGGGTGACTTATAAACTAAAGAAATATGTCTCTCACAGTTCTGGAGGCTGGAAATCCAAGATCAGCATGGTCAGGTTCTGGTGAAGGTCCTCTTCTAGGTCATTAACTACTGACTTCTTGCTGTGTCCTCACATGGCAGCAGGGCAAGGGAGCTCTCTGGGGCCTCTTTTATAAGGGCAATAATCCTGCCGAAACCGGTTTGGTTCAGTGGGTAGAGCTCCGGCCTGTGGACTGAAGGGTCCCGAGTTCGATTCCAGTCAAGGGCATGTACCTTGGTTGCAGGCACATCCCCAGTAAGGGGTGTGCAGGAGGCAACTGATCGATGTTTCTCTCTCATCAATGTTTTTAGCTTTCTGTCCCTCTCCCTTCCTCTCTGTAAAAAAATCAATAAAATATATTTATAAGGGCAATAATCCTGATCATAAGGGCTCTGTCTTCATGACCTAATAACCTCCCAATGACCCCACCTCCTAATACCATTACCTTGGGAAAAGGATTTTATACATAAATTTGGGGGAAACACAAAAATTTAGACCATAGAAGTTACTTAAAGAATATACTGGAAACAAGTGCAGATACAATGATTACAGACTATGTTAGATTGAAATAAGGGCCCTGAAGCCCATGGCAAATAAAACTTATCCCATAAGTCCCTCATCAATATCCTCAATCACCCACTCATTTGTAACAAAGTAGTAAACAAAAAATTAAAATGATCCTAAGTGGGCACATGAATGAATAATAAAGAATTAATTCTATATTAATAATAGAGAATTAAGGGAAATGGATTCTAATATCCTGCCATTCATGAAGCAGAAAATAGAAAGCAAAACAGATTGAAAATTCAGGAAAACTAGTAGAGGACAGAACTTCTTCCTCACAACCCAACATTAGAGCCTAAATGAAACAGAATAATGAGAATCCATCATCTTCTGGTCAAACACTACCCAGACTTCTACCTCAGCAGATGATGATGTTGTTGATGATGATGATAGTGACAGCAGTTAAAATTTTCCAAGACTTATAAAGCTTATGTCCAGAATATGCAAAGAACTTTTATAACTCAATAATAAAAAAGACAAATAATCCCCCAAAATTTTATGGGCACAGGATCTGAATAGACATTTAAGCAGATGATGGCCAACAAGCACATGAAAAGATACTCAGTATCATAAGTCATTAGGGAAATACAAATTAAAATTACAACATACCATTTCATAACCACCAAAATAGCTATTATCAACAAGACAGACAAAATAAAAAATATTTAGAGGTTGTGGAAAATTGGGAACTCTCATACATTGCTGATGGAAATATTAAAATGTTGGTAATTTCTCAAAATGTTAAACACAAAATTACCATATGACCAAGAATTCTATTCCTAGGTATTCACTCAGGAGAAATAAAAAAAAAACATATATCCACACAAAGTCCTGTATGTGAATGAGCACAACAGCCTTATCCACAATAGTCAAAAACTGGAAACAATTGACCATCAATTGGTGAATGGATAAACAAAATGTGGTATATTTATACAATACAATACTATTTGGCTGGGGGAGGGTTGGGGAGTTAATAGAGGGATAAGGACAGATATGTAATACCTTAATCAATAAAGAAATTTAAAAACATACTATTTGGCAAGAAAAAGAAACCAAGTATTGACATATGCTACAACAGGGATGAGCTTCAAAAGCATGGTGCCCTGTGAAAAAAGCCAGACTAAAGAAAATACATTGTATGATTCCAGTTATATAAAATGTTCACAATAGGCAAATGTAGAAACAGAAAGTAGACTAGTGGTTGACTCGGAATGGGTATGGAAAGTGACTGTATTAAATAGGCAAGAGATTTTTTTTTTGGAGTGATGGAAATATTCTAAAACTAAATTGTGGTAATAACCACAATTCTGTAAATATACTAAAAAAATCCTTAAATCATATATTTAAGAAGGATATAACATTATATCTCAGTCAAGTTGAGGTAAATAAAAAATTTTAAAAGACTCTTATTGCACTTAAGTGCTTGACATATTTACTATCTCACAACTTTATGAGATAGACATTATTATCATTATTATTCCTACCTCTATATATGAAAGTCTAATATGCAAAGTGTCCCTTTGGGAGTTCAACTGAGAGTTCGATTGCTCACTATGATGTGTGCTGACCACCAGGGGGCGGTGCAGAATGAAAGCAGCCAGAGAAGCAAGGCCCCGGCCAGCAGCTAGCAATCAGCAGGAAGGTCCCAGCTGGCAACCGGAATGCCCCAATCGGCCCTGATCAACAGCCAAGCCTAGGGACCCTACCCATGCACAAATTTTGTGCACAAATTTCATGCACAGGGCCTCTAGTTTTACAATAAGAAAATTGAGGCACAAGCATAAGTAATTTGCATAGTCACACTACTAATAAGTGACAAGTGTCAGGATTTGAACCCAAGTAGTCTGACTCCAGAGTCAGTCAGAACTTCATTAGCTAACATCTTACAGAGCCCACAATAAACATCCTGGTATTAAAGCAATTAAAATCATCCTCCAACAGCTGTTCTCAATCCTTGGCATATAAGAATCACCTGAAGTTCATAAAATTGTGTATTTCCACTAAACCCAAAGCTCAGAGATTTGAATATTGTAGATGAGGACCAACATCCAAGCATGTCACAAGGACTCCTAGTAAATCTGATGCAGAAATATAGGAACACAATAAAAAAAGACTGTACCTAGGGCAAAAAATATACCGTATTTTCCGGGATATAAGATGACTGGGCATATAAGACGACCTCAACTTTTCCAATTAAAATATAGAGTTTGGGATATACTCGCCGTATAAGACTACCCCTCTTCCAACGCACACCAAATAAAAATTTTAAAAACATCAGATTTGATTTCAATATGGTAATTTTAATTCAAATGCTTATAACATGCAGGTACTTAGCAGGAAAAGTGTCACTTATAAACATAACGCTGTTTGTAATCAAACATGTAAACATAAAACAGTGGAAGTGGATTAAACTTTTCCTAATTCACTCTAAAGCTGAAAGGAAGGGTAAGACAATAAACCCATGGGAGCTGCCATGCTGTTTGTTTTCTAAGCTGTCAACCAAACTGGAACTCATGATGATAGGAGGAAGATCACAAACAATAGAGAGCAAGGGCCGGCAAGTCCCTGGCAAGTTAGCAACGCCCATCATAACTACAAACTACGGTAATTTTACACCTGGCGCATAAGATGACCCCCGACTTTCGAGAAGATTTTCCTGGGTTAAAAAGTCATCTTATATGCCAGAAAATACGGACTTGAAATAAGACTTGAGTTCTTTCCTTCTCTTTCATTTATTTGCCTCAAAGAATGTGATCTTAAGGATCTCTGTAGATTCATTCTATCCAATAATATTTTTGCCCATCTTATTCTACTCAAGTATTTGTGGATATGGCTTAAAGCCATATTTTACAAAATGCCTTTGTAACATGTTACAATTGTATAATGTTCCAGAATAAGCCTTTAAGATTAATGAACTGAAGCATCACTAATTTTGGAATCAAAGTGACTAAATGATAGTTTTTCCATTAAGTGTATTCAATAAGGAAAGTAAAACTAAGTTAATAATTATAAGACCTGAACATGAGCCATCTAAATCTATCTATATGAAACGAGATCAATTTCAAATGGTAGTCAAAGGTCAAGTTCATAAAACTGACAAACTTCTGAATGCTAACAAGGGTCTAGAAAACAAATTCACGATAGCCAACAACCTTTCCCAACCCAACGTCTCCGCACCAGCTCCACACTGCTGCCATGGTCAACATGGAAGACGACGAGGAGCGCTGTGCCCTGTCCTCTTACTCTGGGAGCACATTCTTTCTTTATAAGTATGGATGTGTCATCTCAAATAGTTAGTTTAGACTTTGTCCCATTATAAAAACGAACAACCATTTTTCATTAGTTTCCAATAAAAGGAGGCCAACTACATGTGATTATAAATAGACTAGAGGCCGGATGCATGAAATTCTTATAAGGGGCTCGGCCCTTGCAGCGGCAGCGGCTTGCCTCAGCCCCCAGCTTTGTCTGGAGGGTCATCCAGAAGGACGTCTGGAAGGTCATTTGGCTGTCTGATCTAATTAGCATATTATGCTTTAATTATTATAGATATGAACCTTATATCTAGGACTCGAAATTTAAATTCTCTTTTTTTATGGTAATCTGAAATGCAAAAAAGAAACACTAACACCATGTCCAAGCTTTTCTCAGAAATAGAGATGAATATGAGATTAATAGCAGAACTCTACAAAAACAGCTGGTTAAGATTAAAAGTGTAATTTGACAAAGAGAAAAAAAAAAGAAGACAACAAACAGCCCCACACAAGTATTATACCTCAACAATGTTAACAATGTTAACCTTCAAGGTTTAATGGTTCTCTAAATATAATCCTAAAAAATGGAAAATAGATTTCCTTCAAAATAAAGAGCAATTCTCCGCCACTACCCTATGCCAAACATTATCATTGTAATAACAGCACCTTTTTTTTAAGAATCTATTATTTGCCCACTATTCTAAGTACTTTACATATACCGTATTTTCTGGCATATAAAACAACTTTTTAACCCAGGAAAATCTCAAAAATCGGGGGTCGTCTTATACACCGGGTGTAAAACTACTGTATCTTGCAGTTATGATGGGCATTGCTAACTCGCCAGGGACTTGCCCAGCACTTGCTCTCTCTCTATTGTTTGTTATTTTCCTCCTATCATCATCAGTTCCAGTTGTCTTCTCTGCCAGAAAATACGGTACTCATTAGGGATCACATCAAGCTAGGTAACCAAAAAACTCTCCCTTTCTCCTTCCTCCCTCCTCCCAGCTAGCCAGGAAACACAGGATTCCCTACAGAGGGTATGTCACTGCACCTCCTGAAATCCTGGCAGAACTGCAAGATACCCCAAGAACAAACAAACAAGCAAGAAAGACGATAACATAAGCCTAATCATCACAGAATACCTTTATGAAAGGGAGTTCAGAGATAGAAAATCCTCAGAAACAGGAAAAATATAGTATACATTTAACACTTAACTGAATAAGTTATTCCTTACAAAATGTACCACAGTCTATAATAAAATGATAAAGATAAAGATAAAATTGCCATTGGTCTCTAGAACCTAATTTTGTTTGATGGGTCAGGAACCCAGGGGTGGGGTGGTTGAGAAGAGGGCTGAGATATATAACCATTTACAATACAGTAAGTGAACGCAGGTGGCATAGGGCAGTGGTCGGCAAACTAAGGCTTGTGAGCTGCGGTTTGCAGCTCTGTTGACTAATGAGTTTGCCGACCAATGGGATAGGGGCTTAAACACAAGGAACAACAACAGCCTGTAATTATTGGAATCGAGAGTCTAAGTCAGTGGTCGGCAAACTCATTAGTCAACAGAGCAGCAAACCTCGGCTCACAAGCCACATGTGGCTCACTAGCTGCAGTTTGCCAACCACTGGTATAGGGAAAAAAACATAGGTCTTGAAGTCAGGCATACCTGGGCTGCCCTCCAAACTCTACAACTTATTGTTTGAGTCACCTTGGCCAACCTGCTTAACCTCTTCTTGCCTCAATTTGCTCATTGGTAAAAAGAGAAAAAATTATCTACCTTGTAAAGGCTGTTGGAATAAAATTAGATAAGTTAGATAAGTGCCATACACAGGCTCTAGCTCACAGAATGTACTTTCAATAGAACCCCTAAACTCCCCCATCAATCACATCAAGAAGTGAAATCTAATTCCCCGCCCCTTGAATCCCCTTGTAACTCTCTTGTGACTAATAGAATATGGTAGAAGTGATGCTTTGAGATTTCCAAGGCAATGTCATAAAAGGTGATGCAGCTTCTGCCTTGTTAGTTTGGCCAAATGCCTTTGGAGAACTGTGTAACAAGTCTTACTGCCCTGAGGCCACAGGCTCTGAGGAAGCCCAAGCCACATGGAGAGAAGCCCAAGCCAATGTGTAAGAATTCCAGAAGACCACCCCAGCTCAGATCATAGCCAGCACCAATTATCAGATATGTGAGTGAAGATGCTTCCAGATGTTTCCAGCCTTCAACTGTTGGATAATCTCTGCCTTCGGTTCTTTCCACCTGAGAACCCAGACATTGTGCGGTAGACACAAGCCATCCTCCCTGTGGCCTATCTAAATTACTGGTACACAGGATCCATAAAGGTAATAAAACAGATGTATAGCAGCCATAGTTTGTGGTCTGGTTTATACACTACAATAAAAACTGAACAATTATATTTGAATAATTACCATTAGTCATAGATTTAGCATAAAAGACAAAATTAAATGTTAATTCATATGAAGCTTCAGAATTCCCTGTTCACCTAAATCAGATATCAAACTGATTCCTGACCATGTTACTTTTATAAACTCCACTATACTGCTTCAGGCACCAATTTTGACATCTCCATCCACCTACCAATCAGTTCCATTTTATGAACCCACTAGAGGCCTGGTGCACGAAATTTGTGCACAGGGGGTGTCCCTCAGCCCAGCCTACACCCTCTTCAATCTGGGACCCCTTGAGGGATGCCCAACCACCCGTTTAGGCCTGATCCCACTAGGATCTCAACTGCTGGCTCCCAACCACTCACCTGCCTCTGCCTGATTGCCCCTAACGGCTTCTGCCTGCCAGCCTGATCACCCCCAAACCACTCCTTTGCCAGTTGAAACTTAACTGCTCCCCAGCCAGCCCAATTGCCCCTAACTGCCCTCTCCTGCAGGCCTGATCCCCCCAACTGCTCTCCCCTGCTGGCCTGGCCCCCCCAACTGCCCTACCCTGAAGGCCTAGTTCCCCACAACTGCCCTACCCTACAGGCCTGATCTCCCCCAACTTCCCTCCTCTGCAAGTCTGGTACCCCCCCCAACTGCCCTACCTTGCAGGCCTGGTCCCCCCCAACTGCTCTACACTGCAGGCCTGGTCTCTCTCAACTGCCCTCCCCTGTAGGCCTGGGTCCCCCGCAACTGTCCTCCACTGAAGACCCAGTTGCCCCCCCAACTTCCCTCCCTGCTGGCCTAATCACCCACAACTGCCCTCCCTTGCAGGCTTAGTCCCCCGACAACTGCCCTACCCTGTAGGCCTGGTCTCCCCCAACTGCCCTCCCCTGCAGGCCTAGGTCTCCACAAACTGTCCTTCACTGCAGGACTGGTCCCCCCCTCCCAATACCCTCCCCTGCATACCTGGTCCCCCCAATTGCCCTCCCCTGCAGGCCTGTCCCTCCTGAACTGCCCTCCCCTACAGTCCTCGTCCCCCCTAACTGCCCTCCCTTGCTAACCTGGTCTTCCCCAACTACCCTCCTCTGCTGGCTCAGTCACCCCTAACTTCCCTCCCTGCTGGCCTGGTATCCACCAACTGCCCTCCTCTGTTGGCCTGGTCATCCCCAACTGCCGCCTCTGTTGGCCTGGTCACCCCTAACTGCCCACAACTGCCCTCCCCTGCTGGCCATCTTGTGATGGCCATCTTGTGTCCACATGGGGGCAGGATCTTTGACCACATGGGGGCAGCCGTCTTGTGTCTTGGAGTGACAGTCAATTTGCATATTACTCTTTTATCACATAGGATTACTTTGAAACTTTACCTTTCGGAAATTTCACTCTCCAACTTACTTATCACATAACAACTCTCTGGCTCCTAGTCCCCAGAATTTGAAATCCAGTGGCCACAATGGCTTACCACCACCATAAACTCTGGTCTGATGGCAGATGCTACATTATGCAGGAAATGAGAAAAAAAGAAAACTCAAGAGAAAAATGACTTAATTATACTAGCTAAATTCAAATCTTACCCTAATCCTATATAATAAAGAGGTAATATGCAAATTAACCCTCACGCCCTCACAAGATGGCTGCCTACAACCAGGCTGGCAGGGGAGGTTAGTGAGGGACGACCAAACGACTGAACAAGCAGGTTGTGTGGGGCGACCAGGCTGGCAGGGGGGTTAATGCGGGATGACCAAACCTGTGAACAAGCAGGCTGTGTGGGGTGACCAGACTGAGGGGGGGGGGCCATGAGAGGCGACCAGGCCGGCAGGGGTGCAGTTAGAGGCAACCATGCCAGCAGTGGGGGGCAGTTGGGGACAACCAGGCCAGTAGGGGGAGCCAGTTAGAGGTGACCAGGCTGGCAGGGGGAGGGAGGAGCAGTTAGGAGCAACCAGGCCAGCAGGGAGGGGGCTGTTGGGAGCAACTGGTCAACAGTGGGGGGGTCAGTTAGGGGCAACCAGGCTGGCAGGCAGAGGCAGTAAATGGCAATCAGGCATACGGGGGGTGGGGGAGGAGTTAGGGGTGACCTGGCAGGCAGGCAGGTGAGTGATTAGGAGCCAGCAGTCCAGGATTATGAGAGGGGATGTCCCCTGAGGGAGTTCAGATTGGAGATGGTGCAGGCTGGGCTGAGGGGACCCCCTTCCCGTGCATGATTTTCATGCACTGGGCTTCTTGTCTTTTTATAAAATACTAGAGGCCCGGTGCACAAAATTCGTGCACAGGGGGCGGGGATGTCACTTAGCCCGGCCTGCACCCTCTCCAATTTGGGACCCCTCGAAGTATGTCCGACTGCCTGTCTAGGCCCGATCCTGGTAGGATCAGATCTAAATGGGCATTCGGACATCCTTCTCACAATCCATGTTCTCTCCAAACTGCTCACCTGCCTGCCTCCCTGATTGCCCCTAACCACTTCTGCCTGCCAGCCTGATCACCCACTAACCACTACCCTGCCAGCCTAATTGATTTTTAACTGCTCCCCTGCCAGCCTATTTGCCCCCAACTTCCCTCCTCTGCCAGCCTGGTCACCCCTAACTGCCCTCCCCTGCAGGCTTGATTGCCCCCAACTGCCCTCCCTTGCAGGGCCTGGAACCTCCAATGGCCCTCCCCTGCTGGCCATCTTGTGGTGGCCATCTTCTGTCCACATGGGGGCAGGATCTTTGACCACATGGAAGCAGCCCTCTTGTGTATTAGAGTGATGGTCAATCTGCAAATTACTCTTTTATTAGATAGGCTAGAGGCCTGGTGCATGGGTGGGGGCCAGCTGGTTTGCCCTGATCAGGGTGGGGGTTCCCTTGGGGTGAGGGGCAGCCTGGGCAAGGGGCCTGTGGAGGTTTGCAGGCCAGCTACGCCCCCCAGCGACCCAAGCGGAGGTCCTGGGATCTGGGATTAATCTATGTCTACAATTGAAACTTTGTAGCCTGGAGGGGAGCCAAGCCTTCTGCTCACTCCCAGGCGGCAGCCATTTCTGTTTAAAACATTGTAGCCTAGAGTGGAGGCCTAGGCCAGCATGGCAGACTGAAAGCTTGGCTTTCCATTGCTAGGGAAACCCAAGTCTCTGTTCTCTCCAGCTCAGCCATTTCTGTATCTTTTATAATTGAAACTTTGTAACATTGAGTGGAGGCCTATGCAGGCAGAAAGCCTGGCTTCCTCTGTTGCCATGGAAACCCAAGCCTTCCACCTGCTCTCAGTGGCGCAGCCATCTTGGTTGGGGTTTATTTGCATAATTTGCTCCTGATTGGCTGGTGGGCATGGCTGATGGGTGTGGCAAAGGTACGGTCGAATTTGCATATTACTCTTTTAGTAGATAGTATTGGAAAAGTCATTTACCTATGATACAAAGATAATACAAAATAGTAAATAATAAAAATACTTTATATTGTCTATAAACTACATTCCATGACTTCTAAAATATATCTCCCTTACTAAAATATTTATTTAATATTAAAATTATTTTATCTTCACCAAACCATCATCAAATGTTACATTTGAACATGAGAAAATCGGTTCAAGTATATGGCAAGAAGGAGAAATCTGTTTCAAGGAAAAATATATCAAGAACAATCCATAATCTCAACTAAAGAACAAACATCAATTACCCTGCAGTTAACTTTACATAACTAGTTCTGATCCACTAACCTACCAGAATGCTAAATTGATGAATAGTAAAAATAACAATGACAATGTCTAATGAAAAAAGTATATTAACTTTTATTTTTACATTTCTCATGATGTATCTTTTAATTTATAAGAAAATTAGGAACATTGCTTATAATTCATGATGCCAAAATATTTTCATACAACATAATGATTAACAGAAAGAAGAGGAGGTGGATAAAAGGCCAAATCACTAACGCATCATCTGTCAATATTATCTTATAGAAATAAATGCTGGAGTAATGATGGCCTCTTTGTGGCTAACAAATGATACAATTTTTTTTGTATGAAGTTCCAGTCAGTGCTCTATTTTGACCAAGTAATGAAATATGACCTGAAGGGTAAAATATTTAAGGATACTGTATTCACTGGGATATACACAACTATATACAACAAAAGTCTTTTTTTTTTTTAATCCAAAGGCAGTTTAAGTCATAAAGAAGCTCCTTTTATTTTTTTTAATATATTTTATTGATTTTTCACAGAGAGGAAGGGAGAGGGACAGAGAGCCTGAAACATCAATGAGAAACATCGATTAGCTGCTTCCTGCACACCCCCGACTGGGGATGTGCCCGCAACCAAGGCACATGCCCTCGACTGGAATCAAACCCAGGACCCCTGAGTCCACAGGCCAACGCTCAATCCACTGAGCCAAACCGGTCAGGGCCATAAAGAAGCTTCTTTGACATAAGAGTTCTTAAAGATAAAAATATATAATCAGCACAAAAACACAGCTAAGTATATAAGCACAATGAAATGCTTTTTACGATTTCTATTTTGCTAACACAAGTTACAGTTAATGGGAATTGCCATGGTAAAATGATTGTTTTTTATGAAATGAACCTTCTTTATTACTAACCAATCAAATTTCATTTTTATTACTGATTTAGAAAAGTCCAAAACCATGATTCATTTATAGAGAGTACAAAAATAAGAAAAGTGTTCAAGAATAGAGGATCATTTACAAAGCAATAAAAAATTAAAACATGCATTTCTCTTACTGGCAAGGCAAATAATTCTAATTTGCTGAATATTGTAACATTTCTGAAGAAAAAATGAGAAGCCTGAAATTAATATCTCATCCTCCATTTGGTATTTTAATCCATCTGGTAACTGCTTATCAAGAAATTTTTTTAATGTTTAAAAAATGTTAAGGAGTTTGATGATGTTTTCTTTTAATTTTCACTCAAATATGGAAGGCTTGAGCTAACGATAATAACTCAAAGGTCTTCATAGAAATAAAAGTGACAAATTTTATGGGTCACTCATCACCAAAACCTTTAAGTTAAAAACAAAGAGTCATTTAATTTTTGAGTATAAAATGTTAATAAAGCACACAAGAAAATTAAAACTCGCATTATGTTTAACTACGAAGATCTAAATAAGCCTTTCAAGTGATCTTAACACATCGAAGTTTTCCAAAAGGCAACAAAACACTTCCTCTCAGAATTTGGCTTCCAACCTATTCATGAATACAGGTATGATAAACTAAAATAGCCACGCTGCTGTCAATAAATTGTACTTTGCCTCCAAGCCTCTAATCTGAAGTATAACCATTTTTTGTCTTGGTTTTGCTTCTCCATCTGCCCCTTCACATCTGCCCCTTCACATGTACCAAAGTGCTAGCACTATAATACGAGACTATTCATATAGCTAAAATGAATCAAAGAAGATTCTCTGAAATGTAACAGCCATTTCAATCACTCCTCACTGCCTTCCTCCATACTGGAGGATCCTCAGAATACTGATTATAAATAACTAACAAAATATCTATATTTCCAAGAACAAAAGAATTAAATGCATTGCATTTTTTTTCAACTATATGTTGCAATCATCAGGCTCAGATATTCGGACATGAAGATTTAAGAGCCTTCATTATCATTTTCAATAACCCTTGTGAACAATAGCATCACTTCTATTTTAAAAAGAACTTTAAAGCTATGTTTTCCATTTCTTTGTACCTCTAGAATCCTTTTAAATGCTTTTCAAGTCCAGATTTCCCAGTACTTACGTGGAAATGGGATGAAATAGAAGCACTTTATTACTGATATAAAAACAAAAAATTTTAAACATGCCTATTTTGATTATGCTTACTTTCAATAATTTTACATATGCATTCCATGGAACCTGTAAAACTACTTTCCCAGATCATACCATAAACTAATGCTACCACTAAAATGAAGTTATTAATAAATTTAAATAATAAAGGACCTACATGCCCACAATGAGATAAATGAAATATTCCAAGTCTTCTTTTCTCATTCTTTATATAGTTTTGACCTTCTAAATAAAGAACAGACAGATACTGTCATGATTTCAAAAGATTAATAATTACAGTATGACAAAATTAACCAATATACTTAAAATATAACAAGGCACTGGGAAGTAATAAGATCATTCAGAAAAGATGGTATATGAGTTAATAAAAATAAAGGCACTTTGGACATTTTCTGCTATATAAAATAGTAATGGGATAACATGCTCTTAAGCAATAAAAGTAATAATAGAAGCTACCATGTATTGAACACTCATCATATACCACCATGTACTAGGTGTTTAATATCTATACTAAAGGGTAATATGCAAATTGGTCAGGAAGCCCTCACTCTAACAACCAAACAGCAGGCTGCATGGGAAACAAAGCCGGCAGGGGGGTTAGTGAGGGATGACCAAATAACTGAACAGCCAGGCTGCGTGGGGCAACCAGGCCAGCAGGGGAGTTAGCAAGGGACAACCAAACAACCAAACAGCACATTGCGAGGGGCAACCAGGCCAACTGAGGGGTTAGTGAGGGACGACCAAACGACCGAACAGGAGGCTACATGGGGCAACCAGGGGGGCAGGGAGGGCAGTGAGGGGCAACCAGGTTGGCAGAGGGGAGCAGTTGGGGGCAACTAGGCTGACTGGGGTGGGGCAGTTTGGGGCAACCAGGCCAGCGGGAGGAGTTTGGGGCGACCAGGCCAGCGGGAGGAGTTTGGGGCGACCAGGCCGGGGGGGGGGGGAGGGCAGTGAGGGATAAGTAGGTCAGCGGGGGATGAGGAAGTTGGGGGCAACCAGGCTGGCGGGGGGGGGGGGCAGTTAGGGGCGATCAGGCCAGCAGGCAGAGGCAGTTAGGGGTGATTGGGCTGGCAGGATGGGGGCAGTTAGGGGCGATCAGGCAGGCAGGCAGGAGAGCAGTGAGAAGCCAGTGGTCCCGGATTGTTATACTCAACTGACTGTGGTCCTGGGGATCGGGCCTAAACTGGCAGTCAGACATCCCTTGAGGGGTCCCGGATTGGAGAGGGTGCAGGCTGGGTTGAGGGGACTCCCCCCGCCCCTGTGCACAAATTTCATACACCAGGCCTCTAGTAGATTATAAAATATATTATCCCCCTTTTAAAATAAGGAAACTGTACCCAAGAAGGGTCTATCCAAGATCATAAAAGAAGAGGCAAAGATGAACTTAGATCTCAGTTCTTCTGTCTTCCTTCAATGGCCTGTTCCTAACCTTGACACTTCCTTACCTAAGGGAGCTTTAATTTCTTCATCTATAAAATAACAACACCTATCTCACAGGGTCAAATTACTAATATTAGCAATTACGTATATAAATCATCTAGCACAGTGGCTCAAAAAAGGATGATTTCTCTTAATATACTAGTAGTAATCAGATAATTATCAACTAAGTTTTTAAGGCTAAAACTTTTTGGCACTAATAAATCTGCCTCTACTGGAAAAGACTCAGAATATATGTATATCTATGACCTATACCACAATTCTATTTTATAGTAAAGACTAGAGGCCTGATGCATGAAATTCATGCAAGAGTAGGCCTTCCCTCCCCCAGCTGCCGGCACCAGCTTCTTGCTGGTACCCAGCACCCGGGCTTCCCTCCAGCCTCCAGCAGGCACTGGGGACCCTGGCCTCCCTTGCAGCCCTGGTTTTGTCTGGAGGGACATCCAACAGGACGTCTGGTCTAATTAGAATATTAAGCTTTTATTATTACAGATAATATGGTTGGAATCTATCAAATGTATAATCATGAAACAAGTATCTTAGAATCATTTGTTATAGGAGTAACTTTAATAATTGTAATAACTGTAGGTGTTTTATATTATTGAAATAAATTTTGTATTCTATTTCTAATAACTTTTAAAAGCTTGACCAAACATATCTTCACACAGGAAGTTAGAAGCAAGACCCAGTAAAAGAGAAAAACTGATAAGTAAACAGCTAAAAAGACTATTAATGAACAATTATTGGGTGCTTAAAATATGCCAGACACAACACTAAGCATTTTATATCTCTTCTCATCATTTTAAAATAATTTATATTCACTATTTTACAAATAAGAAATTTGAGGCTTAAAAAGGCAAGAATTTACCCAAGGTCACACATTTAGTAAATAGCTGAATAAAAGCCCAGATCTGATTCTTACTCCAAAATTCAGACAGTGCAAAAGCAAGATGAAGGAAGTTATCAACATTACACAGATGCCTCCTGCTTGTGTTCATCACCTCTCTCTCTCCTTTTGTATGTCCTGGTGGCACTGTGGAGCCCTAAAGTCAGGAGCCATTCTTGACACAGGAATGGGCAAGTAAGTCAGGCCTGTCCATCATAGTACACCATCCTTTTGGCAACACTGACTGCTCCAAATGTGGTCACACAACTCACATGGGACTACTTAATCTTCCCCTTGGATATATTCATGCTCAACTGACAGTGAAAATTAAAAAAAGAAAAAAGAAAAAAAAAAAAACAGAACCACAAGTAATGTATTGGTATACCTTGTCATTAAAGAAAAAAAATACAAGTCAAAATTTAAAATACTCAGGCTATTATAAAAGATTTTGAAATCCATTCAATATACAGGACTGTTTTTATCTTTCTTCTAAAGTTCCACAATCTAGCGACCAAACCAATACTTCAAAATTCATACTTTACCATTCCTTTCCATGTTACTGAAAAGAACAATTCAGATTCCTTTTCCATTTTAAGAAACTTATCCAAAGAAACTACTGATACAGAGAAAAATCACATATATCTGTGATGGCTTTAAGATGCATAAACTTGGCTAGACTGAACCTACATTTGTCAGAATTCCCTTTCTACTATATTTCGGATTAGAGTGAGCTACAAGGAATCTTCTCTAACAGACTTGAGGAAGACAAAAGGGGCAAGAGTTATTCTATAGCATGTAAAACACCTCCTAGTTATTCAAACTCACCGCTGTGAAGGGATTTTGCTGATATAATTGAAGTCCCTTAATTAGCTGCCTTTAATAAAAAGGGAGATTATCCTGAGTGGACCCTATTTAATCAGTTGGAAACCCTTTAACAGAGGCTCTAAGTCCTCCCAGAGATCAGACACTGCAAGCAGCAGCTGCTACATGTGCTCTCTCCCTTCTGGATCTCCCATTCCTGCCTGTCCACCTTGTGTGACTTAGTACTTGGTTGGTCAACCCACACAACAGCATAAGCCAATTCTGTGTGTGTGTGTGTGTGTGTGTGTGTGTGTGTGTGTGTGTAGACATAGATAAAGATATAGAGCTCCTACTGCTTCTGCTTCTCTGATGAGCTAACACACACCCTACATACCCATCAGAATAGACTAGATAAATTATGATTTTATTACAATGAAATAATATATGACCATTTCTAAATGATGTATAACTCCATTCATAGACATGACATATGACAAAACAAATTACAAAAAAAGTATGCATGTTTTACGTTTATGTTATTTTTTCTTTCAATATTAGGAAAAGAGAGAAGAAATAGCTTTGCGTACCAAAATTTTAATGATGAGGATGGGGTTTTAAAGTCTTAATCTGGGATGATTTTAGGTGATCCTTACTTCATTCTTTTTATATTTATTTGGGAAAGGGAGTTGTTTTTATTTTCTACAATGACCATGTATCCTAACTTTTCAGAAAAGAAATAAACCTTTCTCATTTGAGAGGGGAAAATGTCAGGCAAACTTAGATATTAAAATGTGCCAAAAGCCTTAAAAGAGAAATAGGAAGTATCCAAGCAAAGTGGACATTTCAGGTAACGGGCAACATGTGCCAAAGGTGGACAAAGTTTAGAAAGGAGAATGTTCAAGGAAAGGAGTGACAAGAGGTGAGGCTAGACAGACTTGGACTAGTTTATGGAGAGTCTGGCATGCTCCCTCCACCTACTGACAATGGGTAACTAACGAAGGTAGTAAAACAAGAGGATCACATTTGCATTTTAGCAAAATAAAAACAAAACAACACAAACAAAACCCCACTGAGACTGCCAGTGTGAAGACTATATTGGAAGGAGACTGGACTGAAAGCAGGGAAACCAATTCAGAGACTGACAGTAATCCAAGCAAGAAAAGCAGTGGAGATGGAGAGAATAAGCCAGATCACAGGAGTAAGAACTGAGAGAACTTAGTGGGACACACACTGGTAGTAGAGACAAAAGTGGTTCACTTAAACTGGGGAGTTCAGAGAAGGATTCCAAAAAGATGTCCTTATGAATAAGGCTCCCCAGATAGCACAGACAGCCTTATAGGCAAGAAGTCTTTAAATGTATCCAAAAGAAATATGAAACATTGCAGTGGCTCACAGCTACTGAAAGGAAGAATAATAAGCAAAGTGTTAAATACATTAAAAATGAAAGCTCTGGACTACAAAAACAGATTCACAATGATTTATTAAGTTAAAATAGGACTATATATGTATATCTCTCGAATCTCCTGAGGTTGAGCTATTCCAACAAAATCTTATTACTGCCAAAAATAGAAGATTCTGAATTGTTGGATTTGAGTCACACTTAGATGTCACTTCAAGTCAAACGCAGGATTTCATATAAATTATTATTTCATCTGCCCCTTTTTGTACTTTTTGCCAAAGTGAAATCTTTTAAAATCTTTAAAATTAGAATCACTTAAATTACAAAAAATATTCTCACTAGAACAATTTAAACAATTCAGAAGTATAGTTCCTTCATCTTCCACCAATGCCCTCACCTGATTACCCTTGAAATTACTCCTTAAAATTAGTTGAATATTTTTCTGTGGTTTGTTTTGGGGTTTGTTTTTTTTTTGCTTATATATACTCGTTTACACAGCATTTATTTATTTAACAATAATGGGTTGATACAATATATATTATTCTATAACTTGTTTTTTATTTAAAATAATCATAATTCAAGCCAATATATTCAACGAGTGTACCTCTTCATTTTTAGTATCTGCAATTATGTGAGCATACAATTTGATATATAATTAGGACATTTCTGGTTTTTTGCTCTTACAAATATCTTTTTATATTTCTTTTATTTTTCTGTGTATTTCTTTAAACGCTGGTCCTTATATTTCTATCAGATTGAATAACCTGAAGAAGAATTTCTGGGTATTATGGCAGTCCATCAAATCAAAGGTGTTTCTAAAAAGTACACATAGCCCTGGCCTGGTGGCTCAGTTGGTTGGAGTCCCTACAAACACAAAAACAGCTGCAGGCTCCCTTCCCAGTGGGATGCTTATGGGAAGCAACCCATCCATGTTTCTCTCTCACACAGATGTTTCTGTTTCTCTGTCTCTCTTTTTCTCTCTAAAATTCAATAACAGAGAACAAATCCTCGGATGAGGATTTAAATACATATTTATCCCTAGTCGGTGTTGCTCTGTGGCTGGCCGCACACAGAAGGGCTAGATTCCAGGTCAAGGGCATGTACTTGGGTTGCAATCAGGGCAAGAGCAAGGGCAAGGACGGGAGGCACCTGATGGATGCACATCAATGTCTGTCTGTCTGTCTCTCTCTCTCTCTCTCTCTCCTCTCCTCTCCTCCCTCCACCTCTCTCTAAAAAAATCAGATCAAAAAAATATCCTCGGGTGAGAATTTTAAAAATATATTTACTAAGTATTTTTTTAAGTACATGTAGATTTAAAGATGCTTCAGTGAATCCTAGAGTCTAGCATATGGCTATATTGTGTCTCTTGGAGATAAAACCAAAAGTTCGGTGACCTTTCAATGACAAAAGGTCACGAGGACGACTTACTAGTGGCAATCACCCTACTCTTCAGGTCTCACCACGGAGGCTGCTCGCGCTCCCACGGAAGCCTCGGGACGCCAGGCCCCTGGTGGCCGTGGCCACGCCCCCACCCCAATCCCAGCCCACCTCTTCCTCCACACACGCCCGCCCCTCAGGCCCACAGGGGAGCCGGATAAAGCGCCGCCCAGGGGAGGCAGCCCGGGCTCCCGCCACTGCGAGGTGACCTTGACCGAGCGTCTCCCCTCAGTTTTCTCATCCGCGGTATAAGGCTGGTACTCCGTGCCCGCCTCCTTCCTCAGGCCTGGGTTCCGCATCTAACGCCGCAGCCCGGGAGGAAAACTGCAGCCCTAACCCTCACGCCGCTCCCCGCAACTGGCCCGCGCCAGGCCCCGCCTACCCCGCGGCCCGGGGCCACGCGCGCTACCTGCGATCTGCGAGACGAAGGCTTCCGCCACGAGAGACATGTCGGCTGGGCGACGCTGCGCCCGCGGTTCCTGCTCCCGCGGCCCTCCTCACCCTCCTCCGCAACCCCCGCGGCTCCGGGCAGCTGACAGGCCTGGGCCGGGCCGCGGCTGGGACTCGCAAAGCCCACCACCACGGCGATTGCGCCGGCGTGGACCCCAAGGTTACCGCCAGCCCGGCCGGGACTTCCGGCGCAGCTGACAGCGGCGCGCGAGCGCTTCCGCCGCCCCGCCCCCTGGCCTCTGCGCCCGGCGCTCGGAGCTCCTGGCGGGTGGAGGGAGGAGGAATGCGGGGACCTGGCTCCCGGGGACCCTAGACGCCAACCTAGGGCGTGGGCAGAGGGACCCTGGCAGTTTTTAGTGGCCTTTCTGTAAGCGAGAATCTTGTAGACGGCTTACATTTTTAAAGACACACTTGATACCGGGCACTTATTAAAATATATACAGCATTCTATTTCATTTCATCCTCTCAACAACCCAATAAAATGCCACTGCTATTTCCATTTTACTGATAAGAAAACAAGCTTGGAAACAACCGGTTTAGCTCAGTGGATAGAGCGTCAGCCTGGGGACTGAAAGGTCCCAGGTTTGATTCCTGTTAAGGGCATGTACCTTGGCTGCGGGCACATCTCCAGTAGGAGGTGTGCAGGAGACAGCTGATCGATGTGTCTCTCTCATTGATGTTTCTAACTCTCTATTCCTCTCCCTTTCTCTTTGAAAAAAAAAATCAATAAAAATTTTAAATTAAAAAAAGGAAGAAAGAAAACAAGCTTGGAGAGTTTAAACGTTTGCTTGGGGAGTCTGCTTACACCCAGATTCACATCCATGTTAATTTCCTCTCTTCTACTATACTGCGAGGTTGATTAGCCCATGGACAGACATTAGTGTTTAATTATTCCTTTATTCAAACATGCTTGCTAAAGAGAAGGAGACTTGAGCAGCGCCTAAGCTGAGAGACTGTGCCATTCACCTCTATACACCACAAATGAGAATAAGAATACTCTAGTTTCATACACTTCATTTTGGGGGTGAGAAGGGCAAGAAGAGAAGACACTAAATCCCGTAAGTGACTTTTTAAGCCCTTTCCTTGATAACTTCCTCAATTTTACATACATAATTCAAGAAAAAAACAATATGTTACAAATTAAAAAGTGGAACAGACTTAAGAGATCTTGTGGGCCAAAATCCTCTCTCACTGATAAGAAATGGGTTCAGAGGTGAAGTGATTGATTTTAAACCACACAGTAAGTTAAAAAGTCAGATAGGTTGCTAAGTTTTTGCAAAGGAAACATGGTGTTCAGGATATTGAGGAAGTTATGTCTGTTTGCTTCCATAACTCTAAACCTCAATATGGTTTATTGATCATATTTCGGCCTCGTTCACTAGTGTGTTAGTTTCATAACTGATGGCCACAAACTAAGTGGCTTAAAACAACAGACAATGGCCTCATCTTCACTTAGTTTCATGTGCAAAGACTCTGTTTCCAAATAAGGTCACAGGGGTTAGAGGCTTGAACATATTTTATTTTATTTTGCAGGTGTGGGTGGATTCTACCCACTACACTAGATACTTTTTTTAAGTGTCTTATCAATATTTGCATCACCTGCCGAGACCGGTTTGGCTCAGTGGATAGAGCGTTGGACTGCGGATTGAAGGGTCCCAGGTTCGATTCCGGCAAGGGCATGTACCTTGGCTGCGGGCACATCACCAGTAGGGGGCGTGCAAGAGGCAGCTGATCGATGTCTCGCTCTCATCGATGTTTCTGACTTTCTATCCCTCTCCCTTCTGCTCTGTAAAAAATCAATAAAATATATTTTTTTAAAAAAATATTTGCATCACCTTCTGCAAACTGGTTAAATCAAATTTAAACTTATCCCAAAACTTACATGAACAAAAGCAGTGTTTTAGGAAGCAGAGTTTTCTCAATGGCTGAGACTCAGAGTTGATAAGAGGCTGAGAAAATAGGCTTTTCTTGTTCATGCTGAGGGCAGTAACACTGATAGTAAAGAGTGTGCTATGCCCAGTTTCCTCATCATCATCCCAGGGGTGGTGTTGACCAAGAGAAATTAACTGTTCCAGGTATTTGGGTATCAACTGAAGAAAACTTTCAGTTCCTGTCTGTTCTCTGTACAGTGAGGAATTATATATAACCTGTACAATGAAGAAGACCATCAGCTATTCAATTCTATTACCAGGTTTGGTTGGGTACCATTAAAAAATGGAAGATAAAGTATTTTGACTACTTTTTGACACAGGCAGGGTTTTTTAGATTTTTTTATATCATAGAATTGAGTTCGTAGACTTAGAACTGAACAGGGGAAAACAAAATCCAACATGTCCGAGGGAAAAAAGTGAGCCCCAAAATGGAAGAGAGGGGCAAGAGGGAATGGGCATTCAGGCAAAAAAACAAAACAAACAAACAAACAAATAAAAACAGAAAGATGAGAGGCAAAGGAGAGTATATCCTTGGAATGTCAATAGACATCTATGGCTTATGCATGCCACATGAATGAACTGGGCTGGCTGAAAGTTACTGGGGTGAGACTGACATCAACTCTCTTCCACCACGGTTTTGAGAAAGAAATGGATCTCCTGGGGGCACTGTCTTTGCTCAAACCTTTCTTCATTGTAGCCAGGGGAACAGAAGCCTCAGTGCCATATGGATTCACTTTTTCTCCCTGACTGATGGTTCCTTTGCTTCCCACACAGGCTAATTTAGGCTGGAAAGAATCTATAATGTGGGGGGTCTTTATTACTAAAAATTAAAGCCAATAAAATGCAGATGTCCTGATGGTACCCACAAACAAGCTGTCTTTGTAATAAACAGCCAACTGGAGAAAATATATTTATGCATCTGTATTAGAACAACTGGCAGCTTTAAAACTGGAGATCTGTTTAAGATCACCACAATTAAGGAAAATACAAGAAAACAAGCCACTGGAATTTTTAAGAATGAGGTTATAAAACAAAAGTGTTAGGGAATCCATATGTTTCTAAAAGGATAATCACACAATTATTTAAAATGAAATATTAATGCATAACACTAACAGCCTTATTGTTTGCCCTAATAAAAACACTTATCGTGCAAAACTGTACCATTAGAATATTTTTATGTCTGTAATCTAGATTTTATATTATTGTACTAAATAGAAAACATACAGCTATCATGATGAATATATACTTTATAAAGATTAATATACTAAGGCATTTTATCTGGATTTCATTTTTCCCTGACAAAATGTTAATATTTTAAATGTAAGTATTTTCTTTTTTAAAAATGCCTGCAAGAGAAAAATTGGGGCTAAGATTCTTAATTCTAAACTGTAATAGTTTTATGACACTTTCTCTCCCTTTCCCCCTCCTCCCTACTTCTATAAATAAATAAATGAATAAATAGTGACTATTATGGTAAGTGTCTACTACATTTAGGCCTTATCTAATGCTAGAGGCCCAGTGCATGAAATTCGTGCATGGAGGGGGGGCGGGGGTTATGTCCCTTAGTTCAGCCTGCACCCTCTCCAATCTGGAACTTCTCGAGAGATGTCTGACTGCCTGTTTAGTGCGGATCCTGGTAGGCAATTGGACATCCTTCTCACAATCCAGGACTGCTGGCTCCAAATTGCTCACCTGCCTGCCTCCCTGATTGCCCTAACTGCTTCTGCCTGCCAGCCTGATCACACACTAACCACTACCCTGCCAGCCTAATTGATGTCTAACTGCTCCCCTGCCAGCCTGTTTGCCCCCAACTTCCCTCCTCTGTCAGCCTGGTCACCCCCAACTGCCCTCCCTTGCAGGCCTGGCACCTCCCAACAGCCCTCTCCTGCTGGCCATCTTGTGGTGACCGTCTTGTGTCCACATCAGGGCAGGATTTTTTACCATATGGGGCCAGCCCTCTTGTGTGTTGGAGTGAGGGTCAATCTGCATATTACTCTTTTATTAGGTAGGATAGAGGCCTGGTGCATGGGTGGGGGCCAGTTGATTTGCCCTGAAGGGTGTCCCAGATCAGGGTGGGGGTGTCCCTTGGGGTGAGGAGTGGCCTGGGCGAGGGACCTGTGGAGGTTTGCAGGCTGGCCACGCCCCTCAGCAACCCAAACAGAAGCCCTGGGATCTGGGATTAATCTATGTCTACAATTGAAACTTTGTAACCTAGAGTGGAGGCCTAGGCCAGCATCAGCAGGCTTAAAGCTTGGCTTCTTCCATTGCCAGGGAAACCCAAGCCTCTGTTCTCTTCAGCTCAGTGGCTGCCGCCATTTCTGTATTTTTTATAACTGAAACATTGTAACATTGAGTGGAGGCCTAGGCCCACAATAGTAGGCGGAAAGCTTGGCTCCCTCTGTTGCAGGGGAAACCCAAGCCTTTCTCCTGCTCTCAGTTGCGGCAGCCATCTTGGTTGGGGTTTATTTGCATAATCTGCTCCTGATTGGCTGGTGGGCATGGCTGTGGGTGTGGCTGGTGGGTGTGGAAAAATTGCATATTATTCTTTTTATTAGATAGGATTGGTCTTATTGACTTTCAATTGCACTGCTGAGAACCTATCTTAAATCAGCTTCATGTTCCATAGCAGAGAGTCACTCTGACAGTAATAATGACAAAACATGTGCAGACAGAACAATATTCAAAAGTTGTTATTTGATTGTATGTCCTTATTTAAGACTATATTCATATGGTTAAGACACATTATCATTGGGCAACTATACTGCTTAATACGGAATGATGTGTTAAACAACGAGAAACTGGCCCACTTTGTAGACTGGCTTTTGAAAACACTCTTGCTTTTGATAATGGTTTGGCTTTGGTTTTACACTATTCTGAGTTCTCATATTTTACCCTTACACAATGCCAAAGAGTTGGTGATGGTGATTAAGGAGCCTGAAGCAAGAGTGTCTACCACATGTATCACACAAACAACTGGTAAAGGGATGGGCCTAAGTAGAAATTTGGAAAGACTCCTGAGCACTTGGAGCCATTTTGAGGAAAGGGTCCTGTGATGAGGAAATAGGCCATCTCTAATGTAAAGTCACATCAAGAACCTTATGCCAAATGACATGGCCACCACTGTTTTCCTTTGCCTTCTTTCCAAATTAGAATCTATGTTAGAGCATGAAATTTTTCAGTCAGTCAATCATCATATAATTATTAAACCCCAAATTGTAAGGCTGAGCCCTCAACTAGATCATGGAGATATTATGGTGAACAAAAGTCAGTGTCCACTTTGAATTACAACCCATCTCAGAGAATGGATCCAATTGAGAAAGTGAACAAGCAAACAAGTGATTTCAATACAGGCTAGTAAGGACTATGAGTGTCGAAACCTATTTAAAGTCATAGACAATCTTACCTAAGAAATGTTTCAAGTTGCTGTGTTGCCATAGTACCACAACCCTTCGGTGTAAGTGAAATGCTCTTGCCAGGATAACAAATGCCTTTCTTAAATTTAGATGTATGAAAAATAACTCCTTGGGCTGCTGTACACCTTTAGTAATTCAACAGGTCATCTAGTATGTTAGCATTAGAAGGGGTAATGAACAACCTCACAATCTCTCAGAGGTACAACATGCTTCTTTCTGAGAATTATTATTATTATTACTAGAGGCCCAGTGCATGAAATTTGTGCACAGGGAGCAGGGGATGTCCCTTAGCCCAGCCTGCACACTCTCCAATCTGGGACCCCTCGAGGGATGTACGACAGCCCGTCTAGGCCCAATCCTACCGGGATCGGGCCTAGGCGAGCAGTCGGACATCATTCTCACAATCCAGGACTGCTAACTCCAAACTGCTCACCTGCCTGCCTCCCTGATTGCCCCTAACCACTTCTGCCTGCCAGCCTGATCATCCCCTAACCACTACCCTGCCAGCCTAATTGATGTCTAACTGCTCCCTTGCTCGCCTGTTTACCCCCAACTTCCCACCTCAGCCGGCCTGGTCACCACTAATTGCCCTCCCCTGCAGGCTTGATTGCCCCCAACTGCCCTCCCTTGCAGACCTGGTCCCTTCCAACTGCCCTCCCCTGCTGACCTGATCACCCACAACTGCCCTCTCTTGCAGGGCCTGGAACCTCCCAATGGCCCTCCCTGCTGGACATCTTGTGGTGGCCATCTTGTGTCCACATCAGGGCAGGATCTTTGACCACATGGGGGCAGCCCTCTTGTGTGTTGGAGTGATGGTCAATCTGCAAATTACTCTTTAATTAGATAGGATAGAGGCCTGGTACATGGGTGGGGGCCAGCTGGTTTGCCCTGAACAGTGTCCCAGATCAGGGTGGGGGGTCCCTTGGGGCAAGGGGCGGCCTGGGTGAGGGGCCTGTGGAAGTGTGCAGGCCAGCCACACCCCCCAGCACCCTGGGATCTGGGATTAATTTATGTCTACAATTGAAACTTTGTAGCCTGGAGCAGAGCCAAGCCTTCTGCTCTTTCCATGGCGACAGCCATTTCTGTTTGAAACTTTGTAGCCTAGAGTGGAGGCCTAGGCCGGCAATGGCAGGGAGAAAGCTTGGCTTCCTCCTTTGCCAGGGAAACCCAAGCCTCTGTTCTCTTCAGCTTAGTGGCTATCTCCATTTCTGTATCTTTTATAATTGAAACTTTGTAACATTGTGTGGAGGCTTAGGCCGGCAATGGCAGGTGGAAAGCTTGGCTTCCTCTGTTGCTGGGGAAACCCAAGCCTTCCTCCTGCTCTCAGTTGCGGCAGCCATCTTGGTTGGGGTTTATTTGCATAACCTGCTCCTGATTGGCTGGTGGGCATGGCTGTGGGCTTGGCTTGTGGTCTAGCGAAGGTACATTCAAATTTGCATATTATTCTTTTATTAGATAAGGTTATTTTTACTTTTTATATAAAATGAAAAATCTCACTATGTAATTCTTCAAAACTAAAAGCAACCACCTTAAGTTTTTGTTCAGTTCCAATTTCAGTGTGAAATATTTAGTATCTTGCCAGTTTCCTTTTTTTTTTTTTTTTTTTTTTTTTTTTTTAGTACTCCAGGAACTCAAACACAGGAACTCAAAAGGAATAAGAGCTAACACTGGATAACAGCACCTCTTGGCAGTCATACCAATGGTTCCCATTTTCTCTCTAGACAATTTTTAATAAGTGACTGAATATTCTTTTCATTGACTTCATTCACATGAACCACATGCATTTTATCTAGATCTTCTATTTAGTTTTGTCTGTACTTTACTGTCAGTAAAGAACCTAATTCCAAGTGTAAAAATCACAAAAGAGCCCTGGCCAGTTTGGCTCAGAGGATGGTGTTGGCCTGCAGCCTGAAAGGTCCCAGATTAGATTCTGGTTAAGGGCACATGCTGAGGTAACCGATCGATGATTCTCTCTCATCATTGATGTTTCTGTCTCTCTCCTTCTCCCTTCCTCTCTGAAATCAATAATATATATATATATATATATATATTAAAAATCACAAAAGAATATTGCCCTGGGCTTTGTTTCAAACTGTATTTATAACACTAGTAGTGTTGTAAGGCTACTGCTTCAATTCAGGGGAAAAAAGATATTGGATACAAAGAGCACTCACAACATATCACTTTCATCTAAACGGAAATCTAAGAAATTCAACTTCTCCTCTGATACTCTCTGACCCAGCTTTCTCCAAAGGATTTGTAACTAATCTCCCCCATACCTGAGAAAAAAGAATCTGCCTACATAATGCATCTATGTAAGTGTAGTTGCACATATACAGAAATACATGAAAAACAAAGAATCTCATATCTTAAAATGAGATGAAGACAGAGTGAACAAAGATGCTACCTAAGAGAATAAATTTCAAAATAATAATGATAACTTTTCCTGGGTATCTAATAACAGTTCAAAGATCATATAAGTTGCTTATATTTTTTCTTATGATGACCTAAAAGTATATTTCTCCTTTTTTTAATGCCCATTTTCATGTTGAAGTGTACATTTCAGCAAGACATAAAGCTTTTAGAAAAAGAATGTGTACTAGAAAACACTTTAAGCTCACCAGGCCTGCTAGATCATGTTGTAGCAAGAAAACATACTAAGGAAAGTGGAAGTTGTATTCAAAGGCTCTATAACAGGCTTTAGATTAAAGCCTATATTTTTAAAATTTAATTTCTTCAGTTTTTTAAATATTTTAATCTTCATTGTTCAGATTATTAATTACATTGTTCCCCCTTTTTCCCCCCCTTTGGCTCCCCTCCACCCAGTACCCATCCCACCCTCAGCCCTTACCTCCCTGCCCCCTGTCCTCTTCCATAGGTGTATGATTTTTGTCCAGTCTCTTGCTGCAACACCCACACCCCTTTTCTCCCCAAGAATTGTCAGTCCATTCCCTCTCTATGTCCATGATTCTGTTATATTCACCAGTTTATCCTGTTCATCAGATGTTTAATTCACTTGATTTTTAGATTCATTTGTTGATAGATGGGTATTTGTTTTTCATAATTTTTATTTTTACCTTTTTCTTCTTCCTCTTCTTAAAGAATACCTTTCAGCATTTCATATAATATTGGTTTGGCAGTGATGAACTCCTTTAGCTTTTTCTTATCTGTGAAGCACTGTATCTGACTTTCAATTCTGAGTGATAGCTTTGCTGGGTAGAGTAATCTTGGTTGCAGGTTCTTGCTAACCATCACTTTGAATATTTCCTGCCACTCCCATTTGGCCTGCATAGTTTTTGTTGAGAAATCTGCTGACAATCGTATGGGTGCTCCCTTATAGGAAACTAACTGTTTTTCTCTTGCTCTTTTAATATTCTCTCTTTGTCTTTTGCTCTTGGCATTTTAATTATGATGTATCTTGGTGTGGTCCTCTTTGGATTCCTATAGTTTGGGGTTCTGTGTGCTTCTTGGGCTTTTAAGTCAGTTTCTTTCACCAGGTGTGGGAAGTTTTCAGTCACTATGTCTTTAAGTAGGTTTTCATTAACTTGCTCTCTCTCTTTTTCTGGCACCCCAATAATTCGGATGTTGGTATGCTTGAGGTTGTCCCAGAGGCTCCTTACACTATCTTCAATTTTTTGGATTCTTTTTGCTTCTTGCTTTTCTGGCTGAGTGGATTTTGCTTCTTTGTATTTCAAATTTTTGACTTGGTTCTTGTGGTCCTCTAGACTGCTTTTAGGTCTTTGTATAATATTTTTTTATTTCATTCAGTGTATCCTTAATTTCTAGTTGGCCTTTTTCATATCCTCAAGGTTCTCATTCATATACTCGAAGGTCTTATTCATATCCTTGAAGGACTCATTCATATCCTCGAAGGTCTCGTTCATATCCTCGAAGGTCTCATTAAGTTCATCAACCTTTTCTAGGAGCCTCTTGAAAAACCTTATAATCATGGTTTTGAACTCTATGTCCAGTCAGTTTTTTCCTCCATTTCTTTCACACCTGATTTCTTTCCATGTCTCTGCATTTTGGCTGCTTCCCTGAGTTGGTCGATTAGCTTTGTGTGGTAGATGTCCTCTAAGGGACAGTGGCTCAGCCTCCCCAGTTACCTGAGGTGAATACTCTTGATGCAGCCCTTTATGGGTTGCACAGTCTTATTGTAGTTAAGCCTAGATTATTGTTATTAGCACTAGGAGGGTTTGACCTCCAGGTCAATTGGCTGTGAGGATCAGCTGTGCTCAGGTTGGATGGGTGGAGTCTCCGGACTGAGCGGGCAGCCTTGATTTTCTGTCAGCTCTGCCCTATGCAGCACCTGGGTCTCTGTGCCTAGTGGTAATGGCTGCAAGCACCTCTGAGAAAAAGCTGCCGCTGAGCTCTACCTGCTGCCAGACAATTCAGCCTCTCCCCAAATGAATCTGCACACCCAAAGTCTCACCCAGGGTTGTAAAACAATGCAGTCTGCTGATTTCCCTTCTTTCTTTTTTTTTCCTCCCGAACGAGAGAGCAAGTCACGAGTTCTCTCTGTGTGCTAACGCATTTCTGCAGTTCCCAAGTTTATGCGCCCTTTCTGTAAGCTTGCAGACCTCTGCAGCACCTGAGTTTCAGTGTGCTTCTTCCAGTTTCACCTGTATGAGTGTGGGTTCCCCGGACCTCGCCTGGAACTGGGGAATCAGTGCAGTGGGATGCCTTTGTCTCCCTCTCCATTCGATAAAACCAGCTGGGTATCCAGCTGTCCGCCCTATCCGCTCGCGCACGCACACAACTCTAAACCTCTGACTCCGCGCATATCCTCAACTCTGCCCTCTGCCACTCCTCTGAGTCACAGTGTCCTATCTTTACTTTATTTGTGGAATTTCCACTCAGCCAGCTTTCCGGTGATTCTGGATGATCCTGCCAGATCATGTTGTAGCAAGAAAACGTATTTAGGAAAGCAGAAGTTGGATTGAAAGGCACTATAACAGGCTTTAGATTAAAGTTAATGTCATAACTTTCCCTGAATTTTAAAAATTTAGGTTGTTGAGTTTTAAAGCACGCACTTCTGATAGCCAAAGGTTTGTCCTATTTTATTTGTTTTTAAATTTTGTGTTGTTAGACTTATAGAAAAGTGGCAAAAAAATGTAGAGTTGCTATATAATCTTCACTCAGTTTTATCTAATGCTAATAACTAATAGTAAAATATAATATGTATTTTATGTAAATACAACATTGTATTTGCAAATGCAATGCATTTGTATTTATAAAATGTATGCATATTTGTAAATGTAAAAATAAAATTGCTGAAACTAAGAAATTAACATTGATGTGGTACAAAGAACTATTGTCTAGGCCTTCTACTCATTTCTCCAGTTTTCCCACTCACTTCCTTTTTCTTATCCAGGCTTCCACATTGCATTTTTGTGGGAGATATGTTGAGACTATACAAAATATTCTTTTTGATCATACTTTTGCCCACTAATTTTACCATTGCCCACTAATTTTAATATCCATTGATGGCTCTTGCCTGTGGCAATTATTGATTTGGTGTTTACTTAATGGTGATTTTCTGTTTTTATCATTCTTCCTACATTTATTAATTAGAATTCTACTGCCAGGAAGAGCTATGCCTTCTCCCTTTTATTTATTTATTTATTTATTCAATCACTTATTTGTATCAGTATGAATTGTATCCTATCCTATATAATAAAAGGCTAATATGCAAGTTGTCCCTATGGGCAAGACGTCGGACTGAAAGGGAGTTAGACATGTGCTGCAGAATGTGGCTGGCATCAGTAATGTGGAGCTGACAGGGGACAGCAGTGGAGGCACTGATGAGATGGATTCTGACGAGAGTGGGACCGTGGCAGAAAGGTGGAGCGGGAGAGTGAGTGATGCCAGGCCAAGGCAGGTGCGAAGGGAGGCTCCAGCCAGTGACAGTGGCAGGCAGCCAGGGAAAGAGAGTCCCCAGCTAGCTGGCAGCCAGCAGCCACTAGGGACCCTACTCATGCATGAATTTTGTGCACTGGGCATCTAGTTGGTTATAATCCAAAACTATTATTGTTAATTTTGTTACTCAAATGTCCCCAGATTTGGCTATTGGTACATTTTTCAAGTTGATTCCTTTATCTTTTCAAATGCCCCTATTATTATCTGAGCATTTCCTTATTTTTTGGCACTCAAAGATGTTCCAGGCTCATTTTGTATTTTCCCTGTTGATTCCAGCCATGGAATCAACCATTTTCTAAGAAACCCTGGTTTCTTTTAGTAAAGCATAGTATTTAGAAACCAAGATCTGGATGCTCCCAGTGGACAAAGATTGGAGATATATGTGTATAATAACACCATATTTATTTCTACAACTATCCATCTGAGTGTATGCATGTGTGTATGTATATGTGTGTGTGCATATACATATATAAAACCATGAATTTATACTGATAATTTCCATTTTAACACAACACCACAGAATTCATTCTAGCCTCCCTCCCTTTCCTTATTGGTAACTTTTTCCTCTGGCAGTGAGAAACCTGGCTTTCATTACCCACAATATATTTTCTTATTTGTTCAATCATAGTATATGCATAAAGAAGTTACAAAATTGCAAACATGTATTCCCAATGAGAAACAAATTTACTAAATAGAGTACAATATTTCTATGCAGGATTTTGGGCTTTAGCTTTACAATGTATAGTCAATAAATTATTTTCCAAAGTTAGTTAAGTTAGTTCTTTTCTTCCCTCCTCACTTCATGTGATTATGTTACTTACTTAATACACTTAGTTTCATGTATTACTCTTAATGTTCCAGTTGAAGTTCCTTCTAAGTCCTGACTGATTTTAATTATTCATTGGGGGTGGGGGGGTGGGGAGCATGTAAAACATTATCATGGTCCTCAGAGTCAAAGCAATATAAAAAGACATACACAGAAAAGTGTGACTCCTCCCTCATTTCTACTATACAGTCTTTCTATTCATTCCCATCCACTCCCTGTAGGTAACCAATCCCCTTCTTTCTGCTTTATCTTTCCTGTATTTCTTAAGCACAAATAAGCATATGTTTATTTTCTTAAACTCTCCTTCCTTTTTAGATAAAGTAATTTATCTTCTTCAATATCTTTTCTTATAATTTTGAATGTTATCCTGGCTATTCTTGCATGTTTACTTTTCTACATAAACTTTAATATCAACGTGTACAGCTCCATAAAAAAAAAAAAAGCTTGCTGGTATTTTTACAGGATTAGCATTAAATCTATAAATCAATTTAAGGAGCACTGACATCTTTACAATGTTGACTCATCCTTTCCAAGAATAGAGGATGTCTTTCTGTTTGTTTCAAATCTCCATTTTTGGCTTTCAGAAGTGTTTTGAATTTTTCACATTTAGGTTTTACACATTTCTTAGTAAGCTTATTCCTGTGTATTTAATCACCTTTATTGTTGTTAGAATGTGGTTTTCTCTAACTTTATGGACTTTAACTGGTTATTGTTTGTGTATATACACAGAAAGGGGTGCATGTTGTAGGAAGAGAAGTATAGACAAGATTTTCAGGTGGCAGCAGAATATACAAGTGAAATTACTCTGGAGATATTTTGAGATGCAGATGCCTAGAGCTAGGAGGGATAGTAGGATTGATATTTTTTAAAATGCATCTATGGCTGATGATTGAAACCAGGAGATGGAATGTGATCCCAAATGAAAAGAATTATGAAAGAAGGAAGGAAGGAAGGAAGGAAGGAAGGAAGGAAGGAAGGAAGGAAGAAAGAAAGAAAGAAAGAAAGAAAGAAAGAAAGAAAGAAAGAAAGAAAGAAAGAAAGAAAGAAGGAAAGAAAGAAAAACTGAGCTGAGGCCTGAACTTTGGAGAATACTCTGAGTAGAGCATTGGGACACAGGAGGAGGGAGGAGAAACATCCAAATAAGAGAAGTCACAGCAGCCAAGAAAGAAGAAAGATCCAGAGAGGTAAAGTGGGCCTCGATGGCAGAAGTGGCAAAGACAATGAGGCCTGAGCAAATGCCATTAGATGGAGGTAATTCTAGTGTTTTCCAGAGCTTGGCCCCCAGAATTCTAGTTCCTTCAGGATGATAATGTGTATTGTTCAAAAAATGTTATGGGAATTAAATAATTTGGAAAACACCAGATTAATCAAAGCTAAACAGATTTCTTTACTGCAGAACTTTTCAAAGCTATTAATATGTTCCTATGAATTATGAATTTCCACAAAAGAGAATAGTATGCAGTTTGCTACAATTTTTTAACCAACTAACCTTAGGTTTTCTTAACCTATCTTTTTTTCTCCAGAAGGATTTCTTAGGATGAGATATATCTTGGAGCACACTTGGAAATTTTAGAGCTCACTGCAAACCAATTTTCCTTAGCCTCTTCTCTGCCCTCAAAGACAAACATAGAATTGAACAATTTCACTTTTTTTAAATTAATTACTTTTTTTGTTAATCATCACTCAAAAATATTTTTCCATTGCTTCTTAGAAAGGGAGGGAGCTAGGGAGGGAGGGAAGGAGAGAAAGAAACATTAATGTGAGAGATACACATCAATCTGTTGTCTCCCACACCTGGGATCAAACCTGTAATCAGATACATGCCCTTGACTGGAAATCACACCCGCGACCTTTTGGTGCATGGACCAGTGCTCTAAACACTGAACATCACCAGCCAGGGAAGTAACTTGTCCTTGTCTTATGTCCTCAATTTCTTCCTTGAAGTCTACAGTTGCATAAATCAGATATTTGTTAATATTTAAACAAATGCTTCCATTAATTGAAGTTCTGACCTTCATTCACCATAGGTTATTTCCTTGCATATTTCCTAATTTTAACCTGTGCAGCTTTTTCTGTGGAAATCATGTGCAACTCGGGTTAAGTGTATATTTCTTCAGAAAGGTTTTGCATTTGCTTCTACCAATCTAGCATAGACCACTTTTTTGTTATTGTTGATTTATCAGTGTGGGAGAGTTCCTAGACCCCTACAGATGGTACAAATTCAAATGACAAATCCATATGATTGCTTGTAGTTAAGAACTTTAAGTGGATACTGTTTTGGTCCACCCAGAGCACAGGTGAAAAACATCAAGATCCTGGCTGCTTCCTGGTGCTGGTTGGCAGATTTTTGCTAGCTTGCCTTTTCTCTGAAGGCACAGCCTTTCAGGGGTTCCAGCATTACAGAGGTGTCTAACCTGGCACTGGCCCAGGCCTCTTGTGTTCTTGCATGGGGTAATAAACCCTAGTTAACAAGACCTAGACACTTTCCAGGGCAGCAATTCATCCTCTCCTGAGGCTCTGTTTTGTTTTTCAATCCACTCTTCGCTTTTGGTATGAGGACGTTTTATTCTACCCTGATTACCAAGTGTTTTGTAATGAGAATTTTTCAAGTTATTTAAAACACAATTTTCCTAGAAGTGGAAGTATCAGTGTGCCTTTTTAATAATAAAAAAAATTCAATTGGTAATTCTATCTTTATAATTATATTTTATTTAATGTGATTTTTACCTACACAAGAGCTACCTTCAAGAAAAATAATGCAAAACCTTACAATAATGTACTTTAGATCGTATCTCATCAAGGCCTAGAATGTAATTTCTGCTCTATGAAATAATAAAATATCATTCATTTCCTATAACCTTTTCCCATAGTCTTTATATATATCTACTACCATTCTGGTTTAAGCCATTATCTCACGCCAGAATTTATGAAATAGACTCTTAATTGATCTTCCCATTTCCAGTCTTTCTTAACTCCATATCATGCCACAGATAACCACAAGATTAATCTTCATAAAATTCTGCTCATTCAGTGACATGCTCTCTACATATCTGATACTTCTCCACACAATTTAGACATTTACTTACTACATTCTTGTACTATTTGTTAATTCTTGTTTCTATTCATAATTCTTCTCTCATCTAGAATGCCCTTCTTCTATACCCTGCCTTTCCAAACTCCTGCCCATTCTTAAATGTTATAAATCTTCCGCCTTGAAAAGCTCCTTCATCTACCTCCTTCTCACCCGGTAGGGGGGCTTTAGCACACTTCCAATGTCCCGCATCTGAAATACTCACTTAGCATTTATCATATAGAATACAGAGAATTTCCAATTTACAAACAAGCTGTGTTTTAAATGTATTTTTGTAAATTGGCTGCTTAAAATGCTGAATTCAAATTTCTTCAGAAGTCAGATTACAAATTCTGGTTAAATTTTGAAGCAGAAGTCACAGAAATCTATTCAGTCCTTGAAATTGAATCAAAGTACTGATAGTACCAGCTCAAGAACCTATAGGCCAAACATTATACTATCCAGAAAAAGCAAAAGGATAAATATTAATTTATTCCTCTCTTTTGATGAAGCAATTGTTTCCACTCTTGGACAAATTTCTACTTAATGTAATAAACATTTATTAGACAATTACTAAGTATCAAGTACTCTTGAAATACAACTAAGATATACATCACTTGGACTCATAATGTCCTTCATCTCTACCCCTTTATGTATACAATACTCCCCCACTTCATCATGGTCTTCTCCCTGGGCCCAAAGTTTCTGACCTGGTGACTTAGGTTATTGGAGGTAGTGCCATTCACCAAGGTGGAATTGCCAAAGAAAGGGTAAGTGTGGTTTTGTTTGGTTTGGAATCTTTTGGCGGCTGTTTTTTTGTGATAGAAGTTATATTTTCTTTGGGAGAGAGATGGTATGTTGGGGACAGATTCTATATTATATTAGAACTTAAAGTTTGACATGCTTGTGGAACACCAGATAGAGATTTGCAGAAGTGAGAAAATAAGAGAAATAGACTTAGCACTTATATGAGTAAGGCGTGGTCTGGCCAGGTAGCTCAGTTGGTCAGATCATTGTCCCCACAGGACATGGCTGTGGGTTTGGTCCCCGGTCAGGGCACATATAAGAATCATCCAGTGAATGCATAGGTAAATGCAACAATAAATGAGTGCCTCTCTCTCTCTTTCTCTCTCTCTCATCAATTAAAAAAAATTTTTTTTAAAGATATAGCGTGGACCAGAGCTAGAGGTTTTGACTCATCAGTGTGTCAAAGGAACATTTTATCATGAGCATGAATAAAACCATTTTTGTAGGTATAGGTTATTTGAAGGTTTATTTTTTAAGTGCTAGGCTATGTGATCTAGCTTTTTATTTTGTGTGTGTGTTTTTTTTTCCTTTGAGGGCATTTTAAAACAGCAACTAGCCTACTCCCTTAGGGCAAAATCCTTTCCAATCCAACTTTATGCCCCATAAAGACTTTGCATACTATATGGATTCAATAAATATTTATTCATTGTTCCACTGTGTCAGTGTTAGATTTTGAGACACATCAATAATTTCCCTAGGGTTAATAAAAGTAATTGTAAACAGTTGGATAGTCCAATGTACCACAGGCTGGCTAACTATAGAAATAATAGCTACCACATTTGCTAAAATAACAGTTAAACTGCTATACATAATTGGGGATTAAAGACTCAGTAAATAATAATATTCTTCTTGGCCATACTGACCCACTCATTATTCCAAGACAGGCATTGAATATTTCTGCTCCCACATTTCTGATAACTCCATTTATCACACCTGGAAAGACCTATCACTCCTTTTCAGAGGGCCACACTCTTCTTGTTAATCTCTCTCAAGTCCCATTTGTGAAGGGCTTCCTAAGCACTCTGGCCTCGGGTTATCATTCCCACCCGGCATACATTACCCCGTTTCCTCAGTTTTATCTGTCTAATCCACCTTCCCAGCCAGAATGAAAAGGAATCTTTTAAATTGGTGAAAGATTCCTTGCCAAGCCCAATATGGTAAAATAATAGGTACCCCATAACTCACTGTTGTTGGTAATGATTGAAGCATAGGCACCAAATAAGTCATAGACCCATAGACTGTTAGAGTTGAAAGGAAACTGGGAGTTCTGTGATCCCAGCCTAACCTCTACATAAGCTAATTGGAGGTTTCTAAGGAGGAGTCCCTGCACAGCTGCTAAAATGAGGTCCTCTGAGGTGAAGAAGGTCAGGAAAACTAGTCTAATCAAACTTTCTTATTTTGAAAGCGAAGAACAGAGTTACAAAGAGCCAAAATTATTTTTCCAAGGTTGTACAGCTGATAAAGTGCAGTAGAGTCTAGAAATTCAGCTTACTGACCCAACCCTGAAGGTTTCTGCATAATGTCAAAATATTTGGAGGCTGATACCTTAGTTATATTACCAATATAAAAGACATACACACTTGACAATTTTCCCTTACTGTTTTCAATAATAATATTTTGAGTTCAAAACCTATCAAATAATTGAACTAGATAGTGACTGGATAGAAATTGTCCTTTAGTTTAACCAAAATAACTTTCCACTTAAAGGTGTTATTTATGGTTATTACCACTGAAGCTCAATTCCAAATGGAGTAAAATAGGAGAAAGATTCCAGAATGAAGCTGCTTCCACTAATCTAGCCTTGCTCCCAACTCCCACAAAGGCAAGGATGCTATGAGTGTCTAGGTCCCCTAAAATACTTTTATACTATAGGCATGGCTTCTTTGACGTTGTAAAACCAAAATGCTTCATTTTGTTTGGAACATCCTAGATAGAATTCAACCAATTGTCTTAAAATATGAAGCTTTAAAATAGGGTAAGCTAGAACACAGTAGCTTAATTCTCAAGAAGAGAATTTGTTACATAAATGAGCACATGTAGCTTCCATTGCATCCTCTTAAAGCTCTGTAATGGGAGCAATCGATATCACAATTAAAAAACATTTTTCACACTATGCTTATTAAGAATTTGGGGGTACTACCTCAATAAAAAAATACCATTTACTAGAGAAATTAGCTTTCTTGCTCTTTCCCTTCCCCCATCTTTTAAACTAGCAATAAAAAAAAAGAAATGTGAATTTTACTTTTCAGTCAATTTATTCAGTCTTGCTATTGCTATATCTCCAGAGACTAGATTTACATTTTGAAAAAAAAAACCCTACTCAGCCAACATATCATAGATACTGTGTAATGACATGTGGGAATATTAAACTTTGCCTTCACTGGCAACCCAATTGGCTTATTTAATTTACATTGCAGATGTTTTATTCTGATGTGTTTTGGAAATATTTGAAGTATTCTTAAGACAGTATTCTGAGGTTTCTGCAGTGGTCCACTTTCATCTTTTGAAGTTCTTTAGACAATAGGATACATATATAGATTTCCCCAAATATGCCTTGTTGGGGGGATATGAACAAAGGAAAGTTCAACTTGACATTATCCAAAGCTTCCCTGAGGGTCTGTACCAAATTCCTTTTTAGCACCGTTACTTTGGCAGTCAGGGAGCTTCGCGATACCCATCCGATAAAACCGTTTCTGTTCTCAGACTGCTTCGTGCAATCTAAATCGTTTTAATGCCTGGTATTTATGCAACACTCATATTTATAAAGTACAGGTATAAAATTTTAATTTTACTTCTGAGTACATCATATTTTGGCTGCGCATTATCCAGAGGGCGATGCCCCATGATAGCAATTACTGCCTGAATGTGCAGAGGTGGCTGACGATCCCGTGCACAATGCTGCAGGCTTCCAAGGAGCTCCCGCGGAGCGGTGTTCTTTCCTTCCAGACCTCTGGCACTCTCACGGAGCTCGCTCCTGTTTCCGCCCCTGGCTTCTCAACTTGAGCACAGTCCGGCTTTTTTTTCAACGGAGCTGCCTAAACCATCTGCCCCTAGTGTCTGCCAGGGGTCCACTACTGTGCCGCTTGCTTAAAATGCGGACTTTGGAACATTTTTTTCTTTTTTTTATTGGTTTTTTGTTTGTTTGTTTGTTTGTTTGTTTAAAGTATTACAAATAGTAGTACATATATTTCCTTTTTTCCCCCCATTGTCCCCCTCCCCAGCCTCCTAGCACGTGCCCTCACCTGCCCCCCAACCCTCGTGTCTTGTATCCATTGCTTATGCTTATATGCATACAACTCCTTTGGGGTTGATCTCTTACAGCCCCCTCCCCCCACCCTCCCCTGCCTTCCCACTGTAGTTTGACAGTCTGTTCCATGCTTCTTTGCCTCTGTATCTATTTTTTTCTCCTTTTCTTTTCTTTAAAAAATCTTGCATCTGCATACTAGAAATAAACATATAAGAACAAAAAATGTTTGAGTCTCAATTTCAATGTCCAACAGTTCTGAGCCCCAGTTTCAACGTCAAATAGTTCCTTATGTGTACATGTCAGCAATGATATCTGGATGGTGGACAAATGGTGGCAATGCAGGTCCCCCCCCCTCTGGTTTGGTCCTGGGCAGCCTGCAGCCACGCACAGCTGCTGACTGCTAACATGGCGAGGTGTCCTCAGCATCTTCCATCTCATGTCTTCGTGGTTGGAAAAGACCTGTCAGTTCCTCTTTGTTGCAGGAATCCATGTGGTCTTGGAGTTGTTTTCTTAAAATATACAAACATATTCTCGACGAAAAGTTAATAAAAAAGTCTTTTCTGTAAATTTGACTTGGGATTCTTTTTATTTTTTCCCAAATGATTTTCCTTTGGCTTATTTTGACACCACGTGTTTTTTTTCCCCCCCCCCATGGGTGTCCTGCTATTAGCATTACAAATGGAAATTAAGTTTCTGAAGTAAGAATTTTCTAGATGTAATTTACTTACAGGGTATTTTTCATTACATGATATTACTACACTATCTGCAGCATTTACATCTCTCCTATTTCATCTCCTTCTGTTATGGAGACAGCAATACTTTCCAGATCAGGCTGCAGTGAGGATTAAATAAGAGGAAGTGGGTAGAACATTTTCCACAGAGCCCCATTAGGGTGTGCAATTAACATTCTCTGAGCTCAGTTGGATTAGCAAGTGTTAAAATGCACATTGAAGTATGCCACAAGTTTTTTGTTTTTTTTGTTTTTGTTTTTGTTTTTTTTACTATTAAGCAAATCATTGTTTTTAAATAGTTTGAAGAGTATGAGACAATAAATAAAATACATGGTATCATATTTTTGTCAAGTCAAGGAAAATATGTAGATATATTGTGTATACTTCAAGAAACCCAAAATGCTGTAAATTATTGAAGAAATGAAATGATTTGGCAGAGCTGCTTCTAACACTGAGGAAAAAATATTCATCTCACATAAGCATCATTCCAGAGTGAGTATCCCATTTACCTCCCCTGAGTTTGCCATCTGTGGGGGACCCGTCTCGAGTACACTGGATGGTCAAGGCCACTCTGAGCATGGGAATGCCAATCAGGATGTTCAAGACTAAGTTGCAATACGCAGGTGCCAAAGGAAAGACACAACTATCTTACTATATGTACACTGTACGAGAGTGGCCTTCTATAATCCAAATTAGTGGAGTCACTATTTGGAAAGAAGCCTCTTTCGTCTAAGTTAATATTCAGTTATATTACTGACCAGCAGGTAGCTAGCTCGGCTTGGAGGTGGCTGCTTAGTGTGACTGTATCTCTAAGGATGGCTCCTGTATAGCTCCTATGTTGGAGGCTACTGCTACTTTGTAAGAAAGATGTATTGTTGCCTAGCCAGTGTATGGCTACTACATGGGACTTTACTTTGAAGAACGTTTGGTCTAATGGCTCCTTGTTAACAATGGCTACTTGGGCTACAATAAAGACTGTTTTATAAATCCACAACTTCTCATGTCTTCTCTGTCAAATAACCAGAGTCCAAGGAGGTCCAGTCCCTGGCAGAGGGGCTCAGACCTAATACCATCCCTCTATTTGTAATATCTGTCTGCTCTGTCAATGCCTACCTTGATATCCTAAAAGTCATGTTTATTAAGTAAATATCACAAAAGCTGATAAACACTAGCTGTAACAGGTTTCTCCTGAATCTCCCAAGGATAAACTGAATAGATAGATTGACACCACTAAAACGGGACTGTCTGTAAATCTGCTTGGCTGTCAAAAGAAAGAGAAGAAGAATTGTACAGGAAGTGAAAGAGTCAATGAGACAAATTAAAGGAAATAAAGAATTCTGGTGTGGATTGAACTGACAAGCTCAAGAACAAAATGATAAAGACTTTTAATCACTTCAGAAAGTCTATAAAACTGTACTAAGTACAAGAACCAGAAGATGTTAATAATAAACCTTATCCTATTACTTAAGAGACAAAATTAATTGCCAGAGCTTCAGAAACATCAGCTCTATCATATATTGTATCTGTATTGAATGTTCATACTAAAAACTAATTGGAAGTCTAATGAAGAATTTGCTTTGCTAGGAAAGAATGATCTTTTTAATTAGTCAAATGATTTCAAATATGTTAGCCTCTTAGTCCCCTGTAATTGCCCTAAGAACATGCTTGGGCTAATCTGCCATAGGGTGAAACACAGGAGAAGATGAGCCATCCCACCAGTTGTCTATCCTAGGTTAGACAATTAGTGAGTGACTCCTAGCTGAGCCCAGAAAAAATGCCAGCTAAGCCCAGCAAGATCAGCAAAATTGCCCAGCCAACCCCACTGCTCAGTCCTTCTGTGGATAATACCTCTCACAGTGTGGAAGCAAGGGCAAGTGGCTACTGCAATATGCTATGCCGACAGGCCCCAAGCTACTAATCAATGCTAACATCACAAAAACAGAAACAACGAGGCAGTATGCCCTTCTGATGTGATGCAGTAGAGAGGACACAACATCTCTTGGAGTTGTTTTTCCAAACAATAAAGCCCGCTCTAACTAAGCATCCAGATTTAACTTCCAATTTACAAGAGACACAGGAGACAAAAGACATGTTAAACAATAACAGGGGATGCAATCAACAAAATTTAGACTATGGAAAACTCTTATGGTGCAAATTACCTGGTTTCTTCAACAAACAAGGGATAAGGAAAAAAAATAGAGCAGAGGTAAAAAAAATCAGTCAAATGTAAAACAACAACAACATATTTATGATACAGAGAAATTTTAACAATAATTGGGTACTTAATTATTAAGAAATTCTAAGAACTTTTAGATGAGATAATATTGTGGTTACTTTTTTAAAAAAAAGTTTTTATAAAAATACATACTGAAATATCCTATCTAATAAAAGAGTAATATGTTAATTGACCATACCTTTGCTACACCAAATAAGCCATGCCCATAAACCACGCCCACACACAAATCAGGAGCTATATGCAAATTAACACACAACCAAGATGACTCCTGCCCATGGCAGGCTGGGCCAGACAGGCTGGAGGCGTGGCCAGGCAGCCATCGGCCCCCATCAGAGGGCAATCGCTTCGCTGGGTGCCCCAGGCTTCGGGCAGGTTGGGCGGGCTGGGGGAAAGGCCAGGTAGCGATTGGCCTGATCGTAGGGCGATGGCTGGCTGGGGTTCCCTGACCAAGGTCCCCTGCCCAAGGACAGAAAGTCTCGGCCAGAGGCTTTCAGCCTTGGGCAGGCCGGGGGTGAGCCATCAATAGGACATCCCCTGAGGGCTCCCAGTATGTGAGAGGGGGCAGATTGGGCTGAGGAACCACCCACCCCCAGTGCACAAATTTCATGCACCAGGCCCCTAGTTTATGGATAAAAAAATATGATATTTGGATTTGCTCCAAAATAATTCAGTTGGGATGGGAAGAAGTGGAGGTATAAACAAAACAAGATTGGGCATAAATTGATCATTACTGAAGCTGGTTAGTGGATACATGGGGGTTTATTATACTACTAGAGGCCTGGTGCACGAAATTCATGTAAGAGTACAGACCCTGTTCCAAAACCAGTTTGGCTCAGTGGATAGAGTGTCAGCCTGTGGACTGAAGGGTCCCAGGTTCATTTCCAGTCAAAGGCATGTACCTTGGTTGCAGGCACATCCCCAGTGGGGAGTGTGCAGGAGGCAGCTGATCGATGTTTCTCTCTCATTGATGTTTCTAACTATCTTTCTCCTTTCCTCTCTGTAAAAAATCAACAAAATATATTTTTTTAAAAATAGTACAGACCCTAGGCCTAGCCTGCAATCAGGGACAACTTCCCCGGCTGCCAGCAGCTGAGCCCACCCCCCTCCCCCCCGCTGCCACCCACCCCCAGTTCCCATTCGCCATCAGGCAATGGGAGCCTGCTGGCCAGAGAAAGAGACCAAGAGGTAGTCAATGTGCCTCATAGTGACTGGTCAAGTGATCATTCTGGTCAATCCACTGTTAGGGTCAATTTTCATTTTACCCTTTTATTATATAAAATTCTCTCTACTTTTGTGTACTTTAGAATGTTTCCATTTTAAAAAGTTTAAAAAGCATGTTGTGCCATTTACATACAACAAATGACAGGAAAAGGTTCATAAATATAGCTCTTTTTCATGATTGACAAGCCCTGCTGTTGCAAAAAGCCCTTCTCTCTTTGAAGACCTTTGTTCCTCTGGGAACCCCCAATGACATTTAATGCAAAAATCCCCTTGAGCTAAAAAGTGGCTCTAACTCAAGAATGAAATTGAAAGCATGGTGCAAAAGCACATGTACAATGCATGCCTGTAGGCTACAGTATATATTTCAGGGTATGCTCAATGAATGATTATCCTTTACAATTAGCCAGCTTTTAAATTATTAAAATAAAATCATGTTCCTGGCAAAAAAAAAATAATAATCCCAATAGTACAAAAGATGGGGGAAAGGCATAAAAGTTTTTCTCAACACCCAGTCTCTCTCCCAGAGGTGTGGAACCCACATACCACATAATTAACACACTCTTGAGTATGCTTCCAGAAATGTTCAACACACAATCATGGTGTGTAGTGTGTGTGTGTGTGTGTGTGTAAAAGTTATTTTTAGGAAATATTTGATTAAGTGCAAGAATGATCTGGCTTTTGGTTAATTTTATTATAAACAGTTATTAATAAATATATAATACATCTTAATTTGGAACAACACTTATATTTGCAAAGCTTCTACTCATACAATTTATTCATAGCTCTCATGTCACATGATTTTCCATGTCATTCTAATATAATTATTAATATCTTTATTGGTCATTTGAAAATACAGCTGAATTTTTCCCCCTAATATAAAACAAGATACATTAAAATGAAAACAAATTAATGGTTAATTTATTACTGTTTCTTTAAAACCTTTCAAATTAAAAAATAATGTTTAGATAGATTTTCCTCTAGAGCTGTTATGGTGCTGTCTCACATCAATAAAGTAATACAAAACTTTAATGCATAAGAAGATTGCTATCTTTGCTTATTCTTATGCCATCTACCTCAATTAGGAGTAAAAATAGTTATGTTATAAATATATGCAAAAAATTTTTAAAAATATATTCAAATTGTGAGAGTAGCTCTTTTATATTAACATTTTCCTTACATTGTAAGGTTTGCATCAATAAACAAAATGTTTCAGTCTCGAAAAATTTTTAGTCTATTGATTTTCCTCACAACCAAAGATGATTCTCAAATGAATATTGACCACAACTTCTTTCTTTTCTATTAACTTTACAATATTACAATATTTGTCTCAGGCATGTGTTAACCACTATCATGTTACCTTACAATATTGCCCCAGTTGGCATGTGATCATTTTGTTTGTGCTCTTCCAGTGATGACTGATTTTTCAAATTACTGAAAAACGCCAGATAACTCTTATTTTGCTAACACGCAGGACTGGCTACAAAAGTGTGTGACCTATGTAGTAGTTACTTAGAGTCCCACATTCAGAAGGTCCCCACACTTGGTTAAATGCTCTGCTGTCACTGTCTTGAAGTTCATAATAATTTTGTCTGTGAACTTGTGTTTTGTAGGTGAAGTCCAAAGGGGCAATGGCATGAGCAGATATTCATGTGTCCATTGCTCATTGCCACCTCATTTGCAAATTCCAGCGGACCCAACATGGCAGTTCCACAGGACTCAAAGCAAGTAAAGGTCAGCATTTCAAGGAGTGAAATAAAACATAGTCAACTTCATTTTTGCAGCACTTCCAGTGTTTTGGTAAAAACAAAATACACATGCATGGTATGTGCTACAAAATACAAATTGTGTAATTTTGGTGATTCCTCATAAAAGTTAAATGTTCTCATATGTGCATTCCACAATAAAAAATGAATGATAAAAATTGTGCCAATAACTTAGGATTTTTCATTTTTCTTTACAGAGAAAGCATTAAATAACAAAAGCAACAGCAACAACACCACCATGACAAGTCAAGAGAGAAACTGGAGAAAAGGAAAAAGTTTCTATTTTAGTATCTCTTATGTCACTTTTTTTTCCTGACTTTTGAACAGGAGGCCCCACATTTTCATTTTGCACTGAAACTCACAAATTCTGTAAGCAGTACTGGTCACATGTTCCTTGTCTGCCTGGAAAATCCTCCTGCAGAAAGTATCGGGTCTTCCATTCTGAAGTCATTAGTTCACTCTTGCAGCTGAGGTCTGGCTGGAGAAAGGACATCTTTATTTTGGCAAATGGGCAGAATTGGCAAACAGAAGTAGCAAACGGAATAATCTTGTGTCCTGAAATCTAGTCTGGTAAAATGCTTACACTCAATAATTGGGTTTTGTTTGGTTGGTTTTTGTTGTTGTTTTGTTTTGCTTCATTGTGGTTTACAGCTGTGGGTTTTTCACATTGAAGAGCAGTTGTCAAATATTTTCCTTCATCACCTTTTTTACAAAAGCTCCAGACTTCCCACTGCTGTCTTGCTGTGAATTTTCTTTTCTCCTAGGACTAGTAGAAATGACCCAGACTAATCAAATGCTGTGTTGTTCATTTTTATGTGCTTTTCTGTCATTGTCTCTGATGGGTCATCTTCAGACTATTTCAAGAAATATTCATTGAGGACTAGCTTTGTGACAGCCACTATGATAGGATACCAAGTGAAACAGGAAAAGTCACTTGCCTCCAGGGGTTTAGATCTAAATGTCCCCCAGAGGGAACAAGTGAGACCAAAATGTGATGGTGAGAGATCTCGTGGTTCATAGGAAAAGGTCTTTTTATTTTGTTTTTTATTCCCATACAAACTAGTGAGCTCTATTTGTAATGGTACATAAATCACTCCCTAATAGTGCATTGAGAATGGTAAGTTAACCTAGTGCTTGCTTTGGCAGCACACACTAAAATCAGACCAATACAGAAATTAGCATGGCTCTTGCATAAGGATGACATGCAAATTTGTGAAGAGTTCCATATTTTTGTATAGTTTTGTTAACCAATGTCACCCCAATAAACTCAATTTTTTAAACGGTAAGTTAACTTTACCATTGAATAACTATATCGTTGCTGTGGGAAATGGCAAGAAGGGATTGAAACTGCCCCATTTGAGAGAGGAAATGCTCCTTTGAAATGAACCATTGTCATTTTAAGTTGAAATTTCAATTTCTCTGATTTGAAAAATCTAAATACAGAAATGGTGCTTAGGAGAATCCAACCTAAATGAAACTCCCCAAGTCGCAAATCTGTGATTCAGAGTAACTCTACTGACAATGATCAAAACGTCCCTCACGGGTGACAGGCTGCTGTTCCACTTCCAGGGTGCATTTATCCACAAGTCTCTGAGGTCTTTGTTCTCACTCTTCCTCATTCTCAACACCCACAGTAGGAGTAAGAATGTGTGAAGTGCTTTTAAGTCCAAGCTCTTGAGAGTTGTGCTTGTGACTCTATAAAAAAATGTTCCTGAAAATGATTTTTATATATTTAAATTATTTAGTATTGGAAGGTAGAAATCCGTTGGGACTTGTTTCATGAGATGCTTGTGGATTTTTTTTATCCCAACAGTTCCCAATTACCTCATATTTATATATTTTCCAACATCTATTTTTTTCCTTTTTTCTTGCAATAATACTCCTAATTTTTAGCTTGGCACATGGGCACCAGGTAAAGAGATTTTCTAGGCCCTGACCAGGAAGCTCAGTTGGTTAGAGTGCTGTCCCAAAACACCAAGGTTGCAGGTTGGATTTCTGGTCAGGGCACATACAGGAATCAACCAATTAATGCACAAATAAGTGCAATAACAAACCGATGTTTCTCTTTCTCTTTCCTTCTCTCCTTCTCTCTCTCTAAAATCAATCAACGAAAAAAAATTTTAATACATTTTCCAACTTCACAGAAGTTAACTATGGCTATATGACTAAGTGTTATCTAATGTGATATAAACAAAGTATATGTATCTAATATCCATCTATCCTGTTGGCTGGAATGCAAATGTGACAGCTGGAGTTTCAGCAGCCACTTTGGACATGAGATAGAATACTAAAGACAGTAAAACAAAAAGACAGGAGGAACCTGAATCCTTAATGACTTCAAAGACTGCCTACTTCTAGCCTTTTCCATAGAGAGAAATAAAGTTCCATCTTGTTAAAGCCACTATTACTTTGGGTTTCTGTTACTTGCTGCTAGATCTAATCTTAACTGATGCATTTTCTTATAGATTCCTGGCTCGTTCTGCCTTAGGTGAATTTAGTCTTAATACTGAATTTCCTACCTTGAAAATTATTGCTCCTTCTGCTAAAGCACCCTGGTTATAAAATAGATTTAAGCACCATAACAGCTGTAAATATTAAAATAATAGAGAAATTATCAATTACTAGAGGCATGGTGCACAAAATTAGGGCGCAGGTAGGGTCCCTAAGCCTGGCCAGTGATCAAGGCTGATCAGGTTCCCTGCCTCCCAGCTTTCTAGCCTTCTTCCCTTGCTCCCTCAGCACCTGCTGCCACTGCTGGTCACCCACCATGTTCCATTCCATCCCTTAGTGGTCAGTACATGTCATAGTGAGTGATTGAACTCCCAATGTCCTGGTTCATCTCCCGAGGGGACAGTTTGCATATTAGCCTTTTATTGTATAGTATTATCTTTCTTCCGAAGCATATTTCTAATTTTGCTAAAACATTTCATTTATCCTATATTATAATTCTATATTCCTCTATTCTAATTCTATCTAAAGCATCCATCCATAAGCTCATCTTTTGTTTGGTTTCTGATCTTAAATCAACCCACCAACTTCCACAATTCAACACTTAATTAGCTAACAGTGTTTGTTTGTTTGTTTGTTTGTTTGTTTTAAAGGAACGAGGCATTTGGGTCCCACCTCAAGCCTGGAACAACTCTAATAGAAGCATCATTTCCCTTCCTAAGTAGAGCTTGGGAGAGCATTTCCTGTGGTAGCCACTGAAGTTGTTGCTGGAAACAGGAGTCAGGAGATGCCAAAGTTATACAGAAGATCGCCTGCTGTGCTTCCAATCCAAAGGACAAAGTGAGAACTAGATGTATAATTGAGCTCTAGAGTTACTAATGGAGAAAGACCCAGGGGGATGGGAAGCACATGATTGGGTCTAAGAGAGAGCCCTTTAGACCAGCAGCAGAGTAAGCAGCAGAGAATAACTTTACCTACTTCCTTGCAGGCAAAGTGAAAGAAGTTCCTGGGTCTTTAAAACTCAAGACAAAGCTAAGATCTCAAGCAAATTATTACAAATAATAGTGTGCAAACCAGTTAAAATAACAACTTAGGAAAAAATCATAACTGTGATTAAGATGAATGAAAGTTAAGGTGCAAATATAGATAACTACATAAAGTAAAAATTTTGAAGAAATTCATGAATGTATTCAATTAGATTTAACTCTTTAATTTGAATATTTGGGGATCTAGGTGAAAAGGGCGATATTAATACCATGTAATAGTAGCCACTATAAAAGTTACTGTACTTTTAAAACTACTTTATTTCTTTGCAAAGAACATTTCCACCAAGTAAATCCTGATGCATTTAACCTATAAAATTCATTTTAACTAAAAATAATAAAATACCAATAATGTTGGAAAGTAAATTAATAATTGAAATAAACCATTCCCAAACAATCTTAGAATATATTGGTTTGGATAACTGTGTGCCTAGTACCTTAAAAAGCAATAGCCAGATTTATCACCCGGTGGCACTAAATATCCAGAATGTAGTCAGGAAACTCAAGTAATAGATTGTGAGGCTCGGGTAGAGTTCTCTTCAATGATGTGATTTGGAGAATGGCTTCTAACCCTTGAGAGATGAAAGTGGTTTAGCCACAGAGTTCACTGCTCTTGGCCCTGTTTTATTTTCCTTACTGGAAAATGTTTCTTTGCACAGGGTTAGAGAGGCTCATCAGTGATGGGAGTGCCTGTACCTCCAGAAAAAAGGACTAGAACAGGGAGCTGATCCAATCTATCTGACATCTAGAGTTACCTAGTCTTATTTGTGTCCCAGAGTGTAGAGAATGCTAAATAAGCATCAGTTCTAATCAGATATCCTTCTTTGCCTCAAGGTTTGATTCAGTTTAACACCAAGGCAGGCAAAGTAACAAACTCTGAAATATTAGCAGGAAACAAAGTATTTACCACATGTCACCTATGTACTTGCTACTCAATGGATATAAAATAGTAGATATCAATTCTGCCTCTGCTTACAGTAAAGTGGACAAAACAAGAAACAAATGAGTAATTATTTGGGGGTATCTGTATCCCCCATTAAGCCATATGTTTCATGACAGGAGGGACTGTATAATATTCATGGCTGTCCATTATAGTCCAGTCCCTGCCCACTCAATAAATATTTGAATAAATAAACACACTATTGAAGTAACAATAGAAGACAGCCTTTACATAGTCACCTACCAAAGGAAGGGATAGAGAATTAAAACTAGAAGCAGTTAAAAATGTGAAGACAACTAAATGAATGCCACTGGGTTTTTTAAAATATATTTTATTGATTTTTCACAGAGAGGAAGGGAGAGGGATAGAAAGTCAGAAACATCCATCAACTGCCTCCTGCACACCCCCTACTGGGAACATGCCCGCAACCAAGGTACACGCCCTTGACCAGCATCAAACCTGGGACCTTTCAATCTGCAGGCTGATGCTCTATCCACAGAGCCAAACCAATTAGGGCTGCCACTGGGTTTAGAGGTAAAGTTAGAATAGGACCTTCCCATTGTGTGCAGAATAAGAGAAGGTCTCTCAGCTGGCTGGAGCCTGACAGCTTTGAGGGCTCTGACTGTGTTCTTTTACAATGTAGAAAGCATTCCCAAAAAAGGATATAAAGCAGCAAAGGTCTTAACCCCAGTGTCAAACCTGTCTTTCCTACACAGGGCAGCAGTGGTTTCATGGTAGCATCCCCAGGACAATATCTTCTCTGGAGTCTAACAAATGACATTTTTATGATGAGATTTTCTTTCATCTAAACTGCTCCTTAAAGTATCCAAAGCCTGAAAGTATTAGATATAAATCTTAATTATAACACTATAATTTAGGTGCCAATGAAGATTTGGTTGCCTTTTATTTTTATGACTTTTAAAAATAGGTAGACACCTGGGCAGTCCAGCCCAGATGCCTGGGCACTATGGACAAGAGTCTAGGCTACTTTAGAGGAGGAATCTATGGCCTTCCCTCTAAAGATAGCTCTGGGCAACAGGACATCATGTAGTCCTGGCCTCTCTTTTTGACCTGGTGAGATCCCACTGATAGAAATGTTATCCCACCTTTGGCTGGAGGAAGGACCCAGTTTTCTTGAGGAATCATGGCTAATGGAACAACTCTACTCTACACTTGAGAGACTATTACTCAGCCATTAAATTATAAGTACGAAGAATTTTCTAAGAACATGCAACTACTTATGACTTAATGTTAAGTGAAAAAATCGGATGCAAAATTGTATTCACGTTATGTGTATCAGTAATATAAATATAAGAGTACATACATATGCAGACTGAAATAAAACATACAAAAATGAAAACCATGGTTGTGATTGAGTGGTAGAATTGTGGACGATTTTCCTCCCTCTATTTTCCTAAATTTCCATAATGCCATTTTTTGTTGTTGTATTAGTTATCTGTGATTATGAAATAAATTACCTCAACATTTAGAAGGTTAAGACAACAAGTATTTATTTTCCCACAGTTTTTGTGGGTTAGGAATCCAAGCACAGCTTTATCAGATGCCTCAGCTTCAAGCAAGACAATTGGCTCAAGGCTTGACCAAGGAAAGACCCACTTCCCAGCTCACCCAAGTGCTTGCTGACAGGATTCAGTTCCTCTGAGGTCACTACATTGGGGGCCTGGGTTCCAACTCCCTGGCTGTTGCCCAGAAACTTCACTCAGTTCCTTATCATGTGACCTCTCCAAACATGACAACTGATTTCATCAGAGCAAACACATGAGGGCAAGTGTGATGGAAGCCAGAGTCTTTTAGCCTAACCTCAGAACCAACATCTCATCACTCCCACCCTATTCCATTAATTGGAAGAAAGTTACTAGGTCCAGACTACTCTTGAGGAATTGGGGATCATTGCAGCCATCTTAAAGACTGTCTACTGCAATGGTCATTAAAATAAAACACTTATTAAATCAGAGCTTTTCTTGTTATCATCTAGCAGGGTCTAAAATCAGCCCATGACCCATTCATTATTCTTGGGGAATAAGATGCAGCAACTTCTTTTACCGTAAGTATCAGCACAAGCAAAACAGAAGCACTTAATTATACTGCAGAGTTCATGCTTTCAGGCATGTAGGGAAGGCCCTTGGAGCTGTTTAGGAGAAGTGTAGAGGTGAGAATTGGAGGGTGAAGGAGAATAGAAACATTGATCAACTGCCTCCTGCACACCCCCTACTGGGGATATGCTCGCAACCAAAATACATGCCCCTGATGGGAACATTCTACTACTATGACCTCAGAACAGAAAGATTTCTTCCCCTTACTCAACACCCACCAATCCTAGAGGATTTCATTATGTCTTGTCTTTGACAGACATGCCCTTGAATCTTGTGACATGGAAAAGACTACATTACATTTTGTAAAAGTCAGGGGGTAAATGAGAAGGCAATAGAGTAAAACCAAGCCCAATCTGGGCTTTTGTCATAGCTCCATAGTATTCTACTATAAAAGCTGCATAGATTTCCCAAAATGCTAACTCATGCCTTTCCATTTGGGAGGCATTGGGCATCCTGGCAGGCGGAAGATACAAACAGGGAGAAATGAGGTAGGAGGAAGAAAGTAAAATAAAGATGACTCCCCTACTTCCTAATTATCAGAGAGAGATGCATCGATTACAGTGACAGTACGTATCTACTATTAATTATGTCCCAGTTGCCAATAAAAGCCACTGCAAAATTGCCCAGCCCACCTTGCCAGTACTGTGGTAAGGGTCTTGACACCTATAACAGGCGCTTGCAATTTAACCTGTGGGGAAAAAGGAGACTTATCCAGCTATCTGAAGCTCAGTTCAGATTAGAACGACACTTCCCAGCAGACACCTGTAATTGTTTACCCCACTTTACTCTCTGAAACATGAGATGAATCCTCCATCTGCACCCCCCCAAGGATTCAGAACCCTATTAGCTGTGACTGTCACAAGTATGTGAACTCCTCCAGCTCAATAAGGCTCACTTGGAATTTGTGATTCAAAAATAGTTGTTCCTAGTCTTCAAATAAGTGACATATCTCTCCATCATAGAAAGGTTTTTAGTTTTGTTTTTTTAAAGATAAACTGGTTGCCCTTTTTTGTTGTTAAGTTTTTATTTGTTTGGAGGGAGGTTTTATTCAGCTTGTGGTAGGCAAAGATGTCCATGTCCTAATACCCAGAAATGGTGAATATGTTATTACATAGCAAAGGAGTATTCAGGTTGCAGATGACATTAAGATTGCTAGTCAGCCCAGCCCGCATGGGTCAGTGGTTGAGCGTCAATCTATGAACCAGGAGATCACAGTTTGATCTGAGTTGGGGCCCATGCCTGGTTGCAGGCTTGATCACTAGTGTGGGGCGTGCAGGAGACAGCCCATCAATGATTCTCTCTAATCATCTGTTTTTATCTCTCTCTTCCTCTCTGAAATCAACACAAAATATTTTTTTCCAAAAGTTTGCTAGTCAACTGACCTTAAGGGGATTATTCTGGATTATCCAGTAATCACAAGAGTCTTTAAAAGTGAAAACAGCCAAAACCGTTTGGCTCAGTAGATAGAGCGTCGGCCTAACGGACTGAAAGTTCCCAGAATCAATTCCCATCAGGGGCATGTATTTTGGTTGCGAGCATATCCCCAGTAGGGGGTGTGCAGGAGGCAGTTGATCAATGTTTCTGACTTTCTATCCCTCTCCGTAAAAAAAAAATCAATAAAATATATTTTTAAATAAATAAATAAAAGTGAAAACAGCCCTTGCTGAGTGGCTCAGTTGGGTGGAATATCGTCAATTTACCAAAAAGGTTGCAGGTTCCATTCCTAATTAGGGCACATACCTAGGTTTCGGGTTTGATCCCTAGTCAGGGTTCATATAAGAGACAACCAATCCATATTTCTCTGTTCTCTCTCTCTCTCTCTCTCTCTCTCTCTCTCTCTCTCTCTCTCTCTCACACTATCTCTCTCTCTCTCTCTCTCAATAAAAATATATCCTTGGTTGAGTACTTTTTAACAAAGAGTGAAAACAGAAAGCAAAAGACTCAGTGTCAGTGATGTGATGTGGGAAAGACTGACCTGGTAATTGCTGGCTTTTGAAGATCATTAGTCAAGAAAGCCGGAAATGGCTTCTCTCCTAAGGTCTTTAGACAGTAAATACCAACACCTTGATTTTTGGCCAGTGAGATCTGCATTAGACATCTGAACTCCAGAACTGTAAGGTAATACATTTGAGTTGTTTTAAACCACTGTTTGTGATTATTTTGCTAACGCAGTTGCAGAAAACTTACACCAGTCACAAGCAAAACAAATTGTTAAAGTAAAGGTTTTTTTTTTTCAGTCTCATTTAGATTGAATGGTTGTTTTCAATCTAGGAGGGGTTGCACAGAAATATAAGAATGTTTTGGACCTGACATACACGACTACTGTGGCAGAGTCTAAGCCTGCTTGCTATTGCAGTCATTAGAAGTGGTCACAGAAACAGGAGTCTTAAATTTCTCATTGACTGTTCACACAGAGTTGTGTTAGTCACTTGCATCCACTGCAGACATTTATGTCAGTTGGTGAAGAAACTGGAAAATAAACACACTTAACTTCTGCTGACACTCTGAGAGCATGAAGCCTGTTCTCAGCTTTAATCTGAGAGTTCAGAGACATTTTGGGAAAGGCCAGAAAAAAAAAGAAAAACGTCCTTTAATGTCCATGTAGATCACAAGGGCCTGGCTTTTTGAAGCTTGTTCTTCACTGAGTAAGGTAGATGAAATCCCATTAATCTAGTCGAGAAAGCTAAGGAGCAAAGTCCATCCTCCAGGGAATGGGAATACATGATTCCAAAGAGGTTAGCCATTTAAAGCTAAGGCAGTGCTGTGGAGAACTGATAAGTGTAAAGAGATGGACTCCTCTTACTTGAAAGTTCTGGGGGACGTTCTTCCCATTCCCACTTCCTTTAAGAGTCTGTGAATGGAGCCTGACAGACGAACGTGGATGTTAAGAGGTAGATGCTTCCGATGATGCACTTGCTGAGCTTCCATTAACACTTCAGGGAATTATGTGCAACTATCAGTGGGAGAATATATCCCTAATACTCCATTTAAATTTTTTTCAATTAACAATTATGTTTAGTCAATCCCCTGCAGGATATGTTGGTGAGATTGCTGGCTCCCTGATGCAAGATTCTTTGCAGTTAGCCGAGCTAATGCTGATGACCTGCTTTCACTCGACAACGCACTGTTAGATGTATTCAGTGTCTACCTAAATGCATTTGTGAATTAAATCTTGTCTGGGAAGGCTTGCTCATTCAACCTAGGGATTAGAAATTATATTGACCCAAGGAGCAAGACTTGTTATATTTAGTCTGGGATCAGTGCCAAACATGCACAGCCAGACCAAGGAATTAGGGGGCCTGGACATCTTTTTTATTCCAATGATTTATAAAGCATCTAAGGTTAACAATTATGCCCTAACGTTTGAACAATACAATTCCCAGGTTTCGAGTTATTTAAAATTTTGTGTGGGGAACCTCGTTTTCACATCAATGATATTCAGTGCTGAAAGGGAAAGGAAGGGACTAAAAGAGGAAAGAATCAGCTTTTAGCAAGGACCAACCGATACTTTTATTTCCATTTTGTAATGGGGAAACCAGTCCACAGAGAGACTAGTTATGTAAATTACAGAAAAGTACAGTTGCATTGGTAGCAGGATTAGTACCCTAGCCCAAATCTGACTCCGGAAACCATGCTCTTATCTTGTTACTATTCATCCATCTTTGTGGGAGAGAAAAGGGGTGTATATGTTTCATTTCAGTTGGAGAAGTGAGACCATTATAATAATGAAATGAGTTCAGACTCTCCCAAGAAAACCTGAATAATAGCTTCTGACTCAAGCTTCCATCCCTTTTTAGACAATCATTTTCCTCCTCTCTGCCTTCCTTCCTAATAAAAGCACGAATGAAATTAAACATTAAAACTCCAAGAGGAAAAAATCTCCAGGAGGGCACAGATGGTCATTTATCTTTGTATCTCCAGTGCCTTGTGCATTACCTGGCTCAGATTCGGTGCTTGTCACTGATTTGTCATAAGTACTAAAGAATGAATTAAAATTGTTTTATTTATAATGCTTATTGAAGCTGCTGTTTCACTTTCAAAGGTAGGAAAGTATTTTGTTATTATTTTAATCCAGCTGTTTTGAATATGTTAAATATTCCAAATTTCTGAAATGTGTTACTAAAGACTCATTCTGGACATGGATCTATTTTTCTCTCTTAATACACACACACAGATACACACACACACACACACACACACACACACACACACACACATATATTTAGTATTATATTGTTATCATGCTTCTAAAAATGATTTGAAACAGCTTATATTCAGAGCTGTATGCACTCTTAGATCCGCAGTAACAATCTTTGGAAGACCCTTCTAAATTTTCCTTAATTAAAAATATGATCACTAAAAATGAGGGCATTCATAGGTCTCTCTAAAATGTAGGCAACTCTTGGACAAAATTTATAAATTGTCCAAATGTAATGTAAAATAGTTAGAGAACCTTGGGTACATAGGGATGGTGTTACCATTAACAAGAAATTAAGAAAAAACAATAGTTAATATGTAAAATCTGGCTACATTTGAAGCAGTGGTTATAACTATTATCTATACAACCCCAGCAGGAGTCAAAATTTTCCAAAAGTAATATGTAATCAAGCTCTGTGAATTCTTCTCAAGATGTACACCTAATGTTTCCCACATTAGACTTTTCTTTAGAAGAAAGTGTAGCATTGTAAATGTCTTTCTAGAAAAAAAACAAATTTTAAAAATGTTCTTATATAGCACTTCATGAAATGGCTTGTTTCCAAGTGAAAAGATATCCTAAGAACTTGTAATTAAGTATGTTTTGCTATATTTCCAGAATTTTATTTCTATTAAAAGTGAGGTATTTTCGGGAGGAGCCAAGATGGCGGCATAGGTAAACACCTATTGTGCTGCCCTGTGCAACAATTCCAAAACTACAATATAACAACAAAACAAACATCATCCAGAATCACCGGAAAGCTGGCTGAGTGAAAATTCCACAAATAAAAGTAAAGGTGGGATATTGAGACTCAGAAGAGCGGCGGAGCACAGCCTTGAAGATACGTGCGGAGCCAGAGGTTTGGAGCCGTGGGCACACACGGGCTGTAGGGCGGGCAGCAACAATCCCAGCTGGATTTCTCCAACGGAGAAGGGCGGAGACATCCCACTGTACAGATTCCCCAGTGCCAGGCAAGGTCCAGGTCCGAGGTACGCACCTTAAAAGCCGGGTGCAGCAGAGGTCTCCGAGTTTGAGGAGAGTGCGCGTAGCTTGGAACAACAGTTTGCGCGTAAAGTGCGCGACAGCACAGACACACGACTTGCTCCCTAGTTCGGGAGACCACCGGACTCCTTTGTTTTACAACCCTGGGCGAGACTTTGGGTGTGCAAACTCATTTGGGGAGAGGCAGAGTTGTCTGGCAACGGGTGGAGACCAGCGGCAGCTTTCTTTGGAGGTGCCTGCAGTCATTACCACCCAACACAGAGACCCGCCCGCCACATAGGGGGTAGCTGACACTGACACTGCCTGATCAGCTCAGAGACTCTGCCCATCCAACCTGAACACAGTTTCCCTGTACAGCCAATTGGCCTGGAGGCCAAACCCTCCTAGGGCTAAAACAACAAGCTGGGCTTAAATTCAAAAATACTGTACAACCTATAAAGGATTGCATTAAGAGTGTCAACCTCAAGTGACTGGGGAGGCTGAGCCACTGTCTCTGAGAGTACATCTACCACACAAAGCTAATCGACCAGCTCAGGAAAGCAGCCACAATGCAGAGAAATGGAAAGAAATCAGGTATGAAAGAAATGGAGAAAGAAAACTGGACATAGAGTTCAAAAGCACAGTAATAAGGTTTTTCAAGAGGCTCCTAGAAAAGGCCGATGAACTTAATGAGAACTATGAGGAAATGAACAAGACCTACAAGGAAATGAATGAGACCTACAAGGAAATGAATGAGACCCACAAGGAAATGAACAAGACATACGAGGATATGAACAAGACCGTCAAGGATATGAAAAAGGACCAACTAGAAATCAAGCATACACTGAATGAAGTAAAAAATATTACACAAAGTCCTAAAAGCAGTCCAGAGGGCCGCAAGAACCAAGTCAAAGACTTGAAATACAAAGAAGCAAAATCCACTCGGCTGGAAAAGCAAGAAACAAAAAGAATCCAGATAATTGAAGATAGTGTAAGGGGCCTCTGGGACAACCTCAAGCATGCAACATCCGAATTATAGGGGTCCCAGAAAAAGAGAGAGAGCAAGATAATGAAAACTACTTGAAGAAATAGTGACTGAAAACTTCCCCCACCTGGTGAAAGAAACTGACTTAAAAGCCCAAGAAGTACACAGAACCCCAAAATATAGGAATCTAAAGAGGACCATACCAAAACACATCATAATTAAAATGCCAAGAACAAAAGATAGAGAGAATATTAAAAGCAGCAAGAGAAAAACAGATGGTTACCTATAAGAGAGCACCCATATGACTGTCAGCAGATTTCTCAACAGAAACTATGCAGGCCAGATGGGAGTGGCAAGAAATATTCAAAGTGATGAATAGCAAGAATCTACAACCAAGATTACTCTATCCAGCAAAGCTATCATTCAGAATTGAAGGTCAGATAAAGTGCTTCGCAGATAAGAAAAAGCTAAAGGAGTTCATCACCACCAAACTAATATTATATGAAATGCTGAAAGATATTCTTTAAGAAGAGGAAGAAGATAAAGGTAAAAATATAAATTATGAACAACAAATACACATCTATCAACAAATGAATCTAAAAATCCAGTGAATTAATAATCTGATGAACAGGATAAACTGGTGAATATAACAGAATCATGGACATAGAGAGGGAATGGACTGACAATTCTTGGGGAGAAAAGCGGGGTGGGAAGTGCACCAAGAGAGTGGACAAAAATCTTGCAACAATGGGAGAGGACAGTGGTGGTGGGGAGGTGAGGGCAGAGGGTGGGATGGGTACAGGATGGAGGGGAGCTATAGGGGGATAAAAAAAAGGGGGGAACAATGTAATTAATAAACTGAACAATAAAGATTTAAAAAATAAAATAAAATAAAAGTGAGGTATTTTCTATGAAAGACTTTAGATCATATCCTAAAGAATAAAGATTTTTTTCATAATATCACCTTTGGAGGATGAATTGATATAATGAAAATGTCAATACACGTAGGTCATACATGAGCTGTGTTTGGATTGATTATGTGTTCTAATAGCCTGAAATATAAATGAAGAGGTTTTTTAATAAGTAGGTAATAAGACTATAGAGACCCTTGTATGGCATAAAAATACACAGGAAGGTGTGTTGCAATATGAATAAGACTAATTGATCATCTTATTGGAGAAACACTTATTTCAAGATGAAAAATGGCCACATTGTTATTTGACATTTGGCTTGTCAATGGCTTGACCAGAAGAAACCTTAGTCAAACACTCCAGAGACACAAGCAGTTCAAGAGAGCAGTTGCTTGCCAAAGGTCACTGATAGAATAATAAGATTTTTTTTTTGCAATCTTAAGAAAGTCATCTGATGCTGTTTATATCCCATTGGAGGGGGGTGGTAAAATTACAGACAAAAGTCACACTTTTATTAAAAATAATACCATTCATGTAACAACCAATATGACAGGACAAACTCCAAAATCTTTCCATAATAGAATCCTTAAATGGCATACTTAGGCATATAACCTATACTTGGATCATTTGATATACATCAAAAGTAAAACCTTTAATTCTTTTTGAGAAAACATAAGCTAAGAAAATATCCAAGTTAAATCACTAGTTTTATAGCTTGAAAATGATTCAAATGAATAGAATTCTCAAGATAATTTTTTGTCCTAGCTGGTTGGGCTCAGTGGATAGAGCATCAGCCTGGGGACTAAAGAGTAACCGGCTTGATTCCAGTCAAGGGCACATACCCAGGTTGTGGGCTCAATTGTCAGTAGCGGTGGGGGTGAGGGGGTGTGGGAGGCAGCCAATTAATGATTCTCTCTCATCATTGATGTTTCTATCTCTCCCTTCCTCTCTGAAATCAATGAAAATATATATTTTTAACATAAGTTTAGACTCCATATTTGTTTTTCGATTTCCACAATAAAAAGAGATGTTAGGAAGGCTTTAAAGTATTTTTATTTATTTATTTACTTACTTATTTATTTATTTATTTAGCTGTTTACCTAATAAGTTTTTATTGTCTTTGAAAAATCATAGAAAACTGTGATTTGGTTTATTAACTCTCAACAGCCCGTTCCTGAGCTCTGAGGAAGCTTGCTTTCTTCTGAGCTACCTGATCTTTCTTCTGGGCAAGAGACATTTTGGGGCGGTTCCACCTCTTCTTTTTAACTTCTTTCTTAGGCTTCTTCTCATAGACTGGATTCTCACGTATAGCAGTATGAGCTTTCTTATACATCTCCTCCATCATGTCTGGAGTGACGTTGTTCTTAATATACTGAGAGAACTGTTTCTTGTAAGCACCTTCATCTTCTTCCATTGGGTAACGCATGTAATCTGCAATGTTCTGGCCCATGATGTGCTTCCGATGTGCTTCTGCACTGAACTCCTTGCTCTCTGAATCGTAACCAGGGAATCGTTTGGTACTGTGAGGGATAGATAGGCCTCCATCCACAGCTCCCTCCAGGGCCCCAAAAACTTTATTTCCGGTAGTGGTTCTGGCAAGCCCTGCATCCAAATAGCAGGTGAAGGCACCAGGTTGACCATCAATGCTTTCCACGTTGTATTCATCTCCAGTCACCTCCACCTGGCCTTCATAGATCTTGTCCATGCCGAACCTATGGAGAAGCCGGCGGGCCAGCAGCAGGCCAGTACAATATGCTGCAGCGTAATTTGTCAGGCCAACCTTCACACCATACTTTGGGAGTTCATGAGCATAAGCTGCACAAACTATCATATCTCCTTCTATACGGGCATAAGCAATCTGACAGATGATATCTCTGTTGGTTACTCCAACTATCATCCTGTATTTAGGTGTGTTGTACTTATTTTTATCCTGGATTACCAAGCGTTTCCGGGCATAGTAATCAGTTTTACCCTCTCGCCGTCTTCTGAATTTCACTTGGTATCACTTGAAGTAGGCCTTGTTCTTGACAACTTTCACAAACCCCATCCTGCAGAAGAGAGACCCACGGCCGCGGCTTGCCACAGACCTCTTTAAAGTATTTTTAAAAAGAAACAAAGAAAAAGATCCAAAAGGCCTCTCTTGTCTACTATGAATTAAGCTTTTCAGATAAAGGGTAGATGGATGTTCTTAGCCATTCTATGCACCTTTGCTAATTTCAGCGTTTGCTATCTCCTGAAGCTGCTCCCATTAAGAACTTTACTTTTTTTAATTGTCTGGGATTTTAATACCAATTAGCAAATACCACATGACTGAATTATTTAACAAGGTATTGGTAACAATGCTAAGACTACTGGTGAAGAGGAGGTTCTTCCAAACCTTGGACTTCTCACTCTTTACCAAGGAAAAGATTTCACAAACTGCACATTTTAATCCATCTAGTGCCATACCAAGGAGATACAAAGCTTAGGATCATATCTAGGGGAGTTAAAATTTTCCCACTACCACCCACTCTAGAATCTTTGCACAGTAGATTTCAAGTTAAAATATTAGTATGGGCAGACTTAAAAGCAAAAAGAAGTCAAAACAATGAAATGTGAAGCCTGAACTGCATTTAGAAGAAAGACAAAAGCAATTTCATTGCCCTTTACCTTGATAAGCATTGGCAGGACATGAGCGTCAGCCTACCCTGACCCTCCTCCCACGTAACAAATACACACTCCTTCCTTCCTTTATTGTTCACTCTAGCAAAAAAAGGCTCTCCAAGCAATATTGCCCCAATTCATGCTGTGTCTGTGGACTGTTCTGAAAATTACCTGCTGGTGCTTGTGAGTACCTAAATTGGCCACCAAATGTTTTTCTGCCCACTGCAATGTGAAATAAATTTTGAGTTCTCTTAGAACAGCCTTATCTTTTTTATAATGGAATTCTTTATTAGTAGGCTCTAACAAGCAGTGCAGTTTGAATCAAAGGTTGAACTAGTAACCAAATCACTGTGAGACTCAAATTCTCGCTAGCATTTTCTTCATCGATGTGCATAGGTCATCTCCACATAGCTGGAAGAGCATGGAAGAAACTCAAAAACATCTCACTCCTCTTCTTCAGGAATCCATGCTTTTAAGTCCTAAATGAAAATGTACGGACCTCTGAAATTCTGCAGATCAAGATTTTATTTGCAGCCATAGATTGTCAAAACCTCTTAGCTTCGTATAGTCCATATACAGGAGACAGCTACAGGATCCTCTGCCACTCCAGAAAGAGCCCGAGGAGCCAGCAATATTTGGGAAGCTGAAATATAACTTGAAACCAAAGTGTCATGAAGAACCAAGCTCAATTGCTGATCTATAGAAGGACTGTAGCATCCAGTCCTCTATCTGAGTTGCATCCCAATAGAACCATTCAAGTGCTTGAACAGTTTTATCATTGTTCCCTCTGAATCGTAAGCCTTGAGCTAAAAATGGCAAACCAGAGCTCCCAGAAGGCAGCCTAGCCACCAGCACGACCTTAGTCACTGACTTCGGTGATGTTTCTGACTACTTTTTAGGAGGAAGACCATGTATATAATTTCAAAGAGCTCTCTCTCTCTCTCTCTTCCTCTTATTTCCTACTGTTTAAGGTTTGTAATAGTCACATTACTTAATAAATGAGTCTTCAATAATGAATATCTTATTAGAAATAAAGACATGTTTAAATTTGTCTCAGATCTTCATGCTGCTAAATCAGGTGAAAATCCTGAACCTATCATGTCCTAGCTGTGTGATCTGAAAAATTATTTAACCTCTCCCAGCCTACTTTTTTTGTTCATTTGTAAATGGAGCCAATAATACATGCCTCACTGGATATATTACTAGGATTAAAGAACATATAGAGTAACTGGACTGTCATAGGCAGTAAGAGATGTTAAATTCTTTTTTAAAACATCTAAATTTATTTACATAAAATCTTGTAGATAGCTGTATTTTTCTTTTCTTCTTCTTTCTTATTCCTCCCCTGAGGATATTTTTTCCATTGCTTTTCAGAGTGTGGAAGGGAGGGAGGAAGAGAAAGAGAGAGGGAAACATCAATGTGAGACAGTCACATTGGCTGGTTGCCTCCCGTACTCACCCCAACCAGGGAGCCAACCTACAACCCAAGTTTGATTCCTTGACTGGAATCAAACCCTCCACCCTTTGATGTGTGGGTTAACGCTCCAACCACTGAGCTACACCAGCCAGGGTGGTGTATTTTTCTTTTGTCAGTAAAGTCTTTTAGTGTTAAATCATCTCTTTTTTACCATTTCAAAAAAAAGAGAACTAATCAAGCTCGTTTAAAATTTTAATATTAAGGATTGATTTAAAACATTCATATACATATAATATTTCATCCCGCTTCTCCTGTTTAGTTAGCTTTGTATTTTAAAGAAACATTTCACATAATTACATAGTCTTTATAATATCCATGCATGCACATGAAATTTCCATAGAGTGATGTATAATTATTTAGTTTTCTTATTGGATCTATCATTTGTTTCCAGTTCATCAATATTATCATCAATAATGTGTAGGAAAGAAAATTTTGTGCCTGAGAGCTTTTTCTAATTTGTTAATCATTAATTTCTTAAGCTATGGTTCTAAAGCTGGTATTAGTGAGTCAAAGAATGTGGACACATTTTTATGATTTTCATCTGTTTTATTGATTTTAAGTGGAGGAGGAAAGTTACTCTCTAAGTTCCAGTTATCAGAAGTCAAAATATGGAGATTTGGACAGTGGGAAAGGAATCTTTTAGAAAGAAAAAAATGCCTTAAAAAGGAAACAGAAGCAAGTAAGAGCTTTTAAGACTAAAAGACAAAAGGAAGCTAATCTAACTGAAGGAAAGTAGAGGTGTTTGGGGCAATAGTGGGAAATCAGGCAGGATGAGTTAAGTAGATTTTTTTAAAGATGGCTCTTAAAGTGAGATAAAATAGTTTTTCTAGAGCCCAGGCCAGTAGCACAATTTGGGGGGTAAGTGGAGTAGGGGTGGAGATGGTTTCTGAAGTATCACTGATGACAGGACTGAGGCTGAATTAGATGGAAAAGACACTGGCATCATGGGAAATAGCTATAATCAATCCAAAGTGAATCCAAACACCTGAAGAGAAAAATGAATAAAGAGATTTAAAAAGAGGTTAGTGTAGGAAAAGGAAGAAAAATGCATTTTCCAAGAGTTTTCACCTGAGAGCCGGAAGTGAAGAGAACTGGGTGTCACTAAAGTGACAGCAGTCAGGTCACTGAAAAGGGGATATTGATTTCAAGTTGATAGCAAGATGGACATTCAGGGAGAAAGGCCAAGTATAGGCAATTGGGAGCCCTCACATTCTTCAGGACTTTAGTGGATTAAGTTGGGTACATATAAAACAAGGAGTTCAGCCTGGCAGCAATGGCTAAGAGGCTGAATGTTGATCCATGAACCAAGAGATCACCAGTTCAATTCCTGGTCCGGACACATCCCTGGGTTGTAGGCTTAATCCCCAGTAGGGAGCGTGCAGGAGGCAGCTGATACATGTTTCTCTCTTATGGATGCTTCTGTCTCTCTATCCCTCCCCTTTCTCTCTAAAATCAATTTTAAAAACATATTTAAAATGCACAGTGGAGACCCTGAAACTCAGAAAATCTTCTCTGAAGAGCAGTATAAATCGCTTTCAAGAAATGACACAATAGTGAAAATTTGGCAGGCCTCACACCTAAAAAAACTTACAGATGAGCTCCAATGTCCACACCAAACAGTCAGAATTTCGGATTCATCTTTTAACTACAGAAAATTCCACAAGAAGAACCTAACAATCCCCTGTGTCATCCAGAACCACTGAACACATACCCTGTACTCTAAATATAACTTGTTGCATTTTTCCTTAGAGAAAATTAATCACATGTGTGGGCCATATGTTATAGTCTAATATCTCCCCAATCAGCAAGGAATTTCCTCGGATTTTTTCATAGGATCCCTGAGGAACCAGAAATAGACAGCAGGAGGATCCAGTTTGAAGTAATCATCTTGCATTGAATTAAATATAATCAAATATGTAATGGTACCATAATATAATATATAAATTGGGATGTATTAAGTGTCCCTGAATTTGTGGGTTTTATCTTTATTGTTTTACCCTCAACCAAGGATATATTAATTGATTTTAGAGAGGGGGTGTGGAAGAGAGACAGACAGACAGACAGACAGAGAGAAACATACGTATGAGAAAGTAACATCAATTGACCATCTCCAGTCTGCACTTCAACCAGGGATCAAACCTGCAACTTTTTGGTGTATGGTGTGATGTACCAACCAACTAAGCCACTTGACCAGAGCTTATCTATTTTAAATTATTTATCTTAAACTTATGGGGGAAATCTCTCATAAAAAATATTTTTTGATTCAAGAATCATAAATAAGACCATTGATGTAAGGCCATAGTTAGTCACCTCAAAAATACTCTATTTTCACAATGGAATACTATGCGTGGTAACAAAGGAATTCTTACCCTTTAAGATAGCATGGATGGACCTGGAGATTATTATGCTAAATGAAATAAGCCAGACAGAGAAAGACAAATATCATATGATCTCTCTTATGTAGAATCTAATAAAAAAAAATAGGTCCACATGCATGTATGCATAGAACAGACTGACATACCTCAGAGGGGAGTGGATGGGAAGAGAGTAACCAAAGAATATATATATATATAAATATAAATGCATGGCCCATGGCATGGACCCAGACAACAATGTGGTGAAGGCCTGAGAAGGAGTGGGGTCTGGATGGAAGCAGGCAAAAGGGGGGGAGTGGAGTAAGTGAGGGACATCTTTAACACTCTCAACAATAAAAAAAAATTTAAAACAACAATTTATCTTCAAGGTGAGTAGGGAATGTACCAGAATAACTCATAGAGAGTGGGACCACTTGTGGCTCAAAGGTCCCCCAGCGTAATTTATCTGCTGAGCATTACCTTTGCCTGCAGAGGAAAGCTTTGGAAATTGCAGTTCTTGAGTCCCTCTAAAGCCCTGCATCGGAATCAAACCAGGAGCGTGCAGGGTACATGCATCCCCCAAGAGTTCTGAGCCACAAGATTTTAGCCTCAGATCCCCAAGGCCTTCGGAGCGCAGAAAATGCCCTGACCCAGGACCTCCTTCTGTCTCAAGGTCAGTGGAGCTGGAGTGAAGGGAGACAGAAGGGAGAGGGGTGAGGGAGCATACAAGGAAACACTTTCTTGCCCATTACCAGAGGTGATTTTGATTCTTTTAAATTGATAGTTCACAGAATTATATTTTTTGTTCTTTTCTGTAACTCCAGTAAATATGTTCATTGCAATTAAATAAGATTTTGCAGTCCATTACCTTATAATGGATGTAGCCTTTGGGTATTTTTGAAAACTAAAATTAAAAGAAAAATGAGCAAGTAAATATGTTGACTAACGCATCTATGAGGATCTTTATACTATCTTTTAAACAGACTAATAAACATTTTGAAGTAAAATAATAACATGAAAATAAGTATACTATGTCTTTGTAATGATAAACCTGTTTTTTCAAAACAACCACCAATGAGTGAATAGTCAAACCCATTCCAAAGGTGAAGACAGTGAGAAAGGAAGAGACCAACTTGCTGTCTCACACAAGTTGGTAGGAGTAGCAGCTGCTATCAAAGACTGCTGACTCAGCCAGGTGACAGGGATTACCAGGATATTTGTCAAAAGTGACAAAGTTGTAGCCAATTTGCTTTAAAAAGGAACGGCTTTATTTCTTTTCACCAGTCTGTACCTTCCTCCAGAGGCATGCCTTCCTGATTCAGGCTGCTTGTCAAGCCCCCTGTTAGGGCAGGGAAAGGCCAGCGAAGCTTGCTTGCTTGTCTTCCTGCTCCCCAGCTCAGGGCCAGTTTAAGGCCTTACTCCAGATTCCACCCCACCTCCACGTTTCTCCTATTTCTGTGTTAACTCACAACTAGCATTGGAGCTGAAGAGGGGTATGGCAGCCTGCCTCTGAGATCCTCACTTCCTGGTCTTCAGCCTCCCACACTGGGTGAGAAATGGCCGAGTGTTCCAATTTCAAATGATGGATTAGGAAACAGAAGCATAGCGAAAATAAGACTTAATAAACACGCTCTAGGGAGCTATTTATTTAGACCCTCCTCCAGTTCCTCATTGGCTGAGTACTATTTCATCACCTATTTCCTAATAGGTCCCCTAGGCCTTGCTGTCTCCCATTAGGTTATTTTTTAAAAATGGACTGGGGCCTTTTCTAGTCGCCTCTGGACTCTTCCTAGGACATGAGCTATCGGCCATGTGTATAGCTCTCACCCCCTCTCCTCGCACTCTCCTCTGGTTTGCTCTGGGGAAACTCAGCAGCAGCCTCCTGGCCACATGCTGTTTCTTTTCTATGAAGATAAATCAGAGGCATATTTCTTACAACTGAACCATCGAACATTCTGTCGTGATAGTGTGTCATTTCAGAGGTTAGGTCAGAAAGGCATTGTGGCTTCCACCTTGTTGTTTTGTTGTTGTTGTTGTTGTTTGTTTTTCTTGTTTTGGAGGGCTCAGCTATGTCGCGAGGGCATTCAGGCAGCTGCATAGAGAACCCCACGTGGAAATGAGTGAGCCATGGGAGTGAGCCACCTTGGAAGTGACCACCTTGGGAGTGACCCTCAGGCCCAGTCAAGCCATCAGATTGCTGCAGCCTGGGTGACATCTGGCTCTGAGATCCTGAACCAGAACTACCCAGCCCAAGCCACCCCGGAATGCCAGACCCACAGAAACTGTGAGGTTTAATAAGTGATTATTGTTGTTGTGAGCCACTAAGTCTGGGGGTGATTAGTTAGATTGCAATAGGTAACTAATGCAGTAAGTTAATATATAACCCCTCCTGAGGGGCATTTATACTTTAACCAGAGTCTTTTATTATAGGGGGAAAATGGTGAAATGACAGCCCCTCCATCACCAGGCAGCCCCTCCCCTGCTCTGCCTTCCCAGGGAGCCTGTCCTTCTTTCTCTGATGGGAAAATAAAATGTAGGGCTTTGGGTATCAAGTTACATTTCCCCCCTCAGGCCTGGGCAGAGAGATTCTTGATTGTAACCTAGTGTTCTCCCTTCACCCTGGTTTCAAGAAAACCAGAGAGCTAATGGACGTAGAAAAGCATCTGATTACTGTAGCTCCGACCCTGGCTCTACATTGAGCCCTCAGTGCAGTATCTCTGGGTCTCAGTTGTTTAAGAGTAAAATGAGGGATCGCTAACATAGGGTTAGTGCTTACAACATACCAAAAACTATCCTTAAATATTTCTACGTTTTATTTAATCCTTACAACAGGTAATACCATTTTGCTCGTTTCCCTGTAAGGAAACTGAAGCACAAAAGAGGTCAAATGACTTGCCCAAGGTCAAACAGTAAGTACTGGAGTCAGAATTTGAATCCAGGTCCTATGATCCCCAAACCCATATTCTGAGCCCAAACAGTTGGGATTCTGTGCTGTGAAAAGCTGCTCCTAAACCACCATCCACCTTTAGCCAGGCGGGCTGGGGCCAGAGAGCCATCTTAGGTCTCACCTGTCCTGGCCACAAGTCTCACCTCCTCCTCCATCAGTTTGCTGCTCTCTTAAAGTTTCTATTTTCACACTGACTTGAACTCATTAGGGTCTATTTAAAATAATTCCTGGTTAAAATGTAAACATGTTATCTGGGAAATGCACAACAACCTTTTGTCATCAACCCTGGCCTAGTAGCGAAGAACAGGGCCCAAAAGGAATACGAAACAGGGCACATACATTTGAATCCGGCTGGAATTTGGAAAAGACCTAAACATGTAGCATTTCTGAGTGTTGGAAGGTCACGTGAGCAGTGGAGGAGTGTGAAGTAAGTGAGCAGAGAGTACCAACCTGCACAAACCCCCAACTCACACTCCGGACACCAAAAGAAAATGTTAACTTCAATTACCCAGAAGTATGCAATCAGAAAACCCAGAAATATGCTTTTTTAAGTTAAGCATATACATAATTTCATGTATTTTGAACAATATAATTTTATCATAAGTTACTTATAATGAAGGTGAGGTACAGCAAAATCATTTATATTGAAAACATTATGCTAATGAAATAAGCGAGATACAAAAAAGCCAAATATTATATGATTCCATTTACTTGAAGTATTTAGAATATTTCCATTTATAGAGCCATAAAGTGTCTGAGCTGGGGGGAATGGATGTTTAATGTGTGCATAATTTCAGTTTGGGAAGATGAATATGTTGCACACCACTGAATTGTACATTTAACAATAGGTAAAATGGTAAGCTTGAATTTATGTACATTTTACCATGATTTTTTTGTCATTTCTCTTTTTAGAGCTCTAATGTCTATATCTGGTCTTACATAATCTCTTTTGCATTAGTTACTAACCTCTTCACATTTTTTCTCCAAAGTGTCTGGTTTATGTTTGATGTTTCTTCGTTATCTCAAGCCTTCATCATCTCTCATCAAGTCTATTGAAATGAGTCCTTAAGTGGCCTGCCTGACTCCTGCCTCTTTCCATCTAATCCATCTCACAACACTGCTTTCTAGGTCATCTTGGTGTTTAATACTTTCAGTGTCTCTCATTCTTGCCTCTCGAAGAAGCTTAAGATATATTAAAACAGTCTTAACTCCCATTCAGAGGGAAACCCAGTACTAGATGTAGTGGTGGACACATGTTTTCAATGTGCATTATTTCACTTTTTGATTGTGAAATACAGCATACATCCAGAGCAGTACATGAACTTTTGGGTGGGCCTTAAAAAAACTATCATAGGTCTAACCGGTTTGGCTCAGTGGATAGAGTGTTGGCCTGTGGACTGAAGGATCCCAGCTTCGATTCCAGTCAAGGGCATGTACCTTGGTTACAGGCACATCCCCAGTAGGGGGTGTACAGGAGGCACCTGAATCAATGTATCTCTCTCATCGATGTTTCTCTCTATCCCTCTCTGTAAAAAAATCAATAAAATATATATTTTTTAAAAACTATCATAGGAAACCAACTGTGCAACCAGGTTAAGTTAGAACATTGCCAGTTAGTACTTTAGAGCTGACTTAATCCACTCCTGACTGGAAGGTGTGGGTTGACCTACAGGGTGGGCAATGGCAGAAAACCTCAGAAGAAAATACAGAGATAAACATCTCTTCCTTTATCATTTAACCTAAGCATGGGAGGCAGCACCTTCTAGAAGGATCAGAGTGAGGCACATACACAACTTTTTTTTTTAATCTCCTCAGGAATTATGGCATATAAAATCAGCACAACACTAAACATAGCTAAATGGATATGTAGGAAATCCAGAGTTAGGATGATGGATATATCCTGCTCCTGCCCCGGAGAAAACAGACACGGATGCAGATCATTGCAATAAATAGCAATCATTCTCAAAGAAAGATGTGTACAAAGCAAGAATGAACTGGTAGTGGGATCTTTGTTCATCCTTTAGTCTAAAATACCTACTTTGAGCTGAGAAAGTTCTTGAGAGCCAAAAGACCTGAACGAAAAAACCGACTCTACTTCTTCATTGCCAGAGTCTGTGGAGCAACTTAGAGCGAATTACCAGTGGAAGTTTTGGAATCCCCTTCTCCAGAGATCTTTTGATTGACTCTGAAGGCTTATGCAGCCAATGGGCTGCCAAGTTTGTTAAAGCAACTGGGTGTGTGCCAGACTGCCACTTCATTTTGTGCTGTGTAGACACAGTCCTAAGCATGTGAAACTCCCATTAAGCACTTAACGTTATTTTTGGACTTGTCCAATCTTCCTTACTACTGAGTTTATAAGTTCCTTGAGGGCAGTCCATCACACAGGGCTTGAGAGACAAACACTGTTTCCCTCAAGCTATTCTAAACAGGAAAAAGAGAAAAGGTGAACTTTAGTTATATCTTCAGGGCTGTGGGCCACCTAGGCTTGGCGGTGGCTCCTCAGCCCTGAATGTAAGCCAGGTACAGGCCCAAGTTGATATCACCACCTTGGGCACAAGACTCAGAAAAAGTGGAGAAGGGCTGTTAGATGAATGAGTGGATACAGGGCAAGCCAAAACAAGCAAACAGCCTTGTAATAGATGGTCCACAGAGTTTTAATAATTTCAGCCAAATGAAGATACCTAATACAGTTACAAAAAAATATACACATTTATTTTAAGGTGGTTTTTTTTTTCCACACAGACCTGAAAGTATCAAGTTGCTAATGAAATAAAACCAGTAAAAGAATTAACACTTTCTCATTGTGGTTACCTAATCCTTAATTAGTCTCTTAGAGGCTTGATTAAACCTGTCTTGTATTGTTGTTGTTTTTCTTTTTTTGGTGTGTTTATCTCAGAGACCACTGAAATTTTATATCTTCCTACAGCTGAAAGATAGAAATCAAAGAATGTTTTGGTGTTGCTCTCCAGAAAAAATGCAAAGCTTATTAAGAATACACATTCTTGCCTGGCCAGTGTGCCCAGGGGTTGAGCATTGACCTATGAACCAAGAAGTCAGGATTCAACTCCAGGTCAGGGAACATGCTGGGGTTGTGGGCTTGATCCCCAGTAGGGGGCATGCAGGAGGCAGCCCATCAATGATTCTCTCTCATTGATGTTTCTATTTCTCCCTCTCCCTTTCTCTCTGAAATTAATAAAAATATTTAAAGAGAGCATACGGTCTTATAAAAAGTTTATTGTATCTGTATAAATTTGCTTTCACCATTAAAAGCAGCATTTCTTTTGTTTTATAAGTATTGCAAAAAAAAAAGGTACTCCGAAGTCTAGTTTTCCATATTTCATGTCTCTACACTTCACTTAAGCAAAAGGTATTCTTTTCTTATTCTTTTTGCTAATCGTGAATTCTGTTTCTATCAGCACAATTTGGAGCTTGTTTCCAACTGGTAAGATGAAAATTGAACATATGTGACAACCAAGTGCTGAATTCCCTGTTGAAGAAATGAATGATAGACCTTATCTATCATTTATTTGACTCATGTGTACATCCATGTATATTATAGGCATTTTTATTTAATTATTCAGGAATTGGCACATGAGATGCATTATCTAATTCCTCTGAGATCTCCAACTGGCAAAAATAAATGCAATGACTGTGACTACCAAATACATTTTTTCCTTTTTCACATATTTAAAAATAATGACTTTATTGCCTCTACATTTAATGTCTTATTATTTAAAAATTTTAAACAATGTAGAAGAAAAGTACTACAATGAAAAAAAAATCAACAAAATCTTAATATGTAGAAATAATTATCATCAACATTAGGTGAACATATTTCTTGACATCTCTCTTGGTGTAGACACAGATATGAAGACTGATGAATAAATACATGGAGAGATAGTTTGATACACAGCAATAATTTTTTAAAATGGTACATTCCATGCATACAATTTTAAAAATAAAAATATTAAATTTAATAAAAAAGAGAAACAGATAAAACTAACAGACAATGGTTCTTTTCTCCTTCACTAAGAGAATAGCTTTTAACAGAGCCTTTTGACATTAAAAGGAAAAAATATTTTAAAAGTTTGATTTTTTAGCAACCCAAATGTGGTTTTGCATTTTATTAAAATGTCTCTAATACTTAATTAAGAAAGCTTTAAGCTAACTCTACTTATCCTGAATTCAAAATGATAATTGTTTTATAACTAAAATTGGAAGGGGCAGAAATGGAAAATATGAACTTTCATTTACAAACTAGAGAATTCATGCACGGGTGGGGTCCCTTGGGGTGGCCTGCGGACTTCAGGTTCTAGCTCATGTCCCCAGCCTTGCAGCCCCACGGTCCCACCTGGCACTCCACAGTGGCTTGGTGCCACCCCCTCACCTGCTCCACCATCTCACCTGCAGGGCAATTGATCGTTCCGGTCCCTTGGCCCCTGCTTGCACCCGCCTTGGCCTGGCACCACCTGCTCATCTGCTCCATTATTCCACTTCGGTCAAACTCTCGTTGGGGCCCATTGGGGCTGCCAGTGCCTCCACAGCTACCAGCTGCCAGAGCCGTGTTGCCCATGTTCCATGCCACTAGTGTACAAAATTCGTGCATGGGGGGTGTCCCTCAGCCCAGCCTACACCCTCTCCAATCTGGGACCTTTTGGGGGATCCCTGTGGGATTGGGCGAAACCCGCAGTTAGACATCCCTCTCACAATCCAGGATTGCTGGCTTCTAACCACTTGCCTGCCTGCCTGATTGACCCTAACCACTCTGCCTACCAGCCTTATAGCCCCCTAACCGCTCCCTTGCCAGCCTGATTGACACCGAACTGCTTCACTTATTCTCTGTCACACATACACTGTCAGGATGATCGTCCCCAACTGCCTTCCCCTGCCAGCCTGATTGCCCCCAACTGCCTTCCTCTGCAGGGCTAAGGGGACTGGGGGACTCTGGCTGAATGAGGCGGGGCTGAGGGGATTGGGTGCTGCCATCTTGTGGCTGTGAGAGCTGCCATCTTGTGAGGGTGTGGCAGTCAATTAGCATATTCCCTCCTTATTGGCTGTGGGCGATGCCATCTTGTGCGAGTGTGATGGTCAATTAGTATGTTCCCTCTTTATTAGATAGGATATCTTTATTTATCTTTAATCATTCAGAATGAAATTTCTTCAGTATATTGGTGTATTAAAATATGTAATACAATAGTTTCAGTTTACAGGGACCAATTAAAAATTCTATGGCATTTTCTTATAAAATATATAAAATTTCAAAATCAAGGGCCAAGCCAAAAATCACAAACGTTCATAAAAGTGGTTTTGGACAGTATCACCATGTGACAATTTCCAAAGCATATTCAGAGATTCAAACACAACTGTTTTGACGTTTACAAAGAAACATATGCTGGTAGGAAAACAAAAAAAGATTATTCTGATTGCATGTGGTATTTCATTCACAGTCAAAACAGAATAATAAATTGGACTTTTTGTCAAGTTAACCCAAGAAAGATTAAATAGCTTTTAAAGTTGATTGAAGAGTTTTAGGGATAAGTAGTATGCTACTTTTGTCTGAATGAGAAATATTAGTTTTAATTTGTACGTTGAAGCTTATTTTATTTATTTACATTGACTCTATTTTTCTATAATTCTTTCATAGTAAAGCCAAAACACTTCATGAATTTACAATTTAAATGAGGTGTAAAATGTAAGAGGAGAAATAAACATTTATATTTGATAGAATAATCACTCATTCAAACAGGTAAATACTATTTGGACAATTGGTCACAGGAAAAATAAAATACTTTCTATTTTATGTAGGACTATCCTTTACCATTAATTAGACCTCAAAGTATCCTCTTTGTGGTAAGCCCCCCAAAACACATACACACAATTTAACAGCAGGCTTTCATAAGCCTACAATGGACATAGTTACAGGTTATGCACAGTTGGGAAAATTCAGGATTCCCCACTCCCAGAGTAGGTAGGGGGGGAATTTTCTTCTTTCCCCAGCAATAGAATCAAGAATATAGTTGATCCTATTTTAACTTTGATGTCAACAGAACACAGCAACCAGAATCTCTGTTTTTGAGAATGATAAATTCAACCCGGGGAAGCACCACAATGTAGGAAACCCGTGAAAATCATCACTGCATTCTAATTTATGACATCTGACTCTCAAAATACCATGCATGCACATTCACATGTCCTTTTGCATAGGGAAAAGATTAGCAGAAGTACAATGAGTTTCAGTTTTCTGCATTTCCTAGAATGATCCAGTACACCAGAAGCAGTGTTTAATAATCTGGTGCCCCTCCTATCCTTTATTTCTCCCAGGCTTCTTCTAAGGTCTTGGGCTCTTACTTAATTCATTTCCAATGGCTTGCAAATTTTATCCATAATCCCAGGCCTTCACTTATTCTCTTCAACCTGATTTCCTGTGATTCTTGTTCATTTCTCAGTATCTCTTTAATTCTAATAGTCTATACCTAGTACTTGGGAAATCAATAAATATTTGTTGTATATATAAATATTTCTCTCCCTCAGTTCATATTTCCATCCTAGCTGCCTATTACAACTATTATAATCTATTCTGTCTTAATAGCAAATTTTTATTAAGCATCAGACATTGCACTATGCAACCTACATGTATTATCTGTTTATTCTTGGATGTCAATGAAGTAAGGACATTATTATTCCCATTTTTAAGAGAGAAATTTAGAGCTAAGTAACATAGTATCACTTGTCCCAGGATGTGCTCCCTAACCTATCTGCTGCCCAGATGCTCTACTAGAACCACTATATTTAATTGTCTCCAGACCTTTCTTGAGAAACCCCACACTGGACCTTGTTTGGTTTCAACAGTTCGCCCATGATTTTTGTTCCCATAGGTACATAAATGACAGTAGCAAGTATCAAATGCAATAAGTTAAAAATCCTCAAACAAAAACTAAAGTGCATTATAAATTATATTCTATACAGATAAAAGGAATCTTTTAGATAACATTCACACTCCTTATGATTTACACTGTATTCAATCAAAAGAATGTGCCTTAAAGCATAGGAGGGAAGTCTACAGTTTTCTCTCCTTTATCTCTAGCCTCCTATTTGTATTTTATTGTGTGATCAAGAATAGCTATGTTCTACTATAAATAATGAAATCCAAAGAATACTTAGCAATAAGTCACTATAATGCTCTGCACCTAGTAGAAGAGATGCTTGATGAGTAGCACTGTACTCTTTAATCTAATAAAACTATATTCAACATTCAGCAAATAGTGCTATATACAAGGTACTCAATGAGAGATAAAATATATACCTGTGGAGAGAGAACTAATGGGAAGGGGAGAGGGAGACAGCAGCAGAGAGAGAAAGAGGGGAAGAGAGAAAGAAAGAAAAAAGAGAGATAATTTAATATGGCAGAAGATTGTAAGTGCTGAGTATTACAAATAGTAATGCTGTAGCAACTCAGAGGAGTTTGCTTTAGAATTGGATGGTGCAAAAAAGATTTCACAGAGGTAGTAGGACTTGAGATGTGCTATTAAAGAATGACTTTGAATAGGTAGGGGCAATGTACAGGATGATTGTGAGAGAGCAGAATGGCATGAGAAAAGGTTTCAAGGCAAAAAGTATAAGTTTCCTTGGGGAGAGAATGAACAAACTATTCCAACTGGGGTGAGGTTTTTGTGTCAATAAATGGTATGAGCCCTGGTTTGTGTTTTCAATAGTTAGAACACAGCCCAAAATAAAAAGCGTCCTGAGTTCAATTCCCAGTCCATGGCAGGGGCTTGAGTTGCAGGTTCAATCCCTAGCCCTGGTCAGGGTGCATGCAAGAGGCAACCAAACCAATCGATCTGTCTCTCTCACATCAATGTTTCTCGTTCTCCCTTTCTCTCTCTCTCTCCTCCCCCCCCCCCATTTTTCTTCTCTCCCTCCCTCCCTTCCACTCTATCTAAAATCAATGGAGAAATATCCTTGAGTGAGGATTTTAAAAAGAGAGAAAGAAGCAGTGTGAGATTAACATGGAAAATACAGAGGTTGGGAAACTTGAATCTCAATTGCTCCCATTGGCAACTACAGAAAATTTAAAGTGGAACACAATGAAGACAGGCCTTTACAATGGAATAGCTGGGAAGGATACCAGAGGCAAGGAGACGAGTGAGGCACCCACTGCATATCTGAATGAGAGATGATAAAGCTGAAGCCAATGGAGAAGGGGAAAAAGGCAGCATTGGGAAAGGAGGAGTAATTTGGTTATTCTTTATCTCTTTTCTTCAACAAAAGATAGCATTTATTTTGCAATCCTACATATTATAAAGGAATAAAAATTAAAAATTATTTTTCTGTTTTGAAAGTTGACAACATTGAAGAATGGAATTAAGGACAAGGAGACTGAGAATCTGAACATGAAGTACTGACACCTATTTGAAAGATTTCTCATTAGACCCTAATTTATCTGGTCAAAGAGAAGTGGTAACTTTGGGGTTGGGGTGGGACAAGAGCATTGGTAGATTTTTTTGTTCATCAAGTCAAAACCAATGAGAGACATTACCTACCTCACATACAAACACACACATATACTTCCTAAAGCTAAAGAGATGAGATTTTAAAGGCCTCAGATATTACTCCAATAACAACAGTTCCTTATTGATGATAATCTTACAGAGCTTCAATATTGTTAAATACATTTTTCAGTGATAAACAGCAGAGTAAAGGATTATGGAAGAATAATAAGATGATAAAAAACTTAATGACCATCCAGATCAACTCCCCCTTTTTTATAGGAGAAACTGAGACCAGGGAAGTTATTTTTCCTTTTAATCAGAAAACACAACTGGTGTGAAAATCCATGTTTCCTACCTTAAGAGTAATTTTCTTAGTTAAACAGTTCTTTACTTCAGTCTCAGTGATTCCATCTTTCTGTGAAATTTTTAGAAGCTAAAAGTGTACCTGTGGGCTCTCTAATCCTATATTTCTCTCCTGCTTGTATCATTGAGGTGGAAACACACAGAAAAGGCCCCTGAGGATGAGAGAGGGTTCCCATTCCAAGGCGGTGAAGAAATTCAGCCAGCCAGCAGCCCAAAGCATATTGGAAATGCGATGCTCAGATTGTAGAACAAAGCCCCAACCTGCCCTCGTCTGCACAATATATATTATCGAATGCACTTGATCACTCAAACAGTAATTCTGGCTGGAAAGCAATCATTGCTACCGTCTGACAGGCAATGGCTGGGTGGTGGGCATGGAGCAATGGTTTCAGGAAGAGGCAGAGATGAATTTACCATGAACCCAAAGAAACTTAAGCTTCACTAACTTGGGCCTTTCTAGATCCTGGGAGGTGGGGTCTAACAATCTTGTATTTATGATTTTGTGGATTTTCTTTTCTTAAAGGGGACCCCTCAAGTTGTGGGTTAGCTTCTACACAACCCCTAAGGATGGGATATGCTAATAGTCTAGCACCCTTTAGAAATGCCTCAAAGTGTCTGCAACCTGCTTTATTAGCTATCATAAGTCCAAATGACCACTCTTTGGCCACCCTGTCCAAATTATATCAATAACACTATTAGAAATGGAAGAGGTGATGTTTTAAATCTTTACAATCTAAGTCAGGGGTGGGGAACCTTTTCTCTGCCAAGGGCCATTTGGATATTTATAACATCATTCGTAGGCCATTCAAAATTATCAAGTTAAAAATTAGCCTGCTATATTTGGCCAAACATTAATTAACTAAACCCTAATGCCTTGGCAGAGCCAGACCAAAAGATTCTGAGGACCTTATACGGCCCAAGAGCTGGACGTTCCCTATTCCTGATCTAAGTAATAGAATTCTCTTTCAATCAATATTTAGGGTTCCTTTCTTCTTAATTCATTATGGAACTTAGCTAAACAGTTTCTATTGAGATTATATTTCTGAATAACAAGTATAGCCTAAGCAGATATAAGTTAGTTATTTAATAGAACTCTTTTTGTATATTTGTTGCATGTTCATGCCCTGGAACTGTGCTATAGAAGTCAAAACCATGAAAATCTTGATTTCTAGTTAGGTGGAGATTTATCATTATTTGTGAGATATGTCCAGTATGGTTTCACTTTAAAACCACAAATAAAGTTTTAACAATGGGCATTTTCTTGTTGAGAGGTCTGTGGTCAGACCAAACATCTCACTGAAACTGATTAGGTACTGAGGTTTTCAAATTCAATATTCAGCAAATATAGAGCATTTGTTTGTCCATAAGACATAATTAAGAACATCAGAGCTAATGCAACTCTCCTGCCCCTCCTTTCTAATGACATGCTAATCGGACATAACCTCTTCTGGTCTTGGGCCTAGCCATATATGAGATTGAAGCAGAATAAATTGAATACAATTAATCTTTTGAGAATCTAGGTGACATTGCTTTAGGATTTTACATCAGCAAGACCTTCATTTGCTAGTACTCAAGCAATGAAAGTTTTATATGCTATTAAATGCTTTATTTCCCTTTCTTCACTCTCAACTATTCTGAATCCAAAAAAAACCGACACATGGTCATTCTGTGAAAACTAACATTGAATAATTAGTTATACAACAGCCAGACTGTCCATTGTGTATTCATTCCTGTAATGGGTCACTGAAGGATGGATGAATTAGCATGTTTAATTTGAAATCTTGTTAAATAGAAATAGGATTGTTTTAGCAGTTGCACAATTTGAGTAGTAACTATCATACTTCATGGAAGATCTGACTAATAATAAGGAGACTGTTCTATAAATAATCCACATGGGCTAGTTACCTCCACTGATGAGATGTATTTGATGATTTCTAAAATCACTTTCCTTTTATAGACACAGTCTCATCATAATTCTGAGGAAGGTATTTGCTTTCTTAGAACTGAATTCTCTTTTTCCAATGATAGGCCTAAAATAAACAATGCAGAAGTCATTGAATTGTTTCTGTAGCATTTTCATGCTGAAAGGAACCTCTAGGACCTGGAGAATATTATGCTAAGCGAAATAAGCCAGTCAGGGAAAGACAATATCACATGACCTCACTTATATGTGGAACCTAATGAAGAAAATAAACAAAGGTCTAGAGACAGTAAAGTATTCAACAGACTGACATATTTCAGAGGGAAGGGGGAGGCCCAGGAAGAGATTAAGCAATGAATTTATATGCATATATGCATAGCCCATGGACAGACAATATATATAGTACAGGGAAGGCCTGGGGAGGGGATAGGAGTGGGGTGGAGGGGGTCAATAGGGGTGAAAAGGGGGCATCGGTAACACTTTCAACAATAAAGATAAATTTTTAAAAGAAGCATTTTATTTTAGAATAAAAAAAAAAAAGGGACCTCCAGAGGTCATCTAGTTTGTCCCAGTCTTCAGCCAGAATTCTAATACTGAATATCGCTATATAGAGGTCTGCATTAAGAAAGCTTTTTTAAAAAATAAATATTTGTTTTGGTTTTTTAAAAATATATATTTTATTGATTTTTTTTTTACAGAGAGGAAGGGAGAGAGATAGAGAGTTAGAAACATCGATCAGCTGCCTCCTGCACACCTCCCACTGGAGATGTGCCCACAACCAGGGTACATGCCCTTATCCAGAATCAAACCTGGGACCTTTCAGTCCACAGGCCTTCACTCTATCCATTGAGCCAAACTGGTTAGGACAAGAAAGCTTTTAAAGATCCCTTGGGTCTACAGCCATACCACCCTGAACACACCCCATCTCGTCTGATCTCGGAAGCTAAGCAGGGTAGGGTGAGGCCTGGTTAGTACTTGGATGGGAGACCGCCTGGGAATACTGGGTCCTGTAGGCTTAAAAACAAACAAACAAACAAACAAATAAATAAAAATGAAAATAAAGATCCCTTGGGTTTGTCAAAAAATAGCTAATAATGGCCTGATTCGTAGAAGAGCATTATACATATGTCAAAATAGCCACCTTCATCAAGGGAGACATCTATCAGGGGTAGGAGCTAGTAGTGACTAAAAACAACAACAACAACAAAAGCTTTATTTTCTCAAAGGAAAGGGTAGTAGATTAAGGAAATGACCAAGCCTCTTGGTACTCTTTTGTTTAGGTGTACATTTGAATGCTTATCAAAAAGGAAACATTGTCTTGTCAAAGGCCACTGCAGGGGAAACCGGAGGTGGCTGTAAGCAAGCTGATCACTCCTTTAACAAGTCTTTTCAAATAGCTTCAGAGCTCAGAGGGGAGGATGTTGTTTCAAACAAGATCTGATCCCATCAAGTTAGTGAAGGGCAGATGGCAAAACATAAGAATAATATTGACAGACCTGCTTTTTAAGTGATATCTTTTCCTGCTTATCAGCTAGTTTGTTAGAGCTGACAATCTTATTTCTTCGACTCCATTAAACTGTGAAAGAGTACAAAGGACAGGAATTTCATTATAATTTCAATATTCTAAGACAATTAATTACATTGCTGCTTTATAAGGAAAGTAATCCTCTACAATCATTAGTTCTCTGAATTATTGGATTGGAGGCACTACTCTTAAGAACTTAGAAATCCTAGCTAAAAAGAAGAGCTTAAGTTCTTATCTGGATTAATTGGGCCTTTAAGCCTTTCAGTTGAATTATACAGAGAATTTAAAGATACAGCTACAGTTATCTATATAGTGAGGAAAATGACCTGCCCTGACATTTGTCCAAAGTATCCACTGGATTTTGTGTATTAAAATTACATTTTTTTCAAATAATATTTCTGTAAGGTTACATAAAAACTTGGTCAACCACAGGTGCCTTCAGGATTGAGACCTGGATGGAAATAAGGTTAGAGAGAGTTTGTTGTTGTTTACCACAGATCCTCATGCCAAGTTTCAAATTGTGCTTGTTCCCCTTCCTGTGACTTCATTTGAAAGTATTTAATTTCAAAAACAGAAAGCACCTCTATGCTGTCTCTTGTAAGGCCAGATGCTCAGTCTGGGTTACACAGAGTGGAAAGCTCTGACTACTGGTTTCTCCAAACCTCTTTATAATACTTGACTTTGGAAATGGGAATTTAGACATCGAGAACTTTTGATGAGCAGCTGAGTACATTAATCAACTAGCAAAGTCTTCAGGTCATCTCTCCTCTTTCTTCTGTAAGATCAGGGGACAAAAGTACAGTAACTCCCTACAGTGTCTCCTTGGCTTTACAACATTCCCACAGGGAGCACCTAATCTACAGGTTAATGTCCAGTCTACATATCTATCATAAATCTAGGGCATTTAAAGTAAGGAATTCCTAGGTTGGTTGATATTTGGCAGAGTAGTTTGTTTTTTTTTTCCCTTAACCTGTTCAAATAATTTTCCCAAACTTGTTTGTGTACACAATCATTAACCAGTATTATTTTTTAAAATTATCCACCTAAACAAATTTCCATAGCAAAATCAAGAAATTCCAAATAGAAGAAACTGAATCAGCTTGAAAGAAAATAAAAATAAGAGTAAGGAAAAACAGAGAGTAGTATACTCTATAATTTTTATTATAAAACAGTTCAAACTTTTACATGCTATGACATTAAATGTCATATATGTTCATTTCAAGCAAACCTTTTAAAAAATATACATACTGTTTATATTTACATTCAAGTTTGAGTAACTGGAATCAAGGTTTAGTTCAGGTTCTAATCTTTACCCACCTTGTGGCTTTGTTCAGCTACTAACTAAACAGCGATTGTATCTTCACTCAGGCACATGGAGAGGTAGAAACTGCTTCTTAAAGAAAAACAAACTGGAGTGCAAATGTGAAGATCATTGAAGCAGCTCAGCTACATCAGGGAAGCTCTAACTAGCTTTGGTCATCTCAGGAAGCTGAATACAGGTAGCTTTGTCCTTTCAATGAAAACCAGAAAAACTTTGGGTCACATCAGGGGGTTGCCAGAGCTCTGCAACTACTGCCCTGCCACTCTGCACCCAGAAATTGCATAAGGCAATGTAGCAGCAGGGTTGGGCTGGCAGCGAGGCACCTTTTCCCTTGATAAGACACAGATAATACACATATGAGTGGCTTAAGGGACCTCAAATTAGTATCTGTACACCCACAGCCTGGAACTCAGAAGTCAACTAAGACACTTCCTTTTCCAAGTGAAACCTCTCTTTCTGCCCAGGCCCACTTCCATCCCTCCATCCCAAACTGAGCTAGTAAGTCTAGACAGGGATGGGCTGGCCTCTGACTTCTGCAGGCCAAGTTTCCTCAGCCAAAGACTAAATCTCATGAGGGCTCTTGGGCCTGAGAAGGGCTCCCCAGGTTCTTGCGTGAGAGGGTAAGTTGGAGGGAAGCCACAGAGGTGGCCGAGGGCAAAAGCCCTTCTCGTTCTCTTTTCTTTTGTTTCATCCTGCGGTTCTGGAACCAGATTTTGACTTGGGTGTCATTCAGCTGCAAGGAGTTGGCTATCTCGATACGTCGGGCCCGAGTTAAGTACTTATTGAAATGAAACTCCTTCTCCAGTTCTGTCAGTTGCTTGGTGCTGAAATTCGTGCGGATCGCACTAGAGGGGCTAGCGGCTCCATACTCGGTGAGTTTGCCTGCAACATAAAGACCGATCGTCAACGGGGCTAGAGGACATGGAGACCCAACCCCGGGGAGCAGTAGGGCTACTGTGAGAACGTACAGTTAGAATCAAAGTCACAGCGCAGCCTCCCTGGGTCTCTGCGCACAGAGTTGCGCCTGGGGAAATGCTCCATGGAGAGAGCCCCTTCCTGCACTTTCCTCCACGCCTGGCACACACTGCGAGCGTGTGTGGGAGCACGCTCATTCGGATTCTCCCGCTTTAAGAACACCTAGGAACACGTTTCCTCCATAGAACCCAAACCGCCGTCTAGAGGAACAGCTGCAAGGTGCTCCCAGCGCGCAATTCCGCGGAGGGGGCTCTGTCCCCAGCCCAGGAGCGTCCGTCCAAGACTCGAGTACTCACTTTTCTTAGGGGCGTTCCTCTTCACTTTCATCCACTCGAAGGTGCTGAGAGCGGCGGGGAGGCCGGACGCTGGGGAGGCGGACTTGGGGTAGGCGCCGGGGCCCGGGGACGCGGTCTGGAAGGCCCCGGGGAGGCCGTCGGCGGGCTCTTTGAGACACGCCGGGAAGGGGCCGGGCTCGCCGAAGGCCGCGTAATCCACCTGGCCGCTGAGAAGCAGGGAGCTGCCGCCCGAGAACACCGCCGAAGCGGCGTAGTGGACGTGCGCCCCGCCGTCGTCGGCCGGCCGCCCGAGCGCACACGGGAAGTTATACGCGGGCCCGGGCCCCAGGAAGGCGTAGTCGGCGGCCCCCGGCGCGGCAGGTGCGGCGCCCGGCTCGTAGGCACCCTCCAGGGTGCAGGGCGCGTACGGCGGGGCGGCGGGGGGCGGCGCGGGGGTGGCTGGCGGCGAAGGCGCGGGCCGGGCAGCGGCCAGGGTTAGGCAGCTGACGAAAGCGCCGTCGCCGCTGCCCAGGGGGAAGGCGGGTGGCCGGGCATCACCGCGGCGGAACTTGGGCGCCAAGCTGAGCAGGTCGCCTCCGCCCCCGGCGCCGCCACACGACACGTACTCCAGGTAGGAGCTCATGGTTCCGGCCCTCCCACCCGAGCGCGCGGTGCGGCGCGGGGCTGCTCCTCCTTCCTGCGCTATCCGAGATGCCCCCGCGGAGCCATGGCGAGCCAGCCCGGGGTAAATAGTGACCTAATATAGCGGCCCGGGGTGGCCACGTGGCGCCGGCCGGCCAATGGGCGCTTTCCCCGCACGGCCCAGACTCCACGCGCCTACCCGACCGCCAACTTTGCGCGAACCTGCGGGAGGCCGCCACCCAGTGGCCCCCCGCGGGGGGTAGAGCCGCACGGCCCCGGGGAAGAGCTGGGTGAGGCCGGGAGGATGGAGGGGGCGGGAACTTTTCTGGGTCAAGGGCGGCTCGTCGCTCAGGTGCAGATTGTGAGCGTGGCGGCGTGGAAGGGGTTAAAAGGGCGCCCGGAGCTCGGCCGGTGGGGACTGCCCTTAGCCTTTCTCCAGGGAAGGTAGTTATTCCTCTTCCTCTTTTCTCTGAGACCTCTGCGCTTTTTGTTTTCTTGGCACTAATGTTATTTCTCTCCTAAACCTGGGGCGGAAGTGTAATCCACCCCCCCACCCCCCCCCCCGTCTCCGATTTACTCAAGGAACTAAATGTTATGCTGTAAGTGATGGATACCTGGGAAGGCACAGCATTTTCACTGTCAGACTAGATGCTCACGTTACTTCGCAGCGACAGTCCCTCCAGCTTCTTCACTCCTTCCATTCGGTGGGGGCCTCAGTGCCTCTGTTGGAGTGACACGTTTTGATTCGAACAGAAGATAAAGTTTCTGCCTTGTTTCAGAAGTTTGGCTGATTTCCCCCTCCGACTAGGTTGTCAAAATAAATACTCTGCCCTTGTAAATGGAGCGATGGTTGTGCTCCTAACTGAGAAGTTGGCACTCGCACTGGTGCTGGGCACGCTTTCTCCCAGGCACTTGGCTCAAGGGCGCAGAGGCTTCCCAGGGACCGGTCAGATCTCAAAGGTTTGGACAGGCTTGTGCCTCGAAGCAATTAAAGCTTCTGTTCCATCAGATAAGTGCTGCGTCGTCTCTTGCAGTGAAATCTGAGGGCTTACGACGTTAATGGGCTCACGTCTTTCCCTTGATAATATGGTTTTGTTTACTGAGTGAAGAGAGACGGGAAATAAAAGTGCAGTTGGCACAGGAAATGAAGAGTAGAAGGGTTACAAAGACACGATTTACATTGACAAACTTTCCAACTTCCTTGAATATTTCTTTTAATATTTCCCTCTTTGTGGCTGTAGGAAAATAACCAATTAAACAAATAGATGGTATTTACACACAGCAGTAATGAAAGAGAGTGGTTTCCTAAAACTCTGTGAATAAAGAGTCTACTCTTGGTTTTTCAAGTGCCCTTGAGCACTTGATCTATTACAGCCTCTGAGTTATGGTGACGGAGGTTTTATTATTGTTTTACTGATCACTTGTCATGAAAGAGCCATTGAGCCCTTGCCTAAAATTGCACTCAGGAAGTCTGGAATATAGGAGCCACCAGAGTCTAGGGAGCCAGTTCCTTACAGGGATGTGAACTTGTGAATAAACAAAGCCACACCAAAAGTGTTAACTGCTGGTGAGGTTGAAGTTGAGCCAAGATGGGGGAGGGTTGAGCCATAGTGCAGAGGGGGTAAATAGAGAGGAACCAGCACAAAGCTGAAGGAGTCTGGGATTCCTGCACTGCTGGAGTGCTTGGATTTCATTGGGAAATAGAATCCTATGCTGAACTTGATCCCTTCAAACTTCCCTTCAAACTTGGTGTTGCTACTTCAGTTTTTCCTGTAGCCAATCAAATGACAAAGGTCCTAACTAGTGTGTGTGTGTGTGTGTGTGTGTGTGTGTATGTATGTGTATATATATATATATATATATATATATATATATAAAATAAGTAAATAAATCAGAGCTTTTCTTTAGCACCCTGGTCAGGAAATGATAGAGCTCTTCAGAGCTAGCTCAGGCTTCAAATGCAGATGCATTTCTTCACTGTCCTCCCTCTGCACCTTTAATGCAAAAGTATCAGCAAATCTCCATGCTGCTGAGTTCATAGAGGGTCCTTTGGCTAGACTCTTAACGGCCAGTTTTTAGCAACATAATGTCCCAGCTCTTACTCTCCTATCTCAAAACCATAAGGCCCTCTCTCAAAAGGTACTCACCAAGTGACAAGACATAGGCCTAGAGGTCCCAGGGGGCCAAAATGAAGGGCGGCCTTATAAACTACTCTGAAGATGTCCAGCTGGCTGCAACCCGCGATGTAGGACAGAAAACCTACCCTGACTGTCTGGCAAGTCTGACCAAAATCTATCAGATGTAGGGCCCTTTCTCTAAGGTTTCAGGAAAAACAAGTAGCCTAGATGCCTCAGCAACCTTCACTGCAGCAAGAACCATGTTTTTGCTGCTGAGAACCTGGGGCAAAAGTTGGGGCCTTTCTATCACAATTCAACATTGAGTTTGATGCACTAATGAGCTGTCCAGACTATTTCACTGAAGCAAAATTTTGGAGATTGAACTTCTGTTGAGAGAAACAATTATCCTAAAAGCAAAATGAGATTTTTTTAAAAACTGAGTTGTTTTGTTTTCACAGCTGTGGGTGAGGTTGTTCACTATTTGTTCAGACTTCCTGCTAATTGCATACAGGGGGATACATTCTGTTCGTCCTTCCTTCTACCCCTTTAATCTCCCAGTCTTTGGCATATCCTACACTTTGGGGTTCAAAATTGTCATCTCCACTCCTGAGATGCTCAGGTTAGCAGTCAAGACTCTGACCATCTCAGCCTCAAATTCAACAAACATTTGCCAAGGATATACTATGTTAGAATATTTTGTTAGGAGAAGGTTAGGCTGGGGGAGGGGGGGTGGATATTCACAAACTAAAGGACCAAAGGATTCATTCCTGGCACAGATCTTAGCTGTACTATAAATCCACTCCAGAAGAACCTGTGTCTATAGTTTCTAAGGAGAAATTGGAAAGTAATATTGAGGGCAGTGTATGTAGAAAGATGTGAATATAGGATATGGTTTGTGGGGTTTTTGTGTTGTGTATGTGTGTGTGTTTTAGGGGGGGGGAGGAAAGGAAAGAGAGAGAGGAGAAGAGAGTGGGAGAGGAGAGGAGGGAGGCGGGGGGGCGGGGGGGATACATCAATCAGTTGCCCAGACTGGGATCAAACCCTTAACTCAGGTATGTGCCCTGACTGGGAATGGAACTTGCAACTTTCTGATGCATGAGACAACACTCCAACCAACTGAGCCGCACTGGCCGTGGAAATACAGGGTAATTTGAGTAACTTTAAAGTTTATTTCCTAGATGTTTACAGGGTATGGGAGAAATGTCTTACAGATTTTGTTTGTTCGAGTCATGAATTCCCTAGGGTCACTTGCCCTGCTGGGCCCTGGTGCTGAGTTCTCAGCGGGAGGCACAGCAGAGGGTCCTGATTGCCAGCTTCTGTTTGATGTAGGAATGCTTTGAAATCTTTCCCATCCTGCTCACCACAGCAGCCACCCCTGCCCAACACACATGACTACTTTTCTCTCCCATTTGAACAAAGGACAAGCTTTTCTTCTGCAGACAGAAGTGATGGAGGGTGGCAGTCTGGTCTTCGGTGTGTTTACAGTTGTTTCTAAGAAGCCTCTTGGTAACCTCTCTTCACAAGCCCCACCATGTTATTCCTTGGAGACACTTGAGCACATGCAAACTGTTGGATCCATAGCCCCAAAGCACAGAAAGACTCTTGCTTTGGGGGGTAAAGTATGAGGGCTTTTCCTAGTGTAGAGATGGGGATGAAAGAGATCCTAAGGACAGAAATTCTGAACCAGTCAGGAGTCTGGTAACATAACCCTCCCCATGGAAAGCAGTTTATAGAGTTCTGTGCCATTCCCTGAGGGCTTTGTGAATGAAAGACTCATGGGTCAAGCTTGTGCCTGGCACACAGTAGGACTTCAGTAAGTGTTTGTTGGACAGAAATGAAGAATAGACAGAATGTATGTCTTCACAATGACTAATACTATTTAAAGTAGCCTTAGATTATTTGCTTTCAAAACCAGATGGGTAGGAATCACCATAGAAGCTTGTTTAAAAATGCAGGTCCCTTGGCCCACCCCCAGAGATTTTATTCTAATAGGCCTGACTCAGGAGTCTATCTTTTAATGAACCTCTTGGGTGGTTCTAAAGTAAGATTTTTTTGGAACCACACTTGGGAGAATTTCTGCTTTAGGGGCCAGGATGAGGGAGCAGTGTGGGGAGAGAAAGTTTATTCCAGGAGCTCTGGAACCAGCAAGGCGAGAACTCATGGCTAGTTGGAGTCTGAGTGAAGCTGAAAAGTGTCCAGTAACATGTTGGATAGTCGAAACAGAGAGGTCAATGTCAAGGTCAAATTTAAGTCTCATTGAGCTGAAGTTCCAGAAAATATTGTTAAGATGTAGCCAGCAGAAGTTTACCAAGTTTTGCTGACAAAATAGTGCTTTGTAGATTGGGCTCACTTCTCTGCTCCTTGCCACTCCCTAACTTGGCTTTGATGATGCAATGAGGTAGGAAGTGAAAGGGATTTGCCTCTTCTATGCTCTTCAGAGAAAATTTAGATTGGTTCTGAGGCATTGGGAAGAGGGAAGGAGTGGGAATGGGGGTCTCAAGAGGGTGGAGCCAACCCTCATTTCTTTCCCTTTCTCCCAAGTTGTCTGGAATGAGCATTTGAGCCTCAGGGATCCAGACAGGATGAAATGTCTCTTGGGCCTAAGCTGTAACTCTTTCTCTGGCTGAAGACTGAGGTCCATGTTAAAAGGCACTGAGAGAGCTGAAACCGGTTTGGCTCAGTGGATAGAGCGTTGACCTGCACAGTGAAGGGTCCCGGGATCAATTCTGGTCAAGTACATGTGCCTTGGTTGTGGGCACATCCCCAGTGGAGGGAGGGTGTGCAGGAGGCAGCTGATCAATGTTTCTAACTTTCTGTCCCTTTCCCTTTCTCTCTGTAAAAAAATCAATAAAATATTTTTTTTTAAAAGGAAGGCCCTGCGAGAGAAATTACATCAAACCCCTCATTTTAGAGAGAAAAATCACTTTAATCAGAGGTTAAAAGGCAAAACTATCCTGCAGAACTGAGGGAACCAAGTTGGGGCATGACTATCCCACACCCTGTTGCCTTTTCACAGTCTGCAACAAGCAGGGAGTAAGGCAGCCCCTTCTCTGCACTGTGGTGGCCTTGATGCTGAGCAAGCAGCACAGTGATTAAGGAGGCACCCTCATTTCTGGAAGCCACACAGCCAGCGTGGCTGACTGGGATGCCTGCTGCCTTCCCTTTGCTAAACTTGAGCTACAACTGCAAGAGGGCAGTGATGGGTCTCCAGCTACTCCATCACCAGGCAAGTGTAAAGGATCCCTTCATTTCCTGCTGAGCTTGATCAGCATCAGGGTCCTGGGGGGACAAAACAAGAAGTGTCCCAAGATTATTGTTGCTGAACAGAGCAAGTACAAATAAGGGTAAGTGTGAACATACAAGTAAACCCAGGTCAGATATACTTGTACTGATATTTTTTCTTCTTATTTATTTTTAATAGGTAATAAATTTAAATTTACATGGTTCAAGCTGCAAAGGGAATGCAGTGAAAGTCTCCCAAACCCATCCTCAGCCATCTAGTTCCTCTTCACACAGGCAACCAATTTTATGAATTTCTTTTTTTTTTTTTGCATGAAACCTTATTGTTTTATTTTTTTAATTTCTTTACTGATTAAGATGTTACATATGTGTCCTTAGTCCCCCATTACCATTCCATCCCCCCCACTCATGCCCTCACCCTCCTGTTGTCTGTGTCCATGAATTCCTTGTATATCTTTGTAGAGATACTAACCACACACACACATACACACACACACACTTTTTTTTTTACACAAACAGTAGCATATTAGACTCTTTTCAACCATGCTTTCCCCCCTATTATATCTTGAAGATCATTTCATATAAATGCATACAGAACTTCCTGGCTTATTTTTACAACTTCATGCTGTTCTACCTATCATAATTTATTTAGATTATGGGCATTTAGTTTTAGTTAATTTTCAATCTTTTGCTATTACAAATACATGTTCAAGTTTTCACCTATTAGAAAAATTCCTGAATGTGAAATTAGTCAAAAGTTTGTATGCTGGCAATGTTGATACATATTGCCAAGCCTCTCTCCATAGAGGTGAATCATACTTCTACCATAAACAAATGAGAATTCCTGTTTCCTCACACTTTTGCCAAGTCACTGGGAATTAGTCTTTTAATTTTGCCAAGAGGATAAGTGAAAAATAATACTTTACTTACCCTTATAGCATTCCTAGAAATATCATTCTACTTGTCTTATTTTCGTTATTTTATTTTGTAAATGGTATTACTGACACAGGGAAGACTGCTGTAGACACACCCAATGTAAATGGCCAAGATCAGATGTTCAGCTCTCTTTCATATACTACACTGTGCCATAGGAAGCTTGAGGTTCAAAAGAGCAGGTGGCTTCAAGCATTTCCTGAAAGATACATGATATAAAAATAGAAGTGTAGAAACTTTCCAACATCTGCTAAGAGGATTCCTCTTTAGTGGTCTAATACCCAGACCATATTTCTCCCCTGGAGAGCACCATCCAGAAGCAGAGGGGCTCTGATTAGCAATCTGATCTGACCTATTCTTAAACATGAGCTTGAATTCAATATCTGGGAAGCAGTAGGCTGTTGTTTTTAATTTTCCTGAGACTTCACATTGGCCACCCAGGACCTAAATATTGATTAGCGTGGATGGGAAAGAAAATATTTTCCCGAGGTTTTAGCCTTACATAATAGGACATTCACTTGGACCTGAAAATAACAAAACACATACACACACTGCTCTAATTTTATCTATGGATAAACTTATGAGGTATAATTTTTATTGACCAAACTGAAGGCCAGAAAGATTAAGTGAATTGCTTAGGGTCATGCAATGTATCAGTTAACATAGTAGAAAACACAATGTAAACCTAAACTTGAACTAGTTTCCCTGCCAAGTCTTCTCGCTCCTCTACTCATGTTGGTGAAATGACCTAACTACCCATGCAGCCTTCAAAATAGATTAAACCTAAGAATTAATACCCACCACTCTTTCATCTAGTTCATCACTAAGTCCTGTGAATTCTTCCTCCTAAATGACTCCCCTCTTCATCCTATTGCATTAGTTCCTCTCTAGGCTGGGTATTCCCGCAGCCTCCTTTTTTCTTCTTGCCTTCTTTCCTTTCTCTAATCAGACACAGTACCCCTAAGTGTTAGCTTTCCGCCAGGCCAACATGGCTCAGTGGTCGAGCGTCAACCTGTGAACCAGGAGGTCAGGGCTCCGTCCCCGGTCAGAGCATGTGCCCAGGTTGCGGGCTCCATCCCAGGTAGAGAGCCTGCAAGAGGCAGCCAATTAATTCTCTCACATTGTTGATGTTTCTATTTCTCTCTCCCTCTCCCTTCCTCTCTGAAATAAATACATATACAAATTTTTTTAAAGAGTTAGCTTTCCAAACAGATAACCTCACATTCCAGTTTATAACCTTCAGTGGCTCCCGGTTGCCTACAAATTAAGTCTCAATTCATTTCCATGGACCTTCTATAACCTCTTTCCAGCCAGGTGGCCCACTCCAAACCACTCTCCTCATTCCAGGTCCAGACTTTGCGCTTTTTTCCCTCCCTCCTTTTGTATGTGCTGCTCTTTCTACTTGTTATGTTCCTCCTTCCTGGGCCCAAAAATACTCCTCTACTTCAGGAATCTAAATTAACTTCTTCTGAGAAGGTTTTTTGTTTGTTTGTTTTTTGCACTACTGTTAGTGGTGCCTTCTCTTTATTCCAGGAATATTTTGGCCACACCTCTATGACAGCATTTGTCACTGTTTTAGGATTGTTTCTCTCCCCCCCCCCCGCTCTCTCTCTCTCTCTCCCCCCCCCCCCACCCCCAGTAGACAGAAGGGTACTCAGCATTAATGGCTCACTTTTGTATCTTACAGCCCAGGACAGTGCATACAGGAACTGTTCAGTCAGTGTTGGTGGAAAGGCAAGATTCTGAACAGAGGACATCAGGACCAAGTACTTTATTTTTTTAAATATATTTCTTTATTGATTTCAGAGAGGAAGGGAGAAGAAGAGAGAGAAACATCAATGATGAGAGATAATCAATGATTGGCTCTTGGCCGGAATCGAACCTGGGACCCTTCTGTCCACATGCTGACGCTCTATCCACTGAGCCAAGCCGGCTAAGACAGGACCAAGTATTTTAATTGTTCAATGAGTTCAGGAAACTGCAAGACTTATATATATCTGAAGCAAAATGAAAACAGAACATTTCTCCAAAGCAAGTTAATTTCCACCCAAGAGAATGATGAGAGAGAAAAGGACTGAGGGGCGGGGGGGGAAGAAAGCTGGGGCTTTATGTCCTTAGGCTTCTTGCTGTAGGCTGAGGTAGCACATTTAACTAACTTCAGAAAATTCTTACTTGATGTCACTCAGAAAAAAAGGTAAAAGGGGTGGTAGCCTGGAACTTCCTTAGAACTTACAAACTGGACATTATGTACCACTCAAGACTGGATACAAGAATGCTTTACCACCCACTCCCCTAAGCCTCCTGCTGGGAACAGCTGTGATGTCGGTGACTGCCCTTCACCTTGGAGTCTGTTCCTCTCTGGTGTTTCTAAAATGAACCTAAAAGAAATAAGAATACTCATGCAGCATGGTAACCATAGTTGACAATTCTGTATTGCATATTTGAAAGTTGCTAAGAGGATAAATCTTAAAAGTTATCATCACAAGAAAAATTTGTAACTATATATGATGACATGTTAGCTAAACTTATTTGGTGATCCTTTTGTGGTGCATACCTATATCAAACCATTAGGTTGTACTCCTGAAACTAATACTAATATATAATACCTCACTTAAAAATATTTTAAGTACTCAAATCTTGCCCACATAAACACACACACACACACACACACACACACACAAAACAAACAAAAACAGGAGAGGCATATCATTGTGTTTGGTGTTTTAAGTATATTTTTATTGTTATTTTAAATGGCATTAAAGTTTAGCTCCAAGTTCAACAGGAGTCTTATCCTTCTTCCTGCAGGTAAATATAACCAAACTCCCTTGAATTCTCCCTTGAATTCTAGTCAGTCCCTGCGGACATCTTCCTTAAAACTCTTAAATGAAAGTATCTGCAAGAACCTTCAGACCCATTGGGATTTTTGTGCTGGTGGTGGTTTGTCCTATTATCTGAGATGGGTCTGGCCCTTTCTGGGGGTAGAGCAGTGTTCAAGAGTGTCACTTGAACAAGCAGGAGGTCTGGGGGAGAAGGGGATGAAGAGTCACTGAGGGGCAGGTGTAGGGGCCAGGCATGTTGGGCAGGAGCTGGGCAGCCTGAGTGGTCCGAGGCAGAGGTGGTGGGAAGCAGTGCTGGGTAACTGGCAGGAGGTAACTGGCCAGTGTTTCCCGTCGCCCTGACCCAGCAGAGGGCTGGCCAGGCTGCGCTGCTCGGCTGCCCAGGCGGCAGGTCTCGCCCTCCTTTGGCACTCAATCCCCGTGCCTGTGTCTCCTCCGCTTGCGGTTTCTGGTCAGTTCCCAGCTGGCCCAGACTTGCTCTGAAGGAGGAGGAACCGCTGTCTGGCGAAAAAAGTGCACACCGGGTGATTGATGAACTCTTAATAGGACTAACCTCTCCCGCTCACCCCACCCCATACTAGACACACACGGAGAAATCGTTCACCCCAGCCCCCTCCCCACACCTCCTAGCTACTGGCGAGAGGGGGCTTGGCCACCAGCCGGTTGGGTGATTAACTCACCGTTTGTCTTTCCAAAGTGTTCCAAGTGGATTCAGGAACACCCATCCTCCCCCCAGCCGCAGCACCCTGCCACACCACGCCGGGTGGAAAGCTGGAAGAAGCACGAATCCAGCGTCAGTTGGAGGCGCAGCCCAAACTGGTCTTTGTGCTGCCGAATGACTGACCGCCTGACCGCCCAGGGGAGGCGGGGGCTATTGTTACCCACGGGGAAGGGAGGTGCTCAGATTCTCGGTCCACGCCAGCCTCCTCCCCAGAGTGTCTCGGCTCTCAGGACGGGCGGGCGGGTGGCTTCCTTTGTATGTTCTCTGCCTGCGTGGCGAAGGCGGCGTTGCTGCTCCAAGGGGCAACAGAATGGGGGTGGGGGGGGAGGTGCCAGCTCTGCCGCTGCCTGGAGCTCAGCTCCTCCAACCCAGCTTTTTGTAGGGCAACACTTTGAACAATAGATGCTTATAAGTCAAGGACTGCTCGTCCCCCTCCTTCAAAAAGGCCCTGGTCTTCCCTGCAGGCCTGGTTTGAGACCTGGTTTGAAGCCTGCTTCCCCAGGAAAAAACAAAACAAACAAACAAACAAACAAACAAAAAAACACTTCATTTGTACCAGGGTTCTCCATGAATCCTGATTTAAATTACATCTTCTCCTTGGGCTCTTACTAATTTTAACACCCTATTTTCATAATTTTCCAGATACTGTTCTTCCATGAAAATGATTCAGACTCGCTATAGGAACCAGTCAAGATATTTTGCCATAAGATCTAGGACAAGAGGACCTAACCAATGTCTCCCATTCTGGGGACCCTTCCCCTGCTTCTGCTATTGCAAACGATTGGACATGCATTTACCTTGACTCTTTTTTCCAAGTGTGGGAACCTTTTGTTCACTGTGCATCCGGCTGAACTTGCCCGAAGGCAGGTCTTTGGATTGTCTCTGACCTTTCCAACTTGCTAGTGTGAGTCTGAGACCTGATGAAGTGTTTGGTGCCAACCTAGGTACCAAAGATGAGGGCATTTGTAGCTGGAGCTGAAGATAAGGGAACAATGAGAACTAAGGTTTCGTTCTCTGTGATGAGCCTCTCCGGCACCAACTAGCATCACCGGTGCAGTAACTAAAGATGATTCATCTACCCATTCGTTTTTCCTCATCCAGCCCTTCTGCAAGAGACATCTAAATGAGCCAGTCCTCAGAGATGTGAGGGTGTGGCTGGTCACTCAGTCTTGGCTTCCTGTGCCCAAAGTGTCTAGGGATATCTGGGAAGAGAGCAGGCTACAGACCTGTGGGAACTAGAGCTCTCTGCCCCTCTTTATTTTTATTTAATAGTCACAAACTTCTGTTCATTGTATTCTTTTCTTACAGTTTCTGAAAAAAGAACCAAACGCATGCCAAGAACTCCCAGATGAAAGAGAACCTTTCTAGATTTGTAACTGGGACTAACCAAGTCTTAGCTTCTGGAGGAAGTTTCAACTAATTCTCGGGATGTATCAAAACAGGCCTGTGACTGCCCTTTGAATCCTGAAGGTGTCAACAAGCTTCTGGCTCCCCCAGGTCAAGTAGAAGTTGGGTTTCTTCTTTGTTATTCAAACATACACCCACACACACACACACACACACACACAGCCACTTCACCCTCCCTAATGAAAAACCTCAACAGATGGAGAGCCTCGCTCCCAAGCCTGCTGCTGGCTGAGAAGATGCACTTCACTCAAGGGTCCGTCAGCTGGTACAGGGCGAAGGGGGTAGCTGGTATAGGTAATCACTCTGTTTTAAAATTCTCTTCAGCAAGGGTAGCAGCCTCTGGGGCCTGGGAAACCAATTTGGCTAATGTGTCTTTGACGGGGACCAGACTTGGGCCGTACCAAGGCGAACGCACTCTATGTTCTCCCGCTCTCACTGGAAAGCCTGTATAAAGAAATGGTACGAAGGGATGGTTAACAGTGATTCCATCAGAGGCGGCTTTTTCTGTCAGGCCTCTGGATGAAGTTGAGGTCTGAAAGCCAGAAGGAGGAATATGTACTTAATCACCCTTTCTGACTGCCTTTCCGGGGGGCAGGACTACCCTTCAGGCCTTTCCTCTTGCCACTTGCCCACCCCTCTGGCCAGCTCAATTGGATTTCTTCCCTGTCCCTCCAGGCGGGAGCCTGAGTTTCTCCTGGTAGCCAGGGCAAGCTCTGCCCCGAGCTCTTTCCCTCCCGCCGCCTCCCTGCTGTCCCTGCTGCCTCGCCTCTCCCTTGCTTTATTTCACACTTGATTGAAAGGAACGACTGCCACTCCCATCCGTTGGCGGAGGCTTGAGGCCTTAACCCTTTTCTTCTGGCCCCGCAGCCTCGCAGATCACCTCCCCGAAGGCGGCCGCCACCGGAAAAAAGCAGAGCTGGTCAAGGCCCGAGTCTGCGAAGTGAACCTCCTAGAGACCAAGGCCCGGCGCTAGGCTGGGCCCTTCCCCACCTCCAGCGGCCGGCCCGGCGTGGCCTTTGTGCGGCCTTCCCCGCCTCCGCGGAGCCCGTGGGGGAGCCGCGCACACAATGGTGCCGCCGCTCCGGAAGGCGGGCTGCTCTGCGCGCCCTCGGCCCCGCGCCCGGCGGCGAGGGCCCGGCGGCCCGCGAGGCCTCGGTGCGTTCCCTATTGTCCCCTGCGCGCCCGTCCCGGGACAGGGTGGTGGTTTGCTGTCCTGCCTGCCCGCCCCTTCCCGCTGCAGGCCCTCCCCAGGAGCCGCGGCCCGAACCCCGAGCGCCGCAGCCGGCCGGGCTCCCCTCCCCCACCCTCTTTCTCTGCTGCCGGCGGGGGGAGGGGGCCGCGTCCTCCGAGAGAGCAGCTATTGTGACCGTCCCTCGAAGAGTGGGAGCCCAGCCGAGTGCGCACCGCCAGCGGTGGCGGGGGAGGCGGCGGCTGCCGGGCGCGCAAACCTCGGGCACAGAGGGGAAATAAATAAAACTTTGCAACCTCGGGCAGTTGGGCCCTTCAGAGGGCGTTTGGTTGTGTTTAGACTCTGGCGCTTCCTAACACTAATTGCAGGCTCAAAGGGAGCAGAATTTATGGCGAGGGCCGGGGCAGCTTGTTTATAATTTATGAAGTTTTAAATGGCTGGGTCGCAGGGCCCACTCTCGCCCTGGCCTGTGGCCGCGCGGAAAGCGCCCCCCCCCCCCCCCCAGGCTCCCCACCCGCGCCAGGGGCGACTTCGCGTGGCCCATCCGAGCCATTTTCAGAAGCTTCGGGGAAGCTTTCTCCAAGAATGAGATGGAGCAGCACGTTTGTCCCAAGAGAACCCCCCACCCCACAGGAGAAGGTGCCTCTGGGCGGCTGCGGCTGCCTGGAGAGGGAGCCCCTGGCCCGGCACCTCTTTGGAGTCTGAGCGTGAGAGGGAGCTGCTGTCAGCCGGGCTAGACACCGTTTAAAGTCTAATCCATGAAACCCTAAGCCGCAGATGACACTTGGGGCCTCGCAGACACCCGCAGACTCAGCAGATACTCCTGCGGTAACAGACCGCACTGGAAAACGCCTGGAGCCATGATGCATTATGTATTTTTATTATTACTTATGGTAGGAAGAGGAGATGAGGAAAAACAGGGCTGAATCTAAACAGCCTAACAATTCATCTATTTAATATTTAGCCAGTTAAGAAAGATTGTTATCCCTGCAAAGCAGCAAGCTCTTCTTTGATTTCCCTAATCATTTTAAAAATAATTTCTTACAAGACAATTAGAAATTCTGCCTATGGATGCAAATTTCATAGAAAACCATCTTAAGCCTTAAAAGTGGGTAAACTATCCCTTCGGTTGACGCAATTTATTCTTGCAGATACACTTGTACAACACGTATATTTTAAACCTGCTCGGAAAAGGTGAAATTTAGCAAAAGGAAAAGCCCCTCCCGCCCCCAATCTAACATGCCATTTTTTTAAATGGCACAAAAGAACAAGGAAACTAAATGTTTTTTTAAGCCATCATTATTTAGCGAAACACAAACATCCAAATAGAAACGGTTGTTGCTGCACCAGAAGATTAGAAGTTAAATTATTTCCACACAATAGGAATTTCACCTCGTGTCACCAGGGGATGTAGTAGGAGTTGCATTATTTGTCAAACCAAATAGAGATGTGTGGGCCGAGTTTGCTGAAACACAAAGAATTGAACTTTATCTGAAGGCATTCTCCAAGTGCCTCCTCCCAGAGAAGTGGGTGGAAGTGTCCACCCCTAGCTAAAACCACGCTATTATTTACAAAATGGTTATAAATCCTTGGAGACGTTTTTTTTGCCCATTGAGTACAAAGGAACAGGAGAAAACAAGGTGTTTATATTTATGTTCCATTAACGAAACTTTTATTACTTTACATCATGGGGAATGCTTGTTTTCTTTAGAAATGAACCACCAACCACTATAAAGGAAAAAGTCGTGACAGCATTTCCTAGAGAAAAGGCTTAGGCGCCTGTCTCCAAGTGATCATTTCTCTTTCTGCACCTTAACTTTTTCGTAGCTCAGTTCTTCTTATGACTTCTCGTGTATCTTTTCTTTTGATTGTCAGTTTTCTTTCAAAGTTCTTTTTTTATTTTTATTTAACACAGAAAAGTGAGCTCTGGCCTCCCCCAATGTAAATGTAATCTAAAAAGGTGGGTTTGTGTCTAGAAAGACGGGTAGAAACAGCAAAGCAGGCACAGTACAAAGCTCTACCCAAATCACCCCGCCTGGAACATTTCTAGGTTTGCATCCTCAGATTCTCCCCCCTAATGTCAATAGCTGGGATGTTAATCACATATCCCAGAACCAATGTATGCACTAGATTCCAAATACATGAAAAAAAAAAAAAACGTATTTCAAAGGTTCAGCCTACTTGGGGGTCTTTCACTGAGATTGTAGGGGAAATAAAGGCAGTGATCTACTTGCAAGTGTGTGTGATTAACACAGATACTCTTCCAACTGAGAAATCCTTTATTCTAAATATTTGTTCAAATAGTACCAGACAATTTGGAATCAATAAACTGTGTCGAGTTGGAGGGCTGTGGCTGTTCGAGAAATGAGTAACGGGTGTCGGCTGACTCTGCCCAGGAAGGACAATTTGCGGTCTTAAATCCTTTACATCAACTACAAACACCAGCCACGGTTACAACTGTTCAAAACTACTCTCGCAGCTAGTTCAGACCACAGGGACTAGCGAGATGAAATGTGGTCCCTGAGGCCTTGGGAGCGTGTTCCTAAGCTGGCTGGAGAATTCTACAAGTATACACATAAATACATTAAGACGAGGATAAATAATCAGAGAAACGAAATGACTCGCTTCAAATAATAAATACAGATTGCTGAGTCCGATTCAATCCTTACAGGACGGGAAGGGGCATATAAATTAAGGTCTCTGCCGCTAGGCTAGACCCGGGCCAGGCCCGGAGCTCCCCAGGCTCTGGTCCTTGTGCCGAGCGCGCTGCCGGCGAACCTCAGACTTACCTTCGGGACATCATTACCAGACCAGAGCCCCTCGGTCCGCAGTATTTGGCACTGTCAGGCTTACAGAGGAGAATCCTCGCGGTTGATTTATGGCGAGTCACCCAAAGGAGGATGCGCCTGGAGGGGAGGCCCAGTCGCCTGCACCTCGGCCGGCCGCTGTTGGCCCGAAGCCGAGGAGGCAGCGACAGGGACAGGGCGAGGGAGGGCCACCAGCTGCCCCTCGGGCCCCGCCCGCCACCCGCCACCAAAAGCAAAAGAGGTAATCGCGCCAGGAGTTCGGGCCATCGGTGGCCGCTACAGATGCGTCAGTTTGGGGGCCTCGGGCAGGCGTCCCTGAGAAGAGTGGTGGGCCGAGAGATCTGTGTAGGTGGGGTGCGGGTCGCACGGTCCGTGGTGGTGGTTGCCGGGGATCTGCGCGGCGCAGCTGTAGTCCACGCTGGCCGAAGACGGGTGCGAGAGGTGGCCCAGGTTGAAGACCGGCCCGGACGCGGGGGCCATGGAGTCGACGAAGTTCCCGCCCACGTACACCGGGCTTCCCTGCAGGTTGGCGCTGGCGAAGCCGCCGCCGTTGCTCGCCATGGGGTGGGGCTCGAACTCCGGCGCCGGGTACCGCTTCTGCTGCGGGAGGCAGCTGCTGAGCGGCGCCGTGTAGGCGGCCAGGCCGTACATGTTGGGCTGAGACTTAGCGAAAGCCGGAGGCGACGGCGCGTCGTAGGCGAGGCCGGGCACCGGCGGCAGCTGGCCCGAGTAGGCCACGTGGCCCGCCGAGCCCCCGAGAGGCGGGCTGCGCTCCGGGGACTGGCCCGCTGGCGAGTGCAGGATGCCCTTGGCCTTCTGGTCCTTCTTGTACTTCATGCGCCGGTTCTGGAACCAGATCTTGATCTGACGCTCGGTGAGGTTCAGCAGGTTGGCCATCTCCACGCGGCGTGGCCGGCACAAATAGCGGTTGAAATGGAACTCCTTCTCCAGCTCCACCAGCTGTGCACTCGTGTACGCGGTGCGCACCCGCTTGGACGCTGGGCCCGGCGGGCTCTTGTCCTCGCAGCTCTCTCCTGGGCAGGGAGGGAGAAAGGGGGGACGCTGAGAGGGAGAGGTCGGGGCACCTAGGGCTGCAAAGAAGTGCTCTCCTGGTTTGGTTCCCTCTTCTTCCCCCCACTTTAATCCTGGCTGGATTGGGGAGGGGCGTTTGAGAGGTGAGATTCTAAGGAGGAACTCACCGGCCCCTGGCCTACCAATCAGTCGCACCTGAAACACCCATCTGCCGTCTGAGGTTTGAGTCCCTCTGCCCAACCCCTCCCCTCCAGCCTAGTCCATCATCCGGTCCCAAAGGCCTTGGAGGAGTTTAATGGGAGACCAGCAGCAGCTGATAAGGCCTCCCCTCTGCCAAAGAAGGGCCAGACTTCTTTGAACACTACCCTCTGCTAAAGGGTGTGGGGGAGGGAACAGCCCCAGCCTTCCTTGCTGGGGGGCTGGCTCCTGGGCAAAGCACCCAGGAAGCATGGACTGAGGGTGGAGATCTTAGCACCTCACTCCAGCCCAGCTGCATCCAAATGCAGGGAGGTGATAAACCATAAAAATCCTGCCCCAGGTTTTAAGGCACCCAAGACCAGGCTGGGAGCATTTTTAGTATTGCGGTGCTAGGACCAGCAGCCCCAACACTGTTTTCCACCACCCTTGCCACCTCTCAGCAGCTTGTCCACTCCCTCACTGGGAAGACAAATGGATTTCTCCTGGGAGGGAGGGCCTTCTCCTGCAGCTGGGAAGGAGGGGCGGGAGAAGGAGCTGAGGGCTCGGAGATACTTTTCCCTTAGGAGCAGGAGTCCCAGAGAGTAGCAGGCAACCCAGAGAGACCCGGTTTCCTAATAAGCTAGCCGAATTCCGGGCTTCACACTGGCCCTGAATGGATAAGCAAGTTCATCAACCTGAAGATAAGCCACCTCAGAGAACACAAGGCCAAAACTTTTCAGGAACCAAGCCAGCTGAGAAGAGAGAGGAAGCAGGCCTCAGACCTCCTGTCCCTGCCTGTCTTCTTCCACACACCCTGGATGGGCCTTTCCAGGGAGAGAAACACAACAGGAGGCTGTTCCTGTTTCAAAACATATCCTCTGGGGTGGGGTGGGGTGGGGTAGGGCAGGGGCAAGAGGAGGGGAGATGTCTGGCCTGTGGACCTGGCTGTATAAGGCCTTCAAAATCAAAATTGTTTGGTCTGGCCCTGCCAAGGCATTTGGGGTGAATTAATTAAATGTTTGACTAAATATAGCAGGCTAATTTTTAAGTTGATAATTTTGTATGGCCTGAGAATGATGTTATAAATATCCAAATGGTGCTTAGCAGAAAAAAGTATCCCCTAGGATATGCTCCTGCCTATAGATTTGCTGGGATGGGGAGAATTGGTTGGGGGAGGGGCAATAGATCCCTTGGTTATGCCTTGGAGGCCCTGGTTGGATTCAAGGGTACCACTGTTATTTCATGGTCTTGGGCATGTCACTTATCATCTCTAATAGTTTCCTTATGTATAAAATAGGAATATTATCATATTCCTGCCACAAAGGGTTCTTTAAAAATTAAGTAAGTCTTGTAAAGCACTTAGCATGTTCTTAACATCACACTCCACAGATTTTAGTTCTTACTAATTTAAAAGACTGGGATTCATGTGATAGGGACTATGTAACATCCTTAACCAAGTTTTGAAAGGCTATTGGATGGAAACAAGGAGGTGAATTATGACCAGCAGCCTAGGAAAGCAGATATTAGGTCATATAAAGAGAGACCCTGTCACTGTAAGGGTATAACCCCCAGTCAGGGACACTATAAAGAAGGGATATTTCTGTGTCAGTAGGAGGTTAGACATATGGCCTCCAAGGTTACACCTCCAGCCCTGAGTCTCTTGGTTCCTAGGAGAGCTAGCTTCTTGGGGTCAGTGTGGAGGGCAGTAGCCCAGGGATAAGCTTCCTCAAAGAGCTACCTGCAGTGGTACAGCTGTTCTTCTGCTTGGAGTTTTGTCGGGACTCTTTCATCCAAGGAAAGATCTGCTTGCTGATGGTGGCTGAAGAGCCAGAAGCATTGGGCCCACCCTTGACCTTCTTGGTAGACACTCCACCTCCAGGATTGGTGGGCGAGGAAGGTGGCAGAGTTGGTGGTGGAGGAGGAGGCTGAGGTGGCTGCTGCTCTGAGTTCAGACCTGGAGGCTGGCTGCTACCCCCACCCTGGCTGTTCCCAGTGCCAGGCCGCATGCAGCTGCCATTGAGTTCAGCTGCCTTGTGGGCTGGCGCTCGCAGAGGTGCAGAGCTCTGGATGGAGCAGGCAGAACCTGGGTATTCAGTGTCCAGAGAGTTGGCAGCAGTAGGGGGTGGAAAAGGCTGATGGGGGGCACTGTAGCCATATGTGTCAGTGGCTTTACTGTAGCCATAGCCTCCAAAGAGTCCTGGGTTTTCATAGTAAGCAGCCTTCTGCATCGTGCACTCAGGAAGCTCCAGGGCCTGCTGACCCTGCTCAAATAACATTGACCACCACTGTCTCCGTCACTGCTGCCTCCGATGTCTGCCAAATCCTGAGAGAGCTGGGGCAGCCCCAGGTTCCAGGTGACCTGCAGAGAAGAAAAGTGAGAGGCCCCAGCAGCTGTCATTGGCAAGACCAATCAATATAGAAGTACTAGTTTAGGTTCTCTGCTTCTCACCCACTTAAAAGTGAGGAATCTGGAATTTTATGAAGTTCAACTTATATGAACCCTTGGAAAAGTTAGAAGGAATTTCTCATAAACATATAAAATGATTCCTTCTCTCTAGCTATGTCTAAGGGAAGGGGCTTTTTTTTTTCCCAGATACAATTTTCCTTCTCCAAAGACTATCAATTTAGCATTTGAAACTGCATGGAAAAGCACTTGTGGCCTCATACATTTTAATGGCTGACTTTCCCATTGACTTTAAGCTTCTTGTGGGCAGGGTCTGTATTTTATTCATATATATATATGTAATATCTAGCCCAGTGCCCCACACGTAGTAAGTGCAATAAATGCTTGTTGAATGACTGACTGAATGGATCAATCAACCACAGAACCATCTCAGGGTTTTGATGTGCAAAAGAAAACACACTCAGAACAGCCAGAGCTCTCAAAAAAAGTATCTCTCTCACCTGGTTTCAAACTCACAGCATCCTTCATGAAGACCCAGATAGTGCGCTTTCTGGTGACAGGGTACAAATCAGCCCAGTTACCTCTGTGATCAGTACTGTGAAGTCCACTAGGAAATAAAAACCAAGAAGAGAACTTAAAGACTCCCAGACTTATTTTGAGGCTAGAAAATGTTTCTTCTTTTTCATCTACTTTTTTTTTTTTTTTTGACTCAACTTGGCTTTCTGGTACTTTTAAATGGATACCACTGAGAATGGGTGAAGAAGTTTAGAATTTAAAATACATGAATCACAGGTGAAAGGTGAATGCTTTATATTATTACTATCATTTTTATCTTGCATCTATTGTATAGATATTATTATAGACCTCTGCTCTGGATCATCCATTCTACCACCACCACCCAAGTCACAACCAGCGAGAGAGCCTCTTTCGGCATGATGAATGGACCCAGAATTAGAAGAGGGGGAAAACTAAGAAAAATTCTACCCCTTTTGTGTCTTCTAACTCTTGATGGGGGTTTCCCTTCTCCCCCACCAACCCCTTCTCCTGAAAGGCTCCTAAGGAGTTAAAGTATAACTAATACCATTCAACCACTTTTGTCTGCTCCATAAAGGAAACTGATAGGTCAGCTCCCTGGTCTTACTTCTTGATCTCTTCTTTCAGGCCACTTTCCTACCCCACCCTCTCTGGCTTACACCATGTTCACCATGATGAACCACACTATCTACACAACTTCTGTGGCCTGCTTGCTGGATTTGACCACTTGTTCCAAAATTGCTTCTCTGGTCATTCATCTCCCCTCCGCTTTCACCAAAAAGCTAACCTGATTTTTTTTTTAATTCATACCTTTCATTTGGTAGTATTATTGCCCATTTTTTTGTTTTAAAATATAAGTGAATATGCCATTTATCTTGATAAAGACAAGTAATTCTCAATAGGATAATAGAATACTAGGATGTTATGTCTTAGGAATTGTTTCTACTACTGTTATTAAATGTATGCAATTAGGATATCTATCCAACAAAGATGGTCTTAATTTTTCTTTCAGTTCATTTGCTATATCATCCTCTGACTCTTAAAGTTACCAAGCTACCACCTCATCCTGTGACTAATATTTACATGTGTATATGCCCAGGCAGAAGTGCCAGGTACTCTGGGTTTCCTTTAAGCTTGGTACTTTTCTGGGATCCTGCTTCCAGTCTTAAACTCTGGGTCCTCAGGATATCAAAATGGTCACATTTGACACTGAGACCATCAGAATCACTGCTGCTTCTGTTGTTCCATTTACAACTATGAGAACCAAACACCCCCCTCTTGCCTCCTAGGTTGACCAAGTTTATCTTGCTAGGTGGACCAGTCATATTAAAACTGCTTTTTCAAGAACTGACCAGGTCTTTGAAACAGATGGCTTTACATATATATCTGCTCCTATGGCATATTCCTAGAAAACGCTCTGTGTACAGACGTCAAAAGTGCACCTACTGGGCAGCTTCATGAGTAACCACAGACTCTGTTCTCTGTTTTCATTGTATTAAGGAATTTCAAGGCCCACACAATTATGATTCGCCACCCTAAGGTCCATTTCCCCCAAAAGCTAGGGCAGTAGGCTTCTCATAAATGGGAGGGACTTTGCAGCTTCCCCTCCCCCCCCAAAAAAATATATAGTGCCCTAAAGAAACCACCTCTCCTAAAACAGAATCTGAGAATATTGCTACAAAACTGTTAAAAAAAAAAAAAAAGCTAATTTCTTTCCAGAAATCCCTGCTCCTTGTGAACTCTGCTTGAACCTAAAAAGCAGGAATGGGTCATAAATCACTTGGACAATGGTCAACTGTTCAGTGGCTCATCTTTTCGATTACCCCCCCCCCCGCTTTTTTTTTTCTTCTTCTTCTTCTTCTTCTTTAAGGCTTTCTTTTCTCGCCCTTTGGTATCTTTGCTCATTTGGGCTCCAGGACCCAATGCCTTGGGGTGAAGACAAGCCCTGTAGGGGGAGGGGCGGTTTTCCAAGTCCTCAGCTGCCCTTTCCTCTCACTCCTCCTCCCCTTCACCCCCAAAACCAGGGAACCAGGCCAGGCAGCCTCCCCAGAACCCTGCCTGCGCCATCCTCGACCCTTCTGAGCAAAGGGGCGCCAAACGGGGGTCTGGCCTCTCCTTTCTCGAGGTCCCAGGGAATTGCCAACTTAGTCCAGAGGCCTAAGCACAGGCGGGGCTCCCGGGTCCCCAGCGGGAAGGAAAGCAGCCTCTGAGCGCCCACCACCGCACCCCAGGCCGGGCTGCTTTGTCCCGCTGCGCCCACCGCGCCTCCGAAACAGCTGAATCCAGATACTTGCTCACTGCACTTAATTCTGCCCGAGATCAATACCTAATATGATACCGAATAAATAAAAGGCGCTCACAGCGGCCAGGGGACGGGGTTATTAAGCAGCTGGAGCTCTCACGGTGCATATCAATGCACCTGTCATTGTGGTTTGTAACAAAATTTATGACTGCGAGCGCGGCGGCAGTAAACGCTTCAGTAGGGAAAGAAAAGAAAAACACTTGCCCAGCCCGGCACTTTTCAGAAGTGGAAAACAGTCTCCGCGTAGGAGGAAGCGCAGCCAAAGAATGCCCTACTCCGCACTTTCCCCGGGGCCCGCGCCCCCGGAGCGGGGCGATTATATAAAGTGGCCGCGCCGCCTCTCGGAGCAGCTCTGCCGGGCGGCCCGCCGCGGGAGGGGAAGCGCGCGGCCTCTCCGGGCCGAAGACCCGCTGCCCGCCGCGGCCCGGGGACGCCAGGACGCTCGCGGACCGCACAGCGCGGAGGCCTGCCCGGCGCTTGCGGGCCCACGGCGGCCCAGGAAAGGCCGAGGGGCCGGGGAGGGAGGGGGCGGCCGTCCCTGGGCTGTGACTGGCGCTCAGCGGTCGTAAATCACGGATGAGTAGAGTGGGTCCGTGCAAGTTGGAAGAGAAGGGGGAGGTGATGGTGTGCTGGTTGCTTTTGTTAGTCTCCATTTTTTTCTAGGTTCCAGTTGCGTCTTCTCTCCCTGTTTTGCCTAAACCAGGGCCTTGGGGAGCCCACAGATCTCGCTCTGGCAGACACGACTCTTGCTGGGTATCCGCGTAATTCGCTGGAACTGAGCAATGATTCCTCCTTCCTGTTGGCCTGGCTACTTCGGGATTTTGTAGCTACTCCTTTTCAGGTTTGCTGGGGAGGGGATATATTTCCCACAACGCTTTCTGCCCAAGTTCTCCTGATCTCTCAGCCCGAGCCTCTTCTGACCTATGGGGAGCCCTGGATGGACCTTTTAAATCACTCTTATTTAGCCCAGATAACTTGGTATGTAATACACCCTGCATTTAAGGCATTGGGCTCCCCCCATTAAAGTGCCATAAATTTGAAGGCCGATGATCGGTTATCATGTAAGGGGCCGCAGTTCACACGGAGGTGTTCCACTTCAAAGCCGCCCTTTTGTTTTGTCTTGATGTATGAATCCTGAGATGGCTACTTTGAGTTGCTGGACAGAGGAAATGTAGTGGAAATTATTTTTTAAGTCATGCCACTTACCACAATTGTATATAAGAGTGTGTGTGTGTGTGTGTGTGTGTGTGTTCTCAAATTTTGTCTCTGTTTTTGTAGGCTCTTGGGGGTTCTTTTGATAGTCTGTTCAGGTGGACCTGGAACAAAATGGCAAACTCTCAGTGGCCTGTTGGTTCTTACAAAAACATGTCCAGAGGCTTTACCCCTTAAGGGTGTCATAATCAATGTGACTGTTGTAAAAAGGTGCCTTCTATCAGACAGAGAAGAAACTCCTGGGGAGCAAGTAGCCTTTAACACGGAAATCCTTGGTGGGATGGGAAAGGGGGATTTGGACCTGAGGGGAAGGATCACATCCTTGGGCAGGGGGTGTACCAAGTGGGTCAGAGGTTCAGGGAAACCAGTCCCTCTCCTCCTACTCCCAATGTTCCAGGTTTCCCACCCCCAACGCCCCCTTTTTTTGCTGAATTGGAGTGGAAGGGAGGCTACTAGGACCAGAAAAGGATGGTGAATATGCAGAGGGGCCTGGGTGAGTACCAGTCAACAGCTGCCACAGCGGCTCCAGTAAAGAGGGTACTGGACACTGTTTCTCGATTTAAACATTATATATTGATGCTTTCCCTGAATTTATTTTATTCCAGTAAGCACCAACCACCCTTCTGGTCTGGGCTGCAAACCGACTAAGAAACAGATATCCCTTCCACCCGCACCCCAGAACAGTCCATGCTGCACACCACTGCCAGGCATTCAGCAAGCACCTGCCCCAGGCAGGTGAAAGTAGAGACAATCCCCCCTCTTGCATCTTCCCTGTGCAATTTGTCGACTCACTAGTTTGCAACACTAAACCACGCTGGGAAAGCCCCACACAAAGCATTCCGGGCCCTTCTAAAGACCAGCGCGCAAAGCCATAAGCCTTTGAAGTGACCTTTGGCTCACGCGGTAATAACTCACCCTTAATGAACACCCAACGGAAGCGCCTCGAAGAAATCCTGGCCCGGTAGGGATCCTAACATCACGCCTGGACTTCAGTTTCCCAGCCGGCCGGGATCCAGGAGTCCTCTCCGCTGTGCTGGCCAGAGGGCTGTGTATGCGATGGAGGCACGATGCGCTGGGGCCCACCGGCCGGCCGGGCCAGAGAATCCCCAGCTGCTTTATAGGATATATTCACGTGGGCAGACGTCAACTTTTGCTGCTTGATTTTTTTTTTTTTTGCTTTTTATTGTTTTGGGTTTTTTTTTTTTAAGGGTTCTTTAAAAGTAGGAGCTTCCCCTCAGAAGGAGGGCTAAATTGGGGAGACCACCCAGGGCCAGGATCTCCCGATGCAGGTAGCTAGATTTTGAACAGGGTAAGTTTGCTCCTGGGTGTTCAGGGGTGTGCTTTGCTCCCTGGGTGCAGGAGGCTTGAGGAAAGTAAAGAGGACTCCAAGGCAGCCCAGAGCCCCCACCGCCCTCGCTCCCTCCCCAAACCACCCACCATTCGGCACCAGAGGACTTCAGACCCTGCTTGCCCAGAATTGCAGGCTTAACATGGTTGGCTCTGGGCCACCAGCTCAAGTACCCTTTCCACAAGCCAGAAACTGGGGGAGCAAGGGAGGGAACTCCTTCTGAGAGCTGTCATTGAGGAGCTAGTCCCAGGCAGCCCGGGCCCTGTACCCCATCCCTCACTGGTACCACGGAAAAGTCTTTAGGATCTGGAGCCTTTACAATGGGGTGCAGATTATTGAAATTTTCGGGAAGTTATAAGTGAGTGCTCCATGGGGCCAAATGAAATGCTGCTTGTAGTAATTGGATTCAGCTGACTAAGTTGGCAGGCACGCAGCTCCAAGGCAGCAAGCGAAGAAAAATGTCCAGTGACTTTAAGTTGTGATGGAGCCAACCACAGGCAATTGACAAAACAACTTTACTACTCTCCTTTCAAGGCAATGCCTCTAGAAGCTGGTCCCTCTCCCGCTTCCAGTCACAAGCTAGATGAAGGGAGTGCTCCCTGCTTTCTGGTCCCTTTCTACAGAAGCCCGTCTGGGATCTGGCCCCCTGGCTTCCCGGGAGCATGGAGCCCTTCTCTCAGACTCAGATTGCTGCTCACTCAGGCTTTGGCCCCTGGGAAAGACCCTGGATGGATTGTCCTGTCCTCCCCAAGCCAGCAGCCACACGACACAGTAAACAAAAGGATGGATGGGATGCTGAAGTCAAAATACAATTTAGCTTCATTCCTGGTTCTTTGGGGAGAAGGACCCAGAAGCCCTAGCCCTTTTCTTTGCCACTCTTGCAGTCAAAGCCTTAGATTAGTGAGGGGAATGTGGAGAAGCCGCCCACAAACTCTTCTGGGTAGTTTGGGGGTTCTCTTGAATTTGGGGACAGATCATCTTGAGTGGCACTTTCACCTTCCAAGAAAAAACAATAAGCCAAGAGCAAAAGATAAAGGTGTCTGTATGTGGAGCTAGCTCCCAGAACAATGCAGGGAGCTGGCTGGCCACAGAGTTTATTTTAAATACATATAAATCAACCTGCCTGCGCCCAACCGGGCAGCCCAAGACACGGAATTAATATGATGCTCCATCTTACTTTGGCAGTGACAGTGTAAAAAAAGTTTCTTTTTATTCATTTTCAGCCCATTCTCAAAATTGCATTTGCCCCCCAAATATTTCCTTCAACCCCAAGCCCCTCAACTGACCCTCTGTTCAAACTGATACTTTCCTTCTCCCATCCCACGCCACCGCCGCCACCCTCCAAGTCTGTCAAGGTAGTTTGTCCTCCTAACCTTTGGGTAGGCGGGGAGCATTCCCACAAAGCGAGCCTTGTTACAATTAATCACCCGTCCTCAATGTATATGTAGAAGTGTATCTAGGTCTACGCGGGCTGCCTCACCAATTGGCAATAATCAAGATCACAGATTACGCAAAATAAATCATATTTAGTATCCCGTTCAGGGCAGCAAGCAGCCCGGTGCCCAAAGATTTTCATTTTGCCATGCAATTGCTTACCTGGATCCCAATTTATCATAAACCGGGTGTCCTCGGCCTCAGAGCAGGCGCCAGTGGGGGGCAGAGCTAGCCTTCCCCCTTTGTCTGCAGACAACACTGTCCCAACCCTGGTCTTGCGTGCTCGCTGACGCGGCCATATACCCAGGCACACGGAATTCCCGGTAGAACGGAACCAGGCTGAGGTTCAACTACCAATAAACGCAGGAGGAACGAGTTCGTAGTCCCCGAGCTGGCTTCGCTTGCACTGCGCACCCGTAGGTCCACCCGCCAGCTTGTCCGCTCCCAGGCCCAGAGCAGTGGCTACCCTCGCCTCCACCCACTCCTGGGTTCCTGCCCAGCCCTCCCAGGCCCCCCAGAGCTGGGGGGTTTGTTTTGCTTTCAGAATATGGTCCTTTCTGTATTTGCAGAGAGCCCCGGAAACCCCCTCATAGTCCACAAATACAGACGCTGCCTTCAAATGCGAGCATATTTGTTCACGTGACCCAGAGAGAAGATTGTACTGATTGAGGCTGAAACTTTCACACCATCCAGCCCAGGAGTGCAGCCAGGCCTGGGGTCTGGGAGGAGGGGCAGGAGGCGTGGGACCAGGGCCCCTTCCCTGGGGCAGACATGGGTGGGTTAGCGTTTGAAGGAAAGCTCCCACCCATCTGGCTGCTCCGGAGAGACCTAGTCCCAGCTTGGCTGATGACAGTGGATTGGGGCGCTGGGAGTCTCTCCTCCTACGACCTCTGGCCCTGGGCTGGCCGGTCACCAGAAGGGATGGAAATTTAGAGGCCTGCCTTAGAGACTTGTCCGAGGATGGCTGTGGTGCATTAGATGCTAAGGGTTCCCTCGGCTCCCCGTCTGGTCTGCGCCTAGTTTCCAGTATTCCCCTGCTCCCACCGCTCTCCCCTCTCCTAGGCTAGGCGATTATGTTGTGGCACAGCGAAGGGTCAGGCCTGAAGGTAGGAACCTCTGGCTCCCGGACCAGCCTGTCACCTCACCACAACCACCAACCATATCACCACCGGCTGGGGCCTTGGCTCAGCTCGCAGAGGCGGCAGCCGAGCTGCCCCTTCTGAGAGCCGGGGAGGCGCACCCCCACCTCGCTCTCTCCACCCAGGACCTGCGCGGCCAGAGCAGGCCGAGGTGCCGAGTGAGCGGCGGGTTACCGTGATCTCCGCGCCTCCGGATCCGGGCAGGGCCAGCAGACTCCGCAGGAATGGCGACTGTCAGTCCGTGCCTTCCCGCTTCCTGCGGCGCCTCGGAGAAGGCGAAGGCGCGGGCCAGATGGGAGAGGAGCGCACTGAGGGTTTAGAAATCTCAGACCAGGACAGGTTCCCCGGACTCTTCTGGTGGTCGGGTGGAATGTATGTAAGGGTTCTGCATGTGGTCAGAGAGGTAGCCTCCCCGCTGGCCAGGAGCCTGCGGCTGGCTTCCAGCTCCTGCCTTCCAGCTCCTGCCTGCCCGCACGCCGCCCCCCGGCCTCAGCCTGGCCTGCACCACGGAATCCCACCCTTTTCGGGGGTCTCCAGCCTTTTCGGGAAGTCTCGCTTTCGCGGCCAGCTCTGCTTCTTGGCGGCATTGGGCACCGCGGCCGCCGTTTGCAAGGTCTCCGAGGAGCCGGGAATAAAGGGGGTAAGGTCCTCCGCACCCCCATTCCAGAGGCCTGGGGAAGTCCCGGAGGGCAGGGCGAGGCTCCAGCCCCCAGGCGTGCCAGCCGGCAGGCCTTTTGTTCACCTGGCCCGGCCTGGCTGGAGGCCCACTCCGGACCCCTTTCGGAGCCAGACCGTGGGTGCCCCCCATCCCACCCCCGCCCAGAGGACCCCGCCCCCTAGCCTTCCACCGGGGCTAGCAGGCGGCTGAAGCAAGTGTTAATCTCCAGCCAAAGAAGGGGGCCCCTTTGTGGGGAATTTGTCTCCAGGAAAGGATCTAAGCCTTCTTCAATCGGAGCATATGTTCATAGAGCAATAAACCGGAAAGATTTACAGTCCTCGCCCGGCCCCCAACAGCCTCGCACCCTTTCAGGAATTACTTACGATGATTTATCACACCAACCCGGGCAATTGTCACACTGATAAAATAGCCCGGGCCAGTGCCCGCCAAGCCGGGGCCTTGGGAGGCTGTTGGCTGCCAGGCTGCCAGCGGGACTAGGGAGGTTTTGTGTGTGTGTGTGTGTGTGTGTGTGTGTGTGTGTGGTGGGGGGGGAGAGTTCCTCTCCCGGCCTACCAGGAGATGTGGAGGTGGGTTCGAGTGGGTGGGGTTGGGGTGGGAGGGGAGCCAATTCTCATTGATAAAAAAGTGAGCAACTCGGAGAAAGCATCCGGAATCTGCGCTGGAGTCACTTGCAAAGCACATAAACATTTGTCATCTTTGAATAATTGAATTAATGTGTTATTGTTTGAATGTATAATTCATAAGGGAGGAAACTTTGTCTCTGTCTGATGGGGAAACATACATACACCAAAAAAGAAATCAAAACACACTCAATCCCCAAACAATCGCCACACGCAGCCTGCCTCTCCTCGTGGAAATGATCCTCAAAGCCAGCGAGAGGGAAGGAGGTCGATAAAGAGGCTGTCCTCCCGGGCATCCTGGCAGGATTTGGGGGTTTTGGAGCTTAGAAGAGCCAAGTGCGCTGCCCACAGCCCGAATATCCCGCAAGCTGGCGGTGGGATGGGAGCGGCGTGGGTCTGGAACCTCGAATCTCCTTGGCATGCGGAAGGAAAAGGGCTGAAGTGGGAGCAAGTAGGAGATACAGCCTTTGCATCTGCCCTGGCTTCTGCATACCCCTTCCCCAGATTTCCACTCACCCCGGCATCTCCCACTTCTGAGGCAAGGACTCCTCCCTCCCCTCGCCTTTATTTTATATCTTTCCCCAAACTTATAAATACACAAATAAAGGGGAAGGAGGCAAAACTCCTTGCCGGGATGACGGAAGCAGCAGAGCCTCGGTGGGGAGGGAGAATCAACTCGGAAACCATTATCTGTTGGTTAAAACCTGCCTGGGGTAAAATTTCAACTCGATTTTATAGCCTCCTATTATGACGCAAAGAGAAATTTACGACCCTCGCTTGAAAAGAGGGCTGGGGCCTTTTCTCACCGGTTTAAGAATAGGCGGCAGATGCCCTGACAGCGACTATTGTTCCCGGTAGACACAGGCGACCGGGCAACTTGGGCCCGCGTGCGCCGGCCGCATCCCGCAGCCGCGGGCTTTGCAGCTCCTGTTGTCTGCGAGCCGCCCGCCGGCACCCTCGTCCCCAGTTCCTTCTCTTCTCTCTCTCTCTCTCTCTCTCTCTCTCTCTCTCTCTCTCTCTCTCTCTCTCTCTCTCTCTCGGTAATTTTTCATAAGTGCAAACCTTTGCTGAACCAAAGGTCACCATCCAAGCCACTAACAACTCGCCAGCGCGCAGCTCCGAATCAGGAAGCAAAGGCAACTATTTGTCAGCGGCCCTGACAGCTAGATGCATGAAGGGTTTAAATCCGAAGAAATAAAAAAAAAAAAAGTCACCAAAATATTTACCTGCCGGCTGCGCTCCCGCGCCCTCCACTGGGCCCGGGTGGAGGCCGGGGCGCCGCGCGGGGGGCCCCCGGGGCGGGTGATATTCGTGGGATCCCTGCACTTTCCAAGTCGGAGAGAGCCCTTTGCGTGGCAGATTAATGACGGCTCCGTGTTTCTTAAGGGACGCGCTGAATTAATTATTTCGCCAATCACGTGGTCGGGACTTGTAGAAATCTATTCTTATCATCTTCCTCGCACTTTGAAAATTCTCCGGGTTATGAGAGGCCCTCCCCCAGCTGCCAGCGAGCCGGGGCAGCTAGCCCGGCGTGGGGGGCAGGGAGGGCTCCCCAACATGGCGGGCGGCGGGAGGCGCCGGCTGCCTGCCGAGGGGCCGGTTTACGGTCCCTGGGCTCCCGCGGGCTCGGCTGTGGACTCGCTCCCTCCCCGTGCCAGCCCGCGCCTCCACACACAGCCGCACTGATGTATTGGCGGGCACGGGAGGAGCCATTAGCCAGAAGACAGGCAAAGGACAACCATAGGATGTGTCTGAATATTTAAACTTCTGTCTGCGCACTTATAAATACACATGTCCACGCGTCTGGGGCGAGCGCTTCCATATATTAAGGACACATGTCTGATTTTACGCATTCTGCTCATTTCCTGTCTCGAGCAAGTCCTGCCCCCACCCCCATCCACTTTGCAACTGCTGTCTTCGCCCCCTTTCTAGGAGAGGCAAAAAAGCCCTCGTGGTGAAAATAGCGCAGGCCACTTTGATAATGGGGAGTGTTTATTGTCGTCTGGAAGGTGGAGGGGGCACTAGAGGTAAGGAGGGGCAGGTGCCAGAGGCCCCACTAGGGTGGAGTCCCACCAGAAAAGTAGAAGGAGCCCAAGATTGCAGGCCAGAGGGGTCAGGTCGGAGCAGCCACTGGTCGGTCTTAGCTTGGCCCAGAACCCCACACCATACACCCTCTCTTAGAGCTGGGGGTGGGGTGGGGAGACCTCTCAGCCACCGTGTCACAGACAGAGGCTGAAGAAGTCTGGGGCTGATGGGGGCCACGAAGAAAGTCAACCCAGGAGCATCCTTTTAGGATAGTAACTTATTTTCCTACCAAAAGTGATGCTTACCACCCAGCAGCCTGATTTCAACCCCAGACTTCCCAATGTTCATAAAATATGGGGGCCAACTTGGCAGTATGTATGGGGGAGGGTGTAATGATAGAATTGCTAAGCCTTACACAGTTTAACCTTCATATACCAAACACCTTTCAGAAAATAAAAAAAAATAGTTTATATTGAATGTGAGCTGTCAGAAGACTTAATGAAGAATGCTTCTGTGGAGGCACCAAACAGGAAGGAGAATTCGCTATACCTTTTATTTGAAATATAGATCAATGAATTACATCAAAACTACAGGCAACAATTAGTATAAATAATACTTTAATCAGTGGCAGCAGAACATTGGTCAATTCTATTTTAAAAGCATCTTGTGTGAACAAACACCACGGGCTGACTGACAATGTCACCTCCCAACAAAAGGCTGCAATGGACAAAGTGAGATGGGAGTTCGAGGAGCCATGTCCTCAGCAAATACCTCATTCCCCCTGGTCACAACCCCAACACAGCTTTAAAAAAACACCACCACCAAAACAAACACTTCTGGCTCATATTTGGGGGAACAGAGTGGAAACAAATAAAAGCAAATGGGCACTGAGCCTTGCTACATCTAGCTTTCTCTAGAGCACGTTCCCAGATGGAAACTCGTTTCCTTCCCTGCCCTGGGTGGCTGGGGGGGGGGGGGGGGGAGAGGGAGAGAAAGGGGGATAGCTTCTTCCCTGCCCCACTCCTGTGGGCCCAAATGGATGCTGAGGTCCAGTTAGGACCTAGGGTCGTGGGCTGCCTCTGGGCCATCCAGGCTAAATTAACATTTCAAAAGGCAATTCCTGGAAGCTGAGAAGGAGAGCTGAGGACTTATAAACAAAGAAGTTGTTTCTCTGATGAAGTTCCTTTCCTAAGTAATGGGGCTGTGTTTGAGAATGAGCTTGGATTTTCTTCACCAAAACTTTCCTCTTGGCTTTCTATGGAGACAGGGGTGAAGGTGTTTAAGTAGTTTTGGCATTTGGCCTAAAGCTGGGTTAAGTAACCTGAACTTTTGGGAAAGGGGGAATCTATAAACAATCTCTATAATATATAGGTGTGGGCAAAAGTAGGTTTACAGTTGTAAGTATGTGAAATAAAATTTATTCTTGTATTATTATTTATTATTGTATCACTTATTTGTGTCACATTGTGAGCCTACTTTTGCCCACCCCTATATAGCAGTTGGTTGCTGTGAAAACATACTTTTACCCCCTCCCAAGGAGAAGTTAAATGTATTCACAGATCTGGATTTTAAGAAAGAATCTTAGCAACTTTCCAACTTGTCCAAGGATAACTGCTCTTTTCAAAGGTTACATCCAAAGACCTCTCTCCATGTTAGAAGAGAAAAAAAGGAGAGAAGGGTAGTTAGAGTCCAAAAGGTTAAGGGTTTAGAGGTCAGTCCTCCCGGCTGAAATACAGCTAATCGAATAGAAAATTTGTCCTCTGGATGAACCTGATTCTGTAATTTAGCCCCGAACTTCAGTAAAATACCTTTTCAGCTTCTCAACGTGAGGGTGTCAGAAAAAAGACATCTTGACTATGTATGAACTCTGTGCTTTTTGTCATAGAAACAATGATGTGAATAATGCAGGAATATCCATCTTTAATATCCCGACATGCCGATATTCAAGTATTGCCATGTGCAAGTCTGAGAGCCAGGCTCACCCCAAAGAGGAACAAAGAGCTGTCCCCAGGGTCTAATACAAAAGACCAAGGCTTGGAAGATACTTTAGAGAAGTGGAATTTCAGCCTAGGGACTCCAGTGAATACCTGCCCTCAACTCTCAGGAGACACTGAACCAAAGATCATGGCTGCAGAGAAATCTTTTCTCTCCCCTATACTTAAATATATTTTTAATTACCACCCAAACCTACTAAACTGTTCAGAAGCACTGAAAAAAAAAATACCCCAATTCTGAGTCTCTCTTTCAAGCTCACCCTTTAGCCCTCCCCGCTTTTTGTCACTTTTTGATAGCTATAACCTGGGGTTTCTTTTAGGAGCCTGAGGCTTTGGGGTTTAAACTTTCCAAGCCTTGTTTCATTTGAGTATATAAACTCTGGTCATTACCTTTGACTCTTTCCCCCTTATCCTTAAGGTTCAACATTTTAGAAAAATGTGCTTTGAACCCTTCCCAGGCAAGGCATAAGAAAAATGACTTAAAAATCTCTCTCCTGTTGTTTGAGAGCAATGGTTTTAAACCACTATTCTCAAGGCAAGAAAGAGGGCCTGAAAACTGTTGTACTTTTACAATTTCTGCTTCTCACTAATGGATGGAGAAAAATTTCCTTAAGATTTGTTTTAAAAATAAAAACTTCAGGGAAAAACCCCAAGATCAACTTTCGTGGACTTCTAGATTCAATTAGTTTTTTTTTCTTTTCTTTTTAAAGTAAGACTTCCTCTACTTCCCACTTTCTTCCCACTGCACCCCTCCTTCTCCCAAATAGGCCATACACCAGGTCCTATAAAATATCACTCTATGGGCTATTTGGGCATTTGGAATCCAGTTGGAACAGAAAATTTGGTCAATATCAAATGACCCAGAACAGAGGTTTTGTTTTCTTTCCCCAGAAGGAAATTGTTGGACCATTTGTTTCTTTCTTTTTCCCTTTCCTTTAACAACCTTTAATACTGATGGTAGCACAGGGCTGAAAAAAAGCACATGTGGAAATATATTTTCAAGAATGCAACTCAGAGTGGACTCTTTGCTTCCTTCTACAAGGGTTAAGGGCCCCTACACACATTTCCGGGGAATGGGGAGGGGGTGGCGTTCAAAAATGCCAGTTACCGCCTGAAGTGAGTCCACACATCTCAGATTCTGTTCCCTGAAATCTGGCCCCTTTCATCATCTTAAGGTTTTTGGCATTAAGATGTCAGTTATTTCTGTACCCCATTCCCCAACAAATAAATATTTAAGCAAATATAATCTAAACATAAAATAACCCGTTTCCACTTCCTTCTTAGACTCATTTCTTTGGGCATGGGCCAGTGGGAACAATATATATATAATTTCACAGTGGAAATTACATAGACAACCCAGAAAGTTCAGAAATCCTGGCACAGCTCTCTTGCTTCCATTGAAAGCACCTAGCCCAGGGGTAGCTAACCTGCTGCCTTAACTCCCCCACATTATTAAACCACAGCGATCCCTGGAAAGGTGGGGTGGGGGAGGATGTTCAAATTCACACTGGGGTAAAGCATTCAACCTTCATTTGTAAATTCAAAATCCAACAGCGGAGATTTTCATGAGTTTAATGACTCGCCAAGGTTTTACGTTCTCAGTAGCTCCTGCCATATGATAATATGCTTAGAGAGAGAATCCCATCCCCCCTCCCACCCCCATACCCGCTCAGGGTAGGGGGCTGCCCTCGGGCAGGATGCTAACCTAGTCCAAGGACGGCCTGCACGTCCCAGCTCCACCCTACAGTACCTTAGAGCCCAGCGAGGTGACAGCAGGCCGGGCCTGCCCCTGCAGCTTCGGCTCAGCCGGGAGCGCAGGGAGGGATGGGCCCAGGGTCCCCACTTCTATAAGGTCGTCAGGTCTGTGTGGTGGTCCTTGGCCAACGGCTGCAAGTGCTGGCCCGGGGCAGCCGAGGAGGAGCAGGATGACGAGGAGGAGGAGGACCTGCCTTTGGTGTTGGGCAGCTTGTGGTCTTTTTTCCACTTCATCCTCCGGTTCTGGAACCAGATCTTGATCTGGCGCTCAGACAGACACAAGGTGTGAGCGATTTCAATCCGACGGCGCCGCGTCAGATACCTGTTAAAATGAAATTCCTTTTCCAGTTCTAGGACTTGCTGCCGGGTGTAGGCTGTCCGGGACCGCTTGGGCTCCCCGCCGGTGTAGTTGGGGTTCACTGAGAGACAAAACAGACAGCGCGGTCAGGTCAGCGCCTGGCCACTAGTTAGGCCCCTGGCCAACGCGCTCACTTCCTGGCGCGCCCCAGGCCCTCCCAGCGCTCCCAGCCGCTCTCCCTCCCTCCCGCCCTCTCCCCCAGCACACACATCGCTCCTACCCCCTCATCACACCAACCCACTCCCCCAACGCTGGCAGGCAGGGATCCCCAACTGTGCTCCCCTCTCCCCAGCTCACCGAAAGCTCGGAATTTTCAAGCATTTTGGAAAGCCCCCATTTCCCTCCACCGTGGAGCCTCTGTTCTGAAAATGGAATCCCCCCCCCCATCTCCACCCCCTTTTTTGCCCACAGACATGCAGCCAGCCACATGGTCCCGGCCTGCTCCCTCCACTATAAACATTTATAGAGAGAATAACTGAGATGCCCACTGAAGCCCCACGCGCCCACACCCACACCCACCCGCACCCCCTCCCGGGGCCCAGGCCGCCGGGCTGGGGTGAGGGCTGCGAGGTCGCCGGGCCCGCGCCTTACCAGAATTCACGTGCACCTTCTTCATCCAGGGGTACACCACGGCCGGCTGCTTGAGTGCCGTCCCGGGGGGCGGCTGCTTGGGGCCGCCCGGCTGGCTGCAGGCCCGGGTGCCTGGCAGGGGCGCGGGCGGGGGCGCAGGGGGCGCCGGGCACGGCTCTCCCGGAGCGCCGTAGTGGCCTGCTGGTTCCTGCGCGTGACCCCTCGTGGGCAGTGCCGAGCCCGGCCCCGGGCCGCCGCCTCCGAAGGGCTGCTCAGCGAAGTCGGGCCGCGGGTAGAGCCCTGGGGGCTGGAAGTCGGCGCCCTGTGCGCCGCCGCCGTAGTAGTCGGCTCCCTGCTCGCCTAGGTAGCCGCCCTGCAAATACTCCTCGCAGGGCGGGAACTTGGGGTCCACATACTTGGAGTTCACCATATACGAACTCATGGCCATTAATTTCAGAAGGTAGAAAATACTAATTTTTCTCGTGTTGTCTTTTTTTCTCCTTCCATAGGGCCCTCCTACTTGCTGTCAACTGAATAAAGTTGGCGGCCATGTGACCAGGCCAGCCAATAGCGAGGGAGCGAGTTTATCACCGGGTTGGTGAGCATCTCATAATTTTCACAAATTTAACTAAATAACATACGTGTAATCAAGTGACTCGCTGTGGCACATTCGAGGGCCCTCAGGAGATGTTAATGTACTTCTAGCCCTCAGCACCCTCACTCCCCAGAAAGTAATTCCAGCTTTTGTCTGCCCCTGACTTTGCTAACCCCCAGTGCCCTCTCCACTCACCAACTCGCCAGAAAACAGCCCCCCCAAAGTGGGCACAGATCAAAGTGGACTGAATCCGAGTATCTGTGGGAGTGTGGGCACCAGAAGGCAGGTGGGTGAGGCATCGTCAGGGCTGGGCAGAACACCCCAGCAGGCAGAGCTCCCGCCAGCCCAGCCGCGGGAACGGGGACTCTGCCATACAAAGGCTCAGTCCCGGCTTTGTCTTCGTCAGGGTCACCCAAAAGTTACTACAATCTGGCTGGCCTGAATCCATTTAGGCAATGAGTAACCGCCCAGCTTTCTGTGAGTGCCCACGCTGGGGGGTCCCTAGCCAAAGCCAGGCCTTGCAGGTATGGCAGGAGTTTCCCACTGCCTCAGCCCGGGAAGCGAGCGAGAGGTGTGCCAGGAAGATGGCGAGGGAACCCCACCCAAATGGACCCCAAAAGGTTTCTGCACTCCTTCTTTCCAGCTCGCCTCCTTCTCACAGGGCAGTCCAAGGCCAGTGAGCCCCTCATTTGGGCACCCTCGGACCTCACGCTCCTGGAGGGCAGAGCTGGGGCTACCTGGCCTCCCACCGCACTCCCCTGTCCTCCAAAACCTAGCCCTTTAGCCCCGGATTCCTGCAACCAATTAGGGGTTCACGCAGGAGCCTCTGTGCAGAGGTGAGGTGCTTCTTGAAGAAAAGGGTGCTCTGTGTCATCGAGCTCACTCGATCCTCCGGTCATCCTGGAGTCCAATGTAATGGAAGAGAAAGAGGTGGTTGACCCGCCCCGGCTGTTTCTGGCCTCTCCTTCTGACTCAGGCTATTTTGGAGAAAAGTGAAGTTTTTGCATCGACCATATATTCCCCTAGAATCGAATCTGTGACTATGTGGATACCACACAAATTCGGTTCTACAGGGTATATATAGACAACGTTACTACTTTCCAGTTCCACCCAAAATGGGTACCCAGACCGCTGCCAGCCTTGGCCTCTTCTTCGGAGCCACCACCAGCCCGACACAGCCACTGGCATTTTCAAGGATGGTTCAGGCAGCCTGAAAGGGCTTGGTGGCAATTTGCAGCCATGACTTCCCCACCTTTTTGCTGGGGCTGGGCTTACCAACCAGCCAGGGAGCCAGGACAGTCTTCTTAGGGAAGAAAAAAATATTCATCCCAGAAATGGAGGTTTTATTATTCCTCTTTCTCCAAATTCAGTATCCCTCCCCCCTTATCAAGTGGTATTTCCCAGAAAGGAGCAAATGCCCTCAGTGGCAGAAGAAAGGCAAGAAGGGAATATCCTCCATCCATTATTTTTTTCTACTGCCGGGGCGAGTCAGGTTGGCTGACAAAGCTAGTTCTTCAAGAAGTCGCGCATTTACCTTCCTGGGCCCGGCTGGCCTCTCTGTCCTGCTGCTGCTGCCGACCCCCGAGGCAGGCGCTGCTTGTAGGCACCAGGCTGCCCTGGGCTGGGGCCAATGCACTAATGGTGAAGGGCAGGGTGAGGGGTCATTCAAAATCATTTACAAACATATCACAAAGTTTCATTATTTTTGCTTCGCCGACAGCAGCACACAAGAGTACAAAAGTTCACGAATTGCATGCCTGCCCCAGCGCTTCAGCACTGTCTGGGGCTCACCGCTCCATTCAGGGCACCAAGAACACAGACGCGCCCAGGGCCCAGATGGATTTCAGGGGCAGAGGGATGCTCAGGCGTGAGTGGGGCTTTGGGATCCCTGGCTGTAGGGCAGAGGCGTTAAAATGTTTTTTGATTGTATTGTTTTTCCACTCATGTTTCAAAAATTTGTTTTGGCCTGGTGGGGTGGAGCAGGGAGACTCCCCCCTGCCCCCCAGCCTGGCAAAATTGGCTGCCTGCTTCTACACTGCACTTTGCACACTCCCCCCACCCCAATCCGTTGGTTCCAGTGCTTTAGCGATTTTGTAGGGATTTCCTGGTGCCAATTCCAATAAAAGCCTACCTCCCTTGTCCCAGAGAGGCTCCCCCCAACTATCCCTAATGCCAAATGCTCCCCCATACTCATTTTGGGGACACTAGATCTAGGCTTTATCTAGGCAAATTGGGGGAGCCTGCTGGGTCGGGTGGGGAAACAGTGAGGGTACACATTTTCATATTTGTTAGACGCTGTGACCTGCATTTCACCTTATTGCTCGCCTTGTTCAGACAGGTCAAAGCCAATGAGTTATTGATGAACAAAAGCGTTAAATATTCACCTCCCGCACAACTGCTCATACAAATGCTTTGATCTCTGGTTTTTGTGCTGTGTTTCCCTACAGGGTGCCAAATGTGCGTTTTCAAGCGAGGAGCATCAGCACAGATAAGCACCCAAGAGCCAGGGCAACAGCAGAAAGGGGCAAGACAAGAGGGTCCTGAGGATGCCAGACTTTCCATCCTGGAGCCAGAGCCATTTCACTCGAGCCAGCGTGGTTTGTACAGAGAAACTATGTGCTGGGTGAAACCTCCACTTCTCCAGTGAGCGTAACCCCCAGGGAGCTGACTAGGCTCCCCAGCCTGTAGGGCAAAGAAACCTGGCCCAGAGTCAAGTCCAGATTCTCGGAGCGGGGAGAGAGGGTGACTCACCAGAGAGGGAGGGTGCCTGGTTCCTATAGCCCTCGAATTTATTCTATCTCTCATTAAAATAAAACCTTCGCCGTTTCGCAGTGAGGGAGGGGGGCACTTTTTTCCTTGACTCTTGCTCCACTACCTTAATCCTGGAACCACTACCTTGATCTTCCTGAAACTTCAGCGGCCTTCTCGGATAGGTACCTTTCTTCTGTAGTACATGCAACTCAAAAAGATCCAACTTCTGAGCCCAGGACCCCCAAAATCTATGCTGGGGGGGTCCACTTCACCCCTCCCAACCCACCCTCTCCCCATTTTCCTGCAACACCGGCAGCTTTGGGTGCAAATTTTTTCCATGTGCACTTTCAGAAAATCGGGGGTGGACGAGAAGGGCATATGCCTCCCTCCTTACTCAGCCCTTGTCCCAAACCTAGACCCCAAACTGCTGAAGCTGGGGCCGCGGGAGGGCTGAGGAGGGACTTCCATCTAAAGCTGAGAATCCGCAGCCCTTCCCGGAAGCTTGCCCACTCATCACAGCCAAAGAGTGGGTTTTGTTTGTTTGTTTCCTCTCTGTTTCTTTCTTCTTTTTATAAAACCCAGGGACCAGGTTAAGTTGGGCTGGGCTGCTGAGGCAGATCGCGTTGCCTGGGTATTTGGCAGGTTGGTTCTAGCAGAAGGCGAAGCTAGCCGCAACTTAATAGGGCGGGCTGCTAATTAGCTGCAAGCTCTGGAGAGAACAGAGGCGTCCTCCGCGCCGGAGCTGCACCTGTGCGAGCTGGGCGGCCCCGGGAAGGCGGGAGGTCCAGGGAGGCCCGAGAAGATGTGGGTGAAAGCCCGCGTGGCACGTTCCCTTAGTTAGGTAACTGTGAACTAGACCCCAAAAATCTTTCCAGGAGCTCAGCTGAGAACCTCCCCCTCCACAGCGAGCTCCCCTCCCATCGGCAGGCCGGGGAGGCAGGGCCGTTCAGCCACCCGCCCACTCCCCTGGCGCGGCCCTGGCCCACCACCTCCCCAGCGAGCAACACCGCCCCTGCGATTCGGAAAAAACGGGAAGGTACTTACAGAGGCCGTCTCTCCTGATCCCGAACCTGTTGCAGTGAAAACGGGGGTCACTTAAATTCCACAGGATAATAAAGCAGACATAGGTGATACACAGGAAAATGACAAGGCCCAGACACCCCACCAATACACAGACCTCCGCGCTTCGGGTGCCCGCCCCCAGGAGCTGCGCCAAGGTCTCCGCGGAGCCGAGACCGCAGTCCTCAAGGGCAGATCCACGAGAGTAGGAGATATGGCCCACATCACCTCCCCCCTTCCATGCACCCTTGGGCAAAACCTTACTGGTTGTTTGGCCTGACTCAGGCTGCTTGTAACAGGGTTTCCCCGGTGGGAACACGGGAAGCGAGGAGAAAATGGGCCTTTGTGTGTTTCCTTATGCAGAATAGGCTGGGTGGGCGCAGGTCCACTGGGGAGGGGGCAGTCGCTGCATCTGTCCCCAGCTTCTAGGATCTCTGGTGCTGAGAGCAATTCAGCCCCCTTTTCCAGTTTCAGACTGGTTCTCAAACTCCCAAACCAGTACCCCCCAAACTAGTAGCCCCAAAACCTGTCTTCTCCTTCCCAAAGAAGGAACAGGCAATACTGGGACTTGCCTTCCCACTTATGCTCCAATTCAAAACAAAGAGCAATTTTCCAAGGGAGATGAAGACCCAAATGATAACCCAGGAGGAGGAAAATCAATGGGTTTCAAAGTAAATGGTGACGCTTTAGATTGTTATCCAGCTCTGTGGATGTGGCATCGTTTTGTCAGGATTGCTGCTGGAGAAACCACAAAGCAGTCTTAACAAAGCAGTGTTCCTCACAGAGACTGGTGTCCAGCTTTAAGTTTTCGGTCTCCTCGAGTCCTATTCTAGGCAATCTTCTCTGAGAAATCCGAGAGTCAAAGCTATCTCCAGCCTCATCCTTCCCACCTAGACTACCACTGTCTCATTTCACTTCTGAAACAGATGCTCCATACAGAGAAGAGAGACAGTAAGACCCTCTTGTGAAGCGGGAACTCTCAGTTCCCAACTTTCTGTGTCCTGAGGGAGGGGAGAAAACAGGGATTACCCTTCTATTTGTCATTTCAAATTTAGCCTAGAATGAGAAATTACTTTAATGGGACTTCTTCCCACCCCAGGTGGAAAAGAGAGGCAGAGAAATCCCCCACCCCTAGAGCTGTTCTGGAAAAAGTAGTAAATGACTTACTGGGTCTCTCTCTTCTAGTGGGCAGGATAGCTGAGAGTAGAACGGCCTCCTGTGCCCGGAGCTAGCTGGAGCCTCTCACTTTCCTATTGCTGCTCCAGGAACCAAGCATCTGCACTTGTATGCTCTTAACCTAATTTATGGTGGGAATTATATTTTGGCTTGTCAACTCTTGAGCCATAAAACAAAGTTTATTGGAATCACGTGCTCGTAAATAGCCATTCAGGTCCCATCTCTGCAGAACCATAAATAACCTTTGGCTTTAAACTTTTACTCACTAAATAAAGGTTCACTGCAACTGTTCCCTCACATTTAAATAGTTCCAAATATCCAGGATGCAAGGGGGTCAGATTCATATCAATGCCCCAGGCTTTTGAAATAGCATCTTTTCAGAGAAGTCCGTTTAAGCTGGGAGTTAGTACTATTTGGAAAAGGCTGGTGGTGGGCATGTCTTATGACTCTTTGGCTGCATTCGCTGTGAGTACCTTCAACTCCTTTATTTCAATCATTTTCTAGCTCTAGATATAGTAAATAAAGAAAGAGGAAAGTCAAAGGCCACTTTTTAACTTACTTATACCAGAAATTATTTGACATTTTGTTCAAGCTTCAATAGTAAAAAGGGTGTTTTGGAGAAGTTGGGTGGGCTTGGGGGTGGGTGGCAGTTGGAGTTAACACTTGCCTCTGTATTGTTGTGGATGGGCTCAGCAAAGTCTAAGGTAGCCACATGCCTAGAAGTTTCTATAATTTGCTTAGATCTGAAAGGAAAGCCTTTGCAAGTGACCAAACTGCTTAAAACAGCAAGACTTGGGGTTTGGTAAAGTGCGAAAGTAGAAAATAGCTCCGTTGGAATCTTTGGCAACTGAAGCTCTAAAGAAGGTTATAAAACAATAAAACAGCCCTGGTGTGAAGGGGAGAGGGTGTGAGGAAGCAAATGAGGCTCTCAAGGAACCCAAGCCCAGGAAGTCAGATGTCTCCATTCCCCCAGTGCCCCAATCACAGGGCTCAGTCCGGGGCCAAAACCTGGATGGGTCATCCCCCCCCCCCCCCATCAGAGAGAGAGCCTGAGAGCTGGGGGAGCATGCCTTCTTGCTGAGGAAGCCCAGAAAAGAAGCTTGGGCCTGAGAGCTGTTCTACTGGAGAGTGTGACATTCTATGTTTGGGGGAGGTGGGAAAGATGCCCCCAGCTCCCACCAACAGAAGTAAATACAAAGAACTGATCCCCAGCACCCTTCCATAGCCTGGCAGAGTGCCCCCAAACAGTGTAAAAACATGTGCGATTTTTACAATTCTGATGAAAAGAATGAATGTTCTGTGTAGATTTGTAGAGCACATACACATATATAATTTCTCACTCAAATTCAGTTGCAAAAGTCCTCATCAGCAAGTCCCATCAAGGCATAAAAGAGATCCCTCTCTACAAAGATCACTTTGCATTCTAATTTCCACCCATTCTCCATGCATTTCAAAACCCATTTCCTGATTTGACTTTCATTAGCTAGAAAGAAGGGGAGGGGCTGTTAGCCTAAACTATATAGCACCCACTTCTCCTCCCCCCACCATTAATTATTTAGGAGGATCTTTTACATTTGGTAGTATCTGCTTTTAAAATGAGTAAAGATCAACCTCTTTAAAAATGGTTTCTGATTCTGTTAGTACTGAGCAGCTTCAAACTTAATCCCTGTTAAACCACTGTAAAAAAAATAATCAAAGGTGGAAGAGACAGGAAAGCTTCTTTATTTTTCCTTAAGTTAATAAAACAGAATTAATCAAAGAATGTATCACTTTCTAGGCAATTGTGATGAACTTTTTATAGGTGTGGGCAGTGGTGTTTGAAACAATGTCTGGCTAGTTGCAGTTTAGTAGATTCTTTTATGTATGATGATGAAAGATGGTGATTGGGACTTGCTTGCAATCTTCACTGTGATATATATAAGATGAATAAAATTAAACAGCCTGCTCTGTATATTCAGATAACAACAGGAAAGTAACTATGCATAGGGGGAGGGAAGAGAGGAAGGCAGTGAAGCAGACACCTTCGATTACTTTTCTAATCTTAAAAGAGCCAGAAAATATGATTAAGGAGAAAGTGTCCACCTTCCTACAATATTCCTTTGCCCTCCCCTCCCCCAACACCCAATGTCCTGGGCTTCTGCAGATAAATGAGAGAGTGGGGACGAGGAAGAGCAAGCTCCATCTAGTAAGAACTTTGAGTACCAGGAGGGCACAGCAGACTAGCTTGGGCTAATTTGTTGGGGTTTGCCCAAGGACTTTCAATGGTGGTGATAGTGATAATGAAAAAGAAGATAGGGGAGGAAAAGTTGAAGTTTTCATAAAAACCTGGAAGGAATTTGTTTCTGGGCAAAGTGAGACTGTAGACACTGTCCTTCCCCATTGGGCTGGGAAAATCTAATTCTGAATTCCTCCCAGAAAACTCCCATAAGGTAGAGTCCCCGTAGGGCTCCTCCCAACCTAGAAGCCAGAACAGCTCCCAGGAAAGAGGATGCACCAGCTATGCTCCAAATGTAATGAGGTCTCCCTAAGGCCTCCTCCTATGTGGGCCCAGGAAAGAGTATTCTGATCTTGACTTGTAAGAGGTTTCTTACCCAGAGGTGATATTAAGCTCTCCCCTTAAACTAAACATCTGCACTAGCAGAATACGTATGCCTTGAGACTTTGGATGAACTTTCTGGGCCAGGGACAGAAGGAGAAAGGCCTGGCTCTTAGGGACACATTATGGGGGCGGTGCCAAAGAAGGGCTAATTGGGGAGTCCCAAGCAGGAGAGAAATATGATTCCATATTCTTAGCACTGTGCTCTATCACTGAAAGAGGAATGTGTTCCTGCCACCCTACTCTTAAACCCTCCAATGGAATTCATGCATTGGAGCTTTGCCTTGGTGTTCTCTGGGAAGAAATGTGACCGAAGAAGAAAACTTCAATCGTGAGAGATGAGATCCAAAAGAATGGGCCTGGGACAGGATATCTGACAGTGGGGTCAGAGGCTGGAAAAGGCTCCAGTGGTCCCAAGAAGGGCAGGACCTGGGTTGGCTGTCTAAGTCCTTTGAAATAAAAGGACACAAAAGTTTGGATGACTGGAGGGCTAAAGTGCTGCCCTATGCCATGGATGAAACTCCACCTGACATGGTTGATAACAGGAGAGATTGTGTGATTTGAGAAAAAAATATGATCCAGGTGGATTCCTGGTTAAACCAAGAGAAGAGAAGCATCATAGCCAAGGATTGGGGAGTCCCTCACAGGAAAAGTCTATAAGCAGAAGTTATGGAAGCCAGGGCTAAGGGGGTAAAACCTGAAGGCTGTGTGTGTGTGTGTGTGTGTGTGTGTGTGTGTGTGTGTGTGTTAGCCTGGAAAAGTATTTATGTAACTGTTTTTAAAAGATAGAAGGAATCTCAAAAATTTGGAAGGGCTGGAGGAGATTTTTGAGGATAAGGCCTCTCAAAGACTTATCTCGGTACCACTATGGCCCAAGTTGGGAGCTAGGGCTCAGCTATAGTCCTGGAGCCCAGGTCTTGGAACACAAGCAGATTAAGGAGGAGTAGGACATTCCTGGCCTCCCCTAATTTGCCCACTGGCCTTTGCTTTTTCACCCTATCCAAGATTATAAAAGACTGAAAAGAGAGTATTTGCTCTAAGGCTGTAAAAGAGGGTTCTTGCCTCGATAGGTATGACTGATAGGTGATGCTAGAAAATGGTGACTTCGGGAGCTGGAGAGTGGGACCTGCTCTCTGGAAAGGCCTAACGCCTTCTGTCTGAGTTGAAGATGTGTCTGTGTGGTTTTGAGGCTTCCCCCTACCTGGCATTTCCCCACTGAGGAACCCTATTTTCTTCCTGGGTGTGGCCCTGAATGTACCTGTAGACAGGTGCTAGACACTGAGACCCAAGAGAGCAGGGCCTGTGAGGCCCACTACAACAATAGTAAGAGTTCCAGAACTATGTGTTCCTGGGTCTACCACTTCCCACAATCAAGCCTAGGCCTGTGTTCCCCTCTGAATTCAAGGATTGGTGAGTGAATCAAGTCTCTTTCAGCTCCAAAAGTCTAGGCCTGGATTGCTTAGCAGAAAGGAGAAAGTGATGATAAGGAACACATATTGAATGCTTGTTATGTGCTAAAACACTGTTTGAAGGACTTAACCAGTGAGCTAATGTATATAAAGTAGCTGGAATAGTGCTTAACACATAGTAGTGACATGTAAGTACAAGTCCTTGTAACACTTGAAGGTTCTGTCATTATCCCTACTTTTCAAATGAGGAAACAGGTCCTGCTTTCCTAAAGCCACACAGCAGGTGAGCGGTAAAGATTTGAACCATGGCAGTCTGAACCTACTCACTTCTTTGAAATCTCCAAGTTGGCAAAGGATCAATGTCCCTTTCCCTAAATGTGAACAATTATTCAACCTATGGGATAGTGGCATTAGAAAACCCAATTAGGGAGTGAGCACCGAGAACTATGGGGATACCTGAGTGGTAAAGGGAATTTGACCCCTGGAGACATAATAACCATAAAAGAAGCAGGAGAACCCTTGATCAAGTGCCTCTCAGACATTAAGTGCATCTTAATTGCCTTGTGGGAAGAGTGTTTACAAAATGCAGGCCCTAGATAATATGATTTAATAAGAAATCTGGTGTGAGACTCAGGGACTTGCATTATAAACAAGATTTGAATGCAGGCCCTCATTAAGAACATTGCCCTAAAATGGGAAAAGGAGGGTGAACACTGTGTTGCCAGGAGACAATGGAGTTGGATTAGAGCCTGTTTTTAAAGTTGGGAGCCACCCCTGGTGCAAGAAACACCTTGTAGAACCCACCAAAGGCCTGGAATGGGAGCAATGGTGAAAGAGGGGCCTGTGGGTGGTGTAGAAAAGGGTAGAGATAGGCATCTGCATAATTTCCAAGCCAAAAGGTCAGTAAATGTTGCCCTGGCTCTCAAAGGGAGATCCTGGGGAATCCCAGGCCTTGCTCTAGGGCTAGGTGAGCCAGGGCAAGGTTCCTCAGCCTGCAGGAGGCACAGCACTGTGCTTTTTAAGCCCACCCATTCTGGGTACCAGGGATCCTGGAGGGGTAAAGTGTAAGGCACAAGAGCCCAGCCAGCAGGAGGGAGCTCCTTGGGACCCCATGGATTGGGCGTGGCTTGCCATACCAAGGAGCCCAAATTTCTTTCCTGCTCTTAAGAACCAAGAGCGTGAAATCACGCCCTCTCCAGGAAGGCCAAGAAAGTGAGGTAACCTGCCTGCCACCCCGGAACCAGCCTTCAGGCGCCCGGGCCTAGAGGCGATCTCAGCTTGCCGGTCTGAGAAGTCTCTCCCTGGGAGTGGGTGCAGTGTCCCCGACCCGCCTCGGAGGTAGAAAGCACTTGGAGAGCCCAGGTGGAGAGCGAATACCAAGAGGCGCGGGATCACGTGCCCTTCCCTCCCCCACCTTCCCCGGCCCGCTCCCGCCGGGGCCAGTCCGGCACTGCCGTAGCCGCGAGACGCTTGTCCTACAGCGCCTCCTCCTGGACAAGGCGCCAGACTGCTGAGCAAGGGGCCCTGCTCGACCGGATACTCCAGGCTGGAGCTTCTTCGAGTGCGCGGAGGTCTCTCCGCGAGGTGAGCTCGTTCTGCGGGATCTCCCGCGACAGCCAAGGGAGTTCCAGAGTCTCTGAGACTGCCTCCCTCTGCAGCACCGACAACAGACTCGTGGCCCAGGGGCGTGCATCCCCATTCATTAGCCAAGCCCAGGCAGAAAATCCCCCCGTTTTCCCGTTTATTTATTTACTTATTTGACCTATTTCTGCGGAGCCGTTGGCCCCCCGCAGAGCCCTCGAATGTGTGGCGCTGGCGTAACAAGATCCGGGGGACGATCTGGCTGAGGGATTGGCCTGAGGTTTGGTGGTTTGAACAGGCGCCAAAAGGAAAGGCTTTTTCCCAAAGCAGAAGCATCAGGTTGGAAAAAAATCTATAAACTCCCCTGAGGATCATGTGTACAAAATCCTCTTTTAAGGTGTGTGTGTGTGTGTGTGTGTGTGTGTGTGTGTGAGTGTGTGTGTGTGTGAGTGTGTGAGTGTGTGTGTGAGTGTGTGTGTGTGAGTGTGTGAGTGTGAGTGTGTGTGTGTGTGAGTGTGTGTGTGTGTGAGTGTGTGTGAGTGTGTGTGTGAGTGTGTGTGTGAGTGTGTGTGTGTGAGTGTGTGTGTGAGTGTGAGTGTGTGAGTGTGTGTGTGTGTGTGTGTGTGTGAGTGTGTGTGTGTGAGTGTGTGTGAGTGTGTGTGTGTGAGTGTGTGTGTGTGTGTGTGTGTGTGTGAGTGTGTGTGTGTGTGTGTGTGTGTGTGTGTGTGTTTTAACACCTGGAGAGGAGATTTGGTTTCCGTTTGGCCACCAGCTCTTATTTGCAGACTGTTCCTAAGTGTAGATCTCAGTTGGGGTGGGTGGTGAGTCAGGATGTTTGAAAACAACGTAGTCAAGGGCAAGATGTTCAGCTATATTTAGACGGAAGGCTGGAATAAAGCAAAGATGGGCAGCTTATCTGCGAGAGGGAGGAGTGGAGAGATCCGGTTCTATTTCCCTGTTTGAGTCCACTCATCCCCTCCCCCATCTGTGCTTTGCCGGTCGGATCCCCGGGCTGGGCTGTTTCAGTGCACATGCGCCAGGCGCTGATCCATCGTGCTTGGCAGGCTGCTTGGCGCTGTGCGGGGGGCGTGCGGGGGTGCGGGCGTCACCGTGCACTGCTGCAGCGCCTAACTGCTGGGGTGCTCAGCCTCCCTTTATCAGGCAGGACACATCCTTTTCTTTTTCAGGAAAACCTGTGTGAAAAGTGCCAACCGTGCTTCCTGCTTTGCAAGTCCCGTTCTGCCCACCCAACACATTTTTACCCATGCACATTTTGCCCATGCACATTTTGAAGGCTGTGTCGTGAGGATCAGCAATTTCACATCCAGTGCAGGGGTGTCTCCTGAGTGTTCATCAAGGCACGTGGGAACCACCCTCCATTCAGGGAGCCCCACTTCTCCTTCCTTGTGCACCACGACCCAGTCGAAGGGATGAGAAAGTTTCTAGAAAGAAGGTATCTGTTCACACCAATTCCGGAAAAGTGGCCCTAAATTGGGCTTAAGTCGGAATTCCGAGTTCGTGGTGGCTTCTCCCCGGCTTCCGGTGCCCCGGGTGCCCTGCCCCGAGGCCGCACTGCGGCAAGGCCAGGCCGTAAATACCGCCAGCAGCTGCCTGCCAGCCAGAGTGAAATACTGTCTTTGTTCCGCTTTCCCTTGCTTCTCCAGCTCAGAAAACAAAATTCTGGCGAAACATATTTATCTGAGAGCATCTGACGGGAAAACACGTTTGGTTTTCAGCCCCAGTGCGTGGCCGCATTAATAACCGCATCATGGCGAGCTCGGCTGTTTTCCTGATCCTGCGGGGGAGTGAAGCCCGGCTCGCAGCCTGACCCAGGCCCAGCCCTGCCGCGGCTCGGTCCTGTGTACCCCGGGAGAGGTAGAGATTGGGGCCGAGGACCCTGGGGGCTGCACTCCCCAGCTTGTGAACTCTGAGAGTCCAAGTGCTTTCTCTTTCGTTTAATTTTTTTTATTGCGTTAACAGGGACAATGGAGGGATTTCCGGCCGCGCAAAAGCATTAACTAGTCTCCTCTTGGACTAAGTGGCCTGAGTTTAAATGTGATTTGTGCATTATTTATTCCCTTAGATGCAATCGGCCAGCCGTGCAGTTCCATAAGTTCTGAATGTACCTGGGCTTACAAAGAGCCCCCCAATCCTCCATATCTAACTGCCCATGACATCACCCTCTGCTGCACGATTGGACCTGCAGCCTGCCCAGGTTCCTTGTCACTTGGGCTTGCTCCACCACCAAACCGACAGGAAAGCGACTGCGGCTCTGAACACCAGGGCTTGGGCGTCCTGGACACAGCTCCTCCCCACCTGCACCGCTATCCCAAAACCAACCTGGGGGCTCCTGCGGCTCCGGAGCTGCCAGGGGAGGGCCTATTGGTCCCTGAGCAGGGCCCTGGTTTTCAATAGGTCCTGCGTTTTACCAAAATAAATGATTCATCTCAACAGCCATTGTACCACAGTAGAGAAATACAGTAGTTGCAAAACACGGATATTCCAAATTTCAAAATCACTTGGAGTTTCTTATTTGTGGGTGTTCATAGTCATTGATCGCTGACAATTCCGCAGATATCAACTGGCCACTAATGGTGGCCCTCCATTTTGAAACTAGCGTGATCCCATTGTTAGTTACTAAAAATAATCTTTCCACGAAGATGTCATTTATTTTTAGAAATGCTTTTACGGCCAGCAAGGTTACAGTGGAATATCTGGGGGAACATTAAGTCAGATTTTGCCTCCCTTGCTTTGAAGATCACACTCCGCCATGCGCAGGTCCACGCCATGCGCAATGCGGCAGATTGTCCAAAGGTTTTGGTATTTCACAAGGGGTCCGTGGGTAAAGCGGCAATAGGCTTTGAGAACTACATTCTCGGGTTCCGTTCAAAATTGGTAGGAGAAAATAGCATTTTTTTTCTGCAAAGATTTTCTTTGACTCATAATGTTTCGGTTCAATAATTTTGAAGAGGGAAATGTTGCTATAGAATATTGATTTTTAGGAACCCCACCCCCACCCCCAAAACACCCCAACACGACAGTACATCTAGAGAGCAAAATCTGTACCCTTTTTTACCCTGGCAAATAAGAAACACACGCGATGTTTGAACATACACATGCTTCGAATTTCTGAAATATCTGATGGGTTTTCTAACCAAGCCCTGCACCAGATTTCCTGATACTCCCACCTCCCCCAAATGCATCCATTTTGTGACATGAAATAATCCAAATTCACCTTTCAGATTATTGGCTGTGGGAAGGACCTTTCTTGAGGTGTTACAAGAGTTCACTGAGAACTACAGTGTAAAATATTTAAAATTCCACCTCATACACAAGGCCCAAGAAACCATAAACCCAGCAATTCATCAGCATCACCTAGCAAAAACCTGGGTGAACAAACCAAGCACATCTTAGATACACCGAATGCAACCCACCCCCCACCCCAAACCCCAAACCTCCAAAAGCACCTGTTTGCCTCCCAGGTACCTCTGACCCCAGACAAACCGCTGAACGCTATCCCACAAGGTGCTTTAGGGCCCCCAGCGGAGCTGGGACGTCCAGGAACGCTCTCCCCAGGGTGGGGACTGAGGAGCTCTGGATCCAGCAGTGGGGTCCAGTCTGCCCCTCTCCACCGCTCCCGCGGAAATGGGGCTTCCCCTCCACTTCTGAGCTCAGCAGGACCCCACCGGCGGCTCAGAGATCAGCGACTTGGGAGCAGGGGGCGCAGACCGCCAACCCTAGGTCCCGGGGCGGTGCAGGGGGTTGGACCGGGCTCACCCAGCCGCCCCAGGCGCTGGGCGCCCCACACTTCCTTCTCGGGGCCGTGCTGGGGCGTGGGGAGCGGTGACTCTTACCCGGAGGCTGCGAGCTGGAGGCGGGGGTCGGCCGGGGAGGCTGCGGTAATCCATGAGGCGCGGCCAGGCTCCGAGCGCTCTGGGCGTCCTGCACTCGCCGGTCTGGGAAGGAGCCCGGGCGGAGCGGCGGCGCTCGGCCCCCCGGGGCCGGTCCGGGGCTCCAGGCGGGCGTTGCCGGCGCCGGCGCCGGGTGTTTCGGCGCCTGGGGCTCCTTCCGGACTCCTCCGCCCGCTGGGCTCCCCGCCGGCTCCGGAGGCCCCAGCGGGGCCAAGTCGGGCATCGGGTGGGAGCCGAGGCCCGCGGAGCCCGCTCTCCCGCAGCCGCGACTGGAGCCCACCTCTGCAGAGACAAAGGTTACGAAAAGAGGGGGTGAGGCTCAGGAAGGCAGAATGCAGGGGGGAAATTCGCCTGGGAAATCAGGAAAAAGGCCGTGAAGGCGAGCGGCGCCTGCACATGACCAGCCGCAGCCAATGACGACCGCAAATAGGTCATAAAAAGGTCTATTACCAAGTTGTAAATTTTCTTCAAACAAAAAGGAATTTACTGCAATTCCTTGCGGATTTTGCACGTACAGCTCACAAGCGCCATGTTTTTCTCTCTCTTTTTCTCTCCTCTCCTCTCTCTCTTCCTCCCCTTCACTTTCTCTTTCCCTCCCCTCTGCTTTCTCTCTTCCTTCCCCCACCTTCGCTCACCCCCGCTCCCTCATTCCGTCCTTCCCGGCTTCCCTTCTCTCCTCCCTGCCTTGTCTGTATTTCTTCCTCTGTCCATTTCCTTCCTCTCTCTCTCTCTCTCTCTCTCTCTCTCTCTCTCTCTCTCTCTCTCTCTCTCTCTCTCCCTCTCTCTCTCTCTCTCTCTCCCCCCTTCTTTTGCCGCCATAGTTCCTGACTCTCTCACCTTTTCTAGGAAATATTTTTTTCGTTTTGGCTTGCCTCTAAACATCTGCTCAGTTTGGCGCTGTTGGAGGGGAAGGAGTGCGATTTACAGACAGCCCAGGCATTGATAATCCCGGCAGTCACCTCCCTCCAACGCTCCCCTTACCCTGGGTTGGGGGGGGTGCACTCAGCTTCTCTTCCCCTCCCCTCACAAAAGGCCTGCTCTGGAAGGCAGCCAAGTACTTTCGGGGTTTGCCCCTCTCCTCTCCTGGCAAGCCAGCGCCAGTGATCTTGCGCAGAAAACCTGAAGGCCAAGAAATCGCACTCTCCTCCCTCCCCCTCCCCCCCTCCAACATAAATTGGGGTCTATCCTATTCCTTGGGGTTTCTGTGGTAGGAAAGTCATCAACTAGCTCAAAGACTGGAAATGGTTTTAGATACCTGTCAATTCCAAAATGATAGTTTGAGCTCCCAATGCCTGGCCTTTACCTCAGCAGAAACATCCTCCTGGTCAGTTCTGGGTTAGAGGAGAAGCAATCTTTCTGGATCCCCTCAGAAACCTCTTCCTTGAAGCCTCCACTAAGTGCAGTTCTAATTTCTATGGACTTTAATGCTAGTTCCTCTCCTCTTCCCTTGCCCCCTCCACCAATGTTTGTCCATTGAAAAGCCTGCTCAGTATATTATCAAGGAGGAGAGAGGCCTCATTTATTCAGGAAAAGAGCGACTCCCAGTTTCAGCCTTGGGGGAGGGGGTAATTTTCATTCAAAGGCAGAAATCACATTCCTTTTGCACTTCTGATAGGAGCTGCTCCGGTGAACCTCAGCTGAAAGTGAATGTCTTTGGCCAGTTCTAGCATCCCCCCATCATTAATGCATGGGCAGGGGCATGGCCATCGGGGCTTCAAAACCTGCCTTCCTCTCTTCCTTTCAAGGACACTGTCTTTGGGCTTCTAGTAATGTGTTTGTAAATATTTGCATTGGATGATTGTTTAAGTTCTCTGCTATTGACATCTCCACACACAGTAAGTACCTAGGTGGGATGTGCTCCTAAGCAGGAAGAGCACAGCACCCTCTGGAGCAGGCCATTTGTATTTCTTGCGAAAGTTCCGATGACCTTGAATGTTTCTGATTAAAGGTCTTACCTTGCCATCTGTCAGCAAAAGTCTTATTCTTTCTAGAAAAAGCCAGTGGGGTTTAACTTTTTTGGAGGGAACTGTAACCATAGCCAGACTCTTTTAAAATGCTCCCCCCCCCCCCCCATCTATCCCCAGATGCCCAAGGATTCAGCAAACACTGGAGAAGCACAGGACACAAGCTTGGATGTGAAATAGCAACACATTCTCCACTGAAGAATAATAAAACAATGCTTTTAATTATACAACAAAATGGGGCCCTCCCAAACAAGAACACTTTACACCATTCTATTCATGTGGAACCGAACAGATTGTTCAATCATAACATTTTCTGATCATCTCAATTGACAATTTTCCTCTCCCTCTCTAGTCAAATAAAAACTGAGCTTATGACCCTCCTTTTCGCCTTGGGGAAGAAGGGCTGTAAAAAGACACTACGCTGAAAAGGCAGCCATATTTGCACTTTCCCCCCAGTGCAGAGAGAAGGGTTGTGCTGGGTTTTGTGAAACACCACAAAATGGCAATTCCTGAACTGACTTTTCTCTAGGAACCATTGAGACCTACACCCTCTTTTGTTTCTGGTCCTCACAAACAAAGAACCTAAATCACTACGAAGGCTTGGTTCTTGCATTTAATGTTAACATTGGAGAGTCCTATTTTCCTCTGAACGGTTTACAGACCTCTCTAGGCAGATTCCCTAAGCAGCACAGTGAAGAGAAGCAGTTGCCTGGGTTTGCAAAGGGTTTTCTGAAGGTTTATGCAAATTTCTGCAGCAAAACTGTTTGTTCAGTTGCCGCAGCCCTCGGATGTTAACAGATTTTAGCCAATTAGGAGGGCATCTTCTGCACTCGTCACTGCAAGTCTCATAAAATACCATGATGAGCGGTTTCTAGCTACTATAAAAAAGGAGGTGGTGAGTGTGTGTGATGTGTAATTCCCAAGCTCTTTATTTGGAGACAAACCTATGGTTTTCTTAGCTACAAAAGGAAACTTACAGGCTGACATTTATTTATTACCAATACTTTCTGCACATGTGTAATCTATGTATATGTACAAATCCACCAAATATTTACCAAAAATTATCAAATCTGTATATGTACAATACTCTCAAATATACCAGTAATTGCAACGCCTTTTTCTGTACATGAGCTACGATTTTGCCACGTGGTTAGGGGCACGATGGGGCCAGAAGGTACAGCACTTGCAGAGCAGCACGGAATGCAGAGAGAATGAGGATGTTTTTACTCCCCTTCCTTATTTCATATCCATCCACACCCCAGGTTCCCTACCTAATAGAATCTTGCCCAAATCAGTGGCTCTAAAAGTTACATCTATAAAGTATTCTTGAGTGGGAGAAAGCTAATTTTACTAATAAAGGAGTCCCTTAACTGGAGGGCAGCTGGAGTTTAGCCAGTACCAGTCTCTGGAGAGCTTACCACCACCCCCACCGCACACATGGACTTTCAGGCACTTGACATCCTCGCTCTTTATCAGCCAATAGCAGTCTCAGGCAGCACACAGAACAAAATGTTTCCAAATCCAGCATGCACGTTTGCAGCTGTCTCCTCTCCTGCAAATGTTTCTTAAGCCCCAAGCCACTCATGACTTAAAATTGTCTTTCCTGGCTCAGGTCAGTGAATGCCACAGCCACGGTCTCTTCCCTAGATAGAAAGCCAGGCGGTGCTTCGTCTCTAGGCCAATCAGTGACATTTCCCTGGTCCTTGAAGTGGCAGGCAAATAGCCCACCAATGCCTGAGGGGGTGACCCAGGCCTAAAACTATCGGGTTCTATTTCCTATAAATGCCACTTGGAAATCAAAATGTACCTCTTTAATAAGGCATCTAGGAAAAGCAAAGTTGCTTTCCCTTTAGGGAGGAGAAATGTTAGTTAACTTGAATTTCTTCTCTTCTCTCCCACCTCTGCCCCCCTCCTCTTCTCTCATAAAATGGCAGCTGCAGAAGTGGCCTCAATCGGAAAATGGATATCTTGTTAATAACAGAGTCCCCACCCAGCATCAGTTCTGGCTCAGCAGAATAAGCTGTGGTGTAACCTGGACTCTGGGTCGTCCCCCATTGGGCCTACAACTTGAATCCTTTGTGAAGTTCAAAGCTTTTACACCATCTTAGCAAGGTTATTTAGAGCAAGATGAAGCTCCAGTAGCCTAGTCAGGCCTCTGGAATGAAAAAGACTGCCCCTGCCTGCATTTATTTATTTTTTATAGCATGTAACCCCCACCTTTCTCTCTCTCTCTCTTTTTTAATCAAATAGGAGCTTTAGCTGGACATTGCCTTCATGTGAGTAAAGGAAAAGGGTTATTTGCGGCGCTCAAAGACACTAGCTCTAGAAAAGATTCATTTCTTTATTGAGGAGCTAGCTGTGTTCTGGAGCAGTTGTTTACACTCGGATTGTTCTGCCTTTGCTGCCAGGGCTTGTTTCAAATAGGTGAGGCCGTCCGGGAGAACAACAGAGGACGTACCAACCGACATCTGAGACGCAGGTAGTAAGTTGGCTCAAAATGGGCATGCAAACAGCGAGAAGAGAATACAAATAAATATGGCACCTACCAAAAAAAAAACAAAAACAAAAACAAAAAAGAATCACAGTGGTGGCTACAGCACTGAGGCCGAAATTTCAGATATCAAATGTAGTTCAAAATAAAAGCAAGTTTTGGAAGGAGAGGCATTTCACAAAGTGACGTGCTAGAGTGAAAAATTAATGAATGAAAATGTTATCATTAGCTTTTCAAGTATCCATTCACTCTAGATTAAACTGTTAATGTGTATAGACTATAGAAAAATTATTAAATGTCAACATTGACATTTCCCTGAAACTTTGTCACTGGCCCAACATTTCCCCCAAGTTTAGGAGGCTGCAGAGCCGGAACTACACATTACACTCTTCAATTAACATGTGCTTTTCAAATATTTGGCCCACACTAGTCCCAGAGATACTATGTTTACAAAATAAAGAATCCTCTTAGGAGTAAACAAAAGGCACCTGAACCCACTATTATAAAAGCAGAAAGAAAAATACATAAATAATACATTTTAATCAAATAAAATAAAGTAAATATTCTGCAAGCATAATTTTTAAAAAATTATAATAGATTTCTTTTAATTTACTCACCATAAAGAAAAGATTTAAAATGTTCAAGTGCACTTGTTTGATTAATAAAGCATTTTATATTCAATTATTTAGTGCTAGTTATTAGGAAGTTTACGTTGTTGAGGCAAATCACCAGTTCAGACATTAAAAACTACCATTATAAAAATTTTGCTATAGTTAGTATCAAATTACCCTTACATAGGACAGCTCAAGAGCTGTTTCTATGCGATACAAAAAACTTTTTAAAACACCCAAATCCCTCTCAAAAACCAGAAACCTCAAGAGCAGTGACATGAAGGTAGCTTGAAATACAGGTAAAGTCCTTCCAACCAAGAAAATAGGTGGTATCCACCAGCATATGTTGATCATTAGCTTTAATAGTCTGTGGTAAAATTTTAAAGGTAGAAGTTAATTCGTGGGGCCTTCAGTTCTGTCTTCTTCCAGCTCTTGGGCTTCCTTTTTAGTTTTCCCATCCTTCACCTCTTGTAATGTCTCCTTGTTGTTCTCCTTTTTCCACTTCATCCTCCTGTTCTGGAACCAGATTTTTACCTGTCTTTCCGTGAGGGCTAGGGCATGGGAAACCTCGATTCTTCTCTTTCTGGTCAGATAAGGATTAAAAAGGAATTCCTTTTCCAACTCCAGGGTTTGGAAACGACTATAGGTTTGTCTTCCTCTTCGTCGACCAGGAGCTGCTGGTTTAAAAAAAAAAAAAAAGAGGAAAGTGAACGTTTTTTAAAATGGAATGGTATCTCTGCAGGTTGCCGGAGGTTTCTGGAGTGGGTTTAAGGGATGAAATATACACAACTCTCTTTCGCTCTAATATATATGATGTGCAGGCAAAAGAGAGAGGTCTTCACAATTATTCTGTCCCCATCATCGTTTCGTGGTTTCTACTTTAAGGGGAAAAGTATTACTTTATGAATAAGAGCCGCTGAAGCAATAAAAGACGGAAAAGGAGAGGCAGAGGGAGAGGGGTTTTAAAACTAGAACGTGAGATGAAAGCAGATTTCTCCCGTCTCCCCGCTTAAAAAAAAAAAAATGCATCCCAACCTTGTGGTCTCATCCAGGCAAACATTTGAGAAGGAGACGAGCTCTGATTTAAGTGGTCTGGGTCCTCGCCAATATTACCACTGGACGATTTACAGTCAGGATATTGTACCAGCTCGGCTTCTTGCTGGGTCGTAAAAATCGGCTGTCTCTGTAAGTTATCGTATCCGTAAAACTTCGCGGGCTCCCCGTGACAGGCCATCCCGCCGCAGGGGGGAGGCGGCGGCGGCGGGTGCGGAGGAGGAGGGGGGGCGGCCTGGTAGGCTGCGGCCGGGCTGCCCCCGCCGAGGTGGTAATAGTCCTGGCCGAGGCCCAGGCCGCCCCCACCACCGCACCCCGGCCCGGCGGGCCGCTGCGGCGGGTGCGGGTGCGCGTGCGCCTGCGGGGGCGCGTGCGGGAAGCCGGCGGCGCTGTTGCCATAGAGTTGCAGGGCGGCGGCGTGGCGGCCGCCGACCTCGGGCGCGAAGTGACAGTCGTAGTAAGTGGGATGGATGGCCTCGCCCGCCGCCTTGTACTTGGCGTACGGCGACGGGTTCACGAAGTACGAGCTCATCGAAGCGGCGGCTGCGATCCGGGACCGAGCGAGGGCGGCCCTGGGCGGGCGGGCGGGCGGGCGGCGCGGAGCGGGCAGGAGCGCGCCTCGGCCCAGCCGCACTGCCGCGGGGACCTCTGGGGCCGCCGCTCGCGTCGTCCGAGCCGCCAAGTGACGCTGCTGCTGCTGCTGCTGCTGCTGCTGCTGCTGCTGCTGCTGCCCGCCCGCGCGTCGCCTCTGAGGCTCGGCCGCCGCGGGCGATCGGTTACTGGGCGCTCATGCCCGGCTGCGGCCCCCGCCGCCTCGGCCTTGCGCCGCCTCCCCTGTGGGTCGCGGGGTCTCACCCAGGCCCCCGCGCTCGCCTGCCGCCCACCCGGCCTCTCCCTGCGCGCGCCGACTGGGCCGCAATATAATCGCTGACGCCCCGGGTGACCTGCCCCGCTGCCTTCACTGTTTCCTCTCTGTACCGGGCGGCCCTCTGCACACCGGGACCAGAAAAAAAAAGTGCGCCCGGCCCACGGGACACGCTTTGGCTTCGATTTACAAACCCCCGCTCTGGAGGGAAAAAGAAAGAAAACAACCCTCTGCCCGTCGCCACCTCTCACCTCGCCCCCCCCGCGGCGCCCTCCCACCGCTCTCGCCGCCGCCGCCGCCGAGGCTGCCGCCCCGGTGCGCCCCGGCGAGGCATTTTCGCACCAGGCCACTGCGCCGAGAGGGAGCGAGATGGAGGCGAGATAACCCCGCGGAGGGATCCGCGCGGAGGCGAAGCTGACGCTCTCACGGGACTCCTCACGCTGCCCGGGAGATGCCTCCGCCGGCCTTAAAGGGGGCCCATAAAGCCGCACTGCCAAGGGCTCCCGGTGCCCCTGGGGGCCGAGGGAATGTGGCCGGCGGCCAGCGGGGCGGGGGCGCAGCAGAACCTTACACTTGGGGGGGAAGTAGGGAGGCCACTCCCAGGAGGCTGCAGAGCAAAGGACTCACTCTCCAGGCCCCTGGAGCAACCCCGCAGAAGTTGGCCGCGGCTTTTGCACCTTTGGACACGTGGGAGCAGCCCAGGGAACATGGGCAGGCTCTGTAGACGGGACCGGACCGTACTTTTTGGGTCAGGTCCTATCCAAGTAGCTTGATTAAAGGCCACCAGGGTGACCTCAAAAACCTGGTATTATCAAAGCGAATCTAAGTCCTCCTTTTCCAGCCGAACAGGCCTTGTGGAAATGAGATGTACATTTACCCTTGACGCACTGCACGCCTGGCTGAGGCTCCCAGGTTAATTGATATTTAATGGAAATCATGCCCATGAATATAGTTTCCATCATTTCACCCTTGATAGACGTCAGCACCCGGCGCAGGGGGGAGGCTGAAGAATGCGGGGAGGGAGGCATTAGCATTGCTGAGGGAGTCAATAGGAAGGCGGGCAGAAATGTTCCGAGGCGGGAAGGGGGATTCGCGCTGGGGTGCGTGGTATTTCCTCGGGCAGGACGGGCGGCTCCCTGGTCTTGGTCCGGTGTGGAGCGGACCAGGGCAGACTGAGGCCCCGGGCGGATTACGGGGGGCGGGGGGGGGACTCTCCCCTGCCCAACCCCCAATGTGACTGGGAGCTGGCCTTGGGATTGTGCTGGTCCCAGGCAGCTGCGGGCAGCGCTTGTCTGCTGCCAAGGACTCTAGTTCATCCGCCAAGCCTGTGCCATGACTGCCGAGAGCGGGCGCCCTGCTCAGCTTTAAAAGTTACCAGTTTTTCCAAGTGAAAATAAAAAAGGCTCATCCTAACTTGTGAGTAGGGGGGAAAACAAACGTCCTGACTCACGTGGGCAAGTGGAATGTGAATCGCAAATATGAAGGTGGCTCTAAAGCTGCTTGGACTTACACCATCAATCACCTCCTCTTCCTCACATTCTCCCTCCCAATAAATGTGATAGGTCTCTGTGGAGTGAGTTTCCCCTCGCCAACCCGGCTTATTTTGTGGGTTCTTTGGGTGACCCAGCCCCTTCCCCTTGCAGATAACCCATTGTAATAAGGGCGCCAGGCCCATCGGCTTTGGGACCAACCTCGAAAACCCAGAGTCTGTCGAAGAGGCTCCCGCTAATACTGTAACACGCCGACTTTTCACGCCAAATGCAAAGCTCTAAAAACCCCAGATAACCCAAAGGCGCATCAGGCCAGTGGTTTCAACTACCCCACCGGGTGGACTGAATATTATATTTTGCAAATGGAGGGGGAAAGATCGAAGAAAGACATAGCAAGATGAAGTCTAAAAGACTCTGAATTGGTGTTACAGGGGATGGCTGGAAATAGTTAAGGTATACTGATTGCTAATAAATCTCCAGATGATAAAGGCATCCTTTAGTTTTTAAATTAGCCAATTGCAGGAGACTTTTGTTGTGGGGATGTTGAAGGGTAGGGGTTTGTTTGTATTTGTTTTCCATCGGTTATCACCAGGTAAAGTCTACTATAAATCCTAAGGTGAAGCCACAAAGAAATGGATAGTGACAGTTAATTTGTATTTCAACCTTGCAAATATCCAATTTTCAACAAAACCTTGAAACTAATTTTGTAATTGTGCCTTTTTAATTTTGCTGTTTGGAGTGCACGTGTTTGCATATGTAAAAGAGTGGATTTGGAATGGGCTGGGGGAGAGAGGAAGAAGAGCAAGCCCGGATCTCTGTAATGCAAGGCATCTTCTAGAACTGTGTGGTTCCTCGGTGTGAAAAAAGAAACAACTACTACAAAAATAATTTCTACACATTCTGGCCTAATTAAGAAAACAATGCAATACGACATTTTCTCCCAGGACAAAACAATTCGTTTTTCTTTCAAGCATTTTGTTTATAATCTGAATGGAAAGAGAATGCGATTAACTTCATAAATAAAGATCTATGCCTTTACACACTTCTGTTTTGATAGGATGCATTAACTTACCATAACGTGTATAGTTTTAGCAGGGGCATAGTCCAAATTTTTCCGAAATCCTCACTGAGTCAAAATTTTATCCTTAACAACATGACTGCAGAATTTAATAGTGCACATTGTTTCTTTCTTAAAATAAATTTATCCTAATTTGGAATCCAAAATAATATTGTAAATAGTTTTAATCAAAACCTTCCTTCACCACCACTCCAGCTTTACGAGATCACAAAGTGGAGCGACGGCGCTCTCTAGTGGCCAAATACCACCTCGAGCCGAGCTTAACTTCTCTTAGACTGAAACCAATTTCAATCTAGTTCTTCAGTTTGGGTCTTGGATGGTTGAGGCTAATAATGCTTCATCCCTTTGATTGTCAACAAATAAAGCCCAGTAAACAGCAGCTCCTAAATGCCAAATATTTTTGTGCTCCCAAGAACTTCCAGTAGTGTCTTTCAAAAGTTTCCAATCCTTCTTTTGCCAGACACAGTAGGTTCTCAATTTGTAATCACCTACAATGATAGGATGCACTACATTTAACAAAAATTGAAACTTTCTATCAACCGCAACAGGATTTTTTTAAGAGAAACCAGGAACTTCAAAAACTAAAAATGTACAAGTTAATTTAGTAATATTTTAAAGTGGTTTCTCTTAGCGTTAAACCATGAGTATTTGCTGTTTTAATTTTGTAATTTTAATCCTTAGGTCCATTTCACTGGGAAATGGGGTGGAGAAACCAAATTTAAAATTTTTTGCTAGATCTCTCCGTGGTTATCTGGAAAGGCCTTTATTGGGCCCATGTTTATGGGAACGTGTATAGACAATAAATGAGATTTTAAATGTATACCAAAATTCACAGAATGAAATGAATTGACTAAGCATTCCACATGAAAAACATTTAAAAGTAAAGAGTTTAATTAGCTTAGGTATTTTCTGCAAGATTAACCTTTTTTCTCAATTTTCAAAAACCCTTTCTTCCAACTCAGCAGTAACTATTATTTTCCATAAACAAATAGATGTAATTTCCAACAAAATTTTTACTGTGAAATTTGGAGTGGGTGGCCAGATATTTTTGTAAAAAGGCATTTAAGTAACTTCATTCCCCCCCCCAAGCACCCTCAGGAGACCCTCAGCCTGAGTAAATGACCCAAGATCACTAATTCTCCCACCTCTGAATAAAAGGCCGCTTTTAAAACAAACAAAAAGAACAAGCTAGACCTCGACCATAGTCAAATATTATAACGAGCCACCCACCGTAGGCTAATTCTAGTACCCAGACCATTTTAAAAATCAGAAATTCATCATCTCCTCCTTATCTACACGCCCCCGTTTTTATTTCCTAACCGGGGGGCTCCCAAGGTCCTGCCTTGCTGGTCCGACGCAGTCTTGTTTATATTTTATTGTCCAGATTTTAAGACCCAGTTTTTGTCTGCATTTTTCCTTTTCTCCTGCAAACACAAACATCAAAATGAGACGGTTTCAAAGCGAAGCGCCGGGCCTATCGTAAACCCATTCCCTCCAGACGTCTCGCCGGCTGGATGGCTTTATGACACCTTGGCTCTTCCTGTTTTCAAAGAGCCCTAGGTATGGGGTTGGCCGCAGGGGCGGGGGACGCAGCACCTTCGGCCGGATCTGGGCCTTGGCTTTCTCTCCCAGCCCCCCTCTGCTTTTCCTTCAAGTCCCCTCTTTCATCAGGACCCCCCCCCCCTCAACTTTGCCATTGCCCCTGCCTTCCGCCCAGCCCAGGCCACCCGGCGCCTCAACCTCTAGAGCCTGCAAAAGCTGAGGGCCCGAACCCTCACTTACAATGACCTTCATTTTAGCCCCTGAATGCGGCCCTCAGAGGGCCTAGCTGGGAGCTAAATGCACACAGAAACCGGGTTGGGGGAGGGTGGGGGTAGCTGTGGAAGAGAGCCTTGACCATTTTGATCTACTAAGGTCACTTTGGGGCTCCAGTGGGGAGGGGTGGGAGCGTACAGCCCTACCGGCTCAGGCATCCCGGAGCCAGCCAGCCTGTGGAGCTGGAGGAGTTGCTCCCCAGTGCAGAGTTGGCCTTTCCCTTGTTTGTAGGGAGAGGTGAGGGGTAAATCAATGGGTGGCAGAGGGAGACATGGGGTGTGGTGTGCCAGAGCCCCAGTGAGTGAGTGCCTGGCTTCTGGGCTCTCTGCTCCTCTGGGCGCGGGGGTGAGACTGTCACTGGGTCCAGGACACAGAGTTCCAGGAGGTGCTAGAAGCAAACCGGGGGAGGGATAAGCTGCCAAGGGCCACCCAGGCGCTGTGTTCTAGGCAAGGTCTACTCACACAAAGGGAGACTGGGAAGCACATCAGAGAGACCCCCAGGTGGAAGATCCCCGGCTTTTGAGCAGTGTCTCCCTCCCAGGGATGGGGGAGGCGTCCAGTGAGGGTGACATTTTGCAGAGAGACAGAGAAAGCAGACACGCGGCATTTAGGGCCAGTATCTGGGCTCCATTTAATCAGGTCAGCCTTTATTGGTAGGAAGCGGTAACATTTACAACTGGTCCTCAGGCAGGAACGCGGAGGGCCAACCCCCGCAGCGGCCCACGCGAGGGGCGCCCTCCGGCGACAGCGGTTCCTCCAGTGCACTGACAATACCCCCTCCGCTCCACTGGCGCGCCCTGGGCTCCTCTTTCGGCTTCCTTCCAGGTCTCTGTCACGGGCTCCCCAGGAAAGGGGGCTCTCATAACCGTTGGGCTACCCGGCTGGGCCTCCTCGGGCCTGCACACTGTAGTCCTCTGCCTTCGTTCTCCCAAGTGAGGCAAATGTGGCTCCTGCTTGAGCAGCGCTGGGGGCTACACTACAGCACTTTGCAGAAACATGGAGGGCATTTACAAAGGAGAGAGCTGTTCAAGCCAGCGTGCACTCACAAAACACAGCATTTCCTAAGGAACCAACGGGGCAGGAAACGGAGGGTGCGGGGCAGGGCAAAAAAAAAAAAAAAACAAAAAACACAAAAAACACCCCAAAGCCACTTGGGTTTCTCTCACACATAAGCGAGCAAATACAGAGTCCCCCCCCCCCCCCAATACCTCACAGAGACCAACCACACAGTCACTTCTACCTAAAAACGGGGTAAAATGTCCGAATCACTGGAGAGTTTCTGGAAATCAAGCACCCACAAAGGAAAAAAAAAAAAAAGGAAAAAAAAAAAAAAAACAACCACTGCCTTTGCAAAGCAGAGCGGTCCTGCCGGCCCCTGGCTGAGTCAGTCTCCTTTGGGGCATTTCTCCTTGCTCATCTTTTTCATTTTCATCCTGCGGTTCTGGAACCAGATTTTGACTTGTCTCTCTGTGAGGTTTAGGATTCGTGCCACCTCGTAGCGCCGGTCCCGGGTGAGGTACATATTGAAGAGGAATTCCTTCTCCAGCTCCAGCGTCTGGTATTTGGTGTAAGGACAGCGCTTTTTCCGGGTGGAGCGAGCGTGGATCCAGTTGGCGGCGGGGTTGTCTGGGAAGAGGGGGTTTGGAGAAGCGGAGAGAAAGGGAGGCAGGGAGAGACGACGGGGGAGGGGGGGGGAAGAGGTCGTTAAATTAATTTCACCAAGGATGGTCGCTTTTCACAACTTGGGGGAATTATCATAAAAAGCCTTAATCCCCGCGCTCTGTGCGCCCTACGAGCCGCGCAGCCGGGGTGGGTTGTTACGGGAGCTTTTTTATGGATGCGCGTTGCTCGCCGTGGCTAGGGTAGGCGGCTAGACGTTTTTATAGGTTAGTAAAACTATCAGTTTTGCACATTCGAGCCTTACAGGTTTCGGCAATAAATCAGGGGGCAATTTCTTTTGCACTTACTTGGGTCAAGTTGCTGCGGTGGCGGCTGCGGATGCTGCTTGTCCTCCTCCTTCAGCGGGCAGCCCGGGCTCGGATGGTCGCTGCAAGCCGAGGGCTCCGATGAGCCGCCCGCCCCGGCCCCGATCCCTGCCCCGGGCCGTGTTCCCCCAGCCGCCGCCGCCTTGTCCCGCAGGAACGAGTTGCATGAGAACTCGGGGTCGCCGCTCCCCTGGGACTCCCGGGCCGCGGAGCACTCAGTCTGTTTGGAGGAGGAAGACGAGGAAGTGGAGGAGGAGGTGGCGGCGGCCGCTGGGGTCGGGGCCGCTCCGGTTTCAGGCTTAATCCCGTAGTGGCGCCTGTTGGGTGGGCCGCCGGGGCCGGGGCTGGGACCGGGGCCCGGGCCGCCGCCACCTCCGCCGCCGCCCGCGCCGCCCGGGAAGCCGGGCAGCGGTTCCATCCAGGAGCGCACGTAGCGGCCGGGCTCGGAGGCGGCGGCGGCCAGGGGCGGCGGGGGCACGTACGGGTGGTAGAGGCCGCTCATCGCCGCCGCCGTCGGGGGCTGGGCGGGCACCGCGGACCACGAGGCAGAGAACACGGTCGATTTGGGGGCAAAACTACACGAGGCGAACTCGGCGGCGGCGGCCGGGCCGTCGGCCACACCTGCGGGCCTGCCCTGCGCGCCGGGCCCGGGCGGTCCGAAGCGAGCGGCGAACACCTCGTCGCCCTCATGGCCTATGAGCGAGTCCACGTAGTAGTTGCTGAGGGCGCCGCTGGAGGACATGGTGCGGCGCCGCGCGCTCCCACCCAAGGTTACACTGCCCGCCGCGCCGCTCCCCGCCGGCGCCCTGGCCGCCGACTAGCTCGCAGGCTGCAGCCTCCACCATTGGTCGCGCGGCCCACGTGATCATATTTACCAATACCGGGAGTAAATCAGTCCGCTAAACCGGGGGCTGCTGTGATTAAAAAAAAAAAATCATCATCAACATGAGCGCCGCAATTAGAGCCTGCGGGGCCGGGCCCGTGCGCCGGCCCTGGCCCCGCCGAGCTCCGCCGGCCCTCGGACCGCGGAGACCGCACGCCTGGCTGCGGCCGGAGGAGGCGCTGGGACTATTTGTTCGCCTTCTCTCGCTGCCCTCGGTCTCTCCGTGCGTCCCGGCGCTGCCTCCCTGGCTCCTGGGCTCCCCGCTCCCCGCCACGCGTCCTGGGCTAGCCGAGCCCTTGGCCAGAGCCGGGACCGGCCGGGGCGCGCGGGGCCGGGGCTGGCCCCTGGCCGGGCGGCCTTCAGAGGCGGCCCCCTGGCGCCGGAGGGAGTTCTTCTACCGGTGCCTCGCTCTCGCCCTACCCAAACCCACCTCCTCCCCACACATACCCACACGCACACGCTCTCACAGCTTGTCGTGTTGTTTAAAACAGGTGGAAGACCTTTGTAATGATATTATGCCTTTCAATAAAAATTTTATGAGGTGTATTTGATTATAGATTAATGTGTCCCTAATAAAACGGACGGATGGAGCAGCTCGGAGGGCCCCCTCCCCCTTCCACACTCACACACGCCCGTGCAGCCACCGACACCCCCAACGGGAGGCTGAGCGCACGCCGCGGCCGGATGGGTGCGCTGGGGTGGCCCGCGGGCTGCGCGCGACGGCGTCTGGCTGCGCTCAGAAGGGCTGGCAGGAAGGCGACTCGGACCCGCGGCCCGTTGCGGCCCGGGGGCCTTGTCTTCTGCTGCAAACGCCCTGGAAGAGAACACGCCATAGGGCAGAACCCAAATCTTAGCGCGGGACCCACTCCCGCCCGCAGCCCGACCTAGAGGCCCGTGGAGCCGCATCTCCCAAGGCAGGGCGACTTCCCGTGGTTCCCACTTAGAGGCTTCCAAGTGGGTGCCGGAGATGTCTTTAAAATGGCCTGGCCCTTGGGCCACTCTCTCCGATTTGTTTTTTCTTTCCCTGCAGAGGTAAGGCTGGGCAGCCTTGAATCTGAGGGAAATCCCAATGTCACTCCCAAATCCATGGTAGAAAGCCTCTGAAGCCTGGCTGGCAGCGGAGACAAAGCAGCTGGGTGCGGGCGGTGCAGAGTGTATTCCTAGCTCCACACGTTGCCCTGCGCACCCTGGGAAGCATCCCAGCCCACCTGGAGCCCCGGAAAGAAAGCGGGTCAATGGCTTATGGCCTCATTGTCTTTGCCAATGGCTTTCCGATTTTGTTCCAGAGGAGCTGCTTTTGCCTGTAGCACGGTTTTCCTCCCAGACATGGCCCCCTGTCAACAACTTTGGTGCTCCCCACATCGTGGGGGAAACGGAAAAGTTAAAATTGCCCTCCTCCTGCCCAACCAGTGGAGGTCTGGGGCAAATTGATTCCGTGTTCCTAACCTGGCATTCATTCAGCACCCACTCTCTCCCACCCCTAGGAAATAGCTCCCTTAAAAGGCTTCTGTCTTAGAACTGGGGAAGGTTCTTGGTTTTGAGAAGGAAGTTTAAAAAGGCTCCCTGGGTGAGGGCTCTAACTCGTAGAGCCCCTAGAAAGTTGTTTTTAGGGAGGAAAGGGGGCAGGGATGAAAATAACATGTTTTGTGGAGCTGCTTGAAGCTGTTGGAGACCCTTTGAAGCTGCAGCACAACCTGGGATAACGGATTCTCTGTCAGCAATTCTCCCCGAGGCCTCTTTCCTTCTCCCTGGCAGAAATAGATTAAGTCCGGACTCTCTTGGGCTCCGGACCCTCCAGTATATATACTGGTGAAAGCTGGGTTTTCTTCAAACCTTGGCGGCAGCTGGAACATTGGACTTCATGGGAAGTCATGTTCATTTGCAAATTCTTTCAGTCACCCTTTTATACAGTTTCTTGCCTCCCAGATACAGTGGCACCAACTAGCATTTAGTAATTAAACAGAGGGCGAATGGCGGGTGTTTCTTTCTTTAAAAAATTTCATGTAGACCACTAAAAGGTAATGACTGAGCATAAAATCCTTCCACAAGGAAACTAGGACTAAGTGGATGGGAAAACTCACCCATCCTCTGCTTCGCTGTGGCCTGGCTGTCTTGTGCTTGGGATGGGGGTGAGAATGAGGGAATGGGGGACAGAATTGGATCCAATGTAATGCTAAGCTGCTGCTTGTCCTTGCAATGGAGGCCCCTTGGCTTCCAGGTGGGCAAGACTGGTTTCAACCCAGCCCCTGATGATGGCACGCCAGCCAGAAATTGCCAAGACCCACTGAAAGCATTAAAAATAACACAACCAAAAAGAAAGAGAAAGACACATAAGTGGGGAGCTTTGAGGAAAAAGCAGCACAAGCTTACTTACCAGGCTTGAGCTAGAGGGAAACTGAGAATTCAATTCAATTAATGGGGGGCTAGGGAGAAAAGACTTCCCTTCTTCCCAACTATGGAAATAACACCCCCCCCCCATACACACACACTGCCAAATGTCAGGACCCTAGGCCTCCTCCAGCTTCTCTCTCACATTCTTTTCCTTCTCTCTATCCCTCCCAAACTTCCCCAAACAAGCAGATTAACAGAAAGATAATCTCACCAAAGGCTTTCATTTCCACTGTAACAAATTTTCATTTTAGAAAGCAGAGGGAGCGAACTTGTTTCCAGAATTTATTGCATTATACATGCGACCAGAACATGCACAGAATGGACAGGTTGCTGTTATACTCTCTACCAAACCACAGATGCACCACAAGGGAAAGGCTACAAGGCATAAGTCATCAATATTCCATCTCACCAAGGACAATTGCTAAATTCATTTGTGAAAAGATACATTGTAATGTGCTTTTTAGTCCCCCTCCCCCCAAAGCTTGTGAATTTTCTTAATCTTTTTTTTAAATATATATGTAATTTAAGTACTTTTAAGTACTGATGTATTCAAAACGTCATGGGCTCATGGACTAACCACACACAGACCTTTTGTGTTAGGAAAAACATGAAAAAGTCACATTGCTGGATAGGTGAATGGATTGATCAATGCTCTACAGTTCCAATAAGTTAAGACCCAAATGAAAATACGCAGTAATAGTTACCCTGCATTACGATGAACAAAATAATAAATTACACGTGCTAGTTTTTAATATATATGTATATATATACTCATAGGGATTACAGATCACTTGCAGCACGAACAGAATAACCCCAAAGTCACATTCTAGCAGGGAAACAAAACAAAAAACAAAGAGCAAAGAAGGTTTTGTTCCCGCCTTCCCAGTCTTGCAGCACTGGGCCCTGGACGCGGCGCCCCCCTCTGATCCTGGCCTCCCGCGGGCCTCGGGCCTAAGAGAAGGTGAGGTTGGCGGTCAGTTCTCGGATCCGGTTCTCTCGGCTCATCTTCTTGAGTTTCATTCGGCGGTTTTGAAACCAAATCTTGACCTGCCTGTCGGTGAGGTTAACGCTCTTACTGATCTCTAGGCGGCGCTCGCGGGTGAGGTACATATTGAACAAGAACTCTTTTTCTAATTCCAGCGTTTGGTGCTTAGTATAAGGGCACCTCTTCTTTCTGCCACTCTTTGCAGTGAGCCAATTGCTGGTTGGAGTATCAGACTTGATTTCCTCTAACAAAATTAAAGGGAGAAGAAGAGAAAAAATCAAGAATTTTTTTTTTTTTTTTTTTTTTTTGGTCTCTCAGTCTCTTCAAATGTACCCTTGGCCATGACCCTGCAGGCAGCCAGGTCGCTTTGGGAAATACTGGTATTAAACATTACCCACAGGAAGTGGGCCTTGGAAGGGATTAGTAAAAGATACCAGATTAGTTTAAATGCCCCAAATGATAGGATGGGCGGGAATCTGGCCTTCTGTGCCAGGGTTCTCTCTCAGCTTTCTGACCTGCACCAAACGTCAGTACAACAGTAAACTTTCAGGGTCTCCCCAGCAACATTCTAAGAGGTCAGCCCCCAACAGGGCTGGAGTGGAAGAAGCAAGCCACAGCCTGGACAAGGCTACCAACCCCACTGCAGCCCAGGTCCCCAAGTCTGCCACTTCTTCCCCCCTTTCCCCAGGCAGATGGGGAGCCACCCAGCCAGGTCGATAGGTGCCCATTTTCCTTTAAAACATAACTGAGTACACCTTCACCCTTCCTGGGCATTCAGAATTTCCTGAACTCTCATGCCTTCTCGCCCCCACACAAAAGCATTGCTCAGAAATGTAGCTTCTTAATGTGGCCCACCTTTAGGCACTGGAAGAGATATTCAGGGGCAGGGTTCCTTCTCCAAAAAAACCCCCCAGAGTCCCTGGCTCTTTGCCCTAGCCCAGCCCTAAGGGTTGGCCAAGCAGATTCTATTCTCCCCCCCTTCCGCCTTTGCCCCCTCTGCAAATGAATTGCTAAGCTCCAGGCACTTTCCCCAGACAAAGCCAAGGTTACCCAGCCCTGCAGAGGCAAAGAGCCCTTGTTTCCCTGCTCAAGCGCCAAACAACCAAGCCATCTTGTTCCCCTGGCCACCCCCAAGCTCGCAGGATGCGGGGTGCATACACTTAAACACGAACACGGTGTCTTGGACCACCTTAAAAGCATAACTGGGTCAAAGTTGGGGCTGCAAATCTGAGCAAGAGAAAGGAGGTTCTGGGGCCGTGTTTATGAGCTGCAGGTCATTTGCGCTCTTTTGTTGCACTTCAGATCTAGCTCAGGAAAAATAAACCCAGCGAGCCCTTCCTCTGGCCAGACGCTATCAGCGGGGACCGGGACTAGCCAGGAGGGCCAGGGCAGCGGAGGAGAAGCGGGGATGATCTGGGGACCGAGAATGCCCCCTCTAAAAGCTGGGAGGAGCAGCACCGGCCAATCGGCCCGCCTGAGCTGCCAGGGCCCTGCGCCCGGGCACCCAGGTGCTCCCTCTTTGCCGGGTTCCCGGGCTGCGCGCCCCGCTGGGGTGGCAACCCTGCTCATACCGACCTTTGCTCTCCTTCTCCTGCATTTCGGGACTGGACACGGAGACCTCAGCCAAGCAGCTCCTTTCTTCCGGAAGGCCACCCTTGGCCTCAGGGCTCTCCACCTGGGAGACTTTGGTGGGCTCCTGGCCGCTTGCAGGCTCGTTCATCTTCTTTTCCATCTGCAGCTGGGCGGCCGAAAGCTGTGGCTTGGCCGCGCCGCGAGGGTTGAGCTGGAGCATGACAGTGGAGCTGCCTTCGGGGCTGTTATTGTACTCTTGGGTTTTCCCGGTGGCGTAGGTCTGACTCAGTCTAAAATATCCAGGGACAGGAACCTCGGGGTTCTCAACGGGACAGGACTCAGGGACCAGCCTCTGGTACGAAGGGACCTCGGCAGAAATGAGTTTGTTGCGCTTATCAGAATACATGCAGCAATTGGATTCTTCCTTAATGTTGGTGGTGAAGGAGCAAGTGGGGACTTGCTGTGTAACAGGTTGCTCTATTCGACAAGATCTGTTCGGGTCTGTCCAACTGTCTACTTGAGGTATATAAGGATGCACATTCATACCCATATTTTGGTGGTTCACTTCTCTTTTGGCCAGAGACGGGAGCAGTCCACAGGTTTGCATTCCATAGGTCCCCATGTCTGCGCTAGGTGGTGGCATGTACATGCTGGCGCTGCTCGAATAAAAACTGTCACTCCTGCAGGCACTGATCAAGGAATCTACTAAAAAAGTATTAGCAGCAGGAGAGCTGTTGGGAAAGGACATTTTGGGGAGGAATTTGAAGAAGAGAGATTGTGTCCTTTGTAGGCTGACATCTCTAGGAAAACATTCCCCGTGTAATTGTGGATGCCTCTGCCGACCACATGACACCCAAGCCAATGAGATTTGAAAATGGCCTTGAGCCGCAGCCTCCTCGCAGGTCACGTGTTCCAGAGCCAGGCCGGCCGGCCGCGTAAGCACGGACAACAGCGACATCTACTATGCGCCCGAGATAGTGCGCGCTGGAGACAACCGGCCCAGCGCTCTCCGCTGCCCGCCAGCCTGCCCGCCTCGGCTCGGCCCGCCCGCCCCATTTGCGTCCCCCACTCCGGCCTCTGGGCCACGAAGGCGGAAGGAAAGGCTCCGCCAGAGGGGCCTCGGGAGGACACGCGCGGGGAGGGAAGCAGGAGCACATAGAAGCATTCCACGCACACCCCCAGGCAGAACGCTCCCGTGAGGGCCGGGGCCCGGGCGGGGGGTGGGGGCCAGGCTGGTTGATTTTGTCCCGGACAGCCTGGGAAGGTGAGTCGATTCCCTGGGGCCTGAGACATTCCACCCTAGGAGTCCATAGGAAAGATCTCCCGCGCAAAGACGCGGCCAAGGTGTCCTGGGGTGCAGAGCCAAGAGGCCACGTAGCCGGCCGGCCCCTGAGGCCGAGGACCGCTCGGTCCCCGCGCTGCCCTCTCCTTCGGCCTGCCCGCCCGGGCTCCAGGTCCTTCTCCGAGCCGTGCGCTTTCCGAAGAACCACACCCCGACCTTTAGGGCTGATGCTGGGAGCTTTCAAACCGAAGACAATCCCTCGCCGCAGTTCGTTATCCGCGAAAGCGTTCCCATCGGGAGAACTAATCCGATGTTTCCCTCCCCACACACCCTGATAATAGAGGGCAAAGAGGAAGAAAGAAAATAATTTTTTCAAAGAAAGAGGAAAACTCTAGCCGACAGACTCTAGAAGTTTTAGAAAACTGACTGGGCCAAACAGGGGAGAGAGAGATGCAAAGGTGTCATTTGGTTCTTCTGCAAAGAAAAATGTTTTCCTTTTATGGATTTTGTAAAAGCATTGGTTTTTGACAAGTGCAAGGTACAAAAGGTTGTGGAATTTATTAATACATATTAAGAAGAATCAGGGCGATCAATAAAATTCTCATCTACATTCTTGGGCTACTTGGTAATTTTCTTGCTTCTGAAGGTTTTTAAAGAGTTATACCCGCTGTTGCTACACACGGGAAGATATTTTATTAACAAATCAATCGAGACTTTGTAAAGGATAAGATTAATAGTTAGGATTTAGCATAATGGCGTTCGCTTTATGAATTATTGAAAATTATACTATTGATTTTTCCCCTTCGCTACCAACCAAGAAGGTCCATTTTTGTTTTAACACAAATTGTCAAATATTAAAAGCTATACTTTTATCAGAAGTCGAGTTTTATAATTTTGGACAATTCTTCAAATTATTTGACACGGTTTTGCTTGGGTAAGAGGAGGGAGGGGAAGGGAGGTGGGGTGAGAACCTTAGTCCTCTGTTTCCTTTGTGACGGAAAGTTCTATAAAGAGGATTTGGTCTGGGCTTGTGGTTGAATTCATTAAAGAACACCACCATCACCGCCATGGAAACTCAGAGTTTTATGAGAAACTTCAACAACTTCCTCTCTCCTTCTCTAATTGTAGGCGGGTGAGCAATGCTATAGAAGCTCCGGCCTCCGGGGAGTAGCAGGGAGCTTTAACCTTGATTTCTTCCCAAAGGCTTGCCCTGGCCAGGCCAGGTCGCTGGAGCTGTCCTCCGGCTTCCGGATCCCCTCCACTGCATCCGAGAGGAGAAAAGGGCCCCTAGCTCTGATGGTGAACCAGTTCTCGAGCCCGAAGACATCCATGTTCTTTTCTCCCCGCACTGCTCTGTTACAGGCTGGCCTTGGATTTCAGGCCCAGACAGAGACTGAACTTGTGGGCAATTTGGGTTTCCATCTCAGCAGAACAGTTCTTTGGAGCCTGATGCTAAATAAAGCACAGCAGCATTCTGGGGGACCCACTTGCCCACTTGCTCCTTCACAGAAACCTTTCCCAACAAACCCTCTGTCAGCCCCTCCCTAAAAGGAATGTCCCCTGGCCTGGTGGAAAAACGGAGTTGGACATTATTTTCAGCCTTGGGATGGCTTCGCCTGTCCCCTCGAATTGCCCTCGCCCAAACAATAACCCCTTTTAAAAAACTCTGCGGTGGCAATGAGACAGACCTTTTAAACCTTTAAGCAGCTGTTCAAATACAACATCATTGTCAGGTTAAAAGCCTAGAGCCTCTCACTGCTCAGACTGCAGGATGCCCTGCCAGGGAAGCCGGAGGGTTAAACATTACATTACCTTTACACAGGGTTGTCTGATTTTAAGCATGGGAGTGGGGGAAGGAAAGGATGAGGAAGGCAGAAAGAAACTCCAACTTTTCGCTCTAGTCTGCTAAGGTCCTATTCTAAGCTAACAGCCACTGAGCAGCACATGAAAATTGCTTTCTTCAAACGCGGAGATTATCATCCCAGACACGGCGAAACGTGCCCAGGGCTGGACAAAATGCCCGCTACAGGCACTCTCAGCAGGCACCCTGACGCCAGCCTGGCGCTCCGACTCTGTCCCTTTCCATCTCTGCCAGGAACCTGGTTGTCCAATTCTCCCTACCCCACGCAGAAGGCAAGACTGTTCAATCTAACTGAGAATCAAATGCCCTTTCATAATATTTGTTTACACATGTAAAAACAGCCAAGCTAAGGAACAGCGATTCCTCATGGAGCGTAGCCTACCAGGGCAGGCAGAATTTGCCTTCCGATTTGAGAGCCTTTCTGTTTCAGCTCCCGGTGGCGTGGAGTTCAAAGTTACCCCCACACTGAATTTTGGTTTTAAATAAATCTTCACTCACAGAAATAAAAAGTATATCTGATATGATTTTGAATTACCATGAAATTTGATTTTATTATTTTTCAAATTTCTGCCTTCAGACCAGCTCCTGGAGGCCAGAGACTGCCCATATTTCAAGGAGATTTTTATCATAAAAATCAAGCAAAATAGTTTTAATATGAGAGAATCATCTGCGCAGAGGAGGATGGAAAGTTTGCCTAAGACCCTAAGGTTGAGATGAACCAAATGGAATGAAAAGGCAGTGGCTTTGAAGGCCAGCCTTTATTTTGCTTACGAGTATTTAATATAGCCGCATTGCCACTGTTCTCGATCATCTTTAGATCAGTGGGAGCAGTTACCATTAATAATAAATCAATATTGCACCATAAAGGAGATGAATATCCACGTTTCTACCAAAACATCCTTCTCCCTGGCACAGCTTTCCCAAGGAAAATTAAAAGGGTCGCTTTGTCAAGAAATTAGCATTTGTAATCAAGAAATGGTTTGCATCTGTGCTCTCTTGTCACTGGGAAGAAGAGCAGGGGCCCTGGGCCTGAGTGAACTTGGGGGCCCCTAGGTTTGCCCTGAAGTTTGGGCCCTGCGTGGCCTCAGGGCTGTGCCACCCTTTGGGTGCAGAGTAGATGGAGACAAATTTAAAAGGCTGCTTCGCTAAGGCACCCCTCCGGGTTGGCTGTGCACCTCCCAACCAACGTGAAAAGAAATCAAGGGAGCAAATGGGGAGGTTGGGGAAGCCACCACCAAGTGGATGAGGGGTCTATGAAAACAGGTAAAAGGGCCTTGGGCCAGGAAGCCTCTTTCCCTCGCCGACACAAAAGATTCCTTTATTTAGCGCATTTCTCCTCCACTTTAAGACTCCAGACACATGACCACCCTCCAGGAGCCCCATAACCCTGACTGATCTGGAGAGGTCAGGTCCGCAGCCCTCAGAATTCCTGATCCAATCCCCTGGCCTTTTCCAAGTCCATCTTGGGAGCTACCAGGAGGGAAGGAATTGCAAATGGATGAGCATCAGTGATCTTAGGGAAGGCTGCTGGCCAAGGCCCAGCCATCCCTCCATAAAGCCATATGCACCACCCCCCTCCCCGCCGCCCCAGTTACTTAAAGAAGAACACAGTAACATTTGGGGAGGAGAGTTCTCACCCCGAGTGAACTGAGGCCCCAGGCTAGGCCCTGGGAAATGTCGTTTCAAAATATCTAAGCTGGACCCACAGTCTGACAGGCTGGAGCCGGGGGTGTCTGCAGGGAACACCCATGCTCTGGCTGATGCCTTGTGGGGTGCTCATGGTGCCCCAGCCACCCTGGAGCCACTGATGCCAGGTCCCAGGCGTGGACCCAGGGCTTTTGGTCCAGGGTCTGGAGGGAGGCGACAGAGACAGCGGAGCCCGCACTAATTCTGGGATTTCATGAGCTTCACAATGAACTTCAAGGAAAAAGAGACAGTTTACCCATCCTTAGAAACCCATGTCTGAGAGAACTCTCTTTTGGAACCTCCCCTTAGGCCCAAGGCTGGTAATACAGACCCTCCCCTACGTCAGGGACTTTACAAAGGAGGTGGGGTGGGTGGTAGAGAACGGCAGGGGGCATGAAAACCAAATTCTGTGCTCAAGACCCGCAGGCGGCTTGAAAGGGTGACCAGGAGTCTGTCAAAAGCAAAACCCGTTTGCTTCCAATGCGTTACCCATTCCATGCCGCCTAGGAGTATAAATGTTAACCAGGACAGTCTGCCGCTTCCCACAGCCGCATCAGCCTAGCCTCTCCCGGGGCGCCCCGACTCACAGTCCTGCTTGTGCCTCCAGGTTGCTACCCCACAGACCCTGAAGCTAGGCTCGACCTGGGGGACAGGGGGACTTTCCTCGCCCAGAACGACCTCCCTCCTTAGTTCCAATGGTCCCATTTTTTTTTCTGGGACCACACTCAGCTACTTGGCTGGCGCCCCATCAGTCTTAAACAAAAGCCTTTTTAATCATCTCCGGGGGTCGGAGAGCGCTCAAGACGGATATGGTTTTGGGGAAGGGATGGTCTTATCCTCATATTGCTCTCTGCACGCAAACTAACAGGAATATTGATTTCCCCTGATTTAATTAACTCGCAGTGGCATGACCTATTTCAAAATGCACGTATTAGTCTTTTTAAAATCTCTCCTAGACTCCGCCAGTAACAAGGTACTCCTTGCGACATCTTTATCTTTAAACAGATCGCTATTTTCAGAAATAGGGGCAGTTCCCTTTTCTCTGTCTTTATACAACTTCTAACATCTCATAGCTGCGTAGGACAAACAAACAGCAAACGAATGCCTTAGTGGCCGCCTGTTTCTAACGGGGCTGAGATTGCCTATTAGAATCCAGTAATGGACAGACAGGGTACCGCGGCCTCTCCGCCAACCGCGGCTTCTGGAACGTGAGCACGCCCCCGTGTGGCTCTCCAAGGCCATACAAATGGAAAATGCTATTTCTTGCTTAGGTGGTGGACATACAAGCTTGCTACATTTAGCCGCAATAAAAAAAAAAAAAAAAAAAGGTGGGGGGGGGGGGAAGATAGATGGAGAGAGAAAGAAATAAACCAGTTTTAAGCTCCTGGAACGATCATACTAATACTACTAGGGCATTGACATTTTAATGCACGCCCATAATTCCAAACAAAGGGATCCCTTTCCAAACGAAATTACTCAACTGTAGACTTTGTTTCTATTGCATCTTTCACCAAAGATTGTAGGACGCTTTTGAAAACAATATATTTTCTTTTGTTCCATGTCATAGAAAGTGCAATAATTTATTTGACAAGGTGACAATTTTTAAAATATATAACGAAGGTGTAAGTCTAAATAGAACTTCCCTTTTCAAATGCCTGCGTTTAAAACTGAGGTTCATTATTAGAGCAAAGGGGACAACTATCTATGAGTCCCCTCAACCCCCCACCATTTTGTAGCTGTATTAAAAACATGCTGGTAGACATTTTAATCTAACTAGCTTTTTAAAAAAAAGTCCCTTGCTATTGAATTGCACAAATGCTTGAAGGGAAATTAAGATTATTGATCCTGAAATTAGGAATTTGCTTAGATTTATGATGAGCCTCCACATGATTCTGTGTGGTCATAAATGTGTGTGGGGATCTGGATGTGTGAGCATGTGTGTGAGAGTGGGTGGCGGATGAATATCACAGGAGAACCTTAAGGCGACTAATTATTCAGAAAGGTTAAAGGTGATGACCTTGACATTTTGGAAGTTCAAAGGCGTACACTTATGCACTTATGTTTTTCCTTGCCCCTTAAAGCTTTGGCAATTAAAAAAAATTTTGCATTTGAAAATGCATGCTTCCTCAGAAGAGGCATGTGGTGCTGTATATCTTATGGATTTTTTTTTATTTTTATTTTTTACTTTGGGCTTATGAGAGGTTAAAAGTCACAAGATTCACTTTACTCTTTTCAGAGAAAGAGCAGCTTTTCTCACTCCTCCAGTTTATTGCATATTGCGGAAACCTCTTTTGGGCCCACCAGAAGGTGTATAATATAACCCAATTAAGCTGTTTAGAACTTTGGCTTTTATGGTGTTGTCTAGACAGTTCAAGGTTTTGTAAACAGCTTGGCCTGGTCCTGCAACATAAAGTGCAGTACACCCCCTTGCCTCAACACACATTCTTTAACTTGAAGCGATAAATGTGGAGAAAACTGGACCTGCAGCCCTGGGCCCTGTTTTAGGAAGGTGGCTTATCTTCCTTGTTCCAAACCCGCTGTGACACCAGCAAGCTTGAGACCTCTCTGCCCACTCTGCCCACTTATAATTTCCTTTCTGCTAACTTTCCCCCCATAAAGTGTTCTAATATTTCTTCTTTTAAGGGTCCTTGTACCTTGACACTTTGTTAAGAGTGACTTTGGATTTTCTAACCAGTTTTTTTTTAATGTTTTTTGTTTGTTTGTTTGTCTCCTCACCTCCCCCCCCAAATTCCAAGTTCACTAGACTAAGGTAGAGGGAGTGTTACTACTTCCGTTGCTGCCGCCCCAGCTCATCCTCTGGAGAGGTCAGCACCAGGGCCACATCCTCAATTCAGAAAGTCATCCCTAAAATGTTCTTAAAAACCAATGCCGAGTACCAGTAGGGGTTTGGGTGGGGACAACTCTTATTTTAACGGAATTAAAAAGCATTTCACTTGAATTTCAGTTGCATGGGAGAGAAGATTTTGGCCACTAAAATATCCTAACCAGACACTAAAATTATTCAAAGAGGAAAATCCATACAGTGTATTGAAGCTGTAACCTCCATTTTACTAGAAACCATTTATTCACACAAAAGACAGTGACTCGTGCCTTGATCCGACAAACCAAAGGTACATTTCCCAGAGTTTAAATAATCTGCGGTCACCAAGGGAGGAAGGACAGGGTCCCTTAAACTCAGAACAAAAACAAGTGCCTCACAGCCCAGGCCTAACTCTCTACAGATCCCACAGCGTCCGCACCGGGACCGGGGAGAGAGAGAGGGTAAACAACAGCACACTGGCGGTAAAATTGTAAAGGGACGTTTGCATTACCATTTTCCCCATATTAGGATCCATTCGGCCAAGTCCCCGGCCTCGTCGGCAGGCAGCAGCGGTCGCTGGGAGGTCCCGAGTTGACCGTGGGAAGGAATGGTGCAGTTCCACAGAGAAGAGGCGTCATTGAACCCAAGGACATTGGGCCTACCGAGAGCAGGCTGGTGGGGAGGAGGGCGAGTGAGAGGGGCTCGGGGGAGAGGGGCGCTGCCTGGAGCTCTCAAAACAAGGGGTTTCCAGTGAAATACTGCAGACGGTCTCTGTTCAGTTTCTTTTCCTTCATCCTGCGGTTCTGGAACCAGATTTTGACTTGCCGGTCAGTGAGGTTGAGCATCCGAGAGAGCTGGAGTCTCTTCTCTTTGTTTATGTACACGTTAAAGAAAAACTCGCGTTCCAGTTCGCGGATCTGGTACTTGGTGTAGGGACAGCGTTTTTTCCGGGACCGCTGGGGGGCCGCTGCAAGGCAAAGAGACCGGGGATGAGCGGGGCCGCCGCCTGCCAACCTCCGCCCACCCTCCCGCCCAGGCCTTCGCGAGGGCCAGGCCTGGGCCCTGTGGGGACGTCCCCCGCGGCTGCTCAGAGGCCCTGCCTTCGTCGCGGGGGATGATATATGGGCGGGCACAGGAGAGAGTGCGGGCGAGGACGTGTGTTCACACCCGACACACATGCAACCTGGCACCGAGGTGGGGAAGCGGGGCTCCCTCCGGGCAGGCTCTGCGCTGGGACCCGAAGGGAGAGAGAGAGGCGCGGGCAAGCGCGCAGGGTGTCCGCTTGGCTCCAGCCGGCAGCGCGCTTGGGGGGGGGGGGGCCTGGAGTCCAGTTCAAGGACCGACACCCCCACCCACCGCCGCACCACCCCACCTCGATGCAGGAGGCGAGGGTCCCCACTCACAAACTGGCTCGAAATCTCCCCTCCTTCACGCCCCCCTCCCTGGTCTCCCGCGCACACACCCCCTAAACTGGGGGAAAGCTCTCCGCAGCGTTTAAGGTCCTGCTCCAAGCCCACCTTAAGCCCACCTCAATTGGTTTCCTATCGTAAACACGCTTTACAGCGGCCGGGAAAGCTTATAGGATGTATAAACCTCTTCGAGCGCTTATAAAGTAGCACATAAAACGGCGAGAGCGGAGGGAGGCCCCCGCGCCCCCCCCCCGCGCCCGCGGCCCCCGGGGCCCCGCCGCCCACCCCGCGCCCCGCGCCTACCTGTGCCGCCGCTCTTCTCAGCCCCCGCCTCCCCCGGGGGTCCCTCGCCGTCGCCCCCGCTGCCTTCCGCCGCCCCCTTCGGCTCCGAGGCGGGGGTCGCCTTGGCGCAGGGGCTGCCCCCACCGCCACCGGTCCCCGTCTTGGGGTCGCCCTTCTCGGCGGCGCCCTCGGGCTGCGGGGCCGCGGGCGGCGGAGGGGGCTGCGGCCCGGAGAACGGGGGGCCGGGCGCCGCCTCGTAGAACTGGTCGAAGCCCTGCGGCAGGATGCCGTTGCGGCCCACGGCGCTGTAGAAGTTGGGAGCGGCGCCCGCGGGGCCGTGCGGCGGGCCGGGCGCGGCGCACACCGGCTCCGGCGCCTTGAAGAGCACGTCCGGCCGGCGGCCCGCGGGCGGGAGCAGCTCGCGTTGCATGGCCGCCTCCTCGGCCGCCGCCGCTGCCGCTGCAGCCGCCGCCGCCGCCGCGTAGTAGGGAGCGTAGCCCCCCGCGCCGCCGCCGCCGCCCCCGCCGGGGCCACCCCCTCCGCCGGCCCCCGCGCCGCCGCCGCCGCCGCCGCGGTACGGCCACTTGGCGCGCTCGAGGCCGTAGTCGCGGAAGGCCACCTCGCGCACGGGCTGGACGTGCGGCGCCAGGTTGGAAGAGTACGGGAAAGTCATCTGGCACGACGACGGCTGCGACAGGAACGACGGCTTGCTGGCGAAGTCCGACGGGGCCACATAGTAGGCGCAGCCCGGCAGGTACATGCTAGCTGCGCTCGGGCCGCACTCGTCAAAGTCGTTCATGGCTCCGCGGCGTGCGCGCCGGCGAGCCCCGGGCCGCTCCCCGCGCCGCCAACCTGAGCCATTGATTGCACAAGAGGCTTGGGCCAGGATCAACTAAGCAAAAATCCCCACCGGGCGCTGACGTGCAATTCATCTTGATTGATTCTGGTGGTAATTATGTCACGTGACGCCATGGAGAGAAATGTCCTTATATCTATATCAGCGCTCGCCAACACGCCCCGGGACGGCTCCTGGCGCCGAGACACGCGCGTTGGGGGCGGATCGACCTCCCTCTCCAGCCAGATCTCCTTAGGCGCCTCCTGGCGAGGCGGCTTCGCGGACCGGTCACCTGTGCGCCGCCGGTGGCTGCCACTCCTGGGTGCATCTGCCACCGCCCGGCTGGGCCGCCCGCCCGCGCCGCTTAAGTACGCGGACCGAGGCTGACGGGGAGGAGGAGGAGGGAGGAGGAGGAAGGGGGAGGAAGGGGGAAGGGAAAGAAGCGGAGAGCAGAGGGGGGAGCCCCGGCCCGGGGCACTGGGGACTAGGTGTGAGGGTGTGAGGTTCCCACTCTCCACACCCCTCCCAGCAGCCGATCCCTCCCCCGCGACGCCACCACCCCAGCAGCGTGCCAGCAAGGAGCTTGTTGCTTCTCCTTCAAGGGGTGTGATTGCGCAGCTTTCAGGCGCAAGGAGTCTGATTTACATATTTCTCTGCCAAGCGCTTTCCCTGCGGAGAAACTTGGCTCTCTTCACTCCTGACCCCGGGAGCGCCAGTGCCAGCCTCGGAAAAACCCACTCCAAACACCCTACCAGGAGCTCACCCGGGCTCGGGCCTCGGTGCCCACTCGGTCCTGTAGCCCTCTCTGCTCCTCTCTGCTCCTGTCTCTTCTTTCGTCTCTCTTGCAGCCTTTTCAGTTCTTTCTCTCCTGGTCCTAATTGTCTATTCCCCTCTCTTGTTTCTTCCTTTCGCCCTTTCTCCCACTTTGTCTGTCTCCTGATATTCTCTCCACCTTTCCCCTAGCTGGGTGTCATAGCCTCTACCGGGACCCCTGACGCCTCTGCCTTTTTCTTTCCCAGCGCTAAAGCAGAGGGGCCTCCTGATGGTCCCTCTAGAAGCTGGGGGGACCTGGAGTTCTTCTCTCAGGGTGCCCAGCCTCCAGCTCTCCCCCAACCAGAGACCAGCCACCGGCCTCTGCCCTTCTCACCCTCCTGCTTTCTGGCGGGATGGGGACCAGCCGGCCTCACCAACAGCCCCTGTGTGGGAACCCATCAAGGCCTACTTATCTGCCATATCTCCCCTTGTCTCCTTTCTGTCCTTGGGCCTACACAGTCACTGCACCGCCCTCTCCCCAAGTCCGTTGATTGGGAGGGGGGGTCTCTCTGCAGCTCTTGCCTCCTTGCTTGACTCAGCCTTGAGGACCTCCCATCCACTTGCCCCAAGCCCTCACTTTCCTTGGTGGCCACTTCGCCCCCATTTCCCAGCCTGGGTATCCAGGCCAGGCCTGGGCTCCCGCCCTCAGAGGGGCCAGCGCTTTCCAAAGGTAAAATCAGCCTCTCAGAAAGAAGCTCCCACAAACCCGAATCCCAAAATCCAGGGTAGGAAGTTGCTCCTTTCCCCAGGATTCCTCTGCCCAAGCGATCAGAAACACTGAGTCCTGGGACTCAGCCCCACACCCAGGGAGGCGCAGGCTGTGCAGTGGGTCCCCGCCCTGGCTCCGGCCACTGCGGCCCCCTGAAGTGAGCTCTGCCCACCCCGCCGACACACAGAGAAAAGGCGGGTGATGAGAGCTCGTATCTATTTTCTGGCCAATGTTCCCCCTCTTCCTCTTTTTCTCCTCCCTTCCCTTTTCCCTCCCACTCACCCCTCTCCGCCCCCACCTTCCTACCTCTGCTTCCCCCTGACTGCAGCGTAAGCTGGCCGGTGGCGATTAGAAGGCAATGAACCTCCCCCGCCCCCCCCCCCAACTGCCCATCCTTTTGTGCACCTCCTCAAAGCTGGCACCTTTACCCGGATTCCAGCTCAACCCCCTTCTCCTCAGCCCAGACCCCCAGCACAGTTATCCGCCTCCCCATCTGCGCCCCCGGCCTAATCCTCCTTTTGGGCTCGTAGTCGACGCCCCTGGATTCTTCTCCTAAAATGGCTCCCGGGACACTGCACACCAGCCCTGCGGCCGCTGGGGCCCTGGACAACCGCGGCGGGCCCCCAGCCGGGTCTGTGGGTGTCTGGGGGCGCACAAAATTCTCACGCCTCCTCTCTGCCTGGGGTGGGGCGCAGGCATCCCTCTACCCCCCAAATAGAGCCTGCTGGCTGCCTAAGAGGGAAATGGGGAGGACGAGCCATTCAAGTTCAACGACATGGCGATGGCGGCTCGGGTTGGAGCCGCGCTTTGGCGGGGGAGGGTTCGCCATCTGCAGCGGCTCGCGGGTGTAAAGAGAAAAGGGGCCGGCGGGCCCCCTCTGCGCGTTTGCACCGACCCTCGCCCCCACACCCAAGCCAGGGCTTTCGTTCTGGGACCAGCCCGCTTAGTTTTTTGGCCCCAGCTCCCTTCCCCATCTTTATCCCCCCCCCCAAAAAAAACCACCGCAACCTCCCAACCCGCGCGTCCCGCTCAAGAACCTACCGTGGAGACCCTGGAGCTGTGGCCTTGTCCTTGCCCGCGCGACCCCACTGGAAGAGCAGGGAACGCACCGCACCCTCCCCGCACAGCACGCAGCTCCGCGCGTGGTAGCTTTCCGAGCGGCGCCTGGACGCTCTGCGGTAATTTGGAGCCACCCAAGATAAGACACTAACTTGACCTTAACTTTGTCAGGGCGCCCCTGGTATCTGGAGAACGTGAACAGACACTGTCTGGCAGCTCTCGTAAAAGCTGCCTGGGGAAGGGATTCTGAGTCATTTCATTTATTGCCACTACAGTTCTGCAAGAAAGCTTTTCCTCCCTGCCAAACTTTAATTATTTATGCTCTTTTAGGAAACGAAAGAAGAGGAGAAACGAAGGGAAAACACCCAGAGCCAGTCCCTTCCTGCAGAGCCTTCCGAATGAGCTTCCTAAGTCAAGTGACTGGAGAACAACAACAAGCACAAAATGTGGGGAGATCACCTTTGTCTAAGGATGATCCAGACAGGCGCCCAGCACCCCACCCCCACCCCTACCCCCACCCCTACCCCCACTGCCACCGCCACCAAGGTGGGTGGATGCAGCTGGGAGAGGCGGGGTGAAAGGGCACCCCCTTCAAGGCACACACATGAATATTTACAACAGTTCTGGATTTCTCCTCCACCCCAACCCCCCAGTCTCCCGGAAGCCTCCCCAGCCCGCCTCCCTTGGGGAGAGCCCCAGGCCTTAAAAGCTTCCCGGTAGGCTCCCTGAGTTCGCAGCCGATTCAATGCCAGAAGAAGCTGGTTTTGTTTTTTTCTTTCTTTCATTTAAAAACCATTTTCTTGGTAAAGAGGCCTGCCTGGACTGCAGCGTTTCCGAGTGCGGATTTGTCTTTGTGCGGGGGGAATGTTGAGCACTCAGACTTCAGCATCCTTTCTCTTGGGCGTTTGTTTCTTGTGAATTCCATCGTGGTTCCAAATCCCCACCCGGATTTCAGCGACAACCACTGCTGGAGAGAGGACGCCGCCACACTGCTGCCTTTGTATTTGTGCGGGTCAGTAAAAGGAATAGATTTGAAAAACATCGCCCAAGCCATACGCCACAGACAAGATTTTACACTTAGAATAATTTCAATCTGTTTGGGGAGTGGTCTCCATGAATATCTCCTCCCACCCTACATTTCGGGCTAAAGAAAAAGAACAGGATGCTTTAATGATGCATATGAGAAAGAAATGGCCTCCTGCATGCTGTCTCAGGTCTTGGGTTTAAGTCCGGCTTTCTGTCCCTTTACCCAGCCCCTGAACCTGAGGTCTGAGGACGGTCTCCTCTTGTTTGGATGTTTTGAGAACCAGCTCCAGGTACCAGTGCTTCCCTGACCCCCCACAAAATGGGGAAACGTTTTTAAAGAGAGGGCTTCTACAGCCTCTTGGTTCCTATTTCCTCCTTTGTATGTTTTAAAGGAGCTGCTTCAAAAATATTTTTAAAGTACACATCAAATTCGATTGTGGGAAGGGGAACTGGAACCATTAAATAGTCGGTATTGGAGATTTGGCAGTTTTGTCCATTGTCCCACTTGCTAAAAACTAGACATTCTTTACTTTCCCTGTCCAAGCTAGCCGGGGCTGGGCTCTGTGAGCGGACAGTGGATACAGCAGGCCTTTCCCTGCTTTCCCTGACCAAGCTATAGGCTCAGCAGACCTAGCGGTGCAGAGGCCGCATTTCCCAAGGGAGTTTGCTGGGCTGAAGACAGAGGTGCCACGGGGCATAGCCTTTTCCAGAGAAGGCTGACCAAAACATGGCAGGGCGAGATGTTTGTATTGAAATATGAGGAACCTCATAGCTTGGTAGCCTCCTCTCCCCCCCTCAACAATAGCAAGCTTTCAAGTTCGAGAATTTAGGCAAAATACAGAAGCCCCTGGCTGCAATAAGCTGAGGGTTTGCTTAGTGTGTGAGACACACTCAAATCTGTCCACAAATCCCCCTCTTCAGTTATTTCACACACATTTTGTTCATACATCATTTCCTTACTGACTTGGAAGACATTTTCACATTTAATGAACAACCAATTCAATACCTACAGTGAAACGGCAACCAGGAAAGAAAAACTGAATGTCGTGGCCTGAAAAACATTAGGAGGGAATCCGAAACGTTTTTGATAAATCAACATCAGTCCCTTGACAGCTTGGCTGGGACCTTGATATTTATTTCCACTCCAAACATTTCTATGTGTCTGATATATACAAGCTATTGTTTTTGACAAAATCAAAACACAATAAAACATGCATGACAACTCTTAGATCGCAGAGAAAATGCAGTTCATCTAAATATTAACTAAAGTCAGTTTGGCTGAGGCTCAGGGGCTCCTTGTGAGGTGCCCACTCCAGAAACAGGGCCTGGTCCTCCACTCAAAATAAATCATTGGATTTCGGGAAGGAATGTTCAAGCTCTTAGGCTGCTGTGCATCTTGCTAGGAGTTGGGGGCGCTAATTCACAGAAGGAGAGGGAAAAGAAGCAGGGATGGTAAAAGGAGTTTAGGGGGCCCTCGGGTTCAATGAGGTTAAGACAGGATACCCCAGCACATGAGGAACAACTCCTTTTGGCATCCTGGAACCCAAGCCTCCACAAGCAAGCCTAGCAAAGCCCGGGGCCTTTCAGACTCCCTGGGGCAGGCCAGGAATGGCCTCAGAAAGGGCACAGTGTTTGGGCCCCTCATGGATTTGGAAGGGGGTGGAGAAGAAGAAGGGAACTTCTACCCTTCTCTACTTGATCAAGAGCTGCTTTGAGGGACCCAGAATCTGAGGGAAGTCCTTCCTTGCCTGCTCCCTGACTGATGGATGGAGGAGCTTTCACTTCTCCTTGCAGTGGCCCTTTACTGTAACCTAAGGAAGAAAGACATGTTGACACCTTTACCCACGTTGGTAGGAAAGTCATATTTACATTCGGAATGTAGGACACCCCTCCCCCTTGCTCACTCCATTCTCCTGCCCCTGGACATTTCCCCCTCCTTTTAGTGCAGCCCAGCCTCAAAGCAGACTAGCAGCTCCTCATCAGAGCTCACCTCTGGGGGTCCAGTTACAAAGCGCAGAGCTTTGGCCTGGGCTTGTGTGAGGAGGTGAGAGAAGTAGGGGAATTTTACCAGTCTTGGCTATGAAGTGCAGTTTGCCATGGAGCCCAGCCTCCCTTGTCCCATTCAAAGGAAGGAAGTATCCAGTCCATTCCACCAAGCTAGAGGAGTCAATTCAACCTGAACTCTCGAGGTGTTTCTGAGTTTGTGGGGCCACACTCCTTCCCCTTTCCTAGGGCACTTTTGTCCTCCCAAACCATCCAGGGCAGAGAGGAGGGAGTGGTGGCGGCACCATTTCCTTTCTCCAAAATCAAGAGTCTGGCTTTTCCACAAGGGGCTTTGGCTACAAAGAGACACAATTGTGCCCACAGCCCTTTCCACTCTGCCCTGCAGGCCTTCATAAATTCGATTGCCAGCTAAATGTAGAAGGAATTGGGGAGGAGGGGAAAGGGAAACTAACTCTGTGAAAGCAGAAATCCAAGTAAAAGGGAGCCGGAGTGAGCCCAGGTTTAAATGCCCGGGTCCTAAGCTAAGACAGGTGCGCTACTGGGGAAGCCTCAAGGCCAAGGTTGTGCTGCTACTTCCACAGCCCCTCCGGGAAAGGGGAGAGCCTGGAGGTCTCCAAATCTGACCAGGTCTCCAAATCTCCTGCTGGCTTTGGGGGCTGCAGACGGAGCGGGAGGGTGCCTAGAACCAGCTGAGAAGGAGCGGAAGGAAAAGCCGCAGTCTCAGCTCTTCCTCCACACCAGACCTCAGCTGGAAAAGGAAAGCCGGGCCATGGCCAGGCCCCGGGCTAGTATAGCGCCAGCGCCTGCTCGCGCAGCACCACGCGCTTCTTCTTCATGCGACGATTCTGGAACCAGATTTTAACCTGCTGGTCGCTGAGGTTCAGCCTATTGGACAATTCCTTGCGCTTCTGCCGGTTGATGAATTCGTTCAGGAGGAATTCGTTCTCCAGCTCTGCAATCTGCTGCTTGGTGTAGGGTTTCCGCTTCTTGCGGGCCCTCCCGGGGGCCGCCCCCCACGGCAGGCCTGCAACACAGCCCGAACCCTAGTCAGCCCAGCCTGCTCCCAGTAGCCTGCCCGCCCCCGGAGGCTCCCTCCCCCTACACACTCTCCCCTGCACCCCACCTCCCGTTCCTGCCCCTACTGGCCCGGGGAGCACGGCCAATGTTTACCGTCGGGCAGCGAAGGTCGCAGGCAAGATGCGACGCCCGCTGCCTGCACTGTCATGTTCAAGTTGAGCGGGCCCTTGGCGTCGTCCTTGAAGCCGGCGGCGCAGGGGGTCCCCTCAAGCAGGGCCGCAGAGCCGGGCGCGGCACGGCCCACACCCGCGTAGTCGTACTTGGTCGATTTGAGACCAGCGGCTGCGGGGGGCAGGCTAGACTCGGGGGCAAAGGGCGGCCGTGCTCGGCCGCGCTCCTCTGGCCCAGCGACCGCGTCGGGCGTATAAAACTTGGCCTGCTCTTCGGGCCGGTCCTTGGCGCCCAGGGGCTGCAGGCCAAGAGGCCCGGAGCCAGCCAGGTAGGGCTGCGAGAAGCTGCCGAAGGCGGTAGCACCGGCAGGCTGCGCGGGGGCGCAGGAGGCGGGCGCGGTGGCCCAGGGCAGCGCGCCGCGCGGGTAGGAGATGGGGGGCAGCGCGGCCAGCTGGCCTCCATTGGGCCGCAGGTTGGAGAAGTAGAAGGAGTCCGGAGACTGCAGGTTCAGGAGCGAGCCCACATAGCCCGCTCTGTAAAGACTGCGCTCACACATCTCCAACAAAGGGCTTGGGCTGCGCTCGCAGCAGTATTTAGTTACAACCGGGAATAAGAGGACAGGCTCAGACGATTGGACGAAACTTTGCCTGCAGGTTCTTCAAAGCCGGTCATTTCAGCACCGCCTACATCCCCCGACCCGGTTTCCCCCCCTTCGGGGTATTGGGATAACACCCGCAATATTTGATGGTGAAGGACGAGGCTGCCAGGGCAGAGTCTAGGCATATCGCGGGGAGCCGAAGCCTCTGCGTTTCCAGGCCCAGCGTAAGGAGCTGGGGGTGTCGGGCTCAGGGTGCTTTTGCCCTAGTGTCCCTTGGGACCCTCCTTGGTCTTGATTGGCTTTGCACTCCCGTCTGCTCGGCTTACCTGGGCCAGACTTGCTTCTTCCCGCTCTGAGCTGCCGCGGAGGCCTCGTCCAGGACCCGGTGACTCTCGGCGTGCCGGAAGATGCCGTGGTCCGGTGCGGCCACCAGCTCTCTCCGTAGGCCTAAGCCATGCTACTCCCAGCCCGTTCCCTCCACCCCCTGTCCGGTCTCTCTGGAGAGGACTCTCCACCGGGGACCTGGCTGCGAAGACCCACGCCCGCGCCGCCTGGGCCCTGGGTCCAGGCTGCAGGCCCAGCCCCAGAGCTTTGGTGACGGAGAAGCGCATCCCAGGCTCTCCCAACGCTGGCGCCCAGGAAGGAAGCCTCGCACCAATCCTGGGTGCTTCTTCGCGGCCAAGCCCTCTGCGCCGGACGGAGGAGGCCCTGACGGGGCAGCTCGATTGGCCAAGGCTACATTCCGTTCACCGCGAGGAGTCACCTTGGCGACTACATCCTGCCAACCACAAGCCCAAGGTGTCTCTCCACGCTGTGGCGGGCAGAGCACGCCGAGCCCCGCAACCTGGTAAGGAAGGGGCGAAGAGCCAGGACTAGCGGTCAGGAACAGCGGGGCACGCGGAAGAGGAGGGCGAGCAGCCTTCCTCCTCTCCGCGCCTTCGGGGGCTCGGGAGGCCGGCGGGTTCCGGGGACCAGCCAACGCGGAGGTGGGCGGGGCAGCCCCGCAGCAGGCCCCGGGTCTAGTCCGGTCAGAGGGCTAGGGGTCCTCCTCTGCTGCCTCCGGTCCCAAGACCCCCGGCGACCCCTGATGAAGCCGCCCCGGCCGGCAGCGCGCCTCGCGGTCCCCGAGCCAAGCTGGAACTGGTTAGCCCGCCAGCTCCGGCACCGAGACCACACAGGCGCCGCCGGAGGGCACGGCTGACCACCGCGCTGCGACTTTATTGTGTGAGTTATGGCGACCAATTGGGCGGCTCTGGGGAACGCAATCGGCCTCTTCCTCCCGCTCCAGGGCGGGGGTAGAGGGTGGGGGTGGGCAAGTCGGGGGCTCCTCAGACTGCCGGTTTCCTTAGGCGCGCTCCTCTCCCCGTCCTTCCAGGACGGGGAGGGGGAGGAGGGAGGACACAAGCTGCAATCTCAGTTCCTTAGGACTTTGGGGACCCAGGCTCTCATTGTTTTGAAACTCGCCCCGTTTTTGAGGAGCTACAGCCTCCCCAGGCTCGAATGCTCCAGCTCCAGGGGTCCCTGCGGTCTCTCTCTCCCCCCACCTCCCCCAGCTCAGTAAGCAGAGATTCCAGGATTTCCAAGTCTGCTCCTAACACTTAGCTGTCTCACAGCTAAGGTTTGCCCCCCCTCCCCCAGCCCCCCATTAAAGATAGAAAAGACCAAGTGAGACACAGAAAAAAAACTAGAACAACTAGATTCTTTTTCCTCCTGAGTTTATGATTTCCGAGGGCCGGCAGGCAGGCAAAGTTGTATGCGTGGAGCTGGGAGCTGGGGACAGGGGGAGGAGGGCGGCGAGGGGGAGGAGGCAGGAGGCTCCGCTGGTAAACCAGAGAATGGGAAAGGAAATTTGGCCTTGGAGCTAAACGGCGAGCTCTGCCAATGCCGCCGACTGCCCAGGAGATGGCGAGCGAGCTCCACGCCTGGAGAGGCGCCGCCGCTCGGTCAAGATCAACAGTGAAGGGCGGCGCAGTCAGCCCGGCGTCTCCAGCTGGTGCACTCAGAGCGCACCGCCCGGCACGGCCCGGCGACTCGGGAGCCGGAGACCAAGGCGCCTGGGCGGCCGGGACCGCGAAGCCAGAGCGACTCCGAGGCTGCGGACACTGGGAAACGTCGCAGCCGTCCCTTTGGCGGCGTGTCCCGGCTCCAAAGCCCCCTTCGCCCCTCGAACCAGGCGCAGACGCGCGGGCCTCGATTCTCCAGCCGTGGCGCTGTCCGTGGGGCCTCTCCGTCTGCACCCGAAGGCAAGGCCTCTCCCCGAAGCTCCCGGCGCTCCGCAGCTTCCCCCGAACTCCTTTCCTGCACTTAGTCCACCGACCGGCTCCTCCCCTCCCTCCTCCCTTCGGAATATAAAAGGAATTCATATAAATAACCAGGTCTTCATCTGTTATTGATTTAGCCGTCAATTCAAATTCCGCCGGGAGAGCGTTTAAGCGCAGTTTAATCTTCAGCAAACCTCCCATTTCTCTTAGACGGAGGGAAACTACAGAGGAAAGGGAAACCTCCAGGCATCTCTCCCCACCCCCCATCCACTTATAGGAAACCTGAGAAATGGACCCAGGCAATGGAGTACGGGCCCTGAATCTGGAAGTTACAAAAAGGAAGTCGAGGAAAACGACGATGGAGAAGAGAAAACAGGCCCGTTTAGGATGAAAACACATCTTATGAGAAAAACAGAAAATGTTAGTAATTATTCCCAAAGTAGAAGGTCGGGCATGGTGTGGCCCATTTCCAGGAGTTCTTTCTTCTCCAGAGATCCAATCCTGGTCCCTCCTCCTCTTCCTTTTCTTCCACCTCCTCCTCCCTCTGTGTGTGTGTGTGTGTGTGTGTGTGTGTGTGTGTGTGTGAGAGAGAGAGAGAGAGAGAGAGAGAGAGAGAGAGAGAGAGAGACTCATTATTAAAACACAGTTGGCCACCCCGCAATCAGTTGCAAGATATGAGAGAAATCAAGCCGTGCCAGAGAAAACGAAAGTAGCTTGGAACCTCGGATCTCTGCGCTTTCTCTGGCAGATGCCTACAGGAGCCCTCCCACCAGAAGAGTTTACACACTGTGTGAGGTTTTAAACATCTGTATTGAGCTTACATTCCAAAAAGTTAGCAACCACTAAACTGATTGTGGCTGGGTGTTAACAATGACAAGGCACCCTATTCCTAAAGGGCCATTTCCCTGAGAGGCAAAAAGAAAGTTCTTAGTGCCTAAAATTTGCGTCCAGAGGTTTTAGGGTGTATGATCATGGTTCCAGTCTTCAACTGCTGTGTGCAGGCAGCCGAGAGAAGGCGATAAGGCAAAAGCTGAAATGTTTCTTTTTCAATTGCCAAATATGGGTATGTCTAATTTCAAGGCCTTCCTAGAGTAGATAGATATTTATAACAGCCTTTCTAAGAAGAAAACCTCCAAATGAGCATGTTTTTCTGTACCCAGGCACATTAATTCTAAAAATAAAACTGAATAAATTGATAATGTTCAGAGAGAAGTAAAATTTTATTGGAGATGTTTTTGAGGTGGTCTGGTAAAAAAATATCATTTTAGACACCACAAGTTATATCTTCATTTAAAGTCATCACTATTTATATTAAAGCCATGGGAAAGTGGGGAGGAGTGGCAGATGTGGAGAGGAGGGGGTTTCCAGAATTCGTGTTGAGTGTTCATCACCCATAGGAAACATCATAGTGATTTGGATAACACATTTTTATAATAAATAAAAATAGTTTCTAGAGGCAACATAAGCTTGGAAAAGAAAATAAATGTATAAAGACTCAGAGGAAGTAAGAGAGTTCTGTTTATTTGCATCTCCCTAGGAGTAAAAAGTGATATTTAAATGCCTGAAGCACTGCTCACGTATCCCAGCTCACAGACATTTCATCTACAAAAATAATCTCTCAGTCACATAAATATGCAGCACTTTAAAAGTAGTTATCACTTTCAGAAACATCTTTTCTTCTTCTTCTTCTTCTTGGACCTTAAAGCTCCACAAGTTTTGCATTTGCTGGATGTTTTATAGCTCTGATAGAGGCCCAATACATTTGTTCAGGTAGTCAAATTCTTCAGTGGGTTCTGTGTAAAAATTCCCATTCATGGTCAGATTAATTTAGCTTTTCTTCTTCTAGAATTGAGGAGATGGCCCACAGCCTGGAAGCCAGGGAGAGGGTTGCATATAGATCATCCACATTTAGATACCTCTGACAATTGCAACCGTTGAAATATTTGCATCTAGAGCTGGGGTAATAAAGGCATCCACAAGGACACATTATTTTCAAATTAAAGATTATAAAGGCACATGTCTACCAGGTGTATTAAACACATACAACTACAACAGCAAGTGAGAGACCCAAAGTTGAATAGATTGTCTTCATCCCAATACAACCCCTATTTAATAAGGGAGCTGCTTTTAAAGCCATCACAGTACCTCCAGCCTCCTGTTTTTAGACACTTCCAGTGACCCTGGAGCACTGCCTGCCCAGAGCTGTTTTCACTTGCTTCAGGGCAATTGCGGAGAGGTAATTATTCAATTACTCCATCACAGGATATGAATGACTGCATACTTTTTGCCCTAATGGATTATGAAGCTAATCAGTGCTGGAAATAGGCATTTAAAGTGATTAAAAAAATAAATCCCTAAAATCAGAATGGCACTTCTGAAATTCATTGGGGGGAGGGGGAGGGTATTTAAAAATACTTCAAGTCCTTTATACTGGCCTGGAGGGAGAAACAGAACATTTAAAAAGTCACAAAAAATAAACCTAGAAAAGAACAAAATCAATAATAAACAAGTAAGAAACAGAAACAGAACTACAAAGTCAGGTTGGATAGCAAAAAGTTTTAGAGCAAGATAAGGGGAAGAGAGAAAAAACCAATTCACAAAACGTGCCATCACTGGCAGGGGGTGGAGGGAATTAAATACATAGTCAAGTCTTTCCAAAGGTCTTTTGGAGACGACGGAAAGTGTTTAAACGCTCCATGGCCAGTCTGGCCCGCATCAGGAGACAGTATCTTTGAGCTTGGAGACGATTTTCTTGTCTTTCACTCTCCGGTTCTGAAACCAAATGGTCACTTGTCTTTCGGATAGGTTCGTGGCAGCGGAGATTCGCCGCCTCTTGTCCTTGTTAATGAACTTGTTAATGGCGTACTCGTTCTCCAGTTCTTTGAGCTGCAGTTTGGTGTAGGGCACCCTCTTCTTCCTCCCACGACGGTAGACACACATGTCTGGCTGATTTAGAGCCACATCCCCTGGTATAAAAAGACAGCATGGGAAAAATCAGACCAGAATATCTGCAGCACCTCGTTGGGGAGTGTGTGTGTGTGTTTGCAGGAGCTACAGTGAGTGACTAAAGAAAGCCAGGCTGCTTACATTTTATTGTTATTTACACAGACATTATTTACATGATGTTAAAGGAAGATTATTTACACTTCAAAGTGAAGACCTATCTGATGGATCATCATGATTTCTCAAACTGGCATCTTAACAAGCCTGCGATTTTATTATGGTGTGGTTATTGGGAATGTTCATAAGGACAGTTTCAGCAAATACAGTGCACATACAAACCATACACAGACTTTTTAAAAATGCAGGCTGTTTGTCCAAGCTTTGATTTCTTGTGTTGCTGTGTTTGAAACTTGTGAGCTTTAGTGGTTACTCTGGGGCATTCATGTCCTTGAAAAGCAGGGCCCAACTCTGTGACACCTCTTTGGGGAAGGGGAACCCCGGCCCGACTGAGCAAAGGGCGTGCAAAGACGTTCAACTTTAGGAGAAAAAAAAAAGGCCTGTATCCGTACACAAAATGAAAAGGGCTGTGAGAAAGTTTAAATCAAAGGAGGAATTTACAGATTTCACACGAACTGGGTTAACCCTGGTGGGGCAAGGACAGGCGCGCACTCCCAAGTAGGGGCACACACTCCAAGTCCTTTCTTTTCCTTCTTTCCCTCCCTCCAGTCCTCCCTTCTGAACCCCCCTCCCCACCAATGTCCTTACCTGGAAAGGATGATTTCCAAAAGTGGGAGCCCTGTGGCTGGTCCTTGGCGCAGTACACCTGGCTGTTCCACCCGTTGGCCAGCGTCCAGGACTGGTAGCCCTCCATGGAGATGTACGCCTCGTGCCGAGGCTCCCCGGAGCCGAAGGTGGACACCATGTCGATGTAGCCAGGCACGTGCTGGTAGGGGCTCGTGTAGCCCTGGTAGAAGGACACCTCCTTGGCCCGCGCCGGCACCTCGTTGGCCGGGACGCTGCTGCTCGCCAGGCCCGACACGTCCATGTACTTCTCCACCGGGAACCCTCCCAGCGAGGAGTGCGGCGACGACTTGAGAGCGTTCTGCTGTAAGCCCATTCCGTGCGACATGCGGCAGCTGTAGTAGCCGTTGCCGAAGTGGTAGCCGTAGCCCAGCGCTGGGGCGCCCGGGGGCGCTGCAGCGGCCGCACCGGGCGCGGGGCACTCTTTGGCCGAGGGAGCCTCCGGGCGCGCGGAGACCACGGCCGAAGACGAGGACGACGAGGCGGAGCCCGCGCGCTCAGAGGCCCCGGGGTACGCGAACCCGGACGCCGCCGCCGCCGCCGCCGCTGCCGCCGCCGCCGCCGCCGCCGCGCGCCCGGAGTGCGTCCCGGCGAACACTGGCGCCGAGAGGAAGCCGCGACACTGGCCGGGCGCCGCCGCCGCCACCGAAGAGGAGGACGAAGAGGAGGCCGGGGCCGCCCCGGCGGCCCCGCCGTCCGCCCGCAGCCCGTCCATGTCCCAGCTCCCGGCGCGGCTCATGGCCCGGCCTGGCCCGGCCCCGGCCCCGGCCCCGGCCCCGCGCAGGACACCATGGCGCAGCGCGCCTCCTCCCTCCTCTCCTTTCTCTCTCTTTCTCGCGCTCCCGCCCTCTTCCTCTCGCCCTCTCTCCCACTGCAAGCCTCCCGCCTCCCGCCCGCCTGCCCGCCCTCCAACAGGTTAGCTCATCGCGGGACGTTTATAAAAACGAAGTTCAGGTTGGGAGGGGGCCTGGGACGGTCGGGGGGCCGCCTCCCTCCCCGAGGGCTCCAGCTCGGGGCCGTGCCATTGGCTGCACGGGGCCACGTGAGGGTGGGGGCGCGGGAGAGCCTGGCTCCAGGCCCGCGCCCCTCTGGACCCACCCACCCCGGCCCCCACCCCTCCCCGGCCCCCTGAGCAGCCCACCTCTCCTTCCCGCCCTCCCGGGGACCCTGGCGTTTGCGCCGCAGCCACCCCCGCGAGCTGATTGCGCGACCAACCATCCCAGGCCCTGTTTGCGACTGAGGCGGGCTCTGAGGCCTGCGCCTTGTCTTCCGCTAAGGCAGCCTTTGCCACCTCTCCCTGGCTCCCGAGTTGCTCAACTAAATGAAGGGGAACGACGGAGATGGTCAGAAGGATGTGAAAACAAATCGGTTTTTCATCCTGTTGCTTAATTACTCGAATTAGCTGACCTAGACCCTAAACCCGAGAGAGCTAATGTTCACAACCTTGCTAGGGGGGCAAAGGCATTGCACGCATATCATCTCAGGGGATCCTCCGAATTAAGACCAATTGGAGCAGACCCTCCTGATAAACGCTGTCCGCCTGGACATGATCACAAAGCGCCCGTGGGGCCAAACGCGGAGACTTACAAATAAGTCAAGCACACGCTGTGCCCCAGCGAGAAAAGTCCGTGCCTGCTCCACGCTATTCGCCTCCGAACTTGGGCCAGCGGGGAGCCATCTCCCGAGCTGGACTCCCCAGGCCTGGCGCAGCCTCCCCCACAGCTTGTAACTGAGGGCTCCAGGCGAATGCCACTTTGCCGCGGGCGCAACAGTTAAGCGCCTCGCCTGCAGCCAACCCCCACCCCGCCGCCCCCGCCCGTCACTCACACCAATTAATTGAAAACTTCACTTTCCCAGGAACCTTTGTTTCGCTTTCTTTTCCAAGCTGCCAAGTGCAGAGACCTAAGAGGGGCAAATTAAGAGGGCGGGCGTGTATCCCCCCCCCCTGCCCCCAAGCAAAGTTGGGGCTGGTGATAGAAGCAACCCAGAGCAACTGGTCCTGACTTAGAGTAGGCTGTCGGCAGCCCTGTGCGTGTGCCAGGAATCACAGCCCTGACCCCTCTTCATCCCTTTGTGCCAGTCTTCAGCCACTGAGCCCCAGTCCACTCTCAATCATTAACAGTGAGTCTCTCATGACTCTAAGGTTCCACTTTAGAACAGACCTCCGAAGAGCTGAGGATTCCGAGGAGCCCTCCAAATGAGTCCCTTTGAGTTCTTACTATCAACTCCCCAGGCCAGCCCATCTCCAAGAAAAGCACTCCCCTGAGCCTGTGATTGGTGAAGCCAGCTTGTCATCTAGACCCGCTGTTCCTGGATCCAAGACAGAATCTGGATGGGGCAGAATACAGGAGCCTGGGCCTTTAACTGGGGCAGAGTAAGAGAGCCCTCCTGGGCCTGGCCTGGCACTGCAGGGTGGGCTGCTGGTGTTGAGAGTGTTGACACGCAAAACCCAGTAACCATAAAAGGCTCAAATAAAGGGGAAAGTTATGAGAGGGGTGCTGGAAAGGAAAAGCAGGAGAATTTGACCTTTTTGAAGTCCTAGACATGTTCTTGATCAAATTGAGACTGGAGGAGCCTAAGGATTTGCAAATAATAATAATAATAATAGTAATCATAGGGAACAGGAATTTGCTGATGAGAACAATTTTGAGAGAACGCAAAAGCTAACAATGGAAGCTGCATAGGCATTAAACAAGATGCCAGTCCGGGTTGGGTGATAGTGACTCGCTTTTTAGAAGTGTATGGCTGGGTTCTCCTTACCCAACAAACCAACCATGAGATGCGACTCTGAAATGCTCTTACTTTCCCTTTGTCTTCCTTTCTTTTTTTCTCAGAGAGAGAAGACAAAGATACTTACAATTTTTTTCTGTGACCTCAAAAAAATTTTGTTGAAATGTTTCTAACCAGTGAACTTTCAGTCTCTTAAAACTAAATATCCCTGTGATTTTGTACTCCAGGACATCTGTGTGATTTTCTATCTGATAAATACCTCTTAAAAGCTGAGTATATGCTAAAGAGTGAAGAAAGTGATATCAAAATAGGAAGCAAGAACTTGTCAAGGTTTGCTATTTTCAGACAACACTTCACTTTTGGCTGAATTACCCATGCAGCAAGCTAAGCTTTGCAGGTCTGGAAGGAAAGTCTGAATGGATGCCCTGGTTGAAAGACATTTCTCAATGGCGGCCCTGCCTTCAGTTACCCTCTGGGTCTCCCGTGGGGACTTGGGGTTTCTCTGACTAATCTGGAGAGTATTCAGAGACCAGGGAGACTTTGAACAATAAAGAGCATTGCCTCTTGCTATCCTGCTACTGACCTTGCCTCCAGGGTAGCCTTACAGCCTAGGAGAGGGAATTCCCCAGAGGAAAGTGTCTCTGACTGGACCCTCTGAGGGCCCCTAAGCCCAGCACCCCAGGTCAGTTGCTGCTGTTGGATTATAGGGCTGTGGCTGAGTACCAGACAAAGTCAAGGCTGCTCTTTTTATGAACCAATAAGACACAGAGTTTTACAAGCAGGGGGTAGTAGTTAGGGAAGGAATTTTGAGGCTGAATTTGCAGAAACATTTCATTTAGCTTGTATACCCTATGTCCAGCTGATATCAGGTTTAAAGTTAATAGGAATAATTTTCTTAAACTGGCCAGGAGTACAGACTGTGTGTGGGTGTATTAGTTGGGGCTTTAATAACAGAAATAAATAGTCTTTGTTAAATGGAAATCTTTTGCAGCCATAAGTGTGTCCAAACACGGATGTGTTATTCAGTGAAGTCAATGTTGTCACCTTTCCTGATTTTGTTGAGAAAGTCAGCGTAGCCCCTCATTGTCCAAAGCCCCACTCTGCCACAGAGAGAGAAAATCAAATTAGCTCTGCCCTCTCCTCTCATCACTTACTCCCCTTCCTTCTTTCCTTCCACAAACACCCCTTTTGGGAATCAGTCATGTTCCTCCTTATAGATGATCTTTCAAATCATGTCCCTGTCATTGGGTGAGGAGCAGGTAGATGCAGGCTGTGATTTAGATTTATTGAAGAACGTAAATTCCTCTGCTTGCCCAGACAGCAGGGAGCTATGTATAACCACATAACATGTGACCATTACCAAGTTCTATCAGAGTGGGACACCCTCCTAATTAACTTGTAAGATGCCAAAAATTCAGTGTAGAAATAGAGTCTTAATTCTAAAGTAAAGTCTTAAACCCAGTGAGTGTGGCTGGACAGTGTTCTCAACCAAGTCTGTGCCCTGACAACTTTGGAATGAATCTCCCCTCTGCAGACAATACCCGGTTTCACTCAGGCTGGAAATATCCAAAGGAATTTAAACAACAACAGCAACAAACCAAGGGTGAAGAAAAGGGTCTCTAGCAAAAGCCAGACAGTGGAATCCTGCGCTGAGCCCCTTTTTTTAGATCTGAGACGTATTCCATTTGTATTTAAGAACAGAATTAGAATTTATTTAATGTGAATTGTTTGCAAGTGAGAAAACCTTCTCCAAACCCAGAACGCATTTTGGTGAAACCAGGTTTGCCTCCCACAAGGCAGCTGGCCCTTGTTGGGGACGGAGAGGACTTCATTTCCTGTGAAAATTAACTCTGGGAGCATCATCGCACTCAGAGGAGCACTGATCTCCTTGAGGAGGAGGCGCCAGAGGCTGGGACCAGAATTGGGAACCTGGGTTACTTTTGCTTTTTTTTGGCAAAACAAAAGCTGGAACCACAACAATTTTCTGCTGTTTTGTCCACATCTCAAGGTGTAGGTGTCCTTGGAATACACTTGTCTATCAATATTATTAACTGAAGCCCAGAAAGTGCAAACTGTTGGCCCTTTTGGATGACAGAGCCTCTCTCTCTCTCTCTCTCTCTCTCTCTCTCTCCTTTTCCCTCCCCCACCCCACCTTCATTCCACTATCTCTACCAGAAATGCATTTGCGGTGTGGTCTTCGGCACCGCAACGCGATGAAGGTTAGGGAAATGCCTAAGGACCCAGGGACTCGGGGTGAGGTGGAGTTGGGGGGCGCAGGGAGGGAGGAGAAGGGGCAAGCAGTCAGGCGTAGCTTCCCTGACGGCGGCACGCAGTTCCCCAGGCCTGGCGCTAGATGTCCCTGCAAGTTTTCCTGTTACGTCTCAGGGCGCACAAATTTCAGACAGGCAGTGTGCCCAGGTAGCCCAGAGTTCATGGAGAAAGTACTCCTCCATCCTCCACTCGGGTGGGGGTGCGAGACTCTAGGGGGAAGAAGGAGGAAAATAGAAGCAGCCAGAAAGACCCCAGAGAGGCAGAAACTCGAGGCTGATTTGCCAGGGATGGCCGCAAAAAGTTGCCAGTAAGAGCCAGGCCTGGATTCCCCAAACCAGCGTCTTCCCTCATAAACCGAAACCTCCCAAAACCAAGCCGTGGGGAACTCAGTCTAAAGAAAGGATGCCCCGGGGCTCGCAGCTCAGGCTGTAACCAGACAGCTGTTCCATCGCATCCCGTGCCCAGCGAGCTTTCGGCCCACAGCGGCCGCTGGGATTTTTGCCCCATGTTCCGGGAGGTGGCCCTCCCCTCTTTTCCTGCAGCACGGATACATTTTTATTATCTTCACTCGACCCAAAGTGGAGACCCTGTCACTCCTCCAAAAACAATATTTGGTCCGAAGGCCTACCCGTTCCTCAAATTAGGCCTCTTTCCTGTAACTCCTTCTTTCGAGCAAAAATTGCTTTTCAATCCATTTGAAGAAACTGCTTTCTGCACCCTCACCCTCAATGTGCATTAAAAGTTCCTGTCAAATCTCGAGGACATGGGGTGGATCCTTGTGTTGTTTTATTGAGTCCTATGCCTTGGTAATAAGCAGGAGGCTTTGATAGCCCTAAAGTTATGTCTTTAAAAAGTGGGGATATTTGACAAAGCCCATTTCCAGTTTCAGCCGATTTTTTGGGAGAAGTGCAAGGTTTGGGCATTTCATGAATAAACACCAACAGAACTGTGTTCATCTTCTCACTACCTAGCCTACATATACAGGTCAATGTTTCCGAGGTAGGCCTGAATTTAAAGGAGAAATGTGCCAAATGAGAACACCCACCAAAAATGCTGCTCTAAGTTTTTATACCTTATAACTTGGATGTTATCCAAGGTTAGTTTACATCAGGAGCAAATCCTCCAAACTCTCTGTGTGGAAGGTTTCTCACCTCTGAGGAAGGGATAATAATACAGTCCATTTCCAGAGTTGCTATGAGGTGTAGAGGAGATAATACATGTAAAAAGCATCTGTACTTTCAGAGTAAAAGCTACATATAAATTGACCAACATTACTATTACTTCTAAGTGTGGAATCTAAATGAATGAAAGGGCATTACATATTGTAATGGAATCTTCACTGCCTCCTATGAAACATTGTCTGCTAAACGCAGTTTAGTGAAAAATAGATGCCTTCTACCGGGAGTACTTTCCCTGACGAGTACCTTTCATAATAAACATGCTAAAATGCAAAATGTTAGTGTTATTTAAAAGGTGTGCTGTAGTTTTCAGAACCCTAATGAACGGAAGTGTGCCCGGGAAATGGTGTTCTTCCTTCTCAGCAGACCGAGGTAGGTTTGGCGCAGACGTTGGGCCCAGAGGTGAAGGGTGCCAGAGGACGGGAGGCAGTGAGGGACCTGCTGGCTGGGTGAAGGAAGAAGGGGCTGTGCCCATCCCAGAACTCAGAGGCGGCTTCTGCGATTGAAAGCGGCTCCCAGCCGCCCAAACCTCGAGGAAAACAGATGGGGGCGCCAAACGACAGCAATAAAGACATCCATGATTTCCGTCCTAGTCGCGCCTCCGCCTGAAACCCCCCTTCCCCACCCCCCTCCGTGAATCTGCCCCCCTCCCTCTCCCCACCAGGACTTCGGTCCCCCGTCCCCACCTCGAATCCGAGCCTGGACTGAGGTGTCCCATTTAGTCCCCAAAGCATGTGGGGCTGGGAGAGGGGCACCCCTCTCCGTTTCCTGCTCAGCGGCTCCCCCTCTCCCTCCGTTGGGCAGGCCTGGCCGGAGCGGCGGAGCTGGGCGCGCGGACTGTGGAGAGGGAGGGAGCGGTGGGGGCGTCGGCAAGGCTGAGCCCTGACTGCGCGAAGGGCCGGGAAGCCGGCTGGGAAGGGCTCGTAGTTTTCCGAGTCGGTGGCCTCTGGGGCAGGGACGGAGGTCAAGTCCTCTGAACACCCCAACCTGCTCAGCGTCCCCGCCCCCTACCTCCCTAGCCACGACTCCTATTCAGATTTCCGTTCCTCACCTTGGGGGAGAACTCCATTTACGTCCTTACAGAGGTGGAATTGATTTTCTAAGCAAAGCTCGCGTCGTTGGAATAAGTTGGCGCCGAGGGGCAAAGGAGAGAAACTTTTGGCATCGACTACGTATATAAATGTATATAAATATACTTCACACCTCGCCTCCCCTTACATTCCTGACGCGCCCCCAACGGGGCCAAGGTTAAAAGGAAAGCGCCAACACGGAGATGGACAAATAGATCCCGTATTTGCCCCTCACGGACCCCAATGTGCTGGGTGTGGCGGCGGGGAGGGAAGGGGGGGCCTGGGTTGGGGTATGGGCTGGTGCTGAGGCGGGGATGCGGGACCCGCGCCCCGCGCCCAGACCGCCAGGGTCTCTCGGCCTCTTCGGAAGCTGCGGGCTGACCTCGGGGTCCCCTCCCCATCCTCTCTCATCCCCGCCTGCGGCCGCGGGTCTCCCTCCCTTTGGGCTGCTGGCGGGCGGACCCGCACCGTGCAATTGGGGTCCGGGCAGGGCGGGGGGTAAGCACGGGAGGAGCGGTGCAAGGGCCTTGAGTAAAGATTGATCTTCGCAAAAATGGTTGCCACCGGCGTCGTGATGACCATTAAAGTTACCGCCAAGAGGCTCGGCCGCCGAGCCCCGGCGGGGAGGAGCAGCGGCGAGGCCGGTCCGCGGCTCTCTGCGCCCGGAGTCAGCGCGGGGAGCACCCGGGGCTGCAGGTAAGGGGCTGGGGGGGGGGGGGCGGGGGGAGTAGAAGAAAAGAGAGCGCAACAGAACGGTAGGGGGGAGAGGCCCTCTTCTTGGCCCCGATTGACCTCGAAACCCGGCGACGTAGCCACAAACAATCTGATCTGAAGAGGGAAGGGGAAAGCTGGCGACGCAAAACGGGGATTGGGGGCGGCCCGTATGGCGCTGTAAACCGCGGCTGCGTTTTCAGTTAGCTGTCGAATTCTGCTATGAAATCGTCCAGCAGAGTTCCTTTCCCTCGGGGAAACCCGTAGGCGAGAAGCCTATCCATCAGCAAGATTATAAAAGTGAAAAACCTGGGGCTTCAAGTTCAGAATTCACTCTGCAAACGGTGTCAAAAATCAGAGAGGACCTGATAGTTTCCGTTCGGAGGCGCGGGCCCAGCGCACCTCCCAGCCACGTAGCACTAAACTGCTCTCAAAAGTCTACAATCTCTCTCTCTCTCTCTCTCTCTCTCTCTCTCTCTCTCTCTCTCTCTCTCCTGGGAAGGAGAAGAGCAGCCGGGCTGAGGCGAAGTGGGGGAGAGAGAGAAGTCGGGGCATCCTATTTGTTAAATAAAATTCATATTTCGTTCTGAAATTCAAAAGATAAGTAATCCAGACAGGAGCGCAAGGTCTCCTCCTTACGCAACTCTTCCTACATCCTCCCCCCCCCTTGTCCACCCCTCACCCCCTCCCAATTGTAAATGTTCAAAAAAAAAAAAAGCTTCCCTACCATGATCTACTCTGGAAAAATCAAAGCATTATCTATTATTTAACACGTCTCTGTGTCCGAGGAAAAATGAGGAAGGCGCTGCATGATTAGGACCTAAGGGGCACCCCAGCAAACTGAGAGCGTAATGATGCCCCTAAATGAAGGGGGAAATGTGCCGCGGAGCGCGCTATTAATCAGACTGTCAATTTCACCCCCGAGGCCAAACCCCCGGGCGAGCAGAGCCGGCTCTGAGCGGGCACAGGACCGGAGCCTTCCTCCTCACTTCTTGTCTTTCCAAGCCTCCTACCTGGATCTATTTGTCTGCTCCGAAGCCGCCTTCATTACCCACTGACAGGAGCGTGTATTTATTTGCTTATAAACCTGTTACAATAAATGATTATTCGAACGGCGTCATTCGTACCTTAATGACGAGCGAGCGCTACTTTTTGATGAATGACATCTTGGGCTCGGAAGGATGTATGGGTCATTCTGACCAGTCATCCCCTCGCTCTGGCACCCCACAATTTCCCTGCCTCCCTCCAAAAGAGATAATAATATTGAGAGGCGCTCGCTGGGGCTGAATGAGAATTAGCCCCAGGCGCAGCCCATCATTAGGACGGGACAGCCGAACCAAGGTGACATTTTTTGTAGAAAGCTGAGATGATGGAAAGAATAAGAAAAGAGATGATTCTGATGGAGAGAGGGCTGCACAGCCCCACGGCCGGCAAGAGGTTCTCCAGTTTGTCCGACTCGGCTGGCAGTGCCGTCCTCGAGGCCCTGGAAAATTCGCAGCACCCGGCTCGCCTTAGCCCGCGCCTGCCGTCCGCCCCCCTGCACGGCTCTCTGGGAGACCTCCCCGCCAAGGGCAAATTCGAAATAGACACTCTGTTCAACCTGCAGCACCCGGGCAGCGAAAGCACCGTCTCCTCCGAAATCGCCTCCGCCGCCGAGGGCCGCAAGAAGCCGGGCCATTATCCGGAGGCGGCCGCCGAGGCGGACATGAGCAGCGACGTGGAGGTGGGCTGCCCCGCTCTGCGCTCCCCCGGCGGCCTCGGCGCCGCGCCGCTCAAGGAAAACAATGGCAAAGGTAACCGCGCCGCGCTCTCCAGTCCCGTCTTCCCGGTGCTCCCGGGCTGCTGCCTGCCCTTCCCGGTGACTTTGCTCCTTCGCTATTCCCCCGCAGCAAGCCGCAGCCTGCGGGCTCTGGCAGGGGCGGGACGCCTGCGGGAGACCGTGCGCTGGGGCTCTGATCAGTGAGTCTCTCCAAGAGGCGCAGGCCGGAGGCTCCAGGCCCGCCTGCTGGGCCCGGCTCTGGAAGCCGGTGCGGGCTGACCCACCCCAGCCAGCCGCTGAGCGCCGCCGGGGAAGAGCGCACTGAGCAGCTGCTGCGATCCCCCCTGCTTCTGCGCTCCCAAGGCCGGGCGGAGGGGGCCTTCTGAGGTCGGGGCGCCTTTGGGAGACCCACTTGGGTCAGCGGGAGAAAAAGAGTTGAAAAGTCAAGTCCACCCCCTAATGGTTCCGGTTTGAGCGGCTGCTGGCTTTCAAATCTTAAAATTTTAAACAACCCCCCCCCCCCAAAGAAAAACATCAAAGAAGGGTTAGAGGCCGAACAGAAAGCTGCCCGGTGGTCTCCAGACCATGGCAAACCCAGAGCTCCCCAAACTGCGCCTAGATGTGGGCAGTTTCCCTTGGCCAATTTTCCCAGAGTTGAAAATTTCCAATTATTATTTTTTAAAAAACCACCCTAATTGTTCTTATTATTTGGTTATGAAGTGCTCTCCAAACTTTATTGATTCCATTAACGGCAGCAATTTGTAAGCACGACAGACCCCATCAATTTAGGCAGCGCCTCGCCCGGCCCTCCCGGCTTCCCCCAGCCGCGCGCAGCAGCCGGACCAGGGGATCGTGGCCCCGCGGTGACTCCGCGCTGTCGGCCGTTTGTTTGCCAGGGTACGCGGAGAGCGGTTCTGCCGGGGCCACCACTACGTCTTCCTCGGCCTCCGGCCTCGGCAGCCTGCATGGAGGCGGCGGCGGCGGCGGGGGCGGCGGCGGGGGCGCGGCGCTGGGCAGCTCGGGCACCGGTGCCGATCAGGTGCGGCGCTACCGCACGGCGTTCACCCGCGAGCAGATCGCGCGCCTGGAGAAGGAGTTCTACCGGGAGAACTACGTGTCCCGGCCCCGCCGGTGCGAGCTGGCCGCTGCGCTGAACCTGCCCGAAACCACCATCAAGGTATCGATTCCAGCGCGCGCCTGGCTCTAGCCTGGGGGGCGGGGGTCTGGCTCTAGCCTGGGGGGCGGGGGGGTCTTGGTTTTTGTTTCTCCTTTCGGGGTGGTTAGGTTTAGCTGGGTCTGAAAGCCCGCGAGGGAACGTCACCAAAGGAATCGGCGTGCTTATATCTCAGCTGCCGAATCCGAAGGGCTGGTGGGCCTGGCTGACTTGGGGAGGCCCTGGAACCGGGGAGCCCAAGCCGCAAACGTGCGCCCCTGTCCAGGTGCCCAGGTCCATGGCTCCATCCCCCCTTGGCGGCCGCGCAGGCTGGTCTTTGTTCCTCTGGTGTGAACCAGACGTGGGACTTTTCATTTGCTTTTGATGTTAGAGATTAATTTTCCACATAAATCGTTGCAACGCAGAAAAAACTGTATTTTAAAAAACCGATTGGGTTAAAAAAAAAAAAAGGATGTTCTAAATATTTTTTTTCCGGGGCAACAGGAAAAGGACAACTCCCTGGAGAGACAACACCATGAAATTGTCCTTATTTACACATTTTAGGTGACAAATTTTATTCTTCGACCGGGAGAGAGAGAGACGGGAGGCAGGGCGACTCGGTGACTGCGCGGAGGATCCGACCCCCTAGAAAAATGGACCGGGAAACTCCACGGGACAGGGGAGGGGCGCGGAGCTCTCCCTCCGGTTTCCTCGGACTTGCTCTTCTTTAGGGGACGAGGTCTTCATTAGGAACCGGGCTGGGAGGGCGTAGAAAAAGCCCCTTCCCAGTGTAAGAGGAAGCTGTTCCCACCGCTCATTTGAGGCCAATGTGCCCAACAAAATCATCCCTTCGATGTCAAAATCGAACCCGTGACTACGGGCAGGTTCTTGTCGCTCAGAGGACTCGGCACCTCGAGCAGCGACCTTTCACCAAAGCTGCTGCCCAGGCCTCTCCTCGAAGGCGGTGCACATTCTGGGATTGGGAGCCAGGTGCGGGGAGCGGCGCGAAAGCTGCGTGGGGGCGAGCGAACGCCGCGCAGAGTGAGGGAGCGTTAGCCCGCCGGGCTGCAGCCCCGGCCCCAGAGTGGAGGAGTCTTTTTGTGCAGGAGGGTGTGCCCCGCGGGCCACACTGCCAGCCACTCCGTCCCAGCGGGGAGGGCAGGGCCTGGGAGCCGGTTCTGGGCGGAGGGGAACAGGCCGGGTCTCCCGGAGGCCCCGGAGCAAGGGGGCGGCCGGGGCGCGGGCGCGAGCGAGGGCGGGGGGCGCTCCCTAACTCGGGCCGCGCTGCGGCTCTCCCCGCAGGTGTGGTTCCAGAACCGACGCATGAAGGACAAGCGGCAGCGCCTGGCCATGTCGTGGCCGCACCCCGCCGACCCCAGCTTCTACACCTACATGATGACGCACGCGGCCGCCACCGGAAGCCTGCCCTACCCCTTCCACTCGCACGTGCCGCTGCACTACTACCCGCACGTGGGCGTCACGGCCGCGGCCGCGGCGGCCGCCGCCTCGGGGGCAGCGGCCGCCGCCTCGTCGCCCTTCGCCACCTCCATCCGCCCGCTGGACACCTTCCGCGCCCTCTCGCACCCCTACTCGCGGCCCGAGCTGCTGTGCAGCTTCCGCCACCCGGGCCTCTACCAGACGCCCGCGGCCGCCGCGGGGCTCAACAGCGCGGCCTCGGCCGCCGCGGCTGCAGCTGCCGCGGCCGCCGCAGCTTCCTCGGCCGCGGCGGCGGGGGCGCCCCCCAGCGGCGCCTCCGCGCCCTGCTCGTGCCTCAGTTGCCACAGCAGTCAGTCTGCCGCCGCGGCCGCCGCCGCCGCCGCCGCCGCCCTGGGCTCTCGGGGAGGCGGCGGGGCAGGCGGCGGGGGCGGCGCGGGGGCCGCGGGGGCCGCGGGGGGCTCGGACTTCGGCTGCAGTGCCGCGGCGCCGCGCTCCGAGAGCGGCTTCCTGCCCTACTCGGCCGCGGTGCTCAGCAAGACCGCCGTGAGCCCGCCGGACCAGCGCGACGAGGCGCCGCTCACCAGATAACTACGTTGCCGCCACCGGGGCCGTGTCCGGGAGTGCCCCCGCGCCGCCCGCGCCTCCACGTGCCCTCTGCGCGCTGCCCTCTGTCGAAGCTGCCGGCAGGGGGCGCCCCGGCGCGGGTGGCTGAAGGGAACCTGCAGGAATGGGGGTAGAGGGGAAGAACGGGCGCGAAGCCCGGCGGGCGTCCCTCCTCCCCAAATTATTTCTATTTTTGTATTTGCTACCCAGCCGCCTCCCCCTTCTCGAAGTATGTTTTCCGCTGCCCGGAGCCTGCTTCCCGGCTCTGTCCCGAGCTCTGGGTCTCCCCAAGACAACCCCCTGGTCCTCCAAGCACCCCTGGGGGTCTGGGCTCGCTGTAGGCCCTTAGGCCGGGCTGTTCGGCCGAACCACGTGGCCGGCAGGACGGTGAAGCACAACAGAGAGCGGAGAGTGGGGTGCGCTGGTGCTTCGTGCGGGAGGGAAAGTCACCCCAGGTTCCTGCTGCTGCTTTCCCCCTCGTCCTTTCTCTCTTTGGAGGAGGGTGAGGGCCGGTGGCAGTGCTCCTCTCAGCCCGAGCTCGTTCGGGGCCCCGTCCCAGGAGAGCAGAGGAGCGGGAGGTCCGAGGAGAGGGCCGGGAGGGCACGTGGACCGCGCGACGGCGGCGGGTGTGAGTCGTGAGGCTGTTGACCGCGTGCGGGACCGAGGCCTGCGGAGCAGTGGCCGCCTCCGCAGCAAGGGCAGCGCGGAGGTGGGGAGGGCTGGCGCCTCGCCGCCTCTCTCTAGGCTCCCCACCACTTTCTCTCTTTTGGTTTGGGATGGAGGCGCCTTGAGTGTTTTATGCAAAAAGTGATGGCTCGTGAGGGGCGCGCGGCCAGGCCAGGACGGAAAAGGGAACTGGAGGGGAGGGCGAGATGCACAGATCTCGGGAGTGTTCGGAGAGGCGTTTCCAGCTCAGTTTTCCAACCGCCGGGTTCCACTTCCTCTGGGAAATACTTGAATCTCTAGATGCCCGCTATTGTCCCGGAGCATTTCCGTAGACACTTTTCTGAGTTCGAACTCTGTCTCCCTCCTTCCTTTCGTTCTTCGCTGTCTTACTCCTCCGGTAAAATGGTTCTTGGCATGTTTCTCACGCATGTCCGTTGCGCCTTCGCCTCTGCAAAGCCGCCGCGGGGTTGTGGAGACCCGCCCAGCCAACCCCGGCTACTGGAGGGGGTTTCCTTGAACTTGAAGAAAGGCACATCAAAACCCACCAGTGTTAACTGCCACGTCAATTTTGATGCTAATAATGTGCAGATTATGACGAAAATTGCCAATCATGCTCTCTGATGGACCTCCTTTGAATGTGGAATTGGAGAAAAGTTTCCCGCACGGAGACCTGCTGTCAAGTACTAACAACCCGCTAAGGGAAGTCATTAGGAGAGACGGATAAGAGACTCGGTACATAAAACATTGTTCTTGGTGCATAGAATGTATGTTACTTAATGTTATCTCTGTTACCTGAAGTGATTTTGCAGAAGAAAGACACGTTCTTATCATCTCAATTGCCAATTTTCATTTTGGTAACTTGGACATCCTGGGTAGACTTTTCTCTGTTAAGTTGATATTCCACCAATGTGAAGAGCCTCATTAAATCAAGCCCAGATATTTCCATAATGCTCCCCGCAGAGCCACTTCGCTCCTCACATAATGAGATTTTTCTGAAGAGTTAAAGCCCTAAAATAACTTGCTAGTGCATGTTTAAACCCAGTGAAGTGGGTATGTGTATTAAAGTGTAGGTATGCTACCTACATATTTGTGTGTGTGTATATATGTATGTATGTATGTATATACATATATATCTGTTCTCTTAAACATATACATATATGTAAGAGATCTACACACACATAAATACCCATTGGCACTATTTTCTGTGATTTGTTTCAAATTTGTGTTCTGACATATTTTTGTTATTTTAAAGACACTGGATTTTAAAAATTCATTTTAAAA